>CM046659.1:51810751-56827570 GCA_025594165.1 Tamias sibiricus
CTGTAAGAATTTTTATTTACTGTCTCCACAGGTTTATAAACATGATTAAAACATTTCCCTGGGCTGTTTTCCATCCCTTTCCTTGAGTGTTTTAACTTCAGGAACGAACACGGAGGTCCTATAGTTAATTGACCAAGGCCAATGGGATGGTTCCTTTTCAACAGCATACAATCCAGAATCCATGAGATAGGGGTATTTTCCTTCCTAGATCTTGTAAAGATGGTTTTTAATTCAAGTATGTTTTAGAAAATTCAACATGAAAATACCTGGGATCTTGTAAAGTACAAAAAGACTAAATTTTTCAGTCAACACTTGGATATAAAGATTTTATGGCCGCTTCTTTCTTGTCTTCTGTTCAGTACCAGTCACTCTTACATTTATATTCTTCTGAATTTTATTCTGCCTAATGCTACTGGGATGACTGTTATTATTCTGACATATTTCTTTGTGAAATAGGTACTTCATCAGGATTATTTTTAAAGGACCAAAAACCCCTCAAGTAATTACCCTCTCAAACTTCCTGTAAAAGAGGGCAGATAGTGATCCTTGTCATCACCAAAGGCAAATCTAGAATTTTCCAGTGTTTTAAATACTTAACATACCACACAATGTAATCCAGTTTCTTTTCCCCTAAGATGAAAAATCAGGTATTTTTCTTCTTAATTGTGGCTTCTGAACATTTAGAAACATTTAAAAACAGCGAATGTTCTGGTCATTCCTATATATTTGAGTCACTTCAGAATGCTATTAGTTTACAAAAATCATGAACAAAATCATTCTTATGCTTTGCAATGTGATAATGAAGGTGTAAACATGAGTGGAAATTTAATTTTCCAAACTTCTTAATCTATCAACACATGCATGAAAGGTAGTGAACATTCTCCTTATAGGGATTCATGGATGTATAGTTCACTATTTCAGATTATGAAATGAAACAACTATCTTTTTTATATAATATTCTCTGTTTCACAACCTAGTCCAACTAAATCATATAGGACACCACATTTTTAAGATTGGGATTTTGGTAAAGAGTGTTAGCCGGGCGCAGTGGTGCACGCCTGTAATTCCAGCACTTTGGGAGGCTGAGGCAGGAGGATCGCGAGTTCAAAGCCAGCCTCAGCAATGGCGAGGCACTTAGCAACTCAGTGAGACCCTGTCTCTAAATAAAATACAAAAAAGGGCTGGGGATGTTACCCAGTGGACGAGTGCCCCTGAGTTCAATCCCTGGTACCACAAAAAAAAAAAAAAAAAAAAAAAAAAAAAAAAAAAAAAAAAAAGTGTTAACCCTACAGCTTTTGTAGCAGAGTTGAATGCTATTTGAAATATAGAAATTTCACTTTTGGAGGGGTGTGTGTATGTGTGTGTGTGTGTGTGTGTGTGTGTGTGTGTGTGTGTATTCTGAAGGCAAAAGAAAAAAATTCAAGGGACCAAAAAGAAAACTTCACCATAAAAACAAAGAAAACTATATGATGGCTATAATTTTTTTGCAAGTTCCAAGTTTTCAAGGCTTTATTCAAAGCTGCTTTGAAATATTTTTGTGATAAACAGGAATCAGTATAATTTATTCATGTCACAATTTTCTAAAGCATGTTTACTAGTTCTTTTCTAATTCACACCCTGCCATCTTTCTGTCTTTATATATGTTCATTTAAAAAGATTTGCCAAACATAAATAAGAACAATTACAGAATTACAGAGTAGGATTACTTCTGAAGAAAAAAAATTATCGTCCGTTGTATTCTCATCAGCTATCCCATTAGACTTCATCATTAAGAAAAGTATTCAGAATGTCTAGTGGTGAAGAGAGCAGAAGTGTGTTTTCATTTTGATATGATAGCTGCATTCAAGTTATTCTCCTCTTTACAATAGATTTTACCTAGCTTTATCTTCATAGGAAGCTGCTTTCATTTGAAAAGCAGGAGTGAATGGAAGTGTCGTGACATGGGATTAACAGTACAACCGGTTAGTAAATCAAATGTTTGAGGTGAAGAAAGTGGAATGTGACATGCATCAGCAGGATGGAATGGCCAGGATTTTATGGAGACAAGTGAAAAGAAAAAATTTAATCATTGGTTGATGTTCCTGATATCGGCACCACTTTGAAAACATGTGCTCCATTTAACCAGTCAGTTGCCACGATGAATCTGAGCACATGAAGTCGTCCCCAGCAAGTTTAGTTCACACTGAAGTGATAATCATGGAAGAAACTTGTCCCCGAGTTCTGTTTCCAAGAAATGAAAAGGAATTGTGTCTGAGACTGAAAAATGGTGAGTATGGGTCACATGCAAGATGCCAAACACTGACAAGAAACCTCACTGTGGGTTCACTTCACAACATCCTCACCACAGAACGGTTCTGGTAAACAAACTTCTAAATATTGCCATTTGGGTAGATTTTATGTAGTACTCAGAGTCAAGATTTTAAGTTTCAAGAGTGTTTGCCCAATGGCTTAAGCAGGCATAAACAATTATTTGCAACACTTAAAAATACATGTTTGGGCTGGGGTTGTGGCTCAGGGTTGAGCATTTGCCTAGCATGTGTGAGGCAATGGGTTCCAGTCTCAGCACCACATATAAATAAATTAATAAAATAAAGGTCCATCAACCTCTAAAAAATTTTTTTAAAAATACACATTTGATTATATCCATTGATGAATTTTCTTTTTTCTTCTCCTTCTGGTAGGTATCCACACAAATATGTAAGAAGTTAAAATTGGCAATGCTTAAAGATGTATCTGAGTAGCTTGGATGGCTACCTAAAAGACTTAATTATAAAGGCTTAATAAGAGATATATCACATCATCATCAGTATCTTCAGGTAGAAGATTTTTAAATTCCATATAATTCAACAGCATAGTTTTCAGTTTCCATTTTTTACACACCAGAAGTTTCCCTAAGAATGGGGTTAAAACTCTCATGTGCCTAACATTTACTTAAAACTTTGTTTAAAAAAAAAAAAATTCACACACATACACAAAAAGCCCATTAAGTATTCACACTTTAATATATGTTCCTCTGAAACAAATGTACAGTTAGATAACACATAAAGAATTATGAATGACTAATTATATTTTGCATATTTACAGCAAAGACAATTAGCAAATAGCTTTTATATGCAAAATAAATGAAAAAGTAATTAAGATGCACTAACCAGAGCAGCAATATCAAGTCTGTTGTCTTGTGATTCATTCCTAACAAACATAATAATTATGCATTCATTGTCATATAATTAAAACAGCTCTGTCCTTTAGAAAAAATGGTTATTTACTGTATAATAACCTGAAGAGTGGCAGAAGTTCCTCATAATGGTGAGCAGGATAATTAAATATTTCTTCTTAGGAAATGCTCACCCAGTTTAGTTTATTATCATAAACTTCTACCACCAAGCAGCTGTTCCTCAGGAATGCCAAGTGCCTTCTCGCTGGTCTGGGAAAGTTATTTCTGTTTTGTTTGTGAGCTCTGGGTTTTTTCCCTTGCTGTTGAACTTGGCAGGGCTGCGCCTGAGCCACCCTTCACCCACCTAAGGCTGGACTCATCACTAGCTGGCCCTGGCTCCCAAGGGCTTTGGGAAACAACTTCCAGGCCCATCCATCATGGTGGCTAGGTATGTGCCTGGTGACACATGTATGTTCTGTCTGCTGCTCTGCTGGAACTGATTCTCCTTTTGAAGATATTTTAGGATTTTCACTCTTTTATTACTAAGATAGATCTAAATGTGCAAATAAATAAACAGTAAATAATAAGTGGCATCTAGTATCTATCATGTTATATCAACCATTCGCATTTTAGAAATACAGCCACAAATTTCAAAATGGTTAACATTTGATATTTAAGCTAATCATAGTGATGGAGACCATTCTTTGCCTTTTCCACAAACACGTAGCAGGAGCTATTTTGTTTCCCCAGAGCTGAGTGTGTCTGTGGCTGCGCCCTGCAGTGACCTGCTGCCTACTGTTCACTTCTGGTGCAAGCACGGTACCTATAGAATCACACCATGAAATGCAAACAGAGGTTAAGTAGGAGATACATAACACCTTGGATGTTACAGAAAGATAAAACTTAAATAGAAAAAATACCAAATTACTAGTTCAATTTCTCCTTATTAAAAAAATATTTAATGAAATGACATTATTAAATATTAAAATTTCACTCATTACATTTTTATAGTTTTTAGTAATATCAAAAGTAAACTCAAACTGAGAGAGTAAGAAGATACATGATTTTGTTTAGGTTTTATCATTTAACTTTATTAAATATTGGCAACTAATTATATTCCAGCAATTTCTGAGCTGCCATTTTTTTCTATTAAGAAACAACAAGCACATCTTGTTTTGAGTAATTTAAATAGTCAGCTTTATTCTGAACTTCTCTTAGTGAAGGAGCTATTTAGATATGTTCTCAATATTCTTCTACACTGTGTTCTTTTCAGCATGCAATAAAATGAACATGAGCCAAGGAGAACCTAGGGAGAAAATATAGATCCCTTAACCCTGTGTTACATTTCTTTTCAGAATACTAAAAATAAATAATTGGCCTGAAGTGAAACTGAGTAAGTATATTACTAGAGATCTTAAGTGATACCATCAGAATTTGAGGAAAAAGAAAAAAAAAAAAAAAAAAAGATGGGGTGGTGGGACTTGAATTCATAGCAAGGCATTCTGGTAGCTAACTTCTTAGTAAAAGGTAGTAGAGAAAGTCACATTTTAAACTTTGATTCAAAACTGGTGGTTACCAGCATACCACAGACACCAGGAAAGATAAGGAAAAATATTTTAGATTTTATAATTGATATTTTAAGGAATTCTAATAATCCCCAAATAATTCTAAGTAGTCATTATGGAAAAAAAGAAATTGTGGGCTGGGGATGTGGCTCAGGGACTGAGTGCCCCTGAGTTCAATCAACCCCTCTCCCCGCGCCCCCCCCCCCAAAAAGAAAGAAATCTTGTCTTTACTTTTTTTCCCCTTTTCTTTAAATAGTTTAGTATTGTCTTCATTTTCAGTTACTTGGGCAATGAAGGAGATAAGGAGTAAGTACCATGGGCTTTTCCATTCTTAGTTCTATTGAAAGTCTTCATGTAACCATATGTATATTATGTATTCTATCTAACTTAAACTCCCATTAAGTATATCAGTACTCTTTCATCTTGCAAATTTAGAGAATACTGGAGGCATTCACCCTTTTAGCAGGCATATCAGTTTGCATATCTGCTATGACAGATAGTATAAATGATCAAACATTACGCTAACTCTTAATAATGAGCTTATTGCTCTCTGCAAGGAGCAAAGTTCACAAGGGTGGGAGATAAGGGGAATGTATGCATCTGTTTGTGTGCTCTTTCTCATCCGTCCTGGAATGCACATTTATCAGCAAAATGGAAGCTAGGAAGACTAAACCCTACTTTCAATATTCTCTGACCACATCATGAAAACCTCTTAATAATGAGCTTATTGCTCTCTGCAAGGAGCAAAGTTCACAAGGGTGGGAGATAAGGGGAATGTATGCATCTGTTTGTGTGCTCTTTCTCATCCGTCCTGGAATGCACATTTATCAGCAAAATGGAAGCTAGGAAGACTAAAACCCTACTTTCAATATTCTCTGACCACATCATGAAAACCATAATTATTCAAAATTTGCACTTCATCTTACAGTTGTTATCTATGCCTTCAGTTTGGAGCCTCGTCATCTACCTTGCATTAATTGTGTTCTGTGTCCTTAATTACATGGCCCAGATAGACTATTGAATAGACAGTGTCCTTTTTTACATAAGTATTCTAAGCCAGGCACATGTGGCACACGCCTGTAATCCCAGCACTTGGGAGGATGAGGCAGGAGGATCGTGAGTTCAAAGCCAGCCTCAGCAATGACGAGGCACCTAGCAACTAAGTGAGACCCGGTCTCTAATAAAATACAAAAAAGGGCTGGGGATGTGACCCAGTGGTGGAATGCCCCTGAGTTCAATCCTCGTTACCAAAATAAATAAATAAATAAAAACATAAGTATTCTACACAGTGGATAGACAGTGGGTTAATGGATACTGTGGAATTAATATTTCCACCATACATTCAGTAGCCCCTTTTCAGAATAGCGTTAAATGAAAATTGTTTTCTCTCTCCATATTATTCATCTTCTGTCTTGCTCATGTTTCCCTCTGCTACCTGTATTTTCCGTTCCCATATATCGTAGAAGAATACAAAAGACCCCAGCTATATCTATAGGTATCTATATGATACATATCCAGTACAGCCTCTATCACTAGTCACTAAATGACTAATTGACAGACTAAATAAATAAATAATGAATGAATAACATAAATACTGTTGAATGTGCACATGGAGATGAGGAAATACATCTTTTCAGCAGCTGTAAATGTTTTTGCTCTGCCTCAGCTCTGACTTGTATGAAACTTGTGATGTGGCCACCAGTGACCATGACACCTTGAACCCTTCCATAATAATCCCATGAACCCTTCCTAGGTGTACATTTTTGAAAGTAAATATTGAGGGATGGAAGATAACCAAGAGAGGATGACTGGGAAAATCAGAGTTTGGTCTTTCGGTGGAGAACTTCTATTTGAAACTCCCTTTGGCTCTTGGGTTAGTCCCTACTATGATTGTTGATTTGGAGGGTTTTATGCTCTCCCAAGGGCTTATGTAGAACTGTGCTATACTCTTTGAATCACCGTCATCCTCCTGTGTACAGCCCAAACAATTATACTGCAACAACTTCACTATGAAGAGGCCAAACTAAGTGAAAGTTTTTCATAGCAATAATCTTATTATAAATTTTTAAAAAATTATACCAGATATCTGTAAAAATGTGCTCTATAAGTATAATTTGAATTGTAATGCATTCTGCTGTCATATATAACAACTTAAAAGAAAAGGAAAAAAAATTATAAATATTTTCTTCATCTTTCCTAGGCACTTTACTGACATTTAATACTAAAAAACTCATTAATCTAATAACCTAAGTTAAGAGAAAGTCATGTATAAGGTTGGTATTCAAAAGCAGATCAGAGGAGCTGGGGCTGGGATTGGGGGCTCAGCGGTAGCACATTTGCCTGGCATGTGTGAGGCACTGGGTTCAATTCTCAGCACCACATATAAATAAATAAAATAAAGGTCCATCAACAACTGAAAAAAAAAAGCAGATCAGAAAGAAAGACCCTAGGTATAGATCATGAAAATCATCTCAAAATAAACTCTCCTTCTCATGGTAAAGCCTAATAAGATACATGATGTTCAAGAACTTAGAAACAGGTGTTTTCATTGCTTACAGCCTTCATTTCTGACTACTGGTTTTCACTGGCTTAATGAATATCAACAGAAGCAAATTGAAGGAGAGCCCATTTATAAATTCCAATGCTGCCAAGTACCAAAAACTGGGCCTAGAGTCCAGCTGGCCCAAAATGTTTGAGTCCTAGAGATTACATACTAAATCTTCGGAACCATCTTGGCCCAATAAATCAGCAAGCATCTTCTGAACCCCCATTTCCATGTCTCAAGACTCTTCTTAAAGTTTGGCTTCATTTGAATAATCACACACTCATGAAAACCCAAGGAAAGTTATTATTCCAGTACAAAGGAGATCAAACTAGAATGCTGTTGTGAAATCTAGGTCTAATATATGGAAATTAGACACAGACCTTTTATTTTCACCTCAAATGTGTGTTTGTTTGGGGTGGGAAGGAATCCCCCCCAGACACCGTTGGTGACTGGCCCACAGAGAGGGCAGGTGTGTTTACGGCTCCCATTGAAGATGCTATGGGCCTGTTAAGACTTAAAATGGGACTTCATACAGCAGAGTTCCAAACTCCTTGTCATTCCAGACCCTGAGATTGCCCTTTACCTGTTCCTCTTGCGTGTCCCCACTCCACAGGACATGTCAAAAAGAACCTGAGCCTTGCGGATCACCCACAAAAAAGGCCAGTTAGTATTTCATGATGAGAGGCAACCTCTCAAAGGCAGCGATCAGACAAGAGGTGTTTGTGGTAGGCCCTGCAAACATGTTCCAGAAAACACCTTTTCTGCTGGCAAAAGGCCCCCCAATGTAGGATGAATCAAATTCCACCAGCTTCAGTCTGGCTACATTATATTTGGATAATAATCCTGAAATGCACATTGATGCTGAAGAAGTCGCTTCTTCAAAACTTTAAGGCAACAATTAAGTATTCCATTGTCATGGCTCAATTAAATGGTTTGGCCTGAGAAAATTGGGGATTGTAAAGTGAGGATGGAATGTGCTTTGATCCTCTTTCCAGGGTTATTGTTTCATTAATAAATGAACATGTCATTTGTCTCACCAGAGGGAGCTCATGCCCTCCAGGCTTTTTTTTCCCTTTTTTGTTCAGGTTTTATAAAGATGAATTTCCAGTGCTCTGAAATACCATGGATTAGTAGTTAAGCCTGACAGCACTTCGGGGAGTAGCGAGCTTAAAGTGCCTCACACAGGTCTCCAAAGCACTTGTTTACTAATAGAGGAAATCAGCGACCGTCTGCAGCTGCTGATATCGCATTACCATTTGGAAAGACAGTAGCTGAGATAACAAATCACACAGTTTTAATAATTACTCCTGCATTCCCGTTTTTTGTTTCCTGCATAACTGTAAAGGCTGGATTTCTTCCAAATAAACAGATAAAAACAGTATGGAACTTTTATCTTTTAATGATAATGACAACACATCATGTTTCACTAAAAGTTTCCTGCTGAATTTTTTCTGATTTCTAGAGTTTCAATAAAATGTAATTATACTTTATAATTCCACTCTTTTAATCTTCACTTCAAAAACTATTCACAGTGAGCAAGTTTGCCAGGCACTAAGAGTAGGGACAAACTGCCTGGACTTACCCATGTTGACTCTTTCCTGCTCTCTGTCTTGGGGTAAACCTGTCATTGAAATCGCATCCTGTACATTGAGCTGCTTTGCATTCAAATTAATAGCTAGTTTAATTTGAATGTAAAATAGCTCCATTTATGCCATCATTTACAGGGGGAAAAAAAAAGAAGTAAGGCATTGGGAATGAATGGATGTTTAAGATATGATACATTTGCAACATATTTTTAATCCTAAATTGAACTTATATTAGGATGGGGACATTTTAATATCAATAGGTAAGTCATAAAAGAGGTCCTTTTTAAAATCTGCATAGTAAATATGTGCTTTAGGGGTCAAAACGACTTCATTGTACGGATACAGTACAGGGTTTAGTTCATATGGTTGGTGCTGGGCATTTTCCGGCAAATCTGTGCATTGTTACATTTCTATAGACCAAGAATGGCAATTGATTTTTAAAACACATGCTGCAACTTTATTTGCTCAGTAATTACATGGACTTTATTTGGAGGTCAGCGAAAGAACAACTAAATAGGAAAATGAAGTCTTCCTCCCTGTGCAATGAAACCATAAAAGTTGGCAGACAGAAAGGAATGCTAAACTTTTTCCCAGAGCTCTGAGTTTGGTTTCCATTGGTCCATGTTCCATTGGGTGATTAGAGAAAGCTTTTTTAAAGCCTTACTTCAGAATGATCTTAATTGGTGCAAGGTTGAGCCCTTTCTAGGAGGGGAGGGAAAAGGTTGAATAGCCTTTTCAAGTCACATGAAAGTTTCTAGGATGAATGTACGATAATTAGATTAATAAGTAGCTTAATTTATCACAGCTGAGGATTTCAACAGCCACACATTAGAGCAAGAGAAAAAGATTAGTGTGATTCTAGTTCGTAAAAAAAAAAAAAAAAAAAAAATTGTACTGAAACTTGATTAACCTTAAACACAAAGTGCCTTTCTTTCTCACTCTAAATGTCTGACGGGGGAGGAGTGTGGAGTGGGGAAGTAGGAGAGAGGACCTGAATGAAATAATCAGAAAAGTCCTATTTCACTCCTTTCTGTCTCCCAGTTAATGAGCAGTGTATCAGCATTGCTTGAACCAACTTTTCCCTCTAAGTTTCTTATTCTTAAAGTAATGGATTGGCCAGAAGCCTGTAGAATCTTAAATTAGCTTGCCCACCCACATCATAAGAGATACCTTGGCTGATATGTCATAAGCAGGTACTCTTACCTCTGGTGAGGAAGGGAAAGACGTAAGGTAATTGGGAAGAGACCGCAATTTCAGTTAGTATGGGATTGTACACTGAGGCTTAGCTTGTTGAGTGATAGTTCCACAATTGTCTCAGAGCTACAAAACCTGAATTTAGACCCACATCCTCAAAAATCATAGGTTGCTCAAGCAAGGGCAGACATGAATTGAGATGAGTAGTCGTCATTGATAAAACATACAAAATTAAAATAATTAGTAGGACAGCAAGAATAATTGTTTTAAATAGGGTTAGGAAATCAGATGGAAACTGGTGATCAAAACAATATGCATCTAATACATCTTGGTGAGCCAGGTGGTGCAAGCCTGTCATCCCAGCTTCTCGGGAGGATGAGGCAGGAAGATCCCAAGTTTGAGGCCAGCCTGATGACTTAGTGAAACCCTGTCTCAAAATAAAAAAATAGCCGGGCGCAGTGGCGCACGCCTGTAATCCCAGCACTTTGGGAGGCTGAGGCAGGAGGATCGCAAGTTCAAAGCCAGCCTCAGCAATGGTGAGGCACTTAGCAACTCAGTGAGACCCTGTCTCTAAATAAAATACAAAAAAAAGGGCTGGGGATGTGGCCCAGTGGTTGAGTGCCCCTGAGTTCAATCCCTGGTACAAAAAAAAAAAAAAAAAAAAAAAAAAAAAAAAAAAAATAAGAAAAGGGCTGGGGATGTGGCTCCATGGTAGAGCACCCCCTTGGGTTCATTCCCCAGTGTGTGTGTGTGTGTGTGTGTGTGTGTGTGTGTGTAAATTATTGTCCGTTAGAAGTCTTTTCTTCTTCCATCTCTCCCACAAGTACACAGTAAAATATTCTCATGGTAAGTGGAGTCTGCCACACCATGTAATGATCATCTTATCAGGGGTGGGCAAGGTTCAGATTTTATTAACCTTAAACTTCCTGACTCCTGTCTATCTATAAACAATACTGTAGCACTGTATGGACCAAAACCACTGTCATCAGCATTGGTTTCCTAATGGAAGAGCCTGAAGTGTGAGTTTATGGTACCTGTCAACACTCAGCGGTGGTGGATGGCCATGTCTGGGGCCTTGCCTGTGTGCCTGTGTGGTTGAGGTGTGTGGCTGGATGTGGGTGGACAGCTGAGACACCCTCCAACTGGAAGGGAAACGTATAGAACTAACACCAGACATCCTTGGAAATGCCATTTCCTCCATCACAACAAAAATTATGAGGTTCTCAGTCTCCAAAGCTTACACAAAAGAGTTTTGAAAGAGGTGCAGGGGCGATGGGTGCAGACAGCCTCGTTAACATGTTGGGAGTTACCTGCTGCCCACGCACAGCCTGCAGAATCAATCCAGTAAATGCACCAGCATGGGAGGTAGATCCGTTTCCACTGCCTGGGTGACTTCTCTCAGAGAACAGATCTCTTCTGCTGGGATAAAAGGAAAGCTTTTTGAGCTGGGTGCAGAAGCACACGCCTGTAATCTCAGCTACTCAGGAGGCTGAAGCAGGAGGATTGCCAAATTCAAGGACAGGATCTGTAATTTAGCAAGATCCCTGCTATTAAAACATACACCCTCCCCCACCACACACACACACATTAATCATGTAATGAAAAATGACACTACATTATGGATAGTATTTTCAGTGTTACAATATGGAAACTTAAGAACACGAATGGAATTAGGGACCCTGAATAAACTCAAAAGCCAAGCACAGATCATCCAGTAGCCTGATTCTGAAATTGTACTTCTAATCTAAAATGGATATCTCATTACTGGTTAACATTATTTATTTAGGAGGAGTTATGACCTCTAATTTGCCTTTAAATGATTAATTTGGTGTTTAAATAAGTGCCTTTTACTTAATAATGTTTTCTTCAACCAATTCACTTATGTCAATAAACTCTTTGTTTAACCTCCTTGAAGGAAACATTTTCTCTGCTCAGAGGCAATTAATGAGCTATCAAATAAATAGGTACAGAAAAATGAACTAAGATTCAGGGCTGCCCAGGACAGCAGAAGTGCTTCCATTTGTGGAGTGGGTACTGTGAGTTTCTGTCAGCTACAACACAGGAAGAGTAGCAATCTGTTTCTCAGCTTCCCACGAGTCCCCTCCTTGTCTTTAGGTCATGGCAAAGGCAAATCACACTATCGTATCTGCAGGCGTGGGAGCACCCAGCACACAATTAGAGGTATTTTCTTTCAATTGCTGGTTCTTTTAGTTTGGTTAAAAACAATTACATGCTGGGGTACAGTGGAGCATGCCTGTAATCCCTGCAACTCAGGAGGCTGAGGCAGGAGGATGGCAAGTTCAAGGCCAGCCTCAGCAACTTAGTGACTCCCAGTTTCAAAATAAAAATTAAAAAAATAAAATAAAATAAAAAGGGCTGGGGTTGTAGCTCAGTGGTAGAGCGCTTGCCTCGCATGCGTGAGGCCCTGGGTTCGATCCTCAACACCACATAAAAATAAATAAATAAGAATAAAGATATTGTGTCCATCTAAAACTACAAAAAAAATTATATATATATAAAAGGGCTGGGAACGTAGTTCAGTGGTAAACTGCCTCTGGGTTCAAAAATCCCCAGTACAAAAACAAAGAATCATCCCTCAGTTGAAGCTTCCCACTCCACAGTTTTTCCAGCCTCCACTTCTCAAATTACTTTTCTATACCCATCTCCTCACCTCTTGGGTCCAATTGGAGAGTTTTACTTTGGGGACCATTTAGGGGCCATGCTTGTCCTAACTCTTTGCCTCTACTGTGCAAGTTGTACCCACCATGGGTTTTTGTTTTGTTTGGGGTTTTTTGGTTTTTAGTGTTATAAAAAAAAATTTTTGAGAATTTTGGAACCAGACGGGCCTGGTTGGAAGCCATGCTTAGTTACCCCTAAGACCCCATTATTATACCCCATATAACACCCTCTGACTTTCCTTCCTAGCCTTTCTTATCTATTGTCATTACATGTTTGCTTGCTACCTGCCTCCCTTCTAGACAGCAAATTCCACCTGGGTGAGGATGACTATTTGTCTCACCATTTGATCCCCAAGGATGGCATAGTCCATAGCATTTGCTACCCGGATAAATATTTATTGAAAGCACGAATGAACATCTCTGAGTTCATGTTCTTATCTATGCAATGTAATAATAATACCTAATGCACAGAGTTGTTGCTAGAAAAATATGAGAAAACAAAATGAGATTATGTCGGACAACTGGCACATAATACAACATGCCAAACAAACAGAGGTGGCACGGGACAACTGTTCGCTGCACAGACTTGAGTTAGACCTGCATGGGTGTGACTTTAGTCTTGCCTTTGTTACATGGCATGAGACAAGCTATTTCTCTTCCCCAGGGCTCTATTTCTTCCTCCATAAAATTGATAGAATGTAATTTATCTGGTATTGCTATTGAATGTATTAAATTTGGTTGTCTGTGCACTCATTACAGAGTGTGCTACCTGACAGGCATTCATAATGGTATCATTTGCTATCCACCACTCAGCTGACCATTTGTGTGCTCATGCAACAGACTTTTATTGACCACATACTATGCACCAGACAATGAGTCGAGTGCTAGGAAGACAATGGGAGAAAATCAGAATGGACCATCAGTCATCATCATGAAATTTACAGACTAGTGAGGTAAACCACTAAATAAATACGTATGCTAATAAGTATGTAAATGCCATCTGGGCTCCATTGTTGCTGCCTGAAGCGATTGCCGCTTGGAGCAACAACACCACGGGAATAAGTTCAGAGGCGGACTGGAAACAAATAGCCTCTTTATTCTGCTAGCTTCTCTCTCCGGCTCCAACACTATCCACACTTCTACAACTACCACCACACCACAAACATGGCAACGACCCAATCCACAATGTCCTGGGCCAAGTCCCGCGAGATCATGCAAATGGCACCGACCCGATCCACAATGTCCTGGGCCAAGTCCCGCGAGATCATGGAAGGTGGCAATGCTCGAACATCTCCACGGCTCACAGCTAACTGCAATCTTAGCTATCTCCTTAATTAGGGTGCCTACACTCCATGGCAGCACATGTCTATAATCCCCACAACTTGGGAGGCTGACCTTGAAGGAGGATCACAAGTTCAAAACCAACCTCAGCAAGTTGGTGAGAACTTGTCTCAAAAAAAAAAAAAAAGAAAAAGAAAGAAAAAGAACTGGAGATGTAGCTCAGTGACAAAGCACCCCGGGACTCAATCCTCAATACAAAAAAAAAAAAAAAAAAAAAAGTATATAAATGCTAACTCTGTGGGGCTGGGGTTGTGGCTCAGTGGTAGAATGCTTGCCTTGCACGTGTGAGGCACTGGGTTTAATCCTCAGCACTGCATATAAATAAATGAATAAAATAATAAAGGTACATCAACAACTAAAAAATGTATATTAAAAAAATGCTAACTCTGCTAAGAAAGAAAAGAACAGAGTGCTTTGAGAAGGAGTGAAAAGGGGGCAGGAATTTAATGAAGCAGCTGTTCTTCAGCTCAGATACCAAGAACTCCATAAAACCTTTTTTTGTCTTTTCCTATTCTCTTCCAGTTATACTGTGTTCTCTTTCATTCAAACTTTTATTACGATGTTTGTTTTACTCTAGCATAATGGCAGTTAGTATTAACTATTTTTACTAATCTGATTGAAGCCCTTATCTAAGCCATGCCATCTGGCCAAGGAGCTTCTTGAAGGTAAGGACTCTGTTCTACCTGCCTGTGTTGTAACCACAGGTTCTAGCAAGATTCCAGGCACAAACTAAGGGCTCCAAGAATATTTGTGGAAGAGAAACAAATGCTATGCTGTTATTTGCTTCTGAACATGAAAGATTTATCCTACTTCAGGTGGACTTTTCTAATGTTCACATGTTGGGCTATTTATTTAGTTAGTGAGTTTTTCACACATTATAAATGATGACTGTATCTGAATCAAGTTAAAGTATTTAAATTTTAATCACAAAAAGGGTTAAAATCCTGTGTCAAGAGGGATTCTTGGAAGAATCCTAGACTAAAATCCCCAGACTAACACCTGCTCCAGAATGTCTGAAGTACTACCCCAACACAAAATCCTTCCTCATTCATTCTATGATCTTGTCAAGAAGAGTGGTCATCGTTACGTGCAACAGAAAACATCCTAATGGCTCTTTCTGTAGCCCAGTTGCTCTATTGGAATGAAAATACTTAAGTTATTCCCAGATTAAAAGTAAATAATTCAGTAAAAGAAAATTTATCAGCTCATGTAACTGAAAAATCCAGAGATAGGAATATCATGGCTGAGGCTTGATCCAATGTCTCAAGGACATCCAAATGATTTGGATTCTTTCTTTCCATCAGTTCAAGTCAACTTCTTCCTAAAGCTGGCTCCATTCCTGGTCCCCAAAAGATTGCTCACAGCTTCCAGAGCCATTTGCTTCCTTTTTTTGCAGTTGTTGTTGTTGTTGTTGTTGTTTGGTACTGGGGATTGAACTCAGGGCCACTCAACCACTGAGCCACATCCCCAGCCCTATTTTGTATTTTATTTAGAAACAGGGTCTCAGGGAGTTGTTTAGAGCCTTGATTTTGCTGAGGCTGGCTTTGAACTTGTGATCCTTCTGCCTCAGCCTCCCAAGCTGCTGGGATTACAGCATGCGCCCCCATGCCCCGCACCACATGCTTTGTTTTTGTGTATCCAAGAGTGTTCCATTCCCAAAAACCCATGATAATCACTGCATGGTCAGCTCCGTTCACACACCTGCCTTGATTTCCTCACTACAGTCAAGAGGATAGAATATGAGGCCTGGCTGGACCGAGGTCAGCCTGTGGGAGGCAGTGAAGTCAGCTTCCCCAAAAAATAACAGATCCCCAAAAGAAAACTGGGGACTGAGATGAGGGAAGAGGAAAAAGTCTGCTGGAAAGATATCTAATAAATGTTGAGTATGTACAGTCTTGGTCAGCCTCAGTCTCTGAAGCCTGCCTGTGAGTATGGGGTCACTCATTCACAGAGGCAAGAAGAAAAGAAAAACAGGATTTCTTCCTTCTCTTTTGAAAATAGCCTCATACTCCGGGAAAACACACACACACACACACACACACACACACACACACACTCTTTTTGCATTTGTTCTTAGGAGAAAGTGTTATGGTCTAATACAATTAGCATTTTAACTAAAATTATTCTTATTCTAAACTTCTAAAATCACTATAAATGAGTGAAGATCAAGTGACAATAGTGTCTTAAATGTTCAATTGTCTAGTAGAAATGTTGATGTTTTACCTCACGTGCAAGGAGAAATAACTTGAAGCCAGGCGTGGTGGCACAGGCCTGTAATCCCAGCACTTGGGAGGCTGAGGCAGGAGGATCGCAAGTTCAAAGCCAGCCTCAGCAACGGCAAGGCACTTAGCAACTCAGTGAGACCCTGTCTCTAATAAAATACAAAAAAAGGGCTGGGGGGCTGGGGTTGTGGCTCAGCAGCAGAGCGCTTGCCTTGCACGTGTGCGGCTCGGGTTCGATCCTCAGCACCACGTAAACATAAATGCATTACATTGTGTACAACTAAAGTAAATAAATAAATATTTGAAAAAAAAAAAAAGGGCTGGGGATGTGGCCCAGTGGTTGAGTGCCCCTGAGTTCAATCCCTGGTACCAAAAAAAAAAAAAAAAAAAAAAGAGAGAGAGAGAGAGAGAGAAATAACTTGAGAGAACTTCAGAGAAAGAACTTTGATTTGTCTCCAGTTATTTTGTTTTTTTAGGGCTGGGGATGTGGCTCAGTGGTTGAGAGCCCCTGAGTTCAATCCCTGGTACCCCCCCCCCCCAAAATAAAACAAAAAACAAAATTTGTTTCCAGTTATTTTGAACAAGTGAAAGGTGGAGAGAATTCACTGGATATTTTCTGTTATCTGCTCTCCCTTTTTCTCTTCCTCTGTCCGTCTTTCCACACCCCCATCTCTCTCTCTCCCCCTTCTCAAAACACACACACACACTTTTCCCTCTTTTCATTTCCTCTACCCCCTTTTATTCTTTGTTCCCTATGCATTCTCTTATAACTGTCTTTGCTCTCTTTTCTTTCATAATTTTCACTCTCTGACTTTCTCTAAGTGGGCCCCAGTGGGTGGATTAATATAGTAGAAGAATTTTTTTCACCAATGTCAAGAAAATAGATGTTTAAACTCATGAGGATGACGGGGGTCTGCTGTTGGGGAACTGCCTACTCGCATCTCTGTGGCCCCCCAACCCACATTGTCTGGTAAGACACACGTTCATTTTACCAAAATGCTCTGCCTCCGCTAGTGAAGCAGAGAAACTCCCATCTTCCTCCTGGTGAGCTCTGCTAGCTCTTATCTCCCTAATCCTCACACCACCCTTGAGAGCTAAGAAGGCAGCTTAGTTTTCTCACCCCCATTTCAGAGTTTTGAAGGACCCGTAAGTACAGGCACTAACAGTGAGAGAATGACCAGGTTTGTAGGCCTAAGGTATTACTGTCTTTACTTCTGGCTGATTTTTCAACTCTGACATTTCCTCAGAGTAGCATGAAATCTCTTTCCCAAATAACTTTATCCATTAACTATTAGCATTACCAAGAAGGAGGGCTCACAAACAAGGGACAATGACATTAGAGTTAAGCAAGATGTAGTAACTCTTGCTTATAAAATAAAGGCATTGTGCTTTGGTGTCAATCTAAGGTAAATACAGGTCTCAAATAAGTAAATTCATTGCATAATTCCTTGGGGAATCTAGTCTATAAAAAAGATTTAATTTGAAATTTCAAAATAAATATTTATAGTTATCAAAATGCCCTTGTTTGGGGGATAACTCTGAGAAGATAAATACTAAAGTTCTTCTAAGATGTATAACATGAGACTTCTGATTACCATGTTCTAAGCGGATCATGAGTAGTAAAGGGGAAAAAATTCTGCTCTTGAAGAGGTAATTTAATATGTAGTACTGGGTCACAAAAGATGAGAGACTGATGACGTTCTGTTGCCTTATATTCAGTATCAGGGGTTATTCTCATGATGACAGATAAACAAGCTATTTTCTGGTAGTGAGGATTTGCATTATAGCCATAGTTAATGTTCTTCAAGTTTCTTAGACATTTTGCACAGGGCTGGGGATATAGCTCAGTTGGTAGAGTGCTTGCCTTGCATGCACAAGGCCCTGGGTTCAATCCCAGCACCACCAAAAAAAAAAAAAAAAAAAAAAGGAGAAAGGAATTTTGCACAGCCATCATGGACATTTGTCCTACTGCAGAGATCAATGGTGGCATTCGGTCAACCCTGTACAAACATGTTCTGAGGTTCCTGCTCATGTGACAACTTGCTGTATATCTGGCATGGGGCCTACATAGTCCCTGTTCTCCAGGATTCCACAGTCTAGGAAGAAAACATTATTCATTTAAATCTTTTAATTATAATGAGGTAATTCATATATTCTAGGCATCTGCAGTAAGAATTTAGGTTTGATGTGAACTCTGGGAATATATCCTACAAAAGGCAATCTTTTAGCTGGATCTCAAAGAATCAGTAAAAATAAAAGAGATTTGAAAAAGGTTGCTGTTCCAGGTAGAGAGAATATCCTGTGACAAGACAGGTTGGGGTGATACTGTTTGGCCTCCTTAAGGGGCCACACAAGTGATTTATTATTGCTGGAACATAAAATATGAGAGTAGCAGTAGAAGACGTAGGTGTGAGATCTTTGGACAAATAACCAAATACATTTTATGCCAAGCATAAGAAAGTCATGAGCCAGGTGTGGTGGTACATGTCTGTAATCCCAGCGCCTCAGGAGGCTAAGGCAGGAGTGTTGCAAGTTCAAGACCAGCCTCAGCAATGTAGTGAGGTCCTAAGCAACTCAGTGAGCCCTGTCTCTAAATAAAAAAATAAAAAGGGCTGGGGATGTGGCTCAGAGGTTGGGCACCACTGGATTCAATCCCTAGAACAAAAACAACAACAACAACAACAAAAAGAATGTCATGAGAATGTATTTTTTATTTCATGGGCTATTGGAAGACATTGAAGAATTTCAAGTAGCATAATTGACCATGGCTAGAAAGTATACAGAATAAACTGAGAGGGAACACCTTAGCAGAAAGACCAGCCACCAACCTGCTGCAAAATTCCAGGCCAGGGATGCTAGAAATCAGAATCATGATAGAGCAAACAGGGTTAAGGTAGAACAGAAAGGTACAAGATATATTTAGAAAATAAAATCAGTTATGACTTCTGAATGATTGGTTGTGAGAAGAAGGGAGAGAGAAAGTCTTGAAATAACTCTCAGGACCTTTGTTTGGGCTGTGGGACAGATAGCAGATGGTGCCACTGATTGTAATAAGGAAAATGGGAGAATCAGCAAATTTTGGCAGGTAGTTAGTACTTTGGGGATGTTCTCAACTTGAGATGCTTTTAAGATATCCAAGTGGAGACGTTTGGTAGGCTAGACTGTTTCTAGACTCAAAAGAAGTGGAAGCTACAGACCTCTTTGAAGCTACTCTGAATTAAAGCCATGATGCAGGTGAACGCGAGAGTGAGAAGAGGACCGAGTGGAGGACCTTGGAGAGCTCCACCTGGACAGGTCAGAAGGAGAAACAAGAACCCACACTGGAGTCAGAAGAAACCTGCTCCACTCCAAGAAGCAGGAAGAGAGCCAAGTAATGGTGCTGTCACGAAAAACTAGGGAGGATGAGTATTTCGCTTACATCCTCATGTCGTTTTCTCATTTTTAACAATTGCATATTTCTTTTACAATGTTGAAAAGCATTAAATAAAAGCAGATTTTAAGAAGAATAAAGGCTGGGGATATAGCTCAATGATAGACCATGTGCACAAGGCCCTGAGTTTGAAGAATAAGAAACTCAACAACAAAAAGACAAATAACCCAATTTAAAAATAGGCACATGAGGGACTGGGGCCTTAGCTCAGTGGCAGGGTGTTTGCCTAGCACATGTGAGGCACTGGGTTCAATCCTTAGCACCACATAAAAATAAACAGATACAATACAGGCATGCTGTCCATCTACAACAACAAAAAATAAAAATTAAAAAAAAATCGTCAAGGGGCTGGGGTTGTGGCTCAGCGGTAGAGCGCTCGCCTCGCACGTGCGCGGCCCGGGTTTGATCCTCAGCACCACGTAAACATAAATGCATTGTATTGTGTACAACTAAAGTAAATAAATAAACATTTTTTTTTTTTTTTAAATCGTCAAATAAACCAGGCAGGGTGGTGCTCACCTGTAATGCAAGTGACCCAGGAGGCTGAGACAATTGGACGGCAAGTCAAGGCCAGCCTGAACAAGTGAGACCCTATCTCAAAAAAAGTGGAAAGAGCTAGGGATGTAGATCAGGGGTGGAACACTCCTGGGTTCAATCCCTAGTACCAAGGGGGGAAAAAAGACAAATGACTTAGACATTTCTCCAAAGAAGATATATATACAGGTGGACAATACACATGAAAAGATGTCCAACATCGTTAGACATTTGGGAAATGCAAATCAAAACTAGAATAAACCAGGCACAGTGGTGCATGCCTACAATCCCAGTGCCTCAGGAGGCTGAGGCAGGAGAATCATGAGTTCAAAGCCAGCTTCAGCAAAAAGCAAGGCGCTAAGCAACTCAGTGAGACCCTGTCTCTAAATAAAATACAAAAGAAGGGCTGGGGATGTGGCCCAGTAGTCGAGTGCCCCTGAGTTCAATCCCTGGTACAAAAAAAAAAAAAAAAGAAAACTAGAATAAAGAGTTGAGAATATGGCTCAGTGATAAGAGTGCTTGCCTAGCATGCATGAGGTTTGATCCACAGCAACACACACACACATACATACCCTACAATAAAATATTGTTTTACATCTAATAAGATGTTCTAAATTTTTATTTAAACAAAGCAAAACAAAAAGTAAAAAGTGCTGACAAGTATGTTAAAAGTTGCAACCCTAGATAGAGCTGTTAGGAATGTAAAATGGTTCAGTTGTTGTGAAAAACAGTTAGACAATTCCCCAATAAGTTAAACATAGAATTACCATGCCAAGCAATTCTACTTCTAGGTATATACTCCCCAAATTTAAAACAGGTGTTCAATCAAACACTTGTATATAAATGTTCAGAGTTCTACTCAACAGTGGCCAAAGGTAGAAACAAACCCAATGCCCAATGTCCAATGGTTAAATAAAATATGATACAGCCATATAATGGAATATTATTCAGGCATAAAAAGGATGAAGTACTGATACAAACCACAGCATAAGTAAAGTTGGAAAAAATCATGGTAGATGACGGAAGCTAGAGGCCAAAGAATTCGTATTATATTATCTTACATACAATAGATAGAAAACGCAAATCCCTAGAGATTAGTGGTTGCTAGGGACTGTTATGGAGAAAGGAGTGGAGAGTGACTGCTGCACGGGTACAGGGTTTCTGTCCAGGTGACCAAACTAGATAGTGTGATGACGGCATGATGTTCTAAGTGTATTTAATGCCACTGAATCTCACCTTGTAAGATGGCCTGAAGGGCAAATTTTATGTGATGAGTATTTTACTATAATACAAAAAGATTAAAATAAGAAAAGGATGAAGGTGAGGTCAGCATGTGTTGTTAGGTGGGAACTCTGAAGCTGAGCCCCTTAGTGACATGGCTGAGAACACAAGCTGAGGGATGAGCCCAGTCAGACGTGGTGAGTTGGAGATTAGATAAATGGGGCACGAAGTCAGTGGGTGGACACCACTTTTTCGTGAAGTTGGACGAGGAACCGAGGAACTGGCGAGTGTAGCCTGATTCAGTACTTCCTCTGACAGCAGTCAGGTGGGGAGCCAGAGCCACAGGAGGGTCTTTTTAGTTTGGTTTTGTTCTGTTTTAGAGTGTGTGTGTGTGTGTGTGTGTGTGTGTGTTTTAATTTATTTGTTTTAGTTGTACGCAATGCCTTTACTTTTATGTGGTGCTGAGGATCGAACCTGGGCCACGCACATGCTAGGTGAGCGCTCTACCACTGAGCCACAACCCCAGCCCCCGAGTGTGTGTTTTAACATGAGAGTAGCTTGAACATATTTATTTTCCGGAAGAAGGAAATGTAAGAGAGGAGAGAAGATAAAGATATAGGAAGAAGCTGGGCGCGGTGGCGCATGCCTGTGATCCCAGCACTTGGGAGGCTGAGGCAGGAGGATCACGAGTTCAAGCCAGCCTCAGCAATGGCGAGGCACTTAGCAACTCAGTGAGACCCTGTCTCTAACAAAATACAAAAAAGGGCTGGGGATGTGGCTCAGTGGTCCATTGCCCCTGAGTTCAATCCCCAGTATGAAAAAAAAGATCTAGGAAGAGGGGTAACTGATAGAGGTAATCTGGTCCTCAATAAGACATGACACAAGCTTGGTACAAAGATGCACACCTGTAATCCCAGTGGCTTGGGAGGCTGAGGCAGGAGGATAGCGAGTTCAAAGCTAGCCTTGGCAAATTAGCAAGTCCCTAAGCAGCTCAGTGAGACCCTGCCTCTGAATAAAATATAAAATAGGGCTGGGAATGTAGCTCAGTGGTTAAGTGCCCCTGGGTTCAATCCCTGGTACTAAGAAAAAAAAAAAAAAAAAATATATATATATATATATATATATGTGTGTGTGTTGCCATCTGAAGTGATGGCCCCTTGGAGCAACGAAGCCACGGGAAGAAGTTCAGAGGCGAACTGGAAACAAACAGCTTTTTTTTTTTTTTTTTTGGTGCTGGGGACTTGAACTCAGGGGCACTCGACCACTGGGTCACATCCCCAGCCCTTTTTTGTATTTTATTAGAGACAGGGTCTCACTGAGTTGCTAAGTGCCTCACCACTGCTGAGGCTGGCTTTGAACTCGCGATCCTCCTGCCTCAGCCTCCCAAGTGCTAGGATTACAGGCGTGCGCCACCACGCCCGGCTGGAAACAAACAGCTTTTTATTCTGATAACTTTTCTCTCTGGCTCTAACAATGACTAACACACACCACACACCACCAAAAAATGGCGCTGACCCGATCAGCAATCTCGGCCAAGTCACTGGAGATCCCGGGCCAAGTCCCATGAGACTACGGAAGGAAGGCAGCAATGCCCAAAACTCCATGGCCCATAGTCAACCACAATTTAAGCCATCTCCCCAAACAAAGCTCCTACATATATATACATATATATATATATATATATATATATATATATATATATATATATGACACAAGAGTGGCTGGAAGCCTCATCTTCAGAAAAAAGACAGGGTCACCCAGGCAGAACATTTGAAGGTAGGAGAACAGAAGTTAAGGGAGTTTGTGCCTGAGGTTTTTCATCAGAGATTATGAAAGTGGGCTTGAGCACCATTAAGTTAATCCTCTCAGTCCTAACTGTACACTGCAATCATTTGAAGATCTTCTTAAAAAAATATTGATACTCAACCACACACCTAGAGATTCTGATCCGGTTGGTCTGGGGACTTTCTCAAAAGCTCTTCAGGTATTTCTCACATGCAGCAATGGCTGAGAACCTTTGATCTTGTCATGAGCTTAGTTCATGCAAAGGCCCCGCCTCCTGGTGATGCTCATTGCTACTTCTTTCCTTGGGATAGATTGGAAACCATGTGACATCTTATTTAGGTACAGAGGGGGCCTAGACATGGGCCCCCAACTAGCATAACACCAGTTGTCCTCACCCTGACCAGACACTCCTCTTAATCATGCCAAGCTATTTGGAATCCCATCTCAATGATAAAGGAGCAACATACTAATAAATAATGAGCAATAACTATAAGCCATATTTATTTATTTTTTTTCATTAGTGGGGACTGAACTCAGAGCCTTGCACTTGGTTGGCAAGTGCCCTACCACAGAGCTACACCCCTGCCCCTTGTTATTATTTTGAGACAGGGTCCTACTAAGTTGCCCAGTTGTCCAAGCTGGTCTTGAACTTGTGAATTTGTGATCCTCCTGCTTCAGGCTCCAGAGTCGCTGGGATTATGAGTATGCCCCACTGCATCTAGCACGACTAATTTTAATTCCCATAACTGTCCAATATAGTGAATACCACTTTCAGTTTCACTTTACAGAAAATGCATTAGACTGTTAAATTTATTTGTGATCAAAGTTCAAGTATGGCAAAGGATGGATTGTGTGTGTGTGTGTGTGTGTGTGTGTGAGAGAGAGAGAGAGAGAGAGAGAGAGAGAGAGAGACTTGTATATATATTCCAAGTGATATATAATATATGTACTCCAAGTGGATAAATCATATTATGTTTGTACAGCCTGGGTAACGTAGTAAGCCTCTATCTTTAAAAAATAAAACAAAAATGATACAAAAAGGCATACATTGAGTTGGTACTCCCATTCCTGTGTTTATCCCCTTTTTCAAGGTGACCAATGGTCCTGATTTGCCAAACAGGCAGGACTCTCAGTGGTAAAACTGAGATAGAGCCGGGCGCAGTGGCTCATGCCTATAGTCCTAGCACTTGGGAGGTTGAGGCAGCAAAGCCAGCCTCAGCAATGGTGAGGCACTTAGCAACTCAGTGAGACCCTGTCTTTAAATAAAATACAAAAAAGGGCTGGGGATGTGGCCCAGTGGTCGAGTGCCCCTGAGTTCAATCCCCGGAACCAAAAAAAGAAAAGCTAGTCCCATGCAAACTGGGGTGGTGCTTAGTCATCCTACACTTACCTCCTTCAGGAACCATTATTATTGGGGTTTTCAGGATTTATAAAAGTAAAGCAATATAAATATTGTTATTATTTTCATCTTTTCTCACAAAAAGATGAAATACGTTTTCCTATGTATGGTCCTATGACTTGCATTTTTTAACCTTTGTAATACAGCCAAAAGATCTTGCCACACTGCTACACAGAGAATATCTTCATTCTTTTGAATAGCTGCATCATATTCTATTGTGTGGGTGCTCCAGAGCTACAGTACAACTGAAGAATGCATGGGTTACTCCCAGTATTCTGCTATTATTAACAATGCTGCAATGAATTACCTTAAACATATCATTCAAACCTGATGTGGTAGAGCACACCTGTAATCCCAGTACTTGGGAGGCTGAGGCAGGAGGATTGCAAGTTCACAGTTAGCCTCAGCAATTTATCAAGGCCCTAAGCAACTTAGCAAGACCCTGTCCCTAAATAAAATACAAAAAGAGCTGGGGATGTGGCTCAGTGGTCAAGCAGCCCTAGGTTCAATCCCCAGTTACCCCCCCCCCATAAAAATCCCCCAAAATCTCATTCTATATGCAAACATATGTTCAGGAAACATTTCCACAATTGGGATTGCTGGATCAAAAGGTACATGGTAAACAAATTTGTAATTTTCATGAGTTTGCCAAATTAACTCCATAAAGTTTGTTTTGTTTTTAATGCTTAGCAGATACCTATGAGACTTACCTGTTTCTCTAAGACTTATAAAACAAATATCTGATACTTCTTAAAGTTTTGTTTCTGACTTTAATGACAATTTTAAACTTTCTATTGAAGATTAGTATGTATATCTACATCATAAATACATGGTCTGGTTGGACAGAGTGGAACATGCCTGAAATCTCAGTGACTCAACAGGCTGAGGCAGGAGGATCCCAAGTTTACAGTCAGCCTGGGCAACTTGGCAAGACCCTGTCTCAAAATAAAATTAAATAGGCTGTGTATGTAGCTAGTGGTAAAGCACCCATGGGGTCAAACCCCAGTTCTGAACAAATAAACAAACAAACATGGTTGCATGAATTTGTACAGTTGCAGACATCTAAGTCAAGCAACAGGACACCACCAGAGGTCCTTCCCATCACGATGTCCCCTCACAACAGTATCACCATCCTAACTGTAACAGCACAGATTAACTTGGCATTTTCTTTATTTTTATTTTATGTGAACAGAATCATACAGCTAAAAAAAAAGAAAGAAAAGAAAAGAAAAATGATAAATGTATGAAAAGGTACATGTGGAAGTTGAGATCTGGTATCCAGTTGTCTAAAAATTTTCCATGCTTGGGAAACCCTGGGAACAGTTTCCATGGCCCCCACATTTTAGGAGTGCAATGGTTTAAAAACTGTTGGTACAAAGTCCACAGTATCCATTAAGGATTATCTCCAAAAGTTAACTTTTTTTTTTTTTTTTTTTGGTACCTGGGATTGAACTCAGGGGCACTCGACCACTGGGCCACATCCCCAGCCCTTTTTTGTATTTTATTAGAGACAGGGTCTCACTGAGTTGCTAAGCACCTCGCCATTGCTGAGGCTGGCTTTGAATTCTTGATCCTCCTGCCTCAGCCTCCCAAGAGCTGGGATTACAGGCATGCGCCACCGCGCCCAGCCTGAAGTTAACTTTTTAAAATTTCTTCTTAGAGACATCTATGAAGAAATTAAATACAAATTTGGATTATAAAATAAAGTGAGAAGAGCAGTGCACAGTGGTGCACGCCTGTAATCTCAGCTACTCCGAAAGCTGAGGCAGGAGGATTGCAGCAAATTCAAGGCCAGCCTAAGCAACTTAGCAAGACCCTGTCTCAAAAGTTAAAAATAAATAAATAAAAAGAGTTGGGGTGAAAAGAAATTTGGGGGAAAAAGAGCAGAGCTGGGGATGTAGCTCAGTTCTAGAGCACACCTGGGTTCAATTATTAGTACCTCGAAAAATAAAATACAGTGTGAAGAAAATACAAATGTAAACATTTTTTAACATAAACATGCCATAGCCGGGCGCGGTGGCGCACGCCTGTAATCCCAGCACTTGGGAGGCTGAGGCAGGAGGATCAAGAGTTCAAAGCCAGCCTCAGCAATGGCGAGGCACTTCGCAACTCAGTGAGACCCTGTCTCTAATAAAATACAAAAAAGGGCTGGGGATGTGGCCCAGTGGTCAAGTGCCCCTGAGTTCAATCCCCGGTACCAAATATATATACATGCCATTAAATCCTAAGGATTGTGCAAATACAAAGTTGAGTATAATACAATCTATGCCCTTGAAGATTTTAAGGTTTATTTATAAAGTTATGATATATATTCAAATAATTCTAGAACAAAATAGTTCGCAATAAAAGCAATAATATAGGAGTCAAATTTTGTTGAACTAATTTTATTATCCAAAGTGATAGTTTTCTCAGCTATGTGTGTGTATGTAAATCATCTTCAAAAGGGGAGATTAACTAGCTAATATAATTTAAAAGTCCAAGGTGAGCTCTTCCAAGTGTCAGACATAAAGACCTTGAGGCTATAGATTAACATTTTGAAAAACTGAGATAATGAACAAAAGAATAAAAGGATTGATTCAGAGTATAGAGTGCACAAAGTGGGGGAAAAGGGGAGAGAAGTTCTTGAGCTTGTTTTAAAACTAGAAAAATTTGGCTATATCTAAATAAAGTCTGAAATTTACTTCCTACAGCCCAACAATTCCAGCCCTAGGTAAGCCCTTCTGACAATTTCTCAAACAAAGGCACAAGGATGCATCTATGAGGGAGCTACACAACATTAATTTTAACAGAAAGCATAGAAGTTAGAAAAACCTAAACTGTCAACCAGTAGGGGAGTGCACAAATAAAGTGTGCCATGTGGAATATTCATTTAGATGATTACTATGGAGCAGTTAAAAATGAATACCTTAAGCCAGGCGCGGTGGCGCATGCCTGTAATCCCAGCACTTGGAAGGCTGAGGCAGGAGGATCATGAGTTCAAAGCCAGACTCAGCAATGGCGAGGTACTTAGCAACTCAGTGAGACCCTGTCTCTAATAAAATACAAAAAAGGGCTGGGGATGTGGCCCAGAGGTCGAGTGCCCCTGAGTTCAATCCCTGGTACAAAAAAAAAAAAAAAAAAAGAATACCTTAAGCCGGGCGAGGTGGCGGACGCCTGTAATCCCAGTACTTGGGAGGCTGAGGCAGGAGGATCGCCAGTTCAAAGCCAGCCTCAGCAATGGCGAGGCACTTAGCAACTCAGTGAGACCCTGTCTCTAACAAAATACAAAAAAGGGCTGGGGATGTGGCCCAATGGTCGAGTGCCCCTGAGTTCAATCCCCGGTACCAACAAAAAAAAAAAAAGAGAGAGAGAGAATACATTAATTCACATAAGAAACATATATGAAGGGGCTGGGGTTGTGGTTAAGTGGGTAGAGTGCTCGCCTGGCACGTATGAAGCACTGGGTTCAATCCTCAACACCACATAAAAATAAATAATTAAAATAAAGGTATTGTGTCCATCTACAACTAAAAAAATATAAAAAAAAAAAAAAAAAAAGGAAACAAAAAAATATATATGAAGTGTCTACCATATGCCAAGTGCTATTCTAGTTGCTGGGGATTCCTAAAGAAGAAGAACAAAGTTCCTAGCCTCAGGGGGCTTACAAGTAGATTTACATACAAGAGCACAGGTAGAAAGCAGAAACTTTAAGGTCAGGATTGTTTCTGAAAGGGAGAGGAGAAAGGACTGAGGATACTGGTTACTGGGAACTGCAGTTGTATCTGTGACTTTCATTTTTACTGGGAAAAAAGGTAAGGCAATGTGTCCTAACATTAACAATGGTCCGTTCTGCGTTTTGGAAACATTCATGTTTGTCTTATTAATTATTAATTTCTTTTTAAAAAATATTTGTTTGTTTTAGTTGTACACAATGCATTTATTTGTACGTGGTGCTGAGGATCTAACCAGGGCCGTGCACATGCTAGGCAAGCGCTCTACCGCTGAGCCACAACCCCAGCCCCTGTCTTATTAATTTCTGTGCCTTTTTAAATTACTTTCCTGAAACTAAAGAATCTATGAGAAGGGAGTTTGGGGTTTTAAGAAACAGAAGATACAATTTACAGAGAAAAGCCTTGGAGGAGATGAGCTCAACCTAGAAATAAGATGGATATCTTTTCTCTGAAACAGGACAGCCAGGTGCATGCCTATAATCCCAGTGGCTCCAGAGGCTGAGGCAGGAGGATTGCAAATTCAAAGCCAGCCTTAACAATTTAGCGAGACACTAAGCAACTTAGCAAGACCCTATCTCAAAATAAAAATATCTTTAAAAGGGCTGGGGATGTGGCTAAGTGGTTAAGTGCCCCTGTGTTCAATTCCTGGTATAAAGAAAGGGAGGAAGGAAGGAAGGAAGGAGGGAGGGAAGGAAGGAAGAAAAGAAAAGACACAGTGACTGGGATTGTGGCTCAGCGGTAGAGCGCTCGCCTAGCACATATGTGGCCCTGGGTTCTATTCTCAGCACCACGTAAAAATAAACACATTGTGTACAACTAAAGCAAATAAATAAATATTAAAAAAAAAAAAAAAAAGAAAAGAAAAGAAACAGAAGAGTGGAAGAAGCAGTAGATGAAGGAAGAAAGAAATGACCAAGGAAAGGAGTTGAAGATTTATATGACCTCGCACTAAAGCAGGAGGCAAGATGATCTGAGAGCAAGGGGAATGGGAGATCAAGC
Organism: Tamias sibiricus; assembly: GCA_025594165.1. Lineage (NCBI taxonomy): Eukaryota > Metazoa > Chordata > Mammalia > Rodentia > Sciuridae > Tamias > Tamias sibiricus. The sequence goes on from CM046659.1 coordinate 51,840,115, forward strand.
AGAAAGTTTCAAATACAGGAAAAAAGTTTTTAATAACCAATGTAGGAAACTCCTTAATGAGTTTCCAAGAGATTAATAAAAGGATTACAGAGCAGGGATAAGAGCCAGGTGAAGTTTAGTAGCACAAATTTCCAATGAAATGAAACTGAATGGTTTCATGTCTATCTCTGGCAAGACTTGATAGACTAGGACTGAGAGAGCAAGAGAGAGAGAGAGAGAGAGAGAGAGAGAAAGAGAAAGAAAGAGGGAGAGGGAGATTAATTGGTGGTAGTGAACTTGACTTAGGGATTTATTTGGGGGACACTTAGTGGAAATGAAAGGTAAGATATACCAAAATGATGAAGTATCCTTTCAAGTTCTCAACCTGAGAGTTAGACTGAACAGGGAGAAACAATGAAGCTGGAAAAGGCTTTGACTCTCCTGCATTAAAGATTGGCAAAGATATGACTGACACGCCAACCATGCCATCCCCAGGGCATAGGCAGACATTACTAGTTGATCGTGGTACACTCAAACTATACTCAATTCAGTATTTCAGGAATCTAGTACCAGCAGATGAGAGAGGGCATGAAATGTGAAAATTGCTGGGGACACCTGTACCAGACAAGGAGCATCTCCAAGTCCTCAAATATGTCATATTCATTTTTGAATCTCCAAGTTTCACACCCAGTCCATAAAAGCTCTCCCTCAATACACAACTGTGGACAGGAAGAAGAGAGGAAGGGAGGCAAAGAACAAAGTCTACAATGAAAACAAAGAACAGGATCGGAAAAAAAACATCTAAGAGAAAAGGAAGGTAAAGGAAAATAAGATTGTGGTCAGAAAGGGGAGCTGGGAAGCCGGGCGTGGTGGCACACGCCTGTAATCCCAGCACTTTGGGAGGCTGAGTCAGGAGGATCGCGAGTTCAAAGCCAGCCTCAGCAATGGCGAGGCACTTAGTAACTCAGTGAGACCCTGCTTCTAATAAAAATACAAAAAAAAAAAAAAAAAAAAGGGCTGGGGATGTGGCCCAGTGGTCAACTGCCCCTGAGTTCAATCCCCGGTACCAAAAAAAAAAAAAAAAAAGAAAAGAAAAGAAAGGGGAGCTGGGAGCTTTTAATCTTTGAAATGGAACTGTCTCAAATAGTAGAAGAAAGTTATAGATTTGCCTCTCTTTATATATATATGTGTGTGTGTATATATATATATATACATAGGTATATATACATGTGTATATATGTATATATATATATATATATATATACATATAATTTTGTTGTTGTTGGTAGACCTTTATTTTATTTATTTATATGCAGTGCTGAGAATCAAACCCAGTGCCTCACACATACCAGGCAAGTGTGCTACTGCTGAGCCAAAGCCCAGCACAATAGGTTTGCCTCTTCTAATGAATTTTTTAAAATACTAAGTACTTGTTAAATTCTAACTCTAAATTTTCTTCTATGAAGTCTTCCTATTCTTCTCCTTGTATTTCCTGTGTAAGTTAGCTTCGGAAATGTGACTGCTATAGGTAAACCGTAACTTCAGGCAGAGTTAAATGTTTACCATTTCAACATTTAAACACCAAGAGTTCAACAAATTAAAAAGAAAAGAGGGAAAAAGAGTAGTTCAGTAATATTTTGTTTATATAACATGAATTTTGTGAGGAATGAACTCCTTCTGTCACAGGGCTATAGACTCATAGTTGTTTGTGGTTGTCTTGTTTCCAGAGCTGGGGAAGGAACCCAGGTCTTGTACACACATGCTAGGCGAGGAACTCTGTGGCTAAGCTTCATCCCCAGACCCAACTAGAGTATTTTCAATTAGCGAAGTGTGGGATTTTTTGTGTTAATGCTTTTATATAAAAAGCATGGAAAACTTTGGCTGAAGTCTACTATACTATGAAATACAGGGAAACTTTCTGGTTCTTCTGATCCTTATTTAAAGGGAATTTTTAGGATTTTTTTTTTTTTTTTTTTTTTTTTTTTTTTGTACCAGGGATCAAACCCAGGAGCGCTTAACCACTGAGTCACATTTGCAGCCCATTTTTATATTTTATTTGGAGACAGGGTCTCACTGAGTTGCTTAGGTCCTCACTAAGTTTCCAAGGCTGGCTTTGAACTTGGGATCCTCCTGCCTCAGCCTCCTGCATAGCTGGGATTACAGGCATGCGGCACTGCACCTGGCAATTTTTAGGATATTTAATTGTCCCAATTTTTCAACTACTGAAAATTCTGTAATTAACTATAGTTGCAAATTATTTTTTTTGTAATGGTGTCTTAACATTTACCTGAAAATAAAATTAAGTGCTTTTCTCCCCATATCATGACTCAAATTAGTTTTGCATGGTTGCTCTCTAACTGGATCTTTTATGGAAAGATTGGATATTATTATGGGTCTGTTTTTTGTCCAAACTGTATATGGTGAACTGGTCATGGGGCAAAATAAGCCAACTCTTCTTATCAGCCACATCATCTACAGTGAGGCAAAAAGGATCCTTGACAGATATTGACTGTAATAGCAGAACACAAACAACTCAAGGGTGGAGGCACAGCCTTAGGAAATATATTCAAAGAATTTAAAATAAGGAATTTTAGTGGTATTCATAATAGAACATTATTCAACATCAAAAAGGAAGGAAATGCCAGGTACAGCGGTGCACGCCTGCAATCCCAGCAGCTGCAGAGGCTGAGCCAGCCTCAGGAAAAGCGAAGTGCTAAGCAACTCAGTGAGACCCTGTCTCTAAATAAAATACAAAAGAAGGCTGGGGATGTGGCTCAGTGGTTGAGTGGCCCTAAGTTCAATCCCCAGTACCAAAAAAATAGGAAGGAAATTCTGACAACACAGATGAACCTTGCTGACGTGGTAAATAAAATAAACAAGGCACAAAAAGCTGTTTGTTTGTTTGTTTTTCATACATAAGACACTTCCTTAAGAAGAGTGAGAAATGGGTTACTGTTTAATACATAAAGAGGAAGATCATAAATGTCTAGAGGTTGATGGTGGTGACGTTTGTACAGCAATGTGACTATACAAATTCCACTGACCATACACCTGAAAATAACTGAGATAACAAATTTTGTTATACATATATATAGAAGCCGGGCACGGTGGCGCATGCCTGTAATCCCAGCACTTGGGAGGCTGAGGCAGGAGGATCGCGAGTTCAAAGCCAGCCTCAGCAATAGCGAGGCACTTAGCAACTCAGTGAGACCCTGTCTCTAATAAAATACAAAAAAGGGCTAGGGATATGGCCCAGTAGACAAGTGCCCCTGAGTTCAATCCCCGGTACCACAAAAAAAGAAAAAAAAAAAAAAATATATATATATATATATATGTGTGTGTGTGTGTGTGTGTGTGTGTGTGTACTACAATTAAATAAATAAATAAATAAAACCAGATGTGGTAACACTAACCTGTAATCTCAACGACTCAGGAGGTTGAGGCAAGAGGATCCCAAGTTCAAGGCCAGCCTCAATAACTTAGTGAGACCCTGTCTCAAAATAAAAAATTAAGCCAGGCCCGGTGGCGCACACCTGTAATCCCAGCAGCTCTGGAGGCTGAGGCAGGAGGATCAAGACTTCTAAACCAGCCTCAGCAATGGAGAGGTGCTAAGCAACTCAGTGAGACCCTGTCTCTAAATAAAATACAAAAAAGGCCTGGGGATACGGCTCAATGGTCGAGTGACCCTGAGTTCAATCCCTGGTACCAAGAAAAAAGAAAAAAGAAAAAATGATAGCATATTCCTCACATCTTCAAAAATATATCACTTTATAAATGCTGAAGATTTTTTACTGGAGTTAGGCTAGAATTTGATTGCAGATCTACTATTTTGGATTCAGAAGTTTGGGAGTTTTGAATTTTTAACATTATTTAAAATATTCATTTAGACAGGAAAAAACAAAAACAGAAACACTGAAAAGGGAAACTCTTTAATATGAAGGTTAAATATATCAAATATTTCATCAGTAAAATACACGTAAAGGAAGATAGAAAAGTAAATTACATTAATGCGCTTCTGTTCCCAAACTGTTCTCTTGGCCAAAAATTTATTCAATGTGTTAAAAAGATTCCCAATAATATTGATGACCATGTGGGAAATTGGTAACTCCACCTCCCACCCCACTCCCCACCCCCACAAAAAATAAAATAAAATGCAAGCCACCGAGCTGCACCATGCTCAGTTGCTTTGTTATCCAGAGAAATGCAGAAGGCTGGTGGAAATTATCCTGTAATGAGCAATCCATCTGGCTGCACCTAAAAATGGAATAGAAATGCCACCCTTGACTTTTCCATGGTAGTAAATTAAAGCCTAATGTATAGTTCTAATTGCTAACATTTTCTCTCTAATTATGGTTCCGTTTGGCTAGGATTTCTGACAATCCCCTCGTTCCCCTAAAGCAAACACCAGAGAATGTTCTAACCCCACTGGTGGCATTTATTAATAACCCCCTTGACAGACGAAAAAAATCATTATTCTATATTAGACAGGAAAAGATTTTCCCAGCAAAAGCTAATTGATTTTTTTAAAAAAGACATTCAGATACTATAGAGGAATTCATTTTATATAAAGAAAAAAATACAATAGTGTCAAATAAAAACAGACTCATGCATCGTATAATGCTGCCTGGGCACTGTTTGGGATACCAGCTTAAAAAAATGATAAATGTATGAAAAAAATATTCATGCATACTTATTTACCAGGATGAAAAAATGAGATGAAGAGAGCTCTCTCACGAAGAATTTTTATTTCGTGCTTCCATGAAAGAGATAGAGTGTGATAAATTGGTTTCAATGATTGTCAAATACAAACACATACAAAAAAAAAAATTGTCAGGAATGTGGCCACATTCTTCTATTTAATCTCTTTCATTCTTATTTGTAAAAAAAGAAGAAATTATTCCTTTTAAACTAATGTACAAATACATGCTAAATACAAATCAGTATTTATCTACAGGTCTAGTTCTCATCAAACAGTATACAGCTTTCTGAGTGACAATTAATAATTTAGAAATACTAAACAAAAGTAAGATTTCTGATATACTGAGAAGAAGCATGTATAAAAAAATTAAAAAGAAGAAAGAAAGAAACATGCTGGGGATAAAAATGATTTCTGAAAGCTACACTCCAAAGTACACTGTAGAAAACAGAAAAAACAACTTTAGGAAGCAAAGCAGTGGTGGACCCCAGGTGCTGTGGGCGAACAGACAACCCCCCACCCCCACCCCACCCCCCAGGACAGTCTTCAGAGGCGGGAAACTGGTGTCAACACCAACAAACACAAATCTGCTAATTAGCGTCATTACCATGCTAAACAATATCAAGAATAAAATACTCCTCCCAGCAAACTACTGTCTAAATTCTAAATAATGTCTGTGGCAACTATAAAGTTTTAATAATGTAGTTATGCACTTCAAGTTCACATATTTTTATTCTTAGGCTTTATCAGCATTACATTCCATATGCAAGTTAATTCAGGGAACATCCAGATACGATGTTCCCCACCCTCACGGACAAAGTGTCTTAGTCACTTTGCAAAAATCAAGTACCACGGAGTATGCTTGGGGTGCAGTTTGTCTCCCATCTTTGAGGCACTATACGCTTTTGCATATAAAGATTTCAAACAAACAATGATTGCAAAGACAAGGAAATAGTTGAAGAACTTTAATCCTGTCATCCTGAACTTTCACAGGAAATTTTTATTGAAGGTATTTTTCAACTGCAGAAACATTTAAAAGTTGTTAACATCAATCCTGAAGGAAGAGAGACAAGATATTTATTGTAAAATGGGAATTTTAAGCATTTCTGCCAAACTTATTCTTTTGTGGAAGACATTTCCTATTGGTGTATTTTGCTTCATGTAAAATAAACATTTCAAACTAAAATTAATTGAAAGTGTTCTTTGATCAACAAAGGAAAAGATAGGTTGACAAATCTGATCATATTGCCTATTGAATATGAATGTGTGAAGATCAATTTTGACTAAGTCATGAACAAATTTGCAGAAGTTACACCTGGAGCTCAAAAGCAGCCATGGTAATATTACTGTTCATTACTGCAACAGACTAATATGTAGGTATAATATTTCCCTTTCTCAAAACGTATTAATATATTTAAAAATTATTAATCTCATTTTGTACTATAATTTCTATTTATTCATAATTCCTTCTTTTTCTTTATTTAAATGACTATAAAAACAGATTTTAATAAAAGAAAATATTCAACGTTTACTATAAATACAAATTTTAGTAAAAGAAAATATTCAGTGTCTATATTTTTTTCTATACATTATTAGTTTTATTTCATGGATTTTACAGATAATTTTTTTGCATAAGACAAGGGGAGTATTAAAAATGATTTGCTGAAAGTATCATTTTCTTATATAATTGAAGGGTAGGGTCTTTTGCATAATCAAATAATCTAGTTCATAGTTTTTTAATAGATTCCTAATTCTTATAAAATTATAATAAAGCCAACCACGGTGGTGCACACCTAAATCCCAGCAACTTGGAAGGCTGAGGCAGGCATTTTGTAAATTTAAGGCCAGCCTCAAAACCTAGCAAGACCCTATCTCAGGATAAATAACAAAAATGACTGGGGATGTAGCTCAGTAGTAGAGCATCCCTGGGTTCAATCTCCAGTATCACAAAAATATAAACAAATACAATAAAATGAAAATTAAAACCAATATCAGGTCTGGGGATATAGCTCAGTTGGCAGAGTACTTGCCTTGCATGCACAAGGCCATGGGTTCAATCCCCAGCACCACACACACACACACACACACACACACACACACAATGCTCCATGATACCCTGTCTCTAAATAAAATACAGATAGGACTGGGGATATGGCTCAGTGGCCAAGTGTCACTGAGTTCAATCCCCAGTACCAAAATTAAAAAAAAAAAAAAAAAAAGAGAGAGAGAGAGAGAGAGAGAAAGAAATTGTTAAACTCATAGCCATATGCATACTTGTTAGACTTTCAATTATGGGGGGGGGGGGAAGAAAAAAAAAAAGGTGGTTGAATGAGATGGATATCATTATCCTAAATGCATGATTGAAGACTTGAATGGTACGAATATACTTTGTATACAAACAGTTATATATGTGCATTATGAATTGTAATGCATACTAATATTGTTGGTTCTAGGCAGAAGGCCACACCTCCCAGGCAGAAGGCCACACCTTTCCAGGTGCCTTGTGAAAACTACGGCTCCCGAGATCCTCAGCGTGACCGAAACCTGACCAGCAAGACCCTTGTCCACTACCACTACCTCCCCCCATGACCTCTGCTGGCCTATAGGACAAGGACTCACTCCAAGGGGGTTTTATGACCCCTACTCTATTTAAGCCAGCCCCGGACTGAAATCGCCCCTTTTGTTCCTGCTCTCACCTGGTTCCTGGGGCTCCCTGCTCCTGCTCTCCACTCCCGTTCCCGCGTGCTCCAGCTCCCCCTCCGTTCCCCGCGGTTTGTCCTCATCCCCTCCACGTGTTTCTTTGGTAATTCAATAAACCCCTTTCCTTTTCCTATACGACAGTTCGAGCCTCGGTCCCTTCCTGCAAATTTCCGCTAACAAATATTATAAATTTAAAAAAATTTAAAAAAACAAATATCAAATGAAGCTAGATTTCTATCCATGTGAATCTTCCCTTGAGAGTTGAAAATGTCTTTCAATGACTCAAAATCACCACTGTGGTCTATTACAACATCAATTATCATTGGAGAATACTAACCTAAGCGTGTTCATTAGTGGAAACACAAGGCAGCACTATGCCAACAACAGAACACTAAGAGGTTAAAGGAGCTTGTTGTGGCCACACCTGTAATTCCACTACTCAGAAGACTGAGGCAGAAGGATCCCAAGTTCAAGGCCAGCCTTGGCAATTTAGCGAGCCCCAGTTTCAAAATAAAAAATAAAAGACTGAGGGCTCTGTGGTAGAACACCCCTGGGTTTAATCCCCAGAACCAAATATGATGATGATGATGATGATGATGAGATAGAATGGACTAGAAGGAGAAAACTAAGAAAAGAAAGAAGAGAAGGAAGGAAAGAAGGGAGGGAGGGAGGGGGAAAAAGTTAAAATGAGTACATAGGTGTTCAAAAGCCTACAGGCACTTCTTTTTTTGTGTGTGTGTGTGTGCCCCTGAGTACCAGGGATTGAACTCAGGGGCACTCGACCACTGGGTCACATCCCCAGCCCTTTTTTTTGTATTTTATTTAGAGACAGGGTCTCACTGAGTTGCTAAGTGCCTCACCATTGCTGAGGCTGGCTTTGAACTCACGATCCTCCTGCCTCAGCCTCCCAAAGTGCTGGGATTACAGGCGTGCACCACCGCGCCCGGCTCAGGCACTTCTTAATATACAAAGCAGTTACTTGCCAATAAGCCTACATATGTTAAAAATGCATTTAACTAGCCGGGGCGCGGTGGCGCACGCCTGTAATCCCAGCACTTTGGGAGGCTGAGGCAGGAGGATCGCGAGTTCAAAGCCAGCCTCAGCAATGGCGAGGCACTTAGCAACTCAGTGGGTCCCTGTCTCTAAATAAAATACAAAAAAGGGCTGGGGATGTGACCCAGTGGTCGAGTGCCCCTGAGTTCAATCCCCGGTACCACAAAAAAAAAAAAAAAAAAAAATGCATTTAACTGCTGGGCGGGCATGGTGGCATACACCTGTAATCCCAGTGATTTGGGGAGACTGAAGCAGGAGGATAGCAAATTCAATGCAATTCAGAAAGACCCTCAGCAATTTAGCAAACTCCTGTCTCAAAATAAAAAAGAAGGGCTGGGGATATAGCTCAGTTGGTAGAGTGCTTGCCTTGCGTGCACAAGGCCCTGGGTTCAATCCCCAGCACCACAAGAAAGGAAAAACAAACAGGGCTGGGGATGTAGCACAGTGGTAAGCAGGAGTTCAAACCCCAGGAACAAAACAAAAACAACAAAAAACGCATTCCAGCCGGGCTTGGTGGCAGACGCCTGTAATCCCAGCACTTTGGGAGGCTGAGGCAGGAGGATCTTGAGTTCAAAGCCAGCCTCAGCAATGGTGAGGCACTTAGCAACTCAGTGAGACCCTGTCTCTAAATAAAATAAGGGCTGGTGATGTGGCCCAGTGGTCGAGTGCCCCTGAGTTCAATCCCCGGTACAAAAAAAAAAAAAAAAGCCGCATTCCATTCATATTACATACCAATAATCACAGCTTAGCAACACAGGTATAATATAAAGCATTGGCTTAAGTTTAGCCTCATGGCCATGTGGCTAATTAACTGGGAGCATAAATAGTAGAGTGCTTGATACATTCCCCAACGGTGAAAAAAAAAATTTTTTTTTTTTCAAAATTTGGCATATGATTTCTTCTAGAAGCATACCATTTTTGCACCATCTTAAAATTTAAAAATTTCTAAGTGGAACCATCAGGAATCGGGGACAGCCTTTTTAAACCTCAGACAAAATTTCTATAACCTTGAAATATAATTTCAAAACTTACTTTTATGGGGGAAAAATTGTTACTTATTCATGGTTCCCACTAAGATTTATGTTCCAATGAAGTAAATAATATCTGAGGTCTTTGTAACACAAAAGACTAGATCCCTCCAAATCAGCTGACCAGATTACCTCTTTGTTACTTAACTCTTCATTCATCCACCTCCCGGTGAAAACTCCTGAAACTCTCATTGATGAGTCTATGAAGCAAAATAACCGCAGCATGAAATTGCTGACTATTTGATGGAAAAATATCAGTGCCCTGCCTTTAAGATCTCTTTAAATTTACTTTTCAGTGGTGGCTGAAAACCAACTGCTGCTGGTCCAGGTGGGGTGGTGGACTTTGGTCAGGTTTTCAGCAGGAAGACTTCTGTTTTCCACTCCAATAGCCTCAGGCATAAACAGGTACCCCCCAGGTTCATTTGGGAATCAATGAAGTGACATACAGCTGAATATTCATGCAGACACTTTCCTTAGTCACACAAAACAGACATCCTGTTAACACATTCACCTAAATTTGTTATGCAAAGATCTGCCTTAGCAGCTAAGGGAAGTTCTCCAAAAGGAAGCCTGCCCTGTGGGGGAGGTGAAGCGTCCTCAAGATCCTTCAAATTTCTCATTTAAAGGGGCATTTGTTGCATTTCATTGAGAAGTAAGAATGTGAATGAATTGCAACTCCCAAGTTTCCACAAACTGTGCCACATGATTTTCAGTGCAAATTTTGCTGGTTACAAAGAAAACAACAGATTGAATCAAAACTGAAAAACAATCACTCAGTAATTAAAAACTGAGTAACAACTATGTCAGGTCCCAAGCCAGGTGTGTGTGTGTGTGTGTGTGTGTGTGTGTTGCGGGGCGGGGGTTCCCCATGAGAACAGGTCACTGCAATTGAACATACTGGTGTGATTGCATGTGAGTCTGTGTAAAAAGTGAAAGCGCAGCCGGGCGCGGTGACGCACGCCTGTAATCCCAGCACTTTGGGAGGCTGAGGCAGGAGGATCACGAGTTCAAAGCCAGCCTCAGCAATGGCGAGGCACTTAGCAATTCAGTGAGACCCTGTCTCTAAATAAAATACAAAAAGGGCCAGGGATGTGGCCCAGTGGTCGAGTGCCCCTGAGTTCAATCCCTGGTACCACAAAAAAAAAAAAAAAAAAAAAAAAAAAGTGAAAGCGTGATTCAAAGTCTAAATATGAGCCGGGCGCAGTGCCACAGGCCTGTAATCCCAGCAATTGGGAGGCTGAGGCAGGAGGATCGTGAGTTCAAAGCCAGCCTCAGCAATGGCAAGGCACTTAACAACTCAGTGAGACCCTGTCTCTAATAAAATACCAAAAAAAAAGGCTGGTCAAGTGCCCCCGAGTTCAATTCCTGGTAGAGAAAAAAAAAAAAAAAGTCTAAATATGATAAAGTCAAAGTGTTTGACAGAAAAACCATAAATTGGGGTCTGGGGATGTCGCTCAGTGGCAGAGTACTTGCCTAGTATTCACAAGGCCCCGAGTTTGATCTCCAGCACTGCAAAAAAAAAGAAAAAAGATAAAAGCCATAATGCGGAATCTCTGGCCACCCTTAAGGTGGGGCATGGTAGATGGCAGGAGCCAGGATTTGGGGGATGTAAGGAGCATCTGCCATAGACGCACTGGGACATGCTGGGACTAAGTTGCTAGCCATAAGGAACAGCAGCCATTGAACTGCTTAGTCATGTCTGCTTGAAATTGATAAAGAGCTGTAAGGGGCACTAGCCATAGGCATGCTTAGCACTGACTGGTTACAATTAATAGGGAGCACAGCTCCTTGGACACGCAAAAAGAACACGCTCAGTTACAATTACATCACCTCACTGGACATAACCAATAGACATTGACTTTCACTGGGTGTAACCAGTCACCAACGCACACCACCAACTTGGAACCGTATTTAAATTGCTGGTCCTGCCGCATTGGAGAGTTTTTGCTCCAAGGACACTGGTGAGACTGGCTGCCTTGCTGTCTGTCCCTGGACTGACTCCACCATTCCCTGACGTCCATCCAGCCATCAGCTGGAGAGAACCACCATACAAGGACAATGTCTGCTCTTTGGCTAAGAGAAGTCATGTGGCATCCGAGGTATTTGGGGGCTCGTGGTTGCCTTAGGATTGTGTGATTTCCTTATATGTCTAATTAGTGTGCATTGAATTCTAATTAGGGTGCTCCCGCACACACTCAACACTTTTTGCATTAATTGTTTATATTTGATGATTGGTGTGATCAAATATACACTTGTATTTAAAGACAATCTGCCTCCTACTAATTATTAGCAATGCCATGACAGGGAAGAAAGTTGGACTCAAGAAGTTTTTTTTTTTTGGTTGTTGGCGGGACCAGGGTTGGAACTCAGGGGCACTCAATCACTAAGCCACATCCTCAGCCCTTTTTTTTTGTATTTTCTTTAGAGACAGGGTCTCACTGAGTTGCTTAGTGCCTCGCTTTTGCTAAGGCTGGCTTTGAACTCGTGATCCTCCTTTCTCAGCCTCCCAAGCCGCTGGGATTACAGTCCTGCACCACCATGCCCAGCTGGACTTAAAAGATTTGAGGGGTTTTGGTTTGTTTTTGTTTTTTCGACGGGGGATTGAACTCAGGGGCACTGGACCACTGAGCCACATCCCCAGCCCTTTTTTGTATTTTATTAGAGACAGGGTCTCACTGAGTTGCTAAATGCCTCGCCATTGCTGAGGCTGGTTTTGAACTTTCGATCCTCCTGCCTCAGCCTCCCAAGTGCTGGGATTACAAGCATGCGCCACTGCACCTGGCACTTATTTTTAGGGTTGCTACTTAATGGCACACAACTTAAGACAAATCACTTTCTCTCTCAGTTTACCCATCTGTAAAGTAGGAATAATTTTAACTGTAGCTCGGGTCATCGAAGGTTATTAAAGGTGAAAATACTTCACATATTTTAGAAGCATAAAGCAAATGCTAGCTATTACTTCATGATATTTCACTGACTAAAATTCAACGCAGTGGCTAAGGCTATGGTCTCTAGTCAGACTTCCTGGATTTAATTTTTACCTTCTGCTATGGTTTGGACCTGGAATGTCTCCCAAAGGCCCTTGTATTGAAGTCTTCACCCCGGCCCATGGAGCTGTTGAAAGGTGGCAGAGCCTTTAGAAGTGGGGCTTAGTGGAAAGTTTTAGGCCATTGGGGGCATGCCCACGAAGGGGGCTATGGGACCCTGGCTTCTTCCTCTTTCTCTCTTTTTACGTTCAGGCCATGAAGTGGATGGCTTTGCTCCTCCAAAGGCTCCCCGCCATGATAGACTACTGCCTGACCACAGGCCCAAAAGCCACAGGGCCAATTAGTCACAGACTGAAATCTCCAAAACTGTGAGCCAGAATAAAACTTTCCTTTCCATAAGTTGATCTATCTCAAGTATTTGTTACAATAACAGAACGCTAACTGGCATACTTTCCTAGGTACTAGATATGTGGCCTTGGAAATCCTTTAACTTGTATAAGACTCTAAAAAGAGACAGTATCTAGTAGGATACAGTGAGAATTAAATGAGATATGGCATAGATCACTGACCAGCACTTTGGAAGATTGTACTTATAAATGTTCATTCATCCATTCATTTATTCAATAAAAATGTATTGAGTGTCAAATATAGAATAAAAGGTAGACTTGCTTAAGGGCTAAGGATACAGTGTAAAATACAATGCTACACTCTCATGTAGCATGTATTTAGGAGGTAAAACATTTTATTAGTATTGCCAATAATAAAATGAATGAGAAACACATCTGGAGGTTCTAACATGTTATGATAAAAATAAAACAGGATGGTGGGCATGGTGGTGCACACCCCTAGTCCCTGCAGCTCGGCGGCTGAGGCAGGAGTTCATAGCCAACCTCAACAATGGCAAGGTGCTATGCAACTCAGCAAAACCCTCTCTCTAAATAAAATACAAAATAGGGCTGGGGATGTGGCTCAGTGGTTGAGTGCCCCTGAGTTCAATCCCAGGTACCAAAAACTAACTAAATAAATAAAAACAGGACAATGTGTTGCAGAATGACTCAGAATCTCTATTATTGGTAATCAGAAGTTATTGTTATTCCCACTGTTCTTCCCTCTAAATTTACATTGTCAAGGCATTTCTTTCTCTTGCACATGCTCCACTTTGGCTTAGAGAGATGTAAACACTTGTAAGGCATTTCCCCTAGTAGCACAGAAGAACAATGAACCCTCATGTGATATTGTAATGCAATCATCATATGATCCAGTCATGGCCTGAAGTCATAGAAATGGACAGAGAACTCAGTTTAACCACACACTAAAAACCCATTGAGGCTGTTGATACATGATATTACAAGATTTTTCAAATTAACACATTTATTAAGCAATTACTAAAGGACAGTCATGTTAGGAGAAAAAAGTTACGTGAGAAAATCATTCTTTAATTCTTCCCCCCCGCCTCGATACTGGGGGTTGAAAAAAAGGGGCACTTTGCCACTGAACTACATTCCCAGCCCTTTTTATTTTTTATTTTGAGACAGGGTCTCATTAAATTGCTGAGGGCTTTGCTAAGTTGCTGAAGCTGCTATCAAACTTGAAATCCTCCGGTTTCAGCTTCCCAACTTGCTGAGATTACAGACAAGGGCCACAATGCCTGGCTGAGAAAATAATTGTTGATATCTAAAAAATAATTAAGCTGGGCGTGGTGGCGCACGTCTGTAATCCCAGCACTTGGGAGGCTGAGGCAGGAGGATCACAAGTTCAAAGCCAGCCTCAGGAATGGCGAGGCACTTAGCAACTCAGTGAGACCCTGTCTCTAATAAAATACAAAACAGGGCTGGGGATGTGTCCCAGTGGTCAAGTGCCCCTGAGTTCAATCCCTGGTACAAAAAAAAATAAATAAATAAATAAATAAATAATAATAATCTAGATGAGGGAGAAAAGAGAGTAATATATTTAGAGTTAAATAACCTAAGAGTGCCGGGCACGGTGGCGCAGGCCTGTAATCCCAGCACTTTGGGAGGCTGAGGCAGGAGGATCGCGAGTTCAAAGCCAGCCTCAGCAATGGCGAGGCACTTAGCAACTCAGTGAGACCCTGTCTCTAAATAAAATACAAAAGAGGGCTGGGGATGTGACCCAGTGGACGAGTGCCCCTGAGTTCAATCCCTGGTACCACACACAAAAAAAAAAAAACCTAAGAGATTTAAATATAATTTCAGTAATGATTTTTAAAAATCACTAATTACCAATTAATTGCTTCAAATAATTTGAATAGGTTAGCTCAAAAGAGATAATAGCATCATATTTGGGAAGCCAGGAAAGTTGAAATTTGACTTTTGAAAAACTGGGGACAAGAGAGTATTTCTCATGGAAAGAATAGTTTAATGTCTACGGACAGGTGAATATAAATATTTTCCAAGTAGAATGAGTATAGCTATTTGTCTATGGAAGAATTCAGAAGGGGCAAAAGACAGAAGGGTCCTGTTTTTTCTCTCCATATCCAATTATTCAGCTTTTAGTATGTGGAAATTTTAGGAAAATTTCAGACAGGAAAACAATACCCTAAAGTACGGTTCTTTGACCAGTTGAGCATTTTGAGTTAAAGGACACTGGATGACCTTGTAAGCAACCTCAGCACCAAGTCCCCATTGACATTCCCTCTCTTCCCCCAAGCTCAGAAGTGTCTTTTCTCTGATGTTCCCCTTTCTCCCTAAAGACCAAGGTCTCAACTGGGCACACAGTATACTCTACCACTAAGCAACATTCCTAGCCCTTTTTATTTTTTTTATTTTAAAACAGGACCTCACTAAGTTACCCAGGCTGGCTTTGAATTTGCAATCCTCCTGCCTCAACTTCCTGAGTAGCCCAAGATTACAGGTCAACTCCTGGGATTACACTGGGCTCAGCTATTTTCTGTTTTGTTCAGTTTTCAAAGAGAAGCATTTGCAATCATTTGTGATTTGGGCCTATTCATTCTTCCCCCAAATCATTTTTCTACACCTCTAAAAGGGCCCCCAGTCCTCCTATTTCCCTCTCCCTATAAAAAGGGCATTTCAGCCAGGTGTGGTGGCGCACGCCTGTAATCCCAGCACTTGGGAGGCTGAGGCAGGAGGATTGCGGGTTTAAAGCCAGCCTCAGCAATGGCAAGGCACTTAGCAACTCAGTGAGATCCTGTCTCTAATAAAATACAAAAAAAGAGCTGGGGATGTGGCCCAGTGGTCGAGTGTCCCTGAGTTCAATCCCCAGTACAAAAAAAAAAAAAAAAAAAGAGGGCATTTCAGCTTCAACCATCTGGCTGTTCTTTGAGTTTCATATTTTGAGTGGCTCCCATGCCCTGCACGTGTGCATGCTAATAAATTTGTGTGCCTTTTCTCCTATCAATCTGCCTATTGTCATTTATTTCAGAAGACTCAGTTTCCAGAGGGAGAGGGACATTTTCTTGCATAGTCACAGCAAATGATCTAAAGAAAAAAGATCGCACATGCAATAAAAATCTATGTGCAGGCTGGGTGCAGTGGCGCACGCCTGTAATCCCAGCACTTTGGGAGGCGGAGGCAGGAGGATCACGAGTTCAAAGCCAGCCTCAGCAATGGTGAGGCACTTAACAACTCAGTGAGACCCTGTCTCTAAATAAAATACAAAAGAGGGCTGGGGATGTGGCCCAGTGGTCAAGTGCCCCTGAGTTCAATCCCCAGTATCAAAAAAAAAAAAAAAAAAATCTATGTGCAGTGAAAATCTTCACCTTGAGAGTGTTTACTTTGCCTGTCTCTAGTGGGAAGCAAAGAAAGAAAGTGGAAAGGAAAATCAGGTTAAGATGAAGGAAGGAGCCGGGCGCGGTGGCGCACGCCTGTAATCCCAGCACTTTGGGAGGCTGAGGCAGGAGGATCACGAGTTCAAAGCTCAGCCTCAGCAATGGCGAGGCACTTAGCAACTCAGTGAGACCCTGTCTCTAATAAAATACAAAAAAAAAAGGGCTGGGGATGTGGCCCAGTGGTCCAGTGCCGCTGAGTTCAATCCCCGGTACCAAAAAAAAAAAAAAAAAAAAAAAAAAAAAAAAAAAAGATGAAGGAAGGGGAAAATGTATTGAAAAATCATTGTACATAATAAGGTATGCTATCGCACTGCTATAGAAGAGTGGTTGTGCAGACTTTGTAGAAACCTAAGGAAATGTGTGTGATGCCCATGTTAAATATACCAAAACAACTTGGGTTCTCTACTACCTATTAAAAATAGGTCTGTACACATGTTAATATTAAGACTTAACTTGAAAGACTTAAAAGACAATATATTAAGAAAGAGTTGTGGAAAACTAACAAGGGATACTGAGGCACTGCAGGGCTATCATCAGTGAAGGGGCAAAACCACCCTAGAGCTGGAGGGGCAGAGGAAAAGACTGGTTACAGAACCTCAGAAGAGCTGTCCTGAGGAAATGGTTGATTTCCCAACAGAAACCTTTGGCCCGGGCGCGGTGGCGCCAGCACTAGGGAGGTTGAGGCAGGAGGATCACGAGTTCAAAGCTAGCCTCAGCAATGGTGAGGCACTTAACAACTCAGTGAGACCCTATCTCTAACAAAATACAAAAAAGGGCTAAGGATGTGGCCCAGTGGTCGAGAGCCCCTGAGTTCAATCTCCGGTACCCAAAAAAAGAAAAAGAAAAGAAACCGTGACCTTTGGTAGAAGGCAGCTCCTGTCCAATAGTGGACCACAGAGTGGGAACCAGGAGTGTAAATACCCTACTTCTCCCTCCTGCCACCTACTGATCTGCTAGTGCTTTCTATTGACTGTCCCCAAAGACAGTTACCCAGCAAGGAAGCTGGAGTAATGTAGTCCAAAGATGCCTGCTTCAATCTCCTTCCCAGGTGGGGGTGGAGAAAGCAGCGGAAGAAAGTGAATCTAGAGGGACAGACGTGTGTGTGTGTGTGTGTGTATACGCGCATGCATGCGCACGCACCTGTAATGTTTTTAGGTGAAACAAAGGAGTCACAGGGTAGATAATATGAAGGTAAGAAAATTAGTTACCAAGAAGACCATATTATGATTCTGTGGGCTCTAGATACTCTTGCCATTTTTTACCTCTACCTCCATTTAAAAAGAAAAAAGAAAAAGTTTACAACTGCCTCAGTTTTTAGGCAAGTACAATCCAGGATAGATTATATCAATTCATTTCATCAGATTTTCAAAGAAATTAAAATGTTTTCATGAACCCTAAGAGTATTATAGCCCTTCCAAGTGTAGTGATACTCGCCCGTAGTCCCAGCTACTTAGGAAACTGAGGCAGGTGGATCACAAGTTTGAGACCAGCCTCAGCAACTTAGCAAGACTCTGTCTCAAAATAAAAAAATAAAAACGACTGGGGGTGTAGCTCAGTAGTAGAGCACCCCTGGGTTCAATTCCTAGGGGTAACACACATGGCCTCTCCAGAGTGGCTTGGTCAGGACTCAACTAGTTCTCAGCAGCAGCACCACCTGGGCAGCTGTTAAACTAGATTACTAAGCCCCGCCTCAGAACTTCTGATGCGGTAAGTCTGGGGTCTTGTGAAGGTTAATTTTAGGCGTAAACTTGATTATCCAGATAATTGGCTAAATGTTATTTCTGAGAGGGTGTTTCTGGCAGACTAACATTTGAATTGGTAGACTGAGTATAGTAGATTGCAGGCTTTGTTGTGGGTGGGCCTCATTCAAACTGTTGAAAGCATTACTAGAACACGAAGAGTTTAGGAAGAATTTGCCCTTCCCTACTAGGACACTGGTCTGTCTTTGGACAGAGACTCAGTCTAGAACTTACGCTGTCAGTGTTCCTTGGTCTCTAGTTTGCCCACTGCAGATCTTGGGTTTTCTCAATCTCTGTAATTGTGTGAGCCGATTCCTTATAGTAAACTTCTTAATAGATGGATAGATAGATGATAGATAAACATGGATGGATAAATAATATATTAACAGATAGATATAGATGGATAGCATGAGAAATAGAAAGCCCATTTTCAAAATACAGTGTTCAGCCTTAGTTGGATCCAGCTGTAATCATGTTAATTATAGCCCTTTCCTTTAGCCATTTGCTGTAGATTGTACCTGAGTCCTCCAATCAAGGGGAAGGGCAGTGCTGCACTAGGTATATAAACAGGCAGACTGCCTGCCCAGGAGGTTGGCAGCCAAGTGCCGAAACCCGCCCTTCTGTAAAGGTTTGCTTTGCCCACCCCCTTTCCTGCACATGTTTGATTTCTTGCAGCACCTCCTATTTCTAACAATAGACAGGCAGATAAATAGATAGACATAGATGGATACTTAGGTAAATAGATAATCTCCTACCGGTTCTGTTTCTCTGGAGGACTCTAATACATTTAAATGGGGTCTAAGAATTTTCATTTCAAGCAAGTTCCCAGGTGATGCTAATGCTTTTGATCTGAGGATCACACTTTGAGAACCACTGTTCTAGATATTTTTCATAAACCCTTCCTTCCTAAATGTTGTAATTTGGACACTGTATCTACAGCATCTAGAATAATGCTCCGCAATGTGGTAGGTACCGAATAACGAATATCTGTTGGATGAATAAATGAAGAACTAGCCTAGATAAAAATTGAAGCAAATTCTCCCAACTCAATTTCATCATCTACAAAGTACTCAACAATCCATGACACAGGTACAGGTGGGGGCTAAACTGGCATAACAGATCTGAGATTCTGGAAGGCATTCACTGTCCTGGGCCATTTCAAGACTTCTCAAATGTCACAGATGCCTGTTTGCTGTGTTCACATCATGCTTCTAATGTCTTATTCAGTTGAACAGCACAGTGAGTAACTCCGTCATCGGCCTTTCTATAGTATATTTTATGTGCTCATTCATCCATCAAGTATTAAGTTACATAGCTAAGAACCACTCTCAATGCTAGTCCCTGGAGAAACAAAGATGAATGACTTCTGCCCTAAGAGCTCACAATCTCATGGGAGAAAACAAATATATGGACAGAAAAAAAAAATGTGGTAAATATTATCTTAGAAGTGCATTAAGTAGATACAGAACATAGTCTCCAGAGAGCTCAGTTTGGATTTAGAAGTACAAATGGTGGGTTAGGGGCAGGAAGGAGGAAGAGGAGGCAACTGTGCCTAGGAGTCTCAGGGGAAGCTTCAAAAAAGTGAATTTTGAGATGGGTATTAAAGGATGAAAAGAGGCTTTCCACAGTTGTAAGTGGGAGAAGAGCACCCACCCAGACTGATCATTTAACTTGTACAAACCCTGCAGTTTGGACACAAGTAAGAGTAGAGTGATGTCTTGCATAGGAAACTGGGGAGCATTAGGTGGAAACGGACCAGAAATAAAGCTAGAGAAGTAAATTGGATAGAGAGCCAGGTCCTAAATCCTTGAGAGACAGGTTCAAAAGAGGCAGCTAATGGGTCTCCTCCAGAAAGCCTTTCCACACCCATGGTGGGATGAACAGCTCCTACCCCATGCTCCCACCACATATGCATTTATTTATTTACCGCAGCAGTTACTTCATTGTATTGAAATTGCCTACTCATGTTTTCATCTTTCCTACCAAATTATAAGCTCATCAAGGTCAGAAATTCATTACTCACCTTTGCAATAGCGCATGGTCTGGCATGTGATAATAACAGAATGCTTGCTGAAATGAGGGAGCCTGAGAAGTTCATTCTATTAGAGAATGTGCAGTAAGGAGATCTCACCCAGGGCTGTTCAGCCTCAGCTACATACAGGGGGTAAGTTTTCCTTTCATCCTTTCCCTCCACCATTCCACTAAGTACCTGAGGCTCCTTCTGTCATCTTGAGGGCTGTACATTTTCTAGTATTTTGAAAGGGAGGTTTGTTCACAGCAGATAAATTGAAGAGGATTGCCATTGTTCTTCCATGGGGGTGGGGGGCAGGTAGGGGGGTTACAATATATCAAAAATGGTGAAACAAAACTGGGCAAAGTAGAGCTCACCTCTAATCCCAGCTACTTTGAAGCAGGAGGCAAGTTCAAGGCCAAGGCAGGACCCTGGCATTAAAATCAGCCGGGCGCGGTGGCGCACGCCAAGCACTTTTGAGGCAAGTTCAAAGCCAGCCTCAGCCATGGTGAGGCACTTAGCAACTCAGTGAGACCCTGTCTCTAATAAAAACCAAAAAAAAGGGCTGGGGAGTGCCCAGTGGGTGAGTGCCCTGTCAATCCCTGCAAAAAAAAAAAAAAAATTAAAAAAAAAAAAAAAAGGCTGGGGGAGCAGCTCAGTGGTAAAGTGTTCCTATTCAATCCCCAGTACCAAAAGAAGAAGAAAGAGGAGGAGGAGGAGGAGGAGGAGGAGGAGGAGGAGGAGGAGGGGAGGAGAGAGGAGGAAGGAAGGGGGAAGGAGGAGGAGGAGGAGAAAAGAAAAGAAATAAGAAGTGTAAGTGCTTCTGCAGGAATGGTGGAAGGTTGAGAGGTAAGAAAATATTGGAGACCTGAGCAACAGAGTTTGAACCAGGTTTGAATGGTAGGTTAAATTTGAGTAGCTAAAGAGAAAAGAGAAAGGTGTTCTCAGTCCTGAAAAAGTATAATCATCCATTTTCTCTATTCAGTATCCTGAGTTATTAGGTGATACTAAAAATGTATGAAAATTTATGATTCTTCATCATAGCTCCATGTGTAGTATCATGCCTGAAACATTTTAAACCAATTTTATTGTGAATAATTTGAATTGATTAGCTGTAACTTAACTCACCTCTCTTTCCACCCACCTACCAAGGAAAAGACCCATTTAATTTCTTTCCTAAGAAAGTTAAGCTATCAGGAAATGTGAACAATAAGTACAAAATTTATCTCAAGTTTAGAAAGGATAAAACCACATTAACAAGGCACTAATAGAAGTTCTTTGAGCCAGGTACAATGGCACACACCTGTAACCCCAGCAGTTTGGGAGGCTGAGGCAGGAGGATCGCGAGTTCAAAGCCAGCCGCAACAACTTAGTGAGGCCCTGTCTCAGGGATGTGGCTCAGTGGTCAAGGACCCTGGGTTCAATACCAAGTGGGGAAAAATGAAAGAGAAAGAAAGAAGGAAAGGAAGGAAGGAAGGAAGGAATGTTTTTAAAAATTTAGCTCTCATCAGGAGGTGGGAGAGGGGAGGTGCTGGGGAGTGATATTGGCCAAATTATATTGTTATGTTGTATGCATGTATAAACATATAACAACAAATCCCACCATTAAGGACAACTATAATACAACAATAAAAGAAATTGTGGAAAGAAAAAAGCTGAGCTCTCGGGGCTGGGGCTCAGCAGTAGTGCACTTGCCTGGCACGTGTGAGGCACTGGGTTCAATTCTCAGCACCACATATAAATAAAGGTCTATCAACAACTAAAAAAGTAAAAAGAAAAAAGAAAACAGCTGAGCTCTCTGAATTGACTCCTTTATGTTGCCGCCTGTAGCGATTGCCGCTTGCAGCAACAACACCGTGGGAGAAAATTTGGAGGCAGGGTGGAAATGAAAAAGTTCTTTTATTCTTCTCTCTTCTAACTTCTCTCTCCGGCTCCAACAACCTCTCCAACTCCAACCAACCTCTAACTCACCCTCACCCAGTTAAATACTTTTTGCCTTAACAAGGACACGTGCTAACAGCTCGAGCTTACAGGTGTGTCACGCAGTGTTCACGGGCATAAAAAGATTCTTAGATAAATGCATGAATATCAGGTGAAAATACTTGAACACCTTTATGGCTCTCAGCTAGCCGCCATCTTAGCTATCTCCTCAATTAGGGCTCTTACACCTTTATGAGCTGCATTACACCTCTATTATGCTAACAATTACTGTTTCTATTTGTATGGGCTCTTCATTGCATGAGGCCATGCTGCTGTGGAGACCAGTGGGTCCTCAAATCCAGCCCAAATTTTGTGCAATAAGCCATGTGCATGGCCATACACATACACCTACAGTCCTTTTTTTTTTTTTTTTTTTTTTTTTTTTTTTTTTTTTTTTTTTGTGGTACTGGGGATTGAACTCAGGGGGGACCACTGGGCCACATCCCCAGCTTTTTTTGTTTTTATTTAGAGACAGGGTCTCAATAAGTGCCTCGCCATTGCTGAGGCTGGCTTTGAACTCGCGATCCTCCTGTCTCAGCCTTTTACAGGCGTGCGCCACCGCGCCCGGCGGGAAGTCAGCTTTTTAAAACAATATTCACTCAGTAGTTTTCCTGGGCTAGCAGCAGCTCTCACTCTACATTTCTTCCTTTCCTCCTGCACCCTATTCTCTTTGGAAAGGATGAACTGAAATCTCAATGATATTACTACCAGTCCATCTTCATCACATTCTGGTACTAATGTCCCCAGAAAGTGGTCCTAAAAAAAAACTTATTATTTAAGATTTTTTTTTTTTTTTTTTTTTTTTTGTGTGTGTGTGTGTGTGTGGTACCGGGGATTGAACTCAGGGGCACTCGACCACTGGGCCACATCCCCAGCCCTTTTTTGTAATTTTATTTAGAGACAGGGTTTCACTGAGTTGCTAAGTGCCTCGCCATTGCTGAGGCTGGCTTTGAACTCGCGATCCTCCTGCCTCAGCCTCCCAAAGTGCTAGGATTACAGGCGTGCGCCACCGCGCCCAGCTACTTAAAGATTTTATTGAGAAGTGTGATCTCAAGTGAGGGAAAAAGGGAAGTGAGGCAGAGAAGAAAGAAAAAGAAAAGCAGAAGTTTGTGAGTTAGCAATACCATCAAGAGAAAATACAGGCAGTCATTTAATCATGGTGGACATCTTCTAAGCAGGCTGCATGGAACTCTCCTCTCTGTCATTGGTCGAAGTTCTCACTGTGGGACTAATACATTCCCGCAATGTGTTCCCTAGCCCCATTGGCCGTCTGCTGGAGAAGTCAAATCCCATACACCAAGATGTGGTATTTATCTGGGTCCAAAAGCAATGGGAGAAGCCATAGCCTGTGTGTGCAGTCAGTCAGTCAGGTCTGGTGCTGCAGCCACTGTGACTGCTGTTGGATCAGGGAAGGGAGAGGTGGTGAGAGCTAAGGAAGCTTCAGAAGCTCTCGAAGGTCCAGGAGATGAGACAGTGGCAGTGACAAAGGTTTTAGCCAGGTTCTATACTGAGCAAGCAGAGGAGGCCCTCGAGCCAAGCCCAAATCTAGGCATACCTACAAATTTGGTCAGAAACACTTGGAATCAATAGATATTGCTACCAAAAAAAAAAAAAAAACAGGGCTGGGATTGTAGCTCAGCGGTAGAGCGCTTGCCTAGCACGCGGGCGACCCGGGTTCGATCCTCAGCACCACGTACAAAAAAAACGCATTGTGTACAACTAAAAGCAAATAAATAAAAAAAAAAAAAAAAAAAAAAAAAAAACAAAAACAAAACAAAGCAAAAACAACAAAAAAAAAGAAATGTGAAGAAAAGAAAAAATATTAAAATCTTTCTCAATGCTTTTTTTTTTTTTTTTTTTTTTTTGTGGTACCGGGGATTGAACTCAGGGGCACTCGACCACTGGGTCACATCCCCAGACCTTTTTTGTATTTTATTTAGAGACAGGGTCTCACTGAGTTGCTAAGTGCCTCGCCATTGCTGAGGCTGGCTTTGAACTCGCGATCCTCCTGCCTCAGCCTTCCAAAGTGACTCTCAATGCTTATTAATGTGAAAATATAGCAAAATTAATATTTTTGGTGACTACATAGTTTTATACAGGCAAAATATCAACGCTGATAAGGAAAATGGCTAGCTATGACACAGGAGTTTGTATACAATAAGAGTGATTTGAAGCCGGGCATGGTGGTGCATGTCTATAGTCCCAGCAGTTCTGGAGGCTGAGGCAGGAGGAGCAAGAGTTCAAAGCCAGGGACTAGGGTTGTGGCTCAGAAGTAGAGCACTTGCCTTGCATATGTGAGGCACTGGGTTCGATCCTCAACATCACATAAAAATAAAATAAAGATTAAAAAAAAAAATGGTTCAAAGCCAGCCTCAGCAGTGGCAAGGTGCTAAGCAACTCAGTGAGACCCTGTCTCTAAATAAAATACAAAAATAGGCTAGTGATGTGGTTCAGTGGTTGAATGCCCCTGAGTCCAATCCCTGGTAACAAAAAATAAAATAAAAGACTTGTAATCATCAATTGGGATATGAAAATAGCTTTGTTTTATAGAATAACTGTCATTGTCAAGGAACGTTGTCATGTAATCTAACAACTAAAAAAAACAATACCTAATGAGTAGACTCTAGCTGTGTATGTATTTAAAGATAGGTTAGGAACAGACAGTTCAAATAATGATCCGTCTATATCTCATAAACAAGCCTCATTATACACGACATACCAGTTTCTTTCTTTTTCACATAAAAGTCAAGGGGTAAGCAATTCAAGGCTCATATGGTTGTTCCTTGGTCATCTGCAAGCCCGGCTGTTCTCATCTTCCACTCTGCTAACTCCCAAGTGTGGCTTTTGCTGGCATGGCCCAAGATGTCAGCTTAGCCATCACACCCATCTTCCAAGCCACTGGACCAAGAGAAGGAGTGGAGGGGGAAGAAGTAAAGGGACATCTTCCTCCTTTAATTTCATTTCTTAGAAGTTACACACATCATTCTCTTTCTATCCCATTGTTCCATTGGAGGTACATGTAACTATGAGGTAGCCTGGGAAATTTTGCTTTCTTCCAGGCTAATTTTGCATCCAGATAAAAAATCTGGAATTATTCTTTCTTTTCTCTCTCTCTCTCTCTCTCTCTCTCTCTCTCTCTCTCTCTCGTACTAGGGCTTGAACTCAGGGGTGTTCTAACACTGAGCTACATCCCCAGCCCTTTTTATTTTTTGAGACAGGTTCTCACTAAGTTGCCCATGCCATCCTTGAATTTGTGATCTTCCTGCCTCAGCCTTCTGAGTTGCTAGGATTATGGTCAGGTACCATTGCACCCAGCTAAGAAATGGATCTTAAAGGACAATTAGCCTTTGTGCAGGAAGCATGGATTTCTCCCCGCTTCCTCCTCCTTCTCCTCCTCCTCTTCTTTCTTCCTCTTCATCTCTTAGGGGGTGCTCTATCACTGAATTACATCCCTGGTCATTTTTATTTTATTTTTTGAGACAGGGTCTTGCTAAATCACTAAAGCTGACCTCAAATTTGCATTCCTTCTGACTCAGCCTCTTCAGTAGCTGGGATTAAAGGTATGTTCCACCATGCTTAGCAACATGTATTTTTATTTTTATTTATTTTTTAGTTATACATGACAGTAGAATGAATTTTGGCAGAATATACATCCATAAAGTATAACTTACTCTATTAGGTTCCCACTCTTGTGGTTAGGCATTATGTGGAGTTACACTGGTCACATATACAAATATAAGACTAGGAAAGTTATGGCCAATTAATTCTACTGTCTTTCCTACTCAACATGGGTTTCTTGACCAAAGTTCATTCAAAGAACCCAAGAACAAACTAAATTGTAGTTGTTATGACCAGAAGAGGCAACAACTACTAAATTTATATAACATGAAACTCATTTTGCTGGCTGATTAAGGGTAGAAAACAAATGAAATGCCAGCTTTATGACCAGCATTGACCTGACGATTTATATACAACACAGACATAGGATTCTATTCCTGCCTTCAAGGAGTTCCCCGACTATCTAGGGAGACAAACATGAGTAGCTAAAGATAAATTCCAGGTAACACATAATCCGTTTTACACAGATCTTTAAGTTGTAAGAACTCATGAAATGAGCTGGGGTTGTGGCTCAGTGGTAGAGTGCTCGCCTAGCACGTGCGCGGCCCAGGTTCTATCCTCAGCAGCACGTAAAAATAAACACATTGTGTACAACTAAAGCAAAAAAAAAAAAAAAAAACTCATGAAGTGAGCAGTAATAGGTAATATGACATGTTCTTCAAACTCAAGGAGTCCTGTATTTCCCAAACTCTGGAAATGTTCTTTTTTTTTTTTTTTTTTTTTTTAAATATTTATTTATTTAGTTTAGTTGTACACAATGCCTTTATTTATTTTTACGTGGTACTGAGGATAGAACCCAGGCCGCGCACGTGCTGGGCAAGCGCTCTACTGCTGAGCCACAATCCCAGCCCCGGGAATGTTCTTTTACCAGATCCTTGATGGCTGCTGGGTCTTTCCCATACAAGAAAAAAAAAAAAAAAAAAAAAAAAATTATCTCCTAAAGCATCTAAAATAAGATCTTTTCCAGAAACTCTCTAGTTTCTCTTCTTGGCTAAGACCTTGCCTATCTTATTCATCACTGTGTCCTGGAGACCTAGAAAAGTGCCTGGTACCTGGAAAGCATGTGTTAATATTTATTAAATGAATGGATGTATGAATGAAGGAGTCTCCCTGGAAAAAAGCCCATTGCAGAGCAGATGAGTGTGACCACAAGGATGTCATTTCCTATCCCAACCAGCCCTTCAGTGATCCTCCTTTCTATCTATCCCTTACCCCCTTCTAGACCTCTCAGCCATGTCCAAACCACACACACAGAAGCCAACAGTCAGAACCTCCCCATCCTCCCATTCATCCAAATACATGCTATCTTCAGTCATTTCTGAACAACATAAACCAATCTTCCCTGGTATCCTTCAGTCCTTAAGTCGCTGCTCTCCCTCTTTCCCTCAGAGCCAAGCTTCTCAAAGTAGCCTTTACTCAATCATGGCTCCTTCCCCACCTGCCATCTGCTCTTCTCCCAGGACTGTGGTGACTGCAGCCTTCATCGCACCAGGCAAAAGCCATCACCAAGACACCAGTGTTTCCAGCTTGCCTTCTTCTCCCCAGACCCCTTCCATATTAGTCATCCTCTCCTCCCTTGACTTCCGTGGTTACACACTCTTCAACCTCCTTTTGTTTTCTCCTTAGCCTCCATTGCTGGCTCTTCCCTCTGACCACAACAGTGTTGTCTAAGGCCTTATCCTCAGACTTCAGCTTATTCCTTCACTGCACCAAATGCTTCCAATAGCTCACGAAGTCCTTACCCTGTTTGTGTGTGTGGTGCTGGGGATTGAACCCAGGGCCTTGCGCATGCTGGACAAGTGCTCTACCACTGAACTGTACCCCCAGCACCACCCTCTTCTTCTTAAATGTCATATTCTCCTTACTGCAGGACTATTAGTCCCCCAAAGTGGATTTATCCTATTCATCTTTGCATATCCAGGGATGATGAAGTTTCCAAAAAGAGAGTGGAAAGCTCTTACGTAAGATCATTTTGATAATCAGCTTTTAAAAACATTCATTCAGCTGAGCACAGTGGCATATACCTGTGATCCCAGCAACTTGCAAGGCTGAGGCAGGAGGATTTCAAGTTTGAGGCCAGCCTCAGCAACTTAGCAAAGTACTAAGCAACTTAGTGAAACCCTGGCTCAAAATAAAAAAATAAAAAGGGCTGGGGATATGGCTCAGTGGA
Source organism: Tamias sibiricus (assembly GCA_025594165.1). Lineage (NCBI taxonomy): Eukaryota > Metazoa > Chordata > Mammalia > Rodentia > Sciuridae > Tamias > Tamias sibiricus. The sequence goes on from CM046659.1 coordinate 51,867,881, forward strand.
AAAGCACCCACTGGTTCAATCTCAGAACCAATAATAAATTCAAAAATATTTAGCTTTTGATTTCAGAAACATTTATTATTTAAATTGTTACCTCTTTTGAAAATGAATAACCTTCCTCTTACCAACTAACTAATTAGTCTGTAAAAACTCAAAGTCGGGGATGGGGGTATAGTTTAGCCATAGACCGGTTGTCTAGGCTGTGCATAAGGCCCTGGGTTCTGTCACCAAGACCTCAAAAGAAAAAAAAAAAAAAATTCAAACCTGGGAACTAACAAACGCTGTTACCAAGAATGTTGTTGGTAACAACAACTGTTAGCAACCAATGTCGTTACCATTTTACATTGAGGTTTAGGATACAAACAGCCAGAAACCATTCACCAAAACGTTCAGCAAAAATTCTGACTTTTAAGACATGTGCATTGCACTGTTGAATTAGAAATCTTGAAATACACCTGATCCTGCAAAGTAATTCTGTCCACAAAATGGGCAAAGGGAGAGATTTCTCATTTTGTTCACCAACCCGTAATTTGGTGGGAGGGGTTCTAGTTATTTTAATTAATTATTGCAAATTAAATATTTCAACAACTTGAAGTGAGCCCTTAAAAGAATGAAAAAAATACACATAGCTCCCCTCTGCTAAAACTGCAGTTGATGATAGAATTCCTACTGTCTAATCTATAAAAATAAAACCCGAGTTTTCCGCTAATTCCGTTTTCTCAAACACAAAAAAACAGTGCCACCCCAGTTAGATGCTTTAACATGCACGTTAATTTCCACTCACAGCTGCAGCAATTAGAAAGTGTACTTAATGGAGTGTCATGTTAATTGTTTCCAGAGTTAACCAATTTCTCCATTTAATTGTCAATTGATTAACCTATTGAAATGTTAAGTGACTCAGTTTCCTTCCAGAGTAAACAGCAGCAGCTCAGGGTAGCTTCCTCGGCTGAAGGCGGCACTCATTTGCTTGGATTCAATGTGCTGGTATTTTTCTACACCTCCCTGAGCTTTTAATTAGATGAGGCAATGTTACATGTATTTGTCTGCTGGAAAGGTTATCAGTGCCGTAGCTGACCTGCAGAGGCAAGGTTGAGTTGAGCAGTTTTAATAGAAATGGTTTTCAGCTATGACTGTTGTACTTGATTGCATTGTGATGATAATTAACTCAGACTGCTTTCCTCAACCTGTGTGTGTGTGTGTGTGTGTGTGTGTGTGCGCGCGAGCTCGCGCGCGCACACGCGCACGTGTTTCGCCTTTCCTGTAGCACCAACTATGCAATGAGATGTTCCCTCTGTCATATATATGCACTTATTAAGCACTCATTGGATTCTAATAAGCATGCAAATTGTTAAGAGTTTCTTTAGGCTAATACCACACTGCTCAGATTGTGGTGCCATTAAATAAATACAGTGATCTTTGCCGGTGGCACATTTTGCAGAGAAAAAGCCAGCAGCCTTTGGCTTTGGTAGAATTTTGCACCTTTATTTTCATGGCATGTCATTCCAGGGGACCTTTACAACTATAAAGTAAAAATGATTTAAAAAAAATTTTTTTTTCAATTTAAGCACACAGGGCAGAGAGAGTCAGACGGACATCAGAGAATTCGGAGTGGGGAGCATTTTTCCAATGTTCTCGTTTAAGATTACGGTGTTTTAGTGAGCAAATTCATGTCAAGTCCTAGTGGTGTGCTATTAACTCAGCCTTCTCATCTCTTGCATGCTGTTTTCGGACTCGGAGTGCGTGTTGCTTGCATGGGTGTTTTTACTGTACCGCACTATTGTTTAATTACCAGACAATTGCCACAACTGAGCCAGCATTATCATCCTTGATAATGTTGGTAGCAGGCAACTGAGACAAAATGATTACAAACCTATGTTGTGTTCAGTAGTTCTTTAGAGGATTTCTCTCTTCATAGTTCTGGCTCATTCATGTTTGATTCAGCACATTTGTTCTTTAAAAAAGGCATAGCTCAGAAGAGTTTCAGGGCGGGTTAATAACTCAACTGAAAATGGCTGCTGCATTGTAAAAGCTTGTTCCTGCCGTTGCTTGGGGCTTTCTTCAGTTTTGCCGCTCTGCAGCTTCGGCCCAGTTGGTAAACAGCTTAAGTCCAGACATCTTTTCATTCTCTGAGCAGCGGATTGAAGTAAAAATGCATATAAGTGGCGACTGACTGGCGCTGGCCTAACAATGGCCTGTACATTATGCAAGGGTATTTACATAGGAATAAGGCCTTACCGAAGGAGATGGGGCAATTAATGGTGTGGGCCACACATATGAGGAAAGTTCCTCCAATCCTTTCCTCAATAAAGATCTTTTGTAAAGTGCTATGGAAACTCATGAAGGCCCCAAAGAGATTAAGGGCGGGACTTTTCTGGGACTCGAAATATCTATATAGAAATAGATATCGATTAGATACATTTATTTATATTTATATATATTTGAAATTTTAAATAAGCATAAGAGTGCATATTAATTCTCTAATTTGATCACTTCGGATAGTTTCTCCCACCTTGCAGAAGGCAGTTCATGTTCTCAGTTTTCCTCTCTTCATTTGGGGTGATGTTTATGGAACAGATAAACAAGCTCATTAGTTAGCTTCCTTCTCTCTGTGTGTTTGAAATGGAAGCATCACCTTTAAAATATCTGAAAAGTTCTGTGCTACTTCTTATTTCAAGTAATGCTTAAGAAATAGGAAGAAAAGTGGCCCAGTGGCTGGCCTAAGGGGAAAATCCAGGATTTGTAGGAGTGCGGGGCAGGCAGAGGGTTCACACCATGAAGATGAACTGCCACCAAAACAGGAAGGAGTCCCCAAAAGAAAATTCAGGGGTATGTCACGGAAGGAAGTGAGAATGGTAATTCAAACCTGACTTTTTAAAAGGATGTATGTCTTAAGAGAATAAATATCTTGTCAGTCCAGATAAAAATTTAAAAGCCAAAGGCTTAAATTATTTTCATCCCAATACCGTCCCAATACTATTGCCATTGATTGGGGGCAGGGAGGGCAGATAGGAAGTCCTCCCTGCTCTACACCCCTACACCCAGCTCACCCATCCAAGTAGTAAAAGACAAATCTGGGGTAGCCTTCTCACATGTCTTCACTCTTATCAGAAGCTCACCATCTGCCTCTGCCCTTGACCAGATAGCATTAGTGCTTTTATTACTTGGGGTCAGAATACTTTTAATAAAATATCATCTGCATTTTAAAAATAGGAGACAGAAGAATGTTTCTCTTTGGATAATCCAAGTCTTCTTTTCTTGTTTAACAGGACCAGTTAAAGCATTGACTGTTTTAAACCAAGCACTTCTTTTCTGTTTTTTTTTTTTTTTTTTTTTTTCTTTTTCTTTTTAAACATCTCACTGAAAGGACATTTTCTAAGAAAGCAGAACTTTGGCATGGACTGTTGGTGCTCTGTGTGCACTCGCTAAAGAAATCTGTTCTAACTTCTAAAGTTGTTCCTCATCCCATTTTCTCATTTGTAGTTGGTTCATGAAATTCATGCCCATGTAGGATGAGCAAAATCAAATCTTAATGTGATAACGCATAAGCGGTGGGTGCCTGTGTGTGTGGTGTACAGAGAAAGTGATTTCAGCTGCAGCCCTGTCAAGCAGGCAGAAATCAATGCCTCATTCAGGACTATTGATCAGTACTAAATTAATTAGACTCCAAGGCTTATGGCAGTTGATAAGGCAACTTGTTAATTTAGTCAATGATAGTGTTTTCCCTAAAGCAGCAAATACCCTCTTCTTCAGAAAAGGCATTTCTAACACTTGCTGCCAGTTCTTTTTTTCTTGCTTTCTTGTCTTCCTTGTTTTCTTTCTCTGGAGAGAGGGTGGGTGGCAGGTGAGTTGGGGAAAGGACATCAATAGGCAAAAAAGTGCTGTAAAAATGTATATTCTGAGGATCCATCTGGAATATTCATTAACTCATTCCCATCTCGGTTCCCTAGCCTGACGCTGTAGTTTTGGGATGAAAAGAACGCAGCAGTCAGATTATATAAACCGGAACCTGGATTTCCTATGGGGCTTTGGCCACATAAGGCCACTCCAGCCCTATGAGGATGTTCATTTGGAAGGGCACTAGCTACTTCCTAAATCTTCATTTAGAATTGACTGATACAGATTGCTTTTGCTTTTCATTTAAACCTGCAACAGTGATGGTCAGAGTCAATAACAAAGACTTCAGGCCCTGTCGGTAATGCAAACTGTGAATGGAATGAAGGTATCCCAGAATGCCCTGGACATGGGGCAGTACTTCCTGCTGGCTTGGAAGGACAAAAGGACAAAGCCTGGGAGTGTAGGGGTCCCACCAACAGCTCTTGGAGGCAACAGCCTGCTATCAGCAGCACTCCAACCCTCTGAGAATGCTAATAAGCTAGAGAAGAGCGCAGCTTTCTTGCCATAATTCTATAGTGTGGTTGAGGACCCCATAGTGCTCACTAAATAAAGACAACTAATTGAGAATTTTTTGCACATTTTGCCCAGGGGACTTGTTGTTCATTCGATTCTTTGGGGAGAATGTACCCCTACTGACAAGAGGAGCTGATTGTTTTCGCAGCCTCGTGTTACTCTTCCCTGGGTCTAAGGCTGACTTTCGAAGTATGACAAAAATGTTTAATTTTGATTTTTTTTTAATTATGTTGCTGGGAATTATTTTAGATCTCAAAGAACAGGCGTTCCAGTGTTCATCTTAAAAAAAAAAAAAAAAAAAAAAAAAAAAAAAAAAAAAATCCTGGCAGACTTTTTTGAATTAAAGCCCTATTTTTTCTTTTTCTTTCTTTCTTCCTCCCCCCCCCCCTAAATTGTATTTTCTGTGGCGAGGCCTACATTTTTGTGTCTGCAGGTGACACGTTGATTGAAACTAAAATTAATAAATCAGCTGAAAAGCTCACACCTACAGCTCACAGCAGGGCCTGGAAAACACGTTTATAAAGGGAGCTTTATGCCCTCATATAAAGAAGGAATAAATTACAGAAGCACTTGTTGCCCTGGGACTTGATTTTGCTTTGCAATCTGGTATCTTATTTTTGGAGGCTTATTGTTAATCAACAGGTTCCTGGTTGCTTTAGCAGGTGACTTTGCTATTAATCTCCTATTTGACCATTAGAGCATATTAATGAGGAGCTTCTGGATGTGGCTGTATCTTCTGACCAAGGAATTAGTTTAAAAGGTACACTTTTTACTCAATGGCTTGCAGTTAGCCTTGTTGAGGACCAAATGCAAAGTAGCATTTTCTCCAGCTTGTGTAGTATTAAGGAGTGTTTTATAACATATGTGTCTTACTGTGCTTTTCTTCTCCCCTACACTTATTTCTTCACCATGGAGGGTAATTATGGAACTTACCAGTCTGTTCTTTTTTTTTTTTTTTAACAAAATAAAATTATATATAAATAACAAAATGATATCCTTTCTTATTAATGTGCACCCTCATTTTAATTAAACAATGTCAATGTGCTTTGGAGGTGTGTTCAGAATTAAAATGTATGATTTGGGGAGGTAAGAGGTTCAACATTTCTCACCAGAACTAAATTAATAAATGTCATTACAAGTGTAGGAATTTAACCATCACATTTCTGAGGTAATTGGAAATGTTTAAGCTTAACAAAAGAAGGAAACATACCTATGGGGGTAGTTGAGAAATATAAAGAAGAACTAAGGATTTAAGTCTTTAAATTTGTAATTACAAGGGTCCATGAAGCACATAATGGTGCAAAACCGCCCAGACAACCCCACTTATAAAAACTGCTTTGTGATCATCTACAGATATTTCAAAAGACATCTCTGGAACAACATTATTGTTATTATGCACTTTCTTTCAAGTCTTCAAGACAATTCTGTCCAAACCTCAAGCATTCATGATGTTTTCTTTCTACTCCTAAGAAATGTCAAGCTTGCATTTTTCTTATTTTTAGTTTTTTAAAATTAGGGGTGTGTGCCAATGAAGGCCCATCTGATGTCATTGTCTACCTCACCTTTCCAGACTGTTCTGAAGTACCTTCATCTGTAAGTTAGGGTCACACCAACATCTCTTTTGGTAAAGAAGTCTCTGGTTAGCTTTCATGATGGGAGGAGGCAAATCAGAGGTATCAGGAAAGTTGAAGGTTAATCACAGGAATGTGTAAGTGAACATCAGAACCTTCCCATTTGACAGTATTTATGAAATGTTCTTTAAAATGCATAATAACAAAAACTAGCATCAGGGGCTGGGGATATAACTGAGTTGGTAGAGTGCTTGCCTCACATGCACAAGGCCCTGGGTTCAATCCCCAGCACCAAAACAACAACAACAACAACACTACTATCATCAGGGTTATCTATCCTAGCACTGCAACATCAGGCCACTTACAGATGGGGACAACTGGAAATAGTAAGCAAGTTACACAAATTGGTAAGAGTTACACAAGTTGCCAGTTTAACTGTCCATTAGAATTGTACTACCAAGCTGACCAAGCATAAAGGGGAGAGGGATCCTCACCTGCTCCAAAATCAACACGATTATCCTGAATCTGGATCCTCATTCTAAACTTTTTGTTTGGGCCATTTTAAGCTATGACACTGTTGGTGAGGGTTGACCCACCATCTTCAACAACCACAGAAAAAATAGTTGACTGAAGCCTCATTTGCCTTCTAAAACTGAAGATAGAAAAAAAAAAAAAAAAAAAAAAAAAAAAGTTCTATACTGCACACAAAAAGTTTCTGCTCCAGTCACACAAAAATCAACTGCTAGCACAGTGGCACATGCCTCTAATCTAGCGGCTGAGATAGGAAAATCATGAGTTCAAAGCCAGCCTCAGCAATTTAGTGAGGCCTTAAGCAACTTAGTGAGACCCTGCCTCTAAATAAAATACAAAAAGGGGCTGGGAATGTGGCTCAGTGGTTTAGTGCCCCTGAGATCAATGCCCAGTAAGTACTGAAAAAAAAAAAAAAATCAACTGCTTTCAGTTGTCATATAGCATGGAATAGTTGTGGGGGTGGACAGAAGGATCTCGTAAATGAGAAGGAAAAGATGGAAATAAAACTCATATTAAAAGCAATGGAGGAAGTGGCTCTTGTATTCTAGGAACAGTCAGGTTCCATTTTTGATCATCGTGGTCCAAGTTTCTAGAAAACAAAGTTCTCAATATGTTTGGAAGTGGTGCAGCCTCTGGCTGCTTTGGCAAGTGTTTATAAAGAAGGACAGTTACTGTTAGCTTCCCCCTCCCCCCAGTTCTCCCTCAAGTACTTTCAACCAGAGAAGTTTTCAGCCTTTTTTTTTTTTTTTTTGTCTTTGACAATTTAGCAAGATCAGACACATTTCTGCAATGCATATGCAGATTTTACCTCTTGTTACTTTCTCTAATGAGCGTTCACTTAATCAATTTGACAGTAGCCTTTATCCCCCACCCCATCCTACTTTTTTTTTTTTTTCTTCACACCCACTAAGAAAGTTTTCAGGGAAAAAAAAAAAAAAGTGTTAACAGATTCAAGGGGGCGTCAGTAGCTGGCCTGAGCGGGGTGTTTTACAATGACCTATTCTCCTACCTCCCTCTCTGACCAGCTCCTGAAAACAGGAAGCAGGTCTGCCATGCAGGCTCCTAAGAAAGCATACATTTTAATAGCCAATAGGAAATTATTTTACTCGTGGAGAATTTAAAACAAAACACTTTAGTACAGTACTTGCTCATAGCCTCCTGCACCAATCCTGTCAAAAGCACTTAAAAAAAAAAAAAGTATGCAAGAGGCAATCTTGCCCACATTGGCATTCTCCCATCGCATTGCATTGTCCAACAGGACACTCTGTTATCTCCTGACCAGTCTTGACCTTGTTAAGTGACTTTCCTGCCTGGAAAAGGCAGGGGCACAAGGAAGGTGGGTTTAAATCTAAATCTAACAGAGTTCAGTTTTTCCAGGTAGTGAGAGATGATAACCAAATCCTGGGAGTTCTTGATCATATTCTCAACTCAGGCTTAATCTGTATCTGCTACTGGGTCATCTAATAGATGGATATATGGCCCAGCTGGTGGGATTTAGCAGATCCTATAAAAAGGGCGGGGGGTGCGGAGAAGTAAGCTCCTGCTCCTATCTTGCCTTCAACCATAGTTTTCTAGGTGCACCGCCTGGGGAAGCCTCCTCTCCCGGTCACCTGGTCGCCTTCTTCCAATTCCTCCAGCTCCCTCCAGCAGAACTTTTTTGACTTTTCACCTTAACCAGTTCTGTTGTAACTCACTTACTTGACCCACTTCGCCCAGGCTAGAAAAATCACCCCTGCTTCTGGGTAAATGTGGTTTTGCCTTTTGATGACCCAGTCACTTCTCCCAGACTTCTATGCATTAAGTTCTACTAACAGCTCACCTTATGAATTCAAACTGAACTAGGAAATTGGGTTTAATACGATTAGGGTCTAGATCCCACTCAGGGGTTATCACCAGGGTTTGTTAGGCCACTGACAAATCCTGCTTTTTTCCTGTCTTTACCCCACACACCACCCCCCACACACCCCCTTCTTCCCGCTTCACCCAGTTCTAGGTTTGGAACCCAGGGCTTTGCATATGCTGGGCAAATGACCTGCCACTGAATTACTTCCTCTCATCTCCACCCTATCCTTTTTGAGGAGGGTTGGAATGGTTTGAACTGTTGGCCAACCTGCTCTAACTTTGAGTGCCTGTTCTACTTGGCCTGGTGAATCTATTCTAACAGAGAGAATCTCCACCTGGGATTGTTCTCAGGCCTCTGAATGCAATACTTCCGAGTTTGCAACCTGGCCTCAATGTGAATACCTTGAATTCTCAGGGCTGCACTGACATTTCTGGTGAGTCAGTCCAGCTGGGTTAGAAAGGCAGAATGGCAAGCCTCTCCCCCAGAGCATTTAACCAGAATCTGCATTTTAACAAGATCTCCAGGTGGATTCATATGCACATTTCTTTCTTTCTTACTTTTTTTTCTTCCTGTGCCTGTAGGGTCTAGGGCCTTCTCATGCTAGGCAAGCTTATTATCACTCAGCTACACCCCAGCCCTGCACATTTCCTTAATCACCTGGGGATCTTTGAGAAGGCAAAGACACAGAGTAACCTTGTGGATTCTTTTTTTTTTCTAATTATTTTTTAGTTATACATGGGCACAATGTCTTCATTTTGTTTATTTATTTTTATGTGGTGCTGAGGATGGAACCCAGTGCCTCACACATGCAAGGTAAGCACTCTGCCACTGAGCCACAGCCCCAACCTTCCTTGTGGATTCTTAAAGTTCACTTTCTATCTTCTACTCACAATTCCCAGTAAATTAGGAAGGACACAGAATTTGGATTGGAGAACAGTAGGAATCAGCAGGTCAGAAGCATCTCCAGTATTACTAACCTGCTTCTTAAAAATTTAGCTTGTATGCACTTTTTTTTTTTTTTTTTTTTTTTTGGTACTGGGGATTGATCTCAGGGGCACTCGACCACTGGGCCACATCCCCAACCCTTTTTTGTATTTTATTAGAGACAGGGTCTCACTGAGTTACTAAGTGCCTCGCCATTGCTGAGGCTGGCTTTGAACTCGTGATCCTCCTGCCTCAGCCTCCCAAAGTGCTGGGATTACAGGCGTGCGCCACCGCGCCCGGCTTTGTATGCACTTTTTAAAAATGTTATTAGATTTCTATTCTTCCTGGAGCCGGGCACGGTGGCACACGCCTATAATCCCAGCACTTGGGAGGCTGAGGAAGGAGGATCGCGAGTTCAAAGCTAGCCTCAGCAACAGTGAGGCACTTAGCAACTCAGTGAGACCCTGCCTCTAATAAAATACAAAAAAGGGCTGGGGATGTGGCCCTATGGTCGAGTGCCCCTGAGTCCAATCCCCAGTACAAAAAAAAAAAAAAAAAAAAAAAAAAAAAGATTTCTATTCTTCCTGGAAGTAATTTGGAATTTTATCTGGCTCTCAGCTCTACCATTTTGCCAAAGTACCCTGAAATGCCTTCCAGACTCTTAGCCTTTCCCGGTTTTTTATTTTTAATTTTTTTAAATGGTACTGGGATTAAGCCCAGGAGTGTTTTTTTTTTTTTTTTTTTTTTTTTTGTGTGTGTGTGTGTGTGTGTGCTGGGGATCAAACCCAAGGCCTTGTGCATATAAGACAAGCACTCTACCAACTGAGCTATATCCCCAGCCCCTTATTTTGTATCTTGAGACAGGGTCTCACTATTTTGCCCAGTCTGGCCCCAAACTTGTGATCCTCCTACCCCAGCCTCCCAAATCTAGGATTACAGGTGTGCTCCACGATGCCAGGCCATTTATTGATCTGATAGTTTAACCCTGATTTCTGTTTTTTACTTAAAATTAGTTTCTATATAAGCGTCACCTTGGAAAACTAGATGGTTTTTCTGAGTTTATAAAGGAACTTCTGGAGGGATGTTCCCAGCACCTGTTGTAAAAGATACCCTGGCAATGGCTTAACCATTCTGTCTCCAACGCCCTGACCACCTGCACCAAGCTTCTGAGCAGATGGGCAGGGAGCAAAGGCAATAAAGCAGAACAGAAAGGCATGGTCCGGAGGGTACAGAGATCTTGATTTACAAACCTAGTTCCATAACACATGATGCTGTGACCTTTGGCAAGTGCTGTAACATTTCTCAGGCTCTGAAGGAGTGTTGGAGTGATTAAAGAGGTGACATTTTTAAAATGCCTATCGTAAAGTGGGGAATGGGGGTGGAGTGTAAATGTGGACTTTCTTTCCCTTGGGCTTTCCTGGCAAGACCTCTGTGAGATAGTCAAGCCAGAAGCCTGGTTGTTTCACCCCCAAGAGCAAAGAACCTCCAACTCAGTAGTGTTTTTTTGTTGTTGTTGTTTTGGTACCGAGGATTGAACTCAGGGGCACTCGACCACTGGGCCACATCCCCAGTCCTTTTTTGTATTTTATTAGAGACAGGGTCTCACTGAGTTGCTAAGTGCCTCGCCATTGCTGAGGCTGGCTTTGAACTCATGATCCTCCTGCCTCAGCCTCCCAAGTGCTGGGATTACAAGCGTGCGCCACCAACGCGCACAGCTCAGTGGTGAGTTATTTTGACATAAATACAGATTCAAATTTCTTGGGTTCATGATTGTAAAACATCCCACTTGTTAAACAACTACCATGGGATTGTGACAATGACAAGTGCTTCAGCCTTCTCTCTCTGTGAGATGGAAATGATATGCCTGATAGAATTGCTGTGGTTGGTAAAGAGGTTGCTTTACATTCATCCTCTCATTTAATCCACTGAAGTAGGCCATATTTACCCCCATTTTATAGATAAGGAAACTGAGGTTCAGAGAGGTCAAATAATTCACTCAGGAGTGAGAGCCTGCTGGGGTATCTTTAAGCCACTGTGCCACCTGAGCCTTAAAAGAAATTGATTAGTAACACAGAGACCAGACTTCAACAATATTTATTTCAAATCCCAGCAAGGACAATGACTTTCATACTTTTTTTGTGTGTGTGTGGTGCTGGGGATTGAACCCAGGGCCTTGTGCATGCGCGAGGCAAGCACTCTACCAACTGAGCTATATCCCCAGCCCCTGGGCAATGACTTTCAAATTTCTTAAATTTTCTCTTTTAATTTGAAAATAACATGTGCAACAGACCAATAGAGGGGAAATTTCCCCCTAATTTGGGTCTATCTTGGCAGATATTAAGGCAACTCTTCCACCTCTAAAGGATTGCCCATTTGAATGCCCAAACAGAACAGCAATTTGGTTCTTTGCTGTACCTCTGAACAAAGTCTGAGCTTAAGGCTTCAGGGACACACCCTCCTTCAAAAGTCCTCATGCTTGGGAGGAGCAGATGTTGCTCAGAATTATGGAGATGTATTAACCAGGGTGAATTGGCTCCAAAATTACACCCCCACTAATGAGAAGGTGAATCACCCCAATTGGGTGATGAGAAATAATATAAAACCAAAGTGCAATCTTAGGGATCAGTTGAGTAAGGAAGTACCAGCGAAAATAGAAGAAAGGAGAAAAAAGGGATAAACAAAGGAAAACAAGTGCTGGGTGCTTGTTAAAAACAGCACAGACCGCCGGCCGCGGTGGCGCACGCCTGTAATCCCAGCACTTTGGGAGGCTGAGTCAGGAGGATCGCAAGTTCAAAGCCAGCCTCAGCAATGGTGAGGCACTTAGCAACTCAGTGAGACCCTGTCTCTAATAAAATACAAAAAAGGGCTGGGGATGTGGCCCAGTGGTCTAGTGCCGCTGAGTTCAATCCCCGGTACAAAAAAAAAAAAAAAAACAGCACAGACCATCAAAATTCAGGCTGTGAAGCTGAGCAGGCATTTCACATTTTCTTGGGCTGCCAGCAACTTGTTTGACCTGGACAAGTGCAGAAGTCACTCCTTGCACAGCTAGGTCTCTGGGACGTGCAAAAATGCTCTGTCTACAAATGATAGCAGTATTCTTGGAGCTCTAAACCAGAATTAGACTTGATAATAAGGGTATTACAGGTCTTCTTCTTCCCTCCTTTGCATTAGGGGCAGCCCCGTGGTAAAATGGTCCTTAAGATAGATAGGCTAAGCCGGGCGCGGTTAGTAATCCCAGCACTTTGGGAGGCTGAGGCAGGAGGATCGCGAGTTCAAAGCCAGCCTCAGCAAAGGCGAGGCACTTAGCAACTCAGTGAGACCCTGTCTCTAATAAAATACAAAAAAAAGGGCTGGGGATGTGACCCAGTGGTCGAGTGCCCCTGAGTTCAATCCCTGGCAAAAAAAAAAAAAAAAAAAAAAAAAAAAAAAAAAAAAAAAAAAAAAAAAAAAAAAAAAAAGATAGATAGGCTGGGGGCTGGGGTTGTGGCTCAGCAGCAGAGTGCTCGCCTCGCACGTGTGCGGCCTGGGTTCGAGCCTCAGCACCACGTACAACATAAATGCATTGCATTGTGTACAACTAAAGTAAATAAATAAATATTAAAAAAAAAAAAAAGATAGGCTGGCCCTTCAGGACCCCATCCTTAATTGGCTTCCCTGTTTCTCACTACTTCCTAGAGCTAGGTAGGGATGTGCCTGCCAAAGAAATGTCAAATTTGGGGCTGGGGTTGTGGCTCAGCGGTAGAGCACTCGCCTAGCACATGCGCGGCCCAGGTTCGATCCTCAGCACTAAGTAAAAATAAAATGCATTGTGTACAACTGAAGCAAATAAATGAATATTTTTAAAAAAGAAATCTCAAATTAAAGACTATCTTTTTTTTTTTTTTTTTTTTTTTTTTTTTTTTTTTTTTTTGTGGTACCAGGGTTTGAACTCAGGGGCACTTGTCCACTGGGCCACATCCCCAGCCCTTTTTTGTATCTTATTAGAGACAGGGTCTCACTGAGTTGCTAAGTGCCTCGCCATTGCTGAGGCTGGCTTTGAACTCTTGATCCTCCTGCCTCAGCCTCCCAAAGTGCTGGGATTACAGGCGTGCGCCACCGCGCCCAGCAAAGACTATCTTTAAGATAAAGTTCAACACCTGTAATCCCAGCACTTGGGAGGCTGAGGCAGGTGGATCATGAGTTCAAAGCCAGCCTCAGCAATGGCGAGGCACTTAGCAACTCAGTGAGACCCTGTCTCTAAATAAAATACAAAAAAGGGCTGGGGATATGGCTCTGTGGTCAAGTGCCTTTGAGTTTAATCCCCAGTACCAAAAAAAAAAGAAAGATAAAGTTCATTATTTGTTTTGAATTAATGCAATAAAAGTTCTGTAACTTACAAAAAGTCCAAGAGAAGTATTTCAATGTGATTTACCTATGATAAGATAGTGTTACAAATGACAGAATGATGAGCTGATTTTAGTGACCTTTTTGAACCTTTTAAAATAATGAGAGGGCTGGGAGTATAGCTCAATGGTAGAGCGCTTGCCTAGCGTGTGTGAGGCCCTGGCTCTGACCTCCAACATGGGGGCTGAGGCAGTTAACTAAGATAAACAATTTCCTTACATAGGACTTTCTCCTTTTAGCCATTGATTTCTTGCTCAGCAAAGGTGAAAGGAACTCAGGATGTCTGCTTTATTAATGAAGGTATCTGTGATTTGAGTGACTTATGAAGCCAATATAGTTCACAATTCAAATAGTTTGAAATTCTAAAATGTCTGATATTTGTGGTAGAACATGAGAATTCTTTTTTTTTTTTTTTTTTTTTTAATAGATGAAAGGAATCTAAACATCCTGTTACACAATTCTAAGCACAGCAATCTCTATGCTTGAAGTTAATTAGCAAAGCTTTACCTTGCTGGGGTCACCTAACTTAAGGAATATTTTTCAAAAAAATTCAATCTTGCAAAGTCAAACCCTGAAAATCAGAACACCCCAAATGTTTCTGAGTGTTGCATGTGTTATCGGGGGAGGGTGGGGTTTCCCCTCAAGGTTGTTTTCATTCTGTGAGCCTGTTCCCTTGTACCAAGAAGCCCCCTGGATTGAAAACTCCCTAATCTGTCTACTGATATGAACTGCATCCCTGTTTTAAAAGGTGGAGGGTACTTTTTTCTTTTTTTCTTTTTTTTTAAACCATAGACAGGTTTGTTTTTGTAACTGTCAGCAGTGTTTGGACTATTTTGAGAATGTAGGACAGGGTTAAGGATTAGTACCAGCATTCTCTTTGCTGTGTATCAGAGCCGCTTAGCAGTAATTAATCAGGACATTAGGTTTTGTACTCTTGGTTCAGGTCATTTGCCTATGAGCTGCTCGAGCCTTTTACAAAGGCATACTGCATATGTTTCTGGGTACCTTTTTGAGAGAAGATTTAAATTGGCCAGATGAATAATACTTTGTTACAAGTGTTTTGCCCTAGGCAAAAGGGTTTTCTTCATATTATCATAGCCCGAAGCTGCAATCCTCAAGCTTGATGTGACTGGTGTTATACTGTCACATGGCAATGATGTAAGAACAGGCCTCTCTGTGTCAGACAAATCTGGATTTAGGGGAATTATAGCAGATGTTGCAAAATGGCAACAGTTTAGCAAGTTCCTTTTATCCCACTGTTGGGAGGCAGGACTACTAAGTCTACCAGACAGAAAAGAATGTTTTCTTTGATCCTTTACACTCTAGGGTAGGGACTTCCCCAGTTAGAGAACATCGTTAATGATATAGTTATACAGTCACTGATGGATCAGAATACAGAATTAAGGGCTGGCTTTTTTTTTTTTTTTTTTTTTTTTTTTAGTATTTGTTTTGATTGAGCTTAGTATTTGTGGTCATTTACATTATAAGCTTCGTGAACTCTCTTAAGGTTTTATTCTTAGTAAAGAAAGCTTAATTCCATGGAATAACAATAACAAAAACTAAGGTCCACAAAAATAATTTTAACCCGGGCTACCCTATCCATTCAAACCTATTATATACACCTAAACTGCAAGAAAATAAAAAATATCGCAGTTATTTTAATTTTCACATTCTAATAAGCATTGAGCATATTTGAGCATGTTTAATAACCAGGTACTCTACATTGTCAATGTTCATGTGAGTCTTAGTTTCTTAAAAAAAAAAAAAAAAAAAAAAAAAAAAAACCTGAATTCAAAAGCTGTGGATTCTTCTGAGCTTGATTCTTTTCCATTTCATTCTAATAAAAGTCTTTCACATATATGATTAAGGTGAGTAGGTAGACAAGAATGATGGGGGACGCAAACAGAAAAGCCATTCCTTGATGGTAGAAGTGATGCCAGGTTTGATTTATTGGAACTGCATTTAACTGTGCTTTATGTGCATTTCCAAGACTATCTCTGGGACTTTAGCACCTTCTTTTAGGAAACATAGCATTAAATATCACTATAACGTGTCATCTAAAGGATTCCACAACCCACCTGCAAAAGATGGCCTGTGCATGTAGACACCAGGAAATAATTTTCCACTGGGTGAAGATTTTTTTTATTATTATTAAAACACATACACATAATGAATTTGCTGTTTTTTATGCAAATGTTTATTGATCATTTTCATTGGAGCATTAGACAGTGAAATGTGTGCAAACATTTAGATAATTTCTTTAAATGACTTCAATCTTTTTAAAATTTTTTTGTAGTTGTAGATGATCAGAATGCCTTTATTTTACTTGTTTATTTTTATGTGGTGCTAAGGATCGAATCCAGTGACCCACACATGCTAGAAAAGTGTTCTGCCACTGAGCTATGGCCCGAGCCCAAATGACTTCAATCTTTACAAAATGGTATTTTTTTTTCAATTTTAAAGTGTTTTTATTTGCAAATTTTGATTATCACTGGGAGCCCTGAAATAATTATTGTATCCAAATTTTTCAGACAGTATTCATTTAAAGTAAGGAAAAACAAATGAACATATGTGTGTTTAATGAGCATAAATGTACATAGCTATAATATATATAAGTATATGTGGGTGTATATATGTGTGTATGTATATATATATATATATATGTGTGTGTATGTATATATATATATATATGTGTGTGTATATATATAAATTTTTTAAGAAACCAAAGGTAAAAACAAACACAAAAGCAGGCTGAGTGAAGACTGTTAATAAGCTGCATCATTCTTTATAAAATATTATCTGTAGTTGTATTTAATTACCTTTGTACCTTTCACCTATTTTATCACTTTTGACCTGGAGGAAGGATTTGCTTATGCAGCACAAAGACAAAGAATATTGAAGAAGCATTGAGTTCTGTCATTTGGATAATAGACATAATATAGAAATGGACCATAATTACATATATTGTGGTCCCTTTAATAGGATAAGCATGTATTTTCAAAATAGATGTACTAGAAATCAATGTAAAACTCTTAACACTTTAAAAATGTAAAAATTGTAATTTTCTTTCAATAGAAAACTCAGAATACTTGTCCTTGATGAGAGTTCTAAAAACAGAAGCTTTCTTTAAAAGTGGTTGAATTCTAACTTCGAATTTAAGGTTATGTAATAAAATGTATATGCTTATTGGATGTCACTCATCTAAGCCCCTGGCCAAATCCTTTCCTATGATTTAAATTAACCTCTTCATCACCCAGAGCCAGATCAGCAGCACACTTCATACTTGGTTACCAAGACAGCCCTAATAATTGAGTGAAGTATTGTACTACACATAACGGAGCTTCCGTAGACACGAGCAGAGCAGGATGCAAGCAGCTCTATGAAACCTGCTGTGTTTAAGAATCTGAGACTGCTAAAAAAATGTTTCCAATAAAATTTTTCCTGTTTTCTTCCCCCTTTCCTCTGAGATGTCTATCTCAGAGATCTCAAAATCCAGAAAATGCATATCTTTTTCAGAAATCCCATTACAAATCTGAAACGTCCTGGCATCAGACAGTAATTCCCCCACACACATGTAGCTCAATCTAAGAACAATTTGGAAGAGTTTGTAACATGGTAGCAGCATCTGCCCTTTCTCTGTTCACTAATTCACAGTTAGCCAAAGTAGGAAACGCAAACAATCCTTTTTCATATTTGCATACTTGGAATTTGGCTTTTTGATTCATGATTGTTCCCATTAGCTTTGAAAATTCACGTTTCTGTCTAGTTGCATGTTTTGCTTGAGTGAGCTCAAATTATGCTCTTGACTCAAATATTATTACAAGTGTAAATACTTTGGAGATGTAAGTGTCTGCCACTGATTTGGGGGGTATTTGTTTTATTGATTTTCATCTGGCGAGTTTAAAATATGAGCAAACTTTTCATGGAGGGTTTGAGGCATTTGTTTGAACACTCCTGGAGTAATTGGAAATGCAACAATTGTTTAAAAAGTGGCATTGTCCATGAAAAGATTTAGTGAGGGATGAAGAAATTTCTTGAACCTAAAGACCTAATCTGGTGATCCAATTCTCCCCACTGTGTCCATTCCCGTGAAACTCCATTTACTTGCCCCTATCCATCACTAGCTCCCCGCATCCTACCTAGCCAATCCTCTAGGTTTCCCACATTGTCTCCTCTTTTGTCTTTTCAGTCTAAACAGAAGAACAACAGATAGGGTTCTGAAGGGCAGGGAGCATCATGAGCTGCAGGAGAATGGCTGAGATGAGGGTCAGAGTCTCGCCCCTACTGCCAACAGTTACCAGGGTTTGTGCTGCCCGGCTGAACAGTGTTCAAAGGCTTTGCTGGGCTTTGTTCCACTGTGTAGGGATTAGGCCTGGCGGTCTGAGAATTTGCCTTCTAATTAAAAAGGATAAAAGATAGAAGTAGCATTAGACTAAAACAGAGCAGTGATACTTCACAGACTGATTTTTTTTAAAGTCACAAGACAACGCTCGAAGTTGTCAGGATATTTTATTTCTTTCGTATTCCACTTGGATTCGAAAGAGAAAACTTGGGGAAACTCTTCCCAGCTGTTGTGCATGGCACATGGAGGTCTAATTGCATCTCAAATATCTGCTGTTTCCAGTGACTGTTTTTTTTTTTTTTAATTTTGCGGGGGGGGGGGGGTGTGCGTTGTCAGCGGTGGAGAAGGAGGGCTCCTTCCACAGCCACCAGCCACCTTCCACTTTTTTCAAATGCTGGCAAGAAATTAATTCTACCAAAAGGAAAATTCTGCTTTTCACTCCACCCCAGTGTGCCTTGCTCTCAAGGCTTCTAGTGCCTACGCTACCTATTCTCTTTTTCAAGGATCAATCATTCCTTTCATGTCCTTGCAGCTGGATATACTATCTTAACCAGGTGTGAAATGTAATTAAGAAATAATTCTGACCTCACAGTCCAGTCTTTTTTTTTTTTTTTCTCCCTATATAGCAATCTGATGGAGGGCAAGTTTTAATCATTCACACTCTTACTGTCTATGTTTGCAACAGAAAATGTGATTGATTCGGTGTCTACATTTTGTTAAGAAAGGAGCCATCTACGGATCCAGGGGAGGACCAGGAGCCTCCAAACCGATGACACCCCATCTTAAAACTCGCTCGCCTGCCATCCACTTTGGCTCTTTGGGCCATCTAGAAAGAACTCTATGCTTTCAGAAGCACAACTGACACTTGTTGAATTAAACAAGAGGCTGGGAGCGTTTTTGCCAAGTCCTCCAGAGCCGGTTCACTCCCTCTAACCCGGGAAGGAATTTGAGGTGAGAACGTCTGTTAGAAATGCTGATGAGATTATAGAAATTAGTTGAGGTGGGGTTTTTTAAGGGGGGAAAAAAGAAGGAAAGAGTTTTGTGGAGGATTTCAGAGCTTTCAAAGCCATGAGCTCAGATTGCATACAAGCATAAAGGAATGCCCTCTTGTTCCCACAGAGCTCATGTTACGTCATGAAGCAAAGGGACTGAATTTCTTATTTTCCACTTTTATAATTTTTGTTTTCCATTTGCCCAGCATAAGCAAGTAAAGATCCCTTAGTAAAAGTTTTTTATTTTTTATTTTTCTTAAGTATGAAATTATAATGGGTACAGTCTGTGTCTTTCAGAATCACACATAAGCATGCTCCTGTTCAATTTCTTTTTTGCTTTTTCTTTTCTTTTTTTCTTTTCTTGGTAGTGCTGGGGATTGAACCCCGGGCCTCACACATGGTAGCCAAGTGCTCTACCTCTGATCTACATTCTTAGCCCTCCTGTTCACTATTTTATAAAACCTACAGTATTTTTGGCTTGATTGTATTCAATTTAACTATACACCAATTGACTAGGTTGGGCATCATTGGAAACATGGAAACCTGTAGGAAGGACACAGAGCTTTCTTACTATTTCACATAGAAATTTGGGGGCTGAGGCTATAAGACTGCTTTTGTCATAAGGCAGAATTCAGTATTTCTAATTTTCTTTTAATGCCCAAATGGAATTAGTGGCAGTATTTTTTGACTGTAGGCAATAAATGAGGCAACTGTATGAAATATTTACAAAACAATGCTTGTGAAAGATCCATATTGATTCTGATCATAAGCTTTCTGTTTAAAAGAATTGCAAGGTTCTCTCCAGTTCTGAGTTCAGGGACAGCCATGGTAATTTATGTTAAGTTTCAGGCCTTCCTTTTATTTTTGTCTTTTTTGCGATGACCATTCCCCCTGCTGATTTTCTAAAAGTAGCAAAGCTGGACCTGCTAGTTCCACTCTAAAGAAAACAAAGATAATAATCTGATTTAGACATTGAAGAACATCAGTATGAATGGCAACAGTGGTAGGTAATAGTGAGTCAACATTTCTCTTTTCCCAGCCCCAGCTTCTCTTTAGCATTTAGAATGTCAGGCAGTAGTACAAAGCCAAACCATTATAAGAATGTAATTCACAATATTTTGGCTTGTATTTTTCACCAGCTTTTGAGTAATATATTGTACAAAAAAGAGGCCTTTGTTGTGTTTATAATGCATGTATAACCTGGTGGGAAGCTGAATAAAAAATGTATATTATTTGCATAACTTGAACCAAAGAACCTAGTGCACTATTGGGTCTTGAATGTCTTAAATTTAAGTGAGCTGGCTTAAGAGTAATATTACTCTATTACTGTTCTGTAATTCATATAATGAAATCATACAGCTATAAAAAATTTAAGGTTTTAACAATGATAAGTAGAACCTGATTTTTGAACCCCTTTTTAATGAAAACAGTAATTTATAAACTGGCACATGTGTGCCCCTTTTTGTTTGCTGACAATAAAGTCTGTTACATTTGTATCCTTTCATCACTGTGCCTGAGAGAGAAGCCAATTTAGCCTAATGGATGGTACGGGAATGCTAGGCACCAAGGACGAACAGCCTCATGGAAAATCAAGGGATCTGCTTCCCAGACACAACTATTGGAATGTCCGGAGCTCCATGCAGTTTTCTGACAACCTCCCCAAGCTCTTTCCTTCAAGCCCACCATTGGAGCCGTTGGAGCAAGTGGTGCTAGACTGAAGAGCCAATGCTTTCATACTCTGCATCATACATAGAAAGCCAGAATAAGAGTTGCAGGTATAGCTCAGTAATAGAATGTTTGCCTAGCAAGTGCAAGGTGCTGGGTCCAATCCCAGTATCACAAAAAATAAATAAATAAATTAATTAATTAAAAAACAGGAATGACTAAACTATTAAATTTATAGACTAGAAAAAGGAAATGGTCATATGTACAAAAGCAAAGAGAACTGGTCTAAATATGACATTACATACTTGGAGTATCTATTCATATATAGCAAATGTCAAACACAAACTACTTCATCTTTTATTAGGTTTTTTAAAACCCACTTTTAAAAATTTAAAACTGCCCATGTGAAGCCAACAAAATTTTCCACTCAGTGTCCTTTTTCCTACATTTGATGGAATACATTCTCCTTCCTGAGAATACAATTCTACAGTCATCAATGTAATAAATAGTTAACTTAAAAAACTATATCGACAATGCATTATCTAGCTATTTTTCATCTTAATATTTTTAGGAGCAGCACCTGAAATATATCAGTTCAATTGCAATCCTCCTTTCAAAAAAAGATTTACTGTTTGACTTTCTGTATTTTGTTTCTGGAAGGAGAAAGCTGGGGAAGGGCAGGGTTTGGAGAGGAGGTGTTGGCTTGAAAAATAGACTTGGACGAGTTGCAAGCTCTGAAAACAGATTTCTTTATCTTCAAGCCAGGTTGGAGCGCATCCCCAGATCGCTATTCTGAGCCACCTCGTCCGGTTGAGAAGACTGCCATCTCCAGGATACCATATGAGCTGGAGGCTTCTTCATGTCCGTGTCTCTGGACACTTTTCAGCCTTAGTCTTTCCCAAGTAGGAAAATTCCAGTTTTCCCAATCTGTGTTCTTGGTGATATGGACTATTGTCTACCTGTGTGGGACTGAGATCACAAAGGCCTTTCAATTGGCCATACGATCTGGAAGGGGACCAAGGTCATAGGTAAATAGCCAGAGCTTTATCCTCTAAGCCAAGCCCTTGATAAGGGGGCGCTCTTTGATGTTGAGAATGATAGTTGGCTTTTTCAGAACTAATATCCAAAACAGTGATACATAATGCATTTGCTCCCATTGGACAGCTGCTGATACATGGTTGAAAGTTAATTTAAAGATTGCTTAATGACAAGGGTTACTTTAAATCCATCAAGTGCTTCAGAAAACAAAAAATTATCCTCCACTAATAAAACAAAAATTGCAAGCAAACATGCATACAGTTTTCAACTTCTTCCCCAAATTCATTACATTTCGGCTTTTAATATAAGCCAGTGACTGGTATGATGAATCCCTTTCACCTTTGATGTCCTTTTCTCCATGGCTTCATTGTGGTTAATCAATGTACAGTACACAACACGCTTCTACGAGGCTTCCATTGACATCTGGGATGAACAGTCTGCTCTATCAGTCATAAATGGTTTATACCTTGATGCCTGCTTGCAGCAATAACAACAAAAACCCTCTTCATTTCTGCACATCCTTTGGTTCTGAAGATCTTGTCTCTTCTCTGCTTAGCTTAGCTGAGCAACAGAGGCATGGGGGATCCAACACATTTTCTTTTCACCAGGACAATGTTATTCACACTGCTCATGGCTTCTACAATTGTTCCTTAATAAACCCACTCTTTCATCTGGATATCCTAGTAACCTGTACCTTGACCCTTCATCCCTTCTCCTGTGATACCTGGTTTTGTTGAACCTAAGCATGACTGGATTTCAGAAGATGTTAGGAAGAGAAGAAACATAAAAATGAACATGAAGAAACAGAGAATGTTCTTTGTTTTGAGACAGGATCTCGCTGTGCTCAGGCTGGTCTCGAATTCCTGGACCCAAGGGATCCTCTGCCTCTCAGCAACTGGGACTATAGGTACACACCATTAACTGAGATTTTAAGGCTAAAGTTAATACTATGTGGTAGGTTCCATCAAAGTATGTGCTAGATTTATACCAAAATTAGGGGCTAAATCCAGGCACAGTGGTGCACGCCTATAATCCCAGTGGCTTGGGATGCTGAGGCAGGAGGATTTTGAGTTCAAAGCTAGCCTCAATAATTTAGCAAGGTGCTAAAGCAACTCAGTGAGACCTTGTCTCTAAATAAAATACAAAATAGGGCGGGGGATGTGGCTCAGTGTTCGAGTGCCCCTGAGTTCAATCCCCGGTATCCTTGCCCCCAAATAAGCGGCTGAAAAAAAACTAGTTTCTTCTTTTCAAAAGAGGGCAGCAACATTATTTAGCTGCCTCTCCCCAATTGCTGCCTTTTTTTGTTTTTTTAATCTCTCTCTCTCTCTCTATTGCTCTTTGTGTGTGTGTGTGTGTGTGTGTGTGTGTGTGTGTGGTGCTGGGGATTGAACCCGGGGCCTTGTGCATGCAAGCCAAGCACTCTATCAACTGAGCTATATCTCCAGCCCCTTCTTTTTTTTTAATTATTGAAAAAAACAATGCTGTAGAAATGTGTTAGGGTTTACTCTTTGCTTGTTACTATAGATTGAACACAGAGGTACTCTGCACTGAGCTACATTCCCAGCCCTTTTTTTTTTTTTTTTTTTTTTGTACCGGGGATTGAACTCAGGGGCACTCGACCACTGGGCCACATCCCCAGCCCTTTTTTTTGTATTTTATTAGAGACAGGGTCTCACTGAGTTACTAAGTGCCTCGCCATTGCTGAGGCTGGCTTTGAACTCGTGATCCTCCTGCCTCAGCCTCCCAAAGTGCTGGGATTACAGGCGTGTGCCACTGCGCCCGGCTCCCAGCCCCTTTAAACTTTTTAAAGTTTTGAGACAGGCTCTCACCAAGTTGCCAGGGCTGGCCTTGAACTTGAGATCTTCCTAAGTAGCTTGGTTTATAGGTGTGCATCACTGCCCCCTGTCTCAGTGTTTTAGACCCCTCTGTGTCCAATCTGCTCTTGATCTACTCTGTTCTTAAGTATATAGTAATAGAATTAATAACAACAGTAACTAACCTCCATGGGTGCTTCGTATGTGCCAGTTCATGAAATCCTCACACCATCCCCATTTTATTTTATTTTTAAAAATATTTATTTGTTTGCTTTAGTTGTACACAATGCGTTTATTTTTATGTGGTGCTGAGGATTGAACCTGGGCAGTTGCGCACGTGCTAGGCGAGCGCTCTACCGCTGAGCCACAACCCCAGCCCATCCCCATTTTATCAGCAGAACACTGAGGCACAGAGATTCAGTTCTTATTCAAGGTCACACAGCTGAGGCAGGGGAAGCTACAGCTTGAATCTAGTTGTTGGCTGGAAAGACTGTCCTTGGACCACTCAACTACAAGCAACTAAACACCAGCTATGGGAAGGCAGGTCTTAGATTGGCACATTCTATGTTTTCATTAAATGAGACAGTTTAAAACCACAGACTCAGGGGCCCCACCGCCCAGGTCACTGTTACTAGCTATAGGACATGGGACAGCTTAACCTTTTCATGACAGTTTTCTCATCTGAAAAATGGGAACAATTGATAGTGCCTCTCTCAAAGCAGAGTTGGTAGGATTAGATGAGCTGGTATTTAAAAACTCACAGAGAAGCACCTGGTTTGACATGGTCACCACTAACTAGTGTCTTGTTTCCTTTTATTGGTATTGAGTATAGTTTGATTTCCTGAAGTCATTTTTTTGGTACCGGGGATTGAACTCAAGGGCACTCGACCACTGGACCACATCCCCAGCCCTTTTTTGTATTTTATTGGAGACAGGGTTTCACTGAGTTGCTAAGTGTCTCGCCATTACTGAGCTGGCTTTGAACTCCCGATCCTCCTGCCTCAGCCTCCCAAGTGCTGGGATTACAGGCATGTGCCATTGCGCCCAGCTGATTTCCTGAAGTTTTATCCATGTCCTTCCCCCCCCCCCCCCCCAGTGCTGGGCATAAAAATCCTTGTACTTTTCTGCCACACTGATGCTCAGTTCCTTTTGCCAGGTTATGTGTACGTCATTGCCAGATAGCCCAGTGAACAAATAGCCCTTCCACTGGCAATCTGAAAGAGACTGGCAGGGTCTCTTTCCTTTATCAGAGCTCTTAATCAAATACTATGTGTGTGCCTATAATGTGTGTGTGTGTGTGTGTGTGTGTGTGTGTGTGTGTGTATGGACAAAATGCTTGGTTTTAGTAAAGTATTTATTATCATTTAGCATACTTTTAAAATCAAAGCGAAGAACTCAAAAAGCATTTTAAAATGAGCTCAGAATTTTCTTTAAAAGGGTAGTTGGATACGAAAAATTGTGCTCTATATGTGCACCATGAATTAGAATGCATTCTGCTATCATGTACAAATTTAAAATTTTGTAAAAAGGGTAGTTGGCTACCATCATTAAATACAGAATGAAACTCTCATAGTTTATACATTAGAACTTTTGATAATTTGCAAAAGTGCTTAGCACCAGTGTATAGGCCAATTGCAGTACCTGCACACATTCTCTGAACTTGACGCTATGTTTCTGACTGTGATGTTAATGGCTCCTTTGAAGAGGTTAAAAGCATATTGAGAGCAGCAATCGATGCAACTGTATTTATATGTTGTAATTTTCTCAAATATTAGTAGACACCTTCATCAGAAATGCATTCACTAGATTACAAGATAAAGGACGCATATCACACTAATAAATATTGCTAGTTGTCTTTGATTTTAGCCTCATGAAAATGATTTTTCTTTAGCGTAGCACACAAAGGAGACGGTGTTAATATTCCAGTGCTAATTTCTGGTAAATACCAATATGTTCACAGAAGTCTTCATAGAAATTTGAGCAAAATTTTCAGAAATTCTTAGCTTAAATTGCTGCTTACTTAAATTTGCCACATTTTTATTTCAATGATCTTTGGCCACATTGGAGCCATGACCGGTTTCCCTGGGAAGTCAACAGAAGTTTGGCAGGTGCAGAAGCTCTGCAGGGCAGGGAGCAAGAGGAGAGGCGCGCCCAGAAGGTAATTGTGAGATTTTGGACACCTTTCTGCAGCTTTTATAACTCAAACCCAAAATAGTACACAGGGAAAGACAGAATTGGGGAGAATTTTGCATTGGGAGTTGGCCATTTTGGTTGTTTTCTTCTGGCTAAGATCTAGAAACACTGAGAGAGATCCTTTTCTACCGAAGTAACTGGGAATCCACACACACCGATGCCCACCAATGTCCACAGTGACCCCCTAACAGCCAGATAGATTTCTGTGACCAGTGCCCAGGACTTGGTAGAGTGCAGGCAAGTCCATGAGGAACAATCTGACATGTAGGCTGAGGGGAAACTAAAGCATGAGGTGATTTTCTTTTCTTTGCATTTCTTTTGTTTTGCTCATGCTATCAATATTGTTTATCAAAATGCCTTTCTCCAATTTCTTCAGCCCAGCCGTTTGAATATTTGCACAAAGTAGACCCACATCATTATATATGAATCACAAGATGTATTTGAAAATAAATATTTTAATTGACATTGACATTTCTGAGCCTACTGCTGAGGACAGCTGCTTTTTCTCTTAAATCACCTTGCCCATCTCCTTAGGAGCCCAATATAAGAAGAGTTTCTGTCCCATTTTAATACTAATTTAATAATCAAAAGAACAGCATAGCCAGGCGTGGTGGCGCACGCCTGTAATCCCAGCACTTTGGAGGCTGAGGCAGGAGGATCACGAGTTCAAAGCCAGCCTCAGCAATGGCGAGGCACTTAGCAACTCAGTGAGACCCGGTCTCTAATAAAATACAAAAAAGGGATGGGGATGTGGCCCAGTGGTCCAGTGCCCCTGAATTCAATCCCTGGTACAAAAAAAAAAAAAAAAAAAAAAAAAGAACAGCATAACTGTGTGTATACACAAAATTTCTTCTTTGGTTTGTTTTGTTTCATGGTTTTGCATACTTCTCCAAATGGAGGCATTTACCAAGTTGCTGTCTGAGACCAGTGGAAGGGAAGTACTGTCCATCGTGCTTTTGGATGGAGCAGATAAGGAGTAGACATTCATGTCTTCTCTTACACCCTCAGCCTCACTGGAGCTAAGTGGCTGAGGCTCTCACTAAGTTGCTGAAGCTGGCCTCAAAATTGCGACCCTCCTGCCTCAAACTCCTGCATTGCTGGGATTATAAGGATGAGCCATGGTGCCTGGATTCATAGCTTGTTCTGAACACAAGTATGTACAGATGTCGATTGACTTCCCATGGGGTTACCTCCTGATAAAACCATCACAAGTGCTGGGAAGATGTACAGTCAAAGATAATTGAGTGTCATCAACTGTACGTGGAACATAGTGACAAATGTTTACAAATGACCATGGCTAACGTGGATCGAATGCCTCCATGTGGTGGCTTCTATCACCCACTCAACAAATAGAGCAGAGTCCCAGTGGGTGTGAAACTCACACTTGAGTGGGAGGAGGCAGATAATATGTTAAATATGTCATATTACCAGGCAAGAGTCATTCTGGAGAGATAGAAGGCATGGGAGCCCAGGAAGCAGGGTTTGTGCTACTGGGAAGAGGGTAGTGACGTTTAAATGAAGACTCAAAGTTGGTGAGGGAGCAAGGCACGCTGATATCCTGGAGAGCACTCTGGACAGAAGGAAAGGGAGCACAGAGGTCTGGAGGCAGGTGTGCCCCTGGTGAGTCTGGAAGGCAGCAAGGAAGCCAGTGTGGCTGGGACAGGTGAACAATCAGGCAAGTCAGGCCATGGTAAGGACTCTGGGCTTTCCCTGAGTCACTGGAGGTTCTCATCAGCCAGCTGATGTGATCGAACTTATTTTTCAAAAGGATGATTCTGGGTGCCGATTTGAGAACTGATCATAGCTTTTTTTTTTTTTGTGTACTAGAGATTGAACCTAGGGGTACTTTAACACTGAGCCATATATCCAGCCCTTTTTTATTATTTTAATTTTGAGACAAGGTCTTGCTGAGTGGCTGAGGGTATCACTAAGTTGCTGAGGCTGGTCTCGAACTTTCGATCCTTCTGCCTCAGCCTCTTGAGTTGCTGGCACCTGGATTCATAACTTGCTCTGAGCACAATTATGTACAGATGTTTATTGACTTCCCATGGGGTTACCTCTTGATAAAACCATCAGATGCTGAAAATATCATAAATTGAAATGCATTTAAGACACCTAACCTACTGAACATCATAGTTTAGCAATGCAGTGCACTATGGAGTTTGGTCCCCTGCATGATTGCATAGTGACTAGGAGCCATGGCTCAGCATTGCAAGAGAGGCTCTTACCCCACATTTCTATCCCAGGGAAAGATCAAAAAATTCAAAATTCAAAATGCAGTTATATTGAATGAATATCTTTTTTGCAACAAAGTAACATTAAAAATTCCAAAGTTGGTAAGTCAGGAGCCAAATGTATTATCAAATCTCACAACTCCCTAAAGGGGTATTATTATTATCTCTATTTCATAGACAAGTAACTAAGACACAAAGAAGTTGAGTGACTCGACTCCTAATTGCTATGTTCTCCTGCCTCTCTATGAAAAGAACCAAATGCCATGCATACTGCCAAGGAGGAGCTTTTGATTAGACAGCCAAACAATGCATATAAAGATAAAACTTAAGGGCTGGGGACATAGCTCAGTTGGTAGAGTGTTTGCCTCACATGCACAAGGCCCTGGGTTCAATCCCCAGCACCACACACACACACACACACACAAAAGATAAAACTTAATATCATACTAAGAATAGTGTATTAATATGCCACCAACCCCCAAATTTCAGACACTAAGACTTAAGACTCTTCTGTAATCTAGATCTTACACTAAGTCTCCTAAATTCAACTGTCTATTCATTTTGGTGAGCTCAGTATCTTGATTAAGGGCCAGTTATGTACCAGCACATACACACGCAGTTGTAGTCTCTGCCCTTAAGGAATTTACATTCTAGCTCACAGAGGAGCAGACACTGTTCAGTGTAATGTGTCACCTGCTCATTTCTACCAGAAACAGGTCCCAAATCAAATACTCCTTCAGCTCTCCTGCCCCTGCTCCAGATCCTTCTTCCTGGCTTTCATATGTTGGGTAATGATACTTTTTTTTTGGGGGGGGGGGTGGACAGGGGATTGAACTCAGGGACACTTGGACACTTGACCACTGGGCCACATTCCCAGCCTTTTTTGTGTGTGTTTTATTTAGAGACAGGGTCTCACTGAGTTGCTAAGTGCCTCAGCATTGCTGAGGCTGGCTTTGAACTAGCGACCCTCCTGCCTCAGCCTCTCAAGTGCTGGGATTACAGGCGTGTGCCACCACGCCCAGCGGGTAATGATACCTTTGTAGACTCAGGTTTCCAAACCAGAATTCTCTAAGTCATCCTTGACATCACCTGTTCTCTCATTCTCTACCTCTGTCTGCCCGGGATTCCTGCCAGTTCTACCTTGTAAGATTTCCTCTTCTTCATCCCCTCTCTCACCATCCCCACAGGCAAGCCACCACTAGCTTTTGCCCAGAACAAATGTTTCTTCTATAGGGTGGATGAACAAGACTTCAGGCTTTGCAGACCACAGAACCTGTCACATTCTACTTCTGGGTTTTTTTTTTTTTTTTTGTTTTGGGGGGCATGGTGCTGGGGATCAAACCCAGGGCCTCATGTATGCTAGGCAAGTGCTTTACTAATGAGCTACATTCCCAGCTCCCCTCTGTGTTTTTTTGTTTTAAAAGTGTAACAACCAGGCAGGGCTGGAGGTGTAGCTCAGTGGTACAGTCCCTGCTTAGCATGCACCAGGGCCCTGGGTTGGATCCCAGCACCATAAAATCCCAGACTGGATTTGGCCACCAGATAACAGCAACAGCCCCCAGGAGTCTACCTACTTCTGGGGCATTCTTTTGAACTATCCTTTGCCAGTGACCTCCTCCAACCATTTATCTCAATTGGGCATTTTAATCCCCCAAATTTCAGTTCTTCACTTTTCATTGAAATCAATGTAAAAAAGCTCATGTCTCTTCCTTTAAAATTTGTAATGTGCTATCTATTGTCTGCAGAGCAAAACGCAGACAATATATTATATCACTGTTCCTCAATTTAACAGAGGTTCCATCCCTGTAAACTCATCATAAGTTGTGAATATCAAGTTGAAAACACATTTGATACACCTTAATTAGCAGACATCACAGTTCAGCCACACAGTGCACTAAAGAATATGCACAGTTTTCCCCCACATGATTCTGTGACTAACTGGGAGCTGTGGCTCATTGCCACTGCCCAGTGTCATGGAAGAGTATCACAATGCATATTGCTAAACCAGGAAAAGATCAAAACTTGAAATTCCAAGCACGGTGTCTACTGAATGCATATCACTTTATGATCTTCATAAAGTTGAAAATTTGTTAGTGGAAAATTCATTAGTAAATCAAGGACCATGGATACCCAGGGCTCTTTGCCTACTGCATCTCCTGTGACTCCATCTTCCACATACCTTGTGGGAACAAAACAAAACAAAACTATTCTGGGGACATCCTGTGGTTTCTTGAGGCCTCCCTACCTTTATTTTTTCTTGGTGGGTGTGGTGCTAGGGATCAGGACCTAACACATGCCAAGCAAGCACTCTACCGCTGAGTCACGTCCCCAGCCTGCCTTTCTACCTTTGTACCTACTCTTTCTGTCTAGAATACCCTTCTTTCTTTCCTTTTTTTCTTTTTCACATTCTTGATTGGTTTACCAGTCATGGTACCTTGATTAATAGTCACCCTTCAAGGTCTAGTTCAAAAGTAGTGTCACCTGTGGAGTACTCTAGATCCCTACTTTGCTACTGCCCTGAGCAGTCAGAAGAAGGTGCTCCCACAGGGACACTGTACTCCCCAGCAAAGTGGGATCAAGCACAAGCAGGGTGCTCAGGTTCAAATTCAGCTCAGTCCCTGACCAGCTGTAGGACTCTGGGCTGGACTCCTTCCTCCTTAGTTCCCACATCAGAAAAACAGGGATCATGTGATGGTTAAATGTCAGTACATGTTACATCCTTAAAATGCTTCAACACATCCTCAATACCCAAAAGCTAGCATAATATATTATTTTCTCGGCAAAAGCATGGAGTGTGCTGTCTGATAAATATTTGATTACAACCTATTCCCCTACTGGATTAAGTTTACTTGAGGTTAGAAACTAAGTTTCCAACATCTTTAAATACTCAAGGCCTACAACAAAGTTCATATTAAATAAATGATTGCGGAATAAATGAATGACCCCAAATAATGGATATTTGAAGCAGGTATAGGTATTCACAAGCTCCTTGAAAATGCAAAAAGCTACGCTGGGTGCGGTGGCGCACGCCTGTAATCCCAGCATTTGGGAGGCTGAGGCAGGAGGATCGCCAGTTCAAAGCCAGCCTCAGCAATGGCGAGGCACGTAGCAACTCAGTGAGACCCTGTCTCTAATAAAATACAAAAAAGGGCTGGGGATGTGGCCCAGTGGTCGAGTGCCCCTGAGTTCAATCCCTGGTACCAAAAAAAAAAAAAAAAAAGAAAGAAAGAAAGAAAGAAAACGCAAAAAGCTTTCTGCCTCCCCTGGGGCTTCTGGGGTTCCTGAAAGCAATGGGGAGAAGGGGTGTCATTCTTCAGTAGTAGAAAGGCCAAAGAGCACAATGATTGAGACTGTGGATTCTCCAATAGGGGAATTGAGTTCAGAACCTTGTTGCAACACTTATTGGATACCATTCTCCCCTCAGGGCTTAGGGATACCTCAGGACAGAGTCATGCTGCAACCTCTAGATACAATCCCATTGAGTTAGGTTACCACATATTTTTATTTTTTCAGGACTCTAGAGATATCAGGGCCAGTCCCAGAAATAGGTGAAGTGAAGAAATTATACAAAGCAATATTTCCTTGCCACGTGTGAGAGAGGGTTACCCTAGAATATTTTAGGTTTCAAGTGAAAGAGGCCTCTGACCAAGCTGGCTGGAACAATGAGGACAATTACTATTACACAAGATACAAAATAGAAGCCAGGTGCGGTGGCGCTCGCCTGTAATCCCAGCACTTGGGAGGCTGAGGCAGGAGGATCGCCATTTCAAAGCCAGCCTCAGCAACGGCGAGGCACTTAGCAACTCAGTGAGACCCTGTCTCTAAATAAAATACAAAAAAGGGCTGGGGATGTGGCCCAGTGGTCGAGTGCCCCTGAGTTCAATCCCTGGTACCAAAAAAAAAAAAAAAAAAACAGACGTAAGTGGTGCTGCAATTGGTTAAGAATTGGTTAAGTTCTCTATTCCACAGTGTCATCCACCACCCAGTTTATCTCATCCTTCTGCTCCGCCATCTTGTATGGACTGCTTGGCCTTTAGGCCAGGACTTTAATGAGTACAATTTGCTGCAGTAACTTCAATCTGGGAATTATATTCTGGCACAATATCGAGGGGACACAGAAGAATGTCTCCTCTTCCATGCTACTCTGAGAAGAAAATTACCATTTACAGAAGCCCCAAGCAGACTTCCCTTCACGTCTTATGGGCAATATTTGGGTCACATACCCACCCCTAAACAAATGACTGTCAATGGGATCACCATGACTGATTCCACTAATCAAGATTAACCATACATTAGGAATGCGGGTAGGTTCAAGAGCAAATCAGGGTTCTATAAGCAAGGAAGATGGGGAAGTGGCTGTTGGGTGGGCAACCAGCAAGATCTGCTAGAGAGAAATATTGACAATTTTTTTTTTTTTTTTTTTTTTTTGGTACCGGGGATTGAACTTAGGGGCACTCGTCCACTGGGCCACATCCCCAGCCCTTTTTTGTATTTTATTTAGAGACAGGGTCTCACTGAGTTGCTAAGTGCCTCGCCATTGCTGAGGTTGGCTTTGAACTCGCGATGCTCCTGCCTCAGCCTCCCAAAGTGCTGGGATTACAGGCGTGCGCCACCGCGCCCGGCTGACATTTTTATATCTTAACCATCACTTTTCACAGTAGCTTGTTTTGGAAGAAGTAGGGCAGAAGATGTCTCATTTGGACTAAAATTTTTCAGCAGGTTTATGAAGTCCTTGTTTTGTGTTTGATTTTTTTTTTTTTTTTAATATCAGCACATCTGAGATGCTGGTTTTAAAAAATCTGAGTGGTACAGACAGTAAACCTCAACTCTCATGTGTGACTGGTACATAGTTGGCAAAGGGCTTTATATACTCCCTTTAGGGCATCTTCTCTTTAAAGAATTATTTTAAGTAAACACATGGAATATTTTTTTAAGAAATAAAAAAAGCAATAAAAATACACTCAAAAAGGAAGGAAGAAAAAAGGAGAAAAGGAAGAAAGAAAAAAAGAAAGTAAGACAGAAAAAGAAAATAGAGCTATTTTAGTATCAATGAAACTGAGCATCAGTCTCACCCCCACCCACCCCCAGGACTTGGGATCAAACCCAGGCCTTCACAGTTGCTGTACTCCTGAGCTATATCCCTAGCTTAGACAGCTAGTCTTTATTTATTTATTTGTTTTTATTTTTTTATTTTTTTTGGTACTGGGGATTGAACTCAGGGGCACTCAACCACTGAGCCACATCTCCAGCCTTATTTTATATTTTATTTAGAGACAGAGTCTCATTGAGTTGCTTAGTGCCTCACTTTTGCTGAGGCTGGCTTTGAACTCTCGATTCTCCTGTCTCAGCCTCTTGAGCCACTGGGATTACAGGGGGCCATCAACAGAGCCTGACTCAGACAGCCAGTCCTATTGCTGGGATTCCTATGCTGAGAAGCATCCATCCTACCTTGAGCAAATCAACCCCACAAAATGGAGACTCCTAAAGAGAAGTGTGCTCTGACCATCTCTGCCAGACTGAAAGTTCACCTTAATTATATCTGTCACTGTCCCTGTTTCACAAAATTAGGTAAGAGCTTTCATGAGCTGCATATTTCTGAAAGGCACCAACACCAGCAACCACTGTTTGGACAACTGGAGTCTACAAATGAAATCTATAGCTCAAGAAAGGCTTGTCCCTTACATGTCAGGAATATACCTCCTGGGCAACATTGCCATTTTGTAACTGCTTGGCTAGCATCAAGAAGTGTGGAAAATGCTTAATGAATTCATAATGAAATATGGTATTGTTACCTTTTGGATGACTCAAGTTATATATATATATCTCCAGAAAAAAAAAAAAAAGATTCTAGACAGTAAAATTATAAAACTCATCCTGATTAATTATTTAAAATTTTTTTGATTATAAATGTCACATATGTTTTGAAGGTAGAGAACCCTTATAAATTTGAAGTGAAAGAGGCTTTAAGATCATTCACTGAATTTTTGGCATTTCACAGATGAGGAGACTGATTTTTAGAAAGAGTAGAA
This sequence comes from Tamias sibiricus, assembly GCA_025594165.1. Taxonomy (NCBI): domain Eukaryota; kingdom Metazoa; phylum Chordata; class Mammalia; order Rodentia; family Sciuridae; genus Tamias; species Tamias sibiricus. The sequence goes on from CM046659.1 coordinate 51,901,844, forward strand.
AGAGGGCCCTAAACTCCCAGAGTTTGGGAGTTTCCAAATTCAGATTAAGACTCATTTCCCTGGAACAGATTAAAGGTGGCCACAAATGTTTCCGCTACTCCTCCCCTTGAGAGGTAGAATCTCCTACCTTTAAATCTGGCCTGACCTTAGTGATTCACTAGGCCACTTGGAAGTGACTAAAGTAATATTCTGGCACTAATAAAGCAAAATCCTAACAAGTTTTACAGCTTCTGCCTAGGAACCCCTGGGCTGCTTGCTCCAGGGGAAAGCTTAGAAGAAGTCTGACACCCCTGAGGCTGCCCTGCGGTGAAAAAGCCCAGTCCAGCCAGAGGAGAGGCCTCCTGAAGAGACTGGTGCCTGACTAGCTCTCAGCTGTTCAGCCATCTCTCAGCCCAAAAGCCACATACAGAAGTGAAGAAGGTTCCAGATGACTCCAGCCCCAGCCACCATTGCAACCACACAAGAGACTCAATCTAGAACTGTCCAGTTAAGCACAGCAATCCACAGAACCATGTGGTGTGATGATAAAATTAGTTTCAAGCCTTTAAATTGTGTGATAGTTTGTTATGAAATGATAGTTAACCAGAATATCTCTGACTCAGTGTCTTTACCCACAGCATTAAAAACAAAACAAAACAAAAAGCATACAACAGGAAATTCAAGTTCAAGACAGAACAAACACTCTTCAAGATGTTGGGAGTTATGTTCTTGCTCTGCTCACAAATTCTACAAAGCGCGGTATCACTCAAAATCCATGGAATACAATTCCTACAATGACTTAATAGCCCACATAAGACAACACAAGTGACCTTTGCTATTTATGTGATTGTAGCTTAAGAATTGAGGCATGTTCAGAGGATTCCAGAGTAAGATACTTCTGGATTATTCTGTAGAATTTTATAAGTATTCATAAATGAATTTATGAATGCAAGTTGAAAGAAAGAGTTCTTCCACAGAATTCCTAAAGATCCTTTTGAGGATTATCAAGATTACTTTCTACAATATTACAACAATTGCACAGATGAATTCATTTGAAGGCATTGCAGGTCAAGGTCAATGATTTTCTTTTCTTTTTTTTTTTTTGTACCAGGGATTGAACTCAGGGGCACTCGACCACTGGGCCACATCCCCAGCCATTTTTTGTATTTTATTTAGAGACAGGGTCTCACTGACTTGCTACGTGCCTTGCCATTGCTGAGGCTGGCTTTGAACTCAATGATCCTCCTGCCTTGGCCTCCAAGTGCTGGGATTACAGGCATGCGCCACCGCACCTGGCTCAATGATTGGTTTTATTCCACAAAATTCTCTGGAAAGAAACTAGATTACGACCACTAAGGAATCAATGACTCCAGACGTTGATTCAGTCACAGAAGACTTCTGTAGGAAGTTGTCCATATGTATCTCAAAGGTTTGTAAACTTATAGACAAGCACCAACATTGCCCTGTGGATCCAACTTCTAAATCTAGTTCATTTATACTATTTATAAATCTTGGGGCTGGGATTGTGGCTCAGCGGTAGAGCGCTCACCTAGCACGTGGGCGGCCCAGGTTCAATCCTCAGCACCACGTAAAAATAAACACATTGTGTACAACTAAAGCAAATAAATAAATATTAAAAAAAAAATCTTGAAAACATTATGCTAAGTAAAATAAGCCAAACACAAAAGTACAAATATCATGTGATTCCACTTACATGATGAACCTAGAATGATCAAATCAAAGAAAAAACAAGTAGAATCAAGGTTGCCAGGAGTTGGAGGAACAGGAGAAAATAGCAGGAAGTTACTGTTTAATGGGCATAGAGTTTTTGGGGGGCATGATGAAAAAGTTCTGAAGATAGATGGTGGTGATTGCAAATCAATGGAATTAATACCACTGGAATGCACATCTAAAATTGTTAGAAAAATGTATATCTTACCATTTTAAAAATGTATATGGGGGGTGGTTACTGGGCATTGAATACAGGGACTGACACTAAGCTATATCCCCAGCCTTTTTATTTTTTGAGACAGGGTCTTGCTAAGTTAGAGTTGCTGAGGCTGGCCTTGAACTGGCGATCCTCCTGCTTCAGCCTCCTGAGTAGCTGGGATTACAGGCATGCAGATGGCACCGACCTAATACCTTTTACTTTAAGAAAAAAAAGAATTTGGATGTTTATCCATCGTTTTTCCAGCAAGAAACAGATGGTACACTCAAATTAGGACAGTTTGAGGAGAGTTTAATAAAGGGACTCTTTTCAAAGGTTTGTATAGAGCATAAGGAAACCAGGAGGGAGAGGGAAGTGTCCAGGTCTAGGAAGGAACAAGCAGATACCAGAGGTCAAAGAAGAGAAGGTTGTGTGAGACAGCCTCAGAGGAGGGCAGCTTTCACTGGAGGGCGAGGGGCCTGCCTAGAGCTGCCAGAGGGAGCCAAGTATAAGCAGCCCCCATCCTCTCCTCCCTGTAGCCTCCTACCCTGGTTCCCCATTGGCCAAACCCAACCCAAAGCCCAGAGACAAGAGACCCTGAGGATGCTGGGCCTGTAGACCAGCCTCCAGGGAGAAAGCAGGCAAGAGAACACAGAGTGGACAGGGGAGGTTCCAATGGAAGACCACCACCATGACATGCAATCTGAGAAGTGTCCCCAGTGCAGTTACAGTCTCCATTAGTCAGCACTACACACAGTTCCCAAATGTACCCTCTACTTAGACTCCATAGCAAAGTAAGAAGTCAGTCAAAACATTCACTTTGTGAAAATCTAGGGAAACAAAAAGTAAATAGGCATGGGTCAGGATGCTTTTATTCTTAAGACTTGGCTTGCTCTCTGGGGCTCAAAGGTGGAGGCAAACCCACCAGAGCCCCCTTTGGGCTCGTATCTCTGCACCATGCCCCCACCAGGATCCGACACCATAACTCTTTGCAATTGAAACCCAATAGAACAAGGCCAAGGGGGAACAAAAAAGACAGTCACAAGCCCTTCTCTGTGCTTCCTTAAGCCAACCCTGTGAGTTCCTAATTTAAGGGCTCATCCTTCCTGTCCATCCACTAAAAGGCATGTAGATTTATCCTTTGGAATCAATAAAATGAAAATATGCAATGTGTAGCAATGTGGTTTTGGTTCTGCTTCATTCTGGTTCTTGTTTTGTTCATGGCTTTCCAAAATGAATGATTTTCATACAGCAAAAGGAACATTCTGAGAAATTCTCTTCGCATTTTAGGTATAAAAGGGGTTAATGCAACCCCCACTTAGTAGACACTCACATGTCATAATCTTAGGGTCCTTTTGGCCTGACGCTGACCCTCTCTTGCCTGCCTCAACTCAGCTGTCCCTCCTACTTGACTTAAAAATCTCATTCCATTAACGTCAATCCTCCAGGTTAGACCACTAAAGCCGGGTCACGGTCTCTTGAAGCTCACTGCTGCTATGCACATATGTCACCTGGCAGGAGAAGAAGAGCCCCTGATTAGGAGGTAGGGGAAGGACAGCCATCTTCTGTAGTCCTCTTTCATTAGCACATTAGCATGAATGAGCTTATCAGATTAGCTAATTGTCACCTGGACACTTTGGACAGTGCAGAGAGGCTGGTGAGCACATTTCCACGGAAAGCACAGTAACAAGTCGCAGAAGGACCTTGGAGCATCCTGGAAGGTCAGGGCCCAGTGAGGAAGGACAAATGAGATGCGACAGAGGACAAGGAACATAGGAGAGAAAGCTCTGAGTGACAAGATGCTAACAATGAATTTTTCCATTTTCAAGCTTTGCCTGGGAGTCTTCCTGATCCTTACTGGAGGAACGGCAGGTGCACAAAGCAACCCAGCAGATACCTTGACTTCTGCTTTTTGATACAGTATCATGAACAAAGACAAGTCCTGGTAAGATGGGAGACCATACACCCTGCAATCCCTTCCCTTCCCTGTGAGCTGACACACACATTTTTTTTTTTTTTTTTTTTTTTGGGGTACCAGGGATTGAACCCAGGAGTGCTTAACCACTGAACTACCTCCCCAGGCTTTTTTATATTTTATTTGGAGACAGGGTCTCACTAAACTTCTAGGGCCTCACTAAGTTGCTGAGGCTGGCTTTGAACTTGCAATCCTCCTGCTTTAGCCTTCCACATTTTTAATGCACAGAAAAGCATTTCAGAAAGAAAGAGAGAATGTAGCTCTAACACAGGAGCTTCTGTTCCAAATTGGAACAGAAGATGAGACTTTGGCTAGTGTGAAGTGAGTTGCTGAAATGAAGATGCTGGAATAAAGCCAGGCCTCTGACCTTCAGTGAAAGAAAGGACCAGAGAAAAGATCTACCCAATGACACTGAGAAGTAATAAGGGAATTTAGCTGAATCTTCCTCAGTTTAGCTGGACGTGGTGGCGCACGCCTGTAATCCCAGCACTTGGGAGGCTGAGGAAAGAGGATTGCAAGTTCAAAGCCAGCCTCAGCAATGGCGAGGCACTTAGCAACTCAGTGAGACCCTGTCTCTTTAATAAAATACAAAAAAGGGCTGGGGATGTGGCCCAGTGGTCGAATGCCCCTGAGTTCAATCCCTGGTTCAAGAAAAAGAAAAGAAAAAATCTTCCTCAGCTCTGGGTAGAAAAATCATACGTTTGGGGGAACCCATAAATATAAAAACCAACATAAAGCCAGGCGCAGTGGCGCATGCCTGTAATCCCAACAGCTCAGGAGGCTAAGACAGGAGGATTGTGAGTTCAAAGCCAGCCTCACCAATGGCGAGGCACTAAGCAACTCAATGAGATCTTGTCTCTAAATAAAATACAAAATAAGGCTGGGGATGTGCAGCCTCCCAAAGTGCTGGGATTACAGGCGTGCGCCACCGCGCCCGGCTTAAAAAGTAGTTCTAAGGTTTAGAAAGTAGCTCAGGGACAGAAAGCATGCTTAGTATGTGTGAGACCCTGGGTTCAATTCTCAGAACTGCAAAATGAAACAAATTTTTAAAAAATAACAAAGTAAGCCGGGCACGGTGGCGCACGCCTGTAATCCCAGCACTTTGGGAGGCTGAGGCAGGAGGATCACGAGTTCAAAGCCAGCCTCAGCAATGTCGAGGCACTTAGCAACTCAGTGAGACCCTGTCTCTAATAAAATACAAAAAAGGGCTGGGGATGTGGCCCAGTGGTCTAGTGCCGCTGAGTTCAATCCCCAGTACAAAAAAAAAAAAAAAAAGTAGCCAAACTTTGGAGTGACCCTCAGTGATTTGTTGATACTCCTCCACAACCTAGCTAAAGCACCAACTACAGAGGAACACGCTTTAATCCACACCCCACAGATCTCCCACAGATAAAAGCCTCACTGGAGAGGAAGTTAAGCACATCAGAAACAATTTCATATAAGCAAGTCAGAAAAAAATATTTTAAAAAATTCACAGAATTTCCCAAGAAATTCAGGTAATAGGGATGACAATGATGTAAATATATTTAAAACAGGGAATTAAAATCATAAAATAGAGCAGAACTTTAAAAAATAATAGGCAGAATTGGGGAAAAAAATGACAAACCTTCTAGAAATAAAATTTTTGTGTATTAAAAAAACCAATGAAATTGTTTAATTGTAGGGTGATAAAGTAAGAATCAACTGGCTAAAAAAAATGAATCTAAGGAGACTCTCAAAATGAAGCTCAAAGAGATGGATGTTAGACCATCTCCTTGTCCTCTCAACATTTCTTTTCTTTTTTTTTTTTTTTTTTTTTCTTTTTGGTACTGAGAATTGAACTCAGGGGCACTGGACCACTAGGCCACATCCCCAGGCCTATTTTGTATTTTATTAGAGACAGGGTCTCACTGAGTTGCTAAGTGCCTTGCCATTGCTGAGGCTGGCTTTGAACTTTTGATCCTCCTTCCTCAGCCTCCCAAGTGCTAGGATTACAGGTGTGTGCCACCATGCCCAGCTTCAACATTTCTTAACTTCTGATATTTCCCATAATTTTATCAATAGAAATTCCAAAAGGAAATACAAGAAAGAATGATGCAGATGCTCTATTTGAACAGATGGTGACTGAGAAATTTCAAATTATGAAAAAACTTGTATCCACAAACTCAAGAACCACATTGAGCCCAGTGTAGGATACGTATATCTGTACAAGGACACACTGGAACAAAAATGCAAAATGGTGGGTGGGGGGCAGAGAGAGGAAAAGAGGGACAAAAAGGCCTTTGCATAGAAAAGACAGATACCTACGAAAAGAAATGATACTTATGGCAGAATACTCAGTATCAACCATGGAGACCAGAAGAAAATGGAATAATGCCTTTACAGTAACAAGATATAAACCATGAACATAGGATTCTTTTTTATTTATTTATTTATTTATTTATTTATTTTATTTATTTATTTTGGTGGTGCTGGGGATTGAACCCAGTGCCTTGTGTATGCGAGGCAAGCACTCTACCAACTGAGCTCTAGCTCCAGCCCAACATAGAATTCTTTATTCAGATGAACTATCCTTTGGGAAATGGATGTAAAATTAAAACTTTTTAAACAAGGCTGCAAAAGTTTATTCTGTGTAGATTTGTACTGAAAGAACCTCCAAGGAATATAGTTTGTAAGGCAAGGAAAATCAGTCCCGAGGAAACAAAGGAAGCTGAATGTGGTAATGTGGTAGTACACATCTGTCATCCTAGCTCCTTGGGAAGCTGAGGCAGGAGGATCGCAAGGCTGGCCTCAACCTTGTGACTTAGTGAAACTGTCTCAGAACAGGAAACAAAAATAAAAAGGGCTGGGAATGTAGCTCAGTGGTAGAGCACCCCTAGGTTCAATCACCAGTACCATGCAAAAAAGAAAGAAAGTAAAAAAAACAGACAAAAAAAGAAAACAATCTAGTTAAGTATGTGTCTCAGTGGTTCAATGATAGAATGATTGCCTCACATGCAGGGACCCTATGTTCAATAACCAGAATAGCAAAAAAAAAAAAAAAGTATACAGATACACACACACACACACACACACATACTCACACATGGACAACAATAATAATAAAAATTAAAAATGAGGAAGGGATGCTAATTGAGTTCAAACTGTTAAAGCAGTATGCTTGTTGAATTTTTTTTCTGCTTTTTATATATATTTTTATCTTTCTTTTTTTTAACTGATATGATAATTGTACATATTTATAGAGTTCTATGTGATATTTTGGTACATGTATATATTGTATAATATTCAAATTAGGGTAAATATACTTATCTCCACAAACTTTTATCATTTCTTTGTGGTAAAACATTTAAAATTCTTTCTCTTACTTTTTTTTTTTTTAATATACAATACACTATCTTTACCTATTGTCATCTTACGGTATAATAAAACACCAGAACTTACTTTTACTAACTGTGACTTAGTAGCCATTGATCAACTGTTTCTCATCTCTCTCTCCCCCTAATCTTACCACCCTCTGCTAACTAGCTTTCTGCCTTCATGCTTATTAAAATTTTAAAGGTAACCATGATCACCAGCCTTCAAGATAGCCCCCCAGCCAGACACAGTGTCACATACCTGTAATTCCAGCTACTCTGGAGGCTGAGGCAAGAGGAACAAGTTTAAGGCCAACCTGGGCAACTCAGTGAGACCCCGTCTCAAAATAAAAGGGCTGGGGGTGTAGTTCAGTGGTACAGCACTTGCTTAGCATGTGTGAAGCCCTGGGTTCAATCACCAGTGCCTCACCCCCAATACACCTTCCTTTCTTATATTTGTGTTGTGTGTAGTACCTTCCAATAGGTCTTTGTGACTAATAAAATACGGTGTAAGACATGGTATGTGACTTCCAAGATTAGATTTTTTTTTTTTTTTTTTTCTTACCAGAGATTGAACCCAGGGGCACTTAACCACTAAGCCACATCCCCAGTCCTTTTTATTTTTTATTTTGAGACAGGGTCTCACTAAATTACTTATGGCCTCTCTAAGTTGCTGAGCCAGCCTTGAACTTGCAATCCTCCTGCCTCAGCCTCCTGAGCCGTGGGGATTACAGTCATGTGCCACTGCATCCAGCCCTTCTGAGGAAATCCAGCCCCGAGTTATGAGGACAGAGAAGCAGCATGACAGAGTAGTCCTCTGGGCAAAGATTCCTACCAAAAGCCAATACTTACTCGGCAGCCATGTGAGTAAGCCGTTTTGTAAGTAGTTCCCCAACCCCAGCCAAGCTTGAAGAAGATGGCACACCTAGCAATTTTTCCCACTGTATTCTCATGAGTCCCAAGCAGAACCACCCAACAAAGTCACTAATTTGCCAACTACCTGGCCTATCAAAACCATGTGAGAGGGGCTGGGGTTGTGGCTCAGTGGTAGAGCACTTGCCTAGCCTGTGTGAGGCCCTGGGTTCAATCCCCAGCACCACATAAAACTAAATAAAAGCTGGGGCACGGTGGTGCACACCTGTAATCCCAGCACTTGGGAGGCTGAGGCAGGAGCATCATGAGTGCAAGGCCAGCCTCAGCAATGGCGAGGCACTTAGCAACTCAGTGAGACCCTGTCTCTAAATAAATACCAAAAAAAAAAAAAAAAAACGGGGGCTGAGGATGTGGCCCAGTGGTTGAGTGCCCCTGAGTTCAATCCCTGGTACAAAAAAAAAAAAAAAAAAAAAAAAAACTAAATAAACAAAATAAAGGTATTGTGTCCATCTTGTGTCCATCTATAACTAAAAATATATTTTAACAACTACAACAAAAGTGGGTAAGTTACGTTATCTTGTTGTTTTAAGCTACCTAGTTGGAGGACAGTTTATTACACAGCAATAGATAACTAATATAATAACTATGAGGAGAATAAATTAGATCATATAACTTCCAAAACATTAAAGAGGGAAAAGAGAACATTTTTTAAAAAATCACTCAACTCTAATAGAAAGCTGGGAAGGAGAGGGGAAAGGTAAAGAAAAATTATCATGAGAGCAAATACAAAATAATATGTTAAGAAAGTGTAAAAATCCAAACTTATCATTTAAGATAATATTCCCTAATTAGATAAGAATCCAGCTTTATGTGGGGCGTGGTGGTACAAGCCCATAATCCCAGCTACTCGGGAGACGAGGCTGGAGGATCAAAAGTTTAAGGTCAACCTGGGCAACTCAGTGAGACCCTGTGTCAAAATAAAAGGTCTGGGGATGTAGCCAGTGGTAAAACACCCCTGGGTTCAATTCCCAGTACCAAAACACAAAAAAGAATCCAGTTTTATGCTATTTTTCAAACACAAGTAGAAAGTCACGAAAAGTAATAGATAAGGAAAGACCTAACAAAAATAATAACTATATTAATATCAGACAAAAAGCACTATTAAGAATAAAGGAGGTCACTAATTGATGATAAAAGGAAAAAATCACCAGAAAGGTATAATAATCGCAAATTGTTTGTTCCCAATGATACAGCCTTCAAATAAAGTAAAAATCAACAGAAGAGCAAAACAAATTTGATCAATTCACAATCATAGAGGGAGATTTAAACACTAATCTTTCCATAATTATCAAGCAAACTAAAAAATTTAAAAATAGCATTTATGATTTGAATGGGACAATTAAGAAATTTGATTTAATAAACATATACCAACAATTTTGTACCAAAAATTAGAGAAGATACTTTTTTTTCAAGCCCATATGGTGCACTCATGCAAATTGCCCGTGTATTAGGAAACAAAACAAATACCAAAAAATTAGTTTCTCCTAGACCATGTTCTCATACCCAAATGCAATAACATTGACAGTTACTATCCAAAAAAAAAAAAAAAAAAAAGTTCCCAGGGTTTAAAATTTAAAAGCATACTTCTAGACACTCATGAGTTCAAGAAAAATCATAATAAATTTAGAATGTTCAGAAGTTTAATAAAGAAATGAGAATAAACAAGAAATGTGGAATAAAAAAATACAAGAAGTCTTGCTGGTGCGGTGGCTCATGCCTATAATCCCAGCAGCCCTGGAGGCTGAGACAGGAGGAACTGCAGGTTCAAATCCAACCTCAGCAAGGGCGAGGTACAAAGCAATTTAGTGAGACCCTGTCTCTAAATAAAATACAAAATAAGGCTGGGGATGTGGCTCAGTGGTCGAGTGTCCCTGAGTTCAATCCCCAGTACCAAAATTAAATAAATAAAATTAAATTAAAAAATACAAGAAGTAGCCGGGCGCGGTGGCACACGCCTGTAATCCCAGCACTTTGGGAGGCTGAGGCAGGAGGATCGCGAGTTCAAAGCCAGCCTCAGCAATGGCGAGGCACTTAGCAACTCAGTGAGACCCTGTCTCTAAATAAAATACAAAAAAGGGCTGGGGATGTGACCCAGAGGACGAGTGCCCCTGAGTTCAATCCCCGGTACCACAAAAAAAAAAAAAAAAAAAAATAAAAGAAGTCAAGAAGAATAGCTCTATTTGAAAATAAAAGCTGTTTATGTCTTGTTTTTATATGTAAAACAAAATCATCTCTGTTTAAGAAAACCTAAGAAGTCACAAACAATAATCCTATAAGGATGAAAACATAAATACAGATAGATAAGAGATTTTATAAATTGTGAAAAAATACTGTGAATAGCTTCATGCCAAAAAATTTGGGAACATAGATAAAATAGAAATCTTCCTTTGAAAACACAATCTATTAAAGCTGATTCAAGAAGAAACACAAAACCAAAGACTATAATGTTTTCTGAAAATTGGATCAGTGGTGAAAAATGTATCCCAAACAAAAATACCAGACTCAGACACTTTTACAAAATTCTACCAAGTCTTCAAAATACAAACTGTAGCTGGGCTGGTACAAACTTAGCTTGCAGGAGGCTCTGGCTTGATCCCCAGAAACAACACACACACACACACACACACACACACTGTATCTTAAATAAGCTGTTCCAAAAAAATAATAATAATAATAGAAAAAGAGAGGAAGCTACCAACGATTTTGTTGCTGTTGATGGCTGGGGATTGACCCATGCTGGGTAAAACCCCCAGCCCTTCCCTTCCCTTTTTATACAAAAACCAAAGATAATGATAATAAGTGTAGATAAAAGGAGAAAAAATATATGATTATTTCAATAGACATAACAAAAAACTTTTGATAAAATTCAATCCCCTATCATTTAAAAGCAAAACAAGCTGGGCGTGGTGGCGCACGCCTGTAATCCCAGCACTTGGGAGGCTGAGGCAGGAGGATCACGAGTTCAAAGCCAGCCTCAGCAATGGTGAGGCACTTAGCAACTCAGTGAGACCCTGTCTCTAATAAAATACAAAAAAGGGCTGGGGATGTGGCCCAGTGGTTGAGTGCCCCTGAGTTCAATCCCCGGTACCAAAAAGAAAAAAAAAAAACAAAACAAGTTTCTTAGCAAAATCAGAATCTTAGCTAACTTCCTAGGCCTGATAAAACTACAACAAACATGGCTGGGTGTGGTGGTGCATGCCTGTAATCCCAGTGACTCAGGAGGCTGAGGCAGGTTGATCACAATTTCAAAGCCAGCCTCAGCAAAAGTGAGGCACTAAGCAACTCAGTGAGACCTGGGAATGTGGCTCAGTGGTTGAGTGCCCCTGAGTTCAATCCCTGGTACCCGTCCCCACCCCACCCCCAAAAAAAATAAAAATAAAAAACTACAATAAACAGCGTATTTAGTGGAGAAATGTTAAAGCATTTTCTTTAAGTCAGGAATAAAGCAAGGCCCCTCACCAGCACCATTTCTATTCAATGTTGTACGGATGGCTCTAGTTACCAAGTAAGTCAAGGAGAAGAAAATGAAAGGTATAAAAAACTGAAAATAAAAAAATGAAGCTGTCATTATTCAAAGATTGGTTCAAAGAACCCTAAGATAAAGCTGGGTACTGTGGGCACACCTGTAATCCCAGGATGATGCAAGAGCATTGCAAATTTGAGGCCAGATCAGCAACTCAGTGAGACCCTGTTTCAAAATAAAAAGGGCTGAGGACGTAGCTCTGGGCCAAGCAGGATCCATCCCTAGCACCACAAAAAATAAAAACTTAAGATAAATATTTTTATATTACAAGGTTGCTGAAATATAATTAATTGTATTTCAATTAATTGTGTTTCCACAGCAAACAACTAGAAAATGTCATTTGAAAGTTTTCCATTTATAATAGCCACATGAAAGATAAAGAAGCTAGAAGAAAAAGTATTATGGAAAATGTATGAAACGTTATTAAAGAACTAAAACGGAGGTATAACAAGTCAGTGGGTGAAGACTCAAGGGAACATAGATTGAATCTCTCCAAATTAATCTAAAAACTACACACAATGACAGTCAGTACCTCAATGTGATTTTTCACAGAATATAATAACCCCACTAAGTGACAGAAAGCAAAGGGGTGGCTAGACAATCTTTGAGAAGAAGGAGAGATAAAAATGGTGAGAAAAGGGGCTGGGGCTATAGCTCAGTGACAGAGCACTTGCCTAGCACATATGAAGCACTGGGTTTGATCCTCAGTGGCACCACATAAAAATAAATAAATAAAAAGTATTCTGTCCATCTACAACAACAACAAAATTTTTAAAACGGCAAGAAAAGATAAAGAAGCAATAATAGACAGACTATGGAACAACTAAGGAGCCACGATTCAGACTTTCATCTACCTGGGTGCTTGATAGGTGACAGAGAAGAATAATGAATCCATGGGCTCAAGAAGGTGTCAGTCAACAGATGATGCTAAGACAATTGGAGACATGTAGATAAAGGTAAAGTTGAATCCTCATGTCATATGACAAACAAAAATTCATTCCTTAGAACCTAAATGTTTAAATGTGTGTGGGTGTATGTTTCAAAAAGTTTTAGAGAAAAATATAAGAAGATATCTTTATAGCATGATGGTAAAAAAAGGATGCCTTAAAACTTCAAAAGCACATACCTTAAAGGAAAATATTGATGCATTTTACTACTTTAAATTTAAATATTTGGTATGATGTTATAAAGAAAATAACCTACAAGCCACAGAATGGGGGAAAAAAACCACAAAACTTAAATGATGTAACAATGGGTCTATATCCAAGTCATATAAAAATATTCCTAAAAACCAGTAAGAAAAAGAAAACAATGTTAAGCTTATGAATAAGTGACTGATAGAGCAACAAACTTGAATGGTAAATAAGCATATGAAAAATACACTTGATTTCATTAATAATTAGGAAAACATAAGTTAAACCAATGAGATATTATTTCCATGATCATCAAGTCGATAAACATTAACATCTGACAATACAGTTTTTAAAGATGTGGGGATTAACCATTACACATCTATAGTGGAAATATGAATTGATGTTATCACTCTGAAAAGGAATTTTAAAATTAGAAAGCTGAAGGTTTCCATATGTTGCAAGAAATGATATCTTTAAGTATACTCTCTAAGACAATTCTTGCATATGTATACTTGGAGGGACCCATTGCTGTACTGTTAGAGAAAAATGTGCAAACATTTCAACTGTCCCTCCTATAAGAATGCACACATTCATTCAATGGCATACTGTATGGCGGTTAAAATGAATGAATTACAGCCTCAGCAACTTAGCAAGACCCTGTCTCACATAAAAGAAGAAAAGGGGAGGCTGGGAACATAGCCCCATGGTAGAGTATCCCTGGGTTCCATTCCCAGTACGCTCCCCACAAAAATGAATGAATTAGATCTACATGTATTAATATGAATAAATCTCAAAAACATGATGGCAAGTTAATACAGCAAATCTCAAAGAAGATGCGCAGTATTTCCCTTTTAAAAACACACAAAGAGCCGGGCACGGTGGCTCACGCCTGTAATCCCAGCACTTTGGGAGGCTGAGGCAGGAGGATCATGAGTTCAAAGCCAGCCTCAGCAATGGCTGAGGTACTTAACAACTCAGTGAGACCCTGTCTTTAATTAAAAACACAAAAAAGGGCTGGGGATGTGGCCCAGTGGTCAAGTGCCCCTGAGTTCAATCCCTGGTATCAATCAATAAATAAATAAATAACAAAGAAAAGTATATATACCTGTACAAATATTGTAAAATTACAAAAGCATTTATGAGAATGACATACAACAAATTCAGGGCAATTGTTGCCCCTGGAAAGGAAAGGGAAGAAAAGGGATGGAGACGGGTAGTTAGCAGTATCTGCTACATTTTATTCCTTTTTTTTTTTTTTTTTTTTTTTTTTTTGTGGTACCGGGGATTGAACTCAGGGGCACTTAACCACTGGGCCACATCCCCAGCCCTTTTTTGTATTTTATTTAGAGACAGGGTCTCACTGAGTTGCTAAGTGCCTCGCCATTGCTGAGGCTGGCTTTGAACTCGCGATCGTCCTGTCTCAGCCTCCCAAAGTGCTGGGATTACAGGCGTGCGCCACCATGCCCGGCCATTTTATTCCTTTTAAAGTAAAAAGAAAAAAAAAAATTGTCAGGCATGGTTGTACATGCCTGTAATCCCAGTTACTCAGGAGGCTGAAGCAGGAGGATGGCAAATTGGAGGCCAGTTCAGTAATTTAGTGAGATCCTGTCTCAAAATAAAATTAAAATGGGCTGGGGAGGTAGCTGAGTGGTAGAGCACCCCTGGGTTCAATCCCCAGTACCTCAAAATAAAATAAGTTTCACCATAAAGAAATGATAAATGGAAGCCTGGTGCAGTGGCACACGCCTGTAATCACAGCACTTGGGAGTCTGAGACAGGAGGATCCAGAGTTCAAAGCCAGCCTCAGCAATGGCAAGGCACTTAGCAACTCATTGAGACTCTGCCTCTAATAAAATACAAAAAAGGGCTGGGGATGTGACGCAGTGGTCGAGTGCCCCTGAGTTCAATCCTCGGTACCAAAAAAAGAAAAAGAAAAAGAAAAGAAATGATAAATGGGGCTGGGGTTATAGCTCAGTTGATAGAGGGCTTGCCTCGCATGCACAAGGCCCTGGGGGCAATCAGCAATACCAAAAGGAAAAAAAAAAAAAAAAAAAAAAAAAAAAAAGACAAATGTTTGAAGAGATAAAAATAAAATTAAATTAAAAACAAATCTTTTAAAATTTAGAATACAAATTAAGTAATAATGCATATTTAATGTTGGTGGTAAACAGAAATTTGGTTGTTTTATAATCTTTCAGAGATGTCTGAAATGTATACATATTAACCATTTTGAGAAAGAATTCATGGGTATAAAATATTGGTTGCTTTTTCTTCTTCTTTTATTTTCTCTCTTAAGCTCTCCACAGTGGTTATGTGCTACTTTTACGCTAAGCAGAGAATATGGAAAATGCAGATAATCCTTGACAACATCTGAGGTGATCCCAATATCCTACACATAGACATTCCAAATCAATCTTTTAAAGTCAGTTTCTGAAGTCCAATAAACCTGTTGCCAAGTGAACATTCTCCCTAAGACTAGGCTGGGGCACAATTAGCTGGGTGATTGGCGTCTTCCTGGTTATCAGTGCAGCATCTGCACCTTTCATCTGAGTGGAGCTGTGGGTCCCTTCCTTGCTGATGGCAAACTGATCAGGTCATTTATGCATGAGCACGTGAGTCTCATCCCAGGTTGCACTTTCCCTCATCTATCTACATGTGTGTATGGTACTGTGCGTGTCTCTGTGTGTGTCCCTTTTGATATATACACATATTTGAATCCTATGACCAGTCTTGCAGAGATGAGGCATTTAGGTGATTCTGGAAGCTAAATGAAGTAGAGATTCTTTCACTCTGGGGTCATTGTTTTGCTTTCAAACAGAAGATGTCAACAGTTGCCCGGTGACCTCTGAGAAATGCTTGTGGTCTTGTGTCAGTTCCTAACAACGAGTTGTCCCACATAATAGGAGTACTTTATTTATTGTATATACTCCTTTGATGTCTTTCAAGTTTTTTTATGTTTTCTTTTCTTTTTATCTGGTTTCTCACTGTTGATATTGTCTTGTTCTTATTGTCTCCTCAGACCAAAAGTACAGTGTCCACTTAACTAACTTGGCAAGCAGTACCCTTCTGGTGAGCACACGGGTCCTTGACACATTGTTTTCATGGTGCTGCTATTGATGGCACCAATACTGTGCCGACAATAGTGCTTTAAAAGCATAACTTTATCTGCTTATTCATACCATAATATACTCTGGTGCTCATGGCCCAAGCATAGAATTGCCAGACCTAGTGAATAAAAAATACTAACTGGCACAAATCTTTTTTTTTTTTTTTTTTTTTGTATAAGCATGACCTGAATATTAGATGGAATATATTTACATTAAAAAATTATTTGTCTAAAATTGGAATTTAACTGGCCAGGCATGGTGGCACCTGCCTGTAATCGCAGCAACTGGGGAGTCTGAGGCAGGATGATTGCAAATTTGAGACCAGTCTCAGCAACTTAATAAGACTCTATCTCAAATTTTTTTTTTTTTTTTTTTTTTTTTTTGGTACCAGGGATTGAACTCAGGGGCACTCGACCACTGGGCCACATCCCCAGCCCTTTTTTTGTATTTTATTTAGAGACAGGGTCTCACAGAGTTGCTAAGTGCCTCGCCATTGCTGAGGCTGGCTTTGAACTCGCGATCCTCCTGCCTCAGCCTCCCAAAGTGCTAGGATTACAGGCGTGCGCCACCGCGCCCGGCTTCTATCTCAAATTTTTAAAATAAATAAATAAAAAGGGCTGGGGATGTAGCTCAGTGGTAAAGTGCTCCTGGGTGAAATTCCTGTACCAAAATAATAATAATTTTGGAATTTAACTGTACACTGTTGATATTGTCCTGTCCTTATTGTTTGGCAGCCGTACTCAGACACCCTTCCTTAAGGTCTCCAAAACATTTGGCAGAGTAATCATACACAATGAGAGTCCAGGATTTTCTTAAAGGAAATGCTATCATTCATTTGGGATAGAAAACAAAGAAAACCACTGCAAATTTAAATCTGCTACACCTGTAGGGGTGTTTACCGCAGCACAAGCTCTCTTTGAGCAGAATAAAGAAGGCTGAATGCCATATGGTTATTTTCTGAGTCACCCTAACTCTCTTCTCCCTGCAGAGGCAGCTAGTATCTTCCCTGACGCTTTCCCTAAGCGGCAGAAATAGACCAGATCCCAGGGAAGGCAGAGCCGGGAAAAGAAGAGGTACTCAGGAAGAGAAGTCGCTTTCCAAAACCCCTTTCAGTCCCCACCTCTCTACCCTGTCACCACCACCCACCTCTGCCCCAAAGTGTTGAAGCTTAGGCTCTTGAGGAAGTTGTGCTCTGAGGGTTAAACACACACGGCCAGATATGAGGACAGAAGAAACTCCAAAATTCTCCTAGGCAAAATCAGTCTATGGAAAAAAAAAAAGAGAGAGAAGAGACTAATGCTAGTTGCTGATTCAGGGGTGGAGTATGTAAAGACTATTATGGGACATGTAAGGAGGCAACGTGTGAAAAATATCTTTAGTGACAGAGCATCCTAACTACTGGCATAAGAATGTTCATGCTCAGCTATTGGGTCCTTAGAATCACTGGATGCTGAAAATGCTCCCAGAACTGTTTTCTATGAAGACTTCCATCCTTTCTGACTTGCCTCCCATCACCTTCGAACCCCTTCCAGAAATAAACTGGGTTGTTCTCCTTGTTGTTTCCTTAGATCCCAGCCCTGTGCCTGGTACACAGTAGACACTCAAAGCTTTTATTCTTTCAGAAGCTGGGAAGGAAACCAGGCCTTCATAAATGTTAATCAAGAGCTCTGTCACTGAGCTACACACCCAGCACCTCAAGGGTGTTTTTGTTTTTGCAGAACTGGAGATGGAATCTAGGGTGCTCTACCACTGAACTATATCTCCAGCCCTTTTCATTTTTTATTTTGAGGCAGGGTCTCGCTGCTTTGCCAAGGCTGGCCCTGAATTTTTAATTTTTCTGCCTCTGCCTCCCAAACTGCTGAGATTACAGATACATGCCACTACACCTAGCTTAAAGCTACTTAATGAATAAAGAAAGAAAACTTAAATTGCCCATTTAACAAATACTCTTAAATTGGTTTATACCTCTATGCCTGTTTTTAAATTTTTAAATATTTTTTTCTTAGTATTACCTGTACAATAGAACTTAATTTTAAAATTAAGGGGATTAGAAAGCAATAAAACATAGTGTGATGTGACCTATGTATATTTTGGCATTTATGTGACTGCCTGACCATTAAGTGAATGTCTGACCATTCTACAGCAAATGAAAATTGACTAAAAGTTTTCACTTTTCACTGAAATTGTATTATACAAACACGTCCCAGATCACAGTAGAAGAACGTGGACACCAAACATGTTCTGCCCTTACTAGTGTCACAGCTAAAGGGAAATTCCAGTTTGGTGAGTTGATTCATAGTAAACTGTTAGGCAGAAAAGCTTCAGCCAACTGAGCAGGTCTGGTGGCCTGTGCTTGTAATCTCAGCCACTCTGGAGGCTGAAACAAGAGAATCATAAATTTGAGGCCAGTCTCAGCAACTTATTGAGGCCCTTAACAACTTAGAAAGATCCTGTCTCAAAATAAAAGATAAAAAGGACTGGAGATGCAGCACAGTTGTAAAGAGACCCTAGGTTCAATCCCCAGTACCAAAAAGAAAAAAAAGAGAGAGAGAGAGAGAAAAGCTTCAGTCACATACCACTGCTTCTTCCTGTCCAGTTTCTGGCAAAACGTTAAAGACTAAAGATACAATAATTGAATTTAAACCCCTTCTTCATTTAACAATAAATCCTCTCCATCCCTGTCTAGCCAGAAACAATCTGGATCATTCTTATTTTCATGTCCACTCCTCTCAAATTATCTTTGGTTATATTTTCATTTTTGTACAATTTGATCTTGAGTCAAGATGCCCAGACAACAGTCTCTGGCAGATAAGAGGTGCTCATGACCAAGTGGCTCACCCACATGTTGAAATCTAGCATCAGAATTCTGTTCTGAACATTTTTAGAGGGTAAAGAACTTTATACAAATAGCCCCTGAAAGTTTTTGTAATTTACCTGTAGCATCACTTCTGTAGACTTTGGCCTTCATGGTAAGAACTGGGTTCAAGAGCAATATTGTATTATTTTGCTGAAATAATCTTATCTTAAATCTCTCTTTCAACAGCTTCCAAGATTTCTATGGCTCTTTGAATTTAGTCCCAACCAGTAATCCAGTATTCTCCTATCTATGGCAGGCTTACTTCATTTAGCATAATGCCCTCTAAGGTTGAAAACAAAAATCCAAAACATAGAAACAGAGTAAAGGTTGTTACCAGAGGCAGGGGAATGGGGAGACGGAGAAAATGAAGATCAGAACATCCAAAGTTGAAGTTACCCAGGATGAATAAACCTAGAGATCTAACATACAACATGAGGACTACAGTTGTATTGTATAGTGGTAATTTGTTCAGAGAGTAGATTTTAGATGCTCTTCACACACACACACACACACACACACACACACACACACACACGTAACTATATGAGATGATGGGTATATTAATATCCTTGACTATAGTAATCATTTCTATATGTATATGTCAAGATCATATTGCAAATCATCATGTTGTATACCTTAAATATATACAAAAACACTATTTCTGAGCAACAGATGATATCTGAAGAATTACAAATGGTCTTTCATACTGAACAATTTTTTTTTTAATTTTATTTTTTAGTACTGGGGATTGAACCCACGGGTGCTCTACCACTGGGCTACATCCCTAGACCCTTTCTATTTTTAAATTTCGATATAGGGTCTCACTGAGTTGCTGAGGCTGGCCTTCTGAGTAGCTGGGATCACAGTCATGGGCCACTGCGCCCAGTTCCCCACAACTCTCACTTAACTGTGCTTGATATGAGTTGGTCTCCTACAGCCAAATGGTCCCCTGAAAGAGTCTTTAGGGACCTAAATGGCAAACAGACCTAGAGTATAAAGCATTGCATTTATATTTCAAAGCAGCATGTTGGAGAAAAAAGACATCAGAGTCAAGAGGCTGGATTTATCATTTTGCCACTATGGGAATGATAGAAAGTCAACTAACCTCTCTGTGTCCCAGTTTTCTCATCTATAAAATTAAAATAATATCTCTTATCTTATTCTTTTTCCCAGACAGGAAAGGATCCCTTGCAATAATTATGTGGAAGTACCATGCAAAATATTACATATGATCCAAGTAAAGATACTATATTGAAAGTGACCTGCCATGTCACTTTAGCAGTATAAAGGGAAGGACAAGCCACAGCCATATCTTGGGAGCAATGGGTATAGTGACCACATTTTCAAAACTCAAATCAGGACATATCTTTTGGCATATGATCTGACACATGGTTTGACCACATGACAGAATATTTGAAATAAAAAAAAAATGTCCAGAAAAATCCAGGACATGTGGTTGCCATGGCAATGAGGAGCCATAGGGAGGCCGTGGGCAATGAAAAGACAGGGTCGAATTGGCAAGCGTAGAAAACTAGTTTGCCAGCGATGTGCCGGACAGTTTGGAATCAGTTGACGTGGAAGACTAAAAAGCCAAGAAGAAAAAGGTTTTACTGATCTGAGCGTGAGGTGGAAGTAGTCATCCTTGATCATCTTCACGTTGGGAAATTTTCCCCACCAACTCCAGGAATTCGAGGATGGTCTCTGATTCGAATGAATGTGGAACAGGAAGAGGGGTTTTGGACAAGAATTTTGTTAGCGTGGGCATAGCTGCCATAGTGGTCCTGAATCTACCCTGAATATCTCAAGGACCCTCTAAACTAAAAATTATTGCATGGTAGCCCAGTTCCTCAGATCAACGGAGACTCCAAGGAAGTATAGACTCCAATCAGCCTCCATTTGAATATAAAGGTCATAGAACTCAACTTGAATCCTGCTCTTCATGGATTCCCTTCTGCCTCCACCCTGCCCCACACAAAATTAAAGCCATCCTCTCCTCTGTGCAGGAAATGCTTGTGAATTGCAACTCCATCAGAGCTCCTGACGACACAACCCTGGTGTCCTATGAATTTTGCTCACTTTTAGAATAGAAGTAGATTTCTTTTTTTTTTAATGGCCAATCAAAAACAAGGTACAGATAATTAATATGAAGAACATGCAGTGACTGGACTTAAAAGGGACAGGCTGCTAAAAAGTTTCATCTTTTCTAGCATGTTGCACAGATTCTTATTAAAATTAATAAATCACATATTTCTAAGGGGCAAGTGTTGTCTCATGGAGCAGATTCCACCCTTGCCATTTAGTTCTCTTATTCCTTTCCAGTTCTTTAAGACCCCAAGACCTCTAAATTCCATCCATTGCCTATCACATGCTATTGAGTTGGCATGTTTGCAAATTGCATGCAGCGAGATTCTTCCATACCAACAGCCCTGTCTCAGATTCCCCAGCATCGCAGCCAAACTAGTATTGCCTGCACATTTTCTTCATCTTTTCATTGAGTTCAGTGTGGCAGCAGCACATTCCTTAGCACAGGCTCCAGTCGGCATGGTAACTAGTTAGGGACTGCAAGTTGCCTTCTGGCAGACTCCTATTTCTTTCTGAGAGTCTTTTTTTTTGGGGGGGGGAGGGTAGGGAGATGCTGTAGGGGAGGCGGGCAGGGAGGGGATGGCGGTAGAGGAAGTGGTGAAAAGGGGATGGAGAAAGAATTGATTGGGCTGTGGAGGGGGGATGGGCAGGAGAATGACTTAGACGTGCTTTTTAAAAGAGTTATCTGGTCCACCCATGGTGTTGGTGCTAAATTGCCTGGGCAGAAAAAAAAAGTCCTAATTGGGGTGGGGAGGCAGTGACAGAGCAAAGCTTGCTCAAGCCTGGAATCTGCACTGTTGATTGTGCAGGTAGCTCAGGGCGGGAGGGATTGCTGTGTTGACTTTGTGTAATTGCTGGGGAGGAGTGATGTGAGCTGTGACGGCGGTGTCACACCCAGTGGGGTGGTGGACAAAAACTGGCATAACCACGCGGGGCTAAATAAACGGACTGACAAAGCCCTTGGCATATTATTAAAAATCTGGCAAAATGTTCATCTCTTGACAAAATGTAGGGGAGACTAGTAATGCATAACTTTATCCCACGTTGGATTTTAAAATGGCTAATGCCAAGTTGTCTGTCAAAATTAATAGGGCATTGCTGCTTCTTATAGAACCAAAAAAAAAAAAAAAAATTCTCATACATTTTATTCATCATTCTTTGCGAAAAAATCATGTATCTGCTAAAAATTTTATTTAAGGAAAAGGTTCTGAGGTGGTTACCTTTGATTTTAAAGTGCTGTGAATTACAAGCTACTTTTTCTCATGTTTGTGATAACCAAAACCACACCTTCATTAAAATGTAAAGCATTTTATTCTTTGAGAGTAGATTAAAAATCTGCATCCAAGCTTAGACCGAGAGGCATTAAACCTGTAATTATTGATTATATCTTTTATGAGTTTGGGGGCTGTGTTTAGCTTCCTTTGTATCAAGAAATATGTTAAATGGTTAATTGACTGTTAAGTGGATACTCTGCATCATCATAGGAATGAATCAATATATTGACTTTTTGACTCCTCTTCACTGTTTCATGTG
This sequence comes from Tamias sibiricus, assembly GCA_025594165.1. Taxonomy (NCBI): domain Eukaryota; kingdom Metazoa; phylum Chordata; class Mammalia; order Rodentia; family Sciuridae; genus Tamias; species Tamias sibiricus. The sequence goes on from CM046659.1 coordinate 51,924,225, forward strand.
TAAATGTTTCTCCTCCCTTCTTTGCTTTCCAGGAAGCCTTTATGGGTGCTATTCTATACAAACTACTTTTTATTATAACTTTTACACACATAGTGCATCTTCCTGTTATAGAATTAGAATGCATTTTGTGTGCAATCAGACCTTATAAATGTTCCACATTCCATATTGTTTTATGCATAAGGTGTATGTGGGTAGCTATTTCATCACTTATTGTCGACATTCCAAAGATTGCAACTAAAGGGAAATTTTAAGATTCTCAGTTAAAACAACAACAACAACATTTTTTCACGTACTGCTTTATGGAACAATAAACTTTTTACTTAAAAAAAGTTTAGAAATTTTGTTAATTTTTGCCCAAGAAATGGCAGCTCCTTCAAAATCCCATTTTTTTCTTTAACTTTCCTTTTTCTTTTTTCTTTCTTTACTTGTAGATGGACACAATATCTTTATTTTATTTATTTTTTTTAATGTGGTGCTGAGGATCGAACCCAGTGCTTCACACGTTAGGTAAGTGTTCTACCACTGAGCCACAACCCAAGCCCCTAATTTTTTTTTTTTTTTTTTTTTTTTTTAAGGTCTTCAAAAAACAAGAAAATCGGTGAGTCTGGTGGGGAAACTTTGCAGTTAAGCCCTAAAAAATAATTTGGTGTGGTGATTTTCCTCTTCTTTTATTTCTTAAAGTACCAACCTATAATAGAGTTCATAGGCTTTATTGGAAACCCAAGACACTTGAATCATCAACACTGGTATGCTCCCAGGTAAAAAGCAAATGTACAAATGTTCCTTAACTGCTGAAGGAACCAACATGTAAATAAGAGATGGGCTGATTCCCCACTGTTCATGTTTGCTCACTGCGAACATTTGGTTCAATGGGCTTGGCTCATTATTTCAGCTGGGAAAGTCACTATATGAATTAATAGCAGATTTCTCAGCTGAAAATAAATGTTTACCAGTTTGGGGGGGTGGGGGCTTTTGGCAAAGACCTGGCTTTTTGTCTGACTGGCTCCTTTTTTGGCGTGCACATCCCTGAGGTGTGTAATTAAAGTAAGGGAATTTGCACATAGTGCTTTAGGGCTTTAATGAATAGAAAACACAGGATATTTCAGCAATTTGGTGCCTAATGTCAGAGTGTGCATTTCCTGTGTGAGGTATCACAATAATAGGGCTCTGTGATAATAAAGGCGCCTGCAATCCCATGCAAGGAAAAAGAAAAGTGACAGCATTTGTTCCTAAATTCCAATACAAAATACATGAAAAAGAGCAATTTACATTTAAAACAGACAGACTTTGAATTTGAACATACTCTCAGAATTAATGGCTATTAAATCAGTCCCACTTTGCTAAAAATTGAAATTTCCTTCAGGACAAAGACGTTGGCTGTTGATATCAGGTTACATTACAAAATTGAATATACAATATGAAATGGTTATAATCATAACTATTCTTGCCTTGCTGTTGAAATTTTTGAACAATTCAAAACCTGGAAAGGCATTTTTAAACCTCAGGAAGCTTAAGGGGAAGGGTAGAATGAACAATTAATTTTATATTTTTTATTTTATTTTATTTGTTTATTTTGGTGCTGGGGAGTAAACCCAGGGGCACTTTACCACTAAGATACTTCCTCAGTCCTTTTTATTTTATTTCATTTTATTTTTTAATTTTAGACAGGATCGTGCTAAGTTGCTTAGTGCCTCACCAAGTTGCTGAGGCTGGCCTTGAACTTATGATCCCCCTCCCTCAGCCTCCCAAGTCATTGGGATTACAGCACCCATCAAGAGTAATTAACATTTATTGAGCACCTGTTCTACACCAGATACTTTCTAATAACCATGTTAAAAAAAAAAAAAAAGTATTAGTATTTCTGTGTTTTTGTTTAAAATTTTTAAAAAGTCAAGAAATTAGGTAGCCTGCTGAAGACCACTTGTTAGTAGTGAGAGACCAGAATGTGAGAGAGGGCGATGCCCAGTGGAAAGTAAACACTATGTAGTACATACTACTAATCATTATCTTTGGACCCCATAATCCAAGCTCTTTCCAACATAGTTTACTGTTGTTGGTTTTTCTTTTCTTCTTTTTTTTTTCTTTCTTTGGTACTGGGGATTGAACTCATTCTGTATTTTATTTAGAGACAGGGTCTCACTGAGTTGCTAAGTGCCTCGCCATTGCTGAGGCTGGCTTTGAACTAGCAATCCTCCTGCCTCAGCCTCCCAAGTGTTGGGATTACAGGCACGCACCACCGTGCCTGGCTACTGTTATTATTATTTTTATTACTTTACATATAACTTATTCCAGATGGGGATAAAAACCTTGTTTCTTGTCCATCCCCAGTCCTTGATCTTTCTTATAAATAAAGTTTATTTTAATTTTCCCAGTACTGCGGATGAACCCAGAACCTCAGATATGTTAGGCAAGGGCTCTACCACTGAGGTACATCCAAAGCCCCCTGAATAAAGTTTATATCCAATTTGAAAAACAGAAACTTCTTATTCTGCCTCATGCATAATGGTGCCAGAAGTAGCAAGGTGTGCTAGGAATTGCTTCCTGGGTCGTGAGGAGGACATCACAATCTGAGGGCCATCAGCACTTTTGAGTATTGGACACAAGGAGCCATGACAGGAAACAAGTCTCCAGCAGAAATGTGCAATAGAGCACAGCAGGGGTTTTTTTTGTTTTGTTTTGTTTTGTACAGGGGATTGAACTCAGGTGTACTCAACCACTGGGCCACATCCCAGTCCTTTTTATTTTTGGCATTTTATTAGAGACAGGGCCTCAGTGAGTTACTAAGTGCCTCGCCATTGCTGAGGCTGGCTTTGAATTTGCAATCCTCCTGCCTCAGCCTCCCAAGAGCTGGGATTACAGGGGTGCACCACCGTGCCCGGCTTAGAGCACAGCTTTGATATAGCCAGAGGCCAGAATTTGACTCTAGAATAGAGGAACCACCATAGAAGAAGGAATACAAACTCCAACTCCCTAGAATCCAATTCTATCATGTATATAAACTAGAAAGATTGGTCTGAATAATCTAAAAGGTCCATTTCTGATTCAAAAATCTATACCATGGGCTGGGGTTGTAGCTCAGTGGTGGAGCACTTGCCTGGCACGTGAGAGGCACTGGGTTTGATCCTCAGCGCCACATAAAAACAAATAAAGAATGTTTGGAGCATATTTCCTTAAAAAAAAAAAAAATGTCTATACCAGCAAGTTAACCTGTGGCTGACGACCAGAGGATGGGCACAGGAAGCTGACTTAACTCATAAATGTGAGAATTCCTACAAGCTGAGCTCCAGGTAACCACCCCCCACCTGGTAGTCACTGCACAGCAATATCCATCAGCCTTTCAGAGACATATTCCCAAATGAAGTGATTATCATGTTGCTGCCACACATTTCCCACAGGGATATTTCTTGTATATGTGGTGTGTGTGTGTTACTGGGGATTGAACCCAGGGCCTGTGTATGCTAGGCAAGCACTCTACCACTGACCTACATCCCAGCCCTTTTTCATTTCTTGGCTTGAGACAGGGTCTTACTAAGTTACCCAAGCTGGCCCCAAATTTTCCTGCCTCAGCCTATTGAGTAGCTGGGATTATAGGTGTGTACTTCTACATCCAGCTTCCCACAATATTTCTTTTTTGGTACTAAGGATTGATCCCAGGGGTGCTTAACCACATTCCCAGCCCTTTTTGTTTTTTATTTTGAGACAAGGTTTCACTAAATTGCTGAGGCTGGCTTTGAACTTGCAATCCTCCTGCCTCAGCCTCCAGAGCCCCTGGGATTACAGGCCTGCACCACCATGCCTGGCCCACAATATATCCTGACATCATCTACAAACTGAATTCTCAGGTCAAACTTGTCTTAAAAGGTTTACCTTCCTACCTTTTCCTTTCCAAACTTATCACCTTCTTTTGGCCTCTCTGGTCCTGTCCTTTTCTCTAAAACCTTTGAAGAATCACTGAAAGCCCACACACCTGTGCATGGGGCAGTATCCTAATTCCAGGTGAGGAAGCAAAAGAAAAATGCATGCATACTCATGTGTGTGTGTGTGTGTGTGTGTGTGTGTGTGTGTGTGTGTGTGTGGTTATTATCTCCACCAGAGTGTAAAGAAATCTAAACATCAAGATTTTCAGAGCTTTATAGTATAAAGGCCGAAAATACCATTCTGGGCATATATGTTTCCATTATTTTGGGACTTACAGTCCCTACCAGGGCTCCTACCACCTTGCCACTGTCCTCATCTCACTTTCCTCCTTCCTGTCCTGCTTAAGTCCTGTGATCCATCATTATCATTATCATTATTTTCTTGCAGGCTCCCTCAACTATCTTACTCCTCTCTCACAGCATCCTACAGGCAAATTATTACCCTTGATTAAATCCAAATTTCTGCCTGTTCCCGACCTGCATTCATGCATCTACATGTGCTGCAGAGAAACACACAACCACGGTGGCTGGTCTATGTTAACTCCCCTGGGCCCGTCATGCTGCCTGGCTACCATTCACTTTACCATTCCCTCTCGCCCTCTCCCCTACAACTCTTTGATCCCTTCTTTCACTTGCTTCCTATTTCACCAAAACAATAGAAGCAGCTCAAGAATCTTCATGTCCCGCCCCCATTTCCCCACCTGCCAGTCAGAGCCTTATACTTCCTCTTTTTCTGTGGCTGTGGATAGGCTATTGGGATTCCCAGCCAAGGCCAGTTCCCCCACCTATGCACCAGATTGCTCTGCTCTCTCCTGCACCATCAAATTTCCCTCCTTTTGTTGGGCCATTGCTATAGTATATGAATAGGCTCTTGTTTCTTTCATTAAACATAAGGACAAGGGCGGGAGATGTATCTCAGTGGTAGAGCATTTACCTAGCATGCAGGAGGTCCTGGGTTTGATCCCCAGAACCACACACAAAAAAGAAGAGGCAAAAGTCTTTTGATGCCATATCTCATTCCAGCTACTGTTCCATTTCTTTCCTCCTCTTCCTCTTGTGCCTATATACTTTGGTGATTGCTGTCCTGGCAGCCTCTCTCTCTCTCTATCTCTCTCTCTCTCTCTCTCTGGGGTGTGTGTGGTGGGGGGGTGGTGGAGGGTTGGTTACTGGGGATTGAACCCAGGAACACTTTACCATTGAGTTACATCCCCAGTCCTTTGTTTTATTGTTCTGAGACAGGGTCTCTCTAAATTGCTAAGAGCCTCACAAAATTACTGAGATCAGCCTTAGACCTGTGATCCTCCTGTCTCAGCCTCCTGGGTTGCTGGGATTACTGACATGTACCACTCTGCCCAGCTACTCCCATTCTCTCTTGAACCCAGCCCATCAGCCCCACCTCCCTACTCTCCACTACAAACATCCTCTCTGTACTTTAAACATGTCACATAGCTGAGCACTCTTCTGTCCCAAATACTTTTTAACTTGCCTTCCAGGATGCCATGCTCTACTGAGTTTCTCCCTGTGTTTTAGGCTATTTTCTTGTCAGTCTCCTGGGCTTGGAGTTGGAACATCCCACGGCTTAGGGCTCAGCCCCCTTCTTTTCTCTGAGTACCGTGGGTTCCTAGAAGATCTTGTTGGTCTTGTGGCTTTAAATACCATCTCTACACTGTCGTGTAGGTTGATATTCCCAGCATACATGGTTCCTACTCTGCACCCCTATTGTGAAACTAAAAGCTAGGCTCCCTCTGCCTCCCCAGATGTGCTGAGTATTTTTTCATCTTATTTCCCTATTTTAATTACACCATCTCCCAAGGCCTGATACTCTACATTGTTTTGTTGGTTCCCACTCAAGTCCTCTGAACCTGATCTCTGTTGACACACATATTTTTCTTTTGGCACTTGGGATTGAACCTAAGAGTCCTTTACCACTGAGCCACATCCCCATCCCTTTTTATTTTGGAAAGGTCTCACTAAATTGCTCAGGCTGACCTTGAACTTGGGATCCTTCTGCCTCAGCTGCCTGAATCACTGGACTCACAGGTATGCTCCACCACACCTGGTCACACATTCTTTTTTTTTTTCTTTTTTTTGATACTAGGGATTGAATTCAGGGGCACTTGACCACTGAGACACATCCCCAGCCCTATTTTTTTTTTTTTTTTTTTTTTTTTGTATTTTTATTAGAGACAGAATCTCACTGAGTTGCTTAACGCCTTGCTTTTTGCTGAGGCTGGGCTTTGAACTTGTGATCCTCCTGCCTCAGCCTCCCCAGCTGCTGGGATTACAGGCGTGTGCCACAGCACCCGACTTGGTCACACATTCTTAGTACTGCCTACCTGCCTGTCTCCTGAATAAGAGAAGACAAGGGCAGATGTGACTGTTGTGTTCAGTCCCAGGGAAGCTGGATGCTGTGGTTGTCAATCATCACCCTTGGGGAGAGTAGGAAGCTCCTTCTTGAGCAGCCAGGGACAAAATCATTACTTGGGTCAATTTACTACAGTATGGACGAGATCTGATCCTTTGGATTGCAAATCAGAAATGTCACTGTTTTATAGAATAAGTCAATCTTCCTAGCACAGACGCATCACCTATCTTGTGAATCTAATGTAGCAAGTTCATTACCACTAACCCCTTCATTAACATACACTGAGGACTAAATATTGCAGGAACTGAAATTCTCAAAACCACATGAGCAACATCTTCTCTCCGTAAGTCAAATTTTGAAAGTCCCTAGTATGTTAAAGTAAGTGGTGGACAAAATCCTTGAAGTCCATATGATCTGTGCATTCCATTCTTCTCAGCCAACTTATGCAGGAAGCAAAATCACAATCAAGCTTTAGAAAAATGGCAGCTAAGGACTCCACACTGCAACCAGAGTGATTTCTTTTTTTCTTAGCACACATCTGGGCAGGTTGTATCTTTTTTTTTTTTTTTTTTGGGGGGGGGGTTCCTGGGGATTGAACTCAGGGGCACTCGACCACTGGTCCACATCCCTTGAGTTGCTAAGTGCCTTGCCATTGCTGAGGCTGGCTTTGAACTCTCGATCCTCTTGCCACAGCCTCCCAAGTGCTGGGATTACAGGCATGCGCCACAGTGCCCCACTCAGGTTGCTTCTTTAAAACTGTATATTGTACTTAGAAGTAACCCTACTAGGGCTGGGGGTATATAGCTCAGTTGGTAGAGTGCTTGCCTCACATGCTCAAAGCCCCGGATTCAATCCCCATCACCACCAAAAAATAAGAAGGAGAAGGAGAAGGTGAAGGAGAAGGAGAAGGAGAAGGAGAAGAAGCCCTACTAGCTGCGCAGAGGCCTGACACCTTGAGCCTTTGCCTTCAGTCTAGGAACCTGATAAGACTGAGCTCTGAGGCTGCACTTCCATGACTCAGATCCCCCACTCCTCCACTTCCCAGCTCCGGTGATTTATTTACTGGTATTTGCCACAGTTTCCTCTTCAGTAGAAAAGGAATAAAGATAGTGCTTATCTCATAGGATTAGGATGAAAATTAGGAGAACCACCTGCTTTCAACAGTGTCTGGCAACTACAAAGAACTCAATGAACATTATCTGTTATTATCTAAAGCCACTCCAGGACAGCCAACAGCATCCTCTCCATCCCTCCAGTACGCCACAAACCAAGATCTTTCCAGCTTGGCTCCCTGAGCTAATGGTGTCTGCTTGGGGTGCTCTCCTTACCCTCACCTCCTTGCACGGTTTTACTCTGACACATCCTTGGCCTCTCAGACCTGGCAGGTCTTTGTAGGAACTCAGAAGCCCGCAGTCTGAAGTCTCCATCATGTTAATATACTCTCTTTCCAATTTGTACCTGGCTCAGGTCAGTCTCGTACCCCCTTGCTCAGCACTTTCTCCCACAATCTGACTCAACTTGGAGGCGCTCCACCCCAACTTGTTTAAGAGTATCCAGTTGTGGCTTGACCCAGTCAAGACTTGGCCAGGCCCAGTCTTCCAGGGGCAAAGCCTGGAGCAGCGTGGGCCTCCGCCCCCCCCCCCCCCCCAGCCTTCCTTTCCCCAACCTCCCAGGGTGGACCAGCCCCCTTCCGATTAACACATTCTTTCTTTGGATGTGTTAATGGATTTGATTGGGTTTCTCAGGGCCCTAAGAAAACTTTGCATGTCTATGCTCGGTTTCAGTCCAGGTTGTTTGTAAAGTCTTGCTCTCAGTGGGCATCCGGTTTCCCTCACTCTCCAGTTCTGGTGGGGGTGGGGCGCAGGAGGCCCATCTTATTGTGTTTCTGTTATTGACAAGGCACCTGGACCGGGATTCTCGCTGCGGGTGGAGACACCCTGGTGTCCTGCATTTAGGTGTTTGCTCACCTTTCCCTGCAAACACTCCACTTTCCATGCTAAACTTATTTAGTCTGAGCTGGGCCCATCCCTACCCCCACGGGGACAGACCCTGTTTATTTGCTTTCCTGGCAGGGACCTGAGATAGACCCAGCAGATACTCTCTATGAGAAACACAATAGCTAGCTATACAACTCCATGGCATTAATGAAAGTAGGAGGTGTGCTTTTCCATATGTAAAGTACGGATCTGGGGATGAATTATGCTGTCTTAGATGGAAAATTAAAACTGGGTCTAACGATGAGAGTGATAAACACCATATATTTGCACTGTACAATGAGACAAATGCAAACCCTCCAGTATCAGGCCAAAGCCAAAGAGTGCAAATTCCATCCTGCCTGGATCAAAATGGCTCAATGCTTCCTTAGCAAAAACATTAAAAAAAAAAAAAAAAAAAAAAAAAAAATGGTCTACAACACATGATGCCCCTAAACCCTAGAAGTCTGAAAATACGCTCTGGGTTTTCATGCTATTTCTGCGATGTTGAGATGGAGTTTAGACCTGAGATGTGTGTGGAAATGCCACAAGGAAAGAGCTGGTCCAATCCAATGCAGAATTTAACAGAAGGTTAGAAAGAACACAAAACTCAGGTTGCAGAAAGCCTCTCCCTGGGGTATTTTTCGTCCTTTATTTTTACCCCAGATCCAAGACTTGTGGTTAATTCAGATAAGCACTTGACCTTTGTGGGTGATTATCCAAAGTCAACCTTCCCATGTCTGAGGGTCACCTGTAACTCATTAATCTCAGTCCATTATTGTTTTGCAGGGATGTCTGTTCCATTTAAGATATAAAACTCCTATACAGATAACATGGTAGGTTAATGCACTCACCTTTCATTCCTTGATTGCTGGGTTCAAACCGAACTCAATTCTGTTATGAGTAAGGATTATGTTTTGATATGTTCCCTGTCCCCAGGAGCCATTTGTCTATAGGTCTTCAAATCCTAAAAGGATGTTGCAGGCATCAGCATACTCTTCAGGACCCTATACAGGAGATTCCAGGGAATAGAATGGCCCAGAGGTTACTGGGTCAGGAGTGGAGAGGAAAGAACTATTTAGGAATCTTGCTGAGTGCATGTTTCTGAGGGTGCTATCTGTCTTTTGCCACTCTCAACTCTTCAGATGAGAACAAGGCCATTATCACTTTTCAAAAAATAACAAATTGCTTTATAGAGAATCTAGTATGGCCATACTGTACATTTTTGAACAAAAAAAAAAAAAAAAAAAAAAAAAAAAGTGCTAGCAGGCAGTTGGGGTGAGGGGAAGGTACAAACTCTTGGCAATTTTTTTTTCTTTCATAGTTTTCAAGCATTCTTTTGTTTATGATTTAACTTCATGTCTTCTTTCTTTTGAAAATACAAATCTATACCATCACTGGGGACAAAGTTGAAGATGAAAATCTAAAACAAAATGACAACCAAGATTTCGACTCTCTCTGAGGCCGTAGAACACAGTGGTGGTACCCCAGCTCTGGAGTCTGATCACCAAGGATAGGATTCTGGGCTCTTGGCTTCAAGCCTTCACCACCCCTAGCCTCAGTTTTATCAGCTGTAGGATGAGAATAATAAAAGCATCTATGGGCTGGGGTCGTGGCTCCGTGGTAGAGTGCTTGCCTAGCACGTGTGAGGCAGTGAGTTCAATCCTCAGCACCACATAAAAACAAATAAATAAAATAAAGGTATTGTGTCCGTCTACAACTAAAATAAAAAAAAAAAAAATGAGAGCATCTACCACAGAGAGTTATTTTAAGATTTCCACAAGATAATGACACATAAACATACACATAGTCTGGGCACTGTGGCACAGGCCTGTAATCCTGATGGCTATGGAGGCTATTGAGGCCAGCTTCAGCAAAATATATATAGATATATGATGATATCTTGTGGCTTCTTTTCCAATTGCCTGACAATCACTTGAACCCCGAAGGAATATTTCTTGCTCTTTCTCCTTTGCCTGGCTGCATAGCTCTTCCCTACCTCTCCCTGCCCCTTGAATTCCAACCAGTTCAAGTACAAGGGAGTGGCCAAGGAGTGAGAATGGTGAGGTCCCAGCTGCCTCCCTTAGTTCATTTCAGTCAACTCCCACTGCTGGCCATGCTGCTGCCCCCTCAGTTACCCTCAGCCTTAACAACAGAAAACGATACACAAAGGTTTTCACTTTCTAGCAAGAAAAAGGAAAACGTACTGTCGATACATATTAGTCATCAATGTAAATGCTTGCTGGAGCCCCTCACCGTGGCTTTTCACGTTCTCAGATTCTGAAAACCATTTGCAGAAGTCCTGCTGTTCCAGCACCCTAAGGACACGCACGGGGATGCACACAGGCTGAGAAGCAGGGCTTCTACTTGTGTGAGGCAAGGCAGGCCCAGATCTCTGACTAACACTACGCAGGACATCTTAATCAGGATGTGCTGAAGTCATGCCAGTGGAGGGGTTCGTGGTTGCCAGCTTGCTTTTCTTTCTTTTTAGAAAATACAACTCAGGAAAGCCACTGATACATGCAGGATTGATCCACTGTTATCTTTCCATTGGGAGGACCCAGAAGGAGTTTGCACCTAAATGGCAATCCCAGTCCCCGCACCAGGGGTAGCCTAGAATTTTCCAGAAAGGACAGTTACAGCCAGGTGCAGTGGCACATGCCTGTAATCACAGCAGCTCAGGAGGCTGAGACAGGAGAATGGCGAGTTCAAAGCCAGCCTCAGCAACTGAGTGAGGCCCTAAGCAACTCAGTGAGACCCTGTCTCTAAATAAAATACAAAATAGGGCTGGGGATGTGGCTCAGTGGTGAGTGCCCCTGAGTTCAATCCCAGGTACCAAAAAAGAAAAAAAAAAAAAAAAAGGACAGGTACACGTGTGGCAACCTGGTGAGCAAGGGAGATAGAGGCCTTCTCTTGAGAAAACCTTTGCATGGGAGACGGGCTATTGTTTGGAGCCTGTGTTTTCTGGGGATGAATGTGCTGAAGCCTTTGCTTCCCGAGCTGCCCCTCTGCATTCTTCACTACATGTTCAAGGTCATGACTTGAACAGAGGTGATATGTTCAAATAAGATTGTTGTGAAATAGAAAGGGGCGTGTGTTTGTCTAGACAAATACCTGGCCCAATGTGTGCTCAAGACGTCTCCTGAAAAGATTTCTGATGTTAGAGAAGCTACCTAGGTAAAGTCTCAGGGAAGAAATAGCCAACAGGGGCTGGGGTTGTGGCTCAGCGGTACAGCGCTCGCCTTGCACGTGAGTGGCCCGGTTCGATTCTCAGCACCATGTAAAAATAAACGCATTGTGTACAACTAAAGCAAATAAATAAATATTAAAAAAAAAAAAAAAAAAAAAAGCCGGGCGCGGTGGCGCACGCCTGTAATCCCAGCACTTGGGAGGCTGAAGCAGGAGGATCGCGAGTTCAAAGCCAGCCTCAGCCGTGGCAAGGCACTTAGCAACTCAGTGAGACCCTGTCTCTAATAAAATACAAAAAAAGGGCTGGGGATGTGGCCCAGTGGTCGAGTGCCCCTGAGTTCAACCCCTGGTACCAAAAAAAAAAAAAAAAAGAAAAAAGAAAAAAAGGAATAGCCAACAGAAAAATCAGGTTCTATTTTTAGGATTTACATTAATCATTAAAAAATATTTAGAATGTCTCCTTCCCCCTGACGGAAGCAATTAAAATGATCTTGATATACAATATAAAAATTGCTCCATAATAGAAGCAACCCTTTTTAGATACTGCCTGGGTCTTCCAGTATTTTTACAATATCTATTCTATCCATCTTCCTTTAAGAATAAAACTTCCAAGCCAGGAGCAGTGGCACAGCACTCCTACTTCCAGCTACTCAGGAGGCTATGGCAGGAGGATCCCAAGTTCAAGGCCAACCTCAGTAACTTAGTGAGACCCTGTTTCAAAATTTAAAAAATGAAGAGGGTGTGAATGTAGTTCAGTGGAAGAGTACCCATGGGCTCAATCTCCAGTACATGGGGGGGAAAAAGAATCCCAAATTTCAGCCAGGAGTGGTGGCACACACCTGTAATCCCAGCACTTGGGAGGCTGAGGCAGGAGGATCGCGAGTTCAAAGCCAGCCTCAGCAATGGCGAGGCACTTAGCAACTCAGTGAGACCCTGTCTCTAATAAAATACAAAAAAGGGCTGGGGATGTGGCCCAGGGGTCGAGTGCCCCTGAGTTTAATCCCCGGTACCAAAAAAAAAAAAGAATCCCAAATTTTAGGTAGATACATGATTTCTCAGGTTAAGATTATAATTTACAACTCTCTACCCTTATATCCCTGCAGCAAGCTGTGGGCGGAACACTAAATTCAGGCCAGTGGGATGGAAACAGAATATAACAAACAACTTCCAGGATATGTACTTAAAGGAAAGGAATGTTCCCTTTTTCTCTTCTCCCCTTTCTACTAACTGGGATGCAAATGTGATAGAAGGTGCTGGAGCAGGCATCTTAGACTATGAGGTGAAAACTGTGGTTTGAGAATGATGGAGCAAAAAAGAGAAGCAGCTTATGCCTCCACAAACTGTTAATTAAGAGAGAATAAATTTATATCACATAATTGTGCTTTAAAATGCTTCTATTACTTTAGCCTGACCAGTACTTTAACAAATATTAACACCATACTCCCTTTGGAAAAAAAGCTGAAAGGAAAGATCCATTCATTTGAAAGAAAAAAGTAAGTAGAGCAGAATAAATTATTGAGCTTTTAATTTATTCTCATATTTTATATTTTCCCTTTTTTTTTTTTAACACAACTACTCCATATTGTTGTTGACTTATGAAAGATGTGTCAGTCCTGGTCTTTACAGTTGTGGGTAATAGAGACAATATAGTGAAAGTCAAATCCAGTCTATTGCGTGTTTTTTTTTTTTTTTTTTTTTTTTTTTGTTGTTGTTGTTGTTGTTGTTTTTCCTGTGAGGTAAGAATGATTTCACATTTTTAAATGCTAGGGAAAAAAAAGGAGAAGAAGATCATTTCATGGTATGTGAAAAATATGTGAAATTCAAATTTCAGCATCCAGAAATAAGATTTTATTGGAACACAGCCATGTTCATTCATTTAAATATTATTCATGGGCTGGGGTTGTGGCTCAGTAGTAGAGCACTTGCCTAGCATGTGCCCTGGGTTTGAGTCTCAGCACCACATATAAATAAATGAATAAAATAAAGGTCCATCAACATCTAAGAAACTATTTTAAAATAAATAAATAAATATTATTCGTGGCTGCTTTCACTGCAGAGTTGAATATTTGTAACAGAGACCATATAGCCTGCAAAATCTAAAATGTTTCCTTTTTGTTACAGGAAAAGTTTGTTGACCCTGACCTATGCTGTCTTCCCTGTAGTTTTTTTGGTGGAAGGAAGATGCATATTATTTGACTCCATTCCTTTCACTTTGAAGTTTCATGCTCCAGGATAGTCATGCATTTAGGGATTTTCTCAAATAGCTTGATTTTAATCAGGAAGAATATTTGATTAACTGATAAACAACTTGAAAGGTAACAGTGGCTAAATCTCAATGTTAGTAAAGTATTTCTGTGAATGGTGTTTCCCGGGTTTTGATGACTAGATTTCCAGTCCTGTGTTTAGCTTTGTTTCATGTGATATTAGTTAGCAAGTCCTCTTACTACCATCACCCTTATGATGTTTCTTGTGCCTCTCTCAGCCACATTCCCACGGTCCTGACATCGGATCAGTCAGTCCCATCATGATTCTACACTAAACTCATCATCATGCCCCAAATGGACTTCCTGCCTCCAGTCTCTTCCCATCCATTCCACATCACCAAAGGGAGCCTCCTTTAAAAACAAAAATTAGCTGGGCACGGTGGCCCATGCCTGTAATCCCAGCTGTACAGGAGGGAGGCTGAGACAGGAGGATCGTGAGGTCAAAGCCAGCCTCAGCAACTTAGCAAGGTCCTAAACTCAGTGAGACTCTGTCTCTAAATGAAATTCAAAATAGGTCTGGGGATGTGGCTCCGTGGTTAAGTGTCCCTGGGTTCAATCTCAGTATAAATAAATAAATAAATAATTAAATAGTTGATTACAATACTTAAGTACTCCAACCTCAAAAATTTCATCCATATATTGATTACAGAATAAAATCCAAGCTCCTCAGACTGGCGTCCATGATCCTGCACATTATGTTCTCACCCCCCACTGTATGCAAACTGAACTGTTCACCCTTCCCCTGTACCGCTGCAGGGCACGCCTTGTTCTCTGGTCTTTCACCTGTGCCTCTGTTCATACCTTGATCTCTTCTCTCCCTGCTCCCATTCCCTATTTATTCAAATGTTATTTATTTAATTTTATTTTATGGTTCTTGCGATTGAACCCAGAGCCTTGCTCATGCTAGCAAATGCTTTACCACTAAGCTAAACCCCCAGCCATACTGTGTTTTAATGCCTAATTTCATTCTTTTGTTTTGTACTAGGGATTGAAACCAGGCGTGCGCCACCTCTAAGCTACATCCCCAATTCTCATTCCTGTTTTATATTTATTTTGAGTTTTGAGACAGGGTCTTGCAAAGTTGCCTAGGATGATCTCAAACTTGTGATTCTCCTCCTGCAGTCAGTGTGGGGGCTGGGATTACATATGTGCACCACTGCCCCCTGCTTAATGCCGAATTGAATTCTATTGCTATCTCCTTCAGGAGGATTTCTCTCTTTTTTTGGTACCAGGGATTGAACTCAGGGGCACTTGACCACTGGGCCACATCCCCAGCCCTTTTTTGTATTTTATTAGAGACAGGGTCTCACTGAGTTGCTAAGTGCCTCGCCATTGCTGAGGCTGGCTTTGAATTCGAGATCAGGAGGATTTCTCTTAACTCCTTCATCCCAAGCAAGGGAAGGATTGGGGACACGTGGCTTTTTCCTTTCCTGGCATCTTTTTTTTTTTTTTTTTTTTTTTTTTTGGTACCGGGGATTGAATTCAGGGGTACTTGACCACTGAACCATATCCCTAGCCCTATTTTGTATTTTATTAGAGACAGGGTCTCACTGAGTTGCTTAGCGTCTTGCAGTTGCTGAGGCTGGCTTTGAACTCACAATTCTCCTGTCTCAGCCTCCCAAGCGGCTGGGATTACAGGCATGCACCACCGCACCCAGCGGTACACCTTTCTTCTAGAACGGTTTGGACTCTTCTAGAATACATTGATATTACCTTGGGTATACAATCAGTCTCAGGGGGGCTTGTCATCTGATGGAACTGTAACTCAAAATGCCCTAGGCTTTTGGTGTGTAGATAGAGATGTGACCTTCACCAAGCCAATCAGAACTGTGTGCTCTCCACTTCCCCTCTGTAGTTTGATTCTTGAGTAATGTAAGCATGGAAAACGGCTAGAGCTCATTCATGCCCTGAAGAACCCATTTGTTGCTGCTGGTCACTGATCCCTGCAGCTGGTTTGCTCCAGTCCTTGCCAGTGTTGGGTTCTTTGACTCTCTTTAGATTTTATGAGGAATGCCATAGGGCTGGGTTTGTGACTTAGTAGTGGAGTGCTTGCCTAGCATGCACAAGGCCCTGGGTTCCATCTAAAGCACCACAGAAGGGGGTAGTAAAAAGGGGGGGGCGGGGGAATGGCAAACCCTTTCAGTGAAGCCATTGGTAAAACAAGCCATGGCAGTTTATATTGTTTGCAACCCCAAATGCTCTTTGATAGAAAGGGTAATCATTCCTTTCTCCAAACTCTTAGAGTACTTTACCTAAGTATTTCTCAGGGTCCCTGACATTCCCTACCTTGCATAATAATTATTTGTGTCATTATTTTCTTTGTATTACACAATGGCAGTTATAGAATTCTATACAGAAGGAGCAATCAGGGCAGAAGGAGAAAAATAAAAGGGACTTATCATGAATCTTTGTTGGAATACTAAGTGTTTTCTTTGTATTTAGATTATATATTTAAAATGCACAGGAAAGTAAAGTTTTCTAAAGATGGTTTTATTAATATTAAAGTGTTTAGGATTTTTTTTTTTTTTTTTCCTTTTTGGAGAATACCTATCTGGAGGGAAAATGACATTGGAGATTATAGTAGGGTAAAATTTCCCCTCCCTTTCCCAGGCTTCTTTTTGTGTGGCCACTGACTTTAAAAGACAGAGCCAATTGCAACCTCTGGAGTTACAGTACTTGTATGTACTCGACACATTTGTTCAATCAGTCAGTCAATCAGTTGCCACTATACCATCTTTTATCTTTTTTTTTTTTGGTGGTACCAGAGATTGAACTCAGGGGCACTCGACCACTGGGCCACATCCCCAGCCCTTTTTTGTGTTTTATTTAGAGACAGGGTCTCACTGAGTTGCTAAGTACCTTGCCATTGCTGAGGCTGGCTTTGAACTCGCGATTCTCCTGTCTCAGCCTCCCAAAGTGCTGGGATTACAGGCGTGCGCTACCGCGCCCAGCCCCCACTTTTCTAATGACATTTCAAAGTGTATGTTTTTTCTGCTGAAACATCTGTGGTTTACAAATTTTTTTCAATAAAAATGCCTACCACTATAATGGGCACTGTTGTGTTTTTTTTGGTCTGTGTGTGTGTGTTACTAGGAATTGAACCTAGAGTCACTCTGCCACCGAGCTACACCCCCAGCCATTTTTATTTTGAGGCAGGGTCTTGCTAAGTAGCTGAGGCTGGCCTTGAACTTGGGATCTTCCTGCCTCAGCCTCCAGAGTAGCTGGAATTACAGGTGTGCCCACTGTGCCTAGTTGATTGGTACTCTAATGAGGCAAGCTTCCTGTTTAGCCAGAGATGAAACCACTATATAATCATTAATTTTTTTTTTTTTTTTTTTTTTTTTTTTTGTACCAGGGATTGAGCTCAGGGGCACTTGACCACTGAGCCATGTCCCCAGGCCTGTTTTGTATTTTATTTAGAAACAGAGTCTCACTGAGTTGCTTAGCACCTCGCCTTTCTGTTGCTGAGGCTGGCTTTGAACTTGCGATTCTTCTTTCTCAGCCTCCTGAGCCGCTAGGATTACAGGTGTGTGTCACCATGCCCAGCTATAATCATTAATTTCCTATTTGCTATAAGTGTAGGACCAAAAATTGCTCATTTTTTCCCTATGTAACTCTCTGTTTCTACCTTGTCCTTACTTCTGATTCCAGCTATAACTTGATTAGATTCTAAAATTTATATACTGTGAACCCAGGACTTTCTCTTCTTGGTATTATTATATTTTGTTTTCTCCACTATTTTGTTCAATGTCTTCTGATGTTTGAAATAGCCTTCACAAATAACAACATGTTGTTGTTGAACATTTTGTCCATAGTTCCTACAAGTTGGAAATATTAGTCATATACAGCCAATATCTGTGACTCACAGAGCCACATAACATACTAGCATAAAAGTAAAAGAGCTACCAACGAACTACTGCTTTGTCCCTTTCAACAAAGCACATATGTATTTTATTTGAATCCCATTTAAAACAATTTTTTCTAGATTTTTTTTTTTTTTTTTTTTTTTTTTTTTTTTACTGTTGACTGAACCCAGGGGCACTTAAACACTGAGCCACATCCCCAGCCCTTTCTATTTATTTATTATTTATTTATTTTTGTAGTTGTAGATGGACAACATGCCTTTATTTTATTTATTTTTGTACGTGGTGCTAAGGATTGAACCCAGTGCCTCACACAAGTGTTTTGCCACTGAGCCCCAGCCCCAGCACCTCCAGCCCATTTTTATATTTTATCTAGAGACAAGGTCTCACTGAGTTACTTAGGGCCTAACCAAGTTGCTGAGGCTAATTTTGAACTTGCAATCCTCCTGCCTCAGCCTCCCAGCCGCTGGGATTACAGGTGTGGGCCACTGTGCCCAGCTTGCACTTTCATTTTGATATAGCATCCAGAATAATCATTGAGGGAGAAAAAAATGAAACATGTTAGTTTTATTTATAATCTACAGCAAAAACTTGCTTAGAGCCAGAAACAGTGATGCATACTTCTAATTCCAGTCACTCCAGAGGCTGAGGCAGAAAGGTCACGGGTTTGAAGTCAGCCTCGGCAATTTAGTGAGACCTTGTCTCAAAATTTTAAAATAAATAAACAACAAGGACTGGGGGATAATCAGTGGTCATGGTTCAGTCCCCAGGACAAAAGAAAACAAAAACAAAAACAACAACAAAAAAACCTTCCTAGAATATTACTCATGCAATTAAATGTTGTGGGAGTCTTCTACATAGTGAGATCTATATGCATTTAGCAGAGGAAACATCTTCAAAACAAGAAAATATTTTCACAAATTGGAGCAAATATTCACAACTGAAAGTAGCACATGCATAATTATAGTCCTACTAGTATGTTTAAAACATTTTTCCATCCATGTTTCAGACTTCTTCTATCTCTTTTTTATTTTAGTCTGTCTTAGAGTGCACGAGTTAAGGTTTTCATCATAAATAATCTTTTGTTCAAGTGAAAAGAATTCATCCTATCTTAGGCACAAGATTTTGAAGCCCCCCTCATCACAGACTCCCTCTGCAGGTCAGCAGGGTGCCATCAGCACTAACAATCATTTTCTATTTCTTTCTAAATATAAACACAAGGATTTCTTGCACAGAGCACCTCACCGACAATTGGATTGCAGTGGGTATTTCCAGATCTTACAGACACCTGACAGCCTTGGATCTCTGCACATAGGGAGGAATTGTCAAGCCAAAAGCGAGCTCAAGAAATCTGGTTGTGCAGATGTATTTCACTGTACAAGTTAAAATTATCACATAGCCATCATCATCTGACAATATTAATGTTGTCTGACTTTCAGCTTTTCTCAAGTCATAAAATCAGCTGGAATTTGGATTTCTATTTGTGTTTAACAGCAAATCAAACATGCAAAGTTTAAAAGCCAGTACACAAGGAGCTGGCTGTGGTGGCTCATGCCTGTAGTCCCAGTGACTTGGGAGCCGGAGGCAGGAAGATCATAAGTTTGAGGTCAGCCTCAGCAATTTAGCAAGGCCCTAAACAATTTAACGAGACCCTGTCTGATAATAAAAAATTAAAAAGGTTTAGGGATATGGCTAAGTGGTTAAGTACCCCTGGGTTCAATCCCCAGTCCCCAAAAAAGAAAAAAAAGAAAGAAAAGAAAAGAAAAAACACAAAACAGTACATGAGGGTTAAGAAGTAGCTCAGTAGTAGGGCACTTGCCTAGCATGCACATGACCCTAGATTTGGTCCACAGTGATGCAGAAATAGTGAGTAAGTAAATAAATAAAACTACTCCCCAGTGCCACAAAAATAATAATAAAATAAAACTAAAACTAAAACTAAAACCAGTAAGGAAAGGGAAAAAAATGATATACTCCTTGTTGAGGAAATGGGACATATGGGGAGGGCAAACACCCCAATATTCTTTTTTAAAATGAACGTCACTCAGATTACCAATTAAAATAATAAACTATTCCTCATCAGTAGATAATTGTCCTCACTTCTTTGGTGTTTATGGGAGGTGCTTTAGAATGATTAACAGGATTTTAAAAAAATTTTTTGTAGTTGTCAATGGACCTTTATTTTTATTTATTTGCATGTGGTGCTGGGAATTGAATCCAGTGCCTCACACATGCTAGGCAAGTACTCTACAACTGAGCCATCACCCCAGCCCCTTAACAGGATTTTAATAGTAGTACAGAGAAAGTTAAAATGCTCAAAGAAAGGAACAAAGGCAGAAGGAGCCCAGGAGCAAGCAACTCTACAGCAAGAGGCCCTACAGCAAGGTCCTCTGCAGGGTGTGTAGCCTGAGCAGAAGCTGGAGAGGGGAACCCCACATGCAATGTGTGGCTCTCAGGCACTGCCTTTCAAAGGCCATGCAAGACTTGGTTTCTCCCCCACTTCTGTATTTATGCTCTTTAAACAACTGCACATCTGGACCTCACAAGTAATTAAAGTGAGGAAAAGTTAAGAAACACAATAGTAATCATTAAAAGTCTAAGAAACAGCCAGGGGCAGTGGCACACGCCTACAATTCCAGCCAATGGGGAGGCTGAGGAAGGAGGATGATAGGTTTGAGGCCAGTCTCAGCATCTTAGCAAGACTTTGTCTTAAAATAAATAATAAAAATGGCTGGGGAGGTAGCTCAGGGTTAAAACACGCTTGAGTTCAATTCCCAGGAAGAAAAAAAAAAAAAAAAAAAAAAAAAAGAGGCTAAAGAACTACTTAATGTACTCTAACCATAACTATATCCCCAAGGATAGGAGGTCACAACCCAAAGCAACCTTACTGTAACAGTACTCCATGAACTCACTTATTAGTTTATCCCAGCATTTATGCAGCAGGTAGAGGTTGTGCTCCAGCTCTGAGCCCGGCTCTGTTGCTAGGGTCTGTGATTATTCCAGTGAACTAGATAGATCAGGTCCCCACCTCCACAGTGGGACTGTAGAATGATATGATTTTAGAACTCAGTATAAATGGTCACCTTATGTGCCATTCCAAAACACCATAGACAGTTATGACACTTCTTCATTTGGATGACTTCTCATTTGGTCAAGAAATATTTAGTGAGCACCCGCTGTGTGGATTTATTAGGATACACTTTGGAAGTGCAGACTTCATCTAGTTCTTGTCTCAACTAGATGAGTTGCAGATTGAATCACATTCCTGATTGTGGGTGGAATATCCCAAGGAACTCTTTTTTTTTTTTTTTTTTTTTTTTTTTTTTTTTTTGGTGCTGGGAATGGAACCCAGGGCCTTCCTTGTGCATGCTACACTGAGCCACATCTCCAGCCCCAAGAAAATGTATCTTTTTTTTTTTTTTTTTTTTTTTTTTGGTACCGGGGATTGGACTCAGGGGCACTCAACCACTGGGCCACATCCCCAGCCCTTTTTTGTATTTTATTTAGAGACAGGGTCTCACTGAGTTGCTAAGTGCCTCGCCATTGCTGAGGCTGGCTTTGAACTCGCAATCCTCCTGACTCAGCCTCCCAAAGTGCTGGGATTACAGGCGTGCACCACATTAAAGAAAATGTACCTTTAATGGCTATTGTCAGGCACATGGTAAACATTCCAAAAATGTTCTTGTTTTGTTTCTTTGTTTGTGTGAGATGAGTTCTCACTATGTTGTCCAGACTGACCTTGAACTACCAGGGTTCAAGTGATCCTGTCTCAGTCTCTTGAGCAGCTGGGAATTATAAGATGCACTACTTCTCAGCCCCCCAAATGTTTACTGAATGCATTTTAAAAATGAATGAACATGGGGCTGGGGTTGTGGCTCAGCAGTAGAGCGCTTGCCTAGCATGTGCGCGCGGCCCAGGGTTCAGTCTTCAGCGCCATGTAAAAATAAAAATAAATAAAATAAAGATATTATGTCCAACTACAACTAAAAAATAAATAAATATTTTTAAAAAAATGAATGAACACATTTCAGGAATTACACATTCCAAAGCACTCCTTTTTCGAATCCCAAGTGCCATTCATGTTGGCATCTTGTCTATTCTACAGTTGAATTAGTTGAATATTTCATGGAATGCCCAAGTGAGAATGAGAGAGTCTTGGGGCCAGAAACACTATCTTTAATACCCTCTTCTTTCTACAAGCTTTGCAGAGTACAGCACAGAGCAGACACTCAATAAAAATATTGAAAAAAAAAATTTCCACAAGTGGATGTGGATTTCTGATCTCCCAGAAGATCCTGGTATCTTCCATGCTAGATCTTCTTGTCCTGTGTCTTGGTGGTTGGATGGAGTTTCACTCACACCATTCTTAATTCTCTTTCCAAGCCTTTGTTCCTGCTGTTTCTCTCTCCTGTTTCCCCATCCTATCCATTCCTCCCTGCTCATTATATTCTTACCCATTAAAGACCCAACCAAGGGCTGGGGTTATGGCTCAGTGGTAGAGCGCTCGCCTAGCAAGTGTGAGGTCCTGGGTTTGATCCTCAGCACCACATAAAAATAAGCAAATAAAATAAAGGCATTGTGTCCAACTACAACTAAAAAATAAATATTAAAAAAAAAACAACAACCAAGCTGGGCGTGCTGGTGCATGCCTGTAATCCCAGTGGCTCGGGAGGAGGCTGAGACAGGAAGATCTCGAGTTCAAAGCCAGCCTCACCAAGAGGGAGGTGCTAAGCAACTCAATGATAAAATACAAAATAGGGCTGGGGCTGTGGCTCAGTAGTTGAGTGCCCCAGAGCTCAATCCCTGGTACCAAAAAAGAAAAAAAAGAAAAAAAAAAAAATAGGCCCAACCAAAAAGTATTCCTTTCTTTCTAGGAGTCTCCCTGAGTAATACTACTTCCCCCTCTGCACCTATTGTCTGTACAACTTATCACAGGGTGGTGACATCTTTGTCATTCCCTTATTTTGTGGTTACTTCTTCCCTTGACTATTTCAAGTCAGCGTGTGGGGAATGCTGTTGGCCACTCCAGAACCATCCTCTACCCTTCTGGCCCCTGCTCTGCATGATGAGATGATGACCTTTGTGGATTAAGGTGATGGCTTCCCTCATTCTCTAGTCCTTGGTTGAGTTCAACCAATGAAAGTCAGAGGCAGGAGATCAGAGGGTGGGAGGAGAGAGGCATTCCACTTCTTGGCCCAGTCCCCTCCCTGCCCGGAAGCAGTTTGTCTCCACTCAGCTCCTGAAGGCCACCACTCTTGTCAGGTGGCCCCCTCCTACAGACATGGCCACACATGCAGCCACAGCTCGCCCTGACTTCCAGTCTCACCTTTACCTCCACAGGTTTAGGTGGTAATGGTTCCCCGGCATTGCTGGTTCCTTATGCCCTTCCATCCTTCCTGGTTTCCCTTACCCCTGCCAACATATTTGTAAATAGTCCCTTCATTAAACCCTCCCTAATTACCATGCTTGAATGCACCATCCATTCCCTGCCAGCACCCTGACTGACAGAAGCAGCAACTATGGATTTTGCTTCTGTGTATTCCCATGGGCTGTACCTCTCAATAGCCCCCATGGTGTCTAGCTCACTGTGGGTGCATAGTAAACATTTGCTGAAGGAAGGAGTAAAACAAAGTATGATCCACCATCGTTGAATTAACATTTTAAAAATCTCTACACACTCAACTAGTAAGAAGATTCTTCTTATCTCATACTTATACATAAGCAACTATAGCACATATCATTTCTTTTGTTCTCAGCCCAGTGAGGTGGTACACACCTGTAATCCCAGGGACTTAGGAGGCTGAGGCAAGAGGATCACAAGTTCAAGGACAGTCTCAGCGATTTATTGAGGCCCCAAGCAACTTAAAGAGACCCCATCTTAAACAAATAATAATAAAATAAGAAAGGGCTGAGGCTGTGGCTCAGTGTTTAAGCACCCCTGGGTTCAATCCCTGGTACCAAAACAAGCAAACAAAAACAACTTTTGTTCTCATGGGTGTTTCACCCATAACATTAATTAATCTATATTAAAATGGTTCATATACTTAAGCCCACTTATTCTTCTGAGAAAAATATAAGTTGAACTCAGATAAATTGGGTTTGTTTAACTGAAATATCCCTTTTTTTCTTTTTCACTTGGTTTTGGTTTTTCTTGTTTTGCAGTACTGGGAATCAAACCCACAGGTGCTCTACTAGTGAGCTACATCCCCAGCTTTTTTTTTTTTTTTTTTTTGGTGCCAGGGATTGAACCCAGCAGCACTTAACCACTGAGCCACCTCTCCAAGCTTTTCATATTTTATTTAGAGACAGGGTATCACTGAGTTGCTTAGGGCTCACTAAGTTGCTGAGGCTGGTTTTGAACTCGTGACCTCCTGCCTCAGCCTCCTACATAGCTGGGATTACAGGCATGTGCCACCGTGCCCAGCTTGGCTTATTTTTTTCAGAAGCTTCTTTATTGATGGCCAAGTCATATAAGACTGTACCCCTCCTCTCTCCCAGTTCTTTCTCTGGATGATTCTGCATAATGAGTAGACAAGCTATGGATCTCATTTCTTGACCTGTTTATCTACTTCCTGGTTTACTGAGTGTCTAAGGTGCCTGTCACACAGACATGAGAAAATAAGTATTTAATCTATGAAATAGAGATGGAAAGATAGGTACACCAGAGACCTTGAGAACAGGCTCAAGGACTCCCCGAGCAGTCTTCTTTCTAAATGGCAGAGACTGGCACCTCTCACAAGTCAACTAAAGAACCCGGCAGTTTGATGTCCCTTGCTCAGTGGTCTGCCTTAAGTAGGCTTTGGGCTTTTCTGCCTTGTCTTTGAGAGTAACAGGATGGCCTATGACCAGCATCCTGTGTTCCTTAACCAGACTTGCTTAAACAGCGGGACTATCTGATTAGCATCCTTTTAGCATAATTGCTATTGTTCACTAATAATGCTGCAGTTAGTGAATTCATAGCCATTATTCCCTGACGAACTACTTACTGCTTCCTGTATGCTAGGTTATGAGTAGCAACCCTAGGTTGCTTGTGGTGGGAATGCCAGGGTCCTACTGTTCAACCACAACCTGAGGGACTAAAAACAGGCAAAATTATTTTAGCCAAATGATTTGTCATTGTGGTCACAGTAACATTAAACTTATCTGAGAGATTTAGGCATCTGTTTTTCTTACCAAAAATATTCAGAGAAGGGGGGGGAAAAACATATTGTGAACTAACTCCAAATTTCTATTTTATGAAAGATGAGCCGGTGTGGTGGCACATGCCTGTAATCACAGTGACTTGGGAAGCTGAGGTGAGAAGATCACAAGTTCAAGGCTAACCTCAGCAACTTAGCAAAAACATGTCTCAAAATGAAAAATAGAGGGCTGGGGCTGTGGCCAGTGGTAGAGCGCTCATCTTGCATGTGTGAGGCCCTGGGTTTGATCCTCAGTACCACATAAATAAAATAAAAAGGTATTGTGTCCACCTATAACTAAAAAGATATTTTAAAAAGATGAAAAATAAAAAGGGAATATAGCTCAGTGGTAGAGCAGCCCTGGATTCAATTCCCAGTACAGAGAGAGAGAGAGAGAGAGAGAGAGAGAGAGAGGAAATGATAACTGACAAAGAACTACATATTAACTCTCATTTGATATATATTCAACATTATTTCTATTTTTTCATCAGGATGATTTGGGGGGGGTACATCCAGGCAGGTTTTCCCAAGGTAAACATAACAATCACTAAAAAATGTAGAAGGGTTTAATTCTCTCTAGTTTCTGATCTTTACTGCATTTGGAGTTCAGACGACACTAGCTTACCCGCCCTCTGGAGATAAGAAATAAATAATCAAATGACACAAATAAGATTTAGTTCTAGAAATAAGGAGACAGACGGTGGTGAGCAAAAGAAGTAGTGGTACGGGGGTACTCTCTGAGCTTTATGCTGTGGCTTTCCTCAGGAGTGGATAAGCTGACGATTTTTCTCAAGATGCTCTTGTTTATACTTCCACAAATGACAGCTACCTCTGACTTCTATGGTAATTCTTAAGGATTAAAAAAAAAAAAAATCTGAAACCATTTCTTCATGACAAGTAAATGGTTTTAAAAGACAAGCCAAATAGATAAAGAAACATTTTACAATCCAAGCAACCACAAACAGCTCAGGTTAACGTCAGACATGGGGAAGTATCAGGACAATTTTGCAGCATTGAAGGAAGTCTTTGAGTTGAATAATTGAATTAGAGACAGCTAGCATAGCTCTATGAAAGCGATACCTTGTGTACCTTACTAGTTGGAGTGCTTTAGAGAGCATTACTGCCTTAGAAAGAAAATGGAACACAATGGATGTCATATAATTGTTAAGAAGCCATTGGATGTTGTTAACAATGAAGATTATTGGCTAAGACCACATCTATTGTGTAAGGTAAAATAGCTTGTTGGATTAAAAAATTGTTCAAAACCTGCAAAAAGTGAGTGAATGTTAATGGTAATTTTTTTTTTTTTTTTTTTTTTTTAACTGAAGAGTGGTTATCAGTAAGGGTGAAATAATAGCTTTGAAAGCAAATGACTCAAAGTGGAAGAATACACACAATCCAACCTCATTACATTTGACTATTACGGTTTCTTCTCTGATACCGTGTACTAAATTTCCAGGTATTTTTAACCCTATTATGTTTACTGTCTTATAATAACCTTCCTTTCTGAAGAAGAAATGGAAAGAAAGAATGTTTAACAGAATACAATTCAGTGTGTTGACTGTGATTACTGAGGCACCAAGACTTGACTTTCTAAATTTAGCTATCTCAAAGTTACAGGTATATATTTTCACCTATCCATAAAAATAACATTCAAGAGTAAAGGCTATTTTATCTGTATTATTGTTTTTCTGCATATATATAAACTTGGCTTATGACCAATTATTAGCAGGCTCTATATGTACAAACAGGCAAAGTTGACATTGCTAGTAGAACTGATTCATGATGGTCTATCGAAGACTGCAAACTGAATATGGTGGCATGTGCCTATAATGCCAGTTATTTGTTAGTTAGGAGTAATAATTTCCCCAGCTATTAATAAAAGTTATTTTTAAATTGTGTTTGCATCCTAGAATAAGAGCTAGGAGGAAACTTAAGGAATGGTTTATTTGCCTGTGGGC
The DNA here is from genome assembly GCA_025594165.1 of Tamias sibiricus. Classification (NCBI taxonomy): domain Eukaryota; kingdom Metazoa; phylum Chordata; class Mammalia; order Rodentia; family Sciuridae; genus Tamias; species Tamias sibiricus. Next base: position 51,950,935 of record CM046659.1, read on the forward strand.
AGATGTAAATAAAGCTACTTAACCAGAGCATTCAAATCTCTTCTCAGAGATCTCCTAACAGATTCCACCAGGCTGCCAATCAACATATTCCTGTGGTGTACTACTGAGATGGTTAAAGTGGGATATGAGTCTGTGTTCAGCTGAATAGCTCCTATGTTAAGTTCTTTTAACATCTTTGACCTCTCAAGGCATGGAAAACTACTTTCAAAATTCCTCCAGAAAACAGATATTTTCAAGTTATTATCCTCCCTTCTTTTTTTCTTAGCTACTTCTTTTTTTTTTTTTTTTTTTTTTTTTTTTTTGGTGGTGGGGAACGAGTAGCTGGGGATTTAACTTAGAGGCACTTGACCACTCAGCCACATCCCCAGCCTTTTTCTTTTCTTTTTTTTTTTTTTTTTTTTAGTTATAGGTGGACACAATACTTTTTTTTTAAAATATTTATTTATTCACTTTAGTTGTACACAATGCAATGCATTTATGTTTACGTGGTGCTGAGGATCGAACCCGGGCCACGCACGTGCGAGGAGAGTGCTCTGCCGCTGAGCCACAACCCCCGCCCACAATACCTTTATTTTTTATTTATGTGGTGCTGAAGTTCAAACCCAGGGCCTCACACATGCGAGACATGGCTCTACTACGGAGTCACAGCCCCAACCCTATTTTTTTGTATTTTTTATTTAGAAACAGGGTCTCACTGAGTTATTTAGAGCCTCGCTTTTGCTGAGGATGGCTTTGAACTCGCGATCCTCCTGCCTCAGCCTCGTGAACCACTGGGATTACAGGTGTGAGCCACAGTGCCCGGCTGCACCACTCTTCTTGAAGTTTAACACACCTGCTTTTCTATTTGCTATGGTCATAGGAATGAAATGCCCATAAGATGGGCTGGGGATATGGGTCAGTGGTAGAATGCTTGCCTATATAACATATATCAGGTTCTGGGTTTGAGCTCCTTTAATTAGAAAAAAGGAAAGATGGAAGGAAGAGAAGAAAGGAAAAGAAATTCCTTAAGACATTTCTATTCCAATAGCTTTTCCTCTTCACTTTAGGTTTTCTTTCTCCTTTGTATTTTTAAAGAACTGTGAGTCTGCCTGGTGTGTTGGCCCAGGCCTGTAATTTTAGTGACTGGGGAGGCTGAGGTAGGAGAACCTCAAGTTATAGATCAGCCTGGGCAACTTAGCAAGATCCTGTCATAACAAAAAAAAAAAAAAAAAAAAAAAAAAAAACTGGAAGTAAATCAGTGGTAGAGTGCCCCTAGGTTCAATCCCCTGGGGTGGGGTGGGGAGAAATCCCACAGTGAATCAAGTAGATTCTGTATTCCCATTAATACTGAACTCCAGTCCTGAAAGTAAAATTATTCCTGAACCATGCATGCTGTGTCTTTTAAAATTTCTTTTATCTTTAAAAAACCATTTTGGAAAGATATTAGATATTATATATACAAACCACATACAAATGGGCACTATATGAAGTGCAAAACTCCAGGAGAAAACTAAGCAGATGATTCTTTAGTTTTTTGGTTAATGATAGACATACATGTAAGACTATGACAAAAAGCAGTCTTAAGTCAAGGAGGTATAATGGCTTGAATGGAAAAGAACACTCCTCTAGGTGATTGTCAAAGCAGTTACCATCTCTTCCTATCAACACTGGAGTGGATGTGCAGATCCCTTCCTCCAAAGCAGCAGAAAAAAAAAAAAAAAAAAAAAAGAATGAATTTTGTAATGGACTATCATAGAAATTAATAGATAATTACAGAATTAACAAGCAGCCCATCTCTGACATCTGCACATATAAATAGGAACGTGAATAGATACAGATAAATAAATAAAGTTGCTGAAGACACTTGGCACTAAATTTCAAACTTTAAGTAATATCCAGAGACTAGGACTCGTCTGTAATTCAAAAGTCATCCCTCACAGGTGCTGTGACCCACTCCTATAATCCCAGCCACTTGGGAAGCTAAGGCAAGAGGATTGCAAATTTGAGGCCAACCTCAGCAATTTAGTGAAGCCCTAAGCAACTTATCGAGATCCTGTCTTAAAAATAAAAAATTGAAAGGGCTGGGGGTGTGGCTTAGTGGTAAAGCTCCTCTGGGTTTAATCGCCAGTACCCATGCTCAACAATCATTTCTGATCTGAAGAAGTAGCCAAGCCAGCATGGGTCATTTGATATGGCCAGGACAGAGCCCAGAGGGGGCCAGTAATGACCCATAATCAGTTGATAAGAAAGAAGGACCAAAACAGGAAAAATAATTCTGTAACCTTACTGGCAAAGGGATCCATCCATTCCTTATTGTGAAAAGGAGAAATACTTTGGTTCACCTTTACATTATTTTTTTACTAACTGATGGATTATTCATTTTCCAGTATGCTTCATTTCTCCCCAATTTGTCATTCTGCAATATTCAAAGAGCCTTGCTTTATGTTCTCTTTCACGTGTCTATACTTGGAGACAAGAGGGTGGGTTTCTCTGGACGAGGTGGTACATGCCTGCAATCCCAGTGGCTTGGGAGGCTGAGGCAGAAGGATTATTAGTTCAAAGCCAGCCTCAGAAACTTAGCTAGGCACTAAGTAACCCAATGAGACCCTGTCTTCAAGTAAAATACAAAAGAAGGCTGGGGATGTGGCTCAGTGGTTGAGTGCCCCTGAGTTCAATCACCCCCCCATACCAAAACAAACAAACAACAAACCAAACCAACCAAACAAAACAAGAGAGTGGGTTTCTTCTATGTCCTGTTGCTCTGAATATGCAGGAAAAATAAGCAGCATCCTCCAGGCAAACCTGCTCCTGTTTGAGTGTGCCACATACTAGTCACTCAAGGCTACCTGTGCCACCTGCTACTCACTAAAGGACACCTATTTTGTGAAGAAAAGGGTTTCAGTGAAATGTTTGCTTTCTGTCAAATGGGGTTCTATAAAATTGTCATTGTCAACTGTGCAGATAGAACTTGTGAGCACTCCAGAGTTAGTCCCTGTTTTCAAATCCTAGGAAAGACAGACTCTGAAGATGACAGGACACCTCCAATCTTTCCTTAGTTTTCCTGATAAGAAGCAATGTGGGTGTGAGCAGGAAACTAACAATTAGTAGCTCAAATAAAGCAAAAGTCTTATCTTAGGTAACTGTCTTAGTCTACTTGGGCTGTTGTAATAAAATATCACAAATTGGGTAGCTTAAAAACAGGAATTTATTTCTTACCATTCTGGAGGCTGGAAAGCCTACCATCAAGGCGTATTTGGTATCTGCCAATAGATAGTGTGTTCTCACAACAAGGTAGAAGGGGGTGAGTCCTTTGGGGCTCTCCATTATAAGGTCACTAATACCATTCATGAAAACTGTGGCCTCATGACCTAATCACTTCTCAAAGGCCCCACCCCCTAATCTATCACCTTGGGGATAAAGCTTTCAATATGTGAATTTTAGGGGCACAAACATTTAGACCATAGCATTCCTCCCTTGGTTCCCCCAAACTTCATGCAATTCTGGATTGCACAATTCATTTCATTTCATTTCAAAAGTCTTAACTCATTTCAGCTTCAATGTACAAAATCTAAATTCCAGAGCCTCCTCTAAATATCTAAATCAGATATGGGTCAGACTCAAGCTGTGGTTCATTCTGAGGCAAACTGTCCTCCACCTGTGAGTTTGAAATCTAATGCCTATGCTTCCCAAAGACAAAGGTGGGACAAACATAGAATAAACATTCCCATTCCAAAAGGAACTACTAGGAAAGAAGAAAGCAGTGGCAGGTCCCAAACAAGTCCAACTACAAGGGAAACTCGGTGAGATCTTAAGGTCTAAGAAAAATCTTTGGCTCAAAGCTCTGCTTTTCAGGCCCATTGACTTCCAGCCCTACTAGGATGATGGTCTACCTCCTTAGCTTTGGATGACTTGTCTACATGGCTTTGTTGGGCCTAACCCATGCCACTGTTCTCAGGAGTAGGAGTTGTGAGCTTGTGATGCTCCCAGGCTAGAATCAGACACCAGTGATTCCTATGGGTTTAGAGTCGTGGGACAGGCTCCTTCCCCAATATTCCACAGGGCATTCCCCTAGTGGGGGTCCTCAGTGGTGGCCCTGCTCATGCCTAGGTTCTCTGTCTGGGCTCTAAGGTTTTCCTGGCATCCTTTGAAATCTAGATGAAAGCAGCCACATCCCTATAATTTTGCTGTCACACACACATATAGACCAGGGCTCCCCAGAGCCACATCTAGAGTGGCTGAGGAGCACAGGAAGTTCAGAGTCAGCCATGTGAGGTGAAGTTAGGCAGTGGGAGCTCCCAGGAGACTACTTCTTATTTATTTTATTTGGGGTGGGGACAGTATTGGGGATTGAACTCGGGGGCACTTGGCCACTGAGCCACATCCCCACCCTATTTCGCATTTTATTTAGAGACAGGATGTCACCAAGTTGCTTAGCGCCTTGTTTTTTGCTGAGGCTAGCTTGAACTTGAGATCCTCCTGCCTCAGCCTCCAGGGCCACTGGGATTACACGTGTGTGCCACCACACCTGGCCATGAGAGTCTTCTTTAAAATCACTCTGCACTCCCAGTTTTGGTACTCTGGGCTTGTGATAGGAGACACAGCTCCATGATTTCTTTTTTTTTTTTTTATTTTTTTATTTTTTAAATATTTTATTAGTTATAGGTGGACACAATACCTTTATTTTATTTATGTGGAGGTGGGGATCGAACCCAGGGCCTCACACATGCAAGACGAATGCTCTACCACTGAGCCATAGCCCCAGCCCACAGCTCCATGATTTCTGAAATGTCTTTGGGATTGTTCTTCCATTGTCTTGGACAATAGTTCCTGGATTCTGTTTAGATGGCTCGAACATTTCCATTGATGGGGACCGCCGGGCGCAGTGGCGCACGCCTGTAATCCCAGCACTTGGGAGGCTGAGGCAGGAGGATCGCGAGTTCAAAGCCAGCCTCAGCAATGGCGAAGCACTTAGCAACTCAGTGAGACCCTGTCTCTAATAAAATACAAAAAAGGGCTGGGGATGTGGCCCAGGGGTCGAGTGCCCCTGAGTTCAGTCCCCAGTACCACCAAAAAAAAAAAAAAAAAAACCATTGATGGGGACTAACATCCCCAGCCAAGAATAGCACCTGGTTTCCCTTGAGATGGTCTATCCACACTAATCCCCTTTTCAAATAGTTGCTTGGCCATACCTTTGTTGTCCTCCAAGCAGATTGTTTCAATAGGAAGAGGCTGACAGTTTTCCAAATTCTTGAGTTCTGCTTCTCTTTTCATTCACAATTCCATCTTTAAATCATGTCTCCTTCCTTGCATTTTGCTTTAAGCAGTCAAGAGGAATCAGAAGACTCCTTCAACAGTTTGCTTAGGATTTCCTTAGCCAAATATCCCATTTCTGCACTCACAAATTCTAATTTGCATAAAACACTAGGCCACAGACACAATTCAGCCAAGTTCTGTGCTACTTATAGCAAAAATGCCCTTTCATCCAGTTTCCAATAGTATGTTCCTCATTTCCATCTGATACTTCATCAGAATGGGGTTTCCTGTGCCTATTTCTACCAGCATTCTGTTCACAACCACTTAGGTATTCTCTAAGGTGTAGCTTTCTCTATAGCTCTCTGGTCTCCTTCTGAGTTCTCTCCAGAACTACCTTTTCTGGGGCCATTCAGAGCAATACAGGCTCTCTCTAGCATGTGTTTAAAATCTCTCCCCAACCTCTCCCCATGAAAAGCCACTTTCATATTCTAGGTGTTCACTACAGCAGTGCCCTGTCCTGGTACCAACTTCCTATCTTAGTCCATTCAGGTTGTTATAACAAAAACCCACAAATCCAGTAGCTGAACAAAGACAGAAATTTATTTTTTACTATTCTGGGAACTAGAAATTCCAACATCAGAGCAGATTTGGGGGTCCAATGTACTCAGGTGTTCTGGCTTATAGACAGCAATATTTTTTGCTGTATCACCATATGGTAGAAAGGGTAAACAAGATTCACCCTTTATTTTTTATTTATTTATTTTTTGGTACCAGGGATTGAACTCAGGGGCACTCGACCACTGGGTCACATCCCCAGCCCTTTTTTTTTTGTATTTTATTTAGAGACAGGATCTCACTGAGTTGCTAAGTGCCTCGCCATTGCTGAGGCTGGCTTTGAACTCGCGATCCTCCTGCCTCAGCTTCCAAAGTGCTGGGATTACAGGCGTGCGCCACCGCGCCCGGCTCACCCTTTATTTTTTTATCTAACATTTTTATTTACATATTTGATAAGGTCACTAATCCCATCCATGAGGACTGTAACCTCATGACCTGATCACCTCCCCAAAGGCCCTACTTTCCAGTGCCATCACCTTGGGGATTAAGATTTCAGCATGTGAATTTGAGGGGGACACAAAACATTCAGGCGATAGCATCGCCCAGATGCTAATATAAACTCGTTGTTGTTCCATTTGTTATTTCCATGTTCTGCTTTATTCCATTAACTTCCATTTGTCCCCTTCTGTAATTTGTCCAAACTGGACTGCTCTACCTTCTGGCAGTCCTTCAGCCCTCTGTATTGGTTTCATTCTCTAGCGAGGCCTGTGTGCCTGTGTCTCCCTGCCTAGATCCATGAGCCTCACTGATAACCATACCTACCACCTTCATCTTGCCCAGTGGCAGTATCTTCACCCATAGATTTAACTAAGGCAAAGGTATGACCTGTTGAACAAGGTTAGCCCTGCAGCATGAATACCTGAATTAAGAAAAAAATATATTAGGAGTTGCTTGTATTCTGCATAGATAGTGTTGAAGAATAGTAGCCCTACAAGACATACAGGGCAGGATGTGGGTGCAGTCTGAGAAGGTTTCTCTAAGGGGAGAGATGGCTTCAATTTAGTATAAATGAACACATTTTTAAAAAAATTATTATAACAATTCACTCTAGAAAGAGGATCATTAACAGAGCAATTATAAAAGCAAGTAAAAATTTCATAGTTTATCTGCTAAAGAAAGGAGTTAATATTATGAAAACTTAACCATACTGAAATATTTTGTCAAGCAGTATTTCTTTGCATATTAAGAAGCCATTGTTCATATACATAAATTTAGCTTAAAAAAGTAAAGTTAAAAAAAAAAAGAAGTTAAAAGTTAAGATGGTAAAATATTCCTTTTATTTTTCTTTTTAAGTTTATGTGTTTTCCAATTTTTTTGGAAAGAATTTTGATAAATGGAAAAAAAAAGTTTAGAAACTAAAAACTCTATTTCCCCCCTCTGATTTAGTAGCTTATTGATAAAACAGGGACATAATAATTCAAAGTTGATATTAATCTCATCAATGTAGATAACTATGTGCTTAAATAACAATTGAAGTGAAGATGTGAAATGTATTTTACAGAAAGTGGCAATAGCTGGTTGCAGTGGCACATATCTGTAATCTCAGCAATTTGGGAGGTGGAGGCAGTAGGATTGCCAGTTCAAGGACAGCCTCAGCAATCTAGTGAAACCCTCAGCAACTTGTCAAGACTGTCTCAAAATTAAAGAAACAAAGACAAAAACAAAAACAAAAAAGACTAGCGATGTAGTTCAGTGGTAAAGCACCCTTGCATTCAGTCCTCAGTACAAAATTTACAAAAAGAAAAGAAAGAAACAATAATATGATGGCTTTTTGTCTTGTCTATATGATCCCAAATATACAAATATCTGAACAAGCTGGGCACCATGGTGCATGCCTGTAATCCCAGTGGCTCAAGACTCTGAAGCAGGAGGATGGCAAGTTCAAAGCCAGCCTCAGCAACTTAGTGAGGCCCTAAGCAACTTAGTAATACCCTGGTCTCAAAAAATAAGGCTAGGGACATAGCTTAGTGGTAAAGTACCTCTGGGTCCCATCCCAGGACCAAATAAATAAATATATAAGTGTGTGTATGTGTGTGTGTGTGTGTGTATCTGAATGAGTTTATTTTACTTTTCTTCTGTATTAATGATACTATTTAGCTAAATTTTGGTAGTTAGCAAACTTTTTAAAATAACAGTAATATTATCCATATTCAGAATTTTTCAGCCTTGTCACTATAGACATTTGGGGCCAGATAATTATTTGCCACCTGGAGTTGGGGGTGGGGGGCTACATTACAGGGTGTGGAGCAGCATTCCTGATCTTTACCCAGTAGATGACAGTTGTGGCAACCCAAACTGTCTCCAGACATTGCCAAATGTCTCCTGGGAGGCAAAATCACCCCTAGTTGAGTAACACTGCTCTGTAGTAAGTTATTGCTATCCAAATATTTTGATTATCTCTTTAACCATTACCTTGTACCCTGACTGCATTAATCATGCATGATTCACATTGATCACAATGATTAAAGAAATTACAGATTTACTCTGGCACTCTGGCACTTACAATCAGGCTATTAGACAAAGTCTGGGAATATTAAGAAAAAAATTCCTATAATTACAAAAAAAAAATTAAAGATTACATAAAAAGAGTATAGATTTTGGTTGTACACTGGGATCAAATTACATTCATTCATTGAAGTGGTCTGAATGATTCAAAGACAGCCTCTATTATTCACCCAGCTATAACACAGCAAATAGTAACACACATTTTGAAAAGAAGAGATGTTGCTTCATGGTAATCCACTGGTGATATGTAAGAAGAGCTGTTAGTGACTCATCAGAGATTCAGGCAGGCATGATTTTTCCCCTTAAATGTCACTAATCATTTTTCTTATCACTTTTTTTTTTTAATTTAAACACATGTTCAGTAGCACCTAAAATTAAAATTCTATGGTAAAACTAACACTAAATATCTTACTTTTATTTCACATGAATAAATGTTATAAATGACCACAGGTAATAACATAAATAATAAATACTTTCCACATCACCCTTCTTCTAGATTATAGTGATATTTATTCCATCACTGTGAATGGTGGATGGTCTTTTGTCTCTTTCTAAATGTCCCAATCCTCATGGGATAACTAAATATGACCCATAAGCAAAATTAAGTTTTAAGCGGATTTACTTTTCCAAACACATATCCTTGACTTGTGCTCTTATCCTCCAATTTTCCTTTTAAAATTCCTAAAATAAAATGTTAGTCTTAAAACTTATTCAATTTAAAATGACTCTTTTTAAAAAAAAAAAACACTGTCGTGGGATGCCGGGATTGCATTCATCCCAGCATGCCCCACCACTGTTCTTTGGATGGCAATCACAGGACCCAGACATCAAGCTGTGGAAGAGATTCTTCCAAGCAACAGCATCTGGCTCTTTGGCAAACTGAACAGGCAGTTGCCCTGGTGGCTTCGGAGTTGCCTCTGGGTCTGTCGCAGGGTACGGCTGCTGATGGAGTGTCTGGATTCACATCTCCTTTTCATTTCACCATCTTTCTCATATACCTTTTGGGCATCAAGAGACTCATTCTCTTCCACAAGGCAAACACTGCCCTCCTTAAGCTAATGAATCTTTACACAAATGCTGTTGTACTTCAGTAAGTATCCCTTTCCATTGCCTACCTCCCTTATGGAAGTATAAAAATAGGCAAGCATCCTGGCATCAGTAACAGTAGCATTCTATTTCATACCCCACCTGCAGAGAGAATCAGAAATTAAATGTTTTACTTAATTTAAGCCTGTGTTTTCACCTCTACTTGCAATACCACTTTGTCAGTTAAATTTAATAAATCCATATTTATTATATAAATAGCTATCTAATCTCATGGAAACTTTGTTTTTAATTCTTAAGGTTGCCCAATATAAACTGGTAAGGTGGTGTAAGCACTATAAAGGCTTAGTTTGAAGAATTTATGGCACTTAAAAATCTTAAGTGCAGTCCCCGGAACAAACACACACCTTGAACACCAAAATAAGCAGCTTCGAAACAAAGGGGCTCTCAGATCCTCTTAACTGTGAAGGAAATTCAAGGCCAAATGCAGAAAGTTAAGAATGAGTTTTTGAATGTTTTAGGATTTAAAAAAAACCACCACCAACAACAACCTTCTCAATAATTTGCATGAAGAGCATTGATCTATGCGACCTCTCTACAGACCCACAGGCTAAGTATGGGTGCCATGCCCACAAGATAAAACAACTCTTGGTAAGGTCATAGCTCAGAGTGTCCAAAGACACACAGATGAGGCAGATTGCTTTATAAGAGGTAGCATTTAATTCCTTCTGCCAGAGTTCATCAGAAAAAAGAAGGCTATATACATTGGCCACCTCTATGGAGACTCAGTTCTAATCTGTCATTTTATCACCACATTTAATAATTCCATCAACAACCTAAGGAAAAATTCACGCTAATATTTGTTTTGTAGATAATATTCAAATAAAAAAGGGAAGAGAAACTTGATTTAAATAAACTGTATTCAAAACAAAGTTGTTACATAGGAAATTCTAAATTTCAAGGAAATATACCTCATCCGTTTCCAAAATTGGCAAGTAGTTGAAGCTAAAATGGCTCAAAACAAATAAATGTGCAATAATTATTTCTAGCTCAGAAAGATTTTTTTAAAGTAAATCATATTCATAATTATTTTGAATACATTTTTGCATTCTCTTAAAAAATAGTATATAATGATGGCATACACATATCTTTTAGATATCAACTAAAAGAAGAATATAGACTTAAATCTAAAGTTGTTTTTATTCCTATAAAAGTATCTTTTACTGGGGAATACAGAATCTATCTAAACACATAATAAATCATATACTCAGTTGCTTTCTGATTTTATTGTTTAGAAACCAATCAAATTTGAGCATTAAGAGTCATATACTTGGGGCTGGGGTTGTGGCTCAGTGGTAGAGCTCTTGTCTCGCACGTCCGAAGCATTGGGTTTGAGCCTTAACACCACAAAAAAATAAATAAACAAAATAAAGGTATTGTGTCCATCTACAACTAAAAAAAAGTCACGTACTTTGGTTCTGCAAACAACAGTTCTCCCCCAGAAACTCTGCTGTGGAGCTCCAAACTTTGAGCATCTGACAGATCTCCCCAAGGTTAACTTTGGTCCAGAAGAAGATGCCTAACGTAAACTTTTAGACCAAATTCGTATTTTGACTATCTGCTTTGAAATAAGAAAAACAAAAACAGAAACTTAGTTCCCAGTCCTGAATATGAGTCTCTATGACATAATTGATTCCTGGCAATTGCCTAATACATGGTAGGCCCCCACATATGTTGGTCAAATGGAAAATGAATGAATGTGAATTCATGTTATAACCCACATTTTAAAAAATACTTTTTCTCTGGAGACTTCTTGGATTGATAATCATACATCTTTAGATAAATCAGACATTCAATGGAAAATATCACACATGAAAAGTAAATGTATTCATTCATTATACAGTCTAATGTAAAATGTTTTTTGTTTTTGTTGGAATATCTTTATTAGGATTCTATAATTGACTGAAGCTGTATCTATACAGTGCGAACTACTAGAACATTTAAAAATAATTCTTAAAGATAATACAATTGTTTTGTTTATCACAGAAAAAGACTTACTTGAGATGACCTATTCCTTGGTGAATTTCTAGTGTCTACAGATTGTCTCTTTGTTAAAAAAAAGCCTTCACCCAAGCCTTTGCACCTTCTGATTTGTTGTTGAAACAGTAGAAAGAGATCAGGATAAACTCAAGCCCATGATTCTTTTGATACTCAATATCTAAAGATCATGCCTGTTTTTCTGACATATTCTGTGCATCAAATACAAGAGAGTAAAACCAAAAGAAAGCTGCTTTTCCAAAAGTAACCCAAAACATACTATCCAAATTTGATGTGATATGTATGTTCCTTAAGTGATGGCTCTCATTGTCATATAAGTATTAGAAGAAATTATATCTTTCACTTTATGCTTGTTCATTAGTTGAATAAGCTGCCAGGAAACTGCCATTTAAGCTAAGAGTTACTTCCATTGCTGAATTAGCTTAAATGGTATTCAATAAATGATTAGAAATGTCATTATTGAGCGGCTATCCAAAGTCAGACACATGCTAATAAAGATGCCTCTGAGCATACATAGGTTAAATGCCAAGAAATAGATCCACAAATACAAGTGAGTCTGTTGTTGCTTTTATGTTGTTGTTCAAGTGACATCCAGGGTTCAAGCTTTTCACTAGTCTAGAGACCTGACCCACATGGCCTCACCAAAAGCAGACACCAGGCTTTGGTTGATAAATACTTCAACTTTTGCCATCTGATAAATGCATTTGAAAGGAACCAGAAAAGCTCTCTGTGCATCTTGCAGGGAAGCTCATCATAGATTGAGGTGGGGAAGGAGAAGAGGTTCCTAGACCACAAGTAGCTGTTAGCTAGCTCTCATCAAAGAAAGGTTACAATGCTCTAGAAATCCACCTTCCCTAAGGAAGGGAGTAAAAGAGCCTGAGTCTTCTGGGAAAACTCCAGGCCTTCTTGTCTTCAGAGCCTTTGAGAGGCTCCCTATCCCAATCCATGGACAGAAGCACAAAGGTGCTAAGTCTTCAGGAAGTCTGTAGATGAACAGAGAGAAGCACGTGGAAAGTGGGGTAAGGTTAACTCAGGGAACTGAGGGCTGCAGAGGGAAGCATGCTTATGGGGGAAGGAGCTTTCCTGTGAGGGTAGCACTCAAACTAGAGTGTGTCTAGTTGGCCCTTAGAGAATGGTATCTTCCTTCAACTTGAGGGTGGATGTGTGCAAGTGTCCTTAGGGCAGACTCAGAAGTCTAACTACCTGCTTCTCTCTCATCTCTCCTAGACACCTTCCTCAGGCCCAGGCCCTATCAATAGCTGCTCTTTATGACAGCCCAAAGCAAGAAACATTGGCAACTTCCCCAAAGGTGTGCTCCCCCACCAGGTCTCTGCTGATGGAAATGATGGTCTGGCCTTGGATGTGCCTGTAGCCTGTAGCAGTGCCCTAGACCACACTGGGTCAGGGTGGAGATTGACTGGGACGCAGGAAGAGGGTGATACTGATGGGAGACAGCACTTCCTTCCTCAGCTACCTGATCCCGAACTTGAAGACGGCACTATGGAAGGGAGAGGGCCAGAGCTGGTTCCGGGTGCTACAGGAGGCCAAGCAAGAACACCAGAGCATCTCATAAGGACCCAAATCGAGAGTTTGCCCCTTCCTCAACCTGTATTCGCCCGGGGGAATGAGGACTTGGACGGCAACTTGTGCCCTCGAATCCTCCCGCCTGGGAACGCTGGCAACCGCAGGACCAGGCCCAGGACCAAGAGTCGCCGCTTGTTCAGCGCCAAAGGCAAGAGCTCAGGGTCTCCCCTTCCGGAGCTGGTTATCTCAGCTAGCCGCCATGGATCTGAGGCTGCCCGCGCGAGTTCTCAACTGGCCGCGTCTAGTCCACCAGAGCAAAGTCCAGAGACCGCGGCGGTCTCCTAACCTACAGTGGGGAAGTGATAGGGTCTAAGAAAAATTGGAATGCCCCCCCCTTCCCCAAAACACACTCGCTTGCGAGTACACACGCAGATACAAAGACACGCACGCGCGCACACACACATGCACGCACACTTTGCTCCCCTGGCCCGAGAGCTGGAGAGGGGGCGCTTTAAAAAACTTGGTTAATTGGCCGGACGACCATATGCGCTCAACGGTCCTCTCCAAACATATTCTCGATTTTACAAGATTCCCCTCGCCCCATAACTTTTCCATAAATGAATCACAGCAGAACCCAGTCTCCGAGGTAGCCCAGTCTGCTTCGTTAAACTTCTTAAAATGTACCAGGTGGCTCTGAGCATCCAAATCCTCCAGCGCTCTGGGGCCGCGGCCACCCTCACTCGGCTCTGTGCGCGCAGGCGGGAGGGCGCAAGGTTTGCGCGAGAGCCCAGCAACCCGGGCGCCTCGGGCGGGGCGGCGCAGCCCGGGACCCAGCGACCCGCGGGCAGGGGCGACCGGCCCCGCGCAGCACTTGCCCGAAAATAGCCCGCCTGACCACAGCCAGCCCTGGCGCTTTGCACCTTAAGAAACCCAAAATAAGGAGTGGGTGAATTGGGGAAGGAGGGAGCCGGGGGAGTTTGCACCGTGTATCTCAGGTATGAGCACTTTTCACTGACATTGATGCAACTGCATTAGAGTTAATGGCAGCAGCCTGCTTCTCATTATTAATTGTCTTTGTGTTTGGATAAAGTATGTAATCTTCTTCTCAACCACACCATTAAAATAGGTTGCCTTTTCAATTAAGAACTGTAGTGAGCACAGCAGTCAATTTTCCTAATGAAGATGCATTATATTTTTACTTTTTTTTTTTTTTTTTTAATAATGGAAAATCCCAGGTTTTCATTAGACGCGATTACGGAGAAATACAAGAGGTTTTCTCTAAAATTCATGCGGTCATGTCGTGCATTAAACGCCAGGCTTTTAAATAAATTGAAATTTCTGCAGATAAAAGCATGGGTATCAAACATGTGCAAACTCACTTCGTTCAGATTTTAAAAAGCAAACATGAGGAGTTCATTTTTTCAAATGCATTTAATAGATATAATAATAAAAACATGTACAGTGACTGTCTGGAAAATACCTCTGTAAACTTGTGTGTGTGTGGGGGGGTCTCCTAATTTACAGATGATTTGCAGATCTCAAACTAAAGCAGAGAATGTTGAAAATGTACCATGCATATTTAGGTTATGTGAAGCCTTTGAACAAATACCTCAGCGAGATCATTCAGGAGAAAAAGTGTCCAGACTATGCATCTACAATTAGTTTTTGTTATTTCCTTCCTTCCTTTCATTTTTTTCTCTCCTTTTTTTTTTTCTTTTTTCTTTTTCTTCATCTTTTATATTTGTAGACAAGCTTACAAGTTCTGGTAGAACTGTATAAAATTCTATGCCTTTTGTGATAAGCTACTTTTCCATTGTAAAAAATATCTAAATTCTATAATTGAAGTTTTGAAACTGGTCAGAAATATTCATTCCTGGATATTAAGGTGAAAAGTTTGTATCTATGGACAAAATGAAAAGTATGTGTTATTCAGTCTCTAATCTTGGGAATTTATGAGCATGTAGTGAAAAGGATCTGTCAAGATCTATGTTTTCTTTGTTGATAAAAAAATTTGGTTACTATCTTTTTTTTTAATATGAAATACTATTTGGGACAATTTCTCTCTTTTCTCTTCCCCATTTAATGTGAACACATTCTCAGAGAAGCCACGTTAGAGAGTAGCATTTAAAAAAAAAAAAATAAGTGAAATTCTAAAAGGAAGAAAAAAAGTTCCCTACAACAGCCAGACTCTTTCTTTGTAAGGCAACATTAGTTGGTTTCTTGCAGACATTATCTTTTCCAGGTTTTAGGTGTCATGTCTTTTAAATGTTGAACTTTTTTTTTTTTTTTAATCAACTAGTCCTTAAAATGATCTGCAAAGAGTGGGAAATTAGATTTTCGATTAAAACCTTATCCCATCTCGAAGGATTACTTTATATTGATTCTTAAATATGGCTACAATTGATGGGCTCTAATTAAAAATCCAAAGGAAAAGTCTGTCGTGCCCATATAAAAGAAGCTTTTCATATACGGGAAATAAAGCTTGTAAAAGGTTACAAATAAAAGATTAGAGATTTATCCAAACTAGTTTAAAGCTTCACTGTGGTTTTCTTTTCTTCTTTTTTTCCTTTCTTACAAAACCATTCCTGGGTCTTTTTTCCCCCCGTTTTAAATGAAGTTTGCAAACAGGCAAGATATTGGACTGTAATGGTTGTTTTATATCACCTCTGTAAGCTCAAGGCTGCTGCCTGCAGTAGAATTGATTTCAAGGAAACTTCAAGACCAGGAGATGAAAATTATGTAAACTGACAGCTACCACCCTTCATCAATCCATCCACATTCCCAACACACACACACACACACACACACACACACACACACACATTTCTCTCGTCTCACACTCACAGAAGTCCTTCCTATCCCTCACCCTAACCCTCCTCTGTACACACCCTTGGTCCCCACACTCCCAGGGACAGATGCATAGCTCCCAGCTCACACTCAGCTCATAAATGTCTCACAGCCCCACATCTCGCACTTGTCACACAATCTTAATCCGTTTCATTCCGGAACAACATGGTCCTCTTTTCCTCTTTTTTGCATTTGGAGTTTGCCTCCTGCTCTTTTATCAAGACAGCACAATCCTATCTTTGAAGTTGTTTCTTTCTCCTTTACTCTCTTTTCTAAGGCGACCGTAATGCAGGGAATGAACAACCCAAGCTTAATTCACAAGTGATCGGTTGCCTTACATTTCCTCCCAAATTCTGCTTGCATGGCCAATATTAAATTGTGGTTATTATTAATTTTGGCAAAGTTTATAATAAAGTCGTGTCTTAAAAACTTAATGAAAAATGACTTCCTTCTAAAGACTGTGGTGGATCTAAGGCAAAATGTGGTCCTTCACTGTCCACTGAATTGCTGAAAAGATTGGAAATTAATCTTAATATTTCTGAAGTGGGTGTTCAGGGCATCTAACTGTCCCATTTCCCCAGAAAGACTGTTCTCTTGGAATATGGGTTTTGTTCTTCTTTTTTTTTTTAATTAGCCTAGAAGAACCCAGGGACCTCTCTGTCTCTCTTCTCCCCTCCCCCAACTTAACCCTCCCTCATAGTTAATAAACTTGGAGGAAAGTTTGGAGTATTTTGAACTGGACTGGCATGTGGGTTGAAGAAAGGAAGCCCAGTTAATGCTAAACATGAACTTAGATTTCAAAATATGAATACCAGCCATATTCTAGAAACTGCATGCAAGCTTGACAAATAATTTGCTTCCTTGTGTATTGGTTTTCTTAATTTCACTTCTGAATACTTATGTCATATGCTTAGCAAGATAATTGTACACTTGGCAATTAAAACCCATCCACATGTTAATGAAAATTGATTAAAAGCACAAAGCATGCTACTATAAGTCAGACTGATAGAAAAAATTTGAAAGACACAAGACACAGAAAAAAAAAAAAGTTAAACCCATATAAAAGAAATACAATGAGCAGATAGTAAGCATATGGGAAGTTCAAGAACTTACTGAAAATCAAGAGTTAGAAGTTTTCATCCAAGGACTCTTTTCCTCCCACCAAGCCTCTAAGGTTTTCAGTGAAACAGCCCAGCCCCCCTCCCCGAAAGCCAGTGGCTTTTGTCCTGACCTAGAGTAGGGTTTGTGGAAACTGTACCTGAGTCAGGCTGTCTGCAATTTCCAAATTGACAAGAAGAGACTGGAAGATAAAGAGCATGTTCTTACAGGTGAAGAGCAATTTTGCAACTTTTCCAGGCGACACCCAGGAGAAAGCTTGCCTGCTACCAACTGCTGCAGAGTCTGGGCAGAATTCCTCTAGAAAGAAAAAGAAAGTCTTTTTTTTTTTTTTTTTTTTTCCCCCTTGTCTGCATCTCTCTGTCTCTAGTTCTCTTTCTCCTCTCTGTCTCTCTCTCTCTGTCTCTCTCTCTCTCTCAGATCCAATCTTTTAAGAGCTTCAGCACATTGCTAAGCTAAAGGGAAATTCTCTTTGATAAAGCGGTGTTTCCAGCTTCTGGGTTTTAAAACCTAAATCTATATTCAAATCTGGCTGAAGGTGTGTTCTGGGATTTATGAAAGCCTCTTAAAGGGGTAAATTTACCAAACCGTGACAAAATCATCACAATCTTACTTTAGACATCTGAAGTGGATGAGAATTTTAAAGAGACCCTTGTTTATTTAACACTGTCCATTTCCAACTCGTGGTTTATTGGCCCCGCATTTCCGCGAAGTTAGACTAGAGGGCAAAGGAGAAGCAGGAGCTGTCTGCTGCGCGTAGCGGAAAGGGGGGAAGCTCTCTCACGCCCCATCGCGCAGAAACCTACCCCTAAGAGAACCCCGGAATTATCAGGGAGGCCCAGCTGCCCCGGGTCATCTTAGAGGACATCCCAAACCTCTACTTCAGACTTGGGAGGTTTCCCACGATACCGGACTCTACAACAGAAAGATCTCCCAATCCAATTTTTTTCAGTTACTTCGAGATCACAAGCGTGTGTTCTAATATTTGTCCACCCCACCCCACCCTCACTGTCCCCAAGGCCTCCCTGCGCCATATCCTCAATGTTCATTTTTCTTTTTCCATCTTTGATGCCTTAAACATCATTTTGATCAAACTGAGGAAACCCTGTCTTTTCTTGGAGGGGGTTTGGGTAGGAAGGATACTCTGATTCAGGTGATCGGCATGGATTTGACCTTCCTTGATCGAAAGCATGGTGACTCTGACCAAGAGTACCCGAATTGGACTTCAACAGCTAGCGCCACAGAAGACAGACTGCCTGGGGCATTTGTTCCCCTTCTCCCTTCCCAAATTGAAGGCCTTGGGGGCAGTCGTCAGGTGTTTCAGCACAGTGGGGGCGGGGTGATTTTAAAAGGTCCGTACTCACCCTCCCCCCCAGCCCGGCCCCCAGAAAGTCGTGACTTCTGGGAACGCGACAGCCAGCGGGTTTCCTCAGACTGGAGCTGTTGCCGAGGGCCGGAGAAGAGCAGGGCGGGCCCGGGGCCGCTCGGGGGCTCGTGGGGCCGCCGGGGCCCAAACCTCTAGAGACACCTGCGAGTCGGGCTTCGGCCTCAGAGTGCCCAGCCCTAGGCCGAGCCGGAGCCGCAGCCCAGCCCGGCTGCTGAGAGCTTGCTGCCTCGTGCGCACTCCCGTAATTCGTTAATTGCTGTAAATCCCAAGGACGGCCACATTTGATTACACATACAGTATAAGAACCGACAACAAAGCGACGAATTAATTACCAACTTCATTAACATAGGTCCCCAAATTAAAGGCAGCGAGCTGTTTCTTTGGGCCCACTTGCCGTGGTGGTGGTGGTGGTGGTGGTGGTGGTGGGTGGGTGGGGGGTGTTTAGAAAGAGATTTCATTTTTATTTTCCTGCACTGGTAGTTGTGAGGGGAGAGAGCTGTCTTCTGCTCCCGCCAGCCCCACCCCCACCCCACCCCCGTACACACACACACTCAGTAGTTACATTTGTCCCCCTGCCCCCCAATACTCCGCCCATCTGTTTTTCTGCCTTTCTAGGGACTCGATCGGGTTGAAAGCTATCGGATCCTCGCTCTCTGCCAGGCGGAAAAGTAGGGCTGAGGTTAGCTTTCTCCGGCGGGGATCCTCCGGTACCAACACCTCCCTGCCTCCCAGCTCTCAGACCTGGGCTCACCGGGCGCCAACCCAGTTAGCTCCAGGAGGCTCCGCAGCCTTGGGAGTTTGGTGGCGTTTGTTGTAAGGCAGAAACTGTTTCCAGCGGAGGCTCTTGCCCACACCCGCACCCGCGAGGCCTGACCCGGCCCCTCCTGCTTCCTCCCAACCAGCCTTGGAGTTAGATTTCGGGGTTCGTGCTTTTTACAGCCTGCCGTGGGCTTCTCCACTCCAAAAACACTGAATTGAAATCCGGAGACTAGATCTGTCGTTCTCAGGGACCAGGGAATATTTATAAGGACTTAAAAAGAATAGAGAGGACGCCGAGTTTTTTTTTTTTTCTTTTTTTTTTTTTTTTCTTCCCAGTAGTTTGTTCTTTGGCTTGTATGTCTTATCTCCATCTTCCCTGAATGTCCGCACCTCATTCCCAGGCCTCCTTCCTTCACTCTTTCTGTCCCTCAAGGTGGTTTGACTCTGTTTGAGAGGACATACTCTTTTTAAGTTTCATTATGGCTTGCTTTCTGCCTGATTCATACTTATCGCTAGTGGCTGGAGGGAGAAAGAACCCAGTTCTCTCTCACCCCCACCCTTCTCCAGTCTTAAATATTTTTATATCCCTAGCTCAAATTGTTTGTTATTCCATAAAATTAAAACCAAAAGGAAAGGGGACAAGAAAGGAATGTAGAGAAATATGAGGGAAAGAAGGTAAGGGGAGGCCTCCCTGTCCATCATTTTAATTATACAATTAGTTCACATGCGTCGGCCCATAATGTATATTTTAAGCAGAGCCCAGTGTCTTTCAAGAACATTCTGGTAATGTCGGAGGCCTGGATTTGTTGCCTGCTCGTCCCCCCGTGCAGCAGCGGCCTGTTTTCCTCCCCCTGTTGTGTGTTTTTATTATTTTCCCTCTGGCTTAGATGTGTCAATCATTCTCTCCCTGCCATTGGTTGGAGAGTTTGCGTCAAAAAGTTGCCAGAGAGGCGCTTTCTCAGCAAATCTCCCTGAGAGCGGAACCGACCTCAGCTCCAACTCAGCCTCCACTGTTATTAAAAATAAAAATCGCTACAGCAGCCCTCACTCACCACGTCTACTTTGTATGTATCTTAGAGGGGCGCACGCGTTTCTAATTCAGGCACTTTCTTCATTTTCTGTTCTCTCTGAAAGAAAAAAAAAATATATATATATATATATATATCTTTTTGGTTGTGTTTGACTTTTTACGGAAGGGTGAAGACTGCAAGGCTTCTAACTGAATACTCTCGATTTCTTTTAGGATAGCTGGCTATTGGGATTTTGAAGGATAATTTGATTTTTCCCCCTAATCTCCAATGCGGCTGTAAGGTAAGTGTCCGTTTGTCTTGTCTGTCTATATCCATATCGATGTGTCCCTCTGCCTATCATCACCCCCCCCCACCTCCAATAGACCGACCCATGCACCACTGAGAACGTGGAGTTCTTCTGAAGCCCGATGTATTTTTTTTTCTCTTTTATTTGAAGTGTAATAACGATCATTGAGAAAAATTGACGATCTGGAGAGAGGGCGGGAGTGGGAGGGCGGGAGGGAGTGTGCTCCTGGGGGTCGCCACTACTGCAAATCGTCGAAATCCTGCGAATCTAATCTGGGGCGTTTGGGAGGGGGTTTGTTTGTGGGTTTTTATGTCCACGCCATTCTGGGCTTCTGCCTTCGATCTTTTGGCCCCCACGTTTGGTTGGGGTCGTTTGGATTGATCCCAAGGACGTTTTTAGAGCCCGAGACAAAAAGATGCAGATGTAGCTAGATGGGTGGGTTAAAAAAATAGTAATAGGGTAGAGGCTTTCTTGGGCCCTTGCGCCGGAAGACCAGCTCTTTTGCGGGTCGGCTGGAACCGGCAGCCGCCGCTCAAACCCCCAGACTACCCCTAAAGGACGTGAACGAAAGCCCGAGCGGTTAACCGAGGAGGCGGGGAGCGCCGGCGTCTCGTCTATCCCAGTGCTCACCGCTCTTTTTTGCTCACCTCTCCCAAAGCCAAGAACAGCTCTGTTCTCATCCTCTTCCAAAGGCTTCCCAGTCTCGTTTTTTTTTTTTTTTTTTTTTTTTTAAATCACACCCCCACTCCAATCCCTGGGAGAGTGCAGCTTCCCTCCCGCTATCACACGCGGTTGTCGTGATCCTAGACCTGGGTCACCAGGCCGAGGCAGCAAGGAAGTGTGGTTTTTCAACGTGACTTTGCAAAGGATGGTTCCGTGCGCGCTCCACGTAGCCCTCCGCGCGCACCTGGGGAGTGCAGAAATGGTGGTGAGTGGCCCCTGCGCCGCCGGAGGCCGCAGCCGGGCTGGGGACGGGAATCCTTCCGCTGGGGATCTCAGTCCCTCAGCTGTACTCCGACTGTGGCAGCGGTGGGGCCCTCCCGCGCGCTCGTGCACTCTCTTATCCAGCTCGCGGACATTGAAGTGTTGTGGGGCCGGGCCGGGCCGGGATCGAGGGGTTCGCAGAGGCACAGCTTCTGCTCTGTCTGTCCAGCGAGAACCAACAGAGGGTCTCTGCCAACACTGGGCCTGGGCGACGTGTCGCGCCGCAAACTCCGAAGAAGTCGTCGTGTTTATGCATTAAAGTGACTATTGAAAGCATATGTTCGATTTCAGGGCACATTTTTTTTTCTTTAACCCAAGTGCCCCATCAGAATTCCCCCTTAACAGACAGTAGTCATGTGCGGAGAAGGCCGAGCTTCGTCTACCCGGCAGTGGAAGATTACTTGGGGAGGGAGGGGAAACCGCTCCTTGTAATGTTACCCTCCGTCAGGATTTCTCCTGCTCACCTCGCGACTTTTTCTAGCCACCGAAAGTTATTAGCACCAGAAGAGTTGAGCGGAAACTCCTCCCCCAAAGTAAGGTAGACACCCAGGCTTCTTCCAGAGCTAACACCCGGGCTTTCTCCTACCGATAATTAATAGTCAAGGCCAACCCTTTTGGCACGTTTCTTCCTCCCTCCCTCGCGGGTGGCAGAGTTGTTTGATTCCCTGAGGCCAAAAACTTTCACTCGAGTTCGCCGGGGAGAGGCCAGCGCCTGCTGTTTTCTGCGGTGCCCATATATCTCCTTTTTCTTTCTTTCCTCCTCCTCTTCATCGTCTTCCCAGCCGCAGGCCAGTCACCAGTCCGCGTAGTTTTGTTTCCTTTCCATCATGCAGAAAATTAATCAGCCAGGACGAGAAGCAGAGCTGAGCACGGCGGCCTGTAATTAAGGGACGTGTGCCCCTCGGATTATCTCGTTAGTTTATCAAGAAAACATTTATTATAATTAATTCTCGGACGAGGTAATTATTATTGAGCGAGGACACAGCAACTGGTAGATGGGCTTCTTGGAGGAAAAAAAAAAAAACAAGGTGGGGGGAGGGGGAAGCGACAGATTGCACGAATTGACCGTTAGATATAAGGCTGTGCAGGCCGACGCGGGCAGTGCAGCGGGACCTCGGGCGCCCGGGCTGCGGGGCTGCGGGGCTGCCGGACAGGGACGCGGGGCAGAGCCACTAGCGCCCGGGGGTGCGGGCGCCGACCGGCTGCTGGGACTCGCCGCGCCACCGCCGTTTCCTCCTAGGCATGAGCTCTCCCGAGGCCACCTCGCCTCGTGAGCGGTCATACTGAAAGGGTATTTCTTTTTCCTCTTCTACACTGCTTTGAGAGGAAGGGAGTCGGGCGTGCATAGAGGGATTCGAAAGTTAGATAGAAGGGCCCACGGCCACTTCATTGGGTAGGGGAATACCTATGTTGGTAGTTGAGAGTACCCCGTGGTTTTGTTTCTTGTTTTTTCTCTTTCTCTTTGATCCAATAGTAAAAGTGGAAATAGTCTATCCTGAGAATTTTAGCCATTTTGTGATAGCAAGGGCAAAGGAACTCCAAGAAGGCTCTCGGTCCTGTTGCTTTCTATTACTGTTTTTTATGTTGGAATGTGTTACTTTATTGTATGATGTGTCAGGCATTTCCAATTGGATGAGAGCTAGACATGTAAGAACACTTCCATATTTCTCATGTGTACTTTATGACTAGCTTTCTCTGTAGCAGTTCAGAACTTTCCAAGGTAGTAATGTATTAAACAAAAAAGAACTCCAGTTTAGAGGCTACTTAAACAAATAAATGACCGTATTTTAAAGCGATATTACTTTCATGGCCTCTAAATAACTGCATCCTGAAAAGAGAAGAATACAAAACAAATTCTTTGTAGGAGCAACCTCATTGGTTTTACTGATTAATAATACCAACTCCTCCAAGAGGGACATTTATAAAATTACTTTAAATGATATCTTAGGGTGAAAAAGCATGACTTGTGCTCTGGATTTAAATCAGGAAGAAGTCCCAGTAACTGAGTTCCTTTAGTGGAACTTTGTGCCTTGATGTCTTAAGTAATGTAAATATGAAAACCCACAGTCCTTAGAACTCATTAAGATCTTGGTAAAAGTAAGAGAGAACTGCTAATATTCTATCCGCCATTTTGAGGACATCTCCCATAGTGTCAAAGTTTCAAAGGAGAGATCCTTGCACGATGAGTGCCACATTTTAGGAAAATAAAAGCAGACCTGCAAACTGCTATGTATACATCTATTTTGAATCTCTGTACTGGGAGGAGGCAGGAAGAATTTAACTAGAGAAAGTAAATAACTTGTTTTTTTTCTTCCTTTCTCCTCCCACCCCCCAGCTCATTTTCTTATATGATTATAAGAAACTTGAAAGGTAGAGAGAAATTGTATTAGTTTCACAACTTTGGGTGTTTATGTATCTGTTTTCTTCAAAACCAAAATGTGCAAAAGGCAGTTGGAGTTAACAGGAAACTCTGCTGCTGAGCCCCCAACTGTCCGAAAATTTGCCTCCTCCTGCAGCATCTCCAGCTTCCACGCATCAAATTCAACATGGAAGCGGCTTGCATTACAAATGCACACCCTTTCTACTTGCAAATGTTGGGGCTTGTCATTATCTGATTGGAGAGATTGTAACTTTACTTCAGAATTTCTAGCAAGCTCTATGCCAATCTTGAAGAATTTTTTGCAGCATGTTTAAATATTTGATGGGTGTTGCTTAAAAGTTAAATACTTGTTTGTTTAGCTTTAGTTGTTTTAGACACATATAATCAAGGTTCTCCAAAACCCTAATAAATCTGTTACTTACCTCGAAATCTAATTATCCAGACTACTAATTAGGTGAAAATGATTACTGGAAATGACTTTAAATGTGGAATGATAATGGTTGGGCAGTTTTCTCAAGTTTGTTGTTCAGCAAGTTGGTATTTTAGATGTTAAATGCAGTGACATTTTAGGTTCGCAGCAGTTGAAAGTGGTAAAAAGCTAAGATAATTAAAATCTCTGCCATGGAAAGGCAACAGTCTGGGGAGAGGTAGATTTCTTGAATTGTTTCTTTGTTTCTCACCAATGGGCTTTGTTATCAGCATTATTTATTTAGCCAAAGAGTTCTTTGTCTCTGCAAATGGCCCCAATCAAGTTTTGTTTGAGACAATTAGCTAGTGCCAGCCAATGAGTCCTATGCAAATGTTGGGATAGGAATGCAATGTGTGCATTTGGAGGCGTGGGGTTTTGTTCGTGGGGAAGGCAGATTGTAATTGCTTTCTTAGGGTCTTTTTTTTTTTTTTTTTTAAGTTTAGGGTGGGGGTGGGGAATACAGGTTTATCTGGTCTCCTTCTATCCCCTCTAGTTCCAGAGCAGCTGGGGGTGGGGGTGGGGGGGGTTGTCTGCAACTCTTTTAAAAGCCTCTGCCTTGCCTAGCCCGGGCTCTTTTTAGTTAGTGGTGGAACGCGAGAGAGCTGCTCCCTCCGAAGCAGTAAACCAGCACCTCTGTTTGTTTGTTTGTTTTGCCCTTAGTTCCACCACTCCAAACCCACCCACCAAGGACCCTGAACCTGTCCACCCCAGGCGAATCGAGATCTTCCGGCTGGGTCTCCCCCATTTGGGCCGACTTTGCGCCTCCAAACAACCTTAGCATGATGTCTTATCTTAAGCAACCGCCTTACGCAGTCAATGGGCTGAGTCTGACCACTTCGGGTATGGACTTGCTACACCCCTCCGTGGGCTACCCGGGTAAGTGAGCTCTTCCGCACTCCTGCCCCGCCCTTCCCCACGCCCGCTCCGCGCGTTTGTGACACCCCATTTCCCCCAGCCCTGGGGTTGGAGGTCGTGCCGTCCCCACCCCAGCTCCTGGCGAGGTCCCTGCTGGGTTTTCCTTGCCTGGAAGCATTGAAGAGTCACCAGGCATTTACTAACCGAGAAGAGAACAGGGGCTGGGAAGAAGCGAGTAGGTGGGTCTGCAACAGCTGTAGAAAATCACGCCACTTGATTCTTGATTCGAGTGACTGGTGGACACACATTGTGGTAGAGTGAGAAAGGTTACTGCCCTTGTCACTTGGGGGCGAGGCCCTTGCTTTTAACTCCACTCTTAGTTCCTCCGAAGGGCCCTTTTGGAGAAGCGGAGTTTTCTCACAGTGCGTCCTCCGCAGCTCCCCCCCCCCCCCCGCCCCGCCGGGAGCTTCCCCTCTGACCCCCAGTTCTTCACCTTTAATCCGGAGAGGTTGTGACTCCCCCAAGTGCGGGTGCTTTCCTTTTCGATCAGATCTGTTGTTATTATTATTATTATTATACCTCATAAAAGTATGAACTATGTATGTCCCCATTTCAAAGATGGAGGAATAAAGGCTCTTGGAGTGCTAAAAGCCGTGGGAGCAGGATCCAGATTCGCCCGATCAATCCGAGCTTCCCGTCCTCAGAGATGCTTTGATTTAACCGAGTGGCTTTTTCGTTTGTGTTGTGGTTTGAGGTGGATTTTGGAGGACTTGGGCTTTTTCCCCCCGCGTTTGTTTTGTTATCTTTCGAAGTAATGCTCTGGCTGAGTGCTACTCTGTCAAGGGCAGTGTGTCCTGCGTCTCCGGGAGCCCAGGCCCTGGAAGCTGGAAGCGCAGGGGAGAGCACTGGGAGGGGGAGGGGGGGGAGGGGAGCGAGGGGAGCGAGGGGGGAAGGTGGGATAGTCGGAGGACCCGCGGAAACCCCTATGACTGAGAAACTGCTCCCCCACCCTAAAGGGCCCTGGGCTTCTTGTCCCGCAGCCACCCCCCGGAAACAGCGGCGGGAGAGGACAACGTTTACCAGAGCTCAGCTAGACGTACTGGAAGCGCTGTTTGCCAAGACCCGGTACCCAGACATCTTCATGCGGGAAGAAGTGGCGCTGAAAATCAACTTGCCCGAATCCAGGGTGCAGGTAGGGCAGATCTGAGCAATTTTTCCTGACCGTGCCATTCCCCCCCCCCCCCCATGGTGATGTATGTTGAAGACCCAGGAGAGCCCTAGACCTTTGCTAGAACCAAAGGAAGGTTTGAGACTCTAAACATGTGGGGACCAATAAACTATTCTCCTTTCTCCCCTTTTTGCCTCCCCGTTCTCATTTAGTCCTATCGTCAAGGGTCTTTCAGTCCAGGTTGCAAGATGAGAGTAGCAATTAAGCTACTGTCATGAGTCCTTGGGTCTCTGGTGGTCAGAGACTCAGCCTTGGGCCGGTTTCAGTGGTAGTGGCATGGTATTTTAGCTCTTCCCTTCCCCTATGTGGAAATCTTTCCCTCTTTTCATGGACTTTGAGGGGTGAAAGAATCTCAGCTCCTCCAGTCTAAATATTTTTATAGATAAAGAAACAGAGCAAATGACTTACTCAAGGTCATACCTAAATTTGGTGGCAGAGCCAGGCTAGAGAAACAGTTGGTGCTTTTACCAAGTAAGTTAACACAGTAAAAGTATGTTTTCTTTGGCTTCTTCAGGATTCAATTGAATTTTTGAGTTCTAGGTTATTTAACAGATCAAATGTGTTTATAATATCTCTAGTAACACCCGTCTCCTTTGGTTTAGTCCTTCTAAACTTGACCCTAAAGTGTATATGGAAAAAATCAACTCTGACTTGCCTGGAAAGCAAGCCCCATACAGAGTTCTCTGGAAAGAGTGTTTAGCATCTAAACCACACACACACACCTGGTTGGGTCTCTCAGGTAGGACAAGTTTGTGAAAGTGCCAGCCATCAGCATGAACTGCAAAGCAGAAAATGCCTTTTCAAAGTGGGTTTGGAAGAAGTTTTTAGCACTTGTGAGGATTGAATCAAAGTCCTCAGTGAAGAAAAGAAATGGCTCTGAATGGTTGGTGGCATTGAGCATGGCCTTAGGGGCACTACTTTACCACAGTTATAATACCAAAAGGAGAGCTCATTCAAGAGGACAATTAAGAACTTGTACCTCAGAAAGTGCCGGTAGTTCTCTGATAAGCCCCCTCACATACCAGACACTGTTCCTTCATTACAAAGTATGAACAGGGCTGGTAAAGAGAATTTTCAAAGTTGTAGGCAGAGGTTTAAGTTGACAGGCCAGTGAACATAGTACAGAAAATGGAATCTATGGGCTGAGTGGCACTACTCTAAAGGCACAGATTTGATCCTATATAGACTATAGAGGGGGTCTCTCCTTGAGCTCAAAGAAGAGAACATCCAAGTAACTCCATTCACAAAGAACCTTTCTGCAAATAGTGGCTTTTAAGACAGCTTTTCTCAACAAGATCATGTCTTCTGAGCTTTCTTTCATAAGCAAGTCTTACTAGGAGAAGTAGAAATAAGGTGATGGAACCAATCTCCATATTATCTTATCTGTGGATCTCTGGAAGAGGGAATGTATACTGTTTGAATTGAGGCTGCTGTTGTTGGCATATAACATCAGCATTGTTTGCCCTCTCTTTTCTTGTGTCTCCCCCCAAAAGACATTCCACCATGATTGCATCCAAAAATATAATTTTTCTATGTATATGTCTATTAGAGGTGAAATAATAAGAAAGTGAGGTGGAGAAATTTTAGCCATATGGTTTGGGATTTTTTTAAAAATAATTATTGTTCTGGACTGGCGATAAAATGGGACAAGTGCTTTTAGACAGAGCCTCCCCAACTTTCACAATTTCAGAAGCATACATGAGGGTACCTCATAGTGGGTCTCTAGTAGCAGGGAGAGCATCTACTTAGTTCATCTGTCCATGTAGGACAGATTTATATCTAGGAGCCACTCTTGTTCCTAAGGAGTTACTGAATCCACGTTAAAAAACCTTCTTTCCCTTTCAAGGTATGGTTTAAGAATCGAAGAGCTAAGTGCCGCCAACAGCAGCAGCAACAACAGAATGGAGGTCAAAACAAAGTGAGACCTGCCAAAAAGAAGACATCTCCAGCTCGGGAAGTGAGTTCAGAGAGTGGAACAAGTGGCCAGTTCACTCCCCCCTCTAGCACCTCAGTCCCTACCATTGCCAGCAGCAGTGCTCCAGTGTCTATCTGGAGCCCAGCTTCCATCTCCCCACTGTCAGATCCCTTGTCCACTTCCTCTTCCTGCATGCAGAGGTCCTATCCCATGACCTATACTCAGGCTTCAGGTTATAGTCAAGGATATGCTGGCTCAACTTCCTACTTTGGGGGCATGGACTGTGGATCTTATTTGACCCCTATGCATCACCAGCTTCCTGGACCAGGGGCCACATTGAGTCCCATGGGTACCAATGCAGTTACCAGCCATCTCAATCAGTCCCCAGCTTCTCTTTCCACCCAGGGATATGGAGCTTCAAGCTTGGGTTTTAACTCAACCACTGATTGCTTGGATTATAAGGACCAAACTGCCTCCTGGAAGCTTAACTTCAATGCTGACTGCTTGGATTATAAAGATCAGACATCCTCATGGAAATTCCAGGTTTTGTGAAGACCTGTAGAACCTCTTTTTGTGGGTGATTTTTAAATATGCTGGGCTGGACATTCCAGTTTTAGCCAGGCATTGGTTAAAAGAGTTAGATGGGATGATGCTCAGACTCCTCTGATCAAAGTTCCAGGAGGCATAGAAGGAAAAATGAAGGGCCTTAAAAGGGCCTACCAACCAGCAACCTGAAATGGACAAACCAATCTGCTTAAGATCCTCTCATAGTTTTAGATCATTGGTTTTCCTGATTTACAAAGTGATCTATCAAATGCATTCTAGCCATGTGCAACCAAACACAACCAAAAAAATAAAAATCACACGACAAGTTGTGAGGGAAAGGAGGGAAGGTCATAGCCTTCATAAGCAGAGGTGATCCAATGTTTTAGCCAATCCTTGGTTGAATCTTAGGAATGAACAGTGTCTCAAGCTCATTCACGTTTCATGACCAACTGGTAGTTGGCACTGAAAAAACTTTTCAGGGCTGTGTGAATTGTGCGACTGATTGTCCTAGATGCACTACTTTATTTAAAAAATAATGTTCATAAGGAGTCAATATGTAGTTTAAGAGACAATCAGTGTGTGTCTTATATAAATGGTACATCTGTGGTTTTTAATCTGTGCTAGACTTCAAAACTGTGATCTCCTGTTATTGTATGCAACCTTGAACTCCACCTCTCCAGGAGTTCTTCGTGATTAAATAGGTTATAATTATAAGCAAAATTCAGAGCAATGAGTACTGATTTTAAAAGATTACTTTTGGCTGGAGGTGAGCTGCACTGAAACTTTACGACAAAATGTCTGGACAAGGAGAGTGAGAGAAGAGAAAAAAAGGACATTAATTCATCTGTATTTTACTGTTGGTAAGCCTAGCAGTAAAGAGACATTGGTCAATTGCTCTGACCCTGATGAATTTTTAAACTGAGATCATTGTTGTTTATGCTTGCAGATGTTAACTGGAAGTTATATATGCATAAACCTTTTTTTCCTGGATTTGGCAGATATGTATAATTATATTAAAATGGTTCTAGCACAACATTGGGTCTAGTTTAATTTTACACCACTATTTATGAATGAGAAGCCTACATTCAGCCTCACCTTCCCAAAGTGTTTTTTGTAGAGCAGCAAGGAAATTAGCAATTTTTCCTTTTTGTTGTTAATCAATGGATGAACTAGATATGAATGACAAAATGGTTTGTAAACTATTTGACTTCCATCAGAGTTGCTCTGAAATTGAATTCAGAGAGCCTAACAATCATTAGGATCTTATTATCCTTGCTCTTCCCTCACTGCTACAAACCTGAATTATTCCTTAGGCACTTTATTAGTAAGTTTTTAAATAGATCGATTTTTTTTTTTTTTTAAAGAGGGAGGAGAAGATCTGGAGTACTTCTCAGAAAATGATAATAACAAGAATTTCTTGTTACTATTCTCTTATTAGGGGGATTTTTTAACTTCTAAAAAATCTGAGGTAAACATGAGAGGGAGTGTAATCAGAATCTGAAAGCAGTTCAGGCAGAAGTGATTTCTGAACAAAAGAGTTTCAGAAAACTTTTAAAACCTATAATTTCAGTACTTGAACATAAGGCACCCTGGTCAGGTTTTTTTTTTTTTTTTTGGAAGAAAGTGTTAAGGGGGGGGGGGGGGGGAGAAGAAGTCCCTTTTCAGTTGTACCTGTATTTTGTTCAGTCACCAGAAAAGACAAATGGGTCAATGATCATGGTGCTCCTCAGGTAAAAGCAATATTTAATTTCATTTTAAACTTCTTATGTTCTTAAATTTGACCAAAATTAGTGACCTTTGATTGTAACTTTCCAAATGAAGGTTAGCAGTTGCAACCATTTTGTTTTCTGGCTAGTTCATTTTCCTGTCCCTGCCTGCGCATGCTCTCTTGAATGATACTTCATCCAGCCTAATAGGTAAACCGTTTTCCTGCTAAACGAAATACAATAATGCAATAGTTTTACAATCAACACTTAACCATGAAATTTGGCAAGATTTTTCATTACCTACTGATAATATTCACCCTTAAACCGGAAGTAAAATTGGGGCCGAGTGTTTTAAGTTTTTCCCAGATTCAGGGTCTTAATCTCCCAGCTTTTCTCCTGCAATAGTCAAGCAGATCCCAAATAACCAATTTCGCACACTGCTCTGAGTTTTCAGGAAGCCTCACAAAGGGACGGAAGGATTACCCTTTCTTAAAAAGCAATAATGACAGCAAATGTCGGGCTACACAGCAAATACTCTGTTTCTCAACTGAAACTTAAAACGAGGTTAGAAAGAGGAGGCCTGCGCATCCTCTGAAACTAATTTTTTCCATCACCTTTGCACAACTTCGTTTAACTGAGACCACGCAGTTAAATCCCTTTGGATTGATGGAGGAAGTAGAAATGAATTCCCCCTGACCAAAGGCAACCGAGGGAGGGAAAGAGGGCGGGGAGCGAGCACTGGCTTAAAGACATCCAGAGAGTTTGATCGCCACTGTGGTCAAGACCGGATTTAATGAAGTTAAGCCCAGTAACGTGTTCCCTGGTGCTGAAATGACACTGTCCTCCAAAAGCTGTCAGGACGCTACTTCAGATGTATATTGGCAATTAACGAAAAGTGAGACGGCAATATAATAAAAGGACATATAATGGAGGGCAGAGAATGAGGGTGGGGGTAGATTGTTTTTAGGAAGATCAGTTTCCCCAAACCTTTATCTTTCCCTCAAGGATTCTTGGCCTTTTGCATTTCACCTTGAGAATGTTTCTTCCCTTCCTAGATAAGAGAAATTCAATCAAGTCAATTAAGTTCGGGCTTTGGAAACCCCCTGGTTTTAGATAATGGTCAGTTTTCTCAACTCTTTCTCCCACACGCTTCCCTCTAATCTCACCTTTGCTATTAGTGTCCCCACCTCAGAGCTGTCGCCCGAGGCGGTAGACGTCAGAGGCCGGGGGCGGGACTGCGAGGTGTGAGTTCAAGGCGGCCCTCGGAGGCCACGGGTGCTCTGCGCCGGACTAACGGCGCTCTTTCAAGGGCTACATTTTCCAAATCTTGAATGGCAACTGGAGTTACTTGGAGAAAGCACCCCTATCTCTGCCTCGGGGATCCCAAGCGGAACCAGTTGGCTTTGAAGCTGGTGCCGCCCCCCTGGGCCGCATGCATAGCTCTGCGGGACAAGGCTGGGGCTAGGTGGAGCTTTTCTTCAGGCCCGGTTGCGCTTTCTGGTCTGGCTCCCGCCCTGTTCCGAACCCAGATCTTCTCCGGAGCCGCAGCCCGCTCACTAGGCCCAGTGGACTTCGGCTGAGCTCGCGTGCGCAGACCCAACGCCATGGGCCTCTGCAAGGTCAGAGGCAGCGGCAGCGCGGTAACCCCTCACTCCAACCCATCCGGGGTCTTGAAGTGCAGCCGCAGGCCTTGGTGCCTGTCTCTGGGTAGCCTCAAAATCTGGCAGTCCTGTGGTCTTCGGGGGGTTGGGAGTGGCCCTGGCAGGAGGCGAGCTCCCGCGCCCGAAGCTAAAGCAAAGCTGCGTCCATCCGGCTCGGGGAGAGTCGGCCAGGAGGGGAAAGAGAGACTGAAGGGGCCCACGGTTGATAGTTTCCACGACTCCCCGGAGGTTGCGCTGCAGATGGCTGGGAAGGGGACCTCAAAGAGGTCAGTGAAGGGACAGGCCGAAGCCACCGCCACAGCTGGGCCTCCCGCCGCGCCTGCGGCCTCATGTCCCGGGACAGACGGGACCCAGTTGGTCCCGCCTTGGGTCCCCGGGGACCCTCCCGGGAAAGCCAGGTGCTTTGACTAGTGGGGCTGGAGGATTCCGGCCCTCTGCTGGGAGCCCGGACGCTGAGCTGGGGCTTGCAGGGGGAAACCTGAGAAATTGTTACCCTTGGCTCATCCCTTTTCTCCTACTCCCCTATATTTCGTTTTCCCTCGAGCGTTCTTTTTAGTTTTGGACCCGGCGCAGCCTGAGGAGAGTTCTAGAATGGCGAAGTGACCTTTTTGGTGTCCGGGCAGCTCCAACTTTCAGTGCACCTATTCCGGTTACCTGCAGCGCAGAAGCCACACACAAGCACCCGCCTCCACTTAGCCAGAGGCGGCCAGCCAGGGCGCGCACACCACTTGTTTGAACCCGCATCTCATGCCGGGTGAGAACCTGGCTGTTGTTACCCCAACAAAGCTGTAACCCAAAACCAGGCTTGCAAGTGTTGGGTGGTGGTTTATTGCGCACAAAGATGGGTTTTTAATCACACAAAAGAGGAGCACAAAGAAATCGGTACATCCCATGCAAATGGAATCAGACGTAGTAGATAACAATAAAAATGGGAACATGTAAGTTCAGATTCAGCTATGACCTCCAAGTAAGGTACTTTCTTTACTTGGAAACATTAAAAAGGACACCTATCTCTCTCCCACTTGTGCCACTAAAGGCTCCAAACCCTCATCGTGCTTCTGTATGCTCAGATCTGCCACCAGTTCTCTGAGCACCTCTGTTTTTTTCTTCCTTAAAGCTCCCTGCACCTTGTCAGAGCAGGTTGCTCTGATTTTTCCAATGCCCCATTTTAGCCCTTGGGTTACTGAGATACAAAAGACTGAAGCCCTGGGGCTTTGCCCTGGAATGGAGAGAGCAAAACCCCCAATGAAACCCACCCTGATGTTTTTTGGTATTCGGCTCTGAAACTGCAGATTACAGGATTTGTCTCGGACAGAATTAACATTACATGTGAAACTGTAGTGCATTGGTATATTGAGACACGTTGTGTAGGATTGCTTGGAGCATCTCTTCCACACTGCCTTTTAATAGCAACATGAGACTTTGAATAATGTTCTTTTAAAAATTATTTACTTGATTAAAATGAAATCTAGCACTGTTCGTATTTCTAATGCAAGCTGTTAGAAGGAAACTGAACCAAATCAGGAACTGGAGGAAGCTTCTGTATGCAGAAGTGGCTGGAGAGGAGGAGGAAACAAGCATGCATTTGAAAGGCCACCACCATGCAGCAGTCTTCACAACCATGGGAGGACCCCCCAATGCTAAAGAGAATCAGCCAGACTTTCTCTCTAGCTAGCAGTGTGTTTTATGTTTAAAATCCAACCTGCTATTGACTGCAAATAAACAATAAGCAAATTCAAATAAAGGAGCCCTACCAAGTCCAACCCATTTGTCAAAGATAAGTATAGGTGCTGGGACAACCAGACCACCATGGGGGAAAGGTGGCTTCAAATTTTGTTTTTTTGTTTTTTTTTCTACTAGAGGGAAAATCAAACAGCATGAGTTCTATGACTCACTTTTATTCTTTTATCTCCTTCACCCTTTACTTTCAGTTCTTAGTGGAAACATAGTATGGGGGTGGGGGGGGGTGACAAACAAAACGAGCGCAAAAAGAATCCCACAGAAAATTTAATGGTAAGTTGGCAAAGTTTGAATTGATATCTGTTTTAGCACTACAAGGAAAAAAAGGTGTCCACAAATCATATGGAATCCTCTGCTGCCTTATCTAGTGCCCTGGCCTTAATATGCCTACTGCAGGGGTAAGGAAGGGGCATTTGATTAAAGATTTCTTAATCTACTTCTCATCACTAGGAGACATTTTCAGTCATGACATTTCTATGAAAATGTCAGTTTCTAGGAGCCATAGGATTGCTGATTGCTTTTTGTCCTTCCTGGACTACTCACGAGGGGATCAGCATATGCTCCCTTTGGGAGCTACAGAAACAGCGGTGAACTTACCCTGAGGACTTGATAGCCCTCAGTCCCAGGTCCTGGGGTAAAGACTTGGAAAGCATCCCTTAGGAGCTAAGTCCTGGGTAGGGTGAATGTTCTCTTTTAGGCCCTGCCCTCAATCTCCCAACCAGACTCTCCAGAGGACTTGGGCTACAGTGAAACCATAAAAATCACTGTCGCAGCCTTGAGTTGTTAAAATCTGTTCCTAGAACCAATAGACACATTTTAGGATCATGGTCCATTAATAAAAATCTCCTTAACATTCAAATGGCTCTAAAATGCGTTGATGGGGGATTACTGAGGCCTAATGGATGTTATGTGATAACATGGTCTTTGAGTAGTGAGGTTCTGGAATGGGTGTCTGACCAAAGCTACCTGATTATCAGCTTACAACCAAACCACTTTTTAGCTGCGATGCTCTTACGAAGAAGCAAAGAAGCGTTCTTCCCCGCAAAGCCTGAGACTTCTGTATTCTTTCTTTAACCTACTTAACAACTGCATAGTGTCTGACTAGTGTCCGGGAAAGGAGAGAGGAAAAACCTGCCCGCAGGCGTAAGGTCACCTTCAGACGTAAGGGGGCGGGATGTGGGTCACTGTCCTTCCCTTTCCAGGTCTTAATAGAACAATGCTCAAAAGGTGATGGCTCCTGCAGACCAAGGCAGTTGCTGGGGATGTCCCGTTGGACTCCTGAGCCCATCGGCCTCTGGCCATCTCAGAACGCAACCCCAAAGAGGCTGCTGGTCCCTTCACAGCCCGCCAAATGCGGGAAAACTCGCGGAGCTCTCCTGCTGGCCGCGGGGACGCTTTGGGGCCGGGTTGCGCACCGCCGACAGCGCTAAGGACTTGCTGACAGCAACCTTGGCTCCAGAAAAAGGAGCGTGTCCTGGAGTTTCTCTGAGTACTTGGCAAAAGCACCGTGTGCTCATATTCTATTTGCACCTTTCACTCAACAAATAAATGAAGCGAAAGTCCCTGAAAGCTGGGTCTTTTCTGGCTGCAAAGTGCACACTTGCATCGCCCTGGGAGACCTCCCCTTTTTGCGCGAGGAGCCCCCAAACTAATGTCATTTGGGGAATCCGGAGATAGTACCCAAGGAGGCAGGGAGTTACTCGAGTGGCTAAGGGGCAGGTCTCAGGCCAGCTGAATAGGACGACAGGATCACCATCCCCCAGTCAGCACCTCCCAGGGGAACCCCTCCCGTAAGCGGGCCTCGAAGCAACGGTGTCAGGGCTCCGCTGGAGGCGGCACGTGGCCTGACCGCCAAGTCCCCAGTGGAGCGGCAGACTGTGGGTTGCGCCGGCCCAGCGGAAGCGAAGGCTCGGGCCTCAGGCACCGGAGCTGCAGCGCTCTGGGAGTGGCCTGGGAAGCACAGGAAAGGGGAAGATCAGAGTGTGGTGGGTGTGGGTGCAACCACACGGGGAATCAGCAGGTCTTTACAAGAAGCCGACATGGGCGCTCTTTCCTTCCGTCGCCGAGCCGCAGCTGCACGTTGGGCCAGGTTGCAAATCCCAGCTTCCTCCCTCCCGCTCCTTTCGGTGAAAAGACGCAGGAGCTGAAGCGGGCCTGGCCTCAGGCTCCGGGTCTGGGGTAACACAGCCTTCCGGGCGGGAATCCACCCCCCGGAACCGAGTGTGCCAGCGCTGGTAAGACGCAGGCAGCGCTGCTCCCTCCCTGCGGAAGTGCTCCCACCCGGGCCTCCTGGGCCTAGGCGGCGGGGGCGGCGGCTTCCGGTTCCAACTCGAGGCCTCACCAGCTGGCGCGTGGAGCAGTCGGATACCCTGTGCCAGGGCCCGTTTAGACGGCTGGTTTAACGAGTTGGCCTAAAATGAGTTTTGAGTTAGAGCTTTTGAACACTAATGGGTGCATGTATAGGCCTGCCCGCCCCAGTCTTTCTTGGCTACTAATCCAAGTGAGTTTGATGACCTTAGCTTGATGTTGGGTTTGAGACTTCAAACTAACCTTATTGCTAGTGCTTAATGCTGGGAAAAAAAATTTTTTTTTTATATATATAGAGGGCAGATGTTTGGATAAAATAGATATATTATGTATTTCTTTTTGACTGAAATTTTAAATGAAATCAAATTGTTTTGGAAAAAGAAATCTACATTACTTTTTATTTTTAGTCAATACAAGTTGCTAATTGAAATCTGCCTTTCAACAGCTATTCTGGCTGATTAAATTGATTCTATTTTAAATGCTAGTCCAAGTCGACCACTGGAATCTTTAGAAGGCTAACAAGTACTTAGTATTTAATTAATTTTTACTAAAAAATGGCATTTATTTGATATTAAAACTGTCCATTGGCTAGGGTCTTTTGATTTTGTGATGGGGAGAAGTGAAAAACTTGGTACATGCATTCACCAATTTCAAGACCATATGATTTGACTTAATTAGACCTCTAATTTGATTCCTGCTTATTTTAAATGGATGCTTTGCTTTGTCTCCATTTTTTTCTTTTCCTTTATATGTGTTAAGAAGAGTGTGGAATAGTAATACATACTTTTAATTAAAGATTCTGAAGTTGATATGCTTTTCAAAGATTCTTATCCTGTGGTTCAGGCATCCTTTGGGAGTAGTTGTTCATAGATATCTTTTATAGAATGAATGAATTTCTTCCAATTGTATAGAAGATTTGTTTTTGTTTTTGTTTGTGTATGCAGTGTAGTTTTCTGGGAAGAAGATCCATTGTTCAGATTCACAAAAGGATCTCTAACCATCCAGAATTAGGAGCCATTGGTCTTTATGATGCATATATGTTGTTAATGAAGGGTGTACTTAGAGAATCTTGTTTTTCTCAGTAACCACTGGATACCCAGCCAGCCCAATAAAATTTAAATCTACCCTTCGCTGTTTGAAAGTTGTATTTTTTTTTTTAAACATTATTCCCCAAAGTTCCTTGTTTTTCTAAATCCAACCCAGTTAGGTCTAAATGAATTATTTTTCATGAGACTCTATATCTGACAAATTCGAAATTGATCAAAGAAGAGTCATTTTTGGTAGTGTTTATAAAAGAAACATAAAGTAGAAAATTTTAGCAATTTGTTTTAAGATTCAGACCAAAATCCTCTTCAAACAAAACAATAACAACAACAAAAAGTAATTATTTGACCCTAGTTAAAATTTTCAGCAAATTAAGTCTAAATTGGTGTTCATTTTTAAGCTTACCAACCTAGGTTCCCCAATTTTTCTGTTGAAAAGTTTAGTTTTCTTAAATCTTGTTGAAGGTAGATGAAACAATAGGATAGACCTCCTAAGTCAGAAAGAGGGGATGGCTGTACCAACCAGGTGAGGGAACCAAGACTAATATGGTGCAATTATTGGTAGGGGACCCACAGTAGAATTAAATAGAGGTTTGTCATTCAGAATATCCAGACCTTGCCCATTTTTCCCCACTCATAACTCCCCACCTTACTTCCAACCTGGTCTGAGAGGATATCTTCCATTAGTGCAAGAGGAAGTATAATCTATGGGTTTATTTAGCATTTGATCCTTGTGCAGAGGCTTCCATTTAGAGTCACCATTGCAGTCAAGATTTGGATCTGGCCCTAAAATAGTCTGAACTGAGTGACCTCAGGCAAGTAGACGCAAGATACTAGCAATTTATTTCATATCAGCTCCCAAGCCATCACCAGATGATAACAACCCTTGGACACTGTTAATCTCTGCTTGATTCAAACTGGTGACCGCAAGGTGAAAGGCAAGGGCGTTATCTCTGAGCAATTCATGTGGCCTTCCACAGATTGCCAGTTGGGCCAGTACAATTGAAGCCTCTTCTCCAGTGGTTACTTTAAAAATTTCATATCCAAAGTCTTTGGTCTTTGTTGGACTGAAGGTAGGAGGGCTTTATCAAGGGAAATGCCTGAGGGCCAAGATGTGGGAGCTTAGAATCCAATACAAATTAGAAAGGTTGGAAAGGTAACTGTGTGTGTTCCCTGCCCAATAAACTTTGAACAACATCACTGTGACTAGGACTAGAAAAAGCCTCTGGAAATGGATGTTTTTGCTAAATAGTACAGGGAAAATGCACCTTAAACAAAAAGCCTTAAAAAGCAAAGCTCTAGGATTGGTTTTATTATTTTGAAATGGCCTTATATTTGCAATCTGTCAGGTCAGTACAGATCACCATTTACTAATTTGGCATCAGTTCACAGTCAAAGGGACAGTCAAAAATAAGGCAGAAGGCAGGAGAGAATAAAGGAAAGGAGTATCCTGGTGAACAAGAGCTGTCCTGTGTGTCGGTGTCCTAAGGGAAACCAGACAAAGTAGCTTGTGGGGGAACTAATGCCATTTGGACTTTTCACATGTTTAGAGGAAACAGTTTTAGCCTCATATCCCAGGGTACTCAGCTCTAGTCTGGAATCCTAGAAACAAGCTCCTACTGCTTGGTGGAATTATTCTGCCCCTGCTACCCTAATATCCTAATTAAATAGTTCTGTTTGATTTTGCTAGATACTCTAGAGAGGACTGACACATAAGAAAGTTGAAGAGCACAACACTCCAGCTATTTTAATAATATATTTTTAAGATTCATATGTTGGAAATGGGTTATTGATGTGAAAATAAAAAAATATTTTAGGAATTTTTAGCAATAACCTCCTTTGAACAGGATCAAAGAACAACTTGACATATGCAGAATTTCGGTCCTTAGCAAACAGCATCAGGGACATCCCATTGCGTTGTTCCATGAACTTCATTCCTACATCCTTTGTTTGCTGCTCTACCTTTTTAATTAACTGATATTTGCACACCCTACTCCATTGTTTGGTATCTTCTCCCAAAAATGATACACTATAAAAAAAACACCAGCTATAATTAATAATAGGGAAACAAAGTAGCCATAGGATGGGTACATTGTATACAATTGCTAAAGGGACATCTATTATAAAGTGGTGAATTTGGTAATGCTGTTATTGTTTACAGATTATGGGGAAATAGCTGTGATATAAACATTGAAGTATTGTTACTGCTTAAGATTTGCCTTGGCTCCAGTGTCTCACTGATACAAGCTTTAGACAGCATAAAGAGACTCACAGCATTTGCTTGGACAGATAAGAGGTAAACTATCACAGAGTATTTGGAAGGGATTAAATTTTTAGAACTAATTCTTAGTACTGTATCTTTGTGCTCTGTGAGAGGTAGTCTGGGTAGAGTCCAGAACCTAGAAAAGAAGGAAACCAAGCCTCTGTTTTCTTGGCCTGGTGCTGCAACATCTTCAAGATGATGGTGATGATGATGATGGTGATGGTGGTAGTGGTGGTGATGATGGTGATAGGATTGATCTCTCTATTGAAATGATTTGCATATATCTTAAACAAATAAGAAGATCATTGCACTAGGTGATTTACTTAGTCTTTCAAAGATCTGTCCAAATTGGCAGATTTTCCAGAGATCAGTTTTCATTTGTCTCTAACTTTTACATTTGTACATTTCATTGGTAACTTAAGTAGATTTGGTGCCAAGAGAAGTCTGTGCTTTCTCCTATGGAAATGAAGGCTCTGTTTGTCCTGCTATTTCCTGAAGATTTTGAGTTTTTATTTTACCCAAACTCATGTATGAATTAGATTTTTACCTCTCTGTTTCTAGCTCTCCTAACATTGTGGAAACCACATTATTTAATTAGGAGTCACTTCCAGGTATCTTAGAAAATATAAATCAATACTTATTTTTCATTATTTAAAAAATCAGCCTCTAATTTTACTAGGGGGTACTTTAGAATAGTTTTTAAACATTGACCTTAAGAGATGGATTGCCTTGGTTTAAATCTAAGCTTCTCTATAATACAGTAGATATTTTGCTTGTGAAGATTATTTAAGACCTCTGAGTTTTTTTGTGTGTCTCCATCTATAAAATAGGAAAAACACCACTTTCTCCTTCTCAAATTGTTGTGAGGATTAAAGCATTTAGCTCAGTGTTTGGCAGGTAGTAAATGCTCAATATATGTTCCTTGTAGTGTTATCATGATTATTGCCATTGTCATTGTAGTCAGCCCTTGACTAGCAAAACTGAGTCAAAGTCATGCCAGGTATGGTGGCACACAACTGTGACTAGGAAGGCTGAGGCAGGAAGATTGCAAGTTTAAGGCTAGCCTTGGCAACTTAGTGAGATCCTGTCTCAAAATAAAAAATAAAAAGGGCTAGGGATGTGACTTGGTGGAAGAGCACCTTTGGCTTCAATCCCTAGTACCACAAAAAATTAAAAAAACAACTGAATTAGAGTCAGAAGCCATGATGGACTGATGCTGGACTGTAGTCCTTACACTGAAAGGACCGGAACAGGTGTAATAGGAGGAATTAAAAAAGAAAAGTTTTATAATATGTATAGTGTATGTCAAACTATAGATGTAGCATAACTGCATGGTTAAATTCACTTTGTATTGTGTTTGTCTCTGTCACAATAGTCTCTATCTTTGTTTAACAATCACAAAAACAATGAGGATTTAAAAATCCATAGATAAACTTGGAAAAAAAGGAAGTAAGAGCAAAGATAGATTTGACAAGGGGATCAAGTTGTAACAAAACAAGCCATCCTACTGTTTTGTTTTGTTGTTGTTTTCTGTTGCAGGAGGGCTTGTTTTGTTTTTTTGGGAGTGGGATATTTATTTTTATTCTATTTATGTATTTTTTGTGGTACTGGTGATTTAACCCAGGGGCACTCTACAACTGAGCAACATCCTAGTCCTTTCTTGTTAAAACTTGTTTTGAAACAGGGTCTCATGAAGTTGCCCAGGCTGGGATCCTCCTGCCTTAACCTTCCAAGTCACTGGAATTACAGGGGTGCACCTGCACCTGGATCACCCTGTTTTAAAAATATGTTTTTAGTCCTATCCATTGAAGACTTAAAATATTTCTCCATCACTGCAAGTGGTTCTTTCCCAGTTCCAAGCATTCTCTACACTAACCTACTCTCACTGTAGTTGAGTGACACTAGCATATTTATTACCATGTAATGTAAGTTAATTCATTTCTAAAAACACTGTCAAAACGTAGTTTTAATACTCTTTTAACTGTAGCTCAAAAAGAACTGCCAGCACATTTTACATTTCCCCCCAAATAGTGGCATTAAGTAAGAGAAGTGAGGTAAAGCAGTTTAGTGATAAAGTAAGGAAGTCCTTATAAATTATGCTCTTGGTTTTAAAAAGAAGTAAGAAAATAATTGGGAATTTAAAAAAAGACTTTATGCAAATCAACTAGTATGGATGATGGCAGAAGAAGAGAACAGGCTAATGAATTTGTTCAAATGAATTTACTGAAGATGGCAATTCAGCTCTCTAAGGAACTTTGGAGAAAATGAGTAAGTGGCTAGAGAGCCTGATACTTCAAGAAAGCCTTAATCGACAAATGGACCACATTTGCAAAGAGTGAAGCTTCCTTTAGTCATCGGCTTTGGCAGTTCTTCAGTGCACAGGTCTGTGCAAGCAAGCAATTTGTTTAAGATTAGGAAAGCAAAACATGTCTCAGGACACAGGCAGGGAGGTGACATGTCCTTTGTGATGTCTGGATGGAGTGAGGACCTAACAACTACCTACAAGTGTCTGAAGAAGCTTTACCACCAGCCAGGAAGAATTGTTCCCAGTCAGATTGTCCAAGGGGCTAATTTGAAGTAAAGAAATTATATCAAGAAATCTCTTAATGATGACCTCTCAGAAGCTATGGAAGTCCCTCAAGGGAAGTTGCAAAAACTCCAATTTAGGGCATATAAAGCTAGAAAAGAGAGAACACTTGAAATTGCACCTTGGGGAAATGTCCCATATTTGCCAAGGGTGGACTTACTACTAAATGACCTGTTAGATGTGAGTTTCCATCTATAATTCATCTAACTGTGTGCTTGTTAAACTCCTCTCTTACTTTTCAGTTCTCTTGACAGTTATATGTCACTAATGGTGTTATTGCCAAAGGGATTTCTGTAGGTTCATATGAATTTGTATTTGTTCCACAAGGAAATGTAGTTACTTAATAAGAGTCAGTATTTGCCTTGAAGACACTTCAGTTTTGACCCCCTCAGGAGATTGAAAGAATAACCAAGCGCATTGCCAACTTCTCACATCCATTGTAAATTTCTCCAAACAATGATCACCAACT
The DNA here is from genome assembly GCA_025594165.1 of Tamias sibiricus. Classification (NCBI taxonomy): domain Eukaryota; kingdom Metazoa; phylum Chordata; class Mammalia; order Rodentia; family Sciuridae; genus Tamias; species Tamias sibiricus. The sequence continues at coordinate 51,993,492 of CM046659.1, forward strand.
GTATTACTAACAATTAGATGGATAATAAAACCATAATATTTTCCTGGCCTTAGAGGCAATAAAATGTATGTTAGAATGGCTACAGGAAAATGTTTTTGGGTGTCAGACTTATTCAAAATTAAGTCTCCAATTAAAATTTCTTTAGAATTTAGAAAAGCTCGGGCCATCATTAAAGACATATCAATCCATTCAGCAAATACTTGAGGGCCTCCTCTCTTCCAGACACCATTCTGGATCTGGAATACGCAACTTTCCAGCAGCTCACATTTATGTTGAAGGGAGACTCCAATGCTGGATGGTGACTGTAAGAGCCACAGACTTCTGAGTCAAAAGGAAAACACCTATGGGTTTAAAGTTATGCGGAAATGGAAATGACACAGAAGTTTAATGTTTGTCGGCACTCTGATGAAAGAAAAATATTTTCCCCCACCAAAACACGTTTGAATAGAACACAGCATTCAAATGAGTAGAAGCATATTTTGTAATATTCATTATCCAAGTCCTCTCCAAGTGTCCTGGGTATGAAGGGAGGTCAGAGCACACAAGATGTGTCTCAGGGACTGGGGTCTGCTGATGCTCCATATGGTGTCTTGTGTCCTGGCCCCACTGTGTGGCAGTTGCTGCTAACAAGCTTGGCTTTGACTTGAATGTCTTTGAAACTACCCCCTCCTTCATCCTCTCCAATTGCCTCAATCAGACTCCTAAAAGAAAGACAACCCCCCCCCCAAAAAAAAAAAAAAAAAAGGGTTGTTAAAGGAATGGCCAAAGTCACCAGAATGGGCAAAAGCAATTACTTAGTATTTTTTACAGACATATGACTATAAATAAATTAAAGAAAGGCCCTTTTGGGAAAGACAGTCCATTAAAAAACTACTTAATGTTTAATTACATGCAATTGGAAACTCCACAGAAATGCAGCCTAGCCAAATAGGTCATCAAGATCTAAGATAGACACAGTGGTTGATGTAGAGTTTACTTTTGAGCTCTAGGTACAAAAATTCAAATCCAGAGTGGTGTATTCTCACACTCTGGGGCCAATATACTATTTAATTATTACTGTCCCTGTGGTGTAATATGATCTTTAAAAATGTCATAAAAGAATTCCTCTCAAGTGTTTGTTTCTTTACTCTTCCTCCTCCTCCCCAGTTTCTATTTCTTGGCTCTGTTCTTTTCTGTAGTTGCCTTTCCTGCCTCCAGAATGGCATTGTGAGGTTGAATTCACCAGGTGTGCAAACTTCCTCCCTCATCTGACACTTCTTTGGCAGAAAGCACAGGTAGCCCAGCAGGTATTGTCAGGGTCAAGTTAAAAAATAACAAAACCTGCCAATGCAGATTTCCTTCTTGTGGTGCCTGGCATCAATGATTTCTCAAAAAGGCTGCTGTGGCTTTAATATTTCCCTTTTTACAGCTGGCATGAACTTGGCAGTCCATCCATAGCTTAGCACCTTTCTCTTTTTCCATCTCTGTCAGGACTGAAAGATGGCCAGCATTTCCTTCTCCTGGCCACCAAGGCAGGAGAGATAAAGACAGGGGCAGAATGGTGAGCAGCTTTATTCTATTTAGAAAAAAGGTAATTGAAAAAGTACTCTTCTTAGGTCTAATTTAAGCCTCAACCGTCACTGTCAGGCTCTTGATTGATTGGAATTGAACAGGTTTAGCAAAATACTAAAGATGTATAAACTATTCGAGTTGGTTGCTTAGGGCTTCACTAAGTTGATAAGGATGGCTTTGAACTTGAGATCCTCCTACCTCTGTCACTGGGATTATAGGTGTGGGCCACTGTGCCCAGCCTTTGGAGTTTTTAAATTAGAAGCAAATATGGTGCTTTAAGTAGTGGGTTATATGCCAGGTAAATGACAAATTTCATATGGGCTTGATAGTTAAACTTAGAAACTAGTTGATTTTGAGGAAAATAGAGTATTTCTGTTTTTATTTTTCATGACCTAGTAGTAATTTAGGAATTCTAGCAAGTTCTACTAATAATGATCCTACTAGAATTTTTTTTTTTTTTTTTTTTTTCTGGTGGTGGTACTGGGGATTGAACTCAGGGGGCCTGTACATGCTGAACAAGCATTCTACCACAGAGTACATCCCCAGTCCTATTTTTTTAGTTGTTGATAGACCTGTATTTTATTTATTTATTTTTATGTGGTGCTGAGGATCGAACCCATTGCTTCACACATGCTAGGCAAGTGCTCTACCACTGAGCCACAGCCCCAGCCCTCCCCAGTCCTTTTTTTTTTTTTTTTTTTTAAATATTAATTTATTTGCTTGCTTTACACAATGGGTTTATTTGTACGTGGTGCTGAGGATCGAACCCTGGCCGCGCACGTGCCAGGCAAGCACTCTACCGCTGAGCCACAACCCCAGCCCCATCCCCAGTCCTTTTTATCTTCTATTTTGAGACAGGTCTCCTTAAGTTGCCCAGCCTATCCTTGAACTTGTGATCCTCCTGCTTTAGCCTCCTGGGCAGCTGAGATTACAGGTATGAGCCACTGTGTCTGGCCACATGTTCATATCTTCTTTAATAATAAAATGGGATTAGCCAGGTCTGGTGGCACATACCTGTAATCTCAGTTGCTCGGTAGGTTGAGGCAGGAGGATTGTAAGTTCAAAGCCAGCCTCAGCAATTTAGTAAGGTTCTAGGCAATTTAGGGATACTCTGTCTCAAATAAAAAATAAAAATAAAAAGGGCTGGGATATGGTTCAGTGGTTAAACAATCCCGGGTTCAATTCCTGGTACAAAAATTAATTAATAATGAAATGGGTTTATATTTTTGTCACTTTCCTTAATATAGTGTGCAAATCCTTGTTTCTTCTGCATCTGCTGTGGAGCTGACCTCGTTCGAAGTTGACATCAGTGAAGAAGTTCCTAAAGAAAGGAAGTGTGTAGATCCATTTCAGTTCATAAACATGATGATGGCGTGTCCACGCTGTTGTGTGAGATGTGCCTCCCTCTAAACCTTGTTATGACAGTGGGCCCATTACCTGTTTAACATGAACTTAGAAAAAAAAAAAAAAGAAAGGAAGTATGTGTGTGAGAGAAGGAGAGAGGTGGTGGTGTGCTTGGAATTTGTTAGTTTAGTACCTAAGCTCTAATTCTTCCCTTTCTACTCTTCTCCCTATTCTCATACTCTTCTACTGTCTGGTAGAAAGAGTGGGCAGCTGTTTCCATAAGCTGAACTGCTGTGTGGCACCTTCTGATATTTTCCTGGAAATGTGGAATTGTGGACACTTCCAAGACATCACTCTGCTTCTTATACTGAAGCAAAGAAAGAACCACAGGGATGTAACATTGATCCAGAAGGGGAATTTTCTTGCAGATAATATTCTTTCATTTTAAAAAAATAGGCATTCTCCTACCTATTGGGATATTATTGTTTATGAAATAATATTAAATGCTACTAATTCATTAGGCCATTAAAATTTACATCAAACACCTAACAACTAATCCTATTATTAATGGAGAGAGAAGAAGGTATGATGAGGAACCTCTTATTTTCTTTATTATAAAAACAGTATCACAGCCAGGTGCAGTGGTGCACTGCTGTAATCCCAGCAATCCAGGAGACTGAGCTAGGAGGATTCCAAGTTAGAGGCCAGCCTCAGCAATTTGGTTAGACCCTGTCTCAAAATAAACATAAAAAGGTCTGAGACTGTAGCTCAGTTGTAGAACACCCCTGTCTTCAATCCCTAGTACCAAAGGGAATGAGAGAGAGAGAGAGAAAAAGAAAGAAAGAAAGAAAGAAACCTCAGCACCACCACCACCAAATAGCACTACTGGATACAAAACATAATCTAGTTTAAGCATTCTAAGCATAGGTTAAGTAATTGCAGTCATCTCAAGGTCTCAAGGAAAAACTACTCCCTCTCAAGTTAATGGCTAATATGATGACGTTCTAGGAACCAGTTGAATATCTATTCCAACTCTTTCTGATTAGAAGAACATAGCTTTAAAACCAGGACTAGTTGCCAGTTTCACCAGGGGAAGATGACCAGTAAAAATTTTTATTATATAGTGAAAAATGGAGTCTTTCATCTAGTCCCCTGCTTTCTACTTTCCATAATCCATTAGGACTACATATTTAGCTTGGCACTTAACAGTTTACAACAGTGCCTTTCAAATTTCAATGTGCAAACAAATCACCTGAAAATCTCACCTATCAAGTGGATCTGGGGGTGGAGTCTAATATTATGCTTTTTTTCCTTTGCCAACAAATATATGAAAAAAATGTTCAACATCATTAGGAATTAGAGAAATACAAACCAAAACTACACTGAGATTTCATCTCACTAGTCAGAATGGCTGTCATCAAGAATACAAATAATAAGTGCCAGGCATGGTACTACATACCTGTAATCCCAGCAGCTCAGAAGGCTGAGGCAGGAGGATTGCAAGTCCAAAACCTAGCTTCAGCAACTTAGTCAGGCCATAAGTAATTTAGTGAGACAATGTTTCAAAGAACTTTTTAAAAAGGGTTGGGGATGTGGCTCAGTGTTTAAATATTCATGGATTCAATCACCAGTACTCCACCCCCCGAAAAAAGAAAAAAAAAAAACCCAAAAGAAAACAAACAAAATAATACAAATAATAATAAATGCTGGCAAGGATGTGGAGAAAAATGAACACCTTCACACTGTTGGTAGGATTGTAAATTAGTACAACCACTGTGGAAATCATCATAAAGGTGCCTCAAAAGACTAGGCATGGAACCACCATATGATCCAGCTACTCCTCAGCATTTTTTTTTTTTTTTTTTTTTTGTACTGGGGATTGAACTCAGGGGCATTGGACCACTGGGCCACATCCCCAGCCCTTTTCTGTATTTTATTTAGAGACAGGGTCTCACTGAGTTGCTAAGTGCCTTGCCATTGTTGAGGCTGGCTTTGAACTAGCGACCCTCCTGCCTCAGCCTCTCAAGTGCTGGGATTACAGGTGTGCGCCACCACGCCTGGCTTCAGCATTTATCTTAAAGAATTCAAGTTATCATACTATAGTGATACATGCACACCTGTGTTTATAGCAGCACAATTCACAATAGCCAAACTATGCAATCAACCTAGTTATCCATCGGTGGATGAATGGCTAAAAAAAATGTGGTATATACACACAATGGAGTTTTATTCCATCATTTAAAAAAATGAAGGGGCTGGGGCTATAGCTCAGTTGGTAGAGTGCTTGCCTTGCACACACAAGGCCCTGGGTTCAATCCCCAGCACCAAAAAACAAACAAACAAACAAAAAAATGAAATTATGTCATTTGCAGGAAAATGGATAAACTAAAGATCATTATGTTAAGAGGATTGTGGCTCAGCGGTAGAGCGCTCGCCTAGCACGTGAGCGGCCCGGGTTCGATCCTCAGCACCATGTACAAATAAACGCATTGTGTACAACTAAAGCAAATAAATAAATATTAAAAAAAGAGAGATATAAGTCAAACTCAGAAGGTTAATGATTGTATATTTTCTCTCATGTGCAAGCTAGAGAGGAAAAAGGAAAAGAAAAATTGGGGTGGATCTCAAGAAAATCAAAGGGAGATTAGCAGAGGAAGGAATCAAGGGAAGGGAGGTAGAGAGGGAAAGGGGGAAGTGCTAAGGAGTGATATTGGCCAAATTATATTGTTATGTTTTGTATTGTGTGCATATGTAAATATGTAACAACAAATCCCATCAGTATGTACAACTATAACATACCAATAAAAATGGGAAAAAAAGATTATGCATTTTTATTTTGATATTGGGGATTGAACCCAGGCACTCTGGGCTACATACCCAGTCCTTTTTATTATTACATTTTTTAAAAATTTGAAGCAGGGTCTCACTAAATTGCTGAGGCTGGCCTTGAATGTGCAGTCCTTCTGCCTCAGTCTCTAGAGTCACTAGGACTAATGAAGTATTGCCACCGCACCTGGCAGATTTAGCTTTTTTTTTTTTTTTTTTTTTTTTTTTTTTTTAAACTGGGGATTGAACTCAGGGGCACTTGACCACTGAGCCACATCCCCAACCCTATTTTGTATTTTATTTAGAGACAGGGTCTTAGCACCTTGCCATTGCTGAGGCTTGTTTTGAACTCATGATCCTCCTGCTTCAGCCTCCCAAACTGCTGGGATTACAGGTGTGTGCTGCCATGCCTGGCCAGATTTAGCATTTTTAACAAACCCAAGGTTATGTAGATGTTTCTAGTCCTATGACCACACTTTGGCCTGGCCAAGATGTTAAAGTACATTTCTGGCTTCATCTTTGTCCCTTAACCCCCCACCCCATACACCTTACATTCTAGCAAAACTTGTTCTTGGCATTCCCTGGCAATTCTCTGCAAGTGCTTTGAGTCACATTGTACTCGTTCTGCCTGCTAAACCATTACTCATCTTTCTAGAGAGCTCAGGTATCACCATCTCTCTGAAGTCTTCCTACTCAGCCACCCCCCTCTTTGGCCAACTAATCCTTCTGTCTACCAAGTTCTCACAGCACTTTGTGAGTACTGATGGTTAGCACTTATTACAAGTTATCATAATTGTTTGTTTACACGATTGTCTTTCTAGCCAGCCTATGAGCTACTCAGGGCAGGGGGCCAGGCCTTATCAGTCTTAAAATTGGTACCCAGTAGGTAGCCCAGCACACAATCTTTCCTAATAAGTGTTGGTTGAATTGAATTTAACTGAATTTCTCATTATCACTTTTTTGCAGAAGACTTTTTCCCTTGGTACTAGGGCTTGAACCCAGATCCTCTTATATGCTAAGCAAATGCTCTACCACTGATCTATACCCCTATTCCTTTTTATTTTTATTTTGAGACAGCATCTTGGCCTTGAACTTGCAATCCTCTTGCTTCAGCCTCCCAGGCAGCAAAAATTTTAATGACATGTTTTTAGACAAATATATATCTTGGAGGAAGTATTTGTACCTTTTGTTTAGTTTTGCCATGAACCTAACACTGCTCTAAAAAATAAATAAATAAATAAATGAAATAAAGCCTACTGAAAGTTTTTTAAAAACGTATTTTTATAGAGTTGACACATACAAATTTGAAAATGTTTTGAGCACCAAAATGTCACAAGTGAAAAATTCCATACCTTGAAATTTTGTTTCATGCATTATCATCATCATCATCATCATGATCACCATTTTTCTGGTATTGGGGATTGGACCTAGGGACACTTTATCACTGATCTACATTCCTACTCCTTTTCATTTTTAATTTTGAGACAGGGTCTCACCAAGTAACAGGAGGCTGACCTTGAACCTGTGAATCTTCTGTCTTGTCCTTCTTAGTCACTGAGATTACAGGTCTGTGCCAATGAACCCAGCTAATGCAAAAAAATATTTAAAATATTGCATAAAATTATCTTCAAGTGATGTGTAGAAGATGTATATGATATATAAATTTTGTGTATAGATTTGGGTCCCATCCAAAGATATCTTATTATGTGTATGTAAATATCCCTAAATTTGCAAAAATATGAATTCTGAAGTACTTCTGGTTTTCAGCATTTTGGATAAGGATATTATGATATTATGAATTATGTTAACTAATTATAGTTATCATTAATAACATGTATTATTAATGTATTTATGTATTATGTATCTTTTTATGCTGGAAGAATGCCCTTATTTTGGGGATCTATTAGTGTCTTCCTACCAATGATAGCCATGAGCAAAAATGCACTCTCAATGTATTTATGTAATATGTATTATTAATGTAATTATGTATCTATTGAATTTTTATGATGTAACAGGCATTGTACTAAAAACAAGTTTATTTATTTGTTCAATAACCTTTTTAGATAAGTGCATAGACATAGAGTTTAGGGAATAGGTCCAGTGTTACAGTCCTTAGAAATGATAGAATTGAGATTTGAACCTGATTCTCAGGTCCAGCCCATGTTCTTAGCCTTTTTCATTTGTTTATTTGTTTTTGTACTCTAGAGTGAAACTACTAAGCTACATCCCCAGCCCTTTTTTAAAACTTTGAGACAGGGTCTTGCTAAATTGTCCAGTCTGGACTTGAACTTATGATCCTCCTATCTCAACCTCTGGTATAGGATTATAGTATTACAAGTGTGTGCCATGGCTAGTTTTCTTTCTTCCTTCCTTCCTTCCTTCCTTCCTTCCTTCCTTCCTTCCTTCCTTTCTTTCTTTCTTTCTTTCTTGCTGAAAAAATGGCCCTAAGCCGGGCGCGGTGGCGCACGCCTGTAATCCCAGCACTTTGGGGGAGGCTGAGGCAGGAGGATCGCGAGTTCAAAGCCAGCCATCAGCAATGGCAAGGCACTTAGCAACTCAGTGAGACCCTGTCTCTAATAAAATACAAAAAAGGTCTGGGGATGTGACCCAGTGGTCGAGTGCCCCTGAGTTCAATCCCCAGTACCACAAAAAAAAAAAAAAAAAAAATGGCCCTAATTCTGGGGATCTACTAGTGTGTCTTCCTGCCAATGATAGCTACAAATTATATGCACTCTCAATGCTTCTGGGTCCTCAATCCCTGCCTTTGGCAGTCTGTGATGCTTATAAACTCATCTAGATATGATCTTTTTTAAAAATGTTTTTATTTATTTGCTTTTAGTTGTACACAATGCGTTTTATTCAATGTGTTTTATTTGTACGTGGTGCTGAGGATTGAACCTGGGTCACCCACATGCTAGGCAAGCGCTCTACTGCTGAGCCACAATCCCAGCCCTAGATATGATCTTAAATGCCTGAAATGCACCATGTATGTGTGTGTGTGTGTGTACATGTGTGCACTTGAGAAGACCATCTTATTCAAATATAATTATCAAAATATAAAAATGTTGTTATATAGTAATATGTTCCTTTTAAAATTAATGGTTTAAGTCCATTAACTATGATTTTAGAAGTGTGGTTGAGTCTAAATAGCAATTTGAGATACATGAAACAACTGAAATATGGTAAAAACAAAATCTGTAATCTCTCTCTGTTCAAGGCAAAATCATAGGTATTGTTTAAGACATTGTAGCTTGTCACCTCTATTTACATAGGAAGACAATGCTAAATTTCCATAAGAGGCTAATGTAATTATAGATGTTATTTTTTTCCATCCAAGTCCACTAATGCACACAATTGTATGTGAATACACTGAATATGTATGGAGGGTGAATTTCAGTTTAAAACCCCATGTTCTAGGGAAAAGGAATTTGTCTGCCTTCTTGGAGTAGTTGGAGAGCACCTGCATAGAACCCAATCAGGTGAAGAAATTGTCACCTTCACAGAGATGCCATGAAGTCAATGGCAAAGAGGTATGTAGTGAAGGAGTAGAAAGAAGGGTGAGGAGGAAGAGGAGAAGGAGAAACTTGGCAGGATAAGAGCCATGCAACGTACAAGAAGCTCTTCCTATGATTCAAATGGGGGGAAAATGACACAATCTAAGCCCAAACCTAGTATACATCTGAATTGACTTTGAAGAGATAGACAATTCAAAGCTTAGAGGCACAGCCAGTATTTTGATCACTCTAAATTGTAAATTTGTCATTCTGATGGCATCACATGTCTCTCTGTCTGGTGGTCAAGTACACCATGAGCTGATCCTTTTTTTTTTTTTTTTCCTTGTAGGGCTGTATCTCCCTTTTGTCATTTCATTTTGTATTATTGGCAATGGGACCTACCAAAATTATTTGTACACTCCCAGTTTATCCTTGTTTTCAAGAATTCTTGGGTCTAAAAGCTGTTGGTACACAGGGAAACAGACAGCCTCCCAACAAAGGAACAAACATTAAATGCAGTGATGGACTGAATTAGTAGAAATATATTGTCTTGATCATAGCTGAAAAATTGCAACCAGGTTTGGGTTCACTTCCTGGGACTTTGATGAATACAGTAACTTGCAAATTCTCTTAATTGAAGAAACTGGAAATATTTAAATCTGGAGCTAAAAAAAAAAAAAACAGGGAGGATATTATTCCTGACTCCAACTATGTAAGACAGGAAAGGGAAAGAGGGAATTAAAATATTTTTTGGAGTGAAAGGTGGTAGTTTGGTGGTAAATGGAGGTTATAAGGAGAAAATATTTTGACTTAGCTTGAGAAACAATTGTTTAACAATAAGAGCCTCCAAATAATGTGACAAGCTGACTTGCAGAACTGTAAGCATTTCATCTGTGAACTAGTCAAGCAGAAAAAACAAAATGAAACTTTGGTTATGTGTTTTGTAGAAGGAAATTTCTTAATCTATAGGTGGGAGGTTGAATTAAAGATGTTTAATCTTAAACATCTTCCTACTTTAAAATCCTCAGCTCCTAATCTCCAAGAAGCATTTCTTTCTTTCTTTTTTTTAATATTTATTTATTTGTTTTGGTTGTACACAATGCCTTTATTCTTTACGTGGTGCTGAGGATCGAACCCGGGCTGCTCACGTGCTAGGCGAGCGCTCTACCGCTAAGCCACGATCCCAGCCCCCCAAGAAGCATTTCTTACTGCCTTCCTGCCCTGACCAGAGGGAGCCACTTCTCTGTGCTCATGAAGCACCCTGGGGCTACCACTGTTAACTGATACACATTGTGGCAATAATTTCTCTTTCTTCCTCATTAGACTGCCATCTATTTGAGGGCAGGGATTATCTTTTATCTATGTCTCTATTATCTAGTGTAGCATCCAGCACAGAGCATTAGCATTCAGTAAATGTTTACTGAATGTTGAACAAATAAATGATTGGAGGTGATTTGGGTTCAACTGCTATAAAATTTTGGTAAGGGGAGCTAAAGCTGAAAAGTTTCATTTTGCAAAACTACCTTCAATGGGAAAGTCCTACTCTCATAAATCATATGCTTTCTTTCCCTTTTCTCTAGTGCAGACTCACTTATCAGAAATATGAAGGAGTTTGATCATAATTGAATGAAATCATCTTATCTGAAAAGTCAGAATGTGCTTTCAGGGTAGCAGAAAAATCAAGAGACTTCAAAGTTGCATTTGCTTTTTATTTAATTAATGGAAATTTAAATGCATAAAACACCAGTGGTTATTAAAAGTTCAATATCTGGAAGCATAGCAAGGTATATATGGAAAAGGCTAGTATGGAGTCACCTTACATAGCTTTGAGCAGTTGAGCATCATGTGATCACACTCAGATTCTTGGGAATCATCTAACATTGCAGGTGGTTCTCCCCAAAGATCCAGTTTCTCACCTAACCTTTGATATTATTTGCACACTGATTATAATGCTCTTAGTTGTCAGTCCATGTTAACACAGACTTGCTGAAATTGCCACAGGGCTGACATATGTGGTTTACTGGGTGGAAAATTGTCCAAACATGGCTGATGCTTGCAGGTTCAGGAATCTGAATTTGAATGAAGAGGCTAGTTTGCCTTCAAAAACATTACCTGAAAGAGCTTCTGATCGTGAGAACATGTTGTATGTATAGCCATTATTCTGATATGGGATTCAAGGAAAGTTTCTCTCCTTAGATTTATGCTGGAGCCCAGAGGAAACTGCATTTGTTCACAGAAGAAAGGCAGAAGTCTTCCTTGTGAAAGAGAAGGCAATACATTGCTTCCTTGCATATTTTGGGTGACAGAGCAGAGCTCTCTGATGTTTCCCTGACCACTGAGCAACACTGGTTGCTTCTCAGTGCTTCATGCACACTCAGGTCAGTGTGGTGCATGTTAATGAATGTTGTTCTAGAGATTATACAGCTGCACAGAGAATTGCTCCATCAGAAGTGGATAGTCATGACTATAATGGGAGTGATTATAAAGGAAGAATGAGGCACCTACTGCAAATGTAAAGATTTCTTATCTTAACAGCATAATAATTGTAACCATGACCGAGAATGAAGATAAACAGATCCTAACATTAATATTAACATGCTTTCACAAGGCTGAGTGGAGATAGAGTCAGCTGTCAGTTGATTACTTTTTCCATTAATAATTAAAAAAAAAAAAAAACCTTATATGTCTAGAATCTTTTACTGTAATTGCATTGTCATTGTTGACATTATAGATGGACCAATCTGCTCATTCATGTAATTCACCTTAAATTGCCTGGTTATAAGAGACTGAAGACAGGATTTCTGTGAAGCACAGCACTGTATGTGTGGGTCTGTGCATGCATGTGTGTGTGTGATTCATGTAATTGTGTGTGCATGTGATCTGTGTGTGTATGTTTATGTCTGAGAGATGCTGTTAACCAAATGACACATGGTCTTAAAAGCTCAAATTTCAATATGCTAAAGGTTAGATAAACGGAAGAGCATAAACACTACAGTAGAAACTAAAGCCTTTAGCAAGCTTGTGCTTAGTGGTTTCCACCTGAGTAGCCAAAACAAGCACACATGTTGAACATATCTACTTCTGTCTTTTGTCCTTCATACTCGCCCTCTACCTGATTCATTTCCAATCAAATTGTATAGAGATGGTGAAAGGGAGAACTCTAGTGTAGGATTTGTTCCTCTTTGCCTGTTTTCTTGAACTTGAAGGGGTTTCAGAAAGCAGGAGCATTTCTTCTGGGTCATTTGGGCTGGGTAATTCAAGGAGCTGATAACAGTGATTTCTCTGGAGAGATTTAATTCAGAAGGCCAAGGGCCAAGAAGTATATTGGGCTTCTTTATCTGGTTGAAAAAAAAAACACAGGAGTTACTAATGTCCAAATTTAACTTCTAATTAATTTTTAAGTTCATTGAAAATGTGGTCTGAGGGGATACTAAAGAGCAATCCCCAGGGTTTTATCCAACCACATTTGTCCTACAGTCTGAGTGTGGACCTCAAGAAACTGAAGCTGCCAGCTCTAATTGCCAGGAGAACTGCAGTGGAGGCAGACCGGAAGCCTATTTGAGAGTCTTCCAGGGCTGGGGATTTAGGTCAGTGGAAAAGTGCTTGCCTAACATGCATGATGCCCTGGGTTTGGTCCCCAGCACTGGAAAAAAAAAAAAGACCTCCAGGAAATGTTTACAGTAGACTCTTGTAGTCTCTCAATTTTTAAATTTTTCTTTATAGGCCTAAGACAAGCATGCCTCAAGTGAGTTTACAGATTTTCTGAAAGAACCACCATGATTATCCCTACTATAATTTGAACGCATCCCCCCAGAACAATCTCCAAGGTAATAGTGTTGGGAGGTAGGGGTCTAATGGAAGTGTTTAGTCATGAGGACTCCATCTTCATGAATGGTTCAATGCTGATCATTAAAAAAAAAAAAAAAAAAAACTTTAAATCTGTAAATTTAATCTCTTCTTGTCTTGCTCACACCCTCTCTTATCCTCCCACCTTCTGCCATGGAATGATGCAACAAGAAAGCCCTTGCCAGATGCTAGCACTATCCTCTTAGGGACTCCACCCTCCAGAACCATAGCCAAATACGTTTCTGATCATTATAAATTTCCCAGTCTCAGGTATTTTGTTATAGCAGCATAAAATGGACTATGACAATTCCTTTATAATTAAGGATATTTTAGCTAAATTGTATCTTAACCATGAAGTATCACAACTTTAAAAATTCATAGGCAGAAATTTTAAATCAACAAGAAACTTAAAAGTAATGAAAAAGAAAAGCTACCCAGATGATTTTTAAAACTGAGGTGACCAGAAGGAAAAATGAAGTCTACCTGACATTTGCACTTATATGCAGGAAGCTTAGGAGGAAGCTAGGACCATATTCTAGGTTGTCACATTCTGGTCTCAAGAGTTGACTCAAGTCCCACTTGTGGCAAATTCTCCAAAAGAGCAAGGGACAGAAAGGGAAAAAATAAAAATGCCTAATGGTAATTTCCCCCAAACAACATTTTTGTCTTTCAAAAGACCAAAGCTAGGCTAAACCTGAGATAGAGACAAGGGTTCCCTTGTTGGAAACAGAGCAGGCCAATAGCACCTTTAAACACCTCGCTGTTTTTCAAGCAGCTGAGGGAAGTAAAACCTGCAGAGAGCTCCATGAGGGCGGCCTGAGGAAGGCCCTGCAGAGGTGCTTCATTAACCCGATTAAGCAGGTGGATGGAGAGGGCCTCGCTGATAATTTACACCTTGCTAATGAAGCGTGTGACTCTTAATCTCCTCCAAACAAGATACACTCATGAAACTCTGGTACAAGGAAAAGGGAAATTAATTAGGTGAAAAAACTATGAGATTATAGCAAAGGGATTCCTGCAAGGCAACTATAACCTGGGTGGTTATTCATTTTAGTCTTTCTAAAATTAATGGCTGAGCTGTCAGATAAACAGGTTGTAGTACCTTTTGGGTTTATAAGAAGTTCAAAAGCAGTGCATCATTATGTATCTGATTTTAGATTTCATGCAATATCTTAGGAAATCACTGTGAGAAATGGTTGCTCTGACTTCTAGTAATTAATTTTAATATCTTTGCAATACAGCTACAGTCAGGATATAAAGAAGATTCAATGGAATATTGACTACAATTCATCATAAAATGTTAAATTGCAAAATAATTCCTATACCTACTGCAAACTTGGAAGGAATTTTGTGACCAGAGGACAACATTTTAATGGCTAGTTACATGAATTATACTGTCAGTTTAGTAAAAGAAATATAACCATAGCTAGTATTAATCAAATATTGATGTATATCAAGTACTAGCTAAGTACTATAAATTTTTTTTTTTTTTTTTTTTTTTTTTGTACTGGGGATTGAACTCAGCGGCACTAGACCACTGGGCCACATCCCCAGCCCTTTTTTTGTATTTTATTAGAGACAGGGTCTCACTGAGTTGCTAAGTGCCTTGCCATTGCTGAGGCTGGCTTTGAACTCGTGATCCTCCTGACTCAGCCTCCCAAAGTGCTGGGATTACAGGCGTGCGCCACCGCGCCCGGCTTAAGTACTATAAATTTATTAACTCACTCATCCACATGACAACTTTATGAGGTAATCATTAGTAGTCTATTTGTTTATTGAGTAGACTAAGGCCAAAAAAGTAAGCATGTACTTTCTTGCTTATGAATAAAGTAGATCTGATGTTAAAGCCAGACATTAATTTAAATGGTGCTTATTTCAGAGGATTTCCCATATTTTTTGGTCAGGGGAAATGATGTAGGTTTTTTTTTTTTTTTTTTTTTTTTTTGTGTGGTACCGGGGATTGAACTCAGGGGCACTTGACCACTGGGCCACATCCCCAGCCCTCTTTTGTATTTTATTTAGAGACAGGGTCTCACTGAGTTGCTAAGTGCCTTGCCATTGCTGAGACTGGCTTTGAACTCGCGATCCTCCTGCCTCAGCCTCCCAAAGTGCTGGGATTACAGGCATGCGCCACCGCGCCCGGCTTGATGTAGGTTTTTAATGCCAGTTATAGTATAGTATAACAAAAATATAATATTTATGGCAAGATAGATTGGTCAGCTAGACTTGGATTTGAATTTACTGTGTTATTTTGCAATTTAACATTTTATGTCTTGGGCAAGTTGCTTCTCTGTTTCAGTTCCTTCATCTCTGAACTGGGGATAATGCTTCCTGCCTAATCACAGTGAATGGATCTTACCTTAGAAACTATGTGAAGCATCTTGCACACAATAGGGGCTGATATGTTGCTCTCTCCACCTATCACACTTCACATTTTTGGATCCACACTGAATTTCATGACAGACTCATTGGTCTGACCATAGCTTTAATTACTTAAAGAACTACTAACCCTCATTTTAAAAATGGCTTCCTATTCCCTGTTGTATCTAAACCAGATTCCTTCTTCCAGAGACTCCCTGGGCTTTCTTTTGTGTTTTAGGTAGGGTCGTGTTTTCACTGTACCTATTCAGTCTCCGGACTTGTTACATTGTCCCTATTGTGCCTTCCTCTTTTCTTTCTATCAGTCCAGATCCTACTTATCCAATAAGACTTAGCCAGTTCATAAATTCATTCATCCACCCTCCTATCCAGCCGGTCAAAAGCATTTCTCCACAGGTATCTGGCCCTGGGCCAAATCATGAGGATGCGATGAGACCAGGCTCTGGGTCTCAAGGGGCACACTGTTTGGAAAGGGCAATAGACGTAAAACAACCATCCCACGTCAGGGGAAGATCATCAGGTTGATGGTACCATGGCAGTGAGGAGGGAATATTCCATGCTGCCTGTTGTTAGGGCGAGAGAAGAGGAAGTGTCTCTCAAAGTGAGGCTTGAAGGATGGATGAGGTGGGGAAGGTGATTTCAGGCAGAAAGACCTCCAAAGTGTGGAGTTAAGGGAACTTCAAGTTCTTTGGTATTGTCAGCTGGGAAGAGGAGTTGGTGAGGCTGGAGCATGACAGAGGCCAGATACCTAGAGGCTGTGTATGTGGAGCTAATTCTGTGCTCTTTATTTTAGTCAGCAGAGATCCCATAAATCCTAGGAGTTCACTTAGTAAGTGTAAATGGTGTTTTTATAAGAGAGCAAGAATGGAGGCAGGAAGAGGCATTAGAAGTCAGCTGCCAACGTTCAGCTGAGAGTCAAAGAGGACCCCTCTAGGGTTCAGACTGTGGGGTGGCAGGTTGGCAGCCACCTGATTAGAGACAGGAGGTAGAAAATAGGATTTGAGCTGGGTGGTAGTACACACCTGTAATCTCAGCTGAGGCTGAGGCAGAAGGATCACAAGTTCCAGGTCAGCCTGGGCAACTTAGTGAGACCCTGCCTCAAAATAAAATTAAAAAGGGTTAGGAGTATAACTCAGGGGTAGAGTGCCACTGGGTTTAATTCCTAATACTGCAAGGAAAAAAAAGGGCTGGGATTGTGGCTCAGTGGCAGAACACTCGCCTTTCATGTGCGCGGCCCGCGTTCGATCCTCAGCACCACGTAAACATAAATGCATTGCATTGTGTACAACTAAAGTAAATAAATAAATATTTTTAAAAAAAAAGGCCAGATCACTTGAAGAGTGTCTGATATGGGCTCAATAGTTGTTGAATGAATGTACTTTTCCTTTTTTTCTACAATTGTAATTTCTCTATTCGGCCCTCAAAAGATGTTGGGTTTCTTGGAAGTTCCCTTTTTTTTCTATTTTCTGCTTTATCTCTGTTTCCTGAATTCTCTATTTTTGTTGCTTGTATGGTCTCCATATTTAATGGCAGAAGGCTTCCTCAAAGGCAGAGAGTGCTCCTTTTGTGTCCATTTATCTATAGACACCAGGTACTAATAGCCGATAGGAAGCTTTATGTGCATGGCTAGAATTTTACTGACTACTGGGATTCACTGTAGGATGGTTGGACATGACCTGCTCTTCATCCAGAAAATTCTCCAATTTCCTGCCTTCAGGGTATGAACAAGGGTGTTATTCAGCTGGAACACAGCAGGGCAATAACACTGGTTGTTAAATATTGGAATTGTCGGGGCTGGGGTTGTGGCTCAGTGGTAGAGTGCTCACCTAGCATGCATGAGGCACTAAGTTCAATCCTCAGCATCACATAAACGTAAAATAAAAATATTGTGTCTACTTAAAACTAAAATAAATAAATATTTTAAAAATATTGGAATTGTTATTACTGTCATATAGCCACTGTTCTATGCTCAAAGCCTGTCAGTCTAGGCACATTGGCCCTTCTAAGCTCACACTCACCACAATCTAACAACAAAAAGTGGGCTGGGGATGTGGCTCAGTGGTAGAGTGCTTTCCTGGAAAGCATGAGGCTGTGGGTTCAATTCCCAGCAACACACACACACACACACAAAAAAACAACAACAACAACAACAACAACAAACCCAAAGTTAAATCTTGCAGGACCTTACCCCAGTGCTAAAGCTACTGTCTATTCCAGTTGGTCAGTGCCCATTCCATACTGGCTATATTTAATGTAGTGAAAATATGGCCCACTTCCACCACTTCTGGCAGTGCAGGAAATGGTGACTGGGTTATCCTGATTCTGCATGAAAACTGAAAATCATCCCTTCTGTCTTTTAATGAACACTACCCTTCTCCTTGCCTGCTGATCCCATATATGGAACTTGATTTGATTTCCTCAGAGTAGCCCTACCATGTCTTGTGGTGTGAGGGAGGTGGATATGGATATGCAGCCACATGCAGGATTGTATCCTTCATTGTAAAAACCCCATGCATATTCATCCTCTTTAGTAATATCTGGTGCCTCTGAATTCTGACCTCTTCTTGGGTTCTGTGGCACAAATCCACTTGCTTTTGTTTTGTTTGATTTCCTGCTTGGACTTTCTTCTCTGCAGGTGCTAACATTTTTATTTTCTTTGCTTTGCTGAGACAGTTACTGCCCGACCATCTGCTTTCCATCTTCCAAAGTTTTGTGGACATCTTGGCACGGGTGTCTCATGGATATTGATGATGTCTGGGACTCTCAGTCACTTTGAGCTGCGTGGAAGGAAAATGAGTTAATTAGTCATTCGTTGGTGGCATGGAAAAGAAACCAACTCAAACCGCTTTAAACAAAAGTGGGAAGAGTATTTCAGGATCCAGGCTTTTTCCTTTACACTCAAAGGCAGGGATGCAGGAGGAACTCCTTCAGCTGAAGTGCAGAGCCTCAGGGCTTTCTACCTTTCTTTCTTCTGGTATTTGTACTTAATTCCTTTCTTGTTCATTTTCTTTCTCTAGTCTATGTGGTGGAACACAGTCCTTCACAATTCCTGCTATGATTTCAAGTACCAGTGGAATTTAGCTTGCCTCCTCTCTGACCCAGTTCCAACATCTGAGGAAGAAATTAAATTGGTCCTGCTTGAGACTGGCACCCCCTTTCCCTACATCCTTTCAAAAAAGATTTTGGTAGGTAATGAAGTCCAAGCCATATTACCCTGTAGATAGGAGAGCAGGAGAACTGTTTCCAGAATAGACAGTAACTTTGCAACTCCGGGCACATACACAGGTGTCAACTACAGCAGAGGGAAAAAATCCATTGACTCACTTAATGTCCTGTACACATTTTTTCCTCCAATTTTGTTCAGAGGGAGGGGAGGCAGGGTATGGGAGGCTTTGGAACATTGCTGCAGCTGTAGAGGTCAGGCTGAGTGGTCTGAAAGCTGTGGCAGGCCTGGGTTCCCTTAGGTCTTTGCAGTCAGCCTATGCCAATGTCTTCTGAGAAGAGTTTGCCTTGGCTCCTGGGTCTCTGCCCAGGGGCCCTAAGTCAGCTGCTTTTCAGTCTGAAGCCAGGACCTCACATAATTTGTCTTTTTGAATTCCTGCATTTTAATAGGGAAATGTTGATCAAGATGTGCTCAGGGAATTTATCAAATAGGTATGGTGACACACAATCCCTGGACTAGTTCCCCTGAATATTACATGCCAAGTAAGAAGTTTTATGAGCAAGAGCCCCATGTCCCAACTGACAGAATTCATTTTCTAATGAAATGTTTATTGAATAGGGTAAGAGAAAGCTAGCACATGTGCTACTTATGCTAATCAGCATTTGATAAGTAGAACGCAATTTTCTCTTTAATCAACCTAGTGCCCATCATGTTCAATTAGTAATGCACTGGTGACAGTCCATGCCAGGCTGGAAAGAGAGGAGCAGCCGAGAGACTGTTTAGGGACCTACACCACCCAACACCATGCAAATGACTACAGAGTTAAAAGGGGTAGAACTCACAACCTGTAATTCATTTCCGGTCCCTTCTATAGATATAGGGACCACACTGCATGTATTGTGAAATTCCTTTGGAATTGAAGGCCTTTTGAAATGAAGTTATAACGATACTATTTATAGTCTAGCAGCTTTATGATAATAGCTACAAACCACTGAAATAGAAAGTACTTTTTAAATGATACTTTAAGCATGTATGCTAATAGCAGAATTA
The DNA here is from genome assembly GCA_025594165.1 of Tamias sibiricus. Classification (NCBI taxonomy): domain Eukaryota; kingdom Metazoa; phylum Chordata; class Mammalia; order Rodentia; family Sciuridae; genus Tamias; species Tamias sibiricus. The sequence goes on from CM046659.1 coordinate 52,013,145, forward strand.
GAAATGAAGTGAGTGAAGAGATGGGTTCCTTTATTTCTCATTCTAATATTTTAGATCTTTAAAATTGTTCCTGATGTGAATATGCTGAATCTTAGGGTATGTACCATGCATGAATTTTCCCTGATGTGAATATGCAAAATCTCATGCATGTACCATGCATGAATGGCGCTTAGTCACGTTTTCAACCTACTTTCATGGTGGGGTTCTCTGAAACTGTGAAACACAGATTTAAGTTTTTATTTTGATTGTTAATAAAATATTTAGCACATGCCAGGTGTGGTGGCTTACACCTGTAATGCAGTATCTCAGGAGGCTGAGGCAGGAGGATCGCAGGTTCTAAGCCAGCCTCAGCAACTTAGTGAGGCTAACCTTGTGAGACCCTGTCTCAAAATAAAAAATAAAAAGGGCTAGGGATGTGGCTCAGTGATTAAGTGCCCTTGAGTTCAATCTATCTATCTATCTATCTATCTATCTAAACATATTTTTAGAGATACAAAGTTCTATTACACCAATTTCACAAGACAGACTCTATAAAGAAATACCCAACATTTGGGTTCATTCTCAGGATGATGCTGAGTTAATGAGGCTATAGGGATTGTCTGTTCTTGAGACTATTCATTTCTAGATAAAAGTAAAAAAAATTTTTTTTATTTAATTTTTTACAGTGTGCTTCTGCTTAGCATATTTCCTTAGCTTATTCTTAAAAATCCATTAAATGTTTTCATGAGACAAATTTTTTTATTAACCTCAGATGCAAACAGTTGAGTTAATCACATAAGACAGTTCATATCACACATTTGTGACCTCCAACCTCATTTCCATTTGTCTCCCCACTTCCATAGATATCCTCTCTATTGTAGATCATGTTTTTCCTTGGATACAAGTGTATGTTTGGGAAATATGCAGTGTGCCTGTTTTTTGTCTTGTTTTTGGTATATGCATGTTTTTATACACATAAATGAGGTTATACTATAGATCTCATTCTATTTCAAAAATTTCTCTCCATATTTCTTTTATGATCTGTTGATGTTGCTGTAGGTACATATGGCATGTTGCTTTTTTTTTTTTTTTTGGTTACTGGGGATTGAACTCAGGGGCACTTGACCACTGAGCCATATCCCCAGCCATATTTTCTATTATTTAGAGACAGGGTCTCACTGAGTTGCTTAGTGCCTTGCTGTTGCTGAGGCTGCCTTTGAACTCACAATCTTCCTGTCTTCACCTCCCATGCTGCTGGGATTACAGGTGTGCACCACTGCATCCTGCAGCATGTTGCTTTTTTTTTTTCTTTTTTCTTCTTTTTTAAAATTTATTTGCTTTAGTTGTACACAATGCAATGCATTTATGTTTACGTGGTTCTGAGGATCGAACCCCAGGCCGCGCACGTGCGAGGCGAGCGCTCTGCCGCTGAGCCACAACCCCAGCCCCAGCATGTTGCTTTTTAAAAAAAATATATATGTATATATTTTTGGTGGTACCGGGGATTGAACTCAGGAGCACTCGTCCACTGGGTCACATCTCCAGCCCTTTTTTGTATTTTATTTAGAGACAGGGTCTCACTGAGTTGTTAAGTGCCTCGCCATTGCTGAGGCTGGCTTTGAACTCACGATCCTCCTACCTGGGCCTCCCAAAGTGCTGGGATTACAGGCGTGCGCCACCGCGCCCAGCTTAAAAAATATATTTAGCTGTAGATGGACATAATACCTTTACTTTGTTTATTTAGTTTTTTTTTTTTCTTTATGTGGTGCTGGGGATCAAACCCAGTGCCTCATGCATGCTCTACCACTGAGCCACAAACTCAGCCCAGCATGTTGCTTTTGATCACTACATAATATCATACACATCAATCTATCTATCTTATTTATTTTATTTTATTTATTTATTTATTTATTTGTTTGTTTATTTATTTTTGATATTAGGGATTGAACCCAGCAGAGCTTAACCACTGAGCAATATTCCCAACACTTTTTTTTTTTTTTTTTTGTGGTACCGGGGATTGAACTCAGGGGCACTCGACCACTGGGTCACATCCCCAGCCCTTTTTTGTATTTTATTTAGAGACAGGGTCTCACTGAGTTGCTAAGTGCCTCGCCATTGCTGAGGCTGGCTTTGAACTCGCGATCCTCCTGCCTCAGCCTCCCAAAGTGCTGGGATTACAGGCGTGCACCACCACGCCCGGCTTTCCCAACACTTTTTTTCTTTTATTTTGAGACAGGGTCTTGCTAAGTTGCTGAGGCTGGCCTCAAACTTGTGATCCTCTTTTCTCAGCCACCCGAGTCACTGGAATTACAGGCATGTGCCACCGTACCCAGCTGCATGCACCTTATTTCTGTCTACCTTGTTACAGTTCTCCACTGTTATGAAAATGCTACTAGAAACATCTTTGCATATGATTATTTGGGGATCTCTATAAGAATTTATCTGGGGTATGTATTATAAATAGTGTCAGGTCTTCTTGCAGCTTAACACTACTGGTCTGTGCTCCCACCAGCAATTCAGGGGGTTCATGATTCCCCACATGGCCTCCTACACCTGGCTTTCTCTGACTTTCCAGTGATTTATTCATATGACAAATATGTTATTTTGTTGTTGTTTTAATTTACATAGCTCTGGTTATTAGTGTTGTTGCATATTTTTCCAGCTTTTTGTTAGCTCTTAGATTTCCTTTACTATCAATTGAATAGTTATATCTTTGGATATCAGGGTCTTTCTATTGGGGTTCATTTTTTTTTTTTTTTTTTTTTTTTGGTACTGGGGATTGAACCCAGGGGCACTCACCACTAGGCCACATCCCCAGTCCTTTTTTGTATTTTATTAGAGACAGGGTTTCATTGAGTTGCTAAGTGCCTCGCCATTGCTGAGGCTGGCTTTGAACTTGCAATCCTCCTGCCTCAGCCTCCCAAGTGCTGGGATTACAGGCATGCACCACCACGCCCGGCTTGGGGTTCATGCTTTTATCATATTACTCTGCGAGAAATTCTTTATATGGCTTAGAAATTATATCTCATTGATTATACTCAGTGCAAAGTATTTTATTCCTGTATGTCATCAAGTTGTTAACTTTGAGGAATCTTTTGTTGAATAAAAATTACCAATTTTAACTTTTTTTTTTTTTTGGTCAAGCTCATTAATTTTTTTCCTCTAGTAGTTTATGCCTTCAGAAATTTTTGAAATAAAACCTTCCTAACCCTAAGTTACAAAGATATTCTTCAACATTTTTCTTATATTAGCTTTTTAGTTTTATCTTTCACATTTAGGTTTCTACTTCTTTCTGAAGCTCATTCTTTTTAGGCAGAAACTAATTTTATTTTTCTTCATATAGCGAATCAGTTTTCTAACAACATATCCTATCCTAAATGATTCATTTTTTCTTCACTTATTTATATTGATGCCTTTCTTACATATTGATGCATAAGAAAAATGTCAGAGCTGCCACACACACCTATAATCCCAGCTACTCAGGAGGCAGAGGCAGGATGATCTAAAGTTCAAGGCCAGCCTGGATAACTTGGTGAGATTGTGTCTCAAAATAAAAAATGAAAAGGAGCCGGCCGCAGTGGCACACGCCTGTAATCCCAGCACTTTGGGAGGTTGAGGCAGGAGGATTGTGAGTTCAAAGCCAGCCTCAGCAATGGCGAGGCACTTAGCAACTCAGTGAGACCCTGCTTCTAATAAAATACAAAAAAGGGCTGGGGATGTGGCCCAGTGGTCGAGTGCCCCTGAATTCAATCCCCGGTACTAAAAAAAAAAAAAAAAAAAAAATGAAAAGGCCTGGGGCGTAGTACAGTACAATGGTAGAGTACCCCTGGGTTTATTTCCCAGTACCACACACACACACACACACACACACACACACACACAAAAGAAAGAAAGAGAGAAATGTTATTTATTTAGGTAAAACTTTACTAAGTATATGTTTGACTATTTACTTTTAGATATCTATTTTGAACCATTGGTCAATATATTCCTTTATGACACAACTATTTTTTTTTTTTTTTTTTTGGTACCGGATATTGAACTCAGGGGCACTCGACCAGTGGGCCACATCCCCAGCCCTTTTTTGTATTTTTATTAGAGACAGGGTCTCACTGAGTTGCTAAAGTGCCTCGCCATTGCTGAGGCTGGCTTTGAACTGGAGATCCTCCTGCCTCAGCCTCCCAAGTGCTGGGATTATAGGCATGCACCACCACGCCCGGCTATGACACAACTATTTTTAACCAAAAAGTATTATTACTGTTATTTTTGCAGTGCTGGAGATTGAACCCAAGGCCTTTCTTATACTAGTGAAGGGGTCTACAGCTGAGCTACATCTCCAGCCCATAACCAAAAATTATTTTATCAAGGGTTTATTATATGCCTGAATATCTCAGTAGGTGAGCCATGCTCATTTTTCTTTGCTATTTTTTTTCTTTGCAAAGCTATCTTAGTCATTCATGGATCTTTATTCTTCCATTTTCAGGTTAGAGTAAGTTTTCAGAAAATCTTCCTGGAAACTTCAATTATAATCTTAGGAGGCTTATAGTTGAAGTGGTGACATTAGCTCCATGGTTCTGGGCTTCCAGGTTGTCCTGATCTTATTCCACAGCCCCCAGCATGGGTTAGGCAGGCACTGATGTCTTTCTGCCCCAGGTGATGGCTTGTGAACAGAGCCTCCCAGGACACAGTGGGGAAGAATGTGCACAGCAGTGGAGTGCTCCCTTCCCAGCCTGGGCTTGTCTGTAATTCTTGAGCTGCCTACTTTCTCTTTACCTGTTCCCCACACAGATCTGTCCAGGGGAAACAAGGGGCTTTAGATTCTATGTCCATCAAGCCCCCCTCACCTTAGTGGCACCTTCAGGGCTTGTGGTTTCACGCCAGAAGCTAGTATTCTGAGTTGTTTGCCATCTTCTTGGGGGCCAGGTATCTTTCACTACAGTATTCCAAATATATTTTTTTCTGGTCTCCATAAATAAGTAAATAATACTTTTTATAGATTTTTAAAAATATTTCCTGTGTAGCAATTCTGTGAAATAGATTAGGCAGGCATTATCTTCCTTAGAAATGTTATGAGACTCCCCTAAAAATACAAAGTCAGAAGGAAGCTGGATGGAACTTGAATTCCAAACTCCTGCCTCCTGTTTTAGATGTACTGTAGTAAAATAGAGAGACAAAGGGCCAGGAGTCAGAGGCCAGCTCTTGTCTGCCCTCTGCCATCATGTCAGCCCTGTGTCCTTGGGAGTCACGTGAGAGCCTGGGACTCAGTTTCTTCCTATGTGGAATGGGCTGGGTGATCCTGAAGCTCTCTCCAATTGAGAAAAAAATTATGAGATTCTGTACACACCGTGGGGGAACCAAGGCTGCTTGTGGAAATTTCAACTTTCTGATTTTTCTCATTCTTTTTCTGCTTAAATGCTATCAAAATGTGAAAAGACCAAAACGTTAATGGTCTGAAGGGTGCTGTTGAACTGTAGCCAACACGCTGCCAGTGAAGGTTCTGGGTAAACCAAGTGGGTTTTATCATAATAGTTCATCTTTAGCAAGTAAAATATGACATCATCCCTGATGTTTGAGGTTCCCATTTCTGAAAATTAAACCCACTCTTGAGGGCAAGGTGCTCTGAGGGCAAGGTGGATGAACTTGTAAAAATGAAACAGTGCCCAGAGGACCGATTTACTGCTACAGAAAGGGACAGGGGTCCCTGTCTGATGGACAAAGAAAAAGAACACTATCTTTACACAAAAGCAGTATTTGGCTAAAAAAAAAAAAAAAAAAAAAAAGAATCCTGACCTCTGAAAGCACTGGAAGAGCTTAGGAAAGGCCTAGAAGAATGGATGAAGTGTAAAATATGCACACTCAATGCATTGGAGGCTATTTATCCATGAGAAATGGGAGAATTTAGTGCTGGGTGCTGTCTTGTAGTCAGTAATGTGCATATTTAATTAGGCTAGGAAAAACAAAGTGGTGTATGGGTCAGGTGGAACTGTCCACACTTTCCTGTGTGTGATGTCCCCTTGTGTTGCCTTCCATGGAGTCAGCTTTCCAAAGACACAAAACTCTTCCTTACATAACAACTACTTCAATGCTCTTGTCCACATTGGCAGAGTAGTTTAACACAACAACACTAGGAAATAAATTCCACACTGTGATAGAACCAAAGTTTTATCCACAAAACACCAAAATTCCATGGAATGTAGGCCAACTAAAGAGGAGTTTATATATCTGCAGGCTAGGGGAGGGCCAGATTCAGAAACTAATCTGTTGTACACATGAAGAAGAGGACATTTTGGCTCCAGCTCTCAATGTATTAAATGATCAAGCCTATAAAATATGGTGTAAATTGCAAAATCAGAGAGGATGTCTCAATAGCTCAGACTGCAAACCCTAGGTTTCTCTATTTTACATTATTCCTGAGTTTTTAGTTAAATCCTTGAGAGTTTCCAAAGTGAGATCCTACACTATTATTTGTCTACAATGTGATTGCAAAGTCTCTCTAAAGCCCCACAGTGGTGCATGGCTGTAATCCCAGCAGTTGGGGAGGCTGAGGCAGGAGGATTGCAAGTTCAAAGCCAGCCTCAGCAACTTAGTGAGGTCCTAAGCAACTTAGTGAGACCCTATCCTAAAATAAAAAATAAAGATGGACTGGGGAATGTGGCTTGGTGGTTAAGTGTCCTGAGTTCTATCCTTTGTACCCAAAAAAAGAAAAAGAAAAAAAGAAAATTCTCTATAAGAACAAAGGATTTATTGGGAAGAAAAGGCTTTGGATTTTTTTTTTTTTTTTTTTGGTACCAGGGATTGAACTCAGGGGCACTTTACCACTGGGCCACATCCCCAGCCCTTTTTTGTATTTTATTAGAGACAGCGTCTCACTGAGTTGCTAAGTGCCTCGTCATTGCTGAGGCTGGCTTTGAACTTGTGATCCTCCTGCCTCAGCCTCCCAAGTACTGGGATTACAAGGTGTGCGCCACCTCACCCAGCTGGCTTTGGGTTTTGTAATTACTCAAGACCCTGTAGTTGGACCCTTGCCTCCATTTGTAACCTCAACTATCACCTCACTCCTAGCATTCCAGTTACCTGCCTTCTTTCAGTTTCTAGAAGAACTTGCCCTCACCCATCTCAGGAACTTTGCCAAAGCTGTGCCCTTTGCCTAGGGATCACTGACTTCCACTTTCCCTCCTCTGGTTTTTCTGGGTCATTTCTACTCCTCCTTAAGATTTTGGCCCCAACGCTACCTCCTAAAGGGAACTCCCTCCTATCCCCAAAATAATCTGGTACCCATTTTCTTCTGGCACCCCTGAAGGCAGAAACCTAGCATTTTCTCACATCATTGTGCCTTCAGGCCCAGTGCAGTGCCCTGCACATTGTAGATGCTCAAGAAATTATAAAGGAATACACAAACAAGTTACCCAGGGAACAACTAGGCTGCTTTAATGAAACATCTTAAAATTTTGAAAAATAGGACTGTGAAGGATCTCAAGAAATCATTTGATGCCTTGCCCAGTGATTAGAAGCAGGTGATGAGCATTCTGAAAACACTAAGTTTTTGGAGTGTCTATTACACATGAACAAGTCTGCATGAGAAATTGTGAAGAAGAATTCCAGCTTGAGGTCAGAAACTCTAGGGAACACTAAAAGGTATGTGTCAGTTATCCTGTGCTTCTCTCTTTGTGGGCTGACACCTTGAGACCACAGTGAAGCCGTGTGTCTTAGATGCTCTACATTCCCTTAGGTTCCAGTTTGTGAAGCCACAGGCCTGTGGAACCACCAGCCTAGGCTTGATCCACTATTCTGATTATGGGTTGTTATTGTCATTGTTGTGTTTATTTATTGTTTAACAATTGTTGAGTAGGGCCAGGTGCAGGGGCATATACCTGTAAATCTCAGCAACTCCCAAGGCTGAGTCAGGAGGATTCCAAGTTTGAGGCCAGCCTCAGCAATTTAGCAAGACCCTCAGCAACCTAACCAGACCCTGTATTTAAAAAAAAAAAAAGAAAAAGACTGGATATGTAGCTCAGTGGTAAAGCACACCCCGAGGTTCTATACCCAGTACAAAAACAAATAAACAAAAATAATCACTGAGTCCCCACAGAGACAGGGCTATATGGCTCTTTACATGGTTCTACTGAGAGGATAAAAGAAATGTCCTAATGTCCTATAAAGAAAAATTAATCAATCAAGCATTTAGAAATGATATTTCTCATAAGTATGATGTTTTACTAAGATACCCTGATAGTGGAGGCAGTTTGATCACTAATATCCCAATTTTAAATGGGTGTCATAAAAGGCCTGTAAATGTCAGCTCTGGTTACTCTCTAACCTTGAAAGGCCTATTTTCTCCTCTTGCCAACTTGTCTATGAAGCTTATCAAGAAGAGAGGATTGCTATTGCTGTCTAGTGCCCATAATTAATCCTGGAGACAGTGAGGATTTAGGACCACTGATTGTGGCTGACTTCAAATTAAAAAGTCACTGTTAGCGTGTGAAGCAGACACCATATGTTATAAACAAACGCTTTGAATGATGTAGAATGTCAAGATAATTCATATGTAAACACAAGTTGCACTTAGGGTAGGTGTCTTTACATACGCCCATTCATACTTTTCAAAGATGTTACAGACACACAGACTAGATGATACACCATTCTTCCTTCAGTTGGCCCCAGAAAATAAATCTGAATTTAAATGTGAATGTAGTATGAACCTCAAATTACCAGTTATGAAAGTTGTCTTTCTTTTTACCATCAAGGTGGCACGAACAAACAAAGACAGACACCAGCCTGATTGGTTAGTGTAATCCAATTGCTGAGTTGAGCTTCTTTTCTTGTTCCTGCCATGACTAATTTGTGGTTTCACAAAGTGTTTCTGAATGTCAGACACATCAATTATAAGAGATGGGCAAGATGTGTAGGAGAGCCATAGGGGGAGGGGGGCTTAAAAAATGTTTACAAGGAGCTCAAGTCGTCATTGCAGGCGAAGGTCTTCCTGTGTGTACAAGAGCAATTCTCCTGTTTAAGAAAGCAGCTGGATTATTTCCCAAATAAAGAATGAACTCTTTCCACTGCCAGTCGGAACTCCAGGCTCCCTCACTTCTTACCTGCTGGTCCTCTCCTTTCCTTCAGCCCTCTGAGATGAACAGTGCTACTGGCACCTTCAGTCTTAGACACTGGTGCTTTAAGGGAAAGCTGGGTTAGGTGTTCACAAACAGATTCTCTAACATGTTTATTTTCCACGGCTGTAGTGATTTTTTTTCCCTACTGAAACTCTATTATGTAGCCTTTGTTGTCATGGCTGACGCCTGTTGTTTCTGCAAAAACAATAATAGGCCTGAAGATTAGGGCTGCATTTTATGGGCCTAGCAGCCCAGCAGGGCATCGTATTTGTATCAATCCTATAAATTCCTGGCATCAAGCCTCTTTACTCCTAGTAATTAATCTTTTTCATAAATGCTGTCATGTTTAGAGCTGTTTTATTAAGTGTCTGGTTTACTAAATTTTCTCTCTCTTTCTCTTTCTCTCTCTCTTTTTTTTTTTTTTTTTCAATGCTGGGGATCGAACTCAGGGCCTCAGACATGCGCTGTACCGCTGTGCTGCAGCCCCTGCCCTGGTCTCTAAATTTTCTACGTATCACTCTTTTGCCTCCTCAGAAATGAAAATAGAAAACCGACAACAACAAAAAAAAACCGAACCGAAAACAACAAATCTTTCCAGTTACAGCTTGCTTTCTTTCTCCCTTTCTTTCTTTCTTTCTACAAAGGGAAATCTGACTGCAATGTCCATGGTTTTTACCTTTATGAATAGAGACCCTCATCGTTTGTTCCAGTGTCCTCTCATTTGTGTGGTCGTTCCTAAGGGGGAGAAGCTTAAGAAGCCTTTCACTCCCTGGTCAAACTGGCAGAGCTAGAGGATGGCCTGTCTGAAGGAAGCTTTCTCACTGCCATTGGTCTTGGCCTGCCAGTGCAGCCTACGTAGGGAGTTGCTCCTGTCCCCTCTGCCTCTTTTGGTCTTGCAACTGCATTGGTGTGCAATGGTGTGAGCAGCTTAGTGCTTTGGCCCACTGACCTACTTGCAATAGGGGAGGTAAAATATTTTCATTACCCTCTCCTCCAGAATACAGAAATCTTCAAAGGGAACACAGGAGGGAGGTTAGCCTTTTAACCCTAATTTCCCTACCACTCCCTCAGCTTGGCTGTGCATCACAAAATTAGTCTTTAGTCTCCAAACATAGTGGCACCAGGATTGTTGTCGGTTTTGCTTTTAAAAATCATTTCATATTGTAAACCCAGCGATTATTTCATGCTGCTTAAACTATATTTGTAGTCTTTGATCATGCATAAGTAGACTCAAGTTAACCGCCGATAGAATGATGATATTGTTCTCTGTGTTTCTTTTGCTTTTTCTTCTCTGTCTGTAAGGACCCTGTTACCTAAGAGCTGGCCTCTAGAAATTTCCATTACTACATTACAATGTGATTTTTGTCTTTTAATTGGTTCAGGACTACCTATTTGCATGACAAGCAACATAATTCAGTTAAAAAATCTGTTGTGTATATGGTATGCATAATCTATATTTATTGCATTTTATAAATTACTGATTATTTTAAAAATTGAAAGAAGCTGGATTGGCAAAGAATGCCAAAGAGAAGGAGAAAGTAGTCGTCACTGCTGATTATTGTTATTTTAACACAGGCTGGTTTCTCCTCTCCTTCCTCCCCTTCCATTTTTCTTTAGGAGTTCCTTCTAGCAGCCTCCCCTTCCTGCACCTCCATTCCCAGCAGGAAGATACTGTACTGCCACAAGTGGGGGCCGAAAATGGGGCAAAATGGTTTTGAATAGCAGCGTCAAATAAATTCAAGTGCCTTTCTAAATATATTTCAAGATTAAGTAATTAAGGATTGTAAAGCACTTGGAAAAAAATAAAGTGCCACGTAAGTGCTAAGTAATAAAGAGTAATCATAACAGTAATAAAAGGGTGAACTGCTAAATCTTTCTTCCTTCTTTCCCTCTAAGGATTTTCACCATTTCAGATTTGACTCCTGATACAGCTCTTTTATATCTAATCAAGAACTGGGGCTGGAAACAATAATAATGATGTGTTTTTGTAAAAAGGCTTGCTTAGTGATGGAGAGATCATGGTTAACTTTGCCTTCTCTCACTGTTGCCCACAGGAAGGATGTAGCTTCATCTCAATGGGTGGGCTGAGGAGAACTGGGACAGTCATCTCCCTGCAAAGGAAACCCTTGACCCTGTTGGCCCTAGCAACACCAAACAGCCACTTCACTGACCCAATAATCAGCCTAATGATGTAAGTTTATGATTTGTTTAGTATTTTTTATGATTTTTTTTTGTACCATGGATTGAACCCAGAGATGCTTTACCACTGAGTCACATCCCCAACCCTTTTTATTTTTTATTTTGAGACAGGGTCTCACTAAGTTGCTTAGGGCCTCTCTAAGTTGCTGAGGCTGGCTTTAAACTTGTGATCTTTCTTTCTGCTTCAGACTCCAGAGTCGCTAGAACTACAGGTCTGTGCCACTATGCCCAATTTGATTTGTATGATTTTTCAATAAACTTGAGACCACTTACGGTAATTGCTACTAACTCCTATTATAGGTAGGACATGCCATCTCCCAAACTCTGATTTCAGTCTCTTGGATAATTTTTACAACAATCTGACTCCTCTGACATCTGGGTGTTATCTTTGTATGGCCTATCAAAAATGTATGTGTGTATTTTTTAATAGGACACATATCTTAACTGTTATCAGAGCTTATTTTCCAGTCTTTGAAAGAAAAGTGTAGTTCCTGTGTACACATTCTTATTGCTGACTGTGTGAACATCTCCAGCCATTGTGTCTTTATGAAGACTATCCTTGTGACTGTTATAAAACAGTCTTTATGGTTTTGTGTTCAGAGGTGCACAGACAGCTACATAGTGGTTTAGAATCTAAGTTGAATGCTTAACTCTACAGAAAGTACGTGTTCAGCCTGTTATTTGGATATATAAAGTAATAGTGTAGTGATACAGATTCAAAATTGTCATTTGTTTTTTGCTTTCCTTCACATAAGGACCCCCACCATCTTGTATTAGATCTATTTTATTCTTATTTATTTATTTATTGGTACCAGGGATTGAACTCAGGGGCACTCGACCACTGGGCCACATCCCCAGCCCTTTTTTTGTATTTTATTAGAGACAGGGTCTCACTGAGTTGCTAAGTGCCTCACCATTGCTGAGGCTGGCTTTGAACTCAAGATCCTCCTGCCTCAGCCTCCCAAGTGCTGGGATTACAGGTGTGTGCCACCGCTCCCGGCCTTGTATTAGATCTAGAATGCTGTAGAGTTAATGTTTTCCATTCCTTGTCTGTATTATGCTGCCATACAACACTTGTGACCAATTATATAACTTGCTTAGTAGTCCTACTGGGAATGGGACGGACTTGGAAATCAGCAGAAATTTTGGCTAAGCCGCAGTTAACAACAGCAAAGCAATTGTTTATGAAAGTGATTTATTTTTCACTTTTCTTTCTTTTAAAGAATGACTCCAGCTAAACATGGTGGCACAGTCCTATAATGACAGTGACTCAGGAGGCTAAGGCAGGAAGATTACAAGTTTGGGGGTCAATCTGGACAACTTAATGAAACCCTGCCTCAAAATAAAAAATAAAAAAGGTCTGGGAATGTAGCTCAGTGATAGAGTGCCCCTGGATTCAATCCCTAGTACTTGGGGAAAAAATGACTTCAGGAACTCTCTTTAATTGAGGCATGTAATAATTTGTGTGCATTCTTAGTAGAACTTGACTTCTAGGGAAGCTTCATATCATATAAAAATCGAAGAGGCAATGTGCAAAGTTTCTTCATTTGGTTTAGTCATAGTTGCATGTGCCTATAATCCCAGCTACTCAGGAGGCTGAGGCAGGAGGATCCTGAGTTTGAGGCCAGCCTCAGTAATTTAGCAGGACTCTGTCTCAATGAAAAAATAAAAACAAAAAAGATTCTTGGGGCTGGGATTGTGGCTCAGCAGTAGAGCGCTCGCCTAGCACGTGCGCGGCCCGGGTTTGATCCTCAGCACCACGTACAAATAAACCCATTGTGTACAACTAAAGCAAATAAATAAATATTAAAAAAAAAAAAAAAAACATTTAAGCCGGGCGCGGTGGCGCACGCCTGTAATCCCAGCACTTTGGGAGGCTGAGGCAGGAGGATCGCGAGTTCAAAGCCAGCCTCAGCAATGGCGAGGCACTTAGCAATTCAGTGAGACCCTGTCTCTAAATAAAATACAAAAAGGGCCAGGGATGTGGCCCAGTGGTCGAGTGCCCCTGAGTTCAATCCCTGGTACCACAAAAAAAAAAAAAAAAAAAAAAAAAAAAAATTTAAAAAAAAAGATTCTTCTTCAACTGGAACATTATATGTGATTTTATCATGACCTCATAAGAACTTGAAAGTCTCTAATGAAGTGTAATTCAAAACACCATTAGAATTGATAGGTAAGATTTCATTGTTAGAATACAGTTATTTCAAGATTTTAGAGATGGTCCAAACCAACACAGAAGTCAGACTTTAGTAGCCAGTTGAAGTACCTGTGGGCCTTTTCTTTATTCATAAGCATATACATATTGAGTCTGAGGTTCCCTTCATGTTTAGTAGGATGTGAGATAAAGGTGTTTAAAGCAGAGGGGCAGGACCTTGGTTTGATTCCTAGCACTGCAAAAGGGTAAAATGAGCTAGGTATGGTGGCACATACTTATAATTCCAGGGACACAGGAGGCTGGGGCAGGAGGATCACAAGTTCAAAGCCAGACTCATCAATTTATCAAGGTCCTAAGCAACTTAGTCACACCCAGTCTCAAAATAAAAAAATAAAAGGGCTGGGGATGTGTCTTAGTGTTTAAGTGCCTCTGGGTTCAGTCCCTGATGCCAAAAATTAAATTAAATTATATATATTTAAATTTAAAAATATTAAAAACAAAGCAGAGGAGCAGAACCAAAAGGAGAGACAAGAATGTAAAATTAGGCAGAAAGGTTTGTATTTCATAATAAAAGCCAAAAGGCAAATTGGAAGTTTATTTGAATCTTAACTATGCAGATGATTTTGTTTTTGTTTTTATTTTGCATGTGACTTGAGTGCTTTGTTACATTAGTCTTTCAAAGTTTAAAGAGGTGCTGTGAGAATTAACAATACTTAGAAAAATTTATTTTGACATACGTTCTAATAATTTAAAATGGTCTTTGAAGAAATTTCTTAAAATAACATCAGGAGATATTTCACATATTAAAGTATATAATTGATTTATAAAGTAATTATGTAGAGAGTAAATTAATATACGTGTTCTAAACTATGGAGTCAGGGCTGTTGCGTGGATTTCATGAGGTGCAAACAGAATATTTTACAGAGGTGGGACGAGCATCTTAAAACTACTTTCTTCTTTTATCTAACATTTTTGTTTTGCCAGCACAGAGTTTTTATTAACATCTGAGTTGAAGCAAAAGCAAGCATTAAATATGGTCACTCAAATCCTTTGGAAATGGGTTGGGTTAAGGAAAGAGAATAAAACAGAAAAATAAATTTAAAGTTCTGAAAATATGTAAGACTTTTGTAAGTTTTCAGTGAGAAACATGATTTGGGAAATCCTGTGTCATGATAGATCCTCTGAAACAAATCTGCAGATAAATGAAAGAACATTCATAATTTATAGCCAAGAACCCAGACTCTTAAAATTAATAGAAGTTGCTCTCCAACTAGAGTTCTCAGGTATAGACATTATTTTTATAAAAAGCATATAAAAATCCATCAGTATTAAAATCGGCAGAGTAGAGATCGAAGGGGAAAGATAATTAGTGATTTAATCCAGGCCCAATACACTTACTTCCTTGTTGGCCTTCTTTCTCCTCCTTCTAATATGCAAAACCCTCAGTCAATTTTAATTAGGCCAACTGGAAACACCATTAAGCCTTGCCATTTTTGCTGGTGAAACCTGAGCACTTTTTTTTTTTTTTTTGTCTTGGAGTCCTTTTGAATCGTCCTTTGCACAAGGCAAGGACTCTACCTAGCCAGGACCAACTCCTAGATGCCTTTTGAAAGTGCTTCATCAGTCCTCTGTACAGAAGACCTAGTGGCAGTCTGTGAGGGGTCGCAAACAGATTGTGTAACTGTTGCACTACCAATGTGTACACGTGTGTCACTAATTTAATTTTAATTTTACTGTATGCGTTTGTATAAGATCCTGCAGCTGTCATGTGCTCATCATCTGTCACTGAACTATCACTAAGCCATGCTGGGCTAAGACAGGATTATAAACGATGAACTGCCATGTGCTCTAAATCTTCTTATTTGCCTAGCTTGGAAGGTATGCCCTGTAAAATTTGATTGGCAGGGTGCTCTACACTGGCCATTGACTTTTGAAGGCCTTTTCTATTGGCTCTTTGAGCGGCTCTCTCAGTGTCTGTACCGGCCATCACCTGCTGATTCCTGCACTCGCCTGACCTCAACCTCCACCTCTCCTCTCTTTCCCACTTGTTTGGCTACTAGCTCAGAGGCTGCAAAACAGGCCCTGTCGCTCTGGTGGCACGTGCAGTATATAGGGCATATGGCTGACTGGTTGTATGCAGAAGAGGATAACTGAAGCCAAGCAGACCCAGCACTGTTATTACAGCAGATGGGGGAAGCGTGGCATTCAATATTTAGACAGATGCCACCTCCTTATTCCACCTGTCTGGAAGTTGGACATTGTACAGAACGAATGTCTGTCTAATGATGAAGGAAACAAAGGGCACATTTATGAAGCACAGCAGAGCAGCCTATTTACTGAGCATACACAATATAATTGTTGACCATATAATAAATGTAAACTGCTACTGGTCAGAACGGCTGATACATGCGCACAATTACAGTAGGAGCAAGGAATTGTTACTTTTGCCAGCTGCTCTGGTCTTTAATTTGGATGAAGGGGCAATAGATAGGACTCAGTTTGTGATGAGTGCCTGAAAGAATTCGATTTTCTCAAATGATAGCCCACGTCCCTTCCTTGTTTAACCTCCTTAAAACAAGTGCCATTTCCTCTCTGTTTTGCATATTTCTTGAAAATTCAGTCCTTTATTTTCTCATCTGTGAATAGTTTCTAACCAGGCAGAAAACAAAGAAATGATCTTTGTAACTGCTACTATTTTGATGTGTTTGGCTTCAAAGTGAATACATCTTTTTCCTTCACATTCAAAATACTGAAAATGCTGAACAATAGAGATGCAGATTTAGTTAGAAATGAGAATTAATAGTGTATATTCTTAGAAAGTGTGGATTTTTTTTGAGAGATCATTCATTGTGTTTTTTTGTATATTTTAATTTGTGAATTGTTTTATCCCTCCCTTACAGATTAATTTTTATGTATGTCAATTCTAGTCTTTATGTGCAAGGCTGTTTTATCAGTAATCAGCAAGTGGGAATAAGTATGCACAATTTGTGAAATGCCCATGGATTTCTTACAAGACTAGAAGTTGGCTAGCTTGTTAGGAAGCAAAACAATCTTTGATCTGGTGCATCTGGTATTTATTTATTATAACTATAGGCACAAGATGGAATCCCTCTTTCACAGTGAAATAGTAAATGGAATTCTCCCAGGCAAAAAAAAGTTGAAGACAATCATTTACCAAAAGTCACCAAAGGTTAAAAATTTTCAGAAGCACAATCTATCATCCCTATTTTAGAATTGTCCTATAGATAAGATGAAACCTTATTTTAAGAGTTCCTGATATCTATTACTAACCATTTCTGATGTGAAAAAACCCAAAATATTGTTTTTAGGACTTCCACCAATTAATAAACCCACCTGAATAAATAACAGAGAAGCACTTAAGACAGGAAACTTTTTTCTTTTTATTTTATTTTCATCCAGGTCTGATTTTTTGGGAAGCATTGTTTTTGGTTCATTTTTCTTTGGTGATTATTTCACATTAGAACCCCATCTGACGAAAGGCATATGGAAGGGAGGTCATTCCTAATTGAACAACCTAGGACTCGTGAGGTTAATTACAGATATTAACACTGCTGTTCTTCAGCTTCTTGCCCTCAAGAAGCCTCTAGCTTCCAAATGACCTGGCTCCAACAAAGAGACTCTCTTTAGCCCATTAACTAATTGATAAAAATGTGCGTGTTTAGAATGAGTCTAATTAAATCACCGAGCCTTACAATTACTAGTCCATTTGGTAGCTGTTGGGAGATGGGTAACCTCAGCTGGCATTGTAGGGGAATAAAAGATAAAAATCAAAGGCAGCTTAACCAAGATCATTTTGAAAGCTGTTCATTTGAAGACAAAGTACACATTTGCTTGAAATGTCTACATTTGCTACTTCAAATGCATTCCCTTTCTAGAGTAGCACAATCTCTGAAAAAGAAAGTAATGTCTTTTTTCTTCTTTTTTAAGAGCAGGCATGCTCCACTTTGTCTAATAAAGTTACAAGTGTCTGGGGAATTTTTTCTGCACTAGCATTAAGCTAAATTCCTTTGGAGCTTGGAACACTGGAGTTCGTCCAGTGAGCTTTTGTTGAAGGGCTGGCAAATGTCTTGAATAAAAGACATTTACAAACTGTGAGTGGGCTCCCGGGACTTCTTGCTTTGTCCTAGGTCTGTTCTAACTTGATGTGACTGCAGTGGCCCTGATCGTGGCTTGGCTGGAAGGCTGCAGCCTTCCTGGGTGGAGGGATGAGACCACTGACTCCACAGTGGCAGGTCTGGCGGAGCATGCACAGAGAGTCAGCCACCCGCCCAGCCAGGAGGTGACGTTTTTTTGTCCCCCCGGGGAGAAATGTCTGTAGGCGCCTCAGTAGAGAAGAACGCAAGGATCATATGATGCTTCCCACTGGAGTTTTAAAATCCACTTATTAATCAGAAAGCCAAGAAATTTTCTAAGGGAGAAACATAATTTCTGAAGATCTCTTGACTATTTTTTCTTCATTTATTCAAAAAGTGCTCTAGAGTAAAAAAGCTAATTATCCTGACTTAGGGAATCTAGGCTGATATCAGACTCGAAACAGGTGCTATAATAGATTGGAGAGAAATTGGATGACCGACTTCTCTTTTTTATAGTATCTTTGTAGTGGGTGGTCATAAAAATAAGATTGTGGTTTCCTGAATAAGAAGGAGTGCCTCTATACTGACTCAAGTGTTAGTACCTCCACTATCAGCTCTGAGAGATGGGTTCTTGTTACTTGGGAGTATTCAGGTGTGACTAAAGTAGCAGTTGTTTTCAAAGTTTTTGTGACGTGGAAAAGATGGATATAAATATCAGTAGATGTCAATTTTCCCCAGGCACATTTATTGCTGGAGACATTAATATTGATAAATAATGGGCCCATCTACTTTTCATTGTTATAAACCCAAGCAAAAACTGTTAAAAGCACATTCCACTTTTTTCATCATTTACTCTCGTCTCCAAGAGGAGGTATTTTCTTTCTGATTATCCTGTCATTCAACTCATGCTAATTAGCGAGTGTAACAGAACTTTAGCAGACAGTTTGGTTGCAGGTGTATTCAGACCAGGGGAGATTTAATTACTTGCTAATTGCCTGGTGTCCAAGGTAACATAATATTATAGTTGCAAATGCTATGGTATTAATCCATCTTAAAGAAGTGCAACGTGGCTCAGCCTCCATATTCAGAGACTCCTGGAGGACCCTGCTGGCATCATGACAAAGTCATCCAGGATGGGGAACTATATCTTTTGTATTCATGACTGAATACCCAGTGTCTGGCATAGGGCAGGACATATAGTAGACACTCAGTAAATATTTACTAGGTGAATGTGAATGAAAATAAGCCAAATGCAAGTACTGTATGACTTAGCACAGAAAGGAAAGCTATAACTTAGGATGGTAAAAACAGTGGGGGAAAAAGGGAGGAGGAAAACTAATGTTTCCTGAGCACCTTTTGAGGATTAAGTACCATAAATTCACCTAAATTATCTTATCCTGGCTTTTTAAAAGGGCAATGTAGTAATTGCGGTCATGTAGTTTGCATGAGAAAGCTCTGGGTTCAAATCGTGATTCTACTTTTCATTAGCTCTATATTCTTGAACAAGTCATCCAGCTCTTATAAGCCTCAGTTTTCTCATCTATAAAATGGAGCCTGTGAAAATAATGCTTAGCTCAAGGAATGGTTGTTAAATAAAGGGCTGGGGATAAACCTTAGTGGTAGAGTATTCACTAGCATGTGTGAGGCTCTGGGTTCAATCCCCATCACCACAAAAGGGGAAAAAAAAGAGTTAAATAAGATATATTCAAAATGCATTCTACTGTCATGTATAATGAGAACAAATAAGAAATCTATGAAAATATAAGATATGTAAAATGTCTAAGAGATGGTAGATAGTCAATAAATCAAAAATTTTTTTAAATTTTATAATGGCATGTAAAGTAGCATTAGAAAAAACATAGGGCTGAGAGTATAGCTCAGAGGTAGAATACTTCCTTAGCATGTAAAAGGCCCTGGGTTAAATCTCCAACACTACAAAAATAAATGATTGTTTGCCATTTTACAGAATGAACACTTAAGATTCAGAGGGTTAAATAAAAGTTCACAAGTCTGATGAGAGGCAAACTCTCACCAGAGGCCTGACTCCAAATCTGAAGCTTTTTCCGTGATGTCAGACTACTGAAAGGATATGTCATCTGAGTAGTCTTGGCTTGATGACACTGATTCTGCACTAGTAAAAACCAACCCCTAAAAATAGGCTGGGTAGTCTGGAAGCTATACTAAGTTTTAGGGCCAGGACATAGCATGGCAATAATGAATCACTAGACATGTCATGGTTTATGGCTTGCCAGCAATGGAATGCTGCTTGCTGTCTCACTCTGATCTTGGGGCTGACATGTGGAAAGCATGGCTACAAAGCCATCAGGAAAGCACTATACAGCAACTCAAGTCAAGTAGCCAACAACAGTATCAACAAGAGAAAAGTTTAAGGGCACACTGAAGGACAAATGGAACTTCACTGCCTTCTATTAGTTAAGTAAAAGAATAAACCTGCTAAAAGATCAATTTCTCATTCATCTACAGGGTGACTTTCTGTGTCAAAAGTTATATGGTATTTGGGCCCAACTTCAGGTCACTCTGTATTTGTTGCATAAAGTAAACAAATGATTGGCCACACCCAGAATCTTCTGATACCATCTTTAAAAAAAATTTGTTTGTTCTTTTTAGTTAAACATGATTGTTGAATGTATTTTGACATATCATACATACTTCCCATTTTTGTGGTTGTACATGATGTAGAGTTAGGCTGCTCAGTACTCATCTATGAATATCTACTGTCTTTCCTATTCCCATCTTCATTCTCTTCCCTTTAATCCCTTTATTTGTCTAATCCAGTGAACTTCTACCCCAACTCCCCACGACTTATTGTGTGTTAGCATCCGCATGTCAGAAAGAATATTGGGCCTTTGGTTTTGGGGGGATTAGCTTATTTCACTTAGCATGATAGTTTCCAGTTCCATCCATTTACTAGCAAATGCCATAATTTCATTCTTCTTTATGGCTGAGTAATATTCCATTGTGTATATGAACCAAATTTTCTTTATCCATTCATCTGTTGAAGGGCATCTAGGTTGGTTCCATAGCTTAGCTATTGTAAATTGAGCTGCTATAAATGTTATGTGGCTGAGTCACTATAGTATGCTGATTTTAAGTCCTTTGGTTATATGCCAAGAAGTGGAATACCTAGGTCAAATGGTGATTCTGGTCCAAGTTTCCAGTACCATCTTTGATTGCAGTGACCATGCCTCTTTAAGCATGGGGGATGAATGTTTGGAAGTGAATAAACTTGGGTTTTTCTATATGTCATTACCGAGTCTGGATTTGCATAGCTCCATAAACTCAAATTGGCCACATTCATCCTACCTTTCAAAATTAACTCTGCAAGGAAGATGATGTTGTGATCTTTGCCATGTCTGTGGCTGAGGCTGTTTCCATCCCTCTGTGTGGGCTACTTAGATCTGTTCTCTGGTCATGGATTTTGGTCCCTCCCCTTCCAGCCATCATATCATTGGCCACATGCAGGACCTTTTCAGGTCATGTGAACGGCTCAGGGTGACATCATCCTGCTGGGAAATCATCTTTTTTTTTTTTTTTTTTGGTACTGGGGATTGAACTCAGGGGCACTCGACCACTGGGCCACATCCCCAGCCCTTTTCTGTATTTTTATTTAGAGACAGGGTCTCACTGAGTTTCTAAGTGCCTCTCCATTGCTGAGGCTGGCTTTGAACTCGTGATCCTCCTGCCTCAGCCTCCCAAGTGCTGGGATTACAGGCGTGCGCCACCGCGCCCGGCTCCGGCCCATAGTGTCTTTTAAGATGACTTCCCAAAGCCGGGCGCGGTGGTGCACGCCTGTAATCCCAGCACTTGGGAGGCTGAGGTAGGAGGATCACGAGTTCAAAGCCAGCCTCAGCAATGGCGAGGCACTTAGAAACTCAGTGAGACCCTGTCTCTAAATAAAAATACAGAAAAGGGCTGGGGATGTGGCCCAGTGGTCGAGCACCCCTGAGTTCAATCCCTGGTACCACACACACACAAAAAAAAGACACTATGGGCCATCAACTATAGCATTGTCATCTCACCACCTCAGTTATCTGGGATGCTGTTGTTATTTCACCTCCTGACTGACTCATGCTTCTAGTAACCTTGCCCCTTTCTAATGAAACCTGATACAAGGTACTAGCATTAATAGCTAATGTTTTACTTGTGCCAGGGATCTATCTCATAAACTGTGGGGCAGATACTGCTAACTATTCACCAAGGATCTGTTTTCTCTTCTTCCTGGATAACCAGCTGGTCTACTTTCCCCAGCCCCCCTTACATTCACGTGTGGCCATGTTCTGAGTTTTAGATAAAGTAAATGACTTGGCTCATAAATGAGCTGCGCCATGGGAGTGGCTCAGGGTAACAGTTAAGCTTCTCCATGGTTTTCCCCCACTCTGGATGACTGGGATGGAGAGAATGCTTTGGAAGTGATATATTCCAAAAATGCTTTGGAAATAACATATTGTCAGCCTCAGGTCCTAAATGGCCATGTAGAATAGTGCTACCTCTGACCTAACACCTGGAGTCTTATAGAAGAAAGAAGGAAATTTGGCCCTTATTTGTTCAGAAGCCAGTGTTGTCCTAACTAATAAAAGTTGGCTCCCTACTGTAGAATAGAGACATGATCCAGTGACTCAGGAGGCTGAGGCAGGAGATTTGCAAGTTCAAGACCAGCAACTCAATGAGGCTCTGTCTCAAAAGATAAAGAGGGCTGGGGATATAGCTCAGTGGTAGAACACCCCTGGGTTCAACCCCTGGCAGTTGTGGGGAGAAAAGGCATGATCCAGTGCAAAAGGAATATCAGGAACCACTAACATTGAGGATGAGGACCATCTTCCCTCCTGCCTGTCCCACCACCTAGGTGACTTCCCTTCCTACATCGGTTCCTGGGTTTTGATGATATTTTGGCAGCAATTAAAATGAGGCTGTACCCCACCCAAGAACCTGGACTTCATCTGCAGTGGGTCCCACCCCACAGAACCTCTCAGATATGAATTTAAACCACTGGACTGGAGGACACTGTGCTCCCTGGTGCGGGGAGCAAGATGCAGTGGTTATTAGAAAGTCATCAGAGGCTGGGGTTGTGGCTCAGCAGTTAGGTGCTCTCCTAGCATGTGCACGCCCCTGGTTCAATCCTCAGCACCACGTAAAAATGAAGGCATTGTGTACAACTAAAGCAAATAAATAAACATAAAAAAAAGAAAGTCATCAACTATCTGCTCTTTGCTGCCTTTTAGTCTGGTTTATTTTATCATTGAGGCTACAGTGTTGTCACCTTTCTCCTTCTGCTCAAGTTTCAGATGAAGGTTGCTGGCGTTATCCATCAGGCAGAAATGTTTCTCAGCAAGGCCCATGGGCACCCACCATCCTAACCTGTCTCCACCTATTAACCATTTAGGGGATTCTAATTTTGTTAGAATCTATAGGAGGCTCATTCCATTGATTTATGGTTGAGAAATTCACTTGAGTCCATAAATTTCCTTGGAAGTCAACAAACCAGTGAATTTTGACTTGGGGAAATGCAATGGAGATATCTCTGTCTGCAAAGGCAGGTGTTGTGAGATTTTTGAGTTCATTCTTACATTAGCTACCTACCACGTATCTCAGAATTTGCACTCTGTTCACCGGAGGGAGAAATTCACACACATCCTTTCTCAGTCCTACCCGTAAGCTCCCTTTTCATTCTGAAATGTTAATAGGGAACCCAACTTTGGTGGATTTTGGATGTGCCATCACACTTTCTGAGGAAGGTTAGAAAATTTTAATCTTATCAGAGGGAATGAGAAGCAGTTCCAGAGAAAGAAACGGAAAACTAAAGGCAGCTATTGGATTAGAACCTGAAAGTTTAACCAATGCTCCAGACTAGGCACCAGGCTGGCCACAGATAAGCATGTTCCTCTATCAAAGTTGAGGAACATAATCTGAAACCAGGAAGAGAATCACCAGGTGGGAAAAGAGATGAAGATAATGAATGACCAGCCCAAACCCTGGGCATCCCAGTCTATAGACCAAGGTGTGTGATGCCTATTGTAAATTGATTAGGGGAGTGAAGGGCTTACAAATCAGACTGGGCATTTTGTATATTATTCAAATACAACAGATGGTAAATTGGCAGTTCCAGGCAAACAGAAAATTCAACATTAACTCAAGTGGGCTGACAAAATCATCATAAACCATTTTAGAATATCCCTCAACCACAAGGCTCAATGATTACATCAAACACCTCTTATCTGTCCTTCAAGAGTCACTTCATGCTCTGTTAAGCTAAAGGGATATTTTACCCCTACAGATCAGAGGATATGACTTCAACTTATATAGACTGAAGCCTGTCACACTGTGTTGGATTAAGGTAAACTTTGGAGTCCCTTCCTAAAAAACATTTAGCCAGGAAATATTGTGACAAGAGATTTTTTCAGAGTGGTGTGGCCTAGGAGAGACTTCTCCCTGCTTAAGGACTGGATTTTTCTCAGTATGGATAGATTAGGCCAATTAACAGAACTAGCTAGATGAATGAATGGATAAATGGGTGAAAGATGGCAATGGCTACATGTTAGGGTGGAAACCTTCCAAGAACTGGATGGCAATGACTGGCCCTTGCTCTTTTGTTACTAAGAGAAAGAAGACAGGATATAAACGGGTGACTTTTTTTTTTTCTTTCTTCTTTGTACTGGGGATTTAACCCAGGGGTGCTTTACCACTGAGCTATACCCTCAACCCTTTTTATTTTTTATTTTGAGCAGGGTCTTGCTAAATTTCTCAGGGTCTTGTTAAGTTGCTGGCCTTGAACTTGAGATACTCCTCCCTCAGCCTCTTGAGTTGTTGAGATTACAGAATTGTGTCACCATGCCCGGCCGGATGACTTCTTAAAGGTAAATATAGTAGATGAATGGATAGGACAACATAAGGGTAGTGAACAAGCCAGCACAGCTGCTTGTGGAATCCCAAGTTTGTGTTTTTATAACCAGACTGTATAATGTACACTGTGAGTCTGAGGTAGCCCATCTGCATCAGGTCAAGGGCACCCCCTAGTTGTTTCATTAACTCCAGGGAGTGTTTCTTTAGGGTCCAGTGATCCCTGGGGCATTAACAGTACTGAGTTTGCCTATAAATTGGTAAAAAGAAAAAAACAAGGGTAGAAACTTGCTGATTAGATTATGATTTCATATTCCACCCTTGCTTACTCTTTTTTTTGTGTGTGTTACTGGGGATTGAACCCATGGTTTCTGTATCACCAAGCTATGTTCTCAGTGCTTTTTTTATTTTTTTAAATATTTATTTATTTACTTTAGTTGTACACAATGCAATGCATTTATGTTTACGTGGTGCTGAGGATAGAACCCGGGCAGCGCACGTGCGAGGCGAGCACTCTGCCGCTGAGCCACAATCCCCGCCCCTCAGTGCTTTTATTTTTAAAATTTGAGACAGGGTCTTGCTAAATTGCTTAGGGCCTTGCTAAGTTGCTGAGGCTGGCCTCAGACTCGTGATCCTCCTGCCTCAGCCTTCCGAGCCGTTGTGATTATAGGCATGTAACACTGTCCCTGGCCCTTGCTTACTCATACGCCAAATCTGCTGATGGGGAGCCAGTGATTACAAAGGTTTGTAGAGACATAAAACCTTTTTGTCATTTGGAGTTAAATTTTTTTTTTTTGTTTGCCTTCTTTCTTTCTTTCTTTCTTTCTTTTTTTTTTTTTTTTTTTTGTGGTGCTGGGGATCAAACCCAGGGACAAGGCAAACATTCTCCTTTTGAGCTGTTCCACCAGCTCTGGAGTTTAATCTTTTTTAATTAAAGTGAATTAAAAGAATTTTAAGAAATTCTTGAGCTGACCAAAAACACCAGAGACATTATAAAAACCTGACTCAGAAACAGTCACTCCAGAGACCTCCTATCTCCAAGTACACTCAGCCCTTCCAAAGTCTTCCTCTTCCAGTGGATGTTTCTGCCCAGAGAAGAAGGAAAACTTCACAATTAAAAACAAAAGCAAAAACAACAACAAATAAACCTCTCAGCTGAGAATCATGATTTTTACTTGTAATGGAAAGTCAAGACAACTTTGCAGCTCTTTTGAAGTAGGAGCACTGTGTGGAAGAGTTTCTGACTGGCCAGGAAGAAAGGCAGTGCTATATTGGACATACAGGCCACTGTCTGTGGTGATGACCCTCAGGTCTCCAGCTGTGGGGACCTGAACAGGTGCACAGCATGCCATACAGATATGTGGACCTTCCTGTGTAAGTTTGTCTTGTGCATTGCCCCAGAGCTCTCCTCCTCCTCATAACTAGCAATCACTGTTCATTAAGAACCCATCTGTGCCATGCACTGTATTAGTACATCTTATTATTAGTGATGATCCTCACATAAATCCTATGAAATAGTCTTTTGGTACTAGGGATTGAACCCAGGGGTGCTTAACCACTGAGCCACATCCCTAGTCATTTTTTTTTGAGACAGGGTCTAATTAAGTTTCTGAGGCTGGTCTCTAACTAGCAATCCTCCTGCAGCCTCCTGAGTCACAGGGATTATGGGTATGTGCCACTGGGTCTGGCTGAAATATCTTATTTCCATTTTTATAGTGAGGAAATGGAAGCTCAGAGAGGTTACATGAGTTTCTCAAGGACACACAGGGAGTAAGCAGTTCAGGTTGGATTTGAACACGTGTCTGTCCACTATCCCATGCTGTATTCCCTCAGCAAGGGATTTGTACCTTGTATGCAGATTGTGAGAAGTTTCCTATATCACCAGAATATTCCGTCAAGGTAGAATTAAGTTTTCTTATGGAAGATATTTTAGAACATTTTTGTTTCCATAAATTCAGCAGGGCCCATACCTTTCTCTCACCCCAGATTGCTTCCTGGAGTAACTTGAGCATTGGGGAGAATAGGAACTAAAAATTATATGCTGTGAACCTCTCCCAGGAGAAAACAGCATGCTGATTTTATACAGGCCAAAAGCTCCAGTGTATTTTGTGCGGATTTTCTCAACTGGTGACTTCAACCTTTTTGTATTTGGCACCTATTAGGGACTCTCCAGGGGCCTGCCGCTCCACGAAGCCTCCTCCCTCAAAGATATTGCAATCTAGTCAGGAGGCAAAACAGACTCACAAAGTAAGCAATTAGAGAAAAGGCAAGTGTCAAATTGTGTGGTTCCACGGTTGGAAGCAAAACGCTGTTGTTTGGAAGAGGAAATACTTTCCTGGGAGGGGACTTGGGGGGCATTAACGGACTCATTTGGGGACATGATGAATTCAAGGAGATGAGGCTTTTTCCAGACTCAGACATCTGGAAATAACTGATAATCCAGAATCAGAGCCAGGGGGTGGTCAGGATTACAGAAGAAGACTCCCAAGTTCTAGATATGGACAATATTAAGGACACAAGAATAAATAAGCAGTAGAGGGTTTAAATTTAGAAAGAAACAGATGGAGGATTAAGGAACACACATAGTCAGAAGGCCAGGAGGAGAAAGACCTTGGGAAGATCATACTGCAGAAACCAAAGGTGTGTTTGACATAGAGAGCAGTCGGGGCCTCACTAGCCATACCGGAGGTGAGGAAGATGAGGATGGAGAAAAGACACCTGGTGATCTCTACTGAGCCGGCCTGGCTATTAATCAGCCATTCTGAGTTCATCAGTTAGAGAGCTTATGCTGCTGTAACCTCGCAGCCTCTGTTGACCCACCCTAACCAGGACACATCCTCGACACTCCCTGGTAGTGAGCCAGAGGTGTCTGAACTAAGGACTGTGCACAGATTCCTAGATGTAAGGCATTAAATGGATGAGGGAGTTTAAGTATAAATGAGTCTGTATTGCATGTTTGAATATGCTCTGCATCCTCATTTTGCAAGAATTTGAATGTTCACAGGTGGTGCTGCAGGGGGACATTCCCAGAAGGGAATGAGATCTGAGGGTCACACTTCGGAGGCTTATCTTCCTAAGGGCCAATTGTATAGCCATGTAGCCCTTCAGGGACATAATTCTGTCTTCTGCAAAGTACTCATGGATAATCACGGCTGTTAAGGACTCAAATATTGGATGTATTAGAAATAATTAAAACCTTAGAAACCCACACTTTTAAAAAAATGTTATGCTACTCTATTACATCTTAAATAACAGTAAAGTTTAGTATAGTATGTATCTTGCATCCAGCCTCCTTGCAGTACACTGACTTTAAAGTTAGATATAAAGCCAGGCATGGTGGCACATACCTGTAATCCCAGCAATATGGGAGGCTGAGGCAAGAGATCATAAGTTTGAGGACAGCCTCAGCAGCTTAGCATGACCCTGTCTCAAAATAAAAAATGAAAAGGAAGCCAGGCGCGGTGGCGCACGCCTGTAATCCTAGCACTTGGGAGGCTGAGGCAGGAGGATCGCGAGTTCAAAGCCAGCCTTAGCAATGGTGAGGCACTTAGCAACTCAGTGAGACCCTGTCTCTAATAAAACACAAAAAAGGGCTGGGGATGTGGCCCAGTGGTCGAGTGCCCCTGAGTTCAATCCCCGGTACCAAAAATAAATACATAAAAATAAAAAGGACTGGGGATGTTGCTTAATTGTAGAGTGCTTGGCTACTACGTGCAAGACCCTGGGTTCATTCCTCAATACTAAAAAGGAACAAAAAGAAAGAATTAAATAAACAATATGAAAATGGCAAAGGGTGCTGAGAGCTCCAGAGAGCTCTCTATTTGATTGAAAGAGAAAGAAAGAATTTCATTATATTCTTTTCACCAGATCCAGGCCTACCACATGAATAGATAACAACTTTTCTTTTGAGAAATTGCATAAAATTATAATTTCTTAAATTACATAATTTCTTAAAATTGCACTTAAAAAAGATCAATCTTAAAAATAAGTGGATTTTAGGATATGCTATAGGCAAGGAGTTTGCCAAAAGCCAATGTATTAGGTTCTTTAAATTTTTATCCAGATTTTTTTCTTACCTACCCTTTGGATCAGTAAGAACAAAAAACAACACATGCATGTATCTGTGGGCCAGATGTGGCCCAGAAAGGTCTGTACGTCTTTTAAAGTAACACAGCTCTTGTTGGTCGAGGATCTAGCCCATCCCTGTCTTCTAACCCTGGTACACATAGCACCTTAATTACAATCCTGACAAACATACCTCATCCCATGCCTGATCCTTTCACAAATATTTGCTAATATAATGAATAAAAGCCCCAAATTGAAATGGGCCAATCATGGAAATAAATAGAAAACAGCTGTCAGAGTTGCCGGTATAAATTCCAAAAGGTGGTTCATCAGGGAAGGAGTGTTTTGGAAGTGTAAATGTGAAACATTCATATTTTCATGTATTTTCCACTCTGCCAGAGAAAAACAAGAAGAGCCAAGTTGTAGATTCAACTAATTAAAATCCTGTCAGTATTGGAAAAGATCTGAAATGGGGTCCTGGCAAATGAGGAGTTGGGCCTGTGCCTCTACACAGTGTCCACTGAAAATAGCCCCGAAGGCTTAAAATGGAGTGGGTGCAGCACGAAGGTGGCTCTGCAGATTCCTCCACCAGCAATGAGTTGAAATTCTACCTCCAATAATAGTGAATTTCTACCACTGATGATAGCAGCTCTGCTAGGTGACCCAATGAACATCACTGTCTGTTTCCTTATTTGAAAATTATAACAGATTGCTTGTCCCTCTCTCCCTCAACATTATCTATGAAGATTTTTTTGAGGCATTCTTAAGCATAAGAATTAGTATGCATTTATTAACTGTCACCAGTGGGATATACACTTTTTTTTTTTTTTTTTTTTTTTTTTTTTTTTTTTTAAGACATGGATTTTACCCTTCAGGAATGTATACGGTTTTTTTTTTTTTTTTTTGGTACCGGGGATTGAACTCAGGGACACTCGACCACTGGGCCACTTCCCCAGCCCTTTTTTGTATTTCATTAGAGACAGGGTCTCACTGAGTTGCTAAGTGCCTTGCCATTGCTGAGGCTGGCTTGAACTTGGGATCCTCCTGCCTCAGCCTCCCAAAGTGCTGGGATTACAGGCGGGCGCCACCGCGCCCGGCTCAGGAATGTATACTTTAATTTGGAAGATAAAATGCATACACCCCAAATAATTAATGGATGGCTTGCATTAATTTTGAGATTTGGCGCTGGGCGTGATTGTGCACACCTGTAATCCCAGCAGCTTAGGAAGCTGAGGCAAGAGGTGTTCGAGGCCAGCTTCAGCAACTTAGTAAGGCCCTAAACAACTCAACAAGACCCTCTAAATAAATAATATATTTTTTTTAAAAGGGCTGGGGATGTGGCTCAGTGGTTAAACACCCCTGGGTTCAATCCCCAGTACCAAAATAAAAAGAGAGATTGGTGATGGTGGTGGTGGGGTATTGGCTACAATTACGACAAGAATTCAGAAAACAATAAGACTAACTACTTTTGATTGAGGTTCTATCATCTGTAAAGTTGAGTGCTGTTTGTAGTAGCTCAGGTAACTGTCAGAGCAACTTTATGAGTCAGACACTGTTCTACCAAGGATAAATGAAATTTCGAAGAGGCTGTGACTGGCTGGTCAACAGCAGAACCCGAGCATACTCTTGAACTTCAGAGTCCCATGATTTTAACCATGGCCCAGTACTGGATCCTCTTTCAGGGATCCAGGATTCAATTATCCCCACCCTGGCCCTCTTCACTTCTCAGCTGTTTGGTTCCTGGATTAGGGTCAGGAACATTTTCCTCCATGTGTGATTTGTTCCCAGCAGAAGGCAGCAGCAGGTTGAGAGTGACTTAGAGAAGACTGAAGATGCAGAGGTATGGTCTCACTACCTCCTCTTTTCAACCCTCCCCCCACAATATTAAGAATCACATGATGCTTATCAGCGACTGTGGCGAGACAGCTTTTATAGGTGAGTGGCTTTCTGCACCCCGATGCATCTGTGCTTCATTACCAGTGCTGAGAAGTACAGGATGCTTCGGAAGCAAGGGGGGGAAAGAGAACACGGCAACCTAATTGGTCACTGCCATGAATCTATACTCAGGGGACAGATAGCACAACCAGAGGTAATAGCTTACACACATATTCTTGAGCTGTGCAATAGATGGAAAAGGGTCCCAGATGGATTGGGCAGGGGCTTAGTTCCGGGATTATGATGAGACAGTGGGTAATTATTGAGTGGCAGGGCCTCAGCCCTGATTAGTATCTGCAAGCCTGTTCCCCTCCTTCAGAGGAGAGCATTGATAAAGATAAACCATGCTGCTCCATGTCTTTCATGCAGCACAAAACAACACATTTCAATCTAACAGGATCAGGTCTCCACTTTGATCACATCTGTTACCTAGATGTCTTTGCAAATTAATCAGTCCTGCTTGTTTAGCTCCAGTCAGTTTGTACTGCTAAATTAATAAATGTACCAGGAGCAACAGAACACATAATTAAATTCTACGGTTTAATCTCCACATAATAATTTTGACCTCAGTCTGGGTCCTCCGTCCTAGCCACTAGAATGCAAGACCGCAAGCAATCTCCCCCCCCCCGGCTAGTTTGCACTAACCACCCACCCTCCGGGTGAGCTCCAAGGCTCTGAAAATGGGAGGAATCCTTACATAGAAATGCTAAAAACAAACAAAAACATCGTGTGCTGACCGTCAAGGTAGAGAAGGCAGGTGAACCACACAGCTGGTGTCCTGGCCTGTCTTCACAACAGAAAGCACCCTTGGCAGAAGTACAAAAATTTGCTTGTTTCCAAAACAAAGGATATGTGCTTGTCAAAGTCAATGCCCTGGGAATTGGAAAACCCCATTAAACAGGTTGGGATCTCTTGGAACCCAAGTGTGGACTTCTTCTGAATGCAATGTCTGTTTTACATGCAGATCCTTAAACAGAATCCACCTCTATGTGTTTTGACATCCAGCCAGATTTTAAACTCATGCAAGGTCTTGAACCTAAGTTTTCCTGTAGCTCTTAGAAGTTTTTGTTCTTGTTGATTTTGTTTTTAGGTTTATCTATTATCGGGCATCTATTAGGAATGGTGGAAATGTTTTTGTTTTGTGAAGACTCTTGTTTTGTTTTGTTTTGTTTTGTTTTGTTTTGGTACCGGGGATTGAACTCAGGGGGCACTTGACCACTGGGCCACATCCCCAGCCCTTTTTTGTATTTTATTAGAAGCAGGGTCTCACTGAGTTACTAAGTGCCTCGCCATTGCTGAGGCTGGCTTTGAACTTGCGATCCTCCTGCCTCAGCCTCCCAAAGTGCTGGGATTACAGGCGTGTGCCACCGCGCCCGGCTCTGACTCTTGTTTTTTGATTGATTTACTTATTGTGGTGCTGGGCATTGAACCCAGACCCTTGCTCATGCTAGGCAAGTGCTCTACCACTAAGCTACACCCCCAGCCTTCTATTTATCCCCTCTTATTTATTTATTTACTTATTTTTGGTACTGCGGGTTGAATACAGGGGCACTTTACCACTGAGTTACTGAGCTACATCCCCAGCCTTTATTTTTTTAATTTTTTTATGGTAAATGGACACAATACCTTTATTTTATTTTTATGTGGTGCTGAGGATTGAACCCAGTGCCTCACACGTGCTAGGCAAGCACTCTACCAACTGAGCTACAGCTACAGCTACAGCCCCTCCCTAGCCTTTTAAAATTTTTTATTTAAGAAAGAGTATTGCTAAGTTGCTTAGGTTCTCACTAAATTGCTGGGGTTGGCCTGGAACTTGCAATCCTCTTGTCTTAACCTTCTCGGTTGCTGGGATTACAGGTGTGTGCCACCACACCTGGCTCCACTCCTAGATATTTTTAAAAGATGGCTATTTTAGTATTAGTAGATCAGGTACAGAAAGGATTATTTGATACTCAGCCAATGCAAATTGCTGCTTTGGGTTTGGGTGGCATTTTGCTGTCTTTGTTTAGTTTATGATGCTGGCTTCAGGCTGGTGCCATACTTTTGGTTTGTAGGGGTAATGGAGCCAGGACAAGATGGCATCAGTGGATGTAGCTGAGATGAGAGCTGTGATCCCAGGACTGGACTCTGCCACCACTGTTAATGACCTGGGCAGAGCACTTAACTTAACCTCTGTGGGTCTCAGCCTTCTCATCTGAAAAATAAGGAGGGTGGATTAGATAATCTCTAAGAGACTAAAATTCTGTGTCTGTGATTCTACTTATAGAGTCAAGTGGGAATTAAGGCAATTATAGGAATAACACTAACCAAAGTGACACTTACATTTTTTTCCCCATGATTGGGGTATTTCAGACAAAACTTGGTTGTTTAGTTTCTAACCTGAATTTATACATAATTACTTCAGTTCTGCCACTTAATTGTGTGTCTGTCAGTATGGGCTTGATGTTTCCATCAGATAACCAATGATTAAAGTATTTGGTTAAAAGAAATAAAGTATTTGGTTAAATGTTCAACAGTGTGGGATTCTCATTCAATCCTTCTAAAAGGGATGGGGTTGCAGTCACAGGGATGTATGTGTGTATTGGGCCCAGGGGCCAGGGACAGATTATGCATGGTTTGAGAGTATGTAATATTTGGGTCACCAATGTTTTTCTGAGAATGAACTGATTTCATTTAAAAAAAGAAGTTGGTCTTGTCACAAAAGAACTTCAACATAAATTAAACATGAGGAATGCAGCTGTGCAGTAAGACGTTAAACTACCAATGATTTCTGGGGGAAAAAAATGAGGAAGGCTTAAAAGAAAGGTTTTAACCTGAAATTAATTCAAGTATTACTTATTTAAATATTCTGGTATGCATTTGTGTAAACACACCATCTGTATTTATTAGAATGACTTTATTTTGTGATTTTAGATTACAGAGCAGAAATACATATGGTGGAGGGAAGAAGCTACAGTTTATTCACTTTCTGGTTCTCATACAAAAAGATTGAGGGATTTTTAAAAAATTAACTTCATTTTTATTATAACTCAGCGCTACTTGCACAAAATTAGTTCATATCATGGTTCCCCTTTGAATCTTCTCTAAAAGTACCATCAATATCATTTAATATGTGAAACTCCCTGAGGAAAATCTATTGAAGGGTCCGTATGTCACCCATGTGAATAACAAATGAATTAATTATGACCAGTGCAATTACAAGGAATAGTTAATGAAGCTGTAATGACCAGACTCTGGTGGTTAATTTTCAAAGCACAGTAAGAGGAAAATGTGGCAAAAGGTCCCCAAAGAAAACAGTAAGCTTTGTGTCCTCACCTTGGGGGCAGGGTCATTGAGGGCACCATGGAGTAGGGCTGGTGAAGCACCCTACTGCTCAGCAGGAGCCCTCCTCTGCCTGCAACCAGCCCCCTTGGGGGCCCACCTGTCCTCCCCACCAACCCAGCTCCACGGATCACTCAGTTCCAGTGACAGGCGCTCACAGAGGTGTCTGTTTCTTACTTTAGGGACAGGGCAAGAGGGAAACTGGAGGAATCCAAGAGTTTCAGTTGGTTTTTATTTAAGCAAGATTGATGAACAGCAAGTGCATACAATGAAGTCAGGACCAGTAGGAAAGTGAGATAGAGTTAGGGAGAGACTGTCGCACAAAGCAACAGGGCACGCCTTGGCCTCTCACTTTCTCAGTTCATGTCAGTTTGAAAAACAAAAAGTAGCTGGAAACCCTGACACAGGCCAGCTACTTGGGACACTGAAGTAGAAGGATCACACATTCCCAAGCCAGCCTGGGCAATTTAGCGAGACCTTGTCTCAAAATATAAAATAAAGCCAGGTGTGGTAGTACACACCTATAATCTCAAAAGTTTGAGGCAAGCCTCAGCAACTTAGTGAGACCCTGTGTCAAAATGAAAAATAAAAAAGGGCTGGGGATGTGTCTTAGTGGTTAAGCACTCCTGGGTTCAATTCCTGGTACTAACATGTGCATAATGGTACCATATATATGTACATATATATGTGTGTATATATATATAATCATACTTTTAAGTTTCAGAACAGAAAACCATATTGCTATGTTATTACCAAATAAGAGACCATTTGTCAATGATTTTAAATGTTAGGTCAAGGAGCTTGAGTTCTTACAACAACAAGGAAACTCATGGCTGGATCCAGTGGGTGCTCATGCCAAGCCTCTCTTCCTGAGGTCACACTCTTCCTGATAAGAGCAAGGACTACAGGACAGTCAAGGATTTAGGAAAGGTTAGGACAGCAGGTTCACTGTGCAGAAAACCCAAAGGATCAGGTTCCAATTCCACCGCCCCCTTTCATTTCCATGAATGTATTTATTCACCTTTGTGGATGGGAATTAGCTAATATCTGTCAAAATAACAACTGGTAGGATCCAAAATACACAGAGGACTAAGTACTTTTCTACCCAGGGTATTTTGATAGTGGTTTATCTGTACAATTTACGTTCATATTTTTTCAAATTTTAAATCCATTTCAAGGTCTATCCTAGCTGTTCATCTCCAATCCACTCACCATTTTTGAATGTTAAGAGATCTTCCAATAGGAAGCTCTCTTCAAAGACATTTGCTGAGTACAGCTTCAAGGGAGAAGGTTTTATGCATTCTATCTTAAGCAAATATTTATTGATAGCGTATTCTGTGCCAAGCACTTGACTAGGTGCTACAGATGTAATGATGAACTTGCTAAATTGCTGTCCTCGTGAAACTTGTCTAATGGGGAAGCCAGACAGGCAAACAGATACTTACATTTATAAACATGCATTGCATAATACTTAGCAAGGGCACCTTGTCTCAGCTTGGTTGAGTAGGGTGTTCAGAGAATGCTTACTGGAGGAAATTAGCTTTTAAACCGAAATCTAAGGGATGAGTAAAAGGCAAAGGAGCACGAATGGAAAGTGAGAATGTTTTAGGATTATAACAGTGAAGGTAAAATCCTAGATGATGATGATGATGATGATGATGATGATGATGATGATTTTGGTACTGAGGACTAAACCCAGGGGTGCTTTACCACTGAGCTATATCTCCAGCCCTTTTTATTTTGTGTTTTTGAGACAAGGTCTCACTAAGTTGCGTAGGGCCTTGCTAAGTTGCTAAGGCTATCCTTGAACTTGTGATCCTCCTGCCTCAGCCTCCCTCCTGAGTGGCTGGGATTACAGGTGTGTGCTACCAGGGCTGGGTTGTTAAAATCCTGTACTTTACATGATAGCTAATATATTCTGAGTGCTTACTATTTGCACAGCACTCTTCTAAGTACATATAAACACACTCCCCCCCAAAACTCCATGAAACACGTACTGTCAGTATTCTTATTTTATAAATGTTCATAACCTAGAAACATTTCTACAAGTCATAGAAAGCTGTAAGAGTTTGAGGAACTTGCCCAAGGTTTTTGAGCCATAATCGGAGGATCTAAAATTCAAGTGCAGGTGTTCCTAGTCCCAGCATACCACGTAAACTACCGTATTCTCATGACGATGCTTTGGGCAACTGACATAGATCAATGTGCTTAGAATGTGGCTGAAGTGTGTCAGGGTGAAGATAGATGATACTGCAGAAGTAGCAGAGACCCATCTGTGAAGTGTGTCTCTTTCTTCTGTGAGCACTTGAAAATTAACCTGATTGTGAAATATGGGGAAGTAGCAATATTTGGCTTTGGATTACCCCACCACCACCACCTTTTCAGTACTAGGGATTGAATTCAGGGGCTTATATATGCTAGGCAAAGGCTCTACTACTGAGCTATGTCCCCAGCCTTTTTTTTTTTTTTTTTTTTTTGGGGTGCTGGGGATAGAACCCAGGGCCTTGTGCATACAAGGTAAGCACCCTACCTACTGAGCTATATCCCCAGCCCTGTCCCCAGCCATTTTAACTTTTTATTTTGACAGCATCTTTCGAAGTTGCCCAGGTTGGCCTTGAACTTGTGATCATCCTGCATCAGCCTCCAAAGTAGCTGGGATTATAGGCATGTGCCAATCAATATACCTGGCTTGAATACACTTGGAAGGAGCTAATTTTTTTAATCCCCATTTTCAATTTATCTGCATTAATATTGGAAGGAGTAATTTGATGTAGACGAAGTAAAATATAGCTTATTGGACTTCAATAAAGTTCAGTGAACTGATATAATCATGAGAATGACAATAATCATAGCAGCAGTAACTAGTTCACATCCATTGTAGTAACCTTGTAGACTACTTTTTATCCCAGGTGTTATGATCCGGATCTTAAACGTCCCTCGAAAGCTTATATGTTGAAAACTTGGTCCTCTGCTGATGGCACTCTTGGAAAGTGATGAAAATTTTAGGAAGTGAGACCTAGATGGAGGAAACACGTTATTGGTCATGCCCTTGAAGAGTATCATCCTTTCCTCTCTCTTTTTCTGCTTCCCAGCCACCATGAAAAGAGCAGTTTTGTTCCACCACATGTTTCCGGTCACAATGTTCTGCCTTACCAAAACAATGGAGCCTAGTGATGATTGACTATAACATCTGAAATCATGAACCAAAATGAATATTCCTTCTTTTTAGTTTTTTATCTTAGGTATTTTGTCATAGCAATGGAAAGTTGACCAATACACTAGGCTTCTCAAGAGATGGAACATTCTGGTTCCCACCTGTAGGCCAGTGAGTTGGCATCAGTTCAGAAGACCTCTCAAAAGTTGCTGACTGCCCAAACCATAGACGGGAAACCCTGTCCTCCTTGTTTTAGGGGACTTCTGCTGTGCCAGACAGGAAGATAAAGATAATGCTCCCTATCCCTAGCAACTCTGAGAACCTCCTTCTGATCTCATTTCATAAAAACAAGGAGGATTTTTTTTCATTATGTCTCAGAAATGAACATGAAAGGGGAGGAAATCTAATTCAAGGTAAAACAAGAAATGTAATAGATGGATTTGGATACCATGTGAAAGTATAAATATGCTCAATTACCTTATATTATTTTTAAAAAATGTTCGAGACAGGTCTTACTAAGTTGCCCAGACTGACCTCCAACTTTTGATCCTCTTGCCTCAGTCTCCTGAATAACTGGGATTACAGGCATGACCACCCTTCCATCTCTCAGTTAACTTTTGTACTTTTCTTTTCTGTATCAGGGATTGAACCCAGGAGTGCTCTACCACTGAGCCATATCCCCATCTCCAGCCCTTTTTATTTTATTTTATTTTGAGCCAGGGTTTTGCTAAATTGCTGAGGCTAGCCTTGAATTTGCCATCCTCCTGTCTCAGCCTCCTAAGTTGCTGGGATTGCAGGTGTATTCCACCATACCTGGAACTTTTGTATTTTTCTAAGAACAAAAGTATTGTGCTTGAAAAGGAGAAGGTAAAAATCTAAGTTATTGGGCTGGGGTTGTGGCTCAGCGGCAGAGTGCTCACCTTGTACGTGCGTGGCCCGGGTTCGATCCTCAGCACCATGTAAATATAAATGCATTGCATTGTGTACAACTAAAGTAAATAAACAAATACTTTAAAAAAATCTAAGTTATTTAACCTGATCATAGGCCAATTCTACATTTTATAAAATGGGGCTAAGGTCTTATTGGCACCTGGGCTTGACCTAAATTAAGAGATCTTTTGAGGTCCCTGTGTCTAAGATCTGTAAGCTAGTCAGCCTTTATTTAGTGCTTGCCATTTTTACACCACTAATGCTATGATCAAAGAGCTGGTTATAAAAGAGGCTGCCCTGATGTCACTTATGATTAAGTTAAAGAGAAATCAGGTGCATGGCACATGCCTGTAACTCCAGCTACTTGGGAAGCTGAGGCAGAATTGCAAGTTCAAGGGCAGCCAAGCCAATTGAAGAAGACCTAGTCTCAAAAATTTTAAAAATGGTGGAGGTGTAGCTCAGGGGCACAGTGCTTACCAGGCATGTGTGAAGGCCTGGGTTCAATCCCCAGTACCACAAAAGAAAAAGAAAAAGAAAAAGAAAAAAAAAACTAAGGAGACAAGGAGCTAAAACAATGACAGAGATGGTTATCCCTTTATGGCAAACTCACTCTAATACCAGCCACCACGCCATGCCTTCTGCATAAATGATCTCACTTCGTCCCCAGAGGACTGTTCCATTTCATGGATGAGGGACCAAGAATCAGAGAGATTAAGTAACCTACTTAATGTCACAGAGCAAGTACATGCAGTTCTGGAATCTCAGTGTGGTCTGACTCTAAGGCTCATATAACTTAAGTTAGACACAGGGAATAAACATTTTGAGGCTATCTAATTAAGTATAAAACTAAAAGTCATAAAAGTCAAATGGGGCTGGGCGCAGTGGCGCACGCCTGTAATCCCAGCACTTTGGGAGGCTGAGGCAGGAGGATCGCGAGTTCAAAGCCAGCCTCAGCAATGGCGAGGCACTTAGCAACTCAGTGAGACCCTGTCTCTAAATAAAATACAAAAAAGGGCTGGGGATGTGGCCCAGTGGTCGAGTGCCCCTGAGTTCAATCCCTGGTACCAAAAAAAAAAAAAAAAAAAAAAAAAAAAGTCAAATGGGAGGATGGAGAGGGTGACTCATGAAATGGTTTTAAAGGAGAGATGTTGTGAAAGTAAGCTTAATTTCTGTTTTAAATATGCAACATTTTGGTATATGGTTACCATCTATTGGATCAACTAATTAGTGTTTGGTTTTAGAGATGGATTTCTGATTCCAGGCTCCTCAAGTTCATCTTTAGGTCCATCTTATTTTTATTTTTCTTACAAAATTAATAAATTAAGCTGGCCTGGTGCAGTGGCACACGCCTGTAATCCCAGCACTTGGGAGGCTGAGGCAGGAGGATCACGAGTTCAAAGCCAGCCTCAGCAATGGTGAGGCACTTAGCAACTCAGTGAGACCCTGTGTCTAATAAAATACAAAAAAGGGCTGGGGATGTGACCCAGTGGTCGAGTGCCCCTGAGTTCAATCCCCAGTACCAATAATAATAATAATAATAATAATAATAAAGAAATTAAGCTGGGTGCATTAGTCTTAGCTACTCAGGAAGCTGAGGCAGGTGGATCACCTGGGCTCATGAGTGTCAGACCAGCCTGTACAACATAGTGAGAGCCTGTCTCAAAAAAAAATTAGAATATTGTTTTATTGACATGTTATTAAATCAATATTAAACTTATACATGAATTCTGTAACTGAAACCACTTCATAAATGCAATACAGTATCTCTTTGCAATAAAATTATAGAAATTGGGAATGTAGTCCATTATAGCAAGTAAACCAAGCAAATCTTGGTGCCCAGAGTGGAAGCATCTAGAATGCACCAATGACGGTTTAAGACATTTTACTTACTTGCTTATTTTGAGTAAGCTAATTGCTTATTGAGTATGCAGAGCTCAAAAGATAACAGCAGGCTATAGAAACAAGCCTCCCTTCCTTCTACCCTTTTCCCCAGACTCCTAGTTTGCCTCACTAAGGGCCAGTAGCGTTGGTTATTGTCACTTCAGAGATGTTTTATGTATATTTAAACTTAATTCGCATGTTTTTCTGTAATCTATCATCCCACATTTAAAAACTATGGTAGCAGACTGCTTACATTCTCCTTTGTTTTTCTAAGGGAATGATATATTTAGCAGATCATTCCGTATAAAACTTTCTACTTTACTTTCTCCTTCTTCTTCTTCTCCTTCTCCTTCTCCTTCTTCTGTACCAGGGGGCTTTACACCTGAGCCACATCCCCAGTTCTCTTTATTTTTATACAGGGCCTCACTAAAGTTGCTGAGGCTGGCCTCAAATTTACAATCCTCTTGCCTCATCCTGCCGAGTCACTGAGATTACAGGCATGCTCCGCTGTGCCCCACTTAAAACTTCCTCTCTTTTTATGGCTATATTAATAATTCATTTAGCCAGTTTCCTATTGATGCACTGAAAGCATTTCCCATACAAACTAGTATTTCTGTAGGAAAATCTCTGGAAATAGAATTGCTGAGTGAAAGTGGAAGTGATAGATATACCCATATGCTTTCCCCAGAGACCACACTAACTTACATGTCAGTGTACAACAGTACCCATTTCCATACTCTGTCCACAGCACCAGGATCTTTTTGGTCTGTGTGGGTCTGACAGGTGAAAACAGGTTCTCAGTATAGTTGTAACTTGCATTTCTTTTCCCATGAATGATGCTGAGGCTGACAAGACAGTTGACATTGATGTCACTTTTCTTGGTGTCTCTCGCAGTGCAAGGCACATAGAAATCATCAATCGCACACTGTGCGAAGGATTGTGGAGGGGTGACAGGCATGCTGACGTGTTCTGAATTATCAGGTCTTTAAAAAGAGAAAAAAATCCAAAACGAAACTCCACATAGATGGAAGGAAATATGAATATCAACAGCAAAGTCATTTGTAAAAGTCATCGAAACTGTTTCTTGACCTTGCTACTTAGAGTTTTCTAGATAGGGAATAACCCTTCAAAGAGTAGAGGTCCCGTTGGGAAAGGCCTGAGAATTAGTTCCCAGACTGCCACCTTAGAAAAATTTTGACAAATTCTGACAAATTCCTGCTTGTAGGATTCTGGGAAAAGACCTCACTTTCCTTCAAAAGGGTCTCAGGATCACTTTAAAGTCTGTAGTAAACCCCAAACGCTGCTAATTAGGCCTTCTGTTTTGTTAATTGCTCTGGGAACTCCCGGTGAGGGGGTAGAAAGCCCTCTACCAGCAGTGGTTTGGCTTCTGATGTGTGCTCTGGATGGATGGCCCCTTGAGAAGGGGGGCCACGGAGCTGCTGCACGATCCAGAGCTGCCCTGGGACACGGAAAGGTGAAGGTAGGGAGCTGACTGGGTTTGTGTGGCCGCCTGCGGCTGCCACTTGCAGCAACTACGCCGCGGGAGAAAATTCAGAGGCAGGATGGAAATGAAAAAGTTCTTTTATTCTTCTCTCTCCGGCTCCAACAACCTCTCCAACTCCAACCACCAACTAACTCACCCTCACCCAGTTAAATACCCTTTGCCTTAACAAGGACACGTGCTAACAGCTCGAGCTTACAGGTGCGTCACGCAGTGTTCACAGGCATAAAAAGATTCAGGTGAAAATACTTGAACACCTTAATGGCGCTCAGCTAGCTGCCATCTTAGCTATCTCCTCAATTAGGGCTCTTACAGGTTTGGGGACAATAAATTTAGGCACAGCATGCCTTGTTTCCTCTTAAGGAATCTGTAAAAAGTTGTCTTTTAAATACAGTCCTGTAAAATATGCTTTCACAAAGTCTGTGTTAGGCGCCAGGCGTGGTGGCACACCTGTAATCCCAGCGGGGAGGGAGGCTGAGGCAGGAGACTCTCCGAGTTCAAGGCCAGCCTACTAGAGGCCGTGAGCAACTCAGGGAGACCCTGTCTCTAAATAAAATACATAAAGGGCTGGGGATGTTGCTCAGTGGTTAAGTGCCCCTGGGTTCAACCCCTGGTTAAAACAAAATGGAACAAAAAAAGCCTGTGTGAGCTTGCAAGGCTTTAGCACAAGTAATTAGAAAGTTATGAGTCCAATCCTTCAAAAATATCTGAGTATGAGCTTTGTCACCACCATTTTCATTAGTACTGACATCTAGTTTTGAAAAAAACCACTGTTCTAACATTGTCAAGTAAAATCAAATTGCAGTTTGGAGAGTACTTTAGAGTTTCTAAGGCATTTTCATAGATGTGACTATACACTAGCACATTTGCTTCTACCCTTGGTGGCAGAGCTGGC
Organism: Tamias sibiricus; assembly: GCA_025594165.1. Taxonomy (NCBI): domain Eukaryota; kingdom Metazoa; phylum Chordata; class Mammalia; order Rodentia; family Sciuridae; genus Tamias; species Tamias sibiricus. Next base: position 52,055,213 of record CM046659.1, read on the forward strand.
ATTGCTATTAGCCCTGTTCTATCCAGGAGGGACCTGAAGGAACCTGAAGCTCAGGGAGATGAAGGGACTAGTCCCAGGACAAGAGACACAAAGGGTCAGAAACAAACAACAACCCATTTCATCATGTAACTCCTTTATACTATTCTGAGGTCATAAATATCATTAATTTAAAAATTTGTGAACTGGGCTGGGTGTGTAGCTAATGGTAGTGTGAATTCTTTGGAGTTTTGAGGTCCTGGGTTTTATCCCCACAATCAATTAGCAAATATACAAGTGAATAAAGTACATGAGGTAATTCAACAAATATTTATTGAACACCTACTATGCACCATTTAAAGTACTAAGAATATAGCACTGAACAAAACACAGTCTCTGCTGTCATAGAGTTCACATTACAGTGAAGGCAATAAATAATAAAAGAAAAATATGTCAGGTGGTAATTTATCATGTAATTTTTACTATTCAAACCACCTTCCTTTTGAGTGTGAAGGAAGAAGTTATTAATAATTACTCTGGGGCAATGGGTGTAAACTAGGATTGTCCATAACAGAAGTGAACATCTGGTCAATATAGGTATAAGGAAAAGTAAAGCTAATAAGATCATAAAGAGGACAGTGACAGAGAAATAAGAGCCAGGAGACCTGTATTCTTAATCAATATGTCGTTGGAATTCCCATGTTACCTTTGAGCAGATACCTCAGTGTTTGTGGGCCAGTTTTCTCCAACCAGGAAGTGATCATTAGCAACCTGCCACCTGTATCACTTGCGGACATTTGAGGAGTTCTATTTGTAGAGTACTTCCCTTCTACAGAAGAATGATGCAAAGGCCAGCTTCTTCTCTCAGGTGCTCAGGAAAGTGGTCCCTGTGACTGAGTTCCATTCTTTCTTTTACTCTTTTATTCAGCATTTACTGAGCATCTGCTACAGATTCTTAATAGGAATGTGTTACCTCGTTTGAATAAAATGAGAAGAATAAAATATCCTCCATCTGTTTTGTTCCATTACTAGGGGTATATATCGTAGTTCTTAATATTTCCTCAAGAAAATATTTGGCTGGAAGCCAGGCACAGTGGCACATACCTACAATTCCAATGACTTGGGAGGCTGAGATAGAATGATCACAAGTTAGAGGCCAATCTCAGCAATTTAGCGAGAACCCATCGCAAAATAAAAAAATAAAACCTGGGTTCAATCCCCAGTACCACGAAAGACAAAAAATATTCAACTGGGTTCAGTCTTTTTAGGAGGAGGGAAGTTAAAATGGTATTCCTTGCATCTTACAAAATGAAGTCACAGAGGCTGGGATTATGTAGCAAATGGACAGGAGGGGCACACCCCCAGTTGACAGTGGTGAGCTCTGTGGGCTATTCTGAAGAGTTTCCAAAAGAGGTGCAGTTGGAAGGATGTTTTCTTGAGTGAAGAGCATCTCACAAATGAAGTCCTGTGTAACTAGTCCCTTTTCCCCAGGCTGAGGGACGCCTTTCCCTGTCCAAGTTGGAACAGACAGCCCACCAATCCTTGAATGCAAAAATCCCTAACAATTGGGGAAGATGTTTTGGTGTGTTATGTCCACTGTCTGCTGCCTCTTTCTTTTTTCAGTACTAGAGATCGAACCCAGGTGTGCTCTATCACTGAGCTACATCCCCAGCCCTTTTTATTTTAATTGAATTGAATTGAAGTTTTATAATTTGAGACAGTCTCACTAAGTTGCACAGGCTGGCCTTGTATTTGCGATCCTCCTGCCTCAGCCTCCTAAATCACTGGGATGATAGGCATGCACCATGGCACCCTGCTACTCTATTTTTTTTTTTTTTTTTAAATCTGAAAACCACACAAGTTCCATCTTTAGTCTATCTCAAATTCCAAAGGCACCTGGATTGCCACAAAGTAAACACAAAAGCAAAAATGCTGTTTCATAGCCAAGGGCCACATGCAAGTGGACATGGCCAAAGAAGGTGAGACAGTGTCTCTGTGACCTGCTCTATGAGTTGAAGGTGAACTTGCTGACCCAGCCTTCCCCGAGGTCCTGTTTTCCCAACAGGTTATCTTTCTCAGTTATTGGGAGGTGATAATGTGTTCCACATATGAAATTCATATCATTTGTGTTTGGCCTCCTTTGCCATTCGAAGGGCTGCGAGGGGCACCATTTTAAAATTAATTTGCTGGGTGTTCTGTCTATCTGTTAGGAACAGGAGGAAGCAAGCCCGGTCCGAGTATTTATCAGACACATGCCGCCCATCTGCCAGAGCTAGGTCGAGGAGGATTTGCTGTTAATCCTTCAGACCCATCTGTAGGGGGTTCAAAATGCTGACCAGGAAGCTAGACAAGATGAGGTTTATTTAATTAGAAAAACGGCTCTGGAGGTTACTAGAAATCACTCTGTAGAAGGAAGGGCTTTGGACGGCCTGACTTCTGTGGGGTGGGAGTGGGCCGAAAGTGGGGGAGAGGGCAGAGATGCTTTTGTGTTGGGCTTGGGTGGTTTGTTTTAATTTTAAAGTGGGGTGGCCTGGACAAGAGAAGGCTTCTTCCTTGGCCACGTGTGAGCCAGTACCAGCCTCAGTCTGGATGATTCTGTGGGACCGCTGGTGTGGGAGGTGATGCTGGGCCACTGCTTTGAGTTTGCAAGTTTGGACACAGACTGAGTTGATAAGGGCAGAGCAGGTGTGCTGGCTGCTGGACTCCTGGCACTCCTGCTAACCCACCAGAGGCTGAAAGCAGCTCTGGGCAAACACGTTACCTACACTTTAGTCCTTAAAATTCACTAGAAGATTCTTGTAACTGGGGCTTATTGCCATTTGAGATCCATTTTTGAGAGAAGGGAAATAACAAAATTGCATTTAAATTTTTCCCCAATAGAAAAAAAAATGACATGTGTTCAAAACAAAATAACCAGCAGTGGCACGTTTCCTTTTTAGTATGAAAATATTATTAGCATAATTGGTTTCTGCAGGGCTGCCATTTGGGACAACAGGGCAGGGGAAATTGTGTGCCTTCTCCCAGCTTCTGATTGTTATTTCATGGCAATATAAAGCATGACAATTTTCATTGAAGTGCGCAGAGATAAATGGTCCCCTCTCTGCCTCGGGCTCTCTGAAATGGTGTTCCTGTTGCTACCCAGATTCCTGGACACTGGTCACCCAGGGATCACATTTTCAAGGCTGAGTCTTTTTAGGGTTATTGTCTAGGGACCAAAATCTCACCTGGGAGTAGGTGTCCCCTAAAAGCAATTGTTTTCTAGAAAGAATATAACACTTACTTTAGGAATTGCCAACCATTCGGAGGAGCATGAGGTTCTGACCTGATCGCCATGTGCCTTCTATTTCTCCCTCACAGTGGGGGACGTGTGGTGTGGAGCAGCAGGCTCTCCCGGTAGCATCAATCTTTCTAGTTCACCTTCTACCTTAGAATTACTTAGGAGTCTCTCTCCGTCCACTTGGGGAACCTTAGCTGACAAAGGAGGCTAGGAATCCTAGGAAGATTTGGGGCTAAACTCCTCTCAGCTGTTCAAACTCAACACAAAGATGTCCAGAACATGGCTGAGAGGAAGACAGTGGAGTAGCGCTCCCTAGAGAGGGGCCTCAGAGAGTCTTGCTGTTGCAGCCCGCGCTACACTGGTTTCCGTGGAATGTCAGCATTTTGACAGGGTGGACTAACCAGTCATCCCAGTGGAAGAACCATCAGTGCAGATTTGGGGGTCATGTAGAACACATGACCCCTTAATTGCCTACCTTTTCCATTTCCCACCATTCAACTGGTTACAATGGAATGTTGAAACAAAACAAAAAAACCAAAGGCTCCTCTAGTTTTTGAAAATAAAATTTAATTCTGTAAAAGAAAAACTTTTTCCTCGGTTGCAGATTTTCTGCTTTCCCTGTTGCAATATGCTTTGTTTCTCTTCAGGTCTGTAGGAAGGAATATCACATTGGTGAACAAAAACAAAACTAAAAAAAAAAAAAAAAAAAAAAAAAAAAAACCCACATGAATGCTTTATGATGATTTGATTTACATTTTAAGGAAGATTCCAAAATGCCTTAGAACAACTGGCTATAACATTGTGACTTAAATTTTAAATTTTTTTTTTTTTTTGTTGTTGTTAAGCATTTTGCTGAGGCTGACCTCAAACTTGCAATCCTCCTGCCTCAGCCTTCCCAGCTGCTGGGATTATAGGTATGCACCACTGCACCCAGCTCATTTATCTTCCTTCATATGAGTTGAGCCACACAATGGTTGGGTGTGTGAAATATTTAGTGTTGGGTAATTCCTGGTAGTAATAAAGACTCTATGAGATGAATTATACTTTTTTTTATCACCCAGAATTTTTTACTGAGTTCTCCATATAGATCCCTAGGAATTCTGGGTCAATCTTATTCTGTCCTATTTTTTTTGGGGGGGTGGTGTTCTAAACTTTCCCTATTATTGTATTTGAAGATATCATCAATAAGCTAAGAAAAATCACCTCATCCACTTCTCATGGTCCTGAATTTAAAGATCATTAGATGTCACCAGGTGTGGTGGTTATCCTGGTGACTCAGGAGGCTGAAGCAGGAGGATCTTAAGTTTGAAGCCAGCTTCAAATTTGCAGACTGGATTTGGACCAGGATGGCTCTTAACCTAGGTCTGTGGTGTGCTTCAGGAGGCCTTGGCACCTCCAAAACTGTTAGTGCTTGAATGTGCATGCACATGTGTGTGTTTCTAAAGAACAACATCATTTTCATCAGAGTCTCACAACAATTCCCTAAAATTTAAATGGCATGTTTGCTCAGCACCCACCCCTTCAAGGCAAAGGTGCACTTGAGAAATCTAAGTGTGGACTTCCCGGCAGTGAGACCTTATTTTATCTCACTTCTAGGCCCTTATCACCTGGTGCCTATATTCCATATTTCCTTCTAAGTAAGTTCTTTGTCTCCATTATCTTGCTCTTTAAGAACCTTTTTTTTTTTTTTTTTTTTTTTTCCAAACTGAGGTAATACCTTTGCATTTCATGCCCAAGGTAATTTCTGATCCTTGCTGTTGATAATGCTCAAACCTCTGTTAACTGATGGATCATTCGTGTATTCATTCCTTCATTCTGGAGTACCAGGGAAGAGCTCTGGGATCAGGCTTTTTGTGTTTACATTTAGATCTGCCAGGTACTGGCTGTGTGCCCTTGTGTAAATTAACTTTCCTAAACCTCTTTGGAAAAGCGAAGGTGATACCGTAATAGTACTTACCTCCCCGGTTTATTGTGAAGATTAAACATAGTCTTGCATGTAGAGTACTTTGTTCAGTGATGAGAATATTGTACATGTTATCAATAAATAAGACATCATTTGTTCCAAAGATATTTGTTCCAAAGATATTAAGGACACGCTGTGCCAGGCACTGTGCTGGGGGAGATTAATGGTGACTGAATAACTGAATGCTTTGTTCTCCTGGAGCTTAGCCTTCCCAGCAAAACCTGTTATGTTTAACAGAACATGGTGAAGTCCACCTGCAACATTTAACGAATACCTCTTTGCCTACCTATAACAATAACAATAACAGTGCCAACATATGTGCAGTGTTATTTCATGTCAGGTATTCTTCCTTCTTTCCTCTCTCCCTTCCTTCCTTCCTTTTATTTTTGTCCTGGGGATTGAATCCAGGAGTGTTCTACTACTGAGCTACACCCCAGCCCACCCCCCTTTTTCTTTTCTTTTTTTTTTTTAAATACTTTTATTTATTTGCTTTAGTTGTACACAATGCGTTTTATTCAATGCATTTTATTTGTACGTGGTGCTGAGGATCGAACCCGGGTCGCCCACGCGCTAGGCGAGCGCTCTACCGCTGAGCCACAATCCCAGCCTCCCCCCTTTTTCTTTAGACAGCGTCTCACTAATTTCTCTAGGTTGGCCTTGACCTTGGGATCCTCCTGCCTCAGCCTCCTGAGTAGCTGGGATTACAGGTATGGACCACTGGGCCTATCTCATGTCGGGTACCATTCCAAGCACTTTACATGTATAAACTTGTTTAATCATCACAGTACCCCTTTGAGTCAGGTACTATCATTCCCTTCATTTTGTGGATGAGGAAACTGAGACACAGGGAGGCAAAGTAATTTGCCAAAAATCACACAGGTTTGAGTTCAGCAACATGCCATCCCAGATGGTACCCTAGATTGAATCCCACTGAATAAGAATAATACTGAATTAGAATACTGAATAAGAATGTGCCCTTCCCCCTTTTCAGCTGTGCTACTTTCTTTAAAATCATCTTAAAATTCCCCAACCTCATTAAAAAAAAAACTTTATCTGACATTATTTGTACAACCATTTTGCAATTTCTATTCCCTTAATTGTTTTTTGTAGTGCCTGATTTGTCCTGTCAACAAGTCATTTTCACTATTCAGCTGTTTCCCACTAGCTAGACTCAAGAACCTTAAAAGCAAAGATTGTACTGAATGCAGTGGCACATGGCTGTAATCCCAGTGACTCAGGAGGCTGGGGCAGGAGGATTGCAAATTCAAAGCCAGCCTTAGCAATTAGTGAGACCTAAGCAACTTAGCAAGATACTGTTTCAAAATAAAAGATAAAAAGGACTGGGGGTGTAGCTTAGTGGTAGAGCACCCTGGGTTCAATACCCAGTTCCAGAAGGCAAAAAAAAAAAAAAAAAAGGCAAAGAGCCAGGCGTGGTGGCCCACATCTGTAATCCCAACAGCTTGGGAGGCTGAGGCAGGAGATTTGCAAGTTCAAAGCCAGCCTTAGCAACTTAGTGAAGCCCTAAGTAGTTTATCGAGATCCTGTCTCAAAATAAAACATAAAAGGAGCCGGGCACGGTGGCGCATGCCTGTAATCCCAGCACTTTGGGAGGCTGAGGCAGGAGGATCGCGAGTTCAAAGCCAGCCTCAGCAATGGCGAGGCACTTAGCAACTCAGTGAGACCCTGTCTCTAATAAAATACAAAAAAGGGCTGGGGATGTGACCCAGTGGTCGAGTGCCCCTGAGTTCAATCCCCGGTACCACAAAAAAATAAATAAATAAATAAAAGGGCCTGGGTTTGTGGCTCAGTGGTTAAGCACCCCTGGGTTCCATCCCTGGTGCCAAAATAATAATAATATATTTTAAAGGGAAAGATTGTGTCTTTTTTTCACCTATTTGAGGACTGTGCCCTAGGGGACAATTTGAACTTCCTTGGTGATAGTTATTTGGGGACTCAGTCATTCAGTGAGTGTTTATGGGGCATCTGCACCAGGGACCAGGCTGTTCCAAGCATGGTAGTAAAGCATTGTGCCCAGGAAGCTTCCGGCCAAGTGGGAAAGGGAAACAGGCAGCCAGTCTCTGGGCACATGCATGAAGGAGGGAACGCAGTACCAGGACCGTCTGTAACATGCAGGCTTGACTCAGTCAAGGAGGCTGGGGAAGGTTTCCTGGAGGAAGCCATGCTGGAGCTAAGACCAGAAGGATGAGCAGGCCAGCCCAGGTGAGCAAGGGTGGGGAGGGTCAGCAGCCGAGGCTGGAGCTCGAGGGAAAAGCTGGGTGTGAGGAGCCTGAGCTTCAGGGGGCGACTAGGAGTGTAGCGTGAGCCAAGGTTGCAGCAGTTGGCATGGATGGCCCTGTGGGGTGTTGTTGACCATATAGAAATCTATGTTTAACCAGAGAGTGAAGGAGTCTGACATGGTGGGACACACTTGTAGTTAATCCCAGCGACTGGGGAGGCTGAGGCAGGAGGATCCAAAGTTCAAGGCCAGCCTTGACAACTTAGTGAGACCCTATCCTATAATTTAAAAAAAATTTTTTTAAAAAGCTCTGGGGATGTAGCTTTTTAAGTGTCTGTGGGTTCAGTCCCTTGGACTAGGGGGTGGGGGAAGCAAGGGAAACTATTAGAGGATTCTAAGTGGGGGAGAAGGTGTAGGTTGGACTAGGGTGGTGGTGTCAAAGGAGAGGAGTGGGTGGATCTGATGGAGAGCGAGCAGGTAAAATGTAACAGGACTCAGTGATTGTTTCATGCAGGGTTGGGAAGAACCAGACTGTAGTGATCCTTTTGTATTCCTGACACTAGTCTAAGTGCTTCAGGTAGTGATTCATTCAATGCACATAATAGTGCATTTCGGTAGTGAATTTATTCCCCCCAGTTTATAAATGAGAAGACGGAGGTGTGGGCCAGTACCGGGCAGAACTGGGAGCTGATCCGGGCCAGGGTGTCCACTCAGCTCATTGCTCACAGGTGACTTCCTTTCCAAATGGCTACACAGATGAATGGTGACACTGTTTACTGGGATGGAAGCAGTGACAGAGAGCAGTGGGCAGGAAGATTGGGGGTGAGATTTGGACTTGTTGAATTTGAGTGCAGATCTGTTGGGAAACCCAAATTCATCTGTTAGTCCTTACTTGACACCTCCCTGAGATTCAAGACTCTCCTCAGATGTGACCTTCTCAACAAGATGTACCTGCTCACACTGTTTAAAATTGTACCTTGGGGTTGGGGACATAGCAGAGTGTGTGCTGGGCATGCATAAGGCTCTGGGTTCCATTCCCAACACTGTGCCTTGTCCTGTCCCCTCCTTGTGTCCATCCCCATGTCGCTTTCTTCCTGTCCCCCCGCCCCCCCCCACACAACATTTATCACCTGCTAACATTCCACATTTTACTTATTTATGTATGTTGTCCTTGTCTTTAAGAATGTAAGCTCGGGCTGGGATTGTGGCTCAGCGGCAGAGCACTCGCCTAGCCCGTGCACGGCCCGGGTTCGATCCTCAGCACCACATAAAAATAAATACATTGTGTATAACTAAAGCAAATAAATAAATATTTAAAATAATAGAATGTAAGCTGCTCCGGGGCAGAAATCTTTGTTTTGTCCCAAGATACCCCAAGGGCCTCCAGCAGTGCTTGGCACAGATGTCAATGAATATTTGTTGAATAAAAGTGAAAATTATTTTTTGTCAAAACCTTCTAGATTTGTCTGGAAGATTAGAATCTAGGCCCGCATGTTGAGATTATTATGATGATTACCCAAAATAGCTCTATGGATAAATTTTACTGATTTATATGTTATCTTAGCAGCTATTATTATATTAGTTGATTAGATCCCCTTTCATTGTTTGCTTTTTAGTTTTATAAGGAATGGTTACTGATTCATGATAAGTGGGGTTTTGTTTTGTTTGAACTCAGGGGCACTCAACCACTGAGCCACATCCCCAGCCCTATTTTGTATTTTATTTAGAGACAGGGTCTCACTGAGTTGCTTAGTGTCTTGCTTTTTGCTAAGGCTGGTTTTGAATTCTCCGATCCTCCTGCCTCAGCCTCCCAAGCTGATGGGATCACAGGTGTGTGCCACCTGTCGGGTGATAAGTGGTTTTTATTGAGCTTGTTAAAATGAAAATTGTGCTCCTGTTTTCCTCTTTTGATCTCTATATTTTCCCTTATTCACCTTGTATTGATATGCTAACACCAGGAATACCTTCTGCTCTATACATAGGGTGTGGCTGGGTCAGCAGGATTTTTTTTTTTTTTTTTTTTAATCAGGGATGGAACCCAGGGGCACTTAACCACTGAGCCACATCCCCAGTCCTTTTTTCATGTTTTATTTTGAGACAGGTCTTGCTAATTTGTTCAGGGCCTCCATAAATTGCTAAGGCTGACTTTGAACTTGTGATCCTCTGCCTCAGCCTCCTGAGCTGCTGGGATTACAGGCATGCACCACCGTGCCTGGCTAGGATTTTTTTTTTTTTTTTTTTAATGTTTTTTTTGGCTTGTTTGTTTTTCTTATTGTTCTCACATCTGATGATTAAAACAAATAACCCTCACTTCAACTACCAGAATCAAATACTGTCACTATAAATACTTACTTATAGAGATTTCTGTCATGAATGGACAGGGATTCAGCACCATGCAGAGACTTTTCGAGGGACAGCTAAAGGACATGTTCATTGTCCATTCTCCTAGATCATTCATGTCCTTTAACTTTAACAAGTCAAATCAGAAGAAAGCAAAATATTTACTATTACATTATCTCAACTACTGCTTCCCTCCTCCACAAAGCCATGATTTAGCTATGTGCATCATGATTCATGGTGTATAGGGGTGGTAGAGTGGTCCTTTTTGAATATTTAAAGCCACAGTAGAAAGCATGGTGTTGCTCAATGTACCTGTGCAAGAAACCACATAGTTCCAGGTGTGGTGGTGCATACCAGTAAGGCCAGCACTCTGGATGGAGCCTGAGGTGGGAGGTTCATTTGAGCTCAGGAGTTTGAGACCTGGATAATACAGTGAGATCCTGTCTGAAAAACTAGGAAAGGAGGGAGGAAGGAAGGAAAGAAATTTCTCCTGGAAATCAATTAGTTCCCAGAAAAGAATTTTTCTTTAGTTTTGTGTGTGTGTGTGTGTGTGTGTGTGTGTGTGTTTGTGCGCGCACACACATCATGAAACCCAACCCACTTTGCCTTAGTTACCTAGAGATTTTTAAGCCAAAATCAATGTTCAGCAACACTAATTAACTCCTCTCAGAGAGTTCCTGGAAGACCAACTTCCTCTGCTGCCCCAGATGGTCTCTGCTCTGTTTCTATCTATAATGGTTCCATTTGATATTATTTTCCACTTTATAAGTCAACCTCAAATTCTTTCTGGAATATATGAGATATAGTCTGGATTGCCAAATGTGATCAGTTTCTTGTCTAGGCCCATGTTTTCTGGATGGGAATTTGGGAATCTCTGGAAGTCATACTGATAGCAAAGGGAAGGTTTACTCCTGGTACTGGAAAGAAGAGTGCTTTACCAATTCATCTTCTTCAGTCTTCTTCCACAGTACCCCTAAACTTCCCCCACAGAATTTTATGCTCAGAGCCAATAGATGAAATCAGGATTCCAAACCTGTGTACTTTAGGATGAGCCCATGAAGTGGACAGAAGCCGCTCATCTTCCTGGCCTCACTGTCTCAGGAAGAAGGAGTTCCAGGTCTGGGTCCAGCTGGCCTTTCATTGCATCTTCTTCCCTTGTCCTTGGTGACTCTGCCTCGCTGGGCCTAATGCCCAAGAATGGAGAGAGTGATCTGGAATTTGAAGCAAGGGTTCCACTCGGGCCGACATGGTCCCCTCCACTGGACACCTGCTTTCAGCCTCCCTTCACACCTCTAGGAAAGAAAATGAAAAATAACCCTCCATCCTCAGGTTAACGGTAAAATCCTCCCAAACCTAAATAAATAAATAAATAAAAATAACTGGAGGCCGAGGGCAGCATGGGGATCCTCCCCCTTCTCTCTGCAGCCTTCCTAGATGCTAGGGAAGATGGCTGCTGCTCAAGGGGTCACACTGGGGTTCTCCTTTGAGATTTTTTATTTCCAAACGCTCTCCTTGTCCTTCTTAAATCACAGAAAGAAGACTTCCAGTAGAACAGGCCCCATCAGGGCCTCCACCTTCTCTGCCCACCTTCCCCACACCCATCCAGCCTACCTCCCCACTTGGCTGGAAGCTTCTCTCTGCTGGATCTTAAATCTCAAGCTCCAGCCTCCCCCACCCCCTTTCTCTCCATTTCCCTGAGTATTGCGATATGGCATCAGGCCTCCCATCCCAGACTTCAGCTATTAAGTTGTTGGCTACATTACACAGTGGGTTTTGATTCGGATCAGCTAGAACTAATAGCAATTTTCAGGAAAATATTAACCAAACACACACAAAAGTCGCTCGTGTGGCTCCATCCTCTCCTTCAATAGGATTAATCGAGTTAGCTATTTACTCTTTCCACCCCACCAGTGTTTTCCCACCTTCCACTCCAAACAAGAAAATGACACTAAATTCATTTAATACAAATTTATATTATTGTCTGAGGCATTTTAAACAATGCTTAATTTAATTTCCTTGTTTGGAGTGTGGTATTGGAGATCAGGGACCGCAGTGTAATGTAAAAACAGGATTCGCACATCCACCAGGCGCTGCTATATTCTCCCGTGACTCTCCAGTGCTCTGTTTACCTTTGATTGCAATTCAAATGTGCCAGATCATCTCTGTCCTGCACTAAAAGAAAAGTCAGGTCCTGAAAACAGATCATTCCCCCGCCCTCCAACCCCCAGGCTGGCAAACTGGGAGGGCTTGACCTTCAGGATGTGGTACAAGTCCTCTTATTTAATTAGACTTTTGACTCACTAAAGAGACAAGTCAAATATGTTGACTGTTCATGTTCTCTTGGCCTAAGAATCAGTTAGCTAGAGTCCCAGCTCTTCCTTCTTGGGGAAATGGAAATAACCCTTACCGCGTGTCCCCAAATCCTCTGGGTAAGTGGGTACATGTGAAGAGCAATGAGAAATGGAGAAAAATGTAATTTGTCCAAAGCCACATAGCCAATAAGAGGTTGGTGTTTTCTAAACGTGCCATGTGCTGCTGGCACTGGGTCACATCTCAAGCCCAATGGGCAAGGTCACTCCACTAAGGGTAGGTCCTTTGCCTGAATTATGAATTATGAGCTCTGGCAAGGCCATGAAATCCCAGAGATGGCTTGCAAAAACTGTATGCATGTGTACCTTTTTGAGGAAGGGGTTCTCAGTTCTCCTTAGTTTCTGAAAAGCCTCATTGATTTAAAAAATATTCTACTGCCTTGGACTTTGCCCAAGAACTAGCGACTGATTTTCTTTGGGGCCCTTTTTGCTCATGTAGCTCATCCTGTACTTGGACTTGGCCAGATGCTTGAGTACCAATAATATAGCAATGACTGCCATTCATTAAGGAGAACCTATTATGTGCATTTCTGCTGGGCACTTGCAACCATTAGAAAGGCCGGGGAAGTACAGTGGCTTTTTTTTTCCTTTCTTATTTATTTATTTATTCTAATTTGTTATACATGACAGCAGAGTGCATTTCAATTCATAGAACACATATAGAGCACAATTTTTCATGTCTCTGGTTGTACACAGAGTAACACCATTCATGTCTTCATGCATGTACTTAGGGTAGTGATGTCCATCTCATTCCAGCGTCTTTCTTACCCCACATACCCTCCCTTCCCCTCCCTCCCCTTAGCTCTATCTAAAGTTCCTCCATTCCTCCCATGCCCCTTCCCCCCACCAATCCCCATTATGGATCAGTATCTTCATATCAGAGAAAACATTTGGCATTTGTTTTTTTGGAATTGGCTAACTTAACATAATATTCTCCAAATCCATCCATTTACTTGCAAATTCCACAATTTTATTCTCTTTTAATGCTGAGTAGTATTCTATTGTGTATATATACCACAGTTTCTTTATTCATTTATCTACTGAAGGGCAATCTAGTTTGGTTCCACAATTTAGCTATTATGAATTTTGCTGCTATAAACACTGATGTAGCTGTGTTACTGTAGTATGCTGTTTTTAAGTCCTTGGGGTATTAAACCGAGGAGTGGGATAGCTGGGTCAAATGGTAGTTCGATTCCAAGTTTTCCAAGGAATCTCCATACTGCTTTCCATATTGGTTGCACCAATTTGCAGTCCCACCAGCAATGTATGAGTGTGCCTTTTCCCCCACATCCTCACCAACACTTATTGTTGTTTCTTAATAGCTGCCATTCTGACTGGAGTGAGATGAAATTTTAGAGTAGTTTTGATTTGCATTTCTCTAATTACTAGAGATGTTGAACATTTTTTCATATATTTGTTGATTGATTGTATATCATCTTCTGAGAGATGTCTGTTCAGTTCCTTGGCCCACTTATTAATTGGATTATTTGCTTTTTTTTGTGTTAAGATTTTTAAGTTCTTTAGATATACTAGAGATTAGTGCTCTATCTGATGTGCATGTGGTAAAAATTTGCTCCCATTCTGTAGGCTCTTTATCTACCTCACTGATTGTTTCTTTTGCTGAGAAGCTTTTTAGTTTGAATCCATCCCATTTATTGATTCTTTACTTTATTTCTCGTACTATAGGACTCTTATTACTTCTATTAGGTGCAGTGTCTTTGGTTTAATTCCTAGGTCCTTGATCCACTTTGAATTGAGTTTTATGCATGGTGAGAGATAAGGGCTTAATTTCATTTTGCTGCATGTGGATTTCCAGTTTTCCCAGCACCATTTGTTGAAGAGGCTATCTTTTCTCCAATATATGTTTTTGGCACCTTTGTCTAATATGAGATAACTGTATTTATGTGGGTTTGTCTCTGTGTCTTCTATTCTGTACCATTGGTCTACAAGTCTATTTTGGTGCCAATACCATGCCGTTTCTGCTACTATTGCTCTGTAGTGTAGACAGACAAAAGAAATTAAAGGGATACGGATGGGAAAAGAAGAACTTAAACCATCACTATGATTTTATACCTAGAAGATCCAAAAAATTCCACCAGAAAACTTCCTTCTAGAACTAATCAATGAATTCAACAAAGTAGCAGGACATAAAATCAACACCCATGAATCAAAGGCATTTCAATACATCAGTGTCAAATCCTCTGAAAGAGAAACTAGGAAAACTACCCGATTTACAATAGCCTCAAACAACAACAACAACAACAACAATAACCTGGGAATCAACTTAATGAAAGGGGTGAAAGACCTCTACAATGAAAACCACAGAATGCTAAAGAAAGCAATTAAAAAAGACCTTGGAAGATAGAAAGATCTCCCTTGTTCTTGGATAGGCAGGATTAATATTGTCAAAATGACTATAGTACCAAAAGCACTATACAGATTTAATGCAATTCCAGTTAAAATCCCAATGACATTCCTTATAGAAATAGAAAAAGCAGTCATGAAATTCATCTAGAAAAATAAGAGACCCAGAATAGCCAAAGCAATCCTTAGAAAGAAGAGTGAAGCAGGTGGCATCACCATACCAGACCTTAAACTATAAAACAGAGCAATAATAACAGTGGCTTTTCATTTAGAGGTCTCATTCCTGCCTGGCTGGTCATAAGAACAGTGTGGCCAATAACTGCTGAGCATAAGAGGTCTCCAGGCAGGTTAGATATCAAATGCTCAGGGCCTCCTGATTGGAATGACCCCATCCAAAGCTGATAGCTCTGTACCCAGCAGGGCAGAAAGAAGAGGAAATGCTGGTATGAGAGTGGCAAGCTGGGCTTCTAGTTCCTCTTCTGCCCTCAACTCCAAGAAACTTTAAGCAGAACACTCATTACTCTAATAGTTGCATCTCTAAAATGAAATTAATACTTGGCCTGCGCTTCTCCCTTAGTAAATCAACAAAACCAACTTAAAACTAGCAAGGTCACAACCACTTAAAATAATTCAAAGTCATTCCATTTACATCTTAGAATTCTTGTCTCCAAAGCATCATACTGGAGGGATAAAATAATGGAGACACTCCTCTGGCCTCAAGGAGATAGGATCTAGTATGCACAGCAGTAGGTACATGAAATAACCACACCAGGAGGAAAGAAACATTATGAAAAAGCTGTGAATGTGTTGCTGGGAGTGGGGAGCAGGAGAAGGACGGGTATCTTGCTTGGGGGTGGGTTTGGGAAGGCATCACACTGGAGGTAGCATTTGAAGCCTTGAAAGGACTGCAGCAGGTGGGGACATTTCTGAAGGGCATGAAAGATTAGGGGTACATGCAGATGCTCGCCAGGAAAGTAGGACCCCTGTGGCCAGTGGTGGAAAGCTTATGACTAGGCTGGGGTAGGGTCAGATGAATTTATATGTCACCTCCAAAGAGTATGATTTACAGGCCTCTGTTGAAGTTTGAGCATGGCAAGTTTTTAAATTCCTGTGGTGATTTCTAGTGTGTGGCTGGGGTGTAGACCATTGGGCTAGATGACCTTTAAGGTTCCCTCCAGTCTCTGATAAGAGAATCTGCCCTTTTTGATCAAAGTCACTTAGTTTGATAACATGGGTGGCTCCTTGTAACACATGACAATTGCTGGAAAGCTGATTTAAAGCCCTTTGTTTTCAGGCAGGGGGTCCCTGAATAACCCTGGAGGGCCCTGTCCTAAGAGCAGCGTCCAAAGTTGTTATGTTAAGTGGGTGGATGGGGACTGGCCACTGGGCCTCCTTCCCCAGCCACAGGGGACAACCTCCACTCAGCACCTATCCACAGCCGCCCCATAAGAATGTGGGTTGCCAAATCTTGCACTTTACAAGAGAAGCCAGGAGTCTGGCAAAAGTTCTTGCTTTGATTGTTAGTAATAAATTCAGATTTTTGATAATACACTGTGCAAACCTAACAAAACACAATGCACGTCAGATTCAATCAGCAGGTCTCTGGTTTGATACCTCTGGTTTAGAGTTTTGAGTAGTAAAAAAGAATTGGCTTTCATTTGTATTAGGCAATTGCTGCCTGACAAATAATTTTAAATAGACAATGCTTGTGTTGGCTTTATGTGCTTGTTTTAGATTTTTGTAAACCTATAATATCTAGTTAGGGAGACATAAAAATCCCCATGTACATACATATACCAATTAATGGCCAATATTTTATTTATATTTTCACCTACTTCTTCCCATATTATTTTGAAGTGCATTTTAGATATCATCTCATTCATAAATATTTAAACATAACCACAATGCAATGAAACACCTAAAAATTACTAAACATTTTATACTAAATGTTCAAGAAATTCTTAATTTCCAAGCATCTCATAAGTTTTAAAACTGAATTCGTTAAAATATGGATTCAAAAAAATTCTACACACTGCATATACTTGTTTGTGTTTGATTTTTTTTTTTGTATGTTGATTTTGCTGAATGGCTATTATTAATTTATTTGTAGGCAACTTTCCACTAAAAGATTTGTTAAAAATGTAGCTGAAAGTTTGCAAGGCTAAGTTCTGTGATTATATTAGGAGTTGGTTTGATATAGTAAGTCTTATAAACAGCTAAATTCTGTCAAAGAAAAATCCATTTTAATGCATGATTGAATATTGATAATTAATGGGAACTATGAGGAAGTCATATGCAAAGATTAATTACCAACTGAGCTCTGAGAACGTTTTTCTTCCTTTGTAATCTTACCTCCTGAGAGAAATAGTCTATATTGGTCCTACAGTGAATTGACAGATATGTCCAGAAAAAAAAAGCCACTGACTTTAATCTTTATTGGTCATGCTCAATTGAATGTACTATTATTTTTTATTTGCAGAGACAATATTTTTCATTTAATTCTTTCTGTAACACTGGAATCAGAAGGTGAGAAATCTGAGGCCTTCCTTCCTGTACTGGGTGTATACAACTATGAGTAGTGGGGTTCTGAGTATTTCTCCCTATTGAAAGTACTGTAGTATCCCCCACTTAAGTGCAGTTTTGTTTTCTTTGGTTTCAATCATCTGTGGTCAGTTGTGGTCTGGATATATTAAATGGAAAATTTCAGGAATAAAAAATTCATATACTTTAAATTGTCTAGTATTCTGAGCAGCATGAGGAATTCTTCAGCCATCTTGCTCTATCCTGCCCAAGATGTGAATCATCTCTTCATCCAGAGTATCCATGCTGTATATGCTATCACCTGACAGTCACTTAGTAGCTGATTCAGAAATCAGATTGATTGTGGTGGTATCACAGTGCTTCTGTTTAAGTAATTCTTATTTTACTTAATAACAATCACAAAATACATTAGAAGTGATGCTGGCAGTTTGGATATGCCAAAGAGAAGCCTGAAAGTGCTTCCTTGAAGACTCATCTAACATTATGACAAGAAAAAGGTGACTATGGTACAATAAGATATTTTGAGAGAGAGAAAGACCATATTCACGTAACTTTTTTTTTTTTTTTTTTTTTTTTGTACTGGGGATTGAACTCAGGGATACTTAGCCACTGAGCCACATCCCCAGCCCTATTTTGTATTTTATTTAGAGACAGGGTCTCACTGAATTGCTTAGAACCTCACTTTTGCTGAGACTGGCTTTGAACTTGTGATCCTCCCGCCTCAGCCTCCCTAGTTGCTGAGATTACAGGCATGTACCACCCCACCTGGTCATATTCACATAACTTTTATAATAATACATTGTTATATTTACTGTCTTTTAGCATTAGTTATTGTTGTTAATCTCCTACTATGCCTAACATAAACTTTATCATAGGTATATTTGTATAGGAAAATACATATATGGTATTTGGTACTGGTCTCAGTTTCAGGAATTCACTGGGGGGCTTGGAACATTATCCCTCATGGATAAGGGGAGAACTATCGTTCTTGGAATCAACTCCTTAAATGGGAAATCTAATCGTCTGAATCAAGGTCATGCTCTATAGGCCAACTGTCTTCATAGTTGTCAATAAACTCTGACATACGGAGATGCCCTGGGCTTTTAACTTCAAAAAGTAACATGACTGAAACTGACCCCTGAAATCCAAGTTCATTAAAATGAGGGAAAATATTGTGACTCCCTCAGATAAAAAGCCAGAGGGGCATAGCTGTTTGCCCCTATCTATCGGTGTGCATCAAATTTGCACATCCACCTAAGCCTCTGCTCAGAATTGTTTCCAGCCAAGAGGTGTCTGCAGGTCGGTCTGTGACTGGCAGCAGCTCGGGTTGGGTTTGCTAAGGTGGCTGGTGGCCGGTGGCTAATTACACGTTTGATGAGCTGTTGTTAAGACAATGCCGCCTGTGTCCTCCCTGGGCTGCAAATTGCCAGGTTACTGGCTGGTTTCCTGTATGGATACTAATTATGCCTAATTTGGTCCTGAGATTTCCACATTTGTCTTTCTGTCACAAAGTTTGTGATTACAAATCATTCACGTTGGCGGGGAGGGAGCTAAATGTCTGATGGCTCACACATGTAATAAAGCCATTCATGAACCCAGCAGTGTTCAGCCGTCCTCACAAAACCCAGAGCATCATGGTTATTTGCATCCCTGAGAAAAGTTTGCTTTCTCTTGATATTTGTTTTCACAACGAATTAATTACCTGAAAAACATGGACAAAAGCTTCCAGATATGACACAGAGTGGGAAGAACAGCTTTGTGCTACCTGGGAAACAGCAGCCATTATGTGACTGTGAGGAGCAAGTTTAACTCCTCAAGGGCAGGTGGGGTGGGCAACCACACTCCCCACGGGCCACCAAGCAATTGCAACTCCCCAGTTCTCTCCCAAGTTGCCACTTTCTGTGAGGCCCAGGAGAAGAGAGCTTTGCTTGAATACATGATTTGGGAAGCAGCTCTTTGACAGCCAGCTTCATTAACTGGTGGGCTCAGTGGGTCTTCAGGGCCAGGAATTCCGTGCCATTGAGTTCCTGGGTACGTGTCTGTGGGAAGTGGGAGGCCAGGCTGGAGCTAAGCTCAGTTGCTCCTTTTCACAACGGCTGAAAAGTCTTTGCAAGTGATTTGAGCACTGGTTTTCAAATGTTTTTATTCTAAGACAATTCTAATACTTCCTCTGCCAAGAAGAGATGGTGGAGGCATCTGACATACGGAGATGCCCTGGGCTTTTAACTTCAAAAAAGTAATATGACTGAAACTGACCCCTGAAATCCAAGTTCATTAAAATGAGGGAAAATATTGTGACTCCCTCAGATAGAAAGCCAGAGAGGCGTAGCTGTTTGCCCCCATTGGTGTGCATCAAATTTGCACATCCACCTAAGCCTCTGCTCAGAATTGTTTCCAGCCAAGAGGTGTCTGCAGGCCAGGGAGCAATTGCAACTCCCCGGTTCTCTCCGAAGAGTGGCATGGAGGGAGGAGGGAAGGCAGTGGTGCTAGTCCAGATTGGGGGTGGTGTGCTAAAATAAGGTAGGGGAAGGCAGGGAAATTCAGGGGCAGAGATGGGTGTCAGGGCTGGTGCATGCTGGTACTGGGGGGAATGGAGAACAGCAGGGGAAACTGAGGGGCAATGGCCCTTCTAAACTGTCCACAGGGAAGTGCAGGAATCAGGCAGGCACAATCCCACCCAGGGGAAAGATGGAGAATTGAGGACAGCACAAACCCAGGCCAGTGGCTAGATCTGTCTCTTAGTCCTTGTCCATGCCTCTGGGCTAGGCCTCACGTTTGCAATCTTTAACTATTTTTAGAGGTCTCCAAGTCTCTGAACACTGAGCTAAGAATTGGACCTCTACCTTTGAGAAGAGGCAAGGGTGTAATTGGGCTGTCAACTGGCATTTTTTAAGACATTTTGAGGCAGTAAAATTCTGTTAAATTGCTCTATTTTTTTTTTTTTTTTTTTTTTTTTTTTTGTACTGGGGATTGAACTCAGGGGCACTTGACCACTGGGCCACATCCCCAGCCCTTTTTTGTATTTTTATTTAGAGACAGGGTCTCACTGAGTTGCTAAGTGCTCCACCATTGCTAAGGCTGGCTTTGAACTCGCGATCCTCCTGTCTCAGCCTCCCACGTGCTGGGATTACAGGCTTGTGCCACCTTGCCCAACTAAATTGCTCTAATTTTATTTGTTCTTATAGGGTAACCTGCTTACTCTGGAAACTGGGGCCACCATGGCTGCTCTATGTCAAAAAGGTCTTCCACAGGATCACAAAAATCATAAGTCATGTCTAAGAATTCCCAGCTTTCAGTGTTAACCAGAAAAAGACTGTTTGGTGAACAAAGATGGCCTGTCTTCCAGTAGATTTGGTCGTAGATTGAAACAGAGCAGCTAGAAGCATCCATTATTTCCCACATGGGAAATGAGAAAAATAGTCCTGACTGCTAACAACTGAGGAGAGATCAACCTTCCTGGCTGCCAAAGGACTCATGAAGTCCTTTGTGGAGAAGAGCTCAGACAGCCTTGTTTTCCCTTAAAAACAACAAGGGACAGGTGCCCTGAACATATGGAATTGTGTCCATCTCAGGTCCTCATCTGACTCCACCGGGGTTTATTCTAAGTCATAGCCACATCATGACATTGAGTACATTCAGGTCTCGGTGGCATGATGGTGACACACACCTTCTTCAGGTTGATTTTGGTGGGGATGTCACTCATGTTGGAATTGGACTTGACATGGCCAGGGCAGGAGTGACCATGCAGGCACTACCTGAATATCTGGAAAGCCTTTTCTCTGTTTGAAAACTTTACTATTTTATTTTCTCAGTGCTGGGTGGGGAGAGAAGACTACTTACGAGCCAGAGACGGATGAGGAGCCTCAGCTATGCATCATGTTTTGAATCCAGGATTGCCTGCCATTTACTAACAATTTGATTTGGAACGAAGTCCTCATGCCTTTGACTTCCTTATCAGCATAAAGGATAATTCTTGCCTCCGAGACTGGTGGTACAGATTAACTCTTCATATAAAGCTACTAGCACTCTGTGGCCCTCAAGTCACGGCCACCAGAACTTTGCCAGTTCTGAATGAGCCTGGCAAGGTGTTCTTCAAGCCCTGCTTCATTCCCAGAGAGATGGGCAGATCTGCTCTGCCACTGAAAGTTTCCATCTCCACACTGAGATCTCCAGGGTGCCTAAGGCAGAGAGTCAAGCCTGCTGTCTGTCAACCCCGGGTGCTCCTCCAAGACCATAGCATCACTGTTCTCC
Source organism: Tamias sibiricus (assembly GCA_025594165.1). Lineage (NCBI taxonomy): Eukaryota > Metazoa > Chordata > Mammalia > Rodentia > Sciuridae > Tamias > Tamias sibiricus. Next base: position 52,076,530 of record CM046659.1, read on the forward strand.
TGCCACTCCTTCCAGCCGGTCCCACGTGAATGCACCAGTGTCCAGGCCTTTCAATTCTCCTGAGACGTGGGAGGCAGGACCTGTAGAACAGACTATCTGGAAGAACAGGCGACTGCCTTTCAGGGAGGCCTGGCCTGGTGCAGAGCAAACTGGTAATGGCAAGGGCAGGAGTGTGACTGGGGCAGGCGTGGGGGGTGGGGCTGGAACAGGGACAGTCAGGCTGGGCACTCCCTCTGGATGGGCCCTGGCCCAGCCCACTCCCCACTGAAGCTGCCTTTGTGTCACGTGCCATAGGCTGTCTGTGTCCACGGCACAGCACATGCTCACCGTCTCCTGCCTTTGCCATGAACAGTTGCTGCAGGCAGAAATCTGACATGGGATGTCTCAAGTCAAAATGAGCTTATTTATTTTCTTTTTTTCTTTTTTTCAGTGCTGGGGATCAAATCCACAGCTTCACTCATGCTAACTAAGCAAGCACTGTACCTACCACTAAACCACATTCCTGGTCTGTTCTGAATTACATTCATTTAGTTAGTTTTAACAGAGGAAAGTCATCTCACAGTAGACCTTCCCACCCTCCCCACCGCCAAATCTTCTGGCATGAGTTCCGGACCCAGCAGCAGCTTCTCCAGATGTCTTCTACTCTTCCTTTTGGGACTGAGCCCAAGGGGGCTTCCCACAGCCCAAGCCCTGCACACTGTTACCTCTTGATGACAAACACCATGACCTTGCTCTTGGCAACTTTTCCTTTTACTTATTCTGTGCCCAGAAAACCTTCCCTGGGTACCAGTGGGAATTTTGCAGGTGGACAGAAAAATCCTCTGTACAATATAGAAAGCACCAGAAAAAGGGAGAAGAGAGTGAGGAATGTTTGAGGTGTTTATATTTCATGCATACTTATTTATATGTTATCATTGTTTTCTGGAAAAATTAAAGAATTTTATAATCAAATATAATTGTTTTCAGTGCAGAATATAAAATTTGCATTTTAGCATTTGCTTAAAGGAAAGCCTTTTGACTAGACTAAAGCTCTTGAAAATACCATGTAGGTTATTCTGACAAAAGCAAAATTGAGCAATAATCAAGGGCAAGATTTTAGGCTAAATTTTTATTTTTTCCCTTTTTCTTTATTCATTGAATATTGTTGAAAGTCTATCACATACAAAGTTGTCATGAAAATGTTACATGACTCTTTTCCCAGGTTCTCCCTACATATGGCTAAAGTACTTAACTCATAGGAGCAAAGTGGAGGGCCAGTAATGGCAGGAGAAAACTTTGTTCTATAAAAACAATTCCATTAAAAATTTAATTCTCAAGACCCAGTTAGATAATGATTTCCATTTCATAGTTCAAATGACTGAGGCCGGGAGGGATGATGAGACTTTACAAAGCCACAATGCGTTGGCATTGCTAACCCTCACCGCCTTTCAGCACATCAGCCGTGTCCTGTGATTCATAACTTTATTGAGCACTTGTATATGAAGCACTGTTCCAGAGACTAAGGATACAATGGTGCACAAAAACTAATAAGTCTCTGGTCTCATGGAGTTCTCCATCCAGTGGTTGAAAGGGCAGTAGACCAGTAAGTATATGGTGAGATGTTGGGTAGTGGAGAGGACACCTAGAAAATAATGCAGGGTGACGGGGTGGAGAGGGAAAGGGTGGGGCAGCTATGGCTCCTGAGCACCTGCCCACTCAGCCTTAAGCATCTCTCCAGCAGATGCAGCAGGTCACCAATCTCTTCCCAGGATGAGAGGGAGGGATCCATGGGAGTCCACACGCACTGCCTGGGGCTTGGGAGTAAGGCTGTGAAATAGAGTGAAGAGGCACAAGGAAGCTGGCTTGGTGGCACACACCTGTAATCCCAGCGACTTGGGAGGCTGAGGCAGGAGGATCGCAAGTTCAAAGCCAGCCTCAGCAATGGCGAGGCACTAAAAAACTAGTGAGACCCTGTCTCTACATAAAATACAAAATAGGGCTGGGGATGTGGCCCAGTGCCACTGAGTTCAATCCCCAGTAACAAACAAACAACAACAACAAAAAAAAAAACCCAAAAAAACAAGGAGACCAAGTTAAATTTCAAAGCAGGTGTTGATCTTTTTCTTGGACTTGGGTGTGTTTACCTCCCATCCCCTGCCTTTTGTGGCAGTGCTAGGATTGAACCAGGAGCCCTTTACCACTGAGCTACATACCCTGCCCTTTTCATTTTTTATTATTTTTGTTGTTATTTTTTGCATATTTTTACTGGTGCATTATAATTAAACATAATGGTGGGATTCATTATTAGATTTTTTTTGTGTGTGTGTGTGTATACCAGGGATTGAACACAGGGGTGCTTAACTACTGAGCCACATCCCCAGTCCCTCACCCCCTTTTTTTTTATCTTGAGACAGAACCTTGCTAAGTTGCTGAGGCTGGCTTTGAACTTGAGATCCTCCTGCCTCAGCCTCATGTGCCACTGTGCCTGGCTAGATATTCTTACATGCACATGATATAACAATAATTTGGCCAATATAATTTTCTAGTATTTCCCCTTCCCCTGCCATCCCTTTCCTCTCATCTACTGAATTTCTTTCAGTTTTCATGAGACTCCCCCTACCTTTCTTTTCCTTTTTCTGCTCTAGTTTTCACATATGGGAGAAAATATATGACCTTTGACTTTATGGTTTGTCCCTAATTCTTTTTAAAATGTTTTCTTTTTGAGACAGGTTCTCACTACATTTCTCAGGCTGACCTCAAATTTATGATCCTCCTGCCTCAGCCTCCTCAGTCACTGGGATTACAGGTGTATGCCACCATGCCTGGCTACCCTCTTTGTGTTGTCCTTCAATACCAGTGACCTCCCAGCATGTCCCCTCTCCCTCATCTGCATTCCTGACTATTGCTACATTCTGTGCTTCCTGGAGTGACCCTGCTCTGAAGATCACAGTTCATCACCTCCTTTCTCTCCCATCCTTTAGATGCCAGCTGTTTCCTTGTGACCTTGCCTTATCTCCTTTAGTAGGCACACCTTCTGTATTTCAATCCTCCAGGCCCTATTTTTTCTAAACAAAATTATTTGATTTTGCATTATATTTGCATTTTGATAGACTGCAAATGTGTCTTTATGTTGAAGTGCCCCAGGACTTTTTCCTATCTTTTTTGTTTTTGTGGTGCTGGGGATTAGAACCCAGGGCCTTTATACATGCAAGGCAAGCTCTCTACCAACTGAGCTATATCACCAGCCCCAGACTTTTTCATATCTTTATTTTTCTCCTTGGTGCTATCATCCAGGTATTTGTTTGTTTTTTACACAGGGGATTGAACCCATGGGTGCTATACCATGGAGCTACATCCCCGGCCCTTCACTGACCAGGCTGGCCTCAAACTTGCCTCAGCCTCAGCATTCTGAGTAGCTGGCATTACAGGTGTGTGCCACCATGCCCAGCTCTCATCCAGTTTCAAGGCTTTATATACATCATCTCTAAGTAGATGACTCTCAAATTTATGTTCCATGTGGACCACCCCATCTGAGTTTTCTACTAGGAAGTCTAGTAGCTGTCTCAAAATGAATGTTGCATGTGCCAGTCCTGGTTTCCATCTGTCTTCATGTAAGTAAATTCAGCTTCATTTTTCTGCCTGCTCAAGACTTCCAATTTGGGGTAATCTACTCCTCCTTTATTCTCATACAAAAGAGGATTGGCTCACTGTTAAATAAATCCAGAATTCAACCATTCCTCTCTCTCTCTTTTTATGGGGAGTGGGGTGTGTGTACTGGAGATTGAACCTGGGAGCACTTTACCACTAAGCTATATCCCTAGCCCTTTTTACTTTATATTTTGAGACAGGTGCTCACTAATTTGCTAAGGCTGGTCTCGAACTTGTGATCTTCCTGCTTCAGTCTCCTGAATCACTGGGATTATAGCCATGCTCCACCGTGCCTGGCAGAATTCAACCATTTCTCATCCCTCCTTCTATTGCCACCCTGGTTCCAGCTACCATCATCTCTGGCTTTAGTCCTGGGGCATTTCTATATTAAGACATATTTGTAGCTTTCTAACCCTTTCTTCCATTGGTCTACTCTTAACTCAGCAGCCAGAGTGATCCTGTAAATAAGAAACTCAGATCATCCCACCCCCTCCAGTGGCTGCTCCACTCACTCAAAGGAGTCAAGTTTGAAACTGTGCTCCCAGGTGGGTGGAAAACCCAAATAAACAAAGATCAGACCCTTCTTTCTTCAGACCCTCTATTTGCTTTTCCCTCTGTGCACTGGGAAACACAGCCTCTGATGTATTCAGGCCGCACCCTGCTGCAGCTGGAACTATCTCCACATGTTAATCAGTTAGCAATTTTGAAGTTGGTCAAGGTTAGATTTGCTAAGAAATGTATTTTCGAGGTCCCAGCTAACCCTGCAAGATAAGAACTTCAAGTGACTTTATCTAAGGAGAGATTGTCCTAGTGGTCCCCACCTCTATGAGAATCACTCTTCTGTCTCCAGATAGCATCTGAGAGCCCCACACCTATAGGAAATGCCTGTTTGTTTCAAGTAACATTGAACCCAGCAGCTTTCTTTTCTTGGGCTCTTCAACTACTTTTTCTTTCTTTTATTTTTTTTCCCCCTTTAAGAAAACTAAGTCCATTTGAATTTTGGGCTTGACAGAACTGGGACAATAGGACAATGTTTGCTCGGATCAAAATTTTTTTGTGCAAATTTTTTTGGCAGAATCAGTGTTTGCAAGAAGCAGATAAAACTTGACTGTCGGAGAACCTCGTTGCTGCAAGCAGCTGCCTGCCAGCAAATCTCCAGTTAACAACGGAGCTGGAGTCATTGTTAGCCAGGTAGGAGATGGGGGGAGAGAAAGCTCAGAGCTTCCTTGTTGGGCTCTAAATGAATTGGTTGTTTAGCAATTACTGCTAAGACAGCAGATCTGGGTACATGAGCTCTCTGAAGATAACATCTCAACTTGGTTTGCCCTCCTTACACAACACGGGTGTGTACACATCAAGGAAGCCCCACAGCCCCGAGATATTTTATTCACCTCACACTCGGAGGAGTTCACTGACTGGAATTCAATAGAAACTGTTCTCTGTGTGAAAGTAATTTCAGAAAGTAATCTAGTTTATGGAAATGAAAGGCATCAAAACACAAAAAAAACACTGTTTCTCTACAAGTGCTTTGCCTCAAATATTTGACATGGAAATTTGTATAATCCCTCTGGGGGCACGTGGGTCTCACCAGTGTTAACATCTTTTGAAATGAATTTCACAAATGTTTATTTGCCGTGCCCGGCTGACAAATAATTTAGAATATCAAGCCATCTTCCTGAAATCAAGCTTAATGATATGAATCACAGATGATTGTGGAGGTTAAAAAGTGTGCATTTTAATTGGGTACTGGGTATGACGTCATTTTCAAATACTCTTCCAGGGACCAAAGGTGTCACTTAGCTGTTCTGGTCCCCCAGGCCTCCTTGCTACATAGATAACACACCTCAAAAATGACAGGGATCGTCCACTGCCTCACTCTGCTCCTACACAGGAAGCAAGTCTGATGGAACCTATCTGGAGGGAAGAGGAGGCGACGAAGCCGTCTGCGTAGTGGACGAGGAACAGAGCCAGCTGCAGACTGAGGTCCACCATCTTCCTTGCCTCCGCGACAATGCTTCTCAGCCTTGAGTATCACTGAATGCTGCCAACAGCTGTGTCCCACCCAGAGGTGCCTGCTGGAGCAAGGAGCCACACACCGTGCAGAAGACCCAAGGCAGAGGATATGCAGCAGCTCCCTGAATCTGGGCAGGCCCTGGGGCCGCTCTGCCGGTTCCGCTTCCTTCCACTAGACCCTCGAGCCACCACGGAAGGCGCTGCACTCCTTTTCTGGAGAGAATGCATAGAGAGGCCTGGAGATTGCACAAGGCGAGAGGGGGCACCCGGGGGCCTGCCAGCTGTCGGTGCCAACCATTTTTTTTTTTTTTTTTGGTACCAGGGATTAAACTCAGGGGCACTCGACCACTGGGCCACACCCCCAGCCCTTTTTTGTATTTTATTAGAGACAGGGTCTCACTGAGTTGCTAAGTGCCTCGTCATTGCTGAGGTTGGCTTTGAACTTGCGATCCTCCTGCCTCAGCCTCCCAAGTGCTGGGATTACAGGTGTGCGCCACCGCGCCCGGCGAGAAACTCATTTTTGTTTGACCCAATGCATGAAAAAAAATTTAATGTGTAATGAATAAATAATAAAATTATTATCATTACTATTTTGGTGGTTCTGAGGATTGAACCCAGGGCCTCATGCATGCTAAGCACATGCTCTACCACTGAGCCAATAAAATTATTGAGATAGTTAATGTTCCTTTTTTTTATATACTCTTCAAAATCCAGGATGTCTTTTCCACATATGGTGTGTTTCCATTCAGACCAGCCACATCACATCGCAGCTACTCAACAGCCACGTGTGGCCGGTGGCTGCCGTGGTGGACAGCTGTTACTGTGATTTGCCTGCACCCCCTTCCATCACCACCAAAAGGACCAGTTCTTCTACAAGTGGATTCATGTGAAAATAAACAGGCATCCCTGAAGGGGAGAAGCCACCCAAGGGTGTACCAATGAAGGAAATCGCCCCCCCTCGCTGCCATGATGGCGGTGGGCTAGATCAAGGCTAGTGACACATTTTTCTTTAATCTGTGGACCTGTCACCTTCTTCTGCAGTGGGTGCTTTTCCAAGTTGCCCCTCAGTCTATCTCACTTAAGCAGAAACACCCTACCCCCAAATGCGTATTTGTGAAGGAGCTAAGTGGCTCTTCAGTTTAAAGAGAAGTCTGCTTTACAAATGGATTTGCTTCAGGATTGGTTAAGCTAAAGCATTTCTCTTGTGTGTTAAAAATAAATTCATGTATTTTAAAAAGATTTCATCACATTTCACCATGTCTTGAATGGAATGAGTTATCCCTACGTGTGAAGGCTTCCTGCAAGTCGATTTGGTAGGGGAGCATGAACGCAGAGGGCGAATAGGCAGAGACTGCGAACTTTGCAAGGAAACGCGGAGCTCACAGAAGCTGGTCCCAGGTGGCAGAGCCGGCTCCTGGGCCTTCCCCCCTCCAGGCAGACAGCTGGGTGGCCGCCCCTCTCCACAGGAGGCCTCTCTGCAACTGCCACCAGTAGACCCATAGCAGTGGTGAGAGGGGGTCTGCTCTCCCTGTTCTCGCAGCAGTAGGGCACCCGTGGGGTCACCTGCCTGTCTGCCTCACCCCTGGCCCTTCACTACCACAGAATCCCCCAGGGGCCCTCCTCCGTCTGACTGGTCTGGCGTGGCCCCTGACCCACTCTGGAGGGAAGCCCTTTCCAGACGTTTTCCATGGACGGCACCCCATGCCATGGGGCGTGGCAGTGAGTCACTCTGGGACCACAGCTGTGGGGCAGAGTGGCTTGGGCTGTTCTGTCATCTGGGTGGGTCTGTAGCTGGAGGAGAGCTGAGACAGAGCAGAGAGGGAGGCTCTGAGCACCTCCTTCCAGTGGCTCTGACGTACAGGCCCAGCCACTCACTGCTCAGCACTCCCCAGCTGCCACATGCCACAGAACAAGTGAGACTGGGCTTGTTCCATTTGTGAACCCAGAGTCCTAACAGATAGGCCCAGTTTCATGGCCAGCAACCTACAAACTCACAGAAGGCCCCATGTTTATAAGAGTCCTGCATTGCGTTTAAGGCCCTGCTGTTGTCTTGAAATTCATAATATTTGAAGAAGGGGCACTGCCCTTTCTTCTTGTACTGGGTCCCACAAATTATGTTTGGTCCTGTGCATATATATTTTATAATAGGAGGCAATTGATACTGAGATGAAATCAGTAGTTCATTTGTAGTCACAGTGGTGAGCCAGGCACATGCCTGTAATAGCGGTGACTTGGGAGGCTGAGGAAGGAGGATGGCAAGTTGGAGGCCAGCCTCAGCAACTTGGAGAGAACACTGTCTCAAAATAAAAAATAAAAGGCTGGGGATGTAGCTCAATAGTAGAGCATCCCTAGGTTCAATTGCCAGAACCGGGGGAATAGGTTAAAGTGAGGTGGGGAGATGGTCACACACAATTCATTTTCAGCCGGGCAGAGTCATGGTGACCAAGGAATTGACATAAACAGGTGAAGAGGGACTAGGGAGAGGGAATCATTTTGTTTCTGTTTCTTCTTAGATGCAGAAACTCCTAACCCCGGGATGGCTATTGCTTTGTGTTTCACTTTTCACACAAATAAGCAAAAGAAAGGGTAGGTAGAAACAGGCTGACTGGTGTCACAGACCAATTGTTCTGAGAGAAGGAACCGTGTGCCACGTTGCCAAAGCCGACCTCATTTCCCAATTTCCCAAAGACCCAATTTCCCCAGCTGCTTTGTTGACATAGCAACAGTGGATTCTGAAAGGGTTGTTATAATATTAATATGTATTTCATGGCGGCTTTGCCCTGTGTTCTTCCCTCACCTTGTGATCCAGGTCTGAAAAGAGGTGCTTTTGGCTTCTGGCCACTGAGAATAAGAAACCCAAGGCCCAGTTCTCTGAGTGGGATAAGCAAGGAGTAGGTGCTTGGGCCAGCACATTCCAACAGCTGGGTGGAGCAAGCGCCCCCTCCACCTTCCCCCAGTGAAGGGGCTGACTGGGTGGGTATTTTAAGTAATAGCTGCACCTTGGGATTCATTTCCACCCTACAACTCAGGGTGTTAAATGCAGCACCTGTGAGCCATTGTGCAGAAAATCAATTACACTTTGGGCCCAGTGATAAGAATTCATCCCCCTGAGCTCAGTTTTTCAAAAGGCTTCAAAAGGCCTCCCACCTCTTTCCCTTTTTCCAATGCAAATGAGCAACACTCAGGAAATTTGCATGCCAAATTCCAGCATGGGTTTCAAGCGAGTAAATGGTCATATTTATTAGTAAGAGCGGTAGTCGATGAGTAAGAGGTATTTAATAAATGTATGTTGAATGTGTTAGTGTTCCTACAGCACTTAGTTTTCAATGCTTTTCTTTTTCCTGTACATCATTTATTTGATTCGCAAGCAAGCAAACAAACAACCCCAAAAAGCCACGTGATGAGGACAAAGGGGAACTGTTATCCTCATTTTACTCAGAGAAAATATAGCTCCAGAAAGATTTTATCTTGCCCCGTGTCACTTAACTGATTCATAAGTGTCACAGTTCTGGTTAGAACTTGAGGTGACTCCTAGCTAAAGCCTCCCCTCTGTACCACATCGCCTCACAGTATTTTAGAAGGGACAGGAACAAACAAGAGTTACATTAAGTGATTGCCAGAAAGTACAATCAATATTACTAAACTCTATCAAAGGCTTACTCTGCATCTGCTTGAATATTATCTCATTTAATTTTTAAATTAAACTTTTTAGTTTGAGATAATTGTGGATTCACATGCAACTGTAGGAAACAAAAAGAAGAACCGGGCGCAGTGGCGCATCCTGTAATCCAAGCACTTGGGAGGCTGAGGCAGGAGGATCAAGAGTTCAAAGCCAGCCTTAGCAATGGCGAGGCACTTAGCAACTCAGTGAGACCCTGTCTCTAATAAAACACAAAAAAGGGCTGGGGATGTGGCCCAGCGGTCGAATGCCCCTGTGTTCAATCTCCAGAACCAAAAACAGAAAAAAAGAAGAAGAAGAAAGATCCTGGGGCTGGGGGTGTAGCTTAGTGGTAAAGTGCATGTGTGAGGCCCAGGGCTTGATCCCCAGTACAGTCAGGGAAAAGAAAGAAAGAGAAGGAAGGAAAGAAAGAAGGAAGAAAGGAAGGAAGGAAGAGAGATCCTGTGTATTCTCGACCTGGTTTCTCCTCTTAGAACATCTTGCACAATTATAGAGAAATTCTGGAACCAGAATACTGACATTGACACAGTCAGGACACACAGTATTTCCATCACCATGGGCCACACGTATTTCTCATCCCAACTTCTTAACCATGACAACCTCTGATTTATTTTCCATTTCTATAAATTAGTTACTTCAAGGATGTTGTTTAAATGGAATTAGGCAGTATGAAATGTTTTGTGATCTTCTTTTTCCCCACTCAGCATAATTTTTTTTTTTTTTTTTTTTTTTTTTTTTGTACCAGGGATTGAACTCAGGGGCACTCGACCACTGGGCCACATCCCCAGCCCTTTTTTGTATTTTATTAGAGACAGGGTCTCACTGAGTTGCTAAATGCCTCGCCATTGCTGAGGCTGGCTTTGAACTTGCCATCCTCCTGCCTCAGCCTTCCAAGTGCTGGGATTACAGGCATGCGCCACCACACCGGGCCACTCAGCATAATTGTCTGGGATTTATCAAGGTTGTTGTAGTGATAACAGTTAATTCCTCTTTATTGCTGAGAGTACTCCATGCCATGGATGTACCAAAGTTTTTTAAACCATTTACCTGCTGAAGGACATCGGGGTTGTTTCCAATTTTTGGCTATTACAAATAAAGTGTCTGTAAATATTTTTATACAGGTTTATATGTGAACATAAATCTTTGTTTCTCTCAGGTCAATGTCCATGAATGTAATGATCGAGTTGTAAGATAGTTGCTTGTTTGTTTCCTTGAGCAATTGTCAAATTATTTTGCATTCCCACCAGGAATGTATGAGCAATCTAGTTTCTCCACATCTTCACCAGCATTGGGTATTGTCATGTGCAAAATTTTATCATCATCATCATCATCACCATCATCATCTTATTATTATTTGGTACTGGGGATTGAACCCAGCACACTATACCACTGAGCTACATCCCCAGCCTTTTCTTTTTTTTTTTTTTTTTGTGTGTGGTACCGGGGATTGAACTCAGGGGCACTCAACCACTGGGTCACATCCCCAGCCCTTTTTTGTATTTTATTTGGAGACAGGGTCTCACTGAGTTGCTAAGTGCCTCGCCATTGCTGAGGCTGGCTTTGAACTCGCGATCCTCCTGCCTTAGCCTCCCAAAGTGCTGGGATTACAGGCGTGCGCCACCGCGCCCGGCTTCCTTTTCATTTTTTATTTTGAGACAGAGTCGCACTAAATTGCTGAGGCTGAACTCCAACTTTCCATCCTCCTTCATCAGCACTCCCCTCCCCCAGTTGCTGGGATTACAGATGCGTGACACTTTAGAAACACCCTGTCTCGAAAAAAATAAATGAAAATGAAAGCTTAAAAATGTTTTTATGTTTAATTCTGAAAGTTTCATAGTTTTCTACCTTCTGTTTAAATCTGTGATCTGTTTTGAGTTGATTGTTTAATAAGAAGTATGACTTGGATCTAGATTTTTGTTTTTGGTTTGGTCTATGGATGTACAATTGCTCCAGTACTATTTGTTAAAAAAGTTCTCTTCCTTTTTTCTGAATTTCATTTACACCTTTATGAAAATTCAGGTGGGCTGAGAACAATGGCTCTTGCCTGTAATCCCAGGAATTTGGGAGGCTGAGGCAGGAGGATCACAAATTCAAGTCCAGCCTGGGCAATTTAGCAAGACTGTGTTTCAATAAAAAATAAGTCAGGCATAGTGGCACACGCCTGTAATCCCAGTTGCTTGGGAGGCTGAGGCAGGAGGTTTGCAAGTTCAAGGCCAGCCTCAGCAACTTAGTGAAAACCTAAGCAATTCAATGAGACCCTGTCTCAAAATAATAAATAAAAAGGGCTGAGGATGTGGCTCAGTGTTTAAGTGCCTCTGGGTTCAATCCCTGGTACCAAAAAAATAAATAAATAAAAAGGGCTGGTAATCTAACTCAGTATCATTTTAATCCCCAGTACTGAAAAAAAAAAATCAGATGCGACTATATGTATGTGTGTGTGCTTTGGTTTACTCCGTACTGTCTCATTTTTTTGGCACTAGGAATTTAACCACTGAGCCTCATCTCCAACCCTTTTTAAAATATTTTATTTAGAGACAGAGTCTCGCTGAGTTGCTTAGGGCCTCACTAAGTTGCTGAGGCTGGCTTTTGAACTCATGATCCTCCTGCCTCAGCCTCCTGAGCCACTGGGAATACAGGTGTGTGTCACTATGCCCAGCTCCATGATGTCTCATTTAATTATCACCCTTTTGAGATTGAAGTTATTGTTCTCTACAGATGAATAAACTCAGGCATAGATGCAAGTTTTTTTTTTAAATCACCCAGTGTCTGTTAGTATAAGAGGTAAGCAGTATACTCTAGCAACTACTCCTACTTTTAATAAGAAAAAGCTATATTCAACATGGGCTCAGTTACATGAAAATTCATTCTCTGCAGGGATGGAAGCATAGCTCAGTAGCAGAACACTTGCCTAGCACGCACATGCCCTTGGGTTTGATCTCTCGTATTGCAAACAAGAAAATAAAATCCATTCTATGAAGAGTCAAATGAGAAAGAAGGGTCTGTGCTTCCTTTAGAACCATCTTTATGTGGCTCATTAGAAAAGTACTAAGAAACACAATACCTAGCCTCAGACACAAAAATGTGACTACAACTTGACTTTATCATTTTATTAGTCTCAATAAAGATCACTTTGTTGCCCTAACAGCCTAATGAGAACCACTACTTCTTAAATAAACTAACCATCAGGTGAGGAAAAAAACTGTCACTGAGAGGCCCTTTAGCTGCTGACAGACAGCTGGGATGGGACACAGGCAGCACATCAGGACTCCTAGAGGGGCCTTTAAAACCTGAGGATTCCCAGCCACATAGTTGAGTAACTCAAGCACAGTCTCCAGGCTCCAGCTTCTTCTGTGTGTCTTTATCAATTGCCCTGAGTGTGTGTGTGTGTGTGTGTGTGTGTGTGTAGGTGGGTGGGTGGGTGGGTGGGTGTGTGGTGTGACAGGAAGGCAGGGTTGAAGTTCTCCAGGGATTTTGATACAGTTTGTCACTGGTTGAGCAAGAAGACTGAAAAAACTATTTAAAAATGTCACAGAGGTTACCTTTTCAAGAAGAAACTAAGTTTCATTTTGAGAAATTAGAGAACACACTGGGTAGAGTGAAGCAAGCTTGTAATTCCAGCAACGCAGGAGGCTGAGGCAGGAGGATTGTAAGTTCGAAGCCAGCCTGGGCAATTTAGTGAGACCCGGTCTCAAAATAAAAAATGAAAAGGGCTGGAAATATAGCTCAGTGGTAAGCACCTCTAGGTTCAAACCCCAGTACTGGAAAATAGAAAAGAAAAATTTTGTGTCGTGTCCTGTTTGTTTTTGTAGGAAAAATGTTTTTAAAAGTTGTCTGTTAATTTTTTCCCTCATATTTAGGACTAAATTTTATTGCTAGAGGTTTAGTGACATTTTATTGCTGGGTATGGTGATCACACCTGTAATCCCAGCAACTCAGGAGGCTGAGGCAGGAAGGTCGCAAATTCAAGGACAACCTGGGCATCTTAGAGAGACAGTGTCTCAAAATTAAAAAAAAATAGAGCTGGGCATGAAGCTCAGTTATAAAGTAACCTTGGGTTCAATCCCCAGTACTTCCCCCCAAAAGAGATTTATTATGGTTTTAATTTAATAGATTGCTGTGCAGTGTCAAAAGCATTTTATGAACCTCCAAATATTCAGATAGAATGTTGGCAAATGCACCCAGATGTACAAAACAGCTGTATCTCCAAATTCAAATTGTTTAGGCAGGAGGGACTCTTCAGGTAGTGGTGTCTAACACAGGTAACAATTTATTATCCTCCTCCTTTTTTGCTGATGATAAAAGATTAAGTAATGTATACATGAGCAATATGACACAAACTTCTGTTTGGTTTCTTTCCAATATCTATGAAGTTTGTTTATTTCTTTATTTATTTTGTACCAGGAATTGAAGCCAGGGGCACGTCACCACTGAGTTTCATCCCCAGCCTTTTTTATTTTTTTATTTTGAGACAAGGTCTCATTAAATTGCTGAGGCTGGCCTCCAACCTTCTGCCTCAGCCTCCCATTGCTGGCATTACAGGCTCGTGCCACCACACGCAGCCTGTTATTTGTTGTCTTCTTCATTGTTTAACTACCTGGGGTGGATTTATGGTTTACCCCCAACTTGATCTAACTTTGGAAGACGAAGCTAGGCCTGTCCCACTGCCCTTCCACTACCTTCTCAAGCGACAGATCAGAGCTGTGCACCACAGTGAGACTTCCTCATGCCCTCCATATCCAGCTCCACGGTCCTTCCTTAGGATGTGGGAAGATCATCCTTCTCCATCTAACTGCAATCAGATGGGGCCTTGTGAGAGTGACCACTATCAGCGGAGGATTCAGTGCTGACTCGTGGCATTACCCTCCGCCTCTCTTCCTCTGCCACAGTGGTCCTGTGACAATGACTGAAGATGCCAGTGCCTCCAAGGCATCATAGCTAGCTCACAACAGCCGCCCTAGAAAGGCCCTGGATCCACAGCAACTCTGCATGGAGCAAGAAGTAGACCTTTGCTGTGCCAATTCACTGAAATTTGGGGATTATTTTTTACTAGAGCATAGTTTAGTTTGAACCATTGACCACATTCTAGATGAAACGTGAAATTAAGTCTGGTGGGGGCTTTTTTTTTTTTTTTTTTTTTTTTTTGGTATTGGGGATTGAACCCAGGGGTACTTAACCACTGAGCCACATCCCCAGCCCTTTTTTATATTTTACTTAGAGACAAGGTCTCACTGAGTTGTTTAGGGACTCACTGAGTTGCTTAGGGACTCATTAAGTTGCTGAGGCTGGCCTGGAACTTGTGATCCTTCTGCCTCTGCCTCCTGAGCCGATGGGATTACAGGAGTGCACTATGGTGCTCAGCTGATGGGGACTTTTGAGAAAATTTTCCTCTGTCTTAAAAGTAACCACAGAAGGAGGTCATTTCTCTTTTTCCTCTGGATTTTGGGTCTGGGTGTGGGGCTGGGACTGCTGACACCTTCTCACCTCCAGCCTGAGTGTCAGGCAAACAGGCAAGAGGGCAGAGTAGGGAGAATACTTGGGTCCTTGATGATATCTTTGAGCTACTGAATCAAGTTCCCCTAGAACTCACTACACATCTTTTCTTCCTGTTATATGAAATAATAAATTTACTCATTGTTCAATCCTGCTTGGACTGAGGGTGTAGTTTAGCGGTAGAGTTTGTGCTTAGCAGGCGTGAGGTCCTGGGTTCAATTCCCAGCACCGAAAAGGAAACAAAAATAATCATCTTGCCAGGTGTGGTAGCACATAACTGTAATCCCAGCAACTCAGAAGGCCAAGGCAGGAGGATCCCAAGTTCCAGGCCAGTCTCAGGAACTTAGCAAGACCCTACCTCAAAATAAAAATAAAGAAGGGCTGCTGGGGATATAGCTCAGTGGTAGAGTCCCCTGGGTTATATCTCCAGTACCATAAAAAGAAAGAAAGAAAAAAAAGTCATCCTGAGAAATAATGGCTTTTGAAAAAAAAAAAAAAAAAAGATAAAACTTCAGTTCACTGCAACTTCTACTCTTGAGGCAGAAATGTTGCTAAAAGCTTAATTTTTCATCTGATTAAGTGGGAAACTAAAAATGATGTCCAAGTCTTGCAGTTGTTCCAAATGCTTTGCAAAAATTAAATGCACTGAAGCCAATGAGAGAATCCGCATCCCACAGAGGTGTGATTCCTTCTGGGCTCCACAGGGGTGCTCAGTCCCAGAGCTACATTCTCCCTTAGAGATCCTGCCCCTGCTGCCCACTTGTCTCAACATCAGGTTGCAGGACACATCATCACAGTTGCATGCACTATTTCAGGCAGAGGGTGAACAAACCTGAAGAGAACTTGTTGGCAAAATGGGACCCAGGACACCCTTTCCCCTCCAGCTTTTTTTTTTTTTGGTTAATTGTGGTATTGGGGCTGGAACCCAGGACACTTTACCTCTGAGCTACATTCCCAGCCCTTTTTATTTGGAGACAGGGTCTCACTAAGTTGCTGAGGCTGGCCTTGAATTTGTAATCTTCCTGTCTCAGCCTCCTGAGCAGCTAGGATTATAGGCTCTGGGCCCCCTTTTAAAGATAAGTCTCTTTTTTGGTGCCACCTCCTCAAAATAACTTGGTCTCTTGCAGGAAGCCAGGGTTAAATGTGGGGACTATTGACCTGGCCACTCTATGTGTGAGAGGTCCTAAATCTCCCTCTTAGAAAACATCTGATAGCCTTGATATAAGGCTCCCTTTCATCTTCTCTACAGGAATCTCTGAAAGTCTATGCATATCTGAATTATAGCTAATGGGTCACCTGGTGCTATAGTTTGGATATGGTTCATATGTTGAATTTCAGCATATGGTTCATATGTTGAAATTTAATATCCATTATAAGGTTTTAAGAGGGTGAAAACTTTAACTATAATGTTTAGAAGCGGGACTTTGGGAAGTGATAAAGATTAGAATAGGTCATCAGGGTGGGGCCTGGTTGAATATTGGCGATTTATGAGAAAAGGGACACCCGGGACATGTATCTGTGCTCCCTGTCTCTTACCCTCTGCCAGCAAGAAGGCCATCACCAGATGTAGGCCCTTGGACCTCCAGAGCTGTGAGCTAAATACTTCTTCCTCCCTTCTTCCTTTCCTTATTTCCATCTTACTCCTGGTACTGGGGATTGAATCCAGGGGTTCTCTACCTCTGAACTATACCCTGACCCTTTTTATTTTGTGAGAGGGTCTTGCTAAATTGCCCAAGCTGGCCTTGAACTTAATAATCTTCCTCCCTTAAGCTCCCAACTTGTTGGGATTACAAGTGTGTACCACCATTGGTTTACCTTTTTTCTTTATAGTAGTCTGCCTCAGGTATTTTGTTATGGTAATGGACAATGGACTAATACACCTGGGAAAACAGAAGAATGTGACCAAGATGGGAGCAACTACTTAGTAGCCGAAGCAAAAGCCCTGTTGGTTTTTTATTTTAAAACTGGGTCTCACGAAGTTGCTCAGGGCCTTGTTAAATTGCTGTGAGTGGCCTTGAACTCATGACACTTCTGCCTCTGCCTATTGAGTTGCTGGAATTACAGGGATGAGCCACCATGCCCAGCTGTTATATTATGTTCATGTGATTTGGGGATACTAAGGGGGGCTTAAGTAAATAGTAAACCATGATATCTGATATGGGCACTGCTGTGGTTTGCTTGTATTCACCTTACTTATTTACTCATCCCTTTATCAAAACTATATCTCTTGAGTATCTACTGTATGCCAGACACTACTTGACACAGGGGTATAGAAAGAAGAGCTACTGGGGGGCGGGGATGGGAAGATTAGATGAACTCTAGATAGGGCAAAAGAGAAAAGGGAAGGGAGGGGAAGGGAGGGGGACATTTGGATAGGAAAGATGGTGGAGTACGATGATCATCATTACCCTAAGTACATGTATGATGACACAAATGATGTGACTCTAATTTGTATGCAACCAGAGATATGAAAAATTGTGCTCTATATGTGCAATATGAATCATAATGCATTCTGTTGTCATATGTAACAAATTAAAAACTAAAAAAAAAAAGAAAGTAGAAGGGTAAAATATATACAATAAAAATCTCAAGCCGGGCGCGGTGGCGCACGCCTGTAATCCCAGCACTTTGGGAGGCTGAGGCAGGAGGATCGCGAGTTCAAAGCCAGCCTCAGCAAATGCGAGGCACTTAGCAACTCAGTGAGAAATAAAATCCCAAAAAAGGGCTGGGGATGTGGCCCAGTGGTCAAGTGCCCCTGAGTTCAATCCCTGGTACCAAAAAAAAAAAAAAAAAAAAAAAAAAAAATCTCAAAAACTTAAAAAAAAAAGAGGTGATCGGGCTATGAGGACACTGGGTGGCTGGGGGGTCGTGCCATGATGAAAGAGCGAGGTTGCCCCCATTTTGCATGTTTGTGTTTTTCTTTCTTTCTCTTTCTCTCTCTCTCTCCCTCCCCCTCTTATTTCCCTTTCCCCATGTGAGGACACAGTAAGAAGATGCTCACCAGATGCTGGCATCTTGACCTTAAACTTCTCAGCCTTCAGAACAGTGATAAAATAAATTTTTGCCCATTATGGAAAAAAAAAAAAAAAAAAAGGAAGAAGGGATACCGTCCTTGAATTCAGTGTAGTGGGGGTGTGTATTGGGGGGGCAAATAAGCAGGCCATGATCATCTAACAGTATAAAAGCCAAGGAAGAGTGTGCCTTGGTGGCCACGGGCTCAGAGCTTTACCTCTGAGCTACATCCCAACACTGTCCCAACACATACCCTACAGCATGGAAATTCCACCTGTGGAAGAGACGTGTCATCTTAGATTAAGGGAGACTTCGTAAGTCCTATGTTAAAAAGAGAATCTTACCTTGGGTTCTCCAAAAAAGGAAAGTCAGGGAAGGCTCTCTGTGTAGGCAGTTTATTTTGAGTAATGATCCTAAGAATCTGGAGGGTGATTCGGGAAGAACCAAACAAGGAGGAAGGAAAGGCCAATGTAACGGTGCACTCAGAGGTGGTGCTGCTGTGGGCACGTGGGATGAGTCCCCCGGGGTGACTTTCTGAGGAACTAGGCAGAAAGACTTGGGAGGGCGGATCTTTACCCACCAGCTCTCCCGTCCATTGGGAAAGCTTGCTCTGGGCAGTGTCACAGCCCTCACTCTTCCAGCTTTTGTGCACATGAATCAGCCCGCTGAATTTGTTCTCAGGGCCAGAAGGGAGAGAAGCACTGGGCCGAAAGCAGAAGAAAGGAAGTACAGCTGACCAACAGTTCTGTCAGGCGATGGCCATGCTGAGTTGGATGTCACAGGAGCTAAAGGTGGTCTTGGGCAACGCAAGAAAGGGCAGCAAAGGGATCTGGCAAAGCCAGCGTGGTGCAGCTGTGTGGTGTAGTCTCTGCTCCGGGGGGGCCCGAGGCAGAAGGATTGAAAGTTTGAGGCCAGCCTGACTAAATTAGTAAGAACTGTCTCAAAGAAGAAAAAAAAAAAAAAAAAAAAAAAAAAAAGAAAGAAAGAAAAAGAAAAAGAAAAGTAAAATAGCCAGACATAGTGGCCCATGATTCTAATCCCAGCAATTTGGGAGTCTGAAACAGGAGGATCGAAAGTTCCAGTTCAGCCTGGGTAAATGAGGAAGACCCTGTCTCAAAATAAAAAACGGAAATGGTTGGGGATGTAGCTTAGTGGTAGAATGCCACTGAGTTAAGTCCCCAATAACACACACACTCTATCACACACACACACACCACACATACCACACACACACACACACACACACACACACACACCCCACACACTCATTTTTTTTTTTTTTTTCCATAATGGGCAAAATTTTATTTTATCACGGTTCTGAAGGCTGAGAAGTTTAAGGTCAAGATGCCAGCATCAGGGTCTAGTGTAAAGAAAAAAGTGCTCTGAGGGAGAGTAAGTCACTGGGACATGAGGCTCGTGCCCGTCATTGAGTGTGTATAATGCATTCTGACCCAGCTTCCTCCCAGATGCTCTTGTGCAGGGTCTTCCTGAGGAATGCACCAGAGGACAGGCCAATTCTGATGAGTGAGAGACAGGAGGGACCCACCTGTGCACTGCCTGAGGAGAGCCTGAAAAGAGGCAGGGGATCCTCCACAGGAAGGAGGACCACAGTGCCAGTGCCCCTTAGGAGGCCCCCTCCAGGAGGAGCTCGATGGAGGTTGCTTAGAGAGGGCATCCAGGGCTTCGAGGAGAGGGAGGCTGATAAGCTTCAGGGAGGTCTGCGAAACCGGCATCCTTAGCATATGCCATACTGCCAAGCAAGGCCACTACACATGTTTGAAACATAAGACTTGTTTCCCCAGAAGGCGAGGCCAGTTTCCATACAGACTGGTCACAATGAATAGCCTTCTCACTGCTCCACCAAACTTGGGTTTCATTGGAATTGAGTTACACCATTGCTGCTTTGATCACCCAATACTCCTCAACCGGGAGGGAGCGAGTCGCCACCTCTGGGGCTGTAATGCTGCAGTATAATAGAATAACTGTCAGAACCACTAGGCATCAATTTGGACTCCTCTTTCCTTGTTGGTGTTGCAAAATAACTTAGATGTTTTTAAAACAAAATGCCCATGTGATTTATCCCAGCAGACCTGGAATTCTTCAAGCAACCTGGGCCCCCAGATACCTGATTTGGTTTAGTTTTTGAATGTACAAATTTAATTACAAACACACACACAAATGGGTGGCAATTCCCAAACCAGAAGAGGTTGATAAAGAGAAAACTATCCACAAATTTTAAAAAATAGTTCCAAACCTCCAAAAATATTAGATATGTTACTAATTAGAGATACAAGTTCTTGCAGGCTTACTCTAAGCCAGGCCCTGTACAAGATGCAGTTAACTCATTTAATCTTCACAACAGCATGAACTAGGTGTTAGTTTTCTCATTTTATAACCAAGGAAATTTGAGCATGTAGCTAGCTCAAGATCACACAGTGTGAAGGGGAAGAGCCAGGACTAAGAATCAGGTCTGATTCCGAAGTCCAGATTTTGGGTATTGAGTTGAGGGGAAAAATGGTATTTACAAGAAGGACTAAAAATGGCGCCCATGAAAACCAACACCTTCGCTCCGAAAGTATAAGAGTTAAGGTGTTTCTGATAATTCGTCATAACTGCTTGGGGTTCTTGGCTTCATGAGCAAAGACATTATTCCTTCTCCTCATTGGCTATTTACCTGTAAAACCAGAAGCCAGGGCTAACTATTCCTGCCCACTCCTTAAAACTGCCCTTGTGGAGGGTGAGGAATGGGTGGAATGGGGCAGCCATAACACATCTTCCACAAACATTTTTCTCTGAGGCTGAAGACTACTCTTGGCTACCTACAGCTGAGGACATAGCAATGTCCCTGAGCTGGGAGGAGGGACATGTTCCTCTTTTTTTTTTTTTTTTTTTTGCCTCCAAAAGATGTTTGATCCCATCCCCGGGCACTGAAAGGCCAGGGGCTGAGTAGATGAAGGTGAGTTGGACTCTCCTCTCTGGTTAGACATGGCAGGACTGACTCACCTCCCTTTCTTATGGAGACTCCTCTTTTGTATGTGTGGGTGCCCTACTGAACCCCTTTCCGTGGTGCTTGAAGACAACCTAATGAACAACTTCCCTCTTTAAAAAAATTTTTAATTGATTCTTTCACTTTGCCATTGCTCTTGGTGGCTGACTTCACATTTTAAACACACACCTTTTCTCCATCATGCCCTCTCACCTGAATATGGTATTTTCACCTCCTTCTTGGGGAGTACAATCAATATTCTGTTATTCTGTCATTTGGATGTTACTTTGTACAAACAGTAGTTTTTTTTTTTTTAAATAACATCAGGAGCTCTGCTGTCTACACAAATCAACAACAACGAGAAACAAGAAGTGGATTACTACTGAAATCCTTTTTGTTCTAAATTGTAATCAACTATATTAGATGCGTGGTTTGTCCATTTTAAAAATTTAATAATGGGTTTTGGTCCTCTTGGTTCTATAAAAAGGGCATTTATAAATATTAATATGGAATGCCAGAGAAAGAACAATACATAACAATAATGAGAATCACAAAATCCCATCACATTTGACACTGTCATGTCACCAGCTTAAGGATTAGCAGGTTAACCTTAGAGTTAAAAATATTGCTTTATGATTAAAAAAAAAAAAAAACCTCAAAATAAAAAAAGCTCCCTGTTGCATTATATATTCCTTTTGGCTTCCTTATTTTTCTTCAGGTTATGGGATCACTGCTTCTATTAACATTTTTGTTGGGGGGAGCAGGCTTAGAGGAAGGTGGTGGTTTGACTTATCTGCATTCTTTCTGGCCCAAGTCGTGCTGAGCTTGGCTTTTGTCTAATTCTAACCCCTGACACTGCTTGAGTCAAAGGCCTGGCAACTAATACCCCCATTTTAGCTGGGGGTTTTTATCCACACGAAGCTCCATTTTAAATGATAAAGTTACCCAAGGTGTCAGTTTTCACCAGTATTTCTAAATACATGTAGTAAAAATGCAGCAATTTCATAGAAAATCCAAGCTATTGAGATCTAATCACTGCTTAAGCTGTGGCTTTATTCAAATCTGGATCACCAATATGGCTTAAGATGTAAATGAAGTGCAGAGAGAAATAAAGCAAGAAAATCTCCGATGGCCTTTCTCTCTGCTATTTGATGCCCAAGCCCTTATCAGTCAATTAATGCAGCTCAACTTCAGTAGCAGCATCACTGTAATAGCACCAATAGCTGCTGTCCTCCTACAGCCGCCCCCAAACAAAACACACTTTCAGTAGCCTTAATATGAAACGGAAAAAAAGGTCAAAATAGACAGGCTTTGCCACATAAATCCCGAAGATCCATTCTAATTTCCACCCAAGGATCTTTTAAGTCGTCCTGGATGCTCTTTATGATACGTTGATCCACACTTACTTTCATTAAAACTTTGTGACTTGGTATTTTTCAACCTGATAGCTTCGTGAAACTAGTTCTCAAAGTGTTTGCTAAGCCGCTATGCATAAAACTACTTTGCTGTCATGGTGGCTTCTAAAATCACCCAAATGCAGGCGGCTGCGGTTCTAGAAATGAACCTGATCTACATGCATTCCATCCCAGCTTGGGAATTACTCTGCTTTTGCTCTGACTGGCTGTCTTAGGAGGAAGAGGTGCTGTCCTCTGCAGCCCCAACCCTAAACCCTCCTGAAACCAAATGCTGAATTATCTGCAACCCTGTATTTGTTCTGGAAGCAATCTGCATGGAACACGACTTTATCTGCTGAGGTTTCCAACCGGGATTAACAGATGCTAAAACATTTAGGGAGGTGGGAGGAACCACAGAAGAGAAAAGAATGAAAACTAAGGTCTCTTCCAACAATGGCACAAGCTGAGAAAAGATTCAGAGTAAGCTTCAAAAGCAAGAGGTTTCTCAGAAGGGGCACTTGAGGAACTTAGTTTTCTTGATATGAATTTTGAAATAGTGAAAGAATGAGAGAAGAGCTGGGGCTGGGGCTCAGTGGTAGCACACTTGTCTGGCATGTGTGAGGCACTGGATTTGATTCTCAGCACCACATACAAATAAATAAAATAAAGGTCTATCAACAACTAAAAATGAATGAGAGCGAGAGGGAGAAAGGGGGGGGGGAGGAGAGAAAGAGAGAGAGAGAGAGAGAAGAGAGAGAGAGAGAGAGAAAAGAAAAGAAAGCATCTGGGCTCTTGGCTGTCATGAAAATCACTCCGGAGCCGGCGAGTTCTCTCCTGGTGGTTGGTGCCCCTTTGGCTTCCCTCCATCCTGAGATCTGACAGAAGCCTTTATTTTGTTATCAACTGCTGTGGTCAGTATACATTACTGCAGTCAACAGAACTATTGGCAAAGAGTTTTAAAAGAATTGGTGATTATTTTCCCAAGGGGCAGTGGGAACTAAACTCAAAAAAAATAGATAAATAAATCAGCAAGGCAGAATAGCAGATTCTTCAGCCCAGCTGAGACTGTGTTGTCATGTGCTCAGTTAACATGGTGTCCCCCAAAGTTCTGCCCAACACAACAGGTGGACAGGCTTGCTGGGCATCCGCTTGCTGGAGGGCATAGTAGGAAACCGGTCTTACTTCATTCGGCTGACCTTGCCTTCTGTTGTGAGCTTTGTCTTTACATATGGATAATGTGGTCTCTGATTTGACACCAGGTCTGTACATTTGTAAACTCTCAGGCCTTGCAACTAAATCAACCTGGATTGGAAACTTGACTGTCTGTAGCTGGCCGTGTGACCTTGGGTGACCTCTGAGAGTCCCCTTTTTCATCTATAAAATGGGGAGGATGATAACACACTCTGCTAGAGTAGATTTAGTCATTTATGTGAGGCATAAATGAGATAGTTAATACCATGATGATTATTAATGTTAGACCCCACAAGGGCTGAGAACTGGGCTGAGGGTGACTCTCCCTGGTCAGTTGAACAAAATGAAACACCGCCTGAAACTTCAAACCACCATCATTGACAGTGCTATTGGGAACCCCCCCGCCCCCACCCCCATCCCTACTCCCACTGTGACCAAACTGCTCCTGGATCCCCCTCCATTGCTTGGGAATCAGGATACTTAATTTTATAACTCTACACCCACTCCCAACACATTCATCAGATTGTAAGATCTAAAAAGATAGGCACAAGCTCCCCCAGGGATGTTGGGGGAAAAAATGCAAAGGTGTCTGGGAGACAGCTCAGAATAGCACAGTGGCTCTGCCGGCGGGGCTGTACCTCAGCCCGCCTTACCCTCCCAGCTCTTCCACAGGCAGTTTCCAAGATGGCTGCCACTGTGGGCCCCAGCAGTTAGGGAGTTTGCTCAGTTCTGCTTTCTTCATTGAGAATCTGTAACCTGTGGGGATTTGGTTCATAAAAGTGAAATGAATGGGTATCAGGGCCAGAGACTTGGAGGAGGAGTCAGTCGCAGGGTGTGTTGCCTATATTCTGGAAGAATCTGGTTTTGAGGTGTGGCTTCTGGTTCCCAGGGCAGCGGTGTGCTGATCACCTTTGCTGATGCATGAGAGAGAGATTCGTCATCAATTTGATGATGCAACAAAAAGTTTCCTGGACTGCTGGAGGAGGTCTCTTGCAAAGAGGAGGGTATAGAAACAGGCCTGCAAAAAGGGGTCAGAAACCTCTGCCCTCGCTCTGTCACAGAATCACTCTTTGAGCTCACCTCTCTCAACCCTTGTATCCATGCCTTTCAAATTGAGGTAGTTGA
This sequence comes from Tamias sibiricus, assembly GCA_025594165.1. Taxonomy (NCBI): domain Eukaryota; kingdom Metazoa; phylum Chordata; class Mammalia; order Rodentia; family Sciuridae; genus Tamias; species Tamias sibiricus. The sequence continues at coordinate 52,101,047 of CM046659.1, forward strand.
CACCATTAACAGGGATTATTTCTGAAGGCCAAGATTATAGGGAGAACTTCATTCCCCACTTTAAACACATCTATTTGTGTGTGTGTGTGTGTGTGTGTGTGTGTGTGTGTGTTGCTAGGGATTGAACCCAGAGGTATTCTACCACTGAGATACACCCCCAGTCCTTTTCATTTTTTGAGGACTGGATCTCACTAAATTGTGTAGGATGGCCTTGAATTTGCAATCCTCCTGCCTCAGTCTCCTGAGTTGCTATGCCACCAGGCCCAACTACACCTCTATTTGTTTAAAAAATCTTTAAAAATAAAATAGCATACTTATGTAACTTTTACAATAAAAGCTTATGGAAAAGAAAATTAAAGGGCTAGGACTAAGTTTCCTATAAGATGCAGAGAATATGGTAGGTGAGTATTGTACAGGATTGACAGTGTGGGACAACTGAGGCAGAATTCTCTGAGCTCTTGTCATGACCAAGACAAGACAGAAGCCAAAATATTAGCCCCAAGATTATCAGATAAGTGGGGTGCAGTGGTGCACACCTGTAATCTCAGCCACCCAGGAGGCTAAAGCAGGAGGATTACAAATATTTTTGTTTTTGTTTTTGGTACCAGGAATTGAACTCCGGGGCACTTGACCACTAAGCCACATCCCCAGCCCTATTTTGTATTTTATTTAGAGATAGGGTCTCACTAACTTGCTTAGCGCCTCACTTTTGCTGAAGCTGGCTTTGAACTTGTGATCCTCCTGTCTCAGCCTCCTGAGCTGCTGAGATTGTGCCACCACGGTAGGTGGAGGATTACAAATTTGAAGCCAGCCTCAGAAATTTAGTGAGACTCTATCTCAAAGCAAAATAAAAAAGGGCTGGGAAGGTAGCTCAGTGGGTTCAATCCCCAATTTGGGTGGAGAAAAAAAAATTAAAAAAAAAAAATAATAATCCAATAGGGCCTGGTGCAATGGTGCACGCCTATAATCCCAGCGGGTTGGGAGGCTGAGGCAGGAGGATTGTGAGTTCAAAGCTAGCCTCAGCAACGTAGCGAAGCTGTAAGTATCTCAGTGAGACCTTGTCTCTAAATAAAATATTAGAAAAGGCTGGGGATGTAGCTCAGTGATTTAAGTGTCCCTGGGTTCAATCCCTGGTACCCCCCCCCCCAAAAAAAAAAAATCCAATGGCTTTGGGCCTATTACACCCAGACCCTACCAGGCCCTACTTCTCACAATTTAGATAATGACACCATAACTAGGACACTGCCCTGAGTCGGCTGGTTCTTTGGAACATTTCCCAGCACCATGAATGGGCTCCCCGGGGGAAGAGGAGCCGTGGGGTTTGCAGCTGCCCTGCTGCCTCTCTTGGCCTGGAGAATGGCCCTTATTGCTCAGGCTAGGTGTGTGGCATTGTCCTTCAAGTGAGGGTTTGCTGGACAGAGTGGCTCTGCCTCCAGTAGCTTTAGTCTGTAGTCAGAGCCATAGGTCTAACGTGGTGCGACTGGACTTTTTGTATCTCCCTGGACGCCCCTGCCCTTCCCACTTCATACTCATGTCTTTCACCAAAAGGTCAACAAACTGTTAGAACCAGTGGTTCCCAAGCATGGCTGGCTGCATATCTGAAGCATCTGAGCAGAGTTAACACAGATGCTAGAGCCTGATCCCAGGAAGTTCTGGTCTGGGTGCATTTATTATGAAGCACCCAGGTATTTCTGATGCCGCCAGGCTAGTACAATGATATTAGCTATGACCTATGGCCAGGTGATTTTTTTAGGACATCATGGGTGCTGTGGTCCAGAATTGAAAACACAGTCTAACATAGACAAACCATCGGGACAGGTGAACCTGTGCTCATGCCCACTGTGCCCATGTACTGCACGCAGGTGGGAACCCTGTTTTGACAACCGAGGACACCTCTCCCCTCACCCCACCCATAAAGCATGGCTTCCTCACCGTCCCCCACCTCCGTCCGATGGCAAGTTAACGGTTAACGCACAGGTAGAAAAACCTCAGAAAACAAGAAAAGCTCTGCATGAAGCAATCTTGGCTTCAGGAGAATTCAGTCCAATTTGCACCAATATCAAGGCTTGCTTTTGATTATGTTGATGATAAAGACTGTAAACAAAACAGCCTTTCTCTACTAATTAATTCCCTTCGAAGAACTCCAAAGATCTTTAATTACACAGTTTGAAAAGCAGTGGTTACCCGATAGGCTGGTCGGCCTGCGCTCTCCTCTTGCTGCCCACCTGAACGAAATATGTTCTCGTTGTCCCTGCTTCACACACCTAGGATGGGCTTGCAGCAAATCCTGTCGACTAAATGCCTGACAAAAGTGCTCTGATGTCAGGTATAAAGAATGCCACCTACAGCTTAATGTCTGAAAAAAAATTCTGAGGGCTGCAAACAATGACGGTTTTTGTCTTCTTAATGCCCAGCATGCAATTGAGTGGAAATGCTACTTCCATCCGTAATCTACAAACGAAATTAAAGTTGTTGAAAGACACAGGGTAAACCAGAAGCCTTTGTTTCTTTGCAGAACAGGAAAAATTTAAACCACTAAATGTTTTAGCAGATTTACTAAATTTCCAATTAAATCATGAAATCTATTATTGCAGAGCTCTGAGAAAGCAATGTCTGTCCTTTCTCTCTTTCCACCCCTGTTTTCCTCTCTCTGCCTCCCATGTACCTTATGATATCAGCAAACCAAACCTGTAACAGCACACACAGAGCCTCGTTCTGTTTAACTCAGGGAAATTTGAGTGCAGACGGGTGTTCCAGCTTGAAGCTGAGTGGGGCCAGCTCAATAGTGGTTTGGGGGAGGCCCTAGGCCACGCTTTGGGTGGGGGAGCAGCAATTTGCAACCCTCCTCCCACCATCCCCCATGTGCAGAAGTTTCCAGAGCCCCAGCAGGTCCAAGTCGCTGGCTGGAGCAGTAAGGCATCAGGAGCTGGTGTGGGGAGGGAGTCAGATCTGCTATACAAGAGCACCCTCTGCCAGTTGGCGCAGAGGGCTGGCTGGAGAGGCCTGTGGCCCAGTCTGGGGAAAGGGCACAGGATCCTACACACAAAGCCCGTGGGGCCAGGGGCCAGGCAGGAGAGAGAGGCTACCTCCAAAACTAGACGGAACACTCACCTCTGAACAATAGCTGGTACAGGCAGGGGCGATACTGATTTTCCAAGGGCTCTCCACGTTAATCCTCCCCCCAAATCCAGCCACTAGGAGCCTGAATGGTCCTCCAGACACCCATTCAGTAGAAAATGACGGGTGATTTTTGCCCTTGTCTCCTGAGATCTCCGGTGAGCGCTGCTGCACTGGCTGACATGTGTTTGTAAAGATAAAGCACCAGGCTACTTCGGGGCCCTCCCAGGCTATTACAAAGAGCAAGTGGTGCCAGCTCGGGCTCTGTGTGGCTTTTTAGAATTGAGCTGTTAATTTTTTTTATATGCACCTCTTTCTGAAAAGGATTTGAAGCAACTTACAATAAAGCCAAACACAATAAGGTCATTCAACTAAAATTAGAAAAGCAAAGCCATGGAAAGGAAGAAGCAAGCACTGATTCTGAAGTGTAATAGAGTTACTGTGAGTTCGCATCAGATCAGGACCTGAGCTTCCTGGCAGCCAGGGCAAAAAAAGGTTATCAAATTACATGGTCCCTACAGCCCACTGGAAGTAAGCAGGACAATTCTTTAAAAGAGGTAGGTCCCCGTTAAGTTTCTTTTAGGAGACTTTGTATAGGGAACCTTGAAAACATCATGTTTTAGTAATCTTTTTATATAACAAATGCACAAGCTATTCTGATACACCTATTTCTTGCTATAATTTTTGGCATTTGTCAAGGGCATACATCAATCAAAACTCACTAATGGTGAATCTTCTTCTTTTTTTTTTTTTTATTTTTTTTTTTTTTTTTGGTGGTACTGAGGATTGAACCCAGGGGCACTCGACCACTGGGCCACATCCCCAGCCCTTGTGAGTGTGAGGCAAGCACTCTACCAACTGAGCCATATCCCCAGCCCCATTAGTTGTAAATCTGTTATTTTTTTTTTTTTTTAATATTTATTTATTTACTTTAGTTGTACACAATGCAATGCACTCCTATAGTTCAGTTACTAGGTAAGAACAAGTATAACAGGGTAATTTCAGATTTAAATTTTAGAAATCCCCTTCAAGCTTAGAGTGGAAACTCACTGCCTGTAATTCCAGCTACATGGGAGACTGAGGCAGGAGGATTGCAAGTTTGAGGCCAGCCTGGGCAACTTAGCTAGAACTGTCTCAAAATAAAAAGATCTGGGGATGTAGTTCAGTGTAGAACACTTGTCTAGCATATGCGTGGTCCTGGGTTCAAGCCTCAGTGACAAAAAGAAAAAATAAAGAAAGAAAAGAAATCCGCCGCGAACAACAAAGATACTTGTTTTTGTTTTTTAATATTTATTTATTTTAGTTGTACAGAATGCCTTTTTTTTTTTTAAATATTTATTTATTTGCTTTTAGTTGTACACAATGCATTTTTATGTGGTGCTGAGGTTCGAACCCGGGCCGCGCACGTGCTAGGCAAGCGCTCTACCACTGAGCCACAACCCCAGCCCCACAATGCCTTTATTTTTATGTGGTGCTAAGGATCATACCCGGACTGTGCACATGCTAGGTGAACACTCTACCACTGAGCCACAACCCCAGCCTGACACTTGGGTTTTTGATTCAGCAACTCAACATCACCGTCTCCATGCTAAACCATCTTCATAGTTGGCTTCATTCATGGGATGATGGGAATATGGCTACAGCAGTTCTAGGAGTCACAAAGATACAGGACAACTTCAGAGCAAGACAGGAGACCATTTCTTCCTGTGCCTTTTCCACTTTTGATAGAGAAAAACATTTCTAGGTCATGTCTCCATCCTATCCAGCAGACTTCCCCTTTGGTCTCATTGGTGAGAACTGGCTCACAGGCCTGTTCCTGATCTAGCTCTAGCTAGAGGCTGGGGTTTCCCTTAGACCAGTCTGACCACCTCTGGAGTTAGCTTCCCCTATAATACTTGGCCGGGAGGGAAAGGAGGATACTTGTGCAAAATCAGGGTTATAATGGGCTGGAAGAAGGGACAGGGATAAATGGATGGGTAGGCAGTTGACATTGCAATTTAGTCATTAAATGCCCACTCCATGGGATGGGAAGATTAGAGGAGTTGAAATCTCTTCAAGGCTGTTGGGAGGTCTGTCAGTGCTTGGCTTCTTAGAAAAAAAAAAAATTATTATTGCTTTATTTCTAAAATTGGACTTAACTATTTTCCATATCTTTCGCCACTTTCTTAGTTTAGACCTTTACTTCTGCTTGTACACATTTTTTATTTTATTTATTTATTTTTTTGTTTTGTTTTGGTACCGGGGATTGAACTCAGGGGCACCCGACCACTGGGCCACATCCCCAGCCCTTTTTTTGTATTTTATTAGAGACAGGGTCTCACTGAGTTGCTAAGTGCCTTGCCATTGCTGAGGCTGGCTTTGAACTCACAATCCTCTTGCCTCAGCCTCCCACGTGCTGGGATTACAGGTGTGCGCCACTGCGCCCAGCTTCTGTACACATTTTTTAAAAATTATCTAATGGGTTACCCTACCTCCAGCTTTACCCAAATCTTGCACATCTTTCACACTGGTAGTAGAATAATCTTCTTTAGAACAAATGTATTATTCTGTTCTCCAGCTTAGCAACCTCTCTGACATGCTATCACTTATAAGGTTAAAAATCTTTGCATTAGTATAAAAAATGAAATATCTAGGTATACATCTAATAAAATGGGCAAAATAAATTGATATAAGAAAAACTAAAAAAATCTCTGATGAAAAAAGTCAAAGAAGAGCTAAATGGAGATGTGTTCCATGCTCATGGGTAGGAGGATTCATTATCAAGATGTCAGGGGTTTCTGTTTTTTATTGGACTGGAACCCAGGGGTACTTTATCACTGAGCTACATCCCCAGCCTTTTTTATTTTTTAATTTTTTATTTTGAGAGGGTGTTTTACTAGGTTGCTTAGGGCTTTGCTAAATTGCTGAGGCTGGCCTAAAACTTTTGATTCTCCTGCCCCAACCTCTTGAGTCTCAGCAAAAGTCAGTTCTTGCTGGGTATGATGGGACACACCTGTGATTCCAGACACCTGACTTGGGAGGCTGACAAAGGAGGATTGCAAGTTTGAGACCAGCCTGGGCAACTTAGGAGACCCTGTCCCAAAATAAAAAAATAAAAAGGGCAGGGGATATAGCTTAGTGCTTGCCTGGGTTCAATCCCCAGCACCACGAAAAAAAAAAAAAAAAAAAAAAAAAAAAAAGCCAGTTCTTCTTAACACAACCCATAGACTTAATGCAGTCCTAAACAATTCCAGCAAGGTATTCTGGGAATATCAACAAACTGATTAGAAAGTTTATATGGAAAAGAAAAAGATTCCAGAATAGTCAACATAATACTGGAGAACAAAGTCAAGGTACTGATGTTACCCCATTTTAAGACTCACCATAAAACTATATTAATCAAAACCACGTGGTATTGGCAAAAGAATAGATTAATGGAACAGAATGTACTAACAGAAAGAGACTCATGTAAGTATAGTCAACTAATCTTTGACAAGAAAGCACAGGCCATTCAATGGAGAAAGGACAGTCTTTTCAACAAATGGTGCTGGAATAACTGGACATCCATGTGCAAAGAAATGAATCAAGACATAAACCTTACATCTTACAAAAGTAAAATCAAAGATAAATATAAAATGCAAAACTATAAAACTTCTAGAGGATAACATAGAAGAAAATTGAGATGACTTTGTGTTGAGTAATGATGTTTTAGATATAATACCGAAAGCTTAGTCTGTGAAAGAAAAGATTGTTAAGTGAACTTTATTAAAATAAAAAAAGTAGGCTCTTCAAACAAAACAAAACAAAAACTTGTGCTCTACAAAGACATTATTAATAGAATAAAAAGACAAGTCATAGAATGGCGAAAAAATATTTATAAAACACTTATCTGATAAAGTGTTTGTATACAAAATGCTTGAAGAACCCTCAAAACTTAATAATAAGAAAATAAACAACTTAATTTAAAAATAGGCAACAGATCTGGCCAGACTATATCTCTAATCTTAGCAACTTCAGAGGCAGAAGGATCACAAGTTCAAGGCCAGCCTTGCCAACTGAGTGAGGTCCTACCTCAAAATAAAAATTAAAAAACGGCTGGGATATAGGCTTAGGGGTAGAACACCTGTATTAATTCCCCAGTACAATAAATAAATAATTGCAAAGATCTGAATAGAAACCTCACCAAAGACATAAAGATGTCAAATAAGTATATGAAAAGATGCTCAACATCATGTCCTGCAGGAGTGACAAATTAAAACAATGAGGTACTATTATACTATCATTAGAATGGCTAAAATCCAAAACATCAACAATATCTAATGCTGGTGAATATATGGAGCAAAAGAACTCTTATTCATTGTTGGCAGGAATGCAAAATGGCACAACCACTTTGCAAGACAGTTTTGCAACTTCTTTCTTTTTTTTTTTTTTTTTTTTTTTTTTTTTTGTACCAGGGCTTGAACCCAGGGGTGCTTAACTAATGAGCCACATCCCCAGCCCTTTCTATTTTTTATTTTGAGACGGGGTCTTGCTAAGTTGCTTAGAGCCTCGCTAAATTACTGAGGCTGGCTTTGAACTTGCAATCCTCCTGCCTCAGCCTGTGGAGCCTCTGGGATTACAAGTGTGTGCCACCACACCTGGCCAGTTTGGCAATTTCTTTCAAAGCTAAACATAGTTTTACAATATGATCCTGTCCCGCCCTTTGGTATTTTACCCAAATGAATTGAAAATTTGTCCACACAAACCTGAATTATGCATAATTGCCAAAACCCAACATATCCTTCAACATGTGAAAGTATAAATAAACCGAAGTACATTCATATAATGAAATATTATTCTGTAATAAAAAGTAGTGAGCTTTCAATCCACAAAAAGAGGAAATGTAAATGCATATTGCTAGGTAAAAGAAGTCAGTCTGGAAAGAGTACATACTAAGTGATTTCAACTATATGACATTCTGGAAAAGGCAAAAATACAATGACAGTGAAAGATCAGGAGTTCCAGGAGAGGTGGCAAGGGATGAAAAGACAGAGCACAGGAGACGCTTAAGGCAACGAAGCTTTTATGTGTGTTCTGTAATTGCAGATACATCACATTATGAATTTGCCAAAACAAATAGAACTGTAAAACACAAAGAGTGGATTCTAAGGAGAACTATGGACTTTAGTTCATAATAGTGTATTAGTATTAGTTCATCACCTGTAACAAATGAACACACTAATGCATGATGTTAATAGGGGTAACTATGGGGGGAAGGGATGCAATGAGAGAAGGTCTATGTAGGAACATGGTACTTTCTGCCCAGTTTTTCTGTAAATCTAAAATTTCTCCATAGATAGATAAATAGATAGGTAGGTAGGTAGGTAGGTAGGTAGGTAGATAGATGACCACAAAAGACCCTTCATCATCAGGGCAGTACTATTCTTCTCTGCAAATTCTCACTATTAGTCCTTTTGTTTTTGAATTTCTTATTGTCCCTGAACATGCTATACCAATTTTGTAGATATATGCCATTGCACTTTGCTTAGAATATTGCTTTCTTCATTCATTGATGGACAACTCCTATTTGTTGCTTGCATGGCTAACACGTGCCACTTATCCATGTTCCTACATAAGAGAAGCTCACATTCTTTTGGAGAGATGGCAACTCCAAGAATCACTATGAACATTTTATTATTATTCAAGTTCATCCGGTCTTGCTGTTTGTAGTCCATAGTGTCAGAATTACCCCCAGGATGGCTTCTGGAATCTTCCTTACCATCTGAAGGACTAGGGAATCTTCCAGAGGGTCTATGTAGGAACGTGGTACTTTCTGCTCAATTTTTCTGTAAATCTAAAATTTCTCCATAGATAGATAGATAGATAGATAACCACAAAAGACCCTTCTACAATGGTGGAGAGATGAAATGGTTGGTGTATCAGCTACAAGGAATACTACCACTATTATGTTTCCATGTAGGTGATGTGACCAATCTGCAGGGTAGCAAATGAGGTTCAGGGGAGTTCAGGAATTCGGGTAAGGTTTTTCAACTAGAGAGCTTGTACCCATTCTCAGGGCTCTGGAGGAACAAAATTCCTACCATCTGCTGAGTGGCTTCATCCCAGATAGTCCAGAATGTAGCCCCGGTAGCGAGCTTATTCCAGAAGGGATTCTCATCTACTTTAATAAAATTAGCTTGGTCAGCCCATGAGGAGAAGGTTTGAAAAGAACCTCTAATTCCATGAATAAATGGAAACTCTGGCTCCAGCCTCCTCAAAATCTGATGTGGCAGCCGGGCGCGGTGGCGCACGCCTGTAATCCCAGCACTTGGGAGGCTGAGGCAGGAGGATTGCGAGTTCAAAGCCAGCCTCAGCAATGGTGAAGCACTTAGCAACTCAGTAAGACCCTGTCTCTAAATATATACAAAAAAGGACTGGGGATGTGACCCAGTGGTCAAGTGCCCCTGAGTTCAATCCTCGGTACCACAAAAAAAAAAAAAAAAAAAAAAAAAAAATCTGATGTGGCAGAGGGGTGGCTGTTAGCTTATACACTACAGCATCCTCTCTGCATAGCACACAGCCTGATGCACCCTGTTAGGGTTTAGATATGAGTTGTCCCTCCAAAGCTCCTGTGTGAGACAATGCAAGGTTCAGAGGTGAAATGACTGGGGTAGGACAGCCTTACCTAGGCAGTGCATTAATTCCTTGGTAGGGGTTAACTGAGTGGTGACTGTAGGCAGGCAGGCAGGGTGTGGCTAGAGGAGGTGGGTTGATGGGGGCATGCCCTTAGGGTTTATATTTTGTCCATGAGGGGAATTCTTTCTCTTTCTCTCTGCTTCCTGGTGCCATGCCCCCAGCTGCTTCCCTCAGCCACACTCTTCCGCCATGTTGTTCAGCCTCACCTCGAGCCCTGAGGAATGGAGCTGGCTGTCTATGGGCTGAGACCTCTGATACTATGAGCCCCCAAAGAAATCTTTCCTCCTTAAAACTGTTCTTGTCAGGCCTTTTGGTTGCAGCAGCAGAAAAGCTGACTAAAAACACACCACAAAGGCACTTCAGAAATCTACTAAGTAAAAATAAAATAAAGGTCTCTCTCTCTTTTAGATCAGGTACTCCTTTTTAAGAGACTTCTACCAGTACTGTCTCTTTCATGTGCACATTAGCCCAAAAGACCACGTAGAACAGAATTCATAGCTTTCATGCTATGATGAAGAAAGGGAGCCAGGGACAGCCTCCATGTCTCTTTGTGTCCAGTCCAGAGCACTTTCTTTGTGTCTCAGAGCTGCCCTTAGGAAGCACAGGCTTGGTGATTAGGGGTCAAGGGAAGTAGCTGACCTTACTGAGCACCACTATTATATGATCCAATCTAATGCTCACAACAATTTTGTGGGGCGGATATCAGTATTTCCAGTTTAGAGAAAACAAGCTCACCAAAGTTGTCACTTGTTTTGTGTCACAAAGTTAACATGTACCAGAGCTTGGATTCAAATCCAATTTCACTGGACTCCAGAGCTAATTAATTTTCTTTTTATGATGCTATAGTACCTTCCATTTTTCTGGATTAGAAAACTTTGAAAGGGCTTTACGAAATAAATCTAATTTTTTGAATGAAAATTGGCTTCTAGCATTTTTTTTTTTTTTTTTTTTTTTGGTACTGTGGATTGAACCTGGGTGTTTTACCACTCAGATACATCCCAGCCTTTTTTTTTTTTTTTCTTCTTGGTACTAGGGATTGAATCCAGGGGCACTTAACCATTGAACCATATCCCTAGCCCTTTTTAAAAAATATTTTATTAGAGACGGGGTCTTGCTAAGCTGCTTCACTAAATTGCTGAGGTGGGTTTGAACTCACAATCCTCTTGCCTCAGCCTCCCAAGCTGCTGGAATTACAGAAATGTGCCATCATGCCTGAATCCAGCCCTTTTAAAATTTTTTACTTTGAGACAAGATTTCACTAAATTGATAAGGAATGTCTCAAACTTGTGATCTTCCTGCTTAGACTCCTGAGTCACTGGGATCACAGGTGTGTGCCACCATAACTGGTGTGGAAACTCTGTTTTCAAAATGAAGAAAGTTGTGTCTGACTTGGAGAAGTTGAGGAAGACCATAGTTTCGGACAAAATATGAAAAGTACCATTTGTAGAGGAGTAGTGAACTCAAGCAAAACCAGGACCAAGGTATGAGAAAGCAAATCAGTTCACAGAGAAAAGAGTGCTTGAACCCCAATTGCAATGCCAGGTTGGAAAGGCTGGCCACAGCATGGTGACCTTGTGCTCTACTCCTCACTGTCTTCATATGACTTTGCTTCAGGTTCATGCCAACCTGCCAGCTCTGCTAGGAAAAGAATGTCTGCCCATCTTGACCTGAGCTTTCTAAAAGGCAGTGCCAAGGCAAGAGTTTGCAAGTAGCATGCACTCCCAGGGAGGCAGAAGTTTGGGGGGAAATTGGAGGGAAGCAGAGAAGCAGGGAGATAAATTATGGGAGCATGTTATTGGTCCAGTCACAGCTTGTAACAGGTGCCACCAATTGCTCCATCTTGTGGGATGTCCAGAGAGGCTGTGTGAACTACTGTGTCTTAGAAGACTCTATCCAGGAAGAGAAAGGGAGTACAATGAACCCAAGAACTCCCTCCCATCCCTGTCTCCCACTGGCCTGAGTCTGCCCCACCAGCGGTTAACTTTCTTGCACTGTGAATTGCATTATCCAGTCTCTTTGCAGCCACTGGAGCAGCCAGAGCTGAGGGAACAACATGGCCAGTGGACTTCTCCATGTTGCAATGGTAGCAGCAGCAGTGACCTGGCTCCATAACCTGGGAAAGGTCGAGCTGTCGCTTGGGCTACTCGGGCTAGAAAGAAAGGCGGGCACACAGGCTCTGTCCATTTCTGCTCAGAATCAAAGTTTGAGAGAGAGGCGAAATTAATTGTCTAAGAATAAAGGGAGGAAGGTGAAAGTGCTATAGACTGAATGCCTGTTTGCCTAAATAACTATTATATTGAAATTCTAATCCTCAAGGTGATAGAATTTGGAGATGGGGTCTTTGGGAGGTGTTCAAGTCAGCTTTTTTGCCACTGTCACTGAAAGACATGACCAGAACAACTTAGAGGAGGAAAAGTTTACTTGGGGCTCCTGGTTTCAGAGGTCTCAGTCCACAGACAGCCAGCTCCATTCCTCAGGGCTCCAGGTGAGGCTGAACATCATAGCAGAAGAGTGTGGTTGAGGGAAGTGGCTCACATGATGATCAGGAAGCACAGAGAGACTCCCCACTCACCAGATACAAAATATATATCCCAAAGCCACCTAATGACCCACCTCCTCCAGCCACACCCTACCCACCTTCAGTTACCACTCAGTTAATCCCCATCAGGGGATTAATTCACTGATTGGGTTAAGGCTCTCATAACTCAGTCATCTCTCCTCTAAACCTTCTTGCATTGTCTCACACGTGAGCTTTTTAGGGACATCTCACATCTCACATAACAGGATGTGATTAGGTCACAAGAGGGGAGCCCACATAAATGAGATTAGTGTCCTTATAAAAGGAACTCTAGAGAACTCTCTCATATCTTCTGCTATATGAGGACACAGCAAGATGGTTGTTCCACTACAGAAATCAGTATGGAAACGCCTCAAAAGACTAGGCACAGAATGCTCCATGATCCAGCTACACCACTCCTTGGTATTTGTCATGAAGAATCCAAGTCATCATACTACAGTGATGCATGCATACCCATGTTTATAGCAGCAAAATTCACAATAGCCAAACTATGGAACCAGACTCCAGGTCCATCAATGGATGAATGGATATATGGTCTACTCTATGTGTTGTGCATACATAATGGAGTTTTATTCAGCCATACAGAAAAGATGAAATTATGTCAATTTCATGAAAATGGATGGAACTTCAGAGAATTATGTGAAGCAAAATAAGCCAAATTCAGAAGATCAAGGGTCATATGTTTTCTCCCTTATGTGGAAGTTAGAGAGGAAAAAAAGAAAAGAAAGGTCGGGGGAGGGGCAGCAGGGATCTTATGAAAATCAAAGGGAGATCAGTAGAGAAAAGGGACCAGGGAGTGGGAAGAAGGGAGGGAGAAGGGAAGTGCTGGGGAGTGATATTAGCCAAATTATATTGTTACAATGTGTGTGTGTATGAATATGAAACAACAAATCCCATAATCATGTTCAACTATAATGCACCAATAAAAAATGTGGAAACATACTGTCATGTATAAATAAAAATTTAAAAAAGAAGATGATGATGTCGGTTGTCTGTGAAGCAGGAAGTGCGTCTGAAGGCACCTTGACCTTGGACTTCCAGCCTCCAAAGAAATACATTTCCATTTTTCACAAGCGCCCTGTCTATGGTCCTCCATTCTAGCAGCCTGAACTGACTAAGTCAGAGGGAATATGAGTTGGAGGAGCACCATTCCTAGTCGTGGGATGTGGTCTAATAACAGCAGTGGGTGTGTTGCTTACAGTCCATCATTAACCCTCTCCAGCCCTGTAGAATAACTACTACTGTCCACATTTTACAGATGAAGAAGCTGAGGCTCAGAGAAATTAGGTAACTGATCTAAGATCCCCAAGTGGGCAAATGAGGAGGGAGGGAGGACGGGGTCACAAATCCCCCATCTCAGAGCTCATGTTCCTAACCATGTGGCATATCCCAGCTCCTCACCTAGCACTGGAGCTCCTGGAAGGGGTTGCCTTGAGATAAAAAAGAGCAGGTGCTATGAAAATCCATAAGGCTGGAGGGAGCAGGACAAGCCTCATCTCGAAAACCAGGGAAATGTGCCGCCATCTCAAGAGACCATTTGGTTTATGTCACTAAAATGCAAAGGTGCGCTGGACTGTGGACTTAGTGGGGGGTGTTTGAAGGCTTGGTGTGGTTCACTGATCTCCCCCAGAAACACCTTAATTCACAACAAAAACTGCACATTTCATTCTGAATGTGTAGGCATGGAGCTGTGTGGGAAGCCTTCTGCCAATCTCCAAAGAGGAAAATAGAACTATTGCCAAAAAGCAGTACTAGTGCTTGATGGGTTATTTGTAATGGAGACTTCAGAACTTTGGGGTGCTGGGGAGTCCTGCTGGGATGGCAGATGAGAGGAAGAGAGGCACGGGGCAACATTTTGAGCCACAGGCACTCTGCACTGACTCTGTCTGGGCCACGAAGGGAGGCAACAGCGTAGCAACGATTTAGCAAAGAAACGGCATCAGGATGCTGAAGTCTCCTTCTCTTTTCTGATGTTTATCAAATACCACCCAGAACACACACTAGTCATGTTGAGATGTGACCCTGTGATGGGGACTGCCATTACTGCCAGCCTCTGAAGGCACCAAGTGTTTCAAAGGGCTCACCTAAACCTCTCTGCCAAGCTGTCAGACTTCTGTGGATGGTGGAAGATGAAGGAAGATGAAGCCCTCCCCACCTGCCGCACACCCAAGCCGAGGCCAAGTTGAAGACCAAGTTTTGGTTAGCAGGGCTGCCACAGGCAGGAGTGAAGGGAGCCTTGCAGACGTCAACGCTGCCCTGTGCCAACACAGCGAGGTCACCGTTCAGTGCCCCGGGGGGTGGTGAGGAGAGAAAACCCCAGGCCTGCCTGGGAGTGGGGAGCCACTATATCATCTCGAAGCGTACTCTTTCAGGATTGGGTTGAGACACCCTAACAGGGAAGTGGGCTGCAGGGTGACTGGCATTTGGCTGCTGTTTGAAGGCCAAATACTTGATAACCCCAAGGACAAACATAAAGGAGAGGCTTCACCCCCTCTGGTGAGGCAGGCCTCCTCTCATAAAGTCCAAATTCCAAGTGTGGCACCCAAGGCCCTTCTGCAGATGGCCACAGCCAGCCAGCCACACTCTTTGTTACCACAGCCTTCGCTCCTTTTATCGGCTGCCAGCCTACTTGCTGCTCCCCAGGGACATCACCTTCCTTCCTGTCTCGGTGCCTGGCGCCTTTGCTCACGGAGTTCTCTCTGCACTGATCAGCCTGCAGGTGCCACCGCCCCAGGAAGTCTTCCATTTCATCTAAATCTGCCACTGCCACCGTGCCCTCCTACGGACTCTGATGATATCGCATGCTTGGCCCCAGGGTAGCCTTAGAACAGTCTGTACTGTGACATTGCGTGGATTCACCTGTTTCCAGCATTAAACTGGAAACCCCCCAAGGGCCGGATGATGCCAGATTTCCACTAAGCGTCCAGCTCCTGATCCAGGGCCTCAAAACTGAAGTCACTCAAGTTTAAGTTACTACATAGCTAAGTTTTAAAGGTGGTATAAACTCCATTGATATTTCATTACAGGAGGTAGAGGGGTTTGGGATGAATTCATGAATGCCTGAAGAAACTTTAGGGAAGTCATGGAGTAGTTAAGGCAGGAACAATAGAAGGTCCAGGAAAGAGATTTGGGGGAGGGTGAGTAGAAAACGCTGACCAGAATGGAGAGCACGTCTTGGAGAGAGATTGGGAGATGGGGAGAGGTTGGGTTTGGACACCTCGGATACCTGGCCAAGGACTCTGGGCTTCATCTCACGGGCAGGGCGTGGGAAGAGGACTGATGTCGTGACAATGGCTCTTCTCCTCCCCTCCTCCTCCTGGACTTCGATCCTCCCACTTTGATTCTGGGCAGGTTTCCTGGGTAACCCTCCACCTTTCCCTTGTTACAGTGTACTTGCTTCTTCATTTGTCCAAGGCCCTCATAAAACTATAACCCCCTAAAGAACCAGAGCTATGTTGTCACGTTACCTAACTGTACATAGGAGGTGCTCAAAAAGAAGTAAAGTGAATAAAAAGGTCAGGACAGTGCATGTCTGTGCTGCAGGTCACAGACAGCTCAAGCTCTGCACAGCTGGCTCTGCTCCCCCTCAAGGCACAATGGGACCGCACTCTGCAGAGTCCCCAGGACCAGGCTCCTGGTTCGCATTCTGGTTCTCAGGTGGACTTCAGAATTTCCTTCCCAGTTGTGTGAGGCTTTGTGAGAAGTCCCCTCTTCATCATCTCTGCTGTCTTTCTGCTCCTGAGCACCTCTGTCCCTTCTGCCATCTGTGGTTTCTGAAATGCTGTTTTCTCTCTCTTTCTTTTTTGGGTACTGGGGATTGAACTCAGGGGCACTTAACCACTGAGCCACATCTCCAGTCCTTTAGTTTTCATTTTGAGACAGAGTCTTGCTAAGTTACTTAGGGCCTTGCTCAGTTGCTAAGGCTGGCCTTGAACTTGCAATCCTCCTGTCTCAGCCTCCCACACTGCTGGGATTACAGGCGTACACCACCTCACCCAGCAAGGAATGCTGTTCTCCATGAGTAGTCTTCCAGCTTTGGAAAGCCTCAGAGGAGTATGCCTTATGGTCTTTTGGGTCATTTGATTTTTGAGTTCCCAGAGATGCCTTTTTATGGCTTTTCTTTTTCCTGTGCACACATAGCTTTGCCCCAATGCCAACAATTCCTACTCTGCCTCCAGCAGCATCCCAAGGATGTGCTCACCCTCACATCGAGGTGGTCCCAGGATGGCCTTTCAAATGATGGAAGAGAAGCCAAAGATGCTCTTGGTTTCCCTTTGGTATTTCTTCCCTGGATGAAGGCTTTCTGATTTTTTCAGAAGCATGTTGTTTCCATCTATTCCTAGATGCAGATCCAATTTTTCCAACTGGCCATGACCACTCTATATCCACCCATCTTCTCCTTCCTTCCTTCCTTCCTTCTCTCCTTCCTTCCTTCCTTTTAGTCACCTTGTAAGTGGGAATTGAACCCAGTAGCACTTTAGCAATGAGCTGCATCCCCCACTCCCATTATTATTATTATTATTATTATTACTATTACTTTGAGACAGTGTCTCACTAAGTTGCTTAGGGTCTTGCTAAGTTGCTCAGGCTGGAATCAAACTTTGTGATTCTCCTTCCTCAGCCTCCCAAGCCACTGAAATTACATGTGTGTATGTCCAGCTTTTATTTATATATTTATTTAGGTATTGGGGATTGAACCCAGGAGTGCTTTACCACTGAGCTACAACCCCAGTCTTTTTTGTTTGTTTGTTTGTGACAGTATCTTGCTAAATGGATGAGGCCGGCCTCAGACTTGCAATCCTCCTGCCTTAGCTTCCCGAGTCACTGGGATTACAGGTGTGCACCACCCCACATAGCTTTGCTCACATCTCTGACCCAGTCCAGGGATAATATATGAGAGTTTCCATTCTCAGTTCTAGTCTTCAGAGCAGGGCAGTCCCCCAGCTTTTGGGCCATTAGTGGGTGAAAGAGGATCTCTTGTTCTTCTCCTTGTCCTAATTGATGTACGGATGAACATGCTCTGGACAGTACATAAATAGATACAATGGTGTTGAACTTTGTAATTCTTCCATCATGAAAATAGATGAAATATTGAATTCTTGTCCCCCTTTATTTTGTGCTGACCTCAGTACCTATAAGCCCTTGTTGGAACAATCCTGCACTATTAGTTTATCTATTTTTGAATGCACATTTGTTTTGGGTTCAAAAGAAACTATTTGCTCTTGCATCCAGTTTGTAAATATGCCTTTTATATTTGTAATTGTTTGCAGAGCGTTTCACTTCACTCTTCTAGAATGCTGTCTGTACTGCGGAGGTTGGAAACTTAACCATTCTTCTTCCTGGATGCCCTTGCAGTGAGGGTTCGAATGTCAGCATGGCTCAGCCTTCAGCTGCACCCCTGAGGGATGTGGAAGGCAGCAGGGGACACAGCCCAAGTGACTGTTCTCTGCTGGCAAGCATGGTTGGAGCTATTTGGTTTCCCTGCCCCTGCTCACCAGCTGCCTGAGTATTGAAAGGCGGGGGTGGATCAGCCATCTTGGTGGTGTGAATTCTAGTGGGCACTAGGTTGTAGCAGTGGCAGTAATTTCCTGGTGAAGGTAACTTCCTGGGGGTGCCAGTGGTGTTATGGTTCTGGTGTTGGGGCAGAAGAAGTAGCTTCCCATTTTATGAGGGAATTTCCTGACTGTAGAAGGCCATAGCTCCCCTGGTGACTGGGCTCTGCAGAGCTGAGTTGAGAGTCATGCTGGGAAGGCCAAACCTAGCTCCCTTCTCTTCAGCCCTCCCAGCAATTCTGTCAGCCAGTTAATGCCTCACAATACAGCACTTGCTGCTTTGACTAGCCGGAATGCAATGAAACCATGATCTACAAACTATAGATGGAATGAATAATAATAATGAATAATAAAAACTGGAATAATTTTAAAACAAGAGAATCAACTCTCTAAGAAGAGAGGCATGATTTAGATATTTTTTCTTGGCAGCTACAAATTTTTGGAGCCCAGGCATGGCTTTTGCCATTTGGAGTGCACATACAGCTTTCTGTGACAGTAACAGGATCAGGATTTTTTTTTTTTTTTTTTTTTTTTTTTTTTTTTGGTGGTACTGGGGATTAAACTCAGTGGCACTCGACTACTGGGCCACATCCCCAGCCCTTTTTCGTATTTTATTAGAGACAGGGTCTCACTGAGTTGCTAAGTACCTTGCCATTGCTGAGGCTGCCTTTGAACTCATGATCCTCCTGCTTCAGCCTCCCAAGTGCTGGGATTATAGGCGTGCACCACCACGCCCGGCTAGGATCAGGATTTTGAGAGGTGATTGGGAAGCAGAGCTCTGGAGACCCTAACTTTCACATTCAACTTGAGTTCATCCTACGACCTGTGCTGATGATCCTGCAGGTTGAATTCTGCTGCGACCTTTATGATGACAAGAGGCCTCTCCTCATTCTCTCTTTCCTTCACCATCACCATCTATTTCTCCTACCTCCAACCCAAACACACACAGGAACACACGGAAGTCCATTCATAAAGACACAGTGTAAAATAAACAGCAAACTCAAGTCTCAAAGGGAAAAGAATAACAATAGATCAACAGTAGTACACATCCCTGGGAGAAAGGATAATTATTCCTACTCGGAAAGCACAAGAAGGAGAAAGTCATCCAAATGGCAAGGAGAGAGGTGGACAATAAGAGCAGGTCTGGGAACGGACAACTCCTCACCTACTGGCTCAGTTCTGTTTCTCTGCAACTTGATTTATTTAAAAAAAAAAAATCTACCTTTATAGACACCTATCTGCGTGATTCTGTTTGTTAGATAACCATCTGTACAGCTCTATTTATTTTAAGATTGGGCAGAACTTGTTTATGGCACAAAACGCAAAGCAAAAAAGGACAGCGTGAAAAGCAAGTCTCCTGTCACCCCAGGATGGGCGCTCTTGGTTTCCCTCCTGGGAGCGGGCTCTGTGGCAAGCTCCTTCACCTGCTCATGCCCCACGGGGCTCCTCTGGCCTGGGGATCCAGCAGAAGCATCCAAAGTTGTGGGGAATAGCTCCAGAAGAAGAGGAGAAAACTGTGGGTGTGTCAAAA
The DNA here is from genome assembly GCA_025594165.1 of Tamias sibiricus. NCBI lineage: Eukaryota > Metazoa > Chordata > Mammalia > Rodentia > Sciuridae > Tamias > Tamias sibiricus. The sequence continues at coordinate 52,120,479 of CM046659.1, forward strand.
ACCAGGATCCCAGGCCCACCAGGCTGCAGTCTACCCAGGGGTTCCTCAGACAGCTTGGACGGGAGAGCCTGTGGTCGCCCATCCTGGCCATTCGATACTCAGGAAAACAGGATCCCTGGTGGGAGGAGGCCTATACCTCTTTCTTTAGTATTATTGTTGGGTTTATTATGTCGCACCCCCCACCCCACCTCCAGCTTTCCCTGCAGCAGCCAATTACAGTGCATACGGATGAATGTTTGTTTATATATGTCATGTTGCTGTCTCTTCGGGGACAAATATGTGCATCTGATACAGGAGACTGTGTTTGTTTTTTAAACTAAGCAGAACGGCCAAACACCCTCTCCCAGGTTGTGGAAAGTTGCCCTATTAGGAGTGTAGTCAAGAAAAATCTGTGCCAATTGTAATGGGGCAGGGAGGATGGGGGAGAGAGCACGCACGCGCACCAAATAATCCTTTGGCAATTTTGAGTGTGACACAAGATTCACTCCCTTCTTAGCAATTCTGTGCCTCATTCCTGATCATTTTAGGGTCTGCTATGTCTTTTGCTATGAGAATTAGCATCAGCAGCTTTCAAAATGACTTACCAGTTAGCCCCTCCAGAAATCTTAAGACATTATTCTTTTCTTCTCCAAATTTTCCATCTCTAAGCCTTCTAATTCTCCTTCAAATTTCCATCTGTAAAGTTAATACAATCCAATAAGAAAATAATGTGCTCTTGAGACACTGACATGCTCAGAGCCATTTTATCCTGCCCTAAAGCCTGGAAAGTTTGAATTTTCCTTGGGATAAAAAAAGTAAGAAATAATAGAATAATTCACTGTACTGTAACAATTAAATCCAGCAATTTAACATTGCACATTGGTAAATATAATACTCGCAACAACTGAAAGTCTCCCATGTATTGACAGACAAAAACAAAGTTATAAATCTAAACCTTCTATTCCTAACCACATTCCTAAATGTAAATAAGCATCCAAGCATGCTGCTACATATCTTTACAGAAGCAATTACAAACAAGTCTTATCAGTGGCTGCTAAGTCGCCAACGCACACAATGCTTATCTGCTATGCCCTCTACTGGATAGAGTACACAAGGCAAGTCACATTATTTCCAATTAATTTTTGGCATCATCACCCTGCATCTGCTTTAGGAATGCAAGGCGTGAAATTTATAGTAGCAGGTTTAATATTCCATCCAGCCAAAATCATTTCGCTACAAGGACTTACCTTTGGTGGAATATTTTGGGTTGGCTTTTTTTTTTTTTTAAAGTACATTGATGGCGTCTCCCTGTCTTGCAATCCACCATCCAAACTCTCAAGCTGTCACCCAAGTCGGTACATGGCAGGAATAATTTCATGCTGAGTAAAATGTGTTTAATTTCACATCTTGTAAGAATAATTACTTAGTATAATACCACTCAAAATGTATTTTTATCGGCAAATGCTAATGAGGCTACAAAAACCTGAATCATCTTTTGAAAGAATTAGGGTATTAAGGATGCTTCGCCTCCATTTCCTCCTCTCCTGTGGTGGCTGCCTGAATAAGAAACCAGGACCAGAGGAAGAATTTGAGACTGGATCCTGCTCTCTGCAAGCTGGGTGCAAGTCCAGTGGCTTTGAGGGGAATTTAATCACACTGGCCTCTCCTGAGCCTTCCCACATTCTGGGAACAGAACTTCAGGCTCTGTGGAGACACTTGCTCCTCACTCGGGTCCTCCTGGATGGCCGCTGGGAGGGGGGCTCAGGCCCAGGGCTAATGTTGGCCAACTCATCTAAAAGCTGGACTGGTGACAGCCCTGTGGCCTTTGGCTCTCAGGATCTTGTCTCTTTGATCACTGGTGTACCCTAGTACTATAGACCACTGTCCTATCTATTGTTCATCTTGAGGCCTAAAGCAGTCAATAAAGAGTGACGGGGAGGAAGAAGGGGACAAGAAGTGCTTTGCTTTGCTTTTTTAAAAACCCTTTTATTATGGAGTAATGTTAGAATTACAGAATACATTGCAAAAACAATTCATAAAATTTCTGCCTAGTCTTCACCCAACTTTCCCTAATTTAATATCTTACATAAAGAGCACAAAGATCAAAACCAAGAGGCTAACATTAGCACTATAGTATTATTAACTACACTACAGACTTTGAAGCGGGTTCCACCCACGTTTCTCTTAATCTCTTTTCTGTTCTAGGATCTAACCCAGGATTCCACCTTGTGTTCCATTGTCATGTCTCTTAAGTTTTCCTAAATTTGTGGCTTTTTCTCAGTTTTTTCCTTGTCTTTCATGACCTTGATATATTTGAAGGATCAAATACTTGTAAATATTTTGGTTCAGTATTTTGAAAGTTTCTTAATTTGGGTCCGTGAGATGTTTTCTTGGAATTAAACTGAAATTGTACATTTTGGTAATGAATCCTATAGAGCAGTGATCCCTCCCTGTGGTTTGTGCTTCTTTCCCAGCAAGAAGCTAGGCAGGGATGAGTGCTGAGGGCCCAGGTGCAACCAGTACCCCTCTAAGCACTGAGTGGCGGCTCTCAGGGGAGGTAGGTGCTAGCCTGTGTAGGTGACACACGGCTCTTCCTGTCGCTTCCTTTCTGTTATTATGGGTGGCTGCAGCAGAAGTGGGCTGTTTCCTTGCCATAGACAGAATTAGTGGTTTTTGAATCTAGCACTACTGCAGAAAAATAAGGGTGGCCAAGAAGGCAAAGGATTACGGATGTAGGTGTGGGGAGGGGAAGTGGTGCATTTTACACCAAAATGGTCCTGCATAGCCCTTTGTGGATTCAGCAGGGCTCCAGATAACCTAAGAATGAGATGCAGACATCTCAGTGGGTGGCAACTTGTGGATGTGTTCTGAGGGGTGGGGGTAACTGTTTCTCAAGCAGAATTCTTAACAACAAGAAAGGTTTGATTTTCTTTTTGTATAAAGTCTAGTAAGGCATTTAGACTTATTTTCATTTTCTCCAACCTTTGTAAGGAAGCTCTGTGGGAATGGGGCCCTTATGTATCTGCTTCTTCTCTGAATACCCACTACCCAGATCTGGCACATTATAGGGGCTCACAAAATGTTTACTGATTAAATGAATAAAAAGCAAGCAGCCTCATGAGCACTCTGCTCATCCCCACTCAGAAATATATGATTGCAGCCCCCTGGATGGTATTTGTTTATTTGGTTTTTGGTTTTGTCACTGGGGATTGAATCTAGGGGTGCTTTACCACTGAGCTACATCCCCAGTCCTTTTTATTTTGAAATAGAGTCTAAGTTGCTTAGGCTCTTGCTAACTTGCTGAGGCTGACTTCCAATTTACGATCCTCCTGCCTCAGTCTCCTGAGTTGCTGGGATTACAGGTGTGTGCCACCACGTCCAGCCCCCAGGATGGTTTTAAAAGCCCAGCAATGGCCCTGTGCTCAGGATTCCAATCTTCCCGAGGCTGTGTTGGGAAGAGACTGTTCTTTGGGAGGTCTCCAGGCCCAAAAGGATCTTCAATATTTGGGGGAAAGTTGAAGAAGAGCCCATGTATAGATGGAAAAATCTAAGATTGGAAAGAAGAGACAGAGAGTAATAATGTTTAAGTCTTTACCTGGATGGGCCCTGGTTCAAGGAAACCAGTAAAAGGAGATGCACCATCAATGGTAAGGGGATCACGTGGAATGCATTGTGAACACGTGGCCTTCATCTGTGTGTGTGTGTGCATGTAAGTGGAGACATGTCTGCATTACTCATGAAATTGATTTCATTTCTTCATTGACTCAGTGCTTTTTGGCTACTCTTATATTTGCCAGTTATCCATATAATTTAAATAACATATTGTTTATCAGTATCATTGTAATTTAAAAACATTTAAAAAAAATTTCCAAATACACATTTAATGGGGACATTTTTAAACATGAGAAGCAAAGGATGAGGAAACTTTGAGGATTTATTTTACTAAGCAGTGCAAAGTAAATAAGAACCTTTTAAATTGACATATTAATGAAAAGAGCCAACACTGAGCAGTTGGTGTAGCCCAGAACTGTTCAAAGCACTTTATAAATATCAGTGTTTTCATCCTTATAGCCCCACCACGAAGCAAGCCTATTTATCATATCCCCATTCTACAGAGAAGGGATTAAGGCATGCAGAACTTTAAAAATCTGCTCCAAGTCATACAGCTAGTAAGTGGCAGAGCTGGGAGTCTTAGCTCTAACTCCTGCACTGTACAGTGCTTCTACTGCAATTCCAAAAAAGACCTGTGCTTTCTAGAATAGCCCGCCTTTTGGAAATGAGAATGGAAGAGCTGGGAAGAACCAGGTTTCTGCTCTTGGCTCTTTTCAGGGCCATAGGAACACACCAGGCAAAGGTCTTTGCATGTGCTTCCCCATGAAGGAGGCAGTATGAGCTAGAGCGCCCCCTCTCTCTCGGAGGCCACAGTGACTGTTTGCACATGGCTATGGGAACCTTAAGCAATGAGATGCAGGTGCTTGTGGAGGTACTTATTCAATCCAGATGCACTCTAATATAAAGAAATGTAGAATCTCTATTTTGCCAAAATTTTAAGCAGATCACGTTTCACATGACAATATAACACCATTATTATGGGATATCAGAAGATTGCTTTGATACAGAGCTCTTTATTTATTGCATAGGTTCACACCTTTACACAGTACAAATTAGCTCACAGTATTCAACAGGTTTAGAGTCTTTATTTTTATTTATTTATTCATTTTTTGGTGGTGGGATTTCTACTACTGAGCTACATCCTCAGCCCTTTTTTATTCTTTATTTTGAAACAGTATTGCTAAGTTGCTGACCTCAAACATGTGATCCTCCTGCCTTAGCTTACTGAGTTGCTGGGATTACAGGTGAGTACCACCACACCTGGCTGGTTGAAGCTCTTTAAATCAACTATTTGTTCAAGAGGGAACATGTAAGGAGAAGTCCTTGTACATGCTAACTACTAAATGCTAACACAGTGAAGTAGCCATCTGTATACCTTTACCAAATGTGCGTAAGGCCTAGTTTGGGTGGGGAGAGGTGTTTGTTTCAATGAGAGATACCAAATTTTCTTGCCTCCTCAAGACAAAGGGCAAAATTACTTCCAATTCTGATAGCAAATGAAATAAAACAGGTCATTTCAAACAACTAAAACAATTCAATGGATGACAAATGTCACCCAGATTAGTTATCATAGTGATTATTATTACTACTAGTATTATATCTTTTTAGAAATCATACATAGGACTCAAGAGGCAAATTGGGAAGGAATTATTATTACCTACACAAAGAATTGGTTCATAATTAGGAAACCAGACATTTAGGTCTTCAAAGAGATCTCTGCCTCTGGACCCTTCGTGTTTATTAAATAAAGTAGCTGAACCAAATGGAACAGTTGTGAGCACCAACTTGAGGTGGTCTCACCTTCTGGAGGGCAAAAATTTCCAACTCAAAAATATTCCAATGGAGTGGCACATGTTCTTCTGCAAAAGAGAAATAGGACTGTGTTTTGAACTGGATTAGGAAGGGAAAGAATACAGAAACTAGCATAACGTTTTTCAGATGGAGCGTCCAACAGCTGATTCAGCTGGAATGTGTTTAGGTTAATAAGTTCCTGGATTTCAAAGTGACTGTTTTCTTTTTTTTTTTTTTTTTTTTTTTTTTTTTGGTACTGGGGATTGAACTCAGCGGCACTTGACCACTGGGCCACATCCCCAGCCCTTTTTTTGTATTTTATTAGAGACAGGGTCTCAATGAGTTGCTAAGTGCCTCGCCATTGCTGAGGCTGGCTTTGAACTCACGATCCTCCTGCCTCAGCCTCCCAAAGTGCTGGGATTACAGGCGTGCGCCACCGCGCCCGGCTAGCTCAAAGTGACTGTTTTCTTATCATAATTAAGTCCTTTAATTTGAGCATATACTCCTAAGTCCAGAATGGGTGTGGAAATTTTCAGTCAAAAGCCAGGGATACAACTGGCCCTGTCTAAAAGGAAAGTGGGAAAAATTCCATTCTAGAAGATTGGAAGAGGGGGAGAAAGAAGTTCAGCATAGGGCTTTTTAAAACAACTTCCTGTGACAGAGTTCTTGTTGTCACACACCATTTACCTCTAGAAAAGTTTATCATAATTTAAAAGTGGCTGGATTATTTGAGGACTTCAGTGTTCCACAGAGGTGATGATGGGATGCAGCTGGTTTCATCAAACTGTGATGGCCATGGAGAAAGCACACCAGGCTGACCCCAGAAGCTCATGTTCAAGTTCCAGTTCTACCACCACCTTGGTGTGTAACATAAGTCACTTTTTTACTATAGCTCTCAATTTCATTTATTAAACTAGATTAGTTGTGATAGCTAATACTAGATGATCTCTTTTTTTTTTAAAAATATTTATTTATTTGCTTTAGTTGTACACAATGCATTTTATTTTTACATGGTGCTGAGGATCGAACCCGGGCCGCGCACGTGCTAGGCGAGCGCTCTACCGCTGAGCCACAACCCCAGCCCACTAGATGATCTCTTATTAACCCCTTTGACATTGTTTTCCTAAGCCAATGGCTTTCAAATTTATTTTTTTACTCTGACTCACAATAAATATGTTTGTGATTCAGTACATACATTTTAGATGTATATGTAATTTATATACACACACATATATATATAGTATATTTGCTAAAATACATGTGCATACACCTACATGAAATGAATCAGTTTCATGAAATGATGCTCATCCCTTGTTTTAGCTCAGATGCTATAATATTTTAAAGCCGGTTTCATTAAGAAAAAACTGGTCAAGCCAGGTACCACCACTTGACCAGGTACTGGAATGGTTAGTAACCTGTAATCCCAGCTACTGGAGAGGATGAAGCAGGAGGATCACAAGTTCAAGGCCAGCCTCAGCAACTTAGTGAGGCCTTTAGCAATTTAGTGAGACTGTCTCAAAATTAAAAACCAAAGGGTTGGGGATGTGGCTCAGTGGTATAGTGCCCCTGGGTTCAACCCCACGTACCAGAAGAAGTGGCGGAGAGGAAATGTTGGTCAATTTTTGTTAAATGAACTTTGTGACCCACAGTTTGACATTCACTCCAGCAGGCACAATTTGGCGTAATGAGGAACTGTCTCCGGGTGAACACAGGTGAGTGCATATGTTAATGGTTAATATTTTGATCATTGGAGGAATGGTAGCTATGTAGATACCAGTCCATTGATTGAATGAACATGCTATAACTGTGGCAAAACAATATGACATATTAAATAAATATGACACTAAATACAATCTAAATACAAGTACTCTCCAATGAACTGACCTATTTTAAGTTCTGCACAACTGAACTTCAGCTTTTCATTATTCTCTGAGCAAAACTTTCTTTTTAAACTTCCTTTACCTGCTTGACTGGCTTTTAACTCTTTAATAAAGTACTCTTAGTTTTTTGATGAATGGGTCACTTCTGCTTTTAAACAATTCCTTTAAAATTTTCTATAGTTTTTGCTGGAATAATTGAAAAGAGTCCTTGATTTGTTTAATTAAAAGTACTGCTAATAACACAATTATGTAATGTTTGCCCTTCACTTTCAAAAACTATTTGAGGGGAGACACTATCAGAAGATTCTAGTCCTTGTATCTTTTAGCCTCTTTTCAAATCCTCCATGTGTCCATTATTGCAGTTCGGGGTTCAAGTCTTAGTATGCCATGGTTTCCCAGGGAATTCCTGACTTACACTTACATGATGCTCATGGTTCCGGGATAATGGGTGATTCAACCAGGAATGAGAGTCGGGGTCCCATTCCCCCAGCAGTGTTCCCCTTTTCGTTTTAAGCATACATACTTTTTGCACATGAGAAACAACCACAAGTATTAAGGATATTTCCAATGGTTCAACCATGTAAGGGACTATTTCAGAGAAATCTCAAATATTTTTATATCTTTTTAAAAAGGTTACATTACAAAACAACCCACTTTCAGTTAACACTTCTAAACAGAAGACAATTATATGGTGGCTTTCTTTCTTTTTTTTTTTAAGAGCAGGACATAATTCACAATTTCCATTTATTTGTTTAAAACATGTAACTTATAATGAAATTAACATAAGAGATTATATTTCTTTTCCATCTATTGTACTTTTTCTTCCACTAATACTACTTACACCAGCATTTTATTTATTTATTTGTACTGGGATTTGAATACAGGGGCACTCTGCCACTGAGCTACATTCCCAGCCCTTGTTCTTTTCTTTTATTTTGATAGGGTCTCACTAAGTTGCCCAGGATACCCTTGAACTTGGGATCCTCCTGCCTCAGCCTCCAACTAGCTGGGATTACAGGCACATGCACCCCACCTGACTTATAGTAGACATAACAAATTCTAAACAATTGAGTTTATGAAATCTCCTAAATTTGGCTTATTTTTATCTATCTTTTATTACACCTTAATTTAACATTATCCTCACCTACCTTTGTAACTATGTACAAAATGTCTTGAGATTATTTGGTTGCTCTATGAAGTTGGATCACTGGGATAGGAGTAATGGCCCAATTATTGCATTTGTGTACTTGACTTTTGTCTTAAAATTTCTCAACCTCATCAACTCAACTTTTAAAAAATCATCATAATATTTGTATTCCTGAAAATTAACATTTGCCCATAACACTTTGAATCTGCAATAAAGAGCCAAAAGAACTTCACTTACAGGCCAATAATTGCTGGTTTCACATTTAGAGTTTTGGAACCTCCATCTGCCTTGCACACCATTGCTCCCCTGCCCCCACCCCAATATAATACAAGCTAATCTTTCCAGTGCATAACAATTTCCACCAAATATATGTTACATTGTTGAAGGGCTACCAGATTTCTTATTTTCTGAAGAGGGGGAAAAAAACCTTTCAAGATATATTTCTGTTAGTTTACTTTCCATATCCAGGTAAGCACACTGTGCTATTCCTGGGGCTTTTAAAAATATCATCCATGCTGATCCAAATCAAACAGACCTTTAGAAGGTACTGACAACGACATCTTCATTGAGCATGATCACTGCTAAGCTTTAGCGCCTTGTTTGCTCTGTAATGCTGTGCCAAGATCTTGGCCTTTAGATGTTCCCAGAATCCCTGGAAACATCATTTGTTTGTGAGTATAAGCTTTAAAATGGTTTTGCATCCACAACAAAATTTGAGGACAAAGTAGCAGTGTGAATCTCTTACTGGGCTGAATTGTTTTCTAAATTTCCCTAACCATAGGTCTTGGAGCCAGTTAGAACAGAATTTTAAGTAGCACCTTATGTTGGTGTATTTATAAAATATACCAAAGGTAAAAGAGAGTAAAAGGACTTGCTGTAAAAGGATTCATTTTTTATAATCTTTGAAATGAAAATTTCTGATTATTAAAAGCATTAATTAAATTATTAACTTCTGAAGGATATTGATGGGAATTATGATGAAAGACTCACAATGTTTAACTTTTAAAACATGAATTAAAACATCTGTTCTTCATATCCTAGCCTGATGACTTCAAGTTATTAGCAGGGTATCCTAACAATAACTCTTTCTTTTAAAAAATATTTTTTAGTTGTATATGGACACAAAATATCTTTATTTATTTTTATGTGGTGCTGAGGATCGAACCCAGTGCCTCACACATGTGAGGCAAGCGCTTTATCACTGAGCTACAGCCCCAGCCCTCTAACAATAACTCTTAACACTCAAAATAGGCTTTAATATGATAAAGGCTAAACATCATGGTTATATCATTGGAAAACACTAAAAATATGGGCAGAAATAACACTTTAAAATTTCTATTGTAAGTTTTCAAAAATAGTACACTAGCAATCAATTTTCTTCTATTTTAGCTGCATTTTGACTAATAGAAGAAAGGCATTTTTAAAAATGGATTCTTTTCAAAAAACAAAGAAAAAAGGAAACTGAACAACAAGAACCATGCATACTCCCATCAGAGGGAACAGGAAAGGATGGGGAGTTGAACATACTTGGTAGCTTGTTGGGCAGCACGGAAGCCACAATGTCCTTTTCTCCACTTGCCCTCTGGTGTATGTTGGCCTTGGTGCCAGGCAGCAGAGCGCTGCAGCATGTGGAGAGGCAGACAGTTTTGCTGGCTCCCACTTGTTCCTCAGGCCAAAGTCCAGGCAGAAGTTGGCCTTGTGGGGTTCCTGTCATCCTGCCAACCCACAGCACTCCTGGGACACTGCTAGGAGAATGCCGGCCAAATCCTGCATGAGAAGCCATCTACTTCACATCCTCTTCAATATGGGGGCAGGGGTTAGACTAAAAGAAACCCATTCTACCAGATTTTATGGTATTGTGCACTACCCAAGGAAAGTAAGAAAAAGAAAAGAAAAAAAAAAAAAAAAAGCCACTTGTTTAGGCTCACACAATAGACAGGAAAGAATTCTTCAGAGTAGTTGATCTGGGAATGAAGTCCAACATCCCTAAATCTCAGCTCAGTAGCATTTTTTTCACTTACCAATGGTTTTTAGAGTTTTAAATAATCATGATTCTATCAACTTTGGGCCATATATTATTGCTTTCTCAAAGCAAGAGTGGTCCAAAGCCACTGCTCCACAAATATAGAATAATCTATGTATGATTCAGCAATAATCAAACATATTAGTACAGAGTTACACACACATGTATTATCAAAAGGAGGTCTTCACTGCTACTCTCAAGGTTATTTATAACAAATGACTTTTAATAAGGTTTCTCAAACATCATATATTGGTAGCTGCTCATATGAACATTCACATTTATGTGGAGGTGCTCAGAAGCAAACACAGTCACAGCATGTAAGTATGCAGTCTCTTTTCTGAACCAAAAAAGACAATGCATTTCTAAAGAAGGTTCAAATTTTATTATACTTTTCCCCCTGAAAAGTGAAAATCATAATCTTATATAATTTCTTTCAGGTGGATAAACTTACACAATTTATCAACGCTTCCCTAAATTTTTACACCACACTGAACTCCAACAGGTTTTTGTTTTAAGGTAAACCAGGTTTTTGGCTCTTCCCTGTGGAGAAGTTACTTTCAAGTCAGTGAAAGTTCTTGGCCCATGATTAAAAGTCTTTGCCAATTAGTACTCAACAACTTCAATTCATTTTTTTCTGGTTCAAGATGAGTAGGAGCCTAATAAGGCTGTGATAAAAGGGCAAAAGGCACTGAGAGCCAAAAGCGGATTAATGAGCTCCTCCATTTATTTGTCTTCCTAACAGCTGAACTGTTACAACTATTGACACTCTTCAAAAGGTTCCGCTCTGAACCCTGTCCAGGCACTGCAGGCTCCAATGGACATCTTCAAATCCAGAGAATGGCGGGGCAAGAGCTTCCCCTGTGTGATGCCAAAACCAACAAAGCCCCATGGATCAGGTAATGAAACTTCAGCTTTTCCCCCTTTGAGATTTATTTACTGGCAGCTGACAAGGGGCAAATTCAGCTCGAATTGTGCAGTCAAGGCCCTGTCAAGCTTTTAGAGGCACCCTTGTCTTGAAGCACCTTCATGACTGGCATTTTGCTCAAAAGCCCTCGGCACTGGTCCTTAACAGCTTATGACATCACAAAGGACACTCCAGACAGATGCCTACATGGCATCCTGCAGCATTTTAAAAGAGAATTAGTGGTTTTAATTATGGTCGTAGTATGAAAGGGAACCATGCAAGCTCCACAGGAGACCTTTGATCAGACCCTTTTGCTAGTACAATGCCACGGAACTGTGACTATTCCTGGTAAGGGGCCTTTTCTTGCTGAATGACTCACCAGTGATCTTTGAATGCAGACAAGCTTCTAGCCCTCCCTCTTCATTAGTGAGCATTTCTATACAGGGGCCTATATAGTGCCTGGAGTCTAGGAGCTCTACAATTGGGGGGAAAAGAATCCCTACAGATTCTGGCCTCTACTTAGGAAGTGCTGAAGGACTCTGAGTGACTTTATTCATTAAAACAGGTTGCTATTAATTAACTGTCATAATAAAATAAAGAACTATTATTTGCATTTCTTACTCTGTTCTCTTTAGTAATATGTATAAAAGATGCTTGTAACAGAAATGAATTTATTGGACTTTCCCATCCCCCCAAACCAATCCCTAACACCCCACCCCCCGCATTTAGGCAGCAGGAACTCCTAATTATTGGGCCTAGATCTGTAAGTCCAAATAGAAGTAAAACATAAATATAAAATTAATTATGTAAATATAAAATCCTTTTTACTTGCCATTTGGTTTCTGTAACTGAACTAAGCAAACATCAAATTAGCTCAAATTAGTGATTTCAGGAAACTATTGTCTTATAACAATAAAACTCAACATTTATCAAAATATCATCTACTTGCTGTGTAGCTTGGAATATGATTATGTAACAACCATAGTTACTTAAAAGAAAAAGAAATTCTAATTTAAAGCATATAGAAGTCCATCCTTTTAAAAAAACTATTTTGTTTTCAGAAAACAGAAAATGTCTTTGGTCTGATATGAATAGACATACATGGCCCTTTAAAGATTCATGGTTGATATTTTAGGTCTATGAAAGTAGTTCATTATCTTTTAGAATTTAATTGAATCAAGCACAGTCATTTGGTGAAAGGTTGTTGAAGATTTTTGAAAAAAAATTTTCAAAAGCTTCTCATGGATATGCTAATTTGGTAACATGGGATAAATAGAATTTTGCATAAATAGCACACATCTCAGTCACTAAACATCCATTAAGCAATACTGTTGTACCATATTACTTGTATCTGGAAAATCAGTTAGTTTTCAATTTCTTATACAGTTTTCTTGAAGGAAAACTTTTGGACTTCAGAATTTTGGAAGTTGAAAGTCGAGCAGGTTTTTCCCATTTTGCTGTATCATGCATTTTTCATATTTTTCAGACTTTGCAGTTCTTTTCTTAGGTGCTTGAGAGCAACTAAAATATCAGGTAGCTGTGGATCATTCTGTGCTTTCTGAGTATAGAGACGAAAATGTCTGATGGTTTCAGACAACAGGACTTCAGGGTCTGTATCTCTCTCCTGAAGACGCAGCATCCGCTCACAAGCGATGGCGTAGTTCTTGTGCCAATTCACTGGGTGTTCCTTTTGTAAATAGACAATCTCCTTATAAAGCTGGAAAATGGGAAAATGTTGGTATTCCATTGTTATTCCTTGACTTTTTTTCCCTCCCAAAACCATAAAACATAAAGGAATTAAGAGGAAAAAAAATCCAAGCAGCATACAGTAAAATCAAATTGTTGCTAGGCCATGCAGAAAATGCAACGATGTTACTTTAATTATAACAGTAGCGGGAAGCAAATAGGCTTCATCTAAAACTGCTTCTGGGGTTTTTGGATGTTGCAGAAGGAACCTAAGACACACTGTGTCAGGACAAAATGCTCTTCCTCCAGAAAGATGTTCTGGGAAAGGGATTTAGTTCTAAATTGTGGCAAGCTATTTACTCAACAGGGAGAGAGGCTGAAACTCTAAATTTAGCTGCTGGAGGGGGGAAAAATGACAACTTCCTTTAGAAGACTGAGTGGAAAAAGAACTTAAAAAAATTTAAATTCTATCCCATATTATTTAAAAGAATTTCTCTCTGTATTGAACACAACAGCAATAATAGCAACAACAAAAAAATCCAAACAATTCTATCATCAAGTAGGTTAAGCATAACAATTTAAGAGATAGCCTTAAAGCAAGATAGTAAACATTTTCAGTTATCCTATAACTTACATTTTTGATAGTTAAAACTTTGCCCACAGAAATTTTAAATTTTGATTTTCCAACATCAGAGACAGTATCAACTGAATATAGTTGGAATTTTCAATATCAAGTTTTCCAGAGGAAACACATTAAAATTTAATAAATAAATAAATAAGCCAATACAAATCTGCTAAATGTAGTATTACGCTTGCTGCTTTGGGGATTTCACAGCCTTCTTGGGAACTGTCAAGTTACAGCTGGATTCCCAGGAGTCTTCCTGTAGATTCTCTGAGCACAGAACAGCAATAACACTTTCTATGGGACAAGGGCTTTTTGAATTAGAATTGCACTCAAAACATCATTTTGCTGAAACGGACCAACTATATTATCTATTTCTCAAACTCCTGCTCGAGAGAAGACAAATCCATACCTATTTTAAAATAGCATCCTTGCTAAAAATCCATGTTTGGTGTATCATTTTGATACTTAATTAACCTTTAGTCTTCAAGTTGCCTTTACAGCAACTTTCCCCTCAGTTCCCTTATTTGTATGAAATAGGGAAGGGAGGGTGTGGAGGTGTAGTTTAGTGGTACAGCACTTGTTTAGCATGTGTGAGGGCCTGGGTTCAATCCCCAACAGCACAATAAAATAAGAAAGAGTCACCACATGCTTTAATGTATATCAACACTATAAAGTCTGCCTCCTATGTTTTTATTTCCTTAGTAAAACATTCAATTCTTCTCTGCCATCTCTCAAAATCTTTTTTTCTTTCAGTTGCTTCTTCTGAGCTTCCCTCTGAGGAATGTGTATAAAGTGTGTAGCATGCTGCTCATACCAAGTAGGTGCTCAGGAACTGTTTTCAAAAATCTATTGAGAGTTTGAAGTCCAAAAGAGAGGCAGTGCTTCAAGAAGCCCTTATTTTTCCAATTGCTCAAGAGAATCATTGGCTCAAGTGACCCACCTCCTACAGCCTTCAGGCATTGAAGAATCTACCCTTTCCTAGAATATTCTGTGACTGATGCATCTTCAATTTGATTTGGATGACCTATTAAGCCACAAGTGTCAAGTCTTAAGAAGCCAATCATGTTTCATGATGTGGAATTGAAAATTATATTTCCTCTTCTGAGTGTGCTACTATGACATTGTCTTAGTGGACTTGTCCCATTAATTGGGAACATTTTCAGCTTAACCAGTTTGTTCCTAAGGATCTGGCTACTCCATGCACCTCTACTACTCCTGAACTTGTGTCACCTGAACTTAATGTTCTGTTTAAACTACTGAGGTAGGTGATGTAAATGACAACAAAAATATCCTTTACACCTAACAATATTCTAGAAAAAAAAACAGTAATAGGGGTGGGTTTGTGTTGATCCACCAAATATTTGCCCTCAATTGTCTTGTAAGCATTATCACACATCTGTAGACACAGGAGATACCCATAGTCTGTGTTCACTGAAAAAAAAAAAAAAAAAAAAAAAAGCTAAAGGGACAAAAAATCCACAAATGAGCTTTAGGTGGCCTAGCAACTGACCATGGAAGAGATCACTGATGAGAAAATGAAATATTAATAAGTCTCAGTTTTCCCCCAAATAAATACTGCTTTTTTTTTTTTTTTTTAATTTTTGATATTAGGAATTAACCACTGAGTCATGTCCCCAACCCTTTTTAGTTTTTGAGACAGGTTCCTGCTAAATTGCTTAGGGCCTCACTAAGTTGCTGAGGCTGCCTTGAACGTGTGATACTCCTGCCTCAACCTTCAGAGTCACTGGGATTATAGGCCTGTGCTACAGCACCTAGGTCTCCCAAATAAATACTGTTTATTTTTCATAGTGTTACAGAGTATGAGAGATGAACAGAATATGGTACATCCAAAGATACAAGAACTGATCTTATTTTTATATGTGTGTGGTATTGGGGATTGAACCTAGGGGTACTTAACCACTAAGCTATATCCCCAGTCCTATTTTCTTTCTCGCTCTCTCCTTTTTTTTTTTCTTTTTAGGTAGGGTCTCATTAAGTTATTGAGGCTGGCCTCAAAGTTGCAATTTCATGCCTCAGCCTCACAAATTGTGGGATTTCAGTGTCACCATACTTGGTTAAGAGCTAATCTTTTGAAGTTTAAAGCCCATATTTAAAAAAAAAAAAAAAAATTTTTTTTTTGGATGTTGAAAGACCTTTATTTTATTTTATTCATTTATTTATATGCAGTGCTGAGAATCAAACCCAGTGCCTCATGGATGCTAGCCAAGTGATCTACCATAACCCTGAGCCATAATTGCAGCCCCCAAGCCCATATTTTGTTAAAGAAAAAAAAAAAAAAAAATCAAAGCCTGGAAAGGTTAACTGTGAGTCACAGTTGACAATCAATGGCAGAGAGGGCCAAGAACCTGGACCTCCCAACTGCCAGACAGAACTCCAGCGTTTTACCCCCTATAACCAACTCCCTTCCTGCCTTTGCCCCTGGGTTTCTTCCTTATGGACTACCCTCCCCTCCTCTCTAACTTCCTTGCCCCACCATCTGTCTTGCCAGCTCCTTCTGATATTTCAAGGATATCCAGTGGCATCTCTTCTGGAAGCCTCTCCTCTTTCCCACCAGCTCTGGTTTTCTATTCCTACAGAACCTCTGCATGCCTCTCACAGCACTTAAAAGAGTGAACTGTGACTGAGGACTTGACCATCTGTCTTTCTCTTCAGCCTGCTACCTTTTTTGATAGTTGGAACAACGTCAGTTATCTCCAACATAATATGTGGTATGGAGTTGGTGCTCAATAAATGCTTTATGAGTGAAGAAATACATGAATAAAAAATGAACCAATGATGAGAATTTAGGAGAGAAATTAGTCATATTTATTGGATGCCATGTTATTTTGACTCAGCACCAAGCAAATGCCCTGGCTAAGCAGATCCACGGCAGTCTAGAGAGAAAGCAGAAAGATCTCATTGCTCATACACATAGGTCCTGGGCTCTGTGTTCATAGGTCCTTGTCAGTATATCTGTTTCTTATATATAAGACTCCAAGATTAAATCTGAAGGTGTTGAAAGAGCCCATTGCTATAAATAATAGAAAAGCACAGACTTGTTAAAATAGTGCCCTAGCAAGCCTCTTGTCTGTGTTCCATTTACCAGCAGAGAAGGACAATTTGTGTAGGAGCCTCAGTGTACCTTGGGAAGGTCCATCCAGCTTCCTGTGGCCAGTTAGAAGACAGGACCTCTCTCTGTGACCTTTTATCTTTACTCTTAAAATCTCAACCAGCCATGGCCATATCATTTTTAAAATTAGTGTATATTGATTATACAGAATAATGGGCTTGATTGTGTCATATTCACATGCATATTACATACTTTGATCATTTCTACTCCCCAATACCCCTCTTATCTTTCCTTCCCCTCTTTCAAGTTCCTCTTCTTCTCTAATCTCCCTTCTACTTTCAAGTCCTCTTTAAAACATGTGATACTTGTCTTTCTGAGTCTGGCTTATTTTGTTTAATATGATGATCTTCAGTTCTATCCATTTTCCTAAAAATAATATTGTTCTTCATGGCTGAATGAAATTCCACTGTGTATATATACCACATTTTCTTTATCCATTAATCTGTTGACAGGCACCTAAGCTGTTTCCTTAATTTGGCTGTTGCAAATTGTTCTGCAATAAACATGGGTATGCAGGTATCTCTATAGTATGCTGACTTTAATTCCCCTGGGTATATACCAAGAAGCGGTATAGCTGAATCATATGAGAGTTTCATTTTTTAGTTTTTTGAGGAACCTCCATACTGATTTCCATAGTGATTATATTAATTTACATCCCCACCAACAGTGTATAAAGGCTTCTTTTTTTTTTAAATTATTTATTTATTTACTTTAGTTGTACACAATGCAATACATTTATGTTTATGTGGTGCTGAGGATCGAACCCAGGCCACGCACGTGTGAGGCGAGCACTCTGCCGCTGAGCCACAACTCCAGCCCCAAGGCTTCTTTTTTCCTTACATCCTTACTAGCATTTACTGTTATTTGAATTTTTTTGTTGCGGGGGGTGGGGGGAGTGGGCAGATTACTGGGAATTGAACTCGGGCACTTCACCACTGAGCCACACCCCCAGTCCTTTTTACTTTAGTTTTTTAAATTTTGAGACAAGGTTTCACGAAGTTGCTTAGGCTGGCCTTGAACTTGTGATCCTCCTGCATTAGCCTCCTGAGTTTCTGGAATTACAGTTGTGTGCCACCATGACTGGCTTTTTTTGTATTCTTGATGATTGCCATTCTGAGACATAGGAGATACCCATCTCAAGTAAGATGGACTCTCAATGTAGTTTTGATTTGCATTTCCCTGATGGCTAAAGATACTGAACTTTTTTATCCCAAATAATTACTGACCATTGGCCCTATCATTCCAACTGTAGCCAGTGTCAAGACTTTTATATAGAGGATAACCTGTCAGAATTTTTTTTTTAATAAAGTTAAAAAGTCAGTATATTAGTTTCCTCTTGCTGCAGTAACAACTTATGAACATAGTAACTTAAAACACATATTTGTTATCTTGCAATTCTGTTGGTGAGAAGCTGTAAAATCAGCAGGGTTGGATTTCTTCTGGAAGACCTAGTGAGGAGTCTGTTTCCCTACCCTTCCCAACTTCCAGAGGCTGTCTGCATTCCTTAACCTGCAGCCCCTTCCTCCATCTTCAGGGCCAGTGGTGTAGCATCTTCAAATCTCTCCCTCTCCGACCTCTGCTTCTGTGTTGTATCTCCTCTGACTCTGACCTTCCTGCCTCCCTTTTATAAGGCCCCTGTGATTACATTAGGCCTACCTGAATAATCCGGTATAATCTTCCATCTCAAGACACTTAATTTAATCTCATCTACAAGACACTTAATTTAATCTCATCACAGGTTCTGGATATTAGGATACAGACATCTTGGTGGGGAATATTTTGTCTACCCTCCATCATAAACATTGTTTATGATACAATTGAGTTATTTTTCCATATACAACATTTAATAATGCCCAAACTAAGGCTAGAAACAAAAGACTAAAAACTCTGTCATAGCTGAGCATGGTGGCACATGCCTGTAATCCCAACTCTTTAGGAGGCTGAGACAGGAGGATTGATAGTTCAAGACCAGCCCCAGCAACTTAACAAGACCCTAAGCAACTGAGACCCTGTCTCAAAATAAAAAATAAAAAGGGCTGGGGATGTGCTCAGTGGTAAAGCACTCATGGGTTCAATCCCCAGTACCAAAACAAACAAAAAATTCTGTTGTACATTCTTCTCCATCCCAGTCACTGCCACCTTCCCACCAAATATCTCTACAAAATTTTCACATACCTTATATGCATGAGAGTAGAGCTGAGTTTTCACCTTTGAAGGCATATCAACAGTTTCTGCCAGGCTGAAGATGAAGAATGGTGTTTTCATCCTGGGGGTGCGAATGGGAACCTTCATTAAAATCATGCCATCAATTTCACATTCAGGAATAAATCTTCTAGGCTTTTCCACTGGTATTGAGTGTACCAAAACCCTTTACTGTGCTATTTTTCATTCTTTCATATTCATGGACGTTTACTCTGAACCTATAGCAACAACCCCTTCCCCAAAGTGCTGCATTTATTACCAAATCTTTCAGAAAAAAGTCTATGTTCATCATTGCTATTACATACTGGTTTCCTTCAGATGAACATTATTCTTAAACAAGAACAGCTGGAAAGTGGGGAGACTTGGCTGGATTATCAGCACATTCCTGAAGGTACCTATCATGGCAGCTCACTCCATGTGTGACCAGGTCTTCAAAGGTGGCTAGATTCTTTGACCATATGAACTCATCCAAGTTGTATTTAGCACACTAATTAAATCAATACCTGCCCAAATAATGACTGCTTTCCTCTTTTATGTGATTTATCCCCAGCTTTCCCACATTTGGTCAGAGAAATGTGCATACAATGTATCTTTGACCAGGGCTTTAAAGCAAGTGTTTGTCCTTATAACTAAGATGATAACTTGATATGTTCTATTTTCTGACTTTTTCAAAACTATTATTTATAAACTATGGTATATCTATTTTTATAATCATTATGTTACATCTGTATTTCTTGACACTTCTTCTTTTTTTTTTTTTTAGTACTGCAGATTGGCCCCAGGGGTGCTTTTACCACTGAGATAGGGTCTCACTAAGTTGCCCAGGCCTCAAATTTGTGATCCTCTGCTTCAGCCTCCCAGGAAACTTGGATTACAGTGTACACCACTGTGCCCAGCTTCTTAATACCCCTTTAAATACATGTAAACCATATCTCAATTCTAAGTACACAATCCCTGGCATATACTCTTGAAGAAGGAAGCAGTCAATATGAGCAAGGCATCCCTGTGTATTAGTTTAGGACCTTTGCATTAATATTTAGGCCAAAGTTTGCTCAGTTAGTTGTTTTGATTATTTAAAAATAATGACAGGAACCAGGAAAAGCAGTAACATCACTATGAAGTGTTCCATACAGGAGAATGTGATCTCTCTCTCTGAACAACAGGAAAATATAGCATCTATCACATTAATAATCAATCTCTTTTAACATGTTTGTTCATTCCATCAGGCTATGAGTTCTATGAGGGTAGAAACTGTGTCATATTCATATTACAGCTTTGATGCCTGGAATAGTGCCTGGCTTCTTAATAATTAACTGGCACATTACAAATAGAGGCAAGGTTGTGATGATCAATTTCCATTCAATCTCATTCACTTTGGTTTAGTTGAAAGAGGACAGCATGGGAGTTAAGAGTGTTCTAGAGTCAAAGTCTAGGCTCCACTATGAATGGCTAAGTGGCCTTGGGCATGTAGACCTTCTTCCAGTTTGTTGTTTTATAAAGTGGGGATATTAATAACAACTTCATAGGTTATGAGTATGAAAATAGATTATTTGTATTAGCTCAAAAAAACATTAGTACAATGCCTTAAGCCAAATAGTTGCTCATAAATATTATTTTTATTACCACTCACCCCTATTCCCAAAATGAAAATTGCCATAGGCTATTTCTCTGCCATATTAAAAACAGACAGCAAACACAAAAATGTAATTAATCACCTTGCTTGCCACATCTCTTCATTGGCCACAGATTCCCAAGAAGATGGATCAAACCTGCAGTTACAAGAAACAATAATATCTTTCTGTCAGCTACATTTATTGCTATAGACATGAAATGCATGAAATGCCTGTTTTATAATCTTATAAGGCCACTAAAATAGGCTGAATCTTTTTTTTTTTTTTTTTTTTTTTTTTGGAGGGGGTACTGGGATTGAACCCAAGGGCTCTTTATCACTGAGCTACATCCCCAACCCTTTTTGTTTTAATTTTGAGACAGGGTCTTGCTAAATTGCTTTGGGACTTGCTAACTTGCCTCAGCCTCCCAAGTTGCTGAAATTACAGGTGTGTGCTACCACACCTGGCAAATAGGCTGGATCTTTAAGAACTAATAATGGCCAAACTAATAAATTTGTTCTCCTGAAAAGAAGTTCAGTTAAGGAATTACAGGTTTTGGTAAATGTGTCCTTAATCAGTGTGAGCTCGAGTGCCTCACGGGAGCAAACAAAGGCGTTAGGGGGACCAGCTATTATTAAGAGCCATTAAACATCAACAGTGCAGGAGTGAGGTGTGGGCTGTGGCTCTAGACAGAGTGAAGACCCCAGGAGCTATGAAACAAGGGAATAAGCATGAAGAGGGGACTCCTGGCTTGGTTAAACCATTAGTAGGACTATGATGCCATTCAAAGAACTCTAGCCAAAACATTTATTGATTTTGCTCCATTAAAATTTCTCTCTTATTGTGTATTTTGATGGAATGGAGACAATGAACAATGTTGTGTACACATATTATTGTCTGCAATATGAAGAATATGTTATTTCTAACTTTTTCTTATAAAAGTCACAGAGTGCTTTGTTTTAAAACTAGTTATTCAGCTCTGGCTGTTAATGCAACAATGTGGTCTGCTTGCTTATGTTGATTCAAAAAACTTTCATAGCATTTTTTTCATATGAACTTGTCTCTCGTTTTTGAATTTTAAGCAACAGGTTAGATAATTTTTAAGTAATTCATAATTTTGAAAATAGGTAGTGGAGTTGGAAGGATTGTAAACTAGTACAACCACTATGGGAATCAGCATGAAGGTTCCTCAAAAGACTAGGAATAGAACCACCCTATGACCCAGTTGGTATCCTACTCCTTGGCATTGATCCTAAAGAATTAAAGTCAGCATACTATAACGATACACGTACACCCATGTTTATAGCAGCACAATTCACAAAAGCCAAACTATGGAACTGGCCGAGGTGCCCATCAATGGATAAAGAAAATTTATATTTATATTCAGCCATAGGAAAAATAAAATGATGGTATTTGCAGGAAAATGGATAGAACTTGAGAATATTATATTAAGTCAAACTCCAAAGGTCAAGGGTCATGTTTTCTCTCGTATGTGGAAGCTACAGAGGAAAAAGGAAAAGAAAGGTGGGGGGATCTCATGAAAATCAAAGACAGAGCAGCAGATGAACTACTGAGGAATAATATTCACCAAATTATATTGCTATATCATATGCATGCATGAATATAAACAAATCCCACCATTATGTATAATAATAAAAAATAGGAAAATAATTTTAAAAATAAGAAAAAAATAAAAATAGGTAGTGGAAGCAATTCTTTAGACAGTGACCATTTTCCACATGGGAGACAGTAAACTCTGTGTAGAAATGCTTAAAGGAAGACTAAAAGTAATGTCCCAAACAACATAACCAGGTTGATGCCAGAGAGCTAGAAAAAATTTAAAAAGTAATCAAATTCAGTCTTCTGTACAAAAAAATTATCTTTTTTTGTTGTTGTGCTGTGGATTGAACCCAGGACCCTGCACATGGTAGGAAAGTGCTGTACCACTGAGCTACTTGTGCAGCCCATATCTGCCATTCTTGAAAAAAGAATATGACAAGTTCATGCATGTGGAAACTATCATGGGCAGCAGAGTACCTCTGAAAGTTCAAATGCTGTTAATGAGTTCCTTTTATTTTAGGATAATGAGATATGGGGTGGTGGACAATACAGCATTGAAAGGCCTGGAAGCTAAAGATGCCATACATCTAACTCTTATGGTACCCACTCAATCTCAGCCTCCTTTTCCCTCTGTGTCCCCATCATTCTGTAAATAGGAAGTCAAGGGAAATATGTTTTCTTTCTCTTCATGTTTTCTGATACATGGTGGGCAGCAAATATTTGAAAAAAAAAAACAAAAAAAAATTAATATAACTAAAAGTGTATACTTTTATAGACACACAAAAAACTGCCATCTTCTGCTTAAAATACAACTGCTTTTCATACCTTCCATATTCTTCAGTCCAGTTGTAGATATTTCTTGTGAGTTTAATCCATTCCTCAGGGTTGAATACAATCTCTGAAGGAACTAATTTGTCACAAGACCCCCATGGCCAAAGTGAATAGTTCTTTTTCCAGGTTGGGTCACCTTCATGAATTCCTATGCAAACAAACGTTTCTTTTCTATTGAAAATAGAAAAATAGGTGAGATATTTTTAACTTAAGATTCTAAATGGTAAATACCATCTATCAAATGCCATTTTTGACTCCTTAAACCTTGGTTACCAATAAACCATTTGTAAAGATGTGGTTTATTTAAATATTTCCCAAATACATTGAAATCTATCTTAGTATAAAAATAATAGAATTTTTTTTTTGAATGGGAGCAAACACACACAGATTAAAAAAATCTTCCAGTCTATAACTTTATATCACTTGGGGACAAGTATGGTTTTCAGGAAAACTGCTGTGGTATTGTCTCAGGTGTAAACATGTTTTCTTTGATATCTCTTTTTATTTTACAGACAGAAATATGAATGTTCCTTTGTGTCCCTACTTAGCCCTAGTCTTTCCTTCCTTAAATTCTCATTATACTTTAAAAAAAATTATCTTTTGTTATTATTATATTCAACTTATTATTTGCATTTGTAAATCTCCCTGAGTAGCCCAAAAGCATCTTGAGGATAGGTCTTCTACTCCTGAAGTAACTGAAGTAACTCTGAATCCCACACAGTATGACACATACCTAACATAGAATAAATACTTGCTGGATAAAATTAATTAGAATAACTATTAGCAACATCAGTTCCTGTAAAAATTAGTAATAGAAATGGTTAAAATAAGTTTTGTTCAGGACAAATGATAACTAATTATCTTCCAATTTGTTGTTTATGTCTTAATAGCTATTATTAAGTAAGAAAGAAAAAGTAACATATTAGGGGAAACTGGTGAAAAGTAAAAAACCAAAACTTTGAAACAAGACACCTCCAGCTTAGACTTTATTTTCTTCTTTTCTTTTTTTGTACTGGCAATTGAACCCAGGGGCAGTTCACTACTGAGCCATATCTCCAGCCCTTTTTACTTTTTATTTTGAGACAGGGTCTTGCTAAGTCGCTGAGGATGGCTAGATTTTAGATTTTTTTTTTTTTTTTTTTTGCATCATTTACTGCCTCTAGGATTTGGGAAAATTAACTACCTGTGTGTAGTCTCCTCACCTGTGAAATAGGTCTGATAACTGTCTTTGAGGGTTTTCTAAAATTAAATGAAACATCTGAAATAAGTACATTCTTAAAACATAATAGAGTTCAGTTTTGAGGAAGATGGAGTGAGTTCACTTTGTCTCTCCATCTGCACTCAAGTATGGTTCCTGGACAGAATACATGGAGCAGGTATCTGAGGACTCTGAAAAAGAAATGACAAAAAAGAAGTCTGGGGAAAAGACCAGAATTCAAAGTCCTATCAAATCAGCAGTGAACTTATCATTTGTCTCCCTGCAGTATTGCTAGGAATGTACTCAAAAAAGCTCCAACCCAGCAGTATATATGAAGACACAAAGAATTCCAAGAAAAAAAAAAGCCTTTTATTTCTGGCCTAAAGAGCAATAAAGTAGACTCTTAAGGTTTGGAGAGAGTGGAGAAAACCCCCTTTTGTTTTTCCCTTCCTCTCCTTCTCAGATACCAAGCAACACTAGGCAGCAGTGGAGTTAGCAGCACAGTGATAGTAGTGGCATTCGGGCAGAAGCCTAAAACTCTGAGGGAGGAGAACCCTTCTAAGAAGAGGAGCTGTAATTCCAAGAGTAAGGGGCCAATCCCCATTGCCTTTTTTTTTTTTTTTTTTTTTTTAATTTATTCTTTAGTTGTAGTTGGACACAATACCTTTATTTTATTCATTTATTTTTTTATGTGGTGCTGAGGATTGAACCCAGGGCTTCACACATGCTAGGCGAACGCTCTACCACTGAGCCACAACCCTAGCCCCCCACTGCCTTTTGTATGTCCTCCTGCAGCCTGACCCCAGATGCATGCAGTCACAGGAAGTACATGGCAAAAGACAGAAATTAAAATCCCAGCTTTATGGATAGAGAACCAGAAAGGAAGACCTTAGAGAGCTGGAAAGTACTGGGATGACCAGTACTTTGGGGCAGAAATCAAGAGAGCCAATTCCATAGTTCTGTATGAACTCCTGGCTCAGAGATAAGCATACAGGGAACTGACCCTAAACAGAGCTTGCAAAATTAACCATAGGACAGTCTAGCACCTAGATCTCAGATTAGATACTTGGTAGCACACACATGGGATTGATCCAAATGTTACTGCAAATGTTTTAAAAAACAGAACTGGCATTGGAACCATAGCTCACAGAAAGTAGGCCAGAACTTGCAGCCACAGATGAGCTTGGCCAAAGGTTTGTTAAAAAAATAAAATACAGACATTGTTTTAGGATTAAATAAGGATCAATATTCAAAATATAGGATGTAATCCAAAATTACTCAGCATGTTAAGAACCAGAAAAATCTCAATTCACAAGGGAAAAGATAATCAACAGATGTTAATTCCAAGCAATTCTAGCACTGACACACAAAGACTATTTTTTAAAAATATTTATTTATTTGCTTTAGTTGTACACAATGCAATGCATTCTATGTTTACGTGGTGCTAAGGATCGAACCCAGACCGCGCACGTGCTAGGCGAGCGCTCTACCGCTGAGCCACAACCCCAGCCCACAAAGACTTTTTTAAAGCTATCATAATCATGCACCAAGAAGTAAGGGCAAATACTCTTGAAATTAGTGAGCAGATAAGGCATCTCAACAAAGAAAAGGAAGATATAACTGGGTGGGTTTAATATAAATCTGGAGAAAGAATATGTCAAAAAGAAATAGACTGAAGAAAATGTAGAGTCCCAGGCACCTAAATTTATGTCATTAATCTCAGAAGAGAAAGTACGTGGAACAGAAAAAAGTATTTAAAGAAATGATGTCTGAGAAGTCCACATTTTTTTTAAAGATACAATTTTACATATTCAAGAAACTTTGCGAATCCCCAAACAGGTTCAGTTTAAAGAAATCCACATCTAGATTCCTCATAATCAAACCACTGAAAACTAAAGATGAATGAAAAGTTTTGAAAACAGCCAGAAGGAGAGAACATATTTCTGCTGTGGATTTCTCATCAGAAGATACACAGGTCAAAAGGATGTAAAATAACATTTTTTAAAGTGCTGGGAAAAAATATTTATCAACATAAAATCCTGTATCCAAAAACAAGCTTAAGAAAATGAAGGTGAAATAAAACATTTTTGGATAATAGAAAATTTAAGAGGATCCACTGTTAACGTTCCTTTTCTAAAATAAATGTTACAGGGGACTAAGGCTGTAGCTCAGTGGTAGAGCATTCACCTTGCATGTGGAAGGCACTGGGTTCGATCCTCAGCACCATATAAAAATAAAATAAAGGCATAGTGTCCATCTACAACTAAAAAAATATTTTTTAAAAAAAGAAATGTTACAGGAATATATTCAGAAGAGAGGGAAATGATACAAGAGGGAAACCATCTAAATACCAGATTAAAGTATGAAAAATAGACCTGGTAAATACCTAAATACTGTGGTTTTTTTTCTTTTAAGATATTTAATATATGTCTAAAAATTTGAAAACTAAAATTAGCACATGTATGATATAACGTATGTAACAACACAATAAAAAGTGGGGAGATTAAAGGAATTTAATCCTTTCTGAAATCATTGAATTGCAATAACACCTTTCTTGTTATCTACCAAAAAAATTCCTTCAGGGTTTTTTATTGGTTTTAATAATTAATCATTTATCTTTTTAAAAAAATATCTTATTAGTTGTTCATGGACTTTATTTATTTATATGTGGTGCTGAGAACTGAATCCAGTGCCTCACACATGCTAGCCAAGCGCTCTACCACTGAGCCACAACCCAAACCCCATTAATCATTTATCTTTAATCAAGATTTCTACATTCCATTTGAAGTAATAAAATAAATATCTTTAATAGACTAAAAATTTTTGTATGTATACTATAATTTCAAGAGCAAGCAGGAGTTAAAAAGCAAAACAAAACAAACAAAAACAAAAACCCAAAACCTTCACCAAGACACATAGTAAAAATGATATAGTAAAATTCTCAGTAAAAAATTTTAAATGGGCTGGGCACAGTGGCACATTCCTATAATTCCAGTGGCTCAGGAGGCTGAGGCAGGAGGATTGTGAGCACAAAACCAGTCTTAGCAACTTAGCAAGGACCTGTCTCAAAGTAATATATATACATATATGGGAAGTGGGGATGTGGCTCAGTGGTTAAGCACCCCTGGGTTCAATCCCCAGCACCCCCCCCAAAAAATATTAAATGGAATCATAGAAAAAAAATCAATCCAAAAGAAGGCAGAAAAGTGGAAATAATGAAATGAAAAATAGGGAACATACTTAAGCAAATAATGGTAAATGTACATCTAAACATATTAAATGCAAATGGTTTATATAAACTAGTTAAAAAACAGATTGTATAATAAAACAAAATCCAAATATATGCTATCTACAAGAACCATTTTAAATATGATATAGGTTGGTTAAAAGCAAAAGGATGAAAAATACATCATGAAAACACTAATCAAATTAAAACCAAGAAAAAAATTCCAGAAGGATTTTTTTGGTAGATAACTAGAAAGGTGTTATTGCAGGAGTTGGAGGATATTATGGTAAGCAAAGTAAGCCAATCCTCAAAAACCAAAGGCCGAATGGTTACTCTGATAAGTGGATGCTGATTTATAATGCGGGGGGAGGGGTAAGTGGGGTGTGTGTGGGGGATGTGGGCAGGGCATGGGAAGAATGGAGGAACTTTGATGGGGCAAAGGGGAGGGAGAGAAGGGGAGGGAACTTAGGGGCAGGAAAGATGGTGGAATGATGGACATCATTACCCTAGGTACATATGGTGTGATGCTACACTGTGTACAACCAGAGAAATGAAAAGTTGTACTCCATTTGTGTACAATTAATAAAAATGCATTATGCTGTCATATATACCTAATTAGAATAAATAAATAAATAAATAAATAGATAAATAAATAAATAAAAACAATGAAAAAATAAAATATAAATCAAAAACCAAAAAAAGAAATAAAGGTACAATTCAACGATTTCAGAAAGGATATCTTTTCAACAAATAGTGTGAGGACAATCTGGCATCCCATATGCAAAAACAAAACTATAAAAATAGAAGAAAACAAGAGGAAATCTTCGTGACTTGGCATTATCAAAGAATCATTAGCAACAACACCAAAATTATAATTCATAAAAGAAAAACAATTGGGGGTTTCATTGAAATAAAAAAAACCTTTATCTCCACAAAAGACATTATAAGATAATAAAAAGACACAAATGGAGAAAATGTTTACCAATTACATACTGACAAAGGATTCATATCTAGAACATATAAAAAAAACTTTTAAACTTCAAAAGTAAGAAAACAAATCGCTTAATTCTACTCCTAGGTATGAAAACATATTCATACAGAAACTTAAGCATAAATGTTTATAGCAGCTCTATCTGTAAATGTCACAAACTGGAAACAACACACATATTTTCAACAGGAGAGAAGATAAACAAATTGTGGTACATCCATATAATAGAATATTACGCAGCAACAAAAAGCAATGAACTAGTATATAAAACTTGGGTGGCTCTCAAAAGCATATGTTGAGTGAAATATGCCATTATCAAAAGATTACATACTTTATGATTCCATTTATAGAACATTCTGGAAAAGGTAAAACTAGAATAATGAAGAATAATGAAGAACAGAACAGTGGTGGCTAGGTTTAGGGCTCTGATGATAGTATGGGTATAAAGGGTGGCACAAAAGGAGCTTGAGGGGCCACAGACTGTATTCTGTATTCTGACTATTATGGTGATCTCACAAATGTATACATGTATGAAAATTCACAGAACTGTATGCACCCCCCTAAAAAGAAAGAAAAAGAGGGAAAAGAAAAAAGTTACTATATAATAAACATAAAATAATAGTTGCTCAATAAAATAATAGTTGCTCTGATATGTATGTGACGCAAATATTAGCTTCTTTCTATTTTGGGGGAGGGCAGGTACCGGGGATTGTAAACTCAGGGGCACTCGACCACTGGGCCACATCCCCAGCCCTATTTTGTATTTTATTTAGAGACAGGGTCTCATTGAATTGCTTAGCCGTCCTCACCCTTGCTGAGGCTGACTTTCAGGGGCACACAGGATCCTCCTGTCTCAGCCTCACCCTTGCCCTAGCTGCTAGGATTACAGGCGTGTGTCACTGAACCTGGGAATTAGCTTCTTTCTTTTTAAAAGTACTCATTTAAAGAGCTTTCATATGATGGTCCAACATTTTGGGGGAGGAAATTCCTATTAAGTGTCTTTAAGTCATTCATGTCCTTACACTTAGTAATTTTACTTCTGAGCAAGATACTAATATTCTAATTATTGTTAATATTAGTAATAATATAATTACTGTTATTAGTTTACTAATACTAATTATTCTACCCTAATAAATTCTACCCATCCACAAAAAAATTACATGTACAAAGGCTTTTGTTGTAGCTTATAACTTTAGATACAATGTTAATATCTACTAATAGTTGCATTAACCTATCTTAATAAATCATAGTACATGTACCTACTAAAAATATTTACAAAGAACTTATAAAAACATAAGAAAATGTTCTGATGACATTGAAGGAAAAAAACAAGACTATATTTTATACTATGCTTTCAACTTTGTAAAAAACATGCATTTTTTTACATTCATTGTTTCTGAATGATAGGACTACTTTTTTAGTCTTTAAAAAATAATTCATTAGTTAGCTGGGGATATAGCTCAGTTGGTAGAGTGCTTGCCTTGTATTCACAAAGCCCTGGGTTCAATCCCCAGCACCACACACACACACACACACACACACAAAATTATTAGAGACACACTCTTTGTAGTAGCAAAACATTAAAACTTGAATTATCCCCCATATTTATTATTCTGAATGAACACATACTACTTTTTAAATTAAGTCTTATTATTATTATTATTATTATTATTTTGGTACTGGGGATTGAACTCAGGGGCACTCGACCACTGGGCCATATCCCCAGCCCTTTTTTGTATTTTATTAGAAGCAGGGTCTCACTGAGTTACTAAGTGCCTCGCCATTGCTGAGGCTGGCTTTGAACTCTCGATCCTCCTGCCTCAGCCTCCCAAAGTGCTGGGATTACAGGCGTGCGCCACCGCGCCCGGCTAAGTCTTATTTTAAAAGCAGACAATAAACGATATTTACCATGAGGCTTTCGTTAGTCAAAAATACTGACAAAACTTTATGGGTCAGAATGCTTTTTACCATGCTAATAGTAACAAAAGTCTAGAAACAACAAAAGTTTATAAAAAAATAGTATGTTTGTTAAATTATCATGCATCCTATGGAAATATAGCAAAAAAATGATGATAATAAAGACATTTTATTGATCACATGGAAAATGCACATGATATGTTATCAGGTAAAAATAACTGGACAGAAAATGAAATATTCCTGCTATATAAAATACAGTACATGTCTATGATTGTGTGTGTGTGTGTGTGTGTGTGTGTGTGTATAATATGTTAAAATAAATGGAATCCAAAACAGCTTATCAAAATGTTAACAGTGGCCAAGCACAATGGGTACATGCCTATAATCCCAACTACTCTGGAAGCTGAGGCATGAAGATCTCAAGTTTAAGGACGGTCTTGACAGCTTAGTAAGACCCTTGCTCAAAATGAAAAAATGAAAAGGGCTGGAGATGTAGTTCAGTGGCAGAGTGCCCCTGTATTCAATCCCCAGTGCTGAAAAGAAAAAAAAAAAAAAAAAAAAAAAAAAGTAATTCCCTTGAAAGACATACCAACTGCTAGTTAATTAAACAAAGGCTAAATGACTGCTCCTAGATAGAATTAAATTCCTCATCTACGAAGCCAGAACAATCAACTTTTCAAGTCAGTTAAGTCATCTATTTAGTACATACATATCAAGCATTTACTGACACTTTAAAAAGCATTGTTAGTGTAGAACTTATCATATTCTATGTATATATATATTAGTTACAGTCATATCGATGTATATATACAACTAGATTGTGGTCTACATGGACTTGGAACTGAGTCTCATTCATCTTTATATTGCTAGAGCCTAACTCAAGCTGCCACACAGTAAATTTTGTAGGGTTGGATTAAACAAAATTCACAAAAATGCCAATTTGGAGATGTTAATAGTTCTTTATATTTTATTCTAGAATGAAATAATTAAATGTTGCTCTCACAGAACATTTATACCTATTACCTTTACATTACTCCATGAACCACCATAAACACAGGCTCTGAACACTGAAAATACCATACTATTATGTTCTTAGCAAGGGATAATTTAACTCTGGAATTTACAAAGATTTTCTAAAGTCCTCTATAAGAAAAAAAAAAAAAAATCATGAAATAAATTTTTCTTCTTCAAGCTCTGGACAATCTGAAGCATTTCACGGACAGGAGAAATATTCAACAATATATTATTGAAGAAGTACTTTATTCTTGACCTTAACTATGAATAATTTTATGTTTCAGGTATAAAATTCACAATTCTCATATGTTATCTTAGCTAGCATAAACTGTAGGTGCTTTTCTTATTTATAAAACTGTCTTATCCTTTATTTAAAAAATCCTTAAGCTATTTTCATATAGTGATTATTCTGAAGAAAATTTGCTTTACACTTAAAAGGGGGCCAGAGTGTTGATCAGGAGGAAACTATAATTGCTTGCGATCCACCTGCAATGATTTCAAGTAGGCAGGCGCATCTCCAATTTCTCTGAATTGTACTAAGATCTTATTTGCTGTTCTTGCTAATCTGTCTTTATTTTTCCTTTGCCCAGAACAATAACATTTATTTCTGCCTGGCCTCATTTATGCACAGATATTCAATTTAATTACAAAGATAATCTCACCGGTGACAGGGAAATAGGTATAGAAAATTGGTCTTTTGGATGAGGCACAGCTGCTTCAGAAATAATTTTAGAAAAGCTTAAGATTTTAGTAAAGCTATTATATGAAAAAAAAAATGCTTACTGTTTATTTATTTCAAGAAAATGATAAAGATTAAATGTGACCATTCCACTGGGTAATACTCCTTCCACAGGATTCCACCGGTTCCCAGGAAAGTGAACTCCTGGTAAATGCTTTGCCATCTTCGGTAAATACCACTCATAAGTCATCATCTGCCAGAAAAATAACATATGATGCCATACTTTTAGTACATCTCTTTAAAAGAACCAAGTTTATCCAATGAAAAGTTTCTAAAATGTGAATATACTATCATTCAATAATTGAAAAATACATTTAGGCATACTTGAGGTGTAGCTACAATTTTAAAAATGACCTAAACCTTTGTTTTTATGCCTTAAGATATGACTAGAACAAGTAACATCAATGCTCAGTTTTACTTTCAACTCCATGCATTTTTTTTTTTTTTTTTTTTTTCCGGTTCTGGGAGTTGAACTCAGTGGTGTTCTCTTACCAAGCTACATTCTCAATCCTTTTTTTTTTTTTTTGGTACCAGGGATTGAACTCAGGGGCACTCGACCACTGGGCCACATCCCCAGCCCTTTTTTGTATTTTATTAGAGACAGGGTCTCACTGAGTTGCTAAGTGCCTCGCCATTGCTGAGGCTGGCTTTGAACTCATGATCCTCCTGCCTCAGCCTCCCAAGTGCTGGGATTATAGGTGTGTGCCACCGCGCCCGGCATTCTCAATCCTTTTTATTTTTGAGACACAGTCTCATTAAGTTGCTCAGGCTGGTCTTAACCTTGTGGCTCTCCTACCTCAGCCTCCTGATTAGCTGGGATTACAAGAGTGAGCCATTGCATCCTTCTAACCTCCATTTGTTTGATGACCCAGATGACTTTTCCCCATTTTTCTTCTACCTAAACAACATGTACTCAGCTTTCAGAACCAGCATAATTATCACTTCCTCTGTGATGCCCTCCCCAGTCTACATAGCCAGAATGACATGCAGAGGTAGCACTTTGTACCTACCTCTAGTACAGCTCTAGGCCTATTCCTCACTAGACTGTGAGCTCCTAAGGAAAGGGACTGTATCTTTTCACTTTTGTACACCTAGCACATTGCCTGGCACAGAACAGTTCTCAAATTACGTTTGCTGAAGTTGAAATTTCTTTGATGGCCAGACTAGACAACCTATACAAAATACAGAAGTGTATCATTACTCCATTCTTTCATTCATCCATTCAAAAAAAATAAGTATTGCTCACCTACAATAAATAAGATAAAATCCCTGCCCTTGAGACACTCAATCATATAATAATCTAGGTCTCAAAGGGTTTATAACTCTTTTGGCTAAATTATTAGTATCCATAAATTAATGTCAATCCTTCAATGTTCTTTTGATTTAAAATGAATTATTAATATTAGAAAAATCACTTTTCTTAATTGTATACTTAATTATATACCTTCATGTTAGAGACACTCATTTTAAAGAAAAAGACTCCTATTTGCACTTTCAAAGTTTTGTGAGAGTTTTTATATTAACATCTGAGCAACTGTGCTTATGCTTACTTATATCATATAAGTCATTTAACTAAAAGATGACTTTTTTTTTTTTTTTGTACTGGGAATTGAACACAGGGGTACTTGACCACTGAGCCACATTCCCAGCCCTATTTTGTATTTTATTTAGAGACAGGGTCTCACTGAGTTGCTTAGCCCCTCACCCGTGCTGAAGCTGGCTTTGAACTCGTGATCCTCCTGTCTCAGCCTCCCAAGCTGCTGGGATTACAGGTGTGTACCACTGGGCCCCAGTGACAAATTAATTTTAATCTAAGTGAACACTATGAAACTCAACAAATAATAGATTGGATTTTATTGCCCAATGCTTTCAGTTTTAGATGATCTAACATTAACTAAATACCCTGTGTGCATTATGACCTTCAGCTTCTCATTTAATTTTCATGATGACCTTCTTTTATAAAAATAATTGTATCACACACTGTTGATTGCACATTCAACAGCTTTTGCCTTCTTGCTTGCTAAAGTAACCCTGATTTTGGTCAGGTAGCTCAGGGCAAAAATGTGCTCAGGTCTAGTCATTTACTTTATTAGTGAGTGTTTCAGGAGTGGGCATATGAGCCAGTTCTGGTGGAGGTCTGCTGGGAATTTCTAAGGCCTTGAAAACTCCCAATAGAGAGGAGGCGGATAGGCCCAAAGAGAAGTACTTTGTTTGTTTTAGGTTGTGATGTTTGGAACTGTGCATCTATGCCCTAGAATTCTGACATCATTGAGCTTCTTCTATCACCAATCCTAAAATCACATCTCAGACTACTTGTTATGTGAAATACAAACTCCATAGTTTAATCTACTCTCAGGCATTCTTTTTCTTGCATCCTACCTTATATAATAATAACTTCCATTTCATGCATAAGGGAAGAGAAACTTTGAGAGAAAAAACCATAAGCCTCTGTCACACATCTAGGAAATGACAGAATGAAAACTTGAATTTGTCTTTTTTTAAAAAATGTTTTTTAGTTACAGATGGACACATATCTTTATTTTGTTTATTTATTTATTTATTTATTTTTGTGTATGTGTGGTACCGGGGATTGAACTCAGGGGCACTTGACCACTGGGCCACATCCCCAGCCCTTTTTTGTATTTTATTTAGAGACAGGGTCTCACTGAGTTGCTAAGTGCCTCGCCATTGCTGAGGCTGGCTTTGAACTCGCGATCCTCCTGCCTCAGCCTCCCAAAGTGCTGGGATTACAGGCGTGCGCCACCGCGCCCAGCTTGTTTATTTATTTTTATGTGGTGCTGAGGATTGAACCCAGTGCCTCACATGTGCAAGGCAAAAGCTCTGCCACTGAGCTACAATCCCAGCCCCCTATGTCTTATACTCTTTGAAATTCATACTTCTTAACTATAGCAGCTGATATCTCAAACAGTATTCACACATACACACACATGCACATAGACACACAAGTGCTAGGGATTGAACTCAGGGCCTCATACATGCTAAGCACACATATACACTCTACTGGGCTACAGATAATATTTGAAATCACAGCATAATATCATGTTATCAATAAATAATCTACCATGTTATTAATGAATAACCTAGCTTTTGTCAGAAGCTAGACTTGAGTTAGACTTAAGATTAAATTCATCAAGGGCTGGGGTTGTGGCTCAGCGGTAGAGCGCTCGCCTGGCACGTGCGTGGCCCGGGTTCGATCCTCAGCACCACGTACAAATAAACCCATTGTGTACAGCTAAAGCAAATAAATAAATATTTAAAAAAAAATTCATCAATATGTGTGTATAATATATATGCAAACTGCTTATAAAATATTTGTAATCTGCGAATTTCCCCCAGAGTATTTGCAAATGTGTTTATATGTTTTTCTCCAAAAATTCTAATTATTCTCTAATTCAACACAATTTATTAAAAGTATTGTGCCTAATAATTGCTCAATTGGACAATCATAATTAATCATTTGAGATTAAAAATTTCACTTTTCTTGATGACTACTCTAAAAGCACCAGATTTGTTTCCTTTTAGATATTTATGGTCTAAATAACAAATATTCTTCATTTCCAGAAAATTGTTTTAATTGCCATCAAAATTTTCACCAGCCCCTCCTAACATGTTTTTGTCATAGGATCAGCAAAGATTATGCAAAATTTCCATAGCAGAGTTGTAGTTAATAGTTTCTATTTTGAGAAATTTATTTGAGTTCACAACTCTGATGATCAAGTAGCTATTTTAACCACAGTATGATTTATTTTATATTCAATTTAATTTATTTTAATCCCCAGACCAGTAGACAGTATTAATTTAAATGACTGAATTGGCTAAATGAAAAAAAAAAACAATTTAACAATACATTTATAGTACAATAAACATTTTCATGGTTTATTATGTGAACAGGAGACCTAGCATATTATTTGAATCTAACATGAAATACAGTAATTCTTAAAACATTCAGTTTAAATGAGAAAGAAGCAACTCAAAACAATTTATAAATTTATACTAATATTTAAAATAAACAAAAGAATGTGATATATAATCTACCTAATAATGATTATAATCACTGTATCTATTTGCTATTCAAAAAATGATAATAAATGCTTTAAAATGATTGATATATTCTAAATACACTTTACATATACTTACTTCCTGATCCACTAATGAAATATCTGGCCTCAATCCTTCACAGTAATGCATATAACGGAGAGAATTGCCTGGCAAATCTCCTCTAAGTAAGATAATTGCATCATGTGGCATAGAATCTAGAAGGTTCTTTGCAAATTTATCGATCACATTGTTGGTCCTTTGGTCACAAATGCTAAATAAAAAGATCAAAAAATGTTAAAATAGCAATACTTTGCTATAATTTTAATAACACTGGGCTTATTTTCCACACCATTTTTTTCTATCACAAATCTACATTTATTGTTTCAAACTATTTAATTTATATCCTATGAGAAGTTGCACAATTAAAAAAAAAAAACTCATTTGATTAAAAAATGACCCAATTGTGCAACTGAAAAAACACTCATCTACTACTTTACTTCTAGAATTTATAATCATTTCCATAAAAAGGGAATCAGTTAGTGTTCAAGAATAAGTCTTTTTCTTCCTAAAAGTAATCCGATTTCATATAACAAAAGTAAGGTTTCTGATTCCACTTGGAGTTTAAGGTAATTTATGTTAATTTCATTTATGCCAAAGGAACTTTCAGAAATGCAAAAGGAAATCTGCCAATTTATGACATATATTTATAAGACATTTGTATGATTTTCTTGCATGCAGAGGTTGTTCCTTCCCATCATTTCCCTGTACCCTAGGCTTCCTGTGTTCCTCTCTCCACTGGAGGCTGAAAAATTACCACTAGGGAATGAGACCAAAGAGAAGGAAGGGAAGGTTTGTTGAGTTGTCTACTTTTCTCCAGACACTATTTGTTCTTTCCAAGAACAGCAGTACAGTTCTTTTCAAGAATGAAGTAGACTTTCTAATGTCAAAGAAAAAGTACATGAATTCTGAGAACTTTCCATTAAAAGAGAGAAAGACTACAGAGGGGGAAAAAAGAGGCAAGCAATATCTTTCCTCTTATTATCACGTCTATTACATTTGATGGAGCTGAGAAACATTGCCTCAAGCTGAATCACTAAGTTAGTATCAAAAACCAAACAAACCTTCCTAGGAATAGAATATCATCCCTGCCTCTGCAATCAATGCAACAATTACTATTTCCTACTATGATTCCCTACTTTGCAGGGTGATGGCTCATACTTTGTCAACCAGCAAAGTTGCTATCTATTTCATTTCCTTGGGTAAATAAAAAAATCAAAACAAAATAAACCACCTAGCCTGTGCAAACATCCCTGGTGCTGACCCTGGAATGCTCTTAATGACCCAAGCCAGGAGAAAATTAGAATTTAAAAAGGCTGGAGGCTGGTGAGCCCTTCTTGAGCTAGCGATGGAGGTATGTCTGGGCCATGCAGCCCATTCTCACAAGGTATCCTGAAGATGACATTTCATCCTAGTACAGGCTCTACTAGGGTTATAAAGAACATTGGTTTTGAAAGTTAAGTTAAAAGAGGAAATTTAACTTTTTTTTTTTTTTTTTTTTTTGGTCCTGGGTATTGAATTCAACAGGTGCTTTACCACTGATTTACAATCCCCACCCCTTTTTATTTTTTAATTTTGAGACAGGATCTCACTAAGTTGCATAGGGCCTTTGCTAAATTGTTGAGGCTAACCTTAAACTTGCAATTCTCCTGTCTTAGCCTCCCCAGTCACTGGGATTACAGGCATGTGCCACCATACCCAGAAGAAAACTGAATCTTTTAAAATACTATAACAATTTCACTATAACAAAATACCAAGGAACTCTTTCTTCCACTGTTGTAATGTGTCTGATATTGCTGGAAATAAATGAACTATCATCTAAGACTTTGACATCTTTTATGTTACACTGAGATTGTCATTATAATCATTATTAAAAAGATTTTGAAAAAGATATATATAATACTAATAACACATGAGAGTTAAAAACGTTCAGAACTTGATTTAAAAAATAATTAATATTTTCTAATGTAGAGCTGACAAAATCTTTGAAACATAAAGTAAATTATTTTAGGGTATACAAAAAGCCCCAAATCTCTTTATTCTCCACTTAAGTGGTATTTTAGATCATGGAATTTCACACATACTCCAGATTCTACAAACTATCTCTAAAGTTCTTTAGAGGAAAATATACAAATACTCTACATGTACTCCCTGAACACTTGTTTGCAATGACCTGAAATCAAAGATCACCCACATTGAGATTCTGGTTCAAAAAGCTTATTAATTCTAAAACTTAAAATCTACTACATTCAGACCAAGCTGCCTCACTTTGAATGTTAGAAACCAATAGAAGTTAAAAATGAAATAAAGTCCTAGAATGTAAAATATTCAAAATCCTCTGGCTCAAGCGCTACTTTTCATAAAAACAGCCATGGGTTACCTATAATTAGAATATATTTGGCAAACTACAAAAAGAGTTGCTGAAAGCCATTCCAGATACTGAAGCCCACTGCTGTTCAGCACTCGGTTAGTCTCAGACACAAGCGCAGCCAGACCGATGCCAGCAAGGACGGCCACCACGGCATTGCTCTGCATCCAGAATCGTTCCACCTATAAAAGACAGGCAAACAGTAGGTCCACTTGACTAGTTTATACAATCAGTCAGATACTTAAATATACTGCTTATACCTAATTGCTTATGCCTCCTGTCATTCACATCTTGTTAACTGACTTCCCCAATCCAACCTGAGATCACTTTAATTTTCAATTTGGAACAGTTCTTCCTTCCCAGTTTGACATGTGTATCTCCCTTTTGAGATCCACACATTCGTCTTATTACTGAACTCCAGTGATATTTTGCTTTTCTCCTGATATTCCCCTCCTTATACATAAGCTACATGAGTATAGTAGTCCTGGCCTCTCTCTGTACCCTCCCTTACTTCTTCCTGCAGGATGGTAGGGACTGAATTGATGGGGAGCTGAAGCTGTTATTGGGACTATACAGTTCTGTCTTTTCCTCTCCCTCCTGGAAGTGAGCTGCCAAGAAGCACTTGTCCAGGGCAGTCCATCTCTGTACACAGTAGGTGGGAGTGAAGTGGGGTGAGGCCTGCCCCATGCAGCACTGCCTGTGACTAGTGGCTAGGTTTGTCCCCTCTGGCAGCCTCAGAAAGTCCTCTTGCCCATACTTAGAAGCCACATTCTCCAATCTCAACATTATCAGTAATAAATGTAATTCAATCTATTTACACTAATTAATTTTGCTCACAACTCTGATAATCAAGTAGGTTATGTTTTTTTCTTTTTTTTTAATATTTATTTTTTAGTTGTAGTTGCACACAATAACTTTATTTTATTAATTTATTTTTACGTGGTGCTGAGGATCGAACCCAGGGCCGCGCGCATGCTAGGCGAGTACTCTACAGCTAAGCCACAACACCAGCCCCTAGGTTATGTTTTATTAGGCTTCTTAACCACATACACAAATGACTAGTTGGTTTCAGCTATCAAAAAAGTTGTCTAAATTTACAGAGTTTCTATTATAAGAAGAAATACCCTAATCTCAGAGATGACTGACAGGAAAATAGAAATATAGGTGCTCTTTTGTACAGACATGAAACTACTAGGTAAGAAGTAAGGGGATATATTGGCAACAGCCTCTAGTTATAACCCATATTTGTTTTGCTATTCTAAAAAGTATTCTAGGTAAAATGCAGTCATACATATATTTGTAAGTATACACACAACATATGCGTGTGCGCGCGCACACACTACACTAACCTAAGTCTACCTTAGACTTATTTTCCTATTTACCTACTTTATTAACAAAACATAGAATTTTTTTTTTCCCTAAAAATAGGCATTAATCTTAATGGCTCAGTAATATAACTTTTGATTTGTAAAAATGTATATATAATTTTTATTATTCTTGAAATAATTTGTTCTTTTATAAAGTTCATAAGAGACAAGTTTGCACAATCTTCACAAACTTTCTGATTAAAGGATATATCTAAGTAAAACTTACCACACCCATGAACAGTGGTTTTGAAATATCTAAATTTGCCCTCCAAGCAAAGAACAATGAATAAACGCCACACATTCCAGTAAAAAGCCACACTAATGGTGGATTCTGTCTCTCCCTACAAAAAGAATAAAAAATGTCCAAAATTATCTGTATGTGTGAATATCAATAATAACACTAAATAGCTTTAAACTACAGAAAAATATTCGTAACCATAAACCTTTTATTTTTTTTATTTTAAAATTTATTTTGGCAGTACTAGGGATTGCATCCAGGGGCACTCTACCACAAAAACTAAACTGCAAACCCTTTTATTTTGAGCCAGGGTCTCCCTAAATTGTTCAGCTGGCCTTGAACTTATGAATCTCCTGCCTTATATCAAATTGCTGGAATTATAGGCATGCACCACCACACCCAAACAAACTTTCATTTTTTAAGAAGAAAGTCAGTCATCAGTTTTGAAATCTGAGTTGGAATAGATAACCAACATAACTTGAAATAATAATTTTCTATAATTGCAATTCAAATTTATTCAAATTGCATGTTGTAGACAACAGAATCATGCAGCAGAGGATATTCATAGAAAAAATACCAACTATTGATTTTATTAAATTTAAGAAGTAATCAAGCATCTGCAAAATATAGCATATTTTCATGCCTGAAATAATAGATTTAAAAATTACAAACATCAATGTTGGTGAGAATTTAGTATGAGAATGTTAGTATAATCCTTGAGAAAAATTAGCTACATAATATCTCTATCAAGAGCCTTAAAAATACTTATAATCACTGACTTTGTGTCAAAATAACTGAGTATTTGACATTCAGGCATAAATCTTTAAGCAAAAACCACAAATGTGCATAAACAACCCATAAAAATGCTTTAGTATTAGTGTCACTTACAATAGAGGAAAGAGTGGAAGCTATCTAATAACACTTAAATGGGAAATTTAATTCTCCTTTGGTCATAGGATGGAATGTATTATATAGGCATTTAAATGACATTATGTATTTTTTGGTATGGAAAAATATTAACAATATAATGTTGTATTAAGTAAATAAAACCACAAATATAGATGTACATACATATACTTACTAATATACAAATACACATGTTCAACAGACAAGAGAATAAATGAATAAAAAATCAAGAAATATTAACAGTGCTATATTTTTAGGGCTTTTTTTTTTTTTAAATTATCAGGGGAATTTAAATAGTTGTTTGTGCTGAATGTGTTGACATATGCCTGTAATCCTAGCTGCTCAGGAGGCAGCCAGACTGGCCAACCCAGTGAAACCCTGTATCTAAATTTAATAATTTTTTTTAAAAGGGCTGCAGATGTAGTTCAGTGGCAGAGGGCCCTCAGGTTCAATGCCTAATACTGCAAAAATAAATAGTTGTTTGCTTTTTTTTTTCATAAACAGTAATCATTAGTATAGGCAGAGTAAGATCAAACCAGAAGTTTAAGATATCACATGACTTGCCTATTTTAGCTGCAACAAACTGATAAGGCTTTTGAAATAATTGATTTATAATTAAAAGATAAAATAAGGTAGCAGGAAAGCAAAACATATTTGCCTTAACAGAAGGCAAGAACAGTCATTTATTCGAAACATAAAATAATACTGGCAATGTTCTACAATGACATACTAAAACACTGGTTCACTTCATGAACAAAGGAAAAATAAGAAAAAGGAATTATATTACTCACTTTCTTGCTAGACATATATTTGCCCAAACTGCAAGGGCTTGAATGTTGAATGACAGTTCAGTCCTCATATTTGTTACTTGTGAACTGTAAAAAACAAAATAACTTATTATTGTCAGAAAAAAAAAAGACTAATTTTAAATGAAATATCATTTGCAGTATAAATGTTTGATCATACACTGAGCAAAATTGGGGTCAGATTTTGAAATTATTGTCTCCTTATAAATTGGGGAGAAAAAGTATCATAGAGAGAAATAAATAGTTCTAAGATGTTTTCCAATTGTAATATTTGGTTATCAACATATATAAATCAGGGTAGAATCAGAATAAGACATTCTTCTGCATTTTTTATTTTGTCATGCTGAATAGGATATTCCTGACTGGATTGATAAAAAATTGTTTGAAAGGAATTTCGAACTTTCTTCTGTTGATAATGTAGACATGGTCACCAGTGATTTAGTAATTGAAAACAAAATTAGCTTAAATACTTCTCTGGAGATATAATCACACAGAAAGAAAAGGCTATGGGTTATTTTCCTCCTTAAAAGAATTCCTGATTTTCTAATTTTTTGGTTTGGAAAATGTCCAAGCAAGCTCAGAGAAATGTATTTTTTTCCTCCTACAATTAAACTAAATTCTTCCATTAACTAATAAGTATTCCTCAAATGTTATCTGATTTCTAAAATAGTTATTGCTGTAGCAGTCTTTGATTTCTTAAAAAAGAAATGACTCTATACATCATCTCAAGAAACTTTATTCCCCCTACTGGCAAATTTACTGGAGAAAACGTGATGCCATAATTATGAAAACCACACAATGTGTATGTTACTAATGGAGATTCATCTACTCAGAGAAGCTATCCTAACTCATTTGCAAATACACTTGAAAAATTGATTTCAGCATGGGACCCATTTCTTCAAAAGAAATGGAGTCAGTCTTAAAATTAATTCTTAGAGATCTATTGCTTAAATGTAAGCTCGAAAAGATGGCCACTGCCTAAGGTTAGACTTAATAATTTTCTTATACAGGATTGCAATTTAGAGATATGCATGGGGAAAGAATTTAATTTGCTTGTCTGGAAAAGGGTAGATGATTAGGTCCCATCATTTTGAAGGATTTTCTCGTAACTTAATTATGAGTTGCCTTTCTTAACACTCCTGTCCACCTGAAACAATTAAAGACTAGAATTTCCCTCACTCAGACATTGCTAGGATTATGCCTCCGTTCTACATGATGATTTGGTTTGAACAAACAGTGCAGGTGTGAGTGGTCATCACTTTTGTCTAGGGCTTTGTTTTGTTTTTTTTCCCAAGCCATAAAACCTAGCAGGTATGACTAGAACATAAAGGAGGCCTTTAAGTTTCCCAGTACATAATTTTACGTGCAACTAATAAAAGTTGGAATGTATGGTCTACGATTACTCATGAAAGTTCTTTGGAGGTTCATGTAGAATTTGCTAAGCTACAATGTAACAGTAAGCCTAAATGCTAGAAACAACCTCTGGAAGGTAGGTAGAAGGGAGCAGGCAATGAATCTTTCTACATAGAGTAAATTAGAATATGGTGAAAGTTCAGAGTCCCTGAAAAAGCTCTTTATCTTTAATAAAAGAAAACAAAGCTTCTTGCTACCTTTTCCCCACCAAAAAAAATCAGTTGTGAAAACCATCAAAAGGTTATATTTAAAAAATGATGGCAGGGAAAGATTTTCAAGATATGGTAAAAGTAAAAAACAAAGGACTAATAAAACAGTATATATATTATGGTCCTATTTTTAAACAAACACAAATATGAAAAAGATCAGAAGGATACAGACAAAAATGTTAACAGATTAATGATAGCAGTTATATTGGGGATGATAGGTAATTTTAATTTTCTTATTTTTGCTTACTTGTATTTTCTAATTACAAGAAAATTTATTATTATTATTATTATTTTGGTACCAGGGTTTGAACTCAGTGGCACTCGACTACTGGGCCACATCCCCAGCCCTTTTTTGTATTTTATTAGAGACAGGATCTCTCTGAGTTGCTAAGTGCCTTGCCATTGCTAAGGCTGGCTTTGAACTCGAG
The DNA here is from genome assembly GCA_025594165.1 of Tamias sibiricus. Taxonomy (NCBI): domain Eukaryota; kingdom Metazoa; phylum Chordata; class Mammalia; order Rodentia; family Sciuridae; genus Tamias; species Tamias sibiricus. The sequence continues at coordinate 52,164,392 of CM046659.1, forward strand.
ATCCTCCTGCCTCAGCCTCCCAAGTGCTGGGATTACAGGCATGCACCACCACACCCGGGTAAAAATTTTATTTATTAGATTACAAAAAATAATTTTCTATGATTATGTATCTTGGAGTTGGGAAAAAAAGTTGGTTAAAAAGAAAAAAAGAAGCCAGGCACAGTGGCTCATGCCTGTAATCCCAGCACTTGGGAGGCTGAGGCAGAAGGATCAAAGCCAGCCTCCGCAATGGCAAGGCACTTAGCAATTCAGTGAGACCCTGTCTCTAATAAAATACAAAAAAGGGCTGGGGATGTGGCCCAGTGGTCGAGTGCCCCTGAGTTCAATCCCTGGTACCAAGAAAAAAAAAAAGATGATTGGAAGGAAGCAAGTTAGTAAATAAATAAGAAAGAAAATTTAAGAACCTATGAACTGCATCAAATATAAAGTTGAGCTAGTCTCCACATGGTTGGTTTGTTTCATTTTTTCCCAAATGGCTCTGTGAGTTCCAAACTAGAAATTAGTTAGATCACTTTAGTGTTCTAGAAACATATTTTATTCTGAAATTTATAAAGCAGTACAATTGGTATGGATATTTTTCAGTTGGTATGAATATTTTTCAAGTTGTCTTAATCTGTGTAAATTTTAAGCAAATATTAACCCATTTTTCAAAGAACACTATTGGATAATGTAGATGAAAATATATTTGCTTAAGCTGGTTCTAATAAGGTTGGATATTAAAAAATATGTAAGTCAAAATAGAGCTTAGGATGAGGACAGGCAAAAAAAAAAAGTCAAAAGATAATTCTAAAAAATGAAGCTCTGAAGAATTAAATAAGCATAGCTCCAACCAAAAATACAAGAAAGTAATTGTTCGAATCATGCTACACTCAATGTTATAAAATAACTCCAAAAGAAAGACAATATAAAAACCAGAACAAAGAGCAAAATTACTTATAAAGCAACACTACAGGGCAATTTTATACCCTACTGAAAGTTGAAACATTTTAGCTTTGGGGGCTGTCATTACTCTCCCAATATTCTTATTCAGTGTTGTATTTACTGCTCACTTTAAACATTATCTCATTGAGGGAAAGACTAGACCCCTGGACTGCTCCATATTTACAAACAACCATTGACTGTACAGGTGAAAACTTTCTCTGATGTACTTCTTTACAAAGACAGGGACTTGGAAATCCCTAAAAATCATCTTAAAAAACTAATAGCAAATTCATTTACAAATGGTTTTAAATATTTTATACTTACACCAGTATTTCAGACATACTGGATCCTATTTCAGATTTAGCCTAAACAGAAAAAAGAAAAGGTTATTTGTATATATATTAAATTGAAGCTTTGCTAGGTTATTCCATTATAATGATTTTGATTTAAAAGACACATATTTTAAATATAGAATGCAACATCTCCCTCATTCTTTACTTCAGAGGCGGTTCACTTTTGAATGTAGTGAAAACTAAACTTGGATATCCTTTAGGAAAAATTAATAATTGGCTAAAAATCATTTAAACTATTCTAGCAGGAATGATTAACACATTAATGGGTTAGTAGACTTATTTAAACTTTTTTTTTTTTTTTTTTTTTTTTTTTGTGGTGCTGGGGATTGAACCCAGGGCCTTGTGTATGCAAAGCAAGCACTCTACCAACTGAGCTATATCCCCAGCCCCTTATTTAAACTTTTGTTATAGACTCTCTTTACACTCTTTGGGGGATTTTTTTTTTTTAGTGCTGGTGATCAAACTCAGAGACTCACGCGTGCCAGACAAGCACTCTACCACTGAGTCACATCCCCAGCCCTCTTTTGGGGAATTTTGATTAAAGTTTATTATAACCTGTTAGTTCATAATTTCACAATTATGTGTGAATGATAGAAATTTCAAATATGGAAAGGCCATCAATATGTATTTTATGCATTAACCAATGTAAGTAAATCAGAATATAAAGTATCAAACTTTGAAGTCAAAATAATAAATAGCAATTACCTTTTATTAATCTATTTTATTACGAAATGTCTATATAAGATAAACATAATATCTAACATCTATCCACAAAAGAAAGAATATATAATGTATATTTTAGGGACAAAGAATTTTTTTAAAAAAATCTATAGACTCACCATTCATTTGATGAACATAACCTCATCAATACCATAAGGTATCTTATGAAGTCCTCACAGGCCTCTCCTTCCTTACCCTTTTGAATTTCCTTAGACAGCACAGTTTCTATTTGGTGAACTAATATTTTACAAAGCATTTATAAATAGATCTTCAATTTTAAAAAGTAAAAACTAAGGGTTGGGGCTGTAGCTCAGTGGTAGAGCACTTGCCTCACACATGTGAGGCACTGGGTTTGATCCTCAGCACCACATAAAAATAAATAAATATAATGTGTCCATCTACAATGAAAAAAATGTTTCTTAAAAAATAAATACTAACATGATGGGCTGGGGTTGTGGCTCAGCGGTAGAGCACTTGCCTAGCATGCGCACGGCCTGGGTTCGATCCTCAGCACCACGTAAAAATAAATGCATTGTGTACAACTAAAGCAAATAAATATATATTTTAAAAAAATACTAACATGAACACTGTTATTCAAATGTTACTTAAAAAAGGAAATGCTTTGATGAAGGTGAATTAAAATTGTTGAGGTTCCTTTCCTTTACTCTTTTCCAAATATTTTTATTCACAGATTTTTAAAAATATTTTGTTTTAGTTGGACACAATACCTTTATTTTATTTTTATGCTGTGCTGAGGATTGAGCCCAGCGCCCCACATGTGCTAAGTGTGTGCTCTACCACTAAGCCACAAACCCAGCCCCTTATTCACAGATTTTTATTCACAATGGTACCCAAGACTGCAGGCAGTCTTCAACAGAGGGCGATAGGTTCCTTTTAATGCATGTCATCCTGAAAAGCATATTTGGAATATATTTGGATGAAGTGATTCTGATTTTTTTCTAATATTCCAAGGGACAAATTTGTCACATCACTAACAAAAATGGAAATTCAATCTACTACCATTGATAAACATTGACTATTCTTTCAATCAACACTGAAGTTGATTGAACACTACTAAGTATGATCACTTGTTTCCTCACAAGGGCTTGAAATATAAGTTTACCAAGCTGAATGTTCCATATTCTTCCCTGAGAAAATGTGTCAGAAATCCTCGCAGTGTTGTCTGGTCTCCCCAGGTCCAGCGGGCATGATTGAGGTGGGATGAGATGGGAAGGTAGACATAGGGTAGCAAACCAGCAGAGAAACACAGACTCAAATTCAACAAAATGCCCAGGGATAGTTCCTGCATTAAAGCACATTGTATTGTTGAGCAATGTTTATTTTAGTCAATTCATCCTGGAACTTCAAGAACACATCAAGGAAAACATCAAATATGTTTGCTCAGAGCTGATCTCTCAATTTATTATTAAGTCACCACAGAATACTATGTTAAACCTTCTGATTACTGTGGATTACTAGAAAATTGCATCAGCCTGAACTCTTTTAATGGCAGGTGAAATCTGAGTGCAGCAAATAACATTAGCAAAGACTCATAAGTATCATGTTTATTGCATCTTCTACATTTAAAACCATGTCATGAAATGCACATTGCACAGCTGAGATCACCCACTTAGATGTGACCAAGTGTTATTTGGCTGATTTTGAATATGCTGAAAATACTGAATTGGTATTATACCAATTTACATCATGGTCATCATTGGGAGTTGACTTCAAGTATATACTTTATTATAATTATACACAGACAATAAATTCTTCCTACAGTAAAGGCTTTGAACATTTCATGGAAATGTTTCACAAAAATTAAAATAGCTTTTACATAATCTCCAGGCTCACCCAAATGCTTTTCTTCCCTTCAATTTACATTTAGGATAAAATACTAAAGGAAATTTGTTGTTATATGCAACACTGTTGTCTCATATACCCATTTTGGGAAAATTTATTTCTTATCTATACATTTCAATAATGAAGGACAATATCGACAAAGTTTTACAAAGATTAAGTCTAAAAGAATAAATTTGGGCATGCCAGAAAGATTAAAAATATTGGTCATTTTAATAACTGGGAAGGGGGTCTAGACCCTTACAAACATCGTAACTAGAAATTGCCAACTTTTCCCCTTCAAAAATGAGAAATTCATCTCTGAGAATGAATGTAAAGAAGAAAGTTCACATTCAACAGAAGCAGAATAGGGAGTTGGTGTGTATTAGCATTTTCAAATAAACATTCTTAATTGAAAATGAAGTGTTTTCATTATAGTACTGATTTCATTTGAGATTTCTATAGCAGTAATGGGATGCATTAAAAAACTTAGAAATATCTAATCAAACAACTATGCCTTTGCTTTGCTATTCTTAAAAGTGGTTTAAGGAAAGTAAATGTTTATGTTTTGGCACTTTCTATATATTATAAAGTAGAATTTAGAATGTAATTTAGATGTAATTGTTGCAGAATTTTCCTTTTGCATAAGGAATAGGAGACAATTACACTTGGTCATAAGTCTGGGGAAAAATTCTTAGTCTTAGCTGCACATTGAAATCACCTGGGTAGTGTCTGGACCCCACCCCAGATCAATTATAACAAAATAATTTTTATAAGGTTTTAGGATAAATATACATATACACACATATATATATAAACATGCTTATGCACCTGTACTACATTGTTATATATGTGTGTATGTATGTGCACACACATATGCACATACACATTTTTTAAAAGCTTCCTAGCTAAATGAGTAGTCAGGGTAGATACCAACTGACTCAAGAATCCTTGCTCTACTTCAAATCACCTCAAAGTCAGATCCAAAACCCCTTGCACTTCATTGTAGACCTTGTTTTCTAGCCTCTGTTATCTAAAGAATGGAAATGAGCCAGGTGCGGAGGCACCCACCTGTAATCCCAGCTACTTGGGAGGCAGAGGCAGGTGGATAACATGTTCAAGGCCATCCTAGGCAATTTAGCAAGACCCTGTCTAAAAACAAAATAAAAAGAGCTAGAGATATAGCTCAGTGGTAGAGTACCCCTGGGCTCAATCCCTAGTACCATAAATGAATGAATGAATGAATGAGAAGAGGTATGTTAAAGAATCATGGTTCTCCAAGTTTCATTATTCATCAGTAGCTTGCCTCATTCTAGGGTAAATAGGCCCTTAGTCCAGTCCCCTAATTTGTCAACTCCCAAGTCCTGCATGTTTTATACAAAGTACATGGCTCTCCTTTCAGTCAACTCTAGGTCCTTTCCAGTGAATGCACCTCTCCTGTGTCTACTCAGGTCAAGCTATCTCTGGTTAAGATGACTGATATCAGAGTGGGCTAAGCTTAGAGAGGGCTATGTTGTCTGTTGACCCCCATCTGTGCAGCCATTGATTCCTGAGAAAAATAATTGGGCTTCCTCAGTTTTGTATTCCATAGGAAATTTTGGCTGAGTTATACTTTTTAATGTTATATCTCCATTTTTGAAAAATCAAGGGTATGTACACAAAGGACTTAAAATCAGCATTCTGTAGTAACACAGCCACATCAATGTTTATAGCAGTTCAATTCACAATAACTACACTGTAGAAGAAACCTAGATGCCCTTTAATAGATGAATGGATATTAAAAAAAAAAACTGTGGTATATATACACAATAGAATATTACTCAGCATTAAAAGAGAATAAAATCATGGCATTTGCAGGTAAATGGATGGCACTAGAGACCATCATGCTAAGCGAAATAAGCCAATCCCAAAAAACCAAAGGCTGAAAGGTCTCTCTGATAAGTGGATGCTGATCCATAATGGAGGGGGGGGGAGAGCATGGGAAAAATGGAGGAACTTTGATGGGGCAAAGGGGAGGGAGGAGTGGGGAGAGGGCATGGAGGTAGGAAAGATGGTGGAATGAGATGGACATCATTACCCTAGGTACATGTATGAATGCACATATGGTGTGATGCTACATCGTGTACAACCAGAGAAAGGAAAAGTTGTGCTGCAATTGGATACAATGAATCAAAATGCATTCTGCTGTCATATATACCTAATTAAAATAAATAATTTTTAAAAATCAAGGGTATGTATTATAAAAAAATCACATGAAGAACTTTCTGTATATTCTATGAAATTTGGACACTGCCAACTGTTAGGCTGTTTAATAGCCCCCATGTGACTTAAATGATTGACTTCACAGAATTCAATTCCAAGAAAAGTTGCTCTTTCCTGTCAACTGTTATGTTTCCCCTTTATTTACTTTTTAATCACATAATCAGAATTTTATAATCTCCACATTACCTTTTTGCTTTGTTGTCAAGATGCTAAGAAACTAAATGTGTTCAAGCACAGTTAATATAATTATCTAAAGCTCTAGTATATTTACCTATTACTATATAATAATTTTATTACATGTATGTCTTTTCAGTTATAATTCTGATTATAACTGGTATAATGAGAAAATAATAAAATGACAAACGTAGCTGAGTTTGTTCATAAACAAACAAAAAATAAATAAAGTAAAATGACCCTAGGTAGCACTGGCTTTGCACATAGACTAAAAGTCTGACTGATAAAGGGCATTTATTCTTTTGAGAGTTCATGTCTAACTCAACTCCCTGCCTTTTCCTTACCTAAATTTCCCATTGCCCAACAAAGTAATTTTCCTATATTGCTATTTACTGCCATTATAATTAACAAAAATTTTTCTTTCAGAGAAAGATGAAAATAAATCATATTTTTTAATTCTAGAGAAATGTCCTGAGAAAACAGGACTGTTATTTATCAGAGATTTTAATGAGTTCACACTACAGGGATGTTGTCCGTTTGTTGAGAGCTAAATCTCTACACTTAGAACAAGGATATAGCATAGAGCAAGCACTCAACAAACAGTTAAATATGAATGAATGACTACTATAGAATGTCTTAGAATGTATAATAAAACTTAGAATGTATAATAAAACTATTAAGAAAATTTAGTATTATTACTTTAAAGTTTTTTTTTTTTTTTTTTTTTTTTTTTTTTTTTTTGTGGTACCGGGGGTTGAACTCAGGGACACTGGACCACTGGGCCACATTCCCAGCCCTATTTTGTGTTTTTATTAGAGACAGGGTCTCACCAAGTCGCTCAGTGCTTCACCGTTGCTGAGGCTGGGTTTGAACTTATGATTCTCCTGCCTCAGCCTCCCAATTTAAAGTTCTTTTAACCTAATTTCAGGTGCTTTTCAGAATCATGAAGAAAATTATGAAATATGCCAGATGCCACTGCAATCAATATTACATTATTTTTGTAAATCCTTTTTTTTTTAGTCAATATTGTAGGGCTTAAGGTTATTTATGCTTTACATAAAACTTAAGAAAAATTAAGGCCCCAAGTTTTTCTGATGAAACAAATGTTATATTGAATCTAAACAAAATATTATTAATTTTATTTTTATAAGTTTCAAAAACCTACCTTCTCTTTTAAAAGTCGAAAGAGAATCCAAGGTATTATGCATAAAACATAGAGAACTATTGTGTGCTGATTACATAAGCTAAGGCCACAGCAGAAAGCACCGATTTTAGCTATCTGAAAATAAACAGAAAAAATAAAAAGAAACAAAAACACCTAAGTTAAAAATTCACCTAAAATTCTAAGTAAGCACAATGGTAAAAAGCCACTCATACCACTAAACCAAACAATTGTATCATAGGCCAGGTTAACATCAATCTCTTAGATGTAAGCAATTATAAGTCACTAATATTTATCATCATTACTTTTTTAAAAATATTTTTTAGTTGTAAATGGACACAATATCTTTATTTTATTTATTTATTTTTATGTGGTGCTGAGGATTGAACCCAGTGCTTCACACATCCAAGGCAAGCTCTCTACCACTGAGCTATAACCCGAGCCCCTATCATCATTACTTTTTGTTAATGTTTTTCATTCACATCAAACAACTACAGTTTGATCTTAAATAACTATCTTGAAACTGACTCTTGGAGACTCCTGTACGACAACTAGCAAATCTTTAATAGAGTACTGTGTGATTCTTACTTGAGTAAAATCTATAAATGAAGTCCAATAATTCTGTTTTACTTTTTCTCCTACTAAATAAATAAAATGTAACATCTTTTATTTAGAAACCTGGTTATATCTGGGTGGTATTTTTGCTTTTTTTGAACATGTATTCATTTACTCATTTTGTATTTGATAAGGATTCTCTTCTTCTTTTAAATTTTTACTTATTTATTTTTTGTGATGTTGGTGATTGAACCCAGGGCCTTGTACATGCTAGGAAAGAACTCTACCAACTAAGCTATATCACCAACCCACCAGGATTTTATTCTTGACCAAACTCTAAGCAGGCTCCTCTGAACTCTCTTCTCAACTAGGCCCTGGCTTTTAGGATACTGTGTTCATCTCTGCATTGTCCAATTTTATCAAGAATACTGCTAAGTTAGTTTAACTAGAAATCTCTACCCTGGATATTTGATCACACTGATCCAATTTCTCATCCTTCACCCTCCCCCAGGTGATGTCAGATCACCCTGGCCTGCCTTCAGCAAGAATCCCATTAGGTAAGTCTAGTCTAAATCCTCCTTTACAACCTGATGTTTCCTCTCAGTAATTTTCCATCCACTGACCCCCAGCCTGCTCCTTGGATACAATTTCCCACTATTCCTTGTTATTTGGGCTTGAGCCTGATCTCTCTTCCCTATTACAAAACCTCATTGCAGTGTTCCCTACTTCTGAACCTGAATAAAATCTGCGTATGCTTCTTTAACAAGTATACTGAATACTTTTTCTTTAACATAATTAGAAAAATAAAATAAAACAATAGCATCTAATAGCATCACAGACTTACTAATAATAGCATCACAGATCTACTTATGGAAACCACAGGTAAATCATGAAGTCTTTTTTGTTTCTATATCCTTTCACAACACAAAGCTGCTTATACTAAGGCGATATGGTATTTTCTGCAATGTGCAGACAGCAAGCTTTTGAAGGCAGGGTTCTTTCACACTTTGAATGATTTTGATCATAGTATCTGCCTTAAATTCACTGCAATCTCTTCTGAACTACTCTGCTTTTACACTTGACACTCTTAATTTAAAAATTACAAGTTTGGTCATTTTCACAATAAGAGAGTAAATCAATATACCATAATGGTGTATGATTTAAGGTCAATCCAAAGCTTGGCACCTTATGGTAACACACACAAGCAAGTGTTGGTGCATGAACCAACAAGCTTGCCTTTCCCATAGCACTCACAGGGATTTCATAACCCCTTCATTCTCCAAACCACTTCTGAAGTCTGAGGGGGAAAAGTCCCATGTTTCATGAGGGCTATCATAGTTCCATTCACAATAAAAGGACTGAGAACATTTTCTCTCTCAACATGCCTAGATTACCTTGACAGTACCCACAATAGATAAACAGCAACTAAACCAAAGTTAAAAAGAAATGCAGCTTTCTGTCCAAAAATTAAAACAAAAAAAAAAATGATTTCACTTTGATCCAAAGAGGTTACCTTTGATCTCTCCTTTGCAGTTGCTGCCTCCTCAAAATGTACAGTAAGAGCCATAAGCAGCCCCACAAACAGATTGTTTAAGCTAAAAACCTCTGCTGTGATGGACCACTGCCATGTTAGACGAGAAAATGAAAACACCCCCGCAGCAAGGATTCCTCCAGCATATGAGCCAGAAAGCCTGCAAATACAGATAACATGAAATCTTCTTTCCCAACAAAAAGGACTGACTTTATTTTCCTTTTCATAAACTGTCCCAGCAGAAATTATGACAGTCATCCAGCACTTTCCCCACACATTATATGGTTAATACATTACTTCGCGTAATAATTTCTTTCAACAGATTTTAATTAGGAAGCCTGCACATTCACCTACTAACAAACAAATGAACAAACTTATGGATAGAATGAGATTTCTTCTCACACACACACTCTAGGACTCAAAGACAGTTTAGAAAACCTGAAGAAATAGTAGCTAGGGCTGAACCTGTGTCATTTTCTTGCTTTATCCACAAAGAAGAAGGATAGCCTGATTAAGACTGAGACATGTTTAAGTGGTAAGTTAATGAAATGGCAAAAAACATATTCAGGAATACACATTTTCACTCATTTTTTGTGGGATGTTTGAATCCAGGTACCTTCAAATCTAGGTACCTTCTATGTTTATTTTGGCATTAGTCAAAGTATTTGATCATGTTACAATCATGCACAGCTAAGTTCTTAGTTTTTAATATTTTTATTATTTTTTTAGATCAAGTTGAAGTTTGAAATTATATACTCATATAATTTCAACTATATATAATTATATATATACATATATATGTACACATATTAAGAGCAGAATAGAAATGAGAATTTCAATAACGGCAAAAGAATCAAATGCAACACTTGAAAACAAATGTCTTATCCTCAAATGCCAGAAGAGTCATGCCTTTCAAATCCATCAGGAATCTGGATCCTGATCCAGAGATCTAATGAGACTAGTAATGTGCTAGACATCCTAGAGAAACAACTCCTTATCTTGCTACAAATCTTAAACTATAAAAAACCCTTCCTCCCTTCTTTCCTTTCTTTCTTCCTTCCTTCCCTTCCCCGTCTTTTGTGTTTTCTTCTGTGTGGTTCTACGGATTGAACCCAGGAGCTGTCTGTTACTGAGCTACATCCCCAATCCTTTCTAATTTCTATTTTCAGACAGGGTCTTGAGAAGTTGCTGAGGCTTACCTCAAACTTGTGATCCTTCTGCCTCAGCCTCCCAAGCTGCTGGGATTACAGACTTGTGCCAATAAGCAAGGCTCTAAATATCTATTTCTTAACAGTGTTAAGAAATTCAGCAAGTATTACTGTGCCTGATAATCTTGACATTTTTTGTCTCAAGTCACTAATTTTCAACTATATTGTTTTGTATAAAAATCATTAAGTAATTCTCTGGGTTTTACCTATTACAGAAAAAGAAGTAAAATTTCCAGTATCAACAGAAGATGGGAATGGAGCTCAGCAGCAGAGCACATACATAGTGTGCGAGAGGCACTGGGTTCAATACCCAGGGTGCACATGCGTACACACACACACACACACACACACACACAAAATCATTATCATCGAGCCTGTTTTTCCTTTGAATTTCTATTTGCAATTTATTTCTGTTCTTTCACTTTTGAAGATCATCAGTTTCCTATTTCTTTCAGTTTCTCACTCTCCCAGTGATCCTGATTAAACACACTGAAGTCACTTCTTCATTCTAAATTAGTTTTCTATCCACTTCTTTGTTTGTATTCCCAATGCCTTAGACCTAACTATTTTAATAGTTTCCTAACTTGTCTCTACATATTACACCCTATTCTGCAATATGGCATTATATTAAATTTCCTAACACATATTCTGATTACCTAGCTTCAAAACTTAAACACACTTCATCTTCTGTAGGATAAATTATAAATGAGTCAGTCTGAAATCCAGGCTTCCAATAAAATGAACCCCATCCATTTACTAATTACCAACATTATTATCTCTGCTAACTTAATCAAGTGCCTCAAAACTCCTTAATATGACATGCTTATTCCCAGCACCACACCTTTGTTCACACTGAACCCCAGAACAGATGCCTTCCCTGTTCCTATTTATTCAAAGCTTACACTTTTCTCAAATTTCTCTTCAATTTCCACGTTTCTATCCTATCTCTGAACATCAATAGCATTTGATAGTTTGTATCAGTTATTTTGACCTTGTTTTTGAAATGTGAATTGAAGCTGAACTTTATTTACATTGGAAGCACCCAGTCTCATGCACACAAAGGAAGAAAATGAATTAACCTTAAAGCATTTCTAACATTTTTAAAGGAACTTCTCAGTTCCATCTGTCAATTTTATTTTGGAAAGTCAGCATAAGATTCCTTCCTAGATTGCTTCCTCTACTTAAAACATAATTTAGCATCCTTGGAGAAATTACTGATTCCAGGGTATAGGTGATTCAAATACAAAATTAGTCTGAAACATCCTGTCAAAATAAAAGTTTTTTTTTAAAATCAATAAATTCCTGTTTTTCAAATGAACTAACTGAAGAGCCAGGTAACTTTTCTAAGGTACTATGGCAAGTAAGTGGCAGAACAAGGATTCTGTTAGTATTGCCATCTGATGCCACTATATTTGGGTTAAAAGATGGGTGTTTAGTTTTTTTGTTTGTTTGTTTTTGGTACCAGAGATTGAACTCAGGGGCACTCGACCACTGGGCCACATCCCCAGCCCTTTCTTGTATTTTATTAGAGACAGGGTCTCACTGAGTTGCTAAGTGCCTCGCCATTGCTAAGGCTGGCTTTGAACTTTCGATCCTCCTGCCTCAGCCTCCCAAGTGCCAGGATTACAGGTATGAGCCACCACGCCCGGCTGGGTGTTTAGTTTTAATGACCAATAATGATAAATTACACTTTTAACTGATTAGATATGGACCTCCTGGAGTCTAGAATAGACTAGAATAAAGTTTTGTTAATTTTTAGAGTTGTGTTTATTTCCATGTTTTATCAAAACAATACATTATAAGCTTGAAATGCATTCAAAACCCCCTGGAGTCGGGTTTTTGTTTGTTTGTTTTGTTTTGTTTGGGTACTAGGGATTGAATCCAGAGGCACTTAACCATTGAGCCACATCACCAGCCTTTTTTTATGTTTAGGGTCTCACTAAATTGCTGAGGCTGGCCTTGAACTCTCAATTGTCCTGCCTCAGCCTCCTGAGCTGCTGGGATTACAGGTGTATGCTACCACACTGACTGGAGTCAAGTTTTAAAATTACTTTTTTGAAACGACAATTTGTCAAAGTTTAAAACAATCAAATGGTTAATTAAAGAGAACTGATAGGAAAGTATAATTGAATTCTCAGAAAACTCAATACTCACAAATACATAATTTTTAACATGTTATTACACTCAGAAATTCATCCTAAAACATTTGAACTTTTGATATTAATTATTGTTAATTATGAACTATGTTAACTGCTTTTTCAAATATTCCATAAGGTTTTACAAATTGAACTAAAATTATCAACTTCAGTGATAAAACTTACCCAGTCACCTTAAGACTTAGAGGTAGTTAGGTACATTAGCATTTTATTGAAGACTAATCCCACAATAGCAAAGTGTATAATCTGAATTTTCCCTTCCGCTCTCCTAAGATCAGGATGGTTTTATAATAAATAATCCATAGTTTCTTACACCTGATTTTCCTCCTTATCAGAGAAAAAAATTTGTGAGGCTGCTGAGAAGAGAAGGTAACTGACTACAACAAAAGGAATGGAAATCAAACCTATAATCTCAATCTTTTTAGCATCAAATGAATTTGCCTGGAATTTAAACTAAGCCTGTAGGAATTTGGGTTGTAGTTCAATATAAGTTGAAGAAAACCAAGTAGTGAATCTTTTAATTTGTTTCTCAGTAGCAGAGCACTGATTTCTCTACACTTAATGGGCACCTGTTACTCAGGCTTTTTAATTCTAGCTATCCTAGTGGGTGTGAAGTGGTATCTCACTGAGCTTGTGATTTGCATTTTCCTAATGCCTAAGGATGCTGAGCATGTTTTCTGTGTTTACTGGCCATTTGTGTATTGTCCTTGGAGAAATGTCAATTCAGATACTTTGTCCAATTCTTAAATTGAATTATTTGTCTTTTTAACACTGAACTGTAAAGTTCTTCCCAACTTCCTTTTAATACATTTCATTTCTGCTAATCACAGTCATCCAATTGCTTGTAACCAAAAATTCTAACTAAAACACAATGCTTTCCCTCTTCATTATAATTTCTATTATTTTTTTCAAGGGAAACTGTGTAAGTAAATTATGAAAATAGCCAGGCACGGTGGCGCACACCTGTAATCCCAGCACTTGGGAGGCTGAGGCAGGAGGATCGCGAGTTCAAAGCCAGCCTCAGCAATGGCAAGGTACTTAGCAACTCAGTGAGACCCTGTCTTTAAATAAAATACAAAAAAGGGCTGGGGATGTGGCCCAGTGGTCGAGTGCCCCTGAGTTCAATCCCCAGTACAAAAAAAAAAAAAAAAAAAAAAATTATGAAAATAAATGCTGAAGTTCTCTTAGTCTTGTGGAAAACAGAAGAGAGAGAGTATGCCTCCAAGAGCAGAAAAGTATAATACGAAACATTTTGGATGCTCTGTCATCCAAAATAATACACTAAACCATAAATAATACTTTTCACAAGTAATCTATATAGCCTAAAACTTATAAACTTCTTTTATTTCAATATCATTTTATAGGCCAAACTCTTAAGTTTCTCTTTTTAAATGCAAGTACTCCTCCCCACCCCCAGTTCTTTATTATATTTATTCACTTACCAAATATTACTATGTTTAATGTGCTGGGAATACAGTGGCAAAAAACAAACACGATACCCAACCTGATGCAGTTTACAGCCTAATTTGCCTGTCTCTGAGTTCTCTTCCAGTTGGGGTGGCCTGACTAGCTTCTGTTAGCAGTTATTTTGAGCCCATTATACTGAAAGAATCAAGTGGGATGACCCACCAAACCACCTGTTTCCTCCTGCCAGCTGGAGCAACCAGAGGGGCCTTTGCATGTGGGTGTGTTTGAGGATTCTGGATCAACCCACACGCTGCTGAGGCTCTCCTGCTCTGGTGGTGACCTTAGCAATCTTTTAGACCATTCTGTCCTTCCTTAAATACATGTACTTTTAACACGTTGCCTTTAAACTTTTGCTTTACATTAAGATTTAGAATCAAATGACTGTAAATTTATAATGTATGAATTAGTGGATTAAGAAAAGTAGAGGTAATCAGAAACATTTATTGTGGAAAAAACTCTACAAGCCCAGGAGAGATACACAAGGCTTGGTAGGTAGCAATAAATGCTCAGCTGAGGTTGGAGACTATAGAGACTGGGTACAGAAGGGCAGCATCAGTCCACGTGGCTGCGCAGAGCCTGGCCTGGGTAGTCTGGATAGAGCCAACCTTAAAAAAGAAGGACAGAAGGATAAGGAAAGAGAGATAAGGGCCCCAGATTGGATAGAGAAGGAAGTAAAGCCAGAAGGGAACTGAGGGAGGAAATAAGGATGAGCAAGGGGTTGTAGGTCTCAATTAAACTGGACAGTGGGGCATCAAAGAAATAAGTAAGCAGAAAGCTAAAGTCATGCCAGGGAGTGAAAAGTAGCTTGGGGAAAAAGACATCAAATTGTTCAAGGATGGAACAGGATAGTTAATTAAGCAAAACTGAACTCTATTGTTGAAAGCAGCCCATGATGAAAAAAAGTCTAATAAAGCTCTTCTCAAATTTGTAAGATTTTCAGTAAAATTAAGTAATTTGTCCTAAGAGCCAAGTGGTGGTTGGTACATCATGCAATGAGAAGTCTGCAGGTGAACTGCAATGAAGAACAGGTGTGCAGCCTTAGTGCTCTGACTTCACATGCATGCTGTCAAGGAGATGGGATCCCCCACACCAGCACCCAGCAAACTGAGTCTTTGATTTGTGCTGACAAGTCAGTAAGACCAGTGGTTTTCTGAAGCCTTGGAGGCCTTCAATTCCTTCACTGATTCTGTAGGTAAGCAGTCTCATCATGTTGCTCATCCAATTCCTTGAGCATTTTTTGAGCACACTGTTCACCTTACTGAGATAGAGATAAATGACTAAAAAGCAAGCTAACAAAATGGATGATTTCATGCAGTTTCAGGGTCTGGCTAGGCTCAGTATCACCCTCATCTCTGCAGCCTCTGTCCCCTTTCTCACTCTAGCACACTACTGTAACTCCTGTCTGGGGACCCCAACACTAATAGGCTTTCTGGACCTTTCTGTCGTGTTGTGCACTGCTGATGATCACTCTCCCAGATTCACTCTACTGGGTTTATGTTTGGGACCCCATAACACCCCAGTTTTCCTTATATAGCCCTGGATCTTCCTTCTGTGTCTTCACTGAATGTCTCTTTTCCCAATAATTTCTTAAAAGCTGGGCTCTTCCAAGATTTCATTCTCAGGCAATTTGTTCTTCTTACTTTACATACTCTGGTTAGCTTTATCTATTATCTTGATTTCAACTGACAACTACAAACTGAAAACACCAAATCTGTCCCTAGCACTACTTGCTCTCTTAGTTTCAGATTTATGTAACTTCAACCAATTGCTATACACCCATTCCAATGCCACTCCCCACAACTCTAGATGTCCCATAGAACATCGTAGTTAATGGGCACTAAATTAACCTCCATCCTCTTTGCTCAAAATGATCCTGCTCCTTCCTGTACACTCTATCTTCATGATTTTCATTATCTACTGTAATTATTCAAGTTAAGAGACCTGGA
The DNA here is from genome assembly GCA_025594165.1 of Tamias sibiricus. Lineage (NCBI taxonomy): Eukaryota > Metazoa > Chordata > Mammalia > Rodentia > Sciuridae > Tamias > Tamias sibiricus. The sequence continues at coordinate 52,180,686 of CM046659.1, forward strand.
GTCACCATCAAGGTTTCCTCTGCCTGTTGAACATACTTCATAATGCTGCCAATTTTACATCATAATTATTTTGAAACTAATCAACTTTTCTTCACTCACATGGCCACTGCCCTATTTCAGTTATTATCCCCTGGAACTCAAACCAACCCAATAGTATGGTACGTCTTCTGCCTTCATGGTCTATGTCCCTTTGCTATCAGAGTGAAGAATCCCAAACATACCTGATTGTGGCACATTCCTGCATCTAACCCTTTAATGACTCCCCTTGAAGCATAATAGGAACATATTACCATAGTCAAGACTTTTCATGATCTGATCTCAGCACACACATACCTTCCTTTAACATAACCCCTCTCAAACTTCATGTGTCAGCAACACCATATGACATGTAAACAAGCTGGTTCTCCACCTCTGGGTTTCTTTGCAAACAAGATTCTGTATATCTGGAGCACTGTTTTGCCTTCACTTGGCTAATTTCCAGTTATTATTTACAACTCAGTGTAAGGATCACCTTTCCGAAGTTTTCCCTAATGGACTTTCATTAAGACTAGAGTAACTTAAGACTAGAGACTACAGTAGTTTTCCCTTCTCCCGGTTTTCACTAAATGGAAAAAAATAATTTTTTAAAGTATTAAGTGGTTTTGAATAGACAGAGTTAATTTTATTTTATTGGTGGAGGTTCCAGGGAATCAAACCCAGGGCCTTGCATAACCTAGACAAGCACTCTACTGCTAAGCCACATCCCCAGGCCAGCCATCTAAATTTTTAACTGTAATCAAGTCAAAACACAATAAGGAAACCAGATTTGAAGAACTTAAAATCCCCTATACAATGTGTGACAAAGTCAAAGAATTATTTTTGGACTATTAAGACCCCTGGATAATCATGTCAACATATGAATACATCTTGCAAGTGTATGTATACATGTATGTGTGCCCGCATTCCTATAAAAGCTATTTAACATTTTGGAAATTAAAGGTTTTCCTGTTTATATTATCTTTTAAAATTTCAGACACACTTTATTTTAAGCTTTTAATGGGCTTCAAGTAGCATTAGTTTCTAATTACCTTACCTAAGTCCAACCATTTTCAAATAAGGCTTATAAAATTATATGTATGTCATTATTTAGAAAGAATTCTTTTTTATAAGTGTACAAAGTTAAGACAAAAGATGTTTTGATATTTGGATACATTTTGCATCTTATAAGAACCATGTCCTTTATTGTTATGGTGCTTTATAATTATAAAAATAGTGTTTTGGCAACAAATGAAACTAAGTGAAAAATTCAAGGATTCATTTTGGATTTGTTACATTTGATTTTTTCTTTAAAAAAAAAAAAAACGGAATGATGTGCATATGGATACATCTCCTAGAAACTAAAGCATACTCATTTCATCACTGTGTTTCAAGTGAAGTCTTAATCTTTTGGCAAGAATACTGAAATAATAATTTACTTTAAAAGCACTTTCATTTTCATATTACTTGATTTATACCTTGTTTACAAAAATGCATATTTCAAAGGGAATAATAAAATACAGAAGGTTCACAGTTTCTCATATTGTCTTTCACACACTGATAGATAGCAGAGTGCAGTGGTGCACACCTGTAATCCCAGCAACTCAGGAGGCTGAGGCAGGAAAACTGCAAGTTCAAAACTAGTGTCAGCAACTTAGTGAGACCCTGTCTCAAAAACTAAAAAAGGTCTGGGGATATAGTTCAGTAGTAAAGCACTCCTGGGTTTAATCCCCAGTACCAAAATAAACAAAACCAAAAAAGAATAAGTAAAAATAATTAGAAGGGATGTCAAATCTGACATTTTAATTTTAATATGAGTTTTAAATGAAATTATTGATTTGAGCCCACAAAATAAGCTATCTTGTATTATCCATAAAGTTTCATTATGCAGATGAACTTTAAACATGATTTCCCCGCAAAATATGACAAAACTGTCACCTATATAAAGACAAAGTCTGATGAATTTTTAAAAAAATAACGACATAATCAAAAACGCTATTGGTTTTCACTTGGCAAGTAAGAAATCCTACTTCAATTTTCATTTTAATCTCTTGAACAAATATGCCTAATTATTTTTTTAAAAAGCAATTAAAGAGTTAGTAATGTGCTAAAGTAGAATCTTAAAATTAGCTCATTAAAATATATTTTTACTGAAATTGAATTAATTATTTTAATCAAACCAATAGTAAACTAGAGAAAAAGAAGAGAAATTCAAATGAGGGTGTGAATAAAGTAAGACTCTGTTCACCAGAACTCACCCAATAGTGTATTTTCCATTGTAACTTAAGAACATTTTATGATGAGTTAGCCATACTATGAGAAAAAACATTTTCCATTCTCAATCCAATTCTCATAGAGCAAGATCAGGGAGATATTGTTTCAAATGAAGTACATAGCTGTAGAATCTAAGCTGACTTATAGAAAAATAAAATCTTTTTAATTTTTAATTTTAGTTTTTGCAATACTGGGAGATTGAACTCAGGGCCTTGCACATGCTAGGCAAGTGCGCTACCACTAAGCTACATCCCCAGCCCTTTTTATTTTTTGTTTTAAAACAGAATCTCACTAAGTTTCCAAGGCTGCCCTTGAACTTATGATCTTCCTTCCTCAACCTCTCAGGTAGCTGAAATTATAGGCTAGCACCACCACACCTAGCCCCCAAAATAAAATCTTATAAGGCCATATGAAGTAAAGATCACACACTTTAAACACCATAGGTATGTAATTTTAATAACATAACCACTGCATTATAAAGGACAGTCATCTATCAATATCAATAATCACAATCAAGTTTTTATGCTAATATAGAGATATACTTAATTCTAAGGTTTCACTAATAGAGAAAAGGTGATTCAGAATAGCAAATCTAAGTAATTGAAGTATGGTTTATTTTATATAAACATATTTAATACTTCACATATAAAATATTATGAAGTATATTTGCAATAAATAAATCTTCCTAATTGCTTTTTATTTGTGTTTCCACTAAAATAACATAGTTTTTAGTAGTGAACAGTGTTTATGCACAATGAAGAAAGACACATCAAGAATATGACAGATATTATGGGAAAGGTATCAAGTACTTTAAACTTCACCCATATAATGCAAATGACAGAGGTTCCCCACTGAAGTAGAAAGATGTGATGCTATTATAAGCAGTCTAACAAGGTGAGTATCAGAATTCTTTGATTAAAACATAACCGCCAGGGGCTGGGGATGTGGCTCAGCGGTAGAGCGCTTGCCTAGCACGTGTGCGGCCCGGGTTCGTTCCTTAGCACCACGTAAAAATAAGCGCATTGTGTACAACTAAAGCAAATAAATAAATATTAAAAATAAAAAACTGCCTTCTTTTTGGTCCACAAAATCCCTGACACCCAAGAAGCTTCCTAAGAAAAGTACTGATTGTGTAGTAGTTTCCTCACTGATGGAATAGTATCCATCTGTTGACATAATGGATAAATCAGGAGGTTACAATTTACACCATTGACACTGGTTTTCTATTGATGATAAGGTATATTTTTCTTTCTACTACACTGTATTTGATTTTCATGTGTAGTCGACTACATGTTTGTCTAACCCTAAATCAAAAGGCAAATAACAGAAACCTGAAATTCATTCCAAACACACATGATGTACCTCATAAATTTAATGAACACATTGGCCTTCAGTGTTACTTGTATGCAAAGAACCCAATATGGAGTGTACAGTACCCTCCCTCTATAGTGAGAACTCCTTGAAGTAAGTGGAATGGGAGTAGGCAGGCCACAATGCAGCATATGAACATTAATGTTTAAGAAATTACTGTTAGTGTCAATTCATACTGACAACTAAAATGGTGCAAAGGATTACAGGAAAGAAGTACAATAAAGCAGTATATAATCAACAGCAAATCTATGATCCTTACCCTTCCATGTTCTTATCTTTCTGAGTTGAGTCTTGTTCGTGAAAATTATACAAATGTTCCTTTATAGTTCATTCACATAATCAATGCTATATATTTACTATATATTTATCTTTCCAGTCTACCTCAAGAATGGTGATACTGGGGAGCTAAGCTATGAAAATATAAGTACTACTAAGGTACTTATATTTGAGTCCACTTAACATTCTTTCAGCACTGGGCATCTAATATATGTCAAGTGCTCTGTGGGAATATTATATTCATGGTCAGTTAAAGAGCATTAGAATGTAAACATTTTCAAGTTTAGACCTAATGAACATAATTCAGTCACTGAAAATGTGGTATATTAAATGTGTATCTCTGAAGCTACCACCACTGCGTCTAAAAACATTTTAAACATTTCCATAGTTTAAAACAATTTGCAGATGAATCACATTTTATAAAAAAATTTACTATACCTCCAGAAAAAAAAAAATCCTACTAAGGTTAATTCTCTTTGATGAGAACCAATCGAAAAGTAAACTGTTTCACCTGTATTTTCAGCTATGTACATATTACCCAGCAATACCTTATAAGGCAAAGTACCGAGTATTACTCCTGATTTTAAACCACTATATAAAATTGGGGGGAAAAATGAAAAAGCCTTCAAAAATGCAACCGAAATGGGAGAAATAAGATTATGAAGAGCTTCCATAAATAAGATGCAATCAGACCATTTCCATTAGAATTAAGAGTCATGCATTAAATAATAAATGACAAAGGTTTAAAAAAATTCATTTTATTAAACCCCATCAACTTATACCTGAACTATCTAAAAGAAAATACTGAACTAGTCTTTATTGGAATCACCATTATTTACATTTTACTAAGTTTTCATGGTATGCCACATAACTTCAAAAATGGAAGGCAATACCTTCTTGAGATACACCACAGTTTAAAATAACCCCCAAATCACATATTTTAGAACATTTTATTTGAAATCTGTAAAAACACACAAGACCTCAAGATTAGCTTGATAATCTTGATAGTGTACTTTGCATTCAGTAGTAAAATTGAAACTGGTAAAAGTATATTTCAGCATATTATTTACTAAGGCACTGGCCAACATCTTTCATACCCAGTCCTTTTTAACTGAAAACTTAGAAGATGTTGCATAATTTTCACAATGTTAAGATACTGAAAACATCTTAAAACTTAAAAGTATCTTAAAAGCAAACTTAAAACATCCAAATAACTAAGTCCACAGAACAAGAGTATTAAACTACTTTTATCAGCAACACCAACCAACTTAACAATAAAGAATTAATATTAAGGAGTCTGAATATGCAAAGTTGGGAAGTATATCTTAATATTTCAATTTGTTAAGATTGTTTTCTATTTTTATGGCTTTGAAAAGCAGCAAGCCTATATGAGTTATGACCTATATTTTTATTTGTAATTTTAAGAAATATATGCATTTATTAGGGCAGTCATAATAACTGATGACTAGTTCCAGTGGCAAAATCTCGGCAGGAAACAGATTTAGCAATTTAAATGTTTTATAAGTTTTTGTAATTGAGGAAACTTTTCATAATCTGACATTTGTTAAAACCACTTATTAGAAATTATGCAGCACAGTAGCTGTGGAAATATGAGCTAGCTTCACAATTATAAAGTCAGCCTATGTAGCCCTCTCCTATTGTACATAGTGGCATAAACCCCACGGCGGCCTATCAGCTAACTGGCAGGCAGGGGGCTGCTCTATTCAAAGTGAGAGATACAAGCTGCAGGGCAAAAACCTGGCAGCTCCCATCTGACCCCACAATCCCCTACTGGTGACAGCTCCAAGCTCCATGGCAAATTAGGCCTTCTCATATTACAATTGGAGAAGACAGATTCCATTAGCAGTATCTGAAATTGAGTGGAGAGCTGCACTGTTATCAGACTTGACTCATAAGCACTGCTATTAATCAGAGCTATGATAGCATTTATATATTTCAAGCTATCTGCTGCCGCTGTGATATTCTGCTACAAAGGGTTGATGGGACTTAGGAAAGTGAACAATAGAGCTTTCTGGGAAAAGCAGAGTAAATCAAGAAAGTCTATGACTTCCGCACATTCTGAAGGGATTGCGGTTTACATAAATTTTCTCCCAATTGGAGATTGAGCTCTTCCTCATCTTACACATGGGATTTAGTTGTCACTCAATGGTAACAGCTGTGAAAAGGTGAAGCGGCCCACCGCTCAGAATATTGCCTTCGCTTTTAAAGCAATTAACCCATGAACAGGAGGCTACCTGGTGATATCAAAGGGATTAGGCCAGGCAGTGCATTATTAACATTTCCTTGAACTAATTCTAACTCTGACTAGCTGTCAGAAAAGACTCTACAGTCTTAAAAGAGTTTTTGCCCTGCTTTTTTCCCTTCAAAATGAAGCGCTGCTATTTGAGTCTAATATGTCCCTCTACTTATAAAAAAATGCAAATGAACCAAGCTCTTAATATGCTTAACTAGTCTGAGTCAATGCAATTTTAATACAAGTACGAGAGAAATATATGATCAATTAACCAAGGATCAAGACAGATATTCTCCTGAATGGAAATTAATGCTCCAGTACTTTCCATTCTTCTTCAACTACAAAAACTTGGTGACTATTTGTTACTTATACGTAGTTACTTTGGAAATTAGAAAGAGCTTCACATTATTCTCTATGGCAATAATCTAAAATACTCTTTGAGCTGGAAAATCCAAATGTCCCTTAAGCAGGAGATTCTCATTCTCTAAGGTATGGCATTTTAATTTTCTATTCTTTATTGAATGGAATCTTAACGGAAGCTATAATAATAGCAGATGGTGCTCAGAATCAAGTACTTGCTTTCTAAAACTATAATCAAATTGATTTTTAGCAGCAATATAATGTTTAGGAATACATAACTTATAAATATGACAAAATCCCATGCATAAAATATGGGCACTAAATAATCTGCCAGAACATATTTAAATACTACTGAAATTGATCATAAGTTCTTTGTATTAAACAGGAATAGTTTCAATATACATTTAATTATTGTTAATATTCATATATTCTAAGTAGCCTGCTTGACATTAAGAGATCTGATTTCTAAATACACAATATTAATGGTATTAGGGTTTTTACACAAGTTTTCTGAGACGGTGCCTTCTAGAAAAAACTGCCTGTTTAATGGTTAATAACTTTTGTCTTACTTTCTTTAAAATAAGTATTGAATTTTAATTATGAAAACTAAAAAAGTTTTACTTTCAACTCACATGAGTATTAAAGAAACATTGGTGAATGGATTTTTCTGTAGTTCCAATTGGTCACTAATAGTTTGAAAAAGAAATGCTGACTCTCAAGCTTGTTGAGAATATATTCCCTGTCCTGTAAATAACAAAATAAATGATGTAAGATATGTCCTCATTTAAAACCATGAGCAAGTTGAATCTTCCCTGCAGTAAAGCATTTGTATACAATGTTATTAATGCACTTTCTTCTATTTTAATGATCAGCACATATAAAATGTAAGCATGTAGATGTTTAATAGTGATTTCAGAATTCCTCCTTATTTCACTATATTGGACCTAGTTTGATATTTGCTAGAAAATAACTGAAATTCAAGTATTAAGCAAAGTTAAATGATGTTCATATTTGTGATTTATATTACCTATAACTTCTTATTTTAATAGGGTTTGGGAATTGCAAATAGAAAATAAGACACTTTAAATATCAGAGAATCAAATTTAAAAATCATTTACTTCAAAGGTCTTAAAAGGGAAAATCCCAGTTCCTTAAATCACTAACTTTATTACATAACCTTAAAAACACAGAAATATGCACGAATTAAATGAGTATTATTTCATACAAATGAAATGTATTAGATTAAACTCCTAACATAATGCATGTTTCAAAATGCCCCTGAAGGGAACAATACATAAATAAATACAGAAACTGCCACAATCTTACTATTTTTAATTCAGTAAATGACAGTGACACATACAGCTTTCAGTGTGCTGTTTTACTCATACACTTTCTACACTAGAGCAAAGCAAATATAAATGAGTTCTTGCCAACCATTAGGAAAGATTGACAAAAAATGCAGTGTTAATGACATCGTACGGCTTTTAAAAGCAAGAGAAAGATGCAAGAAAAGCAAAAATTACATAGTAATGGGAAACAACGAATAAATTGTTCTTTCAATCTAAGTCATGTTTACTGAAAAAAAGGAAGCCTTTTACATCAACACATTTAAACAGAAATTTGCTTTTGAAATACAATCTTTGTTTAAAAGGTACAGAAGGTCTTTATGTCCACCCCAAGAGCTAAATATAGTGAATGCTATGTGAACAATTACCTGAAAAAAACCTAAACCTGTTAAAAGAATTAATTTACTGCACACCAGTCAGCACTAATCCCACATGTACAGTAATGTTCTCTTAAGTGATGGGGAGAGAGAAAGAATAAAACTGTTTCCTGGATCAAAACCCTTCAATATTCAACAACAACAAAATGGAATGATGATTTAGTCTGTAAATGAATAAAGTAGTGAAATGTCTCCTAAACAAACTGTGATAAAGGAGTCAACCTGTAAAGGAATATATTTACTGTATGCTAGGACTGGAAAAAAGCCATCACTGTAATGGCTATACAAAAACTGTGTCCTGCTGTTGGGTTTATATTCACAGAAGAAAGGTTTTAGAGGTTAAGTTCAGGTCATACAACAAATGAAATTGTAACAAGCCAGCTGACATTGTATAATGTCTTCTTCCACTCAATCAATAGGCTACTGTTAGTCCTATTACCATAGAGATGGCTTCTCCTTTCTGAAGGGTGTCTATTGTTTGACAAAACAGATTTGCCACTTGAACTAGGTTGTTCCCAAAGGACATGTACCTTGTCAGTTATTTGTATTCAAAATAATGAAGTATTTTCATATTAAAATGTATGTGAGAGATAATATTGTTAGATCCCTTTTCAGAAATAAAGCAACTTTTCCAAAGTACTACATTACTAAAACCACTCAAATGCCTGGTTTGGTAGTATTAAAGTTGTGATTTCAAACACATGTTAGCAAGTATAAAAATTTACCATTAACGCTGCATATTAAAAGAAAAGGGTCACAGGCTAGTGTGCTTATCTAAAAGTCATATAATCAACCATAAGCATTAATAAAAACTATTTTAAAATACGGAAAACGCAAAGGAAAATTATTGTCCAAAGCTATGCAGTGTCTGAAAAGATTTTTATGTATGATTTTTATAGTATTCTCATGTGGAATGCCATCAACAATATGTCTGACAAATGGGAAATTTTTGTAGATAAATCACTTTACTTGCCTAAGAGCATTTATAGCTGCATAACATTTAAATAGATATGTTACATAAAAGATCTTCTAAAACACAGATGAACTATTCATATAAACACCAGTTTTCTTTAAATGTCTGTCTTAAAATATCTTATGAAAATTAATAACTCATACATTTGATATAAAACAGATAAGTCCCAACTTCTACCTACATATTTAAAAAAAGATGATCAGCTTTTCTCTCTATGGAAATACTGACAGATTCTTACTTGTAAAAGATTCACAAGAAATGATTCTAATAAAACTTATTCTGGCAATTTAGAAAAAGAAAGTATTCTTAACACTAATCAATCAGAGGTGTTATTTTTAAAATTTCAAACTTGAAGATTTGGCTATCACTGAAAAAACATAATAGAAACAAATTAAATAATAAGCATTTAGTAAATCATCAATAATTGAAATATTTAAATCTGAAAGCTTTCTACAAATAGATTTAAAAGTAAACACTGACAGTCATAACTGTTAACTTTTACCTTTCTATAAATAATCAAAAAAGAATTTAGGAAGAATTTAGCTAAAGGGCAGTGTTATGACCATTATATTATAAAATATTAGCCTCCAAAAATAACATTTGAAATGATGTCTATTCAAATTATACTGTATTTACATACAAAAATGATTTTTATTTTAAAAAACTATAAAAGTTTTTGAAGAAATGCTTTAATTTGGTTTTTCCTATTCTAGGAAATATAATTTACATTTTTTCTGTTATCCTCTTGGGCATAGGTTAGACTGTTAGGAGCAAAGGAGACAGAAACATCAAAGACAAATGAGTTAACCAATATCCTAAACTACTTACCACTTTTTTATAGCAAGAGTAGCTTACAAACTAAGAAAGCTTTCCATCAGTAAAGTAAGTGTGGTCTAGTTTGCCTACCTTCCCTGCAGCTATAATGGAACAAAGTGAACTTAGCTAAAACCACATCCCAAACGTAATTTTCTTAGTTAACAACCTCATTTCAAAAAGCATACATGTTCATATTTAAAATATAACTAGATATTAGATCTGAGGTGAAAGGCAGCTGCCCATCAGCAATGCTGTGAGTAATTAAATGGTATTTACCATTTATCAAAAGATGAACTTCATATTGTTAAATTAAACTGGCCTATCTGCATCTTCACAAAATGACAAACCTCATTAGTTCTGCCTAACCAGAGAACTGTGATAATGAACCAGTGACACCTTCATCCCATTGTATGAAGCAGAACCAACCGTGTAATCATGTGAGGGGCCAAATGCATATGAAATTACTGTAAATGAAGAAAGTGAAGTCACATGAGTTAGGGAAATCACTCAAGCAACAAAAGATATTTTTAATGTATATAGTTGGCCATAAGAAATCTATATCTCCAATTACTAAAACTTAATTTTAACTAATCAACTACTTTACCTGAAAACAGTGAAAAAAAGTAGTGATGCAGCTACCGCTCCAAATAAGCCACAGAGAAGATTGACTCGGTAGGCAACTGAACCAAAAGGAAAGAGGGTAATTGCCAGTTTAGCCACCAGTGTGAACAAAGGATAGCCAGGAGGATGGGCAACCTATGGAAAAATAGCAACAGTTAGAAGACTTTCATCTAGGAAAAAAGTCACACTGGCTTTAATTGAAAAGTATAGCCCTTTTCTGAGGCAAGTAGAAAGATTAAGCACCAATGAGTAAATGTTTAAATAGTGGTTTCCTATTGTAATCCTCTTGTGCCAATACAAATAAATATTTTCTTTAGTGAGTTTGGCAGTATCTATCACATGGTGTGTAACCTAGAGAAAGGGTGACATATTTCATTGTCAGTTCTTAAGCAATTTGTTCTCTGGGTTCACAGTACATTAAGGTCATTTAAAAGGCTCTTGAAAAAAAGCAGGTTCTGAAATATCGTATTGGTTAGAAAGTTGAAAGACCACACTGCTATGGGATTACCACCATGCTGACAGTCGTAAGGTCTTGCCTAAAGGGATCATGCACCATAATAAAGTTTATTAAATAATAAACTTATTAAAACTGTTAACCCGATTTATTTTATTCTCCACAGCTTATACAAAATTTGGGGTGATAATAAGCCAGCCACTGTATATATAGTAAAGGCTTTGCTTTATAATTTAGTTTAATTGGATTTAAAACTTAAAGTAAATTGTCACGTACTGTACTTATAAGTTACTAAAAACTAGGGTTTGAAAATAAATTAATCTACTTTACTCCATGCTTAATTAAACTTTCTTAATTCCTAAAACTGTTAATGAGAGCATTGATTAAACAATAAAACTAATACTTACTCCAAGCTCATGTGCGGCTGTGATCAGTTCCCCTGTGAAAAAATAATGTAAAACCAATAATTACTATTAGAGAATGACACTCCTCCAAAGTTTTCAAAATCCAAATGCTTGCATTGGGGTTTTGCATTAATTTGACTGGATAAAACTGTAAATCTGTAGAGATTTAACAGCATGAAATAGTCAAAGAATATTTTCTCCTTTAGGTCTTATTGAACAAACTATCTTTGATAGTTTTCAATAACTGGTCAGTGGAAATACAGGTGAATTTCCATTAAAAAATGCTCATTTTCCCTCTTGAAAATCATATTTACTTGAAAATACACAAATACTTTTAGAGATCATTAGTGTAATGCACTGTATCATCTCTCAAGAATTTAGCACAAATAGTCTATAAAGATACAACTTAATGTCAAATGTGCAAAGGTCTGAAGTTTGGATAATTTGTAAAATGTGCCATATAACCTTAATACTGGCATTTGCATACTTTGTCTACATTCAGATATTTTTAAACCATTTCCACCTAGGTTCTTTTGATAGGTTCTGCTATAACACATTTTTTTTCCAATCAGTAAATCATTATGTTTTATAGTTCCTCATTGTTAGCATTATTTCTAGAATTATGATGCAGTAATTCAATGCTTAATTGTTATTATTTTAAGTATCCAGAGCATATGGACTATTTTGACTCATCTCTATACACTGTAGTATATAGTAAGAAATCGGTCAATATTGATGATTTGCAATTACTATTACCTACTAGGAAAAGTACTAATGTCCTTTTTTTGTCCTTCAGTAGGCATCAATACTCTCCTTTTAATTTCTACTGCCCCAGGTACAATTTAGACTTCACTTTCTCTGGCCTGGACTTCAGCAAGACTTGACCAACACAATTTATCTGCATACTGAAAGTACTTATGGCTACTTCACAAGACAAATAAGCTGGATTATATCTCCAGTATAAAATTTCTCAATGACTATTCTTTGCTTACTGAATTAAGTTCAGATTCCTCAGCAAGACATTCAACTCTATGGTTGCAAGGTCCCTTTGCCAGGCTTATATCCATCAATCCAGGCTCATCTCAGTGAAATCTGAATACCCAGTGTTCCTCTGGAGTGGTCCTTTTTGGCACCTCTTAGCACTCATTTTCTCACCATGGAATATTTCCCCAGCATTCTCTCCTAAATCCTTCAAGGCCTAGTTCAATTGCCACCTCCTCAGTGACACTTTTTCTTACACAATTCTCTCCCCAGCCTCCCCCATTAGAATTAATCACTTCTTTCTCCTTACAGAACCTGCTTGAGTCTATTTAGCACTTTAGATTGCCTTATATTCTGGCTAGTTGTTTTCATTGCTCTCTCCCACTAAGTTTAAAAACATGATCTTAGCCATTTCATGATCCTGCCAAGACACCTCCATTCCTCCTCCTCTGGCCACACAATCTCACTCAAGCCCTGAACATAGAACTTGATCAAAAGACATACCACATTGCCACATTGTCATACTTGCTACTCACGACACCTACCTCATTCTCGGGCAAAAGACTGCAAAACGGAAGCCCTGTACCCAAAGACATCTAATGCTCACTTAGGTCAATTACCTGAAGAGCCGGGCGTGGTGGCGCACGCCTGTAATCCCAGCGCTTTGGGAGGCTGAGGCAGGAGGATTGCGAGTTCAAGCCAGCCTCAGCAATGGCGAGGCACTTAGCAACTCAGTAAGACCCTGTCTCTAAATAAAATACAAAAAAAAAAAAAAGGGCTGGGGATGTGACCCAGTGGTCAAGTGCCCCTGAGTTCAATCCCCGGTACCACAAAAAAAAAAAAAAAAAAAAAAAAAAAAAAATTACCTGATGACTTTTTTTTTTTTTCTGGACTTGGGGTTGATCCCAGGGATGCTTTACCACTGACCTACACCCCTACTTAAGGACATTTAAAAAATCTCCTGGAGATACTCATGAATAGAAACCAAGGTACTTTTTATAACCCAAATACTTCTTTTTAAATAAACTATTTATGGTCTAAAAATGTTCAGAATAATTTTTCCCTTTGTAACTACTTTCAAATATAGTTTTATTCCTTAACAGGTTAGCTCTTATGTCTGCTGTTCCAAACTGTTGATCAGTTTTTTGTTCTTATTGTTCTTATATCTGTATGATAAAGTATGAGTTCAAAATTTTGCGATCATTATTCATTCTCTTCCATTTATTATTTTTATAACAGGGATTCAACCCACAGGGCATTTTACCACTGAGCTACATCCCCAGCTCTTTTTATTTATTTATTTTTAGACTTTCGGACTAGGACTAAGTTGCCAAGGCTACTCACGAACTTGTGATGCTCCTGTTCCTGCTTCAGGATGTGCCACTGCACCCAGCTGTCCTAACCCTTTAAGCTGGTGTTTCTTCAAAGTTAAGTCCTACCTGCATTGGAACTACCTGGTTGTTATTTTTTAATGGAAGATTCCTTGACCTTACTCAAAAACTCCCTAATATAATGAGACCCTTTGGGACCCAAGTTTCCCAGGCAACTATGGGACCCATAGTATTGTTATCTGCAAACTGGTGGCAAACTCAGAGTTATGTACAGATGATTAATGTTTATAAAACCCAGCTCCCTTCATATTTCTTTTTTCTTCATATTTCTTAATGTTAATTATACTGTTATATTGTCATATATCAAGCCTATTAAAGATAACATATTTAAAATACATAAACTCATATAAAAGTTAATTTAGTGAAAACTAGATTCCTATCCCTTCCCAAAAGACCATGAGCACTGCTGCCTATAACTGAACTACGCATATCAAGTAGTGCAAAAAATAGTTTTAACAAAGCCACACAATGCCTGGGTTTATGCAGTATAACTTAGACTTATTGGGAAGAAGAATACATGTGTTATTTTAGTTTGAGATGTGTTCTGTTTATTGATAGAAAAATTATTTCACAAATATTAAAGGAGAACAGTACACTCAAAATACAAACAAAATGATCAAAGATATGATTAAACAAAGTTTCCATATAGATGAAAAACAGTTTATTTATCATTCCCCAAAATCAACATAAAACTATTAGAAGCAACCACTATTGAATATCAAATTAAGCAAATGAGAACACCTAAAAAGTTTGGTAACTAAAGGGGAATACATAACTTTATTCTTCTGAGGAAAAATACTTCATTAATAAAAACAAGACCACAACCATAGTTTTGTTTTTTCTTTTTTAGTACTGAAGATTGAATCTAGAGCCTGGTACAGAGTAGGCAAGAGCTCTATCACTAAGCTACATCCTCAGCTCTTTTTTTGTTTTTAAAATTTTGAGACAGGGTCTCAATAAGTTGTTAGGATGGCCCTGAACTTGTGATCCTCCTCCTCAGTTTCCAGAGTAGCTGGGATTACAGTTGTGAGTAAACAACCATAGACTTTTAAACAGGCTTTAAATATTATTACATCTGTGATGGTAGATTTAATAAAGTAGTTCATAAAATTCTTTGACAGAGTATAGGTTACCAGTGCATGTTCTAAAGGCAATCTACTTGGGTTCTTTCCCTGACAGCCCTGACTTACTAGCTGTGACTTTAGACATAGCTTAGCCTTAGTTTTCTCATCTATAAGAGGAAGATAATAATGGTACCTACCTCAGAGTACCTGGGAGAGCTAAAACATCAATTCATATAAAGCATGTGGTACACTGCCTGGGATAGTAAGTGCTCACTAAATGTTCTTACTCCTCCCATCCCATACTGAGCCTCAGACAACCATAAGTAGCTGTTTTAAAAACAGGTAATAAAACTACCTAATCTTTGAATAATGCTCCAACGTTAAAACTCACAACCACAAAGCTACTCCCATTATTTAATATAAATCTTGGAAACCTCCATTCCCTAGTACACTAATGAACCACTGAATAGGACCTGAAAGAAACTGGAAAGGTAATGACTAGAAAAACAGAACATTAGGGAACTTCAATGTGAAAGGCATCCTAGAAGACAGCTCCCAATAATCCCCAACTCCTGGAATTCTCACTTGTGTAATCCTCTCCCCCTTGAATGTGGGCTGGATTTACTGAGTCCCTTGAATACAACAGGGCAATGGCATAACACTTCCAGGATTAGGTTACAAAATGACAGGTGTCAGACAGAGGTGCCCTATCTCTTTTGACATGTCAGCTATCTTATAGAGAGACACGTATAGCATAGAACTAGGTTGAGTTTAGAAGCAGATTTTCCTCAAATGGAGCCTCCAGTGGACTGCGGCCCCAACCCACACCATGGCTGCAGTCTTGTCCTAAGTAGTGCACTTGGCTAAACTGCACCCATCTTCTGAATCTACCCCAACTGGGAGATAATAAATGTCTGCTTGCTTCCAGCCACTATATTTGGGGTAATATGTCATCCAACAAAAGATAAATAGTACACCATTTCTTGAGGATAGAGATTTACTGCCTAAAGTTACAGCACTGTTCTAAGTTAATTACTGCCAGTTATAAGGCATTACTGGATGATCCACTTAAATTGGCGTAAAACAGAAACAAAACCGAGACTTTGTTTCTAGTCTCAAATACAGAACAAAAATGCATGTGATAGAAAAGGCCCGTGAGTCGTGCTTTTCCTTTTATTAGAAGCTGCTTAAAGCCACATCTGGCTCCCACTCTTTAAGGGGTTCTCCAAATATTCTGCACAGCTGGTTCCTTGTCAGTATACTCTGGTTTCAACTAAAATATCACCTCCTCAGAAGACTCTCCTGACTAGCCACTCTGAGGGACTCACTCTCAATCACGTTTCCCTCTTACAGTCTCCAGTAACTTGTCTCTAAGCACACTACAATGCTCTCCAGGGTATCTAATTCGCTCTTACTGTCATTCCTTTTGTCTGAAACACGACTCTTTGGAAAGTAACCTAAGTGGAACAAAGGGGAATGGTAACTAAAGTCAGGGTCAGAAAAAACGATCTGGGGAAGTGGGAAGATCGGTGAACCCTGTCACGAGAAACCCACAGGAGTCCTTTCTCTAAAAGCCTAGGAACTAGCGAAACCAGAGACACTGGCACGGAAGAACTGGTCCCGCAGCAGGAACCCCGCACTGCGCACCAGCGGGTGCACGGGAGGCCCGAGCCCACTGGACTGAACCAGGAGCGGCAGCCGCGGCTGTCCCCCGCAGTAGGACTAGGGGAGAGGGCGGGAGGGGCAGCCTGAGAGTACTTTACCCGAGTCTCCCCCCGGCACCGAGGCGGGCAGCGTGAGGGTGAACACTGAGGCTACAGCGGCGAACACCGTGACGCCGCCGCCGAGGCCCCCAGAGCGCCGCAGCCCTGCTCCGGCTGCCCGCCCCCCACCCCTGCCGTCGCCATGGAGACCCATGGACTCGCACGGACAGAGGACGCGGAGGGCCCACAGACTCCGCAAGGCGCCCGAAGTCGCCGCGGAGAAGCGAGCGCAGCCCGCGCGGCAGCTTCCGGGTCGAGCCCCAGCGGCCGGGCGCACCTTTCCCGCCCGGGTGGGGGGGCGCGGAGAACCGGCCAGGCACGCGAGAGCCAGGCCCAGGAATTTTCTAGTCACCACCACGAGTGGGCACGTACATCCTTATCTTGTGCTCTACAGTGACCAATCACGGTGGGGAGCATCTCTGAGGAAAGCGAGCCTGTACAGTTCCTGTGGCAGATCCCCCCTGCCATACTGACTTGGTCGGTTCTGACAGAGACAGAAGCAAAGTTGAAAACCGCGAGCGGGGAAGAGCTGCTTCTGCCACCTGTGGTGTGGGGTGGAACTGCACGAAAGGAGCCAGCCGGGAGCCGGTGGGGGCCCTCAGTACCACCAAGGACCTGAGTCCAGCCAACACCGTGTGGGGGAGTTAGAAAGTGGAGCGTTCCCCATTTTAGACCTGAAATAATTACAAATCCTGTCAAGAACTTAATTGCAGCCCGTGAAAGTCCCTGCCGCTGATGACCCAACTAAGCCAGACTGCTGTCCCACAGAGACATAATAAATGTTGTTTTAGTTGTACACAATGCGTTTATTTTTATGTGGTGCTGAGGATCCAACCGGGCCGCGCACGTGCTAGGCCAACACTCTACCCTGAGCCACAACCCCAGCCCCAGATGTTGTTTTAAACCAATAAATTTGGGATAATTTGTTAATCAACAGTAGAAAACTAAGATAGGCTGTCTTCTATTTCTTTTCCAAAAGAGCATGCAAATCAATAATTCTGAGTGAATCAAGTATGCACTTCTTTCTTTCCCTTTTTGTCCATTTCATGTTTTGCTTTTGAGCTTTATAAAAAGATAAAACTTTTATTTCAAAAGAGAATAATTCTTTGCCCATGTTTGGGAGGTAGAAATCAGAGCTGGAATTAGAAATTTGGGAGGTATGCACATATGGATGATATGACTGAATTGACAAAGGCATAGTGTATATAACAAGAACAAGGTTGAAGTTTAATGTTAGCCGGTGTCGTTAGTTAGGGAATGGCAGAAGAAGAGAGAAGAGTGGAGGAGAGTAAGGTGACATAAGAAGCTAAGAAAGAAATAATATCAGTGAGGTTTATGTAGTCGGGATTTGACAGAGGTAAAGGATGATGAAGTGGGGCACATCTAGATTTCATGGGCTTGAATGTATACAATTTGGAGAATTCCTTAAGCAAACAAATACAAAACTGCAGACACAGATTTAAGTACAAGGCCTATTTTTTAATACCTTAATTTTATTTATTTATTTGTATGTGGTGCTGAGGATCAAACCCAGCGCCTCGCATGTGCTAAGTGAGAGCTCTATCACTGAGCCACAATGCCAGCCCCAAGGCTTATTCTTGTAGGAGCTGTGAAACCTAAGTTTCTTTAGATTCCTGGTTAATTTTTTGGCTTTTGAAGCTGAGTCACTTCTCATTAAGCACCTGACTGTTCCTGTTCTAAAACATTTTTTCTCTGGGGCCAGTGACAGCATGCTGCTTTGGGTTTTCCTTTACCACTGTCCTGTCTGTCCTGGCTCTGCTTCCATCAGAAATCTAAATGATGGACTATAGCAGGGCTGTTTTAGACTTTTCTTTCTTCCTTCCTTCCTTCCCAAGATTTTGTTGAAGATTAAATAGTAACATCAGAGTACTATTTCTCAAAACTGTACTTCCTCGCCAGGCATGGTGGCACATGCCTGTAATCCCAGTGGGACTCAGGAGGCTGAAACAGGAGGATGGCAAGTTTGAGGCCAGCCTCAGCAATTTAGCAAGGCCCTAAACAACTTAGAGAGACCCTGTCTCAAAATTTAAAAAAATAATAATAAAAAGGGCTAGGGATGTGATTCAGTGGTTAAGTGCCCCTGGATTCAATCCCTGGTACTAAATAAATAAGTAAGGGGGAGGGGATGTATCTCAGTGGTAAAGCACCCCTGGGTTCAATCCTAGTATTAAAAACAACAACAACAACAACAAAAACACACACAAAAAACCAAAAACTGCACCTCTTGGATCCTGACTTCTCTATGTTTAAACACCTTTTAAACCTGGTGGATTTTGTCTTATTTCCATTGTCTTTAAAATGGTGCCTGATACAGAAGCCGGGCGCAGTGGCACATGCCTGTAATCCCAGCACTTTGGGAGGCTGAGGCAGGAGGATCGCGAGTTCAAAGCCAGCCTCAGCAATGGCGAGGCACTTAGCAACTCAGTGAGACCCTGTCTAATAAAATACAAAAAAGGGCTGGGGATGTGGCCCAGTGGTGGAGTGCCCCTGAGTTCAATTCCCCAGTACCACACACACACACACACACACACACACACGCGTGCGCGCGCACACGCACACACACACACACACACAAATGGTGCCTGACACAAAGTAGGTGCTTGAATATTTACATAATAAATGAAATAATGAACAATGAGAGGCCACTTATGTAATCCATCACAGATTTCATTAGGCTACTAGCAACAGACCTTGCCTGCTACAGTGGCTCAAACATCTAAGCATTTATTCTCTCATGAAAAAGAATTCAATCTAACTCTAGTTTGGCAACTCCCTAATGCCCTAAGGCCAAAACTCGGTCTGTATATCTTTGTACAGTATTCCACTCAGGTTACACCCTCAAGGTCAAGTCCTGACCTACTGACCTAAGATAGCTGCTAATGCTCCAGACATTACATCTCTACTGGAGAGAAAAGAGAAAGGGAAGATGGAAGGAGTTGGGCATGTTCCAGCCTTTTTAAATTCAGCATGTTCTGGAAACTCCATTCTACAATTCTACTAAATTTCATTGGTCACAATTGAATAACAGGGCACTTCTAGAGGCAAAGGATGCTGAGAAGTTAACTTATCAGCTGGACATCTTGTCCAGGACTCTATTAAAAAAAAAAAAAAAAAAAAAAAAAGAGGAGAATGGTCATTGGGAGGCAACTAGCAGGTGTAGTTGGATTTGGTGGCCTGGAGGCATTTGAACCTTGAAAGTTCAAGAGGTTCAGTTTCAGTATAGTCGTAGATATAGAAACCTGATACCAGTGAGTTAAGAAGGAAGGAAATACAAGAAGTAAAAAAGGAATACATTTGCAAAAAGTCTGACAGCGAAGGGCAAGAGTAGTATGGAAATCCACAGAGACTGAAGTTCCAAATAAGGTTTGTTTCATTTTTGTTTTTGTAATTCCAATAAGTATATGTAAAGAGACAGTGATGAAATGAAGATTTGCAGGACATTAGGGGGGATAGAACCAAGGAGGACAAAAGAGAAAGGCTGAAGGTAGAAAATATTAAAGGGAGAGAGAGAGTGAACTTGACCCTGACCAATGAGATATGCAAGTATTATTTACTTTTTGTTTGTGCACTACTACATTCCACAGTGATTTAGATTTCTACTCTAACACCAGCTGAAAGGTACAAAAATATGGAAACAGAACTAGTAGAAAATATGTGAGATTTATGACAGATTGTCTTACGTGATTGTGGGACTAGCTAAGGAAGTCTGAAATTCATGGGGAAGGCCATCAGGAAGGGCAGGCTGGAACTTTTAGACATGTGATAAAGCTGCTGTCCACAGGAGAAATTTCTTCTTCATCAGAGAACCTTCCACACTGCTCTTTAGGCCTCTCAATGATTGAATCAGGCCTCTCCTATTATCTCCCCCTTATAATGTTAACTCATTATGGATTTCAATCATATGTACAAAATACCTTTACAGCAACACAAAGATTATCATTTGATTGAAAAGTTAGGGAATGTTGTCAAGACAAGTTGTCAGATCCACTGGGCATCACAGAGGCCAGGAAACACATGCATTAGAAACAAAATATCAGGCTGATGGAAAATAAATATAGGTTGAATATCCCTTATCTGAAATGCTTGAGACCACAAGTATTTCAGAATTCAGAGATTTTTAGATTTTGGAATAGTCGCATACACTTTACCAGTTGAGCATCCCTAAACTGAAAATCTAAAATCCAAACTGCCCTGAAATCCAAAAGCTTTTTTGTTTTTGTTTTTGTTTCTTTGGAGGGGAGGGGTGGTTCGGGGTACCAAGGATTGAACTCAGGGGTGCTTGACCACTGAGCCACATCCCCAGTCCTATTTTTTTGTACTTTATTTAGAGACAGGGTGTCACTGAGTTGTTAAGCATCTCCCTTTTTTTTTTTTTAATATTTATTTATTTACTTTAGTTGTACACAATGCAATGCATTTATGTTTACATGGTGCTGAGGATTGAACCCGGGCCGTGCACGTGCGAGGCAAGCGCTCTGCTGCTGAGCCACAACCCCAGCCCCGCATCTCCCTTTTTGCTGAGGCTGGCTTTGAACTCGCGATCCTCCTGCCTCAGCCTACCAAGCCGCTGGGATTATAGGTGTGTGCCACTGCCCCCAGCTAAAATCCAAAAGTTTCCTATCAACATTCAAAAAGTTTTGAATTTCAGAACACTATAAATTTTGGATTTGGGGATTAGGTATGTTCCACCTACATTGCTCTGTAGTCCTATGATAGCCCACATTTGGCGCCAGTAGTCTTGAAAATCAAACAAAAGGGATCATTTGTGTTGTCTCTCAGGTCCCCTGAGAAAGATTTTTCTTTCCCTGGCATTTATGAGTGGCATCTATTGAAACCCAATGTGGGGGGGAGGTTCCTCCTTCCTACTGGGCAGAGGCTACCCACCAAGTCTTCCTGCTACTTCCCCAGTTAGGAGGGGTAGGGTTGCCTCATTACTTTTGCCCCTGTGGCTTCTGCTGACACTACATTGTAGGTGAGTGCAAGGAAGGTGGCCTCCTTTTTGTTGGATGGTGGTACAAGTCTTGACTCTCCACTAGGCCCCTCTGATGCCACCCAGCAGGGAAGGAAAAATACACCTCATTATTGCTGGGGGTGGGGGCAGAAGGCTAGAGTAGTCTCCAATGACCTCATCAGAAAGGGATCTCATTACTATCCAACCCAAATGAAAGCTCTGGTTCCTTCCTCTACCTTCTTTGACATCAACCAGGTGGGCATATTGGGAGAACTGGAGCGGAGAGAAATCTAGGCTTCCTGCTCAGCATTTGTCAAAGTTTTTGCTTTGGTTTTAGCTACCATAGAGAGGTTATTTTCTAAAAGTATCTGGTTTGGCCCTTTCCTGGTTCTTTGGCCAGAGAAAGCAGCCTTTTATTGGAAGAATTTTTTTTTTTTTTTTTTTTTTTCTTTTTTTTTTTTTTTCTGTACTGAGGATTGAACTCAAGGGCACTCAACCACTGAGCCACATCCCCAGCCCTAATTTGTATTTTATTTAGAGACAGAGTCCCACTGAGTTGTTTAGCACCTCACTTTTGCTGAGGCAGGTTTTGAACTTGTGATCCCCCTGTCTCAGCCTCCCAAGCCACTGGGATTACAGGCATGCGCCATTGTACCCAGTATTTTTTTTTTTTTTTTTTTTTAATCTATGCTTGTTGGGTTGCCAGCTTCTCTAGCAATCAATCTGGGATACATGCAGCAAAAAGAAAGCCCAGAGATCTCATCACTGTGTTGTTTTCCAGATTCTAAAGCTCCTATTTATCTGCATTCTTTTTTTAACCTGTCAAAGTCTTGTGTGTTTTGGTGTTATGTGTAATGTTCAGGGTGTTTAGTTGTACTTACCATGAAGAATGGGGAAAATTAAGTCTACTCCATCTTTATGGAAGCAGAAGTCACTCTGTTTTGTTTTATTCTTTCTAAAATATTCCAAGTAGCTTCACAAACACTAATGCACTGAAATTTACCTAAAAATGAGTATTTAGAAATCTAACACTGGGGGCTAGGGTTGTGGCTCAGCAGTAGAGAGCTCGACTAGCATGTGCACGGCCCAGGTTCCATCCTCAGCACCACATAAAAGTAAATGCTTCGGGCTGGGGTTCTGGTTCAGTGGTAGAGCGTTCGCCTAGCACGTGCGCGGCCTGGGTTCGATCCTCAGCACCACGTAAACATAAACGCATTGCATTGTGTACAACTAAAGCAAATAAATAAATATTAAAAAAAGTAAATGCATTGTGTACAACTAAAGCAAATAAATATTTTTTAAAAAAAGAAATCTAACACTGCCCCAAAGCCCACTTGATATAAAATCAAATGTGACTTTATCTTAGTAATACACACACACACACACACACACACACACACATTTGGTATTGAAATTGAACCCAGGGATGCTTTACTACTGAGTTATATCCCCAGTCTTTCTTATTTTTTATTTTGTAGCAAAGTCTTGCTAAGTTGCTGAAGGTCTTTCTAAGTTCCTGAGGCAGGTCTTGAACTTGGAATCCTCCTGTCTCAGCCTTTTAAGTCACAAGGATTACATGTGTGTACTTCAGTATCTGGCATATCTTACTAATATTGGTGAAACTTTATATTAGAAACTTTAGGTTAAAAATTAGATACCTGGCCCAGCGCGGTGGCACACACCTGTAATCCCAGCACTTGGGAGGCTGAGACAGGAGGATCCTGAATTCAAAGCCAGCCTCAGCAATGGCGAGGCATTTCGAAACTCAGTGAGACCCTGTCTCTAAATAAAATACAAAAAAAAAGGGCTGGGGATATGGCCCAGTGGTCGAATGCCCCTGAGTTCAATCCCCAGTGCCACCAAAAAAAATTAGATACCCAAGCCGGGCGTGGTGGCGCACGCCTGTAATCCTAGCACTTTGGGAGGCTGAGGCAGGAGGATCGCGAGTTCAAAGCCAACCTCAGCAATGGCGAGGCACTTAGCAACTCAGTGAGACCCTGTCTCTAATAAAATACAAAAAAGGGCTGGGGATGTGACCCAGTGGTCTAGTGCCACTGAGGTCAATCCCCGGTACCAAAAAAAAAAAAAAAAAAAAAAAAAAAAATTTAGATACCCGGAATACTATCCAATAAACCATCTACAATAGAACAAGAAAATACAAGCATCCTGTCAAAGTCTTGGAAATATTAAACATTCAAATGTACTAGTAACCAAAGGAACTTGAAAGAAAAGTAAAGAAAAACCATTCCTTTTTCACCTTTCCAATTGCCAAAGCTATTTAATTTCTATAGAATGTCAGTGATAAAGAAATTTTGTATAACACTTTAGAGGTCCATTTAGCTATGTTACCAAAAATATGTAAAGATATTTATATAATTTTACCCAGAATCATCAACAAACATATGAAAATGTATTCAACTTTATTAGTAATAAGGGAAATGCAAGTTAGAAATAATAATGTGATACTGTGACACCTACCAGTTTTGCAAAAATCAAAATCAAACAATATGTAACATTGGTAAATGTATGGAATAACAGAAATTTTGCCAGGCATATAAATTGGTACAACTGCTTTGAAAAACAGGTATTTTTCTAGTAATAGATGAAAATGTGCAGTACCTCCACCCCAGCAAAGTCACTCCAGGTTTATAGTTAGGGAAGCCAAGAGATAGCTACAAATATTCATAGCAGGATCACTCGTGATAGCCTCCAAATAGGAGCAACCCCAAACATCTATCCACAGAGAATAGAGAAGTCCATCCTCCTATATCCATACAGTGCAATGGTATAAAACAAAGATAATGAATAACCCATAGCTAACTACCATGGAATAATATGGATAACTCTCACAAACAAAATAGTGACCAAAAGCAGAAAGTTATAGAAAATATATACACAATGATTTCAGTTTCTAAAGTTGAAAGACATTGAAATTAAACTGTATTATTTAGAGATACATCCATAGGGTTTAAAACTATAAAGATAATAATTATAGGGCTGGGGTTGTGGCTCAGCGGCAGAGCGCTCGCCTAGCACGTGCGCGGCCCGGGTTTGATCCTCAGCACCACGTAAACATAAATGCATTGCATTGCGTACAACTAAAGTAAATAAATAAATATATTTTTAAAAAGATAATAATTATAGATAGTGGAATAATGATAGTTACCTCTGGAGGCAAGTGTGGGCTTCAGGGTGCTGTCAATGCTTCTGTTCTTGGTTTAGGTGGTGGCTACATAGGTATATCCTTTATAATTATTCTTCAAAGTGTTTATAAATGCTCCATGCCCTCTTCTATCTATGTGATGTATCTCACAATTTTAAAAAATAGACTGGAGGGAAGGAAGATTCTGGAACAGCTACCTAGCAGACTGGTCTAAAATGAATACCAGTCAGATTATTACCTGAATTGACATGAGATGATTCATGAATTTTCCTGCATCTTAAAGTGCTATGTAGTGTAATTGATTATATAGAAGTGTTTTATACTCAAGGAGAGTAGATTTCTTCATGACAGTAAATTTTATTTCCAAATTTCTTGTGGTGATCTAATGTAACAGAATATTGAACACTATTCTAAAACTAAGTTACTTTTTGAACATAAATTTTACATCTTCAATAAAACCCTGTTACAAAAATAAAAAAAAATAAGAAAGTATTATTATGTATTATATGTTCACGTAATAATATATAAGGTAAATATTATTCTGCCTGAGGCAGAATATACATAATTGAGCTAGGATGGCTGGAAAATTTAAACCATTGACTCTATATGCCATTTTTTTTTTTTTTTTTTTTTTGTACTGGGGATTGAACTCAGGGGCACTCGACCACTGGGCCACATCCCCAGCCCGTTTTTGTATTTTATTAGAGACAGGGTCTCACTGAGTTGCTAAGTGCCTTGCCATTGCTGAGGCTGGCTTTGAACTTGCAATCCTCCTGCCTCAGCCTCCCAAGTGCTGGGATTATAGGCGTGCACCACCGCGCCCAGCTCTATATGCCATTTTAAAAAAATAACTTTGTTTATTCACTCATTTTTTTATGTGGTGCTGGGGATCGAACCCAGTTCCTCACACGTTAGGCAAGCACTCTACCACTGAGCCACACCCCAGCCCCTCTATATGCCATTTTTGAAAAGAAATACCATCAATCTCCAACAGTAAAAAGGCTTATTACAAATATGAAGGCAATAAAGTTTCCCAAAATCTGATAAGCTTATATTTGGATAATTTAGAGTTTTTAATGTTTGTGATATCTTCAAAATCTTTTGTTCTAATTTAGGTTTAGAGAATAAAGATATTTTACATTCAGTATGAAGATGATAATAATAAAAATTTGTCAGATGAAAAAATCAGTATTTGACTATCAGGACTGTGAATGTATCCCAGTGCCTAGCACAATACCTAGAACACAATAACTCCTCCAACATTATTTGATTACTGACTACAGGAAGGATATGGAGAGGAGGTCTATCCTTGTTCTTTTCAGAAAAGATTATATATCTTACCTGCCCACCCTAGAGACGGTGTCTCCTAACCTAGACCCAAGATATAAGCCAAATGATAAAAGAAATGTAGGAGACATACAAGGTAGTTTAGAAGGTAATTATGCAATGCATATATTAAGCATTTTCGTAGTAGTTCAGGGAGCAGCCTATTGGTTTTGTGCCTTTGAACAAGTTTCTTAAATCCTCTGGTCCTGCTGGGCACAATGGCACACACCTGTAATCCCAGTGGCTCAGGAGACTGAGACAGGAAGATCATGAGTTCAAAGCCAGCCCTCAGCAAAAGCAAGGCACTAAGAAATTCAGTGAGATCATGTCTCTAAATCAAATACAAAATAGGGCTGGGTCTGTGCCTCAGTCAGTGGTCAAGTGCCCCTGAGTTCAATCCCCAGTACTCACCCCCTCTCAAATTCTCTGGTCCTCATTGCTCATCTGGAAAACAGAATAACAACAATGCCATTCATATAAATTTGGACTGAAGTTTAAGTAAAATAACAAAAAGAACAGAGCCGGGCTAATTGTGAGCCACAACAAATATTAGCTATCATTGTCATTATTATCTAAGATTTAGAAGAGATACTATAGGATACAATTTTAAAATGAGGCAAGTCAAACTCATAATTTTCTACTTCCATTTCAAAGGTAGGGCTGAAAATCTATGAAAAACAAATCGTCCATTTGCAACCTGGAAGTGATCTGGGAAGCTCTTAGCCCCCTGGAGACTTAGTCAAACTTAAATAAAAACTTCAGTATCATGGTCTATGAAAGTCCAAACCCCATCCCAATATTTCCTGGGAAATCTTGCTTCCATGTTCCACTCAACCTCTAGCCCTTTAGTCATTGTTTTATTAGTCAAAACTCAAACCTTCCTTCAGTTCCTATAGAAATGCTGAGTTCTAATAGAACACAAAGAAAAGTGTTTAACCAACAACCACCTCCCCAGTTTCCTAAACACTCTTCTCCTTATCTCCCTCCCTCTCTCCCAAATTTGCCTGTATAAACACTTAAATTCTTCTCCCCTCTTATGCATAATGTGTAAGCTTGCCTTAGGACCTACTTCTAAATTAGCATACTCCAAATCATCAGGTATTTTAATTACAGAATAAATTCCTTCATTGAAACAGAATTTGTATGCTCTGGATTTCAGACATCATGACTCTCAGTCTACTACATATTTTTTTTTTTTTTTTTCTAGCTCAGGTTTCCTTCATTGATGCTGAGAAAAAAAGTACCAATGGGTATTTACAGAGCATCCTTATGAATTTAAAATAGTTGATAAAGTGAATTAGATAGCTCAAGCTTTTTCATACACATGCATACAAGCAACAATTCTATGTACCACACTAAAATCTACTTGCTATGGACTATGCAGTGGTTTCTCTGGGGTGTAGGCAATGGGGACCCTGGATCATGCTCTTTGGGGATCAATTACCTAAGACACGCATTTTCAGTCAGTGTTGGCTGACTGAATTCTCCTTTCTCTCCTCACTCGGACCGCTTTCACCCGGTTATATACCTTCAGGTTTGCGGGTGCCTACAGGTGCGTCACATACATATCAGGTGGAACTTATGGCTTCCAGCTAGCTACAACATGTTCTATGGGGATCAATTACCTAAGACACTGTCAGTCAGTGTTGTTATGTCATTGCTCTCTCCTTTTGTCTGACTTCAAACATTTATCTGAGTTATTTGGTCAAGCTCAACACCAAATTTAGGGACATTATCTCCAGCAGTATCAGTTTGCTTGCGATTATCTAATCTTGGAAGTTGAGAAGAAAAAAACTGAAATAGGTGTCAGACTGTGTTTAAAGGATTTTCTGAGACATACTTTCCTTCACCTTCAGAAAATAGTCACACTAATAGTTGTAGTTTGGGGCTGGGGCTTAGCTTAGTGGCAGAGCGCTTGCCTGGTACATGTGAGGCACTGGTTTTATCCTTAGCACTGCATAAAAAATAAATAAAATAAAGGCATGCTATCCATCTACAACTAAAAATAAAATAGTTGTGGTTTAGAATAAGGCACATATTGGCTCAAAAATATTTTGAGAGTCAAAAGACAATTTGGTGCTTTTATGATCTGTAAGAAAAGCATGATTGTTAACTTTGTCTTCCTAAGATAAATAATTTTCTTCTACTGAACTTTGTCTTCCTAAGATAAATAATTTTCTTCTACTGAGTCTTAGGAGTGAATGGGATAAGCAAGAGAGGTCCCCCTTAATTCTCATGTAACAAACCCAGTGGGAAATTTGCTTTTCTTTGAAGAATGGGACCACCACTTAGGCGGGGGTAAAGGGGTTTTTGCATTTGGCCTGAGCCCCACAGACACCAAGATTTCCAGAACTGGCAGTGAACCCTGTTAGATGATGCCCTGGTTCTATCTGTCCTTACAGTTCATTTCTCCCCAGATGGGAAAAGTGAGGCTGCTGACAGTTGAGTCCTCATCTTGGAAAGATATTAAGAACAAGTTCATGGTTAACCAAAGACACACTGAGATGAAGAATGCCTGAAGACATAGGACCCTATCAAGCATTAAGAGTATAGTGAGGAGGCTGGGGTTGTGGCTCAGCTGTAGAGCACTTGCCTAGCCCATGCACGGCCTGGGTTCGATCCTGAGCACCATGTAAAAATGCATTGTGTACAACTAGAGCAAATAATTTTTTTTTTTTTTTTTTTGTGGTACCAGGGATGAACTCAGGGACACTCAACCACTGGGCCACATCCCCAGCCCCCCCCCCTTTTTTTTGTATTTTATTAGAGACAAGGTCTCACTGAGTTGCTAAGTGCCTCGCCATTGCTGAGGCTGGCTTTGAACTCGCGATCCTCCTGCCTCAGTCTCCCAAAGTGCTGGGATTACAGGCGTGCGCCCCCGAGCCCGGCTAAATATTTTTTAAAAATAAAAATTTTTTTAAAAAGAGTGTGGTGAGCTGGGTAGGTAATGCTATTCCTAATGTTTTGTTTTTCCACAAACCCCCCAAAAGGGTGTTGTTTCCCTCTAGGGATGCTCTGTGTCAATTGGGTTATTTGTTTGAACCATGAGCATGGGGACAGGACATTTGGAATAAACTGACTATAAATCAGTGGAGTTAGTCCAGGGACCATTCTGCAATTGCTATTAATAAAATTCAAATACATTACCTGAGAGACAAATGAGACTTTTCTCCTGTGTATACATGAATTTTTATTATGTATGGGTTTTGTATGTTGGGTTATTATGATGGGTTTAGTAGGTTTCAGAGTCTTCACCTTAGAAGGCAATGTCTTCAACATGAGATTAGTGCATAGAGCAGGAGATAGAGTACAAATGTTTATAGAAAAGGAGAGAGGTTGCAAGAGCAACAGAGATGGAAGTGCAGAGTGGATAAGAGTGCATGGATTGCAGGAAGCAGTCATGAACCATGAGATAAGCCCACCAGCAGAATGGTAGTCTTGCTAGAACCCAGGAACTTTGTGGTATCTGGCCTACCTGGAACTATCCTCCTATCAGGATTATAGGGCAATGGTTAAAGTCACAGGCTTTGGAGTTAGACTTCTTGAGTTCAAATCTCAGTTCCATCACTTACTAGCTGGACTAGTTATTTAGCTTCTCTTACTTTATTTTTTCTATTTATTAAGCAGGGATATTGTGAGAATTAAATAAAATAATTTAGGGCGAGTGCTTAGCATCCAACCTGGCACAGAGTAAATACTCAATAAATGTTGGTTATCATTGTTGCTCACTTCAAAAATATCAACTGAGTATCTACCTTGTACCAGGCTCCAGGCTCTGGTAGAAGTATAGAAGACATTTTTTCTGTCCTTCCAGACACTAAGGACCAGTAGTGGATACAATAAATAATCTGGGGATGGAAACACTGTGTAACGAGGGCTATGAGTGGGAAAATTCAGGGTGTTATGGGATTATATAGGTGGCTTCAAGGAAGCTGAGACCTGAAATGGGGCAGGCGTTTGAAAGAAAAGTTGCACAGGACTGATCACACACACACCTAGGATAAGAAGCAGGTTTATTGTCAGGAGCCTGACAAGGCTGCTCTGCACAAAGAGAGGGACAGCAGCAGCAAGGAGGGAGAGCAGCAGCAACTCCCCCTTGAATGTTACCTTTTACAGGCTAGAATCATGGCTGCACTAAGGACGGGTTTAGTCTTGACTGACATAGTAAGCATCCCCTGATCTTGTGGAAGGCAAGTTTGTTTCTTGGGAACAGAGACAGGCAGTTTTCCTATCTCTCAAAGGGGGGACAGGAAAATTGGCATGTCCTTTTATCTTCTCAAGGAGAGAACAGGGAAACTAGTACGTCCCCATCTCAGGGGCTGGTAAATTGTCTCCTATCTCTCAGTGAGAGAACAGGGAGAGACCAGCACGTCTCCAGGCTGGTAGGTTTCATCTAGGGATAGTTTCTATTTCTTGGGAATAAGAACAGTATTCATGGGGCTGGGGCTATAGCTCAGTTGGTAGCATGCTTGCCTTGAATGCACAAGGCCCTGGGTTCAATCCCCAGCCCCCCCCCCCAAAAAAAAGAGCAATATTCATAAAGTGGGAGTGGGGAAAAGGAAGATGGATGCAATTAGGCTAACAGTGTTTGCCAGGGGACGGCTGCTGTGAATGGAGTGAATGTGCTGTGTATGTGAAGACCCAGAGACAAAGGGCATAATGCACCCAAGAAAGCAGGTCTGTGGTCTTTGAGTACAGAGCACAGGGTCGGTTGGCAAGGTTGAGAATTGGGGTTGGGGGAGGTAGGTGTGTGGGCTCCATCATGCAGAAATGGTAACTCAAGTGGATAACATATAAATTTAAATCCATACCACAGGAGCACATTGACTTTATTTCAATAAATAAAATTTAATCTGTTTTGAATCTCTCTCTCACTTGGTTATCAGGAAATTCATTCAGTTCTTTTTCTTGTACCTTTTTAAATTTTTTATTTGTTTTAGTTGGTAATACATGACAGTAGAATGCATTTATGCACTTTGGTATATCATATATACATGGGATATAATTTCTCATTTTCTGAGTGTACATGTTGTAGAATCACATTGGTCATGCAGTCACATATATACATAAAGTAATAATGTCTGTTTTGCTCTACTATCTTTTTTATATAATTTTATTTTTATAATTTTTAATATGTACAACTCATAGTGCATATATTTAGTATCTTTTTACATACAACTGTTTGTATACAAAGCATATTCGTACAGTTCAGGTCTTCAATCATGCATTAAGGAAAATGATATCCGTCTCATTCAACCACCTTTTTTTTTTTTTTCTCCCCCTCTCTCCCCTCTTGCTCCCTCCCTTACCCTCCCTTCCCTTGACCATTCTAGTGTTCCTCTAATCCTCCTATGTACCCCCCATCCAACAATACTTTGAAATAGCCTCCTTATATAAGAGAGAACATTTGGTACTTGGATTTTTGAGACTGACTAACTTCACTTAGCATTATGTCTTCCAACTTCATCCATTTACCTGCAAATGCCATTAATTTGTTTTCTTTTATTGCTGAGTAAAATTGCTCTACTATCTTATCCCCACATCTCCTCCCCTGTCCTCCCTTCACTTCCCTCTACCTAATCATTTAGTTCTTATTGGGGTTCCTTTCTATATCACCACCACCCTTCCACAGTCATAGGACAGGGTTGGGGACTTACACAGTCATGGATGTTCCGGGTTTAGTCTGCACAGTGGCTTCTGCTGATGTGTTCATTGTGTAAGTCCACATGGTCCCTTGAAGGCAGGTGTCATTAACACCAGTGTCAAGTTTGGGCCAAAAGAGATGGTTCTGTGTATACAGCACTATCCTTGCTCCCTTTAACCCACTCTAGCATCCTCCATTGGTCCTTAGTCTAAAATGTTTCTAAAAAGTAACTTTAGGGCTGGGGTTGTGGCTCTGCGGCAGAGCGCTTGCCTCGCGCGTGCACGGCCCGGGTTCAATCCTCAGCACCATGTAAACATAAATGCATTGCATTGTGTACAACTAAAGTAAATAAATAAATTTTTTTAAAAAGTGGTCAAACTTATAAAAAAAAAAAAAAAAAAAGTAACTTTAGGTCTCCACCTGCTTGGAAACCTTCAAAAACCTGGTATCGTGTCTGGCAATCTCTACCACCTCTCCAGGTTGGCTACTTCTGTCTCATAAACCCTCAGCTCTTGTGCCCTTCCTCTTCTTCTGTCAAGCCAACATTCACAAACTCAAATGGCACAAGCCAATTTTAAGGTAACTGCTGATCTTGGCTAATATTGTTCACTTCTATGAAGATCAGCTCTTCTGGAATAGCCTTGGCTAGGAGGACTGGGGGTGCTTAATTCTCCTGCACGTGTCTCTCATCTTCCATTGGGCTACCCCAACCATGTCCTTTCATGGTGATGGCAGCATCCAGAGCTGAGATAATGCCAGAGTTAATGACAGGGGTGGGGAAGGAAGATCTCACATGAGGGAGCCCTTAAGAGGTGGCTGAAATGGAAGAAAGACAGAACATAAGTCCTGGGGAAGCTGGGTAGCTAGACAAGACAGGAAGATGGCATCTGAGACAGAGCAGTAGCTGAGACCATGGGTTCTGAGCCTGCCTGCTGCTTGGTTTTGAGACTTGCCTCCAACAGTGAAACAAGTCAGAATATGTGTAATGCTTAGAACACTGCTTGATGTACAACAAGCACTCAAAAAATCTTACCTATTACACGTGATCTCATTTTACATTCCCAACAACACTATAAGTTGGAATCCATATTTATTCTCATTTTGTAGATGGGGAAAAGGAAACCATAGAGAGGCTGATCTCATGCTCAATGTGAGGGCCTTGAGAAGAAATGTGTGGGTTGAATTTCTTACTCTGTCATTCACTGGCTATGTGACTCAGGAAGTCACCCAGCCAGGCCCTCACATTAACATTAACATTAACCGTGATAGGATACCGTCTTATCTGTACCCCTTAACATGAAATTGAGCCCCTAAGTCATTTTTTAAGTTGTTGTTTTGGACTGTCTCCAGAGTCTCAGAGTTTTTTTTATTTTACGTGGGACAGTGGGTAGGGCTGGGTTTATCCTGAGAAGTGGCTTCTCTGTGGGCATTGGTGAGCTATGGGGACAGGAACCCAAGCAGTTAGAACAATGTGGGTCCCCAGAAGAGGAACCTGAGGACACAGGTGGGTGATGAAGAGATGGGTGTCCAGGGCTGCACATGTGGACCAAAAAGAAGCAGGTACAAGAATGGAAGAGCCAGAAGTGAATGTAAGAGATTCTTTTAAAGATAGTCTTTAATTAGTGTGAAAAAAAAACCATAAAAATAAAAATATGTTAAAGAAAGATCAAGTGTGGCCAGTTTTCTACTACAGTATTTCTTAAACCTGGCTGATCATTAGTAACATGTGGTGGAGCTTTTAAAAAATGTGGATTCCTGGGCTCACCCTTGGAGATGCTAATTAGCAGTTTCAGAAAGAGCCTGGATGTCTGAATAATTCTGAAGCTTCCTGGGTGATCCTGTTGATTATCTTGGTCTGGGGCTCACTGATCTAAAGTTACAACCACTCGCTTTACAGATAATATCGGAAGCAGACATCAGGGAGGTTAAGCATCTGGCCTAAGCCACATAGCTGGTTGGTGGTAGAACGGGAATTGAATTCTAGTCTCACATTCTATTCACAATAGTCAAGACACAATTCCTGTCTCTAGACTGAATGGGTTAAATATTTGGGGGGAAATACTCCCAGATATAAGTGCATTTGTATTTTGATATGAGGTTATCCATGTTCATTATCATCAACTGTGAGCAACAAAAAATATGCATGATAAATTCTATTTAACAAACTCTTCACAATTCTGAAGTGTGTGTTGTTCTGTCCCCAGGTAGAATGTGAATGGCTCAAAAGTTAGAAACGTGATTTTTTTCATTTTTTTTTTTAATCTCCAACTTCTATATCGCATATAGTGATAATAAGAATAGTATTGCAAGCCAGGCGCGGTGGCACACGCCTGTAATCCCAGCACTTTGGGAGGCTGAGGCAGGAGGATCGCGAGTTCAAAGCCAGCCTCAGCAATGGCGAGGCACTTAGCAACTCAGTGAGACCCTGTCTCTAAATAAAATACAAAAAAAGGGCTGGGGATGTGGCCCAGTGGTCGAGTGCCCCTGAGTTCAATCCCCAGTACCACAAAAAAATAAAAAAAAGAAAAGAAAAAAAAAAAAGAATATTATCTCAGTTAAATGACTGCAATGACTAAAAAAGCTAATATGTCATGATGTGTTCAATGGTGAACATTCAGTATTATGGTAGAAAAAATATTTATTTTGTACAAATCTCAGAATTCTGTTTTTTCTTTAAAAGTCTGTCAAACCTTTGTTGCATTGAAATTACAGCTTATTTGGTAAGTAACATAAACCCATGAAGGAATAATACTTTACTTTTTAAAGGTGAATTTTGACTAATATTATTGAGTAAATCATCTTAAGATGAACTGATCAGTTAATGCTCCTAGCTTGACTCCCTCTGAGTTAATAGCAGTGATATTTACTTTTGGGGTGGCAGCCTGCCACTCTAAGCCTGGTATCTCATATCACCTCTACTTAAAAAAAAATACATATAAGCATATATGTACATATACACATATACATACATATAGTAGGAGGGATACTTGATTACACAACTAAAAATCTGAGGAATTTGGACCCTGTGCTCTTTTCATACATAGTTTCATCATCTGTCTAAGTGGGTAGTAGTTTGTTGGGTTTGCATTTACTTCTTTCTGCCTAAAAAGCATGCATGTTACATAAACACAGATGCTGAAGGAACGTTAAGAGAGTAGCAAGAGGTGAGCTTGGGTTCTGTTCATCACACAAATCTTCTTCTTGGGTATTATTCTCAGACACCACTGAGGTCTGCAAAACCTGTCATTTTTTTAAAATTTAGTTTTTATTCTAATTTGTTATATATGACAGCAGAATGTATTACAATTCATATTACACATATAGAGCACAATTTTTCATATCTCCTGTTGTATACAAAGTATATTCACACCATTCGTGTCTTCATACAAGTACTTAAGGTAGTGATATCCATCTCATTCCATCATCTTTTTTACCCCCATGCCCCCTCCCTTTCCCTTCCACCCCTTTGCCCTATCTAGATTTCGTCTATTCCTTCCATGCTCCCCCTCCCAACCCCACTATGAATCAGCCTCCTTATATCAGAGGAAACATTTAGCATTTGTTTTTGGGGATTGGCTAACTTCACTTAGCATTATATTCTCCAGCTCCATCCATTTACCTGCAAATGCCATGATT
This sequence comes from Tamias sibiricus, assembly GCA_025594165.1. Classification (NCBI taxonomy): domain Eukaryota; kingdom Metazoa; phylum Chordata; class Mammalia; order Rodentia; family Sciuridae; genus Tamias; species Tamias sibiricus. Next base: position 52,216,167 of record CM046659.1, read on the forward strand.
TTATTTTCTTTTATTGCTGAAAAATATTCCATTGTGTATATGTAGATAATCCCCTATGTGCCATAGCCTACCTGCACAGGGAAAACCTGGCATTTTGACCTCCTGGTCCTGGTAGAATCTCAGAATCAGGAGTAGGTCAGATTGTTCTCATTTGTCCCAGGAGGCTTGGAGTCCAGTAGGGGCTAGCTCCTCTAAGTTCCTAGACTGGAAGTCTGGTCAGGACCCTAGGTAAGTTCTCCACTGTGTCAGAAAAATGATGGCTCAAAATGTCCATGTGGGCAAAGCTCTAACTAGAATTTGGAAGCACCACTCATTACGTGACTTGGCTTCAAGTTGTACTTACATAGCAAGTGTACTTATTTTATTTGGATTGTACTTTTATTTGGGGCATTTTTTAAAAAGATAGTAGAGATTATTGAAGGGGGGTTCTAAATCTCCTAAAATACCTTGTGTCCTATTGTGCAAGAGAAAGCTTCAACTGAGGAACATTCACCACCACCACCCCAACTGAAGAGAAGGCTGCAATACTGTTTATTTTAAATCTAATTTGAGATTCCTAGGAATAGGGGAGCATCAAGTGTCATATGAGTGGTAGGACACCTTTGGGGGTCCCTCCAGGCCCATCCAGGGGCAGAGGAATCCTGCTGCAGTGTACCACCTCAGATGGCTCTCTTGGCTGTGGGCTCTCCAGGGACAATCAGCCTCAGGGTGGCCACAGAGCTGGGCTCTGAGCTCAGCCTTCACTGTCCATGCATAACCAGCTGCATATTTTTGTGAATGTACTTTGTTTTATATTCTGGTCAGAAGCATTTGGGCTCCAGAAGTTGTGGTCACCAAAGTTTGAGCAAAGAGACTGTGACATCTAGGGAGAAGAGTAGTCCCAGCTGCAAGGACCTTGTTTAAGAATTTGTTGGAACAAGTATGACGGACACCCTAAAGGAGGAAGTTATCTGGGGTCCAAAGCTATTTAAAGTGCCAGGAGCAAAAGGACTTCAGGTCCCTGGAGACATAGGAGAACTGAAGGGCTACATGTCTGAAGAAAGTCTCAATGGCCTTCTTTCTCCTGGGAAGTAATAAAGATGGTAGATGGTTCTCTGTTCTCATAGGGGGATGCAGGAGGAGGGGCTATAAAGATCTGCTAGAATCCCAGGGAGAAGCATGCCGCTGTCCCCACAAGACTGCCTTGGAGAGTGCTCTCCAGTGATCAGGAGGCTAGTTAGGGCACCCAAGTTCCAGTGAGTGGACTTCTGCCATGGTCTCAAGATAAGGGCAAAAGGCACTCAAGCCAAACCATCTCCTTCCAATCTACTGGCATTGTTGAAAGTCAGCCACTCTGATCATGGTTGGATTAAAAAAGAAAAACACAGTAGAGATAAACAAAAATGGGATAAGCAAGCACCCCTGCTTGCAAACTCCTTTCTTCAAAAGAATGAATTCTGCCCAAGTAACCCTACTATATACATCCATGTACTGGGCCCACAGTGATGCTTATTTTATAAATAAAAGTGAAAGACTTATTGTCCAAAAATATAGCTCAAGGAGGAAGGGAAATAGTAGTTCTCACCACCCCAGTGGAGCTAAATGAAACTAATTGAAAAACAAACAAATAAAAATGAATGCATTCAGAATATTGTCATGTGTCAATATTGAAACTAAAATCTTCAATTACATTTAAATTAGTTAACAGAATGTAGTCTTACCCATGCCATTAAAGGGATACTTCTGTAATCAGAAAGAAGAGATTTTCCCCCCTAGGTATTTCATCTACCCACCTTGTAGACCATCTAAAGAAAAAACATTCTGGATCTTACGGCACTAGAGCATACTCTAGTGGTGGTAAAGAAAAGCAAACCCTTTCAAACTGCTAAATTTATCCACTGCTGGAGAGTTCCTATAACTAGTACTCCTTGTTTTGGTAAAAGGTTAGGTAGACTTGCCTCATAAAAGAGCAAAGGAAATTAATAGAACATTGTAATAACTGAAAGTATTAGAATATGGTATCTCCAAGCCTGATAATTCTCCTCTAAGAATAAGGCATTCTCTTTTATCCAAAGCTCAATGCCAAGGGCAAACAAACTAGAATTATTAAAAATCTTTTATAACAATCTAAAACAGCATCCTACATAGTGAGATTTAGAAAGGCGGCCTCCTCCTCCTCCTCCTCCTCCTCCCTCCTCTTCTTCTTCTTCTTCTTTTTTTTCCTCCTTAAATCCAAGCCACATTCAGATTTTCTCCTTGGAGATTTTGTTTAAAGAAGGAAGAGGGAGCAGATACTAGATATAATACCTAAAGCAAACTCCCTTCAGCCATGACAGTGTTATTACAAACTCGAGTGAGTACCATTATTTCAGATAAATAAAAACAATGGACTGGAACCAATTTGACATAAGGAAATATTGTTCAATTTTTTGCAAGGCTTGCTAATGTCTCTCCCTGATTTACTGAGCGATGGTTAATTATAAATAAGAGTGTTTGTCTTGACTTTAAGATATCATTCTTATAAAAGCACACTCATACATATAACCAAGTGACAACATTGCCATCTTTTGTGTATGTGTATGTGTGTGTCTAAACAGAAGGAAATATGTTTTCTTGGCTTAAAATGTAAATTATATTCTTATGATCAACTTAATACAAACTGGAAGGGAAAAAAATCCGACAACACCACACACATAAAAAATTTAAAAAAACTTTTTTTTTAACCCAGAAGCTTTGTGTTCTATTGTGTTTAGACTTAAAATATGGAACTATTTAGAAAGAATTAAAGAGATTATGTTTATTTGATTTCAAGTTATCTCAGCAAGAAACACATTTTTCATACCTCTTTGGAAGAACAGCAGGTCAAATGACACATTTGTGAGTGACTCTTTGAAAATATTTCAGCCACGCCGCAGGGTCCACCTGACCTGAGCACGATAGATTGATGGAACAAAAGCCTATGTTTTAAATGTTCCCTTAAGAGCCTTTCTGGGGGTGGGGAGACTCAGAAGCTGTCACAGGTCTTGCTTTTTTATTTTTGTCCTATGACACTAATCAGTTTAATTATATTTCTAACCCATGACTTAGGATCATAATTAATTTTTCCAAATGCAAACATCATAAAGCATAATTCTGCAACTTTGCAAGAATAAGCACAGTTTGCTTCCAAGTCACCCACATCCTTTAAAGTCCAAAGAGTTCCCCAGTATGAATAAATTCCTTCCTCTCTTTGAGTAGGTTTTGTTTTTGACTATGCTCAATAGCAAAGGTAGGTCTTTATTCATAAAGCTGAAACAAGGAGTATAACAGGTTTGTTAAAAAGGAGATCTGGGATCTGAGAAAGTGAGTCGCTTTATTACTTGATGAAATGAAATGAAAAGTGGGCATTGATGTCAGGTAGATGGGGTTGTGGTTCCCTTATTAAATGGAACAGTTACTGTTACAAGTGGCTGAAGATCATGGTTGAGAGGACTTCCCCCAATGTTTCCGAAAGTAATTATTCCAAACAGAGAGAGCATAATTTCTGTTTGGAGTGTAACCCAATATAAGGACTTTGGTCAAATGCTGAGCTCTTTAGAACTACAAACCTTTGTTTGTGGCCTTATTAAAGAAATTCTCCATGTCCATATAAAGGAAAAGATCACTGTGGCCGAAATAAAATGTTATAACCTAAAACAAAAACAGTTCTGACCTCGATGCTGCAACACCTGATTCTTCCAATACCGATTTCCTCCAACTGCTGGTTTCTTCACCTTCTTTGCCCCGGGCTTTCATAATCCAGAGAGAGAAAAAATGAATTTCACTTCCCAAATGCTAGAATTGCTGGTGCAGAACGTAACTAAATATCAGCAGCTGTGCCAGGGCACCTGGGGCCATAGAAGGAGACCTTACAAAAGACTTAGTAATGAACAAGATCCCAGTTCTCTGCTCTTCTTGGTTTCCTGTACTTTAAGAAGGCCAGGGAAAATTGCAACTATGTTCTTTAAAAGAAGAAGAAGAAGAAGAAGAAGAAAAAAAAAGGGTGTGGGGGGAATTTACAAGGAAAATAAATGATGAAACAGATGTTCCTAAAGCAACAAAATGGGAACAAAGTAATGCTGCTATTCTCAAAGTAATATACACACACATCACATGGGGATCATTGAAGATGTAGATTCTGATTCAGTAGGTGGGGTCTGAGATTCTGCATTTCTAACAAGTTCCCATGGGATGTGGCTAATGCTAGTCTGAAGATCACCTTTGAAATAAGAGGCTAGAGGTCTGGGGTTGTGGCTCAGTGGTAGAGTGCGTGTGCAGCCCTGGGTTGTATCCTCAGCACCACATAAAAATAAATAAATAAAATAAAGACGTTGTGTCCAACTATAACTAAAAAATAATAATAATAAAAAATAAAAGAAATAAGAGGCTAGATCAATTCACTGTCTTTGAATCAATTTGTCCCCTGCCCTACTTTACTATTCCAAAGTGGTTTCATTTAATACTTCCTACTCAACAAGAGATTTTCTGGGAGGCAAGCACTGTGTATCCTTGAATCTTGTCTCAGCACCAAGCCTCGTGCCATTATAAGAATGGGAAAGACAAAGTACTAACCATCAAACCCCTTTCCAGAGGTATTGACAGTGTAACTGAGGGAGACTTCAAAAGCAATACTGCAACTGTGAACTATTGGTGGAAATCATCACTTCTTTATAATGTTTTTTATTTTGAGGAGAACAGAGCATTTGAGAACACAAGTCCTGGTCTCCTAACTCTCCATTCGCATTCATGAGACTGCTACAGCCACTGTAGTCCTCTGGGAGAGGCAACAGGTTTGGCAAGAAAGGCTTGGATTTGGGAGCAGGCAGAGGGGATGGACACTCTGTGACCTTGACTCAGCCTTAAGATGAGCATACTTACCTGCAAGTCATTTTTAAGGATTAGAAAGGATCCATGTGAAGCATAATAGTTGCTCAATAAATTGTAGGTAAAATCCTTCTACATTAGGGCTTGTTCTAGGTCAGTTTTCAAACTTGACATTCGCACATGAGAATCATCTGGGGGAGGATGCTTTGATAAGTTCTGATGCCCCTCACCCAGCACTACCCTAGACCAGTTAAATAAAAAATCTCTGAGGGGGCAGTGGGACCATTTTTAAGGCTCATGCTTTACTGAGTAAGATAGTTGGGTGCTCCTAGTGGGGCCATTTTTAAGGCCCTGAGGTGGTTCCAATACCTGCAGCTCAGGTTGAGAACCGTGATCTCAATGTAGCTAAGGAGCAGTCATTTCACTGGGGTCTAGTAGTAGATATTGTCTAATTAGCCTCACCCCAGGGGTGGTAGGGAGGAGGGTGAGAGCAGCCCAATCCCTCTCATGCACCCCTGAGGCTCGAGGAGGCTCGTCTTCCCTCTTCTCACCCTGCAGGGGACAACAGTCTGCCAGCAATCAGTGCTAATCAGTTCCTGCCTAGTCACAGAACTGTCCATCAGGACAGTGGCATCCTTCCGGATATTCGAGCAGGACTACTTTGTTATATTTGTGATTTGTGTTTCTCTCTCCCTCTTCTTAACTCAGTATGATTACTTTTATTATTTGCATGCACAATTTTCAGGGTTTCACCAACCTGTGAAATTAAATGGAGTCACGTGAATAAAACAGCTGTGGGGAAAATTCACTGGAAAAACTCTCTCACAGATGTGCCGTTCCCAGAGAGCTCGCCCCACAAGATACTTGACGTTTCCTGGGGCATGCCTCACACATATTCTTGACCAAATCCAGTTAGTGACTACCTGGGTTCTGTTACACTGTATTGGTAAAATTAAATGCCTTATAGATTGGTGAACAATAAATGAAAGAATGCACACACAGTCCATTAGCTTAGTGCTTGGAACCAGTATGTTTGTAATCAATATGTGGGCTTCACAATAAATAGGTGGCAGCTGCTGGGTCTGGCCACTCTTGCCAGGTACCAGGTACTTTGCTGACCAACCCTTCCTGATACGATTTTTCCCCATCAAATTGTTCCCCACCATGGGCTCCTAATGCTTGCCTATAAACCATGCTGCAGAAGCTGCAAAGAGATTTGCAGTCCCAGCCCTTTGAGAGACATGTTCTATTATGGAGACCCCAGACAGTAATATGGAAGTCCCAAAGTCTCACTAAATGTACTCTTTTTCCTTTTTTCCTACTGATCCAGGCATAAATCCCCACTTGGTATCATTTTTCTCCTTATTAATTAAATGTTCCCAGATCATCTTTGCTGGTCTCACTCTCCCATTCCCTCCTAGAAGATTCCTGGTGGGCCAGCTGTGTCAGGTCATTAGACATTGCTGGACATAACTGGATCATCAGGGGGTACTACCAGTTTGGGCCCACGCTGGGACATTGGTGCACTACCACCAGAGGAGTAAGGCCTTTGAGGAGTGTGGTCTACACAGGCAGTACACCTTCACCCATTCCCAGTGGGGAACAATTACTGTCACTTGGTAGGTGACGCGTTCAGGACCCAGTCCTACTCTCATCACATCCTATTTGAGGAGATCCATGATTGGTAGGAAAGAGCGATAGCACATTTATCTTGGCCTTTAAATATGGACTAATTCAGAGGTACAGAATGTAATGGCTAGAGAAGATCATAGAATAAACCAGTGCTGGGAGTCAGCCTGACGTGGGTTGGTCAGAAAAGACTTCATATGTGAGATGGATCTTCAAAATATTTGAAGAAAGGAAGTAGTGTACAAAGGGAGAGGAGGAGGGTGGTGGTCAGGTGAGGTGCTGGCATAATGGGGGCACAGTGTCTGGGGAGAATCTAAAACAATGAAACCAGCCAAAATGTCCACTTTTTATCATCACTATACCCAGAAATTCTAGACCTTAAAGACTCTTCCGGTAGTACTGTAACTGTGTCCTTAGTAATTCTTAGCAAATACTGTGAGCTAGGCATATTATATTTATACTCAGAGAAGTCAGTAATCTTTTTATCTTAATTATTTGATCTTCCCAGTGCTTCTGTCAGACAAATTAAGGTTTGCATATTTAGTTTCCTACTTTGTACCATTTCTAAGAGTCATGTCCTTTCTGGAAGTCCTTTCTGGAAAGTTCAGTGTTTGGTAAAGTCCAGGTCATTATTCCAATTTAGATGAATATGGGAAGGGAGAGATAGGATTATGGACATAAACAATATTTGGGGAATGACTCTATAGTTATCAAATGCTAGAATTCTGCTTTCAGCCCTCCCTTTTATGGCTCCCCTGGATAAACCTGTCATCCCAACCCAAATCAGGTAGCCTGTGGCTTTGTGGATGGCTGGCGTATAGACTCTAAGACAGCGGGATCTTTTCTTTGTTCTGTTCACTGAGGCACCCAAAGATTAGTACTTGGCCAGAGGAGATGGTCAATAAATATTTTTGGCATCAGGAAAAAAAATAAATAGTTCAAATGATTCAAAGAAAGTTTAAAGGCTTTATTCACCTGATGCAAATCTGTGTCTGAGGACCTGGAACATCCCTTGTTGAGGCAGTATTGGGATTGCAAAGGGGCTGTGTCCTTGTATTCTGGTCCATGTTGCAATTTTCTTTATTTTTAACTGCTAGAAAATTTCCTTTGCACCAGTTGGACGTTGTCCTGTGTTTTTAATGGCTCCTTCTTGGGATCACTGGAGCGATCTCATCCCAGCAACTGTTAAAACAGTTTTTCAAGAGCTGTTTTTGTAAGCTTGTGGGTTGTCTGTTAGTCAAGGTTCATGGGAGGGGAGGGAGCAGAGGTGGGAGGATCAGGGAAGAGAAAAGAAAAGCATAAAGGAGGCAAAGATTGAAGAAGAAAGACATGGGTCTATTTTGATCTTTCTATGGGATGGATGAATGAATGGATGGATGGATAAATGGGAAACTTATCTCTTCCCGCCCCCCCCCCAGCCATGGATTTGCATCAGGAAAATGACTAGAAATATTTAAGTCATATTGATTTTTTTTTTTTTTTTTTGGATACATACATGTACTCAAAGTGGCAGTGGCTGAATGTCCTCTCAAGAGCTCTGATCTCACACAAGAGATTTGCTACTGCTTTAGTTTCCAAAGCCTCTGTTTTTAGCAGTCATAGTGAATTAAAATTGGATTCATCAGAGGCATTTTAACATCTCTTGAGTGATGAGATCAGGACTTGGGGTCCCCACTGCACACTTTAAACATGCAGCCGAGAGAGAGCAAATCGGCCAATTTCTACCAAGTTTTAAGTCCCGTCTAATTCTGTGCTTGTATGTAAATTTGATCTGTTCTGGGGACACAACCTGCAATTCTAATCCAAGTCCACTATCTTGGAAATGTGTGCTCTGCTCATAAGAGTTGCTTAGAAGGAAAGGGTATAGACCAGCTGAGATCATTACTTCCCCCAGAGAGAAACATCTCAAAGCATTGCTGGTGGTAAGTCAGAATCGTCACCTTTAAGAGGAAAGTCCTCAATATCGTTTTCAAAGGTACTTGATGTATAATTAGGACCATGCTTGAATATGGGATTGGGAAAGAGAAGGGGATGGGCAAATGCTACTGTACTTCTTAGGAGGACTTAAGATCATCCTTTCCTTCCTCAAAACACTTGTGAAGCAGATGAATCTTCAGCACATGCCACTCTCAAGTTCAGGGTGTTAGGTTAGTAGTTAACTAAGTTAGTGGAATGTTTGTGGAAACTGATACATGCTGCCAGTCAGGCTCTCTCATCCCAAGAACTGATATCTACACCATCGTCTTTATTCATCTTTCACGAACCAGCTTAATACTCCCTTCCTCATAAAACCTTGACTAATTCAATCCAGTAATGATTTCCTGCCTGCCACAAGCTGAGAGCATCTACACAATCTATTCCTTTATTTGACACTTTAGCAATATACTGTGTTAATGACATTATTGAAAGTGGCATTACATACAGCTACACATCACTATTCCCTGGGAATTGATGTTCTTAACATGACATCATTTAACCTTTAAGGATTCTTCATGTAGATGGTAAACCCCCTGAGGGCAGGTGCCAGGTACTACACATCTCTGTACCCTGGGGGGTTGTCAGAATGAACACAATGGCAGGTAGTCAAAATGGATACATAAACAAAACAAGTTACTGAGTAATAGGTACTACTGGAAAAATATAGGCAAGTGAATGAAAAATGAGATAGATCCATTTTAAGATAAATAATTTTTTATTGTAAAAAGTAATTAAGATAAAATAAAGTTGTATTCCTCTGCATTCACAAGCTCGATGCATTCAGATTCAATTAACCATGGACTGAAAATATTCAGGAAAAAAAGATGTCTTCCGTATTAAACATGTACAGGCTTTTATTTTTTTTCCTTGTCATTATTCCCTATAGAATAATACAGAATAACAACTATTTTCATAACATTTACACTACTAAATACTAGAAGTAAGCTGAATGATTTATCTAAAGCATATGAGAGGGTGTGCATAAGTTACATGCTATCTCATTCTGAATGAGGGATTTGAACATTTGAGGATTTGGGAGATGGGGACCTGGAACCAATCCCCTGGGGATAGTGAGGGGACAACTATAGCTGTGAGTAGTGCCACTTTCAATTTGTTGAAAATTGAATTGGTGCATGGTCTTTGGAGGCTGTGACATGCCTTTTTCACTAGTTAGAGCATTGCTCAGTTGTAAAATCTGAACACTGATGTGTGGTTTGCTCATGACAGACGCCCTTCAGCACAGCAGCAATGTGGGCTTCAAGGTTCCCTCATGGTTGTGTGTGTGTGTGTGCTGGTGATGGAGCCCAGGGCCTTATGCATGCTAGGCAATTACTCTGCCTCTGGGCTACATCCCAACCCACTTTCCTCATTTTAACACACTGCTATCTCATTAAAATGTCTCATCAAATGGCCAAATCTTTTCTCTGCTGGTAAATGAAAAAGTGACCTGAGTCATAATCTGCATTCCTTACCTAACATCACATATAATGATGGTTTCTACTACCCGGTTTGGGGATCAAGATGTCTTAATACAAAGAGCCAAAGCTCCATACATAATGTACCAGTAATGGATACACATGTTTTTTAAATATTTGTTTTAATACTAATGTCAGATTATTTAGGACCTAATCCATTCTGTTGATTGGACCTGGTATACATGGAAGGATAAAGATTTCTATCCCCACATTAACACGTTTTATGGATTGCAAAGCCACTTTTTCTCCATTAAAACACAAGGTCATGAACTAATAGAATCCTCAATTTCTGAGGGTTTCATTTGGTTTAAAAAAAAACAGTTTTAGAATAAAATTAATCTGCAGAATAGGCTTACAGAAGTACTGGGCAAATAAGTCATCTGAATTTTATGAAATGTTGCTTTCAAACCAATATCTGCTCCTCAAAACATGTGTGTTAAATGGAACAGAAGTAAATGTTAAGAAGCACTCTCCTCAAAGCCATTTATGTAACAGTGCTGTCACAGATTAAAATTAAGTGATTTGAGGCAATCCCCAGCCTCCAACCCCCCAAAAAGACTGAGAGGAAAGAATTTTGGATCTCTTCATATTTTTTTTCCCCAAAATGATTAAAATTTGAATCTTATGGTTATTAGTAATTGTAATTCTATGTGATTTATTACTAATTTCATTGTTTGGTTCATTTTTCTATTACACTAATCTTTCCTATGAATCTGTTTTTTTTTTACATCAGTAAATGACAATTTTGCAAATTAAAAATAAATAAAAGGCCAGAGGACAATATAATTAGCACCCTGGTACAAAAAGTAGGATGGTCCTCTCCTTTCTGTTCAGTTACTGCCAGACACCAAAGAAAGTTTTCTTTTCCTTCCCCCACCCCAACTCCCAAAGTCCTATTGTATTCCACTAACTTCTTTTTCCCTAATATTACTTTGTGTGTGTGTGTGTGTGTGTGTGTGTGTGTGTGTGTGTGTGTGTTGGGGTGGATACTGGGGATTGAACCTGATGGCACTTTACCACTGAATTACATCCCCAGACCTTTTTAATTTTGATTTTGAGACAGGGCTTTGCTAAATTGCTGAGGCTGGCCTCAAACTTATAATCCTCCTGCCTCAGCCTCCCCAGTCACTGGAATTAATAGGTGTATGCCACTATACTCAGGCTAATTTTTTATTTCAACAAGATACTCCATTTACTCTTCCTTTGGTGGCAGAATGGGTTGAAGAGAACCCTGGAGAACCAAGCTAAAGCAGGGGTATCTGATACTGTTTAACCTCCTCTTCTTCCTATTTGCTGCTCAGGCTTGCAGCTGACTCAGGACTCACAGCCTTGGACAACAGACAGTCTATCTTCCAAGAAAATCCAGAACCTGCCATCTCTTTTCTTCAGTATATTTGTTCAGAATTATGCCAGGATGAACATACTGCAAGCTGTTTCCATCCTAACTAAGAAAAAGCTACTTTGGGAGCATTCTCAGAACTGAAACAAAGATTGACTACAACTTTTATGTGGCTACAAAATTCCATTTGTCCAGGCAGGAACTTAACTCTGGGTTTTATTTCTCAAGGAAAATTTTACAATATTGAATGGTGGTTGAATGAGATGGATATCACTATCCTAAATGCATGATTAAAGATCTGAATGGTACTTATATACTTTGTATACAAGCAGTTGTATGTAAAAAGATGATATACTTGTGCATTATGAATAAGTAAATAAATAATCTAAAAAAAAATTTTAAAAAAGGTTTCCCTCCCCCCTCCATTTAAGTAATGGAGATAAAGAGGCATTCCGTGCTTTGTAACTTTGCATTGTTACTTTCCTGACTTGTTATATAGCCCAATTTCTATCCTTTCTGTCCCTAAAGCATCTCTTATCAGTTTTTTTTTTCTCTCCATCACCACTGCCAGTATTTTCTTTCCTCTGTTCCTGTTGACCCATCTGTATCTAGCCTGCAACGTTCATGACCATCTTCCACATAGCCACCAGAGGGACTGTTCTAAAATGGATATTTTATGATGTTATTTCCTTTGAATTCTTTCACATTTAAGTCCTAGCTCCTTAAAATAGCAATCAAAAGCCTGGTCTCTTGAGAAAGTGAAAGGCATTACTGGCAGCTACTCGTGATGTTCCCAACTGAACATGAACCATGCTCACAGCAGAGGATGAGACAACTCCCCCTCTGACTGCACCTGCAACAGAGAGAAGGATCCTCTGCAACCACAGGAAGGACTAAGCTATCCCCCCATTCACAGCTAAGATGAAAGGCTTTACTATCGACCATGCTAGCCCCACTTCAATCCTCCCATCTCTAGGTACAACTAGCAAATACCCAATTACTGAATTGCACCTGTTCTTCTTTTCTTTTTTAAATATTTTTTTATTTGCTTTTAGTTGTACACAATGCATTTTTACGTGGTGCTGAGGATCAAACCCGGGCTGTGCACGTGCTAGGTGAGCGCGCTCTACCGCTGAACCACAACCCCAGCCCCATGAATTGCACCTGTTCTTGATGGCACTCAATCCAGAACAGACTTACAGTTTATTAAACTTTCCTTAGGGCCACCCAACAACGGCCTACATCCTGTCTCTCAACTCCCTATTACTGAGCTGCTTCATATACCTGCTTCTCATTCTCTCTGCAACAACAAGCTAAATGCATTTACTTTTTCAGCCCAGAAGTAGATTATCAATGGTTTCAGTCCATTTGCTTTAATATTTTTCTCCCCTCAACATTGTATTCTGTAGTCTTTTTGCATGTAAACAGCATTGTTTTTCAGGACTCCCTAACCCCCTTCCTTCACATAGAAAACTCTTGTTTTCCAAAATCCAGCTCACATATCAAGTCATTATAAATACTTCCAAGAATCTACACATCATCTCAGGCTAATTCTCCATGTGTTATATTAACTCTGAGCTGGAGCCTATGGTGTACAGGTTCAACATCTATATATAAATGTGGAAATCAGGGAAAACCAGATTCAAGTTCTGGCTCTGATGATGCCTGACCTTGAAAAGCTTACCTATTACTCATATCAGGCTGAACTGGCAAATGCCACTTCCCCTACCTATTCTATTTAGTCATTACCACCCACAGATGATTGATAAATAACCCCCAAACCAACTACACACACATGGTAACAGTCCTGGGGCTTAGAAGAATATATCTTTTCCTTAGTGGAGCTTAATAAGACAGTGCCTCAGATTGCTAAATAAATCGTGTTGACTTCCTTTGCTTCTTCGCTTTTCTGATTTATAAACTGGGATTTATCCATTTGATTTGTTCTAGATAGTATGGCATACTTATAAAGAGAGTTGGAGGATTAGGACCAGGTCTCAGTCCTTAGACTGTGTCCTAGCCACCTGGAAATTTGCAGTAATGCCATCTTCCTCTGATTGCCGATAGGATGAGATGGATGGAACTTTCACATCAGTGGTTCTCAACCTGTGAGGCCCACTAGAATCACTTAAGAGGTTTTAAAAACATATCCATGCTTGTGTCTCACCCCTCTAGATTCTGCAGTGGGGCTTGGGCATTGGCAATTTTTAAGTTTTGTAGGTGATTTTAATGCACAAAGGTGAACATTGCTGATCTCAATCGAGGCAGGAAAGGTGCTCTAAAAACTTGAAGCATTCCCCAGGACTCCAGGGGACAGGTACTACAAGGAGCATGGAAAGCTACTTCTAATAAATGATGATTGACAAATGCTTCTCTGAAGACCTTGAGCTTATTTGCACAAGGGCCAGTCTCTCCCAAATGAAAGGAAGTGAGTGATGGATAGATTCACAATGAAATTCAGGTTGTAGACATTTAAAACATTAACAAAATTTGAAACGTATACTGTTGCATAGATCAGGGAATATTAAAGTGAAATGGGGCCAGAAGCTAATTATATGGAAATATTTCTATTTGCACATTTCTCCAGAAGGCAAAGTAGAGATTGCAACCAATATATCTATATCAGTGACAAGAATATTAAGTTTCCCGTCATTCCTTTAGTACACTACCTTTCTCAGCATGTATTCTGTCCTAGTTCTTTCGAAGGTGAGAATAATATCAAACTCATTAATTGTCTACATTTTAGATATGATAAGACTTTAGTGGATGGTGTTAATTAAACTACAAAACAACTCCTCTTGCTGTGGTGTGCATTCCAAGTTAGAGCAATTAATTCACTCACTTAAACTGATCAAGATTTAATTACCATCACTCTGTGCAATTACTCCATAATTAAAGTAATTTGGTTCATTCCACTTGCTGACAGTGTCATTGAACAGCCATTCACAGAACCAAAAGAAGTGATAATTAACTTAAAGAATAGCTCAGGGCAGTTTTTTTCCCAGACAAGTTCACTGTTAGTTATTCCTAAAATACCTAGAATGAGCTAAAGTGTGGAGAGAAAATCCTGGGACAATTTTAAAGCAAAAATAATAATAAAAATAAATGATACTTTAGGGTTTTTTTTTTTTCTTCCCAAAATAAGGCCCCTTAAAGCTTACAAATTTCTTAGCAATTTAAATGATTGTGGTTGCCATCGTTATAACCTAACCATAAATTAGTGTCATGGGCAAAACAAACAGAACTTGAAAAAAAATTAAGCACTTAACTATTGGTTAGGGCTAATTACTGTGGGGGATTAGAGACTACTTGGGGGTTTGTAGGGGTGGTACAAAATATACTGGTACAAAAAGAACACTCAGAATCTTCAGAGAAGAAGTAAGAATTGTTAAACCCAAGCTTAAAATAAGCTTTGGGAAACCCCCCCCCCCCCACACACACACACACAGCCATGAAGATGAACTGTTGCCTTTATTACTGTGGAATCATTGTTTTACAGAGTAGTTAACTGATTTCTCCAAGCAGGAAAAGATGGAAGAATAGCTTATGGGTTCTGAAATTCTTTTTGAGGGGATGGGGTGGGAGGAGAGGGTGGTACCAGGGATTGAACCTGGGGTGCTTAACCACTGAGCTACATTCCCAGCCCTTTTTATTTTTTGTTTTGATACAGGGTCTCACTAAGTCCCTAAGGAACCTGCTAAGTTGCTGAGGCTGGCTTTGAACCTGTGATCTTCCTGCCTCAGCCTCCCTAGTCACTGGGATTATAGGTGCTCCTAGTAGGGTTCTGGAATTCTGATAGAGCATTAGTGAGAAGTGCTAGAAGAAATTATAGGCCATGGATGTGGTAGAAGAATGGATTCACCCAAGATCCCAGGTGATGGCATTTTGGGGAAAGGACCAGATGAAACTTAAAGGGGTCTTTGCACTAAAGGGACAAATGAATCAAACTAGGCATATTATGGTAGCTCTGCTGGGATTTAGGAATAATTATAAGTAGTGTCTGAAAGACCTTCTAAGAAGAACATTAACTGAGACCAAAGTCTTTTTTTATACTCAGAGGAAATGTGATCCTTTAGTAGTATCTGTCTACTGGGCATCATACCTGAGGCAGTGTCTCCTAGATCCTGGGCTAGGACTTGGGAAGAGGTCAAGGAACATCAAATCCTCCATTCTTTTCTAAACACTATTTAGATACAAACTTTGAATTTTCCCTTTTTTTTGGGGGGGGGGTTCTGGGATCATGCCAGGGCCTTGTGCACGCCAGGCAAATGTTCTAACACTGCGCCACATCCCCAGCCCTGAAATTTCCACCTTTAATAATATGTCCCATGAAGCTATGAAAGATGTCAGGAGTGAGGTCTCCTTTTTGGTGTCATTGCCTGGGGCAGAACCTGGGGGAAGAGCCCTAGGAGTAGAGGCTTTCCCAGGAGTCCCCATCCACATCTCCACCACTATTCTGATAAGAAAGATCAATGGCCTAAATGATTTCTTTCAAATTCTAAGAACAAGCAGGTGAGCTCACAGGTATTGCTGGTGCTGATGTGGGTCTGGAATTCCCATCTCAGTTCTGCCTAGACATGCATTCTCACCAGACAGTTACTAATACAAATAATAGCATGGGGGTCTCTCCATCAATCAAAGCATTATGTATTTCTCATTTGTGACATTTCCTTGAATATCACCAGTCCCCTGTATTCAAGAGTTCCACAGACTAAACCAACTATGAATCACATATATTCAAAGAATAAAGAAGTTGCATCTGTGCTGAACATGGGCACTTTTTTCTTGACATTATTCCCCAAAGCATATAGTATAATGACTATTTACAGAGTATCTATGTTGTATTAGGTATTATAACTAATCTAGAGATGATTAAAGCATATGGGAGAATGTATGTAGGTTATATAGAAACACTATACCATTTTATAGAAGGAACCTGATTATGTGAAGATTTGGTATTGATGGAGAAGAGAGGGCAGTCGTGCTAGAACACGACTCATTTGCCCAATAGAGCACAGCACAGGGATCCAGAACTTCAGACCTCAAACCTTAGCGTTTTGGCTTTTAGTTCAGATCTCCAGAGAAAAATTTTAACTCAGGAGTCTCACTGACACAGCTAAGTATACAAGTGTGTCAATTGATTTTTTTTAAATTTTATTTTTAATCACATAAATAAAGTGAGTATATTCATACTGTTAAAACCTAGATAATGTAAAACCTTCCTTGACAATCAGCTTCTTGAAGGTCCTACTTCTGTTCATTCTTTCATTTTATTCAGCATTTAATGACTAGCTACTGCTGATACTGAGGACACAGAGAAGATTGGATGAAAAGCATTCTGTATCAGTCAGGGTTTTCCAGGGAAACAGAACCCTGTTCACAACCCTCATCTATTATCTATCTATCCATGAGCATATCTATCTATCTGTCTATCACCTATTATCTATCTTTCCATCCATTGGGGTTTGTGCATGTGCGCATGCGCATGCGCATGCATAGGTGTGGCCACGGGCAAATCCCAAGGTCTGCAGGTGGGCTGGCAAGTTGGTGGTCCGAGAGACCTGATGCTGCAGCTCTAGTCTGAAAGCCAGCAGGCTCAAAACCCAGGAATGGTTAACGTTTCAGTTTGATTCTGAAGACAGGATAAAAGCTGACATCGTGGTGCAAAGACATTTAAGCAGGAAGAATTTTCTCTTCTGTGGCAAAGGGTCAGCTTTTTGTTCTATTCAGAACTTTAATTGACTGGAGGAGTGAGTCCCGCCTACATTAGGGAGGGTATCTTCTTTACTCAGTTTACTGGTTTAAACTATAATCTTATCCCCAAACTCCTTCACTGAAACACTTATAATATTATGTTTGACCAAAAGTCTGGGTACCCTGTGGCCACATAAAATTAACCATCACGACTTTCGAGGTCCCTTCCAATCTAAACCCCCATGACATAAAATCTTATTTATCATGAGTACACAGTTAAAATCCCTTCGGTAAGTGGAAACAGTATTGCCTCCTTAGCCATTCCCTAAGCAAAAGGAGCCTAAGGTTCACTATAAAGAGGTTCATATCAACGTAGTGGGACAGAAAAGGAGGAGCCCGGAGCTCTGCTGGGAGCTGTCTCCACCAGATGTGTACATAGCTCAAAGGTAGGAAAGATTCCTCATTTCGTAGTAGGCACCAAATAATAACTGCTTGTTAGATGAAATGACATAAAATGAGTGGTAATTTGGTAAACTGGGGAAGACAAACATCTCAAAACACTGAGCATGATGTGAAATTAACTTTGTAGGGTGAGAAGTTACATTGGTGGAAAAGTTAGAAAGACTAACTGGCAGTGGTCTGTTCAAATTGAGATCTTCTGTGAGTACAAAATATGTGCTGGAAAAAAGACCTAATGATGATGATGATTACCTAAAAAATACCTTAAAAAATTCTAAATAGTAATTATGTGTTGAAATGAAATTATAGTAAAGCTTACTTTGGTTTGGATATGGTTCAAGTGAGTCCCCTGAGGGATCATGTTCCCAGTTTAGTCCTCAGTATGGCAGAGTAAGAGGTGGTGGGACTTTTAAGAGGTGGGGACTGATGGGAAGTGATTAGATCCTTGAGGGCACTGTCCTTGGAAGTTCTCCCTGGCTAGTTCTACGAGAGAGTTGTGAAAGAGCAAGCCTGGCCCAACTCTGGCCACTCTGGCTTCCTAAATTGTCATGAGGTATTCCCCTCTCATCTGCATTCTCACTATGATACAATTCTCCATGAAGTCCTCTCCAGAGCCAGTGCCTTGTAGTTTGGATTAATAGCCTCCAAAACTGTGTGCTAAATAAACCTCTTTACTTTATGAAGTAACTGGTCTCAGGTATTTTGTTGTAGCAATGGAAAATTTGAAACAAGACACTGTGGCGCATGCTGAGTGTTGCATATGTCAATTGTTGCCTGTATTACCTGCTTAGAAACTCTGATTTTGTTCAAGCTGAGATATCCTGATTTTAAGAAAGGTAGCCTCTCCCCACACCATGTTTATGGGATAATCTCATTAACCTGTGCTGGGTCCAATTTGGAGCCAATGAGATGTAAGGAGAAGGATGAAGTTTTTGAACCCCAGTATTTAGTACTGTGCCCAGTAACTAATAACTTGCATTAAAGAAACATGGTCACAGTATTCAACCCTCTGGGTTCCTTAAAGTAACAATTAAGAACATCATTCAGAAGAAAAAAAAATCCTTGAGTTTATTCATTTTGATCATCGTTTCCTCCCAAATTTCAACTACAGGCAAGAATTTTAGTTTTGCTGGCATATGAATCTAAAAATATGCATTTCCTTTATACTTAGGGAAAAAATGCTTTCAGGTATAAAAAGATACACATAAGCATATATTCCTTTTATCCCTTTTTCTCTTTCTCTCAGAAAATGGGTATAACTTAAAACTTACTTTTATATTAGAAGCAGGGAAAGGACATGGGGGCGCAAGGTTTTTTTTGTTGTTGTTCCGGGATTGAACTCAGGGGCACTCGACCACTGAGCCACATCCCTAACCTTATTTTGTATTTTATTAGAAACAGGGTCTCACTGAGTTGCTTAGCACCTCACTTTTGCTGAGGTTGACTTTGAACTTGCGATCCTCCTGCCTCGGCCTTCCAAACTGCTGGGATTATAGGCTTGAGCCCACCACTCCCAGCTGCTCAAGACTTTTTGAAAAAATAAAATTTTCTTGGATGGAGTCTATTATAATTTGGTTTTTAAAGACATATAGTAAGTCACCATAAAGTTATATCTTCCTCTGATATGGACCAAAGAAGAGATATAATGTTTTAAAATCCACTTGTCCGTAGGTATATTAACCCACCTTTGCACGTCTTCTAAGAAGCATTTTAGAAAATAGGATTCCACGGAATTGATTTAATAAGCTCTTTTGCACACGAATGAGGCACATTTAGTAATAGGTGGATGTGGACATAATTCATACTCACCTTGCACATTTAATACCATTAATTTGTCTAAACTAATAATATTAATTCATTCAGAAATGAGATTAAACCGGGGCACCCCTTGTAGCCATAATCCATGACTGATGGCTCTGTGACGACAGCAGCACAGCGCCACCAGCAGAGCAAGCCACACACGTGTGGCACATTGCAATGGGAAACCATCCAGTGTCCCCTGTCTTCTGTTAAAGCATCTGGGAGTGGGGGGGGGCGATTTCTTGTCTCACTGCACACCTTGAATGTTATATTTTAGCAGCCAAACCAATGATTTATATTTCATGCCAACAGGCCAAGTCACACAATTATTTTTCTAAATAGCATTTAATAGAAATCAGCAGGTATGTAGAGCCCAACTAAGTTCAGAAAATGATGGTTGCTGCAGTTGACATTATTTATGACCATAGAAATCAGGTATGGGCATCATCAAATGCAGCCAATCAAGAATGGTGCAAGGTGGTACACATTGTCACTCTGAATTACGAAGGACACCCTGTGGTCTCTCCTTTTGTTTGCCTCTCTTGCTCAGTTTTCAATATATTAACACTCCATATGTACATTTCTTCAGTCTTTCTCTGCTAACATGCATTCTATAAACATTTACTGAGCACTTACTATGAGCGAGAGGCTCAATTAGAGCTGGGCGTGTGAAGATTAATAGGAAGCGGCGA
Organism: Tamias sibiricus; assembly: GCA_025594165.1. Taxonomy (NCBI): domain Eukaryota; kingdom Metazoa; phylum Chordata; class Mammalia; order Rodentia; family Sciuridae; genus Tamias; species Tamias sibiricus. The sequence goes on from CM046659.1 coordinate 52,236,053, forward strand.
TATTTCCCGTGGACATCTTTTCCTCTTGAGAGGTACCATTGTATGTGGGAAAGGGCACACAGACACATCTGAGCCAGCAACTCCATTTGGAATGAAAGAAACTAGTTGTGTGACCTTGAACTAATTATTTAGCTTCGCTGAGCCTTTTTGAACTCCTCTGTAAGATGTAGATAATTATCTACATGCTCACAACATTACCATGAGAATGAAGTGAAAAAAAATATGTATACAACAATTAGTGCAAATGCCTGACAAACAGTTATTATTTAATAAATAATCTAATGCTATTTTTATGTCATATGAAGTACCCAGTAAAGTACCTGTATGGGGTAGACACTCAATACATACTGACTCTCTTTTTTCTTGTCCTTAAAGGTGATAATTTTCTCAGAGCTGGCTTTAGAGAGTAGTGAGGTAGGAGAGAGTCCTAGTGGGCACAGTCCCTTTACTCTGCCCCTCTTCCTCCTTGACAAGGCTTCTCCCTCTATACTTCTGCATCTTCTTCTGTTCAAAGCACCTATGTTCAGGGGAAAAAACTAACATTTCTCCCAGATGAAAAACATGAGTGAATAGTTGATAAGGGGAAAGAAACTCTTGCAACAGGTATGTAGTCACAGCCCGTGGCTAGGGAAACCATCTAAGTTTATTAGGTACCCAGAGGCCTCCCTCCACCTCTGACTCTAAGCACCTGCAAGGTTGTCACCAACAGCATTGTCTCATAAGCATACACCAAAAATGACTTTTGCGTTTCCCTATTCTATGGCCAGGATTTACTAATGTATTTTTCCAATCAGAGATAATTTCTCCTTAAGACAAATTCCCATGATAGTTATTAGAAATAAAAATAAGCATGTTACATTCATGATACTAGTACCATTTATTTGTAGCAGTGAAAGCACTTAACAAGGATTTTCTTCTTACATGCTTTAGAAATTCATGGAGGTAGTTTACTTATCATCTGTATTTTACAGACAAGAAAACTGAGGCCTAAGAGGCTAACTCATGGTTATACAGGGCCAGGTTTTAGAGTCCCTTCTGAATAAATGTAGAAATGGTGCTCTTTACCCTGTGCCGTTATAAGACCCTGTCTCACTAATAAACTACATGAAGTTAAATATAATTTTTATCTCACCATCTGTTTGTAGATGAATTTTTTTCTGTATAATGAATTTTATTGATAAAGCAAATCACACAAATAAATTTTCTGGGAGAAGCAGATGACGCAGGGCTGCCTCTGGCTTGCATAGACTTTTCTCTGTTAGCATAGCTGGCTAAATAGATGTGTGCTCGCCAATGTACAAGAATTTGGGCAGCATCTTTGTGTTCCCTACTACTTCTGCCCACAGGCTTCTACCTAAGGCCTCATATCTGAAATACATGCAGAAAACAGTCCCATGAAGTTGGGGATATTAGTTCAGTGGCAGAGCACTTGCTTAGCCTGTGTGTAGCCCTGGGTTTGATTCCTTAGTACCAAAAAAAAAAAAAAAAAAAAAAAGAACCAAAAATCAGCCCCATGAAGCATATTTTTTTCTTTAATATTTTAATGGACTAAGTAACCAATCACTTAATTAGTTAATTAATTAAATTCTCTAAAAATTGTACCTTTTGGGGGGAACTTTGATTATTATTGATTAGAAATAAGAGGCTATGTAGTGATATGTAACTTGTCTTTGGAATTTTGGAATCCTGATTTCCTTTTGGGTGGTGGGGGCGAGGGGAGATTGAACCAGGGATTGAACTCAGGGGCATTTAAGCACTGAGCCACATCCCCAGCCTTTTTTTTTTTTTTTTTTTTTGTATTTTATTTTGAGAGACAGGGTCTCACTGAGTTGCTTAGGACCTCATTAAGTTGCTGAGGCTGAGGTTGGGTGTGGTGGCACATGCCCGTAATCCCAGCACTTGGGAGGCTGAGGCAGGAGGATCGCGAGTTCAAAGCCAGCCTCTGTAATGGCAAGGCACTTAGCAACTCAGTGAGACTCTGTCTCTAATAAAATACAAAAAAAGGGCTGGGGATGTGGCCCAGCAGTCGAGTGCCCCTGAGTTCAATCCCCAGTACCAAAAAAAAAAAAAGAAGTTGCTGAGGCTGGCTTTGAATTCGCAATCTACCTGCCTCAGCCTCCTGAGCCACTGGGATTACAGGCATGCACCACTGCGCCCAGCCTGGATTCCTTTTAATCATAGTACCTATTTTGATGTCTTCAATGAATGCAATTAAAACTATCTTGTTTGAGTTGCTCAGATCTCAAGGTATTGTGGCCTGCCATCTTTCTTCTCCAATAGCCTTTGGGATGCTGGGTAGGACTAGCAAGGAATACCAGGGAGCCCTGGCCTTCAGTATTTACAAGCCTCAAAAAAGGTCCGAAAATGTAACAAGATAGCACAGAGCCAACACAGGATTGGCTGCACAACTGAGATAAAAGATAGGCACCCCAAGGTACTAAAGATATTAACTATCATAAGAACAAATCACCCAGAGAGCTTCAACTGGACTTTTTAAGATAGTACAAATATAGGAAAGCTCAGAGATAAATCCAATTTTTTTCCAGACATTTTCAAGAAGTTAACTTTAAGCATAAACCCGTGTCATTGTTCCGTTTGCTTTCTCTTTACCCTGTGGGTGAGGAGAGAGTCCCACTCTAGGCCTCTGGAGAGGATTGAGTACATGACAGTGGACACTGGGCAGATAAGATTGATGGCAGTTTATTAGTCCCACATGTGGGGGTAGAGGACACCATGCCATATGCAAGGCCACACAGTGCAATTAGGAGCAAGTGAACCAGCAGAGGCTGTATAAGGCTGGCTTTGTAGGGATAATGGGGGAGGTGACTCCTGGCCCTCACTGGGGGGTGTGATTAGTTTGAGTAATTCCATAGGCTGGCATTAAATTGAGGACCAGGTGGGGCGTTGCTGGTTTGGCAGCTTGGAGCACTGGCCAAGAGGAGCCTTTCCTGCTGGGGTGGGACTAGGGGTGAGGATGCTCATAGTTAGGCTTTGGGGATCCCACAAATCTCAAGGAAGTCAAAACAGACCATGAAATATAGTCCTTACAATATGGGCATATAGTATGTTAGCCACAAGACACACGTGGCTATTGAGCACCTGAAATGTGGCTACTCTAAACTGAGATGTGCTGTAAGGACAAATTACACAGCAGATTTTAAGGACTTAATATGGAAAAAGAATGCTAAAATATTGCATTGATTTTTGAATTGATTATTTGTTGGAATGATAATATTTTGGATATAGTTTTGAATTAAGTAAAATGTAATTGAGCTGGGTATAGTGGCACACACCTGTAATTCCAGTGGCTTGGGAAGCTGAGGCAAGAGGACCACAACTTCAAAGTAAGCCTCAGTAACTTAGCAAGGCCCTAAGTAAGTTAGCAAGACCCTGTTTCTAAATAAAAACAAAAAATAAAATAAAAAGGGCTGAAGATGTGGCTCAATGGTTAAGTGGGTAAGTGTCCCTGGGTTCAATCCCTGGTACCCCCCCAAAAAATATATATATATATATATGTGTGTGTGTATATATATATATATACACATGTGTGTATACATATATTTATATATATATTTGAAATTTCAAATACATATATATATTTGAAATTAATTGTACATGTATCTGTGTGTGTGTGTGTGTGTGTGTGTTTAATGTGACTATAAGAAAATTTAACATTATACATATGGCTCATACTTATGGTTCACATCATAATTGTAATGAACAATACTGATGTAGAATCTACTCTAGAAAATTGGGGTACTCAGCCAGGTGCGGTGGCGCACGTCTGTAATCCCAGCACTTGGGAGGCTGAGGCAGGAGGATCGCGAGTTCAAAGCCAGACTCAGCAATGGCAAGGCACTTAGCAACTCAGTGAGACCCTGTCTCTAATAAAATACAAAAAAAGATACAAAAAAGGGCTGGGGATGTGGCCCGGTGGTTGAGTGCCCCTGAGTTCAATCCCAGGTGCCAAAAAAGAAACAAAAGAAAAAAAGAAAAGAAAAGAAAAAAGATTGGGGTACTCAAAAATATTCAGAAAAGTTGGCTGAAAGCTTTGTAATATGGAAAACCTCTGATTAAGAGGCTCATCGTAGCCATGCATTCTGGTTATCCCTCCTCCACAACCTCAAACAGATGGGTTTTTTCCCCTGCCCCTGACTGAATTTTAGCCATCATTTACTAATGTTCCAAATTTGCTTAACTGAAGTTCACAAAAAGAGGTTTCACAGTTAGTGGTAATAGTAGTACATGTTTCTAGATTTCTCCTGGAATATATGTACGCAATGTATAATGATCAAATAATGGTAATTAGCATATCTATCACCTCAAACATTTTTCTTTGTGTTAGGAACATCCAAAACCTCTCTTCTAGCTACAATACATGACATATATATGATAAATCATTAACTATATCAGTCTAATGTGCTATGGAACTCTAGAACATATTCTTCCTACCTAACTGTAATTTTATACCCATTATCCAATCTCTTTCTGTCTTCCTCTCACTCCCACTCTTTGCAGTCTCTGGGAACAACTAATTTATTTCTGTTCCTTCAAATCAACTTGTTTAGATTCCACACATGAGAGAGATCGTGCAGTACTTGTCTTTCTGTGCATGGCTTATTCACTTAACTTAATATCCTCCAGGCTCATTTGGGTTGCTACAAAATGACAGGATTTCATTCTTTTATGGCTGAATAATATCCTATTATGTTGTACATTTATCACTTTTTTTTTTTGGTACCAGGGATTGAACTCAAGAGCACTAGACCACTGAGCTACATCCCCAGCCCTATTTTGTATTTTATTTAGAGATAGGGTCTCAATGAGTTGCTTAGCGCCTCACTTTTGCTGAGGTTGGCTTTGAACTTATGATCCTCTTGCCTCAGCCTCCCAAGCCACTGGGATTACAGGTGTGCACCACTGCACCCAGTTTATGACATTTTCTTTATTGAACTGCGTTATGGCAAAGCAACAGAGGGACCTGGCATAAGATCCTCTAAATCATTACCCGGGATATATTTTTAAGCCCCTTTATATTGCTTGTGCTGGACCAAAATATCAAGAAGCTTCAACTAAAGCTAATTTACAGGCTAAAAAAATGAGCAGTAACTGATGGTTTTGTCCACAAAATTGAAGGACAAACACACAGAACACTAAATGAATCAGAATTATGATTATTTCACATACTCAGGGCAAAGCTCAGTGTTTGGAGGCAAAAACCTGTGTATCCAAAAAATATTTCTGTTTTTTTTTTAATTGAAATGCTTTATTAGATGTTGGTGTGATTGCTGCTCAGGAATGAAATGCATCCAAGATTGAGTTTCACTAAAAGCAAAGCATCAGCTTGCTCATCAAGTGTTAGAAACAGCTAGCGTGCATTAGCAGAAAGCCTGAGAAATCTACAGTAAAAACAGAAGGACATAGTTCTTAGCTATTGATTATTTTATTTTTTATTTTTTATTTTTGGTACCAGGGATTGAACTCAGGGGCACTTGACCACTGGGCCACATCCCCAGCCCTTTTTTGTATTTTATTAGAGACAGGGTCTCACTGAGTTGCTAAGTGCCTCGCCATTGCTGAGGCTGGCTTTGAACTCGTGATGCTCCTGCCTCAGTCTCCCAAATGCTGGGATTATAGGTGAGCACCACCGCTCCCAGCTTAGCTATTGATTATTTATTGACTGTCATATTTAGGTAAGAATCCATATAAAGTGGAACTCAGCTGGTTTCCACACTCATATAGCTCCTTGTCCAGAAGAAAGGGAAAAACTTGGGTTTGCTCCCAAAGGAAAAAAAAAAGATATTCATTCTAACAATTATTAAAAATAATAGTTTCCCATTATTACTGTGAGCTGGGCTAATGCTGGGCTAGGAACTAAGTAGCAACTAGGATTTGCATCAAAGCTTCAAAGTTGGTAGAGGTTAGATTCCAATTTGCAGATGAAAAAAGTGAAGCTTAATGACACCACTGGTTTATCATTCAGAAATGCCTTTGACTGCAAATAATAGAAGACCTGGCAGTTAGTGCAAGTTAAGCAAGTTGGAATTTATTTTGCTAGTGCAACAAGATCGCATGCAGAGGCAGTCTAAGGTTGCTGCATTGAATCAAAGCTCTCGGCAACCCAGGCTCCTGTGTCTTTCCACTGTGTTCTTCATAGCCTGGTGGCTTCTGTCCTTGGATTCATCCTTGCAGTATGGCTGCCACACCACTAGCAGGAAGAAGTAAGTACAGACAGACAAAAGAGCCTCCCAGCTCAGGCTCCCCTCTTAATTAAAAGTTTCTCCAGAATCCTATCCAGCATCTTATTGGCTAGAACATGTCTTTTGGATACCTGTTTGCAGGAAAGGCCAGGAAATAGTTTTTTTTTTTTTTTTTTTTTTAAATCATGGACGAAGCTCCCAAAGCAGGATTCTTCTAGCAAGGAATAAGGGAAGAATAATCAGGCAAGTAACCATAGGATCTATCACTTTTGGATTGATTCTAGGGTGGTCTGATTCCCAAACTCATGCTCACATCTTAAAGGCCTTGCAGACTCCCAGGAACTCTTATCTTATTTATTATAGTCCTAGTTATTGGTACAGAGTAGACACTGGGGGTTTGTTGATTCTGGGCACTATATTGAAATCCCACCAGAGAGGTGTGTGTAGCCTCTGGTATGATCAACTTCCTTCTAAACCCCTGTGGATGAAGGTGAATGAGCACAATTGCAGCCAATTACCTGCACAACATTAAAAACAATCCCTCTTCTGGGACACTGGAAAAAAAAAAAAAGGCAGGGATGCTAAGCCTTACCACTTTGCTAAGTGATGCTCTTAAAACATTTGGAGACCATTTATGTGAAAAGATTTCTCCCACAGCTAGATATAGAAAACAATTCCAAAACTACTCAGGACTCCTTCTCTATCTAAGCTTTCACTAATATGTTTTTAGCATCCAAATCTGCCTCAAATCCTTTGCCTTTATGAACCAACTTTGAGACTAAGCTTCAGGTCTTAGCTAAAATCACATTTTCTTTTAGGAAACATGGTATACTAGTAGAGGAAGTGAAGAAGATTTTAGGAGTTGGAAAATAGATGGGTGAATGTGTGTGAGCCTGCATATCTACACACGTAGACATGAACGCCGTGGAAGAAAGGTGTCTGAGCACTGCAGGGAGGAGGTAGACCCCAGATTGCAGAACTCAGGGCCAAGGAAGCCATCATGACTTTCTTCTAGGGTGGTGACAGGGTCCATCATAAGGAAACCCTTTCAGATGAGTCTGACTTTTGAGGTTAGTCCCAATTTTAAATATTCTCTCCCATTTCGGACCAAATGTGGAATGATGTGTCCCAATCTGCCATGTGTGAAATATGGCCCATTGGCTATGAGTGACTGGCAGTCATTTTCTATTACAATTATCCGAATCTCTTTGGAATCAATGTCTGAGAGACATTCACAGTTTATTCATTCCTTCTTTTCTGTTCTTTGCAATATGTTTCCAGGGTGAGACTCCATTTCCAGGCTAAGCCACATTGGTATTTCAGACCATGCAGCTTGGCATGCTCAGGAGGCCAGACAGATCTTAAACTGGGACTCTTCTTGGAGTTGTTAATGATTAACAAATACATAAAGTTCATTTCATCTGAAGCAATGGCACCTGGTTATAGATATGTGCATCAAAGAAATGGAGCTATAACTTTCTACTAGAATAGAATAAGAAAAGATTTGAAAAAAAGAACTGTTTTAATTTTTAGTTGTTAACTATTACAGAAATGTTTGATTTTATCATATGATTAGCATACGTTTAATTCAACCCTATAGGTTGATTTGGCTATTAACTAGCAATGTCACAGCCATTATAAGTATTGTACTAATTTATGTTCATGGTCAACTGTATTCATTTTAATATTTAATTTTGACTTCATCCAAATGAAGATATTTTAAACTGAAAATACCCAGTAAGTATGTTCTGGGACTATGCCAAAACATCTTAGACTGGGTAATATAAAAATAATAGAAATTTATTTCTTGTAGTTCTGCAGGCTGAGAAGCCCAAGATCAAGGCCAGCATATTCAGGGTCTGGTAAGGACTCTCTGCTTCCAGGATGGGGCCTTCTCATCCTGTTCTTACATGATGGAGGAAATGGAAGGGCTAGGTAGCTTTCCAAAGCTTCTTTCATAAGGTCACTAATGCCAATCACAGGGGCAAAGCCTTCACAACTTAATCACTTTCCAAAGGCTCCACCTCTTAATACTATTGCATTGGAAAGGCAGGGCACATGCACAGGTGTAATCTTAGCCACTTGAGAGGCTGAGGCAGGAAGATCCCAAGTTACAGGCTACCCTCAGCAATTTAGAGAGGCCCTATCTCAAAATTAAAAATATTTTAAAAGTTGGGGATATAGCTGAGTGGTAGAGTGTCCCTGGGTTCAATCCCTACTAACACACACACACACACACACACACACACACACACACACACACACACAAATCTTGCATTGGGGAATAAGTTTCAACATGAATTTTGAAGGAATATGTATGTTGGAACCACTGTACCTACATTATCTTCACATGGGATGTGGAAAATGCCATTTTACAATAAGCTCATCAAATTTTAAACCACAATTTAATTAATTTATTTCCCTTTACCCATCCCCCAGAACTCTGGCATTTGAGAACCTTGACTAAAACCCATATTTTAAAAGCTATTTCAGTGACAATGTGTGACTTTTTCCCCAAGGGTCTGCTACAAGTTGCAACAGAAAAAATTTAAAGGGACAATTAATCAGTACTAATCAGTTACTAATAAGCTAGTATCACTTTCTGGCTTATCAATTCCAAAAATTTTCAGTCCTATAAATTCCAGTTTGGGGGGCCCCTTTAAGTTGAAACATGGCTGATGGTTTTTAGAGACTCCTTTCTATAGTCAGAACCACATCATCTCAACACACCCTCATCCATAATCCCAGGGTGGGCTCAAATGCGACCAGGCTGTGTGAAATGTTTTCATTTCCTATTGACTGGTTGTGTACTTCCCTTGTGTTAATCCCTTGTTAATGGACACTTTCTTTGAGCCAGCTGAGATCGGAGTTGTGTTGTCTTTGTGATTCTAGCAGATTTTATTACTTGGATATCTTTGTTTTCATTATTTTGAGATTTTGGGATTTTGTCTGTTTCATTGATATTGATTCTCTCAGTTAGAGATGGCCCAGCCTCCCACAGTTTCTGTTTGTGTTTGATCTACAAACAGTGGGAGGGACTCCTCAGGCTGCAAATGTTTTGGTTCTATGCTGCAACTGGGAAAGGCCTGGGAAGAGCCATTAGCAGCTTTCTCAACTGAAAACAGATGAGTGTGGCTTTAAACCTAGGTGGGGGGACTTGTGTTTTGTCATTTAAACGACCTCAGGCCATTGTTCTGGGGCACTCATTTCAGAGGGCAATGTGGAATTTTGAAGAGTCTCCGTACTTTCTGAGAAATCTGAAGAAAAATACAGCTCCTGCTTTTTAGTGATTAGTTCTGTTCTTTCCAGCTTTGTGGCTCTGGGCAAGTCTTTTGACCTCTCTGGGTCTCAGTTTCCTTATCTCTAAAGAGAAGCTACTATGCCAGATGACCTTGAATCCCAACGATTGATAAATGAAATGGAAGCAACATTTCTTGAGGTGTTACTATGTGCTCAGGTGCAGAAATATTGTATTTCAACAATATATTTTACTTAGCAACAACCCTGTGAGTATTATCCAATTTTGCAAAAGAACTGAATTAAAATGTAGGTACATGTTCTATGCTGTATCAATCGATAATGAGACACAGTTTGCTATATAATTGCTTCATTGGGGAAAATGTACCTCCTCTTTCCATTAAGATTAAAAGTTCTGGGAGGGGAAAGATCACATTTGCCCAGACACTGATCCAAGGCTTGGTCTTCAATAAGTACCTGTTGAATTAAGTCACTTAGGAATCTAAGATATAAGAGAATAAGATGCCCCTTTGGCAGTGTCCTAACCAAATAGGTGATGACATTAAAAACACACTGACTGTGTGCTTGCACCCCAGTACCAGGCAGAATTCAGGGAACAGTTACAGAGCTCTTGATGGCACTGGGGATTTTAGGTGTTTGTATCTGGTCAAAAAGATGCTCCTGTCTGCTCCAGATCCCTTTTCAAGAAATCTATCCTTTCACACATGCATTTATTAAGAAAGTTTAAACACTGACTAAAAAAAGAAGTAATTTAGAAAATGCTTATTAAGTAACAGCATTAGTAAAAGTTTTAAAACCCTGAAACATACTGGCAAAAATATTTCATAACTGCATAATTAAAAAATTAATCTAGCCAGGAGCGGTAGTACACACCTATAAGTAATCTCAGCTACTAAGGAGGCTAAGAAAGGAGAATATAAAGTTTGAGGCCAGCCTTAGCAACTTAGTAAGACCCTGTCTCAAAATAGAATAAATAAATAAATAAAAGGTGCCAGGGGCTTAGCTCAGTGGTAGAGCATCCCTGGATTCAATCCCCAGTACCAGACAAAAACAACAACAAAAAGGAAAACCATACAAAACAACCACCATAAAACTAATCTAAACTGGCTAGTGTTTTGATAAAATTGCTATTCCAGAAGGAAGCACACTTTCAAAACTTCTTCATTATCAAGTGGCAGCCTGGATTCCATGTCCCAGGCTTTGCAGAAGGCAGGTCCTGGATGAGTGGACTTTTTACTTGGAGGTAGAGAAGCTGGTGGTTAGGTCCAGACTGAAACAAGAGGAATTAATACCCACCTGGCAAAATCAAACTCCTGTGGTTAACTGGGCCCACTGTTCTTAGCAGACAGTTTAGCCACCTATTTCTTTGATTCATTGACTGCCCTTCAGAACATGTTCTTTCGGGTTTTAAAAATATCCTACTTAACGCTCTTTATCAAAGAATTCTTTCTAACATGTTGCATTCCATTCCCTGAAAAGTGCTATGGAGTGAATTTAGGTTTTTTTTTTTTTTTTTTTTTTCTATCTCCTTTTATTTCTACAGACACTTTTGCAGTGTATTGAGCAGTGGTTTTGCTGACTACCCATTAAAATAGCTCAGGGCCAGGGTGATGTGGTTTGATACCCTCCTGCCCTCAACTGCCCTCTCATGGACTAACTAGTCAGGATGCTATAAACTACCATCAGAGGTCCTCATATGACATCTCTAGAACAGCCACTCTCAATCTTGATGGCACAGCAAATCCAGGCTGTGCCCCAGACAAACACACCAGAAACTCTGGGCGTGGAACAAGGCAGGCATAGTTTTGGAAGCCCCGCAGTGATTACAGTATGTGGCTAAGGCTGAGATCTGTGGCTTTGGAAGAACTCGGTTCAATTACAAGGTCATGTAATATATTCATGTTAACACCTGTTGAAATTAAGGCTGATATATTTCAACATAGATAAAAGAGAGGATTTTAATGTCTTCAGTACTAAGATGATAGATACGCTAATTAGCATGATTTGATCATTCCACTATATGTGTGTGTATATTTATATACATATACATCACTTTGCATCCCATAAATAAACACAATTATTATTTGCCAATTTAAAAATGAAATAAAACACCAAAAAAGAAATTATGGCTGCTTCACTTACTGGTCTGCAAATGTCTAAAGAAATACATTTTTCCCTTTGTAAAAAGAAGTGTAGCAGGGTGCGGTGGTACCCACCTGTAATCCCAAGGGCTTGGGAGTCTGAGGATCACAAGTTCAAGGCCAACCTCAGCAACTTAGTAAGGCCCTAAGCAACTTAATAAGATCCTGTCTCTACATAAAAAATAAAAAAGGTTTGGAGATGTGGCTCAGTGGTTAAGCACCCTTGGGTTCAATCCCTGGCACCAGAAAAAATAAAAAAGTAAATAAATAAAAAGCAAAAGTGGTGTGCAAGGGGAGCATGAGAAATCAGGGGAGGGGGAGGGCGGCAGGGGGCGGGGAACCCATGTCCTAGAGCTTGTATTGATGAAGCTTTCTGTTCACTGGGATTAGCTGCAAAGACGAACATGTGACTGGCTCTGCTCTGTACAAGAAATTAGAGAAAACTGCCTCTTGGAGGGTAAGAACAGAGAAAGGTGGGGGTGGGGTAAAGGAGCCCTGATCAAGGAGATAGCTACTGCGGTTAGCTGAGAGCCATAAAAGATGTTCTAGTTTCCACCTGATAGTAATACATTATTCAAAGAATCTTCGTATGCCCGTGAACACTGCGTGACGCACCTGTAAGCTCGAGCTGTAAGCACTTGTCCTTGTTAAAGCTAAATGTATATAACCAGGTGAGGTTGGTTAGAGATTATTGGAAGGAGAAGAAGAAAGTTGCTGGTTGAAAGGAGTCAGGCCGGTTAGAGTTCGAGAGGTTGCTGAAGCTGGAGAGAGAAGAAGAATAAAAAACCTTTTTCATTTTCATCCTGCCTCCGAGTTTTCTCCCGCGGCGTCGTAGCTGCAAGTAACAGCATCAGGCAGCTACAGTGGGGCACACGGCTGGGTCAAGGACTCCACCTAGAGCCCTGACTGGAGAACAGATGTCACCCCACCCGACAGCTTCCAGTCTCATGGCCCCCGACCCTTCTTCCATGAAAGTTAACGCCCCTTGTCTTAGTCCTCAGCCTTTTATTCCTCTGTTCTGCCCTGTCTGTATTATATTCCCCTCCAAGTGCAGGAGCCCTGTTTGGGGAGATGGCTCAAATTGCGGTGGACTACGGGCTTTGGCTTTGGACATGTTTGGGCATTGGCGCCTTCCGTACTTGGCCCGGGATCTTGCGAGACTTGGCCGGAGATCTCGAGGGACTTGAGCGAGATTGCGGAGGAGGTCTGTGCTATTTTGGAGGTTAGAGGAGCGTGGACGGCGTGTCGGGGTGTAGTTAGAGCCAGGGAGAAAAGTTGCCAGAATAAAGAGCTGTTTGTTTCCAGTTCGTCTCAAAACTTCTTCCCGCGGCTTCTTTGCTCCAAGCGGCCATCGCTTCAGGCGACTACAGGTGGTGGCCCGGACGGGGAATCGACACGGCAGGTAAGAACTGAGGAACCTCGCAGGAGTCTCTAGTCAGAGCGGTTAAAATGGGTTCGAAAATAACTAAGACCCAAGTGTACAAGGCTCTTGATGGGTTCTTTGATATAGCTGAGTCAGTTATTAGTGAGGAGAATTTGGAAAAAAGTGAAAGTGATCATGAAAGCTTGGCCTCGGCTGAGTCAGTTAGGGCCAGTAAGGATAGTATCAGTGCGGGCTCAAAAATGACAAAGATCCGAGCTGCTAAAGCTATTCAAGATTTATTAGAGATAGTTCAAGGATACATGCTCTCAATTGAATCCGGGACTCAGGATGTTACTGAGTCAGTTAGGACCAATGAGAGTAGTAGTAGTGAGGAGGAATTAAGTAAAAGTGATTCTGAAAAAATGAACAAAAGGAAATTAAGGAAGACCAAGATAAGGGACCATCAAGTGGAGGAACCTATGTCCTCCACTCCCCCATGGGTGGAATCTATTACAGAAAATATGAAGGGTATCATTAGGCGTTTGCATACCCTAGAAATAGAAATAAAAAGTCTTTCTGAGCGCTTATGTGCTCTCGAGGGTAACTCACAGATACGTTGGGAACTGCCAGTATTTGAATATGAAAATGGAGAGAGGGGCCACCAGTCAGTAGATTTCAAAACAATAAAAATTCTCAAAGAGGCAGTAATGACATATGGACCCCAAGCTCCTTTCACGTTGAGTATACTGGAGTCCCTTAACACCTTTAGCTTAACCCCCTCAGACTGGAAACGTCTATGTAAAGCAACATTAAGTGGGGGACAATACTTGGTTTGGCGATCACAATTTCAAGAACTTTGTATAGAAACAGCTAAAATAAATGCAGATGCAGGGTTTGGAGACCATAACATAGAAATGCTCACAGGAGAAGGGCCATTCGCAGACGTACAGGTTCAAAAATATTATACCCCAGGAGTATATGCTCAGATAAACGCAGCTGCCTTAAAGGCATGGAAAACTGTACAAGGACCTGGGGATCTACAAGGTAGCTTGTCCAAAGTAATTCAAGGACCTAATGAACCATATGCTGAATTTGCTGATCGACTTTTGAGAACTGCAGGTAGAGTTTTTGGAGACGTTGATCAAGTTATGCCATTAGTTGTTCAATTAGCATATGAAAACGCTAATAAATATTGCCAGGAAGCCATCAGGCCATGGAGAAATAAAAAGGATCTTTCCATATATATACAACTATGTAAAGATATAAATGATGCCTTTGTCACAGGGAATATGATTGCAGCAGCTGTTAGAGATGCTGCCCCTCAGAATTTCACAAGGACTCAACCTAGACACTATAATCAATCAGGATATTCCAGGAAAAATTATCATAATCAATCAGGCTATTCTAGGCAAAATCCCAAAAGAGAAATGAGACCAAATTCATACCGTGCTCCAGGTTGCTGCCCCAGGTGTAAAAAGGGAAATCATTGGGCCAATAAATGTTATTCAAAATTTGACATCCATGGAAATCCTTTGTTCAGGAATTCAAAAAACGGGGCACGGGGCCCAATGCCCCGGGGCCCACAAATGTACGAGGCATTGGAAGAGGAGTATCCTCAAGCATCCATTCAGATGCTTCCCCGACACAACCCCTATTACCCATCCACTCCCTCACCAGAGGAACAGGAAGAAATGCAGGATTAGACCTCTGTTCCACCGCCCGAATAGTGTTAACACCTGAAATGGGGGTTCAACTGATTCCCACAGGAGTCAGGGGACCTCTTCCCTCAGGGACTGTAGGACTTATTATCGGGCGAAGTCCTCAAAGCTTATTAGGTTTGCAAGTGACCCCAGGTGTAATAAACTCAGACTACAAAGGGGAAATAAAAATAATGCTTAGCTCACCCCAAAGTATAAGTTCTGTTAATCAAGGAGATAAAATTGCTCAGCTGCTTCTCCTTCCAAATTTACATAATTCATTTAAAATGAGTATGCCTCAAAAAGGGAACAATACAAGATTTTGTTCCACTGATTCGAGTCCCATGGCTTGCTGGGTTCGAGACTGTACTAGGAGGCCTATGTGTAAAATAAGAATCCAAGGAATAGAAATGGAGGGACTTATAGATACTGGAGCTGATTCCTCCATCATAAATTTACGACAATGGCCCAAACACTGGCCTCTGCAAAAAGCTTCAACCAGTTTAAGAGGCTTGGGATATAATAACCTCCCAGAAAAAAGTGCAGTAATTTTAAAATGGGAGGATGATGAAGGACATAAAGGAACGTTTCAGCCTTATGTTTTACCTAACCTACCAGTTACTTTATGGGGAAGAGATATTTTACAACAAATGGGAGTACACCTTGCAACCAAACCTGCAGGTGTTAAATGTGAAAAAATACAGGGTAGTCTTAACCCTGAAAGAAATCATTATCAAAAAGTACAGGGTAAGCGTAACCCTAAAAGAAATCATTATCATATAGGAAAAAGACATTTTTCTTTGGGGCCACTGAGAAAATAATTTTAAAAATACCATGGCTTTCTGATAAGCCAGTGTGGGTCCCTCAGTGGCCCCTATCTAAAGAGAAATTACAAGCGGCCCACCTACTAGTTCAGGAACAATTAGAAGCAGGACATATAGAACCTTCCACCTCTCCCTGGAATTCCCCCATATTTGTGATCAAGAAAAAATCAGGAAAATGGCGATTATTACATGATCTTAGACAAATTAATAAAACCATGCAAGTCATGGGCCCTACTCAACCTGGACTTCCGAATCCTGTAGCTATTCCAAAAAGTTTCCATGTTATTAGTCTTGATATAAAGGATTGCTTCTTTTCTATTCCCCTACATCCTCTGGATGCCCCCAGGTTTGCTTTTTCAGTTCCTTCTATTAACAATAATGGCCCTGATCAGAGATATCAATGGAAGGTTTTACCACAGGGAATGGCTAATAGCCCCACCATATGCCAAATATATGTGGACAAGGCTATCCAACCCATTAAAAATAACTATCCAAACCTCATGTGTCTACATTACATGGATGATATTTTACTGGCCCACCCTAATCAAAAAATCTTATTTAATATATTCAGTGACATGGTAGAAAATTTTAAAAAATACGGATTATATATAGCAGAAGAAAAAGTTCAAACTAGATCTCCCATATTATATTTAGGATTTAAAATCATGGATACTTTTGTTAGACCCCAAAAAATTTTAATAAATAAAGAACATTTAGCCACCCTCAATGATTTCCAAAAACTGCTGGGTGACATTAATTGGCTTCGCCCTACACTAAACCTCACTACTGGCCAATTAAAACCTTTATTTGATATCCTTCGAGGGGACCCTGATCCATCCTCACCACGAACACTGACTCCAGATGCTAGGAAAGCTTTAAAGTTAGTAGAAAAAGCCATCGAAGGAGCTCATTGTGACAGATTTGATTTAACTCAACCGCTGATATTGATTATTATTTCTTCACAATATACACCCACAGGAGTATTTTGGCAACAAGGGCCTTTATTATGGATACATTTGCCCGTCTCTCCTAAAAGTATAATTGAATCTTATACCTCCATGGTGGCTAAACTTATTCTTCAAGGACTTAAAACTTCTACTAAAATATTTGGCATTCACCCTGCTACTATTATTACTCCCTATTCATCATCACAGATTGAATATTTATGCTTCAATGATAATGATTGGGCTATAGCTAAATGCTCTACTTCTGCAAATTTTGATAATCATCTTCCTAAGTCCCCTATATTATCTTTTTGTATTAATCATCCTATTATATTTCCACAGGTAATAAAAAATCAACCTATTCCTAAGGCATTTAATGTATTTACAGATGGGTCCTCAAATGGTACTGCTGCAATAGTCACTACAAAAGAAAATATGACTTACATAACTGCACACAAATCAGCTCAACTAGTGGAATTGGAAGCTGTGGTAAGAGCTCTGGAAAATTTTAGAGACCAGCCCATAAACATTTTTTCAGATAGCCACTATATTGTACAAGCCGTCCCAAAATTAGAGTTAGCAGGACCAATAGCACCTCATACTCCAGCTTTTAAATTGTTTTATCAAATACAAAAACTTTTGTGGGCAAGAAAAGAACCTCTATTCGTAGGCCATATTAGAGCACATACTAATTTGCCTGGCCCCCTCCATGAAGGTAATCAAAAGGCTGATGAACTTACAAAAACAATATTTATACTTTCAGCGCTACAACAAGCTACTTTATTTCATTCCCAGTTTCACGTCAACAGCACCACCTTGCAACGTAGGTTTAAAATTACAAAAGAGCAAGCCAGAACAATTGTAAAAGATTGTAAATCTTGTATGACACATTTGCCCAATCCTCATTTTGGTGTTAACCCTAGAGGATTAATGCCCAATCATTTGTGGCAGATGGATGTTACTCATGAGCCAAGCTTTGGAAAATTGCGATTTATTCATGTAACCATAGATACATGCTCAGGCATGATTTTTGCTTCCTTACATTCTGGAGAAAAAGTTAAAGATGTCACATCTCATTGTTTACAAGCTTTTGCTGCATTGGGCATCCCCAAAATGCTTAAAACAGATAATGGCCCCGCATATATGTCCTCATCTTTCAAACAGTTTTGCGCAAAATTCAACATATCCCATAAAACAGGCATCCCATACAATCCTCAGGGTCAGGGCATTATTGAAAGAGCAAACCGCACACTGAAAATTATGTTATTAAAACAAAAAGAAGGAAATTGGAAAAGTCCTAAAGACAGATTGGCAGTTGCCCTGTTTACCTTAAATTTTTTAACTTTAGACTCTAATGGTTATTCTGCTGGAGACAGACATTGGAATCCACACCAACAACATAAACCCTTGGTTTACTGGAAGGATGTTCTTTCAGGTACATGGAAGGGTCCAGATCCAGTATTAATTTGGGGGAGAGGATCTGTTTGTGTTTTTCCAAAAGACGAATCCTCTCCAATATGGATACCATCTAGATTAATAAAGCAGGTACCACATCAAAATGATCAAGATGTAGTTGTTGAGGAATCAAGATTAATAAAAAAGTTACAAAATCAAGAAGACCAAGATGAAGATATAGAATGACTCCCTCAAAAGTATCCTTCAAAATGTTTCACAACTCAAGAGTCATTCTTCCCGGCCGGGATGAGGAGATCTCTCTTTAGTGTGCACACAATTGTATTTTTTTTTCTTTTTATACATGTCTTTATGTCTGTACATTTGTCTACATTTCATGTTAATGTGACGTCACAAATATATGTTTGTATGTTTGTTCGTCTGTCCAGTGTGACGTCACAAAGAACAAAGCGCTTATGAAAAAGAATATATATATATATATATATGGATCCAAATAACTTTAATTCATTTTAGGTTGAGAGTATTCAATTTAGGTAAATAATTTTATAAATGAAGGTACTTTCAATTTTGATTATAGGTATCCCTGGGACTTCTCTTTAGCAAACAATATGACTAGTGCTATATAACCTAATATTTTGGTGTTTTGACATAAGATTGTTCATTTGTTATTAACTTCATTTGTTTAATAGCTGATTAATTTCAATTATCTCAACAGGTAAAAAATTGCTGTGTATACAGAGACTTGAGGGTTCCAGCTGACAAATTATTTCTCCAAAGTGCCTTTAGCTTTTCTTTAATCTATCTTTAATACAGTAAATACCCTCAGTCTTTCTTTCTTTTGTTCTCAATATGATATTTTGACAACTTATGTTTGTGTGAGCTCAAACAACAATGTGTATGAGCAGAAATCAACTTTAATTTTCTAATCTAATAATTCTGTTTTTTAGTTTGACAACTCGACTCTTCACTCAGTGCTGAAATAACACTGCCTTTCCTTTAATAATTGATGCTTGAGTTTCTAGGTAGCGGGCCCTGAAGATTTGCCGGTGGCATTATCTAGATATAAAAAAGACGGTTGCTGCTACAGCTGCAGGGAACGCGGTCACCACAAGCATCCCTGCTGCTCAAGCATCAAACAACCTCACCAACAGTGTGGCCTCTGCTCTACATACATGGGACCTCCTACATCAACGTGTTATAACAAATGGACATTTTGATCTTTCATTGTTTGGGACTTTACAGGACAATGCCTTGCGGACATTTGTCCAGAGAATTCAGTGTGTTACTTGATGAAACTTAGGGCAACTAATTTGTTTAAACAATTTGATATGCTATACAATTTGGCTCGTCACCAAAAGGCTTGTTGCCTTAAAGCCGCAACATCTCCTCACAATTGGACGGCTGTTAGTCATCATACACAGTCGATCTTAAAGGGCTCCATTGGATGGCTGGTTAGCCAATGACGGGTAAGATCCCCAGAGGGGGACAACCTAAGACAGGCACAGTCGCACGGGACAGTCTCATGTGGCCGACATATCAACCTAAGACAGGAGTCAAGGGCACAGCCTTGATTATCCGATGACGGGTAAGAATGTTGGTTGCACATAGACGTCCTAGAGCATTACCTCTTTTAAAACAAAAGGGGGGAAATGCAGGAGCCCTGTTTGGGGAGATGGCTTAAATTGCGGTGGACTACGGGCTTTGGCTTTGGACATGTTTGGGCATTGGCGCCTTCCGTACTTGGCCCGGGATCTTGTGAGACTTGGCCGGAGATCTCGAGGGACTTGAGCGAGATTGCGGAGGAGGTCTGTGCTATTTTGGAGGTTAGAGGAGCGTGGACGGCGTGTCGGGGTGTAGTTAGAGCCAGGGAGAAAAGTTGCCAGAATAAAGAGCTGTTTGTTTCCAGTTCGTCTCAAAACTTCTTCCCGCGGCTTCTTTGCTCCAAGCGGCCATCGCTTCAGGCGACTACATCCAAGGTATTCATTTGGTCTTTTCATTTATTAGATTTTTACTAAACATTTATAATATGCCAGGTTTTCTACCGGGCCCAGCAGTGGTGATTCCATTATTATTTTGTGCAATCAGATTATTTTGGGAATGTGTTTTCTAAAGTATATTTCCATCTCAGGCCCTTTTCTTATTAAAAATGAAGGTTTCTAGCACTTGCTCTAATACATTTAATTTAGCAGAGCTGGGTGGGGATGGGAATCTACTTTTAACCATGTCCCATCGTATGATTCTGATACCAATGATCTGGGACCCCTAATTTGAGATGCTGTCCCAGAGGATGCAGAGAGACCAGAGTCACATGGATATTTCACCTTGAGGAGAAAGATGACAGCAACATGTTGTAATCACGAGCTGTGGGAACCAGAGCACTGTACCAAAGCATATGGCACCCAGTCAGGGAGCCAGTAGGGGCTGGCCTAGCCCATGCTCCATGCACCAAGCTTGTACACATTCTAATGGTTAATTTGAATTATCAACTTGATTGGATTAAGAGATGCTGAAGATTTAAGAGGTTATTGGGTGTGTCAATGAGGGTGTGTCTAGGAATGATTGACATGTGAAATAGTGAACTAAAGTGGAAACCTTCCCTAAGCATGGGCAGCACCATCCAATAGGGTGATGGCTTGGATGGGATAAAGTTGGAAGAACAAGGAAGCAGCAGCAGATGCAAGCTTGATTCTCTTTGAACAGGTTCTTGATTGCTGTTGCTATCTCCTGAGGACATCAGTATCTCACTCCTTCACTCTTCCAAAGCAGACTCTGCCAGTGATTCCCCAGGGAGTTTCCAAGCCTTTGATCTCGGACTTGGGTAGCACTGTTAATCCCTCTTATTCTGAGGCTTCAGCTTCTTGGACTGCGAAGCTACTGGTTCCTCCAGCTCTCCAGCCTGCAGACAGCCATTGTGGACTACTCAGCTTCTGGTCGTATAAGCCAATCTAACAAATTCCCTTTTTATAATAATGCTTCTGGTTGATTCTTTTCCTCTAGAGAACCCTGACTAATACACACATCAACCAATGCACACACAGAAATGTGCCATATGGACCAACTATGGCCTTCACAGACGGTTAACCCCACACCAGTATGAGGGCCATATTCGGCTTGCTATTCTCAAACTAGTCATAATTCTGAGTGTGTTAGTACTTGGTTTCTTCTGCCCTCCTTATCTATGTGAAGAAATCTGTTAACTCTTCAACATCCAGTTAAATATGTCGCCTTCTGGAGAAAGTCTTTCCTGATCTCTCTAAAGCTCAGTTGGTGCGTCCCTTGGGCTCTTGTGACATTTTGTGCCTGCTTGTATTTTCTTATTTCACACTGTGAGTCCCTTTGTGGACCCCACAGCAGACGGGGCCTATCAATCTCATTAGCAGCGGTGCCTTGCCAAGGGCTGACACATGGAATGGATTCCTGAGGGTAGGAACAGGTACCCATCCTTCACAGAGATGGGAGCATGCCATGCAAAGGGAGTGAGAAGACACTTCTCCTCCTCCAGCACAAATGGGCATAATTTTCCCCACACTCCTCAATGATGAGGAGCAGTGGGATAGGAGCATCCTGCTGTGGGAACCACCACCACATCCAACAAGCTGATGGATACAGCTCCTCCAGATCTCAGAGTTCCAAAGTGGGGGCAAAGACCAACCAACAAGCCAATAACATAGTGTAACAAATAGAAATAGCTCACATACAGCATTTCCTGAGTACAAGTCCCTGTTCTAAGCACTACATTAATGACTCAGGTGTTGTCCTATTTTACAGATGAGGAAACCGAGACACAGAATGCTTAGTTGACTTACCCAGTGGCATACAGCTGCAGATCCATGATCAAACATGGGTGGTCTGGCTCCAGGGTCCAGGTTCTTAACACTGTGCTACAGTGGTCCTGCATAAATAGTGAAAAATGTTTTTTTTTTATGGTAGAAGTGGTGAGGTCATTTGTGCAAAATTCAATGGTTTCTCTTTTTTTTTTTAAGGTTGTTTTTTTTGATCACTGAAAAATCATTTAATTGTATTTGCCAATCCATTTGCAGCAATGACTCATCATCAACTTCAAGTATGTTATGTCACCCCCAAATATGTATTAACTCACTAAGTTGAGACTTTCAGAATTCAACATTTTTGCTTACCTCTTCAAGCTACATGAGAAAGCAAATTGACCATGCAGAATCTTTCCCAGTACTTTGTACGATTTTATAAAATAAATTATTTTAGTCATTTAGGCTTAAATAGTTTTCGATGATAATTGCTTAATGCTGTCCACAGAGCTTGCTTTTTCTACTGCTTTCATTGCTTCAAGGTACTCAGTTCAAAAGGATTTAAAATTATTGCTTAGAATGCTCTTTCCCTCTACCAAGAGTGTAGGGCATTATGCATCCAATAACCTGTTAACTCACCTTTTCCATTGAACTTTTCAGAAAAGTTATCCCAGGCTTAACACTTGCAGGCAGTGGAATAAAGAGAAAAGCTTAGATATTGATGATTTCTTCAGGAATCAATGCAAAGGAGTTCAGAAGAAACTGGCAGGAGCATAACACAGCAGGCAAAACCCAAAGTAGGCTCTGCTGGAAGTAGAATAGGGACAGAGGCGGTGCAAGATGCCTGGGTGGGAGGCTGGTGCCAGAGCCTGCAGCAGACAGGTCTCCTGCTACCGGAGCATGGGCACGCTGCCACACCAGCAACCAAAGGACCAGACATCTGGAGCTTTTGCGTTTGTCAGGAGTTGTGCACTAACTCTGATGAATTTAATTTTTGATAATTTAGAAAAGATAGGGGAGGAGGATGGAAGAGTGGAATGGATAGAAGAAAAAATACTCAAAAAAGGAAGAAATAAACATTCAACAACAGCAGAAAATCATAGAAACCCTTCCAGCATTCTACATATATCTATGATGATTGGCTTCTAAACATTTTTTTTTTAACAACTAGCAATTTGTATACTTTTCTTTCTTCGTGTGGAAAGATAAGAGATCACTGATTCTTTATCTAGAAATCTTCTGGGGAGGGAGTGTGATAGGACAAGGAATGGTTGGGACTCCCCTAGGAAGCACTGTACCATGAAACCTGTCACGGTTTTGGGGACTTGCCTCTTTGAAGCAGACAAAAAGTTTCTTATCTGGTGGGGAGGTGGTAGTGGTGAGAGCAGCATTCAGTGCTCTACAAAAATTCTAGGGAAGAAACCCCAGAGTGTATTCCACCAAGAGCCCACCCATCCCAATACATATGTATTTGCAACATAAATTGGGAACTTCAAAGATAAATACAGATTTGCCTTCTCTAAAACTGTCCTCACATATTATGGATGCTCCTTTTGGGCAAGAATGATATTTACTTCTCATATTAATTCTCTCCTTCTTCTTTAGTAAAAAAAATAGCAAATCTTAATTTTCAGTCATACAAATGAGACCCTTCATCTCCCCTGAAGCTGGGTATAGTCAAATGAGTGAGGTTTAGCCAATGATACATGGAAAGAAATATGTACAACTTTGGGGAAATGTCCTCAAAGGAGAAACATACTCTTCTTCCTTTTGCCTGGAAGATAGATATGATGGCTAGAACTTGAGCAGCGATTTCAGAATATAACACTGATGATGGCTGAGCAGCAAGGTAGAGAACCTGGTCCCTGATGACCAGGGAGCTGGATGTCTTCCTGTAGCTTCTCCTATTTAAATAAATTTTAGTGTATGACATGATGATATGACCTTGACTTCTCTCATGTGAGAAAGATACTTTTATTTCCTTTAAGCCTTCATTGTTTGTTTTGATCATGCTCTCTCATATATAGCCAAAACTAATCTTAGCAGATATATCTCCTATTTATAGTTCATTATGGTTCTGTTATCTATGAAGTTATATATGTATGTAAATATATTATGTATGTATGTATATGCCATATATACATATATATGTAATTTTATTATATATGTATATATTATATATACAGATATATAATATATATAATTTTGAGGTGGGGAAATTTGGGACAGATGTTTACCAGAGACCTAGAACTTGGAAACCTGTTGATCCACGAAGCTATATCTAAAAGACCCTGTTTTGTACAAAAATCTACAAAACTACAAGAAAACACAACTAAATTTAATGGCCAAAGAAACAAGACATAAAATGAGAACAAGCCCTGAAGAGGAAACTGATTTTACAGCCTTAAATTCCTCTTCCTCTCAGAGGTTTCTGGAAGATGAATCCATTCTGACATTCTGATGCCAGGCAATGAACACAGCAAGGACTAAACTCACATCCTGGTTCTCAGCAAAGCTGGTACTAGCACTAATCCCATAATTTCATGAATTTTTTTTTAAATCAACACAACCCATCTGCCATTTTCTCTTGGAGCCCTCAGCTGGTACACATCACACTGTTAGATGTGTGAAAAACTGATACCCACAACACAAGTCACCACCATTCTTTTCTCTGCTGGGACCACAGACATGATTCAATATCTACATTAGGGCTGTCAGGAACATGCCAGCTTAGTATTTATAAAATAATCCAACAGCATCTCACAGACTCAAGATGTCATTCTGCAAAACATTTTTTAAAAAGCGCTTTACATTTTCTTCCAGCAAGTGGACAACTGAAACAATAAATGAGCAAAAGAAATCCAACAAAATTGTCAGTGGTTGACATTTCTTTAGAAAGGTGATGGGTGAATAGAATATTGTTCTCCAGCAGGGAGCCCTGGGCAGGCCAGCAGGATGTGTGAAACCTGGCTCACTCCCACAAGGCAAGAGAGCTCATTCTGATCCCGAGTAGGTGGTTCTAAGATTGCAAGAGGAAGAAGGGTACTTTGGATGACTCATGCCATTTTGGGAGGATAAAGAACATTTGGGATTAGATCTGGCAAAGAGTTAAAAAAAATAGCAATTGAAATATTTGGTTTTTGTATTTAACTGTGTTTTTCTAGATCAGTGTTTTAGTTAGCCTTTGCATTGCTGTGACCAAAATACATGACAAGAACAACTTAAAGGAAGAAAAGTTTGTGGATGGCTCATGGTCCATGGACAGCTGAGTCTGAAGCTCTAGGCCCAAGATGAGGCAGTACATCATGGGAGAAGGACCCAGCAGAACAGAGCTGCTCAGCTTCAGGAGGGGAACAGGCTGCAGGCAAGAAGCAGCCTTCCAGGACACACCCCCAGTGACCCATGTCCTCCAGCCTCACCCCACCTGCCTACAGGCACCACCCAGTCTGTCCATTCAAACCAGGAGGGACTGATTAGGTCACAGCTTTCATAATCCAATCATTTCACCTCTGAATACTCTCGTAGTAACAGGAGCTTTTGGGGGGACACCTCATATCTAAACAGTAACAATTAGTCATTGTGAATATGTGGCCCTGTATTCCCTGTTTCTCTCCTATACCTCTGGGAACATGGATGATTCTGGACTCCTGCTCACTGAGTTCAGATGTAGCTTCAGGCTACTTCTCAACACAGTGTGCTAAGCTGCTACTGCTGATAAATTGGCTTTGCCAAAATAATGTATCTATATTATTGATTATTCCTGCTTGGGTGTTGGAAAGTTTGGTGAAAGTTATTTTATCCAGTGCAATTAGGCAGTGAGCCAAGGCCTTAGTGTTGCATATGAATCTCTGGAAGTTTCAGGTCACCTTTATTGGCTTAAAACACAGCATAATACCTCATCCATGATTTCCAGCTCCAGTCTCTTTCTAGTGGAGTAAAAACGTAAAGACACCTGTAAAGCAAACTAAACTCAGAATCTCTTTTTTATTTTTATGATTCCTCTTTGGCTTTAATGGTGCTTTGTACTCAGTACATCTGTGATATTTTTTTAGGGATCACCTTTACCAAATTATACTAAGGCATTCAACTTAATTTTTCTGGAAACAACAGCTCTTTTTCTTTGTGAACTCACCTTTCATCAGCTTACATAATATTTAATTAAATTGCATAATTAAAATAACATGGTGTAAACAGGTTTGGGAGTAATCCTACTTGAGTCTCAGGAGGAATACAGTGAGCCAGTGGGAGCAGAATACATGAGCACCGCTAGTGGTGTTGGACTTGCAGCTTGCTCTGACCCTCAGTCAGAATGCTCTACAGAGGGAAGTGGCTGTAGGCTAATCCTGAGTGGGTTACATGCAGGTCACTACAAGACAGAGCCACTAATTCCAACTATTGATAATATTATGTCATTTTTCCTTTTTGGGGGTGTGCATGTTTTACATATATATGTGTATATAAACATGCATACACACACATATATGTGTTGACTGACACAGTAATTGTATATTGTATACTATTGTATATTGAATACTATAATTGCATATGGTTATAGGGTACAGTGCGATATTTCAGTACATGTATATAATGTATACCAATCAGATCAGGGGGACTGATATATCCTTATCCTTAGACATTTATCATTTCTTTATATAGGGAATATTCAAAATCTTTTCCACTAGCTATTTTGAAATATTCAATTATTGCCAACCATAGTTAACCTACTGTGCTATGAAACATTAGAAGTCTTTCGTCTTGTCCATCTGCTCTCCTGTGTGGGCTAACCATCTCTCTCCATTGTAGGCTCTGGCAGCGACTGTTCTACCCTCTATTTCTATGAGATCAACTTTTTAGCTTCCATGTAAGAGTGAGAATATGTAGTTTTGGTCTTTCTGTGATTGACTGATTTCACTTAACATAACATCCTCCAGGTCTAATGCATGTTTTCTTTTTTTTTTCAAACAAGAAACAGGCTAGATGTGGTGACACACACCTGTAATCCCAGCAACTCAGAGATACTGAGGCAGGAGGATCCTAAGTTCCAGGCTGGCCTCAGCAACTTAGCAAGACCCTGTCTCTAAACAAAAAATAAAAAGGACTGGGGATGTGACTCAGTGCTTAAGCACCCCTGGGTTCAATCCCTGGTACCAAAAAAAAAAAAAAAAAAGCTTGGGTATGTAGCTTAGTGGTAAATCATCCCTGGGTTCAATCCCTAGTACCAACAAAATAAAACAAAAAGTTAGTTCTGAATGTCCTTATTACTATTTTTTTTTTATTTTTAGCAAATAATTTTTCAAAGGGTGAGATTTTGCCTGTTTTACAAATGCACTGGAGAGTCACACAGTGCTGCTGGTGTTGGACACAATCTTGGCCTACAGGTGTAGATTCTATTGCACCTGACCCCGTGGTGAAAGGCAGGATCTTTCATCTCGCCTTCGGTGTTTACTATGACTGCTGAGTCGTCTTCAAAATAAAGAAGCACACCATCTTTCTCCAGGGTGACCTTCTGGGTTGAATAACACTGCTGGGTGTAGCTTCCTCCTGAGCTCTGGTTGCCTTTCTTGACTGTGGCCTTCATCACCTCACCCATGCAGCAGTGGGAAGTCTGTTCCGCTTTCCCTTTTCCCCCTTCATGAGCTGTTAGACAGTTTTGGCTCTGATGGAAGTTGATCTTTCCTATTGGAAGACTCAGGGAAATACGGAGCTTTGTACCAGAGGATCCGCCCTGTTGCCACGAAGAAATTTTGAACTTGGAAAAGACTTTGTTGCTTTTTTTTTTTTTTTTAATTCAGTAAAACACACATTGCATAAGACTTTCCCTGTTAATCCTTTGTGAGCCTACAATTCCAAGGCATTGAATATAACTTTGTTGTGCAACCTTCACTACTATTAGTCTCTACAACTTTTGATCTCCCCAAACTGAAACTCTGTCTCTGTTAAGCAACAACAACTCCTTCTTCTCCTCTCCTCTCAGCCCCTGGCAACCACCATTCTACTTTCTGTCTTTAGGAGTTTGACTACTGTCAGTTCTTCCTGCGGTTTCTCTATGGTGTTTGTCCCCTTATAGTTGGCTCATTGCACCCACGTAATATCATCAAGTTTCACCCATGGTGTCTGCTAGTTTTTTAAATGGCCCTCCATGGACTGCTTTCCTACTCAGACCACACCACTAAAGCCTAGAGTACACCACATATCCCCCACTGAAGCCCATTTTGAGGTTGCCTTTTCTTTCTTTAGCCTTGTGCAAAGTGGCAATCATCTTCCTTCCCAAGGGTGAGTGCCAGCTGTGGGCCTTTCAAGAGATCTACCCCACGGTCCTCCAGACATGGTTGCTGGGCCCCTTTTGTCCTTTCCAAGGTTCTAGGATTTTCCAATGCCTATTAAATCTTCTGCAACAATCAATTCAAATACACAAGTTTGGCTATTCAAATTACTTTTTCCAAAAGTACTTTAAAATGCATTAAGTTATTAATTGCCTGCTGGCACTTTAATCAAATGGGAAAATTGACATAGCCAGAGGCATGTATTTTTGTGGAAAGAAAATTTATTTAAGAAGAAACAGGAGCTCTTACTGCTTAATTTAAACTGAGAAAACTGTGGAAAATCAACTGCTATGGAAAATTAATAAAACATTTCCAGCTGCAAACAGTGGCTAATTGTACAAGATGAAGACGGCCCAGAATTAATAACTTGCAGTTTTCTGTGTGAAGAACCCCCTACCACTTCAATTTACTGGGAGATTAAATTACTTCTAAGTTTGCCATATTAAAACAGAACATGAATAAAACGTTAGTGAACGCACATCTATTATTTACTGTCTGTGATATGGATATAATTATTTCCAAACAACTACAATGTGACGTGACCAGTAATATTTAAATGACTCTTTTAGAAAGAGAATCTACTACAACATTTTTTTACATGAAAAAAAAAAAAAGACCTTTCTGTTGCTTCTAAAGTAATGAAATGATGCCTAATGAACAGAGGGTATGTCTCTGTCCCAGTGGACTAGAATATGCTAAATATCCTAGCTTACACATCTCCTTCTCTATAGCTGACAGCTCTTTGGGGAAATGTGTGCAGTAGGAAATCTTAGCATCTTATTTGTGAGCTCTGACCTTAAATGCAAGCTGACCCCACTAACCAAAGGAAATCAAGGTAGATGCTTATGGGATCTTATGTGGCCTTAAGCTCATGGGTCTAACAGAATAGACGCCTTTATGGTAGGCAGAAGAGAGGATCAGAACAACTCCTGGAGAAAAAGGAGTTTTCCTGCAGGAGATGTGCATCTATGCAGGCCCCATCCACCTCAAGGAAATGTCTTCCAAGTTTGCTTCTGACACTGCATTGTCTCGTAGACCCTGGTTTCCTTACCAATACAATGAGGATTAAATAATCCAGACACATTTCATTCATTTTCTATCTTCATGGCCAGGATTGGGCTCATTTATTTTTGCCCCAAAGAGCTACCAGGATATCTGTCAAATTTCCTAGAGCACCGATTTTCTGAGATTCTAAGATGCAAGATGTCATAAGAGGACGCTATTCAATGACCAGCAGACATCTGGTCAGTGGAGGTGAATGAAGAAAAGGAATCCAGAAAATTCCTTCTTTATTGCAGGGTGTTTGATGTTTTAGGTTTGTTTACTTTTTGTTTGTTCATTTGTAAAATTTTAGATATTAGAAAATAACTCAAGAGACCAAGACGGAGGAACCAAGTTGATGTGTATGTTGAGGAGACATATCAAAGATGGAGATTTTCTCAGCGGAGAGGCACTGCCTCCGTCGGCCGTTGATCCTTTAATGCACACACAGAGGGCACATTCAGCCCTTGCTATTTGATATTGCTGGCAGGAAGGTCTGAGTATTGGCCTGGAGAGAATAAAGGCATGTTGTTTAGAAATGCAGAGGCTTAACCTGAAGCATAACTGGTTTGGGGTTTACCACAGAAGTTATCTGGACACATCATTTGATTTCCAGGTTTTAAATGTAATTCTAAACAAGATCTGGCTACACAGCCCTCCGCTGTGTGACATAGAGAGACTTTATCTGCCACCAAATGCCATTCAGGCTTAATGCTGTTGAAGTGAGTTGTATAAATTGGGGCATTCTTTGAGGCCCTAAAGCATACCTCCTCTCACAGGAGCAGAGACAGGCCTGCTAACACCTTCCTGTCACTCAGGCCAGAAACCATGGAGGTCGTTCCTCTCTGGGTTCATTTTGATTTTCCTTTTTAAGAAACTCTTAAGACTTGCTTTAGTAGGCCGCGCCTCATCCATAGGCTGAGTGGGCTGCCGCATATCCCGCTGATCCAAGGGGTCAGTGGGAGGGTTCCTCAACCCAGGAGAGCCTGTCCTCCCTGCCCCAAATGTGAGACCTTCCTGCAAAGTCAGAGACAAAGGCTCCTGTGTCCCATTTTGAAATCAGACTCCTAATAAAATTTTCTTCTCTCCCTCTGAGAGGAAATGACTTGTGCTTTGTTAGTAACCCTATCGAGGAGGATTGGAAAGCAAAGCATCACTAGACCCAGAAGAGGATGGAGTTGTGGAAAGGAGCCCAGAAGGGAGAGTGGGAAGGTGGAGCAAAAGGTCAACCTGCCTTGCCCTTTTGAATCAGCAAACTGACCTCTTCTCCTTCACACGTCATTGCCCGGGTGCTCATTTCCCAACCTTGAATTGAAACCGAGCATTATGAAAGTGCAGTTTCCCCCTAAAAGTTGTCTGTATTCTGTGTCTCCACCCCTCTCCTCTTTCAGTCAGATGCCCTCTCTTCTGCTGCTCCTTCAGAACCGCCTTTGTCAAGGTCATTATGACCTCCCTGCTGCCTCATCCAGGGGTCAGCTCCTAGAACTCACATTAGTTAGCATCTGATGTTTAGTTAGCCTTCTGTTGTCCTTGAAGTACTTTCTGCACTGGCTTCCATGAGGCCATGCTCCTCCTCCCTTTTCCTTCTCCCCTGGCCACTTCCAGTGCACGTTTCTTTTTCTTTTTGGTACTGATTATTGAACCTAGGGGCACTTTACCATGGGGCTACTTCCCCAATCCTTTTTACTTTTCATTTTGAGACAGGGTCTTTCCAAGTTGCAGAGGCTGGCTTCCAATGTACAATCCTCCTGCCTCAGCCTCCAGAGTAGCCGGGTTTTCAGGCATGCACCACTGTGCCTGGCTCCCCAGTGCACTTTTATAGCTGTCTCTCTCCTCAAACCATGGCATTGATCACAAGATTGTATACAACATATTTCTTCCTTATCACCTCTTTTTCCACAGCTAGACTGTAACCTCTATGCAGACAAGGAATTCTGTGTCTCCTTCGTGTGGTTTTGCTGCACAGTAGGCACTTGTTAAACACTGTATTGGTGCAATGTTGAATGGTTTAGAAGACTCAGGTTAAACTAGTGCAGTGATCCACCCCCCCATTTCTTTTAAAACAGGGTATTTGGAATTAATATAGTGGGATCAATGTCCTCCTCAGGACTGGAACAGGAATTGCTATCCTTTGGTTGAGCACTAGGTGAAATTGTCAGCTTGAGGCTGGAATCATGACATATAAAATGTGTCCCTGAAACACCAGCCTCTCATACTTGGTGTGGCAACACTCACCCTGAGAGGCAGGCACTAGTGACAGGAAGGTAGATTCCTGCTGTCAGTCTTCTGGTCACATGTCCTCCAGGTCTTCTGTGTGATGAGTAACATGTAAGGAAAAACCCATGTGCTTTTCAGTTGATGCTTTTCTCTGAGTTCTTAGAGTTGAAGTCATTGTGCTAGATGATGCTTATAAACTATCCACTGTATGAAGACCCAGCAGTGACTCTGCTCTGGCTGGATGTTGGAAGCATCTGTGGAATTTTACAAGACTTAACTCTGGACTTACTCTGTCAGCATCTCCAGGGATGGAGCCCAAGTCTCTCTATATTTGTTTGTTTTTAATATTTAAGTTGTTATGCTTTTATTTTATTTTTTATTTGTTCTTCCTAGATATATATGACAGTAGAATGTATTTTGACATATTATACCCACATAGAATAAGTATGACTTGTTCCAATTAGGATCCCATTATTGTGGTTGTACATGATGTGGAGTTAATTTGGTTGTGTATTCATACACACAACCAATAGGAAAGGATAGGAAAGTTATGTCTGATTCTTTCTATTGACTTTCCTATTTCCATTCCCCCCTCCATTCCCTTTTGTCTAATCCAGTGAATTTCTATTCTTCCCCTCCCTTGTTGTGGATTAGCATCCACATATCAGAGAGAATATTCTGCATTTGTTTTTTGGGGGACTGGCTTATTTCACTTAGCATGATAGTCTAAATTGCTATGCTTCTGGGTTTGGAAGTGGAGAAAGGGGCCACGGTTGAAGTCACTGTGTAGGAAGGGGCAAGGAGCACCATGGAGGCACCTGATTCTTTTTTTATTTTCATAAATGGATTTGCCACCCTTTGGTTTTTGTAATTTCTGGGCCTATCCTATATTAGTGGGAATTCTTGTTTTAAGAAAATTAGTTCAAATTCTTGTTCTCTATTCCTGTGGGGTCTATGAAGTGTGTCAATAGACAAAATAATAATAATAATAATAAAAAAAAACATCCCCACCTCTTACGGTCCTTTCTCCATGGTGTCTCCTTGTCCCTACCCCACTAGGGCCTGAAGACTATCATGACAGGGAGAGACTTCTCCAGCAGTGCATACCTCAGCAGTGTCTTCTTAGGTAAAACGCTGTAGACATTTCCTTTTTCTTCCTCTCCTCCAGTTCCAACTTACCTTTTCCATTTCCTTTTAGCTGTTTAGAAATTGGTCTCATAAGCAAACTCTGTTGATACAGGATGAATATGTTGACCTCCCCGCCCCTCCCAGAAAATTCATATTTTGAAGCCCTAACCACACCAGTGCCTCAGAATGAGACTGCATTTAAAGAGGTGATTTAGTTAAGATGATACCATTTCAATAGGCTGTAGGCCAAGAGGACTGTTCCTCTTGAGAGGAAATTTGGCCACACAGAGATATCAAGGGTGCTTGGGCACAGAAAAAGACCTTGTGAGGACACAGCAGGAAGGTAGCCATCAAGCTGGGCACAGTGGTACATGCCTGTAATCCCAGCTAGTTGGGAGGCTGAGACAGGAGGATGGCAAGTCCAAGACCAGCCAAGGCAATTTAGTGAGACCCTGTCTCAAAATAAAATAAAAAAATGCTGGGGATGTAGCTCAGTGATAGAGCACCCCTGATTCAATCCCCAGTGCTAGAGGAGACACCTTGATCTTGGACTTCCAGCCTCCAGAAGAGTGAGGAAATAAATTTTTGTTGTTTAAGTCTCCCAGGTTTAACTGCCAAGATGTTAACCACTGACAACTCAAGTATTAAGTATTTGTCTATGTAATTTACATGAAGACCAAAAATATAAAACAGACTTTGGCCCCCAGAAGCTTGCCAAGTGCTGCCCCTGCAGGCATATCTGTGTTTTTAGGAATTAGTCTGCTTGCTCCCCACTTGTCTTTCTAAACCCATCCTTCATCCCACTCTGCCTGGCTCGGTGCCTTGGAGGTTGAGGACGGAATCACCTGGACTGTCTTGCTCTCTGGCTTCCAGAATGGGTCTGTGCAATAGAAAGCACTAGTGGGAGCCTGGAAGTTGAAGAGAAAACTGGGTCATTTATTTCAACCCTTCTCCATGAAGGGTCAGGTTGTGGTCGACGTCTGGTTCCTCTCTGATGGCAGCTTTCTCTAAGTGCCACTATCTTCATTCCTTCTCTTTATCCTTCCAGACCTCTAGATGGTGAAGGGTCCTTGCTACTCCTAGCCCACAGGTACTTGGTACTATTGTTAATTTCCTTAATCATCCACACTTCTACAAAGTTATCTCTTAATTAAGCTCTTTTTGATTATACCTCTTTGAATATGATATTTTTTTTTTTTTTTGTTGTTGTTGTTGTTCAAAATGCTGATACAGACAGAGTAGTACGGTGAGAAAAAGCAAAACTTTGGTGTCAGATAACCCTGACCCCAACCCCACTCACGAATGGTTGTGTGACTCCAAGCAAGTTTCTCTCACTGATCCTCAGTTTCCCCATTTATAAATTAGGGATAATGACTCTTTGCTCAAAGCATTGCTGAGGTTAAACAGGACAATATACAGTGCCTGGCAAACTACACATACCCCAAATTGGTATTACAGAAGTAGCTGTAGTAGTTGTTTTTATTTTATAAGACTCAGAAATATGACGCTTAAGGCCAAAGGAATGACTTTCTCATGAGAGGTTTTCAGGTGTCACATAAATTTCAAATGCCCTGGCAGGTCCCCTGTGGTGGGTGGAATGATAATTTCTTTCTTTATTATTGATATGTAGTCATTATATATATTTATGGGATGTAGTGTGATAATTCACTACACGGTACTAAGTACAAAGTTCAGATCAGGGTGGCATATCCATCTCTTCAGACACTTATCAAGTCTATGTGTTGGGAACATTCAAAATCCTCTCCACTAGCTACTTTTGAAATATACAGTTGATGGTGGCCCATCATGTTTACCCAGCTATGCATAGAACATTAGAAGTCATTCCTCCTATCCAACTGCCACCCTGTATTTGTTAACCATCCTCTCTCCATGCCCGTAACTCATACCCCTTCCCAGGCCCTAGAAGCCACTATTTCTTTGAGACCAGCTTTGTGTCTTCCATGTGTAAGTGAGAACGCACAGTATTCATTTTTCTGTGCCTGACTGGTTTCACTTAACATGACATCTTCCAGTTCCATCCATGATGCAGTAAATGAGAGGATCTCATTCTTTTTTTATGGCTGAATAATATATCTTGTGTATACAGACCACATTTTCTCCATCAGCTCATTCACCAGTGGCCATTTAGGTTGCTTCTGTATCTTGGCTATTGTGAATAGTGCTGCAATAAACATGGGAATAAAGATGCTTCTTGAACATACCAATTTCTTGTATTTATATATTCACATATTTGGATATATACCTAGCATATATCCAGAATTTTAATGTGGCCCCCAAGAATCCCAGCTTGGGGGTGTGTGTGTGTGTGTGTGTGTGTGTGTGTATGCACGTGCACGTACATGTGTGCATGCACAATAGCCTCTCTGTATCCATGTGTTCCACATCCATGTGTTTACCCAATTGTGAATCAAAATTTTTTTTTAAATTGCATCTGTATTGAATGTACAGACTTTCCCTTATTGTCTATAAAATACAGTATAACAATATTTTCACTTATATAGCATTTACATTGTATCAGATATTATAAATAATCTAGAGATGACTTAAAGTATATGGGAGGATTATGTAGGTCATATCCAAATGTTATGAACATCTTTAGATTTTGGTCTCCTTGGAGAATCCGGAATCAATCTCCCATAAACCAAGGGATGACTCTGGCAATGTATACACTTTTGCCCAGTTATTTGATGATATACTAATATAGGTATTACTTTGGAGGAAATTAGCAGATTTAATTGATATTTATACCAATTGACCTTAAGATAGAGGGATTGTCTAGTCGGTCCTAACCTAATCACCTCAGTCCTTTAAAATTTGAGATTTTTTTTTTTTTTCTGGCTGATCACATAAAAGGGAAGCAGACAGTCCCACTCCAGCTGTCTTGGAGGAAACTATCCAGGTTGTGAACACCCTGTTGAGACTGCATGGCAAGGAACTGTGGGTGGCCTCTAGTTGCTGTGAGTGGACCCTACAAAGCAGCCAGAGGAAAATGGGGGCCACAAGGACATGAACTTGGAGAGGACCCCGAGCTCCCAATGAGAGCTGTAGTTTCAGCTGA
Organism: Tamias sibiricus; assembly: GCA_025594165.1. Classification (NCBI taxonomy): domain Eukaryota; kingdom Metazoa; phylum Chordata; class Mammalia; order Rodentia; family Sciuridae; genus Tamias; species Tamias sibiricus. The sequence continues at coordinate 52,271,445 of CM046659.1, forward strand.
CACTCTGATCTACAAAAACCATGAGTAAAAAATTTGGGTTCTTTTAAACCACTACGTATGTATCAATTTGTTTCACAGCAATAGAAAACAAATTCATTTCCCAAGCACTATACCAGCAAGTTCCTATTCTGACTATAAAAAAGATGCATTCTGGTCCCACCTTAGTCACAGAATTGCTCCTTTCCTCAGTGTTCCCACCAGCAAATGACACAGGCCTACCCCCTGCATTTCCAGCTCACTTATCTTGAAATGTTCACTCTCCAGGAACAAGATCTCAAACAATGTTAAATAATAACAACCACACATTCAGCTTCTGCCCGTGCTGGGAAACAAAATAGTCTGCACAGCTATTGGCCAAAGGGATAAACAAGTGAGGAGAAACAGCACAGGAGAATAGTTTCTGACTTCCAGCAAAATTTTCAGTAGGTCCACTTAGTTTCAAAAATGATAACAGCAGAGTTTGGCAAGTTTTACAGTTCAAAGCAGGAAAAGGAAGCTTGTCTGTAGGCTAATTTAAATGACTCTTTTGGTTTAGTGGAAAAGATATTGGCTCTAAGAATTCAATTTATTGTTTTAGGAACTTTCAAAAGTCTGTGTTTGTATAGGAGGGTGTAAGTTACAAGGTAATGAACTTATTTTGGTGACATTTATAAAAAATTTGGAAGTATACTTCAGGTAGATTTTGATTCAGATAGATTTTAACAACATTTCTTATGAGCATTTAAGGGGACGTAAATTCTTTCCTGAATCCTCATTCTTTCTTGATTTTCTGTGGAATAATGTGCAGAACCAAGTTTTGTGATATAGTGCTAAGGTCTTTGTTCTATCATGGAGCTAATTATTATGATAGGTCGTTATAAGATAAGAAGGCACAAAAACATTAGTAATGGTAAAGATCTAAGCTGCTAATATAGTGTATGCTTGGAAGGGGATATAGTCTTGCAAAGATATCTTTACATTTCAGTAATTAAGTGTGTCATATTAATTGCATGGCCCTTTCACAAAACCTTGCAAAAGAAAAAAAAAACCACCAAGAACTTTTCCTCTTGATATCAGATCAGAGATGATTGTATAATTACATTACCTGGATAATTAAATACAAATTTAGTAGCCTCAGAACTGTACAATATCATGGTTTCATTTTCTAATAGAATTACCCTGCCTTTGGTGTAGAATTTTTGCTAAGCAGTGGAGATCTAATTACTTAGTGACATGACATTAACTCCTCAGGGACATTTCTTCAGAGAAAAAGCTTAGATTAAAGATGATTCACAGAGCTTCTTTCTCATTTCATTACTGGAATCAAAATCACAGGAATTAGAGATGTGAGATCTATTAGGCTTTCTTCTCTCTTATCTGGGGGTAGAAGGAGAGTGTCCATTAGGCGCTGTTCTTTGGGGCTCGGTTAGGTCCAATTTAGATAACAAAAAAGCCAGTTCTAGGATGTAACACATTGTTGGGACGAGTCCCTTCTCTAGCCCCTGAAAGACACATCATTACTATGGCCTCACAGGTCTGTAATGATGATCTGAGGACACATTTGTTTTTCAAGGTACAAGGTGTTAATGTGGCTGTGTTCTTGACAGAATGATAATTAGCCCATGTCAAAGATGATTTTATGTAGAACAGAAGCAGGAATATCATCATATAAGGGATACTTTCAAATAACTCAGTAGGAATTGAAGGCCATCGTCATTTGTTTTGATAAATAGTCCTGCAAGCCACCAAGTCAGACACTAAATACTGTTTTCATAGTAGTTTAAGCTTATACCAGCTCCAACTCTCTTTGTGAAAATCTTTTGATCAGAACATGCCAAGAAACATCATCCGTTACTTCTAAAATGACAAAGTAGAGCACCCATCTTCCCATTTGTGGTCTGGGTCAATTAATGCTAACAGCCTATGCATTTGTGCCATCTAGAGGTCAGCTAGGTGGCTCTGCTAATTGTGGTGAGGTTTGCTTGCATGTCTGGGGTAGCTTGCTGCAGGCTGATTCAAGGCTAGTGGGACCAAACGACTCAGCTCTTTTCCTACAGCAGGCTGGCCTCCACATACCCCATCGTGATGGCAGAAATTCAAGGGAGAGCAAACCCAACACACAAGCCCACTTAGCCGCTGCTTCAATTCTATCAACCGACACTGCATTGGCCAAAGCAAGTCACATGGCATGGCTAAGCCCAGTGTCAAGGTACAAGGTGTTCATATTCAGGCTAATCTGTCCATGGTGGGAGGGCAAAGGTATACATGATCACAGGAGGGAATGAAAACTGGAACCATCATTGCTATTTACTGCATAGTCTAATTGGTAGCTTTGAGATTTTTCTTTTGTTTGATCCGGAAAAGATTCCCTACTTATTGTTAAACTGTTTGGTAGATGATCTTTAGTCTGAAAGTATGTTTAGAAAAAAATATTTAGTGTCTTCATTACTTCTGGGTCCTTTAGTTAATTATTGAAATTGATAATTAGAAAGACCAATCCTGGTTGCAATTGATATCTTAGTTTTCTGTCTTTTTTAATCAACACATTATTACTTAGGCCATCTCGGTCTGCTCGGGCTGTTGTAATGAAATATCATAGATGGGGGGGGGGCTAAACAACAGGAATTTATCTCATAGTTCTGAAGGCTAAGGAACCCAAGATCAAGGTGCAGAACAGTTCAGGTCCTCTGTGTGGGCTCTTCCTGGCTTATGGATGGCCACCTTCTGTGTCCCCACACGGCAGAGAGAGTGAGAAAGGAAGCAAGCTCTCTGATGTCTCTTCTTCTAAAGGTACTAATCCTATCACAGCACCCCTATCCCATGACTTCATATAAACCTAATCACCTCCCAAAAGCCTATCTCCAAGTACTATCATATTGGGGAGTAAGGCTTTGCCATAAAAATTTGAGCAGGGGGAGGGTTAACATCATAATCCAGTCCATAGCAATCGCTATTACCCAAATAGATGTTTTGGTAATTGGAGGACATCCCTGAGAGCAGTATCTCTAATTCTAAAATTGAGATATGGGAGCTCAGGATACAGCTCAGTGGTAGAGCGCTTGCCTGGCATTCATGAAGTCTTGGGTTCCATCCCCAGCACTGGGTGGAAATAAAGGAATTTGGATGGAGATGGGGTGAGGAATGAATTGAGAGGGGATTGTGAATGATGTAGGAAGGAGAGAGGTTAGAGTGCATTACTTGTGAAATCTCATGTGAGCTGGGCTTCAGACTTTTCAATAACCACTCCACAAGGCAGCCATATAGTCTTAACATGTGGCAAGACAAACACTACACTTCCCTCAAATTCCCACAGTGGCCACTAGTGGTGGCAACACTGGTGGGGGTAACAGGCAGTATCCTTATTTTTCTACGTAGACCCAGACTTTTTTTTTTTTTAAATAACTGTACATTAAAATGAAACACAGTTTACACTTCAGTTGCAGAGATGATTAAGATAACAATGGTCAAATGTTTTCATGTGAAATAATAATAGTAAAAGAAGTATTTTTATTTTATCAATTGTAAATGTCTTATTACCTTTAGAGATTTTTGCCTTCGCTTTCTTGTGTAGAAAGTACTAATCAGAAGATAACTTCAATTTTAAAACTAATATTTGATAGGTTAAAATTATATAAATTAAAAAACTCAGCTCTTTCCATAGCTTTTAAATTTGGCTTATAATTTTTATTAGCTAATTTGAACAATCACTTCTTAAACTGGTCTTTGAATAATATTTAATTTCATAATTAAAGATCTTAGACTATTTTAAGCCAAGTTATTAATTTTATATAATATTTGATTTCTTTTAAATGTTTTAGATGTCTTTCTAATTTTCTTAAGTGCTCAAATTATTCTTACAAATTAAACTTATGTATGGTGACTACTTATTTATTTGTAGTACCAGGGATTGAACCCAGGGTCTAGCACATGTGAAGCAAGTGCTGTACCACTGAGTTACTGCTCTAGCCTTTTTTATTTTATTTTTAGATTTCAGTAGGTTGCCAAGGCTGGGCTTGACCCTTTGATTCTCCTGCTTCAGCCTCCCAAATAGCTGGGATTATAGGTGTGCACTACCACAACTGGCTATAAAATGATCATTCTTCAGCTCTTTGACAGTCCATGCTATTTATAACCTCAGTTAGATTTCAACTTAAAACCACCAGTCTAAATCAATTACTGAATCAGACATTTTAATACTGCAATTACAAGACTGATCCAGTTCTCTAACAGAACAAATTTCCTTAAATAAGACAAGAAGTTAAAAAACACCAAATATACATGGATTTCTTTTCATTAAAATATATTGAAATGGCAAGTTTGAGCCTTCTAACATGTCTACATTTAATTCTGAATCTGCCCAGAGTTGAAAGATTTGAATTATCTCCAGCCATGCTGAGGATTACTGAGGTTCTAGGCAGGATAGTGCCTGGATTTTTATCAACAGTCCTGATAGCACAGGCTGCTCCTGCTTTATAGTAATTATAGTTAAACACTGTTATAATGGGTGGCCTCATGTAGTCTATTGCCTTGGTTTTCAGTTACACATTCTTCTATAATTCTTCTATAATCATGGAGTCTGAATGCCCCATCCACATCCAGAAAAGTCATTAGATTAAATTTTACATATTTTTTGGCTTTTCATTGCATGTATATTTCTTTTCTTTCTAATTCTAAAGAACATGAAAGTATGCATTCTTTCCATATATATTTAATTTCTTATGCCAGCACAACTTTTATAGAAATATATTAATACCCGATTCAATTGTGGAGATGTCTCATGCTTTCTTTGACTATTATGTCACAACTTTCAAGATCTAATGACCTGGGTTACCCACTCCCCCCACCCCCCCACCCCCGCCCCAAGAATGTCAAGGTCCAAATGCTATCAGGTTTCTATCATTCAATCATAGGATCATACAGAAATGGCATTTTTCACTGCACAGAAAGACATAATATGACTGGATATTTTATGAAGTATTCAAATGTAAATGATGAATGTTTCCAAAGTTTAATTTAAACTAAATTTGTGCATGTGTGTCTTATCTTTTCCTTAGAGAGAAGCACCTGGTTTATTATCAGGTTTATTGGCTGATTTACTAGCTAGCAGATGCTAACTGGCTAGCTAATGGCACCACACTCTTGCCTTATGGTAAAGAAAGAATATTTTTGTCCTTTAGCTCAGATGCTCAATCTGTAGAAAGATAGTGAATTTTGGGGACAGATACTGCTTAGCCTCTAAAATTCATTTATAATCATCAAATCAAGATCTTGGGACATGCTGAGTTCTCTATAAAAAGCTGTTGACTTCATATTTTTATGTAGATGATAATCTTTTTAAAAAGTTAATATAATCATATTCTGAGTCCTTTGGCTGACAACATATAATGGAGTCCTGCCATCCAATTTCAACACTAAGTCTGTTTGTAGGACTATTGGAAACTAGAGTAGTAATTTCTCTGTTTCAGGCTAGTGAATAAAGATCACAAGGAAGACTCAATACATGAAGTTTTTGTAATTGCATTGGAAAAATGAAACAGTATGTTGTACAGTTGAAAATACCATCATGACAACAATTACTCAAAGAAAGAAATATTAAGGAAAGTCAAATGACTTAAGGCATTTGATTTGCAGTTCAGATGGCTGAACTGGCAGGCCCAGCTCAAAAGAATATGTGAGGGGCCACCAGCCCCTCTTCATGTTCTAAATGGTAATTCAACCTCATTAAAACATTTGGTGTTACATTCATTTACTGTTGTTAATTTGAATTTTATTGGTTTTGCAATTTGTTTGCGATTGGTTCATTTACTTTGGCTTTATAATTGAATAAGAACTACAACATAAGGAATTAATAACACTTATGTTCATATATGTTTAATTAATACTATTATAAACATAATTGAAGTCAACATTGGGGAGTAGTAGAAATTTTTTTCTTTTTAAAAGGGTTTGTGTAGTCTTCTAGTTTAAGAACATATGATGTCACAGTTACATACCAGCATTATTTCCAATTCCATATTCCATATTTTGAGTATGATAGTTAATAAATGCATAGATTATCTATATGTATGTACATGAATATATGACTATATGTATATACTTAAAAAACTACAAAATGCTTTGAACTCCTATAAGTTATACTTACACGTGTATTACTGCAATAAATGTTATTATAACATTACATCAGGGTATTGAAAAATCAAGCCCAATGTGGCTAATCCTGACCTAGTAAATCTATGCTGTGAGGTATGCTAACAGAGTAGAGCTATTTTTAGACCATTCGGCTATTCTGATTCTTGTTTGCACTTTTCTCTTTGGAATTTCCATGCCAAACGCGAGCACCAGGATGGAGTGTCCAATCTGCCCTGATGGGAGATCTAAACAGCACTTCCCTTTCACCTGCTCATGATCACTGCTACACCTATGAGCGATGGCAGCCTGGGAGGTGCCTGAGTGCCCTTTGACCATTTGGTAGGCCAATGCCTGGTGCCCCATCTTTCCATACAAACAGGTAAAAGCATTCTCCATCAGACCCTCTTATGCTGGGGAGGACTTTGGGAGCTGAAAGTGGGGATGGGGGGCAGAGAGAAGAGAAGAAGAAGAAGAAAAAGAAATGTCCCTCCACACCAAGGACAGCAAATTGAAAGTCACAGAGGGGTGTGCCTCAAGGCAGTTTGTAAATCCACTTCCTTTGTCATAACAAGAACAAATCCCACCTTTGAAGTTTCTCCTTCTTGTTACAAGGCGAAAGTCTTTTGTTTAATCCATTTTAGCCCTTAATGCCTGACCTGGATCAATCCTGTTGGTTAGATTACACAGCATTCACGCTGATTTTAAACTGGCCTGAGGGTGGGGGGTGGGCCGGGTTCTGCTCATTGGTGTGAGAAATCTCAAGAATAATCAACATCTATACCAAGACCACCTTTACCTTGGAGGACAAACTGTTCTTTTGTACTGCAATGCATAATTGTAATGAGTATCATTAAACAGTTTTTGGTGTGGACACTAGAGTTGGATTCTGAATGGTCCCTTTAACAACCAGTTCTTATTCATGGACTCACAGTAGAGTAAGGGGCTGTGATTCTTATCATCTACATATAATGTCTTCAATTAAAAATCAGAGGACCACTTCCTCTCCCAGGCCCCACATCAACAGTGCATGCGTAAATTTTCCCAGCAGCCTGGGACACCTAGCTTCTCAAACAGGAGTCTCAGCATCATCTCCCTTTGCAAGGGGTGGGGCAATCTGATTACTGAACGAGAAAGAGAAAAGCAAGCAAGCCTGTTTAAAAACAGCAGCCTTGCTCCTCTATCTCCTGAAAGAGCCTTCAGCTTCATCCTTCAAGAATTCCCAAAGAGCTGGGCGCGGTGGCGCACACCTGTAATCCTAGCACTTTGGGAGGCTGAGGCAGGAGGATCGCAAGTTCAAAGCCAGCCTCAGCAATGGCGAGGCACTTAGTAACTCAGTGAGACCCTGTCTCTAATAAAATACAAAAAAGGGCTGGGAATGTGGCCCAGTGGTCGAGTGCCCCTGAGTTCAATCCCCGGTACCAAAAAAAAAAAAAAAAAAAAAAAAAGAATTCCCAAAGCAGGTGACAAGCCAAGGTGAGGAGCCCTGAGAGCAAACCTTAAAAGGGCCATTTGCTAATTAGGTATCTTTCTGGGCTAGTGGCTATTAACCGATTCTTAACAAAATACCCATTGTTTCTTAAACCTTTTCAGGTTGTCTGAGTGCTGAGAAACCCTCCCAGAAATCGGAATGTCTGTGCAGCGGGAGGAGCCTTGGAGCAGGCTACAATTATCCTTAGCCTCTTGTCTTTAAGAAGCATAAGAACTCAGGACGCCTTCTGGCTGGAGTGCCTCTGAAAAGGCCAAGCACATAGGACTGACCAGAAAATGGCCGATCAACAGAGGATGTGTTAGGGGGACAGACAGATGTGAATGGTGGGAACAGGAGGTTAAGAGAATTATTCTACACAATGGGTCCACTGTGCTGAACCCATATGCTTTCTTTCCCCAGAAGCAATTTACCTGCAGCCTGAGTGGACAGGGTATATCACATTTCTCAGCAAAGTACCTGTTCCACTACAGGAGAAATGCAGGCTCAAAAAAAATGTTCATAAGAGGAACCCTAGTTACGCTGAAGGGGGAGACTTTTGTGACCAGATTCTGAAGCTCTGGGACATAAGGATAGTTCCTCCTAACCATAAAATCTGTTAAGAATGTATGGTTAAGGCCGGGCACGGTGGCTCATGCCTGTAATCCCAGCACTTGGGAGGCTGAGGCAGGAGGATCGCGAGTTCAAAGCCAGACATATCTCAGCAATGGCGATGCACTTAGCAACTCAGTGAGACCCTGTCTCTAATAAAATACAAAAAAAGGGCTGGGGATGTGGCCCAGTGGTCGAGTGCCCCTGAGTTCAATCCCTGGTACCAAAAAAAAAAAAAAAAAAAAAAAAAAAAAAGAATGTATGGTTAAGAATCCTGTTGGAACTGGTTAGCATGAACCAAAGTGACCTAGAGTTACCATGGCAGTGGGTACTTGAAAGTCTGATGTCACCCTGCTATCAGTTAAAAGTCAAGAGGTGGACCTGGGTGGGACTCTCTGGAAACTTCTCTGGGATACCCAATAAAACTGGAGTGCAGGAGAGGCACATTGTCCCTCTCCTCTCTGGGAGGACGCACTCTCTCCCTTGAGAGTGTCCCCTTTCCCTTTTTCTATCCCTGCAATAAACTCATTCCTGTTATTCTGAGTGACATATCTGAAATCTTTCTGACTTGATCACAAGAATCAAGGTTTGAAGTGGGGGGGGTCTTCACATTGCCTCAGTTTCTCTGAAGTCCCATTTAATACCTTTATTAAAAAATGTACTATCAGTCAAACTATAAGAAAGGTTGCTCCTGGTCTCTTCATTCTGACAGGTTTTGTTTGCTTCAGTAACCACCCAAGCTTTGCTTACTCGTCTTTCCATCCACAAGGCACTTCTCAGGGCTCAGGGCTTCATAAAACTCCTCAAAAGACATTTATGGGTAACAAATGGATTGATCATTGATCATGAGTGTACATGATCCCTCCTCATAGAAGATGCAACGATCATTAGTTTAGTCACAAAGAGTCACATCAAGTAAAGAATAAGGAACATGCCAGTTTTTCTCTTTAATAGTCAGGAGGGAGAAGTGCCGTTTCACTGAGATGGCTTATTGGACATCATATTAATCCCTGCATTCCTATGATGGCTCTTCATCTCAGCCTTTCACATTGGCAGGTAGAATACAATGTTGCTTGCATGAGACAGGAAGTGGGTGAAGGGATCCCGAGAGATGATGGGGTTCAGCATGTGTTACCCCAAGAGAGGGCACTTTGGTACACAGAAGTGGGAAAGTCTCTCTGACCTACTCCTGCTTTCTCCCCTGATGCAGGTCATCAAGGAAACAACAAAAACCAAAACCTCTGATCTTCCTGTAAAGTCATTAGAAGATCCTCATTCCAGAGGAGTCCTCTTATACCTGGAGGACAGGGGTGAGGACACAGGGACAGAGGGAAGAAACTAAATCAGGCCTTGCTGAGTCCCGCGGCTTATCCCCATTAGACTATAACACTTTGTCTTCTAATCATATGCATGGATAGCCATAAAAATACAGGTTCCTCTGTTTCTCTGAGTCTTCATTTGTGAAGGTTGTGTGTTACATAGAACTCACATTAAATATATGTGTATTCTTTTCTCTTGTTAACCTGTCTTTCATTATAGTGGTCTCAGCCATGAACCAGTGATGGTTGAGGAAATGATATTCTTCTCCTCTACAAAGACAACAGAGCACCTTGGACTACTTCCTTAAGTCAAGTGGATTCAATTTCAAAATTACCAATTGATCTTAATATAAAAATGAATATAGATACAGAAAGTGACAAGTTGATCCAAATATTCATATGTAAATGCAAAGGATCCAGAATACTCAACCTTTAAAAAAAGAATAATAAGAAGAATGAGTCAGGCATGTTGGTGCATGCCTTTAATCTCTGCCTGGGAGGCTGAGGTAGGAGGATCGAAAGTTTGAGGCCAGCCTGGGCAATTTAGTGAGACCCTGTCCAGATAAATAAATAAAGGGCTGAGGATATGGCTTAGTGGTAGGGTACTTGCCTAGTATGCATGAAGCCCTGGATTTGATCAACAGGACCACATCATAAAAGAAGAAGAAAAGGAATGAACTTAGAAATGTCACACTTTCCAATTTCAAAACTTATGCTCCAGGACTGTGTGGTACTGGCATAAGCATAGACATATAGATTTTGGTGGCAGTTTTATATGTCAGCTTGGTTAGACTACCGTCTCCTGTTATTCAATTGAATGCTAATCTAGGTGTTTCTGTGAAGGTATTTTGTAAATGTGACTAAAGCCCATATAATCAGCCTTATAGTATAAGTAAGGAGGATTATCCCAGATAATCTGGGTGGGCCTGAGTCAATCAGTTGAAAGACCTTAAGAGGAGAACTGAGGTTCCTCTGAAGAAGAAGAAATTCTACCTGAGGACTGAATCTTTGGCTTGTGCCTAGGAGTTTCAACCTGCCCTTCCTGACAACTTTAGACTTACTACAATTGCATAAGCCAATTTCTTGCAATAAATCTCTTTGTGTGTGTGTGTGTGTGTGTGTGTGTGTGTGTGTGTGTGTGTAATCTACTGATTCTGTTTCCCTAGTGCCTAGATCAACAGAACAGAACTGGTAGTAGAGTCCAGGAACAAATGTTACGTTCTTACACTTACCACCAGTTGGTTTCTGACAAGGGAGTTGTTCTGGTATGGATATAAAGTGGCCCCCTAAAGCCCCTGTGTTAATGCAGTGATATTCAGAAGCGAAATGATTGGATTACAAGAGCTGTAGCCTCTTCAGTCCATCCTAGGTTGAGTGGATTGACTGGATGCTAACTATAGACAGGTGGAGCATGCCTGGAGGAGATGGACTGGGGGCGTTCCCCTGAAGGGTGCAGCCTCCCTGTGGCCTCTTCCCTGCTCTCTCTCTGCTTCCTGGTTGCCATGAATAGAGCAGCACCCCTCCCCCACATGCCCTCCTGTCATGATGTTCTGCTTCACCTTGGACCCAGAGCAATGGAGCAATGGAGTTGGCCCACAAGGAATGAACCTTTGTCATTATCAGGTATTTTGGTCACAGTGGCAAAAAGCTAACTAGTAAATAGAGGTGCTAAGTATAATTCAGTGGAGAAAGAATAATCTTTTCAACAAATGGTGCTGGGACAACTGAATATCCACATGCAAAGTAAAAAATGAAATTGTACCCCTTCCTCCTATCAAATATAAAACTTAAAATAGGTGAAAGACCATGTAAAAGCACGAGCTACATCGAAATATGGTGCCTTGGTACTTGAGAAAACAGCAGAGCTATATAAAAATCTTAGGAGAAACAGGTGAAAGTCTTTGGGACCTTGGATTAGGCAATGGCTCACACCCACAAGGATGGCTAAAATCAAAAGACAGACAATAAGAAGAATTCATAACAATATAGAGATATTGAAACCTTCATGCATTGCTGAAAAAATATAAAATGTAGCAGTGCTTTTGGAAACAAGTCTGGCAACTGCTCAAGAGTATAAACATAAAATTAGCATAGGACCCAGCACTTCCACTCTGAGGTACATACCCAAGAGAAATAAAAACATAGGTTCACACAATAATGTGTATACAAACGTTCATAGCAGCATTATTCATAATAACCCCAAAGTGGAGTGACACAAATATTTATCAAATGATGAGCAGACAAACACAATGGAGTACAGCCACACATGGAATGCTATGTAGCTATAAAAAGAAATTAAGTACCCATACATGCTACAGTATGAATGAATCTTGAAACCATTATGCTAGGTGAGAGGAGCCAGACACAGATGCCACATTTTATAAGATTCTACTTTCACAGAATACCTAGGATAGGTAGATCTACAGAAACAGGAAGTGGATTAGTGGTTTCCCAACTAGGAGGAGGGGGTGATTGGGGGAGTAATAGCTAATGGGAATAGGGTTACTTTTTGCAATGGCAAAAATATGAAATTAGATAGCAGTAATGATTGCACAATTCAGAATATACTGATTCACTGAATTATACACTTGGGATGGTGAATTTTATATTATGTAAATTATATCTTAAGATATTATAAGGAGGCCATAATTATAAGTCCCTTTTTTTAAAAATATTTATATTTATTTGCTTTAGTTGTACACAATGCGTTTTATTCAATACAATTTATTTGTACATGGTGCTGAGGATCGAACCCGGGTCGCCCACGCGCTAGGCAAGCGCTCCACCACTGAGCCACAATCCCAGCCCCTATAAGTTCCTTTATACATATTATAGAACACATATGAAGTTAACATAAGGAAGTCTTCATACTGAACAAGAATGACATGTAAAACACACAGCAGCAGTTCCCCTGGGGATATTCTGTGACAGTTCCTTGACTCTATTGATAAGATGATCCTCAGGTTTTTTGATATAGAGTTGATTAGATACAAACATGATACAGAGCTAAGAAATTTCCCAACTTTCCTGTGTGATGTGGGGGCATTTTGGTGCTTGGGTAGTGAAATCACCTCCAAATAAGAGAACTTTGACCTGATAAAAAGCATATAATTAAAGATCCCAGGTGCAATCACTGATAATAAGACTTTGAGTATCTATCATGGGTTGAACATTTTACATACATGACACCTAACAATACAACTATGAAGCTACTTTGATGATCACATTGTACGAATGAGCAGACTGTGTCGAATGAGGTTAGTCAACAGGTTAACTGGTGCTACTGCTCTTTAGCAGAAGTGTGAAAATGGCAGAACCAAGATTCAGACCCCCAAGGCCCAGACTCTTTTCCGAGTGAAGCATGAACTTCCAAGAAAGGGCCACGGCTGAAGGCAATCTCACGTTCCCTCATACACTAGGAGAGCTGGGGTAGACCAGGGAACAGTGGAGTGCCTGTCAGTGCAGAAGCCAGCAGACGAGGTAGACAAGCCAGGCAGGATCACCTTCTTTTTAAGACAGAACACCTCTCCCTTGAAAGTCTGTGGTTACTATAGCTGCCCTGTAACATGTCAAAGATACAGAATGTTTCTATTTTCTGTCCCCCACACTCTTAACATATTGGCTTTTAGTTTTCATTTGCTGTGTGATGGTATTACTTTAGCTACTTCAAAGTACTGTGCTTAAAGATAATGAAGCAGGTGTTATATCCAGAAACACCATTTCTTAAGAACTACAGCACATAGCAAACTCCTTCTGGAGATCCCACTGATCCAGTTGGTATTTGTTGAATGACTTCTATGTGCCAGGCTCTATGCTCAGACTTGGGGACATAACTATGAATAAGCCTTATATGAATGAGACTCCTCCAGGAGCCTCAGTCTGGTAGTGAAAAAGACAAGAAAACAGACAGCTATTGTTCAGTGTGACACACACCAGCACGGATTTTGTTGTGAGCACAGGGATGGGTGTGCCTAATACCACGAGGAAAGGCTGCACAATGGTTTCAGTAGAAGCTTAAGGATGAGCAGGAATCTGCTGTGAGTGTAAGAAGTTGGTGCAGAAGAAGGGAGTGAGGAAAAGGCATTTGAGGCAGCAGGGACATCTGTGAAGAGTGACAGACAGAGCCTGCCGTTTCCTTCCCACACGTACAGGCCATCATGGCGACAGAGCAAAGGATTGTGACTGGCGCTGTTCGTTGTCTGCCCAGTTTCCGCTTCCTTCTTTGCTAATGGAACCCAGTTTTGTTGGGGATAATAAACAGCCTGCCCTAGGAGAGGAACCATAGCTGGTCTACACCAGTCACAATCTTCTTCCTCTTAGATGCTCCTTTTCCCAGCTTCCTTAAAGCTGGGGGTGACCAGATGACCTAGTTCTGGCCCATGGCTTTTAGTGGGAGCTTTTTCCCTTTCCTTTGAGAAGGGGCAGAAGTGGCTAGCACCTTCTCTTCCCCTTTTTTCTTGTAGTACCTACAGTAATGCCATGGCACAACAAATGAAAACTAAAAGCCAATATGTTAGGAATGGGGGACAGAAAATAGAAACAACCTGTGTCCTTGTTACATGACAGAGCAGCTACAGTAACCACAAAGTCCATCTATGTAGGACTTCTTGACATACAATGAAATAGCCCCTCGTTCTTAAGCCATCATAATTGGACTGGATATACAAAGCAATTGAAAGCATTTCCATATGATAGAGTCCTTCCAGCCCCAAACAGAGAAGCAACATCTTCCTCTTATCCCGTCTTTAAAATCCTTCCATATACTGCCTTTCTCAATCTGCTGCACAGACTCCACCCCTGGCTGACCAGGTCTGTGAGTATCCTTCCTAATGTCCATTCATTTCCAACTGCATCACCTCAGGGAACTTACAAAAAAGAACAAGGCCATTCTGCCCTGGGGTATTCATGACAATGCAGCACCCATAGCAGCCATTATATTCTATGAGGTCCCTAGAGCCACTACAGATGGCAAATGGCCTTGGTGGAAATGGCCCATGATCTTGGGGGCATGCACATGTCAGGTTGAAATTACCAGAAAGATTTCAGCTTTTGCTCCTGGCAGAAGACCTTGTTTATCTTTGTCATTGGCACCGATGCTTCCATTGCTGGGCCAAAAGCTTATTAGCCAGAGGAAGTTGGCAGAGGTGCATGCACCAGAGCAGCCGACTGTGACAGGAAGAACCGCTACTCTTGCAGTCCTAATGGTGTCTGCACTGCAGCTTTCTGCTGGCAAAACTGATGATGACCCACCTGTAGCAAGGGGCAACTGACTACATTTAGTCATCTGCATCAAATCCATCTCCAGCCCCAGAGACAGACATAATGTAATACTAAACTTGGATAGATTCACTAGTTTTTATTTGTGTGTGTTCAATATAAGAAAAGCCTACAGACAAAGCAGCCCCAAATGACTTCTACCCTTGAGTGGAAGACACTTACATTTTATTCATCAGTGAAAGCTCTGAGAAATGACAAAGCCTTGTGAAAATATGCATAATCTTTCCCATGAATAACAGAGACTTTGTTCATGTAAGTTTTTTTTATAGTTAGAAAAATGTTCATAATAACTTTATTCCTTAGAATTAAAAATCGTACATTGCATGTATAAAGTTTAGACCACTCCAGCTTCGTGTAAGATGTTAAAGAAATTATGAGCTCATTGATGGCAGAAGCAAGGTTTTTATTTGAGAAACTAATTTAGAGTCCCCTCCTCCCACTTTTCTCTCTTGCATTTCTCAAGCTCCATGTCCTTACATATGGAGAATGGAGATTGCTATGGTCTGAGAATGGTTTGTCCCTTCCAAAACTCACATTGGAGGGTTGATTTTTTGGTGGGTAGGTGGGTGGGGGATTGAATTCAGGGGCACTTGACCACTAAGCCACATCCCCAGCCCTATTTTGTATTTTATTTAGAGACAGGGTCTTACTGAATTGCTTAGCACCTCGCCTTTGCTGAGGCTGGCTTTAAATTCGTGATCCTCCTGCCTCAGCCTCCTCAGCCACTGGGTCACATTGGAGTTTAATCCCCTTTATGAGGTATTAAGAGTGTGAAAACTTAATTCAACTGTGTTGTTGGGGGGTCACTTTGGGAATGGTTAGAACTAGATGAGGTTATGAGGGTGGAGCCCCCATGACTAAATTCTGGTGGTCATATAATAAGAGAGAGAGAGAGAGAGAGGCCAGAGGAGGCACAGGGGCTGGCTACCTGTCTTTTGCCACGTGATGCCCTTCACCACCATGGGACTCTGCTAGACAGAAGGCCATCATCAGATACAGACCTTTGACCTTGGAACAGAACCTATGAACCAAAATGAACCTATTTTCTTTATAGTTTACCCAGTCTGTGGTACTGTATAATTAACAACAGAAAATGGACTTAGAGATTAAGTCACCTTGTCTAGGTTTCTCCATTCTGCATTTTCACCTTTTACCCTCTAGATAAAACAAAGACTGCCTAAAAAATAGTATGAACAAAGTTTCTCTTTTAAAAATGCAGGAGCACCTGGGTGCAGTGGTGCAAGCCTGAATCTCAGCAGCTCGGTAAGTTGAGGCAGGAGGATCGTGAGTTTAAAGCCAGCCTCAGCAAAGGCAAGGCGCTAAGCAACTCAGTAAGACCCTGTTTCTAAATAAAATACAAAATAGGGCTGGGGATGTGGCTCAGTAGTCAAGTGCCCCTGAGTTCAATCCCTGGTACTCCAACCCCCCCCCCAAAAAAAAAAATGAAGGTGCAGGGTGGGTGGATGGAGGAAGGCTATGAACACTTTTAGCCATCTAACTCCTGTAAATCACATCAAAAAATTTACTCTCACTCTAAGAAACCTGCTTCTTTCTTTACCTGTTAGATCGGTTCCATTCCCTTCACCTGACTTCAAGATCACCCCTGAATAAGATCATCCTTCCTTAAAACAGGGATCCCCAAAATTACTACTGTTAACATCTGGAGCTGAATAGGTTTTGTGGTGGAAAGTTGTCTTGTGCATTGTAGGTTATTTGGGAGTTGCCTGGCCTCCGCCCACTAGAGGCCAGTAGTATGCTTCCACCCAGTTGTGACAACCAAAAATGTCTCCAGGCATTGACAAATGTGCCCTGGATGGTAACAACTCTCCTGGAGAGAATCTTTGCTCTAAAGTCTCACCATTTCTACTTCTCATGCTTTGCCTGTGCTAACTATGCATCTAACACATTCTGAATTTTTTCCCCTTCAGATCTTGCTTATTCTTTCTGTCTGGTTTCAGGATGTCCTTCTTTCACCATCCAGCTCCATCAACTTAAAGTCCTACTAATTCTTTAAGGCCCAAATCATTGCTCCATAAAATATCTGATTTCCTCTTAGCAGAAGCAATAAGTGTTTGTTCTTTGAATTCTCAATATTTTGTGGTTCTCTCTCTCATAACTTACTTCTCCATTTCCATTTGATCCCTTGAGCACAGTAACTGGTTTGTAGGTGCTCAACAAGTCAAGTTAGCTCAATGACTATAAGATCGCACACCATGTGGTTTAAAATTGGACCATGAGAATAAGGAGAAAATGTTCTCTTTCCCTGGTGAAGAAGGCCACGGGGACTCGTTCTTATGCTTTTTGCATTCTTCTTGCTGAGTTACTGGTAATTTGTAACAACAGATCTGAGGATTCAATAACTCTTGCCCTACTCAAGAGAATTCAGGGAAATAAGCAAGCCATCTTGGTGATTTCCTCTCCCATGTGGTGGGCTCTCTACACCACTCTCATTTTACTAAATGACTAGAGAAGTTTAGGTCACTCCAGCGGATTCCTAGAAATCCACAAATCCCAGGCTCATGTGACCACTCCAGCTGCCACAGACAGCAGTACTTTTAACATTGCCAACCTGTGTTTCTGCCACAGTGAGCAACATCACAAAACTTTTTTTGAAGTTTTTTAAAATTTTTAAATCTAGGCTCAAACGTTTTCTTCACGAGTCACTTCTCTCCTCTGGAGGTGGCAATTAGAAACTCCTGGATTTCAGAACACTCTTTAGGGTTATCACAGCAACTGACCCAGAATGGAACATGGTGACTCCCAGACTGAGTGGGGAAATTCCTTTCAAGTGTCTCTACACTGCCACCTTGAGTCTAACAGGAATAGCGCATCCTCCTTCCTCCTGTCACCTGAGGGATTTGAATGTTCACTGTCTCAAATGACAGGCGATGCTGCAGTCTCAAGAAACAGCTTTGTCCTTATCTCCGGAGCCTCATCACTTGGCTATTCTTTCCACGAGGCTCCCTGTCAACAGAAACATTTGATGTCTTATTGCCTGATGACATATCCTAGACTCACCACATGGCTTTCTTCAAAAGACTGGCTTAGAAATAAAAGCTTGGAAAGAAATGGAATTACAAAAATAGGAAAAAAGAAAATCCCTTTCAGAATGTCTATTCCCATGAGAATGGCCACAGTTCAAATTTTAAAAGCAAAAAAACAAAAATAGTAATCAACAAATGTACACACACACATGAATATGTTCTCATTTTATGTAATGATTTTTTTTTTTTTTTTTTTTTTTTTTTTGTCACCAGGGATTAAACTCAGGGGCACTCGACCACTGGGCCATATCCCCAGCCCTTTTTTTTTTTTTTTTTTTTTTTTGTATTTTATTAGAGACAGGGTCTCACTGAGTTGCTAAGTGCCTCGTCATTGCTGAGGCTGGCTTTGAACTTGCGATCCTCCTGCCTCAGCCTCCCAAGTGCTGGGATTACAGGTGTGCGTCAACATGCCTGGTTTGTAATGAGATTTTTAAAAACCTGATTAACATCTTTAAACAGGAAATCTGTTTAAAATCATTTACTAAGTATAATCCTAGAGGCAGAGTGACAAAATTTGTTGAAAGATTCGTTTCTCTTAGGTTTGAAAAAATCTTGGGAATCTAGGGGTTGTCCTTTCTTCTCTTCCTCTTCTTTTTTTATTTTTTGAGTAGGGATTAAACCCAGGGCCACATCTCCAGCTCTTTTTATTTTTTTTATTTTGAGACAGGGTCTCACTAAGTTGCTCAGGCCCTTGCTAAGTTGCTGAGACTGGCCTCAAACTTGTCATCCTTCTGCCTCAGCCTCCTCAGCCACTGGGGTACAGATGTGCACCACCACACCTAGCCTCCACCTCCTCCTTCTCCAAGGAACTAACTGTCTTTCTAAAGTAAATGTCTGTTGCATTCATGATTAAAAGCAATCAAGTTCATGTTGGAAGGTGGTAGAAAAGAACCACTTGATTCCTCATTCTAATTAGGTGATTTATTGCCCTCTAGTGGTATGATAAGCTAAATATGTCTGTTAAGCAGAGGCAGGATGAATTTGACTTTATTCCTACAATCGTTGATTGAACACCTTTATTCCTACAACTGTTGATTGTGCCATGGACAGTTCTAGGCTCTGCAGATACAGTGGCAAGAAGATAGGCTAGTATCCCATCCTTAAATAGCATACATTCTAATGATAGGGGAAGATAGCAAACTAAATAAGGAAAAGCATAGGGAATGACACATACTCTATAGAAAATCAAAATAAAGTGATCTTGGAGGGTGATTGAGTGGATACTCTGCATTGGGCTGTCTAAGAATGTCCTTCATAAGCAGGTGATATTTACCCCGACAGCTGAAAACCAATATAGCCAGCCACGTGACGATCACAGGCAAGAACATTTCAGGTGGAAGAAATAGCAATAGCAACACTCTTAAGACAGAAATAAGCTTGGATCATAAAGACAGTCAGAGTGGTTGGAGCTGGGTTAGGTGAAGAGGAATGGTACAAGATGAGGTTGGAAAGGCCAAGTCATGATCAGATCATGCAGGGCCTTGGAAAACCAAGGAAGAGTGAGTTGGAGGATGTCATGTGGTGGAATAATATAATTTCATTCACTTTCTTTAAAAGCTCACTTGGGTTACTGAGTAGACAACAAACTGGGGAGGGGAGAAAGCCAGGGGTCAGTTAGGAGGCTCCTAAATTAATCCTCCATCGGAAGTGGTGGTGGCTTGGTCCAGCATGGCATTGGTGGAAATGGGGAGAGTTGCTACATTTGTGTGTGTGTTGGAGGTAAGTGATGAGATTTGTTGAATGGCTTGGATGTGGGTGGTGAGAGAGAGAGAATGCAAGAACCACACTTGATTTTTAATTGAATAACTGAGTGGAAGGGAATGTTATACCAAGATGAGGAAGATAGGCTGAGGAGTAGGTTTGGGAAGGAAATCAGGTCATGACCTTCATAACTTGGATACAAAATACAGAACAATGTTTTTTAAAACTGTGTTATGCAGTTGATGATGAGCCAATAAACAGAAATATTCATGTTGAAAGAAAGACAAGTGAGCTACAGAAATTATCAGATATTAGGAAGCACTGCTCTGGATTGAACTATAAGGCAACCCAAACAGCCAGGAAAAAGAATTAAGTACCATGGGATTAAGAGCTCAGGGGTTTTGTTGGGCACAGTAGCAAATACTTGTAATTTTAGCTACTGAGAAGGCTAAGGCAGGAGGATCACCAGTGAAGAGGTCAGCCATAGCAACTTAGCAAGGACCTATCTCAAAATAAAATAAAAAGGGCTGAGAGTGTAGCTCAGTGGTAGAGCACCCCTGTGTTCAATCCCCAGCACCACAAAAATTAATAATAATAATAATGTTTAAAATATGAAACAATAATTATTATAAAACAATAAAAACCCTCAATGAGTTGCTTCTCTCCCAGTTTTTTTTTTTTTAATGTGTTTTTGAGACT
The DNA here is from genome assembly GCA_025594165.1 of Tamias sibiricus. Lineage (NCBI taxonomy): Eukaryota > Metazoa > Chordata > Mammalia > Rodentia > Sciuridae > Tamias > Tamias sibiricus. Next base: position 52,291,670 of record CM046659.1, read on the forward strand.
GACATGATGTGCAATGAGAAATTGTTGTGAGAAAATTACGGGTGAAAGACCTTGGAGGGAAAACTAGTCCACTGCCCTTCTTTTACAATAAAGGAGGTGAAGCCCAGAGTCTAGGGACTCCCTTCCATTGCTGCAATATGCCAAACAGTAGACACATTGTACCTTACCATTTCTTTGAACAGTCTTTCAAAGCATTTATGTATCACCATTTTCCAGTTAAGAGAACAGGTTCTGAGCCTGGCCTGGTGGCATGGTGCCTGTATCAGCTCAGGAGGCTGAGGCAGGAGGATTTCTAGTTCAAAGCCAGCCTCAGCAACTTAGCAAGGCTCTAAGCAACTCAGCAAGACTCTGTCCCTAAATAAAATACAAAAAGGGCTGGGGATGTGGCTCAGTGGTTAAATGCCCCTGAGTTCAGTCCCTGGAGAAAGGAAGGAAGGAAGAAAGGAAGGAAGGAAGGAAGGAAGGAAGGAAGGAAGGAAGGAAGGAAGGGAGGGAGAGGGAGAGAGGGAGGGAGGGAGAGAGGAAACATGTTCTGAGAAGCCAGCAGTCATATGAATGGCTGTCGGCAGAGCTTGAATGGCGATGTCCAGGTTCCAGTGCTCAGGAATTCATGCAAGTTTGTTCTGAAGATTTTTAAATAAGAAGTGAAAGAATTGTCTCCATCAAGGTGGTCTAAGTAGCCAACCAGGATGAATGCCACTGCTTGTGCCTGACTATGCTACTAGCTACTATCTTTGTTCCTTTTTTTCCTGGCTATGGAGAGGGAGGGGTGTGGGGGGGGCGGGAGAGAAAGGGAGAAAGGGAGTGAGCTAGCAAGGGCTGGAAGTTGTTAGCCCCTTCCTCTTTGTGTGTTGCTCACCAAGTGGCCAGCAGGAGTGCTCTGAAACGGGTTGAAAATCTAAAGAAGATTTTTTTTTTTTAAATATAGGGAGGAAAATGCAACAAATTTGGGTGATGTTTTTTAGTTCAACCTTTCATCTTCTCAGACATGTTGAGGCAAGGCAGACTGCCACACTTCTATAAAGCAGCTGAGCATATTCTCCCAGGGAAAGAAGAACTAGATTTGGGGATGATGAGGATGAGGCTAAAAGAGGAGGTGGAGGAGGAAGAAGGGAAGGAGAAGAGGAAGAAGAAAATGTGGTTGCTCTTTATTAATTGCTTTCCATGTTCCAGTGTTCCAAACACATTTTCTTACTTAATCCTTAATTCAAATTTGCAATCGGTTATTATCTCCATTTTATAGATGAACAAAAAGATACAGAGAGGTTAAGTAATTTGCCCAAGGTCACATCACCACCATACTTGCTGAAAACATGCAGATGTGGATGCAGATCTACCCTCTAAGCTCGTGTTCTTTTGTCAACTTCTCCCGGCTATTAGTGCAATGGCCCACACAGGTATGTCCTCATTTGTAGTCCTGGGGATACAGAGGGTGGGATCACAGCTGGAACAACCTCTGGGTCCTCCTGAGCACCACACACAGTATAAAATCTTCTCTAACATTGTACTGTGGCCCTCCAGGACAAAAGAGGAAAAAAAGGAAAAAGAAATGTAAGGCAGCAAAGGTGCTGTGTGAAGCTGGATGCTCCAAGGGCCTCTCTGAGTTAGAGCAAAGGCTCATCCTCTGTAGGCAGCAGGTGCCCCACAATCTCGGAGAGGACTTCCAGGGTGGGGCTGGGTAACCAGTCGTATCTGAGTCAGTTCACAGAGTGAAAGGCTCTGAAGCTAAGTACAGAAAGCAGGTGAAGTTTATTTCTTTTCCAAAAAGAAGTCTCCATGGATCACAAAATAGATTCCATGGCTAATTCAAAAGCTGCTAATATGATTCAGAGATGTCTGAGTAATGGATTTGCTGTAGCTGTGTCCCCAGGAGTGAAACTTCATGGTGTTAGCCTTGCGAGTTTGAGTTCATGCCTGGGTGTGCTGTGCTCTGTAGGCATGTTGCTCATTGCATAACCCTGTGATTGTCGAGACACGTCAGACCCAGATGAATAGATGTCATTGGCATTTGTTAAGAACAGCTAATATGCAGAACTCTCTGATCTCCAAAATTGGAGGGGTCAGCTCATCCTTCTGTGATGTTCAGTTACAGGGATATTTTTGGCCCAGCTGTACATTCTCCTTTGTAAGGATTTGGGGATATCTGAAAACTTAACTCTCTACCCACCCTCACTATTTAATTTGACTGCAACATTTTCTGATTTATTCAAATGATGTTTGAGCCACATCTTTCTATCAGTCCAACCTGGCTACTGACCTTTGTCCATATAGTTGTTACCTTGTGGATTAGAGGCAGAGATGGGACTAATACCCTAAATTCATTATAGACAAAGGGACCAGGATGATAATTGCCGTATTGGATTGATCAACAGAACATCTCTGGTTTGACATAGCTAAGGACTTGAGATGTGTATCAGGAAGAAGTGATTGGGAAGCAGGACCTTTATCTTTATTGGTCTGACCACTATCTTAAAATCAAGAAAAAGTGTTTTTCTCAAAGGAGTGTGAAACTGGCTTATCTTGACTATTGTTTACTGCTCTGGCAAAATAAGTGAGCCTATAGAGGGAGCTAAAGCTGCATAAATGGACTACTGCAAAGAAATTCCAAAGTACTTGGAGGTCTTCAAGTAAACTTGTTTTAGGGAATTTTGGAATACAGAGGAAAAGAAACAAAAGATCAATAAAAACATTGCTAACAAGAATTCTGTTGCCATTACTCCAGTATTTAGATATTTAATAAGAATGAATATCATGAATGAAAGAAAAACTTCTTACTATAGCTATCATCTAGGTGTCTAGGGTTAAAAAAAAAAAGTGTTTTATCTCCTGTTTTCATTGACATGGTAAAGGGGAATTTTTGAATTTATCAAATCTACCAAAGCTGAAAGGTGTGATAAACTTAAAATAGCGCAGGCTGTCTGGAAGCAATAGGAAGAAGGATTTTAAAGAAATAATGAATGCATGGGTATTAATAGACACTACTATATGAACATGGGCTCAATTTGACCATGAAAATGTTAGCTCGGACCTATTAATTTACCTTGGACTGAATTCCATAATTGTAGTAAAGGCAGTTCAGGTAGCTAGAGAAGAATGGGATACTGCCATTAAACTTGGCATTGCCTAGGTGATGCCCGATTTTTCTCCCTTAGCAGGGACCATTTGCTTATACGTGGAACAGAATGCAGTGTACTTTTAACATGCTATCTTAGGGATATATTAGTTATTCAATTTCTGATGGTAATTAAGCAAGAGGAAGTCTGATCATGATAACTACAATGGCCTGAATATTGGTATCCCTCTAAAACTCCTGTCTTGGAACTTAACTCCCAAGGTGATAGTATGAAGAGTTGAGGACTCAGGGAAGTTGTTAGGTCATGAGGGTTTTACCTTCATGGATGGATTAGTGTGCCCTTGTAGAAGAACTTGAGGAAGTGAGTTTGCTCCCTTCCATTGCTTCTGCCACACGAGGAGGCAGCAACAAGGTGCTATCTTGGAAGCAGAGTTTGGGACCTCACCAGAAACTGCATCTTCCGAAGCCTTGATTTTGGGCATCCCAGCCCCCATAGCTAGGAGTAATAAATTCTTATTATTATTTATAAATTACTCAGTCTAAGGCATTTTGTTATAGTAACTCAAAGACAACAGACTTTCTGGAATATTCCTACCAAATATAAGTCAAATTATTGCCAGGCACAGTGGTTCATATCTGTCATCCCAGCAAGGAGGGTGAGGCAGGAGGATCGTGAGTTCAAAGCGAGCCTCAGCAACTTAGTGAGGCCCTAAGCAACTTGGCAAGACCCTGTCTCAAAATGAAAAAATAAAATGAAAAGGGCTGGGGATGTGACTTAGTGGTTAAGTGACTCTGGGTTCAATCCCCTGTACCAAAAAACAAAGCAAGTCAAATTGTTTCTGACTACACTAAGACTCTTACCCAATCATATTTACCTAATAATGAAAAAAACTTACAAAATTTATCTATATGAGTTTGTTATAAGAAAAATAATGGAACTGGGGTTGTGGCTCAGTGGTAGAGCACTTGCCTAGCACGTGTGAGTCACTGGGTTCAATTCTCAGCTCTACATATAAATAAATGAACAAAATACAGGTCCATCAATCTAAAAAAATATTTTAAAAAAAAGAAGAGTAGTAAAGTCACCACAGATTGTCTTCAACCATAGGTAATGTGTCATAAGGTTGCTTCATGAGGAAGGATTGCATGCACAGGTATTTGAGATATATATGTGTATATCAGATATATCAGATATATACTATTACTTGTCTATCTGTTAGTACTTGTCTGTAACTGACACAATGGCTAGCATAGACCTCAGGATCATAATATTGATAAGAGCTCACTAAATCTTCCTTAAAGTTGTCTAAAACTGTTGGAAATGATCAAGCAATGTTTGATTAAAAATGTTCTAAGCATATGATAGAATTCCATAGGCAATTCATATCTATTTAGTTTTTGAAACATATTTTGCATTAATAAGTCCTATTCCCCAATCCATTAGTGTCTCCTAGTACTTATACAGTATTTATCAATCTTGGCTGCATATTAAAATCACCTGGGGAAATGTTAAAATCTGGAAGCTTAAGCAAACCCAAGAAATTACACCAGACTCTCTGGGGGTGGGACCTCGACATCAGTATTTTCACCTTCAGTGGGATGTAGGGCTTGTGATCAGGTTGACAGGTGTCACCTATTAACCAAGGGTGACAGATGTTCATTCAGAATAAAGGACACCAGATGTTCACCAGGCATTCCTTTCCAAGAGCCATTATTTTCCATCTGAAGCACATTTGCCTTTATCAATTATTTCATGTCTCTTTCACCAAAGTCACCAAGAGAATTTAGTGCCCTCAAAATAAAGGGGCTCTCTCGATTTTAAGGGCACTTCTACAGGCTAAACCTGAGAAGGATGAATAGCTCCTTATCCTCTGCATAGAATCCCATTTAGCTTATCGAACCACAGAACGGTTTCTAAATAACCCACATGATATTAAGCAGGGCGCCTCGCACCCAGCATTAGTCTTCCCAAATGACCAGCCTGATCCAGCGGGTCTCCATTTCTCCCTGCTTCAGAGGCTTTGCTCGCAATATGTCAGCACTGGAAATTGCTGGCAGGTGTCTTATTTCATGTAAGAGGCAGGAGAAACAGAGGTGGTAATACTGCTTGGCACTTTGAATACATACTCAGCCGGGGCTGGGGTCCCCCCCCCCAACAAATCTGACCATTCCTGGTGAACTAGGCCACCCCACGCCCCCCACAAAAGCCCAAAGACAGCATCTCAAAGCCTTCTGTTTAAATGTGGAAGTGAGCAGTGATTTTGGTGAATTTAGCAAGATACATACACGATGCAGCTTCTAAATATAAAATCGTCCAAGCTTCTGGTCACCTGCTTTATATAGCCTGCTCAGTTACAAAGAAATCCACACTTGAAAACATCACTTTTCTGGGCATCACTATTCACAATGAGTTCAGTGGACATTTAAATCTGGGCAGCTAGAATCATTAAATCACTATGATCTGAACTGTAGTGAAGAGTGAAGTAAGAATACAGATAATCAAGGTCCTTGTCAATCCCACATGTGGTTATAGACAACCTATTATGTACAGGTACATATGTGGTATGAAATTCTTTCAGCAGCAGCAACTTTTTTTTTTTTTTTTTTTCTCTTTCAGGCTCAGAAGACTAAACTCAAGCTGGTGACAAACTTCTTAGCTTCCCAGTTCTTATTTTATTAAATTATCCAATGACTTCACTTCCCTGAAACCAGAATCTGCTCTAAACATCCCTTGGAGACTTCAAGGATTATCTGCCTCTTGATAAGTCTATATACCATGCATGTATCCATCCATGTCTGCATTCCTTCTAGAATTTTCCCCATAGAAAAAGCCAAAGCTGAGGACCTCCACTTGAGTGAAGCCAGGCCCAGGTCAGTCCCGCTGACCTCTGCCCAAGCACAGGCGGGCCCAGGTCAGCCCAGACGACATCTGTGGAGTTCAGGCAGGCCTAGGACAGCTTCACTGACCTCCGCTCAGAGGACTGCCTCTTCCAACTAGCAGACCACTGCAGGAGCTCAGATTCACCATTTCTGCCCACATCAACCTGCGTGGGACCCAGCTCCAGGGTAGGTCCAGAGTCCACTACCCCACCAGCACCTGGGAACACAAGCCTACCCCACTTCCATCTTGAGACACTGCAGACTTAGCCATAGCCTTCCCCACACAGTAGCCCCTAACTTTTGACAACAGACAGGGCCTAAAAGCAGCCGCATCTTAGAGCAGGCATCCCAAAGACATTATAAGGCCCACCCTTTCAGCCCCATCTCTGGAAGATGTTGCATTCATCTTGGGGCACCTTCACTGTTATCTAGAGTTACCTCTGCTACTGCTGACACCACCTTTAGTTACAAGGGACACCTGTAGGTTCTGAAAGCCCAACATTAAGGTAAGGCACAGACAACCTGCACAGATATCACAAGAATATAGGGTAGAAACTGTAACATTTCAGATCTACACTGCAAGAAAGGAAGGCAAATAGACAACATGAAAAAAAAAAAAAAAAAAAAAAAAAAAAAAAAAAAAAAAAAAAAACAAGGGAGGAAAGTACCCCAAACAAACCAGGATACTATGATAACAGAACCCATGCTCAGTGAAGTTGATGAAATGTCAGAGAAGGAGTTCAGAAGGTTCATAATTAAAATGATCTGTGAATTAAAGAGTACCTAAATGAGCAAATACAGGCAAAAATTGATCACTACAACAAAGATATAAGAAAGCAAATACAGGTAGCAAAAGATTACTTCAAAAAAGAGATAGAAACTCTGAAAAAAAAAAAACAGTCAGAAATCCTTGAAATAAAGGAAACAATTAACCAAATAAAAAACATAATAGAAAGCATCACCAACAGACTCAATCAACTAGAAGAAAGAACTTCAGATAATGAAGACAAAGTATATAATCTTTAAAATAAAGTTGACCACACAGTGAAGATAGTAAGAAACCATGAACAGAACATCCAAGAATTATGGCACAGCAGCAAAAGACCAAATCTAAGAGTACTTGGGATAGAGGAAGACACAGAGTTTCAAACCAAAGGAATGCACAATCTCTTCAATGATATAATATCAGAAAATTTCCCAAGCATAAAGAATGAATTGGAAAACCAAATACAAGAGGCTCACAGGACACCAAATGTACAAAATTACAACAGATCTACACTAAGACACATTATAATGAGAATGCCTAGCATACAGAATAAGGATAGAATCTTAAAGGCTGCAAGAGAGAGGAATCAGATCACATATACGGGAGACCAATTCGTATCACAACAGATTTTTCAACTCAGACACTCAAAGCCAGGAGATCATGGAACAACATATACCAAGCTCTGAAAGAAAAGGGATGCCAACCAAGAATCTTATATCCAGCAAAATTAAGCTTTAGATTTGAGGATGAAATAAAAACCTTCCATGATAAACAAGAGTTAAAAGAATTTACAACTAGAAAGCCAGCACTACAGAACATCCTTGGCAAAATATTCCATGAAGAGGAAATGAAAAACAATGATGAAAATCAGCAGAGGGAGGTATTACACTAAAGGAAAAACCAATCAGAGGAGAAACCTTGTCAAGTTAAATACCAAAAATAAAAAAAAAAAATGGCTGGGAATACAAATCATGTCTCAATAATAACTCTGAATGTTAATGGCCTAAACTCACCAATCAAAAGACACAGACTAGCAGATTGGATCAAAAAAACCAGACCCAACAATATGCTGCCTCCAAGAGACTCATCTCATAGGAAAAGACATCCACAGGCTGAGGGTAAAAGGTTGGGAGAAATCCTACTACTCACATGGACTGAGGAAACAAGCAGGGGTTTCCATCCTCATATCAGATAAAGTAGACTTCAAGATGAAGGAGCCCTAATTAGGAAGGGCTGTTGTAGCTAGCTGGAAGCCATAAGTTCCACCTGATATGTATGTGACGCACCTGTAGGCACCCGCAAACCTGAAGGTATATAACCGGGTGAAAGCGGTCCGAGTTAGGAGAACGGAGAGAATTCAGTCAGCCGGGCAGTCACTCGGTCGGTCAGAAGAATCAGAGCGGCCAGAACGTAGGCAGAGTGGTTACAGAAGAGAAACCAGATAGAAGAAGTAATGACTGGCCAGAGTTAGGCCGAGGCTCCAGAGGACTGGTCAGAGTAAGGCCGAGGCTCCCGAGGAAGACAGAAGACAGAAGACAGAAGACAGAAGAAGGAAGAAAGAAGAGAGAAGAAAGAAGCTCTAGTCTTTCTCTAAGCTAAGCTCTATCTTTCTTTAAGCTACTCTAAAGCTAAGCTCTATCTTTCTAACTCTAACTCTAAGCTAAGAAGACAAGAAGAAAAGCTCGTTCTAATCTTTCTCTCTAAAAATCTTTCTTTCCCTCTCTAAGCTCTAAGAAGACAGAAGACAGAAGAAGGAAGAAAGAAGAGAGAAGAAAGAAGCTCTAGTCTTTCTCTAAGCTAAGCTCTATCTTTCTTTAAGCTACTCTAAAGCTAAGCTCTATCTTTCTTTACTCTAATCTTTACAAGAAGAAAAGCTCGTTCTAATCTTTCTCTCTAAAAATCTTTCTTTCCTCTCTAAGCTCTAAGAAAGTAGAAGTAAAAGTAGTAAAAGCTTAACTCTGCCTCCGAGAGTTTTTCCTCCCGGTTTTCGGTACCAGGCAGCTTACATCAAGATAAAGTCAATCAAAAGGGATAAAGAAGGACACTATACACTGTTCAAGGGAACCATACACCAACAAGACTTAATAATTATAAATATATATGCCCCAAACAATGGAGCATCCCTGTTCATCAAACAAACTCTTCTCAAGTTCAAGAGTCAAATTGACCACAACACAATAATTCTTGGAGACTCTAACACACCTCTTTCACCACTGGATAGATCTTCCAAAAAAAAGCTGAACAAAGAAATTATAAAACTCAAAAATACAATAAAAAACTTAGACTTAACTGACTTATATGGAATATTTCATCCTTCAACAAGCAAATACACTTTCTTCTCAGCAGCACATAGATTCTTTTCTAAAATAGACCATATAGTATGCCACAAAACAACTCTTTTAGCAAATATAAAAAATAGAGATACTACCCTGCATTCTATCAGATCACAATGGAATGAAATTGGAAATCAATGATAAAATAAGAAATAAAAGCTACTCTAATGCCTAGAGACTAAATAATATACTACTGAATGAACAATGGGTTGCAGATGACATCAAAGAGGAGATTAGAAAATTCTTAGAGGTGAATGAGAACACAGACACAACATATTAAAAGCTCTGGGACACTAAGAAGGCAGTTCTTTTTTTAAATTTTTATTTATAGTAGTATGTATTACAGTTCATACTATACATATATAGCATCTTTTTACACAAAACAGTTTGTATACAAAGTATATTCGCAGCATTCAAGTCTTCAATCATGCATTTAGAATAATGATATCCGTCTAATTCAACCACTTTTTCCCCCCTTCCCTCCTTGCTCCCTCCCTTCCCCTCCCTTCCCTTTGACCATTATAGTGTTCCTCTAATCCTCCTATGTACCCCGACCCAACAATACTGTGAACCGGCTTCCTTATATCAGAGGAAACATTTGGTATTTGGATTTTTGAGATTGACTGATTTCGCTTAGCATTATATTCTCCAATTTCATCCATTTACCTGCGAATGTCATTATTTTATTCTCTTTTATTGCTGAGTAAAATTCCATTGTGTATATATACCACATTTTCTTTATCCATTCATCTACCGAGGGACATCTAGTTTGGTTCCACAACCTAGCTATTGTGAATTGTGCTGCTATAAACATTGAGGTAGCTGTGTCACTGTAATATGCTGTTTTTAAGTCCTTTGGGAATAGACCCAGGAGTGGGATGGCTGGGTCATAGGGTGGTTCCATTCCCATTTTCCCAAGAAATCTCCATACTGCTTTCCATAATGGTTGTACCATATTGCAGTCCCACCAGCAATGTATGAGTGTGCATTTTTCCCCACATCCTCTCCAACATTTATTGTTGTTTGTGTTCTTGATAGCTGCCATTCTGACTGGAGTGAAATGAAATCTTAGAGTAGTTTTGATTTGCATTTCTCTAATTGCCAGCGATGTTGAGCATTTTTTCATGTATTTGTTGATTAATTGTGTATCTTCTTCTGAGAAGTGTCTTTTCAATTCCTTAGCCCATTTATGGATTGGATTATTTGTTTTTTTTTGTGTGTGCCAAGTTTTTTGAGTTCTTTATATATTCTAGAAATTAGTGCTCTATCCGATGTGTATGTATTAAATATTTGTTCCCAGTTATTTGGCTCTCTATTCACCTCACTGATTGTTTCTTTTGTTGAGAACAAGCTTTTTAGCTTAAATCTATCCCATTCATTAATTCTTGGTATTAATTCTTGCACTACAGGATTCTTTTTTTTTAATTTTTATTTATAGTAGTATGTATTACAGTTCATACTATACATATAGAGCATCTTTTTACATAAAACAGTTTGTATTCAAAGTATATTCACAGCATTCAAGTCTTCAATCGTGCATTTAGAATAATGATATCCATCTTATTCAACCACTTTTTCCCCCCTTCCACCCTTGAACCCTCCCTTCCCTTTGACCATTGTACTGTTCCTCTAGTCCTCCTATGTACCCCGACCCATCAATACTGTGAACTGGCTTCCTTATATCAGAGGAAACATTCGGTATTTGGATTTTTGAGATTGACTGATTTCACTTAGCATTATATTCTCCAACTTCATCCATTTACCTGCAAATGTCATTATTTTATTCTTTTTTATTGCTGAGTAAAATTCCATTGTGTATATATACCACATTTTCTTTATCCATTCATCTACCGAGGGACATCTAGGTTGGTTCCACAACCTAGCTATTGTGAATTGTGCTGCTATAAACATTGAGGTAGCTGTGTCACTGTAATATGCTGTTTTTAAGTCCTTTGGGAATAGACCCAGGAGTGGGATGGCTGGGTCATAGGGTGGTTCCATTCCCATTTTCCCAAGAAATCTCCATACTGCTTTCCATAATGGTTGTACCATTTTGCAGTCCCACCAGCAATGTATGAGTGTGCCTTTTTTTCCACATCCTCTCCAACATTTATTGTTGTTTGCGTTCTTGATAGCTGCCATTCTGACTGGAGTGAAATGAAATCTTAGAGTAGTTTTGATTTGCATTTCTCTAATTGCCAGCGATGTTGAGCATTTTTTCATGTATTTGTTGATTAATCGTGTATCTTCTTCTGAGAAGTGTCTTTTCAATTCCTTAGCCCATTTATCAATTGGATTATTTGGTTTTTTGGTGTCAAGTTTTTTGAGTTCTTTATATATTTTAGAAATTAGTGCTCTATCCAATGTACATGTATTAAATATTTGTTCCCAGTTAGTTGGTTCTCTATTAACCTCATTTATTGTTTCTTTTGCTGAGAACAAGCTTTTTAGCTTAAATCTATCCCATTCATTAATTCTTGGTAATAGTTCTTGCGCTGCAGGATTCTTGTTAAGGAACTTGGAGCCTAATCCGACATGTTGGAAATTGTAGCTTACTTTTTCTTCTATTAGGTGTAGTGGCTCTGGTCTAATTCCTAAGTCCTTGATCCACTTTGAATTGAATTTTGTGCATGGTGAGAGATACAGGTTTAATTTCATTTTGTTGCATATGGATTTCCAGTTTTCCCAGCACCATTTGTTGAAGAGGCTATCCTTTCTCCACTGTACATTTTTGGCACCTTTGTCTAATATAAGATAGCTGAAATTATATGTATTAGTCTCTGTGTCCTCAATTCTGTACCATTGGTCTACTAGTCTGTTTTGGTGCCAATACCATGCTGTTTTTGTTGCTATTGCTCTATAATATAATTGAAAGTCTGGTATGGTGATGCCACCTGCTTCACTTTTCCTGCTCAGGATTGCTTTAGCTATTCTGGGTCTCTTATTTTTCCAGATGAATTTCATGACTGCTTTTTCTATTTCTTTGAGAAATGTCATTGGGATTTTGATTGGAATTGCATTAAATCTGTATAATGCTTTTGGTAGTATGGACATTTTGACAATATTAATTCTACCTATCCAAGAACAAGGTAGGTCTTTCCATTTTCTGAGGTATTCTACGATTTCTTTCTTTAGTGTTCTATAGTTTTTGTTATAGAGGTCCTTCACCTCTTTCGTTAAGTTGATTCCCAGGTATTTTATTTTTTTTGATGCTATTGTAAATGGAGTGGTTTTCATCATTTCCCTTTCAGAGGCTTTGTCACTGATGTACAAAAATGCCTTTGACTTATGGGTATTGATCTTGTATCCTGCTACTTTGCCGAATTCATTTACTAGTTGTAAAAGTTTTCTGGTAGAGTTTTTTGGGTCTTCTAGGTATATTAGCATGTCATCAGCAAATAGTGATAATTTGAGCTCTTCTAAGAAGGCAGTTCTAAGAAGAAAGTTCATTGTGTTTTCTTCTCAAAAGAAGAAAAAGTCAACAAATAAATGACTTAACATTACATCTCAAAGCTATAGAAAAAGAAGAACAATCCAATACCAAAAACAGTAGAAGACAGGAAATAATTAAAATCAGAGCTGAAATCAATGAAATTGAAACAAAAGAAACAATTGAAAAAAATTAACAAAACAAAATGTTGGTTCTTTGAAAAAAGAAATAAAATTGACAGACCCTTAGCCAGACTAACAAAGAGAAGTAGAGAGAAAACTCAAATTACTAACATACACAATGAAAAAGGAAATTTCACAACAGACACTTCAGAAATATGAGATAATTTGAAATTATTTTGAAAATTTGTACTCCAATAAAATACGAAACATCAAAGGCATTGACAAATTTCTAGAGTCGTATGGTTTGCCCAAATTGAAGCAGGATGATATACACAATTTAAACAGACCAATTTCAAGCGATGAAATAGAAGATGTCATCAGAAGCCTACCAACCAAGAAAAGCCCAGGACCAGATGGTTACACAGCCGAGTTCTACAAGACCTTTAAAGAAGAACTGATACCAATACTCTTCAATTTATTTCAGGAAATAGGAAAAGAGGGAGCACTTCCAAACTTATTCTATGAGGCCAATATCATCCTGATCCCCAAACTAGGCAAAGACACATCAAAGAAAGAAAACTTTAGACCAATATCTCTAATGAACACAGATGCAAAAATTCTCAATAAAATTCTGGCAAAACAGATAGAAAAACATATCAAAAAAATATAGTACACCATGATCAAGTGGGGCTCATTCCAGGGATGCATCAGGATGGTTCAACATACGGAAATCAATAAATGTAATTCATTACATCAATAGACTTAAAGATAAGAACCATATTATTGTCTCAATAGATGCAGAAAAAGCATTCGACAAAATACAGCACCCTTCCATGTTCAAAACACTAGAAAAACTAGGGACAACAGGAATATATTTCAACATCGTAAAAGTTATCTATGCTAAGCCCCAGGCCAACATCATTCTAAATGGAGAAAAATTGAAAGCATTCCCTCTAAAAACTGGAACAAAACAGGGATGCCCTCTTTCACCACTTCTATTTAACATAGTACTCGAAGTGCAGGCCAGAGCAATAAGACAGACGAAAGAAATTAAAGGGATACAGATAGGTAAAGTAGAACTCAAATTATCACTATTCGCGGATGATATGATTTTATACCAAGCAGACCCAAAAAATTCCACCAGAAAACTTCTAGAACTCATAAACGAATTCATCAAAGTAGCAGGATACAAAATCAACACCCATAAATCTAAGGCATTTCTGTATATCAGTGACAAATCCTCTGAAAGGGAAATGAGGAAAACTACCCCGTTTATAATAGCATCAAAAACAAAACAAAACAAAAAACACTTGGGAATCAACTTAACCAAAGATGTGAAAGACTTCTATAATGAAAACTACAGAACGCTAAAGAAAGAAATCATAGAAAACCTTAGAAGATGGAAAATTCTACCTTGCTCTTGGATAGGCAGAATTAATATTGTCAAAATGACCATACTACCAATAGTGCTATGCAGATTTAATGCAATTGCAATCAAAATCCAAATGACATTCCTCATAGAAATAGAAAAAGCAGTCATGAAATTCATCTGGAAAAATAAGAGACCCAGAATAGCTAAAGCAATCCTTAGCAAGAAGAGTGAAGCAGGTGGCATCACTATACTACAGAGCAATGGTAACAAAAACAGCATGGTCTTGGCACCAAAATAGACTGGTAGACCAATGGTACAGAATAGAGGACACAGAGAATAACACATATAATTTCAGTTATCTTATATTAGGCAAAGGTGCCAAAAATGTACACTAGAGAAAAGATAGCCTCTTCAACAAATGGTGCTGGGAAAACTAGAAATCCATATGCAACAAAATGAAATTAAACCTCTATCTCTCACCATGCACAAAACTCAACTCAAAGTGGATCAAGGATCTAAGAATTAGACCAGAGCCACTACACCTAATAGAAGAAAAAGTAAGCTCTAATCTCCAACATGTCAGATTAGGCCCCAAGTTCCTTAATAAGACCCCTGTAGTGCAAGAATTAATATCAAGAATCAATAAATGTGATAGATTCAAACTAAAAAGCTTCTTCTCAACAAAAGAAACAATCAGTGAGGTGAATAGAGAGCCTACTAATTGGGAACAAATTTTTACCACATGCACATCAGATAGAGCACTAATCGCTAGAATATATAAAGAACTCAAAAATCTTAACACAAAAAAAAAAAAAAAAAAAACCAAACGGCCCAATCAATAAATGGGCCAAGGAACTGAAAAGACACTTCTCAGAAGAAGATATACAATCAATGAACAAATACATAAAAAAAATGTTCAACATCTCTGGCAATTAGAGAAATGCAAATCAAAACCACTCTAAGATTTCATCTCACACCAGTTAGAATGGCAGCTATTAAGAACACAAACAACAATAAATGTTGGAGAGGATGTGGAGAAAAAGGCATGCTCATACATTGTTGGTAGGACTGCAAAATGGTGCAGCCAATATGGAAAGCAGTATGGAGATTATTTGGAAAACTGGGAATGTAATCACCTTATGACCCAGCTATCCCACTCCTCAGTCTATACCCAAAAGACTTAAAAACAGCATACTACAGGAACACAGCCACATCAATGTTTATAGCAGCACAATTCACAATAGCTAAACTGTGGAACCAACCTGTATGCCCTTCAGTAGGTGAATGGATAAAGAAAATGTGGTATATATACACAATGGAGTATTACTCAGCAATAAAAAAGAATAAAATCATGGCATTCATAGGTAAATGGATGAAAAGTTGGAGAATATAATGCTAAGTGAAGTTAGCCAATCCCCAAAAGCCAAATGCCGAATGTTTTCTCTGATATAAGGAGGCTGATTCACAGTGGGGTTGGGACGAGGTGCATAGGAGGATTAGAGGAACACTAGAATGGCCAATGGGGACAGAGGGGAAGGGAGGG
Source organism: Tamias sibiricus (assembly GCA_025594165.1). Classification (NCBI taxonomy): domain Eukaryota; kingdom Metazoa; phylum Chordata; class Mammalia; order Rodentia; family Sciuridae; genus Tamias; species Tamias sibiricus. The sequence goes on from CM046659.1 coordinate 52,307,189, forward strand.
GGCAAAAGGGTGAAGAAAAAAAAAAAGATGATAGAATGAGATGGATAGCATTACCCTAAGTGCATGTATGAAGACACAATGGTGTGAAATATACTTTGTATACAACCAAAGATATGTAAAAATGTGCTCTATAAGTATAATATGAAATGTAATGCATTCTACTGTCATTTATAATAACTTAGAATAAGAAATAAATTTAAGAAAAAAGAAAAAGCCAAAGCTTTTCACCTTCTCTGGCTTTCTTTGTTTTAAAAGAAGTTAACTTTGCCACGACTCTTGAATCTTATACTGTATCCTCTAGCCTAAAATATACTAACTCCTTGCCATCAAAACTATTTCGAAGAGGACATATTTTCAAATAATCTAAAAGAATATCATTTTCAAGTAATTTTTTTCAGTATTGTGGATTAAATCCAGGTGCACTCTACCACTGAGCTACATCCCCAGAACTTTTTTTTTGTTGTTGTTAAACAGGGTTTCACTAAATTGTGCAGGCCTTGAACTTAACAATCTTCCTGCCTCTCAGCCTCCTGAATCACTGGGAATACAAGTCTATGCCACTGTGTCCAGCTAGAAAAAGAAATATTTTTAAGAATAGGTTCGCAAACACAGCATGGTGACACATGCCTGTAATCCCAGCCACATGGGAGGCTGAGGCAGGAGGATGGCAAGCCCAAAGCTAGCCCCAGCAACTTAGCAGGATCATGTCTCAAAATTTTAAAAAAGGCCTGAGGATGTGGCCTACTAGTTAAGTGCTCCAGGTTCAATCCCTGGTGAGGAGGAGGAGGAGGAGGAGGAGGAGGAGGAGGAGGAGGAGGAGGAGGAGGGAAAGGAACAAAGAAAAGAAAAAAAAGGAAGAAGAAGGAGAAGAGTTCCCAGCTCTCTGAGAATCCATCATAAATTTCCTTAACATAGGCTTCAACAAGCATTGAGACAGCAGCAAAGAGTAGTTTTAATAGGTTCCCCAGGGAAGCAGAGAGAGGGAGGAAAGGAGGAAAAGGAGAGAAAGGAAGACAAGAGGGAAAAGGAGAAGGAGGGAGAAAAAGAGAGGGAAAAAGACAAAGAAAATCCTGCACTGAGTTTGGTGTGGGTGTCCTCATGCATGAAAGAACTTATAACAGAGCGGCTCATCTGCTTTGTAGGGAAGGGGCATAAAATAATAACATTAATAACAGTCACAGTATCTATTGGGTGTCTGTACCCCAGCAACCCTGATACAAAACATTCAGTCACTGTTTACATAAAATGTTCACATAAAAAAAATTGTTGCACTTCATCATGGTGCTGGGGTAGAGAAGGAGGAACAGAGAGGCCTGCAAACCAGCAAATAAACACAGTTCTCGTGGAGGTAGGCAGAGTGCAGTCATGCATTTCCTCCTAACTGGCAGCATGGTCTTGCCTTTTCAGACCTCAGTGTTGGGACTCTTCCCTGAGCCTCGGAGGCAGGAATGAGAATTTGATGTGGCGTCCACCTCCAAGGTATTGACTTTGGTCAAAAGATGGCAGCAGTGTTCAGCTGGTTCTTCAGAAGCCACTTCTCCCAAGCAAGGGTAGAAGGGAACAGCTGCTCACACATCTTTTAATGAGTAAAGGGGAGAGGTCCTCTTGGAGGTGACACATGGGCTTTTTAATTTTGATCACTTTTCATGACATTTGAAATATTAGAAGTATCCTGGGTTCAATGTGAACCAGGTTAGGATATTAAGCTACATTGATTTGTTCGTTTGTTATCTTGCAGAGGTAAGTTTTCATTCATTTCCCCAGTGCTTAAGCACCGGTGAGGTGCAAGCACTGTGCTGAGGACCAATGACACTTGTCAGCACAGCAGATGCACTAGACACAGTTCCCGCTTGCACTGAACACAGACCCCAGTTTGGGGATGAAATAAAAAGATAAGAACGAGAATAAACTTATAATTATTCATAAGATATAATACTATAAGTGATTTTTATTTTTTCTATTACTTGAGTAATAGAAAATACTCAAGCATTTATTTTCCTACTGCTTGAGTGATTTCTCAAGTGCCTAGCATAAAGTAGGTGCTCAGGGAAGGGTCGTTGACTGAGTGAAGGTGTATATGGTTACTTTAAATTGTCTCTAGATGACTTATAATACCTAATACAAAGTAAATACTATGTAAAGAGTAGTTGTACTATATTGTTTAAGGAATAGTAACAGGAAAAAAAAGTACATATGTGTTCAGTACAGCTGACTGTTTTTCCTCAGATACTTTTGTTCTGTGAGTGATCGAATATGTGGATTTGGACCCCACAGGTACAGACAGACGGATGACTGGAATTACAACTGTGAGCTACAGATATTCAAAATGTGACTCTATACGAGTGTCTAACGAAGGAACATGAAATAAATCTGAGGAAGTGGTGTTTGGGACAAAATCTGAAGGGAAAGTTGGAGGTGACTGGGGTGTGTGATGGCAGTGGCTCGAGGGTGAGGCAGGGGTCTAGAGGATGTCTGGGAACAGTGCTTATGGCTGGGAAGTGAGAGAAGGCCAGGGTGGCTGCAGCACCAGAGAGACTTTGGGTAAAAGAAGGAGTAAGAGAGGAACAAGAGTGGACTGGAGGGCAGCCAGTAGGAAGCTAATGCCAATTCAGATGAGAGATGGCGGTAGCTTAGACTGGAGAGTGAAGCTGTCCTGAGGGAGGCTACACGGCCCAAGGGAAGGAGGCGCTCTGGGGATGAGCGGGGCATGTGGTGGACAGGAAATCCTGGAAGAAAACCACTTTGGGGGAAGAGAGAAGAACATAGTTCAGTCTGGAGCATGTTGAGAATTAGAGACATCCTAGTAAAAATATTAATTACAGGGACTGGGGATGTGGCTCAGTGGTAGAGCACTTGCCTGGCATGCATGAGGTTCTAGGCTCAACCCCCAGCACCAAACAGCCACAATACATAGCTAGTTTTAAGGGTCAGAGCTCAGAGAAACAGGGTAGAAATAGATGGCATTCAAAGAAGGAGCAGTGGAACCCATGGTGGAGAAGGTTCAGGAAAGGACCTGGAAAGTAGGACTGGCCTTGAGGAGCTTCCACAAGGCAGGAGAAGTGAACAGAGGAGAACACAGAACCAGGAAAGAGTGGGTAAGCACAATGCACAGAACCCTCCAGAAGCAGGAAGCCCCTTCCCTGTGTTCTGAGAGACAGCTCAGCATGTCCATACTTCTCCACAGTCTCCCCTTCATCTGCCCGTTCATTTATCTACTTAACAGTGACTCCTGCTAGGCCCCACACAAGTGTCCTGGGCGCTTTGGCAGAGCCAGTCCCAGGAAGATGATATCTTTCAAGCCACTTGAACCATAGGTCAAGGCCAACAGGAGTAAGGAATGGTAGATGGCATGGACAGCAAGTTCAGTTAACTAACAAAAAGTTAAAAAAGAAAGAAAGGAAAGAAGGAAGGAAAGAAGAAGGAAGGAAGGAAGGAAGGAAGGAAGGAAGGAAGCAAGGGAGGGAACACTCTATTTACAGATGGAAGGGAAAGAGCAAGGAACTGAGTCAGGAAATCTGGGATGAGTTGGCGCTCCCGCACTGGCCGGCTGTGACAGCTGAGGGATTTATGTGACTTTGCCTGATTTCATCATTAATTATCAGGGCAGGAACTGTAGCAGGAGGGTAGAGAAAGAGAAGGAAGGGAAAATCATACTCTCCATGCCTAATGGGATTCTTACAAAGATCTTATGAGATCAAGGGTCTGAAAGTGCTTTAAAAAACAGTATTGGATACTTTTCTACAGGTCATGAGGATTTTTTTTTCTATATGTCATAAGGAATTATGAGATTAATGTATTATAGAAACAGAACCACACAATTTATGAATCAGGGAGTTTCCAGGCATTCATTCCTAAAAGTTTTATGCCTTCTATCTCTATCCTGCCACTAGCATCATATTCTAACACAAAATAGGAAGCTAAACAAAGAAAAACTTCTAAAATCTATTATTAAGGCAAGGAAAAGGATAAACACAGAATTTTAACAAAATAGTGTCAGGGCCACCCAAGCTAATGGATTCCAGGACAAACAGCGGAAACTAAAGGATTACCAGGAGATCCTCAACTCCCTTTTAAAAGCTGGGCAGAGGGAAAGGCCTCCTTCAAAGCTGCATGGAAAACCCTGCCTCTGTGGGGGCGCTATCTCCAGGAGGGCCACCTTGTGGCTTTTTTTCTTTTTTTTTTTTAAACTCAGGGGCACAACCCCAGCCCTATTTTGCATTTTATTTAGAGACAGGGTCTCTCTGAATTGCTTAGAGCCTTGCAGTTGCTGAGGCTGGCTTTGAACTCTCGATCGTCCTATCTCAGCCTCCTAAGCCGCTGGGTTACAACCATGACCCACCATGCCCAGCCGCTGCCTGGCTTTTTAATCAACCCTCTTGAGTGGTGACTGTGGCCAGCCCTGGCGCAACAATGCCCTTCCTCATGTGCAGCCTAGTCTCTCTCGGATGGCACCGCAGCCAAAGTCATCGCTGCCTCCAACAGCTCCCAGGTTCCTGAGCCTCCTATCCTTAACTGGGTGTTTGAACTTTCCTTAAATGAATCTTGACTAAAGAGGTTAACATCTCATTTATGTCCTTCAACCCAGCTTTCCAATTACTTCCAGTGCAAAGGCTCCTATACCATGAATAAATAAGGCCTCAGCCCTCTAAAGGCTGGTGGCTTGAGGCGCCCTGGCCCAGGTCCAGGTCCTACAACTTGTTTTATCTTAGTACTTTTGTTTTATCTTAGTACTTGTTTTATCTTAGTACTTGGTACTTTATTTTTTTAGAGTCAGCGCCCCAATATCTACTCTTCCCTGCTCTGAACTGGCAAGAGCATGCCAGATATGCAAATTACTAAGGCAGTAACTGGGGTAGGTTTGATAGTTTTAATCCACTTTTCATGGTCTGAGTCAGTCAGAATTTTTTTTTTTTTTTTTTTTTGTATTAACATGTACTAATTGTACATATCATTGGGGTTTGCTGTGACATTTTAATACACAGGTACTGTGTATTTAATATTTAATACAGCATGCACTGATTAAATATTCCATATTTTAAAGGTATATTTATCTAAGCTGGATCCCCAAGTTCTCTAGGATTTGGGATTTTTTTTAAATTAAGAAAAATGAATAGAGTTCTCCCTTTAAATATGAATAATCCAGGCTGCTCCCCCAACTTTTAAAGTTTGTTAGGGGCTGATGAAGAGGAGGATGCTGACTCTCCTATTACCTCCAGGGCTGAATCCTCTGCCAGGCTAAGGGACAGTCTAGGGCCTGGCCAGCTAGCCTCTGTGGCTGCTGCAAAATAGAATCAGGGCCTAACCCTAACCCTAACCCTAACCCTGATTACACAAGACTATTGCTAAGGTCCCAGACTTCAACTGAGAGGCTAAGGGGACCAAGGGCAACTACAAAGCAGCACGCAAAAATTCAAAATCAAATGTCAAACATGCTTTTCTCCACTATCCACACCTCCACTCTCCTAGGCCCAGCTCTCCTGAGAGAAACTTAGCTCTCCTCTTGCTTTTTCTAAGTCTCAAACTTCCTCCCTCCAAAGACATTACAGGAAAAAGCTCCAATTCCTTTCACTTTACTACCCAGACTGATTTATCCCTCTTCATTTTAATCTTCTCCTCCCACTTCCTACCCAGGGAGCTTTGCCTTGTGTAACAGAAAGAACCATTAAATAACAAATTTTCATCACAGCCCCTTAGGGTGAAGGAGGATTGCGTTTCTCTCCCCCTTTTGAAATGTAAAAAGCTCCTTTCCATTCCATTTGAAGTGGAATTATTAACAGGACTCCAGTACTGGAGACCCTACAGCATAGCTCAGACTTTTTCTGATTGGTCTTCTTAACTCTTGTCAGTAAACTGGCCCTTCATGTCCTGGCTCACTTTGTAAAGTCACCCTAGACAGGGCATGTCTTTCCACTTTGTCTCCACTCTTAACTCTCACAAGCCTCTTTCCCTCTGATAGTGAACTCAGAATGTCTCAGTTTAAAGCCCAGGGAAATTGTGGGCAATCTCAAAGCCATCTGGATCTGGACATGATGAAAAGCAGGAGATGCTGATGTTCCATGGAAACACATTTTGGGGTTTAATGAGAAAGTTGTGGCTTCTAACCAGCACTATCTGTTAACCATCGATGACTGAGCTTTGCAGGCTATGAAAACCCATTCGTGTCAAAGTATGCTTTTCACGAGGTTAAAAACATGAGTGTCATATAAAACCAAAGAAAGCACACACTGAAGAGCTACTTATCCCATTAATGAAAACCCAGTAGGGTGGTAAAGCTGCTGCGCCAAAGGAATAGGGGAGAAACAGATGGTATTTCTAGTCACTGCAAGAAACAACACTAGAATAAATTATTAAATTACACACAAACTGGTTCATGTCATACAGGGCAATACGACTTAGATCTTGGGTTTGTCAAGACCTTTGGGTTTTTTTTTTATCAGGTAGAAATCAATCATTTTTATCTGTGTGAGCAAAGTTCATTGGTATTGCTATCAGACACGAATTATTTGCATTGTTTTAAGTTTTCTATAAGTCAACATCTACAAATCAATAGTAAACACCAGGTCAAAGGTACGACCTTATCCCTAAAGGTTTAGGTCATCCTTATACAGGCCTATTAGCCATTGTTCAAGGTGACATAGAAAGGGCATGTTGTCATCCTTTTCCCTATTTCCAAGATTGAGATGTATTTTTCTTCTTTAACAATGGAAAACAACTCTGTGTTGCTCTCAACTTCTTTAGGCACACTAATTATTTAAATGTTTTTTGGTCAACAATGGATTCTTCTTTTTTTTTCAACAATGGATTCTTTGATAAAGCCTATCACTTTAGAGAACAATATACTTAATGAACTCTGTTTAAGCCCTCCCTCGTTCCCCCAATACTCTCTTATTCAGAATAATCTAGTAAGAGGTCAGATGCATTTACTTTATCCCCCAGAACAAGATGTTTATACACATACAGAAAACTGAATAATGCTGGCCATGTTTCTGCAATATGGCATCTAGCATGACTGGACACTGGACTAAAATACTATCATTATGCTTTAATCAGAGATGCATAGACTCAGTAACTTATTTCTTCTCCCTTAACTTTGATATATCAAACTTAATTTATAAAACCACATGGATAGTTGATAATAGGACTGGTGTAAGTACATTAAAGGGAGAAAAGTATATGCTACATTAATCTTCAGACTGCTTATATCCCCAAGGTCCATTGATCACTACGGAGCAAATACCCCATCCTGAAACAGCAGATGACCTCTCCAGTTGAGCCTGTGAGCTCTGCCACCCTGACTGCCCCATCACTTCCCATAGCCACCTCCCCACCCCCGCCCCAGGGACACTGCTCTATAGCAGGAAAGGGAGGTTTTCCCCAGTTCCTGCTCATTAGCACTAGGGAAGCAGATGATTTTGAGGTAAGGAGTTGGCTGTGCTTTGGAAATATCTATATAACAACAAGCCTACGAGTCCATCTGCGGTATCCTCGCCTCTGTGCCAGAGTTCCACATTCCAGCTGTAATCCTACAGAATTCCCACCGCTTCCCTTTGCCTGAGCTAGTGCGGAAATTCTTTCTGCAGCTGTTGAGGAGGCTGATCACGGTGGGAGGAGAGTAGCAAGATGGCATTGAGCTACTACCCATCCCCAACGAAACACCCAAGATCCCTGGGGTAAGTAGAAGGTGAAAATTTTGAAATCTACTGGTGGTTATTTCTAACCTTAGATATTAGGTTGTAATAAACCTCACATTCCAAGAGGACTGTGGGTTGAGTCAATAATTACCGGTATTAATAAATTTAAATTTATTCTCCTTTTCCTTCTCTTGCCTATTCATATTGAGGAATATATTGGGCGAGGGGGAGGGCGGGGGGCAGAGGGTACATGGGAGTAGTGGGGAGTGATAAATATCTCTTGAGTTTTACAAAACTGCACAATGTGTCTATTTATATAATATGGTATGCGCCGGCATCACATAGGAAACACTGATATTTTTGTATTTTTAAAATTGTGGTAAGTCTCTATGACATAAAATTTACCACTTTAACCATCCAGCAGCATACAGTTCAGTGGTATGAGGCACACTCAATGATGTGCAGCTGTTACCACCATGTGCTTCCAAAACCTTCTCATCATCCCCTCGGTCTGTTCCACTTTTGGTCTCTCTGAACTTGACAGTACTGGGCACCTCATGTAAGGTGGAATCATACAGTATTGATGCTTTTGTGTCTGGCTTCTTTCACTCAGCACAAGGTTTTCACCATTCCACGTGGTTTTCTTCTTAAACAGTTACTTTCGATATTTAATTTTGAGTCTCCTATAGAAAGAGTAACTTCATAGTATCTTGTGACATGATTTAATATATGTCAAAATTTTAAAATCCCCGATTTTGCCTTCTAAAAGAGTAGGAGGCTGGCACACAGCTCAGGGGTAGAACCCTTGCCTAGTAGGCAGAAGGACCTGAGTTCCATCCCAGCACTGCAAAAATAAAAAGTAAAGACAAAACAAAAAAACAGCTGCAGTTGGGCTCTAATTACTTTTTTAAAAAATTTAATTATTTTTTAAAGTCAGCCATTGGCTCTGTAAAATATGAACAGGGATAAGAAGAGCAATAACAATCTTCACCAAGTGATTCATCTTGGCTGAGTATGACTTGGAATTCTGTAATGAAACGAAGTCTGCCCCTTGTACTTGGACTGGACAAAATCTACAGCAATATGGTCAGTCCATTGCTCCTTCCTGTGAACCACCAAGAGATGGGACCATGACTGATGCCACTTGTCAGGGAACAATGAAATGCAATTGGTGTCCAGCAGACCCAGCAGAAACACTGCTAGGCACAAGAAAAATATGCCCAGATGGTATTTTCTATTTATCAAGCTAAAAAAGCCAACTGCTCTTCACTTTGTGCCCAGAATGCTGCTTTTTCTAGATGGCGGCTCAAGCCGCGATCATCATGCTCAAAGAACCAGGGCACGTTCTAAGCAGCCAATCAGAGCTTCTTTCATCCCAGTTCCCCACCCCCTTACACAGTGCCTTTAATCTGAACGGGAGGGTAGTGGGGCAGGTGTTGAATGAACTGAGAGCAATATAATGGGATAATCAGATCAAATATGATCACATAGTAACCCCCAATCTAGTTCCTCCCAGCTGTACATTCAGTGGCTCCCAGAGTTAAAAAAAAAAAAAAAAAAAGTAAATCCTTCTTTAGGATAAGCTTCCCATGAGCCCCTCCAGTTGTATCCAAACTCATGCCAGCAAATGAAAGCCTCAAATTGTGTGATGTTTAAAACACAAGCACAGGCAAAGACACACGCAGGACCAAAATGAGACACAGTGAAGAGAATAAATTAGCACCAGCTGCAGCCCAATTAAGCAAAGATTCCCACAAGGGAAAGCTTACTTACAATTTACCTAAACAAATCCTCTTCTTTTTGTTGCAGTTTTCTGCTTATTAATTTTTTTTATTAAAATAACTACAAAGAGTAACCAAGAACATTGTTATCTCCACAGGGAAAAATAAACCAGTTCTTCCAGTCAAAAGAATTCTTTGAAAGGGCATTCTTTTTAGTCAAATATCTGTGTTTGCAACAATTTTTAGATAATTTTTTTAAACAAATCAAAGTTACACATGCCCACAGTTAAAAGAGCGCAAGAGTTTTGATGAAAAATACAATTTCCAGCTCCATCCTTTCTTACCTCCTTGGATGCTATAACTTTCAAATCTCTTAGCTATTTCTTCTGGGTTTTATCTCTCTGCATTTCTAGATGATGCTTGCACTGTGGTTTTTTGATTTGCACATCTTTACTTTGTCTTCTTATGTGATGAGATTTTTGCTGCCTGTGTCATAAGTCCTGCCATCCCACTCCTTCCCCTCCCCCAAACTCCCAATATAATAATATGGAATCCAGGAGGGAGGGGAAGAGGAAGAAAAGAGTCTTGTTCTACTGCATATTATGAAGTGAACATATATAGACAAAGAATAAAGTAAAACAACTGCCAGCACCTGCCTAGTGCTTGGCACAGTTCTAAGCACATTACATATGTCTACTCATTTAACCCTACAGCAATCCTGTGAAGTGATTGCCAGGAGTATCCCCATTTTATAGATGAGAAGATTAAGGCACAGAGAATTTAAGCACCTAGGAGATGCTGCACATCATTCTCAGTCTCTATATTAGAACGAAAATAAAAGCTGTGATAGGGCTTTGGAAATTCAGGAGCAATAGATAGCTACAAAGGGAGATAATGACAATGATGCTGGACACACATATGCAGCTAGGAACCAGAGTAAGACAATGCACAAAAGTTGGTCTGTGGTTTTTATTTATTTATTATTATTAATAATTATTTTGGTAGTACTTAGAATTGAACCCAGGACCTCATGCATGTGAGGCAAGTGCTCTGCCACCAAGTCACATCCCTAGCCCTTGCTTTGTGTCATATGTCAGCATGATGTTTATGCAGTTTGTAGTCCCTAGTTAAGAAAAAAAAGTGCAGCAGGGCAGGATGGTTGGTGCACAGAAAGGATGACAAGTTCAAGGCCAGCTTAGGCAACTTAGTGAGACACTATATTAAAATAAAAAATAGAAAGCTTTGGGGATGTAACTTAGTGGTAGAGTGCCTCTAGATTTGATCTCCAGTACCAGGAAAAAAAAAATTCAAATTAGGTACCAAGAGAATATTTAGTGTGTGAAAAGAAATCATAATGACTTAAAAACTAAAATTATAAAATAATACCACAAACATTACAACATCCAGAAAAATAACAAACTAACAGCAGATGTACCTCCCTAATTCTTTTCTTCCTACCTTTTCTACCAAGCTTCATGTACTTTGATTGCCTCATTATATAGCAACAGTTTAGTAACATCATCTGCTAAAAAAGGGGGCCTAGAAAATGAATTTATTCTTTCCTCTAACATGATAGATAAAATTGTGTTTTTTATATTAATAGTATAGTACTTTATTTCAGCTTAACATTTCATTATTAGAAACATTTTGTGAATTTTAGAATGCTTGTCCAATTTGGGAAAACCTCAAGTACATAGATCTTCTGTAATGAGCTGAAGATTCCAGGGCATTTCCGGTTTTACTGTGCTGTGACTGTTCTTGCATTCTCTTTGCATTGATGGCATTCAGAAACCAGAGTCCTGGGAGGGACCCATAGCATGGAGCCATCCGCTTGCCAGCTTTGAGGGTGTAGACCCCGGGGCCGCAAGCCCCTAAGGGCTAGTGCTCAGGCCACTCTGGCCCTCAACATGCAGCTCTGATGTTACAGCTCAGAGGTTCCTGGTGACAGTCTGTTCTCCAGGAAGCTGGAGCCCTGCCCCCAAGAACAGTTCAGGACCTGTCTCCCAGGTCGAAGACATGAGTGCAGTGACAGGATGGCCCTGTAATCCAGGCCAAGGCTGGCAGCACTGGCAGCGGTATTGGAGGGGCAGGAGCTCAGGCAGCCCCTGGAGTTACAGCTGTGACTTATTCCAGGAAAGAGGCCAAGGGCTGGATGGGCAAGGGCTGAGCTGAATATGCTAATGAGAAGACTTGCCAGACTAGGCAGGAGCTGAAAGGCAGCCATGTTTTTCACCATTCAAATCAAACACCTGAGACATTTTACCAAATAAAGACATAAATCTTCATTTGAGCAACTTTCATTACAAACCATGGAAAGAGCAAATTGGGCCTGGGAGAGAGCATTGGGTTAGCAGTCAGGAGATCGGAATGTCATTGTCTGTACTAGGCTACAGCAGGCAAGCCATTTCACCCCCCAGCCTGTGCTTCCTCCCCGTAAATGCAAAGGCTGGATGAAGAATATGGATGGGAATCTCTACTCCTCAGACCCAGTCCAATCCTAATGGGCAATTAGCAGAGGGGGAACAGGGTCCTTGCCACTTTTGCTAGGTCCTTCTGAGAGCAGCCAAGGTCCTGCACCAAACTGGGCATTGGAAAGGAAATCCAAGAGAGGGCACTACAAACCATCCTATAAGAGCAGAATATTTTCTAGCAGTTCTAGAAGTCTTTACAAACTAAAAAATCCTGGTGCCTGAAAAGTTACAAAGCAAAAAGGGAGTTGAAAGAAACCATAAGCACCTTCTTCTATCGTAAGTATTAATTTTTAGTGGGTGGAAGTGGAAGTGGGAATAAAATATTTCTAAATAGGACATCTAAGTGCTTCCAAATGTTGTTCTCATTTTCTTTCTCCTTCATCTTCTTTTTAAAACATTAATGTACAGCTTGCCACTGCGGAGGTGCACACCTGTAATCCCAGCCGTTTGGGAGGCTGAGGCAGGAGGATTTGAGAGTTCAAAGCCAGCCTCAGCAAAAAAACAAGGTGCTAAGCAACTCAGTGAGACCCTATCTCAAAATAAAATACAAAAACAGGGTTGGGTTGTGGTTCAGTGTTTGAATGCCCCTGAGTTCAGGCCCCAGTACCAAAAAAAAAAAAAAAAAAAAGGGCTTGCCACTTTCTAAATTGTTTTCATGTAAGTATTTTAAGACAACTGTGGGCTTTTCTAGCTAAAAAATTAGGAAATAAGTTTGTAAGCCTCTGCCTCTCTGACCAGTGGGAAAAAAATGGTTTAAATATGCAAGGTGGTATGACATGACCAATTAGAATATACACCCCCCGATTCAGTATAGAAACTTCTTTTCACTATGTGCTGGGGTTGTGGCTTAGCGGTAGGTAGAGCACTCGCCTAGCATGTGCGCAGCCCTGGTTCAATCCTTAGCACCATGTAAAAATAAACACATTGTGTATAACTAAAGCAAAATAAATAAATAAATAAAAAGAAAGAAACTTCTTTTCACCAAATTTCATCACTGGTGTTCAAATCTGTCAGAACACTCTGACCTTTAAGAACAGCTTTCTGGTATCAGTTATTTTTCAGAGTGAGCATGCAGCACTTCTTTTTTTCCTGAACAACATTTTTTTCTTATTTAAAAATCAGTTTAGTTATCTTTAACAAAAACAACATACAGCCATAATAAAAATTGCAAAATATGTGCCATAAAACAGAAAGTCCCTTTAACTCCAGAGATAAACACTGCTTGGTTGGTAATCATCCAGATATCTTTTCAATGTTATTATAGATCTTTATAGCATATGCAAATTGGAATAAAAACATACATGAAGTATTTTTCATGTTGCCTTTTTTCCTGCAGCTTGGATTTTAATAATGAACAACTATCTATGTCAATACAGGCAGAGTTGCTTCCCTCTTTTTACACCACCACAGTCTCCTATTGTAGGGTGCTATGATTGTTTAATCTGCTATTGATGTGCATTTGGGATGTCTCCAACATTCCTGAATAGCCACAGTAATGAACAAAATACTTGTATAATAATCTTTGTGCACATCTGCAAGTGCTTCTGCAAGATAAATTCCTAGAAGGAGAGTTGCTGGGCCAGGGTCTATGCATATTTTAATTTTGACACAGAATGTCAAACTGTTGTCTAAAAGGATCCAGCCAGTGTAAACCCCATCACCACCATCACAATTACATGAATTAGACTCTATCTTTCCTCTTATACTTTTGCTGACACTTGTACTGCTGTTAAAGCGTTATCAATCTGATATACAAAGAAAGATGTTTATATTTCTCATGAAGATATTATATAAAGAGGTACTAATGATAAATCACTAAGAAACAAATAAGTAAAACAGTAATAAAAATTTAGGTCAGTTCTGTCTTAGTTTAGGTATCTAAATTTGGTATCAGATAATAACACAGATGACCAAGGGCAGTTTCCTATTGGAATCAGCATGGGTTCTCCTTAGTTTCCCAGGCCTAGAAGTTTCCATCTTCCTGTTTTTTTGTGTGTATTTTGTTTTGTTTCGTTTTTGTTTTTTGCCCTCTTCCTACTTTATCAGCCTCACCAGCTCCCAAAATGTTTGTGTCCCTCAGCCTCCCTCCTTCTACCATCCCATTGGTTGTTCCTATAAGAATGAGGATGATTTTCCTAGACTTTGGTCCACATCCTGGAACTGAAGGAATTCTGGAATTCTGAAATTCTTGCCAAACTAATTCCACTGAGCCAAGACATTAGGAATGAAACTAGGAAGACACAGAGAAGGTGGCTGGGCAAAGCAGCTAGCAGCATATCTCAACTAAAGCACAAAAAGAAAGTATCTTCACCATTTCTTCCTTCTGATTCGAAGAGAACTTCAAATTCAATGTCTGTTCTTTCAATCAGAGGACTAATTGGGGATCTTTAAGATGTGATTGTCTAGCTAGGAGGGCAAATAGTCCCTTTCCCTTAGGACCAGAGCTGCCCACATCTACATAGCAGTAGTGTTACCTTGGAAATAGAGGCCCTCTTTGAAAGGGGTCTATTTGTGCTTTTTAGTGCTTTTCCCTAGTTGAAAAAGGGAATGTATGAACAAATTGAAAAAATAACTATGTGTAAATGGCCAAAAGATCAGAAGGAAGGGAACAGGAGGTGGGGAAGGGGAAGGGGAGGGAGAGTACTAGGTTCTGAATTAGAATAAAATATATTCCATGCTTGTATAATTATATCCAAATGGATTCTATAAAATAAAAAAATCACTCTGAAACTTAGGAGCTTGAAGTGATAAAAAAAAAATTCAAACACTATAGGCAGAGCTAATAAAAAGTTTCTCTCTCATTCTAGACCTCCAGTCTCATTATACCTGTTAATAATTTCTGGTGGGCTGGGGTTGTGGCTCAGTGGTAGAGCGCTTGCCTAGCATGTGCGCGGCCTGGGTTTGATCCTCAGCACCATGTAGAAATAAAAATGCACTGTGTACAACTAAAGCAAAGAAATAAATATTTAAAATAATAATAATAATTTCTGGTGTATCCTTCTAGCTATTTACTATACACATGCCTACCAATGGTTTAGAGATGAGATGCCCCCTGCCCCAAAGCTCATGTGTGAAACAATGCAAGGAAGTTCAGTGGTAAAATGATTGGGTTATGAGAACCTTAACCTAATTAGTGCTTTCATCCACTGGAATAGATTAACTAAGTGGTAACCATAGGCAGGGTAGAATGTGGAGGAGGTAGGTCACTGGAGGTGTGCCTTTGGGATATGTATATTTTGTCTCTGGTAAGCAGAGCTCTATCCCTGCTTCCTAATTGCTGTGATCAGAATTGCTTTCTTCCTTTGCATCCTTCCACCATGATGTACTGCCTTACATCAGGCCCAGAGCAATGGAGTTGACCAACTGTGGACTGAGACCTCTGAATCCATAAGCACCAAATAAAATTCTCCTCCTCTAAAATTGTTCTCATCAGGTCTTTTGATCACAGGGGCAAAAATGCTGACTATAACACACACCATATACATTGTTGTGTGTCTTGGTGGAGTTTTTTTTTTTTTTTCTTATCAATGCACATGCAGATTATTCCCAGTCTTCATGCACACATGTACTCATTCTTCCCAACAACTGCACAGTATTCTCTGGTGGATATGCCACAGCTTGTTGTACCAAGGTTCTATTAAATATGACTTAGGTTGATTCCATTGTTCAGGTATGATATATATACATGGCCCTATATGTACATATGTTAGTAAATATGCATCTTCTCCTAAAATATAATTGCTTTTATAGGATTTTTGCATTTTAATCCATTAAGTCCCAAGCCTCCAATTCTGTGAATCAGACTTCCTTCCTTCCTTCCTTCCTTCCTTCCTTCCTTCCTTCCTTCCTTCCTTCCTTCTCTTTTTTTGATACCAGGGATTGAACCCAGGGGTGCTTAACCACTGAGCTATATCCACAGCCCTTATTTATTTTGAGACAGGGTTTCCCTAAGCTGCTGAGGGCTTTACTAAGTTGCTGAGACTGGCTTGCAATCCACCTGCCTGCTGATGGAATAACAGGCATGCACCAACTGCTCCTGGCTCAATTCTGTGAATATTTCAACAAAGCTGACCCAGGTGCATTGAAAATCATAATCTAGACCTTGTCTGTATAAGTGTTATAATAGAACTATATATCATGTATTATGTAATTATTTTGTGTATTACATAATGTATTGAAGTTTTTTTTTTTTTTTTTTTTTCTTCTTTTTTGTTTTTGTTTTGTACTGGGATTTGAACTTAGGGACACTTGACCACTGGGCCACATCCACAGCCCTCTTTTTTTTTTTTTTTTTTTTTTTTTGTATTTTATTAGAGACAGGGTCTTACTGAGTTGCTAAGTGCCTCACCATTGCTGAAGCTGGCTTTGAACTCACGATCCTCCTGCCTCAGCTTCCCAAGTGCTGGGATTACAGGCGTGTGCCACCGTGCCCAGCTTGTATTGAAGTTTTTAAAGGTGTTCCATATACGGAACAATGGAACAAAATGGGTTAATTTGGCTAGATGTTGCAAACTGCTTTCAAAATAAGTTGCACCAATTCACACTCCCACCGGTATATAAAGTGTTTGGTGGTTTCTCCTGCTATCAAAAGAAGCCCTTTGAAATGAACAACTCCACAAGTCCTGCACATAATAAAATTGTCCTCAGAAAATGGATTTCTAAATAAAAGATCCAAATTACACAAATTGGACACTGTCTGGACCCCTCAGAGAGGTCAAACCAGGCCCACTGCTATGAGTTTCTCCTTTTAATGCCACACTATTTGTCTCCATTTACTCCACAACCTTTGTGAACCACACCAACTTTGGCAATTTTACCCATAAATCACTGACATTGATGGAGGTGATGGCCCCAACATCACTTAAGCGATCAGACTGAAACTACTTTCTAGTGTATTCTGTTCAAAAGCTTGAGCTTGCCCTGAGTCATTATCAGAATCGTCTTCCCTTGCCCCTAAATATACACTGCTCTAACTGAGACACTGATTGCCCAAAGAGAAAATGCCACATTGACTGCCACTCATAATCACATCACGCTGCCTTTGGATTATAGAACTTCTCCACCAAAGAGCTCACAACACTTTAATGCTTGTTAGCTGGTTTACCTCCACAGTTGCTTACTGAGTGGGTAGAGGGAGGAATTGTTGAAAATCCCTGAGACGCAGGAGAGATTACTTCAAAGTCCTCAACAGAAGCCATGAACACAAGATCCTGTGCCACAGTCCCAGATTCAATCAAGGTAGACCCAAGGATACTACAGGTGACAGGATTTAAAGAAACCCATTAGGTAACACTTCTTTTTTTAAAGTTTCTTTTGTATTTCCTCAGAATCTGTGTATGACCTTTAAAACTGTGGTGTCAGGGCAGAAGTGGCTGCTGAGAGGCCAGGACTCCTTCCAGAGGCTTGGCAGATGCTCACCTGCTTCCATCTGGCCCACTGTAAATCAAGACATAGCTGAGGACGTGGGCGCCCCAACTCTTTTAAAATATGGACAAAGGAATCACAGAATGGTATGAGGATGCTAGGGAGGGAGAGCTGGTGGTAGTGAAGAGGAGAAATTTGGCAGTTTTAACCCATCACCAGCTGGGCAGGTACATGATTCCAGCATGTTGTAGGCTTGTTTAGGCTGTGGTAGCAATAAATTTATATTAGGATTTTTTAGCATTCACATGGCTCAATTTGAGGAGTGTGGGGGTTACTTGGGTGAGAAACCCCATAGGTCTGAGTGGGACTGTGCATTGCTTACAGGAGAGTAATGTATGCAGTAAGAGGCATGGTTTACACACCAGAGAATAACAGAAAGGTGCCTGCTAGCTCTTCCAAGCTGTCCTGTCCTGAGAACTGCCTTTGAAAGGTCTTTGCTGGTCCAACTGGATGTTCTAGGGCTGAGTCAGAGCCTCACTGTCCTAAGGCCATCCTTCCCCAGTAGAAACTGGCACAGGGGCCTCACCCAGTGGGTTCTGAAGTTTTGAACACGCCACCTTCAATATCATCCAGATTGCTTGAGCTTTCCCCAGGTTTCTGGGAGAGGGCCAGGGACAGGAAAAGCAAGCAGTTAACAGTTATTAAACCTCCAATCTGTGTCATGAACTATGCTAAAAGCACATTTAATATTCACAAGTTCACTAGTAGTTGTATTTGATATAGCCATTTTGCAAAGGGGGGACTTTTGGAAGGGAGAAATTAAACAATGTACCCAGACTCATGGATCCCTATAGTATCTGTATGGACATCTCTTGCTTTTTTTTTTCCTGACCAGCATCCCTTCATCTTTCTTAAGCAATAGCACCATCTGTCACGAGTTGTAACGGGACTAATTCCTTCCCCAGTCCCACCCCAAACCCCTCTCTGGAGTTGTGACTCAGAATCAACCCATCAGCAGCCTCATCAAGATCTCTGTTGTAATTCTTGGCAAAGAAACTGTCCTTCCTCCATTCACCACTAGTGTGAGAACCTGCAAATCTCTAGCTGCTAAGGAAGACTTGTTTTCAGAATGAGGCCAAATGAGAAATCATCAGAGTGGAAAAAAAGGAGCTAGATTTCCACTGACTTCCCTTGAGCACCTGGATATAGCAAACAAAACCAAGCAAAACAAGTGCCTTGGTTTCTTGGTTTTATGAGACAATGTAGCCCTTGTTTACACCAGTTTGGTTAATAAGGTAAAAAGCTGAACTTTGAATCCAGCTTTGTCTGACTTCAAAGCTCTTTTCACTATGCAGAACAGCTTCCCCCAAATACAGTGTTCACTGAGCCTATATTTTCCTAAGGCCCAGACACACAAGCCCAAGTTTCAGGTTTCAGAGTGGAGAACAAGTCACAATGCAGTCATGGGTTGAGGACCATTGTGGCATTCGGTTCACTGAGAGAATTCCGCTCCCCAACAGACACACAAGCTTGTGTACACATGGTTCTCTGGGTAAGATAACTTCCTTTGGGATCTGAGCACACTCCAGGGTCTTGGGCTGTGTTGCAACGCACCCAAGCTGTGGTGGTGCAGGTCTTTTGGAAGGGCCAGGCAAAATCTCTCCAGTTAAATGATACCAAGCAGTTGTCACAATATTCCTGAGAAAACATCACTGGGAGATTGTCTTGTCTTAGGTTGGGCTGCCATAACAAAATACCATAGATTGTGTGGCTGAAATAGCAAAAGTTTATTTTCTCACAGTTTTGGAGATTGGAAATCTCCAAGATCAAGGTGCCTGCAGATAGGTTTCATTCTGAGGCCTCTTCTCTTGGCTTCTCTTGGCCACCATCTTGCTGCGTGTCCATATGACCTCTTCTTGTGCACATGGAGGGTGACTGAGCACTCTGCTGTCTCTTAAGGGCATTAATCTTATTATATCAGAGTCCCACCCTTATGACCTCACTAAACCTTAATTATTTCCATAAAGGCCCTGTCTCCAAATACAGTCACATCGAGGGTTAGTGTTTCAACATGTGAATTTGGAGGAGGGAACATAAAACATTCTGTCTATAACACACTGGAGAATTTCAGTCAAAGGAGATGTGGAGAAAATATAGAACATAATATTCAGGAGAATTTTCAGGCAGTTGGGTCTGCTTCCAGTAGCTCAGGCTTAGGAAGTTTGCAGTGATCAGAACAGATATTTTCTGGACCTGTACTACTTGTTGTTGTTGTTGTTGTTTTCCTGTCTTGTTACAGGATAAGATGCCAGATTTTCCTCTTTTGCTTTGGTGGAGATTTTTGTTGGCACTTCCTGGTTTCAAGATAAATCCATGTGTTAAGGTTTGTGGTATCCCAACTGGGAAAGCTAAATTAGTTAATTGAAAAATGAAAAATAGGAAAATTAAGCCAGCAAGTTCTCCAAACATATTGGGCCAATTTAAAACCCAGGTTAACACTGATTTATTGTTTTAATAAGATTCCCGTGTAAGGAAAAAAATGACTAGCCTGCCACATAAATAAATATAGGAATGTGTTTATTTGGCTGCAATATATGGGAGCAACAGGGCAAGTGATTCCTTGAGTTTTCTGCATTTTTTTCTTATCTTTAAAACCCTTGGGCTTTCGATGTTATTTTTAGCCAAGACCAATGTCCACAGAATAATGTGATACTCTGAGTTCTTTCTTTACCAAAAATGACTCGTGAAGCCATCTCAGAATTCAGATGAGGGTTTGGGGCCAGCACTGGCCCACAGTCCTCTGGCCAGGACCGTGCCGTGGCCAAAAGAGAAGCAATGCTCAGAAGAAGCCAGGTGGAGGGACAGCTGGACCTGCCCCAACCTTCACAGCAGTTCAAACAGGGCTTGTCAGTACAGAGTTCCAGTGTAGGGTGGAGGCTCACGAGGCAGGGGCACCCCTTCCTCTTCTATTGGTCCCATCACCTTAAGTTCAGAGAACTTGTCCAACTCCCCTTAGCCTCTCGGATCATCATGCAGAACAAGGGTTAAGGACTTTGGGCTCTCTCATTGAACATTTTGGGAGATGTAGCGACTATGTGCACTTTCATCTGAACAAGAAGATGAGGGGAAAAGTGCCCAAAGTTCAGAACCAAGTTCCAGACATCTCATGGCTAAATCCATAGCCTTAAAAATCCCATGTCCATTCTGACTTTGCAATATCGAGGCCAGAGTCACAGGGACATTTCCAGGGCCTTTTAAAGATAGGCAAAGCCAAGAATTAGGGTCCCCAGTCTCTCAGGAAGTAGTATCTAGGAAGTAACAGTCTCTACCAAGCAGGCATTGAACATAAAGGGGATCTAACAGTGCTCCCCGTTTTATTTCTTCAGCTGAGTTGTAGATACACAGGTATTTGTTACATTTTTCCTTATCCTTTTTTTTGAATGTCTACATATTGCATAACACATTTTCCAAATAAAGTTACATTAAGAAATGAAGAAGGCATTAAGACAGGACAGTAAGAATATCTTTTCAAACTTAATACACTTGATGACTTTGATGGAGCCCTCATAAGAAGTCCAGAAACGATATTTCCCACCCAGGACTACATGTTGTAAACCATTATCCAGAATAAAGAAAATTGAATCTATCAGCTATAGAGTCAAATTCTAAAATAGTAACAGTATAAAAAAAAAAAAAAAAAAAAAAAAAAAAAAATAACAGTAGACCATTCTTTTCCTTGTTATGTGTCTTTTTTCATGTAAAGTGCACTTAACCCTTTGAAAGCTCATTTTCGTTCATGTAGTTACTGCACCACCACAGAAAGGAGAGAATAGTCTTTTCACTCAAGAGGATGAAATTTGGACACATCACAGGAGGAGGCTGAGCCCACTCTGGGAGGAAGCAGGAGGGCGGGGGGTCAGAAATGAAGGCATTTTGGTCCACAAACCCTCATTCCCCATCAGAAAGACTATTCCCACTGCCCCACCGTTTAGCAATCTAGTAAGATCAAATTAATTGAGAATGGACAATTATCACTATTGATTTGTATCCAATGAGTATAACATTACATTATCAACAAATGGTGGAAGATAAAAAGGCTGAGTAAGGAAGGGGCTTGGAAATTTCTCATGAAAGGACATAATCTCTATCATGAGGCACTTGCTCACATTAACAGGCCCATGAAATTGATTTCCATGGAAAATGCCTTAGATAAAAATCCAAGGAAATCTTTTCAGAATTACTGCAACTGTGATCTTTGGGGGAATGTTTATGCATACGTCCATATGCGTGTATCTTTAATCAAGCTATTTCTTACGTTCAGTAATGAGGCCTACGTGAAGGAGATAAAGCTAGATGGCCTCATTATCTATAGTCAGCATGTATTTCAAACAAGAAGTTAGATGTGGCTTCTTTTGTTGTTCCACTGGAAGTGATAACTTCAATGTAATTAGATTGGTTGATGAGTGACTAGTTGAGTTAATAAATGGACATAAGGTGAAAATACTGTTGTCCAAAGACTGATTCGAAGGGATTAAAAAGAATACAATGGACCTGTCTGATAAAATGCACCGCACTAATGTTCCCTGGGAAGACTGTGTCCAGCAGGTTTGTAAGAAACCTGGGGAACTGGTGTGATGTGGCAGAAGAAAGGACATTAGCTGTCCAGGTAGATGGGTAGAACTGGATCTACCCTTTATCATCTGAAAAATGGGAATGATAAATACCCACACGGGTGCCAGATTTGAGGGAAAAGGAAGCCTTGTGGTTTAAATGCCAAGTGCAGGGCCATCAGAGCACACAGCCATCTTTCTTTCTACCCAAGGATGACAGGTTTTTCTCCCTAGGCCTCCATTCCTCAGGAGAAGAGAGCCCCAGTCTTAACCAGTTACAGCAACAGTGAAAGAAAAGGAAGGAGCCAGATTCCATCAGTATTTCCTCCCCATGACTCCCAAGCCCTTGATGAGCCCCTTTGGATTTTTTTGATCACAGGCTAAAGCCGTCATGCAGGGGGTTGGCCCTTCCAGTTGTTAAACACTGTCTGCTTCCTTACCAGCTACTACGCTACATCTGCATCAAGTCCCGCAGGGCACCCCAGTTAGTTTGCAGCCCTGGTCTCCTTTGATCCAGAACCAGTGGGTTGATGCCACCTCCTTGGGGTGTGTGTGTGGGGGGACAGTGTGTCTTCAGGACCTTTCTAAGAGCTCTGGGTAGCTGTCTAGCAGGGTCCCTTGGTTTCTAAATAATTTGATTATCACCTCTGTTTCTAACCACTTCTCTGTTCCCACACTTCTTCTTTGGCCCCCAACTTGTCTGTGGGATAGCAGAGAACCAGAAATCCCATTCGCCTTGGGAAGCCCCCTCTTGTGGACCAGCGCTGCGGGCCCAGGCTGCAGTCTGCCTACTCAGCTCCCCCTCTGAATTCCAGCTGCCCCGAGGTCAATTTGACTTGTATGGTTTGTAATGTGAGCCAAATGGAAAGCCAAATGGAAGCTCCAGTCTGCAGGGTAGCTTGGTTTGTTTTGAAGCCTTCTGTACCGTGGAGCAGGGATCTCAAGGACATGGTTTCCTGCGTGTGTGTGCCTGCTTTGAATACCCGTCTTCCCGGCAGAAGGCACACAGCCTTGGAAAGGGCCCACAGAGCGGCTCTAGACACAGCTCTGACAGGCACAATGCTGGGAAAATTGGGCCCTTGTTTTTCTCTTTGTCCCCTCCTGTGACCTGGAGGGAGCTCTAGGGAGTCAAGTTATTACAGAGTCCCAGGAGTCCATATGCACAACCAGCACCGTTTTTTCTTTACCCGACTGATCTTTACAGTATTCATACTTTGTGCCGGTACTAGAGCATCTCCGTCCTGGCAGGTTTTCTAAGGTGATTAAATACACTTGTGATTGATAAAATACAAACTTATCCAAAAGACTACCGAACTCAGATGCTTTTTTAATCACATATTTAAAAAAAAATATCAACGGATACTGAAAGTATAACTACTACCATGAGAGGAGGCTGTAAAATTTGACATTAACAATAGGTCCTCATCCCAGAGCTGTTATGGAGGTGAGAAGGAGGTGCGTGGTGTAATGAGAACACCGATTCACCTCTCTTCTGCCTGGGAAGCCATCATTCCAGTCAGTGGGGTGTCCCTAGTTCTGCAAATGCACAGAAAAAAGAGGGGAAATAGGTAATTCTAGTCTCAAAGCTCACCAAAGTGTGCTCAGATCTAAATAGGACGTTTACAAGCCAGGCCACTGACGGCTGCTGAATAACAACATGGCCTCAGCCCGGCAGCATGGAGATCCAAAGGGGGCTGCAGGCCAATGCAATTAGATGTGCATCTCCTCTTCCCTCCCTCCTCAGCCCCTGCCCTCCTGTTCTTCCCCCTTCTGGCTGGTCTTCAGAAAAGTGTTGGCAGGTAGCTTCCAGCTGGGACGGATGCCAGGTTTCGAGATGGAGGAGCTATTCTGCAGCTGTGCTGGCAGGGGAAGGAGCGGAGGAGCTAGGGTAAATGAATTAAGTCCTGATTCTCCATGGTTAAGCTGCGGGATGCTTCTAACACACGGGGGCAGCTGCTGGCTGCATCGCATCAGCTGGTCTGAGCACCGTGCTGCAAACTAAATAGGAAGACAACAGCAGCGGCCAAGATGAAGAGAATTACCATGCCAGCGCGATGCGGGGAGAGTGATCTTGCTTTAAACACAACCACACAGCACATGTACTTTGTGGGAAAATCCCCTCTTTCTTATCATTTGCAGGAGATGTTGAAACACACCTTCAATCAAACTGCACTATTTTGAGCAACTATTTCATAATCTTTCTCATCTAATCCCATATTGGCAATATTTGAGGGGGTGGCCAGTTTCCAAGGGCAATATGCCAGGTTTCTATAAAATTAAATAAGATGGAGAATTGGCAAAGTAAAGGTGACAAGAGGAAAGTATGTAGTCATCTATGTCTTGGATCCAAAACACATTATTCTTTCCCTGAGAAATCAGATGAGTCGTAACTCAGTGATATAATGGTGGAGACACACAAGGGTCCTCTAAAATAACCTTAACCTGTCTTTACAACTTCTGCAAGGGTTAACTTCTGAGTTATCACACTGGTAAAATTTGTTAAGAAAGAGTCTTTATTTATGTTTTGATATCTTTAGAGTGGGCAGAATAAGGCCCTCTTTCCCCCAGATGTCTGCATCCCACTCCCTGGGACCCGTGCATATGTGTAACCTTACGTGGTGAAGGGACTTCACAGCTGCAATTAAAGATCTTGACACAGGGAGATAATCCTGGATTACTGGGTGGGCTCAATGTAATCACAAGGGTGTTTACAAGTGAAAGAATGAGGTTGGTCAGTGTCAGTGGTATGATGTGAGATTTCACCTTGACTTTGAAGATGGTAGGGGGCTATGAGCCAAGGAATGCAGGAGGACTCTAGAAGCTAGAAGAGACAAGAAAACAGACTTTCTCCTGGAGCCTCCAGAAAGAGACATAGCTCTATTGGTACCTTGATGTCAGCCCAGTGAGACCCATTTTTGGCTCTGATCTCTAGAACTGTAAGATAATACATGTATGTTGTTTTAAGCCAATGAACTGGTGGTAATGTTGCAACAGCAATAAGAAATTAACACAATCACAATCAAATAATGTCAGATTTGGAGCTTAAAAGTTCTGTATTTTAGGTAGGATTAAAAACTGTCTATACCATTTCAAATAGACACACTGACTTTTTTTTTTTTTTTTTTTTGTACTGGGGAATTAAACCAAGTGGTGTTTTACCATTGAGCTATATCCCCAGCACTCCCACCTACATAAACCAAATTCCTTCTAAAAAAAAATTTTTTTTTACTTTGAGACAGGGTCTCACTAAATTGCTTAGGGCCTTGCTAAGTTACAGAGGCTGGCCTCCAATGGGCAATCCTCCTGCCTTAGCCTCTGTAGTCACTGGGATCACAGGTGTGCACCACCATGCCCAGCTAACTCCCTGAGGACATTTAGTTATTAAATATCTATGAAATACTTTCACTTTTATGGAACTCAGTTTTCTTAGATCCTCTTCTCAAAAGGGAGGTAACCAACTAATTACATCCTATAGTTGGGTAAAGATGCAGCAAAGGGGTTTTGTAAAGCCTAAGGCACAGAAAAGATATATAACTGACAGAAAGGACCCCCAGGCCTCACATGGGTCACTCCAGTGAGAACTCGACTCCTGTGCCTCACTGGTTTTGGAAATAAGCTAATGTCTAGATAAAACTCTTTTCTTTTTCCCACCTCTAGATTTTGAGACATGCTAGAGATTCATTCTTTGAAAATAGATGTACATCAGTTAAATTAATATCCCCCAAAACCTAAATTTAGAATTTCGCTGTCAGAAAACAAATGTATGAAATGTCTCTATTCTTATGGCTTTCATAAGAGGAAAAAGAATAAAGTTAGCTTTTAGTTCAACTGTTCAGGCCAAACCTATTTCCCAATGTGCATTTCAATGACCTTTTGGGGTCAGGTGTACCTTTCACATGAAATGATTTTAAAAGGCTCTGGACTGGGAAAAATAAGAATCATTAGCTTCACAATATAATAAATCCAATCTGGGATCTCCTGTGAAATACAAGCCTGGGTAAGATTGCCTGGGAGCATATTTTCTGAGCTTGATCCCTATTAGAATTTCTTTGTAAGTCAATTATGGACCAGCCATAAGTACACTGTTGGAAAAATGAAAATAAGCTGGAATTCACAGAGACTAGGACCAGAAGGACAATCCTGCTACAGCATTGGCCTCCCAGGAAGATTAGTCCCTACAGGTAACAAGTTGGGAGCAGGGGAAACTTGGGTCCACCCAGGATGGAGTTATTATTCAATATTTTTATTTTGAATAATAACTGGTGGATGGTATCTCTGGATGGAGGGTGTTATGGTGTAGATATGAGGTGTCCACAAAATACTTTGGTGTGAAACAATGCAAGAATGTTCAAATGATTAGATTATGATAACCAAAGGGTTGATCCACTTGAATGGATTAACTGGGCGGTAATTGTAGACATGGAGGGTATGGCTGGAAAAAGTAGATTACTAGGGGTATGTCCTTGGGTATTATATTGTCCCTGGCTCCTTGCGCTGAAGCTCTCTTTCTGCTTCCTGGCTCCCATGGACTGAGCAACTCTCTTCCACCATGCCCTTCCACCATAATGCTCTGCCTCACCTCAGTCCCAGAGCTATGGAGTCTGCTGACCATGGATTGAACTCTGAAACCAAACCAAATCAAACTTCTTCTCCTCAAAGTTGTTGTGGTCAGGTGTCTTGATCTAAGTGATGCCAAGCTGACTGACACAGAGGGAAAACTCCTGAGCACCAGGATGGTAGAGAGCTATGCCTTCCACCAAGGGATGGGGTCCAGGTGGACTGAAGTAGAACACTCAGGCTGGATGGGAGGAAGGGGTGTGGTGGGAGAGACTGTCAGGGTTCTAAATTAGGTGACTAGATTCAATAGAAGGTCCAGGCCCAAGAAGACAGCAAACTTCATGAAGTGGGACAGAGCCTCCCTGCCACATGGGGACATACAGTCACACAAGAAAACAGGAGTTTCTTAAGCAGCAGCCACAACTCTTAACACAACTTAGTTCTAAGTACCTTGGAGGATGGGTGTGAAACCCCAGTTAAACTCCTCAGCTTGGTTCTGATTGGCTCCGTGACTGGCTGCAGCTGGACCTCCCAGCTCCAAATCAGCCCTTGCTGCCCACGCGAGCTGAGAGCAAGATGGGAGTGGGATTTATGGCAGTGCCGGCTCCATCCAAATGGACCAGGACATTTTGCCAGAAGAAGTTGTAAAAATGTGAATTTTACATCTTTAAGCTGCTCTGTTCCTATCACATGGACATTTCACTTTGCAATTCCATTAAGTAAGATTGAAATTTAAAAAATGGAAAAAGTTAAAACAAGTCACTGCCACAGCGAATCAAATCCCCAGGTTCGACACCACGTTTACGTAGCCCCAAAGCAGAGTCAAGCAGCTCTAGAGAGGTGAACCTGAGGAGGTGGGAGCCAGGATGGGAGGAAGCAAAGTGAACTCTTTGAACTGAATCAGAGCAAATGAGTTGAAGCACATTGGGAGAAGGGTCCAGCAGAGATGATGAGCCATTGCTGTTCAGGACTCTCCAAAGACTCCTAAAGAAAATCCAGCCCCACAGAGGAGGCCAGTGGAGACCCAGACACGAGGCCATTAACTATACCAGCTCCAGCTCTTCTGAGACATCTAGCAGCTGTGTCCTCACTAATGGCACGAATGTCCACCGAATGGGAGGCAGGGAGCATGCTGAGAGCAAAGCAATCAGCTCCCGCTGTCACTGGGTGGGGGACGAGGCTTTGGTTCACATGATACATTCCTAAGCACACAGGGGCTAATCGCACACTTTAATTTATGGAGTGGAGTGCTCTCTAGCAGAAATCTATGGGGAGATTTTTCTTGGGGGACCCACTATATAGGCTCAGAGGAGGAAGGTGGAAGAACATTTGCAAGGAGTCTGGACTTCATGAAGGATGTGGCTGATCAGCTATCTTCCTGTAAACCTCTGATTGTTCCTGTTTCTTAGATTATCTATCTTCTCTATTCCTTCCTCCCACTCTTTAAGACAGCCCTGTCATGTCAGGGAATGGGAGGTGGGATCAGGAGAAAGAGTGGGGTAGGCACAGAAGTAGGTGATCTCCTAGTCTTGAGTGTGAGTGACCCTTAGGACATATTAGGACAAACACTGTCCTTGGACTTTGAGGACAGGCAGGGCCCATGGCCCATGCAAGACTCATCTACTGAATTATTAGGGGATAGGCCAAAAAATAACTTCATTCCTTTTTTCATGTTCCCTGTGGGCTCAGCTTACATTAACCTATCTGCCAGATGATAGAACTACTTTGTAAATAAAAATACCAGTTATGAAAATGTATGTGGCAATTGTCACAGGGCAGAGACAGGGAGAGGGTTCCCCAGGAGGTAGAATCTGGGATAGAGATTGCATGCAGTGGTTTATTGGGGAGTATAGTTCATGGGGCAGTGGAAGAAGCCCAACAGTGATACAGTCACAAAAAAGGGCTCAACTCATCCTGTCAGGAACCCTGAGCCTGGGCTGACTCCATAGAGTGGTCCTGCATTGGGGTGTGAGGGACAGGTCTTAATACTCCTGCATGGTCAATCATTGAATGGGGGCTTCCCTATCCTGGTTCAGGGGGCTCTTTTCAGGGAAAGCCCTGGAGAGGGACTCAGATGATACCAGCCAGCCTCCAACATAGGGAAAGTAACAACATCAGGGTTGGGGGTGGTGAGCTGGTGGTTGCCACTGCACCCCCTGCGGTCCATCCCTTGCCCTGATCTGATCCTCTGGCTCATATACTATGTTCTGGGAGCAGTTCCTCCAAGACGCTAATGGGTCTCTTTTCCTAGGAGACATTTCTAAGACAGAAGTTAATGGTAGGAACTACAACTCTTGCCACCCCAGCTGATCTTGGGTTATAACTGGTTCTCATCACGCCCCTCCTCTACTATCCATTCTAGATCCTCCTACTCTAGCTAGCACCTCTGCTGGTGTAGGTGGTTTACCTGGTGTGTTGCCCACATCCTCCTACATGGGTAGCTTGAGCCTCTGGTCACTATGTACCTGCAGAGCCAGGGATGCTGTTTCTATTTATCATCAGTGTTGGGCAGGTGTCTGAAGGCATCCAAGCAGATCACTTGAGTGCCACAATCATGCTTTCTTCCCCCAAGTCATGGCACCAGCCCTCCTTTCTCTGGATGATCAGGGTCAGTCAGCCCAACTAGGATTATGACTCATCTCCTTGCTTGCTGGCTGCCCCACGTGAGAAGCCAGTGGTATCCAGGTGGAAGCCATAGCTGGAGGTGTTAGTGGGATGCTTGATATGTCTTGTGGCATGTGCATTCTTCTCCAGGAGCCAGGACCTCTGAACCGTAGAATCCAGAGTTGTGGGGCCCAAAGCCACAGTTCTACGAGTCAGTCGCTGGAGTGATGAGCAATGGAACACTCCTTCCTACTTTTACTTCTTTGTTCCCAGAACCATTTATTCCATCTACAGGTGGTCTGCCTGCAGGAGGTTTATTGGGGAGTGCTCTCAAGACCAATACCTGCCAGGGACTGAGGAAACAGAGCTGAAGAAAAACTATGATACAGTCACAAGAAAGCCTTGACTCATCCCACAGGGCACTTTGGAGCAGAGTGACCTTGCAGTGTTATCCTGAATGGAGGTGAACAAGCCAGACCCTTAAGCTTCTGTATTGCCATTTAGCAGCTGTTGGTTTCGGGTGCACTCTGCATGCTGGAGGGTGGCACCCCCTCCTCGCTGGGTATGCTTTTCCACGGTGGCCTCTCCTCTCAGCTCTCCTTGACTGAAGACCTCCATCTTCTCACCCTTTTCCTCCCAGGCCTCTGACCAATCAGCCCAACGTCCACCACTGTTTTAGTCAGCTTTCCCCCCCCCCCTGCCGCTGTGACTAAAAGACCCAACCAGAACACTTGTAGAGGAGGAACAGTTTATTCAAGGGCTCACAGTTTCAGAGATCATAGTCCTGAGGAGGCTGGCTCCATTCCTCGGGGCTCGAGGTGAGGCAGGACATCATGGTGGAAGAGTGTGGCACAGGGAAGCCACTCACATGATGATCAGGAAGCAGAGACACAGATCTCCACCTGCCAAACATAAATCTATACCCCATTGCCACGTCCCCAGGGAACCACTTCCTCCAGCTACACCCCACCTGCCTCCAGTTACCACTCAGTTAATCCCATCAGGGATTAATTTGCTGATTAGGTTAAGACTACACCTCAATAGTTTTTCTCCTCTAAACCTTCTTGTGTTGTCTCACACGTGAGCTTTGGGGGGACACCACGTCTAAACCACAACAACCACTATCTGAATGTACGGGCATTCTAACCTCAGACCTCTTCTCTTTCCACCCAAACTGAACAGATAGGTGAATTATCCAAAGCTCCGCCCACTTTGATGATTTTGGGCTTGTGCCTACATACTGAGCTCATTCAGCGACGAACCAAACTTGACCTCTACTCTCCCTTGTCAAGTGGTCCCCATGTGGCTGTGCCAGAGGCATTGGTTTATCAGTGGATGATGCAGGGATCTGGGCCACTGATGTGCACCCTCTGGCCCTGTTGTGACCACCCAAGATGTACTACTTTCATCTTACTTATGACACAGTTGCTGCAGTCCTGGGAAGAGACCATAAATGTTTTCTATCATCAGTTCAATGTGATTGTAAACTATTTCTGATTCTCCTATTGGTTCAGAATAAAAAATATTATCCAGAATCATATCCATGAGTCAAGACCATGTCGATCTATAATACAGTAAAGATGCCACATGTCCAGTTGGGGCTACTATTTGGCAGAGTCTGGAGTAATCCACTGTCCCATCCTTTTTTTTTTGGCAGTGCTGGAGATTGAACCCAGGGACTCGCACATGCTGGGCACTCACTCTACCACTGAGTTATATCAGCCCCATTGCCTCCTTCTTCAAGATCTGTCTGACTTAGTAGGGGGTAGACTAGTTAATTAGTGGGAACAGGATGGGGACTGCTGCCCCCACCCCCACCCCCTGCCCAGGATTCTTTAAGACTTTAAGGATAGCACTAATCTCCACCCTCCCAGCTTGGTTGTTGTGATGGTTAATTTTAGATATCAACTTGACTGGATTAAGTGATATACCCAGATGGCTAGTAAAGGATTATTTCTGACTATGCCTGTGAGGGTATTTCTGAAAGAGACTGGTGCTATAGTTTGGATCTAGAATGTCTCCCCAAAGCCCAGGTGTTAAGGCTTGGCTCGTAGCTACTGGGAGGCGGTGGAACCTTTATGAGGTAGGAGGGACATAGGTCATTGAGGGGGTGCCCTTGAAGAGAATATAGAGACTAGCCCCTTCCTGTCTCTCTTTGATTCCTGGCTGCCACGAGGTAGGTGAACAGGCCTCCACCATGCACCCCTGCCGTGATATGCTATACAACACAGGCCCAGAGCAACAGGACCAAGCGACAGTGGACTGAACTCTCTGAAACCATGAATGAAAATAAACCTGTTCTCTTCTCAAAGTGAGGTAAAATCAGGTATTTTGTCACACTGACAGAAAGGTAAGCAACACAATTGGTACTTGAATTAGTGGCCTGAGTAAGAAAGATCTACCCTCACCCAATCACCCAGATAAAAAAGACAGAGGAAAGGTGAATTCTGTCTTCTCTTGCTCTTAGAAATCAGAACTCCATGTTCCCCGGCTTTTACACTAGCGGTGCCCCAGTTTTTAGGCATTTGGTGGCAGACTGAAGTTTATACCATTGGCTTCCCTGGATCTGAGGCCTTTGGACTTGAACTGAGCCATGCTACTTGCTTCCCTGATGCTCCAGTTTGCAGATGGCCTATTATTGGACTTCTCAGCTGCTCTAATCACATGAGCCAATCAATCCCCTCTCCTATACCTTTATGTCTATACTATCGATTCTGTGTTTCTGGAGAGCCCTAATACACTTGCAAAGTTGTTTTCTATTTACTACCTTGGCCAGTGGGGAAAGCAGGCAGTTTCCATTTGACATTCCTTACAATGATAGCTCTTACCTCACAGCTAAGAAGTAACACCAGTGTTCCACAAGTAGTGCTTGTGTCTGTTCCAGTGATACATTCCAGGTCTGCGAAAGGGACCGCTCTCACTGGGTCTGTGCACCTAGTTCCTCCTTCAGGCAAGGAAGGAGGAAGAACGGGTCACATCTGTGGGCTCCAAGGGTTCACAAGAATCTGGAATTCCTGTTTTTCTAGAGCATCCACAGACACAACCATCCATATCTCAAGGTCCCTTTCCTGGTCTCGGCACAGCAAGCCTATCAGGGGTGAGAACCTTCTCTGGAGCTCTGCTACTTCCACATCCAGCCCTTAGCCTGTTCCTGTTTTCCACCCTCTCTGCAGGAAATGAATCTCAACATGCTGTGAAGAAGGCCCCTGGCTTTCACTGTTAGCCTTTACTTTTTGACTTATCACTCTTGATACTGTTGCATCTTGATGTTCCCCTGGGAAGCACAGAGATGAGATTCACCCACAGAGAGCTTATTAGGAAGTGAAAGTGCCCTCAGCATCAACCTTTGTGGGGGAGTGAAGAAAAAATTGGGTGGAGGGAAAGATGAACTGTGATATGTCTACAACCAACACATCACTGACCCCATGGGAGTTCTGGAGCTGGGATGGCCCAGCAGGGTGTTCTCAAGTTGGGACAAGAGAACAAGGCATCCCACTGCCACCCTCTAACAGCTGCCCTTGAAAGGAAGCATGACCTTGGGCAAGGTGACTGTCTCTCTTTAGCCCAGAGCAATACACAAACGAGGGCTTAGCTGAGAGCTGTTGCCTTGGAGAGATGGAAGGAAAGAGTATTTGGGTCCTCCTGGGGGATCTGGACACAGAGTCATGACATCCTCCATTCCAACCTACCAGCTCACGTATATGGGTTAGAAGCCTACCAACAAATAATTTCCTTAATGTAGACAAAAGAAAAAGGAGTCCATTTAACATTTGCAATTGATGGTTCTGTGAAGAGTCCCAGAATTTCTCCCTCTTATCTGCCCTCCCTTTTCTGCTAGTTGGAGCTAAAAGTCACAACTGACTCTCGAAGCAACTCAAAATGTTAACAGCCCCATGCTGTACATGTGTGTGTTCTCCGAGCCATGCTGAGCCATGCTTTTGTGGTCCTGAGACGCCCACGGCCATCTATTATTTGCATCGGGTCTGCAGACAGCACACTGATTGCCCACGGTGCAAAGAAGCAGAGCAATAATCATGGCCCATTCCTTAGCAAGGAAAAGCAGTTGAATTCTGCGCACCGAAGACAAATTGGCCATAAACTCTGCAAGCCACGGAGGTTATTTCAGTTACTAAATGATTAAAGTCTCTAATCTCTGGAGCAGTGATAAAGAACACCGGAGAAGGGGGCTGGGTTTTTGATGCTGGGGGAAGGTGCAGAGCATCTCTCTTGAGATGGTGCCAGAGGAAGCCCACCCCATAAGAGAACCACAGATAAGTAAGACATCATTAATAAATCAATGACAGGAAAATGAAAACGGAAGCAGATGAATCAGCTAGCGGATCAGGTCGTAGATGAAAAGCAGCACATCTGTTGCTACTGTCGGTGCATTAACAAAGAAGGCTGCTGGGTCAGACGGTCTTTCATACTAATACTTGGAATAATGAAGCTTCAAGAGCGATTAAAGCATAAATCAATTTTTAAATGTATCTTGTACCTCCCCCAAATACAGGAAGCATCTTTTTCCTTGCTTTGAATTCTTTCTGGCAGGCATTGGGAGGTGCGGGGATAAAAAACGCTGCCTCATTTTGGCTCTGCTGTGAGGTACAGGCACAGAGCTAATTTAGTGTTCAGCCTCATGCTTTGATTCCTACCAGCTGAAGGCACTGAGCTGTGCTTAATCGATATGTTAAATCTCAGCCAATGCATTTCAGCCCAAGCAATACCCGCCCGTCTCCCTGTGCAGGATAGTTCGGTTCTAACTCCTTTTCCTCCTCATGCAGATATCGATTTACATTTTATTTTGTTAGTTTAGAAGATTTCAGCAAAACTAACAATTGACACAGGCAAGCATTTTTCTTCTTTGAAGTACAATTTCTCCCTTTTTTCCACATTGAAAAACGTTGCTTCTCTCTAAGGGGAGAGTGGTCAGGTTTTAGGATGACAAGGATGGACAGGATTGGTTAATTTAATGAATTATACATCTTTGTCCAATGGGGGAGAATATTCTCTCAACATAAATTTTTTTTTTAGTACTGGATATTGAACCCAGGACTTTGCACATGCCAAGCAAGTGCTCTACCACTGAGCTATACATCTCCTGTGCTTTTTATTTTAAGAAAGGGTCAGGCTGGCCTTGAACTTGCAATCCTCCTGTCTCAGCCTCCTAAATAGCTGGGGTTACAGGCATGTGCCACCGTGCCTGGCCTTTTACATAATTTTTGATATAAAGATGTTGAGACAATAAGGAAAAGAGGTTCAGATTGAAAGGTGGGAAGGACCAGAAAGGATATAGGATAAGACAATCAGGAAAAGAATTAAATTTAGGTACAAAATTTCTCAAAAGAGCAGAAAGTCCTGTGAGCTGGATAATAATGAATAAGACAAATGGGGAGGAGATAGGAAGAAAGGGCAAAAAAGAGGGTGAAAGAAGACGAGTGGAAATGGTGGGAGGAGAAGCCAGGGTGAGGGAGAGAGAGGCCAGGCTGTGTCTGATCCAGGCCTGGTGTTCACATCACACCCCGAATCAGCCAGAGGACAATGGCACCCTTCCCTCCTCGCTCTTCCCCTGCAACACAGGAGCTCTTGCAGAAAACAAAGCGGATCCAGGAGAGAGACTGTCTTGTTCACTTTGTCACAGAAAACAGACTGCCCTCAGGCCCACGGACATGGTCCAGTCACCCATCTGCGTCTGCAGGTTCCACACATACTGATCCAGACAACCACAGATCAAAAACATCTGGGAAAAATCATTGCATCTGTACTTGTTTTTGTCAGCTTTTTGCTGCCATGACTAAAAGACCTGACCAGAGCAACTGTAGAAGAGGAAAAGTTTATTTGGGGACTCACAGTTTCAGAGGTCTCAGTCTATAGACAGCTGGCCCCATTCCTCCGGGCTTGAGGTGAGGCAGAAGGTCATGGCAGAAGAGTGTGGCAGAGGGAGGCAGCTCACGTGATGATCAGGAAGCAGAGAGAGACTCCATTTGCTGAAACAAATATATACCCCATTTCCAAGCCCCCAATGCCCACCTCCTCCAGCCACACCCCACCTGCCTCCAGTTACCACTCAGTTAATCCCATCAGGGGATTAATTCACTGATTGGGTTAACGCTCTCACAACCCAATCATTTCCCCTTTGAACCCTTTCTCATTGTCTCACATGTGAGCTTTTGGGGGATGTCTCACATCCAAACCATAATAGTACTATATACACACACAGTATTTTCTTGTCATGATTCCCTAGACATATCATAGGATATGTAATAAATATATAAAAATCAATTTCTGTATACCTGCAATGAACAATCTGAAAATGAAATCAGGAAAACAATTTCATTTACAATAGCACTAAAAAGAATAAAATATTTAGGAAGAACCTCAATACAATAAATGCAAAAACTTATGCTCTGAAAAGGACAAAACGTTATTAGAAGACAATAAATATTTAAATAAACAGAGTACCCCATGTTTTTTTTTTTTTTTTTTTTTTTTTTTTTTTTGTGGTACTGGGGATTGAACTCAGGGGCACTCGACCACTGGGTCACATCCCCAGCCCTTTTTTGTATTTTTTTATTAGAGACAGGGTCTCACTGAGTTGCTAAGTGCCTCACCATTGCTGAGGCTGGCTTTGAACTCGCGATCCTCCCGCCTCAGCCTCCCAAAGTGCTGGGATTACAGGCGTGCGCCACCGCACCCGGCAGTACCCCATGTTTATGAGCTGGAAGACAATATTGTTTCTTCTCGTTGCTGTGACCAAAATACCTGACAAGAACAACTTAGAGACAGGAAACTTCATTTTGGTTCACTGTTCCAAAGTGTTAGTCCATTGCTGTGGGCCCAAGATGAGGCAGAACATCAGGTTGAAAGGTATGGCAGGAACCCATAGCAAAGCTCCAGCAACCAAGACAGCAGGGTTCTATAATAAGAATAGACTTACAGATCCCTGGACTAGAATTGAAAAGTGCACAAATAAACCCTTAGTTAATGGTTGTTTGAATGTTGACAAAGAATGTCAAAGTGATTGGAGGAAAGAATAATCTTTTCAACAAATGGTGATGGAGCAACTGGATATTCACGTGTAAAAGAATGAAGCTGGACTCCTTCTTTATACCATGAACAAAATCTAACTCAAACTAAATTAAAGACAAAATTGGAAGGGTTAAAATTATTACAAAAAAGTCTTAGAACAAAACATGGGCGTAAATCTTCTTGACTTTCGGCTATTTTCTTAGACATGACTAAAATATAAAGGAAAAAAATAGATCAATTGGCTTCTATAAAAATGAAAAGCTTTTGTGTTTCAAAGGATTCTGTAAAGAAAGTGAAAAGACAATCCACAGAATGGGAGGAAATATTTGAAAATCATATATCTATGATAAATAAATAACCCTTACAATGCAATAATGAAAAGAAAAAATAATTCAAAAGTGGGCAAAGTATCTGAGTAGGCATTTCTCCAAAGAAGATACAGAAATGGCCAATAAGCACATAAAAAGACACATAACATCATTAGCAATCAGGGAGATACAAATCATTTCCACAATAAGATATTACCTCACGGGGCTGGGATTGTGGCTAAGCAGTAGAGCACTCGCCTAGCATGTGCGAGGCCCTGGGTTTGATCCTCAGCACCACATAAAAATAAATAATGGTATTGAGTCCAACTACAACTAAAAAAAAAAAAAAGAGGATCCTCAAATACAGATAATAACAAGTGTTGACAAGGATATGGTGGCACTGAGAATATAAAATGGTGCAGGCACTTTGGAAAACAGTTTGTCAATTCTTCAAAAGATTAAACTTAGAGTTACCCTATGGGTCTGCAACTGTATTCCTAGGTATCCACATATACTCAAGAGAAATTAAAACATGTTCACACAAAAATTTGTAGATGGGTATTTATATCAGGATTATTTATAATGGCAAATATTTATTTATAAATAATTATTTAGAAATGGCCAAACAACTTAAGTGTCTAGCAAGTATTTTTTGGGGGGGTGGGGGGGGCCGGGTACTTGGGATTGAACCAGTGAGCCACATCCTCAGGCTTGTTTTATATTTTATTTAGAGACAGGATCTCACTGAGTTGCTTAGTACCTTGCTTTTGCTGAGGCTGGCTTTGAACTCGTGATCCTCCCATCTCATCCTCCTGAGCTGCTGGGATTACACACATGTGCCACCGTGCCTGACAAGTGTCTGGTAACTATTAACAGATACATTAAAAAATTTATATTCAAGCAATGGAATATTATTCAGCCATAAAAAGGAATGAAAGTGACTTATGCTATGACATAAATGATCCATGGAGTCATTATGTTAAGTGAATGCGGCCAGTCACAAAAGACCACAGACTTCATGACTTCATTTGTATGAAATGACCAAAATAGGTAAATCTGTAGAGACAGAAAGAAAATTTGTGGCTGTCTAAGCTTGAGGTAGGTTTGGAAGGAACTGCGAGGAACTGCTAATAGGTATAGGTTTCTTTCTCAGGAGATGAAAAGATTCTAAACGTGGTTTATTAACGGCCGACCAACTCTGCATCTACTAAATGTTTTCGAATTGTACACTTTAAATGGGTGACTTGTATGAGAATTCTATTTCAGTAAGGCTGTTATTTTCTAGAAACACAACACCTAACTCCCTCATAGGATGAGAGAAGATGAAAAGCGAGGATGGGAAATGAACTTCCAGTGAGGTCACCATCATCTCATTCTCTTACTCAAAGGGGAAGGTGCATTATAAGACTCTGCCACCTACTCCGTCTCCACCCTGTCGTGCTCTTGGACACTGCCTCCACACGAGCAACCCAGGAATCCTGCTGGGCATCCTTTTGCAGGGTCGGGGACTGTGCTGCTCTGGTGGCTGATGTGCCTATTTCCCAGCAGGCCTGGCTCCCACTCAGCGGCAACTTCCCTCACCTACCAGTGCGTTGACCCACGATTCTGAGATACGGTTCTTTTTACTTTGGAAAAGGTGTGTGCTGGTCTAGTGTAATAGTCCCTTAGCCTACACCAACATCCAGGCCTACACAAGGCACAGCCTCTCTGGCTCTTTGGGGTTAGTGCGTCTTTGTCAGAAAAATGGACTCCAGTTTCAGGTCAGATGCACTACAGAGACCACCTTCTGGGATCAAACTCTCCATTTCCTATCATCCCACATCCCACACCTTCCATGACCTTGTACTTGAAGTAAGTTCTTCAATATTCTTCAGTATCCCATGGGGATTGGGAGGACACCCTGCTTAATATAATATAATACACATGTCAGAGAGCTCACCATCACATCATACCTAGGGGTCTCCTTCCAGGAACCATCAGAATTTCTTCTTTGCAATTGTGGGCCCTGCTATAAAATCCTTCCTCCTCCTACAGAAGGAAATTTAGTAGGTGCCAAATAAATGCTTGTTGATCTGTTGAGTCATCCTCTCATAGGGCTAATGAAAATTCAGTCTAAACAGAAGTGAAATTGTGTTTAAGCCTACACGAAAAGGTGGCTTAGAAGGTATCACCAGATCACCAGGGTACCTCGGCTTTCCCCCCAGTACTGGGAATGGCACCCAGGGCCTGAGGCCTGCTGGGCAAGCTCTCTACCACCGGGCAACATCCCAGCCTCAGCTCTCCCCTTTTGTTACACAAAGATGCTCTTTTTGAAGTATATGAACATCTTTGGATACACACTAACACACTGGGAAAACAGATTCAGCATCTAGAAGAGGCTGGAGTTGGCAGAGAGCAGCCTTCCCCACAACACAAGAGGCAGGCTGCTCCTCAGATGCTCAGAAAAAGGACCCGGAGAAGGGGAACTCAGAGAAGGACCAGTGAGCCATCAGCAGCCATCCTTTCCGGCACTCTCTTTCTCTCTTTTCCTACCTGAGCAAAGTTAAAACTGAATTTCCTTGTTGAGCAGGTTTTTCCAAAATATTAGCTAATGTGGTCAGTAATTGGAATACATTTGTTCATGTTAAAACACGATTTCAAGAAGCAGCTGAGTTTGAACTAATGTAAGTGTGATAGATAAAGGTCTTGAGTGTTCTCTAACCCAGATCATAATTAGACTCCCAGGAATACGGAAGCAACCAGAACCGGCACCCCACATGCTGGTGTTAAGGCCATTGGCATTCTGTACAGCAGCAGCCCTCATGCCTGGGTGGGCTTTGCTTTGCACTGCTTCTTGACTTCTTCATTTTACTAACGACCTCTGTGCTCATTAGAAGCTGCTCACACATCACAATGGCATTTATGGAGCACCCAGGGAGTTTTCATTTGTCTAATATTTACTCTTTGATTCCTGAGGCAAAAGCCCAGGTTCTCCTTCCTGCTGGCGCTCTCTCCAGCACACTCTGGTCGTTTGGAAACAACACCATCAGGGTAGACGCCCACGGCCCCACTTAGAAGGACCTCACACTTAGAAGGGCCACACACCTTGGTTTCATGTTGTCACTGTCTTGAGAGTCTTCAATTTTTGGACAAGGGGCTGCACATCTGTTTTGCACTCGGCCCTGAACATTTTGTAGCTGGTCCTGAGTACGACACTCCGGGTTTCAGAGCTCGGCTTTGATCCTTATTAGCTTTGAGACCTTGGACAAGTTTGTTTCCCCTCCCCGCCCTTGTTAGAGGTAGAAAGAACAACACCTGTCCCACAGAATTATTGTAAGAATTAAATGAGACAGAAAACACTCCTGAGCCATGGTTCTAGTAACTCAGCCTTAGGAGTTGCTGACTCGGGTCAGCAGCTCACCCAGACCAGCTCACTGGTTCCTCTGGCCACCATGGAGGATAGTCAGCCAGGACACGTGCTTCTCATTTATGTTGTTTTGTTTTTGTTTTTGGTGTTATAGCTAGTATCTTTTGCCCTTGGTCCAGCAGCATCATTCTGATTGGCTGGTGCTCATGGTGATAGTGGTTGTCATCACCTCTGATTTTGATGCTCAGAGTGATTCGTGGCCTTTTACAAATAAGGGGACTGAGACACAGACATCTTCTTCTTGTTGTTGTTCTTTTTAGATATACACAAGAGTAGAGTGTATTTTGACATATTATACATACATGGAGTGTAACTTATTCTAATTAGGATGCCATTCTTGCATTGTACAGGTTGTGGAGTTCCACTGGTCATGTATTCATATACGAACATAGAAAAGTTATGTCTGATTCATTCTACTGTCTTTCCCATTCCCATTCCCCCTCCCATCCCTTCATTCCCCTTTGTCTAATCCAGTGAACTTCTATACCCCTGACCCCCACCATTGTGTGTTAGCATCCACATATCAGAGAGAACATTCAGTACTTTGGTTTTGGTGGATTGGCTTATTTCAATTAACATGATAGTCTCCAGATTCATCCATTTACCAGCAAAAGTCATAAAGTTCTTCTTTTTTTATGGTCCAGTAATATTCCACTGGAGACACAGACATCTTAAGAACCTGACCCAAGTTCTTATAAGTAGATGCACCTTAACTACAAACATCATCGTATCTAGAAAAGAACAGAGACTCAAGCAAGGTCTTATAACTAGAAGTTTAATGTTCTTTCCCTCTGCCCCTTTAACTTCTCTACCCCTCAAGGAGTTAATAACTGAGTTAGAGTGATAAGGTCATACAAATGTAGCTACTGTACTCCCACCTGGTCCACCTCACCTGCCAACACATGCACTCTAAGCTGCTTGCCATTGTCCTCTGAGGTTTCTAGGACTCAAATTTTCCCACTTCTGAAGGCTTTACCCTACTTCCCTGCCCTCGGCACTTCCTACTTAATTCCTCATTTTCCCTCAAGATAACTTAAGGGCCTCACTCTTTAAGAAGTCCCCTCCTCTGAGCAGCTTAGCAGCTTGGGCATAGCTTTATCATAACACTTCTCGTACAAATTCTAATTGCTGGTTTTCTTGTCTGCCTTCCTCCAGGCCTTTGAGGAGCAAAGATGACAAATTACACATTGGGGTGTCTCCTGCACTTAGAAAAATGTGCTCGGCTGGTAACTGCTATTTACTGAGTGATTGATGAAAAATGTGCTATTTTTCAAGATATGGCAAATGCTGGATTTGTTCAAAACAGAGATGAACGCCATGGATGAACACAGCTTTCATGGAGGAGGTGGACTGCATGTAGGTCTTGAAGAATGGAAAGAGAGTAATAATAGGCAGTTGAGGTTTGGGGATGGAGGCAGGAAGTTCAGCAGAAGAAAAGGTTTAAGAAAGTTTAGAGAGAAGCTGTAGATCACTTGGCCTGGACCAGTGGACTTCTATTTAGGAAGAAATTCTAAACTCAAATTCTTCTCGGAAACAGCCTAATTGCACAATAAATCAGTAAAACATGATCGCATGTGGTACAATAGGGAGGGGAAGGGACTGTGACAAACTGGAAAACACACTGAAGAAAATTGGTGGCTGTTGTGCCTTGACAGATGATCATGTGTGGATCTAAAGAATAGTACAGAGTGCCCATATATTTCCCTCAGCTTTCCCTAGTGTTAATGACTTACATACCCATCATGTAATTATCAAAATCAACATTGCTTTAATCGTATTACGTTGTTGTGCCTACTCAAATTTCACCAGCTACCTACCAATATCCCTTTTCTGTTTCAGAATCCAGTACAAGATCCACATTGTTTTCAGTTACTATGTTTCTTTTGCCTTGATCTTTTCTTGTCTATCATGACCTTGACATTTTAGGTAAGCACTGTTCAATTATTTTGTATTTTGTGTCTTTCGTGTCTGCTCTTTTCTCATGATTAAGTTGAACTTACACATTTTCAGGAAAAAAAAAAAAAGCCACTAAAGTGATATTGTGCCCTTCTCTGTACATGATGTCAGGGGTACAGGATGCCCATATATCTTGTTTTAGATGATACTTACTTGGATCATTCAGTTAGGGTGGTGTCTGCCGTGTTTTTCTCCTGTAAAGTTACTGTATTTCCCTCAGACAAACATTTTGGGGAGCTACTTTGAAGCTATGTAAATATCCTGTTTCTTCTCAAACTTTTGCTCACTGACTGTAACATCCCTCAGTGGATCGTGCTTACAATTGTTGTGATGTTTGCTTAATGGTGATTCTACATTTATTAATTGGAATTATTCTATAAGAAGAAACTGTCGGGGCTGAGATTGTGGCTCAGCAGTAGAGCACTCGCCTAGCACGTGTGAGGCGCTAGGTTTGATCCTCAGCACCACATAAAAATAAATAAATAAAATAAAGGTATTGTGTCCAACTACAACTAAAAAAAAAAAAAGATGAAGAAGAAACTGTCATTTCCCTTTTCCTCATTTATTTATTTAAATTAGCATGAACTGATGGATATTTATTTTATTTTACAGGTCATGATCCAATACTATCATCATATTTTTGTGGCTCCAAATGTTCTTAATCTGACCACTGGGCGCTCCTGCCGGTTGGTTCCTAGATCCTTTCACATGTGCCTATCCTATTTTGAACACTTCTTATTTTCTGATATTGTTTCAGGCTCATCTTCCTTGCCTTAGCCCTGGAATCAACAACTTCTTTGAGGATTCTTGGTTCCTTTTATTGGAGAATAAATATCTTGACTATAAAGATGAGTTCAAACATCTAAAAAAATAAACACTGCGGATGCATATTTGGGCCACAGTCTATCACGTTGGAACTTTTAATGCAGGAGATCAGAGAGAGAGCAGGAGAAGAACAAAGAAGTCAATTCTGCTTTTGAATTTCTAAATGCATGCTCTTAACTAATAGCAGAGACAATAACTTTGAAGAAAGAGGCTTTTTTTTTTTTTTTTTTTTTAATCCAAGCCAAAGCCAAGTACCTGGCACAGATCATAGAATTTTTACAAAATTAATAAATTTTAATTTTTTTTAGTGAAGTTTTAGGTTCACAGCAAAATTGAGCAGAAAATATAGTTTCCATAGTCCCCTGTCATCACTACCCCCAACTACCAACATCCCCCGCCAAAGCAGTACATTTGGTACAAACAGTGAACCTGGACATGATTTTCACTCAAAGCCCATGGTTCACATTAGGGTTCACTCTGCGTGTTGTAAGTTCCATGTGTTTTGATAAACCTATAGTGACATGTATCCACCATTGTGGTGTCACGTACAACAGTTTCATTGCCCTAAAACCCCTTTGGGCTTTGCCTGTTCATCCTTCCCTCTCCACAGCTGCTGGCAACCCCTGATCTTTTTATGGTCTCCATAACTTCACCTTTTCCAGAATGTCACATAGTTGGAATCACACAGCATGGAGTTTTTTCAGATTGGCTTCTTTCATTTAGTAATAAGCACTTAAGTTTCCTTCATGTCTTTTCATGGCCTGATAGTTCACATCTTTTTTTTTTTTTTTTTTTTTTTTTAAGGCAAAGTTGATTTTATTGTTGTTGCTATTGGGGGTTTCATTGTTTATTGCTGTTCTTGTTTTTTAGTGCTGGGGATCTAACCCAGAGCCTCACACATATTAGGCAAGTGCTCTACCACTGAGCTACACCTGCAGTTCAATTCATTTCTTTATAGAACTAAATAATATTCCATTATCTAGATGTACTACAGTTATCCAGTCTCTTACGGAAGGACATTTAGTTGCTTTCAAGTTTTGGTCACCATGAATAAAGCTGTTATAAATATCTGTGTTCTGTTTTTTGTGGTGGTACTGTGTATTGAATTATGGCCTCACACATGCTAAGCAATTGCTCTACCACTGGGCTATGTTTCCTGGCCTTTGGACATAAGTTTTTAATTCATTTGAGTAAATAGTAAGAAAAGTGATCGCAGATTATATGTTAGGAGCGTGTTTGGTTTTGTGTTTGGTTTTGTAAGAAACTGTCAAAACTGTCTTCCAATGTGACTGGACAACTTTGCCTTCCCATCAGCAACGAACAAGAGTACCCAAGGCTCCACAGCCTCAAGTTACGTCCATCAGTGTTTTGGATTTTGGCCATCCTACTAGTGACATCTTGTTGTTTAATCTGCAATTCCCTGATGACATGTGTGTTGAACATCTTTTCTTATGCTTGCTTGCCATCTGTGTGTCTTCTTTGGTGAGTTGTCTGTTTGCTCATTTTTAATTGGGTTGTTCATTTTTTTTTATTGTTGAGTTTTAAGAGTTCTTTGTGTATTTGGATTACTGTCCTTTATCAGCTGCGTCTTGAGC
Source organism: Tamias sibiricus (assembly GCA_025594165.1). NCBI lineage: Eukaryota > Metazoa > Chordata > Mammalia > Rodentia > Sciuridae > Tamias > Tamias sibiricus. The sequence goes on from CM046659.1 coordinate 52,351,263, forward strand.
AAATATTTTATCCAAGTCTGTGGCTTCTCTTATTCTTTTGACATTGTCCTTCAATAAACAGAACTTTTAAATTTTATTCAAGTCTAGCTTAATTATTTCTCTCATTTACTAGCTCTTTGGTTTTATATATAAAAAGACATCTCCATACCCAAGGCCAATTAGATTTTCTTTTATATTATGTTGTAGGAGTTTTATGGTTTTGTGTTTTGCATGTAAGTCTATGATCTATTCTGAGTTAATTTCTGCAAAATGTACAAGATCTGTATCTGGATTAAGTTTTTCTCATGTGGACGTCCAGTTGTTCCAGGACCATTCATCACGATCACTACGTTCTCTCCACTGTACTGCCTTGGTTCCTTTGTCAAACATCAGCTGACTAGATTTGTGTGCATCTGTTTTGGGGCTCTCTTCTGTCCCATCGATCTCTTTGTCTATTTTTTAACCAATACCATGCTATCTTTTTTTAAAAATATTTATTTATTTGCTTTAGTTGTACACGATGCAATGCATTTATGTTTATGTGGTACTGAGGATCGAACCCGGGTCGCACACGTGCCAGGCAAGCGCTCTACCGCTGAGCCACGACCACAGCCCCCACGCTATCTTAATGTAACTCTGTAGTAAGGACGATGAATCTTTAAGAATACAGCATTTGCCTGGCCAGTCTTCTTAAAGATGGTTCAGGCAGCACAGTGCAGCAACAATACAGGAGAGATAGTGGGGACAAAGGAGGACTTATCCAGTCCCCTGACTCTCCCACATGCATGCAAGAGGAACTTGTCCTTGTTCCTGGCAGAGTGGAGGGGCTTGCAGAGAAGGGAGCCAGTGGATCTGATGGGGCATTCAGTTGGGATGAGGGGTACACAAAGTGTGTGGGCATCATAATTCAATGCCACAGAGGGACTGAAGATGCTGGGGTATGAGCAAAAGCCACATGGCACAATGTCCAAAGACCTGATGGTACAAGCAATATTTCAGGGAAAGCCAGTCCGCGCTGAAAGCTGACCCCTCCTCTCACTGCTAGAACCCTCTCCTCACCCCCAGCTTGGAATGTCCATGGAGGAAGGAGGAGGGGTCCTCAATACATTAAGTTTGTGAATTTACAGAAAAATACAGTAGGTTATGTTTTAGTATATTCTATAACTTGGGTCTTAGAAACTTTACTTTTTATATAATTATGAAGGTAAATTAATGCTCATATACCAGACTTACACAGAAGGAGGTTAATTGTATGTGTAAGTTCAGACTTCCCAAAACACAGAAGGCAGCAATGTTCTCTGGAAGGCAATAGAGCCTTCTCTTTGGACTTTATTTTATATATATATATATATATATATATATATATATTTTTTTTTTTTTTTTTTTTTTTTTTTCCCCTAGATCTGCTAATCAAAAAAGGTGTAGACCCTCCACCTCCACCTAGGGTCGCTTTATTTAAAGTAATTTGCTCCAGATGTGTTGGGTCATGGCTCATTAGATAAGAACATTTCCTTTAGCCTCACGTAGGCCTTAGGAGTCCACATCGGCTAAGGTCAAGCCTCAACTGAAAGGAACATGGAGGTGATGCAGTTATTCTGATTTCAGAGCAGATGGCTGTTTTCTAGAGGGAATGGTGCATAAAACACCAGACAATGGAAGACTTAAGAGAAACTCTCCATGACAGTCCTGACACAAAGGGCCTAATTCATACAACTGGTGCAATGTTTATAGGGATTAGGAAAAACATGGGGCTACTTGCTGCCTTAATGGGACATCCTGCTTGGACTTGGAAGTGGAAGGGCATAGGATGGGGTGCAGCTATGCATATTTCTATATGTAGCACATAAAAATCTCAGTTCACAAACTCAGGTGTGGAAGAGGTGGTTTTATTTTTCTATAAATGAAATCAGTGCTTATTATAAATTCCTTTCTTCCCAGCAGCAGGAACTCAATTTCTGTCATTTTGGGATGCCTGCCCTTTCCATGTGATTGCATCTAATTTTGAGGCTTACATAAGGCCCATGAATGAGAGTGAGGAGTGTGGGGGGACCTTGCCACAGCTGGCGTTGCTTTTCATTAGCATAGCTGCTTAGATGCGACCTGACATACTGTCACTGCAAAGTCACCCCATGTTAGGCTATACACCGCAGTAACTTTGGGTCAGCTAACTCCCAGGACCCTCTTGGGTATACAGCACAATCCTGACATTCCCAAGGAATTCTGGGATGACACAACATTTGGTGTGGCCATCAATCTGCCCCTTCCTTAGTACTCTGGAATCATCCCAGTGCCCCAAGCCCCTGACCCTACCATTCACAGGTCTCTGAGCCATTTTTTTTTTTTTAGCTTAAACAAACAGAAATTTATTTCTCATAATTCTAGAGGTTGAGAAGTCCAAAATCAAGGCACTGGCAGATCTGAATCCTGGTGAGGTCTAGCTTCCTTGTTTACAAATGGTCATCTTCTAATTGTATCCTCAAATGGTGGAGAACAGAGAGAGAGCCATCAAGCTCTCTAATGTCTTCTTATGAGGTTACTACCACCATTCATGAAAACTCCACCCTTGACCTAATCACTTCCCAAAGGCCCCACCCCTACGTACCATCACATTTGGGGCCAGAATTTCAACCTATGAATTTCAGGGGGACAAAAGTGCAGCAATTCCCTTAGACCAAGATTTCTGGGGGCAGTCATCCAGTGTGTTGTGGGATATTCCACAGCATCCCTAGCCTCTCCTCACTAGATGCCAATAGCATTTCAAATCTCAGACAAGCCAGGACAGAGTAGACAGCTGTCCTTGCTGGGGGATTTTTTCCCCCTTCCTAGATTCTGCCAGGAAAAGGTGAACATGGTTCCTCTGTACTGTGAATCTTGAATCTGTCTGGAGTTCCTATGTGGAGCATTCTCCCCGCTGCCTCGCAGGAGGGGATCCTGTGCAGGCCTGTCTAGGGCTCTTCACCATCTGAGCTCTCCTCTGCTTCCTGTGGTTCCCCAGCTGGTGGGAGGGAGTGTGGATGCAGTAGTCTAGAGGAGGGAAAGTTTCTCTTGTTATTATTCATCACATCTTCTCCCATATCTATTGTAAACACTCCAGTTCTTTCTGTTCTCCCAAGGCCTAGGCTATAAAAACTAAAAAAGCTAATAAATGATTCCTTTTGTGTTATTTGCTTCTAGAGTCATCTCTCCCCTGAGGCAGTGGTGCTGACTAAACCACTGGGAGAAGGATCACAGATTAAAGGAGGTGTGAAAACTGCATATAAATTCCAGTCGTGTATATATCCTGCTTGCTTCCCCAGCATAGTCCTCACTAAGGTTAGCCACGCCGTAAAGTACACTATGAGGAGCAATATGGTGAGGGCTTGGATAGCTAGATGAACCCTGGGTCAGCTCAGGGCGTCTTACTGCAGATTCTTAGTTCATTCTCTGGTCTTACTCTTCTTGGAGGAGCCCCAGGGAGTGTATTATAGAAATCAGGACCTTATCACTCAGAGATCATACCAAAATGAGTCTAGTTCTTCTCTTGTCTCCTCTTTGATTTCTTCTCCTTTCCCCCTTTTTTTCCTTCCTATCTCTCCATCTTTCTACTCAGATCTGTCTTCTGTCCCCAAAGGCAAATCAAGTGACACGATTCTGGGATCTTTGCAGGAGACACTTCTTTCTTCTTTGCCTCATTAGTAGAATGAGTGTTCTTCCCAGTATCTGCCTAGCCTCCTACCCAGTGAGTGTCTCATTTCACCTTCAATAGTGTTCAGATTTGAATGATGAATTTGTCACTCTAGTCTTTAGAGACCATTTCATTAAAAAAAAAAAAATTGACCTCCACCGAGAAAAGTTGTTTAAATATCATGAAAATTTAACAAATAAAAACATACTGTTTAGGGCATAACAAAAAATTCAGGCTTCAACACAGAGCTGCTAATACAGAGATGGTCTAAGAGAAGCCCAGGGTGAGCCCTGCTGGAGTCTACTGGGTTAAGCCAGAGCTGGGTGGGTTTGTTCTGGAACTCTGGGGGAAGACCAGCTGTCAGCAGTTTTAGCCTTCAAGTCCTGCTCTGAAGCATCTGGATTTAGCTGGCAGTGTTGGAGGGTGGGGTTGGGGTGGGGGAAGGAGAACAGAATGTTGGAGTGTCTTCTGGTCTGGAGCCTTGACAAATGTCAGGCCATCCAGGATGAAGCTGGAGCAGCAACAAAGAAATCAAGAAAGATGCTGGCCAAGGAGCTGCATCTCTCCAGCTGATAGTGTGGGGAGCTTTAAACCAGGCTCCCAGCTTCTCTTAAAGGGCTCCCTCTCCAGTCCTGAGTAAGCTTTGAAAAAATATCTTCCAAAGAGACAAAAACCCATTATGTACCTTAAATAATTCCTGAATTAAGAACTACTCTCCAATCATCCTAAGTCATTATCTTTAGAAAAGAGGGAGAACAACAAAAACAGAAATACAAGCCGGGCGCGGTGGCGCACGCCTGTAATCCCAGCACTTTGGGAGGCTGAGGCAGGAGGATCGCGAGTTCAAAGCCAGCCTCAGCAATGGCGAGGCACTTAGCAACTCAGTGAGACCCTGTCTCTAAATAAAATACAAAAAAGGTCTGGGGATGTGACCCAGTGGTCAAGTGCCCCTGAGTTCAATCCCCGGTACCACAAAAAAAAAAAAAAAAAAAAAAAAAAAAAAAAAACAGAAATACATGTAGAAATCTGATTTTTTTCATTCAACATGTTTGAATAATGATGATAATCAATAAGACCTAATTGAAAGCCATATTTATGAACCAAAATTATTATGAAATCTGAAATCCATACTTATGTAGCAGTTGTATATTTCCAGATACATTTAAAGTAATTGGAAGATGACAGTATGGCAAGGTTCCAAGCACTGGATACTTTTAGCTTGAAATAAAAAAAAAAAAATCACTTTAAGAAATCCACAAAGTGAATAATTAAGAATATGCTATGTATTCAGTTCATTATTTTTTCAGGTTAAGGGCTATACACAGAATATACAAAAGAAAAGGTAAATAATATTAAAGTCACTGAGGCAATTTGTTTTTTGATGTCATTTCCTCCCCTGGCCTAATGAAATGTGTTTTGAAAAATAGAACGGAGTCCTTGGTACATGTAGCCCACTACCTCACTGCAGCAGTGACCAGTGTGGCTCTCTCAGGGACATCCTGCCTGAATTAGTTAAGTCTCAAGCTAAGTCACAGTCAAATGACCAATTGGAGCCCATCATCCACCAGAACAACAAATGCTTCTAGAACCTGGTCAAAATGCTCTCCTTTTTACAAAGTTTTTTTTTTTCTTTCTTTTTTCCCCTTGTAAAGCAAAGATTATATTAGGTAGGAACAGAAAAGCAAAGGAAAAAGAGAAATGAAGATATAGTGGTTTTTAAACTTTAAGCATAAAAATATGGTCAAACAGAAGGGTCTAAGTAAAAATGCACATTCCTGGGACCCACCTGCTGAGATCCTGATTCAGTGGGTCACAGGAATTCTGGGTCTGATACCAGGGTTTAGGGCTGAGAGGAGATGCTGAACCCTCAGGTCTCGTGAAGCAAAGCTTTGGTGGCTCTTCCCTACCAGCATTGTCCATGTCTGTCTGAAATACTGCTTTTGTAGCTAAAGGGGCAGCAGATACCCACCGTCTCAGCTGACCTGAACCCCCTTCAAGTTAGTTTTGCTGCCCTCTGTCTCCCACATGAGCCTAATACACTATTTAGTTCCATTAAACAGAGACTTTTAGAATTCAGAACTGGAAGGAAGATCTCTTCAGGAGCAGGACAGTACTATTTTTGGATCCTGTTTATTTTATAATTTTGCATATAAAGAGTAGGCAGCTAGAAACACAAATGATCTATTTTTTTTCCTTCTATTCTCTTCATTCCAACATAGTTCACATTAATGTTGGACCAGTGTTATTTTTTAAAATCATCAAGTCGTGAGTACAACTCTCAGCAATGTGAAGTGGCATAGATGTTCCCCACCAATACAAACCTGGGCCACATGGCAGGTACACATCACACACACACACCCTCTGACAATCTTGTGTTTCTTAAAAAGTGGGCTCTTTTTGCTATCATACCTATTCTTATGTTCTTTGGTTCCCAACCTTGTTATGGAGACCACCTTGGGATTCGGTGAGGCTCTTTAAGGATCTTACCATAGATGAACAGATTGAATCATAGGAGATGCCACTTGGCCAATACAAGGTCTCTAAGGAGAGGCAAGCCTTGGATTAGTGAGCTAAACGCTGCATATGGTGTTGGCGGCTTAATGAAAGTGGTTGAGGATGAAGTCCTTGGATATACAAATTAACTGAACAAACATCAATTGTCTACAAAAGTGCCTCTGAATTACAAATGAGTTAAATCAGGTTGTCTTGTGATCTGAGTTATTTGGCTTTAAACTTGTCTAGCCATACCATTAACTATTGATCTGTTAATTTACGATGGTTTAGAACAAGACTTTGATGGAAGTTACTAGAGCTCTGACCAACAAGTCAATATGTGTTTTTATGACACAACCTTTCCTTACCTATACATATGCTCACTGGCAGTCTGTCCAAAGCATTTCTCAGTCAGGTTGAATCCTCGGACTGTTCATAATATTGAAAATCTCCTATTAAGCACAGGCCATTTTGATTTCTAATTATCTGACCATTATATATTACCTTAATACTGATGACTCAGTATTCTGTGCCTTCCTAATGTGCTAGTAAAAACAGTGGCTGAGGGTGAATCATTTTCAGATGTTCCCTTTTCTGGGAGATGATTCAGAGACTGTTGTTCCAATACTTGTGCCCAAATTTTATTTTAAAACTGGTGTAATTAAAAAAAAATCCCTCTATCTGGAAAAGCTAATGACTTTCCTTCACTTCTGTAAGTTTTACTCTTCCTTTGCCCACCTGACCTCTTGTATCCTTGCCGAGAGTCGACTCTTCCCAAGGTCCAGCTTTCTATAAATGGTCCTGAAAGATTCATTTCCATCATTACCATCTTTCTGGGCAGAAGCCCCATTTCATTGGACTAAAGACATTTTGCAAGTTGAAGGACAGTTTGCCTGAAAACACGCAACAAGAGTCCTGGGCATCTTCGGCTCTGTTTCAGTGTGACCTGAACTATGCCCTCCGTTCTGCACACATCCGCCCAGCTCAGGCTGCAGTCATTCTCTTCTGTGGACCACTCATCTTTGAAAAATCTTTCCAGATGTTTTAGGAAAAGACAATACAAATTATTAACTAACATATGAATAATAAACATGTGTTTTCTTTAGCAATTAAAGAATAGCAAATTGAAACAAAATTAAGATTTTTTTGTGTGTTTGTACAAAGTGATGTGGGAAAGGTTTTTTAATAATTATAATGTTGGTGTTCCAGTTAGATTGCTTTAGGACGCCATAAAAAATCCCCATCAAAATCAAACTTTTTAATATGCTTATTATTTCACATGAAAAGAAGTCTCAAGGAAGGGCAGCTGTTGAGCTGACTAACTCGGAGGTTCGACATCATGGAACTCCCACCCTTCACTGGTTCTGACCACATGCTGGCATGGTTCAAGGTGTTACATGCAGTGAAAGAAGGGAGACTGTCTCATTCTTGTCTTCTTCTAAGAATGAGAAGAAATTTACCTAGTACAGCTCACATCTCATCCTAGTGGCTAGAACTAGTCCCATGCCTATCTCTAACCCAGTCGCTGGCAAGGGAAATGAGATTACCAAGACTGGCTCAGACAATTCAAGGTTCATTCCCAGAGGTGGCCTGCACATTTCAATGAGCCAAGGCTCTATCAATAGAGGAACAGAGAACACGATGGGCCCTGGATGTCTGCTCTGGCTTCCAAAGCTGTGGGAAAATGGGCCACACATGTGGCTGATAGATGTTCTGGAAAGTCATTTGGCACTCTATATCAAGGTACTTAGAAATGTCCATTCCGTTTGACATGATAATTCCACTTCTAGGAAGAAGCCTATGGAAAGTGCACCTAGTACAGTTAAAGTTGTGTGTTCAAAGAGGTTCATTGTAGCACCCCATAATAGAAGAAAAGGAGGGAGGAAAGGAGAGGGAGGAGGAAGGGAAGGGAGGAGGGAGGGAGGAAGGGCATTTTAAGGCCAACTTATGAGGCATGGTGACACATGCCTATAGTCCCAGCTGCTTGGGAGGCTGAGGCAAGAATGTCCCTTTGAGTCCAGGAGTCCGAAGCTAACCTGGGCAACATACTGAGACCTGTATGTAAAAAACAGACAAAAAGAAAGGCCAGCTTAAGGGTTCAACAATAGGAAAAGAGTTACAGAATTATAGCACATCCTTTTTAACTACTCTAGCATTTTTAAACTGATGTTTATAAAGGTATTAGCAACATGGGAAGAAGTTCATATTATAGCATTAAATGAGAAAGCATGATGTAAAATATTAATAGCAACAATCTTTTTCGCTATGAGCTAGGAACCTAAACCTTACAATAATCCTGAAATGTAAGGATTCTCATATTCCTGTTCCAAAGGAGGTGACCCAGGCTCACAGAGTTTCAGCAGGTATAAATGGCAGAACAGGGATTGGAGTCAAGGTCTCCCTGGCTGTTCAGACCACAGTCTAGGGAGCAATCCTCTTCATTCCCCTTCTTTCATTCTCCCTTCTCCACAACTGATGGATAAGATACCCAAGAGTTTAGCTGCACGAATGAGCAATGCTTAAGAGACAGAAACACAAATATTTAATGAAGTGGAACCAAATAAAGACAATGGGGAATTAGGGAACCAGGATGGGGGACAGACAGATATAGAAACAGGAAAAGGAGGAAAGAGAGGTGATTGGTGTGACTACTGAGAACTAGCAAGGGACTGTCTACCAAGCCAACCTGAACTCTTGGATGTCCCTTGTAGCTGAAATTATTCCCTTGGGTCAAGGATGATCCACCCCACCATTAGCTCAGAGTTCCTTTCAGGTCCCAGATAATTCTCTAGATGTTGGACCCTAGCCTGATTTATATGCAAATCAGAAACCTTTCCTACAAGGGCTGGCTGGAGCAGGACATGCTGGTGTGTGATATCCTAGGGATAAAGGTAATGGTTGATGAATCTGTGAAAGACGGGGATGGGGATCCAATCCTTTGGAAATCATTCCTTGTTTCTTAGGCCAATCCTCACAGTCCCAAGCTAAGGGTATACTTGTGACTAATAAGTGGAAATTATTGAATTAAAGAGGAGAGAAAAAAAAAAAAAAACAGGAGAGACAATAGTCTGGACATCTGCTTCTGTTGTTTTCACATCTGAGCTGCCTCTGCTAACCCATACTCACAGTGGAACCCAGCTATGCACATTGGCCAAAGACACAATGTGTTGCTGCAGAATTTCTCTAATTATAGACATGCTTTGTTTTAGTATTTATGCTACGACCGTGAGAACCCTCAATCAGGCCTCAGCACTATATTTTTGCTACCATTTCCATGGAGGTAAGTCCCCTGCTGGCGCACTGCTAGGGTTATGGAATGATTAGCATCCACAGGTCCCCTGGCTCCCTTGTTGATACGAAAAGTACAAGAATAAAACAACCATGCAAGAATAATGAGCATCACAGCTGATTTTGGAGAGCCCATTAAAATAACAAATCAGCAATGTCTTGAACAAAAATTGCCGGAGATAAAAATCATGCAAAGGACTGGTTCTTTTGGAGGAAACAATGTATACCACTGCTTTTTGCTTTTGCTTTTTGTATGCTGAAGTGTTTAAAAGTGGATTTAATCTTTCACTTAATACCTATAAGTTTACTTATTATGCTTGGTATTTCAGATCTAGCAATGCATTAAAGATGAGATGAGGAGAAATTCTTGTGTGGCAAAATGATCCACTTGGGCATCTTTACTTGCTATGTCTGCATGGATTACATCTGGGGTCCAAACTCCAGGGGTTCTCCCTTACTCCTGCCCTTGGGAAGAGCTTTATCAGGTCAGGGGGGTCATTTCCAGGCTGAGACCCAGAGCAAGGGTCTTTCTGAGCCAAGGTGGTAACCTGGAGAGCTGGAAGAAGAAAAAGCAAGAGGACACATTAGTTTGAAGAGCTTGCCAAAGGGGAAGAGGTGAGGCCAGATGTGCCTTTCAGATCTAAAGAGTCAGGTTTAAGGCCAGAAACAGGAGACAAGGCTAAAAGCTCCAGAGTATGGGAGTAATCACAGAGGAGACAGAAGAGGTGGGGAAAGGGGGTGTGAATCTCAAACATTCAGGGCTGGGTTCTTCAAAGCTCATATGCCAGCTAAAAAGAGTGTGGGTAAGTCCAACTAATGTAGAAGCCTAGTGTTCTGGGAGAAACACTTCTTTTTTTCATAGATTTGATATTTGGCATAGGGGTGGGGTACTGGGGATTGAACCCGGGGTACTCAACCACTGAGCTACATCCCCAGCCCTTTTTTTTTTTTTTTTTTTCAAAAAAAAAATATTATATTTTGAGATTAGGGTCTCTCTAAGTTGCTTAGGACCTCTCCAAGTTGCTGAGATTGGCTTTGAACTCATGATCCTCCTGCCTCAGCCTCCCAATCCACTGGGATTACAGGCGTGCACCACTGTGCCCAACCATAGACCTGATTTTCTAAAAAGAATTTTGTGTTCACAGAAAAACTGAGCAGAAAGCCCTGCCCTGCACCTGAGTGGTAATTTTTTGCCACTTACATTTGTGAACTTACATTGGCACATCACTATCCCCCAAAGTCCATAGTTTACAATAGGGCTCACTCAGGGTGTTTCGTAAATTCTACGGGTTTAGACAAATGTACAATGCCAGTATCCACCATTGTAATATACAGAATTGTCTCACTGCCCTAAAAATCCTCCATGAGAACATGGAGGATTTTACTCTTTCTTTCCTACCCTCTAACCTCTGGCAGCCACTGATTTTTTTACTGACTCCATGTTTTTGCCTTGACCAGAAGGTCACGGAGGTGGAATTATAGATGATGTAGCCTTTTCCAATTGTTTTCTTTCAGTCAATATGCATTAAAAGCCCCTCATGTCTTTTCATGGCTTGGGAGCACATTTCTTTTTAGCACTGAATGATATTTGTCTATTCATTCATCTGAAGGACATCTTGGTTATTTCCAAGTTTGGGCAATTATGAATAAAACTTCTGTAACAAACATGAGCAGGTTTTTGTGTGGATGTGAGTTTTTAGCTCATTTGGGTAAATACCAAGGAGTGCAATTGCTAGATCGTATGGTAAGAGTATGATTAGTTTTATAAGAGACTCTGAACTGTCTTCCAAAGTTACTATACTGATTTGCATTCCCACCACCAATGAGAGCTTCTTTTTTTGTTTTTTTGGTACTGGGGTTTGAACTCAGGGGCACTCAGCCACTGGGCCACATCCCCAGCCCTTTTTTGTATTTTATTAGAGACAGGGTCTCACTGAGTTGCTAAGTGCCTCACCATTGCTGAGGCTGGCTTTGAACTCGCGATCCTCCTGCCTCAGCTTCCCAAGTGCTGGGATTACAGGCATGCGTCACCACAACCCGGTGAGAGCTTTTTTTTTTTTTTTTAATCAAAATAAAATCATACTATACGTGCTATTTTATAACCTGCACTTTTCTGCTAACAAGCCCCTCTTCACACTGAATACATTTCTAACTGGAAGGAGCATGTTCCAGAGAAGACTGATTTTGTCTTCTTCCCTCCAGAAGTTGTCATTTTTGTTCTTATCCTTTTAAGCATCCTGAAGTAGCATAGAAATAAAATTGTGTAGGTAAATGGGCTTTGGTAGCAGAAGATTACAGAGAACAGCGCATTCAGGGCCTTAGTTAAATAAGTATTCTGTCACCTCTTAACTGTGTAAATTGTCAGAGTCAGTGACATCTTTGACATTTCCACATCAGAAAGTTATGTTACTATAAATGACTGCTACTCCTGATTGTCATTGGCTGTGAGAGGAATGGAATTACCAGGTGTGGAATCTGAGAGCCAGGCTGTTCCTGCAAGGGCACAGCCAGAGCGAGCCCCCAGTAATCCTGTCCCTAAGGGACTTGTTAAAAATCAGCAAGAAGTGCTCCCTGGGCAGCCCATAGAGTTAAGAGACACAAAAGAAGAAAGGCTGGGAAGCAGGGAGGCTATGAGGAAGGCAATCAGCTTCAGCCCCTTACCAAAAACTGATTTGGGCAGAACCACAACAGAGATCTACACAGAATTCTTCCCCCTGTGGGAAGACTTCCACAACTCTTCCTCCATGGGGGATTGTGCCAGGAGACCTCCAAATCACTTGTTGCCATCTAAAAACCACTGCAAGCAAGATTTTGCTTTGAGGAGTTTGGATCTCAGCATTGCTCTGCAAGAGGAATGGGGTGTGTGAGTCAATCCCTTTGGGATGTGGTTCTGATAACAGTTACATGTTGAGCACTTACCAGTTCCATAAAGCTGCCTGTAAATCCTAATATGCTATAAAGAGATATTTTGAAATAAACTTTTAAATTTAGAATGGTTTCAGATTAACAGAAAAAGTTAAGATTACACAGGGAGTTCCCATACTCCATACCCCATTCCCTGCATCATTAATGTCACATCTTATTAGTGTGGTACATGTAGCACAACCAACCAATGAACCAGTATTGATACACTGTGACTCACTAAAGTCCATTACTTTTTCAGATTTCCTTAATTTTTGCCTAGTGTCCTTCCTCTGGTCTAGGACTCCTTCCAGGATATAACATTATGTTTAGTTGCTAGTTCTTCAAGGTGCATTTGAAGTAGCGGGGGAGGGGGATGGGGAGGAAGGAGAAGCTTACATACGTGTTTTCATTCTATACGCCTGCTTAGATGAAACATTTTACTCACCTATAAAGGAGGTTGTTTCTAAAATTTCCTTAGACAACAATCTGTATTACTGAAATAAATAATTTTAGGTAATTTCAAATTTCTCTCCTGCTTCACATGGAATCCAGAGGAGAGTAAGGTCTGGAGTGAGAAGCAAGAAACTTTGTGCCAAATACTCATCATTAATTTTTCAGCTCCTCTTCTTCTCCCTTTCCTCCTCCTCAATCCACCCAGGTAGTCCATAAGAAGGTCTTGGGTTTATTTCTGGTTAATGGTTTGAGAAGGTGCCTTCCCATTTTCAAATTTCAAGTGAAGCAGGAGGCATCACTATACCGAACCTTAAGTTATACAGAGTGATAGTAACAAAAACAGCATGGTATTGGCACCAAAACAGACATGAAGACCAATGGTATAGAAAAGAAGACAGAGAGACAAACCCATATACATATATGAGAGACCCTGCACCTACCAGAAGAAATGTAGACCCAACTCTCTATCATGTCAACTTAGGTACCAAATTTCCCAACAAGATTCCCAAAGCACAAGAAGTAAAATCAAGAATCAATAAATGGGATGGATTCAAACTAAAAAGCTTCTTCACACCAAAGGAAACAATCAAGAACATGAAGAGAGAGCCTACATAATTGGAGAAAATACTTGCCACCTACACATTAGATAGAGCATTAATCTCCAGGATATATAAAGAACTCAAAACACTTAACACCATAAAACAAAACAAAACAAATAACCCAATCAACAAATGGGCCAGGGAACTGAGCAGACACTTCACAGAAGAAATACAATCAGTCAACAAACATACAAAAAAATGTTCAACATCTCTAGCAATTAGAGAAATACAAATTAAAACTACACTGAGATTTCCTCTCACTCTAGTCAGAATGGCAATTATCAAGAATGCAAGTAACAATAAATGTTGACGAGGACGTGGGGGAAAAGATACACTCATACATTGCTGGTGGGACTGCAAACTGGTGCAATCACTTTGGAAAGCAGTATGGAGATTCCTCAGAAAACTTGGAATGGAACCATCATTTGACCCAGTTATCTCACTCCTTGGTATATACCCAAAGGACTTAAAATCAGCATACTATATAGTGACACAGCCATATCAATTCACGATAGCTATCTATGGAACCAATCTAGGTGCCTTTCAACAGATGAATGGATAAAGAAAATGTGGCATATATACACAATGGAATATTACTCAGCCATAAAGAAGAATGAAATTATGGCATTTGCCGGTAAATGGATGGAAACGGAGCCTATCATGTTAAGTGAAATAAGTCAATCCCCAAAATGATATTCTCTCTGATATGCTGATGCTGACTCAATTTAAGTGGGGTTTGGGGGAGGGGAAAGAGGAGGCTCATCAGATTGGACAGGGTGGAGTGGGGGGAAGGGAGGGGACATGGGAATGAGAAAGACAGTAGAATGAATCGAACATAACTTTCCTATGTTCATATATGAATACATGACCAGAGTAACTCCACATCATGTACAACCACAAAAATGGGAAGTTATACTCCTTGTATGTATGAGATGTCAGAACACATTCTACTGTCATGTATAACTAAAAAGAACAAACAAAAAAAAATTTTTTTTTTTTTTTTTTTTTTTTTTTTTTTTGCATACCGTGGATTGAACTCATGGGCACTCAACCACTGAGCCACATCTCCATCCCTATTTTGTATTTTATTTGGAGTCAGGGTCTCACCGAGTTGCTTAGTGCCTTGCTTTCTCTGAGGCTGGCTTTGAACTCATGATCCTCCTGCCTCAGCTTCCTGAGCTGCTGGGATTACAGGCATGCGCCACTGTGTCCCACTACAAAAAGTTTTTTTTTAAAAAGAGGTTCACGAGTTGGAAGCTAAGCACCCCTTATCTAGGGTAAACAAGAAATTCCACAAGCACAGTTTTCCAAGTTCAGAATGAGTGGTCAGTCAAACAAGCCATTAGGTCTGAACACAAAGGTCAACTGAGACCACTCACTTGTTCCAGGCATCTGCAAAGCACTTTGGGCAGCGTATAGATAGTCCTGGGTCTTGGAGGGTTTGTCTGGGGAAACTTAACATTTCTTCCAACAGGACCCTTCTTTCAAAAGAAGTGATTTTAAAAAAATAAATAATAATTAGAAATGTTAGAAAAACCCTGAAACTATGCCTGAACTATGCATTGTTAATGAAAAGAAGTAAAATGGATTTTTTCTTAAAAAAAACGAGAAACAAATGACAGACACATACGAATATAAACAAATCTTAAACGAAATGATTATTGATGTAATACAGAAAAAGAAAACAGAACAAGAAATCATGGGAATCCATGTCATTCTTATAGAGAATGTTGTAGCAAGAAAAAAATGTGTGACAAGATTCCACCAATTGCCATGAACATGGCCTGTGCTTTCCCATCTCCCATCTGCCTAACAGAAGCCTGTCACCTCCATTTCAACTTCCCTCTCTGCACTCTCTCCCCCAAGGAGAACTTATCTTTGCCAATATTTAATATTGGACCCAAAAATAGATGTATCAGAAACAGCCCAGAGAGGCAAAAGCAGGATTGTAGGAACTTCTAGAAAGAAGTTGAATAACAACATTCAGTAAAGAGGAGGACAGGAGAGGAAGAGAAGACCCAGTGGAAGTTCAGTGGGCTGGGGTAATGGAGTAGGTTGGCTTTGGTTTAACCAGTGAGTTCTTGGGGAACTGACAAGTTCCTGAGAATCTCGTGTGCCCAACAATTGGGAAAGTGAGGAAAGAGTACCTGAAGTTACTACTTTGATCCTCTTTGATTTCCTTTAAGAGAGTCAAGGAAATAACAAAATTCCTTCTTGAACTGAGCTTCTTTAATGGTGCATTAACTCTGAGATTGGACCATGTGAGTCATAGCTTCAATGACATTGTGAGTCCAAAACAGCAAGACCATATGTTCCAAGACTGACAAAATGATCTTAGGCCAGTCATTTGAGTCCCTGAGCCCTAGTTTTCTCACTTGTGAAACAGAAAGAATAGATAGGATCAGCATTTCTAGATTATGTTCTATAGAAATTTAATACAAATCAGATGGAAAAAGTTCTAAATTAAGTAAGTTTTGAAAATAATGGTTAAATATACCTAGACTAACTTGTTACCTCCAGGGCTTCTTAGAGTCTTTGAACTTTAGCCAGTGCCACTTAGGAATTCTCATTTGTGTTCTTTAAAGGCACTCGATTGTGAAATCCTTTTTTTATAACATCTCTCTTCTCAGGGTTGTCAGATTATACTTTGGGTACGTGCTGAACTAGATGATCTTTAAGAATTTTTCCCCAACTCCAAAATACTGATTTCATAAAAAATCATGTCTGTCCATGTTAGGTATTATTATGGTTCATACATTTCCTGTAGAATCAGAAAAGTCAGACATTAGAGTTATCTAATCCTCATGAGGAAGATATCAGAAAAGAAGGCTGGAAAGAGAGGTAGGCAGGCATTGGAGGTGGGAGACACAGGGGACACTGTCAAGAGGAAAGCCTGTCATTCTCTCAGGGACCTCAAATTCATTTGCTTTTGGAGTGGCCAGAGTGTACGTGTGTGTGTAAACTTAGCTGTGAACAAGAGTACCTGTCATCTCCCTGGGATGATGGTGAACAAATAAAGGAGGACTATATATATTAAGGGCTAAGAAGTTCTGCTACCAAAACCATCTGTGAAATAACACAAGATGAGCAATCAACAAGACATCATTTAACATGCTGCTGAAACAGCACAAAGGGTTAGAATCTCTCTCTCTCAAAAAAGGGCCTCAAAATAAAAAAAACAAAAAAGGGCTGGGGAATGTGGCTCAGTGGTTAAGCACCCCTGGCTTCAACCCCTGGTACTATTTAAAAAGTGGGAGGGGGGTGCTTTTCTCTGGTGGCAGCTATGGGTACTTTCTTTGTGCTTTGAAAATTCACTATTCAGGGCTATGGAGATCCAAGAAGATCAGCAATTTCTGGAGGCCAAAACCAAATCTTCCCTGGAGGCTGATGACCAATATAAATTGATTGTAATGACATTTATTTCCTGCAAGCCACCACAGCTTCTTATTAGCAGGTCTGAACAACTGGTTATATAGGAAGACAAAACTAAATGAGGTATTGATCTATGCAATTTTTTTTTTTTTAAGTTTCCTTCCCTCTTTAGGGGTTAGTTAGTGACCACTCCACATGAAAAGATAAGCGGGATCCAAGGTGGCTGCATGAAGTAGTTTTCACCCCCTGAAATACTTCTTATCAAAAATAATTTCTTAAAAAGCATGTACTATGTGGGTTTTTCAGTCCTCAAATCTGGCCAGATAATCAGACACAATTACTCTGTTCATTTGCTCCGTGTAAAGATCTCTTTTTCTAGCATGCCAAGGGCCTTGCTGGGCCTAACAGCACATCAGATACTGTCCCACCCTTGTGTTGCCCCTTGCAAACATGCACTTGAATGAGGGCAGCATTCTGGAACATTAAAAACAGCAACTGGAAAGCAAAGCCCCCTGGCCAAGACTCACCCAACCAGATTGCAGTGCTATTTTTATCCCTTGAGCTGAGGGTATTGATGGAATGCAGAATTACTTTTGTGATTAAATGTGGCCAAAAACCTAGCAAGTGTTAATCTCTGGAAATCTGTTACAAATTGGATGGCAAGCGCCAGCAAACTGCTATTTTTTATTTTTAAGTCTAAAAATAATTCTTGATGCTCTTGTAAGTAATGCAGAAATAAAAGAAAAATTTTACTTAATTGGTTGGGGTGGTTTGGGTTTAAGCAGTCAATTCCTAAATACAATAGAGGGCGTGGGTCCCT
Source organism: Tamias sibiricus (assembly GCA_025594165.1). Lineage (NCBI taxonomy): Eukaryota > Metazoa > Chordata > Mammalia > Rodentia > Sciuridae > Tamias > Tamias sibiricus. Next base: position 52,368,835 of record CM046659.1, read on the forward strand.
GGAACCTCAAGTGGAGCATGGTCAGGTGCCAAGAGGATGGGCAGAGGCCCTGGCAAGTCTTTGTATTTACATATCTTAGTCAGTCTGGCCTGCAGAGCACGGCTCTACAACCAGAAATGCTCCAACTCTGCTTTTCTGGGGAATTTATGTGATTGGGACTGGGAGCAAGGTCATATGTGGGCAAAAATAGGATGGAGGATTCACTGGCTGGGGACCAGTTTCAAATAGTGATGAATATATTGTCCATATAAAGTCAACATTTGCCCCATTTCCTCTGGCTCTGTCCCTTTGGGAGCCAGTTCTTTTTTGTTTTTTCACAGAAAAGAGTGGAATTTCCGATTAGGACCATGTGGAGGTGTCTGGTGCCAAACCATCTGAGGCATAGTCATCTCTGGACCCAGCTGGGACAGCAAAACCCTTGAATCACCCAAACCTAGGCCCTTCCTAAAGGCCTTCCCAACATCCCTCCAGCGTCAGTCTCAAATTTATTCTCCATTCCCCATGCCTTTCAAGAAGCCCAGCCACAATAGGCTGTTTCCTTTTTGCTTTTCTTTCCCAGCCTCTTTCATTTCCATTGATGATCTTCTTCCTGCCTCCTTGGATCTCACCCAGTGGGCCTGCTCCATTCCCCACGGTACCCTGGTTCTGTGCCTGCATCACCCACCTGGGTTGGGTCCCAAAATGCTACTGTAACTTTTCCAGCCTCATCTCCCTGACACTTGGCCCTATCTTCTCACTCGTCTTCTAACAGGAAGCCTTTTTCAATCTGTATTGAGTTTTCTGGGAGCTAAGATGAGGAAATCCACAAGCCAGAGTCTTAAGATGCCAGGAGATCATGATCTTTTCAGCACAGCTTGGTGGCTGACAGCCATGTTGCCTCTCCTGCACTGAGCACATTTCAGGACTTCCAATTAATTGACAAAGGCAAGTCCTTCTTATGGAGTTCTAGCTATTAAATGTATAAAGGAAGAGTAGAATTAGAAAAACCCCATTTTGGAACACACAGTGAAACAATGGGTCTATTCTAGGCAATGATCGATGACCATTCAAAGCATTTAGGTAAAATTCTGATGGGAAAATTTATAATGGATGGATTAAGTTGACAGGCTGATTTGATTAATCAATCTTAAAGATATTTGTGGAAAGACAGCCATACATTATGGGACTTCTGATATGATTCAATAGGTACTTTATAGCTCTCCGCTGTGAGGTATCTTTTAAAATATCTGAGGCGAACCAAGTCTTTAGAGGTTAAATACTAGTTTACCTAATTATGGGGAATAAATGAATTTGTTAAGTGACATCATGTGGACTCAGACAAATCTAGATTGTGAGATTCCACCATAGGATGAACAAACCAGGTTTTTTTTAAAAATAAACTGCAGGAGCCCTGTTTGGGGATTGACTTGAATTGCAGTTGACTATGAGCCGTGGAGATTTGGCCATTGTTGCCACCCGTAGTCTCACGGGATTTGTTGCGGGATCTCGAGTGACTTGGCCGAAATTGCTGATCGGGTCAGCGCCATTTTTAGTGGTGTGTTTGGCATGTGTTAGTTGTTGTTAGAACCAGAGAGAAAAGTTATCAGAATAAAAAGCTGTTTGTCTCCAGTTTGCTTCTGAAGTTCTTCCCGCGGCTCCGTTGCTCCAAGCGCTTCAGGCGGCTACAGGTGGCGGCCCGTACGGGGAACTTCGGAGCGGACAGGTAAGAACTGAAAGGTCTCTAAAGATGGGTTCGAATATAACTGAATCCCAAGTGATAGAGGCTATGCAAAGACTCCTTGATATACCTGACTCTGTTCTCAGTGAGGAGTATATAGACAAAAGTGAAAGTGATCAAAAAAGTGTAGATTCCACTGGGCCAACTGAGACCAGTAAAGAGAGTATTAGAAGAGACCCAAAAATGACAAAAATCCAAGCTATTAAAGCTATTCGGGAGTTATTGGCGAAAGCTGAAGGATACTTGCTCTCACTGGAACCTGGGCCTCAGGATATTGCTGTCAGTGAAATTAGCAGTGGTGAGGAAGCTAGTAAAAGTGATCCTGAGAAAATGAGGAAAAAGAAATTTAAAAAGACCGAGAAAAAGGTCCGTCAGGCAGAGGAGTCACTTGTGTCCTCTACTCCCCCATGGGTGGAATCCATTACAGAAAATATGAAGGGTATTACTAGGCATTTGCATACCCTAGAAACAGAAATAAAAAGTCTTTCTGATCGCTTATGCGCTCTCGAGGACAACTCACAGATACATTGGGAACCGCCAGCATTTGAAAAGAAAAATGGACAGAGTGTCCATCAGTCAGTAGATTTCAAAACAATAAAAAATCTCAAAGAGGCAGTAATGACTTATGGGCCCCAAGCTCCTTTCACGTTGAGTATGCTGGAGTCCCTTAACACCTTTAGCTTAACCCCCTCAGACTGGAAAAGTCTATGTAAAGCAACATTAAGCGGGGGGCAATTCTTGGTTTGGCGATCGCAATTCCAAGAACTTTGTATAGAAACGGCTAAAAGAAACGCGGCTGCAGGGTTTGAAAACTATAATATAGACATGCTCACAGGAGAAGGGCAATTCAGAGACTTACAGGCTCAAACAGATTATGACCCAGATATATATGCTCAGATAAATGCAGCTGCCTTAGAGGCATGGAAAACTGTACAAGGACCTGGGGATCTACAAGGTAGCTTGTCAAAAGTGATTCAAGGACCTAATGAGCCGTATGCCGACTTTGCTGATCGACTTTTGAGAACTGCAGGTAGTGTGTTTGCAGATGTTGACCAAGCTATGCCATTAGTTGTTCAATTAGCTTATGAAAATGCAAATAAATGGTGCCAAGCAGCCATCAGGCCATGGAGAACTAAAAAGGATCTTTCCGTATATATACAACTATGTAAAGATATAAATGACGCCTTTGTCACAGGAAATGTGATTGCAGCCTCAATGAGAGGTGCTTCCTCTCGAAATTTCACAAAGGCTAAACGTAGATATTATAATCAATCAGGATATTCCAGGCAAAATTATCATAATCAATCAGGCAATTCTAGGCAAAATCCCAAAAGAGAAATAAGACCAAGCTCATATCGTGCCCCAGGCCGCTGCCCCAGGTGTAAAAAGGGAAATCATTGGGCCAATAAATGCCATTCAAAATTTGACATCCATGGAAATCCTTTGTTCAGGAATTCAAAAAACGGGGCACGGGGCCCAATACCCCGGGGCCCACAAATGTACGGGGCATTGCAGAAGGAGTATCCTCAAGCATCCACTCAGATGCTTCCCCGACACAATCCCTACTACCCATCCACTCCCTCGCCAGAGGAACAAGAGGAAATGCAGGATTAGACCTCTGTTCCACCGCCCGAATAGTGTTAACACCTGAAATGGGGGTTCAACTGATTCCCACAGGAGTCAGGGGACCTCTTCCCTCAGGGACTGTAGGACTTATTATCGGGCGTAGTCCTAAAAGCTTATTAGGTTTGCAAGTGACCCCAGGTGTAATAAACTCAGACTACAAAGGGGAAATAAAAATAATGCTTAGCTCACCCCAAAGTATAACTTCTGTTAATCAAGGAGATAGAATTGCTCAGTTGCTTCTCCTTCCCAATTTACATAATTCATTTAAAATGGGTATGCCTCAAGAAGGGAACAACAGAGGATTTTGTTCCACTGACTCAAGTCCCATGGCTTGCTGGGTTCGAGACTGTTCAAGGAGGCCTATGTGTAAAATAAAAATCCAAGGAATAGAAATGGAGGGATTAATAGATACTGGAGCTGACTCTTCCATTATTAATTTACGCCAATGGCCCAAGCACTGGCCTCTGCAAAAAGCTTCAACCAGTTTAAGAGGCTTGGGATATAATAACCTCCCAGATAAAAGTGCAGTAATTTTAAAATGGGAGGATGATGAAGGCCATAAAGGAACATTTCAGCCTTATGTTTTACCTAATCTACCGGTTACTTTATGGGGAAGAGATATTTTGCAACAAATGGGAGTACACCTTGCAACCAAGCCTGCAGATGTTAAATGTGAAAACCTACAGGGTAATCTTAACCATAAAAGAACTCATTATCAAAAAGTACAGAGTAATCTTAACCCTAAAAGTAATCATTGTCATAAAGGAAAAAGATATTTTTTTTCGGGGCCACTGAGAAAATAATTTTGAAAATACCATGGCTTTCTGATAAGCCAGTGTGGGTCCCTCAGTGGCCCCTATCTAAAGAGAAATTACAAGCGGCCCACCAATTAGTTCAGGAACAATTAGAAGCAGGTCATATAGAACCTTCCACCTCTCCCTGGAATTCCCCCATATTTGTGATCAAGAAAAAGTCAGGAAAATGGCGATTGTTACATGATCTTAGACAAATTAATAAAACCATGCAAGTTATGGGGCCTACTCAACCTGGACTTCCTAGTCCCGTAGCTATTCCAAAAAATTTCCATCTTATTACTCTTGATATAAAGGATTGCTTCTTTTCTATTCCCCTACATCCTCTGGATGCCCCCAGGTTTGCTTTTTCCGTTCCTTCTATGAACAATAATGGCCCTGATCAGAGATATCAATGGAAGGTTTTACCACAGGGAATGGCTAATAGCCCCACCATATGCCAAATATATGTGGACAAGGCTATCCAACCCATTAAAAATAAATATCCAAACCTCATGTGTCTACATTACATGGATGATATTTTATTGGCCCACCCTAATCAAAAAATCTTATTTAATATATTCAGTGATGTGGTAGAAAATTTAAAAAAATATGGATTATATATAGCAGAAGAAAAAGTTCAAACCAGATCTCCCATATTATATTTAGGATTTAAAATCATGGATACTTTTGTTAGACCCCAAAAAATTCTAATAAATAAAGAACATTTGACCACCCTCAATGATTTCCAAAAACTACTGGGAGACATTAATTGGCTTCGCCCTACACTAAATCTCACTACTGGCCAACTAAAACCTTTATTTGACATCCTTCGTGGAGATCCTGATCCATCTTCACCACGAACATTGACTCCTGATGCTAGGAAAGCTTTAAAGTTAGTAGAAAAAGCCATCGAAGGAGCTCATTGTGATAGATTTGATTTAACTCAACCGCTGATGTTGATTATTATTTCTTCACAATATACACCCACAGGAGTATTTTGGCAACAAGGGCCTTTATTATGGATACATTTGCCCGTCTCTCCTAAAAGTATAATTGAATCTTATACCTCCATGGTGGCTAAACTTATTCTTCAAGGACTTAAGACTTCTACTAAAATATTTGGCATTCACCCTGCTACTATTATTACTCCCTATTCATCATCACAGATTGAATACTTATGCTTCAATGATAATGATTGGGCTATAGCTAAATGCTCTACTTCTGCAAATTTTGATAATCATCTTCCTAAGTCCCCTATATTATCTTTTTGTATTAATCATCCTATTATATTTCCACAGGTAATAAAAAATCAACCTATTCCTAAGGCATTTAATGTATTTACAGATGGGTCCTCAAATGGTACTGCTACAGTAGTCACTAAAAAAGAAAATATGACTTACATAACTGCACACAAATCAGCTCAACTAGTGGAATTGGAAGCTGTGGTAAGAGCTCTGGAAAATTTTAGGGACCAGCCCGTAAACATTTTTTCAGATAGCCACTATATTGTACAAGCCGTCCCCAAATTAGAGTTAGCAGGACCAATAGCACCTCATACTCCAGCCTTTAAATTGTTTTATCAAATACAAAAACTTTTGTGGGCAAGAAAAGAACCTCTATTCGTAGGCCATATTAGAGCACATACTAATTTGCCTGGTCCCCTCCATGAAGGTAATCAAAAGGCTGATGAACTTACAAAAACAATATTTATACTTTCAGCGCTACAACAAGCTACTTTATTCCACTCCCAGTTTCATGTCAACAGCACCACCTTGCAACGTAGGTTTAAAATCACAAAGGAGCAAGCCAGAACAATTGTAAAAGATTGTAAATCTTGTATGACACATTTGCCCAATCCTCATTTCGGCGTTAACCCTAGAGGATTAATGCCCAATCATTTGTGGCAGATGGATGTTACTCATGAGCCAAGTTTTGGAAAATTGCGATTTATTCATGTGACCATAGATACATGCTCAGGCATGATTTTTGCTTCCTTACATTCTGGAGAAAAAGTTAAAGATGTTACATCTCATTGTTTGCAAGCTTTTGCTGCATTGGGCATCCCCAAAATGCTTAAAACAGATAATGGCCCCGCATATACGTCCTCATCTTTCAAACAGTTTTGCGCAAAATTCAATATATCCCATAAAACAGGCATCCCATACAATCCTCAGGGTCAGGGCATTATTGAAAGAGCAAACCGAACACTGAAAATTATGTTATTAAAACAAAAAGAAGGAAATTGGAAAAGTCCTAAGGACAGATTGGCAGTTGCCCTGTTTACCTTAAATTTTTTAACTTTAGACTCTAATGGTTATTCTGCTGGAGACAGACATTGGAATCCACACCAACAACATAAACCTTTGGTTTACTGGAAGGATGTTCTTTCAGGTACATGGAAGGGTCCAGATCCAGTATTAATTTGGGGAAGAGGATCTGTTTGTGTTTTTCCAAAAGACGAATCCTCTCCAATATGGATACCATCTAGATTAATAAAACAGGTACCACATCAAAATGATCAAGATGAAGTTATTGAAGAATCAAGATTAATAAAAAAGGTACAAAATCAAGAGGACCAAGATGAAGGTATAGAATGATTCCCTCAAAAGAGTCCTTCAAAATATTTCACAACTTAAGTGTCATTCCTCCTGGCCGGGACGAGGAGATCTCTCTTTAGTGTGCACACAATTGTATTTTTTTTTTCTTTTCTTTTTATACATGTCTTTATGTCTGTACATTTGTTTATATTTCATGTTAATGTGATGTCACAAATATATGTTTGTATGTTTGTTCGTCTGTCCAGTGTGACGTCACAAAGAACAAAGCGCTTATGAAAAAGAAAATATACATATATATATGGATCCAAATAACTTTAATTCATTTTAGGTTAAGAGTATTCAATTTAGGTAAATAATTTTATAAATGAAGGTACTTTCAATTTTGATTTATAGGTGTCCCTGGGACTTCTCTTTAGCAAACAATATGACTAGTGCTATATAACCTGATATTTTGGTGTTTTGACTTAAGATTGTTTATTTGTTATTAACTTCATTTGTTTAATAGCTCATTAATTTCAATTATCTCAACAGGTAAAAAATTGCTCTGTATACAGAGACTCAAGGGTTCCAGCTAACAAATTATTTCTCTAAAGTGCCTTTACCTTTTCTTTAATCTATCTTTAATGCAGTAATTACCCTCAGTCTTTCTTTGTTTTGTTCTAAATATGACATTTTTTCCAACTTATGTTTGTAGAAGCTCAACCAGCGATGTATGTGAACAAAAATCAACTTTAATTTTCTAATCTAATTATTCTATTTTGTAGTTTGACAACTCGCCTCTTGACTCAGTGCTGCAATAGCACTGCCTTTCCTTTAATAATTGATGCTTGAGTTTCTAGGTAGCGGGCCCTGAAGATTTGCCGGTGGCATTGTCTAAACATAAAAAAGATGTCTGCTGCTCAAACATCAAACAACCTCACCAACAGTGTGGCCTCTGCTCTACATGCATGGGGCCTCCTACATCAACATGTTATAACAAATGGACATTTTGATCTTTCATTGTTTGGGACTTTACAGGACAATGCCTTGCGGGTATTTGTCTAGAGAATTCAGTGTGTTACTTGATGGAACTTAGGGCAGCTGATTTGTTTAAACAATTTGATATGCTATGCAATTTGGCTCATCACCAAAAGGCTTGTTGCCTTAAAGCCGCAACATCTCCTCACAATTGGACGGCTGTTAGTCATCATATATAGTCGATCCTAAAGGGCTCCATTGGATGGCTGGTTAGCCAATGACGGGTAAGATCCCCAGAGGGGGACAACCTAAGACAGGCACAGTCGCACGGGACAGTCTCATGTGGCCGACATATCAACCTAAGACAGGAGTCAAGGGCACAGCCTTGATTATCCGATGACGGTAAGAATGTTGGTTGCACATAGACGTCCTAGAGCATTACCTCTTTTAAAACAAAAAGGGGGAAATGCAGGAGCCCTGTTTGGGGATTGACTTGAATTGCAGTTGACTATGAGCCGTGGAGATTTGGCCATTGTCGCCACCCGTAGTCTCACGGGATTTGTTGCGGGATCTCGAGTGACTTGGCCGAAATTGCTGATCGGGTCAGCGCCATTTTTAGTGGTGTGTTTGGCATGTGTTAGTTGTTGTTAGAACCAGAGAGAAAAGTTATCAGAATAAAAAGCTGTTTGTCTCCAGTTTGCTTCTGAAGTTCTTCCCGCGGCTCCGTTGCTCCAAGCGCTTCAGGCGGCTACAATAAACAATGTTAAAAAGATAATTTTGTCATTGTAAATATAATATAGGCTTAAGAATACATCAACCAAGTGGAACATATGGGTAAAAGTACTTAGTAAAAAAACCAAGTTGTCAAACATCGGTATTATTACTATGACTATAGCTCTACATCTTAGTTTCAGGTCCTAAACTCAGATATTTATTGTTAAGATAAACTTTCTCTCTCTCTCTCTCTCTCTCTCTCTCTCTCTCTCTCTCTCTATATATATATATATATATATATATATATATATATACACATATACATATATATACACACACATATATATAACATATATATATATAATATATCTACATATATTATTTTCCAAACCTGTCTAGAATATTTAAAGAAACTTATTAGACATGAAATGTGAGGAAAATACAATTTCATAAGAGGCAGGAAGAAGCTACGACAAATAGCCCAAGTCATCAAGCAATTGCAAAACTGAAAGTAGAACCAGATTTTGATATCTCATTCTTAAAACTTTATTACACTATTAAAACACCTGATCACAGAAAGATTTTCCATAGTCAGTTGTACAGATCCATATGTAGTTACTCTAAATAGTATGAGAATGTTATGTGTTTCTGTAGAGACACACATATGCTGACAAAATTAACTAACATATGTTCATATATACACATACCTTGTAGCCATGATAAATAGTAATCCTTCTAATTTTTCTGTCAGGTAAAATCTTACATAGTAGAATATTGGCTACTGGATATTCATGGGAAATAAATTCAATCGGATACATGAAGAGTTGCAAAAAAATTGACATTTGATCTGTTTATTTGCTTATTTTAGTTTTTGCTTTTCTGAGCGGGAATGTTCCTAAACTATCCTTCACTCTTCTCCAGAAAGGGAATACCAAACAATCCCCTGATCCTTTAGGGCTGTCATGAACAAGCCAATACGAGGATGTGACCTTGGAGTCTGAGATATTTGAGGTGTTAACTGTTCTCCAGTCCATGAAATGACCTCTGCCCACCTGTGCTCTTGGAATACTCATTTCTACATTTTTTCGTTTTCCTTTCTGCTCCTGAGTTTCAATTTGCATCTGTACTAGTTACTTGGCTGCCCTCTTCAATTGCTGCTTCCAATTATTCTTATAACCAGATAATCCAACTCACTGATATGTGGGCAAGATAAAGGGACCAGACTGAGACCTAAGAAATGCCTTTCTAGATAAAGGGCAGGACCTTGAGTTCCTGGACTTCATGAACTTTCTTTTGCTGCTATAGGGTGTTTTTTTGTTGCCTTTCAGGTTCTTAGCTATGTTTCACATAAGCAAAAGAGGCTCCCAAAAAATGATTGTTCAGAAACACAAGATAAAAATGTATCCCTGTCGGGTGCGGTGGCGCACACCTGTAATCCCAGCACTTGGGAGGCTGAGGCAGGAGGATTGCAAGTTCAAAGCCAGCCTCAGCATTGGCGAGGCATTTAGCAACTCAGTGAGACCCTGTCTCTATATAAAATACAAAAAAAGGGCTGGGAATATGGCCCAGAGGTCAAGTGCCCCTGAGTTCAATCCGTGATACCACAAAAAAAAAAAAAAAAAAAAAAAAAAAAAAAAAAGTATCCCTGCAGCGTACTTGAGTTCAGGACTCCCATTAACTCCATTTAGGGAAAATATGATTTAGGACCCATGGACAGGTGGATACTGCTTCTTGAATTCGCAATGAATCTCAGTACTACCATTATGCTGAGATCCCAAATTTAGATTACAAATTAACTTTAAAAAGCAAAAACAATAAATTTGATATCTTTTTTTGATCCTATTTAAACAAAGTCATTATACATACCAGACCCTTGAAAAATTCAAGTTTACAAACATTATGTTGAGGGCTCCTTCACATACAAATGCCTGGCAGTAAGGTATGCATTTAATATTCCTGAATGATTTTCTGATTGAAGAGAGTTTTCTCGGCCCAATTGAAGCAGTGCTTGGATACAGTTAGGGTAGACCCAATGAGGCTGATTTTTATGAAGTACTTGGTGGAAATGTTTTATTCTAAACCTCTCACCTGAATCCCACGCCCATCACATTGCCTTCCTCATTATATGCATCAACACAAGTTGCCAATATGATACCTGCCACATGATGTCTCCAGCCCCAACCTCTTTCAATTATATCTTGGATGCCCTCAGCTCATATAGATTAGATAAATAGTAAGTGCTTAGAAACAACCATAAGAGCTCTTTGGGTCCTGTCTATAATATCCACCAGTGATTTCCATGACATCAGAGTTTCATGTTCTTTCCAATCACACACACTTATTTTGCTTATTGGGCTTATTTTGCTCCTTGCCATTGGTAGTGGAGTGTGTGTGATTCTAGCATGTGCGTAGAGAATGGATGCCTAGCTTAAGAGCACCACCTTGTTAATCCCTAGGCTTTTCTGAGCCCAGCAGTCCCAGTACACACAGAATCATGAGTACATTACTGCAGGAACAAAGCATTTCCATCTAAAAAGAAACATTCATTAGCACATCCTCTGCCATTCTCTCCTCTTTACAAGAAAATCACAGGAAGAAGCTGAGTTGATCTAATGAGGCTAAAATCCCTCTTAATTATGGTGAATAACCTAGCTACTATTATTATTTGAGCCAAACAAATGTATAATTACCACTATTCAGAAGTTCTTTCTCTTAAGATGAAAAATAACTTTATGGCAATGAACCTGTCCTGACCTGGGAAAATAGAAATTCTCAAAGCATATCTTGTGCATGGTTGCCTTTTGCCTCTGGGATATTCTACATTTATTTATATTCTAATAAAATATCAGTGGGGGTGAGTTAGAAAATGTGAAAACAGTAAAGTTTTCTGTTTTCAGGATCAGGAATATTCCCTTTATTTCAATTTCTAAAAGAATTTGTGGGCTCCCATTTACCTCTTCTACATATACCAAATAAAGCTAAATGGATTTACTCTCAAGCTCTTGAGAAAATTGGAGTGGTAGATTGATTCAAGGGGTCTATGTTACCTCATTTAGAGGCAAAAGTTTTACCCCAGTAGAATCCATTGCCAGAATACTGACCACTCAGAATACCTCAACAGCAATGGAGGAAAAAAAAAAAAAGGAAAGAAAGCATTTAAAGCATCCAAGATACATTAAAAATGAGACAAATTATGACCCAAATAAAAGCACCTGAAAATCAATGGAATAAGGGAAAAATAAAATGCATCCCATGTAAGAGAGAGCCAAAATAGGAAGCCAGAAAATACAAGGACAACAACAATGAATGCATATGACTGTTTTTCCAACAACTAAAAAGAGAAAGGCAATCATGAGCCTCCTGAACACAGGACGACAGACAGACGGTTAAGAGAAAGGCATGGTTCAATGATGAAGCGAAAGGTTACTGTGGCGTGATGATATAAGAAAAGAAAATCCCGTTGCATTGCTTTCTTTGAGGTAATGACACTTCAGCCCCAAAGGAAAAAAAATTACATACTATAAACTATAAATACATGCAACTGGTTTTCAGGTTTTAAGAAACAACCTATGAAGAGAATGTGAAAGACTTAATTATGATTTCAGAACAATGTATCAGTGTTATCGAGGGATCACTGTTTTCTCCCTACCAAAACAGAGTAGAAGTAATTGTCTTGGGCTTAGGAATTATATTATATGAAAAATAATGCATCTTTCAGCATTGTAATTACCTCAATTCAGAACGGTTTTCTTAGACTGGAGCATCAGAACTGGTGGAGAGGTGCTGGCCTTCTCTCAGAGTTTCTGGCTCAGTGGGTGTGGAATGGGGCTTGAGCATTTGCTTAAGTTCCCAGGTGAAACTGATTTGAGAGAGATGTTCACAAATATGAGGGAGGTGGTTGGTAGGGGTGAGAGTGAGTGACCAGTTGGTCTCATCTCACCACACTTATTGGACAAGATGCAGATGCAGGAGAAATCACTGAAGCCTTGAAGAGTTCTGTCTCTCTCATACTCTTCAACCCATCTTCCTCCTGCCTTCTCCCCTCTCTCTCTCTCCCCATGCCCACTTCCCTCTTCAGTTATACTCAGCTGATTCATATACTATGTGCAAAGGTTTGCACCTCCACTCTATTTTCATATTACACAGTGAGGAGTCAAGCTAACTGCGAATCACTCAGCATTAGAAACAGAGGATTAAGAACCTGGCTCAGTGGTACACGCCTGTAATCCCAGTGACTCAGGAGACTGAAGCAGGAGGCTCTCAGGTGCAAAGCCAGCCTTAGCAACTTAGTGAGGCCCTGTCTCAAAATCAAAATAAAAAAGGACGGGGGATGTGGCTTAGTGGTTGAGTGCCTCTGGGTTCAATCCCTGGTACCAAAAATTATTAACAAATAAATAAAGAGGGACTTAACTATATTATTTATGGTACAGAGAAATCTAGAAAGGCATGTGAAAGAGCAATCAACATACTGGGGTAAGAAAGCATTGGTGTAAGTGAGCTGAGAACTCATCTGTTGAAGTAGGAAGCCAATACATAATATTTAAAGTTGACCAAAGTTAGCAGCACACACTGAATACCTGAAGGCATAAAGGAAAACACCCAAAGAACTGAAATCTGGGATTTTGAAGAGAGGCAGGGACTCAGGGCTAAGAAGAGGTGGGGTAAGGATCTGATCTTTAAGAACACCCTAGGCAGTGGTACTAGTGGCCCAGAGATTGAAGGGGTGGGAGTGGGCTTGTTTGTCCTTTTTAAACTGTAACTGCCTTATGAATGTATTTTATAATGCTGTTACTTCCATGATAACCAGCTAGATAAACGTCTTATATTTGTTTATTTTTTAAATCTAAACAAGACAGTTTAGGTGAACCCAGCGGTGTATTTTATTCATGGGATCCTGAAAAAGATGTCCCTTTTTCAGGAATCCCAGTGGCTAAAACGGTGACAAGTGCTGATAAGGCTGTTTCCCTGGTGTAGCAGCCAGTCAGCCACCTGTGCCTGTTCTGCAGTTCATCTGGCCCCTATTTACCAGCATGAAGGAAAGGCCCCCTTCACACACCATCCATCCACGCCACCCCAGGGAAACCAGCTCTTGCCTTCAGCCATGGGTGGCCTCACTTGTAAATCGTTTCCAGCTTTTCCAGGCTGACCAGTGTGGCCTGGTCCTTTTAGCTTGACTGTCCTGTCCTTTCTAAAAACTTCAAACAAGCACTGTAGGAATTAGACTAGAAGATATGTGAGGAAAATTCCCCTACATCTCACTTGGTGATGAACTTGTGTCCATTACAAGATTCAGGCCCACTTTGATTTCTCTACTGGATTATAAATTTCCTGCCCACAGAGTCATTTGATTCAGCCTCCTTTACTCCCATCTCTGGACTTCAAGAATTAATTAAGCCCCAGAGATATTGGATGAGTATCCAAAATGCAAAGCAAATTTCCAAACAAAAAGAATAAAGGCAACCCAGCAATGCTGACCCCCAGGCCGCTGCTTGGTGATTGTCACATCTCAAGGTCAGTAATGAGGCTTACCACTCCAGGAAGCCTAGGGGCTAGATTTCCAGCTACCTGAACTTCATACTAACTGAGACCTGCAACTAAGACAGTGACATTCATTCTAGCCACAGCCTGAAGGGGTCTGTTGGGAACAAGTGGAACTCAGAATTTCAGGGCAGGTGGGCCCAGAGGATGCCGGGCCCAACACTACTCACTCAGCGTAGCACACTGTTTGGGGCCTCAGACTCCAAGCAGACAGCCCTGAGTTTAAATTCCTGCCTGTCACTTTAGAGGAATGAGATTCTGGGCAGGTCACATAGCCTCTCTGAGTCTTATTTTCCCCCATCCATATAATGGTGGCTATTAGTAGCATCTATTTCATGAATTTGTCATGAGGATTAAATGGTACAATGTTTATACATACTTAGGAAGTGCCTGATGTATATTCATTAATGTTAGCTTTTAATATCAAGTATGCCATTTTTGTTCTTACAATTGATATTCCAACTAATCATATTAGCTGAATTGTTCTAGAGAGGAAAGTGAAGCCATAAAGTACTGTTGAGAGTTAAGTCCCAGAATTGACCCCTTCTGTGGGAAAAGCACATCAGTGCAGATGGTTTGGAAGGAGCACTTTGACACTTGGATCACCCTCAACTTTTCTGTCCATAATCACAAGCAACTTCCCATGGGTCATAGCAAGGACAAACTAAATGAAAACCAAGGACCAACTCTAGCAAAAGCCAGAGGCTGTCTCACTGGGCTGAAGGCCCTTTGAAGGGTTAACCACGCTGGGGGCAGAGCAAAGCAGGCAACAGCTTCCCTAGCAGCTATTTTTATCTTGTGTTTTGAGCATCTGACTCGAGCTGGGTAAAAGGGTTTATTTTCTCACTTGGAAAGTTTTCAAAACACCAAAAGGATTTGGTTAAGAGGGGAAATATACCCATTGCAGCCAAATCTTTTTCAGCGGTCAAAAAAAAAAAAAGGCCAGCAAAAAATTAATCACAAATCTGCTTCAGGCAATATAGGGACCATTCAGGGGAAGCTGTCATTTGTTTATCAGTGGCAGACAGAAGCTTCCTGCAACCAAAAGCAGCTGACACCCTGCAAAAGGACATCTTTTCATTTTCCTGAAGAGTAGTGAAAATTTTAAAGCAAAGCAAATGACAAAATGTTTGACTCCATTTATCTGTCTCTTGGCTATTTTTATGCCTGTGCCATGCAAATGCCTCCCAGGCTTCCCTGACAACATCTTACTTTTTATTCTGGTTCTGCTTAGCAGCTAAGCACAAGTGTCATCATTTACATGTCTTAGATGAAGAAGCTGAGACCCTGAAGCCTAAGTGATGTGAACACGGTGGGGCCACGCAGAGTTGGAGAGAGATCCGCTGTTGACTTAAAACTACCCCCAGTCCCAAGGGAGGGACGATGGCCATCATGGAAATGGGAAGGAAGATCAATTCTGTGAATACCACCCTGGAGCAGGGCAAAGCAGCAACTGCAGTGACCTAGAAAAATGTAGGCCCTGATTGCTCTTTCCTTCTCCAGTGAAGAACTTGTGTATCAATGGAGGAGTTTTCTTCCCTTATCCGAGAATAAAGTATGAGATCCCATGCCTGTTGGTGAAGTTTACTCTCCACGAATCCTTTTTACATATTCATAATCTGGGTAAATTTTTCTAGAACACTTCTGTCAGGCTATCTATAGTTCTTTCTTCATCTAGAGTGACCATAATTATTTTGCTAACGTGCCTGAACCCTTCATTCATTCCGGGACTCTGTTTTAGTCGGCTCTTTTGCTGCTGTGACTAAATAACCCATCCAGAACAAGAGAGGAGGAAAAGTTTATTTCAGGGCTCATGGATTCAGAGGTCTCAGTCCATAGACAGCAGTGTCCATTCCTCACGGCTCAAGGTGGGGCTGCACATCGTGGTGGGAGTGTGTGGTGGATGGAAGCAGCTCACATGATGATCAGGAAACAGAGAGAGAGAGAGAGAAAGAGAGACTCCACTCGCCAGATACAAAATATATACCCAAAGCCACGCCTCCAATGACCCACCTCCTCTAGCCACACTCCACCTGCCTTCATTTACCATTCAATTAATCCCATCAGGCAATTAATTCACTGATTGGGTAAAGGCTCTTGTAACCCAATCGTTTCTTCTCTGAACCTTCTTGCAATGTCTCACATGTGAGCTTCTGGGGGACACCTCTCATTCAAACCACAACAAACTCTGCTATGGGGCATAAGGCTAGAACCTGGGACACAACGGTGAATGAGCCTCTGTTCCTAGCATTAAGGGGTTCAGAGCCTACCAGGGGAACTGACGTGACAACAAGCAGGTAGATCTGTAAAGAAATACCCTGTGAACTGTGGAAAGAGTCTCCTGAGATGGGTGTGGAAAGGCGATCTTCTCTTCTGGGAACCTCTTTCCTGGATACCCCAGGTTGCCTCCTTTCAATGCCTCATCTCTTCCCTTCCTCTTCTGCCCAGCTCTGCTTTGGTGTTGGAATTTCCCCTAACAACTCCCTCGCTGCACTTCAAAGCAGACCCACAATCCCTAAGTTATTATTCCAGCCCACAGAGGCCAGGTTCGTGCATATAATACAGATTTTTCCAGATGTCTTGCTCATGAGCAGTTCTTTTGTAAAGTAAATCATGCTTTCTTTCTTTCTTTCTTTTTTTTTTTTTTTTTTTTTTTTTTTTTTTTTTTTTTTTTTTTTTAAGCAAAGCAACATTAAATTCTTTCTTTCTTTTTTTCCTGGAGCACATTTCAAAGATTATAATCTACCAAGAATACTAAAATGAGCGAGGATCCCTGGGTCTAGCTTGGTACTAATTTTTATTCATCTGATTTATAGAGTTGATAGGTGAGGCAATGTTCTCCTCCTCTCTGCGTTGAGGATCTGCTGACAGCTCCATCCATCAAGCAACTTGTCAGAGCACAATGCTTCACAGAAGCTGTTAAACAAAGGTCCACTGGTTAACACTTCTAGGAGACGAGAAAGAAAAAAGTTAACCTTAGTGCCCAGAGAAAAATATTTCACTCACCCAGCACATAAAATGCACATAGCAGTAAGGTCTTCAGACAGAGGTGTAAGAATTTAATTTCTGCTTCCTTTATTATCTTGAAATTAATCTTTGTTTGAAATAAATTGACACATAAACAGCCAGCAATGGCCATCTCACTAAAACTAGGATTCTCTTCATTAGCAAATTTGAAGATCCTAATGTCTATTAATACAGGACAGAGAAAAACAAAGAGGACTTAATCCCAAATCCACAGTTAGGCTGCTCCACTGATGAGCGGGATTGTGGTGAGAGGCCTTTTGCCATTAGGGTCACAAGAGAAGGGCAATGGACACAATCACATTACCAGTTCCATTGGTGATCATTTTATGGTGTCAAAGAATTTTAGACACATGTAAAACATCCAAAGGGTCTATTTTAGCTGCCATGGTTAGTATGTTTCTTTCTTTCCTTTCAACTCCGTCAACACCTTTCAACAGTTCTAGATCTTTCTGAGAGCTGGATCATCCAAGTTCCTCAAGGACAGAAAAAGGTTCCCTCAGGGCATAAGAGAGACCCTGGGATGGCCTCTTCTGAAGATATCAAGAGCATCTCCAGTACTCCCAGACGCTGGCCATGCTTTGGACCTGGAGAATAACTTCAAGAATGGGGCCACTTCAAGAGCAATACAAAAGGGCCCTCAGCGGCAGGTGGCACTGCCATCTTTGGCAACTTGAATTTTGTGGCACTTTCTAATCATGGCCCACGTTTATCCCTCTAAGTGTTGTAATTGCATTTGATCGTCTTCCCTGCCCTCACTTGACTTCACAGAGTCATTCTGCGCTGTTTCATGCAACTGTGCCATGGCAGGAGACTCAAAGAAGCTGAGTTTCTGTAGCTGGCTGCCAGGTTAGTTTGCCATCTGGGGCAAGTTGTCCTGCCCAGGAACCCCAGGGGGAGTGGCAGAGGGCAGGGCCTATTCAGAGGCATCCAAACTTTGGGGTGATGAGGGAGGCGTAGCTGTGGGTAAATCTCTCAAAGTATTTGAGGGCTCCTCTCCAAGTGAACCCCATCCCTACCCCTGTCCCATGGGAGTATCTCCACATGCATCTGCCCTCCCTCCTGCTGTGAAGGCTCTAGATGTTCCTGCTGCATTGCTAAGTACATACTCACCTCTTTCCACTTACTCTAGGTGTTCATGTTCTATCACCAGGTGCAGTGCCCTGCAGAAGACCCCAGATGCATGTCAGTTTCATAGACCCTCCAGAAGAGAAGAAGGTAAACTTCTACCTTGCACCTGTGGCTGGGCTAGCTTTGTGTGGTGCAGAAAGATGATCACAGAGTAGACTACACTGCCCAAAGGCACATGGACTCCCCTAAAGTGAACCTCTCAGCTTTCTCTACTGGATCAGGGGTTGAGGTGGGAGCCAGGGGAATGCTATGGTTTAGATCTTAAATGTCCCCCACAGACTCATGTGTTGGAGTCCTTGTTGCCAGCCTGTGCTGCTATGGGGAGGTGATGGCAACTTCAGGAGGGGGGGTCTAGTGGAAGGAAGTCAGGTCACTGGGGGACCTTGAGCAGGATAATGGGACCTGACCCTGGCCCCCTCCTCTTTCTCTTGGCTTCCCAGCTCTTAGAAGGTGAGCAGTTTTGCTCCACCAGGCACTCCCCACCATCATGTTCTGCCTCTCCATAGGCTCAAAATGACATGGTCAATGACTATAGACCAAAACCTCTGAAACCATGAGCCAGAATAGACCTTTTCTCTTTTAAGTTGGTCCTCTTGAGTGTTTTGTCATAGTGAAAGAAAGCTAACACAGGAGGGATATATGTTTATAATACCATCCTGATTTCTAAGAAGCAATGATCCCAAAGAAGACCCCTTAGCTGTTGAGGGAGATGATGCAAGTTGGAGGGTCAGGGCACCTAAATTATTCTATACAACAAGAGAAAGGAGAAAGTAAAAACTGGCAGGAGATAGGGAGGTCAAAGGAGAAGGAGCCAACTAAGGTGGAGGTTTGGATGAAGTCTTGCTGTGCAGCTTGTGATATAATCTCATTTCCATCTTCCCATGAAACTTCCTGTAAAATCAACATAATGCTTTTGGAGTTCTATGGGGTAGGGCAGAGAGAATTTGAGGAGGGACCAGTCTTTAAGGAAGTGCTAGCACATGAGCAGAAGTCAGGAGCAGGGAGCCTCTAATGTGCTGGGCCTGAACTGGACCATGTAAAATAATCAGCAAAGTGTGAGGGACAGGGTTCCATGTGTATTATGGTTGTGGCCAGCATCAATAAGGTAATCATTCTCCAGATGAGTTATGGGTTACAGGTTCTGCAAAGAACTGTAGAGAAGGCATCTCTCAACCACCTTCTGGCATTCTGCCAGTGATCTGAGAACAAAAGGCTCTCAGGATGAACACAAGAATGTAGAGGCTTAAAAGAGAACTATTTGTCTTGATAAGATGCTGTTTTAAGGCCACTGATGTTTGGTCTGATGGTACCACATGTCTACTTGGCATGATGGTACCACATGGCTAGAAGTACAACTTGGGCCTAGGTATTAGCTTATTAGTGATTCTCAAGTGTAGACCCTGGTCTATGCATCAGCATCACCTGGAGACTTGATAGAAATTTCCAATTCTCAGCTCCCACCCAGATCTACCAAGCCAGATGTTTGGGGGGTAGGGTCAGTGATGTAGTTCAACAGGTTCTCTAGGCGATCAATACATCCTGACATTTGAGAACAACTGGTTTACACAATGATTCTCAGTATTTGGTGGCATTTTAACCCTCCAGTAGAGCTTGTCAAATACAGAGCCACAGAATCCACAGATACCAGGGATCGGGGCTGTGTGGGCCTGGGTGAAGGGCAAAAAATCACACTGGGGATGGCCGTGCAGCCAAGGGATTTATTAACTGGACTTTATGGCTGGTTAAGGGTAGAAAAGGAACGGGGAGAGGGAAACCAGGGAGAGGGAAGTGTGCAAGCTCAGGAAGTGTGCAAGCTCTGGTGGAAGAGTGTGCAAGCTCTGAATGGAAGGTGGGAGTCTGGTCACTCCAGCTGTGGTCTCTGGAGCTATTGGCTGGGGCAGCTGCGGTCTGGCTGGAGACGGTGGGTCTAAGGCTGGTGCAGTGGCTGCCTCTTCTCCGCCTCCGTCGTCTCTCTTCTCGTAGCATCTCTCTTCTTGTCATCTGGCTCTCCGTCTCGCTGGCTCTTCGTTGTCTGGCTGGCTCTCCTTGGCGTCTGGCTCTCTCTCTGGCTCTCAAACTTCAAATGGATGGGAGTTTATATAGGGATTACTGGTGGGGGCGGGGTGTACCAAAGCGAACTTTAAGCCTATTGGCTCCTGCTTGTGGTGTGAGGGTAGCCTTCAAGCCTATTGGCTCCTGCCCAGGGATGATGAAACATCCTGCCCAGAGTGCAAAGCAAACTTTTGACCCTCTGCCTGTGGAACAGGGTGAACTTTTGATGACCTGAAAGCCTATTGGTTCCTGCCCATGGGGTGAGGGCAGCCTTGAAGCCTATTGACTCCTGCCCAGGGATGATGAAACATCCTGCCCAGAGAACAGAGCAACTTTTGGCCCTCTGCCTGTGGAACAGGGTGAACTTCTGGTGACCTTTGAGCCTATTGGTTCCTGCTCATCTATCACTGGGGGTGAGTTTAGTATCTTATGTTCAAAAAGCTCTGCAGAAGATTCTGGTGCCCATCCAAGTGTGAGGACCACTAGAAAAACAGGTAAAGGAGAAACCAAGTTCCATAGCCCCAAATTAGGAATCGATGTTGCTGATAAATTAGATAATTTATTGAAATAATCATAGTCCTTTAAGACAGGTAAAGAAGTTTAATTAATGATCCTTATTAATACAGGGTATCCTGTGGCCCATGAAAGGAAGCTTTGGAAATTCTGCACAGGAAGCAATTATTCATCTATAAGCTCAAAGCTTGATCCCCCAAAACTCAAGTAGCTATGGAATGCATGGGGCCCCACGGGACCCAGAGAACTAACTGACATCTTGAAGGGCAGCAGCTGTGGCCCAAGTGTCCAATGATGATAGGAGAGGTTGCTGTGCTTCTCCAGGCCAGGTCTGGGGTTCAGTTTCTCAGAGTGAGCCTCAGAATCATTTATGGAGGAGGGATTTGTCATAAATGCAGGTTCCTGGGCCTCTCTCAGGCCTACTGAATCAATTTGTGGGATTGGGAACCAGGAATCTGAATTCTTCATGAGTATCTTAGCTGTGTCTCATGCACATTCACATTTGAGAGCTACTGCTCACCAAATCTAGAAAAAGGGGTATAAAAAGGCTGGTTGGTGTCCTTCACATTTTGGTGGAAGGCAGGGACAGTCAGTGCAGTTGCAGGGCCAGAAGCTGTGTGGCCAGGAGGGAGAAGCAAAGAGCATCCATGTTTCACATTTTCCACCTCAGGGAGGGCAAACTGTCCTTGGTTGTGGGTGAGGTCACTTATGAATTGTCGGTTTCCATGTGTGTGCCAAGCACTTAATAGTTCAGATATGTACTACATCGTATTTTAAGTGTATTAAATTTAATATATCTCTGTGGTAAGAGTGCTTGTCTGGTATTTAAAATACTCCCAAGAGGGCTGGGAAAGTAAGAAAATGCCTAGCCAGCAATATACTATGAAATTTCCCAGGGAAATGGCCCTGATACAGCTATAAATATAAGATTTCCCATAATAGTTAATTCCCTCATTTCTTGCTCTTTTTGTTAATCCCATTTTCCTTTTGGTGCCCAGTTGAAAAAACTCCTTAAGCAATCATTTAAAAAAAATATGAGTGGGTGCAGGTAGGGAGGCTGGAAAGCCTAATCCATTCTGTAGGGGCAGTGTGTGTGGGGGGGAAAGAGTACCCCAGGCTGAGGACTCCGGAGGGGGCACGAGGGAAGTGAACCCAATCTCTGGGGTTCTGGGGAGAAGTGACCAGTGGTATTGGAACTATCCAAACATCCCCATCCTTTCCCAAAATTGAGGAGACTGCTCTACAAGTCAACATTTATCAGAAGAAGTACCCTGTTCCAATGACAGATGTTGGGGTGCATGAGCTTGTCAGTTTTTGAACAAGGATTTGAACTAACAAGATACCTTATATTCTCTCCTAAATATTTCTGTGTCTACTTCTGTAGGCTTATAATAGTGTTCTAAAAGCTGCTCCCCCAGTGAAGCTTCATTAGAAGTCAGCTGGCCTTCAGACTAGCATTTCAGATTATTATACCAAAATCCATTAAGCACATAAAATCTCTTATTGGAACCTCCAATTAAACCTCAAGTCTCATAAAAGAGAATGGAGTGATTATAGGAAAGTGATCTAATGCTGTGTCAAGTGTTGGAATAATAATGTTGGGGATATACATGGTAACTTTTGCCCAAGGAGTTAAAAGCATTTCCTCTATTCTGCCTAATGGAGTAGATTTTGATTCTTATTTAGTTAATTATTTAGTTAATTATTATATCCAAGTTTTTTTTGCCTATAAAATGGGGATAAGTATAACCATCTAAACTAACACTTACAGGTAATGGGTTTAATGTGTTATACAGTACTAGGGGACATTTGTCATTTGTAGTACAGAAACCAAGGTATGGTTGCTCTATCATCTTTAGGCTTTTAGATTTTGTGGTGCATTCCTGGTGCACCAAGATAATAGGGTATAGTTATTGGCCAATGTGCATGCACAGAAGAGTAATGGTTCTCACAATTTTACCAGTGAACCAACTGGGATCCTATTAAAATGCAGATTTGGGGGCTCTGCCTCTAAAACTTTTAATTCAATGATATTGGATCAGGCTCAAGTAATTCATCCTTCCAGGAAGTATGTGCTCTAGACACTGTTAAAAATCCCAGGGAGATGCAAGTGAGCAAACAGACAAAAAATTGTTCATGGTATTTATAACAGTCCTTCAGGTGATGTGATGCTGAGACAGACAGCCATACTCTCCCAAGGGCCACAGTGTGAGGACCAGAGCAGCAGCACCTGTGGACTAGTGACAAAGTCTCTGGAAATTGCATCACATTTCCACACTCTGATTGTTCTTCTTAACCATCAGAACCTATATCTTGCTATAGTCTTCAGGAATCTTTTAATTAAGGTATAAAACATTCTGGAATAATGGGTGCATTTTGGTCCTTCTAGCAAGTTCATTTTCTCCATCACCCTTTCATTCCATTATCACACATCATTGTCACTGGTTTCCTGGGGGACCTTCTTACTATCAAAGTCTTCCTGGAGACTCAGGAAACAGCACTTGTTCTAGGGACTTTGACAATAGGAATCATCAAGCATATGTCTGGATTTGCCCCCAAGCATCAGATAACAATGCATTTGTCTAGTTTTAATCTCAACAATGGGTTTACCTTGAATCAAATTTAGCCTTGGACTGAACTTATTCTAAGTAATTTCATCTACATTTTCCTTTTATGTTATATCTATCACTTTGGATTTGGGGAAATTAGCATTTATCAATGATTGCACACTTCCTGTGGAATAAAGCTTCATTTTGGAATGGAGTTGATTCATTTCTCTCAATCCTGTGATACATCAATAGGAAGCAGGTATTGGAATCTTGGCTGAACCAGACCAACAGAGCAAATGAGAAAGAGTTGCAGTGGCATAGGCCTGTTTTTTTTTTTTTTTTTTAATCAACAACTACTTTTATATGCAATATCTATCTTTAAAAATGTGTTAATAAACAGAGTTGAATTATAAAAAATTCATTTCACTCCAACAAACCTCAAGTCCCCAAAACTGACAAAAGATGATTCAGTGAGTCAGCTAAACACAGAACAAAGCAAAAAGGACAAATAAGACTTAAATTTTCTAAAGAAAATGAAGAACTAAAAAAATATATATATATCTAATGGGGTCTGGGGTTGCGGCTCAGTCGTAGAGCACTTGCCTAGCATGTGTAAGGCACTGGGTTTGATCCTGAGCATCACATAAAAATAATAAATAAAATCAAGGTCTATCAACAACTAAAAAAAAATTTTTTTTTAAATCTAACTGATTTCACATTCACTGAAAAATGTACCTAGGGAGATTGTTTAAGTAATATTTAATTTAGTCCATATTTTGCTACTTATGTCCTGCATCCTGCCCAAAAGGTTTTGTGGTTGATCATTTATTTTTTTATACCTAGTGTGAGAGTGTGAGATAACATTTTTTTTTTTTTTTTTTTTTTTTTGTGGTACTGGGGATTGAACTCAGGAGCACTCAACCACTGGGCCACATCCCCAGCCCTTTTTTGTATTTTATTTGGAGACAGCGTCTCACTGAGTTGCTAAGTGCCTCGCCATTGCTGAGGCTGGCTTTGAACTCGCGATCCTCCTGCCTCAGCCTCCCAAAGTGCTGGGATTACAGGCGTGCGCCACCGCGCCTGGGTGTGTGAGATAACATTTTAAAGAAAAGATTATATCTTCATTTTCTTCTCCTCCATCACAATTTCTCCAACTACTTAAGAATTTCAAACAGGAAAAGGAAAACGCATTTATCCCTATGATGAGTTTTTTGACATCCAGTATAATCTGTTATTTAATAATTCTTTTATCAATCTTAGAGGGCTATTCAGCTCAAAACAAATGAGCTATGAACCTCTACGAATGTATAGTGCTCATTATTTTTTCCTTTTTTTTTTTTTTTTTTTTTTTTTGGTACTGGGGATTGAACTCAGGGGCACTCGGTACCACTGGACCACATCCCCAGCCCTTTTTTTATATTTTATTAGAGACAGGAGACAGGGTCTCACTGAGTTGTTAAGTGCCTTGCCATTGCTGAGGCTGGCTTTGAACTTGTAATCCTCCTGCCTCAGCCTCCCAAGTGCTGGGATACAGGCATGCGCCACGGTGCCTGGATATTTTTTTCCTTTTTTTTTTTTTTTTTTTTTTTTTTTTGGCACTAAACCCAGGCTTTGCAAGTGCACATGCTCTAACCACTGAGATACACCCCCAGCAGAAATCTCTGATATTTTGGACACAGTTTTCCTCTTCCCTGTCCCTCCAGGCCTTATCTTCATGCATATCTATCTTACATACATAGCATTTCACTCCACATTATATTATATACAGTTTTGCACATTGTTACACTTTTATCTCTTAACATTTTTTAAATTACCATTTTTAATGGCTACCTAATAGTCCACACAGTTTCTGTATCGCTGTAGCACAGGAAAGGAAGTGAGACACTTGAGCAGATGGCTACACTACAACACAGTCAGGAAATGAGTCACATCACTGATACTTAGAATGTGCTAGAGTACTTGATATTCCAGGGAGAGAGGCCTGGTACCAATGTTTATGACTATGAGGTCTCATTTATCTGACATGCATAAGATGGGAGTTGTCATGGTCACAGTTTTGTTTTGAAACCACTGATATTCATTTCCTGTATTATTACCATTCAAAGGACAATAATTTCTGCAAAAAGCAGAAAGAACAGCTGAAATGAAGCAACTCAGCCTTCCCTCCTGCACAGGCTGGGCTGGGAGGTGAGTTTTGGGCATTCTCAGACATCCCAGAGAGCAAACACATGCACATGTATGCACACACACACACACAACTTCAGCAGAACCACAGCATACAGAGAACATAGTTATGAGGCAGTACAGCTCAGTGACAATGAGTAGGTACTCTGGCACCAGACCTTACCACTCCTGTTCTTATACCTCAGTCTGTAAAAATGGGGTTATAATACTAACCCTCCCTTATAAGGTTGTTATAGGGATTAAATAAGGTAATACACACAAACAAAAAGACAGCACGTGGCACATGTGTTTATTATTACATTACTTTCCCACTCATTTTTGAAAGCAGAACAGAACAGAGGTCAAAGCACCAAGACCCTACTAAGGCAGTGGCCCCTTCAGTAATGATTAAGGGTCAACTTTCTAGTACAGTCCTGACCCTCTTCTACCTGTATCCACTAGAGAGAAAAGTGGCACTTCTTTCACAAGACGTTTAACCCAGGGACAATACTTGAGACCCTGTGTATGCATTTTAAGCCCATAAACTAAAGAACAACTCCTGGAAGTTTAAGCTTTCATTTTGACCTCATGTATGTAATTTAAATGGTGCTGACATTTGATTGATACAAGATTCTCTCAAGTCATTACTGTTAGATTCTGGGCAGGGAGGACACACCTCCCAGGTAGCTCAACTAGCCACACCCCCCAGGCACCTTAAGACTCCCGAGCACCTCAGGCCGGCCATGCGGCTGGCCACACCCCACGTGCCTCCCCTGACACACACGGGTTTTCCTTCCGTCCCCCCGCAGCCTATGGAACTGAGGTTCCCTGGGGGGGGGGGGGGGTCCCTCAGCCCACGGGTTCACTACTTAAGCGCTCTCCAGACTGAAACCCGGCCCTTTTTTCTTTTTTTCTTCTCCTCCCGCCACAGGTCTCCTCCCGCCATTCTCTCTTCCTCCCACGTGTCCCTTCGGCTGATTAATAATCCCCCTCCTTTTCTACACGCGGTTCCAGCGTGTGTTCATCTACCCTTCAATTACTACCTACCCCTTACTCATCACTACACATGCCAGGACTCTACGGCTCATATATGTATGTCTAGCCTTCACAACAACCTTATGAGATAGTTGTTGTTGTTGCTATGGATGTGGGAACTTGAGGCCAGAAAGTTAAAGTGATTTGGACTCAGAAGTCGGAATTTAAGTTCAGGTCCTGTTAACTCCCAAGCCTGTTCCTTTTCCATTGTCCCCACTCCTGCTCATTGTGACATTGGTACAAAGATGACTTGAGCCCTGGGGGGACTTGCTCTGCTGATTAAGTAAACTGGCTAATGCCCACAGCAGCTTTGCAGAACTATGGAGTGCTTCCCACACATCCTGGGCTCCATGCCAAACCTGAAAGCCCCCTCCTTCTGCCCACCCACAGCCACTCTTCCAACTCAGCCTCTATGTCATGACCCTGGCCTGAGTTGGATCCTCCACCCTGTTAATGAGCAGAATGGTGGGTAGTTGACATGGAGACAATCAGATAAAGCCTGCTGGCTCTGGTCCTGCCTGTCTGCCACCTCCTCCTCTGTTCTCAGGTCTGGCAACCTTTGGCTTCACCTTATCTCCTCTGCCCACTCTTAACCCTCTTCTTTTTGCTGAACAGCTGGCTTTGGGGTTCTGAAGGAGCATGATAGAGACCCTTGTTCCCTCAGTTCCCACCTGGCATCAGGCACAAAAATCCCTGATTACACTCCTGCAAGTGAGTATGCACACACTCCCCTTGAGGTAGAGGTTGGGAGAAGAGTGAAATAAGAGATGGACAGATGGCTCATGCAGAGCTGCTTTCTGGAACATCAGGCAGAAGGGACTCACACTCCACACAAAGATCAAGTGCACTGGTGTTATGAGTTGAATTGCCTCCCTCAAATATTCGATGTTGTAATCCTACTTCCCAATACCTCAGAATGTGACCTTATTTGGAAACAGTGCAGATGTACTTAGTTAACATGAGGTATCTTAGTCTGTATTCTGTTGCTATTGCCAAATACCACAGACTGGGTAATTTATTAAAAAAAAAAAAAAAGGAAGTTTATTTTGGCTCATGGTTCAGGAGGCTGGGAAGTCCAAGAGTATGGTGCTGGCATCCAGCAAGGACCTTATGCTACATCATCTCATAGCAGAGAAGGGCAAGGATACATATGTGAAAGAATCAAAACACAAGGGGCAGCCTTGCTTTATAACAACCCTCTTGTACTGCCTCACTCCCTCATACCTTCATGAATTAAGTTACCCCCAGAAGAAAGACAGACACACCTCTTAGTGACCTAATCACCTCTTAAAAGCCAGCCCTACCAATACCACCTCCCAACAACACCCCAGTGGCACTAAAGATTTCAACATGAGTTTCAGAGGGGATAAACCATATTCAAGCCATTGCAGAAGGTCATAGTGGAGTGACCCCTAATTCAAAATGATGGAGACTGGAGCTCTGAATCAGTGGAGAGTGGTGATCTGAATCATGGTCTCTCTGATTGCCCCTCACTGGTTTTTCTGAATTAATGGTTGTGGCTGAGAGATGGGGCCTCAGCAAAAGGGGGAATTTAGACACAAGAATGCTCATAGAATTCCTCATGGAAATGATGAATTGGGATGATGCTTCTATAAGACAAAGGATGTCAAAGATGGCCAGCAAACCACTAGAAGCTAGGGGGAAGCCCTGATAACACTTTGATTTGGAATTTGTCTCCAGGATTATGGAAGAATAAATGTAGTTGAGTAAGTTATCTTTTGTTACAACCACTCTCAGAAACTGTTATGCTTGGAATATGCCTGGAGGCAGCATCTGAAAGCTCATGGTGTCAGCTGGGGTGAGTAGGGTACAAGTGGAACCAAGATGGCGGGAGTAAGGCTGGGAGGGAATTAGGGGAGCTGCCTGCAGACAGCCTCTACCCGCTCCCTGGGGTTCTCTGGAGTGAGTTCTAGACCAGAAGCAGCTCTCATTAAATGCCTAATGCCATGGGCCATCTTTTGTTCTGTCAGGGGAAAAGTGAAGAAGTTAGATTTTAAGCCTAGTATTATCTACAAGAAGAGACTCCAAACTTTCATAGACCTTAGACACTTGGGCTTTTGTGAGCTCTTATTATTAAAAAAACAAACAAAAAACTTATGGACGTCATTGGTATAAAGCCAAGTATAATCTATTCTGGACCCATCATTATATATTCATTATTATTATATTCTTTCTTCTGTGTTTAAAAGAAATTAAAATTAAAATATATTCTGTGGGCGCTGACACTGTGCCTACAGTGCATATTGAATAAGTCCTCCCTGCCCCATGGTAAAGTGAGAGTTCCAACAGGGACTAAAAAACCTACCTACGCTGTATGAAACTGAGCATTGGAAAGAGCTACGAGCAAGCATGCTGTGTTAAGCTCTTTCTCCATCCTTTAAAAAACTATGTAGTCACTGCACAGGCTGCATTTCTTGTGTCAAAAAGTCTGAAGTTTTCCTTACACTTTCCCTTTAACTCAGGTTGAACAAAAACATGAATACTCTCAGGTACAAATAGAGAACCACGGTACATATTAGCTGCCACCATCTGTAAGTGTGGGACTGTAAATCCACACCCCTTCCACCACAGCAGCCATTGTACATTGTCAGAACCATACATAAAACATCCTCCTATGTACGGTATTATTGGCCTTCCTGATTTACTGTATATACAGTCTCCAAGTTAAATACCAACAGAAGCATCCCCAAATATATTCTCTTGCAGCCCTGGCTGAAAATCGCATTGCCCAAATAATGTCTGCTCATTCATCACTTGCTTCCCAGTACCTGAGTATCAGTCCCTGAAATACATCTCTGTTGGGGACCTTAACAACACGCCAGTAGATAGAAACTCTCTGGCTTTCTCCCACTTCCTGATATGGGAACTTGGGCCTAGCCAAGGGTTGTTCCCCTGATGTATGACAGAGGTCAGACTGCCACTAGGATAGGCTAATGGTTCCGCCAGTGTGATTTGTTCATGCTCCCTGTGTGCCCCTATGATCTTTCTGCTGATTGGCTCATGTCTTCTATAAAGGCCGTCCGACTTCCTCAATAAACGAGCTCATGCCTTGACCAGACTCCCTGGTATCTCTGAGTGTCTTCTGAAGGCGGGTGTGGGTTACCAGTCAGCTCCTGCTGTTCCTGATTTCGCCTTACCACTGGGGCATGCTCCCCAAGCCTTCTCTGCTGGCCAGAGAAGGCTCACCCCGGGTTAGGGGGAGTTAAAAACCCTGGCA
Organism: Tamias sibiricus; assembly: GCA_025594165.1. NCBI lineage: Eukaryota > Metazoa > Chordata > Mammalia > Rodentia > Sciuridae > Tamias > Tamias sibiricus. The sequence continues at coordinate 52,398,444 of CM046659.1, forward strand.
ACTTTAAAACCCCGACACATCTCCACAGAAGTGCCCCTGAAACTCGTCAGCATAGAGAAGGGGGAGCAGCATCTCTGGCTTTAAGGCTCAGGTGTTTAAAAGTGAGCATGTTTTAAAAATGAGATTAAGCAATTCAAACAGTTGGTATCTGGCTCCCCTTTATTGGGACTTTTAGTGGCTTCCTTTAATGCAATATTTGAATCTATCTTCCTTTTATGCATGCCTTCTAGCAATAGAAGCATGATAAAAAACTGAATAAATAAACCCATGCTAAATGTTTCTCCCTAGAAACCATTAGGAAGTGTCTCTGTTTATGCAGAATTCCAATTACTTTCTGTGGAGGATCCAGGAGCATAGATTTCCACTCAATGACAATCTACTGGAACACAAGTATCAAGAGGTAGAAACCAATTCCCATGCTACAGATTACCAGTGCAAGAATAAGGATGGCAGAGTGGGAATGTACTGGCTTTGTAGATGGATCTGGCTTTGAATTTCAGTTTCACAGGAGACTGATGACCTGTTTGATCCCCTGATTCCTCATTTAAAATGACTATACTACCAATGTTGCATGGGAGTGTGAAATATGTAATTTCAGAAGTTACACATAGGAATTAAGCATTCTCACTTTTGCCAACCACACTCCTGGCTCCAAGGGTGAGCAGGGAAGGACCAGAGATACTTTGGTCCCATTTGCTGGTGACTGCTCAGGACTATGCATGTCCCTCAAATCAAACAAATTAGAAGCTTGCTAGGGGCTTCAAGGAAATCTTTATCTCCTGCTTCTAGAACTGACTCTCTCTATTCCATCTTTCTACAAGAGTAAAGATGAAGCCACCATAGAGAGGAAGAAGAGCTGGGCACGGTAGTGCATGCCTGTAATCCCAGCTGCTTGGGAGGTGGAGGCAGGAGGATCACGAGTTCAAAGCCAGCATTAGCAATTTAGCGAGGTGCTAAGCAACTCAGTGAGACCCTGTCTCTAAATAAAATACAAAATTGGGCTGGGAATGTGGCTTAGTGGTCCAGTGTCCCTGACTTCAATTCCCAGTATCAAAAAAAAAAAAAAAAAAAAAAAAAAAAAAAAAAAAAAAGAAGAAGAAGAGTGAAGAGTCAAGAATTCACCAAAAAGTCTTTTAAAATGATATGTTGAAAAATAGAACTCAAGTTTCTAGACTAATTAACCTAGATTCTGGCTTTCCCTGATGCTGAAAGCATATTGATAAATATTCATTGGCTTGAGTGTGTGGATGTGTACAGTATCCAAAAAAGCAGGAGTCATCATCTCTGCTGTTGGGCTGGCCAAGGGAAATTTCAAGAACTTCTCAAGGACCTTAAAGGAGGGGTAGACCTGTTAGGTGAAGAGCTAAGCAGGAATCAGTGTTGGAAAAAAAAGGGACACCATGGTGACAAGAGGCAGAAATGTGAGGAGTTAGAGAGGGACTGGTCTGGAGATGCAAATGGTTCATGCAGGTGTATTAGTCAGTTTTCCATTACTATAACAAACACCTGAAATAAATCAACTTAAAAAAGAGAAAGGTTTATTTTGACTCACAGCTTTGGATGTTTCAGTCCATGATCAATTGGCCCCATTGCTTTGAGCCTGTGGTGAGGCAGCATATTGTGCTAGGGAGTGCACTATGGGACAAAGCTGCTCACTTCCTGGCAGCCAGGAAACAAAGAGAGAAAGAGGAAGGGGAAGGGTCCTTATTATCCCTTTCAAGGGCATGCTTCTAAAGACCAGAAAATCTCCCTCTGGGCCCTGCCTCTTAAAGTCTTCACCACCTCCCAACACTGCCACTCTGGAAATGGGCTTCTACTCATAGGCCTTAAGGGACATTTCGGATCTAAAATATAGCAGTGGGTACTACGGAGAGGCTGTCCTGAACTTTCACAGACTTAGTGTTTTCTCAGGGTGATGTGGTTAGTTGCAGGTAAACTCTGTGCTAAGGCATGGCAAAGTGCTTGGAGTAGCAACGTCTATAGCCACATGGTCACAGCAAGATCTCAGGAGCTACTCCCTTATTTATGCAAAGGCACCTTACTGAGGTATTAATAGCTCTGTTTTGGAATTCAGCCATTTAGATCCGAAATTAGTGAGCACTGCCTGTCAGTCATATAACCTGGGCAAGCTGCTTTAATACTCTGTGTCTTGGTTGCCGCATATGTAAAATGACGTTTTGTGCAGTGCTTACCTTTGTCTTTGCTATGAGGATCATGAGGTCATCTGGTGCTTGACACTTGGTTCCCTGGATGTCGGTTATTATTATGTTCTTGGATTGCCATACAGAGGAGATTTATCTGGGGACACACCATCCCACAGGCTCCTAGGCCCTTCCCTCATTCTTAAGTGTTTGCATTCTGTTGTCTGCAATTGCAAACCTCTTTTACCTTCCTGATGCCTTCTATGGTGGCCCCCAAGCTGCAAATAAATGCTTTCTATGCTTCAAACTGTATGTCACTTATTTTTGCCTTCCTGAAATTTAGGCTGGAGAAGAAGGGTGCACAGGCTCTCTGGTCATCCCTGACAGTCGGAAGAATGAGTTGAGTGGCTTGAGTCTGGCCAGCTTCAGGGGTTACAGAAAAAAAGCCAAAACCCATACAAGGAATGGGTCTGTGGCTGACTCCTCCACTTGATTTTTCTTCATGCGATGGAAGCAGATTTTTACATATTGTCCCTTTTGGTGCTCTGCCTCCCCAGGCCACATTTGGGCATCACCTCCCATGGACTCCTGCACTTCCTTGGCTACAAGAATCAGATTATGATCCCATCAGGCATAGCATATATTCTGGATTCATTTATCAGATCATAATTCAATGCCTATTACATGACAGGTCACATTTGGTGAGCTACCATATATAGTTACCTGCAGTCTATATATTACATGTGATATAACTGTTAATCACACACATGTATATTTCTGCATTTTCAAATAGCTAGAAACAAACTCTAGAGAAATGTGCAATTCAAACCACAAGCTACCCTTAAAATGTTTTCCTTCAGTCTCCAATCAAGAATTGAATAGGAAGCCGGGCGCGGTGGCGCACGCCTGTAATCCCAGCACTTTGGGAGGCTGAGGCAGGAGGATCGCGAGTTCAAAGCCAGCCTCAGCAATGGCGAGGCACTTAGTAACTCAGTGAGACCCTGTCTCTAATAAAATACAAAAAAAGGGCTGGGGATGTGATCCAGTGGTCGAGTGCCCCTGAGTTCAATCCCCAGTACCAAAAAAAAAAAAAAAAAAAAAAAAAAAAAAGAATTGAATAGGAGAGGGAGTGGAAAGGAGGGGCATGGAGGTAGGAAAGACGGTGGAATGAGGTGGACAACATTACCCTAAGTACATGTATGAAAACGTGAAAAAAAAAGAGAGTTGAATAATAAGTTGAAAATTCAACTGATTTCTGACCACTGAATTAGTATGATCTCTCTGTAGTTCCATTTAACACACAGTTATCATCAATATTTATAGCTGGCCTTTACAAAACAAACAAATTAGGACAAACCAGAGAAATTCTAAGCCACTGAGCCCCAAACTTTTCATGAATTTTTTTTTGCATAGTGTGATAAAGACAAAAAATTATTGACTACAGTTTAATAACCAAAGATGATTCTGCATCTGAAGAACATTTGATATATAAAAGGCTTTTAAAAATCAAAGATGGCGGGCTAGAGGGAGGCTGCATTCTGTGTTGCTCCATGACCTGGGATTCTAGTAGTGGGAATACTGTTTCTCTGTGAGTTATTAGAGGACACCCAACAGCTGCTCCCATGCAGGAATCCTGGCCGCTGTCCCGTTGCAGGTCCCCAAGCCTCAGCATCAGCACAGGAATCCTGGCCACTACCCACATACAGTGCAGGACCTCTGGCCGCCACGCCTATGTGGACCCCCATCTACCAACGTCGGACTCCCCTGGTCACCTCCATCTAGGGACACTGAAACCACTGCCATAGTCCCCTACATGCAGTAGCCTACACCTGGGGACACAGGACAGGGTCTGGAGACAGCCGCCAGCCACAATACTGCACACCACAAGCTACATCTCTGAACACACCACCTAACAACGCCACCTGGCCCAACCCAACCTGACACCCCATCTCTGAAAGCAGCCACCTCTGTCTTGGAACACCTTTGTCGCTATCTTTGGTTGGGACAACTCCCAGCGTGGAGCCTAGAAGCAATATCAAGGTACCTATAGTCCCCAACACCCTTCTCTCCCCCTCAGCCACTAACCTGTACAGTTCTTGCTGCTATGCAGCCAGTCTGTAGCTTGCAGAGTCTGGCCCTCAATTGCCCAATACAAAACAGCTCTCTGAGGCAGGTGCGCAGCCTCCAGAGTACAGCCCACAAGACCTCCAAGAGAGAGGCTCCTGAATGGGAAGTCAGAAGGGAAGGGGTGAGTGAGATACAATTTAGAGACTAAATTAGAGACCAGGAATTGTGAGGTCTACAGGCAATATAAGGAGATAAGACCAAGTGCATACATCACACAAATAGGCCTCAAAGGAGCTCCTTAGGGTGCAGCCTCCCATGGGGACCAGCAAGCACTATACCCACCTCCAGGAGCCATGACCCCAAGACCAACCCTCCCATCCTAATAACCTTCACCATCCTGAGGGTAGAGATGCCAGAAAACAACAGACAACTCCACCTATTGGATGAGAAAGGAAGCTGGAAAGATACTAAACTCCATCAAAATCAATCCTTGAATTTTCCTTTGAGATTTTTTTTCTCTCTCTCTTTTTCTTCGTTTCTTTCTCTCTCTCCTCCCATCCTCACAGCCCTAACATATAGTAAACTAAGTACGTTTCATGAATTAGGCTACTGAGGACTAGGACGTCTGAATAGTATATGACAGTTGTGTTGTGTATTCTTTTATCTTCTATTTTTACATTTTTATATTTTTCTTGATTTTTGTGTTTGTTTTTTGTACTCTCTTTTGTCTTTGCACTTACTTGTCTCCTCAAAATCACTTTCTCTCTTTTTTCCTGCTACTAACCAATCTCTTTAGATTCCTCTTTCAAGCTTCCTAAGATCTAATAACTCTATATCCTCACCTCCTACCTCCTTAACATCTCATCCTACACCTCACCCCCAGTTCTTTGTCCACCATTAGAAACTGTAGACCCTTTTGAAAACCTACTAGTTATATTGTAGATAATAATTGAACTCAACACTTCTGTATATTGTGACAAAACCATAAATGTCTTAATAGCAGCTATTTGGTTTAAGGCTGTGTATTGTTTGTATTGGGATCTGTTAATATTGTTCTTCCCCTTAAAGGCTGCAGTGCTAGAAGGGAAGACACATGAACAACATGAAAAAACAAGGGAAGACAGTTCCTCCAACAAACCAAGATACTACATTATTAGAATCCATGGCCAGCACAGCAGAAGAAATGACAGAGAAGGAGTTCAGGATGTACATAATTAAAATGTTCTGTGAATTAAAGAATGATATAAGAGAGCAAATACAGACAGCAAAAAAAAAAAAATCATTTTGATAAAGAGCTACAAAAGCAAATACAGGAAGCAAAAGATTACTTCAATAAGGAGATAGAGGTTCTGAAAAAAATTGAACAGGAATCCTTGAAATGAAGGAAACAATAAACCAAATTAAAAACTCAATAGAAAGCAACACCAAAAAATTATATCACTTGGAAGACAGAACCTCAGATAATGAAGACAAAATATATGATCTTGAAAATAAAGTTGATCACACAGTGAAGATGGTAAGAAACCATGGGCAGAACATTCAAGAGTTATGGGCTAATATAAAAAGACCAAATTTAAGAAATATTGGGAGAGAGGAAGGCATAGAGTTCCAAACCAAAGTAATGAACAATCTATTCAGTGAAATAATATCATAAAACTTTCCAAACAAGAATGAATTGGAAAATCAAATACAAGAGGCTTACAGGACACCAAATGTACAAAATCACAACAGATCTACACCAAGGCACAGTATAATGAAAATGCCTAGTATACAGAATAAGGAGAGAATTTTAAAAGCTACAAGAGAAAGGAATCAGATTACATATAGGGGGAAACCAATTAGGATCTCTGCAGATTTCTTAACCCAGACCCTGAAAGCGAGAAGATCCTGGAACAAAATATACCAAGCTCTGAAAGAAAATAATAATCTTATATCCAGCAAAATTAGATTTGAAGCTTTAGATTTGACGATGAAATAAAAACCTTCCATGATAAACAAAAGTTAAAATAACTTACAATTAGAGAGCCTGCACTACAGAACATCCTCGGCAAAATATTCCATGAGGAGGAAATGAAAAACAACATTGAAAATCAGCAAAGGGAGGTATTACACTAAAGGAAAAACCAATCAAAGGAGAAACCAAGTTAAGTTAAATTACCAAAAATAAACAAAAATGACCAGGAATACAAATCATGTCTCAATAATAACCCTGAATATTAATGACTTAAACTCACCAATCAAAAGACATAGACTGGAAAATTGGATTTTCAAAAAAGACCCAACAATATACTGCCTTCAAGAGACTCATCTCAGAGGAAAAAACATCCACAGACTGAAGGTGAAAGGTTGGGGAAAAACCATACCACTCACATGGACTGCAGAAACAAGCAGGGGTTTCCATCCTCATATCAAATAAAGTAGACTTCAAGCCAAAATTAATCAAAAGGGATAAAGAAGGATATTACATACTGCTTAAGGAAACCATACATCAACAAGACATAACAATTATAAATATGTATGCCCCAAACAATGGATCATCTACATTCATCAAACAAACTCTTCTCAAGTTCAAGAGTCAAATAGACCAAAACCCAATAATTTTGGGTGACTTTAACACACCTTTTTCACCACTCAATAGATCTTCCAAACAAAAGCTAAACAAAGAAACTACAGAACTCAATAATATAATCAATAACTTAGACTTAACTGACATATATAGAATATTTCATCCTTCAATGAGCGAATACACTTTCTTCTCAGCAGCACATGGATCCTTCTCTAAAATAGACATGTATTATGCCACAAAGCAACTCCTAGCATATACAAAAAAATAGAGATACTACCCTGCCTTCTATCATATCACAATGGAATGAAATTAGAAATCAATGATAAAATAAAAAATAGAAGGTACTCCAACACTTGGAGACTAAATAATATGCTATTGAATGAACAAGGGGTTGCAAAAGACATTAAAGAGGAGATTAAAAAATTCTTAGAGGTAAATGAGAACACAGATACAACACATATTGAAATCTCTGGGATGCTATGAAAGCTGTACTCAGAGAAAAGTTCATTGTATGGAGTTCATTCCTTAAAAGAAGAAAAAGTCAACAAATAAATGACCTAACATTAAATCTGAAAGCCCTAGAAAAAGAAGAACAAATCAACACCCAAAGCAGTAGAAGACAGGAAATAATTAAAATCAGAGCTGAAATCAATGAAATTGAAACAAAAGAAACAATTGAAAAAATTGACAAAACAAAAAGCTGTTTTTTTGAAAAAATAAATAAAATTGATAAACCCTTAGCCATGTTAACGAAGAGAAGGGGAGAGAAAACTCAAATTACTAACATCTGTGATGAAAAAGGAAATATCATGATGGACACTACAGGAATGCAGAAGATAGTTAGAAATTATTTTGAAAATTTGTACTCCAATAAAATATAAAATATTGAAGGCATTGACAAATTTCTAGAGTCATATTATTTGCCCAAACTGAATCAGGATGATATACACAAGTTAAACCAATCAATTTCAAGCAATGAAATAGAACATGCCATCAGAAAATTACCAACCAAGAAAAGCCCAGGACCAGATGGATATACAGCTGAGTTCCACAAGATCTTCAAAGAAGAACTAATACCAATGACTCCTCAAATTACTCTATGAAATAGAAAAAGAAGGAGCACTTCCAAACTTATTCTATGAAGCCAATATCATCACCCTGATCCTCAAACCAAAGATACATCAAAGAAAGAAAACTTCAGATCAATATCTCTAATGATCATAGATGCAAAAATTCTCAACAAAATTCTGGAAAAATTGAACACAAAAACGTATTAAAAAGATAGTGCACCATGATCAAGTGGGGTTCATCCCAGGGATGCAAAGTTGATTCAACATAGGAAAATCAATAAATGTAATTCATCACATCAATAGACTTAATGAATCATATGATCATCTCAGTGGATGAAGAAAAAGCATTCGACAAAATACAGCACCCCTTCATGTTCAAAACACTAGAAAAACTAAGGTTAACAGGAACATATGTCAACATTGTAAAAGCTATCTATGCCAAGCCCCAGGCCAACATCTTTCTAAGTGGAGAAAAACTGAAAGCCTTCCCTCTAAAAACTGAAAGAAGACAGGGATGCCCTCTTTAACCACTTCTATTTAACATAGTTCTTTTTTAAAAATTTATTTATTTTTTATTCTAAGATGTTATAAATGACAGCAGAATGCATTACATTTCATATTACACATATAGAGCACTTTTTTTTTTTTTTTTTTTTTTTTTACCAATCTCTGGTTGTATGCAAAGTATATTCACACCATTTGTGACTTCATACATGCACTTAGGGTAATGATATCCATCTCATTCTACCATCTTTATTGTTTTTTCCTTCACCCTTTTGCCCGCTCCCTTCCCCTCCCTCCCCATTGGCCATTCTAGTGTTCCTCTAATCCTCCTATGCTCCCCATCCCAACCCGACTGTGAATTGGCCTCCTTATATCAGAGAAAACATTTGGCATTTGGCTTTTTGGGATTGGCTAACTTCACTTAGCATTATATTATTTAACATAGTTCTTGAAAGCTCAAGCCAGAGTAATTAGACAGACCAAAGTAATTAAAGGGATACGAATAGGAAAAGAATAACTCAACCTATCACTATTTGCCAACAACATGATTCTATACCTAGAGGATCCAAAAGATTCCATCAGAAAACTTTTAGAACTAATAAATGAATTCAGCAAAGTAGCAGGATATAAAATCAACACCCATAAATCAAAGGCATTCCTATACATCAGTGACAAATCCTCTGAAAAAGAAACTAGGAAAACTACTCAAAAACAAACAAACAAACAACAATAACAATAAAAAACCTTTGGGAATCAACTTAAGGAAAGAGGTGAAAGTCCTCTACAATGAAAACTACAGAACACTAAAGAAAGAAATTAAGGAAGACCCTAGAAGATGGAAAGATCTCCCTTGTTTCTGGATAGGCAGAATCAATATTGTCAAAATGGCCATACCACCAAAAGCACTATACTGATTTAATGCAATTCCAATCAAAATCCCAATGACATTTCTCATAGAAATAGAAAAAGCAGTCATGAAATTCATCTGGAAAAATAAAGAGACCCAGAATAGCCAAAGCAATCCTTAGCAAGAAGAGAGAAGCAGGAGGCATCACAATACCAGACCTTAAAATATACTACAGAACAATAGTAACAGAGACAGCATGGTATTGGCATCAAAATAGACTTGTAGACTAATGGTACAGAATAGAGGACACAGAGACAAACCCACATAAATACAGTTATCTCATATCAGACAAAGACGCCAAAAACATATACTGGAGAAAAGATAGCCTCTTCAACAAATGGTGCTGGGAGAACTGGAAATCCATATGCAGCTAAATGAAATTAAGCCCCTATCTCTCACCATGCACAAAACTCGACTCAAAGTGGATCAAGGACAAAGGCATTAGACCAGAGACCCTGTGCCTAATAGAACAAAAAGTAGAGCCAAATCTTCATCATGTCAGATTAGGCCCTGACTTCCTTAACAAGACTCCTATAGCGCAAGAAATAAAATCAAGAATCAATAAATGGGATGAATTCAAACTAAAAGCTGTTTCTCAGCAAAAGAAAAAAATCAGTGAGGTGAAGAGAGAGCCTGCAGAATGGGAGCAAATTTTTACCACATGCACATCAAATAGAGCACTAATCTCTAGGATATATAAAGAACTCAAAAAACTTAACACTAAAGAAAACAAATAACCCAACCAATAAATGGTCTAAGGAACTGAAAAGACACTTTTCAGAAGATGCTATACAACAAATATATGAAAAAATGTTCAATCTCTAGCAATTAGAGAAATGTAAGTCAAAACTACTGTAAGATTTCATCTCACTCCAATCAGAATGGCAGCTATTAAGAATACAAACAACAGTAAGTGTTGGCAAGGATGTGGTGAAAAAGGCGCACTCATGTATTGCTGGTGGAACTGCAAATTGGTGCAACCAATCTGGAAAGTAGTATGGAGATTCTTTGGAAAACTTGGTATGGAACCATGGTTTGACCCAGCTATCCCACTCCTCAGTTTATAACCAAAGGACTTAAAAGCAGCATACTACAGGGACACAGCCACATTAATGTTTATAGCAGCACAATTCACAATAGCTAAATTGTGGATCCAACCTAGATACCCCTCAGTAGATGAATGGATAAAGAAAATGTGGTATATATATACACAAAGGAATATTACTCAACATTAAAAGAGAATAAAGTCATGGCATTTGCAGGTAAATGGATGGAGTTGGATAATATCATGCTAAGTGAAGTAAGCCAATCCCAAAAAACCAAAGGTCAAATGTTTTCTCTGATATGTGGATGCTGATCTATAATGGGGGTTGGGGGGAGCATGGGAGGAATGGAGGAACTTTAGATAGGGAAAAGGGATGGAGAGGAAGGCAGGGAGCCTGGGGGTAGGAAAGATGGTGGAACCAGATGGGCATCATTACCTAAGAACATGTATGAAGACACAAATGGTGTGACTCTACTTTGTGTACAGCCATAGATATGAAAATTTATGCTATATATGTGTACTATGAATTGAAATGCATTCTGCTCTCATGTATAACAAATTAAATAAATAAATTTTAAAATATAATGCATCCCAGGAGAGATGACAGCAGTTCATAAAAAGTAACTGTAAATGTAATTGGGAAAACCTGGGGGTACAAAGTTGAGGTCTCCATCACATCTCCATTGAATCACCTGTCAAAACTTTGTAAAAGTCAGATTCTGGAGGATGGCAATAGATTGCCATTGTTGACCAAGTAATAGCCCCTTCTGCAGCTGCTGTGCCAGATGTGATTTCTTTTCTAGAGCAAATTAAGATAATTTCAAGTATGTCACATGTGGCTACTGAGCCAATGAGTGTGTTCTTTCCATCAGAACTGTTGATTCAGGCTGGAGTCCGGCTCAGTGGTAGAGTGCTTGCCTGGCCTGTATGAAGCCCTGGGTTCGAACGTCAGCACCACATGAAAAAATTTCAAAAGTTATTTAAATATGTTTTAAAAATGTGTTAAAATTTTAAAAGAAAATCTTTATTAAGTAAATATTCACAATAAAGTGTCCTGTACAATTCTTTGAAACACACAGCACCAACAGCCAACAGACAGGTAGAACCCACCAGAGTTGCTGGGAGGATTATGGGGGTGGGGAGATAACAGCCTACAGCTGTTACCTTAATTAAGCAACAAATGGCTTCGTCTGCCACTCCATTTCTCTGTGGAGCTACCAGCCCTTTTTTGCTGCTTGACTCTGAATTGATGTTGCACTAGGGAACTGATACCTCCCTCCTTCTGGCCCCAGTCAAGTTTCCTGTGGAATGGATCACAGAGAGGAAGGTCTGGCAGTCTGAGTCATAGATTCTCATCTGACTGCTTCTCCATCACACTTAGGCCTGGGATGAGAGGGTGGCATGGCAGGATTGCCTTCCCTGCATGGATGTGGCTGTGGTTGTGGGTGAGGTCTGTGGACCAACATGGACTGGAACCTGCAGAGGAAATTCATCAACAAGAATGGATGGGGCTGAGCAAAAAGGCAGAGGTAGGCTGGCACTGTGAACTCCCTGTGTAGTTGTATGACTTTATTTATTCACCTAATTTGCATGTAGCAGTAGTCTCATATATGACACAACATAGCTACCCATATAGTTAGCTTTGACTGCAAGATCCTTCGAACAGTGGAGTCTGGATTAGGTTTTTATAGGGTGTCTTCCCTAGGGCCTAATTACTTTGCTAACTGCTGAGCCACAGATCAGACCACATGGATTTTCAAACACCCAGCCCTTGCACAGGAGCAAGTCAGTGACAACTGTGGATTTCTCCATGCGCTTGTGTTCCATAAGTGAGGTAAAAGTCATTCTGTTATTGATGCAAGTCAAAGACAAGGAAGAACATATCAGTAGGAAGAATTCTAAATGCATTATGTTCATTACCATGATAGGCCAATAATGTGGATCAGAAGTCTTAAGATAGACATCCCATTGTTTCAAAAATTCAGGGCATATCATATTATTCTCCCCTTTATTTTTTCTACTCTCCTTCCTGGAGAAACAACAAAGCCCTGAAATGTCGAAGAAGGTAGTTAAACTTAGAGAGGCAAGATTCGCTGAGCACCTGTTGGGTTGTATGCATATCCCCTGTCCACAGATTTCCTTATCGTCACCAGAGTCCATGAACCTCCTCTCCTTCCCAGCTAGAGGCTCAAAGGGTTATTTTTTCTCCTAGCCCTGTGATGGGATGAACCCCTTTCTTGAATCCTCTCCCACAACATGACCGCCCCAAGGGGATATAATCATTTCAAGAGGGACATTAGCACAAACCATCCCACCCAGGAAGGGAAAGAACAGTCATTGATAAATAAGCGGTTTCTCTAAAGAAGCAGCTTTAGGCTCAGGGTAGAAAGGAATGGGTGGTGGGGCCTGTAACATCCAAAGAGAAAGATGGAGGTCATGGCAATGGAAGATGTTCTTTCTTTGAGTTGAAATTGGGTTGCTGACTCTCAGAAAAAAACATAATGTTTACCTTAGCTGCAGGTCCCCACCTAGGAAGACAACTGCTCTGGATATCGGGCCCAAGTTTGTCTAGTGCTTTGAATGCATCACTATCTTCTTCCAGAACTTACAACACCCAAGAAGAAAATATCAACAAAGACTGGTGGAAACACCAAGAGAAAGGGACTCTCCTATGCTTCTCTGGGAGCAGGGTAGAGCTTTCTTGAGAGGAGAGGCTGCTTGTGAGGTGTCAGGGTAGAAGAAGCCCCAGGAGCCCAAGAGTGGAGAGTGGGTGGGAACTAATACCCCAGGAAGTTGCGAGTCATGGCTGTCAGTATTTAGTTTCCTTCCATAAGTAGTTTAAGAGGAAAGCTAAGGCAATTAATGTTGTTCATGGTTTCAAACTTTATTCCTCCTAGACCAATGCCCCACTCAGAATTGTCTGACCTTTCAGCAAAAAGCTCCTCTTGCCGTTTCCACCCTCCAGTAAAGTGCATTTCCATTCCAAACCATTTTTGGATGGAGGCAGTGGCACAGATGCCAGTGGGTCTGGAGAACATTAGAAACAACTCTAAAGACAACAGGACGCAACTTCTTTATGGCTTCTGTAGGTTAGCGAGTGATGTGCACAACTCAAATTATATTCACCTTAACCACCAAAGAAGATTGCAACCCCAAATGTTACAAAAGTCTTCTTATTAAGTTTCTTTGAAACAAAAACCTCTTAAAACTTACCATCCAGACTTCACAGTAAGAGGGTAAGTGAATACTTGGATCAAGAGCTTCCAGCAGAGAACATCAAGAGTAAGATCTGACCATGAGGTGAGAAGGCCACAGGCCCCATATGGCCAGCCACGGTGCTGAGAGTCAGCATATAAAGGCAAACGGTGCTGATGGAAAACACCCCAATTGCTTAAAACGTGGCAGGTTCTGTTCTAAGCATTTTTCATGTAACCAGTGGATATGTTTGCAAAGCAAGCCAAACAGCATCAAAGAGGTTTATGTTTTTTTTTTTTTTTTTTTTTTTTTTTTTTTTTTTTGTGGTACTGGGGATTGAACTCAGGGGCACTCGACCACTGGGTCACATCCCCAGCCCTTTTTTGTATTTTAATTAGAGACAGGGTCTCACTGAGTTGCTAAGTGCCTCGCCATTGCTGAGGCTGGCTTTGAACTCGCGATCCTCCTGCCTCAGCCTCCCAAAGTGCTGGGATTACAGGCCTGCGCCACCATGCCCGGCTGAGGTTTATGGTTTTGTCCCTCACAAAACATGTTAAGCATTCCTTGATCCTCTTTTCTATTTTGCAGGTGGGGGGGATTGAACCCAGGGGCACTTTACAACTGAGTCACATCCCCAGCCTTTGAAAATAAAAGTTTTAAATTTTGAGACAGGGTCTTTCTAAGTTGCTTAAAGCCTACCTAAATTGCTAAGGTTGACCTCAAATTTGCAATCCTCCTGACTCAGCCTCCCAAGCCTCTGGGATTATAGGCATACATCACCATGTCTAGCTGATCCTCTTTCTTGATAGAGTTCACTATTTACCAATCATAGATGGCATCCTGAGACAACCAGCAAGAGCCAGTTTTAGATATCAGTGTGGTAAGGCCAACACTACTAGATTTTCTTACTGATGAAGATCCTGTCCCAGGTTTTCAGGATGGAAGCTGATGACAGAAGTGAATAGCGGTATTTTTCACGGTACAGATTTGGGAAGAAATAATGCTTTGTCATTTGAACAGCATATTTACATAAGCTATCTTTTAATCAAAACCAATTTAACTACCTTTGTCTGTTTACAATTCATTAAATTAAAAAGCATGTTATTATCCAAAACACAGAAGTCATTAATTAAAATCTCTGCAATCAAATTAGGGTGTGGAACATTTAAAATATAATGTATAGGGATTGCCATGGTAACTCATTTAGTTGTAATTCTGTACCTTCCTAAGCAAGAGCCTAGAAAGAAGAAGACAGGCAATTTGGAGAGATACCAGCACCAGAAATGGAGTTAATCTGTGACTTAAGCCCTCTGTGATTTTGTCTACCAGCTATTCACCAACTGGAAGAAAAATAGGTTGTAAGAACGCACAAGAGATTCCAATTCGAAGCTCCCTAAAATTGCCAATTCCACTCCATAGCTGATTCTCAGCAGAGGAGGAAATGGGAAGAGATCACAGGGAGATGACACCGTCATCAACCAGTGAGTGTAAAGAAGGCCTAATTTATTGCTTCTGAAAATGGCAGGAGACAGGTGCATCTCCCAGGGGAAGGATTCTGCTTAATCCTTAGATTAGAACCCACCCTCCCCACCCATAACGATCAACCTTGAACAATGCGGAACCAACCTGAACCAAAGAGTGGAAATTCTTTTGGAACATTAATGATAATACAGAGAGAAAATATTTTACCACCCCAACATTGTCCAGTCATACTTGAACTCCAAGTCGAAATAGGAATTCAATTGTTTTGTTTTCTCACCGAGTGAGAATTTTAACTGAATCCTCTGTTGTCATTAACCATTCTACCTTGTCCATTCACCCAGTTCCACACTCTCCCTTCCGGTCCCCCTCTCCGCCCCCCCCCCCCCCCAGTAAGGATGATAAATTATCTGACCCTGAGAACTCACACCTCCCTGGGCTTCTGGAGACCATATGGCTGACCACCAACTCTCCTGTCCCATTTTGTTAAGTGGGCACAGTTGGTGAAAACTTTAACCTTTTGGTGTAGTTCGTTGTTTTATCCCTTACATTATTCACATGACATTGAATCAGGGTTCTGTCTCTAAGATAGTCTTCACACCCTCATAGCAGTCTCCATTTCTCTTTTTAAACTAGTTGAACAAAAACTGATGGATTTTGGGATGAACCCAACTACCACGTATAACTATAAAACTCTAATTTAAAAAAATAAAGGCAGATGGATTACAAAATCTACTTCCTGAGTAGATAACTTGCCTAAATGTGGTCAGGAAGTGAACAACCATAATAATCTCAAGGACATTATTAATGGAAAGGCTGTAAATTATTTATCTTATACAGTTTCAAAGGGTTAGGAACAATGGACTCCATCGTGCCACCGTGGTCAACAGTGCTATTCTGTTGCTTGAGGCAGGCTCCTTCTCTACCTGGGAGCATGTGGACAGGGCTCTTAAGCAAAGTAGGCGACATTAGAACTGTGGCAGAACGGGGGTCAGAAGAGGTGCTCTTCTTAGGTGATACATAAGTGTGATGAAGATGTCTAGAATGTAGTTACAGATAACACACTGGCAAATAATTCATTTTCTAATTACCACAAATCTAGTATTAATTGGAGTTACCCTGAAAAGTATTTCATTTATTAGGAATTTATTCAACTTCCTAACTTTGCACTGGGAGTCATTTATGAAACAATTAACGGGCCCTGGAAAGGGACCCCAGTGCTGAGTTAACTGGCCATATTTGAATCAAATATTTCTACGTGGGCACAGTCTACTTTTCAACACAAAACAGCAGCTATGTGCTGATAAGCCACAGTAGTAATAAAAGGGGTGCTATTCTATTTATGCCATCTATCAGCTGGTACAGCGTGGCATGAAAAGGTGCAGCCAGGCATCTTTCCTTGTACCAGGTCACTTTCCATGGCTTTCCACAGCATTGCCTCCAGTCTCCTCTGACCACATTCACTGGAGGAAAAAACTTGACTGAAATTAGTCTGCTATAGAGCGTGGTGATGCAGCATTGAGAATGTACTTAATGCCACCAAATTATACATTTAAAAATGGCAAAAAATGGTATACTCTGTTATATGTACTTGGCTAAATATAAATACATTTTATAAATAAAATTTATTTTATATATGAGAAATGAAATTTATTATGTATAACAAATAAAATTTATAATAAATAAAATTTACTATATATAATAAATAAAATTTATTATAATAAAATAAATGCATTAAATTAAATAAATAAAATTTATTATAACAAATAAAATTTATTTTTTGTGTATATATATTTTGTATGTATATATGTATATGTATATATGTATATGTATATACATATATATATATATAGAGAGAGAGAGGGGGTGAGGGAGAGGGGGAGAGACAGAGAGAGACAGGCAGGCTCCAGAATGAGGTGGGTAATGTGTGGTGGGAATT
The DNA here is from genome assembly GCA_025594165.1 of Tamias sibiricus. Classification (NCBI taxonomy): domain Eukaryota; kingdom Metazoa; phylum Chordata; class Mammalia; order Rodentia; family Sciuridae; genus Tamias; species Tamias sibiricus. The sequence goes on from CM046659.1 coordinate 52,415,357, forward strand.
TCCTAGGCAGACAAAAATGTGCTGTGCTACACTAGACATTTGTAGTGCTTGGAAGTCCAGCATCTTAACACCCTTTTCTATTCTGAAGGAATCTCAAGATAGAAGTGAAGAGTGGCATTTGGGGAATAGATGGTAGAGTGCTAATGACCAGGACTCTAAATTTCAAGGGAGGGACCAAGGATGAGGCTGAGCCAGAAGTGATCTGCCATGGAGTGGAGGTGCGGGCAGGGGGTGACAGGGTGGTGCTGCAGGCGCCTCTTGAACCAGAGGCTGGCAGCTCTGTTGTGTCTTGTACCCTCTGGTTCCTGCCCATTTTCTTGCTTTGTCCAGTCCTCCTGTTAATTCTGCAATAAAATCCTCCTAGTAAATTCTTTTTTAACTTGTTACTCTGTGTTTTGCAATGTTAATACAGAGAGAAACGATTTCATCACGCCCACAATTGTCAAATCATTCTTGGAATCCAAGTCAAAATGTGAATTCAACTGTTTTGTCACCATTCAGTTAATCTTAGCTGAATCTTCCTCCCTTCTTACAAAACCATTCCACCCTGCCCATTTTCTGTCAAGCGGAGGCTCCAGTGAGCAGGGAATCATTTTCTATCACAAAACACAAATAACTCTAGAAGATCAGAAAGACTGATTTCATGCTCTTGGGTGTCTTTGTCATGACCGCTTTAAAGATTGCAGTAGGAATTCTTGAAAAAGAGACCACATCTTTTCCCTTAAAGCCTTAACAATGAGGGTGAGAGCAACAGGGCTGTTACTTCAGCGGACCCTGGGTTATTCCTCCAGAGGGAGGCAAATGAGCCACAGGCTTAGTAGGGCCAGGCTCCCAAGGCCAAACCACAGAGCCACCCGCTGAGAAATGACCTCACTCTTATTCCAAAGGGCTCTGGGATAGTTCTCTCCTATCACAAGGTCTTTGGACCTTCTTTACCAATTTTGACACACAAGAGAGATCTGAGGAACTCACGGGGACCAGAAGGGCAAAACCCAAATCTGTGTAGAGGCCCAGGACTGCTGGGTAACGGGTGGATGTTCCTGTTAACTTGTTCTTCTTTAATCCTGTCCTTTTGCCTGTATCAGAAGTTGATTGTACACCAAAGCTTATTAACATCCTAACGCAAGACAAACCATGCTTTAAAAGAGCTACATAGTCCCTGAGGATGATTTCAACCAGCCTCCCAGAAGGCTGTACTGGGATCACTTAAGCTATCTCTTTCCTCCTAAACTATGGGAATTCATTGTTTTTCCCCCATAGACTCATACACTCTTCCATCTGGATATCTGGATAAGCTCCCCACTTTTTGTTGAGATGATAGGGCATTATGACAGAATTTTTTTTTTTTTTTTTTTTTTTTTTAAGGACCTGTTCCCAGTTGAATTTGTATCCAGCATTGTCTGACTCCACTCTACGTGGTTTCCAGTGCACTGGACTTAGGCTGGAAACCAGGAAATGGGGATCAGCCTGGTTCTGCCACCTTAGGACCAAGGATCAAGTCACCTTACAACACCCAGTCAGTGTCTGCCCTTTGGTGTTGTGAAGACAGGTTGGAGACTTGTGAATCGTGCAAAGCAATCTGCAGAAGTGCTTTGTGGGTATTGAGAGTACCCGTCTCCTCCAACGTGAGTGCGACTGCTCTTGAAGGACAGGCTCTGCAAGACAAAGAGGCTGAACACAGAACAGCCACATGCACATCATGCCTTATTTCACTTAAAACACCTTCAAAAGATAAAAACGGAAATTAAGAACATGAGTGACTTAGGGGTGAGCTAGGTCCTCTCTGACAAGTTTGGTAACATTTTCTGAGGTAGAAATCAGAGTCACTTTGTTAACAGAATTGGCCGTTTTCTTTCTAAAATGGAGCGTGAGCACCCGAGTTTTTTTCACTTTTTTCTTCCTTCTTTCTGATTATTAACCATGTGGTTAATAGAAAGGGAAAGTGGAAAAATCTCACTATAGGATAGGCTTGTTATAGTCAAGATTAGTCAATATAGTTTTATAAGAGATAAGTTATAGATTATTGATAAGGCAGGTTATAGATAAGCTGTAAGTCACAGATTAATAGATATAAGATAACATAATATTAAGTAACAGAGATAAAAGTTAATATTAAGGTACTTAAGAATGCTTTAGTTTTAAAAATAGAAATTATTGTACAGTAGTACAAACATTTAGCCTTATATAGTACATAGATGTAAGCCTTAAGGATGTTAGTGATAAGATATAGACAATAAAAGTTATCAGTGTGGGGTCTGGGGTTATGGCTCAGCGGTAGAGCACTCGCCTAGCACATGCGCGGCCCGGGTTCGATTCTCAGCACCACGTAAAAATAAAGGCATTGTGAACAACTAAAGCAAATAAATAAACATTTTTTAAAAAAGTTATCAGCGTGTGTATGAGGGGGCCCATAGGTTAACAACAGTCATAAGTAAATGTTAAGATAATATAAGTTAAGTTACAAGATAAAAATAGTTAAGAAATAGTCATATTAAGATAAAAATTACTATAGGCCAACGTAAGTAAGCACAGCTAAAGTGACTCCATTGCTGTTCCCGTAAGCAAGGGCCATTTCTGGGAAATCAGCACATAAGCTGTCTTCCCCCAAAGAGTTGTGTTTTGTGTACTTTGTACCCTACAAATGTACTGAAACCTAAGCTGTACACCCACCTTGGGGGGGGTCTTTAATTCTGCTTAGGGCTCTTAAGTTCCGCTTGTACCCCCTATGTGTTAAAACCTAAACTGTACACCTGCCCCAAGGGAGTCCTTAGTTCTGCTTAGGGACTCTCAGGTTCTGCTAACTGCTGTTTTAGCTTCTGTGATTGGCTTGCTTGCATGACACTAAGGAAAGTCCCTGAGCTGTGATTTTCATCCTTAAATTCTCAGGACACAAGTCAGGAAATTGCTGGTCTCCCTAGGGACTACAGTCTCTGTGTCTCTGTGGGAAGCAGTCCCCTGGCCTGGTAATAAAGCACTCTAATTGGACTCTGATTCGGACTCTGGGTGTTTCTGAGCAATTCTCCCCACAACAGGTCGTTACCAAGCCCTGCTTGTGAGAGTGGAGAGAAGCATCTGTTATGAAGGCATACAGTGATGTTGGACCAAAGAATCAAATACTGAACAAACAAACCAGTTAGATTCTGTTAGGGATGTGGTACCGACTTCCGTAGAGAAGTTCCACTATTTCCAATGACAACTTTATAGGATTTCAGAAATTAAAATAATTCCATTAATGACTACATAGACATGTTGCTTGATATTCTTGGAAGATGCTACATCCTTTGCATAATCAGATTAAGTAACATGAACAAGTAACTCCAGAGCTAGTCACCATCATCCCAGAAAGAGACCAGTGTTAGCAAATGAATTAATTCCTGGGTCAGCAGGAGAGAAAGGAGTTAAGGCTTTCATCTAAGACTTACCATTTTCAAACCATCTCCAAGCTAAATTAGAGAGATACCTCCTGAAGTGAACCACTGGAAACCAGGGTACACACGGCTCCCTCTTGGTGTCCACCGGATCCCCGTGGAGGGAACCGCACTCTTGAAGTGGTTTATCTGCTGAGTGAGAAAAAGCCCATAGTCTGAGTGTGGAACTGACCCTTTATTTTGAAAGTTTCCCAGTTTCCCTCTTCCTGACCTTGGGTAAATGACCTGAGCACTTGTGAGCAGGTTGCTGCCTTTGCTACACTATAAAAATGACTATTATGTCTATCGATCATGCAGAGGTGCCACCAGGCTTAATTTATTAGTTAATGTTTGTGTTACACTCTGCAGCTCTTAGATGAAAGGTGTTGTAGAAATGCAAAGCAGCCATATATTACCTAAACATCTGCCTCCCCCAATAGCTCTCTAGGAAGTGTTCATTGCTTTAGCACAAATGGTTTATCCAAAAATGGATGATTCTATCCGGGTCTTTCTCAGCCTGGAAATCTCTTCCTCTCTTTTCTCTAGATACAGTCTCTGGGCCCCTGGAAGAGTCTCTGAGGATGGGCTCCCTCCTGTGCACACTGCAGTAACAGATAGGCCCACCCTTTTCTTCATCAGGATTCCCCTCTTCATTCTTTACTCCAAAAAGCATTAGAACTTGGCTCTTCTTCTGATGCTTAACTTAACACGTGTGTCACATAGAACGTAAGAGCTTGGTGTTTCAAAACTTCCACTAAAACAAAAGAAATCACTTAAAATTTTCCTGGAAATAAAATAAGAATAATGCAAAAGAAATTGATGGGTCCAAGTTCAAATGTGTTTGATGAGACTGATTGCTGAATTGCTAGAGGGTATATCGGAGGTAACTTCTACAAATGTTAATACTGTCCATAATTCCATTCAAACTCTGGCACAAACCCAATAGCAAATAGGTATTTATTCCTACAGAAATTCTATACATCTGCTTGGGTTTTGATAACTTCTTTTCCAAACAAAACTACAGAAAGAAAATGAGTAACTGTATCAACACATTTATATTCAGAGTCTTTCCTTTTCCCACATTTTTCTTTCAACTTCAATTTTGGGAGTATTTTTTTTTTTCCTCCATTATTCTTCAACCCTGTTGTTTGTGGTCATGGGAGCGGCTTAAAATGTACCTGGGATTTGTGATAATGAGCTATAGTAGGATGACAGACAGAGACAACTGCCTTTGAAAGAAGAGTGTATTGCTTACAGTTCCCTAGAGGAGGGGCATGCCAGGTCAGGCAGAGCTTCATAGGGAAGCCTCCAATCAGCCAGGCATCGTTTCTATGGGAAAAAATGGGAGAGGCAGGGTAGGTGAGATTAAGCATGGTTAGGGTTGGATAGTTGGAATGATCTCAGTGGGCTCTAAACTATAGGGGTAGTTTCTAGTTGTTTGGTCCCTGACCCTGGGGTGATTTAGGGCTGGGAAATATGAGCCCTGTTAAATAAAAGAGGTAGTTGGGGATGTGGACTGTGAACTGATTGATTCGTAAATGAAAGGTATGCGGGCAGACAAGTTGTTATCTCTAAGAATTAGCTAACCCTGGGCAAGGGAAGAGGGTGGTAGAGTCCCTCCCAAGTCCACAGGGCCCCAGTGACAAAGCATTAAACACCAAAAACAAAACAAAACAAAAAACCCATCATTAACACAGGGGGATCTTTTCTGAAATCTTCCAAGCAAATCTTTCAACTACATTTGGGTGCACAGTGCCCTAGCTTTATTTAGTGATAAAATGCATGCTTTATAAGAAAGAAAAATTGTGAAAATAATCTTTAAAGAGCACTGAGCATGCCTAGGAGTTGGTACAATACTACAGATACAATCTCATTTCAAGTATAAAATCATAAGAAAGCTAAAATTAAAGAGTTTAAATTACATTCTTGTCCTTATTTGTTGTTTTTTTTGTGTGAAGTATCTCAAGATAAGTTTTGTGAGAGGCTTTGAAAAAGGTAAATCAGCATTTTCTGTCTTCTTAAGAGAGAGGGATCAGTGTGTGTGGTAGTATGGTGGCTTTCCCAGGTATATAATCTGCCAGGTTTGGCAGTCAGTGGCCAATTTGAATTAGCTCTAGTTGGGAAGCTCTGTGCTGACATGCGGTTCTGGCTGAAATCCCTCAGTGTGGTGTCCTGGTTTGTAGATAAGTGTTCTTCAGTTGGCATTATACGGGCAGTTATCACCTAGCTTATGTACCCTGACTCCCCAAACCATACCCATGACAGGTCATCGTTTTGTCTGGGCAAGGAGGCAACCTCAGAATGTTTTTCAATACAGTGTTCTAGGAGGTGGGGAGTGCAATTTTTTGATGTTGGCATGACAGATGAAACATACTTCATATATTTTCCATCTCTATACAGGAAGAATGAAGGTCCTTTCCTTTTAGCTTCAGATGGGCATCTATGGCTTCAGACTACGCAACCTTACCCCCAGTACCACTTTCCTCTGATATTAGGACCATTCTTTCCCAGGAGATCTGATTCCACAGGTGTGGTTTGGCTGGGACACCTGTTGCAAGTCTTGTCTCTTCCTCCTCCAACTTCCTCACTCCCCATCCCCAGTTTTCCAGGGGAAGGCACCTGATCCTGGCTAGATAATAACATCCCTACATCCAGTGACAGGTTCTATGCTCGGCTAATCCCAACCCTTCCTGGGATGCCTCTGCTGGAGATTTCAGGCCAGGAGGATATAAACGAGGGGCTGGGGGCAACCATATTTCCCACAGATGACTGTAGGCAAAACTATGTGAGCCCAGCCGAGAGAAAGAGCTCTTGGATCCAGCTGTTTCTGAAGCCAAGGTACAAGAGCCAACAAATTTCTCTTTGTCCTTCTAGACCAGTTCAGAAATTGGATTTCTGAATTTGCAAACAACAGAGTTCCAACTAACACATAGATGTTTAAAAATATCAAAAGGATATTTTTACTTTTCTTGTGAATTTGCTGGGGTTCCCACTGTTTATCAGGTGCTTATTACTGAAGAGAGACATGATTTGTATAGTTAGTGAGATTGCATTTACTGAGTGCTTACTACATGCTAGGCATTATTGTAAGTACTTTCCATGTAGTAGATCAATCAGTTCTCATTGAGCTGATTTAAGGTGGGCATTGTTTGCACTGTTACATAGGTGCAGAAACTGGGACACTGAACAGTTAAGAAATCTTCCCAGTGTAGCAGGCCTGTGAGTAACACGAGCCAGGATTTGAACTTAAGCAGCCTGTCTTGAGCCTCCACTCCTAGCTGCTATGCTAACACTTATAACCAAGTTTTGACCTAATGGGACCTCTTTCATCATGATGTCTAGTGACAAAAGGGAACAAGACACTGTATCATTTCTCCCTTCTATGCCTCAAAAGCCCGCCTGGCCTTGGACACTATTCTAACCCTTCTAGAGTGAACAAGAGGACCTGGCTACCCTGTATAGAGACTGAGAGTCACTGTACTCTAGACTTGAAAAGAACATTTTAGAAGAAATACTACTCACAAGCTTCAGCCTCAGTTGGCACATGACCATCTTTTCATGAGTCTGTTGAAAGATGTTATTAAACCAGCAATAAAAGTAACCCCAAATATAGAGTGAACTGCAGTATATAATATGGGATGAACATACCAAAGAAAGCCACATGCTAGGAATGAGAAAGGACATTCCTACTGCTCAGGGATTAGAGTCAAGAGCAGGGAAAGTGGCTGCACTTCCCTGGGTGAAGTCACTGGGTTTACATTTCTTGTTGATAGCTCCCGAAGATTCTCCTTGAAGCTCAATTTCTCGCCGCCCTCTGTCCCAGTCCCCTGTAGAATTGTCAAATCTCGCTTTTGCACTTAGTTACTTGATTACCTGCTGAAATCCTGAAATTGCCACAGCTGTTGCTATTTTAGCTCCTTGAATTTATGAGCACCAGTGCATCTTCCTTGCATTTGCCTTGGCTGTTGCCTTTGAAATGAGCAGGAACACAGGAAGGGGGAGGGGGAGGGGGAGAGGCCCAAACAGTTCCCAGGCTTCAAGGACAGCCGAGAAAGGGAGCAACTCTTGACTTTAAGATTAGAATCGTAACACTGAGAACCCTAAATGGGTGTATCTTTCTTCTGAGGGATGCCAAGTATTTTTAAAAAGAGATGTCACTGACTCATGGTGCAGAGGCATAGGACACATGTTAAAAATAGTGGTGTGGTTTATAACGTTCAGATGTTTTGCAATGGGATGTCAGGAGGTTGCATCTTAAACAGAGAAAAAGCAATGATCTCTCTAGAGGCTCCTGCCAGCCAGGGGAATCTTCCTGGCAGTTGATTGATAAGTAACAGTACGGACTCAGGGTCAGGAAGAGAGGAATATGGATATGGAAGCATTTTTCTTCTCTTTTCTTAATGGAAATTGACGTACACTCTGATATCCTCCAGGTCCTAGATCAAAGTGAACATAAGCCAAGGAGCAAAGCTGTCCGACAGGCTTTACAAGTCCTCTGCTCTGTTTGGGCTTTGCCTTGGGGTAATCTGTTCTCTGTGTAGGTCTGGCTTCTGCCCTGCCTGGTGTTGCTATGGTCTCAGAGGAAGGCTAAAGGCTGAGAATTCACTAAGGACAGTACAATCCCTCTGTATGGTCAGAGGTCTGGGAGCAGGAGGCTCCCCACAGTTTGAGTCCACTGGCTCTTTTTGCACAAGTGACCAGACTCACCAACTGCAGCGTCTCTCTTGTGTGTCTGAACACCAAAGCCTGGACTCTCTCCCTGCTTCCATGCACAATGGCTTCTTCAGGAGATAGAGAGGATGCATCTCCCCCACCAAATCAATTCTGGTGCACTTCAAGCGAGTCTACAAGCCTCTCTAAAATGAAGTGGATTTCACAAATCCTCACTGAGCATTTACAGTAGAATCCCCAAGTGGCTTGATTTAATGTTTTTGTAAGAAAACCTCACCATTTGGAATTAAAAGGAGGAAAAAGATGAACTTCGGTATGTGTTTGCTAAATCTTGAGGAATGCTAACTTTGAGCAGAGAAGCACTCTTCAGATCCATGAATAGAGAGAGACTGGATAAATAAAAGCTATGTGGTTGAACACAGTTCCTTCTCTGAAGTTTCAAATACAGGCTTAGGGCTTTCTCCTGCCCCTGAGGAGGATACCATGGAGCAGACTGATAATCCCACCATGAACGACTAAAAAGGCCACATGAAGTGAAATTAAAACTCTGTCACAAGGCACAGAAGGGTCGCTGGTGTATGGAAGACTGGAAAGGCCATAATCTGAAGAGAGGTGGCTCTTGGTGCACAGCTTCTTTCACACTGGGACCGACTGCAGCTGTGTGAAGTAACTGCCTGCTAGTGGAGGTGGAGGAACCAGCTGAGCCCTGGACTGTCTTGTAGGGCTCAAAAAAAAAAAAAAAAAAAAAAAAAAAAAAAAAGACAAAGACAAAATTGGAAACTTAAGAGGCCAAGATCCTGGTGAGAGACAGAAAACTGACCATGGTACATGGTAGGTTTTCACTTCAAGAGGTTGACAGAGCGGAAGGTTAAAATGCGAACAGAGAGCTGGGGCTATAGCTCAGTGGTAGAGCACTTGTCTTGTATGTGTGAGGCCATGGGTTCGATCCTCAGCACTACATAAATAAAATAAAGGTACTGTGTCCACCTACAACTAAAAAAAGTGTAAAAAAAATGTGAACAGAAACACTCTGAAAAGAGTGGTCTCTTTGTCACTGTGCTTAGGAACCAGGACTATGGTTCAGGATCCACAAGGGGCAGGGTCCTGGTGAATAAACCGGAGTCTTTGTTGATGGCCTTAGCAGTCTAGACTTGACTCAGCACAGTGAATGTTGATTCAAGCAAAGGGCAGTGTGACTCCCTGGAGGAGGAGCACATCTGCAGCCTCTGCACTTCTCCTTTTAACATACAGTGTTCAGTGCATGATCAAGAATTACCAGCAGCACACTTGGTAATTATTGGGATAACATCTGTCATGCGTTTTCTGAATTTGTAGAATTCAGGTTTCCTGAGGGCATGGTCGTGACAGGCAGTCAGGGAAACAGTGCCAAGGTGTTTGGGTGTGTATCTGTGTGTATAAAGTTGGCCTCCAGAGTGTACGGCAGCTGCTTATGAAATTGGTAATGCCAAAACTCACAGGGATATGTTGAAAGTTGATCATTTGTCAAAGATAATTGTTATTTGGTTCCAGGCCAAAGAGTTTTAAAGAAGGATTATTATTTTTTTAAACTGGAAATAATTAACACCAAAGCCAACTAACCAATCCAAAAACAAAACAAGAAAAAAAAATTGTACTTAATCAAATTCCAAGGGTAAGAATGGGAAATAGATCAATTCAGATAATTCATCTACTTCTTCCATCCTCCAAATATAGGCCAGGCTTCCTTTCAGGGGCTCCCAAGCTCTGTGCTTGCTTTTAACTTGCCGGTATTCCTACCAGTCTGAAAAGTCAACCTAGGGTCACGGACTGTATGTAACTTATTTCCACAAGCCTCCTGGCATAGTACCTGGAACGTAGTGGTGTTAAATATTTTTTGATAGAATTGAAAATTAAGGAAATAAATAAAAACAAGCTCAACATCCAACTTACCTTTGGAAAACAGATCATGATACAGTTTTGTAGTTGAGCGCACAAAAACTAATTTGAACCATAGCAGAAACTCTCTTATCCAAATAGTTTGAAAGGGTGGTTACTCAGTTAATTGAAATCTATAAAAAAGAATGCTGGGGTTGTGGCTCAGTGGTACAGCGAGTGCTCACCTAGCACGTGCAAGGGCCTGGGTTCAATCCCAGCACCACATAAAAATAAATAAATAAAATAAAGGTATTGTGTCCAACTACAACCAATATATATATATATATATATATGTGAAATGTATATATATATATATAAAATGTATATATATATATATATATATTTAAAAAAGAATGCATACTTTTTGCATTTACTGTAATGTCTCACTTTAACTTTAGAACACAAATGCACATTCGCATACTAACATTTTGGGGGTTGTGCCAAAGCCTTTTCGTTCAGGATTGGTCCACTGGCCAGTAATCCAATTGTTCTTCTTGAATAAACCACATTTACAAGGAATCATTTCTTATTTTCAGTTCCTTAAAGTAGAGTGAGAACCAAAAGACAGCAGGTATACTGTGAACAAAAATATCACAAAACCTCATGCATTTCCCAATGTTTTACAGTTCTCTTGCCCGTACTGAAAACCGTTGTTTAAAAAATTTCACCAATGAAACAACTCTGATGTCAAAAGTATTCCTGTTTCATGATGTTACATAATACTTAAGTACACAATATCAAGAGAACAATTGGTGTAAGTTTGGGAACAAATATAACTGACTCTTTGTAAGCATGAACTTCAATTGGTGGGAGCTGAAGACGGAGTTAGTAGAGGTAGCAGATTGCTAGCTGTGAGCATGGGCATGCTCTGGGCATTCGTCACTGTTTTCCAAGAGTAATGGAGGGCAGTGGTCCATCCCTCAAGAAGTGAAGTAAGGTCAGATAAGACATTCTGTAGCATTTTGTTATTAGGATGAGGAGCAGATCTCATTAGCAAAGTATGAGTATTCCAGTGTACTTGCATATATGATAGTGCAAACACTAATCAAGTTAGACTATCTTAAAGTACTGATTAAAATTTTATACTAAAGGATGGGTAATAATAAATACACATCACCATTGCCTGTACATATAATAGTAATATTATATCTAGCCAAGTATTTAATTCCTTTTTAATATATTTAAGTTATATTTTATTCCATGCTCAAAACAGTCTTTTTGAAGCATTTAAAGTTTTCCTTTGCTATCTTCATTCATCAATTTAGGAGGAAAAGAAAGGGTTTGATAGGCAGAACTTGGTCCTGTTTAAATTATCAGAGGCTCCCAAATAATGGGTGAACGACTGCATGCATAATCATGTGGCAGGTAAGGCCACTTTAGACAGCAGGCTCTTGGAGAGCAGAGCTGAGAGCTGACATTGTATACAGGATTCTACCAACATGAGTTCTCCATGAGTATCATTCTTATCTTTTTAAAAATTCATGCCCTATAATAAGAATGAAGTTCAGGTCTATTTGGTGCCTACCTACACTTGTAAGCTATGTCAAGATATTACACCATAGATGATTTTACACTTACTCTATTAGGTAATTTTTATCTGACATGAATATTAATAAGAATGGATGTAATTGTTAAATATTGTAAATGATTTAACTTGGAAAGAAATTTTCTATTACTCCTCTTTCAAGCTCCTGATTTTGATTAATGAGTATTAAGATTTTAGGTGAGCTACAAATCACTTTTTCTCCAAAACACACACACACATACACACACACACACAAAGGCTGATACAACTATTTTCCCTAACACTGGATTTTAGTCTTTTTCTCATTAGATAATATTATCTATTTGAGTTCACAAAATTTATATCACTAAAATATAATTTTTATGTTTTTACATATTGGGAATCTGCATGCAATTTTATTTGATTTTTCAAAGGTGTTGTGCACATATACACACAATTTGAAAACCATTGATTTAGTCTAATTTTATCATCTCACAAGGCAAAAGTCAACCAGAAATTAAGTGACTTGCATGAGCTCATGATTAAGCAGAAGTCACACAATTATCAGAAACTGATATCTAACTCAGTGCTTTTCCCACTGACCACATTGTGCATTTTCTGATTTTAGCCATGCTGATTCAGACTAAACTTAGCATTGAAATATTTATTTTCTAAAGCAGTTTTCAGCCTAGAGATTCCTGAATGTAAACTGACAATTCAATCCATTAAAAGTTCTACCTACCATAAATTGGTTCAGATAAATAAGGAAATGTTGGTGGCCTGCAGGGACTTCAAATTTGGATTGTTTATTGAATTTCATAGCAAAAGTGAGTTTTCACTCTTTCTCTACAGAAGAAATGAACAAGAGAACTGGTCAGGCATTCTGAGGCTTTCCATCAGCAACATGGGTGATAATCCAGCTCAGTATCTACCCAATTCAAGAGATGCATTATCCCAGATAGACTAGTTCTAAGTTACAGAATGTTTTTGAAGTTATAAAAAAAAAACTTAAAATTGGTAAACACTAGCAACTGAAAAAGTGGTGCATTAATTGTCAATAGTTTTATATTCTTGAATATGTATTCAATTTTATTTGCTATGTATTTCTTTTCATAGAATAGTTATTCCATGATCATTAGCAAAGAGTGAATCTTATTATAGTCACAAAGGCTTGATGCAGAATTGTGCATGAGCAATAACAGCAGTTTTCTTTAAAGAGTAGGATTTCGAGCTACACGAATAGTTTTGCCAACACTAGGTTCACAATAACATCATTTAAAATAAAAGTAATACTAGGAATGTGTGGCAATAGTTCCAGAATAGCAAAAGCCTACAGATTTTAGCATTCCTCAAGATTTAAGTATACAAAATACAAGGGGAAAAGAGTCTGTGGTCAAATAAATGGGATGTACTAGTTTATTTCTCAAGGTTGTAAAATTATATGACCTTTCTGGCAGGGCATTTCTGGGACACAAATTCTAAGGAAGACTCTTCAGGTAATGATTTTGCAAGGAAGTAATATAGGCAACTATCATCTATTAAGCACTTACTATATACCACAATGCATGAGTTATGGTAATTTTATAAGATCTTTAAGGAGGGGAGCACAATTATCACCTCTGTTTTATAGAAGAAATACTTCTATTTTAGAGACGAGGAAATGTAACTCAATACTTCTAAACAATAGAACACTTTCAAGAATGGAGAATCAAATACTGAAATTTTAAAAAGCATTCCTTTTCCAAATTTTATCATTAGATGAGAGGAACCCAAGGTTGGTGCAATGTGCACTGATGAGACCTGGTTTGCTGACCTAAGCAAGTTTTCATCATGTTAATGAGAATTCTGAGGACTCAGCAAGTTTCCAGAATTATGTATAAATTTCATCTTGAACTCTGAACTGAACTTCTTCAAACCAGTTTGAAAATCTCTGGAGGTTGTTTTCTGCAGGAAGGAAATACTTAAAGGAATGAACTAAAGAAACCAATGGCAAAGAATATGGAATGCAAGTTTAGGAAAAGACAACAAAATTGGAGTCATGTCTATTTATCTGAGAGAAAATGGCAGCTGGAATCACAGGGCAGGAAGGACACTTGACTGTCAGGACCACATACCTCAAGTTCCCGGGAAACCATGCTGGGTCTGCCCAAATGGATGAGCCCAGCAGAGGCATAAGCTTAGTAACATCAGATAGTTAGAAGAAGTATTTCTCAAAGTATGGAACATGGATCACCTGCATTGGTCTCTAGGTGGCCTGTCCAAAGTGAAAATCCCTGGAGTGTTTCAGTCAGCCTTTTCCCTACTGTGACTAAAAGACCTGACAGGAACAATTTTAGAGGAAGAAAAGTTTATTTAAGGACTCATGGTTTCAGAGGACTCTGTCCATAGATAGTTGGTTTCACTTCTTGGGGCTCAAAGTGGCAGAATATCAGAGTGGAAGAGTGTGGCAGAGTGAAACTGCTCACATGATGATCAGGCAGCAGAGAAGGGGGGGGGGGAGAGAGAGAGAGAGAGAGAGAGAGAGACTCTCTATTTGCTGGATACAAAATATATATGCCAAAGGCACACCCTTACTGACCCACCTCCTCCAGCCACTCTACCCACTTTCCCTTACCACTCAGTTAATCCAGTCAGGGGATTAATTCACAGATAGGGTTAAGACTCTTGCAGCCCAATCATTTCTCCTTTAAACCTTCTTGCATTGTTTCACACACAAGCTTTTAGGGGACACCTCACATGCAAACCATAACACTGGAGAGACCTAGAAAACAAGAATATAGCCTCCATAGATCCAACTAAAAAATCTCTATTTAAAGCCAAAGTCTCAGGAAACTGATGGAAGCTCGAAGTTCAGACCTGGAATTAAGCAAGAAAGAGACCATCATACCTCTTTTATTTAACAACAATGACCATAGTATTCTTCAGCTAGAACCCATTTAGAAGACAGAAAGGATGTGATGCTTCAGTACAGTTCTGGGCACACCAGTGCAGCATAATTAGCAGTGGTTCTTCAGGGTGGCACAACAGTTTGAAGCAGTTTGTGGAGGTTTCCAGCTCAGCAGTCATGACAACTGTGGACTCCTTTTGCAAGATGCAGACACATTCTGTGGACACACACATAATCACTTTCCCTCTGTTCCCAAAACCACATTTCAAAGCTGACAAAAATGAAAGTGACATCACAGCTAAAAATTCCTTTTTTTTTTTTTTTTTGTTTTTTTTTTGTTTAGAAAGCTATATTCCCAAATGTGTGAGCAGTGTTAATCTCTGGGTGATGGGATCACAAATGGCTTTTCTCTTTATATTTACCATGTTTTAGATTTTTTTGCAATAGTTCTGTATTGGTTTTTATTCCATTTAGAACAACAGTTTGTTAGTAATGTAGATGTTGAAGACTTTCAGAGTAGCATTCTATGCTTTCATCCTAAGAGGAAAAAAAAAAAAGCAATAGATCCATAAGAATATGAAGCTGTACTCTTTTGCTTTTGGAAGGCTATTGTTTATGTTCTCTTTAACGGGTAAGTACCAGTGTGGTAGAGTGACTCACCTATGCCTGTGTGGAAGCTAGAGAAAACAGGGAAAAAAGGATGTGCATGGGGGAATCTCAGGAGAGGAGAGGAAAAGGGTCTGGGGGAGGGAGTAGACACTGAGGGATGATATTGACCAAATTGTATTCTTATATTTTGTGCATGCAGGAATATGTAACAATGAATCTCATTTTTTAAAAGTGGAATCAGTTATGTTTTTAAGACTATGGAAAACATCTCTCAGGCAAAATTTGAAAGATTCTGCATATTTTCATCTGATGAAAGATGACAGAATGGTATTTTGATTCTAAGACAAAAGTTTGTCCCAATCTAACATCTTTGAATTTAGAATGTATCTTAAGTAAGTTTTATTCGGCTATCATTCATATACTATAAAATAACCTTTTAAAGTGTACAGTGATTTTTAGTATATTCACAGTTGTACAACTACACCAAAGTTTAGAACATTTCCATTACCCCCAAGTAAACTCTGTATCAAACACTCATCATTTTTTATTCTTCTTTCCTTAACCTTTGGCAACCACATTTTACTTTTTATTTCTGTGGAATTCCCTATTTCTGACATATACAATGTGGCCTTTTGCATTGGGTTTCTTGTACTTAGTGTTTTTGAGGTTCATCTATGTTGTAGTACATATTGGTACTTCATTTTTATAGCCAAACATTATTTCTATGAATATACTGCATTTTGCTAATCCTTCCTCAGTTGGGACTTTAGTTTTCACTGTTTTGCTCTCATGAAAGCTATGAACACTTGTGTTCATGTTTTTGTGTAAATAATGTTTTCAGTTCTCTTGGATATATACCAAGGAGTGGAACTGATGGATCACATGATAACTGTATATTTTACCTTTTGAGGAACTGCCAAATTGTTTGTTCCAAAGCAGCTGCATCATTTTACCATCCCAGGTTTGAAGGTTCTAATATTCCAGCCTCTTTGCCCACATTTGTTATTTTCTTTTTATTTCAGCCATCTTGATATAAAATGGTATTGTGTTGTTTTAATTTGCATTTCCCTGATGGCTAATGATATTGAACATGTTTTTATGTGCTCATTGGCCATTTGTGTATCTTCTTTGTAAAGAGTCTATTGAAATACTTGACCATTATTTAACAGAGTTGTATTTTTAATCAATGAATTGCGAGAGTTCTTTCACATTCTGGAAACAGGTTCCTTGCCAGATATATGAGCGTCACATATTTTCTTTTATTTTATGGGCTTTTTACTCTCTATTTTAATAATGTCTTTTCGAGTACAAAATTTGAAATTTTGATTAAGTCCAATTTATCTACTTTTTCCTTTTGTTTTCTTGGTGTAGAATTTAGGAAATCGACTAAGGTCACAAGGTCACAAGTTTCTTTTTTTTTCCCCCTCTCCCTCCTATGAACTCTGTAGTTGTAGCTCTCTTTGATCCATTTTGGGTTCGTTTGTTTATAGTGTGAGGTAGGGGTCCAACTTAATTCTTTAGTATGTGCATATCCAGTTGTCTCAGCTCCATTTGTTAAAATTATAACATTCCCCCTACATTACAGAGTTTTGGTGCCTTGCTGATGGGATGCGTTTTTTTTTTTTTTTTTTTTTGAATGGGATGTGTCTTACAATTATAACAGGATGTGTTTTACTATAGTAACATTTTTTTTTTTTTTTTTGGTACCGGGATTGAACTCAGGGGCACTCGACCACTGGGCCACATCCCCAGCCCTTTTTTGTATTTTATTTAGAGACAGGGTCTCACTGAGTTGCTAAGTGCCTCACCATTGCTGAGGCTGGCTTTGAACTCATGATCCTCCTGCCTCAGCCTCCCAAGTGCTAGGATTACAGGCGTGTGCCACTGAGCCTGGCGTAACATATCTTATAATTCATAGCATCTTAGATTTGATAAAAGTATGAAACACCTTCTTAAATAAAAGCCTTATTATATAAGTGCATTTTAATTTTTTTTGGAAATAAAAATCTATTTCCCTCAATGATACTAAGACTCATTGAATATCAATGGGATGAGGAAAAAAACTGTCACACATGCATATATTTTCTTATGACAGAAACACCAGCTTAAGGCCTAAAGGCTTTAATACAATCCTTATTATGTTGATAAAAATGAAAAGATTGTTGCAAAAGCAGTAACATGACTATAATGACCATGAAGAAAATTAATTAATTCTCCAGGTTAAATTCTGCTGGAAATTAGATTTATCTGACAGTGATAAAATGTCCCAAGAAATGGTAATATAAGCACCAACTGAATTTCTTTAATAAATTTCTGATTTTCAGAACCCAGATTTAAATATGTATTGTGCAGAGTATAAAACAATTAATAATAAATTCAACTATTTGGGATTAACTGGGAAGTTTGAGAAATGCAGAAATCAATTCTACTTTTGTATCTTCTTCCTACTAAATGTCCTGATGAACCCAATGACAAGCAAAGTCTGAAGACAAATGACTCACAAACATAGTGAGATCTGTTTAATAGTTTTTGAAGATTTTTCCTGTAAAATGGCTTGTATTTCCACAGGTACAATAGTGAAGAAATAAACTTTTTAATTCGACATGAAATATAAAAGAACAATTTTACAAATATATTCATAAAATTTAATTGCTCATAACACTATACATGGTAAATATGACCACCCTCTTAACTTCTAGACTATTCAATACAGAGAAGCAATGTGCCACCTTTGCTAAAAAAGAAACTCTTCCCTTTCATTGAGTTTATTTTTGTTTGCTTAGAAACATGTAAGAAATGGTTACGTACAACTGGAAAAATATTTGTTTTCCCCTATCCTCCTCTAGGGGTTCTTTATGAGGGTGAAAATTTGTTTGAAAGGGTGTAAGTTTTACTAAAAAGAAAATACTGAACCTTCTTTTGTTTTACTGCTTCAGTAATGCTTTTAAAAAGACATTCTTTTAAAAAGACCCTTAAGTTGTCTCATTGGCCTTTGGGTCATAAATGACAACAGGGCGGTGTTCTCTGTCCACAGCTGCAGGAAGAACTTCATTCGCTTGTCCCACAAAGGCTAAACTGTGGGGATATAAGAATGACATCCAAGGGAATGGATCTGCATCTGGCTTAAAATCAAGATCCCATGCTTTTTTTCTATTAGAAATGCCACTGTTATGAGGCAAGATCACATGACACCAGCAGGTCTTTTACCCAGTACCACGAATGGTGTGACCATACCTCCTGTGCACATACAAAGGACAGAATGGCTTTCAAAAAGAAAAGAAGTGGAGCAAAATCCAAGAACTGCAGGTAACAATTCTATAACATATAGTACATATAAATTAAGTAGAAAATGTGCTCCTTAAACTCTCAAAAGTGCCCAAATAACAATACTGAGCTCCCAAATAACAAAGGTTTGAGATTTTTCTATGTCAGCAAAAATCAAAGGCATTGAAGCTTTAGGAAGAGTTCACCTCAACTTTCCTAATACAGTATATATAATAACTTAAAATGATTTTCCTATTGGTACTGGAAAATAAATTCTACTACAATCATGTTTATGCCAGTTCCTGGCACATTTCTGCATCCAGATTCATTAGTCTCCTTAATGGAGCCCATCAGTTTTCCAATGGCTTTCTCCTTTCCTTAAACCCTAACCCTGAAATTCTATAACCAGTTATATCACGTGGCTTCCCTGAGGCACAAAGGTACCAAACTCTAATTAACTCTAATTGAGGAATGATAAATATGTTCTATATTTATATTAAAAGATTTTTAATTCTTTTGGGCCATAGTTGGGGTAAAAAAAAAAAGAAGAAAAAGAAAAAACACCAGAAAAGCTTAATACTCTGCAGTGTGACCTGTAGCCCTTTTTACAAAAAGCTGAACCAAATAAGGGAAATGTGGAGAGTTGCAGCATGCATGACCCGGCAGCACCGATTATTAATAAAAAATTTCAGACTAGAAAAATACTCAGAGTTGTACCCCATCTACTCTGAATCCTTTTTTTTTTTTTTGTAGTAAACTGACATAAACAACAGAAAAAAATAATATCTATGGAAATACATCACTGGAGTTTTGCTTCTGGAAACCTATTTGAAAAAGGCATCTCGGTCTCGGGACAATTGGATTCCTTATGTGTACAAGTGGGGGAGTGGGACATAAAAGCAAGAAGTGACCTTGGAGACGTGACCTTTTCTCAACTGTATTACTCTACTTTGGTGAGCTAGAGTTTTTTATTTTCACAAACTAAGTTGCTTTCAAGTCTTAAAAAAAAAACTCACTAGTCAAAATTATAAGGGAATCTTATATGAGTAGCCTAGGTGAGTGTGGTTTCCTTTTTGCAGATGTATTACCTCTCTGAGGTTCCTTAGACAGAGTGGGAGAGGACCTCACTTGGAAGCCAAAGGAAAAGATGTGGAGCTGATAGCAGGTGGCACTCTCACCCCTTCCAAGAGCTTGGAATTTGCTGCCCAAATTTCAACTTGCACTTAGAAGCTGAGTTTACTAAAAGTCAGAAACTTTGGATGGTAACCTTATTTTTGGGCATATATCACATGCAGAAGTTCTAGATTTATATATAGTCCTTGACATGGAAAATTATGATATCAGAGCATGATTTTCTAGAAAAAAAAGTTGTATTTTTTTGGTAGGTGAAAACCAGCCTTTCTGGATACAAGACCATTTACCTTACAAGATGATCCTGGAGTATCAAGAACCCTCAAACCACTCTCTAGCTATAAAACAAGAAAAGGGACAAGCACCTCCTTTATCATTCTTCAGAGCCCATAGACTCACAGGCTGAAAAGACATATCAGCAAAGCTAGTCATCGGAGACTCTGGCTAAATCAGATGGCACTTAATACATTATTCTAGACACAATTCCATCTTTTCCTTTCATTTTGTGTCTGCAGGTAGAGTAAGATATACAAAATAGAGGAAGCTACCATTAAGAAAACTGCTGTAGGATTTTCACATCACTTAAAAATTACCAAAAGAAAAAACAAAACAAAAATACCTCATCCTCAAAAATGATCTCCATTGAAAAATAAAGCTATTTTAAAACTGACAGGCTAAACTTTAAAAATATTAAGTCAAATTAAGCAGCAGCAATTAAGAGTAATAAATCATCACTTTAAGGAAAAGAGTATTCAAATAGGTTAGAATGAAAATTTGGCAAACTATTTGCCAGTAGGCAAAATATGGAAAAACCAATTCAAGTATGGATATAGTATATTAGAATCATATAAATTACATATATTTACAAAGGTTAGAAAATGTAACTCAAATCTTTGATAGTCCGTGTATGAGAATGTTAGTTTTAAATGGACGCTTGCTCCACGTGCAGGGGCCTATTTTAGCTCAGCCAGATTCTCTGCATTCTGGGAGCAGTGATACTCTGGTACCAAGCACAGAGAATGAACATTCAAGAATTATTAATCAAAATGAAATGAAACTAACAGAGAGGGATGGTGGAGCTCATATGAAATTCTGATTTAATTATTCTTCAGTAAACACTCATTTGCTCTCAAAAATCAGGAATTTCAAATTATCTCTGCAGATGTACCACTTGGTGTTGTGTATATCTAATGATCACATTTAAATTTAGTTTGATTTGCAAACATTTTCAAAACTTACAGGGCTCCTTTCACAGCAAGGGAAGGTGACAGATGGTGGAAAGCGAGTGAACAAAAATGACTGTATCATTGTGATTTCTTGCTTTTAGGCTCATAGAATTTTGGCTTTCTTAAGGAAGGAGGAGAAGGAGGAGGAGGAGGAAGAAAACCTACAAAACCCCAACAAGTGGTTTTAAAAAGTAACAGTGTATTTTGAATCACTCTTAAAACTTAAATAATTCAATATGCAGATAAAGTTGGTATTACAGTACCTAGGCCATGACTCTCTGCTGTAAGTCACCCTCCACTAAAGAACTTTTAAGAGCTGCTGTTTTTTAATCAAACAGTTCTGGCCATATAAGATGAAGGTCAGGGACAAACCACATCAGGCAGAAGTAACAAAAGGCAGACTAAAAAATTATGGGAAATTCTTTGTTTGAAATGCCAAGTATTTGATG
The DNA here is from genome assembly GCA_025594165.1 of Tamias sibiricus. Lineage (NCBI taxonomy): Eukaryota > Metazoa > Chordata > Mammalia > Rodentia > Sciuridae > Tamias > Tamias sibiricus. Next base: position 52,436,419 of record CM046659.1, read on the forward strand.
AATGACTGTATAAATGAATTCCACTGAAGTTTAAAAAAAAAAAAATCCCACAATATATGAATATTGTCCCCTCAAGAAAGTCAGAAAAATAAATTAGAAAAATGCCCCAGATTTCGAAATAAGCCCCTGTGCCTAAGGTCTCCTGTTCACCAGTCCCATGCTTAGACACGTCAGGCACTCCAGACACGCACGTGTTTCGGGTAACGCCATCCCACACAGCACCGAGGGCTGCACGTTTACAGCAACTTTCAAATAAATTTCTTCTATATTGTAAAATCTTGTCCAAGTTTACAAAGGAAAAAAAACTTGGTTAAAAGCCCAAGGTTAAAAATAAAAGCATGGCAGTTGAAATCCAATTATTACACAGATATTATGGTTTAATCAAGCAGACTTCAATGACGATGCTGCTGTTTGGAGCATGCAACATACCACTGGTATCTGTTCAATTCCTGCCATGTTTCATCACCGTGTCCCTCCTTTTTTCCCAGTCCCAGTCCACCCTCTCCCTAATAAACAGCATTACAAAAAGGTAAAATTCTAGTTAGTGGCAAAATCTTCACAGTAACTTGTTAATAATGTTGTAGATGGCTGTCAAGGGCATCAGTCAACTGGACCTTGGAAAATCAATTTGATGCAGTTTTGCTCCCCAACCAGCTGTGTGGCACAGAAAGGGCAGGCAGCATGAAATGCGTGAGTTCCATGAGGCAGAGGAATCTGAGACCAATATTTTGCAGACTTTTCTGAGCATACATGTCCACAGGGAGTAAAAGCGTGAGTCGGTGGTCCTGCATCTACGTAAAATCCTGCCTCACAGCCAAGCCAGAGAGGTACGTAGGGGCCCACAGTCCTACACATGGGACATTCCCTCTCATTGGCCTCTGTGTCGCTCCGATGGCCCCAGTTGTGGTACCCGTGCACATGGCCGCAGCTAAGGTATGCCCAGGGCTGCTTCTCCTCTACTACTTCTTTCCTGTTGATGCTGGGAAAGACCAGGGTGTTGAGCCCCACAGGACACTGGGGTCGGGCAGCATTGATCTCCTGCCGGAGAGCCTCGATGTGTTTCTGAGTCGGAGTGTGGAAAAGACCATCTGCTGTTCTCCAGAGAAGAGTGGCTCCACACAGGTCAATGAGGGAGCCGTCCTGCAGGACGTTAGTCTCACTTTCCACCTACAAAGGGTTTGACAGACATGCCTTTTAAAAGAAAAATCCTGAAAATCATGGAGCAAATCACTCTGACTTTCCTCTCAAAATAAATAAAAAGTCAGTTTTGAAGAAGACCCAGGGAGGCAATTCATCTCACTACAAACAGGATTAGGAGAGTAACTTATCCTCCTTGAACTTCATTTTCTCATTTAAACATTAATACATATGTCCAGGGTGCAAAGCCCTGAGCACAAAATACTTTGGTTCAGTTAATACAGTGGTTATTTTAATGAATTTCACAAATCTCCTTAAATTGAAAAAAAAAAATTAATTTTTTTTGGTGCTACTGGGGATTGAAGCCAGGGCCTCACACATGCCAGACAAGTGCTCTACCACTGAGCTACATCACTAGCACTTCTTTTTATTTTCATTTTTGACGCAACGTCTTGCTAAATTGCCCAGGCTAGCCTTGAACTTGTGATCCTCCTGCCTCAGCCTCCTGAGTTGTTGGGATTATAGGCATTTACCACCATGCTCAGCTTAGACTCCTATTTTTAACTCCTTAAGTAAAAAATATAATTAGTCATTGATCTCATTAAAGGATAGAGATTTCCCACCAGTACAAGCAAGGAGGACTCATACTTATTTAGACCAGAGCCAATGCAGAAGACCCTTTGGGGCTGAAATCATTACTGCAGTGTCTGACACTCTCCTGGTGACTCTTAGCTTCCCACACACCTTGAATCTGTCCTTCACCCTTCATTTCTAAGGACTGAGGCTGAAGCTTTCACTATGAGCCTGTTTTCAAGTGCTTACAAGACTGATGACCAGGTGACAGCAGCACTGTTGGGCATGGTCAACAGGAGTCTGACCTCTGCCTCCTTATGCCAGATATATGCTAACCCTGAGGGTACCAAAACCAAGAAAACAGAGTCCTCTTCTTCAGAGTGGGAGGCAGACATGCCTAGATCCAGGAGTGAGTGAGGGCCAGTCAAAAGCCATAAGGCCACAGCCCCACTGTGGCTCAGAGTGTGACTCTGGAGCCTACTACTTGGGTTTGAGCCTGACTCTGTCACATAGCAGTTTTATAACTCCGGGAAGATTACTGAAGCACCCTTAGTTTCTTTGTAAAATTTAGCAGCACAATTCACAATAGCTAGATTGTGGAACCAACCCTGATGCCCATCAGCAGATGAATGGATAGGGAAAAATATACACAATGGAACACTACTCAGCACTAAAAGAGAATAAAATCATGGCATTTGCAGGTAGATGGATAGAGTTGGAGAAAATAATACTAAGGGAAGTTAATTAGCCAATCCCCAAAACCAAAGGTTGAATGATCTTTTTGTTATGAAGATACTGACTTATAAAGGCAAGGGAGGGGGGATGAGAGGAATGAAAGAACTTTAAATAGAAAGAACAAAGGGGGAGGGTGGGGGCAAGGGGATAGGAATAATGGTAGAATGAGTTGGCTATCATTACCCTAAGTACATGTATAAGGACATAATTGTAAAAATACTTATATAAAACCAGCAACTTGAAAAACTGTGCTCTTTATATGTAATATGAAATGAATTGCACTCTGCAAACATGTATAACAAATTAGAATAAAAATAAAAAATAAAAAGAAAGAAAAGGTGATCATGAGGGTTAAATCAGTTAATACAAATAAAGTTCCTAGGATAAGGTCTGGCAAGCAGTAAATGCTACATAAATAGCTGCTGCTGTTACTTTGATGAAGACAGAAGGCCAAAATAGTTTTTAAAGGTGTTTTTCTTGAACAGAGACTTGAGCAAGACGTCTGGAGTCAGGAAGTGGGCTACAAGGAAGGCACACGTGCAAGAGGCACAAGAATGCTCTGCAGAAAGTGCTGAGGGAGCAGAGTTAACCTGGGGTCAAAGCCAGGTGACCAGCTGGAGCTGTGGCACAGCTGAGCGAGGCTGAAGAGCTCACTGGTCTTGCACACCTGAGGGAGTCAGGAGAGGTTTAGGTGGCCCTGTAAAAACTGGTTTCCATGTTTGGAGCATGGGGTTCTTTTTCTAGGCAAAGAGGATGAATGGGCCTCAATCAAGAATACCAAGGGCAATAGCCAAGAGGCACAGGGACTGGATGTTAAGACATAAGATCTAAGAGCCCTGAGCTCCTGATTTGAGGAAGATATCTACAGTTTAACACAGATCTGCGTGTTACTTACAGGGACTAACTTCAAAATTAAGTCTCTCTCTTTAGTACAACCGATCAACAGAAACCATTTTTGAAGTGGCTTCTTTGCAGCAGTACTGGCAAAATTTCCTGGCATACACAGTTACCTAAACTAGGTTATAAGGACCAGAGAGGATAAGGAACATTCTGTGGCTTGCCCTCCTGACCTAAGGAGCTCTCTTGAGTCCAGGATGTGCTTTCTAATCACCAGGAGGCAAATGCTCTGGTGCAAACCCTCTTGGTGAGAGCTAAGTGTGGCTCCCCAAGGGATGGTACTGAGTGGCAGTTAGGACCGCAGACTCTCAGCCAGGAGGAACGGAATTTAAATCCTGTCTACAGCCACCTTTGAATTCTGTGATGGTGGGAAACATATAACTTATCCATGCCAAATGTTCCTTAGCCATAACATGGGCTGATTGCACTTTCCTTAGAGAGCTGTGGTGCAGGGTAAATGAGCTGAAGTCTGAAGTGTTGACACAATGCCAGTACCCAACAGCCACTTACTGCTTTCTAATTCTTGCTGTTACAATGATTAATAGCCAGTTCACCTGATCTAGGTCAGTCTTATATAAAACTACCACATAACCAGAAAAAAATGTTTTTTTTTTTTTTTTTAAACTGCATTCACATTTCCTTTCCTATTTATGATTTTTTTGAGAGTATTTAAAAAAATTTATTGAATTGCTTGGCCTTTCTTAGAAAATGCTTCTCATATGCATTCAGCCACGATGCCCCAAGATTAGGCTTTACTATAAGATGCAGAAGCTGTGCCAATAGCTGAACTATGGTGTGAAATAGAAATAACAGCAACAACTCTCCCAAAACAAACACCTCGGAGAGAACAGCAAACCAGGTCTGCAAAAGAATCTCCTATCTTCTTCTATCATAGAATTTCTGGTTATTATTTTTCTCTCCGAAAAATGCTAGCTCACACCCTCCATTCTCTGTATTTTTCTTTTCTTTTCTTTTTTGGTACCAGGGATTGAACTCAGAGGCACTTGACCACTGGACCACATCCCCAGCCCTTTTTTGTATTTTATTAGTGACAGGGTCTCACTGAGTTGCTAAGTGCCTCGCCACTGCTGAGGCTGGCTTTGAACTCATGATCCTCCTGCCTCAGCCTCCCAAATGCTGGGACTATAGGCATGCTCCACCAGGCCCGGCCATTCTATTTTTCTAAGGGAATCTTGAAGAACTTCATCTTCTCTACCATCTAGAAAAGGCATTTGTTTCCTGTAGTTCCAACTTAATGATTAACTTAAGTACAAACTGGAAGTGTACTAAGAATTATTTGGAAGCTGAGCCACAGTTTTGGCAAGATCAGAAACCTAAAGCTCCCCCTTTAAGGTATTATAATTAATCTCCAGAGAAGAAATGGCTCCAAACCAACTGTTCTAGGGCCTGTCTCTAAGTGGTGAGAACTGCAGGAAAGCATTAACAAGCCAGGTCAATGCAGAATATGAATCATCAAGTAAAAAGCTGTTACTATGACTTTGGAAAAAAATATATATAGCAAATTCTGTATTCATTCCTTACCATGAACTTGAGGGAAAAAAAGAAAACTTAATTACTTCTTAGTTCTAGAAAGTCTGTATCATTCTTTAATTCAAAATTTTCACCAACTTGTCTTGGATTACTCAGGATTTTTCCAAATCAGTAAAGCTGTACTCTAAATGTAAGTTCATTCTCCTTAGAGTGAATTTAAGTAAAATTTTGTAGTACGGTAAGTAATAAATGATTATGCTCTTAAGATACTAAGGAGCAAAAGATAACTTAAGTCCACTATGAACAAGTTTAAACATTAACACAAGGATGGCCATGTCCCTCTAACTTTTGGGAGCTTACAGAATTCTCATTTTTCTGGGTCAGGGTGCTTGGCACTTACACCTGTACAAAGGTTTGCTGAGCTTCAGGGGAGTAGAAAATGACAGTCCACAAGTGAGTTTCTGTAGTTCAGTACGTGTTCTAGAGCAGGACCAACTTACCAGCTTTCCCCTTTGCTGGGCTGACCTGGTTTCTCTCAAGGTGTACACATCTCCACAGACAGAGATCTCACGCCAGACCCCAGGCTGGGACTCCTCAGTGAAGCCCCCTCTGGGATGCATCACCAGGACACCATTTGTCGTGAGCCCATCCATGTGGCCATCAGGGTTTTTCCACTTTGCTGCTTTTTCCTTTAGAGTACATCACAGACCATAAAAAAATATGCTAAGGTAACATTCAAAAGGAGGGAATTCGGGAGTCTCTTTAAAATACTAGGTAGGGGTGCAGGGGAGCTACTTAAAGCTAATAATCACAGGATAAAACATGCAATTATTCAGACAATATGAAAGATGTGCTAAAATGGATAAATTATTTATCACTGGATATACATTATATTCACTTCAGGAGCTTAAAGAAAAATCCCTGATGCCTGAGCTTCTCCATCAGATTCCCCGACACCCTGCATGAATCCAAGAATCTGTTTTCTTTCTTCAGTTGCACGTGTGCCATGCTTTTATCCTATTACCTAAAAATGCTTCACATGCATTCATTATTCAGATTTAGAAAGAAGGATAATCATGAACAAATGACTTTTTAAAGGTACAAAATTTCAAAAAACATTAAGCCAACAAATTGTGGCCATTTTGTTTTCTTACAAACCAGCATTTATATACTCAAAGGCAGAAGGCATAAGTGGCAGGACAGACAATCTTGGTTGCCTGTGACACCGCAATTCCCCTCTTCTTTCTTAGTGATAGAGCCCACGTACAGTCCACATAGGGGAATTAGGGAGATGTAAATCCTGTTTAGTGCAGACTGATCATGACAATCTCAGCCCCTTCCAAATGACTGGTGTCAAGGCAGGGATGTACCTATGTTCTGGCCCATGAGACATGGGTGACATCTTCTAGGAGGCTTCTTTGCTCTAAGAAGAGACATGGAAAGAACACTGCCTCTATCCCTAATGTAGGGCTGTCAGCAAGCCCAGAAGCCAGCTCCCATGCAGGAGGACCTCCCTGAGGAGGTTGGTATGCTCAGAGGCAGAGGACAAGACAAAAAGAACTGGGTTCCCAGATACTGAACCACTGAGTCAACCAGCCTTCCTCAGTGTTTCTTGTTACATGGGACAATATAATTTTATTATTGTTCAAGTCACAATGAGTGTTTTCTTTTTCCTATCCTGCAAAAATAATACTGATTCGAGAGGGAACTATATTAAAACTGGACATTCAATAAAATTTGGGGAACTCACTTATAAGGAAACCTATGAAGGCATGGGCTTTTTAATTCTCTGATACCATATCTATAATTCAGTATGTAACACAGAAAGCACTTAGGAAAACGTTTATGAGTGAATGAATAACTCACTAACATTTTCCTCGGAGCTGTAATTATCTAGATTTGGCCATTTTTTTCCTCCTGAAATAAACCTCTTAAATCCACCATAAATACAATTGTATACTGTTAATATATGCACTTAAAAAGTAATTAATGCACATATTATAGTTGATAGAGCAAACATAACAAATAATAAGCAATGATTGTTTAATCATCTTTGGATATAGGAAGAAGGATAATCATAAAAAAATGACTTATTAAAGGTACAAAATTTCAAAATACATTAAGCCAACAAGCTATAGCCATTTTGTTTTCTTACAAGATACTATTAATCATCTAATCATTGATTAAGTTGTTTTTTTTTTTTTTTTTTTTGGTACTGGGGATTGAACTCAGCGGCACTCGACCACTGGGCCACATCCCCAGCCCTTTTTTTGTATTTTATTAGAGACAGGGTCTCACTGAGTTGCTAAGTGCCTCGCCATTGCTGAGGCTGGCTTTGAACTCACGATCCTCCTGCCTCAGCCTCCCAAAGTGCTGGGATTACAGGCGTGCGCCACCGCGCCCGGCTTAATCATTGATTAAGTTTTTTTTTTTTTTTTTTTTTGATACTGGTGATTGAACCCAGGGGATCTTCACCCCTGAGCCATATCCCTAACCCTTTTTATTTTTTGTTTTGAGACATGGTCTCCCTAAGTTGCTTAAGGCCTCACTAAGTTACTGAGGCTACCCTTGAACTTGTGATCCTCCTGTCTTAGCCACTGCAGCCAGATTAAATGATTTTTAATAACAGTTTTTCAAACTGGTCACCTGAAAAATAAAATCCCAAAATCTAATTAGAAGCATCACACAGCAAATTTTTGGTCTCAATTAAATATTCTATATCTAATAATGAGTATTTTTTCCTGAAATTTGTAGTTATTAACAGTACTTACTCCAAGAAATATGTTTTTGGAAGAGTCAAAGCCAGCTGCAAATATCCGTGCCGTGTAAGGTTCATTTCTGTCACACACAATCCTGCAAGCAAACCTTGATATGGTGCTTTGTGTGATCTGGGTTTCATCATTGTTCTGACCACCAGAAATGGTGTCTGTAACCACGAAGTCGATGGGGCTTTCTGTTGATCTGCCCACCTGAGTGAATCAAACACACTCATGATTTGCTTAAAAAGTCAGGTTACCATAACTTCTTCACATGTGATGGGTGTTCAGAAGCCCTTCAACATTCATTATCTCTGCCCTGAGGATTGGAATTTAGTAAAAAACTTTCAGTTGTGCTCTTTTCCCTATTTAACTAAGGAAGAAATTATGGTATCCAATCTCCAGATTTTTTAAAAAAATTTTAATTGATTTTATTTTATTGTGGTAAGAAAACTTAATATCAGATCTGCCCTCACTGCATATATGAATGCACAATACCGGAATTGTTGTACTCAGGCACATGTACAGCAGATCTCTACAATGTTTTCATCTTAACTGAAATGTTATGCCTGTTGCTTATGCTGCCGTCAAATTTTAAATAATAAGAGAAAGCTTAATTTTCTATTCTGGAGAAAAATATTAGATCATCTCCCACACATTAGATTATCTCCTGGTTCTAGGTAGAAAAAGCACTTTCATAGCAAATCATTCTTTAAAATTTTTTTTTTCTGTATCTAGAGAAAAGCAAGATTTTAAATCAACAAAGAAACTCTTGCCTCCCACTCCTTGCTCAGCTCCTGAGAATGGCTTTCCTAAGTAAATCCAATGGTGACTCACAGCACTGAGCAACAACAGCCCTTACCCAGATGCAGAGCGAAAATGTCTACTGCCATTACTCAGTGTGCATGAGAATCATATAAAGGGCTTATACAAGTCAGCCAAAAGCTTGGGATGTAGCCAAATAAAAGACTTATTTAAAAAGCTGGTCTTGGCATTTCAAGTTTGGATTTAAAAAAAAAAAAAAAGCTCTCTGGGGAAAGTCTAAAAAGTTGCTAATAATATTATATTGGTTTACTCTGCTTGGCAAGATTTAAATGCTGCCAGAAAGAACACATTTCATTAGGAAGATCTTAAGAGTTCTTTAACAAAGCTTTTCCTATTCAGTATATTCAAATAAAACAGGTATTGCTTTCTCCTGTGAACTAGGAAAAGTATTTGTTTAAACTAAGGAAATCCACAAGATAGAATTTAAAACATTTATATAATGATGTTCTATGAATCTATAACTTGCAAAGTGATAAACATTATTATGTACCAAAAGCCTTCTTAAATCAAAATCATTTATATGTAAATGAAAAATTTCTCACCAAATATAATTTTAATGTCCTCTCCTAGCAACAGTGACTTTGATTCTGAAGTTGCTAATGGAGGGAATGCATGGAGTTCTGAGATGTATGTATAAGGCCCTGAAAGTCAATTTCCAAGATATTTTTATTCTTATTACAAAATTCTGTTTAAAACATAACCAATGTAAAATAATATTTTATCCAAATGAATAAAGTAAGAATATCCTGTATCACTTAGCTCTGCTTGCTTCCTTTAACAATATTACTAAATTTCTTTTTTAAATCTCTCATACACATTCTCATGCATTGACTAACCCTATAAAACCAAAAACAACAAACATCTATTTTCTCACTTTTTTACAACTCTTAATTTCTGTACCAATGAAATATGCCTGGAATAAACTAAACCTCTGGTTTCACTGAAACTCATCAACTTGAACAAATGTATAATGCCTGAATATGTGCATTTTAGGTTTAAAAAACATAACTTGTTAAAAAAATACAATACAACATCTAAATTAGGAGATTATAAAATCAAACCATACAATTAATCTTTCTCAGATTGTGCAATCATGCTAGATTCATTTAGAAGCTGGCTATGTAACTCAGAATCTCTATTGGTTCATGATGCTGTGATTTTTTTTTTTCATAAAAGCTATAATAAAAATAATTAGAAAAGTAACAAATACTTATTGTAAACTATTTAACAAATACAGAAAAGCGTATAGGAGATAAAAAGGCCTACTCCAATCTCAGAAATATACCTGTCCTGAACCTCTATTTCAATGTAGTTTAGGAGTGAAATAAATGTGAAAATTTCAAAATCCCCTGGTCATCTCACAAAATCAGGAGCCCCCACAAATGGCAGTCTCTGTACTAACTGCCTTCTAAAGCAAAGCTATATCAAGCCATGTTCATTTCTCAATTTTTAAGCTCAAAGCTAAACTGTCCTCTTTTAGAATGCCACACAATTACTCCTTCTCTTTTATTTATTTTATTTTTTTTCTTCTTTACAGCACTGGGGATGGAACCCAGGGCTTCATGCATGCTAGACAAGTGTTCTACCACTAAGCTATACCCCCAGCCTCTGCTCCCTCCTGTCTACAAAAGTTATTCTCCTCTAGAAGGCTACATTCTGAGTTCATCCAAATTTATTAAATTAATGTCTTCATGAATTAACTGAAATTGACTCTAAAACATGATATTTAATCCAACTGGAACATCCTGCTAGGATCAATTATTTTAAGCCATGATCTTATCTGACTGGCCATGTAAAATTTGTTCATCAATTCACTTTCATTTACATCTAACCTCTGGAGTGCTAGTAAAATTTTATACTTTAGGACACAAGCTACATGCTGCTTTATCTGAGTTACTTTCCTACTGAAAACTCACTCAGTGTGGAAAGTCAGCAGCATGGCTTTCTTCTTGCTACTGGATCAGGTCCATTTTTTTAAAGGTAGTCTTGCAAGACAGGCCAAGATGTTTATGAATTTCATCTGATATTCATAGAGTACAGAAGCCAAAATACTTCTGAATTTCATTTGAAAGTCAGAGTGCTAGTGTTCATATAGTAGTGGTAGCAAATATTTTACTCCATCCAATGTACTTTAAAATATATAGGTGTGTGTGTATCAGAAAAGTAAGGGTTTGCCTGAATGTCAGTTGAGGCCAGCTCAAGCAGGGTGGCATGAAGCACTGGGAGTGTGTCCCTCATTTCTCCTCCCCTTCCCCTGCATCTGTAACTTTATTTTACAACCTCACTCTCATGATAAGGCTCAAATGTTGCTGCTCCTACCCAAGACTCATCTCTCCACAGGGCCTGGTATCCAACAGTCTTCCCTTCCTGTAGATTTTGTTTCTGCTTGTCCCTCTCTCCTGAATTACTACTTGCTCCTTCATACTGGATCCTATTTCTGGAGCTTCTCAAACTACGGCTGGAGGAGCAGATTTGTTTTTGTTAAGAATTCCAACATCACTTATATCTTTTAAAAAATAACAATAAAAAACAAGCAATAGAAAAATGGTTCTCTGCTTGCATGTCCCAGCAATGCCAAACTACTATAACAATTTCAATTTCCAGCCTGTCACTTTCTTTACTGTTACAAACATTTTGCTGCTCACAGAGCACAGTGAGAACAGCCCTGCAAGACTCGTTCTCTTCTTGAGAAAACTTTCCTCCCCCCATGTCTTAGATTCACTGATCAGCAATACTTCCTGGGAAATCTGTCATCAGATACCACCTCCCTTTCCTTGCCCATCTCTAACTCCTTCCTCAACCCACCCCAGCTGGGATTCCCTCCCCTCACCTCTACTGAACCCACTCATACTAAGGTTCCCACGACTAATACCCTGCTAAATCTAGAGGTTATAATCAGCCAGCACATCTGTCCCTGGTATTAAAATGGCAAAACATGTCCAGCCAGCTTCCTCCTCTTTCTGTTCTTTCTCTAGGCAATCTCATCAAATCCCATAGTCAAAAATAAAAAAATTAAAAAAAAAAAAAAGAAAAGAAAAGAAAAAGAAAGAAAGAAAAAAGAAAAGTACTGATCTCTCCCTTGAGTTTCAGACTAACACACCCAATCTCCACTTTGGCCTAATAAGCACCTCAAATACAACATGTTTCAAACAGAACACTGATCCCCCTTCAACCCTTAGATTTTCCTTTGGCAAAAACTGACTGGCATTCAATCAGCTCAAGCTAAAAATCAAAACCTAAGAATTATCCTGATTCTTCTCATTCCTCCATGTCCACATTATCCCTCTGTAAACCTCATCCATTGTGCCTCCAATTAGACCTTCAATCTTCCCATCTCAGTTCCAGTCATCACCATCTCTAACTTGAACTCCATTACCCTTAGCCTCCCAATTCCGTTTTCATCCTTGACTCCTATTCTCCACACATAGAGATATCTCACAAAAATATAAAAGAGATTATATATTTCTCTTGCTTAATTTTTTTTTTTTTTTTTTTTTTTTTTTTTTGGTGCCGGGGATTGAACTCAGGGGCACTTGACCACTGGGCCACATCCCCAGCCCTTTTTTGTATTTTATTAGAGACAGGTCTCACTGAGTTGCTAAGTGCCTCGCCATTGCTGAGACTGGCTTTGAACTCACGATCCTCCTGCCTCGGCCTCCCAAGTGCTGGGATTACAGGCGTGTGCCACCATGCCTGGCTTGCTTAAAATCTTTTTTAACAGCTTTCCAAAACTCCTAAAATGAAATCCAGACTCCTGACCTGGTCTGAAGGTCTTCCTTCTCAGTTTCTACTGGCCTCTCCAAGTTCAGCTAATTTTGCTCTCTCCTCCTTGTTTATCACTCTAACGGGAGCAGCTAACATGAATAGCCCTCTACACCACCAAGGTCCATACTTGGGAAGCATGAATGCTGCAGGGCTTTTGCTCAGTGACTTTTGTCAGCAGCAAGCTTTGGACATATAAACTTGTTATAAGAAGGTAAACATGAAAATAAGCTTGCCTTTTCAAGGCCTTCTAAGAATTACTTCAAATGTTCTGACATTAATCCTCCAACACATCCAGTTAGCCTGTGAATGGAATCTGATCACTTGAGTAAAAATGAAAAACATGTTGTTTCAAGAAATATATGAATTCTTTTCAGCTTACTATGTTTTATTTAAAGAGGTTGGGTTAGTACTGTGTAGAGAACCAAGAACACAGGAGACCTAAATCTTGTTACTGTTACTAATGCCTTCTCTTTTGAGTTTAATTTGAGTTATTTTTTCTTTTGAAGAACCAGATTTCTAATCTATGAAATTACCAATGTGGTGTAAACTAGAGCATGGTCCATGAAACCTTGAGGGTTGTTCCTTAGCCCACGTCAAGGGATCTAGAGGTCCATAATCATACAAAGATGCCACTGCTTCTGTAGTACTGGTGTTTGCAGGGAGGGCACTAAAGCTACAGTGGCTAACAGAGCAGGTGCTTTAGCAACTCAAGGCAGTACACTAGAGTGTGCTAACAGTCACTGCATTCTTCGCTGCCATGCACTTGAAGTTAAAAAAATGCCTATTAATTTTATTAAATCTTGAGTGTTCTAATACTTGGTGTGACAAAGTGAAGCACTTGGAAATTAATAACAGGAAGCTAAAAAACCCAACTAAAACTTTAATTCATTCTGCAGAGATAAGAAGGTAGGAAGTGAATAATGAGAATAGAATGTACTTGTATAATAGTGAAGAATACACTGTGTCACAACATGTCACTAAAGAATACTACATGAAACTTGCTAAGTAACAAGATTATCTTTAAAAGAATTCAATGTCTTATGCTTCAGTAGTACTTGAAGTTGTTGATTTTAGTGGTGACAACTGTAATAGTTTTGATTCATTATTCCATTTTCAAGAATTTTCCCTATTTATATAAAAATCTTACAATCTTTACTATAAATAGTAAAAAAGCTTATAAGTAGAAATGCACAATTTTGCTAAGTTATTAAAAAAATCTTTATAAAGTTCCATAAAAACACCAGCAGGGAAGAATAGAATCCTCCTATTTAGGAAGAGGTTTTCTTTGGTAGAATGAGAAGAAAGGACATTTAGGAGGTTATATAATAGAAAGGCACAGAGAGTAAAATTACCATTACTATTTTGCTTAAATAAGATAAATCTTACTTTTGAGTCCAAAGTGGCACTTAAAATACTGTTTGTTTTATGACTATGTCTTTCATCTAAGATTATTTTTTTAAAACAACTAAAACATTCATATGGTTCCAAAATCTAAAAGCATGAACTTTATCTCCCTGTGTACCACCTGCCCAGACCCCTTCCCCACTGCTTTGTAAATGTCTTGTTTATCTTTTGGGAGATTTTTAATTCATATAAGCACTATTTAAACCATTAACAATACTAATTTAACATTTAATAAATGATGTAATACTTAATATCAATGTAATATTCAACATTTAACACCATTATTTATTAACATTTAACATTAAATAATTGAATTTAACATATCAGTAGGACTCAATGTATTTTATAATATTTAATCCATTTAATATGTCTAGAACATTTTTTTGAGTGTGTACATACATCCTTTCCTTGTTCTACAGCCTTGGAGGACTCCACTGTATAGCTTTTCTCAGATTTACTGACCCGGTCTCCTACTGAAGGACTTTTCAGTTGTATCCAGTTTTTGGCTATTAAGCAATGTTTTTGTTTTGTTTTGTTTTCCAGTGAGAGAAAGCATTTACTTAAAATGAATAAAGAAATCACAACAGACTATAAATTTAAAATATTACAAATACAACAAAATCTAAATGAATAGTATATTCATATTTTCAAATTAATTAACTCCTTGAAACACTTCCACGGTGCTTTTTAAGCAATGCTTTGAGCAAGAATTTTGTACAAATGTCATTTTGCATTTTTGTACAGATATCTCTGGGCTGAATCTTGAGAAAAAGAAGAGCATTATAAAGACAGGAGCTGAGTCAACATATGTAAGCATTTCATATTTTTCATAGTCATTTCCAAATCCCTATCCCACAGAGGTTATATCAATTTATGGCAGATAAGAGAGTGTCTATTTCCCCATATCCTTGACAAAACCTTCTGAATTTGTTCCAATCTGGTAAGTAAAAAATAGTATCTCTGTGTGATTTTTCTTACATTTTCTTTTTTCAAAAGTCAAGTTCAATGTACTTTCTTATTTCTAAGACATATTTCCTTTCCCCTGTCAAGTTCCTTGCTGATTCGCCTCAACTGTATGTCTTTTCTTAGTGATTTCTAGGAGAACTTCACATGTTTGAGATCCTTTGTAATATGAATTGCAAATATTTCCCTTTTATTATATTTTGGCCACACAAAAACTTCACCATTTAAAACCCAACATTTATTAATTATTTCTTTTGTGCTTTGTGGGTTCTGTTTAAGAATTAGAAAGTTCTTCCTAATTTGAAGTTATATAATAATTTCTCAGGTTTTCTTCTAATACTTTGAAATTTTTAGAAAAAATACTTTGAATCTTTAATTTGGAATTTGATGGTATGAGATACTAAAACATTTTCCCCCCAGGTGGCTAATATATTGCATTTTTGCCACTAATTTTTAATTTGATGGACAGAAGGAAAGTAGGTATTATTCCCAAAGTTTGAGAGAATTTTTAAAGGGAGAAGACAATTTTATTTTAGGCTGGGTCTTTTTATTAATCTGAAGTGTTGAAGTTCATGACCATTATGGATATTTAAAAAAAATGATACAGATTTTTACTTCTCTTTTGTTTAACAGATCTGACATAGGCGATCCAGGTTAGGAATGCACTCCATGATGTTACAGAAAATAGGGTGAAAGAGCTGGGGCATTTCTTTCCAGTCCATTTCTCTTTCATATACATATTTATGCATGTATATGTGTGTGCATATGCTTTTTTACTTGTTTTTTTATTATTATTTCCCTCTTAATAATCATGCAATGGCCACATGGTGTTTTGTATTTAAAGGTACTCTACTGTAACCATTCTCATCTAATGTTGGAGTATAGATTTGTTTCTAGATTTTCATGATTATATGTAATACTGTAATGGACATCTTTGTAGTTGAATTTTGAATTTTTGTTCATATTCCTTAATTATATAAAAACTTGCTAATGACAGAATTACTGGGCCAGTGGGTCTGACAGTTTTAAGTTACTGGTAACGCTGCAAGGCTGCCCTGTAGAAATGCTGCACACCAATGCACAGTGCCAAATAGTGTGTCACTTCCATACAAGGTTTTACAGTGCTATATTATTTACACTTTCCAATTAATAGGTAAAAGAGTATTATACTATTAATTTATTTGACATTTAGAAAATTTTAAATATATTTACTAGCTATTTTCATTCCTCCTTTTCATTCTCTCTTTCCTTCCTTCCCTCCTTTCTTTCTTCTTCTTTTTTTAATAGCAGGAATTGAACCCAGGGGTGCTTAACCACTGAGACACATTCCCAGCCCTTTTTATTTTGAGATAAGGTCTCGTAAAGTTACTGAGTCTGGCCTTGAATGTGCAATCTTTCTACGTCAGCCTCTCAAGACACTGGGATTAAAGGTGTGTGCCACCATGCCCGGATATATTTCTTCTTTTGAGAACTACATGTTTTGCTCATTGTTCATTTTTTCAGGTTTGGGAATGGCAATTAATATATTACAGTCATCAATCCTTTGTCTACTTGATTTGTTGCCTAAATTGTCCCCTAGTTTAAATGTTTTTCAATTTTTTGACATTTACAAAGAAGTTGTGTAGCAAAATCTATGTTTTCATTTGTTATTAAATCTGCCCCATTCCAAAAACATGAATTCAGCTAAATTTTATTCTAGGACTTTTGTTCCTTCATTTTCACATTTAAATGCTTACTCTAATATTTATTTGGCATAGGGTATGACATCAGTATCTAGCAAACATTTTGATATTTGTTTCATCATTATTTAAGAATTTAACTCTCCACATAGAATGCAAAACCTAATTGTTTGCAACTTATGTTTGCTTTTATTCCTTTTATTAGCCCAAATTTTGATTTTTGTTGTTTTAAAATGCTGAATCTTGGATTTATTTATCAATTCTATTCATTAGAGTTAAGGACTTTCTTTCCTTTTGCTTTCTATTGGTATATTTCTGAACTTGCAATTATGTACTACTAAAACTATTCCTGAGCCCATCCTTAGTTAACCAGGTTCTTTTTTTTTTTTTTTTTTTTTGGTATCAGGGATTGAACTCAGGGGCACTCGACCACTGGGCCACATCCGCAGCCCTTTTTTGTATTTTATTAGAGACAGGGTCTCACTGAGTTGCTAAGTGCCTCGCCATTGCTGAGGCTGGCTTTGAACTCGCGATCCTCTTGCCTCAGCCTCCCAAGTGCTGGGATTATAGGCGTGTGCCACCGCGCCCAGCTGTTCTTAATTATTATCCTTAATTATTGTCACTAGAAAAAGAAAAAAACTTTCTGAAATGAATGGTACCTTGATCTTCATTTATTTTCTTATATTTCAATAATGAAAGTATTTAAGTTTTATGTTTTTCTAGGAGACAAATAAGATATACAATGTTCCTACTGCTTTTTCTAAAAGGCCTACAATTGAAATTTTATCAAAGTGTTACCTAGGAAGTATTTTGAATATATTCGCGTTAGCTTTCAAAAGTGGTTGGCTTAAGTTTTTTTATTCTCGTTAATGTCTATTTTTTATTGCACTGAAATCTGACAATATGACATTTGTAATTTCTTTTTACATTTTTAGAAAAAGTTTTTTTTTTAATCTTTCAAAAACCAAATAGGAGTAAGTTTTTTATTATCCTCACTTCTTCCCCCTCAACATCATCAAACACTACTGCACTGGACATTCTAGTTACATATCAAAATACAAAAGTAAAGGGAAAATGCAATAACATTTTAATTAGAAAAGAAAGATGTTACCTGAAACATATCTGTGTCTTTATCATGTGTGTATTCGACCACCACAGTCTGATTCCTTGACAAAGTGTAGGATATGCTGTGTTGACCTTTGCAGCTGATAGCCTGATCATGAAATAAATAATAAAAAAAACCCACTTATCAAAAGTTCATTTTAACAAATTATCACAATCTATTTCTGGTTAAGAGTCACTACTTTATCAGGAAACCTAGCACAGAACAGCATTTTCTTCATAGTCAGAGCCTGTCCTTGTGCTCTGTCCCCTGGATCAGAGGAGCCAAAAGTCACGATTCTAGTTTTCTCATATATCCTGATGTGAACAATATATTTCAAATCAAATCAAAGCTTTTACTAGCTTGCACAACTTGATTTAACATTTCCAGATCAACATTTATCTAAACTCAGTGATAAAATTTTTAAACTGAATGTAGTGATTTATTTAAAATTTTAAAATTTATTTCACAACAGGTAAGTCAATAACATTATGCTATATTATTTTTCCCAGGTTACAGAGAATATAAGCATAGTATTAAAGGTCACTGAAAAAAATTGTCAATGCCCTGTAAGGATTTCTATATAATAATATACATGTGCCAATGACAGCCATGCTAGCATATTTAATGAGTTGATAAATAAGGTAGTTAACTTACTTCTCTTTTTTTCTGTTTTAGACTAAGAAAAGTTAACATTCTTATTCAAATAAGGTAGAAATAGTAAGATAAGATATTGATCTTATTTTTTTCCATAATGATATATTTGAACTCATATTAAGTTGTAGTCATATATTTTTAATATTTCTAAATTAAGAAAGATATTGATTTAAATTGTACTCCAAGTTTTTTTCAATTATATTTATCCACTACTTTTAATTCATTTCTACTCTTTTAACATTAAGTATAATAAATAAAACTTTAATAAGCCTTTCTATTAAATATTTATTTAATGATGACATTGTGTGAAGACCCAGAAAACATTTGGAAGTAGCTGGACATATACAGCATGTTAATGAAAATGAACTCTGTGAACATTTATATTTGACTAATATAATTGCCTAGAGCCATAAACAGTACAACATTCCAAATCATCTTTGAAGTGAACCTGGTTAATCTCATGGTTATTTAGTCATTTGCCCTGAGGAACTTTGTGACTGAATTGATGTTTTATTTTACATGTATTATGAAGATAATAAAAGTGTTAAAGATAATACAGATCTTTAATAAGTTCAGGAATCTGAAAAATGGTTCTTAAACTATTCAACTTCATTAACAAATGAAGTCTTCTAAATTTTCATTAATTTGAATCAGATAAATTTCATAGTGCTGGTGTGACCATTGTCTGAAAGCCAAATTTATAAAGAACTATTTTCAATGTGACATAGGTGGACATATTGATTTAACTTGACTGTGGAAATCATTTCATAATGTATACATATATCAAATCATCATGTTGTGTACCTTGCAATATACAATTTTCATTTTCAGTTACATCTCAGTAAAGCTGAGGAAGACCGCTAAACTATGAAGTAGTAAGTAGGCCTTTAGATTTGGGGAATGTGGGAAAATGAGAGAAGAGATTCTGCAGGGAGACACAAGCCCTGAGGAGGTGGTGAGTGACTCTGAGGCAGCACGTAATGCAAGCCTTGCAGAGGGGTGGCTGGTGCACTTGAATCAGTGACATCCACCTGGATGTCCCTTCCAGTTCTGGCAGGGATTTCCCTCTGGCAATGCCAAGCCAGAGGAGTCCTGCCCATTCAGAAGCCCACATACCAGCTGCACCTGCAGGGTGCAGAGCATGGTGATGAGCTAGCCTGAGAAGACTGAGACTTAATTCAGAACTGGGATTTGAAGCAAAAGGTGGCAGTCAAAACTAGGGAACCTAAGGCCACCACTAAGATCCTCAGAAGTAGTTGGAGAGGTGCAGATTTCCCTGATTACATGAATTAGGGCTTATATGATCTTGTCTGCGTACATAGGGTGGGGTCAGATTTAGGTGGTTAGGGAAAGTGCAAGATAGAGTTCTAGCTGGAGATCAATTTTCACTTTCTTTCTTGGGTCGTATCTTATACAGTGGTCTACAAATACATAAAGCATTCACCCCCCTTTTTTCTTTTAGTAGAAGTATCAATTTTTTAACAATATTTTTTAACATTTAAAATACGACTTCCAGGTAGAGAGGATCTCATGAAAATTGGAAGGGAGACAGTAGAGGAAACTGACCAGAGGGAAGGAAGAGGGAAGGGAAAGAGGAAATACTAAGGAATGATATTGGCCAAATTATATTGTTATGTTGGGTCCATACATGAATATGTAACAACAAATCCCACCATTATGTACAGCTATAATATACCAATTAAAACTATGGTAACGAAATAAAACCACTTTTAGAAATAGATTTCACTGACTTGAGACAATCATTTCAGGTATTTTGGAAATAAAAATTCCACCAAAGCATTTGCTTTGAAATCTATTTCTGAAATATTAGAAAGGGGGGGGTAGATAGGCCTTCTTTTGACATTCACTGTAATTCAGTTCAAGCACAATTTCTGTAACATAATGTTGTGATCTTACTACAAGCTTACTTTGAAAACTAAGCCTTTTAGCATCATGAAGAAAATGGGCCCTCGCAGCCTGCAGGATAGACACAGACACCATTTCTCCCATGCAGCTGTGCTGAGAAGGCAGGCCACCTACCCCACTCTCACAACACTGTGACGGTTCCTTGGCAGGCCTGGACTCCTTCACTCTTCCATCCCCAGCACTGAGGGCCCCATAGGCATTTGATGAAGGACAAATGAATGAATGAATGAAAGAACAAATTGCTACAGATACTAGATGACATTTATAGCTCCTTTACCTGGGTTTTCTTCCCATTGTCCCTCCTTCTTACTAGCAAAGTTACCAGTAGTGACACTCAACTCAACTATTTTGAGTTTATAAAAGCTATTTTATTACAGGTGTTAATTTTAGTGAGTTAAAAATATACAACTAGATAACTACAGATACAGTAGACAAAGGAGCCTAAGAAGTGAAGCATCACTTGGAAATCCCACACCAGGCCCTTTTGGATCCTCTTAGTTGAAGATCTGGATTTTCTCAGTTCTATACTACCTATGTTACTGACTCAGCTCAGTTCAGCCAGCCTTTACCATTCAGGAATAAGAACAGCAGAACTGGTGTCCTGATTCAACTTATAACTAAAAAAGGTCAGGGATTTCTCTGAGTCTCCAGACTCTAAAACAAGCATGCTCCTGTCTAGAGAGTTCTTTCTTATGTAAAACTTTATGCACATAAAGGCAGTTAGAGGGATGTGGAACAAGTTATGACAGCAGGAAGGCAAACCTACAAGATGATCATGGGGAAACTCATCTTCATGGCAGCCAAAGAGCTTTCATTCAAATTTTAAGGTATGAGGGAAAATAATTAAATCTTTTATTTGTTAAGAGGAAATGGGAGTAGCTCTCAAACACAAAGTAAACAAGAGAAAGTCGACAGAGAAACTGGTTTCTAGAAAATATTAATTTTTATAGTTAGGATTTGGCCCATTTGGGGGAGGGGGCTTATGACCCTGTGGCAGCCATAGCTGGTGCCACTTAAAGCCTTTCTCTCTGCTTCCCTGGAAAAGCCTGACCAATTCCAACCCAGCTCTCCCAGAGAACATGTGGCTGCATTCGGCCAGTGTGACTCAACAGAAATCTGGTGTCAGGCTCCTGGGGATGAAAGACATCGGAAGAGGCTCCTGCTTTCTCTGTCATCATTACAATGATATGGTGATGAAGCTGAGGTGGTTATCTTGCAACATAAGAGGGGTATAAAAAGATTCTCAGAGAAGTTGACTGACAGTATGTCAAAAGACTCAGAGAAGTTCACTGGCAGCATGATATCTTTCAGATGCTGAGCCAAACCTGGAACTATCTGTCCCCAGTCTTGTAGGAGAAACGTGCATTTTAGGCTGATTTTGGTTGGGCACTTTGCATTTTGTTACCTGTAGTCTAAAGTATCCTGACTCTTTGGTCAAATTCCCTTCTCCTCTTGGGTTTCCTATATTAATAGTCTACAGCACTACCACATTCCCAGTCCCTCATTCCAAAAACCTTTGTCTCACCTCTGAGCTCCCTCTTGCATTCCATCATAATTAATCAATAGGGAGTCAAAGCCAAGCTCACTGATTTCAGGATATTAAGACAAAACTCAAACATAAAGCACAGCAAACAATATACAACATTTTACTTTTTCTCCTCAAATACAAAGTAGCTATTGGGCAACCAGTACTTACAAAACATTTATCCCCTGAAGGAGTTTTATAATCAGTTCCTATTTATGGTCCATAACATTCTGCTCCTTAGACAATGAAGTGCAATTTAATTTGTATTCCTCTGAATCTGTCTGCCTTAGTAACTTGCCTGACCCACAAAATGCTGTGGAAGCAACACATGGAACTTTTGTGGCTGGGTCCAGAGAAGCCCTCAGCTCCTACAGGCCACTCTCTTGAGTTCTCAGCTGCAGCTAGGCAGTCTGACTGGTATAAACTGCCATGAGGGGAGAAGGAGGCCAAGGAGCACCAGGATGCAGATGTATGAATGGGAAGCCATCTTGGGAGTGGACACTCACTTCCAGCTGCCCCAGCACTCAGCATGTGGACTACAGACAGCCTTGACCCACAAAATAATATACAATGGAATGATTTCTATTAAGTCACCAAATTTGGGAATAATTTGCCACACAAGAGACAAATGGAACAACCAGTTTTCAAGGCGACTTGGTGCCAGACTGCTTTTTTTCCTATCTCTGTGACTCATCACAGAAGACATTGTGGCTCTTTTTGTGTACAGCTTACCTACACCCAAGGGGTGAGGGCTAGGGTATCTACTCTGGTGGGAAGCAGGGCCTTCCCACAGAGCAGGGGGATGCTCCTGAGGGAAGTTTCATGGACTCCTGAAAATGATAAGACATTGTCTGCAGTTAGAACAAATATAAATTTGTACTGTAGTACCCTCCAGTTGTTAGAAGACTTGTTAAGAAAAAAATTATATCATTCTCTAAACTTAATATTTATATATCAGTATGTATAAAAGGAATCTTTCTGTAAGGCATTCACTTAAAGCACTGTCGGAGGAGGCAAAAACCACTAACCATGTCAAATATGACATTTTTTAGTCCTTACATACTTGGAGCAGGAATAGAGGGGACACCAAGAAGGCAGAAGAAAATAACTGCTTATTTTAGAAATGATGACATCAAACTTTGACAAACTTCATGTGTTATGTATGCTAAAAGGGTATGCTCTCTAAACCAAAGACCGCCTCATTTAAGGGAATGGAGTGTGTATGAGTGTGTTTGTGTGTGTGTGTGTGTGGGGGGTTCGAATGAAAGGAAATTAAATTCATTTTCTTCAGAACTACACCTAATTTGTCTATTACTGTCTTCCTTAGAACAAAATGACTCAAAGGTTTAACAATGCCTTTGTCTAGACATCCTGGATACTGATTATTACAGAACTGCAGGGCACACAGCAGTGTGACTAGCTCACATGACAGTTCCTGGAAAAGCCCACCCTATACTGTCTTCTCTGTGTAAGCACAATTGGCAATGTCTTTGCCTCTCAGAGTAGAGGACCAGGGGATGAAGGAGCCTTTCCCACCTCAACCCTGAGTGTTCACAGCACTGCTTTGAGAGCTCTGCCTCAGATGTGTGAGGGTTGTGGAACCCACTGCACTGTCACTGAGGCCCTTACCAGGGCCTGGGAAGAAGGAGCTGGTGGGCTGGATGAGCTGGGACAGAGCCCAGGGTCTCTCATCTGCCAGCACCCATCATTAGTTCTCTGGGGAGAGGTTGGAGGCACTCTCAGGCTGACATGTGTCCTCATAGTTGACTCTGGAAGCTGTGACCCCTTCGTCACTTGAGGTCCATGGAGAAACACAATCTAAACTTGTGTTCTCACAGCCTTTAAATGATGGGCACAATGAGGCCCTCTCCATAGGCCTGATGGGCCAAGTAGAGGCTCCCCTGCTAAGCAGTCTGCATACTTTAAAAGGCACCTTCATTTTCACCCACTTGAACTGCTATCTAATTTGCAATAAAATATTTCAGTCCATCATACAACTTGAAAATAAATAGCTATACAAAATGGTTATTGCAGAAAAGACCTGATAAAATTAGAAAAATAACTATCTTGACCTCTCATGAAGTTCTGGTTATTAAATACAAACAGTCTACAACAGAGTGTGTTGCTGGAGAAGCATTTTAACTGCTGTGGAAAACACAAAAACAAAACTGTTTGGGGATAAGTCTGGATGGGGCCAATGAATTGCACATATTTAGTTCAAAAACAACTTTTGATATGTATGCTTGTAGCAGAAATGTGCATGAATGAGTGTGCTGTAACTATGTAGCAACCTGTAAATAATTGCTGCCTGATTTTTCCCATTCCTAAAACCATGTACACTGTGATGCTGGGCAGAGTGTAGGTACTAGAGATTATAGAGCACATATGGACGTATACAACGGGACCACTGGCACTGCCTGTGAAATTGCACCGCTTTGCTGCAGCATCCACCGATAATCCGGCACATGCCTAAACATCAGGCCAAAGAAAACAATGATGCCAAAGTGGCTCTATGATTACTTGGTCTATTCTGCTGAGCTCCAACTTTACATGTATTGTAGGAAAGGAGAATCCCTATGTGGATACTGCCAAGATCAACTTGGCTAATAGATTTCAATGCCAAGGAATCACCACCGTAGATCAGGCTTAAAGCCTAATTTGGGTTCTCACCAATTAAAACCAAATTAAATAACTTCTCTGACTCTTCCGTTACTACTTTTATAATTCATCAACAAACGGGGTCAATGCCAGTTCACCAATTCTATTATATTCAACGCAGAGGGAACGCTGCGTAAAGTGGCATTTTCTTTCCTTAAATGCAAACCTGTACTTTGAGCACTGTTTCATGACCCAAAGATGTTTGCCATCAGTTTCTTGTAGTCCATAACATATTACTTGGAGGTTACTATTCTTTTGGCTTTAAATATACATTAGCTATTGACTATATTAATTAGGTATAATCCTGGCATGACAAACATGTTTTTCCAGAACTAATGACTTTTATGTCAGGATGACAAGTATAATTAGGCAATAAATCCTCAATCAGTCTGGTTCAAATTGCTACAGGGAAGATGAGGTCTCTGCCATCCTTGTCAATTTATGTATAAAATATGTATGAGTACTATTTCTAAAGAGAGGAGGTGGCTAAAGGAATTTATAATTTATGTTACATGTGCCTCTTTAAAATATTCTATCTTTCCAAGGAACCATATTTCAAATGAGTGCCCTGACCATGGGTATGGTAGCAAAAGTCACTGAATGCTAATTTGGGTTTTATCAAAATCAACAGTATTTCCTAGTAAATCAAAATGATATGCCTATTTGTTAGAGGCAATGGCTTTGAACTTGGCAGTGGGCCACTCCTATGCCCATCCTGGATCAGCTTCTTGAGCTATTCAGTAAACCAGGCAGAGAACCTACTGCATGCACAGACCTGGACAGGAGTGGGGCAGAGCAAATCAGTGAGCACAGATGTCTGAGGGTAAGAACGCTTCAGGAGAACCTGTTTCTAATTTGGGGATACTCCTAATTACAATGAAGCTGAATTTGGTTGGTGGTTCTGATCATAAAGATGACCTAACTCGGACACAGTTTGGAAGATATGAAGACCAAGGACTGCAGCTAGAGACCTGAGCAAGATCAAGTTCATATGCTTTGTGATCTGTCCCCAGGAACTGTACAACTTCTAACCATATGAAAAATTCCTGGAGGGAAGAACTGTCTTTTAAAATCAGCCTCTAATTCCACCAGTATATTTTGCAGTTAACAGTATAGATGGGGCTAGATTGCCACTCTACCATCAGCTGGCTATGGGACTCTGTACAAGTTACTCAAGCGCTCTGGGCTTTGGTCTGTGCCTTGGTTTTGTCATTATACAGTGCTGGTCTTGTGTCCTTAGGAAGGTCACTGCTATAGAAAAACAGAGATGTTTCAGCTACTTCTGTATCCACCAAGTATATCACAAAGTGCTGAACAAGTGAAAGGTTATACTCAAGTTTGTATGGAGCACTTCATTGTGCTTCTAAACCTATTAAGCTAATCTCCTCCTATTAAGCAACCTCCTCTTTTGTCTCATCTCATTTGGAAAACTGGAGTGAAGTGGAGTTTTCCGACACAGGAGTGCTGTGACTTGGACGTATGTCTACATACATAAACATGTTCACCTTGCTAAAAATGCACTGTGCACTAGTTACCATAAAATGACAGCCCATTTTAAATCAAGACTTTCAAAATTCTACTGCTTCTTGGTGACCTCTCTCCACACTGTCTGTGTGGAGTGCCTGACAGAGCAGGAGGGAATGAGGAAGGACGAGGTCCTGAGCATCACATCCATGACAGAAGGCAATGCTTTGGAGTCCAGGCATTAGGACTACTGGCAACCCAGGACTTGATCCTGCAACAAAGACCACTCCTGCATGATCACCAGAGGGGCAGGGGATGGGGGAGCCTCTCAGTGAGAGGTAGAGAAAGTGACTCTCAGATTCCTTTAGAAAGAGCAGTGCCTTTGCTCTTGGACATTTACAGCTCTAGCCAGGAGCAAGAAGCATGAGAAGAATGAAGACACAGACACAATAGTCTTGTGAAGTGCCAAGTATTTCAGTGAAAATAAAACAATACTTTCTTATGTTGAATGCCTTGAGATTAAGCTGGGGTGTGTGTGTGTGTGTGTGGGGGGGAACCTAACTGTACATATAAGAATAGGAGTTGTTAAACTTTAGAGGAAGATATTTACTTTAAAGGATGTATGTGAAACTGCTATGATCTCTAACATTTATTTCCCTAAATATTTACATATAGGCAGATAAAGAGCTACTCGCCCCAGGAAGCAAAGCTCATTGAAAGTCTGAACTCTAATAAATATGAATCATAAATAAGAATAAAGCATCTTGCAAATGACTACACTGAAAAAGCAAAATTCATTGCTTAATAATTTACCTACTCTTCATTTAATAATGCATTTGCTTGGTAACATAAGGTGTTTTAGTCAGCTTTTTAGCTGTTGTGACCAAAAGACCTGACAATACCAACTAGAGAAGATAAAGTTTATTTTGGGGCTCATTGTTTCAGATGTTTCAGTCCATACATGGTCAATGCCATTTCTCAGGATCTGAGGTGAGGCAGAACACCATGAAGTGTGTGGTGGAGCAAAGCACCAAGAAGCAGAGACAGAGAGGTCTGCTCAACAAGGACAAAATATATACTCCAAATGCTCATCCCCAGGGACCCACCTCCTCTAGCCACACCCCTGCCTGGTCCAGTTAATCCCTATCAGGGTATTCATGTGATGATTAGGTTAAACTCTCATAACCCAATTGTTTTACCTCTAGGGTTTCTTGCATTGTCTCATATGTGAGCTTTCAGGGGACACCTCACATCTAAACCATAACACAAGGTACATCTTATTTCCAAAGAGCGCTGGAGAAGAAATACATAGGCATCCATATATGCTGTGTGTTTAGTGAGTCAGTAGTACATTTAAGTCCAAATTTGTTGGGCTGAGCAGGCAAATTTCTGAATGCTATAAATTGGATCTGATGTAAATTGATTTTATACTAAGATAATCAAAGACCTGCCATAATTATTTTAACATATAGGCCAGTTTATTGGCTGTTCAAACAATCTCGAGTATCAAGAAATAAAGATTGCTCTTTATATGTAATGTGAAATAAAGTGCACTCTGCAAGCATGAATAACAAATTAGAAGAAAAAAAAAGAAAAAGTAATTGAAATTTACTCTTATTCCAAACAAAACAAAATACAAAACCCTACTGATTATTTATAATGATAGAAGCAAAAGTTCTTATTTAAAAGTTGTAAAAAAGAAGAGAGATGTTCAATTTCTTTCCCTCATTAAACTTTTTTTTTTGTTCTTAAATATTTGGCCTATATTTAAAATTTGTCCATCTGTTGAAGAATCTCATTTTCTTTATGGAATCATCCTACTTAGTCTGTCATTCTACTTACATAGAAACATCAAAATATTTATTTTCAAAAGACAACAGGTATATTGGCAGGTAGTACTTTCAAGATGTTAAGGCTGCTAACATCATGCAAATTACAATCTTTTTTTTTCATTTTTTAAATTCAAAGTTGTTATATGACAGCAAAATGTATTACAATTCATATCACACATATAGAGCACGTTTTTACATATCTCTGGGTTGTACACAAAGTATATTCACACCATTCATGTCTTCATACATGCATTTAGGGTAATGATATCCATCTCATTCTACCATCTTTTTTTACTTTTTTTTTTACTCCCTTGCCACCTCCCTTCCCTGTAAATTACAATCTTAATACACAAAATTGTAAGACAATAGCTGCCTTTCTTTGGAGTATCTGTCACCACATAAAACCATTTGTAACTGTTTTTGATAGAAGTTCAGGTATGCTGGATGTTATATGCCTCAAGTCTCATTAAACTGAACTTAAAAAGCTCCATGTTAGCGGTGTGTCCTTGGGCCATAGTTTGAATTTCCTAACCTGTAAAGTACTACCACTACCTTCAAGGGTTGCTGGAAAAGCTCAGATGATGTTCGTAAAGTACCCAGACTACAATGCCCAACACAATTACTCTTATAGTCAATTAATTTTTATTACTATAGTATTTGTAAACTCTATTAGAGATTTTAATAATTTTATGGAGTCTTCCAGGTTACTGATTGCATTTATGAGGCAAAGAATATTTTCAATAAGGTAAAATGTGTACGAAGTACTGAATATGACCAATAAATAGCATACTCCTTCCAATTCCAACCTATCAAGGAGCCACCATTACCAGTTTCTTGTATATTCTCCCAGAGGAAATTTTATGTCTATTCTAGCAGTATTTATGCAAGAAATGACAGCATACTATACAGTGTTCTGTTACTGCTTTTTTCCCTTAACACAGTAACTTGTGAATGGTCTGTATCATGTAGCTTTATTGCTGTCTCATTCTTTTACACACACACACACACACACACACACACACACAGTTTTATTAATTCTCTTGTTGGTGGCCATTAAAATTTAGAAAAAAATTTTCATAAGCAATGCTGCAATTCAGGTATTATTTTTGCATGTAAATTAATAATTCAGGTATTATTTTTGCATGTAAATTAATATAGATATCTATAGGATTAAAATGCTAGAAATAAAATTACTGGACCAAATGAGATGTGATATGTGTACTTTTAACAGTATGTCATTTTTCTTTAGTATATTTAGGGTTTTACTTTTCAAGTTTAAAAATATTACTTGAACACTTTTTTAGTTATGGGCTTACAAAAAAAGTATAATTTCTGTAGCCAGGCGCGGTGGCGCACGCCTATAATCCCAGTACTTGGGAGGCTGAGGCAGGAGGATCGCGAGTTCAAAGCCAGCCTCAGCAATGGCGAGGCACTTAGCAACTCAGTGAGACCCTGTCTCTAATAAAATACAAAAAAGGGCTGGGGATGTGGCCCAGAGGTCGAGTGCCCCTGAGTTCAATCCCCGGTACCAAAAAAAAAAAAAAAAAAAAAAAGTATCATTTCTGTTTTCAGACATGTGTGTCGATAGTTCATTACTTTATATTGCCGAGAAGTAGTCCATTATCAGGGTATATTACTACTTTATATAAACGACTTTTCATGAAAGTCATACCAATTGACATTCTCACTAGGAGTATATGAGAGTATCTTTCTCCACTGTCATCAAAACAAGGAGTTATTGTTATAATCTTTACCTTCTAATATGCAAAAAACAATTCCATTGTGCTTTCAAAAAAACATTTCTACTATTATGAATAAGGCTAACATGTTTTTAAGAATGTTAAGAGTTATCTCTTTGTACTACGAACTATTTCTATCCTTTGCCCATTTCTTTTTTGGCTTGTTAGCTGGGCGCAGTGGCACATGCCTGTAATCCCAGCTCTTGGGAGGCTGAGGCAGGAGGACTGTAATTCAAAGCCAGCCTCAGCAATGGTGAGGCACTTAGGAACTCAGTGAGACCCTGTCTCTAAATAAAATACAAAAAAGGGCTGAGGATGTGGCCCAGTGGTCGAGTGCCCCTGAGTTCAATCCCTGTACCAACAAACAAACAAACAAACAAAATCCAACCACTTTTGGCTTGTTGATGTTAGCAATATAGAAGTTGCTGATCCTCCCACTCATTGTGTTTTCACACTAAGTACTTTTTTTGCCTTGCAGATTTTTAAGAATTGTATACAAACTTATCAGTGTTTTCTTTTATGATTTCTGGGTTTACCTTCATAACTGAAAGGGTTTTCTCATTCTTAGATTAAGCAATGAATTCTTCATTTTCCTTTAGTATATATTTAGGGTTTTACTTTTCAAGTTTAAAAATATTACTTGAACACTTTTTTAGTCATGGGCTTACAAAGAAAGTATAATTTCTGTTTTCAGACATGCGTGTCGATAGTTCATTACTTTACATTGTTGAGAAGTAGTCCATTATCTGGGTATATTACAATTTGCTCATCCATTCATCGTTGATGAACACTGGATTAGTTCCATGAAGCTGCTATGTACATTTCTATACAAGTTTTGTATAACACACACTTCTCTTTCTTTTGGGTAAATACCTACGAGTAGAACAGTAAGACATATGGCAGGTGTATGTTTAACTTTTTAAAAAACTACTAAAATTACTTTCCAAATCGGTTATACCATTTTGCATTTTTTATCAGCACTGAATGTGAGTTCCTACTAACTTTTGGGACTGTCAGTCTTTTAATTTTAGCCACCCTTATGAATGTGTAGTGATATCTCATTAGGGTTTTAATTTGTATTTTCCTAATGACTAATGACACTGAGAATCTTTTCATATGCTAATATACCATTCATATATTATCTACTGTGAAGGCGCAGTCTAACTTGCTAATTCTCAAAAATTAGTTTATTATTGAATTTTGAGTGTTCTTTATGTATTCTGAATTTGAATACTTTATCAAATAAATGATAAGTAATTATTTTCTCCCAATCTGCACCTTGTCTTTTCATTCTCTAAATAGCTTTTTTCAAAGAGCCAAAGTTCTTAATTTTGATGTCTATCAATTGGTTCTTATGTGAATCACGTTTCTGGTTTTTTTTTTTTTTTTTTTTAAATATTTATTTATTTGCTTTAGTTGTACACAATGGGTTTATTTGTACATGGTGCTGAGGATCGAACCCGGGCCGCGCACGTGCTAGGCGAGCACTCTACCGCTGAGCCACAATCCCAGCCCCTGGTTTTATATTCTAAGAAAACTTTGCCTAACCCAAAGGTATAAAGATTTTTCTTCTATGTTTTCTTTTAAGATTTTTATTTAGGCATATTATCCATTTAGAGTTAATTCTTGTATATGGTTGTTATGGTTTAGATATGAGGTGTTCTATAAAAGCTCATTTGTGAGACAATGCAATAATTTTCAGAGGTGAAATTATTAGATTATAAAGCAGAACAACCTAATCAGTGGAATCACTGATATGGATTACCTAAGGGGTAACTGTAGATAGGTAGGGTGTGGCAGGAAGCAGTAGGTCACTGGAGGTGTGCCTTTGGGGTTTATATTTTGTCCCTGATAGGCAGAGTTCTCTCAGCTTCCTAGTTGCCATGTCCTGAGCAGCTTTCCTCTGTCATTCCCTTCCTTCATGATGTTTGGCCTCACCTTGGGCCCAGAGCTATGGAGTTGGCCTGCCATGGACTGAACCTCTGAAACCATGAGCCAAAATAAACTTTTCCTCCTCTATGTTGTTCTTGTCAGGTATGTTGGTAATAGCAACACAAAAGCAGACTAAAACAATGATCAAAGGTACAGATCAAAGTTAATGTTTCAGTGTATGGATTCCCAAGAGATTCAGCACAGTCTACTTAAAAGTCTGTTCTATAAAATTATGACATTTGCAGGTAAATGGATGAAGTTGAGAATATAATGCTAAGTGAAAAAGACAATATGAAAAGTCCAGGGGCTAAACGTTTTCTCTGATAAGTAGATGCTAATCCATATTGGGGGTGGGAGTATGGAATAAGTGGAAGAACTTTGGAAGGGACAAAGGGGTAAGAAAGATGGTGGAATGAGATGAACACCATTACTCTAGGCATGAACGGTGTGACGCTACTTCATGCACAACCAGAGAAATGAAAAATTCTGCTCCATTTGTGTACAATGAATCAAATAGCTTTCTACTGTCATATATAACTGATTAGAACTAATAAATAAATAAACATAAATAAATATAAGGCTAAATTGGACTGCCTTTGAACTTTTGTCAAAAATCTCATGTCCATACACACACACACACACACACACACACATATATGGACCTATTTATCTATCTTTATACCCATACCACTGTCTTATTTACTGTAACTTTAAGATAAGTCTTGAAATCAATTAAATATTCCAACTCAGTTCTTGTTTTTTAATGTAGTTTTGGCTATTTTAGGTTTGCATTTTCAAATGAATTTTAGAATCAGCTTGTTAATTGTCATAAAAACCATCTGCTGGAATTTTGATTGGGATTATGTTAAATTTACAGATGAATTTTGTCAGAATTCACATCAATATTTAGTTTTCAAATCCATAAACATGGCGTATCTCTCCAGATATTTAGGTCTTTAATTTCTCTGAGCAATGTTTTGTAGTTTCTAGCATAAAGGTCTTCTATGTCTTTTATTCTATTTATCCCTAAGTACAATCAATTATAATTATTCTCAGTAGTTATATAGATTTGCCACAAACATTGAATTAGTGAATATTAAGCCACTGCTCCTAGGGGAGATTTTTCTGGGATTAAGATTAGGTTCCAGCCGGGCGCGGTGGTGCACGCCTGTAATCCCAGCACTTTGGGAGGCTGAGGCAGGAGGATCGCGAGTTCAAAGCCAGCCTCAGCAATGGCGAGGCACTTAGCAACTCAGTGAGACCCTGTCTCTAAAATAATTAAAAAAAAAAAAAAAAAAAAAGGGCTGGGGATGTGACCCAGTGGTCGAGTGCCCCTGAGTTCAATCCCTGGTACCACAAAAAAAAAAAAAAAAAAAAAAAAAAAAAAAAAGATTAGGTTCCTCCACCCTATGACCCAGCCATCCCACTCCTGGGTCTATTTCCAAAGGACTTAAAAGCAGCATATTACAGCGACACAGCCACTTCAATGTTTATAGCAGCACAATTCACAATAGCTAGGTTGTGGAACCAACCTAGATGTCCCTCAGTAGATGAGTAGATAAAGAAAATGTGATATATATACACAATGGAATTTTACTCAGCAATAAAAGAGAATAAAATAATGGCATTCGCAGGTAAATGGATGAAGTTGGAGAATATAATGCTAAGTGATATTAGTCAATCTCAAAAATCCAAATACCGAATGTTTTCTCTGATATAAGGAGGCTAGTTCACAGTGTTGTTGGATGGGGGTACATAGGAGGATTAGAGGAACACTAGAATGGTCAAATGGGAGGGAGGGGAATGGAGGGAGCAAGGGGGGATGGAGGGGAAAAATAAAAAGGTGGTAGAATAAGACAGATATCATTATCTTAAGTGCATGATTGAAGACTTGAATAGTACGAATATACTTTGTATACAAACAGTGTTATGTAAAAAGATGTTCTATATGTGTATTATGAATTGTAATGCATACTACTATTATAAATACAATTTTGAATAAAAAAATTAGGTTCCTTTAAGTCTCTTGTGAAAACATTTTTGTCAACTGATTAATAGATACCTTGCTTTATGCTTCTGTTTTAAATATACCTCATCTACTATATATTTCTTACAAACAATTACATAAAGTAGTCTTCATAATAAAAGACTAGCTGAGAAAGGGTTAACATGTTTCTGGTTCCTGGATAAAGTGATTACATATTTCTTTGGCTTTCAACCTCACAAGAAAGCTACCCACTACTATGCTTTTTTAATAGGCCATCATCTCATGAGTCCATAAATTTAGCCACCTTTCCATAGTTAACTCATATACTACAGATTTTACTTTAGAACTTTCAGGAGTAGCTACTTGAATTCAGAGTCAATCCACAGCACTTTAAGTGAACAAAACTTACCTAATGCATGTATTTTTTCTGTAAGGCACACCACAGCTTTCTTACATTTCGGAATACTTGAGATCACATCAACAATATGATTTAGGAAGCTACCAAGAAAAAGCATAAAAACAAGGAAACCCGCCAGGTGCGGTGGCGCACGCCTGTAATCCCAGCACTTTGGGAGGCTGAGGCAGGAGGATCGCAAGTTCAAAGCCAGCCTCAGCAATGGGGAGGCACTTAGTAATTCAGTGAGTGTTACCGCCGGAAAAGGATTTGCAGCCCGGAATGGCGGTGCTGAGGGAAGGAGCCCGGAGACAGGATGGAAATGAAAAAATTCTTTTATCTTTCTCTTTCTGTCTCTTGTAATTTCTAACACCACATATACACTCTCACAAGAAACCAAGGCATGTACTCTTACAAGAAACTACCATATATATACACAATAGCTTTAACCCTGTCCGTTCTCTCTCAGGTCTCATCTCACGCACCAGAGCAGGAATAGTGCTGGCCCGATCTGCTAAGTCACGGCTCAAGTCTCTCGAGATCCTGGGCCAAGTCCCCCGAGATTCCAGGCCAAGTCCCGTGAGACTACGGAAGGCGGCAATGCCCAAACATGTCCATGGCCCATAGTCAACCGCAATCTTAGCCATCTCCCCAAACAGGGCTCCTGCAAGTGAGACCCTGTCTCTAAATAAAAATACAAAAAAGGGCTGGGGATGTGACCCAGTGGTCGAGTGCCCCTGAGTTCAATCCCCAGTACAAAAAAAAAAAAACCAAGGAAACCCAACACCAAATAGACTAAGTAAAGGATACATGTTTAAATAATGCTGAACTAAAAGGCAGAGATCTTTGCCTTTATGTATATCAGCTGGGAATGTGAATTCAGGGTCATTCAAAAAATTTGCCAAATGCCTACAAAAGGGCCATGAGTATTGTTTTTGAAGTTACAAACAAATTTTAGTGAGTAGGTGAATTTCTAATATGTAATCTGCAAATAATGAGGATCAATTGTATTCTACATTTCTGATACACTTGTAAATGGTAAAATTTAATTTTTGAACTTCTGTTCCTTTTGAAAAATCTTTTGCATTATTATCTGTCCTTTCTTTACCTTATCTTCTTAGTTCATGTAATTACTTAGAAGGGCTATGTTTCTATTCTTGTGGTTATTTTTATGTATACAACTATAAAATATGGTTGTATTCATTAACATTTACTAAAAGCAAAGATAAATAAGAATTTCTCCTTATCATCCTCCACACATTTTTGTTCTTATACTGATTATTGCTGATTGCTTTTTACCTTTATATATCTGTCATAAGTGATAAGATTTTGTCTCTTGGTAATAAAATCTGAAGATAATTAGCATTCCCACACTACCTCTGTCCTTTTCTCCCCTTCTTTCCTATCTTTTACTACTTGTAATTGTTTTACATTTCAGAATTATAACACTTACATATTAGTCAGAAGTAATCACTTTCTGCTTTGTTTCAATCCTACAGATGAAGTAGAATTCACTACTTACATGACAGTCCCTTTGCCATAGGCACTCCATTCACCTCTTTTCTTTATTTTTTTTTTTTTTTGGGGGGTGGGGGGAGTTGCTGAAATTTCTCCTCCAGTAATTTCTTCAGCAAGGGGTCATAAACATTATATATCCTGAGTTCTTGTGGGTTCATCAATACTTGCAATGGTTGTATATCTAACAGAAATTTGTGGTAAGTAATGAAACTTTGAGTTATTAGCTCTTGAATTCCCTGAGCCATGGAATTCCAGCCATTGGCAGGAAGCTTCTGAAAATGCTCAGGTGATACCAGTTGCTAAAAAACAAAAAGGCGAAAGGTGCCATACACAAAAAGGGTTTCTGTTGTGCATACTGTACTTAAATACTTACATTCTGGCTATATTTGTCAAGGACATGACCCAAAGTGATCAGGGATATTCTATAACATAGTAATCAATAAGCACAGTACACATCGTGCCAACGGAGAATGTCAGGACAGGAGCCCAACAGTCTAAGGCTCAGTCCCTGTATCAGCTAACATGAGTCACAAGCATGCAACTAAAACCTTACTAGTTGGTAATAGGAGAGCAGTGCACAGGTGTTAAAAATTACTTTCCATTGTGAGAATACATTCTATATATGGTGAAAAATTATCTTTATAATAATCCCCTTCCCAACTTCAACTAGTTAAAAAAAAGTTTACATTTCTGGAGAAATAAAAGATTAAAAGATAGGAAGAGGAAATGAGGGGCATATTAGAGAAAACAGTTTGATCTGAAAAATCTGTAGATAATCCATCATCAAAAAAATCAGCAGAAAAGGTGAAATGGCTTGATATTGAATTAGACCAGGGATTCAGAACCGATTCAGTTAATAAGTCAATAAGACTACCACTACTGATTAAAAGGTCTATCCATGCAGTAAATAAACAATGTTTATTCCTCAGGTGATGCTGAGGAACAAAACTCTTAGAACTACAGCTAAAAATGACCAGGGTCAATGGTGGGTTATTACACTAGCAGTGTAAGGTAGGTAAAGGAAGACAAATGAAAGAACAGATCTGCCTTAGGACTCTGCAAATTGCTGCTTAAAATAAACCTGCCCTGCCTCTACAACTTTTGGAGAAGAGAAAGGATATAAATAAATTTGACAAATAAAATAAATGTGTTGTTATCTATGGACGAAGTCTGTGATGAATGGTAAACTCTAAAGACACCACCAACTAAAGTAACTTTTAGAGAGTAAATCTATGTGAGAACCTCAGGAGACAAGTCTTGTTTATGGTACAAGGAAACTCAGCATTATTCCATCAAGATACTCATCTGTTAAGTTTAACTAAATCAGCACTCTAGACATATAAAATCCTGTTTGAATACAACTCTAGGTTAAAAAAAAAAAAAAAAGAAACCTCAAACAGATTTATAAAATGATAAACCAAATTAGTAATAATTTCTGTTTACACAGTGCCTTTTCGGATATGACATTTTCATATGTATTATTTTACTTAATTATTTGATCCCCACAACTATGAAGTAGGTATAGTTATCTCCACTACATAAAACAAGAAAACTCACTTGAAGGGATTTCCTGGTGAGTGAGTGAGTCTACACCACATTTATTTTTTACAGAAGAGCTTCCAAGTTCAAGGGAGGAGATTTACGTAAACTTGCATAATCACTCACAATTATGAGATCATAGATTGAGAATCACTTTGAAAGTGATGTAGTTCGTTAACCTACCAAACTCTCTTTTCATCACTGGAAAGGGAAAAAAAATCATAAAAAATTCAAGAGAACTAAAAAGGATGGCTTTGTGTAGGTGAAATTTGTAAGAATGAACTATAAAAACAAGCACCAGTCACAACTGTCAGCTGGGGCAGAAAGATCACTCAGGAGAAATGAGGGGCCAGTGAATATAAGTCACTTGTGGAGTCATAGGACATAGTTAAAAATTACTAACACAAGCCAGGACAAGCTTATTCTTCATAAGTTTCTAGAATCTCCTTTATAGGATGTCTTTTTCAATGCATTCAGTCCAAAAAATTATATAATAAGCTGGAAAGCATTGTGGTGGATTGAAACCTATCTTCCTGTGGTTAGATATTCAGGAGGAAAAAAAATACCCCAATCTCTATACTTTGTGTAAAACCAATAACTTGGAAAACTGTGCTCTTTATACGTCATATGAAAGGAATTGCACTCTGCAAGCATGTATAACAAATTAAATTAAATAAAAAAATACCCCAATCTCTTCCCATATTAGAGTCCTTCAAATATACAGCTGGAGACCTCCTCAGCACACTGAACCTTACTGCCAATATTTGCTTCTCTTGGTGGATCTTTCCCCATGCCTTGTTGATTTTCTTCAAAACACATGGCTTCAAATTCCTTTACTTTCTCAGACACAGATCTGTCTGTCTACATTCATTTTGAAGTCTCCTTTACAGAAAACATGTGCCACTGGAAGCAAATTAAACAATTCTGCTTTCATCACTTTAGTGTAAGCAGAATTCATTTCTTTTAATGTAAGCGTATGTTAGCTCTTCGAAGTATACATCATACTAATTACCCACGTAAGAAGTATTATCAAACTATAAAGTTACTTCATAAAAATGTATTTCCTGAAGTTTAAAAACCAGCTTTTTTTCTTTATTTATTCTTTTTAGATATACAGGACAGTAGAGTATATTTTGACATATTACACATACATGGACTATAACATTCTAATTAGGATCCCATTTTTGTGGTTGGACATAATGTGGAGTATCACTGTGGTAAAAATAAGCTTTTTAATAACTGATATTTACTAAAATTCCATCACTTTTAGGTATACAATTTGAGAAGTTTTGACAAATGAAAACATCCATGTAGCCATGATCTCAATCAAGATACAGAATAGTTCTGTCCTCACAAAGAGTCCCTTTTTTTTTTTTTTGTGTGTGTGTGTGGTACCAGGGATTGAACTCAGGGGCACTCGACCACTGGGTCACATCCCCAGCCCTTTTTTGTATTTTATTTAGAGACAGGGTCTCACTGAGTTGCTAAGTGCCTCGCCATTGCTGAGGCTGGCTTTGAACTCACGATCCTCCTGCCTCAGCCTCCCAAAGTGCTGGGATTACAGGCGTGCGCCACCACGCCCGGCTAAGAGTCCCCTTTTGACTGTATCTCATAATCACTCCTTCATCTTTCCCAGCAACCAGTAATATGCTTTCTGTCACTACAGTTAGGTCTTTTCTAGAATTTCATATAAATGAAAACATTAACATGTAGTCATATGCATTTGTCTGCTTTTTTGATTTTTGGTACCAGGGATTGAACTCCGGGGTACTCAACCACTGAGCCACATCCCCAGCCCTATTTTGTATTTTATTTTGAGACAGTGTCTCACTGAGTTGCTTAGCACCTCACCTTTGCTGAGGCTGGCTTTGAACTCACAATTCTCCTGCCTCAGCCTCTCGCTGCTGTGATTACAGGGATGTGCCACTGCACCCAGCTTGACTTCTTTAAATTACCAAAACCTTTGAAAATTCACCTATGTGACTGTGTGTTTTGGTAATCTATTCCTTTTTCTTTGTTAGTGGTTATACATTTATATAAATATATTATAGTTTATTTGTTCCATTCACCAATTGATAGGATATTTAGATTATTTCCAGCTTGGGGCCATCATGGTTGTGTGTTCATTTCTTCTAGATAAATAACTAGAATGGGATTGCTAGGTTGTATGATAAATATACATCTAATTCTTTTCCCATTAAAAATCAATCTGGAATTTTGATAGGAATTGGGTTGACTCTACAGATTAATTTTTAGAAAATTAATATCTAAATAATAACTAGCTCTCCAATCCATGAACATGGTATATTTGTTCATATCTGAAAGTAAATGGATTTTATTTAGGTCTTCTTTATATCAGAATTATTTTTGCAGTTTTCAGTGTGTAGTGTTGCACATATTGCATTAAATTTATCCCAAAGTATTTCATCTTGTATATTAGATGATTTTTTTCTTAAATTTTCCATTCTCAATTATTTATGAATAAGAATTAATTTTTGTATACTGGTATTATATCCTATAAGCCCACTACACTTATTCATCAGTGTGAACAGTTTGTTTCTTTGTTTTTTGCATCTATTGTAGGATTTTCTATATATAATCATATTGTGAATAAAAGCACTTTTACTTCCTTTATCCCCCAATCATGTTTTATTTTGTTTTGTTTTTCCCCTTGCTATACTACACTGCTAAGACTGGTAGCACAATATTAAGTAGAAATGGTAAAAGCAAACATTCCCTCTTAGTTTCCAGTCTAAGAAAGGGAACACATTAATTCTTTCACTGTTAAGTATAATTACCTACAAATTTTCATAGATACCATTAATCAAGTTAGAAAGTTTTCCTACTTCTTGCTTCATGAAAGATTTTATAGTGAATGAGTGTTTTAACTCATGAAATGCTTTTTGTACATCTATTAAGATGATCATATCATTTTCTTTTTAGTTTTCAGATATGGTGAATTACTTGACTGATTTTTGAATGATGAACCAACCTTGATTCCCAGAATAAACAATGCAAGAATCTTACAGTTTCCTCTCTCCTGTCCTTGATACTACTGTAATTCATTTTTCAAAACATGTTATAAATCCCATACATTATCATTAATTTGGATTTACACAATTGCCTTTTAAAAAGATAAAGTAAGAAAGAAATGCTTTTAACTCTTATTTTAACCATGTCTGGTACTCTAAACTTTTGTGTAAATCCAAAGTTCACAACTGTTAACACCATTTTTCCTTCTGTCTGCAAGTCACTAATTTTTTTTGTTGTTCAGGTTTGCTAGTGATAACAACTTACAGCTTTCATTTTTCTGAAATAAACTCTCATTTTTCTTTCACTTGAAAAAATTTATGCTAGGTAAGAATTCCATTGGTAGTCCCACTCTTCTGGTGCTTTAAAGATGTTGATCCATGGTCTTCTGGTTTGTATTTTATTTTTCATTCTTATCCTTGTTCCTCTGTACATATCACCTTTTTTCTTTGGATGCCTTTAAAACTTTTCTTTTTATTACTGCTTTTCAGCAATTTGATTGTGATGTGTGTTGTGGTGGTTATCTTCTCGTTAGAGTTCATTAAGCTTCTGGGATCTTAAATTCATCATTCTCATCAAATTTGAACATTTCCCCCACTTCTTCTATCCTCGTTTTTTGCTTTAGAATATCAATTTTACAAATTTGGGAGAACTAGGTACTTTTTCAAAATTTACTATGGCCCTCTTCATTTTTGTATTTTTCCTCTCTTGCCTTATACTGATACTTTAATTGCTCTGTCTTCAAGTTCAATGATGATTTCTTCTTCAGTTTCTAATGTACTATTACCCAGTCCAATGTATTTTCCATTTCAAATAATTCATTTTCAATTTTGCAAATTTTATTTCAGTCTTATTCTTTCTTACATTTCTCTTGTTAACATATACATGTTTTCCTCTACCCTCAGGATCCTAGGAAATATATGTTTAACAGCTGCTTTAATTTTCTTGTTTTTCAATTCTATCTATAATCTCTAGGTTTATGTCTACTGATAGTCTCTGACTCCCCTGCCTAGGGTATAGGGTCATATTTTACAGTTTTTATGCACTTCTGGTAATTTTTGATTGGATGTTGGACATATGTTTTTTGGTGCTGGGTTTTGTCAAGCATGTTGGGCTTGTTTTGGCAGGCAGTTAAGTCTCTTTAGATCAGTTTTATCTCTCAAGGATTACTTTTAAGTTTTGTTTGGGCAAGTCCAGGACAGACTTTGATCTAGGGATAACTCTCCCTCATTACTTAGGTGATACTCTTCTATAGACTCTACCCTGTTTTCCTCATATTATGAGGTCTTTCCACTCTGCAGGTGGAAACATGAACTAATTCCAGCCTTTTGTGAGCTATAGGAATTACTCAGCCTATCACTTTCCAGTCTTAACACTTTTCACCTCACACACAAGCAAAGGAGTACTTGGCCAAGAAGGAGCCACCCTAGCTATCTGAGCTCTTTCCCTCCACGAAGACCCCTTGTCTCTGGTATTCTTCTTGACAAGTTCTAGTTGCCTCAACCTCTCAAAAGGATCTCCATTTATTGCCCTTCTCTCGGGGATCTCAGTCCTGATCTACCTGCTATCCAGTGTATGTAACCAGTTATTTAGTATATTTTGTTCAGTGTTCCAGTTGTTTACAGCAGAGGAAGTAAATTTCTGCAGCACTTAATCTTCATGGGTGGAAGTGAAATTTTGTTTTGCACACATTTTAGAGTCTGCTCCCCCCTTGCATACATATGTAGCAAGAGAAAAAAACAATCCAATACACCTGAAGTGATGGAAATTTTAAACAATCAATTTCTTGAATTATCACACTTCTAATTAACGTCAAATATTAAGCAATGCCTCAATCCAGTGCTATTTCTTTTAATTTTCTTCTAAGCACTTAGTAGAGGCTGATATTTGCTTATTTTACTTGTTTACTGTCTTTCTCTCAGCCCTATTGCAATATGAGCTCTGAGAGGGTAGGGTCATTTTCTATACTGTTTATTGCTTTCATCTCTTAATTTCTAGAATAATTCCTGGCACACACACATAGAACACAATTACTTAACTGCAGGCATCTATTCTTTGACTTGGTAGGTGCCTCTCACATTGTAGAAAATATACTAATTTTAGTTTAATAATTTTCTACTTACCCTTGATTCCTACCATATATTATTAAAAGTAGAGTCCTACACAAGAACAGCAGACTATAACTCAACACAAAGTGGATCAAGGATCTAGGAATTAGACCAGAGACACTATGCCTAATAGAAGAAAAAGTAAGCTCTAATCTCCAACATGTCGGATTAGGCCCCAAGTTCCTTATTAAGACACCTGTAGTGCAAGAATTAATATGAAGAATCAATAAATGGGATAGGTTCAAACTAAAAAGCTTCTTCTCAGCAAAAGAAATAATTAGTGAGGTGAATAGAGAACAAATTTTGGGGAACAAATTTTGACCACATGCACATCAGATAGATCACTAATCTCTAGAATCTAGAATAAACTCAAACATCTTAACACCAAAAAAAAAAAAAAAAAAAAAAAAAAAACAAAAACAAACAAAAAAAAAACAAATAGCCCAATCAATAAATGGGCCAAGGAACTGAAAAATGGGCCAAGGAACTGAAAAGACACTTCTCAGAAGAAGATATACAATCAATCAACAAATATATGAAAAAATGTTCAACATCCCTGGATATTAGAAAAATGAAAATCAAAACCACTCTATGATTTTTATCTCACACCAGTCAGAATGGCAGCTATTAAGAACACACACAATAATAAATGTTGCAGAGGATGTGGGGCGGGGGGAAGGCACACTCATACATTGCTGGTGGGACTGCAAAATGGTGCAGCCAATATGGAAAGCAGTATGGAGATTCCTTGGAAAACTGGGAATGGAACCACCTTATAACCCAGCTATCCCACTCCTAGTCTATACCCAAAGCACTTAAAAAAATAGCATACTACAGGGACACAGCCACATGAATGTTTCTAGCAGCACAATTCACAAAGCTAAACTGTGGAACCAACCTAGATGCCCTTAAGTAGATGAATGGATAAGGAAAATGAGGTGTATATATACACAATGGAGTATTACTCAGCAATAAGAGAATAAAATCATGGCATTTGCAGGTAAATGGATGAAGTTGGAGAATATAACACTAAGTGAAGTTAGCCAATCCCAAAAAGCTGAATGCCGAATATTTTCTCTGATATAAGGAGGCTGATTCAGAGTGGGATGGGGATCACAGGAGGATTAGAGGAACACTAGAATGGCCAATGGGGAGGGAGGGGAAAGGAGGGAGAAAAAGGGTGAAGAAAAAAAAAGATGGTAGAATGAGATTGATATCATTAGCCTAAGTGCATGTATGAAGACACGAATAGTGTAAATATACTTTGTATACAACCAGAGATATGTAAAAATGTGCTCTGTAAGTATAATATGAAATGTAATGCATTCTGCTGTTATAACATCTTAGAATAAAAAAATGAATAAGCAATTAAAAA
This sequence comes from Tamias sibiricus, assembly GCA_025594165.1. Taxonomy (NCBI): domain Eukaryota; kingdom Metazoa; phylum Chordata; class Mammalia; order Rodentia; family Sciuridae; genus Tamias; species Tamias sibiricus. The sequence continues at coordinate 52,479,430 of CM046659.1, forward strand.
ATAAATAAATAAAAACCTTCCTGATGGTCTCTGAAAAAAAAAGAAAAAAGATAAACATTAACATTCATAAAAAAAAAAAACATTCATATTGAAAGGAAAAATAACAGTATACCTTCTAGTTTTTATCAAATAATAGGCAATGATTCACGGTATCCTATATAGATGTTCAGTCAACTGGCACCTTCCAGCAGCATTCACTAGTATGAATCTGAAGATGGAAGCTATGTATTGAAGACAGAATATATGTTCTTAAAAGCTGAGAACAAAACATGTTCTCAAAAGCTTTAGTAAAGTGTGACCTGTACTAATTGGAACACAAAGAGCAGAGGAGGAAAAATTTGTCTGAAATCTATCTGCAAATAAAATCTTTGGTTACTTAAGGTAGGTTAATAAGAAATTTTATTTATTCTAAAGAACTTTTGAAGTTCTGTAATTTCTAACTACATTTTGTGCTAAATAAGCAAAGCAGATTTAATCGCTACATAAAATCTTTGTATAAAGTTCCCAAATGAAGTTCATTTATATTTTTTATCAGATTCAATAAGCAGTTCTTTGTAGATACTCTTAGGAATCACACCTGGCTTCTTACATTTTTAACTAATTTTTATTTTAAAGCAAATGATATCCTTTTTTAGCTTAACCCAAACTGACTCCACCACAACCACCAACACGTCATATGATGTGTCATAGGTTAAAAGTGCTTTTACACAAATAATTTTACATTTGCATTTTCTAAGACTTCATGCAAAGCTGCTTAACTCAGCAAGTGGCGGACTTGGTTATGGTACTTTACACACAACAGGTGCTCAATAAAGACACTGTCCTATTAAGGAACACAGTGTGGGAATGTTTTGCTTTGGAAAATCATGATTGAAAAGGGGTATGCTACCATTAACCATGACAATAATTTTAAAGGCCTATACCCCTTTTTCTCAAGTCTGGCTACTATAATAGCACCCTGACCCTCTGCTGTGGTGACTATTCATTTGCCAATGCATTGTCAGTTCCTCACTATATAGCTGCACAGAGCATTAATGGTGCACAGGGCATTCAGTGTTTGCTGGACGTACCAATTACTGAACAGAATATACTATCCTCTCAAGCATTCCAGGTGCCTAAGATGTTACCACCCTGTGTTATTCTTAAATAAGCAGTTCACAGTTCTTAAAGACTTATCTCATAATCAATTTAATGTCTTACTATAAAAAAGAATTATGATGCATACATATGGCACCTCAGTTTGTCATGTCAATCTAGATGAGAGTACAAGATGAATATAAATGGAACAACTAAAACATCACATTTGTGACCACTCTTGATGTGAAACTTTAACAACTTATACTGATATATCATACTAGCTTTAAACAATTTACACAGCTAATATTTCACATCTTTGTTTCCCATCATTTATGCCCAAAGATCTCTATCCAAGATTCTAGGTATCAAAAATTTGGTTTTGGGATTTGGTTTTGCCTACAGATTGCCGATGCTTCAGGGTGTGGTGGGACTAAAACAAGGCACAGAGTCACCCAGGCAGTCACAATTACAACTCTACTATACATCAGTTCTGACAATACAGGCATGTCACCTAACCTGCCTGCATCATGGCCAGCAAATGGGCTTAACTAGAACACCCACTTTGCAGAGCTGCTACAGTGATCAGACAGAATACCCAGTGGACACTACTGCTGCTTGAACTTAAGTCACTCATCTTTCACAAACTGCAATGTTCTCAACTGCAAAAGATCAATAACTACCCTAACCACCTCACCAGGTTGTTGCAGGAATAAAATGAAATAAGAAAATAACCTTGGCTTTTTAAATTGAAAGTGCTGCATGAATATTATGCCACTATCTTCCTCAGAGAATTCTATTTGTTAATGAGAAGTGGAACACTAAGGCTAAGAAGGACAACTTTGGTCTCTGAAGGCCCCTTCTGTGGATGGCGTTCCTGGGCCAGCATGGAGCACTTGCTCACTCGCTGAGGAAGTATGGACAGCTGAGTGTTCATAGCCAAGTCCTTCTCTTGAGAACTTTCCTTGGATCAGCCAATACACAAATGCATGGGGGATGTTGCTCTTCCCCTGAGGCAGCTTGTAGCCCAGTACAAAGGAAAAGAAAACTGAGCCCCTGCCTCAAGGTGGGGCAACTGTGTGGTCCCACTCATGTCTCAGAGCTTCCTGGGGGAATCGAGGGATGAGTTTCTTCCTTAGCTTCTCCTGAAAGCACTTCCTCAGCACTTATACAGGCTTTGCTTCTAGGCAACCTGATCTAAGGCACCACCATTATCTTCTAGGGCTGGCTTATCTGACTGGTCTGTCAACCATCAGCACATGGAAACATTTCCAGCATGGCCCAGAATTTCATTAGGAACCACCATGCATCAGACAGTGCCCCACAAGTCCACCCAATGCTGGTGGCTTCTATAAGCTTGATACCAAGTTTGGGCAGGGAACATCGTATTAGGAGGGAGAGGATAGGATAGAGCCCCACTAGGAACATCCTCAGTGAGATTGAGCCCCACTTGGACCATCTTATGTCCCTTGAAGAATACCAGAGAACACCTTCTCTCTCCCTATAGGAAATTCTCCTCTGGTCTGGTCTATTCAAATGATTCCATTACAAACACTTTCCTCACCTCAATAGTATTTAAATGACACTGAGATTTTGCATGACCTTCTGATGAATAACTGAGTCAAGGAACACATCAAAGGGGACAGAACAGAGAAATGCACTTCTCATGTCGATCCTTTCCAGTCTTAAGCCTTATTCCCACAGAAATGAATATATGGGCCATATATTCTGCAGCCACATGCTGTCCCACCTGCTATTTAACTCGCTGGTGTGTGTCTGCATGTTGCCTCCTCATGAGACATACCTGGAGCCCCTGCTATGTGCCTTGCTCCCTGCTCAGAACTGGGCTTACAAGGATCAAGTTAGGGACAGTTCTTGTCACATAGGACAGTGCACAGAACTACTGATCTAAAAGTATCTGCTGAATTAAACTGACTGCATCTTGGAAGAGCTGGATAAGGATTCCAGAAAGAAGTATTCCTTGCTGAGGCAGCAGGAAGTAGATGGGAGCAAAATGGTATGGGGAGAGGCGGACTTCACAGTGATGGAGACAGAATCATCAAACACTGTGATAAGGGCTGACAGGCAAATGTACAACACATGCAAAGGGATGGAAAAAAACCAAAAATGGATAGTTAATTGGGGATTGGCCTTACTTTTCTTTCTTCTCACCCGATACTGCTTGGCATAGAGTAAATGCTCAGCATGGCTTAAATTTTTTGAATTCCTTATGCTTAGAATTCTCATATGTGAATTTTCAGAGACCAAAGATACCCATATCAATCTTCACCCAGGGGCACTTAACCACCAAGCCACATCTCTAGCCTGGTTTATTTTTTACTCTGAGACAGGGTCTTACTAAGTTGCTTAAGAACCTCACTAAGTTATTGAGCTGGCTTTGAACTTTCAATCCTCCTGCATCAGGCTCCCAAGCTTCTGGAATTTCAGCAGTGCACCACCACACCTGGCCCCATATCAACCTTTTAAAGTCAAAAATACTTGTAAACTCACATAATCCATCTCCTATGATCAAGCTACAGTACCATCTCCTCAGAGACTAACTGATGAATAAAGGATGCAGACCTCCATGCAAGAAGCCCAACAGGCCCAGTAGACACTGTGATAGTATTTTTCGTTTTTTGAACTGATGATTAACCATGTCTCAGGTGTTTACTCAGAGGAAAACCCACATCCTCTCCCAATAGGACATGGGACTCCAGATGGCAACACACTGACCACCCCTCTCCATGGAACTTGGCAAAGTCCAATGGGTTCCAAACAGTGAGGCCTAGGCATGAGAAGCAGCAGAGCAATCCTCGTGGTTTCCACTCTACAATCTGATTAGTGTTGTTCCCCTTCCTCCACTCCCCTCACCTGTCCAGGTTACAGACTGAAGGCCACACTCTGGAGCATTGCTTTGAGGCCTCTATGATTTGGCCTATTGGCCCCACCCTCTCAGCCCAGCCTCCCACGGCATGCCAGCCACATGCCTTCCTCCTACTTCCCAAGCCCTCCACTGTTCAGCCAGATGCCTCTTGTCATGTTCTCACTTAACAAAATACAAAACCTTGGTTGAGGACAACATTTTATGTGACAACTCTTTCAAAGATTCTCCATATGATCAGAATGTACCACTCCTCCTTTCTCTGCGCAGTTTTAAAATTACTCTGTGCTTCAATTCTTTCAACTAAAAAAAGATAATAACCATCTGTACTCTGTCACTTCAGAGTTCTTGAAAGGTTCAAATGAGATGGTTGTTCTAATCTCTAAAACCTTAAGAAGTTAAGGAATAAATAAAAACATACACAAGCTTAATGTTCTCATTATTTACTATGTTCAGTAATGATGCCACATTCTTAGTTGGCTCTTTAACATATTCATTGCATAATCAAAGTTAGCATAGTAGTGAAAATTATTTTTGTACTTTATTTCACATTTATGCAACTAATTTTAGTGGTTTAAACCAACCCAATACTCTGGAAACATATTTTAACTGATGGTATTACATCTGATTTTGTAAAAAATTCCCAAATGGAACATCAACACTGGTGCCAGTTATGTGGCAGCTAGCCTAATGGAAGCAAAATAGCATTTATGCTTTTTGTTCTTCATTTCTTTGGCAATAAAATTGGGCGATTTTAGAGATTTTTCAGACATTTCCCAAAGAACAGACATCTGTCATTTATATTTCAAGCTTTTCCAAATACAAAGTACAGTACCATTCTTCCAGACTGGGGAGCAAAGACTGCTCATTAAATGACAACTTTCCTAACAAGATCCCATGAAGGCACCTGCCAAGGTCTGTTGTGACAAATCTGCATATACAAAGGAGAAATACAATCATAAGGTAGTATCCCAAGTAGATTTACACCTAGGTGAATGATTACTCCTAAAATATCAGTTGCAACATAACAGGAGCCCTCTGGTGGCAAATACAGAATTCTGTCCTAAATTGCTGAATTCAACCTTTTCAAGTCCATGATTTTTAAGATGTTAAGGGGAATAGACTGATCACCACTTAAAAAATGAAGTAAAACCAAACATAGTGAATCTACTGGATGACATGGTCAAAATACATTAGGTGACAATATGTTATGAAAGCACGCCAAATATAACTAGATAAACCATTTTAAAGAGATAAATGTAAATGTCTCAGTGTAGGTTCAGAAAATCAGTTCTCATGAATAAAGATACACTTCAAGATGATACCCTGAACTTATTATAGCATGGAGAGAACCTAAACATCCATCAGTAAGGAAATTAAGGGGCTATGGTATACCTTGTAACTGCAAAAAAGAAAAAAATACTACAGTGGACTGAATTATAATGATATGGAAGAATGCCGAGATAAATTTTGGGTGATAAAGAAAGGTTGAGGACATTATACAAAGACTGCTCCTATTCTTGTTTTTGCTTTGAATTCCACTTAAGTATGTGTGTTTATTTTCACACACGTATTATGCATGTACTTTGTGCATTTGTATATGCAATAGCAGTATCTGAGCTCTTACTATGTACCAAGCACTATTTGGCATGTACTTTATTAACTCACTCATTTCTTCTAATGAAACAGGTACATATTCACATCTCCATTTTGTTCAGGTTCTGAAAGTAAGTGGTAGAACAAGAATGTGAAAGACAATCATACCACACTACCAGCATAGCTACTGGGGTGAGGAAGGGTTTTCTTGCATATTTCTGTATATTTAAAGGTTTTAAGAAGAATGTAATACTTTTTAAATTCAACTAAAACAATGTGTCTAGGTGGCACATATGAGAATGACTGCACAATATGAGTCAATGGTGTGATGACATAATTAAAAGAACAGAAGTCACAGCTGTGCTACTCCCTGGGTTAGCTATCTTGAGCAATTAATATCTGAGTCTTAGTTTTCATTATCAGTACACTACAGATAATCAAACCTTCTGGCAAAGTTGTTGAAATAAATAAGACAGGCCCGGGCCAAGCCTGAAGGTCCTGGCACATGGTAAATCTCAGTAAACTGTTTTTTACAGAACAAAAAAATCACTGATCTATATAGATAGACCACATTTGTCCTGAAGAGTACTTTGAAGAGGCACAGAGGGGCCAGAACAGAAGATGAGAAACACAGGAGGAGAAGTTGAAAGAACTACAGCGTAGAGTAGCAGAAGATTAGTAGCTAACTTAAATAATTAAAGGATAATAATATAAAAGAAATTTTATTTTTTCTGTTTGGCCTAGATGGACAGAATTGAATACATAAACATTATAGGGAGAGATGAACAGATTTGGGTACAAATAAATCTTATCTGAGTTGCAGCTGTTGAAAATGGTTCCAAGTTGCCCAGCACGAGACTTGCCATCCCTCCCAAGTCACAGCAAGCTTCACATCCTCTGCTTGCCCTACAAGACAAAGCTCAGAGACTACACCAGGTGTGCTGCAGAGGCAATTCTCACTTGCCAAGGAAGGGTGGACTAGATTGCTTCTAAAGACTCCTGTAACTAAGATTTATAGGACCTATGACATTCAGAGAAGCTGTTCAGTTCAAAACATCTACTGGTTTAGTAAGAATTGCTATTTTGATATGGGAAACTGTCTGGCTATTCTCATTTTTATAGATGAAGAAATAGCTCCCCCAAAGGAAGACAATTTGCCTATATGGAGTCACATAAATATCAGACACATAAACATCAAACCAGAATAATAACTCTCCAACTCCTGAGGCAATACATCCCAAACTCTTGCCAACTATGAATTCACTTACTGGGTATGATTATTTTACTATAATCAGTAATTTTTAAATGTTCATTCTAATTTGTAAATATTGGTGACATGTAATATTTTAAAATTGCAAACATTCCACATCAGCACAATCATTCATCTGTGTTCAAAACATAATTACCTTTAGCAATAGTCTGCCTCCATATTTAAGCCAATTAATACATTTTAATCTAAACAAATTAGAAGACTATAATCCATTGTACTCTACAGACTGCTGGGAATCATTGCAATTTCTGGTAGGTAAGACAAATATTTGCATCAAGAATGAACCCAGATGCTGGGTGGAGTGGCTCACTCCTGTAATCCTGGTCATTTGGGAGGCTGAGGCAGGAGGATTGCAAGTTCAAAGTCAGCCTCACAAAACAAGGTGCAAAGCAACTCAGTGAGACCCTTTCTCTAAATAAAATACAAAATATGGATGGGGAATGTTGCTCAGTGGTTGAGTGCCCCTGAGTTCAACCCCTGGTACTGTCCCCCACAAAAAAAAAAGAATGAACCTAGATACTTTCTAAGTCTTATTAAAAGGCTTCCTTAGGTATCTACCAGAATCTAAGTTTTCCTTAAAAGATGAGAGATGGAATGTTTCAACTCGGGAAAGAGATGAATAGTGATTGAAGTACATGATAATTCAATCATGTAGTTATTTGCCTCCTATTTTTTTACATATAGCCAACTATCACCCACTTTCCCAATGAAAATCAGAACAGGCTAGTAAAGAGTCATTCTTAGTGATTCAGTAATGAGCATCATCATGCAGTTTTTATAAATTCTCATTATCTTATTTCTGACCAGGAAGAGACAGATTCAGTGGAACAAGATAAAAGTACATACTATGCCATTGGATTAAGCCAACCGATGTCACAGAAATGCTCTTTGCTTGTATCAGGACCACGAAGAAATATTTTATTTCATACCTTCTTGGAAAAAGACTTCCTCATCAGCTAGCAAAACTCAACACAGAAGATCTAAGATATCTATTTGCTGAGAAATTCATACAGGCCAGTGGAAATGCGTTCATCGAGGGAGCTTTTGTCACCACCTTGGTGGAGAAAGTGGAGTGTGGACGAGCATTCCCCAAGCAGCAGCTTCCTTGAGTTAGCTCTCAGCTGGTGCCTGTTGCTGCAAATGTCAAGGAACTTCTCCAGCAATACGGGAGCCCACAAAATAAGCAACTAAAAAATCTCTCCTGAAGCAAAGGTTTTCAATGACAAATCACATGAAAAGTCAATGAACACTTCTCCCTCATATGTACTACCAGACGTATGCTACAAGTTGATGCATACTCTGCACACAAGTGATTTCAACAAACTATAAAGTGAAACAGTCATTCACACAAACGATTGCTCTTCATACTGCATACCACTGACACTACTTGACAGGCAACAACAGCATTTGATAAAGGATTCTGCCAAAAACTTCTTTCCCTTTAAATATGTTTGCCATCAGCTTTGGGGTTGATGTTGCAAACTTCTCAGCAAATCTGCTTTTGCTATGAGGAATGTAACTCTGAATGATACCTTTGAGGCTTTGTTCTGTTCTGGGCCCTCAGGGACAGAATTAATCAGTTTCACTCTGGAAAACACTATTTTGAACTTGATCTGGGACAACTCAACTGGTTTACTAGAGAGACTACTGTACTTTGCCTGAAAATGACTTAGAAGCGTTCAGAGTTTCATGCCACTATTTGACAAAGTTTTATAACAGAGAAAGCACTGGAGACTATGGACAAATAAATCACCTGCCAAGTAAAATTCAATTTTCAGAGAGTCACTGTGGTACTTTCTACTTACAATTTTCCTTTTTCAGTTACTTGAGTGAAATGATCAATCTGGCAGATTCACTGGTCCCTGGACACTGGAATTCACAGACTATAATCACTCGGTTTCTGTTCACTATCTGTTTATAATGTTATTTTGAGCTATAGTAGTATTTAATTCCTATTTTTTGACTTTTTTATACTTCAAAGAACTATTTCTAAACTATCGATGAATTTTTGTGAACTGGATAAAAAAAACACAACAGTAATAGCACCCCCTAAAAAAATAAAAAGAAAAGGAAGAAAATGCAAAGGTCAACAAAGGTAAAAATAAACCACATACCACAGTATGTTCTACTGTGCCATCAATTATTTGAAAGACTTGACACATCTTAACTGATTTACACTTCAAAACCATCTTAGGAAGGAGGTAGTAGTATTACCTCTATTTTACAGATGGGAAAATTAAAATGTGACTTCACTTGTCCAAGGTTACAAAATGCCAGAAATTGGGACCAGGCTTATGCCACACTCTAATCCATTTCAAATGAGGACAGAGATCAGTACCTTGTGAATTAAAACAAAGGCACGATGCTGTCCTTCTAGCCCAAGGAGAACTCTTCACCAGCTTGCCCTCAAAAGTCCTGGATGGCTCCATGAGGGTCCATCCCATCTCCCTCAGAGATTGTGTCTGCTGTGGAAATTATCAGCCAAAGACCCTGGAAGGCCACACTCCTGAATGATGGCTTTTCATCCTATGCCTCGAGTCACACTGGGGTGGAAATTACACAGAATTCTTTGACAGGTTGTTTCAATGTCACACAACCTACCACCAAGTTAATCTCTTTCTTGATTTTTCAATGACATGTTGTTGTTGTTGTTGTTTGGTACCAGGGATTGAACCCACAGGCACTTTACCACTGAGCCACATCCCCAGCCCTTTTTGTATTGAGACGGGGTCTCACTAAGTTGCTAAATTGCTACCCACTAAATCGCTGAGTTTGGCTTTGAACTTGAAATCTTCCTGTCTCAGCCTCCTGAGCAGCTGGGATTACAGGCATGCACCAGTGCACCTGGCTTAAATTGTTATTTTTGATTTCCTACTTTGCAAGGTGCAACTAGCTTCTTACAGACTCCCCCTTCCCTATTCTGCTAATATACAGGTTTTTAAAAATTCAATTGCTATTCACTGTTTCCATGGTTATGACTATGACTATAAAGCTCACAGCTGTGTCTGTAGTATATCATCAGTGTGTTTTCTTTCTTGATAACTCCATTTCTGCTGGAATTAATTATAACTTTGTTAACAGTCACTCAGCTATCTTCCTATTACTAATTTATTCCCAAAGAAACCCATGAGGTGGTTAACCAATGAGTCCTCTTATCCCCACATCCCTCACAAATGGCCATTTCATCAAGAGGCTTCTGCCTCTCTTCATTTGGGTGCCCTGATCCCTAGGACCATGAGAGAGCTGCATGCCCTCCAGACTTCCCAGGAACTCCCTATGCTTTCTTCCTATGTTAGGTCTCATTTCCTACATCTCATCTTTGTCTTCCTCTTTCAGAATTTTACTCCTTCACTGTTTGTGAAGCACATCCCCAGTGACTAAATATTTTTATATTTCTAGCCTATCTAAAATGTCTTAGTTCTATTCTCACATGTAATTATTTGGCTGGGCATATAACAAGTGGCTGGCACTCATTTGTTCTCAAGAGTAGCACAGAGCTTTACTATTGAGAAGATCAATTCTGTTTGATTCCTGATTCTTTAAGTACAACCTGACTTTTCTCCTTTGTGGAAATTTTTACTATCTTCCTTTTATCCATGGTATTCTGAAATTTCACAATGAATTGCCTTGGTATGAGTTATTTTTAAATTTCCAGTGTAATTCCAACAAAATATAAATTCTATAATGGCACAGACTGTTGGCCTCCCCTCATTTGTGCAGTCCTCCTGTAACAATACCTGTCCAAGTAGACACTTAAGGAACACAGGTAAAATGAACAACAAATGTGCCCGTGCCCACCAAGCCCTGTCAATTTGGAAGTATATAGATTTTCCTGAATTCCTTCTTTATAATTTCCTGCACACTACTTCTTCTGGAAATCATTATTAATTAGGTGTTAAGCTTCCTGAATTGATTCCCAAATATTCTTTTTTTCCCTTATTGTTCTAATTTCTGGGATTTTATTTCATCTTTATGTTCCTATTATTCAAGGCTGCTTTAACCTTTGGTTACCAAATGTTGAGTTTTTAGTTTTTTCTTGTGACTCTGGGTGATCAAGAGCCTCAATCATTTCACTAAAAAAGCAGAATCCCCAAACTTGTGGAAATCAAATAAGAAGAGAAACAGGAAAGTACACTGTACATATGTTGCAATTAGTACTAAGAGAGGCAGGTTTAAAAGCAAAGGTCCAGAACATACTTAACAAAACAGCATGGCAGTAAACCCATTTACTTTTTTTTTTTTTTTTTATGTTGCTCATCTTTAATTGGTTATGGCAGATTATTATCAGCAGTAGAAGCAGACCATGTCTGTCAGGAGATTGTTATCAATTTATACTCTTTCCAGAAGTGTATGGTAATTACTCATGATATATATTCCTGTTTTATATTGTCATGTTGTTATTTTTTAAGCTACTCTTGTGGGCATAGAGTAACATCTCAAAGTAGTTTGAATTTGCATTTGTCTTCTTACAAATGAGGCGAACATGTTTTCATAAATCTTTTGCTATTTCGTAGAACCTCTTTTGTAAAGTTCTTATTGAAGTCTCCTCATTTTCTATTAGGTGGTCTGTCTTTTTCTTATTGACTACAAGAGTTCATGTATACATGTATAACATATACATGAATATATTCATAAATATTTAAGTACATATGTATTCAGGATATGAACAAGATATGAATTGCAAATTTCTTTCTTCATTCTCTGGCTTACCCATTCACTTTCTTTCTTTTTTCTTTTTTTAATATTTATTTTTTGTTTGTTCTACTTGGTTGTACATGACAGCAGAATGCATTTCAATTCATCATACACAAATGGAGCACAACATTTCAATTCTCTGGTTGTACAAAGTATAGAGACTCACCATTCATGCAATCATATGTGTACCTAGGGTAATGATGTCCATCTGATTCCACCATCTTTCCTACCCTCATAACCCTTCCCTGCCCTCCCCTTTGCCCAATCCAAAGTTCTTCTATTCTTAAACAGTCAGTTCTCGCCTGTCTTCAAGACCACCAAATGTCCATCACTTAAGTTCATTTAGACAAGATTAGGGGTTCTCCAGTGCAGACCACTGAGAACTGTTTTTGGTGCTAGGTATGGAACCTCAGCTACAGTTTCAGCCAGGATCTCACGTGTGCTAAGCATGTGCTCTGCCACTGAGCTGTACCCCCAGCCCCACTGGGAATTTTCAAAAGAAGATATTCTAAATTATTCTTTTATGAGGATTATTTCCCTGTTTTCAATTCCAAAGAAAGAACACATAAATATTCTTCAACTTTCTAGACTATACAGAACCAACAAAGTAACTGTTTCATACTTAGGAAACTGTATGGAGACAGGCAATAAATATCATCTGTGGCTTAATAACTAATGTTTTTAATTATTTTAGCCCTGTTATGAAAATCATTTCAAACTTTCAAACAGTATGTCCAGTTCACTTACAATTATTAGCATATAAAGTCCTCTCTGAAAAACACATGATAAGACAAAGTTAAATCATGTTGTTTCCAATCAAAACCACTGAAAAAACCATTTTCACCATTAACAAAAAAAGCACGTTTAATTTACTGTTTGAGTTGGTTTAATCATCACATCAAGAAAGTTTTCAGCTACTTTCCCAATCTGTTACTCTTCCACCACCTTTTAATTCTACAACAGGATTTTTTTTTTTTTTCCAAGTTCACTGAACAAATCCTTTCATGTTAACCTTAAGGTAAGTTAACCCACAAATTCTCCTGGGTAAACATCTTTGTCAACTTTGCTCACTGATCTGGCTTTCAGGCACATGCTTCATGTCTTTGCACAATGAGTGTCACGAATCCTCCCAGTAATGGGTTAATCAGATTCTGAATTCACCATCTGAAATTTACAAAACTCTATTATTTCAAATGTAATCATAATAATTATACTAAACCTAGGAGTCCTACAGTCAAAACTCAGCGAACCTAAAGGGTTGAGCCAGGGAGACCTGGTTTGTATTTTGAGAAGCACAAAGCCTTTGTAGAGGTGGATTAAGAACACTAGAATAGCTTTCTGAAAACATTTATGACAAGAACCCAAATTATAAAAGACTTTTTGATATGTTATATACTAGAAGACTGAACTCAATAGGAAATCTAATTAATGTTGGCAATATAAAATGACAATTGACATCAAATGTTGGAAAAAGTGAGTTTTTATGAAATTTAATCTCTTAAAGATGAAAAATGAAATGCCTCTGTAAAATATAACCCTTTAATAGTCAATATAACTGTAACAAGCATATTAAGTCAATGGATTTGATTATTATTATTACTATTATTATTATACCTGAATAACTATCACCTCCTACAGATAGAATTGATTGATAACATGTTAAATCCAAGTGAAAGCTTTTATACAACCCTGGGATTTTTGAGGTTCTAGATAACATTCTATTCAAGGTATTCTTAAGCAAAGATAAACAGAATTATATCAGGGCTTCATATGCTCATTCAGAAAAAAATTATATAGCAGTACATCATTTACCTTTTATCAGTTTATTTTTTTCTTGAATTGAGACATAATATCTGTATATTCACATAGCATATTTTGGTTAATTTGATACATGTACACAATGTGTAATAATCATATCACTCCTGATATGATTAATATGATAAACACTTCCATCTCTTTTTTATGGGATGGGAATTTCATACTCTTCTAGTCATTTTGGAATATATCATAAATTGTTCTAACCAATAATCCTGCTATTGTGTTATAGGAAAACCAGAGCTAATGCTCCCTCTGTTTTAGTGCCCCTCCCAGTCTCCAGTGACCATTATTGTTCTGTTCTTCTAGGAGACTGACTTTTAAATTTTCACAAATGAGAATGTGCGGTATTTGTCATTCTGTGTCTGGCTTATTTCGTTTAACACAATGGCCTCCAGTTCCATCCTCTTTGTTTCAAATGATAGAATTTCATTCTTTTTTTTTTAATGGCTGAATGATATTCCAGTGTGTATTTATACCACATTTTTTATTCATTCATCTACTGATAGGCATCTAGCTAATTCCATATTTTAGCTATTGTGCGTAGTACTGCTACAAACATGGGAGTGCAAGTAGTTGAATGGCTGGATCATATGGTAGTTCCATTTTTAGTTTTTAAAGGAATCGCCATACTGTTTTCAAAAATGGCCATACTAATATACATTCTCACCAACAGTTTTTTCGAGTTTCCTTTTTTCCATATCCTCTCCAGTGTTGTATTATTTTTTTGCCTTTTGGATGACAGCCCTTCTAACTGGACAGAGATGATGTCTCATTGTGTTTTGATTTGCATTTCTCTGATGATTAGTGAGACTGGGCATTTTTTTAATATACTTGTTGCTCAATGGTATATCTTCTTTTTTTGTTCTTACTAGTTACACGTGATAGTAGAACATACTTTGACATATTATACAAATATGGAGTATAACTTCTCATTTTGGTTGTAAATGATATAGAATTACATTGGTCTTGTAATCATATAAGCACATAGGACGTGTTTGTTTAGTTCTTAGCCCATTTTTTAATTGGATTTTTTTGGTGCTCAGCTTTTTAAATAGATTTCTTTACATATTTTATATACTAATCCCTTACTGGATGAATAGTTTGCAAACATTTTCTTTCATTCTATAGATTTTCTCTTAATTCTGCTGATTATTTCCTCTGCTATGCAGAAACTTCTCAGTTTGAGATAATACCATTCATTTACTTTTTTTTTTTAAGGCATATTATCCATAGTTCCAAGATGAATAAGATCTAGCTTAAAACAGTTCACACAACAAAGGTATCAGGGTCGGGGGGCTTAGAAGGAGTAACAAGTGAGGAGGGGAGAAGTGATCGACTATTAGCTGTGTCAACTGTAAAGACACAAAACTACAAAGATAGAATTAGAAAAAGTAGTCTGACACAATCAGGTCATATTTGGAATATTGTGTGCAGCTATGAATACTCAATGCCTGAGAAAATACAAATTAGATACCAAATAGAGGAAATCGTCATCAATCTTAATGGATGACAGAGATGGAGATGGAGACCTCAAATCATATTGCCCAAGAAATAGTTGGAGACACTGAGAGAAGTTAACCCAGAGAATAGCTAGCTTAGCAAAGTCCAGGAAACAAGAGACACAAAATATCAGATACCACAGGGAAAAGGGAGATTATCTTTGTTGCTAAGGAGATAGAATTTAGTCCCATGTTTTTTTTTTGTTTGTTTGTTTGTTTTTTGTTTTTTTTTTTAAAGCACCTAAAACATGGAACCTGCCTGACTCACATGGGTTTCTGTACAAGTAGAGAGCACTGAGTACAAAAGCAAGGTGTCTCAAGATCTCACTGATGTAAATTCTATGAATTCTTCCAGCTCCTGTGGTGGGAGGTAGACAGGCTAAACAAGGAAGAGTCCAAAGCAATCTTAAATTAAGGAATTCCATTTCTGAGGATCTGTCTGAGCAGGTACTCGGACTGATTCTCACACTGAAAATTAAAAAAGTTGAGTAAAGCATTAAAGACAGATCAACAGGTAAATATGACCTGTCTAGTTAGTAAGGAATATTAGCAAGTTAAAGATTAAGTGAAGATGAGAATTCCAGAGGTATGAAGGGGACTAATACTGGTTCCTGCCTTGGGACATTTATGCAAGCAGGGATAGATTTTAGCTTTGGTTTTCACAGTCTCATAGCACTGGCAGAAGTAGGGGAAACCCCCAGTGCCAGCCCAAAGTGGAACATCTAACAGGACATACCAGAGGACCACAGACCCTGTATTTGGGAGAAGTAGGAATTAAACTAACACCTCAGGATCACAAAGAAAGTTGCCTGTCCCAAATCTTGATACTAAGTGAATGGAGAGAGATCCGTTTGTCACCATAAACCAGCCCTCATGTAAATCCGTAGCCAGAAATAACTTAAGGCCCCCAAAATCTCAAATTGAGAGTTGAGTTCCCAGGGGTCCTGGGGTCAGCAGTGGCTCCAGCCACCCCTGAAAAGTAAGCAATTCCTCTCTGGAGCAATCTACCCTCAGATGTGGTTTCAGAGAATACCCACAGAAAAATACTAAGAAATATGACCTCAGGGTAAAAATCTGGAAGTAAATACACACAAAAACAAGGCACCATGAGTAAGAGTCAACAAAATCAATAGAAGAATCAGCGTTGTGAAAGCTTTTGTGCTTTTACACACACATTGCACACTGCATACTCAAAGCCAAGCAGGTTAAGCTGAAACCTTATTTGCTCTTCAGAAGCATCTCAATGGTGGAGCCTTAGAACTGCTACAAAAATTATTGCATAAGTGTAATTAAAACCTGCAAACAGAAGTCTCCTCCCTCCAGGCATTCATTAAGCTACAGTTTATCTCTGCACAGAGCTGCAACTTTGAATAGTGCCATGCAAGTCCTTGTTCATACATGCCTACGTGCATGCAAAATGTGTTTCAAGTTAACAAGTATGTTTATTTTGAAACATGCTAAAGTAATAAAAGGTAGTCCAATTTATACACTCTAAATTTTAATTCTATCAACCTCACAAAAGAGTAGACCAAAAAATGTCACAACACACACACAAACATTTTAGAGTGATATATGAACTCCACAGCAGATACTGCCACTTGGAAACTAGAATGCTCTACTGTAAAGCCATCTGTCCCTTTCAGTGAGGAAAAGGTGAAAAATGGTCCTATCAATACGAGCTCCAAATTAGTCTTCAACCAACCGAATGTGAGACTAAATAAAAACTAAACGTGGGGGAAATTCTACTACCAATGGAGAGGCTGTCCAGGTTTACAATACAAAGTATCTGGACCCTTTCCCCTTGGCTCTCCATTATCCAGAACTCCCTCCTTGGCTCTTTACACATTAGTGCTAATGTGCATTTATTAAACACATGTCAGGCAAAATCATCCAAGGACTGACATCAATCTCAGGCCACAGGTTTCAATAAAGATATCTAATGATCTAATGCTGCCAGAAACTCAGGACCTGGCACTGCCTCACGTGTTTCCTAAAGGTTGGTCAAGGTCTAAACACTCCTAACACTATTAATCAATCATAAAACTGATGGTGATGAATCAGAGGAATGAATCAAAGCTTATAAGTTATTTGTTTACTGCAATACACATGGGAACAGATGTTAAAATAGAGCCTCAAACCTTCAAAAGAATGCTCGAATTTGAAAGGGTATCTTAGCTATACTGTTCCTAATTCAACCTCTGCCACTATCCCACTAAATAAATAGCAAGACACAGAAAAGGGGGAAAGGAGTGAAATCCCACTAACACTAAAACAAGAAAAAGCCATTTCAAGGACCAAGAGTTAAATTACTTTCTAAATTTGATTTCTTTAATTACATAGCAAATGAAACTAAATTTTAAAAAACTGCATATGAACACAGAACAGACAGTAGTCTCCCCATCCAGAATTGTACCTGATTGTCTGCAGCACTGCCTGTCACCATATTCCCTGGAATGAGAGAGCCAACAACAAAACTGGACAGAGAGCTCCCTTCTGCAGGGGAAGATACTTACACATGAGAAATGCTCTATTACTTTCCATCCGTCTATATCCTTCGATAAAACTGGAAGATCTGGATCTGTAATGAACATGATGTACTACGAACAAGTACAGCTCAGACCACTGCTGTCCGGAGCGGCCAGCTGTGGGTGGCATGACTCTGGCAGGGCCAGTCCCTGCACACTTGGCTGCAGCACTTCTGGCAGCAGCTCTGGGCCTGGCTCTCAAAGGATACTTAGAACAACACAGAGAGATGCCACCCCTTCATGTAGAAGAGAAGATGAAAGTTGACAAGGTGAACTGGATCCTAGAAATCCTTGGTGGGCCACAGCCAGGCTGAAAGCAAAAGAATGAAGCAACTATACAAAAGCAGAGATAGGGACAGAGAGAGAAAGGAGAGCCAAATAGGTTCACAAGGAGGATCAGAAAGAATGAGAGCCCAGTGGGCACCAGAATTCTCCCACAATACCCTGACCCTCTGTCAACCCCACTTGACCCAACACAGTGAGTTTCTTTTGGCATCAAAGAAATCTTGACTATACCACAACAACCATCTCTGCAATCTCAACCTATTTCTCTCACTGAGATGAGTACAGAGATCCTCAACACCTTGCATATTATTTGAGTAAGGAGAAGGTGGACAGGTGTCCACCCATTAGGGATTCACTAATATTCTAATCAGTTAATGAGGAAAATTACCACTTGTTGAAAAACAGCAAATATGTATGTTATTTATTTATTTTTTTAAATCAAAAGTAGGATAGTTTTTCTTTGGAAAACACATGTGTGACTGTCTAGAAACGTTGAAAGCAGTAAGCATTCACAAAAGTTACCCCACAGCACTACTGAAGAGATGACCTTGTAATAAAGTGATAGAGGGCATTAGGTCTCTTGGGCTCCCTTCAAGAGTAATACATACATTTTCAAAGATTTCTGTGAAAAGTGCCCATATAATTAAGGATAGACCCCCAACACTGTACCATAATACTTTTTTAAAAAATAGTTTTTGTATTAACTACTTTTGAAGCAGGTATTCACCACAACATTATACCCCCATTCCCCAGAGGGTACAGTAAAGGAATATTGAATATGAAACTTTGAGATAGAGATTACCGGGTTCCCCCCCCCCCTAGATACTTTCCTAAGCCTTGTCTCAATTTTCTTAGAGGGGAAACAAACAAGACTACCCAGAAAATAAGTGGTAGGATCCATACTAACCTCTACTGGGAAAACAATACTCCCTAGTCCCTGATGTAAAGTCTGGGTAACAGAAGCTCCTGCCAATATTCCACAGCTAGACCTGTGGATCCCTGTGGGTAGCCTTGCTCTGCAAACTCCAAACTATTCCAATCAGTGCCTTCTTCCTTCATTTTCAGTCCTCCTACAAAATGACAGCACACACCTAGGTCTGCCCAGTTTTTTTTTTTTTTTTTAATCTTAACTCAATGTCAATTTTGTAGACTAATTTTTAAAAATCTAGCTTTTATAAAAGGTTAAGTTTATATTTTGCTTTTGTTTTTCCTGTTGTACATAAAATTAGTTACCTAATAGCAAAAGCACAGCTGTCAACAGGATAAAAATGTATAAAAGACATTCTATTTAGGTATGCTTGGATAAAAATTAAAATTTATAGAAAAATAGTAAAGATCATAAGTTTAACTCTTCGATTTTTAATTGTTTTTTTTCTTATAATATATATGGACACAGGTCCCCAGAGTGGCATTAAAGGGTGTTTCTATGTTGCTGAGAAAAAGCAACTACAGACCACAACAAGATAAGCCACTACGCTTGACTTAAAATAATAAAATAATCTAATACTGTCCCCTGTCACAAATGAGAAAATGTTTGAATACCTATTTTAAATAAGATGGTATATTTTACGTGCATCTATTGTTTTAGTCATCATATTACTTCTGAATTGAAACAGTGTTACAAGGTGGGGATTCTTTGGAAGCAAGGCCTTTTTCAATTCAGATTCTATTTTTAAAACAGTGCACCCTATGTGTTAGTAGTGATACATTATACTAGATGCCTATAAGCAAAAAATGAGGTGAGCCTGGTTTTTAGTCCCATTTCTAGCAGTGGCACAGATTCATTTCTCAGTTTGACCAGCATTTCTTTTAGGATCATCCTAAGCTAATCTGATGTTCATATGGTCCATAGATGCTGGTGGGCTCCTTCAACCTGGCTTCAGACTCCTTTTGACAGGCCTCTATCATTTCTGAGCACTTCCTTATTTTTTAGTACAGTATGATATTCAGACTCACTTTGTACTTTCCCTCCCCAGTCCTGAAGTCAGTTCTCCAAGGGAGCCCTGGTACCTTTCGGGAGAATGGCCTTTACAATCCAAGATCTGGATGCTAGGTGTGCTTATTGCTACTGGAGGGCTGCTGTTGCAGACTCTGTCAGAACTAAGGACTACAGGTAAGTCTACAAGGGCATATGCATATATACATATGCTCGTCTATATTCATTCTTCATATATCTACATTTGCTTAAATCAATGAGTTTATGCTGATATCTCCCATTTGAAAATCTACCACAACGGTGTTCATTCCAGTTTTTTTCCCCCTTATTTGTATTTTTTTCTATGAAGTAAAAATCTGGGCATCTGATCCTTGTTATACTGATGTCTTCTTAGTTCCACTGCTTGCTGCCACTGAGCCTCTGGTCCACAGGAGGCACTCTCCTTACTCTACCTGGACTCAAACTCATGACCGCCACATGCCACACCACCCACACCACCCCATCTCATCCCTCTCAGAATCAGACACCTAGTGTCCTCCTCAACCCACAATGGGCCATGACCAATGGCCTCCACTTGGTTCTAAGATGTGTGCTAGGCAGCCCTCATAGGAGGTCACCCTGTACCCCAGTGGGACCACCATGGTCCCCCCGACCACAGGTACCCTTCCCAGTTACACTTAATGGTTTCTGGGTTGAACTACTGAGGAAGGGGAATAAGAAGCTGGTAATTATCTTTAAAATAAAATATAACTAATATTTTATTAGGTGGTTCATTTTCAGTTTATATAATAGTACATTCCTGAAAATTTCCATTTTCGCTTTTATAGAAATTCCATTTTAGAGCCCTTGAGGCTTCCACTTAAAGGAACACAGTGGTGAGTTATTTCATAAGGCAGAAAGTCATTTTGTAGTGTGAATAATCCCTACTAATATAGCTGTTCTACAAATTTGATTTTCATCAAACGTGATTTTTTTTTTTTAAGTGCTAGTACCTGAGGTAAGAGATGACTCACACTAAACACCATCCATGTACTCCAGGATTTTATAATGCCTAAACAAACAAAATACCATTTCACTATAATGCAGAAGCCCCAGAGCATAATCATCTCTTTCAGTAAAATAACTAAAGGGCACATTCAGGAAGTTTTAAATGCCTTACAAAAAGCCATTTTAACACAAGTATCAATGCATTTATTCTGGAAGGAGGGATTAAACTAGGAATTCATAAAATAATTTTAGTGCAAACATATGGCAACCAATAGAATTCTAAGGTTATTTAAGTATCTTTACATTGATTTAGAAGTCTGGTCTACTAGGAATTAGTAGTCTCCTTGACCTGACTTTTGGGGGCCACAGGAGCTTTGTTTTGGTCTCCTAGGTCTTCCCCTGGCAACTCTGCTTGGGACAGTGAGTTCCTGTGGAGTGCAGACCAGGGTTAAAGGGTCAGATTCTGAAACCACACTGAGTTCGAATCCAGGTTTCACAGTGTATTGGTTGAGTGACCTTGGGCAAGGTCCACAACCTCTCTGTACCTCAGTTTCCAACATAAATACATATCCTAAACACCAGAATGGGGACTGATGGAACAAGGAACCCCTGCCTCACTCTGCTGGTATGCTGGATCAGGGGAGGGAGCTTGGGCAGTAGTCTGGGGGCTGCCCTGAGTTGGAACTTTCTCCACACAGGCTTCCCCTAGTGCCCTTCTTAAGAGTTTGTTCTTCCTCCAGAACAATAAAAACAAAGAACCAAAGCCCACAGAGTTTCTCCTGAAAGGGCAACACTGCTGGGAGTTATGACTACTGACCCTCTTCACTGCAGCCTTCTGATGTGCCCCATGGAGGACAACCCGCACCCTGGCACTAGCACAGGGCCACATTCCAAATGTGCTCAGTCAGCTCATAGAAGCCACCTCACATCATTGAGGGAGCTCCTGGAGAGCAGTGTACAAACCTGATGTGGGCTCCTAGCTCCCCTAACCCTGACAGCACTGAGGTCACTATCACTCCTTGTAGTTAGCCTCATCTGCACCCTGTGCTCAGGTGGTGCCCTCAAATGCCTAGAATTTTGGAGCAGCCAGTCCATGTGTCCTAATAGCAGCAGCAGCAGCCTAACAACTACCTTCATCTGTGCCTCTGGAGCCCCCACCATCATTCAGCCGGGACTTTTTTTTTTAACCACATCTTTAGACTTCTTTTTATAAGTACATTATAAGTACCATAGAACTGCAAAAATTTGGAATGCAGACTACAGGAACTAACATTATTTTATCAATTAAGAATACACTTATATACCTTAAATGTATTTTACAACGAAATAATGCAAACAGTATAGCTTAGATAACTTTTAAAATACAGCTAGTCTTACACATATTTTACATAAAGTCTTTAACTTTAGATCCATCTCGAAATGAAGATGAATAAAGTCAGATTTCCCCTTAATAACCATAAGGACATGGCTCATGTTACCTAAGATGACTACAAACAATGAATAAGGTATTATTATTACATGGAGAATTTAGCAACTCGGCAAAACAATTTAGTTGCCTTTACAATATGTTGAAACAACAATACGGGGACTTCTGGGACCAGACTTTTCCTTTCTCCATTTCTCAGGAATAGACCTCCATTCTCACTGGTCATCTGTACTAAATACTGATTCTATCAGCACGTGCTCACCACTATTTATTTACTCTCCATGTGCTAAGCACCCAGTATTACTGTAGGCTCCAGGAATGCACACACTAAAGGTGCACAGTGATCTGCACATACTAAGGCTTTCAAAGCAGGCAGAGAATCCAGGGAGAAACAATTGGTGAATCAGCAATTATACAGCAGAGAGGCTGGTGCTAAGTCAGGATTATATACAGAGCACAAGGAGACCCAGAGAAGGCAGGTGTGGGTATGGGTCCACATTTTTGCATTCAGATTCAACCACACTTACATGTTGACATCTTTATGAGTCTCCCAAGTCCAATGAAGAAAAGATTTCCTTGTTAAAATGTAGCATGACCTGCACAAATGTACAAAACACCTCCCTCCATGAATACATAGAAGTGAAATAATTACACATAAAATATATTACTTAAGGCCTGAATTGCTTTTATAAGTTAATAATGAAAACAAAATTCTGACAAACTACAGTGGGCAGAACTTGTCTGTGAGCTCAGTATTTAATAGAAGGTAAAGAATCAAAGCACATTATGTTGTGTTGTAGGAATTTTATCTCTACTGAACTTTGAACAGATGACCCTGTTGAGTTTTTAAAAAGCCACCAGAGGGCAAAAATCATGGTGGGCTTTCCAAGTTAGGAGATTCCAACTTATTAACTGTGCAGATCACACTAGGCCATAGTCACTACCAGGTAGGATATAAGATTTGGGACAGATGTAGTAAATGAATGCCAGAATCTGCTTTTCCTTGAGTCTAAATCATACTGCTTACATTTGCAAGCAATATAAAATCATTTTACTAAAGCAAGTATTACTGTGACTGAAAGGGCCCTTTAAACAAAATCAGATCATTCAAATGAATATCAAAAGCAATCCAGGTATTATTCTGGATACTTATGAGCCTGCTATGATTTCTAAACCAGAACTTTCAAAAGTACATATACACATTCATCAATCTCCTTTTAAAAGCCATGTTCATCTATATTTCCACATAAGATCAATTTATACTGTTCTATTATTCCGCAACTATGAAATCATCTGCTCTCAAAAATACAATCTAGCCGGGCGTGGTGGCGCACACCTGTAATCCCAGCACTTTGGGAGGCTGAGGCAGGAGGATCGCGAGTTCAAAGCCAGCCTCAGCAATGGCGAGGCACTTAGCAACTCAGTGAGACCCTGTCTCTAAATAAAATACTAAAAAGGTCTGGGGATGTGACCCAGTGGTCAAGTGCCCCTGAGTTCAATCCCCGGTACCACAAAAAAAAAAAAAAAAAAAAAAAAAAAAAAACCAATCTAAAGTACATTGATCTCTACTTTTTATATATATATATATACATTATATGTCATCCATATTTATATATGTATACACACATACATACATACATATGTGTATATATATATGTGTGTATATATATATATATATATACACACATATATATATTTTTATTTTTTTGACACTGGGAATTAAATACAGGGGTGCTTTACCACTGAGCTACAATCTACAGCCCTTATTTTTTTTATTATTTTGAGACAGAATCTTGCCAAGTTGCTGAGGGTTCTGCTAGCTTGCTGAGGCCAGCCTTGAACTTGAAATCCTCTAAGCCCCCCAAGTTACTGGGATTATAGGCATTCACCACCAATTCTGGCATCCTCATATATTTATACTTGCCATATGGGCATGGGGGTGGAGGAAAACGAGTATTATATAACATGAACTGGTAAATTAACCTCCTTCTAGAATTTTAGCAAAGAGATTTCAATCCTTATAAAATTAGAGTAAATGATTAGAGTAAGAAAAATGTATTAAAAATCTACTGTGGTTTCTTTTACCCTTCTGCAACTTTTAAAAGCTATTAAGTATGGTATTAAAATCTGTATCTAATTCTTAATGAAGTTAATAGTAAGTGATCAAATATTTTCTAGTATGAAAGGAGGGAAAATAAGATATGTACCCCATTTTTAAACTGTCTTTGTAAAAACAGATTTTCCTCTCCATCCACTTCTGCTTCCATATTTGGCTTTCCTATTATTATGACTATACAGACCCACCATTTTGGCCTTTCTCTGCACATCTGCAGTCCACAGGAAGCAGAGTAATATGGGAGTAGACAGCAAGCTACTCCTCAGAGGCCAGGGGGGAGCACTCACCACCAACAGGTTGAAGAACAGGACTTCAGGGTCTGGTTGCTTCAGATCTCCACGTGTGAATCAAGGGGAGGGTGACCAGGCTCTAGAGCATTTCACACCATTTTTCCATCATCTTTAATTGCTCTGCCTGAGAGACTCGGGGGCCTATGGAAAAAACTTCACTCCCTAAAAATAAGCTTGGCAGTAAAGTGTTGCAGTTAGAAAAAATTAGGACCAGCAAAGGGAGTCAAGGTTAACAAAGACTGCATTGGCAGTGACGGTGGTGATGGTAAGAGCAGCATGACTTGCTGGGGTTTGCAGCACCCTCTTTTTTCCACTGGGTTTTTGGCCTTGCATGCCCTGAGCAAGGACAGGCTATAGGCATTCTTTCTCCCCTTCTAATTCTATAAAATTTCTTGGATTACTTACCAGTTGCTGATCTATTATTTTGTCCTGTACCTGTTCTCCCTTATCAACATTCATTCTCTCCTGTTCACCATCAACACTTCGATCTTCCATCAACCATACCATACACGGGTGCGCGCGCGCGCACACACACACACACACACACACACACACACACAATGTAGTTAGGCCAGGCTGTGCAATGCACAAGGTGCACAAGAAGCTGATAGCCATC
Organism: Tamias sibiricus; assembly: GCA_025594165.1. Classification (NCBI taxonomy): domain Eukaryota; kingdom Metazoa; phylum Chordata; class Mammalia; order Rodentia; family Sciuridae; genus Tamias; species Tamias sibiricus. Next base: position 52,504,447 of record CM046659.1, read on the forward strand.
CTGCTGTCAGCTCTGTGAGCCACACACTGTGGTTTCAGGCTGTGTCTACCCACCTAAAGGGAAGCCTTGGTCCATTTTGTGCAAAATCACCACCCATGCACAAGTCTTGTGCCTTAGGATAGTATCTGCCCATGGAGGGCATCATTTTCTAATTTGTATGGACTACAATTAGCTCTGCTTCCTACCCTCTTATGCAATCATTGTGGACTAAAAAGACAGCTCTTCCTGACAAAACAAATATTTTTCAAATTGCCTTTGATTAAAAAAAAAAAAAAAACCTCATTGTGCTCTCTTTAGCAGCACATATACTAAAACTGAAATGATACAGAGAGGATTAGCAAGGTCCCTAAATAAGGATGACATGCAAATTTGTGAAGCATTTCATATTTAAAGGCACACTATTACATTAGTATCTTTTCCCATGGACAGAGTGATTCACATCCAGCAATACGACTTCTACAATTTGAAAAAAAATGGATCACAGCTGCAAAACATATTGAATTAAGCTACACATGTGCAGGCCAATGAAAAGGACACCTTGCTATGAAGATTAAATGAGGTGACATAGATAAAACTTCTAGCATAACATAGCAGGAGCTCAGTATATTTTGAAAAGAATTAAAGAGGTGGAAAAACTATTAAATAGCAATCTGAAACTAAAAATAAGTAGCAGCCTAGGGCCACTATGTACAGAGGAAATATACTTTAATGCAAAATAATTGTTACTCAAGTCGACTACATCTTGCTCTGCATTTTCTTTGGGGGAGGAATAAGGCAGGACACTAACCTTGACTGAGCTCTTCCCATGGCTGCCCCACATCATCAGGATGTGTATGCTAAGTTCATCACAGTTCTAACAGCTTAGAATTGTTATTCCTCTTCCATAAAAAAGGACCTGAGTGATTAGTCTCAAGGAAGGATAGAAACACTCAATTAAAGAAAATGTGAATGTTCAAACCATCAACTATTTGTAAGACTCAAGGTTTGCACCAATAAAATTTCCCTTTGTGCATCTACACAAAAAAGGAGACAGGACTCTGCCAAACAGTATCTACGGCACCTAGGGGGCTGTGTTCAGCCTGGCTCCACAAGTTATAAAAGAACTTATCTTGGCTGCAAAGATATTTTAGAGAAGATACTCATTTCTAATTTGGAATCTGGCAAATAGAAGTTTCTATAGTTTGTTTTATAAAATGCAATGATTAATCCTGAGCACTGGGGTAGACAGAAACTGGGGGTAGAAAAGTGTGTGCCTAATTCTAGGTTGTTAGCTTCCACAGTAGACAGGCAAATCCTTGGAATCTGTCTCTAGTACTGCAAGTGCCCACAAGTTGAAGCCTGGAACCCCTTCTCCACATTCTATGTGACTTTCACTGGTGGGCTTGCATCCACTTGCTCCCTCATTCTCTAGCCAGTCACTGATGTTCCCTTTGTCTCTAGGACTAAGCAGCACTCCCCAGACCCAAATTCTCCCTAGGTAGGCCTTTCCTCTCCCTCTCAGCTGCCTAAATTAAGCACCCCATATGACGTTTGTTCTTGTCAGGATCAAATATTCCTAGCCTCAGGTATGGCCTATGGGACTTCACCTCCGCTTTCCAGAGAGCATGAGGGGGGACTTGTCACAAGTAGGCTGCAGCTGTCCCTGTTCCAGCATCTCGCAATTAGTTTATAAACTGGGGCTGGGTGCCTCACCTGCATAGTGCTGTTGGAAGGACAGAATCATGTGCTTATGAAAACTGCTAATATTTTCTGGAAATTCTTGCATGATTCTGGATTTTAGTCTCCAAAGATGGCCCACTTTGTGCCTGCTGCCTTGTCCTAGCCATTCTCCACATTCCTGAGTGCCTCCTTTATCCCCTCCTCTCCTGGTGGTGGCTCTCTGGTCACTGCTTACAGAGTACCTTGGAGGAAAGCTATGCCATAGCCCTGTCCTCCTCAATGGCAGGACAGGTTTCTACTATTTTTCCCTTTGTACTGTCACACTCCTCAAATTTTCAACACAAAAGTACAAACGTGCTGATTGTTTCATCTCATGGCTCTGGCAAAATTAGCACGCAGTGTTGGAATGACTTTTTACAGTGTTTTCCTTTTATACAAACTGTTATATAAATGCCAAAACACAGGGATGCAACTGCTTGGTTTCTGGGTGTTTTTCCAGGGTGAAAATTTGACTTTTCTCAGAAGAAAAATATAGATACATGCTGTGTCTTATAACTATGTTGTTTCAAAACCATCATTTTCTTTTCAGTATTTTCTTCCAAAATACTAGCTTCCAGCAAGATTGTCATCTGTGTGTCAAACAGTAAAATATACCCCTGCCGATGTGTCTTTGCCCAAATGAAATCAATCTGATTTTAAAGCTGCAGAGAGTTAAACAGTTATTCCCATGGCAAGGCCCACTGCAGTCACCCTAGTGCTGGTGATGGTATGGTACTCTGTCACAGGCATCAGCAGCAGGGACATGTTTGCTGTGCGCCTCTTGTTCAGAGCCTTAGGAAGAGAGAAGTAAGGAGCAAGCTGGAGCTCAGTGTCTGCAGCTTGCAGATAAGACACACATCTGCGAGACAGCACAATTCTTGGTGTCTGCTGTTAGCTTCCTGTTCACCTGCACTGCTTCCAGTGACTCCCATGGCAAGCATTAATAAAGCAATAAAAAGTGTTAGCAGAACACTTAAAATATCTGTTCTGTTGCAGGAGTTTTTTCAATACTGAGCTTCTTTAAGAAGGCTGTAACCATTAAAGATGTAACAAGGGACTCTCTGTAAGGATGGCCGTGGCCTCAAGTCCTTTGTGCATCAGGGCAAATTATAAATGTGAAAGTAAACAAACGACTGGAGCCAACTAGAAGGACTGTATGTCATGCCACTTTTCAGTTTACCAAGATACGTATCATTTCCCCCATCTAATTTTCTGCTTCTAAGTTGATGACAGAAATGAGAGGGAATTGTCAGTCAGGTTAGAATAGAGTATTAACAAGAACAAGTGTGTCCTGGGTGGGACTAAGGAGGCCTTTTAGGAATGACTGTAGTTCCAAGGCCATAGCTGACTTCTTGCAGTGGCTCTCCAGATGGAAGAGGAGGATGCTGGAGACATGAGAGGGGCTGATGAAAGCTGAGTGCTCAGGGGTCAAACAGAGCCTCTGGACATCACTGGGAGAAGACAGGATGGTAAGAAGGAGGGGACCTGGTCAGTGAAAGACAACTGGAGCTGCTCAGAGTTGAAGACAAGCTTTAGCTTTAGGTAAATTAATAATAATTTTTAAAAAATCTGTACAGAATGAAGAGACAAGAATACCTATAATGGCTTTCACTTGAATATGTTCACTTCCAAGAACTCTGTTTACTATTAGAAAAAGATGGGTGAAGGGAAAGTACAAGGCATTGATCTTGTCAGGCCTAAGAAAGTGAAAGAACTATGCATCTTATAAAACCTAGACAAAAGCAGCACAGGGATACTACTTGCAGTTCTGGTGTGTGCCCACTACCCCATGGCTAACCTTTTCATATTTACCATCTTTGAGAATGAAACTCCCAACATATTTAGCTCTGACCAACTTTTCTGTGTCTACAAACCAGAGTGTGCACCACGGACACAATATTTTCTTAGTAGTATCATCTGTAATCTAGGCAAAATTTATCTTGTCTCCATCTCTCTTCTCTCCATGTTTTGTGCACACAAAGGTCTTAGACAAAAGGTCTGATTTTCTTAAGGTATTGCCCACAAAGATAAAGAGGAATAAAATTTCCATGTTCATCTCTTGGGAAAAATAAAGAAAATGTTTTGAGAGGTATAAGAGTAGGCAGCAAGAAATTTCTTAAAATGTGGCACAAAATATTAACATGTAAACATTTGACTACACCGTTGGCTACTCAGTATTTACCTGTGTCAAAATAGACAGTGATTAAAGAAGCAGCAATGTTGGCTTCAATACCAATCATTTTTATAACCAGGAGATCTACCTGGAACCATTTATTTACTCTAGGACTATATAGGTATAAATAAGAAGAAAATGCAACTCTTGGCTAAACACCAGACTACTTGCAGGAAAGTGCAGAAGCTGGTGGCAACAACAACAAAACAAACAAAAACAAAACAAGCAAAAATCCCCCTAAGATTACATTTTCTGAAAGGAGATGTCCCAGAAAATAATGGTAAAGCATGGCTATGTAATCTGGCCAAGGAAGAAGAGAACCAGTCAGTCTGTTCATTTGTTAAATCACTGCTTGTGTAGTCAGATTAAACATGGTTCAAATCCGTTGTGTAATACTGATCAGGTTTCTTCATTGTACTTCGATTTACTTTCATTTGAATTGGGATGTCAGCACACCCAGCTGATACGATGCTTGCAGGAATTGCATGAGATCCTATATGAAAAGTATGCAGCAGGATGCTTGACTGGGGAATGATGCTTCATCAAAAGTAGCTCTCATTAGCTGAGCAGGAGTTTTTGAGTACAAAAAAAGATATTTGATAAGTAAAAGAGCAGAGAGATGGTGAGGATGACACTGGTAAGGAGCAGGCAGAGGGACAGGCAACTCTTAACAAGAAGAATAATGCCACATCAGACCAAAATTGAGAGAAAGTAACACAGAGAATATGAACAGAGTGCTTGTCAAAACATTAAAAACCCAGAGATTAGAAAATAATAAACGAATTGCCTTTTCCTATCATTGTTTTTGTTTTTGTTTTTGTTTTTTCTCTTTGTAATGAAATACATCTTCAGTTTCTAGAATGGAGCAGAAAAAAAGGGTCTTGACCGTTTGTCTAATACAAACCTCAAATGTGGCACATGTCAAAGACTTCCTGATGCAGTGAGCCTTCCCCAGCCACCAAAGAGTGCCACAGAAAGCTGACAGAGGGTGGGCCCCTGGACAAACAGGGTGCCCTCCTCAGAGGGGCCCTCCTCCTATCATAAAAGCATAACTAACTCATCTCATCTGTAAGGTCAATTGTCACTGCAACACCCTGTGATGCTCAACAGGACATTTTCATTCTCTGCTTTTGGTGATTCCAATGCCAATTTCTCTCCCCAAAGAGGGAAAGCCTGGATGGGCCTGCCTGAAGGTGACAGGGAAGAAGGGCTGGGCTGCAGACCCCTGCAATACTTGGGGAACAACGTGACTCTGGATGGATCCCTTACTGCTCAAGGACCCAGTTTCCTTCTCTGTGAGAAGGGGGGGACACAACACTGATGTTTGTACCTCAGAGGACTGTCATCACCCTCAAAGGAGATTTTTATATATATATATATATATATATATATATATATATACTAAAATATACAAAAGAAATGTAAAGAACTCTATTGTTAGAAACAACAACTTATTTAGAAACACTTCCCTTAATGTATTTAATACAACCATGGTGAATACTTTAAAAAAAAAAGAAAAATGAAAAAAACTTCTAGGTCTGAATTGAGATGCTGACAAAGGGCTGAATAATTTAGGACATGTTTGGAAATGATTAAATTCTTAAATTATTATATAGGTAAGCAAAATTATTCTTAGAGACACTGTAACCTTGCATGCTAATCAGCCTAAAGAGAAGCAATAACTGTCAACAGCTCCTGGCAAAGAGCCAACTGTCTGCTGGGTAAGTGAAGAAACTGAATTAGTTTTTTCAGGAGCCAGAAAACTGAGCCCTGATGACATGAATCTCGATAGCAATGAGCTCCAAACACAGCCTCTGACTACAGAGTTTTGTTCCTTTCTTGCCAGTGAATTATGTTATAATGAATGCAATTACAACTGGTTTATAACAAACCACCTAGCAGTGTACACAGAAAAACTATCATCAAATGCACAAAACTCAGTCACTACAACTAAGACAGAATTGTAATTTGACAAAAATGATGTGAATTATGTGAAATATCTGCTTTTAGGAGAGACTATGTTTGCAGCACAAAATAGCTTATGACTTGTTGGGAAAGTGTATGTGTATTTTACAAAATAACAGTGCAGCCTGAACACTTAACAATACTAGCCAACACTCTGCTGAACAAGTAGTTTAATACGCTTTTATAATGAAGTGGGAAATGATGCTAGAGAACAAGACTAGGCATAGTGGAACTCCACAATTGGCTTAGAAAAGTAGAAAATGAAACAGCAAAGAGCCTTAACAAATAATGTTACAATCCCATAAGTGCAAATGACCTTGATGAGCTCCACCCTACCCCCACTCAAGAACTCATACACTTACAGTGAAATCTAAACCAAATAAAAGATTAATTATTTCATAGTCACATAAAAAGCAAATGCATCAGCATATGGCTTTTGTTTTTGCCTTTCTATAATGCTGATTAAAGAATGAAACAAAATTAATTGCTACCTTGAAAGCCTAGAGATGACATCACTGCAAAATATAAGCCAGATTAAGCAAATTCCTAAGCAGTACTGGCACACATTTCCTACATAAAAATAAAATTACAGCAATAGCTCCAATGTGATAAATAAAATTTCATAGCATCATAACGTGATATGTGACAAAATAAAACTTCACAATTTCTATAAGTCCCAACAGTGTCATTATTTTGCCGTCACACCATGTGTTTTAGGTTACCTACTGATGCTCCCAGGCATTAGGTACCAAAATTCTATACCACTGGTGATAGTGACAAGACTGGACAGGCATCAATGAGCAACAGTGAGTTCAATTAAAAATTTATCTGAAGAACTAGGCTACATTTCAAGACTCAGGTCTTTTTTTTCTTAAGACCTAGTTAATTTTGAAAATAACATGCTCCTTAATTCATGAGTTTTGCTTCCAAAATATAGAGTTCAATTGAAATATTATTACAGTTTAACATCAAATACAAATTTTCAACTACTGATTGAAGTTATTTTGTTTCTGGTCACCTCTTTTAGTCTTGATTCATGAACTAATCATGTTTCTACAAAGCTAGAAATAAGCCATAAAGCTAGAAAATAAGGATTATTTCCTTCTACTTGTCTAGTGAAGAAACTGGAAATCACATGAAAAGAACATCAAAGTACATTTGCCTACAACACAATCAGCCACACTTCCCTTCAGCTGGTTTTCCAGTGAGCTGTGTTTTGCTAGCAACAGTACAGGAGGGCATCCACCCTTAAATGCCCTCTCCCCAAAGCCCCTTGTGCTCATGAACAGGATTTAGCCTGTAAGACACAGTGATTCCTAGAGAGAAATACACTTCTGAAGATAGAATGGAAAATAATCCCAAGGGCTGGTTCTAAAGACTGATAAAGAGCAGTCTCACTGTCATCTACATTACCAAGTGGGAATGTTATGCACATAAGTACAATTGTGTGATTCATGAATGACATGTGTCAGCATCTTGAAGCTAGGTAAAAAAATTGTTATTAATTACTAAAACCTATTCTCAAATTACTAAGCAATTATGTCTATTAATTCAAAAACACAGGCTTAAGTGAAACAGTTACTAAAATGCCCAGCATCTCTAAGTTAAAAAAACAAAAACAAAAACAAACAAACAAAAAAAAACCAGGATATTCTGGAGAGCATAAACCCACGCAGTCACCTCCTCGTCCTCAAAGCTCTGTCACTGAGCTTTGGTAACCCTGCACTGCACTGTTGTGAAATCTGGAGGGAAGGAGACTATCTCTTCCTAGCATTTGCCCCAGAAGTCTAAAAGAACACCTCCTTGTGGCATTCAAGGCATGTGTCTCCTTTCCCTACTAGTTGTAGAACTTCAAAATGCTTCTTTTGTGCTGTACAATATGTATCTTGTGCATGAATATTAAATGTACATTTAATAGTCTACCCAAAATGGAAGAGAATCTATCTTTTGAATTCTGGAGGTCCTTGTGCTACTTATGTCCTCCAGTCCATTTCAGGGCTGCCCCTGTCATTGAGAAGTAGCTTATTCTAAGCTTAGTTCTCTGTGGGACAAACAGGTCCCACACCCTCTTCCTACCAAGAGAACAAAGAAACCTTTGATAAAATTCTCACTGGACATGCTCAGGGCAAAGGCTGGAAAAGGAAGGAAAACTAAAAGTAAGGATAGTGTACCAGAGCAATGGACACATGCTCTGTATTATCATATCATTTGTAGATACTGTAAAACAATATTCCCCAAACCAAACTAATCCAACTGGAGAATACCACCAACACCAAAACTGGATCAAGAGAAAGAAGAGCATCATTTCTTGTCCCAAATGCATCCTGGTACCTGTAAAAGTCACAGCATAGGGCTCAATGCCTTCTGGTCCTCTTCCCACCCTCTCCAACCACCTTCCTTCACTCAGAGTTGTAGACTCCCATCCCTCCAAGATGGGAAAACAAGATACATTTCCTAGCCTTGTATCACAATTAATTTAACAATATACTTCCCTGTGGGCCCCAGATTGAGATCTGTGAGTTTTGCCGAATTGTATCAGTGACATTAGGACAAGCCTTATAAATGAGACTTTAAAAATTAACACATTTGTATGTGTTAATTTGTCATTCAGAAAACTGATAGGAAGCCAACTAAATAAATAAGCCTATGCTCCTTTCTGGCACCTTCCTACTCATTATCAATGCTGCTCACTCTGAGCCCCTCTCCTGCTACTTCAATTCCTCTTTCTACCACCAGTTTACCAACTTCGCCCCAGAACATCTGTGCTCCATCCATCCTAAAAACACACCACCATCACCAAAATTCTTCCCTTTATCATCAAATCACCAGACTTCTGAGGGATAATAGTCCACACATTCCTTCAACCTTTCCCCTTTTTTCATTTTGTTCTTTGTAATGTGGCATTGACCCCACTCTCTGGTAACTGCCCTAAACTGCCCCATGGGCTTGTCTCCTGCCTCCCTTCTTAAGTTTGGCCCTGCCTATAAAATGTGCTTCTCCCTGGGCTGCCAACACATTAATTCCATTCTGGATCCTCTTCATCCTCTACTGTGTAAAATGTGCCTGAGCCCAAAAAGTAAAATACAAGACAGAAATAAAAGTAATCCATAATGATAAAAACTATAACTTTATTCACACTTGGTGGAAGAGTAAAGCTATGATTACCCAGGGGTTTTCTACTTCTGGAGAGGTGAGGAAGTTGTCTCCAACCCAGAGTTCGTGTTCTTTACAATCTGATCCTCTAGGCAGCCTGCTTGCAGTCACTTTTCAGTTTCAGGAACAATTCTTAAGATGGGCTAGAGTCAATGAGAGCAAAGGGCAATGACACAAGGTCTGGGAAAAAGCCCCTGCCATTCACTTCAGAGCCAGGACACTCTCAGAATGGACACACATAGCAGGTGTAGATCAAAAGCTTCCTCCTGGCTTTCCTGTAGCCCCTGCCTCTCTCCCCAGCCCCCAGCTGCAGTTGGCCACTGACCTCAGCTTGAACAATCTTTAGCTGTGGCTCATACTTCCTGTCCCATGGGGCAGGTATGTGCTCAGTCTCTGGGTACCTGCCCAGACTGTCTCTGTCCTGGACCAGCATCCAGGAGGCAAATGAGGAATTGTCAAAAGGAAGACTGAGGCACTTCAAAGAGTCTTAATGCTCTCTAGAACTGGTCCAGATACTTGTTACATAATAAGCTTAGCAGTGGGGCTGCATCTGTGGGTTTGTGATCAAATATTTCAAAGTTAGAACCTCATCCCTCAAAAGAACAACACTAGGACAGCATCAAAGAGCTTCAATTGTCCCCCAAAAGCCTCTTGCCCATCACCCTTCCTCATCTCCCCCGCAGGAGCTCTAAGACTTGGTGATCTACTGGAAGTTGGGCCTGGCAGGAGAGTTTATGGGGGAAATTATGGGTTTTTAAAAATGATAAAAAGTACAGCATAGGAGCTATGAAAAGCAAAGCAATGTAGGATAGAACATGAAAAATCAATCATGTTCAGGACCAAACAGTGGGACAGTGGTTTGTATTGCTTGCTCTAAACACAGGGCACAAACTAGCTTTGGACATATATCGATGTCCTAAGAAAACAATGTCTCTGTCCCATTTCCACCTTGGCTGATTCTACCTTCTGGCTCTTTGGTAATATTTATCCCACTGGTGTTCTGATGTGTTCTGCCCCAAACAGAGTTTACCCAGGGCTATTCCTGGCATATAACAGGCTCTTCTTAAATTTTTATGGTGCTGGGATTGAACCCAGGGCTCTTGAATGCTAGGTAAGTACTCTATCACAGAACTACACCCCAGCTCCTATGTAACAGGCTCTCAGTAAGCTGCTGCTGACTATAGAGAGCTCCCAGCCAGCTGTTAAATAGAAGGCCTTTGATTTCAGTGCTCTACAAATTATAGTCCTATTCCTAGGGGAAAACCAATATGAATGCATTTATCTGGGTTTTTAAGTCTTGGTCATGTGGATTGTTTTCCTCTCAAAAAGGAAACTTTAACTCAATCTTAGCTCAATCTGTCAAAAAAAAAAAAAAAAAAAAAAAAAAAAAAACACTAAAGAGCCTATATAATGGTACTCTAACACAAACCCCCAACTTGCAATTCAGCCATCTGGCAATCTTACCAGCCGAAAATAAGAAATACAAAAATAACACACATTTAATACTTTTATAACAAAATTTTTCTAAAACTGATAAAAAGGTCAGATGCCTATCTTATTTACATTCACTCATCTATGTACCCCCCCATTTTTTATTTCTTACCTGATACCAAGAACTATAATTAAGGGTTGAAGATATTTATTTAGACATACATAACATTGTATCAAAATCCATTGGTCTAATTTTTACACTGAATGGATCTTTTAACTATGTATGATTCCATATCATCATGCATTGGTCATTGGGAAAATAGTTCAAGAGTTATACAGATCTTCCAAATGGTGACACATTTCATTATACATATCAAAACTCTAGTAACTTCATGAGAAAGGGTATAGAGCAGTTACATTTTCACATCTCATGTTTGAAGATGTCTTCATTTTATCCTCATACTTAACCAGAAATTTGGCAAGAAACAGAATCTTAGGCTGGGAATCATTTTTATTCACAATTTTGAAAACACTGCTTCATAGTGTTGCTGGTGAGAAGACTTTCTAATTCCTGGCACTTTGTATGCGATAAGCTTCTCTCTGGAGGCTATTAGGACTCTTTATCTCTGGTATTCTGAATTTCACAATTATATGCCTTGATGTGGCTCTTTCCTTCAGTTTCTCTGTTGTGCTCTTAGTGTTACTGTTAAATATGGAGATTCATTTAATTGGTTCTGAGATATTTTATTCTATTATTCTTTGTTAACTCTTTTCTTCCCATTTTGCTCTAAGTTTGTACTAACTAAATGTTAGACTTCCTAGATTGATCCTCTAATTTTTAATTTTCCTCCTTAATTTCCTTACTTTGTTTTTCTGTTCCACATTCTAAGAGACAGTTTCCCTTTTATTTTCTAAACCTTTGATTTGATTTATTTTATGTTGGTATTATACTTTTCCCCAACATTTTATCTTGAAAAACCTCAAAACTACACAAAAAAAGTTGTTAAAAATAGTACAATGAATATCTATTCTGAACATCTTTCAACTAGATTTATCCATTGTGAACATTTTATTGAATCCCCAGTTATATCCATGTCAATCTAATCCAGAATTTGATTAGGCTTTTCATTCTTCTGCCTCCTCTCTTTATCTCCTTTCATCTGGTACAAGTCATTGAGGATTTCCTATAGCTCCTGACTCCCCTGCAGTATTCATGACTCACTTCCTTGAACTAGCGGTAAACCTAAGAGTTACTGAGGATCTTCCCTGATCTTTGCTCCTCCAGATCTTCAAATGATTTGGTAAGCATTTACTTTCCTGAATTAAATCTTTTTCAGTTTTAAATATTCAGATCATTGGTTCTCAAATGTTTCAGTTTCAAGACTTTTTTACATTCTCTAAAAACCACTGAAAAATCCCCCAAAGCTTTTGTTCATGTGTTGTATTTATACAGGCATTTGCCATAATTTAAATTAAAACTGGAAAAAAAATAAACATTCACTAATTCACTTAATAACAATATTAAACACTACATATCACCACAAAATATTTTATGAAAAAATTCTCTATTTCCAACATGAAAAATAATTTAATGGAAAGAGTGACACTGTTTTACATTTTTGCAAATCTCTTCAATGTCTAGGTGTGGCTAGATTCTCACATCTGCTTCTGCACTGAACCTGCTGTGATATATAACAGTTTGGCTGAAAAACATGAAGGTAACCTAGCCTTTCATAGATAGGTAGCTAGAAAAGGGGGGATTTTAATAGCCTTTTCAGATAATACAAATACTCCTGTGATACTACACTAAAACTTGACAACCAGTCATTTCTTAAAGGATAGTTACAATATGGAATCTGAAACTATAGCAATGAGAGTTTTTTTACATTGTATTAAAATCCACTGGTCTAATTTTTACACTGAATGGAACTTTTCACTATGTATGATTCTATATCATCATGCATTGGTCATTTGGGGAAATAATTCGAAGAGTTATATAGATCTTCCAAATGATGACACATTTCATTATACATACCAAAAACTCATTTATTAATATCACCACCAACCTCATCAGAAGAATTTTAATTACTAGAAACTGTCAAGTTCTGGAGAGCAGATTCAAGTTTTTCACCAACCTAATTTTTGCTTGAAAGCTTGATCGTAACATTGCCAACAAAAGTCCTCCATAGTTTCCCTTTGTAAATTGGTTGCCAAATATCCAAGTATGAATAACCTTATTTATTTATTATTCTTTCAGGTAAAAATGGTGTCCTATGAAAGTGGCCAGTACGGCCTGCAAGTCAAACAACTGCACAAGTGCTTTTCTTAAGAGATAACTCTTATGCTCTGCTATATGACAGAAGTTCTGTGTACATACGTTTCGCTTCATCATGCAAAACATAAAGACGTGTGTATTCAATGGGATAAGTTTAATAAAAATAATGTTTACTGCTTCAGCAAGTGAAATTGCATTTTTTAAAACTGCAGGTATTTTTGTGGCAGTGAAGAACAAAATGACTATAGCTTGGAGCCACTACATTGATTCAGGCTAAAGTGCCAGCAGTTTTATCCACCATTGCTTCTGAACCATTAGTGCAAATGTCAACACAGGGAGAAAGTAAAATGTGATGGTAATCTAACAGCCCTCCTGCTCCTACACCTTCCAAGAAAATGGAAATAATTTTAATTCTTGGAGCAAACTTTGCTGTGCCTATTTGAACAATCACTTCCCTCTCTTCCTTCCCCTCCTACCCCACCTTGATTTATTTTTCAGGTCTTGAACGTCATCTCCTCTGTAAAGCCCTCTCCACCTCCCTGAGACGAGGTCAGGTGCCCTATTAGGAATTTTTTTTTTATTTTATTTTTATAATTTTTAATATGTACAACTCATAGTGCATATATTTAGTATCTTTTTACATACAACTATTTGTATACAAAGTATATTCGTACAATTCAGGTCTTCAATCATGCATTAAGGAAAATGATATCCGTCTCATTCAACCACCTTTTTTTTTTTCTTTTCTCCCCCAAGCTCCCCTCTTGCTCCCTCCCTTACCCTCCCTTCCTTTGACCATTCTAGTGTTCCTCTAATCCTCCTATGTACCCCCATCCAACAATACTTTGGAATAGCCTCCTTATATAAGAGAAAACATTTGGTACTTGGATTTTTGAGATTGACTAACTTCACTTAGCATTATGTCTTCCAACTTCATCCATTTACTTGCAAATGCCATTAATTTATTTTCTTTTATTGCTGAGTAAAATTCCATTGTGCGTATATACCACATTTTCTTAATCCACTCATTTACTGAGGGACATCTAGGTTGGTTCCACAACCTAGCTATTGTGAATTGTGCAGCTATAAACATTTGAGATAGCTGTGTCACTGTAATATGCTGTTTTTAAGTCCTTTGGGAATAGACCCAGGAGTGGGATGGCTGGGTCATAGGGTGGTTCCATTCCCAGTTTTCCAAGAAATCTCCATACTGCTTCCCATAACGGTTGCACCATTTTGCAGTCCCACCAGCAATGTATGAGTGTGCCTTTTTCCCCACATCCTCTCCAACATTTATTATTGCTTGTGTTCTTGATAGCTGCCATTCTGACTGGAGTGAAGTGAAATCTTAGAGTAGTTTTGATTTTCATTTCTCTAATAGCCAGCAATGTTGAACATTTTTTCATGTATTTGTTGATTAATCGTGTATCTTCTTCTGAGAGGTGTCTTCTCAATTCCTTAGCCCATTTATTTATTGGGTTATTTGTTTTTTTTTAGTGTAAAGTTTTTTGAGTTCTTTATATATTCTAGAGATTAGTGCTCTATCTGATGTGCATGTATTAAATATTTGTTCCCAATTAGTTGGCTCTCTATTCACCTCACTGATTGTTTCTTTTGCTGAAAAGAAGCTTTTTAGTTTAAATCTATCCCATTCATTAATTCTTGGTAGTAATTCTTGCGCTACAGGATTCTTATTAAGGAACTTGGGGCCTAATCCGACATGTTGAAAATTGAAGCTTACTTTTTCTTCTATTAGGCGTATTGTCTCTGGTCTAATTCCTAGGTCCTTGATCCACTTGGAATTGAGTTTTGTGCATGGTGAGAGATAAGGGTTTAATTTCAATTTGTTGCATATGGATTTCCAGTTTTCCCAGCACCATTTGTTGAAGAGGCTATCCTTTCTCCACTGTACATTTTTGGCACCTCTGTCTAATATAAGATAGCTGAAATTATATGTATTAGTCTCTGTGTCTTCAATTCTGTACCATTGGTCCACCAGTCTGTTTTGGTGCCAATACCATGCTATTTTTGTTATTATTGCTCTATAGTATAATTTAAAGTCCGGTATGGTGATGCCCCCTGCTTCACTTTTCTTGCTCAGGATTGCTTTGGCTATTCTGGGTCTCTTATTTTTCCAGATGAATTTCATGACTGCTATTTCTATTTCTTTGAAGAATGACATTGGGATTTTGATTGGAATTGCATTAAATCTGTATAGTGCTTTTGGTAGTATGGACATTTTGACAATATTAATTCTACCTATCCAAGAGCAAGGTAGGTCTTTCCATCTTCTGAGTTCATCTATAATTTCTTTCTTTAGTGTTCTATAATTTTCGTTATAGAGGTCTTTCACCTCTTTCATTAGGTTGATTCCCAGGTATTTTATTTTTTTTGATGCTATTGTAAATGGGGTATTTTTCATCATTTCCCTTTCAGAATCTTTGTCGCTGATGTACATAAATGCCTTTGACTTATGTGTATTGATTTTGTATCCTGCAACTTTGCCAAATTCGTTTACTAGTTGTAAAAGTTTTCTGGTAGAGTTTTTTGGGTCTTCTAGGTAGATTATCATGTCATCAGCAAATAGTGCTAATTTCTTTTCCTATCTTGATCCCTTTAATTTCTTTCGTCTGTCTAATTGCTCTGGCCAGAGTTTCCAGTACTATGTTAAATAGCAGTGGTGAAAGGGGGCATCCCTGTCTTGTTCCAGTTTTATAGAGAAAATGCTTTCAATTTTTCTCCATTTAAGATAATGTTAGCTCTGGGCCTTGCATAAATAGCTTTTATAATGTTGAGATATGTTCCTGATATTCCTACTTTTTCTAGTGTTTTGAACATAAAGGGGTGCTGTATTTTGTCAAATGCTTTTTCTGCATCTATTGAGACAATCATATGATTTTTATCTTTAAGTCTACTGATGTGATGTATTATGTTTATTGATTTCCGAATATTGAACCAGCCTTGCATCCCTGGAATAAACCCCACTTGATCGTGGTGCACTATCTTTTTGATATGTTTTTGTATCCAATTTGCCAGAATTTTGTTGAGGATTTTTGCATCTATGTTCATTAAAGATATTGGCCTGAAGTTTTCTTTTTTGGATGTGTCTTTGCCTGGCTTTGGAATTAATGTAATATTGGCCTCATAGAAAGAGTCTGGAAGAGCTCCCTCTTTTTCTATTTCTTGAAATAGTTTGAAGAGCATTGGTATTAATTCTTCTTTGAAAGTCTTGTAGAACTCGGCTGTAAACCCATCAGGACCTGGACTTTTCCTTGTTGGTAGCTTTTTGATGACATCTTCTATTTCTTCGCTTGTAATTGATCTGTTTAAATTGTGTATAGCCTCCAGATCCAGTTTAGGCAAATCATATGACTCTAGAAATCTGTCAATGCATTCAGTATTTTCTATTTTATTAGAGTACAAGTTTTCAAAGTATTTTCTAATTATCTTCTGTATATCTGAGGTGTTTGTTGTGATATTCCCTTTTTCATCACGAATGTTCGTAATTTGAGTTTTTTCTCTTCTTCTTTTCGTTAGCATTGCTAAGGGTCTGTCAATTTTGTTTATTTTTTTCAAAGAACCAACTTTTAGTTTTGTCAATTCTTTGAATGGTTTCCTTAGTCTCAATTTCATTAATTTCTGCTCTGATTTTAATTATTTCCTGTCTTCTACTGCTCTTGGTGTTGGTCTGTTCTTCTTTTTCTAATGCTTTGAGGTGTGATGTTAAGTCATTCATTTGTTGGTTTTTTTTTCTTCTTAAGGAATGAACTCAGTGCAATGAATTTTCCTCTTACTACTGCCTTCATAGTGTCCCAGAGATTTCTGTATGATGTATCTGTGTTCTCATTTACCTCTAGGAATTTTTTGATCTCCTCTTTGATGTCTTCTTCAACCCCTTGTTCATTCAGTAGCATGTTGTTTAGCTTCCAGTTGATGGAGTAGTTTTTCTCATTCCTTGTTTTGTCGTTGATTTCCAATTTCATCCCTTTATGGTCCGATAACATGCAGGGTAGTAGTATCTCTATTTTTTTATATTTGCTGAGAGTTGCCTTGTGACATAATATATGGTCTATTTTGGAGAAGGAGCCATGTGCTGCTGAGAAAAATGTGTATTCGTTTACTGAGGGATGAAATATTCTATATATGTCCGTTAGGTCTAAATTGTTAATTGTTTTAAGGAGGCTTAAAGTTTCTTTGTTTAGCTTTTGTTTGGATGATCTATCCATTGGTGAAAGAGGTGTATTGAAGTCCCCTAGAATAACTGTGTTGTGGTCTATTTTACTCTTGAACTTGAGAAGAGTTTGTTTGATGAATGTAGGTGCTCCATTATTTGGGGCATATAGATTTATGATTGTTATATCCTGTTGATGGATGGTTCCCTTAAGTAATAAGAAATATCCATCTTTGTCCCTCTTGATTAGTTTTGGTTTGAAGTCTACCTTATTTGATATGAGAATGGAAACCCCTGCTTGCTTCCGCAGCCCATGTGAGTGATAAGACTTTTCCCAGCCTTTCACTTTCAGTCTGTTGATGTCTTTTTCTATGAGGTGTGTTTCTTGGAGACAGCAAATTGTTGGGTCATTTCTTTTAATCCATTCTGATAATCTGTGTCTTTTGATTGGCGAATTTAGGCCATTAACATTCAGGGTTATTATCGAGATGTGATTTTTATTCCCGTCCATTTTTATTTGAATTATGGTCTTTAGCTTGATTTGGTTTCTCTTCTGGTTGGTATTTCCTTTAGTTTAATATCTCCCTTTGTTGATTTTCATTATCATCTTTCTCTTCTTCTTCACGAAAAATGTTGCCCAGGATGTTCAGAAGTGATGGCTTTCGAGTTGTGAAATCTTTTAACTTTTGCTTGTCGTGGAAGGTTTTTATTTCATCTTCAAATCTAAAGCTCAATTTTGCTGGATATAAGATTCTTGGTTGACATCCCTTTTCTTTCAGAGCTTGAAATATGCTATTCCAGGATCTTCTTGCTTTTAAGGTCTGGGTTGAAAAATCTGAACATAGTCTGATTGGTTTCCCCCTATATGTAATCTGCTTCCTTTCTCTTGTGGCTTTTAGTATTCTCTCCTTGCTCAGTGTATTAGGCATTTTCATTATAATGTGTCTTGGTGTGGATCTATTGAGATTTTGTTTGTTTGGTGTTCGGTATGCCTCTTGAACTTGGTTTTCCCATTCATTCCTTAAGTTTGGAAAATTTTCTGTAATTATTTCGTTAAATAGATTACTCATTCCTTTGGTTTGAAACTCTGCCCCTTCCTCTACGCCAATCACTCTTAAGTTTGGTCTTTTTATGCTGTCCCATAATTCTTGGATGTTATGTTCTTGATTTCTAACAAGTTTTGCTGTATAGTCTAAATTCTTCTCTAAGATATATATTTTGTCTTCATTGTCTGAGGTTCTTTCTTCCAAGTGGTCTATTCTGTTGGAGATGCTTTCAATTGAACTTTTATTTTGGTTTATTGCTTCTTTCATTTCTGAAATTTCTGTTTGGATTCTCTTTAGAGCCTCTATTTCCCTATTGAAGTAATCTTTTACTTCCTGTATTTGTTTTTGGAGTTCTTTGTCAAAATGATCTTTTGCCTCCTGTACTTGCTCCCTCATCCTTCTAGGAACTTGTGTGCAGTGATAAGTGGGCCTGAGTAGGAGCCAGGAGACACTCCCTTTCCCTATGGTGCCTGCATCCATCCTGGCAAGCACACAAGAAATATTAGGCTGACTCCTAAATGTTAAAGCTCTTTCTATAAAGCTGGCTGATGCACCTTTGAATTTAGGAACCAATGCCATCTTGTCTCATGAAGGAAGAATCTGCCTTTTATTGCCTATATGCCTAGCAACAATCAGAATTTTATATTTTCCTTTTGAGTCCTAGTCTGAATGCCTGGCAACTTCCCATGTGCCTGTCATTTGGATAAAGGTCCAAGGGTCCATCCAGAAAAAAGACACAATAG
Source organism: Tamias sibiricus (assembly GCA_025594165.1). Lineage (NCBI taxonomy): Eukaryota > Metazoa > Chordata > Mammalia > Rodentia > Sciuridae > Tamias > Tamias sibiricus. The sequence continues at coordinate 52,523,102 of CM046659.1, forward strand.
ACAGGTCCCTAGAATACCTGAAGGTATCAAGGTCCACTCCTGGTCAGGGCTGCTGCTCTGTACTAATGGTCCTTGCAATGCAGGTCTCCCTACTTTCTGCCCACATAGAAAAGCCTCAGATGTCTTTTGACAGTTCCCACCTCTTTTAGCCTGTAGCTGGTGCTGAACCCTACCCAGTTTCTGTTCCTAATACATCCCTATAATATCATCTTCTAGTGGCACTTTTATTTATTTATTTTTTATTTATTTATTTATTTATTTATTTATTTCTGGAATTTCCTATCAAGTTACAATCCCTTGAGGGTAGTGAGCATAATATCCCCAGTACCCACCATGGTACCTGGTACAAGGAGGTGCTCAAAAATATCTGCTGAAGCAATTAATTTAGATAAAGTAAGTTCTTAGCACAGTGACTATGACACAGTCAGCAGTCCATAGGGAAGCTGTTCTGATTCTGATGTGATGACAATTATAAGAATGTTAGGTTTATGCAGAGAATGGTAATTTTTTGCTCTACTGGCCTTGTTGGCAATGTGTAAAGCACATTATTTATTAGGATCTAATAATCTGAGCATGTGTCTAAGGGCAATGAGAAATGATGCGATTCATGAATCTTAAGACTCTGTGCTCACTCTGCTCTTGGGTAGTAATTTGTGTTATTAATTTCTGTCTCCCCAGGATTTCACTGCAGACTTACAATTCAATAGCCATGTAATCACTGAAAACTAAGGGTCTTATTTGGTAACTTTCTGAGCACATTTGGATGAGGCACAGCCAACCCGCCTTCAGAAACAGCAAGTCATTCTCACATAACATGCAGCAAATCCCCCTGAGGATAATACCAACAAGTTTAATAAAAGGAGTGGCCGTGATCTTGTAATTCAGAAAACACTCGACAGAGTTCCATATCAAAGGTTAACAGCCAGTGCATGAGAGCCATACGCTGAGAGGGAAATTGGTATTAGATTGATAAAACACCCAACAGCAGGAAACAAAGGAAATGTTCAAGGATGAAAGAGAAAAGTCACAGAATACTGCAGGACTGGTGAAAAAGTCCAGGGTTTTTATGTTATTTTAAAACATCTGAAGGGGAAACATTGTGTTTTCTAGGTATGTAGAACCATTAGCAAAACAAAGTGGCCCTTTGTGGAAAATTAGAAGCAAAAATGTCACACCCAGTCTAACACATTAAGAGTCATTTACTGCACTCTGAAATGACAACTTTCTGGAACACTTGGCGTGATCAAAACAGTGAAGTTAAACTGGAAGGAAGCTCTCAAAGGCCTTACAAAGTATGATTCATTTGACAAAGAAAACTTTGTAGGTGGGAAGAGGCAGAAGAAACACTTTTGTCAACTTAGGATAACTTATTTCTCTTTCCTTAAAAGGGAAGTGGAAGGATGATATGCGAACCCATTTTTGTTTTCTATACTCTCCTGTCCCATACTTCCAATTGTACCCAGGGGTGCTCTACCACTAAGCTGCATCCCCAGCCTTTCATTTAAATTTTGCCCAGACTGGCCTCAAACTTGCGATCTTCCTGTGTGTGCCTCCTAAGTAGCTGGGATTTCAGTAGGGCCTACACATATATTCCAATAGAACTTTGGAATTCAATCTAGGAATAAGTCACAGCTAATCTGTTTTGATCAAATAAAGGCAAGTAATCAGAGGCACTGACCCCATAATCAGGAATGAGAAAGTTCCTGAGGTTACCATTTGTTCTAATTAGGTCACCTTCCTACTGCAAATACCCTAGTAAATTAAGTGTGTCACTTCAGTACTCAACCTTTTCAAACAACAGTGTACTTGTGAATTTCTGCCACTCTTCCTGCTGGGAAGCATCGCTGGAAAGCTGACTGCTGTTTGGTTGGTTATCTGTGATCTTTTCCTGCATCAAAATAATGGTTACTGATTAGTTCACAGGGGAAAAACAATCCAACTTTCCAGTTATTCCTTAAACACCCATGATACTCTGAACAACCTTTTAGTCCATGTGCATTTAATTGATTACCCTCTTCCCCTTCCAAACTACTTTCTAACTGCAAGAAGTGGTGTCCAGCTTGGGGTCAGGTGTGTACTATAGGAGGTTCCCCAGGGCATAGGTGTCCTACGAAGCCACTAAAGGGCCTTGTAGCACCCCCTTGAAGCCATGCTATGAGTACCGATCATGTCATGGCTCCACAGGAATACTAGCTGAAGGAACAAATTTTACTTACTTTCAAAATCATGGAATGGTTTTGCTTGTAAATATTCACTTTAACATTCTACTGAGTCAATGCCTTCACCTATAAATCCAAGCTTTCCTCTGCCCTCCCAATCCAACAGGAGAAAATTTTATGCTTCCTCAGGCCAGTCCTGACCAAGCTCCAGCCACTCCTCCCATCTTCTCTAGGATCCTGCCCAGTCTATTGCACCCTCTTTTTTTTAAACCTCCCCATCTCCACAGGTCCACAACTTCCATGTTGAAGGATGCTCAAGACTCTCCATATTAAAACATACTTATGAATACATCCTTCCTTGACTCTATTTCCCCGCCAACCACATTCTCATATCTATTCAGACTACATGAGTTCCCTGTGCTCTGCCTCCACTTCCCCATCTGCTTGCAGTTCACTCAGTCTATTCTGTACCAGCACCACTCAGCACTCTGTGTCTCCCTCATGTTGGTGAAGCTAGTGGATTCCCTCAGTCCTGTCCTGCTTGGCCCCTTGCAGCTCCAATCTGCTGCCTACTCCCTGGTCTTGACACCCTAGGTTCTCTCCGTGCCCTCTGGGTTCTACCTCGCAGATACCTCCCTCTCCAGGGGAGGCCCTTAACTACACCAGTCTTGTCTTCTAAAGTGTCTAAATGCTCTTCCAGGGGAGCTCATTCCCTCTCTCTCCAAATATCACCTGCATACCAAAAACTCCCTAATTCTATCCAAACCTCACTTCTGGGCTCTACACCTATATATATTAGAGCCTTCTGCGTTCCAGCACTTGTAGGTCTCACAAACACCTCAAATTTAGCATATCTCAAACTGAAACCAACTCCTCCACCCTCTGCTGCCCAAAACTAAAAGACCCTGGGCCTCCCCCAAGACTCACAGTATACCTCCCTTTCCTCAAATCAGAAGCATGCAGTCCTCCTAGCCTTCTTGCTGCTCTCTATCCACCACATTCAACCAGCCTGAGGATGTTTGCTGCTCTCTATTTTCATTTCACCAACCCAGTCTACAGCATCACATTCCCTTGGCTGGACAACAATTCTAATGCATGTCCAGGTGTTCACCAACTTTTAGAATACCAACTGTTCTAAAATGGAAAGTGAACCCCATGGTCCAGTCTTCTGTCAAAGCACTATTTCCTGCTCTGGTCTCTGGATGCAGGAATTGCTCATCCTCTCTTGATGCAAGGCTTTGCCTCCTTCCTCCATCCTCCTGTACAACTCCCCATTTGGCACAGTTAACTCCTTCTTTCAGGATACTTAACTAAAAAGTCACTGTCTATAAGCCAGTTCTTTACTTCAGAGTAGGGTGTGAGCTGCTGTTATGTATATAGCAGTGATCCCTTTCCAAAACAGCCACCATAATAACTTATATACACTCGGCTTGGAGGCTGACTAGGATGGCTGGCTCAACCTTGCTCACAGGCACCTGGGCACCCTTAGCAAGTACTTCATAAATCTTTGTTTAATAAATTATAAAGCCAGTAAATGACCTCACAAACATCATGGTTTAACTGCACTGCATTTTGAATCACTGCCTTGTCCTTCATTGTTCAGCTCTGAAAAATAAACAATAACGTTTTCATAATAAATAATTCCCAGAATGTTCACAGATATAGAGGACATCCATATGCAAACAATGCACACATATTTTATATATGCACATGTGTGTGTACACACAAAGAGAAAAAGATACATGTGTGCAAACATGCTTTTTTTTTCTCACTTAATTATTTCAGCATAAGTTGCAGACATTATTTCACTGCTAGATATTCCAGCAGTTTCCTACATAATCATACACCATTATCACACCTAAGAAATTAACCTTCATACAATAATAATATAATTTATTCCACACTCCAACTTTCCCAATTATTTTTAAAATACACTGTAGTAACATAGTTTTTAAAACCCAGAATCTAAGGAATGCTTGTATTTGGTTGAACTGTCTCTTTGAGCTCCTTTAATGAAGAATAGCTGCTCTACCTTTTATTTTTATTTAGCACTTTGGTCTTCCATGATGGACATTTTTGAAGAACTCAGGCCAGGTGACTTGTAAAATGTTGCCTAGTCTGTATTTGTCTAGCTGTATCATCACAATTCAATTCAGGTTAAAGATATTGTTAACAATATTTTGCAGATAATGCTGCATACTTCACAGTGCAGCACATCAGGAGACACATTCCCCAAAAGACACAGTCTTGTTCCTACTCGGTCATACTGCAATGATGCCAAGGCTGCAGGAGCCCCGCCCATACCCAGGTTTCATTCAGCTGGCCTTCCATGTGAACAGACATCCAAATGTCATCGAGTGATTAGGAGAGCCTCTAATGAGAACGACAGAGCAAGCAGGATGCCAGCTATGAGCAGACCAGGAGTGCAGGGGTGCAGGAGGGCTGTCTCCACAGAGAAGAGGAGACCTGATAGATCACTGATGAGTCAGACTGTGCTAAAGAGAGATTTACACTTCTGTAGGACGAGAGGTATGAAGTCATATTTCTTTGTTAAAAACTATCTTATATGGCCCAGTTGAATAATCTTAACTCTGGTTAGGTTATGGGTTCTGGAGACCTGGCATGTAACCTCACAGGCAGGAAACCACCAGGTATGACACTGTCAGGTTATCTCATGCATCTCTCTGAGTTTCTTCATTTATCATTATCATAACCTCAGTGGGTTGTGAGAATAAATAAGTTTGCACATGTTAAGTGCTAGAACGATATTCTAGCATACAATACATGTTCAATGCATTTCTGTAGTCATGGTGAGCTATTAATATTAAAAACTGTGGTTAAGAAGTCTCTTTTAACTTTAAAATGAATTGAACCATGAGGACTTAACCTTTATAGAAAAATAAATGTATACTGATTGACCATGGATGAGATTTCTGTAAATAGGGAGCTGAATTCTTGGTTAAGTATTCCTTACTATATATTTGTAAACCAAGTACAACTGAGCCACCCACTAAGAGCAAAAGTTTAGCAGTTCAAATACACCACCTCACCTTACTCTGAAATCAAGTAGATGAAAGCCTAAGAGAGCAGAATGGCTTCAGGTGGAGTTGAACAACACAATTCAGCCAAATTATACAGGCAGTATTTTTTCTTTCTTCAAAAATAATATCTATATGGAAGGTCCTTAAAATGCTAGTTGAATGCATGAAAATCCTTTCTTCACAGAAACAACACTTAAGAGTACTACCAGTACACTTTTAAAAATACCTACATCTTTCCTGGACAACTGTCACAATGGGTACCATTGTTGTTCAAGACTCTGGACTATCACAATAAGTGAAAGGTGGCTTACAGGCCTACTTAAAGAAAAACAAAATACTATATCCCAGTTTCTAGTTAATCTTTCTATCTTCTACATTTCTCCTAAATAATACTCTCATGGAAAAACAACCAGCAAACTCAAAATCATCCTTTGAATAATGAAATGTGAAGAAATGCAGGGAAATGGGACTTATTTACAGTTGTACTTTATGGGGTCCTTGGAGAGGGTATATCATTTGTCTGGAGCCATATCACAGCAGGGAGCAAGTCAAGGCTTTCAAATTCACAGGCCAGTATTCTTCTTTGGGTTCACATTTAAAGACCAATTTTTAATGTTATTTTAATTGGTGTTTTATGCCTAGATCAAAAGTATTTTAATATTAAAGATGACTGTGAATGACTTTTTAAAATATTTATTTATTTACTTTAGTTGTACACAATGCAATGCATTTATGTTTACGTGGTGCTGAGGATCGAACCTGGGCCGCGCACGTGCGAGGTGAGCGCTCTTCTGCTGAGCCACAACCCCAGCCCCCTGAGCATGACTTTTGATGTAAAAAAGAAGACCTATGAAATCCAAATGGCTTGTGAAATCTTCAGACAGTTTCAGTGAATAATGATCACTAATAGCTTTTAGATCACACAAAACCCATGAGCTAAACATATTTGTTTGAAACGCAAAGATAAGATGATTAACAAAGATGCCAGAATTGTTCTGCCAAGTCCTACTATAATATCAAAAACTAGTCTGAAAGTAACTTTAATAAGGAGGCACCTGAATTAGGAATTCATTTACTCAAATAAGAATAATCTTTGCCTAAACTATAGACTGGCTGCTTATAAGCATTAGCAATCCAAAAATCAAAAATTCACTATTTCAATACATGATTATGTATCTTTGGTTGAATGGTGGTACTATTGACAACTTTGCCACCTTTTCATACGATTCCTTTCCTTCTAAAAGCATAACTTCCAATCTGGGGAATACTTTCATTCCTACATAGAAACAGACAAGTGTACCAGTTATGAAAGCAGGCTTGGGCCAGAAAGACCCTGACTTGAGTCTCCCCCTCCACTTCTCCCCAGCTGTGTGACCTTGAGGAATAACTGAATCAACTCAAGATTCCGCACTGAAAAAATAAAAATGACAAAATCCCTACTTCACACTGTTGTGAGGAAAAATAAGGAAATATGTGAAAACCTCTTGGCACAATACCTTGCAGGAGTAGCACTCAATGAAGCAGTTCTCATTATTATCGTGGCAGTATGGGTGAGAGTAGTACAAAAATGTCAATAGAAACACACCCAATATTTGGAAAATGCAAATGACCCAGATCACCAAGAATAGGAACATTGTAAAGCCCTGAATTATGACTCTAACTTATGGCTTTGTTTGATAGCATTCTTTATTAATCATTCAGACTGTAGAGTTCCAGAAAACCTAAGCTTGATATAGACCTGCCGGCTATCAGGTGAACACTACCACTCTGTAAGGTAGAGGACTTTCTCTAGTGACCTAGAAGACTTTTTTCAGATGCATTCAATCAATATCAAGCCAGCAAAAATCTCTCAAGCACCACCTGCGTATATGGCATGCCCCTAAACAGAACCTGTAGTACAACTTGATTAAATTCCTGAATCCTGGCAAGCTGAGTGAAACTTATACATAAACACTGAAGAAATACCTCGTTGGTCTATCATAATGTTCTTATAATTTAATTTCCAAAACAACTTTTATCTGTCTATATAAAGAGTAGGATTTATTTTTAAATCTGGATGAATATGCTGTTTTAGTCAGCTTTTACATTGCTGTGACCAAAAGACCTGACAAGAAAACATGAAGGAGGAAAAGTTTATTTTGGCTCACGGTTTCAGAGGTTCATTCCATAGTGAACCAACTCTATACCTCTAAACCTAAGGTGAGGCAGAACATCATGGAGGAAGGCCATGGCAGAGAAAAGCAATTCAGGAAATGGCAATAGGAAGCAGAGAGACCTCCACCAGAGACAAAATATAAATCCCCAAAACATGCCCCCAGTCTCCGACCTCCTCCAGTCACACCCTACCTGCCTACAGTAAATTAAGCCACTGATTAGGTTAATGCTCTAATAACCCAATCATTTCACCTCTGAAAAATTCTGCATTGACTAACACATGAGCTTTTGGGGAACATCACATATCTAAACCATAACATATGCCAAAATGGCCATTAAACATAATTATAAGGGGAATTTCATTCTTGCTAGTTATAAACTTTGGGTCATTGCTACTCACACTCTGAGAAATCAACAGGAAGAACCATGAAACATTGGGTAGACTTAATTAATGTGTTATTTTAAATATATTCTTCCATTTTAATATTTCCAATAATAAAGAACAGTTTTTAATTACATTTGGGAATCTACCATCTGTGATTAGTGGTACACTTTTAATCACATAGTTCTTTGTTTTTTTAACTGAACTCTGTCTCAGCAGCAACATATGAAGAGAAGTGACCCAGCTAAAATGTCTTCTGCATAAACACAAACAGAACAGAAGTAAGTAGCCACCAGGACCCACGCAGCACTGCTGCATTCAGTTCCCAAACATGGGCATGTGGAGACATCCAGGAAAGTGACTAGAGATGACTCAGAAGCATCATGTGATCCCTCTCATGCGAAAGATTTTGGGCAGCAACACAGGAACTTTTGGCTTACATATGACTGTAATAAAATTATTTTTATTTAGAGAATTATTGTAGGATGAGTGGGAAGAGATCTGAGCTAAAACTAATAAACTTTAATAAGTAATAGTAGAAAAAAGTGAAGTCAAAACTACCCTTCTGAAAATAACTAAAAAATATCTAAGCAAAAAAAGAAAAAAGTCAAAGAGAAAAGAATATACAATATTAGGAATAGGAAAAGTGATATGATTGTAGACAGGAATAATTAAAAGTAGTATGTTTATTATAACTTAGCAAATGCAAAGATTTTCTAACAAAATATAAACTAACCAAATTTACACAAATTTACAAAAATACCAGAAAACAAGAATCACTACTAACTATATGCATGGATATATAAAAATCAACAGCACTTCTTGTTACCAACAACAAAAACTATAAAACATAATAACTTAAAAAACAGAAACACTTTGATTGCAATCATAACAATTAGTTATCTAAATCTTTTTAAATATATGGAAGATATCTATGGAGCAAAGCTTTACTAAAAATCATAAATGATGACCTACAGATCAAGTTAATGGTTAGAAGGATTCAATACTATACATTTTCCCCCAAATTAAATCTACAAATTACATGCAATTCCCATCAAAACTGGAACATGCCTTTTGCTGAGATCTGGCAATTTAATCCCAGAGTTCACATAGAGAAAAAGAGTCAAGAATAATCAAGAAATTCCTAAAGAACAAGGTGGGTGGAACTGCACTGACCAGACATGAGGATTTCTCATAAAGGTGTAGTAATTACAATAGTGTGATGTTGGTTCAAATAATGGAAGAGAATGGAGTCTCTCTTGTTTCTGTGGGAGTTTTGCATATGATGAAAAAGTTATTACCAGTTAATGAGAGAAAGTACTGAAAAAGTTGCTTTTCTTCATGAAAAAAACACTGGATCTTTATGAAGCTAACTACCTACACAAAATAAATTACAGATGTTTTAAAGTCCTACCTACAAAAAGAAAAACTTTAAAACTTATTAAAAGACAATATCAAAAAAGATCTCTAAGACATGAGAGTAGAGGAGGATTATTTAAATAAGATGCAGAAGCCCAAGCCACAAAAGTGGTGGTAGTGAGACAAATATACCTGACAGTGTAAAAATTAAAGACTTCTGATTTCCAGCAAGACAGGCATCAACAAAATCTCTTCTCAAAACATAACTATGAAATCTGATGACATCTACATTTCTGAGAATGTGGAGAAGTAGAAATATTACTGGCAGAACTGTGAACTGCTACACACATTCTAAATAGCAATACTGCGGGACTGGGGTTGTGGCTCAGAGGTAGAGCGCTCGCCTAGCACGTGCACGGCCCAGGTTCGATCCTCAGCACCACATAAGAATAAAGACATTGTGTACAACTAAAAACAAATAAATATATATTAAAAAAAAAAAGAGCAATACTGCAATAGTTAATGACACTGAGGATGAACTTAGGTCTTACCAGGCAACCTACCCTAGGTGGCAGGTGCAGAGAAACTACTGCATGTGCATCTGGGGGAAACCGCTTGGCCCAATAGCAAAGCAGTGTGCCAGTACCACAAAAGGTGAAGAGTTTAGGGAACATGACCAAGGACCAGAAGGATCCAAGCAGTGGGTGGAAGTTAAACATATGGGAACCAAGTCATGCAAAGTCAGTGAAGAAACGATGGACTGTTCAATAAAAGGCTAAGGCACAGGGTTCCTCCAGGAAACGGTACAGGGGGGCCCCTGACTCACACCTTATTTGTAACCTCTCACCTTACAGATTCCTTCCTTAAGGAATCCTTCACCAGTCCTTGTATGTCTCTATCCATCAGTCCCCTTCTCATCAAACTCAAATTCCACCCCCCACTTTTTCTCACTCCTGTAAAAACCCTTCCCTCTCTATCCTGCTTGTCGAACTCTGTTTTTTCCTTTCTATACAAGTACAGCCAAGCAACAAAATGTTTACATTAGAAAAACACAGACCAGTGTCACTTTAGGTCAGTCTCAACCTTCAAGTGGGCTCTGCATGCTACCTGGCAATTCTGTTTTCAGTCTTTCTTCCCTGCTCTACTTTTCACTTCTTTCTTTTGAGCTTTTTTTTTTTTTTTTAATTGTAATTTGTTATACATGTTTGCAGAGTGCAACCCATTTCATATTACATATAACGGGTACAATTTTTCAAGTCGATGGTTTCATATAAAGTATTTTTACAACAATTGTGTCTTCATACATGTACTTAGGGTAATGATGGCTAACTCATTCTAACTCATTTTCTACTTCTTTCTTCAAACATCCTTCCTACCACCCATTCTCTTCTAGTGTTGAGAACAAAAAACTACAAAATGGGCAGTCTTTCATCTTCCAAAACTGCAAGACCACCTGCGCTGGACCCCTTTCCTCACTGCCCTTTACCTCTTGTAACTCCCATTCATGTGCGGTTACATGTGCTTTTTCACTTTCTTAAGGACCTGTTACTTCACTTATCCTCCCACCTCATCGTCATCAACATGCCACCACATCCAGTCCCCTGTATCATCCGTGTATGAATATGCTCTCCTAATACCCAATGCTGAAAGATAAAAAGAAATGCCTCTTTGACCCTTGAACCCTCACCTACCCTCCTTGGCTTTGCTGTTCTCCATGGATGCACTCACTGGTGCATGAGACCCAGCCACACTGTAAGTCACAATGCTTCCAATGCTCCACCAAATCTGCATTAACCACCACAGCCCAATGCTGCAAGGAGTAGAATTTAACAGTGGCCTTCTCATCTCATTGACTGCTCAGCAGCACTTGCTATTGGCTACTGCCTTCTGCTCTGGTGATCCTCCTCCTTGTCTTCCACAATGCTAAGATGGCTGGCTTCTCCTCCTTTTCTGGTTACTCCTTTTAGTCTTTTCCTAAAGGCTAGGTTACTCAGTCTTTCCAGCCTCTCCCTCTACTGTTTAGTTTTCAAAATGGACTGTTCGATAAAGGACTGAGGCACATGGCTCCTCCAGAAAACAGTACAGGGGGACCTTGTTACAGAATCACATATCCAACTGCATCTTTGACTCTTCCACTCATATCGCATGGGCACTCCAAACTAAACTGGCCCAAACCAAACTCTTAAAATTTCTCCCTGAACTGGCTCTTTTCTTTCACTTCAGTGAATGGCATCACCATTCACTAATTATAATTAATTCTTCCTCTGAGAGAGTCCTGTTGTTTCTTCCTCAAAAACATGTTGACCTCTCTGTTTCCACTCTTACCACTCTAGTCATATTAGTCAGGGCTCTTCAGAGAAATATACCAACAGGCTGCATGTATATATAAAGAGATTTATTTTAAGGAATCGGTTCACATGATCATGGAAGCTGGCAAGTCAAAATCTGCAGTTTGGGTAGGCAGGAAGGCTGGAGACCCAGGAAAGAGCCAACGGGTAGTTTGAGTGTTAAGGTTGTTTGCTTCAGAATTCCCTGTTGCTCAAGGGAGATCTATTCAGGCCTTCACTTGATTGGATGAGACCCAACCACATTGCGAGGAGCAATCTGCTTTAAAGTCCAGAGATCTAAATGTTAAATGCATCCAAAAACTCCTTCACAGAAACATTCAGAATAATGTCTGACCACATACCTGGGCACCAAGGTCTGACCAAATTAACACATAAAATTAACCATCATACTACTCTAAGCCACTTTGTCTGGTCTAATCCCTGCAATAGCCTAACTGGTCTCAGTTTCCATCCTTACTTTCCATATGAAAGCCAGAATATCTTCTTCACACATCTCCCAGTAATCACCAACAGCTTCCGGCTACACTTAGATTAACACCAAGGCCCCTTACCAAGACTTGAAGGGTTTGTTACTTCTGGACCCTCGCCTCATCCCAGGCTCCAACTCTCCAGCCATCAGGTCAGGCTCAGGGTCTTGGAGTATGCTGCCAGCTATACTTCCGCCCCTCTCTCTTTGCAAGGCAAAATTTTGTGTACCCCTTCATAACTCAGCATAATTTGTGTCCTTGGTCCTCTCAGTATTCTCCACTACTTGTTTTCCTGATAGTGTGAAGCGAAGCACAGATGAGTATATATTTACTTGTTTTCTTTTACTGTTTGCTTCTGTAACTATAACTTCTAGTGCAGGGACTATGTTTGTTTTAATCTCATGCTGAGCCCAGGGTCTGACACACAGGGATTGCTCAACCAATATTAAGTAAACAACAACAACAAAAAATTAAGTGAAGAAAAATCTAAATTTATAAATTAAAACCATAAATGTATTTTAAAAATAGGATAAATGTTTGGATCGATGAGTATTTCCTAAGCAAAATAGGAAACAAATGATAAATGAAAAAATTTGTACTTTATTGCATTGAGGTTAAAAAAAAATCTTCAAATATGGAATCATACGTCATAAAGTTAAAAGACAAAACACAGCAAATCATGTGACAGAGATCCTACAAATTAAAAACAAAAAAGTGCTCAAATAATGTAGTTCAAATGTCAGGAAATCAACAGATTCCAATCTTAACCCATCAGATTCCAATCTTAACCCATGGCAAAAATTAAAATGGGTATTTTTTGAAATAAAAATGAAAAGTGTCTGCAGCAGAGGATCCACCTTTCCTGAAGGAAAAATGACCAACACAGGTAGTGACAGAACTACCACCAAGGCCAGATGTCAGGATATCAAGGACTAAAACTTTTCTATGGCTCAAACTGCTCAGGAAACACAGATTTAGAAGTAGCTTCTTCAGAATTAAAACACACAGGTTTTAGGGCTTACCACCTGCACACAAGAAAAAACATACACACACACACATACACGCAACAAAAGGAAACAAAACAAAACCAAAAAACAATAAACAGGCTTCGGAAGGAAACAGCTGTTTTAAGGGGAAAATCACTTGTAAGGAATTTCCTCAGTCTCTCTAGCCTTTAAATTCACTTGGTACTAATCCTATTTACATAATGTCACCTTGGCAATCCTAGAAATTGTACTTAAAAATCAGTCATAGCATTTTAAGCAGTTCTGTCCTCTACTGCTTTATCTGTTAAGGGGAGTAAACACTTCCCCCATCAGAGTCACCCACCCCCAGGAATCACAAGTTGACATTTTGGAATCTAACAAAGGCCCTGCTCCTCCAACTGGGAATAAAGGGTGGCGATGGTGACCTCCTGTGACGAACACCATCCCAACTCAGCCTGAGAGCCATGAGAATGGGGTTCCCACCTGCCTGCTGGAGAGATCAGGCTTTCTGACATCTGAACCACATTTAAAAAAACCAAATGGTCTCCACAGAACTGTCCCAAACCTTAGACACCTTGTAGCATAAATGAAACAACAAAGGCAGGAGAGTTTCTTCTGACAGGTGGTATGGGTAATTTTAATACGGGAGGTGCTGGCATTGGAGGACAGCTAACCCCACCTGTTTCGTCAGCACCAATTTTAGTGAGTGAAAACATCTCTGTGCCTCTAAGGCCTTTAGCTGGCAGCTAATCAGCCTTCCTCCACCCAGCAAGCCTGTTTTAGGGCCACTACAGTGCCCAGCTAGCTTCAGAACTGCTGTGGTAAACAGCTGCTGTGAAAAACTGCTCGCCTCACACACATTCTGAAGGCGAAGGGATGATGGCATGGAGCAACAAAGGTAAATAAGAGAAAGGGGGGGGGCACACCCCTCCCAGGGACTTTCAGTGTTTGTCTCTCCATGTCCACATCCCCACCAGAAACGAGGAAACTGAAAAATGGAAAGAAGCAAATATAAAGACACAGCATTACAAGCAAATAGTGCAAAGACACCCCTGGGAATGGGGGCAGGGGCTCCTTTTTTACAGGGATGGTTACAAGGAACACCAAAGACAGACTGTTCATTTTCTAGACTTATTTACCTCTGGTTGGCATGCATCCTTCCATCTGCAAATGTCTAAAAACATTTTACCAAAAGCTGCAGAAAGCTGTGTCAAGGAAAAGCATTAAATTAATGAGCATCCAGTTTACAGTTTTAGATTGAATTCCCGTCAGTGGAAAGTGACTTCTGCTGCATTCATTAGGGTTATCACTGCAAAGTGAGGGATAGGGTATTTTTAATTCCACACAGCTGGCTCTTGAATTCTAATAAAAGGGACAACACTCGGTCCTTATTTTCACCTCCATAAAGTATAGACCTTAAATGTACTAACAAGCTCTAACAATTCCCCACTGACTGAATTCTGAAGCAGGAAAAAAGGCACAATGGTGGAGAAAGGGATGGGGCCACTCAGGGATAGACTGTGTGCCATTCCTTGGACTTGGGGCCCAGTCTTATACACACTGGAGAATTAGTCAAGGTTTTCAGCTGGGCAAGACACACAGGAGTGTGAAGGAAAGAGTTCTATGTCATCTTAGAAGCATATTTAGCACTTAAGAGTCACCCCTGATAGGCATGAATAAACTATGGCCTGGAGCAAAGGGAAAACTGTTAAGGTTTCAACCATCCATTCAACCTTGAACCACCACAAATGTTGATGCCTGGGACTGTGATAGGGTAGAAGCAGATTGCACAGGGTCTGGAGACTTCCTGATGGGGTGGGCCCTAGGTGTGAAGGCAGAGAAAACTGTAAGCACACTACAAAGTTTCCCATGTAGACTATGAGGCAGGATAGAATAGTGACCAAAGACCAGAGGGACAGCAGCGCTGGTGGGCAGAGTGGGCCTAGGACCAGATTCTGACATCAGGGACAGGTACTTGTTCTAGTAGGAAGAGGTGCAGAGACACACTAAAAACACTGCTACTACAGTGGGAAGTCCATTGTGTGCTCAAAGTGAATGGCTTACATTGACCTTAGTACCACATATGGGTCCACAAAGCTTAGAAGCCATTACCACTTGAAAAACAAAAAGGTGGTTAAGACTTTTATCAACTTATCAAACCAAGTAAAGACCCAACACGTTTAAAAAAAAACAAAAACCTAACAGAAATAAGAGCCTGAGGCTCAAGCCAGAGAACCAATCTTAGAAAGTGCCTATGAAATTCTAGGCATCAATTTTCACACTAGGAAAGGTAGGCAGGAGAACAAAAATCTTCCTTAGATAAACTCTAAAAAAGAAGTCTGAACCCCAGGAGCAAATTATATATGGTCTGTCCTCCGTATCTGTGGATTCAACCAACCACCAATTGGAAAAAACATTTGAAAAAAAAATTTTTTTCCGAAGTTTCCAAAAAGCAAACCTTGAATTTTCCAGATGGCAAGCACTACCTTGAATCCACATAAATGATGTGTAGACATGGCCTGCTGTAGTCTACAGCGACTATTTACAAATCTTCCACCTTGCATTAGGTACTAGAACTGATCTAAGAAATGATTTAAAGTATACAGGAGGATATGTATAGGTTCTATGCAAATACTATGCCATTTTACATAAGACACTTGGGCATCCTGGATTTTGGTACCTGAGGTTGTAGGGGGTGGGGTCCTAGACCAAATCCCCCATGGATTGCAAGGGATGACTGCACTCCTTTATGTTGACAAAAAAAGTTAGCTGGTGAGTCAAAAGTCACCTTTAAAAGCTCACTGAAATTTTTAATTATTTAACAACAAAAAAAGTTAGAAGATTGATAACATTTTAAAAGAATACATGTCATTAACCTATTTGGGATGAATTCCTGTGGATTTTTTGAACTTTTAAACTAGAGAGTATATAATTCAGTTGTAAGTATCATTGGAGATGTTTTGCTAATTTCAACTATTTAAAGTCTTCTTTGGTTTGTATGAGTGATATTCATTTGCAGTTTCTCCTCTTCCTTTTCTATCCTTGGACTTTAGGGAAACTTTCTTCCCTCCACATAATCTTTGTTGCTCTTTCTACGTCCCTCCTCCACCCAACCCTCCTCTTTTCATTCTATGAAATTAGCAATCACTGCCACAATCAAGGCTTTGGCAAAATGAATTCATCCTTGTCAAATCAGATAATGGACTGAATTCAGGGAGGAGGCAGCTTTTACTGACTGAGCAATAGAGAAAAATCAGCATTCCTTCCAGCTCCTTTTCCCACCCACAGGCTTCTCACTACCCTGTCCTGGGCTGGGGACACACATCTTGAAATGTGTTGCCAACCCTGGGAAGGCAGAGGCTCAGAGAACTGAGACCAATGCTTCTTAATTCAGGCCAAAGACAGATTAACCCCATATGGAAGTCAATTGTAAAGAATCCCCCCTTTATCTCCACAAAGCCTGATTTAAAGCAATGGTTTCTGCTAAGCAGCACTGAATTACTCAGAGAAAAGGAACTTGTCAGATGAGCCTGATATCCATTCACTCTGCCACACTGCCTGCCAAAGGATTGGTGATGCAGCTTTTTAAAATGAAGATGAATTTGCTAAGAAATTTTCTTTCTTATGATTTCCCCACAGGTCTCCACTCTGTGACATGGTGAAAAAGCAAGAAGAACAGATCTAATTGTGATACTTGATATTCTTATAAGTAGTAATAATAATTATGGGTAACATTTACTGAGCACTGACAATGTGCCAGGAGCTACTAATTAAGGATAAGAACTTTACATGTACTAAACCAGTTATTCCAACCTAAGAGTTTAGTAATATTGTTTTCCCTAGCTTGAGAGATGAGAAAACTGAGGGTCAGAGTGGTTGACACTTGGCCAACGAAGAACTGGCATTTCAAACAGGGACTCTGACTCCAGGGCCTGAATTATTAACCAGATTCCATACTTAACCAGAGCTTAAGAGTCTAGGTCATTATTACTTAACTAGGGTGATTTTGTCCCCACACCCCCACCAGGGGACACTCAGTAAATTCTGGAGACATTTTTGGTAGTCACAACGGGGGACAGGACGTACAACTGGCATCTAGTGGGTAGAGGCCAGAGATAAAGCTGAACATGCACAGCATTGCTGCCCACAATGAAGAGGTATCCAGCCCAAACTGTCAGCAGTTGCTGAGGCTGAGAAATGCTCAACCTTCAATTAGAAATAATAATACTAAACTTTCCCCAAGTCTTCCTTATCACCGTTCAGCACGATTCAGTTTAGGGAGCAATGCAGAATAAGGAAAACATACTAGAAATGCGTCAATGTAATAAAAGACTAAGTGGGGAAAAGTTCAGTAAATTGCTGCTGAAAATTTTTATTCATTTTTGAAAAACAAACAAAAGTACTTTTCTACTAAACAAAAACACTATTAAACATCAATAAAACAAAAACAATGGTAGTAACTAGCATCAAACTTCAGAAACTAGTTCTGTATCATGGTTCAAGTGGAAAAGTTTTCAAATTGCAGTTTGGGTTTGCCAGCTGGTGATGCTGTAGCAGCTCCAAAGAATTTTATAGTGACCCTGTCCAATCTCACAGCTCAGAAAGCAGGCAAGGCCTGAGGGGAGTCCCCTGTGGGTACTAGCAACACCTTTCGGGCAAGGACTCCTCCCAGCCCTTGCAGCTAGCTAAACTGGCTGCACATTCACAGCAGAATTATGACCTTTGTTGTCCAGACCCTCTGACTCATTATTGCTACCAACCAGCCACACTTCACTCTCCCTTCCCATGTGAGGACTTCATTTGGATGTCAGGCAATGATTAATTTTCACAAAGAAAAGGAAAATATTTTAAGTATTTTAAGTAATTCAACTGTCTGGTATGCTAGAAACATGTGTTTGCTCAGAAAAGCTTTCTTCTGACTCTGGTCCTAAGTTATTAAACTCCTTTGCATTTCAAAAAAAAATCATGTAAATTGAGGGAAAAGCAAGAGATACTAAATCATATATGGCTATTGTTCATTTCATCAGTTATGTGAAAGTCCCCTCAAGGCACCTGCCTACAAGAGTAGGTCCTGCTATCAAGGATCTTATAATCTGATAGGAACAGAGATTTGCCAAGCCTCATGCAAGGAAGGGGGACTAGACCGTAGAAGATAGCAATTCACAGTGGAGGTAGCCTCTGGGTACTGCCACTCACCTTTTAGAATAAAATTTCAAAGACTTTTTTTTGTGTGTGTGCTCAATCAAGGGAGCAAATATTAAGGATTTGCTTATATTTAAACATTGAAAATGAGCTACACAGCCAATGAGAATGAGCTTTTATGCACTTAGAAAAGGAATAGTCTGAAGTCTTCTCAATGCATTGATTATGTTTATGTTGGTATTCAGTACAGAGTGGCTTTCAAAAGATATGATTCCATCATATCTTTGGAATATCTTTGCACAATAACTAAAAGAACAGTTACCGATTCCCCAGAACCTACCCAGACAGGAGCTGTGTATACTATCTATCCTGTCTAATTCTCATAAGCAACTTTGAAAAGGCTACTACTGCACTCAAGAGGCCTTGTCCAGGTCTCATGCTAGCAAAGAGCAGAGCCACAACGCCAATCAGGTTCATTCCTTCCTCCCCTATCAGGCTACCTCCTTTTCTCACAAATGTGAAAACTAAGGAAAATTTGATATGCAGGTCCCCTCTCCAACATTTATTATTGTATTAGCTATATGATTTTTTTTCAGAAAAAAAATACCATAAAATTCAAAGGTTAGCATAAAATTCTAGTTCTTCCCCCAAAATATTTAATTATGTAACATCATTACTGCTTTAGCAGGCTAACTGATTTTCTAAGTGAGGATATATTCTTCACCTACACAACAAACAGCTAGATTTTAAACTGCAGCAAGCTACAAATGTGAATGTTGGTAGCTAGTGTTGAATTCCATCTATTTTGACTTCACACCCTACAGTAAAATAGCTAACTTTTTAGAATATATTTAATAATTTACAAAAACTTAACTGAGGTTTTAATGCTACCCAAACTTTAAAGCATATTAAGTGTTAGAATGAGTATTCATTCACACATTAGAATATTAAATAGCAATGGGGTATTTCACTCAAAAGTATGATGCTTTGCAAAAGAAGTCAGAAACAGAATAGTATGTACTATGGGTCCCATTTATATAAAGCAAGAAAAAAATAACCTACAGTGTTAGGACGATGGATACCTGGTTACTGCTTGGGAGTGAGGCAGCAACCAGGAGTGGGAATAAGAGGGTCTTCTGGGGTACTGATTATGCTCTGCTTCTTGATCAGGGTACTGTGTACATGCGCATATTCACTTTATGAAGATTCATCAAACTCCACACTTTAGAATTTGTATTTTAAATAAAGTCTTAAAATAAAAAAAATATCAGCACTGTGTATGTAGCTCAGTGTAGCATATAAGAGGCCATGGGTTTGACCTCCCCACCCAGCACCACCAAATAAATAAATAAGAAAAAATTAAGAATACTAAATAAGACCTGTTTGCCAAAAATAAGTTCTACCTAGCTGATGAGACTTAAATATCAATGCTATTTATTCATTTATTTTGTTTTACATTTTTGCTGGAGCATTTTTCCTCTATTTTTTATTGGTGCGATACAGTTGTATATAATAATGGGGTTTCTTGTTACATATTCACATATGCACACAATGTAAATGAAATTTGGCCAACATCACTCCTCATCTTCCACCCCTTGGGCTTTTTCCTCTACTCCAATGATCTCTCTTTAATTTTCATGAGACCTCCACACACAACTTTCTTTTCCTTTTTCCTCTCTAGCTTCGGCACATAAGAGAAAACATACTACCCTTGACTTTCTGAATTTGGCTTATTTTGCTTAACACAATGTTCTCAAATGCCATCCATTTTCTTGCAAATGACACACTTTCATTCATGGCTGAATGAAACTCCATTGTTTATATACCACATTTTCTTTACCTATTCATCTGCTAATGGACAACTAGGCTGGTTTCATAGTTTGGCTATTATAGATTGTGCTGCTATAAACACAGGTATGCATGTATCACTATAGTATGCTGACTTTACTTCTTTAAGATAAATACCGAGCAATGGAATAGCTGAGTCATATAGTGATTCCATGCCTAGTCTTTTGAGGAACCTCCATAGTGATTTCCACTGTGGTTGTAGTAATTTACAATCCCACTAACAGTTTAAAGGTGTTTCTTGTTCTCCACATCCTTTGCAACATGTATTATTGTTTGTATCCTTGACAGGTGCCATTCTGACTAGAGTAAAATGAAATCTCATTTTACTGATTTATATTTCTCTAATTGTTAAATGATGTTGAACATTTTTCATATATTTGTTGGCCATGTGTATTTCTTCTTTTGAGAAATGTCTATTTAATTCATTTGCCCATTAATTTATTGGGTTATTTGCTTTCATGGTGTTAAAATTTGAGTTCTTTATGTATTCTGGTTATTAATCCTGTCATAAAAGCAGCTAGCAAATATTTTCTCCCATTCTGTAGGTTCTTTCTTCACATTCTTGTTTCCTTTCTTGTGCAAAACCTTTTTAATTTAATAACATCAATGCTATTTAGAAGTTTTAAAATATGACATTCTTGGATTTATGATACTAGATTGCATGGGAAAATAACAAAAATGATTTTTTTAAGTGCTAGGGAAAAGACTGCTGATATTCATGTCAACAATTTCAGAGGCACTACAAAACAACTTAGAAAAAAAAATTTAAACCTAACTATTCATATGAAACAAAGGCTTAACTCTACATTGAAAAAAATACAGAACTACTCCTTTGTTCAAAACACAAGGAATGAAACTAATGCTGGCAGGCTGAAGAATGCATAAGGAACTAAACTGATTTAGCCAGATGCATTTTCACATAAGAATGCCTTATCAAAATGTTCTAAATGGTAAGTACATTCTCCAGTGAAGAAACGCTCTGACTTTCAAAGTCAGTGGGCTCAATGATTCAGAAACTATTCATTATTAAAGCTTTATTGCTGTTCTAAAGGAAATGATAAATTTAACTTGTGATATTTACAAAGGAAGCCCATTTTCAAATCATGAAGATGTAGTTTTAATGTTTAATCTAATAGTATATTTTAGCTATAAAGGTTTTTTGTATAATTGACAGCCAATAAGTAAGTATGGATGCTATGTTTCATCATATCCTGAGCCTATTCATCATTTCTTGTAACAGATAATTAATACTAATAACATCAATCAATTGCTACCATGTTGTAGACATATGTTCCAAGTGTTTATCTTAAGCCACTAGCTAGAGACAGATTATTACTACTAACTAGGACCACCTGCTGTCCAGCACATTCCAAAGGCAGGTCAACCAACAGTGCCAGGCAGCCAAAGTGCAGACATGGAAGACTGCTGCCTTCAAGGAGCTTGCTGTCCAGGATGACAAGAGAAGCCAGCTAACATCTCTAACACAACAACAGAAAAATGGAGAAAACACACAAAACATATTCTAGGACTTCAAAAAAGCACACACACACACACACACACCCTGCCCCAGGCTGGGAATGAGAGACTTTCTGGGAGGGAAGGACATCTGGTTGTGTTCTAAAGGGTGGTGACAGTGTAGGTTACTATATGAGGCACATCCTAAGCAATGAGAACATCACCAGCAAAGGAAAGCAACTGAGGGAAAACATGGCCGCCTGGGGAACACCTCTAGAGCAGAAGATCAGGGAAGCCTACAGGGACTATGTGGCAGCAGAATAAGCAAAGAGAGAAGCACAAATGAACTGCCCATCTGAGAGCACCTGAACCAGCTCCACTAAGCCCTCCATTAACTCTAACCTGAGTTGGACAAAACCAAAAGTTCCTGAAGCCACTCATTCATACCTCCTCTAGAACATGTGTGCAATCAGTCAAGAGCTTGTAAGTAAGCACCCCTATGAATCAGTCATCCACAACTAGTACTTCAAGAGGTTCAGAGTACTTTCTTAAAAAAGATAAGGGCCACCATGTACTTTAATGTAAAAGGAGTAATAAAACAAAGGACTAGCCATTCCAAGTCAGCTAATGATACCTCCATGACCCTCTTTTGTGACTTTTTTTCCACTGTACAGAATTTTATTTCAATGTACTTTCTACTACACGCTATCATAACCACTGCTATAAACAAACCAGTTACTTAAATTCAAGCCATCATCATCGTTCTTTTTGTAGAAGAGGCTCTCTGCAGAACACCTGATTTCACAAACAATACTACTATACCATAAGTCTACAAAGCAACTTTGATTTTTACTGACAAGTGCCATATCAATCAACTTTATCATTACTGCAGTCCTAGTTTATGGATTTCTCAAGTCACACTCCTAGGAAGTGGGAAAAGAAGGAAAGAGGAACAGAAACAGCTTTGGTTCCGCCCTTCAGAGCATTTCCACCTACTACCTGCAGTAGTGGACCAACATTTTTGGGTCCTGGGCACACAGCCAGCTTAGTAACCTAATACAATTTAGTGAGCTCTTCTGGGCTTCTTTAAAAGTTCCTCATTCAAGAAGTTGGTCTGAATAAAAGCTCCTTCCAACTTTAATGTCGTTTATGAAAAGGGGGGTTACAGCAAAAAAACTCTTCATCCAAAAAAAAAAAAAAAAAAAAAAGTGCAAGTACCAGAATCAGGGTCATAATTAAAATAAGTTTGAATGAAAGCATAATTATAAATATAAGTATTCTCCCACCTCCCACACTGACATGTTAAAAGCAAGTCATTAATAAAATTGTGCTTTAAGGACAACACAAATTAAATGATTTTTCCAACTAATACATGCATCAAGTCAAAATTATAATTATTGTATATCAGTAATGCAGATAATTGCACTGATAATTAATTTGCTGAGTGCTAGAATCAAGCTTTCCTGCTTGAGGTTTTTATAGTCTCTATTTCTGTTATCACCTATGCCATAAAAATCAGTTTCAATCTATGGTGCTTTGAAAACATCAACTGGCCAAGTTCTAAGGATCAATAAATTAAAAGCATGTTATCAAAATTAATTGTATTCTTCATAAATGTCACCAAATAAGCACATATTCATATCATTTGTTGGATAACTTGATAGATTTTCTCTTAGAATTGCACTTTTGTTTTATTTTAAATTTGTTTTTCTCTAATATCCTGATTGTTTATCATGGTTTCCTGTATTTTTTTATTGGTTCTTTTTAGATATACAAGACAGTAGAATCCATTTTGATATAATTACATAGCTAGCTAAAGGTCAATATTTTTGTTGATATGTGGAAGCTAACCCACAATAAGGAGTGTGTGTGGGGGGTAGGGAATTAAAGTTCTGTATTTGGCTTTATATGTCCTACCACTAATTATCTGTCAACTACTCTGTCCGTGTTAATAACTGAAATTTTTCATCCTCTTAAAACCAAGGAAAATCTCGATATTGGTTAGAATATCATGCAATAAAGCCAAATCTCTAAAATGTTTAATTGTCCAACTGCTATCTCACATATTTAAGTTCATATAATTTCTAAATTGAGTTTACATGTAGTACCACATGCTCAAATACTTCATTATTGCAATTTCAAAGTTTAAAAAATATTATTTAATTCTCTAGTAATTATTTGATGTAAGGTAACAAAAATTTTCAAATAAAAAAAAACCACTGGTAAGTGGTTTACTTGATTTAACTTTCAATCATCCAGAGATGACAAAATAACAAATAAGATATTATCAAACAAAAACATCCAAGTTTTCCTAGAACTTCAGCTGAAACAACTCTTTTCCCCCAGCACTATACTTGCACCATCTGTACAAAATTCATAAGGTTTTCATGTAAATATTTCTCATTGAAACTATTTCTCTTGAGTATGACAATGAAGTTTAATATATTTCAGATGTTGTTCCTTCTAGCTTCATGGAATCAACAAAAACCATCATACTATCTTCAAAGTCTTAAATTTTGCATTTTAAGTAAATTATTCAAATATGCCTATGTGAAATGTTTGGAGCTTTGTCAATGATGACTAGATTTTACTGCTCTGATATGTAAGTCTTCCAGAAAGTGTTTTTTCATCTCAGTAGATAGATGTTTTGCTACAATCAGGACCATAAATCTAAACTGACATGATACATTCTATAAAAATAAAGTCCTAATATATACTCTATGTCAGAAAATTATTTTTAACTCACGGCATATTATATTGGTAGTTCCTGAATGTTTTACCCTTTGCTTTATCAATATCCATTGCTAAAATGTTTTTGAAAGTTGTTATTCCAATATTTTGGAAAGTGATTCCTGTTTATATTTTTTATTGAAATAATCTAGTTGTTTCTCAATGTGGAAATACAAATGATTTATTTTTAGGTTTGTATACTGCATAGAATCAAAAGATATATGGGCTGTAGTTACTATTATTAAATTACTATTAATAGTAATTAAGTTATTATTTCTTTTTTCTTTTATTTTTTATTTGTTCTTCTCTCGGATTCAGAATATTCATATTCATGATATCTAAAAGGATAAACCTTATCCAAACATTGCCCTTTTATAATAAAATACTTCATTAAATTAATTTAAGTATAATTTACTTCATCAAATTATTTACTGAACTAAAAATACCAAATACCACAATTACTTACCAAGAATTACAACACAATAACTATGAAAGGAACCAAAATAATAACTATTTAAAACCAAATTCTTTAAAATGAGTGGTAATTAGAAAGTCTGAGAATATTGATAAACTAATGCTTGCCCTAAATGAGGCTCCAGCCTCATTTGAATGTGCAGTGGAGATACAACATCCACTGCACCAAGATACAGCCTGCAGAGACAATGAGGGCTTCAAAAGTGGACCTCTCTACACCCTGAAAAATTAGCATGGGGTAATGAGTTCACATTGAAAACTGTATTAGTTTTGCCACTTCCTGTGGTTACTATTATTACTACTCATTGACTGATTCAGAAGAATTTCAATATTTTACTAAGTAATAGAGATATACTAGTTCAAATAGGCTACGATAGTTTGGATGTTGTTTGTCCCCAAAGGTTCATGTGCTGAATGTTTGGTGCCTGGTCTGGCAATGTTGAGAGGTAGTGGATCTCTAAGAGGTGGGACCTAGCAGAAGGTTATTATGAGGTCATGGGGGCACCACCTGGGCAGAGGTTAATGCTGGTTTCACAGAGTAGATGAGGTCTTGAAGAACTGGGTTAGTGACCATGGGAGCTGGCTGTGATAAAAGAACAAGCCTTGCTCTTCTCTGCTTCCCTGCTTGTATCTGTGTTCCTTCTACACTTGGCTGGTTCCCTTTTTGCTTCTCTGCCATGTTGTGATACAACTAGGATGCAGGTGCCATACTATGTGAACCTTTCAGCCACCAGAATAGTGAGCCAAATAAACTTTTTTACTTTATAAAGTACCAAGTACGAGGTACTATATTGTAGCAACACAAAGAGTAGTCATGGCAATCATATTAAGTAACACTTATCTTTCTCTAAATTATCATTTAAAGACCACTGATATTTTCCATTCTGAAATATGCTAACTGGAATAATGTGACTTTCAATTAATTTTTGGTTGCAAAAAAAAAAACCTAAAAAAGGATATTTCATTAAAGCATCATCTAGGAAGGGAAAATCATGATAAAGAGTTTCCCCAAAAAAACCAAAGGTTGAATGTTCTCTCTGATATGCAGATGCTAACACACAATGGGGAAGAGGGGTAGAAGTTCAGTGGATTTGAATTAGAAGTTCAGTGGATTGGGGAAATGAAGGGAAGGAAGTGGGGACAGGAATAGGAAAGATAGTTGAATGAATTGGATATAACTTTCCTATGTTCATATATGATTACACCACCAATGAAACTCCATATCAGGTACAACCACAAGAATGGGATCCTAACTAGAGTAAGTTATATTCTGTACATACAACATGTCAAAACACACTCTACTGTCATATATATCTAAAAAGCACAAATAAAACGTACAAAAAAGGAAGAGAGTTTTCTAACACTTAAGTTTAACCATGCTGCTAGTAAAATATTTCCCTATCAGGCACTGGCATCATCATCATCACCACAACCACCACTGTCACACTATTCACTAGGAATAATAAGCAAAATAGTTGCCCCACATAATAAAAAGTAAATGAGCATATATAAATTGACTTGCAGCATGTCACTCCTCCTCCTGCTTAACACTCTTCAATGTTTCCCTTTGGGAAAAAACTCAAATCTTCTACAGCCAGGCCCACAATAGCCTGAATCTCTCTGCTGTCCTGGTCAATCCCTCTTCCCTCCAGCTCACACACCACTTGCTTAGCCATCTTTCCCTGTCTACCCAGTCTCCATTCTGAGCCCTCTTTCCTCATAGCTCTTTTCACAATGTGCAGTTTCATGTGTATTCACATGATTCTTTATTGTTTGCCTACTCATTGGACGATTAGCTCCATGCTGATGTGTTTGTTCGCTGCAGTCCGTCCAATACTTGGCGTAATGCCTGGCCATGGAAGGTGCTGGATAAATATTTGTTGAGTAAATGAGTGGGTGAATAAATTACTAAAGGCCCTGTGCCTATGTAACAGAACAGCCAGAAATAAAACAGGACTTTTGATTTTTTTAAATGCATTATATAATCAGAAAAATACCTGTATTATTCCAGGAGCAAATATGTGCACAAATAAAGACTATACAAACAGAGATTACACAACAGCAGCACATGTTTGCCACCCTAATCTGCTTTCGCTTGGATATTGGCATGTGTAGGAGACTAAGAGCTCCCGTTTCCCAGCCGCTGCTCCAATCATCAAAGGGGTATCCATCCTTGTTCTGCCCTGAATTATGGGGCAAAAAAAACAAACAACACAGCCAAAAGGCACAGTGCTCAAATCCTAACACACCCACCCTTCTAGATCTCACTTTTACAGCCCTAATTAAAGATGTATCTTTTATTTCCAACACTAAAGAATCAAAAGTTCTAGGACATGCAAACCACTGTCATTTCAGGTCAAATAGTTTTTGCCAGGTTGTCACCACACACACTGGCATTCTCATGGGACATGGTGTAAGCAACAAGCAGGACAAACAAAATAGTCCAGTAGGGTCTGGACAGAGCCTGGAGTCGGGGACTCAGGTAGAAAGGGTCCTGCAAAGCACCAGAGAAAGAGAAACTGGGGTAAATTAGTATATAACTGGAGAAGCCAAGTACACCAATAACCATAGCAAATAAGGACAGGCTGAAGGATGGAACGTCTAATGAGAATAGATAAGAAAGTGTGTATGCACAAGTAGAATGAATAGGACATTATGGTCACTTTCAAGTGACAATTGGCTGTAATGTATACTGTATGAGTGGGAAAGTGGACCAGAAGTGACAGCTTCTGAAATTGAAAGAGTTAAAGTACAATGAATCATAAAAGCTATAGGGGTCCAGGAGAAAGATACAGGGCTGCACTGAGGCACTGAAATACAAAGAGGTGAGCCACAATAGCTAGGTTATGGAACCAACCTAGATGCCCCTCAGTAGATGAGTGGATAAAGAAAATATGGTATATATACAAAATGGAATTTTACTCAGCAATAAGAGAGAATAAAATAATGGCATTTGCAGGTAAATGGATGAAGTTGGAGAATATAATGCTAAGTGAAATTAGTCAATCTCAAAAATCCAAGTACCGAATGTTTTCTCTGATATAAGGACGCTGGTTCAGAGTTGTTGGAAGGGGGTACATAGGATCAGAGGAACACTAGAATGGTCAACGGAAAGGGAGGGAGGGAGGGAGTAAGGGGGGGGTTGGAAAAAAAAATTGGTGGTTGAATGAGATGGATATCATTATCCTAAATGCATGATTGAAGATCTGAATGGTACTTATATACTTTGTATACAAGCAGTTGTATGTAAAAAGATACTATACTTGTGCATGATGAATAAGTAAATAAATAATAAAAAAAAAAAAAAAAACAAAAAAAAAACAAAAAAAAAAAAAAAACAAAGAGGTGAGCCATAACGCAGCAAGGTCCACAAATTTGGGGGAAAGATAGCTTAGATTAAAAATCTCAACAAGAGGAGGTTGGAATGAAATAGCAAAATAGAATCATTTCTAGTTCTATGAACTAGAATAAATGGAAAAGAGAATAATGATAATCAGATTCAGTTCAACATGTAAAGGACTGTGTTCACATCTAAATGGGGCTCCAAAGTGGAAGGGGTCAAGAGAGCAAATCTAGAGCCGGGACACAGTGGCACACACCTGTAATCCCAGCACTTGGGAGGCTGAGGCAGGAGGATCGCGAGTTCAAAGCCAGCCTCAGCAATGGTGAGGCTCTTAGCAACTCAGTGAGACCCTGCCTCTAATAAAAATACAAAAAAGGGGCTGGGGATGTGGCCCAGTGGTCAAGTGCCCCTGAGTTTAATCCCTGGTACTAAAAAAAAAAAAAAAAAAAAAAAAGAGCAAACCTAGCAACAGGAGTGGTAGGGCCAAGCTGCTGAGGGATGCCAGTTTGGGAGAGACCAAAAGAGGTGAAGGATTTGTGACTGAGGTCAGAAATTCAGGTAGAGAAGAAGAAAATAGATTCAGTACCTATTCCCTGTCTTAACCATTATTCAGTACTTACTAAGTACAAGGACTTCAAGGTAGAGGCACGAAGATAAATGAAGTTAGGACAACACTGGGTAGTGGTCAACTCACAATAAATATGACTGGTCTGTCATCTCCCTTTACCACACTGGGTAACCCAGAGGTGCAGCCTATCAGATTCTCTCTTAGAAAATTGAGGAGACAGAAGGTGATTGAAATCAAGTCACTGCATGTGGAAAAAACATCTATGTGAATTCCTGTTGATACTCCATTTCTTCTCTTAATGAAACCTGGTTACTCAACTTTTCCTTGATTCCGAGAGCTATTCCTACTCTATCTCATAAGAATTTCCCCATTTTTGCTTTTTATTTAAGTTCAGAATTTCTGTTGCTTATAACTAAAGTGTATTATCTATTTCAACATGGTTTCTGCCTATAGCCTACTTATTTAATAAATGAGTAATCTCAGACCCTGGAATATATTTCCCCCAAATTGCAACATAAGAAAGGTAAAGACCAAAACCTGATTTGATATACTCTTAGTACTGTGGATAATATGTTTAAACACAGACTTAAGACAAAAAGATGTATAATCTAAGTCACTTCAAGTAAATTCTAGGTATAAAGGTAAAACTTTGCCTAAAATGGGAGAAGTAGGAGGTAGGGAATGATAAAGACCACTGATATCCCTGTAGTAGCAAATTTTCATATTTCACTACAAAACAATTACTTCTCTAACTTTTAAAAATGTCAGCCATTCTATTATAGACCTAAAACTTTAAAAAAAAAAAAAAAGTCAATATAACAAGGTACAGATACAGATGAATGTCAACAAATATGCAAAATTTTAAGTACCACCTCTATAGTATCAGAACTACATTTTTTGGCACTAATAACATGCTTAAAAACATTTGTCTTGGTTTTCTTCTACACCAAATATTTTTGTTCTTCACATAAAATGTTTCTCCTATGTTCTTGACCTTCCAAGATTTTGTTGCTATTTGACTTGTTTCTTCAGAATCTTTGTAAAGCTGGATTTCCTTTGTTTTCCTTATGAAATGTTCTTTATTCCCTAAAATATTTATTTTATTTCTCTTTCCCTAGTGAAAACTTGCCCACTAAACATTAATCTCTCCTTCTCTGTTTCCTTGGTGCTTGATATTTTCTTATCTAGTCATTCTCTCATTATTACAACACAATCTTAACTGGTACATTTTAACAAACCCTTTCCATAGCTCTGCTTAAGGAATGATATGGCTTTTTTAAAATAAAAGCACCCACAAAGGTGACCCACACTATTGTCACCACATAAACATCAGCCTGCTTTCAAGAAGTCATGGTTTCTCCCTCAATACAAGTTTCAATAAGATGGGAATCAAGACTGATTTATTCCAGATGACCCAAACCCATGAAGATAAACATGTACAGCTAGTAGCCCCATATGAAATACTGCAGGTACATATAATTATTTTACACAAAAGGAAACTTTATTATACCTCAAATAATTTATCTTATTGAAAGAACAACTTTCTTAAGTCTAATATGTAGAATATATCAACCAAAACAAAAGCTCCTATTTTCTCCCACCTGTATATCAGGAAGCAAATGAAATAATCCTTTTTTTAAATTAAGCATTTTATTCACTTCATTATATCACTTATCTCTGTCTTCTTCCTATCTTTCCAATAATCACACAAATTTATTGACATGCTCATGGAGAATATGTGAAAACACAAAATATATCCAATTAATAAAATGAAAATTACAAATCTTTGCAGTTTACACCAAGATTCAATACAAAAACTCTTTACAGCACATTTTTACATATCTCTGGTTGTATACAAAGTATATTTACACCATTCGTGACTTGATACATGCATTTAGGGTATTGAAATCCATCTCATTCTACCATCTTTTTTGTTTTTATTCTTCACCCTTTTGCCCTCTTCCTTCCCCTCCCTCCCCATTGGCCATTCTAGTGTTCCTCTAATCTTCCTATGCTCCCCATCCCAACCCCACTGTGAATCGGCCTCCTTATATCAGAGAAAACATTGGCATTTGGGTTTTGGGGATTGGCTAACTTCACTTAGCATTACATTCTCCAACTTCATCCATTTACCTGCGAATGCCATGATTTTATTCTCTTTTACTGATGAGTAATACTCCATTGTGTATATACCACATTTTCTTTATCCATTTATCTACTGAAGGGCATCTAGGTTGGTTCCACAGTTTAGCTATTGTGAACTGTGCTGCTATAAACATTGATGTGGCTGTGTCCCTGTAGTATGCTGTTTTTAAGTCCTTTGGGTATAAAGTGCTCTATAAGTATAATATGAAATGTAATGCATTCTGCAGTCATTTCTAACAACTTAGAATAAAAAATAAATAAATTTTAAAAAAGATCAACAAAAAAATTTTAATTTCAACTTTTCATTTAAGTTGCCATTTACATATAATTATTTAATAAATACTTTGTCTACTATTTAAAAAAAAAACTCTTTAGAATAAAGAACATCATGTATCTTTCAGCTATGATTCTTTTTTCCCCCACAGTTTTTATTGGCGCATTAGTTTACACACTGATGGGATTTGTTGTTACATATTTGTGCATGCACACAATACACAGTCACAGCAATTCTAGCTTGATAAATGGTAATTACTTTTCATCATAAAGCAGGGGTTCATAATAGGGCAGATTTCACCTACTAACCCCTCCTCAGAAGACATCCTACAATATCAAGTTGTTTTGGTTGTTAACAACTTAGGGAGTAGGGAGAGGAGAGTGCCACTGGCATTTATTGGGTAGGGCCAGGGATGCTGCTAAACATTCTATAGTGGATATCACAAGCCCCTCCCAATAAATACTCTGCCTTAGATGGTTGAGAAAATATCCTATACAAGAACAAGGCTAAAGGAAAGAAAGTAGCTGACAAGGAATAATCATGAATCACTGTTTGCAAGGTCCTCCCAAACAGGCCAAAGTCACCTACCTTGGATGCCTGGGGCGTGGATATCACATGGACTGTGCTAGGTTTAACACCATTAGCCTTCGGCCGCTTATAGAGAGCAAATCTGCTTTTCCTCCTTCCTCTGTCACCATTAGGTAAAGCACCATTGTACCTAAAAACAGAGATGAGATGGTACAATTATTTGAGGATTTTAAAAATTTCAGGCATGAAAGTTAGATGAAATAATGGAAAAGACGGGATTAAAGAACTGCCCACCAAACAACTAACAAAAAGAAAGGGTTGCAAAACAGACTACAGCTGTAATGAAATTCAAATCACTTCCAGAAACTTAATTTAAGAGTGATGTACAAGTAATTATAGGTTTCCTATTCTATGGAGTCACTCTTCAAATCTTTTTTGAAACAGAGTAGAGTATAAATAAGCAGATTCTGCAGAGGCCATATTAAGAGCTGGCTCAATTCAGCTAGCACCATTCTAATGGACCCCAGAGAAACTTAAGAAATATTTTTAAATGAACTAGTTAGAAAATAGCATACTAATTAAACCTCATCCCTCATTCTCAAATCATGTTAATGTTGTCTACAAGATCTTTATTTGTAAGAAGACCAAATATAGTTACCTGCTTTCTTAAAAGTTCTGAATACATTCACTCTCATTTCTCATTGAACCCTACAATGCTAGGTTAGCAAAAAATAGTTTGTGGGGCTGGGGTTGTGGCTCAGTGGTAGAGCGCTCACCTAGCATGTGTGCAGCGCTGGTTCAACCCTCAGCACCATGTTAAAAATAAAAGGCATTGTGTACAACTAAATAAATAAATACATATTTTTAAAAAATAGCTTGTACAAATTATGCATTGAGTTTTATAGTCCATAAACTATCAAAAATTTACCAAGCCACCAGGAAAACACATAATGTCCTTTAACAGATTTCTTACATTTTGCTAATATGAAAGTTTAAAAGAAAGGCAAGGTTGCAGTTAGTTAAATTTTTGACTGCATATTCTAACTTTGGATTAACCTGTCCCTGACTATTCTGATCACTGTCTCCTGTGGCCACACTAACATGACTATTCTCTGCCTACACTGGCAGAAGCTCCTTTCAAGAAAAGAAAAGGAAAAGGAATCATTTAAAATGAACATGGATAAATATGGCTGCTCCAAGGCCCCCTCAGAACACCAAGTCAGGGTACAGGGGTTCTGGCAGCATGTTTCTGACCTAAGAGTCATATCCAAAAGATCCCTGAGCTCTCTCCACTTCTCCAGTTCTATCCAGAAGAGGAGATGGTCAGCAGGGTAGGGAAGTGGGGACATGAGGCCACTAGGAACTGCAGACTTTGGAACAAAGGGATTTTGGGTGTGTGTTTTAAGAGCTGAGTCAGTATCTGCAGTCTGACAATGGTTTTACATAATCACCGGAAGTTATTCCCACTGTGTTTGTAATCTGTTTCCATTCCCGTCACAAAGGAATGTCAGCTACATAAAAATGTCTCTAGACATAAAAGTGATATTTTATTTCGAGTCTTATTACTCTCCTTTTCAAGCAAGATAGAAAAATGTACATTATTTTCTTAAACATATTTGTGATCACTACTATGGAATATCCATGAGTAAACAACCATCATAAACCCCCCTTTGTTTTAAGATATTTTCACACCACTTAACTCAAGATGAACATTCTGTGTTAAAGGAAATATATGCAAACCAATTAAAGCCAAGACAGTAAACAATTTAGAGAAACATTTTCACTACTGTGATCTACAGACAATTACGACAAGATCTGGCAATGTTTCCTGTGCCCCTGGTTTTAACCTAGCCCTTGCTGCATCTTTCTCTCAACCACACTTCTGGTCGAGTTCTTTTGGGGCTATTTTCTCAAAACAGCACTCCCTTCTTTGGAATCCAGCCCTTAATTCACAAGGGTGAGCTCCAGCACCACATTTGGATGAGATGGCCCTGTCAGCATCCTCTCCACCACCCTGGAGTTGACTGGCCAGAGGTGGCATAGGGCCCAAGCTGGCCAGTGACAGCCTCATCCCAAAACTGGGAAAGAGAGACAACTAACCAAGCCAGCCTCTGTTGGTGGCTGCTTGTCTCTGTAAACACAGGGGCTATGGGCACGTCATAGCCTGAAGAAGCAGAGAAATTGAAGAATGAAGCAGATTAACAGAGATAAGAAGCAAAAAGAGATGGAAAGAATATCCTTAAGAGTCTCCATTGGCGCTGTTGTACTCTGACCCTTGTTCATAAATTTCTTTTTAGTTTCAGCTAACTCAGGTTGGTTTCTGCTATTTACAACCCGAAAGCCATATCTCACATAAAGAGGGGGAGGGTCCAAAAATGTCAACCTTAATGCATGCAGAAACATTTTAATTTAAATTACCTACACAGAAGTGCACAGGTATTGCATATTAAGCAAATAAAAAGTCAGTCTACTTACAGGCTGCCTAGTTACTTACATGTCTAGATAATGTTAGGTGAAAAATCCTACTAGAAATAATTAAAATACTGGTGAAAAAAACAGAATCAAGATGAGATGAGCAGCCAATTAGGTTAAACTACAGCACCATTCATTCAATATTTATAGTGCCGAGTACTAGAGCTACAATGATGAATATCAGCTTTCCTGCCTTCACAGAGCTCTCTGCCTAGAGAGAAAGACAGAAAAACAAATGTGACTTAAAAAACAAAAAATAAAAATAAAACACGTGGAACAAGAGGCACTAGCAGCACAGTGCACACAGGAGAGGCCTCAGGGAAGGCTTCATGGGAAGATGCTGCTTGCATTGTCCTGAATCTCAGCCAGAACACTGAACTTACTTATTGAGGTAAGTACCTGCAATAAGGCAGGAAGAATGCAGGCAATTCAATGCCATGAGCTGAAGTTCAAGAGCATGGGAAGCAATGGTAAAGGATGGGAAAGGCAGAGGCCATATCCTAACAGCAGGTTCTCCAGGATAAGGGACTTGGCTTTTTACCCTAAGGGGAATGGGAAGTCTGGTAAGATGTAAGCAAATGGATCACATGACTGAATATACTTGAGGATATATCCGGGTTAGAGGCAAGATGATCAGCTGGGAGAACCATCATAGCCAGAGGGAGCATGTGGTAATGGCAATGGTAGCCCTCAAAAAGATATGACCATGTTCTGGAACCTGTGAATATGACCTTTTAGAAAGAGTCTTTGTAGATGTAATTAAGGATCTCCAGATGAAATCACCAAGGATTACTGGTAGACCAAAAACCCAACAGCAAATGCCTTCTAAGAGACACAAGGGACAAAGAAGTGACCATGTGAAAATAGAGGCAGAGACTGGAGTTATGCAACCACAAGTCAAGGAGCACCTGGAGCCACCAGAGGCTGCAATAGGTAAGGAATGATTCTCTTTCAGAGGGAGCAACAGCCCTTCCAACACCCTGATTCACACTTGTAGTCTCCAGAACTGTGACAGAAAAAACACGTTTTTTTAAAAATACTGCATTATAGTTACATATAAAAATGGGGTTCATTTTGACATATTCATAAACACGTTTTCTCCATTTCAATTCCCACTACTACTTCCTTTTTCCCTCCTCTCTTCCCTCCTCCTGATTCCCTTCCTCTACTCTATTAGTCTTCCTTCTGTTTGTTCGTGTTTTTTTTTTAAATTGGTGCATTATAATTATATAAAATTGGAATGAATTTTAATATATTCTAATGCACATAGCGTAGTTTGGTCAACGTCACTCTTTAAGCCACCAAATTGTGGTAATTTGTTACAGGAACTACAGGAAACTATAAAGATCTGAATCAAAGCAATGATGATGGAAATGAGCTGAAGTATTAAAAGAAAATTTCAGAGTTGTTTTCAATGTGAGGTGAACATTAGAATCATCTGGGAAGCCTTATAAAAATATGGAAAGTTAAATTCCAGGAGATTCTGATTCAGGAAGTCTGGAATGGGCTCCAGGTCTGCATTTGCAAAGCCCCACAGGTAATTTTTTGTGCAGCCACAATTGAGAACCCACAAAATCAACAATATTTGGTGACCTGTTTGGATGCAGAGGGTGAGGGACAGACAAAGGGAAAATCAAGGAGGCTTCTGGCCTGGCAATTCATGGAATTATTAGAAACAGGAACAGGAATTAAAGGGACATTCAGGTGAGACATGCAGGAAACAACTGGATAGGCAGGGCTGGAGTTCTGGACATGCTTAGATCTGGGGGGCCTTCATCATGGGGTGTCTGTTAAAATCACAGGAATAAATGGAACTTCAAAGAAAGGATACAGAATAAAAAGCAACAAGACTGCCGGGCGCGGTGGCGCATGCCTGTAATCCCAGCACTTGGGAGGCTGAGGCAGGAGGATCGCGAGTTCAAAGCCAGCCTCAGCAATGGCGAGGCACTTAGCAACTCAGTGAGACCCTGTCTCTAATAAAAATACAAAAAAGGGCTGGGGATGTGACCCAGTGGTCGAGTGCCACTGAGTTCAATCCCCGGTACCAAAAAAAAAAAAAGCAACAAGACTGAGACAGTACCTGGGAAATACAACCACTAAAAGAAACAACCCCTTCTTGAATACAGGCAGAGTACCAGAAGAAAGTTATATCACCAAAGACCAGACAGAGTTCCAACAAGGGTTCATCAGTTCAGCAGTCATCCATGAGAATGAAAACGCACACCCACAATCTGCAACAGTGAGAGTCACTGGTGACTTCACCCATCTTCAAGTGAAACAAAGTCAAGCATGCAAGCCCTCCAAACCCAGGCCTTCCTCTGAGCCTCCATGTTCATTCCTGTCTTCCCCACACAACCAAGAATCCTGAAAAAGTACTCCTCACCTGCTATCCCACTCTCAGCCCTTGCCTACTCTTTAGCCCACAGTCTTCTGATCTTGGCCACCAAATGTGAAAGTGCATTTGACCAAATGCACCAGCATCCCTCCATCATTTCCTAAAGTCTCTTGCTGTGGATCTTCTGTCAAGGAATACCATGTGGCAGCTGAAAAAGGGCCACAAATTCCTTATTACTTCTGCTAATTGATGGAGTCAAATTCTCCTCTTTTTAAATATGTGCTGACCTTCATGACTTGTGACTTGCTTACCAGCAAGATACAGAGGAAGTGTTGGTCTTAAACTTCTACAACCACATGTGGAAAGGCCCTGTAGCTTCTGCCTTAGTCCTTCTCTTAGGACCCTGAGCTGCCTCATAAGAAACTCAACTACCCTCGGAGTGACATGCTAGGAAAGATACACAAAGGCACTTCAACTGCAGTCCCAGCTGATCCTGGCCTGCAATGGGTTGAGGCCACCATGGTCTCTCCAGATGAGTCCATCCTGATTACCACCAAGTGACCTCAGATGACAACACATGAGGCAGAACTGCCCAAATTCCTGACCTAGAATTGTGTAATAAATAAAATAGTGGCTTCTTTAAGCAACTAAGTATGGGGGTAGTTGGTAATGCACTAATAGAACCCTGGAACAACAAGCCCCAAATCCTCAACACAGTTCCACTTCCCCAGCTCCACAGCCTCTGCATTGGTCTATGATCTGTTTGAAGCCAAGCACTGTCACCTACTCCTGATGACCATCACCAGCTCTTCCCCTCTGTCCTCCTCACCTCCCCACCTGGCCCATCTGCCTCCTGATTCCAAGAAAGTAAGGTATCTGGCACAATGCAGGGGGACACAAGTAGGCACTGAAAACCTCCAGACCATCTGGTGACAGAAGGACCATCTTCTATAGAGTATGGCCCACGTGTGAAGTTGAAATTCTGCTTACAAAGGCAAAAAATTACTGTTCTACAAAAGGAGGTCAGAATGTTCCCTGGTCTGGCAAGCTTTTTAGTCAATAAGTTTGTGGAAATAAAATGTCCATGTGTTGCTGACATACCTAGTGAGCAGCTGCGGGGATTATGGGGGCGGGGGTACCTTCAAGCTTCACTTTCCTTTTCTTAATCCTGAAGACTCTAAAACGTCCATTTATTTAGTAAATGTGTGATGAATACTTAACTCTTCATATGTGCAGAACAAACGGTTTTAATAGTAGAAATATTTGGAAGCTGCAAAGAATAATGAAAATGCCTCACCAAGTAATATAGAATTCCCATATTAATGTGAATTAATAACATTTGCTATGGTCAAGAAACATTGTTTAAGGGGTACTGCTCCTGGAAGACATGTAAAAGATGCAGAATGGCTGAAACACACAGACACAGCTAGGAAAGGCCAGACAAACCCAAAGCCATATGCAGTCTGGTGGGACACTCTTTTCTAGAAGACAACAATGACACTGCAACTCTTGGCATATGATGCAAAGATATAATCTTGAAAATATTCCTGCCACCAAAAATACATTGACAGAAAGATTTTCCTACAGGGAACAACAGCAAGAGAAGGAATGCCAAGACTCTTGGCCACATCTGAGACATTCCATGTGATCTTAACTAGCCTGAGCTCCTACAGCAGCATCCACGTGGAATAGAACAGCCATGGGCTCCAGGAGTGGAGGTGTCATCAGCATCCAATGAGACTGTTCCAGAAGCAGCCAGGCTTTTCATTATAGACTGAAGACTGTCTTCCCTCAGAAGCAACATCTCTGTCATTTGCACCAATAAATCACAGCCAACTACTGTAACCAAAGGAGACCATACACTGCAGATGAACAGAATGTGACTCTAGAGGCAAAAGACTCAAAGGCAGGGCACAGGATCTGACAAACCCCTGCAATGTGGCACCTGTCTTAAAGCAGCTCACACTAACATTTCTGTACAAATGCAACTGTAAGAAAATGTACATAAACCAATAAATACCTGACATTGGTTTTACATAATTATAGTCCCAACTCCCTCATTATTCAATCTATCATATACCTGGACTTCCCCTGCCCCAATGAACACAACAATATTTACACTTCTATGTGCCTAAGAAATGCCTCAATGGAGTCTCATAAAATAAAAAGCAGACTTTGATTTCTAGCCAGAGAACTAATTATGGCAGCAACATAACAGCCTATCTATCCCCTCTGGAGATAACCTGCTGCAGCTTTGTAAACATCAATTCATCCAGAAAATCTTCCTGGCTTTGGCATTACATGGAAGATTCTCAAGTCCCCATTTCTGTTTGGAAATGGTCTTTGCTCCAAGGAGCTATTTAAGACCTACTAAACACGGTGAGGGGAAGATACATATATTCTTTCAAAATGGATCAGGCAAAGTGCATGGGGAATGTCAGGCTGAGGGCTAAGGAGACACAAAGACACCCTGTCTTCTGATGGATTCAGCCAGGTGGAAAGGCAGCGAAGGTGACAGATACAAACCAACACTGGTAAATGCTGATGGAAGTGGGCTAGAAAACACAATAGGAAAAAAAATAAAAAATAAATCAGAAACTCAAGTTTTGTTTTTAGGTTTTATTATGTTTTGCCTTCTGGTGCTGGCAGTGGAACCCATGGCCTCACACATGCACTGCTCTACCCCTGGGCTCCGCCCACAGACCCTGAACAGTACATTTTGAATTAGGATACTGCCCTGGTGTCTTTGAAGGTATATTTATTGACATGTCCTACACATGTGA
This sequence comes from Tamias sibiricus, assembly GCA_025594165.1. Classification (NCBI taxonomy): domain Eukaryota; kingdom Metazoa; phylum Chordata; class Mammalia; order Rodentia; family Sciuridae; genus Tamias; species Tamias sibiricus. The sequence continues at coordinate 52,562,095 of CM046659.1, forward strand.
TTCCAGTCATGGCACCTTATACCAGACTGTGTGACAGTACAAACTGATCTTCCACTACCATCACCTCTGAACTGGGTGCTGAGCAGCTCCCTATTTCTTTGCATAGCCCCCTTTGCCTCTACCTGGTACTCTGAAGCAGAGGACAACTCAATAATAAGTCACTACATTAGTGCAGGAAGAATGACGGTGGTCTAAGGATGGAGATAGGAAATCTACTCCCAGATCTTTCCTTAAGCTGGGGCTGTGAAGGTACCTAATATTAACTTAAATGGGCATTTGTTTCCTCAAAGTCACACATTCAATTTTTTTTTTTTTTTTTTTTTTTTTGGTACCAGGGATTGAACTCAGGGGCACTCGACCACTGGGCCACATCCCCAGTCCTTTTTTGTATTTTATTAGAGACAGAGTCTCACTGAGTTGCTAAGTGCCTCGCCATTGCTGAGGCTGGATTTGAACTCATGATCCTCCTGCCTCAGCCTCCCAAGTGCTGGAATTACAGGCATGCGCCACCACGCCCGGCTTCAATGTTTAAAGAGATACTCAAACCTCTCTCAAACGTTTCCACTCAATATGGATACGGAAGGTATTCCTAACCAACTAAAATATGCATCCTGTCTAAAACGAGTAAAGTTCTTCTTGGATGCATATTGCAGCTACATTGTACAGAAGACTCCCATATCTTCATAGCAAATGAGAAATGCCAGTTCATTATAGGCAGCATTTTTTCTTATCTTGAATTTTTCTGGTTTCCTCATGCCAAAATATTTCCTAAGTCTAGCCATTAAAAAGTTTTTGATAAAGAATTTAGTACGGGACCCACATTCAGCAGACTTTCATCTACTCTTCCTGGGTTTACTCAACAGCCCTTTGTGGCAAAAGGCTTGATGTGAGGGGGAAAAGCCTATAGCCTGGTTCTACTTCTAATTCCTATGTGACTTTGCATGAGTCCCTTGGCTTCTCAGAGCTTCAGTTTCCTTCCCCATAAATTAGAAGGGCGTAACCTTCTCTAGTTTGGATTCTGGCATGGTGTGGTGGTGGGATTTGAGGGCAAAGCTAACCAGCTCACAAGAAGCCTCAACCCCTGACCTCCAGCCTCATTAGCACCACACCTACACTGATCCCAGGACAAACACACTGTTATTTCCTGATTTTATTCAATTCCAATTGATTTTTGAAGGTCAAACTTCCCTACTTTTTCATCTAACCAGGCCACCAAAAATAAGAGTAGACAAAGCAACACCAGTGTACCTAAAATAAAAAATTAACTTTCTATGAAAAGAGTAATATTATCTTACATTGAGCTATTCACTTTTTTGAAGTCTCCCTCCTCCCTTTTTCACTTCACATTGGGACTGTCACTGAATTGTGTGTGTGTGCACATGCGCATGTGCACATGTATTTTTTTTTTTTTAATGAACTGAATCTTTGATTTTTTGAGCACTGATGAAGATCCAATAGCAAATAGTTTTCACTGAACACCTGAAGGCAGGCAAAGTGCAGGGAATGGAGAAGGAGATTTATGTCACTGTTCAAGACTACTTCAGAAGCCAGGCGCGGTGGCGCACGCCTGTAATCCCAGCACTTTGGGAGGCTGAGGCAGGAGGAACGCGAGTTCAAAGCCAGCCTCAGCAATGGCGAGGCACTTAGTAACTCAGTGAGACCCTGCTTCTAATAAAAATACAAAAAAGGGCTGGGGATGTGGCCCAGTGGTCAAGTGCCCCTGAGTTCAATCCCCGGTACCAAAAAAAAAAAAAAAAAAAAAAAAAAGACTACTTCAATTCTACCTTTGGCTCCAACAATCCAAAATATCTCCAATTAAGTCTGTATTAATATAATATTAGTGCTTTATGTCAAAAATATGATATGAATAAAAATTACTTTTTAAGTACTGCTTTGCTTTTTGCGGGGGGGGGGTACTGGAGATTGAACCCAGGGACACTCAATCACTGAGCCACATTCCCAGTCCCTGTTTGTATTTTATTTAGAGACAGGGTCTCACTGAGTTGCTTAGTGCCTCACTAAGTTGCTGAGGCTGGCTTTGTACTCGTGATCCTCCTCCCAAATTGCTGGGATTACAGGTATGTGCCACTGCGCCCAGTTTGCAGTAATTTTTGATTTCATGAAGAAGAGAAAATATAACACCAAAAGAAAAAATGAGGCGTAGTAAGAAACGGATTTGATAGCGTACGATTTGTACAACTCACATATTAGGTAGATTTATCATTATAGATCTTATTCCAGAATTAGTGCCATTTTATATTCTACACTTTTTTACGTATTTTACTAATTAATAGTTTTGAAAAATGATTAAATCCCATACGTTACTCTTTTCATTGCTTTAACATTTGCATATTTTAGCCTCTCATCAACAGCATAAACTGTAGGTGGTAGAATGAAATACTGGTCCCAGTTCCTTATTCCTCCCTAAATATATGCTCATGTCTTATACCTTATGGTTTCAGCTCACTTCCTTGCTCAGGACTTCAGATTAGGTCATGCAACTTGCTGTGGTCCATGGAAGAGATACTAACAAAAGTGAGGTCACTGGGCTTGAAATGTGCTTGATAATCCTCCAACACCTTTGCCATGGCCATAAGAAAATGTGTCCAGCCAGCCTGCCATGCCAAGGAGAATGAGAGAAACCCGGAGGAGCACCAAACCACAAAAATGCAATGTGGAGGAAAGCCTCTTCACCACAGCCCAAAGCAGCCTCCTCCACTGCCCACAGACTCATGAGAATAATTGTTTGTTGTCTTAAGTCAGTGAGATTTGGGATGATTGGTTATATAGCAGCATATGGCAATAATTAACTGATGCTATGCATCTCAAAGGCAAATTAACTTAAGTAACTTCATTAGTACCTAAATATTTTGGGCTAAATAAACATAAACTTACATAGCTTTTGAAATCTAAAGAATCAGAAGGAAGAAATCTAAAATTGGAGTTAATTTCAAGTGCATCCCTTTTAAATGAGTTATAAAAGTGAGATTTTGCAAATGTATAATTTTTGTCAGGCAAGGTGGTGTGCACCTTTAATCTCAACTACTCATGAGGCTGAAGCCAGCCTGGGCAGCTTAGTGAAAACCTGTCTCAAAGTAAAAATTTTTTTTAAAAAAAGAACTGGGGATATAGATCAGTAGTAAGTAAAGCACTTGCCCAGCATGTGTGGGTTCACTCCTCAGTACTACAAAAAATAAAAATAAAAATGCATATTTGCTTAAACAGAAAAAGGATGGTAATACAAAATTGTGTGTAGTTTATCTTTCTATTCAATAAATCATTATTGAAATCTGTCCATCAAAATCTGTGGTTCCTCAAACAAGACAAAGTTCTTAATCTCTAAATATCAAATTTAGATGAAAGAATTAAGACAGTAATTATTTGGCAAAGCACTGATTCTTTTAAATTTGTTTATATACAACTTCTACTATAGTAAGAAACCTCTAAAAATGAGCATCTCAAAGACTGCCTAAAAAATAAAGGCAGTATATTAAATTAGCACTGGCCTCGTCATCTAACATGTTTAAGTTAAGCTACAGGAATTTCAAATAAAGAAACTTAATGGTATCAAGAAACTTGATTATTCACCCAAACTAAAGTGTGGGGGTACGTATTCCAACTAGCATTGAAATCTCCTCTGTATCCTAATCAAAAACTATTAAAATAATTACTTCCAATTTCCTTTTTAAAATTTTCAAGGCATGCCCCTCTTGCTAATCTTAAAAGAATAATACTAATGTGTATTTACTTTAAACTTTTAATATATACACAATTTTTAGAAATTGCCAGAAATACAGACAATTCAGAGCAAGAAAATTCAACTCTGAACATTATTGGGAAATGCCCTAATTATTTACTAAAAAAATACATAATTGCTTATTGCATGCAAAAATAAATTTTCAGGGCAGTTTGTTACAAGATGTTTTAGCCTTTGTTCAATTATCCATGGCAGAATTCAGGGGGGAAAGTTAGTTTATACCAAATAAATATTTTTTAATGAGCCATGAAGCATAAAGCCATTCATGGTTTTATACGAAGCATGTTGATGCTCCATGGTTTCACTCCCTTTCATAACTTTTCTAAAGAAGATTTTTGTACTTCCAAAACATTTACGAATAACTAATAGCAGAACCATGAGATAAGAAAATATGAGAAATAAAAATATATTCAAAATCAAGTTTATTTCAAGAAATAAAAGCACTCTTTAAAGCTGCATTTTATAATCACAAAGTAGCAGGTGAAGAATGTTAACTACATAAAAGTGCTTCTGAGCCTCTCAGTAGTAAATGGCATTTGCCACAACCAACTCTTCAGTGCTATAGAAGCATACTACCTAGAAGTTAATTTTGGTTTGAAGCATTAACCCACTGGCTGCAATAACAACAACAAAAAGTGGAAAAAAACTTTCCTGTTCACCACGAAAATAAATATAGAATTCATTATCAATTATCACAAACAACATATTTATGTGATTACTAGGAGTCAATTAACAACCATGCACATAATCTGAATAGGGGAAGTATGCATATTATCAATTCAAGAATCAGGACACATCATAAATTTTCCCCAAAATCTTCCAACTTACAAATTCTTAAAACATAAGAAGGTTCTTAAAAAAATCTTATCAGTGTTTAGAGGCATAGTTCAAGAAGTATATATGACCTTAAGAGATTCACTAATAGAGCTATATTGTTCAATAGCCATATGTAGCTATTTCAATTTTAATTAGTTGCAATCAAATAAAATTTAAAACTGAGTTTGTCATACTAGCTACACTTCCAGTGCTCAAGAGCCACGTGGCCAATGGCTACCTCCCTGGACAGCTGAGAGATACAACACTTTCATCATCACGAAAAGGCCTACTAGATACACATGCATCCACATTCAAGCATGTCAAGTGAAGAGGCATCTTCGAGGCCTCACAGCCAATCAGCACAATGACCCTGAATGCTAGTTCGATTTTATCCTCAAGATTTCTAGAATTTGACAGTCTTGGGACACTACACTTCTAAATGAGTTCCTTGGGAAAATGCCAGGGCTAGAAGACATTCTCAAACGCCATCTCTCTGCTCGAAGATATTTCTCTAACTGGTAATTAAGAAAATGCTCTTTTGCCTTTTGAGGGAAATGAAATATTCTGTCATCAAAAAATATATTTTGAGCCGGGCGTGGTGGCGCATGCCTGTAATCCCAGCGCCTGGGAGGCTGAGGCAGGAGGATCCCGAGTTCAAAGCCAGCCTCAGCAATGGCGTGGCACTTAGCAACTCAGTGAGACCCTGTCTCTAATAAAAATACAAAAAAGGGCTGGGAATGTGGCCCAGTGGTCAAGTGCCCCTGAGTTCAATCCCTAGTACCAAAAAAAAAAAATATTTTGGGGCTGGGGTTGTGGCTCAGTGGTAGAGCACTCTCCTGGCACATGCGCAGCCCGAGTTCGATCCTCAGCACCACGTACAAATAAACCCATTGTGTACAGCCAAAGCAAATAAATAAATATTAAAAATATATATATGTATATATATACACATACATATATATATTTTTTGGAGGTGGGCACAGTGGCGCACACCTGTAATCCCAGCACTTGGGAGGCTGAGGCAGGAGGATCGCGAGTTCAAAGCCAGCCTCAGCAATGGCAAGGCACTTAGCAACTCAGTGAGACCCTGTCTCTAATAAAATACAAAAAAGGGCTGGGGATGTGGCCCAGTGGTTGAGTGCCCCTGAGTTCAATCCCCGGTATAAATAAATAAATAAGTAAATATATAAATCTTTTGTTGGGGGCCAAAGCATTTTCTCTAAGGATACACTTTGGAATACACAATGTAAGTTACTAACAAAGTGTGATTCACACATAAAAATCCACTTAATAAACAACTTCCAAATCCATAGTTATTACAGAAACCAAAAAGGCTTTTGATAAAAATTTTTTACCTTTCCAGATTAATATTTTTAAAATCCTAAAAGAATACTTCCTTCACATAATTATTCAAGGATAAGACCACAAAAGTATTAACTGTGGTGAAGAAGGCACAAAACTAGTGTTATTGCCACAATAATTACAGCAATGGATTGCTTGAGAAGAAAAATCACCAGCCAATTAAACAGAAGAAGATACTTCAGAAACAGACCCTAGAATAAGTAACACAATGAAGAAAGGACCACCATTCAGTGAGAAATAACTTTGGGTCATTCAATCAACTTTGCTGAGGAAACTGAAGCTACTTCGAAAGAAAAAAACACTGCTTAGAGTTGCACCTTACATCACCACACACTTTCTAAAATACTCAAAAGATAAACACAATTAAAGAATTAAAGAAAACAAAGATGATTATGTGATCCCTAAATTAGATGTAATTTTCTAAACATAAAATCAAGAATTGGTACAATTGAACATGTAAAATTATGAAATTTTTGTATCAGAAGTTATAAAATTATACATTTTAACAAAGCTAGAAAAAATATTGGCAATAGTATGACAAAAAATATAGTATCTCTAATAGGTATGTGCTTTTCTACAAATAAAGGGGGGGCACAGAATCCCCATAGATACACAATAGAAAAATGTGCAAAAAAACAATTAACAGAGGAAAAAAACAAAACAAACCAATGACTAGCCAGGTGCAGTGGCGCATGCCTGAAATCCCAGAAGCTGGAGAGGCTGAGGCAGGAAGATGGCGAGTTCAAAGCCAGCCTCAGTAACAGCAAGGGACTAAGGAACTCAATGAGACCCTGTCTCTAAATAAAATACAAAGTAGAGCTGGGGATGTGGCTCAGTGCCCCTGAATTCAATACCCGGTACCTAAAAGAAAAAAAAAAATGACTAGTGGACACATTTCTTTAAAAGTCCAATCTCGTCAGGAATTTTTTTTTAAATGAATTATTTACCCATCAAATCACCAAATTCTGTTCAAATGACACAGTACTCTTCTATGCCACTGAAAAGAATGTTAAATGGCATAATCTCTCCACAAAATATTTTAGAAACACACATCAACACCCTTCTAAAAGTACTCATGTACTTTGAACCAGTAATTTTAATTTGAGGGATCATCTAATATATAATTTTGAAAATGAAAACCAAGTTTTGGGTACAAAGGTGTTAATTATGTCATTATTTGTAATGGAAAAATATAGCAAAAAATGTTCAATAATAATGGATTCATTAGACTGTGTAATTCCACATGGTAAAATAGTTAACATAAATTCTTAATAGTAATGAAAAAGAATTATGAAAACCAAAGAATACAAGATGTATCAGGTATCTTTAATATGCTGAAAATGTTTAATGTGCATAAGACAAAACAGAAATAAGCATGCCAAAATATTAGCAGTGGTTGAGAAAGAACTGTGATTTCTATTTGATGTATATTTTTCTAGATTTTCTGAATGTTTATATTCAGTATATTTCTTTAAATTAGAACATTTTTTAAATGTACGTTTTGTTAAATAAGGTGTCTTATCTGTTTAAATTTCTAAGTTAAGTATTACTCAATTGAGATTTGAAAGAAAACCCAGAAATACAACCAACCCTTAGAAGGAGAGGAGAATTTAAATTTCCACACTGTAGCATGCCACTGTGTATGCAATGCAGTGGGTGAAGTGGTTGCATTCACTAACACCATTTAGACATGGATCACCTCTGGCACACAAGCAGACCATGAGGGACAGTGATGCTATCTGTTTTAAACAAGCCACACCATTGGAAAAACTGTTATTCTACAAAAAAAAACAAAAAACAAAAAACAACTCTGCACACGTATTGTTCTCATATTTTCTTTTTCAAATAAACAAACAAAAGTCCCAATGTTCAGCCTCTACCACAGATAGTCTTGATGTGGATATGTTTCATTCTATCATATAGAATCTTAGTCAAATTTTTAACTCGGTAATTTGCCATTGAGTACAAAATTGGTTTATAGGATCGAAGATACAATGAAAAAATTTTAAATCTGAAAAAGTGTGCTGTTGGGGACCTAAGAACACATCCGCAGAAAGAATAGAAAAACTTCACTCCCTGATACAGACTTGGCCTAATCAGGAGGCGTTCCCCTGACGCGTCATGAGAATTGAAACCACCCTAAGGATAGGCCAGGGGCTCCGCCAATGTAATCTGCCCATGCTCCTTATGTGTCCCTATGATCTTTCTGCTGATTGGCCCATGTCTTCTATAAACGCCATCCATCTTCTTCAATAAACGAGTTCCAGCTTTGACTGGGCTCCCTGGTAGGTCTGAGTGTCTTCCATAGTGAAGGCTGGGTGGCCACCAGCCAGCCCCTACCGTTCTCGATCACGCCTGCGCTGGGGCATGTTTTTCCCCTAGCCTTCTCCACTGGCCGGAAGAAGCTAAACCCAGGTCAGGAAGAACTAAAAACCCCAGCAACTCAAACAGGACCCCAACATTGTGCTTCTCAATTAGTTCCTAAAAGTAGAAGAGAATGCTCATCATTTGAAATTGGGCAACCTCAAACTGCTGTGTCTCTCATGAGTGACCACTTCCCGATGCCCTCTCTAGATGAACAGGGTATGAGCTTCCTATTTACTAGAACTTTAACGACAAGAGGAGAAAATGCATACAACTCAGAATAAGCAGTGTGGTATGAACCACATCTTAAGGTGGAATAGGACTGCTCACACTGCCAAAACCAGCACACAGAAAAAGCCCACTTCCTAAAAGAGTCCCGTTGGCATACCTCAAAAACAAATCAGCAAGCCAAAAAACTTTCATTTTCAAATGAGCTTGTGGAATGAACTGAACAAAATTAAACAGACTTTTCTTCTATCATCTTTCTCACAGCTTTTTAAAAACATACACATATGCTAATATACTCTACCAACCATCAAGTGGGAGACACCAAATGCACCTGCCTTACTATCCTACTACCATGGTGCATTCTTAGAACAGTGCTCTCAACCGTGAAGTTAGGTAGGTGTGTATATATGAAGTTCACCATGTTACTACAAAGGCATGGGATGCTGCTTTGAAGAGAGAGCAGCAGTTAGAAACAACTATACTGCCTACTGCCTACTAATACACATTTTCTCATTGATAGCAATTAGAAATGGGTTACAAAGCTCGGCAGGGTGGACATGCCTGTAATCCCAGTGACTCAGGAGGCTGAGGCAGGAGGATCACAAGTTCAAGGCCAGCCTGAGCAACTTAGCAAGGCCCTAAGCAACTTAGTGAGACCCTGTCTCAAAATTTTAAAAAATAAATAAATAAAAAGGGCTGAGGATATGGCTCAGTGGTAAAAGTACCTCTGGGTTTAATCCCCAGTACCTGAAAAAAAAAAAAAAAAAAATGGGTTTCAATATGTAAAACTTAACTTTATAGCCATCTTTTTACACATATAAGGAAGAATTAATTAATGTAGTTTCAAATAGAGTAAGTTTCTTTTCATTTACTTCCTTAGTACATTAATGGCAAGCTACAATGAGAGAAAAAATATAAATGAAAAATTGAGAGGTCAAAACCATAAACACAGATAATAAACCTTTCTCATATGGACCCAAGGGAGGCCTACATAACACCTAACAGCAAGGCAGACTTAGGAGGAAACAAAAAGTTCCTGGGACCAGCAGTAATTATAAGCTTGTGGCCACCAGCCTCTAGTTTTCCTCCCATGGAGAGACTGTTCATTGTCCCCTAATGCCCATTCTCCCTTGTTTCTTCAAGTAAAACAATAATCAAAATCACTAACATTTATCTAATGTTTCCTTTGTTTCAGGCCCTGTCTTGAATGCTTCATGTGTATTAACAGTATAATCCCTACCATAACATTATGAGACAGGAACTCCTACTAGCCCCTGGTTCTAAAAGAAAACAGGCACAGAGGTTAAGAAACTTTCCCGAGTCACAGTCTTTAAGAGGCAGAGCTGGGAATCTAAACCAGCCCATCTGAGAGAAATGCCCTTCATTTCCCTTGCAATTAAGTGTGTTCATGTGACTATGTGGGATAATGTGACCATAAGTGACACTTCAAATTTCTGGCTCCTCTCTTTAAGGTTGAAACCACTTCCTCTGGCTTTTCTCTGCCCTGAGGGCTAGAACAGACTAGAGATCTAACAGCTTCTTCTGTGTGAGACCAACTCCCTGAAAGTAACAACACTAAAGGAAACAGGCTATCTGAATGATCCTCTATAGATTCCAGCAGCCTGGAATGCTCAACTTTGGACTGTTTCATAAAGAGGAAACACCTAAGAAATTCCACCTATATTACTTGTGTGGGTCCATCTTGATTTGTTAACTTGACTAGATTGAAAGATGGCTCTGAAATAAATAAAGCACACTCCTGTGAGCATATTTCCTGGGACAACTGGCATGCAGGATGGCAAACTAAAGTGTTAAAATCCACCCTAAATGTAGGAGGCATCAACCAGCAGGCTGGGGGGGTCCAGATGACACACAGCGGAAACATCCACTCCAGCCTCCTCAGCCTGCCTGGACTCACAGGAGCAGTTCTCCAGGGGGCTTTCAAGAATTCAGCCTTGGACTGGGGCTCCAACATTGGTGGCTCTTGTCCTGAGGCTCCAGTTTCCTGGACTGAGCAGCTACTGGTTTTCCTGGCTCTCCAGCCTACAGACAGCCACAGTGGAACCATCCACCCTCTGACTGTATAAGCCAACATAATAAATCCCCTCTTATTGTTACGGTTTAGTATGATGTCCCCCAAAAACTCACATGTGAGACAATGCAAGAAGGTTTGGAGGAGAAATGACTGGGTGATAGCCTTAACCTAATCAGTGAATTGATCCTTGATGGGATTAATTGAGTGGTGACTGGAGGCAGGAGGGGTGTGGATGGAGGAGGTGGAGCATTGGGGGGCATAGCTATGGGGTATAGATTTTGTTAACTGAGAATGGAGCCTCTCTCTCTGCTTCCTGATCATCACATGAGCTGCTTCCCTCTGTCACACTCTTCTGCCATGACGTTCTGCTTTACCTCAAGCCTGGAGAAATGGAGTTGACCTGCTATGGACTAAGACCTCTAAAGCCATAAGCCCTCAAATAAACTTTCCTCCTCTACAATTGTGCTGGGTAGGTCTTTAGTAGCAGCAGCAAAAAAAAGCTGACTAAAAAAGTTATAATATGTGTGTATATTCTATTAGCTCTGTTCCTTTAGAGAACCCTAATACATTACTTCAGTAACTTTAGGGCATATCTATTAAAAGAAGCTTAATCTCATTTTGTTTTGGCTTCACACTCTCTTTCTCTTCTTTAACTCTACTAGTAATTTGTTTCTTAATAAAACTTGGTTCTCAACTTAGTAGTAGGTCTTCATAACAAACCTGTTAATATTCTCATCCAACAGATGAGAAACTGAGGCACAGGTTAAGTAATGTGGTTTACTATCACAGAAGTGACAGAGCTGGGATAAAAACCCAACACTCTCACTTCAAATTGTAGCTGAACAGGTATGTTTGAATGGTTGAGGTACCACCAAAGTCATGCCACATATTCACGGAGTTCAGCCCCTTGAGAAATGTACAACACTTAAAATACAGAGTGTTGTTCTCAAATAGCTCTATGTACAACACTAAAGGAGCACCAAGGTCAGGCCATTAAGGACAATCAGTAAGCATGCAGAAAGGATAAACAAGGGCCAAAAGAGGAAATGACCTCAGAGCAATGTGCTAGATGCAAGTACAAAAATAAAAAAAAATAAAAAATAACAAGGTGGCAGGGAAGGAGAAACTGAAGGGACTGCACAGGCAAAGGTTATGCGGCTTTAAACCCCTGCAGTTGCTCCTACAACTACCAAAGATGCTTCAAAGAGGCTACACAGGGTACTGTGGGTAGGGTAAGCAGATAACACTGCCAGAAACTGGAAAGCAGTGCTACTTAGCCTGAAATCTCACTTTTAACTTTTTCTTTCTCAAATTCTAGCTTCAAACATGACAGAGGTGATTGAACTTCTCATTTCCTTAAGTTCTTAAAACTATGAGCCCTCAAATAAACTTTCCTCCTCTACAATTGTGCTTGTCAGGTCTTTTAGTTGCAGCAGTGAAAAAGCTTAACTAAAACAGTTATAATTAAGATTCTAAATATTTGAAGGACCCTTCCCATTAACTCATTAAGTTAATGTGAATGGGCATTAGGGGACAATGAACAGTCTCTCCATGGGAGGAAAACTAGAGGCTGGTGGCCACAGGCTTATAATTACTGCTGGTCCCAGGAACTTTTTGTTTCCTCCTAAGTCTGTCTTGCTTTTAGGTGTTATGTAGGCCTCCCTTGGGTCCATACGAGAAAGGTTTATTATCCGTGTTTAATGGTTTTGACCTCTCAATTTTTCATTTCTATTTTTTCTCTCATTGTAGCTTGCCATTAATATACTAAGGAAGTAAATGAAAGGCAAAATCATTCAATCTGATTAGACTTCAGCCTTATCTATAAATTGATATCAGGTTTCTCAGGACCTAGGGTTGAAGGAACCTTGGGCACATGGTCCAGCCACTCCAGTGCTACCACATATCCACTCTGCTAGCTCTGAGACAGAGGGTAGACCAGCCATCCCTATTGGAACACAGTCACAGGGAAGACCAGTGCATGGGAGCCCCAGGTCTGTGGTAAGGGTATTCCTTATGTTAAGTTTAATTTGTCTTCTTTGTTTTAATTTTCCTGGTGTTTTATCAAGCCTTTTTAACAAACAAAAATGAGTTTGCTATTTTAATACAAGCTGGCCCTTCAAATATTTAGAATCTTAAAAATAAAAGGTTATAAGGTATTTTCCAAGTGTTACAAAACCCCTAAATATGTGTAATCAGATATTTAAACATTGTTATGTACTCTTAAAATTCATTAAAAAATATCCCACAATTATGTTAGATAGTAGGCTAATCTAAAAAAATTGCTTACCTTAAAGTGACTACTGAATGTATTTAAAAATGATAAAATAATAATAGTAATAATCATAATGGTAATAGATGATGGGATCAATGAGATTACATTGGATCAATCAACACACAGGGCATTCTCTGAAATATATCTTCATTCTCAAAATCTGTTTTAATGAATTTCTTTACTTTGGCTTCTATGTGGGGAAATGGTTTCCTTCATGTTGATATGCTGGCTGTTAACAGTAGATCTTAATGTTAACCACCGCCACACTTTAAAGTTACACTGTGCTTTTTGCCAGGGACTTAATCCCTACAATATTTCTTCCTTAAACTATTCTGCTTTTGAAGCGATCAAAACACTTTTCCCCAATTATCATCACCTCTCCCTTAAGAAGGAAGGCAGCAAGTACAATCAGGGAGGACTATGCTATTCAAGTTTCCTCTTAATGACAATATTGGTGATGCCACAGAGTTCTAGAAAAGTCATCAGTCTTGTCACAATGCAGCTGAGGCCAGCATAAAAAATCATAGGAAAGCAGGACCTGTTTAAGACTCTCACCAGCACCAAAAAAGGAAGGAGGCAGGAAAAATACATGTTCCAAACATGGAGGGGAAGATGTTAAATGTCCTTTAAAAATAACAAAAGTAAAACACAAAATATTTGCATTATTTCTTGAAAGACACAAGAACAAAAATACAAAGTATACAATATTTTAAATATATTAAAATATATTAATATATATTAAAATATATTTATAAATATATTAAATATATTAAATCTCAACATCTTATTCACAGTTGCTGCAGAGTGAAAATAATCCAGAAATCAGGAGAGGTGATGAGTCCTGAAGGCAGATACAAATTAATCTAGGAGAATGATAAAAAGCCACCACTGTTGTGATGTGGTTCAGAAAAACCCTAAAATACAAGGTGGGTTCCAATCTCCAAGGAAACTGAACTATGTGACTAAATGGAGAAAATATCCCTATACTCTTCCCCAACAATGTTCCTTCTTCAACTACCCTGCTCCCTCAGGCAGGTATTTTTGCTTTATAAAGCATAATTCCACGCATGATTACACTTGGCAAGTTGTAAAAAAATTAAAAAAAAGGACAGAGTGAACTGCAGTATACAGATTACCTAGCCAGAATACACAGGACAGAGCTATGAAAAGTACAGTAGGAAAAGTACACTGCATGCAAAGCGCTCACTTTTCAATCAGCACAGACATATGCTTTAAATCTCATCTAGTAGGTTCACACATACTTTGTCATCTAACTTCACAACTCTTGTTTCAATTTTATTACAAGTCTGATTCAAGTGTTTTCTTTGCTTTCACAGAAGGATCCATATATACTAAGGCTTAAACCCTGGTATAAAAGATTTTGGTAAAATATCACTGTATGTTTTCCAGGCATGAGTGCTTCTGATTGCTGAAACAAGCCATCTAAGAAAGTGGTATCTTCTATGAAGCTCTCTCAGTCAGTGTATGGCTTGGGTCTCCATCTCCTGGAAGACAATGACCCCACGCGCTTCCTCTGATGTTCACAGACTGCTTTTCAATTCTCATAAGTATCTGCAGCTCCCACCTGCTTTTAGCTCTGACTCCTCTTCCCACTTCTTCTGTAAGTTCCTGTTAAGTGCACACTTGGTGGCAAGGATTGCACTAGATGCCAGGATGGCACTTCTTTTACACAGAAGTCCCTGCTACCGAAGAGTACATGTCCAGCAGGAAAATGGAGCAAAGGCACTACTCAGGAACAAAATCAAGTAGAAAAGGTTGGAAAAGTGCCATAAGAACCCAGAAAGAAGCCGGGCGCGGTGGCGCACGCCTGTAATCCCAGCACTATGGGAGGCTGAGACAGGAGGATCGCGAGTTCAAAGCCAGCCTCAGCAATGGCAAGGCACTTAGCAATTCAGTGAGACCCTGTCTCTAAATAAAATACAAAAAAAAAAAAAAAAAGGGGGGGCCGGGGATGTGGCCCAGTGGTCGAGTGACCCTGAGTTCAATCCCCGGTACCACAAAAAAAAAAAAAAGAACCCAGAAAGAAAAAGAACCCAGGTGAAGTCTGAGAAGGTTTCAGGTAGGTGAGGTACACTATCGTGGAAGCATGAACTTACATGCTTACAGCAGACAAAGGTGGGGGGGAGAGCAGGATTCCCAGACAACCAGAGCAGGATTCCCAAAACCTGAAAATGAGAGAGCAGGGGACAACTAAGGAGCCCCAAGCAGTTCATGAGGTTGCAGACTATACTGGAGATGCAGGAGGATGAGGATGGCATGCCATCACCGTGAAGCCCTTTTATATCATGGAATGTGTACACTTTATCCCAGAGTGTACACACACACACACACACACACACACACACACACTTCCATAAATCCTAACAAGGTCATATAAATTGTTTTTCATTGTTATGGATCTCTCCAGCAGCATTGTGAAGGATACACTGGAATAGAGAAAAGATGAAAAGGAATTAGGAGACTTACAGCCACTGTCAGGATAGGAAGAAGAAGTCAGACTGCAAGGAAGAAAATTTTAAAAACTCAGTGATGCACATGCTGTGAGAGGTGAGAGAAGGATCCAGGCTGACCTTCAGTTTCTGGCTGGCACAGAAAATCATTCCAATTGCTCAGAGGGAACTGAGAGGAAGGAGGCAGATTTACAGGGGAGAAATAACGATCTTGGTGCTGAACTTCACATATGGCTGAACTTCACATATGACCAAAGGTATGAAGCAATCTGTACTTCCATCAAACAATACCACAACACCATCCTAAACCTGTCTGTTCCTAAGCCACCTACACACAGAACATTCCAACTTGTCCCAAATCTGATTCCAAGATCATCTGTCACACCAATAATGTTGTGGTCAAAACACCACATGGGTAATAATGTAACAGTAACCTAGTTTCCCTTTTTGACACACACCCAAACCACACACTTCAAAATACTTGCTATTTCTCGTACACTCTTCATGGCTTTCCTCTAACTTTCTAAAAGCTAGGGCCAGAAAATTCCATCACGGGACATTTATGGGGAGTCTTGTTTTAACCTGGTTGGGATCTCTACAGGAGAATTTTTCCAGACTTCAGTGACTGACAAATAGTTCCCATAAAACCAGAGCTCATAAAGAGAAAAAGAATTATCATTAACATTAAATTTCAGAATGAAGAAAAACAATATCCTCAGAACACCATTCCATGCAATTTGGTACTGGTATGGGAATTAAAAATACTAAGTAGGAAACAAAGAATGAACCCATCCCATCACTGTGACTTTCACATCTTCTTTTCTCTACCCCAAATACACATGTGACTGTTCACCCTAACTACAAATGACAACATTATGGCTTGCTGCCAATAAAACTATACACTCAGCAAGATGCATGAGCATTTTTTGGAAAACAGTTTGGCAGTTTCTTAAAAAGTTTAGCAGACACTCAAAAGACCCAGCAATTCTACTACTAAGTACCTACCAAAGAAAATCTGAAACATATCCACACAAAGACTCACAAGTGAAGTCCATAAAAGTATTATTTCATAACACCTAAAAACTGGAAACAATCCAGGGTCCATCAATTGGTCAATACATCAAATGCAGTATATCCACACAATGGAATTTAATTTGGTCATAAAAAGGAACAAAGATGTATGATATGCTATGACATGGATGAACACTGGAAACATTATGTTAAATGAAAGTAGCCAGACACAAAAGGTTACCTACTATATGACCCTACTTACATGAAATTTCTTTAAAAAAGGCAAAACTAAAGAAATAGATTAGTGGATGCCCAGAGCTGGGCTAAGAGTGGGAGCTAACTACAAAGTGGGAGGAAAAAGCACTGAGGATCCTGAAAGTATTCTGCACCTCGCTGTGGTGAATTTATAAATGATATGCAAATTTACTAAGCCACTAAACTGTACACTGAATAAACTGTGTAACATATAAATCACACCTCATAAAAAAGAAAAACTTCAATCTTATAATATTCTAACACAAGCAAAATTCATCTGTCAGCATGTAACTCTAAGAATTCTATATACAGATTTGTGTCAGAACACTCTCTTCAACTTCAAAAGTTCTCCTTTTGTAGGATACTCAAACATTACTGAATTGAATATCCAAGCCTCTGGGCCCACGACTTTGTACAGATCAATAGCTCTGTATAAAATGCCCTCCCCTGCCTGTCAACCACATAAACTCCTCTCTTGCCTCAGGGTTCCAACATAAAAACTAACGCCCTCTCCTACCACTGCATAGCACCTGTACACTCTGATACAGCAATGAGCACATAGTGTGGTATCTTGTGTGTCCCTCTCCCTCTTTACTGAACCAATGTTTCTCCATGACAGATTCATGGACAGGTTCCTAGGAATCCACAACATGTCAAGAAACATTTTTAAATTTTCTCCTCAATATCCCAGTTTGTAATGCATTTGGAATAGAGGAAAGGCAAACTTATCACT
Organism: Tamias sibiricus; assembly: GCA_025594165.1. Taxonomy (NCBI): domain Eukaryota; kingdom Metazoa; phylum Chordata; class Mammalia; order Rodentia; family Sciuridae; genus Tamias; species Tamias sibiricus. The sequence continues at coordinate 52,579,399 of CM046659.1, forward strand.
TTCATTGTGTGGCACTAACAAGAAAACAACGGAGGTGGACCTACTGGACATATGATGCATTTAGGGCAACAGAAGGCCACATGAAACCACAATATACTCTCCAAGAATCAAGACTTCAGCAGTTCCAAGACAGTACTGGTGGGAAACCTGTGGCAGCCTGTGGCAGCAGAGAAAGTCAAACTTTAAAATCCTGCCTGCACAGTCAGCACAGCATTCTGTATTGCAAACGGTGCTTTTGTTTTAGCAAAACAGCATCATCTGTTGCAGAAGCCCTGATTTGGGAGATGGCTAAGATTGCGGTTGGCTGTGGGCCATAGAGATGTTTGGGCATTGCCGCCTTCCGTGGTCTCACGGGACTTGGCCCAAGATCTCGCGGAACTTGGCCCAAGATCTCATGAAACTTGAGCCAAGAGCGGAGGGGGTCGGCACCATTTGGTTGTTGGTTGTTTGGTGGTGTGTGTGGTGCGTGTTAGAGTTGTTGTCAGAGCCGGAGAGAGAAGTTAGCAAAATAAAAAGCCTGTTTGTTTCCAGTCTGCCTCTGAACTTGTTCCCCCGGCGTCGCTGCTCCAAGCAGCAATCGCTTCAGGCGGCTACAGGTGGCGGCCCGTACGGGGAATTCGGAGCAGACAGGTAAGAACTGAAAGGTCTCTAAAGATGGGTTCAAATATAACTAAATCCCAAGGGATAGAGGCTATGGAAAGAATCCTTGATATACTTGACTCTGTTGTCAGTGAGGAGGATTTAGAAAAAAGTGAAAGTGATCAAGAAAGCATAGCTTCCACTGGGTCAACTAAGACCAGTAAAGAGAGTATTAGAAGAGTCCCAAAAATGACAAAAATCCAAGCTGTTAGAGCTATTTGGGAGTTATTTGAGATAGCTGAAGAATACTTGCTCTTCATGGAACCTGGGACTCAGGATATTGCTGTCAGTGAAATTAGCAGTAGTGAAGAATCTAGTAAAAGTGATCCTGAGAAAATGAGGAAAAAGAAACTAAAAAAGACCAAGAAAGAGGACCGTCAAGTAGAGGAACTACTTGTGTCCTCTACTCCCCCATGGGTGGAATCCATTACAAAAAATATGAAGGGTATTACTAGACATTTGCATACCCTAGAAACAGAAATAAAAAGTCTTTCTGAGCGCTTATGCACTCTCGAGGGTAACTCACAGATACATTGGGAACTGCCAGTATTTGAAAAAAAAAAAAAAATGGACAGAGGGTCCACCAGTCAGTAGATTTCAAAACAATAAAAAATCTCAAAGAGGCAGTAATGGCATATGGACCCCAAGCTCCTTTCACGCTGAGTATGCTGGAGTCCCTTAACACCTTTAGCTTAACCCCCTCAGACTGGAAAAGTCTATGTAAAGCAGCATTAAGCGGGGGGGGTGGGGGTGGGGGGGGGGGGGTGGGGGGGCAATACTTGGTTTGGCGATCGCAATTTCAAGAACTTTGTATAGAAACAGCTAAAAGAAACGCAGCCAACCGCAATCTTAGCCATCTCTCAAATCAGGGCTCCTGCAATCTGTCACATTAAATTAATATGGATTAATTTAATTAATTAAATTAATCTGGATTTCAATGACTGTAGTTTTAGCTTTCATTATGCATTGGCTTTTGTTTATAGTTGTAAAAGAAATATAAGCATAAGGTGTTTATTTCTAGTTACAGGTTTGCTACATATCTAAGTAACATTATAACAAAAGTAATCTAAGTCAATACTAGGGATTTTCAGATACTTTTTCCCCTTTGAAACAGAGCCATTTATTATTCAAATTAGAGAGGCAGTATACTACAAAACAGACCCCTCAATAGCAGAGGCCATATCTATATCTTTTCCTCTCTATAGCCCAAATGGCAGAAGTAAAGTCCTCATAAAACATGGTTGAATAAATAAGTCTGCATTATGTTCCTATTCCAAGATAACAAAAATGTGAAATGGTACTACCTGATACTGCCCTCGACTAACCTATTTTGAAGCTTTAAAACTATGGGAGTTAGGCATAAACACTAACCAAGCAGAACTTGAAGAAGGGGTGGTGGGAAGGGGTGAGCAAGGGAAGATAAACAGGCAGTGAACTCTTTCAATACACAAAGTAAAGAGAACATTTATAAAATATTTACCTGGGATCCAAGATTTAACCTAAACTCACCTCTTTATAAAATTGGTTCTTCTAATTCATTCTTCTCTCTTAATGGAAACACTAGCAAAGGAGAAAGTTGGTACTAAGCAAATATTAGAACAGATAGCCTTATTCAATTTATTTTCTCAACAGGTGGCCACTGTACCAGGCACTTTACTAAATGCTGGGGATACAAGAAAAGAGGGACAGGAGCCCAGTGAGGAAGAGAAACAGTAAACAATCATAAATAAAGAGGACAACTGAGATTCTAACAAGTTTGTAATCTTTATAATTCTTTAAAATTTTATAAAATTTTACAATCATATCTATAAATATTAACAATTCCATAACCACATTTTAAAGATTAGTAGGTAGGATGGTCAGTTTTATGTGTCAAGTTGATATGACTATAGTAAAAAATTGAGAATTTTGGAAAGGACAAATGTTATTATGTGAACATACGTATACAAAGAGAGAGGCTTGAAAGAGTCATTTGTTCATTCATTGTTTAATAAATTCCTACTAAGCCCCTATAATATTACAGGTATTTTCCAAGGATATTACTGGGACATGCTCCCCAAATCTATGGAGCTCACATTCAAGTGGGAAAGAGAGACAATAACCAAGTAAGCAAATATTTAAAAAAAAAAAAAAAACTAGAATATGGTCTATTAAGGACACAGTATACTGTGATAGACCAAAAGGCCAGCAAGAGAATGCACAACACATGTCACTGGAGTCTTAGCAGTCCTGCCTAGCTAAGCAGGCAAGTGACCAGATCTGATTCAATTTTCTGAAAGGGTCTCCAACTACCCTGTGGCACAGGCAAGGCAGGGGAGCAGGAAGAAACCCATTCTGGCCAGAAGAACACTTCCAGTGTAGCAGCTGCCTCCTCCAAGAACCGGGTTCTGCTTGACTTATGGTCTTTCCTTTCATATATTTTTGTATTTCCCACATCTTCAACAATGAACAAGTTAAAGCTTATTTAAGGAAAAGATAATTATTTGTATGGAGATCTCTCAGTTTGCCATTGCTATACCTGTAGATTTCTAGCAACCTTGAGATTTCCTATTATAACCCTTTTGTCCTAATAATGGTATTCAGGGGCCTGATAAGACAGAAAATTATTTCATTTTCATATTTGGAAATAAATGACTTTATGTGAAATACACTCTGGAAGTTTCTAAAGTCTAATACCTCCTGGCTAAGAAGATCAGAGTCAACTGAGAAAATTATCACTTTTCTAAGCCTTAAACTCCTAATTCTGAAAATTTATCAACTGTGAGACATCCCAGGACAATTACTTGCAAGTGAGAGTATAATGGTAGGTGGAAGCTTCTTCTTGAAAGTTGCCCTCAGATTGTGCAGTGGACTAAGACCCTGTTACAGATAATAACATTCAGAATGCAGAAAGGCCCACAGATTTATAAATGAGTGATATATCTGTTGCCTAATTATTTGATGAAAAGTTGAGTTCATTTAAACTTTAAAGAGTGAGCAAAAAGTTTTAAGGTAAAATAGAGACCAGCATCAATATCTGAAGCTCTGCTCATGAATCCACAGTAAAGGCCACTATGGAGGGATGGGTAGGTTCAAGCCACAATAAATTAAGAGATCAGCACTCATCAAAGAACCCTCTAGAACTTGAAACAATCAGAAACTATGCTGACATTGTACTGCATGACCAGATGCAATACACATTGCATTTGTTTAAGCTTTGCCAATGCCTTTGTACAACACTACAAAGCATTTTCCTTGTAATGAAATACTTCAAATACAGGAATATGGCCCATGACACAAATGAGCTCTCAAAAACTATGAGGCAAATTCTGCCTTAGAAAGATGGTAGCAGACACAGAGGAGCAGATGCAGGTTTGCCTATCTGCCATTCATGTGTCTTTGCCAGTCCTCTGATTGTTTCTGAGGCAGCCAACAAGGGCACATTGGCACCACACAAGACTCTGGTCTCACAAGATTTCTTACTCCACTTAATTTTCCCCAACAATACACACTACAGATTAATGCCTGGAGAATGTTAAACATCTTCATTGTGAATCAAATGATTCCTCTGTCTTAAGTCAATTAAAACAAGCTATACTTTCATCTCACCCACGGGAAGCTCAGACTTACTAGGAAACAGCTCAGAACTATGTGACTGACCACTTGCTGGCCCAAGCCTTGCCGACAGCCTTTGGAGTTCCAAACCAGCCAGACCACACTCAAGTTGTACATCACTGCACTCAAATTCTCTTAGGTTAGGAGGACAACTAAGTAACATAGTGTCAAGGAACAGAGGCTAGAAATCAATGCTCAGCTGCTGAGTCAGCATCCACATGCTCTGGCCAGCAAGGCTGCCAGCTCAACACATCTGCCCCATTCTTTTGGTGTTATGGCTTAGATATGGGGTGTCCCCCAAAAACTCATGTGTGAGACAATGCAAGAATTTTCAGAGGTGAAATGATTAGATTATGAGGTTGGTCCTAATCAGTGGATTAATCCACTGATATGGATTAACTGGGTGGTAACTATAGGCAGGTCACAGGTAGCTGAAGGAGATAGGTCACTGGGGGCATGCCTTTCAAGTTTATATTTTGTCCCTAGTGAGCAGAGCTCCTTGTTCTCTCTCTCTCTCTCTCTCTCTCTCTCTCTCTCTCTCTCTCTCTCTCTCTCTCTCTTCTCTCTCTCTCTGCTTTCTGATTGTTATGTCCTAAGCTTACTTTCTTCTGCCATACTCATCTTCCACAGTATTCTGCCTCACCTCAGGCCCAGAGCTATGGACTCTGCCAAATATGTACTGAGACCTCTGAAACTGTGAACCCTAAATAAATTTTTCCTCCTCTATGTGGCTCTTGTCAGGCCTTTTGGTCACAGTGATGAAAAAGCTGACTAAAACACTCAGCCTTCCCTCTTGTGCCCCTGAATGTACTAGGAAGCTCCTGTGATACCAAGTCAACCTCCACCTGTCTACTCAATCTCATCAGGGCTAGCTCTTACATCATCAATTTTTCCCTAACTGTGGTTAAATCAGAACTTCAAAATGAAAACACTATCAGGTCCTCAACATAAAGTCAAAAACTAAAAATAAGTTTAAGTCTTCAACATTATCTTTTCTTGCTGCTATTCATAAACAGGGGCTAACAAGGACCCTCATGGGTAATTAATGATTCTATTAAGGACTGTGCTGCATCTGCACAGAACTCCTTAATCTAATGGTCTTGACTGAGAAACTTTCAAAAAAAAAAAAAAAAAAAACTTCTTTTCAAAGGAGTCATTTTGAAAGCTTTGCTTAAAATTAGTATTTTTTTTTCTTTTAGATTTCACTATAAAGGCAAAACAAAACTTCAGGATATATTACAGCTATGCTTATTGTTGCTCTACTTTTGAAAAACTAATTTGCAACAAATATGTTCAAATGAGTTTCATTTAAAGCAAACACTGATACTGTTTAACTCATTTTAAATGAATAACTACAATTTGGGTAGGAGTTTGTTTTGGAGAAAGCAGGTTGTTATTTAACTGTTGTTTATAAGTCCTGAAAATATTAATGGGAGGGATGCATCAGTTCTGTAAAAGTAAGATCTTTCAGACTCAAGAGCTCTCAACTAAGGCACTCAGTTTTGAATTAAACAGGTTTAAGGCACAATGCATGATTTAACCATAATCAACTGAATTGCATGTTCATTTCCTTCAGATACATGAAGGAGGAAAGACCCGTTCTCAACAATTATTCATTTCTGATAAAGACCAATTTTAGCAGCAATTAAGTGCCTTGCCAATGACCAGACTCAAATATCAAAATCCCACCTTTTCCTTTTAGTAAAGAAGTTGGTTTGCACCACCCTTTTTAAAGAATGGAGCCAGATTTTTACCAAGTAGAACCTTGCAGCATGGGAGTGGTTTGTGACAGGGCTATTTTCAGGACTTCTGGCTGGCCCCAGCTTTTTTGTTTCTCAGTTGTGCTAGTGGGGTCTCATGAGGTACCAGAATCATATTTTTAGAAAATTAACTTTTAAAAATTTTTTGCAACTCTGGGGAGTAGGGGGCAAGCTGAAGCATTAAAGGCAGTCAGTGTTTAAAAAAAAAAAAATAGCTCTTAGGCACTTGACTCAAGTAAATCAAAAAGTAAATCAAAGATTTTAAAAATAAACCAAAACAAAAATGTACCCAAAGAAGAAGATAGAAAAGGAAAGGTAAACAATGATAAAAGAAGCAACAACAGGGAAGGGTCAGGGAGTGAGGTTCCATAAGAAGTGAACCTCAATGGTTCTAAGCAAGAAATCACATCCTCTGCCTGTTCTTCTTCCCCTTCCCTGGCCCATCTGTCTTCCTTTCCTTCCTTCCTTTCCCTCCCAGCCCTAGTCAGCACCAAAACAAGGAAGACGTCCCTTCCCCATTCTATGTAATGCCCTATCAGTTAGGGTATCCCAGAGGCAAGGCACTGGGTTAGATAATTAAGGATTCCGTGGCTTATCCAATGACTCCACCTCCACCCAGCTGTCCTTCTAAATGTGCTGCCACATTCTGAAAATCCCTCCACCTCCCTGTCAGCTGGACCAGCTTGAATCACATGTAACCCTACTTCTTTCCACCACCTCCCCACATGCTCATCAATTATGTCAGCAGGGAAGAAGCAAAGCCAGGCTGTGAAAAGACACCTGAGAAAACAAACTCAACAACACATGAGAGAATTGTTTCAACATGAACTAAAGGTCTCCACAATCACAGTATTGATGGTTCAAAGAAATTGAGTGAATGCACAGACTAGATTGACAACTGATTAAAAACAATCTGCTCTTTCTGTGAAGCCACAAATCAATTACAGGGAGAAATGGAATAAATGCTAAGATTAGTTTGGTGAATCAAGTCCTTAAAAATTAATATTCTATCATTTTTCACATATCTTTAAGAGTAAAACTTGATTTTTTTAAAGAATGTGCCAAAGAGGACATTTTACAGAGTTTCTAAAGTCTGAACCTGACAAATTCAAATTGAACAAATTCCTTATTATGTAACACCCCTGTTCAACAGCTGCCAACCTAGTGTTTTGCTACAAATAGGCATTATAGAAAATTAATGATACTTTCCAGTTTTTGAAAGACAAAAAGAACCATGGTGACATCTGTACTTAGATTTAATTAAAAGCTGGCAGAAAATTCTGAATCCAAGAAATGCTTAAATCCTAAAAAATGCCTTTCTAATCCCACAATAGGGCCATAATTCCAAATGTATGGTACTCTGTGTCAAAATCTATGAAAAAAATATACTATGTTTCAAGACTGCAATTTTTGCTAACTACATCTGCAATTTTCAAAGAATATTCCTGAAGTTACTTTCACCTCCTCATGAAAAATGACTACTTTACACAAAAACAGCCAGTTCTTGGAGAAAGCAATTTTCTGAGCACTGTAATGCTCTGGTGAGCACATAACAGAGGCAGGCGTCAGTGGTGAGCTGGCGCAGCAGAAGGGCCAGCACGGTGCAGGGCACATGGCCTGGCAGATTCTCAACTCTGCACTTCCGAGAGCTCATGAAGCAGCCTCCTCCGGTGGATACCTGCAGCAAGGCAGCCCCAAGTCTGCCCTAGAAAATACATCCTAGAGCCCAGGTGACACTACAGATAAAAGAAGTGACATCCAGCAAGGAAGGAAGCCGGAGCAGGTGTGTTTGGTGTCCCATTTCAAGATGAAATATTCGGATCAAATAACTTTTCTGTGAGAATGATCCAAGCATCAATGTAAATGTTTCTGTGTTAGCCTCTCATTGCTGTGACTAAAATATCTGACATAAACAACTTAAAGGAGGAAAAATTCATTTTGGCTCACAGTTTCAAAGGTTTCAGTCCATGGTTAGCTGACTCCAAGGCAGAAACAAGGAAGGGCGTGGCAGAGGAAAGCTGCTTAGCTCGTGGGGGCAGGAAGCAAAGGGCAGGGATAAGATATAGTTCCCAAGGGCATGCCCCCCAGTGACCTACTTCCTCCAACTATGCCCCACCTGCCTTCTTCCCACCACCAGTAGTCCATTCAAACTGCTAATCTATCAAATCAATTAATTCCTGATGTTGAGGTTAAAGCCTTCTGATCCAATCATTTCCTAAATGCCCCACCTCTGCACATTACTGCATTGGAGACTAGAAACCAACCTTCTACATGTGAGACTGTGGAACACTAGACCCAAACCATAACAGTTTCTGAACTCCTCTGCAAAGATCACATACTTTTTACTCACTATAGTACGTCAGCAACTTACACAAACTCAGGACAGTTTAATATCTTCAATTCAAACCATCAGCCTTAAATTGGATCACAATCTTGCTTTTTTAAAAAATGGATGACAAAATCAGAACTCCACACATGAATGTTGAGTGGTCATTTATCATGTACCAACTGTACTGCTAAATACCCCAAAGTGGTATTTAGCATGCACAAAACCAAACCACCTTTTCTACACTGTTCCTTTGCACACACACAAGCCTCATCTGCAGCAAAAGAATCATACCTAAGACACTCAGGTCAGCAACATTCTGGAGGTAACAAGGAACCAGAGTCAGGATACCCTACAAGGGACCTAGAAGAGTCTGCTATCCTGGCAATGAAACAGGATCCAATGACCTACTAAGCTCTAGGTAGTTTAGGCTTGCCTTCTTTTACTCCACTTTCTAATCCAGACACAGAGCAATTACATGTCACAAGATCCAAAAAGCTCTTTTTCCTCTGTTGCTTATTCCAGTGACTAAGAAAGCAATTTCTCAAATTTCATGAGGGAAAATCCTCTTACTATGCACATTCAATGGTCTCTCCCTTCTAATGAAAAAAGTTATGTGGGATTCTTATGTTAATAAAAAAACACTTTTTGAAAGGTATCATAAACTTCTTTTCTACTCTTTCTTGTAAACCTTATACTGTCATCCCCTGTGGAGTAAGTAAATGAAAATAAGTCTCTGCTGGGTAGGTAAAAATTCACTGTTTTGCTAAATGCCCAACCAAACCTTTCCATGTGGGACCAGACACCAGTCAGGCAAAATACTTCCACCTCTATTCAGAAGGCAAAGAAGTGTGAAGAGGCTTTTCTTTTTTTTTTTTTTTTTTTTTTTTTTTTTTTTTTAATTTTTTTATTACTTATTTACTTATTCCAAAGGGGGAGTTGGAAAATAAATTCTAGATTGTGAGGTTTTCTCCACCTAAGACTCCTGGAAGTTGCAAAAGGCAAACCAACAAGGTCTACCAGAAAGAAATGATGTCAGCCAGCGTGCACACCTACAATGAGGAGAAGAGAGAGGAAGAGGAGGAAAGAAAGAGAAGGAAGAGAGAAAGAAAAGAAAGATCCATATTTGACTTTAGAGTGAGACCACTGGCAGGAGTCCCATATAAATCTATGCTTCATACATCAGTTAAAACCCCTGGCACTCAATAAATTACGCTAATAAATTACATCAGAGGAGCTACTAATTACCAAGGTCAGCAGGCCAAAGTAGTCAATTATTATTTTTCTTCTTATTTAAACAAAAGGCAATCCCTATGACTGAACAATCCTAAAGAATGATAGATCACATATGAAACCTACAGCTTTGCATTCTGGTCCCAATTCTTAGTTGAAACCTTGATTTAATTTCATTTTCAATAGCTCAACATATTTCAAGAAACTGCCAATTCAAAAGGTTAAAAATACAATCTAGAAGTTAACACTGATGCTTCTAAAACTGTATGCTCCACAAAAGGACCAAACAAACATGTTTATTTTGTTGCCACACTATCTAAGATAATGCAGAGATTCTGGGCATGATCAAAGACACTGTGGATTCAATACTCTACTACACCCCCTCCGAGGCAATGAAAAAACTCAACTGTGCAGAACATGAGTGAACCAACGGCACCCATGGGTGACAGAAATGCCCTCCACACAGTCTTCCCTTACAGAGATCTAAGTTACCATTAACATTTGACTTTTAGTTTTTAACTTTATTTGTAGGAATGAAATGTCTGAAAGGGACCTTCAGAGGATTCTCTTGAGTCCCAGTTTTCTATCTCTTTTAAATTTACAAAGTTATTCAATGATCCCTAATATGCAGAAAGGTCAATGAGACAAGCCCCATGTATCAAAGAAAGACTCAAGTACACTCTAAATGTTGTATCTAAAAAAAGAGAAACACCAATTTAAAAAATAATAATAATCCTCTAAGAAAATTCTGCTAAATCATCAGTTAACATGAACCTCAGTGGTCCACAAGCGGGCCACTCCTGTGGCATTACCTAACTGGATATCTTTACTATGTAACACTGAGGCTGTTGACTATTCAGTTTTCTTAGCAAAATATTCAGCATATTATACTCTTGGTCTTGGTCTTTTTTTTTTTTTTTTTTTTTTTTCAATCCAGTTACTTTTAGTCCAGGAAAATAAATTTCATATTTTGAAATATAGTCTATCAGAAAAATAAAGGCTGTTTTCAATTTAGTAATAGTCACCATATGTAGCTAATACATTTATAACGGAAAGCCAGAAAATGTCAGCTCTTAGAGAGCTCTCACTTTAGAGAGATCATCGGCAATAAATTGACTCATAGACCACCAACATTCCACCAAATCTCTGGGCTACCACCCCTAAGCATTATATCTCAGTTTGAGAAAATATCTGCAATTTCTGGGTCATTTTTTATTGAGCATGTGCCCATAGTATACCAGAAAGAAAATCTACAAGATAAAAATAATCAGCCAGATACACACTGTAAGACAGTCTCTTATAATCCAATCAAAACTAAATGAACAAATTCATTAAGCCACTTTACAAAACCACAGTTCACAAATCATTTGGACTGCAGTTTTCTCCCAAAGATCTGTACACACACTGAGCAGCAGACCGTCTCCCTCCTTCTTGCTGGCACGTCATGAGGCAATGCACGTGCTCACAGAGCCTGGTTTGTGTCTGTGTCTGTTTTATACTTAGAATACAGCTTCAGGGCTGCCGACACCACTAGGAATGAAGACCTTAATTCATAATAATTTATGCTATTATGCTGCTTTCCAAAGTATATGTAATTTTTTTTAAAAAGTCATCACATTCCCTTTTTATTTCTTATAAATCCCATGAATAATCTGAATTTTAGATATTTCATTACATATTGTGGTCCCTTATAAGAAATGGAGTGGGAATGGAGAAAGGAGATGAATATTCATTTGAGAATTCTACAAAGTGGAGGATGGGTGGGAGACTGCAGTGGAGAGAATGGGGATGAAAAAAGGAAAATCAGAAGGAAAGATGCCTTATGTTCCCCTGCTACAAATAACCCTCTCTAGCAAAAATAAATAGTTTAATGACAAGATCTCTGGTTCCTCATAATAATGAGTTTTTTTTTTTCCTTTATTGTGTTTTTATGCATTCATTTTTTAAATTTAAGATGGGGAATTAAAAAAAGCTTGCCTGATAAAAACATATTTTCTTAGAGTCAAAGAATAGAATCATAATTTAATATAATAATTAATTTCATATAATAATTTCACATTTTAAAATGTTTTAAATGTTTTTAAAAAGAAAGAAGAAAGGTGGAAAAATAAACTCATGTTGGTTTTCAGAGTACCCCAGCTGTCTTGCTTCAGATATATAACAAGCGGCACTCAACACAGTATGATGGGGGAGGGGGGCCAATCAACAGCAAATATGTAGGAACATGAAAAAAGAATACCTGGAAACTGGATAAACAGCAAATATCACATATGCCCTACAAGAATTATATTCTCTAAGAATCAAAGGAAAGGAGTTGAAAAGTAGAAGATAGAGAGTGAAAGCACACAAAATAAACCCAGCCAACACAAAAATGCAAAAGCGGCTATGATAAGTATCAGGAAAAAATAATGGAAAGAATATTTATCTGTGACTTTTGAATGAAAAGATAAGAAACCAGAGCAACTATTTTTTTTTCCAGAGCAACAAATTTTGAATAAAAATAAAGATTTATCACTGTCAAAATGTGGTTGGGTTTGTTGATTTTTCTGGAGAGATTTTTTAATACTACACAGTAAGAACGGCCATTTAAAGTCAAACACTGAAATTACTGTCAGCTTCCAGTCACATCCCTGTACTCACCCACTTTAACCCTTCTCTTTCTTAAAAGTTTAAAAGGAGGGGCTGGGGCTGTAGCACAGTGGCAGAGCACTTGCCTTATATGTGTGAGGCACTGGGTTCCATCCTTGGCACTACATAAAAATAAACATAAAATAGGATCATTCTGTCCATCTACAACTACAAAAAAAAAATTTTTTTTTTTAAGTTTAAAGGGAAAAATTTTAAAGCCATTACCATCTCATTTCAGGGCCAGCCAATCATCAATGAGTACCCATTATCCCATTATGTTTGTATGCTGAAGAACTTGAAAATCTAGCTTACCTTGGAAGACAGAACACTTTTAAGAAGTTTATTAAAGAAATACAAATAAACCAAATAGCTATTTTAGAATAAACAATGCATTCTTAAAAATCTGAGCAGGAAGCAAAGAAAGGGGAAAAGACCATCCCAGTAGAATGTTCCTACTTCCAGGAGAACATCTCATTCTTCTCTCCATCAGCCCAATGCCAGGTACTACACCAGGTGCTGGGAAGGAGAGCCACTGAGCAAGCCCCAGACCCTACCCTGAAGGAGCCCAATAAGGAAGAGACATTTCCACAGCACAGAATGACACTAGAAATCCCCGGTTCTGGATGGAGGAAAACAGAGGGGAAGCAGGGCAGCTTGCTGGAGGTGACATGTGGATTATATAACAGGTGAGCAAGACATGGAAGAAAGGGCCGAACTGCAGGCAGGCAAAAAGCACGGAAATGAAGAAAAGGGAAAGAAGAAAGCTATACAGACACATCACAGAGATACAGGGGAAAGTCCCAAGGACAAGAAATAAGTTATCCCAGACAATACATGTATAGAATTTATTGTCTCAAAAGTGTCCTTTCCTCTCAGCACCTAGGAGACATTTTCAGGAGCCATGCCCTTCACATACAGGCTGCTCTCCTTGGGGACATCAAGCAAGACAGAGCCCAGTTTGTTTCTCCTCCTTCCATACATTGTTGGAACAGACAGAGACCTTAAAAATCAGAGAGATACCTGATGCCCCTCCAAACGAGCAGAATTTGTGTTAAATAACAAATTAACACATACCTGCTTTGATCAAGAAAAATATATTTGGCTATTTTAAATTTTTTTAGTAATAAATCAAATTCTCCTAAAAATGAAGATCAATTAGCTAATACTTTAAAAATAAGCACACACACCAAGTATAACATGAAGTATATAAAAACATTTACATATATGGACCATATATTGAGGTAAGAGTGGGAAAAAAAAGAATATTAGCAATAATGGATGATTTTTTCCTCCCTCTTCCAAAAATTTTTGTTAATATTCTTAATATATGCTTTCAGCATACAGCTTTTTAAATTAATACCATTTTACCTGAATACAAATGTTCCACCTTTAAAAAAATTTTCATTTATAAGTTTTTCAGTGAAGGAAAGCTATATAATTAGTGTAAAGGATTAATGTTAACATCTAAAAATTATAAGAATTCATGATATATAACTTGAAACTAGTTTAACCTAGAAGAAACTGGGGCAAAAAAATTTTACAAACCCAATGGAAGACGGTATGATTTGTGTAACTATCATGGTGGTGTTCAAGTGGATAAAAAGACCCAATTAGATCAGAGAAAGATTCACTTAGACTGAGCTTAAAGGACTATAGAAAGCTCTTCTCCCAAGGGAGCTGAGCTCTACTGTCCAAATTGGATCTGAGTGGAGGTAACAGGAAAAACAGGGGCAGGCATCCTCTGACCCTTTCCTGGACCTGAGGCAAGAGCAGAAAGGGAAATAAATGTAAACAGGCAGAGCCATCACAGGGGGAGGTGCGGCTCCACAGGGCTGTCAGCCTACACTGCAGCCAACTTCACCCCCAGAGTCCAGTGGTGACTACACCAGCATTTCTAGTTAAAATCACAACTTTGAAACATAATGCCAGACCTGAATAATTATACCCTTCTGATCGTCATCAAAAGTTATTACTGCAAAGGGGAGAGAGGGTGGAAAACCCAGTAAGGGAAGGGCCCTCCACTCAGTCCTCCTCACCACCAAGAGAGAAGAAACTCTCCATTGCACCTCCAAAATGGAGGAGCAGCTTTACAAATAATACAACACAGAGTCTGCATGTTCTACTCTCCCAAACAGGATTTCCAACTAATAAGCCCAAAACATGAGCTCTGACAGTCATGGAGGTGGCATATGAATTATTAAAGTGATGAAGATTTGTGTCTTCTTTTTCATCTGAGGGGGAAAAGTGACTTGCATTGTCTTTTAATATTTAAAACAGTAGTACATGAGCAGACAACTATTATGAGACAATAATTCAATTGAAGGGCATTCTGGTGTGTGTAAACCACTCAAGTTTCACCCTGTGTAGTTTATTACATTATCAGAATCTGCTGATTGAATTACTTCCCTGCAGTGCTTCAGGTCTCTGCTTTTTCCCCCGTATAACATCTAATATTGCTTATCAAGATGCTGTATTTGTCCTCTGGTATTTTACCATCTGATACCTAAGGATGCCTATTTGCTAAGAATATTTTTCAGAAACCCTGGGTCATATACAGCTCCCAACATATGTCACTGAAAAGATTTCACTGCTATCACAGGAAGGTTGAAACTGTAAAACATAAAGCTATGCCAATTTTCAGAAGGGTCTACGTCAACTGAGTTTCATGAAAGCCTTGAAGTTCTCATCTCATCCAAGTTAACACTCCATATAAGCAAATAAAAGGCAGTTTTCCTGGACTGTTGCTGGCCTGTACTTTTCAGATTAGCTGAATGAGTGCCATTACTGGAACAACTTGTACAAAGTGCTGTGAGTGAGGAGACAGAAGCTGTGAAGTTCTTTCTCCTTAACCAATACTAACAGGAAGATCAAGAGACAGAAAGTGAAAACTCCACATCTAGTGGCATTAGTCTCCAGGCAAATCCCAGGCTTTACTGGAGAGGGAAAACCCTCGCAGCTCTTTCTCCAAGCTATGGGCCAAATAGAAATCCCTAAGTTATCACCACCAACAAAAACAAAGGCAAAACTTCAAGGGCTGTGCCGTACTGTGCAATTACATAGGTATTCTGTCAGGGGAAGAATAACTCAATAAATCATCTTGGAAACTAGGGGAATGAACTTTGAACTCCTCTAGATAACCAAGACAGGTATTCCTTGAAGCATTAATTCAACTGTAATAACATTCAGGTAAATAAGAAGGGAGATATAATGAGGATTAGTTTTTATTTCCTGGAAATCATGTATTTAATGATTTTTAAACATAAAATACAAAAACACAATTTTGAAAAAGTAAACTTTTTCCCAATAAAAGTTAATCTCAGCTGTGAATATAAGAAAGAAAAAAAAAAAAAAAAAAAGCCGGGCGCGGTGGCGCACGCCTGTAATCCCAGCACTTTGGGAGGCTGAGGCAGGAGGATCGCGAGTTCAAAGCCAGCCTCAGCAATGGCGAGGCACTTAGCAACTCAGTGAGACCCTGTCTCTAAATAAAATACAAAAAAGGACTGGGGATGTGACCCAGTGGACGAGTGCCTCTGAGTTCAATCCCCGGTACCACAAAAAAAAAAAAAAAAAAAAAAAAAAAAAAAACTTTTTGTAACCTTGCCAGTAGCTTCATTAAAGGAGGGAAGCTTTATGTCATGTGTTTAATGAGAATACCCAGGATGCAAGTATTTGGCTAAAAAAGGTAATTAAAACAGTGCAAAACTGCTCCTGAACCCATATGGTAAAGGCAGGATTTAAGAACCACTGTGTTGGAGTCAGAAAGGCCTAGTTCAAATCAGAACTCAGTCATGTCAGTCCAGAGATATGGACAGGTTTCTCAAGCACCATGACTCAGCTTCTCACTTGAGTGGTAAGTGATGGCACCCACCTCCCTTAGAGTTCAGAGAAGTCAACCCTCTGCACAGGACCTGGCTGAGAGAAAGCTCTCAAGGAAGGACAAATGCCATCTTCAAGACCCGTGTGAGCCAGCCCTCTGGGCACCTCCCACAAGAGGAGGAAGAATCAGGCCACGAAGGACCAACTGTAACTGGAATTCCCTTATTTCTGTAGGAAAATAAATTTAAAAGCTCAGATCCTAATACTTCCTCTCTAATAGTGATTTTTTTTAATTCATCGATTTTTGTAAATTCAAAGTTGTATTTATAACAGTAGCATGTATTACAATTCATAATACACATATAGAGCATCTTTTTACATAACACTGTTTGTATACAAAATATATTCGTACTATTCAAGTTTTCTAAGAGTGATTTTTAACTCAGGTTCTAACCAGGAAGCTCCACTTCAATTCAAAAGGAGTGGGGCACCACGAAGACAAGGCAGTGGTTGAGCAGAGTACATGGCCAGGGCAAGCAAACAGGGCAAGACCAGGAAATCTTCTCCATTATATCATCAGGGGGCTAGTCTGGGGATGAGAAAGCAGGCCCACGTGTCCCACACTCCTGTAGAACAGCTTAGCAACAGAAAGCAAAGGCAGTGGAGACCTGCGACAGAGGAAAGAACCTGCCCTAGACCAAAACGATAGCCTGCACAAAGAGCAGCCAGCAATGCTTCCTCAGACACAGAAAGGAGGGCCCCTGGGCTGCACTGAGGTCCTCTCCACTGCAGACCATGCATAGGGATACCATCACCAGGGCTTGCCAGGCATGCCAGGGTCCAGGGCACAGGTGGCTGAGTGCAGAAAGCGTTCTCTGATCCATGACTGCTACACTAGTGGATTCAACCTCAAAACATTCAGCAGTTGCAGCCCAAGTTCCCAGAACAAACCACTGAGCATTGGAATCACTTTACTCCACTAGTGTCATCACACGCATGGGGGCTATACCCTTAGCAAGGGAAGGGACACATGCTAGGGAAAAATGAACAACAAAAGAGGAACCAGAGGCAGGCCTATTTGGAGATTTCACATGAAATCAGGTCCTATAGATCACTTACCTATTCAAAACGGGGCCAGCTAGCTATAATTTGAAATAACTCTTCAAAATATTATTAGAAAGGCTTCCCACTCCCAGGAGCTTAAGTATTTCCAGGGCTCACAAATCCCTCTCTCATTACCTTGGCCCTCCAACCCTTTGATTTCCCAACACACTGGTGTCTCTCAGCTCCTCAGCCTCTTTATGTGCCATACCTTCACGTACTCTATCTCCCCACTAACCCTCAGCTGACTCCTACTACCCCTTCTGTCTCGGCTTACATGGAATCATGGAATCCTTCCTACCCTAACAACAAACACAAGTTTTTCCCCTGGGAATTTCCCCCCAAAACCCAGCAGCACCTTGCCAGGTTTAATTTGCTTAAAGTCCTTCTTTATTAATAAAACCATAAGCTCTATGAAGGCAGGAACCACTACCCACCTGCTGTGTGCCTAAGCACAAGAATTTGCTGACATCCTGATCCTACTCCAACCTAACTTTCCAACTTCATCTCCTTCCCAATTTCAACCTCCAGCCAAATTCCTCATGTTTCAAAAGCCCTGTGCCTTCATAACTACTATTCTATAAAAATCCAGGTCACCCTTCAAAATTCTGCTCAAAGCTTGCTGCCCTAGGAAATTCTTTCCAATCTCCCAGAAATATACATGCCTCCCACCTTCACCCAGCAGAAGGAATCAACTTCAGATCCACGTAGACCCACCTTTCAACAAGGCTCTGCCACCCACAAGTGGAGTGAACTTGGACAAGTCACTAAGCTTGAGTCTCATTGCCCACATAATAAAATCCAGTTCCTGGAACAATGACATAAAACACCTAACACAACCTGGCACATAATGCTCCCAGAATAGCAGCTCCCTCCAACCACCCTTCCTCTGTACCAGCCACAATTTATTGCTCCACATTTCCTCATATGATATGTGAGCTCTGGCACCCCTGATCCTCTAATCATCATTATCAAGCAGCAACAGCATCACCTAGCACAAACTCAGTGGCTCATGTTGGGTGAACGTGTTTAGACTGCTTATTTCTGAATGTATAGTAGATTCCATTTTTAATTAAATATACCCATTCAGAACACATGAAATTTTATATATATAGTCCCAGAAGTCTTACCATAGTTGTTTTAAAATCTAAAAAATTATAAAAGCTTCAAACTTTCAAAATATGTGATTTGGAAGTTTAATTTTTTTTTTTTTTTTTTTTTTTTTTTTTTTTTTTTGTGGTACAGGAGATTGAACTCAGGGGCACTCGACCACTGGGCCACATCCCCAGCCCTTTTTTGTATTTATTATTAGAGACAGGGTCTCACTGAGTTGCTAAGTGCCTCGCCATTGCTGAGGCTGGCTTTGAACTCGCGATCCTCCTGCCTCAGCCTCCCAAAGTGCTGGGATTACAGGCGTGCGCCACCGCGCCCGGCTTGGAAGTTTAATTTCTTTAACACATAGTTGATCAATTTTAAAGGCAAAAGTCTGGATTTTGCATTTCTCATTCTCTCTGATTAAAAATGAAAAATTCCCCCCGGGAAAGTTTTAAAAGTTACATTTGTCTCATCAGCTAGCTACTAGAGGGGTCTCTTTCTATGGTGACATGTCCAGTTTAGAAGGAGTGGCTAGTAGCTCCCATGCCTGCAGGTCCCTCCACCCAGGGTGCTGTGCAGGTGGTTGGCAGCAGTGCTGCTAGGACACCTGGCCTCTGTGTATAGAGTACACTGGCGCACCCCAAACCGGGAGCTCCAGAGCAATCTTCTGCCTTTGCTTGCTTCTTAACTAACACGAAACTGTTCTCCATTTCAAGCATGAGATATGTGAAGTACTTCAGGAGCTATTCTACATTCTTACTGCCTGCAGTCACAGACAGGTACAACCAATATAAATGAGCTTTTCATCCTGTCATTTAACCACCTGACTGCAGTATTAAAACATTCTTTGGTCTACTTGGCACCCTGTACCTGCAGAATGCTGGTATAGATTACTTCCCCTACTCAAATCTCTGCTAGTTCTATTATTTCATATCAGGTGACCTTTAATAGCCTGAAAATCTGTGTCATGCACTTAGCTGTCCTGGGTGAAAGCTGCTTATGTGGGAGTCTCCCAGAAGCATGGTTCTCAGCTCAGCTGGGCTATTCAACTGCTCAGTGAATTGCAGAAGACTGTACTGATTATGGAGGGGGAATGCACAGAAACTTGCAGGTGACTTGCATGTGATAAAATTGTTCCACAAATGCTTTTGTCAGCTAAGACTTTCAAACCACACAGTACATGTTTGGAATAACTCATCCAAAAGGCTTAAATTGTACTTATTAAAGTAATTAATAATCTGAAGGAAACAAAAAACAATTCAACAAGAAATGAGTGAATTTATTTCATGTTGAAGCTGTCAAATCTGACAATAAAACCATTTGCATATGTAGTATTGTGGTGTTTTGTCTATTGCTGTTTAACAAATCTCCTGAAAACAAGTGGCTTAAAACAACTGCTGTTATCTGCTCATGATGCTTTCATTTGGGTAGAGGATGGTGGAAAGAGCTCATCTTTGCTCTATATGATATAGATTGGTGGCTTGATGGACCAAAGGACCCATGATGGTTTCAATCACAGGTCTGCTGCCTCAGCTGGGATGGCTGGAATGGCTGGGGGCTACAGAACTTCTCCTCTCCTTTTACAATCTCTCATCTGCCAGAGCAACTACCTTTAGCAGGGTAGTCAGACTTTGTGATAAGTCAGCTGCCCTCTAAAAGGACATTTTGGCCTGAACTATAACCCCGTAAAATTCTTATGAAGTATTAACTCTCAGAAAACCTCAGAGATTGGAACTTAAAATGAGGCAATATGGGAAGGTCCTAATCCAATATGACTGGTGTCATAAGAAGAAAAGAGGCACCAGAGACATGCATGCACAGTGAAAAGGCCATGTAAGGACACAGTGAGGAAGTGGTCATCTGTAAGCCAAGGACAGCAGAGGTCTCAGGAGAAACCAGCCTGCTGACACCTTAATCTTGGACTTCACCCTCCAGAACTGTGAGAAAATAAGTTTCTGTTGTTGAAGCCCCCAGCAAGTGGTATTTTGTTATGGATGTGGAGGGCAAAACCAAGCTACAACATCCCTTAAGGCAACACCCAGAAGCCACACAGCATCACTTGCGCCATGTGGATGGGTCAATGCAACTGCAAAACCAGCCCTGTTTCAAGGAGAGGGGATTCTTCTGATGGGAGGTCTGGAATGCATATATAGGGATAGGAGGAACTTTCACATGCTGGGAAGAACATGAGATGAAGTAAAAAACCTGAGTTCCCCATCTGATCTCCAACCATCTACAATACCAACTAGAAAAACTGGGTAATCTCCACCTTAGTCACTCAGCCTTTATTACAATTCTTTCACAGATGGCTTGAAGGGTCAAACAACTGAATGCTTACCAAGTGAAAATAGTTTAAAACTATCTTGAGAAGTATAAGGATCTAGTCTGAATAATTTTCTGGGATCTGGTGTGAAAGCATATATTCCTTTGCGTCTATGGTCCCTGAGCAGAAATGACCTTTACTCAAAGTAATCAATCAAGTGCCTCAGGAAAACTTAACTGCACACCTATCACAAGTTCTCATTACAATGAGAGTGTTCTACAACTGAGGAGCAGGGAGCGGGAGAAGCAGGTATAGATGAGGAGGGAGAAAGAGCCACCCAGGCTCCTCTGAAGCACTTGGTAATAGTAAACCACCTTTCCTACCAACAGCCTAGAAGCTAAACACACAACCGCCTGCTGTGGTTGGATTCTGTTAAACCGGTACTAATTAGAATGGAAGTACAAAGCTTGAAATAATGATTTCTTATCCTAAAAACAGATTCTGCATGAGCAGAAAAGCAGGGAATAAGCAGAGTTAAGTGTTTGAGAGTGAGAAGCATTATGTGGATGGCTGCAAAGAAAACCTCAATCGAGACTTAAACCCGCCACTGAAAATACCCTTGATGCATATTTATTAGGTTTGTCATCTAAGAGGCTTGTATGCCACAGTATCTCCAGCCATCATTAACAGGCATTAATGGCCACAGTCTTTCAATGCCACCGTGGCACTGCAATGCAGTTCACAGCAGCTGGTAGAATTAGAACAGATGGCCCACTTCCCTTCAAGGCAGAACTTTCTGCAGGTGACAAAATGACTGTTAGGTAACTCATGAAAAGAAAAACAAACAAGTTGAAATTGGAATAGCTGATGTCAGTAAAGTAGCTTAGTATCTTGGGGAATCTTTAACGTGAGCCCTAAAGGCTGGCAGTATTGTTCATAGAACTGCAACTGCACTACAGAAGCAGTGTTCCTTCCAAATTAAGAAACGTCTATTAAACCCTGGTGTCACCTGTGTCAAGCAGGGTGCTAGGGCGTATCCCTAAAATCCATTTCCTCAAGACACCTATGAATGCCCAGAAAGGTGTACCTACAATCCACAGAGGTGGAGTCGGGCAGGCATCCCTGACCTCAAGGGCAAACTCCTCCGAGGCAAGACAGTTTCAATGAACTCTGGTGGAATGCAACTATCACTCTGGGCTGGTGGCAGGTGGCACTGTGCACCAAACCATGTCTATGTGGAGGGACATTAAGTATCTGTCCTTACATTTGTTTGTTCTTCTATATTCCCTTTGTAAACTGCTTATATACTTCGCTTCTTAACTAATGGAATACTCAGAATCTTTTGGCTGTAAGAGCAGAACTCCTTCTAGATGGCTTGACAAGATAAAAAAAAAAAAAAGCATAAATGAACACTAAAAAAGACGGAGACTCTCAAAAGACACAGAATTATTTCCTTAGAAAAGCTTTTCCTGATTATTCTATTTAAAAGCACCCCAACCTTATCACCACCACTTTACCCTGCTAGTCCCCCTAACCCCCGCCCATCGGCTTTCCTTCTCCCTTATCTTGCTGTATTTTCCTCATTCCACCTTTTATCTACCTGATGGCTTGCCATCTCTGCCAATAAAGGTGAGGTCACTGAAGGCAGGCAGGGAAGGTGCCTGTAACCTAGCATCAGGGTCAAAGAACAGTACTGATCCTCAGCCAGCACTTTCTGGTAAACCACACAGAACATGGGGCAAGAGATGCAACTCAGTCTCAAGAGGGGACAGGCAGTAGGACCTCAGTAGCTGCTCTCCGGCTCATACTCCATTCTTTGCTTTGCTGGGCTCCAGCCTCAGTTTCTCCCTCCTCTTGGTTGTGTCCTCTTGGCTGAAGGCTTTGCCTACGCCCCTCTCACTTCTGAAAACCTTGTGATAGTTTCCCACACCCTTAGAATGAAATCTAAAACCCTTCCAATAATTTATAAGCCCCTCCTCATCTACCTCCATCTTCATCTTTCCCATTATTTTATTCAATGACTCTTTTCTAGCCATTCAGGGCTTCTCCCTGCTCTTTAAAGGAGCATGCAGCATGCCCCTATAGGTCTTAGCATACTCTTTCTAGAGCTCTCTTGCCCTCAAATCTGCATGTGGGCTGACCCCTTTGCATGCAGGCAAAAGTTATGTGAGCCTGCTAACATACCAGGATCATAGCTTTTCGCTCTCCCCAACTAGGCTGTAAATTCCACAGTGGCTGGAACACTTGCCTGTCTGTGTATCCCTTAGTGCCAAACACAGCGCCTGACAAACATTTGTATATACTGAATATGTGGGTAATAAACACACACTATACATCAGTAGTAGTTGCTCACTTAAGGGTTGTGACAAGAACATCTAACAATTAACCAGAGCAGGGAATATGTCTGCCTTGTCCCAGCTGTATTCCCCAACTCTACAAGCCACCCAGTGAATATATGTGGAATGAATAAATTTCTGGCTTGCCTAATGTGACTCCACCCCTTTCTCTCCCACTTGAGAAAAATCAGAACACATATAGGTGAAAAATGGCATTATTAAAACATCCCTGAATCATTTGAAAGATCCACACTTTATTACATATCATAAATTACTGGCCACATACCTCAAGACTGAGGTGGCTAAGACAGTGGTTGAGAACACCTGATTTAGACAAAGCTAAGAAATATGAAGCACTTTCTGCTCTTATTATTTTATTTTCCAGAAGATGAAGGTGACAATAAGCTCAGTACGAACTAATAACTGAATCATTCTAACTTCGCTTTTCTTATTGTAAAGTAGATTTCTGCACACCCCAGGAGAAACCTTTAATTAAATCAAAGATGTTAGAAATTCCTTCTCACGGTTATTTTTTCTCCCATACCAATGAGGTCCACCAGTTGTTATTGTCTCTATTCAAAAGCCAGCTACAGCCCCACGTGCTGTTTTCGGGGAGGCCACACTGCCCCCCCCCAAAAGCAGTCACAGAACCATGGCTCCAGGGCCACAACATCAGTTGTCCCCCCCAATACAGCAACTGCTACATTTTGTTCTGTTCTGGTCTTCTTTGTCTGTGTTTTATCTTTCAGATAACATATATGTGGTAAAATTGTTAGAACTTAAATCAAGCTGGTTTTATTTGTTTATAAAAAGCATCCCCAAATGATCAGATGATGAAATATGACCCAAAGTGAAAAGTCCTAATAAAGGTTCCAGTCTTGTTGTGTTAAAGAGAGAAACAAATAAATCTGAGAAAGTCAGACCAGAAGCCACAAAGTCACACAGATAGCAACATATTCCAAACAAGGCTAAAGTTAGTAAAGAAAAATATAGCAACCCAAACCCAGTAACATCATAACCCTTAATAGCCTACAGAATGAGACACTACTTCCACACAAACAGATCTGAACCCTTCAGATGACGCCATATGCTAAGTGACAACAAAGATTTTATTTTATTAAAAAACAGTTCAAAGGCTTTTTAGTCTATAAAAGATACTAGTGTTTGATGCCTTTGTGCCTAAATTAGAGTG
Organism: Tamias sibiricus; assembly: GCA_025594165.1. Taxonomy (NCBI): domain Eukaryota; kingdom Metazoa; phylum Chordata; class Mammalia; order Rodentia; family Sciuridae; genus Tamias; species Tamias sibiricus. The sequence continues at coordinate 52,603,382 of CM046659.1, forward strand.
AAGGATGAGAAAAGAAAAAGTGTCAAGGTACATTTTAAGGTTCCTTATTATCACTAAGGAGAGGTACAGTCAAGGCAAGGTCCCAAGGGAACAACACAAAAAGCATATGGAAATTGGGGACCACCTTTAAAAAAGAAAGACCATAACCTCTTCAAGCAATAGTCCTCTTTGTTTTATCTAACAGGCAACTGCACTGTCCAAAGGAAACAAAGCAGGTACCTCCCCTTTTTAGTACTGCTTAACGTTTCCACTAAGATACTTCATTTTTCTGTAATATTTATAAAACTTCATTTGTAAAGGATCTTAAGCTCTTTTTGTGCCAGGAATCTCTTTGGTAGTCTGATGAAGCCTACTCTGCTCAGACAAATGGATTTTTTCAATGTATAAAATAGAATACTGATTAAATCAGTTATACTGAGTTATCTGGGAAGTTTTAAATTGTAAATAATCATACATGTACTTCTGTGCTGAGGCATTAAATGACAAATCTAGCTGTAGACCTTTTTGTCTCATGTAATCATAATAAAGCAAAATGCCACATTTCAGTTTGAATACAATAAAAATAAAGATGATTTTCCCCTATCCAAATTTGTGGATTCCCTGAATTCCATCTGTGGACCCTCAGTTAGGAACGCTTGGTTGAGAAAGCCAATGCAAATATATTTTGTGAAGTATCTAATGAAAAATAAAGTCTTCCAAAATGTATTATCCATTCAACTGTGAGGTGAGGGAAACTAAGAGCAAGCAGTATTTTTCAAAAAACCATGACGGGCCATTAGTCAGCAAGAGAGCTGCATGATTCAAATTGAATCCAGAAAGGGTACTTTGAGGGGCTGATAGCACTGCTGGAGTCTGCCCCACAGCCAGGAAACAGTATATACAGAGACCCAGCTCAGCCAGAAACAAGTAGGAACTTGAAAAAAATCTCCTTCCTTCCAGGAGCCCCAGTTTGTGAATTATAAAAGGGCTGTATATATACCAACACCTCTTAGGCCAGTTCCAGTTCTAAATTCTATCATTAAATTATCTCTTCCTTATGCTAGTATTTCAATCTATTTAGCTTGACTTCAAACCATCTTTGCCTTTCTTCAACTTGAGACAGCAAGTTTTACCCTATTTGAATATTCTCATGCACAACCTACCACTAAGAAATCAAGTATATGTGTAATATTACTTTTATAAGCCTGTTTTATGTGTGTCTACTTCACAAAAAGAAAATACAGCATTAGCCTTTCTGCTACAGATACAGGATGTGTGCCTATTTGAATTCTAGCACCATCACTTTAAGAATATGTAAAATCAATAAATGTCAAGCAACTTGGAAAATGTAACTTAACTATACGTTTTCTACATCTGAGCCGATGAACACAATTACAGAGTACAGAAGAAGGGCTTTTTAATGACAACCTAATCCAATCATATTTTGTTATTGCTAAAGAAACAGGGAGGAACTAAGCCAAAATCACAAAGCCACTTGGCAAGAATAGAGGACTTGAATCAGGTCCCCTAACTGGGAATGCATGCTATTCCCACTCCACTCGACTGCCTCTTAAGTCCTAAGCCACTTCCCCAACTTTAAAATGTTAGTCAAGTTTAAAATTAAGAGCAAGAAAGACCCAGTGGGTAGACAAGTCATTTTCCTGCATTTTCAATTAATTAGTAAGCACAACAAAAATGCGTGGCTGTGATACATTAACTGGTTGGAATTATGAAATAATTTAAATTTCACTAATCTGACAAAAAGTTATAACCCCACTAAAATCCTAACTACATAGGATTCTCTTAATATTGTAACATGAAAAGATGCAGAATATTTGTATAAAGATACTGATATCTGGGCTGGGATTGTGGCTCGGCGGTAAAGCGCTCGCCCAGCATGTGTGCGACCCGGGTTCAATCCTCAGCACCACGTACAAATAAACACATTGTGTACAACTAAAAGCAAATAAATAATAAAATATTTTTAAAAAAAAAAGATATTGATATCTATCAACCTTTCAGCCTGTCCTCTAGATAATCTCCTGGTAACATTTTATTATGAAATTCAGAAGACAGCAAAAGGGACAGTCAACAATTTTTTTAAAAATGCAAACAAAAAACATTATACTTTATAAGCAAAGAATTCCATCAATATCAAACACTGAGCATTTTCAACCTCAAAAATAATGAGTAAGAAAATATAATAGACTATTTACCAATATTTATGTTATGGAAGATCATATGTGCGATGTTGATGGTGATTGTTCTTTGAATATTATTGTTGTCTTAAGAGGGAAGACACTGTCTCAAGTCCTGAGGGTAGGATGTAATTCAATAAGGGCCTCTTACTTATTATTATACCTGTTCTCCAAAGTTATATATTGCTAGAGTCAGAAACCTACTCTCAAAAAAAAGACAATTCAAGTTATACAAAAATCAGTCTAGCATCTTCTACACACTCTACTTTCTCAGAAAGACCTTCTCTGAAGAAACAAAACCCAGCAGTCACTCTAAGCAAAACCCAGCAGTCACTCTTTAACCAACTTTCTGTTGAGAATTTGGCAACACCTGAAATTGTCATTTATTAATTTATTCACTTTTGTTTTACTGCTTATGCCTGTCACTCCACACTAAACTGAAAGTTCCTGGTTTACTGCTGGATCCTCAATGCCTACACAGAGCTGGCACAAATAGGTACACAAATAACTTCTGCCTGTCTGACCCAACTATCAGGTAAGCAGCAGCAATGTCAGACTTAATGTCTCCTGGAAAGCATTAGTAAAGGGCAGTTCATATGTAACTAGCAATGGATTTACATAGCCAACTTTGGAATAAGCCTATGACACCCGGACAATCCAGGGTATAAATCCTTTTGCTGGCTTTGGAATGCCCTTCACTTCCAACTATGAACACAAAATCTCCTCCAGGCCCACTCACAGACTGCTGTTCTAAAACATCTCAACAATGATTGCCCCAAAAGGAAATAATGAAATAAAGTTCTGGCATAAGTTAATCTTCCATGTCAAGTTCACAGTGTTAAACATACTTTGAAGCCAGCCACACAAACAAAACCAAACTCCACAAAATTAGGTTGGGTTGAAGTTACATAAGACAGACCAAACTGTGGCTTTTTCCCTGTCACTCCTCCCTCTGTCTAGAGAACCCTGATATCTGTCTTTTAAGTGCAATTACCATGCAGGTGTGAAAAACGCTTAGCTGCATACAGTTTCAAGACAAGTAATGGGATTTCCAGCACTATCCCAACTTATACTCTAGCAACAAAGTGAGGAAGAGAAGGCAGATGGATGTGTCTAGGAGCTTCTCTTTAAAACTCCTCTCTTTAAAATTATTTTTAAGTTGGCATTTATTACTTCAAGTTATCAAAACACGTTTTTCAAAGTCCCATGAGTCTTTCCATAGCGAGGACTACTCACATGTGTGCTAAACCCACCTATCAGCACTCACGGTGCTCTGAATACAAGTCTTTCAACAGAGGAAGACAAAAGCGCGGGTTCCCAGGAGCGGCACATCCAAAGGGAAAAATAATCCTTTCTCCTACAACACTAAAGCCAAGCTGCTCCTTCTCCCGAGTTTCCTGCACTTTTCTCCTCCCCCTTCCACTCCCCTTTCACTGCCCACTTTATCCTGCTTTAATCCCGCGAAGCCTCTCTCCTGGTTTATTAATGGTAAACAATAGAAATGTCACAAGGAAAATCAGGAAGTAGATGAAGTCTCTAATTGCTGCCGTTTAACGATTGTAGATAATTACTATCTTCAAAATGTGGTTTTCACCGGCGGAGAGGGAGCAGAGGCGGCTGGCTCGCTCCCCGCCGCCAGGAGGGCATCCACGAGGCCGAGGCCCGGGCCGGGGGCCGGAGGAGTGCGGTCCCGCGCCCGCTGTCCAGGCCCCTCGTGGCAGCGTCCCTGGTCGTCCCCTCCCTGCTCGGAGAAGCCAGAGCTAGCCTGCCAGCCTGGGTCACAGACAGTTCACCGCCCGCGGCAGTCACCATAACAATATGCAAAACGCTGCCTGCAGACCCCACTGTCCGCGGCGGCGCGAGCCCACAGCCCGCACTCGGGGTTCCGAAGACTGGCGCTCCGGGCCAACGGACCTCGGGGGACTAAGGGCCCCCAGGGGCCGCGGCGGCTGGCTCACCAGCTTCGGGAAGCGACCCCGCGAGGTGCCCAAGCTCCTGCTCAGCCTCGGCCCCCGAGAGAGCAGCCACAGCGCGTGAGAAGTCAAGCCCCGGCCCCCGCGGTACCGCCGGGGACCGGGTCCGGGAGCGCCCCACGGGGTCTCCCGAGTCGCCTCCGCGCGCGCCACATATCCCGGCACACGCCGCAGCGTCCCGCGCGCGCTGACCGGAGCATCCCGGCCTCCGGCGAGCCGCTCCCGCCGCCTCAGCGGTCCCCAGAGAGCGCCCGAGCCACCCCGCGGCCCGCCTCCGGGGACGCTCGCCGCCCGCCCGTCCGCCCGGCCCGGACTCACCCCAGGACCACCAGCTCCCCGTATTTCACCGGCTCCTTATTGGGGGCGCTGGGCTCCTCCTGGCCGGGGGAAAACATGGAGCCCCGCTCGGCCGCCGCCGCCGCCGCCTCCGCCGCGATCCCCGCCGAGTCCGCGCCGCCGCTACAATCCCATCCCGAGAAGGGGGTGAGCGCGCCGGGGAAGGGCACCGCGGCAAAGGGGGCGCGGGGCGGCCAGTCCCGCGGCTGCTCCGTCGTGGCTGCGCGTCTGCCCGCCTGGCTCCCCGGAGCTCCGCACGCCGCGGCCGCCCCGAGCCAGACCCAGCAACAAATGGGACCGGGCAGCAGGAGGACCTGCCCGCGCCGAGCGCCTAGCGTCGCCGCCGCCGCCGCCGCCGCCGCCGGAGCCCCGCGGGAGGGAGGGAGAGAGCGAGCGAGCGCGAGGCGGGGTGGGCGGGGGCCAGAGCGAGGAGCCGCCCCGCCGGCGCGGGCAGGTGGGGGGCCCCGCCCTCGCCGAGCGCCACCGACCGCCGCCCTCCGACCCCGCCCCCAGCGCGTGGGGCCGCCCGCGCCCCCTCCCCGCCCCCACGGGCGGCCCGGGACCGGCCCCGTGTTATGTAAACATAGAGTAAAAGGGAAGGGGAGTTCTTAAAGGAGCAGCTCTGTTTTTCTCCTCACTTCCTTCCCTAAAGTTGAGCGCGGGGTCCTCAGCCTTCGTCGCCGGGGACTTCAGCAGCTGAAGGGCTGCGCAGGAGATGGGGGAACGCAGCCGTCAGGATTCCCAAGCCTAGCGGACGTTTTCCCAGGATTAGACGGAAATAAAGAACTTCCTCGCTGTATCAGAGCATTTGCCTTCTGCGTGTCACTGCGACCCGGCTTACATCTGCAAGTGTCGCACACATGCACCTCCTTTCCAAAGAAGTTTGGTTTTTTTTTTTGATCCATTTTCTATGCACTTTCCTATGATTCCCTACGGAATTTAAAAGGAAATTACCTGGGTGGATTTTTTTTGGTGACTATAAATATTCCTTTTTATCATGGTTAAGCCAAAGCACTGTTTGCTTTTTATATTTTTAAATAGTTAGTACTATGGCATTAAAATGTTGTAGACTATAACAGTTTTACTGACTGCTGTTTTTCATCATACGGAATTTTATTAAGTATTTTAACATTTATTAAGCACTCATAACATTCTAGAAACTCTATAGATTATTGTCAGTCGCTGCCTCTCAAAACTGTTAAATATTTAAAGAAATAAATACTGCAGAAGCTGCCCTGTGTGTAAACAGCTACTGATGGGCTATGACCCTAAGTAAAGGGCTAGAGAAGAAATAATTGCATCTGTAACCTTCCATTTTGCTGTTCAACACCCTTTGTGTAACATTCTCTGACAGGTTATTACTGTAGTAACAAAGAAGCTTTTGATAGTTTTATTTCCGTTAGTAACTGATTTTTTTAATTGAGCCTTTAGGAATAAATCATCCCGAAGTGACAAAAGCTGCGCCATTGATAAGGCAAAAATAAATTTTATTTAACAGTTAACTTATTTCCACTAATTACTAAAATCCTGTACTTAAACTGAATATAACTATCCTGCATATTTTACATACTCTTTGTATTTTTATGTTATAAAGAGTTTGTTATGATTTTAACCAACCATCATTCACTAAAGCATTGAGTTCTATCTCCTCACATTAGTGTTGGTGTGATTTCTACCTAAATTTCTGCTAGATTAATGTTGTCTTCATCTATTCTATGCTTGAACTTACCATGTAGATTTATAAGTATCAAAAATCTGTCAGAATCATGCTGCATTTTGCAGTCCCCATCACTATAGTACCTGGCACTGTCATCCTAACTACAAGAGGTCTATTCTAGTGCATCTACTGATCTCTAGGCTACAATTACCTCCTTCTCTCTTGGCATGCTGTGCTTTTGTGCATTGCATTACACTGTTCTGGCTCCATTTCTTCCTTGCTGTGCTCTGCATCTGCTGTTAGGAAGATGGAAACAAATATTTATTAACCTCCTACTAAGTTCCAAACATAAGCTGGGAGCATCCCACAGTCTGTCCCAATCTTCCTCGAAAGCCCTGTCCATTCTAGCTCCCTGCATAGGGCACCCATGACTTCCAGAGGGACATCTTCCTTACCCCCAGAGAGTCTTTGAGCATGTTTATAGTGCTTAATCAGGTCTGTCTTTATCAAAGTTACTTACAGGTAGTGTTTCTTTGAATGAGTTTTTCTCTCAATGGAAGCTTTTTATCGTAGGCAGCTCAGAGCTTATAAGTAGATCCGTTCTGTCTTTCTGTCAGTCACTGTGAACACTGAAAGCTTCCTACTGGTGAAAGCAAGCCTATTGATCAGGGTTTAGGGACACATACAGGTGCCATGCATGGGAATTCCAAATGAGCAAATAAACTGAGTGAAGACTGTGGTATACTGCTGGTCTGTGACAATGACAGCTTACTCTTGATAGATTTAATCTTGTTTTACAACCCCAAATCCTGATTATGCCAAATTCCCCAATTTTGAACTGTCAGCAACACATTTAAGCTCCCCGCCCCCAGTACACACACCTTTAAATATCTCATAGGCCCACCAAAACCATGTCTAGTTTCTAGATTGTACCCAAGCTCTCCAAATTGGCTTTCTCTGATTTCAAGGAAACATATGAGTAAAAGTAAAGGGACACTTCTCAAGTGGCATCAAATGGGAGGACTGGGGCCATGGCAGTAAACTTGATTTTCTCACAGTTGATGGCTATGTCCCTAAAGAAGCCAGCTTGCACCTCTCTTGGCCCATCCCTTATCCATTATCTGCTCACAACCCAAACCAATTGGAACATGACCCCTACCATCCCAGCTAATATTAGGAATCTGTAGCATGGATGTATTCCCTCTTGGATGTACTTGTTTTAGTTAGTAGCTCCAGGCTGGTGGGACAATCTGGCTGTGCCATCTGCCAATCTACTGAAAGACACGGTGGGTTTGGCTGTCCTTGCTGCCAGGACAGACCCTTCCCTGCTCTTCCTGTTGGTCATGCCATTTAATGTCCCTGCAGACCACTTTCCTGAAGAAGATGCAAACAGTATCCCACAGGGACCCAGCGCTATTTCCTTGGGCTACCAGAAGCCATATGTTTACTATACAAATAATGTAATGCTCTCTCTTGCTTTCTTTCCTGATATGCCTATCTCCTTTACTTTAGAATTAAAAGATTTAGTGAAAAAGGTTTTTTTTTAACCATAGCCTAAATAAAATCAGTAAAATGCCTCCCAGTATTTCTAGCATGTAGAGTTTAACTTTCGGTGACTGTACATTTTATCTCCTATATTTATATTTGCAAAGAGTAAAGAGTAAATACAGTTTGAAAAATATAGATTTGATCAGGATATAATATATTTTTCTGTGGAAACTTAGATTACATTTGATTTTTCATTTTGTTTGTTTCCTGATTGAAAGAGTAATAATAGGTTCTTTGTCAAAATTTTGGAAAACATGGAAAAGGATTTTTTAAAAAAAAACTTTTCTTATAATCTTCTTACCCAGAAACAACCCCCCCCTTTTTTTTTTTTATCATTTCTGTGTATTTCTTTCATCTTTTTCTCTTTCTTTGACATGGTGGTGATAATACTGTGTGTAAACATCCCTTATGAAGTTTGTTATCCTAGCTTTTTTCACTTAGTATTATGCTGTAAAAAGTTTTCTCTTGTCACTAAAAACCTCATAAACTTTTAAAATAGTAATTATCAACATTTACTAACCATGCTCTTTTTATGGAACATTTGGAGGACTTTTAAATTTTGCTATTATAAATAATAAATATATTTATATTTGTTGTTATTTCTTAAAAGCAGATTTCTACAAGTGAAATTTTTACATCAAAGGGTATAAACATTTTAAGACCTTTTGATGTGTATTTCCAAAGTGTTTTTCAAACGGTTGTGCCTGCCAATTTATCCTGTAACTAGCACTAAATGAAAGCCTGCCTCAGGGAACTCTCACCAGCATTTTAAAATTCTTACTAATTTGACAGGTGATAATTTTTATTTGCATTTCTGTAATTATTATTGTGTAGTGTATTCGCTATGTTTATTGTGGTAAAGAAACTACAGAATCTGAGATCTACCTCTTAATAGATTTTTAAATATACACTACAGTTTTATTAATTTTCAACACCATATTCTGCGGCAGATTCTAAAACTTTTCCATCTTGCATGACTGAATCTTTATACCCTTTGAACAGCAACTCTTCTTTTCTCCCTCCCTCTAGCCCCTAGCAACCACCACCATTCTACTTTCTGCTTTAATGAGTTTGATTATTTTCGATACCTCATATAAGTGAATCACTCAGTATTTGTCCTCCTGGGGCTAGGTTGTTTTACTGAGCACAATGGCCTCCATGTTCATCCATGTTGAAGCATATGAGAGGATTTCCTCCTTCTCATGGCTGAATAGTACTCCATAGTATGTATTTACCACATTTTCTTTATCCATTTATCTCTGATGTACATTTAGGTTGGCTTTTGCAAATAATGCTGCAATGAATATGGGAGTACAAATATCTCTTTGAGAACTTGACTTCAATTATTTTGGATAAAACCCAAAAGTGATGTTGCTGGCTCATATGGTAGTTACATTTTTAATTTATTTGAGGAACCTCCATACTGTTTTCCATAGCAGATACACCATTTTACCTTTCTACAAGCAACGCACAAGGGTTTTTTTCTACATCCTCAACAATACTTATTATCTGTTATGTTTTATCTCATAAGGCCATCTGAACAGATTTGAGGTGACATCTCATTGTGGATTTTTGTAGGGGACAGTGGTACTGAAGATTTAACCCAGGGGCAATTTACCACTGACCTACATCCCCACATCCCCAGACTCTTTTTTTTTTTTTTTTGAGACAGGGCCTCACTAAGTTGTTGCGGCTGGTCCCAAACTTGCCATCTTCCTGACTCATCATCCCAAGCCGCTGTGATTGCAGGCATGCACCTGGAGCCAGACTTCATCTCACTGTGTTTTTGATATGTATTTCCCTGATGATTAAAGATACTGAGCATCTTTTGATATATCTATTTTCTACGTATCTTCCTCAGAGAAATATTTCTTTCTTAAGTCCTTTGCCTATTTTTAATCAGGTTTTTGGGGAGGGGGTTTGGTGGAGTTTGTTTCTATTGAGTAGTAGAGGTTCCTTATATATTTTGGAAATTAACCCCTTCCAGATATATAGATTGCAAAATATTTTCTCCCAGAAGGTTTTTTAGTTGATTGAGTTCCACTCGCCTATTATTGCTCTTGTTGCCTGTACTTTTGGTGCCATAATCCAAGAAATCATTGGCAAGATGAATGCTATGAAAATTTCCCACTTTGTTTCCTTCTGAGAATTTTACAGTTTGAGATCTTTCAAGTCTTTAATCCTTTTTGAGTTGATTTTTGTAAATGGTTTAAGATAAGGGTCCAATATCATTCCTTTGAATTTGGATATCCAGTTTTTCCAACACCATTTGTTGAAGAGATGATCCTTTCCCTAGGACTTATTCTTAGCACCCTTGTCAAAAATTAGCTGACCACATACATATGGTCCACATTATGTATTTATCTGTTTTCAGTTGCTATAACAAAATACATGAACTGGATGATTTGTAAACAAAAGAGGTTTATCTTGCCCACAGTTCTGGAGATCCCAGAGCTTGGCACCAGCTTCTTCTCTGTTCTGGTGAGGGACTCATAACAGATGACATCACAATAGTGTGAACATGTGCAAGAGGGAAAGATCACATTGTGAGATGGGAAGTCAGAGAGCAGTAAAAAAATCAATCTTGCTCTTTTTATAACAGCCCACCCCATGAGGACTTTCTTTGCAAGAATAGCATTAATCTATTCTGAGGAGCCTGTATGCCTTGCCACTCAAAGATTCTGTCACCTCTGAGTGGGGACTGAGCTTCCAACACATGAACCTTTGGAGGACACATACCATATCTAACCATAACACATGGGGTTACTTCTGAGCTCTTTTTCTATTTCATTTGTCTATGCATCAATCTTTACATCTGTACCATATTGATTGGAATATGTTTTGAGACCAGGAAGTGTGAGACCTCAAGCTTTGTTCTTGTTTCTCAAAACTGTTTTGGCCATTCAGGGTCCTTTGTGGTTCCATATGAATTTTTCAATCATTATTTTATATTTATAAAAATGTCATTGATATTTTGATAGGCATTTCACTGAATCTTGTCTTTGGATAATATGGACATTTTAAACAAAGTTAAGTCCTCAATCTGTGAACATGAGATCTTTTATTTCTTTAAGTTTATTCAGTGATTTCATAGATTTGGTGTACAACCCTTTCACCTCCTTGGTTAAGTTTATTCCTAAGGCTTTTACTTACTGAATTAATTTATTAGCTGTTTTTGTCACATCCTTAATATTTGCTATGTGTAAGATCATGTCATCTGTGAACAGAGATAATTTTTCTACTTTCCATTTACTATTTTCTTTTAATTAATTTTTTATTTGTTTTTTAATTAGTTATACATGACAGTAGAATGCATTTATGTACTATGATACATCACACATAGATTATTTATAGCCTCAGGTGGTTTCCTAGTATTCCAAGTTTGTTGAATGTTTTCATCACAAAAGGGTGTTGACTTTTTTCATATGTTTTTTTCTGCATCTATTGAAATGATCATATGATTTCTATCCTGTATTCTGTTAACATAATATATAAATCACATTCATTGACTTTTCTTTTTGGTACTGGGGATTGAACTCAGGGGTATTCAACCACTGGGCCTCATCCCCAGCCCTTTTTTTTTTTTTTTTTTTTTTTTTTTTTTTGTATTTTATTAGAGACAGGGTCTCACTGAGTCACCATTGCTGAGGCTGGCTTTAAACTCACGATGCTCCTGCCTCAGCCTCCCAAGTGCTGGGATTACAGGCATGCGCCACCATGCCCAGCACATTCATTGACTTTTATGTGTTGAAAAAACCTTGCATCTCATGATAAATCCTACTTGGTCATGATGTATGATTCTTTTAATGTGCTATTGAATTCAGTTTGCTAAGATTTTGTTGAGAATTTTTTCAACTATATACACCAGGGATATTGGCCTGTGGGGTTGTGTTTGTTTTTGTTTTCGTTTTTATCCTTGTAGTATGTTTTTCTGACTTTGCTATCAGGGTAATGCTGACCTCATAAAATGAATTTGGAGGTATTTTTTCCTCTTCAATTTTTTGGAAGTATATAAGAAGGGTTGGCATTAGTTCATGAATTATTTGGTAAAATTCACCAGCGAAGCCTTCTGATGCTGGATTTTTCTTTGTTGGGAGGTTTTGGATTATTCAATCTCCTTACTTTAGTTATATGTCTGTTCAGATTTTCTATTTCTTTATGACTCAGCCATGGCAGATTATATGTTTCTAGAAATTTGGCTATTTCTTCTAGGTTGTCTGTTTTAGTCAGCTTTTTCGCTACTGGGAATTAAAGACCCGACCAGAACAAGGAGGAAAAGTTTATTTGAGTGTTTACAGTTTCAGTTTCAGAAGTCTCAATTCATAGAAGACTCAAGGTGAGGGCTCAAGGTGAGACAGAACATCATGGTGAAAGAGTGTGGCAGAGGGAAGCAGCTCACGTGTTGATCAGGAAGCAGAGTGGTGGGGGCTGGGGGAGTGGACTCCACTCCACTCTCTGTATAAAAAATATATAACCCATAGCCATGGTTCTTTGGGGGAAAGAACCACATCCTCCAGTCATACCCCACCTGCCTCCAGTTACCACTAAATTAGTCCCATCAAGGATTAATTCACACCAGTGCGGTGGCTCACGCCTGTAATCCCAGCACTTGGGAGGCTGAGGCAGGAGGATCGCAAGTTCAAAGCCAGCCTCAGCAACGGTGGCGAAGCACTTAGCAACTCAGTGAGATCCTGTCTGTAATAAAATACAAAAAAAAAAAAAAAAAAAAAAAAAAAAAGGGCTGGGGATGAGGCCCAGTGGTTGAGTGCCCCTGAGTTCAATCTCCGGTACCACAAAAAAAAAAAAAAGGATTAATTCACTATATTAGGTTAAGGTTATAACCCAATCATTTCTCCTCCAAACCTTCTTGTATCGTCTCACATGTGAGCTTTCAGGGGACACCACATCTAAGCCATAACATTGTCCAAATAGTTGGTGTGTAGGTATTCATATTTGGCTCTTATAATCCTTTTCATTTCTATGGCACCAGTTGTAAGTCTCCTCTTTCATTTCTGATTTTATTTGAATCTGTTTTTTCCTTAGTTATTTTAGCTAGAAGTCCATCCATTTATTGTTTTTTTCAATAACCAACAGAGCTTTATTCCCCCCCACACACTTTTTAGTAGTCTCTATTTTATTAAGTTCTGCTCCAATTTTATTATTTCCTTCTTCCTGCTAACTTTGGGTTTGTTCTTATTTTTCTTGTTCCATGAGATTTAGAGTCAGGTTACTTATTTAAGAACCTTATTTTTAGCTGGGCGCGGTGGCGCACACCTGTAATCCCAGCACTTGGGAGGCTGAGGCAGGAGGATTACGACTTCAAAGCCAGCCTCAGCAATGGCGAGGCACTTAGCAACTCAGGGAGACCCTGTCTGTAATAAAATACAGAAAAGGGCTGAGGATGTGGCCCAGTGGTCGAGTGCCCCTGAGGTCAATCCCTGGTACCAAAAAAAAAAAAAAAAAAGAACCTTATTTTTAAATGTAGGTTTTTACTGCTATAAACTTCATTCCTAGTACTGCTTTTGCTGAATAAAGTAAATCTTGTATGTTGTGTTTTCAGTTTTATTTGTCCTAAAATATTTTCTAATTTCCCTTTTGGTTTCTTCTTGACCCCTTGGTTGTTCAAGAGTGTGTTGTTTAATATGTGTTTATTTGTGAATTTTCCAATTTTCCTTCTGCTGTTGATTTTTATTGTCATCCCATTGTGTTTGGGAAAGATATTTGGCATTATTTTTAATTATAAATTTGTAGTTGGGCTCAGTGGTGCATGCCTGTAATCCCAGCAGCTCCGGAGGCTGAGACAGAAGGATCTCTAGTTCAAAGCCAGCCTCAGTCACCATGAGGCACTAAGCAACACAGTGAAACCCTGTCTCTAAATAAAAATACAAAATAGGGCTGGGGATGAGGCTCAGTGGTTGAGTGCCCCTGAGTTCAATCCCTGATACCAAAATAAAAAATTATAAATTTGTTCAATTTGTTTTGTGACCCAACATGTGAGCTCTCCTGGAGATAGTGCTGTGTGCACTTGAAAAGAACATGTATACTGCTGGTGCTGATGCACTCAACTCAGTGAAACAGCTGGGTCAATAAAATATTAGTTTATTTTTTTGTCAAAGGAATTGCTTTTAAACACAATCTATCTTACTAGATCCTGTGCAGTTGAATTATTGAATCTAAGTAAAATAATAAATATTTATTCTTCTATTTCCAACTTTTAAGTCTCAGACAAACCAATGAATTTTTCTTTATTATTTTAAAGATGTTTAGTCATCTCAATAGCCAATGCATACAGATAATAAACAACTCAAAACAATACAAAAGAGTAAAAATATCTGTTCTTATTTTCATCCTATGGTTCTCCTCCATTGTAAAACCACTGTTATTACTTTCTTGTGTATTTTTCCAGCAATATTCTCCATGAATATGGATGTGTTTGTATAACTAATAATTAAGAAAAGATACAGACATGGAAGCTCACACTATTATGTTCTTAGCATTTTGTACTCAACAAGGAGACCAGGAAGGTTTCTCCAAGGATGTCTTTGAGCAGATGACTAAATGATACAACAGTTACCTGTGCAAGATCTGAGTGACTACAGACATTCCATACAGAGAGCACAGCCAGTACAAATGCCCTGAGACTAGAATGAGGTTGGCATATATTTATAAAAGAAAAAAATTCCTGTTGCTGGAGTTTACTGAATGAGAGGAAAGGGCTATAGGATAAAGTTGGAGAAGTGGGTAGGAGCCAGACCACACAGAGCCTTCAGGGTAATGATGTGCCAACTCAAATTGTTTCCCTTTTGTATTGGAAATCACTGAAGGGTTGGGTATAGTTATTGAAACACTAAAAAAAAAAAAAATCATCTCACCATTTTACCTACATAGATATCATGAGAAACCATAAAATGCTTTTGCTGAAATCAAGATACACATTTTAGAAGCTACATAATAAACTATTTTTAATAAAGGAATTCATTCTTATGTTCTTAGCCTGAGGCCAAAATTACTACCAATAAGGAAACAAACTTGTAACAGTGAGACAGTACTGGGAGAAGACCTCCTTATCTTCACCATTGAGAAAGGCACCCTAACAGAGGAAAAAGAGGCTTGGCTTCAGAGTCAGAGACTCAGTTCTAATCACTTAATCTCCTTATGCCTGCCTCAGTTATCCCATCTGAGAAATAGTAGTAATATGTCTCTGCCTATGTAGCTCACTAGGTTTTAGAGAAAATCAAATAAGATTATGCATGTGGTGGTAATTTTTGTACTGCAAAATATTAGAAGTATATATTATTATTGTTGTTTAATAAAATTATATGAACAATATTATGGGAAAGAGTACGTTGGAATATTAAACAATGTTTTAGTAAATATGTGTTGAAAATTTCTTGTACTGGCAATGAGCAGCCCTATAATAATCAGCAAACTTGATACATATTTGTTTAGTGTCTATGATGTCGGAGGCACAGTGATAGTTAAAGCAACAATACAGCTGCAAATAAGACAGCCATTATCCAGGAGTCCCAAGGGCTTATATTTTTGAGGTCATTTACATTTTTGAAATAATCTAATTTACTCTGGCTGGCAGAATCCACACAATCTTGTAGCTTTCCTGCTAGTTGTGAAAATGTTCCAATTGTGGCAACTAGAACCTCAGAATCAAAGAAAGTAATGAATCCAAATGAGAATACTTTCTGATCTGTAAAGTGAAATACAATAGTATGATGAGGAAGTACTGAAAGATCAACTTATATCAGGAAACTAGAGCTCAAATTTTGATCCAATACATCAATCATCTCCACCTAGCCAATAAACGTCCATTTGATCTTAAACGATGTTGTATCTAATCATTTTATTCTTACCTTTCCTTAATCTTTTAAATTCAGCCACTTCTATGCACATGTGAAGTCAGTGGGTGTGTTCAGCTGCAAAATCAACATACCAAGCAGAGTGACCTAATCTCCATTCCCATGTGCCAGTTCACATTTAAAAAAAAAAAAAATTCCAAGGGCACATTGACACACGTAGCTCAGCACTGATGGAACTGACCCCTACGGTCAACCATTAAAGTCGGAACAAGCACCAGATAACAGGTAGAAGGTATAATTACCCCCTTCAGATAAATAGTAAGACAAAAGTGACATTTTCATTCTTCTTGAAAGTGCTTAAGCCAAGGTTCAAGCTTAACCACAATAAGGGGAAAATTCAACACTTTAACATCCACAAAATCAAAACTGTTAATTCACAAAACTTGCTTGGTGAATTTTGATTCCTATTAACCTTTCTTCTCGTTTGGTCACCAGTCAATTGTCTGAGGGGACTTTCCCCTCCTATGTTCTGTTCTTGTGTCATGATTGGCTGAAGTCAATGTGCCAGAAAGATTTGCTGTTGACAAAAAGCAAGCCACAAATACGCAACAAGGAAGGGAATAATCTCTTAACTGAGCTCCAAGACTTAAGAGAGATTCATTTCTGAAAGAAAAGAGCTAATCTATTTCCTTTATGAAATGATGAACATTTTATTAAATGTTAAACATTTTATTAGCTCTATCCTCTTCTATATCCAGATGAACAAGTGCTAAAAGCCAGTTTTAAAAAAAAAAAACTTAAAAAATCAAATCCCTTGCCCCCCTCTCTCTCCTCTTCTAAGCATTTTAAAATTCATAATCTTTCTGTGCTTATCACAGACTTACCATATGTTTGGTACTATAGATCATATTCAGCAGAGAAAGTTCTTACAATAATCTTTTCACAATAAAATCATATGGATATTAAGTTGAAATATGCTCTAAGTAAATTTTTATTCACAGTTACATTTTATTAAGCAACTTTTGAGGATAATGATCGTATCAATTGTTTATTACTGCAGAACAAAACACTTCAAATTAAAATAAAATCCATTTATTTTTTCACAAGAGACAGAGATGTGGACTAAGCTCAGCTGGTTGGTTGGTCTGCTCCCATCCTTTTGGGATACTCACTGTTACATTTACAGTCAAGTGCTGGTCAGCTGGGCAATGGATGATATCAGATGCCACTCACATGTCCAGAGCCTCAGCTGGATTGGCTAGACTAAGAGCTCACAGGTGGGGCTTCTTTCTCTCTCAGTGTGGTCTCTCTTTCCACAAGATGGTTCAGCCTCAAAGGCTCCTACTGGGCTTCTTTATAAGGTAACAGTGTTCCAAAAGAGTGAGCCATGAAGTTCCAAGTTCAAGGGTGAGATAGGATATTGGTATCTGTAAGTGGGGTGCTGCCAAAATAAACATTTGAAACTCATGGCTTTGGCTTTGGAACTGGACCAAAGACAAAGGCTAAGAGGACAGAGAAGAGGCTGTTAGGAGGAGGCTGTTAGTGGATACTAGAATAGCAGTGAGGAAAGTACTCTTGGAGGATGGAAGAAAGGACATAACAGCATCATGCAGTGGCAGGAACACTTCGCAAAACTGTTGCCCAAGGAAAACTTGGAAGATTAAAAATAAACAAACAAAAATTTACCTAATGAACTTGTGCATCTGGCCAAGGAAGTTTCCAGACAGAATCTTAAAAGTATCATTTGGTTTCTTTTAGTTGCATGTGATTATTTACAGGAAGAAAGACAAGAACATTTTGCATATCTAAAGGTCACAAATATTTTCTCCTTGATGTCCTTCTGGAGGTATAATAATTTCAACTTTCACATTTATGTCTCTAATCTTACTTTTTTATATGGTGTGAGGTAAAGGTTAATGTTTGTTCCTCCCATTCAGATATTTAGTTGATCTGAAATCTTTTGTTGAAAAGGCTTTTCCTCCCCATTTACATATCATCTTTGTCCAAAGATGAATTGCTCTTTTTAGCATGAGTCCATATTTGAGCTATTTTTCCATTGACCTATATGTCTGGATTTTGACAATACTAAGCTGTCTTAATTAAGGTAACTAGAGAATAAGTCATAAAATTAGATAGATAGGAAAAATTTTCCAAATAAAAATTACTTTGATTTATTTTATATCTTTTGTATTTTATATACATTTTAGAATTAACTTGTTAATTTCTATAAAATATCCTGTTGAAATATGGGTTGGTATCCTGTTAAACCTGTATAGTTCAATTGGGAAATTTTGCAATCTATGGACATGATTCTTTTTCTATTTTGTGAGATTTATTTCTTCAGCAATGTCTTCATTTGAGCACTATTTTCTGTTATTTAGATTAAAAAAAAATTCCCAGGCATTGTAAGGGTCTTTTCAGCACAACTGTTAATAAAATTTTCTAAAATTTGTTAATACATAAAATGGGATTTGTTTATTAAAATATTACATAGTGTCTTTTGAACTTGCTACACTTTCTTATCAGTTCAAATAGTTGTTTTATATAGTCTCTGGATTTTTCTATGTAAACAATATCATCTACCATTGGGAGAATTTTATTTCTCCCTTTGTAAGCTTTATGCCTTTTATTTCTTTTCCTTGACTGATTAAAATGGCAATGACATAAAAAAAAAAAAGTACAGTTAAAATGATAAAACCAGGTATCCTTGCCTTGTTTATGACCTCATGAGGAAAAAAATGAACTTTTCACCATCAATTATGTTAGCTGAAGTTTTTGTTAGGTGCCCATTATCAGTTTTAATGAGTTCCCTACTATTCCTATTTTTTTTTTGTACCAGGGATTGAACTCAGGGGCACTCCACCACTGGGGCACATCCCCAGCCCTTTTTTTTTTTTTTTTTTTTTAATTTATTAGAGACAGGGTCTCACTGAGTTGCTAAGTGCCTCACCATTGCTGAGGCTGGCTTTGAACTCGTAATCCTCCTGCCTCAGCCTCCCAAGTGCTGGGATTACAGGTGTGTGCCACGGCGCCCAGCCCTACTATTCCTATTTTTGGGGGGAGTTTTTTAAAAATAGTACAGCATTAAATTTTACCAACTGCCTTTTCTGCATCTATTGAGATAATTGTATGGTTTTTCTTTTTTATTTTATTCATATACTAGTTACACTGATTGATTTTTCAAATGTTAACTCAACTTTGATTGTATGCAGTAAGTCCCATTTGGTTATATTATTGTTTTTATATACAATTGAATATAATCTGCTGATATTTTTTACATATATTTTCAACTATATTAATGAGAAATTGGTCTGTAATTTTGTTTCAGGAATATCTCTATCAGACTTTTTATTAGGCTGCATTGGTTGCATTAAACAGATTGTACGGTAATCTCACATTTTTTTTTTAAGTTGGTGTAAAAGTGATGCTATTTTGTTCCAAAATATCTGATAAATCACTGATGAAGTCATCTGGGCATATACTTGTCTTTTGGGAACAAATTTGTTTTTAATAACAAATTTATTTATTTTTTGTTTGACATGTAACTATTGGGATTTTGTATTTCTTCTCATGTCGACTTTGTTATGATATTTTTGTCTGAACCATGAATTATTTATAATGAATAATTAAAAAATTTTTATTTTTCAAATATTCAGGGTTTTCCTTAATCTAACTTAATTTTGTAGTAGTTTTAGAAAGTATTTTCTATTATTTTGGTCTTTTAAGTATGTTGAGACTTATTGTTCTTACTTTATTGCTCTATGTATGTTCTATCTTGGAGAATGTATCGTGAACTTGAAAAGAATGAATATTCCGAATTACTAGATGTAGTATTCTATTAATTTCAATTAAGTTTTTTGTTTGTTTGTTTGTTTTTGGTACAAGGGATAGAGCCAAGGGGGAATTTACCACTGACCTACATCCCCATCTCTTCTAATTTTTTGTATGGAGACAGGGTCTTGCTAAGTTGCTGATGGCCTCGCTAAGTTGCTGAGACTGGCTTTGACTCATGATCCTCCTGCCTCAGCCTTCTGGGTTGCTGGGATTATAATCATGTGCCATCACACCCAGCTCAATTAGTTTTGACACTGTTGTTTCTATTATTATTTGTCTAGTTCTCAACTGCTGAAAGAGCACTGTTAAAATCTACTATAATTATTACTGTAATTGTAGGGTTGTCTAGTTCCCTTAAATGTTGACATTTTTCTTCATGTGTTCTGTTACCAGGTGCATATACCTTTGTATTACATTTTTTGGATGGATTGTCCTATCTCTCATTATACATATCTGTTTTGATCTGCTATAAAGGGCACTGAAGCTGGAGCATTTCTTATTTTGTATCTTATTTGATATTAAAGTACTTGCCCAAGTCTCCTAATGCTTCTGTTTGCACACTGTAATTTTCTCCATTCATTTACTTTCAACTTGTCTTTGTATAAAAGTATGTCTATTGTATGCAGCAATAGTATTGTCTTGTTATACTATTCTGTCAATTTCTGCTTTTAAATAGGACTATTTAGCCTCACTGTCTAATACAGTCACCATTATTCCCATGTATCAGTTAAATGAAAAAGAATTAAATTTAAATAAAATTAAAAATTCAGTTCCTTAGTTATAGTAATTGCATTGCAAGTGATTGACAGTTGCTTGTGATCAGTGGGTACTGTTTTGAAGCACTTGCATACTGGGCTTGCTCTTGGAGTGCTTCCACTAGCATGTGAGGACGCTTGACCTAGCTCACTGAAGGATGAGCACCCACAAAAACAAACAAACCGAGGCACCCAGGCAACAGCCAATGCCAGCACCAGTCATGCAAGTGCAGCCCTCTACAACTGTCAGATGCCAGCAACTGCATGAAATTTCCCTGGTAAGACTAGTAGAATCCTGCTGATCTCAGCACTATTTGTTGATCTACAGATTTGTTCCTCTTCTTCTCCTTCTCCTCTTTCTACACCCAGTGTTGGAGATTGAACCCAGAGCCTTGTGCATGCTCTACCACTGAGCTACACCCATAGTCCCAGAATTGTTTTTCTATATGTAAACTTTTGGGGTGATTTATAACCCAGTAACAAAAGAAATAAGATAAACTTATAATTTATCCTTCACTTTACTGTAGTCTTTTTTAAAGGATCTTTGGTGACTAGTATCAGAAAACTACCTATTTAATCAATCTTAAATAAAGACATAGAAAACTCCACATCATGTACAACCATAAGAATGGAAACCTAATTAGAATAAGTTACACTCCATGGATGTATACTATGTCAAAATACACTCTAATGTCATGTATATCTAAAAAGAAAAAATAAAAGAAGCAAAGAATTAAACATATAGAATTTATAACAAGGTTATGTAGGTAGTTTATAGAAAACAAGAGCAGAAGTGCAGTTGGGCCTCCTCAGGGATGAACCAGAAAATGAAAAATCTGACCAGCAATGAAGGCAGCTAATTTTTTGTTTTCCTCTGAGACTGACTGCATGAATTTTCTTTCTTTCACTTTTTTTTCTTGTTTCTTATCAGTCACCTTTCTCTGTTTGTCCACTCACCTGACATAGGATGGCTGCATTACCTTATAGTTTCCAGGGTTACATGACCTTATCTCTGTGATGAAGAAAGACTGCTTAGTTCCTCTCATATCTGATTCCAAATTCTAGGAGGAGAGAATTTGATTGGCCTACCATGGCCCAGGTGGTCATTTCTGGTTCCATCAGCTAGGGTTAAGGGTCATGGTCATGCTGTTCAAACATGGCTGCCATGAGAGCAATTTTTAGAGAGACCGTATGTCTTCTTTGGGGAAAACACCTCTAAATTGTCCACTCCAACTATAATTCCAATGGAGGGAAAGCAGAAAATTGGAGTATGGATATTGGAATGTTAAAGTATAGGAGTTATATCTAGTACTATGCAAGGGATAAAGATAGGTAAGAAGAACATGACCAGAGAAGACTCATTAACTGAAGTAAGTTAACAATGGTGAAGGGCGAGGCCACCAAAAGGACTGAAACATAGTAAGAATGGTTGAATTTGAAGAAGAGGGGTTGTGTGGAAGCCTCCGGAGGCAGGAGCATATTTGACATCCTTTCATGTCAAATAAAGACTTCACGTGTGTCCACCATGTGCCAGGCCCCCGTGTTGAGCCCTGGGATTATTTAATTGGAAGTTCTAGAGCATGTGAATGTTATGCGCTGCCTGGAGGAGGCATGGGGAAAGAGATTCCAGGGCTGCATGTTACTGAGAGAGTGACATGTTACTGCAGAGAACACCAACGAAGTCAGAACCACACAACGACACGGAAAAAGACGCATCAGAGAGACACATCTCACTTTTCATTCTCTTAGTTTTCTCACCTGGAACTGAGGATAAAGTGTGGGTCACATTGCATTTCCTTCAACACACACACAAAGCTTAGTTTTATAGTAGTGTGTTTAAAAAAAAAAAAAAAAAAACAGTGTCAAACAGAATTAGAGTTCCTCCTAACCACACGGCCTTCGGCAAGTGTCTCTCTATACCTCATTCTTTTTTTTTTTTTTTTTTTTTTTTTTTGGTACCAGGGATTGAACTCAGGGGCACTTGACCACTGAGCCACATCCCTAGTCCTATTTTTTATTTTAGTTAGAGACAGGGTCTCACTGAGTTGCTTAGTGCCTCGCTTTTGCTGAGGCTGGCTTTGAACTCAGAATCCTCCTGTCTCAGCCTCCCGAGCCGCTAGGATTACAGGCATGCGCCACTGGGCCCAGCTCTATACCTCATTCTTGAAGTGCAGAAAATAACAACTTATTTATTTATTTAGTACCAGGAATTGAACCCAGAGGCACTTAACAATTAAGTCACATCTCCAGCCCCTTTTTAAAAATTTTATTTAGAGACAAGTTCTCACTGAGTTGCTTAAGACCTTGCTAAGTTACAAAAAATATATCACTTTAATTTGCACTTTTATCGTAAGATGAGCATTTAAAAGTGCTTTTTTTTCTTTTATGAACTTTATATTTGTTTTATTTTTAGGAAAAGAAAAATAAGTTTTATTGCTTTGCTAACAAAAGAAAAACACAGGGGACTCCTCTCCTAAAGGCAGTGATTCTGCTCATCAGCAGGAGCAGGGAGCTTTTATTTTTTTAAGTTGTTCTTATTCGTTATACATGACAGTAGAATGTATTTTGACATATTATACAATACATGGAGTATTATTTCTCATTCTTCTGGTTGTACATTAGGCTTAGCAGGGTGGCTTTTAAAGTGGTAAATCAAAGGTTATATATTAACATGTTTAGCCAGTTTCCTCTTCATATTTTTCTTATTGACTTATCCATGTGTTTTATGTATTAAAGACATTAAAACTATTTTATTTGAAAAAAAAAAAGAGCTTGCTAAGTTGCTAAAGATGGCTTTGAACTCACGATCCTCCTGCCTCATTCTCCTGAGCCACTGGGATTATAGACATGTGCTACTGTTCCTGGCTCCAAATATTTATTATGTACCAGTTATGTACACACCTCACACAAAAACTACATTTATCCTTACAATAGCTGAATGCAATATTGGTTATTGTTATTATTACCCCCATTACAGAGAAGAAGAAATTGAGGCATAGAGGAGAGTTTAAGTGTCCTGCTGAAAGTTACACAGCTTATAAGTGATAGTACTCAGCATTAGGCCCAACATGTCTGGTTCCAGAATCCATGCCTTTTGTAACAATATGCTATGGCATCTCTTAAAAAATTTTATATTTTTACTTGATACCTATTGGCAATATTTTCTGCATGTTCTTTTATATGTCTATCATGGTCATCAGTTTTTGTCATAATACACTAGCAGGAAGGGTCGTTAAACCAACTTACTGTACCTCCCTGCTCCAAAGCAATGAAAAGCACAGGGTCACAGATGCTGGTTTGAAGGCAGTGTAAGGGGGAATCATAGCCTGTGCTGGTCGACCCTCCAGTGAGTTTCAAGTTCCTGAGGCCAGATGAGGCACCCAACACTGTCCATGAGCTCACCCACCAGGCAGCCATTCCTCTCCTGAGAGAGGCATGATTAGAAGCTCCATCTCTGCTCACTCTTCTGCTGCCTCAGCAACATGAATATGTGCATGCATACATACACACACACACACACACACACACACACACACACACACACACAGAGTGTAGAGTCATTCACTCTCCTCTGTCACAACTTCTCTCCCAGATAACCTCCAGTCCAGCTACTAAAGTTGACTCTACTATATGCAAGGTGACTAAAAAACTTTCTTCAACTTTAGCACCCTTCCAATTCTTCTCACTGTGACCAGAGTTTCTGGCCTTGCTGAGGAACCACCCTCCTTGTTCAGAGAGAGGAAATGTCCCCAAATCATCCCCCAAACGATTCTCAATTGACCCTGGACTGGAATGGTTGAGTCACCTCCGAGTGACACAGGTTGGCCCTCCTTCTGATAGGTATGCATCCTCTGTGGATGAGTCCCTAGACTACAGCTAGACTTGCCTACATTAGCACAGGAGCAGGAGAGAGACAAACCTGCCCCAAGAAAGCAAGCCAATATGAAAATGTTTTCATCTCTACTAACTCCAAATTTGCTCAAATTGCATTATTGGGAGGATCCATGTCAGTATCCTAAATGTCAAATTATCAAGTTCCATTGCCCAATGCAAGTTGGCAGCCCTTAGCCTTTATACCTGAGCCCTGGATAAGATAGTGTTAAAATTAGGTCTTTGGAATTATAAGAGACAGAGACACTCGAGATGCTTGTAGAAAAGAGAGGTTTTGCTGCGAGTTTCCACCTGCATTAAAACACTAGGGCTGCTCTAGGGACCAGTGGGCTGTCCATCTCAAAAGAGACTCCATTGCTAAGATGTTGTTATTTTTCTCTCTTTCTAGGTAAGCTTCCTGTGTTGATTCATATTTTCTTCTCTGTTTGGCTTTTGCATTGCACAATGGAAATCATATCTCTGCATACCATAATGGTGCATCTTTTGCTCCTAATAATATTTCCTAGACTCCTTCTGTTGTTATTTATTAGTTAACATTTTTGAGAGATGGAATCTGATTGGCTCAATGCATTTTTTTAAACATCAGGTGAGAAGTTATAGGCTGGCCTTGGGCTGAGCTCTGTCTCCTGGTCCAATCATCAGGGGAGTAAGGAAGAGTCAAGGGTGGAAACATGGCTGGGGAATGTGCGCTCTTGTCCACTCACACATGTGCTCTCATTCTCTCAATAGAGCTCACCTTGCTAGGGCCTACTGTGGGCTGACAGGAGCTACAAACATGTCAAGTTAGGTATTTGGGGTACAACTGAAGCAAGATCTTGGTAATAGGGTATTAACATTATCAATTTTAAACATTAAATTAAATCAAGACCATTAAAGTTTTTTAAAAAATTCAATTGACATTCATTTATAGCCATCTTTACTTTAATCTTTAAGATATAAGATTACCCATACTTTTCAAAGTTCATTCTTCAATAATTTTATGCATTGTTTTGAAGAAAGCAGATTTCTACATGAGTAAATTATCAAAGAAAGGTTGAGGCTACTTATAATCTCTTTCATCTTCTTAAGCTTCAAAAGTATCCCCAGCTTTTCAGATCTTTTCCCTGGAGTTTGATTTCTACTTTCCCCAACCTCACTTTAATTTAGGGCAAATAGTCATTACAAATGAAGCTACCAGAAGCAACAAGAAATGTTCAAAGGATTTATCCTTATTGTTTGGCTTCTAATATAAGACCTTCAGGTCAGGGTTCACAAAATTATCCTAAACAGATAATTCTTGAGAGAGAACTAGAGGATTCAGAGATAAAGAGGTAGTTTAGCAATAAAAATGAAGTAGCATTAGGTACAAAGATTGAAACTAATTTTCATCATTTTTATTTTAAATGTTCTCATGAACATTTTTATTTTAAATGTTCTCATGTTCCCACTCAAAATCACCTTCTAGCAGAGATAGATTTATATGGTAATTTTTGAAGATTTGTCTATCATTTCCTCTTCCAAAACTCTTTGAAAACTTTTCCTGCTAAGAACCCTGCCTGAAAAAGATATAACTTGTCCCATTGGTAATTAGACCAATAACATATTCAATCTGTATTAGAATTGGCTTTAGAGCACCTGAAAGCTAAATGCAGCTGAAGGTACAGGAAAGCAGTTGTTTGTCACAGGGAAGATGGAGGTGACATGCAAAGAGAAGTAAAGACTCTATAGTGAGAAGGACCAAGATAAATTATCTGCTCCAATATATTTGAGTTCCCATAAGTCCCAGCTGTATGTTAGTCATAGGATTCCAGACCCTAACATAGATTCTTCTTTACTAGCTTAAGATTTTTCTTTGTGCTGTAATGAGATTAAGATAATTCTGTTTCTTGTACACATATTTTAATCCAGGATAAAAACTATGTTTAGCAGGCTTTAAAAGATCAAAAGGCTAGCCTCCACCCCTTGCAGTATTCTCTGAAGAAAACTGAAGGCAAGCAAGGAGGCATTTGCAATATCATAAGCATTTGCAAAGAACAGCAGTTTCATCCAGAATAGGACTCAATGAGCAACTTCTGCCACTGAAATGGGACTTGATAGCAAAGCTTTTCCCAATGAGATGGATGTTTCAGTCATTGTAATCACTCAGCAAATTATATTGAGTGTCCACTACATGAGCCAGGTACTATGAATAGCTCTGGAGCCCTCAAGGAGATTAGATGAGTTATAACTAAAGTTTTTCAGGAAGACAATGAGTACATCATAGCTATTGTATAATACATTTTAGCTCACTGAATGCTAAGGATGATTTAAAACAAAAAGCATTGAACTGGAAAGTTGGGAGGTTTGAATCACACATGAAAAATTCAGCCCTTTCTTCCTTGAACTTCTCTGACAATAGATTCCAAGTTTAAACAAAGTGCTGTGAACAAGTTTCTGAGACAGTTCTGAACAAGTCAACAGACATTTACTAAAAACTTATGTACTAGGCATTGAACATACACTAAGATGAAAAAGGCTTTACTCTTTGTCAAAGAGCTTTTGTTCCAGAAAGTGAACTAAGATAAACACATCCAAATGGCTTTTATATTCTGATAAGAGAGATCACTCAACTCCCTAGCTTCCTGTTTGTATTGATGCCTGACTACTGTGTCGGTAGATTCTGCAGCTGCTTAAGACCTTTGTGATTCTCCCTGATCTCCCATCATTAGTTAAATTCTGCCCCATTAGGAATAGCTGTGATTGCAAATATTGCCATTATATAACTTGGTAAGAGTATTAATAATTGAAAACTCTCAATTCATGGACAGAGTCTAGGAAAGTTCACTTAGCCTTAGTAATGATAGGTGCCATTTTTGTTGTCAAAGTAAAAGGGCAGGGGATTCAGCCCTCTGAATCCACAGGTCACGAGCAAGTTAAAACCTCAGTCATTGGCACAGGAAGGAAGTTGAAAGAGAACCATCTGGCACTAGAGCTGAATCTGTCAGTCACATTAATGAAAAAAATAGTAAACCATACAAATATCTTTAGATTCCCAAATCCAATTGCCTCTTTTTTCCATGGCAGCTCAAGGATCTTTCTCAAAATGGGTTAAAAACATGAGCGCAGTTGAGATTAAAGACTTAGAGGGTGAAGCACAAGATCATATATATATATATATGTATGTATGTATTTAGAAAGCATCTTGCAGATGCACAGTCCTAAGTGCTTCATAATCATGATGTTATGGTTGAGTGCCTATCAAATTAAAGCTGAAGCCCAAGCAAAGCACAGACCTCTTCAGAGGAGTTTCTGCTTACTTAATGGTTTGATAGGGCAAAGGATAAATTCTTGAAAATGTCAGGTATTCAATAAGGTATATTCTTAGAAAGAGAAAAAAGTATCCTTTCAGAATTCAGGCTTATTATCTAAGATAAAAGTCATAGTTCATGTCCAACAGGAATTTGCAAAGACAAACACAAATGCTGCAATATTAGTTCCCAAAGCTTCATAATCAAACCAAGTGATTTTGGATGCTCAGCTTATCAAGTGTTATCAAATGTCATGCTATCAAGAGGCAAAAGACTCCACGGTGAATTAACTCAGGATTCACATGGACCCTGACACAAAAACCCTGGGGAAAAAGATGGAAAAAACAGGTAGACAAAAGTCAGATGGATTTGTCTTCAAAACTCATGACTACCATTTGTCATCTTTGTGACTTTTGGGCAAGTCACTTAATGCCTTTGACCCTCAGTTATCCTTTCTATAATGTGGCAGTAATCATACCTACCTCATAGGGTTACAGAGAGAATTAAGAGATGTAGTGTACGGGGCACAATCCCTGGCTTATGGTGAACATTCAGTAAAGATCGTCTTTCTTCCCAAGTAGGACCTAGAAACAGATGCCACTGTATAGTTTGCTTTTCCTTATGCTATTCCTATTTCTTCCCTTAGATTGTAGAAGCACTATGGCAGAGTAGTTAAGGCCCTTAACACATAGAGATGAATTGCTTGGACTCACAGTCTAGCCTTACTGCTCTCTGTGTAACTTTGGTTGGTTACCTAACATCTTTATGTCTGTTTCCACTGGGGATGAACTGCATTGATGTAGGTTAACCACTTGGAACAATGTCTGGCACATAGTGAACACTGTAAAATTTAGTGACTATCATTACCAATTGGTATTACCTGTAGCCTAGGTATAACATACACCCCCTAGGAGATTATTCCATTTACATTTTTCCCTCCTTCAACTGCTTCTTGGAACTATTTTGACATTTCTTATCCCTTTTCATGGAAGATTGCATTTTTTTCCAAAGACAACTGCAACAGTAACTTCCACCTATGCTTCTTCTACAATATGAACTGTCACTTCTTCATCAATAGGTAGTGTCCCCTTCCCTGAGTCTGGGGGACCTTTGACTCCTTGGCCAATGGAATGCAGTGAAAGTGATGCCGTGGGAGATGGCAGGTAATTCCACTTCTACCTTGGCCACTGGAACACTTGCATTGGGAGTTCTGAGGCTGCCATGTTTGTAAGGAAGTCAAGCCACATGGAGAAGCCACATACAGGTGCTTTGGTCTGCAGTCCTACTCTGCAAGTCACCTGAGTGCTTGTGCCAGATCTGAGAGTGATATGGGCTGCCATCCACTCAGTCACCCTCATCTTCACAGTCTCTGTGGAGCAAAGTCAGCACATCCCTTCAGTGTCCTATCCAAATTCCTGACCTGCAGAGTCTCTGAGCATATTTAACTGGTTATGGTGCTAAACTGATACATGTTGGGACAGTTAATTATGCCATAATAGTAACTAGAACACTATCTTTCAAGGAGAAATGTCCACTATTGTCAACTTTTTTGTAGTTAACATGAAAAAAAAATAGCGTTTTAAACATAAAATATGGATTTTTTCACAATTATTCATGGGAGTAACTTGAAAAGTAGAAATTTTAAATTATATGTTTGTTTTATGAGTTGATGGGCCAGGCCTGGAATGGGTGTTTATATATTACATGTCAAAAAGGCTTGCATGGTTTTCTTCCTCCAACACGTGTACAATTATTTTTCTAGAATTAGAGTTCCCAAGAAAAAAAAATCTTTTTTGGTAACTGGAGCAATGAAAGTCTCTCTAGTGTTTCCTAACTCTGAAATAGAAATCATTTAGCAATATTCCAACAGCTGTATTCAATTATTGCCGAGCATTTTAAATAACCAGTGGTCTCCTATACAGAATTATTTGCTGCAACTTGCTAGCGTGGTGAAAGGGTCTCTACCAATTAACATTTCTATATGCATATGAATCTCTGCGAACTGTGCCACTCTCATCAGCCTGTCACTATGGAGAGGCCTCTCTTACGTTTCTAAAAGTGGAAAAGTTGTGGCTAGATACACAGGACACCCAGAGGCAACACTGGTTTTGTGTTAAATAAGGCCTGAGAATCTTGTTTCTTAAAGGAAACTTTTCGGAGAACAACCATCTGGTGTGTGTATGTGTGTATTTTCAGGATTCCCTGATTTCAAAGCAAAAGTTCTAGTAAAAGCTGAACTGAAAACCTACCATATCATTAGATTCCACTATCTTCTTTTGGACAGGCAGATCCATTCTGTCCAATAAGTGTTTGAGAGAGACTGATGACAGAGGAAGGCATAAGAGGCAAGTGTTCTGGGCAGTGACAGACTATCCGTGTCATGTGTCTTGATACTTAGGACCTTGAGCCCTTCTTCCTTGTAAGAAGCTGCTCTTTTCCCAATTCCCTCCCATTTCCCTCTCCTGTGCAAGGAAGTTAACAAGTAAACCCCCAGGACTGTGGCTAATAGCATGGGCTTTGCAGTTAGAGACACCTGGATTTGATTCCTGAATCCCATACCTACTAGATCTACAACTTTGGGCAAGTTATTTAAGTTCTCTGATAATCAGTTTCTTCACTGTGGAGACAATGGTATTCCTACCTTGCAAGATTCTTGTGAGAGTTAAAGAAATAAAATGTCATCAGAGCCTGGAACAGTGCTTACAACATAACTGAAAGTACATTGCACATTCCTTATTATCTAGAACATGTCACTATCAAATAGTCACAAGCTAAGGTTCTATTGGAGCCATCAGAAGCTGGAAGAGGCCAGGAAGGATCCTCCCCTAGAGCCTTCAGAGGAAGCATGCTTCTTTCAACACCTTGATTTGGACTTCTGGCCTTTGGAACCATGAAAGAATAAACTTATGTTGTTCAAATCCACTCGGTTTGTGATAATTTGTTATGGCAACCCTAGAAAATGAATACACCCAGCAACCCTGACCACCTCCATTCCAGGGGCCTATTAAGCAGTGACTTTTTCGTCCAATATTCCAACAACTCCTCCCCAGGAGGACAGAAGTAGATACCTAATCTCGTATTGACAGATAAATCACCTGAAGTTTGGACAGGTCCAGTTACCTGCCCTGTCACAGAGCTAAGACTCAAACATTTAATTCCATGCCTTTCCGTTTCACTGTTTCCCCTATGAAATCATCATTGTTGATTTTACTTTAAAGAGGAGCCTCAGGTCCCAAATGTATATTTAACTGGTAAAAACATTCCCCTTATTTCTTCTCCTTCCCTGAGTTGGCGGTCGCACGTTCCAGTTTTCATCTCATTGCTGACTTCAGAGAGAAGTGGGGAAGCAGGCCAGGCTGCAGGAAGTAGTGCTGAACCTACAAGCGGAAACCTTTGCAGTTTTTTGGCTTTCTTTTCCATGTTCCTTTCTCAAAGCTCAAATCATTCCCCATCCTGGCCTTTCTCTAATTTATGAACAAACACTTCATCTCTGCTGTTAATGCCATCCTGGTCTTCTGTGCTTAAGCATATTTTAAAATTAAACGATATCATCATATTTGGGTCACAGTTCCCAGTCCTCCAATGTTCAATAGTAATTTTGCTTCCAGTTCTATATTTCAATGTTTCAGAGACATTTCCTTTCTGGTGGATTCATTGGGATTTCCCTTTAATTTCCCATAGAAATCAGAAGCTGACATCAGCCCACAACATCATAATGTACCGAGGCTCCAGGCAGGCAGCTAAGATATTAACAATAACCCATTCCTTTTTTATTTTGTGCTCATCATTCTCATCTCCATCTCTGGTGTTGCTGAAGCCTTCCAGCATTTGTGTAAGGCTGAGAGGTGCTGAAGTTGGCACATACATACTGAGCGGTTCCCTTGTAGATAGCACTATACTCCAGTTGCTATAGAAATCAGCCAGAGAAACTAACTCTGGGTTCTTATGTCTCATATACTCAAATTTAGATAAACTGTGATGTGGCCGCAAAAAAAATATATATATATATATAGCCATTTTCTATGAGATAGAAATGCAAACCTGTGCTTCATTTGGCTTCTTAAACTGATAAAGCAGTCATATAAAGACAAAGGAAGTCATTTATCTGTTCTATTTTATGACTGCCAGACTTGAGGGAGCTTCGTTTAGAGTAAAAAGTTGGTCCCGAGTATCTCTGCTGCCCTGAAGCTTAATGGAGTGGGGGAGAAAGATGGAGTAGGAGGAACCGCAAAGTGACATGGCATATTTTTCTAGTGTTTGAGATGACAAACTCCTCTTATTTTTCTAATATTCTATCAGTAAATAGGAGTTGCTTGGAGACTGGCCAAGACTGAGACTGCTAAGCCTGAGGGATAGTCCAGGTGAGGCTAGCCCAAAATCTGTACTAAGACTCAAAGAAGAAAAAATAAGAAAGGAAACTAAGCCCTGAGTATTGAGAGAAATAGGGAGAGCACTCTCTTTCTGATTGCCCTTCTTTCGGGCCAAGCTTTCTTGGTTTTCCTTGAAAAGAAATTGAAAATCAATCCAGAACACACACTACTTTTTAGCTTTTGTTATTGTAAAGCACACGTTCAATTTGAAAGTGGTATTGCTGAGAATAAAATCATTGAGAAATGCTAAATGGATTGGGCAATGAAGAGGGTAAGAGAAAGGAAACAGGTAAGTACAGAGTTTTAGATCTCATAAAAGTCAGCCTTTAATGTCACTCTTTCCCTTAACCTAAAACAACCAAGAAAACCTGCCCTGGGTGTGTGTGTGGGGTGGAATATATGAACAAATCTTTCATCAGCTGAATTTCAAATGCCATGTTGCAATATTTGAAGGGGGGAGTTGATTTGCTGGAGGACAGTGAAATGGCACTCACATGCATTCCCTCTTGGTGACTTGCACCCTTGCATTCAGTCAGTTGGCTTATGGATATAGGCATTTGAGTATCACAGGTTCTGTATGTCAGGAGCAGGGTGCCCAAACTTACAATTTGAAGGTACTCACCAAGGGCTTGATGGGAATCTGGAGTCGATAACTAAGGTGGTGTAGGGACCATAATATTGTCTTTGCTTCTATTTTCTTTGAGGATTATGTTGATTGATCTTCTAATTGCACAAAGGGGAAGTGACAGCCAAGAGTGTGAAAGAGCCAGGTGTGGTGGTGCACACCTATAATTCCAGCAGTGCTTGGGAGGCTGATGCAGGAGGATCATCAATTCAAAACCAACATCAGCAACTTAGTGAGGCCCCTATGCAACTTAGATCCTGTCTCAAAACATTAAAGTGGCTGGGTTTTGAGGGGAAGACAGCCAGTGTCTCATTGGGGGATTCTTCTGCCCAGAGGCTTGCCACCCTAAGTGGCCACTCTCAACCTTAATATCTCAAATAATTAACAAATAATAAAACACAAACACTCAGAAATATATTTACAAAAGCGAAGCCCCTGATAGATCTAGTCCACATGGGTTATTGAACTAGACCAAGACAAAATGGCTCTGGTGATTTATTTAAGAGGGGTACATCAAAGGCAGGGGTAAGGTTTCAAGGGTGGAGTCTTGCTTCATGATGTCTGGTGGTCAGCAGATTGATTGACATCTTAGCAGTTCACACCCATCTCAGGTGCTGTGTGGGATCTTAGGCAGAGCTTGAGGGTGAGGTTCACCTGCATCAGGCGATCAGTCCTTGAGGGGGTGCTACAGGGAGTTTGCAATGCCAGACTTATCCCCTCATTTGGCTACTATGCACAACAGTACACACACACAGCCCATAGATGGCTCGTGACAGCTAGGGATATGGCTCAGTGGTTAAACACCCCCAGGTTCAATGCCTGGTACCAAAAAAAAAAAAAAAAAAAAGAATTTGAAAGGACAGTATGAGGAATTCAAGTTGATTGTTAAACAAAGAGAAGCTTGCACAAGAAGCTGAAGATGTTCCTTAAAAGACTTCCAGATGATGAAATCCGTGGCTGTAGGGACCTTGTTGGTTCCACTTTTGCCTTTCTTGTGATTCTATGAACCATAGCAGCAGGGTCTATAGAGAAGCAGAGGAAGACAGGGACCAAGTGCTTTCACTGTGGAATCAGATGGAGGGTCCACTCTCAGATCCACTACTTGACTGTTGATCTTGCCAAGTGGGTAATTTATCCTCCCTAAGTTTCAGTTTCTGTGATTGCACCATGGGACAATGGTGAAAGGGTGTCCCGCTTGGGTTCCACTGAGAACTAATGAAATAATGCCTATTAAATGCTATGTCTGAAGCATAGCAAATTTTAATAACTATCAGCTACTGCTTTTGCTACTATTTTTACTACTTCAACAGAAGCAAGATATTAGCCCAAGCTACTTCCTTTTTAATTGTGTCTCATGCCATTAGGGTACCAGGATAATATTCTGTCACTACTTCAGTTCTTTAGGAATTGCAAATGTACCAGGCCTAAGGCAGCCCTCATGTTTTATATCCAGGTTGACCTTTAACCTAGTGCAGCAACACTAACCTAACCTACCCAATTCTGCAACACCTCAGTGGACCAATATCATCTTGGGCTTCACATCACTAGGAACACGCTAACTTTTCACTGTTAATTTGCAGTTTCTCTTGAGGTCTTAGGGCTTTCAAAATTGGATATGGTCAATTTCATTACTAGTGGTCTGTGGAGTCAATTTAAAAATCATTAATCTCTGTAAACTCAAAGGTGTACCCATCAGCAAAGGGTCTTGCAGAGTTTTCATTATTTGGGGCTACAGAGTGGGTAGATATACAGGCCAAATCCCTCTCACAGCAATAAGATCATAATGACTTAATTAACAGAGAAATGCCTATCTGCTGCAAGTGGTACAAAGACTTTTGCATTCTTCCTGATTTAAAAAAAGATGCTGCTGAAAATGAGTTGCTGGGAGTTATTTGGAGCATCCAGCTAATGAGGGTTATGCATGAAAGCTTCGAGAAAATCCAGGAAAAGATTGACACAACAAAAAAGGGAGGGGACATGTCTCTGCTCAGACCTTTAGAAAGAAAGAAAAATTAAAAAGGTCTGTACCTTTGCTTCCTTACTTAATTTTTGGAATTCATCCATAGGATCTGAGAAAAGCTACACACTATTTTTGGTGGTTTGTCTGTGTGGGTATGCATTTGCTTTTATTTACTTTTTTTCTGGTTTTTGGCCTAGGTAAATATGATTACAACAGAACAAAGTCAGCAATTCTTGCCCAGGTAGTAACAAGAAGAAGTGAGATGCCCAGTTCGGAAACCACATTAGGGAGAGGGCAGATCTGACATTTTTCTCCAAGAAAAGTTAACCTCCAGTAAACCAACTTCTGGAGCCATTGCTTCTGTTTAGCAGGAACAAAAGCAGATGGAAAAAAGGATGCTACTTCACCCTGCAGAGCTAAGGTCAGACTGAGTTTTCTAGAAGGGTTTCTGCAGAATTCAGAGTCTGTGGGTGAATTAGCTTAACAAAAGAAACAGAGAACTTGTCCTCACATTTGAGGGGCTTTTTAACCAGACCCTTGACAACCATCACACACAGAAGCATCCATAATTGCGCTTAACAACAAATAACTGCAATAGTGCAAATAAAAATCTTTATAGACCATTTTCCTGCGAAAGACCAAAGAGGAATTCCCTGTGAAAGCCAAGCCTTTGCGTAAAATCCAGTTATCATTATTTTCAGAGCAGATGGGGCCAGAGTCAACTCAAGCTTCCTTACGTGCAGAAACTGGCCAAATTTGCCACTAATTAGCAATGCACCACACTGTTAAATGGCCTTCAAATTCCATTTGCAGGCCAAAGCCTCAGCGACCTGCAAAGCACCACCTGAGACCAGGGCTCAACAACCCTGGCCTATAAATCCTCCGCAGTGTGGCTACCCTGGCAGGGGCCACCAATGTGTGGGGTAACAAAGGAAGCCAGAAGGCGGCCTGGGGTTTCACTCATTTTCCACTTTTACTCCTCCAAAGGAAATTCCAATTTCTCAAAGGTCATTGGCCAAGGAAATAAAAATATTTTTTAGTCTCATCACCTATTTTCCCTACTTAATATTTCTTCTCTTTCTCATGGGAAGAAAATGTGAAGGATGTTTTTCTCTTAAAATCAGCGCACACATCTGTGCCTGTGTGGTGGTTTTCCAGAGTGTGTCAGATTGGACTTTGCATTTTCTCTTCTTTTATACGGCTTGCAGTGCAGGGAGGAGTCTGGTTAACCCTCCGCCAGGTGCCAGTGCGAGGCTGCAGGGCCTGCTGTGCACTCTCCCTCCTGGTCTTCACCATCTGCCCAGGCACTGGTGGATGATAAGTAAGTAGAAACTGGCCTTTGGGGTCTTCTCTAGACCAGAGGCCTAGGCATCACCCAGGATATGACTAACTCTGTCAAATTCACAAAGACAAAACTTTACATTTTTAATCCCCTTTTCAAATGCACTACCATGAATGAAAACATTCTAGCAAATTCAGCAGTAGCACAAAGAGGTGGCTGTTCTGGTCTGAGAGAAAATTCAGTTCTGCTTCAGATCGTGTGTGTGTGTGTGTGTGTGTGTGTGTGTGTGTGTGACAGAGAGAGAGAGAGAGAGAGAGAGAGAGAGAAAGGGAGACACATCATTTGGGAAATTCGTATTTTATCTTCACAGCCTGTCTGACAATTTTCAGTAGCTTTTCCTGAAACAGCATATTCAAAATAAAAGTAAATATTCCACCAGGGTAATCCTTGAATAAACCTTATGTTACCTCCCAAATTAAAATCCCTTGCCTCTTCTAATTAGGTCTTGGAATTAAAATCTTGGATTTCTAAGATTTAATATTTTTGAGTCGAACAGATTGGTTATCTGTGTCTCTGAAAACATGGAGACAAGCATGTTCTAACATTCTTACAGATTTAGAGTCTGCCTTTAGAGTTTTCAATTAATAGGAACAAAAGCAAATATTTACATCAGATAACAATAGTTAATATTTATCAACTATTCATTATGAGCCTGAAACCATGCTAAGAACTTTGTGTTCATTACCTTATTTAATGATTAAGACAATACTGTATTAGATGCTAATATTTTCCTTATGTTAGAGATAAAACTGGAAATCAGAGAGATTTCATGACTTGCCTAGTCACACAGCTAGTAGGTGGCTTAGGTAGGATAATCTGCTCCCATTTAACCATGACACTTGCTCACCTACCTTTGATAAACACAAGTGCAAATGATTGTCTGCCTAGAACTTTTCAAGGGAAAGCTTACTTTGGAAATGTTTGCCAGTCCTGTTAGAAACAGATAAAGGCCTCCACTGGCAGGCTCTTGCCAATCTCTCCCCACCATTTTGTATACAAGATTATAGACCTGGCCAGAGATGTGTCCCTTGTGGAGAACAGCTGGTTCTGACAGTTGGGAGCATCAGAATTAGCTGGAGTAGAGGTTTTCAGTGCTTTGTTGTTAACCAAACTTTTCTGTAATGGTTGCCTGATGACAAATTTTCTGGGACAAAATTTAGCAAGCACACAAACCCCAAAGCCCAAAATATTTACATGGGGAAAACTGTTTGCAAGAAAAATAATGTGAACCCCAAAGATTAGGTTAGTATTTTCTGTTCTTTAATCTTGCTTTCACAGGGGCTAGTTTAGTGTTGTCTAAAATAAAAAGGCGTCACAATGAAGGTAGGGAGAAGGTAAATTTATTTTGGCCACCAGGGACCTCGATTACCATTTCTCAATGCAAATTATTGTACGAAAGATCCTGTGTTGG
Source organism: Tamias sibiricus (assembly GCA_025594165.1). NCBI lineage: Eukaryota > Metazoa > Chordata > Mammalia > Rodentia > Sciuridae > Tamias > Tamias sibiricus. The sequence goes on from CM046659.1 coordinate 52,640,338, forward strand.
CTACCAGGGGCTCACTTAATTGTTTTTAACATATGTGGGGGTTCCCTTAGCATCTTTAGAAGCAACTTTCCTCGTGTTTTCTCCTCCATGCTTAGAAAAATAAAGTCCTTGAAATGATGAAGTTCAGCCACCAACATAGATCCTGTAATCTCTTTCCCATCTCCCTTCAGGCAGTTAAAATTTCTCTTCTTTATTGAAATGTTGTGCTCAGTAGAGGTATAAACAAATTGTGAGACCATTTATTTAACGGTCTGACAGCTTAACCAAATCTCCTTGTAGCAGAGCTTACATTATAAGATTCAGTCCTCACATGCTACAGAGGGAAATTCATATTCATGGGAGAGTGTAATCTTACGTGAAAACCTGTCACGTTGATGGCACATCCCCCATGATTACACTGTTTACAGGGTTTCTAAAGGCACCAGTCACATCACCATATTCATGTTGAAGATCCACCATCTTCTTCATCTTGGGAAATCTTGGCAATGAATAAAATAATAGAGCTGATCTTTCATGCAAATACCACCAGTAAATATGGACGACTTAGCATATGTGTCTTGCTCACCATAAGGAGGGTTAGTATTGGGAACACTGCTTCCTGCCAAGAACTCTGGAGTCATCCTGTCATGAACTATTAACTCAGAGATCGGTCTTCTCATTGGCAGCTAACCACGAAACCCACAAAGTTGTGTTTAATTTGCTCTTGGAGCTTACACCGAGTTCTTCTCCCTGAATTGTGCGTGAGTGATGCCTCACTGTGGCACCCCAGAAAATGTCTGTACCAGAGCCTGGGCCCGATGCAGCACTTCTCATGGTTATCCGTGGCATGGCTGATCTGTTCCAGGCAGCATTGCCTGAAAGCAAGGACAAGATAAACACAGCTGAGTGCACCAGCTCTTGAGGGAGATTTGGCTGTACTCTGCAAACTCAAAGCTTTCTATTAACAAAAGTTAATATGGTCTTCCAGCAGCTTGCTTGTTTGCACAGTAGAAAGGATATGCTGCTTTCTTGGCAACTAGAAAAATTATACAGCAGTAATGGCAGGAGCTGATGCCTCTATTTTTCTTAGAAAACATGCATGTGTCCTGACTTCTCTCTCAATGGATCAATTTTTGTTTAGGGATGCACTCCTGCCTCATTCCTGGTCTGGGGGACTGACTCTGCCCCTGCTTTAGCATACAGCATATACTCAATGAACATATTGTATTTCTCTTGGTAACAGAAATTGGTTCAGGAGGTTTGCAATGTGAATTGCTAGACATTTGTTAATATTATTGGAGCGACAAAGTCTTTGATTATTCCTGTTGTATTCAAACTTGGAAGGTTATAGTCTTGGAGCTTCTAGAAGACACCTTATGATTAGATAATACCTGAGAATAGACCTGATAGGGAGGAAGCAGATCTAAGAAAAGAGTAATCAATTTCTGGTCACAATATTTAAGCTTGATCAAGTCACACCCAAAGCTGATATTCCCTGGACTCTTTAGTTTTTATTCAAGTTTTTGAACGGGCTGATTTGAATTATGTTATCTGTGACAAGTAGCCCACTCATAATTGCTAGCTTACTTTTTAAAATGTTCAAATGGAAACTATCCAAGTATGTTTATATATTGGGATAGTAAAATTTGTTTTTCTCTAGAGCTTTATAATGTTTTAAGGACAGTAACATTCTAAATCTAGCTTACCAAACTAGTGCAGAATGAGAATAATAAATGCTTTGTATGGGAAAAATGTTTTTGTTAACCAAGAACTTACTATACCATAACTTATTAAAATATATTTGCTCATAAGCAAAATAAGAAATATATAGCACAAGGATTGTTATTTTACAAGAAAAGGGTTAATTATAACATCATATCAAAAGATTATGAGGGCAAAATAGTGGAACACTCTATTATATTACAGATGTGGATATTATAATTCCAAAAGGTCAAGCAGTTTCTCTGACTTCACATATTTAGTCATTTAATTAATATTTGGGGGAGGAAGTTTTTGGCATTTCTTTGCAAGTTCAGGCACTACTTCCTATTGATTATCCATGAAGCTCATACCCAGCTTCTGGAAGTACAGCTTCCATCTTCAGAACAAAAAAAGGCCATGTTGGTCATGTTTCATTCACACAAAAGGAACATTAAATCTAGTTCAATTCAGGTTTCTGAGACCTTTAAATGTGACTGGGTCACAAGCTTGATGGAACAAATGTTCCCATCTATAACCATAACTATAACTAAGACCATAACACTCTGCCTTCCCTCTCTGCCCTGGCAGGTTATCCCAGGCTTTTGATGTTAAAAATCATTGAGGAGCAATTCTACTGTCCGGGTAGTGGGACCACCTTGGTCTTATTCTTAGCATGAGTGTCAGAGTTGGTTCTCCATTGGCAATGACAGGAAGCTCTTTGGCTGGAGTCCCGCCATCAGCATGTGACTAAGAGATGCCCATCATCCCACCAAATTCCCATTGGGTGATACCTTGCCTAAGTTTGGCGTATGTGTGAACACTCTAGATCATTAGATTTCTGCCCCCTTTCCCTGTAAATAGCTTTTTAAAACATGTGATGGCCATCTCTTTGGCTGCTCAAATGCATTCAATTAATAAAAATTGATTCGATCCTTCAACAAATACCATGTGCCAGGAGCTGTAGTAAGTGCTGGAATAAAGTTGTGAACACCTAACCCTATAGGACACACATTTTATTGGGGAAAACCTAGAACAACATAAGTAATACATATACTTAAATAGTGATACATATTATGGAGATGAAAGAAATGGAGCAGAATAGTAGGGTGAAGTTTTTTGAAGTGGTTGTATTGGAGTAACTAAGGTAGTGAGGGATCTGGCCATAAGAAAATCTAGGAGAGGAGGAATCTGGGCACAGGGAACAGCAAATGCCAAGGCCCGGTGTACATTTAAAGAACTGATGTGACTGAGGGAAAATCAATGAGACAAGATGGTCAAGAGATAACAGAGCATCATTGTGTGGACTTGATTTTTCTTCTGAATGAGATGGGAAGGCTTTGAAAGATTTTGAGTGTCATGATCAGAATTTATGTTTTAACAGGATAGCTCTGGTTGCTAGATTGAGAAGAAACTGCTTAGGTCCAAGAGTCGAGAGGCATAGAGACTAGTTAGATGGCCACAGCAGTGACAGATGATAGAGAATTGGACCACGATGGTGGCAGGAAGGTGAAGAATGTGAATGCTGTATATATCTTGGAAGTAGATCCAATAGCATCAGATGACAGAGCATATACAGGGAGGGAGAGAGAGAAAGGAAAGAATCAAGAGATCCCTTAAGATCTTTTGAATGAAATAACTGGAAGAATGGAATAGCCAACCACCAGAGACTGCAGGAAAAGTTGGTTGGGGGAGTCTGTTAGGGGCCCCATCTTGGACATGTTAAGTTTTAAGTTGGCAATTAGGTATGCGATTGGAGATGTCAAGTGGTCAGATGGTTTCTATAAGTTTAAGGGAAAGGTCCAGAATAAAGATACAATTGTGGGTGTCATCATCCCAGAGCTAGTCTTAAAACCAGAAGACCATACCATTTACCAAGAGGGAAAATGTAATTAGAAGAGTGAAACATTCACAGACTTCCCTGGGGAAGTCCAATATATAGAGGCTGGAGAGGTTGAAGTCACTAACCAGAATCTGGGGAGAAACACCAGGCAAGCCTGGAAACCAAGACAGGAATGTGTTTTAAGGAGGAAAATATTCCACTTTGTCAAATGCTGCCTGTAGGTCAACTAAAATGAAGTCTGAAAAAAAAATATAAGCAATATTGCAGATCATTGGTGACCTTGAACAGAGTCAGTGCAGAGGAAGGAGAGAGAGAGAGAAAGAGAGAGAAGCAACTGGAGGTCACAAGAACACATGTCTCTTTCAAAGGGTTTACTTCTAAAAGGAAGGAGGAAATGGGGTCTAACCAGAAGATAAAGGGGGGCAAAACTATCAGCATGTTTGTAAGCTGATCAGGATGATCCTGCAGAGAGAAAACTTGAAGATGTAAGAGAGAGATGGGGAGAAGCATGAGGGCAAACATTGTCAGGTAGGTTGGAAGGACAGAACTAATAATGCCCAGGTAATTCTGGCCATGGACAGGGATAAGGCCAGGCCATTATAGTGATAGGAGAGAAGGTAGAGGCTGGGCTAGGGGCAGGGACATTGTGAAACACAAGGTAGGGCTCTGCTTTTATGACTTTTTAACTCTTTTCCACAACTTAGAATTGGAGGTTTTTCAAGGTGCCCAGGCAGGTCAGGTAGCAAAAGGAAAGAAAAGGGGATTTGTTGCACTAATTTTTTTTTTTTTTTTTTTTTTGGTACTGAGGCTTTAACCCAGGGGTGCTTAACCACTGAGCCACATCCCCAGCCCTTTTTTATATTTTATTTAGAGACAGGGTCTCACTGAGTTGCTAAGTGCCTCACTAAGTTGCTGAGACTGACTTTAAACTCGCCATCCTCCTGCCTCAGTCTCCAGAGTCTCTGGGATTACAGATGTGCACCACCGCACACTGTCTAATTCTGATAGTTCTGGATGGTAGGTATTATTATCTCCTCTTTATGAATAAGGGTCAGAAAGATTAAGTAACTTGTCAAAAGCAGCACACTGGTGCAGCTGAGGCCATGGACTTGAACCCTGGGCTCTCAGAGACCAACAGCCACGCTCTTTTCACTATACTTTGCTCTATGATCAATTAGGAGGGGCAGATAGAGTGTCAGTAAGTGAAGGATTTTCCTGACCTGGCCCTCACCTCTTTGGGTAATGCAGGAGCTCCTACTTCAAGCCCTTGTTCTGTGAGGTTTTTGCTACAAAGAACCTTTTATTATACAATGGGCATTCAGAACACTGCTTTCTGCCAAGGTGACTTTTAATTTATCAGCAGTCTCTCTGTTATACAGATGTCCCAACTATTTGGTCTACTGTTCTTTGATTAGCCAAAACTGAGTAAAGATAGAAGTCTAGGCACCCAACTGGAATGTGAATCTGCTTTATGGGGGGGATGGCTTACTTTCAAAACCAGTTTCCATTCATGCAGTATTGTTTCTCTACTCTGCATTCTGTGTCCCAAATATACTTCTGAGGCATTCCAAGTAGACATTTACTAATTTGTACAGGTCTATTTTTCCAAGCCTGAGACCTACAGGGGTCATGCTCTCTTCTGTTTTCAGAATTCCCAGTCCTTTCATTAGCAACCTTTGGTGGGAAGGTGGAGACGACCTTGGTGAACTCCCTCAACTCCGCCACACTTTGCATCCAATTTGCTTAATACTTATGCTGTCCTCCTTTTCTTATCTCAGAGGCCAGGAGCCAGGTCCCTCATCTTTCCAAGATAATCTTTCTATTGTCTTCTTGATCCCACTTTTCCCCATCTCCTCAATAGGAATCTCTCTTGAATTTTCAAGCTCATAATCAACCTAATGTCTAAGTAGCTCCCATTTTAGAAAGTCTCTTCTTATCTCCTTAAGTCACTGCCCTTTTTCTTAAGATTCACTGCTAACATTTTGAAGAAGACACTAAAGTCAATACCTTTACTTCCTTTTATTGCCACCTATCCCAATCTCCCTACTGAAATCTTTCACTTGAGATTCCTCCAGTGGACTCCTGTGACTACCCTAGGAAAATGCATGGTTGAGGTTTCATTCTGTCTAGCATCTGCAGAGTAAAGAGTGTTGGTGTTGGTCAAGTCCAGTATGAGTCTATTTCTGCCACTTGGCTTTATTAAGCACTTTAGAATAATGGTTGGAACATAGTAAAAAGTCCATTGAAGTTCGTTTTTATTCTTTTCATAACTATTAGTAGCCACCCCTCTTTTGGAATTTCATCCCTAAGTTTTCCTGCCACAGAACTCCTAGTTGATTCTAATCTGTGACAGTTATCCTCTGAGCCTCCTCATAGGACTCTCCCTCTTCTTTTCCTCAAACATAGCCAATCTCCTGGCCTCTTTCTTTTCCCTGCTGTGTTCTTTGCCTCCATGCTCACTCTCACAGCCCTCCCTCTCCCTGGAGTGAGCCGCCACACGTCTAGCTCAGGTGGTGGGTCTTCTGATAGCTAGAGGTCTCCCTGCTCGTCCTCCTTTGGTGGAGGTCCATTGCCAACCACTTCTTTCACAGAAACTTCCAGAAACATCCACCCTTTGTTCGAATCAGTTCTTCTTTGGGAAACCCATCACTATTCAGATCCCCACTGCTGTATTTATTTTTGTGTGTATTATACCTTTGAGCTGTTGTGGCTCTGTCATTGGACCCCAAGCTCCATAGGCAGGCACCATATTGGAGTCACCTTTTTTACCCCCATAGTGTTTTCCGTGGTGGGTGAACCGATTTGAATTGAATGAGCAGAGCAGAGGAAGGACAAGGGGGTGGTGAGCGAGTATTTGGGTTACCCAATCACTTATGAACTTGACTCCCAAGATATAGGATGGCTCAGGGAAGGCAGGAAATATGAATGTTAGAGGGGAAATGAAAGGAGTAAAGCACAGAAGTGGCTAGGACATGGGGATGATGGGACCGTGGGAGAAGATTGAGAAAGAGCCAGAGGAAAGGCCAAGGAGAGCTTAGGGACACGGGAAGCACAGAGGCAGGGGCAGAGGAGACAGAAGAGAGAGGAGTCCCATTCCTTCTGTCCCATGGCTTTGGGCCTTTATTTCTCTAATTTCCTTAGCTCAGGGAGAATAAAGTCATGTTTTTAACAAGGATATTCTGAAGTCATGTTTTTAACAAGGATATTCTGAAGTCATGTTTTTAACAAGGATATTCTGAAGTCATGTTTTTTAACAAGGATATTCTGAAGTCATGTTTTTAACAAGGATATTTTATTTATAAAAATGTGGAAGGTCTTCAAACACAAAGTGTAAGAAGGAGAGAGGGCTTTTGCTGTTTCATAAGTAGTCTTTAAATATGAAAATGGGACAAACATCTTTAAATGCAACTAGAAAATATGCCATAAAATATTCTTTTCATTTTCCTGATGAAACACTATATAAATAAGACACACTGACCATCCTGACTGAAAACATTGAACGAGTTTTCAAATGACCAGTTGGAAAATAGTGATAGATTGCATATAGAATATATATTTGCATCCCTTTGTCTTGGTACCCTCTTTTGTTCCCTCATCCCAAAAGGGAGAGACAGTGCAACACATTACATTCATTTTTAACAAATATCTTCCTTTCTTTCCCCATTTTTTTCTTTGTATTGACAGTAAATATTATGGTTAACCAGGCTGAGCTCCCACAGCTGTTCTTCAGGCCAGGTGCTAACGCAAACCCTACTTGGACAAAACTTTCTCCATCCCTCCTAGAAAGTCCCACGGACAGTTTAAAAATCTTTTGTTTCTGAAAACTGGAACACAAACATTGTCCACAACAGAAAAGAAACCAACAACTTCCTATCTGAAGTCCAAAATAACACCATGGGGATGAGACCTCAAAGACACATTGGGTGATTGCAAGACACTTGGAATCAAGATATCAGGTTTCATTCAAGAATACAGAGACTGGATATGAATCAACTTCTGGAAACCTCACCCTTCTGCCGGTTGAGGGCTCAGATGGGGAGATCGTAACTCTGACAGATGACTGCAGAGAAACAAGGATCCCATCTGCAGACAGATGAAAAGAAGGAGGAAATTTTTCTTGGGTGCTCTGCTTGAGACGTGTTAGAAACAAACTAGTCTATCACATCTCTCTAACAACATCGGCTGATACTCTCTTGCCAAAATTGGGTTGAAAATGCTAAACTTGGAGAATTGCATCACCCATTGGAGAGGTCTGCAGGCTCACTCCTGCCTTACTACTGGGAAAATGAAGACATGAAGAGTCAATGGTGTCCTAGCATCCACAGCCACCATGTGTTCTTTGGCCTTTGCACTGGAAGACAGTACAGTGAGGTAACTACATGGCAGTATACTTCAACCTGGTAGCAACCAGATTTCCTACATCGTCTCATCCAGACCGACTCTCCAGCATGCTCCATGCATTAGGGAGTTGACCCATACAGACTGTACCAACTAGGCTTGGTTACTGGAACACTCTGGCAGGAGACTGGATGTAGTAGAAGAGCAAAGTCTATGTTCCCATCTTCCTCCTTGCCCAATTGCAAAAGCTCTCCTGTTTCATTCCACTGAAGGCTTCCCTCAAACGTTCCCTCCATACAACCACTCCTTCTGAATGAATTCTTACAACCACTTGTTCTTCAGGCCTATAAGTGGTAAAGGTTAACAGTGGTCCCTATATCAAAGAGCCCTAAAATTACCATTTTGAGTGCATCATCTGATCTGATCGGATGAGTCCCAGACAAAATGTGGATCTACAGTGATCACTTAGTGATGATTGCCACCAACAATATTATACTGAAGATTTGAAGACTGGCATGCAGATCACGGTAAATGAGTGCTGTGTGACTCTGTTATTGTTAACCTTGTGTGCAAGAGAAAGGAAAAAAACGGCTAAATCCCATGTATTTCTTACGCCTGCCACAGACCTCTGTCTATCATGGTGGATAAGATTGGGCCATAGTAGCTTCACTCTAGGGTCAAATATTTGATAAAATTATTAATAGTCAAGGCCTATTAATAATCTTCATTTGCATGTTGTAGACACTCAAATTTTACTGTTAATATCAAGAAATCAGGAGAATTATTATTTTTTTTTTTTTTGGTACTGGGGATTGAACTCAGCGGCACTAGACCACTGGGCCACATCCCCAGCCCTTTTTTGTATTTTATTAGAGACAGGGTCTCACTGAGTTGCTAAGTGCCTCGCCATTGCTGAGGCTGGCTTTGAACTCGCGATCCTCCTGACTCAGCCTCCCAAAGTGCTGGGATTACAGGCGTGCGCCACCGCGCCCGGCTAGGAGAATTATTATAACAAGGATGACGCTAAACTTTAAAACTCTTTTGTCCTCTAGAACTTGCAAATGAGATTTTGAAACCACTGCAGTTGGATTTAGTGTTCATTCCACAGTCTACTCGTTATGGTTAGACTGTGTTTTAGCTTTCTTCTTTAGTCTTACCATTTACCATTTACCTAATAACAAAATCCTTAGTTATTTAGTAATCAGTTCCGTTTATTCAATTTCCCACTTGAAGTTACTTAATCCTCCTTAAGAAGGCAAGTGTATCCTAGAAACGAGAGTGTGGAATGGGAGCTCACTGATCCAATTCTTTTCCTTCAAGTCAAACTTAACTTTTCTTGTGCTGAAATTTGTCTTTTGGCAAAGTGAGAGATATAAGAGTTAATTCTCCTGCACTTTAATATGTTGAGTCATACCAAAAGCAGAAAATGCCTTAGATCCCAGCTTCACTCTGAAAAGGTTTTGTTTTTAAATCATGCTGCACTTTGCCTTTTAACAAACAGATGCAGCAGAAGGTAAAGTCTCAATAATTTTAATAGTAAAATATATTTAATTATAAATGAAGTAATAGAAAAATGCATTAATCTGAATATGAAATGTACAGATTTTTTCAATAAAGGAAATGTGCATCTTTCAACTAATCGTTGCCTGATGAATGCCAAGACTTTGTCTAGAGGATTTATTTTTGTTATCATTGTTGTTGTTAACACAGAAACAAATCTTTAACTGTTTCTAAGGGAGAAAAGGGATTTGGATCATTGAAATAAAGACCAGTACTGAAAAGCTTGGTGAATATAATCATATACCATTCTCATCCACTATATCCCTGGAATTATTCAAAAATATTTATTAATAAATAGCTAATCCTAATACAGTGCAAGTATTATTATTAAGGTTTAGACCACAAACAGCTGGAGCACAGATAGTTCTCAAGTTGGGCTGGATAGTGAGGGGAAACTCACATTCACTTTGAGCTTTGAAAGGTAAGAAAGAGTTTATGCATCAGAATAGAGGGTGGGGGAGGAATCCCAGGCAGAAAAGAACAGCACATGTGAAGACCAGTAGCCTGGGAATGCTGGTATGACCAGGGGATGGAGATGAATCCAGACAGTAAGGCCAAGTGCTGAACAGTCTGGATTGTATCCTAGGTACAAACCCTATAGGGATTTGACCCTAGGACAGGGCACAATCACATTTATATTTTAGAAAGGCTATGTTTGAGTTTACAGGAAGGGAGGAGGCTTACAAACCAGTAGGAGGTCACTGTAAGAGTGTCAGCCAGTGGCCAGTGTGTGTTTGAATTAGGGCAATGGCCCTGGAAGGGAGATAAAAGGGATACATCTGAAAGATATTGTAGAGGCACAAACCAACAGGACTTGAGTGGTGTGTATGTGGGGAGGGAGTGTGGGGATTAAGGAGAGTGAAAAGCCTCACAGATGATTTTGATGTTTCTAAGTCAATATGCTTGTGTGGAGAGAGAATGAATTCAGTTATGGAAATACAGTTTGTGGTTGGCGAGCATTCAGACGTCGATTTCTAATTGACAGGTGATGTATGAGACTAGAGCTCAGAAGCCAAGCCAAGATGGAAGATAAAGACTTTGAACATCATTATTTCATGAGTGTAGATGCCATAGAGATGGATGAGATCACACAGAAGAAACACACGGACTGGGAAGAAGAAAGGATAACAAACAAACAAACAAACAACGAACAACAACAACAAAAAACCCTAAGCCAAATGGGCATGTGCTGTTTTTCAATGTTAGGGCTTCATTCCATTTTTCTGGTCCTAGTTCTTCAACTATCCTTTGGTCATCCACCTTTCCCTACTTCATGTACTTCTTCATCTACTTCTGCTGAAGTAGATGTTCATGCTGTCCTGTACAAACTGTACTAGGTCCTTTGCCCTAAGATGGAAAGAGTCTCTATCTCATCATCCTGACCACAGTGATTTGATCAGGGAAGTATGTGCTGGAGTGGGCTCCTTGCAGCTAACAAGGGACTTCACACTGGTATCTTGAAATTGTCATGATGGAGATATTTGCACCACAGGAATTGGCAGGCACTATGAATCAGTCCCCTCCCTCTCCACCAAGAAAAGAATCTGTTTATGAACACCCAATGTGGACATAAACTCATGCAGAGCAATGAATATGTTCCCAGAAATTTGATATATAGATATGAGAGAATAGGTGTCCTTTCTCACTCTAGATTGCAAACTGTGTTGTATGCCCATGGTAAACTTTCTTGTTGTACAGAGAATCTGCCAGAGAAGGAATGCATATATGGAGGAAAGGATGAGAGATTGGAGAAGAGACAGAAACCTACGCATAAGATTTGTGGCTGTTTTCTCAATATTTAAAAATTTCTCAACTTTTAAAAATGTAATATACTTCTCCTTCCTCTTCTTCTTTTTAAACATGAAGGACCTCCTCCTCCTCCAATCCTTCTCCTCTCCTTCTTCCTCTCCTCCTCCTCCTCCTCCTTCATCTCTCTCTCTCTCTCACTGATGGGAGGAGTCTGCTTTGAGAAAGAATTTTTTTCCTCAGGTGGGAAAAATGGGAACAAGTTTATGGGATGATAGGAAACATTCAGCAGAACAGGCTGGGGATGTGGCTCAGGGATAGAGTGCTTGCCCGGCATGTGCAAGACCCTTAGTTCAACCCCCAGTTCTGGGGAAAAAAAACCTCCAATGGTGAGAGAAAGATTGAAGATACCAGAGACAGAATAATTAGAACACAATGATATTAGCCAAATTTCTGTCACTATAAAAAAAAATGTCGGGCTGGGATTGTGGCTCAGCGGTAGAGCGCTCGCCTAGCACGTGGGCGACCACGTACAAATAAAATACATTGAATAAAACGCATTGTGTACAACTAAAAGCAAATAAATAAAAAAAAAAAATGTCTGGGACAGTTAATTTATAAAAAGAGAAAATTTATTTTGAATCATGGCTCTGGAGTTTCCAGTTTAAGATTGAGTGACCCCATCATTTGGGGCCTGTGGCAAGAGCAGCATGTCACAGCAGGAGCATGTGGCAGAGAAGACTTACATTATGAGTCAGGAAGCAAGAATAAGAGAAAGGACAAATAAGAGTCCCACGGTCTCCCTTGGCAGCTTGTCCCCAGTGACCTAAGAACTTCCCTCTAGGCCCCACCTCTGAAAGGTTCATAGCACCTCCCAATAGCCCACGCTGGGGATCATGTCTTTAACATAGACCTTTAGGAAACACTTATCCAAACCATAGCAATGGTGTTGAGAAGATGGGGGGGGGGTGGGTGTTGAATCCAGCACACTGTCAGAGGATGGAGGAGTGCCTCTTTCTGATACAGAAAAGAGGATTGATGTCAACTCATGAATGCCCTTGACTGATACATACAAAGTACAGCTAGGAAATAGTAAGCTCTTCAATCATCCATCTTAGCCCATACTCTGTGTGCTCTGATAGAAGCTTTATATCTCAGCACTCTGGGGTGAGTGCCCTGGAATGTTTTCTCTCCCTTATTCCTTTGGCTGGCATCTGTGGGCACAGCTCTTTGTGCTCAATTGCAAATCCTAGAACCTGGTAGTCCCTGATACGGGGCTGTAGCAGTGGCTTTTCCCCACGAAGCCCTAGCTAATGGCTCAGCAATCCTTCTTGCTACCTGTAGAGGATCCAACACCCTGGCCTACGTGGTACTCTTACTTTACTTTGCCCTAGTTTTGCCTGAAACGCAATCATCCCTTTTTGAGGGTTAGAGTAGTAGAGTGACTGACAGGGGATTAAAGTAGATTCATGTGAAGGTGCAGGAAGTTGAGTTGAGGGGATCCACTCCTGGATCCCCCTGCTGAGTCCACATCCTTAGCACACAATACCATTTGCAGAGACTGGGCCCTCTCAAAGCTGTTCACCCCCAAACTCAGGAGACCTTTGTCTCCCAACTTCCTTGCCTCTGATAAAGTGAGTGTTTAAATTGCCTGGGCTATATCAAAACTAAAACATTTCTACAAATTAAAAACTTTCTGGATTCCTTGCCTTGTGTCTGAGCTTGCTTTTGAAATACTAATTAGCCAAAGAAATGTGCACTTCATGTTTCCAAAATAAGAAAAAGGGGAGACCTTGCTAAAGATAGCTCTTTGGTGGGAGAGTTTTTTTTCTTTTTTCTTTAAGAAGCTGCCACTAAATGCCTATGTACCCAAAAACATCTAGCAAAAGATCTCTCCTGTTCTTAAAAGCATGGAAGGCTCTGAAAGAGGAGTCTCTCACAAGACAGAAAACAATGAAAGGCTTTGGACTTTTGGAATTAGAGACTGGATTATATAAAACTTCTCTCTGTGCAGGAGCAGAAAGCTCAGCCAAATGACCCCGGCCATGTCCTTACTCTGGACTTGAATGGATGGGTACAGGCATGTACACCATTTTAACTGTGCTAATGCCAAAGCTTTTCATCTCAGCCAATGGGTGGCAGAGGTCACACTCTCCCTTCATTTGATGAATGACTGAGGCACCATCCCATTTGTCTTGTACCTGGCTGCAATTCTCAAGTCGGTGATAATAAAGGTCTTCCTAACAAGAAAGCTGAAGGTGCTGGTAAGTTAACTAGAGGCCCTTGCTTCTGCCCAGCTACTTCACATACAGTTAAGAGCCTAAGGAGAGTTCTGCTGGCCAGAGGCACACAGAGATAGGATGCTAATGCAATAATGTTTCCAAAGAGTGCAAACTTCAAATTGTGAACATAAAAACTCATCAATGTCTTTATTTATTTATTATTATTATTATTATTATTATTATTATTATTATTTTGTGGTACTGGGGATTGAACTCAGGGGCACTCGACCACTGGGTCACAAAATACCTTTTGTGTATTTTATTTAGAGACAGGGTCTCACTGAGTTGCTAAGTGCCTCGCCATTGCTGAGGCTGGCTTTGAACTCCCGATCCTCCTGCCTCAGCCTCCCAAAGTGCTGGGATTACAGGCGTGCGCCACCGCGCCCAGCTAAAAACTCATCAATGTCTTTATTAGTACTTAGGAATAATACCATACTGAGCATGGAACTAGAATAAGAAAAAAGGTCAAATTTCATTTCTCATTTGGAAAAATTCTAGAAAACAAGAGTAACCCCTGCCTCACTCTACTGCACACCATTTGGGCAGAGATTCTGTGGCACCAGTAAATAATTGCATAGATAAGTCAGTACTGTCTAGTGGCTGTTTGCAAATTAACATGGTGGGTGGGGTATAACAACCATTTATAAAGGGATATATTGAACTAAGGAAAGGGGTCAGAGTTAAAATAAGAATGTCAGACATTTGGTCCCAGAAAATAGAAAACATAGACCTGATAAAGTAGAAAGCCAAAAAAAATAATTTTGTTCTCTTGGAAATATAGAACTGACCTCCTTAAATCTCCAAATCTGGAATTTGTTTTACACAGAAATTGGAATTCTCATCTACAGACAGGAAAACAAGTTCTTGAGGTCAGCAATGCCTATCATTCCCAGGACTTGCTTCATAGCAGGTCAGCAGCTATACCAAGGATGGAGTTCAGGATTCTCTCTTTTGAGGGTAGGGAGGTAATGGCAATTGAACTCAGGGGCACTTGACTACTGAGCCACATCCCTAGCCCTATTTTGCATTTTACTTAGAGACAGGGTCTCACTGAGTTGCTTAGTGCCTCACGGTTGCTGAGGCTGGCTTTGAACTTATAATTCTCCTGCATTGGCCTCCTGAGCCACCGGAACAAGAGGTGTGCACTACTGTGCCTAGTGAGTTCAGGATTCTTTTTTATCAGACTTGAGACACAAAGCAGAATACAGGCCTCCTCTGTGCCTGGAGCTCCTCCTGGAGCGTGCTTAATAGAGGATTTGAAGAGTAAAAGAGATTTCAGAGTTTCTGTGTGTTTAACTCCACACTACTCTTTACTGTGATCTGGTGCCATGATTGACATTTTATTTAAATGCTGGAAGTTATGGGTGCATTTCTTTCTTCTTATTAATGCACATGGATAATTGTATTCTTTATTTGGTTGTTTATCTTTTAAAAATGCTTGTACATTTCTTAAGCATATTCTATGTGCTAAATACTGTGTTGGGTGTTAGAGAAGCAAAAGGAAATCAAACAAAAGCAAAAACATTAGTCCTTGAGAAACTCTCAGTGTCTACCTAAAAGGATTGTCACATAAAAAATAGAAGCCACGTAAAATATCATAGGCGCTTTTAATGAAGTATTTACTATGTGGTGAGGAAACCAAGCAGAAAATGGTCAACCAGCTCCGTGTGTGTGTGTGTGTGTGTGTGTGCCCACTGCCACTTGTGCAAGATGGTGGTAGGGATGCAAGCTGATAAGAAGGGTTCATGGAAGTCTTGCCAGATGAGGCAAGATGAGAGGGCACCAACCAGGGGAGTGGAGTGGAAGAGGGTCAGGTCTCTTGGGATGCAGAAGGAGTGGAAGCCCTTCCTTATGATTGGGACATGGAGTGTTGGTGAGGGGATCAAGGGGTAGGCACATAAATGTGGCAAGGGCCAGACCTCAGAAGGCCTTCTATGCCTGATGGGTTCCATCCTGCAGCCATGGATGTTTTAGAACAATTGTTCCCATAGCAATGAGGAGGACAGACCAGAGGGCAGAGGGCTAGTGCAAGAGCCCACCTGGGTGACACCAAATGGACGGAGGAGACTCAGAGGGGGAACAAAAAGGAGAAGAATGACGTAGGAGGGAGGAAGAAGGCAGCCCCAGGTCAGAACCAGGTTTGGGGCTTGGGTAATAGGTGGGGTGTCTATGCGGATGGCGAATGGAGAAGGAGCGGAAGATGATGAATTCATTCCACTCTGATTGGGAGTTGCCTGTGGGACAGCAGGATGAGAGGGCCAGTGGGCAGGAGGATAGGAGAATTCTTAAACTACAGTTTAGGGTCTGTGAACTTGGGTGGAGAAAAATTGCATCTTTCATATCATGACTTCAGACTGAAAAAAAAATTTTTTTTTTCTTTTTTTAAATGAGGGTAGCAACAGACCATGGTGGCATTGGTAGTATCCTTGAGTTCGCTGCCCTTAGCCATCACAGATATATTCATATCACTTTTTGGTTATTGCAGACTTCTTCAAACATTGTTCACACTTGTCACTTCTTCAAAATGATGCCAGGCTCTCCTCCTGCTGCAGAATATTACTATTTAATGTTAAATAGAAAGCCTGCATACTATATCACACGTTTATTTTTTAACATTTTTACTAACTACACTTGGATGACTCATTTCATTTGTAATCCCATGTATCTTAAATCGAGTATTTAAAAACATCATTCTGGGAAGGAATTCATGGGCTTCAGCAGGCTGCCAAATGTATCCATGGACCAAAGAAAGGTCAAGAACTTCTGGTCCTGAGTTTGAAGGCCCCAAGACTCATCAATAATTCTGCTGGGCAGTGGTATGCTGAGACGAATACGACCTATTCCAGGGGATCTGTAAATAGATTGGGAATGAAAGGAAATGGTTGAATGGTTGACTGCAAAAGAAAAGGAAATTTGTGCTTGTTTGGTTAGGAAGCCTCTGGCCTCCTTCCCGAAATAGTTGGCCTTTATAGATCCAGTCTCCCGCTTAAAATGCGCCATGGGCTGGTTTCATTTATTGCTCTCGGGAAAGTGTGAGCCAATGGGATGCTGTGCACTGATCCCAGAGCAGTGGGGCACTCTTAGGAGGAGCATCACACAGCGGATATTAAAATCAGATACAGTGAGGGGAATGTGAGCCAAATGGCAGAACTGCATAACTGTCCCTGGGAAGGCCTTTTCCTTTCCTGATTCCACCTGGCACTCCATCAGCCACAAAGAACTGTGCATGAAGCTGGGTGAATCAGAAACTTTGGGTTAGGGGTGTCCAGTTCAGTTGATCACAAGCTCAGATGTGACCACAGGCTCTATCCGTTCACTAGACTCATAGGCCTCTCTCAGTTTATAGAATCTCTCCCTTTTCTGCTTCCAATGGCTAGAGGGTGAGCAGGACACTTGACCTTCCCATTAGCCCTGTCTCATTCTTTCGCTCTGCCATCTTGCAGCTGCTATTGGGAGGCAAAACAAAAAAACTGCCACATTACTTTTTTTTTTTTTTTTCTTTTTTTACGTCACGTTTAATCTTTAAAAAAAGTTGAGGTCTACTTCAGAAGGTCAAAACCTTGTAAATCCACTTCTAGGAATCCATCCTACTAAATCTCATTCACAAGTGCAGGGTTGTTGATTGAAGCATTATTTATGATATGAAAGTTGTAAGCAATGTTAAAGGGTAACTGATCAGTTATCATTCATCCATACATATGAAGTACTTCAAAGGGATTGAAAAGAATATCCCAGCATTGACAGAAGTCATATTACATCATTAAATGGTAAACACTGCAAAATAATATGCATGTTAGGATCACATTTTTGGGGGGTGGGGGTACCGGGGATTGACCTCAGGGGCATCAATCACTGAGACAGGGTCTCACTGAGTTGCTTAGTGCTTCACTTTTGCTGAGGCTGGTTTTGAACCCGTGGTCCTCCTGCCTCAGCCTTCCGAGCCACTGGGAAGGATTACATTTTTTTAAAACAAAAGTGCATCAGAGCCTTGTTGTGTTTGTAAACATCTAGGAAGATCATCTAAGACATGATCCCTGCACTTACTTTGGATGCTTGGTTTGGAGGCTGAGAGTGGAATAGGGTGGGTAGGGGAGGAAGGGGAGGAGAATTTCAAAGAGTAATTGTCAGTCTTTACTACAATTTTTTCATATTGTTTTAATGTATGAAATTACTTGTGTGATTTAAAATATAATTGGAAGAGAGATCATAGCAGCTCTCATCATGTGTAATAGTAATCATCTGGTAATTGGTTTGTAAATTTTAATTTGTCAAGAAAATGATTCTGTATCAGAAACAATTCTGTATCCATTAGGATTATGTTTAACTGTGAATAACAGACAACCAAAATAACAGTGTCTTACACAAGTGAGGACTGTATTTCTTTGGAGGTAGAAAATCCAGGGCTGATTTGACAGCTCTGCTTCCCTGCCAGCTCCTTCAAGCTCGGTTTCCAACTCTGACACCTCCAGCATGTGGCCTTATCCTCACAGCCCAAGATGGGGCCTGGAGCTCCAGCTGTCTCACTCCTGTTCTCAGAAGCAGAGCAGAGAAAGGACGAAAGACAGGCAGTCCCATACCCACCATCCACTTGGCTTTTTCTGAATCACAGCCTCATATTCAATGAGAGAAACAGTCAGATAAAACCTTGAGGTGCTTGGAGATGAGGGCAAGTGTCTGAAGCCCTCTTCTTTAGGATTTCCTGTCTTCCCTCATTATACCTCCTTCCTTCTCCTGCATTTTCTCTCTTCTTTCTTCCTTTCCACAGGCCACACTTATCAGCCAGCAGGTACTGCCCTGAGCTGAAAGGTTGGATTCCTCAGGCTGCTTTGGGGATTCTAGATCCCTACAGGATGTCTGGGATCATAAGGTAGAGTTTTTTTTAAAAATAATCTGCATTAAGAGAATTTGTGTGTATGTTTTCTCTCCTGCTAGACCATAAACTTCTTGAGGGCAGAACTTGTTTGGATGTGGCTCTATCTTTTGATCTAGAAAAGTACCTGGCCCAAGTCTGGAGTTGTGTCTTTTGAAGGGACAAATGTACCCAACATGACTGAAATCTGGAGGAAGCTGTGGGTCACTGCCCTCCAGTAAGGTCAAGTTACAGCCTCACAAAGATACCCAGAGGCCTTTCTGAGCACACACACACACACACACACACACACACACACACAAAATGAAGAGGATCTAAAATAGGAGGAAAGTGACAAAACAATAAAGTCACACCATGACACATGCTTCTGTCTCTCTTCTGGAGTCTCCTTCCTTGCTGGTAGGATTGGTACTTTTCTCTCCCTTGCGAAAGCTCCCATCACCCTGACAGTCTGTTCCAGGGCAGCACTGCTCCCTCTGATAAGATCCTTCTGCTCAATGTGACTTCCAACCACACCATAAACTCCCTCAAGTCATGGTCTTTGCCTTACACCTTCATGTCCCTTAATGCAGTGCTGAGTACATAGTAAATGCTCAATAAATATTTCTTCATATTTAACTGATGACCAAATCATCTCAGAATATACTAAGTATAAAATCAGTTTTTAAAAAAAGATAAAGCAGGTACACATAAATGAGTACACTATTTGAAGTCTGTCTTTCCCTGTTTTATTTTTCTATACCATTTATCACCTTCTAACATGCTGCATAACTTATTAAATTTAGATCCTGTCCCTTTTCCCGCTGGCAACTGGAATCTCATATATTGCTAATGAGTCTATAAAAGAGAGGCTGATTCACAGTGGGGTTGGGTAGGGGAGCATAGGATGATTAGAGGAACACTAGAAAGGTCAATGGGAAGGGAGGGGAAGGGTTGGGGCAAGGGGGTATGAAGGGGAAAAAAAGGATGGTAGAATGAGATGGATATCATTATCCTAAATGCATGTTTGAAGACATGAATAGTGTGAATATACTTTGTATACAAAAAGTGATATGTAAGAAGGTGCTGTATATGTGTATTACGAATTGTAATGCATGCTGTTATATATACAACAACTTTGAATAAAAAATTGCTACAATCACTTTGGAAAGCTGTTGGTGTGTTCCAAATTTACCAAAACTTATGTATCTACTAAGAATTTTACACTAACATGTATGTGTGAGAGAAATCAAAGCATAAGTCCATCAAAAGACATATATAAAAATGTCCATATTCACTTTAGAACAGATAAATGATAATATAGTCATTCAATGAACTATTAAAATAGCAGTATGGGCTAGGAGTGTAACTCAGTGGTAGAGCCCTTGCCTCAGATGTACAAGGTCCTGGGTTGAATCCCTAGGACTGAGAAAAAAAAATAAAGGGAAAGAAATATTATACAGCAACAAAAAAGAACAAGCCTGTGATCTATGCAACAGTATGAATAATTTTCACAAACATTTTTCTTTAGTGAAAGAAGTCAAATACAAAAGAGCAAGTCAAAAGGGCATGAATCATCTACATGAATTTAAGAGGCAAACAAACCTATGGTAATTGATATCAGAACAGTGGTTATCTCTGGTGGAGGCTGGTGTGGGGTGGGAGTGGCACTAACTGGGCAGAAGCATGGAAAAAAAACATACTTGATACTTCAGGAATGCTCTATTTCTTTGCCTGGGCACTGGTTTCATTGGTATATGCATGTATGCAAAAACTCATCAAGCCGTACACTTGATATTTGTGTCCTGAGTATCTGTGCTGCACCACAAACTTCTCAAAGTCAGAGAAAAGAATATAAGCTCCAGAGGGCAGGGTTTCACGTGCTTTGTTCACCACAGTATCCCCATCACCTGCAGGACCCACCTAGAACAGGTGTCTGTTAATACTTATTGAATGAGTAAAGGAAACAAGTCTGGGTTTGCATTCTACTTTATTCATATTGACCCATGTTTTTGCTGTTGTGGTTTGATAGCTCTTGGTTAAGTGTGTTACATGGAAGCTCAGAGAAATTTAGTGCCTTGGTCAAGATAACCCAGCAAGTTAGAAGAGGAGGTGTTGGATTCTGTTTGCTTCCGCCGTCCATGCTTTACAACTCCTTTTTCACTGTTCCACACTCTGCTTCAAGAGACAGGTGGGAAAGATGGGATGGAGGTGTGAACAGGGAAGAGGAAATACATATTTGGGGGCCTAAAAGCCATATGGATACCAGGAGAGCGGCTGGAAAAAGGGGCTCAGAGGGGCTGCTGTTGGGTCCAGGCTGTCCCGTGAAGGCGCTGTGCTCCTGGGGTCAGCGAGTGGCCAACAGCACTGTGCACGCCCAGTGGGAGATTGCCAAAGGTCCAGGGCTTACCATCTCAGGATTCTTTGGGAGTCACACAAGTTAGCTATTCGGAGGAGGCCCCTCCAGCCCACACTTCGCTTCATGCCAAACGGGATTGCAGTGCAGATGAAGAGCGCACAAGTGGACAGGTTCCCGAGGAAGTGAGAAAAATCCAGCCTTCTGTTTGCTGGGCTCTCCCTCCTCTTCCCTTTGCCCAGTTAACATCTTTTTCTAACACAACTTATGTAAAGTGAAGGGATCCTCCACAGTTTGCAAGACACAGCAGGGGCTGTTGGGATCTGTAGGTCTTGTGACAAATCCAGATGGAGAAGAAGAAGGGGGCCTCTGGGAGAGGTGGAAGGGGGTTCAGTAGAGACGGCAGCAGGGCATCTCCCCTGTTCCAGTCTCAGCCCCTGAGCACAGTTCTCAAGGGCTGCCCTGGGCCGGAATGACCACAGGGGCTCTTGTGATCTATGTTTCCTTCTTCAGAATCTAGAAGCTGCCGTGGGGGAGGACCATGAGAAAGCTTCCTCTCTGTTGTAGCTTCACCTCCTACATTTATTCTTCACCAGTTCCCATCAGGGATGCCCTTCAAGATGGATTTTGAATCCCGTCTCCTTTCCATACCCACTTGTGCCATCTGGTTTAGTCATCGCATCTCACATAGGTTATGGTGATGTTTTCCTAACGATTCTCTCTCCTTCCATTCTTGCCTTCCCACTCCATTCCACCCCACATCCACACAGCATGGATGGGATGGCTTCTCTTGAACCTAGGATGAAATCTGACTTTATTGTCAAGGCCTCATAGGCCTGCTTGAGAATTTCCACCTTCATCTTATTCTCTCTCTCTAACCTTGCTCATTCAGCCCCCAATATTAAGGTTCTTAAAAAATTAAAGAAAAAATAGTCATATTGAATTGTGATTCAAATACCATACAGTTCACCCATTCAAAGTGCATAATTCATCATTTTTTTTAGTATGCTCAGAGTTGCATAACTATCACCACAATCAATATTTTATACCCCCCCAATCCTGTACCCATTAGCCAACACTCCCCATAGTCCCCCAACTTCCCTAGCCCAAGGCAATCACTAATGTACTTTGTCTTTGTAGCTTGTCTAGTCTTATTTTTAGCTTTTGAGTACACTAAACTCCTCCCTGCATTAGGTCCTTGCAAGTATTATTTCCTTTGCCTTAAAAGCTCTTCAGTCTACCCTTCAGGTGCCCCCACTCCCTCATTCCACAACTTGATTGACTAGTTCCTCATCTTTCATGCTTACATGGAACGCAATCTATTCAGGACTTTCCTGAGTAGCCTAAAATGAGATTACAATGTTTTCCTTTATCATAGTTTCTTCTTTGTTTTCTTCTTAGTAGAGGTTGAGTACCCCTTATCCAAAATGCTTGGGACCAGGGTGTTTCCTATTCATGAGTTTTCTAATGTTTGCATAGACTTTATCAGTTGAACACCCTAATCCCAACTCCCAGATCCAAAATCTGAAATGCTCTGAAATTGGAAACTTTTTGGACATCATGTCAAGTCAACACTCAAAAAGGTTTTGCTTTCAGTGTATTTCAGAATTCAGTTTTGTTGATTAGGAGGCTCAACTGTACCTCCACAGTTGGTTACTATTGATTTGACAGCTTTTTATTTCCTGAATCCCTTCAGGAAAATTTTTAATTTTCATTTTGTTGTTCCTCCAGTTGATTTTAATAAGGAGAGTGATTGTAGCTCTCTTATTCTCTGTGTATCTCTAGTATTTACGGCAGGGCCTGGCACTTAGAAGACCCTCAATGAATACTTGATGCAGAAATGAATGAATAAATAAATATGTCAGGCAACTGAACTGGGGTTGCCTGGAAATAGATATCAAGCAGTAGATATTGCAATGTACGTCACTCTATCATCTAAGTCTTCCACTGAAGCAAAACAGGAATTTTGGATCAAGTTTCTTTTCAAATCAGTTTTAACAGTTGGCCTGAATTGGTTTCTTTGTTTTATTCTCCCTCCCTGCAAAAACAAGGGTAGTGGGCCCAAAGAAGTCTGAGCAGAGTGATCAATTGCAGTATGGTAGCTAATTGCTTCTGTGCTAGTGCTGAAATACATCTGGGACATCTTGCTTTTCTTCTCTTCTTGAAATGGCATTATGGATTTCTGCTCCTTTCCCTTAGATGTTAATAGCAAGACAAGCACATGCACAGCAATCCTGTCCACAAGGTCTCCCTATTGTTTCAAAGCTTTCATTTCCTCAGTGTGAAAACCTGAGAAAGAATCACCTTCCATCACTGTGAGTACTGGCTAGGATTCAGTAGTCAGCTCTGGGCAAAACTAGATTGTAAACCAATTAATTGCAATAAAGGGTTATATTCTGTTGCCACCTTAACGGGGTCGCTATCCTACCCCCAGCTACACAGTATCCAAGAAGCTTGCAAAAAAAAAAAAAAAAGAGCTATTTGTGAATATCTATTGAATGAGTGACAACTGATTAGATAGCATTCCCATCTTTTTTTTCCAGTTTTCATCCTACCTTCACCTTTGTTACCCCTTTCTCCATCCTGAGCTTTCTGGCTGCTTGGGTGTGTCAGTCACAGAGACAGTCAATCTGATGGATTTATCCACACTGCACTGTGAGTGGGGTGCACAGGAGCAGTTTACAATGGTCCACCAGAGTTAACCACACTTTTCTTTTCCACCCTGCATTCAGTGGCATCAGGTTGGAGCTTGAAATAAGTCATGGTAGGAGTGTTTACACCAAAGAAATTGGCAAATACTACAAATTAGAGGTTTTTTTTTTTTTTTTTTGTTTTGTTTTTTTTTTTTTTTTGTGGGGTAGAGGTCACTGGAGATCAAAAGCAGGACGTCATACATGCCATGCAAGTGCTCTACATCCGCAGTCCCTAGATCAGGCAAGTTCTTTTCTTAGCAGCCTCCAGACTGATCTAATCACCCTCCATTTTCAGATGAGAAACTGTAACTTCAGTTCTAAAAGCTTTGTTCTAAGTCTTAGGCGGCAGAACAGTCTAAGGCTCAGATCTCTTTGACTCCCAGACTGCAGATCTTTCAAAATTATACCCAAACTTCTGGACTTCTCCTTCCCTGTTGGATAAGCCCTGAAATATCAGTCACAGAAAAACAAAGGTTTTCCTACAGCAGAGATCTTATAAACCTTATTTTATTTGTAAGTCTAATTGAGTTTTGATCCTGAACAAATGACTTCTTTACATGTTTTCAGCATTTTAATTATCTCTAAAATTAAAAGCTGAGTCTTTGTGATAAGATATGATAGTATAAATTATGTAAAGACAGGACCTATTGCAACTAATCTTTACTATACCTACCATTAAACCAGATCAAATGCAAGTTCAAAGCCAGTTTTAGCAACTTTTGAGTCTCTGAGCAACTTAGCAAGACCTTGTCAAAAAATTAAAGATAAAATAAAAAATAAATAAAAATATATTTAAAAAAAACTGATCAAGGCCATGTCTGCTAATCCATCTGTTGACACTCACTGTGTCAGGTACCTCTGCTAACTGCTTGGAGTTATTTGATCCTTGTAGTTAAGGTGTGGATTGTGAAGTCTCACGCCCTGGGTTCAAGGAGGCCTTGAGTGAGTTATTTACTCTGTGCTTCAGTTTTCTTACCTAGAAAATAGTTTCTCCACCAGAGCTGCTGTACAGATTTGAGAGGTACTGTACAGAGAGCACTTAGCACATTGCATGGCCCAGGGCCACTTAACAAATATTGGTTATTAATTGTTTGGGTGGATTGGCCCACCTCCACCTCTTCATTTGAATCCCACTGGAGAGGAGAGGAGTGATAGCAGAGCCATGGGGGCCAGGAAGTGGCTGGCTTTGAGCATCTTGGGCTGGAATCTCCCTGCCTTGGCTTTGAGAGTTACTGCTATGAAGCAGCTCTGCACGCCCCAGGTCATGCTGAGAGGCAGCCTGGAGCACTGTGCCCTGGGCTGGCTCCTCCCTCCCTCCCTGGGTAAATGGCATTGATTCTTGTGGGCAGGAGCCCCCATGAGCCTCATGTTCTCTCTCATCCCTCTAACTGGGCACTGGCTTACAAGACCCAGCTGTCGAACCCAAGAAGCACTGACACACGCCAGCTCTCAGCAGCCAACCTCCCCTGCCGCTTCCCCAGGGCAGATTCTAGGCTGCTGTTTACTTTTTACCCAGCCTGCCGGTTCAGCTGCCATCTCCCTCCCTGCCCGATAGGAGATGGTATCAGAAGCTCATCCCCATTCATAACATTGACACGGCCTCTGCTCCTCAGATCAGTTTTTAATGAAAACCCCTATGAGATTAAAGCAGAGCAGAGGAAGGAACAGAAAATGATCAATGTCCTAAAGCAAAACGAGATACCGTTCAGAGATGGTCGGGTGGTAGTTGCTCTTTCAGATGTTTTATGAAAGACATCGGCGAAATTGTCAAATACCTTCTATCTGTGTTTCAAATATCAGCACAGGATATTTCCTTCTGGTCCTTATCTGAGGTGGAAATGCATCCTGTCCAGGGGCCCAGGTGGAGCTCAATCTCTCTCTTCAACCAGGGCATCTTTCTAAAAACTGACTTTGAGGTTGTAGAATTTGATGTGAAGAAGTATGCAGAAAGATCAAAATGTGGTTGGGCATGGTTTTCAGATTCCCATTAGATGAAAACCTGCATTTACAAAAATATTTTAGCATGCAACAATTTGCTTTCAAAAAGATCCATAATCCACCCAGGCAAGGCAAAATACATGTACGTATCTGTCTACAGAAATATTTCCTTTTTTATTTTCCCATGAGTTGGCCCCGTGGAAGCCTTTTCATTTCTTTTTAACAGATGTTTTCCCCAACCCCCACCCTATTCTCATCGATTTGTCCAAGTTTGAATTTCTTCAGAACTGATAACCTAAGAAATTCATAAAACCTTCCAACATCTTAAAATAAGCATCCTCCCCCAGCTCAAATTAATCAGGTTTCTTGTCCTGATGTTCGAGCTAGTGAGGAGGAGTCTTACCTTCACCTGTCATGGAGGATTTACTCTAGAAATTTTCTTAAAGGCAAACTTTAATATTACATGATTCACACACAAACAATTTTGCACATAACATTTCAGGACCGTGAAATCTGGAGTGGAAGTTCAGAGATATTAGCCAGCCCCAAATCTTCACTTTATAGATGAAGAAATCAAGATCCACAAGAAAACAGATCTTTTCAGGCCCCACAGCTAGTTGGAATCAAGGTTAGAATTGAAACCTGGGCCCTGACTCATGATTAATTAATAAACTGGGAAATAATTATTAAGCACTATCCACGATACTAGAACATACAAACAAACCAAAAGGATGTACTCCTGGGCCCGTGTTGTAGAGTACTTGCACTTGCCCTTGCCAAGCACGTGTGAGGCACTGGTTTGATCCTCAGCACCACATCAAAAAAAAAAATACAATAAAGTTATTGTGTCCACCTACAACTAAAAATATTTTTTAAAAGATGTATTCCTGCCCTCTTGTGTGGAGAGGAATGCAATTTTTAAGTACAACTTTGCATGTGGTGAAAAGAAGATAACAGGAACTTGACCTGGTCTTGGGGTCAGGACTGGCTTCCCCAAGGAAATGGCATCGAGTTGAAATCTAAGAGGTGGATGAGTAGGAGTGAGTGAGTTGAAGGGTGTGGCCTGGGAAGTAGGAGATGATTCCAGGTAGGAGGGACTCCAGGTGCAAAGATCCTGAGTTTTCTAGTGTACATGACTACCTCTTGTCCATTGAATTAGGCAAATCATAGCTGTTTTTTTTTTTTTTTTTTTTTTTAAAGCGACCTTGTTTTTTCTTTCCTTTGGTTTACATAGGCGTAATTTAAGAATATAATGTCCGGGCTGGGATTGTGGCTTAGCGGTAGAGCGCTCGCCTAGCACGTGCACGGCCCGGGTTCGATCCTCAGCACCATGTAAAGAATAAATACATTGTGTACAACTAAAAAGAACAAATAAATAAATATTTAAAAAAAAAAGAATATAATGTCCAGTCACTAATGCTTGTTGACAGTAAGAATCAGCAAGCGCTAGCCATGCCCAGGAGGAAGGGAAAACTGGAGTCTGAAATCCTGGTTTGTAATGGTCTTTAAAATTATGAAAACAATTTATTTGGCTTCATTTTAAACATATCATTGGTCTTCTTTTATATTATTCCAGAACAGGAAAAGATTCTTGAGTTTCCCAGTTTGTTGATATTCACCCAACTCCCATTAAAATCCAATCCCTTATTTCTACATTCTCATTTTCTTTTTCTGTGATACAAGGTAAGGAAGGGAACTTGGGAAGCACAGAGATCCTGATGCCAGATGGGAAATAGGAGCTTTAGGATAACTAGGGCGACTGCAATATCTTGCTTTCATCTTAAGAGCAAGGAAATTGGAAATACATAAGATGGGCTCTGATTATGGAAAGAAGTGGGAAAGAATAGTTAGGAAAGGAGATACCAGGGAAGTCATACTCTAGGACCTTTAGTGGTTTTCAAGTCCATTTTTGTAGATGTGAACTGCTACAAACTAACTTGAACCTGGTCTGGTCTTCTCATTTGCTCTTAACAGCCCAACCCACTTCATTTTCTTGATTGCTAAGTTAGGAGGAGTGAGAAGTTGTAGTCAGGTGTAAGGTGCAAAATGAGTAAGTTTATGCATCAACTTGATAGATCAATCGGTTGGGGTTCTAGTCCTAATTCCAAGTGGGGACAACAAAAGGCATTGGAGGTATGACAGGTAGAGAACATCACCTCATCTTGGCAAGAGAAAGCACGGGTGGTGAAAGGCCATGTAGATTTCTCCTCCAGTGCATATCTGTGCTTCTGTTTTTGCACTATACACACACTTTTGGGTCTTTTCATGTGTCAAATCTCAATGGAAATTGACATTCTTGTGGGTGTTACGTGTTAGAGTTTTAAAAGAAAGAAAGCATTCTTCAAAGTTCTTTTTCCTAACTTGAGTCTTCAAAATGCATGTAAAAATACATACCAAGAGGGTGGAGGGTGCAGGTTACAAGGCTACATGGGAATACTGATTTGGGAAGTCCTGGACCCACAAGAAATTGGACCTCCAATGACACCATAGGGAAGAGCCACTCAAGACAATGATGTGCAATTGGTCTTTACAGATGATCTCAAAGATTGGGATTAGCTGAAGGAGCTACATTTACCATGACCACTAACTCAAAGTACAATTAGGCCATCTGTCCCCACTAAATATGACTTCACGATCTTTTTTTGGTTGCCTCTTCTCTTAGTTCTTGTAACTGTCGGCAGTACCAACTTCTTTTATCAACTCCAAGAGAGAAGCCTGGAGTTGGCTCTTTCCATTCCCCATTGCTAATCATCTATACTCAGCCCATCACCAAGTCTGTTTCTTCCTTCCCTAATCTCTCCGATTTGTTCTTTCAGCTTCTTTTTTCTTTTTCACCATCCTGCTCCAAACCCTCACCACCTCAGCTGGCACACTGCTGTCGTCCTCCTGGTCCGTGATTAACGGAGTTCTTTTCCTGTGTTAAGAGAATTCTCCAGTGTGTGAATCTCAATAGGAGTCAGAGACTACTCCCAGCCAAAGAAGCTTTAAAAAGAGCAGCTTTTCTTGCTGCTGGAGCTCAGGTGCACACCTGGACTTGGCTAATCAGAAGCACTCACCCTGGACTCTAAGTGTAGGTCTAGTAGTGCACAGGGGTGGGATTTGCTGAGAATTCTTTTGCAGTAGCAGTGCCAGGAATGTCAGCAATGCCTGCGGATGTCTTCAGGGTCCCCAAGGTGGTTCTAGCACATGAGGTCAGTTCCAGTGCCCAGTACTCAGCAGCTATGCTCTGAGAATTCTCACCAGACGGGCTCCGTGGGAGTCATTTCCACCATGGCTCTTGCTCTGTAGCGCCCTTCATTTCTTCTCACTTCCTGAACTTGGTTCTCTAACTTTCCCAGCATCTCCATGAGTGATGCAGTAATTCATTTGAAAACTTCTTTTCATGATCAAGACAGCAAGAATCAGCTTCTCTTTCAAGAAACTTCAAAGATATTCCAGTTTTCCTATCTGGCCCTGCCCCCAACAAGCTATCACGCATGCCACCCATTCGAAACTCTTAAAAAAAAACTTCACCTTTATCGTATCATTTCTCCACTTAAGAAGGTACAATAGATTCTACACAAAATCAAACTCCTCCTCTTAATTCTTAGCATCCTGAATACCTCTCTCCTCATCTAACAGAAATCACTATTTTCTCTGCTGTCTCTCTGGTCATTAGCTTTCTTTTTTTTTTTTTTTTTTTTTTTTTTTTTTTTTTTTTTTTTGTGGTACTGGGGATTGAACTCAGGGGCACTCGACCACTGGGTCACATCCCCAGCCCTTTTTTGTATTTTATTAGAGACAGGGTCTCACTGAATTGCTAAGTGCCTTGCCATTGCTGATGGCTGGCTTTGAACTCGCGATCCTCCTGCCTCAGCCTCCCAAAGTGCTGGGATTACAGGCGTGCGCCACCGCGCCCGGCTGGTCATTAGCTTTCTAATTTTTTTTTTTTTTAATGAGACCCATAGAAATATCAAAATTAAGAACCAATACATACAACTGAAGCAAACATCCAATGAAAAGATGTTCATTCTTTCTGTATGTGACAAATGCTGATATTTTCTTTTTTTCCCCCATTTTTTGAAACTTCTGGTAGATACTCATCATTTAACTTGTAAAACACAGGCTTAGCCTATACTGTGGTTTTCAGGCCACCCACACTCTGTTAGCAGTTCAAGACCTGGGCAGGAAGCACACAGAGGAATTAACGCAAAGCCCTCAGTTAATCCCACTTTTCCTATTAGGGTTTCTTATATTTACACAAACCTTGCAGACAAAAATTAGAACAAAGGTCTATGGCAAAATATGCTCTGGACTACTGAATAATACTTGAATCCATCATTAAATCAATTGCACATTTTTCCCCAAATTTTTATTTTATTTTGCTTTATTACTGGGAATTAACATGTTTGCTTCCACATTCATAGGACATTTTTTGCTGAAAGTTGGCCTCTCAAAAGAAGTCCTGATTTGGTTCAAGGGTCAGGGTACTGGCTACCCTCATTTGCAGAAACTCTCACCAAACACATCTATGTAATAAATCTTTGCTGATATTTATCAAATAAGTGAGGCAGACTCAAATTATTAAAATGATTAGACTAACATGATTAATAAAAAGGCAAGTTGATAAGGGTGGGCATGTAGGGTGTCAAGGAACTGTTAAAACACTATGGGTCTCTTCATTGAAGTGTGAAAATCGAGGAGGGAGATGGAAATGGGATGGGGTGGTGGGGATTGGGGTCTAGAAACAGTGTTAGGTAGAGACAAACAAAAGGGTAGACAGCTCAGGGCCTCAAGAGGAACATCTGAATTCCTGCCCCAGGAACATCAGAATGGGGTCCCTCCAGCTGCTGCCGTCTCACGCTTTCCTTCCTAGGAGGTTTCTGATGTCAGTGCATTTAGTCCTTATGTTTGTTGGCCAGTGTCTTTTGTGCTGTCCATGTGCTCTCTGGGGGGCAGTCCTGTACACTGAAGTAAGAAAGGGAAGATTTTTTCTTTTAGAGCCATTTTTCAATGGTTCATCTTCTGACATGTTGGTCTGCTCATCTGTCTCTGGGCTGAAATGCTAGCCATAGGGAATCAGATACGTAGATAAGATTGTCCCTCACAAAGCTTGGGGGACCATAAGTAGTGACCCTCTTCCTCTTCTTCCAGTTGACGGCAACCTCTTGGCTGTTTCCAATAATTTCAGAGTTCTCTTCAGCTCTCTGCAACATAGTTCCTTTCTGCATTAAAAGAAGCACAGAAGAGTTGCCAAGTTAACGACAAACCAGAAATCCCCAGGTAAACATAAAAATGCACCCTGTACCTAGCATGTCCTTTGTCCCATTTCTGCTCCTTCCACCTACCCCTCCCATCCCATCTTCACATTGCTTTTCGGGGCTTCAGTGACAAGCTGCTGGTAATGGGGAGGTAGGCATTTATTTATTTCTCTATATAAATCTACAGAGGCATCTTTGCCTTTCTCTGCACTGCTATTTGGGGATGGAGATAAAGTAAGAGAAGTGATTAATGGATCATGGGGGGAAAACTCTGAAAATTGGAAATAGTCAATAGTATTCCTAATGATGTCCCTTCCCCCATACACCGTGGGAGGCAGAAACTGTGGTCACATGACTGGAGTTAAAATTCTGCTCTTTCTTCCTTCTTTCTTTCTTCCTTCCTTCTTTCTTTCTTCCTTCCTTCTTTCCTTTCTTCCTTCCTTCTTTTCTTTCATTCTTATTTTTTTTGGTACTGGGGATCGAACTCAGGGGCACTTGACCACTGGGCCACATCCCCAGCCCTTTTTTGTATTTTACTAGAGACAGGGTCTCACTGAGTTGCTAAGTGCCTCACCATTGCTGGGGCTGGCTTTGAACTCACAATCCTCTTGCCTCAGCCTCCCAAGTGCTGGGATTACAGTCATGTGCCACCACGTCCGGCTGCTCTTTTTTCTTTTCTGACCTTGACACATTATCCGATCTCCCAAAGTGAAGTGTCCTCCGTTTTCTCCTTTGAACACTAGTTATGATTATTACCCACTGCATGGACAAAGATGTGTGCCCTACCCTCCAGGAGCCAGTGCTGAAAAGGAAAGAGTACTGGGCTGGGGTTGTGGCTCAGCGGTAGAGTGCTCGCCTAGCATGTGCGCGGCCTGGGTTCGATCCTCAGCACCACATAAGAATAAAGGCATTATATACAACTAAAACAAATAAATAAATGTTAAAAAAAAAAAAAAAAAAAGGAAAGAGTACTCAGTTGCACGTTCAAGCTACACTGTCTTCCAGCATTTCACCACTGTGGATGCTGTGGTCATGGGGTCCCCGGTGAGAACTCGGGTCCACTGCTTTCTTTAACATGATTTAGTACTGTGGGCTAGAGAGCTTTCCTCTCCCTCCAGGGTTCGTCAGCAGTCTTTAATACAAATGCCACCCCTTAGCCCTCATGGTTGGTTGATTTTCTGGTGATATGACACCAACCTGAGGTTTTAAAGCAGAACCTTTTCTTGTCAACAGCATGTATGACACACAGCTGGCATCTTACTCAGAAGCAGTGATCCATGTGCTGAAAATTGACACTTTTAGTAGAAGATGAATGGATTTCATTCTCTAGCAAAAATTCTCCTTCTGAAGTAAAATGAAGCTTCCTTCCTTTTTCCCTACTGACTTTCCTCCCTTCCCCCTTCCTTCCTTCCTTCCTTCCTTCCTTCCTTCCACCCAACTTCCTTCTTCTTTATCTTTTTGTGTGTGTGTGTGTTTTTTTTTTTGGTTGTTTGTTTGCTGCCATAAAACATTAATTATTTGGGACATATTTCTTTATTTCTATTTTTAAATAAGGGTTGCTGACATCAAATAGATGACTTTTTACACAATATCTGGATGGTGTGTCTAATTAGTTCCTAGCATTAATGATTTATAGGTCTTTCTTTTTCTTTCCTTCTTTCTTTCTTGCTCTCTCCTTTCTCTCTCTCTCTCTCTCTCTCTCTCTCTCTCTCTCTCTCTCTCCTTCTTTCTTTCTTTTTTAACACATTGGGAGGACATCAGAGTGAGCTAAAATAATTTTACCATCTGTAGAAGATTTCACAGGCAAATAGTACTTAAGCTGAGAAATCCCTCGATAAATTTGCCAGTAGACCAAGTCTCCTCACTGATACCAGGGAGGTTTATAACAAGAATCCTTTGTAAGTTGTGGAAGGCATGCATTTTACATGAGCAAATTCTAAACCAACTGGCCATGATTTTTTTTTCAATTACACTTTCCCCAAAATAACCCCCTTTAGAACAAGTTCTCAAAGGTTTTTTTTTTTTTTTTTTTTTTTCCTCTCTCTCTCTCCCTAATTGTAAGCTGCTCTTAGAGCCCTTGGATGGATGGAGAGAGAAAACTGAGAGTTGAAGCTTTCCACATAACCACAGTTATTTCTCGCTCTGGAAGCTTTCTATTTTTGTTCTCTCCAGAGAACTGCAGAAGATTTTAATGTCTGTCTCAAAACTGATTATGTGTTTTTAGTTTTACCAAGTTCGGACTTAAAAAACCATCCCAACAAAAGAAACACGAAAATAACACTTATCATCTTTGCCACTCTTGTCAGCGCATTTGCTCAGCTCTTTGCAAGCTTGGTGGAGCATTGCTTGCTGGTTATTTACTATGAAATGCTACAGACTTGAAGTAGCAACAGGAGGACTATATGAGGACAGCTGTGTTTTTGCGTGAAGTGATAAAAAGCTCTCATTCATAAATGAGCTAGACCTTTTGGTCAGTTTTTATTTATTTTTAGGTGAAAATTCAATAGTCTGGATTCAATCCACCCTCATGAACTCTACCATTTAAACAAATTGTCTGAAGTCCAGCGTGGCCTTGTATGTGTGTGTGTGTGCGCGCGCGCGTGCGTGTGTGTGTGTGTGTGTGTGTGTGTGTGTGTATTTGGGGGTTAAACAAAAATAATGCCTAATATTATAGAATCAATCTTGCTTTTTATTCTTGCATAATTAGTGGTCCCATTATGAGGGGGCAGAAGTGCTTTGCTTAAGATAATGTTTAAGTCAATAAAGACAGATAAAGAATAGAGAAGCAGAAAATAAGAAGAAAGAAGCACAGCAGAGATAGAAGAGAGGAGGAGGATGGAAAGAATGGAGTAATGAGGGAAAGAGAAGATTGACTTTGCGGGCTGGGGTTGTGGCTCAGCGGTAGAGTGTTCGCCTAGCACGTGCGCGGCCCAGGCTCGATCCTCAGCACCACGTAAACATAAATGTATTGCATTGTGTACAACTAAAGCAAATAAATAAATATTAAAAAAAAGATTGACTTTGCAAGTATTTGCAAAGAACAGAAATAAAAGAATTTAATGGCTGGGGTTAATTAACATCTTCAGTGGATCTCATCACAGAATAACAGACACTGAGAATTTATTCAAAAAATCCTTCAATCTCTGATACAAAGTTTTCAAACACTGGTCCAAACTCAGCAAACCATCTCAGAATGGCCTGGGTGAAAGTCATCACCTGCATGGGAGCTGAGATCTAGATAAGTGTGGTTCACACCCTCATTCTGTGAGGTTCTCATTCTTGTAGAGGTCCGAATCTCCCCAACCCTGAGACTTCTGTCATATTCAGGGAAGTGATGGTGAGTATTAGAGAATTCAAGTTCATGTTCTCATTTTTGTCGTTGGCTCAAGGAGCCTGTTGTTGCTCAAATAATTGGATTTGTGATTGTTTTCATTGAGGCAAATATTTTATTTCACATCTTGTTAAACCTGATGTGAAGTGTTTTAATTTCTAAAAACACTTGTGCAAGTCTTTGTACAATGGGAGATATTCTATTGGCTGCTGGGGATGAGAAAATATTTTAAAAATCAACTTCATTGAGGTACCATTTATACATGAGTAAAATGCATATTTTCTAGAGCACAGCTAAATGAGGTTTTACAAATGTAGCTATTCTGTAACCACCACTATAATTAAGCTATAGAACACTTCCATCATACTGAAAAGTGCTCTGTGCCCTTTGGTCATTCCCTAACCCACCCCAAACCCAGCCCCCAGACAATGAATCATCTGCTTTCTGTCTTTATAGACTAGTTTTACCTACTTTAGAATTTCATATGAATACACTCATACTGTATGTATTCTTTTGTGTCTGGGTTTTTTTTTTTTTTATTTTTTTCTCAATGTATACAGTCACACAACACAAAATGATGTTTTGGTCAGCAATGAACCACCTACATGATAGTGGCCCCCTAAGATTATATTGCCTACTAATGTTGTAGCCATCTTAATTTAAGTACATTCTGTGATGTTGGCACAATGATGAAATCTGCTATGAACGCATTTCTCAAAACATATCCCTGTTAGATAGTGAATGCCTGTATCAATATCGAGGAATTATTTTCCCTGAGTAGTATTCCATTGTATGAGTATACTGCAAAATGTCTACTCCTGTGTCAGTAGACATTTGAATATTTTGCGTTGTCAGCTGATTATTGCTGAGTCTGCTACAGACAACTTATTTAAAAGTCTGTGTGTAGATATTTGAAAAAATAGGCAAAATTGGTAACTGTAGGTACAATTAATTTCATAAGAGTATCATACTATTTTTTTAAACCATTGTACCATTTTAGAATCCCACCAGCAATGTATAGGTTCCCCTATACCTGTGCCAACACTTAGCACTGGCAGTCTTTTTTTATTAGATGTTCTAAAGCAGGGCGCAATTGCACACGCCTGTAATCCCAGCACTTGGAGGCTGAGGCAGGAGGATCGCAAGTTCAAAGCCAGCCTCAGCAATGGCGAGGCACTTAGCAACACAGTGAGACTCTGTCTCTAATAAAATACAAAAAAGGGCTGGGGATGTGGCCCAGTGGTGAGTGCCCCTGAGTTCAAACCCTGGTACCAAAAAAACCACAAAACCACAACAACAACAAAAAAAAACATTTCTTAGCTGTTCTAGGGAACATGTAATGGTACTTAGTTGTGATTTTAATGAGCATTCCCTTTAAGAATAGTTATGCTGTACTCTTCATGAGTTTTTTTGCCATTCATATTTCTCTTTTTGGTAAGTGTCTGTTCAAATCTCTACCCTGTTTTATGGTGTTGTTTGTCTTCCTGCTAATTAATTATAAGAGCTCTTTATATGTGTTGGATAAAAGTCCCCTACTGAATATATGTTTTGCAAACATTTTCTCCCACTCTGTGATTTCCCTATTCATTTTGTATTTTGTATTTTGAAGAGCAAAAGTCTTAAACTTCAATGGAACCAAATTTATCAAACTTTTTTTCTTCATGGTTTGTGTTTTAAGGTATCTTAGAAATTGTTTACTCTTTCGGAGAGGAAGTGTTTTTGACCTAGGATCTCGGCAATTTTGAACATTAGGCCATCCTGTTGGCCTCTCCTCCACTGAGATATCACACTGACCACTCTGCAGAAATGCTTCTGGCAAATTTCACCTCCTGCTCCTCCTTCCCCTGCATATCAAGTGATCCCCCGCTCTAAACCTCACTCTCTAATTCCTCTCCACCTAACATATATCCATTGGAATTTCTAATGCTCAGGGATTAGATTTGCATGACTAAAACCTACAAGATGGTCAGGGGGTCAAAAGGGTTTTCCAGGATGCTGTTGTGATTACAGCATCATTTTTCTTCTTCACATTATAGTATCAATTTGAACTTCTGGCCCAAGTTTCCCATCAACATTTTGAGATTTTTTTTAATATTTTATTTATTTGCTTTAGTTGTACACAATGCGTTTATTTGTATGTGGTGCTGAGGATCGAACCCGGGTTGAGCGCATGCTAGGCGAGCACTCTACCGCTGAGCCACAACCCCAGCCCAACATTTTGAGATTTTTAACTAAACTCTGTCTTTGACTAAAATAATATCCAAAGCCCTAGACACCTCAGAAACTTGTTCTCTTCTCATCCATTGGGTGCACACTTCTGATTCTAATGTGATCTTACTGAAGAAGAAATGAATACACTGCTGCCCTCCGTGACAACACTTTTGTCCTCTGGTGATCCATCACCCAGTACAGAATGTTTTCCTGGTGACCATCTTCATATTTATACCTCCCAAGACCACTTTCCCATGTTTACCTGGGGGAAATGTCAGACACTGCAGAGTTGCTTTATAATGCGGAAATTCAATCTTCCCTTGTTCTTCTCAAGAGTTGAATTCCAACCTTATAATTAATAGATGTATTTCTTTAAAAATGTATCTTTTTTTTTAAGATTTCAAAATGTCCCATCATCTTAAATTCAACATGTCCCAAAGAGAATTTGTTTTTCCTCCCAAAATGGCTCTCCTTTTCAACTGTCCCCTTTTAATTATCATTTTTGTTTGTGTCCTCACCTCACATCAGGTCATTCTTGTTTGAATTACTCTAGCAACTTCTGACCCAAGTTCCTTCTCTCCTCTCAAACTCTTGACCCTGTTATCAACCCCATGTCATTTTTATACTAGGCAGACATTTCTGTCCTTGCTCAATAAGCTACCTCACTTCTCCTGTCTACGAATACCTCTGGAGACAGCCCACCACAGCCACCCCAGCCAGTTCCCAGCAGGAGCTCTGTCCCAGGGGGCTGTCTCCTTACTCCCTCCCTAGTGTATCATGCTCATTCTGTCTTTGAATTCTTTGCATAGGCCATTTTTTAATCATCTTTAATATTTATTAGGCAAACAAGCTTCAAACCACCAAACACAAGTTCAGAAAACCATATTTTTCCTCATCCTAATTGGTACACATCATCATTTTCGCCACCACCCAGAAGGAAATTTATATATTCTGCATAGGCGATTGACCTTGTCCAGAGACTGAGCATTCCAAGAGCCACTTTTCACAGTTACTTTCTGAATCTTTCTCTTTCAAAGCTTTGCTCATCTTATCTTCTCCAACTAATTTCTGTTTCCTCTAAAACTACTACTTTGCTTATAATTCACTGAGCCTCGATTGAAATACCTGGATAATATCCAGCTCACAGAGTGCATGCGATAATCAAATGGAAGCTCATGAAGGAAAAATAAAGGTAACATGCTGACAGTGCAGAGTCTCCATCAGGCAGGAACGGAGCCCTCGAGGTCCCTGGTAAGTAGATTTAGACTCTGCTCCTTCCCTTGACATTTCCTTTCCCATCCATTAATTTACATGGAGACTGAAGCCTCCAGGAGAAAACAAAGGACTCAAATCCTGTCCACTACCGGGAATCACACCCAAACAGCCGTCTCTGATGGACTGGGTTGGCCTCAATAGGAGCCAGGACAACTGAGTCTTTGGAGAGAGGTTATCCTGGGGAACTAGGAGTAGGGCCCAGGGGCCCAGAATGGAGAGGTGCTTCCAGAAATGGTCCAACAGCTGACACCAGAATCTTCCTGACCTAGCCCAGGTGACAGAGTCTGTCATTGTAGAAACAGTGCGTAGTTGTGTGAAGCAGAACAAGCTCTATATTAAGCACTGTAGCACTTTGGGGCTCAATAAACCTTACCGACAACGCTTTGTCCTCTTTTCCCTTCTCCCTACCTGGGCTAAATACAGAAGAGCATTCTTCTCTCTTTGCCAGAGTGGTGACAAGATCTCTGGCCCCAAGGTACAGTGGCATCATTCCAGTCACCCAACAATGAGAGGGGTGGATTCCTACCTCCACAGGTGGCTAGAGGAATAGGAGGGGAAGCTCTGTGGACCTGCAAGGACCAGGGCTGCAGAGTCCCAACCTGGCACGACACTGTCCACGGTGGCCATGTAAGTGAGTGGCAGGCAGGATCACGTGCTAGTCTCACTCATCATTGCTGCAGGGGCTCTGCACCCAGCTAAATCTCTTAGTATGATTAGGGTCATTCTATAGTTCTGGAAGTAAAGTGTGATCTTGTTGGACTCCTTATTTTTATATATACATACATACATATATATTTAAATATATGTATATTTATATAGGTGTATATATAAATATGTATACACATACATATTTGCTATTTTGTTATTTATTGTTTGGTGCCAAGCATTGAACTCTAGGGCACTTAACCACTGAGCCACATCCCCAGCCCTTTTTATTTTTATTTTGAGACAGCATCTCTTTAGGTTGCTTATAGCCTCGCTAGTTGCTGAAGCTGGCTTCAAACCTGTGATCCTCCTGCATCACTCAGCCTCTGGAGCCACTGGGATTACCAGCATGAGCCACCATGCCCAGACTTAGTTATAATTTTTTGTTTCATTTTAAGAATTGTTTTAGGGGTTATATTATTTATCTTTATTTAATCACAATCTTCCATAAATGATACTATACCACTTCATATACAGTATAAGAACCTTACATCATGATCTCAATTTTCCCTCCTCCAGGTATTTGTGGATGGTGCTCATATAATTAACTTCTACGGATATTATAAACCTCACAGTACATGGTTATTGTTTTGTTTTTAGATGGCAAATTATCTTTTTAAATGATTAAAAATAAGAGTATTTGTTGGCAAGACAGGGTGCCTCGTGCCTTTGTGTAGATTCAGATTTCCATCTGGTAACGGTTTTCTTCTGCCAGAAGGACTTCCTATAACATCTCTAGAAATGAAGGGTTTGCCAGTGACGAATTCTTCTAGTTTTTGTATGCCCGAAAATCTTTGCTTTAGATAGATAATTTTGCTGGTTATAGAATTCTGGATTTGACTTTTGTTGTTATAGTTTTGTTGTTGTCCTTTTAACTTTTACCCGCAAGACTTCAAAGATACAGCCTTCTTGTTTCCTGGATGTCATTGTTTCTGGTGAGTCAGTGTACTCTGATTTTGTTTTTCTGAAAATAATTTCTCTTTTTTGCTGTGGCTGCTTTAAAGATTTCCTTCTTTATGGCTAGTTTTAGGCAATCTGATTATGATGTTTTCAGTGTAGTATTATCCATGTTTCAGTGTGCAGTTGTGGTTTATTGAGCTTCTTGAAACTATAAGATTATAATTAGCAAAGTTTTGGGGGAAATTTTGATTATTTAAATACACACACACACACACACACACACACACACACACACACACACATTATACAGTCCTCCCTCTTCTTTCCTTCTTCTTTTTTAAAATAACCTATAATCCTACGATTTATTTTGTAAACTTACACCACAATGGGGAGCAGAGCTATCCACATGGTGGCCAGGAAGCAGGGATCTCTCCATCCTTCACTCTCATGTCTTGTCTCTTAGGCCACCTAATGTTGTCTCACAGCTCAGTGACTCCTGTCTATATCTTCTGTTTTGTTTTGTTTTTCCTTTGTGTTTCATTTCGGTTGGTTTCTATTGCTGGGTCTTCGTCAGTCTCTAACACAGGAAGAGAAGACAATGTGTAAAAAGCATGGAGCTCAAAGTGAAAGGAACTAAAGCTGTTGAATGGTCTTATTGCTTAAAGTCCAGGAGGGGAAAATGAAGAGTATTAAAGCTGGAGAGGTATGGCAAGTGCCAGATAGAAGAAGACACCACATATCTTAAGGTTGTCAGATTTTGGCCTGTAGATCACATTAGTAGGCACATGAATCACTTGGGCATCATATAAAATGATGATTCTGATCCAGAAGGTCTGGGGTGGGGCCAGGGATTTTGCATTTTCTAACAAGCTTCCAGGTAATGATGCCTGTATGGCTGGTCTATCGACCATAATTGGTGCAGCAAGGCCATGAACATAGTCCACCAGGTAACAAAACCAACCAATCTGAGATTGCTGTGCTGAAGAGACCACGTGAAGACACTGTGGAGCCCACCTGTTCTGACCTCAGTGACACCATTGTGGACCCTCTACCATCCAAATATCAGCAAGTGATCTCAGTTGATTTAGAGCAGAGCTGCCCAGAAAAGATCTGTCTGAATTCATGATCCACAAGACGAAGAGATAAAATAAAATGGTGGCTGTTTTAAGCTATTAAGTTGTTGATCAATCAAGTTTTATAGCAGTAGGTAACCAAGCAGAATGTGATCTAATATGCTCTAGCTACATACATCATTAGGAAGTTAAAAAAATACATATTGATTCCCAAACTCTATCCCCAGAGATTCTGATTTGATTGGTCTGAAGTGGGACTTAGGCATAGTTTTTTTAAAAATTTATTTATTGGTTCTTTTTAGTTATACATGACAGCAGAATCCATTTGATATAATTATACAAGCCTGGAATATATTTATTCTAGTTAGAGTCCCATTCTTATGTGTGTACATGATAGTGAGGTTCACTGTGTTGTTTTTATATATGTTCATGGGAAAATTATGTCGGATTCATTCCACTGTCTTTCCTTTACCTATACCCACTCCCTTCCCTCCATGCCCTATTGTCTAATCTTCCTATCACTCCTCCTCTTACTGTGGATTAGCTTCTACATATCAGAGAAAACATTTGACCATTGCTTTTTTGGGGACTGGCTTACTTCACTTGGCATGATTGTCTTCAGATTCATCCATTTGCTGGCAAATGTCATAAAGCCATTCTTCTTTATGGATGAGTAATATTCCAGTGTGTGTGTGTGTGTGTGTGTGTGTGTGTGTGTGTGTGTGTGTATACACCACATTTTCTGTGTCTGTTAATCTGCTAGCTATTGTGAATTGAGCTGCTATAAACATTGATGTGGCTGCATCATTGTAGTATGCTAATTTTAAGTTTCTGAGGAATGGGATAACTGGGTCAAATAATGGTTCTATTCCAAGTTTTCTAAGGAATCTCCATACTGCTTTCCAGAGTGGTTGCACCAACTTGCAGTCCCACCAGCAATGTATGAGTGTACCTCTCTCCCTACATCCTTGCCAATATTTATTGTTACTTGTATTCTTGACTATTGGCATTTTAACTGGAGTGAGATGGTCTCAGTGTAGCTTTAATCTGCATTTCTCTATTTTTCATATATTTCTTGACTGATTGTTTTTCTACTTCTATGAAGTATCTGTTCAATTCCTTTGCCCATTTATTGATTGGGTTATTTGTTTTGTTTTGTTTTTGGTGTTAAGTTTTTTGAGTTCTTAATGCTGTATCTGAGGTGCGGGTGGCAAAGGTTTTCTCCCATTCTATAAGCTCTCTATTCAGTTTCCTTTGCTGTTAAGAAGCTGTTTAGTTTGATACCATCTCATTTATTGATTCTTAATTTTACTTTTTGTACTTTAGAAGTCTTATTAAAGAAGAGCTAAAACCAGTTCTGTTTGCCAATGACACAATTCTATATTTAGAAGACCTAAGACACTCCACCAGAAAAATTCTAGAACTCATAAATGAATTCAGCTGTGTATCAGGATACAAAATCAACACTCATAAATCAATTGTGTTTCTCAATACTCCAATGATGAATCAGCTGAAAGAGAAATTAAGAAAACCATCCCATTCCATCCCACTCACAATAGCCTCAAAAAAAAAAATCAACTTGGATATTAACATAAAAAAAGAAGTGAAAGAGCTCTATGATGAGAACTACAGAACGCTAAAGTAATAAATTGAGAAATTGAGGAAGACCATAGAAGATGGAAAGAACTCTCATGTTCTCAGATAGGCAGAATTAATATTGCCAAATGGCCATATTACCAAAAGTGCTGTACAGATTCAATGCAATTCCCACCAAAATTCCAATGATATTCTTCACGGAAATAGAAAAATCAGTCATGAAATTCATTTGGAAAAACAAGAGGCCCAGAATAGCCAAAGCAATCTTTAACAAGAAAAGCAAAGAAGGAGACATCACAATACCGGACATAAAATTATACTATAGAGCTATAGTAATAAAAACAAAATGGTATCAGGATCAAACAGGCAAGAATACCAATGGAACAGAGTGGAAGACACAGAGATAAACCCACAAAATAAAGTTACTTCATACTAAACAAAGGTACCAATAACATACATTGAAAAAAAGATAGCTTTTTCAACAAATGGTGCTTGGAAAACCATGTGTAGTAGAATGAAATTTAATCCCTTTCTCTCAACCTGCACAAAACTCAGCTCAAAGTGGATCAAGGACCTATGCATTAGGCCAGAAACCCTGCACGTACTACAAGAAAAGTTAGTTTAGGCATACATAGTTTTAAAAGCTGCCAAGATATGTCTCATAATAGACTCATAGATTTCAATGTGCAGCCTGAGTTTAATGTCATTGCAATAGGTGAGGTCTAAGAGGGAGCTGATATGATCATGTTTTCAAAGCAATTATTGTCAACTATATGGAGGACAGATTTGAGAAGTCAAAGACTGGAGCTAGGGAAATCAACCAGGATGCAGTTGCAGGAAGGAATCCAAGGGAGGGAGGATATGGGCTTAAACTAAGACAAATGGTAATAGGGCTGGAGAAGACAGGATGAATGAGAGAGATTTGGGAGATGTGATGATTTAGATATGAGGTGTCCCCCAAAAGCTCCTGGATAAGACAATGAAAGAGTATTTAGAGGCAAAAGGATTAGATTATGGGAGGTGTAACTTAATCAGTGGATTAATTCTCTGGTAGGGATTAGCTGGGCAGTAACTGTAGGCAGGTGGGGTGTGGCTGGAGGAGATGGGTCACTGGGGGTATGACTTTAGGGTTTACATTTTGTCCCTGGTGAGCTGAGCTCTTTGTCTCTCTGCTTCCAGGCTGCCATGTCCTGAGTTCCTTTCCTCTGCTATGAAGTTCTGCCTCACCTTGGGCCCAGAGCTATGGAGTTAGCCAACCATGGACTGAATATCTGAAACCATGACCTAAAATAAACTTTTACTCTTCTAGATTGTCCTTGTCAGATCTTTTGGTCACAGTGACAAAAAGCTAACTAAAACAGGAGAGAACTCAGATGTTAGAGACTAAATATGGGAGATGAGCAAATCAAGGAGACAACATACAGTCTAGGAATGCAGCAGGTACCTGGGTAGAACTGGGGCACTACATGGACTAGGTGGAGCTGTGGGGCAGACAATTAAATATATAAAAGTCAAGTCCAGGGAGAGGTGTTAGTTATGGATATGGGTTTGATTGACATCATTTAGACAGTGGTTAAGACCAGGAAAATGAGGATGATCTCCTAGGAAGGGCTCCTAGCCTGTTAGGCACAGAACATCACAGGCTTAGGATAGAACCCTGGGGACACCCACCTTAGTGTGGGTCAGGTGGAAGCCTTGAAGGAGGGCACAAATGAAAACCTATCAAATAATCTGGTTGATTGATTAAACTCTTGCCCTGCCGTTGTATTGAGGGCAGTGAGGAATACTGAGGTTGTCCAGCTCAGCCCACGCTT
This sequence comes from Tamias sibiricus, assembly GCA_025594165.1. NCBI lineage: Eukaryota > Metazoa > Chordata > Mammalia > Rodentia > Sciuridae > Tamias > Tamias sibiricus. The sequence goes on from CM046659.1 coordinate 52,683,765, forward strand.
CACCCTGCTTTTGCAGTGTCTTCTCACTCTACAGAGGTGCAAAGCCTTCAAGTGATACTTGTTTGAGATTTGGAAGGTGGATATGAAGCAGAGGCCATCCATCCTCTCCCAGAAGTTTCTGCTGGCAAGCGACGTCATCCTTCACCAGGGGAGAGGCAACAGCAGGGCCAGACTTGGATGGCCAGAGGATGAGTTCTTGACTCCTGCACCCCCAACCTCCATTCCACCCCTTTGTATCCACTCCCGTGGTTTCCTCTGGCTCGCAGACTGTTGGGATCTACCATCTTCCTACTACAATTTTATACCTATACCTTTAAAGCTAAATAAAAGTTTATTTGCTTATATTAGCATTTCTTTTTCCTTTCTTTCTTTCTTTCTTTCTTTTTTTTTTTTTGGTGGGGGGTGGGTACCAGGGGTACTCAACCACTGAGCCACATGCCCAGCCCTATTTTGTATTTTGTATTATATATATATATAAACCAGATAACTGGTTTTCCACCTTTTAAAGGTTCTGCTACCTTCACACATTGAGGACCAAGCTTCCAACACATGAATCCCTGGTGTCACACTCAAACCACATCCAAACCATATCAGCTGTTGTCCTGGATTATGTTTTGAAAACATTCCAGGTGATTCTAATACATAGCCAGACTTAAACTACTGACTTGTGCTAATAAACCACAAAGCTTTGCTGTTTGGTTGTCTTCACTGTGTAGATCACGAGGTTGGATAGTTATCTGGTTTTCAAATATATATCATATATATTACATATTAGATGTATCATTTATATATTATATGTTTTAATTCTAGTTGGACACAATACCTTTATTTTATTTATTTATTTTTTATGTGGTGCTGAGGATCAAACCCAGCACCTCGCACATGCTAGGCAAATGCTCTACCGCTGAGCTCCAGCCCCAGTCCCCTATTTTGTATTTTATTTAGAGACAGGGTCTCACTGAGTTGCTTAGTGCCTTGCTATTTCTGAGGCTGGTTTGAACTCACGATCCTCCTGCGTCAGCCTCCCAAGCTGCTGGGATTACAGGTGTGCACCACTGTGCTGGGTTTATATCAGCATTTCTTAACATATTGAAGTCATCAAACTTTTTGAAAATTGATGTAAAGGCCCCATGCCCAGATATTCTGATTTAACAGATTTCTATTGTCCATTTTCCACTGCTATAACAAATGTTTGTGGCTGGGTAATATATAAAGAAAAGAAGATTATTTAGTTTACCTTCAGTTTTGGAGGTTCAGCATCAGCTCAGCTGATAGGGACCTCAGGGCAGATGACATCACTGTGGCAAGAATGCCTACGAGAGCGAACACGTGGCAAAAAAAGGAAGCCAGGGAAGAGGGAAGGCCAGGTTTGCTCTTTTATAATAACCCTTCCTGTGGGAACTAACTTGGGTCCCCTGAGAACTACACTAATCCCTTCCAAGTACAGCATCCCTTAATGACCTAATTAGCTTGCATTAAGCTCCGCCTTTTAAAGGTTCTGCTACCTTCCACACACTGAGGACCAAGCTTCCAACACATGAATCCCTGGTGTCACACTCAAACCACATCCAAACCATATCAGATGTTGTTCTGGATTATGTTTTGAAAACATTCCGGGTGATTCTAATACATAGCCAGACTTAAACTACTGACTTGTGCTAATAAACCACAAGGCTTTGCTCATCGGTTGTGTCTTCACTGTGTAGATCACAAGGTTGGATAGTTATCTGGTTTTCAGAGAGGAAATTGAGGCAGTTATTTACCTTGATTTATACTTTGGTTGAAGTAAAACGTAGGCTGACTAGGCTTCTTGAATTCAACAACAATATCATTCATGTTTATATCTCTACAAGTAACTTTCTTGCACCAAGTAGATGCACAATTTAAAAAATAGGCTGATTATTATTGACCTGAGTATTTTGCATAAAATTTGCTCCTAAAACTATTAATTTTCCATAAGTACCCATTTATTTGTAAAATGTTAATCAAAAAGCTAGATCTGGGTTTGATCTAGATTTAGGGTGTGAATCTAGTCTATGAATGAGATGAACCAGGAGAGTATTTTTTTTTTTTCACGCCAATAGCATCTAATCAGGCAAATGTCCTTCAAGTCAGTTTTCTGATTAAATGCCCCAATTACCAGTTAATTGCTAGAGAATAGACGCAACTGACTCATTTATCTTACAAATTCCAAGTTGGAAGCCTCAAATGAACAAGAATAATTCCAGCTCCATAGTTAGTTAAATGCCAGGCGAAACCTGGCCAATGTCACTGTAAAATATGCCCTCAAGCTACACAGCCTTAGCTTATAGCACCAAAGAGACTTAACATTAATAATGTTTTGAAAGAGTGCTATCACAGCAGAGAGCTAAAATCGGATAGTGCAAACCCACATGGATCCACATTTTCCAAGATAAATACTTCACATGACTCCTTAATTAAAGTCATTAATGATAATTAACCTCTGGGGGAAAATGACTCATCTGATTGGTAAAAATACAGTTGGTTTCATTTTGGCCTATTGTTTTCTTTCTAAGGTTACAGATGGACTCTCTCTCCAGTACACATTTCCACCTACCTACCTGATGGGCAAGAAGGCAGAATGTTCTGGATGGCCTTTCTGTTAAATTTGAAAGACAAAGAGTAAAAATCTGATGCTATATAAAAATCTGATATTTCTCAAATAAGCCTGCTGCTTTCCTGGAGCAGAACCAGAAAGCACACCAGTTCTGTTGACTTAAACATTGCACTGGATGATCGGTGATAAATAATGCAAGGTTTACTCACTTTATTGGCTTGCTCAGAAAAATCAATCTAGGGACTCAAATTTATTATTCACCCAAATGCACGGATCAATTAATATGCATTGTTTACTCCTGGATTTTAATCAGATTTAAACCAAATACTCTGAGTTAGGACTTCTTGAAGGAGTAAGATGTGCAAAAGATGTGCAGATTTCTTCTATTTTCTCATTTCAGTATAGATCTGATAGTGAGTGGGAAAAAAATCCCGTGTTTCATTGTGCGCGTAATTCTCAGATGAACTCCTACCCCACCCCGCCCTTACTTTCCCAAGGAGAATCAAGATAAATTACTAGGCCAGGGATGGATGAGGTATTCTTTTGGTCCTAGGGAAAAAGTCACAAGGATTGGTGACTCGTTCTTTAAAGCAGTATAAGCCTTGATAAGGGTCTGTCCACGGATATTCAATTTAACACAGATCCAGTTGATTCTCTTCTTCTAACCTGGCCACCGTTCATATAGAATCTCCAATTTATACATAAGACCCCTGTGTTTTAAACACACACAGGTACTTGTTTAGGAGCCACTAGGAGGGTCTATGTCACCTGCTTCATAAACCAGAATGTTAGAGTCAAGTCATATGCATTGTTGATTCTTCAGTGTAGTGTTGTGGATGCTGTGGTTTGGCACCTAGATCCTGGGTTTAGAATCTAGATACTCACTCATACCCCCAACTTCCTACAGTGTCAGCTGCTAAAGGGTCACAGAGAAGTTGCCTTTTAGGAATTGCCAATAGCTGAAGGAAGCTACTTTGCCTAATGGTATGTACTCTACTTCCCTGCGTTGGTCAGTGTGTTTGTGGGCATGGGGATGGTGGTGGTTTGACCCTACCCTCAATATCAAATGACCTGGGAGGGCCATCCAAGCTCCGGAGTTCCCTGTGGGATCAAAAGAGACCCCTTCTCCCTCTGCCCAATCCTGCTCTTTATTTCCTGACAGATATGTCCTTGAGTACTCCTCCAATATACTGCCTGCAAACAAATCTCCATTTCAAAATTTGTTTGCACAAAATTTGCTTCAAACTAAGCCACATCTCTGCTACCCTTTCAAAGGCCAAATATAGGCATCACTCAGTTCCCAAAAATATCACAAAATTGAAAAACATCATTGATTTGGACCAAATTAGTATTCATCATCCCTTAGATATCATGTAACTGGACTTATTTTATTTGTTTGTTTATTTAGCACCAAGGATTGAACCCAGGGGTCCTTGAACACTGACCCATATCCCTGAGCCTTTTTAATATTTTGTTTAGAAACAGGGTCTTGCTGAGTTGTTTAGGGTCTAAGATCCTGAGGCTAGATTTGAACTTGTGATCCTCCTTCCTGCCTCAGCCTCCTGAGCAGCTGGGATTATAGGCGTGATCTGCCAATCCCTGCTGGACTTATCTAAAATAATATGGTGTCTTCTTTTTTCTTTTTTTTTAAGGTAGAACCACACTCATTTATTTGGCTTTGTAAAACCTTGTGTATAGATCCAGTGTACATTGTTTAAAGCAGATTAAATCTCACAGGTACTGGAGAGAGCAAATTGTTTTCAACACTGAGGTACTTCAGAAGCACTCTTTGAAAAAAAAATTGATATGCTCACTAAAGAATTTTCTACTTGAAAGCAGACCATCAAAGGGCCTTGTTCTGGTAACACATTATCAGTTTAGTTTTGTAGTGATTTATTTGAAAATTTTCTTTTTCTTAGTGTACCTCTTTTGTCTTTCCACTCACTCCAGGTTATTGTCATCTCACTACTGTGATCAGGGATGTCTAAATTAACACAAAAATACCATTAGTCACGTCAGCATATGTTCACAGCTAAGACATGCTGAATACCTACTCTGTTCCAAGTGCCTTCTATGTATAAACTCATATAATTCTTATGAGATAGGTCCTATGTAATCATGATTTTCCAAGGGAGGCAGCCTGCTCAAAGTTGCAAACCTAAGGAAAATCCATAGCCATATTTTGGACTCAAGTTATTTAACGTCAGAATCGGTGCTGGTTAGTCACTTCACTCTTGCCTCTTTAATATCTACAGCTAAGCAAAAGCATGACAAGGTAAAATATTGGGGGTGTTATAGAACAGAAAGAAAACTCCTATTTAGAGAAGTCAGGTAAAGCTTCATGGAAGGGATGATATTTAAACCAAGTCCTAAAAAATAAGTAGAATTTAGAAGTTACAAGTGAGTCTTCTTGTCCTTTAAAAAAGGTGCTGGGGCAAAGCTCAGAGGCAGAGTACTTGCCTAGCCTGCTGAAGGCCCTGGATTCAATCACCAGCACCACGCACACATACACAAAAGACCCCAAGGAACTTGATTTTATTGATAGTTTTAGCAAAGAGAAGAAAGGGAGAATGGGAAGGAAAAACAACAGCAACCCCCACATCCCAGCTCTTCTCCATCTTTCAATAAAAATACATCATCTGTTTGCTTGGCCCTGTAGGGACATCAAGACTTCTGATGTATACTCAATGTCTACCATCTACTTGGGCAGATGAGACACGGGACTTGAAAAGGTAATACTATGAAGTTCTATGTGGATGAGTGCCAAATGAGAATATAATTGGGTAAATAAGTAAATAAATAACTGATGGGCATTAGTAATCCTTCCCCTACGCCATGCTCAGGATGTATTTCCAAAGACTCATTGAAAGACAGTCCCTTGGATTGTCCAAAGGAAAGGTGTTTGCTGGGAAATGTTTGGAGAGGTAGAGTGGAGATGATATGGAGAACCAGGGTGCGGAAGATTCCTGAGACTAGACTAGGGTTGAGCTTTTCAGATTCTAAGATTTTTGAGACTTAATCCTTACAGTAAGTACTGTATAGGGTTTGCCAAACCTAAAAGGAATATGGCACAGTGATGTCCTTAGAGAAGACTATGTTCTAGACCCTAGAACCCACAACCATTTTGGAGACTCTCAGGCCCCATGTGGCATGGAAGGCAGAACTGACTTTTATCAAGGACCAGGTGGGCATATACAAGGAGCCCCTCAGCAGCACCCAGTGAGGACAGAAGACCAGCCTATGCTGGATGAACCACAGGGGCCCTCGTGGGATGGGGCGGGTGGAATGAGGAATTCCAATAAGAACTAACTGATGTTTTCCATCATGTCCAGGGTGGGTTCTGACTCTTTAAATTTGATTCAGAAAAATAAAGTGATAGTATCCTAGTACTGGGAGGGAACCATTACTCAATGATGTTGTTGTTGTTTTTTCACTCCAGTATAGTAATACAGCAAAATTCATAACAGCTAAAGGCAATATAAATACTAAGTCTTACAGGCTGACATAGAAATAACCACTACCTGGGTATGTCAAGAAATTTCACTGGAAAAAAAAAAAAAAAAACATGTGATTTAATAGAATCCTTGAAGACTGAATGAGATGGAGAAGGGTGGAAAGTAGGGGAGGGCCACATTGTGATGGCATGTGTGAAAAAAATCACATGCCCAGGAGACAGGACACTTTAGGTACCAGTGACTTCTCAAAAGCACTAAAGGCACATGATAATAATGGCATTTTTTAGTTGGTCCTGAAGTTCTAACCAAGAACTGTCCATATCTGTTTTTAAAGTGTCTCCAATGCTTCTTTCTTAATATTTATTTATTTTTTTTGGTTTTAGGTGGACACAATATTTTTATTTCATTTTTATGTGGATCGAACCCAGTGCCTCACGCGTGCTAGGCGAGCGCTCTACTACTTGAGCCATAACCCCTGCCTTCCAATACTTCTTAACGTGTCACCAAGCTAATGTAAGTAAGCTGGAGCTGCAGGTTTAATTTATCACTGTGCGTCAGTGCTTCATTCCCTGAGGTGTTCTCTTCAAGTCTTAGTAATGGGAGAAGAGGATCCTCCTCTTTCATGGTCCACATCATACTTTTCAATATTCTTCCAAAAGAATCAGGAGATTGTGGGCTTCTCAAACTGTATTCCTCTGTCTATCTCATAGTCCGCCATGGTGCAAAACCAGAAAATGCTACACACACATCAGAAATGAGTTATGCAGGCTTTAACAACTTTGGCCTCAGTCCTCATGCGTGTATTTTTTTTACCAAAGTGAAAAAACTTTTCCTTCTCACTAGTTAGTGAAAAATGCTGAAACTGCTCTTTTCAAATCATCCATTCTTTCCATAAAGGAGGTGTTAAACCCGTCTCGGCTGGGCGCATAACCTATAAAACCCAAAATTTTCTGTGTATTTTTTATTTGGTAAAGGATAGAGAACTGTGAACCCATATTCTATAGAAATACTATTTTAAAGTATCATTAAGTCTACTATTTACCCATAAAAATTGGTGACTATTTAGAAAAGCCCCGGTATTTAATTTTATCTGTGCATGTTTAATCAGAAGAAAGTATATGCTGACACTTAATTTCCTCTACTTTTTTATTCTCCCCTCTGTATCTCAAAACTTTGTTAATAGTCCACTTTTAATCTCCTGCTCCCTCTTTCTGATTGCTTGGCTGGGCTCTGGTCCATAGTTTCAAAAGAAAAAGGAAAGCAGGCTTTCTGATTCCTTAGAACATCTTTTCTGGGCACTGTAATAACAATGTAGCTCCTGGCCTTACATTTTTTTTCTCCCGTTTCTTCCTCTTTCTCTTTGTTTCTAATGGCAATTGACATTATTTCATATAATTCGTTTTCTGTATCAAAGAGCTACCATTCCTGACTTTGCTGAGTGGAAAAAATCTTTCACCTTGATCAATTACACTTGGCAAATATTTAGGGAGATGATTCAAGATGGATAAATGACTTTTAACAATGAGCAGGTAAGAGATAAATTAATGTCCTGAGATATTCAGCCTTGCTCTCCATCACTGCTAAGGTTAGAGCTGAAGACTTCAGAATGGGGGCAAGATCCCCCCCACAAAGATCCCCATGGACAGTTAGGGTGCACCTTTTAAAAAGTCCATTAAAACTTTTCTAGAAATAGACAGATAATGATTTTTCTCTACACTTCTTGAAACATCACGAATGATCACAGAGGAATCACTGATGGGGAGAATTTCCTCATTTACAGGATGGAGGGGAATTGTAAAGCAGTATGGCAATTCCTTGGAAAACTGGGAATGGAACCACCTTATTACCCAGCTATCCCACTCCTTGGTCTATACCCAAAAGGACTTAAAAACAGCATATTACAGGAACACAGCCATATCAATGTTTATAGCAGCACAATCCACAATAGATAAACTGTGGAACCAACAGTCCAACAGTAGATGCCCTTCAGTAGATGAATGGATAAAGAAAAAGTGGTATATACACAATGGAATATTACTTAGTGATAAAAGAGAATAAAATCATGGCATTCTCAGGTAAATGGCTGAAGTTGGAGAATATAATGCTAAGTGAAGTTAGCCAATCCCAAAAAGACAAATGTCGAATATTTTCTCTGATATAAGGAGGCCGATTCACAGTGGGGTTGGGACGGGGAGCATAGGAGGATTAGAGGAACACTAGAATGGCCAGTGGGGAGGGAGGGGAAGGGAGGGAGCAAAAGGGTGAAGAAGAAGAAAAAAATAGTAGAATGAGATGGATATCATTACCCTAAGTGCATGTATGAAGACACGAATGGTGTGAATAAACTTTGTATACAACCAGAGATATGTAAAATTGTGCTCTATAAGTATAATATGAAATGTAATGCATTTTGCTGTCATTTATAACAATTTAGAATTTAAAAAATGCCCATAAATGTCATGAGCAGAAATTTTTAACTTGAATCCAATAGTACTTGAATGTGGCAGCTACCAATTTTTTGATCTTTCTCTAAAATTTCCAACTTTGAGGGATACACACCCACAAACAAATAAGCAGAATGGGCATCATAGGCATGTTCTAGTCCCTAGATGACAGTCCAACATGTGAATCAGACAAACTTCAAAGGTCCTAGAATTCCAGCCACCAGAATATTCTCACCAGGGACTGAGACCACAGATATGAAACTATTAAACTTGCTACTGCAGATACTGGTTGGGGAGCCTGCTTGAGTGAGGCTGGCCTGGGACTTCTTATTGCTTTCTCTGAATGGAGCCCAAGTGAAATACTGGAGAAAGAAAGGATGGCTGCCCAATGCAGGGGGTGAGAAAGACAGTTTGCTGCAAGGAAGAAGGAATAGAGAAATGAAGAGGTGAGTCTGAGGCCTTAGAGCCCCAGACAGAGCAAGAGTGGGCCACCCACAATCAGTCCCCCATGCCCCAGTGCCAGTGATCTGATGATCCGCATCTCTTCACGGGAAGGGAGAGAATGATAAGGATTCCACTAAGCAGCTCCCTCTTAAAGAGTGGAGAAGAACTTTCCTTTCTCTTAGGGGAAAAAACTTTCCTCCATAGAAATCCCCCAAAGAGCCAGGCATGGCACATGCCTATAATCCCAGTGGCTCAGGAGGCTGAGGCAGGAGGATCGCAAGTTCAAAGTTAGCCTCAGTAAAAGCGAGGCACTAAGCAACTCAGTGAGACCCTGTCTCTAAATAAAATACAAAATAGGGCTGGGGATGTGGCTCAGTGGTCGAGTGCCCCTGAATTCAATCCCTGCTACCCACCCCCCCCCCAAAAAAAAAAAGAAATCCCCAAAGAGCATTGAGTATGGTTTCTCCAAATAAAGTCACATTAGGTATGGTTTCTTTCTTGAATCAAGTGTTCCAGGAAAAGCCTGTTTACTAAATAGAGCAGTTTCTCAATGTGTTCAGCACTAGCCAGACAGCAAAACGTCTCACTCCAAAGTACGCGTGCTCTTTTGGTAAGCACAGCTCATGCTGGAGAGCCCAACCGTGTTCATGCGATTGCTGTTGATTCTGAACAAGACTTTTGGGAAAGGAATTCACAGCTTCACAAATGCTTTGGGCTCCTACACCTCAAAGAGAGTCTCTGTCAGGAACATGAATAACGGGCTCGCCTGCACATGTTCCCTGTCAGGATTGTTCAGCAATCCAGCGCTCCCGTCTCTAAATATTTACAAAGTACTATTTATCAGAATGAAAGAGAATGTTTCTGCTCCACAATGTCGGGCATATGGTAGCAGCATGAAATAGAAGATAAATTGTGTGGGGTGATTCCAATTGGATTTAATGCCAGCAGTAATTATTTTTAATCAGATGGAAAGTTCCCTCGGTGATGCTAGGCCATCAAATGTTGGAAAATAATTTTGCCAGTCCTCATTGTCTGAGGCTGTTTCTAAAATAATCTCCCACAGTTTTTCAGAGTGTAACTTTTTGCCTTTGCTTTTACACGTTCTCATTTTTTTCTGTCTAAGGGAATGTCTTATAACTTCTCTAAATTCTGGCTTTTGATTACAGGATATCTTTGTAAAGTTGTGTAAAGCATCTGGGGCCTAGAGAATCCTTTTACAACTACATAGAATTTCAACACACTTCTTGAATCTCTGTGCATGTCTCCCCCTGCCAAAAAGTGTGTGTGGGGAGTGGAGGGACAACAAAATATAATAACCTGAGAGCAGCTCCTACCAGGTGACATTTAATTGGTAATTGATGTGTTAGTGTGTGAGGCTACAAGGTTAGATGTGTTATTGGGGTAATAACAGTCCGAATGGGCACCTCATGGCAATATCACACCTACACACATCTCATTAAAAACAAAGAAGCATCTTACAGCCAGCTGTGACCTGGAAGTTTTAAGATAACTGGTAATTTTTAAAATAACCATTTGACTAAAATTCACTTGTGAGTTTAAAAAATGTGTGTGTGGATACAGCTAAAAATTTCTCACTCCAAGCAATGCAGTGGAGCTTGGTGTAGACGAGAATCTGGTATCCACAGGCACAGGGAAAGCCAGATACTCTCTGACTTAAACCCATCCTTTGGTTCAGGCTGATGACTGCGCCAGTACAGAGGGAAATTCTCCCTCTGGCTTTATGCAGCATGAGGAGATGGTCCTGGAAACACAGAGTGGCTTACCTGGACAGTTTGGTCCACATTGGGCTCTTCCTAGCCATGTTCCTTGCTGCTAGGGCCATGTCCCTGAAGCCCCCAATCCTAGCAAACAGCAGACAAATCTCCATGTTTTTACTAACAAACAAAAGCTAATTTTCTCCAGGTAGGAGGAAGAGTCACAAGTACCATTCTTTAACAGGTAACGGTGAGGGTCTATGGTTGTATTTAGCTTGGGAGTTAAGTCTTGGTGATCCTTGGTACTATTTCTCTTTTGTTCTAGAGAAAGTGGCTTTGTGTCTTGGCCCCTCTACTTCAAACTGAAGACCAAATTGTACAGAACTGTTGGCATCTAAACTTTCCAGGTCACTTAATAAACTAGGTTGTCCAGATACTTCCTTTGGGGTGTACTGAACTGGACCCCAGTCTGCTGCTTCTACTCCTGGAGCTGGAATGTCATCAGTGGCTAAGGAGTTGCAACAATGTACAAGGCCAGGGGAAGTTCTGTGGGGGCCAATCTGAAGATCTTGACTTTCAGGAACACCCTTCCTTGTAACTGATCTTCTTGTGACCTTGCCTTCCAACACATAATCCATTATTGCTGCTCCATTTAGAAGTGCACTATGATGCTCCATGGGTATACAGATCTCTGGGTCACCAGTGAAAGGAAAGTTAAAGTGCAGGTTCTGAGAAAGTAAATGACTCTGATAACTTAGTAATGATTCCTTTCTCAAGTGAGGTGACTCCAGTTCTTAGCTTTAAACAAAAATGAAGGAGGACCTAATCTAATTGTCATTTAATGATTTTGGATAATAGATCATCATGTGATTTCTCTCTTTCTCTCTCTCTCTCTCTCTCATATACCTCAGAGAATGAGCACAACTGGAGAATGCTACTATAACAAAACTCTATTTCATCTACTTATTTAGCATTTTGCTTAAATGCTTAATGTGAAATTTAAAGTTTAAGCATTTAACATGAATTAACTCATTTGATTGATACTCTCAAGAAACTTATAGGGTAAATTTTATTGTTATTTCTACTTTACATATGAAAAAAGAAGTCCAGAGAGGGTAACTACTGAGATAGGTCCCTGGTTTGGATGTGATTTGTTCTCCAAGGGTTCATGTGTTAGAGGCTTGGCTCCTAACATGACAAGATGAGGGGACAAGAGGTGGGGCTTGGTGACAGGTCCTTAGGTTTATCGGGGACATGCTCTTGAAAGTCAAGTTATTTCTCAGAGGACCCTGGTTGGTTCTTCAAGGGGATCATTAGTAAAGCCTCAGCCTGACCCCATCCAGCCTCTCCCTACCTTCCTGCATCAAGACACAGTCACTTGTTCCTACCTGTGCTCCCACATCTGCCATGAGGTGATGATGCTGAAAGGGCCCTCACCAGAACCAAACCCATGCCAACACCATGCTCTTAAGCCTCCAAAACTGTGAGCCAAATAAAACTCTTTTCTTCCTAAGTAGCTTACCTCAGGTATTTAATTCTGGTTTTGACTAACTAATACAGGTAGTGAGTGACAGAGTTGGGATTTGAACTCAGGTTGATTGGTGCTACAGTCTGTAAAGATATTGTCTGTGCTGTGCTAAATATGGTTTTTCAGTCTATATCAATAAAAACAAAATTGGAAGTAGAATTGTTGATGAATCATAACTTTTTTTAGCAACAATTATACCCATCTATTGATGCATGTGAAAAAGTTGAAATTTTTAAATGCCCTATTCATATTGTATTTAATAACTATCAAACTTTGTAACAAATTCTTGTTGTTTTTATTAACTTAATATTTGTAGTGATAATTAATCCAGAAGAAATTTTATGATTCAAAGACTTGGTAACGGGGCTGGGGATGTGGCTTAGTGGTAGAGCATTCGCCTACCACGTGTGCGGCCCGGGTTCAAACCTCAGCACCACATAAAAACGCATTGTGTACAACTAAAAGCAAATAAATAAATAAAAATATATTAAATAAAAAGACTTGGTAACAGGAAATTTAAAATTTAAATTCATTTATATATCTAGGTACAGTATATGAATTTTTTGTTACAAAGTGTAATCAAAGAATAAATATAATATTTTTAAGCAAAAATGCTACATTAAGGTAAACTTCTGTGGGGGAAAATTGAAGGGGAAGAAAGAATGATGTAGAATTTCCAATTTTTAAAGCTGAGCTTATACAGTTTTCTATTTTGGTATTTTTTTTATATATCCTTTGAAGCAATAGAACTTTTTCTTAGCTATAACACATCCATTTTAAAATGGATAACATGTATGAGATTACTATGATATTTAGATTCTTTCAGATAATTTTTAAAGGGCAATGTAAAAAGTTTTATTTTTAAATGCCAAAATGTACAATAGGTTGGAAATTGTATCCTTTGTAACAATTTAACTTATGTTAAATTTTTTCAGGTGTCAATCTAAAAATATAGAAAGGGTTCCATAGTTTTAAAAAATTATTTTAAGTGTTATGTGAACAGAAGTGTTTAAAGACCACTGCTCTGTTCTGTAAGCAACTCCTCTCCCCTCCTTGCATGTTTTAGTTCTCTAATTCTGAAATACTCTTATTCAATTTGTTCATTAAAATGTTGATACCATACCTAGCACAAAGTTGACCCTTGATTAATAGTTCGGATGATGTGTCAGTCAGTTTTCTGTTATTATAACAAAATACCTGAGAAAATCAACATAAAGAGAAAAGTTTTATTTTTATTCACTGTCTTAGAAGTTCCAGTCCATGAATGGTTGAATCCCTTGCTTTTAGGCCTTTGGTGGGGGCACCAGACAACAATGGCCTAGAGTGGTTACCTTATATCCAGGAAGCAAAAGAGGAAGAGGAAGGGGTTGAAGTCCCACAATACCCTTCAAAGTCATGCCTCCAGGGGCCAGAGGATTTACCTCTAGGCCCCACCTCTTAAAAATTCCACCACCTCCCAATAACACAACCTTAGGGACCACGCCTTTGAACTATAGGCAACATCTGAACTATAGCAGTGGGTATAAAATTCTAGACCGGAGAGCTGTTGAGCAGTTTGAACTGTGTGTGTGTGTGTGTGTGTGTGTGTGTGTGTGTATGTGTGTGTGTGTGTAGTGTTGGGGATCAAGTCTGGGGCCATGCATATGCTGCACAGCTGCTCTATCACTGAGCTACACACACTCCCAGCCCCCTCCACTTTTTATTTCTGATACTTTATACTTGAATTTTTAGAAATAGTGTTTGAAATATATCAGACCTTTTTTCTTAATCTCCAGGGCCCAGAAATTTCAAAATGACATACATTGGTATGGGTTTTTTCTATTTGAAAGGGTGGAATTTGGTGGTCCTTTATATCTAGAAATGTAGTTTTGTAGTATTTGGAATTGCACTCAAATTAGTTCATCTGTGCCTATTTTCCCTGAGTCCACAGTCCCTCAGTACACTTCTTCAAAAAGCAAAACTCCAGTCTTCTCCCAGGGAGTGAGAAGGAGCAATCACCTGGACGTATTTGGTAAGAAAGAGTATCTAGGTATCTTGCTAGATTTATGAAAAAAAAATTTAAGACAGTTATGAGTCATTCTTGTATCCTATGGTGTGAATCAGGTTGGTTATTGTTGACTTCTCTCTTTCTGGATTAGGCGTGAGCTCCCATCTGCCAAATCTGCTATAATTTTTTCATTTGCTTTCCATCTTCTGAAGTTTCATATTTATTTTTGTCTCTTATCTATAACTTTATAGATTTATGTCCTTTTTATTATTTTACTGTCATGCTAGTAAAATCTTGGCAAGAAGTAGTAGTAAATGCATTTTAAACTAGAAGTCAAATTATTCTCCCTCATTTGAAGAGAAAATAACTTTATCCCTCTTTCCCATCTCTTTTTCTAGAACTTCTGTTAGATATACGTTGGAGACTTTTAGTTCATCTGTTGTCTCTTAAGGCACTCTAATCTTGATTAAACTGTATCTATTACATTTTTATTTTGACTATGTTTAAATTTTGAAAATTTCCTGTTATACTTTTCCCAGTCTTATTCAGTTTATCCTTTTTCCCCATGTTTTAAAGTTTTTGACAGAAAATTCATTTCCTCTAGAATAAATTCATGTGAAAGACTAAAAAGTTGACTTCCGTGTTAGCATTCAATTTCTTTACATCTTTTGGAATTTGGGTTTGCAGTTTGATTTTCAGTGTTTTCCTTTGTCTTGCTCTCTCAATCTTCCCTGTGCAGTGGTTTTATGGATGTCATTATCTAGCTCTCAGATTGGGTCATGTAACCGCAGTCCAGTTTTTTCTGAGATGTTGGCAAGATACAGATCTACCTACCCAGCCAGTGGCTGAGTGTGGGAGATTTTGTCTGGGTCTCTCTAGCTCCCTAGACCTGTAGCTTACCAAGAGCCACTGTCTCAGGCAGCAGTCTAAAGTGGCTTTATTCAGACTCCTTTTAGGATGATGGCAGCTTCACTCATTCAAGCAACAGCTTGAAGGATACTGCAAAGAATAACATGTGGAGTCCTCGTGATCCCACCAGAGGCAGACTCCAATAGGCCACTGTAAGTCCAAGAGCCCACAGCCCCTTTCATCATTTTGTGATGCTTTTCCAAATCTGGTCTCAAGTTAGGCTTATCTTATCCTTGATTTTTGCTTTCTCCCTTTTTCTCTTCATTACCAGACTGAATCACATGAAATGGCAAGTGTGTTATCAAATAGGGACAATTTTATACAGCATGTTAAGAAACACACTTCTGCTACATGTTTTGCACATGAGGACATCAAAGTATGATTGCATTGTGACATTTGACTGGAAGTCTCTTTAAATTCCTTAATCCTTCTTATCTCACCAAGCAACTCACTTACTCACCAGTCAACCAAACAGCTGTGTATTAAAATCCACATGTGATTCTATGTGTATGGAAGAGTGTTCCCTCCTGTAAAGGGCTTTTTAGATGTTGGAAGGCTGCTGAGAAGTGGGGAAATGGTGGTGGGAGGTCGACAGACAACGGTTGAGAAAGAGCTTTGTTTAAGTCTATCTCCTTCAAACTAAATTATTCCCCTTTCTGCCATCATCCAAATGTTTCAACCAAATGAAGTTTTATTGAGTCTAAGAGCTATGATTGTTTTGCTTTCATTTTTCAGAGAGGAGTGAACTTGAAAAGATGCATGGTAAGAGAGAAAAATACTATAGCATATTTCACTTTTATCATTAAAATCTTGACTTATAGCCATTATCAGCAAACATGAACAGCCTCGGTGATACAATGAATAAAAAGCCAAGGGTAATGGAAATGTCTCGTGTGTGCATGGGGATGGGGCTTGATTTTTTATGAAAGACGAAGCAGAGAAAACCAGAACACAGTGTTTTTCAAAGAAGCCAGAATCCAAATATCCACCATCATGAACAATTCAAGAGCTTCCTCTCAGACACATCTTGTTTAGGAAACACTGATACCTTTCAGACTTGAAAGATTCAGGATCCCTGAATTCCTGCTGCCATTCTCTCTCCCCCTTCCCGCCCCCACCCCATCCCGGCACACACGCACAAATGGGGACTGTTAGTTTTCTCCAAACATCCATTCAGCCCTTTTTTCTTTTTCCTGTTCTTTTCCTTTTTCCCCCTCTGCTGGAGGGATGGCACCCAGGGCCTCACACATACAAGGCAGGTGCTCTACCGCTGAGCTACATCCCTAGCCCTGCCCTTCCTCCTAATATTATTCTTTCCTGATCTTTACTACCAGGTCATAAAGTAGTGGGGTGACCTTGTGACTATGTTTAGGTCACAGAGTTTCTGGTGGCTTCTGGGAAGTCTCTGTAAAGGGAGGGACGTGCTCTTGACCCCTATATGCACTTAGCTGCCCAGAGCAGGGATCGGCAGGCTGGAGAACAAGAGGGCAACTTAGGGCCCCAAGGAGGGCGGAGCAGACAGCTGTGAGGGTCCTGGGTCTCTGAGGACTCAGTACAGCACCCAGAACAGCTCTGGTCTAGCTGCTTTCAGACTTCCCTTGGGGATAGATGTGAGATGTCCTGTTCCAAACACTGGGACTTCTACTTTTTCTGTTCTGCACTGCCAATTCATAGTGCCTGCAAATTATCCCAGTCCTAAAATAAATTATGCATCATGATGCGTTCATTTGATAAGGCTCTCAATATTTTCATGACAAAGTGGAAGGGCAGAGAGATTTGTCATTTAATTCATTCCACTTAAGTTCCAAATGCTTGAAAAACAGTTGGGTTTCCCTAAAGTTTGCTTGATCATGCAGGGATTTTCAATGACTTCAGCCAGTATTTTTGAAAACTGTGGTTCTCATGTCATAACTATCTGGGCTTCTATAGTAAATCTTTAATTTGCAAATGTCACACTCCCTCTGAGAGAAGAAATACTTTTAAAAGCCAAACCTGGTTGGTTGCTGTGAGCTTGCCTTGTGTGTTACTTACAACAAGTGTCTCTCCATTTATTGAGTATATTAACACCTACCACCTGTCTCCCCTACAATTTCATTGAATACCTGGCTAAATTCCTATTATCTTAAAGACAAGGCAGATATTTATTAGGAATCTTTTTATTTTAAATAATATATGGTTTGGATGTGAGGTGTTCCCCAAAAGCTCATGTGTGAGACAAGGTTTAGAGGAGAAATGATTGGGTTATGAGACTTAACCCAATCAGTGAATTAATCCCCGGATGGGATTAACTGAGTGGTAACTGAAGGCTGATAAGATGTAGCTGGAGAAGGTGGGTCATTAGGGACATGACTTTGGGGTATATATTTTGTATCTGATAAGTAGAGTCTCTCTCTCTCTGCTGTCTGATCATCATGTGAGCTGCTTCCCTCTACTACACTCTTCCACCATGATGTTCCGTCTCACACTAACCACCATGGAATGGAGCCTGCTGTCTATGGACTGAGACCTCTGAAACCGGGAGCCCCCCAGGTAAACTGTGAGAACCTGAGAAGGAAGAGGAAAAAGAAAATGATGAAATTTGAAGCAATCTTCAACCAGTTTATAAACTTACACTAATTTTTATATCTTGAAGCACCTACTATAATTCTGGGCATTGTACTCAATGCAGATGTGTTGGATTAAAGGAGGAAACACATACTCATCTATCCTAATGTGACCATACATAAAACTAGGGGTGACAATTGTAGCCACAGATGGAAAGAAGTTAGCTGGGCCATCTGGAAATTCAAACTTAGCTTGCTGCAGAGCTCTAACCAACTAAGCCAAACATCTTCCAGGCCTTGCCTCCAGGGCCCACCAAAACTGTTGTCAGTATCAATCTCTCCTAGCTCACAAGGAGTGATGTGGGTTCTTAGGTCTGTGCTTTCAAAAACTTCAGGAAGACAGCTTTTGGAAGTAAAAACATGAAAAAACTTCACCCCTAGAATGATGACATCTCCAAATCCAGTGACTACCTAAGAAGGAATTTTGGTCTTTTTTTAGTTTTTATGCTGGAATGACCTGGCACAATACTATAGGACACTGTTGCCCATTATATTTTTCTGGCTCCAAATATAAGAAAACCCTGTTGCCCCTTATTGGCTATTCCCTTCTCAAACAACATGTAAACTTAGGTAATAGAGGAAATCCTTTGTGGCTTCTATGGCCACTAGTCACATGAGATTGTTAGATAGTTTTTGGAACGTTCTGGGATCAGACGATATAGGTGTTGCCAGACTATCTTGGCCACCATGGGCTGACAGATGTCATATCCAGGTTGTCCTCATGCCCAAGTGGTTCATGGGAGCCAGGCCAGAGCTCCAAGCTGGCAGTCCAAGGGCACACACAGCCGGAGTGGGCAGTGGCATGAGGCAGAGTCTATCTGAGGTATTCCTGGCTCAGGGCAGGCAGGAGGCCTGATAGGTAATCAAAGTGAAAGACGTCAAGGTTCCCTGTGGGGCAAAAATAGAGTTTGTGTCCTTTGCACCCAAGAACATTTAGGTGGGAAGAGGGAGTCAGTGCATTGAATAGTCTTGTGTGCCAGGAATGCCCTTATCCTTAAACGAGGTTAAAGGACAGCACAAGGCTCTGTCATCACTGTATGATACCTTCTTGGCTGGCACTCCTCTTTCACTCTTAGAGCTCTATTTGTAAGAGGGATTCTGTTCCCATTATGTGGGTTTCATTTTCATGGAATCCTCTTCAAATACTCTCCCGTATCCACCCGAGAACTCTTAAGTCTCAGTGTCACGGAGGCTCGCACCTCCTGATCTGAATTACTATTGGGAAATGGGTCAGGGGCAGTATCTTGAAGATGGTGATGGGGCTGTGGAGGAGGCCTTCCCTGTCCTCTTGACCACTGTGGCTCCTGGCACAGGGAAGGCGCAGTTTTCTGTGCTCTGGTGTGAGCTGCAGCCGTGAGTCTGGGGCAAGTGTGGAGCTGGAACACCACCCTTGCTGCAGCTCCAGTTGGTCTTGGCATTGGTATGCAAGGTCTCTGGGCCTCTGCATCCTGCACAAGTCCTTGGGAGGGGGTGGTGGCACTGGAGACACATTCTCTCCTCACCCACATAAATCCTTAGAGGGTCTCCCTCTGTGGGTTCATAAAAGCCCTTTATCTAATTCACAGCTCACAGAATTGAGCTCACTGGCTAGAAGCTTTTTAAGTCACATTGTGAATAATTTCTCAGCAATTCATTACATAAGAAAACAGGTCCTTTTTGTTCTCATACTTTGCCTAGGAATGCAACTCCTCTCTGCCAGATTCATTAACAAAACCTGAGTATGGGGGCTGAGCATCTCTGGCCAGTTTTCAAAATGTACTCCAACTTGCTGATCACTGAAATGCAAATTTTTACCTTTGGCTAGAAATGATTCACTTAGCTTGTAGGAAATAGCAATGTCACTTTCAAACGTCCAGGATCACTACAAACCAAGTGCCCATTGTGAGACGAAGCTTAACGTGTGGCAACCAAGAGGGACGGCCACATGTCATCTTTCTGACTGGCAGAAAGGGAGGACTGAGTGAACATGGTCACAGCTTGAGAGGTAGAGTCCCCTTCATTAGCAACTTAAAGTGACCAAGAGTTCAGCAGAGACCCTCAAGCAGGGACAGATTACTCAGGCTCCTTGTCACAACCATTATCATCCTGCCTAGACTGATTTGGCTTTGCCACCCTGGCTGGCCTGTGTGAACAGAGGACGGCTCTCCAGACAGACATACACACTCTGGTAGACAAAGGTCCCCAGACCAATGAAGCTGGGGAAACGGGGGGAACAAGGAGCCATCTGGGGAATAATGCTGTTTGGAACAAAACTGGATATGCTTATATGCTTAGAGAGAGAGATAGATAGATGTGCATATATACAGACATATATATTGTAATGTGCATATTACATATATATGCATATGTATTATATGTACAATATCCATGTATGTATCTGTAGTACATATAATATATATATACACTGAGTATAAATTATATATGCATGCATTATATATAATATTTATATTATGCATGCATTATATATAAATCATATAAACATGTATACATAATATATGTATTATGTGAAATATAAAATATTAAATTTATCCTATATTTCTTATAAATATAGCTAAAACATTTAACATATCTCAAATAAAATGATTTAGTAAAACATTTAAAAATACAAAATTCATTCTTTCAATATATACTTTATATATTTTAAAAATACTTGTTAATATAGGTGCCTGGGGGGAAAAACTAGAAGAAATCATGTCTCAAAGCTATTGCTTCTGTGGATAAGATTAAGGGTAAAAAATGTTTTCTCTGAGCCGGGCGCGGTGGCGCACGCCTGTAATCCCAGCACTTTGGGAGGCTGAGGCAGGAGGATCGCGAGTTCAAAGCCAGCCTCAGGAATGGCGAGGCACTTAGTAACTCAGTGAGACCCTGCTTCTAATAAAATACAAAAAAACAAAAAGAGCTGGGGATGTGGCCCAGTGGTCAAGTGCCCCTGAGTTCAATCCCTGGTACAAAAACAAAAAAACAAAACAAAACAAAAAAAAAGTTTTCTCTGATATAAGGAGGCCAATTCACAGTCGGGTTGGGATGGGGAGCATAGGAGGATTAGAGGAATACTAGAATGGCCAATGGGGAGGGAGAGGAAGGGAGGGGGCAAAAGGGTGAAGGAAAAAAAAAGATGGTAGAATGAGATAGATATCATTACCCTAAGTGCATGTATGAAGTCACGAATGGTGTGAATATACTTTGCATACAACCAGAGATTTGTAAAAAAGTGCTCTATATGTGTAATATGAAATGTAATGCATTCTGCTGTCATTTATAACATCTTAGAATAAAAAATAATTTTAAAAAAGATTAAGGGTAAAGATTGGGTTTCTTCTTTATGTTTTATGTTTTAAGTTTCCTTTGATGAGTGGCAGTTACTCTTGTAATTATAGTTGTCATTATCATCATCATCTAACATTTATTGAATAATCCTTTGACTCCGGGTGCTGTGCTGAGCGAGCACTTTATATTATTTCAATTATTTATATTATTTCAATTAAACTTCCTAGGTAACTGGCACCAGAATCATTTGTAAATATGTTGTTTCGTAAAAAGGTAACTTCTATTCAAGACTCTTCAGGGTGACTTACCACCAAGTGCATTAGAAACTCCTTTTTGGTCATATCCAGAGTGTATTCTGTTCCTGAGTTCTAAATTAAGACAAGTTGCTTGTTAGGTGAGATGAGCTACTTTGCACTAGTGTTCTCAGCACAGCGCAGAGTCTGTAGAGGTGAATAATTATGCATTCAATTTATTTAAACACTGCAACAAATAGTTACAAAGCACCTCCCATGCACCGGGCTCTCACCAGCTGCTGCAGATGGGAACGTTAAGGGAAAAGATGGCCTCCACCTGGGCAGGTTAGGGCAGGTGAGCCAGCTCCTGTGGCGAGGGTAAGTGCTCCACAGGAAAGACATGGCCTGGGACGAAGAAGAGAGGACCGCCGCAGGGACGTCTGTACATGGCTGCACATCAGAGTCATCGGAGCACTTTATACAATGACAGACCCTGGAACACTATCTCCGACTAGTTAGATCCAAGTTGCCAGGGCATAGCCTTGGGGATTGGTAGTTTTGAATTCCTTTAGTGATTCTGATTTCTGGTGAGGATAAAAGGTCAGAAGTGGATTCTTCTCCCTGACCTGCATGGTGCATGGCAGGTGCTGTTGTTGAGTGACAGAGAGAGAAGGTTTACAAAATGAGAGAAGCTTCAGAGGGGCCTAGAAGGACGAGCAGGAGGCTTGGGTTTATGCCCTCATTTAAGCAGCGTCCTGCAGGGTGATGTAACTTGCAGAGATGTTAAAGGAGACGTACCTCCCTGGGAACTGTTTTCTTTACCTGAAACAATTGAGAATCTTAATGATTGTTTTATCATTACATATGATGTGTACATATGTATGCAAATATTTCTGTTACCAAGCACCCAATTTAGTCACATTCATCAAATAATTCAATTTAATAGCATGGTTTTTAGAACCTGCCATGGGCCAAGTTCCTTGCTCGTCACTGAGCAAATAAGACAACTCTGGGGACCTTAAGGAGAGCAAAACAATGTTTTTATGTAAATATTCGAAAGAGAGAGAACAGTAATCCAAGTAGATAGAAAGTTTGATCAGACCTCACACCAATTCAGTTTACAGGAACCTCAAGACTGGCTTCCTATCTTCCTACACTACTGAATTGCTAGTTGTGAACTGAAAAAGAAACTTCTAGTTGCCCACCCACTCTCCATCTTCCTCTTCTTCTGTCTTTGTTATTGGAGGTAAAAAAAAAAAAAAAAAAAAAAAAGTACGTAGCCTGGGGGGGGGGGAACCTAAATTTTCCAGCATCCTATACCTTTAGTTGTGCCAGATGTCACATAATCAGAAGTCACTGGTGGAGATTTCCAACAAAGCCCTTTTTTCCCTTTCTGGTCATTCTGGAGCCTGAAGTTCAGGAATGCTTGGAGCTCCAGCAGCCATCTTGAGACAATGAGGAAAACCTCAGCATATCAGAGACCTCAGCTCTGATATCTTTGTGCTGTTGAACCGAGGTCAGTTTCTATGTACCCCCAGACTTCTCAATATATAATAGAAATAGATTCTGTGTGTTCAAGACACTTCTGTCAGGTCCTTATTCCTAGCAGCTATAAGGACAACTGAATTGAAAATATGCAATTCTTGTGAGGTACACTTATGTTCCAGAGCCTATGATATACGTACAGAAGCTTACCAGTGTGCTTCGGTGTACATGTTCATGTGACTCACAAATTTGACTCCAAACATTGGCAAAGAACTAGAGAACATGTGATAAGGGACCGTCTATTTCACTCCCTTCATCTGTTACATGAAGAGGATGATTGCCTTGGCAAAGATCATTCAGAAAAATAATCAAGACTGAGACTAAACCCAAAGCCTTGGACCCTGCCCCTCCCCTCATGCTCTGCAATCCTACTGCTCAATGGTGTCACTGAGCCATACCAGGAGGCTCGTGGACTCTCCAATTAGTCATTCATAAATTTTGTTTCATTATTGCATGAAATGATTAAACTGCTAAATGTGTGGAATTTGGGGAAAGATTCTGCTGGCATGGAAGACTGGAGAGAAGGACAGACTCCTCTTTCACATTTACAGATAATCCGCTCCTGCCCTGGAAGCTGGAGATTCCATTTCCCTTGCTTTGATAAACTACAAGTGGTTTTAAATTGAGTCATAAATTTTGTCAGGCTCTTTAAAGACCAATCCCTGCCTTTGATTCCCTCACCTCCTGTGGCGGTGAAATCTGGCTGGAGACACATATACTACTTTCTGCACGTTTAGGCTGGGAGTTGGAAATTTACAGGCCTTGCCTTGTGGGGTGACCTTGGCTTTGAACAGTCTGAGATGAACCAGAGAGATTGCAAGTGTGAGTGTGCCAGGGTTGGTAGGCCTCCAGGATAGACCCAAGCAAAGCAACCCGAATGCTACATGCTAAGAAGTGAACGATTTATTGGTCACTTGAGAAACTCCATCAGTGGCCTGTATTGACTCCTTTACTTTGGAATCATGGACCAAAATAAGTTTTTGTTTTTAAAATTGTGATTTCTAACTCGTACACTTTGGTTTGATTACCTCCGTCTAGGCTATAGGAATTGAATAATTTTGAAGTGTAAAGCCACTATAGTCATCTGGGTACCGTGGTGCACGTCTATAATCCCAGCGGCTCAGGAGGCTGAGGCAGGAGGATCGTGAGTTCAAAGGGAGCCTCAGCAATTTAGCAATTCAATGAGACCCTGTCTTTAAAGAAAATATGAAAAAGGGCTGGAAATGTTGCTCAGTGGTTAAATGCCTCTAGGTTTAATCCCTGGTACCACATTAAAAAAAATAAAATCCACTATAGTCAGTGAGAAAGGATTAGCACAATCCATCTCACCACTAAGTCCTTGGTGAGCTGTATGCAGAAGACCCTGAGGCAGTCTGCAGGTCCCCCTGTCTATCCCTGCTTCTTTCCTTGAGTCAGTTTATCATGTGTTCCTAGTAGAGATGCAGTGATCAATAACACATAACATCTGTCCCTCAAGAATTCACCATGGGGTGGGGAAGGTAGACATGCAAACTGATAATTACACTGTAAGTGTTAGAGGCAGGGATACAGAGCCATGGGAGCAAATGAAGAGGCTCTGGGCTAATCCCAGAGCTATTGTAGAGCAGCACTGACCAAACAAAACTACACCACAGGCTACGTTTACTATTTTAGAATTTCTGGTAGCCACATTAAAAAAAAATCAAAGAACAAGTGAGATTAATTTCATAATATACTTGACCCAATATACCAAAATATTTCATTTCAACATGTCATCAGTAGTTTAAAAAACTTTAATAAGGTATTTTATATTCATAGCAAGCCTTTGAAATCTGATATGTACATTTTACTTAGATTAGTCACATTCTCAATGCTCGAAAGCCACACATGTCCACTGTCTTCTCCATCGATCAGCAAAGACAGAGGGCTTTGTGGAGGAAGGGACAGTTGAACTGAAGGAAGAGGCTGGGCTTTGTCTCTAATTACTCCTGGGCCAGGATGAGGTTGGCATTCACTGCTCCAGGAGAATGCCCCATGTGGTTGGCAGAACAATGGCTTCCAAAGATGTCTGCATCCTAATTTCCAGAAACCAAGATTATGTTTCCTCACCAGGCAAGAAGGAAATTAAAGCCAGAGATGAAATGAAGATCACTCATCAGCTGGCCTTAAAATGAGAAGAGCATTCATTTTTAGGCACTTGAGTTTCATTTCATTACAGAAGTCTTTATAAATGGAAGAGGAAGGCAGAAGAAGAGCCAGAGAAATGTGATGTAAGAAAGAAGATTCAGCCATCATTGTTAGCTCTGAGGATAAGGAAGGAGGGACCAAGAGCCAAGGAATGCAGGCAGCCTTTAGAGGTAAAAAGTCAAAGAAACACATTCTCCCCTAGAGCTTCCAGAAGGATCCAGTCCTAATGCCACAGTGAGATACATTTCACACTTGTGACTTTCAGAACTAAAAGATCATTAATTTGTGCTGAGTTAAGCCTCTGCATCTAGAGCTACTTGTTATGGTAGCCATAGGAAATAGTCCAATTTCTGGGAAAACAGGGTATTGAGGAACTCACCTTGAGCACCTCTCCTGGAATGGGTCCATCTGGAGGTGCCCTGGAACTGCAGTGGGGTGGAGGTGCTGGGGATCTCCATAATGAACTACATGCATGTCCACAATCACATAACTTATTTCCTGAACAGCCTCCATTGAATGAGATAATGGAGGTGAAAATCTTTGGTTATTACCACAGTTCTCCTTGTCTGGCTTCCATAATGTTAATATAAAATAAAGGGTGCTAATCATAAGGGAAACTGGTTGGGGGCGGGGTGGGGAGGGACCATGTGGAAACTCTATTTGCCTTTCATTTCCCATGTCAACCTAAAACTGCTCCAAAAATGTAACCCGTGAATTTTTAAAAAGAAACACAAATATGAAAAAATAAAATCAAGGGAAGGTGACCCACTGTCCAATGTCTGTAGATACGCAGAAGGGCTGGTCAGCAAGTTGTAAAGAATGAGAAGAATGGAATGAGAAGGTAAAGAGGCTGCTTTTCAAAGCACAAAGGGAACCTCACAAGGTGTGATTATAAACAAGGAACTCAGGGACCCTGGCTCAATTCCATGAGTCCAAGAAAAGTGGGTGTGGCCGAACTTTTAATCCTTAGGAATGCAGGGCCTTTGGTGTCCCAGACCCTTACCGCCTGTGTGTTATAAAGGGAAAATGGACCAGTATCCCTACAAGTGACTTCAATAACGATCCCAAACCTTTTCTGCCACACACAGCCTTGTCCCACTGAGAACCATCGGAGTGTGTTCTTAACTGACCCTCATGCTTGGAAAAGGCAGCACGGCCTCCTCCAGCTCAGATCATCTCACTTCCCCACGGGCGCTTGTCGGGTCCCACGGATGACTGACATGCTTAAGGGCTGGGCTGTGACAGGAGAGCACAGGCTCCCCCTTCATCCCTCCTGGGCACCGAGGGCTGCTTTCTCAACCTTGTCTCCTCAGGGACTGCCCTTTTGCTGTGTAGGTCTTTACTCCCCTTCCTGGCTCCACAGGAGGGGGCTTGGAGGAGACAGGTCCTAGGGAGAGGGCCGGAGGCCTCCATTAACATTCCTACCTTGTTTCTAAGAGCCTGGGATGAAAGATAAGAATCCTATCAACAGGCCCCACCCTTCTGCTCCCAGCCAGCCAGGAGAAAACAACTTTGCTTTATTCCTGTTTTTAAAAATGCTGCATAAGAGGATTTAAGATTCATGAGAGAGCAGTGGCTGCAGGTCCCCTTGGGGAGGAGAGCAGGAAGAGCAGCATTCTCCCCACACTGAAGGCTCACCATGCAAATGGACAGGGCAATTTATTACTCACCGCGGGTTAGAGCGCAGGCGCTCTCACGAGCTGATATTCCAGGGACTTGGCAGTCTGGGATTGATGGGCTTAATATAGTTTATGTGTTTGTGGCCTCATTGGTTAGGAAGTGAAAAATTCGGTGTAAATAAAACTCAAAGCGGGGATGATTAACAAGGTCCCACAGGGAATGCAGGTGCCAACTGAGAACCCCTCAGCGTGCGCCCCAGTGAACCCCCTGAATATGTCCATGTTCCTGTGTTGCTGTGAGCAGCTCTGTACCTCAAGCCATCTTTGTACCTCAGCCCCTCCTTAGTGAAGCGCAAGTGTCTCTCAGAAAGAAACTTCAGAGACTGCAATTAGGTAACAATGAGGGAATTTAGGCCTGACCACATAGAACCCTTGGGGCTCCTTGGAAATGCAAAAGGGAAAACTGTAGCTCTGTTGTGAATCCCTATGCCAATGCATTATCTTGCCACCAACTGAAATAGCAGCAAACAAAACAAACATTTGTTTCTGCCTCTGCACCTGTCCTCGCAGGATACAGAAAGAGTTTGGTAAGTGTGTTCTTATTTGAAATTAGTGTCTTCTTTTTCCTGATGACATCCTGCACTCTTGTTATTACCTGGTAAGTAAATGATGCAGTTCAGCTGAAAGCTTAAGGTACCCAGAAACGGATTTAATTGAACAGCGCATAGAAGCTTGTCCCTTAAGCACCTAGTTATTAGAGAAGGAAGGGGAATATGTCCATGAGTTGGAGGTTGGGTGAATTCCTAAGAAAACACAAGTTTGTATAACCCCACAGGGTTTCAGGGTCGAGTCTGACCCACCTGGGAGATGGTAAGTGAAACCTCATGGTTCCCAGGCAGCCCCTGCAACCTGAGGTCTCCCTAAATACAATGCAAAGTCCTGAGTGAAACAAAGAGAATAACCGTGCAGAGGAGAAGGCAGTGGCTGCTATTTTTAAACTGCCAATTAGAATGCCTAAAATTACGTGGCTAGAACCAGCACATCCGCTCAGAGTTAATCACACTCTTCTGAGCTGAAGTTTTACATTTTCTGTTTTCCAAGCCTCTGATCAGAATATTTAAAAAGATCATTCCTTGACTTCGTCAGGCCCAAAGTCAAATTGTGGTTCGGTATATTTCTACTCGGAATGACGTTTCTTGGTTAGAGTTTTTAAGACCTGTCTTTTGAATATGTATTTTTGTTCCTGGGAGAAAAATTAAAAGAATAAAAAGAAATAGAAATTTAATAACAAAAGAGAGAGAAGGTAGAAAGAAAAAATATCAAGAGTGACATCATGATTGTGTGATTCTGTTTGACCAATCACATTACCATGATTAGCACAGGCCAGCTCACCACTTACCCTGGGCCTCTTGTAAGTCCTCCTTTTCTCCAGCTCTCTCTCTCTATGCATCAAGAGATTATGACATTTTGCCCAGGGGAGTGACTCCACTTTCCTCCACTGACATTGAACCATAGGGAGCTCAACTTAAAGAAAATGGGAGTGAAAGTGCATATTAAAATCCTCATCAAATCCACTTACAAGACCTCATTCAGGGTCTAGGCTTCGTGAAGTCCGCATGAACCTTAAACATGTGTCGAAATCCCGATAACTCCCACAACACCCATAATGCACACAGTCCACACTGCATACCATTGATTTCAGCTCTCTATGCAATCTGTGGCTAGTACACAGCTTTCCAAAGCCATAGACAATCTTAAAAAAAAAAAAAAAAAAAAAAAAAAAAAAAAAACCAACTCTACGTGACAATGTGAACTGAAAGAAAAAAAATGCAAAATTAAATTTATGGAACGGCAGTATTAGAATTTAGCCCGTGACTCTTACATTTTCAGAAAAGCATATGCCCATGTGGCCATTTACAAGTTGCATCTTATTTCCCATGATTATATTTTTATTTCTTGAAATTCTGTCAGTCAGGAGGAGAGTGTTAATTTGTTTTTCTCAGAAAAGCACATGAAAGATTCTGGAGGACAAACAGAGCAAGTGCTTTCCAAGCGATGTTACAGCGGCACTTCAGGAGAGACAGAAAGGGAGCGCCGGCCTATGTGCACGCTTGTTCCAAGGCATGACTGGCTGGCAAGAGAGTTGCCTGTCCCTCTG
The DNA here is from genome assembly GCA_025594165.1 of Tamias sibiricus. Classification (NCBI taxonomy): domain Eukaryota; kingdom Metazoa; phylum Chordata; class Mammalia; order Rodentia; family Sciuridae; genus Tamias; species Tamias sibiricus. The sequence continues at coordinate 52,712,416 of CM046659.1, forward strand.
CATCCTCCTGTTCCCATGCATGCTTAGCCCTGGAAGGCTCCTTTCCAAACTGGAAATGATATGGAGGAGGGATGGTCGCCATCTGTGGCATCTCTCTCTGGGATCAGACTTCAATGTGTTTTCCAATTATTACATTTCCCACCCAATGCTCCACCTCCTACACTCTCGTATTTAACAAAAGGCTGCCTATACCATTAAAATAAAAAGGCAACTGATGCTGAACACAAAATTACTTTAAAAATGTGTGCTTATGACTTATAAGCATTTAAAAATGTATCCGTGGAATCGCTACCATGGTATTCATCCTGAGGTTAAAAGTACTTTTTGTGTGTGTGAGTGTGTGGTGCTCAGCATCGAATCCCAGGCCTTCCACATATTAAGCAAGTGCTCCACCACTGAGCCACAGCCTCAGCTCCTAAAACCATTTTTAAATGCAGTCCTTTTGGTATTTCAGAAACTGCAACCTTCCAGTTGAATGCAAGATAACGCAGATGGCACACCCCAGGTCTCATGGCACTATCATAAAAGTACAAAAAAAAAAAAAAGAGAGACAGTTCTATGTTATGTTGGGAAAATGGTATTATGCAATAATTAAATAATTGTTCTATAATTAAACTGAAAAATCAGAACAGAGCTCAAAGGGAATGCTAGTCTCCAAAATGTTATCATCTACTTCTTGTTTATATACTACAGTATATCTTCTTCCTGCCACAATAAATAATATAGGCTCTCTTCTCTCCTGAAAAGAGTTCATTCTGGGGGCCAAACAGGGTGCCTATTTCTTTCTCATACTGCCCCTCAGTCCTGTGAGCCCTGATTAAATGATTTCACATGCTGAGTTAAATAATTGGAGTTGCCTAGCTCCCGACCATTTGTATGCCAGCTATAATGAGTGTCACTGTTTTAAGGGAATGACTGATTGGCTGAAAGAGCAAGAAAGGGCCATGGGTACCAGCCAACAAGGAATCCTATTCAGAGGATGTGAAGAACAGAAGGTCCCCACTGCCCAGCCTCCCAGGCACACCCTTACACCCCCACCCACCCTGTACCTTCATACTCAGAAAGTGCAAATTCACATTCAGAGCACAGCACTTTAGCTTTCAAACTGACTAAAAAATTAGGATGCTAGTAATACCAAGACTTAGGTTCCAGCTTCTGTTGTATTTTTTGTTGTTATTTTTATTTTTTTTTTCCTATGCACTAGCCAAGTGTCCTGAAGTACACTTATTGATCCTTTTGTGGCTGCAGTTTTCTCATCTGTCAAAGGACGACATACAAGGCCCTGGTGATATTCTGTGATTTCTCATCAGTTGGTTAGGTTTGCTCTGAGGAAAAGCCACCATTAGCACCAGGAAGTTCCAATGGAGAACTCAGGAGCTGCAGAAGGTTATTTTATGCATTTAGAAGGAAGGGGGAAGATTTATACTAAAATATAGATCCTATGTCCTCCCTTTAGCCTTAAACCCTAATCATAGCAATAACATATAAAACGAAGAAGAGGAAAATAACAAAGGCGTCAATGGATAATGTTTATATTTTTATATATTACATAAAAATGGGTCTTGATGTTTGGGAATTCATTAAAAGATCTATAGAGCATCTACTATGTGCTTGACATTGAATTGGGTGCTTGAAAACGGACAAGACATGACCCTCAAGGTGCTTACAGTTTCCTAGGGGTCATTGAGTGCTGGGACCCCAGAGAAGGAATGTCCAAATTCTGTCTGGTGTGAGAAGTTTAGATGACCTGAGGAAGATGTGGGTTGAACCTTAAAAACAAGTAGGAGTTAATCAGATAAAAAACAGATTAAGGCTGAATAGAATTTCTTTTGGTATTTGTATCACATCTGCTTCATCTGTTCATCAGTTGATGGATACTTAGGTTGCTTCCGTATCTTGACTATTGTGAATAATCCTGAAATGCTTTCAAAGAAATGAAAATTCTGCCATTCACTATAGCATGAATGGAACTGGAGGATATTTTTGCTAAGTGAAACACGCCAGGCACAAAAAGATAAATACGGTCTGATCTCTCTCTCTTATATGTGGAATCTGAAAAAACTGATCACATAGAAACAGAGAATAGAAAGGTGGTTACCAGGAGCTGGGAAGGTGGGAAAGGGGTTGGGAAAAGGAAGATATTATGGAAGTGTACAAGGTCTCAGACTGGAAGAATAAGTTGTAATGATCTATGGCTCTGCATGATGTCCAGTGAATGCTAGTGTATTGTATATTTCGAAATTGCTGAAAGAAGAGATTTTTAGTATTCTTACCACAACAAAAAAAATTTGTTGAGGTAATGGATAAGCTAATTAGCTTGATTAAATCTGCCTACGATGTATGTATAGATTCAAACATCGCATTGTACTCCACAAACACAATTATCATATATCAATAAGTAAATAAAATAAAATGCTTAAAAACAAAAAAAACCCCAGCAGAACCAGGAATGCATACTGGAAAAAGCAGCTGGAAAGGGTTTAGAATGACTGGAACAGGGGTTTGAGGCTGAGAAGGGGCAACAGAGGAGGCTAGAGGGGAGAACAGAGAGCTGTGAGGAACAGAAGTGGCCAGGCCAGGAGCGATGAAATTGACAGAGCACAGCTTGGGGACACCTGGACAGGGGTGTTGGTAGGGTGCTGATACAATGGGTCGTGTTTATATTATAGAATATTCCATTAGCAAGATTGAGAAATGGGGTTAGTGTATGTGGGGGTATAAAGCAGGGATGCAAGAAGGAGAATATTTCTTGACAATGGTGACCATAATTAATGCTATAAGAAGAAATCTAAGATGGCGGGCAAACTGTGGCTCACAAACTGAAGTTTTCCCTTACCTGATTTTGTACAATCCTGGAGCTAAGAGTAGTTTTTATATGGCTAAGTGATTGCAGAAACATCAAAGAAAAAATAAAAGAAAAGAAAAAACAAAGGAAAAGGAGAAGGAGAATATTCATGGTATAATGAAGTAAAGCCTGCATTTGCTAAAAGCACTGACTCTTTACTTGGACCCAATGGGCAACTAAAAGCAAAATAAAGGATCAGCAGCCTTCCCTCCATTTTGCCTCTATTTCCTTTGCTCTGTCTTGGTCATGCTCTCGTGCATCGCCTCGGATCCAGAAGCACTAAGTCTGATGGATAAATGTCTTACATCAAGGAACCAAAACTACTACCAGACAACAGTGAGCCTCGTAGGCAGATCACTCTACTGCATGAGGTTGCCGCCCCAACCCCAAGCCAGAGCAACTGCCCCACAATGGGAACCAACGCTGCCACACAAGGCAGGAATAATCTTGTCACCAGAGGAGCTGAATTGCCCCCATAAACAATGACTTCCCTGATCCTTGGGGTTTGGCAGAACCAGTCCTGAAATAATGATCAACCAAACTATGGACTGACCAAGATTACCTGCTTTGCCAGTTATGTGAAGCCCCCAGCTGTGCAAACCCCTGATCCTGGCCTTTGTTCCTCCTTTCTATGGAACCTCAAAGTTCCCATCAGTACCCAACCCAAAGACAGGCCTGAGGATACTTCCTCCCCCTTTTCTTCCTGATGTAGTTATATTGAATAAATACCTTTCTTTCCTGCCTCTCACCCTTTATTTTTTCCATTTGTTTTCTGGGGTGAGTGGTGGAATATGATTTGTTGGGACTTCCTGAAGTCAGGTCCTAGGACTCTGATAACAGTGGCACATGAAAAATCACATGCAATTCAAATTTCTGTGCTCATAAATGCAGTGCTACTGAAGCATGCCAGGCCCATTTGTTTAGTCGTTTATGGTAGCTTTGGAGCTTGTGGAGCTACAGTGGCAGAGTTGAGTAGTTACAAAAGACCAAAGTGGCTATCGAAGCCCAAAACATTTACTACCTGGCTTTTTGTAGAAAAAGTTTGCAGACTTCCAGACTGAGGCTTGACGAAGACAGGAAAGAACACAGAGCCCCAAGGGCTGAAATGGTGTTTTCTCATCTCCAGTTTACACCTGACTTATAATAAATGTTCAAAGACTGGTGAGTGAAGGAATGAGCAAGGACCAGGAGGGAAAGGTCACAAAACTATGGTGATGGCAAGGCATTCAGGAGATTGGCAGAGCAGGTTACACAGCAGGATGGTCTTTACACCTGAGCAGGGACCAGGGACACCCCCTTCCCCCAGACCAATTTATCTTACCACCTTTGGTGGGGCATGAGGGGAGGGGAAGAGACACAGTGAAGCAGGAAGCGAGTGACAAAAAGACCCATTCTTTTTTTCCACCCTTTTATTTAAAAATAATTACAATGTACCTGTAGTGAGTCAGAACTGGCTAAAACCTGGGATCCATCTGGAGTGCATGCAGCCTTGGTCTTCTAGCTAATTTTCTTCTCTCTTTTCTTCCTCTCTCATTCATTTTCCTTGCAGACACTAGGGTATTCTTTCGAAACACAGAAGACAGCAATCTATGCCCTACCTTTCAGCCTCTCCTAGAAAAACACCCAAAGCCTGGAACATGGCATAAAGACCCTGGATGGTCTGGATTTTCAGCCTTCTCTATCCAAGTTCTCCTTTCAGTACCACACTCAAGGGACCCTTAACTACTCTGGCTTCCCAATACGCCAGGCTAGTTTGTACCCCTGAGACTTTGTCCTTGCTGGTCCCTCTCCCCTCCCCCATCATCTACTCATTCAGTGCAGCTCTGGTCCAGGGTGACGAGGTACGAATCCGCAGATGTGAGGCTGGTTCATGGGAATGGTTCTCACAGAGGCAGTGGACAACATCAGCAGAGAGGTGGAAAGCCTTGCTGTCCAGATACCAGAGGGACTGATTCTGGAAGACCCTGCTTATCCAGAGTGAACACAGGGTAAAACAGCAGGGGCAGGCTCAGAGCTCAGGGTGGGATGCAGAGCTTGAGTTGCTTTTGGGCTGCCATAAATAAGCCAGTGGTTTTACAGACCCGGGCTTTTAAACTTTGATGTGCACTGGGATCATCCAGGAGCTTATTAAAAATGGAGGTGCTCCTCGACTAATATGGGTTACACCCTGGTAAACCCATCATAAGCTGAAAATACCATAAGTGGAAAGTGATTTGCTACACTAAACCTAACCCGCTGAATATCCTAGCTCAGTGACACAGTGAGCTATAGAGGACCACTAGTTTCTCTAATAAATCAGGTCAAAGAATCCCAAGTCGCACCATCGTAAGTTGGGGTCCACCTGAACAGGTATCCAACTAGGGTGACTAAAACTTTAAAAACTCTCAATACCAAGTATTGGTGAGTAAATGGGGACTTTCAAACGGTGCTGGAAAGACTCTAAAAATGGTAAAACTGTTTTGGAAAACAATCTGACAGTTTCTCCTAATGTAAGTATACACTTATGTGACCCAGAAATTCCACACAAAGACATTTTACATAGATTATTCATAGCAGCTTCATTCTTAATGGCTAAAATTCTGGAACAACCCAAATGTCCATTAAAAAGTGAGTGGATAAAGAAATTGTGATTTAGCCACACAGAGGAATCCTTGTTACAAATAGAAAGAATGAGCCAATGATGTATCCAATGAAACAGGCGAATCTCAAAAAAGTATGCTCAAAAAATAGGACGTGCGTGTGCGTGTGTGTGTGTGTGTGTGTGTGTGAAATATATCATACAGTACATGACAAGGGTGAGCACAGTATAGAACAGCAGGGGCAGGCTCAAAGCTCCTGGTGGGATTCAGGCTTGAGTCCATTTTGATGAAAAGTTTTAATGGGAACTAGTTAGAGTAACTGCAGATCAATGGATGCCTGGTGCCGGGAGTGGGCTGGGAGAACACTGAATGCAAAAGACACAAAGAAATGTTGGGGGGCAGGTGCTGTGATTGTAGTGGTGGGTATAGGGGCATATCCTTTGTCAAAACTGCTGGGCATGGTGATACATGCCTGTGATCCCAGCTACTCTGGAGGGCTGAGGCAAGAGGATCATAAGTTCAAGGCCAGCTTCGGTGGTATAATGAGACCCTGTCTCAAAATAATTATAAAAAGGGCTGTAGATGTAGCTTAGTATGCCCTTGGCTTCAAATCCTGCACCATAAAAACATACAAACAAACAAAAAACTGTTCAAACTTTGTATTTAAAGTTAATCCCGTGAGTACCAAATGGGTATGTAAATTATACCTCAGTAAACTTGGCAAGAAAATAAAGGATCAGGGCCCCACAACAACACTGCTTGGCGGAAATCTCCGTAGGTGGGGCCCGGCGCCTGTAGACAGGCCCCTTAGATGACTGGGTGGCACTGGGTCTGCAGTCACCTCACTGCCATCTGCTGAGCTGGCTGAAAAGACCACAGCCATCTCTGCTCCAGGTCTCCCTCCACAAACCGTGGCTTTTTGAGAGGAATGATGGTGTCACAGTCTCTCAGAGGAGACTTCAGTGACTAGAAGGAATGTCAAAAGTTCACACAGGCCAATCCCTGCCTCTGTGTAACCCCAGACACAAACCTACTCCCTGGGTTCTGCCTCATCTTGCCGCTCACGGGTGAGGATTCTAGATCTTCCATGAAATGGGCTTTAGAGTGGGCTTTATACTCAGGTCCTCAGCAGAGGCCACCTTCAGATTACAGCCCAAAGCCAAATCTCCCCAAAGTGAGTTGAGCAATACTGCAGTCTAGGCTGTATTCCAAAAGCAATGCAGGGTTTCTGGAGTTTATTGACATCTCTGCTCACTTCTCTGTGGAAATTAAGAGCTAAACATTGCACATTCTCACCGGCAACTCTGCCTAATTTTTTTTTTTTTTTTAAGTCTCTACTAATAGTTAGGCTGTAGGAAGTTACCATTTTTAACTAAAATAAATACGCCACTTTGAGAGGGGATGAGTAACCCTGTGTCTGTGATGTTTCTCAGGGTGGGCTCAAGAACCTAGAGTATAATTCAGTGTGTGACACTACCTATGATAAACTGCTTCTTTGTGTCAGTAACTAGCACTCCAGGGTTGTTTTAAGCCTGTTTAATTGTGTGAAATAGCTTGCTAGGTGTTAAGCATACTGTAATTTGGAAAGCAATGCATTATGGGTTAAATCAAGTTACCATCCAGACACTACTAATAAATCACAGCCAAGGGTAGAAATGAACATTATATTGTCTTTGTGGTAGAGATTTCACCTTCCTGGAGACTGACTGCTTGTTGATCAGGGCTGCTGCTCCTCAGGCTCCTGCATCAATAGAACAGACCGCTAGTAATGCAGAGCTCCTGTCGCCAAGTAATTGCTGCATAAGGAACAGCTTGCATTACACCACCTCCCCACAATGTCAAAGAAAATTCAATGCCTAAGTCAGAGGGACTGTTACAGGATTATTGGGAAGATCATTTTTGCAATTGTTGCACTTATTTTTCTTTATGCTGTTTAAAATTTAGTTCAGTTTTAGAGGAACTTAATGCTGTAGAATAATCCTTGATCTGGATCCTTTAAGTAAACCCAGAGTATAGCAGATCAACATCCCTAAGTAATGCAAGAAAAAATTACATGCACTACATAATTCTCAGAAAAATGAATGAGGGAACAAAGTATCCCCTCCATCGGTGTATCTCAGATGTGTCTAGCACTGGAACCAAAAGGTGTGGGGACCTTATACTGTCTGCCAAGGGGATGGAAAAGCTCTGGCTTTCTGGCTGCTTGCCACATTACCATGCCCTGTTACCAGATCTAGGCTAAGCAGGGGGAGTGGCTGTGAGAACCGAAACCGCCCTACTGATTGGCTGATGTCCACTATAAAGCATTGTGCACCTTTTCAATAAACAATTTCCTGCACTGATAGGTGACCGGGCTCCCTGGTATGTTCCTGGGCCTTCTAAAGGCAGGGGAGGGAATATCAGAGGCCTTCGCTTTCCCAATCTAGTCTCTTCATTGGGGTAGGCCTCTCTGGCCTCTTTTGCTGGACAAAAGAGGTCCATCCCAGGTACAAGGGGGCTAAAGACCCCAACCCCTTATAATATCCCGACAAAAAGGGAGATGTTTTAGTGCCTCAAAAAGTAGGAGAAGGGCTGTAGCTGTAGCTCAGTGGTAGAGCACTTGCTCTGCATACACGAGGCACTGGGTTTGATCCTCAGCACCACATAAAAATAAATAAATAAAGATATTGTGTTCATCTACAACTAAAAAAAAAATTAAAAAAAAAAAAAAAGCAGGAAAGAATATTAGCCATATCCTAGAAATAAAAAAAATGGGCATGAGAAGGGCTGTGAATGAAAAGTTTTTCTGTTGTGATAGTAGTGGTGGCATGTGTAGTGGACATGACAGTAGCAGGGCACTCTCTGTTGTGACATCATATGCCTCCAAGAGTTGTGAAGGAAATCTCCAAAAAGAAAAGAATAAAGGTGAAACATTTATTTAGTTCAGCTTGGGGGGCTTTGTAAGTATTTAATAAAGGGTAACCATCATATCTTCTTTTTTATTATCAACTCTGTTTTAGAAATAAACCGAGGAGCAGAGAGACTCAGTAGCCTGACTAGTGTTATAAAAATAGTAGGTGTGAGAACAGGATTCAAACTCATATCTGAGTGTGCTTAAATCCATGGTCATAGCCAATCTCTAGAATTGTCATAGAATGTAGCTGTGGAAGCCTGCTGAGAAAATTATTTCTCTCAATACAGAATTGCACTCCTTGGTCCAGGCAAATAAGTGAATTTTTTTGAAGCAACTCAGGGGTATGCATTTACCTATTGCTGTATCTTGAATCAGGACACTAGAGCTGGGTGAAGGGGGCTCAGTGGCAGAGGTGTGCATGTGGAGGAGGAGGGACTGCGACACTCTGAGGGAACTGTTTTGTGAAAATCCTCGCTGGAAGTACCTGGGCTTCTGCACCTTCTCCATACCCCCTGTTCTGAATCAGATTTGACTTTCACAGGTATGTGGATCACACTGACATCTGGCTTGCTTGGATCTGTCTTATAACTGTGATGAATTTGGGATACACATTCAAGTTTTTTTTTTTTTTTTTAATGACTTGTTTCATAGTGTCTCCCAAGAAAACACATAGGTATCTCAAGTCAAGTATATTTAATAAGTTACTTTTTCATAAAGGCATTTCATGAGTGATGAACATGAGCTAGCTTACCTATAGTTGAGGACACAAGTCCTTGAATACTCAGGAAGTATTACAGAAACCACAAAATGTTTATGGACAGTTCTGAAATGAGTTCTGTTGCTAGGGTATCCAGTGATACATAAATAGATAAGGAACTCCACAACATCTTATTAATAAATTTGATGTGTCTTTGGTTGACTGGCCAGCTATGGCTGCCTTTAAAGTCATTAAACTTCAGACCAGGCTCAGGATTTATTAAGAGATCCCGCTGTCTGATAGTCTGTGTAGTGGTATTCTTACAACAGTTTCTGCTATCATGTTCAGCCACTGGGTAAATTTCCAGCAACCAAGGCTTTGAGAAGAACTGAAATCAAGTTTAATATAATTCAACTATGACAAGAATGCAATAGGAAACAAAATAGAAAATACCAGAGACCAGTGATTTTCTCATAAGCAGTTATATATAATTGACATTAAAGAACGATCGCTTTAGGAAACTTGGAATCTGGGAAGAAAAATTTGGCTTTACATATAAGCACTGTTGATTCGTTATTTTCGTCTTTATTATTAGTAGCAGCAGCATCACCATCAACATCGCAATTAGAGTTTACTGACCCCTTGCCACCCAAGAGGCACTGTGCTAAACACTCTAGTGTCCCTGTCATCTTCCCAATAATTCTATGAAATAAGTGCAGTTATCATTTTTCCTTTTAAAGTGAGACTTTTGATGTTTAAAGCAAATAGCTTGCCTACGTTTGCATGGTTAACAAGCTAATAGTGAATTGAAGTCCAGGTGCTCTGTGTCACAACCAGGCATTGGGCTTAAGTTCAATTTTGGCAAAATTCCAATACGGTAGGTCTCAGTCTTACTGGGCACAAACGTTGTGTGGTTTCTTGCAGGAGCCCTGTTTGGGGAGATGGCTTAAATTGCGGTTGACTATGGGCCATAAGGATTTGGGCATTGTCGCCTTCCATAGTCTCACGGGACTTGGCCCGGGATCTCAAGTGACTTGGCCGAGATTGCTGATCAGGTCAGTGCCATTTTGGTGGTGTGTGTGGCGCATGTTAGTCGTTGTTAGAACCAGAGAGAAAAGTTATCAGAATAAAAAGCTGTTTGTCTCCAGTTTGCCTCTGAACTTCTTCCCGCGGCTCCGTTGCTCCAAGCGGCCATCGCTTCAGGCGGCAACAGTTTCTCAGTTCCCTGGACCTTCTTCCACTTCTTTCAAAAGACATCCCTCAGGCTGCACTGCTGCACGCACCTCTGCAGCACCCTTCTACAGGGCTCCTGGCTGGTGGGAGTCCAGGGCAGTTCAGTCGGTCTGCCCAGCTCTCACATCGCCCATGCAGAGCCACATCATCTTGAATCCCCTGTTGCTTTCACACGGGGATAAAGTGCCACACTGCAGACTACTGGGTCTGGATTCCTGAGTATTCACCAAAGGCCTGGATGATGTGACCTGGAAGTTTGGGTGGGGTTACTTGCCAGTGAGGTCCATCTTACCCATGGGAGTCATGAGAAAGAAGGAAATGGTACAAATAAGTCCCTCTCTTCCCTGCACCCCATGCATGACTCTGAGGTGTGCTTTCCTATTATGAACTCTCCAGTGAAGTCCCGGTTGGATGATTTTTGTTGTGAAGTAGCAGCACACATGTTGTCACCCTTTTTCTCACGTTCCCTGTCTCACTGTCCCCCTCGCCTTCACCTGTGCTGCTCTAGCATTTGTTTCTCAAACAAACCTATTCCTTGTCTGGTCTCTGCTTCCTATATATCTAGAGTTAAAACAGAGTATTATCTCATCTAAAAAACTGGGCATCAGAGAAGCCAAGTATCTTGCCCTAGATAACCACTGAGGCAGAACAGATATTTGGAGTAAGTCTTGGCAAACTGAGAAACTTAGTATTAAGGGAATTAACTAGATTTAAGAAACTGGGGAGCTGTGTTGTTCAGAGCTTTCAAGAGTCTTGTAAGCTGATACAAGACAGCCACGTCTTTGCTCAAACTGAATCCTACACGTGCACATTAACCAACACACACACACACACACACACACACACACACACACACACCCTTGAGCAGCAAACTCAAATTGAAGGGACAATGCTTTCTCTTCTACGTCTCAAACTTTTAATCGTTCTTAGTATTAATTGTAAACTTTTCCTGATATCTTTCTTTTCCAGTTAAATATCTGATGAGGATCATCTGTGTGCAGTTGACTCAGCAAGCCACTCCAAGATGTCCTAAGTCTACACTTATACTTGTTGAACAGTCCCTTTCCTAGACCTCCAAATGAGCTAGGCAGGGGTCTTTCTCTGGATTCCAGAGCACCCATCCTCAACCTTAATTGGCATGCACAGAGGGATGGATGATATTATTAAGGTTTTCTAAGAGACATAAAATGTTTTCTCCAAAATTGTCTCAAGCAAATTAACCTCAATTTTTTGAAAAACAAATGTATGTTACCCATTATTTTTAGTTACAACAGGCATTAGATAAAATCAAATTAAATAAAATGGGATGTTGAAATCCTCAAACAGTAGGGCTCTGCCTTTAAAGTGCCTGAGAAGCCAACAAAACCATGTATCTGTCCTGTGAAGATAAAAATTGATTAAACCGGGTTTTTTTCTTTTATTTATTTATTTTTTGGATTCAGCCTCAAAAACATGTCAACTCCTTAGGAACACAAAGAGGGGCTTGCATTGCTTCCCATTGTCAAAGCCTTTGGAAATATTGTGTAACAAAGAGCTCCAGCTGTTCTCTAAGTGAATGTGCAAAATGAAGGACTGAATCACACCTCAGGGCAAAAATAAAGGAATTCTCCTTCTGCATTTTCTCAGCCCTCCTCCGCCTCTGCTAGAGACTGCTGGGGATGCTCTTCAGGGACAGGTCTCCCAGTGCCGGAGGCTGCTGCTCTCGGGTATTGCGAGTGGCATTTTAGAAGCTGCATTTACAACCTCATGTGCATCTCTTACCATTGGAAATGTTCATATTTATCAAAACCCTTTTTTGCTGTTCAGTCCTTTCCCCTCTATAGGCATCAAGGCAGAATCCTATAGTGCTTCCCTTCTAGATGGACCATTCTGGAGCTGTAGATGATTGAAGATGTCCCCATCTAAACTACTGTTGTAGTCTGGGTCTCTCTCAAAAGAAAAGGCTGGGCGTGGTGGCACATGCCTGTAATCCCAGTGGCTCCGGAGGTTGAGGCAGGAAGACCACAAGTTCAAAGCCAGCATCAGCAACTTAGCGAGGCCCTAAGCAATTTAGCAAGACCCTGACTCAAAATAAAATATAAAAGGGCTGGGGATGTGGCTCAGTGGTTAAGTGCCCCTAGGTTCAATCCCCACTACAAAAACAAAAAACAAAACGAACAAAAAACTGTTAGGGAGAGGAAGGTGAGGGAGAGAGGGAGAGGGAGAGGGAAAGTGAACCTGAGACAAAGACTTGGGCAAAAGTAGTTGATTTGGATGGTGAATCCTGGGAGTCAAACTGAGGAAGTGAGAACATGAGAGAGGGAAGAGGAAAAGACAATAATGGGTTCAATAATGAGGGGGCTATTACCGTGGGTACTGGAGGCTCAATTCCCCTGGTACCTCAGAATCACCTCACTGCAGCGTGGAGACTGAACATTATCTACCTTTCCTGTCCTCCACTGGTGGAGGGTTGCCCCAGGGTCATGACCTCCAGGTTACACCAGTGCCCTCATGGAGCCTCCTGTGTTTGAGGAGGGAGGCTCTGGGTGTGCTGGGAACTTCCCTGCAGCTACAGGTAGACTCAGTAGGCCTGCAGCTCATGGAACAAGGCAATGACCTTTCACTTACCCCCACTACTACTCAGATATGCTTTGGAAGTGCTCAACAAACTTGCCTTAGGGAAGAATCTCACCGCTAGTTCCATAATCAAAGGCTAACTTCACCTCTCTAGGTCTCAGATCCTTTAAAATTGTGATGGTGAAGGTGTCCATGTCGTCTTGCTCTGCAGAGACTTAAATAGGACAAAACACATGAAGCCTTTAGTATGTGTCTGACACGGTGCTTCATAAAATATTGGCCATCAGTATGCATTTTGTTCTGTCTTAACTTTTGTTTATGTCTTTAAGAAGAAAGAGTAGGGGCCTGAGATTTTTGAGGCCTTGGTTTTAACCCTCCCTTTGCTAATAGCTATGAGTGTCATGTTGAGAAATTCGGCATTCGTCTCTGACCTTGAGTTCCCTGATGGTCAGGTAAAGGGTCGGAATAAAGTAGCACTTGGGGGGAAAATGCTTTAGTTGAGGAATCTTGAGTTCAAATCCAAAATGTTGAAATGTGGAGACTGGAAATCCAAAGAACAGATGGGGGTTCAACCTGTTTTGGGGCTCACTCTGTAAGGAGGTCCAGGACTTGATATGAGCATGGTTTAAAAATCACTGGGCTCTATACTTACTTACTTCTTAAATCTCTTTCATTTATAAGGAATAGAAGATTCAACCTGAGCTGGCTTAAGCAGAAACAGAAAAAGAAAAAAAAAAAAAAAAAAATCCTGAGCTAGATTGGTTTCTATCATGGCTGGATCTAGGGGCCACATTACTCTACACCTCCCCAGCTCCATGCCCCTCTATGCAGGCTCTGACTTCATGGCGCAGGAAGACTTTTGGCAGCTCTACTCTACCTCCTATCCTAGGAGCCCAAGAGAGAAAGCTTCTCCTGAGATGCTGAGACCTGGGCCCAATTCTTACTAGCCCAAGTGAGAGTGACACATGCCCTCACTTGAACTGATCACTAGTACAGGCTGTGTGTGGACTATGGTGATTCATTGGCATGCACCACAGGCTCACTCTGCTGAGAATGAGTGGGAAAGGAGGTGCACTTACTAGTAGAGAGCAAAACCAATAAGTGTCCAATGCGAGTTCCATCCTGCTCCAATCTTCCAACATCTCACTTCTGCTGATTCCTCTTTGACTTCTGGAATTTACGAAAACCTCCATATTTCACCATCCATGTAGCCTTGTCCTTCCCTACATTCCCTTGTGACCATATCCACGTGCCTTAACCAGGAAACTAGTGGATCAGTAAGCATGTGTGCAACATTCCCCCAGGGCTCAGACACAGCAGAAGTCTATGGAATGGTCAAGAAGAACTCCAAGACCAGACATTCTTTTTAAAATTTTTTTTTTCATTTGTTCTTTTTAGTTGTACTTGACAGTAGAATATATTTTGACATATCATACATGCATGGAATATAACTTTCCACTCTAGTGGTTGTACATGATGTGGAGTTACACGGGTCATGTATTCATATGAGAACAAAGGAAAGTTATGTCCAATTCATTCTACTGTCTTTTCTATTCCCATCTCCTCTCCATTCCCTTCATTCCCCTTTGTCTAATCCAGTGAACTTCTATTCTCCCCTCCCCACGCCCCTCCACCTGCTTATTGTGAGTCAGCATCCGCATGTCAAAGAGAACACTGGGCCTTTGGTGTTTTGGGATTGGCTTATTTCACTTAGCATGATAGTCTCCAGTTGATTCCATTTACTGGCAAATGCCATAATTTCATTCTTCTTTATGAATGAATAACACTCTGTTATGTACATATACCACATTTCCTTTATTCATTCATCTGTTGAAGGGCACCTAAGTTGGTTCCATAGCTTAGCTATTGTGAATTGAGCTGCTATAAATATGGATGTGCCTGTGTCACTATAGTCTGCTGATTTTAAGTCCTTTGGTTATAAGCCGAGGAGTGGAATAACTGGATCAAATGGTGGTTCATTCCAAGTTTTCTGAGGAATCTCCATACTGCTTTCCAGAGAGGTTGCACCAACTTGCAGTCCTACCAGCAATGTATGAGTGTACCTTTTCCCCACATCCTCACCAACATTTATTGTTACTTGTATTCTTGATAATTGCCATTCTGACAGGAGTGAGATGGAATCTCAGTATAGTTTTAATTTTAATTTCTCTAATTGCTAGAAATGTTGAACATTTTTTCATATATTTGTTGACTGATTGTATTTCTTCTTCTGTGAAGTGCCTGTTCAGTTCCTTTGCCCATTTATCGATTGGGTTATTTGTTTTTTTGGTGTTAGTTTTTTGAGTTCTTTATGTATCCTGGAGATTAATGCTCTATCTGAGGGGCAGGTGGCAAAAATTTTCTCCCATTCTGTAGGCTCTCTCTTCACACGCTTAACTGTTTCCTTTGCTATGAAGAAGCTTTTTAGTTTGATACCATCTCATTTATTGATTCTTTTTATTTATTTATTTATTTTGGGTACTGGGGATTGAACTCAGGAGCATTCGACCACTGGACCACATCCCCAACCCTTTTTTGTATTTTATTTAGAGACAGTGTCTCACTGAGTTGCTGAGTGCCTCGCCATTGCTGAGGCTGGCTTTGAACTTGAGATCCTCCTGCCTCAGCCTCCCAAGTGCTAGGATTACAGGCATGTGCCACCACGCCTGGCTCATTTATTGATTCTTGATTTTACTTCTTGTGCTTTAGGAATCTTGTGGAGGAATTTGGTTCCTAAGCTGACATAATGGAGATTTGGGTCTTCTTTTTCTTCTAGTAGATACAGGGTCACTGGTCTAATACCTAGCTATTATTGATCCACTTTGAGTCAAGTTTTGTGCAGGGTGAGAGATAGGTGAGACCAGACACTCTCAAGGGATTTGTAATCTAGTTTGGATAGAAAAACAGATCAACTCTGGTTACACAGATTCTATAGGTGCTACAAGTTCATAAAGGGAGAAATCAATTATACAAGCAGTTGTGGATGGATTAAAATAATGGTCAAGATAAACTTCAACAAAATTAAATATAATATCCTATATTTCATTCCAGGTCACTGTGGAGCCACTGTTTTTTGTTTGTTTGTTTGTTTGTTTTTGGTACTGAGGATTGAACCCAGAAGCAGTTTACACCTGAGCCATATCCCCAGCCATTTTTTTATATTTTATTTGCAGATGGGGTCTCACTGAGTTGCTTAGGGCCTCACTAAGTTGCTGAGGCTGGCTTTGAACTTGCAATCCTCCTTCCTCAGCCTCCCAAATTGCTGGAATTACAGGCGTATGCCACCATGCCCAGCAAGCCGCTGTTTTTTAACCAGGGAAGTGATATGGTCAAAGAAGTGCTTTTAAGGAGAATTATGCAGCTATATGAATGGAGAGTCAGAACAATGAAAGATGGGAAGGTGATAACTAGTTTACGGTGCATTGTGATAGTGTTAACATAAGGTTACAAGGTCTAGACCTGAGGTATTAGTGGTGATGAAAAACCTACATACTAGAAATGAACTGGGTGGTGGAGAAGTTTATGGATGGTGCCTCTGAAGGTTCTGGAATGGAAGACTAGGGAATGGTGATGTCAAAAGCAAGAAGGTTAGAGGGAGGAATGCGGACAGGGAGGTCAGGCACAGGGTGGAGAATGGGACAGGGAATAAACTCTGTTTTAGACGTGCCAAGTTTGTGATGCTGAGCAGGTGGAAATTTTTAAATAACAGCTGGCTCTGGATCAGGGAAGACAAGTTCAACAGAAGACAGAGATGGAGGCAACTTCCTAGAGGTGGCCACAGATGAAATTAATGTCATTTATTTAGCAAAACAATAGTATGTTGGAAGACCAGACTGTGGCTCCTTCAAATGGCTGAGTGACCTTGGTCTTAGTCTCCTCACCAGTATGTTAGTGTTAATAACAATAAAAGCTTCATTGACTGGGCGTAGAGTCCACACGTACTTCTCTTACATGTGCTATAACAATATGAGCTTTTTTGATCAATCATTGCAGGTTCCATCACTGCCTGGAAATGATATTGTTTCATTAGTTGCCTGGCCCTGAGTGTGCCTCAGTCTCTCCATGGGTTCACCCAGAACTCTACCTACTGGCATCCATTTTTATTCCAACTAGATCACAATAAATATAATTTGTGTATCACCTGCTTCATATATCCTTCTTCTTCTTCTTTTTTTTTTCTTCTTTTTTTGGTTCCCAGGATTAAACCCAAACCACTTACCCACTGAGCCAAATCCCCAATCCTTTTCATTTTTTATTTTGAGACAGGGGTTCACTAGGTTGCTTACAGCCTTGCTAAGTTGCTGAGGCTGGGAACTCATGATCCTCTAGCCTCAGCCTCCCAAGATGCTGGGATTACAGGCATGCACCACTGCTCCCAGCTTCACAGATTATCTTAACATTGATAACTTTCAGCCTCCACACTCTCCCCATTTCCTATTGACCCCTGCCTTGGGGTGTACACATAGGAATTCTTTCTCCCATCTGGAAAAATTTCTACCGAATTTATCTTTGAGCCCAGTTTAAATTTCCTGCGTATTTTATTCTTTAGCTCTCTATCTTAAAATCCTCAAAATGCATGTCCTATCCTTTGTTTCTGCCCCAAAGTAGGACAATGAGTGCCTATTGTCCTTTTTAGCATTAAGACAGAGCATTTATTTGCAGTCTTTTCTCACATTAGAATTTGAAACTGAGAGATAAGTTATTTGGACAGAAACATTTCCCCCTACTGCACAGCAATGGGCTGCTATCCAAGCAGGGCCTAAGGGCACATCTCCAAATGGCAGATGGCGAATAACTGGCTTTGTGTAAGTAACTCAACCTGATGACTACATCTAATAATTTCAGGCCTGATCCCAGAGAGTCTGCCAGTACAGTGAGCGATCCCACTGCCATTTCCAATTATGAAGCATTCTTGACAGTAAGTATGCATTAATTTGAAAAATTATATTTGTGACTATCTATGCATGTGTATGTTTAGGTGTGCTTGTCCCACACAAGCTGGCATTTAGCTTTTGCTTGTTCATTAGTATTGCTTTTAATTAAATTATATCTATATATGTGTCCAGCCTCTGAGTCAAAACTAGGGATGATAATTGGCACCTATTTATGTAAGGCATTAATCATGACATATTTATTGTTTTTTGAGTAATTATTATATGAAAGATGCTGAAAGGACTTTCCTAAGCAATCCTGTGAGGAACCTCACATTACAAGGGAGGAAGCTAAGTAACATTCTTAATGCTGTACAGTTAGCAAAGGTGGGTTGGGAATCTGAGATTTCTGAGAAAGATCTCTTATTTCTTTCTTGACTATCATGAATCTATATATATCTGTTAAATGACTGAATGAATGAGGGACTCTGAAACTTACCCCTGAACCTCAGTTGTTATACTGAAGTTATACTGGATTGATTTATAATCCAGTGTTATACTGGATTGATTTATAGCCCCGATAACAAACTTTGGGCATTGTATATGTTCCCTCCCTGTAGGAGGTGGTGAAAGCTTACATAAAACTAAGAGTTGTCTTCAAAAACCATAACTCTAAGGGAACAAAATCCCCAAAGTTACATAAATACACTGAGTGGGATCTATGCGTGAGGAATGCTCCCCCTGTGGTCTGGTCATCTTCACAGCGACCGTTGACCATTGTCATTCCTAAGATCTGAATCCAAACTCAAGCAGGCCACACCTGCCAAGGACTGGCCGACAGAAATAGATCAGCTGGACTTTGGAGCTTTAATTTCTCACATCCAGATTATGGTTTCAGGAAATTGAGACAAACGGGCAGGGAACTGGCTGCGAGCAAGGCCTGGTGCTGGGTTTCAGGGTTGAGTTCCAACCTCTCCACCCACAGTCTGGGTTCCGGAGGAAGATCCTACACCATGTGGGGCACATCACACTCTTTCCCTTCCCTGGGATCTTATGATGGCCTAGTAGACCGATAAACACACTCAACCCACGCACAATAATCTTTGATATTCTAAAGCTACAGAAGCGACCTATTGTTGATATTTGGCTAGTGGCTGCTGTTTTCTGCTACCTAAACATGTGCCAACATTTCTCTGTGCCTCATTTAAATGACTACAGGGAATGAGCGTCTGTTCATGTTTGGGTCCCCCTACCTCTTCCTTAATAGCTAGCTACATCTTTTTTTTTTTTTTTTTTTTTTTTTTTAACTCATTTTTCCTTCTAACAAGTAAATTTTTCTTTCTATTACAGGTTATCTCTGGAGTTCACTGTCAAGTTCATTTTAATTCTTGCATTCCCTTATGAGATATTCATTCAAAATGAATTGCTATCCTGTCAGTTACGTGGCTCGGCTCCTGGCATGGGAATTGTATTTCTTTAATGGCTTTATTCCTCTAAACATATTCTTTTTAGAGGTCTCCATTATCCCCCCAGTCCTTGGAGGGAACCACTGGCAATCACAGAATAGGGCCCTTCACTGCTGGGAGGCTTGAGAAGCAAATCTGAAGTATTTTAAAACTAAAAGAGCTCATGAACTGACGTGTGTCCTGGGCTGACTGCTGCTAGGATCCAAGCACCAAACGCAACACAAAATGGCAATATTCTTCCAGGCTGTTGGGGTGCCAAATGAGGTTTTCCTGCTCTTCAAAATGGACAGAGGTGTGCAGCCATTGAATGAAATAATGTACAATAATTTAGAATATTGTTCATTCAGAAAGAGATTAGGCTTTAATTAAATGGTGTCACTTAATACACCATCCAGCAGATATGTAATTGGCTTCTTGAGTAGAGGACACAGTTATATCTAAGCTTTACTGAAGTGATAATGATGCTAATTTAGCCCTGTGGGTACAGAAACAGCTCGGCTGCTGCCTCTGACACCCCAGTGCATGAGAAGCAAACTTTGATCAAGAGATCCCACAACTCTCGGTCATTTCTTACCGAAATAAAATCACTAACCACTCAGACCAAACAAGAACTGCTTACATCCAACAGGTAAAATACCTGGGATGTTTAGGGGTAGTAGGTTGTTCATTTCTACTGGTACAAATAAATAAATAAATAAATAAATGAAGGGCTATCTTCAAAGCACTTGTAAAATTACATTTCATTGAGCAGGGAGAATGGCATTTATGTTAAAAATCTGATATAAATGCAAAATAGCACTCAAGAGTTTGTTCAAAGAGGGCAAAACAATTTTCTGGTGTGGTAACACTTGTGTGTTTAACTCCCCCTTTTTTTTTTTTTTTTTTTTTACTCCTGTCTTTGCTCGGTCATTTACAAGGACATTTTCATTTCCAGGCTTGGCTCCTATTTCCTCATTGCTCATTCCTGAAATGTGATACAATAAGGTCCTATTCTCCTCCAGTCATTCTGCTTGATAATTCTGAACAAAGCCAGAAAACAGTGGGGTGAGGTGGGGGAGAATTTAACTAAATCTAAAAGAAAAAAAAAACATTACCTTCTAAGGTCTCATGCCCCAGACAAATTACAAAGCAAGCAGAGATTAGATTAAATTTCTTTGCTAAATTCTGTGTTTTCGAAAATACATAGCACAGAACCTGGGGATGGAAAAAAACCTTCATTTCCCTGTTTGCATATGACCAGCAACATGTTTATTTTGGGAAAGAATGGAAACATTGATTATAGCAAAGGGCTGGCTGGGTCACCATGTCATAAAAGCAGGCTGGCTCTATCATTGGGTGGGGAAACAGAACTGGCCATCTCTGACTGGATAGGGTCCCTGGGGTCTAACTCCACCTTTACAGACTTTCCAATGGAGTATCGTAGATTTGTCATAGCACTTCAGATCTCCGCCCGGCCCCGTTAGAACTCAGGGAGGGTGTTTCAGGGGGATTAACACTAGAACAGAATTGTAATTGAGAACATGAAATGACGGTAATGTTTTCCTTTTGTATATTGCTTCTGAAAACTCTAAAATCAGGATACAGTCAGCTCTCTGTATCCATGGGTTCCTCATCTGTAGATTCAACCAAACTCAGATTGAAAATATTGGGGAGGGGGAGTGGAACTGTGTCTGTATTGAATACATACAGATTTTCCCCCTTGTCATTATTTCCTTAACAACCATTTACATAACATTTACGTTGTGTTAAGTATTGTGAGTAGTCTAAACATGATTTAAAGTACATAGAAGGAGTCACACAGGCTATATGCCAATGCTACACAAGTTTCTATAAGGGACTCAAGCATTGAAAGATATTGGCATCCGTGGTGGTTGAGGGTCTTGGAATCAATCTCCTGTAGATACAGAGGGATGACTGTATTCTCCACAAACTCAAGAGGACTGGCAGCCCACGTTGGGGAAAGCAATCTTAAGATGGGCAAAGGCTGCCTCAGAGGTTGCCTGGGTCCTCACAGTTAAAGGACAAACCTCACACCCACACAACCACACATCATAATACAACTCTCAAGGGCCATGGTGGCCACTGACATCTTGAAGAAGCCACCAGATGCCTATTCTCCTGGGGTTTCTTCTGTACAAAGCAAACCACACTCACTGGACTGAAGGACAACCACAAAAAAGCTACTGTGCTGTGGACAATTAGAGCCTGGTCTTTGCTTCTCTGCAAAGCATTATTATAGACCAGGTCCCCACTGACTTCCCATCTGGCAAACCCAGTGACCTCTGTTCAGTCATTGCCCTTCTTGACCCCTCTGGGCCAATTCAAAGCAGTTAAATACCACTTTCTTGAATGTTCTCTTCCAGCATCTTTACGCTAGATTGATCTTTTTTTTTTTTTTTTTTTTTTTTTTTTTTTGTGGTACCGGGGATTGAACTCAGGGGCACTCGACCACTGGGTCACATCCCCAGACCACTTTTTTTTTTTTTTTTTTGTATTTTATTTAAAGACAGGGTCTCACTGAGTTGCTAAGTGCCTCGCCATTGCTGAGGCTGGCTTTGAACTCGCGATCCTCCTGCCTCAGCCTCCCAAAGTGCTGGGATTACAGGCGTGCGCCACCGCGCCCGGCTTAGATTGATCTTTATGCTAGATTCTTCCTTTCTATGACTACTAGAGTAATTGTTCTAGAATATGGATGTGCTAAAACTATTGCCTGTTTAAATTTTTCATTGACTTCCAATTCCTACAGGATAAAAAGCAAACCTAATGGCATTGCATATGGAAGCCTTCAAAGAAGGCCTCAAAGGGTTGACTTGTCTTGCCTTGTTCCCTGAAGTTTCCTCACCATTTTCTGTCCTCGAAATTGCTTCCCTGTTCTCTCTTTCTTCTTCATGTAATGGGACCCAACTCATCTCTCAAAATCCAGATCCATAACCTTCCTCCAACCCCTACCAGGTCCACTAGACTGGAAACTCCATGTAGACAAAAACCCATCATTGGCACCTAACAGCAGGCACATGATATATTTATCTGTGGTGAGCTGTCCCCACTATGGAGTCAGTCTGTCTCTCCTGTTCCCACTGAACATTTTATATATCTTAAAGATCATAATTTTTAATTTGTGCTTTAATTATCTGAATGAAACCTCCTAGAATTATTGTCAACCAAAATCAAGTTTTCCCGGCCACATGCTTTGCACATAGTAGGCATTCAAGGTGTTCATTGGCTAAGGGAAGAGACTGTGGGAAGGAAAGTGGTCAGGTGAGCACAGAACTCGTGTGATCTCCTTTCTTGGGGTGGCATTTCTATAACTTCATTAGCTCCAGGCAGAAGTCTTGGATCCTGTTTCCTGGATTTTTGCAATGACCCAGCAATCACCACGCAGGCAGGGACTGATTTGGCATATCACCCACAGCCTAAATCACAGCCTCCCTGGGGCACGCCAGAGCCTAATACACATAGGATAAAGAAGCCTGTTTGAATCTAATCAAAGGACTGCTTCATAAGGCTTAATTTCCCCAGATTCTCTGCATTCTCCTGCCTCCTCCCTTAGACACCCACCAGGACATAACAGCAGCCACACAAGCCTGCAAGATAAACCCACTGGGATTACAGCCATTCCCCATAATTGAGCAAGCCGCCTAGCGAAATGCCCATACATTTTGCATTAAACACAGTGTATCAAATTAAAAATAAAACTCAAGTTGCTTGGTTAATGGTTTTCCCAGGCCTGAGGTTGAGAGCAGACCACTGATCCATCTCTTCAAGAATGTCAGCTGGTTTCACTGTTTGCCGCAGACACTGTGCAGCTATTATGTGGCACACGAAGCACTTTCATTCATTCTTAAGCCTAATGTCCAATTAACTGAGAAAGGGGATTCATTAAATAATTTAAACTGGAACCAAATTAAAGGACCATTTTCTCAGTTGTATTTGCAAAGAAGTTCAATTTGACTGAAAGAAGTAATCATTTTAAGCCCACATTGGTCTGAGACACTCTCTAATGGAGATCATTTTAAATCCACTCCATTGATAATGGTCTTTCATAGGTAACTTGGGAAAATCTACCATATACGTTTTCTCCTTGATAACGTGTTTAAACTTATTTATTTATTTTTTTAAATGTGTGGGAGAGTTTTGGTCACAATTATATGTGCAGCTTTTGCTTGAAAGGACCTGTTAGATGAGTCACACTCATTGCTGAGATCCTAGGAAAAAACCCTCAGTTCCATCTGGAAAACCGGTCAGTTAGAGACATCACTCATGTCAGTTTATTCTTAGATGAGCTGGAAATAGAATTCAGAGTGTTTGACTCCTATGCCCGTGCATTTCCACCTCACCTGCTTAATTTTGTGCTACAACTTGGAGCTGAGTCATACGGAAAACAATTTAGGGGTCTCAGTCAATTTGCTAGGTATTTCCAGAATGTATGATCACATTCAGTAATGCAAGAGGAGCAAATTCATCTTCTGTGCCTGAAAGTGGGCCTAAGATTGCATGCAGTTCTTAATACCAATTGAAGATGAGAAAGGATTATAGAAAACCTACAAGTATTTCTCTTCTAGGGCTCAAACTAGACCACCAGAGGTCCTACACATTCCATAATGCCTTTTTCCAAACAGTAGGTCCAAAGGCAACTACTTAAGAACTGTCCCTTACTCAGATGATCCAAGACCCAAGTTCACTCCCATAACCATCTACAAAACTTCCAGGATCCCAGGGGCTGTTCCTATAGGTAATTCTTTTCTAAGTACATTTCCCTCAACAGATTTTCTAGACCTTGTTTCCTCCTTTCTTTGGACAATGTAATGATAATAATAACAATAATAGTTCTCATTATTATTTACATCAAAACACTTATTTCCAGTTGGCCTCTTGGTATTGAGAAGTTAGCACAGCTCTCCTCTCCCTCCAGGGCAGATCCCTCTAGGGGCAGCACAGGCCCGCCCTCCCCAGCAGGTTCCATGCTGTTGCAGCTTTTTTCCAGCTGTTCTTCTCCCAGGGTCACCAGTAGCTTTGGCAGCTGTTCCTAGTAGGGAACTCCCATCGATAACGGCACCTCCCACCTTCCCTATGCCCTGCCCCAGTTTATCACTGGGAAACTTCCAAGGGCTCCAATCAGTGGCTTCTCTCACCTCCTCGTACAGGTCTGTAATTTCCCAGTAGCTTTGTTCACATTTTCCATACCACTTCCAGAGAATGGCTCCTCAAAAAAAGAAAAAGAAAAGAAAAGAAAAAAAAAACCAAATCTACTCAGAGTCTTCCAGAAGTAGCTACAAAGCTCTATTACCCCTTTAACAAACATTAAGTGGGAAAAATGACATTTTCATAGAGGTCTTCGAAAAGCCCCCATTTTATCTTGTGTTTGTCTGCCCTCATTTTCACTTATGAAAGGCATAAGGGGGCTGGGGTTGTAGCTTAGAGGTAGAGCGCTCGCCTGGCATGCGTGAGGCACTGGGTTTGAGTCTCAGCACCACATGAAAATAAAATAAAGATATTGTGTCCGCCTATAGCTAAAGAATAAATATATAAAAAAGAAAGGCATAAGAAAACTTAATCTCTCTTCTCCTGTCTCATTTGTACCCCCAAACATCCATGATTCCCCACTATTCTCAGAAGATAATTTGGATTCCTTAACCTGAGGTATGATGCCATATGCAATAAGACTAAAGCCTTCCTTTCCTCCTTGTCTGCTGGTTCCCTCTATGGGCATGCTCCAATCCAGCCAAAATCAATGCCTGAGTGCCTCACACTTGCCCATCTACCAAAGATACCATGATACTGTGTGGAAAGCATTAGATCTGGATACACAGAGTTTGGTTCATATCTCTAATTCTACCATTAACCAGCTATTTCACCTCAAGAAAGCAAACAAAGCTTTCTCAGTCTCAGTTTTATAAAATCAATTCATCCATTCTTGGTCATAGACATGGTTCTTACTACCAGAGGCAAGGAGACCAGCTGGTGGAAGGTGGTCACAGTGCATGAGCAATGGTGTGGCCAGGACCAACATAATGCAGCCAGGGTCCATTGGCTGAGACTGGGTGAACACCAGAGATGTTTGAACAGATGTTTTGGAATCAACAGAGCTGAAGTTAGCTGAGGGGCAGAGTGGGAGGAGTCAAGACTCATAGCAGGATCAGGCTTGGGCAACAGAATGGAGAGTGATGTCCTTTACCAAGACAGACGCACAGGCTGTGAGGAAGCTGGTGCAGGATGAGGCAGAAGGAAGTGATGAGTGCAGCATGAACATTTTGAGTCCAATGTGCTCACAGGACAAATTAAACCAATAGGGTTCTTATAAGAATTAAATGAGATACAAAATTCTGGGCACCATGTGGGTACCCACTAAAGTCTGATTTCCTTTTCTATTTTGCAAACCATTGTACTTATCTGGAATGCCTGCCTTCTCATTTTCACAAGTTCAAATCCAACCCATATTGCAAAGCTCGTTTCAAAAGTCTCCTTCTTAGGGATGGGGGTGTAGCCTAGTGGTAAAGTGCATGCTTAGCATGTGTGAAGCTCTGGCTTCAATCTCCAGTACCAAAAAAATAAGTAAATAAGTAAATAAATAAATAAAGCCACCATTTTCTCCCAGGCTTTTCTGATCTTTCCAGATGGAGGCTTTCTATACTGTAACCTCCTAGATCATATCCCCTGTCTTGGATTGCAGTTATTTATATCTGTGTCCCATTGCTCCTAGAGCTATGGACATTTCATTAATGATAGGACTTATGCCTGATTGACCCCAACCCTCACCTTAGTGCTTAGTGATAAATAGCAACTATCTGTGTGATAATAAATAATAATTGTTATTTGTATACTATTATACACAATGTACAATTTATAACAATAACATTGATTGTTGATATAATTATCCAGGGAGTCAATGCATTCATTACTGAATGAATGTGCAAAGTTTTCCAGACCATCTTTCTCCTGAAGGCTGCAAAGAGGGAAGGGGAAAGAGAATAGGGTTCAGATTGAAACTGACTTGAACACCTAGGTCTTTCCTTCTTAATTGTGTGACTTTAAATAAGTGAGTTAATATCTCTGAAACTCTCTTTCTTTATCTGGGAAATAAAAATACCTGACGAATAAGCATGAGAATGGATGAACTACGAAAAGTGCCCAAGGTAGTATCTGGGCCTTGATCCATGCATTCTAGCCCCTTTCCATTCTCACTGTTGCCATTCTTTAAGCATCAGGGAGGAACGGAGAACCAGATCCTAGCAATAAGAACAAAATATTCACGTATTAAAAATTTTTTCCAGCCGGGCGCGGTGGCGCACGCCTGTAATCCCAGCACTTTGGGAGGCTGAGGCAGGAGGATCGCGAGTTCAAAGCCAGCCTCAGCAATGGCGAGGTACTTAGCAACTCAGTGAGACCCTGTCTCTAAATAAAATACAAAAAAGGGCTGGGGATGTGGCCCAGTGGTCGAGTGCCCCTGAGTTCAATCCCCGGTACCACAAAAAAAAAAAAAAAAAAAAAATTTTTTTCCAGATATATCCATTTGGCATTCTCACTTGTAATGCAAATTTCTGCTGTGTCTGCTGTTGTTATTAGGGCTGTGATATTTCATCCTCTGGTCTGTTTCATTGCCCATTATATTGGATGCCTTGCTTCCCACTGCTTTGCTGTCTGCAAATCTGTAGGATGCTCACAAACAATAAACAAGGACTCTTGCTTTGATCAGAATGTAACAGAAATCATTGGTAAAAAGCTGAACTGCCCATTGTCTAAAGAATCTCATGAGAATGAAAGATAATGAAGTAGAAAACAGCAAAAAAAAATATTGAGTGAACATAATCACAGAAGTTAGAATGCCACCCTGTCTAATCAGGACTTAAAAGAAATGGCAAAATGTGTAAAATTGAATGTTTAAAGACACAAAGACTCAGCGATGGGGAGTAATTTGAAAACATCTGCATTGAAGGATGAAAGAGTTCAGATTCTTGTCATTAATATCCAATTTGGCTTTATATTTCTCAGGATCAATCACATAATTAAAAATATATCTGGGAACTGATGATTGCATAAAAGATTGGTTTACATTAAATCACATTAAGAAGTGTTTAAAAAACAAAGCTCAAAATAAAAACAGGAATTATGGTCATGAAGGAAAAGCAGAGACATCATCACTTATGAGTTTTCCTTGCCAGTGCACTGAAAATGCAGGATGTTTGGTTTTTCAGGTAAAACATCCTTGAGATTGAGAAGAAAGTCACTTTTAGTGTTTTTTGACTCTTCCCTGGGGAATCAATCAAACTACAGGGGTTGGAACCAGGCAGCTCCCTCCCCCATGGATCAACCTCCATCTATATTTGTTTTTGTCAAAACAGATGTGACACCAAACCAGAAGGCAAGAAGGTCAGAGGCATTATTACGAGTGAGTGGACAGGAGTTTTGCACACTGAGCTTTGGACCTCAGCTTTGCCCAGGACATATAAAATGGAGAAAACTTGCACTTGTCTCTCCTTGAGCATGTTACAGAAGCTAATATGTGGCCCAGGGTTCCTCTGATGGTAGCTTTTATAGCTGGAGTTTAACATTAGTTTTGCTGAAACAGTCAGGCAACCCTGAATGAGGAGAATAAACTTAGACTCTGGCTTCAGCCCCAGCTCACTTCAGTTCTAGCTTCATTCCTTTGAGGTCCCAGCATGCCCAGTGACTGAGCCCACATGGGCCATGGCCCTTTGCATTCCATTTTCTGCAGATCCACAGTTTTTATACTGTTGCTATCTTCCAAGGCAACATTAGAATAATATTTTAATGAAATAATTCCCATCAGCTTTCTCTCCTAATCAATGTTTTTTTTTTTTTTTTTTTTTTTTTTGGAGTTTTCATGGTCTCAGAAAGCAAAATCTGTATCTTTCTCACCCACCATATAATATCATCAATGCTATTTTAATTAATATAACTCAAAACCTCACATTATGTCTAGGGTTCTTTCACAAAGTGGTAGGAAGTGTATCTGAGTGCTACAGATTTAAAATTTTTTAAATTTGTTCTTTTTAGTTATTTGTGACAATAGAATGTATTTTGACATATTCTATATGCATGGAGTACAACTTCCCATCTTCTGATTGTACATGATGTGGAATTACATTGGCTGTGTATTCATATATCAACATAGGAAAGTAATGTCTGATTCATTCTACTATCTTCCCTGTTCCCATCCTCCCTCCCTTCTCTTCATTCTCCTGTGTTTTTCCAAAGTACTTCTATTCTTCCCTAACCCCACCTCTTATTGTGAGTTAGCATTGGCATATCAAAGAGAACATTGGGCCTTTGGTGTTTTGGGATTGGCTTATTTTACTTAGCAAGATAGTCCCTAGTTCCACCCATTTACCAGCAAATGCCATAATTTCATTTCTCTTTATGTCTGATTAAAACTCCATTGTGTATAATTATACCACATTTTCTTTATCCATTCATTTGTTGAAGAGCATCTAGGTTGATTCCACAGTTTAGCTACTGTGAATTGAGCTGCTATAAATATGGATGTGCCTGCATCACTATAGTCTGCTGATTTTAAGTCCCTTAGTTATAAGCCAAGGAGTGGAATAACTGGGTCAAATGGTGCTTCCATTCCAAGTTTTCTGAGTAATCTCCATACTGTTTTCCAGAGTGGTTGCACCAACTTGCAGTCCTATCAGCAATGTATGAGTGTACCTTTTCCCCCATATCCTCACCAACATTTATTGTTACTTGTATTCTTGATAATTGCCATTCTGACAGGAGTGAGATGGAATCTCAGTGTAGTTTTAAATTTTATTTCCCTAATTAATAGATATGTTAAACGTTTTTTCATATATTTGTTGACTGATTGTATTTCTTCTTCTGTGAAGTGCCTGTTCAGTTCCTATGCCCATTTATTGATTGGGTCATTTATTTTCTTGGTGTTAATTTTTTTTTTTTTTTTTTTTTTTTTGTGGTACCGGGGATTGAACTCAGGGGCACTCGACCACTGGGCCACATCCCCATCCCTTTTTTGTGTTTTTTAGTTAGAGACAGGGTCTCACTAAGTTGCTAAGTGCCTCGCCATTGCTGAGGCTGGCTTTGAACTCGCAATCCTCCTGCCTCAGCCTCCCAAAGTGCTGGGATTACAGGCGTGCGCCACCGCGCCCGGCTTGGTGTTAATTTTTTGAGTTCTTTATGTATCCTGGAGATTAATGCTCTATCTGAGGTGCAGGTGGCAAAGATTTTCTCCCATTCTGTAGCTGAGAGCTAGGGTTTGAGTATTTGTTCCTCCACAAACTCACATTGAAATGTCATTGTCACTTTAGCAGTACTAAGAGGTGGGACCTTTAAGAGATGATTAGGCCATGAGGGCTCTGCCTCATGAATGGACTGACACAGTTCTACAGGAGTAAGTTCATTATTGTGGAACTGGGTTCTGTAAAAAAGGATAAGTTTGTTCCCTTTTGCCTATCTCGTCCTCTCTCTGCCCTTTTGCCATGTGTTGACTCAGTAACAAGGCCCTCAGATACCAGCATCTTGATCTTGGACATCCCCACCTCCAGAACTACAAGGAAACAATTTTCTGTTCTTATTAAATTGACCATTCTTAGGTCTTGTGTTACAGCAGCACAAAACAAAGACACTGAGCTTCTATTGGTGATCACTGCTCTCTTATGGTCTCAGTGGGTGGCAAAGATGGTTTAGGGAGCTGTTGGGTTTAGAGCACCTCCTTTCATCTATTTTCCCTTTGGAGTTCTGAAAAAAGAAGCAAGGCAATCAGCCGAGCTTAGGCCCTGCCCAGGCCACAACTCATAGCAGCAGAAGATTCGCCAGAACCTTCAGAGCTGAGGCTCACTAGTACTTTGTCAGCAAAGGGAAGTGAGCTAAGCAGGTGAGCAACCCCTCCTTGGACATTGTCATTTCAGGAGGCCAAGATGAACTCAAGGGCCTCAAGGGCCTCTTGAACAATCCATTCTATTGACGATTTAGTTTTGAATCTAATGACAGGGTATCAGTTTACAGACATCTTTAAACTCAGCCAGAAAATAAGGCCTACAGTTTTCCCAACAAAAAGGAATCACAGACTTGGAAAGTTCCCCTGGAGAACACACAACCCAATTGTCTTAACCATCTTCCTAGATAGGTAAGTGTCTACCCTGTGTTCAGAAATTGAGAGAACAGGAGATTTTGCAAGCCCCCACTCCCATCAAAGTCCTTTGTGCAACAACTTTTTACTGAGTGCCTATTATGAGCATAAGAAGTGGCATATAAATAAATTTGCCAAAAATTCTTTGTAAATGAACTTCAGCCCCTTTCTACCTGGTCTACATTAGAAGAATAGAATTTTTATGTTGATAAAAATCCTAGAAATTGAATTCAAATCCTTCTTTTTAGAGGTAAGGAAATAGAATCTGGGACCCCCAGATGACTTTCCCATGTTACAAAAATGGATGTGACAGAGATCAGACTGAAGCCCAGGTTCCCTGACTTTCTGTCCCATGCTCTTTTCCTGCTACATGAGCCTTCCTATAGAGCATGCCAGCATGCACAGGACTAAATTGTCATACAGACACATGCTGAAGCATCCAAACATTATTTTCCAACCAATCAACAAGCATTTATGAAGAACCCACTTAGGACTGCATTGTGACATTGATGGGGCCCCCCAGCACATCTATCTTTGTAAACCCCTTCCTTCAAAAAAGTAATTAAAAATTAAATTTAACCACCGCTTTGGTATAGAGATGAATGCATTAATATTACATATGAAAGCATTTTCTTTGATCTAAAATTTCAACTTTTTTTCTTCTGATTTTAAAAGAAATAAAAAACATTCTCATGGGTCCCTAAAAGTCTATGGGTCCTGTGCAGCACGCCTCCCATGCTAATGGATGGGACAGTCCTGCGCCCACTGAGTGCAAGTCATGCAATGTGGGCCTGGAAATGAGACTGAGAAATGCGAAGACAGTCTCCCCAACACCCGATGCATAAGATAGCTGGAGAGGTGTTCTCAGAGTGGTAGATCCTCTTTAGACTTGGTTAAGACTGGCACTTACCAAAATAAAAACTGAGCTAGTCACAGACCATTTCTTCACCAATGTCTCCCTACTCACATCTGCAAACATTTTGGCTGAGTCGTGCCTGTAAATCCTCCCGACCTCTTTTGCCCAACCTTTTCTGTCAAGCCAGCCATTCCAGGGGCTGAGATAATAAGCCCATCTTCAGCAAGGTAATATCTTCTCTCATTCCATCATCAGTTTAATGATTGGTGCCATCTTTCTTAATAAAAAGCTGTTGCTAGAAGCTATCTCCACTAAATACTCTTGACATCACTTCCTTTAATAGAGCTTACAAGTTATAAAATATTTAAGCAGCAAGGTGTGACAGAGCATTTGTTACTCTGGACCATTCATTCAGCTCTGTCTCCTGGTGTGAGACAGGATGCTGAAGGCCGGTCCACTCCCTGCTTCTAGGAGCATGAGTGCAAAAGCTAAATGCTGCCTCACTGGGGAAATGATTTTTATTACCAATGTTGGTCTTAAAAATAATTACTAGATGGGAAAAGCATCAACACAGATGATGACCATGAAAATAAACTAACCCCTGACAGGGCCGAGTCTCTGGCTCTCTATCCTGATTTTTCTGTAAGGTTGTAGTCTCTACATCAGCAATTAATTGAGCAGGGCTTCTTACTCTAAAAAAAAAAAAAAAAAAAAAAAAAAAAAAAAAAAGCTATTAACACTAACTATTCCCACTTTTCAGTGGAGAAAGAATTAGATGATCACTGGTCACAAGAATTGAAGAAGATCTAAATAGAAGCCCCAAAGCTAACTATGTAGTATCTCTCTTCCCCCTCCCCCCACACATTAAATTTTAACAGAAGAACTACAAATACAAGATGATTAATACTAGAAGAATAGCAATGAAAAACCATAACCATCCAAAGCAAAACTCATTCTGCCCTGATAAGGATGTGTTCTTTCTCAAAATTTTCAAGAATTCTAATCATCCATAGGGTCACATGCCCAGTAGGAGCTTTTCCAAATAATTAAGCCATTTGAGTAGAATACCTGAATTACGCTTTAGTCAGCTCTCCTAATGTGTTAATTTATGAAGACCAAATTTTAGCAAGTCTTGATAATTCATCTTATAGAGAACTAGACAGCATTGTTAGTTGTGAGTATAAATGAAAATATATAAAATTATGCATCATTTGCATATATGACCCAAAGGAAAGACTGGTACTTTGGAATTGGTTCTCACTTCACCCTTGAGAGCTACCAGGGGGGCTATACTTAGAGGAACATGGCTGTGTTGAGGGGAGCCTTATACATAGTAGGTGCTGAAGAACACATATACATTTGACCCTAATAGTTCCTACCACTCTTTATGAGCCCCTTTCTCCTTTGTAGGATGGTAAATAATTACCTTTCTTAGACACATGGTTCCCTTGACATGTTGAGTCTAAGAATCTGAATTCTTTGCTCTTTTTTTTTACTTTACTGTTTAAAAAAAATTTTTTTTCTTGGCAGTGCTGAGGATCCAATCCAGGGGCTCCTATATGCCAGGCAAGTGCTCTACCACTGATCTGCATCCCCCAACCTTCCTTTCACTCTTTCAAAGTGTCTCTCAGAACTACCCACAACTCTTTTGTAGGTCAGATAAAATTAATTTTTTAAAATATGAGTGGTTGAAGGCTCTGAGAAATCAGACCAAAAATGGAAAATGTGGAGTAGAGTGTGAGTATGTAATTAGGTGGTAGCTCATGTCCTGACAGATGATTCTAGAGAAAAAAACCAAACAAAGCCTGCCATATGTTCAGCTTTCTATAAACCACTACAGACAGAGATCTTTATGGTATATTCTATAGCATATGTCTAGTCAGTATGTTTGTTCCACCCTATTTGTTGCCAAGTTCCAAATGCTTAAAATAATTAACCTTTGCCACTTCTTTGGAAGGCTTTGCCTACATTCTAAAAGGAATGCTTTATTCTGTCGTCCTTAGAGGCTGCATTCGACCAAATCCATCAATGAAATAGGTTTATTCTCCTCTGAAATTCAGTCCCTGAATATGTTAAGAAATCTCTTTTCCAGAATGATATTCATATGGTTGTACAAACAAGTGCCAAATGCTAGCTTTTCAACCATTAAGAAATGCATAGAAGAAATATTATTAATGAAACAAGCATTTCGCTTAGTGTTAAGTTGCTATTTTGTAAGAGTATGTTTGTAAACTAGTTGTTTTACTGAACATTGATTAAGTACCTACTACATGCAAAGTGCTTCAGATACGGATATACAAATATAAATGAGACACGTTCCCTGCTCAAAAGAAGAAATGTACCCTCAAAAAATGATTCCTCTTATAAAAGGAAGACATGGGGACATAGTGGGTTTGTACTGTGTCAGCTCAGCTAAGCTGCATATGTGTTCCTGAAATTTTCCTTCTCTGCACAGTTCTAGGTTAATATGGGCCTCAAGAGCTATTTTATGGGAAACTTGAAGGCAGAAGTGAAATAACCATATTCCTATTACAGCAGAGGGTTGAAGCATGTGGAGGGGTGCTGCGGTAGATCCTAAGTCTGGTTGCTTATCTGCTGGCTGTCCTGGTGGTGGTGGTGGTGGGTACATCAGGTCCACGTTCACTCCAGCTCCAGCTGGATCCTTCAGTTTCTCTGACTCCTGGGCCAGGGGCATGTCAGGAATCATGACAAAGTACATCATCTTCTCTTGTGCAACACTTTCAAAGTTGGAAGGGTAGAGATGGAAAAAGACAATATAGGTGCCCATTCATCTTCATAAGCTCCATTCAGATCCAAATCTGTCCTTCTTTCCCATCTTCCCTTCCCAAATGCTTTCCCTGAAGGCAGACACAACAACCTCCTAAAAGCTGTCTAACCATCTAACTCACTCTCACAATTGTGTAAAGTCAAATTCTGGTAAATCATACATATTTTAGTGGTTCTTCCAGCGGGTATCAAGAAATATTTCTTAGCTAAGTGATATTTGAGTTGAAGGTCTTCAAAGGTGAACAGAGTTCCCTCATCTAAGCAGGAGAAAGATCTTATAGACATAGGGAATAGCACACACAAAGGCTTGAAGACATGCAAGAGCATCATGTGTGAGGATACAGTGAGCATCAAGTTGTTTCAAGAGGGTCCTGGGAGATGAAGCTGAAAGGGGAGGTCTTACAGACTGTGCAGACCATGCTAAGTCTGAATGAAACCCAGTAGGAAATCAGGAGCCAAAGAAAGATTTTAAGCAGATGCTTCATAGATGTGTGTATGTGTGTGTGTGTGCACGCACACACGTTCCTGTGTGCACACCTGTGCATGTGTAAATTAATCCAATTAGTATTCTAAAGATAACTCTGGGCAGTGAGGGATGGATTAGAAAAGATAGGACAAACCCAGAGCCAGAGAGTTTGGCTAGGTGCCTAATACAATATCAATTAGCAAAAGATAAAGGATGTTGGAAGTTGGGAAGAATCACCTGTCCCGTTGAGTCGATAACTTCACTTTGTATATACAATTATATGAGACATAAATTCAATCACCACACAGATATGCAGGATCGTCCCTTTAAAACTGCCCTTCACTTAGAGTTAAATCACACTGACTTGGAGTACCAATCTGGAAGCCTCAAGGAAAAAAAT
Source organism: Tamias sibiricus (assembly GCA_025594165.1). Classification (NCBI taxonomy): domain Eukaryota; kingdom Metazoa; phylum Chordata; class Mammalia; order Rodentia; family Sciuridae; genus Tamias; species Tamias sibiricus. Next base: position 52,747,172 of record CM046659.1, read on the forward strand.
AAAGAAAACTAACTCTAACTGGCCTAAACTATAAAGGAATTTAATGCAAAGTTCAGAGATAAGAAAGATGTCAGGATTGCTTTGACTCTTAGGCTCAATCATGTCACCAAAATATTGGGACTTTTAAAAATCTCTCTGTTTTGTTTCCTAATAAAATTTTAGAACACACACAGTAACAACAACAAAAACAATAAACAGATGTCTTAGTTCATTCATGCTACTATAGCAAAACACCTTAGACTGGATAATTTGTAAACAATATAAATTTATTTCTCTCAGTTCTGGATGCTTTAAAAGTCCAAGGTCAAGGCACCAGCAGACTCAGTGTCTGGTGACAGTTGCTTTCTGCTTCCAAGATGGCGCCTCTTGCTACTGTGTCTATACAGGGTGGAAGGGCAAAAGGGATGAGTGTTGTGTCCTCACATGGCAGAAAGAGCAAAAGGGCAAAAGAGACAAAGGGAAGAACTCATTCCTCAAACCCTTTCACCAATCCCACCCATGAAGTTTCCATCCTTATGGCCTAATCACCTCCCAGTGACCTTGTCTCTTAATGCCTTCATCTAGGAGTTTAAATACCAGGATGTGAATTTTGGAGGGACACATACATTCAAATCTTGTCAACAGATAACATGTGTCAAGCACTTACTTTGGACCAAGAGTACTTTAAATGTATTACTAGGTTTCCTCTAAAGCAAAGTTCTCCTAGCAACATTTGGAGCCACACAATTCCTTGACCACAGGCAGTAAACAGGCAATGAAAGCATCTCTACCACCAAACATGACTCACCTCAAGCCGATTGCAATGGCACTGACAATAAGACTATACTCACTAATTAAATCTCATTCTGAGTCTGGGGCTTGTTTCGATGATATCTGACAAAGAATCTAGAATTCCATTAGGATTATCAAGTGCAGACTAAGAAGTCAATAGACAATATCCATCATGCTCCACTTTCACACCAGTCAAGGGTCTGAGTTCTAGATCTGCACTCTTCCCTCTTGTATTCCGCTGATAATAGCTGTTACCTTCATGAAAGTGGCTATTGAATCCCATGTATCGATATTAAGGGAACAGAAGACAGACCCTCCTCTTCTTACCTCTGAAATCCCCCTATTCTCCCTCTGTATTTTAAGCACATGTTTTATGTCCTAGTAAGACTGTAGGTCACTGTAGCTCTTGTCATATTATTTCATATGACCTAAAGCCAAGACATAGTAAACATTAACGAATGCTTTCTAACTTAAGTTGGAATCATGGGATCTAAAACCGTAAGCACCTGATACTGTAGTTGCTGACATTTATCCAGCTACTTCTGTCCATTTTTACTTCAAAAATTTTGAAACTTTGATATTTGGCATATGCACATTTATGATCACCATGCTTTGCTGATGACATGACCCTTTTATCATTTTTACATACTGTTCTGATATTAACGTAGTCACTTCTGCCTTCTTGTATTTCCTATTTTACATAGTATACTCATTTTCTCATCATTTACCCTCAACCTTCCCTCTTTTGGTTTTTAAGGTATAGCCTTCATAGACAGCATATCACTGGGTCTTGCTCTGCAAAATCTCTATTGAAACCTCTGCCTTTAGATGGAAGTGTTTAATTCATTAATATTTAACACATCTATTCATGTTTGGATTTAGGTTTACCATTTTATTATGTTTCCTATTTGCCCCTTCTGTTTTCTGTGCTTTTGCTCTCTCTTTTCTGATTTCTTTTTATTTACTTTAATATACTTCAGGATTCTATTTGGATGAATGTACTGATGTTCTAGCTATCCCTCTTTGCATTATTTGTTAATGTTTGCTGCAGTGATGACACATGCTTATCTTTCAGACTATAGGACTATGACTACCACCAAACACAGGCAGTAGGCAATGAAAATATCTCTCCCAACTACCACCACAACTCACCCCAAGTCGATTGCTATGGCACTGTGCCATTTTACCTAAAAGGCAGATACCTTACACCGGTGTAGTTCTGCTTATCCCACTACTCTCCAGTCTCTTTTCTTTATTCTATATTTTATTCCTTTATTTTATAATTAGCACATGGATACCACCTTCATATATTATAAATCCTACTGGAAATGTTATAAGTTTTGCTTATGTTATAGTTTTATTTTTTAAAAAAAATTGAAGGGGAAGTAGTCTTTAAAATCTATCCATATTTCTATTATTTTAAGTATTCTCCATTCCTTCCTGAAGAGCCAAATTTCCCTCCAGTATAGCTTCCTTTTTTAAAAGATTTTTTAAAAATCTTTGATTGATTGATTGATTGATTGATTGATATGTGGTGCTGAGGATGGAACCCAGTACTTCACACATGCTAGGCAAGCGTTTTACCACTGTGCTACAACCCTAGCCCCATTACTTCCTTTTATCTAGAAGAACTTCAGCATTTTCTTTTTTTTTTTTTTATAATTTTTAATATGTACAACTCATAGTGCATATATTTAGTATCTTTTTACATACAACTGTTTGTATACAAAGTATATTCGTACAATTTAGGTCTTCAATCATGCATTAAGGAAAATGATATCCGTCTCATTCAACCACCTTTTTCCCCCCCCCCTCCCTCCCCTCTTGCTCCCTCCCTTACCCTCCCTTCCCTTGACCATTCTAGTGTTCCTCTAATCCTCCTATGTACCCCATCCAACAATACTTTGAAATAGCCTCCTTATATAAGAGAGAACATTTGGTACTTGGATTTTTGAGACTGACTAACTTCACTTAGCATTATGTCTTCCAACTTCATCCATTTACCTGCAAATGCCATTAATTTATTTTCTTTTATTGCTGAGTAAAATTCCATTGTGCGTATATACCACATTTTCTTAATCCACTCATTTACTGAGGGACATCTAGGTTGATTCCACAACCTAGCTATTGTGAATTGTGCAGCTACAAACATTGAGATAGCTGTGTCACTGTAATATGCTGTTTTTAAGTCCTTTGGGAATAGACCCAAGAGTGGGACGGCTGGGTCATAGGATGGTTCCATTCCCAGTTTTCCAAGAAATCTCCATACTGCTTTCCATAACGGTTGCACCATTTTGCAGTCCCACCAGCAATGTATGAGTGTGCCTTTTTCTCCACATCCTCTCCAACATTTATTGTTGCTTGTGTTCTTGATGGCTGCCATTCTGACTGGAGTGAAGTGAAATCTTAGAGTAGTTTTGATTTGCATTTCTCTAATTGCCAGCGATGTTGAACATTTTTTCATGTATTTGTTGATTAATCGTGTATCTTCTTCTGAGAGGTGTCTTCTCAATTCCTTAGCCCATTTATTGATTGGGTTATTTGTTTTTTTAGTGTAAAGTTTTTTGAGTTCTTTATATATTCTAGAGATTAGTGCTCTATCTGATGTGCATGTATTAAATATTTGTTCCCAATTAGTTGGCTCTCTATTCACCTCACTGATTGTTTCTTTTGCTGAAAAGAAGCTTTTTAGTTTATTTAAATCTATCCCATTCTTTAATTCTTGGTAGTAATTCTTGCGCTACAGGATTCTTATTAAGGAACTTGGGGCCTAATCCAACATGTTGGAAATTGGAGCTTACTTTTTCTTCTATTAGGTGTATTGTCTCTGATCTAATTCCTAGGTCTTTGATCCACTTTGAATTGAGTTTTGTGCATGGTGAGAGATAAAGGTTTAATTTCATTTTGTTGCATATGGATTTCCAGTTTTCCCAGCACCATTTGTTGAAGAGGCTATCCTTTCTCCACTGTACATTTTTGGCACCTTTGTCTAATATAAGATAGCTGTAATTAAATGTATTAGTCTCTGTATCCTCAATTCTGTACCATTGGTCCACCAGTCTGTTTTGGTGCCAATACCATGCTGTTTTTGTTACTATTGCTCTATAGTATAATTTAAAGTCTGGTATGGTGATGCCCCCTGCTTCACTTTTCTTGCTCAGGATTGCTTTGGCTATTCTGGGTCTCTTATTTTTCCAGATGAATTTCATGACTGCTATTTCTATTTTTTTGAAGAATGACATTGGGATTTTGATAGGAATTGCATTAAATCTGTATAATGCTTTTGGTAGTATGGACATTTTGACAATATTAATTCTACCTATCCAAGAGCAAGGTAGGTCTTTCCATCTTCTGAGTTCATCTATAATTTCTTTCTTTAGTGTTCTATAATTTTCGTTATACAGGTCTTTCACCTCTTTCGTTAGGTTGATTCCCAGGTATTTTATTTTTTTTGATGCTATTGCAAATGGGGTATTTTTCATCATTTCCCTTTCAGAGTTTTTGTCGCTGATGTACACAAATGCCTTTGACTTATGTGTATTGATTTTGTATCCTGCAACTTTGCCAAATTCGTTTACTAGTTGTAAAAGTTTTCTGGTAGAGTTTTTTGGGTCTTCTAGGTAGATTATCATGTCATCAGCAAATAGTGCTAATTTGAGCTCTTCTTTTCCTATCTTGATCCCTTTAATTTCTTTCGTCTGTCTAATTGCTCTGGCCAGAGTTTCCAGTACTATGTTAAATAGCAGTGGTGAAAGGGGACATCCCTGTCTTGTTCCAGTTTTTAGAGGGAATGCTTTCAATTTTTCTCCATTTAAGATAATGTTAGCTCGGGGCCTTGCATAAATAGCTTTTATTATGTTAAGATATGTTCCTGATATTCCTAGTTTTTCTAGTGTTTTGAACATAAAGGGGTGTTGTATTTTGTCAAATGCTTTTTCTGCGTCAATTGAGATGATCATATGATTTTTGTCTTTAAGTCTATTGATGTGATGTATTATGTTTATTGATTTCCGAATATTGAACCAGCCTTGCATCCCTGGGATAAACCCCACTTGATCGTGGTGCACTATCTTTTTGATATGTTTTTGTATCCGATTTGCCAGGATTTTGTTGAGGATTTTTGCATCTATGTTCATTAAAGATATTGGCCTGAAGTTTTCTTTTTTGGATGTGTCTTTGCCTGGCTTTGGAATTAATGTAATATTGGCCTCATAGAAAGAGTCTGGAAGAGCTCCCTCTTTTTCTATTTCTTGAAATAGTTTGAAGAGCATTGGTATTAGTTCTTCTTTGAAAGTCTTATAGAACTCGGCTGTAAACCCATCAGGTCCTGGACTTTTTCTTGTTGGTAGCTTTTTGATGACATCTTCTATTTCTTCGCTTGTAATTGATCTATTTAAATTATGTATAGCCTCCACATCCAGTTTAGGCAAATCATATGACTCTAGAAATCTGTCAATGCATTCGGTATTTTCTATTTTATTAGAGTACAAGTTTTCAAAGTAATTTCTAATTATATTCTGTATATCTGAGGTGTTTGTTGTGATATTCCCTTTTTCATCACGAATGTTAGTAATTTGAGTTTTTTCTCTTCTTCTTTTCGTTAGCATTGCTAAGGGTCTGTCAATTTTGTTTATTTTTTCAAAGAACCAACTTTTAGTTTTGTCAATTCTTTGAATGGTTTCCTTAGTCTCAATTTCATTAATTTCTGCTCTGATTTTAATTATTTCCTGTCTTCTACTGCTCTTGGTGTTGGTCTGTTCTTCTTTTTCTAATGCTTTGAGGTGTGATGTTAATTCATTTATTTGTTGGTTTTTTTTTCCTCTTAAGGAATGAACTCAGTGCAATGAATTTTCCTCTTACTACTGCCTTCATAGTGTCCCAGAGATTTCTATATGATGTATCTGTGTTCTCATTTACCTCTAGGAATTTTTTGATCTCCTCTTTGATGTCTTCTTCAACCCCTTGTTCATTCAGTAGCATGTTGTTTAGCTTCCAGTTGTTGGAGTAGTTTTTCTTATTCCTTGTTTTGTCGTTGATTTCCAATTTCATCCCTTTATGGTCCGATAGCATGCAGGGTAGTATCTCTATTTTTTTATATTTGCTGAGAGTTGCCTTGTGACATAATATATGGTCTATTTTGGAGAAGGAGCCATGTGCTGCTGAGAAAAATGTGTATTCGTTTACTGAGGGATGAAATATTCTATATATGTCTGTTAGGTCTAAATTGTTAATTGTTTTGAGGAGGCTTAAAGTTTCTTTGTTTAGCTTTTGTTTGGATGATCTATCCATTGGTGAGAGAGGTGTGTTGAAGTCCCCTAGAATAACTGTGTTGTGGTCTATTTTACTCTTGAACTTAAGAAGCGTTTGTTTGATGAATGTAGGTGCTCCATTATTTGGGGCATACAGATTTATGATTGTTATATCCTGTTGATGGATGGTTCCCTTAAGTAATAAGAAATATCCATCTTTGTCCCTCTTGATTAATTTTGGTTTGAAGTCTACCTTATTTGATATGAGAATGGAAACCCCTGCTTGCTTCCGCCGGCCATGTGAGTGATAAGACTTTTCCCAGCCTTTCACTTTCAGTCTGTTGATGTCTTTTTCTATGAGGTGTGTTTCTTGGAGACAGCAAATTGTTGGGTCATTTCTTTTAATCCATTCTGATAATCTGTGTCTTTTGATTGGCGAGTTTAGGCCATTAACATTCAGGGTTATTATTGAGATGTGATTTTTATTCCCATCCATTTTTATTTGACTTATGGTCTTTAGCTTGATTTGGTTTCTCTTCTGGTTGGTATTTCCTTTAGTTTAATATCTCCCTTTGTTGATTTTCGTTATCATCTTTCTCTTCTTCTTCATGAAAAATGTTGCCCAGGATGTTCAGAAGTGCTGGCTTTCGAGTTGTGAAATCTTTTAACTTTTGCTTGTCGTGGAAGGTTTTTATTTCATCTTCGAATCTAAAGCTCAATTTTGCTGGATATAAGATTCTTGGTTGACATCCCTTTTCTTTCAGAGCTTGAAATATGCTATTCCAGGATCTTCTTGCTTTTAAGGTCTGGGTTGAAAAATCTGAACATAATCTGATTGGTTTCCCCCTATATGTAATTTGCTTCCTTTCTCTTGTGGCTTTTAGTATTCTCTCCTTGCTCAGTGTATTAGGCATTTTCATTATAATGTGTCTAGGTGTGGCTCTGTTGAGATTTTGTTTGTTTGGTGTTCGGTATGCCTCTTGAACTTGGTTTTCCATTTCATTCCTCAAGCTTGGAAAATTTTCTGTAATTATTTCATTAAATAGATTACTCATTCCTTTGGCTTGAAACTCTGCCCCTTCCTCTACGCCAATCACTCTTAAGTTTGGTCTTTTTATGCTGTCCCATAATTCCTGGATGTTATGTTCATGATTATTAACAAGTTTTGCTGTATGGTTTAAATTCTTCTCTAAGACATATATTTTGTCTTCATTGTCTGAGGTTCTATCTTCCAGATGGTCTATTCTGTTGGAGATGTTTTCAATTGAGCTTTTATTTTGGTTTATTGCTTCTTTCATTTCTGGAATTTCTGTTTGGATTCTCTTTAGAGCCTCTATTTCCCTATTGAAGTAATCTTTTACTTCCTGTATTTGTTTTTGGAGTTCTTTGTCAAAATGATCTTTTGCCTCCTGTACCTGCTCCCTCATCTCATTTTTGAGTTCATTCTTAAGTTCCATAAACATTTGGCATATGTAATTTCTAAATTCCATCTCTGGCATTTGACCAACTGTGCTTGCCATGACATCTGCCGATGAGGTATCTTGATTTGTTTGTGTCATTTTCTTTCCTTGTTTTTTCATGTTGCTTGTGTGTCTATTCTTCCTGCACTGTGGGACCTTGACTGTTTCGATTTTACCTTAAAGCCTTATGTTGTTCCTGTAGTTCAATGCTATCAGATCACCTTATAATTCCTTTATACTTTTAAAACCTAACACTTTCTATTCAGAAAATCCAAGTTTGGTCACAATGTACAGATTTTGTTATCCCAGATATTATTTCCAATTTACTCTGTACGTTTCTGATAGGGTTTTATAGCTTCAAGTATTGGATACAGAGGTGTTATGTTTAGGAAGAAGGAAGTGTCTTGAATTGTTCTTTCTTGGAAAGTATGAAAAGAGATATCTATTGAAATGGTTTAGTGGAAGTGGTTTAGTATCAGTAGACGATGGAAGAAAGAGAATGGGGTTGACAATTAGGTAAAAAGATCAATTTATATATATAGTAAGTTGGAAAAGAAAAAAATGATAAAGAGTAGGAATTGGTGTAAGAGAGAGGAGAGAGAGAATCAAGGAAATAGAGAGTAAACTATATATAACACCACTTTGCTACCCAGTTCAATTGCGCCGGTTCTAGAAATCCCAAGTTTTGCGTATAACTTGTTTTTGGCTCTGTTTAGTATGCACTGGCAGGATGTAAACATGAAAGATGAAGGAGGAAGAAAAGATACAAGGGTGAGAAGGAGTAAAAGAATGAAAGAAAAAGGGAGCGGAAGCAGATAAACACACTAACAATCAATGCGGAAGGAAAAAAAAAAAAAAAAGCAGAACAAAACAAAGCCAAAAAAAGAAAAAGAAAAATAAACAAACAAACATACAAACAACAACAACAAAAAAAAACCCTCCCTGCAATCCAGAAAATCAAGCAGACCAATAAAAAGAAAGGGAAAAAAAAAAAAAAAAAAAAGTCAAACCCCAAGTCTCAGACAAAACGGGCCCTGGGAAGCCCCCCTCTTTTTTTCCTTTCCAGTTCAAACCAATTGCTATTGGATCACAGTCTGTGATCCTGTCAGTGAAATCAAGGCTGCATCCTAGGCCAGCGGCTGCACGGTTCAGTGAAGGAGTGGCCCAGGGGGACTGTGTGTGTCAGCAGATGAATGGCGCCGGGAAGGGGGATCTTCCAGAAGGCACCCCCTCCCCAAGCCCACCCACAGTTGCAGTCCCCTGTGGCCGCTGTGCCAGCCTCAGAAACGCCTTCCCCTGCTGACCAACCAAGTCTCACCCAATTGTGCGTTGTCTTCAGAGAGCTGGAGAGTCCCTGGGTGGATGCAGCAGTCGCTCTCCGTCTCCTCCCCTTTGTCAGGACCAGCCCCTGCAGCTTTCAAAGATGGCGGTGCTCTCCTTCCAGTCAACAGCAGCTCCGCAGACTCCCAGACTCCCGTATCCTTGCCGATCGCACCGGGAAGCCACACCGAGGGTCACGTCAGGCGGAGTGTGGATTCGAACTGGTGTGTGGACCCGCGGTCTCCCGTGGCTCCCCAGCACCAATCCCGCCGGCTGTTATCGCTGGTTTTTATCGCCGGTTTCATGCTAGTGTGCCATGAGTTTGGCTGGGGTTTGCAGTAGTAGCGCGGTCTCCTCACACTGACCTTGTTTCGCACGGCCTGTGCACCGCCCAGGCGGTTTTGCAGGAGCCTCGCGGCTCCAGCCGCTGCAGACAGCTTGTCTCTTTCTCTCTCTGGTAGTGGTAATCAAACCATCCAGGATATCGGTATTTTCAGTCCATATATATATAATGAAAGGCAATTTATCTGCTTTGTTGGATTCTTTCTACGGAACTGTCCTGAAGTGCGGCTTCCTCTAATCCGCCATCTTGGATCTCCACTTCAGCATTTCTTACAGCGCAGGACTACTCATGATAAATTCTTCTAGTTTCTTTTATTTAAAATATCTTCAGTTGACAGTCATTCTTTTTAAAAGACTATTTTCACTAAATGTAAAATTATGAGTTGATAAGTTTTTTCTTTAAGCATGCTAAAGATGTTGGTTGTTTTCTGACTTGTATTGTTTTTAGAGAGAGGTCTTTAGTTACGGAAATCATTGTTTCTCTTTTGTAATGTGTCAGTTTACCCTGGCTGCTGTCAAGATTTCCTGCTTATATTTGGATTTCAACTGTTTGACTAAGTCATCTAAGCATAATTTTCTTGCTCTATATCTAGTTTGGGATCCTTGGGCTTCTTGAATCTGCAAATTATGTCTTTTACCAATTTTGAGGACTTTTTGGCTGTTCTTCAAACAGGTTTTCTTTCCCTTTTTCTTTATCTGGAACTTCGATTACACATATATTAAATCCTTTGCTATTGTCCACATTCTTGAAACTCTGTTCATTCTTTTAGTCTTTTTCTCCCTATCTTCAAGTTCATTGACCTTTCTTTATTCTACTATTAAGCCACCCAACACATTTTTTTGTTTGTTTAAGATATTGTAATATTCAGTTCTAGGATTTTCATTTGATTTTTTTAAAAAATATTTTCTATTTCTTTGCTGAGTTTTCTGATCTCCTTCCTTATAAAACTTGTTTTCACGATCTCATTGGGCCAAACTATTACAACTTTTTGTCTGAGAATGACAATGTGTAGCTCATCTTGGGGTGGGTTTTCCATTGATTTTGTCTTTTTCCTTGAAGCTGAGTTATACTTTGCACATCAAGCAATTTTACATTTTTTTCTGAACATCATAAATATTATATTATGAAGACTTTGAATAATTTGGTAAAATTTATCCTTACATTCCCGATGCTATATGAATGGAATTCTTTATTTCATTTTAAGATATTTCATTGAAGGTATATAAAACAGAACCAATTGTGTATTAAGCTCAGATCCTGTAAACTTCCTAAACTCTTTTATTAGATCTAGTAGTTGTTTAGTAGATTTGAGGATGTTGTACGCTGTTTGTGAAAACAGACAGTTTTACTTCTTTCTTTCCAACTCATTTGTCTTTAAATTTTTTTAAAAATGTCACCAACAAGAACCTGCTGTATTACCCAAAGGACTTAAAATCAGCATACTCTAGTGACACAGCCACATCAAAGTTTATAACAGCTCAATCCACAATAGCTAAATTGTGGAACCAACCTAGATGCCCTTCAATAGATAAATGGATAAAGAAACTATGGTATATATACACAAGGTAATATTACTCAGCATTGAAAGAGAATAAAATTATAGCATCTGCAGGTAAATGGATGGAGTTGGAGAATATCATATTAAGCGAAGTAAGCCAATCCAAAAAAAAAAAAAAAAAAAAAAAAAAACCAAAGGCTGAATAATGTTCTCTCTGATAAGTGGATGCTGATCTATAAAAGGGAGAGAAGGCATGGGAAGAATGAAGGAATTTTGGTTTGGGCAAAGGGAAAGGGTGAGGGGAGGGGGCATGGGGGTAGGTAAGATGGTGGAATGAGACGAACATCATTACCCTAGGTACATGTATGATTGCACAAATGGTGCGACTCTACATCATGCACAACCAGAGAAATGAAAAGTTATGCTCCATTTGTGTACAATGAAATAAAAGCATTGTGCTGTCATGTATAACTAATTAGGAATTTTTTTAAAAAAAGACTTTACTGTATGATTTTGAATAGAAGTGGTGACAGTATAAATCTTTGTCTCATTTTTGATCTGTGGGAAAGAATTCAATCATTCACTATTTAGTATAATGTTAGTTGTATGTGTGTGTGTGTGTGTGTGTGTGTGTGTGTGTGTGTGTGCATGCCCTTTGTCAAATTGAGAAAGTTAGAATCTTTCTTTGAAATAAACTTTTTTTTTTTTTTTAATAGGGTGCTGAGGATCGATCCCAGTGCCTCACATGTGCTAGGCGAACACTCTACCGCTGACCCACAACCCCAGCCCCTAGAATCTTTTTTAGAGCAATAAGCTTCAGACATCAGGAAGGGGCCAAGGACCAAAGCCAAGTGGGGTCCTAAGGATTCCAGAATATCATCTTTGGCAGGAGTTGGCAGAGATACTGGCCACTGACTGAGAGGTAAAATCAGACAGCCCAAGGCACTGTTCCCTTCCTCTCTTCCACACCTGAGCAGGAGTGAGCTGTCAGCCTCTAGTGCTGCTAGGCTGGTGGCACTTCCTGGTGGCTCCAGAAAAAAAGATGAATGGGTTGCATAGAAGTGTCAGTCAGCAGAGAAGGGGGCTGGCTTATTGAGATGGGTAGTCCTTGGTAACAGAGATAGCTTTCAAAAATATTAGATTTATTCACTATAATTTATAAATCTGCTTAATGACAATTTAAAATATTTCTTTTAAAGTAATGCTTCAAAACACATCAGAGTTTGGTTCATCACATGTTCTAAACCATATTCAAAGATATTTTAAGTATCTCATCTAAAATATTTGAGGAGCAAAGGAGAATATAAATAAATAAATAATACATGTATAGTGCTTTTAGTGGGTCAAGAAAATGAAACAGAAAGATAACCACTATTCCAATGATACCCAGGGGCCTCAAAAGAACAGTTGTGCCTTAAATAAAAACTCTCCCCTAAAATCTCTGGGGCGTAAAGTATTCTTGCCACTAAACCACTGAGTTGTGAGACCCAAGAGTTGGTGTAATCTTAAGGTCATTTTGTTCAATCTCAGATAAGTTATAATGATAACAATGATGATGATAATGCCAAATACTTGTATGGAATTCACAGTGTATTTTGTAATATTAATAATAATAATAATAATAACCTTGTAATATAGTAGTTTATGCCCATTTTGCAGATGAGGAAAACTGAAAATAGAGGTATAAACATCTAACCAAGCTCTGCTGAAAATTGTATTCCCTTGCAGTTCCATTCTGGAAAAGATATGCCTGATAGAAAGTTCTGCTTATAAAAGTTAACCCCAGAGTTTTTTCCCTAACAACTCCAATTTATTTTTAATTTAATCTGAGCTGTTCCTTCTTCCTCCAAAATGATAGGAATTCCCAACCCAAACTCAGCACGCACTTTTAGTCTATTGCCCTCCCTGCATGAAGGCAGTGTTTTCCAGAAAACCTCCCTTGGCATTACTCTAAAGGTCACTGCCTGAATTACAAATTTACCTTTGCCCTTTGCTTCAATTACCACATTGCTTCTTCCTAGGATCCTGGAGCTCTGGGCAGGCAATAAATTCAGGCCTCTTTAACAAGCAGGCAGTGTCCCTGTTGTCCAGGGGACAGCACTCAATAAACATGCCGTGCCTTGAACCTCCCCAATCTCCACTTATCTCTGAAACTAATTACCTTGCTAACTGCGGAAGCTGCACAGCCATGCTAATAAGCAGCTGGACAGTGGCAAGATTTGCTCTCAGGAGAAAAGCCACAATGCAGTGGCAGAAATAGGAGCCTCAGGAAGTTCAGACCAACTCTTCTCTGAGACTAAGCTCCAGAAATTTTTGAAATGCCACTTAGCAGGGAGATGGACTTGGATGCAAATTCCTCCTGGTGCTGCATGTGTACGTTAATTAGCATTCCGAGAAATAAAGAAAAATGAAGATTTAAAGGTCACCACATTAACATTTTGCCCCCATTTCTAAATAGCTATGTGTCTATACTAATTCTCCACCCATTCCTTCTATTAATCACCATCTCTAAGGACAGCGTGGCCAAAGTAGATTAGCCAACATGTTTCCTGGTGGCCAAATTCTTCTCCATAAATAATAATAAAAGGCATCACTGTTTATTTGCTCAACTTTAACATTTTCATGTAAGTATGAGTCACAGAAGTGGCTAAACTTATAGTTCCCACTGAAAAGGCAAAATTTCTCGTTTATCTGCAAGCCAAGATCAGTGTCAGGTCATGCTTTTTTTTTAAACCGGACTGGTGGTTCTGATTTTTCTCCCTATGAAGACCTTTTATTTATGTATTTATTTATTTTTGAGAAAAGACTCATTAGTGACAACTCTTTTTCTGTATGAGATGAGAGGTCACTGCAATCCTTCAACTGCAAAGAATACAATGTCTTTTTTAGATTCAAAGCCACTCAATTCTATTAGAAAGATGATATGAGGCAGTTTGGAATTCAGTAGCTTCTGGTCACCATAACCTGACCACCCCATTCCCCCACTATCTGCAATTACCTGAAGCCTTCATCTTGAAATAACTTCTTTTCACACTTCCCTGGTCCCCTAGAACCAATGCACAGCGATCCTTGGACAGGTGGGAGCCTCTGCTATGGTTTGGATAAGTGTCTCCCAAAGGCCTGTATGTTAAAATCTTGGTGGCCAACCTGAACTACTGGGATGTGGTAGGACCATTAAGAGGTGGAGCCTAGTGGAAGGAAGTCGGGTCACTGGGGTATTGCTTTGAAGGAGATATTGGGACCCTGCCCCCGCTATTCCTTTCTCTTTTTCTTTCATGATGCCATGAGGTGAGTAGCTTCCCCAGCAATGAACACTTGCCATGATGTGCTGCCTCAATACAGGCCAAAAGCAATAGGGCCAATCAACCATGAACTGAAACCTCTAAAACTATGAGTCAAAATAAACCTTTCCTCCTTATCAGTTGACTATCTCAGGCATTTTGTTATAGTAATGGAAATCTGACTAGCAGAGCCCCCAAACCCTACAAGTTCCAAGAGGCAAGAGTTACTAAAGGTTTTCTTCAGGAAGTCTTCAAATACACACTTGCACTACTTCTGCAACCCTCACCCTTCATGAGAAACATTTTTTACTTTATCATGGAAAGACATTCTCAGATAAAATCTGTCCCAGTTTTTACTGATGCAGGGAGACCTTTCAGAGATTTGAGAAGTTGGGGGGCCTGTATTCCAACCATTATGACCAGTGAGCATAGGCCCTGAGCTTTGGGAGTCAACAAAACATTTTTTCTTTTTTTCCTAAAGCACATCCACATTGCATTTCTTCAGTGGCACACACACACATACATTAAGTACAGAATGTTCCCGAAGCTGATAGAAAGAGGAGCCAATGTCCTGACAATTAATCTCTGCAATCTTCTTCTTTTTTTTTTTTCTAGTAAGCAGCCAAATATCATTCTAAATCAGCAGCTGTAAAGGTCATATGGGAAATTTGTTGCCATCTTCAAATAATTTCTTATGCACAAGAGGAGAATATGTTGGAACAAGGACAGGAATGGATGTTTCCTCTTAGGTGTCAACCTGAGAGGCATGAGATATTCCCCAGCATGGTGACAGCACCCCTCCTTCCCTCCCTGTCCTCCCAGGTAGGTAATCACTCACTTAATACCAAGGTATAGTATTATCCAGGCCATACGAGCATTATTGATTCACCGGCTTTCATAGACCTGGGTGCTACCCAGTGGGCTCTATTATTACAAATATAATAGGCAAGAAACAGTTCTCTTGTTAGACAATTCCAAGTTTTATTGATCCCATCACTTCTGTCTAATGGTACATATCCAGGAACAATAAATCTCAAAAAAAAAAAAAAAAAAAAGATTGAAAAAAGAAATCAAATGTGCATTTTCTAGTATTTGTAAGCTGGTCAGTTCCTCATCTATAAGAAAAGTATGAACAAAATATTACATTTTGGCTGTGCATCAGGAGAAGTCCCCAAGAGGCACACAATCTCCTTTCCTGTTTAAAGAAGGAGAAGAAGAAGAAGAAGAAGAAGAAGAAGAAGAAGAAGAAGAAGAAATTTAAGACCCCACAGAGAGAGGGAAAGGCTCCACTGCTCTTCACACAGGGTTTTGAGAACTTCGAATAGGGGCTGTACAATCTGCTCAGTGGTTGTTTAAGAGCAGACAGAGCCATACGCCACCCCTGACTGTAACTCAGCCCAGTTTCCTGATGCCTATAGGCCACCAAGAGGTCCTCACCTGGAAGATAAAAGATAGTGCCCAGAGGGACATTTAAGGTCACCCGAATAAGCAACCCAATAGCAGAAGAAAGTAGAAGTGGCTATGGTTCCATTTCCTTGGTCAAAAAGACAAGCTGACAGGAAGAAGGATACCCAAGGCAGGCTGGCCCTTAATGGAACCATACCTACAAACAAATTCCTATTCAGGATGAACAAAATGTTTGAGCAAAAGAATTATAATGGAAATTATCATGGAAACATGATGCTTCTGATCCTGGGTTGGTACTCTAAGCTTTGCCCAGCAGAAGAATCCATCGCCAGAGGGACGATGTGGCTCCTCTAGATCCTCATGTGACTCCATCTTCCCAACCAGTGTGTGTACAGACCTGGGTGGTAGCAACAGCAATGCCTCACATGGGAAGCCACCAGACACTTCTGAAAGCCCCAACAAAATGTCTTCTGTGTGTTCAGAAAAAAAATTCCCTCCCGCAGGGCTCTACGCATGCTCTGCCCAGATCCGGGACCTGTCTGCACCATCCCGCACCCTGGCCCACCACCATGTCATGGCCATTTGGAGGTTTATGGCAAAGCTAGATGGGACTCTCTCCTTTCAGTTCAGTCATTCTTGTAAAAGCCCTGCTTTTGGATATTCCAATATTTATAGTTTTGAGCACAACAGCTCTTTCAGTTCTTATTGACTGTTCTCTCTCGCTTAAGGGGTATCAGAACACAGCAAGAGACAATGCCGTTGTTAGAGTCACTACACTCTCTGATGGTGATGGTTCTGTGACTGGGTCTACAAGGCATGCCTGGCTCCTTACTTTAGGTTAACTTCTCTCCAAGGGGTTCCCTTATCTCTTACACACAGGAGCTTCCTCCATCTCATCGTGCAGGGGGGCTGTTCATACCCAGATAAATCAGAACACCAGCAGCAGGCAGATATCAGGCCAAAGTAGGGCTGTCCCTCATCTTCCTCTAGGAAAGCTATCCTAGTCCTCCCAGAGGATGTCCCATGAGGTATAAGGCTCTGGGGCAGGGAGTCCGCACACAACGTGAGATCTTCTCTCATGTTTGTTGCTGCGTCTGATCAGATGCACCCTCTGACGCAAGCCACACATCTCTATTTTGAGAGATGCAGTACACAGTTTTAAATCAGATATTCAAAAGCTTTTAAAACTCTCTGAAAGGAAAGGATGAAATCAAGGTTCACTGGGAGCAATTTCCACCTTTTCTACAAGCTATTTCAAGTTGTTCTATTACCTGTCAGTCGCACCTCCTCACAGGAGCCACTCAGGAAACATTTGATGAACAAAACCAAGTTCTATTTCACTCTCCTGCCATTGAAGAGGGGGAGGAACAAGGGAGAGAAGTAGAAAGGATTCCTGTTTTTTTATCCCACCTCAAGTCCTGAATCAAATCCACCACTCTGGTCTTCACATCTTGCCTAGCATTGGACAGTTGAATACACGAAACAGTTTGTAGGTGACTTGATAAAATACCAGCTGAAAATGTTTTCTATGGTTTTCACACTTTATGTTGATGGTTAAAATAGAAAACAAATATTTCATATTTCCAAAAGATTTCAAAATTGCCTTTTGGCATTGATGTCACTCACATGAAGTTTGTAAATAGCAGGAATTTTTCTTCTTATTTTAGAGAGAATTTTAGCCTATGGGACCATTTACTTAGTCATTCACGCTTTCACTTTCCTCCTCATATACCCATCCATCCACCCTTTATTCCTTCCATCTCAAGCCAGAATTAGGTCCATCTTTTCACCTGTGTGAAAGAAGTTTCAAAGTCACAACATAAGCAGGAGAAGGTAAAAGGTTATATATATATTTTTTTCGTAGCTCATCTCTTCTGTATCAGTGAAGATTCAACTAGAGAAAGAAACACTAGGAGATAATATATTAAGGGATTATTGGAAGGAACTGCTTATGCAATTATGTGAGCTGACCAGGAAGGTCTTATTTGACCATCTTGGCAAGCTGATGATCAGGACGATAATTACTACTCAGTTTTCTAGGCGAGAAAGCTAAGGGTAGAGTGAATTCAGCTATCTGGCGCTACATAAAATCCACACCAAACACTGATTTGAAACAACCACCAATTTATCAGATGGTTATGTGAGTGGACTGGGGCTCAGCTGGACAGTTCTTTGGCTGGCCTCACTTGGGATTTATCATGAAGCTGCATCAGATGGTGGCTGGAGCTGGAATGTCATAGATGGCTCACTCGCACATCTGGCACCTGACTGGGGACACTCTAAAAGGCAGGGCTCAGCTGTGACGCTGGGATGGCTGGGTCTCTCTCTCCATGGAGTCTCAGGGCCTTTCCTTCTCTTTTGGGCTCCAGAGCAGGGCAACGGGATTCTTAGATAGTGGCTCAGAGCTCCCCAAAGAGTAAATGTCTTCTTACGGCTTAAATCCAGAAATGACACTGTGTCACTGTCACTGCAGTCTACCACTTAGAGCAAATCACAAGCCTGTCTCAGCTTCAAGGGTCCAGAAGTACCAGCCTTAGGGACCACCGATGTGACCAGCTACTGCAGTTGTCTGAGTGATGAAGCTGGGGCTTGGACCCAGTTCTTTAACTCCAAGTTTTGTGAAGCTTGTTCTTATCCCACAGGTTATTACTTTTACCCCCAACAGAGGTGTTTCCCTCTGTTCTGTCCTCAGCCTCTTTCTCTCCAGTCTTATTTGGGAACCTCACTCCATTCCAGGAATTCTACAGCTCACTTCCATGAAAATGAGCCTCACTCCTTACCTCTTTGACTTTTCCTTTTTTCTGGTAGTTTACTGTCTTGCAAAGTCCAACCCGTCCTTCCTGCTCAGCATGTGCTTACATCCATGCCCTTCCCTCTGTGCTCGGTGACCACGGATTTGTCTTCTCCCAGCCACTGAAGTTTGAAGTCACTGAATACATCCCGCACCTCCCTCGTCCACAGCCTACACATGACCAAGGGACCAAATACTATTCACTTAACCTCCTCTTCTCAATCTATGCTTTTCTCAGTACTGCAGGCCTTAGAAAACCCCTGCCTAGGCTGCTTTAAAAATTATACTTTTATACACAACAAATGGTTTAAAACTAGAGGGGGAAATTACTCAGAACCCCATCTCCCTCTCACAATTACTCATTTATTTTATCTTATTTTTCAAATGCTTTTTTTTTTGTACCAGGGATTGAACTCAGGGGCACTCGACCACTGAGCCACATCCCCAGCCCTATTTTGTATTTTATGTTGAGACAGGGTCTCACTGAGTTGCTTAGCTGCTCACTGTTGCTGAGGTTTGTTTTGAACTCACAATCTTCCTGTCTCAGCCATCCGAGCTGCTGGGATTACAGGTGTGTACCACCATGCCTGGCTCAAATGCATTTTAAGAGAATTATTATTGTAGCATACATGTACTATTATCAACTACTTAGTTCACTAGTGTTTAATTTTACACCATAGTCTTCAGAGGCATAAAATTTTAATGACTACATCATTTTCCATTTTATAAGTGGATCCTCATTTACTTACCAATTTCTCTATTATTTTGTATTCTTCTCAGCATTACCTTATTTTTTTTTTTCTGTTATGATACTTAGTGATGAGCAACTTCATTTATGTAGCTTTTTAATGTTTGAGGTTGTTTCCTAAATATTCAAAATTGGTATTACTAGATTTAATGCTGTGAATATTTTGTAGCTCTTAATAATATTGCCAAGTACTTTCCAAATCAATTGAACTGTTTTATAATTTATTTTGAAATTGCTTAAACTATTTTGTATACAATATATGAATATACAGTTTTCTATTCCCTCAATTGGAACTGAATATATCAAAATTTTGATAATTTAATTAGTAAGAAGAAATATTTCAGTTTGTATTTCCTTGAATAATTATAAGACTGGCCTTTAGCATATAGTTGTTTACCAATTATAATTTTTCTTTTAGGAATTGTGTGTCCATGTCTTATTGGTTTGTCCTTTAATATTTTTCTACTTTTCTTACCAATTTTATGGTGCTTTATATAATATCAATACTCTGCCTACAATCTATTTCTTCTTCAATTGCCTATAAATCCTTTAATAATTTTTCAAGTCACAGCCCTGAATGTAACAATCTCCTCTTAAAAACAAAACAACCAATCAAATAAAACAGTCAGCAATTCCCTACTGTTTAGTATAGCAGTTTCCATCTCTTTCTCACCCAGACATCTGTGACAGATGGCAGTCACACACCTGACCACCACTATTGTACATCCTGGTCTATGCACAACTTCCCCCTTTTCCTAACCCTTAAGGAAGACTATTAAAATTTTCTACTTCTCAACTGATATGACCTGTTTTCACTTATTAAAAGCATATTATAGTTTGACACAGTTGCCCTTGTTTATTTTTGCTTTTATTGTTTGTGTGTTTGCTGAGATATCAACAACAACAACAAAAATCCTTGCTAACATAGGTATCAAGGAGCTTTTCTCCTGCATTTTCTTCTAGGAGTTTTATAGTTTCATGTTTAGGCCTTTAATCCATTCGAGCTGTATTCAAGGAACACTTTGCTTACATTTACTAGTTTGTTATGAATTATATTACAAAGAATGCAGACAAACAGCCAGAATGAAGAGATGCATAAGGCAAGGTATGGGGAAAAGCACGTGGAGCTCCCTTGTTCTCTCTGGGAGTCCCACCCTCCAGCAACCTCCATGTGTTGAACTATCCAGAAGCTCCCAAAGCCTAGTCCTTTTGAGTTTTTATGGAGGCTTCATTATATAGATATGATTGATTAAATCGTTGGCCATTGATGATCAGCCTGACCTTCAGCCTCTCCCCCGTCCCTGGAGGTTGGGGGATGAGACTGAAAAATTCCAACCCTCTAGTCACTCTGAAATTTACTCCAACACTGCTGTGGTCTTTCTGGTGAGCAGCCCTCATCCTGAAGTTCTCTAGAGGCCTCTTCCACTGGAAAACTCAATTGCTTATGAAAGATACTCTCATTTCTCTGTAAATTCCAGAATTTTAGAAGTTGTGTGCCAGGAAGCTGGGTGAAGACCAAATAAATATTGTATAATATCTAACAATCAGTGAGGTGAACAAAGAGCCTACTAATTGGGAACAAATTTTTACCACATGCACGTCAGATAGAGCACTAACTCTAGAATATATAAAGAACTCAAAAATCTTAACACCAAAAAAACAAATAACCCAATCAATAAATGGGCCAAGGAACTGAACAGACACTTCTCAGAAGAAGATATACAATCAATCAACAAATACATGAAAAAATGCTCAACCTCTCTGGCAATTAGAGAAATGCAAATCAAAACCACTCTAAGATTTCATCTCACACCTGTCAGAATGGCAGCTATTAAGAACACAAACAACAATAAATGTTGGAGAGGATGTGGAGAAAAAGGCACGCTCATACATTGTTGGTGGGACTGCAAAATGGTGCAGCCAATATGGAAAGCAGTATGGAGATACTTTGGAAAACTTGGAATGGAACCACCTTATATACACACAACGGAATATTACTCAGCAATAAGAGAGAATAAAATCGTGGCATTTGCAGGAAAATGGATGGAGTTAGAGAATATAATGCTAAGTGAAGTTAGCCAATCCCAGAAAGCCAAATGCCAAATGTTTTCTCTGATATAAGGAGGCCAATTCATAGTCGGGTTGGGATGGGGAGCTTAGGAGGATTAGAGGAACACTAGAATGGCCAATGGAGAGGGAGGGGAAGGGAGGGGGCAAAAGGGTGAAGGAAGAAAAAAAGATGGTAGAATGAGATGGATATCATTACCATAAGTGCATGTATGAAGTCACGAATGGTGTGACTATACTTTGCCTACAACCAGAGATTTGTAAAAAAGTGCTCTATATGTGTAATATGAAATGTAATGCATTCTGCTGTCATTTATAACATCTTAGAATAAAAAATAAATAAATTTTAAAAATAAATAAATAAAATAAAGGTATCCAAAAAATCCCACGCTATTAAAAAAAAAACATTATTTCCAAGCATGCCTAAAGAAATATATTGTATAATATCACATGATAGATATATTAACTTGCTTGACTGTAGTAATAATTTCACTATGTATATATATCAAAATATTACATGGTATGCCTTATATATAAGAATAAAATAAATATATAAGACATTTTTATAAATAAAAATAAGGTGTATTTTCTTTTACTTGATTGAGCATAATTATAAAATCTGACTTAATGTTCTTTTATGGAAGTGTCAATGTCTACATTATCTTGGGGTTGACATTGACATAGGCTGATCGTCCCTTCCCCAAAGAATGGGTCACATTTCCCTGTTTCTTCATAAATTAAGTAATTTTGGATTATGTCATTGATACATGCATACTATATTGTGGAGACTTTCAATTCTCTTATATTTCTTTAAAGAGTGTTTTCCCCCCTTTTAGAAGGCAACTTAGACTCACAATGCAATGCAGTGGTGAGTCTAGTGGTGACTCTGACATGGGTCAGCAGTCAACTGAGTTCTGGGCACAGTTTATGCAGAGAATTTGACGTTCCCTTCCCTGGTTTCCCCTTTAAGAGATTCCTCCATCTCTCTCTGGTGGTCCTGATTACCCAAGATTCTTCCCCTGAATCCCCTCACCAGAGAGGCACAGACTTCCTAGTGAAGTGATAACCCTTCCTGTCAACACCTTGATTAAACTGCACTGTCTGATGCTGGTTATTGGCAGGCACTTCTTCCAAGTTTTGAGTCTCTTTCTGCTTTTCTGTACTCCTCAGAGCTCTTAGTCTCTTAAAAATAGTTTTGTCCAGACTTTATAGTTATTATCTGTTAGAGAGTTAGGCTATTAGATTGAAATTTACTCCAACATACTGGAGGCAGAAGTCTTTTAGAATATGTGCTTGTTATGTGCAGTGGAAGGTTTATAAAATATACATGGTGTTAATTTAAAATGAGCAGAGAGGTATTTTAATTTCAAGAATCACTATGTAGTTATCTCATAACTTTTGGTTAATTATGGCTGCAGAAGCACAAGAATTTAAAGTGTAATAGCATTTCTCTATGTTAATCACCTCTATACTCACTTTCAATGAACACACAGAGTTTTTAGAATTCTTTTCGTACTGATTATAGCCATGGAAAATATAATGTGTTTTGTTAAATAAGTAGGGAGAACAAGCAGAATCTGACTGGTCTAGTTTATTCTGAATCCCACAAATATTCCAAAAGTAAATAAGCATCTACCCTATAACTAGTGTCTTAGTCTGTTTTGCATTACTATAACAGAACACCTTAGATTAGGTCATTTAAAAAGAATAGATGTTTGTTTAGTTCATGGTTCTGGATGCTACAGTTTCAATCAAGGGACTGCACCTGTCAAAAGCCTTCAGCTGGTTGCAACATCAAAATCCAAAGGGCAACATTGTCCTGAACTCTTAAACTAAAAGGCATTTTGTAAGTACTGTGAGAAACAGTAGATTTCTGTGGGGAGTCTAGAAGTATTGTTCATGCACAGACTTCTCTTTACATTTCCCAGGGAAGGTAGAAGTTTCCCATGCTTGCTTGGGCAAGGTCAATGGAATTTTGGTGTCTGGTAAGGGTGGGAGACTCTAGTACTTTCTTGGTCAAACATCATAAGAATGTTGGCAATGTCACTGGTATCTTATGTTCTGATAGGAGCATAGGAAGTTTGATAAGAGCCGAAGAACTTTGGCACCATCCCTAGTTTCTTTGGTCACACATATTGGCTACCACTTGGTGGACCTGGTAATATGACCTTCATAGCAGGTCCCAGCTGAGCAGTGTTATCTAAATTAAACCTTAAGTCCATTTATGGGCCATTTTCATTGGTGAGTTTCCATATAGGGAAAAAAGAATAAAAACATTTGTCGGGTAATCAATATTCACCCCACTCCACAAAAATGACTGCTTTAATCAACCATCTGAAACCACAGGGATTATAGACACTAATATGTAATATTCATATTTGTGGCTAAATGTCCTTGTGGATGACTCTCTAAAGGGTACACATATTGTGCATATGTTCAGTTGAGCCCTATCCTCAATTCAGTTTCTCTTCCACAAAGCCAAGCAGCTTGCTGTCCTGTGTTCACACTCTGCTGGGTCTTGCCACTGACCTTGCCCTCAGTCATCCTCAGAGCCTCTTTGTCCTTCCGCCATCCTGTCAATTACACACATCAACCCACAACTGAAAACTGACCCCTTTGAGGAAGCGTCCCAAGGACTTTCCTCTTGATCTGATTGTTTCTATGGATCATTAGGTCAATGCCCCAAGATTTTGCAGTTGTGAACTTTGTTCTAGCACTGTGATTAGCCAGTTCTGCGACCACAGGGAAGTCAGTTCATCTCTCTGAGCAGAAACATCCTGAGTTATAAAGTAAGAATATTACAGAGGAGATCACTGAGGAGAGAATGAAGCACATCAGCTGTGGTCATGACCCCTTCACTTCTATAAGGAGAAGGGACTGGCTTCTGTTGATTTCTATATTTGTTTTCTTTCATGTGAGACATTATTAATTTTTTTTCCTTTTTTTAAAAAAATCTTTTTTAAAGTCAGTATCACATGAGAGTTATTGCTTCTTGGAGATAAAGACTTTCTGAAAAAATAAAGACACCCTCCTCCCTGACATCTTTAGATGCAAGCTTTTACACCATCATATGACATTTCCCAGGTTTGACTGGATCAGAAAACACAATGCAGGGTAAGAACAAGTTAAGGCTATGGGAAAATCTAGCGTAAGCTGTTGGAAATATTGGGGAGAAATAAATCTCATGAGTGTCTGCTTTGTCCTTTTCCCTGTGGGAAAGTCTTCATAGCACAGAGAAGCCATTGCAACATTAAGAGAACACATCACTTCCACACACAAAGGCAGATACCCTCTGATAACCCTGGCATTCTTTGGATAAGATTTTGTTAAGCATTGTAGCATATTTATTCAGATATAGTTGTACCAATCTGGGTATGACAGATAAATTAGAAGAAAGAATCGGTGAGTTGGAGAGTAAGGGGTATCCTGTCTGTTTTCTCACACTTAAGAATCTGAGCATCAGTTTTCTCCAAATGTAAAATGTGGATAGTAATTCTCAGTGAAGTGCCATGAGGCTCAATTTATATAACAGATCTGAAAGGGCTTGATAAATGGGAGCACATTGTATCATTATAAGTTAACATTATTACAAAGGATAAAAATCCCCTTCTGAGGCTGGGGTAGCAGGCTCAGTGGTAGAGCACTTGCCTAGCATGCATGAGGCACTGAGTTCCATCCCCAGCACCACATAAAAATAAATAAATAAATAAATGAAATAAAGGTTAAAAAAAATCCCCTTCTGTATGCTAATCATGCACAGTGTCTAAGTTCTCCTTTCATAGCAGCTGTGCAGGCCTATTTTTTGGTACAGTTAACCCCCTGTATCCACAGGTTCTGAATTCATGGATTTAGTCAATCGCACATCAAAAAGATTTAGGAAAAGAATTGGGTCTATACTGAACATGTACAGACTTTTTCTTATTCCTTAAACAATACAGTATAACTATTTACGTGGAATTGACCTTACATAAAGTATTTTAAGTAATCTAGAAATGATTTTTATTGTGTACAGGAGGATGTGGTGGGTTATATACAAATACTATGCCATTTTACATAATGGACTTGAGCATCCAAGGAATTTTATATCTATGGGGTTTCTGGACCAGTTCCTCAAGGACACTGAGGGACAACTGCACTTTGTTACTCATACCCCTGATTCATACCCCTTGTCTTATCAAATTGCCTACCTTGACATGTCCACTGGGATTCCTAAAGTCACCTCAAATCCTACAGATCCAAAAGTAAGCTCATGATATTTCTTCCTTAAAATTCATCTTCTTTTAGCATTCCTTAACTCAAGGAATGCTCCTATTTTTCATAAAAGTGTTTAAGCCAGAAAATCAGGAATTATCATGGACATCTGCTTGAGAGCATCACCTTAGAATTTTCCCATCTCCCTCTTCACTGCCCTGGTAATCACCAACTTGATACAAGCTAATCTCTTCTCTTGCCTGAACTATGTACCGCCTCCTCATTGCTCTCCCTGCACCCCCAGGCTTGGCTCACTCCATCTTGAACATTTGTTCACCATTATCAGAATGACTCTTTCAAAACACAGGTCTGATCATGGCACCCTTCAGCTTAAATGGCTTCGATGGCTTTCCATCAGTCTTAGGAAAAAGACATAGAGGGCGTAATAATCCAGCCACCACCCACTGGTCCAGCCTTATCATGATTGCTCCCTTCGCAGAACACTGGCCTCATTCCTGTTCCTTGAGTTTGCAACATTCTCTTCTGCTACCAACATTTGTGCTTACTGCAGTCTCTACCCCAAACCCTCTTCCATCACCTACACCTGGCTAAGTCTGTGTTACTTTCTCTCCCTGACACACCTGACTGAGGCAGATCCCCATACTCTTCTCTCATGAAGCATCATGTGCTCCGGCTACAGAACCCTTTCATGATTGTGGGTTACTTCTGTGAAGCCGTCTCTGCCACTAAAGTTCTATGAGGACAGGCAGCACACCTGTCTGACTTCCTATTGTATGTCCAGGTCTGACATATACCAGGCTCTGGATAACTATTTTTTGAATGAATGAATGATGGTATGGTTATTGATTATTTATCTTTTCCCTAAGAATAGTAAGTTCCTAAGAAGTCAAGTGCATCTAATTCATCTTAGTAATGTCAGTGTCTAGCACTGGCCTAACATATAACAATCATTAAGTGTTTGTTGAAGGAATAAACGAATTGCAAGATTGAGGGATTATGGTGTAATGGAAAGATCAGAGTCAGAGAGATCTTAATATGAGTCCTACCTTCTTCTTCCCTGCTGGTGAGGCCAGAGACAATTTCTTAGCCTTTCAGAAACTCAGTTTCCTCTCTATACACTTACCTCAGAAGTCTGTAATAATAAAGGAGGTAGCAGTATAGGGACCCTGCACAAAGTCTGATGAATAGTAATCACACAAGTTCTCACCCATGTTCCTCTACTAAGGAGTCAGACACAAAATAAACACATTAATAAATATTTTAAATACTCTGGAGTTCAGTTTTCAGTCAAGAATCACTGAAGCCCATCCTGAAGGTAGAAGGTAGGAATGAGAAGTAAGGAGGACTTAGTCTCAGCAAGGATAACTTTCCCAAGGAAGCAATGTTGAGGTTGAGAAGGGAAGGGCTTAGGCTAGTGAAGAAGGCATAGCAATTTTTCTAGATAGAGGAACCAACACTTGTGAAGACCTGAATCTAGAGGGAGCTAGGCTCATGTGAGAATCAAAAAAAAAAAAAAAAAGTCTACACATCTGGAGGATGTAGAAGTCAGGGAGTGGCTGGAGCAGTAGTCTGGTGAGCCTTTTCAGGGCATGCCAAGTGTTTCTCATCTCTTATGGCCAGAGAGACAGACCAAAGCATGGAAGGAATTCAAGGAAAATTCAATAGGAAGGAATGTGGAATCCAGTCAGTTGGTCAAGCAAGTTAGTTGTAATTAATCTAAAAAGGATCTATTTAAGTGAAGTCACAAAAGTTGAGAGAAGTGATAAGTGAGCAAGATTAAAAGTATAGCTTGCACTCATGGAATGCTGGTTGCAAAACCACTGTGATTTGGGGGATAGTGTCAAAGTCCCCCAGTGTTACATCAAGTGTGAAAAGGGTTCAACATGTCCACTGTGGCTTATATAGAATCATCCTGGACACATGTAGTCCCCAAGTCCCTCCAGCTCTAAATCTGTATGAACTCACAAATACATCGATAACCTCAATGTGACTGAAATTAAAAAAAAAAAAAATGTTCCAGGAAGATGTAGGAACTGAGACTCACAGAGCTAAGAGAGACACAGACAAGGACCCAAAGAGAGGAAGAGTTGATAGTACCATTGACGGCCAAGATGCATTTTAAATATGTCACTCAATGACATGCTGGGGGTGGAGGGCAAACTACAGGGAGTGGGGTGCTGGATGGGAGAGCAGAAGAGGGAGGCCCTCCAGATACTAGGAGCAGGGCAGTCAGGCTCACCAAAGAAGATACAATCACCATGCTAGAGGAGAGGCAGGTTGACAGCCAGTTACTAGAGAGCACCAAAGATCACTTCCAGAGTCCACAGGCCATGGGTGGAAGCTCCCAATACCATGTCAGACCAGACCTAAAATAGGCCTAGAACTAAACCAGCAACCAAAGCTAGAAGCAGAATTCTTTTCTATTTTCCATCAATCATTTTTTAAAAAAATGTAAGGCACTGCAACATTTTCCAAAAAATTAAATCTTAATTATAAACCTAATACATATCAGATCAAGGAATTCTGCTATAGTTGAAAAGGAGATGAGAGGGGGGTATTGGGCTCCACTTTATCTATTGAAGATGGAGGGGTCTGTTTAGCCTCCTTGTAATCACTGGGATTAAGGACTTGTGGGGGAGACATTCAACTTTTCCTCCAATTCTTTCCCCTTTCCCAAGGACAGCTCAAAGAGACCCGAGTTAGCAAGTTCTAGCCTCTGATCAGTTGCTCTCAGTCTTGGCCAAGAAAAAAGCAAAACATGAATGCTAAGTCTTATAAAGGGTCTTGGCTATGTTGGCCACAGATGGAGCCAAACCAGAAAAATAAAACATTTCTATGAGAGTTATCAGGCTTGAAGGTAGGTAAAGAAAAAAAATTATATTTTTATATTTTGTCCACATTTTCCCTGGCATACAATTAGGGCATAAAACTAGGTAATGGCAGCCATCATGCGAGCAAGAATGGCCTTTGGATTTGACTGAGGCAGAAGGTTCCAGGTTGTTGTGGATCTGAAGCTGTGCTACAGAGAGCTGGTGTTACAGGAAGTTCTTGGTACAACAGCAGTAAAGAATATGCACAGGGCTGGGATTGTGGCTCAGCGGTAGAGCGCTCGCCTAGCACGTGTGCGGCCCGGGTTTGATCCTCAGCACCACGTACAAATAAACGCATTGTGTACAACTAAAGCAAATAAATAAATAAAAAAAAAAAAAAAAAGAATATGCACAGTGTTCATGTCCAGCAAGCATATTAAATGCTTGGCTAATCCTTCACGAAATGTGAATAATGACAATAAAAACACAGGCAAAGGAGCAGGGGAAGGCTGCCCATTCTTTATTGGTGGATACACAAATTGGTCCAACTTTCCTCTAGAGAACTTTGGCAATATAATCATCCTTTTAAGTATGCATACCCATCATCATAGCAATTCCACTTCTAGGAGTTTATCTTGTGGAAATGCTCAACCAAGTGCACCCATATATAGAGATAGAAGGTTCTTGCAGCATAGTTTTTAATAGCAAAAGAAGGAAATGGAAATATTAACATAACCATTAGTAGTGAGCTTGTCTAAAACGTTATGAGCTGTACTCAGAATGGAGAATAAAAAAGCAGCTTTTAAAAGAAGATATATCTATATGTACAGAGAAATAATTATTGATATAGTAAGCAAAAGAGAGTTTCAGGAAATAATATGGCATAATTGCATTCTTGTGTAAAATACTCAAACTATATGCATCAAGATAATCCATATTGACAGCTAGATGGTTATTAGCAATTCCATAGAAAAAAAATTAATTTAATACCACATTTTAACAATGTTTTTGTCTTGGGGACAGGTGTGTGGGTGTGCAAGGATTTAGTGGACCTTCATTTTTCAACTTTATATCCTTCAGTGTTATCTGCAATATTTTCAACAAGAAAACAGTAAAATGGGTGTGAAAAATGCCAGGGAATGACGGTATCTGGATTTGCAGCCAGATGGGGCTGACTCTACTGTCTGTATTCTCTGTTCTACACCAGAAGCAAACACACATCACTATCTACAAAAATACCTGTCTGACTGCCGACCTGTCCAGGATGCTCACCACCAAGATGCCTCACCACCAGCTCCAGCACCCTGCTGCTGACACTATTCGCTGTCTTATCCCCTAGGAACAACGCCCTGCCATTGGAATCCCTGCACTAGAGCATGTGTGAGTCCCTGGACATTTAGAACCTGGAGATTTCCTTTCTTATCAATCACAAATCTAGTTCCCTATTAGAAAACTAAACATATGAACATGTTAAGCAAACATTAGAGCAGTGCCTGGGTTCAGACCAAAGGTCTCAGACAGACAAGCTCCAAGACCTGATTGACATCATCCACCCTGCTAACATTGAAACTCCTGGACTAGGGGCTGCAGTTAGTTTGTGAAGGGGGCCTCAGTTCTTTCCTAGCTGTGTGGAAATCCTCCTAAGGCTCTTGGTCTGTTCCACTGAGAAGGCTTTTCCACTTGCTTGTCTTCTGAGGGCCTAGGGTGTGGATTTCTGATATTACCCTCCCACTCTTTCCTGCTAAACTTTCC
The DNA here is from genome assembly GCA_025594165.1 of Tamias sibiricus. Classification (NCBI taxonomy): domain Eukaryota; kingdom Metazoa; phylum Chordata; class Mammalia; order Rodentia; family Sciuridae; genus Tamias; species Tamias sibiricus. Next base: position 52,776,881 of record CM046659.1, read on the forward strand.
TTTCTCCAGGAGCCATTATGTAAAGGCCTGGGGCTTTCCTGACCTCTTACTTTCTCACTTCTTCCTCTCCTGCAGCCAAAACCTCTTTTATTCATGCTCTTTCACATTCACTCATAGGCCCCTACTGCTCCAGGCCATGGTGTCAACCCAAGGAGACTTCTGCTTTACCTTACAGTTTTGTGTTTACTCTTCTTTCTGTTTGAGAAATGTCTACTCTTGATCCTTCTCTTTGAACACTTCTTTTTGTTGTTTTTGTTCTTTTTAGACACATAACAGTAGAGTATATTTTAACATATTATACACACGTGGAATAGAACTTATTCTAATTAGAATCCCAGTCTTGTGGATATACATGATGTGGAGTTACACTAGTTGTGTATTCATATACAAACATGGTAAAATTATGTCTGATTCATTCTACTGTCTTTCCTATTCCCACCGGCCCCTCCCATCCCTTCATTCCCCTTTATCTTATCCAATGAACTTCTATTCTTTTCCCTCCCTACCCTCTCTTATTTTGGGTTAGCATCCACATATCAGAGAGAACATTCAGCCTTTGATTTTCTGAGACTGGCTTATTTCACTTAGCATGATATTCTCCAGTTTCATCCATTTACTGGCAAATGCCATGATTTCATTCTTCTTTATGGCTGAGTAATATTTCATTATGTATATATATCACATTTTCTTTATCTATTCATCTGTGGTAGGGCACCTAGGTTGGTTTCATAGCTTAGCTATTTCGAATGGCGCTGCTATAAACATTGATGTGGCTGTGTCACTGTAGTATGCTAATTTTAAGTCCTTTGGGTACAGGCCAACGAGTGGGATAGCTGCTTAGTGCCAGTTGCTATAACACAATACCACAGAATGGATGGCCTAAACAACAAACATTTACTTATCAACGTTCTGAAGGCTTAAAGTTCAAGATCAAGGTTGGCAGATTTGGTTTTTGGTTAGGGCTTTCTTCCTGGCTTGGAGGGACTACCTTCTTGTTGTGTGCTCCTGTGGTGGAGAGAAAGCAAGCTCTGGTTTCTTTTCCTCTTATAAGGACACTAATCCCATCAGGGGACCCTACACGCCTCATCACCTCATCTAAACCTAATGACCTCCCACAAGCCCCACCTCCAAATACTATCACATTAGGAGTTTGGGTTTCAACATACAAATTTGGGGGGAACATAAATGCTTGATCCTTAATGTAAGCTTTAGCAATTGTCAGTTAAAAACCTTTGTCTCCTTTTCTCATATGAAAAATAAATAAATAAAATGGTTGGCTCTGTGTTTGGATCCCTACAGTCCACAAGATAGATAGTTCCCCTGACTCTGAAAAGCCAGAGGCGTGAAGAAAATTTGGGAATATGTCTCCAAAACAGCCTGATTGACATGTCAATTTGCTTTACACACAAACCCCCAACACCCCCCCACACACACCCCTATGTTCCTGGAGGTGAGTTTGGTACAGTGGATAAGGTCCATACTTTTCAGGCAGTGGTGAACCAAGCCTAAGTTAAGGTGTTTTTATTTCTGGAGATAAGCCTCTTCCATGGTCTGGTCCTTTGACATTTCTCAAAGATTCTGATGGTGCCATGCAAGTTTGTTTGTTATACCCTGTCCATCCTAAATTCCTTCTCTTAAGAGCTTAAACTTTCAGAATGCTTCTGATTGGGGATATTTATTATAAAAAAAATTAAATAAAGTAAATAAAAATAAATGAAGAAAACTACCACAACTTATTGCCCCTCCCCCTCCTGTGGTGGCCCCCTCTTTCTCAGCTCTTAGTCTCTGACATATTGAACATCATTTTATATTTATTGCGTTTATTGCTTGTCATTTATTCTTCCTATAGAATATAAACTCCAAACAGGCAGGGAGCATGGTCTGTTTTGTTTACTGATGTATCTCACGTATGCCCTGTAAAAAGTCTGAGATGTATTAGGGGTTCAAAAATAATTTGTGGGACCAACCTAGGTGCCTGTCAACAAATGGATAAAGAAAACATGGTATGTATATATACACAATGGAGTTTTACTCAGCCATAAAGAAGAATTAAATCATGTCATTTGCTGGTAAATGGATGTAACCTGAGAACATCGTGCTAAGTAAAATAAGCCAGACTCAGCCAAGGGCCAAATTTTCCTCTCATTTGAGAAGCTAGAGAGAAACAAGAGAACAAATGGGGAGGGGCAGTATCATGAAAATAAAAAGAACAGTGGGGTAGAGGAAGGGGGTCACATGGAAGGGAGCAGAAGCTGGTAAGGGGAGCAACTGCGGAATGAAATTGACCGTTTTGTGCTGCATGCATGTCTGAATACACCACAGCGAATTCCTGTGTGTATCTATAACGCGCCAATTAAAAAAAAACAATAAATAGAAAGAGGAAGACCAGTGGAGTAAAGAAAGGGGCAGAAAAAGAAGAAGTAGTGGGACTTGAGAGTGAGCAAACTATACTATACGTAACTGTCATATGTGTTTGTGATGATGACAAAATGAACACCCACTAGTAAGTATAATACACTAATAAAAATATTTTAAAAATTATTTGTGGAATTGAAGTTGCAAGCGGGACATGATTCAAGGTTCCTTTCCTGGTCCCCAAACCCTCTGATTTTCAAAGCTTTCCTTCTGGTGGGTCAGTCCCCCTTGTGCCCGCTTGCTGGCACTCTCCTAGGAAGCTGGCCTTGCTCCCTCCTGCCAACTCCCCTGACACTGATCCACTGTTTGTGTACTACTCCTCTTAGGCACAAAGACAATTTTCTGCCCAAGGGCTAACAGCCAAGCTCAGGAAACCCAGCCCAGATGTGAAACCCTGAGCTTGGCAGCTGGCAGCCAGACATGGCGAGCAGCCCCTCGCTCTCTGCAGCCATTTCCAAGCACTCCCGGGCATGCCGTGAAACTCCTCTGCACTTTTCTGAACACATACTTTGACTTGACATGACCTGGAAGGGAATGAGCAAGCCCCGCGTGCTGTGCTGCATCAGCTGCTTTTCAGTGAGCAAAGGTCCAGCCGTGTCCCTGTGCTCGGCACAGCCCTACCGGGGAAGCAGACACAAAGGCTGGGCCAGCTGACAAAAGGCCTTGGGGAGGGCCTCGGGTTTGTGCTTTCTGCCAGACAGAAGGGAAGGGCGGTGCAGATTATCACTGAGAACACTGACCTAAAGACCAGATGGGTGAGGGTGGATCCAATGTCCTAGGGCAGGATGATGGAAACTGGAGTACAGCTTCTTGCTGCCTCTTGGCTGTTAAGTGTATCCTCTGACCCTGACCCCAAGCAGCAGGGCCTTCACCCATGAGTGTGACTCAGGCACCCGAAGACTTTGAGGCCTTTCTTGCCTGCTACTCTTCCTCTCGGGGCTCCCTTGATTCTTTACTGGAAGACAACTGACTTCCATGGCACAGTATCCTCCCTCAGCCCAGGCTACCACTCCCATAGTTCAGGTCTGCACATCTCTATTTTTCTGAGCGGCAAACACAGTTCCTTGCATTGAATAAATACTCCATAGTCATTGAATAGAGGAATCAATACTGAGTAAGTGCTTGTGATGGTTTGGATATGAAGTATCCCTCAGAAGCTCACGTGTGAGACAATTCAAGAAGGTTCAGAGGACTGATTGATTGGGTTTTGAGAGTCTTAACCCAATCAGTGAATTAATCACTTGATGGGATTAATTGAGTGGTAATGAAAGGCAGATAGGATGTAGTTGGAAGAGGTAGAGCATCAGGGGTGTGCCTTTGGGTATATATTTGTATTTGGCAAGTGGAGACTCTCTCTCTCTCTCTCTCTCTCTCTCTCTCTCTCTCTCTCTCTCTCTCTCCCTCTCCTTCTCCCTCCCTCTCTTTCTCTCTCTCTCTCTCTCTGCCATACTCTTCTTCCATGATGTTCTGCTTCACCTCAAGCCCCAAGGAATGGAGACTTCTGTCTATGGATTGAGACTTCTGAAACTGTGAGCCCTCAAACTTTTCCTGCTCTACAGTTGTTCTGGTCAGGTCCTTTAATCACCACCAAAAAAAAAAAAAAAAAAAAAAAAGCTGACTGAAACAGTGCTCATCCCTTTGATGCTACAGATTTGGAACAAAGTTCCTTTCCACATTTATTACAGTTATAGCACCAGTGTGGTCAGATAATCACCCAAGTGACCAGTCCTCATTTTTCAGCAAATCTCCACAGTGAATATTTTAGGCAATTTTTTTTTTTTTTGGTGTTTTTATGCAAAAGTAAGGAGCACAGAGCACAAAGCAAGCCTGACCACCTTAGGACCTCTGGAACTGATGCTTCAAAAGTTGTAACCTCCCCCACCTGTCACAGTGGGTCCCAGTCCTGAAGGTGCAGAAGTGGAGAAGGGAAATTTTCTGCAACGGTGTAGTTTAACATCAGAGCTGGGCAGTGCTGGTCCATTTCCCCCTAGCTATGCACATGTGCCAGCAGGAAAAACAGAAGTTAAAGTATTGGAAGTAGATTTTTAGGTTAATTTCTGGAAGACACCATAAGTGAATGAAAATACCTCAGACTTTGTGGTCAAATCAACATGATTTCCTAACCCAGTTCCACCATTACTAGCTACATGACTTGATTTTTAAAATGGAAAAAAAAAAAAAAAAAAGAAAGAAAGAAAGAGAAAGAAAAAAATCAAAGAAAACTTTGGAAAGAGAAAAGACTTGTAAAATAAAAAAATAGAAATATTTCTGTATATCTGTATAATCTTTTTGAGTTTTAAGCTAGGTATTATTGTAAGAGTCAAAAAGTTTGAGATTTTTCAAATTTAATAAGTAAAAACATTATAGTCTGCTAACGCTAGTTTACTGTTGAAGAAAAAAAAAAACTCTTTATAAATGTAGCATAGCCTACAGGGGTTACAGTCTGCAGGGGTGCATGGCCTCCACCCAGAGCAACTTCCAGACCTGCAGGCTACACGCATGGTAAGTACCCTGTACGAGGATATCATTTTTTTAATCTTTTATGACTTATTTTTACTGTAGCTTTTCTTTGTTTAGATACAAAAATACTAACCATTGTGTTACAACTGCCTACTGTACCCAGTACATTAACCTGCTATACAGGTTTGTGGCAGAGGAACAATAATAGTCTGGGTGTGTAATGGACTGTACCTGGTAGGTCTGTGTGAGCACACTCTGTGGTGTTTCCACAAGGGGAAAATTGCCTAACAACAAATTTCTTAGAATGCGTCCCCATCATTAATTGCTATGTGACTATACCTGGTACACGAAGGAGACATGAGTTGATTCAAACAATCAGTGCCAGAGAGACACTGAAGATTTGTGAAATCACGGGAGCCTACAGCAAGGTACACTAACATATCACTTCCTTTGTTTAGGTTTAGCATAATGCCTAGTGCACACAGCACATTCGAATATTGCATTTAAAAACTTTCTGGAATTTTTTTTCCTAGACATTTTCCATTCACACTTGATTGAGTTCCTACATGCAGAATCTGACCACATATGTTTGGTGGTTGTCCAGTTTGCTGGCACACAGTTCCTGAAGTCTTTGAAATTTGCAGAGTGTTAAGAGTAGCTTTCAACCAAGCAATTTTGGCATACACCTGTAATTCCAGCAACTTGGAATTACGGAGGCAAAAGGATTAAAAGTTTGAGCTAGCCTGGGCAACTTAGCAAGACCCCGCTCAGAACAAAAAATAAAAAGGGATAGAAAGAGCACCTCTGGGTTCAATCCCCAGTACCTGGAGAGAGTGAGTGCAGGGAGGGTCCCTACATAACCTCAGGATGACAGCTGGTCACCAGAAAAATCAAAGCATGATTAGAGGGTTGGGACATTCATCCCTAACCCCTGACCCTTGGGGAGTATAGGGGCTGAAGACCATCAATGGCCAGTGGTGTGATCAATCATGCCTACATAATGAAGCTTCCATGAAACCCGAAGGACAGAGCTCTGAAAACTGGACACAGGGAGATGCCTGCAGGGTGGGCAACCAGAGGGGCCATGGAAGCTCCACTCCCCTTCCCACATGCCTTGCTCTCTGCTTCTCATCCATCTGGCTATTGGTTTGCATCTTTTCTAATCTCTTTTATAATGAGTGGTCATCTTAAGGAAAGTGTTTCCTGAGTTCTGAAAGCTGCTTCAGCAAAATTAATCAAACCCAAGAGAAGAATCATGAGAACCTTTATTTATAGCTGGTCAGTCAGAGGCACAGGTCAAAACGTGAGATTTTTCATTGGCATCTGAAGCAGGAGATGGTCTTGTGGCACTGAGCCCTTAGCCGGGGGGATCTGATGTGATGTCCAGGTAGTGTCAGAATTTAATTGAATTAGAGGAGACCCAGCTGGGGTCCTTTGGAGAACTGCCGGTGTGTTAGGGGGGAAACCCACATCTGTTGTCAGAAGTGTGCTGACTGAGTGGTGTGTGAATAGCAAAATAACATTTTTCCTCCATGTTTCTATTAGTTACAGTCACTGGTAAGAAGTCACTAAAGAAGACTTGGTAGGCTTATTTTCTCAAACTAGTTTTCAGCTGGATAACCATAACTGAGTTTACTGTGACTAACTGGTAAGCCACTGCCTTCTGAGTAGAGAGGATATGATCTAGAAAAATCTACTTTCTCAACAAAGGAATACTTTTAGGGTGTCTCCCCCCCAACCTTTCTCTCTCCCTCCCCACCATCTACCACATCAAGAGAAGTAGTAAGAAAGAAAAAGCCCCTCTTATCTTTAAGGTCAGATGCACCAGCCTTTTTGAAATCAATGTGTTTCATGCTCAGAAATCCATTTCATGATCCATTTTCTTTTCAATGTTAACAATGGTGAATCAACAGTTTCCTCAGTGTGAATATTAGATGCAGCTTAAATATGAATAAAATCCTAGAGTCTTTATTTCAAATTATTCTATTTTTGTGCATCATTCTTTATCATGCTTCAGTATAGCTGAATTAACATCCAATGGTTCTGAATTATACAATTAACTACATTCAGCTTTAATTACAGTTACCAATTAATCCAAATCTACAAACATGATATCAGCTGAGAATCAGTTACAAATGACGACATCCAAGCGGCATCCCTACTGGTTCATTCCTTTTACCTAAGGAAGTTGAGGAAAATTCTGGCTAATAAGTAGTTTCCTGTGGGTCAACATGGGACTGCTAGATTACTAGTGATCTGGACTTCTTAGAAGGGAAACTGAGATCTCTCTGTAAATACCTCTGATAGTTTAGGCCAGGGGTTGACAAGTAATGGGCACAAGCATTGCCTCCTTTGTTTTTTATTGCAGCGCACACCACCAGTGATCTCTATACTCTCTCCTGCAGATCCCAAGGTGGGAGCCACAATATTTCTAAGATAGTCATCACCAATTGTATTAGTTATCTCTTGTTGTGTAACAAATTACACAAACAGAGCGACTTGAAGCAAAACACACTTATTGTCTCTCATTTTCTGTGAGTCAGGAGTCTGAGCATAGTTTCCATCACACAGGAGTCTGCTTCAAGGTCTCTCATGAAGCAATCTATAACCCAGGTGTTGACCAAGGCTAGGGTCTCATTTAAGTCTCCACCAGATAATGATTCACTTCCAAGCTCAGGTAGTTGTGGACTGAATCCAGTTCTTTTTTTTTTTTTTTTTTTTTGTACTGGTGATTGGACCATTTAGACATGTTGTACAACACAGAACACCTAAAAATATGTGATAAAAATACAAGAAAACTTCTTTTTAAAGGCATGGTTGAATCTGCTAAAATATATAAGAGAAATTCTCAGAAATGCAAAGCAATGAGAACACACAAATCTGAGAGGTAACAGCTCACCAAAGCATACACCCGGAATATCCGTCCATTTCCAGTGTACTAGAACTTGAGTTTTAGTGGACTAAAGATGTTGGGGGGAGACAGGCAGGAGAAAAGCCTGGGTTCTAAGCAGAGTGGGACCTTGGATTGGAGCTTACTCTTCTCTATCTAATAAAGCCAGAACACCAAAACACCAGACCCACAGAGGTAAACTAGGGTAAAACCCATCTTTCAGAGGAAAAGAGAGGATCACTACTCATTTTAGTCCTGACTATTAGGAGAGAAGAAAATAAGAAAAAATGATCCCTTAAGAATCCCTACACCCATGAGCATACTTCATGAATTAAGAATTTGCCCTAACTTCAAAAAATCTATAGCTGAAAATTTAGATTCAAATTACCTAATTTGTGTAGTCTCCAAGACTTCTGGTAGACCAAATCCTCTCAGAGGAATTAATTTTAAATCCAAGTTTCATACAATTCCCAAAAATAAAGTTCCAGTGAACTCACAACAACAGAATCACAAAACATACAAGAACAAGCCAATGTGAGCTAGAGTCTTACAATAAACCCAGAAATGATGAAAGCAGACATAAAAAGGCTGCAGACAGAGAAATTATAAGAAATGGAATATAAAGCAAATACATTAAAAATGTTTACATACAAAGAGAAGAATTTTTTTAATTCCAAAGAACAAAATTGTATTTGATTAGGCAAATTTTTGAAAACACAGCTGCTAGACACCCAAAGAGCACTAACATTAGAAATTTGATGTATGATCAACACAAGTTTAGACACAGCTGAAGAGAGAATTCATTAATTGGAATATAGATTTGAAAAAAATTACACAAAAATTAGCTCAGTGAGACAAATAAATGAAAAATTTGGAGGCAATATGAGGACATAAGACAAATGAAGGATAAATTAAGAATGTCTAACCAAAGTTCCTGAAGGAGATAACAGGGAGAATGGTGAAGAGGTGATGTTCAAAGACGTAAAAGATGAGAATTTTCTAGAATTGATAAAAGATATAAGTCTTCACATTCAAGAAATCCAGTGAATCCAAAGTAGAATAAATCAAAAGAGGATAAAATACAAATATCTAGATTTGTTGTTATTAAACTTAAGAACACCAAAGTTAAAAGAAGACCTTATTTACTGTGAAATATTTATTGTGTGTGTGTGTGTGTGTGTGTGTGTGTGTGTGTGTGTTACTGGAAATTAAATCCAGGGGTACTTTACCACTAAGCTACAAACTCAATCTTCTGTGAAAAAAAATTTTTTTTCATTAGTACCAGGGATTGAACTCGGGGAAGCTTAACCACTGAGCCACATCTCCAGCCCATTTTTATATTTTATTTAGAGACAGGGTCTTGCTGAGTTGCTTAGGGCCTTGCTAAGTTGCTGAGACTAGCTTTAAATTTGTGATGCTCCTGCTTCAGCCGCCTGAGCCACTGGGATTATAGGCATGCTGCACCATGCCTAGGCCCTCTGTGAAATATTTTTATCTACTAAAGAGAAAAGCCAAATTACATACAAAAACAATTGTCAGGTTGATTTGACTTGACATCTAACTTCTCAACAGTAACAAAGATAACAGAAGAAGATAACATAAGATGTTGGAAAGACTGAAAACAAATTACTCTCAATTTAGATTTCCGTTGTTTAAAATAACAAGAATAATGTCTAATTTGTGAACTTAAAAATAGAACAAAATACACTAGAAAATAGCACAAGTAAATGTAAGTTAGAAGTTAAAGTTCTCACACTTTTTTTTTTTTTTCTAGAGAAGGCAGATAGTGGTGGTTAATTTAAGATTTTATTGAATTGAGAAAGGTATTATTAAAATTTATGGGACAAACACTTAGAAATAGAGTAATTAAGAAGGGAAAAATTTAAATAGACTATAGCCTTGAAAATCTAAAACAAATCTAGATTTGTTGTTAATAAACGTCAGAACACCAAAGTTAAAAGAAGACCTTATTTACTGTGAAATATTTTGTGTGTGTGTGTGTGTGTGTGTGTGTGTGTGTGTGTGTTTTACTGGAAATTAAACCCAGGGGTACTTTACCACTAAGCTACAAACTCAATCTTCTGTGAAAAAAAATTTTTTTTTCATTAGTACCAGGGATTGAACTCGGGGAAGCTTAACCACTGAGCCACATCTCCAGCCCATTTTTATATTTTATTTAGAGACAGGGTCTTGCTGAGTTGCTTAGGGCCTTGCTAAGTTGCTGAGACTAGCTTTAAATTTGTGATGCTCCTGCTTCAGCCGCCTGAGCCACTGGGATTATAGGCATGCTGCACCATGCCTAGGCCCTCTGTGAAATATTTTTATCTACTAAAGAGAAAAGCCAAATTACATACAAAAACAATTGTCAGGTTGATTTGACTTGACATCTAACTTCTCAACAGTAACAAAGATAACAGAAGAAGATAACATAAGATGTTGGAAAGACTGAAAACAAATTACTCTCAATTTAGATTTCCGTTGTTTAAAATAACAAGAATAATGTCTAATTTGTGAACTTAAAAATAGAACAAAATACACTAGAAAATAGCACAAGTAAATGTAAGTTAGAAGTTAAAGTTCTCACACTTTTTTTTTTTTTCTAGAGAAGGCAGATAGTGGTGGTTAATTTAAGATTTTATTGAATTGAGAAAGGTATTATTAAAATTTATGGGACAAACACTTAGAAATAGAGTAATTAAGAAGGGAAAAATTTAAATAGACTATAGCCTTGAAAATCTAAAACAAATCTAGATTTGTTGTTAATAAACGTCAGAACACCAAAGTTAAAAAGAAGACCTTATTTACTGTGAAATATTTTGTGTGTGTGTGTGTGTGTGTGTGTGTGTGTGTTTTACTGGAAATTAAACCCAGGGGTACTTTACCACTAAGCAACATCCTCAATCTTCTGTGAAAAAAAAATTTTTTTATTAGTATCAGGGATTGAACTCGAAGGTGATAAGGGGAGATAAAATACGAGAGATCCCCAGAAAAAGTTGGAATAAATATACAGTATAAAATAAGATGGTAGAAATGAATCCAAATATATCAGTAAACTCAATTAATGTAGATGGAATTACTTCCCCAAATTTAAGAGAAAAAGATGGTTAGATTTGGAGCCAAATTGAGCTATGTCAAAACACATATAACTAAAACACATTAAGGTTTTTAAAATTTAAAATGAAGAAAGAGGAGTTGTAACAAAATCTGGTGTAGCTGGATTTATAGTAGACAAAATAGTTTTTAAGGCAAAACCACAGGGTCATTGTATATGAATAAATGTTCAACTTGGCAGGAAAATAGAGCAATTGAAATCTTGCATGTTCCTAATCAATTAACCTCAAAGTATGCAAATAAAAAAACTGATGGAATTCTAAAGAGAAATATAAATTCACCATCTTAGTGAAAGTGTCATTGCACCTTTCTCAACAAGGTAAGGACCAAAACCATGAAGATTTAAACCACACCATTAAAACTTGGTCTTATGGACATAAATAGAAACTGGCACCCAATAATTACATTCTTTTCACACATTTTTTTTTTTTTTTCCTTACGTACATAGGATACCATGGCAGAAACCAGTGATTGATCCCTGATTACTATTCTTTTTTTTGAGTTGTCACCTGTATACATAGCCATTCTGAGTAAAGAGTTATATTCTCAGCCTTCTTTGAAGGTAAGCATGGTCTACATTTTTGCCAATTGGATATAAGCAGAAATGACATATACCTGGGATTCCAGAAGGGAGTGGGCATGTTCCTCCTTTCTCCTGTCTGGAATACAGCTGGGATGTTCATATGATGGAAAAGATAAAAGCAAGAATGTTTGTAGCAGTACAATAGCCTAAGTCTGTAACACACAAATGCCCATCATTAAGGGAAGGAATAAGAAGATTTGGAAGATTCATACAATGAAAAACTGTGCTAGAGTAAAAATGAATGAATGCTTTATCAACATAGTGTAGAATAAAATAGGACGCAGAGGAATATATGCACTTTTATCCCAGTTATATAAAACTAAAATCTACATGATATATCTTAAGGGATGCATACAAATGTGGCAGAGAGAGAGAGAGAGAGAGAGAGAGAGAGAGAGAGAGGGAGAGAGAGAATAAAAACTAGAAAGACATCAAGAGAACGAGAAATTCAAAATTCAGCAGAATGGATACATCTTCATGGGGAGGAGGAAAAAAACTGGGGAGGAAATCACAACAGCTTTAGATTTACCTATAATGTTTTATACTGGGTTATTACACAGGCTAATGTTAATATCAGTCTTTAAAATGTATATATGCGTTATATATTCTCCACTGCACATGTAACATATATCATAATAACAAGTGAACTAATAAGAAAAAGGTCAGTAGGAAAACTACCAGATTCTACCTGGACATTTACATATTTAAAAGCCCATAACAATTATGACTTATTTATTGTCTAGTGTTTAACTCATTTAGTAAGCATTTATTATATGAAGTAATGATAGGGTAAATATTAGTATGAAGTGATTCTTTGATCAACCTTCTCATTTGGAAAACACAAAGGAGAACAACCAAGAATTAGGAGCAACATTTTCTAATTGCAGGATAAATAATTAATTCCTTGGGTGCAAATTTGCTACCAGTCATGTCACAGTTGCAGCCAAGATCACTTTCTTCCTTTAATCTTTGGCTAGGAAAAGCAGCAAGGGCAAAAGCTAACAACTTGAGTCCAGCCTGTCCTTGCCCATCTCCACCTGCTTCGGGGCTGTACCTCAAACTGCCTGTATCAGCTGCCTGGAGCTGCTCTTCCATGCTCAGCTCTCTTTTCCTTTCTGAATCCAGTTCCTCTGAAAGGCTTAATTAAGTTCTTCTTTTTCACCCTTCACAAGGCACTCTAAGGCCTATTGTTTCTCATAAAAGCCAGAATTAATTTCTCTAAAAGCTCTAATGCTTCCATTATCCCATTCCCAACCACATAGTGTTATTGTAAGGAGCCAGAAGCCCCACAACTCTAGGACCCAGAAGGAAAACTTTGTGTGTAGATCACCAATTCCTAGCAGACAGAGCACAAAACCTGCTCAACATCGTGTCGCTGATCTCCTTGTATGAACTGTCTTCTGAGATCCCAGCTCACTCTGGTTGGTAATTAGCCTCTCTGGGGCCTCACTACCACCTGCCCCACTCCACCCTGCCCTGCCCGCCCACTCCAGCCCTCCTCTCCCTCTCAGCTGTGATGCATATTCCAGGACAGCTGGGCAACAGCCCCTCTCAACTAGCTCCCACGACTTCCTTGCACCAGTCTCTTCACTCTGACCATCACTGGGAGGAAGTATGACTTGGGTCAGGGATGCTTTGTTCCTAGAGGACTGTTGTTACAGCTGTACACGGAATCATCCTATCCTGAAAAGAAGCCATCTTGGACTTTGAAGGTTCCTTGAAATACCAAAATGTCATGAAGATTTTGCCAAAAAAGGCAGAGAGGGTGGAGGTGGAAAGGATCACAACCAAGTTTGAGAAAGCCAATCATTTGTTTATTTATGAAATAGATTAATGATTCCCTAAACAGCAGGGACAGTGAAGAGTGGTATAGACTCCCAAAAGGCCCCCAATTGTTCATAAAAAGGCAAACTGGGTCCAGTCCAGGCTGGGTTAATTGGGATCCATGATAGGAGATTTTCAGTCTTTGCAAGAAAATAGCTGCTGACACCAGTGTGAACTTTGCCCTCTGGTCTGTTTTGCATTTCCAGGTCAGAGGCCAGATATTAGTGGCTTGCTATAGTCCCTAGGGACATGACAAAGTTCCCCAACACACACACAAACACACACACATACACTGGGATTATAAGCCTTCAGAGCCACTCAAGACCCCAGACAGACTGTGAATGACTCTAGGAGCAACCTCAGGCAGGCAGATCACATCAGATAGTCTTCCTCCCCTGCCTCCAGCTTTTCCTTCAATAGGAGAAGTACATTAGAATCCATATGTAGGGCTTTTCTCTTTCTACAGTGAGAAGGGGCACAGAGAAATTGGGCTTCATGTTACCCAGAAAAGTGAAGAGGGGTATCCCTATAAAGATGTGAGTAAAGCAGGTATTCTTTAACTTGTGGGGATGGTGACAGCAAAGGACAAGATTGTCTCATTGCCTATGGACAGAAATTTTAAACTCCCCGAAGCTGAGTGCTGGAAGGGAAGGTCTATAGCTTCTGTCAGACGCTTATGAGCTTCTGAGTCAGGTATGATTTTTGAATCCCTACCCTGTCACTCAGTAGCTTTCTGGCCTTAGGAATATTACTTCACCTTTGAGGGTCTCAGCTTTGTCATCTGTGAAACAGAACTTAAAAGATTTGCTGTGAGGATCAGTGGAGACTGTATCTAGAAGCACTGTGCCCAGCATGTATCCCTGAGTATAGCTTAGCTAGTACTACTAATACCCCGAAAGAGTAATTATTATTAATTATCCTTTCTTCCACTGGAAAAAAAATTCAAAATGCAATTGTAAACCACAGAGGCACTATGTCCTTTGCATCAGAGTTTAATGCCAAAGGCACATCATGAAAGGAAAAGAAATTTGCCATGGGCACCCTGGCCCTCTGTTTCTTCCTCAGAGCTGTTTTTCCCTGTGGGGTGTTTTCTCACCCGAGGCCAGCTCCAGAATTTCCACATAGAAGGAGCTTACATGCTCCAGGAAAGGAGCAGGAGCTTGAGGCCATTTTTGTACAGCATTCCTCTGTGGAAATAACAGTTGACCATATTGAAGAACAGGGGTGTTATGAGGCAGGGGCAGGAATAGAGATTATGGGGCAGTCACTCCTGTCCCAGGCACCCACTCCCCACCTAGACGTGCCTTTTAGAACTGCCACTCCCAGTTCCTCGTCAGAATGGATCTCTCTCCTTTCCTTAAATTCTGCTCTTTACTTAAATTCAGCTAATTTGAAAACAGAATCCACCCTGGTGTGTTAATGCTTCCTCAGATGTTATTCTCCCTGGAGGGGAAACAGCAGAGGAAAAGATCCTATCCAAAGGAGCCAGTCTCAGGGGAGAAATTATAGGCGCCATTGTGAGCCCGGGAGGAAGGGTCTGCAGACAGGCAGAGAGGATCAGCTCACCTCTGTGTTGGATACTGGGCAGCATATGTTTTTCTAGAAAGAGTCGAAGAAAGCTTAAGGCTATAGCCAGGGAGAATGACTGGGGGGAAATACACAAGAATAAAACATGAAATGATATGAAAGAACTTCTAAAATAATAAGGTAATTTTAAATGCAAGGTGGAGAAGGAAGCAATGGTGAGCCTACTCCAGGAATTTGCAGCTCTCTACTCTTGAAAAGTGAAGAAAGGACAGTAGTTCTATGATCAATGAATATTAACCACATGGCTATATGCTAGTTAAAAACAAAGTACTTTATTTCTATAGAAGCAACATAGTAAGGGTTCTCCTAGCAACCCTTAGGGCTGGAAAGGAAATTTCTCTACCCCACTTTCAAAGAACAATATTCACTGTGATAGCAATGTTGCTTAAACTGTTTTTATTTGGGCATAAAATTCCGATCTCTTAAATTCTGTTTTTATTTGGGCATAAGATTCCAATGGACCATTAGACTCTTGGATTTGAATATTCTAATAATATTACCCTTAAGGAACATGATTAAATCAATCAAGACAACATTCAGCAACTAAGATGTCAACAGATGCAAATGTAGAATCTTCCCTTAATGAAAGAGAGAGAAGAAAACTTCGTGAATTGACAACATGACAGAAACCATCCCCTAAGGACCATGCTGCTTCTACAGTAATAAAATACCTTGTTTCTAACTAGCATACAGCCATGTAGTTAAATTCTGGCCAACCCAAAATGATCATTTGCTAGGCACTGCTGAAAAAGAGAAGGGACAGGGACTCAATTTGCTCATTTTGGCCTCCACTGGCTGGAATGTAAACATGATAATGTGGAAGAGGGACACCTAGGATGCCTGACACAGAGGAACTGCCACGCCAGTCCTGGGCTGCTTAAAACTGAACTTTGAGAGGAGAGAGAAATTCCCGTTTCCTTAAGCCACCATAGTTTGGGGTCTCTTACAGCTGCCAGGTCTACAAATCAGCTAATATAATCCACTAGAAGGCTATCAAGTGGATTTGAGCCTGAAGAACCTATATCATCTAGTATTTCTTTTTTTTTTTTTTTTTAATCTTAGAATGAAAGCTTGGAATTTTATATTCTTATGTGATTTTCTAGAGTTTGATCACCTTGAGAACGGAATTTAAATATCTATTGTTCTCCATCACAGTAGCACCTCCACTTGGTTTCTCCAGTTCAGAGGAGCTCTTCTCAAAACAAACTGTTCTTTTTCCTAGCCAAAAAATATTCATGAGTGAACATATTATTTTAAAGGTCAATCTTAGAATCAACAAGAAGAGAAAGGTTAAGGAAAGAAAAGGAGAAAAAGAGAAGAAAATGAAAATATCAATCATATTGCATGATAACAATAGCCCCCAAATATTCATTTATTCCTTTCCCTTTTTAAGTATGCAGTTTATTATAAGCTGGGGACTATTTGGGGATTTATCAGTTTAATCTCAGTAGGCCTCCATGTGCTTTCCAAAATTAAAGGTGGCTGATGATCACAGACTTTTTTTCCTCTGTTCTGTGGTGATTCATCCAGGGGTTTCTGACCTTGCAGGATTCAAATTTATTATGAACAAGGAAGTTGATAGAGTTGCTTCTGTGCTGTCAAATACCAATAAACTAGCTCCTGTCAACTGGTGACCAATCTGGATACTTCTATTTTGGTTCCCAGATAAAAGCCTTCATAATAGGCTGTCTGATGGTCTTTCTGAACTCTTGCAAATTTTGACTGCATTGTTATGTCAGAAAATACAATTTTAGAACACCTACGATATGCCTAGCCCCATGATTTATACCAGGATATAAGGACAAATAGAACATAGTCCCTAACCTCAATGAATTCATGGTTCAGGAAGGGAAAAACTCAAAGATTCATGTTGTAGCATAAAGAAGATTATAAGAAGAGGTCAATGGTTGAGGATGCTATGGAAGACTTCATGGAAGAGGTGATTTTTTTCTTTTTAATTCAGCAAATATCTACTGGCAATTGTTGTGCCAGGAGCTCTGCTAGGTATTGGTAATACTGTAGTAACAAGACCCTCATGGTTCTTGTCCTTGTGAAAATGGACATTAAGTCCAATTCTGGGAAAATAAAGTTTCATTTCGGTATACCTGGTTTTGTTACCATAAAATATTCATGGTACAAGTCTGAGAGATTGAATTTGAGCTGGGTTTTGAAGAGTAATTTGGAGTGTTTCAGATAAATAAGAGGAGAAAGTGGGTATTCCTGATAAAGTGAATGGAATATGGGAAGAGTGGGGTGAAGTGAATGCATACGAAAGGCCCAGGGAACAGGTAGTATCCACAGCTATAACTATCCACGAGGGAAATAATGGTGGGAAAGGCCTGGAGTGGGATTTGAGATCTAACTGTGAAAGGCCTGATGAGACCATGTCCTTCAGTGTCTGGCCTAGATATATGGGCCGTTTGGGCAGACAAACAATCTGATGACCTTTCAAATGAGTAGTGTTTGAATGTTTTTCCAACATTCCAGTTACTAATTCTAGGTCAGAACTGAAAAATCTATTTATAAAACTGTAAACCAAAACAAAGGGGAAAAAACTCAAACAGAATAAATACATAGAATAATCCTTTTTTTTTTTTTTTTTTTTTTTTCTTTTTCTTTTTTCACCAGCCAAAGCAGAGTTTAAATTCTGGAAAGAACTCAGTTAAATGGTTCTCACTTTTCCATAGTTCTCTTCTCTCTTCAGTTTTCTTCTGGTCTTTTCTAAATCAGACATATTCTTGAGAATCATATTAAAGTATTAATTTTCAATGGTAAAATAAATCACTCTGACCTGGTCAACAGTCATTTGACATGTACATTCAGTTCCTAAATTTTTGCCACTTTCCACTGATTGAAACTGCACATGCACGAAGTAAAAATACTCACAGAAGGGCAGTCAGGGAGGGTTGTTTACAAACTCTCCAGTGTGAGCTGCTCTCCACTGCAAGGGGAATAAAATCAGCTTATCATTTTCCAGTCACATGAGGACTTGAGTGTAGAAAGCTGAGTTTTCCGGCACTGTTTCAGTCACTCAGAGATGGACTTCCCAGCTAGATGCTGGGTTAGCCCACCCTTTTATCAGATTTTGTGTCTGTAATAAACAGCTTTACTTTTAATGGTCTTGTATGTTTCTTGTGGACCCTTCAATTTGATGAAATATTTTGGAAATTCAATATGTGAAACATAAAGGCAGAGTTTTGCTGAATGAAGGTGGGTTAATTTTATGCATCAACTTGACAGGTATCAGGGCTGCCCAGGTAGCTGGTCAAACACTGGGTGTATCTGAGGGCATTTCCAGAAGAGAAGAGTGTTCAAATCACAGACTAAATGAAGAAGACCCACCCTCACCAGACCAGTTGGCATTAACTAATTCACTGAGGTCCTAAAAAGAACAAAAAAGCAAGGGAAGGGCAGATTTGCTCTTTGCTTGAGCTGGGACATCACTCTTTTGCTTTTGGACATCGGCACTGCCAGCTCTTAGGCCTTCAGACTCAGACCAGGACTTACCTCATCAGCTGTCCTATTCTCAGACCTTCAGGTTTGGACTAGATCTTCACTACAGACTTTTCTGGGCCTCCACCTTATGGATAGCAAAGGTGGCACTTCTCAGCCTCCAATGATAATATGAGCCAATATCTGAAATCTGTCTCTCAATCAATCGATTGATTGATAGATATATATCCTGTTGATTCCATTCCCCTGATACTGTAGGAGAGAAGTACTTAAGGATTTTCTTGTAAGCACTAGATGTAGACCCTAAGATTCTATGGCTCAAAAGAATGAGGGAGTCTAGTGGAAGTATTAAGCAGTAAAGACATTTTCATGTTTGTGAAACATCTTCCTTTTTCAAAGGAAGAAACCAGAGCCCACATCATTGGCAATAAGTTTTTGGTCAGTGGAAAAGCCCAAACAGACTAGATTAATTAGTGGATACCATCACTGCTATGGTAGGGATAATGTCCCCCAAATGTCCCTGTTTTAAAGGCTTGGTATCCAATGTGGTACCAATGTGGAATCTTTAGGAAGTGGGGCCCTGTGGAAGGCCCTTAGATCATTGGGGGCCTACCCTTAAAGGGGATTGTGGGATCTTATCCCTTCCTGGCTTTCTTTACTTCCTAGATGATGATGATATGAATAGTTTGCTTTGTCACACATTCTCTGCCATTGCCACCCAGCATCCCTACTAGAGGACCGATGCAATGGGCCCATCTGACCTTGGACTGGAACCTCCAAAACCATGAGATGAATAAAACTTTCCTCCTCACAAGTTAATTATCTCATGTGCTTTGTTATAGTAATGCAAAGCTGACCAGCACAATCTCCTCTTAATGAACATCTGCCAGACTCCAAATGTAAACACACACACACTTGGGATACCACCCCCACCCCCACCCATCTCACCATGAATGCATTAACCTCTGTAATGCGGCTACTTCAGAAGGTGACAGCAGCTTTAGCAATGACATGGGGTGAAATTCATTAACACAGAATAGCTGGTCATGAAGCAGCTGGGACAGAATTTTCCTGCTGGGAGTACCTTTCCTACCCACCTGCTTCACCAAGGAACTGTCAACCATAAATCATGGCAAGGTGGGAAGCACATGTTTGCTTGTATGTATATGCAGCAGTAACAACAAAAGCCTAGTGTAGGTAGTTATTTTGGCCTCTTCTTAACCTGCCACCTGGGCCTCAGAGTCAGCAGAGGTCTTAACCCTTGGCTTTTGTACATGCAAAATCCATCACCTTGACAGCTGGTGCCCCTAACAGGAATTACCTGAGTGGTGCCATCCCTTTGTCTGGGCCAGCATGTCTTCTCCAGTTCTACAGCCATAGGGTCAAGAGTCAGGCTTACACACCTGGCCTTGAAAATGTCCCACCAGTGCTTTTACACTAGAGGTGAATGTGTATAAGTTTGTGCATACACTTAGTGTTGGCATTGAGGGGATACTGGTACCTAAAATTTCCTCATTCAGAAAAAAAAAAAAACTGAAATTTTATTTGGGTCTTTCTCCCATTTAGGATCTAGTCAGCCCAAAGAATAGACTATCTTAATCTAGAATATTTGGGTTTTAATCTTTAGGTTCCCAGTGTGTGGATTCTGGATACCTTTGAAAACATAGTGGAAGTCATGAATGCTCCCCCAGAAACATGCCCAGGGGGTACCATCACTTCCCAATTGTCCTCTGCTGGGTACCAGAAGCCCTGCCCTAGGCTGACAAGCATTTTCTTTCTCCAATTATAAGAAAATTGCCTGTCCAAGGAAGAACATTACCGGCAACTATCAAGTCAGTGTTATTGGTCTGTTCAATACCATAAGTGCATGTGTGAAGACACGAATGGTGTGAATATACTTTGTATACAACCAGAGATATGTAAAAATGTGCTCTATTAGTGTAATATGAAATGTAATGCATTCTGCTGTCATTTATAACAACTTAGAATAAAAAATAAAAATAAAATAATAAATAAATACTTATTAAAAAAAAAAAAAAAAGAAGCTGGTCAGGTTAACAGCCCTGTTCCTCAGCCATACACATTGGGATAGTAGGTTCCAGTGGAATACAGAATAATTAGTTGGAAGGCTGTTTTCTGCCGTTTCCCTCCTCCATTTTCTCCCTAGGTTTCTCTTCTCCATCACCACATTAAATCTTGGTTTTTGATCACATTGCTCTCCTGTTTAGGCCATTTCAGTGACTTCCTGTCTACTGCAGGACACAGTCCAATCTCCTTGACATGCCTTCAAGGCCATCCATCTTCCTGCTCTGCCTTTTTTTTCTTCCATCCTCACCACATGTGTTATTTCAGCCACTGAGAAGCAGATAGTTTCCCTCAGGCTCCTGCTGCCTCACATCCTGTGTCTCTGCTCGTGGGCGGAGGGGATGTGGGGTCTCTGGCCTGCAGTGCTCTCTTCATCCTGTGGTCCCTCCCCATCCAGTCACTCAGACACCATCTGCTCAGGAGTCTTTGCTGGCTCCTCTGCCGAGCCTCCTTTCCCCAATCAGGGCACATAACAGTTTCTCATTTGTTCATGGGTAGGTCTTGCTCCCCATGAGACCATGTGCCCCTGGCAAGCATATCCAGGGCTTGTTACTTTGCATCACCAGGACCTGGTGCATAATAGCTGCTTAGCAAATATTTGAGGAAGAGGGAAAGGAGAGATTCTTTGAATATTTGATGCAGGGTTACTCTACGCTCCAACAAGTGTCCCTGAACATCTGTGCCTGCAGGACAATGTTAAATCACAGGATAAAAAGGAATGGGCTCATAATCAGTATATAAGCCCAAGAGAAGCAAGTCTCTCAGTTCATCCCAGGGCGAACCTGGTGTATTGTGCTCCCACCTTTCATTAAAACATCACAGATAAGGGCCCAGAATTTGGATCATGATCCTCAGGCTTAGAGGCACATTAGAATCACTGGGGAGCTTTAAAAAATAATGATACCTGGGTCACACCTCCAAGAGATTCTGATCTAATTGTTCTGGGTAGAATCTAGGCACCTGACATTTTAAAATCCCCACAAGTGATTCTGCGGCTGAGGTCCACCACCACTTCTGAGTGGGGCCTGGGCTGAAGTCCAGCTCTGGTACTAGGGCAGCTATGAACATTCTGCAGAGTCCTTTAATCTCCCGGAACCTCAGATTCTCTTTGTTGACTATTAATTTAGATAGGGAGGATTAAATGAGCTAATGACTGCCAGGTGCTCACAGTAAGTGCTCAGTTAATGTCAGACTAATTACTACGTGCTTATACTTAGGATCTAGAATGTCCCCCAGAGTTCATATGCCAAAGGCTTGGAGTCACTAGGGGCATACACTCAAAGGGGATTCTAGGACCCTGGCCTCTTACTTTTTCTTTTGCTTTCTCTGCCACATGCTGTTGCCATAATGTTCTATCAAACAACAGGCCCAAAAGCAATGAGTCCAACTAAAGCACAGACCGAAACCTCCAAAATTGTGAACCACAACAAACCTTTCCTCTTTATAAATTGATTATCTCAAGTTTTTTGTTATAGTAAAAAGAAAGCTAACATAGTATGATACCAACAACTTTTTCCTCCCAAAAGGAAACTCTAGGGACAGTGCTGGAAAAGGTGGCAAGCAATATAGAACACTAATTCCAATAACAATGACTGGCTGGGATGACATTTGTTTGTTAAAGCATCCAGGAACCCATAGGCTGCATGAACAAAGCAGTTAACACTTCACAATTAGCAAGATAAGATTATACAAATAAGCCAAAAATATGGTGAGGCTAGTTTTTAATGAGGCCTTATAACTAAAAATTGATGAATTTAATAAAGTAAATGAAGTTATTTTAGCTCCCAGTCTTGTTGATTCTGGGTAACTTCAAAAGCTCAGCAGACACTCAAAGGAGGTTCAAAAATCCTCAGGAACTGGGTCACTTTAGTTTAGGGGCTCAAACTGCAGAATCACCTGGGGGCATGTGAAAGTCTAGAACCCTGGATTCCAGTTCCAAGGAGCAGTGATGCTATTCATAAAGGTGTTTAAAATGTTTTTATTAGTGCATTATAGTCACACATAATAGTGGGGTTCATTTTGACATATTCATACATGCATGGAATAGAATTTGCTCCATTTCAGTCCCAGTATTTCCTCCATTCCTTCCTCTCTTCCACTGGTCTTGGGAGGGGCTTTAGATCACATCCCATAATCTCCACATAAGCCACCTGGATTTGCTAAACAGAATAACATTTTGACATGATATAGACAACTAATATATCATTCTCCTGTAAAGTATAAATCTTTAGACAGCTTTTCTCTTTGTAAAAAATCAACATTATTGAGATATAATTTATGTATAATAAAATGCACCCATTTTAAAACACGTTTTGATAAGTTTTGAACATTTTATCTACCAGTGTAGCCACAACCACAATAATTTCCAAACTTAAATATTCCCATCACCTCCCCAATTCTCCTCTCTGCCTTCTCTCAGTTCATATTCACCCCTGATGTCAGACACAGGCAACCACCCATCTCCTTTCTGTCACTGTAAATTAGGTTATTTTATGAATGCAATCAAACAGCATATAGTCTTTTGTTGTCTGGCTTCTTTCTGCTCAGCATATGGTCTGTGAAATGTATTCATGTTCTTGAATGTATCACTAGTTAATTCCTTTCTGTTACCAAATAGTCATCTATTATGAGGATGTGTGCAATTGGCCTTCCATGTTGGTGGGTTCTATGTCCACGGATTCAACCAATGGTGAATCAAAACTATTCCCCCAAAATGTTATTTTGTTGTTGTCGCCTGTTATGTGGTTAGGCCTGCGATGGTTGCAACTATACTGAATGTGTACAGACTAGTTTTTTTGTGTGTCATTATTCCCTAAACAGTACAGAATAGCTATTTACACAGCACCTACTTTGCATTAGTATTATACATGATCAAGGCATTGATGAATAATGGAGATGTGCATAGCTTATGTGCAAATACTACGCCATTTTACGTGAGGGACTTGAGCATCTGCAGCTTTTGGTATCTAAGGAGGGTCTTGGAACCAATCCCACATGGATACTGAGGGATAACTGTACCACAGTCTGTTTATTCATTCACCTATCGATGGACATTTGGTTATCTTCTGTTTGCACCTTTTGTTCAGTTATAAATAGTCTGAGTCAACAGTGAACTTGCTACCTAAAGAGTTTCAAGAAAAGCCTTCTGGTCCCTTTACCAAATAGATCACGGATCCTAAGCCTCTCCTGTGTAGAAATTCTACACTTGTCTTCGGAGGTCCTGATTAGGTTTGAGGTGTAGCCCAGGAACCTGAATTGTAGGAATATTGCCAGATGAACCCCAACTGCACAATGACAAATATTGCTTAGGGTTGAGGGCACTGGTCAACCCCAGGTACAACCCATTCCTGGTCACAAGGATTAGTATCTTCCTTTTGAGAGAGCTAAGGTCTCACCAGGACCCAATAAGCAAATGGCCAGATCAAAGATAGGGTGAAGGGTAGGGTCTGCTTCCTACATTGAGAATTCTCTCAGTCCAACAGGCTCACTGCTGTGGGAAGATCCCCAGGGAGTCAGAGGCCAGCAGTGAAGGCCTTTATCACACTCTCCATCCCTAGGCCTTTAAGGACACAGCTTTTAATATTTAAATTTTTTTTTTTTTAAATTTTGGTGCTGAGGATTTAACCCAGGGATACTCTATCACTGAGCCACATCCCCAGTCATATTTTATATTTTATTTTGAGACCATATCTTGCTAAATTGCCAAGGGCCTTGCTAAGTTGCCAAGGATGACCTTAAACTTGCTGTCCCTCCTGACTCAGCCTCCGTGATCTCTAGGATTCCGGGCCTGTTACACCACACCTGGAAGCTGTTCATCTTATTAAGAATTAATGAGACAAAGTAGGTTCTGGTGATGTCCAAAGCAAGCACCTGTAATGATGACATGAAGAGACATCACCAAAGGGAAAGTTGCAGAACTCCAGAGAGATGGCCTGAGTACAGCTCAAGACAGAGCCCAGACGGCCGAGATTCTATCTGAAGCAAAGGAAGCACTGTGCTGACGAGGTGGTGAGACTGACAAAGATCCTTTCACACAGATCTGGAGGGAGAGTTTCACAGGAAGTGAACCCAAGCGATGGGGATGCTGGGGCAGTGGTGGCCAAGTCAATTTCAGCAACCTCCTGCCTCTTCCTACCACCTGAAAGATTCCACAATCATGGGAAAATGAATCTCATTTTCCCTCCAAGAAAGAAATTTATTTAGCCTTTTTCCCCCAAATCACTTTACTGTTGGTTTCATGCCTTTCTGTTTTTCCTTTTCTTAAAAAAATTTCTTATTATTCTAATTTGTTATACATGTTTGCAGAGTACATTTCATTTCATATTACATATAAAAAGCACAATTTTTCAAGTTGCTGGTTTTATATAAAGTGTTTTTACAACAATTGTGTCTTCGTACATGTATTTAGGGTATTTGTTTTTCCTTTTTGCACCTGTAAGATACAACAACAGATGAAGCACAGCACAGTGTTTTTACACACACAGGATTTTAGAAATCTGTGGTCTTTTCTTTCCTCCACCTCCACCCACCATGTGTGTATTGGTGGGGCAAGTTTTATGACCCTTACCTGTCATTCTGAACAAAATTAGTATGTCAGAAGTCAAAGCAATAAAATATCACATTAACCCAGTCCACATTTGAATATGGACTCACCCCCAGTCTTGTCCTATTAATAAAAGTGCTTTTAGTTTCTGTGGTAATCATCTTATTTGGAGGTTTTCTTTTATTTTTTTCATTCATTATCCAAAAAATATTTAATGAGGACCTGGTAAGTGCCTGGCACTGTTCTGAATGCTTCAGGATACCAAATTTAAATAAGATCAGCAACACTTGTCCAAAAGTTTATGGTCCAGAGGAAGAAGCAGATGTTGAAACAAAGAGATTGCAAGATGGAACTCCAGTGCAGGAGAGAGAGGGAGAGAGAGAGAAGAGAGAGAGAGGGGGCACACACAGGAGTGGGAGCACAGAGGATGCCACTGGGGATGGAGGGAGGCCTCGCAGTTCATCCAAGAAGCTGCTCTGGCATCAGTGGCCTCCCTCATGCAAGGGTCCTAGCAGGTTTGATGAAGGAGGAGTGCTAAGAAAAGCTTTCATAACGTATCACTGCAAGCATGCTGGAATCCTGGTTTGTACCAAAATAAAACCAGTTGTTCTAATTAGATCTTCTCCCTTGAAAGTCAAGACTGTCCTTCTTTGGGACACTGTCAAGTAAATCTGTTGATGTGTGAAGCTTGGGGATTAGAGATGAAAGTACTCATGGAAGGAATGGGTACTTCAAGGAAAATAACATGTGCTCTCTGAGAACCTCTTGAAGTTTGGCCAGAAGTTCATACCAACCCTTTGTGTTGGCCAAATGCCTGATTTCTGGGAAGTTCAAAGCACATGTAGACCGTTTCTTCGTGGTTGTCATAGAAACTCTCCAGTGGGGAGGCATAGCCAGAGACTTTGTGCAAGGGGGAAATAAACAATAGGGAAGAACAAGCCTGAGTTCCTTTGGGTCTTTGAGGGCCCCATCTTCTCATTTTTCATATGCATCCATCACCTCCTAGGGGACTCACTTCCACCTAACCTGGGGACCCCCAGATCTGTATATTCCGCCCTTACCTCTCCCTCCAGCTTTGGAACTATATATCTACCTGCCATCAAACCTCTCCTCTGTATGTGCACAGCCAAACTTGGTGTCTACCCCCCTCCAGACCCGTGGGTAGGAAAGAAAATGTATATCAGGAACACACAGAAAAGTCTGTATTCCACTACAGATGAGGCCGATTCTGATCTCTTTTCCAGCAACTTCTTTAAAAAGTCAGACCTGATAAAAAATATCAAAATAGACTCGTTTGACATTTAGTTTTTTTCTATTTTCTTTCTCCTTGAACAGTCCTAGTATCAGGAAGAAAGGAAAACAAAGAGCTCCAAGATATCCAAACTGAATGTGGCAGTAACGGTTAGCTGCCTCCCAATATCTGAGCTCCTCTGTTTTCCTCTCGGTAGAACTCTGATCTCCTTGGTTCCAGCACATGGCTGAAAGGCATTTCCCAGCCTGCCTTGGTATCACTGAGTTCTGGTCAGTGAGATGCAATTGGCAACACCATATAGGACTTCCAAGAAGAGTGTTTGAAGAGACTTAAAGATGTCTGACACTGCTGGGAAAAGAGCCCTTTGTCCTTCCCCTCCTTCTTGTTGCCTGGAATATAGACATGATGTCTAGAGCTTCTGCGGCCTTCTTCCCTTGGGGATAAAAAGCATGTGCTAAAGATAGAGAAGCTGGGTCTCTAAGGACTTCAAGGACCTGCCATATGAACCCTGGGCTGCTTTCTTCCAGATTTGTTTAAGTGAAAGAATTTAAGCCAATGTGTATCAAGTTACTATATTCAAGTCTCTATTATAGCAGAATCTGATCTCTACGGATATATGAAATAATAAGGAGTTAACTAAAATAACCAATAACTGATTATTATGTAATATCTAATAATACCAGCAGTTGTAGCCTTTTAGTGAGTGTGATAAACTGAACATCAGCCCTTCCCACACCCAATGTTATTGTGGCTTTGTCGGATTCTGGACTGTGACACCAGCAAGACAAAGGAAATGAATATTGAGTTGAAGGCCATCTGTGTGGCTTGATAAAGTTCAAATGCCCTGGTAGCTAATTATTCTTGGTCTTGGTGGTTAATTGTTTTTCTTCAGGCTAAATTCAGAGCCCACAGGCTCAGGCTTCCACAGCCTGCATGGTCAGATTATAGGCCCTATGACCCGAGGAGCATTAAGCACATCACAAACACAGCCTTGTTCAGCTTACTCTGAAACTGGTGACAAATCCATTCACAGCCAGGTCCAAGCTTGGGAAAGGGAAGAAGCCTCATTTAGTGAAGAAATCCTGCTCCTTGCTTCCATTCCTGACTTATCTAGACCACCACACACATCTCCATCAAATCCCAGCACAAGGACGATAGACAGATAAGAGCCAGAGATTGCATTTTTACCAATGGTTAATTTCCCTCCCTTCAACACTGCCCTGCCATATTCCCCTGGGTCCAGACAGTAAATTCCGTCAGCTGAGACTCAGGGGACCTCTCTCCTGGAATCAGCCCTGCAGCCAGGATAAGATTTCCTCCCAAGGTCAATGGAGAAAGACTTCACCCTGTCCTCCTGTTTCTCTTGGCTCTCTGACACGAACACAGCAGGCTGCTTGTCAAAGATTTCCTCAGGATTTCTTGGGAGCATGGTTATGGCAAGAACATAATTCTAAGCAGTTCAAAGTAAAATCACTTTTTATTGGGCACCTCCATTTCACATCCAATCTTAGACTCTGACATTTCCTAATTAAAAACAGGTCTTTGGAATCTAAGAAGAATTAGGCAGATCTTTAACTCCTTGTGAAAGGCAGCCTCACTCAGCCTGGCATTATCAGAAAGAGCTATGTTATGGGCGGCTGTCCACTAATTGGTCGTGGGACCTTGGGCAGGTCACTTGGATTTACCAGGCATCAAGTTGTATATGACCATCCATTGTGTGTGTGTGACTTCTACCTACCAAGCATTTATCAAGGAGCTGACAATTCAGAGGAAGATCCAAAATTTCCTGCCTGATGGGATTGTACATGGAAGTGATTGGAGAAGTGGGGGCCGGGGGGAGAGGGAGAGAGAGACGCTAAGCCCAGAAGCACATGTCTGTGTGCCCATGAGCATTAATAAATAGTATGAAAAGAAGGTACATGGTTCTCAGAAGGGTCCAGCCATCTAATTTAGACTGAGGGGGAAATAACATTTCAGCAGAAGCCTGAGGAATGGGTTATCTAGATGAAGGATAAGGGGAAATGCTTCCAAAATCAGGGACTAGATAGCTAATGGATCTATGAGTCCACATTTCTCTTCCAAAGATCCAAAATTATAATAATTTTAAAAAGTCAATAACCTTTGAGAACCTATTTCCCACAACCAAATGAAGGCTGAGAGTATCTCAGGTTTTCTGATGGGACATAAACCAGTCACCAAAGACCAGACAGAAGGATTTGCACCCAGGTGGATGCCAGCCGAGGTACAGACCACACCCCAGCCCTCCACCATACCCCTAATGCCCTGATGTCATGTAGACCAGGGATCTTAGGTCCCCCTTAGGGGAGGTGGGGTGCAGTAGGGCATTTGCTCTGAATTGACTGGGATTAAACATGAAAATGCCGAAAAGCATTGCAATGACCAGGCCTATGCAGAAATAGCCAGGTAGAGTTTTCTGGCCTGGGCTTGAAATTATTGTGCCACAGGAGACCCAGGGTTTGGTTTGGTTTGCTTTGCACACCTGCATTCTGTGAAGTGCTACTGTGTGGGTCTGTGTATGTGTCGTACAGAGGGAGCCAGTGCCATGAGTCATCTGTCACTATGGAGGGCAGGTGGGGAGGCAGGCACAGGTGCATCACTGCTGGGAGGACTAGCAGGGCACCCTCAAGCCCATGTCCTGGTGCCCACTTGTAGACACTTGTCCTCACTCTCTTCCGTCCAGAGAGACAGATTTCCCAGCACCCTCCTGGAGCGTGTCTCATTAACAAGGTGGGTTCACACCTGCCCGTGGGCACCTGTCCCAGCCTCTAGACTTTTCTTCCTCCTCTCAGGATATGGCTCAGAAACCCCAGAGCCTGGAAGTATTGCCCTCTGAGAAGCCCCTATGTGTGCCTGTGCCCTGACTGCTCTGTCGCAGGGGAAGCGGCTTCCGCTCATTTGCACTGTCATGTGAGGGAAGGAGCTGGAGGCACTGACAGGAGGGAGAGGTGTGAACAGAAATGCAAATACCTGTGAATAAATATGAGGCAGGCTTGGCAGAGTGAGGGGCAGGCTGTGCCAAAGCCTCGAGGGTACATATTGCTGGGTCTAGAAGAACAGCAGCCCCAGAGCAGAGAGATCATCTCCACCCAAAGACGTCCCCAGACAGTCTCACCCTTCGGAAACCAAGACCTGAGAGGGTCATGAACTAACGGTGGTATGAGGCCTTCCCCAGGAGCGGACTACATCCAGCCCACTGTGGACTTGTGAGGACTGGGCATCTCCTTCCTTCTGGCAGACACGAGCCCATAGACAGGATGGTGGACTACACCAAGAGCTGACCATCCCTAGAAACTCAGCCACACCCTTCAGTGGCCTTGGGGGACTTCATGTCCCTTAGAATACAGACGAGTATCCTAAATGCATGATTGAAGATCTGAATGGTACTTATATACTTTGTATACAAGCAGTTGTATGTAAAAAGATACTATACTTGTGCATGATGAATAAGTAAATAAATAATAAAAAAATAAAAAAAAAAAAAAAAAAAAAAAAAGAGCTCTAGCCTTAAGTCAGACAAAACCCGCCCAGCATCCAGCTCTAACTGGGTGACCTGGAACAAGCTAGCTAACTAACATAAGCTACTCGTGCCATAGAGTTTCTTTTTGGCAGATTAGAGATATATTGCACGTGATATCCGACATGCATACAATACCTGGTTATTTTTCTCTGTCTAGGAAGCCTGCTATTGACATGGCACCTATTGAAATTATTTTATTAGTTTGTATTTTTACCTTGTTGTTGTTGTTTATACCCATCGCTGGACTAGAAGTCCATGAGAGCACAGACCCTAGCTATCTTGTTGACTTATGTCCCCAGAACCCAGCCTATCGGAGGTGGGCAATAACAATATTTTTTGCTAAATTTTAATTTGTTCACTGAAGATAGTTTTGGTTTTTTTTTTCCTTTTTCTTTAGACTCTGTAGATACATCAAATATTCCCAAGCTGGCATCCAAAACTGTCTTGGCTTCCTGGGATATTCATCGTAGCATTGCCACTCCTTTCTCCACTAGGGATGAAGATCAGGGAAACTGGTAAACACAGCCCAGCACTAGAAACAGTTGTGGTGTTTATCTAATGAGATAGTCCCAAGTTGCACACCCAGGAGCCACATTAGAATGAGGCAATCAACCACTTCGCTCCCCTCCGTGAGGATGGAGTAGAGAGATGCAGCCCGCCCTACTCCCAGGAGCCTCACCAAAGCCCCCCAGTCCTGGGGCAGGCTGCTGGGGTGAGCAAAGCTTCCAGTAATTGCAGCCCTGTTTCTTCAAGAGAGGGAGGGAAAAGCGTTTCAGTAATAAGCAAAGGAGAGGGAAAATCAATAAGGATGTGTGTAATGAATTTTTGTTTCCTGAAATAGCCCGGCAGGAGTCTTGCCAGGAAGAGTTAGGACTAATCAGTGACAAGATGAGAGACACAAATCCAAGAACATTATTCAGCTCTGCAACCCCCCTGGGTGGCAGAATGTCAGCGTCAGGACTTGCAGGGAGCCCAGCCTGTTGGGCAGAAAGACAGGCAAGCCAGGATGGAGGTAACAATGGCAGTTCTATCTATGTAGGAAGTAGCCTGTACTTTGGTTGGCTTGGAATTTGAGGGGACTCTAGGCAGGGTGGACAACCAGTAGATTTTTCATTATTACACATTCTGTTGGGCTGTAGGAGGATGGTCATGGGCTGACTTCCACACTGCCATTCACCATTCATTCACAGCATAATCTTGGGTAGGTGACTTAATACTTCCAAGCCACAGTTGTGTCTGCTGTAAAATGGGGAGCTAACAGTGACCATCTTCTTTTGGAAGATTAAATGAGGTAGTACATCAGTCACACAGCTCAGTGCCTGCCACAGGGTAAGCACCTGCCAAACAGTAGTTATTATTGTTATGCAAATTGGTAACTAGTCCCACTGTGCTGTGATCCCTGTTAAGAGTCTTTTACTAGGCTGTTGGCTCTTGATGAGGACTATGTTTTCATCCCTGTATACCTTGAACCTGGCAGAACCAATAGATGTTGGCTCAGTGAAACCACTAATTAAAATCTAGAAATAAGGACAAGGTGTTTCTCACTTGCACCATCTCCCTGAACATCTCAGGTTGTGTGTGTATCTCTGTGTGTGTCTGTTTCACCTAAAAAATGGAGGGAATTCTCTTGTGGGGATTTTAAGCATCTAACAACTTGCTCAACAATGACAGAGTATTAGCCTTGTATTAGCTCTTCTTAAAACCACTCTGAAGTATTTTTACTTCTTGCAATAAATTAAGCACAATGTAGTGAAGTGGTTTTTGGCAATTCCTGGCACTATATTTTTTTAAACCAATTGAATTGAGGCACAATTTGCATATAATGAAATAGATGCACTGATGTGTAGTTTGGCAAGTTTCAATAAACATCTACACTCAGGTAACTACCACCTAAATCAAAATGTGGAAGATTTCCACCACCCTAACGGGTTCCCTGTGCCCCTTACCAGGCAATCCTACCTCTACGTCCAGCCCCAGACAAGCACTATCACATCTATTAGGGATGAGAATAGTCTTTCCTAGAGTTTCGATATTTGGAAACAACACCGAATGGAATCTTTTATGTCTGGCCTCTTGCTCAACAGAATGTTTATGCTTCTGCACGCAGCAACCGTCCATTTCCTCTCTATTGCTAAGCAGTGTTCCATTATGCAGATACACCACATTTTAAAGATCCATTCACCTATTGATGAACTTTTGGGGCTGTTTCCAATTTTTGACTGTTATGAATCAAGTTGCTATGAATATTCATGTACAAATCTTTTAACACATTTTCATTTCTCTTGCAAATGCCCAGGAGTGGTACTGCTGGATCACATGATAAGTGCATTTTCAACTTTATAAGAAACTGCCAAACTATTTTCCAAAGAGGCCGGCCTGGTTCCCTTTCTTGCTGGCAATAAGAGTTCCTTTGGCTCCCTATGTGCTGGTGTAGTTGTGACTGCATTTTTAATGAGTCATTGTTCTGTTTTCACTTAGAGTTCCCTAGCATTTCTTCTCTCTCCCACCAATGTCTAGAAACTCTGCCTTTCCATTTAGTGTCTCCAAAGGGCAGAGAAAAGTTAAAGTATTTATTATTAAATTTCAGACCTTGTTTTAAATACATTTTTAAAGTGCTGAAAGAACTGTCAGGAGCTCATCTGTCAGAGAAAGTTCTTCCACCCAGAGTTGCTCTTGTTTATTTCACCACACCCACATACAAGTACACAAGCTTAGAATCAGCTTCTCCTTGGGCAAAGGCAGCCCCGGAGTAATTTCTTTACAATAAAGGAGGGAAAAATCCAGTTTTGTTTAGACATTAAATTATCAGTTTCTAGGATTTTTTTTTCAACATTTGCTGAGGCTGTGAATTCTTCTGTGGTGTCTGTCCCTCTGGACTTGTCATTTGAAGTCACTCTTCAGCCACATTTGGCCTCTATCTCATGCCAGTTACTAATTTCATGGTAGCTAACCACTGATGGCACCTGTAAACAGTTTATTCATAAAATGTCAATGGTCCAGGTTATTTGCATTTTGTGCTATCAATTCCTGTCTTATAAATTAAACTCTTAATTTGTAGCAGAATGAAGAAACCACACAAGGTATTTCATTATAAATAACAAAGATTTTTTTTTTACTTTACAAAAAAAAATTACATGTTAGTTTAATTTTTACAAGATTCCATCATAACCAGATTTTCCTGGGATAAAAACAAGATTGAACAAACAACAATCTTTGTGATGGAAATTCCCACATCTTTTTTAAAGATGTTTGAATGATCTCTTAGGAAAGGTGAATAACAGAGTCTGGCAAAGTTACATTCCCAAACATGTGCACATGATGAGATTATATTCCTTGCATAGCTTACAATTATTTTTCCAACCCCAAGTATAAAAAAAATGTCAACTCTTTTTTGTCAAATACTTTTCCAGTTTTAGAACTAAGCAATTTATAGAAGATGTTGCTGTCACTGATCCTTCTACTTAAGTCATTAAATGTTGTGTGCCACAGTCTTGGACACCTTTGGAAGCCATTTGTAAGGTTTTTCTCAGCCTTTTTTTCCCCCCCCCTTAGGAACAGAATGTTTTTATTTTAAGAGCAAATTAGCTTGAACATCAAAAGTTTCCAGTTCAGGTGGAAACACTGAACCCAGGAGGTTTGAGTGAGTTATGAACTTGGCAAAATGTATCCTCTGCCGTCCCCAGCCATCAGCACGGCTTTCAGCAATGGAAATGCAGTGGTCAAATGGGCTGCAGGAGAGGGACATCGCCCGCCCGTCACTGCGACAGGCAGGTGATCAATAACGCTGTCAGCCTCTTAAGGTCTGAAATGACAGAGGCACAAGGGCTCCTCGACACTTCAATAAATGAGCCAAAACAAAAACCTCCACTGCAGAAATGAAACACTGCACACCCAAGCAACGGGTTGCTCACCAACATGGAAGATTTTGCATTGAAAGGACAGCGTGGTAAGGAGATAATTATGGGTGGCCCAAATGTATAATTATACAAAAAGACTTATAAAAGAAAAAATGACACATGTTTGCCATGCATTCACTAAAATACATATTCAAGAAGGATGGTTCAGGCCATAAGCATCTTTCTAAGTGCCATTCATGAAGCACCTGCTGCAGAATGATGGGAGGAGCTAAAATGAAGAGTCCTCAGCCCCACCTCAAATCTACAGTCCCTCAGGTGAATCTTATGATCTCTTAGGAAAGGTGAATAACAGAGTCTGTTCATTTCAGCTGATGAACACTCACAGGGTTATTTTGGAAACTGGAAAGAATAATGCCCCCCTCCTCAGTGAACACCCATGTCCTTATTCTGGCCCCAATGATTGTGTTACATGGCAAAAGGATCTTTACAGCTGTGGTTGCAATTATGGATTTCAAAATAGGGACGGTGGCCTAGATTAAGCCAGTGGACAATCCAATCATGAGTCCTTAAAACAGGGAAACCTTCCCAGCTTCAATAAGAGAGATGCTTGAAATGGACAATATTCACAATTTCTGGCTTTGAAGATGAGGTCAGTGACCCCAAGCAGAAGAATGTGGGCAGCTCTAGAAACTGGAGATGTCTTTCAGTGTGCAGACAGTACAGAATGAGAACCCTGGTCTTGTGGCCACTAGGAAAGTGAGATCAAGCTAATGACGTGGATAAACAAGAAAGTCCCCTTGCACTTTCTAAAGGAATGCCCTGCCAACACCTGACTCTAGCCCTGCAAGACTTATATCTTCTCACTTAACGAACTGTTAGATAAAAAAAAAAAAACATATTTGGTTTCAAGGCATTAAGTTTGTGTGGATGTTTTACAGCAGCAATAAGAAAGTCATGGGAGTTATGAAACAAAATGTAGATTATATATTCACTTCCACTCTTCTTTTTAAAAAATGTGTGTACACACGCAAACACACACATTAGAAAATGTGCCAAAATGTAAATGGCATTTATCTTTATAGGTTGGCTTTAGGATTGGCTAAATGTAAATGGCATTTATCTCTATAGACTGGCTTCTTTGTGCTTTTATTTTTCAAAAGTGGGAATAACAAATATGTATTACTTTCACAATCAGAAAAGGTTACTAAAAAAATAAAATAAGTTAAAAAGTGAAAGTAAGACACAAAATCACCATGATTTAGTCAGTATACTGTGCTGGCCTTGGCCCCTGGACCCTGCATTCAGCCCTAGGACATTCAGTATCCTGCAGGGGATTCTTTGCACATCTATACTGGGGCCCAAGATGGCTGTACCTTGTCTTTTATCCCAGGGGGATAGACAGGGACTTGACTATTTCACAACACCTGTTCGTGGGAAAGCAGCCCAGATAGCTGATTAGATTAATTTTGATCTTTCAGTTAAAAAACCCCAATTGCTACTAGTGTTCCGTCCAACTGGATGAATATCTTCAAAGCTGGGTAGCAAAAGTGTTCAGTGATTGCTTTTGCTGGTGTATATGAATAACTCAGACAGGGGTATAGCATTTGAAGTTAATGAATTCATGCTGACTATGCCACACAGTACAGAAAAAAATCCAGTAGATTCAAATCTCTTTTGAAGGATGGAGGAGAAACATCCATTAGTATTAACATAAAAGTGCACTGTCTAAATAAAATTAAAATTTTATTAGAACTATTTAATTTTGCAGGGTGCATTAAGTCACAGGTGGTACTAGGAGGAGATGTGGTTTGTTGCTGCCTGAAGCAATGGCCACTTGGAGCGATAATTTTGCCTGGAATATCCTGATTGATTATAATGTCTAGGTTTAGCCTTTGTGAAATTTCGAGGGGAAGCACCTCTCATTGAGGCTGCAATCACATTTCCTGTGACAAAGGCGTCATTTATATCTTTACATAGTTGTATATATACGGAAAGATCCTTTTTAGTTCTCCATGGCCTGATGGCTGCTTGGCAGCATTTATTAGCATTTTCGTATGCTAATTGAACAACTAATGGCATAGCTTGATCAACATCTGCAAACACACTACCTGCAGTTCTCAAAAGTCGATCAGCAAAATCAGCATATGGCTCATTATGTCCTTGAATCACTTTTGACAAGCTACCTTGTAGATCCCCAGGTCCTTGTACAGTTTTCCATGCCTCTAAGGCAGCTGCGTTTATCTGAGCATATACATCTGGGTCATGATCTTTTTGAGCCTGTAAATCTGCGAATTGCCCTTCTCCTGTGAGCATGTCTATATTATAGTTTCCAAACCCTGCAGCCGCATTTCTTTTAGCCATTTCTATACAAAGTTCTTGGAATTGCGATCGCCAAACCAAGAATTGCCCCCCGCTTAATGCTGCTTTACATAGACTTTTCCAGTCTAAGGGGGTTAAGCTAAAGGTGTTAAGGGACTCCAGCATTCTCAACGTGAAAGGAGCTTGGGGCCCATAAGTCATTACTGCCTCTTTGAGATTTTTTATTGTTTTGAAATCTACTGACTGATGGACCCTCTGTCCATTTTTCTTTTCAAATGCTGGTGGTTCCCAATGTATCTGTGAGTTACCCTCGAGAGCGCATAAGTGATCAGAAAGACTTTTTATTTCTGTTTCTAGGGTATGCAAATGCCTAGTAATACCCTTCATATTTTCTGTAATGGATTCCACCCATGGGGGACTAGAGGACACAAGTGGTTCCTCTACTTGATGGTCCTTTTTCTTGGTCTTTTTTAGTTTCTTTTTCCTCATTTTCTCAGGATCACTTTTACTAGATTCCTCACCACTGCTAATTTCACTGACAGCAATATCCTGAGGCCCAGGTTCCATTAAGAGCAAGTATCCTTCAGCTATCTCCAATAACTCCCAAATAGCTCTAATAGCTTGGATTTTTGTCATTTTTGGGACTCTTCTAATACTCTCTTTACTGGTCTTAGTTGGCCCAGTGGAAGCTACGCTTTTTTGATCACTTTCACTTTTTTCTAAATCCTCCTCACTGAGAACAGAGTCAGGTATATCAAGGAGTCTTTGCATAGCCTCTATCACTTGGGATTCAGTTATATTCGAACCCATCTTTAGAGACCTCTCAGTTCTTACCTGTCCGCTCCAAAGTCCCTGTACGGGTCGCCACCTGTTGCCACCTGAAGCGATGGCCGCTTGCAGCAATGAAGCCACGGGAAGAAGTTCAGAGGCGAACTGGAAACAAACCTTTTTATTCTGATAACTTTTCTCTCTGGCTCTAACAACGACTAACACGCACCACACACACCACCAAAATGGCGCTGACCCGATCAGCAATCTCGGCTCAAGTCACTCGAGATCCCAGGCCAAGTCCCGCGAGATCCCGGGCCAAGTCCCTTGAGACTACGGAAGGCGACAATGCCCAAATCTCCATGGCCCATAGTCAACCGCAATTTAAGCCATCTCCCAAACAGGGCTCCTGCAGTGGCTATCTGTTCACTAAACAAACCAGACCACTCAAAGCAAATCTACACATCAGTAATAGCAACCTAATAACAATGACAAGTCAGAACAACAATTTGTTAAATTAGTGAGAAATCAATTTTGAATGGGGATTATACCATAAATTCAAGTGACTAGCTCATGGTGTAGCAAGGTTCATGGGTGTCTGAGCCAAAAGAAATTGGGCTCAAGTCTTTACCCTTACAATTAATTGCTGGGTGAACTTAGATAGACCTTGATCCTAAAGATTCAGACTCAGTCACCATTTCTAAAGAAAAAGCAGTAACACCACCACCTTACTAAAGTGTTTTCATTAAATTAAGTAATACATAAAAAGCACCCAAATAGCCAGATATGGTGGTGCTCACCTGTAATCTCAGCGGCTTGGCAGGCTGAAGCAGGAAGATGGCAAGTTCAAAGCCAGCCTCAGTGACTTAGAGAGGCCCTAAGCAACTTAGCAAAAACCCTGTCTCAAAATTTAAAAAAATTAGAAGGTCTGAGGATGTGGCTCAGTGGTTAAGAACCCTGAGTTCAATTCCAGGTACAAAAACAAAGCAGAAAATACCTGAATGTTGCCTGACACATGGTGAGAACTCAGTGGGGGTTAGCCACTATTATCCTATGTTATAGATGAAGCTCAAAAAAGGAGGAGTGTTTGCCCAAGGTCCCAGATATTACAGATGTAAATCCAACAGCCCAGCTCCTCATACACGGATCCCAAAGAGAACAAAGATTGTAAGAAGTTCCATGTAATTGAAAATATTCAAATGTATAACCCATATTGGTAGAGGAAAGAAATTTCTCTTTTGTAATTTGAAACTGTTGCAATTAAGGGCTGTGGTGTATGGTTGTGCACAACCCTAAAGGGTGTCATTCACATGGATGGCAGCCTTAAAGGACCTGCCTCCTGCACTGCAGAACCATGTCTATGCACTCAACTAAGCACTGGAGTGAGGAGATCAGTTGTAGAAGCTATATATTACCAGGAATGCATGTAGACATAATCAAGAATTTCCATGATTGACAGATGCACAGAGAATAGTACTTGGTGCCACCACTACCTCTTTTTTCAATGCTGAACAGTTCTCCCTTTGGAAAGGACAAAGCACTTTTATAAATATCCCCATAATACCAGTTGTTACTTTGGCAGTGTTTAGTCACAACAGCATCCACTGTTAAAAGTTTAAAATAGCTCCTGGGCCAAAAGCCTACAATCGGAGTCTAAAGTTAAAAAAGGAATGCTGTGAGTGGTGAAATGGTCTTAAGGGACTTCTCCTAAGAAACAATGACATGCCAGTCAATGGTACCCACCAGCCTTCCAGGGCTGGGTGGGCTGCCACTCAGGGGAGCTCAGGCTCCCTCTTATCTAGGGCTTTCCGTCTGTGTCCAGTGGCTCCCCATCCCATGAGGCTTCGGAGGGCCCCAAAGGACTATGCATGCGTCTCACCTCTGCATCGCCAGTGCCTGGCACGGGGCAGAACATCAACGTTCAACTGTTCAGTTCAGTGAATGAATGGATGGATTTATATCGTCCTGAGGAGGACTTTCTGCTTATTATCAGATCCCACATTTGTAGAAAATTCAGTTGAGAAGTCTGCTTTTGTCAAAAAGAAATCAGAGTAACTCCTCTGTCCTTAAAGCTGATGATAAACAGCTTCCCCCACACCACAGCAAGCCAAAGCATCTCCAGGGCTCTCATGCTATTGAGATCCTTCCAGTCTACTCCCAGACATGCTCTGTTCCACAGTTGGAATAAAGCAGGATGTGAGCTGTCCCCAAAAATCTTCTCAGGACTACACTCTGTGATTTCGCCCTTCACACCCATCGGCATAGCTGTCCTTTTACACTGAACCTCTTCAAGAAAAGAACACATGAAGCCTGCATTTCTCTCCCACTTCCTCAAGGCTGTCAATGACACAGGCAGAGAAAATGGACCTGTACACTGGGCTCAGAAGCCTCTTCCTCATTCTTTGGGCCTTCTTCCATTTTCTTTTATGATGTAATAATTACATATATAACATTATAATAATGTAAATAGTATACTAATATCACATAGCTAATTACAATAAATGCATACAATGTTTTAATATATACAATAATTAGTGACATAATAATGACAGCTGTACTTTTGTGACAGACATTTCTAGAGTAAACACACATACGCCAGGACACACACACAGGTATAAATTTGCCCACGTTGCCAGAAGATATGTATGTGTATAACCTCCATTAATCCTTATAATAATTCTACAGTGTTAGTTCTATTATCTCAACTCAATTCAATTGATGCTGGATCTGAGGCTCAGTAATTCCCAAAGTCACATTACTAATGAGCGGTGGCATCTGAATCGGATCTCAGATTTGTCTGTTGCCCAAACTCCTACTCCTTACCCGATGCTTCATCAGTAAATCCACCCAGCTGCCTCCATCCTGTGAGGTTCTTGGCATATCTTTTAAAATTCATGCAATCCCCTCCCAACCTTTCAGTCTTCCAAATAATAAGTAACCAAATAATAAGATTGTCTCCCAGGGTGAGATTTCATCTGGGCGATGAAGTGTGCACACCTAGGGTTTTGATTTAATTCTCTTGGATTAAGCTGATTAAGTGCTGAGCAGTTTAGAATCTTTTATAATTTTATTAGATTAGATCATTAGATTTCGGAGATGAAATGAATGCAAGCTTGACCAGAGACTAAAATAGCCAAATCCAGCAGCATCAAAGGCTCCTGGGGGCATGCTTTCAGGATTCAAGCACTCAATAATATATACAAAGCATGACTGTCTCAACAATAGCGATGAAATTTCAATATTAAAATAACTTTTATGATTCCAGGAAATCCAGAGACATGCTTCTGTCTAGAAGTATACTTTAGCTTTACTGAAACTGAAGATTATTGATTCTCAGACTCAAGGAATACTGTCCTAATGGATATGCTCTCGAGTTATATTGCTACTACAGCCATTAACCCATGCGACTAAAAGCAAATGACTTCACTTCCCTGTGCCCTATCTCCCTTGAAGCTTTCTCACAGAATTTAGACAAATGAGGATGCTCAATTAAATTAAAAAAAAAAAAAAGTGTGTCCATATGTGACAGAGACAAGAAAAATGGAATGGGAATCTGTGTTGCTTAAGCTTCTTGCAGTTTCCGGGGTCGAGATTCCCTGGGTGTGAGCAGGGCGCAATGGCGCACGCCTGTAATCCCAGCACTTGGGAGGCTGAGGCAGGAGGATCGTGAGTTCAAAGCCAGCCTCAGCAATGGCAAGGCACTTAACAACTCAGTGAGACCCTGTCTCTAATAAAATACAAAAAAGTTCTGGGGATGTGGCCCAGTGGTCAAGTGCTCCTGAGTTCAATCCCTGGTACCACCCCCCCCCCAAAAAAAAAGGATTCCCTGGGTGATTCTATGTTAACAAAAATAAAAATATGACTGATGCACTGATGTATGTATCATACCTGGCTCTGTCCTAAGACAATCATTCTTTTCTGTCTCTAGACCAATGGGTCTTGATGTACTACTTAGTACCAAAATCAACATTGCTCAAATGCACATCTCTCCCAAGCTTCTAATTTCTAGTTCTAATTTCTCATCTCCTATTGAGTTTTGCATCTCCAATTATGCATGGGGCATCTCTGTTTGAGTATGAAAATATAAGCACTGTTCATATTCCTTCTCTCCCGATTTCTTCATCCATCAATTGTACTGGGGACTCAGAAAGTCATTCTTCTTCACCTTTCACATCAGATCAGTCACCATGTCCTGCTCCTTTTTCTTGCTTTTGATATCTTCCTATTTATTTCTGCAGTCTATTCTTTTTTTTAAATATTTTTATTTATTTGCTTTCAGTTGTACACAATGTTTTTATTCAATGCATTTTATTTGTACGTGGTGCTGAAGATCGAACCCGGGTCGCCCACGTGCTAGGTGAGCGCTCTACCGCTGAGCCACAATCCCAGCCCTGCAGTCTATTCTTAATCCAGGACTCATTCATTTACCTCTAACTTGTCTTTTTTGGCATTCACTTTCTATCTTGTTCAGATTTCTCTGATCTCTTCATGCTATTATTCTATGCACAGCTTCTAGCTCAATCAACAGAACTTTCCTCTTGTCTGTCACAGAATCTCATATTTCCATAGCAAGGTGTGATCTTTTATCTGTTTTTTCCTGCTCCATGAGACTCACGTTTGTTGTTTGTGTTACACACCTACCCAGGGCCCTGCATTCCAGCCAAACTCATTTGCATTCTGGCTTCAACATAATGCTTTCTTGTTCCCATTGTTGGTAAAAGAACTAATTGAATGAACCAATAGATGGATGGATACATTGATGACTGGTGAACCAAATGCATTTGTCCACACCTCAAATCTCTTCGGATAACTCTATTCCTTACCACCATAATCAAAGAGAGGAACATTTGTAGAGTGCTTGGAAATTGATCTCCTCCATAGACTGCTGCTACTGATGATTGGTGATTTTCTTTCCAGGGTTGATGTTTGAAACGTGATCTGTAGTTTCATGTGCACATGTGGGGTACTCTCCTTCCTTGTGCAGAGGTTGCTAGTTGTTTGCCAAACCTGCTTCTTCTCCTTGTGTGACAGGACATGTAACTGGACGACATTTGCCAATCTCCTTGGCAATTAGTTTGAGAGGTGACTAATGAACAATGAGATTTGAGTGAAAGTTATGGGGGCCGCTTCCAGGCAGTGGAGACCATAACCATAACCATCACCCCTTTGTTATTGTTTATATATATGAGATATGAACCCAATGTTCATGCAAGAATGTGCAGAGTTAAAATGATTGGGGTAGGAGAGCTTACATCAGTTCATTAATTCACTGACAGGTATTAACTGGATGATAACTACGGGCAGGTAGGGTGTAACTGGAGAAGGTGGGTCACTGGGGCATGCCTTTGTGGTTTATTCTTTGTCCCTGGTGAGCAGAGCTCTCTCTCTGCTTCCAGATTGCTGTGTGCTGAGCTGCCTTCCTCCTGCACGCCTTTCTACCACGATGTTCTGCCTCCCTTCAGGCCCAGAGCAATGAAATCAGCCGTCTTGGATTGAGACCTCTAAAACCACGAGTGCCAAATAAACTTTTCCTTCTCTAAAATTGTTCTTGTCAGGTCTTTTGGTAACAGAGGTAAAAAAGCTGGCTGCAACACTCTACCGCGCTTTCTTCTCTGTGTCCTCCCTGTGTTCCCCACTAGTGGGAAAGGCAAAGAAAAAAGTGACTATGGAAGTCAGTTTGGCAGAGTGACCCCAGCCTGGAACCCCAAGTAATGAGAGTCACCTAATGACTTGGAACATTTCCCTGGTTGACAATATCAAACATTCCTGAAGTCACTGAATTTTTTTCAGGACTGGTCTCCAGCACTGGCTTCATATGAATTATTCTAAAGCATCTTCCTCCTTGTCTGTGATTCAAAGTGCATCAAACAGAAGTTTCGCCTGGTCCACCTTCCTTCTCACCTTCCACTGGATCACCTGGTGCTACCTTGAGGCACTTCTGCAGCTCTGAGTCACATCCAGGTATGGACCTGACCACTCATACAGCTACATCTAATCAGGGCAATCATGGCCCAGTTGAGGAGCAAATTAGGGGAATTGAGTCATTAACAAGATCCAGTGAACATTTAGTGGCTCCAGGAATATAGAGGTTTAGATCTCTTTGCTACTAGGGAAGACTCAGAAAAGAAAGGATTATTTGTACTCCTCCATGGCCCGGAAGAGGCCCCATCACCTCCACTCATATCCACTGTCCATCAGTCACATCCCTAATGAATTACAAAGGAGACTGGGAAATGCAGTGCAGTGACATGTCCTGTCACATACAAGGAGAGGAATAGGGTTTGGCAAACAGCTAGCAATCTCTGCCACAGCCACAAAGAACAAGAACACATGAAACAGCAGATCACATGTCTGAAACAGAAGCTGAGACAGTGGATTGAAACAGCACCAGGGAGAATTCTCCCTGGGTTTGGTTCTGTTGCTGAGTCTGTGAGGATCACTGGGCTCTGTTTTATAAGAGCTTAGGTTTTTCTTCCAGTCTTCCGTGGCAAATCTTTGAGGCTTATTTCCGCAGATTCCTGTTGACTTCATTATCGGTGCCATCTTTCAGGCACAGTACAGGTTTGGGTAAAAGAAGAGGTTTTTTTTCTGAGTTCCTGCAGTAACTCTCCTCATTCTTTTCCCTGGACCCTAAATTGGAGCAGGAGTCCTAACAGCTGGGCTTTGGTCAGAGCTTAAACTCAACCCCATTGCCAAGAGACAGTTCTAGCAAGGAGAGGTGACAGAAAGCTGAAGAAACTCTGTCCAGGACCTCTGGATCAGATGTCCTTTCTGAGGGCTGGGTGTACTTGGGAGGATCCCAGAGGCTGGCAGAGGAGTGCACCAGGAAAGCAGGTCAGTATGGAGGGTGCCACGGCAGAGGAAAAGGCAGTGGAGGACAGGAGGAGCAGGAATTTGTGGACTTAGGGTTCATTCATTCTATCTCTAGATAAATAATTATAGAACACCTATTTATTTCCAGGTACTTTATGTGTAGAACTTTGATGCTTTTGTAACAGTTGTGCACACCTTGCTTTGAGTATAAACCTTACATGCTTCTCCCCCCCCCTTTTGTTTACTTCCTTCTTTCTTCTCCCCCTCCCTAACCACGGGGAAAAAAGATTAA
Organism: Tamias sibiricus; assembly: GCA_025594165.1. Taxonomy (NCBI): domain Eukaryota; kingdom Metazoa; phylum Chordata; class Mammalia; order Rodentia; family Sciuridae; genus Tamias; species Tamias sibiricus. The sequence goes on from CM046659.1 coordinate 52,820,671, forward strand.
CGTTCTTCCTGTCCTGGGCCAGGTTATGGTGTCCTTCAGCTCACTGACCACAAAAATGAAGGAATCCAGGCTAGAACTGAAGCCAGCAGGTCTGAGCAATGGCTCTCTGTCAAGGTCACCATCTGGCATGAATCATATCTTCTGACAGGCACACTCAGAGCCTAATCCCTGAATTTTCCTTTGAAAGCGCTTTGTTCCCCCTCATAAGGGGGACAATGGCCTTTGAGACATTAGTCTGCTTCTTTGCCTATTTGATAGCAAATCAACAAAAGTTCTTTTTCCTTTTCCTCAAAACTTTGTCCTTGTTATTTGGATTAGCACTGGAGACAAGGACTGAGATTTGGGTATCGTTTTGGAAGCATCTAATGGAAGTAGTATACCCTCTTTCTTTCATTTCTTTTCTTTCACTCTCTTTCTTCCTTTCCTTTCCTTCCTTCCTTCCTCCCTTCTTTCTTTCTTTCTTTCTTTCTTTCTTTCTTTCTTTCTTTCTTTCTTCTTTCTTCCTTCTTTCTTTCTTCCAATGGAAACTAAGAGTATATGGCCATATCTGATCTCCATATCTGTTGGAAGAAAGACCTTTTGATAAGGTCTTCCCTTGTTGAAACTGTTAAATTTCATTCAAGTGTTTGGACTAAGCCACTTTAAGGTCTAGGATAATTCCCAGATAGGGAGGGAATGAAAGGAAGGGAAGGAAGCAGCACAGGTAAAAACCAGGATTTGTGGGAAAATGACATGCCTAATCAGGATGTCCAGAGAGCTAGGAATTGCTCTTGAATGAAGAATCCTGTTACTGCAGAAAATTGATTAGACATACTAAATTCATACAGAGACAATGGACAGCATCACTTCCTGGGCATAAGGCCAGGTTGGTCTGATTTCTTCATGCCAAAGCTGGGATTCCAGTTTTAATAAGGCCTTGACCCTCAGCATTGGGAGCTGGGAATACACTAAAAAAAAGAAAAAAGCTTTTATTTTCAGTTGTAGATGGATACAATACCTTTGTTTACTTTTTTATTTATGTGGTTCTGAGGAACAAACCCAGAACCCCACGCATGCGAGGCAAGTGCTCTAACACTGAGTCACAACCCCAGCCCCTGCATTGTTAATGTATACCTGCTCTTGGAAAGGAAGTCATTAAACTCAACCACTCAAGGTAAGTGACTTTGGTGATATGATATCCTATTAGTTGTAGGGATGTTTGCACTTTAATGAGTCATAAGAAGTCTTTATCATTAAAAACAAAAGCCTTGGGGCTGGGGTTGTGGCTCAGCGGTAGAGCGCTCGCCTAGCGAGCGCGGCCCAGGGTTCGAGCCTCAGCACCATGTAAACATAAATGCATTGCATTGTGTACAATTAAAGCAAATAAATAAATATTAAAAACAAAACAAAACAAAACAAAAAAACAAAAAAACAAAAAAAACAAAAGCCTTGATCTTAAAGAAAGAATAGACCAACAAGAGTGGAGATGTATTCGTAACCTAAGTATAGTAACTAGGCTTTTCCACATGTTCCCTTTTACCAGAAAGTCTTGTGGTTAGGTTGATGGACTATGAGATTATATGTATTGAGAAGAAAAATGAAGTAGAAATTAAGGACAGGGTCTGTTCCTGCCTTCAAGAGTAACCATCCATAGGACAATGGGCAAGTCACTTGTCCTTCCAATGACATACTTACCTTGGGATAAAATCAAAATAACCATACTTCCTGCTCCTCCATGGGAATTAAAATAAAATGAGCTGGGCATGGTGGCACACACCTGTAATCCCAGAGGCTTGGGAGGCTGAGGCAGGAGGACCACAAATTCAAAGCCAGCCTCAACAATTTAGCGAGGTCCTAAGCAACTTGGCAAGACCCTGTCTATAAATAAAATATAAAAAAGGGCTGGGGATGTGGATCAGTGGTAAAGCATCCTGGGTTCAATTCCCAGTACCAAAAAAAGAAGATAAAATGAGTTTATAGATATCAACAACATATAAATACAGAACATAATATTGTGTTAATATTGCCAAAAATGGGAGCATGCATGCGTGTGTGTGTGTGTGTGTGTGTGTGTGTGAATTTGTGAAACAGTGATGCTGAATATAACTACCACCAATTATTCTCAACATGGAGCCTCCAAATAGCAAAAAGTGATTCTTCCCACTAAAGAGTGCAAAGCGCGCGCACACACACACACACACACACACACACTGACCCAGAAAATGGATATACAACAGGGAACTCAGGTTAGAGAAAGAGCAACCAGATCAAGGCACAGATCAAAGCTAATCCATGGCAAATGAGTAAAATAATCAGGCATGGATTTATAGAATTTATATCGAAGAATTTACAAAGCCTTCCATAGAAATAAGTGGCAAAAATGAGGAATAATTTACAAATATTAGCAAGTGCCTTAAAATAAGAATGCCAACTCCAAGGTAGACAGCCTAGTGATGAAAACCAGGAATCTGAAATAGTTTGTGGCCTAAAATACAATGCAATTAAAGAGGGGAACCTCCTGAGCTGACCAGATGATGGGTGGGGAGGAGGGTGGCCACATTTGTGCCATGCCTGGTGTGAGATGAGCAGCATTCGTAGACTTCATGGGACAGCCAGCACCAGGTGTGGAGCATCCACAGCCAGGACCCCGCGTACGAGGTAGGCCCAAAAGGAGCCAGCAGCAGCAGGAAAGGCCCAAGGCAGCTAAGATGGCAGCTTCCCTTCAGAAGCTTAGTCCTCCTCAACAGAGGACTGGCAGGGGTTGCAGTGATGTTCCTGGGAGGGGCTGCCTCACATACCACAAGGGCCTCCACTCCTCAGTGCCTTCCAGCTTGGGATAGCCTCAGAAAGCATAACTGCTTGTGCCCTATAAAAGTATACTTCTCCATTTTGCAGTTTAAGAAAATACAAAGGGTCTGCTGATGTAGCTCAGTGGCCTCAGTGGTAAGAGCACTTGACTCACATGGCCCTGGGTTCCATGCCCAGCAATGGCAAAAAGAAAAAAGGAAGCAAATAAATACAGAGAAAGGGAGGTCAGCTTGCTTTCCTCAACCTTCTCAAATCCTCTTTGCATTACAGCTTTAAAAGTAACTAGAATGCAAAAACAAACAAACAAAAAAACTTCATTGTAGTTTAAAATTCAGACAGAGTTTGAAATGGATTGTTTTTTTATTCCTTGGAATTGGTGAGTCCAGCTTCTGTCTTTCTTTAGTCTTGGATATTTAGCAAGGGACAAGGAACCACAGAAGTTACAAAGGAAAGCTTCTAGAGAGCAATCCATGGTGAGTTGTAATATGTTTACTTATGAATTAGCCTTTAGTCAACAGATTTAATATTAATTAATAATTCATAAGCTGCTCTTTGCATAGAAATGACATAATTATGTCTCTGGTTCAACCTAAAGTGTCCACTGCAGAATGTGTAAAATGTTAATTAGAAGTGAAATGCAGTTAAGAAAAAAATTCTTTTAATTATGTAATAAGGCTCATTACAATGGGTAACCAACAAAGCTGCCAAATTCGTCCTCTGGTAGCATTTTTTTTCCTATATATAGCAAATACACTTTTGTTTGGAGAAAACGTGTGTCTGAATAGACAGGTTTTAAATTGCTTTCGAAAGGGAGCAGCAATAAAGTCCCAGAAACAGTTAGAAATGACCTTGTAATCTTTCAGTTCTGTGAGGCAATAAAGACTGCTCAGAAAAAGGAAGAAAAAGTCTCAAGTATTCCTCCGGTAGTTGAACAAATTCTCAAAATTTCTCTGGATTTGACCCAATGTGGGTTATCTTTTGGAGACCTGGTGGGAAGACTTCAAGCAATAGGAGCATTAATGAGTATTAATGCAGTGACTACATTCAATAGCAAATATAGGACATCAAAGAAATAGAAAATGTGACCTTTGCCTTTTAATGATAAGACCTTGAAAATGGACTCCATCCATCCCAAGCATGTGAAAGTCAAGGACAAGGACTCCTCAAAAACATATTCGTAACAAAGGTGCAACTCTAATCCTCTTGTAGCCATTCACTTGTTCATTCATTCTTCAAAAAGATATTGATTGCTTTCCGTGTTCAGCCCAATGCCAGGAGCAAAAATCTGGCAGATGCATAGGCTCTGCCCCAAAGGTGCTCTTGGGAGTGAATTGACATGCAGACGTGGGCTTTGAAAATTAGACCAGCCAGGGTTCCCATACCTCATGGCCCCCTCTTCACTACACATAGCCATGTGAACTTAGGCAAATAACTTCTCCAAGGCTCAGTTTCCTCATCTGCTTTGGGGTGATCTTGTCTACCAGGAGGGATTCTTTAAAGGCTGCAGTGGGGAACTAGTGTGGATTACTCAATCCCTGCATGGCGGGACATGGCGGGCAACCACTGTCTTCTCCGGCTTTCGTGCATTGGCTGGTAGTGGTTTGTCAGTCTCAGCTGAATTCAGACACAGTATGACCAAAAAACAGTCCATTTTAAAGAATCTCTATAGAACTTAATTCAAATTAATTAATATTTGCATTAAATTCTGTGCTGGGTACAGGGAATACAGAGAGAAAGGCCTAGCCTCTTCCATGAGGACTGTCAAACCTACTCCCCCTTGTCTTAGGCCCTGAATCCACACTTTCTGGACCTTATCCCACCCATGACTCTGCCTCTGTTACTTCCTGGCTTGAGATCAGTTCTCTAGCACTGTGAATGCACCTCTTTGGTTTTATTCATCCTTCTCCTTGCAAACTCTCAGGTCCTGACCTCTGATGCCCAAACCTCTACTCAGCCCGCTGAGCCAGATCCATAAAGATCTCTGTACGAGCTCAGGGAAGACTGCCCAACCCCAACAAAGAGGATTTTTGTTCTTTTACTCCTTCTCTGACCTTACGTGGTCCTTTTAGTCAGGAGACAGGAGAAGAACATGGTTCTGCAGGCCCTGTTGCTCCAGTCAGGAGCAGAAACTATATAGAACCCTTTGGCCAACTCAAAGTAAGCCTCAGAGGGTCCGTGACAGTTTGCTCCCACAAAATAAGTACCAGGAGAGTTGGGGAGTTTGGGGCCTCAGGATGAGCTATGACAATGGAGTGGGGATGATCGGAGAGGGCTCAGGCAGCTGTCTGTGTTCAGTGGTTCAGGGTGCCTGGCACACAGAGGGGACTTAATACGTGTGGAATGTACAAATGTATGACTGCTATGCGGGCCACCCAGGGCACACAAGCTAGCATGAAGCTGGGAACAACCAGAGCTTAGTCACCCAGCTTAAGCAGAATTTCTGAGACCCATTCTGCAAGGAGGCTGCCAACTCTCAGATCTCATGCTCCAGCACAGGCACCGATCCATCTTGGAGCCTATGAGTTCATTCTGACAAATGCCTGGAACCTGCATGGGGTTGAACCTGCCACACTGGGCATGTTCCAGGACAGATCAGGGATCCATCCAGGATGAGCTTGCCCAGGCTCACACGTACAGGCTTTTGCCTGGAGAAAGCAGCCCGCACTGCTGAGATCGCTGCACCATGGTCTCCTGCTGCCAGGACATGCCTTCAAAACGGAGGATCAGAACCTGTGCATAAAAATAGGAGGTCTACGCCAGCCAGGGTGAGGGCAGAAATACTCTGAAGATGGTCACCTGGTCTCAGTCACTTCTTTTACTTACCCTGCTCACACATAAATTGCTTTTGGAAAAGTATTTAGTAAGCAGAAAAGGATAGTAATATTAGATAGCAAGATAAGATGATAGATGGACAGATGATTGATAGATATGATACTTTCCCATAAGTATGAGCATTTGTAAAGATGCTACAAATCTTTAGAAAGGAGAAGCCTCTGTGTGGAGATTCATGGGACAGTCCAAATTCGCCATCTAAGTGGCATAGCTAGCCCTCAAACACAGGCTGACTCCAAATCTTGATCCCACGATGCCTTCATCCATGCCATTATGGCCTTCAGAAAATAAACATGGATAATCAGTTAGTCTTGCTTCTAAGACACAAAGCTTGCTGTAGGACCAAAGTACTGTGATGACCACATCCAGACAGTTGAGACAGGAAGCAACACTGAAGAGTTTGTCTCTCAAAACCATTTTCTTAAAACCCAATTGCAGTTTAAATCCACACAACAGCTGCTGATGGTGTTATGTAATTCCCTAGAGTCACCTCTTCTTGGGACAGCATTTAAATAACTACACAAAATCCTGGTGAACTTCTGGCCATCAGCCATGACCTTGAAGCTAATCAGACCTCCATCTTCTACATCTAACAGACCTTCAGAAGTACTGGGTATGTCTGAGTGAATTCCTCCTGGAGCTACATTCATTTTTTTTTTTTTTAAATATTTGTTTATTTACTTTAGTTGTACACAATGCAATGCATTTATGTTTACGTGGTGCTGAGGATCGAACCCGGGCCACGCACGTGCGAGGCGAGCGCTCTGCCGCTGAGCCACAATCCCAGCCCCTACATTCATTTTTGAAAGCTATAAAAACCATAGCAACAATTTCTATACAATTTGGGTGATTCCAGTTCATAAATTTGCTATTGGTTTTCATTATGATGCATCATATTACAAAACTAACTATAAAATTTAAATGAGCAACTAGGACCTTCACTTTAATGCCAGGCTCTGCTCTGACAGACCTCAGGGTCACTGCAGGTCCCGTTTCAGTCATTGGCACATGAGAAAATTTTTCCCCTCCATTTATAATCACTAGAGGCGCATAAATGTGGGGTGCCAGATGGCTCTGTGACTTGGAAGTTAGCTAGAGTTTCAAAGTCACTTAAGATTTAGATAAGACGGATTACTTCCTCTTACCAAAAATGAAGCCCTCTCTAAGAAATTCCTCAGATCACCAAAGGCTTACACTTCTACCATGTCCTTGACCTCCAGCTCCTGGCTTCTGCAGCAATACTTTTTTACTTTGCATCTTGTCCCTTGATTGCCACTCTGGAATTGACCAAAGTGAGAACCCACTCTTCTAAATTCCCTCCTTCAGAACAAGTTCAAATAGCAATTATTAACAACAAAGCCTTATTGTGTGCAGACTGTATATCACACACTACTCAAAGCACCTAGGATTTGATCTTATTTGATCCTCCTAACAACTCTTTGAAAGTCATTCAGCACCATTGCCTGGAGCAGAACTAAGATCTGAGGGTCACAGAGAAGAAACATTGCCTTCTGCCTCAAAGATAAACATCAGAAAGTGGTGTCTTGGTCCTGTGGCTGCCCTGGTGTCCAGTTTCTCATAGGCTCTCTCTTTCCCCTGTTGCAACCACCTCCTTTCTCCCCTATCATGTTTGTGTCCACTCTCTCCCATCCCAAAGTTCCTCTCATTTACTCTCTCTGGGATTAGCCTAGCAACCTCATTCTTACATAGAGAAATCCCGCTTCTTTGGGTTGCCTCTTCTCAAACTCAGGTGTACAGAATGATTGCTTGCTCAGCAGAAGGAGCACTCTTCCCACTCCCCTCAGCAACAACTTTCCTTAGAAGGCAGTTGGGGTAATGAGTGGCAGGTTTGGTTGATGTTGTTTATCTTACTGTTGTTACTATACCTGTAAGAACCCCAAATCCAAACCAAACATTAGGAATGGAATTGTAGAATTGGAACCAATGTAGATGACCACTTTTAATAATTAGAATTCTTTTTTCAGAAGTAGTGCATTTTCATGTTCTAAAAAATCAAATAATGTGTGTATGTGTGTGCAGGAGTGTGTGTGTGTGTGTGTGTGTGTGTGTGTGTGTGTGTTTGTGTGTGTGTTCTACTCTCTTTTTTGGCCTGTTTGTCTTTATCATTATTCATGTGTGTAAGAGCCCTAATGAGGAGGTAGCTAAGATGGCGGCTGGCTGAAAGCCAAAGAGGAGGCATTTAATTGTTTTCTCCTGACCTTAATGTAATCAACTAAGAATCTTTCTGTGCCCGTGAACACTGTGTGATGCACCTGTAAGTTGAGCTTGTGACACATGTATACTTGTTAAGGTGAAGAGTATTTAACCAGGTAGGGTTGGAGTTGTGTGGGGGTTGTTGTTGGAGTTGGAGAGAGAAGTCAGAAAAGAAAGCAGAATAAAGAACCTACTCATTCCCAATCTGCCTCCGAATTCTTTCCCACGGTATCATTGCTGCAGGCGGCAATAGCTACAGGCGGCAACACATGTGGATCCATTCAACATTCAACAAGTATTACTTAGGGTCCACTGTGTGCTGAGTGCTCGTGACCAAAACAGTCCTTGCAGAGGTGACAAAACAGAGGTGACCAAAACAGTCCTTGCAGAACTAACCACCTGGAAGCCTGTCACTTACTAGTGCAGTGGTTCTCATCAGCGGGGGGTGGGGGCTGGGGGGGTGACCATTTTGTCTTCCCAAGGGACATTTGACAATGCCTGGAGACATTTTTGGTTATTGAAACTAGAAAGAGATGCCACAGGCCTTTAGTAAGTAGAAGTCATGGGTGTTACTAAGCATCAGTCCTCAGAATCAGTGCAGAAATCAGTCCTCACAGCAAAGAATTATGCGACCCTCAATGTCAATAATGCTGAAGTTGAGAAACCCTGTCCTAGATTAAAAAGCACCAGCCAAGGAAGCTATGTTCATTGTTTAGTTTAGTATCCTCCAAAGCAGTCAGCATGGTGATTTGATACATAGTAGCTTCTAAATATTTTCAGAAATAAAAATGGTACCCTTAGGATGTAAGAAAGGGATAAGTTTTAATTAGGAAAAGCAATAAGAAATATTAGTTAATTTCAGAGGGGAAATTATGGCCTAAACTCCTTTGCTATGAGTATGGTAAATTAAGTTAGTATTTTATGCTCCATTGTTATGTATTCTTCATTATAATATTTATCATATAAATCCGCCAACTTACATAACTCATTGGGAAAGCAAGGGATTAATTAGGCAATTTCAAGATGCATAAATACATTAATATTAACAAAATATATGTGGTGATTGGGGACCACATTAAGGGACGTAAATCAAAGATAATATAGCAGAGCAAACTTAGCAGTGGAAATCAGGCTCGCAATGCCTAGAAATGTTCTTTTGAATTTAACAATGTGACAGATTCCTGGCACTATCCTTCTGTTTGTTATAGGGCTATTAATTTCATCAGATGCACCTTATGTGAACTTGCTTTATTGCATTTGTGAGTATAACATGAAGGGTCCTTAGAGGTCACTGCCATGGCAATGACTTGGCATCCACAGCTTTTGAAATCGTTCCTGTGCACACAGCAAAGACAAACAACTAGAAGGGATGGTGCTCGGCAGGTGCTAATTGGGCTGTGCCCCAGACAGCCATATCAGGTTCAAGCTATTTGGAAGCTCCCGCCAAGCCCAGATTCACCTTATATATGGGAAGTTTCTTCCCCAGGTGTTCAAGAAAGACTTTACTCAAAGATATAAACCCTTAAAACTTCAGCTTTAGGGCTGGGGTTGTGGCTCAGCAGTAAAGCGCTCGCTTAGCGTGTGCGTGGCCCGGGTTCGATCCTCAGCACCACATACAAATAAATGCATTGTGTACAACTAAAGCAAATAAATAAATTAAAAAAAAAAAAAAAACTTCAGCTTTAGATGCTAAGAGTTGATCTAATCTAACCCTTCTGTTTTATGGAGTGTGAAACTGAGGCAAGAGAACGGATATAAGTCACCAAAGGCAAAGAGCTGGCTAGGAAGAACAGGGGTCTTCTGAGTCCACTCTTATCCCTCTGTGTTTTCTTACCACTGCATTCTTCTGATTTTAACACATCCCCTACTACCAAGGAAGATGATACTGAACATACCTCTCACTGGTAACTTGCCTTTTAATTTATGTTGTATTTGATTTCAAATAAATTTTATAGTTGAAAAAGGATTTGTGTACTTTTAGCCAAACATGGACATCCTGATTTATCCGTTTATTTATTCGTTTATTTATTCATTATGCAGGGCATAATGGTCAATGTCTATGTAGTAACCTGTGCCTAAACAAATACTCCAGATATTTTAGAGGGGATTTAATACAGGTAACTGGCTCAAAGGATTCTGGAGGGATCAGAGGGCACAAAAATCCCAAATGTAAAATTGCTCAAAGCTAAGTAACTCTAGAGAGGCCCTAGAGAAGCAAAGGGGAAACGATACCCCAGGGCTCATGTTCCCTGTACACTGGCAGCTGTCACTGAGGGATTCCATTGCTGCAACTCCTGCCCAAAGCTGGCAAACAACAACAGAACACTTTCTCTCTCCCACAATGCAGTCTCCCACCAACACCTCCCGCTGGCTGATACTCGTAAGCCAGCCAGCTAAAACTTCTGAGAAATGTAGTTTATGGGGTTCATGCTCTTGAGCAAGAGAGATGGCAAACAAAGCCAGGTATGGAGCTGAGTGGCCACAGACAATAGCTGGCACACCCATCAGTGAGTGCACATCTCATGTAAGAGCAAGCTGCACCTGCAGTTTAGAAATGTGTCTGTTGCTGCTTCCATATCACCCAGCCACCTCCTCTTTACACTTTCCTTTCTTCCCTCATCATACGTTATGGGCTAGGCAATACACTTGGCATTGGAAATGCAGAGCGAGGCAGCCAGTGCTCCCGTCCCCATGATGGTTACATTCTGGTGGCGAGTAAGATAAACCAAACTTTGAGCTCTCCCTAAATCTTCCCTTTTATCATTTTTGTTTTTCTTTTTGTTTTTCCCTTCCTAACTTTCCCAGGATAGTAATTCCCTTATTCAAATGACATACAGATGCTGTTTAATATTCATGAATTAGAGTGCTGTTTACACTCTTCCAGTAAATGTAAATCATTTGTTTAATAGGGTGCTATTCCAAAATTAAGGAGGTACTAGTTAATGAGTGTGTGTGGATTTCAGTCTTATCCTTCACAGCTGAGACTCAGAGTCAGTCAAGGCTTTCTGTATTTTCACTGTAATTGGTTTGAGGAGGTATTAATAAATAATATGCTTTGTCAAAGCGAAACAGGATGAAACCATAGTTTATAGATTTTTTTTCTCATAGATCATCCCTGAAAATGCATAAAAACTAGTTTGTTCACTCATTCAACAAAATTTGTGGATGGCTAATGGTGCAGCTGGTGCTTGGTGCTGAGTATGCAAAAGAAAACAAGAAAGAGTCCCTGTTTTTAAGACACTTGTCACCTAGTTGAGGCAGACAATGAATCGGGGCAGCTCAGGGCACAAAGTGCCTGTTGACCAAATAAGGACACAGAGACAAGGGGTACCCAAGGCAGCCTGTGGGCTCGGGGAAGGTTTCTAAGAGAAGAGAGGCTCCAGATGAATCTAAAGAGTGCACACGCATCAGGTGAAGAGGGAATGAAGAGGAGGCCATTGGACCCTAGGGCCGGTAGCACAGGAAAGGTCATGGATCAGGTATCAAGGAAGGTATGGGAATGACTTCCATCCAGGGTGACATGGGATGACACTGTGGTTGTTAGCAGGAACTGGATTATGAAGGTTTAAGATATCATGCAAAAGACTTTATTCTGAAAGGAGGGGTGGGTATTCACTTCCACCACCTTTAGAGGAGAGAATGAGATCGTTCTGGGGACAACATGGAGGGTGGGCTGGGAGGGGTCAGGACTGAGACAGAGGGACCAGTCGGAAGACATCGTGCTACATAGGTGAGAAAAAACAAGGACCTAGACTGTATGAGTGTGGGGGATAAAGAGCAGAGGACAAACAAGAACTATATAAGCTAGAGGGTCTGTAAAACATAGTGGGAAGAAGAATGCAGTGAGAGAAGAAGGGGGTGCCCAGCAGGCCACTGGTGCAATGGCCAAAGTAGAGAAATGGAGGAACAGGATAAGTCAGTGGAAGTGGGTAGTGAGGTAGTAGAAATTAGCTGAGAAAGGAGGAGTGTGGTATTTTTTTTGTGTGTGTGTGGTACCAGGGATTGAACTCAGGGGCACTCGACCACTGGGCCACATCCCCAGGCCTTTTTTGTGTTTTATTAGAGACAGGGTCTCACTGAGTTGCTAAGTGCCTCGCCATTGCTGAGGCTGGCTTTGAACTCACGATCCTCCTGTCTCAGCCTCCCAAGTGCTGGGATTACAGGCGTGCGCCACCGCGCCTGGCTAGGAGTGTGGTTTTTAACATGTTGAAATTCGAATGCCTAAGGAACACGCAGCTAGGAGGCCCAGTGTTGGGTGGGCAATGTAGATCTGGAGCTCAGGAGATAGGCCTGAGCTGTCTACGTAGCTTTAGGAGTTACCTACTTTATAAGTGAAGCCATAGATGTAAAAGAAATAACTCGGGAGAGAAAGAGATGGAGGACGAATCACTTGAGATAGTTGAAGTTGAAGGATTTACAAAGTGAAAGAAAGAAAGAGAGAAAGGAAGGAAGGAAAGAAAGGGAGAGAGAGAGAATGGTCAGAAGTACAAAAGGAAAACAAAATTGTTTCTGCTCTACTCTTCTTCACTTCAAAGGCATTATCCTTTGCTGGTATAGCTTTTGTGGTAGAGTGGGGTACCAGGCTTCCATTTGCAGTTACTGAGTTCCATTAATTGTTTCTTCAAAACAAACACCACAGATGTGTGCTGCTAGCCACAACCCTGGCAGCACTCGTGATCCCGGTTCAAGCCACCAGTTTATGTAGTTGCCTCCCCGCTCACCCCCACCCCATTCTTGCCCAGCTGTAATCCAGCCCCTGTCTGTTTTGTTTATGGTTTGTTGAATGAATGTATAACCGTAGCACTGCCCAGTGGTACAAAGCAATCAAGAAAACACTCCTTTAAGTTAGGCATCTGGAAGACAATGGTAACAGCTCTTCACCTGGAGGGATGGAGGGCATTAGCTGTGACGTTTTCAGTTCCCCATGCTGTTAGGGAAAGTGATTATTCTCTGTGACCAGATATCTTTAGGCAGAAGAGTTTAAATTAGAGGCAAACATAAATCCTTAAGTATACGCTCTCTCTTTTCCACGGAGGAAAAAGAACATTTTTCTGGATGCACAGAACTGTTCATTAAACCCAGTGCTTCATGCTCTTAAGGAAATCATACCTTTGACTGTCCAAACCTTGACTCTCCCAGTGATTCTCCTTCTATGTCCCACGAAAATTTTGATATACCATAAATTTTAGTGCCCTTAATGAGATCCCAGTACCAAACCCCCTGGGCTCCTTGTCTGCTATTTCTATGTCATATCTTAGCAACTTTCAGGAAGTCAGGTAAGGGAGTCTGTGCCTCAATTTAGGACTAAATTGAGGAGTAGCTTTCACAATGGAAAATTTGTCTCACTGGGTAAATGTCTGCCAGACCATTAGCGTACCTTGTTGCAACCTTTATGAGGTGTAGAGTGAGTGTGTTTTAAGGTGTGTGTGTGTCGGGGAGGGGGGATCCCCTAACAGGATACCTCAGGAGTCAGTCGCCAGAGTTGGCAGAGAGAGACTGAGTTGATGAGGTGGGTGGGAGCAGGGCTCCACTGCAGAACTCGGCCTCATTAGTGGGTAGCAGTACCGAACTAGCAGAAGGCTTGAACTACTGTCCGAGGATCCCATGCATTCCCAGATCCAGGGACCATCTCCAGAAAAAGCAAGTAAACAAATATGCAGTATCAGCATCGGAGTCCGCAGCATGCCCAGGCAAGGACTGTAGCCCAGTATTTATCAGTCTGCCACTGTTTCCCATTATGGACGTCCCCTGAAGACTCTAGCTTTGGGCACCATTTTTCAGATAGAAATTTAGTAACTCAATTGGCATCTACCTGAGTCTCATGGCAAGCAGGAATAAAGCTTGTTTTCCCTTCAAGTGACAACATGGTGATAAACAGGTCTACTGTCTCTCCCTCCACTGTAATAGTCGGCCTCTGGCCCTGCTCGATATGAAAGCTGTTTTCAGTAACTCCTTGCTAGAAAGAGGCGAGTATTCAGTCTGTTCTCCAGAGCCCAGCTCTGAGCAGAGTGTGGGCAGGAAGCTGAATTTGGAGTTTAGTGACTGTTGATGATACCTGATTTCCTCCAGGTCTTTCTGCCCCAGAAGAAAAAAATAAACATTGTCAGTCTGCAGTTTAACACCCACCCCCTCACTTACTACCTGCCCTGCCAGGTAGGGAAATAGTCTCAAGGACCGTCAAAGTCACAGCCGTCGCAGAGGACACCCAGTATGGGAAGGGGCCCAAAGAGGGCCCAGTGGAAAGGCTGTCTGGCCAGGAAGGCCTCACTGAGGAGGTCTTCAAGCTAAATTTATCGAGGAAATGGGTTTGTGACAGGCCAGGTCCCACAACGGAGATAGAGGGCAACCAGCCTCCTTAAAACCTTAAATATGTCCCACACTGACTTTCACGAGCCACCAAGATTGTCACAGGAGATCAGAAGGACCTGACCCCTGGCAGCTTCCTGCTCATTTCTAATACCCCTGTAATGAAGGGTTTCCTGGGCTTCACCGCAGGGCCATCCCAAAGGTGACAATAAACCAACCAGCAAACCAAGAAGGTGCCTCTCCAGCTTCGCAACCACCACTGTTGGGAAGCCGCCTAATTCCTCCATTCCCTGCCAAGTTCCTCTCACTCAGGTCTGGAAGGCTGATTCTGGGAGAGGGATGTTCCCCTGCTCAGGGGAAATGCAGGCCCCAGGTATGCTCAGTGGTCCTACCTGACTCAGCTGAGAATCACCTGGGGAGCTGGCAAAGAGGGAAACCTTCAGGCCCACCTCCAGACCCACCAAATGTGGCTCCAGGGAATTTTACATCGTTTTTAAAAGAGAGTTGATTCTGAAGCAGCCATCCACAGTCCTGAACAGAGCAAGGATTCTAGACCTGAATTCAGATTCCTGCTCTGCCTCCACTGGCTGAATACTTAGACAAACGATTTTAGCATCCCCACACCTTTGTTTCTTCACCTCCCTGGTACAGGGAATGCATTGCTGTTTATAAAGCAGTGATTTTGTTTGTATTTTCTTGCTGCTCTCTGAGCTTGTGCATTTAGGTGAGATTTATCGTTCCAGAGAAGAAAGTGGGCCTGTGGGGCTATTTCACTTTTTAATATATGGCAAGCCAGACGGACAAGGTTTTACTAATAAGGATACCCCAGTGATCAGAGGACCTGTTCTAAGAAGAGATTGAGGACTTTTTTGCAAATGTCTTCAAATGCCCAGAAACTTGCTATTTCCCAAGGTGTACCTGCATCCAGACAGTTATAAGGGAATCAGTGTCCTGCTCTTCTGCGGTGAATTCCTACCTCACCTTGTGTGATTGTCCCTGCCTGACTCTTCAGAGGAAGGTACCCCCCTCAGCTCTTACTAAGATGATTTTTCCTAAGGTGCAAACACCTCCAAACAGCAGACAGGACACTTTCAAATATTGATATCTACTGACCCAGCCACTCAAATTGCCACAAAACCCTCTCATTCATTTCATTAAGAAAATTTCATATTTCTAGTACAAGTATTTCTGTTTAATAATTAACCATAAAAATACATAATGGGTGTCTATATATATGTATATACACACACATACATATATAATTTTGATCAACTGTGTACCAAAAATAATGGTAATGAGAACTTAATCCATAATAATAAATTTGCTAACAGAGTGCTGTGGTGACAAAAAAATTAAATTTCCAATTTATATACATATTTTTGTTGAAGAGAAGAATGATAGGGGTGATTCATAAAAGACATTCAAGCATAAAAATATATCACGTTATGATCAAGTTCTGAGGAGAAGCGAAATGGAAATGTAATTTCAAGGAGAAAAGGAAACATTATGAAACCTCCAACAGTTAAAAAGGACCTTGTTCGTGTGTTTTTTGAACCGTGGGTATTAAATCACTATGGTATTTAGATCCCACTGGATAGATATAAAAGAATGATATAACAATTTTATTCCAAAATGTCAATATTTATGAGATGCCAGAAATTATATCTGTGGCAAGAATTTAATTTAAATGAGAAGCATCTGATGTCAACTTGAGAAGGGGGCATAGCCAGCCAGTAGCAGTGGAGGATCACACAGAGAGGGCTGGAGGACCTCTGGGCTATATCCAAGAACCCCCCAGGCCAAGGGGGAGAGGACTACACAGGGAGGGAGCAGAAGCCCTTTCCAGACCCCAGGATCATAGCAAAGAGAGACAGAGACGGCCAGTGAGTGGGTGCCACACCTTGGCACCAGGTCCAAGGCTGCTCTCTGGACTTCTCATGGCCTACATAGGATATGTGGGGACCTAGAAGTTTCCATATGTCCAGTGTTAAGGCGAGATTGCAGTAGATCACCGAGTTGATCTTAAAGCAGGAGACAAAAACTTTATTTACCAATTGGCGGTCTGGATCCTCCAGCTGGCGCTCGAAGGGGTAGGCTGCAAGTCTACACCCTTCGAACCCCTCCTGGGGTTTGAGTCCACCTTTTATAGTCCAAAACCATATTAAAGCATAAGTGGCTGTTGCTGTGATTCAAAACCATAAACAAACGTCATGAGGTCTAAAATCATAAGCAGAAAAGGGAGTGGGCCAAAACATCCCTAGTTAAGTACAAGTTAAAGAATGGTTACTAACATCTAGAATCGATCTCTGACTGGGTACATTGTCCAAGAAAAATGGGAACCAAAGAGAGAACACTTTTACATTGTATAAGAATTGCCATTTTGTGTTGTCAAACATGTTATGCTACACAACTGTTGATGGGTACAGAGATGGGGCTTTCCCTGGGAGAAGGATTTCTTGCATAACATCTCAGGGCAAAATGGAGTCTGCTTGGTCATTGCCCATATAGCCTGGCCCCTAACACCAGTGTAGAGACTTGAAGGTACTGCATGATAATCTTGCACAGGGCAGATGACCAAACCCCAGCAACAACAGGCACAGGCTGCCCCAGAAGACCAAATGGGTTCATTAACCTTCCCTGGCCTCCCAGTGCATGCAGTAGACAAGAGCAGCCACCACTGGCAGAGAAAGGAGTGTCCCCAAGTCCCATCCCCCGACTGTGGACTCCCAGAAAGTCCTGCACACCCCCAAAACCATCTTTGGGCAAGAAACCATCTTTGGGCAAGAAGGGGGAAGTGATACAAGGGAGTAGAATCAGCAGGAAGATGAGAGCTTGATCAGAGCAAGACATTTTGGGTGTGCTATTGCATAATAGGGTGACTACAGACAATGGTTTTGTGCCATGCATTTAAAAAAAAAAAAAAAAACTAGAAATAAAAAGGATTTTGAAAGCTTTTGCCATAAAGAAATGACAAATGTTTGGGGAGGTAGATGTGTTCAACCTGATTTAAGCATTACAGAATGTATATATGTATGGAAGCATCACGTTACCCCATTGATAGGTACGATTTTTATGTTTTTATTGACCAGTTAAAAATAAATTTAAGCCGGGTGTGGTGGCGTACACCTGTAATCCCAACACTTGGGAGGCTGAGGCAAGCCAGCCTCAGCCATGGCAAGGCACTTAGCAACTCAGTGAGACCCTGTCTCTAATAAAATACAAAAAAGGGCTGGGGATGTGGTCCAGTGGTCGAGTGCCTCTGAGTTCAATCCCCAGTACCAAAAAATTAATTAATTTATTTAATTTAAAGATTTTTAAAGTAATAAAACAGTCCTAATAGGATAGTTAACTTAGAAACCCTTGATTATTTGAACAGCAAAGAGGCTATCAGCTAGAAGAGATTGAGACATTGTTAATTGGCAAGATTCAGTTTTGTGCTACTCAGCGGGTGGAAACTCAAATGAGGTTAAAGTCAGCTAGAGAAAATAAAGAGTCTGCATTGTCTTTGTGCATCTGAGTGTGTGAGCAAAGTTGCCTTCCTATTACACCTCGAAAATGGGGTTAATGATATTTACTTTTCAGGGTTTCTATAAGAATTAGAGAGGATGTATATAAAGTTACCCAGCATGTACGTGTCCTCGAAGAGCAGACTACTGTTATTACTGAAGTCTATCAGCCACCATTGCTGCCTGTGGGATGGCAGGAAGACACCTCGATGATGGGTGACACCTTTGTGTGACGCTGGCATTCTCTGGGCATTGAAGCCCACTTTGTACAGAAGTGGGGAGACACCTCTCCCTTCTCATCTAGACTTTGTCTCTGGGTACCTGGGAGTGCTGCTTTGGGCTACAATATCTTTCAGAAACTGACTTTGCAAAAAAAAAAAAAAAAGTCCTCAGTCTCTTCTCAGAATAGGTCCTCTGATAACTGGGGTGTCCTTACTAGTAGAACCAACCCTTCCTTAAGACAGGAACATTCCAAGGGAGCGTCCATCCTTTATGCCAACAGGCTCTCCATGAGCCCACGCCAGGAGTCCCCCAATACTCCGGAATCCCAGGAGGTATACTCAGTCCCTGAAGCGGATTCTCCATCAAACCACTGAGACATAAACTTCCAAGCTTCTCGTGCGTCCAGGCCTCTTTCTAGACCCTGTGCCTCATTATCTGTTTTTTCTCTCAAAGAGACCACCTTAATTTTGAACAGTTCTAGCTCCCCAGAAACAGGACCTGCCCCATCCAGATTTCATTCTTACTCTCTTCTGGTAACTCAAAGGAAGAACTGGACCTTGCATGCTGTGATTATGAGAAATCCCAGGTGTGCTTGTGATTAAAGCAACTCCACACTTGAAAAAGCACTTTCAAGTTAGGTTTTCTCACCAAGTTCCTTCGCTCAGATCATAAGCACATTGATGCACACTGAGCACCCACCAAGTGCAGACAGCATGTTAGGGGCTCCCAGCTTGTGCCAGGGGGCCTTAGGACCAAGCTGGGATGCCTGGCCTTGACACCTGTGCAATTCACCTGCACATCGTCTAAGCCATCTGCAAACTCCTCCCCTGGGGTTGACCTTCTACCTAAAGGCACCAGAGTGTTCTACCCTGCTGTCTCAGCTGCCCTGAAGCCCCAAGATCCACCAACTAAAGGGCTAAGCCCTGACAAAGCAGAAGACAGGGGCTATACTGGCTATGCATATTAATATCATTCCTTCTTTTAACTAGAGTTTTCTCCTGGTCCTTCAGTTCTATTGGTCTTCATAGGAACTGAAAAATGGACCCAGATGTAGTGACCATTCTGATGATGATGCCATCTGTACCAAAACCCAGATGAGACCACATGACCCTTGGAATGTTCTTCCATACCCAAAACCACATACAGGTGGGTCGACTGGAAGGAAAATCT
Organism: Tamias sibiricus; assembly: GCA_025594165.1. Classification (NCBI taxonomy): domain Eukaryota; kingdom Metazoa; phylum Chordata; class Mammalia; order Rodentia; family Sciuridae; genus Tamias; species Tamias sibiricus. The sequence goes on from CM046659.1 coordinate 52,839,708, forward strand.
AATACTAAAACTTGGGTCTAAACAAAAGGTCAAGGACAAAAGGTAGAATTCATGTGGACAACAGTTTTCTCCTATTACACTTATAAAAAGTGATGTATATACAATTGCTAAGGATCATATCAATTGGGTAAATGGGATTTTACCATTCATTCATTTTAACAAAAACATACTGGTTATCTACTGTCTGCCAGCTGCTGTTCTATGTGCTCAAGATGCTATAATGAACAAAACAGGTAAGAGGTGTATTCATGATGATGATGCTATCATGAGGGTAGACAAATAATAAACAAAAGTGCCAGTGATGTTTTGGCTGAGAAGATCTCAGCAGAGGAAAGCAAAGGCAAATGCCTTGCAGTTGAGCAGGCCTGGTGTATTTGAGGAGCAGCAAGGAGGCCTCTGTGGCTGGAGCCTGGCGCAGCTGACACAAGGAAGCAAAGAGGAGAGTGGACGGATTAGGGATGGAGAATGAGCCAGAACTTGCATCTGAACTAGCAGAAGCATGCATTTATTTTCACTTCTCAATATGCCCAGCATAGAGTCAGGACTCAGAATCTACCTGGCTCTTCTAGAAAATCCAATCACAAAATGCTCAACCAAATTTAGGAACTCTAAACACATTTTTAGATTAAAAAACAATTTCCTCCCAATATCCTGTAATTTTAAAACCAGGATAGCCATGGGAAGCCAGACAAGGTACACAATGTTTCCTTGTCACTAAATAAATGTGATTTCAGCTACCCAAGCTGAGAGAGAGAGGATGATGCTTCCACAGACTTAATCCACTCTGCTTTTGATTAGGTCTTCGTGCTACACCACCAGCTCCAAGAAGGCACTCTGAAACACCAGGTGCTGACAGCTTGGTATGCAATATTCACTGGAAAGGTTATACTCTGATGGTGACCTCCAAATTCCTGATAATGAACGCGAATGAGCGAGGAAGCAAATTAAACCCAACCTAGGGCCATTCTTTACCCAAAGAGCCATATTCTTCAAATTCTCACTTCCTCCTTTGATCACTTATCCTTTACACTGTACAAAAAAAAAAATATATATATATATATATATTCTCAATTTTCACGTGTTAGCTCCTAACAATTCAGTTACTACTATCTGGGAAGAGCCAGTGTCTTAGGACTCTCTAAGGGGAAGTGATGGGTCACATGTCATACCTGACTGTGGGAAGTTATCAAATGGCATCTTAGCAAGAGATAAAAACTGCTTGTAGAGAAACTTCTCAGCTAGATCATCCCTCTCTCAAAAGTATCTTAACTTCCTATCCACACGAAAGAATAATCTGGAGGGAATTTGGCAAATAATGGCCCCAAAGTTACTAATGTATTTCTGTTTGCTTTTAAAAATTAAAACATCTAGGAAAATAAAACATTCTCATGGTAGAAACATATTAAGGCAATCCGGAATAACATGAAGGAGAAAATAGAAAGAAATAAGAAAAGAAATGTAGCCGGGCGCGGTGGCGCACGCCTGTAATCCCAGCACTTTGGGAGGCTGAGGCAGGAGGATCGCGAGTTCAAAGCCAGCCTCAGCAATGGCGAGGCACTTAGCAACTCAGTGAGACCCTGTCTCTAAATAAAATACAAAAAAAAAAAAAGGGCTGGGGATGTGGCCCAGTGGTCGAGTGCCTCTGAGTTCAATCCCCAGTACCAAAAAATTAATTAATTTATTTAATTTAAAGATTTTTAAAGTAATAAAACAGTCCTAATAGGATAGTTAACTTAGAAACCCTTGATTATTTGAACAGCAAAGAGGCTATCAGCTAGAAGAGATTGAGACATTGTTAATTGGCAAGATTCAGTTTTGTGCTACTCAGCGGGTGGAAACTCAAATGAGGTTAAAGTCAGCTAGAGAAAATAAAGAGTCTGCATTGTCTTTGTGCATCTGAGTGTGTGAGCAAAGTTGCCTTCCTATTACACCTCGAAAATGGGGTTAATGATATTTACTTTTCAGGGTTTCTATAAGAATTAGAGAGGATGTATATAAAGTTACCCAGCATGTACGTGTCCTCGAAGAGCAGACTACTGTTATTACTGAAGTCTATCAGCCACCATTGCTGCCTGTGGGATGGCAGGAAGACACCTCGATGATGGGTGACACCTTTGTGTGACGCTGGCATTCTCTGGGCATTGAAGCCCACTTTGTACAGAAGTGGGGAGACACCTCTCCCTTCTCATCTAGACTTTGTCTCTGGGTACCTGGGAGTGCTGCTTTGGGCTACAATATCTTTCAGAAACTGACTTTGCAAAAAAAAAAAAAAAAGTCCTCAGTCTCTTCTCAGAATAGGTCCTCTGATAACTGGGGTGTCCTTACTAGTAGAACCAACCCTTCCTTAAGACAGGAACATTCCAAGGGAGCGTCCATCCTTTATGCCAACAGGCTCTCCATGAGCCCACGCCAGGAGTCCCCCAATACTCCGGAATCCCAGGAGGTATACTCAGTCCCTGAAGCGGATTCTCCATCAAACCACTGAGACATAAACTTCCAAGCTTCTCGTGCGTCCAGGCCTCTTTCTAGACCCTGTGCCTCATTATCTGTTTTTTTCTCTCAAAGAGACCACCTTAATTTTGAACAGTTCTAGCTCCCCAGAAACAGGACCTGCCCCATCCAGATTTCATTCTTACTCTCTTCTGGTAACTCAAAGGAAGAACTGGACCTTGCATGCTGTGATTATGAGAAATCCCAGGTGTGCTTGTGATTAAAGCAACTCCACACTTGAAAAAGCACTTTCAAGTTAGGTTTTCTCACCAAGTTCCTTCGCTCAGATCATAAGCACATTGATGCACACTGAGCACCCACCAAGTGCAGACAGCATGTTAGGGGCTCCCAGCTTGTGCCAGGGGGCCTTAGGACCAAGCTGGGATGCCTGGCCTTGACACCTGTGCAATTCACCTGCACATCGTCTAAGCCATCTGCAAACTCCTCCCCTGGGGTTGACCTTCTACCTAAAGGCACCAGAGTGTTCTACCCTGCTGTCTCAGCTGCCCTGAAGCCCCAAGATCCACCAACTAAAGGGCTAAGCCCTGACAAAGCAGAAGACAGGGGCTATACTGGCTATGCATATTAATATCATTCCTTCTTTTAACTAGAGTTTTCTCCTGGTCCTTCAGTTCTATTGGTCTTCATAGGAACTGAAAAAATGGACCCAGATGTAGTGACCATTCTGATGATGATGCCATCTGTACCAAAACCCAGATGAGACCACATGACCCTTGGAATGTTCTTCCATACCCAAAACCACATACAGGTGGGTCGACTGGAAGGAAAATCTAATACTAAAACTTGGGTCTAAACAAAAGGTCAAGGACAAAAGGTAGAATTCATGTGGACAACAGTTTTCTCCTATTACACTTATAAAAAGTGATGTATATACAATTGCTAAGGATCATATCAATTGGGTAAATGGGATTTTACCATTCATTCATTTTAACAAAAACATACTGGTTATCTACTGTCTGCCAGCTGCTGTTCTATGTGCTCAAGATGCTATAATGAACAAAACAGGTAAGAGGTGTATTCATGATGATGATGCTATCATGAGGGTAGACAAATAATAAACAAAAGTGCCAGTGATGTTTTGGCTGAGAAGATCTCAGCAGAGGAAAGCAAAAGGCAAATGCCTTGCAGTTGAGCAGGCCTGGTGTATTTGAGGAGCAGCAAGGAGGCCTCTGTGGCTGGAGCCTGGCACAGCTGACACAAGGAAGCAAAGAGGAGAGTGGACGGATTAGGGATGGAGAATGAGCCAGAACTTGCATCTGAACTAGCAGAAGCATGCATTTATTTTCACTTCTCAATATGCCCAGCATAGAGTCAGGACTCAGAATCTACCTGGCTCTTCTAGAAAATCCAATCACAAAATGCTCAACCAAATTTAGGAACTCTAAACACATTTTAGATTAAAAAACAATTTCCTCCCAATATCCTGTAATTTTAAACCAGGATAGCCATGGGAAGCCAGACAAGGTACACAATGTTTCCTTGTCACTAAATAAATGTGATTTCAGCTACCCAAGCTGAGAGAGAGAGGATGATGCTTCCACAGACTTAATCCACTCTGCTTTTGATTAGGTCTTCGTGCTACACCACCAGCTCCAAGAAGGCACTCTGAAACACCAGTTGCTGACAGCTTGGTATGCAATATTCACTGGAAAGGTTATACTCTGATGGTGACCTCCAAATTCCTGATAATGAACGCGAATGAGCGAGGAAGCAAATTAAACCCAACCTAGGGCCATTCTTTACCCAAAGAGCCATATTCTTCAAATTCTCACTTCCTCCTTTGATCACTTATCCTTTACACTGTACAAAAAAAAAAAATATATATATATATATATATATTCTCAATTTTCACGTGTTAGCTCCTAACAATTCAGTTACTACTATCTGGGAAGAGCCAGTGTCTTAGGACTCTCTAAGGGGAAGTGATGGGTCACATGTCATACCTGACTGTGGGAAGTTATCAAATGGCATCTTAGCAAGAGATAAAAACTGCTTGTAGAGAAACTTCTCAGCTAGATCATCCCTCTCTCAAAAGTATCTTAACTTCCTATCCACACGAAAGAATAATCTGGAGGGAATTTGGCAAATAATGGCCCCAAAGTTACTAATGTATTTCTGTTTGCTTTTAAAAATTAAAACATCTAGGAAAATAAAACATTCTCATGGTAGAAACATATTAAGGCAATCCGGAATAACATGAAGGAGAAAATAGAAAGAAATAAGAAAAGAAATGTAGCCGGGCGCGGTGGCGCACGCCTGTAATCCCAGCACTTTGGGAGGCTGAGGCAGGAGGATCGCGAGTTCAAAGCCAGCCTCAGCAATGGCGAGGCACTTAGCAACTCAGTGAGACCCTGTCTCTAAATAAAATACAAAAAAAAAAAAAAAGGGCTGGGGATGTGGCCCAGTGGTCGAGTGCCCCTGAGTTCAATCCCCAGTACCAAAAAAAAAAAAAAAGAAATGTCACCAAATATTACCCAGAGACGTTCCATGTTAACATTTTGGTGAACTCCTCTTAAGACTTATTTTAATGCTTACATCTTAAATGAACACACACAATTTTATGGAAATAGAATCAAAGTACACTTAAAGTTTTTTGACCTGCTTTTTGCATTTTCATGTGTTATGAGCAGCTTTCTAAATTACTAAATATAGACTTAAATAATTATTTAAAGTAGCTGCATAATATTTCATCATATAAATTGTAGAGTCATGCATTACTTAACCACTCTCATACATACAAAAAAAATAGGGCTTCATTATGAGTTATGAATGGATCCACTCACCAGCTAGTGGAGAAAACAAAATTTAGTCCATTCCACAATCTTAATACAATTCCATAATGTGAACTGTCCCCTAAAGATAGTATTCCTCTTTATATTATCATATTATATTACATATATTATATTACACCTGTCACATTCATCTATCTCTCCTTTCTCCTAGAAAGGTATGGCAGAAACAGGTAGGGCTGAGGTGATATTAAGACATTATGTTAACAGGGGAGAAAAGTCCTCAGATGCATCTCCACTGCCTGGTCCCCTGGACCCTTGCTGGACCTTCCAGTGTAGTGGTGAGTCTTATCTACTTTTTGAACAAAAGATGCTCATATGATATGCAACTGGATGTCTTGCAGTGAGCAAATCTCACCCATGACAGAACCAATGTGTACCACTATGGTCAGGGCCGTTGCTAGAAAGGTGTGAGACTGCCCAAGGTGACACACTTGAAAGGAGACTATACCACTGACATCTTCTATTGCACACTTGGAACACCATTAAAGACAGAAATTTTATAAGCCTATGGTGGCTCCCCTGTTACTCCATTCAAGGGACAGGCCTTCCTTGGTCTCGGTCAGTTGACCCTGGTCTCAAAAGTCTCCTTCTGCAGCCTCTGTAACCTGTTCCCAAGGCCCTGCTCATTCACTGGGCTATCAGCACATTCACAGGTCCTTGAGGTTGTGATGACTGCTACTTCCTTGGGCCACAACCTCTCAATGTCAGTGCCTGTGCTCAGTAGAGCACTCCATAGTTGGGCTTACTACTCCCTTAGGGGACTCAGGTGGCCCGTCCTCTGCCTATTCATCCTGTGTGGGCTCCAGAATTCCCCATCCTTAGAGTCTTCCCATCTACCACGTCCCCACTGTACAGAGTCCCTATTGAACTCTGAACTCCTTCTTGGCGCTCTCACCATCCTCTCCTGCAAGTTTCTTGAGGGTGGAGACCATGAAGGCTATGTTCACATTTGAGTGGATACTCCAGGCATATTTGCAGAATGAGTCCACCACAGATTAAATAAATGCATAGTGTATCAATGAGGTTCCTGCACCAGCAAGGCCCTGAGACTAACATTTCTAGCCTGGAACTTGACAGTTGTAATCCCAGGGTCGCTGCTTCTATCTTCAGGATCTGTCAGAATCCAGATAGGAACTTTAAACAGGATCTTCTTCCTACCCTAACAGATAGCTTCACCTTCTCCAGACAGCAGATTGGATAGCCAAGAGCAGGAGATGTAAAAGAGGCCAGGCATTCAGACACACAATTTTCTGTACTTTGCAGAGAAAGAAGGAGATCCCACACTTCCAGGAGACTTGCCACACCCTTTCATGTCTCGCTCTGGTATTGCAATGTCTTACACTTATTAAGAGGTGAGAATCTTCCCTTCGTGATTTATCAAACAACTCTCATAATAAGTACAATTTACAGTCCAGGTCATATCCTTTCATGAGCCTCATTTTTTAAAACCAGTTTCATAGCAGTGAAAAATAAAGTGTACCACAAATTGTTTTTTCACTAAGTGTTAATTAGCAGCCCCCTCTAAGCACTGCTTCAGAATCCGCAGGAAGGAAGGTGTGTGTGCTAAATAATAGGCTGCTATGATAGGCTGGGTTCCAAAAGGTAAGTTTCTGTTCATTTCAGTCCATTGAGATAGACTATAAATGTCTTTTACTTTCATAAAAATATATTGTTTTTATGCCCACTTCTGAAAAGAAAATCTTTCTGGATTTTTGCTGTCATTGTTTATTTTTCTGATTTTAAAAAAATAATAATTACTGACACTTTTCTGTGAGTTAAAAATATAAATATTGGTGCTCATCAGCCAATAAATTTGGAGGGGAAATTAGGATTTTCCTCATACTGTGAATATATTACCTAGGAAAGTTTGCTAATTTGCTTGCTTTATTACAGCTGGCTCTGCTCAGAATCTATTTGTTAAAAAATCCCTTATACTGCCTCAGAGGTCTTGTTCTAGAGCAAAACATTATTTCTTTCTAGCTTTTTTTTTTTTTTTTTTAACTAGACTAAAGCACTGCCCCATTTTTCTGGATGGCTCTCTAGCCAAGCCACTCTCTGACCAGGGGCAAAATCAAAGTTCACTGTCTTTCATGGTTTTCATTCATATGAGCTGCTGCAGTCTATGTGCCATCTATTCCCCCACGGTGTCAGCTGGCCCTATCTCATAGCTACCACCTTTAAAACAGTCCCAGTTGAAAATTCTGTGCTATGGTTAACCTTCTCATTCATTTGGAGCATCCTTCAGTCTTGTGCTAATAAAACCCCATCAATTCCTCTCCTGGCTGATGACCCAACATGGCTGGCTGGTAAAGATCATGTTGCATTTGCCTCTCCAGAGATCACCCTGTTCTTGCTCACTAGCTACATAAAAACCAGTGTTCTATTCACCCAGGAATAAAAGATAATCATCAAGAACCATCATGCTCTAAAATTCTATTTCCAGGCTTATAAACTCAAGTTATGAAAAACAGGCACATCTGAAATTGATATTAATAAAGCAGTACTTTGCAAAGGCATTACTAAAACCAAACCTGATAATTTAGTTTAAGGTTGGTCAAGATAAATGCTGTCATATTTAATAACAGCAAAGTAATAGAATCAGGAAGCCAAGAAAAGGTATTTTAATAAAAGGGTCCTGATGGTAGAATTAATGACAATCTCCCTTCTACTGTCCTATGAGTTTAGACATCTTGACAGCATCACAGGTGGTCTTTCATAGACAGCATAGAATCTCAGAGCTGTGTAGTACATGTTTCATAACTTCGGATTTCAATGGGGATTTCTGCATTTACCCAAAAGTCACTGAAATAATTATGGAAGGATGTAATCACAATTTTCCGCTTACAACATTGTTGGAGACACTGCTTTGGTATATGTCAAAGCTTTTGGAACTGCAGTTTGAGACAATGTGATTTGATTAAGTGCATTAAATTTTCCACAGTGAATGCATATGCGTGGAATTCGTGTTTTTAAACACACGCTATGAAATGCCTACTGCCTGCTTAGCTTCCTGTCAATTCTCCCAAGTCCTCTATGTTCATCCTTTTAATTTTTTAAAGTGGTTTTCTTTTTTCAGCATTATTTTCCTTATTCCTTATTGAAACAATTATTTACATGACCTTATTTTCTACTCACTCTTGAAAATATTTTCCCTACCAGCCCTTATCTTTGGTGTTATTTCTCTTCAACAATAGTTGGAAGTAGTATCTAGCACCATAATAGTTTCCATTTACTGGTGGCTTACTACGTACTAGGCACTATATTGTGTCATTTAATTTACTGAAAACACAGTTGTAAATTCTCCTGTTACTTTTACTTGGCAGAATTTGTTAAAGCTCCATTTATTAGTGTGAGAATTAGCAGCAGCTTTGCTGCTTGCACTAGATTAAAACCGCTCTGTTTTCAAGCCCGGGGAACTGAACATGGCTGTCCCGTCCAGCTGGCCATGGGAAGCATCTGGATGATTTCATTGGACGCCTTTAGAAATATTTCTCACTGGGATAATTCAAGGAAAATGGCTTGTCAAGGATGATATCTGACTATAATAAGCAGTTAAAATGCTTTCCCAATAAATATTGTAAAACAAAACAGGTGTAAAGCCATGGTTGGAAAATCAGCAGCCAAGGAGGATTGCAAGGATTATGAGCCAACTCTCTAGCAGAAGGCTGATCCCTGGGATGCAGCAGGAATCTGTGTTAGTGCAACTTCCCCTAATGCTTTCAAGAAATCCATCATTTACTCAATCATTCATTTGATAAATACTGATGTAGAATATAAAGACCCTTCTGCTTGATCTTTGTAGGATATAAAGATTAATGCTCTTTGGCCTTAAGGGGTTGCTGTCTTTGGTAAGGAGAGGCCTGCACAAGATCTGGGTGAAGCATTGCCACCCCTTATACATGCAGAATGCTCCCTGCTGTGTATAGAGAAAGCCTGTGTCCCAGCATAAAGGAGATGCCAAAGGGAAATGAGACTGTACCAGCTGGGGAGAAATGTCCTGCAGAGGATGCTGAAAGAGAACCAGGTGGTGAATGCTGGTGGCAAGAAACAGCTCCCCTCCCCACCTTGAGAAACCAGCCAAGGCCCCTGATGTACAAGGTCAAAGTTGAGCACAGCTTGTGATTACAACCTACCTTCAATGAGGAGCTGGAGCAGAAGAGGTGGCAAGCAGCTGTGGAGGGTGATCACTGAGGTCATACCTTGAAGGTGGGTCAGCTGGTTTGCTGTTTGCCCCCAAGATGGTATGTGAGTGGCATGCAGGACTAGCCCTGAGAAAGAAGCAAGCATTGTCTCCCAGGATCCAGTGCAGAACTTGGAGAGACCAAAAGTACATTCCATAGTGCTCCAGGGAAGTAGGCATGGTGGAGCTTCTTCGAAGGTTAATATGCTTGTATAAAAACGGGAGAGCCAAGGTTGCACAAATCAAAACCTGTGCACACTATAGCTTTATTCACTGTAGCTAAATATTGGGCCCAACCCAGATGTCTATCAATGGGTGAACATATATACCATGGAATATTACTCAGCAATAAAATGACCAAACTACTAATATACACAGCAACTTGGATGAATCTCCAATAAATTATACTGACTAAGAAAATCCTAAAGAGTTGTGTACTTTATGATTTAATTTCTATAACATTTTTGGAAGGACAAAATTATAGAAATTGAGAATGGATTAGTGGTTGCTGGGATCAGGGATAGGGGCTGGGGCAGATGTGTAGCCATGACAGTAATGAGACAGGAATGCTCTGCCTCTTGACTGCAGCATCAAGATGCACTGGCTGTGGCCCTGTCTTATGATTTCAAGGCATTACCACTGCAGAAATGGAGTGAAGGGCAACAGGAGCTCTCAGTATTATTTCTTACTAATATATGTGAATCTACAATTATTGTACGATGAAAATTCTAAGAAACAACCTGTATCTTAGGAGCTGGTTGTTTTCTTTTTAGTTTTTTTCTGCATTTTATGATTTTTTTTTTGTAAATTCCTTTGAAAATGTTAGCCAATTTATTTCTTTAAGACCTAAAAATGTTTGATTATTTGGCACAGTAATTTCAACCCTAAAAATACATTCTAAGGAAAAATCCAAAATGTAGCCAAAGATGTTCACTGTAATACTATTTACTAGAGCAGAAGGCTGAAAGGAAACTTAAATCAATATCAAAAGAGCTATGGATACAAATCATATCCAAGTGATGGAATATTCTGCAACCATTAAAGATAATGCTAACAAAAAATCAGCAGCATGATAAGATGTGAAACCTTAGCATACCATTAAGGGATAAAATGAAAATAGAAAACTATGCATTTGGTATAATTTCAATAATATATCATGATATGTATAAAATGAGGGAATAATTCAAATGTTAGCAATAGTGATCTCCAGGTGGTAGATTTGTGAGAGACTTTTATTCTACTATCTTATAATCTTTTTGGTTTTCTACAACGAACTTGCCACTGGTATGAGCCTAGCTTGGTTATCCTTTCTAAACCTGCTGTCTTCATTCATTCATTCATAAAATGGAGATAATAATAGTACCTTCTTTATATTTCCTATCACATCTATAGTGCTTAGCAAACCACTCGACACATAATAAATGACAAATAAATGTTACCTGTTTGACAAGCATGTGTGTGTATAGTTCCTTTGATGTGTCAGGAGCTATCCTAAGAGCTTTATAAAGTAACTCATTAAGTTTTCACAGCAGTGCTGTGAGGTAAGTACAGTGATTATTCCCCCACATCTAATGAGGAAATTGAGGCACAGAGAAATTACATAATTTGCCCAAAGTTGTACAGATGGTTGAGGGCACAGCAGGAGTTTGAACTCAGTTCCGAAATCCATGCTATTAATCATTACACTATTTTGCCCTTGTTGGTTATTACTCTTCTGGAATAGAAGCAAAACCATGAGCTAAGTGCTGAAATAAATGGAAAAGGTGGAATTTCTCTAGAGACAGGTGTTGATGACAATCACCATGGGGAAAGGATGGCAGAGCAGACACTCTGCTAGAAGTGCTGATGGATTTTGAACTGGATGTCAGTATCTGTGTGGCTTTGCCTGACTTACTTAATGTGCCCGGGCATGAGTTTTAGTATCCGTAAAATAATATGTTAAAAATATTTTTCTTTTGAACTCGTTGAGATGAATATTGAAAGTGATCCATGTAAAGTAACTCTATGGAGTACACACTCAACAATTGCTAGTTTCTTTTCTCCCTGTTAACATTTAAAACATTCTTTTTAAATAGGGCAGAACACATTCAGATCATCATATCCAAATACATGCCATATGATAAACGGACCGTCTTCTGATTACCACTAGCAAAAGTGATGCATGGCATCTCAGTGGCTTAATAGACTGTCTATACTACATAACTCAAGGTTCCCGGGAAATGCAAAATTTACAAGGTGTATAGCTGCAGCATCTCAGTGGTCCTCCTGGAGCTTGAATACACAGCATAAACAGCAAGTGGGTGATTCTCAGTAACACTGTTTACCTGATAAATACAGCAGACACTATAAAACAGCCACTGACAGAGTCCTAGGACTTAACAGCATCAAAAGCAAATATATACCATATGCTCTTTATGGAGGTTTATGATCCAATAAAACCTGAGACAATAGACCATTGCATCAATATGCAATCCCAATTTAACAAGGAGGCTCAAGAGACACTGGAGTAAACCATTTCAATCAAAAGAAAAGGAGAATCACCAAATAAGTATAACTTAACTGTCTATAGCAGTTCCAAACTAGCAGTGTGGTATGACCTAAAGCTAGGTAATCAGGGAGTCATAACTAAAGTGTTGTGAGCTGTAACTTTCCTGGTCACAGGGGGAAAAATTCTTTCCCACATGAGATATAAAGCTGAGGAAAAATGGATTGCTTTGATACAAAATGTGATCATTTTAACAGTCAGATAATTTCATTGACTGAGCTATGACAATTAGTAAAGTTTAGTATCTTGAATCACATGTGCCAAGTTCATTAAAGTTGTCATGGGAAGAACACAGGCCTTGAAGCCAGATGGAGATCAGCCTCCTAATTCCCCTCATTACCATTAAGGTGACCTTGAAGAAGCTATTTAAGTCTGTTCAGTCTCAATTTCAACTATGAAATGAAAAAAAAAAAAAAAAAACTTAACTTGCCAGCATTGTTTTAATGATTACAAATTCTATATAAAGAGTATATATAAGGTGCCTGCTATATCATAGCTGCTACTGCTATCATCATCATCATCATTACTAAATGAAAAAAGTAGAAACTCTTTAAACATTGACAAACAATATTTACTATGACAAGATTTCAAAATGTATCACCAACACCACCGTCGTCAAAAACAAGCATAATATTAAAGATGTTCATCTAATCCACAAGAATCAGGAAAAGAACAATAAAGGAACAAAATGTTGAGAACAAAAAAAATAGCATTATGATATTGTGGTCCTAAATCCAAACATGCCAATGGTTACATTAATTGTAAATGTTCTAAACATGCCAATTAAAAACCAGAGATTATTAGAATAAAAAAGAAAACTACCCAAAACTGCTGTCTATAAGAAACTCACTTCAAACATGAAATAGGTAGGGTAAAAGCAAAATGATGAAAAAAAATAAACCTTATGAAGTGACTGTACTCACCTCATATGAAGCAAGTTCATCATACAAAGCAAAGAAAATTACCAGAGATAAGGAGGAATGTTATATATTGATAAGAGAGAATCAATTCACTAAGAAGGCAAGCATTATTCCTTCCTGGACACAGTTAACAAAACACTTGAAAAAAGAGTTGGCAGAACTGAAAGAAAAAATAGAAAAAGCCACAATTATGTTTGGAGACCTCAATACTCCTCTCCAGATATGAGATAAAATTAGTAGGTGGAAAATCATTAAAGACTGAAGCACTGAACACCACTACCAATCCACTGGTTCTAACTGACAGAAAACACTCCCCTCAAACAATGACAGAATACAAGTTCTTTCCAAGTGAGCATGGGACTTTCACTATTTCCTGTGGCATAAAATAAACCTTTACAACATTAAAAAAATAGAAATTATGCACTACATGGTCTTTGACCATGATAGAATTAAAATAGAAATTGGTAAAGGAAGACAATAGAAGAAAAATCGCCAAACACCTGGCAACTAAACAATTTACTTCTAAGTAATTCATGGTTCAAAGCAAAATTCTCAAGAGAATATTTTTTTTAAATTTTAACTAAAAAGAAAATTAAAATAAAGCACATCAAAATTGGGGGAATGCTTTTAAAGCAGGGTTAGGGAGAAGAAAGGTTATATAATGTTATATAAATATAACATTAATTGTAGTAGAAGAAAAGAAAGTTTTCTAATAGACAATCTAAGGTTCAACCTTAAATAACTAGAATAAAAACACAAAAAGAAATCCAAAGCAAGCAGAAAGGAAATAATAATGATCAGTTATCCATGAAATTGAAAACAGAAAAATAATAGCAAAAATTAGTAACACAAATAGCTGCTGCTTTGAAAAGATCGATAAAGTGATACACCTATGGCAAAACTGACAGAAAAAAAAATTAAACAAATGAGCAATAGCAGGAATAAAGGTGGAGCCGGCTGTAGGGGCATGTCTATAATCCCAGTGGCTCAGGAAGCTGAGGCAGGAGGATTTCGAGTTCAAAGCCAGCCTCAGCAAAAGTGAGGCACTAAGCAACTCAGTGAGACCCTGTCTCTAAATAAAATGCAAAATAGGGCTGGGGATGTGGCTCGGGTCTAGTGCCCCTGAGTTCAATCCCCAGTACCAAAAAGAAAAAAAAAAAAAAAAACAGAATAAAGAATAAAAGTGGGGATATTGCTACAGACTACATAGACATCAAAAGGCTAATAAGAGAAGACCTCATGTATACCTCATATATATCTCATGTATACATATATACATGCATTTGAAAACTGAAAAGAAATAAATGAATTCCTCAAAAAATACAAACTAACAAAAATCACCCATGATGAAATAGATAATCTGAATAGTTCTATAACTACCAAAATAAATTGGATTGACAGTTAAACACCTTCTGAAAATAACTTTACTGGTGAACTCTCAACAGGAAAAAAAATCAGATTGGTGACTTTAGCAAGGCCTCTGGACACAAATTTAACTCACGAAAATCAATTGTACTTTTACACACCACAGTGAACATTGAAAAACCAAAATTTAAAAATATAGCATCATTTATTGTATCTCTAGAAGTCAAATTTTTGGTATGAATCTATCAAACTATGTACAGGATCTATATGCTGAAAACAAAGCAGTAGTGGAAGAAATTAAGGCAGAAAACCCAAATTGAAGAAGAAATATGCCACGTATTGAGGACTGAACATTTGTAGGTCCCCAAATTCACAGGTTGAAGGCCCAGCCACCAGACTGGCTGCATGTGTAAATGGAGTCCCCTAGGGAAGTAATTAAAATTAAATAAGGTCATGAGTGTGGAGCCCTGAGCCAAAAGAATTAGTGTCCTTGTAAGAAGAGACAGTAGACAACACCCTCTGGATTTCTCTCTTGTGAGGTCATGTCTTTTTTTTTCTTCACCCTTTTGTCCCCTCCCTTCCCCTCCCTCCCCATTGGCCATTCTACTGTTTCTCTAATCCTCCTATGCTCTCCATCCCAATGGGGAATTGGCCTCTTTATATCAGAGAAAACATTTGGCATTTGGCTTTTTGGGATTGGCTAACTTCACTTAGCATTATATTCTCTAACTCCATCCATTTACCTGCGAATGCCATGATTTTATTCTCTCTTATTGCTGAGTAATACTCCATTGTGTGTATATACCACATTTTCTTTATCCAAAATCCCAATGACATTCTTCATAGAAATAGAAAAAGCAATCATGAAATTCATCTGGAAAAATAAGAGACCCAGAATAGCTAAAGCTATCCTTAGCAAGAGGAGAGAAGCAGGTGGCATCACTATACCAGACCTTAAATTATACTACAGAGCAATAGTAACAAAAACAGCATGGTATTGGCACCAAAATAGGCTGGTAGACCAATAGCACAGAATAGAGGACACAGAGACTAACACATATAATTTCAGTTATCTTACATTAGACAAAGGCACCAAAAATGTACATTGGAGAAAAGATAGCCTCTTCAACAAATGGTGCTGGGAAAACTGGAAATCCATATGCAATAAAATGAAATTAAACCTGTATCTCTCACCATGCACAAAATTCAACTCAAATGGATCAAGGATCTAGGAATTAGACCAGAGACACTACACCTAATAGAAGAAAAAGTAAGCTCTAATCTCTAACATGTTGGATTAGGCCCCAAGTTCCTTAATAAGAATCCTGTAGCACAAGAATTAGTATCAAGAATCAATAAATGGGATAGATTCAAATTGAAAATCTTCTTCTCAGCAAAAGAAACAATCAGTGAGGTGAATAGAGAGCCTACTAATTGGGAACAAATTTTTACCACATGCACGTCAGATAGAGCACTAATCTCTAGAATATATAAAGAGCTCAAAAATCTTAACACCAAAAGACTTTTATCCTGACTACATAAAGAACCCTCAAAACTCAACAGTAAGAAAACAAAGAATCTAATTTTTAAATGGGCAAAAGACATAAGCAGATATTTCAATAATGAGGATATATGGCTATCAAATGAAGAGATGTTCAACCTCCTTAGCTATCACAAATTAAGTGCAAATTAAGACCATAAATAGCTATTACTATACACATATTTGAATGATTAAAATTAAAAATACTGCCAATTCAAAGTGCTGACAAAGCTGTGGATCAGCTGAAGCTCTCATATATTGCTGTGAGAATTCAAAATGGCACAGCTTTTCTGAGAAACACTATGGCAGTTTCTTATACAGTTAAACCTACACTTACCATATGATCCAGCAATCCCAGTCCTAGAGCATTTACTCAAAAATCTCTGCACAAATGTTAATGTTGACCCTATTCACAATCATCTAAAATTGGAAACAACTCAACCTCCCCACAATGAATGAAAAAAAAAAAAAAATAAAGAAACTGAATACTGCTTTGCAATAAGAAGGAACAAAGTATTGTCACATGCAACCCACTGAATGAATGCCAAGGCATTATGCTAAATGAAAGATGTCTGTCTTCCAAAGGTTATGTTCTGCTTTACTGCAGTCATCTAACTTTCTCCAAAAGACAGGCTGCCGTGATGGAGATCAGATCAATGGTTGACGTGGTTGGAGTGGAGGAATGGTGTGGCTGAAAACTGAGTGTTTTTGGTGATGCAACTCTTCTGTCTCTGGATCGAAGGGTGGTAACATGAATTTTCATATGTGTTAAAATTCATAGAACTATACAAACTAGAGAGTCAATTTTCATTATATTAATTTGAATTAAAAAAAAACAGAAGAACATTAAATTGGTATTTCCATTTTGACCAAATCTCTTTGAATCAAACAATTTTATTACAATGAGAAGGCTGTAAGTGTCCAGAATCAAAATGCAGAATTGGATGGAACAAGATAATATAGATGTGAATTTGAATGAGTTATATTTATAGGCCTAGCATTAGGAAATAGATCACAACATTGACTTGGTATTTGTTTACTTAGATAATTTTTTAGCATATGTCAAATTCATCATAAGTAAGATTGACTGTCTAAAGAAGTTTAAAAGCCTACTCCTTGACAGTATGGCTGGCCAAATCAAATTGGATTTTATGATCAATATTCTTCATAAAAAGAGTCTGAGCCAGATTGGCTAAAAGAGTCAGTCTTCCTCAATCTACTAAATTTTATTTGCTATGTCTATTCTCTAAGAACTCTCTCTTTATTTACAGACATTTATAATACAAATGGTCAGACACTCCTGTCCAGATATCAACTAGAGCCCACCACTGTCTCCATCAGTACATTTACCAGGCCAGAATTTAATCGAACTCTAGAGCTTATGTTTGCCAACTTTTTCTGAATATAGTGCTTTCTAGCCTTATGCAGAATATAATACTTGGACACTTAATCCTTTGCTTTTTCTTATTGGGGAAATCAATAACAGGTGTGGAAGAAAAACCTTTGTGCAGAATAAAAGCAAATTGATGTATAATTTCCAGAGACATTCACTTATTCATTCATTCACTTGTGCAACAAATATTTGCAGGGTGACAACTATGTGCCATGTAAGGTCCCTGCTCCCAGAGCTTATAATCCAACACAGGGGAAGGGATGATAAATAGACACGAAAATAGCTAAATAAATAAGGCATTCACAGATTAAAACAGCATTCAGAAGGAAGAACAAGGTGTGGTGATAGAGGGTAACTGTGTGAAGGCCACCTTAGAGGGAGTGATTAGAAAAGGTCCTCCAGCAAGGTAATAATTGAGCTGAGACCCGGAGGATGAGGAGATGGCCACATGAAGAAGAAAGAATGGATTCAGAAATGGGGAATGAAAATGCCTGAGGGCAGGAGAGGGTTTGGTGTGCTTAAGAACAGAAAGGCCAGTGTGGTTAGGGAGCAGTGGGCCAGAGGGAAGCATGGATGGAATGACACCCACTTCCTTGCAGCAGCCAAATCAGGCATGACCTTATAGGTCAAAGATGAGTTCAATTTTTTCTCTTTTTTGAAATTTTAATTTGTTATGTATGACAGCAGAATGCATTACAATTCATATTACACATATAGAGCACAATTTTTCATGTCTCTGGTTGTACACAAAGTAGAGTCACACCATTCTTGTCTTCATACATGTACTTAGGGTAATGATGTCCATCTCATTCCACCGTCTTTAACACCCTCATGCCTCCTCCTTTCCCCTCCCTCCCCTTTGCCCTATCTAGAGTTCATCTAATCCTCCCATACCCCCTACCCCAAACCACATTATGAATCAGCATCCTTAAATCAGAGAAAACATTTGGCATTTGGTTATTTGGGATTGGCTAACTTCACTTAGCATTATATTCTCCAACTCCATCCATTTACCTGCAAATTCTATGATTTTATTCTCTTTTAATGCTGAATAATACTCCATTGTGTATATATACCACATTTTCTTTATCCATTTATCTATTGAAGGGCATCCAAGTTGGTTCCACAGTTTAGCTATTGTGAATTGTGCTGCTATAAACGTGAGTTCAAATTTTGTTCCAACAAGAATAGGAAGTTATTGGAGATTCAAAGCAGAGACATGACATATTTATGGTATTTGAAAAAAGTCACTCTGGTTGACACAGAGAGAATGAGTTGAAAGGGCCAGGAGTGAACACAAGGATACCAGTGAGGGGACAACTGTAGAAATTCAAGGAAGAGAAAAGGATGGCTCAGACCTGGGGACTATCAGTGGAGATGGGGGGAGAAGAAGACATATTTTAAGTGTACTTTGTAGGAAGAATCGACAAGAGTTGCTGGTGGATTGAGAGCAGAGAGCCCTGAAGGAGAGGGGGACGTCAAGCATGCCACCTGCACTTCAGCTTGAGCCACACAGGGTTGGGTTGTGCCATTTATTGAGCCATTTAATACTGAAGGAGGACTGGGTTTGTAAGAGAAAGAAACCCCTCCATTTCAAACACGTTAGGTTTGAGAGTCCTCTGAAATCTCATGGGAAGGAATGGTAGGTAACCATATGTGTGGGTAAGAAACTCAGGGGAAAGGCCCGAGACTTAATAGAGAATCTTATGTTAAAACCTCAGCGAAGAACGCAGGTGGGAAAGGAAAAGAGCTCCGGATTCAACTCTAAGATATGCCAACAGATTTGGTAGAGAAAGAATAGCCAGCAAAAGAGGCTGAGAAAGAACCAACGGTGATCTTGGAGGAAACTCAGGAGAGTTCAGTGTTTGCAGAAGCCAAGAGATGGAAGTGTTGGTAAATGGAGGGAATGGTCATTCAGTCATCAACTGGAGTGGTTGGTGCTACCCTGGGGTCAAATCAGATGAACCAGAGAATAGCAACATGCAAGATAACAGTGATCCCCTTAAGGGGAATGGTTTTAGTGGGCAGAAAACCATTTACTGAAGGTGACTGGAGTTGAATTATATTGAGGGGTAAAGAAATGGAGGCTGTGAGTATAGTTAACACAAGTCAAAAGTTCTGCCATTCAGGGGAGCAGATAAATGTGGTCAAAGATTTTCAACACGGGAGGCTGTAGAGAATATTTATATGTTGATAGAAATTCCCAGCCAAGAGGGGAAAAGTGATGTGCAGGAGAGAGTAAATACAAAGGTAGTATCAGTGTTCTAGAGAAGGAGGCAGATAATCTTTGACAGTGGGGGAAGACAAAGCAGATGCCCCCATGTACATAGTTAATCCTTGTAAGGTATCAACTAGGATGTGGAACCTACAGTATGACTCCCCAGATTAAAGACTGCACAAAACTCAGCCTGGAGAGGCCTATCTCTTTCAGTCCTATGGCTCCTCCGTAATGATGCTATCCCAAGGACAGCTAGTCTGGTAAGCCCAGAGTACAAACAAAGGGAATTGGGTGAGCAGGGGAGCAACACTGAAGAAAATCTGTAATTGCTTCTGCCCCACCATATATTGTTTTGTGCAGTGCAAACTAATTTTATGTTATTAGTACTATAGTGCTGCCAGAGTTCTATTCTCTTGACCTAAAATTGTTCATGAAAGGTGAGAGGAGACCATGGAATAGCTAGCTCATTGCATACCCAACCAACGAAACCAATAGCAGTCCAGGAAGACTTAAGAGAGTAAGAATGTAGTATTCCAAATATGCTGATGGCATATTGATTGGCTTGGCTTGGAGGAATGCAGAGGCCTCTGTGGTACACAAACTCAAAACTTGGATGGAAGTTTCTTCTCAGGGACAACACACATAGCAACAAATACCCAGTGTCCTTTAGATACCTAAAGGATTATCCCTTCAGGTAGCAGATTAAATCCAGGCATCACTTACCAGTAGACATTTATGCTGATAGAAAGCAAAATGCAAAGCTAACTCAAACCCAGCAGTTTTCAATTACTGGGTGGGACTAAACTAAACCTGCAAATGAAACCTCAGTATCCACAGCTGAGCAGGGTACAGTAGGCAGGAACTGATATAAACTGAGAGCGCAGAGTGCCAGGATCCAGGGCTACAGGAAGCAGACAGTGAATGTTCACAAGAGTTTAAGCCTCCTAAGCAATTCTGCTGACTCCAGAGATGTCCTTTATTCTTTATCTCAGCCTCAATTAAGCTCTAATAAGAATGTTTTTTACTAGGTAAATTTATAGTTACTTTTTTGGGGGAGAAAAAATACACATAACTCATAAAAATACAAACACACAGTGTCAGTGTTTTTTGGAAATAGCCAAAACATACTCTAATTTAGGGTGTAGGAAGAGAGCAGAAAAGCTCTCATGCAATCAAATCTTTTGACCCATAAACCTCATCTCATCTCTTAAGAGTCATCAAGGAATTTCTCTAATCTCATGAGAATGCCTCCAGAGGCATATCTGTGATGGCATGGAGACAATTATGAATCAATCACTTAAAAGGGTCAGTATCTCTGTCAACACAAACATGAAACCTAAGATTGCTTCCTGCTTTAGGGCAATCCTGAAAGCAGCTGGACACAACCCACTGGATTCAGAGGTGAAGTTATCATCGAATGTGTCCTCTGAGGTACCGTGCTCCTCACACTCAAGTCATTCTTCAAGTTCCTGGGGCCCTCAGACTGACATAGGCTCCATCACTAACTGGGTAGGGCCAAGAACAACTTCCAGTCTGCAGAGCCTGCTACAGATCTGCTGGAGTGGTTTTCTCAACTCTCCTTGGGGTGTTTTTCATGGTTCATTTGTGGTTGGGTTGTGGTCCTTTCTTGGTAAATGCACTTACTTGAAAACGATGCCCCAAAGCATTTGCCCTCCCTGGCAACTTCTCAATGGGTATCCCTCTCCAGGAGTCTTTGTCAATTTCTCTCACACAAATAGAAGACCTACTGGGAAGTACAAAGGAGCCACTTTCTCTTAGATAAATCATGACTTATGATGCCCTTCTATTTGTGCCCTTAAATATATTTTCCCCAATTTCACTCGTCATTTTAGTTTATGAGGGTAATTTGTGTCCAAACTACCTTGGATTTTTGATACAGATGAAAGGAGAGGGATAATGGGATAAGAACAAAAAGAAAACTTTGAGAAGTAGTTCATTCACACAGATACTGTTTATTTGCCCTAGAAAGGCAAAAAAAAAAAAAAAAAAAAGAATGAGAACAGAAGCTGAAGATGGAACTTCAAAGTACTGATGCTCCTTGACTTAGTGAAGTTTCATCCTGATAAACACATTGTAAGTTGGAAATATCTTAAATCAAAAATGTATTTGAGAAACCTAACCTATATAACATCATATAGATTAGCCTAACCTATCTTAAATGTGCTCAGAACACTTAAATTAGTCTACAGTTGGGCAACATGATCTAACAAGCTGATTTTGTAATAAAGTTTTGCATATCTCATGAATTTATTGCATACTGCAATTAAGGTGGAAAACAGAATCTTTGTGTGAGTATCACAATTAAAATATGCAGCTGGATCTGAAAATTTCATGAAGAAGTGAATTAAAATTAATTGCTGGGCGATGGGGCTGCTACAGTGGCAGGGTGTGGCTACAGTACATTGTAGCATGTGGGTTGCTTACCTGGTGACTTTGTGGCTGACCTGGAACTGTGGCAGAAGAGTACAGTACCATATAGCCCAGGAAAAGATCAAAACTAAAATTCTTAGGTATGGTTTCTACTGAATGGTATCATTTTCACACCATTGTAAAGTCAATAAATTATAGTTGAGCCATCATTAAATTCAGAACCATCTATATACCAGTGACTAAAACTTAGGGAGAAGTGGAAACCAGTAGGTGTGTGCTGCTGACCATGGTCCTGAGAAATATTTGTCAACTAGGGCCTCGTTGCTTCTCCTAATTCTGAGATGCTGGTGACCTGTGAACCAGGTGAGGAAAGAGACAGTGGTGGGAATTAGGGAGGTAGGTGAGAGTGAGATGGGCAGAAACTTTGGAAAGATGGTCTCCCTTATTCCTGGGGAGTGAAAAAGACTTTCTAGACAACATTCTCAATTAAATTATAATTACCAAGAAAGAAACCCACAATCACATGAAAGAATCAAGACTTCATAGGAGACTAAGACTTTTTTTTTTTATCAACAAGTACAAGACTTGAATGATGATCAGGTGATGAGCAGAACATCAGCTGCAAAGAATTGAAGCTGTTTGTGGAGTTGAGTTAAACCAACATTCTCCTCTTACCCCTTGACATTATCTCCTTAGGGGATTTTATCCATTCCTATGGCTTCAATACCATCCAGTGCTGATGACTTCAACTTTATATTTTCACCTGTGAGCTCTCCTTTGAGTTCCAGAACTTGATAAGCAAATACCTACTTCCCATCTCTACTGGAATGATTCATAAGATATGAACCCCTCTGTTAACCTGCAGTACAAAAAAATATAATGCTACAATATGATGCTTAAATATAATATCAGAAAGTGTGGACCACACACCAAACGGGGAGACATAACTGGGTAGGAAGGGTGGGCATGAGCCATGATGGGCTTATTTGGAAGAGTCAGTGAATGATGGTAACAAACCATAACCAGAGGCATTTCCTGCTGATGGTAACTAAGAATAAGTCAGTTATTTTCTGAACACCATGCAGAAAGAATTGTTGGCCAGGCATCTGTCTTCCCAGTTATATCTGTACCCATGAAGAAGAACATTGTCAAATAATGATAACAAGTAGAATTCTCAAATCTGGAAACTCCAAAGATTGAAGAAAGTAATGAAGCAAACTCACATATACTTATAAATCTAGACAAGTGATGATAGAGTCATCAGGGTCCAGAGCCCCAGAATTCTAGAGCCAAGACTTGAAGGATGATATCTTAGAGAAAGTAAAAATACTACTTCACACAGCAGGTAGTAAACTTATGAAATTCTTAGCTTAAGAGGTAACAGAGACCAAAAACATTCATCAGGTTGAGGATTATTTGGATCCTTTCCTTGGCAGAGAGGCACCACAGTGGATTAGCAAGGGACTTTTATTTTGGACGGACTTAACTAGCTTTGTAAGGCCCTGGAGAAATTAGCAAATGCCATATTGGTGTCACTCTCTGCCCAAATTCACCTTCTGTAAAAGCCAGGATCTCTCAAGCCTCAGATGAATGCAGAGGTGATACAAAACTACCCACAGTTTACAGAACGGGAAGCTGACATAGATCTGCATGTCAATATCTTGGACTAAAGCAGAACTAAGATAATCCAAACACCACATACACAGCAACAGAATGGCACTTAGTGGCAAGTTTAGAGAAAGGATGGAAACCAGAGATGTGTCTTCAAACACAAACATAGGAGATCGTCTCATGTTCAAGCACTTTGGCACAGGAGAGTGTCGTGGACCGGGTTATATGGACAATGACCAAACAGACTCCATTTTACCCTGAGACTCCATATCATGTAAGAAGTGCTTCTCCCATGGGAAAGCCCTGCTTCTCTATCCATTAATAGTTACCTAGTGTTACATACTTGGCAACACAAAATAGCAATTCTTATACAATGTAAAATTGTTTTCTTTGGTTTCCATTTTTCTTGGGCAATGTATCTTGTCAGAGATTGACAGTCTAGATGTTAGTAACTCTTCTCTAACTTGTACTGAACTAGGGTCATTTTGACCCACTTCCCTTCTGCTTGCTTGCTGCTATGCCAACTTAAAAAGTCCCGTGGGAAATACCAATGTACCCATTGCACTATCTTGCTAACTGCCCAATTCAGCTTCTGTACCTGCTTGCTTGCAGCTACATCAACCCAGATGTGATTTTTTGCCTTTAAATATCCAAAAATGCTCAGGCTCTGGGCTGTTCCTTGCAGAGACAGTTATGGGTCCTACAGGGAGCAGTCACCAGGCAGCCAGCTAAATAAAAACTCTTCAATTTGCACAAAACTGGGACTTACTGTGTTTTCTGGGCATCCTGCCTCACAACAGAGAGGAGCAGGCTGTTATGGGCATGAAGAGAGAAAGCTCATCTATGGACCAGTGACTTTTCCATGTACATTTTGGATCTTGGAAAACAAGATGCAACACACACATTATGTAACAGCCTCTAGGAACATATCCTAGTACAGGAAGCTTAGAATGAGGCATGAGAGGGCACACACGTACACACATATTACACAAGTTGTCTGAGGGCCAAGAGCCAAGAAAGGAGGAGGACAAAGAACCTTTGAACCAAGAATTGAACAACGCTTTCACAATACGTCATGCACATGAGAATTTACTGAGTCACAAATTCCAGGCGATATTTTTCCCCTCAATTTTCCAGTTTGTTCTATTTTGCAAATATTTGTACTCAAATGATAATGTGACTTTTGTTGTACAGCCATACTGACTCCCTCATGAAGAGCTTTATTTTGAGTCAGAAGACATCTGCTAAATTGAGATTTACAAAGAACTTAATAAATACAAACATAAATAGACGCGCTCTGAATATTATATTCTGAGTATTCACTTCCTTTATGTACTGGCAAATTATACACCAGCATGCAAAGCATCTCAAAAGAGCTATGCGTAAATCTCCTTAGATTCTCTTCCTCTGAGCACCTTTGAGATGGTCTTTCATCCAAAGCTGTTAATTAGGAAGGTTAAACATTGCCTTCATCATATCTAAGCTTTGTCTCCACAGGTTATTGACACAGAATGTGGAAAAAGACTGAGCAAGTACATTTGAGGATTATGACAACTGATGATTGACACAAAAGGATCCATAATATATTCTAGGTGCAGATTTCAGTCAAGTCTAGCAGTGGACAGCATATACTACAATACAAGCCCAAATCCTTGGGAACATCATATTCCTGGGGAGCAGGCTGTTTTATGATTTTCAGGCTCATAAGTGACTCAGAATTGGCCTCATTGCTTCATTTTTGAAGCCGTTACTTGGCACCATCACAGCGACAAACCAATGGCCCAAAATGCAATTAGCTATTATGCATCCTTGTTGAGCAACAGCCTGCTTGCCCCTGGCACTACATGTAAGATGCAGTTAATGTGGCACACCTAACTGTCAGGCAGGACCCAGTTCAGATGAGATAAGGAACTTACTTTAAACAAGGCATTTCTTCATTGGCTTCAAAATCTATTAAAAAAAAAAAAAACACCACTTTTCCTGCCAAATTAAAAAGAAGGTTTATAGCATGACATAAATGCAATTCTGAAGAGGTTCTGGGCTCCCTCTGGAACTGTGTGATATTTTAATAATATTTATCATTTATCTCTTGCAGTTAGAAAGGTAGGGTCAGAAAAGCACAGTGTAAAAATTGGTTTCTGTGGCCTTTGATAAAAAACTGTTTGCATGACATCATTTTAGTGGCTCTTGAATTCCATCAGGACATTATCAGCTCTCCAAAAAGGATGGCATTTCCTCGGGGGATAAAGCTATAATATGGAAGACTTGCACGGCCTGCCCTTCCCTTCAAAATTCAAGTCCTAGCGAGAGGAAAGGCATGATTTACCATCTATCTGTAAATGCATCACCAATACTAGATAATAATAATGTCTAAGTGAGTCAGAGAGTCATCATTATTCAACAAGCATGTTCTATTAAATCAGAGCAGCTAGAGCCTTGAACCTAAATTAAATAAATGTCCAATGGTTCTATTTCCTGCCCTGAGTCCTACCTTTCCCAGCTGGTACCCAATCTCCCACCAGTGAAATCCTGGCAATTTCTCAAACATGCAGTAATGGATCCTATGTTTCTTTCTACAATAAACTGACTTCTGAGATAACGAGTCCTGATCATCATAAGACTTTGGTTTTGTGATGTGAGATACCCATGTTTGGGGCCTGTGGTAGATCAAATGCATTGACAGCCCAAATTAATAGTCTTTAAATCTGTATGCTGTTTGTGCTATAACTTTACAGGCCCTGTTCACTCAGGCTCTGGGCCAGGCCATGTGACTTCCTTTGACCAATGGGACAGTAGCAAATCTCACACATGAAAAGGTATAAAAAGTTACATTAATTGAAATAGGCTGGGCACAGAAAGACAAATGCTACATGTTCCCACTCATATGTGGAAACTAAATAAGTTGATGTCATAGGTGTAAAAAAAAAAAAAAAAAATAGTGGTTACCAGAGACAGGGAAGTATAGGGAGTAGGAAGGAATGGAGAGAGAGGCCAGTGATCAGGTACAAAAAGTACAGTGAGATGGGAGGAGAAAGTTCTAGCAGGATGACTACAGCTAACAAATAATTTATTATACATTTCAGAATAACTAAAAGAATTTTGAATGTTCCAAACACAAAGAAATAACAAATGTTTGAGATGATGGATATGCAATGTCATTACACATTGCAACGTGGACCAAAATATCACATTGTATCCCATTGGCATGTACAAATATTATGTCAATTAAAATAATAAACATACTTATTTTAAAATGGCCATAAAAATAATGTTTAAGCCTTTCTGCTTTTTCTCTCATTTCTCTGGTTGTCACAAGACCATGTGTAGTCTAGCCTGAGAACGTGCTCACAGAAGGATGTGTGAGAAATGGCCATACACAGACCCATGGAGCAGTATCAGCTGTGGCCACCCTAGATCAGAAAGCCTCCATCTGACTCACCCACCAAACAGGCGCTTGAGCAAGCTGGCCTGGCCATATCAGAAGAGCAGCCCAGCTTACAGACTAGGAAATAACAAGTGACTATTGCTTCAAGCCACTAATGGGATGGTTTGTTACACAGTATTATGTTGGCAACTGCTATAGGGCCTGAGCAGATTTTCATAGGGCCACAGAGGAGAGTTGAGTGCTTCTATCAGTAATTCTGCCTCAGCATTCTTCCCGAAGCAGCCTTCCCTTAAAATAAGTGTTGAACAAAATCTTAAAGAATACATTTGAGGGCTGAGGTTGTGGCTCAGTGGTAGAGTACTTGCCTAGTGCACGGCCCGGGTTTGATTCTCAGCACCATGTAAGAATAAAGGCATTGTATACAACTAAAAACAAACATATATATATATATATATATATATATATATATGTATACATATATATATATATATATATATGTATATATATATATATATATATATTTTTTTTTTAAGAATCTATTTGAAAAAAGACTGAACCATTCATTTGTCTGAAGTGCCCACAGTTTTGGAGACCTCACAGAAAGAGGTGAAGGGATTATTCAGGAATTGGGTGGTGGGAACAGGGCTAAGTGGATGAGACTCAAAAGCCCAAGGTATAGAAGCTTCCTAAAGCTAAGCACCCAAGCACTTGTTAGCCTGAGGTCCAGGAGTATTTCCATAAGATTGAAGGAAGAGAAGCTATTTTATCACCATCTTTCCCAAAGGAAATTTTAAAGGGTCTCCAAAGGAATGCCAAAGGTCATTTGTGTGCGCACTCCTGGTACTTGATAAATGTGAATTGTCACCTTGCCTGTTTTGTGATAAGCCGACTGTATTTGGGAATGGTGTTAAATGAGTGATGATCCCTGGGGACATCAGACAGGTCTGAGAATTGGAAAAGCCCTCCATGAGCCCCGCTTTCCTGACTGGAACCTCCTCACTCAGCTCTGCTATCAAAGAACAGACCAATCCCACCTGTAATCCCAGCACTTGGGAGGCTGAGGCAGGAGCATTGTGAGTTCAAAGCCAGCCTCAGGAATGGCGAGGCGCTTAGCAACTCAGTGAGACCCTGTCTCTAATAATAAAATACAAAAAAAAAAAAAAAAAAAAAAAAAAGGCTGGGGATGTGTCTCAGTGGTCGAGTGCCCCTGAGTGCAATCCCTGGTACCAAAAAACAAACAAACAAACAAACAAAAGAACAGACCAATCTAAGTGTTAGATGCCCCTAATGCTCCTTGTTGTTAAGTCCAAAATCTGAAGATAGCAAAAACTGAGTTTAATGAAATCAGATTTCACAAAACCTCGAATCAAAACATCAAATAAAAATTTATTAAGTGCCTGACTCTGTGCCCTCTGCGGGACACTATGGTTTTACAAAATAAGAAAGACACAGTCCCCTACCTTCAAGAATCTTATAATTCGTAAAAGTAAGATGAACATACTTGAAATACCAGCAGACACTAATAAAAACTGTATGACTGAGGCCATCATTTACATGTTCGTAGATATTCAGGTGCCCCTCCTTCCATCCACAAGAAAGGATGTCACTTCTCTACCACCACCGACCACCCTGGAAGTAAAATTTGGCCATAGGTCTTATTTTGGACAATGGCATGTGAGTAGAGGTGATGAGTGCCATTTCCTGGTGAAAATATTTAATTATTAGAACTTACCTCCTGTGAGTTCAATTCCTATGGCATCCATCATGGTAGTGTATGTCAAGATAGAGCCTCTGTCAGACTGGACCCCCGTGACTGACAACCACAGAGGTCTCCGTTGACCTCTATGGCAGGCGTAGTGTAAATAAGAAATACTTCTTGTTATATAAAACCAGAGATTTGGAGTTGTTTGTTACTCCTGTGAAACACTAGCCTATTTTGACTCAAACAAGAGTCAATTTCTCAAATTTTCTCACCTTCACTATAAGCATCAAAAAGGTGTTAAGAGGTGAGAAATCACAGAGTGGTCTGGAAACATGTCCTAAAGGGTAATACAAGGAATCAAAAGGAGGGGTAAGAAAATTAGAGAAAAAAATTTACATAAAACAAGATCATATTTTTTGTGTGTGTTTGTTGTGAGGCAAAATATCATATGATCACTTGTGTGCTTGGTGGGCTGCTTGAGTGTAGAGATCTTGGTCCCCACTCCCCAAGGCTGACAAACGTGGGTGCTCGGGAGTATTTGTCGGATACACTTATATAATCTGTTGAAGACAATGGGATGACTAAGCTGAGTCCATCCAAAGGTAAGAGAATATTTGATTTGATTCGCAGAAGTCACCACTTTAAATATCAGGGATGGTAAATATACAGCAGGAATGTCAGTGCTGAGAGAGTCTCTTCTTAGAAAGACCTCAGTTTCCTCATCTGCATAATGAGGGAGTCAGACCAGATGATCCCAATGACTTGCTCCAGTTCTCACAGCTACGATTCTATTATTGTTGTCTTTTTGTTCCAAGAGTTGGACTGCTTTCTCCTTTTAAACTGTAATCACTTCTACAGGCTCTCCAGGTCATTGGATTTTTTTTTTTTCCATAACATTGTTGTCCTGTTAAAAAGCTTCAGGGTCTTATAAAAATTCTATGCCAGCATTAAGCCAGGGGTTCTTTTAAAGTGGAATAACATGTAGTTTTCTGAGGAAATATTCAGCTTGTGATAAGTTCAAACCAGGCTCAAATTGCTTCAGTGCATGGGTAGTGTACAAACAATTTAATTTTTCCTTCAGAATTCTATTCTTAGTGGAGATTTTGGGGTTAGATGAGGGAGGAGGTAGAAGGAGATGGAGGATGATCTCTATGTGGGTAGTGGATGCAAATAATTAGCTCCATCTGTACAACTGAAATTTTTATAACTATGATTTATTTGTGCATAACTTGGATACTGAAAACAATTTAAAAAAAGAAAGAATTATAGATTTTTCTCCAAAATTTTCCAAAGTTGTACTTTTAAAATATCCCTCTTCTATCTTTTTTCCCCTTAAATACATTTGGGTCTCAGTGCTGGTTTCTGGTCTGTTTCATTGTGTGACCCCTTACCAGACCTCTCACTATTTTAGGAAATACGTGTAAGGGTGTTAGGAGCACCCTAACACTTACTCACATTTCCGTGCACCCCAGGGTCCTGGGGAACACCAGCCCTTGAGCATGTGCTAAGTGCTTTACAGGCAGAGCAGGCCCAAGGTCTGAGAGGCTCCTCCTCCGTTCAACACTGCAGTCCGGGAGTGTCTTCCTGTTCCAGGATGCCAGTTCTTCCACAGAACTATTGCACTGTCTTCGACTAGGCCTAGGACAGCCTTTGTCCTACATAATGCAAAAAACTACTAAGCAATCACAGTGGCAAGTTTGCCTATTAGAAGATAACAGTATACTCAGGATGGTATCAGCAGCAAGGCCCAACTGGAGGGCCTTACATCTCCCCGTAAGGAGATTGATTCATGATAAATACTCACTGGGATCTTCCTTGTTTGGTGGGAAAATGCTATTCTTCTTTTATGGAGAAAGATGATAAGACAGGGAGGGGGAAGAAGACTTTCAAACAACAATTTCAGATGTGGTACATTCAGACTAATGGGTGCTGCTAGACTGTTCCACTATCAGTCGATGCCCCATTAGTCTGACTATTCTCACAATAAAAGGAAAAGATACTTGAGACAAACTTCTCCTACTGTGGAATATATTCATATATATGTATATATATATATATATATATATATATATATATAGGAATGTGTGTGTATGTGTGTATACACATATGTAGTAGAATATTATAGGTATTATATGTAGAATCAAAAGAAGCTCTATATAGGGATGAGGAAAGCAGGGAATTTGCCTGGTCTAATTGCCTATGGTCAGTTTGAACGATTTTTCCCTTTATTTGCACTTTCTTCAGAGTGTTCAGGGAAACTACCTCATAGATTTTCCCTCTGGTTTCAACAGCGTATTGACTTCTCTGTACCAACTGCACATCAAAGCCTATGCTGTTAGCCTCCCAGGGGTGTGTGAAGTGATGTGATGTGGTGTATGTGTGTGTGTGTGTGTGTGTGTGTGTGTGTGTGTGTGTGTGTGTGTGAGATGTGTGTGTGGTGTACTCACCCAGGGCTGGGCCTGTTGCTGGTAAAGCCAGTCCTCACCTCCAAGGAGGCCTCCATGATGTGATGATAAAATGCGACCAATACACAAACTCCAGATGTTTTCTCCCATAGGAAGCCTAAAATTCTTCAACAACAAAGCAGCACAATAGCTGGTGTATAACATATTATACTGTAATACACATATAAAATCAAGGGGGTTCTAGGCACTGAAGGAATTTCAGAGGAATTTCAGAACACTCCAGGGAAGAATTCCTCCTATTTCTTCTTTATTCTGATACCATACTGGGGCTCCTGTGATGAGGGTCGGTTATTACTGTAGCAGGTGTAGTTCCTTACAACTACTTCCAAATATCTCTCAGGTCCATCCATTCTTTTCTATCTTCATAGCCACCACTGTCATCCCAGTTCCCATAATGAACACTTGTCAAACCTTGAACCCTGCCCCTTCTAGTCCATTCCCCCCACTGCACTCAGAATAATCAGGTTTTCCTTTCCACTGAGGTGAAAGTCACATAACATAAAATTAGCCATTTTAAATTTTACTATATTTTACCATTTCTTGTATTCACAATGCTGTGTATATACTACCTGTATTAATTTTCAAAACCTTTTAATAACCCCAAAAGGAATACTGTACCTATTAAATAATTATTCCCATTTTCCTCCCCTTACCCCCCACCCCTGGCAACTACCAATCTGATTTCTGTCTACATGGATTTACCTACTTTATATATTTCATATAGGTGGAATCATCAAATATGGGGTCTTTTGTGTCTAGCTTCTTTCACTTAGTGTGATGGTTTATCCACATGGTAGTGCAAATCAGTACCTCATTTCTTTTTATGACTGAGTAATATTCCACTGTATGGACATAGCACAATTTGTTTATTAATTTGATGGTAGGCATTTGAGTTATATGTGCTTTGAGATACTATAAATTATGCTACTGTTCATGTCATGTACAAAGTCAGAGACAACACACACACACACACACACACACACACACACACACACTCCCCTAATCATGACCTCATTCCCTTAACAGAGGATGGGGGGGTGGGGAGCAGGAAGAGACTGAGTCAACCTGACAATTCTGGTGACAGGCAGAAGTCAATCAAAGCACCAAGATAGCATTATGAAAACAGCTCTAGTTTCTGAACAGTCCTATGATGCTATAGAGGTCTGGCCAGCTTGGAGCTGCTGAGCCTTCACTTCTTATGGGGAAGAAGAAGAAACTTGGTCCTTACACACTGACATCTTCCTGCCAAGGACATTACCAGCTGCCACTTCCTGGATGGTGGGTGTTCCCCTTCTCGCTCCTCAGGGCTCTCATCAACCAAATGAAAATAAGCCAATAGGACAGGCTCGAACGCTGGCCTCTGATCAGACCCTGGTTTCTGCTTTCAGCTCTATCCTATTACTGAGTAACTGCAGTAGAGAGAGAGCCTTGTGTTTCAAAGGATTTTCAGAGGCAAGTTTACCCATCCTTCTAACTGTATGCCAATATGATTAACACGTTTATGCTAATATCAAGCCAGACCAGTTGCAGGCATTTTGTTCAGTAGAAGGCATCATTTTTCAACTCTTATCAGTATGTAAATTAGATTTTGACTCTAGTCCTCTGCTCTAAGGCACAATTCTTCCCCCACAATTCAATTAATGTAGTTTTTATTCCAGTGCAATTTTATTCCAGTGTGACTTTATTCTAGTGAGGGCTTGACTGGGCCCCAAGCTGAGTTCTGGGTTGAGCTCTCAGGAAAGCCATTTCTGTTCTTTCCGTTCTACTACTTGCAGGACAATGAAACACTAGGTCATCCTAAAGGAACAACCCCTAGAAGTCAGTCCACAGGGACATGCACCAGATGACACCAGTATTTTCTTGTTGGAAATTCTTTAGGAAATCACCAATGCTGACCAAATAGGAAACTGAGGCCTCAATTGCAGATGAAGAAGTTTTCATGCAGATGTGCGGTGTGGGCTGTCTCAACCCTGGGGGAGACCTGTAGTGAAAATCAGCTGCTGACACAGGTCCAGGTGAACATTGCAGAAACAGTTTCCATCTATTTGTCGAGCTCTGAACGGGACACCCCAGAGGACGGCAATGTTGAGAACTTTGAACTGAAGGATATTGGAAGGATCTCAGAAGCAAAGTCTTTCTGACCTTCTCCTGCCCTCCTATCCCCACCCCTCTTTCTTCCTGCAGCAAGTCATAGAAAGCAGAATTCTTCCAAGGCAGGTCATAGAAACTAAACTGCTTTTCTGCCCAAAGGACAGAAAGTGTCCTAGAAAGGACACTTCTCACCCTTCTCCCTTGAAGACCTTCATTCCATAGGGGTCCAAGCCCTAACCCAGGAGGAAGGAATGCTACACAGAAAGGTCCAAGGGGAGCTGAACCAGTAGGCCTTGCTGGGCTTTCCCTTCAGCCTGTTACGATTCAATTCCACATTTTCTACAATCACATTTCTACACCACTGTAGAATAGCTTAAAAATAGACAGTTTTTCCTCAGCTGGTTGGTGCACACCTGTAATCACAGTGACTTCGGAGGCAGAGGCATGAGAATTGCAAATTTGAAGCCAGCCTCAGCATCTTAGCAGGACCCTGTCTCAAAATGTGAAATCAGAAACTCTGGGGATACAGCTCAGTGGTAGAGTGCTTCTGGGTTCAATCTTTAGTATTGCAGGTCGGGGGGGGGGGTGGGGAGGGGGGAGACAGTTTTCTTTGCGTCTTTGGGTGTACATTTCTGAAGGCTCCAGTATCACATAAAAATTGTATTAAACAAATTTATCATGCTTTTCTCTTATTAGCCTATCTTTTGATACAGGAATATCAGTAATGATACTTATGATAAGTGAGGAAAGGTATCACACCATTCTGCCCCTACACATGCCTGCTTTTCCTCCAACCTTCTCTCTCTGGTGCCATCATCCCACCCCACCCTGCCCACTCCCCAGAAGTCCACATGTGGTGACCTATCTCTATTTATTGATGGGGAGAAAATACAATTTTTCCTCAACCCTCACAAGTTCAGGTGACCGTCTGAGACAGATGCCTCTAACAAATGACAGATTAACAAGAGAAAAATAAGCAGGTCTGATGTGTGTTATACACATTTCACTGGGGAAAAGTCAAAGCCACATCTTAGGAGCCTGCCTTACATAGTAATTTTTAAAATAACAATAAAATTTAGAGAAGTGACAAAACAAAGAAAAAAAGCAGTCCCAGCTTTCAAAGGTAGGAAAACTGTGGGAAGGTAAATTGATGGGGGAAACTCTGCTTGCAAGTGCCTTCACTGAGCAGATAAACAAGGAATAAAGCAGAATTCACATCCAGCCTCCAGGAGGTGAACAAGGGACACAAAGGTAGAAAGGGCTTTTGTTTAGTAAATCTCTGTCCTGTTCTTAGGTAATCCTAGAGAAGACAGAGCTCCTTCAAGTTTGGATTTTCTTCCATTCAATAATCCTTTATATTTTAGGAAAATATAGTTTAGTTTCCTCTACTACCCTCTCAAACCCTGCCCTAGATCTTAAAATTTTCCTCTCCTTTCTTCTCTTTTCTCTGCATGCTGTTGGTTGTTTACTTTGATGTTCAGTTGAATGCAGGAGACTCTCCCAGAAAAAAAAAAAAAAAAAGGCACACACTTGCACAGTTCTGTGTACCACTTTAGAGAGTTCACAGACCTCCTGAAGTCTGATTCACCTGTCCCAATTTAAGAACACTTGCTTTATGCATTTCTCCCACCAAGCACTCAATTACAGAAGCAGGTGGTCATGGCATTTAAATTTTGCACTGAGCAGGACTGTCCAATCCAGTTACCTACAAAGCAGAGGCTGAGACCAAGACTGTCTTTTAGAGAACTGCATATTGGGAAGTGTGACCTCCAGGAGATCAACTCCTCTGGATGGCACAATCTGAGAGCCTAGCAATACCTGGAGTTCCAAGCTGAGGCACCAACAAAGAGGCTCTGGGGTGGATGCAGAGAGGCCGGAGGTGAGTTACTGCACTTGTGTGAAGCTGGTCTGAGCTCTCCCTGAAACTAGTCCTCACAGCAGTGGCCAGAGGATATGGATGAGGCTAAGAGAATCTAAAGCGATACTAAAGAAGCATCTGATATAGGGATGTCGGGACAATGTAATTCATTTTCCTCATTTGTCTGAAAAACTAACTCACCCTTATTTATTTATCAGAGACTGATAAGAATTCTGATTGCCCAGAAGTTTCCTGAACCTAGAGGGTTGAAGCAGAGTTATCCCTTAGAAACAATTTCAGTCTCCAAAAATACTAAATTAGTTAAATATACTAAGGTGGTGGTTTTCAAGGTGTGGACCCTGTGTTAGGCAGCTTTTTGTCACTGGGATCAAGTAACCAACAAGAACCACTTAGAGGGAAAGATTTATTCTGGTTCACGATTTCAGTAGTGTCAGTCCATAACTGGCCAGCTCCATTGCTCTGGGCCTGAAGTGAGGCAGAACATCATGGTGGGAGGGCGTGGCAGAGGGCAGCTGCTCAGCTCACAGAAGCGGAGAAGCAGAGAGGGTTACAGGGCAGAGGCCTGCCGTGAAGCTGAGGCAGTTACAAAGGCCCATCTTTACTCCAATTCTTGAATTATGCCAGAAAGCTTTCAGACATGTTGTCTGTCTAAGGTTTGGTTTTTGTTTTATTTATTTGTTTGTTTGTTTGTTTGTTTGTTTTGGTACCAGGGATTGAACCCAAAGGCACTTTATCACTGAGCTACATCCCCAGCCCTTTGTATTTTTTTGAGACAGGGTCTCACTAAATTGCTTAGGGCCTTACTGTGACTCTGAGGCTAGCCTTGGATTTGCAATCCTCCTGCTTCAGCCTCCCAAGTCACTGAGATTACAGGTGTGCACCACCATGCCTGGCAAGCAGGAACTTGTTAGACAGGATAGAAAAAGGAAAAGGGGACACTCTCAAGGGAGAAAGTAGGTCCTCTCAAGAGAAGAAGGATGGCAAGCCCTCCAGCTTAATTGGGAGTCTCAGGAAAGTTTCCAGAGAGTCCTACTCAGTTCTACCCTTTACTTTTGACTGACAGCATAGGAACTGCATGGACCACCTCCAAGAAAGGATGGTGTGGTGCTCATGGAGTTGGAGATGTTAAGGAAATTGAGTCCCCTGTTTTTGCCTCAATTTCCTGCCCTCTTAATCCATTTGTTACACTTTAAATAGCCCTCAGCAAGCTTACTTTATGAGGGTCTTCATGTTTTAGTTGCAGGGCTGATTGGGGGTTGTGATAGTTTCAGTGATAAGAGCAGGATCAGGCCACCTGGTAGGTTGTGACATGGTCTTGAAACAGTAGTCTTTCTTCAGGGGATGTTATTATGACTGGAGAAGGTTTTAACATACCAAGCCTCCATCTCCCAGGTGCTTATCTGTCCAGTAAGTCTCCCTGTATATTTCAGTTGCCCATGACTGCCTGTCCCCTGCTCATTCATTCATGGCTGACTACCTACCTAACAAAAGGAAGAAACCAGAAAAAATATAAACCCTTCCAGTGCACACCCCCAGTGACCTACTTTCTCCAACTAGTTCCCAACTTCTAGTAGCCCATTCAGCCACCAGTAGATTAAGCCATCAACTAAGCCAGCACTAACCCACTGATGAAGTCAGAGCCCTCATGTTCCAATCCTTGCCTAAAAGCCCCACCTCTGAGCACATGAGACTTTGGGGGACATCCCAGATCCAAACCATAATGGTCCCCAACCCTATCAGTGGCATCTGAGAACTTGTTAACAATGCAAATTTTTTGTTATTGTTGTTTACTTTATTGAGGTATAATAGATATACAGTACAAGGAGAAAATTGTACGTTTCCAATGTACATATTTATATTGCCAGGTAAACACCACACAGAATAAGATATAAGGTATGTCCAATACCTAAGAAGTTTCCCTTTTGTCCATCAATAATCACCCCAAAATTACCACTTTTCTGACTTTTATTACCTTAAATAAGTTTTTTATGCTTTTAAGTTTTATAAATATACAATATGCGATCCTTAGCATTTTCTGTTCATCATTATGTAAGATTTTTCCATGTTTCATGTATCAGTAAGTTGTCTCCTTGTTGTATAGTATGTGTGTTAGCCAGATTTATGTTGCTGTGACCAAAATACCTGGCAAGACCAGCTTAGAAAAGGAAAGATTTATTTTGGCTCATGGTTTCAGAAGTTTTAGTCCATGGTTGACTGGCTCCATTGCTTTAGGCCTGAGGTGAGGCAGAGCAAAATGGGTGGAAGGACCGCAATGGAGGAAAGTTGCTCATGGCAGCTCGGAAGCAGAGAGGGAGGAACTAGGGGACAAGATCCAATCCCCAAGGGCACACTCTCAGTGACCACCTCCTCCAGCCACACCACACCTGCCTACAGTTACCAACCAGTATAAAGTCCTTTCAAAGTCCTTGATAAATCCATCAACTGAATTAATCCACTGACTAGGTTATAACTCTCATCATCTAACATTTTATCTCCTGTATTAACACAGAAGCTTTGGGGGGCTGTGTCACATACGAAACATAACATTATGTCTTATATCTATACCACAATATTTATTCTAATTTTAATGAATATTTGGGTTTTTTCCTGTTTGAAGCTATTATGAATAAAGCATCTATGAACATTCACATATAGGTTTTGATGGCTATAAACATCATTTTTATATATATATATATATATATCTCCAAGAATTTCAGGTCATAGACTATATATGTATTTAGTATTAACAGCTACTGACAAACATTTTGAAAGTAAATGTATAAGCTTATATTCTCACTTGCAATATGTGAGAATTTCTTTTGCTGCATATCCTTGAAATCACCTGTGTTTTAGTCAGCTTTTTCATTGCTATAACCAGGCCCGATAAGAACAACATAGAGAAGGGAAAGTATATTTTGGGCTCTTGGTTTCAGAGGTCTCAGTCCCTAAATAGCCAACTCCATTGCCCTGGGTCCAAGGTGAGGCAGAACATCATGGCAGAGGGTATGACAGAGGAAAAGCAGTTCAGGACATGGCCATCAAGAAGCTGAGAAAGAGTTCCACTCACCAAGGACAAAATATAAATGCCAAAAGCATGCTTTCAGAGACCCACCTCCTCCAGCCACTCCCTACCTGCCTATAGTTACCACCCAGTTAATCCATATCAGTAGAACAATTCTTGCATTGTCTCACATGTGAACTTTTGGGGGACATCACCATAACATTCTTGTGCCCAAAAGCTTATGCCCATCTCACAGTGAAAAATACATTTCATCCATTTCCAAGACTCCCTATAGTTTTAGTGGTTCCAGCATTGCCCAAAAGTTCAAATCCAAAATCTCATCTGAGACTCAAGGCAAACCCATAGATGATTTCCCCTATAAAGATCAAAATCAAGTTACATACATCAAATATATAGTAATACCGAGTAAACATTTCTATTCCAAAAGGGAGAAATAGAAGCATAGAAAAAAGGGATGAGACCAAAGCAAGACTTAAATCCAACTGGGCAAACAAGCTCTGTATCTCCACATCTAGCACCTGAGAAACATGGCATCATGAGGTTGTTTCCAATGGTTTTGTGCAGCTCCACCCCATGATCTTGCTCTTTGCAGCCCACATGGGCTCTCTCTTTGTTTGTTTATGCTCAATTCCTGCAGATTTCCTCCACAGATATTCCACATTACTGGCATCTCTTGATCTCAGGGATCTCCATAGAAGCTTTGGCTTCCTTCTCACATCTTTATATATCTCTCTCACAGAGGAAGCCAACAGGGACTCTGACCCTGCTATACTTTGCCTGATCCCTAAAGCTTTCCTTTGAAATATTGGTAGAGGCATCCAAGACCCCCTAACTCCAGCATCCTGCATTCCTGTAGAACCAGCATCATGTGGTTGACTTAAAGGTCTGCCACAATCCCCAGGGACCATGGTTGCTGTAGCCTCTGAGTGCCTGGGCAGCTGAGCATGATGATAAAACTTCTTAGGCCACCCTGTGCATGCAGGGAGCTCCCATGGGCTCTTCTTAAAGAAATCTTTAATTTTAAAGGTAAAAATCTCTCACTTTCCTCAAGCCATCTTTCCTACTATCTCTGTTGAAAGTACTTAACATATCTTTAGTGACTATAATATCTTTAGCAACAACAATTCCTTAGCCCCAGTTTCACTTGCACTTTTTCTAGCCAAACTCCAAGTTTCTCAAATCTTTTTGCTCTTTCTTTTCCTGATTACCACAGTAAACTTGTCTAAAAGCTGCCAGGAAATCCATGCCACCTACTGAATACTCTACTGTCTTATAATTTCCTTCCCAGTCTCACAAAAACAAACAAACAAAAAACTTAAGACATTGGAAAAATGTAAACTTCCTTAACATAATGTAATATGAATGGCCTCTAGTCCAACTTCCAATAGTCCTTTTTCTCCTCTGAACCTCATAAGCCCTATCTTTGCTGTCTGCAGTCCTATCAACATTTTGGTCTTCTGATCTCCCACCAGAATTGCTCATTAATCTCCACTTACAATATTCTAAAGCTTTTCCAGCTTGCATCTCTAAGCTTTTTAAAATTCCACCCCCACCCCACAAACCAGTTTCAAAGGCTTCTAAACCACATGGTCAGCTTAGTTACAGCAACGACCCCACTTCTTGGTACCAATTTGTTTAGTCAGCTCTTTCATCACTGTGACCAAAATGCCTCACAAGAGCAACATAGTAGAGGGAAAGTTTATTTGGTGCTCACAGATTCAGAAGTCTCAGTCCGTAGACAGATGACTCCATTGCTCTGGGTCCCAGGCAAGACAACATCATGGAAGAGGGCATAACAGAGGAAAGTATCTCAGGACATGACTACCAGGAATCAGAGAACTAACAATGTAAATTCTATAGTATAAACACTATGCAACATTAAAATTATTCTTATAGATGAATATTTAATGACAAGGAAAAGTGTGCTTAGGTCTGTAATATTGTAATTTTAAATCTACATATTTTATGCATTAAATTATTAAGTAATTGTCTTTGTCCCCAGTTTGTAAAACTCTTGAAGTCCTAGATTAACAGTATCTTTCACATGATATGACTGTTGGATGGAGGTTCCTAGATACTTTTAAAATGGCCGCTGATCACAAAAAAGACCAAGGTACAGTTGAAACTTTCAGCCCCACCACCCAACCTCCAGGGAGGGGAGAGAAGCTAAAAGATAAGTTTGATAACCAATGGCCAAAGATGTAATCTATCATCCTACATAATGGAGCCACCCCTCTGGAAAAAAACATGGACTGAGTTCGGGGGGCATTGTGGATAGCTGAACATGTGGAAGTACCTGAAGGGTGGCATACCAGAGAGGGCATGAAATTTCCACACCTCTTCCCACATGATTTTCCCTATGAATCTCATCCATCTGGCTGTTCATCTGAGTCCTTTAAAACATCCTTTGTAATATATGGGTAAATATAAGTAATGTATTCCCCTGAGTTTTCTGAATCATCCTAATAAATTGAGCCAGAGGAGAAGGTTATGGGAACCCAGATTTGTAGCCAGTGTGGGTCAGAATGTAGTTGATCACCTACTATGTGTGGTTGGCATCTAAAAGGAGTAATTGTGGGACTAAGTTTTTTGCATGTGGGATCTGAGCCCCCTCCAGGTAGATAGTGTCATATTTGAATTAAATTAGAGGACACCTAATTAGTACCTGCTTGAGAAAGTGTTTGGGGAAACCTCACACATCTGTTATCAGAAGTGTTATGTTGAGTGACACGTGAGAGTAGGAAAAACACTGGTTTTTCCCTTATCTTACGAGTCCATAGTGGGGTTTCTATAAATATTGGTTAGATGAAAAACAGCTAACATTTACATAGTCTTTATTACATGTCAGGATTTCATGTAATCCACAGACCAATCATATGAGGTAGAGAAACTGGCATTATTCCAATTTTATAGAGGAGTAAAGTGCATAAAGAAGTTAGGGACATGCCCAAGATCATACAACTATTAAATAATGGAGAAATCCAAGTCCAAGTCTATGCTCTTAACTAATATGGATGGATGGATGGAGGTTGGTTCTCCTTGGCAACTTCTTTTATAGTTTTCTCTATGAAACCACACTACAACTGAGTGTTTCATGCCACAGGTATTTCACAAATACACAAAATCCACTGTCACTAGGTCTCTGAGCACAGAAGTATCTCTTTGGAAGTCAATGGTTTCCTCTTGTGTAAGCTGAATCTCATTTTCCAAATACTGGTTAACAACTGATTTTTTCCCCTAATGTTACAAGAAACCCTTGACTTTAAAAGAGTTGCATTTTATTCCCAGGGAACAACAGCAATACCATGCCATTAGCCAAGCCTGAGGGACAATTTCAACCCTCATTTTAATAAATGGTAATAAATTAATGGTACATTAACAAGAGTAGACATAGGCTGGGATAGCCTGTTCTGATTTTTGTCATTCTTTTATTTTCCCTTTCTTTCCACATCATAGCTAACCGACCTCCTTTATTCCTTCCTGCCTCCCTCCCTCCCTCCTTTCTTCCCTCCCTTACTCCTATACTTTTTTCTTTCCTCTTCTCTGAAGGTGATTCCTGGAAGGAAAAATGAATTGGAGTGGTCATTTTTTTATGAAAAATTATGATTTCATTAGATACAAATTCTTTTTACTTTGGTTAAGTGTTTTATACCTTGAAAGTACTCCTGTACTTTCCATTTGAGCCTAGTTTAAAAAAATACACAAAATAAAGTATATAATTATTTTGCAGATTAAAAGACTACCTTTTGCTCAAATCACAATTCTGACTTATGTAGAGACAGGATTATTTTTTCATTCAATTCTTTCAACATGTATTTATTCAGGACCTATTAGTGCTAGACCATGTTCTAGTCACTTATATAGGATATGTCAGTGAGCAAACAAAGATTTCTGAGGTTAAGAAACTTACCTTCTAGGAGAGGCACACAATAAATATCATAAACAAGTGTGTCCAGTGTTAGAAGATGATAGGGGACGTGGAAAGTGAAAATGGAGCAGAGGGTGGGAGGGACAGGAAGTGCAATAGCAGGGATGATGGGCATGTTACAGAGAGAAATGGGCAGCCAGGAGTGGTCTCATTGAGATGGTGGCTTTTGAACAAAGACTTTAAGAGGAGGAGGGAACATGAACCATGCATAGTGAAATGTGGGCAAGAGAGTTCCAGAACAACTAGGATCCACACTCTGTCCTCCAGACACCTGCTACACCTTCGAGGCCTCATCCAGTGGAATCTGATGTGGGGAGGGGAAATAGAACAGTTGGGTCTTTAGTGTAAAATCTATTTCAAAGACCTTGCAACCCAAGCCTCCAAACTGTAAGAAAGCAAACACCCCACACAAAACAGCTGTGATTCACTGGCAGATGTTTAACAACCAGCATACCAGAAAGGCCTGTAATGTGTGTCAGTTTCCATGGTGTAAATATTTTCACCATGGCCAAGTCAAGCTACCAAAATGGCACCACTGAACTCCAGCTGTAGCTGGCTCCAACGCGTTGATTCTCACTCTCTTCCTGGGATACATGCCACAAAGTACCTCCAGTGTTCCAGGATTTCTCCCACCCATCCTTCTCTTAATATTTCTTTATTCTAATGTGGAGCCTTCTGTCTTCCACCTTCACACCCCTGTACCCAACGTGAATCAAGAATGTACCCTGTTGTTTCAAGGACAAATTCTGGGGACAGGCCTGATTAGGGAAGGAAAATCCTGGACGACAGAGACGCACAATTGCAAAACAAGGAATCGACAGGCAAATGCTGAGATAAGGGGAGGGAACAGCCCCCAGCACATCTCAACTGGGTGAGATTTACCCAAGGAAGAAGCTAATGGACTCCAGAGGAAAGGAAAAAGAGGAAAAGGAAAAATCAGAAAATACAACTGGAAGCAAATGTGCTTTTTATTTGAGGAAATGGTGTGAATCTTCCCAAAACACCAAATGGTCCCTTCTGAGCTGATTTTACAAAGAAAGAGAAAAAAAAATCTACAAAAGATTTGGGATGGAATTAGGAAAGTAGACCTGAATTTAAAAACTAGGTTTCTATAATCCCAGCAGCTCCGGAGACTGAGGCAGGAGGATTGCAAGTTCAAAGCCAGCCTCAGCAAAAGTGAGGCACTAAGCAACTTAGTGAGACCTAGTAGACTTAGTAGAAATACAAAAAAAATAGGACTGGGGATGTGGCTCAGTGGTCCAGTGCCCTTGAGTTCAATCCCTGGTATGAAGAAGAAGAAGAAGAAGGAGAAGGAGAAGGAGGACAAGGAGGAGAAGGAGGGGGCGGGGAGAAGCTAGGTTTGCATCCAGGGGCAGTGGTACACACCTATAATTCTAGCAACTCAGGTGGCTGAGATGGGAGAATCACAAATTCAAAGCCAGCCTCAGCCATTTAGTGAGGCCATAAGCAGCTTAGTGAAACCCTGTCTCAAAATCAAAAGGGCTGGGGATGTGGCTCAGTGGTTAAGTTCCCCTGGGTTCAATCCCCAGTATCCCCCCCAAAACAACTAGGTTTGCGGATCTATCTTAATCACAGCCTTTCACTCTAATCCATC
Organism: Tamias sibiricus; assembly: GCA_025594165.1. Classification (NCBI taxonomy): domain Eukaryota; kingdom Metazoa; phylum Chordata; class Mammalia; order Rodentia; family Sciuridae; genus Tamias; species Tamias sibiricus. The sequence continues at coordinate 52,883,261 of CM046659.1, forward strand.
TGCTTCCCCTGGTTTATTCAGCAAAATCAACCAGAACAAAGGGTGAGAATAAAGGTCCAGTTAAAACAGGCCAAAGGATTTTGAATAACCCATCCTACCCACACACTCTCTCAAAAAACTCAGGGTATAATGCACAAAGGTGGCAGGGAGGGGAAGCTCAGACATGGGATCAGGCAGGCCTTGCCCGTTGACCTTGGGCAGGTGTGCTCTGGAATAAGCCCACATCATTTTGCTGTGTTGTCTCAATCCATTTAGTGCAAAGATTCCTTTGAGTATCATTCAACTGTGTATCCACTCAGCAACACTGAATTGAATCTATCTTGGAAGAGGATTGTGGAATATAGTCATTAAAAGTATTCTGAAGTCTTTGTGACATTCCTTTCCAATTAGGCTCAAACAAGACCAATTTTGCCCAGCCTTCTGGAAGCAACTCTCAAGGCTTTTTTTTCTCTGTGCACTTAGTAAAGAGATAAGGGAGACCCCTCAAATATTTCAGAGTCTTGTTTCCAAAAGGGTACCCGTTTTCTTTATCTCTCTTAATATTTTCTACTTAGTAACTCAATGAACTCCTATGAAGATTGAGCATGAAATAAAATGGAAAATGCTTTAGCCTTTGGATCAAAAAGGTTTCCAAAAGTGCATTATCATTGTACTATTATTTACTATCATAATAGATACCTACTGTTTTGTCTTCTGAGAACTGTATCTTTCACCAAGTTTTAAACATGATTTAAGTGGGAACATCTGTCATTTGATAAAACATGCCTCCTCAGACACAGTGATGGGTCTAGAGATGGTACAGGACCCTGTAGGGCAGCTCAAACTCTCTCTCTCTGAAGGTTCAATATTTGAGTCTGCTGAAATAAACTTGCAATAGATTAACAAAAGAAAAAGCACACAAATTTATTCATGTGCATACATTCATGTCATACAAAATATAAAATTCAAAGGAGGGAAAACCAGTTGAAGCTTAAATGCCCTCTTTGTAGGAGAGAGAAAAGTAAGGGAGCTATGGGAAATTTTAAGGGGTGGTAAATAGATTTTAGTGAAATGAATGAGCCTGGAAAACAGATAGTGTCTTGGGATAACGTTCTAGGTGTGATGTTTGATTTTCAGTCTCTTCCTCTCGGATACAAGTTTAATCTTCTTGGTGAATGACATTTGAGGAGGAAGATTGAAGACAATTGCACTTCTTTTTGGCAGATCCTGTCATTAGGTAGATAAGGGAACTTCAGGGAAAGCCCCTCCATGGGCTTCTGGAGAGAAAGAAGTCGGGGTGATGAAGGGCAGGGAGGAGGTCAGAGGGAACTTGGTGCTGCTTCTTGAGTACAGCAGGGCAAAGCACCACACTTCAGGGGTCATTTTCAGAACCCCAACAGCCTAGGCAGAAGCAACCATGGCAGCCCATGCCCTGAGCCAGAATGGGAAGAGTATATGCAAGATATTTCAGAAAGGTCTCTAGAAATAGAAGTCTCAGCCATGCAGGGCATTCTATTGGAACCAGCTGGGGAGCATCCTAGTCCAAACACATAGGATACTTTTTAAACCCAACTCCCAATCTTCTCACCTCTCCTTTTATTCATCCACACCTGCAGCAACCAGTTGCAGGTAGGTTTGAACAAGTTCATGCAGGCCCAACTTGACAGCACCTCTTCCCCACAGGCTTCTCACTTCCCACTCTGAAGCATGGGCCCAGACAGAAGTGACTCTGAGGTGCAGGGGATCCGATGCCCCATGAAACAACACTTGATCACTCTGGAAATAAGCCAATGGATAAATGTGTCCTCCTTTCTTTCTCCAAATGAATGGTGCTGAGAGGTATTTCAGTTGGTCCCATGGGACAGAATACCCAGCCGTCACCTTAGCAGTGACCATTCATGGCTCGGAGTCCTTGGAAAAGCTACAGGAGGTCTCTTAAGTTTCTGTGACTCCTTCTAAAATAATGGGGATATTATTATTTACCTTGAAGGTCTTCTTTAAGCCACCTACCTGACACATGATAGTCACCTATTGTGACTGTCAACTGTAACTCATTATAACCCACATGCCAACAATAAGAAAATAATCCTTCCACCCAATTCCTGTTTATCCTAGGTTGGAATTCCTAAGGGTTGACTTTAAACTTCAAACTGAACTCAAACTCGCCATCTTGGACCATCGTGATCCTTCACACTTTGTCCTTCTCCAGTCTAAATCAGTTTTGCTTTTATCTTTCCTCAAAGCGCTCACTCCCCAACCTCTGTACTACTGTGGTAAGTGAAATTTTTCCAAGTTTTCATGCCCTTCTAAGAATGTGAGTCAGTATTTAGTGGAAGGGCAGAAAAAGCTCCAAATGATTAAGAATCCCGGGTTCCAGGCCCGACTTGCCAGCTTCAGCCTCAGCGACCTTGAGCAAGAGAGCTCACTTCTCAGTTTACAGAAGTGACCCTGATCAGTGAGGTCACTGCCCAAGTTCCTTCTTGTCCTAATTTATAATGTCTAAGTCAAACGTTAGAGATTCATGAGGTGGTCTTCAGGACGGTCATTTAATTTTGATGCCCATTTGCCTTCACACTCTCCCCCAGTGAATCATTTCCAAACCATAGGAGGCCACATCAAAACATCTGGAGTGTTCATATGACTTCTGTGAACACACACAATATCGTGTGGCGGGGGGGGGGGGGGTTCATTAAACATGAAATACACCTATCAAAACTTATTCAGGGAAGCTTCTTGTTTATAAAGTTGAAAAGAGGAGGGTTCATGCATAAAAATTATTTTTAAATTTATATGTCATGGCAGAATTTTGAGTGTTTTTCCTTGTGATTGCGAATTTTCTAAGTTTGCTACAATAAGCATGTATTATTTATGTAACAAAGCTTAAATAATATGTGGAACTGAAACTGCTCTGTCCATAGGTCAAGCAGGCAGCCCCTGATGCTGTGGCCTGAGCGCCCTACACCCCTAGACATGGGAGCAGCAGCTCCTACGTGGCCTTTCCTTCACCCCAGTTCCCATGAATTCACCTCACCTGCTCTGTGTTGAACAACACACACAGTGGTTCTCCAGGAGCCACTGTGAAATGCTCACATTCTTTAGGAGGAAGGCAGGGGTCCCATCTTAGTGGTGCCAAGAAGCCAATTTACTCCTTACATTAATTCATTCTCATGTTGGATAGCAGTAACAGGTGACTCTTCAGTGGTTGAGGGTCGTAGTAAAGGGCAGCCCAGAACCAGCCACTGGGTAAAGGGATATAATGGGGGAAAGAAAACAGAGGTGAGGAAAGGGAGAAAGAGATCAGTAGGGAAGGTAACTCTGATTTAGAAAGGGAAAAAACACTATGGATTCTGTGGCTGATCGGTAGGGGGTTGGGGGAGTCCCTACAACAGGTCCCAATCCCACTTCCTACCTATTGCTCCGAAAAAGAGCTACTCAACCTCATTCAACCTTAACTCCCTTCATAATAAGATGGAGAGAGAAAAACTTGCCCTGCTAGAGCTATTTTGAAGTTTAAAGGAGATAACACTGAAGTAGGGGTCCCCCTTAAAAACAGCACCTCTTAAGATGAAGGCAGTCAACAATCTCAGGAGGGAGAGGGATGAGACAGTCAGGCCCCCGTGAAAAAGGACTAATGCACCCTGAGGACCTTAACTCGTAGCCTGTCTGTCATTAACAGTCCACTGCAGCAACTTGTCCTCAAGAGGACATTCCACATTCCTCAAGAGGAATTCCACATTCTTATGTGTGCACAGGCTGTGGCACCCGCGGGAGCAGCGTAGCCATTGCTGGGCTCCACGCTGCCTGCTAATTCCCTAAGGCCACAGTGGAGGCATACAAAAGAAAACACTTTTGAAAAAAGGCCCCAAACCAATGGAAATTCCGGAGCTCTGGCCCACCCTGCAGCCCCCACGCAAGAGCAAAACTGGCCCCTTTCTCTGCTTGGGGAGCTGGCCTGGCACAATCTTGGTGGACACCGCCTCTCCCTTCTCACTGAGCAGAAGCCTCAATAAAACCTCGCCTGTGTTTGGATTCCTCCACATCTAGTTTCCATCATTTCTGGACCCAAGGACCCAGCTCTGGTAACGACATCTCTAAAGGGCCTACAATGATACTTTGATAATGTAGGTCCTCCTATAGAGCCACAAACCAACCACACTTATCATTCATAGGATTGTTCAATAAAATCTTATCAAGTACCTGCTAATTACCAGGCTCTAGGGAAGTAAGTCCATGCCCTTAAAGAGCAGCCAGTGGGCACATAAAGGAGATATGAAGAGAGGGAGGTCATGGTGAAGGAGTGGGTGGGAGGTAGGTAGGTAGGAATAGGAGCTACAAGACCACCGAAGAAGGTTCATCACCTGGGAGAATCTGGGAAGGGTTATGAACAAGGCAAGGCTTTCCCTTAGTGTCAGGGGGGAGCAATGTTTTGGTACAGAAGACCAGGAAAGGCATTTTAGAGAGCTCAGCTTGTGCAGAGATGGAGTTGTGGAAAGGTCATGAGGCTTTTGGGCAATGACATGACTTTCGGTGCAGTTGGAGTGAGTTTCCAAGTGAGAACTAAAATCAGACGCTGGAACCAGATTGTCATGAGTTTGCACGCTGTAACAAGAATTTGGTGAGATGGAACCAGCATGAATATATAAGCAGGTGAATGAAGCATTTCAGGTTTACATCATCACCCTGATAGCAGATTGGAGGCTGGGTGACCAGAGAGAATGCTGTTGTAATAATCCAGAAAAGAGATAAGCAAGCCTCTATTGTGACTGGTGGGTTGAATTCAGAAGCTATCTCAGGATAGCAATGGAAGGATTTGGAAACCAACAGTGCATTAGGAGAGAGAGGGATGGGTTCCAGACCACAGCAAGATAGCCAGCTCTCAAAACTGGACAGCTAACATCTAAACTGGTGTTTGGCCAAATAACTGGGCATCATAGCCTAGTAAAGTGTATATAAAGAATTAGTCATCTCTGGTAGGTTTATATTGTTAGCTGATGAAATAAACTGAGGCTCAGAGATTAAATAACTTGCACATGGACATATGAAGAATAAGTAGCAGAACTGAGACTCAAACTCAGGGACGTGACAATCTCTGTTCAATATACCCTTAACATGCTAAACTGATAAAATATAAATGTGGCAATACAGAATTATCTCCTACTTTGATATAATTCCATTTTATCAAAATCACCCTTCTCTATTATCTATCAAATCAATTTATATTCATATGTATACACACACACACACACACACACACACACACCTTCATTGAATCTCTATATATTATACACTGAAGGTTTACTGGTATTTCTTTGATTAAACTTGTCAGGTGAGATCAGATAGTGCTGAAGTTTCACTTCAGCATTATTCTGTGCTTAGCCCATGGATAAGCAACACATAGGTGAGCTAATGGAGATAACACTATCTTACATTCATTATGTGACCACAATAAACAGACATATTTTACATGTATTATATGAATCTTAGAATGTAGTGGGTGCTATAGCAAATTTTACTTACATCATGACTTTATGTATCAAGTGTTATGAATAAATTGTCACATCATTTAGAAGAAGGAAAAACAAAAAAAACCTGGATGGCTAACTTGACCAGGAGTTGAGAAAAGAAGAACCCATTTTGAAGGAAAGCTGAATCCTACTTGATTTTGAGGGGACAGTGGGCTATGTGGTGAGATATTTGGCATAGAGTTTGGAAATATGAATCAGGAGCTCAAGAGAGAAGTAGTGTGCACATTCTGGAATCATTAACACACAGGTCACAGTTGATACCATGGATCACAAAGGAGAAAAGTTGTAAATTGCAAAGGGGCTGATGACTAGGGAACCATCTGGGTTTGCCCAGGGTAGCCCTGATATGCATCAATTGTCCCAACAGAATTATCACCAGCAATCTGTTTAATCTCAAAAGTGTCATAGATGTGACAATTGGGGGTCATCAAAGAATGAAAGGATGCCAAGAGGTAAGAAGAAAGCATCTTTAGCCAAGTAGGGAATAGCCTCTAATTAAATGTGTAAATTCCAAGCTATAAAATAAAAATTCCAACAAAAATTTTATTGGAATTTGTTCATTTAGAATAAAAGCATCTATTTTAAAAATAAATATAAGAGACAAGCCATGAAACTTTCAAACAGAAGCAAAAGGAATAGAACTTGACCATGTTTTAAATTGATAATAAAGCTACAGCAATAAAAAGTTTGGTATGATGCATTAATTGACAGAAACATCAATGGAATAGAATAAATGGTTTAAACATAACACAAAATTCACATTCGAGTTTAATACAATAGAGGTGACATTTCTAATGGATGAAGATAAGACATATTAATCATTAAATGATGCTGGAGCAGCTGGCCAACCATCTGGAAGAAAAATAGGTTAGATTTGTACACATTACTCCCATTCCAGATGGGTAAAGCATTAAACATTTTAAAAAAGAACCATAAATGTACTAGAAGAAATCATGGGTACTTTTCCCCTAATCATCCTGAGGCCGATGGTGGAGTTAAGAAGGACTTTATAGCTATGACATAAAACTCCAAGTCCGTAAAGGCTTGGAGCTGATGGATTTACCTCAATAAAAATTCTGCTGGGTGAAAAAGAATATGAATAAAGTAAAAAAAAAATCAAATAGCAACCATGAAAAATTATTTGCAATTTATATGACAGACCAAACTTGAGCTCTTATGAATCAGTATGTATAAAGCCAACAAACCAATTTTAAGTGAATAAAAGAAATGAAGAGAAAAAAGAAAATACTGCCAAACACAAGAGAAGACATTTAACCTTGTTCCTAATTTTAGTCTGTTTCTGCTCCACAGTTGTGAAAAGTAATTAGAAACGTGCATTGTTATAGCACCTGGCCAATAGGAGGCCTTGGCCAACAGGAGCAGTTGCGGTTATATCCTACTGTTACACAGCAAATCAAGGATGAAGCTAAGGAGGGCATGAGACCCATGTCCCCCTGCCAATAGCTGATTCTGGGCAGTCGCTTAAGGAAGTGTAGGTAGGGGAGAAGGCAATGACTACAATTGTCTAAAAGTCCTGAGAAGGCTAATAATTGAGTTGACACAACCATTTCCACAGGCCAAGCCAAAGAGCCTCAGGGTTAAGACTGAATGCCCTTTGACACAGTTTTAGAAATTTATCTGTCATTTGGCTTTTCATCACTGTGACAAAATACCTGAGAAAATCAACTTAAGGAAGAAAAGAAATATTTTGATTAACAATTGAAGAGGTTTCATTTCATAATCACTTGACCCTGCTGCTGTGGCCCAACATTGCTTACCTCATGGTGGCTGGAAAGCAGAGAGAGAATTTCCCAACCTCTTTCAATTAGGCCCCACCTCCTGAAGTTTCCACCACCTCCCAATAGGGCCACCGGCTAGAGACCAAACCACTAGCACATGGCCTTTGGGGGATGATTTAAATACAAACCATAACATTATCATGTATATATGATGTATTAATAAATGTTCAAAGAGATCTCTCACATAAAAATAAAAGATTTCAATGAAGAAAACAAGATTTGATAGGACATTGCTTTCTAAAATGGGATACTAAACATAACATAACTTTTTGTTTGTTTTTGTTGTGCTAGGGATTGAACCCAGGACCTTGTGTATGTGAGGCAAGCCCTCTACCAATGAGCTATATCCCCAATCTGGAGACATATAATTTTTTAAAGTAGGTGTCTGATAACCAGTTAATCAACTCAGAAATCCTTCCTGAACATTGAGAGTATAAAACATTACAGTTCAATTGAAGGTTCAAGATGCTAAGTTCATCTCCTACAAAGGGTCAGAGTGCTACCACTTGCCACTCATCTTGGAGGATTCAACTTGTACTCTTGCAGCCAAGGGACACAGTGGGTAAGTTTCTAGCACAAAGCCTAAGCCCACCATCCCATTTAAGGATCTGTTGGAAAAACTTTCCTAACAACTACAGAGTAAGCACACATCCACTTCCAACATCAATCATTACAAGTTCTTCATTAATAAGAGTACATGGATATTTAAAATGAGATTGTCAAAACAAAATTACTCAACAGAGGAGTGAAGTTAACATAGACATGGCAGAGGCCAAACTGATGATCTGTAATATAAAGCCAAGGGAATTTCACAGAGCTTCCAACCAGATCACACAAAGAGAAAGTTTGAAAACAAAGTTAAAAAGATAGAGAAGACCAAAGCAGGATGACAAATATCTGCTTAGTAGGAGTTCAAAAGAGAAAATACAGAAACTGGAATGAAAAAATAAGATAAGCAAATGGAAGAATTTTATGAAGACACAAGTCTTTAGACGGGAAGCACCCACACAATCTCTTGCAGATGAAATGTGAAATGAGGAATTGACATCTAGACACAGAGAGCTCTGATGAAATTTCAAAACTCTAAAGATATATCAAAATTTTTTAAACTTTAGGTTTTTTCAACCCATGAAGGTATACAGGATGACATCAGACATCTCATCTGTACCACATGCTATCAGAAAACAACAGAGCAAATCCTTCAGCAGCCTAAGAACATGCTTCTAAACCCAGATGTACTCCTTACTGAATTATTATTACCTCTTGGCTTCAAATTCTCCCTTTTTGCTTGCTCTGTGAAAATGGATCTGGGCCCTTTAAATATATTTCCTGCCTGGAGCATTGCCAGCAGAGGGCACTGGAAAGACATCATGGGGTGGGGTCCAGGGTGCTGCCTGGTTTTGCTTCCTCTCGGTGCCCCAGCTGCACAGGCCTGTCTCCTCTGCATCAAGCTTCTGTAGAATGAGTAGCTTTTCCAGCACCCATCTTTTGTTGAACAAGGCTGGCAGCGGCCAGAAGTTTCCCTGGAAACATCCTTTGAGCAGTTTTGTAGCACAGTGCCTCTGATGAGACACCTGCCCGTGGCAGCTTTCTGCGGCACCTTAGAAGGTGGCTTTCCAACTGGCAGACACTGCAGCAACTTCTCTGCATTCAGTGAGCCGTGGCTCTGCTCTCTCCAGCAAGCCCTGGACCTCTGGCTAGAGGGAAGGAGAGAGGGGCTCTTTCCTGATGCTCTGGTCTCATACCAGAAGTAGAACTGCTCCTCATATGTGCTTTCCTATATTCTTTTTTTTTCTTTCTTTTTTTAATTTATAATAGTAGTATGTATTACAATTCATAATGCACATATATAGCATTTTTTTACATACAACTGTTTGTATACAAAGTATATAAGTACCATTCAGATCTTCAATCATGCATTTAGGATAATGATATCCATCTCATTCAACCACCAATTTTTTTTCCTTCCCCCCCACTCCCTCCCCTTGCTCCCTCCCTTCCTCTCCCTTTCCTTTGACCATTCTAGCGTTCCTCTAATCCTCCTATGTGCCCCCATCCAACAACACTGTGAACTAGCCTCCTTATATCAGAGAAAACATTCGGTATTTGGATTTTTGGGATTGGCTAACTTCACTTAGCATTATATTCTCCAACTTCATAACAATAAATGTTGGAGAGGATGTGGGGAAAAAGGCACACTCATACATTGCTGGTGGGACTGTAAAATGATGCAACCGCTATGGAAAGCAGTATGGAGATTTCTTGGAAAACTGGGAATGGAACCACCCTATGACCCAGCTATCCCACTCCTGGGTCTATTCCCAAAGGACTTAAAAACAGCATATTACAGTGACACAGCCACTTCAATGTTTATAGCAGCACAATTTACAATAGGTAGATTGTGGAACCAACTTAGATGTCCCTCAGTAGATGAGTGGATAAAGAAAATGTGGTATATATACAAAATGGAATTTTACTCAGCAATAAAAGAGAATAAAATAATGGCATTTCCTATATTCTTTAGTGTTATCCTTACTCATTACTGGACAATTCCTCATTCTCTGTTAGCATTAATAACTCTGTATATTACTTCTTCTGTTCAAATTACTGTATGGTTTCTGTCTCCTGATTGGATCCAGACTGACACACTAGACTTTTGGATTCAGGCAAATATCCATCAGGTAGGAATCTAGTAATGCAGAAAATGTCACCATATACTATGCCCAGTAACAATTCGACAATAGCCTTGAGTTAAGCAACAACAAAAAAGAATTTAAAAGAATAATAAATGTTTCCTGGGTTTGGGGAGTATGAACTATAAGAACCCAGTGAAAAGAAAATTTAGGATGCTTTCAACTTAAAAAACAATAGATCCAGATTAAAACAAAAGATCAGAAGGCTCTGTAAAGGTCTTCAAGAACTAGAGGATTCCCTTTATGATTGAGAATCTGGAAGCTCTAAAGACAAGTTTCTTCAGTCAAGAAGAAAAAAGAAAAATAATTTGAAACTCCAGGGGGAAAAGAATAAGCCTGTTCAAAAAAAAATCACTTCAGATATAGTACAAACTAAAATGTGGAAAAAGTAAGTAATCATCACAACATAAGAAAAAATAATACACTTGGCTTGAGATGTTCTCTTGTTTTTGTGGCACAGTATAATATTTCCTTTGTTAAAGCTTTATTTTTACAAGTTGGTTCTATGTGGAATCTTAATGACATAATTATGATATTAAAAATGTTATTCGCTGGTTTTCTAGTTTAGAATCTACCTACAAAGCAGAAAGCTTGATTGTAACTATGCAACAGATCTCACAAGTGTGTGTTGACAATGTGAAAGTCATATAATGGCCCCCAAAACTCAGAAAGAGCAAAAGTAATGGAAGTTGAATAAAGCTGGATCTTCTAAATTCCTTCACTTTACTCAATAGGGAATTAATAAGTAGTGCCTAAAGTTGTTGACTGGAGAAATAAATGTGTATCTGTGTGTGTAAATGTATGTATTTTAAAAATTACAGTTATGCATTGCTCAAGGAGGGGGGATTTGTTCCGAGAAATGCATTGTTAGGCTATTTTATCATCGTGTGGACATCATAGAGTGTACTAAGACAGCTATGATGTCACCGGGTGACATAATCAGACGGGACTACCAGGGTATATTTAGTCCATCATTGACTGAAATGTTGTTATGCTGTGCTTGACTATATGGTGGTAACCAAATGATTGAAGGAGTTAATGGCACTTCAGGAAACCTCTCCTTTTCTTTTAATGCCTCTATGATGTTTGATGTACTTGTATTTCTTAAGAAATAAAAATAACAGTGAATGAATAAAGTCTTTAAAAATGTGATGTTGATACGGAAAGATAGCCAACTTATATTAACTGGGGAAAAAAACAGGATTCAAAAGTGTGTTTCGAGAATAACCATGTTTTTTTTTTTTAAGTTAAAAGTTCTGTGTATGATTATGTATACACAGAAAGTTTGTAGGAAGAGTACATTAGAAGATATTAATGATTTTTATAGTTGAAAAGTAGAAATAATTTTAAAACAAAACTGAGGCAAGAGGAAAGAGACTTTCAATTTTCAACTTAGATCCTATTCTGTTTGAAGTTTTCAGCATGAGTATATATTAAACATTTAAATTTTAACAAAGTTTTTGGTTTCTAGTAATAAATTCTTAATAAATCCAAAGAGGTAGAATGTTTACCATGAAGAATTATGAAGCCATGACAGGAGAATAACTATAAAATATAATGAGAACTCTGAAGGGTATCCTATAGCTGAGGGAGAGAACCAAAAGACGGTGAGCTTGGAAGAGGCACAGGTTCAGACCATAATGGAAAGTGCAGAGTGGCAGTTCATTGGATGGCAGAGTGGTCTACTGGGTTACCTCCATTAGAGCTGGTCATGGTCATCAGGCAAGCAGAAGCAACCCTGAGAGAGCAGGCAAGATAGTCAGTAGGACAGGGGAGTTGGGGCATCACTGTGCACAGGAGGCCTGGAGTGCACGGTGTCTGAGGAGAGGGCTGCAGGAAGCCGATCACCAGGGAGAGTCTGGTCACAAGGTTGTGAAGGGATCTGGGGTCATGGCTTAGTTTCTGGGCTTGTGGCTAAGGCAAAGCACCACTGGATGTCCTTATACCCACTTCACCATCAACCAGGCAGCAGCAGAAACCAGCCAGAAGACTTCGTCCTGCAGTGTCCTTTTGGCACACTCTAACGATAAAGTTTAACAGTGCTTGTTGTAAAGGAGAAATGAATAATAAAGTAATTCCCCCCAATATTGCATAGCAGATATGGAAGGGCAAAGGGTGGATTTTGGACCATGAAACCATAAATTTTTAACTAGCATAACGACTTTTATGACAAAGACAAGCCAGACTGGAAGAGATGGAGCAGTGATCGGAGCACAGTTTCCTGTAAATAGCAATGAGGGAATCGGGGGAGACTTTCAAGTTCAAATCAGGAAAAGTAGAAAACAGATGTCCTAGAGTGACAGTGTGGCATACAGAGCCAACTGCTTCCTGTCTTTTAGGCTTTTGCCCTTTGTTAATCCTACATGTAAGATTTGTTGGCAATAAAACACTGGGGATTAAAAGAAACTTGATCATGAGATTTGCTATGATGCAGCCTCTGATGCAGCCATAGCTTCTCATTCATCATTGCTACCTCCTTCAATTCTCTCTGCATCCTGCTCATATCATTTGGAAGGTGTTTCCATTCATATGTCCCAAGACTCACACCATTCCTTTTGGGTTGTTTGCAAGTAGATCTTTTTTATGTCCTTAATTACACTCTTGCATACACCTGATATACATACAGCTGAGAGCCTGTAATTCCTTTGAGAAACATCCATTTATAGTCAGAGATTTGCCAACTGTGGCATTTCTCCCACCTCTCACTTCTCCCACTCATGAATAGGGAGATCACATCCAAACAGGACATTTAGCAGAGTGGAGAAATGGAGCGCTAAAAAGAATGAACAATCACTAATCAATCAGCAAGCATTAACCAGGACTGCCTGGGCAAACCGAAATATACGGTCATTCTCAATCTGTAGAACTTTTTCCATGGGTCAAACCCAGGGTATAAAAAGAGAAATTACTTTTAAAGCTCCCCAAATTCTTCATTATCTGGATTGCAAACACACAGAGAGTAGATGTGAGTAAAATTCTTGGAAGACAAATACGGCCGAATTTAAATGGATATTCAAATTGTTATAATGTACACCTCCTCTAATCCCACATGTAGGCAAAAGGATTTGCATTTGAATTCATCTGCTCTTCCAATCAGTGTAAGAAATCGTCCCTTCATCAAACACAAAAGCAGAAATACCTCTCAATGGTGCATCGTGATCATTATGATTCTGTGATGTCCTTTAAATTTTTTGGCTAGTTCCAGAGTCATCAGAGAACAAGCCAAAATGAATGTTTGAGCAAAAAATAGAGATAGCTGCTATATTTTTCATGATTTTTCTGGGTTAGAATGCTTCCAGTTTGCATGAATCACATAGTTGAATGAGCTAAATAAAATAACAAGCAATTCCCCCTGAATTGAGAATAATAATACAAAGGTTGTCAACACATGGTTGAGTTGGAGGCTTGTCTCATCTGCTCAGCCCTCAGAGGACTTAAGAACCATTCTTCTGCAGTTTTCCAGGTGCAGTAGCTTCCTACAGATTGTCTTTTCAAATTTCACTCTGTGCTGGAGCCCAGGCTGTCCTTGTAACTACCTATGACTCAGGGAGCACAGAGCTTTTATGAATGAAGCCAGCATCTACCTAGCATCCAGGTCTTCTCTATTTTCAGAGTTATATGTCTTCAGGGTTCAAGGAGAGTTGTGGTACATGGGTTTGGTTAGAAATTCTCTATCCCTTCATGAACTTCTCTCAATCCTATAGTGACTCTAATAAAATAAATGGAAAAGAAAAAGAAGAGCATAGAATATGCTCTTTTTTGTTTCTTTGTTAGTTTGATGGAGGTGGGGTAGTCACAGAAGTTTCTCCATATTTGGAAAGAAATCATCTGATATTGTCTGGTTGATTCCCTATTGCCAGCAAGTTTAAAAGTGTGTGTGTGTGTGTTTGTTTTCAGGACAAATCCTTTATTTTGTTATCTCTTCCTATTTCTTTCAAATCTCTCAGTGCCTATGTTATCAGTTTTTCATTACTGTGACAAAAATAGCTAAAACAACCTAGAGGAGGAGAGATTCATTTTGACTGACAGTTTCAGAGGCTTCTGTCCATGGTCCTCCAACTCCATTGTTCTGGGCCTGAGGTAAGGGCAGAACATCATGGCAGAACAGTAGGGCAGAGGAAAGCTGCTCAGATCATGGCATCTGGGAAATGGGGAGATGGAGATGAATAGGTGGAGAGGAGATAAACTTCCAGGGCACTCTCCTAGTGACCTACTCCCTCCAACCCCCCCCCCCCCAGTAATCCCCTCAGTCATCAAAAGATTAATCCACTGATGAGGTCAGAGCCCTCATAATCCAATCACATCCTAAAAACTCCACCTCTAGACACATAAGACTTTGGGGACATTTCTGATCCAAACCCTCACAGTTTGCAAAGGACCGTTTCTATTGTTGAAAGATCCTATGAGGGAGATCCTGTCTAGTAGGTTAAGCCACAAGCTCTATCTGGGGAGATTCCTTCTTGTGTACTAAAAGATTTGTGTGCCCTCAAGTATTCCAGAGTACTTTTGTGAAATCATGATGTCTCTTCCACCAAGAAGGCACTACTAGAAAATCAAGATGGTTGGTTGAAAATTGTGCTGCTGAATCAATGAAGGAAGCATCAATAATGTAAAACAGTGTTATAAGTGTTCACAGAACGCTAGTCCTCCAAAATGCCTCTATAATCATTGTATTAGTCTGTTTCTGCTGCTACAACAAAATACTACTGGGTAATTTGTAAGTAACAGAAATGTATTTGTCATCGTTCTAAAGGCTGAAGAATCTAGGTCTTAAGGCAAGTGCAAGGTCAGTGCCCAGTCTCTCTGCTCCCAAGATGGCACCTTGTTGCTGCATCCTTCAGAGGGGACAAAGGTTGTGTCCTCAAAGCAGAAAGGCAAAATGGCCACTCCCCTCAAACTCAAGCTCTTTTAAGAGAATGCTAAGGCAAAAGTCATAATGAATGGTATCCTAATTAGAATAAGTTATACTCTATGTATGCATAACATGTCAAAATACACTCTACTATCATGTATATACAAATAATTTTTCAAAAAAGCAAAATAAGAAAGAGAATGCTAGTCCAGCTCACAAGGAAAGAGCCCTCAAGATCTAATCACTTTTCCAAGCCATATTTCTTCAAAATGTTGCATTGGGAATTAAGTTTCTCCATGAATTTTGGAGGGGACACCATCATTCAAACCATAGTAGTTGTGTATATTTAGGGATTTCTATTCACCACAAGCACCTCTGGGAGATTCATAATGCAGGTCACATCAAATGCTCTGAGAATAACTCCAATTAAAAGAAACCTGTGTATGGAGGCCCTACTTGCTCCCATACAAATCTGTGACCCCTTTAGATGTCTTCCCATCACCAAATTTGCAGAGTTCTAGAAGAGCCCATCCCATCCAAATTGTAACCCCACCCAAATTGCAATGGTTTCATTAGAAACCATTAAGACTTAAGCAAAAAAGGAAACTGCAGACTCCCAAGGGGACTGGTGTGAACTTGCTTTTAAAGTAGTCAAGGTAGATGATGTTTGTTTAACAGCTCCTCACAGCCCCCACCCCGGCTACACACACACACACACACACACACACACACACACACACACGTCTCTCCTTTTTCTCAGGTATTTGTTCTTCAAAGCACTTGTCACACCTCTCTTTTGGGACAAGTGTTACACGCAAGCACCCTGGGGTGTTGTTGGCCTAACCTGCCACACATCTCCACCTTCAGAGTCAGTTCGCGACCCATAGTAAGCTTTGCCTGGGCCATGCAGTCCACAACCCATCAGGAATATCTTTATCTTCCTTCATGTGTGGAATGTGTTCTTTGTGGGAGGCTGTGAATCCCCTTCCTCAGCTGCTTGCTTCTTCATGACCGGCATCTCGGCAGTTCAGAGGGGCTTGTCCCATGAATCACAAGGAGGAGAAGGGTTCAGGATGAAAAGAAACACGACATGTCTGTCCAGAGCTAGCCGATGCTTGCAAGATGCAGTCTTGGAGCATGCACGGGCTCGCTCTCTCTCTCTCCCCCCGCCCCCCACAACCTACAGGATTAATTTGCCCTTCTGTTATTGTTATTATTTGTTCTGGGAGGTTTTCCTTTTACTAGAACATCTGGCACTATAGTTTCACACCCTGGGGTTTCCTGGAAACAGTCTCAGGGAGGAATTTGAACCTTCGCTACTGAAACTAGCCTCGGCCTGAAATATTGTGAGCTGTAATCTCTGCCCACGTCACGTTCTTTCCCTTGTTTCCTTTGCAAAACATCATTGCAATCAGTCCCACTGTTTTTCAATGAGAGGAACTGGCACTAAGCCCAGAGTTGCATGGGCCTGTCCTGCCAGGCGTGGAGGTGGCACAAGTTTGATACAATGCCCTCCCACCACCTCTGGATGGATCCCACCCTGTGCACTGCCTGGCTTCCTGCATGAGGTCAGAGAGATCAGGGAGCAGGTTGGGTGTGCACCAGCACCCCTGCTGGCCACCACCCCCCCATCACATTATTAACCAGAAACCCTATCCATAAAGCTGACATTAAAAAGTGAAAAGGTCTCTCTCTTCCTAATTTCTACAGGAGAGCCACAAGTCCCCTTTGAGGTTTGAAAGACCCTAACTAAATGAAGAATATTAACTGAAGACCCTGGAAGGCCCCCTCCTGCCCCAGCCTCCTCTCACAAAGTCACTCTTCTCTTTTCTGTTCTCACCTTGATGGCTTTGTCTGTGCCAGCTGTTTGGGAAATTCCCCTCCCATCATCTTTAGAGGCTGGCTCCTTGTCTTAACCTTGCAGCTTAAATGTCACCTCCTCTGAGAAGCCTTCCTGCTCTGCCTTCTGAGATTCAAGTAACCACCCAGTGGCTTCACAACATCCGTCCATTTGAGTCCTCTGCATGGCACTAATCACTAGCTGAGGGTTTGTTTATGGGTTTTCTTTGGGGGGGGGGGGTTACATAATCATGTGCTAGAGTGGGAGCCTGTCTTGTTCACCTAGCTCTCTGGCACTTAGTAGACGCTGAATAAATATTTGGTGAGAACATATTGACTCCACTCCTTACTAGTTGTGTGATCTTGGGAAAGTTACTTAACTTCTGTATGCCTAGGTTTCTTATCTTAAAAATAGAAATAATTATAATGCTTAATTCCTGGGATTGTTGAGAGGATTAGATAAAACAATCCCATACAATCCTTACCAAGCACCTGACATGCAGTGGGCACCCAAAAGCATTAGCTATTGTCACTGTCAACCTGTTAACCCATGTGCTTTTGAGTACCTCCAACACTAACTAGTTTCCCATCCTAGAAGGGTCCTGAAAGAAGGGAGAGGAGCCCAGAGCATGAGGAAGGACAGGCACAGGGGGGACAGTAGGGAAGAAGAGAAAATGGGAGGAAAGCATAGAAAAGCTGAAGGAAACAGACCAGAAAAGTAACGCTTTCTCTTTCTCAAATAAGAACTATTATTTTCAAAAGGGTTCTTTCCTTCCCCATTTCCTTTCTCCTCCTGTACCTGCCAGCACCACTCTACTGAGCTTGACCCTATACTCATCATCAAGCAGCCGGGGCCAAAGGTCAAAATGATGCTCTACAGATACAGCAGCTTAGGATTCCAACCCAGACTGGGGGACAAGTGACAGTGCCCTCCTGCTGTGGCACCCAAAATCAATCAGACAAAGACTTCTGATAAGTCACATTCAACCTCAGATACAGGAAGAAGAGGAGAAAGGTCAGCCTGCTTTGGTCTGCAACCACAGTCCAGGGTGGGTTCAAGCCAGCTGCACTGTTCATGGGCCCACCCTGGGCAATAAAGCCATTATGTCTTGGGATGGGCTGTTCATTTCCTAGGAGATGGTTTAGGAAGAGGGACACTGCTTCCACAAGGAAAAGGGTCCAGTTGCCCCTTGAGGCCAAGACTATCTCTTTATTTTACCCTCCCTCTGCCCACACCCCGCTCCACAAGAGGGGCCAAGGCAAGCCCCTCACTTTCCCAAGCCAGCCAGCAGCATTTAACCTGCCATCAAGACCAGAAGCTACGTTGAGTCCAGATGCCACCTGGTGTTTCAGGGAACAGGTGAGGATCCTAAAAGTGGCCCCTGAGACCAAGCTCTTACCCTTTACTCCTGCCAAGGCAGGTGCTGTGCTTAGTGATGATCTAATTTCTCTGGGCGAACCTGATCTCCATCAAGTTGCGATGCCTACTTTGTTCATGTTGTTGTGCTTCCCACCCTGGAGAAGTCACACCCACTAGGCAAACATCTGTCTACCCACCGCAGAGGAGAGAGGAGCCCAGGCCATCAGCTCCGCCATGGCGCTCTGTGTCTCCAGTGCTGTCCTACAATGTCCTCTGCCTTCCAGACCCGGCAGCTCCAGCAGACAGAGCTTTTCCCACAAACTGGCCCTGAGACCAGACTTTGAGTGCAAGTGTTTATTTGGAGGTGACCAGAATGTTCGGAGACTGAGCTAGAAACTGAGATGGGTGCTGTAGCTTACATTTTGAGTGTCCCCCAAAAGTCTGCTTGTTAAAGGTTTGGTCCCACCTTGGGGCTTTGGAAGATGGTGAGACCTTTAAAAGGCAGGGTCTGGTAGGAGAGCTTTAGGTCACTGGAAGTGTGACCTCCCTTGAAAGAGGTCGTGAGACACCAGCCCCTTTCTCTTCTCCTCTTTTTTGCTTTCTGGCCATGAGGTGAGTCATTTTGCTCAGCCATGCATTCCCACCATGATATGCTGCGCTGCCACAGCCTCAAAACTGCAGAACCTCCTGTGAGTCAAAATAACCCTCTTCTCTCTTTTTTATTAATTGTTTAAAATTTGATCTACTTAGTTGTACAGGACAGCAGAGTGCATTTCAATTCATCATACACAAATGGAGCACAAAGTGTCAATTCTCTGGTTGTACATGGTGTAGAGATGCACCATTCGTGCAATTATACACAAATGGTGCTGTCCATCTCATCCCACCATCTTTTCTACCCCCATGACCCCTCCCCACCCTCCCCTTTGCCCAATCCAAAGTTCCTCCATTCTTCCCATGCCTGACCCCCATAATGGATCAGCATCCACTAATCAGAGAAAACATTCAGCCTTTAGTTTTTTGGAATTGGCTTACTTCACTTAGCATAATATTCTCCAAATCCATCTATTTGCCAGAAATGCATTTTTTATTCTCTTTTAATGCTGAGTAATATTCCATTGTGTATGTATACCACATTTTCTTTATCCATTCATCTACTGAGGGCATCTAGGTTGGTTCCACAGTTTAGCTATTGTGAATTCAGCTGCTATAAACATTGAGGTGTCTGTGTCATTATAGTGTGCTGATTTTAAGTCCTTTGGGTATAGACCAAGGAGTGAGATAGCTGGGTCAAATGGTGGTTCCATTCCGAATTTTCTGAGGAATCTCCATGTTGCTTTCCAAAGTGGTTGCACCAACTTGCAGTCCCACCAGCAACGTATGAGTGTACCTTTTCCCCACATCCACACCAACACTTATTATTGCTTGTATTCTTGATAACTGCCATTCTGACTGGGGTGAGATGAAATCTTAGAGTAGTTTTGATTTGCATTTCTCTAATTACTAAAGACATCGAACACTTTTTCATATATTTGTTGATTGCTTATATATCTTCTTTTGAGAAGTGTCTGTTCAGTTCCTTAGCCCATTTGTTGATTGGGTTGTTTGTTTTTTGGGTATTAAGTTGTTTGAGTTCTTTATATATCCTAGAGATTAGTGCTCTATCTGATGTGCATGTGGTAAAAATTTGCTCCCATACTGTAGGTTCTTTCTTCACCTCAATGATCATTTCTTTTGATGAGAAGAAGCTTTTCAGTTTGAATCCATCCCGTTTATTGATTCTTGATTTTATTTCTTCCACTTTAGGAATCTTGTTAAGGAAGTCAGGGCCTAATTCAATATGATAAAGATTTGGGCCTACTTTTTCTTCTATTAGGTGCAGGGTCTCTAGTCTAATTCCTAGGTCCTTGATCCACTTTGAGTTGAGTTTTGTGCATGGTAAGAGATAGAGGTTTAATTTCATTTTGCTGCATATGGATTTCCAGTTTTCCCAGCACCATTTGTTGAAGAGACTATCCTTTCTCCAATTTTTTTTTTTGTCTAGTATGAAATAACTGTATTTATGTGGGTTGGTCTCTGTGTCTTCTATTCTGTACCATTGGTTTACATGTTTATTTTGGTGCTAATACCATGCTGTTTTTGTGACTATTGCTCTGTAGTATAGTTTTAGTTCTGGTATTGTCATGCCTCCTGCTTCACTTTTCTTGCTAAGGATTGCTTTGGCTATTCTGGGTCTCTTATTTTTCCAAATGAATTTCATGATTGCTTTTCCTAGTTCTATGAAGAATGTCATTGGGATTTTAATAGGAATTTCATTAAATCTGTATAACAGTTTTGGTAGTATGGCCATTTGACAATATTAACTCTGCCTATCCAAGAGCATGGAAGATCTTTCCATCTTCTAAGGTATTCTTCAATTTCCTTCTTTAGTGTTCTGTAGTTTTCATTGTAGAGGAATTTTACCTCTTTTGTTAAGTTGATTCCCAAGTATTTTATATTTTTTAGGCTATTTTGAATGCTAGTTTTCCTAACTTCTCTTTCAATGGATTCATCACTATGTTTAAAAATGCTTTTGATTTATGGGTATTGATTTTATATCCTGCTACTTAGGTGAATTCATTTAGTTTTCTGGTGGAATTTTTTGGATCTTCTAAATATAAAATCATGTCATCAGCAAATAGTGATAGTTTGAGTTCTTCTTTTCCTATGCATATTCCTTTAATTTCTTTTGTCTGTCTGAATGCTCTGGCTAGAATTTCAAGGACTATGTTGAATAGAAGTAGTGAAAGGGGGCATCCCTGTCTTGTTCCAGTTTTTAGAGGAATGCTTCCAATTTTTCTCCATTTAGAATGATGTTGGCCTTGGGCTTAGCATAGATAGCTTTTACAATATTAAGCTATGTTCCTAACTATTCGTAATTATTCTAGTGTTTTGAACATGAAGGGGTGCTGTATTTTATCAAATGCTTTTTCAGCATCTATTGAGATAATCATATGATTCTTGTCTTTAAGTCTATTGATGTGATGTATTACATTTATATTTATTGATTTCTGTATGTTGAACCAACCTTGCATCCATCCCTAGGATGAACCCCACTTGATCGTGGTGCACTATCTTTTTAATATGTTTTTGTATGCTATTTGCCAGAATTTTATTGAGAATTTTTGCATCTATGATCATCAGGGATATTGGTCTGAAGTTTTCTTTCCTTGATGTGTCTCTGCCTGGTTTTGGTATCAGGGTGATGCTAGCCTCATAGAATGAGATTGGAAGGGTTTCCTCCTTTTCTATTTCATGGATTAATTTGAGGAGTGTTGATATTAGTTGTTCTTTGAAGGTTTTGTAGAACTCAGCTAAGAATCCATCTAGTCCTGGGCTTTTCTTTGTAGATAGGCTTTTGATGGCGTCTTCTGTTTCCTTGCTTGAAATTGATCTGTCTAAATTGTGTATGTCCTCCTGATTCAGTTTGGGTAGATCGTATGTTTCTAGAAATTTGTCAGTGTCATCGAGATTTTTCTATTTTATTGGAGTATAAATTGTCAAAATAGTTTCTAATTATCTTGTATGTTAAATATGTCAGGTATTTTACTATAAAGAGGGAAAACTGACTACCAATATGAAAGGGAAACTGGCCAATGGATGTGGCATAAAACAGAAACATCCTGCTTCAGAGAGCTAGGGCTCAGTCCCAATGGGAGGTCTCGGAG
This sequence comes from Tamias sibiricus, assembly GCA_025594165.1. Taxonomy (NCBI): domain Eukaryota; kingdom Metazoa; phylum Chordata; class Mammalia; order Rodentia; family Sciuridae; genus Tamias; species Tamias sibiricus. The sequence continues at coordinate 52,905,015 of CM046659.1, forward strand.
ATCCTGTGGACACACCTTAGAACTGATCGTTTGTGTTGGGGGGGGAGGATGGAGGGGTGGTTGAGGGGGTAAGCTGTAAGATTTTCCACCAATTCCTGTCCCTTAGAACTGAGCATTGCTCCTAGGGTTAACTCCCTAGCCCTTGGAGCCTGTCCCCATTAAGAGCTGCCAGAGAATGTTCTCAGGCAGAGAGCCCAGGAGCCTTTGCGCCTGCGCTGGAGCTGTCTGTGGGGATATTCAAGGTTGTTCGAGGGGCTTTCAGCATGTCCCCAACAACTCCTGCTACTGCTAATGACAGGTAATGAGCTTCTTAGAACAATGTTCTATGGATAGAGGTGGTTTGGAACATCTATTTCAGATTTATTCTTAACTTCCTAGAAATGCTTTCAACAATTCTTAAATTGACATGGTTATGTAAATTGGCCTGTGATTTCTTTGAACAAAAGTTTCTTGGACATAAAACAAAAGGCTTCCCCACTAGTGGCCTGAGCTGTGTCCTCCATAGAATCCTAATCTAGGGCCCTCAAAGCTCTGAGTAAAGGCTCTGGGCAGTGGGAGGAGGCCAGGAAAAAGAGATAGAACAGCCTCCTTGCAATTCTTTGAAGTTCAGCTTAGATGCGCCACTGTGGGGAGACCCACACTCTCCCCGCAAGTGGGGGAAAGTAAGCTCAGGAGCTGCTGGAATAAACTGGATCCTACCAAAATAATAATAATAATAATAAATAATAATCTCTCCTCCCAAGTGCCTCTCCACCTCCCATCTAGACATGCCTGCTTTCAAAAGCCCTGGGTGGGAACAGGCTGACTTTGACAACAGAACAGAATCAGGGAAATTTTTCCTGGAATTCATCCATGGAAAAATTCACCCGACTATCATTTGATACTTTGATCCATGGAGTTCCCACCCATCTCAGGCACTCTGTAACCCCTATAGGGTCTTTAGATAATATCCTGCTTCAACTAAATGCCACACTAATTTTTTTTCCCCAACAAAGAGGAATTTTCCACAGGCATTGCTGCCTCAGTTACAGTTTTAAAAACAGAGGATGATTTTGCCTGGCAGGTTCCAAGAAAGAAGGAAGGTCACCTTCCTCCTGGGCTGCACCCTAAGTTGGGGGTCAACTCTTGACCAAATAGATGGGAGCAGATCAAGGTTTCCCAGCAACTAAAACTACATAATAAATTTACTTATAAATAGCTCCCCTACGTGATGGTAAGAAGGTCACAGTTAGACCAGTAGGAAGAGAAGGGTCCTGTGCCTGGTTACTTTCTTACTAACTAATTTTGTGGCTTTGGATGAATCATTTGCTCTTGCCAAACCTGTAAATTGCTCAGTCCATAAGGCTAGCAAATAGAGTCATCTCTTAGAACACTGGTCTGTACCTAGAATAGGGCCTCAGTAACTAACTGTACCCTTGCCCCAATTAGTGCCTTGCATATGGTAGGCACCCAATATTTTGTGGTTGAATGAATGAATGACTGTGGTAAACAGGTCGCTTTTCCTGACTCCTGTGCCCAGAGCAGACATTGCTAATTAATTGTGTTAGTTTTTTCATACTGAAAGTAGATGCAGTATCAGATTTCTTCTCAGCTGAACTCTCTAGACAGGCACAACCAATCAATTAGAGCTCACATATGAAATGATATCTATTTGCCATACCTAGGCAAGCTCTGGGATTTTTCAACATTCAACTCTTTTAGTAAAGGGAATACTAAAAGATAGACTAATTATCACTCAGAGAACATAACTGAATAGTTTGATCTTACGTCTCTGCATAAGAATCTGGATTTTTATTATCCTGATTGGGGCAGGAAATGCATTTGATCAGTGAAGATCCCTTAAAATCAGGCTACTTCAGATCCTTGCAGGAAAAACCACATTTCTAGACCCCTATGGAAGACATCCATTTCTCACTCCTACCAGGTAGCAGAAGACCAACTCCAACATATAACCACATCCCAGAAATTAGACAACTCTGATGGGTCTAAGTTTAGAAAAGTTCAATGTCTGGGGCCTGGTTTATCTGAAGGTCATTTTCCCCCACCAAGATTACCAAGGTAAAATACCAAGGGCAACAATGAAAGGAAAAAGAAGTCACGGAAAGACAATAGAGTGAGAGGCAGAGAAGGGATTTTTGATGCACAAATTTTCAATATTTTTAGCACTCACTGACTGAGCTGCCTAGAAATAGTTGGAAGCACTAATCCATGCTCCTTTTTGCTATATATGAAAGACTTTGTCTTGAGGCACAAATATCGAAACTCACCAAAAGGCTTCTGGAACATCATCAAAAGAACCAGAGTGTGTGAGGTTTCCAGTCTTTACATCGGAACACAAAGGACAACTAAAATCTCATGCTCTTCTGCATGGTGTCATGCAGGTGAGCCACGGCCACAACTTTTCTCCTCACCATCCATTGCCATCAGCACCATGCCCTTACCTGATGATACATCTGAAGTCTACACTGATGCCACTGGCTAAATTGACAGCTTTAAATTATAGCATGAGAACAAATGATGTGGGTCACTCTCCCACTACATGTACAGAGCACAGAGGCACAGATGTCACCTTGGCCAAAAAGTCACCTGTCAATGTATTCATCTACTGTTCATTGTCTTCCAGGCTTGAATCGAAGGAAATATGTCTAGAAATTTCTGAGCATATATAAAAAGATGGATGAGATTAGAATTCTTAGCAAGTGGCTTTAGTTGGGGTTGGTAAGAGTATACTTTGCCCCAATAATTGCTGAAGATCTTAACTGCTGTTCATGCTGGCTTCAATTAAAAATCCCCAGGGCAGTGAATAGTAAATTGGTGGATTTAACAAGCGCCTAGGGACTGAGGATCAGAGAAGTTGTTATGAAAGGCAGGACAGGGGACCTTCAGTGAACAGCTAGCTCCCCCAGAGCTGAGAGGCCATGCCCTCAAGAACTGTCCGGCAGGGGAAGAGAGATCCAATGCATTTTGTAGTGACCTAGTGCCTTAACATAGTACCACATTTTATTGACTAACATAAAATTTCCCCTGAAGGAAACATGAGATAAAATGCCAACTTGCCCAACTTTTCAAGTAAAGATTTTCTTAACAGGGCTGAGGTTGTAGCTCAGTGGTAGAGCACTTGCCTCGCACATGTGAGGCCCTGGGTTCAATCCTCAGCACCACATAAAAAATAAATAAATAAAATAAAGCTATAAAAAACGTTACCTCATTAAAAAAAAAATTCTCTTAACAAAAGAATACCCTTGGTTAGCACCATTTTGACCACAAATTTGTTCCTATCTTTTCCTCTCCATTATATAGAATTATTCTTGGGAAGTGGCTACCAGCCAGGGACTACTCAACAATTTAAGAGTCACAGAACTTGCAATAAATGCATAAGGTCTTCAATTAAAGCTCACCCACTTGTCAAGTTGCTCCTCTTAAAATAGAAAAGAAAAAATGGGAGAGGGAAATTTTATGAAAAATCAAAGGAAGACCAGTAGATGTATAGGAAAGGGACCTGGGGGAGGGATAGGAGAAATACTATGAAATGATATTGACTAAATTGTATTGTTATGTTTCTTGGACATGAGCATGCAACAAATATGTAACAATGAATCCCACCATTATGAATACTTATAGCCTACCAATAAAAAAAATGGGGAAAAAGAATGAGTTTCCAGTATAATAACAAAGAAAATTCTCCTCTCACAAAAGCGGGGGCCATAATGGACTGTGAGTGGAATGGATGTGGTTATAAAGCAAACATGTCTTCTCTGTGCTTTTCCGTTTTCTCGCTATGTGTTAGTGGTAGGAAATATTGGGAGCCACAAGCTGAAGTTAGCAGAGTCTCTGTCAGCTTGGATCTCTAAATGACTACTTGAAGTAGAGCTAGCCCAGAAGAAACTCCAGCATTTGCATGCCATGAGAGGAAGAAACACACTGTATGAAGTCACTGGAATTTGGTATAGCACTTGATTTGCTCTAACTGACCCAATGCCCTCTTCTAGAAGAGTATGAGCCCAGAATACTATTCTTGTGCTAAACAACAGCACACCTTCACCCTCACATTCCATCTTTCAGTTCCCTCTGAACAACCCCAGTGTTGGAGATTACTTCCATACTCACCAATATTTGCTTTGGATTCCAGGAGTGTGTTCCATCTGTAATCTGCCACCCAGAAGGAGATGGGTCAGCCCTCTGCAAGACTGAGGGCTTCATTAGTTTGGGTTTGCATGGCTTCTGTCTGGAAGGCTGCCAACTTAGCAAACACCTTTGCCTTCCACCTTGGCATCCTTAGACATTGGTCGTGTGATTCTGGTCTTGTCAAATAAGCATACACTCAAGTCCTCCAGGTTACAACTAAAAGTATCTGATGCTTTCCAAATGGCCTGAACATGCTGTCTCCAATGCAACTTCACATATGGTGGAAACACACATCTCCAAGACAGGCTTAGTTTGGGCTCTTTTCCCAGTCTCCAATAACAGTTTGTACGGATTTCCAACTTTTAGCCCCAAGCTTATGATCTTGTGCTGAGTTCTCAAGAGGCAGAAAAACCATCAGAGGTGTCACACTGTGAAAATTCATGTGGGAAAATTCCTTCCTTCTAAGCAGAATTGTTTGGAAGCTGCCTACAAGTTCTGCTGGGCAGACATGGCTTAATTAGCCCACAAAGGCAGTGAATGCTGGGGCCCATTTGTACATTTTAAGAGAACTGATTGTGGTTTAGAGAGAATGGGCTGTGCGCATCTCTTCCCAACTCCTAAGTGATATTCAGTGAGACTATATTGGCAGCTTGAAGTCAGCCATGGCAAAAGTATTTACACCATGGAAATTGGCATAAGTACAATTCAGGGGTGTCTGTATGTACTATAAAATGGTTTTGTAAGCATTTACCAGAATATTGCTGTGAAAGGAAGGGAGGGCTGCAGAACTGCCTGTAAAACCACAAGCAACGATTGAGTTCTGTCTGGCTGTCTGGACAGGGCCAGAGCACCAATTTCCAAGGCAGTGTGATAGGCCTGGGCATAATCAGTGAAAGTTGTTGGGCCTTGTTCAGGATGTGATGAGAAAGAAGACCAAATAGCAAATGACTTTCCGTGGCAAATAATGGCCACAACAAGGATGAAGTATTGCAGAAAAACAATAACAACAACAACAAAAATGGTGCATTAGACTGGATGCCAGAAAATGGATCCTATCTTAGTAATCAGATTCTAGTACTTGATTTACCACTGACCTGAAGACATTTCAGGTCTTCTGGGGTGGGAGGAGGAAAGGAAAACAACTATGCTCATTGCCAGCCTGTCAAGCATGGTAGTAAACATTGTACGTGGCTTAATGCAGTTGACCTTCCACATGGCCCTCTGCCTTGGGGATTAGATCCAAGGAGGCCAGGCCCAAAGGCCCAGGCAGACAATAACTTGCCTAATGTCACATGCTGGTAAGAAGTCTGGAGACAAACCTGGGCATGTCTGACTCCAGTGTCCATCATATTTGCATCTCGCCACATGGCCAACAAGCCCTATTTTATTTATCTGTGAAACTTCAATAAAAGAATCAGCTGCCCCTCCCTCAAAGGAAATCAATATCAAATTTTTTTGATAACAACTTTATTGAGGTATTATTCTTATATCATAAAATTTGCTGTTTTAAAGCATACAATTTGGTGGTATCCGAGTTTAGGACATGCCACCCCAAAATGACAAATTGGAAACTGGCAAAACTACAAAAGCAAAAAGATTGTGTTACCCCAATAAAGAAACCCATACCCATCAGTCCCTATTTCCTCCTCTTTGCTGTTCCTGGCAGCCACTAATTTTTCTGTCTCTATGGATTTGCCTGTTCTGGACATTTTGTATAAATAGAATCATACAATATGTGGCCTTTTGAATCTGGCTTCTTTCACTTAGCATAATATTGACAAATCTGTTTTAAAGTTCATGGAGTCCTACAGATGAAATGTACTAAGTCGAAAGGTAAATATATGCAGTTTTAGTTAAATATCAATGAGCAACAGAAGCCAGGAAAGGAATGTGAGGTGCTGGCATAACGTATTTTTAAAATTCAGTTTTACATTTATTGAGTGTCTTTTATTCAAAACAGCCAAAAATCTCTACCCTCATAGAACTTAGATTAAGGCAGAGAGAAACAGCCAGAAAATAAAGATAAAATAAAAACTTAATGGAAGTTTTTAATAACTGTGGGTGAGAAAGGGCAGATTTGGGAATCACAGATTCTAGAGAACAGGTCTAGAGAACACCCCTGCCCCTGTATTTCCAATGCCTAACAGCAGGAGTCCCCAGATCCCCTGCCATTGCCCACCTCTAAAGCTTAATGAGAGTCCCAGCATTCAGGGACTCCTGGTCTTCCTTTCCCACCCAGACTCCCTTCCTCTCTGAAATCCTGAGCTGAGAGGAAAGAAAACTTCCTTCTCCTTCCCTCCCAAATCTCATCTCTCCTCTCCATCACCTCCAACCAAAGAGAGAAGTGCCTGGCTCTACCCTCCACAGGCCCCTCATCCTGCCCCCACACAGCAGCCCACGGTGGCCTGCAGTTAACAATGACCTGTAGGGTTCTTGCCAAGCGTTTCGAGGTATCATATTGGTCTTGGTCTGAAGCTTCCTGGAGCCTAGTGAGGTTTCCTCTGGCCTCCACATCCTGCCATTTCACAAACAAATCATTGTCGACTTCAGCTCCCCTACTACTGATAAACTGCTTTTTAACCCAATATTGATTCTTACAACTAGAAACATTCCAACCTTGCCTCACAGCTAAATTCACCATCTCAAACACCAACAAGTGTTAACATGCCAGAAAAATCCACACTTTTGAGTGTGGGTGGTATCTACATAAATCCTGATTTTCTTCCACTAGTGCTGTATATGTAATTAATCATGGTTTGTTAATAGCATATTCCTATTATAAAAGTACTACATATCACCAGAGAGAAAAATAGAGAATATAGATGAAAAAAAAGTAAAATCACCCTGCGTGGCAGACAGTCTCTAAGACAGCCCTGGTGATGCTTCCCTTTCTGCATGGCCTTGTGTCCTGCCTTCCCTTTGCTGAGGGCCAGCTCCTTTTGGTGAATAGAACATGGAAAAAAACAATGGATGTGGCCTCCAAGATTAGGGGTGCAGAAGAGTTGACGTAGCAGGTCTGAGACAGCTGTCCTTAGAAAGGCCTACCTAGGAGGTTACTCCTTGGCTGGCATCTGGGAAATTGAATTTTATAAAGAAAAGTTCCCACCATTCCCTGATAAGGAGGGTCTCCTGTGCCTAAACTGTTTGTGCGAACAACATGGTAACAATAAGGCACCTGCCTTCCTTCTGGAAGTCTGGAATTGGGGTATGTGCTATACAGAAGGTGCTGATGTGGACAGCCTGCAATAAAAACCCTGGGAATTGAGTCTTCAATGAGTCACTGTGTTACCACTCACTGCTAGGGGGATTAAGTCTTTCCTGTGTGACTCCACTGGGAGGGGACTTTTGCAGCCTTGTGCCTGGTTTTCTCTGGGTTTCACCTCTTTTACACATTTTACCTCTGCTGACTTTGCTTTATCCTTCTGCAGTTATAAATCATAGCCACAAATATGACCATATTCTGGGATCTATGAATCCTCCTAGCAAATCATCAAACTGGGAGTGGGTCTTGGGGATACCTAAAACATTAGGCTACAAGAAGACTCTGATATCTCTCCCTTTCTCCCTTCTCTCTCTCTCTCTCTCTCTCTCTCTCTCTCTCTCTCTCTCTCTCTCTCTCCTCCCTCTCCACACAAACACACACACAAAACAAGCTGCCATATCGGAAGTAACCTTATTGAGAGACCCATGCAGCGAGGACTAGGGTCTCTTGCCAATTACCAATGGCCAGCACTTGAGTCCACTTAACAGCCACCTGAGTAAGTGTGAAAGCACTTCCCTCCTCAGCTGAGCCTTGAGCTCACCAACATCAGCCTCCACCTCAACTGCAGCCTTGGGAACTTGAGAGACCCTGAGCAGAGGATGCCTAAAGAGCCACCCCCAGGAAATCCTGACCCACGGGAACTGTGAAGTGGTGCTTATTGTCTTCAGCAGCTGAATTTTAGAACAATTTATTATACAGTAAATAACTACATGCCTGTATTAGTCAGCTTTTTTTCTGCTGTGACTAAAGGACCCGACCAGCACAATTATAGAGGAGGAAAAGTTTATCTGGGAGCTCATGGTTTCAGAGGTCTCAGTCCATAGGCAGCTGGCTCCATTCCTCAAGGCTCCAGGTGAGGCTGAACATCATGGTGGAAGAGTGTGGCAGAGGGAAGCAGCTCACATGATGACCAGGAAGCAGAGAAACTCCACTTGCCAGATACAAATATATACCCCAAAACCATGCCAATGCCCCACCTCCTTCAGCCATACCCCACCTGCCTTCAGTTACCACTCAATTAATCCCATCAGATGATTAATTCACTGATCAGGTTAAGGATCTATCTCATATTCCAATCATTTCTCCTCTGAACCTTCTTGCATTGTCTCACATGTGAACTTTTGGGGGACACCTCACATTTACCTGGAGAGCATTGCTGTTTATATTTTAGGGCCCATCTCTTCAAGAGGTTTCCTATGCCTACATATACATAGAAAAAGGATTTTAGTTGGCACTGAATTCCCTTTTTGTTGTTGTTGACAATTCCAGTAAAAAAAACAAAAGCATATGACAAAGGTACAACATTTCCTTTTATTGTTAGGATCAGTTTGTGCATTTCAGAATGAGAGCTGGTATTTCTTTTTGGGTCAAATTGTCCCTTGGTGTGGAGAAGCAAGGGGAGTAGAGAAGAAGGGATGTCTTTAAGGGCCTTTTGTTCATGTGGACCTGGGAGGTTTGTGTCCCTAGTTCAGTTACTCTACATAATGATGTAAATGTTATTATCCTCTGTGTAGGTGGGATTGATTTCTACAAGTTATGTTTCTTTTTAGGAAAGTTGTTTTCCCCTCTTCAGGGTCTCAGCAGGATTGGTGGAAAGGATCCTGTGAGGGGAGATAGTTTAAGGACAGTCCTGCAAAGAGATAATAAGTTTGTTCTTGCACAGTGACATCAAGCTAAAGGAAAAGGCAAGAACCAGTAAGCAGAAGATACAGCAGGTGACACTGACCCAAGTGTAGGTTTTCTGGCAGCAAACATTTAGTATCCAATTTTAAGTTTTCCTTTCTTGGGCTTTCAATCCCCATAAATTATACCCTGCCACTCGGAAAGTTGAATTAAGCAACACAGCTCAATTTTACCTGTGTGTGGGGAACTCAGGGAACCAATTGCTTACATTTCTGCAAATCTTCATGAGGTGAGAAATATTAGCCTGGAGAAGCTGGCTTCCCAAGACAGGAGGTGGCATGCAACAAGGCTAAGGTGAAGAGAAATAGGAGGGCAGTCTTAAAGAAGAAAGAACATTTTTCAGTCACGTTAGATGGGGGCCAGAGTCACAGGATGCAAATATTAAAAACAAGTGTAGCCTCTTTACAGCTAGAGGAAGCTGGAAAAACAAAATTGCACACACATTTTTTTTAAATAACAAATTGCAACCAAGCTGAACATGCTTATAGCCTGTTTGATTCACTTAGCAGCATATTGCATCATTAAAAATTCTTTATGATGCAATCTGTACTGGTCACTAAGTACGCCCTGGTATGGGAAAACTATCATTTATTTGATCAACTTCCTATTACTGCACATGTAAGTCGTTTTCAAGTTTTCATCACTATTATAAACAATGTTGCAATTAACTTTCTTGTAGTTAAATCTCCCTCCAAAACTATATATATATAATGTATTGCAAGGAATGGAACTGTTAGATCAAAGAATATACACATTTTATGAGTGTTTAATCCATTTTCCAAATTGTCTTTCAGAAAAGTTATACCAATTCAAACTCCTGCCAACCAGAGCCAAGAGCCTACTTTTGCCCCATCACTTAGCCAAAACTTGCTATCTTTTTATCATTTTTATACATGATATGCATGCATATTCGTATTTGTGCTTGAGTAAACTACGAGAGAGATATGGTTGAAATTACATCTCTGTCTGGTTCTTATGTGCACCCCAGTGAAGGTCATTTTAGGCAATACTGAGAGCTAAAGAAGCAGACAAAGAAGAAAGACACACAGCTGGCAGTTTCTTGTCACCTGTCAGTCACCTCCATAGCCATTTCTGAGGTGAGTACAAGTGTGAGCTATATTGACTACAAAAGCTCATTTCTTTTGAATTTAACATTTGCAATGTAATTCATATCCATTTAAAAAAAAGGCTCTCCTTTGCCAAAAAAAGGAATGCTAAAAATGGATAAAACATAAGTTTTAGAGAACTGAAGAAAGGAATATAAATGCTCTCCTAGCTAAGGGAAGGGGCTAAGGCTGTTGACAAGCAGGGATAGATTGCTTTTAAAACCTGGCTTTCATAAAAAGAAAGGAAGGAAGAAGGAAGGGAGGGAGGGAGGGAGGGAGGGAGGGAGGGAGGGAGGGAGAATGAATGGAAAATTTTCTAGTTTTATCTCATCATTCCATATGAGATTGTGTCCTCTGCTTTTCTGCCACGTTCAATCACTATGAGCACTTCCCTAATAAGCAATTCTGGGGAGGAAAAGAAAGAGGTTCTAGATAATACACAGTGTCAGACTGCTGGATTTTATCATTTCCTCAATTACTAATGATCCCCACTCTTTGCACAGAAAATGTAAAATCTGCTCAAATATAAAAGGTCATTCATTTGAGAACCTGTAAGTAACGAATTCTGCAAAAAGGTATGGAAAAGATATTAAGTGCCTTGTTGGAATAGGGAAATGGAGTGACAGAGAATGAGGAACAGTCACCCAGAGCAGGGTCAACACATACACGTTGAGCAAGCCAGCCAACAACTCCGGCTACAGTGGAGAAGCTCCGCAGGGCTGCAGGAATCTGTGTGAGCAAGAATAGAGGGGAACACTAGGATGGATGAGAAGCAAGACAGACTCAGGGAGATGGCACGTGAGCTCACCTTAAGAGATGGGAGTGAAGGGGAAAGTTGCAGAAGGTGTGTGGAGGTGTTGGTGCTATGATTTGGATATAAGGCATCTCTCAAAGGCTCCTGAGTTAATGCAGGAATGCTCTGAGGTGAAATGGTCATATTATAAAAGCAAGTACCTAATTAGTCCATCCTAGTTTGAATGGACTGACTGGGTTGTAACTGTAGGCAGGAAGGGCGTGGCTGAAGGAGGTGAGTCACTGGAAGTATGCCCTGGAAGAGTTCATCTTCCCTGTGGCCATTTCCCGCCCCCTTCCTGCTTCCTGTCCACCATAGATGGGATGCTTTTCTCTGCCACGCTCTTCTGCCATGATGTTTGCCTCTTCTTGGGCCTTGAGCAATGGACTCAGCTGTCTATGGGCAGACCTCTGAAACCATAAGTCCCTAACTTTCCTTCCTCTAAGTTGTTCTTGTCAGGTATTTTGGTCACCACAATGCAAAGTACCTAAAACCATTAGTCAGCTTCCTGTACTATAACAAAATCTCTGAGAAAATTGACTTATAAAGATAAAACCTTTATTTTGGCTCTCTTTTGGATTGAGTGGACCCCACTGCCTTAGGCCTCTGCTGGGCATGCTAGGTGGCTCTGACAGGGAGCCCATGGTGGAGCGAACTACTCACCTCATTCTAGGAAGCAAAAGGAAGAGGAAGTTACCAGGTTCCCACAGTTCCCTTCCAGGGCATACCCACAATGACATAAGGACCTCTGCTAAGACTCCACCTCCTCAAGAGTCTACCTCCTCCCAGTAGTGCCACCCTGAGGAACAAGACTTTAATTCATGGGCCTTTGGGAGACATTCAGCATCCAAAGTGTAGCAGTGGACCATGAGAATGAGCTCTGACAGACACAGAAAACATCCAGAGCTTAGGAACAAAGTGCACAAATGGGTATGTCCCAGTCTGTTTTGTGCTACCATAACAGAATGCCACAGACTGGGTAGCTTATAATGAACAGAAATATATTCCTCACAGATACAGAGGCTAGGAAATGCACGATCAGGTGGAGAGTATCTGGCAAGGGCCATATCACCACAAGGCAGAAGGGCAACAAGAGGTAGAAAGATAATGCACAAGACCACACTCTCCCTTTTCCAGTGAAAGCACTTCTATAATACTAAGCTCACTCCTGGGGTAACAGCTTCCCTCCTACACTCCATCTTCACAACCAAATCATCTCTCCATTAGGCCCCCACCTCCCAACACTGTTGCATTGGGATTAAGTTTCCAATACTTGCTTTTGGTGGGACACATGCATCAGAGCAGGGTGCATGGGACATAGATCTGTCCAGCAGAGAGGGATACAGTAGAAACAAGGCTAAAAAGAAGCCTGATCGTGTAACCAAAGACCTTGCATGCAGTGCTAAGGGAGGTAAACCTGACCATCAGACTATTGTTCTCCAAGCTTTTGATCACGCACTCCATCAAAAAATCCCTGAGTTAGACATTTGAATCCCAGTGACATGGGAGGCTGAGGCAGGAGGATTGATAGTTCAAAGCCAGTCTCAGCAACTGAGCAGGGCACTTAACAACTCAGTGAGACCCTGTCTCTAGAATTTTTTTTTTTTTTTTTTTTTTTTTTTTTTGGTACTGGAGATTGAACTCAGGGACATTCGACCTCTGGGCCACATCCCCAGCCCTTTTTTGTATTTTGTTAGAAACAGGGCCTCACTGAATTGCTAAGTGCCTCACCATTGCTGAAGCTGGCTTTGAACTCGCGATCCTCCTGCCTCAGCCTCCCAAGTGCTGGGATTACTTGTATGAGCCACTGCACCTAGCGGGACCCTGTCTCTAAATAAAATACAAAGAAGGGCTGGCTCAGTGGCTAAGCACCTCTGGATTCAACCCCCTATACCAAAAAAAAAAAAAAAAAAAAAAAAAAAAAAATCCCTGAGTACATATCCTAACATAGATAATGTACATTTACTTAAAAATTATATACCTGATCTACTATTTTGTATTATGCTATGTACCTTATAGAAGATGTAGGACTATAAAAACTGAAAAGGTCAAGATTATAATATGTCAATGTCTTGCTGATTGTGATGGCTTCATAATGTCAGAAGCATGTCCTCAAAGCACAACATACATTTACCCAACAAATTTGTATTGAAAATTTAATTTCAAAGAATCTTCTTCATAACTTTGAATTTATTTAGCCAACTTCTCACCAGGGCTCCTGTGATGGGTATTGCTGTGACCTCATAAAGCGGCTGAGCTGGGGCTTGAACCAGGCCTAGTGGAAGCTTCTACTTGGTTTCTTTCTGTTTGTGCCTCATCATTCACATCTCCTTCAGACCCTGCAACATCCACTGTTCTATAGTTTATTTAGTTAACACTAATCAGAATTCCACTGTGGCCCCTTTAAACAGTGAAGCTGTGGCTACTCCTCAGTCTATCGAGAACCCCAGGAGACTGGGACTGCCTCACAAACAGACCAATGCACATAAGAAATGCGAGTAAAGCTTACCTTCCATCTCTTTTTACATCCAAATATACATAGTTCCAGACTCGGCCTCCTATCTTCCTCTAGCACATGGCCTACTACATGGGCCCCATTCTGGAGGCCAGCCACTACTGTGGACAATGGAAAGCCCTCGCATGATTAGGAGGGAATGGCAGATTCCATTCTGTATTTTAGGACTGTATTTTCGCTGTCATGGATATCATGCAATGAGCTATCACTTGAGTCCAGACTGGAGACCAAGGGAGGTTGAATATAGGTTATATTCAAATGGGAAATCTGAGAGCCCCCATAGCAGGGTGGAGGAAGCCACGGAACTGAATTTGATTGAGTACTGTCAGATGAGACTGGATTCTCAGCCAGAATTCCCTTCCTATAGTGTCAGAGACTTCATTGTAATCATTTGCATTGTCTCTCTGGAAGCTCCAGGCACCTGAGTCAAAGCTCTGCACTGAGACAGTGCTATGCAGTGAACAGAGGGGTCGGGTGTGAGCATGACTGATGTAGGAGTCACAGGGCCAGGAAGTAGGTGGTTGAGAAGAAGAGAGATGATGCCAACACTTCTGTCCTGAGTTACTAGAAGGAAAGTGATTCCATTAATCCCCTCAAAAGAAGCAGCTTCTGCTTAGAGGATTGGTACAGTAATAAGCTCATTTTTTGACAGGTTGAGTTTTGACAGGTTGAGTTGAAGATATGAGTGGATCATCTATAAAGAAATGTCTAAAAAGAAAGTGGCAATACAGAATTGAAATAGTGTTCTGGGTTGAATAGTGCCCACCCCCAACACCACACCATTTTTTTTTCTCACTTGGGACCCCCAAATATGACCTTACTTGGAGGTAGGGTTTTTTACAAACATAACAAGGCAAAATTTTTTTTAATTTATTTATTCTAATTTGGTTTTTTCTTTTTATTTACTTATTTTTTTATTCTAAGTTATTATAAATGACAGCAGAATGCATTACACTTCATATTATACTTATAGAGCACATTTTTACATATCTCTGGTTGTATACAAATTATATTCACGTCATTTGTGTCTTCATACATGCACTTAGGGTAATGATATCTAATTTGTTATACATGCTTGCAGAGTGCAATTCATTTCATATTACATATAAAGCGCACAATTTTTCAAATCACTGGTTTTACATGAAGTATTTTCACAACAATTGTGTCTTCATATATGTACTTAGGGTAATGATGTCTAACTCATTCTACCATTATTCCTATAAGGTGAAAGTCAAACAGGATTAATCCAATAACTGGTGTGCCCACCAGAAGAAGGAAATTCAGACACAGGTACATAGATAGAAGAGGAGAATGTCATGTGAAGATGCAAAAGTGTTAGAGCCCTAATTGAGGATAGCTAAGATGGCGGTTAGCTGAGAGCCATAAAGGTGTTCAAGTATTTTCACCTGATATTCATGCATTTATCTAAGAATCTTTTTATGCCTGTGAACACTGTGTGACGCACCTGTAAGCTCGAGCTGTTAGCACTTGTCCTTGTTAAGACAAAATGTATTTAACCGGGTGAGGTTAGTTAAAGGGGTGGTTGGAGTTGGAGAGGTTTTTGGAGCCAGAGAGAGAAGTTAGAAGAAAGAAGAATAAAAGAACTTTTTCATTTCCAGTCTGCCTCCGAATTTTCTCCCGCGGTATCGTTGCTGCGAGCGGCAATTGCTGCAGGCGGCCACAAGTGGTGGCCCGTACGGGGAATTCAGAATCGGCAGGTAAGAACTGAGAAGTCTCTAAAGACGGGTGTGAAAATAACTAAAACCCGAGTGATAAAGGCTATGGAAGAATTCTTTGATATAGCTGATAGTGAGGAGGAAAGTGATCGTGAAAGCATAGCCTCAGCTGAGTCAGTTAAGACCAGTAAGGATAATATTGGTGTGAACTCAAAAATAACGAAGATAAGAGCTGCAAAACTATCCGAGACTTGTTGGAGATAGCTGAGGAATACATGCTCTCAACTGAATCTGAAACTCAGGATGTTACTACCAGTGAAAGTGATAGTAGTAAAGAGGAGTCAAATAGCCATGAAAGCACAGCCTCCTCCACTGAATCAGTTAAGACCAGAAAGGACCGTCAAGTAGAGGAATCACTTGTGCCCTCTGCTCCCTCATGGGTTGAATCAATTACAGAAACCATGAGGGGTATTTCTGAATATTTGCGTGCTCTTGAAGAAGAGATTAACGGCCTTTCTGAGTGCTTACGCTCCCTCGAACACCAAAACCCACAGGAACATTGGGACCTGCCAGTATTTGAAAACGAAAATGGGCAGAGGAACCACCAGTCCCTAGATTTTAAAACAAAAAATTTCAAAGAGGCAATAAGGACCTATGGGCCCCAAGCTCCGTTCACGTTGAGCATGCTGGAGTCTGTTAACACTTTAACTTTAACCCCCTCAGACTGGAAAGGCTTATGTAAGGCAGTATTGAGCGAGGGACAATATCTGATATGGAGGTCACAATTCCAGGAGCTTTGTGTAGAAACAGCTAGAAGAAATGCGACTGCAGGCTTCCCAGATCATAATGTAGATATGCTAACAGGTGAAGGACAGTTTGCTGAATTACAAATTCAAATTCAATATGACCCTGGTGTATACGCACAAATAAACACTGCCACTGTTAAGGCATGGAAAACCTTACCAGGAACAGGTGATTTACAAGGCAGCTTGTCTAAAGTAATTCAGGGGCCTAATGAGCCATATGCTGACTTTGCGGACAGACTTTTAAGAATGGCAGGCAGAATATTTGGGGATGTAGAGCAAGCAATGCCATTAGTCGTACAGCTGGCATATGAAAATGCCAACAAATACTGTCAAGACGCTATAAGACCATGGAAAAATAAAAGGGACCTCTCAGTATACATAAGATTATGTAAAGACATTAATGACGCTTATGTCACTGGAAATGTGATTGCAGCAACAATGAGAGGTTCTTCCCCTCAAAATTTCACAAGGGCTCAACCTAAAAATTATTATAATCAATCAGGATATTCCAGGCAATATCCCCAAAGAGAAATAAGACCAAGCTCATACCATGCCCCAGGCCACTGCCCCAGGTGTAAAAAGGGGAATCATTGGGCCAATAAATGCAAATCTAAATTTAGCCAGGCACGGTGGCGCACGCCTGTAATCCCAGCACTTTGGGAGGCTGAGGCAGGAGGATCGCGAGTTCAAAGCCAGCCTCAGCAATGGCGAGGCACTTAGCAACTCAGTGAGACCCTGTCTCTAAATAAAATACAAAAAGGGCTGGGGATGTGGCCCAGTGGTCGAGTGCCCCTGAGTTCAATCCCCGGTACCAAAAAAAAAAAAAAAAAAAAAAAAATACAAAAAAGGTCTGGGGATGTGACCCAGTGGTTGAGTGCCCCTGAGTTCAATCCCCAGTACCACAAAAAAAAAAAAAAAAAAAAAGAAAAAAGAAAAATGCAAATCTAAATTTGACATCTATGGAAACATTTTGTCTAGAAACTCAAAAAATGGGGCACGGGGCCCAATGCCCCAGGGGGCCCACAAATGTATGAGACATTAGAGGAGGAATATCCTCAAACATCCATCCAGATGATTCCTCGTTACAATCCCTCCTACCCATTGACTCCCTTGTCAGAGGGACAAGAGGAAGTGCAGGACTAGACCTCTGTTCCACCGCCCGAATAGTACTAACACCTGAAATGGGGGTTCAACTGATTCCCACAGGAGTCAGGGGACCTCTTCCCTCAGGGACTGTAGGACTTATCCTCGGGCAAAGTTCTAAAAGCTTATTAGGTTTTCAAGTAACACCAGGTGTTATAGACTCCGATTACCAAGGAGAAATAAAGATAATGCTTAGTTCACCTAGAGGCATTAGCTCTGTTAACCAAGGAGATAGAATTGCGCAGCTGCTTCTCCTTCCCAGTTTACACAACTCATTCAAGAGTATGCCGCAGAATAGGAACAATAGAGGATTTGGTTCCACTGGCTCAGGACCTATGGCTTGCTGGGTTCAGGATTGTTCACGGAGGCCTATGTGCAAAATAAAAATTCAAGGCATAGAGATGGAGAGGCTGATTGATACTGGGGCTGACTCTTCCATCATTAATCTACAACAATGGCCCAAGCACTGGCCTCTAACAGAAGGCTTTAACCAGTTTAAGAGGCTCGGGATATACTAACACCCCAGCACAAAGTGCTGTAATTTTAAAATGGGAAGATAATGAAGGGCATAAAGGAACTTTCCAGCCTTATGTTTTGACCAGCTTGCCAGTTACCCTATGGGGAAGAGACATTTTACAACAAATTGGGCTACACCTAACAACCAAGGCTGCAGGTGTTAAAAATAAAAATCTAAATCATCATCAAAAAGGTAAAGGATATTTTTTCTAGGGGCCACTGAGAAAACAATTTTGAAAATACCATGGCTTTCTGATAAGCCAGTGTGGGTCCCTCAGTGGCTCCTATCTAGAGAGAAATTACAAGCGGCCCACCTACTAATCCAAGAACAACTAGAAGCAGGACACATAGAACCTTCCACCTTTCCCTGGAATTCCCCCATATTCGTAATCAAGAAAAAATCAGGAAAATGGAGATTGTTACATGATCTTAGAGAAATCAATAAAACCATGCAAATTATGGGCCCTACCTAACCTGGACTTCCTAATCCTATAGCTATTCCTAAAAATTTCCATCTTATAACTCTTGATATAAAGGATTGTTTCTTTTCCATTCCTCTACATCCTCTGGATGCCCCCAGGTTTGCTTTTTCAGTTCCTTCTATCAATAATAATGGCCCTGATAAAAGATATTAATGGAAAGTTTTACCCCAGGGAATGGCTAATAGCCCCACTATATGTCAAATCTATGTAGACAAAGTTATTCAGCCGATCAAGAACAAATACCCAAACCTTATGTGTCTCCATTATATGGATGATGTTTTGCTTGCTCATCCTAATCAAGAAGTCTTATTCACCATATTCAGTGATATGTCAGAGAACTTAAAACGTTATGGACTAAACATTGCTGAAGAAAAGGTTCAAACTAGATCTCCCATATTATATTTAGGATTCAAAATTATGGATACTTTTATTAGGCCTCAAAAATTTTAATAAATAAAGAACATTTGACCACCCTCAATGATTTCCAAAAACTGCTGGGAGACATTAATTGGCTTTGCCCTACACTAAGCCTCACTACTGGACAATTAAAATCCTTATTTGATATCCTTCGCAGGAACCCTGATCCATCTTCACCGCGAACATTGACTCCTGATGCTAGGGAAGCTTTAAAGTTAGTAGAAAAGGCCATTGAAAGATCCCATTGTGATAGAATTGATTTTGCTTGACCACTGATATTGATTATTATTTCCTCACAATATACACCCACAGGAGTATTTTGGCAACAGGGGCCTTTATTATGGATACATTTGCCTGTCTCTCCTAAAAGTACAATTGAGTCTTATACCTCCATGGTGGCTAAACTTATTCTTCAAGGACTTAAGACTTCTACTAAAATATTTGGCATTCACCCCACTACTATTATTACTCCCTATTCATCATCACAGTTTGAATATTTGTGCTTCAATGATAATGATTGGGCTATAGCGAGATGCTCTACTTTTGCAAATTTTGATAACCATCTTCCTAAGTCCCCTATACTATCTTTTTGTATCAATCATCCCATTATATTTCCACAGGTAATACAAAATCAACCTATTCCTAAGGCATTAAATGTATTTACAGATGGGTCCTCTAATGGTACTGCTGCAGTAGTCACTCAAAAAGAAAATATGATTCATATTACTGCCCATGAATCAGCTCAATTAGTTGAACTTGAAGCTATTATTATAGCTCTTGAAAGTTTTAAAGAACATCCTATAAATATTTTTTCAGACAGCCACTATATTGTACATGCTGTCCCTAAATTGGAGCTAGCAGGCCCAATAGCACCACATACTCCAGCCTTTAAATTGTTTTTTCAAATTCAAAACCTTCTATGGGAACATAAAGAACCTTTGTTTATTGGACATATCAGAGCTCATACTAATTTGCCTGGTCCTCTCCATGAAGGTAATCAAAAGGCCGATGCCCTCACTCAAACGATCTTTATATTTTCAGCAGTCCAACAAGCTACCTTGTTCCATTCCCAATTTCATGTTAATAGTACAGCAAAAATTCAAAATAACTAAAGAGCAAGCTTGAACAATTATGAAGGATTGTCAATCTTGTGTGACACATTTGCCCAATCCACATTATGGGGTTAACCCAAGAGGATTAATGCCCAATCATTTGTGGCAGATGGACGTCACTCATGAGACAAGTTTTGGAAAATTGCGATTTATTCATGTGACCATAGATACGTGCTCAGGCATGATTTTTGATTCCTTACATGCTGGAGAAAAAGTTAAAGATGTTACATCTCATTGTCTACAAGCTTTTGCTGCATTGGGCATTCCCAAAATGCTTAAAACAGATAATGGCCCTGCATATACGTCTTCATCTTTCAAAAAGTTTTGCGCAAAATTCAATATATTCCATAAAACAGGTATCCCGTACAATCCTCAAGGCCAAGATATAATTGAACGAGCTAATCGCACACTCAAAATTATGCTATTGAAGCAAAAAGAAGGAAATTGGACAAATCCTAGGGACAGATTGGCCGTTGCCCTGTTTACCTTAAATTTTTTAACTTTGGATTCTAATGGATATTCAGCTGGAGACAGACACTGGAATCCACACCAACAACATAAACCTTTGGTTTACTGGAAGGATGTTCTTTCAGGTGCATGGAAGGGTCCAGATCCAGTATTAATTTGGGGGAGAGGATCTGTTTGTGTTTTTCCACAGCACGAATCCTCCCCAATATGGATACCATCTAGATTAATAAAACAGGTACCAAATCAAAAGGATCAAGATGAAGTTGTTGAGGAATTAAGATTAATAAAACAAGTACAAAATCAAGAGGGCCAAGATGAAGGTATGGAATGATTCCCTTAAAAGAGTCCTTCAATAAATTCACAACTTAAGTCTCATTCCTCCCGGCTGGGACGAGAAGATCTCTCTTTAGTGTGCACACAATTGTATTTTTTTTCTTTTTATATATGTTTTTATGTCTATGCACTTGTCTAGATTTCATGTAAATGTGACATCACAAATATATATTTGTATGTTTGTGCATGTGTCCAGTGTGACATCACAAATAACAAAGTGCTTATGAATATTAATATTATAAATATATATATAAATATATATTTGGATCCAAATAACTTTAATTCATTTAAGTTTAGAGTATTCTAATTGGGTAACAATTTAAGAGTATAGGTACCTTCAATTTTGATTTATAGGTGTCTCTGGGACTTCTCTTCAGCTAAAAATATGACTAATACTGTATAACCTGATATTTTGGTATTTGACATGGGATTGTTTATTTGTAATTAACTTTATTTGTTTTGTTTTGTTTTGTTTTGTTTTGTTTTTGGTACCGGGGATTGAACTCAGGAGCACTCAACCACTGGGCCACATCCCCAGCCCTTTTTTTGTTTGTTTTTTTGTTTTGTTTTGTTTTTGTATTTTATTAGAGACAGGATCTCACTGAATTGCTAAGTGCCTCGCCATTGCTGAGGCTGGCTTTGAACTCGTGATCCTCCTGCCTCAGCCTCCCAAGTGCTGGGATTACAGGCGTGTGCCACCGCACCCGGCAACTTTATTTGTTTATTAGCTGATTAATTTGAATTATTTCAACAGGTAATTTCATAGAAGGTTGCTGTGTATGCAGAGACTCAGGGGTTCCAGCTAACAAATTTTTTTTCCAAAGTGCTCTTAGTTTTTCTCTAATTTATCTTTAATGTAGTGTTTTGTCAGTTAAATACCCTCAGTCTTTCTTTGATCAGTTCTGAATGTGATATTTTGCCAGCTGATGTTTTTGGAAGCTCAAGCAGCAATGCGTGTGAGCAGAGATCAACTTTAATTACCTGATCTATTAATTCTATTTTTTAGTTTGACAACTCGCCTCTTGACTCAGTGCTGGAATGGCACTGCCTTTCCTCTAATAATTGATGCTTGAGTTTCTAGGTAGTGGGCCCTGAAGATTTGCCAGTGGCATTGTCTAGACATAAAAAAGCCAGCTGCTGCTACAGCCACAGGGATCATGGTCGCTACAAGCATCCCTGCTTCTCAAGCATCAAACAACCTCACCAGCATTGTGGCCTCTGCTTTGCATGCATGGGGCCTCCTAGATCAACGTGTTATAACAAGTGGACATTTTGATCTTTCATTATTTGGGACATTACGGGACAATGCCTTGCGGGTATTTGTCTAGAGAATTCAGTGCATTACTTGATGGAACTTAGGGCAGCTGGTTTGTTTAAAGAACTTGATTTGCTATGGAACTTGGCTTGTCAGCAGAAGGTTTGCCGGCTTAAAACCGCAGCATCTCCTCACGATTGGACGGCTGTTTGTCAACACACACAGTCGATCCTGAAGGTCTCAATTGGATGGCTGGTAGCCAATGACGGGTAAGATCCCCAGAGGGGGACAACCTAAGACAGGCACAGTCGATCCGGATGAGGTCATCACCCATCCAGGGACAGTTCATGTGGCCAACATATCAACCTAAGACAGGAGTCAAGGGCACAGCCTTGATTATCCGATGATGGGTAAGAATGTTGGTTGCACATGGGACACCCTAGAGCATTCCCTCTTTTAAAAGCAAAAGGGGGGAAATATTAGAGCCCTAATTGAGGATAGCTAAGATGGCGGTTAGCTGAGAGCCGTAAGTGTTCAAGTATTTTCACCTGATATTCATGCATTTATCTAAGAATCTTTTTATGCCTGTGAACACTGTGTGACGCACCTGTAAGCTCGAGCTGTTAGCACTTGTCCTTGTTAAGGCAAAATGTATTTAACCGGGTGAGGTTAGTTAGAGGGGTGGTTGGAGTTGGAGAGGTTGTTGGAGCCGGAGAGAGAAGTTAGAAGAAAGAAGAATAAAAGAACTTTTTCATTTCCAGTCTGCCTTGGAATTTTCTCCCGCAGTATCGTTGCTGCGAGCGGCAATTGCTGCAGGCAGCGACACAAAAGGACAAATACTCAGGGGAGGTGGACTTGTGAAAAGTGAGACAGAGACTGAAGTGACTCACCCACAACCCCAGAGTGCCGAGGATGGGACCGGGGGGCGCGCAACCACCAGAAGCTAGAACAGGACCTTCCCCTGGGGTCTTCAGAGAGCACAGGGGCTACCTTCACCTTCATCTTGGACATTTAGCCTCCAGAACCGTGGGAGAATAAATTTCTGTTGTTTTAAGCCACCCAGTCAGTGGTACTTTATTACAGCTGCCCTGGGAGACGGGTACAAGCAGAATCCCAATTAGGGATCCGTGTGAGAGCTAAAGTTGTAGGAGGTGTGCAGTCCAGCTCAGGAAAACCCACAAATGAAAGGAAAAATCCAAGCCAGAAGGCAGGGAAGGCACCACAGGTAAGAAACTAGCCAGAAAGGCAGAGCAGATGCTGGACAAGAGGTCTGAAAACAGGAAGGAGCAGCTCAAGGAGAGGCAAGGATGGGCAGAGACGTGGGAGGTGAACAGAGGGCAGTGTCCATGGAGACGGATGCCCCCAAATCAGTGTACAAGTCAGGAATGGAGAGAAACTCTTAAGAGGCCAGTGATCAATGAGCATGTCGTACCCCCACATTGCAAGGAAAAGCAGCTTTGAATGCAAAAAAAAAAAAAAAAAAAAAAAACAGTGGCCCCACCAACACCAGTTAGATGGATATTGGGTCTAAGATACATGAAGTGGTAAGTTCCAAGACAGTCAGGGAAAACTGGCTAGACCATACACCAAACTATTGGAATGGTTACCACTGGGGACTTTTCATATTCTGTGTCATAAGATGGCAAATCTCCATGTGGGTATTTGGATTCAAAGAGATCCTAAGAGATGTTAAAATGCTACAAGTGTTTGCTTCAGGAAATTGTTCACTTCCTTTTTCTGTCTATTTTGTCATTTTCTTTGGTTTTACTCTTTTAAGTTGAGCAAATATGATTTTCTTCAAGGACAACATTATTGGTATTATAGTCTAAGAATAAAGGACTCCTCTTCTCTGACTACCTTCTTCTCCCTCTCAGCCAACAGCACCAAACCAAGTCCATCTTTGAGCCTCTTAGTACTTTTCCTATGTCAAAGCTCTTAATTTATTCCAAAATGACCCAAGCAAGACAAAAGAGCTGTGCATGTAAGACAAGCACATTTTGGACTTTGTCACGCAGCACAGTTTGTCCTAAAGTTATGTGACGGCCAGCGGAGTAGGCAAAAACTGTCCTGGCCCTCATTCTCACTCAAACTCCCACTTGGCCTCCTCTCTCTCTTTATACTACTTTGAAGTAGCTCACTCCTACCCACTTGAAACACAAGCTAATTTTGTATCAGCTACTACCTTTCCAGCAGTTTGTTTAGTATTTTCCTTGCTAGCAAATCTCTCAGAAATATAAATGTCTTTATTTCTTCAACCACATTCAGTTCTTTTTTTATATCCAGTTTTCTTCCCAAAGAAAATTGTGCTTAACTACAGGTGGTAGCCACATTTGTATTGCTTTTTTCGAACCTATTTTCATGAGAGACTTCAAGAGCAAAGTATGGCCCACCTAGGAGAAGTCCTCACAGCCTGGGTGGACAAGCTTACTGAGGCAGCATTTGGAAGAAAAGGCCGAGCACTTGGGTTAAAAGAGGGGGCAGGAGAGCAGAGGAAGCCAAGCTTAGGATGCAGCTTCACCTCTCTGTTATTGCTAAGTTTGTTCATTGTCAAAATGGGTATATGGTTTTCTAAGGTGCTTTTTCCAAAAAATACAAACAGTACCTCCTGTAATGATGCACTGAGAGGGAGCCCTGGTTTAAATGCTCTGACCCTAATGGCTCATGTGCTGGAATCTTGGTTCCCAATGTGGTGATGTGAGAGGTGGGGCCTTGTGGGAAGTTATCAGGTCACTGAGCATGACGCCTTGGGAAGGAATGGACGTAGTTCTCCTGGGACCATGGTTAGTTATTTAAAGAGGATCATAAAAGAGCAAACCTGGCCCCTCCACCATCTCTCTCTGACTTCCTGTTTCACCATGTGATCTCTCCCTTCTTGCACACTCTCCCACCGTAAGAACATCTACCATGATTTGACGCAGACATGAGGCTCTTACTAGAGGCCAAATCTATGGGGTTACCCAATCTTGGACTTTCAGTCTCCAAAATCATGAGCTGAATAAGCCTCTTTTACTTATAAAGGACTCAGTCTCAGGTATTTTCTTATAGCAACAGAAAATAAACTAATATAGACAAAAACACCATCATTTTTTGTGATATTTTTACCAAGAATGAATAACATGCATTTAATGATGAGAATACATCAGATAAACCTAAACTTGTAGATATTCTTCAAAAAGCTGGGTTGAAGGATATTAAGGAAATGTGGCAACTAAATGCAATATAGCATCCTGGATTGGATCCTGGGCCGTTCGTGGGATAATTGGATAAATTTTAATGATTTAATTTGAAATTAAATTCTAATTCAATTCTACAAAATTAAGCTAGAGATTAATTGTTTCATATCAGTGTTAATTTCCTGGTTTGGATCATTGTGCTGGTTTTGACGAGGTTAATATTTGGGAAAAGTTGAATGAAATGTATAGGAAAATCTTTGTACTATTTTTACAACCTTTTTTGTAAGCCTAAAATTATTTCAAAGTGAAAACGTGTTAATGATGCAAATGCTTATTAGATGCAGAAGAGTAACTGCATCTTCCATTCCTGCCTCTTCCTTCTTGAAGGCTCTGGCGGGGCCCTGGCTCCTCAGGGCTATGTCCTGGTCTCCCAGCAAGGAGTGTGGGGCTCGTACTCTGTGGGGCTGAGCCCTGTTCCTTCAGGGACCTGTGAGGTTGGTGATCCAGGGAAGCCATCCGAGATGACGTGTTAGCAGCTAATGATGGCTCTCTGTACCCACCTGTTGAAATAGCTCTTCAGGCAAAGGTGAGAACCTCCTGGGAATCTCATGCATTTTACAGAACCAGAGGAGAGCTATTTGAACAAGGAAAATGCAACTTAAGGCCTCAAAAAAAAATCAGGATTTTCAAGTGTAACCTGAGGCAGAAGGACTCACGCTGGCTACAAAGCAGAGTCAGCCGGGGAGCTCCCAACGCCTCTGACTTCAGCAGCACTCTCCTCTCAGCATCCTGAATCAGAAGCACCTGGAGTGGGCTCAGAAATGGGATTTTTTTTTAATCCTCTGGAAAATTCCAGTGCAATAGACCTGAAGAAAGAGGGCTACAATTCACAAGAACAGTATATCCTGGATATTCCTCAGGACAAAACAGACTCAGAGAAAATAAACTACAACAAAAATGATGAAAGAATGTTGCCAAAGTCTCACAAAATTTGGGGGTATGGGTTGGGGGTGCTAGTCAACTTTCCATTGCTGTGACAAAATACCTGAGGTAAACAACTTAAAGGAGGAAAGATTTATTTTGGCTCACGGTCTCAGCGGTTTCAGTCCATGGTCACTTGGCCCTGCTGCTTTGGGGCCTATGGTGAAGCAGCCTGTCATGGCGGAGGTACATGGAAGAGCAAAGCTGCCCATATCATGGTGGCCAGGAGGCAAAGGAGAGAGAGGAAGGGGCTGGAGTCCCAATATCTCCTTCAAGGGCATGTCCCCAGTGACCTAACTTGCTTCCACTAGGCCCCACCTCCTAAAGCCCCATCAGTTGGGGACTAAGCTTTTTACACAGGAGACTTTGAGAACATTTAACATCCAAATGTGCCCATTTTATAGATAACAAAACTGAAGACTTAGTGAATTTCAGTTTAATGACTTTTTCAAAGTCTCTAACATAAGGTTTTGTAGTCTTGGCTTTGGTTTAACCAACCCAAGTCGCTCTTCTAAGAATGAATAAAGAGGAAGACGTGTTTTGGAGGTACTTTTGTACCCTCCAGTGGCTGTGGGAAACAACATGGGGTGGGAGCTATCCCCTCCTCTTCCCAGGGACACTGCCCCACAGTCTCATGCAAGTCAGCGATTCCAGTGGGCCGTCTGTCTTCAGAATTCTCCAGGCCACTGTGGACACCAGTCTTTGTGTCCATGTTCCCCCACCTTCAGGGGGCCCACGTTATCCTGTCCAAGAAATCCCTCATCGTGATGAATTTTGGTGACAGCGCTGGGTGAGGCTGTGGGTTCTGCAGACCTCCAGCCAGCTCGTTTCCCTTTGGATAGAAACCCAGTCTTTACATGTGCCAACCAAGAAGGGAAAGCATGCCCTCCCTCCTGGTGCTAGGAAGACTCCCGCCACCCTGCCTCCCCATCCTCTTCCCACCTCGGCCAGGCAGGGACCCAGGGGAGGCGGTGAGAGGTGAAGCCACATAGTGTAGCTTCTTGATAAGCCCAACGTGGAGCATCCGGCCCACGTCACGGCAGACATTGGTGGCTCTCTTCACCATGTGGCAGGACATGGTGCTCAGATCCTCATTTCCGACTTGGGCCTCAGCCTCCGTTCAACCACAGCACACATCCCACCTCATGAATAAAAAAGAACGAATGAATGAGCTTTAGCATCAGGAAAACCCGGGTTTGAATTCTAGATTCCCTACTTCCTATTTAATGTGCTTCATTTTTTCTAGCTCTAGATCGTGTTCCTTCTGTTTTGGCTTCTGGGAAAACTTGAGCCAAATTCCCGACCACCTCTAAAACTCCACCATCTGGTGTGCATTACTGGGTGGCTGATGGTTCCTTCCGTGTCCTGCCTTTACTCTCTCTCTCTGTCAAGTTTTGATTATTTTTCTTTTGAGTCATAAACACTTTGGTTAAATACCTCAGATCCTTCAAGAACAGCAGGAAACAAAACAAATAAACTTAACTTTCCTGAGACTGTTTCCTTGTCCAGAAAGTGACGAAGACAACTTGCACCTCACAGGATCCCAGGGAAGGCAAATCACATTGACTGGGAGGGTGCGCCCAGCCTGGAGCGGGGAAGGGTGGAGCTGGCTGGGAGCTGGGTCCCTCCCGCCTTTCATGCCAGGTCTAAGGACCTCGGATCTTATTTCACAGAGAAACATTTCTTATTGTTTGCTTTTTGTCCAGAATAGACCATGAATGTACGAGCTCAGTGAGCACTACTGGCCCGGTCACCCACAGAAGACGGGCACGTGGTGGGAGAGAGCAGGGAACTGAGGGGGAAATCACCGAGGACCAGGGTGAGCCCCACGCGGGCGCAGGATTTCCTAAGATGGAGCTGCATGTTTCATCAGGCTGCAAAGCAGTCCCCAATCTTATTTCCTCCTGTTTATTGACGGAGTCCCCCACCCTGTTTTCAATACTAGTTGGCCTCTTTGACATCAGCCTGTGGGCACAAAGCCCAAATTCCTTCCACCGCAGGTCACAGGCCGGAAGGCCCTACGAAGCATGCTGCCCTGGAATTCTCGAAGCTGGCCCTCATGTTCTCTCTGGAAGGTTCCCTGATGATGACGTAGAGGGAGGTGGTAAGGAAGAACTTCTGCTCGGTTTTGCTTCTGAGCAATGTGGGGCAGTGCTGATAGAGAAGGGGGTGGGGCGGGTGCTGGAGAAGCAACACCATGTTTGGTCTTGTGCCTGAAGTGTGATTTGGGAGCTGGAAAGTTTCCCTGGGTTCCTTTTCTCATAAAGCTGCGCAAAGCCGTGGGATGAAAACATGCCCCCTCTCCGCAGGTCAGAGCTAATGGGTATCGTCCTACAACAGTTCAGACAGTCGCTGTGGCCATCGGAGAGGCCCTTCCATCTCATTCCATGTGTCAGTCATGCAGTTTCAGGAAAAGCCTGAACAAACAGGTGACTGGAGCCTCGGGGTGACAGGAAAACTTTATAGGTCTTTGTTTCTAACTCATTAGGCATATTTTGGTGGGGCAGGAAAGGGCCACTTTTTCTTTTAGTCGGAATAGAACTAAGATCTTTTCCTTTGTGATATGATCCTCTGACTCTTGCAAGGCCACAAACCAGAGGGGCCACCAATGTTGGGACAGCACGAAGATGGCAAGGGACCCCCAAGATGCTCCGCAGCTAGAAGAGCTTTTCACATATGTCACAAGGTTCCTCTGGGCTTCGTGGTTAAAAAAAAAAAAAAAAAGAACTCCACACATTGAAAGAGTTATCACTTAATCACGTCAGCAGACTGTGGCTGTACAAATATGTAGGGTCACTTCTGGGTGATGCTAAACTGTACCGCCAGGGGAAGCAGCCCCAGGACTGGAGGCACGGCAAGGCCTTGGGGGACTGTAACCTCAGCATGAGGCCCAGGTGACATTACAGAACGGAAGACTGACCCGGGATGGTCGTGGAGTCAACAGAACCCCAAGCAGGAATGCTGGCCCAGAGTCCAGCGGGGGAGCAGCTGGTTCCTGCTGTTCGCCTGGGGAGCCCAACAGCTAAGGCTTTTTGAAATCACACTCACTGAGGCCTTCCATTTTACACTTAATTTTTTTTTTTTTTTTTTTTTTTACCACTTGGCATTTATAAAACCATGAAGCAGCTTAACATTTCCATGGGTTCCACTTTCAAGAGAGGACAACTTGAACACCAAAGAGAGCTAGCTGCATTGCCAGGCTCCTATCATAACCTCCGAATCCCAGCGCTGGGCCTGCAGCATGGGAAGCTTTGAGGCTGTGGAGCAATTGGAGAGCAACAAGAAGAAGCAGAGGGCAAGCCTATGGGACAGGCAGGACAACTGGCAAGAGAGGCACTTGTCACACACTGAAATGGAGACTGACTCATCCCACGGACATGCAAGTGCTACTGAGAGAAAGAAGGAGGCCCTTGGGGCAAAGACCCAAGGGTGTGACTGATTGAAGTCCTTTAAGGCAGTGACAGGTGAACATCTCCTGAAGCAATTAAAGCTCAGAGCCCCAAAGTCCATACATTGCACATCTTATCCTTTTAAAACTTCCACAAGTGCATGGCCAATGATTTTAGCCTAGGGTTCTCTGCACAAAAAGGAAGTAAACAGGGGTGACATCCTTTGGGGGGGGGGGACAGCAATAAGCCAGGTACAGTGGTGCATGCCTGTAATCCCAGTGGCTTGGGAGGCTGAGAAGGAGGACCGAGTTCAACGTCAGCCTCAGCAACTTAGCGAGGCACTTAGCAACTCAGCAAGACCCTGTCTCTAAATAAAATATTAAAAAGGGCTGGGGATGTAGCTCAGTGGTTAAGTACCCTGTGTTCAATCCTCAGCAAACCCCCCCAAAAAAAGAAAGCCATAGCAATAGCAATAGCAAAAGAATGAAACAACTTAAATGTTCATCAATGAATAAACAGATAAAAGCAATGTGTTATATCCATATAATGGACTATTATTCAGCCACAAAAAGGAATGAAACACTGACACATGCTACAATGTGAGAAGCCATAAGTAAAAGGCCATATGTTATATGATTCTATCTACATGGAATATCCAGAACAGGTAGACTCATAGAGACAGAAATCAGATTAATGGTTACCAAGAACTTGGAGGCTGGGAGAAGAGGAGTGATAGTATAATGGGTCGGGGGCTTCTATGTGAGTGATGAAAATGTTTTGAAACTAGACAGAGATGATGGCTGCACAGCACTGTGATTGTATAAATGCCACTAGATGATAAACTTACAAATGGTTAACTATATTCCATATGAATTTCACCCCAAAGTAAGTTACAGAATCACTCCTATGGATGCTCCCGTTTGTGTGTCTGACAGGGCAGATGATGGAGGTGTGAGTAAAGCAGGAGCAAAGAAAGCACCTGAAGACACTTATCCTGACCCAGGGGCAGGGGTGCTGGGAGTAGGGAGCTCAGTCCATACTGTCCAGGCTCTGCACTTCAGAGAGAGGGCTGGTATCCCCCATGAAAAACAAATGTCAAGCTCGTCTTCCCCTGGGAAAAAACTTGAGAAAGAGAAAAGGCTTGAGAAAAAAAGTTCTGTTTTTTTTTTTTTTTTTTTTTTTTTTTTTTTCAGAAACCCAGACCCTTTCTGAGCCCAGATACCTTTTTCCCATGGCCCAGCCAAAGACAAGTGTGGCCCTCACTATGTCAGTCACTTAGGACAGCTTTGCCAGACAGAGGTGTCATTTGTGCAATGTCACTGGAGAAAGCAAGCCCACACACAAGGTGGACCAGAGCCCAGCAGTTTGATGGAAGGGGGCAGCACCCCTTGAATTAGGCCTCTTCCCACATGCAGAGCTCACCACTCGGCAAAGCTCACTTCCCGGCCCACCGCCCACCTTCCCTCACGTTCCGTGGGTCAGTGCTTCCTTCTCCCTGCAGATCGCCAAGGCAGGTTGGCAACCACCCTGCAGGTCACAAGCTCCCCATTAGGAAGCTCCACAGAACAGCAGCAACACGAGGAAACAATTCTAATAAATTAACAATGATCCTATCTCCAGGTTCCTTGTCAACTTATCTGGTGCCTCTTACTGAAGTTTCCAAGTGTTTACCTAGAAAACATGTTCTTATCTTCTTAGAAGTGAGCTTTCCAATAAAACTAAAAGTCAGAGTACATAGACTCGGTGACTCTAAGAGGAGAATGTTACATAACAGCATTTATAGCTCTAAAAGATCTTTTAAATATTTATAAATTTTGACATATACATAGTCCCAAAATGTCTGAAAGGAATAAACTGACTTTTCTATGTGTTCTCCATGGCCAAGTCCAGGAACAAGTGTTTAAATAATGAATATAAATGTTTGAAAAAATCAATTTTATGACTCCACTAGACTAATTTCATAAATGATTAGAGTTACTTAACGATTCTCATGAGGGTGGAGTTTAGCTGCTGCACAGTGTTATTGCTCCTTGGGTTTCTGGCTGAGGCCTTCAGCGCCATTTGCCAGTTGAGAGGCTGTGGTTTTCTACTGCTATTACAGCAAGGAAGTAGGCGGAGGCACAAATGGATGGGTTGATGTTGAGAATAACGATTGTGAGGGCATTTTTAATTTTTTATGTCCTCTCAAGTTTCTAGTTCTTACTTTTCCAGCATTATTATTGTTGTTGTTGTTATTATTATTATTATTATTATTATTCTCTGACACTTAAGGAACACTAGTTCTCTTAAGACCGAATTAAATGTAAATGCAAGCAAGAAAGTGCCATAGCTGAGATTGACATGGAAGGGTCCACCCAGTCATCCACCTCGAGGGGCACGCACTACTGAGGCAGGAAGATGGGTCTCCCCTAGGCAGCCAGGATAAGGGCCTCGGAGAAGGACAGGAGGGGAGGGGACGACATGCCAACCTGCAAGGAGACAGTGGGTCTGAAAGACATCCTGGGACATGCTGCTCCCTGCCAGCGTTAACCACAATGCCTTCTCTTGAGGGAGAACACCTGCTTCTGTTCCTCCCAGCTGCAACCACAGTGGACTTTCCTTAGTTACCCTTGCCCTTGTCCCTGGCAACGGCCAACCACAAGCAGACCCCTACCCGAGATGCTTCCTCTCCCCCAACATGTGTCAAACCACAAGATTGGACCTGTCCTCTTAATTACATAAATAAGGGATTTAAATCATGCACTTCTGATTGGCTTATTAAGCTCGGAGCTTGAAGAGCTTGATTGGTCCCTGCTAGCATCCCTTCCCCCATCAATCACCTGTGCTGGGCCATTGGAAAACCCCCAGGTGACAGACACCCACTGGCATCCCTCTCTCGGGGTCCCTCTTCTTTGGGAGCTATGCTTTCTTTCTTTCTATTATTTTGATAAATACCGTTACTTTGCTGTCACCTTGTGTCCATGGATCTCATTCCTCAAATTCGTGAGACAAAGAACGCGACTGCCTTGATCCATGTTATACTCTCAACCGCTGTTGTGGGGTGAACTGTGCTCCCCAAAATTCATATCTTGAAGTCTTAGCTCTCAGCCTCTCCAATTGTGATCTTATTTGGGAAGAGTGTCATTGCAAATGTAATCCATTGAGATGAGGTCCTAACTGGAGTAGGGTGGGTGCCTATCTGCCAAGACTGGTATCTTTATGAAAGGGGGAAATTTGGACAGAGTGCACCAAGGAGAACTCCATCCAGAGATGCAGGCAGAGATTGGGGTGATGTTCCTACATGCCAAAAATTGCCAATAAGCCACCAGATGCTAGTGGGGAGCATGGGACATATTCCTCCTGCCACCCTCAAACGCAAGCAGCCCTGCTGACACCTCGATTCAGACTCCCATCTTCCAGCACCGCAGAATGACACACTTCTATTGTTTGAAAAATTCCAGCTTGTGGTCCTTCACAAGGGCAGCCCCGCAAACTGATACGACTTCCCACCTGACAGCCATCCCTTTCTTCTTTCACAGCCTGTTGGAGTCTTGATATCATTCAGGCAGTCTCAAGATCAGAAAAGGGACCTTCTCCAGACCTAAGATGTGAACTATGACTGGTGTGAACCAAACAGCAACCAGAGCAGCACTGGCCAGGCACAGACAAGAGGCAAGCTTGTGATTTGTCTGGCCAAAAAGAACTCAGGGAAATCTTTTGGAAAACTGCTGCCAGCTGGCCGGGCTGACGAGATGAGCTGGGCTTAAAGGAGCTGGCTGCAACAATAACTAAGAAAATGGCGAAGAAACCACACAACACACAAAAATGAGTTTCAAGGGTGGGACTGCTCTGTGACCCCAAGGGTCAAGTCCACGCTGGAGAGTGCTGGAAGGAGCAAGAGAGAGCGCGTGCACCTGGAAACCCCCCCCCCCATTTATCAGGGAAAAGGCATTCGATAGAATATTCCACTGAAATAAGGCAAGGGTTTTGAAAGGTGGAATCTTGTGATCAGCAGATTGATTATCATCTTGGCAAGTCACATCCATCTCAGGCACTGTGTGGGATCACAGGCAGAGTGAAAGGAGAGGTGCACTTGTGTCACACAACCCAATCAGCGTGCAGCACCAAACCAGTCCCCTCATAGGCTCAAACGTGCATAGCTCACACACACAGTCCATTGGTGGCTCGCGACAGAAAACTTCTGAGAAGGAATTTTCTCCTGTATTAAAGAGGAAGAAAGGGAGAGAGGGAAGGGGAAAAAGAGAGACTGCACACCAAGCCCTCCCTTCTGCATACAGCCATGTCAGGTGGATGGACCCTAGGAACTGAGATGGCTAACTTATGATCTTGATAAAAGGTCAAAAGAATTAAAGAATCACCAGATCAGAGTGCTGTCCTGCAGAACTAAGCCACTCTCACGTTGATTGGTGATTTGCAGAAGGCAGCTGCCCCATCACACCTCGAAGTCACGTTTCCCCACAGGCTTGAAATGACATCCTTGTGACTGTTCTTCAGGCTGCACCACCCCCTGCCCCACACAGCAAGTGAATCAGAGGTGACAAAACTGGAGTTCTGGGTCTCTGTCTGCTGCGGTGCCTAGTTTAGACTCACCATGTATTCTTTTGTCACGACATTTTTATTGCTTTGCTGCTTTTACTCTTGCTCACGGTGCATACATTTATGCCATTATAGAAAGTGCGATTCTTCTTTAATGCAGAATCAACAACATCTGCCTGCAGCAAAATGCCTTCCATGCTCCTGCAGTGGCAGTGTCCTGAGCATCTTCAACTTCTGAATATGAAGATGACGTTTTCCTGCTATGTGCTACTGACCACGTCTACTTAAAAGGCCTCGTGCATCGTTACTTCGTTAAACAGGCAACAGGGTGAACACGAGATGTGCGAGGCTGCCGTCGGCACCCCATGCATAATGTCTATCAGTAAGTTGTTTTTTTATAAGGAGAAGCCCACTAAAATAACAATATAGTATATATATAAGCCAGTAACATGGTTGCATATTATCAAGAATTAAGGGTGATACATAATCATATGTGCTATACTTTTATACACCTGGTAGTGCAATAGGTTAGTGTACACCAGCATCACCACAAGCACTTGAGTAATGCATTGTGCTATGTTGTGACAGCTAAGTCACTAGGTGATAGGAATTTTTCAGGTCCATAAAAATCTTATGGGATCACTGTCATATATGTAGTCAGTCCATCATCAACTGAAGTGTCAATATGTGGCACTTCATATATATGACTGAAGTCCCAGGCCTCAAATTTATAACCCACTGGGGGTAAAGCATCTGCCATGCATGGACCCTATGTTATGTTCCCTGTGCTGTGCTAAGGTTAAATATATGAACTTTACACCTAAGCCTACGTGTCTCTAACCTCACTCAGTGTCATGTGTCAAACGCTCAGCACAGAGGCCTGGAAAGTCACGTAAGCCAGACTGATGTGCACAAGGCCACTTAGTAAATGTGTACAATTCTAGAGCAAGCCCATGGAACCCGATCTAGTCTTGCTGCCCCTGTGTGGTTTCAGAGGACGAACAAGAACCTGGTCTGGAGCAAAGCGGACTGCACAGTGGTCAGGACGTAAAGGCCTGGGGAATGGCACCTGGACACCTTGCGGAGCAACTGTGCAGGAGCAGGGGTCGTCATGGGAGATCCTCAGAGAGGGCCTTGGGCACAGATGGAAATGGGAAGGAGCCTAAGCAGTTTCTAGAAAGTTTTCCTCCAAAGTTCTGAAGTGCTATATTTCCCAGAGCAGTTTTTCCTCCCCCAGTGTGTAGGTCCAAAGGACAGGTGCATCCAAATCCATCTGGTCATCTCTTAAAAACACGGATTCCTGAATCCTTCCTGTGAACTACTGAATAATTACTTTGGAGACCAGAGCCTGGAATAACTGTTAATAATCCATCTTGGTAAACCTTGTACACACTCAGTTGAACCCCTGCCCCAGATGATGGCCCAAGGACCAAGTCAAACATTTATTCATTCAACAAACATTGGTTGTGTACCCCCATGTCCCAGGCCCAGTGCTAAGAACTGACTAAGACAAACTACCTTCATTACCATAAGCAATAAGAGAGAGAAACATGAATACGTTTATTTCTGTAATATCTTGCATTTCCAAGGTCACCAAAGAAAAACTGGTCTACTAATTATGGCTTAATCGAGAGAGGGAGAATTGGGATCCTCATAGGCTCAGATTTGAACACTGCAAAGTTCTGGATAATAGCTCTGGAGGGCTATTCTGAGCTTCATTAAAAGATGCCCCTGCTACAAAGAATTCTGTCTCCTTCTCGTCTACAAAGTGTGAAAACAAAGAAATATCAAGGAAATGCAATTGGGAAAATATGCTTGTTTTAAAAAAGTCATTTGCAGAAATTGATGAAAACAAAAGAAATTCTGTGACCGAGCCTGCCCCTGTATTCTAAATTCTTACCCATTTGTTTTTTTCTGATTTCTTTCTCAAAAGTAATATTATGAGGTCAGTACAGAGCCAGTGTCTCTGCAAATGGTTCCAGTGTCAGCTCCGGATAGCACATTCCAGCAAACTAGAGGCACTAAGCAGACACAATTGCATCCTGGGAGGTGGCCTTCACAGCAGGAAACAAATCTGACTAATCTAGTAAAAAGAAATATCTAACCGAGACAAGTGCATTTAGATATGACTCTATGAAGCCAACACTAATTAATCCTCCTGTTCACATGAAATGGCAAAGGAATTAACAATATTACCAACTTTCAAAAAGTCTTTTAATTGCCTTGTAATTCTTCCCAAATAGCAGGGCCTGGCCAGACATGGTCACACACCACACGCCAGCACGGGGGACCTGCCCTTCTGGCTAAGCACTTGCCTGAACCCCAACCCTCAGCCTTGTGAGAGTGTTCTGTCCACCTGTCCCCAGGCTGCTCAGAGGCTAGCAAAGCATGTACTGTTTACCTTTGCCAAGGATCAACTACTGAACGCCGAAAGTGACTCCAGAGCCCTTCACAGTCCCCTCTGGCAGTCACCTTCCTGAGAAGTTATTGTTGTTTGTCTTTCATGCTAGGAAAGGAATTGATTTAGATTAAAATTGTGGACTACGGGCACCTTGCCTTTCATTTGGGAAGGGTCAATAAGTACATTCATGATTTAGAATGACTTTCCTTTAGATTGAAAGGCAAAAAAAAATGAAAAGCAGGGTTTCACTTTGAGCACCAACTCTGGGATACACTCCTGTCGAGTGGACGGGTAGAGGTGGTGAGGTGCTCAGAGAGCTGCCACTGAGTGGGAAGAAGGGTCCCAGGACACCCATCCCTGTCTCCCACTCAGGCTCAGGCCAAGGCCTGGGAGGTCTCACTGGGACGTGAGTTCTGAGGGCATTCTGTTTCCCGTCCAGCCTCATCCTGATTCTCATCCTGGGGTCTCCATCTTCCCCAGCTGGGAGCTTCCAGGTGGTTCCCAACTCCCAGAGCCAGGACTGTTCTGCTGTAGGACCCAGAGCCAAGCCTTTCTGGGGGGGGGGGGGGGGGGGGGCAGCAGAAGCAGCTCTGACTCATGATCACATCACCTCTGAGAACGGCCAAGTCCATAGAACAAACAGCCACAGAGCACCAACTCCACGGGAGGCAGCTGCTTGCTGGAGGGGTGCTGGGCAGCACCAGTGAATCAAAGATTCTGTTCTCAGGGAGCATAGAGTTGGGGGAAGAGAAGCCAAGCGGGCCAAGAGCATGTGATTAAATACATGTTATCACCAGGTTGGGGGTAGGAGGGTGGTGCTGATGGCACCCACAGTTCCCAAGTTGTTCATTATGTTGAAAGTTTTGTCAACGGCATGAACTTTCCTGGAACAAAGAGTAGTTAAGAGCCCCTTAAGGCCTTTGGAATCCAAGTTCTGCAATGATGATTCTGTTTGGAAACATGCAGGGCCAAAGTTCACAAAACTTGGATGTCCCAATGTTTCCTCCCTCCAGACCACCACTGTGGAGCCTTACTGGTGTGTGGAAAGGGAGGAAGATACATTAGACTGAGCAGAATCCACTCTCTTCTTCAACTCTGCTTCCTTGGCTCCCATCTCTGGGACAAGCCAGTCCCCTCTGCAGACTACTCATGTGATAAGCTAAAGGGGAAAAATCACATTAAAGCAAAAGTTTGTCTCGATCAAAGTAACAATCAAGGTCACCACACACAGCTGTGTTCCATTTAGTCCATGGGAATCTTGAGCTCTAGCACTGTACGGGGTACAGCTTGGCGTCCTGGAAGATCCTTGCCTAGATCTCATGCCATGCTTGGTTATTGAAGGACAAAAATCACACCAGAGACAACCGTGCAGCCAAGAGATTTATTCACCAGTCTTTATGGCTGGTCGGAGGTAGAAGAAGTAAGGGGAGAGAGGAGTCAGGGAGAGGGAATTGTGCAAGCTCAGGCGGGAGAGAGGAGTCAGGGAGAGGGGAGTGTGCGAGCTCTGGATGGAGGGTCGGTGTCTGGTTGTGCCAGCTGTGGTCTTTGGAGCTGTCTTCTGGGCAGCTGCTGTTGGGCTGGAGATGGTGAGTCTGGAGCTGTTGCAGTGGCTGCTTCCTCTCAGCAGGGACAAGCTGTTGTGTCTGAGCGCCAGGTAGGCAGGAGCTTTAAATAGGGATTTCTGGTGGGGAGTGTACCAGAGCAACCTTTTACACTATTGGCTCTTTTCCCAGGGAATAGGGTGACCTTTAAGCCAATTGGCTCCTGCCTGGGGAACAGAGCGACCTTTAAGCTGATTGGCTCCTGCCTGGGGAAAATGAAACCAGGTTGCTCCTCATGGAAATTCCCACGAAGGAAGTGGCCCCTCAGCCCAAGCCTATCTATCAGTTATGGTCTCCATTAATGAGTCATGCGAAGTTGCTGAAATGCCCAGCCACCCAGGGCACCCTTAACCCTGAGGGACATCAGACACAGTTCTGGGACCATCTCAAATGTCCAGGCCTGAGTGGTCTTCAGGGGCAATAAGCCCTGTTGAAATTTTCTCAGGTTATCTTGGGTTAATTCTTTGAATGACTCAGCTCTTTTAAGAATTCTTCCTTGACCTTTGTCAAAAGCTAAATTGCAACAAATTTAAAGATCTAATTGGGTTTTATTTGTAATTCTACATTGGGGTACACCTCATTCTAGCTCTAATGAGCCAAGCAGAGGATCCTGGTCTTATGGACAGAAAAGTGTTGAAGGAAGCAAACAAACCAACAAATAAAGCAGGCTGGCCATTTCAGAGTTACTTTTATCATAGGGTTAAAACAGAGGTGACTCCCTTATTGTTATCATCACAGTATCCAGTTGGAGTCTAGGTCCTTGGTGTCCCAAACAAAGAATTGAGCAAAATACACAGAAGTTATAGGCAAAGTACAGATTTAGTGAAGGTGAAGGTCAAAGTAGCACCCTGTAAGGTAGAGTGGAGTGGGCTGAGCAAGAGAGAGAGGCTCAAGGCTCCAATGTCTGTCTCAGATGCTGAGCTGTGAGTCATTCTTTTCCCTGTAGAGACCTGATTGAAGACATTACCTCCTTTGCTCCCATTGGTTACCTTATGAAACCTGATTAAACTATCTCCAATTCCCCCCCTCCCCATTGGTTACCTTAGAAAACCTAATTAGAATACTGTCCAATTTACCCCCATTGGTCATTTTAAAATACCAAACCTGTGGCAGGACTTGTCATGGTGATAAGTCCTTAGCGGCAGGAATTGTCATGAGAATGGAACTTATCAGAAACAGCGACATGACCTTTCTCCCTGTTTGTCTCCAGCATCATCCTTCATATACCCTCCCTCCACCAGCCCATTTCGAAGTTCAATTTGATTATGTGGCACTTAGCCTAAGTGGTTCCATTCAGGTTAGTCTAGTCTGCTGGGGCATAGGCTAAAGGCCAATCCAAAACAAAGGCCTCCCAAAGCTTTTAACACCTTCTCATCTAAAGTAGCTCTCCATTTTTTCACTGGTTTATACCACCCTTGTAGTGTTGCCTTTTTAATACTGATCATTTCTAAATAATTTGACTATTTACTGGAGATTTCTCCATCTCTTCCCTTTAGACCCTGACAGCAAGCTCCATGTCTGTCCTATTCTCTGCTGTCTTCTCATTGAGAACAGTTCCAGCTTTGGGTTTGATAGTCCATGAGCACTGTTTCTCATTGAATGACTGACAGGAACAGACAAAGAATGAACAGTCGGTTTTCTGTATCTGCAAGTTCTACATCTGTGGATTTCACCAACTGCAGTTTGAAATTAAGAAGAAGAAGAAGAAGAAGAAGAAGAAGAAGAAGAAGAAGAAGAAGAAGAAGAAGAAAGAAGAAAAGAAAGAAGAAAGAAGAAAGAAAGAAAGAAAGAAAGAAAGAAAGAAAAGAAAATTCCAGGAAGTACAACTTGAATTTGATGCATGCTGAGCATTATGCTGAATTCACACAAATGAAGTGACATGCAGGCATACCCAGCTCTAGATTCCTGCCACTTCAGAGTGCCTCTGTTGCTCTCCAGCACTCCTTGTTTGAGTCTGGCTCACCTTGACTTAATCACATACTATGTAGTTAGGTGTTGTGGTTGGTCTTGTTTCGAACATGTGCAGACTTTTTCCTTTGTCATTATTCCCTAAACAATATGATATAACAGCTATGTACATAGCATTTACATTGTATTACGTATAAGTAATCTGGAGGTGATTTAAAGTATATGGGAGGCCAGGCACGGTAGCGCACGCCTGTAATCCCAGCGCTTGGGAGGCTGAGGCAGGAAGATGGCAAGTTCAAAGCCAGCCTCAGCAATGGCAAGGCATTTAGCAACTCAGTGAGACCCTGTCTCTAATAAAATACAAAAAAGGGCTGGGGATGTGGCCCAGTGGTCGAGTGTTCTTGAGTTCAATCCCCAGTACCAAAAAAAATAAAATAAAATAAAAAAATAAAGTGTATGGGAGGATGTGTGCAGGTTATATGCAAATATTAGGCCATTTTACATAAGAGAGTTGAGAATCCATGGACTTTGGTATCTTCTGAGGGTTCTAGACCCAATTCCCCACTGATAATACAAAGACAACTGTATACCATAGGGTCTAATTTCCATTCATTCAGACATGGACTCAACAGAAATAGCAAATTGTGAGCACAAATAGCCATATAGTATACACTGAGAGGTTAAACAAGTCTTCAAAAGTACATGCAATTTAATATATAAACTCTTTCTCTGCCCCTAATCAAAGGATGACCGGATAAGCCTCCAAGATCTCTTTTAGCTCCCACATCACATGACCTGTGATGTCGCATTGGGTGAGACCAGCCCAATTCCCGTCTCTGAACCTTACTGTAAAGCAAAAGCTAGTACTGCCTTCAGTCTGAGAGAGAAGTGGCTGGTTTCTAAGGTACTTGGAAAAGTGTCAACATGAGCATTATTTTTGAGAAGTTTCTATTCCTTGGGAGGACTAGCTCTGACTTGGTCACATATATTATGGTTTCCTTACAATGCCTAAAGGAAGGATATGGTTCATCTTAAGTATATGTCCTCAGAGATGTCTGTCTCTAAATGAGCTCAGAATAGATCATCTACGTCATGACCTCCCAAAAGTTGTCCTAGGATGGTCATTGTTCATGGACCACAGATGCCCCAAAGTGCTTGCTTTTCTCTCTCCACCTGCCCCCAAAACACACTGCCTCTCTCCCCTCATGAGGTAGATATTTTCTGATTGGACCAATCAGCATATCTTCCCCTTATCTCTTGAAAAGAAAAGTTGAATTTTCATTCAAATTTTGACTTCCACCTATACATTGGGAAAAATAAACCCTACTCCCAGCTCAGGGTGAACCTTGACCAGCTTAAACCACAATTTGAGTGCCTTCAGAATGGCTGGGGCCACTCTTGGTCACATCATCCCACAGTTCCAGTGAGGAAAGGGTTGTGTCGTCTCTATAGCTCTGACCCTAGCAGCTAGATCTCAGCTGTGCCTTTGCAGGTGATTCCATGTAGCTCAGGGCAAAGGCCCAGATCCCAGGCCTGGAGACCAGGGAGCCGTATCTTAGGTCAGCTCAGCAGCAAAACCTGTATCTAATGTCTCAAGATCTGTGGGCCAAGATCAAGCAGTGACGATTCCTAGAAGAGAACAAAAGCACAAACATAACTCACAAAGTCATAAAGGCAGAATCAGACAAAGCCAAAAAAAGGACAAGGAACTGGCAGAGGCACTGCTGAGGCTACAGTCTCCCTCCATCCTCCAGCTCCTAAGGATTTTGGAATTATCCTTGGCTCCTTTCTTTCTCATCTCACACAAATAATCCACAAATAAATCTTATTTTTGTTGTTTTTTATTGAAAATTGACAACTTCTAGGTGCATAAATTTATGAAATACAAAGTGATGATGTTTGTGTGCAATGTGGAATGATTAAGTCAAGCTAATTAGCACATCCATCACCTCAAATGTTATTGCAGAAAGAACATCTGAAATTTCCTCTTAGCAGTTTTGAAATATACATTTATTAGCCATAGTCATCATCCCATGCAATCTATCTCAAAAAACTTATTTCTCCTGTCTGAGACTTTGTGTCCATTGACCAACATCTCCCATTTCTCTCATCCTCCAGCCTCTGGTAACCACCATTCTCCTCTTGGCTCCTATGAATTTGATTGTCTTAGAGTCCATATATAAGAGATCATGCAGTATTTGTCTTTCTGTGTTTGATTTATTTCACTTAACAAAATGTCCTCCAGGTTAATTCATGTTGCCATAAATGACAGGATTTTATTCTTTTTAAAGGCTACATAGTATTCTGTTGTGTATGCATACCACATTTT
Organism: Tamias sibiricus; assembly: GCA_025594165.1. NCBI lineage: Eukaryota > Metazoa > Chordata > Mammalia > Rodentia > Sciuridae > Tamias > Tamias sibiricus. The sequence continues at coordinate 52,947,025 of CM046659.1, forward strand.
CTTTATACACACATCCATAATGATGGTTGATTTCAAAACTTATCAATTGTGAATGATGCTTCGGTGAACACAGGAGTACAGACATCTCTTCAACACACTGATTTCAAATCCTTGGAACACATACTGAGACCAAATGGTAATTCTACTTTTTAGTTTTTTAAAGAACCTCCATATAGGTTTTCATAATGATTATACTAACATGTAAGTTAGTATTAACTATATTTTAAATACACGTTCCAAATACAATCATTTCTCACTAATTCACCACTATCATTCTAGTCTAAGCCACGATCATTTCTCTCCTGGAATAATGTTAACACTCTTAAATGGAGTCTCTGAATCCACCCTTAGCCCCATTTGTTCTCCACATATCAGGCAGAATAATTATTTTAAAACTTAGGTTGATTTCCATTACTTCTTGCTTGAAATCCTCCAATGAATGATAGCACAGAGAGTAAGATTTGAAGTCCCCACCATAGCTTTAAAAAATTATTTGTCCCACCCTCACTCTTCCCTTCACTTCTTCTGTTCCAGTCACACTTTTCTCTTAGAGCCTGGAATGTTCTTCTCCCAGATATTTACATGGCTGCCTCCCTCACTTCATTTAGGGCTCTATTCACATACCACCTCCTGAGGAGGCCCTGTTATTGTTTAGATGTGAGGTGTCCCCCAAAACTTGTGTTGGAGACAATGCAAGAAAGTTTAGAGGTGAAATGATTGGTTTATGAGAACCTTAACCTAATCAGTGCATTAATCCACTTGAATGATTGACTAGATGGTAGTCTGAGACCTTTGGAAACCATGAGCACCTCCAATCAACTTTTCCTCATTTAAAATTGTTCTTTTTTAAAAATATATATTTTATTAGTTGTAGGTGGACACAATACCTTTATTTTATTTTTTTTTCATTCACTTTTTATTTATTTATTTATTTATTTAGTATAAAAACCCTATGTTGTAGCCACAGCTGGAGCCTGGGTCCTCTGTACAGAGACTCTGGTATGGGTTTTCACAAGATGGTCAGTGAATTCTTGATAGGGAGACTTGGTGAACACAGTCTCTTTCCAGAGATGGGGGGGTCAAATAGCTATATGTCTTGGAGATGGCATCAAAGGTGGCCTTGGCAAAATTGCCCAAGGTGGCAGTGCAGCCCCTGGCAGAATTGTAGCAGTCATCAATACCAGCCCTCAGCAGCAGCTTCTTGGGCACAGGAGCTGAGACAATGCCAATACCTCTGGGAGCAGGGATGAGCGGTACCACAACGTCCTGTCACCTTGCAAGGGACAGTGTGGGGGTTGTCAATCTTGTTCCCCCAGTAGCCTCTCCGCACAGGAACAATGGAGAGCTTGGCCAGGATGATGGCCCTTCTGATAGCAGTGGCTACCTCCTTGGAGCACTTTACTCCCAGTCCAACGTGACCATTGTAGTCCCCACTAGCTACAAATACCTTGAACCTGGTCCGCTGGCCAGCACGAGTCTGCTTCTGTACAGGCATGATCTTCAAACCCTCATCCTTGAGTGATGTCTGTAGGAAAACGTCAATGATCTCAGACTCCTTGATGGGCAAAGAGAAGAGATAGATCTCCTCCAGGGACTTGATCTTTATGTCCCTGACCAGACGTAGCCCAGTTTGGTAACTGGGATCCACTCCTTGTCTTGGGCCTTGCCTCCACCAGCCGGGCGGCCATGGCCCCAGCCCCAACCAAGGCCTCGGAGACCTCAGCGGAAGCCTCTGTGGAAGCCACCACGCCACCCATTCCAGGCCCCCAGGGACCTCCAAGACCTCCTGCTGCACCCCAGTCATCCGCCATTTGGTGTTTTCCCAGAGAAGAAGCCCTTGACTTTATTTATGTGGTGCTGAGGATCGAACCCAGGGCCTCACACATGTGAGAGGAGCACTCTACCGCTGAGCCTGAGCCATAGCCCCAGCCCCTAAAATTGTTCTTGTCATAGCTTTTAGTCACAGCAGCAAAAAAAAAAAAAAAAAAAAAAAAAAAAAAAAAAAAAAAACTAAATCAGGCCCAAATCAGTTTGCCCTAAACAAGTAATTTTATACTTTTCTTTACTCTTACCTGCTTCATTTTTCTTCAAAATGTTAATCATTTGTTTATTGTCTATCTCATAGCATTAAAATGTAGGTTGTATGAAAACAGAGACCAATGTCAAAGTCTGTCTTTTCCCAATAATAGTTGAAGTGTTAAATGGATAAATGATCTAAAAATGTGAATCCTCCTAGTGCCTTCACCTTAATGAATTTAGACAAGGCATTTAAACTCTTTGCTTCTGTTTCCTCCTTGTAAAGTAGATGTGATAAAATGTATTTTGCAAAATTTCTATTTTCCTGGCTTTGATATTTAAGCCTGGAATAGCATCTATTATTATTTCATCCACCCAAAAGTTCTAATAAATTATGAGACTATGCTTTGGAACTTAGAATAGTTTTATTTTGAAACTGTACTTTATAGATAGATAGATAGATAGATAGATAGATAGATAGAAACTGTACTATATATATACATATGTGTATATATACATATGTGTATATATATATGTGTATATATATCTATATATATATGTGTATATATATGTGTATATATATGTGTGTATATATATATGTGTATATATATCTGTATATATATGTGTATATATGTATATATATGTGTGTATATATATGTATATATATATGTAAAATCACACACACACATACATATACACTATATGCATTTCTTATGTGAAATACCTGTTCATGCCTTTTGCCCATTCTTTTAAATTTTGTTATCTGTATTTCTATCTTGGATATATTGTCTAGAAATTTATCTTATTTGTCTGGAACTTCTTTTTATGCCCTAAACTTTGAAATGATATTTTTAATATAAAATTCTAGCTTGGCAATATTTCTTCTTTCAGCACATTATAGATATCATGCCATCACTTTCTGGAGCCCATTGTTTCTGTTGAGAAGTTAGTTGTCTATCTTATTGTTGCCCCTTTAAAGGTAAAGTGTATTTTTTCTTCTATCTTTAAGGGTTTTGTTGTTTTGTTTTGTCTCTGGTTTTTATTGGCTTTATTATAATGTGTCTAGTCATGGTTTTCATTGTACTTATCTTGCTTTGAGTTCATATTGAATTTTTGCATCTTAAAACCTAATGTTTTTAATAGGTTTTAGTTATCTATCTCGTCAAACATTCTTCTACCCCATTCTCTCTCCTCCTGTGGAATTCAAATTCAAATGTTATACCTATTCACCATGTTCCACATTTCTTGTACTCTTTTACATATTTTATATCTTTTCCCCTCCACATTTCAATATGGCTATTTCTACTCACCTATTATACAGCTCACTATCCTCTCCTTACTTGAGACTTAGTAGCTGTTAATCCCATCTACTTGGTTCTTAATTACAGTTGTACTGGGATTTTTTTTAATTTCCAGATTTTCTATTTGATTTTTTAAATATAAATTCTTATCCTCAGTGAAACTTTTCTATTTTCTTGGATAATTAATCACAGTTATTTTAAAGTAAATGTCTGATCATTCCAAAATCTATGTCATTTTTCGGTCTGTTTTTCTAAAGTCTATTTTTTCCTCTTAGTATAATTGATAATTTTCATTGAATGATGAATACTGTACATAAAAACATATAGAGGCTGTTCATTATCTCTCTCTAGAGAAGGTCACCTTATTCTCTGCTGAGCACTGTAGCAGCACATCACCTCAACCCAATCAAGATCTAATCATGCTCAGGATATTTTTTTCCAGTAATTATCCAGCTCACTGTATTTCTGTTTCACTCCTGAGTTTAGCCCTCTTAAGCATCCCTGATGAGAATCTATGATGTTTCTTACAGTTCCTCCTCCTTGATGGACCCTGAACTCAAATTTTTGTCTTCCAGCATTGCCTGTGATTCCATTCCATCTCATCAGCTTTCTGGTTGCCTTTTCTGCCCCTTACCCTACAGATTATAATCAGTAACTGTGTTGGAGAGAAAATCAGTGCAGCATCTGATGCACTTCTCTCTAGGATCTTGGACACTTAATCCTGACTGCCCTACACATCTGGATCCTAATTTCTGTCCCTCTGGCTTCATAGGAATGTTTAAAGCTTAACAATCTTTTCTGACTCTTAGGAGTTAACCCTGTGCCCAAATGTTCTGCATCTCATCCCATTCGCAAGGAGAAAGTAGCATCTGAAAAATGCACTTATTTCATGTACTTCCTTCCTTCCAGAATTTGGCCCTTCAAGTCCTAAAAGGTTTGAATCTCTCTGATGCTTTCAAATAAACTTTCCTTTTGTACTTTATTCAAGTTTTCTAGGTGGTCATGGCAAGAACAATGACCTGCTTTAAGTATTAAGCTCATCATAGTCATAAACCTAGTACATCCATATAAAATAATCAGCTTTTAAAAACCAAAACGGTTTTCAATAAAAATGTGTTTTCCCGCCAATAAAATTATTTCTCAGGGAACACAGGCTGATTAGACATAAAATGATTATTTTTCATGTAGAACACAGGAAAATTCTTCACTGGCAGTACAGAGTCTTTCTTCAACAGAAAGCTTCTCTGAAAAGTTACATTTTCATGTTTTCTTCCTCAGAAGGGAAATAAAAACCATTCCATTCAGTGTGTGTAATGTGGCGGGGTAGGTTGGAGGGCTGTCGTGTAAGAAACAAGCAACAATATCAGAAAATTGCATCAGTACAACTTGTATCTTTTGAAACAAAACTACTGCTGCAACATCCCTATTGAAAATCACATCTTATTTTCACTGAAGAATTTATGTGCAGTTGATTTTCCTGTTCTTGTTTTAGTTAACAGCCTCATTTTTGTGTGTTTCTCAAAAGACAGCATTCAGCCCTCACCCTTGGGAGTCATATCTCTACTTTCACACAAGCACTCTGACACTTGCATTTTGCTGCCTTTCAAACTGCTTGTCCTGCAAAACATATTAAGGTGCAGTGCTTTTTAAAGCTATGAACAATGTGGCCACCTCACCTCTTGAACCTGCTTTCCAGGCTTCCTGAACATGAAGAGTTTGGGTAAGAATGAGGGTGAGGGTATCATCCACACAGGAAAAGAGCAGTCATAGGCCCCAGTGGGGTGGGAGCATGGGGACCTTCCACCAACTTCCACTCAGCTTATCCCTACAGCTTCCTGAGCTCCCTTCACAAGCTCCTGTGAGAGGAACCGGACCTTAAGGAATCTAGGCAGAAACTATTCTATGATGACTATTCAATTTTTTTTCACTTATTAATGATCTAATTTATTGATCTGTGACAATTCATTGGAACACAGGTCACCAAAGAGAAAACTGGTCTCCCAGATGGGAACACTGGCTGGATATCTGCTAAACAGTATGGAAATCATTCAATGATTTGCATGTCAGTATTTTTATAGGTGGCTCCTTCCCATCTCACCCTGGCACAAACTTTTATAGCTTATTCCCATCCCCTTCAAGGTTAAAACTAATGATTAAGACAAAATACTCATTACCCAACTTGCTTTACTCTCAACCAAAAGCACTTGAAAATATTTTCTTAGAGCTGAGGAGCCTTAATGTGGTCACTTAGCCCAGTAGCATTGAGTGACTTACCCAAGCCAACCCTAAATTAGAGGCAGAGTCTAGACTAGGAGCATCTAAGCCCTCTAGTGAATTGTTCTTCCTCTGAAACCTACTACTACTGACTCATCCAAAAAAAATATCCAGAGCAAAAGAAATTCATTCATTCAACAGGGTTGGTTAAGCTCCACTTTTTACCAGACTCAGCGCCAGCATCTGCAGATCCAGTGGTGAACTTGGTGGAGCTACATTAGAGACAAATAACTTGTCCAACAAGAGATTGCAGATGGCAACAAGCACAATGGAGGAAATAAGCCAGGATGATGTAATATGGATGCTAATCAGAGAAGACTCCATGGGGAGGTAGCATTTAAGCTGAGATGTGAGTGACAAGAAAAAGGCATTCATGCACACATCTGGAGGGCAAAGCATTCCAGGCAGAGGCAATTAAGCAAAAAAGTCCTAGGACAGAAAAGAAGGCCATCATCAGGGAAGCAGAGCACATGAAGAAAGAGGAGCAGAGAATGATTAGGCAGGAGACAGAAGTCAATAATGTCAAATCCTGTAGGCCATCAAAGGAGTTTGCATGTTACTCTATATAAGGAATAGAAAGACTCAGTCTCTCTTGCTACCTGTTTCCTGAATAGAATATACATGAGGTCTTGGGCAGAATGTATTCTCAGTGCTAATTAATTAAAAGATTATACCAATGTACCAGGATATTGTAACCAGGTGACAGCTTCCATCAGTGATAGAAAATGCATTTATTTTTCCAAGCGGAGGCAATTGATCCTCCTGACAATATTCAAGGGCACTGACAGCACTTGCATTGGGCCCTGTGATTAATGCAGATTTAATCAGCTTATCTGATGGGTATCAGTGTAGAGCTGTGGCAGTGCCCCTATGGACCCCAACATACTGATTGGTGTATCTAACAGAACTATTGTTTGACTGAGGCGAATCAAGGGCCAGACCAGTTCAGTTTGTCCCAAAGGCATCGCACTATTGTGAATAAGCTGCCTCCTGACTGGCTGGAGTCACAGTGATTGTTTATTAATTTTGCCAATGAGTAAAGATTATCCATATTGATTGGATCCCCTTGTTTGGCCTGGAACCCACACCACATAACAAATGCCACATTGCTTTGGAATATTCTTGAACTGACATGTGGCAGGCAGAGAGTCTCCAAATGAGTTCATCCCCACCAGGGCTCTGACCAAAATAGAAAAGTCAAATTAATGCAGAACAATGGATCAGCCAAACAGCCAGCTGCTGTCTTCCTGCCCTAGCACATTGTCATTCATCCCTGAAAATTGTGTCCAATTGGTTACGACAAGGGAGGGTCTTGAAATACCCCACCATGTGTAGGAATAGGCAGTCTAAACTCCAGCACCTTGGCCACCTTCCATTTGGGGAAATTATATGCTACACATCAAGAATTTCCTCTTGCGTTAGGTCTTCGTAAATATGACAGACGAGGTCTCTGCACCCACTCTCAGCACCTTGCCCTAGAAGACCTTTGCTCACTGTAGTGTTAAAGTTCATCACACACGTATGCACACACAAAAACTGTCAGAACCCAGTAAGTTTTTCCCATACAAATGACGATTTTATACCTACTGTGGATAAGGTATCAATATTTTAAATAAAACAATGCTCAACTGAGAGAACTGTATAATTTGCTTCACTATCGGGTATTTGTGGTAGAAGTTTATTGGTTTTTACATCACAAGGGACCTCATTATGATAGAAGCTTTGCCTGCAGTGCAGCACAAATAGGGGACTGGCCCTATTTTCTGTGCTTTTGGGGGAAGGGTGGAGAAAACTATAATGATGTAGGAACCAGGAAGCTGGAGTCAAAGGCAAATTGAGAAGATAGAGGTGGCCCAGCCAACTGCTGTTTAAAGGTCTGAGCAGCTTAAATAAATATACATACACATATATTTATTTATTTTTGTTTATGTATACACATGATACACATATTGGACATATATATCATACAACTTTTTTTTATAATAGATAATGTAATAAAGGTATATAATGTATCTCTATGTATGTATTCAGGGTGGAATAGCCTGAATTGAAATCTGGCAAAGTTTACATATTGTGCAAAAATATTGTGTTGATCCTGACATCATGTGTACACACCCCCGCCCCCACTCCAGGGCACCTCCATACCCCTTAGCCAGCAAGCTCACCTTTGCCTACTCTTTGGAAACATCAATTCCATCACCAACACAAGGGCGATGGCTTTGCTGAATTTAGAGTTCAGAAAACATGGTTCCCCTACAGCTCTGGGAGCTCATTTTGGTCCAATTTTATTGGCAAAGAAAGATGATCAGGACAAGAAGTAGATGTGTGATCCACATTCCCCTTCCTCACATACCATCTGTATCCAACAAGAGACAGCCCAGGATAACCCACTCAAGTGCTTCACCTGTAGAATCCACCTCCTTCAGCCAAGTGGCATTGAAAACACATAAGCACTCTTTTATCATCAAAATAATTCTGCATCCTACTTGTAAAATGAAAACAGAGTGCAATATCCTTGGAAAGATGTTAGTAAGATCAATTTCTCTTACAGCTTAAGATTTGGAGTTTTCTTGTTTCTATTCCTCTTTTTTGTCAAACACTCTTAACATTCATCTAGCTCCCCTGAAATATTGACTGAATCTCTCAGATATTTAATAGGGTTAGAAAACTTGGAAGAAGAGACCTTGCCCTGGGCAAGAAAGATTTTCCTGGGCAAACTAAGGCCAGAAAAGAAATATGAATTCCCTGGGTCAAGGCACAAACCTTAGGAGTCTTAAGGAATGATATCAGATAGAAAAGAGAAATTCACAGAAAACTTCTCCAAACAAAAGTCAGCCTATATGTCCCAGCAAGTGAGTGCCATAAATCCAAAGCACGAATTAGCATGAGAAGTTCAATAAGCATGCAGATATTGCTGGGGGAAAGAGGAGATTGAGACAGAAGGGAGACCAGGAAATTGGGGAAGCTGCCTGCTATAGGTAGGTATGCAAAGATGGGGTCAAAAAACAGCCCAGATGGTATGACGACAGGTACACACGATGTCAGGATCAACACAATATTTTTAGCACAAAATATCAACTTTCCCAGATTTCTATGAGAAGCCAAATGGCTTTAATGTACTTGGTTAGGCAAAGGAAAGCTCAAGTAGGTCTTGCACTCCCTGAATTTCGCAAAGCACTCGGGGGTAGAAAATGCTTACAGAGGATAATTATCTGTTACAGAACATGGTTAATGATTATGTTCAGATGTTAACAATTGTGCTTAGGAAAAGATTACAAGGGCTCCAAAGGGGTCCCTCCATGCCACGTGATTGTGATATGGCCTGAGGAGCCTGTTCTTAGTGCAAATGCTTGTTGTCATGGTGACAGAAAAGCACCCCCCTTCCCTGGCACCAAAGAAACACCCCCTTATTTGGGCACAATAAGCTTTTAGTTCAAGATAGGGTTCAAAAGTAATCAAATATGCCACATGATATTCCATATGATCTTATCTGTCAAAACCCTGTGAGGACCTAAAGTTCCAAATGTGAGTCTAATCCTAGGAAGAGTTTGGAACAGAATGGAAGAATCCAAGACCCCCTTTAAGAATCCTCACTGTCTCCAACTCTCTCCCCTCCTCCCCTCACACACATACACACACACACACACACACACACACACACACACACCCCTCTAACTCTCCCATTTTCTGAAACTCAAAAGTTATTGCTGGCAGAATTGCCCTTGCGCTAAAACACATTATCATTGGCTTCTTGCTTATTTCTTACATTTCACTCAAAATAATGGAAATAGCATTTTAAATATTTGGGGATGCTTTAGAGATAAATGCTCACCCAGGGTGAGTGATGATTTATGGAGGTCCAGTCATAAAGAATAGGAATTTCATTTATTTTATTGCCTGTTTACCTCCTGGGGGAAGAGACAGCTGGTAAATCATTTTGTGAGTTAGTAAACTGGGAGGCCTTTGTTTGCTGGGCCTGAGAAGAAATCACAGGATAGAAAAGGATCCAGAGGGTGCCTCCTTGGCCCACCCCCTTGATTGTGGAAGAGATCAGAAGAAAACTCTCAATTTTTCCTTTTGGAAACTCCAGATTTAAAAATTTTTAAAGGAAAAATAAAAATAAAATAATAATAGCTCTGAGTTTTGTTCCGTTGCCTCAGTTCTCGTCTATCCTGGAATCTCTAAGTACTTCCTTATGCCTGAGTCACTCCTGCCCTCCCGGCTTTGCCAGTTCCTATCAGTCACACTCACTGGACTGTGGATGGAGCACAGATGCGCAGGGCTGACTCAGGTCCACAACAGGCGTCCTTGGGGACTTCTGGTTAGTCCCCAAAGGAATCTCAGGGACTCCTCCTCTTTAAAACCAGAAGAGCACCTGCAGCCCGCAAACAGCCGTGGAGAAGATGAGGACTCTGGTCTGTCCTTTCATAGGAAGCTCAGGTTCCATCACTTCCGGATGCCTCAGAGGTCAGCACTCACACAAGGTGACACCATCTTTTTGGTGATTAAGTAAGGATCAACCCAAAGCCTTCCGTCAGAACCCTCTGGCTCCACGCTCTCATCCTACCTTATAGGTGACGGGGTCCCTGACACTCAGGAAGAGTTGAGGTGCCCTCCTGCATTGCTGGCAGGTTGTGTGGGGTCACCAGTCACAGTCAGGGGCACTTTGTGTCTGGGTGGATGCTTAAGATGGGACAGGATAGCAATGTTAACATTTTAAATTAGTTCCCAACTTTGAGTAAACAGGACATTTCAATGAAAGCCTACATTTCAGACCTTTCTTTAAAAATATAAAAACTTATCAACAATGGCCTCTGTGGTGCCAAAGGAAGACACATTTCACTTACTGGCCCCTTGAATGGGGTCCTCACTCTCCATTTTCCCTGTCCTCACCAGTCCCTGCTGCTTCACACCCAGCCACTTAACTCGCGTTACCTATCTGGGCTCTTTCTTTGCAGCTATTACTCTATTTTAGCTTAGGATCAGCCTTCACATCCAATTGAAATCAACTTACCAAATATAATCCTAACTTTCTTACACGTGAAATCTGGGGGCTGCTTTTTCTCAAAAAGGTGTGTTTAATAGGATGTAAATAATCAGCACTGTTCTGTGGCTCCTCTCCTCTGGCCCCTAACAAAGGGCAGATTTCACAGGGGTCTCCCATAAAGAGAATGACGCTGAGAAGGCATTTTCTCTTTGACATCCTCTTTGACCCCCATCTGCCCACAGGCCGGGCCTTTGTCTGTAGCTAAGATCCATTTCTCATCAGCCAAGAGGAGGGCAAGACCTTGAGGCAATCAGATTGCCTCGGAGCATCCTCCTAGGCCCTCCTGTTTTTTCTTATAAAACTCATTGAGGGGTGCTAGGCCTGCAGAGCTCTTAGGAAACAAAAGAGTTGTGAGAACCTATGTAAGAAACTGAAGCGCACAGAGGGAAGAGGGATCCTACTTGGGCCCTTTCAGACACATCCAGCAGGCCCTGAAGAAACACCGCTCATGGACAAGCAATAAGCACTCATGTGCAGGACACAGAGTGGGCAGGAGAGCTTCTGCTTCCCACCCAAGTCCTTGATACTCATTGTCTGTCACAGCCCAGGCTCCATGGCACGCCCTTCTTATGATTAATGTCGTTTACTCCTACAGAGACTTAAAGATGGCTGCGATTTTATTTTTTTTTTATTTATTTGTATTGTTTTGCCACTCCTCTCTGGAATCTGAGCTGATCCTGTGATTTTGCCTCCAAAGTGATGCTGTGCAGTCCCCAAGGCTTATATGCACTTGGAATGTTCCCTCTTGGAAAGCAGCCACCATGCTATGCTGTGAAACTCCCAGGCGGATGGTGAGGCCATGCAGAAGAGAACCGAGGTGCTCCAGAGACAGCGTCAGATGAGCTTCCATCCAACAGCCAGCACCACTGGCAGCCACATGAGTGACAGAGGAAACTATCTTGGATGCAACCCGGTCCAGCCTACAAATGATTGTAGCCCCAGATGGCACCATTGGAGCAGAAGACCTGCCCAGCTGTTGCTACTTTAAGCCACTAAACTTGGGGTGATGTGTCATACCATAATTGGTAATTAGAACAACGCCTTCTGATAACAGTATGGAGTGTGTGCTTTATTTATTTCTACAGGTGAGGAAACTGAGGCACAGAGAGGTTAAATAACTTAGCATGCTCACAATGCTGGTAGAACCAGCTTTTAAACTCACAACTGTCTGACTCCAAAGTCCATGTTCCTGGCCTATCCCAAAGAACTCATGTTTTATTGGGAGCCACCAAAAAAAAAATAGCATCAGAAAGCTTGACCATAGGTACAACCCTTTATGCTGAATCTTGGTGATCACTCAGAAGCCAGGGAGTAGTATGATCTCAGACTAACCTGGAAGGGGAAAAAAAAAAAAAAGAAAAGAAAAGAACTTTGCTTGATAAAGAAAGAAACATGGAGGTAATGCTCCCCAAATCTGATCACATAAAGCTACAGCCTGTGAGGCCACATCCACCTTTTCCTGTTGTAAAAAAAGTTTGGTTGGAACACGGCCGTATCCACGCACTTACATGTTGTCTATAAGACTTTCCCACTACGTGGCAGAATCAAGTAGTTGAGATAGAAAGCCAGGCCCATGATGCCTAAAATGAAGTTCACTGATCCCCTACTCTAAGACGATGTTATCAGACTTAAGCATGCATCAGAATTGTCCAAGCACATATTTGCACTTCCTAGAGTTTCAGATTCAGTGGGTCTGAAACTGGCCGCTGGATTCCAACCTCATGATGACAGATCTTGAACCTGAGACTCCCAGCTAAGCCACACCAGAGTTCTGGCCCACAGACAGGGTGAGATAGAACGTGTTTGTTATTTTCAGTTTGGGTCTAACAACATATGACGAGCACACTGCTAGATGCTAAGGCTGCTGGTGCAGAAAGACACACTTTGAAAACCTTGCTGCTTCCTTTGTTTGTTGGTTTGTTTGGTTCCAGGGATTGAACCCAGAGGCACTCAACCACTAAGTCATATTCCCAGCCCTTTTTGCATTTTATTTAGAGACAGGGGCTCCCAGAGTTGCTTAGAGAGTCACTAAGTTGCTGAGGCTGGCTTTGAACTTGCAATCCTCCTGCCTCAGCCCCCCCCCCCCCCACCCCCGCCCTCAAGCCACTGGGATTACAGGTGAGCGCCACTTCACCCAGGTGTAAACCTTGCTTCTAATGGAACAGCTTCTACAATCTCCTGACTCTGTTAGGCAAGGGAATGCTGGTCTTTACTGTCTCTGAGTTCTAGAACATTACAGGAGCATCCTTCTAGATTCCTCTCCAACTTGACGGCAGAAATTAGTTGGACCTCAGTTACCAAGGAGGCCCACCTTCTCTGCAGGTAGAATGGTGGGGTTGAGTCTGGGCCTCCCCCAGCCTCCTGCTGGAGATCAGAGTTCTCAGTTACAAAGAACGAGTGGGACCAGTCCTGTGTCTCATTCTTTCTCTGGACTGAGGTAGGATAGAAAAATAATAATAATAAATAGGTAAAAAGGTCAAGGGAGGAAAAAGAGACTATAACTTGAACCTGAAAGTCTTGTCCTAAAGTTCCTCATGCCTTTACCCCCCAAGCCAGTGTTCTTTCCAGGCCTGTCACTAACCAACTCATTTCTCCCCCAAGACTATCACTCCCAAATTTCTGGGAAATAATAAATCTTCATTCATAATCTTAAAGTTCCTGGAAATTCACTCATAAAAATTACCTTATGCAACATACCAGCACATGTATTTTAGAATAGTTTAAGCGAAGGAAAATACCATATTTGAAAAATCCTATATTATTGGTCCATTCCAAATGTTAGAAATTGATCAGCTAGAGGAAATGTGGGCTGCAGATCCTGAGAACAGCCAGACCCCCGCCAGACTGGCATCACTTCACGTACCTTTCCATGCTCACCACCCACCAAGTTTCCTTTGAAAGAAAAGCCCAAGACCCCGAAAGTGCTTCTCGCTCTCGATCTAGTCCACATTCTTCCCTGAAAATGCTCATTTAACCTTTTACTTTCTAATAAAGTTCTTTCTCTTTGCTAAAATCTGACATGTCCTTAAGGTTTTTTTGTTTGTTTGTTTGTTTGTGACCTGTCAAGAGTCTGGAAGGTCTGAATAGAGGTCTCCTCTGCCTCTGAAGAGATGTCCTTGAACCTCCTTCAGTGACAGTTACAGGCAAGCCCACGTGGAAGAGCCAGCCAGATCACATGTGTGTTCCACAAGGACCGAGACCTTCACCTGTTTTGTTCACTGACATATCCAAGTGCCTACAGCTATGACTGGCATAGGGCAGGGACGGGGTTCATGTTCCTTGAACTTGAGCTTTGATACTTCAAGGTGAGACCTGCCCCAGCAGTACTGGCCTCCCCCAGGCCAGAGCATGCTCCTTCCATTCCCTTCCCCACTCCTAGCCCCTGGAAGTCAGGAAGGAAGTGGGGACAGTCTCAATCAGCTCACCCAAGCCCCTTGCAAGCTGGAGATGGGGGTTGGCACAAGTGCACCACCCTTGAACCACCTTCATACTCCTAACCCTCAAGGAAGGGGACTGCCCCTTGTCCCCTGCAAGGAAACAGATGCACAAAGACACTGCAGGATACCGCTGTGAAGTTTCATGTCAAAGGTCTCAGTCAGGGACTAACTTGGTTCGAGAAACACCAAGGGACTGGAAAGAGCAAAGGGGTTCTTTGGCAGTGGAACCAATGTCTCTTGTGCCCCAAAATATAAAATGGTATTTTTTAATACATATCCAGCTGGCCTAGGACCTCATTCTACCATCTTCAGAGGGAAATAAGTCATGTTTTCTAACACAGTGGAAGCATACCCTGGCATGATGCCTGACACCCAGTAAGCACTTAATAAATATTTACTGAATGATGAAAGAGATCTTAAGCACAGCAGTACATTTCTTGGCTGCAAGTAGGGAAAGGTAAAAAAAAAAATCAGATTTGTGAAGCCATAAGCTCCCCACATTCCCATAACCCACAAACACACACACACACAGAGAGAGAGAGAGAGAGAGAGAGAGAGAGAGAGAGAGAGAGAGAGAAAAAGAGAGAGAGAGAGAGAGAAGGAGAAGAAAGAAGCAAGGTAAAGTATCTTTAGAGCAGTGGGAAGAAGTTATCTCTGCTGTGTGACTTGGGTCAAAGCACTTAACCTCTCTGGACTACAGCTGATTCACTAGCAAAAAGCAAAGTGTGGGCTTGATGATGTCCAGGTTCCCTTCCAGCACTGAGACCCTGTGCTTGCAGAGCATGGTCCCTCAGCCTTCATTACAGGGCTTGTCTGCAGGAGCACCTGTGCATTTACAAGGCAGAAACAATGAAGCGATGCCATTGCTATTCAGATGATGGAAGTGACTTTTTTTTTCCCCCCAACCTCCAGCTTTTGTGAGGAGCTCAGTGACTCATTGAATGAACAGAGCAGATACTCTCCTCCAGCACTGGTTTTTAGGAGCATGGGGAAGAGGTTGAAGACAAGAAGGTTCTGGTGAAAATGTGCCCTCTTTGGGGGGGTTATAATTTTTCATGCCCACAACAGTGAGAAAACCACTCTTTGATGCAGTGGGGAGAGGGCGGCAGGGCTTCTACTGTGCCGGGGGGGGGGGGGGGGGGGGGGTAGCAGCCTGGGAGCAGGAGGGGTCAGAGAGAGCAGGGGCTCTCCTGTGGCTTTTCCCTGTCTTTTCAGCTGGGCAGACAGTGAAAAATGTCCTCCTGAAAAGAACAAAGGAAAGGGTAAGAGAAAAATGTTTTCAAGCTAAGAAACAAAAGTTAATTAAATTATATTTTTGTGAAAATAAAATACTTATTTCCTATGTCTGTAATCTTTGTGGTCAATACCAAGAACCTTGTTGAAAAGAAGGCAAACAAATCAGAATAGATACCAGGGGATTGCAGGAATATGAATAATAGATGTCACATGAGAAAATAGTTTCATGTTCAAATTAGTTTGGGAATCATTTGTTGCAGAACTTTTCAGAGCCCTTACTGTACAAATGGGCATTGTAATTTCTGTCTTGTGGAGAGCAGCATTTTCAGAAGAGTTTGGGGAGCAGTGACCTAGAGGCAATAACTCACTTCTCTTATTTGAAGGCAAATTATACAAAGGAAAAAAATCATCCTTTACAGTTTCAGGAGGCAAAACAAGATCAACACATGTTTAAAAATTCTTCTGTTGAGAGAGTGGAATTTAAATTTTTGTTTCAATATTGATTCTTGGTGTGAAAGTTAGAGGAAAAAAGACCTGGGCTTGATGTATTCAAGCACTCACTATCAATAGCAGCTATTCCTGAATGAAGAAGTCCACACTCAGGAAGATGGACTCACTTTCTAACTACCACTAGCAACCCTGACAGTATTTGTTATTTGCTGTTTGCTGACTCTGTGTTAAATATCCATATCCATAGGGCTAGGGTTGTGGCTCAATGGTTGAGCACTTGCCTAACATGTGTGAGGTACTGTGTTCGATTCTGAGTACCACATATAAATAAATAAAAAATAAAGATCCACTGACAACTAAAAATATATGTGTATATATGTAAATATATCTGAATCTGCAAGGATGCAGGTATAGATACATAGATGTATGTTATTTGTGTATATACTTACTTCTATGTGTTTTCCATGTGTTTATATTTATTTTCCTATTTAATCCCTACAACCCTATATAAGGAGATAGTGAGGTCCATTATCCTCGTTTTGTAGATAAGAAAATTCAGGTTAGGAACCTTACTTGCCCAAGGCCATACACAGATTAAATCTCTCAGAGACAGAGTCCCCCTTCTCACCATGATGCTGCACTGTCCCCTGGAAGTCTTTGGGCAACAACCATGACTATGAGTCACAAAGAGGATGCTGTAGAAAGAGTTTCAGGGTGGAAAAGTTTGTGCTCTACACGACTTACGGGGTTCTTCCAAATATTGATGATTCTGGTTTCCCACCAACCTATCTATGCTACTGTGCTATCTATGCTATTTATGGCATTTATTAGTGACTGCTATGTGTATAGCATTGTAAAGAATTGGTAAGAGGGAAGGGAGTAAAAAAGGTCAAAGAAGCTCCCATATGGTCCCATATACATATGTAGATGTGTGTGTGTGCACATGTGTGTCCTTACATAGAGCAGGCCACAAAATTGCATGATCCTGCATCACTGCATTGCTAGCAAGTAGAACAGGCCTCAGTCACTGGGAGCACCTGAGGGACCCATATCTGTGTGGAGAACCCCGACACAGCATGTTCTCCTACTTGACATGACTTCCCAGGCCCTGTGATAGCTGTTGGCCATGGGCTGCCTGGCTTCTGAGCATTCTCCCCACATTGTGTGAATTCTGGTGATAAGGGCAAGTGCCAGGTGCTTGTGCATACTTCTAACTGCCAGCTCCTGTGACCCATCACCGGAGGGCTTTCTCTGGCCCACATAGCCCACTGTGCTCATGCAAGATGCAAGACAAGCAGGGAGTGCCGGGGATGTCACCTCGCCTCCCCAGCCAGCAGCCGTCAATCAATGACTGTGGAGGCCTGATGGATGAATAATCGGCTCCTTTGCCCCTCTGAGGGACATGGCCTACACTGTCTTCTAGAATTCTCCAACAGGACTAAGTCCTGGTTGCTCACAGGGTAGTTTGTTCAATAACCAACTCTGCTGTTTCATTCCCTTCCCGGTCTGACTTCCCCACTCTCTAACCAGTATTTTCTTGAATTACCTCTCAGACACACTACTCATAATTGAACTCTTGTTCCAATGCTGGCTCTGGGAGGAACCAACCTCAGACACTTGATTTCCCTGATGTGGCAACCAGGGCCTACAACTTAAGTCCATACGACCTAAACACTGAGATTTTTACAAGGCACAAGCAAAGAATTAAGGACATTCTAGAATATAATCTAAGGCTACCAGCAAGGCCTCCAGTGCCAAGCAAGGTGGTAGCACAGGTGCCAGCAGGCGGCCCTGGGGATGGCAGTGACTGCCTCACCAAGCCACTCCGAGGTCATGACTTTGATCCATCTGATATGTTACAACAAATTTGTTTTGACTTATTTTATCCAGAGGCAGATTAGCTTATCAGCATCTAAACAGTCAACAAATACAAACCTCCATTCTTTCCATTCTTGCACACTGGTGCCTGCGCTTGGTCCTCATAGGGAACCAACAGATTTTTATTCCTAACAGCTTTGAGTTGGAAAAGGCATTTGAGGCCATTCAGTACAGTCTTTTTCTTCTCAGATGAGAAACACTGAATTCCAGCAAGACTAAGAAAATACTTAAGATTGCAGAGGCAAGAGACAGATTTTTGACCATGGTGGTTGAGAATCAGGCACTTAGAAGGTACTGAGTCTGAGGCCCCACCCACAGCCTGTGTGACTGGGGGAAAGTTATGTAAGTCCTTGGAGCTCCATTGCCTCAAAATAAAATATTATGATGAAGTGAGATGACCAACTCTAAATAACAGAAGACCCCACTAAATGTATCATTAAAAAATATGTATATGTAAGATAATATGTATAAATTATATGTATACATAATTTATTATTTCACAGAACAGGAAGTTCCAAGGCTATTGAGCAGGGGTTTTAAATGTTGTCAAAGACCCAGATACTCTCCATCATTCTGCTTTGCTTCCTTCAAGGGGTCTCCCTCACGGGATGCAGGATGGCTGAAGATGTGCAAAGCAACACTACCTCAGGCAACAACTAGCAGGAGAGCAGGAGGGCAGATTCTCCCCTGAGAGACTATCTTTGTCGAGGAGAGAGTCTCTCCCAGAGCCCCCTTCTGGCTCATTGACAGTGGGGTTGCATTTCCACACCTGCACCAATTCTTGGCAACAGGAATCCAAGCGCATGATTGGATTAGACCAAGGCAGCAAGCACCCCAGAGCACTGGAATATAGTCACCTATCCTAGAAGACAGCAAGGTCTGGAGTCAACTAGGACATCAGGGCTCTGCCAGGAAGAAGGAGTTGGTGTGGAATGGTTGCTGGGTAAGAAAGCAACAGTATCAACCATGGCCTCCAGGTACACAGAAGGTACTGAATAAATGCTATTTTTATGTGGTGCACTATTCTTTCTACTATACAATTGCAATTCCTTCTTTGGTTTAAGGCCAATTATCCTCAAAAGGAGAAATTACTGGGAGTGTAAGTAACAGTCTCAACAGTCATTTTTACTTCACTATAGAGGGAAATTCTGTAAAAGGGAAAGGAGGCTATGGAGCTGGGGGGATAGACAGAAGAATAAGTAGAGAAGGGCAGACCCAAGGACCTACCAGAACTAGAAGCAAACTTCACAGACACACAGTTTTGCCCGGGGGCCTGCTCCCAGCCAGGCTTTAAAGAATGGATTTTATGCTTTTTACTGTTCTCATGTAATCCAAATTCCCACTTCTACCAAGAGACTTTTAAGTAAAGACCACGTCAAAAAACAAACCCTCTTCTAGACGCTGCCCCCCATACCACACATTGCTAAGGATAGAGGCCTTGCTAACATGTTTAGTCTGCCCCAAAGCAGCCCATACAGCCCATGATCAGGGCAGAAAAGGACCCATCCAGACTTGCCAGGTTCCATCACAAATGAAATTTGACCCTTAATGAATATCTTTCTCTCATGACTCGTGATTGATTTAATCTCAATGTTGTTTTGTTCAGCATGGCCCTAAGAGCAATAGAATCTCGTGTGTGTGTGTGTGTGTGTGTGTGTGTGTGTGTGTGTGTGTGTAAAATACCACATGGCCTAAGTGTGTAGTAGACTACACCATGTAGGTTTGTGTGTGTACACTCTATGATGTTCACACAACAAAAACTCCTAACAGCACATCCTTAGATGTGTCTCCACCATTAAACAATGCACAATTATATCTAGCCTGGCTGCCCAGTGTCCCAGGAGACCTCTCCAGCACTTCCCAGAAGGACCTCAGAGTCATGCCAGTCATGTGAGTGATGCACATATTCCCAGACACCACACTTGGGCAGCCTGGAGGGTCCCTGAGCTTCCATCTTCTCACAGCCAATGTGGAAAAGAATAGTGTCATCCCAGCTGACAAGGGACACTTGGAAGTATCCAGAGAAAGCCCAGGAGCTGCCATCTACTTTCCTTAAATAGCCTTCAACTTGAGAAACCCAGGCAAGTTCTCCTGCCCCTTGTGTGAAATAAGATTAATGTTAGTTCTGAAAGGATGCTGGCCGAAATGACTATGCATAAGAAAGGAATCAAAGTAGGACTAACAAATTACCAAAGTGAGGACTCAATTCAACAGGGGATTACCTGAAGAAAACTTGGGAAAACCAACTCTTGAACAAATTCTGTCCCAAACCAAAATGAAGGAATCCAGATGCTCAACCACTGCCTTGCCCTTGGTGATCTTGGGACTAGGTGATCCAGACTGTGGACAGGAGAGCTGGGTGCAAATCTCAATTCCTGTGCTCACTGGCTGTGTGGCATTAGCCAGGCAATTTCACTTGTCCGAGGCACTACTCCCTCATTTTCATGAACTGCGTCCAGGACTTCTGCGAGAATCCAATAAGGCAATGTCCCTAAGGAGCCCAGTCTGGACTCGGCAAAGTAGGTGCTAATGAAATACAGATCTGAATGCAGTTATCATCATCATTTGGGCAGTGTGCTTAGATCTAACTGTGAGTATTACCAAGCTAAGCTGGCTGTTTCAGAGGTGAGAGCCGAGATTCAGTCAGACTGAGCCGCTTGAACTTCACATCCCAGAGCCAGTATTGGACATGTGTTTATCTAACCTCAACACTACTGACATTTTAGACTGGGGGATTTTTTGTTGAGGGCTGTCCTGTGCATTTTGGGATGTTTATCAGCACCCTGGTTGTCTGTACCAGTCTCCGTTAGCTGTGACAATTGAAAAATGTCTATAAGGGCTGGGGTTGTAGCTCAGTGGTAGAGGGCTTGCCTAGTAAGTGTGAGGTACTGGGTTCAATCTTCAGCACTGCATACAAATAAATAAATAAAATAAAGATATTGTGTCTATCTACAACCTACAAAAAAAATTAATTTAAAGACTCTAGGCATTGCCAAATGTCCTCATCACCAGTTGAGAATCACTGGTCTAATGAAATGTTCATAATGTGTTTCTTAGGCAGGATGAAAGAATTTACCAGTAATTTCTGGCTAAAAATCACTTGCCCTATTTCTGGTAAACTAAGGAAGCAGAGTCATTTCATACATTTTACAAGCACTACATTCCAAGGGAAGAGAATGAACTGGGGAAATAACATTTGTACTTATTTATAAGACCACTCCACTACATGCTAATACATCCTTGACTACTAGTCTCTGCTTGATAAGGGGGGGGGGGTGCAGGGGATGGGCAAGTGTTACAACTCAGGCACAGGCCAAATGTTCACAGGAACCACTCACCCCTGGTTAAACCTTGTCTCTGGTCAGTAGTCCCCCACCCCCACTCCCAGGGCCACCAGACATACACAGCAGCACTCTTTTCAAAGCTATTTATCACCCCCTAGTTAAACATAACCAAGCCATTGTTCCAATTGAGGGGCCTGCCTCTGCAGGGGGCCCTTTTAAAAGAAAAGAACTTCAAAGGATACATGTGAGAGAATGAATAGCACCTCTTCCTTTCATGTCACCTTCAACTGACCCCAGTAACCCAGGCTTACTAAGTATACAAGATCTGTCCCAGTGGCCAACCTCATCCCCATCCTCACCCCCATTCAAAAAAAAAATTTTTTTTTAAAGTCGGCCCTGGAAAAAAAAAAAAAAAAAAAGTCGGCCCTGGCCAGGCATGCTCACTGCCATCTCACTGCTGGCCTCCTCTGATGGTCGCTAGGAACAGGCCAGAGACCCCTCTGAGCCCCTATCCAAGCCCCAGGCGCTGGGGTTGTGGCTCAAAGGTATAGCGCTCTCCTAGCACGTGCAAGGCCCTGGGTTCGATCCTCAGCACCACATAAAAATAAATAAAATAAAGGTATTGTGTCCAACTACAACAAAAAAATAAATATTAAAAAAAAAATGCAGGACTGTTTTTTTCCAGGTGCCACAGGGAGTAGAAGGAGGCGATCTCACATGGTCCTCATGGGGAACTATAGAGTACCCTGGGAACTGGCTGGGAGCCAGAAAGAGAGAGACAGAGGATGTGGACAAGACAAGGAAGCCCAGAAGACAAGGGGATTTGTGGATCACAGCAAGCCTTTTCTGGAAATGCCTCCTTTACTTGTAGCTCTGGAGGAGCTATTATTATGCCAGTTTCATCAACAAGGAAACTCAGAGAAGTTTGGTCATCTGAAGCTAAAGCTGGGTAGGTCCCACGGCAAAATCAAGCTCCTTGCCAGCCAGGGGCTCATAGCCTCAGCTGCACAGTCAATCACCTGAGAAGCTTTAGAAAACTACAGATGCCCAGGTATTAAGTGGGACTCCTGGCAGTGAAGCCAGGCACATTATTCATGTAAGCTTCCCCAGGTGGTTTTAGTGGACATTCAGGATCTAGGAGCAGGATTTAAATCCTCTGTCCTAAGGAACAGAGGAAAGAAGTATGACAGAGGACAAGGCAGTGGGCCAGATGTCACCCTTGCTCAGTTAGCTACCTCCAGAGCCAGCAGGAGCCTCCTCCCCCTATGCCCCTACCCCATCAGTGAGCACTAAGAGAGATCTGCAATTTTAGTGTGTGCTAAATAAATTGTTTTAGGAAGATAAACCCTCAAAAACTGCATGTCATATGATATATGCCCGTAGAGACTGCCTTTGCATAATGGACTTTTTCACGTCATCTGCACTACTGTCTCCCTTTATTCCTGTAGATCAACAGTTCTCACACAGGAGAAATTATCCTCCCTCACCCCTAGAGATGTTGGGCAATGTCTTTTCACCCTGTGTAGGGAGAGAGAGGTACCACTGGCATCTAGTGGGTAGAGGCTAGGGATGCTGCTTAGCAACCCACAATGCCCAGGTCAGTGCCGGCCACAATGAACTATCCAGCCCTAGATGTCAATAGTGAGGGTGAGTCACCCTGCTGCAAAGAAACAATGGGCACCACCGGGTAGACAAAAACCCTTGAATGTAAGCTTCCTCCAAGTCAGACCATATCCCTGCTCAGCTGTTCTTCAAAAAGTCACATAATCCTAGAGCAGGAAGAGACTGCAGGGACAACTAGCCCAAACTGGGTTTTTGGACAATCTTAAACCAAAGTCACACAATGTTTATCAAAATCTCATTACAATGCTTCGCTGGCTACTGTATACACCTAGGCAGTACACAGCAGCAAATTAACCAAACAAAATATGGCATTCCTTACTGAAAATTTTTATTCACTGATTTAACAAATATTTGTTTGGTGCCCAATATGTTCAGGGCATGGTGCCTAATTTTCCTGCTGACATAGTTGCTCACGCTGTGTTATGGTTTGGATGTGAGGTATCCCCCAAAAGCTCATGTGTGAAATAACACAAGAAGATTCAGAGGAGAAATGATTGGGTTGTGAGAGACTTAACCTAATCAGTGAATTAATCCCTAATGGGATTAACTGAGTGGTAACTAGCGGTAGGTGGAGTGTGGCTGAAAGAAGTGGTTACTAGGGGGCATGGCTATGGGATATATATTTTCTGTCTGGAGCTGGAGTCTCTCTCTCTCTCTCTCTCTCTGCTTCCTAATCATGATGTGAGCTGCTTCCCTCTGCCACATTCTTCCGCCATGATGTTCTGCCTCACCTCAAGTCCGGAGGACTAAGACCTCTGAAACTGTGAGCTCTCGAATAAACTCTTCCTCCACTACTGTTGTTCAGGTCAGATCTTTTAGTCACAGCAGTGAAAAAGCCAACTAAAACACCCTGGGATGGAGCACTTTGTATTTAAGTACAATATAAGATCCAGGTGAGATGCACAAGCTCAGAACCCAGCAAGATCGTCCCTGCTGGGTTAGGGAGGTTTTATTATGTTCTGGCTCAATGGGTGACGTGGCAACCTAGAATCAGATCTATAAGAAACAAAGGAGACCCAACCACCAATACCCTAGGGTCTGCACAGGGATACAAGGGCAGGTGCCCATCATTCTTCCCATGCAACCCAAAGCTGCCCTCTGTCCCCAGCCTGGCTTCTGCTCCCAGCTCCCTCCCACTCTGGGCTAGTAACAGGCAGCAAACTCCTGCCACCCAGTGAGGGAGCCTCCCTCACCTCCTCTCCAAGTTGCCACATTATTATGGACAAGAATAAGCATTCTATTGTAACTTGCCCCTGAAATGGAAACTGCTCAAGGGAAGAAATTGGGAACGTTTTGTACTTTAAGGTCACAAAAGATTTAAAAGTCACTCTCCCTACTGGATATCTCATTTACACTGGTCAGAAACAACGACAAAATGAAACTCTGCCAAATGGAGGGTGCCAGTACAGGGAAATGCTACAGAGGCAAACCTGGCGGGGGGGGTGAGGAAGAAAGGGAGAGGAAGCAACGGGCAGCCTCCACGTGGAGAAACTCGGGCTCAAGGTTAGTGTTCTGGGTGCTGCATGATGCTGGAGAGGGATGGGAAGGTGGCCCCTCCTGTCCATTCCCGCAGATGCACCCAGTGCCTGTGGACCTTTCCTCTGCATTCCAAGGAAGCCCCTTCATGTCTTTGCTCACCCCACAAAACTCGTGGGCATCACTGTGCGCCTGAGACCTGAAGGGGAGAGCAGCCACCCACAGCAGGGCCTGTGATCCCAGCTCAAGTTCCCAGTGTCTCACCTCTCTCCTGAGTGTTCAGAAGCTATTTCCTGTGGAAAGCCTCCTCCAGTCCCCCAGATTCATTCATTCACTCAATAAATATTTATTGAATGAATATTTACTGAATGTCCTCCAAGGGTTCGGTGTCTTTAGTGTAATCTCTCCTAGCTATTCCTTCTCCCTTTTAACGCTGAATAATGATGGCAATTAATTAACAACTTACATAATTATTCCACCTGATCTGTTCCTATGAGCCTTTCTAGAATGTTGAGCTTCCTGAGAACAGGAGCCACATCTACCTTGTTAGGTTGGTACCCTCCCATCTCCCCACTATTGGCTCCCACTGGGCTCCAGGACGTGCAATGAATGAGTGAAGCAGTGAATGAACAGACTTGGTCAGCACGTCCAATAGAAATGCCCACCAGGAAGGCAAGCCATATATGGAACTTTAAATTTTCTAGAAGTCACAGTATTTTTTTAAAAAAGTAAAAAGAAAGGAGTGAAATTAATTTTAAAGATGTGTTTTATTTATTCCTTTGTAGAGATGCTCCTCAGCTTATGATACAGTTACATCCCAATAAACTCATTGTAAACTGAAAATTTTGTTAAGTCAAAAATGTGTTGAGTCAGGCGCAGTAGCACATGCCTGTAATCCCAGCAGTTTGGGAGGCTGAGGCAGGAGGATCGAGAGTTCAAAGATAGCCTCAGCACCGTAGTGAGGCCCTAAGCAAACAGTGAAATCCTGTCTCTAAATAAAATACAAAAATGAGGGCTGGGGATGTGACTCAGTGGTTGAGTGCCCCTGAGTTCAATCCCTAGGACTGGAAAACAAAACAAAACAAAACAAAAAAACTGTGTTGACTTGACCTAGGAGGTAGCTCAGTGGCAAAGCATTTACCTTGCATTTGCAAAGCCTTGGGTTCAACCCCCAGTTCCAAAAAAATAAAAATAAAAAAATAAAAAATAAAACCACCAAATAATAAGATTAAACAACAACAACGACCTTTTACGACCTTTTATCAGGCGTGGTGGCACATGCCTGTAATCCCAGCAGCTCAGGAGGCTCAGGCAGGAGGATCAAGAGTTCCAGGCCAGCCTCAGCAAAAGCGAGGTGCTAAGCAACTCAGTGAGACCCTGTCTCTAAATAAAATACAAAATAGGGCTGGGCATGTGGCTCAGTGGTCGAGTGCCCCTGAGTTCAATCCCTGGTACCACCCCTCAAAAAAAATGCATTGATTCTATCTAACTTACCAAACATCTTATTTAGCAACACAGAATACCGTAAAGTGTTGGTCATTTCCCCTGGTGATCACAGGGCTGACTGGGCACTGTGGCTCACTGCCATGGCTCAGCATTGGAAGAGAGGATCACACCACATATCACCAGTCCAGGAAAAGGTCCAAATTCAAAATTCCAAGTACAGTTTCTACTGAATGCATATCACTTTTGCAAAGTTGTAAAGTTCAATCACTGTAAGTCAGAGATAGCTTCTATCTAAAAATATCATTTCAATACTTAATATGAAATACTATAATTACAAAGACTTTTTGCATTCATTTTCTCATACTAAGTCTTCAAAGCACAATATGTATTTTACTCTTATAGCATTTCTCAAGTTGGCCTGACCACATTTCAAGTGTTCAGTGGCCACATGTGGCTGCCACAGTGGACAATGCAATCTAAACTCCAGTAGAGCCTTCCTGGTGTGCTTGGTTTCTGGCAAGGAAGAAGAAAAATTATGCTGTTGCATACCAAGAGACAGATTAGCCACTTTGCTAATCTGATGGTCTGCTGAGCTAGATTGCATGGCTCAAACCTGACTCTACCATTTACCACTTATGCAACTTGAGCAAATTATGAAATTTTTTTTAGGTTCCTCTTCTACAAAGTGGAGATGATAGCAGTATATACATTATGTGAGATTTTATGAGAAGCAAATATGAGTTAAAACCCATAGAGTTCTTAAAATGATGCCTGTGGTATAACTTTTCAATGATATCACCCATTAATATTTTTATATATTTATATCACATGCAGATATTTATGTTCCACCTCCTGCCCCAAGAGATTGGAGGTAGCTCTAATTACAATACATTTCACTGACCAAGGCCAGCCTGGGCAGCAATACATTCTGCTGATAGAACAAAAGAAAAACCAATATCTGTTTTAGAACTGAATTAACATACTCATTCATGTACACTGCAAGATATATTTTAGCAAAGATGGTTTATTATGAACATACAAATTGAACAGGCTACCAAGAACTTTCAGATGTATATAGATGAGAAGTTAGACTTTGCCAATGGCACATATTATCATTCATGAGAATGGGAAGTAGCACTTTAAATAAAACCATTTACAACTTGTACAGATTGTTTTCATGCATCTCTCGTTTGTGAAATTCAAGTTCCACAGTACAAGATATGCAAGTTGTCTCTCTTCCAATCCAACATGTACAGCCACTGACACCTACGTTGGATTTCCTGCCTGGGGCATCCAGCCTACTCAGGAAAGCTGGGCACTCAGCAGGTTCTAGCCATGGGGCTGGTGCTCTCCTCACCCCTGGCAGTTGTCATCAGGGCCCTACGGCCACACTAGGGAAAGAGCATCAGTAGGTACAGCATTGTTGACTGGGGCAGCACTGGACCTCCTCAGTCTCAGGGCATCCCCTATAAGTTGGGGCAGCTCCTGTCCCCATTCAAAATCTATGTCAGTCCAGACAGAGTGTCAGGGTCAGGACACGCCAAGGCAGACCTAAGCTTTCTAGACATTCTGTCGTTCAGAGGCCACAGAGTCAGCAAACCAGAGTCACTAAATCTGGGCCTGAAATGGAGTGGACAGGAAGGGCAAAATGATGTGTTAGGCTTAGATAAGCCTCTTTGAGAAACAATTATAAAATATGGAAAAGATCCAAAAATAAATAAATAAATAAACATGGGCATTGGGCTCCCTGAAGTACTCCTGTGTATGTGCAAACATGAGTGACCAAGATGGCCATGGTGGCTTGCAGAGAGATGAAAATGAGCCAACGTCCTCCATCTGCTGAAATATACTCACTAGTTTCCCTAATATTCAAAGGTAAGTATTCATTCACTTGGGAAATAAGAACACAGAAGAAAACAAAGAGTAGTCTCTGGCATATTAAGACTCTGGGAACTTCGTCTGCCATCCTCTCTGAATGTTGGCTTTCTCTTGTTCTCGATATCTTTGCTACTCAAAATATGGCCTAGGGATCAGAGCATCTTCACTGTCCAGGAACTTGTTAGAAATGCAGTGAGTTTGGCACCTTCCCAGTCCTACAGCATCAGAGGCAGCATTTCAACAAGATGCCCGAGTGGACCATATGCACATTAAAGTTTAAAAAGTACTAGTTGTTTCTGCAATTCTATAAAAAATGTACCAGACAGGGTGGCTGACTGCCATAAGAAACAACCTCAAGATGTCAGTGGTTTAAAAGTGGTTTCTTTATAGTTCATATCACAGTTGGATGCAGGTCAACAGAGAGAAGGGAGTTTTGGTCTCGCAGAAATCCAGAAGAACTTTTGAGCGAGCGGGAGATTCTAAGAAAGGTCTTCAAGGCAAACTGGAACTCCTTCCTGCCCACATTCCACTGGCCAGAACTCAATCAAGAGGCCACCTAACCACATCCAGCCTATTTATGTGGTCTAGAAGTGTGCCCTGGCAATAGAGGGGGAATGCGGATACTGGCAACACGGGCAAGTGATGCTTCTCATTTTGTACTTTGTGTCTTAACCTCTCCATCTCATATTCCATTTGCCTGCCTTTTGATGCTGTATACTGGGTGATCTTTTTAGCCCTATCTTCCAAAACACTAATTCTCTCTTAAATTCAGTCTAGACCACGGGTTGTCAAATGTTTTTGTAAGGACCACATAATAAATACTTCAGTTTGTGGACCACACAGTCTCTGTGGCAATCATCCAACTCCATGTTGTAATTCAACAGCATCCTAAAACAAAACAGTAATGAATGAATATGGCTGTGTTCCAATAAAACTTTATTTACAAAAATGGGCAGCAGCCCCAGTGATCATAAGTTGCTGATCTCTGGTCTAGCTCATTATTTAACCCAGCCCACTGATTTTATTTTAATAACTGTTTTTGCTATTTCTTTTTTCAAATCTGACTGTTCTTTTCCATATGGATTCTAACATTTCCCTTTATTTATTTGATTCTTTTAAACATATTTACTCTTACATTCTTTTCACATCACTCTCTCATCTGGGATTCCTCTAGGGTACTATCTACCATTTTGTATGGCTGCTGCTGACTCCAGAGCATTATAATTCTTGTCTGTGAGCTCATCATTAGTAGGAAGATTCTCACTAGTGTCTACATGTGTACAGGGTGTGAAGATGTTGTTATAGGGAGCTTTACGGGTGATCCTGCTTGGGTTTTCCACACCGATTAGATAATATAAGGACTCAAGATTCCAATCCCTTTCCCATTTCCCTGGGCAACTGTCTTCCCTTCCATGCCATGTTGGAATGAAATGTGAATGGATCATTTCAAATTACAGTGGGGACAATTCTTTTCCAACTCCTGGGTTTTTGTTTTGTTTGTTTTTGCAAGCACAGTTCCAGTTTACCTCTACCTATTGAGCTTCTGACTTCAATTCCTGATCTCATATGAGCATAAATATTCTAATCCCAAAGGTGTTCATCTGGTTCTGGAACTCTGGTTCTGGGCTACATGACTATTATCCTCCTCCTCCTCCTTCCTCTTCCTCTTCTTCCTCCCCTCCTCCTCCTTCTTGTTCTTCTTCCTTCTCTCTATCTCTCTCCCTTCTAGGTATTCCTTCTCTTTACTTTTGGCACTTAGAGATTTGTTACTTGAAAACTCATCTAAGTAGTCAAATTTTTTCAACATATTTTATCTGATATATTCAGATTTGTAACAGGATGAGGAGATTTCCTTGAGCAGCTCAATTTGCCATCTTGCAAGAAGTCCCCATCCAACCTGGTAGAGGAAAATTAACGGCAAGTGCTGAGCTCACACATATCCTGAAAACACACACTAAACAAAGCCAGAATTTTCTGAGATCAGTCGCCACAGGAGGCTGAAAATGATGGTAACATGGAACACCCTTTGTAAGAGCCTTTAATGAGGAAGTAGCTAAGATGGCGGCTGGCTGAGAGCCAAGAGGAGGCATTTACTTGTTTATACCTGACCTTAATGTAATTGACTAAGAATCTTTCTGTGCCCGTGGGCACTGTGTACCGCACCTGTAAGTTGAGCTTGTGACGCCTGTATGCTTGTTAAGGTAAAGAATATTTAAAGAGACTGTGAGGGAATCAGGGGAACAGAAGAGAGAAGATAGAGAAGAAGAAGAAGAAGCAACAATAAAGGAACTACTCATTCCCAGTCTGCCTCCAATTTCTTTCCTGCGGTATCGTTGCCTAAGGCGGCAACAAGTGGTGGCCCATACGGGGAATCGGCACAGCAGGTAAGTACTGAGGAACCTCACAGGAGTCTCTAGCCAGAGCGGTTAAGGGCGAGGGAAAATGGGTTCGAAAATTTCAAGGATCCGAATTGTCAAGGCTATTGAAGATTTGTTAGAGATAGTTAGGGAATGCCTTCTCTAAACTAGACCTAGGGTTCAGGAAAGTGTTATTGAGTCAGTTAGGGCTAGTGAGGGTACTAGTAGTGAGGAGGAATTAAGTGAAAGTGATCTTGAGAGCACAGTCTTCGATAAAATGAGCAAAAGGGAACTAAAAAGGACCAGGATGGAGGACCGTCAAGTGGAGGAACCACTTGTGCCCTCTGCTCCCCCGTGGGATGAATCAATTGCAGAGACTATTAGGGGTCTTTCGAGGCGCTTGCGTGCCCTTGAGTGTCAAAGTTCACAGGAACTATGGGATCTGCCAGTGTTTGAAAATCAAAATGAACAAAGATACCATCAATATTTAGATTTTAAAACTATAAAAAATTTTAAAGAAGCAACAATGACATATGGGCCCCAAGCTCCTTTCACCATAAGCATGTTAGAATCTCTTAATACTTTGAATTTAACTCCTACAGATTGGAAAGGCTTATGTAAGGCAGTATTGAGCGGGGGACAATACTTAGTTTGGAGGTCTCGATTCCAAGAGCTCTGTGTTGAAACCGCTCGTAGAAATGCGGCTGCAGGATTTCCAGATCATAACGTAGACATGTTAACTAGAGAAGAGCAATATGCTGATTTACAGGTTCAGATTCAGTATGATCCTGGAGTTTATGCTCAAATATACGCAGCAGCTGTTGAGGCATGGGAAATCATTGCAAGGATCTGGTGACTTACAGGGTAGCTTGTCTAAAGTAATTCAGGGACCCAATGAGCTATATGCAGAATTTGTTGATCATCTTTTACAGATAGCAAGTAGGGTTTTTGGAGATGTTGACCAAGCCATGCCATTAGTTGTTCAGCTGGCATATGAAAATGCCAACAAATATTGTCAGGACGCTATCAGACCTTGGAAGTCTAAAAAGGACCTTTCTGTTTATATAAAGCTTTGCAGGGACATAAATGATGCATTTATTACAGGTAGTGTAATCACAGCAGCCATGAGAGGTGCTTCTCAATTTTACAAGAGGGGCTCAACCCCAAAGTTATTATCAGTATAGTCATCCAGGTTATTTTAGAAAACAATGTCCCCAAAGAAGGCAAGAGACAATAGAAATAAAACCAAGCTCGTCACATGCCCCAGGTGTAAAAAAGGAAACCACTGGGCTAGTGAGTGCAGATCCCAAACTGATATTTATGGTAACATTTTGTCTGGCAATTCAAAAAACGGGGCACGGGGCCCAATGCCTCAGGGCCCACAAATATACGAGGTATTAGAGAAGGAGTCTCCTCAAACATCTATCCAGATGATTCCTCGACACAATCCCTTTTACCCATTAACTCCCTTGTCAGAGGGAAAAAAGGAAGTGCAGGACTGGATCTCTGTTCCACCGCCCGAATAGTGCTAACACCTGAGATGGGGGTTCAACTGATTCCCACGGGAGTCAGGGGACCTCTTCCCTTAGGGACTGTGGGGCTTATCCTGGGGCGAAGTTCAACTAGCTTATCCAGACTTCAAGTTACTCCAGGAGTGATAGACTCTGATTATCAAGGAGAAATCAAGATTATGCTCAGTTCACCTCGAGGCATTGGCTCTGTTAACCAAGGTGATAGAATTGCTCAGCTACTTCTTCTTCCCAGTCTACATGACTCATTTAAGTGTATGCCTCAAAATAGGAAGAATAGGGGATTTGGCTCCACTGGCTCGGGATCTATGGCTTGCTGGGTTCAGGATTGTTCCACAGAGGCCTATGTGCAGACTTAAAATATAGGGAATAGAAATGGAAGGGTTAATTGACACTGGGGCTGACTCTTCTATTATTAACTTCCAACAATGGCCCAAACATTGGCCTTTACAGAAGGCGTCAACTAGTTTGAGAGGCCTAGGATATTCCAATAACCCAGAACAAAGTGCAACAGTTTTAAAGTGGGAAGATGATGAAGGGCATCAAGGAACATTTCAGCTTTATGTTCTGTCCAGCTTGCCAGCTACCTTATGGGGAAGAGATATATTAAAACAAATGGGAGTACCCCTTACAACTGAGCCCATGTGTGTTACAAATAAAAGCTGCAGTCTCATGGAAAAACAGGGATATATTCCAGGTGGAGGACTAGGAAAAAATCTACAAGATGATCCTAACCA
This sequence comes from Tamias sibiricus, assembly GCA_025594165.1. Lineage (NCBI taxonomy): Eukaryota > Metazoa > Chordata > Mammalia > Rodentia > Sciuridae > Tamias > Tamias sibiricus. Next base: position 52,978,994 of record CM046659.1, read on the forward strand.
TATTGAGCTTAAAGGAAATTGTCATCAAAAAGGTATAGGATTTTTTTTAGGGGCCACTGAGAAAACAATTTTGAAAATAGCATGGCTTTCTGATAAGCCAGTTTGGGTCCCTCGGTGGCCCCTATCTAGAGAGAAATTACAAGCGGCCCACTTACTAGTCCAAGAACAACTAGAGGCAGGACATATAGAACCTTCTACCTCTCCCTGGAATTCCCCCATATTCGTAATCAAGAAAAAATCAGGAAAATGGCGATTGTTACATGATCTTAGAGAAATCAATAAAACCATGCAAATTATGGGCCTTACCCAACCTGGGCTTCCTAATCCTATTGCTATTCCTCAAAATTTCCATCTTATAGCCATTGATATAAAAGATTGGTTTTTTTTTTTTTTCTATTCCTTTACATCCTCTGGATGCCCCCAGGTTTGCTTTTTCAGTTCCCTCTATTAATAATGAGGGACCTGACCAAAGATTTCAGTGGAAAGTTTTACCCCAGGGTATGGCTAATAGCCCCACTATGTGTCAAATCTATGTAGATAAAGTTATTCAGCCTATCAGGAACAAATACCTGGAGCTTATGTGCCTCCATTATATGGATGATGTTCTGCTTGCTCATCCTAATCAAGAAGTCTTACTCACCATATTTAGCAATATATCAGAAAACTTGAAACGATATGGACTAAACATTGCTGAAAAAAAGGTTCAGACTAGATCTCCAATATTATATCTAGGATTCCAAATTATGGATACTTTTATTAGGCCTCAAAAAATCTTAATAAATAAGGAACATCTAGCTACTCTTAATGATTTTCAAAAATTGCTAGGAGACATTAATTGGCTTCGCCCTACACTAGGCCTCACTACTGGCCAACTAAGACCCTTATTTGATATCCTTTGCAGGAACCCTGATCCATCTTCACCGCGAACATTGACTCCTGATGCTAGGGAAGCTTTAAAGTTGGTAGAAAAGGCCATCAAAGGATCCCATTGTGATAGAATTGATTTTACTCGACCACTGATACTGATCATTATTTCTTCACAATATACACCCACAGGAGTATTTTGGCAACAGGGGCCTTTATTATAGATACATCTGCCCGTCTCTCCTAAAAATACAATTGAGTCTTATACCTCCATGGTGGCTAAACTTATTCTTCAAGGACTTAAGACTTCTACTAAAATCTTTGGTATTCACCCCACTACTATTATTACTCCCTATTCATCATCACAGGTTGAATATTTATGCTTCAATGATAATGATTGGGCTACAGCTAGATGCTCTACTTCTGCAAATTTTGATAACCATCTTCCTAAGTCTCCTATACTATCTTTTTGTATCAATCATCCCATTATATTTCCACAGGTAATAAAAAATCAACCTATTCCTAAGGCATTAAATGTATTTACAGATGGGTCCTCTAATGGTACTGCTGCAGTAGTCACTCAAAAAGAAAATATGATTCATATTATTGCCCATAAATCAGCTCAATTGGTAGAGTTAGAAGCTGTTATTATAGCTCTTGAAAGTTTTAGGGAACAACCCATAAATATTTTCTCAGACAGTCATTATATTGTACATGCCGTCCCTAAATTAGAGCTAGCAGGTCCAATAGCACCTCATACTCCAGCCTTTAAATTGTTTTTTTTTTTTCCAAATTCAAAACCTTCTGTGGGAACGTAAAGAACCTTTGTTTATTGGACATATCAGAGCTCATACTAATTTGCCTGGTCCTCTCTATGAAGGTAATCAAAAGGCCAATGCCCTTACTCAAATGATCTTTATATTTTCAGCAGTCCAACAAGCTACCTTGTTCCATTCTCAATTTCATGTTAATAATACTACTTTACAACAAAGTTTCAAAATAACTAAAGATCAAGCTCGAACAATTGTGAAGGCTTGTCAATCTTGTGTGACACATTTGCCCAATCCTCATCATGGTGTTAACCCAATAGGATTAATGCCCAATCATTTATGGCAGATGGATGTCACTCATGAGCCAAGTTTTGGAAAATTGCGATTTGTTCATGTGACCATAGATACATGCTCAGGCAAGATTTTTGCTTCCTTACATGCTGGAGAAAAAGTTAGAGATGTTACATCTCATTGTTTACAAGCTTTTGCTGCATTGGGCATTCCCAAAATGCTTAAGACAGACAATGGCCCTGCATATATGTCCTCATCTTTTAAACAGTTTTGCTCCAAATTCAACATACTTCATAAGACTGGTATTCCATATAATCCTCAAGGCCAAAGTATAATTGAACGAGCTAATCGCACACTTAAACTTATGCTTTTAAAACAAAAAGGAGGAGATTGGATGACTCCTAAAGATAGATTGGCCATTGTCCTTCTTACTTTAAATTTTTTAACTTTGGATTCCAAAGGATATTCGGCTGGAGACAGACACTGGAATCCAGATCAACAACATAAACCTTTGGTTTACTGGAAAGATGTTCTTTCAGGCACATGGAAGGGCCCAGACCCAGTATTAATTTGGGGGCGAGGATCTGTTTGTGTCTTTCCACAGCACGCGTCCTCACCGGTGTGGATACCATCAAGATTGATAAAACAGGTACCAAATCAAAAGGGCGAAGATGAAGTTGTTGTGGAATGATTCCCTTAAAAGAGATATCAATCCGCGCCTGCGTGAGTTCATCTCTTTTTCCGACAATGGGACCTCATCTTTGCCTTTTCAGCTAAGAAACTTTTAAGCTGCGCGCTTTTTCCTTCAATAAACTCATAACTTAAGTCTCATTCCTCCCGGGATGAGAGGATCTCTCTCTAGTGTGCGCACAATTGTGTTTTTCTTTTTTTATGTTTTTGTGTTTTTATGTCTGTCGTCTGTCCAGATTTCATGTAAATGTGATGTCACAAATAACAAAAACTGAGCATTCATGAAAATTAATTTTAAAAAATGGATCCAAATACCTTTAATTCATTTAAGTCAAAAATATTCAATTCAAATTGGGTAAACAAATAAAAAATGAAGGTACCTTCAAATTTAATTTATAAGTATCTCTAGGACTTCTCTTCAGCAAGGAATATGACTAATATTGTTCAGCCTGATATTTTGCTATTATTTATTTGTAAGTAACTTTATTTGTTAAACAGCTGATTAATTTAAATTGTTTCAACAGGTATATTCATAAAATGTTGCTGTGTATGCAGAGGCTCAAAAGTTCCAGCTAACAAAATATTTTTCTAAAATGCTCTTAGCCTTTCTTTAATCTGTTTTAAATGTAATATTTTGTCAGCTAAATACTCTCAGCCTTTCTTTAATCCATTCTGAATGTGATATTTTGCCAGCTAATGTTCATGGGAGCTCAAGCAGCAATGTATGTGAGCAGAGATCAACTTCAGAACTAAAAACACCTGACCTAAGATCTAATAGTTCTATTTTTTAGTTTGAATTGCACTCCTACAACTCGCTTCTTGACTCAGTGCTGGAATGGCACTGCCTTTCCTCTAATGATTGTTGCTTGAGTTCCTAGGTACATCCCTATGCCAGTCTTAGCGGGCCCTGAAGACTTGCTGGTGGCTTTGTCTAGACATAAAAGAGACGGCTGCTACTGCTACAGCTGCAGGGGTCACAATCACTACAAGCTTCCCTACTGCTCAAGCATTAAACAACCTCACCAGCAGTGTGGCCTCTGCTCTGCATGCATGGGGCCTCCTAGATTAGCATCTACATTTTGAAATTGTCAATCAATGTGTTGATCTTCTCCAAGAGCAAGTGGACATTTTGGCAGATCTTTCTACCATGGGATGTTTGGGACATTACAGAGGACAATGCCTTATGGGTATCCCTTTTCTTAACCTTAATAGGGCAGCTGATTTGTCTAGAGAACTCAATATGTTATTTAATGGAACTTAGGGCAGCTGATTTGTCTAGAGAACTTAGTACACTACTTAATGGAACTTGGCTCGTCAGCGCAAAGCTTGCCACCTTAGAACCGGAGCATCTCCTCATGATTGGTTGGCTCGATTGGACGGCTGGTAGCCAAAGACGGGAAAGTCTCATGTGACCAACATATCAACCTAAGACAGGAGTCAAGGGCACTTTATTTACGGCCTTGATTTTCCAATGACGGGTAAGAATGTCGGTTGCACATGCAGACGCCTAAAACAGGCACAGTCGATCCTGATGTGGTGAGGGTCGTCACCCATCCATTTAAGCTATTCCCTCTTTTAAAACAAAAGGGAGGAAATGTAAGAGCCTTTAATGAGGAAGTAGCTAAGATGGCGACTGGCTGAGAGCCAAGAGGAGGCATTTACTTGTTTACACCTGACCTTAATGTAATTGACTAAGAATCTTTCTGTGCCCGTGGGCACTGCGTACCGCACCTGTAAGTTGAGCTTGTGACACGTGTATGCTTGTTAAGGTAAAGAGTATTTAAAGAGACTGTGGGGGAACCTGGGGGACAGAAGAGAGAAGATAGAGAAGAAGAAGAAGCAACAATAAAGGAACTACTCATTCCCAGTCTGCCTCCAATTTCTTTCCCGCAGTATCGTTGCCTAAGGTGGCAACAACCCTTTTGCCTGGAGATTAGAATTTGGGCCCTCATCATTCAGGTGTCCAACTGTAACACTTGAATGTTTATGGGGAATCAGTGAGAAACTAAGTAATTGCATCAACCTTTCTTTTACATCTTTTTTTGCACACAAATTTCCATGTGCTTTGCAATAAGTATTCCTCAGATCATCACCTTGTAGGTGGCTTTTTAAAGGTATTAAGAAGGATCATATCTGAGGTTGCTCCTATGGTCTACCACCTACCTAGAATCAAATACACAGCAGGAGGGGAATGATGCTTTGGGATAATACTTTCCTTTCTAGGAAAAACTTCCACTCCTATTAGCCCTGTCCTATAGCAGATAAATTTCATAGTCTTCTGCCTCATGTGACTTGAATTCAGTACTGTCTTTAAACTGAAAAGCTTGGCTCTACAACCCTCACACTCCACCTACTTCAACATAGAAGATGCGGCTCTGGTGAAGATTGTTATTAGTCAGGTTTGCATCCCTGAGACAAAATACCTGAGAAAAACAACTTAAAGGAGGAAAGATTTATTTTGGCTCACAGTTTCAGAGGTACCAATTCATGGTCAGCCGACTCCATTGCTGTGGGCCTGTGAGGCAGAGCATCATGGTAGAGTGTCGCTGCCTGAAGCGGAAGTCACTTGGAGCAGCGAACGCCACAGGAAAATTCGGAGGCAGGATGAAAATGAAAAAAGGTCTTTTATTCTTCTCCTCTCTCCAGCTCCAGCAATAACTCCAAATGCTCTAACTCCAACCACCACCTTCTTCTTCCCCACACACACTAACGAACCTCACCCAGTTATATACATATAGCTTTAACAAGGACACGTGCTTACAGCTCGAGCTTACAGGTGCGTCACGCAGTGTTCACGGGCATACAAAGATTCTTTGAATAATGTATTAATATCAGGTGGAAACTAGAACATCTTTTATGGCTCTCAGCTAACCGCAATCTTTAGCTATCTCCTTGATTATAGGCTCCTTCATTTCCCCCTTTTAGTTTTAAAAGAGGGGATGTTCTAGGACGTCCATGTGCAACCGACATTCTTACCCGTCATGGGAGTCTAGGCTGTCCTGACTCCTGGCTTAGGTTGACATGCCGGCCACATTAGACTGTCCCGTGCGACTGTGCCGTGTCTTAGGTTGTCCCCTTCTGGGGATCTTACCCGTCATAGGCTAACCAGCCATCCAATAGAGCCCTTCAGGATCGACTGTGTGTTGACTAACAGCCGTCCAATTTTTAGGAGATGCTGCGGCTTTAAGGCGGTAAGCCTACTGCTGACGAGCCAAGTTTCCATAGCGTATCAAGTTCTTTAAGCGAATCAGCTGCCCTTAGTTTCATCAAGTAACGCACTGAGTTCTCTTAGACAAATACCCGCAAGGCATTGTCCCGTAATGTCCCAAAATAATGGAAAATCAAAATGTCCATAAGTTATAACACATAGATTCAGGAGGCCCCATGCATGCAGAGCAGAGGCCACACTGCTGGTGAGGTTGTTGATGCTTGAGCAGCAGGGATGCTTGCAGCGACCGCGGTCCCTGCAGTTGTAGCAGCAGCCGTCTTTTTTATGTCCAGACATTTCCACCAGCAAATCTTCAGGGCCCGCTACCTAAAAACTCAAGCATCCATTATTAAGGGAAAGGCAGTGCTATTCCAGCACTGAGATCAAAAGGTGAGCTGTCAAACTAAAAAAAAAAAAAAGAACTATTAGAGTAGAAAATAAAAGTTGATCTCTGCTCACACACATTGCTGCTCAAGCTCCCACAAACATAAGCTGGCAAAATATCACATTCAGAAATAATCAAAGAGAAACTGAGGGTGTTTACTGCATTAAAGATAAAGAAAAGCTAAAGGCATTTTGGAAAAATAATTTGTTAGCTGGAATCCTCGAGTCTCTATATACACAGCAATCCTATACCTGTTGAAATAATTCAAATTAATCAGCTACTAAACAAATGAAGTCAATAACAAATAAATGATCCTCTGTCGGAACACCAAAATATCAGGTTATACAACATTAAACATATTCACAGCTGAAGAGAAGTCCCGGAGACAACTATAAATCAAAATTGATTATCATTATAATTGATTATCTAAAAATATTCTGAACTTATATAAATATCTATTTATCTATCTATCTATTGATTATCAAATTAGAATATTCTAAGCTTAAATGAATTAACGTTATTTGTTATTTGGATCTATATCTATCTACCTTTTTTTTTTTTTAAGCGCTTAATTATTTGTGACGGCACACTAGACAGACGCACATATAAACATATTTGTGACATCACATTAACATGAAATTTAGACAAATGCACAGACATAAAGACATATATAAAAGAGAAAAAAAAAATTACAATTGTGTATACACTGAAGAGAGATCTTCTTGTCCCGGCCGGGAAGAATGAAATTTAAGTTGTAAATTTAATGGAGAACTCTTTTAAGGGAATCACTCCATACCTTCATTTTGGTCCTCTTGACCTTGCACTTGTTTATTCAATCTAGACTCCTCAATAACTTCGTCTTGATCCCTTTGACTTTGTACCTGCTTTATCAATCTAGATGGTATCCATATTGGAGAGGATTCGTGCTTTGGAAAAACACAAACAGATCCTCTCCCCCAAATTAATACTGGGTCTGGACCCTTCCATGTACCTGAGAGAACATCCTTCCAGTAAACCAAAGGTTTATGTTGTTGGTGTGGGTTCCAGTGTCTATCTCCAGCCGAATGTCCATTAGAATCTAAAGTTAAGAAATTTAGGGTAAACAGGGCAACTGCCAATCTGTCCTTAGGATTTTTCCAGTTTCCATCTTTTTGCTTTAGTAACATATTTTTAAGTGTCCGATTTGCTCTTTCAATTATTCCTTGTCCCTGAGGATTATAAGCGATACCTGTTTTGTGGATAATATTGAACTTTGTACAAAATTGTTTGAAGGATGTGGATGTATATGCAGGGCCATTATCTGTTTTAAGCATTTTGGGGATGCCCAATGCAGCAAAAGCTTGCAGACAATGAGATATAGTATCTTTAACTTTTTCTCCGGAATGTAAAGAAGCAAAAATCATGCCTGAGCATGTATCTATGGTGACATGAATAAATCGTAATTTTCCAAAACTTGGCTCATGTGTGACATCCATCTGCCACAAATGATTGGGCATCAAACCTCGTGGGTTAACCCCATAATGTGGATTGGGCAAGAGTGTTACACAAGATGGACATTCTTTTACAATTCTACGAGCTTGTTCTTTTGTGATTTTAAATTTTTGTCTTAAGGTGGTGCTGATAACGCCAAGGTCGCGGGTTCGATCCCCGTACGGGCCACCATTTGTATGCTACCTGGTACCGAAAACCGGGAGGAAAAACTCTCGGAGGCAGAGTTAAGCTTTTACTTTTACTTCTACTTTCTTAGAGCTTAGAGAGGGAAAGAAAGATTTTTAGAGAGAAAGATTAAAGCGAGCTTTTCTTTTTGTCTTAGAGTCTTAGTTAGAAAGATAGAAAGATAGAGCTTAGCTTAGAGAAAGATTAGAGCTTCTTTCTTCTCTCTTCTTTCTTCCTTCTTCTTTCTTCTGTCTTCTGTCTTCCTCAGGAGCCTCGGCCTAACTCTGACCAGTCATTACTTCTTCTATCTGGTTTCTCTTCTGTAACCGCTCTACCTACGTTCTGGCCGCTCTGATTCTTCTGACCGACCGAGTGACTGCCCGGCTGACTGAATTCTCCGTTCTCCTAACTCGGACCTCTTTCACCCGGTTATATACCTTCAGGTTTGCGGGTGCCTACAGGTGCGTCACATACATATCAGGTGGAACTTATGGCTTCCAGCTAGCTACAACAGCCCTTCCTAATTAGGGCTCCTTCAGTAGAGAGACTGTGGTAGAGCCGAGCTTTCACCTCATAGCAACCAAGAAGCAGAGAAGCGTGCACACCAGTAAGGGGCTGGTGACAGGATGAACCCTTCCAGGGCTTGCTCCCATGACACACTTCCTCTGACTAGGCCCCAGCTCCTGCAGTTTCTACCACCTCCTAATAGCACCATAAAATTAAGAGTCCCTAAGTACACATATGAGGACACAATTGTTGTGAAAATACTTTATGTAAAACCAGTGACTTGAAAAATTGTGCTCTTTATATGTAATATGAAGTGAATTTCACTCTGCAAGCATGTATAACAAGTTAGAATAAAAATAAATTTTTTAAAAAAATTAAGAATCCATCAATGGATTAACCCATGGATGAGATCAGAGAGAGCCCTTAGGATCCAATCACTTCCCAAAATCCTCACCTCTGAACAGTTTCACATTGGGGGAAAAAAGCCTTTAACACATGAGCCTTTGGAGGACATTCCAGATCCAAACCATAGAAAGGTTTCAGACAATCAATCACCACAGACACCAGCCAAGAAGACTCTTATTTTTGAATCTGCATCATGGAAGACAGATGCAAAGGATTTAACCTGAGCCTGTGGTTTCCTAGAAATGAAACTCAGATCTCTGCATTCCAAATATCCAATGAAATGAGGGTGGAATGGGGAACTTTGTAAGCGCTTTCTAGAAAGTAGCTTCCTCAAAGGTAGCAGAGGACTATTATTTTGAAATGTTTCCTTTATTGTTTAAAGTGGGTTTTTTTTTATTATCCCCCCCACCAAATGTGAACAGGAAATACAATAAACTAGACTAATAGTTAATAAACTGGGCTAGGAATAGATAATTCTTGCTGTTTCCTTCTTTCCCTTCCCCCACCAATCTTAGCACCATTCAGGCTGTCTGTCTTCTGTCCTTTCCTAGATGCATAGCAATTGGATATGGAAATACTCAGGAAAATAGAAGCAATAGCTAAAACTAGCAACTGCCCAGATGAAAGATTCACTTCTACTTGGAGTCAGTAGAATTTGCAACACGAAAGATCAGGATCAATTTTTGCCTTTTTCTGTACAACTTTGGGCAAGTTACTGAGCTCTCTAAACCTTAGTGTCTTCACTTTATAATGTAGAAATAATACTACCTACATCATAGGGCTGTTGTGGGGATTAAATGAAGATAAAATATGCAAAGAACTTGGCACAGTACCCAACGATCATTATTATTGTTCTTATTATCAATTTTTAAAAAATAAGGATAAGAAAAAAAAATAAGGATAAGCAATTAACCGGGTATATAGTCACATACTTGCAATATGGCTAAAGCATGAACTCCAGCTCACTGTTTAAAAACTGAGCTTTCCAGAGCCCTTAGGCTACTGAGAAGACTTCAGGTGCCACCGTCAAGGGATGCGGATGGCGGACGCCAAGTCTCATAGACCCCACCAGAGGCCAAGGGGGGCAAGGTGGGGCAGGCTTTTGCAGTAGAAGCATCCCATCTGAAGAGAGGAAAAAGAATTTATCTTTATGTTAGCTTTTAAGAAAAACAACTTAAAGGAGGAAAGTCTTATTTTGGCTCACAGCTTCAAAGGTTTTAGTCCATGGTCACTTGCATCCATTGATTCTGGGCCTGTGGTGAGGCAGAACGTTGTGGCAGTGTGTGGTGGAACAAAGCTCCTTATCTCCTGGCAGCCAGCAATGAGGGGAAGAGGGAGAAAGAGTTCATAGATAGATGGGGTCAAGGACAAGAGCTAGTCCCCGAGGGCACACCATCATGGACCCACTCCCCTCAACTTGGTCCCACCTCCTAGAGGTTGCACTACCTCCCAATGGTCCATTCAGCTATGAATCCCTCAATAAATGAATCCATTGATCAAGTTAGAACACTCATGATCCAAACAATTCCCCAAAGCCCCACCATCTTATCATAAAACAAGCACAATTAAAGAGCATAATGATTAGCTTGTGAACCATGGCAGTCTCTGTTCATACAGAGAGCACTGGGCCCTCTACTTCAACACTCCTCGTGGCTGGGACCTACTCTGAAAGTGCCGAATCTCTTTGAACTTTAACTTCATCATCTATAAAAGTGAGATGATAATGCTTTTCTTATAGGAACACTTATTTGATTAAATAAAACAAGTGATCATGCTTGATCTAAAGTAGATATGTAATATTTCCTTAGGAGCAGGCACAGTGGTGCATACCTGTAATCCCAGCAACTCGGGAGGCAGAGGCAGGAGAATTGCAAGTTCAAAGCCAGTCTCAGCAACTTGGCGAGACCCTCAGCAACTTAACAAGACCCTGTCTCAAATTTTAAAAATTAAAAAAGAACTGGGGATGTAGCATCAGTGGTAGAACACACACACTGGAGTTCAATCCCCAATACCAAAATAAATAAATATTTCCTTAGGGAAATACTGCCTTAGGTCTGTGTCTTATTAATGATATCACAATCTCATTTTTAAAGTCTTCTGTATGTTGAGCTAAAGATGTTTGCTGATTCTGCTCTTTGAGGGCCCTTTTTTGATTGTTTTTTTAAATATTTATTTATTTACTTTTAGTTGTACACAATGCATTTATTTTTACGTGGTGCTGAGGATTGAACCTGCGCCGCACACATGCTAGGCGAGTGCTCTACCGCTGAGCCACAACCCCAGCCCCATGGGGGCCCTTATAATAGAACGAGTCTAATTCCTTTTCCAGAAAGTCCTCAAATGTATAAGAGTGACCTCCAGTGCCCTCCCCACAAAACTTTTTTTCCCGCCAAACACTCCAAGTTCCTCTAACAAGACAAGAATGTGTCATCTCCAAAGTAACTAAGCTCTGGGCTCTAGTTCATCCTGAAATGCCCCAAACCAACAGCACATCTGAGGCTCCAGAGGATCCCAAGTTTGGTTGTATGAAGTACAGATAAAGTTAAACTCCTGTTTAGACTAATGCTTTCTTCATTGTATAAAATTCAAGGAACTTTCTCCATATCTCCTCTCCACTCCCCAAACTGATGGCAAATGCAGTTTTGTTTAAGGGGGCCTGTTTTAGGATTAATATGTTCTCGGCTGTTGAAATCCAGTTCTGAACCTTTGAAGTGACATTTATTGTGGTCTCAGGAAAGGTTCTGTGGAGGTGAGAAGTGACAGCTGAGGGCGATACATCAAATGCAGCTCAGTTTTAATTTAAGAGGAAGCTATCATCAAGTCAGCACGGCGCAGTCATCAGCCAGCTCTGGCAGCCTGTGATTTCTTATGTAAATGGTAACAGAATGGTGAATGGGGACAATTTCTTCAACTGCAAGAATGAGCCATCAACTTCTCTTGGCTGCTTGAACTTGACTTCATCAGCTGCTGGTGAGAGAAGAGTCATAGTAACAATACATTTCAGGACTAATCATAAGCATAAAGCTTTTCTTAGAAATGATGCTATTTGTACAGCATGTTATACAACACACCTTGTCTGCTCTGCCTGTTCAGGCTGTGAGCTGAGGGCTGAAATAGTCTTGCATTGCCTGTCCCACACAGTAGCCAGTAGCCTCCTGTGGTCGCTAAGTGCTAGAAATCTGGCTTGTTCAAGCTGAGACGTGCTATAAGTGTCAAATAAAACATACAGAATTTCAAAGATTTCACACAAGAAATTATAAAACATCCAAGTAATAATCTTTTCTTTTTTTAAATATATATTTATTTTAATTGTAAATGGACCTTTATTTTATTTATATGTGGTGCCGAGAGTAGAACCCAGGGCTTCACACATGCTAGGCAAGTGCTCTACCACTGAGCCACAACCCCAGCCCCCCAATTAATAATCTTTTCTGGTAGGGCTCAGTGGTAGAGCAACTTGCTTAGCGTGTAAGAGTCCCTGAATTCCATCTCCATCACTGTAAGAGGAAAACAAAAAGTGACTACTTTAGAGATAGGGTCTTTAAGGAGGTGACTTCAGTTAAATGAGGCTGTAAGGATAGAGTCCTGATCTGAAAGAAGAGAGGCCCCATGAGGAGTAGAAGATACAGCAGAGCTCTCGCTCCTGGACATGCAAGGACATTGTGAGAGGATGGGCATCTGCCAGCCAGGAGGGCAGCCCTCGCCAGGAACCAGACCCTACAGGCACCTTGACATTAGACTTCCAGCCTCCAGAACTGGAGAAAATTGATGTCTGTTGTTTAAGCCACCCAGCCTATAATATTTGGTTACAGCAACCCAAATAGACTGAGAGTAAACATCACCTGGGAGTTTATTAGACACACACATGCCTGGATCCATTTCCTGAAAGATGCTGATTCTATGGATCTCATCACTGGAGAAGAAAAAGTCCCAAGGAATTCCCAGAGAAGGGAAGAACTCAACTCAGGATAAATAGGGTCCTAGATATAACTGATGGAAAAAAAATGTCAGCATGTGCCAGTAGAGGCACAGAGATTTATTTAGGAAAACAAGGAATGCATATTCAAGGAATAATGCAGTCCATCTCTCAAGAGTATGTTCCCAGCTCCTCTTTTAAAGGAAATTTGGTGTGGGGGTGAGCATGGGAAGATATATAGAAATGACATCAGTCTGAGATCACAAGACAGTCTATGGTGGTCTCGTCAGGATCCTCAACATGGTCTCCATTATCTGATCTGGTAGATAAATTTGAAAATTTTCCTAAATTATAGGATTCTTAAAATATATCTCTCTTTATTTTTTATATGAGCTAATTAACAGTGCACAAGGTCATTTTCATAATTGGGTGAATTTACCATAACTTTAAGATTTACAAATTCCCAGAAATTTGGGAGTAATAGTCCTGGGAGAAGAACTAACTCAGGGAATGACAGGCCTGGAAATGTATATGAAACTCTAAATTAAAAATGATAGTTCCTTTTCCTTTCTTTTGTCTTCTTTCTGCCTGTTTTTTTATTTCTTCTACCCTACCTCAATCTGGGACAGGCCAAGACTTTGCTTATTTTAAAATAAGCATTCTAGATTCTATATCCATGTGCCATACTTTGAGATACTCTGGACTAAAAGCAACACAATTATCTCAACTCCTGTGGGCTCTGTTGCAGCCTGAGCTAGGAGCCATGAAATGAACCTCTAATTCTGCCACTCCCGCAGTGGCTGTCCATTAGGTTGACCATGAGTGCCCCCTTTTGGTAAGGCATTTTTGAGCATGCAAACTGCCAAACAGGTACAGTATGCAAATGCCCCTTATATGACTTATGATGCACTTCCATACCCCTAATCTACCAAACACAGAGCTTATCAATGGAGTGCACTGGAGTGTGTCAGTTGTCTCCCCTGGTGATCATGGGGCCCACTAGGAGCTGCAGCTCATTGCCACTGCCCAGCATCACCAGAGAATATGGGCCTGCACATCATTGTCCTGGGGAAAGAGCTAATTCAAAATCTGAAGTACCATTTCTCTTGAACACATACCACTTTTGGTCCATTGTAAAGTCCAAATATTGTAAGTCAAACCATCAAAAGTCAAGGACTGTCTTATTGATACATTATATGTGCCCAACTGTAAGTTACATACTGAATATTAGTAAAGTTTATTTTTACCTAAAAAAAAAAAAAAAAAAAAAAAAAAAAAAAAAGGAATTTATGCTATTTGCTTTCTAAACCCAATGGATCATCTTTAGCCTAGGGAGGCCTCTCACTGAGCAACAAATTACACCTGCCTTTCATGCTGTTCCCACCCTCCCTCTCTACACTCAGAAAAGGCTATTTATTCTTGGGAGTCAGCTCATAATTTTCTCTGTGCAGCTCTTCTCCCACCCACCTCCCACAGGTGGCGTGGATCCCTGCGCCCCTCTCCTTTGCAACACCTCTGTACTGTTACTGCTATTGACTTATCACAATGAATTGCAAATATTTGCTTAACCTGATGGCTCCTAAACACATGGACTGTGCCTTATTTATCTCTGCTTCGTTGTGATTGGCACATGGTTCCTGGAGAATCATATGGTTTTTTTTTTAATGTTTGTAAAATGAGCAAATGTTTGAAAAATGAATGAAAATACAACTAATCGATACTTTAAGCAAGTCATTGTCTTTCTCTGTAGAAGCAGAATCACCTAAGCGCATCATCAGAAATCACCTACGCAAAAGAATGCAATGCAAAAAGCTATCCAAAGGCTCACGAGGTTTGACTTTGGGGTTTACAAAAACATGTCTAATTCCCACCCAAGCTGAGGATGAAAGCTAAGTGCAAAGAAGGAGGATTTTTTTTTTCTTTTACTGCCCCTTTTTAATTGTTTAATTGTCTTAAGGTCAGGATTCTCCCAGCAAAGTAATAATGGATGGTTTGTGTGAGGTCCTCAGTGTGTCTTTGTGGGGTGGGACAAGGATGAATGCGGAACAGGAGAGCTTTCAAGAGCAGCACAATTTGTCATCTATATCCAGGTCTACACTGCACAAAATGAAGAAATCACTGATCTAAGCTCCAGAAATTTCATAGCCATAAATATTACCTTTTGGATGAATGGGCCTGGCTTGGGGTGTGTAACAGCAGGTATATTCCCTTTGTGAAGTGCATACTGCCTCATTTCTTTATATTCCCTGTTCCTTCAAATGCATCTTGGTCTGTGCCTGAGCTTCTCCTCTGGGTGAGTTATAACAGGCCACCCTAGAGAGAAGAATTCACCAGGAGCTCCAGGACATGTGGTAGGGCCTGGGCTGGTGAAATAAATGCCTTGTCACCTGCCTGTTTACACAAAAGCTTTCCCTCTCAGCAGGAAACTGAGAGAAACTAAGTTGTCCATAATCGGTTTATTTTCTCAGATACACTTAAAAGGATTGGCCCTGTGATATACTGGAAAGTAAAATACAAGTCTGTGAATCATTTTTCAGGTGATTAGCAAATAACATTAAAAAGTAGAAAATTTTCTGTATTAGTCCCCTGGCAAGAGGGTTGCCACATTTAGCAAATCAAAATAAAGGATGCCCAGTTAGATTTGAATTTCAGATAGACAAGTAATACATTTTTGGTACAAGTATGTCCCAAATACTGTGTGCACCCTGCATTTTAACCTGCAACCCTACCTCTGAACAAAAAGGCTTTGCGTAATTCTCATGGGGAGAATTTGTCTTCATGGTCTTTTGGAAATAAAAAATCATGAATCAGAGAATTGAGATAACTCCATTCTCTTCTAGATCACTTGCTTATTGCTTCATCAAGTTTTCATCCCAAATATTCTTTGCACATTTACTGCATACCCAGTATCAGGTTCATCGCTGGGGGAATAGAAGTGCTGGAGAAAAACATGGTCCCGAACTTCTCAGAGCTTATCTTGTGGCTGTGCGATCCTTAACCTCTCACTTCATTTTCACTTCATAGAATGCAGTGTTGATCCTCTGGGGACTGTGTTTTGCATAGTGTGGTCATGTTGATAGATATTATATCAAAGAAGTTTTCCAGGATCAAAATATGTAATGCTGAGTTTAAGTTAGCATTTTATGGTAAGCCTTTTCAACATTTTAAAGTTCTGATAATCGGTATGGCCTCCAAATGGTGTCTTATCCCAGAACTGTCCCTTGGAGCCACTCTAGGGACTAGTGTTTTGTTGAACACAATTTGGGAAATGCTGCCCTGAGCTGAATCCTAAAATCCTTCATAAATATGGATTCTATATCCATGGACCATACTTTGAGATACCCTGGACTAAAAGCAACACAATTATCTCAACTCCTGTGGGCTCTGTTGCAACCTGAGCTGGGAGCCATGAAGTGAACCCTAATTCTGCCACTCCAGCAGTGGCTGTCGATTAGGTTGATCAGGGAGGAATAAGGCCCCGGTTTTTTGTCTATGTTCCCTAATTACATGATTCTTCACTTGCTTTCTTTCCCATCTCTGCCTCAGATCTCTAAAAGATCCAGCCCAAATGCTCCCTCTTCTGTAAGGCCTTCCCTTCCAAATTCTCCTCACATCCTTTCCTATCCCCAACCACATGCAACTCAGAGCAGGGTCAACTCTTCTACCTCCCAGCACTGAGCACTGGGCCTGGCCCATCTAAGACACATCAGTAAATCTACTTTGTGAATGAATAAGTGAATTAACACGAACTGCCAACACACTTGCCCCATCCCCTGACTTCCTAGCACACTTTTATTGTTGTGACATAATCATTTCTTCCATATCTACTACCAATTTACACTGGGAATATTTTAAAGACAGCAAAGAAATTATTAATATTTCCATGCCTAATAAATAAGCACAGTCTCTGGCACATTATTTTCTCTTTCTAAAGAATAATAAATCACATTTGCTACATTGTACTCTATACCAGACACTCACATGAGTTATTGCATTTGATCTCTACAACCATCTCCTGAAGCATATTGCAGAAGATACTGTGGATTGACTTGCACAACCTCCATGCTGGAAAGCTGAAAGCTATGTTTTGCAGATGCCTTTGGAACCCAGATTTTGCACAGAAGTTGGGTTTCACCAGTTACAGGTATTGAAGTCTTAAGTATATAAGAATGAGTTCAAAAAAATAGAAGTGGGGCAGAGCCTTATTGACCCTTTTGGAAGTTCTGTTCTGGCAAGTGAGGATGGGGTAGGTCAGGTTTTTCTGCAGCAGAACTGCAATCTTCTCCAGCTTCCTGAGCATGGAAGCAGAGGCAGTGGCAGCATGACATTTCAGTTGTGCTTCTCAATCCCGACAGTTTCCCTGGTGGTGGCTTCAGAGGCTATAGCTTCCCTGGTAGGTCAGTTCTGTGAGGGAGAGTCATTCCAGGAGGTCCGCACCACTGATTACTCCTCCAGCCCTTCCAACAATCACACAAGGACATTAATCCCTATATTAAATCCTTTTCTGCTAATACACCTAGAAGGGTTTCTGTTTCTTTATATATACGTACATATATACATATATCACTCAACTTTATTTAATAATAAACACTTATCAATTGACAAACAATTCTCCTCCACTCTCCCAAACACTGCCCCCCCACACACACACTATCCTGAGTTTCTTTCCTAACTGTTCGTTACTCTTCAAAACTTATTGTTTATATCAGGAGCATTTCTTCCTAAGAGATTTTTTTAATTTTATTTATTTATTTTAATTAGGTATATATGACAGGAGAATGCATTTTGATTCATTGTACACAATTGCAGCACAGCTTTTCATCTCTCTGATTGTACAGGATGTAGTGTTGCACCATATATGCAGTCATACATGTACCTAGGGTAATGACGTCCATCCATTCCACTATCTTTCCTAACCCCATTCCTCCTCCCCACCCTCCCCTTTGTCCAATCCAAATTTCCTCCATTCTTCCCTGCCTGACCCCCATCATAGATCAGCATCCACTAATCAGAGAAAACATTCAGCCTTTAGTTTTTTGGGACTGGCATATTTCACTTAGCATAATATTCTCTGACTCCATCCATTTACCAGAAAATGCCATAATTTTATTCTCTTTTAATGCTGAGTAATATCCCATTGTGTATATATACCACATTTTCTTTATCCATTCATCTACCGAAGGGCATCTAGGTTGGTTCCACAGTTTAGCTACTGTGAATTCAGCTGCTATAAACATTGAGGTGGCTGTGTCATTATAGTATGTTGATTTTGAGTTCTTTGAGTATAGACCGAGGAGTGAGATAGCTGGGTCAAATGGTAGTTCCATTCCAGGTCTTCTAAGGAGTCTCCATACTGCTTTCCAGAGTGGTTGTACCAATTTGCAGTCCCACCAGCAAAGTATGAGTGTGCCTTTTCCCCCCATCTTTGCCAACACTTATTCTTGATAACTGCTATTCTGACTGGAGTTAGATGAAATCTTAGAGTAGTTTTGATTTGCATTTCTCTAATACTAGAGATGTTGAACATTTTTTCATATATTTGTTGATCAATTGTGTATCTTCTTCTGAGAATTGTCTGCTGAGCTCCTTAGCCCATTTATTGATTGGGTTGTTTATTTTTTTGGCGTTAAGTTTTTTGAGTTCTTTATATATTCTGGAGATTAGTGCTTTATCTGATGTGCATGAGGCAAAAATTTGCTACCAAAATGTAGGCTCTCTTTTTCACCTCATTGATTGTTTCTTTTGCTGAGAAGAAGCTTTTTAATTTGAATCCATCCCATTTATTGATTCTTGATTTTATTTCTTGCACTTTAGGAGTCTTGTTAAGGAAATGAGGGCCTAATCTGACATGATGAAGATTTGGGCCTGCTTTTTCCTCTGTTAGGTGCAGGGTCTCTGATCTAATTTCTAGGTCCTTGACCACTTTGATTGAGTTTAGTGCATGGTGAGAGATAGGAGTTTAGTTTCATTTTGCTGCATATGTATTTCTAGTTCTCTTAGCACCATTTGTTGAAAAGGCTATCTTTTCTCCACGTATGTTTTTGGTGCCTTTGTCTAGTAGGAGATAACTGTATTTATGTGGGTTTATCTCTGTGTCTTCTATTCTGTACCATTGGTCTACCAGTCTATTTTGGTGCCAATACCATGCCATTTTTTGTTACTATAGCTTTGTAGTATAGTTTAAGGTCTGGTATTGTCATGCCCCCTGCTTCACTCTTCTTGCTAAGGATTGCTTTGACTCTTCTGAATCTCTTATTTTTCCCAATGAACTTCATGATTGTTTTTTCAGGGTTTCTGTTTCGTATACTGAACCCTGGTTGATACAGGAATTGCTATAATCACCCCCACTCTCCAGAAAAGAAATCCAAGGTATAGAGAGACTATTTTATTTCCATAAGGACCCAAGATATTAAGTAGCAGAGTCAAGATTTGAATTGAAAGGCCAGACTCTTCTCAACATGATTACACACTGCAGAGCTGGAAGTAGAGCTCAAGAAGGAAAATCTGACTTCACTTATCAGTCAACAGCTACTTAAGAGTCCTAGTAAAATGTAAATTTGGTTATATGAGTCATGTTATGCAGAATTAAAAATAGTTGTATAAAACAATGATAAAAGAATATAATATATAGCTCTATGTTAATAAATTTAATAGCCTGCATAAAGTGAAATTTTTCTAGGAAAATATTTTATCAAAATTCAAACAAGTGGTACAGGAAAAAATGACCAGTATCTTTGACATAAATTATAAAAGTTGTAAATTAATGCCCTCAAAAAAAAAAGCACCTGGTCTAGATGGATCTATGGATGAATTCTTTTAAATTTTCAAGGAACTAACAATTCCAATGTTGTCAGTTATCTGTTCCAGAGCATAGAGAAAGAAGTAAAGCTTTGCAGTTCATTTTAGAGTATCTGAATACCACTGACTTTTAACAAAGGGAATTTATCAATACATTAAAAGACAAATATATTAGGCATGTATCATTCCAAAATACAAAATAATTCAATATTGAGAAGTATGTTCATATTAGTTCCCAAATTAATGGGCCAAAAGCCATGTGATCACATAAATAGAGGCTTAAAAAAATAAAGTTAATAAAATTTAATGCTCATTCTTCATAAAGACTCTTAATGAGGTAGTATGATATGGGTATAGGAATATGTGGTTGTATCTATAAAACAATATTTAGAGAGGAAAGAAAAATAGATAAACATGTAGATCTCAAAAGAGCCAGTTTAACACCCTAAGGGTGAATTACCATATAAATATTTCTTCTAAAATTAGAAAGAAGGAAAGTTGTCCACTGTCCCTGCTATTATCTAGCAATATTGTGGTGTTTATGAAGCTAGACAAGAAGACAAATACAAGTTTTAGCAGACACAAAGTTCTCCATAAGTGTCAGCCATTGTTCTAGTAGATACCTATATGGAACCAGCATGAAACTTTAAAAAAAAAGTCTTAGATTACCAAATCTTCCTCTTCTAGATTCTCGCCTTCTGCCTATACCTGTCATAGCCTTGAAATTGGTACAACAATGAAATGAAGAATGTTGATATTGATTCTCTCTCCACACTGTTAGCCCAACCTTCCTGCAGCCCATATGCCCCAACATCAGTTTACCCATGTTTCCCTGGGATGTCAGATGTCCCCACATGATGACAGCCAGTCATTTGCAGTAACTCCCTGCTCTTGCCCTCAGGACTAAACTCTTAGTCTGTCTAGGCAGGTAGATAAACGTACCCCTACCAGGGCCTTGGTAAGAACCAATGGGTTGAAGCAGGTCCCACCCCAGCAACATGTTTGCTTTGTAACATGCCATCTTTCTGAAGACAAAATAATCTTACCAGATAGGTGTGACATTGATGGAGGGTATTTCAGGTAATAGTGACAGATACATGCTGTATGTTATGGTTTAGCTATGAGGTGTCTCCCAAAATTTCATATGTGAGACAATGCAAGAAGGTTGTGAGGTGGAGTGATTGGGTTATGAGAGCCTTAACCCAATCAGTGAATTAATTCCCTAATAGGGATTAACTGAGTGGTAACTGAAGGAAGGTAGGGTGTGACAGGAGGAGGTGGGTCACTGGGGTGTGTCTTTGGGGTATATATTTTGCCCTGGAAAGTGTAGTCTTTCTCTGATTCCTGATGCAATGTTCCCCACTGCTTTCTTCCACCACACCCTTCCACCATGAAGTTCAGCCTCGGCTGGAGCCCTGAGAAATAGAGCTAGCTGTCTATGGACTGAGGCCTCTGAAACCATGAGCCCCCAAATAAACTTTTCTTCTTTAAAATTGTTATTGTCAGGTCTTTTGATCACAGCAGTAAAAAAGCTGACCAAAACACTATGCTAGAGAAGGAATTTCTGCACTACCTGGGCACTTCAAATGCTATAGTTACCACTACTACCTATGTTTAAAGTCTGTCTTCTATCTGACTGGGTTGTTGTTGTTCATTTGTTAATATTTTATCCTGTGCCCTGCATCCAAAATGGAAGTAACTAGCAACAAAAATCCCTAAAATTAAATATCATGGGAGTACTGAGCTTCCTGGAAGTGAAGGCAGAATACAAAATGCAGCACACTAGATAGCTCGCTGCTTAGTGAACAGCACGGATGGCTTCTCACAAGAAGCAAAGACCTCCCTGGCCTTAAATTCCAATGCACACATATACATGTACACACACATCACAAATTCCTCCAAGTGCTCCTTCAGAATTGTTCCATGCAAAGTTACTTGATAAGAAGCCTGCAACAGGGACAAGGGATGTAGCTCAGTGGCAGACCACTTGCCCTACATGCAAGAGCCCTAGGTTTGATCCCCAGTGATGCAAGAAAAGAGAGGAAAAAAAAAAGTCTGCAACAGAGTAAAAGACTCTGCCCATACATTCAAATCGTTCCACTGCTTTTATTTGGTGATACCTCTTTGGGGAGGTGGGAACTGGCATAGTGCAAAGACAAAAGCTGTGAGAAGATAAAAACTAGCTGAGCTTGGACAATGTGAAAGGAGGCTCACTTAGTTCATAAGTGCAAAGCACTGTAGATCCTGAACACAGGCTCTGTACGAAGTGTTCCTCATTATTGTTCCTCAGTGTAAATATGTGGCTTGTTCTCATTTCTTCTGTGTTGGAGCTAGTGAGATATGATAGCAAAGTTCTAAGACAACATTAAATTACTACTGCCTCTTATTAGAAAGCAGCGTTTTTCTTTTGGGGGCTATGCACCACCATTTTTCTTATTCATTACTGATGCAACATCAAACTGAACTTCTGCAAGGCTGGAAATAATTCATGCAACCAATCTTCTTTAACAAACTAATCATCTCTCCCCTTTAGGAAGTACAAGGTTTAGAACACTGGTGATGATTATGAAAAATAACAGCATTTATAAGAACCCATTGGGCTCCGTGCTATCTTTGGTATAGCTAAGGAAACTTCAAGTGTCTTTAATGATCTTTCCAACCAACATTCTCATTGAGATAGGCAGGGCCTGCCACAACCACTTTACGATATAAGTTCTCAAACACTGCATTCTCAGAAAACTTTCATACTTTTGAAAGATTACAAAGGACCTGAAAGAGCCTTTGTGTAACAGTATAAGAATTAATACTTGCCATATTAGAAACAAAAAAATGAGAAAAATAAATATGTATTTGTGAGGCTGGGGTTGTGGCTCAGTGGTAGAGTGCTTGCCTAGCATGGGTGAGGCCCTGGGTTTGATCCTCAGCACCATGTAAAAATAATTGAATAAATAAATAAAGTGCTTTTAAAATTCTGTTTAAAAATATGTATTTTTTAATCTTATTTTTTTAAAAAATGGGATATAGCTCTGTGGCAGAGTATTTCCCTAGCATGTACATGGCCCTGGGTTCAACCCCATCACTGCAAAAACTTAAGAATTTTTTTTTTTTTTTTTTTTTTTTTTTGGTACCGGGGATTGAACTCAGGGGCACTCGACTACTGAGCCACGTCCCCAGCCTTTTTTTTTTTTTTTTTTTGTATTTTATTAGAGACAGGGTTTCATTGAGTTGCTAAGTGCCTTGCTGTTGCTGAGGCTGGCTTTGAACTCGCGATCCTCCTGCCTCAGCCTCCCAAGTGCTGGGATTACAGGCGTGCACTACCTCACCCAGCAAAACTTAAGAATTTTAAATTTTAATTTTAAAAATCTCTTACATGGGCTGGGTTGTGGCTCAGTGGCAGAGTGCTTGCCTCACACATGTGAGGCATTGGGTTCAATTCTCAGCACCACATAAAAAATAAATAAACAAAATATTGTGTCCATGTATAAATAAAAAAATACATTTAATATTTTTTTAAAACTCTTACATATTAACATTTTTGTTATAAAAAAACTACATTTTCCAAAACAAAAACCATTAGTGATTGAAGTGGAATTTTTACATTTTTGCATATCTCTTTTGTGCCTGGCTTCATAAAAGATTGCTGGGCTCTCATATCTGCTTCTATACTCAACCTGTTCTGATATCACATGAAATGTAGAATCTGGATAATCCCACTGCACATTTGGGGGAGAACTGGAGTGAGAAAGGTCAATAGCATCTTAGTATTATTATTAAGATAGTTTTGACCTTACATTTCCACAGAGAAAGTCCCAGAAAATACTGGGATTCCCTCAATACACTCTGAGATCTGCTGATTTTTAATAAAACTAATTCCTGTAAAAGGAAAATTAAGTTTATTATCTAGAAAAGAAAGCACTGGAATAAGAAAATTAAAAGTTCCATTCTATATATTAAGCTGAACAGTAATAGAAAATACAGGGCGTATTCCTAAAGAGTTTACTATTTTGCAGTAAGGGAGTGAGACATATTGCATTACTGCTCAAAATATTCACTGCCTCTTTTGCCAGTTTCTTTTTACTGGGCTCTGTCTACAAAGACACTCCCTCTAGAAGATTATGCTCTTCCCACCCCATTGTGTTTGACCATCTGGCCCAGTGTGGTCAATGAAATGGAAGTGGAAATAACATGTGCTACTTCTGTGCAGAAGCTTTAAGAGCCACTGCAGAGTTTCTGCATTCTTAGAAGAGAAGTAGTAGTCTGAACATGTAATATGAAATACATGTAACAAAGTAGTAATTCACTGAGATTTTTGGAGTTATTTGTCACTGCAGCATAACTGAGCCTATGTTGGTAGATACAGGTAGGATAAAATAAATACAAATAAAACCTTAAACACTAAATAAAATATAGTAATAATTATTCCATGTGTTAAGGAACTAAATAAAGTGGTAATCTATGTCACTGTCCTCAATTGTTTTAGCAAATGTTTAATTAAATGTAACAAGTACTATGGATTCAGGCTGTGAGCTCTCAATGCATCAAATATTCTAGAAGGAAGCAGATATGGTCTCAGCATGGAAGTAAGTGGTGGGAAGCCTGGGCTTTCACAGCCTTCTTCTCCTGCTTACAATTGTATGATCTTGGGTATGTTTCTCAAAACTTTATTATTCTCATCTGTAAAATGGGGCTAGAGATACCTTTCTATTAGTCAGATTTTTATTGCCGGGACAAAATTCTGGAGATAAACAACTTAGAGGAGGAAAGATTTACTTTGGCTTAAGATTTTAGAGATTTCGGTTCACGGTTATTTGGCAGCTCCATTACTTTAAACCTGAGAAGAAGCAGAACATTATGGCAGAAGGGAATAGCAGAGGAACGCTGCTCACCTCACGACAGCCAGAAAGCAGAAAGAGAGAGTGAGGAAGGGGTTGGGGACAATATGTATCCTTCTGATGCATGCCCCCAATGGCGCACTTCCTCCAACCTGACCGACCACCTATACTTTCCACCCCCTTCTAATAATGCCATCAAATAGGAATCCATCAACAGATGAGTCCACTGATGAAGTCAGAAGCCCTTTGTGATGGAATCCCTTCCCTAGCTCCTCACCTCTGAACACTGCTGCACTGGGGACCAGACCTTTAACACAGGAGTGGGAGATGCTTCATACCCAAACCCTAACATACCTACTTCAGATAATTTGGGGGATCTAATGAGATGATTATGTAAAGGAATAGCAGATAGCCTGACATAGTGGTGTAGCCCAAAAAGGCTACTTTTCCTCTTTCTCCATCTCCCAGCTCCCCAGAGAGTTGGGATTCTAAGTTCAGCTCTATCTAGTGTGTTTCTTGGTTACTTTCCTAAAATTTAGTCTTTCCAAAATAAAAAAATTATAGATATGCACACATACAATCACACACACATTCATTTAGTCTGTCACTCAACAAAACATATTAAATGTTATTTTTATCCCTAATTTACAAATGGAATAAGCAGTGAGAGATTGAATAACTTCCCAAGCTCATATTTTAACACATATATGCCTACCTCCTTCTTTTTAGTGATTGATAATATTCAACATTATTGATACATTAAAATTATCTGAACCATTCCCTGGGTCTGATGGACATTTTCAAGTTGCATTTATGGTTTTACCATCACAAACAAGAAACATCCTTGTACAAACATCTTTATATATTACAAAGTATAACCACATTTGTAGGATAAATTGTTAGAATTGGATTGCTTGGTCAAAGAGCACAGCAATTTAAATTCTGATGGGTACTATGAGATTTGCCTTTCAGAAAGTCTTTGCTGATTCATGCTCCTGCCCTTGGGGTATGAACATCCCCTTTCTCCAGAACTTCATTTAAACTAGCCCCATAGCCTTAAGTGGCTTGTGCCTTGGATCACTGTCTACCAAACTGGCCCCCTTTGGCACTGTTTCGGCAAGGCTGCTATGCAAAGTACCCTCTTTTTGCTGTCCCTCATGGGTTAATGACCTCTTTCTCTGCTTTTGCATGCAGTGCATTTGACGATTCTGTCTTTGTTCTGCTGGAACTACACAAGAATAATTCATCTACCTCAAAAGTAACTTGTATATTGATCCAGAAACATTGCAGAAGTGTAGCTTTTTCATTGATTATTTGATAATGGGTCATTTCATTTTTATCTACTCTGACTTCTCTAACTCAAATAAAAAAAAAAAAAAAAAAAAACAGGTAACCCTGAGCACATAATTCATCTCAGTGGAAAGCATTTTGCCTGCCAATTCACATTAGCTCAAAGAGTGACCCTACAAACCTCCAAGTCATTCAGAACAATGCGTTCCAGAGATACTCTTCCAACCTGTCTTATTCTTGTTTAATATTTGATCCAAAAACTAAAGGAGTATTTAGTTTAAAGCAAATTGTATCTCATACTTTCTTGGAATGAAGCAAAAGCAAATCTAAAACATCTTTCAATGGAGTGAGCTCACGCTGACAAGAACGCTTGTAATCACTTCCACTGTGTGTGCTTAGCCAATTTACAACTACATTCATTGAATTAATAACGATCAGCTGGGACTCTCAAAGGCCTAATACCCAGGGCTCCATTCTGGGGCTGCTGGCTCATATTTAAATATTTATTGATGATAATTGGGTGACAGATAGGAATGGGCTCCGCCAGAAATAAATTCAATCTGCTTGCTCAGGCCCAAACCACATCCTTTCCAAGATTCATCCTCAGCCACAGAGATATAGAACCAAAAGAAATTGGGGAGAAAAGCCCTTTAAAGAGATGTGAAAACTAAGAAATTGAGTTTCATACTCAATTTATTTGGTTAAAGGACAACTCCTCCTTAAACATCATTTCTTGGATGTGTGTGTGGAGGGGGGTGTATTTTACCAAATAGATAACAAAGAGAAGAGAATTTAGAATCCAACACTTTGCTTTCCTGGATTTTGGATTTTCCTTCCTATTTCAAAAAATATTTGAGTGCTACTGTGTACCAGGCATTTAATCTGTCTAAAGAGCATTAAGATTTGCGGTTCAAGATCCAGGTTAGGCCACAATAACAAAGACTCCAGAATCCTAATAAGTGAAAACCACAAAGGTTCCTTTCAGGCTCCACACCACAGATCCACCTGGTATGGCTGGGCATCCTACTCAGCATTACCAGTCAAGGGTGAAGGCTGATACAGAAGCCAACTGCCACTCCAGAGGGGCGAAGGGTGCTCTGAAGAATTTCATATTCACAAGGAAATGTTCTGGCCTGGAAATAGAACCAGAAACTGACATACAGCCTATGTTGACCATCGGGTCTTTCTTTCAATGCCTTCTCTGCTTCTTACCAACCTTGTGAACTTGAAGAGCTCACTAAAACTCCTGGGGGCTCAGACTCTTACTTATAAAATGGGAATAATACCACTTACTCATCAAGTTGCCCTGAAGAATAAATGAGTTGATAAATATAGAGAGCCTAACACATGCTATAAACAATAGGATCTTGACTTCTTGCTGCGTTAAAAGACAAGACTTCCATGTAGCCCATTTTTGCTCACTGGTTCCACACCCATACACAAAAATTCTTGAATGTGTGCATTCAAGCATAGTACCTACATGCCTCAAGGCTCTCGGTACCACATACTGTGGTTTCTAACGGTTCGGTTTTATGCCTGGGGAATGCCATCCGAAAGAGATTGAAGCATTAACAGGAAATTGTTTCACAGTCAAGAAGGTGGAACACACCCAACTTCACATCCCACAACACCTACGGCAATGCTCCATGTCACTGCTAGACACTTCCTTTTGCACATTTTGGGGAGAAGAAAGGACCATATATTGCACCCCAGGATAGCATCTTGAGCAGCAAGCTTTCAGACAAGGATCAGGCAATTGAAAAGGTCTTTTTCACTTTCCTTATGCAGTGATTACTCTGTACAATGTGTCTCTACATTCTCTGTGTTAACAAAGGAAAATCGAAAAGATCAGGTAATGCTTACAATTACGATAACCATGATAATGGCCAACATTTACTGAAAACCTACCCTGTGCCACATATGTAGGAGGCTCCATATACTTTCCAAGGATCGTGTCATTTAATCCTCACACTAACCCTGAAAGTAGGTGGCATTATTTTTCCATTTTCAGGTGAGAGAACAGAGGCACCATGAGGTGTAGAATCTTGCTAAGTTCTCCTTTACAGTGAGAGGTAGAGTCAGGACTTGACCCAGGCTATTTTATTTTAGATCCCTGTTCTTAGTGTTATGGATCTGATGTATAGTTATTGTTTTGAAATCCTACTTACCATTAAAAGAGGATGGGGGCTGACACAATTTCTGCATGATTAAAAGGATTGTGCTAAAAAGTATAGGCTTAGCCGGGCGTGGTAGCTCATGCCTATAATCCCAGCCCTTGGGAGGCTGAGGCAGGAGGATCATGAGTTCAAAGCCAGCCTCAGCAATGGCGAGGCACTTAGCAACTCAGTGAGACCCTGTCTCTAGTAAAATACAAGAAAGGGCTGGGGATGTGGCCCAGTGGTTGAGTGCCCCTGAAGTTAAAAAAAAAAAAAAAGTATGGGCTCATTCAAACATAACTCTTTTATTCTTGTCCATGGTCACCCTCAGCATTTCCCTAGCACCAAACAATTAAGTTCTTCAGCATGAAAAGAAAGATCGGAAGAACAGGGCAGATTCTAACATAAAGAATTTGGATATTTACTGAATGAGTAACTGACAAATTCACTACCACTAATTGAAAATGGTAGTCAATGACACCTCCTTCATAAGTGAAATTCATTAGTTCAACTGTGTCGACCCTTAACACAGGATATTCAGATTCTGCATATCGAGTCTCACTGCATCGCTGCCTTATTATACACCTGGGAAGACAGTTTACAATAGAGTTTTATGGAAGGAGACCCCACAGATGAAGAGTGGACTCCTTTGGGCCTGACAGATACTATAAGTATTATGGGGACAATAAATTAGAGAGATAATTTAGTAGTTATTATTCTAATACATACTTAAGGGAAATTTTTAAATTCCATATGAGCCAGGCACAGTGCCACATGTCTGTAATCCCAGCAGCTTGGGAGGCTGAGGTAGAAGGATCACGAATTCAAAGCCAGCCTCAGCAACAGTAAGGTGCTAAGCAACTCAGTGAGACCCTGTCTCTAAATAAAATGCAAAATAGGGCTGGGGATGTGGCTCAGTGGTGGAGGGCCCCTGAGTTCAATCCCTGGTACCCACCCCTGAAAAAAATTCCACATGAACTTTCAGATAGGGCCAAGTGGTTTATACTAACCCCAAGATATCACAGCTAAAATTATGTCAGACAAAACAAATCTCTCTCCAGATAAAAACAGTATTTCATGTAATACTGTGTGTTCTAAAGGCACAACCAATTAGCAATCACTCATCCATAAATTAATAGACCTTACTGGATTTCCTTTCCTGATTTCTCAGAAATATTTGGAATTTATGGGGTATGATTTATGATACTAAGCTCATAAGCCATTTACAAGCCCTTGTTCTTTTGTCTTTCACATGACAAAGTGGATTGCAGCTAACAATTTCTGTGACCACAAAGAATGATCACATTGCTGAACAGAGGCTTTAAGGGTAATAGCAGCTTTAAGGGTAGGTTAGTGTAGGTAGGTTAGTGTATCATCCATTTTCTGTTGCTATGACAAAATACCTGAGACTGTATACTTTATGAATAAAATAAATGTATTTATCTCAGTTGTGGAGGATGAAAATCCAAAATCAGGCATCTGCCTCTGTTTGGCCCCGTGTGAGGGCTCCCTTGTCTGCATCATATCATGGCAGATGGAATCATGGTGAGAGCATGTGCAAGAGGAAGAGATCACATGTTGAAACAGGAAGCCAGAGTCCCTGGGAGGGTCCACTCTTGCTCTTTCTTAACAAATCCTATCACTAAAACTAATGCATCCCATGAGACCACTACTGATCCCTTCTGAGGGTAGCTCCTGTAATAACCAAATCATCTTCTACCAAGACTCACCTTTTTTTTTTTTAGGATTTTTAGAAACTTTTTCTAATAGGTTATACATGACAGTGGGATGCATTTCAACTCACTGTACACACATGGAGCACAACTTCTCATTTTTCTGACTGCACATGAGACAGAGTCATACCATTCATGCAATCATACAAACCTCACCTTTCAAATGTTTTTCACATTGCCAAATTAGGGTCTAAGCTGCCAGTACGTTAACCTCTGCGGGATACTCTCAAACCACATTTGAACCATAGCTAGTATCCCATTTAGGACTTTTGTCAGTCAACAACCTTCAGGTCACACACACATTCCACCCACTATCCACACCTCCTTCATAGTGCTTGTAGAGAAAGACACAGCGCCAGCAACGTTGGAGAGTGGCCCATGGGATTCATCAGCAATGGAGATCAGAAACATAGGCACAGAGAATTCATGGGGAGGTTAATCCAAACCCATAGGCACAATTATGTGATAGTCAACAAAGTTATCAATTTGCTCTCAATGACCTTCAAGTCAGCTGGAATAGACAGACCAACAAAGGGTCAAGGTAACCAAAGGGGAGGCCCTTTGGCTTCTTGACTATCAAGGAGCCTTGATGCAGAAATGATGGAAGAACCTCTTCTGCTGGGGCTCTAAGCACACTTTCAGCTCCCGAGAAGTTTTCCTCACACTTTTATGTTTCGTTGGAGCTAGGTCATGGAGGCCATGGTGGAAATGGTACCTGATACCACCACCATGCATATTATGGCCATTATAGTGGAGCAAGTTGTTACTTCCCTCCAGGCAGGAACTAACACTGAGCATCAAATGCTTTGTATAGAGGTGGTGGCACATGTACCTCTGATACCCAAACATATTTTTGTCAGACCAGTGACATGTATGTAGTCTTAACAATATCATGATCTGGACAGTAACTACAACATTTCCAGCTCGCATAGTTTTCCACTTTTCTGCAAAATGTCAGAGTTCATGGAGGAGCTTGTAAACCACAAGGGAAAGCAGGAAAGAAGAAAGGGTGGAGCCTCCATCCCACCTCTACAACCAAGACTTCCTCACCTTTCATATTATTAGAAAAAATAAAATTTATATTTAGTGTGCCTTGGAAATGCCCTTCCAGAGTAAGGTATTTTCCTTTTTTGACACTGAATATTAGTTACCCCTCAGCATTCCAGCAATCCTTGGTGTCTCAACAGCTTGACAATGTCCTTACACATGTAACCCACCCAAAACAAAACAACACAGTCACAAATGACAAAACAAGGAAGAAAAACTTCAGAAATACTACACCGTGGAAATGCTGTCTTATTACCATGCTGCATGGGAATTTACCCAGCCTTCTCTATAATAAGAATCTAGCCCAGCTATTAAAAGGGCCAGGCAGACTGAAAGTTAGGGGCACTGAAGCTGAGTAGAGGCAATGTCTGCATTCAGAACACCTGTGGCAATATACCCTGTTGACTCACAGTTCTACCAAGGGACAGAAACTAGAGCCCAGGCTGAGTAGTCTGGAGTCAACTGGACGCAGATCCTGAGGAAACAGCAGACACTCTGGCACCTAATATATGACCAAGAGAACACTGAGAACTCTCTGTTTCCAAGCCTGTGATACCAAAAGAATCCTTTAGCGAGAAGCCTTTGACTCCAAATGCATCAATCTGTTTTTGTGCTGGTTGTCCCTACTGAAGGAGCCCTAATTAGGAAGGGCTGTTGTAGCTAGCTGGAAGCCATGGGTTCCACCTGATATGTATGTGACGCACCTGTAGGCACCCGCAAACCTGAAGGTATATAACCGGGTGAAAGTGGTCCGAGTTAGGAGAACGGAGAATTCAGTCAGCCGGGCAGTCACTCGGTCGGTCAGAAGAATCAGAGCGGCCAGAACGTAGGCAGAGCGGTTACAGAAACCAGATAGAAGAAGTAATGACTGGTCAGAGTTAGGCCGAGGCTCCTGAGGAAGACAGAAGACAGAAGAAAGAAGAAGGAAGAAAGAAGAGAGAAGAAAGAAGCTCTAATCTTTCTCTAAGCTAAGCTCTATATCTTTCTTTCTCTCTAAGATCTTTCTTTATCTTTCTTTACTCTAAGCTAATCTTTCTCTTTAAAAATCTTTCTTTCCCTCTCTCTAAGCTCTAAGAAAGTAGAAGTAAAAGTAGTAAAAGCTATACTCTGCCTCCGAGAATTTTCCTCCCGTGGCGGCGCCGTGGCTGGCCGTGACAGGCAGCTTACAAATGGTGGTCCGTCCGGGGCTCGGCAGGCAGAGAAGAAAAGCTAAGAAATAAGGAGAGCAACGAAAAAGCATAGCCTCAGACTCAGTTGAGACCAGCAAAAAAGAGTAGTAAACAAGAGAGCATAGCCTCTGACTCAGTTGAGGCCAGTTAAGAATTAAGCCGAAGCAGAGTAGCCGGCCAAAAGCCATAAAAAATAAAGAAGCCAGAAAAGCCATACAGAGAAAAAGCCTTGAGCTTTAGCAAAAAAGCCATAAAGAAAAAAGCCATGAGCTTAAAAGAAAATAGAGAATTAAATAGCATGGTAAAAACCATGCAGAAAAAAAGCCATTGAGCTTTGGCAAGAAAGCCATAAAGAAAAATAAAGAAGAGGAGAAAAAAAAAAAAAAAAAAAAAAAAAAAAGTCAAAGCCGCTTATGCAATTGTGCTTAACTAGGTGCGTTAGCTGCTCCTCAGCATTAGGCTTCCTTAAAGCCACAGCACCTTCTCAAAAAGGGCTCAAATATCCACCCTTTCAAAAATAAAAGGTGAAAAGCTAGGTAGGGACAAGAAAATAAAAGAAAATAGAGAAAATAAAATAGAGAAAATAGAACAAAAGCACCTTTTTAAACTAAAGGGAAGGAATATGAAGGAGCCCTAATTAGGAAGGGCTGTTGTAGCTAGCTGGAAGCCATGGGTTCCACCTGATATGTATGTGACGCACCTGTAGGCACCCGCAAACCTGAAGGTATATAACCGGGTGAAAGCGGTCCGAGTTAGGAGAACGAATTCATTCGGTCAGTCGGGCAGCCACTCGGTCCGTCAGAAGAATCAGAGCGGGCCAGAACATAGGCAGAGCGGTTACAGAAGAAAGAAGCCAGAAAAGCCATACAGAGAAAAAGCCTTGAGCTTTAGCAAAAAAGCCATAAAGAAAAAAGCCATGAGCTTAAAAGAAAATAGAGAATTAAATAGCATGGTAAAAACCATGCAGAAAAAAAGCCATTGAGCTTTGGCAA
The DNA here is from genome assembly GCA_025594165.1 of Tamias sibiricus. Taxonomy (NCBI): domain Eukaryota; kingdom Metazoa; phylum Chordata; class Mammalia; order Rodentia; family Sciuridae; genus Tamias; species Tamias sibiricus. Next base: position 53,011,703 of record CM046659.1, read on the forward strand.
GAAAGCCATAAGGAAAAATAAAGAAGAGGAGAAAAAAAAAAAAAAAAAAAAAAAAAGTCAAAGCCGCTTATGCAATTGTGCTTAACTAGGTGCGTTAGCTGCTCCTCAGCATTAGGCTTCCTTAAAGCCACAGCACCTTCTCAAAAAGGGCTCAAATATCCACCCTTTCAAAAATAAAAGGTGAAAAGCTAGGTAGGGACAAGAAAATAAAAGAAAATAGAGAAAATAAAATAGAGAAAATAGAACAAAAGCACCTTTTTAAACTAAAGGGAAGGAATATGAAGGAGCCCTAATTAGGAAGGGCTGTTGTAGCTAGCTGGAAGCCATGGGTTCCACCTGATATGTATGTGACGCACCTGTAGGCACCCGCAAACCTGAAGGTATATAACCGGGTGAAAGCGGTCCGAGTTAGGAGAACGAATTCATTCGGTCAGTCGGGCAGCCACTCGGTCCGTCAGAAGAATCAGAGCGGCCAGAACATAGGCAGAGCGGTTACAGAAGAGAAACCAGATAGAAGAAGTAATGATTGGTCAGAGTTAGGCCGAGGCTCCAGAGGACTGGTCAGAGTAAGGCCGAGGCTCCCGAGGAAGACAGAAGACAGAAGACAGAAGAAGGAAGAAAGAAGAGAGAAGAAAGAAGCTCTAGTCTTTCTCTCTAAGCTAAGAAGACAAGAAGAAATCTTTCTCTATCTTTCTTTCTAAGACTCTAAGCTCTCTCTAAGAAAGTAGAAGTAAATGTAGTAAAAGCTTAACTCTGCCTCCGAGAATTTTCCTCCCGTGGCGGCGCCGTGGCTGGCCGTGACAGGCAGCTTACCAGGCAGCGTACACCCTACAACAACACATCCTTGCCCATCTGGAAGGAAATGGACCTGTGCTTTTCTGATGTTCATCCATGAAGCAAGAAATTGGTATCCATGGTGGAAAAGCAGGAAGCTCTTCCCCAAAGGATCTAGAATCTAAAATGATCCTGTTGATTCTAGATGACCCGGATTGGGATCCTTTTGTCCATAAGTTTCCCAAATCTATCCTCTCCTCTAGAGACCAGACAAGGATCAGGAATGACATAAGCCAGGGAAGGTAATGGGAGCTGGAGTTGACAGTGGATGGAGAAAGAGACACAATTTTTAGAAAATGGGGTCTCAGAACTCTCCACCTGCTTCTGGCTCCTGATTCAGAGCAGCCCTTCCATGCAGAAACTAATACTTCTACTTTGGGCATCCTGGACACCCCCCTACCTTCCAACTACCAGGATGCCTGCCTTTGATCACTCCTGCTACTCTACTGATGAGCTCCTTTCAGAGTGGGCAAGGTGACCATTGTTCTGAGGCCATAGCCCCAAGACACCATATGCTAAAATGGGGCTTCTTTGAATACCCCCAGGGAAGGTCAATTTTATTGTCTTTCCCCCAAGCAGTGGCTCCAGCAGAAGCTCCAATGTCAGCTCAAGAGGCCATGGCTCCTTGATATACTTCTCTGCCTGAGAGCTGTCTACCTGAAGATATTAAGGTGGATTCTGTACTGATAGGTTGCTGGCTGTGACCCTCGAAGATGTTTTTCCATCTTTCCACCAATCTGACCCAGTCTAAGAGACTCTGAAGCCATGGACTAGGCTTTCTTGTGCCCAAATAAAGCCACTTCTTTCATACTGATATTACCAAGGCAACCCCTCATGTTTAGGCTCAGAAAGGAGTTTCAACACTTTGTTATGGGATGGCTTGGCTCTGGTATGTTCACTGTGGTAGCCACAGAAGAAGAACTCAGGGATATTTTTAAAGCCCTAAAGATTTATATTGAGATTTTAGAGGTTCATGAGCTCATGAAATCTTAGGTTATGTCATTGTTGTATCTGAGCCAATGGAAAGGGATCTAAAGCAAATGCCTCTAGAGATACCATGGCTTTTCACAGTGAGAGTTTTCTATAACCAGGGATCAACTGATGACCAAGTGACTAGCTAAGGAGGTAGCATTATCTTACCATTTTCTTAATCTAGTGAGGTTCCAGATCTTATTTCTGTGTTTGCTGACAAGATGCTCAGCTGTCTGGAATTCATCTGTGAAAAGTCCCACAGGAATTTGGCAGCCACATCAGAGCAAGGGAACTCATTCAGAGTGATTAGAATGGAAAGTTATGGCCATAACTTTCTAATACCACCAATTCACAACAGAGATTTGCAGTCCTGGGGGACTGAGTCACCATTTAGCTTATTAGGAAATAGAGACATAAGGCTCAGCCAGAGGAATTTGGATCATCTCAGTACAATAATATGTGAAGGCTGAGGGCATGCCTACTAGTGTACAGACAAAAGAAAAAAGATGGGGCCATCAAGGCAGGATAGGGTAAGAAAAGAAAGATGGTAGCCAAAGTCATGATCCTCTGGTTCTGGATTCCCCAGCCAAATCAAACTTGTCATCGAGGTACTGGTAAGCAGGCCCCATGAGTTAGAGCATACACCTCCCACATTCAAGCCACTGGGCTCTGCTTCTTGGATAGTCAGGTCCATAGACAGAGAAATTTTACCTTAAAACTGAATGATATAGGCCATAACCTAGAGGAAAAGTTCAGAAGCAACTTCATTTTGAACTCTAATGCCCCTGTTCAATGACTCCCAGACTGAATTCCTTGAAAACATATCCTAAGGCAAGGACTAAGAGCTAATGCTTTAGGAAGTACAATGCTAGGGCACTGAGAGGAAGGAAAAAAGGAAAGAAACTCAGGGAAGGATAGGGAGTAATTGCAGTTTGATGCCTTATAGTGCTGTCTGCTGCTTCCCAACAAGTTTCAATGAGATGCAGCTATTTCTTGACAAATGTACCTGCTTAGCCACACAGGTCACCTCTAGCCAAGCCACACAAAGGAAAATAATGTACCACCAGACTGTTCATCTTGTTCATCAAAGACAAGAATGGAGAGGGGACTTACCTACCCATCTTGAGTCTCACTTACCTACCCATTTCTGAGTTGCATCAATTTGCTGATTGCCCATGGGGAAGCCAGATTCCCACACCCTGTAGCTTGATGCTCATTCATGCTCAGAAGTGCTAGAAGGAGACAGAGATTGGGCATCAGCCCCACATCATAGCCTTGCCAGAATCACGCATCACTGCAGCAGCTACAATGGTGTAAGCCTTGAGTCTTGGAGGCAGGAGAGGCCAAGAGAATGAGGGTACCTGAGATGCTTCAGATAAAATGACATGATATCTGGTTAAAGGAAACTATTTCCCCCTTGCACCTAGTTTTCAACATAACTATCTTTAATTCTGAAACCACTACTAGGATTGGCAACATATGAAGGTTAGATAGCAAGTGCTCCCTGCCCCTCTGGCTCTCTGAGTAACCTGCTGGAATAGAGATTTCCAATGCTGAGTGACACCTACTCACTGAGACAGGTTTTCCCCTCTCCGTGTACAAGTCTATCATTGACTGAAGGGAATCAGGGTTGGCTTGCTGGTCCACTGGGGGACTCCTGTCTAGATTTTTGACTTGATGCTGAGGCCAAAATGAGCTATGCATTCACTTTTCCCTATACTGAGGCAGTATAGCATTAGGTTGAAGGTTTAAAGTTTTGGGCTGTGAAGTCAGTTGTTGTAACCAGGTCCCCACTTACCACTGAATCTCTCCCTGTCCTCTCACGTGGAAAATGGGTGTAAGTCAGTACCTCCTCACAGAGCTTTTGTGAGGATGAAATAAGGTCATCCCTGTAAGGTGCCTAGACAGCGCCTTGTACCTACCTACAAGACATGAATAATTAGTTTTTCTTATTAACACATAGAAATAACTTTGACCATTATCTTATACATGATTTTTTTTTGTCCTAACTGCCCAAAATTTGGAAGGTAAACCGCAGCTGCACTTGCCCTTCTCATCCCTACATACTGTTTTATTTGTCCTGACTTCCTGCTCTATTGTATTGCCATTGCATTGTCATGTGTTTGTCCTTTATAATAAGCTAGACCTTTTACCCAATTCCCCTCATGCTTTCCACCAGCCCCATGTCCATTCCCATTTTTCCAGATGAGCTGGCTGCTGGCCTGTGCCCCACACCCAACACCCTCTCTAGGGTGGGAGCCTCACCCTTCCTTTTGTGTCACTGGAGAGGGCTGCCCCCTCCTCTAAAAGATGAGGGCAGCCAGGCAGGACCCGGCATGCACTGAGGGCAGCAGAGGGGGTAAAAGTCCCAAAAAATAAGGCAATCATCCAACCACTGAAACTCCTAAAAGCCGGCTCTCCATCCTTACCATCCTCAAGCCATTTAGACAACACTTCTGGAAAGGAAGGGGGCACCCTCCTAACCCCCATTCCTCCCTCAAATGGTACATTCTGTTTCCTGGAACACATACTCTTTCAGGTAATGGATGGATTATTATTTGAGATTTAAAACTCAAAGCCACAGGATACAGACTGAATTGCAGTCTTCCTAAGACTCCTAAAGCTACAGACTCCCAGGTATAACCTCCTTGTGTCTTCAAAGGTCACACTCACCTGTGTGATTTCTTTATAACTTCCAAAGGGCCCCCACAGCTCAGGCTGGTGACTTTTCCAAGCTGGGAGCCTTCCAGCACAGCCTTTTGTACTCTAAAGAAATAGTGCAAAGTGCAGGGGAGGGGGGAGCTTGCAGCTGCAGCCAGTTCCTCCTACCCCAGGATGCTCCAGGCTCTCTGCAGCTCCTCCTCCCCTACTGGCCAGGAAGGCTATTCAGGCTTTTTGAGACTGAAAGAAAATGTACACCAGGTGCTGCTGACACCTGGGATGGAAGAGTGCCTCCAGTTTCTTAGGAACTATGGGTGGCTTTCCCTGTGGACATTCTCAGGTCCCTGTGACCCCAGGGCCTCACCGTCATCTTGCAGGTCAGGGTACGAGGTGCAGACTGACCTGGAAAGAGTAGGAGGATCCACCACAAGCCACCCCACAGCCTTCCTCATCTGTGTCAGGAATCCCAAGTGAATCAGGAGAACCAGGCTAAAATAAAGGGCCAGCTTCACAGAGACCAATGTCCTGAGACATCACGTAATCCAAAACAATCCCAGGGAAGCCAGGTCCTGCCTGCTATGGGTGACACCCCAACAATCCCAGCTCATTTGTTCAAGACCCAGCCACACCCACCATCATTCAGATAGCCATTCAACTTTCAGGTTCAGACTGTCAAAGTGTAACATTAATTCTACATAGATGGATTTAATTTCTGAATTTGAGCCCCCATTCTGCCACTACTAGGGAATTTACTCTTGTTAAATTTAAATAAAAGTACATGCACACTTGTCTTCCTCACCCGCACTACCAGCCTCTGCCAGCCTCACCCTGCCCCCTCCATAGGGTGCAGACACCTTTGTGCTGAGAGGGGTGCCAGGGCTGTATGAGGCTACCCCCCAAAGCCCTCTGGCTGTCCCACTGTCAGCTGTGACGTCATGTCTTGGAACAGGCTGCCCGTGCCAAGCTCTAAGAAGCTATGTTGTCCTTGAACTACGCCACAGGCAGGCAAGCCCAGGTCCCTGTGCTCAGGGGTCACCCAGACTTTTCTCAGGGTTCTGTCAACATCCTCCCAAACCTGGGGCTTGGCTCTGAGAGTGTGATCCTTTCTCTGACATCAAATTCAATTTATCTCCTCTCCTAACTCAAAATCAAAACCAAAAAAAAAAAAAAAAAAAAAAAAAAAAAAAAAAACCACTTCAAAGCCAAGAAAAGGTTTGCATTTGGCAGAAGAAGAAAAAAAATGTTCTTACGTAATTATTAATTCTTTCCAATTCTGTTATTTATGAAATCAACTTTCTACTCCTTCAGGTCTATTGACTGTTGGAACTTGAATACTAAGAATAATTTAAAGTTAGTAACAATTTTTCTCCTCTTGGCAAAGGACCAAGGCCTCTCTGCCTGTGGTGTAGCCCAAGGTGCAACACAATCTTTATGACCCATTTACGGAGCCCCCTGGATCCGGGCCCCTGCTCTGGGCATAGAGGTAGAATGAGCAAAGAAAGGAAATTCCCCACTTTTCAAATTAGCAAACTTTCAGAACCCAAAGGAAGTAAAAATGACTTAACCCAAACTAGTGCCATACAGGCTCCTGCCAGTCAAAACAGAAATGGCCCCTGCCGTCGAGGTCGGTGGGTCTCCCACAGTTGTTCCAAAGGGAAGCATTATGGTGCCTTCCAACTGCCATTTCTTCACTATTTTTCTTCATTTCTTTCTGAGTTCCTTTAACAGAGAAGTCAAGGAAATAAAATTGAGAGAACATCAGACAAAGAGTAAGGATCCCAGAAATATTTACCATTTTTAGAATTTTAGAACAACACAGATGTTGTTTTACTGTGGCATAAATAATGAATAATATTTTATTTCATTTTAATATTTTTCCTATTAACTAAATTGTGATTTTTACATTTACATACTACTATTGGAGTCCACATTCAAATTTCCTCAAATGTCCTAATACTTTTCCCCCAGTATTCACCATCTACTCAAGGATCATACTGCCTTTGGTTGAATGTCTTGCTAATCTCTCTTTTTTTTAAAAAAAATATATATTTTTTAGTAGGTGGACACAATACATTTATTTTTTATTTATTTGGTGCTAAGGATTGAACCCAGGGCCCCACACATGCGAGACGAGCACTCTCTGAGCCGTAGCCCTAGCCCCTTGCTAATCTCTTTTAACCCGGGATAGTTCAGACTTTTTGTAGTTTATGATATTGACGTTTTTTGTCGGGGAGAAGGGTGCCGGGGATTGAACTCAGAGGCACTCGACCACTGAGCCACATCCCCAGCCCTATTTTGTATTTTATTTAGAGACAGGGGCTCCCTGAGTTGCTTAGCACCTCGCTTTTGCTGAGGCTGGCTTTGAACTTGCGATCCTCCTGCCTCAGCCTCCTGAGCTACTGAGATTTCAGGTATGTGCCACTGTGCCCCACTTGATATTAACTTTTTGAAGAACCCAGGTCAGCCAGATGAGGTGGTGCACACCTGTAATCCCAGCTACTCAGGAGGCTGAGTCAGGGGGATCACAAGTTTGAAGCTAGTGAACAATTAGTGAGAACCTGTCTCAAAATGAAAATTTAAAAGATCTGGGGATGTAGCTCAGTGATAGAGTACCCCTGAGTTCAATCCCCAATACTGAAGAAGAAAAAAAAAAGAATCCAGATCAGTTGTTTTTCATAATGTCCCTCAATTTCAACTTATTTGATTGTTTCTTCTTGACTAGATTTGTATTCAGCAGTTTGGGCAGAAAGTCTATGCAGGAGGTATTGTGTCCTCATATATCACACCAGATGCTGGGTAGCAATTGGTCCATCACTTATGGTAAGTTTGATCACTTAGTTAAGGTGGCATCCGCCATATTTTTTCACCACAAAAGGGCACTTTTTCCTTTGCAATTAGAAAGTAATCTATGAGACGATACTTTGAGTCTGCAAATATTCTCTTCCCCAACTTTTCAACCAGTGGTTGTGCAGTATCAAAAATTCTTTAAAAAAATTCTTGCCAGAATTATTACTATGGTGGTTGAAATGCTGCTTTATAATTCTATCATCCCTCTATGTTTTTTAATTGACTTTCTTCTACAAAGAAAGGCCTTCTCTTCTCCCATTCCCCTTGTATTTGGTGTAAATGTAGCCTGATGTGTTCTTATTTAATGCAATGAGTTGTTAGCCATAACTATTCATTTTAGTCAGGTTTTTCACTGTTGTGATTAAAAGACCCAAACAGAACAATTTTAGGGGAGGAAAAGTTCATTTGAGGGCTCACAGTTTCAGAGGTCTCAATCCATAGACAACAGGCTCCATTCCTCAGGGCTTGAGGTGAGGCAGGACAGCATGGCAGAAGAGTATGGCAGAGGGAAGCAGCTCACATGATGATCAGGAAGCAGAGAGAGAGAGAGAGAGAGAGAGAGAGAGAGGCTCCACTTGCCAGATAAAAAAGCCATGCCCCCAGGGACCCACCTCCTCTAACCACTCCTTACCTGCCTTCAGTTACAACTCAATTAATGCCAACAGGTGATTAATTCACTAACTGAGCTAAGGCTCTCATGACCCAATTGTTTCTTCTCTGAACCTTCTTGCATTGTCTCACACGTGAGCTTTTGGGGGACACCTCACATCCAAACCATAACACGGTTGCTGTTAATTTTGATGATCAGGTTGCCTCACATTTGGCTGGGAGAGACCCTTTAAGAAAACCCTGGGGTCCTTTTGGCACTCTGTCAGTTCTGAGCACATGGTGGGATTTAGAATGAAAGAAAGAGATTGAGGGAAGTACAGAAGAAGAAGAAAGAACCATGAAAGACAGAACGAGAGAAGGATATAGTGACAATGACAATTCTTTTCAACTAAATCAGATCTCATCTTCAGCCAGAACTTTCCACTGTCCACCACTGGGGCTCAGACACGTTCGGGATTCATGGGACAGGGCTGACAGTGGTCTGCAATGCAGGGGGTGTGTCCCTGAGGGACACAGTCTGTTTTCGGAGGGCTAAAGGACAGTAGGAGTCAACCTAAGGCAAAGAGAATCAAGCACAGCTGTTTGGTCCTTGGTTGTTAAAGCAGAGCAGAAGTTCTCAAGATGATTGGGCCACCATGTGGTGTGACTCCATCTCCAGTCAGCTCTGAAGGTGAGGGCAGCAACTGAGAGGAAGGTGAGCCCCACACCTCAGGAAGGCTCAGGCAACACTGGGCCACTTTTACCAGGAGGAACACAAAAGCAAAGAGAGCCATGCTTCCTGTGCAGTGGAGCCTGTTATAGACTCAGAATCTGAGTCCCCCAGGATTCATGTGTTAAGATTCTATTGAGGGACACCTAGGATGGTTCCACAGTCTCGCTATTGTGAATTGAGCTGCTATAAACATTGATGTGGCTGTGTCATTTATAGTATGCCGATTTTAAGTCCTTTGGGTATAAACGAAGGAGTGGGATAGCTGGGTCAATTGGTGGTTCCATTCCAAGTTTTCTGAGGAATCTCCATTCTGCTTTCCATAAAAGGAGACATTTAGGCAATTAACTAAGCTGTAACTGATTGATTAATTGCCTAAGCTGTACCCAACTAGATTGTTTTCTATGTTTCACTTCTATTTTCTACAAATACTGCCATATCACATTGTTGGTTAGATTTCTCTGAATCTTCTGTGGTTCTGGGAGCTGCCCCATTTATGAGCAGTTTTTGTATTATTTTACTTTTCCTTGGCTTTCTTTTTCTTTGCTCCAATAAATTCTACTTGACATAAAAATAAAAATAAAAAGATTCTAACCCCCATGTGACATGGTAGGAAGTGTGGATTTGGGGAGGTCACGGGGTCCTGAGAGTTAAGTCCTCATGAATGGGATTAGTGTCCTTGTAAAAGGGACACAAAGAGCTGTCTCACTCTTCTACCATGTAGAGAAGTGAGCTGAGATATCCGTGTTTGTGGATATAAACAGAGAGCCATCTGTAGCCCAGGTTGGCCCTCACCCCAGCCTGACCATGCTGGCACCCTGGTCTTGAACTTCTGGCATCCAGAACTACTAGAAGTAAGTTTAGGTTGTTTGTAAGCGGCCCAGTCTATGGCACTTTGTTAAGGCAGCCAGAACAGACTAAGGCAGAGCCCATGTAGCTTTGGTTCCCAGGGAAGCCACAGAAGAATCCCCTTTAGCTGGGGAATCCCTTGCACCTAGTGGGAAAGAGCAGCCAGCATGCAGAGGGCTGGTGAACATGACAGCCTTGGGACTAACTCCAGGAATGCTTGAAGTGAGGGAGAAATGGACTGTGTGGCCGCTGCAGGACAACCAGCTGGAGTCTTTACCTGGGAGGTGAATGTGGTGGTTTCTATTAGCCCTCAAACAAAGGTTCAGAGGGGTCTGTAGGATCTTGAGGCCAAGTAGCCGCTAACTGGTTGACATTCACCAGGTGGGAACTCCTGGCCTGCATTCTTTCTCCCTGGCAGAAGATAAACGAAGGTAGATGTGGAATCTTAGAAGAATGCAAAGAGAACAACAAATCTCTTTCCTCAAAACTGGCATGAAAAAGACTTAGAAATAGCCACAGAATGGTCTGCATACACAATAGACAAACAGGTGGCCGCGAGAGACCCCCATACTGAGCAAGGGATGTGAAGGTGCCCAGGCAGCAGCACTCATGGGGTGGGGGAGCAGGAAATCCCTCCTGGTGCCAGCTCAGCTGACCCATGAAATGGAAAGGAGAGAACGAAGGGGAAACTGCACCTCAGCAAAAACAGAATGACTACAGGTAGAACCATGCAGAGACAGAAGGCAGGGTCAAGGGAGAGAGTTCATGTGTGGCCCTTAATTTGTTGTGCTCATTCGTGGGGCCATAGCCACTGTTCAAAAGCCCTGGTGGCTACAGTAGCTGGTCCCCAATACAAACCTTTGCTTGTCTGTCTTAAATCTCTAAGCGTGATTTACAAGAAAAATACACTTTCCTTCCAAGACCAAGTTTGCTTACAAGCTTTGTCCACTGCCGCCCCCTAGTGATTGGATGTGTGAGATACCCCAAGATCCATCTCCAGAGCTGGAAAAATCCAGTGACCCGGTGAGGACGACGCGGTTTAGACTTGTACTGTCTTGCATGTTCCTCGAAGTGCAGCACTTCCACACAGGAAACCCCACGGATCTGGACAACTCTGGAAAATAAGCAGCATATATTCTAGCCCCAAATCCTGTCATTTCAACATTGCTCTAGAGCCTGTTAACCACAACAGGAGAAATAGAACAACCCAGGGTTCCAGAGTCAGACCTGCACTTGAAGCCTGGGCACCTTGGTGATTTGCGGTCAGCAGCTTAAACTCTGAGCCTCCATTTCCATCAGGTAAAATGGGGCCGAGGCTGCACGTATCATACAGACGTTGTAACAACCGAGTGAGTATCTATCACTGGCTGGAAGCCTGGTGGCTGCTGTGAGGTCAGACCTTCTAAGACACTGTGTGGTTGCCGTTGCTGCTGCTGCTGCCCTGAATGGCATCTTTCACTTCCCTAGAATTCAGTCCCATTTATGGTTTCTTATCCTGCAGGGAGGCAATTCTTTCTTGTATCTAACTGGAAGTAAAAATGTGTTGCTATAACTACTTAAATCTTCGTTCTCTTGTTCTGTTTTCCTTATTTTCTAGTTATTTTTTCCCTTCTTTGTCTGGCTTCTGACCTTTCTTACAGTTCATTTCAAAAGGAGAAGAGCCTTGGCATTGCAAGAAGTGCAAAACCACAGGCCGCTTTTTCCTGATGCTCCTTCAGCTCCTGTAAGAGTCCGCCTGTCACCCTGACGCACCCAGAGAGCCACGAACAACCAGAAGGGCATGTTCAGACCAGTCTTTGCTCAAAGCAATTGACTTCCTCAAAGACTTTATCCTCTGGTGGTTAAAGAAGACCAGGCAGACATAGGAAAGGGCAGACAATCAGGCAGGGAGTGCTTTAAGACTTCAAATCAGGCTTATTATCACTGAGCAAGCTTTTGCAGCACACAACTTATGAAGCACATATGCACACACACAGAGACACATTCACACACACACATGCACACACACACACACACACACACACACACACACACACAGAGGTTCAGAGCAATTATAGGCTTATGAGATCTGCTTGGGGATGGTGGGAAGTAATTCCTGAAGTCAGCTACCAAAAATAGCTCGAGCACCTGGACTTCGCAGATGTCAGGATAAAGAGCAAACAGCTTGTTCTTGAGCAAACACCTTTGACATAGCCAGGAGTCACCCAGGCAGCCCTCAGAACAGGTGCTGGCTCGTCTCTGCTTCCTGGAGGGGTCAAGAGTCTTCCATGCCCCTTTGGGGTCTTCTGAGACAATAAACAAGGGGAAAAGTGGAAAAGATAATCAGGAAGCCCAGAAACTTCTTTATCCAAATGCCTCCTTCTTAATGCTGAAGAAAATGCACCCCTGTCACCCTGAGTTGCAGAAGACTGGAATTCTTCTTACTGCTCACTAGGAAGGTCCTTTCCAAAATTCATGCTCCGGGATAGAGACACCAGCCACCCGGCAAGACTGTTAGATGCATCTCTGCAGTAAAGTTAGATAGCTTGTCAAGGCCTAATGGGAAAGCAGCAGAATCCATCCGGCTCTCAGTTCCTTCAGGGATTCCAGACTGCCCTGCAAGTCCACACCAAGGATGGATATAACAGGAACAAACCAGGGACCCACTGTGCAGATCCCACCCCAGGAGCTGGGGACACTGGGGAATGCCCAGGCCCTCTGCACCTTGTTTAGCTTCACATTTGTACCCCACACATTTATGCTCAACAAATGTCTGTTCAGTTAAACTGGAGGTTTTTGTGCATGTGTATTAGAAAAACTCCAAGATGCCTCCAAGAGTTAGGTGATGGTAGATAAAGATACGGGCCCGAGAGGTGACAGCTCTTTCTCAGGGAGATGAACATTCATTGAGCACCTCCTTCATTCCTCACAGTGACTATGAGAAAGGGCTAGAATCTCCACTAGACAGATGCAAAGGCTGGGACACGTTACTGTTGCCGCACAGTTTGAGGAACCAAACAAGGATTTGGAATCAAAGCATGAACACTTAGAGGAGGTCTGGTTACAATGCTGATATCCTGAGTGGCTGCAAATGTTACTGTTAGTGGGAACTGTCATCTAAGAAGATGGCACACCCAGTCAGGAGACAAGCTTGGCTAAGGCAGCATTTAATAAGCAAGCCGTGCTCCTGATCAGGCAGCCCAGACACCCAAATCTTGACTACAATTGTCCGTTGCAGGCCACTCTTTCAGGAATCTGAAAGAGGCTTTTTAACTTTATGAAACCAGCCTAAAGAACCAGATGAGAATTACCGCATTCACCTTGGGGAGCATAGGCTTTATTGTCACACTGCCTAGTAAAACCATGCTTGGACCAATCTGTATCTGTGAGACCATGGGCAAGTCAATGAATCTCTCTGCACCTCAGTTTTTTCATTCATAGAATGGGATTACAAGAGAAGTGACATCATTTAGTGTGAAAGTTAAATGAGATGACACACTTCAGGTACACAGCCTGGCATTCAATTAAGGTTCACCCTTATTATTAATACCACCCATCACAATTCTATACAACAAAAGATAAATAATCTATGATGGGGTGAACTCAGTTGGTAATTTCCAAACTCTCCTTGCTAGGAATTAGGAACAGCTTTAAGGTTCTCTTTTGCTTTGGGTTTGCATCTCATGCCAATTCTGTTCTGTACGACGCACACTCTCCCCGTCCCCTCTTCACCCCTGTGCTGGGAGAGGGCAGAGCATCCATCCACACAAACACTAGTGTGATCCACGGAGCCTTCACAGGGGCTGGGATGGCAGTCTGGTGCTAGTGCCTGTGTTCAGCGCAAGACAGTGTCAATTGCACTGCACATGGAGGGCTGGATGCCTTGACTGGTCCCTTTCCTTGAATCACAGTCCACAATACTAAATGCAAGGAATAACTAATATCTGCTCCAAGCCCACAGATTGCTATAAATATGGTCTCCATCCATTGCATTTTGAAGGAGAATGCCCTTTACCAATCCTTGTTGGCATGAACACAGAGGGCACTGTAGCATATTTATCAGGGATCCCCAGAGAATTAGAGCCAATAGGCTCAGGTGGGTGTGTGTGTGTGTGTGTGTGTGTGTGTGTGTGTGTGTATGAATTGGCTTATGTGATTAAGGAGGCTGACAATCCCAAGGTCTGTAGGGTGAATCTGCAAGCTAGAGACTGAAGAAGGGTCAATGTTTCCATTCAAGTCTTGAGGGCAGGTAAAAGCCAGTGTCCCTGTTTGATAGCAGCCAAGCAGAAGGAATTCCTTCTTGCTCATGAGAGATCAGCCTGTTTGGTTCTATGGAGCCGTCAACTGACTGGATGGGGTCCACCACATTAGGAAGGGCAATCTGCTTTACTCAGTCTCGGAGTGTAAATGTTGATCTCATCCTGAAACAACCTCATAGAAATATCTAGTATAATGTTTGAGCACCCCAAATATATGGGCACCCCATGGCCCAGTTAAATTGGCATAATATTAGCCATCGTGTGCAGTGTGAAGTTTTCCCTCCTGAGCTATAGCTGTGTCCTCCTGGCTCCTCCATCTTCAGCCTGTGTTAGGCATGGTGAAGGACTGGTACTCTGCTCTTCCTGGTGGTGAGTGCATGCTCAGATTGAGTATGAGCTGAAAAACACCTCCCGTGATGCAGACCCAAACTCTCCCCAAATGAAATGTGCAGAGCAGCAGCATCACGGTCTATAACATGGTGAGAAGGACATACATGGCCAATTCTAGCAATAGCCAGACCCAGTGGGAATCTTGGTTCTACCTCCTCCTGGTTGGTGGACATGTCACTTCATCTCATCAATCCTCAGTTTTCTCATCCTTAAAGTGAGCATAAGAATATCTTCTTGAAGAGAAATTTGGGGAATGAAAGTTACGTGTGCAAAACACTTGACCCTCCCCCAGTAAGGGGGAGTGTTCACCATTGTCCCCGTGGTGTCACCTTGTGCAAGGACCCTGCTTGCAGCAGTGTGAGGGGGTCTCTGCTCCCCATTCCACCTGCTAGTCAGGCAGCATCCTGCACCGCCTGCAGGCTGATGACCCTCCATTGTGCCTCTTCCGCTATTCTTGCTGTTAGGCTTCATTAACTGTAGCAGAAATCTGTTAGGTACAAACCTCCTGAGATTCCTTCTGTGCCCCAGAATAGCTTCCAATTCTTCACAATAAAAATGAGCATCCTAACTCTTCTTTTCATACTCTCAACCCCCTGGGACGTGTTTAAAACAATAATCAAAGTAGTATAACTAGTTGACACACGTCTTGAATAAAACAGGCTGCCTCTAATCCCCATGTCTCTTGAGCTCATTCAATGACCTTCAGTCTCACTTTAAATGAAATCTTTCTTTGCAGGGATGGAAGGAGGTGTTGCGCATCCTGAATTCACTCTTCTAGCAATCTGACTCCCTACCTCCTTCCTCCCGGGCTTCACTTCTGCTCTTCTCACCCTCCTCTCTCAACAGCCTCCCCACATTTCTGCTCTCCTGCCCCAGTACTGATGGTGATGATGAGTACTGATAACATATATTGAACATCTACTATATGCCAGACACTACCATGTACTAAGTCATTTACTTCCCACAAAAAGCCTATGGAGTGCATATTACTGCCATTCCTACCTTTCACATGAGGGACTAGGCCACTGACATGTTCAAAAAGCTTGCCCCACACCACAGCTAGTGGATGGCCAAACCTACCACACATTAAGGATCTGCCAGCCATTCTTGGGTCCTTCTCCTCCTTCATCCTTTTACCTATCCCTTACCAGGTCCTATCCCTTCTGAATCTATCTCTCATCAGAGCTGGTCCTGCTGTGGAACAGGCTCTCACTGCCTCTTGCCTAGATTCTCATTTGCTACAGCCTCTTTGCTAGTCTCACGCCACTAATGCCTCCCCCTCCTCATTATCCTCCACCTGCCCACATTGAACCAGGCACTCACTTATTTAATTACTAAGCTACTATTATGTGCCAGGCATAGTAGTAGATTTCAAGATCACCAAATTGGTTAAAATGGTCCTTGACTCCAAGGAGCTTGCAGAATTGGGAAAGTCAGACAGGCAAACCCAAAGTCATAAATATTTGATGACAATGGACTGGAAAACTGGGCTTCACATGAAATGGAAACTGAAAGCAATGACTGCTAGATTCTTCTTGGTATAGTGCATCAGGACTGATTTGGGCAGCAAATCATCATAATGGCTTAAATAAGATCTATGGTATTTGTTTTTAGAGGTTTTGTTTTGTCTTTGTTTTATATACCCAGAATTCTGGAGATGAGAGGTTACAGGGGTGGGACAGAGTTTCAATAATTGTAAGGCCTATTCTGCAATTTTTGTTTGGTCTCTGCTTCATAGTCACAAGATGGCTGCTACGGCTTCAGCTATTGTGGCCTGCTTCTATCTTCAAAATCAGCAATGGTGGGTTGAGTCTTCATATCACAACACTCCAAAGGCACTTAAATTGACATTTCTCATCAACTGACTGAATTTTTTGCTTCTCTCTTCCACATTTAAAGGACTCTTATAATTATATTGGACCTACCTAGATAATCCAGAATAATCTGTCAGTTACCTTAATTCCATCTGCAACCTTACTCCATGTAACATAACACAGTCACAGGTTCTGGAGATTAGGACATGAAGAGTTTGGGCCACTATTCTGCCTACTTTGCTAGAAACTAGGAAACACCTTTAGGCTGGCAGAACAAGGTGAGGAAGTTGACCATGAGGGTGCCTACAAGGCTCTGGAGAATCTTCCCAGGGGGCTGCTGACCTTCATGGGGGCAAGCACCACTGTGGGTACCCAACATGCACTATTGGCAGCTGTACCATGGGAGCAAGTGGATGGAAAACACCAGCCCCTGCTGCCACATCCTTCCGACACATTTGACTGACAAAGCTTAATAGTGCACCAGCAAAAAAGAGAAACATGGAAAGGATCCCGCTCTATTTTAGAGCAGACAATAACAGGCAAGTGAGGAGCTAACAAGCAATGAAACTGACACAGAGGGGCCTTAAATTTGGGGTGGTGACCAAGGATGACAGTATATGAAGTCTGGTGAGTTTATGGGTCTTGATTTCCAGAAAAATTCTAGAACATAGTTACAGTGTCCAGCCACAGCTCATGGCTGTGCAGGTTGGTGCAAACACAAGCACCTCCCAGCTGAGCCCACAGGCCCCTTGGCCTATGCAGACTGTGCCCTGGGGAGAGCCAAAGGCTAGGCTTATGTTTAACACCTGGAAATTCACTACAAACTGCCAAAGATTTCTTTTGACATTTAAAATGTCTTAAGACATCAAATACACTTTATCTCATTCAGCTCACTGTCCACCTGGGCCCAGTTAGGTCACCCCTCAATCTATAACCACTGAAAAATGAATCATCTTCTTTTGGTCCTGGTATACAAAACAGCCTCGTGCCAAATCCCATCTCTCACCTTATAATTCAGTGACTGGTGAGTTCCCTCCCAGGTTTCATTTGGAATGCTTCAACCTTGAATCCCTCAGCCACCTCCATAAAGATGGAGGCGTGTAAAATATGATCTCATCGGACAGGCCAGGGAACAAGCCAAATTAATCAAATAGACTCTCAAGGAAGTAAAGACATCAAATCTAAACTCCTATGAATTGTAAATTCATTCTTCTCTGTGTTTAATGAAGTTTTTAAAACTCTGCCCTCACTCTTCAGGTCTGGTTATTGTTGAAACTGCAGACAGTCAGGGTTGCAGGAAGCCTGAATATCACTAAAATATGCCTATTTGTTCTGTCATGGTCAGGGTCTCAAACAGTTCAAGTAAAAGGAAAGAATATGGCTGTCCTGAACATGGTAGTAACTGAATTTGCAATTCATTTCTTTTCCAGAAAGCAAATGATCCCACATTGTAACCTCATTGTAATAATTCAAATAGTTGTGTTTGGCAGATTATTTTGCCAAGGGCAAGAATGCCACAACTCATTAATTTTTTCCTGGCAATTACCCATGTTTCTAACACTTTTCCTTGGGATGAATTGCATGATCAGACATTGTCCCCTCTTAAGCCTGTGTGGTCAGCCCTTTGACAAATCCTCAGGGCTCAGGAGAGTGGGGCAGAGAAGGTTGGCCATCACTCCTGCTTCCAGCTAACTCCTCACACTTCACATCATCTGTAACAAGATACAGTCCGGCTTTGTCTTGGTTTCCTCATCTGTACCAAGATGAGGAGAGTCTCCTATCATCATTAAAAATAAAGGCTCACTGAGGAGGAAGTGGAAGAGATATTAAGGAACCAATTCAAAGTTATCAAATCATCTATTTATAAGCAAAACCATTTTGTAACTGGTTGAATTGTTCATGAGCAATAATTTTTCTTTCTCTCGAAGTTGTTTGAGCTACGTTGTGGGGTTTCACTGGAGTGCACAAGCAGATTTATACTCAGCCAAGGACTTAAGGGGATCCCTATTCAGCTTTCTGGGATTCCCAGATTCTGGGATTGAGTATTCTTCTTCCCAGACCTTAGCTGCTTTGTCTATTCCAAGACCTGACCTCTATCTCTTCAACTCAGTGGAATTGCATTGCTATTTAATGTCCCTTTCTCTACACCATATTGTGGACTTCCCTTCCAGGCAGAGAGAGGTTCCTGGCAATGGGAGAGCTCATCTTGTCTTCTCTCAATCACCACAGCCCTGTGGTCTGTCGTCTAGTCTGAAAACAGTGGGTTTTATATTGTCAAACTTTTTAGTTACTTAGTGAGATCCTGTCTCAAAATAAAAAGGGCTGGGAATGCAGCTCGGTGGTTGAGTGCCCCTGAGTTCAATCGCCAGTACCAAATAAAATTAGTAAATAAATAAATAAACTCTTGGAGTAGCATAAAGAGAAAACATCAAGAAACTCGAAGCTGGGTGTAGTGGCTCACATCTATAATTCCAACAACTCTGGAGGCTGAGGC
Source organism: Tamias sibiricus (assembly GCA_025594165.1). Lineage (NCBI taxonomy): Eukaryota > Metazoa > Chordata > Mammalia > Rodentia > Sciuridae > Tamias > Tamias sibiricus. Next base: position 53,030,120 of record CM046659.1, read on the forward strand.
AGGAAGATGACAAGTTCAAGACCAGTCTCAGCAATTTAGTGAGACCTGTTTCAAAAATTAAAAAAATAGAGCTTGGGGATGTAGCTCAGTGGTAAAGCACTTTGGGTTCAATTCCCAGTACCAAAAAAGACAGGGGGAGGGAAGCGAAGAAAGGAGGAAGGGAAGAAACAAAATGAAACACCATGAAAACCAATTGACATTTTATCCTTTTTAGGTTTGTTTTGAGAGCATTCAATATTCATAGTAGGTTGAGCACATGCTGCACTCCCTCCCTCCCTAAATTCATAGAATTTATAGGAATGATATAAATATAATTAGTAAATACTTAGTAATGCTTGGAAAGAGGAAGAATTCATTTCACCAGAAACTGAAAAAAAAAAAAATCATTTTAAAGAAGAAAAGCAAATTGAAAAACATACTGCATGATTTTTAAAGTGTGGTCTCCAGACCAGCAGCATCAGCATCACTTGGAAAATATGTTCAAAATGGAAAATCCTGAGCCCCACCCCAGACTTTCTAAACCAAAAATACAGCTTGAGAACTGGGAATGTATCAATTAACAAATTTAAATTAACAAGTAAAAAAAAATACATTCTTTTTTAAACTGTTTGAAACATCTTGAAAATATTGACTATATACTTGGCAACAAAGGGATCTCGGAAGAAAACTCATCACATTTGGGTTAGAATGTTAGGGCCGCATTTTTACTTGCACAGCTAGCAAGGAGTAAAACGAATGGATCTGAAAAGCCTGTACAATTTATCAACACAATTTGTAGGAGTTAAATAAGCAAACTTCTATTTCCTACAACTTCAGTCTGTGGATTAAATCAACACCTTATTTTACTCTTGAAACGAATACTGTATTCAGGAACTTTGTACTTGGCATTGAATGAAATCCCAAGAACTTTGTATTGAATAGCTCAGGCAGAACTTACTCTTAACTCACAAACTTCTAACTCCCAGATTCTTCAAAGCAAAAGCAATAGAAAATGCAGAATTAAATGTAAATACAACCTTTCCCTGTCTTTGTTTCCCATGTTCCTGAGACCACCAGAAAATATCCCTTAACTCCTTTCTCATTTTCTAACTGCAAAGAATAATAACCATCCTGACATAGTAATTAAAAAACACAAACTACTTCAGAGAGTAAAACCCCTTCCTACCAAAGCTTTGCTTTCTTCCTGGTAGCTTCTTTTACTTAAAACCAAGCCTGCCCCTCCCCTTCTTTTTTGGTTTATAATTGCTCTTTTTCCTGAAGTCAACACAAATCCAGGAAATTGATGTCATTCAGGTCATGTTCACTGACCAAATGCAATATCAGCAAACAATCCTAGGAAAATCTATGCATGTGAAAAACATAAAACACATCTATAAACAAACCTCTGAGCTTAAAGGAAACCAAAAAGAAAGCTACATTAAATTTTTTATAAACTGCTGACAAATGTCTCTCTGCAGAAGAATTTACGAATAAATTACAGTGTATTCACAGTTTAAAATGAACAAATAAAAGCTGTATGTATAAACTTTTAAGCTAATAATGAGCAAATGAGGCAAATTTTTGAAACATTTACAACAATATTATGTTGTTTATGGGTCCATACATAGGTATTTAACTGTACAACAACAAAGAGTAAATGTTCAACCTCAACCTGAGTGCAGCAGCTGCATCTGAAGAGAGAGGTTTCAAACTGATGTCAGGGAAAGGTACAAGATGCTTCAACTATACCTAGTTTTATTAAAAAGCAAAGACTCAAGCAAATATGACAAAATGTTAATATTTGATAAAGAGGGTACATGTTGTTTTGTCTTATTTTTCTGTACTTTTCCATATGCTTGGAATAGTCATGACTTTTTAAAAACACAAAGACACAAAAAAGTCCAAAGAAAAACGTACAGCATAAAATGTATTAGAAACAAGAACTGAAAATAAATTTTACAGACAGGCTGGCAAAAAGCAGAACAAAAGAATGAAAATTTCAAAAACATGAATTTATTATAAAACAAAATACATCCAGACAAAAGTGCTAATGTGTTACCCAATAATTATATCTACTGAGGGGGAAAACATCCAGACCAGGGATCTTAAATTTTTGGTCTTAGCACTACTTTAGACTTTATTAGTAATTTATTTTTTGGTACTGGAGATTGAACCCAGGAGTTTTTAACCACTGAGCCACATTCCCAGCCCTTTTTATTTTTTATTTTTAAATTTTGAGACAGGGCCTCACTAACTTGCTGAGGCTAGCTTTGAACTTGTGATCCTCTCGTCTCAGCCTCTGGAGTCACTGGGATTACAGGTGCACCACTGTGCCGGGCTATTTTAGACTTTTAAGTTTTTTATTTGACATTTCTATCAATATTCAATGTACTAGAAATTAAAACCAAGAAAATTTAAAATGTTCATTTATTTTAATATAACAAGATGACTGTAACTTCATTTTCCTAAACAAAAAGATCTGGTGAGATGGGTGACATTGTTTTACAAATTTACAAGTCTTTTTAATATCTGACTTACTAAAAGACAACTATTTCTATATTCAATCTGAATGATATGTTATTTTGGTTGGAAAAAAAAGGAGGAAAAGAAAATCTAGCCTCACACAGTTTATGTCCTTGGAATAAGAGAATCCATTTCAGACAGTTACAGCCAAATTCAACAAGTGGCTTCTTACCCCCACCCTGTGATCCCTCCCCAAGGGCCTTACACATGGTAGGCAAGTGCTGTACCACTGAGGTACATTTTCAGTCTTTTTTATATTTTGAGACAGGGTCTCACTCACTTGCCCAAGCTGGCCTCAAACTTGGAATCCTCCTGCCTCAGCCTTCAGAATAGCTGAAAATACAGACATGCACCACCATGGCTGTTATGGTTTGTAAGTGAGGTGTCCCCCAAAGCTCACGTGAGACAATGCAAGAAAGTTTGGAAAATAAATGATTGGGTTATAGACTTAACCTAATCGTTAACTTATTCCTATGGGATTAACTGAGTGGCAATTAAAGGTAGGTGGGGTGTGGCTGGAAGTGGTTCATGGGGTGTGACTATGGGGTATATATTTTGTACCCGGAGCGTGGAGACCTCTCTCTCTGCTTCCTGATCACTATGTGAGCTGCTTCCCTCTGCCACAATGTTCTTCCACCATGATGTTCAGCTTCACCTCAAGCCCTGAGGAAAATGAAGCCCGCCTTCTATGGACTAAGAACTCTGAAATTGTGAGCTCTCAAACTTTTCCTTCTCTATAGTTGTTCTGGTTGGGTCTTTTAGTCACAGCAGCGAAAAATCTGCCTAAAACAATGGCCCACAAATGGCAGTTTCTTGAAGATTTATCAGTTTGGAGTCTGAAACTTATCAGTGAACTTCATGCAGTGTTACACTGAAACTCAACAGTTTATCCTGCTCCTTGCAGGGGGTCTTTTATTCCTGCATGGCTTTGTGTAACTGAGCCTTAGTTATTTGGAAAATATTGGTTAACTGAATTTTACAGATCTTCCAAATATTGACATATTTCATCATACAAACAAAATCACAATACTATGGATTTCATCAGAAAATGCATTCTTCAGTGACTAATACTGATACTGATACTGTTTTTACTAGAATGAGGGGTGGTGAAAATGCAGTAACCACTAGCACATTTCAGAGCCACTGGTATGATATTTGCTGAGGTGCCATCAATGCAGAGTAAATACAGTGAACAGGGCAAATAATGTCTTATGAAAATAATTTTGGCCTTGCAAATCCCTAGAAAAGGTCTGGGGGATGCCCAGTGGACTATAGACCACACTTTTGAGAACAACCAAAGTAGATAATCCCTTAGAATGTACAATCAAGAGAAAATAAGAAAAGGTACATTAACATCAGAAATGTGTATAATTTAAAAATTGTTCTATATACTTAAAGATACTCTAGTAACTTAAATTATATTCAATATCCTATTACACACACATGTATTATGTTACTAAAGATACTTTAGTAACTTAAATTATATTCAATATCCTATTATACACACACACACATTATCTAAAAAAGGCAATCAAGCCAGATAGCTTATATTGAAAGTTAGGATCTTAGATTCTCTACTTAGATGTAAAATGAAGAGGATGATGTAACACTCTTCCCCAGTCCCAGTTTAACCTGGTGATACTGAAAAGAACTAATGTTAAATGCTTTTTAAATGTCTGGCATGTTGTACAAATGATGGTAGCTGTTATATAATAGAACTCTGCTGATGAATATGAAATGGCTTGATTTCTAGGCAAACATAAATTACAAAAACTAAGTGAATGAGAAAAATCTACCAACCAGTTTGCAGAACAGCCTGAACTTGGTCTCTTTTTGCAAACATGGTCTATAGCCTTGTTCTGTGGAATTACACCTCGTCTCTTGTAAACACCTGAACAGATCCCATAGCTACCTGTAACTTCAGTCTAATAACCCAGTCCATTGGCCCTCAGTTCAGACAAGGTAACATCAAGGAATCATGTTAATTCTTCCATTACCATCCCTTCTCTAGGGACTCATATGATGAATGGAGTCAAGCAGCAAACATCCCTTAACCAAGGTTGCTACTGCAGGTTCTGGTGGTCTCGGCTTCTCCCATACATGTAGGAAGATTCCACAAGTGGCAGTGCCCATATGCAATCTCTGTCCCAGGATACAAGACATGGGAAAAATCTGGCCCTAGCTTGAATTCTGTAGGAAACACAGCTATTATTGCCTGCAGCTGTATATCCCATAACTTCTCACTATTGGAATAAACAATCTCAAGGCAGCTTAGGCCTGGACGCTTTACAACACAGCATCACGGACCTCCAAAAAAACTAGTCTTTCCATAACAAACCAAAGGGTATAGGCTGTCTTACAGGTATGGCTTTCTCTCCATTTTCTTTAGGGGTTATCAACAAGTCAGCTCCCAACTATACTCCTTATAAGACAGTAGGGAAAGGTAGGCAGTTGGATACAGATGAAGTATCTAGTCTGGTCTTTCATAATTCAGTCAAACTAAAGCACTAGGAATATTTAAGTCAAAGAGGAATGGACTTAGAAGCATAGAGCTACCTTTGTACACCTGAACAATCACTGAGTAGGAGTGTGATAAGCTTTTTCCTATGTGATTCTGGAGTGAAGAAACAGGACAGACTGATAAATGCATGAGGGGAAAAAACAATTTCAAACAAGAACCATTAAAAATGAGTTGTCCTAAATTGGAGTAGATAATGTGAACTTTCTGCTACTTCACACCCAAAAGATGCATGATGTTGTGATGTTGAGGGAAGGGCCAGAATCCAGGAAATTAGATAGTGACTCCAGTGTCCCTTTAAGTTATTTTTTTTAAATTCAAAATAATTTGAAGTTAAAATTTAAAATTCAATAATACAATCATCCAATTCTTCTGAAAAGCTTAGTTCTGAAGGGAGAACAAAAGTAATAAGAAGAGGTTGTACAGTGGACGGCAGGAGCCGTTTGTTTCAGATAGCAGAGGCATGAGCACCTTTACAGGCAGTGGCAAAGAAAAATAGAGGCTGAAGATATACTATCTGGCCTACAGATAAATTTTCCAGTGGTGTGCTGCAAGCACTCAGCCAAGGGCTAAGGCAGTCTGAATCCCTAAGCCAGTCATCACTAGCCACGAACAGCCTCTTCAGTTCATCTCTGCCTACTTTAGAAATGTTATTTGGTGTATGTGCTATGAGGAGAACAGTTAGTAGACCCCATTTCAGTTAATCCTCAAATCAAAAAATTAATTTCATCCATTCATTTAACATTTGAGCACAACTAAGTGTTAGTACTTTCTTAGGGCTAGAAATACAGCACAGAGCCAAAGAGACAGAGTCTGGCCCTCAGAGAGAGATAAGGAGGAACCAAGTATATATTATAAGACTACAGATATCATAGGTAAAAATAAAGCAGAGTAGGGAGGGCAGGGGGGGATATTGGTTAGTCAGCAAAGACCTAATGAATAACAGTGACATTTAAGCAGATTTCAAGCTGGTAAAGGAGCAAGTCAAAGATGATGATTTAAAAAAAAGAGAGAGTGAGTCCCAGAGAACAGAAAAATGCAAAGACTATGGTAGAAGCGTGACTGTTATGTTGAATAAATAGCAATGATGCCATAATATAGCCTAAAAGATACTTCAATAATAAGTGAGTATTTCTCAATGGTTATTAATATCTGAAGAGGGCAGTGTATTCATCCAATAATGAAGAAAAACTTTCAGTAAAAAAGGTAACATGTAAACTATATAATACACTGCCTGAAAAGGGAAACTAAAAAGTTAATAATTATTACTTTAAAAAATAGTAGTAATAGTAAAAATAAACTAGATCTTCTCTACCAGAAGTGGAATGCTAACTTTGAAACCTTAAATGCCTGCCCCATACTTTCTGCAGCCCCCAGAATGCTGGGCCACAGTTGATAGCACAGAGCAGAGAGGACCCAGAGCTCCAATTAGAAAGGTCACAGGAGCATCAAGACCTACCTTACCTTGTTCCATGATTGCAATTACTTATTGTGTTCTATATTATGTTGATCTGTAGTGCTAATGCACTCTGTTAAAGCTCAATGAAAATCAGAATAAGTCAAGTTTGAATAATAAGCAACCCTTTATTTGCTGACTGCCATTACAAAAACTGATTACATTAGCAACAAAAAAGTGTTTTCTTCGAGTTGATGTCAGAGGCAGTTACTCCCCAAAATGTTAAGTAAAACAGTGTACAACATCAGTATTAAAATGTTAAATTTTACATTGTCTTTACCACTTTGATCTTCTGAACAATTTAATTGAGCAAAATAAGGTAAAAGATTACATGTTTATTTCATCTTCAGGAATGTAAAGGTCTAATTATTCAAACAGTTTTTATTATAAAACTAAACTCTGAAGGTGTCTACAGAGTTGGCTTTTTTTAAATGTTTTTCTTTAAATCAGTAGTCTAACAAGGATTAGAAAAGACAAAACTCTGTTCAGTGTTTCTGACAAAGTAGAAAGGGTGAAAACATAAATAAGGCTTTAATTTGGCAAAATATAATACAATGCCTTCTGTTTTCCTCAAATGAACAGTTTCCCAGTCACTTCACTCTGTAAAAGATCAGAAAGAAATTCATTTTAAAACAAAGCAACAAAAGGCAATCAGAATACATTTATTGTGTACGCATTCCACTTGATCTAGCTCATTCCTTTCAAGTAGGCTCAAAGAAATGCACACTAATGATAATCAAAACAAAAGACAAGCCAGTGGCGCACACCTGTAATCCCAGCATCTTGGGAGGTTGAGGTAGGAGGACGGCAAGTTCAAAGCAAGCCTCAGCAAAAGTGAGGAGCTAAGCAACTCAGTGAGACCCTGTCTCTAAATAAAATACAAAATAGGGCTGGGGATGTGGCTCAGTGGTCAAGTGCCCTTGAGTTCAATCCCCAGACCCACCCCTCCAAAAAAGACAATTGTGAGGATTCAGAAGTTTTCAGGTAAAAAATTAACAATGTAAGCCAAATCCTATCAGAAAATATTTAAAAGAACAACATTGGGAATGATTTTTATTAGCCCTACTCAAGAGAACATAAACCTAAAGCAAGTAAGTAGCATGGAAAAGAAAGACTGAAATTTACAACTCTTCCTGCCTCAAATAAATATTGATAAGGTCTAAAGGCAAGGGATACTGGACAATCTTAATAAAGCTGTCCTTAAATAAATCCCTTCCAACACAAAGGCCTGTTGACTAACTTTAGAACATCGAACATATTTCCTAAAACTTTTGGTAATATTATATGCAAAGAAGGGCCCTATATTAATATTAGACCCAGGTTTAGGATATTACTAACAATGCTAGCAAAAGTGGTTTCTTTGGACTGGACCAAGAGGAGAAGCCATTCTCAAGCAGATATAAGAATTAACAGCAAGGAAAGAAGTTGCAGATATACTGTGAGAAGAGTTTCTTATTTTAAGAATCCTTGTTAAAAATGAAGTGAAAAATTAGGGTGCTGGCTACAAGGAAAACAAGATTAAAATAAAACATTGAGCATGTTTTCAATATCGAACAAAGGGACCACACAGAGAGAGTAAGGTTGCAGTCATGGGAAGGAGAGAATGAAGAGTTTCCCCGCAAAGCCATGTTGTTTCATAATTTGAGACAGGGGAATGCAGCAGAAACATGACTTCAAGAAATCGAAGAGTGAAGGAGCCCTAATTAGGAAGGGCTGTTGCAGCTAGCTGGAAGCCATGGGTTCCACCTGATATGTATCAGAGCGGCCAGAACGTAGGCAGAGCGGTTACAGAAGAGAAATCAGATAGAAGAAGTAATGACTGGCCAGAGTTAGGCCGAGGCTCCAGAGGACTGGTCAGAGTAAGGCCGAGGCTCCCGAGGAAGACAGAAGACAGAAGACAGAAGAAGGAAGAAAGAAGAGAGAAGAAAGAAGCTCTAGTCTTTCTCTAAGCTAAGCTCTAAGCTCTATCTTTATCTTTCTTTCTAAGCTCTATCTTTCTTTACTCTACTCTAAGCTAAGAAGAAAAGCTAAGCTCTATCTTTCTTTAAGCTAATCTTTACTCTAAGCTAAGAAGACTCTAAGCTAAGCTCTACTCTAAGCTAAGCTCTACTCTAAGCTCTACTCTAAAGCTCTATCTTTACTCTAAGCTAAGAAGAAAAAATCTTTCTTTCCCTCTCTAAGCTCTAAGAAAGTAGAAGTAAAAGTAGTAAAAGCTCTACTCTGCCTCCGAGAATTTTCCTCCCGTGGCGGCGCCGTGGCTGGCCGTGACAGGCAGCTTACAGAAGAGGGCATTTTACAAGGATGAAACACGGAAAGGAAGAGTCATTACTTTTGCTGATTGTTAAAAGAATGAGGAAAGTCTTCTGAGAGTTAACTGACTTGAATTAGCATTTTAAAGACAACATATGCTCAGTTTGGCCATATATGAGAAGTCTTTAAAAGTGAGACAGTATGCCTGCAACATCAACTTTTCCAGGATACTTACCAATCCCTGAGGCCTCTGTGTAACTATGATATTCTTAAGATGTAGGTCCAATTCAGGGAGGAGTTGCCCCAGGTCTGTCTCCAGGATATTATAATAATTTTAGGGCAAACAGCCTCAAAGAAGGATACTAGGTGCATATGTGAATACTCTACCCTAGGCAGTGTGACCTGAGTCATTCATAAAACAATAAAACCCAAGTAACAAGAACAATAAAACCTGCACTTACCAGCTGGAACACAAGTCATTTTTAAATGCTGATCAACTGGCGCTTTCTAAGGTAATATAGATAATAGAAGTTCATTTGGATTTATTTATCCTCAATTAAAATTCTCACTTCAGATGTTCAAAAACAGATTCTTAGATTACTCCCAAGAGCAAACTTCAGTAAAACAGCTTCCAACCTAAAGAATGGAAGTCTAATACATGCCTTAGGCATAATAAATTTGTGTGTTCTTTTCCATGTAAGAATTAATTAATTGATTGATTGATGGTGATGACTTTATTTTCAGATCAGCAATCTTACACCAATAAAAATGTTATGGTCACTTCATTTTACCATGTCATAAACAGAGGGGAAGCAAGAAAATATCACCCAAATAGTTTGCCTGAACTAAGATAATAATTAACTAATGAAGTAGTTGCAACCATTATGGCAATGCACATACCCCAAAAGTCAAGGGACAATAGAGGCCGTTTGATAGAAGGTCAAAGTAGGCAAAAATAAAAAAATTTCCCCCTCCAAGATAAAAGACCAAATATATATGAGAGGGAAACAAAACTCCAAGAAAAGAAAAGGCTGTAATCTAGAGCTTCCAAGACAGATAAAGAATGAATATTTCCTTTAGTGAAACAAAGAGCTTCCTTTATTTGTGGTAAATACACATTATCCTCCCTTCACTATGTCAGTTATCCTTAAATAGACAGTGGACCTTCAATTCTCCTTACCCAGGGCCTGGTAGTGTTATTTCTCCTTTGTGAGCTGTTGGTTTGCTGACTGTAGCAACTGCTGCAACTGTGTGAGAGTCTGATTTAGACTTATAAACATTTTCTCCTTTTCAGAAGACTCCTGAAAAGAAGATATAAGTGATGAACTCCAACACAAGGAAAAGGAATGTACAACCAAACCAGAAAATATTTTATTGTTGTTTCAAATACATACATGAAAATCTGAAAAAATTACATGAAAATCAACAACAGCAAAAACCACACAGAGAAATGTTGTTTGCTAACTATTCCTGCAAAATAGTTGGCACCAAAAAAAAAAAAAAAAAAAAAAAACTATGTTGCAAAAAATGTTGTCTCACTTAGCTACCTACGAAGAAATCTGTAATCTATGAATATCAAAAATAAATCCATTTTTTCTTTCAGAAAAAATAAAAATAAAACCCTTACCTAACAAAGGAGAGCAGAGTCATAAGAGCACAAATCACAGTTAACATATACTGAACTCTTATTGGGTGCCAGGCACTGCTACCCACTATCTTAGGTATAGTAAGTATTAACCCATATATTCCTTTCAACAACCTTATAAGATAGAGTTATCATACAGGGTTATTAGTTACATTGCCTTTTTTAGATGGGCAACTAAGCACAGAGTAATGAAGCAATATGCCCAAAATTACACGTAAAGGTACAAAGTCACAGGGCCAGATTTCAAACAGGCAGTCAAACTCCAGAGGCTTCACCCTTAAGCATTATACCATTATTTCTCTCTACACAAACCTTGAAATTAACATAATATCTCACTAAGCAACAGTAAAAACAAACATTAATCAAAACAATTGCATTTGAGAGATGATACTTTGAAGAAAAGAAGACTCTTAGTTAAAAACAAAATAATAGTAGAGCACTTGCCTAGCATGCACAAGACCTGGGGTTCAATCCTCAATTCCGCATCAAAACAACAAGAACAAGAACACAAAATATCTGATGGAAACAGTTTTCTGGTCAGAGACAGATCCTGCAAAAATATTTTTTTTTTTTTTGGTACCGGGGATTGAACTCAGGGGCACTCGACCACTGGGCCACATCCCCAGCCCATTTTTGTATTTTATTAGAGACAGGGTCTCACTGAGTTGCTAAGTGCCTCGCCATGGCTGAGGCTGGCTTTGAACTCGCGATCCTCCTGCCTCAGCCTCCCAAGTACTGGGATTACAGGCGTGCGCCACCGCGCGCGGCTCCTGCAAATATTTAATCTTCACATAGTTTACAAGGTAATTGGCATAGAGATTTTGGATTAAGGGAAATACATACCATTTCAGAGGAAACTTCACTATTCTCTATAACAATAGTGTCTCCAGCAGCTTTTACTATTTTGGACTGTATAAGATCCAGTGACTGTTGGGCCTGCAAGGAAAGCAATATGGTAGCCAATAAATAAATTCATGCAAAATGAGTGATTCTGTTATATACTTTATACAATATTAAAACTCTTCTCAAGCCAGGCACAGTGACACATGCCTATGATCCCAGCGGCTCCGCAGGCTGAGACAGAAGTATCACGAGTTCAAAGCCTGCCTCAGCAATGGGCGAGGTGCTAAGCAACTCAGTGAGACCCCATCTCTAGATAAAATACAAAACAGAGCTGGGAATGTGGCTCAGTGGTAGAGGAGTGCCCCTTAGTTCAATCCCTGGTACCAAAAAAAAAAAAAAAAAACCCTCCTCTCAAGATGACATAGAATTTTGGCATCAAAATGAAAATAGCTACATCCCCCACCAGATTATGAGAACACATGCTCACTGTTTCAAAAAGTTCAAATCCAGAAACTGTATGAAGAAATTTAAAATAGAAAACATGATCAATACTTAGGTTAGCAGCAGATTTGGGGTCAGTCAATTATAGTCCAGACTTTTTGGACAGCTGACATCTGAAAATGTTTTTTAAATTTTTAAACATTTTTTTAAAAAGAAACAAAGAACATTTGAGAGAAACCACATATGGCCCACACATCTTCCAATAGTCTGACTCATAATCTAGATCCCTCTCTGTGCATAATACGTGCTTACAGGAAACTGGTAGAAATTTTAATATAAATGGGTTTTTAACATATATGCTGTATTACTTTTTTGTTTTACAAAGTATTTTATTAACATTTTTCAGCCGATAAATATATGCATTTTCAATTGAGTGTTGCACAGAAATAAATTTATTTCTATTGTATAAATCAAGGCAGGTAACTGATAAAGCCATCACTGCCATTTTAGCCATCACAAATAACATGGCCTATCCACATCTTTGAGTATCTGTTTAGTATCCTTAAAGTACTTTCTAAGAAAACTATGCTGCTAGATTAAAAACTGCATGCTTTTAATTTTGATTCAAGGGTCAAAAATTAAAACACATCAAAAAAATTCACAGCTCAACACTAACTGTATCAAGTAACAAGGTTAGTACTATAAAACTCTAAATTCACATTTTTCCTACGTTAAAATGATATGAAGCAATTCTGGATTCCTAAACTTTTACATAACAATAATTATAAGCTATAAGCATATAGACCACCCAAAATACTCCTTTCCTACTTTGAAAGGTAATATTTTTAAAAATACTTATTAAAAAAATCTATTAGAATATGAATATTTAAATGTTTGACAGTATATAATATTGGTGAGGATATAGGGCAACAGGAACTTTCAGACCATGTGGGGAGGAATATAAATCACTATTGGATTTTGGAGATATCAATTTATAGTAACTATTAAAATTTAAGCTGAGTGTGGTAGAGCACACCTGTAATCCCAGCAACTTAAGGAGATTGAGGCAGAAGGATCACAAGTTTGAGATCAGCCTTGGCAATTTAGGGAAACCCATGTTTCAAAATAAAAAATAAAATAAAATAAAAAGTCTGGGAATGTAGCTTAGCGGTAGAACACCCCTGGATTCAAACCCCAATTCTGGGAGGGGGGTTAAAGATGTGCATACCCCTTGATGTTGCAGTTCCAAGAAAATAACATATTTGCTTTGTTAATTACTGTATCTCCCATAAACACTACCATAGCTTTAAAGCAGTTTTGATAAAAGCACATATGAACTTCACTATTAAAAGTGTCTCATGGTGGGCGCCGTGGCACAAGTCTATAAACCAGCAACTTGGGAGACTGAGACAGGAGGATCCCCAATTTGAGGCCAGACAGCAACTTAACATAGCCTGGTCTCAAAATTAAAAAGGACTGCAGAAATAGGGAGGTAGTTGAGTGTTGTAAAGCACTCCTGGGCTCAGTCTTCGGTATAAAAAAAAATAAAATCAGAAATACAAATAAACTATTAATCTAATAATAAGAATAAAAAAAAATGCAACCCTAAAAAACCATCCATTTATATATGAGATTAAGAGATATGTACCTGTACAAAGAAATAAATGAAAGTGATTGCTGAAACAACAGAAATGTATACCTCTTTCAGTTTTATCCATAAAGATCAATAGACGTGGAGCCGGGTGCAGTGGCGCACACCTGTAACCCCAGCACTAGGGAGGCTGAGGCAGGAGGATTGCAAGTTCAAAGCCAGCCTCAGCAATGGCGAGGTACTTAGCAATTCAGTGAGACCCTGTCTCTAATAAAATACAAAAAAAAAGGGCTGGGGATGTGGCCCAGTGGTCGAGTGCCCCAGAGTTCAATCCCCGGTACACCCCACCCCCCAAAATCAATAAACATGTACTTCATAAACGACTACATGTGTGAAATCCCAATTTAAAAATATGAATGTAATCAAATTATATAATTAAATCTAAATTTTTACTGTTTTATAAATAATCATAAAAATGTGATGAAATGAAGTCAATTAAAAATAATGGAAAAGTAAGTCAAAATTTAGTTCCAAAAAAAGTAACTGTACAAAAGAGCCAGCTTAAAGTTATAAGAATACAAAAGAACAAGTCCAGAATTAACTGTGTTTTCTTAAGATACAAGATACAACACAGGCAGACAATACTGTGTCTCCATGTCAAATAGTGTTTTACCTTATGCAAATCACCAGCTACCTTCTGTCTTTCACTTTGTTCAGTTTTTAAGTTTTATGACTGTTTCATTTAACTGTGTCTTCAACTGTAAAAAAAAAAAATAAAAAATAAAAAAAATAAAGGAACACCACAATTAACTTAATTTGCATGTTTCTTTGATTATACTGATACCTCTAGGACTTTAGAAAGAGTATGAAAGAACAGGATCACTAACAGTTATTATGCACAGTGGATTAGCCAATATGCTACACCAGATGTACAGAAAAGCTAAGCAGTGGAGGTTCCCATCTGTAGACCTAAACGTAAGAAAAGCTAAAGAAATTAACTAGAGTTTGGAATAGAAAACTGCAAATGCAAAAAAATAAAACCATCAATTTCCTATAAAGCGCCTTTTAAGGGAGTCACTATTCAAAGTTACTGAAATCATTCCAAATTACAAGGCGAATAAAAATGTTGTCAATTAGTTTTGAAAGACTTTCTTAATCTATATAGTTCAATTAAAGAGTCAACCGTATAATATTTTTAAAGATTACGAATCCAGTGTAAAATGAAGAACTTAAATGTTGACCATCCTGTAAAGACTTGACTAAAAAAAAGCAATGCAAGATCACATTTCTCAATAACCAACTTGTCAAGTTATAAAAAATCTGTAAAATCTCTAATGCCAATACAGAATGCAAAAAAAAAAAAATAAAATAAAAAAAATAAAGGAACACCACAATTAACTTAATTTGCATGTTTCTTTGATTATACTGATACCTCTAGGACTTTAGAAAGAGTATGAAAGAACAGGATCACTAACAGTTATTATGCACAGTGGATTAGCCAATATGCTACACCAGATGTACAGAAAAGCTAAGCAGTGGAGGTTCCCATCTGTAGACCTAAACGTAAGAAAAGCTAAAGAAATTAACTAGAGTTTGGAATAGAAAACTGCAAATGCAAAAAATAAAACCATCAATTTCCTATAAAGCGCCTTTTAAGGGAGTCACTATTCAAAGTTACTGAAATCATTCCAAATTACAAGGCGAATAAAAATGTTGTCAATTAGTTTTGAAAGACTTTCTTAATCTATATAGTTCAATTAAAGAGTCAACCGTATAATATTTTTAAAGATTACGAATCCAGTGTAAAATGAAGAACTTAAATGTTGACCATCCTGTAAAGACTTGACTAAAAAAAGCAATGCAAGATCACATTTCTCAATAACCAACTTGTCAAGTTATAAAAATCTGTA
Organism: Tamias sibiricus; assembly: GCA_025594165.1. Taxonomy (NCBI): domain Eukaryota; kingdom Metazoa; phylum Chordata; class Mammalia; order Rodentia; family Sciuridae; genus Tamias; species Tamias sibiricus. The sequence continues at coordinate 53,045,276 of CM046659.1, forward strand.
AAATCTCTAATGCCAATACAGAATGCCTCTTCCCTGACAACTGTTTCAATAAAACATGAGGGAAATGGACTACGCTGTCCAAAAAATATCTTTCTTTTTAAACTCATCAAGTTAACTGTTTTTGTCTCCCATCCATTGGCATAACTGTCCAAATAGCTTTGGAGAATTAAAAAGGGAAAATATAAGATACTGATACTTAAAATTGGAGGGATAATTATGAGGGGTGGCATTCCATTTGGAAAATGCATTTAGGGCACTCAACTTAAATACCAAAGTAGTGTTTGCTTCTTTACTAAACTTTGTGTTTAATACTTATGTCAGAGAGGTTAATCTTTTGGTCCAAGAACACAAAGTATGTACAGGCAAACAAAAATTATTTCATCTTAAAATGTGGCAATAGTTAACCTGAGCAAACCAAGACTAAAATAAGATTTCAAACTCAAAAGACTAAGGGGAAGAAATATGAAAGCAAGTACCACTTGAAATGGTTTTTTGACAGAATGAGAGGAGCAAAAAAAAAAAAAAAAAAAAAAAAAAAAAAAAAAAATCACAAAAGAGAACACCAGGCTAAATGGAGATGCAGCCGTAATCCTCTAGACTTATTGCAAGATAGAGGCTGAATCAGCCACTGAGCATCAAAGTTAAAAGGCAAAAATCTCTTACCTAATTAGAAATGATAAAAAAAAAAAAAAAAACCTCCCCCCACACACATATAGGGTAAGGACTTACAACTGTGGCATATCACAATCCTGATAAAACATATGGATAGATCCAATCTTACACAGCAGTGGGAATGAGTTGAATTAAAATACAGTATGGGTAAAATAAAACAAATATTGTATTTAAAAAATAGGTGGGTGTATGTGCGTAATAGTGCTCTATATGTATTTCTTATATGCCCAGCTCAAAAAATTGCTTCTCATAAATCACTGCCATAACATAGAAGAACAATCACAAATGAATAAGTTTTAACTTGGTGTATATATAGTAGTACGGATGAGAAGCTTACTAAAATCTTCCTAAAACACGTTCAGCTACTTAAAAAAAAAAAAAAAAACCTCCATACTGTAACAACTTTTAAGTAAAAAGAAAATACAATGATTATTGTTTGAAACAAAGTAAGATAGCCAACTTCATCTAATAACTGAGCCTGTCAATAATCAGTATAAATTTCTAGAAACTGAAACATGGGAATGCAGGTAACTATATGTTTTAAGACATTTAGCTAATTGTAGTCATCTGTAAACCTGTATTTTGTGGATTACTATGTGCTAAAAGTAATATGTTGATAAGGAATTTTATAATCTTTTGTTATTTGTAGTTTATAGAAAGACTAGTTAAAATAAGAAATTATAGATTACTGTCCTTGAATAAAGAGCATGTATCTTTAACCTTTAATAATCTTCTCCCAGACTAGAAAATAAGAGGCCCAATTAACTACTGTAGTGAAAGAAGAGAATCTTTGGGCTGAGAGTGCTCACCTAGCACGTGCGAGGCCCTGGGTTCGATTCTCAGCACCACATAAAAAACAAACAAACAAACAAACAAATAAATAAGGGTATTGTGTCTGACTACAAATTAAAAAATATATATATAAAAAAAAAGAAGAAGAGAATCTTCAAAACTCGGTCAATCTTTTGTTTCTTTATTCACTGAAAATGTTGTGGTTGGAGAAATTAGGCTTTATAAAATGAAGGAAACTTTGAAAAAGAGTTGGAAGCCAAACATGCCATTGTTAGGAGCTAAGAGAAGAAGAATCATCTTAGGAGTCATCAGAATATGAAGATTATCTTAAACTTACAAAAATTGCCAAGCTAAAGATGGTTAGCAAAGAATAAGTTTGGATGGTTTCTCCACATGTCAACAAGTGTTTTCAGAGCCTCCTTGATACCCAGTGGAGAACAAGCTTCTTACCAAATTTAGCTCTTCATTCTGTCTTACTGCTTCAGAATATGAATCATCAAGTTTTTTCTGCAATTCAGTCAACAGATCTTTCAGCTGCAATGAAGTTTAGAGTTTAAGATTGATCTCCTTACGATATCCCATGTTTTGTATACTACTCGGAAGCTCTTCCACACAAAAACTTATAATGAAATATTTTATCACTCTGTTATAAGCTTAATTTGAATTGAGAAGCAAGGTTGAAAAAATTCTGTTTAAAGTACCTCTCTGACTTCTGTAACATAGGTAGATCGTTCAATTTCTGCCTTCTCTAGTTCCATTTCCAAATGTTCTCGTTCTCTTCTCAGCTAGCAATAGACAAGAAGGAAAAGTTAACACACTGAAGATTTCCTTTTATGATGTTTCCCCACAATGAAAAGTTAGGACAGTTAGGAATATGAAATTATACCAAATCAAATACTGCCCAAGATATTAAGAACATAACTCTAACATTAAATAAAAGTAATCTTAAAACACAAATCTTTAGGGCTGGGGATGGGGCTCAGTGGTAGAGCGCTTACATCACACATGTGAGGCATTGGGTTCAAGCCTCAGCACCACATAAAAATAAATGAATATATAAAAAAATATTGTGTACATCTACAACTAAAAAAGTATTTAAGAAAAAATTTTAAAACACACAGGTCTTTGGACAACCCACAATGCTAAATATTAGTTTATAAGTTACAAGTCAAATAAATAATCAACATACATTTTCCATATCTTTGTTTTCTCTTCTTAATCGCTCTAGCTCTTGCTCTGAAGATGTAAATGATGACTGCATCTGAAATGTGGAACAATTATAAGACCAAGCAAACCACCAAGGGTACACAACTTATACCTTGTAGAATTCTGAATAATTTAAAAGACATTTCAGAGATTTTTAAATGTGTCTCATTTAAAGTCATACTGAGTTTTGAAAGAACTTAAACATAAAGAGTTATATACAACTTGATTTAAATGTTGGTTAAAACCGATTTCATTTGTATGACATCATATCAGGCCCAACTAAAAGTGACTAATTTTTAAATTAATGAGTAACTGATAATCAGCTGTACTTAATCCCTAAATGCATTAACACAAGAGTACTACCAGTGACCCAAAAGTCTACATACATTGGGCCCAAGAAAGTAAGTAACAGATGGCCATCTTTCCACATCCAAGCAAATGGTAGAAGAATTAAGACTACACAGTAACATTGAGGTCCCATGATCAGAAAAATGAATTATTAACTTTTTCTTGAATACTATATATCACGGATTAATATCAGTGTTTTAAAACTAACTTTGAACAAACTCTTCACCTATGGTATCACAGAGTAGTTGTCTAACTTCCAAAGCACTTTACATTGTATATGACTTTCAAACATGAGTGGGTCTCAGACACCCAGAGGGCTCATTAGATTAAACTGCTGCCTCTCCTACACATTTCAGATTCCGAAGTCTGGGGAAGGGCAAAGAACATGCACTTCTCACCTATTCCCAGGCGATGATGCTGCTGCTAGTCTAGACCACACACCTCAAACTACTGCTTAAATTTTTCTATTTTCAATACCTGCTTAATAGTCTTTTGTGATTCATCAACCTTAACTTTCCATTTATTTTCTTCTTGCTCCACACTTCTCTGTAGCTTCTGTAAAATTCCTTCCTACAGATGGAAAAATTCATATTAAACTATTTGAGCTATGAAGGAATAAGTTAATGATTTAAAAATGAAATCAAAATGGAGATTAAAAGTCATTTCATACTGTTTCTGCAAGGACAGATTTATATTTTTCACACTCCAGCTGTAAAAGTGTGTGCATTTCATCAGCTTCTTTCAACTTGTGCTCTAGAACCTGCAAAGAATGAAATAAAAAAATTCTAATTTTACAAGATTTGTGCTTCGAATTTGTTGCCGTATTTAATGTTGCATTACAATAAATGGTTTCAAACTGTTCATAATGAAGCACTAAATTTCAACTTTCCTAAGCAGCAATAAAGTTCAATAACATTTTGGTCATTTGGTGTTTACTAATAAAACTTTTGAAGTCCACTCACTCAAAATAGATTACATAATCTTCTAATCAATGAGTTTATTGCTTTTTAGTCAGATGGTAAAATCAAAAGTAGACACAATGTAAAGGTTACAATGTTCATGTTACAAACAGGAAAGGGAATTTTATTCCTGCCACTTGAGATACCAGAGAAATATTAATATTAAATCCCCTCACTTTCAGTAGTCAAAGATAAAATCCAATCCAGTTTCTTAATACTACTAGTGGAACATATGGGGGCACTCCAAATAAGCAGGAAGATTCTACCTACCTACCTCAACTCAAACTAAAAATAGAGTAAGAGATAATCACATATTATTTTAGAAATGATTATGACACAGAGTTAGAGAAAGGGAAGACATTAGCTTTGTACATAATCCGATGTAAGGAAAACTTATAGTATTTTCACTAAAATCTACACAAAATGAAATCACATTCTCATACTTTCCTCAAAAGATCATGATCCTACTAAAAAACATATCTTCTATATCTTTCCAGAGTTTATGAAAACAAGTTCTGATTTCCTCTTTTTTTTTCCATGTTTAGTTAAAATAAGGACAATTCACTTTTTGAACCAACCTTAACCTCCTCTGAACCTGAAATTCCAGCTATACATTCTTTGGCCTTCTGTTCGAATCCACACAACCATTCACTGTAATTCTATGGGGGGAAAAGATAAAGTCACCAATTTCCCAAAAATATCTAAAATAAGTAAATCAAACATTTAAAATAACTAAATTAGGCAATTATAAAAGAAAACTCCACAGATAACATCTCATTAGAAATTTTAAAAAAGCAACATAAGTTTCATAAATTGAAAATAGTGCAGTCTTGAAATTAAACACTAAAAAAATACCTATACACCACCATCAAAATAAAATCTCATTTATCTCGACAAACAACATTTGCAACTCAATTCTGGACTCAAAGATAGAAGACCAAGGCTCAAACCTGCCTTCCACCACTTATTAGCACCAGGACCAATGAACTCAATCTTTAAATCACTGAAAATCAAGAATAAGTAATTTTTAAAAACTTCTTTTCAAGTACAACAGTACTTGAAATCTAAGTACTTAAAAACTAAGTACTCAATTTAAAAACTGAAAGTTCAGTTTTGTTCAGAGGATTTCAAATTCTTTGACAGCATTTAGGGGTTCCTGAAAATACTTCATCAAATTAAAAATTGTACTATTATAAATTATTTTTAAAGTCATAATGAGAAATGATATGCAAGTGCAAGCATTTCTTTAAATCCAACAAAAACCTCAACTTGTGTTTCTTAAAAGATATGAAGGATAAGAAAATATTTACCTTGAAACATCAATAAGCTTCTTTGTTACTAGCATATTTTAATATAATCATTGGCTATAAAAAGGCTTTTATACATGAAATAAATTTTTTACTGCTTCCCATTGCTGTTTTGCTAAGTAGATCAGCATGGAGAGATTAAACTATAAAGACATTGAGGTTAGGGAGGTTAACTGACATGAACAGCACATACTGTAGTTTTAGCCATTATTCTAAATTTCAGAGTAAATTATTCTAAATCTTTCAAGCTTCCTATGTGAATTTTAAACTCCAATGAAAGAGTATTTGTTCAACATTACAAATCAAAATTTCCTCTTAACCTCTCTTAAATCTTCAGTTTATCTCAAAAAGGAACACTATGTTTCTATTATCTCTTATAAAGCATTTTACTTATGTGGCTGAATTTGAGATGGTCTATCAACTATCAAATAAGAATAAAAACAAAAGAGGATATTGAGATCACCCCCATAGTGCAATACCTTCAATATCACATTGTTTACACAGACTTCCCATTTTATAAAAGAATGACATTCTCACATTATAAATTTGAACCACACTCCAGGTGTATGATTAAACTTCTACTTAACAGCTTCAAATATTGGGATTTAACATAAATTAAAATTAGATGAAAAACTGATTTAATTGCTTAACATTTGTAAATCTCCCCCACCAAGGTCATATAGTTTAACTTCTCCATGTTGATCTGCTCAGCAAAACAGCAACAGTGAACAGTAAATTTTTTAAAAAAAATTTAATGTGTAAAAGCCTATTAATGTTTAATAATTATGTTGTTATGCTAATATCAGTGAAGTTTATTACTTCTTTACATTATAAGGTAAATAGTTTATTATCAAAAATGCTAGACTCTAGGGCTGGGTCTGTAGCTCAGTGGTAGAGTGCTTGCCTAGCATGCGTGAGGCACTCACTGGGTTTGATCCTCAGCACCACATAAAAATGAACAAATAAAATAAAGGCATTCTGTCCATCTACAACTACAAAAAAAAATTTTTTTAATGCTAATTTAATGTATTTTTTAGATACAGAAAATAAGCAGAAATACATACTTTTTAATAAGTACATGAACAAAAGCCAAAGAATATCATCCATATCTTATTGGTGATTTATAAATTTTCAGTCATTTGGTTATTAACGAGGAGTTATTACTATTAATAATGAATTTACTAAAATGGATCAAATTATGTTATATGCATCTATGAATATGTCAAAATGAACCCCACTATTATGCATAACTATCATACACTAATAAAAACATGAAAAAAACAGAAAGAATAAATTTGTGCTAGGCACAGTGGCACACGCCTGTAATCCTAGATAGTCAGGAGACTGAGGCAGGAGGATCACACATTTCAAGGTCAGTCTGTATCAAAACAAAAAGGGCTAGGGATGTAGCTCAGTGTTAGAGCATTTGCCTAGCACATGCAAGGCCCTGGGTTCAATCCCCAGCACCAAAATTTAAAAGCCACATTTAGAAGAAAAATTTTGCTATTGGTAATCTTTCACAATGTTTGAAAAACAGCAACTACCAATCATTAATTCTCTTGGTTAAATAAAATACTGCCAAATAAATAAATCTTTAAATTATATTTCCATTAATAAAGTATAAAGTAGAAACAAAAATAGATCACGGACACAAAAAAAAATTATAAAATATATTCATAGTAACCCCTTCTCCTAGATTCAATGTAATAATAGCACTTGAATTGACAGTGTATTTATATGTTTACCCAGGGCAAGACATTTCATCAGTTCAACAGTAAGTGAACTGATCCACTAAGCTGGTCAAGCCTGAATGTATCCTCTATAATTAAAATGGAAACAAAAGAGTTTTCTCTCTTTACTTGAATTAAATGTAGGTGGTATGAGACTACACATAGATTAGGCTGTTATGTTTACTTACACTACCCCAAGCAACCACACCTAGAGGAACCAGAACTTCCTGGGAAAAGTTCACTCCATGTTTGGGCAGGAAATGTATACAAAAAATGAAAAGCATCTTGTTATACCACAAAGTATAGATGCTATCAAAGTTTAGTAAGGTTGTGTTAAAATGATTGTAGTGGATGGAGCTTAAATAAGTTCCAATGAACCTAGGAAAAAGTAGACATTACTGACCTCATGATGGAAGCACACATCACTGCCTATGAAGTGGTTTTGTACTCACACCACCAAAATATTGAAAATGAACCTGATCAAGCTTCTACTAATACACAAGGGACAAGGAAACATGCTGACACCAGGGATGCAGTCAAGCTGAATTCAGACTATAGGAAATTGCAACACAAACCTACCAAGTTTAAAAGATGGTAGTAGAGGAGTGTTGATAAAAAGAAGAAAACTGATACAATTTTTAAAAGACAACACATGTTGACTTTATGTGGGTTCTGGTTAAAATAAACTATAATAAGTTTTTATTATTTAATTGAAACAATTTTATATCACAACTGGAGAAAGGCAAGCATTGACTAAATATATAAAATGAAGAATATATTTCTTAATGTAATACTATATTTAAAGGAATTCTGTTTTTTAAGAAACACTCTGTTGGGGCTGGGGTTGTGGCTCAGCAGCAGAGCGCTTGCCTAGCACATGCGCGGCCTGGGATCGATCCTCAGCACCACGTAAAAATAAAGGCATTGTGTATAACTAAAACAAATAAATAAATATTAAAAAAAAAAAAGAAAGAAAGAAACACTTTGTTGTTTGACTGCCTTAAAAATAATCCAGGCAGTGCAAGATGGGAGGTAAAACAAGACTTTATATACTGATACATGGCATATATTGATAATTGCTCAAAAAGGATACTGGGCTCACTATTACAATATCTCTTCTTCTGAACACATTTTCCATTAAAATAAAAAAGATGTACCCCACCACTTTAGGAAACACATGCATATTCACTGCATATTCACTGGACTTCTCTGCTCTCAAACACTTGCTGTGTTAATTTTCTGAACCAAAGTAACTTTTCTTTCCTACTTAAAACATGTACATCCTTACATAAATCAAGTTGTTTTCTATTATCTTTAAGATTTTTGCTTGATGAAGTTAAGAGATGACCAAAATCTTGAGTTTTGTAATGTAGAGGTCGGGTTCATAGTATTGAGTAAGAAATAAAATGTTGCTACAACTAAGAAGTAATCACTTAAAATTAAGTTCTATTTTGAGCAAAACCATTAAGAATATTATTGATTTTACGGACCATTCAGAAATAATTCTTTCCCAGGTATGTTTGTAATTCTCCAAATTTTATAGAATACAACAAAAGTTTCAGGTGAATATATTCAAGAGTTGTGAAACAAAGTATTTTTTCTAACTACTCAAAAGCACCCTGAGTTAATGGTGGGAAAGATAAAAGTATCAACACACTATCCAAAACCAAGTGCTGACAGCAAATACTGTGCATTCACAATTTTCTTGAATAATGTCATGTTAAAAAAGTAATAAAATTATTCTTACCAAATGAGAAGGGACAGACACCTTTGGAAATAATTTTTTTGAGAACTTCTTTAGCCTCCAACTCAACAGCTTCCACATGTTGCTGTCTTTCCTAAAGCAGAGGATAGACCAAACAAAACTTAGAAAATAACAATTTTTTAACAGAAGAGAAAAACCTATGGTCTTTTAAGGAGGAAAAAGTGAATTTAAAAAAAAATATTTTAATACTGGCAAATGTCAGGATTTCCCATTTTAAAATATTAAAATGCTTTCAAAATTAGAAAAAATCTGCAAAATCTCTAAAGCATCCTAAGTGGCAAATAATGTTTTATATTAATCAAGCCAAAACAATCTCTGACAATATGGACATTTTCCTTGGCATTAAAAATCAAATGATTTGCCTCTCCAGGAACAATTACACACACACACACACACACACACACACACACACACACACACCCCAACCAGAAAGAAAGGAAGCAGGGGGAATATTTTCCTGGAGTTAAAACTTTATAAACTACCTTATGAAGAAATATGCATCTGGGCAACATAAATGACATTTACTGGCTACTAAATCTCTAACCCAAAAAAAAAAAAAAAAAAAAAAAAAACACTGATAGGACTATACTGTCATGGTAATTAATAAAATGGGAACTTTCATATTTCCATCTTCAATGTCAGGTAAAGCTATTTATGCTAAACAAAAGAACCATCAAAATTTCATGGGTAGAAGAAATGGGAAAAAGAAGAAAGAGAATAGGGAAAAACTGATGACATATTATTTCACTAACGCCAAGCATCAAGAAGACTAATTCTGACACTTGTACATGGACTCCATCAGCTGTAAATTTAAAGTATTACAAACGTATAAATCTAAAGTTGCTGGTTCTATATCCAACTTCAATGGATTATAAACTCAAAACCATTGTTTGTCAAAATTAGGATGATGATTTGATCACACCCGCCCCCCAAAAATCTAATCATCAAACTATCTCTTTGAAAGAAAAAAAAAAAACTATAAAAATGCACATCTACATCAAGCCAAGAAAATCATCACAAAACAACACTCCTGAGGTTCAACAAGTGACAAGAAAGCAAACAAGCTAGCAACATCTCAATTATATTTTTCCCTGATCATTTAAGATGGATCTTTGAAATCAATTACTGGCTTAAGGTATACACATTTCAATTTAAGAAAATCTAATTACATGAAAAATCTAAATTTGTATAATAAAAAGCTAGAGATGTCATCATATTCTATATACACAAAATGCTATTACTTTATTAAGGACACCTATTTTCAAATAGGTGTTTTACTGGGGTATTTTCAATAATTCAACAAAGTTCACTAAATTGCAGAAATATATCGAACAGCATAAAATAAACAGTCATTCAAAAAACAAAACAATAACACAACTGCTACTTCAGAGGCAATTTTGAAGTTGTTGGGGATTTGTTGTTGGTGGTGGTGGTGGGTGGTAGTGGTGTGGTGGCGGTGGTGTGTGTGTGTGTGTGGTGCTGGGAAACAAACCCAGGGCATGCAAGGCAAGCACTCTACCAACTGAGCTACATCCCCAGCCCAATTTTGAGGTAATTTTTACCATTTGACCAGTGATTATCACAGGCACTCTTAAAGAAAAGTAGTTAGGAAAAGACTGTGGAACAGAAGCTTTTTGAAAACTTATCAAAGAAAAAGAACTAAAGTGAATGTCTAACTTCTTTTTGTTTTGTGTGGTAGCAGGATGGAACCTAGGAGCATTCTACCACTCATCTACATCCCCAATCCGTTTTGAGATAAGGTCTTGCTAAGTTGCTATGGCTGGATGGAACTTGAAATCCTCCTGCCTAAGCCTCCAGAGTCCCTGACCAGGGCAGTACCATGTCTAACATGTAACAAGAGCCACAAAGATGAGAAGTTACTTTTATTCCCCCCCACCAACTCTCAGGGATGGGCATTAAACCCAGGGTATCACATAACCAGGGCAACCCCAGGCAAGTTTTACCACTGAGCCACACACCCCACCAAGAAGTTACTTTTATTCTGTATTAAAATTTTAGCTAAAAAGTTTTCATTTGACATAATGGTTTGGTTAGAATCCATTATTCTACTTTAACACCTAGAAAAGATCTAATGTTGGATATTTCATTAAAATGTCCTTACCATCTTTCTATCATTTATAGAAGCTCCTCAGACATTATTTTTTACTTTAAAAAATAGTCCTGGAAAGGCAGTGCGCCACCCTCTGTGTTACATCTTAGGTAAGCTGACTGTTACTTATTTCTAGCACCTAAATCACTGAAATGTTTTATGTTTTACATGGTTACCACTTGCAATACAATTTGTGGCACTGGGTCAATCAATATCACTTGACACCCATGCTATTTAAGGACTGTCTACATTTTGCTGAAATAGAGAAGGCGGAATTCTATTCCTATTCTCTGTAGATCATTAGCTGTGCAAAAAGCCATCATGCATACAAATTCTAGCTCTCTTTTAGAATCATAATATGCAAACATGCCTCTCGCAGGTGGCAGGTAGCTTCTTAAAGGAATGGCAAGATCAGCACTTTCGAGACAGCAGTATTACTAGCAAAATAATTGCTAAAGGGTAGCTCTTAACAGTGAAAAACAAAAGTACAGAAACAAGCAGAAACGTGACTGTACAACTGCAACCACTCACAATTACACAATAATGCCCTGCCTATTCTAGATTTTTCTACTCTGTGGCCTAAATTTCTCTAGTCCTAATACATACCAAGCTATTTCAAATTTAAGTTTTAGTGAAAATTACAATCAGGTCAATAGGCATTTAAGTAAATAACAAATCCACTGCATTAAAGGAAATGTAAAACTATATTCTACTAAGAAAAGCCCTTCAAATGTTTTAAGACTTGTATTCAAAATTCAGCAGATTACCTTAACACATAAACCACTTTAAGAATGATGAAGTAAATTATATGGGTTCCTTCATTAACCCATCTACAAAATTCAATTCAATACTCCTGTTCCACATTGATTCAAATCTCTCAATCTTTAAAAAAACTACTCCTTCATTATAATTCATTACAAATCTTCACACCCAATGGAAAAGTTAAGCTCAAGGAGAATGTCCTTCATTGTTTTGAAGACAATGAGGGTTATGTATTTCAGGAGTACTTTACAAATTCTGGTCAAAAGAATTAATGCTTGATATTAATATTCCATTTTAAACATGACTCATGTGTTATTACTATCCACCTGCCTCAAAATGTAAAAAGTTTAAGTCCCCTTTTCCTAAAGAACCACCCATAGTAACATACTCAGAACTGGGATCTTTCCTATATTTCTGAAGACTTATCATTTTTTTATTTTCAGTCTTCCTGGTGTACCCCCCCCCCACCACCCCAAATCTTGTTCACTGTGCATCCCAGATACATACTGGGTATGTGTTTGCTAAGACAGTTAGATTTCTTTGGTTTGGGGTTTTCACTGAAGTTCTCTTAACTAACCCAACAGGCACGCTCTCTTCTGAGACTCTTCAGTAAAAGCTCCAACAGATATCATCCCAACAAATCAGCAAGCCCAAAACTAAAGCCTCAAGGAGTATATGAAAAAAGCAGAAATGAGAGATGATAATGTGGATGGTAAGACTTTATATTTAAATTGCAGTAAAATTAAATGCTTTAGTCTGATTTTAAGACAAGCTGCAGATTTTCTCTGTTCAGTGGATTGTTTCTAGGAGTTAGCATTACAACCTTGGAAGTCTTGTTCACTTTGTCCTGCAGCATTTTTTCAGTTGATGCCAATGCTTCCATTGCTTCCCAGTTTTTCTCCCGAAGGTCCTAATCATTTTTAGAAAGAATTATTTCAGTTTATCCATTATTAAAAGATTTTTGCTTTTCACTTCATCAGTATTTTGCACTGCATTTAAATGCTCATTACTGCAAAATCATTTCAATGGGAAAATATGTATATTAGCAAAAAAATAAAAAGCAATGTTTAGAAGATTGAATGAGGAAATAAAGATGCCCGCCTTCCACGTTTTAGTACACACACCAAATATACCAGCTTTTAAAGTAATTACTATGCACACATGAAAAGAGAAGAAAGCATTCAAAAGTAAACACACAAACCAAGATTACAAGTATGATTTCAGGTACACTGAACATTAGAAGATTAAGGACAGAGCAAATACACAAGTATTGCAAAAAGCTTTTCATGTGATTTTAAAAGGGCCCAATATTGTCATGGGACTTTCCACCATAGCACAATTTATTAATGTTTTAATAAAGTTAACACATTTCCAGTATACTTAGAAATGACAAAGTAATTCACTGTGTTCTCTTTCTTTCATGGCATGGTCAAATGTGTATGCCACAAAACCAACCTGACACAAACTATACAAGCTAGTTGAGTGAGGCAAATAAGGCAGCTGGAAAGCTGTAAAACATGTTCTCTTACAGGAGAAATAGGGGTCATCGAAAAACTGAGCTCCAAAAGATCTAGATATTAATAGCATTTCAATAGCAAATATAAATAAAGACAATCTGCTATCTTTCAGTCTTACTTCAGAATCAGAAATCTAAATATAACCCAAAAGTAAAAAGCCAATATTCACCATGTATTGAATACTTAGGTGCCAAATACTGTATTTGGCACTTCACAACTTCTCACTAAAGCTTACAACGATTTATGATATTTATTCTCATTTTATAGACAGGGAACCATAACTGAAGGTTAAGAAATCTGGCCACAGATACATAGTAAATGAAGTGGCAGAACTAGAATGGACTGACACTGCACTCCGCTGGCCTCCAGGGTCCTGGCTCTTTCCAAGTGCTTCAAGGCCTCCAGTGCTGTTGCCATTGCTGCCGCTCCTGTATTAAACTGGCATTACCATGCCTTCCTTATCTCAGAATCCCGATAATAAAACACAGTTAAGATGTTAGCAGGATATTGGCACGTTCATCTCAAGTTCTGTTGCTAAGCAATGCTGTTAGTAATATGTTACATGACATATGAAGGTCAATTCACATACCTAATTTTGACAAACTCAAGGGTGCAGGAAAATGCCAACTTGTCAAATTAACAATTTAATGCAAATTTTTAAAATTTTAACTTATACTAGAAAACATGTACATTTATTTATTAATATCTCCTTAGATTTCAATAATAATTTGGTCTTATTAATCATACTTTAATGTACAAAAATGCATTCTCTAGCAAGAATTCTTGGTCTCTACTTATAGGGGTCACCTTTTGGTAAGAAAGAATGTATGACATTCTCCTGATTTCACCATTTGTCTGCTCCGAAATAGTACCAGACTTAGAGCTCCTAAAGAACTGCTCCTTCCCATTTTAACTTAATTACTAAAATATGCACTGCATCTCAGTTTAAAAAAAAAAAAAAAAGGAAGGCTCTAGAAGGCTCTGAAAACTTAATTATTGATCAATACTGGCATTCTTTTAGGCTATAAAAAAGGCTACCCTGATCTAAATAGGAGAAAATATCTTTGATCTTAAAATACTGAGTTTGAAAGAAATTATTTTTTCCAAATAAAAGCTCAATAAAAAGTCAATTACAGCCGGGCGCGGTGGCGCACGCCTGTAATCCCAGCACTTTGGGAGGCTGTGGCAGGAGGATCGCGAGTTCAAAGCCAGCCTCAGCAATGGCGAGGCACTTGGCAACTCAGTGAGACCCTGTCTCTAAATAAAATACAAAAAAGGGCTGAGGATGTGAGCCAGTGGTCGAGTGCCCCTGAGTTCAATCCCCAGTACCACAAAAAAAAAAAAAAAAAAAAAGTCAATTACATGGGCTGGGGTTGTGGCTCAGCGGCAGAGTGCTCGCCTCGCACGTGCGCGGCCCGGGTTCGATCCTCAGCACCATGTAAACATGAATGCAATTGCATTGTGTACAACTAAAGTAAATAAATAAATATTAAAAAAAAAATTCAATTACAGCCAGGGGCGGTGGCGCACGCCTGTAATCCCAGCATTTGGGAGGCTGAGGCAGGAGGATCGCAAGTTCAAAGCCAGCCTCAGCAATGGCGAGGCACTTAGAAACTCAGTGAGACCCTGTCTCTAAATAGAATACAAAAAAGGGCTGGGGATGTGGCCCAGTGGTCGAGTGCCCCCGAGTTCAATCCCTGGTACCACACACAAAAAAAAAAAGTCAATTACAATTTTGTTTTAAAAATCTAAATCTTTAATAGTTAAAATATTTCTAAGTATAAAAATTGTCTTTCACCTATTAAAAATATCTACTCTCCAATAAAATGATTACTCTAATAATGTGCCTCATCAAAAAAGTGAAAACATAGAAAGCAATAGTACTTTCTTACAAAGATTAAGAAAAAAAATTCTGAAGCAACTTTTCAATGTTGAATAAAAAGAAGTTTCTTTCTGATTTAGATTTACTTACATTATTTTTCTTCCTTTGGTGTTCAACAGCATCCTTCAAAGAATCTAACTCATTCTGGAGACCAGTTATTTCCTTCTCTCTGTCAGAAATTCTAAACCAGAACATTAGTACATATTTTAGGCAAACAGTGACTTTTAGATCAACAGTACCACAACTTAGATATTAAGTGAACAATAATATAATTTAGATATCTATATATGAATGAATATTTGTTATCACAATATAGATGTTTTGCAAGTAGATGTTTTGAAAACTGCATTAACTTAGCTGCTATTTACCATAGAAAGTCCATCCTATGAATTCTTAATTTCAGAAATGATTTTTCAAATAAGTTTACACACATGACATGTTGAGATTTGTTAAAACAAACAAACGAACAACAAAAAAAACCCTTAAGAAATAGTTCATAAATACATGAACTATTGTCATCAGTTATTTTCCTTTTTTACCTGGATCAGCTATTTTCAGAGGAGTGAAAACTGATACAAAGACAGTTCACTACATGTATTTTTTTCCCCAGAAGGCCTAAACAGTTATGACTTTAAGTAGCTAACCCACAACAAAAGCATGAAATTAAAATGAGCAAGGAGTAATTTTGCCATTTTCATATCTTAGGATTTATTCCCCCCCGCTCGGTCCTATCTAATGAACTAGTTATGTTCCAGAAATGCAGAAAGTGATGGCAAAGATTCATAATACAATTCTATTACAGTTAAGAGTGGCTTTGAGTATAAAGTTAAATCACTGATAGCTCCTTCTTAGCATAAGGCCTTATATAAGGGGTGCCCTGCCCATAGTCTGTTTTAGTATAGCCTTGAAATAAGTTAGATAGGGTCTCACTATGTTGCTCATACAATATTTTAAACTTAAAATAAGTTTATGTATGTAAATTTACTTTAAGTTTATATTGCTTAGGCCATAGTCTCAAACTCACAGCCTCCAGTAATACACCCACCTCAGCCTCCCAAGTAGCTGGAACTACATGAAAGTACCATCGTGCCTAGTCTCCTGCTTTGTTTTTAAAGGTTGAAAAAATAAAAACTAGTATGAAACAAAGACCTATATGGACCCCAAATAATAAACTATTCATTATTAGACCCTTTCATAGAAAACCTTTACAGACCCATGATCAAGACTAAACTTAAAACAGTAAATAACTCTTAACCTTATAAATGACCAACTTTATAAACAAGCCAAGAGGAAAGACCATTTAGATTACCAATATCACCTATTAATATTCTTAATGTGGCTGACATTTAACACTTGACACATGCTATAACTTATCTGAAATGACCTTAAATGTAGCCCTCTTAGCAAAAGTTACAGGTCAAAAATAACTTTCAGTTAAGAAAGAAAGAAAGTTATTCTTAAAAGAGCAACTATAAACTGGGCCCGATGGTGCACACCTGTAATCCCAGCACTTGGGAGGCTGAGGCAGGAGGATCACAAGTTCAAAGCCAGCCTTAGCAATGACGAGGCACTTAGCAACTCAGTGAGACCCTGTCTCTAATAAAATACAAAAAAGGGCTGGGGATGTGGCCCAGTGCCCCTGAGTTCAATCCCTGGTACCCACCCATCCCACCCCCCCAAAAAAGAGAGCAACTACAAAGATTTTCTTAAAAAATCCAAGAGTTAGCCCAAAATGTGCACCATTATACTGTACAATGAGACCTAGAATAAAGAAGGATAACTGAGTAGGATAACTGAGTAGCAGCAGTAGGATAACAGAGGTAATTTAAGGTGATCTAGTAAAGTTGTTAAAGTGTAGTTTGATTGGATATTTTCCTAATGCCTAAAAAAAGAAAGAAAAAAAATGAATATCTCCCTTGACAAAATAATCAAAGAAATACAAATATAATTAAGAAGGAGCATCCACCAGCCAAAGACAGAGCTAAACTCTACTGATGAACAGTTCAAGATGTGAAAACAGAACTGTAAAAATTAGGCGATCAGTTGCAGTTCCATTAAATTATTCCTCTGAGAACTCTTTAGCACATAAAGTTATCACTTCCCAAACTGTGAGTCAAACTTATTACTTACACTTTCAATAATTCTTCATGAGGGGGGAAAGAAGATGCCTATTAAAAAAAGAGTTAAATGTTATTTCAAAACAAAACTTTCTAGAAGGCAAAAAAAATTGTCAGATATAAATTCAAGACAATACCAAAAGAGAAAATACCAATATTCCCCATGTTAGCACCTTAACTTTAATTGTGATTTTAATAAAAACATGTACAAATTTGTAAAACGTACTAATTCTAATCATTGTTACTACATACTTAAACTCTTCATTTAACAAATACTTATTAATTTCCTGTGGGCAAAGCTGTGAGGTAATATAACAAGGACTTAAAGGTTGTTTTTGCTAAAAACACTGGCTTTTCAGTTGGACTTGCAAAAGGGAAAACTTGACATCTCTTCCTCCAGTTTGCATCTGTCTGCTTTGTTCTGAATCACCTTGGATTCCAGGTACAACAGGTCTGGAAAACATCTTGTTATGAGTCAAAACTACTCCCCAGGCAATAATGACTTTCTTATCACCCCAATGATGCCATCCTGACCAATTCTGAAATAATAATAAACCAGACCACAATCTGACCAAGACTACTTAACTATGCATAGTTCTGGTTCCCCTTTTCTATATAATATGGAAGCTCATGCCACTACCCCCAAAGACAGGGCTAGAAACACTGATTTCCCTTTTTCTTCCTGGTGTGGCCACCAAGATGTAAGTTCCTTTCCTGATTTTCACTATTACTTTTTCTGTTTTGGGGGCAAGTATCCACATCTTATTTGTTTGGATCCCTAGAGCCAGTATTCTGGCCTAGGACTCCAGTATTAGAAATGCCTTGAATTTCCATACTTTATAATTCATATTTCACTATATAAAAATTTTGAGCTTCCAAAAGTAACTTTAAAAAATCCTTAAAAGAGGGGTTGGGGCTGTAGCTCAGTGATAAAATGCTTGCCTCACATGTGTGAGGCACTGGGTTCGATCCTCAGCACCACATAAAAATAAATAAAGATATTGTGTATCCATCTAAAACTAAAAAAAAAAAAAAAAAAAAAAAAAAATTAAATCCTTTAATGAAAATAAAATTAAAAGGAAAGTTTGGAAATTTTCCTAACATGTAGCAAAAAGTTAATTTTTTCATAATATGCGAAGGCATATAGCTTTCACATATTATTTATTCTTGATGACTACAATCACCCAAACTAAACTATTAGAAACTTCTTGTCAGCCAGGATTCTAATTCTTTGCCTTTCAAAATAAGTACTGTTCTATTCATACATTTATAAATGAAATTGTGGGGACTATACTATTTAAATTTTATTTTTACCAAGCAGAGTTACCACCAGGAATACATATTTTAAATAATAGTAGATCATTACTTACAACATACTTGTTTTTCTCCAATTATTGTTTTTTTTTATTTTTTTAGAGAAAGCAACAATAGTGTATACATGTTTAAAATGAGCTCTATTAAGATTTTAACTAACTTCCTAAGAAAAGCAATCAAGAGGATCAGAATACACACAGATATAAAAAAGAGCTGACTACAGATAGTAATATTATTTGGGTATATTTTTATATGTTGTAGATTATTTTATCTTGGCTATGGCACAGCAAATTGCTTTGTTTTACAAGAAATTTGATAAATGCTTATATAAATTAAAGAACACTTTAGTCTCAATGAAAATGTAAAAAATAGAGAGCTGGGCACGCCTGTAATCCCAGCACTTGGGAGGCTGAGGCAGGAGGATCACAAGTTCAAAGCCAGCCTCAGCAATGGTGAGGCACTTAGCAACTCAGTGAGACCCTGTCTCTGATAAAATACATAAAAGGGCTAGGGATGTGGCCCAGTGGTCCAGTGGTTGAGTGCCCTTGAATTCAATCCCCGGTACCAAAAAAAAAATAGTAAAAAATAGCAAGAATAATTATAGTCACTGGTTGTATAATTTTTACCACAAAAGTAAAAGGCAGGACATTTAATAATACCTACCTGTTGGTAATTTTGTTGCTTAAGCTGCTCAATCTGGGATTGAAGCAATTTGTTTTCATTTTGTAACTCCTATTTAAACAAAAACAAAACATAAATACCCAGAGATTTTTATTTTCCATATAAGTTTTTGAAGTACATCATCATACAATCTAGGAAAAATTACAAAATAGTAACAATTTTTAAAGGATGTAATAGGCCTTATTTTAAATATGAAATTACAGTAATTATATTTAGTACTAGTCTGGCAGTGGCACATCTCCATGGAATAAAATAGAAGATAGAAACAGGCCCAAATATTTATAGGAATTTGGTATCCAGTGACATTTCATATCTATAGTAGGGCTAGGTTTCTCAATCAGCACTAGTGGCATTCTGGGCTGGATATTTCTTTGATGTATAAGGTTGCCCTATGTACAGGAGAACATTTAACAATTCATAGCCTCCATCTAGTAGATGCAGTAACACCCTTCTTTCAGCTGTGACAACCAAAGTTTATCTCCAGATATTGCTAAATGTGCCCTGGGGAGCAAAACCACTGCAGAAAAAGATGGATTATTCAGTAATGGACCTAGCCTTTCTTGTTAAATGTTAGACGTGTTATTCTCACAATCTACCAAAATAAATTATACATAAGTTTAAAAATATAAATAAAAAATAAATTGTAAACATACTAAAATATGCAAATATTTTTATGATCACAGAGTAAGAGACACTTTTCTTCCTAGGACTTAAAACTCAGGAAATTACTTTGAAGTACTCAAGTTTTAAACTTCCAAAAGAGAGGGGGAAACACAAAAAAAGTCAAAAGAAAAACTGAGGCAAACAAATCAACTCATAACAAAAGGCTAATTTCCAGGTTGTTATGTAAAAAGTGTCTTACTAATAATGGCTAATTTCCAGGGCTGGGGCTTGCCTCGCATGTGTGAGGTACTAGGTTCAATCCTTAGCACCACATAAAAATAAGCAAAGGTTAATTTCCATTATTATGTAAAAAGTGTCTAATAAATTAGTAAGACATGTCATTCCAGAAGAAAAAATATAGGAAAAATTAAATATAAATTTAATTACAAATCAATTTAACATATGAAGAATGCTTAACTTCACTCACAATCAAACACAAATTTAAAATAATCTTATCAGCTTTCAAGAATAATATCAAATGTTACCATCTTTTGTCAGTGTTGGAATGAAAAAAGGGGAAGTGGCCCTCTATTAGCAAGACTGTAAATTAGTAAGAACATTTTTGGAGGGCAATCTAACATTACCTAACAAAATTTAAAATAAGCTTACCTGGGAGGGAGAGGTATGAAATGTGAGCAAAACTAGTTCAAGACACTGAAGGCATATATAAATATGTAATCACTTCAAATCACTGTTCTGTAAGTATCTAAACATTAACTACACAAAGGTGATGAGATATTTAAGCTATCCCTCTTTCAAAACAAAACATCTGCATAAACCTTGGACCCAGAATCTAGAAATTCATAACACATAGACAAGCAAAAGTATTCAAAATGTGCTTGCAAGGGTATTCACTGCAGCATTGTTTGTAACAGGAAAAACAACACTGAAGAGTCTAGGATTCCATCAACTGGGATTGATTATATAAATAATATAACCATACAATACCATGAAGCTATTCAAAGTTAAAGTCAGAAATGTACTTCCCTGGAGAGATCTCAGAAACATTGGTAATTAGGGAAGAAAGCAAAATTTAAAAAACTATATAAATAATACAAGTAAATATACATTTATATATTTTAATATATTGGTGATTTCTCAAAGATATTAACCAACAATGATAGGAGTTATCTCTAAGGAATGAGATGCAATATATGGCTCATTCAGTATTTTATTCCCTTTTCATAGCAGTAAAAACATTTCTAAAATATGAAGATAATAACTTACCCAATAATTAATTTTAAGTTATCATATTTACCTGTAACAGCTTCGTTTTGCTAGAAAGATCACTCTCCCTCTCTTTTAGCATAGCTTCTACTCTCTTCATTTCATTTTCCTTCTCTTTCAACCTAGAATTTTTACAAACAACTTGTTTTACTACCGTGCATTGAAAAGGAAAGCCATACTCTAATATTACCCCTAAGAAAAATGATACCATAAATAATGCCTACAAGCTCTTTCTCTTCATATTACAAACTTTTGAGTTTGTTCAAAAAACAGTATTTCCTGGATCATTCTACTCAAAATTAAAAACATCCTAAAATTGCTATAGCTTATTTTATATATAATATTTTATGATTTTATCTAGGAGGAAACTCTAAAACAAAAGCTAAGAGTAAAACTGTATTTCATGAAACTGTTACAAAAAGTATCATTTAAAAAGAAATGAGGGGCTGGGGTTGTGGCTCAGAGCACTCGCCTAGCATGTGCGCAGCCCAGGTTTGATTCTCAGCACCATGTAAAAATACATGCACAACTAAATAAACAAATGTACAACTAAAGCAAATAAATAAATATTTTTTAAAAAAGAAAGAAATGAGTATTGCTCCCAAGAATGTTAGCCATAATTTGCTGCCCCTGGAAGTTACAATATACCCAACTAATGTGCTGAAAAAGATGCTACATATAATTTAGTCAGGTACATCCTTACCCAATCTTGATAAGTCTTACTCAATCTAGCCCAAGTGAATTCCATCTGACTTTGTCATCTAAGCAACACTTAACACCTTTTTTGTAGGGAGCAAGCAAGCCACTAGGGATTAAAATCAGGGGCACTTTATCACTGAGCTACACTCCCAGGCCTTTTTATCTTTTATTTTGAGACAGGGTTTCACTAAGTTGCTGAGGCTGGGCTCGAACTTGCACCATCTTCCTTCCTCCAACTCCTGAGTAGCTGGGATTACAGGCACGTGCCCCAGCACCCAGCTAACATTTAATATTGTTAACTGTTTCAGTTTATCCATTTTATCCGAGCAGGAACACAGTATCTCCAGAGTCTGAAGGTTCTCAGGTATTTGCTGAATGGAACACTGTTTTTATCCCATTTAAATCCAGAAAGAATATCAAGATGCTTATAGGTCTATATGAAAATAAAGCAGCATACACATGTAATAAATGTGGGATAAAAGAATGAAAAGACAAACCTTAAGTACATATTGCTAAAGTGACAGAAACCAATCTGAAAAGGCTACATACTATATGGTTCCAATTATGCCATTCTGAAAAAGGCATAACTATGGAGATAGTAAGATAATCCATGGTTGCCTGAATTCGGGGTGAGGGGGATAGGGGTGGAGAGTAAATGAAAGGAGGGTGGGATGAATGAACAGGTGAAGCACAGAAGATTTTTAGGACAGCAAAACTATTCTGTATGATACTATAATGAACATACTGTTGTTATATATTTGTTAAAACCTACAGAGTGAATCCCAACAAAAACTTGACGTTTAGTTTAAAACAATGTACTGCTATTGGCTCATCAACTGCTTTACATGTACCCTGCTAATTCAAAAATGTTAATAACAGGGGAAATGGAAGGGGTATATGGGAACTCTGTACTTTTCTCTCATTTTTTTCTGTAAACCTAAATATGCCCCCCCCATAAAAACTATTAATTTAAAACTAAACTACAAGGAAAATGTAAGGCAAAAATAAATCTAAATTATATACTTTCATAATTTATATACCAACTACAAAGATGCACAAAAGTCTCTAAGCTTTCTCTTAGAAGATGAGAAAAGCACCTTGACAGTTACATAATGCCCAAGAGATAAATTAGTTGCACAAAAGAGCCATCTTGCTGTCATTTTCCTTCTTTAAGGAAGTCATCTTCCCCGTATTCTTAAAGATAAGTGACTTAATATCCACATTATCCTAATTTCAAAGACAACAGTTTCAAAGGGAAGTACTTCTTTAAAAAAAAAAAAAAAATTGATTAATGTGGTGCCCAGTGGCAATGAAAAATCCCTTTGAAGTGACTCTAGAGAGAACCAAAAAGCTAAGGTCCGGATACCATTCCTCACCAGTGCAGACTCATTTAGCTTAAGAAAACAGACTTCATAGTATATAAAATTTGTTTCAGGATGAGCATCTACAAAATCTGACACCTCCTATACTGACTGCAATCAATATTTTTACTATTCAGCACAGAATACCAAACATGACAAGTTCTATTTTACCAATATTACAACTATAATTATTTTCTATTAGAGGTGTTATTATTCAAATTCTTATTTTAAGCTGTGTATTTATTTTTTTCTCGTTTTTAGCATGTTTTTAACACAGTTACTTTTACTTGCCTTGTCTTTTGAAGTTTAGGGTTTTTATTTTTTGTTTTGTTTTTGTTTCTTTTTATCTCTTTTTCTCCTTTCTTTTCCTAATAGTCAAATTCATTTTTCTTCCTCATTTTGTTTTCATATTTTTTCCTTCTTTGTAACCATCATATGCTGCATCTCTTCTGCATTCTATCTGTTCCATTTTTTTTCACCACCACCACATATCCCCTTTATTAACTGATTACCAGTACGTTCATATTCTACAACTGTGAATGTGGTTCAGGGATCGCACCAAATAGGAGCTAGAAGGCCAGGGTTCATGAGTCACATTATCCAAAAGACCATGGCAGCTAAGCTATTGATGGTACCTCAGGCATCCCCTTGACAAGGAAACCTTGCTCTCTGGCTGCTCAGCCTTGGAGAGGCCCAGAGCCCCAACTCTAGATAATCGTTTATGTCTCTAGGCCCTTGGGAGCTTGGAGGTCAGGATACAGACCCTGGCCTGGCTATGGAGATGGTAAGTTAAACATTCTTAACTCTCTTCTACTTCCTATCACATATCCTTTTCCCTTAATGAACTGTATTTTTTATCACCTTTTAGAACTATTTGTTTTATAGAACTCCTGTCCCCACCATTTGTGTTCCTGTAATTATTTCTGCTGTGGATGCCATAGTTGACACTTGCTGTTTATTTTAATGCCAGATCTAATTTACAGTTATTTATTGTTTTTGCTCTTGGCAATTACAGACACCACCATTCCTGTATTTGTGAGAATTAATGTTGTAAAGGTTACAGTAGGCACAGGGTATTTATTTGAATGCTGTATATTATTTGCATAAACTGTTGCTATTATTTCCCCTTTTCTGTGAAGTGCTAGGAATCTACTGGGTCACTACAAGTTCACAGGGTAGAGACTCTGCTACAGAACTAAACTCAGCCAAAAGATTGTACACCTTGCTCCCCAGACAAATTAAAAATACTCAAACTTCAGCTATACTTGAATATGAAGAACAGAAGGGACAAAAAACTAAAGACAAGGCCCAAGTAGAAAAGGCTAGGAGTGGGCTTTCAGGTCGCACTCACAGACTGGCATACCTACAACAATAACAGAATTAACACAAAGGTTGTGAATATCAGTATCACACTTATGAGGAAATCTCAATCTATATCACTTAAGGACACTCTCACAAGAGAAGGCTGTGCTCTAAAAAGGTCCACATAAGAGTGGAAGAGAAATCTACCCCCAACAGATGCATAAAATCCAACAGAGGAATATAAGAAATTTCTTTAAGAGGAGGAGGAGGAGGAGGAGGAGGGGAAGGAGGCAGCAGCAGAAGCTTCCTAAAGTTCATAATTCACCAGCTACTGATTCCAAAGATATTCAACTGGAGGAAATTATCAGATAAAGAATTCAATACAATGATTATAAAAATGATCAATGAATTTCAAAAACACAGGAAAAACTGAATAAATTAAGAAAGTCAGTACAAGATATGAACGAGAAATTAAATAATGTTATAGACATATTGAAAAAGAATCAACATGGAAATGAAAGACCCAATCAAGTCTAATAAAATAGATCATGCTGAAGACAGAATTGCAGCTGAAAGACAAAGTGGCCAGCCTTGAATATTCAGACAGTTTTAAAGAAAGGAAGATAAGTAACCATGATCAGAATATACAAAGGACTCTGAATATTAAGAGTTCAAATTTAAGATTCATTGGAATTGAAGAGGGCTCTGAGATACAGGCTAACAGAAACATTGTTTATCCATTTTAACAATTTTCAGAGAGCAAAAATTTCCAAACTTCAAAATGAGATGCATCCAGATACAGAAGGCATTCACAACCCCAAATGGACATGCTGGTAAAGGGAACAATCCAACAAGAAGATATAACAATAGTAAATATTTATGACCCAAACGTTAGTATACCTAATTACACAAGAGACACTACTCAAATTCAAGCCTCAAATAGATCCCAGTTCAATATACTGGGTGATTTCAACACACCTCTCTCACCATTAGATAGGTCATCTACACAAATTCAGTAGACTCTTTGGACCTGAAAAATATTATAAATCAAATGGACTTAACAGACTTAACAGACATCTATAGAATACTTCATCCAACAACAGCTAAATACACTTTGTTCTCAGCAGCTCATGAATCTTCTCTAAAATACAACATATTTTAGACCACAAAGCAATTCTTAGCAAATACAAAACAACTGAAAAAAAATTCCTTGGGTCTTATCAAAGCATAATGGGATGAAATTAGAAATAAACACCAAAAAAATCCTACACAAACTATATAAAAACATGGAAACTGAACAATATACATTTGAATGGTGAATGGGTAATAGAAGAAATCAGGGGAGAAATTTTAAAATTCTAAGCATCAAATCAGAATAGTGATAAAATACATCAGAACCTCAGGGACACCTTGAGGGCAGTTTTAAGAGGAAAGTTTATAGCTATGAATGCCTATATAAGAAAATCAGAAAAAGCCCAAATGAACAACCTAATAATGCATCTCAAAGCCTTTGAAAAAGAAAAGCAAACCAATTCCAAAACCAGTAGAAAGAGGGAAATAATTAAGATCAAAGCCAAAAATCAATGAAATTTTGAATAAAAAAAATACATAAAGGACCAATGAAAGAAAAGGCTCTTTGAAAAGATAAACAAGATTGATAAGCCTTCTGCCAAACTAACCAAAAGAAAAAGAAGACCCAAATTAATAAAATAAGACATGAAAGGATAGAAATCACCACAGACATCACAGAAATCCAGAGGATCTCTAGGGACTATTTTGAAAAGTAATTCTGCGACAAACTGGAAAACCTAGAAGAAATGGATATATTTCTAGACAAATACAATCTGCCCAATTGAATCAAGAGGATACAGAAAACCTGAACAGATCAGTAACCTGCAATGAGATAGATGCAGTAAGAAAAAGCCTTTCAACAAAGAAAGACCCAGGATTCTCAGCTGAATTCTATCAGACTTTTACAGAAGAACTAATGCCAATGCTCCTCAAATTATTCCATGAAATAGAAAGGGATGGAATACTTCAAAATTCATTCTACAAGGCAAGTATCACACTCACACCAACACGAGATAAGGACACACCAAGGAAAGAAAACTACAGACCAATATTCCTGATGAACTTAGATGCAAAAATACTTAATATTAGCAAGTAGTACTCAATAATATATCAAGAAGATTGTACATCATGACCAAATTCATTTTATCCCAGGAAAACAAGGATGGTATAATATACACAAATCAATAAATGTAATTCATCACATTAATAGGATAAAGGACAAAAATCACTTAGTCATCTCAATAGATACAGAGAAAGCCTTTAACAAAACTCAGCACCCATTCGTGATTTTTAAAAAATACCACTGAGGGGCTGGGGTTGTGGCTCAGCGGTAGAGCGCTCGCCTAGCACATGCGCGGCCTGGATTCCATCCTCAGCACCACGTAAACATAAACGCATTGCATTGTGTACAACTAAAGCAAATAAATAAATATTTTTTAAAAATACCACTGAAGAAACTAGGGATAAAAGGAACCTATCTCAACATTACAAAGGTTATAAACACAAAACCCAAAGCCAACATCAGAGTGAATGGGGGAAAAAATGAAAGTATTTTCTATAAAATTTGGAACAAGACAAGGATGTCCACTCTGTGCTAGAAATTCTAGCCAGAGCAATTAGGCAAGAGAGGGAAATAAAAGAGATTAAAAAAGAAAGAAAGAGGAAGGGAGGGAGGGAGGAAGGGAGGGAAGTCAAATTATTACTGTTTGCAAAAGATATGATCCTGTTTGTACCTAGAAGACCCAATAAACTCCACCAAAGGACCACTAAAGCTAATAAACAAATTCAGCAAAGCAGCAGGTTATAAAATCAACATACAAAAATCAATAGTTTTCCTATATACCAACGTGAATCTGCTGAGAAAGAAATCAGGAAAACAATCCCATTAACAATAGCCTCAAGAAAAATAAATTACCTAGGAATAAATCTAACCAAGGAAATGAAAGACCTCTATAATAAAAGTATAGAACACTAAATAAATAAAAAGACAATGACACAAAAAGATGGAAAGACCGCCTGTGTTCATGGGCAGGCAGTGTTAATATTGTTACAATGAACATATTACCAAAAGCAAAATACTAAGCAATCCCCATCAAAATACCAATGACATTCTCCACAGAACTAGAAAAAAAGTCCTAAAACTTATTTGGAATTACAGAAGAACCAGAAATCAACTCAAAATGGATTCAAGGCCTAGGAATTAGACCAGAAACTATGTAACTCTTAGAAGAAAACAGAGTCAACACTCCAACCTATAGGCACAGGCAACAACTTTCTCAATATGACCCCTAAATAATGCCAAGAGAAATAAAAAGTATGGCATCAAATTTAAAAGTTTCTGTACAGCAAAGGAAACTAGAATGTGAAGAGAGAATTTACAGAATGGTAGACAATCTTTGCTAGCTACTCTTCTGACTGAGGATGAATATCCAGAATATATAAAGAATTCAAAGAACTTGACACCAAAAAAGGAAATGATCCAATTAATAAATGAGCAGATGAATTAAATAGACACTTATCAAAAGAAGAAATATAAATGGCCAACAAATATATGAAGAAACATTCAGCATCATTAACAAAGAGAAATGCAAATAAAACTAGACTGAGATTTCACCTAACTCCAGTCAAAATGGCAGTCATCAAAAATACGAACAATAATAAATGCTGGAGAGGATATGGATAAAAAGGAACACTTTTACATTGTTGGTGGAACTGTAAATTAGCATAGTTACTATGGAAATCAGCATGGAGGCTCCTCAAAAGATAGGAATGGACCCATCATATGATCCAGCTATACCACTCCTCGGTATTTAACCTGAAGAATTAATTAGTCATCATACAATAGCTGAGACATGCATAACCATGTTTAAAGCAGCACAATTCACAATAGCTAAGCTATGGAACTAGCCTATGTGTCCATCAATGGATAAATGAATGAAGACAATGTGGTGTGTATATGTGTGTAGTTTTATTCAGTCATAAAAAATGAAATTATGTCATTTGCAGGAAAATGGATGAAACTAGAGACCATTATGTCAAACAAAATAAGCCACACTCAGAAGATCAAGGGTCATGTTTTCTCATGTAGAAGCTAGAGAGGGAGAAAGGAAAAAGGCAAGAGGAGTGAGGAATCTCATGAAAACAGAAGGGAGATCAGTAAAGTAAAGGGTACAGGGAAGGAGTAGGAGAGGGAAAGGGGAAATACTAGGGAATGATTTGGCCAAATTACACTGCTATATTGTGTGCATGTACAAATGCATAACAACAAATTCAACCATTATGTACAACTATAATGCACCAATAAAAAAATATGGCAGTTATTGGGGGGAAGCTAGTTAAATGTATACTTACATAATTTCAAGCTCTTCAAATTGTGATGTAGAACATGCCTAAGAAATAGATTCACATTTTTTTAACACCAACATCAAAATAAACCAGGCATTACAATAAAAGTACAGTATCACAGACCAGTAAAATAAAAACATAATTATGTGGTAAATTTAAGACTAGGGCATTTGTAAAACAAAGACAGAATGAGTTTTCTTGATCAAGTATAATTTTTATTGTTTATTTTTCAAAGGACTACAGATTAATATACAAACTAAACACAGTTAAAAATGAGCCTGCTGTGCATTTGAAAAAGGAAGAAGGAAATGCTTATAAGCTTAGGCTGACAAATCAGGCTGTTAAATATGACTTGACCAGAATACAAGTTAAGATATTTTAATAACAACAATGAAAAACATGATTTTTCTGGTAAAGAAACTAAGAACATTTTAACTTCTTCACTTCCAAGTACATTAAATATTTCCTCATTCATATGTAGCACGTTGGTAATTTGTCTATACTATACCTCCTGCAAGTTATGTTGTGCTGCTTCCTGAATATAAGTCTTCAAAGATTCATTTTCTTCTTGCAGATCCTTAAAAAGAATAGATGTGAACTGATATTCAAATATAAAAAAAGGTGTTTTTTAACTTTTGTTTGTAAAGTCTCACCTGTAACCATTTCTCTCTATTGGCTAGGTCTTTCTCCTTCTCTTCTATAAAAGCCTTCATGGTATTCATCTGTTCTTCCTTTCCTTTTAATCTGACAATAAATTAGTAATAACTATAAATGAACATGACCATTAAAAGCAAAATACTTAAAATTGAAAAATCATATTTCAGGTAGTACTCACAGAAAGAAAGTGATTAAAATAAACTAAAAATTATGTTACATATAAAGGCACATAAGATTTTGGAGGCATAATCCAATTAAAAAGTATAGGACTGATAAAAGAAAATTCTAATCAATGAATATGTAGATACTGAATACTAAATAGGGTAGCTCCAATTCACAATAGCTAACACTATGAAACCAACCTAGATGCTTCAACAAATGGATAAAGAAAATATGGAACAGGAGAGGGAGGAGATGGGAGGGAGAGTGGGGGTAGGAAAGATGGTGGAATGAGATGGACATCATTACCCTAAGTACATGTATGAAGACACAAATGGTGTCTACTTTGTGTACAACCAGAGATATGAAAAATTGTGCTTTATATGTGTAATATGAATTGTAATGCATTCTGCTATCATACTCAGCCTTAAAGAAGAATGAAATTATAGCATTTGCAGGGAAATGGATGGAGATGGAGAATATTATGCTAAGCAAAATAAGCAAAACCCTAAAACCAAAGGCCAAATGTTTTCTTTGATAAGTGGATGCTAATCCATAATGGGGGTAGAGGGTGTTAAAAGAATGAAGGAACTTTAGATTATGCATAAGGGAGTAAGAGGTGGGGAGTGGGTGTAGGGATGGGAGGGACGGAGGAATGAAATGGACATTATTACCCTATCTACATGTATGATTACACTACTGGTATGACTCAGCCCATGTACAGCCAGAAGAATGAGAAGTTGTGCTCCATTTGCATACAATGAATCAAAATGCATTCTGCTGTCATGTATAACTAATCAGAACAAATTAAAAAACTAAGTAAAATAACAAATAAAAATAGAACAGGGTATTTCAACTCATACCCTGTATGACCCTGTTCACTTTAGACAGCTGAGGAAGGAGGGGAGGGAAATGGCAAAGTACTGGGAAATGAGACTTATCAAATTATGTTATGTATAAGTACAAATATCACACAATGAATCCCACAGCTGTAATTATAACATCCCAATAAAAAATAAATTTTAAAACAGAAAAAATTTAGACAGCTGGTTGAAGTGGGAAATACATAGTCAGTTTCACATGGCTATTAAAAGAGTCAAAGAGCAGCATCTCAGCTTAAGGTCATATTCAGACTACAAATCAAGATTAAATAAGACTTTCCATCTTTTTTTCTTCCCACCAAAAAACTTAGAGATTAAAGCATAATGAAAAACTGAAGACTTTAAGGGCCTGTAAAATAATTTGATATTTTCTAAAATATTATTTGAATCAAATAAAAAGAAGCTATAACTTTCATTATATTTAACTTGTGGAAAAAGAGATGTTTATAGGAATACAAGACAATCAGTACTTACAAGTTCTGAAGCTCCTGAACTTGAGAAGTGATAGATAACTGAAACACAAGGACAGAAAAAACAATTTAGAATCCGTTCAACTGACTGTACCAATAAGCTTTATGACATAGATATTTATAATTTGTACACTTCAAATTACAAAGACCTCAGCTGAATTTTTCATGCCAAAACAAGATGTGTTTTGTTTTCACCTTCCCTTGACTCCAATGACAATAAAAGTAACAAACTAAAAATAGAACAGGGAGGGGGAAAGACAAAGGAGATGGTTAAAAATGTTAAGTCTAAATATGATATTTCTATAATTATGAAAATTATAACTCTCCACATACCTCCTTATAATATCAGAGCTCTTCTCCAGCCCAGTTTTAAAAGGTAACTATTCAACAGTATTCTGTATTATCCTTTCATTACATTTCCTTTCTTTTTTTTAAAATCATATATCTTCTAATACTACCTTTTATTCCCATTATCATAGTCCCTTCAGATCTTGACCTCAATTCCTCAGGAGGAGCCTCTCCTGAATCCTTAATCTATATATGAGAAGTACGATCTTTTCACAAATAGGAGGAACTCGAGAGATTGTTGAATGAATCTTTTCAATGAACGAATCATCTCTTTGTGCAATCTCACCATCTTTTTTCAATGAAGCCTTCTCTCACATTAAGTTCAATAAAACCCATCTATTTCCAGTAATCATATCCACTTCTAGAATGCCCCAGTAAAACTTGTGTTTCATTCTATAGGCAGAAGTCCCAGCAATACATGTATTCTATTAAAAAAATTTTTGTTCCA
Source organism: Tamias sibiricus (assembly GCA_025594165.1). Lineage (NCBI taxonomy): Eukaryota > Metazoa > Chordata > Mammalia > Rodentia > Sciuridae > Tamias > Tamias sibiricus. The sequence goes on from CM046659.1 coordinate 53,077,069, forward strand.
TGTAGTTGGTTAGTTGGCTGGTGTTTGTAAATGGGAGGGGTAAGGAAAGATTTACCAAAGTGTTTTGCGTTTTATTTTTAAGTGGTAAACAAATGAAACACTAATACAAAAAAAAAAAAAAAAAAAAAAATTAAAACTTTCCAGAAAGGGACCTTTGACAGAAATTTCAACAGATATATGGATTATAATATCAGACACTTTCTCAAATCAGCCCCCGCCCCAAAAAGCATAAAACCCAACATACTTAAGCATACTACTAGAAGATTTTTTTTCTGAGTTACAAAGAAAAGAAAGTAGCTCATAATTAACACATACACTATAAATCTGTCATGCTATGGCTCTGAGATTTTTACCTGTTGAGCCTTTTCAAGCTGGACATTTCCTATTTCTTCTTTTAGAGTCTCTATTTCCTGTTTCAAATCCTTGACAATGACAAAACAGACAAGATTGGACAATGGAACACAGAAATTGACATAAATGCAATGTACAGACAAACACATGAAATTAAATGATATTAACTAAAGTTGATAAACAGAAAGCCAAACACACTGTTTTCTAAATCTCTCCCAATACCTGAACAGTTTTCTCCTTATTAGCAACTTTGAGAACTTCAGCTTCCAGAAGCTCTTCCACAGACTTGATCTTTCCATCTTTCTCATGGATCCTTAATAAATATACACAGTATTAGTTTGAATAGAAATCACCAGGATCCACCAACTAAGACATAAAAACAACACTGATCATGAAAAGGCTCTTCAATTCCTATGTTAAGTTAAACAGCAACCTATCTTTTGCAGGGAAAAAAAGAGTGAGGGGAGGGACTTAACCCTACTCCTAAAATAGAATCAGTAATTACCAGATCATTATAGACTATGCATACAAGAATTTGGTGATGTACTTCAACAGTTCATAAGGAATATAAGATTTGTACCAAGAAGAATATTAGAGAGAAGCAAGTTCCTCTCAACAGTGGAATTTTCCAGGATTTTGAAGCTCTGGAAGAACTTATACACAATTACAGCATCAAACTTTATAGACACCTCAAGAAGAGGATACATACAAGTACATAAATGTCTTACAATATTACCTGGCTTTTGCAAGACAGAAAATTAGATTTATTTTTATATGCTATCAAACTGCTAATCAATTATGAAAACTTTTTTTTAATTACATTTGAGAAAGAAAAACATTCCTTAGTTCATTAATGAAAAAATTTGTAGTAGAAGTTAACTAATGTACATCAGGTATCTTCCCAAAAAGTATAACTAGATTTGTGAGTACTAAGAAAATAGGCCAAAAGAAAAATGTATAGTAATGTTATCACTTACACTTTCTTAAGTTCTTCAACTAAAGATGCAAAAGAAACCTAGAAATAGGAAAATATATTATTTAGTAAATTGCTCTATAAATGTGTCAGAAGTAGAAAAGTACAATTTATCTTTATATTTAGCACTATACCAAAATCCAAATGGGAAAAGTAAACCCAGTAATTCTTTCTAGATGTTTCAAATGTCATAATGATGAAAATAACAGCATATTGAAAGTAAAAGAGCTTTAAAACTACTTGTAAGTGTAGGCCAAAAGAAAAATCATTAAAGGTTTAAATCATTTAGTCATTCTAACTAGAAAAAGAAAAAAACTACAACTAGGAAACTATGTAAAATTTCGGCAGCCTCTTTTAACATTATTTAGATTCAATTTTTATTTGTATACTCAAAACTGCAGTAAAAAGCATGGATATCCTATACAAAGGACTCTAATAGTGACTGGCATGCTATAATTCAACAAATTATAATAATATTACTGATAATCAAATAACTGGTCATTCATTGATTTAAAAACTGTACTCGACAAATTCCACCTTGGAAGAGAAACAAACAAACTTGATATTCTCTTATATAACTTTCCACTGTTTAAAAAAGAACAGTTGTAGGATCTACCATATGTATTACCTGATCGTTTTGCTTAGCCTTTAAGTCTTGAACTTCTTTCGTCAGAGATGAATTTTCAGTTCTTATTGCCTTTTTCAAAGACACATAAGTACAACATACTTTTATCTTCTGAAGAACTAGATAGTTTCAAAATACACTCACTTCTCATTTTCCTTTAGCTGCTGCTTTTCCTCTGTAAAGTCCCAAAATCCCACTTGTTGCATATGTCTACAATTCTGTAACTTCTTTTAGTGAAATGTTTTTTTAAATCAATTGTCCCTGAAATATTTCTATTCATATTTCCACAAATTCAAAATCAGTGTATACCACTTGTCAATTTTGACATGATTCTCTCTAAATTCAAATATATCTTTTATTTTACTTTACCCATCAACTCTATCCTTATCAAGTTAGTTAAGACTGATGATAACCATAACAACTAGAATTGACCTCCAATACTATTCCTCAGACTTATGAAGTCTGCTAGTAATCATTTATTTATAATTTGGATATGGGTGCAAGTGGAGAAGCATATGCTATTAAGTACAGCAACAGTTTCAACCTCTTTAAGGCAGTGAATGCTACAGTCAACAATGCATTTTTCTATTTCTCAAAAATTATTTAAACTTAATAAAAAAATTATAAATTTACAAACTGTCACTAACTAATATTAAGTTTAAGAGCTATGAGAAAACCTTTTACAATTACAGTGAAACTCCTTCGTGTTCACGGAGTAAGCACAAGGAAAACAAATCTACAAAATGCTTTACATTCAGTTCCTCCTCTTTAGTGGCCACCTGAATAAGTCCAGTTTCAAGTAATTCTTCTACAGTCTTTAACTTCTCATCTTTTTCTTGAATGCTGAAATTATAAATTATAAACTTATTATAAACTATTTTTAAGGTAAATAATATTATTCCTAAATATTTTACATAAATCAACCCCTCTTGTCCATCATTCCTTACAAACTTTAATCCAAGAAAGGCTTCTTGAGGATCTCTGCTCATGGTCTTAGGGTACTTCTTCCTTACCATTAAGGAAACTGTGCTCAAGCAGCACAGCCTTGTGTACCAGCCTAAAAGTCAATCACCACTACACTGACACTCACAGACCATACTATAATCCCAAATAATCAAAAGTATATCACACTCTTCTACCATAAAGGACTAATGTCATTAATAATCCTGTTTATCACAAATTTGGTAGAAATGAGTCATTGAAAAATTTTTCCCCAAAAGGACAAATTTAAACTCTTACCATTTTTCCATTTGTTCCACAACATCTTTATTAGGCTGAAAAAAAAAAAAAAAAAAAAAATCACCAAAATGGTTAATTCTACCAAGTTTGCATGAAATAAAACTAGATTAGAAACAGAACTCTGCAGAAATTATTTAGAATTCTAAATACATCTAAAATTTAGGGAAATGACCATTATTTGAAGACTGCTATTATAATTTTTAAATTCAAAAGACACAAGATGACAAAAGAGAGGTTATCTACACAAAGAATACAGATAAAGAAGTATATGGGGCTGGCAAAATAAACTAGTAATTTATGAATAATTTTTTATCACTATGAAAGATAACCTTGAGGTTCAGGGAAAATTGCTTCACTTCCCTTATATTAATTATAATTCTTCAAATATGAAAAATCCAAGCCTCTAAAGCAATACAAGTCAGAGAAAGGTTTTTTCTTTCTTTTTTTTTTTTTTAAGATTTTTTCCCCCACATTAAGTATAATACTTCAGCAAGTGCACACACCCTGTGTACAGCTCAACGGATTGTTAATATGTAAATATTATGTAAACACCAGTTAGACTAAAAACAGAGAATGCTTTAAAAAGCTTATAAACTACAGAAGCAACATAAACATCCTCTTCATTGTCTGACAGACCCTTCAACCTTTGTAACTCAATCTTTCTCCCCACTACTTCCCTAAAATCTTTGTAGTTCTTACTTTTTACCAATCTTATTACAACCATTTCTCACAAATAAAAATAATTTTTCCATTGCCAAATCCAAGTCCTAAGGTTTCATTTCTTACATATTTCTAATATCAACCCCTTCTCTTTAATATATAAGTTTAGGTCTAAACCTTTACTCATTTCAAATATCACAAGGTCCTAATTCTTATCCCTGTTCATACAGATTGATTTGTGCAGGGTACATGAAGAATGTCCCAAGAAAAAAACTGTCCCACCATTAGAAAGGAGATAGGGAAGGTCAATTAAATTAGGTTTACAGTGTAAAAAAAAAAAAAAAAAAAAAAAAAATCATGCAGTAAATTTACAATCTTCCACAAAGATGGACTTTGTCTACCTTTTTTTTTTTTTTTTTTTTTTTAATTTAATGAATGCCATCTCACAAAAAAGACTACACCATGAAGTACAAGTTACCTGTACCTTAATTATTTGGTTGTACTGTACTTTTAGTCCTATTTGCTTCTCCCTCTCATAAAACCAAACAACTCATTGTTTCTAGAGTAATCTTTCTAAATATTTGACTAAGGACTCATTCATCCTCAGAAGCACCCTTCATTACAAGATCACATTCATGAACCTTACAGAGAATAGTCTTTCATGATTAGGGCCCAGCAAATCTTCCTCTATTCCCCATACCTGGTACGTTGTCGTTGTGCAAAATACCAATAAGCTCTAACTATGCCAATTTTGCCATATGCTGCCATGGTTTTGAACAGTGTTCCCTCAGCCTGGAAGTTTGGCAAATTCATAGTCATTTTTCAAAATCAGATTTAATTGTCCCATGTGTTACCTCTCCAACCCACCTTCAAACAGAATGCATTATCCCTTCCCCTAAACCTCGACACCCAGTTAAGGAATTTTATTCATCATACTTACTGGTTTGTGCCTCTGCCTAAACATTCAACCATATTCTTAGGGCAAAAATCAAGTCTCATTCATCTCCATAGCCTTACATGGAGATAAGAACCTAGCATATATGTTCAACTAGTAAATAAATATTTGATGAATTCAATTTCCTTTAGTGACAGTATTAACTTTATAAGTACTCCTGGTCTTCAGCTCATCAATATTCCATTGTATAAAACAGCGCTTAGCAGCTATGCAACTTCACTTCATACTTTTTTGGTCTAATTCAATCCTATTATTTCCTCCCCAGAAGATTTTCAAATCTGTATCTTATAATATAAGGAACTCTTCTGCAATTCAATACAACCAGGCAGTCAGGCAAAGGAAAAAAAAACATTGTCATACTTTTCACTTAATATTTTTGATCATTTAATCTTATTCATTGGAATAAGAATTTTAAATGTCAGGCTGCTCCTACACAAGTCAGGATACATGCCTGTACTCCAGGCTAATCAAGAGGCTGAGGCAGGAAGATTGGCATGTTGAGAGGACAGCATGAGCAGCCTAAAGAGACCCTGTCTCAAGAAGATGGGGGTGGGGTGAGGAATGGGAAATGATGTAACTCAAAGAGCTAGAGCACTTGCATCAAATGGTTAAGGACCTGAGTTCAATCTCAGTACTGCAAATGAGGGGAAAAAAAGAAAACACAAATCAAAGTCGGGATGTATCCCCCTCCTACTTTGTTCTGAGTAAATGAGATCTTAATAACTAATTTATCTACATTACTAACCATTTGCAGGCCTACACCAAATGGAGCCTTCTTGTCTTTCCTGTATGAACATGTTACCTTACCTGGTACCTGTTGTCTTTCTTCTTCCTACACCTGAGGAAACAACAACTTGGCACCATTATTGGTTTTTGCTTTAATAAGCTCAATCTTTTACTCCAGGATAAAAATCCATGTGGCAAGAGGCCTGAAATTTTTACATAACAGTTCATCTTTCAACTGTCACTTGGAATTCTGACTAATGGGTAGGAAGGGGTTAAAGAAAGAAATTAAAAACTAAAATGATACAAATCTTTTTTTTTAACTCTTTCATTATGATAGAAGTTTTAAAAATGAAGAAAAAGCCCCCCCACTCAAACAAAAGAGGTTTTGGTCTGCCAAAAAAAAAACAAATTCAGAACTAGAAAAAGCACAATTCTAAGAATTACCCAATAGCAGATCTTAAATTAGTAAGAGAAGATCTTAAATTGGCATCACAAAATGAGATTTTCCTCTCAGCAAATAATTATTTTAAATAAATCAAAAAAATGCGGCTATAAAATTTTGTCCTAAGAATGTAAAAGAACTTCATCTCATACTCAGTTGTCACTTTCACAGAACATCTGAGTGTACAGAAACATTATAACAGATACAAGTCTGACTCAATTAATATAAAAATGAATTTTTAATATTAATTTCCACAAATATGATATGGAATTTTATATCAGAATGGTAATTCTCTTAAGAGAGGAAAATTTAAGGCTTATGATTTCAGTCTTATCTAATGATGGAAAACATTAGTTTTAGTAATGATAGAAGTTTACTGTTTTTTTTTGAAGATTTATGCTGTTTAAACACAGGTAAGAGTTGCCAGCATTTGGACAGTTAGAATACTGGAATTCTAGGTCAGATTCAGAAGTTTTGAGGCATTTGTTTCACCTCTGTGAAGTTAATTTTAGAAAGTCTAAAACTTAATAAATTCAAGTAGATATCACAAAAATCTCAGATAACAGAGAGAAACTAAATTTGCTATTCTAGGTAAGAATTAACACTCCCATCATATTTTGTCTAATCTGAGCCACTAATGTTGCATCTTTCAGCTGGTATTTTAATACTAAAAATTAAAAATAGTACCAAACTGTAATCAGAGACTACAGGATATACCCAGATTTTAGAGATGGTAATGGGGGAGGGGGAAGTCTTACAATTGATGGAGTATTATATCTTTCATAAGCTATACCACAACAAAGGGAAATAAGAAGACTTAAATACCATTTAAACTAAATTTAAATGCTCCTTTAACATTTTCTCCTCTGTTACTTTTAGTTTGCAAGGATAAAGCATATACAAAGCAATAAAGAATATGCAAAGAGAGGGGAATACATGAATTATTTGACAAGCAAACATGTTAAAAATAATTCCAGTGGCAAAGCTACTTATGTCAATTCAATACTTGCATAAATGTGGATTTTAAAATAGAAAAGGACACATGCATCTGCCAAAAGAAGAGCTATCATTTACAGTAGCTTAAATTTCAGCTTCTAATAAAAGTCCGTTCCAAAATCTTAACTTTTAGGGAAACACGCAAAGCTTCTATTCTAATGTGTCATCTAATATCAAAAGTTTCTTTCTTAAAACTCTAATTTTAAAGAGTTATGGGAGAAAAATATGAAGGCAATACTTAGGAAAAGCCAGAGAACAGACAACATTGAGCCCTAGTTTATAGAACAGTGCTTATTCAAAGCTGTTATGATTTTTTTTTTTTTTTTTTTTTTTTTTTTTTTTTTTTTTTTTTTGTTCATTTGTCCTTTTGTTGGTTTTTGCAGGACTGAACCCAGGGGTACTCTACCACTGAGCTACATCCCCAGCCCTTTTTATTTATTTTCAGTCAGGGTATCACTAAATTGCCCAGGCTTGCCTTGATTTACAATCCTCCTGCCTCAGCCGCTGGGATAAGACATATGCCACCAGGCCCAGCAAAGCTGCTATAGTTTTCATGGCTTGTTATAAATATAGAAAGAAGAGTGACGGTTTCTGGGGGTGGGAATAAGATGGAAAAGTAAATATTCTAATAGAAATAAATAAAGGTTTAGACACCTGCCACATGCAAAGCACTAGACTAAGCATTTAAAACATATTTATTATGTGAGTGTGATCTTAGTGTGAAAGACTTGGAATAAGAGGTACCAGAAATACTAAGCAAGTTGATCAATATCACTCTGCTTTTAACTGATGGTAGTAGGTTTCACATCCATTCTCTCTCTCTTCAATAAACCATGCTGCCTAGAAGAAAAAGTTGAGGCTCCAAAATTGTAAGACAGGACTTTTTCTCTGTTTTTATATTTTTAAAAGTTTTTATGAGAATATTAACATTAGCTTCATCTCACAGAAGAAAAAGTTTTTTAATTTAGAAAAAAATTTTAATTTAGAAACATGATAAACACAAGATAATAGAAATGCAACTAAAAGACAAATAAGTTTAAGCAAAATTTCTCTCAATTAGTGAGCTAGTTACTAAGAAGAATCAGATCTTATTATATTTTGCATAATTCTACATTATAATTCATGAAAAGTCTTACCTGTTCAGAAAGAAGAGTCTGTAGTTTCTGAACTTCTAATTGTAATGCTTTGTTTTGGTCATTTAGAATCTGGAACAAAGAATCTCAATTTACTATGTTTTTTAAGGAAAAAAAAAATGTAACAAAGGAATCGTTTCAATTTTTTTAAAAATCACACTCATATATTACTTATTACTCTTAAGTACTCAAAAAGAGACAGATGAACTACATGCTGATGTAAAAATTCAAATCTCACTGATTATAGCCTAGCAACCAGATACTCAAATGGGTTGGCCATGACCAAAAACTAGCACTACAATAATGGTGGAAACAGAACAGTCACAAATATAGAACACCTGAGGAAAACTGCCAAGGAAAGGTTGGGGCAAGATAAATCTCAAAAGTTCATTAAGAAACAAGACAAAATCTAGCACCCCCCCCAAAAAAATCTATGATATAATTCACTATTTGCATAAGGCAGAAATAAACTATAAAAATACTGTGTAGAGCAACTTCATATAAAAAGTAGTATTTCTAGATTCACTACAACTAAAAATTACACAAGGCTGTTCTAAGAAAGCTAAGTATACAAGTTTAATCACACACCTTAAATTCTTCGATTTTGTTTGAAATTTCACACTGTAGCTGCTCTTCCAGCAAACGTATTTTATCATCTTTAACATGAATACTATAGGGAAAAAAAGCATCAATTAAAAACACTTCACATTCAAAAGGTTACATAAACTATTTACACAACTATCAGTTTTAAGTAGCAACACTGACTGCAACAATTATACTTGAACATTAATGTATGAATACATACAACAATAACTTAATCACCTTTTTTGCATCTTCTCTAATTCATGTGCTGCAGCAGCCTGTGTTTGGAATAAAATGAAAATTTTATTTTTCAGGAAACACTCAGAACTACTTATTTACACATAAGTTTTATTTTCTATATTTAATGTAAAGTAATAGCAATATCACACATTTCTGTAATATGTTTTACAGTCCAATATTTTTTACTTCTCACTGGTCTATCTTTATCCTAATAAAGGGGCTGTCCTCTTTAAATGGAAAAAGGCTAAAACAAGGTAGCACATTAAGATTGTTTAAACTCACTCCTACGTTACATCTCAGAAATGATCAATTCATCAGATATAACATTAATTTCAACATGAAATAATAACATCTAGGTAAGTTGTGAAGAGGAGCCTTTCACACACACACATCACACAGCCAAACACAACCACTAATTATTTACTCAAATAAAACTGGAGTTCACAGTACCAATGAAAATAATAGACTGTAAGAGCCTTTAATGAGGAAGTAGCTAAGATGGCAGCTGGCTGAGAGCCAAGAGGAAGCATTTACTTGTTTACACCTGACCTTAATGAATTTGACTAAGAATAAAGAATTTCTGTGCCGCACCTGTACACATACGTGTATGCTTAATGGGTGAAGAGTATTTAACCAGGCCAGAGGGCGTCAGAGAGAGAGAGAAAGCAGAGAAGAAGAAGCAAGAATAAAGAAACCACTCATTCCCAGTCTGCCTCAGATTTCTTTCCCGGGGTATCGTTGCTGTAGGCGGCAACAAGTGGTGGCCCGTACTGGGAATTGTATGGGGAATCAGCACAGGAGGTAAGAGAACTGAGGAACCTCGTAGGAGTCTCAGCCAGCTGCCATCTTAGCTACTTCCTCATTAAAGGCTCTTACAAGAGACAAAATTTTGAGGTAAATGTTCAAAAGCAATAAAGATCTACCTGCTCATTTGCCAGGACCTGTAATTTCTGTACTTCGGCTTTTAATAAGAAATTCATGTTCTGTATATCCTAAAGAAAAGAAAAAGAATACTATATTAGTAGTATTTAATATAACTAAATTCATGGTTTGTAAGATATCCATTCTACTGAAGAGTTAAGCAAAGTTCTCAAATTATAAATATACTAAATCAGAAAGAAAACTCATCAATACCTGTTAGCATATTTCCCAAACTGGTGCGAATTTTATCATGTGAGAAAAGCCATTTGAATTTTTTCTCTTAGAGAAATAAAGAGTATTTTATAGTTTAAAAAAGGGGTACTTTTCAAAATAAGCCAAGACCATTCTCCATACTTCATATAAATTCATACTGATAAGAATCAGGGTAATTTAATTTTGAGTTCTGCAAAATATTGCAATCATTTATAAGAGTTACTGTACCTTAAGTTCCTCCTCTTTACTTGCTAAATGATCATGTTCATTTGCTAAAGAATCTTCAGTCTGTTTTATCTGCTTATCCTTTTCTGCAATCCTTTAAAAGAAAACACATTTGTACATTTCAATAAATATTTAGAAATCACATCACAAATCGATTAAAAGCTTTTTAAAAAGGGTCATCCTTATTTTCCCATATAATTGTACCTTCCCTTTTTTTTTTTTTTTTTTTTTTTTTGGTGCTGGGGATTGAACACAAGGCCTTGTGCATGCAAGGCAAACACTCTACCAACCAAGCTCTATACTGAGCCCTGTACCTTCCATTTCTATAATTCCTTTTCAGTTTACTAATAACTGTCTCATACATTACTATAACTCCTTAAAATACATACCCTATTTTAAAATTAAAGGTCAAAGAAATTAATTAATTTGTTTAAGCACACAAGTCTAGCAATGTCAAACCAGATTTCAGGTCTTCTAAAATCAAGTGATCCATGTCTATGTAAAATTATATAGCACAAGAGAACATGAACTTTGTGTATTCTACCAATAGCTAGACACAGAGTAGCTACAATTACTTATCAGACACAAAACCTAGTTTACTTCCACTACTCTCTCAACACAATTACCTCTTCCACATGATTCCCAACACACCAAATGAAGGAAAGTTTCCCTAACTCTTTTAATGATGAACCTATAAAATCAGTACAATGTTTAGGCACCCAACACAAACTTAAGTTGGAGAAAAAAAATAAGAGCAAAAGTTGCTCTCAATCTAGTACAGATTATTTTCCAAACAGGTCAAAGTGTAATGTTAATCATAAGTGCTGTATCTAACAAGTAACAGTTAGTGACAACTACACAATTATAAAAGAAGTGCAGAAAGGCAGGCTTACACTTTATGTAATTCTTCTGCTAGAACTGAAGCGGAGGTCTAAGAAAGAAAAACCATTGTCAACATAAAAGCACTTAAGAGAAAGTTTAAAAGCTGTAAAATAATAACATGGTTTAAAAAACTGTGGGAAATTAATGTATACAAAGTTGTTAAAGAAGTATCTGGCCCACAGTAAGTATTCAATAAAGAGTAGCTATCATTCTGAAAGCAAGTTCGATCAACAGCCAGTATTAGGGACTTACATATCACAAGACATTTAGAATAAAACAAACTGGCAGGCCTGGAACTACATAATTGACAAACAACAAATACATAAGAAAAACTGCCACAAAGGTCATTTTTTATCCCTGTGCTTCTTTTCTTAGCATTAACTTTTAATGAGCCACATCATGATTATGATAATTGAGCAGATTGCTTGTCTCTGCTCTATAGAAAGTATTTATAGCTTTATAATTCCTGATAAATTTTCTGTACTACCTCTCAGCTGATAAAGATCTCAATTCAATGTGAGTTTGATAAGTCACATACATACATATCCACAATCCCTTTCCCATATTAAATAGCTCTTGCCCAATTAATTTTAGTTTATGATTTTTACCAATAAAGCAATTCAGGGAAACAAATGTTTATATTCTCAAAGTTTGGGGAGTTTGAAATTGTCTATACCCTAAAAACGAGTTTTTAATATTGAAAACATTTGCTTTGTAAATAGAGAAAGATAAGATTTAAAAGCTAGTACTTTTGGCTATAAAATCCTAATAGTTTTAAAGTTCAACTGAAATTACAATTAACAGTGTATATATTTAAGAAATAAGTAATTAGAAATTATCCCATTTTTTTCTTAATGTCATATCATGTATACTCTGAGTTTACTTACCAATCATTTGTGTCATAAAACAATGTTGCCAAAGAACAACAGGTCTTAACAATATCATTTTTAAAAACTTTCATAAGTTTATCACTAAACTGAAATATCAATTTTAAACTAATTCTTTGGTTTTTAATTTTTTTTTTTTTGTACTTGTGGATGGACAGAATGATTTTATTATTTATTTTTATGTAGTGCTATGGATCAAACCCAGTGCCTCACACATGCCAGGCAAGCGCTAAGCCACTGAGCTTCACCTTAAACTGATTCTTTTGAAATATAAGCTCAGATTTATGATTAATACACTGATACTTTCAATGGGAATACAAGGTTTTTCATGATTAGTATCTTGTGAACACCTTTTACACATAAACAACTATACTAAATACTATTTAGCCAATTCTTCCTATTTTGTGATTGGACTGGTGGCATTATTTCCTCATATAGTAAGAGCTCTTTAACCCCCTTCTTTCCGATTTGAATTTGGACTTTTTAATGTATGTAATTATCAGTGTTTGGCACTTAGTATCACCATTTGTTGATTCACTGAGGAGTCTCCCAACTATTAATCCAGTGCTCACCCCTCAATATGCACTCAGATGATTGCTTAAATGGCTAGGAAGCCACAAGAAAACCATAAGCAAAAAGAATACATCATTACCTGGGCAGCCATCTGGGAATGGAACTGCTGAATTTGAGCTTTCAAAGCCTCATTCTGCTCCAAAATATCCTTTCATAAATAGCAAACAGAAAGGAAAAAGTGTACTATTAATAAATATCCCAACATAAATGAATACAACGATTTTTACAGGTTCTCTGTTCATCTTTAAAAAGGCATTCTTAGATTTTTCAGATTTAAAACAAGGATTAGACATACTATCCTGAGTTTTTATAAGATAAAGCTTAAAGATGTTTTTTATTCCTTATCTACTACAATGAGCCTAAGACTTGTTGGATGAGCAAATCTTTGACACAACATACTATGCTAATTCACCACCCCTTCAGAATTACATCAATGTATACCTTCCTTGCTCTCATCTAAACACACATATCCTTTTTTTTTTAAAGAAGTAAAAATTGATACCTGAACTTGCATTTGTAGAGACTCTTCTTTGTTCACCCTTTTTTGCTCTGAGTCCATTAATTGCATTAGTCTTTGCTCCAACTGTTGTTTTGATACTAACGTATCTGTGAGCTTACTATGCAGACTCTGTACTTCATTTTCTTTGGCCACAAATTTACTCTGTAAATCTGTAATAAAACACTACATCTTACAAAGGTCTCTTAGTTTGCCTAGTTCATGTTTAGTATGGGCATTATTTCCCCCTCAAAAACTTCCTCAAATTCCTCCCACTTCCCCTCATAATACTCCTACAGGTGCCACACTATACTAATTCATCTCTTGTCTTAGGGTGAGCTTGCTGAAAATCAAAGATTGTCTTTTCTCTACTCCCAGAGCTGTACCCAAGGCTTGGCACACAGTAAAATACTCAATAAATATATTAAGTGAATTATAGATTTTTAAAAATTGTTATATCACTTCTTGAAAGCATTCCTTATTTCCCCAAAGCTACTTTAATAAAGTTATTTTAGTGAATTTCTTATAAATTCAATGAAGTCTGCTATCTGGAAATACTCTATACTCTGCTACACACAAAAATGCTGAAGAAATTTATTACCTGAGTGCTAAGAAATACCCTGATTTATAACTCCTCTGCTTCTCTTCTTAGAGAGAACTCCAAATAATACGAAAAATGAGAAACAATACCACCTATCTATTTTCAAATCACAATAAAGTGAAGGCAAAAGATGATCATAACTTGGTAGAAGAAGGGCAAGTGCTCCAGAACCAAAAAAGGATAATGACTGGAGATACAAAGTATCATGAGAGCTGCCCCCTGCCCCATACTATAAACAAGTCCAAAATGGGAGAGGGGAAAACACCACCACCATATATATAAAGACAACACAAGGAAGGGAAAATGCATGTGTGAGTTTGTGGGGTGTGTGTGTGTGTGTGTGTGTGTATGTGTGCGTGCATGCAAGATGCCATTTCTATAAAAAGACCAATACAACTCAAAAGAACTCATGGAGGGCTGGGGCTAAGGCTCAGCAGTAGAGCGCTCGTCTCGCATGTGTGAGGCCCTGGGTTGGATCCTCAGCACCACATAAATAAAATAAAGGTACTGTGTCCACCTACAACTAAAAAAATATTTTTTTTTAAAAAAAGAGAGAGAACTCATGGAAATTAAATGTGTAATAGTCACTTTTGGGATTAGAACTCAAAAGAGCATATTTCTTATTATCAACAATAAAAGTTAAAACCTTGAATTAATGCCTTCAAAATTCTGTGGAGGCAATATTTACCAGCCTAAAACTTGATAACCAGTCAAACCATCAATCAAGTATGAAGGTAGATAATAAAGACATTTTCAGATACACAGGACCTCCACAATTCAAGGCACTCTCACACAGCTTTTCAAAGATTAAAGAAAAAAAGCAAGAAAGATGTCAATGACATAGGATCCAGAAAGAAGGGTAGAAAGACAAAACCAAGTCCTCAGGAAGACATCTGTAGAGCCAACCAAGAAATCATTAAGTACTAGAACAGAAAGATTGAAAACCCCAGGAGGAATGTCACCAGGAAAAACTGGTAAGACTCTCTATCTACTATCTAATCCTATTGAAAGGCAGCAGATGCAAGATAGGGTAAAGGTAAAATTTTAAACAATGAAAAGATTAAGCAGGTGAAAACAAAGTAATAATTAGCTCCAGGAAATAAACAGTTGTTCAAGAAAACAAGCACAGGTGTGATTGTTTTGGTACTGGGGACTGAACCCATCAGTGCTTTACCACTGAGCTAAGTCCCCAGCCCTTTTTATTTTGATATAGGGTCTCACTAAGAGATCTTAGTGAGGCCTCCCTAAGTTGCTGAGGCTGGCCCCAAACTTGCAAACCTTCAGCCTCAACCTCCCAAGTCACTGGGATAATAGGCATGCACCACTGCACCTAGTTCAAGAATCATAGTCTTAACATGCATCTTGGCTTAACATTCCATTATATAGTGATGATGATGTAAACAATGAATATTGATATCATCAAAAAGTATACATAACTATACCAAGACAATGAGAGATAAGTGGGAGGAATGAGTATCAATATTATGTTTGTTTAGAAATATGGACTATTACACAAAGGTCTTATGACATAAAATTCTATCTATACTATTGTTTGGAACTTATATTCTAGCTAGCTCCCTCCTCCATGGGAGAAAGGTATAGTGGAGAAAAATAACACACATAGTACAAGCTGTACTGTCTCCCAGATGAATCCATCAAATTATGAATAAAGAAATAGTAAAAGTTAGCCTATATTAAGTAGACAGCACTAACTGCAACAGTAGCACTCTTCCTGTTTTTCTCTTCACAACATAGGAAATAAGCCTTTTCTTAGAAATAAAAGAGTTAATCAAGGAGAACTACAGAAAACAACCCAGCAGCTCTGCTCCCTATTATGTGCAATAATTTTGCCTACAACTTAATACTTTAGGCAAAGCTAGTCGGGTGCTTATTTTTAAAAACCCTAACAAATGGGCTGGGGTTGTGGCTCAGCGGTAGAGCGCTCACCTAGCACGTGCGCAGCCCGGGTACAATCCTCAGTACCACGTAAACATAAATGCACTGCACTGTGTACAACTAAAGCAAATAAATAAATATTAAAAAAAAAAAAAACCCTAACAAATGTCAAAGAAATAAAGATAATCTGAAAGGGCAAACACTATTTTTATTGAGCTACAACCAAAATGCCAAATTATTTACTTTCTTCACAGATGGAGAAGGAAGGAAATTTACCCAAAATTATATACTCAGTTCACATGTATGCCTCTTCCCTTCCTCTTACCTTGCTGTGCTGCCTCATGTTCTGCTGTTCTCTTCCTGATGTAGCTTTGAACTTCTTCCCACCTTCTCTCAGCTTCTTGTAGTTGAACCTTGATATTTCAGAAGGGACAAAGGAAAAATCATCATCAACACAATACTTCAACTTTAAAAATACAAAAAAATCATCTTCTACCTTTAGCATTGTGTCACAAAACTGTTTGCTACATTTTAACAACATTTGAACAAGATAGGCAGATAAGTAAGTACTTATCAGCCACAGCCATCCTATCCTCCAATACAGAGGATTAAGAGAAGGTTATTTCAGAAATTCAATATTTGTACTGTTGGATCAAGATAACTACTACTATGTACATATCTGATCCACTTAGCTATGACCTACTTTCCATTAATCTTTCTTTAGTTGATAGGCTTTCCAAAAGACAAGATGGTATGTTTATTGCTAAATTTCAGTGAAAACCTAAAATTCATATTTTGAGATATACATATTTCTTGTACAACACTCCAATTATGACTATAATCTTTAATGTCATTTATCTATTTATCCATAACTGTATAGAACAGATTTCCATATCTATAAATGCCTAAAGCAAATCTTTCAGCAAAACCAGTGTTAAATAAAAAGACATTTATATCAACCTCATGCAGGTTCCAAGAAAATTTCAAGAAAAACAAGCTATACTATTTTCCACACACAATTACTATTCTCAAAATCTCTGAAACCTCTACTACTCTGTAAATGATCTCAAGGAATGATTGTGTCACTGATTTAGGTGAGAATCTGTCTAATAGAGTAGATTACACTGAACATACACAAACTGAACTATACTTTCAACAAATCCCTTCCCTCAATAAGAGGAGGAACAGACAAGTCTCATCTTTCCACTCGATGTGCATAAACTCCTGAGTGCAGATGAGAAATGAATCTGCTACTTCCTCAGTCAACCTGAACTACCCCAGCCATCTCCTCACAGAAAAGGACCTCATGAGACCAAGTGCCAATCTGATGTCTGAAGACACAGTATGTGATTTCTATATATGAAAGCTCAAGTGTAAGCCACTGGAGCAGTATTTCATCTTGTACGCAAACAAAGAAAAACCATCTATTCCAATGCTGGAAGAAAAACGGGTTTTATTGGACTTACTGATGAAAATCAAGGTATAGATAATAAAAGTGATGTTAGAGATGATTTTAACTACATGATTTTTCCTTACACATCTAGACTCTAAACCCCATATACAAAATGAAATTTTACTTTTTAATACCTCTGAATTAGCTCATTTCCTTTTTTATATCTTCAGTCTTTAGTTTCAAATTCAAGCCTATATTCAGTTCTTTCATGAAGGCACATACTTCTATACAGGCAGAACACTTGGACTATGTGTCCCATAAAGGCTCTATTATTTCCCAAACCTACTTATACATTTAGGTTAACAAATACTCACACTATTCATGAAATGATAAATAAAGTCAGTAATCAATCACCTTCAACTGAGTAACTGCTTGCTCTGCATTCTTTTTTTGGACTTCTTCTTGCTGTAGTTTTCCTGTTTTTCTCAGCCAGCTCATTCACCAACCTAGCATAATCCTGGCGCAATTTATTGAGTTCTGCAGACTGCCTGAAAACAGTAACTAGATTAGGAATCATCCATTATTAGAAATGCATATGAAGACTATATACAACATATTTTATGTTAGTTTTACTGAACTAGTAAGTACACTTGTAAACAAATAAAAAGGAACACAAGTACCTACTTACGATGAAGTTTGATTGACTATAATAGCTAAATATTTCTAATGACAATTACACAAACTCTAAAATCACTATAAAGTATCATGAGAAATGGATAATCACAAACTCATGAGCATGAGTAGACAATGTCACCTCAAACTTGTCTTCTGACCTATTAAAAATCAACCAGTCGGCCGTGCACGGTGGCACAAGCCTGTTATCCCAGGAGCTCGGGAGGCTGAGATAGGAGGATTACAAGTTCAAAGTCAGCCTCAGCAATGGCGAGGCGTTTAGCAACTCAGTGAGACCCTGTCTCCAAATAAAATACAAAATAGGTCTGGGGATGTGGCTCAGTGGTTGAGTGCCCCTGATTTCTATCCTGGTACCAAAAAAAAAAAAAAAAAAAAATCAACCAATCAGAGTACTTATCTGTGCAAACATACTACTAGTTGTGCTAGAGTACTAGTTCTCAAACCAACTATATCCTATCATAAGGAATGTGTCTTCGCGTGCACATTCTTTAGCTCCACCTTAAGGTCACTGGATCAGAAACTTTTGGAGGTAGAACTCAAGAATATGCTTTTTTCATTAGCATGCCAGGTGCTATCCAGAATAATGAAATTTAAGAACTACTGTATTATGGAATAGATAGTTTAAAACCTGTAAATTCAGTCTCATAAATTTATAAACTATTCCACTGATGGTAGTAGTAATTATCATACATATAACTTTTATTAATATGTTTACATGATACATATAAATGCATATTATAATATCTAATATATAAAGTTTATACATAGCTGAAGTTCTTCAAACAGCAAAAGAATTGTTTGTACACAGTTTTAGAAGCAAATTTTAAAAAACAAAAGTCTGTCTACAAATATCATTTTGACAATCCAAGAAAACACTCCACCACTTAATTAAAAATAAACCTCTGGAAACATACTTGCTTTCCAGTTGGTTTGTAGTGTTGCTGACAGCATCTCTCAGTATACCATTTTCTTGCTTCAAGTGTGCTATCTCTGCTTCCATCTGCTCACGAACTTGCTGAAACTAATTATTTTAAATATATTAAGATTTTAAAGAACAAACATCAAAAGAGCTTCCTTTTAAAAGATATTCTATTGTGATAATATAAAAAGTATCAATAATAAAATTAGAATCATTCTTTTCAAATGAACATATTTTTAAAGTAAGAATTGTTATTTCTTAGTGATATATGCAAAGCAAAAGCTGCTACAGTATTCAAGAATACAAGCATATGTTAAGACACATAGTTCAAAACTAATACATGACTTAAGAATTCTTTCCTACCCAGTGGATTCATATAGAATTAAACCTGTCCTCATCTTAGAATATATCAATTTTACAATAGCTATATTTTTAAAGTTTTTAATAACCTAAAGTTTAAAACTGGAAATATATTCAATAAATATTCTTACAAACTGAGCCATAATTGAATAGATGATAAGACAAAAATCTACTTGCTAAAATATTCTGACCCCTACTTATTTTTATTGTAGTAAATATAAAATATACTATATGGTAACCATTTCAAATGTAAAGTTCAATGGTATTAAATATATCCATTTTATTAGGCAACCATCACTGCCATTCATCTTCATAATTCTTTTAAAATGAAACTCTATGCTCATTAACCAATAACTCCTCATTAACCCCTCTCCATCGCAACCATTACTGTAACTTTTTTCTGGTATCTAATTTTTCAATTTCAGAATTTTAGAGTAAGGCAATAAAGAATATTGACCCATATGTTCACATAAGAATGTCTTAATTTATTGTGTGAAAATATTCCTTAAGAAAAATAGTTGCTGATAATCTTATTAGTAGTTCAGTTAAAAGAAACTAAGGTATGTATTTCTATATTTCAGAACCTATATGGAATCTATATCCTGACCTCTATAAGTAAGTAAAAAAAAGATGAACCGCTTACACATCTTCACCTTCAATAAAAGATGTCGCTACAAATATCTGGTTAACTTTCAAACAAATAGTAAATAGGAATTAAGAAAAAAGATCACCTAAGGCTAGGAAAATCAGTTCTTTGATAACCTGGCTGATGGGAAAGAGAACATCTCAAATGGCTGGGGAAAAGGAAGTTGGAAAAGTAGACCAAATAAAAGCTAGACACAGTGGACAGTAACAATCTCACAATAGTATCACTCACTTATTTTTGTTTTCAGTGACATTTTGGTGGGAAACAGTTGGAACTTTGACAGCAGTGAAGACTATTTTTTAAATAGCCCATTGTATTTATACATATTACTAGAATTCATTCTGACATAATCATGCATGCATTGAATATAATTTGCTCCACTTCAGTCCCCAGTACTTCCCCTTTCCTTTCCCTTCTCCATTCTCTTGCTCTACTGGTCATCCTTCTATTTATTTAGGGCTTTTTTAAATTAGTGCTTTATAGACATAGGTACAGGCAAAATTCACTGTGATTTGTTCATATATGTACACAACAGAGTTTAGTCAATTTCATTCCACCATTCCTCACTTTTCCCATCCCTTCGGTCCTCCCCGTCAACTGCTTTCATATTTGTCTTCCTTCTATTTTCCTAAGATTCCCCGACCTGCCCCTCTTTTTTTCCCCCCTCCTCATCCATATTTTGGTCTAGCTTCCACATGAGAGAGAGAACATTTGGCCCTTGACTTTGTGAGTCTGGCTTATTTCACCTAGTGTGATGTTCTCCACTTCTATCCATTTACCAGCAAAAGGCATTATGTCATTCTTCTTTATGGCTGAGTAAAATTCCATTGTGTATATACACCACATTTTCTTTATCCCTTCATTCATCTGTTTACTGGCACCTGGGCTGGTTCCATAACTTTGCTATTTTGAGTTGCACAGCTATAAACACCAATACATCTAAATCACTATAGAAGGCTGATTTTATTTTTTTTTTAAATAAATTTTAAATGTTAGCAAACTAGCAATATGATCAAAGCAATATTTTACAAAAAATAATCTGGTAGGAGTTGCAGATTAGAATGGAAAAAAGAAATTTGTTAATAAGGGGCCATAATTATCCTGGTATGAAATAAAATGAGATTTCTCAGAGTACAAGAAGAGAACCACAGATATAAAGTCTCTTTCTTAAATTTCAGACAAGGGCTGGGGCCCTAGCTCAGTGGTAAAGAGCTTGCCTCACATGTGTGAGGCACTGGGTTTCACCCTCAGCACCACATAAAAAAATAAATAAAGATACTGTGTGTTCATCTACAAGTAAAATAAATATTTTTTAAAATTCATACAATTTTGTAGACTAGGAAAAAGAAGCCTGTTGGATTCTAGGCAGGGAGGCTGCACCTCCCATGTAGGCCACACCTCCCCAGGTACTTTGTGAAAAGACTACATCTCCCAGGTGCCTCAGGCTGGCCAGCGAACCTGGCCACCAGGTGCCCTCGCCTATGGAAGCATGGACTTGCTCCAGGGGTCCCTCTGACCACCATTTAGCTATTTAAGCCTGCTCTGGACTGAAACCACCCCTGTTCGCCCTTGTTCTCCCTTTCCCCTTGCCCTGACCTCCCTTGCCTCGCCACACCATTCCTCCCCCCCCCCATGGCACCCCAATACAAGCCGTTTCTCCCCCTACCCTTCCACGTGGCGCCCCAATAAACTCCCTTTTTCAACACAGCGTTCCTGGATAGCTTTATGTTTCCAACAAAGCCAAAGGATTCAAACATAAGGAAAATAATGCTTTAAACTGGAAAACAAAACCAATCTGATCAACAAGAATTTGACTTCAGACATATGTTAAATCTGGGATGGATAGACCCTCTGAATTGAGCCTCAGTCAGCAAATGGAAATAACAATTTCAGAAAGTAACTGACTCAGAGCATTCAACTAAGGAGAGCATTATAAGCCTACCTCACAAGCACAGCCAGGCCATGTTCTTCAGTGTCTAGCAGTGAGATAAGTGAGAGTAGAAGACATTAAGACCCAACTAGATTCATGCTAATGAATGATACATGGCAAAGACAAATGGTAAAAATCGAACTTCCACGAAAAATGACAGAAGATAGGTCTTGTGTTGAACTAACATAAGAGACAAAAGGTCACCTAAGCCAAAACTTTGGGAGTCATCATTCATTAACCTCTCTCTCCTCCACTCTAACACTAAGCCCCATCTAACAAACTCCTGTTTTACTCATACTCTTTTCCTCACTGTTAACATCTGATTTCAGGTCTTGTTTTCTGATTTAGTTTCAGCAAAAGTTTTCCAATTACCTCTTGTTCTACTCTGCACAGTGCTGCCCAAGTAATGTTAGAAATACTAACAAATCACAATGCTGGCTTGCTTAAACTCACTCCTCCACTGGCTCCCCAGCTTTCAGACACAGGAGGCCCTTTTAGATGGAGCCCCTACCTAACATCTTTAGATCTTTGCTTTTTTTTTAAAAAAATATTTATTTATTTACTTTAGTTGTACACAATGCAATGCATTTATGTTTACGTGGTGCTGAGGATCAAACCCGGGCCGCGCACGTGCGAGGCAAGCGCTCTGCCGCTGAGCCACAACCCCAGCACTGATCTTTGTTTCTTTATTGCAACCCTGATTCCCAATTACAACTCTTACTGCATTTCTCACAAAGTGTTAGGGCTAGACAACCTGCATTAGAAACACTGGAGTGTACTCATTGAAAAGCTCAATCCTGGGCCACAAAATAGACCCACTGAGCCATTATCGCTAGAGATGGAACAAAGAATATCACCAAGTAATTCTTTTACCTAGTGCTCATTTCTTCACTCTCCAATGGAATAAGAATAGTCAAAGGTCAGCAGTCAGAAATGATGGGCCCCAAATGAGGTCTTATTCAAATGCAGAAACCACATCCTCCAGGCTAACCCATAGAAATATTAATGGGCACTATTCAAGGCCTATTTCAAATGTAACAGACCTTGAGGTTCACTGGGAACTGCTTCTAGGGCTCCTCCTTTGTTCCCTCCTTTGTCCCAGAGGCAGAAACAAAGGTGGGAAAATGGGAGGTGAGGCTAAACACTGATAGAAGTTGATAGGAAGAATTAAAACTCAAAGGCAATAGCCTTGGTGCTGTTTTCAATGCCTGTTTTACACAGATTTTGATCTATGATTTTGGGGTTGTTTGCTATGCCTGTTTAGCATAGATTCTGCTCCATGTTCTACCCAGTCCCTATAAATACTAGCACACCAAAATGGGTTTTAATGCTATCAGGCCCCCTCACCATTGGTGGGAGTTCTCTCTTCTCACTCAAATAATTCCTGTTCCATTTATTCTTTCTTTCCATGATTGTCTGTGGACTTTATTCTTCAAATTTGCAAGAGAAGAACTCAGAAGGAAACTGGCCAAGTGAGGAATCTTATCTCAAAACTCTAGTTTCAGTTTTGACGCCTACTGATTCAAAACATTCAACACAGGGTTAGGGATATAACTCAGTGGTACAGCCTTTGCCTCGCATGCACAGGGCCCTAAGTTCGATCCTCAGGAATTGGGGGTTGGGGAGTAACAGGGACTCAACACTGTCTGGATTCACACCTAACAAGCCTGCCCTGTCAATCCTCTTTCGTACTTCCAGTCGCCATTATTCCAAAGTACACAATGCTTACCTCTAGTCATGGTGAATTTATTTGCTTGCTTTTCCAACCTTCCTACCTCATTCCCACTTACAAAACTTATTTACTTAAGGACAAGGAGTGGGCTTAACCACTGTATGTAGAAAGCCCAACATATTTATATACAAGGCACTTAAAAACTTGCTAAAAGGGGCTGGGGTTGTGGCTCAGTGATAGAGCGCTTGCCTAGCACATGCGCGACGGGGCCGGTTCAATCCTCAGCACATTAAAAATAAACACATTGTGTACAACTAAAGCAAATAAATAAATATTTTTTAAAAACTTGCTAAATAAATGAATGCACACAATTCATCTTATTTTCAAAGAATGAAACTATACCTTCATCTGCATCTGTTGAGTCTCTTGATAACTGACATGAATTTTATTTTGAAATACATTATGTTCCTTTTCTAATGTTCCAATCCGATCTTTCATCCTTGCTATAACTACATTGCTTCTTTCTTTCTCTGTCATCATTTCCTAGAATAAATCAAAAAGGAAATTATTAAAAAAAACTTATTAAAAAGGAATTATAAGACTATAACAATAAGAAAGCAAGTCTAACACTAATAAAATGGTCATGAATGCTGAAATAAGTACAAAAAGCAAAGTCAAAGGTGGGGGGGAGACAGAGGTCCTGCCTCTCACCTGTTCTTCACACCAATGCCCTTTATGAACATTTTGCCACTCTTTATTTTGATTTCAAATTCACTTTATGGTTTGAGATTTAAAGACCATGAATCTAAAATAATTCCTGCACTCTAATTTGATTATAAGGAAAAACAGTTATTTGCAAGTACCAATTCTCTTTTAGTATACAAAAAAAGGTCAAGGTGGGGGGTGGAGGGGGCGGGCAGCAAGCTCTACAACAGTTAAAAAATTGTCGGGCTGGGGATACAGCTCAGTGGGTAGAGTTCTTGCCTTCTATACACAAAGCCTTGGGTTCAATCCCCAGCACCATAAAGACAAAAAAAAAAAACAAAAAAAACAAAAAAGAAGTGTCTCTCCCAAAAGAGGAAAAAAGGACATGTCTATATGATAGAACAGAAATGTGGAATAGGGAAAGTAAAAGTCAGAAAGTGAAATTTTATCATCCTTCCAAATCAAATCTTAAAAAGGTGATTTCACTGTTTATAAAGTCACAAACTTCTAAAACAAATACTAATTATCAAAGTACATGAAAGCTGAACAATTTTCAAGTTATCTGTAGGTATGATTAATCTACATCCCTGACCTAAGAAACTGATAAAATTTAAGTTTTACATGATTTGTGGTTGCTCACAGAATTAGCTTATATATTTTTATTTATGTGCTTACTGATATTTGCCAAGTTCTTATACTGAAGTATAATATATTTACACTTAAGAAGTCCATACATCTTAAGCATGCAATGAATAACCAAAAAGTAATTAACCTACTTATAGTTTTTTAAAAATAATCAAAAAATGATGGTCACATAAAATTATACTAAAATTTATAATTGTAGGAAAACATGCTTACAACTTTGATTATTCTAAGCAGGTGTTTCCACTGATTTTTTATTTACTTCAAAAATCATGTTAAGGATTTACATTCAAATAAGGCCATTCTTTCCTTTGAAGTTGTCAAGTAGCTAGGTTAACAGGGTCATAAATAAGCTCATTTACTCTTTTAATTTAATAACTAAAAGGAGAGACAAGCACTTCAGGAAGATAAGGATCTAATTTTCTCTAGAGTTTAAATTCTGTTCTCTCAGTCTACATTTAATTTTAAAGGTTTGTTTTGCTTTCTTTTTCCTCTCAGATTAAAATTTCTTTGATTTGAAGAACATAATTAAAAATTATAAAAATTTATCACAACCACCCCCATAAATAAATCACCTATACAAAAGCTTCATATTAGCCCCACTAATTGGATTTTATAAAGATCAAGTTTTGTGCCTTTACAGAGAACAGACCTAGGTCAGATCCAATTAAAACAAATTCCCATTCTTCTGAACAGAATACTGCTGCTATTCTGAAACTAGACTATCCAACACTGCCATTTTAAATTCATAATTCATCTATAGGTTATATCATAAAAGAGTTAAGACACCTCCTCTCTTCCAAAACTCTGAAAGAAGATTACTTTTAGGGGGCATATACATTTATAATTAAATAGGAAGTATAGAAAATTTTAAACCTTCTATTGCTTCTGATTCAAGAAGTATACCCCTTGAACATAAGAAATCTTCACCTGAGTTAACTGCTTACACCGATCCTTTGAAACAGCAGCATCTTCCTTCATAACAGCAAGCAACTTGTCCTTTTCCTGGAGCTGATGCAGAAGTGCAGCCATTTCTCCTTTATTTGACTACAATTGAGAAATCAATACAAAATGAGTAATAGTGAACATGGGCTGATGAAATATGTGAAAATGAAGTATGTGATATTAAGTGTTCTTCAACCAATGAAGAGCTCTATATATTACATATAAACAAGATTGCCAAAAACTGATCAGTGAAACAAAATTCAAAAAAGTCATTGTAACATTATATATCCTCAATATTTTAGTAGGTATGTACCAATCAAGAAACGGATTTTTACAAAGAATTACAGAGCTTCTAATTTTACACCCTGAGTCAAAAATAGCAATATCCCATCATTTTCTTTCTAGAAGATCAAAAGAGATTATGAAAACAAAATGCTATCTACTACCAATGAAACAGTCAACTGTAATCTCAAAACATAATACCAGGAAAGACTGTCAAAAATAATGAAGGCCAAACACAGGTGCTCAACAACCCTGTCTAAATATGCCCAAGGCTACTGAAGTGCCTAGTTCTCCCAATTTAACAGGCATATCTGGAAAGGTAAAAACAATAATTCCGTCAGGTGTGGTGGCGCACGCCTGTAATCCCAGCACTTGGGAGGCTGAGGCAAGAGGATTGCAAGTTCAAAGCCAGCCTCAGCAATGGGGAGGCACTTAGCAACTCAGTGAGACCCTGTCTCTAATAAAATACAAAAAAAGGGCTGGGGATGTGGCTCAGTGGTCAAGTACTCCTGAGTTCAATCCCTGGTACCAAAAAAATAAAATAAAATAAAAACAATAATTCCCCATTTGACATGAGGAACAAGTCCAAAGTTTCAAGGCAGGAACTTTTCTTGTAAAGCAGTCTCAAGAACGAAAAATGAAGAAGAAATCACACAAACTTTACCAAAGACAGCTGACAGCTGGTGAGGCAGAATGGAAAAGAGACTCTATAGTAAGACCTAAAGTCTGTGTCTAGGAAGAAACAGGGGGAAAAGACTCATTTGTACATACAGCCCCAAGGAGAACACCAACTAGTCCTGACTGTTCACGATAATCAACATCCAACACAGAGAAGATCCAAGGGGAGCATCCCTCTTGGAAAAGGAGTACTAGTGAGCAGAGCTCACAAAAAGGAGCTCAGAGAAAAAGAATTAAGACCATAAAATGAGATAAAACAAAGCTGGTAAAACTCACAGTGGAAGTATAAGTAACAACATCCAAGAAATCATTAAATTAAAGCAGCAAACAGAAATGGACATGCTATTGAAAATATTAATGGTCACAGAGTCCAAAGTGGATAGAAGCAAATAAAAAGGAGAAATAAAGTTTTCTTTGAGGGGCTGGGGCTATGGCTCAGTGGTAGAGTGCTCGTCTCACATGTGTGAGGCCCTGGGGTTCAATCCTCAGCACCACATAAATAAAATAAAGGTACTGTTTCCACCTACAACTAAAAAAATATAAAAAAAAAAAAATAGTTTTCTTTTGATTATGTGGGGTTTTTTTGTTTGTTTTTTGTTTTTTGTTTTGTGAAAGACTAAGACAAGCAAAGGAGACCATGTGCTTAACTGACACAAATGATTCAGTTATTTCAATGACAGCATAGAAATCTTCCCAGTAATAATGGCTGGCTTGAATTTAATGATTGGAAAGGTAAGCTGTAACAAAGAGAAAAATGACAGATGGGTCCATGTCAAGTCATATTATACTAAAATTACTGATGAACTTCAAAGAATCTGAATCCCCTGGTGTTTATACAGTACAGCAGTAATAAAATCCAATAAACAAACACTGTTGATTACCCAAAGAATGTTTTTTATTTTAAGAGTGCAGTTTGACAAAAATAATAAAAAGATCACAAAATTCAGGCCAGCCTCAGATCTATACCTGGAAACACAAATATAGAAAATAGTAAAACAACAAATCCATTAAAATTTTTCAAGGTGAGAGAGTGAAATCCAGGAATATTATACACCAAACTATCATTCAAGCACAAAGACAACAAAGAAGGATCTTAATTTGATAATTGGGATATGCAGTTGCCATGAGACCTTTTTGAAGAAACTCCAGGAAAAATAACTTTAGCCAATCTAGAGAAGAATAAAGAAGCTATAAAAAAATAACTGGTATTTAGCTACCATTTAACTACAGAATTAAGACTAAAACAAGCATGGAAATTATAGTCACAGAGTAGATGTCAAATATTAAGTATCCAACAAATGGAAATGCTATAACTAACAAAAATTGAGGAGGAAGGACAAGGAAAGGTGGGGAAAAAGAGTATACAGAGAAGTACTTTCCTGTTATACAGCATGAGGCCAAAACTGTCAATAGCTTAAAGTTAAAAATTGATATAATTGAAGCAAGTATATTTAAATATCAATGCTAAAAATAATAATGAAATTTTTCTTATTAGTAATCACATTAACAATTTTTGAACAGTTATATATGCTAGAAACAAGCACCTAATGTGCATCACCTCATTTAATTCTCAAAGCCTGATTATCATTCCCATTTTAGAGATGAGGAAATAGAGGCATTAGCTTATCCAAAGTCATAAAGTCCAAAGTGACAGAGCCCAGATTTGAATTCAAGAAAACTTGACTCTATAGCCCAGATCTTTTTTGTGTGTGGGGGGGGGGGGGGGGGGTACCGGGGATTGAACTCAGGGGCACTCGACCACTGGGACACATCCCCAGCCCTTTTTTGTATTTTATTTAGAGACAGGGTTTCACTGAGTTGCTAAGTGCCTCGCCATTGCTGAGGCTGGCTTTGAACTCGCGATCCTCCTGCCTCAGCCTCCCAAAGTGCTAGGATTACAGGCGTGCGCCACCGCGCCCGGCTTATAGCCCAGATCTTAACCTACACTCTACATGTAAAATATAAGTGTATTGCAACATAAACACAAGGACACATGCACACACATAAAATAGTATATCCTCTCCAATTCTGCAACTCTTCTAAGTTTTTACTCTGCTTTTCCCTTTCCAGCTAAGGTTACTCACAGTATCACTGTCATCTTTCCCATTCATTTGTCAGTTACACAGTCTAATACTAAAATGAAAATACTTTCCCTAAGGATACCAAACCCAGTTTTTCAATCTTTACCTTCCTTGGTCTTTCTCTAAAGCATGTCACTGTTGACATTCTCACCCCTAAACATTCTTATTCTCCCTAAGCTTCTGAGATTCCACCATCTCCTGGTGTTTCTCCTCCTGCTCCTCTTGAGCATCCTTTGTTGTGATTTCCCTTGCCCTTTAAACACTGGTATTTCCCAGGGTTCCTTCTTAAGCTTTCATCACTTCCACCATCCATGTGTACTACTAGTAATAGTGAATTGTTTCAAATCACTCCCACTGCAACCTTTCTTCAACTTCAGAAAAATAGATACTCAGTTATGAAATTACTGTGTCCACCAATATGGCACATGAGATGCCTAACAACTTTCTAAAATTCCAGAATCCTTAACTCTCTCTTTCTCTATAAACTACTCACAAATGCCACTGCTGCCACATCTATTCAGTTACCCAAATGAGAAAATAGTCATCAACCCTTCATTCATCACTACAAGTCCCCTAACTTCCCTCTGTTCTATGCCAGTGCCTCTGTACTTACCATTCCCTGTGCTATGAATTGCTATCAATTAGGTGTGAAGATCCATTTACCTCAGGGACTCTTGAAATCTTAAAAAGTCTGACCACAGCTTAGATTCCATGACAGGAAAAGGGAGAAATTAAACTTACCTAGACTTTCGGAGGGATAGGAGGCCTATAAGAACAGAGAACAGTAGAGAGCAAAACCACTTTCTAAGAAACCAAGCAAGATTTTAATCTAAGGCCAAATAGCTCCAAAGAAGAGGGGAACACTCAAAACATCTGCCCTATATTAAATGCTAACTTTCACAACTTATTTCTAGACCTACCAAAAATACAAATCAAGGGTAGTCTGATTTATCATTCAAAGCTGTCTCAGACAATAAAATAACTACTCTCATGCTCATAAGTCACCAGCAGCATCTTTAATCAAGAGATACTCTTAAAAGCACTGTTTTTAATTTCAAAATTTTAAAAAGCAGTAATTCTAAACAGCTAGGGATGGGACAGGGTTGTAGCTCAGCAGTAGAGTGCTTGCCTAGCATGTGCAAGGCCCTATGTTCCATCTTCAGCACCACATAAAAATAAATAAATAAAATAAAGATATTGTGTCCAACTACAATTAAAAAATATTAAAAAAAAAAAAAAAAAAAACAGCTAGGGAGTAATGTAATAACTTAAAACCTGGAAGCTTTCTCCTGGTAGGAGCTTTTCCCAATCCCCACAAATAACTAAGAACTCTTCAGATAGGAACTCACCAATTATAAACAAAAGAACAAATTCTTCAGTCAAGAATATCAAGAAAGTTCCTCATAAAAAAATTTTAAAAATCTGGCTTTGTAGTCAAAGTCACATAGTCACCACATTTACTGACTGCCCTCAAATACCTGCTTATTCTGAACAATTGCTATCACCACATGTAGGTGGTCTAACCAGCATGCTACACTGTAAAATGCCAGAGACTTACAAAAAGCACTGTTAACAGATACTTGGAAGAATAAACAGTCATAGCTAGTGCTATGACAGAAAATGTCCAGATAGTTATGAGAGCAAAGAGCACAGAGAACAATTTACATTGCCAAGTCTGGTTACGCTTCTATGAGAAAATGATACTCAGGTGGAGACCTGAAAGAGGAATTAAGCATGGGAAGAAACTGGGGAAGGGGGAAGACAGAAGGAAAAAAAAATATGGCATGGCAGAAGAAGCCAAAAAGACTTCATGTACATAAAATGGAATGAGCAGTGAGGTGACAGGAAAAACGTCATTAGATGAGGCTGTACAGAAAAGTAGAAATAGGCCTGTTAAGTAATTAGGATTATGCTCTAAGTGCAAAGAGAAAAGCACCAAAGCGTTTTTAAAGCAGTGAGTAAGTAACCTGATTTACCTCTTAAAGGTCACCTTGCAGTTATATGGGAAAAATAGAGGGCTTTTGAGGAAAAGCAGAAACATCAATTTGTATACTACTGTAGGTAATTAGGAGAAAGGTGATGACTCAGACTATAGTGGTCCTTATTTTAAGAAAAAAATTAAACCACTCAAGGTTTTAAGGCAGGTAAGTTGGCAGGGAGGGTGTACATGTGTGTGAAAACTATGTTTTCAGAACAAATAGAGTTTAGTCAACCATTTAATTGAATACCAGACACTATGTCATCTTATCTCATGTAAGTTAACACTTGAAAACTTGTCACTTTTACCAGTATGATGTACTTCACATGATATTATGATAAGCATAACCTGTAAAAGATAATGTTAACTCCATAAGGGTTTGTTTCAGTTGGAGGTTTTTTATTTTAAAATTATCAGCCATAGCAGTAATTCTATTATGCAAATAACTTATTTTTGAAGGGAAATATTACCTACACACAAACATGCACACTATAAACAACAAAGGCCCCTAGATTTCTTTGAATGCACTATCTTCAATCACAAAAACCTTCCATACATGCTGACCAAAAATCATTTGACCCTAACTAACTTCAATACTTCTAGACAGAGCAAAGCACTGCATAGCTTAGTCAAGTGCCAAATGACTTTAAAGCCATTAAAATCACCTTACTTATTTTAAAAAACTGGCTTTTGTCAAAGCATCAGATGACACAAAAGATGCTTTACTA
This sequence comes from Tamias sibiricus, assembly GCA_025594165.1. Lineage (NCBI taxonomy): Eukaryota > Metazoa > Chordata > Mammalia > Rodentia > Sciuridae > Tamias > Tamias sibiricus. The sequence continues at coordinate 53,108,337 of CM046659.1, forward strand.
AATAAGTGCACTGATTAACATGAATCTATGAAATAATTTCTGAAGACATTCCAAAACTTTTAGATATAACAATGCGGCTTAGGATATTAAGAATGGAAATAGAGGGACTGGGGATATAGTTCACTTACCTTCTTTAAAGCATCCTGTAACACACCAGACTTTTCTTTCAGCAAGTCTACAACACAAAGGGCCTCATCTTCAGAAAACATCATAGTCTTCAAGGACAGAAGAAAATCTTTAAATTTCACTTCAGCATTTTCTTAATTAAAAAAAAGAAAAGAAAAACAAGGAATCAGCATTTAGAAGACAAAGTAATAACTTCAACAAAAGTAAAAATCAAGAATTCCTGACCCAGAAAGTAATTTTTACTTTAAATAACAGTATATGCTTAAAGGGGGGGAAGGGAGTGTTTTATCATCTGTACTATGGAATGATTACACTAAATAAAAATGTACTCTAAAATGATAGCATGCCTTTTATAAAAAAATCATTTAAGAACTAATGTATGCTAGTTATTACATATATTCATAATGTCTTCATTTAACATTAATAATACTAAGAAAATGAATTCCAAGTTATAAAAGTGAAATCTGATTCAACAAAGATCAAATATATACATAGAATCCTGACATAAGAAAAATCCATGCATTAAAAAAACCTCCTTTACTCACCCACCCCAATTCTCCCAGGGCTCCCATGTTAGGCATCAACTTCCCCTTCTTGAAGTAACTACCACTCATTACTCCTAAAGGGGTCTAGGGCTTTGAACACTTCAGTCACACTGTAACTTTTAAAAAGTGGTTGTGAGCATGTGTGGGGTAGAGGGAAAACACAGGAACTCTACTTTCCACTCAATTTTGCTGTGAACCTAAAACTACTCTAAAAAATAACCTATTTGAAAAACTAAAAAAGGCAGTTATAAATTAGCCTTGAAATCTCACAGAAGATAATAGTAGCAAGGAAAAGGTCACCAGATAGCAAAATAGCTGTGGAATGTGTAGCAAGTCAAATTCCAGTGTCCAGGCCTACAACATTGGGAAGGACAGACTATAGACTACCAACAGGTCTTTTACTGCAAGAGTGTTCTATTAGTCTTTTGCAATGCACTGTTTCTATGAGAATATGAACTTGACTCCATGATGACTCAAAAATGTAACAGTACAATGTAACTAATTATTGACATTGTGGATATTACCTTTGTCAGTTTCAATCTTCAATTTTTTAGCCCCAGATTTCTGGATTCCTTCTACTTGGTCAGATTTAATCAGATCAATAACTTCTCTCTTATCTACCACAAGATTTGAGTTAGCATTATCCATCAAAGGAATGTAAGTAGTTGCATGAATAAGGGGTTCATCTACCAAGACTGTAATTTAAATTCAACAAAATCATAATTACTTTGGGTTTTTAAAAAAACAATGACTAAACAACATGCAAACACACTTAAATTTAATGATAAATGTATTTATTTTCAAATTTCTAATACCAGCTCAATTTGGTTTAAAATCATTAATAAGTAAAACACTAATTGCATCAATTCAATTCTTGTTTAATAGAACACTAAAATATTCTAAAATGGACAGTGTACCTCCAATAGTATCTAATATTTCTTAGACATTCTTAGACATTCTTAGTTCTCATTTGTCTTTTTTTTTTTAATATTTATTTGCTTTTAGTTATACACAATGCGTTTATTTGTACATGGTGCTGAGGATCGAACCTGGGCTGCGCGTGTGCTAGGCAAGCTCTCTACCGCTGAGCCACAATCCCAGCCCTGTCTTTTTTTTTTTTTTTTTGGTACCGGGGATGGAACTCAGGGGCACTCAACCACTGGGCCACATCCCCAGCCCTTTTTCGTATTTTATTAGACACAGGGTCTCACTGAGTTGCTAAGTGCCTCGCCATTGCTGAGGCTGACTTTGAACTTGCAATCCTCCTGTCTCAGCCTTCCAAGTGCTGGGATTACAGGCGAGTGCCACCACGCCTGGCTTCATTTGTCTTTTTTAACATGAGAATCTATTCACATTTAATTAGTGCTCATGAAAACCTACTAAATTTTATTTATGCTGATAATTTACTGAATTCTTACTGCAATTGATATTTTAAATTCCTTTCACATGCTAAGTACAAAAATCACTGTCATTGTTCCTTGCACGTAGCTTCTCAATTCTAATAGTTACACTTCTGATTTTCACAGCACATCTTACAACACTTGCCCAAAACTTCCAGAATAACATTAAAAGTGAAGGAAGGAAGGAAGCCTCCTTATTTTGTTCATATTTAATGTGAGGAATAAGACATCTACTGGTTAGAGATACAAACTTCTACACCCAGATGGAAATGTCTATATTCCTACCTCTGAAAAAAAAGATCATTCATGCACATGTAATCCCATTTTTTATTTAAAATTGATCATGTTTAATTTTTATCAAATATATTTACATAATATTTCTCTTTTACCTGTTACTTGAGATGTCATAATTTTAATGCAAATAGAATTTCATCTCTTCCATTCCAAATTTACTATTTTCTAGTACTAGTTGGTACCACAGCCTAATATTATTTGGCAATTAGTTAATCTATATACATTTAATAGCCAAGTTTTCCCTGAAATTTTCAGAAACCCTAAGATTGCTCTGTCACTTTTAATTGTATGCTTCCCATATATACATACAAATTTTGTTTAGGAAATAGGGAACACAAGGTAATGCCAGAGCTAGCAAATGTCCTCAACCATTATCTTAAGTGATATTAAAAAGTACAAATATTTCAGGAATATTTTTTGTCTATAGTTTATATGCTATTATTTTTTAAAACCAAGAATGAGAACATTTACAAATACTTAACTTTTTAAATCTCAGATAAATTTTTCATCACAAACTTGTACTAGGCCCATCTATCAAAGCAATGCAAAGCCACAAGGCCAGAAAATTTCAGACTTATATTAGAATTACATTTGTTATAGCATATAATATACTGGGATAAAGAGCATGAGATCTTCAGGGTCCCTGTCCTGATGTTAATTCTCCAGAATTAGCATACTTTATAAAGTATCTATCTGCATATTTTACCATTTTCTGTCTTCTGCTTCTTTGATGAAGCCTTCTTCTTTCCTGATCCACTTTCTTGTTTATTCTCTTGATGGAAGGGTAATACTTCTTGCTTTTTTGATGGTGCCATGAGAGTTTCCACCTTTTTGTCCTGGTCATCTTTATCAAAGAGAAAAAAGTTTTAAAGATCATCATAGCAAACAATGACCACATCACAAACAATACAATCATTAATAAATAATTTCTGGAATGCTTCACCACCAAAATCTTAAATGCGATAAAAATTTTAATGCTCTCACCATTTAATTTTTCATTCCAGCATTCTTACTCCACTACATCAGCTCTTCAACACACTTGCCTCTTTTACATCCCATTCCAGCACCATTCCCTAACTTAGCCTGTGGCATGGTCAAGTCTATCATTTTAAAATAAAAAACCCTTCACCACCACTGTAATTCCCAGCCTCCTACACCCACTCCCTTCTATATTGACAAAATAGTCTACACTTCCTTTTTCTACCAATCATTTTCCAATGAATTGCACCCTGATTTTTAGCTCTTCCTTTCCATAAAAGGATTAACTGAAGTACACAGTGTCCCAAAAGCCATACTCTACATATAATAACCATCAGTCCTTATTTGATTACTCTTTAACATTTCATTCTACTGTCTTCATCTTTTTCTTATAATTCCTCTCCATTATACTAAATGAAATAAGCCTATTACAAAAGAACAAATATTTTATATATAATTCCACTAACCTGATCTTCCTAAAGAATCATATACAGAAAGTAGAATGGTAGTTTCTAGAGTAGGCAAAGTAAGGAACTGTGTTAAATGGGTAAAGAGCTGGAGAAGAAAAAAGAGTTCTGGATGATGACTGGTGCTGATTATACAAAATGTGAATCTACTTAACACTACAAAACTGCAAACTTAAAAATGGTTAAAATGGCAGGATTTATACTATACAAATTTACAACAACTTGAAAAAATTCTCTCCTATCAGTTCCCATAATTATTCTTCCACTCATAATATTCCTTTTGTGAACTACTTCTCGACACTTCCCCGGATGATTTTGTCTACACCCATGACTTCAACTACCACCTTCTTGCTCAAAGCTTCTGAATGTATTGTATAGTCTTACCCTCACAAACATGCCCTACTAGCCAACCTATGCACTTGAACCACAAACTAAAAGCATTCTTTCCATTTACACCCAACGTCTCCAATATTCCCTATATTAGTGCTAATAACCATGTACCCATGAGAGGATGGAAAACTTTTTATGTCAAGGTCCAGATAGTAAATACTTTAGGCTTTGCAGCAGGTCATTCAGATTCTGTCACAAGTATTTAATCTGCCATTGCAGCATGAAAGCTAGGCATAGATGTATGTAAGTGAATGAATGGCTGTGTCACAAAAAAAAAAAATATTGACACTAATATTTGATTCATAATTTCTACATTTTTCAAAGTATGATTAATCTTTTGATTTCTTCCCAACCATTTAAAATGTAAAACTTAAGACTGGTAGCTCAGTGGTAGAGTACTTACCTAGCATACATGAGGCCCTAGGTTCAAGTTCCAGCATCACAAAAGGAAAATAAACATAAAACTACTCTTGGCCCACAGACCACAACAAAATAGGAAGAGGGCCATATTCAACCTACAGATTACAGTTCACCTACCCTGGGCTAACTCAGAACCTGGAGATCAGCTTTGATCCTGTCTTATAATACAGTTGGTCATGTCTCTACTTTATATTTTTTTCTATCACAGCTCACATGTTAACTTTGGAAAAGTATAGCCTCTTAACTAGTTTGCCTATATTAAATACTGCCCCATAAAATCTGTCCTAACAAACTCTGCCAAAGAGATCTTTCTAAAATATAAATCTGACCATGTAATTAACCTGCTTAAAAATCTTCAACAATGTCTACCTAAGAAGTTTTAGCTCCTGGAACACAGTATACAAAAACCACCATGATCTAGTTACAGGTATCTTTTCAGCTTTGCTCTCTACCTCGTATTTTCATGGCTCAACAATACACTGTAATCTTGTACCTCTGTGATCTTACACATGACTATTCTGTCAATGTGGTATAACACCCATTATTTCTTGGTGAAGTGATTGCTGTACTGAAGACCCAGCTAAACACTGCCTCCTCTGTGAAGACTTACTCTCCTCTACTCCCCATAAGTAACTTTGGCCTCTGCATAAGTTGCTTTGGCCTCTGTATTTCTTCTATACATTTTCTTCATAAAACACACTTTGTTACTGACTTACATGTCCTTTTCCCCTCACTAAAAGATGTAGTATTTCACCAGTACCATGGTTGGTCATAGCTGGCAAGGAAATACTTAAAATCCAATAAAAACAATATTCCTTGATATCTATGGGGGATAGGTTCAAGAACACCTGCCTCATATAAAATGGCATAATAATATATCACTTATGCACATCCTCCCATATAGGTTTAAATCTTCTCTAGATTATGTAAAATACCTAATAAAAGTGCTATAAACTATTGTTATAATATGGCATTATTTAGGGAATATTCTAATAACAAGAAAAAAATCTGTACACGTTCAATACAGATGCAATTTTTTTCCCAATATTTTCAATCCACAGTTGATTGAACCTGAGGATACAGAATCCATGGATATGAAGAACTAACCATACCTATTAATAAACCCTATTTCACCGCTTCCTATCCAACCCAAAAAAAATCCTAGCTAGCATTTATTCAAACTTTAAAATTAATTTCCATTCTACTTGCTCTAAGTGGTCTGCCACAGAATTCCTACATTGGTTTAGACATACCTAGATTAGCATAATAAACTTTTTATATTATAATAACCTATTTATGTTTGTGTCTACACCTAGCATGTGACTACCTGGAAAATGCACTATTCAACTCTGTAGCCCTAGTACCTAGTATAATACCAAGGATAAAACAGATATATAATAAATATATGCATAATTAATATGATCAAAAATAATCTTTTCATCCTTAATTCTTGCCACACTGATTACAAAGTATTGGTTTAAAATACATGTAAACATTTCTAACTGCTGATAATTATAAGCCCTTAGTGGTTTTAATAAAGCAACGAAAGTATAAAATTTCCATTAAAGGTCTTTTCCATAAGAATTTTAAAATGTTGGGGCTGGGGTTGTGGCTCATCAGTAGAGCGTTTGCCTAGCATGCAGGGTGCTGGGTTCGATCCTCAGCACCACATAAAAATAAAATAATGGTATTGTGTCCAACTAAAAAATAAATAAATAAGCTGAAAAAGATAATTTTAAAATGTTATTTTATGATCAATACTAATTTCTAATAGCAATTAATGTTGTTAATGAAGGCAAACACAGAGTGAAAATAATCTTGGGTTCAGACTCAAAATACAAACATGCAATGAAGTTAAATATATTACAATACCGCTTCCATTTTTAGACTTCTTCTGCCCTGGTTTCTTCTTTGAGGCAGTTGCTTCAGAGGGCAGGGTGGGTTGTTTTGTAACTGGGACAGGTTCTACTTTTTTGCCAGGCACCTTTGATATATCACTTTCTTTGATGACTTGCTCTTCAAGTAAAGGTTTTTGTTTCTTTTCCTTCTTCTTTCTTTCTCTAACATTACTTGAAGTTTCAACCACATTCAATGGAACAGGTACAACTTGCTCATCTTCTACAGCCAAAGCATCAGATAATTTAAAGTCTCGAGGTACACTTTCTGAATCGGATTCATGGAGGTTTCCATTCTGGATTTCTTTCTTTTTATTCTTTTTCTTTTCTGCCTTCTTTTTATCTGTTTTTGTAGGAATAAGCTTTTGTTCTCTTTTCTGTTTTGCAAGAACTTCATCATATAATGTTTCTTTCATGAAAAGCCAGAAGAAGAGGAAAATTACAGTAATAACTACTGAAGGAATAAGGACAATAAAATATGTTGACTCATAAAACTCCATGGTGCTTTTTTATTAATGTGAACCCATAAAACCTAAATGGACAAAAACAAAAACAACTTCAGTTAGTCTCATAAAAAATTAAATTTACAAAACCCTTGCTCTTTCAAATGGTATTGCAGATCTAACCTGATCTACAAATCTAAACAATGTAAACAAGTTAGTTATGTAAATCATGTACTTGATTACTCTGCCAACTACAATTCGGACTAAAAAGGAAATGTGAGGTACCTAGAAAAGAATATTTAAAGCACATTCTTGCATTTGTTAACCATGTGAAAAAGTCCTAATGGGAGGAAACTGAAATGTTTTTCCTCCCAAATATCATTTTTTATTTATTGGGAAAGGTTTTTTTTGTTAGTTTGTGATGCTAAGGATTCAACCCAGAGCATTAGGTATGTGCTCTACCACTGAGCTGTACTCTAAGCCCCACTTTTGGTACTTATTAGTACTTATCTTTTTTTCCCTAATGATGTATGTGTACATTAAGGGGGGGGGGGGTGTTAATTATTACCAACACTGGATATTCATTAAAAAGTATTTTGCTTTTAATAGAAAAAAGAAAACCTTCATTTGTAGATTTAATACTACTCAGTAACTACTAGCATCTTTTATTATGTTTATTCTGTTACTAATAGATTCATGTTGTGGTGGGATACATCAAGAATATGGAACTATAATAAAGTCAATATCAAAATGTTAGGTTGTGGCTTTGACAATAAAATACAAGACAATGTAAATGTTTCCTTAATTCAAGGCGCCCCTTACTGCATAAAACAAGTTATATTGCAAAAGCAAGGCTGGTCATCAATGTCCTACCAAATGCTAAAAAGAAAAGGGCTGGCCCTCATCAGTAGTACATAAGCCCTAATTTTACATTAACCAAATAGCTACAGGAAGGAAAATAGATATGATCTGACTGCCCAGTCATATCTACCTAAATAGATATCATATTCCTTACCTGAGCAGTAGTTTTTGCTAAAATTATATCTCAAAGTAAAAATGATACTGATGTTTAGGTTCTAAATCTCAATATTCCTCTGAGTATATATATAAAGCCACATAAAGGTGGCTTGAATTATTATGTTCTCTAAAATATGCCGGAAAAGGCAAGATGTATAAATGTAGGACATGCTTAGGATTAAAGCAAATTAGCTTTTGCATATTTAATGTATAAATCTGAGAATTCTTAAAGTTTAAGTTGTCCACCTTAAAAGTTAAAAACAAGATTAGAAAAAGAAACCAATTCCACATCAACAGAAAAGTCATTTATCCTAAGAATTATTTTAGACTCTAGAAAACATGCTTTTAAGGTAAATAAATCTGAGTTTATTGAATTATATTCAATAAAGCAGCAGCAGCAACAGGAAGTGGTGGTGAAGGAAGAAGAGAAATAAGGACTAGGAGATGGTGGTGGCAGGGAAGAAGAGAGGGAAGATGAGGTCAAGTCAAAGTCGGAAAGCCCTGCAAACCTAGGACTTAAGAAAGTGAATTTATGTTCAAGCAGAGCATGTCTACCTGTGTAGAAGGAAAAGAAGCAAATGTTCAGGGAGATGTGACAACATAAAACCCCAAGAAGTCTGAAACATTTTTCCTTCAAAGATTCTGATGAGTTTCCAGTTTCCTTTTCCAGGTCCCATATAGAACTGAAGGAATCATGTTTTCTGTCTTTAGATTTTCATAGAATTCCTTTCACATAATTCAATTCCCCTTCAGTTGAGCTCACCTGGGTTTCATTTTGCAACTACAGGAGCCTAACCAGAATGCCAAAACAATAAGAATCCAGACAATGTTTCCATTAATGTAAAACAATAATCCTGGGCTGGGGTAGTAGCTCAGTGGTTCAGCACTTGCCTCACATGGGTGAGGCACTGGGTTCCATCCTCAGCACCACATTGAAAAATAATTAAATAAATAAATAACACAAAGATATTGTGTCCATCAAAAACATTTTTTTAATTTTTTTTTAATTTTAAAACAATAATCCTGCTAGGCGTGGTGGCACATGCCTGTAATCCCAGCACTTGGAAGGCTGAGGCAGGAGGATAGTGAGTTCAACGCCAGCCTCAGCAATAGCGAGGTAGCAAGGCACTTAGCAACTCAGTGAGACCCTGTCTCTAAATAAAATACAAAAAAGGACTGGGGATGTGGCCCAGTGGTCAAGTGCCCCTGAGTTCAATTCCCAGTACCAAAAAAAAAAAAAAAAAAAAAAAAAAACAATAATCCTGATTCTTTATCCAAGGAAATGTATTTGCAATAAAAAGCATAAAGATATTCATAGCAACATTACATACACTGGAGACATAAAACATCTAACATCAGAATTAACTTGAAGTACAGCTGTTACAACTATAAATACTAGCTATTTGTTCAAAGCAATTCTACGAAAAAGCCAAACTCAAACATTTACTTTATTATCAAAATATGTTACATATAATAAAGATGAATAAAAAGTTGTATCAGCATTATGGGTACAACCTCACTTGCCTTAATATTTTAAACTTTGTCAAAGAGAAAGTCATAAAATGTCCAATTCCTTATTTTCTAAAAGGCAAAATGAATGCTTAGTGAATAAATGCTTTTACAAAGCAATCGATATACTTCAAATTCACATTATACCCATAGGCAACAATGAGGAAGCAAAAGAGGACTAGGAACAAAATACGGGGCGGGGGGGGTGGGGGGGGGGGGGGGGGGGGGGGGGGGGGGGGGGGGGGGGGCAAAATGGAAAGATTTAAGGAGGGGCAGTGGAAAAATAAAGGGGAAAGAGGCCGAAAGAAAGCTAATTTAGCTCTAGGTGATAGAAAAAAATCTTAATGAACTGGGGACTTAGGTCAACAGTATATAATTCAATAAATGTATGTTGAGTTGATAACAGAGAGACAGGCTGAGGTTCAGGTTTTGAACTGAGAGTTGGCACAAATCACCAATGTTAATTGCTTTTCCCATATTATCAGATGCCCTTTGTAATATTAATTACTTTTTTAACCTAATCACACCTAAATGCTAAAAGATTCCAACCTGAATGTATTAAACAGCTTAGTGATATTGAACAGAATTTCTCTGTCAAGTTAATCAGGAGTGAAATATCCATGGGATCACAAGAAATCAAGTCTAAACTATTCTCAAACCACATTCCATATCAGTCTCTTTCATCTTTTATTCAGACATAACTCCTTCCAGAAATGAATTAAAGATACCAATCCTCTTTCTCAAAGAAAGGTATACATACCCACTATTAGTTATAATGAATTTCAAATTTCTGGACTCTCAGAAGGGGATGCACAGACCCCAGGTTAAAGCCCTGATCTAGAACAAGAATGGGAGTTTTTAATCACTGCATTCTCTGTAAAGAATTCAAAAGATAATAAATTAATAGTATGTAGAGGGTCTGGGGATGGGTAGCTCAATAATAGAGTGCTTGCCTAGCATGCACTAGGCCCCAAGTCCAATCCCCAGCACCACATTAAAAAATAAATACACACATACACACGCGCGCACACACACACACAAATAAAATAAAATAAAATAAAATAAAATAAAATAAAATAAAATAAAATAAAATAAAATAAAATGGGCTGGAGATGTAGCTCAGTGGTAGAGCACTTGGGCCCAGCATGCACAAAGCCTGGGATTAATCTGTAGCAAAACAACACTGAAGTTCTGCATCTCATCAGAGTTATATACTATGAATACTAATCAACTAATTTAAAATTCTATTTACTCATCCTTCTACATAACTTATGCTTGCTCTTAACAAAAACTGGGCAATGTCTCAGAGTTAAATTTTATAAACTTCTCTGAAGGCACAAAAATCTGTTTATATTAATGTAAACTAAAATTTAAAAAAAATCAAGCATCGTGTAGTAACTAGCCTTCAAATAAAGTAAGCACGTTATACTCCAGATATGTCCAAAGCAAAAGTAAATTTTTTTGTTTTTATTTTTGTTTTTGTTTGGTACTGGGGATTAAACTCAGGGACACTCAACCACTGGGTCACATCCCCAGCCCTTTTTGGTATTTTATTTAGAGACAGGGTCTCACTAAGTTGCTAAGTGCCACAACGGGCTTAAAAATGAATTTTTTAAAATATTTATTTATTTACTTTAGTTGTACACAATGTGTTTATTTGTACGTGGTGCTGAGGATCTAACCCGGGCCGCGTGCGTGCTAGGCGAGCGCACTACCGCTGAGCCACAATCCCAGCCCCAAAAATGAATTATTTTAAGAATGGTGAATAACATTATGATGATACACTAAAATGGACATCAAAAGTCTTGGCTTGTAGTTCTAATTGTGCCTTCATTCAGGTTATTCCCTAAAAATTAAAATATGCAGGTTTCGTCACATAGCTTTACAGCCCAAACTATTTGCATGATCCTGGAAATAACCTAACAAAAAATTTAAGTGGGCCCAAGAGTGCAAGTGGGAGAAGCAAAAACATATCCTCTTTAGTGGAATCGTCACTCAAGCCCACCTCCTCAAGATTTTCAAATATTATGATGCAGATATGAGTCCACGACTCAAAATGAAAGAACATGTGATGAGTCACCATGAGCAAAAGGCAGCAGAAACAAGCTAAGTAATTAAATATTTAAAGTCCTTAAAGACTTAAGAGACTGCAATTTACAAATTCAGGTTACAAGACAAACAAAAGGGAATTGGAAAAATGAGGAAAGAACAAAACTATTAAAAGTGACTAGGCACATTTGAATTAAGGATCCTACAAACAAAAAAATAATCAAAATTTAAAACATCCATATGACAGGTGTGGTGGCACATGACTGTACTCCCAGCTACTCCGGAGGCTGAGACAGGAGGATCGTGAGTTCAAAGCCAGCCTCAGCAACAACAAGGAGCTAAGCAACTCAGTGAGAGCCCCCCAAAATATACAAAATAGGACTGGGGATGTGGCTCAGTGGCTGAGTGTCCCTGAGTTCAATCCCCATTACCAAAAAAAAAAAAAAAAAAAAAAAATTAAAACGCAACAAATTGGTTAAAAAATAGGATCAGAGAGACCAATTAAAAGGACTTCAATGGTTCAGATTGATCTGAAAAGAACGAATCAAATCAATGCAGTCTGTCACTGAGCTACATCCCCAGCCCTTCATTTTTATTCTCAACTTAAATTTTAAGATTTAAACAGAAGGTGTTTAGCAGTGATCACAAATACATATGCTGACCTTAAATAAACTTGTGATTTAGCTTAGAAGGGAAGTATCTGGTATCTGTAAAGGAAAACCAAAAAAAAAAAAAAAAGCTTCAATGTGCTCCCTACTCTTCCAATTCAAGTAACATATCTACAGCTAGTTCTAAGATTCCAGAGCACATACGCAGAATTTTATGAGTTAGGAGATAGTCTTAACAAATATAGAGAGGCTGCACTGTGGTAAAGAGAAGAGAACAGATAAAAATGGGATTCAAAAATGAAACCAAAAACCCAGGCTCAGTGGCACACGCCTGTAATCCCAGCACTTGGGAGGCTGAGGCAGAGGGATAGCAAGTTCAAAGCCAGCCTCAGCAATGGCGAGGCACTTAGCAACTCAGTGAGACCCTGTGTCTAATAAAATACAAAACAGGGCTGGGGATGTGGGCCCAGTGGTCAAGTGCCCTTGAGTTCCATCCCCGGTACCAAAAAATATATATATATATGAAACCAAATGCAAATACATACAAAAACTTAGTTTATTGTACATATTTCATGTCAATAGAGAAAAGGTTGAATCAAATTAAAACATCCAGATAAAGTTCTATATATAATTATGAAAAAGCATATGCCTAAAGAAAATAGATGGATTCATTCCTCTTATACAGTTCTGCATGTTCAAATGTTTACAAGTACATTACATCTGTAGTAAGCATTTTAAAAAACAAACTTATTTCTACAAATCTTTTTTTTTTTTTTTTTTTTTTTTTTTTTTTTTTTTTTGGTACCGGGGATTAAACTCAGGGGCAATCGACCCTGGGCCACATCCCCAGCCCTTTATTGTATTTTATTAGAGACAGGGTCTCACTGAGTTGCTAAGTGCCTCGCCATTGCTGAGGCTGGCTTTGAACTCTCCATCCTCCTGCCTCAGCCTCCCAAGTGCTGGGATTATAGGCGTGCGCCACCACACCGGGCTTATTTCTACAAATCAATAAGAAAAAGATAAACAACCCAGTGATAAAAATAGAACAAAGCACTAACCACTTCCTGAAATGGCCATCAAAATACAAAAACTCATCTAAATTCATATCCTCCTAAGTCAGTTACTATAACAAAAGTATAGTTGTCCCGGAATGCACAATAAAATTATCTTTTAAAGTAAAAAGAGAGAAGATTCAAAGTAACCAAATAACAAGATAACCTAGTAAATCAAATACTGAATTCCCTGACATGGGAACTCCATTTACAACATCTTTTCTAAAATTAACTTTACAGACTACACTGAAATCTCAAAGATGCGGTACAATTGTAACACAGTTATTTATATAACTCACAGCTTATTAATATACCCCGAAGTTATTTCAACAGTATCCATTCTGAAGTACTGCTACTGCATGTGAAGTAAACAATGAAATTTAATTTCTCCATTAGGTCTCATGCCACAAAACTTGAAATTTCTATTAAAATCAAATTTACGTTTTTCCTTTAATAAGAAAATAGGTAAGTCAGTTCAATCAACTGCTCTAAGAAACTGAAAAGGAACTGCATAGTTCATAGCTGCTGAAAGTTATAGCTGTATCTCTTAGACTTCTGATTACCCATTGTGATAAAACTAGCCCATTCTCTCAGGAAAAGACATTGTTCATTTACAAATACCATGGAAAACAACCTGGTTGAAATTTTATTCTGTAAAGAAACTTAATTTATGATAACTTAATTAGACAAACTCAAAGATTTAATTCAAAAGAAATTCATAACTTTTTTTCCCTCAGAGACAGGGGATGGAACCCAAGGCCTTGAGCATGCTAGGCAAGCATTTTACCACTCATTTACATTCCCAGCCTCTAATAATTTTTAAAATACTTAAGTCTTTCAAATCAATACACAAAATCGGTTTTCAAAGACAAACATGAAGTCCTCAAAACTATTCAAAAGTTAACATTAGAACATGAAATTCATAGCAATAATGTAACTATAAAACTATACCACGCATGGAAATGTTTTCTCCCACTAAAATCTATGATCGTGACCTACCTTTTCTTTTCACAGGATTGTTAAAGTGGAAAGGGCCATTTAATACAACTAGACACTCAGAGACTGAACCCAGCTAAATAGTCAGTCAGCCTATACTTGAAAAGGAGGGATGAACATCTCATAAAGACCCTCTTTAGACAAGTTCTTCATACATTTGATCCAAAATCTTATTTCTCTATGACTTCCTGTGGTCTTCTCTCTACCCTAATCTTACCAAATATATTCAATCCTACTAACAACTAATACTTGTTCTCAATTAAATTTGTTAGAAAAGAAAAATACCTACTTCAAAATCTGCCATTCAAATATTCACAGTCCCTTAGGAAGTTTGACTAGTATTATTAAAGTTGAACATAAGACACTGATAAAATAACTCTTAAGTACATAACCTTAGGTCACTCAACAATGAAAACTATTAGTCAAATGTTTTATTTTTCTTACCAAACCCCAGAAAGACATAATACTTAAAATATAATTTTACAAACATCAAAGACAAGGATGTCAAATATAACCCAAAATGACCCTAGGGAAGCTACTAAAAAAACTTTGCTTATGAAACAAGAGTTTACAAACATTGCCCAAGAATAGCCAAATAAATGCAATAGAAATCGCCCAAATATATATGAAAAGTTCAGTATATCATCAAAGTACCATTTCATATCAATAGGTAAATAAATATAGGTAGATATATATAGATATATAGATATATAAAAATTTAATGTTAATAGTAGTGGCACAAATGATAGCCATTTTAGAAAGATGCAGATCAAGGTTTTAAAGGTTAAATCATCAAAGAACCAGAGGAAAAAACATGGGCATTTTTTAAAAATCTATTTTGTAAAAGGCTTTTCTATGTCTCACATAAAACCCAGAGACATAAAGAAAAAGACTGGTGAATCTGATGAAAAAACCTTATGTAAAAATTTATAGGGAAAAAATTAAAGTAACCAAACTCAAAAAACCTTTGAGGGGCTAGGGTTGTGGCTCAGCGGTAGAGTGCTCGCCTGGCACGTGTGAGGCCCGGGTTCAATCCTCAGCACCATGTAAAGATAAACGCATTGTGTACAACTAAAGCAAATAAATAAATATTTAAAAAAAAACAAAAACTTTGTGAGTTCACAATATTTACAAAGTAAAATAATATTAACATATACAATATGTAAACAAAGTGAATAGTTTTGTTTTCTTAAATTGTAAGGCTCTGGCTGCCTTGACTTACAAATACCACTTAAAATTTGAGAAAAATGAACAAGAGAGAGGACATATTTAGAAGGGGGGGGATACTCAGTGTATTTTTTAGAAATGCAACCTCAGTAACATTAAAGATATGCAAATTAAAACAATATATGCCCTCTTTTCACTTACGCTATCAGGGCAGGAACCAGAAATTTGGGAGGTAATACATATGTTCAGTTCCTGGAGGGTCATGATCATTTCACCAGTGTTCACAGGAGAACACATATTGTACACTTCAAACATCTGCAGTTTGTTGTATGCCAATTATACCTCAATAAAGACATCTTTAAAAATTATATGTTTGTGGGGCTGGGGCTGGAACTCAGTGGTAGAACACTCGCCTGGCACACATGAGGC
This sequence comes from Tamias sibiricus, assembly GCA_025594165.1. NCBI lineage: Eukaryota > Metazoa > Chordata > Mammalia > Rodentia > Sciuridae > Tamias > Tamias sibiricus. Next base: position 53,124,122 of record CM046659.1, read on the forward strand.
ACTAGGTATGATCCTCAACACCAAATAAAAATAAAATAAAGGTATAAAAAAAAATTACATGTTTGTAAATTTATCTGTTTTCACTATAGTTGGCAAATATTTAAAAACATAAGCCAGAAAGTATGAAAAACAATACTTTTATCATTTAGTTTGATGGCTCACAATTTCTTGAGGAAATGAAATTGATACAAATTACATAGAACAGAGACTTTCCAAGGGGTCCACAATCAGTGAAGGAGAGAATAAAGGGGAAAAAACTCCCCACATTAACACAATGAGGGGGGGAAAAAAAGACACAAAGACTGCAAATTTCCAAATGCCAAATAAAAAATTTCCATTAAGATTTGTATAATCATGGATTCTCAGATTTGCAACTACAGTCTGTAATCCAGACTACCCACTCTCCGCATCTACCAAAAATATTAATGTAAAAATTATTCAAATGTCATGAAAGCCTAAGACTCTTAGGAAGAAAACAAAATCCCTCCAGAAAAAAAATTCCATCTACCCAGTCGATCCTGCACAGTACAGTATTTGCAGAAACACTCTTGTAGAACATGAACTTACAATCAAAAAAAGAACAAATATATCCCCAAGAACTCCAAACAGAATGTGAAAAATTATTAATTTTTTCAGTCATTTGAACTGTAAAAAAAAAAATCAGAAAATGCTCATTAAAACAACAACAAAGATTAGAAAGACTTGTAGAAACTAAGTAAATTAGGTGTCATGTGTGCTGGATGTGGTGGCTAATGCTTGTAATCTCAGCTGTTTGGAAGATAAGGCAGGAGAATCTTGACTTCTAGGCAAGCCTTAGCAATTTGGTGAAATCCTGTCTCAAAATAAATTATTAATAAAATAGTTGAGGATGTAGTTCAGTGGTAGAGGACCTGCCTAGCATTCATAAGGCCCTGAATTCAATCCCCAGTTCTGCCAAAAGAAAAAAAAAATTATGTGTATACATAAATACATATGCACAACACACACAAGCACCCATAAATTAAAACTAAAGGACTGATAATTATGCAAAGTTAAAGGATTATCAAATGGGAAGACAGATCAGACAAAAGCTGACAAGGCATCATAAAAGAACACATAGGGAAAATATGAAAGAAACCTTAATAGAAGGATATAATAAGAAGGTCCAGGGGTTGGGGATGTGGCTCAGCGGTAGAGCGCTCGCCTAGCACGTGCACAGCCCGGGTTCGATTCTCAGCACCACGTAAAACTAAAAACACATTGTATACAACTAAAGCAAATAAATAAATATTTAGGAAAAAAAAAAGAAGAAAGGGAATATCTGATCAGATAATGGCTAAGAATTTTCAGAGTTGAAAAAATATGGATCTCCAATTCAAGGAGGACAACAAATCTGGACAGAATAAATAAAGTGTTTTTACATACCTATAGTAAGACTGTATAATTCAAAAGATGTAAAGCAAGTCTTATAAGCAACACAGGAAAGATTACCTACAAAGGAATAAAATTAGACTCACATTAGTCAGCAATAGAAGCCAGAGAATAACAAAATAAAATCTCTGAAGAAATAACCAGTAACATAGGATTCTAGATCCAACTCAATATTGAAATTTTAGTGATCAGAAGTGTCAGCTATGTGTAACAAAACTGACAGTTAATGTCAGTAAACAATACTTTATATGAAGTATGTTAAACCAAAAAGTAGTATTTTTAAGTAAGCAGTACAACTCTTCCAACCAAAATATGTGAGAATACTCCAATACTCTTTCATATTAGGAATTACTGCTGACCTTTTGTTTTTGTTTTGTTTTAGTTCCTAATACATTTTTCAGGAAGCCAGGATAAAGAGTGCTAGCATCTACTCTCTGGCTCCTCAGTTATAAGCTTCCAAGTACAAAGCCACAGCATTTTATAGTCAAGTGGAACAATTAAATAATACTTAAAAACCTAATTATTTTTTTCTAAAACCTTATAATCTATTCTGTACTCAACATTTCAATTTCTACACTTTCACAGTCTACACTGGTTTTAATTTTAATGTCATTCCACAAGCAAATTCCTATCATTGCTATTTAAAAGAAAAGAGATACAAAGTCTACATAAACAGCAAAAATGTGAATAAACAAAATCTTAAACATGCTCTAAGTACACATAATTGAAGAAACTAAAATAGAGCCAAAAAAAAAAATAAAACCTACTTAATGAACTCTTATTTGACTATTAATATGTACAGTGAAGTTAAAGAATCTAAAAATTAAGAAATTTTCCCATTCTGATTTACTGAAATTAAGAGCCATTTGCTGCATTCATAATCATGTTGTCATCATTTCATGAAAATGAACCTTTACAATTATGGATTAAGAAAACATTCGCTAAAGAATTTTTACTCACTTATTATACAAGATTCAGTTTATACTACTCAAAGTTTAAAGTGCCTGTTTATTTATGTTCTTTCCCATGTATCATCTACGAGCCCTGCACAGTGCCAGATGCATTGCACTGTCAAATGTTTGTTGCACATATTAATCTTGGGGAAAAAAAAAAAGTTTGATGTCTCTGAACCAAATAATTTTACATGGGCAGTCCTTGTGGGTCTTATCTTCTTTCATAAGGCAATTTCATAAATACAGTGTACATCAATCCTATTTGTATTCACTAGTACTATGAACCACAAAAATCAATGTTTTAGTATGATATGGACTTTAAAGCCACAAAATAATAACAGAAAAAAATCAAAAGTATATAATTACCATGAATTAGAAATACGTGTAACTTACATATTTTAACACACTGAAATTTACAAGGGCAAAAAAAGTTTATTAAAAAACCCTTAATAAAATATTAGCAATCCACATTCAAAAACACATTAAGAAAATGGTACATCATGATCAAATTGTTTTTCATCCCAGAGATGCAGGATTGGTCTAACATACACAAATCAATAAATGTAATTCACCACATAAATGTAACTAAGGACAAAAATCACATGATCATTTCAACAGATAAAAAAAAGCCTTCATTGGGCTCAGTGGCACATGCCTGTAATCCCAGTGGCTCAGGAGGCTGAGGCAGGAGGACCGAAAGTTCAAAACCAGCCACAGCAAAATAGTGAAGCACTAAGCAACTCAGTGAGACCCTGTCTCTAAATAAAATAAAAAATAGGGCTGGGGATGTGGCTCAGGGGTCAAGTGGAAGGAAGGAAGGAAGGAAGGAAGGAAGGAAGGAAGGAAGGAAGGAAGGAAGGAAGGAAGGAAGGAAGGGTGTAGGAGCCCTGTTTGGGGAAATGGCTATTGATTGCGGTTGACTTCGGGCCATGGAGTTTTGGACATTGCCGCCTTCCATAGTCTCATGAGACTTGGCCGGGGATCTCAAGAGACTTGGGCCGAGCGCGGAGCGGGCCAGGGCCATTTTGGTTGTTGGCTTTGCTGGTGTGTGGTACGTGTTAGAGTTGTTAGAGCCAGAGAGAGAAACTGACAGAATAAAGATTCTGTTTGTTTCCAGTCTGCCTCTGAACTTATTCCCGCGGCTTTGCTGCTCCAAGTGGCCATCGCTTCAGGCAGCAACAGAGGGCCTTCAACAAAATCTAACACCCATTTGTGTTTAAACCACTTTAGAATCTATGGACAAAGGAACTTACCTCAACATCATAAAAACCCCAAACCAATATCATATTGAACAAAGAAAAACAATCATTTCCTCTAAAATCAGGAATAAGACAAGCATGTCCTCTCTCACCACTCCTATTCAGTATAGTTCTTAAAACTCTAGCCAGAACAATTAAGTAAGACAAGGAAATTAAAGGGATACCAACTAAAAGAATTAGTCAAATTAGGACTCTATAAGACCCAAAAATCTCCACCAGAGGACTTCTGGAGTTGATAAACAAATTGAGCAAATTAGCAGGATACAAAATCAACAAACAAAAGTCAACAGCTTTCTCAACAATGAATCTGCTGAGAAAGAAATAAGGAAAACAATCCCAAACTCAATCTACAGATTCAGTGCAAATCCCATCAAAATACCACTGACATTCTTCACAGAGTTAGAAAAAAGTTCTAAAATCATACTGAAGAACAGCTAAAGCAATACTGAACAATAAGAACATTGCCAGAGGCATCAATGCCTGATCTTGAATTATACCATAGAAGTAAAATAACAAAACCAGCATGAAATTGGCATAAAAACAGACATGAAGGGGCTAGAGTTGTGGCTCAGTGGTAAAGCGCTTGCCTAGCATGTGTGAGGGAGGCACTGGGTTCAATTCTCAGAACTGCATATAAATAAATAAAATAAAGGTCCATTGACAACTAAAAAAATATTTAAAAAAAAAAAACAGACATGAAGACCAATGGAATAGAACATAAAACAGAGACAGAATCACTTAGATACAGTCATCTGATTCTTGACAAAGGTGTCAAAAACGTATATTGGAGACAACCTTCAACAAATGGTGATGGGGAAACTGGTTATCATATATAGAAGAATAAAACTAAATCCCTGTTGCTTACCCTGCACAGAAGTCGACTCAAAGTGGATCAAAGACCTAAATTAGACTAGAAACAACTGCAACTTTTAGAAGAAAATACAGGATCAACACTCCAACATATCAGTGCAGGCACCAACTTTCTTAATCAGACTCCCAATCAATAAATGACATGGCTTCAAATTAAAAAGCTTCTACACAGCAAAGGAAATGATTACGAGTAAGAAGAGACAACCACCAGAATGGGAGAAAATCTTTTGCCAGCTACTCTTTCAATAAAGGATTAATATCCAGAATACATAAAGAATGCAAAAAACTTGGGCTGGGGATACAGCTCAGTGGGTAGAGTGTTAGAGTGTTTGCCTCGCATGCACAAAGCTCTGGGTTCAAGCCCCAGCACCACAAAAAAAAAAAAAAAAAAAAAAAAAAAAAGAATGCAACAAACTTAACACCAAAAAACAAATAACCCAACCCAATCAATAAATGGGCAAATGAAAAATGAATTAAACAGACATTTTTCAAAAGTTGAAACACAAATGGCCAACAAATATATGAAAAAACACTCAACATCCTTAGCAATCAGGGAAATGCAAATCAAAACTAACCTTAAATTTCATCTCACACCAGTTAGAATGGCAATCATCAAGAATACAAATATAAAGCTAGGCGTCCTGATGCATGCTTATAATCCTAACTCAGGAGGCTGATGCGGAACAATCACAAGTTCGAGGCTCATTTCAGCAATTAAGCAAGACCCTGTGTCAAACTTTTTTTTTTTTTTTTTTTAATTATAAAAGTTTTTTTAAAGGACTGGGCACGTAGCTCAGTAGTAGAACACCCCTGGGTTCCCTGCGTTCAACCCCCAATATCACAAACAAAAAAATAATAATACAAATAATAAAAAAATGCAGGCAAGGATATGGGGGACAAGGTACACTTATACATTTTTTTGGTGGAACTGTAAATAGGTACAACCACTTGGGAAGCAATGAAAATTCCTCAAGACTGAAAATGAAACCACCATACAACCCAGCTATCCCACTCGATATTTATTCAAAAGTACTAAAATCAGCATAGTATGGTGATACATGCACACCTGTGTTTATAGCAGCACAATTCAAAATACCCAAGTTAAGGAACCAGCCCAGGTGCCCCTGGAAACAGACAAAAAGATAAAGAAAATGAGACATACATACACAAGAGAGTTTTACTCAGCCATAAAGAAGAATGACATCATAGCATTTGACAGTAAAATGAATGAAACTGGAGAACATTATGCTAGACTCAAAGAGTCACATATTTTCTTTCATATGCAGAAACACTGCAGAATTAAATTAACCAAACTATGCTATATGCATATGTGAATATATCATAATGAATTCCACTTTTATGTATATCTATAATGTACCCACTAAAAAAGCAATAAATTCACAGAAGGAAGATCAATAGGGTAGAGGAAGGGGATCAGAATGCGTGTCAAAAGGGGAGGGAAAGAGGAAAAAAATATTGGGGATTGGAATGGTACAAATTATATCATATACATATATAAACATGTCAAAATGAACCCCCCACAGTTATGTATAACTATAATGTGCTAATAAAAACATTTTTTAAAATGGCTCTCTGCTGTTTGTTTTGTGATACTAGAGTCTGAACCCAGGGCCTAGACCTTTCTAGGCAAACATTCTACCACTGAGCTACATCCCTAACCCTTTTTAATCTTATTTTAAGACATAGTCTCCCTAAATTGCCCAGGCTGTCCTCAAACTGATAATCCTCTCAAGTAGCTGGGATTTATAGGTATGCATCACTCTGCCTGTTGAATCCATTCTTTTGACAACACTCCCAATAATAAGAAACCTAAGCAAAAAATATTGAGAAATGACCTTATTAAGAACCTTATCAGGGGCTGGGGTTGTGGCTCAGCGGCAGAGCGCTCGACTCAAACATGCGCAGCCCGGGTTCAATCCTCACACCACGTAAACATAAATGCATTGCATTGTGTACAACTAAAGTAAATAAATAAATATTTAAAAAAAAAGAACCTTATCATCTCAATAGATGCAGAAAAAAGCATTTGACAAAATACAGCACACCTTCATGTTCAAAACACTAGAAAAACTAGGGATAGTAGGAACATACCTCAACATTGTAAATGCTACATATGCTAAAAACCCAAGGCCAGCGTCATTCTCAATGGAGAAAATTTGAAAGCATTCCCTCTAAAAACTGGAACAAGCCGGACGCTGTGGCGCACGCCTATAATCTCAGCACTTGGGAGGCTGACTCAGGAGGATCGCGAGTTCAAAGCCAACCTCAGCAACAGTGAGGCACTTAGCAACTCAGTGAGACCCTGTCTCTAATAAAATACAAAAAAGGGCTGGGGATGTAGCCCAGTGGTCAAGTGCCTCTGATTTCAATCCCCAGTACCAAAAAAAAAAAAAAAAAAAAAACTGGAACAAGACAAGGATGTCCTCTTTCACCACTTCTATTCAACATCGTCCTTGAAATCTAGAGCAATTAGACAAAAGAAAGAAATTATAGGGATACAAATAGGTAAAGAACTCAAACTATCACTATTTGCTGATGACATGATTTTGTATCTAGAAGATCCAAAAAATTCCACCAGAAAACTTCTAGAACTAATAAATGAATTCAGCAAGGTAGCAGGATATAAAATCAACACCCATAAATCAAAGGCATTCCTATACATCAGCAATAATCCACTGAAAGAAAAATTAGGAAAACTACATCATTCACAATAGCCTAAAAAAAATAAAATAAAATAGCTGGGAATCAATCTAACAAAAAAGGTAAAAGACCTCTACAATGAAAGCTACAGAACAATAAAGAAAGAAATTGAAGAAAACCTCAGAAGATGGAAAGATCTGCCACGCTCCTGGATAGGCAGAATTAATATTGTCAAAATGGCCATACTACCATAAGGGCTATACAGATTTAATGCAATTCCTATTAAAATTTCAATGACATTCTTCATAGAAATAGAAAAAGCAATCATGAAATTTATTTGGAAAAATAAGAGACCCAGAATAGCTAAAGCAATCCTTACTTAGCAAGAAAAGTGAAGCAGGAAGCATCACAATACCTGATCTTAAATTATAGAGCTACAGTAACAAAAAATGGCTTGCTATTGGCACCAAAATAGACTTTTAGACCAAGGTTCAGAATAGAGGACACAGAGACAAACCCACATAAATATGGTTATCTCATACTACACAAGGGTGCCAAAAACTGGAGAAAAGATAGCCTATTCAACAAATGGTGCTGGCAAAACTGGAAATCCATATGTAGCAAAATGAAATTAAACCTCTCTCTCTCACCCTGCACAAAAATCAACTTAAAGTGGATCAAAGACTTAGGCACTAGAACAGAGACCCTGCGCCTAACAGAAGAAAATATAGGCCCAAATCTGCACCACGAGGGCCTAGAATCTGACTTCCTCCTAAAGCACAAGAAGTAAAATCAAGGATCAATAAATGGGATGGGTTCAAATTAAAAAGCTTCTTCTCAGCAAAGAAAACAATAAATAATGTGAGGAGAGAGCCTACAGATTGGGAGAAAATATTTACCACATGCACCTCCAATTAAGCATTAATCTCTAGGATATATAAAGAACTCAAAATAACTTAACATCAAAAAAAAAAAAAAAAAAAAAAACCCTATCAATAAATGGGCTAAGGAACTGAACAGAACCACTGGGCATGGTGGCACAGGCCTGTAATCCCAGCACTTGGGAGGCTGAGGCAGGAGGATGAAGAGTTCAAAGCCAGCCTTAGCAATGGTGAGGCTCTTAGCAACTTAGTGAGACCCTGTCTCTAATAAAATACAAAAAAGGGCTGGGGGTGTAGCCCAGTGGTCGAGTGCCCCTGAGTTCAATCCCTGGTACCACAAAAAAAAGGAACTGAACAGACACTTCACAGAAGAAGAAACACAAGTAGGGTGCAATGATGCACGCCTGTGATCCCAGCACTTGGGAGGCTGAGGCAGGAGGATCGCGAGTTCAAAGCCAGCCTCAGCAATGGTGAGGCACTTAGCAACTCAGTGAGACCCTGTGTCTAATAAAATACAAAAAAGGGCTGGGGATGTGGCCCAGAGGTCGAATGCCCCTGAGTTCAATCTCCGATACCAAAAAGAAAAAAGAAAAAACACAACTGATCAACAAGTATATGAAAAAGCGTTCAACATCTCTAGCAACTGGAGAAATGCAAATCAAAACAACTCTAAGATTTCATCTCCTGTCAGAATGGCAATCATCAAGAATACAGCAACAATAAATGTTGGCGAGAATGTGGGGGAAAAGGTAAACTCATACACTGCTGGCAGGACTGCAAATTGGTGCAACCACTATGGAAAGCAGTATGGAGATTCCTCAGAAAACTGAGAATGGAACCACCACTTGACCCAGCTATCCCACTCCTTGGTTTATACCCAAAGGACTTAAAATCAGCATTCTATAATGACACAGCCACATCAATGTTTATAGCAGCTCAATTCACAATAGGTAGACTATGGAACCAACCTAGATGTCCCTCAATAGATGAATGGATAAAGAAAATGTGGTATATATACTCAATGGAATAATTCTCAGCTTAAAGAAGGGTGAAATTATGGCATTTGCCAGTAAATGGTTGAAGTTGGAAAATATCATGCTAAGCGAAATAAGCCAATCCCACCAAACCAAAGGCCAAGTGTTTTCTCTAATATGCAGATGCTAATTCACAATAAGGTGTATGGGGGGATGCGCACAGGGGAAATAATGTTACCTTAGATTAGGTAAAGGGAAGTGAAGGGAGAGGAGGGTGGGGAATGTGGAGATGGGAAAGATAGTGGAATGAAACAGACATTATTACTATATGTATATATGTGACTACATGACCAATGATTCTGCAACATGTACATTTTGAAAAATGAGAAATTATATCCCTCTATGTATATCACAGTACATAAATGCATTCTACTGTCATGAATAACTAATTAAAACAAAAAAATTAAAAAAAAAAAAAAAGAAGAAGAACCACCTCAGGGAATGAACTCCAAGCAAACATAGTCTTTATGATTTCAACTAACTAAATTTCCATAATCTTAGGTTTAAGTTAACATAATTGAAACACTGTATACCTTCAAATTTGTGGCTGCAAAGACTCCTTATTCCAGACAACAGCAATGAGTTAAGAGCCTGAAAGGTGATCACTACGAGAAACCTAAAATACAGCCACAAATAAAAGCCCCTATCCTGTGGCTTTCCTACTGGATAGTTTCCTTAGAAACCATATTTACACAACAGCCTCTATACCTTCAAAGATAGAAAGTGCCTTCAACACGATGCATAGCTGCCACAATCCTACATAAAATGCTTTTGCTTTTTTCCAGAATAGTTAAGTTTATGGTAAGACAATGCCATAAACTAAAAAATATAAGTGTATGAAAAGTCACCCATTATAAACCAGTCACTACAAAGAAGTCATTTCAATGTCTTATTTTTAATAAAAAGGTTACTACATCAAAAAGAAAAAACACCAGTGCATATTACAGAATGTCTGATTTTGGCAGAATACTTAATAAATATGATATCCTTAAGGAAAAGATAGGTAAGTGCTGAACATAACTGAATATCAGCATAAAATGAGGAATATTTAAAAGGCTAAAAAAATCATACCCCAAAGTTGCTAATTAATGGTTTGTAAGATAACTTAATCATATATCAAAGTACTCTGTTCTTAGCCTGACCTTACTAATATCTTAATTGATTGCTTGGATAAAGATAAGCTTTGCCAGTTTATAAATGATGTGATGAACACAAGAATGACAACAAAAGGCAAATAAATCAATTCATGTTTCATAAAATAACATTATTTTACTCTTTGCTATCCTTGGCTACTCTTTCAGTTACCTACTTGGAATAGCAGAAATTCCAACAGCTTGTTTAGTTAAGTTCACATAATGAATTGTTCAACTAACTGGCTTTCATCAAAATGGTTCTCAGACCACTTCTCAAGCAATGAACTTTTTATTAGTGATATCTATACACACGATATTCTATAAAGAGTAAAATTTCAACATTATTATTTCAGGCAGACACACTTAACATTTCATTCAACATAATGGTTTCTAGAGTATACCATATATATTATGTGCTGTACACCACATATGGAAGAACCCAGAACATTCTGCTTTATATACATAAGAGGAGCAAAGAGCTATCACAACTACAAGTCTTCTGTCTTTTCTACATGTGCTCTATTTCCACGCTGTATTAAGGACTTGTATTTAGCCTTTACAATTTTTTTTTCTGCGCCACAATTTACCTTTTAAGTGCAAACTGAATATAAGATAACTGTGAGTTCCAAAATGGTTGAAACTAGTGAAGGAAATTGTAGAGAAAGAACAGACTTTCCAAAAATGACACCCCACCAACCACCACCACTCACTACCCAGCTTTCTCTTCCTACTTTGGCTAATGCAATGAAATGGAAAGAATTATTATATCAAATTACATTTTATGTATAAGGTAAATTTTCTTTGAAACTGTTTATACTTATAAACTCATCTTCACAATTGGATTAATATTTACCTACATGAGAAAACTAGTTGAAATGTTACACACATAATTTCCCACTGAAATTAATGAAAATCTTTTCACCTCATGGTTTTTCACATAATAGCCAGGTTTCCAAAACTGAATTCAAGTCATTAGACATATGATTCTCAAGTTTGAGACACCAAGCAATAACAGTTCAGACAGCAAGAGATACTAACCCTACCTCATGAAAGAATAAACTTTATTTAACTTGAGTTGGACTATCAAAACTACAAAACAAAATGAAGAAACAGAATAAGATCAACTAGCAGGAACAATATAATTATAAATTACTGTGATACTCAAATCAAATTAGTTCTATAGAATTGAATAGAATCCAACAAGATTGAAAGATGACATATTTAAGCAAAACTAAACTAAAGCACTCTGAAGGAGCCTATAATCAAGGAGATAGCTAAAGATTGCGGTTAGCTGAGAGCCATAAAAGATATTCTAGTTTCCACCTGATAGTAATACATTATTCAAGGAATAATGTATGCCCGTGAACACTGTGTGACGCACCTGTAAGCTCGAGCTGTAAGCACGTGTCCTTGTTAAAGCTATATGTATATAACTGGGTGAGTTTGGTTAGAGTGTGTGGGAAGAAGAAGAAGGTGGTGGTTGGAGTTAGAGCATTTGGAGTGATTGCTGGAGCCGGAGAGAGAAGAAGAAGAAAAAAGACCTTTTTTCATTTTCATCCTGCCTCCGAAATTTTCCTGCGGCGTTCGCTGCTCCAAGAGGTTTCCGCTTCAGGCAGCAACAAGTGGTGGCCTGTACGGGGAATTCGGTGGCAAGGTAAGAAAAAAGAAAATTTAAAAATATGGGAGCAAATATAAGAAAAAGTTGGTTTATAAAAGCCACGAATGAAATTTTTGATAGCGAGAACTCAGAGGATAGTGAGAAAAGTGAACAAGAAAGCATATCCTCTGACTCAGTTGAGACCAGCAAGGAGAGTAGTAATGTAAATTCAAAAGTAAGAACTGCAAAAGCCATCAGAAGCTTAATAAAATTAGCTGAGGAGTATGTTCTCTCCTTAGAAGCTGAAACTCAGGATATTAGTGAAAGTGATAATAGTAACAAGGAGCCAAACCATGAGAGTACGGTCTCCTCCACTGAGCCAGTTAGGAATTATGAAGCTAGTAGTGAGGAGGAATCAAAAAGTGATTCGGGGAGCACAGTCTCCAATAAAAAGAACAAGAAGAAATTACAAAAGAGAAAAGACCGTCAAATAGAGGAACCACTAGTGCCCTCTGCTCCTTCATGGATAGAATACCTAACAGAAACAATAAGGAGGACTGATCAGAGTGTACGTGCCCTTGAGGTAGAAATTGGCGGCCTTTCTGAGCGCTTATACGCTCTCGAACAACATAGACCGCAGGAGCACCTAGAACCGCCAATATTTCAAAATGAAGAGGGACAAAGATATCACGAGTCCCTAGACTTTAAAACAATAAAGAATTTTAAAGAGGCGGTAATGACCTATGGGCCTCAAGCTCCGTTCACATTAAGTATGATAGAGTCACTTAACACCCTAACCTTAGCCCCCTCAGATTGGAAAAGTCTATGCAGAGCGGTACTAAGTGGGGGACAATACCTAATCTGGAAAACTCAATTCCAGGAACTTTGTTCAGAAATAGCAAAGAGAAATGCTGCAGCAGGTTTCCCTCAACGCAATATAGATATGCTCACAGGGGAGGGTCAGTTCGCCGAACTACAAAATCAGCTACAATACGATCCCGGTGTGTATGCCCAGATACACACTGCAGCTGTGAAAGCCTGGAAGACAATATCAGGCACAGGGGATCTGCAAGGCAGCCTATCAAAAGTTATACAAGGGCCTAACGAACCTTACGCTGATTTTTGTAGATAGACTCTTAAAAACAACATCTAGAGTTTTTGGCGAAGTCGAGCAAGCTATGCCTCTAGTTATCAATTAGCGTACGAGAATGGTAATAAATATTGCCAGGATGCAATAAGGCCGTGGAGAAGTAAAAAAGACTTATCAATTTATATCAGACTGTGCAAAGACATTAACGAGGCTGTTATCACAGGCAACGTAATTGCTGCAGTGATGAAAAATTCCTCCCATCAAAATTCCCAAAGGATTCAACCTAGAACAGGATATTCCAGACAAAAGTATTATAATCAACCAAGATATGCTAAGCAATATCCCCCAAGGGTAATAAGATCAAATTCATACCGCGCTCCAGGCCGATGCCCCAGGTTAAAAAGGGTATACATTGGGCCAATCAATGCCATTCCAGATATGATATATGTGGAAATGATTTATCAAGGATTTCAAAAAACGGGGCACGGGGCCCAATGCCCCGGGGCCCACAAATGTACGAGGCACTAGAGGAGGAATGCGCACTAGAGGAGGAATGCCCTCAGATCCAAATGATTCCTCGTCACAATCCCTCCTACCCATTAACTCCCTTATCAGAGGGACAAGAGGAAGTGCAGGATTAGATCTCTGTTCTACTGCCCGGATGGTCCTGACACCTGAAATGGGGGTTCAGCTGATTCCTACGGGAATCAGGGGACCTCTCCCTTCAGGAACTGTGGGACTAATCCTTGGGCGTAGTTCCAAGAGTTTATTAGGCTTTAATGTTATACCAGGGGTTATTGATTCAGATTATAATGGAGAGATTAAAATAATGCTAAGTACACACAGGGGCATCATCTCCGTAAATCAAGGAGACAGAATCGCACAGCTGCTCCTCATTCCCAGTCTCCATAGTTCTTTTAAAAGCATGCCACAAAATAGAAATAGCAGAGCATTCGGTTCCACTGGTTCAGGACCTATGGCTTTCTGGGTACAGGATTGTTCACGGAGGCCGATGTGCAAATTAAAAATTCAAGGTATAGAGATGGAGGGGCTGATTGATACAGGAGCTGACTCTTCCATCATAAATCTACAACAATGGCCTAAGCACTGGCCTCTGCAGAAAGCCTCAACCAGTTTAAGAGGCTTGGGATATAGTAATACCCCAGCACAAAGTGCTGTAATCTTAAATTGGCAAGACAATGAAGGCCATACAGGAACATTCCAACCTTATGTTTTAAACAGCTTGCCAGTTACCCTATGGGGAAGAGATATCTTACATCAAATGGGGCTACACCTAGCAACCAAGCCTGCAGGTGTTAAGAATAAAAATCCTAATCATAATAAAAAAGGCAAAGGACATTTTTTCTAGGGGCCACTGAGAAAACAATTTTAAAAATACCATGGCTCTCTAATAAGCCAGTTTGGGTCCCTCAGTGGCCCCCATCCAAAGAAAAATTGCAAGCGGCCCATAAATTAATTAAAGAACAATTAGAAGCAGGACACATAGAGCCTTCCACCTCTCCCTGGAATTCTCCCATATTTGTAATTAAGAAAAAATCGGGAAAATGGAGACTATTACAAGACCTAAGACAAATTAATAAAACAATGCAAATTATGGGACCTACCCAACCTGGACTTCCTAATCCTGTAGCTATTCCAAAAAACTATTACCTTATAACTCTTGATATAAAGGACTGTTTCTTTTCCATTCCCCTACATCCTCTGGATGCCCCCAGGTTTGCTTTTTCAATTCCTTCTATCAATAATAATGGCCCTGATAAAAGATATCAATGGAAAGTATTGCCACAAGGAATGGCAAATAGCCCTACAATGTGCCAACTATCTGTGGACAGAGCTATACAGCCCATTAAAAACAAATATCAAGACCTCATGTGTCTACACTACATGGACGATGTTTTATTAGCTCACCCTAATCAAAAAATCTTATTTAATATATTTAGTGAAATAACAAAAAATTTTTAAAAATATGGATTATATATAGCAGAAGAAAAAGTTCAAAGCAGATCACCTATATATATATTTAGGCTTTAAAATCATGGATACTTTTGTTAAACCCCAAAAAATTCTAATAAGTAAAGAACATTTGACCACCCTTAATGATTTCCAAAAATTATTGGGAGACATTAATTGGCTTCGCCCTACACTAAGCCTCACTACTGGACAATTAAAACCTTTATTTGACATCCTTCGCGGGAACCCTGATCCATCCTCACCGCGAACATTAATTCCTGAGGCCAGGAGAGCTCTAAAATTAGTAGAACAGGCCATTGAAAGATCCCATTGTGATAGATTTGATTTTGCACAACCACTAATATTGATTATTATTCCTTCACAATATACACCAACAGGAGTATTTTGGCAACAGGGACCTATATTATGGATACATTTGCCTGTCTCTCCTAAAAGTACAATTGAGTCTTATACCTCCATGGTGGCTAAACTTATACTTCAAGGACTTAAAACCTCTACTAAAATATTTGGAATTCATCCCGCTACTATTATTACTCCTTATTCATCGTCACAGGTTGAATATTTGTGCTTCAATGATAATGATTGGGCTATAGCTAGATGCTCTACTTCTGCAAATTTTGACAATCATATTCCTAAATCTCCTATACTGTCCTTTTGTATCAATCATCCTATCATATTCCCACAGGAAATAAAAACTCAACCCATTCCTAAAGCATTTAATGTATTTACAGATGGATCCTCTAATGGTACTGCTGCAGTAGTCACTCAAAATGAAAAAATGATTCATATCACTAATCAAAATTCAGCTCAATTAGTGGAACTCGAAGCTATAATAATAGCTCTGGAAAATTTTAAAGAACAGCCTATGAATATTTTTTCAGACAGCCACTATATTGTACATGCTGTCCCTAAATTGGAGCTAGCAGGTCCAATAGCACCACATACTCCAGCTTTTAAATTGTTTTCTCAAATCCAAAATCTCCTATGGCAACGAAAAGAACCTTTATTTATAGGTCACATAAGAGCTCACACTAATCTGCCTGGTCCTCTCCATGAAGGTAATCAAAAAGCTGATGCCCTCACTAAAACAATATTTATATTTACTACAGTACAACAAGCTACTTTATTTCATTCCCAGTTCCACGTTAATAGCACTACCTTAAGACAAAAATTTAAAATCACAAAAGAACAAGCTCGTAGAATTGTAAAAGAATGTCCATCTTGTGTAACACTTTTGCCCAATCCACATTATGGGGTTAACCCACGAGGTTTGATGCCCAATCATTTGTGGCAGATGGATGTCACACATGAGCCAAGTTTTGGAAAATTACGATTTATTCATGTCACCATAGATACATGCTCCGGCATGATTTTTGCTTCTTTACATTCCGGAGAAAAAGTTAAAGATACTATATCTCATTGTCTGCAAGCTTTTGCTGCATTGGGCATCCCCAAAATGCTTTAAAACAGATAATGGCCCTGCATATACATCCACATCCTTCAAACAATTTTGTACAAAGTTCAATATTATCCACAAAACAGGTATCACTTATAATCCTCAGGGACAAGGAATAATTGAAAGAGCAAATCGGACACTTAAAAATATGTTACTAAAGCAAAAAGATGGAAACTGGAAAAATCCTAAGGACAGATTGGCAGTTGCCCTGTTTACCCTAAATTTCTTAACTTTAGATTCTAATGGACATTCGGCTGGAGATAGACACTGGAACCCACACCAACAACATAAACCTTTGGTTTACTGGAAGGATGTTCTCTCAGGTACATGGAAGGGTCCAGACCCAGTATTAATTTGGGGGAGAGGATCTGTTTGTGTTTTTCCAAAGCACGAATCCTCTCCAATATGGATACCATCTAGATTGATAAAGCAGGTACAAAGTCAAAAGGATCAAGACGAAGTTATTGAGGAGTCTAGATTGAATAAACAAGTATAAAATCAAGAGGACCAAAATGAAGGTATGGAGTGATTCCCTTAAGAGTCCTCCATTAAATTTACAACTTAAATTTCATCTTCCCGGCCGGGACAAGAAGATCTCTCTTCAGTGTATACACAATTGTATTTTTTTTCTTTTATATATGTCTTTATGTCTGTGCATTTGTCTAAATTTCATGTTAATGTGATGTCACAAATATATGTTTATATGTGCGTCTGTCTAGTGTGACGTCACAAATAATTAAGCGCTTATGAAAAAAAATAGATATAGATCCAAATAATGTTAATTCATTTAAGCTTAGAATATTCTAATTAGATAATCAATAGATAGATAGATATTCATATAAGTTCAGAATATTCTAATTAGATAATCAATTATGATGATAATCAATTTTGATTTATAGTTGTCTCCGGGACTTCTCTTCAGCTGTGAATATGTTTAATGTTGTATAACCTGATATTTTGGTGTTCCGACAGAGGATCGTTTATTTGTTATTAACTTCATTTGTTTAATAGCTGATTAATTTGAATTATTTCAACAGGTATAGGATTGCTGTGTATATAGAGACTCGAGGATTCCAGCTAACAAATAATTTTTCCAAAGTGCCTTTAGATTTTCTTTATCTTTAATGCAGTAAACACCCTCAGTTTCTCTTTGATTATTTCTGAATGTGATATTTTGCCAGCTTATGTTTGTGGAAGCTTAAGCAGCAATGTGTGTGAGCAGAGATCAACTTTTATTTTCTACTCTAATAATTCTTTTTTTTTTTTTTAGTTTGACAGCTCACCTTTTGATCTCAGTGCTGGAATAGCACTGCCTTTCCCTTAATAATGGATGCTTGAGTTTTTAGGTAGCGGGCCCTGAAGATTTGCCGGTGGAAATGTCTAGACATAAAAAAGACGGCTGCTGCTACAACTGCAGGGACCGCGGTAGCCTCAAGCATCCCTGCTGCTCAAGCATCAAACAACCTAACCAGCAGTGTGGCCTCTGCTCTGCATGCATGGGGCCTCCTGAATCTATGTGTTATAACTTATGGACATTTTGATTTTCCATTATTTTGGGACATTACGGGACAATGCCTTGCAGGTATTTGTGTAAGAGAACTCAGTGCGTTACTTGATGAAACTAAAGGCAGCTGATTGGCTTAAAGAACTTGATACGCTATGGAAACTTGGCTCGTCAGCAGTAGGCTTACCGCCTTAAAGCCGCAGCATCTCCTAAAAATTGGACGGCTGTTAGTCAACACACAGTCGATCCTGAAGGGCTCTATTGGATGGCTGGTTAGCCTATGACGGGTAAGATCCCCAGAAGGGGACAACCTAAGACATGGCACAGTCGCATGGGACAGTCTAATGTGGCCGGCATGTCAACCTAAGCCAGGAGTCAGGACAGCCTAGACTCCCATGACGGGTAAGAATGTCGGTTGCACATGGACGTCCTAGAACATCCCCTCTTTTAAAACTAAAAGGGGGAAATGAAGGAGCCTATAATCAAGGAGATAGCTAAAGATTGCGGTTAGCTGAGAGCCATAAAAGATGTTCTAGTTTCCACCTGATAGTAATACATTATTCAAGGAATAATGTATGCCCGTGAACACTGCGTGAAGCACCTGTAAGCTCGAGCTGTAAGCACGTGTCCTTGTTAAAGCTATATGTATATAACTGGGTGAGTTTGGTTAGAGTGTGTGGGAAGAAGAAGAAGGTGGTAGTTAGAGCGTTTGGAGTGATTGCTGGAGCCGGAGAGAGAAGAAGAATAAAAGACCTTTTTTCATTTTCATCCTGCCTCCGAATTTTCCTGCGGCGTTCGTTGCTCCAAGCGGTTTCCGCTTCAGGCAGCAACAGCACTCAGGATAAACTGATTACCCAGAATACATAAAGCTGAGCAAGTGTTAGATATGAGTTGTCCACCACAATGCGAGAATTTTCAGAGGTAAAATGATTAGATAATGAAAGGTATTACCTAATCAAGTGGATTAACCCACTGATATGGATTAACTAAGTGGTAACTGTAGGCAGGTAACTATAGGAGGAAGTAGGTCACTGGGCGTATGCCTTTGGGGTTTATATTTTGTCCCTGGGGACTAGAGCTCATTCTCTGCTTCATGGTTACCATGTCCTAAGCTGCCTTCCTCCACCACGCCTTTCTACCATGATGTCCTGCCTCACCTTGGGCCCTAGCTATGGAGTCAGTTGACCATGGATAGACTGAACCTCTGAAACCATGAACCAAAATACACTTTTCTTCCTCTAAATTGTCCTAGTCAGATATTTTGGTCACAGTGAGGAAAGGCTGACTAAAACAATAATTTAAATAGGTAGAAATGAAGAAGATGAAGACTTTCCATAAGGATCCTTCTATTCCAAACACTTAGTAATGGCATGAAACATAAAAAGAGATATTTAAAAGAAACTCAAAACTAAGATAATCACAACTCCCTAGGTCAGAAATGCAATAAAAATCAAAACCAACACCCATATTTAAAATGGAACAGAGATAAAAATGAATGGAGAAGAGGGCTGGACATTGGCCCTTAAATAGGCAAGTCAGGAATTTAGCCCCTAAAGGTAACAGCAACAGAATAGAACCAGGTTCAATGTTTGACACCAAGGGGCAGGAGTCAGGGATTGGGTTTTGCAGTTTGTAAAAACAGCATTTTAAAAAAAAAAAAAGGTGGGGAGAAGGAAGGAATAGAAAAAAAGTATGAAAATCCATTGGTAAACCCACCTACTATCTGGAGCTATAGTTTTACCTAAGTTCTGAGCCAGAAGTGGAAAAGAACAAACACCCAGTCTCATAACAGATTTAAAAAAAAAAAAAAAAAAAAAATCAACATTTGGAGCCTAGCACTATGGTGCTCACCTATAATCCCAGCAACTCAGAGGCTGAGGCAGGAGGAGTGCAAGTTTGAGGCCAGTCTCTGCAACTTATCAAGGTCCTAAGCAACCTAGCAAATCTCTATCTCAAAAATTTAAAAATAAACAAAAAGGGCAGAGGATGTAGCTTAGTGGTAAAGTACCTCTGGGTTCAATACCCAGTATCAAAATAAAAAATTTTTTAAATCAACATTTGAGAGGCTGAAGCAAGAGGATCCCAAGTTCAAGACCAGCCTCAGCAAATCAGTGAGAACCTGTCTCAAAATTTTTAAAAGGGTTAGGAATGTAGCTCAGTGGCAGTGCATCTGCCTAGCAGGTTTGAGGCCCTGGGTTCAATCTCCAGTATTAAAAATATATATATTATTTAAAATTAAGCCAGTGCTCACATCTTTCCCATCTGCTTTGTAAACATTTTTTGTTATTCTTTGACTGATGTACTTCCTGTCTCCTTTTATCTACCATCCCTGCATTTCTTTATTGTTCAATTTTTTGAATGGGAATGGGGACAACAGGTGGCTATCAACTTTCCCAGTCTGAATGTGGTTGATAACATCCCCATAGCATTCAAAAAAATCTTTTGTCTTTTCTATTTCTTGTCAACTAGTACTTGAGTTTAAAGGCTAGATCAAATTTCAGGGTTCTGAGTACAAGACCAACATGCAATGTGGCAGATTTTCTTTGGGAAGTACCTAATATTTGGACATCTCTTTGTGTATTAATAACTATCAGTGATCTTTGTCTAGACCTTATTCATTAGGAGATACAAAATGGGGATATTCTAAGTAGATCACTCCTTTATTAGCTTGAATACATCTATAGACAATTCAGTTATCCAAATGCAGGAAAAATAGGATAAATGCTTATTTCTCTTTAGTTGTCAAAATAATGAATTGGTACAACAACCACCAATAACAAGAGGTTTTTTTGTTTTTTTATCCAAAACACTGAGAATTTTAACAAAAAAAAAAATCAATAAAAACATCAATTCATATGATATTGATTTCATGGAATAGCCTAACAAAGATTATTTTTTCCGTTTTTTACAACTTTAGTAGAATATTCTATCTATTCTGTACAAGTTGAAAACACTATATTTAGGCACAAATGTTTTATCATGTAAGGCTGCACACACTCTACACACCTGGTCATGGTGTAGACATGGCTAATCCCAGCTGCCAGAGACCAGCACCACCACATACTCAGAAACCTCAAACCAGCTGCCAACTGGTCAACCACACCCAGGGCTTTTAAGACAGGATGAGTGGTGGACTCCAGAGATGGGGTTACTGAGAAAGCAAGACGTGACTTCCACTGTTGCCCAGTCCTCACAAGAGAAGGTGAGGAACCCTGGCCCTCTGGCTACCACGCACACCAATAGCAGCATCAGCTTTGTGTGTCACATAACCAGCTCCTGCCCTCAGCAGCATGGTAGGAAGCAGTGCTCCCACTGGAATATCCTCTGGTCAAGCCATTAACCAGGTCTCACTAACAGTAAAGATGAGTGACAATATAATGTCCTCCAAGCATCAATGAATAAATATGAGGATGGGATACTAAGCTCCTGCCTCAGAGGTGTATGCCACAACCCATCCAACCCCTAGAACACTACAACACAAGAAAACACTCTAAAAACGGAGATGGCCAGAATGCCAGGGCTACAGCAGGTCTAAGCATGCTCAGTAGCATCAACAGTGTGGGTTCCTCAGATCAAAGCGGGTCCATCCACATGTTTTATGGCCCCCCAAGGCAGGCCTGGAAAGGTGCAAAGCTGCAGGTACCAGAACCAAACCTTGGTTCCAAAGTGCATCCAGTCACCACTATACAAGTTAAGCAAAATAAGGAGGAAAAAGGAAAAGTCAAAGTCATGCACTTGAAAGTGCATTAGATATTACGAGCACTGTCCATGTGCTGCAGCAGGACCAGGCACGTCCTGGAAGCTATCCACTGGTGCCAACCAAGCCACAGCTTCTCAGTGTGGCTTATACTCTGCTGCTGGCTGGGTTCTTTCTTGGGGTTAACTTTGGCATCATCCTCATCTTGTCTTCTCCCTCCTGGTCACCTTCCAATTCCTCCTCCTCTCCTTCTTAGCATTCTTCAACATTGTCATCCTCCTTCCATGGCCTCTCCAGTGAAATAGAACACAGCCCAGGGACTATCTGCTCACAGAAGAAGTGTCCAACCGCAAAATCGGAGGCTCATGTGAACTCAGAATTTTCATCCCGTGATTCTCCATTCCCTGATGCTTGCAGAGGACTGAAGGTGAAAAATGACTCGTTGGGGACTTGGTTAGCGATGGTCCTAACAGTGCCCTGGGCCCTTGTGCTTCTGCTTCTTCTTGATGGTCTTGACCACAACGTTTCTTCCTTTCTTCTAGCCAATGGTACACCCATCACAGTCCACTATTTCGGGACCTTCAAGAGAAGGGGTCGGCCTTGTCATGCTCTGACTTCATCAACGAGAGGTTTTTAAAGAAAAGGGTTACAAAACAAATGGATGGATATGAAAAAAAAACAATTCAAAATCGAAGAAATAAAAATTGTGCATACTGGCATAGAGACTCAATAGATGGAATAAACTCTAGACTGGAATGGGTAGAGGAAAGGTTCAGTAAATTGCTAATTCTACTGAATTCAATCAGCATGAGGCACAGAAAATAAAGAGAAAAAAATAAAGCATTTAAGAGACACCAATGATAAACCACAAAACTCCAACATAGGTCTATTGAAAGGCAAGAAAGTGAAAATAACAAAAGCAATTATGTATTTAAAGAGTTAAGAATTTTCCAAAATTGGAAAAAAAAAAAAAAATGTTGGTTCCTAAGACTGTAAATATACTCTTTAGTTGCAGCTAGATATATAAAAATCACACTTAAAGAACACTGTGGTGAAAATGCCAAATACCAAGCACTTTACAACAAATGTCCACAATATAAGGAAAACACATGCAAACACTGGCATCACTTTGAAATGTTTACAAATCTCTTAACAATGTAACAGGGGTTGAGTAGGAGACTGCAAAGTTCACTGAACAGGGCTGGGGATGTAGCTTCAGTGGTACATAGCTTGCCTAGCAAGATGTAGCCGTGAGTTCAATTCCCAGTACCACCAAACCAGAAAAAGAGGTGATGGGGAGTTTATTGAACTATTCATACTTTTATTAGTACATTTTAATTATAAATAATGTTGGAATTCATTATAACAATTGGTATATACATATAACATACTTTTTTAAACACTCCTACATAATTATTTTTTTATAGCCCTAGAAGCAAAGTGTAGGTGCAATCTTCAAAATAACACTATATTGTTCGAGTTAACAATAAACTGGAGGAATTACTTCAAGGCAGCGAGTAAACAAATATACTTTAGCCTTTAAAAAACCTGAAATGTTAAGCAATAGAGAGCTTGGAGAAAAGTAAACAACAGCTTAAGAGAGAAAATTTTTAAAAAGAACTTCAGGCAAAAATTGTAATATAAAAAAAATTTTAAGAAAAAAATCCAAGGCTATCTTTCTAAACTTGAGGTAGAGAAAGATTTCTTAAAATGGAACACAAAAGTATAAATCACAAAAGGAAAATACTGATAAATTAAAAACTCTGAAGTTATTATTAATAGAGACACCATAAAAGTGAGACCAGCCACAAGGCGGGCAAAGACATTTGTAATACATAAATGACAAAGAATTAGTATTCAGAACATATAAAGAACTCCTGCCCACCAAAAAGAAAACAACCCACCCAAGAGAAAAATTAACAGCCATTTCTGAGAACAAGAAACAAAAATGTCCAGCAGATAAAATTTTATTATCTTGAAAAGATAAAGGTTTTTTTAGTTACTAGAAATTCAAAACCTACTAGTATTAATGCATGCAGAACAGATTCTCCCACTTGAGTTTTTACCGGTGTCAAGTATAGGCAAAAATGTGAACACTATTATAATACATTCTCACTGGCTAGGGGAATACATGGTACATTTACGCACTGAAAAACAATTTGGCACTACCTAGTAGAGCTGAAAATGCATTATCCCCACAATCCAGAAATTTCGTTCCTAACTAGATATAAGCACTAAAACCATTTGTTCAAACTGTAAATCTCAATTCATTAGTGGATAGCAAAAATCAACATAGTGGGTCTTAACTAGCATTTTTGTTTTTAATGAAATAATAAGACCATCATCACAAAAAGGTTGTTTTTTAAGTAAATTTTGTTGCATATGTGTGTACCTAAAAATGTACTGACTCATAATGTCAAGTGCATTATCATTGTGAATAGTTAAAAAAAAAAAAAAGTTTGAAAAAGCACTATCCTGGAGACAATTAAGTACACTAATGTACCTATGCAAGCATCATTGCTTATAACAACAACAAAAAGAAAAGGAAAAGTGGGGTGGGGGGAACCTGGAAAGCAAAGGTCCATCAACAAGAAACAGAAGAATTGTAAAATATTCACACCATGAAATCCCATGAGAAGTAAAAGTAACGAGATTAGAGCTACATACAACATGGTCAAAATCAGAACCATGAAGTGATCCATAATGTGTGAGGAAGAAAATTAAAATTACCAATAAACTCATACAAAAGGGTCCCTATTTCCAGAGTTCAAAAAGATACAAAACAAAAAAAAGGTTAGAGATACAAGTAGATGTGGCAAAATGAAAAGCAAAGGTAATAAAAACAGTGGGGGGCGGGGCACAACAACAAAGAGTATACAAAGGAATAAAAGGAAAATGCTCTTTAACTGGACATTAGGTACGGAGCTATTCATTTTACCTTTATATCTTATAAATAGTTCACAATTATTTTATATGTGAAAGATAAAACTTACAAAGCTGAGAGAAACATGTATAGACAGGCATTCAGTGCATAAGAACTAATTTTACATTTACTCTTTCAACTATACATACACATTCCGTACTCTTGTACTTCTAAATTATTTAATATTTAATTTTCAAGTAGGAAGAGATAAATGTAAATTAAAGCAGACAGGTAAACATGGCATAACCTTCCCTACTTATTTAATCTACAAAAATTATGATAACAGTGCTGAATAACTCTAGAAACGTTATACTTTGGAACAAATCCCCCCCCCCCCAAAAAAAGAAAAGCAAATGAAAATAAGAATTCTGTTTTTAAAAATCTCACAGAAAATGCTTAGGGTTTTCTTGACTTTTAGTACAAAGCTGCCTTAGGAAATCAGATGGACATAGCAACCAAGAAAAATAACTAAAGACATAATGTTATAAGCATTAAATGCTACTGGGACTTTTTGCCTACATAAACGTTAAATAATAATGAAAGGACATGAAATGTAATTACCTATTTATACAAAGTAAATAATGCTAGAAGATTAGATTTTGTTCAGATTTAAATCTGAACAAAAATTTCTGTTAAATCTTAACAAAAATTCAGTTTTGTTCATTTTAAAACTAGGTAAAATTCACATTTATGAGTGATCTATTTTCTCCCCCTATCTCTAGGAAAGGTAAATGCACAGGTTGTATTTTACATGTAATTCTAAGGTTAATCTTAAATGTACCCAAAACTTCACATTCAGAAATACTTCCTTCAAATTAAAACGAAATCCTATTTTGGGAACCAAAAACAAAACAAGCAAAAGAACTGTTACCTTTACAAAGGATCCAAATTAAACTTAAAATTACTGTAATCATTTAACACAAACTGGAAGTAGTTTAAGAAATAATTCCCGAGTTATCAGCAAGAGTACCAACCACAAAGATTATTATAAAGCACATTATCTGAAACTGTACCCAGAAATAAGAGCACTAAATAATGACAAGCTTGAAATTTTCACTTCATAAAAATCATGACATTCCCCCAACCTTAGACATCCAGGTATGAAAACTATGTAAAATAATTATGGAACGTATTTCAAATAAATGCGACTTTCCAATAACCTAGGTAAATACAGGTCTACAGATAAATGAATTCATCCTGTATTTGGTTATTAAAGATTAAGAAAAATCTTAAATGCTCAACAACATAGCACTAGAAGGCTGGGGCTATAGCTCAGTGGTAGAGTGCTCGCCTTGAATGTGTGAGGCCCTGGGTTCAAACCTCAGCACCACATAAATGAAATAAAGGTATTATATCCACCTACAACTTAAAAAAAAATATATATATATATATAGTACCTGGGACACTATGGCACTTTCAGTGTAAAAAACCTTAGCTTGTCCAAATTTATTTCAAAGACTAACTGGATCTAAACACTGAAATCCCTTATTTATATACAGATTCCACTCAGAATAATTAAATTACTGATCAATAAGATTAACTGAAATACAGAAATATTTTGCTGAAATTGGGCTTTGAATTGTTTTCCATTCCACTTTTCCAAAAGTAAATCTGAAACCCTATTCTTAAGGTTTCACTTCACATGGCATTCCAAATACCACTCAATTACCCATGTTAATGGAGGGATCGCAAAATGAAAATTATCAGTTGAGTCCCAATAATTTTCAAAAATCAGGCCATCCATTCATTCAAAGTGAGCATTACCTAAGTGCCAAGAAAATATAGTCCACAGTGATGAACCAGACAAAGTTCTTACCTCATAGTGCTTCTATTCTCACAGGTGAGACAACCATCAAGCATATAAATAAGCATATATTGTAGTGTCAGGAAGTAACTAAAAGTGCAGTGAAGAAAAATAAAGCTGAGACAAAGAATAGAGGATATGCACTTTAGGTAGGGTGATCAGCATTGGCCTTTCAGATAACCACTGAACAATGTCCATAAAACCAAAAGCAACCCATAATGTACATACATAGGAACTGACACAAAAAAAATTCTTGCAAACTACAAGGACTGCAGACTACCCATTGCTTTCCATATAACAAAAACACAGCATTTCATTTTAAGTAGATTTTATTATTTTCTCCACTTGGAAACTTTCTAACCTTCAAATTTAAGTCACTAATCTTAAAAGTTAATCTTCTTTTAGGAGGAAAAAATCTTTGTATTCTTAATTTTACTAACACCTAACATCAGACAATCACACTTAAAAAATGGTTTCCACGTGAAGCATTTTTACAAAACAGTTCAATGTTAAGAATGGGCTCTAAAATCAGAATAACTCAGTTCAAACGCAGGCTCTTCCTCTCCTTTGCTGTCTCTGGACAAACTATTTAACCTCTCACCCTAGTTTCCAAACAGTACCTACCTCACAAGATTGTTAAAAGGATTAAATATGATACTGTTCATAAAGTATTTACAGAGCCTGACAGCAAATAAGCACTCTAAAGTTATCACTTATGTAGCAACTACCAAAAACAGAACATTATTCCTTAATGAGCCTCAGGCAGGTTAAGATAAGATCACACATGCAATAAGTGGTACTAACTTCCAAAGCCAAATTCAAGTCCAAGCTCTTCAGACTCCCTAGAACTCACATTCTCCCCAATATTACCATTACAATTATATAACTAAAGAACTGAGCAATAAAGAACTTGCATAAAATCTTAAAAGTTAATAAGATCTAAGACCTATACGTCTCCTAACTACTAACTCCGCTTATGGCGTTTTCTTCACCATTCATGTGTAAAATGCATGTGTAGAATAAATAACAATTGTCCACATTTTCCAGTGAGGATAGCATAACATCACATCTCTTGATAGTGTATTTACAGCTCATGAAACTAATTATAATCAACTCTGATAACTAATTGCAAATTTACACAGAATTAAAATAAAGAAATGTGGGTAAATGACATTCTCCTCTACTAATAGTAGACTCAAAGACCCTATGACACCTATGAAAAATCAAAAAGTGTTAGTTTATAAAACCTAAATCCTTCAGAAGCCCTTGATGAAGGATTGGAAAAATCTAGAATTACTTTTGGAATTTCTCAGTGTCTATATTTTCACTCCATTTTAAAGAATTCAATACTATAGGTAATAGATATTGATTTAGAGTACGAATTATGGAAGGAAATACAAAGACATTTTTTATTTGGACCATTCTTTTCTCAGCAAAAGAATGGTCCAAATAAAAAGATGGACAAAATATTTTATTGTACAAACATTTAAGGTGCACATATATTTTGAGTCCTTGCTTTAGCCAACTTTTTAAATTATCTAACCAATAGTCTTTATCATGTGAGGCAGATAAGGGATTATTTACCACATTAACATCACTCCCTCCTCTAAGGAGTTCCAAAAGCTCCCTGTCACTTTCTTCTGCTCTCCAATGGTTCCTAGAAGAGGAAAGGAGCAAACAGAAAACTACATGCATCGAAGAATGCAGTATCCATCAAAGGAAGAATTGCAGGGTAAGGATTTAATTCACTAACTTGCCAAGTCCTCACTGACCATCTACTATGTGCAAAACAACACCCCAAACTCTTAGTATAGCTCAGTTTAAAAAAAAAAAAAAAAAAAGAAAGAAAGAAAGGGAAAAAAAAAAAAGCCCTGCCTTTACAGAGATAACATTATAGTATATGTTTGGAGACAGGGAAAAAAGACAATAAACACAATAATAAAATTACATAGTATGACAGGTGAGAAGTGCTATGGAGAAAATTGATCGGGGTACAGGAATCAGAAGGGGGGGTGCCATTTAAAGAAAATGGCAGCCTTTTTGAAAAAGTGACAAAGAATAAAGACTCAAAGGAGTTAAGGGAATAAGCTGTGCAAATATCTTATGGAAAAAATGCTCCAGAGAGGGATAATTGCTAAAGACCAAGACCGTAGGACCGAAAGGAGGGTTGGAGGGAAACAAGCAGGGGGAAGAATGGCAGCTAACTTGAGAAGCAAGGGAAATGAGAAGAATGGAAGTACCCAGGTTCTACAAAGGTTTCACAGGCCATAAGGAATATAGCTTTTATTCTGCATATGGGAGTAATTGCAGAGTTCTACGAAGTGATATGATCTAGCTGCTGTGTTGAAAAGACTGTAGGGAACTTGTATAAAAGCAGAGCAACCAGTTAGGAGGCTAACTGCAGAAATCTAGGTAAGAGATTAATAATAGCTTGGACCATTCTTATGGTTCACTTATGGCTTATGAGCAGGGTGGTAAAAAGTGACTGGATTCTAAATATACTGTCAAGATAAAAAAGAGCACAGAATGCCAAATCTGAAAAAGATAAGTCAAAGATAACCCCAGCTTTTTTTTATTTTTGCCTGAACACTAAATGGAGCTGCCACTGGGTAAGTTAACCTGCACCAGAAGTTAAGAATATGGAAGTCTATGCTGAGTGTACATACAAGTAGATCTAGGCCTAACAGGTTGACTGTAGCACAGGAAGGAAGTTAGGCTGGAGTATGAAAAGCCATGACACTGGATGAGATCACTGGAGGAATATAAAAAGAAAAGTAAACAAAGGACAAAACATGTCAACTACTTTTTTAATTTTTTTTTTAGTTGTAGATGGACACAATACCTTTATTTGTATGTGGTGCCGGGGATCGAACCCAGTGCTTCACGCATGTTAGGCAAGCGCTCTACCATTGAGTCAAAACCCTGGCCCCCCAGAACATGTCAACTTTAAAAGTAGAGATTTATCTATAAAGATAAAATGAGTAATTAGTAAGGAAAAAACCCAAAAAAGAATATTGTCCCAGAAGAGGAAGACTGTAAACAGTCTTCTTAGATTTAAGTTACTGTTAAAAGTTCTTAATTAGCCTGTAGTAGTTAAGAGGCTATGTTAATTCCAAAGCATAACTTTTTTAAAAGGAGTTGAGCATTTCTTATGCCATTCCTAGGAATATTAAAATTTCCCATTAGTCTCTACTAAAACTATTCTTAGTATTAAAATTATCCTGCCTGTTTACTTTTTACATCAAAACAAGTAAACGCCTATACCATTTTACAGAAGTAAAAAGAAACAGTCTAAACAGTTTACATTGCCACCTCTCTCAAAGGGCGCATGCCTGTAATCCCAGCACTAGGGAGGCTGAGGCAGGAGGACTGCCAGTTCAAAGCCAGCCTCAGCAATGGCAAGGCACTTAGCAACTCAATGAGATCCTGTCTCTAAAGAAAATACAAAAAAGGGCTGGAGATGTGGCCCAGTGGTTGAGTGCCCCTGAGTTCAATCCCTGGTACCAAAAAAAAAAAAAAAAGCCCAAAAATACATTTAAGCACCAATTCAACCACCTGACATATTTATAAATTGTCAGTTTTCTAGATCTCAGATACAGAGTTAAGTTAATCAAACTTAACTCTAAAGTTCATGGCACCTAAAGATTTTCCCCTTAGTGTTCAGTTTTCTATTCACATGGGGGGAGGTTAAATTTTTATTTTAATAAACATTTTCCAAGTGCTTTATATATAAATTACATTTTTCAGATCAGAACATCCTAAGTCATGTTCAGAGAACAGAAAGGGGAAGCAATGAAATGCAACTATTTGTTCATAGTGATCAGTGTCAGTTGTAGAGAAAGTTATTTGCTTCTAACCTTTAAGTATACTTTGTATTTACTTTCAAAGTAACTAAAGTCATAAACAGTAGACAGAACAAGCAGTTCATAAGATGTCTTCCTCAAATATTTGAATGTTCTCATAAAGCACAGTTCTCTGTATATTAAGTCAGAATCCTAAAAAAGCTAAAATCCTTCTTGGAGCGACTAAGTTTGTTAACAACTTAAAATTTTTACAAACTATTGGAAATCTTTTGAATTAAAACTTCCTTTGCTATAAATATTTATGGCGAGCACACAAACATACATCCAGAGCTAGGTGTGTAACTCAGAGAGAGAGCACTTACCTAGTGAGGGCCTGCCTTCAAAGCCCAACAGCATGCACAAGCTACGCACACATACACACACACACACACACACAAATATTCCAAATATTTCAAGTAAGACTGGAGTTAAGAACCAGCAGTTACAATCTTGACCTGGGTCCTTCAGAAGTTAAGCCTCAGAAAAAAACCTTCACTTTTTAGGCCCTTTAGAAAAGTCCTAAAACTGACATTTAACATACAATTCTTAAAAACCTCTCCCTACCAAAAGCAGATTAAAGCCTATAAACTAGCAAAATTTTGGGGTAAGAGAATTTTTTAGGGAAAGCACTCTATTCAGAAGAGACTTCTGATATCAAGGACAAAGAAATATCTAATAGCTTTTCATAAGACTAACCCTGAATCATCAAGAAAGGGTTAAATACTGGATAGCCTTTATAATTTTGAAGTGTTTAATACACTTGAGAAAAACTTTCAATAGATCTTATTATATTTCAAGTTTCAGTATGTCTCAGTAAATTGAGAACACCTTATTCTCTAAATGATTCTGACAAATGAGACACTTAAGGTGTGCTGAGGTCTACAAAATTAGCAGAGATTTTTAACTCAATGTTGGAGAGGCGTTGGGGAGAGGATATTAACTTTTCTCTTAGAACCTACAAACACTAGACCCAGCTACTTGGTGTCAGATCCTTGAAAGAAGAAAAAAAAAGAAGCCTTGTTATAAGGTAACATATCAAATAGGAAAGTCTATTGCAAAGCATCCAAAAATACAAATCAACTAAAGAGTACTCAATCACTGTTCTTGGGGAAATTTCTTAAGTCTCATCAACAAATGCTTTTAACCAAACTGAAGACACTGTTGTCACTTGCCCACTAGCTGAGGTAGGGTGGAAAAGTGCAACCTAATTCAACCAAAATTCAAACCTTAAGTGAATAGCTATACAATTCCAAGTGTTTAGTTGACCCCCAAGGTGTTTATCTTTAGCTTGCTATGGGTGTCTGAATTTCTCAAGGCATCTCAAAAACCAACCCAACTTTTAACAGTTAACTTCAACTGTAGCTTTTTAAGCAGTTCTTATTAAAATAGCTGCTTTGGAATCATTTTCTGGTGCAGGCCCAGCAGAGTTAAGAATTTGGTTTCCTCCCACAAGGAATAGCTAACTTTAAACAGCCCACTTTTAACCTAATCAAGGTGAAGCTAGACGAGGCTAGGACGCGCTGGGGGCCCACCTTCTCTGCTGCACTCACGCTCCTTCACCAACATGCGGGGTTGCACACCCCACACCAGGTGTTGGACTGACGAACAATTGCTCTACACTGCCAATTTGGTTTTCTTTCGAAGTCCCCCACGCCAACCTCATTGTTGGAAACCAAAGTGGCGGGGAGTGGGGGCGAATCACTGAGAAAGACACACCCCTCGGGGAGATGAAGGGATAACTTCGCCCGTCTCGGGAGTGGTCCACTCATTTTTCCAAACTCTGTCCTCGTGCTACTCTCCTGTCCCGGTTCGCCTCCCACCACCAACCCAGGGCTGGCACAGGACAGTGGGAGCGGCGCCAGGGAAGGGGCGAGCCCCAGCGAGCGAGTGCCCCGAGTGCCGGGAGGGAGCGGCTAGGGCTGAAATTCCAGCATGGCGTAAGCATGGCCCAAGCATGGCCCAGCTCCGGCCCAGGGAGCCGCCGGAGACGCACTCCCGCGGTCCACCGGCCGAGGAGCGGTAATCCGCCTTCCCTCCCGGGGGCCTTTAGGCCCGGCTAAAAATAGGCGCCTCGGTCACCCCAAGGCCCTCTGGGGCCGACCTCGCCCTCGGGAGACGTCCCCAGGGGAGTCCCCGGCCGCGCTCGCCCGCGCCCGCAGAGCCTGGGTCGGGCCTGGGCGGCCCGGCGAGGCTGGGCGGCCCGGCGAGGCCGAGCGCCCCCCCGAAGCCCGCCCGCCTCGGGGGTCCGGGCAGGAGCCCCGCGGCGGTGACCAGGGCCCGAGGCCTAGCGGGCCACCGTGTCCGAGCCCCGGGGCCGCACCCCCCGCCCTCCCGCCTGCCCCGGGACCCCGCGGCCGGCGCCACCCTCCTCCCGCCGCTCCCGCGGCCGGCGCCGGGCCCGGCGCGGCCTGCTCGCCCTCACCCTGCGCGCCGGGGAAGGAAACCGGGAAGACGCGGCGGCGCCGGCACCACAGCACGGGCAGCCCGCTCCAAGGCGCCGCCGCCGCAGTCACTCAGGTGCCGTCGCGCCGCCCCGCAGGAAACGGGCGGCTTCGGGGCGGGGCGGCCCCGTCACGTCCCGGCGTCGGGGCGGTGGTGCCCGGAGACCGGCCCCTTAAAGGGACAGGCTCCCGCCCGCCTCGGCCCCGCGCGCCCGCCCGCGCGCGTCGAACCCACCGGCGGCTGACTTGGGACTACCGGGCTTTCCTGCCTTTCCCGCCGAGACACGATCCCCCACCTTTGGGGGGTGGCAAATTAGGGTCTGGACGCTCAGCGGAATGACCTTCATTCAGTTGCGCTGCTTTCTCGCTCTCAGTCCCTGGCATCCCAACGCTGGTTTCATCTCCTGCGGCCCTCGCACTAAAGCACCACCTGGCCCTCACACAGGTGATTTTTTTTTTTTTTTTTTTAAGCCTTAAATTAATACTACTAGACTTCTCTCTGCCTGCGCTGGATTTCTCCCCAGAAATCACTGGAAAACGAAATCCTCCGTTCCTTCCTCCAGAGTTCCTCTTACTGAATTTTCCTTCGGGCAACTCTAGCTCCAAACAGAGAGTGGAGAAACCGACTCAAATAAATTGTGTGCAAATATTGTGAAGCTGTTGTGTCTGCCAGCTGGTGGCCATTCATTAAGCCGGGGTAAATAACCAGAAACTGCAGCAGAAAGGAGGGATTGGACAGAATCCCTGCTTATGTTTGCTTTTTGCTACGAGGATGGCAGCGAAATTCCTGGTTCACGGGCAAATGAAATGTGTTGATAATCATTATTTATTTCTTATTAGTCTCTCACAGAGCTGGGTACTGCCCAGACATGTACAAAACACTCCGAACTCTCCTTAAATGATTTAAAGGAAAGTCCAAAATGATTCAAAGGGTTCTGAAATGTGCATATAGATTCATGAAATTAGGACTCACGGTCAACACTTCCCCCTACATCCTGACAAGGTGGGAATGGAACAATCTTGAAGGATGGAACAGTGGAATAATTTATACACCAACAGAATTTCCTTAATATGTGCTGATTAAAAGTATACCATGCTGGTGCTGGAGATTGAACCCAGGGTCTTGTGCATGCTTGGTGAGCACTGTACCAACTGAGCTATATCCCCAGCCCCCCTCTAATTATTTTCTGTGTAACCTTCTAGAGCACCTCCAAAATACAGTGAAAACTGAACATTATGTAGCACCTTGCAGTGTTGAGAATTCCGCCAGTCTTCCTTCACTCTGTTCTCCAAGACGCATTCTGTCGCATTTTAACTCCAGGAGCATCTTCTTTTTTCCCTTTCTCAGAATTATTCAGCCTCTCAGTAGCTCCAGTGCCTTCAAAACAGAAGATCCAGCTTTGAAAGAGAAGCCATTGAGGCTGGGGTTGTGGCTCAGTGGTAGAGCACTTGCCTAGCATGTGTGAGGCCCTGGGTTTATCCTTAGCACCACATAAAAATAAATAAATAAAATAAAGGTATTGTGTCTGACTACAACTAAAAAATAAAAATATTAAAAAAAAAAAAAAAGAAAGAAAGGGAAGCCATTGGTGTCTTAATACAAAGTAGAAATGTATCATTTGGAGTTTAAGGGCTCTTGATTATAACCAAATAAGCTTATGTGATTTCCTCAAGTTAGTACTAAAGCCAGTTTTAGGTTAAAATAAAAATATCTATAATTTTCCTGGCTTCAATAAAACTACAATATCATTTTAGAAACAGTAATATTTAGGTATACTTACAAATAAGACAATAAAGTCAAGTTTAGGAACACGGTTTGCCTAAGTGTACTATTGCTTATAGTTAGGGACCATTTATTTCTGTGTTGCATGGTTTGAAACAAAGGAATATAAATGCATCCAGTACTTCAGCTTTTGTGAGTAATTGAACTTTGACTTTTAAAAGGGAAGTGGATGGTTCATTCTTTACAAGCTTTCTAATTATTCACATCAAAACAAAAAGATTTATTAGAAATGTTATACATGGCAAGCCCTATTAGGAATTAAGACCAACACTCTAGGTTTTTAAGTGTAATATAATATAATTAACTATAATTAACACATATAATTAACCTAAGATATAATTAACTGTGGCTGGTACTTACTACCCTCCAATGTCGCTGAAACCCATAACTAACTTGCTAAAAAGGATTGGGGCACCCAGCATTTGAACTATCTCTTTTAACAACTAAAAAATTGAACTTTAATACACTATAAGATATAATGCTGTGATCTAAAGAGTACTTCTGTGCCTCTCCTTCCCTCCCCCCTCCTCATCTTATTTTACAAAAGTGCAATTCACTGAAGACTATCTTCTGACTTTCCACATACAACAATTCCCTTTGTGCTGAGTTTTGGAAAAGATTTAAAGACACATAGTATAAATCTCTCCAGTAGATGAAGAGAAAGCTGCCTGTTCCTGTCTTGTCTAGGATGGACTTCCCAGAAACAGAGTTGGGTGGAGATTTGAGTAACAGACTACATCTCCTGATGCCACCAGATCAGGGATGGCAGAGATGAACTTATATCTGAAGCAAATCACAGAACTAGAAGTGAAGATTCCAGGTCCACCTTCAGCCAAATAATGGGTGTGAGGAGATTCTTAGAAACTTATCCAGCTGTAGACAAAAAGTAACCAGCTATTCTAACAAAGTATCTGGCACATAAATAGAGGTCTGCATTGTGCTCCTTTGGCATGTAGTCTTTTCAAGCAAGTGGTATCCAAGTGCTTTCCTGACAGATTAAAGATGGCTACAAATTATTTGCCACTTAGAGGATAAAGAGTTGGGAATTGACAACCCCTTTTCTTGAAATCTGGTAGGGCTCTATGATCGCGGTAACACACACACAGCGTGGCAGAAGAAACACTGTACCATGTTCTGGGCCCAGGCAGTTGCACTCAGTCCCTTGGAACCATCTATCTTAGCCCTGAGCTACCTTTGTGGAGAGAACACATGGAGAGGCCCTAAGACTAGACGAGACTAGATATGTACACACACACACACACACACACACACACACACACACACATAAAGCTTTCTTGAACCACATCACAAACTAAATACCCACTTGGTATACTCAGTTAATAACACATGAGGCAGAAGAATCACCAAACTAGCCTGAATCTCTGACCCACAGAATTCTGACCCCCTAGAAATGAAACACATTTTGGTTTTTTTTGTTTTGTTTTGTTTTGTTTTTAGTGGTTTGTCATGCAGTAATAGAAAAATGGAACAGCTTCCATTCTTCCACTTCTCTATATAGTTGTAAGAAATATCATTTAAGTCAAAGGGAGTTTCTATGCTGTTGACCATCCCAACAATATGTAGAATACCCTTGTTTTAGAAACACCCCATCATTGAAGTATTTAGGAATTTAAAAACTGATGTCTATAACTTATTTTTTAATGATTCAGCAAAGATAGGCAAGCAGATAGAGGATGGATGGATAGATAAATAGATAAAAGATAATATGAAAAAATGTCAACACCTGTGAGTCTAAGTGGAAGATGTGCAGGTACACATTGTACTGTTTTTCAGTCTTTCTGTATGTTTGATACTTTTCACAATAAAACATTGAGGAAAAAATCAAAAAGAAAGGAATGGCTATTGGAGAAAACAAAAAAGTTTAAGGACAAAAATCAGTGTCCTTTTCAATCTTTTCTTTATCTTTTATGGTGGTTGCATTTCTTTGTAAATACTTGAAGAGCTTATTAACATCATCCTTGGGGTCTTCTCCATTCTAGAATTCAGTTACTGGAAGATCTTACTTTTCCAGTTCCCTGCTCATCTTGAGTTCATCTATTAAACATTTTTCCTGGCTCTCTTTAATAGTAGCTGCTACAACTTTTACTAGCAAGATTGCTAAATAACTCCATGGTTGTGGGAGATTACTTGGTGGTTCTTTACTCTTCACATGACAGGTTTTTATTTGTTTGGCAGATGAGATTAGTCTCAGTTGATTAGTGTTAGCTCTTCAATAAGGCCTGAATACAAAGTTTTATTCACTTGCAAGTGCATAGTGTCTCATAAGGGGAAATACCTCTCTCCCATCACCACTGCAGAGACAACCTTCACCCTGACCACTCAGTAACAGGACTGAGCCATGGCCTGAGGAATCAAGCAAGAGAATGTCAATATTTCAGCATAAACCACCACACTGCTGCCAAAAGAAGCTTGTAAGATTATGGCCTTGTAAGACAAATCTGTAGCAATGAATCAAATTAAATCAAATCAGCAAACATTCTCAATGTTCACAACACCACGTTAGGTGTTTGAATGTAAAACATTCATTTAAAAGTTCCTGTTCTCCAGAATGGTGCTGACTTTTTAAACCACACTTCTATTTGCTGACTCGTATTCAGCTCCTCCACAGTAACTCTTAGATCTTAGCCAGTCCCTGCCCAGTGTTTTTCCTCCCTGTAATACAGCATCCCTGTAATTGACCCTCATAGGTTTTGCTCCATTTACTTCTGATCATATGTCTCCAAATTACCAATTTCCTTTGATCTAGATCAACAATTTTTCAAAGCTACCATTTGGTACATGTTTGGGAAATTTTATACACATGAGAAAAAGCAAACAGATTCCAAGCTCCATTACAAATCATTATTCAGTGAAGGCTCTAGAATAATTCCTGTGGATGCCAAGTCTCATGACACAGAGTTCTGGATGTCAGCCCTCTGGGTCTCCTCAGGGACCTCACTCCATCAGCAATGCCCTTTCTGTCTGAATCCTCAACCTCTCCCTCTCTGTCAGCCATTAGTGCAGTCAGGGCTCTCTCCACTTAGATGGAAATAATTTTAAAAGTACTTTCAGACTCCAGACCACTCCATCTATATTATCCCCTGCATAGCCAGGTTTTTGGTTGGTTGGTTGGTTGGAAAAGAGGCACTTCTTTATCCAGTGACTTGAGAAATACAAAATGGCCTTGTATGCTCAGTATCCATCCATTCCTTATACTACGGCAGTCAGCTTCTGCTCCCACAGATGGATTCTGAAACTCTTCCTAATGACACTCTGGCTGCTAATGCCAATGCAGCATATCAGAGTCTATCTGGTAGAACCTCTCAGTCATACGTCACACCATTAATTATATCTTGAAAAGCTCAACACAGCTTCTGACAAGGGGACTCATTTTCTAGCAAAAAGAGTGTGGCAATGGGCTAAGGCCCAAAGATTCACCAGAAGTACCTGACATTACAAAATGGCTGGAATGTAGCTGGGGTATGAGGGCACACACTGGTTATCCCAGTGACTTAGGAGGCTGAGGCAGGAGGATTGCAGCTTCAAAGCCAGGCTTGGCAACTTAGCAAAATCCTGTCTCAAAAATAAAAAGGGGTGGAGATGTAACAGTGGTAAAGCATCCTAGGTTCAATCCCCAATACTGCAAAATGATAATTAAAAATAATAAAAAGTAAAATGATTATAATGGCTATTAAAGACCTGGTTTGGGTGACAAATGAGAGACAGACCTGGTTTGGGTGACAAATGAGAGACAGAGACAATGTCTTGCAACATTAGAGTGTTGCTTTACAAGATGCAAAATATGCTTCAAATCAACTACCAAAATGCAGACAGGAAATGGAGGTGCAGCCACAGACAGAATAAATAGGTAAAAGAAGAAGAAGTTAGAGTGGCTCTTAATATTGACTTAATAATCTGCTTACAAAAATTTTTCTTCTAATCTCTGCAGGCTTAGAGGTCTTAGTTTCCAAGGAGGATGGCTTCCACCAAGATACAAACATGGTCCTATTGAACAGAAAGTCAAAGCTTCCATCTGGCCATTTTGTTTTTCTCAAGCCACTGAACAACAGAGAGGGAACATGCTCTTCTGACAGCAGAGATCTGAACTTTGCTTAGTTCTCTCATAACTAGGGTAACAAATTCATACCAAT
The DNA here is from genome assembly GCA_025594165.1 of Tamias sibiricus. Classification (NCBI taxonomy): domain Eukaryota; kingdom Metazoa; phylum Chordata; class Mammalia; order Rodentia; family Sciuridae; genus Tamias; species Tamias sibiricus. The sequence continues at coordinate 53,162,603 of CM046659.1, forward strand.
TTTTCTGAGACTTTCCTAGTTTTATCACTAAAATCACATCCCAGGAAATCCCTTAGTTCTAGGCAAACTGGGACAGTGATTATTCAACTACTTTCCCTGAGATTGAAGACACACAATACATTTGCTTACATTTGCTTTAAAGGGATCTTATTTATATCTGGCAGAATCCATCCTACCTCCCAAAATATATACTCAATGACACTCAAACTTTTTTTTTTTTTTTTTGCATTCCGGGGAGGAATGTTCGAAGAAAGCACAGGTTTGCCCCTTCATTGACTCACCTCTAGTTATAGACATCATCTTTGGAGGCTGTATGCCTTTTAGAACAGAGTAATACTTCCTTGGCAACTTGAAGGGAAAGTGATGCATACCACACGCTTCAGCCCTTTATTCACATTTTCCAATATTTTCTAGGAATGATGCACTCACTTCAGCTTTACTTTTACATGTGAATTCCTTTATTAATATTATTTCTCAAGCACTATGGAAAGAAATTTTATGTTAATTCCAGAAGGGGTCATGGAAATCATTTAATCCAAACCTAAATATATCATGTTCACCTGCAATTGTCCTATGATTTAAACATCATTATTTTTAGTTTATGATTTGTCATGTAAACCAGGTATTCATTTCCTCAACTGACCCCAAAATTATACTTGTACATTTAGCCAATGTGTAATTTATTTTCACTTGGGTAATGATAGTGAACTCTGACTTTTAAAACCTCAGTGTCCTGTAGCATCTCATCAAAGATCACTTCTCAATAAAAACTTGTTGGTGAGGGGCCTAGGTCTCGTGCACATCAGTCCCATTTTCTATTGTGTCTTGATAATGATGTCTGTGATTGTTAAGAGATCTGCTTCCATATGGAGTTGGCTTACAGCACCAACCACAGAATAGAACTCGAAAACCAAGATTAAGATTTATTTCATTTCAGAGGAGAAACAACTGTGATAAAACAATACCCTCCCACAAAACCACTGGTGCTGCTCTCAACCAAATAATGGCAGTAATAGATCACTGGTCTTCTATTATGTTCTTATGAATCAGTGCTCTAATTTGTCTAGGACAACAAATAAAGAAAAGCAGAATTTGCAGAAACAATTAACTGTGATTACGAATACTAACCAAGAAATATTGAGTATGCTTAGAAATTCACACCAGTTTGTTAGAATCCACCTCCCATGAAACTGCCAGAAAAGAAAGAAGTTTTATTTTTTTCTTTCTTTCTTTTATTTATTTATTTATTTATTTATTTGTGTGTGTGTGTGCATGTGTGTGAGGCTACTGGGGATTGAACCCAGGAGCCCTCTGCCACTAAGCTATATCCCCAGCACTTTTTGTTTTTTATTTTAATACAGGGGCTCACTAGAAATCCCCTTTATTAGCAGGCACAGTGGCATACACCTAGAATCCCAGTGACTTGGGCTGTTGAGGCAGGAGGATCCCAAGTTTGAGGTCAGCCTGGGCAACTCAAAAATGAAAAAATAAATAAAAGGGACTGGGGATGTAACTCAGTGGTAGAGCAACCTGGTACCATAAAAGAAGACAGAGGGAAGGGAAGGGAAGGGGAGGAGAGAATAGAGGAGGAGTAAGGAGGACATGGGAGGGGGAAGAAAGAGAAAAACAGAAAACTTCTAATGGAAGACTTGTTGGTGGTGGTATTTCCTTTGTTTTAGTCAGCTTTTTCACTGCTATGACTAAAAGGCCCAACCAGAACAACTGTACAGGAGAAAAAATTTATTTGAGGGTTCACGGTTTCAGAGGTTTCAGTCCATATATAGCTAGCTCCATCATGGTGGAAGAGTGTGGCAGAGAAAAGCATCTCACATGATGATCAGGAAGCAAAGAGAGGTCTCCAATTGCCAGATACAAATATATACCCCAGCCGGGCGTGGTGGCTCAAGCCTGTAATCCCAGCACTTGGGAGGCTGAGGCAGGAGGATGGCGAGTTCAAAGCCAACCTCAGCAATGGCGAGGCACTTAGCAACTCAGTGAGACCCTGTCTCTAAATAAAATACAAAAAGGGCTGGGAATGTGGCCCAGTACTCCTGAGTTCAATCAATCCCCGATACAAAAAAAAAAAAAAAAAAAAAAATACACACACACACACACACACACACACACACACCCCCCAAAGCCACTCTCCCAATTCCCACTACTTCCAGCCACACCCTACCACTTCAGTTATCACTCAGTTAATCCCTATCAGGGGATTAATTCACTGATTGGGTTAAGACTCTCACAACCCAATCATTTCTCCTGGAATCTTCTTGCATTGTCTCACATGTGTGCTTTTAGGGGATATGTCACATCCAAACCATAACATTCTTCTTTGATTTTTTATTATTTTATAGCTTTATTTTCTTCTTTTGAGGGCTTTAGGATTGTTACCAGAAATGTCAGTTTCCATTAGTTCAGTTGTTTGCCAAAAAAAGCAAGATTACAGGAATGTAGAGGTCAACAGCAACAAACTTCTTTCAGCATCTAGCTTGACAATAGCTGACACAATGTTAAGTAAAATCCCAGACTAAGCATTAATGCTCCACAGAGAAGTTGTATGAATACTCATGTCAAAGTCATTCAGTACTGAGAAAAGAGAAATAACAGATATCTCTGAAAGAAAAAAAAAATGTTTTGATTAAAAGGAAGTGCTCAAACCGCAGTTGGAACATTACAAGAAGCTTCAGGTTTGAATGATCCTAAACTCTTTTCCAACTTCTTTTACGGAATCTTTTAGTTGATCTTGTCCCAGCAGGAGTCTATTGTCAGTTGCAAACAAATCTCAAATGGCTTCAGAGCAAAAAAAAATTGTAAGATCTTTTATTAAGAAGTCAGGGAAACTTGTGATGGTGCCTTATAGACCATTGCAGACTCTAAGGTCATTATCCCACAGCAGCATCACAGGGAGTCCAAGTTGAATAAGAGCTTATTTCAAACAGATTTATGGGCTTGGCTGTTATATAGTATAGCAGATTATAAAGTGACATTCAGGAGGCTGAGGGTTTAGCTCAGTATTAGAGCCTAGCATGCATGAGACCCTGAGTTTGATCCCCAGCACCTCAAAAATAAAATAAAAAATATAAACAGGCACTCAGAAAAATCTGCAGTTTAAAAAGTAAAACTTGTAGTTTTGATCTCAGAAAGACAGAGATAGTATACCTGAATTTTTAAAAAATATTTATTTATTTGCTTTAGTTGTACACAATGCAATGCATTTATGTTTACGTGGTGCTGAGGATCGAACCCAGGCCGCGCATGTGCTAGGCATGTGCTAGGACAAGATCAACTGTGTTCTGTCTCTACCGCTGAGCCAGAACCCCAGCCCCAGTATACCTGATTTTACCAGCATTTCTCAAAGAGTAATTCACAAAGTACTTGTGATCTACACCCCAGCTCTTGATCTTAATCATTTGAGGAGAGAGGAATCAAGGGATGACAGAGGGGAGGGAGATCTAGAAACTGATGTTTTTAATAAATAATATTTATTGATGCTAAAATTTTGGCATCTACTTCAGACAGACCTACTTGCTCATTCTTAAATAATTATTTCATTGGTATTAGTTCCCATTTTCCTCATGGTGGAATACCACTGCCTTCCATTCCTCACATACTATCCAGAGTTAAAATTTCATGCATCCTGTAAATCATGGTGGATCAATTGAACAAAGAGAATATGATGAATGTCTTATATTACGCATGCACAAAAAATTAATTTGAAGCCAAATGTGGTGATGCACACCTGTAATCCCAGTGGCTCAGGAGGCTGAGGAGGAGGGTTGCAAGTTCAAAGTCAGCCTCAGCAAAAGCAAGGTTCTTAGCATCTCAGGGAGACCCTGTCTCTAAGCAAAACACAAAGTAGGGCTGGAGATATGGCTTAGTGATCAAGTGCCCCTAAGTTTAATCTCTGGTACAAAAAAATAATAATAATAATTTGAAATGGATTATAGACCTAAATATGAAAAGTAAAATAATGCCTTTAGAAGAAAACATAAAAGAATATTTTCAAAATCTTGAAGTAGACAAAAATTTATCATATAGGAGACTAAAGATATAAGCATAACATAAAATATTTTAAATCATACTTCATTTAAATTAGAAATTTATTTTCATCAAAAAACACCATTAAGAGAGCATAATGCAAGCTAGAATCTGGGAGAAGATATTTGCAATTGAGATACCCAACAAAGTACTTATATCCAAAACATGTGAATAACTCCTATATCTCTAAAAGAAAAAGACATCCTAATTTTTCAAAAGGCAAAGTACTTGAACAGGCATTTTAAAAGTGGCCAATTAGCTATAGAAATATGTCCAATATCACTAATCAGAAAATTACAAATAAAGACTAAATTAAGTGGCAAATAAGAAGAATAAAAAGTGTTCAAGTTATTAACTCACTAAGGAAATTTAGGACACAAATTCTACTATATACCTACTAGATGGTTGAAGTTAAAATTTCTGACAAGAGCCGGGTACAGTGGCTCACGCTTATAATCCCAGCACTTGGGAGGCTGAGGCAGGAGGCTCACAAGTTCAAAGCCAGTCTAAGTAATGGCGAGGCACTTAGTAACTCAGTGAGACCCTGTCTCTAATAAAGTACAAAAAAGGGCTGGGGATGTGGCCCAGTGGTCAAGTGCCCCTGAGTTCAATCCCCAGTACCAAAAAAAAAAACCCCACACCAGGCTTATTCTTGGGCTGGGGTTGTGGCTCAGTGGCAGAGTGCTTGCCTCGCACGTGTGCGGCCCGGGTTCGATCCTCAGCACCACATAAACATAAATGCATTGCATTGTGTACAACTAAAGTAAATAAATATTTTTAAAAAATAAAATAAAATTTCTGACAAAACCAAGTGCTGACAAAGATGCAGAGCAACTAGAACTCTCATACCTTGCTGGGAGAATGCAAAATGGTACAGCAACTTTGGAAAATAGCCTAACTGTTACAGAATTAAACATACACATTCCATATATATTAGTCTGCTAGGGCTACCACAGAGAAAAACCACAGACAAGTTAACTTCAACACTAGGAATTTATTTTGCCACCTTTACATAAGCTACAAGTTCCAAGATCAAAGTAGCAGCAGGTTTGGTTTCTTTTGACTACTCTTTCCTTGACTTGCAAATGGCCATCTTTTTGCTGTACCATCATGATTTTTCTCCTGTGCCTGCATATCTTTGGTGTCTCCCTGAGTGTCTTAATCTTTCCTTATAAGGACACCAATCACACTGAATTAGGGCCCTCTCTAACTATCCCATTTTAACTTATCCCTTTAAAGGCTTAATGTCCAAATGTAATCACATTATGAGGTACTGAAGGCTAGGATAAATTTTAAGGTGACACAATTCAGCCCATAATGCTATACAAGCAGAAATCTCACTCCCAGGAAAATTAAAGATAAATGAAAATATATATCTACCAAAGACCCATAGACTAGTATATATATGGCATCTTTATCCATAATAGTCAAAACCTAAAAACAATGAATGTCTATAACTGCCTAACCAATAAATAAATTGCTATACATCAATATAATAGAACACTACTCCACAATAAAAAAGAATGGATATACAATACAAACAAAACCACAATGAATCTCAAGTGCATTACGTTGGCATGCAGTCAGCGAAAATGGTGGTGTAGGAAACTTTGAGAACATGTCCCTCCACAGAAACACAGAAGAGCTGTCAAAGCCCTTCAGAATCAACTGGGTCAGAACACTGGAAGACAGTTGAAAATAAAAGCTCCAATAAGAAAAGACCACAGAAGCCTGGTGGGAATACTTTGGGGACTTCTCTTACCCTTGCTCTCCACCTCAGAAGCTGCAAAAAACAGCAGTCCAAATTGGAAAGGGAGAAGTAAAGCTACCTCTATTCACAGAGAATAAGAACTTAAAGATAAAAGATGTGTACACTGAAAACTACCAACACTGCTGACAGAAACCAAAGATCTAACTAAATGGAAAGATAGCCTGTGTTCATCAACTGGAAGACTTAATATTATTAAGATGGAAGTTTCAACACAATCCCTACCAGAAGCCCTCTGATCTTTTCTGCAGAAATGGAAAAGTCAATCCTAAAATTCATATGGAATGAAGGGGATCCTAAGTCAAATGATCTTTATTTTTCTTTTAAAAAATATATATTTCAATTTTATTACACTAGTTGTACATAGATTTAAAAGTCAAATAGGGGACTGGAGTTGTGGTTCAGTGGTAGAGAGCTTGCCTAGTGTGTATGAGGCCCTGGGTTTGATTCTCAGCACTGCAAATAAGTAAATAAATAAATATCCTCAACAGCTAAAATAAATTTTTTTTTAAAAAAGTCAAATAGATTTTCAAGGCTTGTAATGAGAATTTTCAATGTGTTCTACCCTACATCCCAATGATAACTTTTGTTCCTAGAGGCATAATCATCAACTCTGTTGGCTGATTCTTCTGGTATTTACCTCATATTTCTTTTTTTCCATATTTTTACTGGTGCATTATAATTATACATAATAGTGGGATTTATTGCTACATACCTGTATATACACATGATATAATTTGGTCAATATTGGAAACAGTCGTTTAAAAGATCAAAGTTAGAGGATTTTCATGTCCTTAGGTTTAAACCTATTACAGAGCTACAGTAATCAACACATGTGGTACTGATATAAGAAGAGATATATAGACCAATGAGATAGAGTTGAGAACACAGAAAAAAACTTATGCATCCATGGTCAATTGATTTTCAGTAATGGTATCAAGATAATTGAGAGAGAGAAAGAATAATCTCATCAACAGCTGGAACAACTAGACATCCACATGAAAAAAAAAAAAAAAAAAAAAACCAGAATTAGACCCTTACTTGGCACCAATGTTTTACTTTGTTGTTATTACTATACCAAAAGACCTGAGACTGGGTAATTTATAAAGAACAGAAACTTCTCATGGTTCTGGAAGCTGGAAGTCCAGGATAAAGGCACCAGCAGGCTCAGTGTCTAACGTGGGCCTGTTCTCTCTGCTTCCATGACAGTGCCTTGTTACTGTACCCCCCAGAGGGCATAAATGCTGTGTCTTCACATGGTAGAAGGCAGAAGGGTCAAATGCTGTGTGCAGCCTATTTAATAAAGGCCTTAATTCCACTCAAAAGGAGAAGCCCTGACCTAATCACCTCCTGAAGGCCCTGCCTCTCAATATTATTGCATTGGAAATTTACTTTAAACAGGAGCTAGGGGAGGGTCACAAAACATTCAAACCGTAGCAACAACACACAAAATTTAACTCAAAATGAATCAAAGATTCATAACAGTATTATAGCCAAATCTATAAAACTCTTAGAAGAAAACATAAGGGGTAAATCTTTAAACCTTGAATTTGACAATGATTTCTTCGATACCAAATCACAAGCAACAAAAGAAAAATCATTAATTATTCTACATCAAAATTAAAAAGTTGTGTGCATGAAAGTATACTGCCAAAGAATAAAAGACAATCCCCAAAATGAGAGAAAATATTTGCAAATAATATATCTGATAAAAGTCTAGTGTCTAGAATGTGAAGAATGGTTACATCTCAACCACAAAGGACAAAAACCCAATTTAAAAATGAGCAAAGAACTTAACTGGACATTTATTCAGAGAAGATACACACATGGCCAATGACCACATGAAAAGATTCTCAATGTCATTAGTCACAAGGAAAATGAAAATGAAAATTATAATAAGATGTCACATCAAACCTATTAGAAAGCCTACATTTAAAAGAAAAAAAAAATTGTTGATGAGGTTGTGGAGAAATTGGAATCCAGAATGCATCTCATTTGGGAATGTAAAATGATGCAGCCACCATGGAAAATGGTATGAAGGTTACTCAAAAAATGAAACATAAATTGACACATAATCTGACAATTCTGCTTCTGAACAGAATCCAAAAGGATTGAAAGCAGGGACTTAAAACAAAATAATTATATACCAGTATTCATAGCAGCATTTTTTGCTACATTTCTGTAGAAAATAAAAATGTACATTTCTACATCTCTAGAAACTTGTCTGTGTTTTCAAGATTTTCTATTTTATTGGAGTATAAATTGTCGAAATAGTTTCTGGTTATTGTCTGTATTTCAGTAGTGTCTGTGGTGATATTTCCTTTTTCATCAAGAATTTTAGTAATTTGAGTTTTCTGTCTCCCTTCATTAGTGTGGCTATTTATCAATTTTATTTATTTTTTCAAAGAACCACCTTTTGTTAATTTTTGAATTATTTCTTTTGTTCCAATTTCATTGATTTAAGCTCTAATCTTAATTATTTTCCTATTCTACTGCTTTTGGTGTTGATTTGTTCTTCTTTTCTGGGGCTTTCAGATGTAATGTCACATCATTTATTTGTTGACTTTCTATTCTTTTAATGAAAGACTTCAATGCAATGAACTTTTTCCTCTTAGCACTGCCTTCATAGTGTCCCAGAGATTTTAATATGTTGCGTTGATATTCTAGACCCCTAAAGCACAAGAAGTAAACTCAAGAATCAATAAATGGAATGGTATCAATCTAAAAAGCTTCTTCACAGGAAAGGAAACAATCAAGAAAATGAAGAGAGAGCCTACAGAATGGGAGAAAATCTTTACCACATGCACCTCAGATAGAGCATTAATTTCCAGGATATATAAAAAACTTAACACCAAAAAAATATAGCCCAATCAATAAGTGAACAGACACTTCACAGAAGAAGAAATACAATTGATCAACAAATATAAGAAAAAATGTTCAACACCTCTAGCAATGAGAGAAATACAAATCAAAACTACACTTAGATTTCATTTCATTCCAGTCAGAATGGCAATTATCAAGAATACTAGCAACAATAAATGTTGGCAAGGATATGGGGGAAAAGGTACACTCATACATTGCTGATGGGACCACAAATTGGTGCAACCACTATGGAAAGCAGTATGGAGATTCCTTAGAAAACTTGGAATGGAACCACCATTTGACCCAGTTACCCTATGCCTTGGTTTATACCCAAAGGATTTAAAAGTAGCATACTACAGCGACACAGCCACATCAATGTTTGTAGCAGCTCAATTTACCATAGCTAAGCTATGGAACCAATCGAGGTGCCCTTCAACAGATGAATGGATAAAGAAAATGTAGTACATATACACAAAGGAATATTACTCAGCCTTAAATAAGAAAGAAATTATGGCATTTGCCAATAAATGGATGGAGCTGGAGACCATCCTATGTGAAATAAGCCAATCTCAAAGAACCAAAGGCCAAATGTTTTCTCTGATATGCAGTTGCTAATTCACAATAAGGGGGTGGGGGCTAAGGAAGAATAGAGGTACTTTGGATTAGACAGAGAGGAGTGGAGAAAGGGGAGGGGTATGGGGGTGGGAAGGATAGTTTAATGAATCCAACACTTTTACCCTATGTGCATATATGATTACAGGACCAATGTAACTCTACATCACATACAACCAGAATGAGAAGTTATACTCCATTTATGTATGACGTGTCAAAATGCATTCTACAGTCATGTATAACTAATTAGAACAAATTTTGTAAAAAACGTAAAAATCTATAGGAAACATCGAAGTCCAGAGAAGGTCTCAGGGTTTGAAGACTCCATAACATTCTGGAGTCTTAAAGGCAACCACACTAATACCATTCCTCTTCCTACCCCAGATTCTGAAATTTTTGAAAATTAAAATACATATGACCCTGGTGCTTTGCTCCAGCCAGAGCCAGGGCCATCTGGATTATGCTGGACCAGCAACATGATTTCTTTCCAACGTGATCCCCTGGGCCCCCAGGGCATCACCTAGAAGAGCCCACTCACTCACTCTGAGGAGCCCTTTGGCAGCCAAAGACCATCCTTGAGAAGGATGACTGAGACATTGTGGAACATTCCCTGTGTGGAACTGTCATCATTGACAATGAGTGTTATCTCTTCATCCAGAAACTGGGGGGGAGGGTGAGTTCAGCTATGTGGACCTAGAGGAGGGGCTACATGATAAACACTTCTATGCCCTAAAGTAAACCCTGTGTGAGGAGGCTCAACAAGAAGATCATCCCAACGTCCTTCACCCCATGGCTTACTGTCTGAGAAAGCTGGGTGCTGAGCATGAGGCCTGGCTGCTGCTACCTTTCTTCAAGATAAGTAGTTGTAGAATGAGATAGAAAGGCTAAAGACAAAGGCAACTTCCTGACCGAGGATCAATAATCCTTCAGCTGCCACTGGTATCTGCAGAGGCCTTGAGGCCATTCATGCCAAAGGTTATGCCCACAGGAACCTAAAGCCCAACAATACCTTGCTTGGAGATGAGTGGAGGCCATTCTTAATGGACTTGGGTTCCATGAGTCAAGCATGGAGTCATGTGGAGGGTTCCTGCCAGTTCGGATTCTGTAGGACTAAGCAACTGATTGGTACACCATCTCCTACCTGGCCCCAGAGCCCTTCTCTGTGCAGAGTCACGGTGTCATCCATGAGTGGACTGCTGTCTGGTCCCTGGGCTATGTGCTTTATCCCGCGATATTTGGAGAAGGCCCTTATGACATGGTGTTTCAGGAAGTTAACAGTATGGCCTTTGCTGTGCAGAACCAACTCAGCATCCTGCGAGGCCCCAGGCATTCTTCAGCTGCTTGCCTCCATGATGACTGTGGATCTCCAGCAACGCCCTCACATTCCTCTCCTCCTTGGTCAGTTGGAGGGACTGTAACCCCTAGCTCCTGGCCAGCACACTACGCAAATATAAACTAACCAGTGACCACATTGAAATGGCCCCGTGTGCCTTGGAAAGAGGCTCTTATCCCTCATTGGAAGTTTATTCTTCTTCTTTTTTTTTTTTTTTTTCTTTTGTGGTACTGAGGATTGAACCCAGGGCCTTGTGCATGCAAGACAGGCACTCTACCAACTGAGCTATATCCCCAGCCCAGTTTATTCTTTTTATCCAGGACTGTTCTTACAGTTGGGTATCAGGAATGGGGATCATTATCTCAGTCCTCTCTCTGCTTTTTTCCTCAACACATAGGCAAGGGGCCTGACTGGTGGTGAGGCTGGGGGAAAAAGTGAAACTGAGAAAATATGGTACATAACTCTGAGCTGGACTTCTGGGCTCACATTATGACCTGCTTTCAAATCTTGGAGCAGGAGAATGTATAAACAGGAGAATAAAGTGAAAGCACGTTGGTGTGGAAAAAAAAAAAATATGAGTCACATGGAGGCCAAAGTATCAACCTCATAACTGATGAAGATGAATTGGAATTTCCAGCATCATTGGCCAGGGAGACTTCACTTGCAGGCAAAACCCCCGGAGGGAAAGAGGAAGGAAGTGGAGCTAAAACAAGCCAGGTAGAGCATGCCATTTTGCCTCCTGAGGGTATGGTGAACAAAACCAGAAATGGGGAATATGTTCCCTCTAGCACTAGGTTTTGCCACTCTTCAGATGTGTGATGCTGGACCAGTCACTTAACCCCCTACTTATCCTCATCCTCTCTAAACCAGGGGGGTTGGCTAGGTCATCTTTAAAATTTAATCTGGGTCTAGAATTGTATGATTACATAAATTACTAGGTCCATAGTAAATCATCTAAGAGCCGATATGACCTTATTCAGAAAGGAAATTAAAATCTTCTGCACCTTGATCTGGAATTACTTTCTAAATGTGAAGTCACTCTGACTGGAATTACAATGTTGTTTTGAGGGTTGGCTTTATGAAAATCTTTAGGAAGTTTAAAAATTAAAGGAGACCTTTCTTTTTTTTTTTTTTTTTTTTAACATTGAGCATCCATTTTAAGTCATTCCAGGCCTGGAATAAGAAGTCACAGACCCACAAAGTAACTTCCTCCTGCAAGCTGGGTAAATGGATCCAGGATAACATGGAACATAGCATTGCACGGGAACTTCAGGAATGGTTTCTGCTGGGTTGAGCCTGCTGGCTCCACGAGGCCCAGATCTCTGACCCATGCTGAGAGACAAGAGCTGTAGGCACAACAGAGAGGAGGGAGACAACAGAAGGAGCCCTCCTCTTTGAGATGTGAAACGAATGGAAACCAACTATACCATCCTTTTGCTCATGAGGACCTCAGTGGTGTTAGCTTTTTGTTACTGTGATTAAAATACCTGACAAGAACAACTTAGAGATTGGAAAGTTTACTTGGGGCTCCAGGTGTCAGAGGTTCAGTCCTGGGTTGGCTGGCTCCATTGCTCTGGGCCTGAGGTGATGCAGAACATCATGACAGAAGGGCATGATAGAGGACAGCTGCTCAGCTCATGACAACCAGGAAGGGGGTGGGGAGAGGGGAAGAGAGAGAGAGAGAAAGAGAGAGGACAGATGCAGTCCAAGGCCATGCCCCCAGTGACATACTTCCTCCAACCACACACCACCTACCTATAATTACCACCCAGTAGTCCATTCACATTATTTATCCATCAAATGAATTAATCTACTGATGACGTTCCAGCTCTAATTCAACCCTTTCGCCTCTGAACACTGCTGCATTGCTTAACACATGAGCTCTTTCGGTGGGGGTGGAGGGGCATTGTAAGACTCAAAACAAAACATTCCAGAACTGCCATTTCAAAAAACTCTTTGTTCACAGATTGGCTCAGACATGCCCATTAGGACTCAGCTTGAAGCCTCTTCTGCCACTTCCTCTCTCTTTTTTACCAGAAGTCTCATAATGCACGGTGCTGGGCCCACAGCCCCGTTATCATAGTCCTTTATTATATTGAAAAATGATGCAGAACAACAGCGTGTTGTGTTCAACTCATTGGAAAGTTGCGTTCCCAAGAGCGTGAGCATGGTTGGAAAGATTAATGAAAGGTCTGTATTTCAGTTTGTGGCTTTGGTCACTGCTTGCCTCTCTGCCTCTCAAGCTGCCCGCTTCAATCCAGATTAAGCAGCGCTTCTGTGACTGTGCGTGCCAATATGCTGTACGTGCAGCTGCTGCCTTCCATCCATCACAGCCTCACTTACCCACTCCAAGTTCCAGGTCAGCATTTCCTGATTGCATTCCTTGTCCCCGTCATGCTCCGAGCTGCCCTACTTCTAGCCATTCATCACCCAGCAATTGTTGCTGTTAGCTGTCTTTCTCACATGACCAGGCCTGCAAATTGTGCCAAATAGGAATGCCAGTGGGCTGGCTGCATGCCAGGATGTTGACCAGGATTTGTAAGTGATCTTAAGTATCATAGATAGATGCCACTAGTGAAGCCTGTGCTGAAACTATTTGCAATATTCAAGGACATCACAGGCCTGGTTCTTTCCCTATGAAGTTAAACAGCATCCTTGAATTCATGCTTTTACTGCAGGATAGACCAAGTACTTAAACCTCCAGGCTTTTGAGTCTAATTCTAGGAGTCTGCCACAAACTTGGAAGTCACTTTAGTTCTGCACTCATATGGCCATTCTTAGGACTGAAGGAGTTAAAATATGTTGAGCAATTAAAACAATGGCCCGCCACATTAAGAGCCCTGTAAGTGTCAGCTATTGCTGTTTTCCTACTCTCTCTGCTTACTATGCTTGGACTGAAATCTCAGATCATTTTTTATTCCTTCAATCAATATTTACTGAGTGCCTGTGATGTTCCAGGCACTGAGGACAATGATTCATTTTCTTTACAGTAAGCCTTGTCATGGTCATCCGGAAAGCCCTTTGCACTCTGGGTTGTGCTACTATGGAAGCAAGACCCCAGAAAACAGACCACTGACCTATGAGCCTGGGCAGGTAGATCCCTCGGCTGGCCCTCTTGCTACCCCTCTCCAGAAGAGTACAGGAAGAACAGAAGTAGACAGAGTCATGGAAGACACAGCACTGACTTGACCAGATGCTCGCTCTTATCCTCCAACCTCTTCTCCCTGGAGCTTTGGCATATTCCCAGGCAGAAGAGGAGGCCTATGGGAAGTAGTGTGGGGCAAATGAAAAGAGAAGGTGTAGAGAAATCCTGCAAATGACTGAAATTAACTTTCTATTCAATGTGGCAAGGTAAAGTTTCAAAATAGAATTGATTTAGAGAAAAATTGCTAGGGTAAAGCAACTGAAATTCTTCAAAATTAGACAATTTTTGACTTTCAAAAATATCTGATTTGTATGTTTCAAACTAGAAAGAGTGCAATATTCTTTGTACCCCCTGGTTTTATAGAAAACATTTGTAACTGCCACACTTGCCTTAAATTTTTTATTGTCTTAAAAAAAAAAAAAAGCTCATGTGTAAGAAATTTTCATTTGGAGTCTGGCTTTAAATTGCAAAGTGAAGACAAAGTTAGGGACCTGGCTACTTGTGTTAGGAATTTGATGTGTGTCTCAGAAGCCTAGATTATAACTAACATGTAGAAGCCTTACCCCATTCTACAAACCAACATCAACTGGTTGCATTTTTTTTTTTTAATTTGTAGGTGGACACAATAACCTTTATTTTATTTATTTATTTCTTTTGGTACCAAGGGTTGAACTCAGGGACACTCGACCACTGAGCCATATCCCCAGCCCTGTTTTTGTATTTTATTTAGAGACAGGGTCTCACTGAGTTGCTAAGTGCCTCGCCATTGCTGTGGCTGGCTTTGAACTCACGATCCTCCTGCCTCAGCCTCCCAATACAGGCCTGTGCCACCACGCCCAGCCTTTATTTTATTTTTATGTGGTGCCAAGGATCGAACTTCCAATGCCTCAAGCATGTTAGGCGAGCGCTCTACCTCTGAGCCACAACCCCAGCCCTGCATTTATTGCTTTAATCCACTTTATAGCTGGATCCTACTAATAATCCATCACAAAATAAGTTTGTTTAAAAGCCCAGAAATATCTGAAGGTTTCTAGAAACTTTCAATGATCAAAGTAAATGCTGAAGTATATTCCTTGCCAGTTTCTTTATCTTTATTAAATCCTTAGGTACATTTTTTTTTCTGGTTGGATTCAGAATGTAGATTATTTACTCTTTAAAGGTTGACTCTGCAAAACCAAGATCATAGACAGTCAATCTAAAATTAATTTCAATAACTGGACATAGTTGCACACAACTGTAATCCCAGCTAATTCAGGAGACTGAGGCAGGAAGAAGTATCACAAATTCAACACTATCCTGGGAAGCTTAGTGAGCCCCTGCCTCAAAATAAAATAAAAAGAGTTGGGGATGTAGCTGACAGAACATTTGCCTACCATGTGTAAGACCCTGGGTTCAACCCCTGTTACAACAAAATTAATTAATTAAATTGAATAAACATACATTTTTAAAACAAGTGTACTAAATGTCCTAGCAAAGTTTCCATCTAGAAATTCACTTGAAGAAGATAATTTAAATATGCATTAACATTTATGTACAAAGGTTGCATTGTCAGAGAATAACTGGCACACTCCAGTTAAGGTAACTCAAGGGAGGTTGATTTATAAAGATATGGAGGAGTTGTAGATAAACCACAAGGGATCATGCCCGTGTGCAGGCTACTAGCAGGAGTAGCAGCAGCCACTGCCACAGCAGGAGAATTGTCACCACCCATAAGCCCAGAAGAAAAGATAAGGGAGGGAGTGGTCAGTGGAGGGGGAAGAAGGCATTGTGAAGAGGTGGCCACCTTGGGAGCAGTGGCCCCTAGTGGAGGGGCACAGCCAACTTAAGGAGATCTCAGGAGGAGGGAGGTCAAGACCTGTACTCTCATCTCACTCTTGTCCTTCCTCTCCTCTCCTGATGGCAAAAGTTAACTGGAAGCCAGCAGACTAAGGCACAGTTAATGTAAACCTAACCCCTAAAGGAGAGTAGAGCTAGGGCTGGAAAAGAGCAGAAAGCAGATTTGAAGGAATAAATAAGAACTATCTGGCATAAAGATGTTCACTGCAGCACTATTCATAAAAACATATTCTTGGGGGGCTGGGTTGTGGCTCAGTGGTAGAGTGCTCACCTAGCACATGCATAGCCCTGGATTCGATCCTCAGCACCACATAAAAATAAATAAATAAACTAAGGGTATTAAAAAATATGCTTGGAAATAACCTAGGGAGCCAAACTATGGGGAAATTTATAACAACTTAAGGTACTTATGCTTTGTAACCACTCCAAGTACTGATGTAGAAAAGTTCACAGAACAATCTATAAACTTTGCTTATATTTAAAAAAAAGTATAGGTACAATGGATATAGACATGTATGTATATATAGACACATATATACATACACACACACACATATACACACACAATATGCACACACACTCATAGAAAAAAGAAAGACTTGAGCCGGGCGTGGTGGCACACACCTGTAATCCCAGCACTTGGGAGGCTGAAGCAGGAGGATCGCGAGTTCAAAGCCAGCCTCAGCAATGGTGAGGCACTTAGCAACTCAATGAGACCATGTCTCTAATAAAATACAAAAACAGGGCTGGGGATGTGGCCCAGTGGTTGAGTGTCCCTGAGTTCAATCCCCGGTACCAAAATAAATAAATAAATAAATAAAAATAAAGAAAGAAAGACTTAAAGTGAGTAGTAGTTATCACAGGGAGGTGTGACACAAAAAGTATAAATGGTAGTTATCACAGGGAGAGTAGAGTTATAGGTAATTTTTATCTAGGTGGGTTTTTTGTTTGTTTGAGTAGGGAAAGTTTAATTAAAGAATTGTTGTAACAGAGGAACAGAAAAACAGTCAGTCAGTCAGTAAGAGAACTCTAAAGAATAAAAGAATGACCGGGAGAAGGAGCAGCTACATCACCCAGGTCCGAGATAGAGAAAGCAAGTCCTGCTGAGGCTTGCCTGAGCTCAGATCTAGTTGACAAGGGTGTGAGGCTACTGAATAAGTTTGGTTTAGCAGCTAGAGGATAAGTTTCTGTGTTGCTGTGTGTTGAAACTTCTTTACAATTTGCTCTCTAGTATACTGGGAAAAGTTGCCCACTGGGAGATGTCTCACTGGAAGCACTCTTCTACAGAACAAACTGACAGGTCAGGGTGTTAGGGGAAGCTGCTGACCATAGGAGTCTGCCAAGGCAGCACACTGAACTAGGAAGAAAATTCCCCTCAGGAAATGTAACTCCAGATCCCTGTGCTGATAAAGTTCAACACATGTGCCAGTTGGCAAATGGAAAATATCTAAAGGGGTCAGCTCCATTTTTTTCAGAGCAGATAACAAAAGTATAAATTTGAAAAACAAAAAGTTGATAACCGGCAGATATTCTAAATTCTAGCACCTACATATGAACACATGCAGATTTATGTGTGGTTTTATAACCTATTTTCCTGCAATAGCATAGTGTGAATATTTTTGCATGTAAAAAAATAGGTCTACATCAACATTTTTTCATTGTGGATAGTATGTATGCACTTTATGTTTTATATAACTGATTTCCTATGGGTTAACATTAAATTGTAAACTTCTTTTTTAATTCTCTTTATGTTATGAACAATGCTGTGTTGAATGTCTTTAAATAATTATTTTCACATGCTAAATTGCAAAAAGTTGTAATTTAACAGTTCTATGTTAAATTGATAAGGGTACCTACTGGGTGCATTATTTCTTTGTTTTAGCAAGAAAAGTAATTTTTATCTTGTGTATTTCTCAATAATACATGAAAAAGATTTAACTAGCTTGGTGCTATGGCACATGCCTGTAATCCTGGTGACTCAGGAAGTTGAGGAAGGAGGATCCAAGTTCAAGGCCAGCCTAGGCAACTCAGTGAGACCCTGTCTCAAAATAAAAAATAAAAACTATTGGGGATGTAGCTCACTGGAGGAGCACTCCTGGGTTCCATCCCCAATAGCATAAAAAGGAAGAAAGAAGACCTCAACCTTTCCTCTTTCCTTCCTTCCTGGCTACCATGAGGTAAACAGATCTCTCTGTCACATACTCCTGCCATGATGTACTGTGCCACCACAGGCCCAAAGGAAACAGGGCCAACAGACTATAGACTGAAACCTAAGAAATTTCTGTAAGACAAAATAAATCTTTTCACCTTATAAGTTTATTAACTCAGGCATTTTGTCATAGCATCTGAAAGCTGACTAACATAGCCACTTAGTAGCTATCATGATGATCAGTCACAGTATTTTAGTATTAGTGTTCAAATAACCTTTAGTTTAAGGAAAAATGGCTCCAAAGTAGCAAGAGTAATGATACTGACAATTTGGAAATCCAAAATAGAAGCAATAAAGTGATTCCTTTAAGTGAAAAACTGAAAGTTCTCAACTTCATAAGGAAAGGAAAAAAATGTATGCTGAAGTTGCTAAGATCTAAAGTAAGACACAAATCTTCCCTCCACAAAATTATGAGCAAGGGAAAAGAAATTCATGCTAGCTTTTCTGTTGCACTTTAAATTGAAAAAGTTATAGCCAATGTGTGAGATGTTGGTTAAGATGGAAACTGGCATGGTGGCACAAACTCTTAATCCCAGTTACTCAGGAAACTGAAGCAGAATCACAAATTCAAGGCCAGCCTGGGCAATTTAGGGAGAACTCGTTTCACAAAAAAAAAAAAAAAAAAAAAAAAAAAAAAAAAAAAAAATAATATATATATATATATATATATATATATACATATATATACTTTTAAGGATTGGGGATGTAGCTCAGTGATAGAGTGTTTGCCTAGCATGCAGGAGGACCTGGGTTCAATTCCCAGTGCCACAAGAAAAAAATAAATATATGGAAAAGGCATTGAACTTTCTGACAGCATCTACGTATAGAAAAAACTAAAAGGTGTGAGCACTCACACAAGCACATGTAATAAAAGTATTGCTATTGTTATTTTGAAAAAATTGTTCTCTCTTGAATTGAGTAAGGAAAAAAAAAGAAGAAGAAAATAAGCTGACTATGGTGGTGTACACCTGTATCACCGGCTACTCAGAGGCAGGAAGATCACAAGTTCAAGGCCAGCCAAGGCAACATAGTGAGACCTTGTCTTTCATAAGAAAAATAAAGGGAGGGGGATGTAGTTCTGTGGTACTACATGCTTAGCATGGTTGAGGCCTGGGTTAGAGAACCATCACCCTGCAAAAAAAACAACAACAACAAAAAAAAACTTTGTTTTCTGAAATTTTTCCTTTCTTTATATGGATCCAAGTTTTTTACCTTTATCATTTTCCTTCTTTCTAATTGCTTTAAACATTTATTACAAAATGGGTCTAATAATACCAAATTCCCTTATTTTTGTTTATCTCAAAGTCTATTTATCCTTCACTTGAAGGATAATTTTTGCAGAATTCTAAGTTGGTTTTCTTTCTTTCTCTTTCTCCTTCAATAATTTTAATATATCACTTCAGTCTGCGAAGTCAAACATAATCCTTATTTTTGTTCCTCATGTTGCCTCTTTTCCTTTCTCTCCTCTTCTGATAATCCCATTACGTGTATGTTACCTCTTGTGCAGTTTTCTCACAGTTCTTGGATATTTTTCTGTTTTTGTTTTTGTTTTTTTGTTTTCTAGTGCTGGGGATTGAACCCAGGGCCTCACTGCATGCTAGGCAAGTGCTCTACCACTGAGCTACTTCCCCAGCATGGGTTTTGGGGTTTGTTTTGTTTCAAACTTTTCCTCTTTTTCAGCTTTATAAGTTTCTATTGTCATATCTTCAATATCAAGAACAACTTTCTCAATCATGTCCCATCTCCTAATGAGTCCATCAAAGGCATTTTTCACTTTTGTGGTGGTGTTTTTTATCTCTGGATTTTTTCCTGATTCTTTTTTAGAATTCTTACCTCTGTGCATACATTATTCATCTGTTCTTGCACGGTGTCTTATCATTAAAGCCCTTAGCACATTCATCATAATTTTTAAAATTCCTGGCCTGATAATTCCACAACATTCCTACCACATTTGAATCTGGTTCTGATATTTGTTCAGTCTCTTCCAACTGTCTTCCTTGTAGTGTGGCTTATAAGCTTTTGTAAAAGAGTAGATATACCGCAGAAGATAGGTCTTCAGAAACGTAGTGGTAAGGTGTGTGGTGGGGGAAGTCTTCTACACTCCTATGATTAGCCTCTTTTGGTGAAATTGTATCCCTGGACTGTGAACTTCACTAGTGCCTCTGTTTCATCCCTAAGTCAGGCAGAATGCTGATGCTGGACTGGACTTGGGCTTTTCCCTTCTCCCACATGGAGACTAGAACAGCTAGAGTTGATCTGTCCCTTCTCCACGTGGGTCAGGCTCTGATAAAGCCCAGACAGTTTAGGCTCTGGAAATGGTTTCTCCTGAGGCAGGCCTTGCTAAAAAGAAAATGCTCTGATAGAGTCTGAAGTGGTTCCTTTTCCCCTTGCCCTGCCAGAGGCACAGGGGAATTTTCACCAACATTTGCTGTGAGAACCTGGTGGAGCTCCTAGAGGTAAAACTCTCTCTGACTGGGTCCCTGGAGGTTTTTTTTTTTTTTTTTTTTAATATTTATTTATTTGCTTTAGTTGTACACAATGCCTTTATTTTTACGTGGTGCTGAGGACCGAACCAGGGTCGCCCACGTGCTAAGTGAGCACTCTACCACTGAGCCACAATCCCAGCCCCTCCCTGGAGTTTTTAATGCTCAGAATTGTCACACTGAAATTTATCAGTTCATCAATTCCTCAGTTTTCTACCCTGGAAGTGGTTCCCACAGAGGTTTCTGCTCCAGTAGGGAAGTTGTGATTCTCTGTACCTATCTGTCTGTCTGTCTCTCCAGCTTTCGAGGCAGATTGCCCTGTGATCTCATTCTCTGATGAATCCAGGAAGAATTGTTGATATTTCAGATTGTTCAGGCAGGACAGAGAGGTGACTAATAAACTCCTTATATGCCCAGACTGAAAAACCGGAGGTCCTATCTAGGTTTTTGAAAACTCACCTATAATACATAATTTATTTATAATGGACACATTACTTGTATAGTAAAGGGAAAGGTTCATTTTTTGTCTCCTTAAGGTCTGCAGTGTCTTTCTTAGGTAAGTGCTTCAAAGACCAGGCCTTACAGGAGGAGCAGGCAGGATTTGGGAAAGGCCATTCCACCACTGCTGCTACTGCTTTACCAGAAGGGCATTTACACCAATGTCTGTTGCCTCAGGACCACGAGGTGGCTGCTGCCATTTCAGACATTAAACCCCAATTCATGGCAGAAAGAGGAGGGCAAAGCAATATAAGCCACATCTGTCATCTTCATTAGGAAAGAAGAAAGTTTTCTGGGAACTCCAGCTGGAGTCTGCTGGACTAGACCTGGGCTTCTTCCGGTCTTTGGCTGCAATTCTCAATCTCTGGTTGTTTAAAATTCACTTTATGGACAGTTTTTGAAGTTTCTTCCCTTCGACACACCCTACCAATGCAGACCTGTGTTACCACGTGCCCTGTGAATGAGGCTCTGTTTTTTTTTCTCATAGCCCAGAAGTGTCTCTTCTCTCTAGTCAGGGAACTTTGTGTTCTCTCTTCAGTTGAGTACAAAAATGTGCTCTTGGTTCCCATCTTCTATATCATATATATTGTCAGCCACCAAAGAGTTAACTCATCCTCTGGTGGAAAGAGAAATTTTTTCATTGAGATCTGTGCTGAAAATCAATGCCTCTTAGGACAGAGATTTGTGTTATGTGATCTTTGAAGTTTAACACTTCCACATTTTTCCTGGCTGCTAAAGCTTGCACTATTTAAAAATGTTTATTTTTACATGTGCATATGGTAAAATTTAACCTCTTACATTGTACAGTTTTATGAGTTTTGACAAATTAATAAGAATGTATAAACCACCATCATAATCAAGATTCAAAACAGTTCTATCATCCCCCCAAACGTTTTTAGGCCCCCCTTGGTAATCAACTCCAACCCCTGGCAACCACTGAGCTACTCTATCACTACACTTTTGTCTTTTCAAGAAAGTAAATAAAATCATACAGCATGTAGTCTTTCAGTCTGGTTTATTTCACTAAGTGTAATACATTGAGATTCATGTATATTGTTGTATATGTAGATAATTCATTCTTTTTGAAAGTTTTTTTTTGTACCAGGGATTGAACCCAGTGGTGCTTAACCAGTGAGCCACAGCCCCAGACCTTTCTATATTTTTATTTAGAGACAGGGTCTTGCTGAGTTGTTTTAGGACCTCACTAAGTTGTTGAGTCTGGCTTTGAACTCATGGTCCTCCTGCCTCAGCCTCCAGAGTCTCTGAGATTACTGGCCATGCTTCAGTAATTCATTCTTCTTGATGCTGAGTAGTATTCCACTGGCTGGAAGACTTAGTTTCTTATGACTGCTGTAATAAATTACAAAAAACTTGGTGACTTAAAACAACATAAAATTCATTCTCTTAGAGTTCTGGAGGGCAGAAGTCCAAAATTAGTATTCAGGGGCCAAAATCAAGGTGTTGACAAGGCCTTTGAAGGCTGTAGGGATGAATCTGTTCCTTACATCTTCCAGCTTCAGTGACTGCTGGCATTCCTTGATTTATGGCCATGTCACATCACTCCAGTCTCTACCTTGGTGGTCACAATGACTTTGTCTCTTATCTGGAATCAAATTTCCCTTTGCCTTTCTCTTATAAGGATACATGTGAATCTCAAGTTCCTCAGTTGTTCAATCCCCAGTACTAAAAAAAAAAAAAAAAAAAAAAAAAAAAAATCCTTAATCATTTCTGCAGTCTTTTTTTGCCACACAAGGTAACATTCCCAGGTTCCAGCATGATTATATTCTGGGGGGCTCCATTAATCAGACTTCTATTTGGATGCACCACAGACTATTCATCTACTCATTCCTGGAGAGCTATTGGGGTATTTTAAGTTTGGGACAATTACAAATGTAGCTGTCACAAATATTACTATAAGGGCTTTTGTGGGAACATAAGTTTTCATTTCTTTTGGGTAAATACCTAAGAGTGAGATTTCTTGGTCAATTAGTGGCTTATGTTCAACTTTATAAGAAAATGCCAGATGTTTTCCAAAGTGGTTGTACCATTTTGCATGCCCACCAGCAGTGGGTGAGTGTTCTGCTCTGTTTTAGTCAGCTTTTTTACTGCTGTGACTTAAAGACCTGACAAGAACAATTTAAGAGGAAGAAAAGTTTATTTGGGGACTCAAGTTTCTGAGGTCTCAGTTGAAACAGCCAGCTCCATTCCTCTGGCTGGAGATGAGACAGAACATCATGGCGGAAGAATGTATTGGAGGGAAGTGCTTAAAACCTTACCAGAAAGAGAGAAAAGAGAGAGAGAGAGAGAGAGAGAGAGAGAGAGAGAGAGAGAGAGAGAGGCACTCCACTAGCCAGATATAAAACATAAACCCCAAAGGCATACCCCCAATGCCCACCTCCTTCAGCCACACCCTACCCACCTTCAGTTATCACTGGGTTAATCCCTATTAAGGTATTTATTCACTGATTGGGTTAAGGCTCTCATAACACAATCATTTCACCTCTGAATGTCCTTGCATTTTCTCACACATGAGCTTTTGGTGGACACCCAATATCTAAACTGTAACATGCTCCCTCTCTGTCCTTGTTAACTCTTACATTGTTGGTTTTTCTGATTTTAGCCATTCCAATAATTGTATAGTGGTATTTCCTTGTGGTTATAATTTGCATTTCCCTAATGGCTAGTTGAAGCTTTCTTATGTGTTAAAATATTAATGTTGTGTTATTTTGTGCCCTAACTTACTTGGCTATGTTTTTACTTTGCTCTCTGAATATGCTTTAGTAATAGTTTAGAAATAATGAACCACTTAATAGGTGAAAATCTTAGAATTATTGGCATGAAAATTAGATTACCAAGCAATTGTCAGTATAGAGGAATTCTAATTATCAAAATAAGCCAATGCAGGGGGTTGGGGTTGTGGCTCAGTGGCAGAGTGCTTGCCTCTCACGTGCGCGGCCCGGGTTCCATCCTCAGCGCCACGTAAACATAAATGCATTGCATTGTGTATAACTAAAGTAAATAAATAAATATTTTAAAAAAGCCAATTCAATATTTATATAATATACCCAAGGTTCATGATTAGCATGAGGTGATTAGTGTAATTAGTAAAGAATATGTCTATAATGTTTATGTGTTCTTTTTAATCTTTATGAACCTGTGTGAACTAAATCTATATGTACTCCAACAATTTGAGGAATTTTTCCTTCAGAAAGCTGGGTGTGATATCACATGTCTAACTCAGAAAATCCATATAATTAGGTCTTTAAGGCATATATGGGCCTGAAGTCCAACAAATTACTCAGGAGCATATTTCTTAACCATGGAAATACTGCCTCTGAAACTGCCAGAAACTCTGGGTATCACCAGGTCTGCAGAGGCAGCTAGATACTAATAAAAGCCATTTGAATAAGAATCTACCTTTCACCACATGCCAAAACCCTCATAAACTAGTTCTTGCATAAAATATGCCTTGGTGCTTCCAATAGCTCCAGGATAAGTGTCCTGTGCCAAAGAAATAAAAAAGAAGCAAGTCAACTACCTCAGGAGGCTGGGAAGCCAGGAGAAGTGATGAACGTTGTACAAAAGTCTCAAGTACAGAATTTCATTCTTTTAAAGATTATCCTTTGAGAAATAAAGCGTATCATTAGAAAAATAAAAAGGTATCAGTAGAGTATTTCAGCTAGCAAGAATAGTAGTAGAAATGGTGTTCCAGAACCCTTGTGATATACATGTTAATAAGAATAATAATTATAGTAACTTACATTCATTGCATGTTTTCATTAGAATGCCAAGTACTATTATATATACTTGGGGTAAATTAACTCATTTAATTCTCACAATAACTCCAAGAGTGGGAACTATTTTTTTTTATGGATGAAGAAACACACAAAAGAGGTTAAGGAGCCTAGTGGAGGTCCCAATGGAGGATCAGTGGTCACAGACAAGCTCCACCAGTGCTTGTCTGGGAGCTGTTTCTTTACTCCTGCAACTGGCCAATGACCAGAGGGAGCTCTTCAAAATTGTAATTCCTGGGCCCTATTCCCTGGATCCTGGTTCAGCCTGGAATCTGCATTGTTTCTGTAGATTTCCCAGGTGATTCTGAGCATTAGCTGGGTGACCAACAGCAGTTTGGCTTCCCGTTGGTGATTTGGCAATGTCTTTTGCAGATGGCTCACTAAGTTCCTGCTCATGGTGATGAGGAATAGAGACAACACATTCCAGATCACAGATATGTCATCTGTCAGAAGCAGGTTACTACCATCTTGGAAAAGTTTTAAGTACAAAGAGTAAAAGTCAGGATTAGTATCTTACTCATATATAATACTTTGAATACCTGAACTCATAGCTCACGCATCTGTATCTTGGGAGTGTGTGTGTGTGTGTGTGTGTGTGTGTGTGTGTGTGTGTGTGAAAGAGAGAGAGAGAGAGAGAGAGAGAGAGAGAGAGAGAGAGAGAGAATGGGCTATACCAAGGATTGAACCCAGGGTCTCAGGCATGCCAAGACAAGCACTCTACCACTGAGTTATATCTCCAACTCTTTTACTTATTTTTAATTTGAGATAGGGTTTTGCTAATTTGCCTAGACTGGCCTCAAATTTGCAATCTTCCTGCCCCCGTCTCCCAAGTAGCTGAGATTCCAGGCATCTGCCACCATGCCCAGCTAGTATGCATCCGTATTTATTCTTAGAGTAAAACCTACAATGTCATTATTTTTCATAACTTTCCCCAAATGCTGGTAATAACCAGATTTACATTTCTATTCCACATCTTTTTCTCTTTTCTTTTCTTTTTTCTTTTCTTTTTTTTTTCTTAACGTGGCACCAGGGGATCAAACCCAGGGCCTCAGGCATGCTAGACAAGTAAGTATTCTACCACTGAGCTATATCCCCAGCCCTTCTATTCCAGATCTTGAAACTTTGGCCTGAATATCAAATTGCATACTGGACATTTCTTCCTGGGAAAACCTCAAACTGAACATGTCTGAAACTGATCTCCACCTCCCACACCCCAGGCAAACCTGTTACTTCTCCCACATTCCCTTTCTTGGTGATTGGCCCCACTACCCACTCAGTAACACAAGCTAGATGCGGGGAGTCATTTGGATTCTACTCTCTCACCGACTTCCCATGACCCCACAGTCACCTACTTTCCTTCTCACCGTCTGCCCCCTCCAGCTGCCTCCACAGCAGTCCACATCCCTGGCACCTCTTTCCTGAACATGTCAGGGCTACACTTATGCCAAAGTGCTCTCTTTCCTTTCTTTCTTTTTGCTGAAGAAAGTAACTTAAGAACTGTTAAATTTTAAATATACAGTTGACTATAGAGAACAATAAACAACTGTGTTCTGACCACTAGTTTAGTCAAAACCTTGACATGGTCATGTTTTTACATATATATATTTGAATATGCATAGAAATGAATATGAATTCATTTCTTTAAATAAAATATCTTTAAATTTTGTATATATATATATTTAAGCCCACCTTGACAAACCCCTTCCCTATCGCCAAGTCCCTTCTTCTCCAGGGCTCTCTCATGAGTTTGCCATCACCTAACTTGTGTTATGGACATTTATATAGCTATAAACAATTTAAAGCATTGCTTTGTAGGGTTTTAAGCTTTCCTAAAATGACATCTTACTGTATATCTCCTCTGCAACCTGCTTCATTCCCTTAATTTTACTTTTTCTTCCTGTTGACACACGTTGCCATAATGTATTCATTTTAACCACCATATGGTATTCCATTGTGGGACTATACTATACTTTATTGGTTTATTCTCTGCTGAAGGACGTTTAGGGGTTTTGCTAACACAAACAGTACAGCATTGCTCTCTTTGAGCAGATGTTTGAGAATTTCTCTAGGCTGTATCCTCAGGAGTGACATTACTTTCCTGGTCTCCTAAGTCAAGGAGACAAATAGTTTCCTACCTCCCTTTCTCTAATCTACACCACTGCCTGAGGAATTTTTCTGTAATGCAAATCCGATCCTGTCACTCCCCTGATAAAGTACCTTCCATGGAACAAGGCTGCCATTCCTTAACAAGAACCAAAAGACCCCCAGTGCTCCAGCACTGCCTCCTTCTCCAGCTTCCCTTCGGCTCTCCACACCACGCCTCACCCAGGGCTCCATCCCTCAGAACCGCCCCTGCTTCCCTGACAGGCCCCATGGATGCCTTCCTTTGCATACTCTTCACTTATTCCAGGACTGCCCTACCTTCACCCCATCTCTCCTTCACCACTATCAAGAAATACCTAATTGTTTTTCAAGGGTCATCTTTACTCTGACCTTCCCTCCACTGCCAGAGGTCACTGGTTTGAATCCCAGCTTCACTACTTACTGACGTGGGCAAATCTTTAAACTTCTCTGAGCTCTATTTTTTTCATCTGTGTTAACAGCATCCACCTCATATGCCTATCATGAGGGTTACATTTGATCATTGATATTGACTTTGATAATTGATTGGTTCCTTGTATAGAGAGTACTATAATTTGGAAATAATTGTTAGCTCTTATTCATTCATCTCTTAAAGCATTTTATTCATGTTGCTTTCTTTTTATTATTATTGTTACCTATTTCTTTCCACAGTTCTTTCCCTCTACTAGCAATGTGTTCTTTCAAGTCTGGAACCACATCTAATTCACCACTTTATTACCAGCCCAGGGCCTAGTGTAGAAAAGGCATATAATAAATATTAGAGAATAAATGGATGATTCTTGAGGCTGTCTGAGTTGAAAAAAGAAAGAAATATTGTATACTTTGTTGTAGATGCTATCATACTTCCACAGAAAATATACAACCTCTGGTGAAAATATTTTTTTCTCCATCAAAACTTTCTTTTTAGGTTGGTAATGATTTATGCAAGCCTATCTGTAAATAGCATTAAAAGAATTTATTTTGCCACTTGGTTGTTGCCTAGGGGAAGAGTTTGCTTAAAACAAAACAAAACAAAAGCATCATGGTTCATTTGGCTTTGTTGCTGACTTACAATCTTATTGAGGCATGAATTAGTACCTAGCATTTCACTGAAATGGCAAGGACAGTTTCTGCAATCTGAAGATGTATGAATGCAGATCCACCAGTAGAAAATACAAATAAAATTGCTTCCAATCTAGAAGGGTGGCTGTTGGAAAGGGGGGATGGGGAAAGGAATAGGACCTCCTTCCTGTTTCAGTCTTCTTTTTTTTTTTTCTTTTGGTACCAGGGATTGAACTCAGGGGCACTCGACCACTGGGCCACATCCCCAGCCCTTTTTTGTATTTTATTAGAGACAGGGTCTCACTGAGTTGCTAAGTGCCTCGCCATTGCTAAGGCTGGCTTTGAACTCGCAATCCTCCCGCCTCAGCCTCCCAAGTGCTGGGATTACAGGCGTGCGCCACCGCGCCCAGCTCAGTCTTCTTTAGCACTTGGAAATCAGGGCCCAAACTTCAAGTGTGGGTTTTGCAGACCTTCTCAAACCACACTGGATTCTCCTGTTGGTCTATGCCCAGTTACTCTGCCCTGGCAGTATCACTGTCTTCCTGTGATACAGCAGCCCTCTCTGAACCCCTGGGGTGGTGAAAGCCCAGAATAATTCTGCTAACTGCCTTCCTTTGGCATTCTGTATCCCCACTCCCACCCAGAGGAGCAGTCCTGCCTGCAGCAGAATACCTTAACTCCTACTTTTGGACTAACGGCCTCTTGGCATAGCTGCCATGATGCCCCACTGCACTGGGTCTCCTAATTATTGATTTACTCTAATGACTAATAACACCTGAACACATTTGAGCATGTGTACTATGCAAACATCACACTTGATTACTACACTCTTGTCAAGCCAAACATGAATTTCTTTAAGTGTTTAGTTCTTAAAATGAGAATGGGATGAAATGGGATGGGATGGGATGGAATAGAACAGAATCCATGTCTGATAACACCTGAAATATTTATAGATCTAGTGCTCTTAGTCTGTTGTTCCTGCTGGTTCTTGGTGTGGTGTTTTGTCTCCTGTATGTTTTGTGATTTTTATTTTATAACAAATTTATATTACTTGGAATTTTTAAAGTACATATTCATTCAGATTTAGGTTAAAAATAGTTTGTTTGCTTATTTAACTCTAATTAAAACAGTACCTAAAAATTGGTTTCTTGAGAGAGGGTTTGCATTTGTTTTTTGCAGGTGCTTGATGTACTTGGTGGCCAAGGTCACTTGAAACAATTTTGACTTGAAGTTTTCAGGATATGCAGGTAGTATAAATTTGAACTGCAAAATCACATGAAAACTGACTCGTGGATGTGAATTCTCTGGGGGGGAGGGTGGATTTTTTTCTCTTCTATCTGGCACCAAGCTGGAGACAGACAAGTTTTTTCTTACTGTCCCCTTTGGTCAATTATGTCCAGTTTACCCTTATACTGAGGATGTAGCTCTTTTTGGTCCAAGACCTCTGCAAGCAGCTCCTATTAAACTCTCTATCCATGGTGGGTCCTGAGTTTCATACCTTGTCCCATGTCAATAAGGTAGTCAAATCTGAAGCTCAAGGTCCCCAGGATTCAGCAATTGTCCTTGGGGTGAAAACTGCCCTCCTTATCATTCCAATTCTCACTCTCCTCTTGCTTTTGGCTTCTAAAATTGCTTACATTCTTGCCAGCTGAGTGATCATTTGAAAAATATATTTTCTATCTTAACTAGCATTTGTGGTTGGTATAAGACAAGAGTTCTGTCTATAATAGTTCTGTCTTCAGACAGACCTACACCCACCATATTGTCAGAGCAGAAGTCTTCATTTCTTATTTATTTTTTACTTTAGGAATGTTTTCTTATACATATTATTATTTTATTTGTCAGAATCCAAAGTGTTCAGTGTAGGATTGCTAGAGTTCACAAATACAAATAAAACTCACCTAGTTAAAATTGAATTTTGGGCAAACAAGGGTTTTGGGGTTTCTTTTTAGTATGACTATGTCCCATTTATTACTTTAGTCATACTAAAAAATTATTCATTGTTTATCTAAAACTCAAACTTCCCTGTATTTTACATGGAAACTCTAGTTCTTTGTCTAATCCTAAACTGGAATAAGAATTATTTGCACTGATGGATAGTTACTTCTCTAAGAGAATTAGATACCCTGTTAACATCACTGGGACGTCCAGTTAGGGACCAGGTTCTCCACATCCAGAGCAGAGAATTGAGCAGGATGCTCAGAAGTAACAGACAAAGCACAGATTTATTGAAGGTGAAATTAACACTCATAAAGTAGAGCAAATACCGGCCATAAAGCAGAGTGGGAGGGGGAGAAGGGCCAGGCCCTGAGGCCCCGAGGACTCTTGTTTTATATACAGAGCTGTGAAGCATTGTCTCCCTGTGCAGACCTCATTAAAGACACTGCCCCATTTGTATCCATTGGTTACTTTATTTTCACCTAATTAGAATAGTGAACCTGTGGTGGGAGTTGCCATGGGCATTAAGCCCTCAGTAGCAAGAGTTGTCATGGTAATGGGACTTATGGTAAACAGGGACACATGACCCATCTCCCTGACTCGTGTTCCAGGCCATATTTCTCGTGCCCTGCTTCTGCCATCTTGACGTCTCTAAACTCCTAACAGTGTGATTACTCATAACATTATCTATCTAATTGCTGTATTGCAGACCTCGTGAAAAATGAGATGTTTTTCTCTCTGGTAGTTGAGCAAAAACATAACAAAGAGTTGTTGAACACCACACATCCAATGACCAGGGCCTAGCTAAGTGTATATATATAATAAAGACTATAAATGCTAATTTCTAAAACACACCCAGCATTATTTCATTGAAGGAAGAGCTGATCTAACCTATATTTTTATATATGTGGACACAGATTGGGTTTTTCAGCAATGTTCACCCAACAAAGCCGGCTTTAATAAGGCTTTCTGGTATTAGCTGCTGATCACAACCTCAAATGATTTATGATCTAACTCAAGAATGAGCAGTCACTGATGAGGCATTATTTAAAACACATCCTCTGTAAAGAGTTTTAATCCCTCATGATTATTGACCAGTAATAAAATGAAGTCATAGGATGACAAGGTCATAGCCATGTGAAATATGAGACAGAGAAAGGAAGGAAGGAAAAATAAAAATGTTTCAAAGGCACAAAAGATGGAAATTTGCCACATGATTTTCACTGACAGCCTACCTCTAGAGAGGTAACTCTGTAATAATTTTATAATATTCAGCACTTATATTCAATACATGGCATTAAATAGAGACTAACTGAACACAAAGCATGTGTTATACAGCCTTACCTAAAGAATTTGCCTTATAGGCTTGAAGACCTTGTTTAGGTTCTTTGATCTTGAAGCTTCTTAATTACAGATGGGATCTTCTTTTATCCATTGCATTTGACTTTCTGACCTCCTCATTTCTGACATATCATAACTACCTTATTCTTGTAAAATACCTGTGCCTTCTCTTAATCTTTTATTCTTTACACCTGTATCTTTGTTCACTGAGCATGGATTCATTCATATTAGAAATGAGATTTAAGCTTACCCCAAACAGTTATAAGAAATAGTCCTTATCCTTCTTCACTTTTAACAACAAAGGCACAGAAATAGTGGCAATGTAATAATCCCAGTGACTTGGGAGGCTGAGGCAGGAGGATCCCAAGTTCAAAGCCAACCTCAGCAATTTAGTGAGGTCCTCAGCAACTCAGTGTGACCCTGTCTCAAAATGAAAAATAAAAAGGACTGGCTGGGGATGCAGCTCAGTGGTAAAGCAACCTTGGGTTCAATTCCCAGTACCAAAATAAATTAATTAATTTAAAAAAACACAAAGGCACGATAACCTTCTGTAACTTCAGTATTAGGAAACAATCCCCCCAGCTACTATTTGAAGGGTACTTTCAGTTAGCAGTAGTAAAGATAATGTAAGACACAAATCTGGTTCTGTTTGGGCATGGAGGGAAGGATAAAAATCCCTGCATTCAGGGCTGCCATGCTGTTAAAATATGTCTGACAGTATGAAATTCTGACTTAGGCATTTAACTTGATGAGAGTAAACCACTATTGGTATATGTATAAAGCCACCTGTTTATTTGTTCTGGAAGAAACACACCATTAAGGCACTCAAATCCTGCAAATACTTTCAGGTAAAGTATAGCAAATTTGGCATTAAATGAGCTGGACATTGGGGCTGGGGTTGTGGCTCAGTGGTAGAGCGCTTGCCTAGCATGTGCGCAGCCCAGGTTCGATTCTCAGCACCACGTAAACATAAATGCATTGTGTACAACTAAAGCAAATAAACAAATATTTTTTAAAAAATGAGCTGGACATGGTGGTGCATGCCTATAATCCCAGCAGTTTGAGAAGCTGAGGAAGGAGGATCTCAAGTTCAAAGCCAGCATCAGCAACTTAGTGAGAACCTAAGCAACTTATCGAGACCCTGTTTCAAAATAAAAATTAAAAAAGGGTGGGGATGTGGCTCAGTGGTTAAGCACTCCTGGGTTCAATCCCTAGTACAAAAAAAAAAATGGCATTAAGTGAAATAAAAGTCAATTTAGAGCTCTTTAACTCAAAATCTAGTTGTTCAAAATGAGGAATAAACCACTGTTTCAGAAGGTCTTCATTTTTCTTTTCTTTTGTACTAGGGATTGAACCTAGAGGTTCTTTACCACTGAGTTATAACCCCAGTCCTTTATTTTCATTTTTATTTTAAGATAGGGTCTTGCCAAGTTGCTGAGGCTGGCCTCAACTTGTAATTCTCCTGACTCATTCTCCTGAGTAGCTGGGATTCCAGCTGTATGCCACCGCACCCCAGCAGAAACTCTTCACTTTTGCTTTTAAGTTCTCAAGTAATTTTCATCATAGACCACTTACATATCTTCCCATGTAACACTGAGAAATTCTGGGAAAGATGGACATTTTTTAAACTTCAGTCTTTCTAAAATTGTGATCAAACACATATAAAATTAATCATCTTAACCATTTTAAGCGAATATCTTGGTAGAATTAAGTATATTCATATTCTTGTCCAACTAATCCCCAGAACTTTTTCATTTTGCAAAACTAAAACTCTATATTTGTTGAACAACTATCCATTTCCCCTTTCTCCCCAGTTCTTAGTAACCATCACTCTGCTTTTTCTGAGTATGATTACTCTAGATACTTCATATAAGTGAAATCACATGATTTTTGATTTTCTGTAACTGGTTTATTTCACTTGGCATAGTATCCTCAATGTTTACCTATGTTGTAGCATGTATTCAAATTCCATTCCACTTAAAAAATTCCAGTCTTTTTGTAAGGATTTACTTTAAGCTGTTTTCCCCCTATTTTCTTTACTTTTAATATTTTTGGCAGTGGGTATTTAACCCAGGGGAGTTTCACCACTGAGCTACATCCTCAGCCCTCTTTATTTTTTTTTGAAGACAGGGTCTCACTAAGTTGCTTAGGGCCTCACTAAGTTGCCCGGGCTGGCCTCGAACTTGGGATCTTCCTGCTTCAACTTCCAAAGGTGCTGGAATTACAGGCATGCACCACTATGCTTAGCTTAAGCTATTTTTATTAAAATATTTTTAGTTGTAGATGAACACAATACATTTATTTATTTATTTATTTTTACATGGTACTGAGGATTGAACCCAGTGCCTCACACATGCTAGGCAAGTACTACCACTGAGTTACAACCCCAGCCCCTTAAACTATTTTTATATAAATGAAAAGGAATAAAGTACTGCTCTAAAAGAAAAGAGTTCTTCTTAGTCAATATTAACAATATGTGTACACATGCATTAACATTGAAATTGCAACTTTAGGATAATGAAACAGAGATATTCAGAAACAACTTTTCATACTGCAAATAATTCAAGGATTTACTCTATTTTGGGAGTTTTGGGTACTGGGGATTGAACTCAGGGGCTCTCAACCACTGAGCCACAATCCCAGCCCTATTCTGTATTTTATTTAGAGACAGGGTCTCACTAAGTGGCTTAGTGCCTCACTTTTGCTGAGGCTGGCTTTGAACTCCTGAGCCCCTGGGATTACGAGCGTGCACCACCATGCCTGGTGGATTTACTCTTTAGAGAGGAGAGGCATTGAAAACCTGGAGCATCTCATCACAGCACAGTATAGAGGGTGTGCTTTTGTGGCCCATAGATGGCCAACAGAGTGGAGGTTTATGTTGTCCCCTGGGGTTTCCTCTTTTGTAAGGTCTATACGGAAAAAAGGTGACCCTAGGATTCTAAACCAAGTAACAAGGGACACCTTTGTTTCCAGGATGAGGTCAAAACTTAGCAACAATTCATAACAATGTAAATCAGTCCCATTACCATGTTTAGGATATGGAAGAGAAAATCCCTCAGTTGGTTAGTTATGAATTATTAGATTGAACTCTATGAAACTCCTAGTATTTTATTGACCTGACCTACAAAAACAGCCCTTTTTTTAAAAAAATATGTTTATTTTTCAGTTGTAGTTGGACACAATACCTTTATTTAATTTATTTATTTTTATGTGGTACTGAGGATCAAACCCAGAGCCTCACACGTGCTAGGTGAGGCTCTACCACCAAACCACAACCCCAGCCCCCCCAAAACATCCCTTGTACATCATTTAAACTACTAAAGTCCTACCTCTTTTTTTCTTCATCAGATAATTAATGCAAATAAATTCTTCTTCTTTTGTAACAAAAGTATGACTTAGAAGTTGAGAGTGTAGACGATAGACTTAAAAAGATTTGGATTTGAATTTTGTCTCTGTCACTTTTCAGATGTGTGGACTTAGGAACTTCTTAATGTTTTAGGACCTCCTTGCCTGCAAAATGCAGGTAAGAATAATAGCTCCTTTGGAGGGTTGTCATGCAGTGAAAATGAGATAAGAAATAAAAAGTGTTTAGTTCAATGTCTGGCATATAGTAAACTGAATTAATGCCAGCTCTTACAATCATCACAACAAAAATTTGGAAAGTTTCACAGATAATAGCATATATGCAGTAAAGTGTTTTTTTTTTTTTTTTTTTTTTTTTGTACCAGGGATTGAACTCAGGGGCACTCGTCCACTGGGTCACATCCCCGGCCCTATTTTGTATTTTTATTAGAGACAGGGTCTCACTGAGTTGCTAAGTGCCTCGCCATTGCTGAGGCTGGCTTTGAACTCGCGATCCTCCTGCCTTAGCCTCCCAAAGTGCTGGGATTACAGGCGTGTGCCACTGTGCCCAGCTGTAAAGTGTTTTTTAATATGATAGCTGGACTCAATTGCTCTGTACTCCTTTGATTGGGATAAGAGACCCTAAAATCATACAAAGTATAGAAGAATCACAATGACTTCTGGTGATTTTTCAGGGCATGTCTAGGCTCCTGTGCTGCTCTCCTTTCTGGAGTGCATGTCCTCTGGGGATGGAGGTGCTAGACCAGCATGTCAGTGCTGATTTGGTGAACTTCAGTGAGAGAAGGCCATAGGGTGAAAGAAAGAAATGACTCTCAGTTGTGATTTTCAAACTTTCTCTCCCTGGAAGTCAGCTGGCTTCTGCTTGCTTCATTTACTGTGTACCAGCCAATGCAAAATGAAATGCTCATATCATAATGTGAAAATTAGATATGTGTCAGAGGATCCCCATGCTGGGTGTACATCAGTGTTTAACGAACAACCTGTGAATCCAATCACAGGGATTGTTTGGAATAAACCTGTTCCTCATGCTCAAAGGCCTTAGGCCTTCTTGAAGGTCAGAGCTTATAATGGATCAATTCAGTTATCCTGTATTTTTTGTATCATTTGTACTTTTTGATCTTTTAGTCTGGTAAAATGTATTCAAAATTATATTTAACATTTTACATTTGGAAGCATACAGTTCAGTGGCATTAAGTACATAAATACTTCTTGTGTAGCCATCACCACTGGATGTGCGTATTTCCAAAGCTATAATTGCCCCAAACTGAGAGTCTGGTTTTGGGGTTTTTTTGTTTGTTTTGGGTTTTTTTTTTTTTTTTTTTTTTGGTACCGGGGATTGAACTCAGGGGCACTCGACCACTGGGCCACATCCCCAGTCCTTTTTTGTATTTTATTTAGAGACAGGGTCTCACTGAGTTGCTGAGTGCCTTGCCATTGCTGAGGCTGGCTTTGAACTCGCGATCCTCCTGCCTCAGCCTCCCAAGTGCTGGGATTACAGGTGTGCACCACTGTGCCCAGCTCCCAAACTGAGACTCTGTACACAATAAACAGTGTATCCTCATTGCCTCTTGCCCCACCCCCTGGTAACCACTATTCTACTTTCTCTCTCTATGAAGAAAAACAAGAGACTATTCCAGGTACCACATATGAGTGGAATCATACAATACTTGTTCTTTTGTAATGGACTTATTTCACTTACCATAATGTCTTAAAGATGAATCCATGTCGTAGCATGTACAAGAATGGTGTATAGTAAGCATGGTATAGCAGGCAGTCACATGGTAGACTTATTCCTTCCTAAGGCTGAATAATATTCTATTGTATATACTTACTACATTTGTTTATACTTCCTCAATGAACATTTTAGTTGATTATACCTTTTCATTCTTGAAAATAATCCTGCTCAGATATACAAATATTTTAGTTCAAGCGCTCAATTATTATGGGTATACACACAGAAGTGGAATTCCTGTATCATATGGTAGTTCTATTTTTCAGGAAACCACCATACTGTTTTCAACAGAGGCCATACTATTTTGCATTCCCACCAGCAATATACAAGGCTTCCAACTGGCCCCCATCCTGGCCAACAGTTCTTTTCCTCTTTAATAACAACCATCCTAATGGGTGTGAAGTGGTATCTCAATCTGTTTTTGATTCTCATTTCGCTAATAATTAGTGATGTTGAGCATCTTTTCATGTATTTATCGGCCATTTGTATATCTTCTTTGTTGTAATTTTTTAAAAAATATTTATTTATTTGCTTTTTAGTTGTACACAATGCGTTTAATTCTTTTTTAAAAATATTTATTTATTTACTATTAGTTGTACACAATGCAATGCATTTTATGTTTACGTAGTGCTGAGGATCGAACCCGGACTGCGCACGTGCAAGGCGAGCGCTCTGCCGCTGAGCCACAACCCCAGCCCGCGTTTAATTCTTATGTGGTGCTGAGGATCAAACCCAGGCCGTGCACGTGCTAGGCGAGCACACTACTGCTGAGCCACAACGCCAGCCCTGTAATGTAATTTTTTAGAAACACATTTCCTAATTGTTAACCCTGTTATGTCAATGAGACTTAACCAATCTATTAGCATGTACTAAGTATATTCTACCACGGTGACTATCTAATATATAACATATATTACCCAGCATAGATAAATAGCAATTTATTTTCCACGTAGCCAGTTATGACAGCCAGGATAGCCATGGAGAGGATGTCTCCAGAGCAGAGGGAGTAGCATGGGAAGTCTTCCAGGCAGCCTGAGGTTTAAAGCTGTTCTCTTCCTCCCGAAACCCTTCCAGCTGCCACTGCACTTACAGAAGGCATTCCACGGCAGCATTCAGGAAAGAATGAGTTCAATGCCAGGGTATTTCCTGGCAGTTTTAGCAGGATTTGCAGAATTAGAGTCACATATTTTATAACTACAGCCATAAAAATACTGTTCTTGGATACTCTCTACTTTAAATCTGCACTTTCAGCAATTTCAGATAGAACTGAGGATTCCTTGCAATTAGAATTTCCGTTCTTGGCAGGGGAAAGTAATGCAGTCATCACTGGGTTCAGGATATAGGTCTGAAGACAAGCAGAGAAGAGAATGGCCCAGAACCAATGCAGATACAATTTCCTCTGTCACAGCTGCCTTAGTGTCTCACCAACAGGTGAAGATGCAGGACCTCAGAATCATTTATTCACAAATCAATTTGATTTATTCATCATATAAGAATACATAACCTAAAATGTGCCTGATGCTCTTTGGGGCTCACAGTGGTGAACAAAACAAAATCCCTATAATCTTAGTCCCTGTTTTATTGAAGGACGTTAAAAAAATAAGTGATCAAAACCATATAATTTTTTAAAAATATGTATTTATTTGTTTTAGTTGTACACAATGCCTTTATTTTTACTTGGTGCTGAGGATCGAACCCAGGCCGTGCACATGCTAGGCGAGTGCTCTACTGCTGAGCCAAAATTTCAGCCCCAAAACCATATCATTTGAGATGAAATCTTAGAGTAGTTTTGATTTGCATTTCTTTAATTGCTAGAGATGTTGAACATTTTTTCATGTATTTATTTATTGATTGTATATCAATTTCTGAGAAGTATCTGTTCATTTCCTTGGCCCATTTATTGGTTGGGTTATTTTTGGGGGGGACGGTATTAAGTTTTTTGAGTTCTTTATATATCCTAGAGATTAGTGCTCTATCTGATGTGCATGTGGTAAAAATTTGCTCCCATTCTATAGGCTCTCTCTTCACCTCACTCATTGTTTCTTTTGCTGAGAAGAAGCTTTTCAGTTTGAATCCATCCCATTTATTGATTCTTGATTTTATTTCTTGCATTTGAGCTAGAGATCAGTGTTTATTAAACTAAAGCATCATATTTAATTTTGACTGCAAATTGTTATAACTCTGCACACAGTATAGAGTTATACCTACACTATGTCTGTACATAATTCATTTCATAGTCTGGATTCAAGCTTTTCAATTAATCTGCTTGTTTTCAAAGCCCTAAGTAGAGAATATCTACAAGTATTATTGAAAGTAGTTATCTAAACCTGCCAGTCTATGCCCAGGGTTTATCTGCCAAGCAAGCAACACTCTCAGAATGAAGCCTGATGTGAAAAATAATGAAATAGAAGATGTACTGTTATGAAAAAAGGGAACAGGGTGGAAATTTTAAGATTCAAGAGAATGAGAAGATAAGCCACAGACTGGGAGGAAGTATTTGAGAGTATCTACTAAAGGGGGATTGTTATCTAAAATATACAAAGAACATTTAAAAATTCATAAGAAAACACAATCTGGTTTAAAAATGGACAAAATACTTTAATGGACACCTTATCAAAGGAGATACACAGATGGCAAGTAAGCAAATGAAAACATAATCAGCATTATATGTCATTAGAAAATTGCAAATTAAAAACAACAGTGAGATATCACAGCACACTATCAGAATGGCCAAAATCCAAGACACTGGTAGCACAAAATTCTGACAAGGATGTGGTGCATCAAGAACTTTTATTTATTGCTGGTGGGAATGCAAAATGGTGTAGCCACTTTGGAAGATAGTTTGATACTCTTAACATATAATCCACAACCAAACTCCTTTGTATTTACCCAATTGAATTGAAACTTAAGTCCACACAAAAACCTGCACACAGATGTTTATAGCATCTATATTCATAATTGCCAAAACTTAAAATCAACCAAAATGTCCTTAAATGCTATGGTTTGGATA
This sequence comes from Tamias sibiricus, assembly GCA_025594165.1. Taxonomy (NCBI): domain Eukaryota; kingdom Metazoa; phylum Chordata; class Mammalia; order Rodentia; family Sciuridae; genus Tamias; species Tamias sibiricus. The sequence goes on from CM046659.1 coordinate 53,201,751, forward strand.
AGTGTCCCCTGAAGACCAACATGTTAAAAGCTTAGGAGGTGGTGGAACCTTTAAGAGGTGGGGCCTAGAGGGAGACTTTAGGTCATTTGGGGCATTCCTTTAAAGAGGCTTGTGTGATGCTGGACTCTTGCTCACTCCTGCATGCTCTCTCTTGCTTCCTGGGTACCATGAGGTGAGCAGCTTCATATGCCAAAAGCTCCCACAATGACATGCTGCCTCACCACAGGTCCCAAAGCAATAGAGCCAATCAACTGTGGACTGAAACTTCCAAAACAGTAGGCCAAAATAAATTTTTCTTCTTTTTTAAGTTGATTATTTCAGGTATTTCTTATAGTAATGGATAGCTGACTAACATAGTAGGGGAATGGGTAAATAAACAAACAATGGGTAAATATCCAAACAATGGAATATTATTTAGCCCTAAAAATAAATGAGTTATCAAGATGTGAAGAACATGGAAAAAACTTGGATACATATTACTAAAAGAAAGAAGCCAATCTGAAAATGCTATGTACTGTATGATTCCAACTACAGTACATTCTATGAAAAGGTATAGAAGCATGTCTTTTTACTGAAGGCAGTAAATAGATCAGTGGCTGTCAGAGATTAGGGGGTGGGAGGGATGAATAGGCAGAAAGCAAAGGATTTTTAGAGCAGTGAACTGTTCTCTATGATATGACAATGATGGAAACATGTTATCGTACATCAGTCAAAATCCTCAAAATTTACAACACTAAGAGTAAACCCTAATGTAAACTATGGACTTTGGGTGATAATGTGTGTCAATGTAGGTTAATTAATTATAACAAATGTACCATTCTGATGAGGGATGTTGATAGTGAAGGAAATTTGTGTGGGGGGGGGGGGGGGGGTGCTATCTCTGCACTTGTGCTGAACTTTGCTGAGAACATAAACTATTCTAAACAAATACTGTTTATTTATTGAAAAAAAAATAAAATAAAATCATAATGGCTGAATTTCTGACCAGCATCTGAGGAGATTTATGAGGATTACTTAAATCCCATAGGTGAAACATTGGAGCTCTTCAAACAAAAGCACTCTTAAATATACTGATGAGAAATTCAGAGATGGAGGCAAACAATGAGATGATGATGTCATTGGGAGTGGCAATCAGACAATAATCAACATCTAGTGTCACTGTGAAGGAGGCCTTGCCCTACTAGCTTCATGTTAGGTCGTCCCCAACAACCCTATGGGATAGACATTCACACAGCAATCATCCAAACTTTCAGTAAAAACATGCACTAAACTGAATATACTCTGTGGTGAGATGTGAGAAAACTGGCATTGCCGTACCTACTGGGTAGGTGGGTACATTGGCACTGCCTTCTCAGAGGCTGCTCCATAATATCTAATCAGATTACATTCACACCCTTGATTTTCCGTTCTAGTTCTAAGACTGTACCTTACAGGTGTATTCACACCTTACTACAAAGGATATGTGTACAAGGATATTCGTTGTAGCTCTATTTAGAGTAGACAAAAAACTGCACATGCCTATCAGAATGGCTACAATAAAAATAAGACAATACCAAGTGCTGGGGAGGATGCACATACTGCTAATGGGGAAAAAGTGGAATAACCCCTTTGGAAAACAGTTTGACATTGCTTTTGAAGGTTAACATGCACTGACCCCACAACCCTGTAGTCCTAGTCTGAGAAACAGAAATATTGCTTACCCAAGAGAAATAAAAATTTATGTCCATTCAAAAACCAGTGCCGGGCTGGAGATATAGCTCAGTTGGTAGAGTGCTTGCCTCAAAAACCAGTGCCCAGTAATATCACATTTGTCATTGCCCCAAATTGGGAACAGCCCAATATCACAGTTGGTGACTGTGGAAACAAACTGGTATATCCATACAATGAAATATCACTCAGTAATAAAAAGAAACCAACCACTCATACATGCAACAACTTAGATAGACATTAATTGCATTGTGCTCAGTGAAGAAATCAGACCTCCAAAGGTTCATCTGTATAAGTCTATTTATATGACTTTTTGGAAAGGGCAAATTATAGGGACAGAAAGCAGATCAGAGAAGGTCAGGGGTTAGGATAAGCGTAGGGGCCTGTCTACAAAGGTGTACTCAGGAGTTTAGAGGGTGGGACTGTTCTTTACCTGGATTATTGTTACATAACTGTAATGTTTACTAAAATTCACAGTACTGTCACTTAGAGAATTTCACTCTATATAAACATACCTAGATAAAACTAACTTTAAAGATACTGAAAAGAATATATGTCACCACTGGAATGACTGGTCAAGTAAATTTGGATATAGTCACAGATGAAATACCATTCATCCAAAGAAGAGGAAGTTCTAAACAAATACACATGTAATTATCAAGATGCGTAAATAGAGCCAGACATGGTTGTGTGCACCTATAATCCCAGCTACTTGGGAGGTTGAGTCAGGAGGATCACCAGTTCAAGGTTGGCCTAGGCAACTTAGTAATACCCTATTTCAAAAATTAGAAAATAAATAAACAGGGGTGAGGGATGTAGTTCAGTGGTAGAGCTCCCATAGCTTCAATCCCCAGTACCACAAAAATAAAAAAGGTGCATAAAAAGACATCTTATTTGCCCCCTGTATTAATCAGGGTTCTCTAGAGGAACAGAATCAACAGAAAATATAATTATAAAAGGGGGACTTACACGAACAGAAGCTGGATAGTTCACAATGGCCGGCTGCAGGCTGGAGAGCTGGAAGAACCAGTAGCTGCACAGTCCAAGAGCCTAAAGCCCAGAACAGAAGGGAGCAATGGTGCTACCTAGTCTGAGACCTAAGCCTTCTGGAGAATCATTGTGAGAACCCACTTTAGAAGAGTGAAGAAGCAAAAGTCCCATATCCTCAGACGATCACAGCCCAATCAGAGCAGCAATCAAGAACCCATTCAAGAAGAATAGCTTGCATCTGCTTCTGCTTCTTTGTTCGTCCAACTTTTATACCATCCAAGCCATCATCCTATTGGTCAGTGCTGCGCATATTTAGGGAGGGTCTCCATTTCAGTTAGCTATCCCACATGCCAATCATTCCACATCCTCATTGACACACCCATAAACCTCTTAATCCTTGGCATCTCTTAATCCAATCAAGTTGACAATTCAAATTAACCATTACATACCCCCCTCCTAGTACTGGGGATTGAACCCATGGGTTCTCTACTCTATCACTAAGCTACAGACCTAGCCCTTTTTCCTTCCTTTCTTCCTTTTGTACAAAATTTTGGAAAGATGATATTCATGGAGAGTTACAAAATATAAGTCTAAACAAGTGATAACTTTTCTAATTTTACAAAATTGCAGGGTCTGATCTTGAACTGTGATCCTCCTGCCTCAGCCTCCTGAGTTGCTGGGATTACTGGTGTGTGCCAATTATAAATAGAAATCTTTAAAAGTATGTTCCAGTAGACAGTGTGTAGTATCATACATCTTCCAATGGCTTAAAGAAAGAGAAAATAGTAAGAATACACATTTGATTAAGAATGTACCTGGGCTACATATGAAAAAAAAAATGTATAGGAAACTACAAATAAAAATCGCCTCTAGGGGATCTCACAAAAATAGGAGGGAGACCAAGAAAGTAGAGAAAGGGGATTGAGAGGAAAGTGGGGGGTGGGGCATGAGGAAGTACTGGGGAAGGAAATCTACCGAATTACGCTATGTCCCTGTACAAATATACTGCAATGAATACGATTTATACATATAATGATAATGTATTAATTAAATAATAATAATAAAAGGGAGATCAGTAGAGTAGAGCAAGTAGATTGTGGGAGGCAGGAGGGAAGGTTCTGGGGAAGGAGATTGATCAAATTATGTTATGTGTATGTACAAATATGCCTAATGAATACCACCATTATGTATAATTATAATGCTCCAATAAAAACTAATAAAAATTGCCCCTGGGGAAGAGGACTGAGTGACTAGAGGTTATCAGAAAGACATATATAAATTATGATTTAAATTTTTAATTATATGGATGCATTACCAGCTTTGGACATGTGTGCCTAACACCACCTTTCCCTGGCTCTACTGAGCATCTTTTACACCTGTCCTGGGGCCTCTCAGGAGCATACTCCATACTGGTACAGGCTCAATGCTAAAAATGCAAAGGAGGTAGCACCTCCCTTAACCAATGAGTGCTGAGAGCCAATGGACAGGGCATGTCTCAGGTAGACATTTTCAGAAGCACATTCTACATAATTCCTTAGAGGTTCTCCAATGGATTGAGCCGCAGTTGCCCAGAGTGGTAACTCACCATTGCATTGGTTTTACTTTCTTCCCTAATTTGCTCTGTAGTCTTCCCACTCCGGTTTCCTGAAATTCTTCCCCAAATAAACTACTTGCATGGAACATGAATGGATGAATGAATGATTATAAATAAAGTATGAATGGTATAACCCCATGTTTTGAAATTGTGATTGTAATTAATGTTAGCATACATAGAGAAGAAAATTATTGAACTAGGCAATCTCAGCCTATGGGTCATTATGAAGGCCCCTAAAGTCAGGGTTTGAATCCTACCTCTGCCAGCTTCTAACTGTGATGATAAATGGGCTAATCCCACTAAGTTTTCATTCCTTTATCTGTGGAATAAAAATAACAATATTATTTCTCCCATGTGGTTGTCTAAGGGTTAAATCAGATTATACATGGAAATCACATAAAGCTCAACACATAAATGTTAGTTAATATTATTTTTCCATTCTGAAAATGATAGTTGTCATGAAAGGGGTTATATTTTTGCAACACATAAATTTTACATAGAGAATATGTGTTTCCTTTATAATTAAAAAAAAAAAAGTTAAAGGTCACGGGCTCAGCAGGGTGTTTTCCCACTTAGGTCTTCTCCCTCTTCTAACTCTTGCCACTCAAAACAATGGTCTGCTAAGGAGCCTCCAGCTCCACCCTGGAGAATTTTAGAAATGCAAAATGCAAAGCTGAGCCTACACCTTCTGATCAGTCTGTCTGCATGTGCAAAGTCCAGGTGATCTCCTGCACTGCTGTGTTTGAGGAACACCCCCCACCCCAATGACCTGTTTCTGACACAAAAAGTCAGACTATGACTTTGCTACATGGAATTAATGTTATCTTAAGAAATATCTAAGGTGAAAACACTGTATTTAATTCTATTTTTCACATTAGGGTTGGGTATAGTCCTCAAATAAAATGTTGAACTCAAATAATAATTTTGAAATTAGAAAAGTTATCACTTATTTAGACCTATATTTTGTAACTATCAATGAATATCATCTTTCCAAAATTTCATTTTTTGACTGAATTATCTTCTAAGAAGCTCTACGAGGGGCTGGGTTGTGGCTCAGTGGTAGAGCTTTTGCCTGGCATGTGTGAGGCACTGGGTTTGATCCTCAGCACCACATAAAAAATAAATAAAATAAATGTACTGTGTCCATCTACAACTAAAAAAGAAAAAAAGAAACTCTAAGAGGTAGTTTGATGATCATTTTAAGATCATTGTATAAAACTCAGAATTGGAAGTCATCAATAAAGCTTTCTTATCATATAAAATTGTGTTTAACACAGAAAGCATGATATTTTTGTCTACAAAACATATCTAAATATATATGTATGTGTGTATGGGTATATTCTGTAGGACATACAAATAAGTTTTATAGGATGTGTGTTTTAAACTTGGCCCTCAAATTCTTTTGTATTTCTTCCACTGAATGATGGGACCTATGTCCCTTGCCCTTGAATGTGGGCAAGCTTCCGATGACTTGACCAGTAAAGTACAAGAGAGGTAACACTATGTGTATTTTTAAGTTAGTTCATTTAAAAAATCATGTGGCAAGCTGGGTGTGGTGGCGCCCGCCTGTAATCCCAGCACTTGGGAGGCTGAGGCAGGAGATGACAAGTTCAAAGCCAGCCTCAGCTATGGCAAGGCACTTAGCAACTGTCTCTAATAAAATTCAAAAAATGGCTGGGGATGTGGCCCAGTAGTCAAGTGCCCCTGAGTTCAATCCCCAGTACCGAAAAAAAAAAAAAAAAAAAAAAATCATGTGGCTTCCTTGTGGTCCCTTGTAATGCTCTCTAAAGGTTTCACCCTGAAACAATTCTTCTTAGGACTCAGCCACCATACTGTAAGAAACCCAAAACTCAGGGGGTACCAAATGTAGATGGTTCAGACTCCAGGCAAGAATACCAGTTGAGACCAGCCTTCAGGTCATCCCAGCTCAGTCAGCAGACCTTTGGATGGAAAAGCTCAGATGACACAAGTCCCCAGCTTGTAGTTCCCCAGCAGTTCTCTCCCCAACTGTGGCCCCCAACACCACAGAGCAGAAAAAGTCATTGCACAATCTACTGTATGAATCCCTTGCACACAGAATCTGTGTGCATCATTAAGTATATTTTGATGTGCTGTGTTATGCAGCAATGGATAATTACACTCAAAATAACCACTAAGTCACCAAAGTAGTGATAATTGGAAAATTTTTCTTATTTGTTTTCAATTCCCAGGTGTTAGAAAATGCTGAACAAAGTTAACTTAGCCGGGGGAACACCGTGTTAGTGAAATAAAAGGGTTTATTGGGGTGCCATGTGGGGAAGGGTAGGGAAAGGAAGGGAAGGGGGGTAGGGAAGGGAGAACAGGAAGGAAGAAGGGGAAAAAGGGCCGGTTTCAGTCTGGGGGAGGCTTAAATAGTGGACTGGTGGTCAGGGAGACCCCTGGGGGCGAGTGTCTCCATAGGCTGCTGGAGGTCAGGAGGCAGTGGCAGGGCACCTGCTGGCCAGGCTGAGGTCCCTGGGAAATGTAGTCTTTTACCTGGGGAGGTGTGGCCTTCTACCTTCCTGCCCGGAATCCAACACCAGGTTATAAATATATATTACATACAGGCCGAACAATGTTTTTCAAATAATATCAAGAATATTTCTGTGATTATTTCTTCAGCCAACTCTCTCTTAGATTGGTTCCCTACTCCTTATCTAAGTTCTGTAACCAAGCTCTGAAATTCCAGACTAAAAAGGGAAAAATGCTAAGATCAATTTGTAGATTACATAAATAATTATAAAAGTTATTATTTTCATCTACATTACAATTATTTCCTTTTATTTTAGATTCCAAATGATAAGACTTTTTTTTTTTTTTTTTTTTTTACAAATTTTAAAAAATAACAAGTTATTCAGCTGGGTGACTCCTGCTACTTAAACAGCAAGAAGAAAATTTCAAAGGTACTTTGGGCACAGCAAATGCCACCAATTAATTATACAAACAAGTTGGAACAAGCTCAAATTATGTGAAGAATGTGTACAACCTCGTAAACTGACTCTAATTACTATTCAAACTGTCCCAAGGGGGGAATTAGTGTATCGGGTTTGGAGCAAGAGCTCGTTAGATTTTTGATATTTAAAAATAACTTACACTTGTTAAGTAGTTAACAATTTAAAGACCCCTTTCACGTGTGATGTCACATAGCCTCACGACAACCACAGGTGCATGTATTATAAGTGATATTTTGGAGACTTAGAAACTGAGAATTGCCCAAGGTCATCCAGCAAAGAAATTGCAACAGATGCCAAACTCAAGTAATCTGACCCAATGGAGGAAAATGCTTTCCATCAAGATTATCACACAAGCTCATTCTTCCTTCTACAGCCTCCCCAGATGCAAGAATCCACCCAAAGTGCAAAGGAATGTTTCCTGCTTCCCACTTGTGTGGGCTGAAATTAAAAAGTCAAGTATTGCATTTATGTGAGGGTCTCAGCTATAAGGAGAAGAAAACCACTCTGGCTGGTTAAAGCAGAAGAGAAAATCTATTCAAAAGATATGGGAATCTGATGGAATCCACCAGAAGCCATAAACCAGACCCTAATCTGAAAATCCAAAATCAGAATTTTTTTTGAGCACTGACATGAGTGAAAAATTCCATCCCTGAACTCATGTGACAGGTTGCAGTCAAAATACAGGCATAGCCGGGCACGGTAGCGCACGCCTGTAATCCCAGCACTTGGGAGGCTGAGGCAGGAGGATCACAAGTTCAAAGCCAGTCTCAGCAATGGTGAGGCACTTAGCAACTCAATGAGACCCTGTCTCTAATAAAAATACAAAACAGGGCTGGGGATGTGGCCCAGTGGTCGAGTGTCCCTGAGTTCAATCCCCAGTACCGAAAAAAAAAATAAATAAATAAAAAAATAAAAATACAGGCATACTAAAAATATTGCACACAATTGTGTTCAGGCTCTGCATATAGGTATATGTGAAACATTGAATTTCATGCTTAGACTTGTATCTGATCCCCAAGCTGTCTCATTCTAAACCACAGCATTTGGGGACTGTTTGTTATAATACCTTGGTACTACTCTAATTAATTACATATGAAAACTGACATAGTTTCTAAAATCTGGGATAAAGTAAAAATAGAGACTTATTTGTGGGCTGAAGATATGGCTCAGTGATAGAGCACTGCCTCACTATATTTGAGGTCACAGTATGAAAAAGAGAGAGAAACTTGCTTGTGTGTGGTGTAATGCAATTCCCTTATTTTTCCCTGGGTAACCTCCAGTCAAGGTCTTCATTACTTTTCAATGCAGATTTTGGCTTATTTTTTTTTTTCCCAGAAATGTCTATTTGCTAAGCTGGATCTTAAGTAAGTATGGGACAATTCAACATAGCCCACTTACATGTGCGTTACAGAATTATTGCCACATTTCCAGACAAGGAAACAGAAGATTAAAGAATAAATAATTAATGAAAACAGTATTTCAATCCTGACTTATCCCCAAGCCCATTTCCCACCTAAACAGTTATTAGGTTTTCCCTTGAATCATGAGAATAATAGAGATTTGGTTCTCAGTGAGTAGGGAAACTTCCTGCTCTATTCAAATGGCAGGTGGGGTCCACAGGGAAGCATTACAGAAATGTGGCCAGGATTCTAAGACTAACATTCTCTTTGGAGAAAGACAAACAAGAGAGTTCATCCAAGTCGTCTTCCTGCCAAAATGTCTCCTTGGATAAAAGTACAGCTCATTTGAAATATCCATTAATTAATTTGATGAGAGAACAGCCAAGCCAATGATATGTGGCAAGAACTGTAATACATTTAACAATATATGTGTACACACACACACACAACAGATTACATAAAATATATTACATTTTATAACTGTATTACTAGGCTGAGAGTTTAGTATTTTATAATTTTCTGCAACTGAGCAGGAGAGGGGGAAAAAATATCTAATGCCTTGCACTAAATTTTGCTTTCCAGTTCCAAATAACAGTTTTAAATCTCAGGGCTTAAGTAGCAAGAAATTCAAAAAGAAATTTATATACCTAATTAACTATATAACTGATTACACCTGCCTGAACACACACTTATGAGTTCAGCGTTCCTCGAGCGCAAGTTTCCAAGCAGTGGTACATTTGGTGAATTGAAGCAGGAATGAATAATGTTAAGGAATTTACTGACAGCTAAATTAAAATGAGACTTTTACAAATGCCTTCCTATAATTTAAAACTATATTCACAGAAGTAATTCTTTTGTATATTTTAAGCAAAACATGTCAAGAAATAATGCTCTCAGAATGATTTCTCAGAGGCAAATGCTGAAGTTAGTATTGACTAAGATTAAGCTGAGGGAAGCTTTGAAAAATGTCTAGTCCAGCATGTCATATTAATGACAAAGAACCTGAAACCCAAAAATGGTTTTCAATAATTCCAAGATTATGATTTTTCTTGCCAACTCTTATAATCTGTCCCTCTATCTGTAATGCTTTTAAGTATTTTCTTAATTAACAACTGAAATAAAAAGGGAAATAAACTCTACATGCAGAAATTGTCCCAGAATCATAAAATAAAATTATTTTCCTAAATTATTAAGGAATATTTAATATACAGTTCTTTCCACATACAAGTTTTTATCTCTGCCTGGTACATAGCAGATTATCAACATTACTTGAATGAGGAAATTCCTCCAGGCTCAAGAAAAAAGCCAAAAGAGCCAAATACACCCAACATATGGGCTCATTATAGAAAGTCTTTCTCCTTATCCAATCTGGTCAATTCCTCTCAGCCTTCAGGTCTCAGTCTAACAGTGGAGTCCTTTACCTCCCCACAACCAGCAATCCCAAAACTAAAGTAATTGTAGTTGTGCTTATTCTTCACAGTATCAATCACATTTTTTTTTTTTTTGTGGTGCTGGGCATTGAACCCGGGCCTTGTGCATGTGAGGCAAGTACTCTACCAACTGAGCTATATCCCCAACCCAATCACAATTCATTCTTAATTGTGTATTTGTATATGTACAGTCGTGCATCACTTAACAATGAAGATATGTTCAAAGAAATGCATCATTAGATGATTCTTGTCATTGTAAGAACCCCATAAAGTGTACTTATATAAACCTAGATGGTATAGGCCACTATCACCCATGCTACTGTATGTACTGTTGTTTATGTGGTCTGTCGTGGAGTGAAACATCCCTGGGCAGCACTTGAATGTATTTAATGTTTTTTTTTCCACATTAAACCAGTTTCTTTATTTCTCTCTTTTTTAATTTTAATTTTTTTTAGTACTAGGGATTGTACCCAGGGGTGTTCTACAACTAAACTGCATCCCCAGTCCTGTTTGTTTTTATTTTGAGACAGGGTCTCTCTAAGGTGCCCAGGCTGCATTGGAACTCGTGATCCTCCTGCCTCAATCTCCCCAGTAGCTCGGATTACAGGCATGGCCACCACATCCAGCTTAAATCAAAGTTTCTTAAGATCAGTTATTCTATCTGCCCTTACCTCTGTATCCCTAATACCTTGTACTAACATTTTTCCATAGTAGCTTTTCCATAAAGATTCATTGAATGTATTAATAAATGAGCTAGAGAACAAACAAATGAACAAAGAACCTCACAGCAAATATCACTGACAGGAGAATATATAAATTTGAGTTGTGTTTTTTTTTTTTTTTTTGGGGGGGGGGTTGGTTCCAGGGATTGAACTCAGGGGCTCTTGATCACTGGGCCACATCCCCAGCCCTTTTTTGTATTTTATTAGAAACAGGGTCTCACTGAGTTGCTAAGTGCCTCGTCATTGCTGAGGCTGGCTTTGAACTCGTGATCCTCCTGCCTCAGCCTCCCAAGTGCTGGGACTACAGGTGTGCGCCACTGCACCCAGCTAAATTTGAGTTGTTTAAAAGGAAGACAATTTAAAAATCAATCACTAAATCACTATAAACATCTGAAAGTTAGAGCTCAGAGTCAGGGATGAATATAACCAAAATTGCAGCAAGGAAATTAAATGGTTTTAAGCCAAAAAAAGAGAGAGAGAGAGAGAGAGACTCCAGCAGGGCTTTTAGAAATACACCTGCATTTCCCTCAGGAAACAGAAGAAGTTTCCTTTCAAGCACATGGCATGTTAAGACAGCAGAATCTTGCACCCGCACATTGCTGCATGAATGACAGCCTCACGTGCACTTTCCTTGCTTCTGTGGTGACAACTGTTACGTAGAGATCAAGGAGGGCTCAAGGACAATCTTACCACAAATTTAAAATGGGATTTAAAAAGCTAAAGAAAATTATTGTTGAAAAACCTCCATAGCTACTCAATTGACTTACTGGAGGACCACCAAAAATGAATTTCAAGTTCATGTGTGTATCTACTATAAGGAGTGAGAAAAGAAATGAAAACTTGCTTTTCAAAACAAAGTCAAAGCTTCAAAAGTAAAACAGAGCTCTAAACCAAGAATTAAAGGTGATGACACTAAACAAAGAAAACATTGACTGTGCTTTAATGAATTACAAAAATAAACAAAAGGAAGTGACATACAATGGTTTATATGCACCCTTTCACACAAACCTTGCAGCTGGAAGAATCAAGTTCTAGGGCGGAAACACAACAAATGAAGCTTTTATCATCAAAGCCCAAAGCAGACTCATTACAGAAGGCTGCTGACTCACAGATCAAAGAGAGAATCCCAAAAGAAACAAGGTTTGGGGGACTACTTATATCATCAAAATGAGTATATTAGAGAAGACAATTAAAAAAAAAAAAAAGGTTGAAGATGCACTGAAAATCCACTGAGGAATGCAACATAAAGAAAAAAAATTTGACTCGCCATGATCAAGATGTTTGTATAGTTTGTATATTGGAATTAAGAGAGAAGAAAAAGAGCTAAACGAAGTGGCCCACACCTGTGATCCCTGTGGCTCAGGAGGCTGAGGCAGGAGGATTGTGAGTTCTAAGCCAGCCTCAGCAACTTAGCAAGACCCTGTCTCAAAATAAAAAATAAAAAAGGCTTGGGATGTAGCTCAGTGATTAAGTGCCCCTGGGTTCACTCCCTGTTACCAAAAAATAAAAAGAAAAAGAGAGAAAAGAAAAAGAAAAGCAACAGTTAGGCAAAATGAACCAGAATGTATTAAATAATCACTTTGTCTATGTTCTGATGCACATAATACTCCTTGTATTTCTGTCTTAAATGTTTTGAAGCCCCTTGGATAAAGATCTTGATTTGCTTCAGAGTTGAGAGTTTGTGCATTCTTTCAAATATATTGTATGATATCAAGGCTTTACTAACATGCTTTGGGTAGCCAAAGACAAAATATTTTTAGGAGGTAATTTACTTTTCCTTAAAGTTTCAAATTTAAGAGCCCCATGCCTAATACTCGAATTCAGAAAATAGGACTGTATCCAAAGACAAACCAGTGGTTTTATTAGGAGACATTGAGAATTTAACATGTCAGGGCTGGAACAATAGTATAGTGGCACCCCCTTCTCCACAAAAAATCTTAACTAAGCTTCTCCAGAAATCTTCACCATGGTTGATTTTAGGACTGTCAGCAAGAGTCTCTACAAAAAAGTTCAATGTAGATAAACTTCCTATTTTCCTGTTGCTCTATTACTTGGCCACTGGCCTGGAAGAAATCAGCACTCCAGGTGCTGGATGCCCCTTTACTTGTTTTTCACAAACATGTATCCAGTATAGTAGTTTGTAGAAGTGTGTTTGCAAATGCAAAGTGTGATAATAAAAATGACAAATTCTTTAACAAGGCCTCTGGCCTTGAGCTGGAGCTTCACAGAGATGTCTACATTTCTAAGATAAGAGAAGTTACCAATTGGGCTCCATGGTAACAGCTGGCAGGGGGAGGAAAGAAAGGGGAGAAGAAGCTCTCCCCTTCTCAGGTGTTGTTCTTGAAGGGTTAACTTGCCTAGAACAGTGGCGGGGGGGGGGGGGGGGGGGGGGGGGGGGGGGGGGGGGGGGGGGGGGGGGGGGGGGGGGGGGGGGGGCGGGTGGGGCGGTGTGGTGGGGGGGGGGGGGGGGTGGGCGGGGGGGGGGGGGTGTGGGTGGGGGGGGGTGGGGGGGGGGGGGGGGGGGGGGGGGGGGGGGGGGGGAGGACTGCTTTTATGTGAACTTCTGTAAACTGTGAACTTCTGAGCCCCTCCCCTTACATGCTGGGTATAAAATTTTGAAACTACCTGAACTCGGAGTTCAGGGGATTAATTGATTACAGCAAAAGCTGTACCCTCTGAACCAGGCTGCAGTCAAATAAAACTATTTCCTGTTATCTTCGGTTCCTTACCTTGCCTGTCCCTACAACAATAGTGGTTTGAAAGAACACTTCTCCAACTACTTGTGCTCTGAGAAGTTTTTTCCTAATTTTTTGCAGACTGATATGTGTATAAAATACAATAAAGATGAATTATATACTAAAAAATGAAATTTATAAACAGTTTGGTGGCACACACCTGGAATCCCAGCAACTCAAGGGGCTGAAGCAAGAGAATCACAAGTTCAAGACTAGCCTGGGCAACTTAGTGAGACCCTGTCTCAAAATAAAAAGGGCTGGGGATGTGGCTCATTGGTAAAGAGCCCCTGGGTTTGATCCCCAATACCAAAACAAAACAGAACAAAAGACATATTAATCAAGAGAAAAACATCAGGCAAATCGCAATTGAAGGGCATTCTACAAAATACCTGATGGTACTTCTCAACGCTGTCAAGACCTTCGAAAATGAGGACGGTCTGAGAAACTGCCACTGCCAAGAGGAGACTAAGGCATGAAAACAAATGTGATAGGATGTTCTTAATGGGATTCTGAAACAGAAGAATGACAGTGGATAAACACTAAGGATGTCTGTTATGGTCTGGATGTGAGGTGTCCCACAAACGCTCCTGTGTCCAAACAGGAATGGTCATTGTGGAGTCATTAGATTATGAGAGCTGTGACCTAGTCTGTGGATTAATCCATCTCATGGGTTAATAATTTGAAAGAGGTACTGTACTGGTTGGTAAGTTAGGTAAGTAGGGTGTGGCTAGAGGATGTGGGTTGCTGGGAGTGTGCCCTTGGGGATTATATCTGTCCCCCTGGCTGCTCCCCCTGCTCTGCTTCGTGGCTGCCATGAACTAAGCATCTTTCCTCCTTCAGGCCTTTCCGCCATGATGTTCTGCCCTCACCTCAGGCCCAGAGCAATGGAGTCTGCAGACCATGGACAAAATCTCGGAACTGTGAGCTCTGAGCAAACTTTTCCTCCTCTAAGTTGTTCCTGTCAGGTATTTTGGTCACAGAGACAAAAATCTGACTAAACACAAAAATCTGGATAAAGTATGGACTCTATTAATAATAATGTGTCAATATTGGTTCATTAATTATAACAAATGTACTGTGTTAATATAAAATGTTAATAATAAGGGAAACTGGGTGTGGGTATATGGAAATTCTCTATACTACTTCATAATTTATCCATAAAACTAAAACTGCTTTAACATTTAAAAAATTCTTTAATATTAGGAAAAAAACCTTAAAGGTATTGTAAGGAGCAGAACATGTACATGTAGAATGAAGTAAACAACCTTGTTTACACCCAATGTACCCCATGTGTGGAACCCCGATAATGATGTGTATAACCCTGATACAATGTAATGAGTGATGTAATGACTTGTTTACTTAGTTAGAAATAGTATAAAAACCCAAGTCCCTCGCTCACCCACCGAAGGGCCTTCAAGCTGACAAGACGACCAGACCCCGTCATGCTTCCCATAGAACCGAACCGCGCTGGCTGCTTGCGGAGTTCCAGACCAGGCTTCATCTGTCCTGTGAGCGGCTAAGAAGACGTCCCTTGGTGAGCCCCTGGGAACTCGTAGAGATAGAGGCTTAGCTAGGAGTGAAGTGAATTTGGTTGTGAATAAAACTTTGGCATTGCAAAGACATATCTGCCTCTGTCTACCTAATGTGCTCGGGACAGGTATACAAAGCATAAGCCCCCCCCCATTTTTAATTATTATATTCAACAGATATAAAATTACTATCAAATCTTTAAATGTTATAAAGTTTCTTAATTCTCCTCTCAATTTCCATACTTATTATAGACTTGTAAGGAATAGCTCATGAGCTGGTACCAGTCCATGGGCCACACTTTGCTGTTTTTCCCTTGCAGCTCTGGGGATCAAACCCAGAGCTTCGCACGTGCCAGGCAAGCACTCTACCTCTGAGCCACATCCACAGGCCTATGGATTATACTTTGAATAGCACTAATCTAGACCAGTACTTCCCAAATACCATGGTAGAGTTGTCTT
This sequence comes from Tamias sibiricus, assembly GCA_025594165.1. NCBI lineage: Eukaryota > Metazoa > Chordata > Mammalia > Rodentia > Sciuridae > Tamias > Tamias sibiricus. The sequence continues at coordinate 53,217,289 of CM046659.1, forward strand.
TGGATGTGCAGACAATAAGAAAAACTAAGTCAACAAATGGAGTTTTTCATAAGACTGATTTAATTTGTTATAAAGGATCATCCTATATTCTGAGATTATCTCTATTCCACATATTTAAGGTTATCTGTGTAGGGGGTGTGGGGGGAGAATGAATGGAGGGAGTGAATGGTAGTTTTTTGTTTGGATGTCTTCGCCTACACATTATTAAGAAGTGACTTAGGCACAAGGGTTTCTCTATCATTTCACACACAAGAAGTCTGCACTTAGAGGGGTTAAGTTCGAAAATTTCAGGTGCTCAGTGATTCCAATAAGGTTCCTGTCATCTTACTCCGCAATCAGCATGTTGTCTTGTTCCCTTAAGCTAACTTTCCTCATGTTTCCAAGATGGTTGCCACAGTTCCAGTTGTCACAAGAAGATAACAACATTCAAAAGCAGAAAGGCTGCCATGGACCACACTGATTTACCAGGGAACTAAAGAATTTTAAGCTTCAGAAGTTTTCACTGACATAGACTCCTTCCAAGGCCCTGGCAGAGGGAAGGGATGGGTGGACCATAGCAATGCACACTCTTGGTCATATATACCTTTGTAAACTGGGAGAAAGCTGAATAATTTTTTACCCTTTTTCTTAAAGAGGGCCTCCAAATTGTATAAGCTTCAAACCCTGAAGATCTTCTAAAGAGCACTTTTTCTTCATTGTGTCCTACCCCCCCCTTTTATTCCCCCCGATACCGGGGATTGAACTCAGGGGCACTCGACCACTGGGCCACATCCCCAGCCCTAGTTTGTATTTTATTAGAGACAGGGTCTCACTGAGTAGCTTAGCACTTCACCATTGCTGAGACTGGCTTTGAACTCACAATCCTCCTGTCTCAGCCTCCTGAGCCGCTGGGATTACAGGCATGTGCCACCATGCCCAGCGTGTCTCCCCCTTTTTATTTTTCCTTGTTTGTTGGTTTGAGACAGGGTCTCATCATGTTGCCCAGGCTGGTCTCAAATGTGTGGGCTCCAGTGATCCTCCAGCACCAGCCTCCCAAGTAGCTGGGATGATAGGTAGGCACTGCGGTGCCAGCCTTGTCTCTCTTTTTATGGGCAAGATAAACCTTTCCCAGAATTCCTGCATTATATTTCAATGGCTAAAACTAAGTCAAGCCTCACCCCTAAACTCCAAATCTTTGGCCCTGGGGTGGGATTCCCCACTTCCCCAGCTTGCTGCAGGAGAGGAACCCAGTGCAACCTGAGGTGTCTGGTGACAAGACCCCTGACACAAAGTTGGGATTTTGAAAGCAATGAAAAAGAGCACGAGATTTTAACATGCTACCAAAGGTGCGTGTCACAGGGAGGTGTTTGTTGCCTATGGTTTTCTTAATTTTTTAGTTGCAAAACTAAAATTTGGTGACCTCACATATGACCTCTAATTGTTTTTGAACTTCACAGGCCCATGAAATTAAAAAACCTGGGAACTTCTATGCAAATCAATGAAAAGAAGGAGCATGATACATACTATCAAGAAGATCCTACAGCACACTCCCAGGGGTCACCAACAGTCCTAGGTGTGATTACCCAGAAGAGCCAGAGAGGGGGTGGGTGAGTCATCCCTTGAGCAGCACTCTCAGAAGAAACCTTGTGATGGGGAAGAATGCAGGATGGGACAGGCTAGACAGAGCTAGAGTTTCAGCTGGAGTCTACTTCAGGCTGACCCCATCAGGAGCTCTGGAGGGCTCTCCATGGCAGTCAGGCCCACCTTGAGATATGAGGACTGAGCTTCCTTCACATCAGTCAGGTAGGTGCCAGCTGGACAGAGAGTGTGACAAACAACCTCCCTCACTTCTGTAGAGGAGGTGGCTCTCATTGACCAAGAGTGGTTCTCTAGAGAAGGATGCAAAAAGCAGAGCTTTGCAGCCCACCCACACTTGTGGGCTCAAGTGTTTCTCCCACGTTAGCCTCTAGAGCAGCTGCAAATACAGGCATGCGCCACTGCACCTGTCTTGTCTCCCTTTCTAAGAGGAAGATAAACCTTTCCCAGAATTTCAGCATCCATAGATAAGGTGGATGAATCCAATAGGCTAGTTATGAGGATCTGGATGGGGCCCTAGCCTTGTCTAACATCCTGTCATAACCAGTGGTTCTCTGGCAGTCCATTTCAGTGGAAAAATTGAAGAAAAAGTTTTGTTCACATATATATATACCTAAAGTACTGGACCTGTGAGCTGTAATCACAAATCAACTTAACTTTGCTTTTTATTCTCCCTTTAAATTTATTAGATGGGGCTGGTTCTTCCTCTGCCTTTGAATGAAACTCAGGGAATTTCATGACTCTTCTGATGGCTCTTAGGAAATAAAGATCACTACTATGACTTGAAATATTTAAACAGGCTGGGATGTAGCTTAGTGTTTAGTTTAATGTATAATTTAACTCACTGGGTTCAATCCCTATTACGGAAGGAAGGAAGGAAGGAAGGAAGGAAGGAAGGAAGGAAGGAAGGAAGGAAGAAAGAAGGAAGGAAGGAAGAGAGGAAGGAGGGAAGGAGGGAGGGAGGGAAGGTGGGGAGAGCAAAAAAGCTTTAATGGAAAGTAAGCTGTCTGGACTCATGCACTCCTTCTTGCCTTGCTAACCATGTCTGATCCCTTAGCAGGAGCCTGTGGGTAAGAGGAAGGCAGGAAACTTTCCCTGACTGGCCTAGAATGGCCTTGAAGACTGGTCCTGGCAGATGTTTAAAGCTGATTCTTTCTTTTGCAGGTGACTTTCATGATTTCTTTAGAGGCTTCCCAATCAGAGATATTTTGCTTATAGCTTAATTGTTCTGATTAATCACACTCAAGTCTATCTAGTCCCTTATTCCTATAGCCCCTGGAAACCTGGTGATACCTTCTAAGTTTTTCAGCTAGGCCTTGATCACCCCTCTAGGACTCCCTATTGGACAGTGTCTGGGGTAGGTACCACCCCACCTCATACATACATACATACACACACACACACACACACACACACACCTAGGCCAGGAAACACTCAAGCTGTCTTGGTCCCAATACACTTTCATTTGCGTGTCAGCACCTTGCCAGACCCTGTTTCGCCCTCTAGATTTCTGAGCAGAGCTTATGCCACTGGGCCTGAGTGAGGGGTATCCACCCCCTAGTTCCGCTCTTTGGTAGGAATCCAAAGAGTTGGGGAATCCATGTTATAGTTCTCCCCAATCCTTTGTCTCCCAGCCTGTCCAGACTATTGATGTAAGTGAAGGGCTTAAGACCCACCTATCCCTGTGCTATCCTTCCTACTTAAATTTAAATTAATCAAAACTGAATAAAATGAGTAATCCAGCCACACTAGCCATATTTCAAGTGTAACAGCCACTTATGGCTAGTGGCTACTGTATTGAATGTTGCAGATAAAGAACTCATTTATCATTGTAGAAAGTTTTATTGATTCTTGAACACTTATTTTAAAATTTCTCATGATGGTCTCAGACCTTTTGGTATCAAAAATTTATCATACTTTAAAGCCTCAGGCAAAACCTAATAAACGGTTATACAAATATTTACAAATGAGATGTATTCATATAATTAAATAAGATGTTCCTATGAATCCCATTTCATGCATAATAATCATTACATTCTTAAGGTTGTAAATATGTTACAAGGACTACTTCGATTTAGTTCGCCATAGCTTACATTCAATTAATGTGGTATAATTTATCTCAGAAGGCATATTTTAATACCATTTAAATGGTGCTTATGTAGATGTGTTGAGTATGCATTTTTTGAAATTACTCTTTGTCACGTTTTATGTACAAATCACAAAAATGAAACAGAAGCTTAAAAGTGGTTCACTGAAGTACAAAAGCAGTAATAAAAACTATAACATAAACACTATAATTGAGAACAACTCAAAAATAAAAAGTGAACAGAATCAGGCTGGGGATGTGGCCCAGTGGTAGAGCACTTGCCTGGCATGTGCCAGGTCCTGTGTCTGATCCCTAGGACTAAAGGAAAAAAAGTGAACAGGAATTGAAAGTAAAGAATGTGGATCTATTCATATTGAGACAAATAAATCTTTGAGTAGTATAATTTCCTACAATAACCAAAGATGAAGAGTATGAACAGGAAATATGAATCTTTGAAATTGAATGCTATTATTCATCAGTCTATTCTCTAGCTTTCAGTGTACTGTCTGCCTCAAAATATTGTCAAATAGTAGCGTGACACCACTGAATCCTTTGTGTGAGATTCAAAGCATAGAGACCACTCGAATGAACCAATCATCTATTCTATCCCAAAACAAACAGAAAATAATGTTCCTTGATATGAAAGCAGTGAAATCTGCTGCTAGACTGAAACAATGACTATCACTCATTATTATGAGTCTTATTAAAAGTGGGTACATGTCATGATGCTGCTGCACAGTCGTTGCAAAGCAAATGATAAGAATCACATTCACCGAGAAGACAGAGAAAGCTCCTGGGGCATAAATCAGTTCTTGGCACATTGTGACTTGATACGTGAGCAAAAAGTGCTGGATGACTTTGTTCTCCTTATTCCTAAAACTCCATGCTAATCACTCACTTAGTCAACCATAGTTTTTCAGCAGGAAAAACTATGCTGAGATCAACATGGACAGCACTGGGTAAGTATGTCCCAAGAATGGCATTCAAATAACAGATGCCACACCTGAATGCCGCTGGACACTGCACAGAATAGATGTTAACAGTTCAGTGTGAAAAGAAATCGTGAAATATATAAATCTGATGAAATTTCAGCCACGTTTTAATAATCAATTTTATTTTTAGAATAGATTAAGTTTACAGAAGAAATCATGAGAGTACAAAGAAATCTCAAAAACCCTAACAGAGTTTTCATTTCCTCTGTTATTAACATCTTATATTAGTATGGTATATTTAATACTAGTAATGAACCAATATTGATGCATTATTATCAAGTCCAAACTAAGATTTCCTTAGTTTTTACCTAGTATCCTTTTTATATTTGTATTCCAGGATCCCATCCAGGACACTGCATTACATTTAACAGCTACATCTCCTTAAGCTCCTCTTGGCTATGACATTTTCAGACTTCCTTGTTTTTGATAACCTTGATGGTTTTGAGGTGTGCTGAACAGATTTTTCCTCACTTGGTGTAATGGTTTGGATGTGAAGTGTCCCCCAAAAGCGCACATGTGAGACAATGCAAGAAGGTTCCTCTTGCCAGCTGCCTGTGCTGACGAGATGAGCTGGGTTCAAAAGAGCTGGCTGCAACATTAAGATAAGAAAACGGTGAAAAAATCACGCAACATACAGACATGAGGACATGAGTATCTCAGGTCGAGGGTAGGACGGCTCTGCGACCTTAAGGGTCAGCTTCCACGCTGGACAGCGCTGGAAAGAGTGCCTGGAATTTCTTTATTTTATAGGGGGCATCCACAAAGGAGATTTGATGGAATGTTCTTCACCAAATAAGGCAGGAAATCATGTTTCAAAGGTGGAGTCTTGCTTTGTGATGTCTTGTGGTCAGCAGATTGATTGACATCTTAGCAAGTCACACCCGTCTCAGGTGCTGTGTGGGATCATAGGCAGAGCAAGAGGAAAGGCGCATTTGCGTGGCACAGCCTAATCAGCATGCAATGCCAGACCTGTCCCCTCATGTAGCTCTAATGCACATAGCTCACACCCATAGCCCATAGATGGCTTGAGACAGGTTCCAAGGAGAAATGATAGGGTTTTGAGAGTCTTAACCCAATCCGTGATTTAATCCCCAAGTGGTAGAACATGGCTGGAGCAGGTGGGAATTGGGGCGTGGCTTTATTTGTATCTGGAGAGTAGAGTTTCTCTCTCTGCTTCCTGATCATGTGAGCTGCTTCCCTCTGCCATATTCTTCTGCCATGATGTTCTGCCTCACCAGGAGCCCCGAGAAATGGAGTGGTCTTCTATGGCCACTGAAACCGTGAGCACTCAAATAAACTTTTTCCTTTAAAATTGTTCTGGTCAGGTCCTTTTGTCACAGCAGTGAAAAAGCTGACTAAAACACTTGGGATTTGCCTGATGTTTTCCTCCTAAGTAGACCAAAATTAGGGGTTTGGGGAGTAATACCACAGAAGCAAAGAGCCACTTTTATCATATCAGACAAGAGTCATACTATTTCCATGACTTTCACTGTTGATGTTGAATTTGACCACCTGGCTGAAGTAGTGTTCTCAGGTTTCTCTACTGGCAAGCTACTATATTTTTCCCTTTTTCTATACTGTACTCCTTCAAAGCAAGTTACCACATATATTTAGGAGTGGGTTATGCTTCATCTTTTTGAGGACAAAACATCTATACAGATTTGGAACTCATTTGCAAAGGAGATTTGTCTCTGTTCCCTTGTTTATTTGTTCAGTTATTTATTTATCTCAGTATAGATTTGGATATTTATTTTACCCTTTGAGTTATATTACAATGTGTCTTTATTCTGTTGCTCAAATAGTTCCAGCTTTGGCCATTGGGAGCTCTTTCAGTTGGTCCCTGTGTCACTTTGACATACAACAATGTGTGTGTTTAGTTCATCCTAACGTTCTCTATTATAAGATGTTCTAGCCTCATCTTGTATATTTTCTGCCCTCTTCTAGAATTGGTCATTATCCCAAAGAGTCCTGGTTCCTCTTAATGGAGAATGGTATTCGAAACAAAGATCTGGAGCAGGGCATGGTGGCACACACCTGTAATCCCAGTGACTCAGAAGACTGAGGCAGGAGGATTTCAAGTTTGCAGTCAGCCTGGGAACTTAGCAAGAACCTGCTTTAAAGTAAAAAAAAAAAAATGAAAATAAAAAGAGGTGGAGGTATAGTTTAGTGGCAAAAAGCCCCTGGGTTCAACCTCCCCTAAGGGAAGGAAAAATAAAAGTATCTGGAAACTAGATGTGCTCATTATTACTGGGTTGTCATTGCCTTTAGGTATTCTCAATTTGCAGAGCAAGGAAATATATGTGTGCATACTAACCTGTGTATCCACATATCTCTATTTCTATATGTAACTACCTGTATCTATATTAGGCTAAATATGAATTCATAGTGCCGTATCCTACTCTAATCCAGTACTACATGGATCATTCCACCCTCTTCCCCTTCCTTCTCTGTAAACTCCCACTCCAACAGTGAGAAGCCTGGCTCTCACTGTCGCCATTCATTTACTTACTATTTAACAGCTATACAATTTTTAGCATTTGTATAAAGAAATGTACAGTAACTTTAAGGCTCTACTTTTCCATACTGAAGTGCATGAGTTGTTAACAGGACAGGTATTCACATGAGGTTTCTTTTTACTATTTCAACTATTTCCAATATATAAAGTATTACTTTACATGTATTTATTAAATACTATTGGTAATGCCAACAAGACCAGTTTTAAGATTGCAATTGTCTTGCTCATATTGGGTATCTCAGTCGTATTTTTTTTAGAGTACTGAAAGCCCCTTTCTTAGCTCAGATTCCCTAGAAAACAGAGTCTAAGACAAGGATTCAGTGCAGATGCTTTATTGGGAAGTAAAGCCCAGAGCAAGTGAATCAGGGAGAAATAAGATCAGGGCAAGGAGATGCATAACTGAGCTGACTAGTGCTTCATAATGAGCCATAAAGAAATCTAGTTGGTCATTCATCAAGAGCTTATACTTAGGGGATTGGGGTTATAGCTCAGTGGTAGAGCGCTGCCTAGCATGCACAAGGCCCTGGGTTCAATCCCAAGTGCTGCAAAAAAACAAATCAACAACAACAACAACAACAAAACCCAACCCACACATGTTCAAGCATTCAGGTGTCTTCAGAAAGACCTCAAAGTATAGTCCATGGGAGGAAGAAAGGAGAGAGTATGTATCTGGCTTCTTTCTCTAGCCTCCTATTTCCCACTGGACAAAGTTCCTCCTATGGGTAATTATGTCCTCTATACTTCCAGGTTACATTATAGAGCCCTGGAATGGTTAATTTCTTGGGTCAACTTGGTGGTGGGAAGGGAAAGTGCCCAAATATTTGGTTAAACATTATTCTGTGAGCATGATTTTTGGATGAGATTAACATGGAAGCCACTGGACTTTGAGTGAAATAGATTAACATAACATGGTGGGTCTCATCCAATCAGTTAAAGGCCTGGGTGAGGGAGTTCTACAGCAGATACCTTTGTATTCAGCTGCAGCTCTTCCTGAGTCTCCAGTCAACTGGCCTACCCTATCAGATTTTGGACCCACCAAGATTCCATAATTGCATGAACCAATTCTAGAAAACCAATTTTAGAAACCTCTCTAGATAGACAGATGATAGATATAAAGATAGATGCAAACATAGATCTGGATATAGAGATCCCCTGTAGGTTTTGTTTCTTTGAAGAATCCTAATACAAGTCCCTTTGTGACCTCTTGAGAAGGCAGATCCTATGTCCAGTGGTATGGCATTTGTCCCAGGTCCAGCAGTGACTTGAGAAGCCAGAACTCCCAGGCAGGTGGATGGTTGGTCTGAATGCAGGATAGCAGGCAGGGGAACAACCCTGCATCCCCAGCAAGCTGCTTAGATGCAGGTAGCAGATCACGTGGGCCACAGTGGAACTGGATGACTTTGTGGCTAATGTGGACTTTGGCTAAGGGTTGAGTGGCATCCAAAAAAATCTTAGGAGGAACCTAAAGTATGTCTGAAGTCTACCTGAAGTGAAACTGTATGCCCAGCTATCTATATTTTAGCATTAAGCACGAAATGTCAATACATCTTTAGAAGACTGCATTATAGCCAGGCACCATGGTGCACCCCTGTAATCCCAGTGACTCAGGAGACTGAGGTAGGAGGATCACAAGTTCAAGGCCAGTCTGAGCAAATTAATGAGACCATGTAAAAGGGTTGGGGATGTAGCTCAGTAGTAAAGTGCCCCTGGGTTCAATCCCCATTATCACACACAAAAACAAACAAACAAAAAAAAATAAAAGCCAAATTTTGTACAATTGGCTCAGTCACTAAAACCTTAAATTTTCACTAACTCTTAATGATTCTCCAGATATCTAGGATATAAATCTTTGATATATTATTCAGGATATTTTGAATCACATTCAAAAGCTACAACAGTGAATCAATTATTTCCAGAGTCCACAGTGATCAAAGAATGAATGAAGAATCCATTTACCATCCCTTAGCCCAACATGTTCAAACTTCAATGTATAGCCATGAGATGCTACACTCATAGGATATGCTAGAACCTTAAAACTACTATGCATATCCATATGATAAAAACTCCAAACTTTAATGGCTTAAAGCAACAACAATCATTTGTTTGCTTACATTCTACAATTAAGACAGGAGTCAGCTCAAACAGCATGGCTCTTAGCCACTCTGTGTTGATTAGGATGGCTTGAATGAGGCTGGACCATCTGAGAATGGCCTTAATCATGTCTGGCGGCTGGTTCTGACAGTTGGCTGGCAGCACAGCTGTGGTGCACTGGCACACCTGGCTATCCTCCACATAGCTACCTTGAAATTTCTGAGTATGATGAAGCATTTTAAAAAGGTTAAACAGAAATCTTCTCAAGGCCAAGGGCCACATTCTTCTGTACAAAGCAAATCCTAGACTAGCCCAGATTTAGTGTAATAACACATTCTAAGGTGACTGCCACAGTCGTTGCAGCCTGGTATTATTCGCATGGTTATGCTACATGGAGGGACTTTGTAGATAATTAAGATTACTAATCAGTGACCTGAAGATAGAGATATAATACAGGTGCTAAGTCTATGAACCCTTTAAAGGCAGAGTCTTCTCTGGATGCTAACAGAAAAGCAAATCAGAGATATTTAAAGAATCAGAGGGATTCAGTGAGAAAGAGGCTCTCCATTGCTGAGATGGGAAGAGAACTGAGTGTGGCAAGGAACTGAGTGTGGCTTGTAGTAGCTAAGACTGGTCCCTGGCCAACAGCTAGCAAGTCAGTAGAGACTTCAGTCCTAAAATGGGAAGGAATGAATCCTGCCAACAACCTGAGGGAGTTTGGAAATAGAGTGTTCAGTCCTTGAGTCTTTAGATGAGGATGCAGCTAGATGACCCTGATTTCAGCCTTTTTAGACCTTGAGCAGAGTCCCAGCCACAGCCTGCTACACTGTTGGCTTAAAGAACCTGTGGGAAAATAGATTTGTGTTGTTTTAAGCTTCGGTCTGTGGTCATTCATTATGCAGCAATAGAAAACTAATACACAGGATAGAGGATGGAACAGATTTTGCCTCTTGCCAAGAGAAATAGCAACCGCTGACTGCAAATGGCTGTGTGCTTCAGGGATGGGTGTCATTGTTCAAAAACATGGGATCCAAGTTGGTCCAAATACCAACTAGAATTATCTTAAAGCAAAGCTAATATCTGTTTCTATTCTTAGCAACCTATAATTATAAATTTGAGTTTTCTAATTGTGGAGAAATGAATAGTAGAAAAGAAACTAATGTCCTAATTAGAATAAGTTATACTCCATTATATATAATATGTCAAAACACACTGTACTATCATGTGTGCCTAAAAAGAATAAATTTTTTAAAAATAAAAGAAACTAATGTAACCTACAGCTCAAGTTGTCCATCATTAAACTGGCTTGACAAAAACATCACTATACCACCAGCCCTCTAACAAATCTGAAATGATTATCATAATTTTTCAATATTATTTTTCATTAATGAGCACTCTTTTTAATATTTATTTATTTGTTTTAGTTGTACACAATCCCTTTATTTTTATGTGGTGCTAAGGATTGAACCCAGGCCATGCTTGTGCTAGGCGAGTGCTCTACCGCTGGGCCAAAATTCCAGCCCAAGTGAGCACTCTTTTAACATTTATTTTATCTAAAATGTTTGCTCCACAAGTGGGCCAAACCCGGAGAAGGGATCCAACAAGTCCTCGAGTATGCAGAAGATGCCTTGTGCAGTTCTGTGAAATAATCATAAAGGAAATGTCCTCATCTGGAATTATGAGTTATAGGATTTAAATATCGATTCACTGTTGAGGGTTCTTGAAGCAGGAGGCACTGCCACAGTAGTAGCTAAGAATTTTACAAGGACTCATAATATGAGTTCAGAGGGAGGCTATGTGTACATTAAGAGCAATTAGAGATGCAAGTCATCACCATTATGTGCCCAGTTTATGTTCCCAGAGGTCTCAAGAGGGTGTTTAAATATCAAATCTAAAAACATACCTCCTCCCCAAGTGGATAATGTCAACATATAACTGGTAGAGATTATGATAATAACTTCAAAGATGTATTTATTTTTATGATACATAGAAAATTGACCTTGGGGATTCAGATCATGAAACTCATAATGGTCAGCATGTATTGAGTTCTGTGTTCCAAGCACCATGCTCAGCATTTAAAGCCATTCTAAGCTCATATTACCTGTAAGATAAAAATCACCATGCCCAGTAAACAGATGAGAAAATTGAGCAGAAGTTGTTGAATTAACTACTCAGGATGCATGATAGTTCTGTAGGACCCAGTTGAGTGTGCCGAGCTCCAAAGCCAGAACTTTAGGCTGATGCCACACAGAAAAGACAAGGGGGATGCTAGAAACACAGGGCCTCAGGAAAAGGCTGGAAGATGATTCCACTGGAAGTAAAATGGAACTCAGAGAAGAATGAAAATGGACACTTCAAAAAGGACTCTGCAATTGTGATTCCTGGACATCTAAGGGAGAAAACATTTCTTGATCACAAAAGAAAAAGACAAACCAGGGATCCCAGCAAGAAAGTCAGGAGGGCACAGTGAGGATTTGTAAGAGGATCTGTCAAGCATTATACACTAACAGGCAGACTGTCACAAGATCCCAACTTTGGAAGCATGCAGAACAGTGAGAGAAAAGGGTTGAATTTACATTTTGTATTTTTAAAAAATATTCATTTATTTACTTTAGTTGTACACAATACAACGCATTTATGTTTACGTGGTGCTGAGGATCGAACCTGGGCCGCACACGTGCGAGGCGAGTGCTCTGCCGCTGAGCCACAATCCCAGCCCTACATTTTGTATTAATGAAGCACATTACTCTGAAACTCTGTGGTAAAGATTGTGTTCCCAGATTCAGATATTCTTTGGATTGCTGGGAGAGGAGGGATTATTCCAATTTAGCCATGTTATATAAGATTAAGTAGAATCGAGGCAAACTTAGTGAACTCTGCTTACTGACATCTGCAACACCATACACTGTTGGAAAGTTCAAAATTTAGCACAAGAGATACATGTTAATCAACTTCCTGTCATTATAACAAATATTCGAGATAATCAACTTCTAAAGAGGAAAGGTTTGTTTTGGCTCATGGTTTTAAAGGTTCCTGTCTATGATCATTTGGCCCTGTTGCTTTGGGGCCTGTGGCGAGGTAGCACATCATGGTGGGAGCATCTGACACAGCAAAACCACTCACCTCATGACCAGGGTGCAAAGAGAAGAAGAGGGACTGGGATGCCACAGGCCTCTTTAAGGACATGCCTCCAATGACCTAAACACCTCCCATTAGGCCTTACTTCCTAAAGGTTCCACCAACTCCTGATGGCACCACCCTGGGGAACAAGCTTTTACCACATGAGGCACTTAAAATCCAAACTGCAACAGAATGTATTATTAATAGAGATGAATAAGAGAATTTAAAACAGCATTCTGTTGGACATTACCACTTGAGGTACATTCAGTTACATCAGCTGAATCAGAACTAATAATAAACCCAAGACTTACTTTACATTGGCTAAATATTTACTTCAAAAAAAAGATTAGTATGTGAAATAATGCATATGTTAATTAGCTGGATTTAGTCATTCTATATGGTGTATACATATATTTAACACAAGAATTCACAAAATATTTTTGTTGATTAATTCTGTTACAATAATCTTCTGAAATTAATAATATAACAAAGTTCATAGAATAAATGTTAATATTATTTAATTGTCTATAAGAGTTTGCATTGAATGTTTGTCATAGATTGTTTTCAAAATTATCTGGACCTTTTTTTTCCTTTACAAAAATACCAATTGAAATGACTAATTCCACATGTTTAAAGGAATACTCAGGGGTTTGCTTGCTTATTTCAAGTTAACTTTTGGTAAATTACATTTTTTTTCTGGACATTTGTTCATTTTTATATGTTTTAAAATTTAGTGTCGCCGCCGGGCGCGGTGGCGCACGCCTGTAATCCCAGCACTTTGGGAGGCTGAGGCAGGAGGATCGCGAGTTCAAAGCCAGCCTCAGCAATGGTGAGGCACTTAGCAACTCAGTGAGACCCTGTCTCTAAATAAAATACAAAAAAAAAGGGCTGGGGATGTGATCCAGTGGTCGAGTGCCCCTGAGTTCAATCCCTGGTAACCACACAAAAAAAAAAAAAAAAAAAAAAAAAATTTAGTGTCATGAAAATTTTCTCTTAAATTCTTTATAACCTCTGATCCTCCTTGGGTTATATCCCATATCATTCTCTATATAATGTTGAAACATGTTTTGGTTTTGTTGAACTTTTTTACCTTTGTTTCTTTTTCATTGGTTTCTACTCTGTTATCTATAATCTCCACACTTCTACTATTCCTGGGTTTATTATAACTTATTATAAAAGTTATTTCATAAATTTTTAATTCACTACTTGTTGCATTAACTTTTGGCCTTTTATCTTGTCTATTATCCATTTAAAACTTTCAGTTTCCTTTTGTTGTACAACATGGGACTATAGTTGGTAATATTGTATTTTTATTTGGGATCCTTCCTCAAGTGCTAGGCAAGCCCTCCACCACTGAGTTACATCACCAGCCCCCAACATATTGTATTTTCAAAAATTGCTGAAAAAGTAGATTTTTAAGTATTCTCACTTCAAAAAGAATGATTAGTATGTGAAATAAAGCATATGTTAATTATCTGGATTTAGTCATTCTATGGTGAATACATATTTCAAAACACCATGTTGCACAAAATAACTTGTAAAATTTTTGTCAATAAAAATATATATATTTCCTTCTGTGCATTGCTATACCCAAAAGACCACAATATTTGTGTGTAGAATTTGTTTTTATTTTTTATGTCTACATATTTAAAAATTTTTATTATGATTTCTTCTTTGATCTATGAATTATTTAAAAGTGTGCTTTTAAATTTGCTAGCATATAGGATTTTCATAGTCAATTTTCACAAATTGATTTGAACTTTAATTCCATTGTAGTCAGAAACTGTGATTCCAATTCTTTAAAATATATTGACATCTGAATTGTGGACTACTAAGCAATCAAATTTCATAAGGTTCTGTGTGGCACGAAAAGAATGTGCATTCTCCAATAGTTTTATGGGATCTTATACATTCACTATGTCAAGTTTGTTAATTGTCTGGTTCAAAATTTACTTATTTTAGATTTTTTTTCATCTACTTGATCTATTAATTACTGAGTAAAATGAATTCTCATACCCACATTCTAGCCCTAAGAAAGAAATGGCCTCAAAAGTGAAGCCAGGTTTGGTTCAAGAACCACAGAGCAAAATTCAAGAAAGTGAAATGCAGGGGCTGACAGTATAGCTCAGTGGCAGAGTGCTTGCCTAGTGAGGATCTGGGCTCAATCCTTAGCACTGCAAAACAGAAAACACATAAAAAAGAAAAAGAAAGCAAACTGCCATCATATTCAGCTCAACATCATCAATAGCCTGAGGTGGGGTCAAGACTAGTCCTTTACAGAATCATAAGGACATACAGCCAGAGCCCCGGATGGTACCTGTCCTGTGGCCATAGTTCATATAGATCATTTGGCACCCTTATTCCAACTCAGCATATGTCCCAACTTCAAGGTCCCTACAGACCACTCCATGGACCACAAGTAGTCCATTTGGGATGCTGCCAAGATCTTACTGCCTCCATCCTATTTGGAATCTCAAGTTCATTCTTCAAACTTCAAAAAGTGGAGAAAGAAGTCAGACATGAAAGGTCACACATAATATAACGGTCGGTAATGGGTTCCCAAAGGACACTTTGCAGCAGTAAGGAACAAATTAGCAATACACACAAACTCTGGGTGGATTTATAAAACAGTATATTGAGTGAAGGAGAAAAATACACAAGAGACTACTATTAAAAAATTAATACCAAAAAAATAAATAACCCAATCAATAAATGGGCAAAGGAACTGAACAGACACTTCTCAGAAGAAGATATACAATTGATCAACAAACATATGAAAAAAATATTCAACTTCTCTAGTAATTAAGGAAATGCAAATCAAAACTACACAAAGATTTCATTTCACTCCAGTCAGAATGGCAATTATCAAGAATACAAGAACAATAAATGTTGGTAAGGATGTGGAGAAAAAGGTACACTCATACATTTTTGGTGGGACTACAAATTGGTGCAACCACTCTGGAAAGCAGTATGGAGATTCCTTGGAAAACCTGGAATGGAACCATCATTTTTTTTTTTTTTTTTTTTTTTGGTACCGGGGACTTGAACTCAGGGGCACTGGACCACTGGGCCACATCCCCAGCCCTTTTTTTTGTATTTTATTAGAGACAGGGTCTCACTGAGTTGCTAAGTGCCTCGTCATTGCTGAGGCTGGCTTTGAACTCATGATCCTCCTGCCTCAGCCTCCCAAGAGCTAGGATTACAGGCGTGCGCCACCACGCCCGGCTGGAACCATTATTTTGAAGCCAGAATTAGACAGGCAGTCAGTATAGATCAGGTCTGATCAAGGAAGCCAATTTTGATTGAGTCTGGGAAGTTAGACACTGTCCCCTGAGGGATTAAAATGTTAATTCCTTTAGAGCCCTTCCTCCACCCTTATCAAGAACCTGCCCCTGCTCCAAGCTGTTGCTAAGGTAACCTGTCCCAGGAATTGCCCCTCCCTATAGGGAGCTATAAGGTTGTTAATTAATGTGTCCTGGGCTGTTCCATCTTGCCCTTCCCCCTTCAGCCCACCCATTTCCCACCTTTTGGCCAACCCACCAAGCATTCCTGGGCCTGAATGAATGCAGGAAGGAGAGAGATAAGAGGAAGAGAGCAGGAGAACAAAGATAGCCTAAAAGACCTATAAAAAAGCAGAACACCCTTGCTTCTTGGGACACCAGGATACAAGCTATGGCCCCCTTCTCCATCCTGGGAGAAGTCTATGTTACCCCTTTTTTAAATAAACCCTGATTTATATGCTTGCCTTGGTGTGTTTCTCTAATGTTCAAATTTCAGCATGTGAGGGAGCAGAACTCCTCACTGATACCTGGCGGTATCAATTTGACCCAGCTATCTCACTCATACACAAAGGACTTAAAATCAGCAATACTATAGTGACACAGCCACATAAATTTTCATAGTGATACCACCGGCTACTGGTGATGAGTTCTGCTGCCTCATATACTGAAGTATAACATTAGAGAAGCACACCAAGGATGGAATGAGATGGACATCATTATGCTAGTACATGTATGACTGCACATATGGTGTGACTCTACATCATGTACAACCAGTGAAATGAAAAGTTGTGCTCCATTTGTGTACAATGAATTGAAATGAATTCTGCTGTCATGTATAACTAATTAAAACAATTTTTTTTAAAAAGACATCATTAAAAAAAAGAGAGAGTGACTACTGTTGGAGATCAGAGAATGATACCCACATAATGTGGAATTTTTTGGTATACTGAGAAATTTGACCCAAAGGAAATTAAGACATTAGAACCTGCCTCAGAATCAAGGTCCCTCTGACCTTCCCTGGTTTCTTCCCTCCTAGTACAGGCAGAAGCTTTCTGAAAATTTCCTTTATCTGCCCAAAGTTCAGACCTGCCAAAAAAGAAACAATGACATATAGTTGGTTTGCTGAGATTTCATTAACTAAACTCATATCACAGCAGAAAAGACTGAAGTCTATCAGCACTCCCAGACAGACTTTTGCCACACTCAGGTGTCCTCTATTTCAGTCCCAAAGAGAATTATTTGCTTACTGTCAGGCAGGGTGGTACACACCTCTAATCCTTGTGACTTAGGAGGCTGAGATGGGACAATTACAAATTTGAGGCCAGCTTAGGCAACTTAGTGAGGCCCTATGCAACTTAATGAGATTCTGTATCAAAATGAAAAATTGAAAAAGGCTTGGAGACATTGCTCGGTGGCAAGCACCCCTGGGTTACTGTGAGTCAAATAGAATTTGTCCCAGGACATTGTTTGTTCTCCAAACCCACTGAGTTCCCCTAAAAGTCATTTGTACTTCCCCTGAAATTCTCTATTCTCCTTCTATCCTATAGAAAAAGAAATATTTAAGTTTCTGAATTATGATGGGCTCCTGGATAATTTCAGTCCTGTGATTTTTGCCTGTGCTGTGATTTTTTTCCTTCTTTCGCATGTTAGTAGATCTGTATACCTTTTTTCCTAAAAAAAGACTTTCTAGAATCATAAACATCCTCCTGGTTAATTTGTGTATATGAGTATAATATATATTACATATTCATATTTACATATACATGCACACACAAATATATATTGTGGTACTTCCTGGGCCAGTGGGATGAATAGAATATAGCAGAAGCAATGGTATTGTCATGTTTTAGTCAGCTTTTTCAATGCTGTGACCAAAAGACCTGACAAGAACAATTTCTTTTTTTTACAAGAACAATTTTAAGGAGGAAAAATTTATTTGGGGGTTCATGGTTTCACAGGTGTCAGTCCATAGATGGCTGATTCCATTTCTTGGAGCCTGAGGTGAGTCAGAACATCATAGCAGAAGTGTGTGGCAGAGGAAAGGAGCTGGGGACAGGTTGCCAGGAAGCAGAGAGAGAGAACTCTGCTCAACAAAGACAAAATATATACCCCAAAGGCACATCCCCAAGGACCCACCTCCTCCAGTCACACCCTACCTGCCTACTTCAGGTGGTTTCCTATCTGGGGAATTCCTATTAATTCCCTATCAAGAATTGATTAGGTTAAAGCTCTCACAACCCAATAATTTCACCTTTAAACTTTCTTACATTGTTTCACACATGAACTTTTGGGGGATACCTCATATCTAAACCATAACATGTCACTTCCAAATTAGGTTATAAAAATGCAATTTCTATTTTGAATACTTTCTTATTTCTTTCTCTCTTATTTCTCTCTTCTCTCTCTCTCTCTCTCTCTCTCTCTCTCTCTCTCTCTCTCCCCCCCCCTCTCCCTTTCATATTCTGGGGTTGGGGGGAGGAAGCTTCCTTGTGTGAGCAATACTATGAAGAGCCCCACATGATGGTGGAGAACTGAGACCCCAGGCAACAACCAGCAAAAAAGAGACCTGTTAACAACCATGAGAGAGAGAGAGAGAGCTTGATAGGGGATTCTCAGCCCCACTTATGGGGTTATTATGCCAGCTCATGAGAGTCAGCAATTTAGAACCACCCAAGTAAGCCACTCCTGAATTCCTAATCCCATTCTCAATGAAACAGGGAGATGCTGCAGTGGCAAACAACCACCATGAGGAATACTTGCCAAGACCTATCACATTTGAACAGAAAAATGGTGAACATGGAGAGCCTTGGATTTCAGGCAGGGTACATGTTTGTCTGGGAAGAAGTAACAGTTCCAAAGAGTGTCTGATTAAACTGTCAAGATCCAGGAGCATACAGAAACCATGCGAGAAGTGGTTTGTTCCAGAATAATCCAATCCTAGTGTATGAAAACCAGTCCCATGGTGCTGTGAGACTGAATAAAAAGGCAGACAGCTCCAGGATTGCAGAGTGAAATCTATTGGGAATTTACTGACAGGATCATCATCCTGGGTGGCATCAAGACCAGGTTTATTCTATCAATTAGGGTCAAAAGAAATAGTGTATATGAAGTGGTCAGGAGAAAAATGACTTCATTCAAGCTGGAATTTACCTGGTTTATCTCAAATTAATATCAAATAGATGCACACTGGGTGTGGTGACGCATTTGTGTAATCCCAGCTACTTGGAAGTTTAAGTAGGAGGATCACCATGTTTGAGTTCTGCCTGGGCAAGTTAACAAGACCCTCTCTCTCTCTTTCTCTCTCTCTCTCTCTCAGACACACACATACAAACACGCACGCACACACACACAACCAAGTCAGATACATTCCTGGCATCAGGATCCAGTTGTAAAGCTCCACAGACTAGTCCAATGATTGTGTCTATTTATGTAGGGAAACTATGAAGGGAAAACTACTTGGGTTACTCAGGGGCAATCATGGTGGTTACAAATCAAGATGGCTACACCTAAGTGGAGTCCGTACATGGGTGCCCCTAAGGGAAAACAGTTCTGCACTATGAAGAGAGAGGGAAGAAAGAGATGGCAATAGCACTAATGTGTATTGCCTATAACTTGGTCTTACAGCTGAGAGAGAGATAGTTGAGGAATTTTCCAGAGGTTGTTTAAGGGGTTTTATTGTACACCACACCAACCTCTTGGATGTCAAACACGAAGAATATATGAACCCTTAGGAAAGAGGAAATAGCAGTTGTAGGAAGCTAGAGACTGCTCAACTTCACTCTTCACCTTCTCCCCCTACTCATTCCCCCCTGTTGACATCAGAAATAAATCTGTCCAGGTCCTATGCATGTATGCCAGAGGAGGGCTCGGGGAGGAGGAAGAAGAGGATGAGGAGGAAAAAGAGAAAAAGAAGAGCAGTAAAAAAATAAAAAGTAATGCAAATACAGATAGAAGAATGCATACAGAAGAGGAATAATCCAAGGAAACAGAAAAGTTGAAAACCAGTGGGCAGTAAAACACAAGCCAGCAGATCTTGGGAAAATAAAATGGAAAGGAGATATACGTTATGAAAAAATACTAAAGGGAGATAAAACTATGTCGTGATGGGCAAACGTTCAACTTATGCAGTCAAGGGGGAGAAATAAGGAAAGTCCAGCGCTTCTGCCCTTTTTCAATGCTTTATTCACTCAAATCACTCAATACAATTTCACTCTATAGGTTCTTAATCAAGAAAATGACAATCCTTAATGCTAGGCACTGTAATAGACATAATCAATCCACAGCAAACAAATCTAAGTTAATTCTAAGCACTGTAAACACACTTAATCATGACAAGCTCATGACAGACAGTCCCTCTGCATGCTAAGCTCAAGTGCCAGATCTAAAGTCTCAAGCCTTAGGCTGTAAGCCTAGCAGATGCACACTCACTCAGACTGTGGTGAGCAGATCGGGAACCACAGCAGGCTTCTCCTGATGTGGAGCTGATAGCTGGTTGAGGAGAGGGTCATAGGGAGAAGTGGCAGTTCTCACCAGGGTCGGGATGTGGCTGTAGAGTTTGAGAGCAGTGAGGAAGATGCAGAGGATCGGGTAAACGATGAGCAGAGTTGGGATGTCAGTCCAGGTCCTCATCAGGCTCTCCAGCAGGTGGGCATCAGTGTCAGCTGGCTGAATGTCTGTTCATTGGCTCCATCATTTATACTAAAATTTGGGGCTTCTGATCATCCTTTCAATCCCTATCAGTTGCTACTGGGTTTCTCGGTGACGTCATTCATCCTGAGGTTAAAACATCTGGTCTGGTAGTCCCCACCCTGATTTTCTCGCCTATCAGGCTATGCCTGATGACTATATTGGAGGACTCCATAGGTGTGCCTGGTGGGGACTGCAGTTTCAAAGTGAAGTTTTAAAATGGAGTTGCTTAGGCTAAGGCCTAAGGCCATCCTTATAAAGTAGAAAATAATATTTAAAATATAGTAAAAGGCATAAATTTTTAAAACCCCAGAAAGAGTTGAATAAAGGAAAACAATATAACAAATATTAGAGAAGATAATAGAGGTAAAAGTCGAAAGAGATCTAATATACACATGGTTGATATTCATTTATAGATTACCAAAGACAACAGAGGCAAACAAAAGAATTTTTAAGAAAGTTTTTAAAAAAATTTTATAGAAGAAAATTTCCAAAATAAAGACTTAAATTTCAAAACAAAAGACCATAATATTCCAGGAAAAACTGGGGTAGAATGACCCAAAACCCAAGACACATCCCAATGAAGGGAAAAAAAAAAAAAACAATCCAGGTATAGAAAAGCAGAAGGTTCACATAAAGCAAAAAAGAAAGAAGTGCTGGGCATAGTGGTACATGCTTCCTGTTCTTAAAGATTTAATGGTTAGGGGGAATTATCCTTATCTCCCTGAGTTCCAGGATCTGGTCTATGTAAAGGTCACAAAAGCCCCCTCCCTCCACTATAGGGAAACTTTTGTTCTTATCATCATTTTAAGGCCTGCATTTCTCCTGCAGGTAGCCTATAGTCCCAGAAACTTGGAGACTCAGGCAGGAGGATCACAAGTTTGAGGCCAGCCTGAGCAACTTAGTGATGATGACCTAAGCAACTCAGCAAGACCCTGTCTCAAAAAAAAAAAAAAAAAAAAAAAAAAGATAAAAAAAAGCATGGGTATGGTGCCCCTGGGTTTAATCCTTGGTACAAAAAAAAAAAAAAAAAAAAAAAAAAAGAGTGAAAGCATGTGGCAGTCAGCACAGTGGGCACATTTTGTTTCCTTAACCTCATGTTTCACCACTCACATCTGTCTGTCCTCTTTATGTGAAATGTAGTTGGTATAGGAACAAAAAATGCTATGAGTTAAGCAAATATTTTATTTTAGAAATAAGACTAAACATCAATGATACAGGACTGGAAACCTCAGTGGTAGAGCACTTGCCTAGCATGCATGAGACCCTGGGAGGGAAATTAAAAATACAGTATCAAGTGCTTCAAAATTTGTTAAGAGGTTAGGTCTTACATTAAGTGTTTTAACATGCACACACCCAGAAGTGACACAGGGGAGACTTTGAGAGATGTTGGGTATATATCTATGATCTTGATTATGGTAGTGGTATCATAGGTGTTTGCAAATGTCCAAACTTATCAGGTTGAACACATGAAAAACGTGCAGTTCTTTGTTTATTATTGTACCTTAATAAAGCTGTTTTTTAAAAAAGAAAAAGGTTAAATAACCATGAGAGCTGTTCATCCATTAATGTTCAAAACACTAGAAAAACTAGGATAATAGGAACATACCTCAATATTGTAAAAGGTATATATGTTAAACCCAAGTCCAACATCATTCTAAATGGAAAAAAATTGAAAAAATTCCCTCTAAAAACTGGAACAAGACAGGGATGCCCTCTTTCACCACTTCTATTCAACATAGTCCTTGAAACTCTAGCTAGAGCAATTAGGCAAAAGAAAGAAATTAAAGAGATATGAAAAGGAAAAGAAGAGCTCAAACCATCCCTATTTGCTGATGACATCATTCTGTATTTAGAAGACCCAAAATACTCCACCAGAAAATTTCTAGAACTCATAAATGAATTCAGCAAAGTAGCAGGATATAAAATTACACACATAAATCAATTATGTTCCTATACACCAATGATGAACAAACTGAGAGAGAAATTAGGAAAACTATCCCATTCACAATAGCCTCAAAAATATAAAATACTAAATACTTGGAATCAATCTAACACTTAAAATGGTCTCCTCTACAATGAAAACTACAGACCTAACTGAAAGACCTCTAAAGAAAAAGAAAGAAATTGAAGAAGACCTTAGAGGATGGAAAGATCTCCCATGTTCTTGGATAGGCAGAATTAATATTGTCAAAATGGCCATACTACCAAAAGCGCTATACAGATTTAATGCAATTCCTATTAAAATACCAATGATGTTCTTCATAGAAATATAAAAAGCAATCATAAAATTCATTTGGAAAAATAAGAGGCCCAGAATAGTCAAAGCAATCCTCAGTGAGAAAAGTGAAGCAGGAGGCACCACAATACCAGACCTTAAGTTATACTACAAAACTATGAGCTATACCAACAAAAATGGCATGGTATTGGCACAAAAACAGACATGGAGACCAAAGGAACAGAAGACACAGAGACAAACACACATAAATACAGTTATCTCATACTAGACAAAGGCACCAAAAACATACATTGGAGAAAAGAGCCTCTTCAACAAATGGTGCTGGAAAACCTGGAAATCCATTTGTAGCAGAATGAAATGTCACTCCATCTCTAACTCTGCACAGAACTCAACTCAAAGTGGATCAAGGACCTAGGCATTAGACCAGAGACCCTGCACCTACTAGGAATAAAACTATGGCCAACTTAGGAACTGACTTCCTTAACAAGACTCCTAAATGCAAGAATTAAAATCAAGACTCAATAAATGGGATGACATCAAACTAAAAAGCTTTTTCACAGCAAAGGAAACAATCAAAAATGTGAAGAGAGAGCCTACAGAATGGGAGAAAATCTTTGCTACCTGCACCTCAGATAGGGTATTAACCTCCTCGATATAGAAAGAACTTGAAAAACTTAACACCAAAACAAAACAAAACAAAACAGCCAAATAACCCAATCAATAAATGGGCAAAGGAACTAAACAGGCACTTCACAGAAGAAATATGAATGGTCAACAAATATAGTTTAAAATGTTCAACATCCCTAGCAATAAGAGAAATGCAAATTAAAACTACACTGAGATTTCATCTCACTCCAGTCAGAATGGCAATTATCAAGAATACAAGCAACAATAAATGTTGGCAAAGATGTGGGGAAAAAGGTACACTCACACATTGCTGGTGGGACTGCAAATTGGTGCAACCACTATGGAAAGCATTATGGAGATTGCTCAGAAAACTTGAAATGGAACCACCATTTGACCCAATTATCCCACTCCTCAGTAAATACCCAAAGAACTTAAAATCAGCATACTACAGTGAAGCAGCCACATCAATGTTTATAGCAGCTCAATTCACAATAGCTAAGCTATGGAACCAACTGAGGTACCCTTCAACAGATGAATTGATAAAGAAAATGTGGCATGTATACACAATGGAATATTGCTCAGCCACAAAGAAGAATGAAATTATGGCATTTGCTGGTAAATGGATGGAACTGGAGACTATTCTGCTAAGTGAAATAAGCTAATCCCCAAAAACCAAAGGCAGAATGTTCTCTCTGATATACGGATGCTGACTCACAATAAGGCAGGGGAAGAGAAGAACAGAAGTTCATTGGATTAGACAAAGGGGATTAAGAGAAGGGAGGGGGGGTGAGAATAGGAAAGACAGTAGAACAAATCGGACATAAGTTTCCTATGTTCGTATATAAATACACAACCAGTGAAACATCACATCATGTTCAAGCACAAGAATAGTATCCTAATTAGAGTAAATTATATTCTATGTATATATAATATGTCAAAATACATTCTACTTGAATGTATATCTAAAAAGAACAAATTTTTTAAAGTAGGAGAATAGTGCATGTATATCTATGTAATATTAGGAGGCCATTAAAAATCATTTTTACAAAAAATAAAACTAGGAGTGCTGTTGCTATAAATAGGAATATTTGGGTACCTCACAGAATTGTTTATAAATATAGATAAATATAGCACCCCCACCTTTTCTTTTCTTTCTTTCTTTCTTTTTTTTTTTTTTTTTTTTTTTTTTTTTTTTTTTTTTTTTTAGGTACTGGGCATTGAATCCAGGGTAATATATCACTGAGCTACATCCCCAGGCCTTTTTATTTTATTTTGAAACAGAGTCTCACTAAGTTGCCAAGGTTGGCCTACGAACTTGTAATCCTCCTGCCTCAGTCTTCTGAGTTTCTGGGATTAAAGTTATGTGCCACTGTGCTCAACTAGATAAATATAACTTTAGGGGTTACCTAGTCAAGAACATCCAAAATAATGCTACAAGACTGGTCTAGTGAGGACTGGTGTATTGCCCTTGCCAAGTACTGGGAGCTGCAGCTTATAACCCCAACACCTGGTACCAGACCCTAGAGGCCACCACTGTCATTGCTACACCTAATCATCCTGAAACTTGAACTTGAGAGTGCACCTAATTGATGGGCTTACAGTACACATCCACACCCAAAGTGCCAGGCAAACTAGAAAGTAAGCACCTGTATTTTCAGCTTTTGTAGAGGCAAGTAAAGTCTGTCTCCTACCCAGATCATGTGGAAGAGAATTTCCCAAATAATAAGAAGATTCAGCTGCTAGGCAACATAGCAGAAGGACATATCTCCTTTATAGAATAAGACAATATAGTTTAGAAAAATCAAGAACATAAGCCCTATCGTAGTCTATTTTTCATTATTATAACAAAATACCCAAAGATGAATACTTTAGAGAGAAAAGAAGCTTATTATTTACCTCACTCTTGAAAGTCCCATATAGAGGGACTCTATCCCTTCAGCCTCTGGTGGCAACGCCCTTGGCTGCATCACAACATGGCAGATTAGCACGATGGTAGAAGTATACACAAGAGAGAGAAATCAATCAGTGATGACAGAGTCTTCCGAGGACATTCCAAGACAGTATACAGTCCTGTGGCCTACTTGAGAATCCATGTAGACAACATTTCAAAGGAGATACATTCTTGGTTTTGACTGGACATTCATAAAAACTTAAAAAAAAAACACGATAGAGCTAACACTTATCAGTAAGTTTTGAATTTATATTGTTTCATCCCATGTACAAAACAAAAAAAAAAAAAAAAAATATAGAGGAAGAAAGCACATGGTAAGAAAGGAAGCCAAAGAGATTCAGGGGCCAGACACACTCTTTATACAACAACCCACTCTGAAGGTAACTAACCAGGGTCCTACGAGAACTATAATTAATCCTTTCTGAGGGGTACCGCCCCATGGCCTGGTCACCTCCCACCAGACGCACTTCTTAGAGGTTCCACCACCTCTCATGTGGACACACTGAGGACCAAGCTTCCTGTACATGGAACCTTGGGGGACAAACCACATCCTAGCAATAGTGGGCCCTGTACACTGAACGTTTAGGTGCAAATAATCTGTAACTGTGATCAAGTTACTTAAGCTGTAGGAGCCTGAGCTTCATCTTTAAATGGAGATAATAATAGTACCATTCTTACAGTGCCGTTGTCAGAATTAAAGAAGCACATAGTAAGTGCTCAGAGTTGGATATAAAACATTATTATTATTATACCCACCTCTTCACTGCCCAGTGTCAACTTCTCTGCCCACAATTATAATCTCCAAAGTACTCTCATTTGATAAAATTAAATTATCCTCATGCAAAGAAAAATATACTCACCCTTTCTCTAAAGTTTCAAAACCTAAACAGTTACTACATCTGGCTTTAAATCCAAGACACTTGGGAAATGCCTGTTTCTTCTTTATTCTATCATAGCCCTTATTGATGGTCTTTAATGTGTACACAAATTTCAAGGTTAGCTAATATCAGTATGCCCTATAAAAAATGTGCAGGGTAAAGGATCACTGTAATTTGATTTTAATATTCATATACTGTGATTTTTTTTTTTCATTTTTGAGATGGGGGTCTTACTATGTTGTCCAGGCCTTGACTCCTGATCTTCCTGCCTCAGTCTTCTGAGTCTCTGGGATTATAGCACTCCTTGTTGCTGGTGCCAGAAGCCTGGATTGTAAGTACAGGGTTTTAAGGCTGGGAATGTCCTTCACTGTCCTGATGGTAGTTGCCTTCTCACTCCAAGGTTTGTAATCCTGTTTTTTCCCTTTTGAATATACTCTGTCATGTGGGAGGTATCCCTTGAGACCTTGAGAAAGGACAAATGAGAAGTAAAATTTTGAGAACTCCCATGTTTGGGGACAGAAATGTGGAAGGAAGGATAGATTACAAAGGAACATAAAGCTTCTTTGGGGTCATATGGATGTATTCACTATCTTATTTGTAAGTGATGGTTTCATTTTTGTATCCATATGGCAAATTAAATTGTGACAATAGATTGTATGCCAATTATATTTCAAATAATCTGCAAGAACAGAAAAAGAGAAAAATGCATGTATACAAAATTAAATTTATCAGTTTATGTTATCAGCAAGTCTGTGGGAAACAGATACTCTTCTAGAGGGCTGGTGGGAATGGAAAACTGTGTTCAATCTCTATGGAGAAGAATTAGACAATATCTGGATAAATTACAAATGTGTTTAGTCTTTAGCCCAATAATTTTTTTTTTTTTTGTACCAGGGATTGAACTCAGGGGCATTCAACCACTGACCACATCCCCAGTCTGTGCTTTATTTAGAGACAGGGTCTCCCTGAGCTGCTTAGTGCCTTGCCATTGCTGAGGCTGGCTTTGAACTTGTGATCTTCTTGAATCAGCCTCTGGAACTGCTGGGATTACATCCACTGGGATTATAGGCATGTGCCAGTAATCCCACTTTTAAGAACATGTATCCAATATACATTGGCAGAAATAAAAAAACAACATCTGTTCAACACTATTCATTGAAATGCTATTTGTAACAGCAAAAGACTAGTTCAGTCTAAGTGTCCATCAGCAGAATATTGATAAATGATAGTGTATCTGTATAATAAAGCACTACGCAGTTGAAAGTAAACAAAGGTCTTGATGTACTTCTATGAAGTTATCTTCTGGATGTATTATTAAGTGAAAATATCAAGTTATAGAATATTATGAATATTGTTACTTTTTATTCTTGGAAATGCCCCATCTTGATTTAGGTAATAGCTACCTAGGATGCATATATAAACCTTCATTGAGTTGTATGAACATTTAAGGTTAGTACACTTTACCATATATCTGTTACTTCTCAACAATTATTTTTCTAACTAGATAGGAATGAGTGGAAAGAAGAAGAAATAGAGACAGTAAAGATTTCCCTATGATGAAAAGAATGGTTTGGCCCAATGCAGTGACGCATGCCTGTCACCCCAGAAACTCAGGAGGCTGAGGCAGGAGGATTGCAATTTTGAGACCAGCCTGGGTAACTTAGCAAGATCCTGTCTCAATTTTTCAAAATAATCAAAAAAGGACTGTGAATGTAGCTCAGTGATAAAGCACCCTGGGTTCAATCCCCAACAACAACAATAATAACAACAAAAAGACTAGCTAGAACAGAAGGGAATGACAAAGACAAGTTTTTCTCTTTCATCCTTCTTTCCTTTTTCTCTGCCTTCCTTCTTCCTTTTTGTAATGGGAAAGTCTTAAGCATGTCTAAAAGCCAATGGATGATGAGAAAGAGTAGTTGGAGGGTTAGATTGAGTCCACATAAGAGAAGAAGCCAGGCACAGTGGTGCACACTTGTAATCCCAGCTACCCAGGAGGCTGATGAAGGAAGATCACAACTTGGAGACCAGTTTCAATAACTTAGGGAGACCCTGTCTTGAAATAAAGAGTAAAAAGGATTGGGAATGTGGCTCAGTGGTAGAGAACCCCTGGTTCCATCCCCCTCCCAAAAAAAAGGAATGAAGAAAGAGGAGGTATCATCAATAGTGTAAGGTCCTTGAAAAGCTGGAAGGGTATAAGGGTCAAAGCCCAAGTACAGTTGTCCTTAGATGGGGGTGAAACATTTCTCCCATCCCAGCAGGGGCAGGAGGCTAGAATGGAGACAGCTATAGGGGACTTGTAGGTGTAGGAGCACCAGGCACAAATTTATTCTGTAAAGGAACTGAGAGAATGACAGCACATTGGAGGAGTCGAAGAAGTGGTAGAATCCAGTAAATGGAAATGATTGGAATACTCGTCATGGGAAGTAGGAGAGTAAGAAGTAAGTGGAATGGGTAAATATAGTAAGGTTGCCAGATATTAAGGACCTATTTAACCATGTGACTTTCTCTAACAGGCCTAAATGGAACCATCCACAGCTGAGTCTTGACAAAGGGGTACAACTAAAAGAGACTAGTAAGGGCCTTTGGATAATTGGCCAAGTTACTAAAATGATGTGTCATGCAAACTAAGGTGGGTAGATGGGGAAGTAAAGAAAGCAGAGGGCTGATGGATAAGAAGGGACAGAAGGCTTGAAGGATTGGAGTTCCCATGAGAAGGAAAAGTCAACTCTCACAAAACTGTTTGAAAGATGTTGGTAGGAGTGGGATGTGGCCAGAAAGGCACTTCTTGGATTGGTGACTTAAGGCATGGCTGGTGAGGACAGAGTCTAAGGGATGGCCATGGGTTTGGAAAGCTGAAGCAAAACAGGTGTTCCCTGCCACACAGAGATTGAAAGCTGATTCAGCATTTCCAACAGTATGTTCTGAAGAACGTTGTCCAATAGCAGGCTCATGCCCTAATGATGCATTATTAAGATTTGGACATGTCTTGCAGCAAAAGCACCTGTTTGCCACGTTTAACTGAGTGCTCCCTGAAACCTTTAATTCCTGACATATTTTTTATTGTAATATCTGTTCTGTTCTGCTAGACTAACATTCTTCCAAATGCACTTTAACAACCGCATTTTGTATGTCGCATGCTGAAACTCTTACATTAGTGAAATAATTATCACAGCCTGTGATCATTTTTTAAAATATCTGCTTTAATGTCTTTCAATATGAAAAGGTTATTTGCTTACCAAAAGTATGTATAAGAGTACAACATACTTTAAAAACCTTAAAAGGAATATGTTTCATTAGGTTAATCCAGTTAGGTTTATTTTACTTTTCTACGAAGGTAAACAAAAAATAACACTGTTGTGTTAGATAATTAGGGTCAGGATTTAACCACTAAGCATTAATATACTTCATTTTTAACATTAATCAGCCTCCTGTTAAAGCTAATTATATTCCTTCTGTGCAAAAGATGCTGAATAATAAAGGTTCTGATGTTAATCACATCAAATATGTATTTCTATTCTTTTAATGGCATAATTCTACCATATGTAATAAAAAAGAGTAAAGAACAACCATTAAAAATGAACACATAGAAAAGATCTCTTTTCTTATTTTGTTTCTCAGATATTTAAGAACAATAATTTAAAAGTTGGTACATTGTGTAAAGTGAATTAACGCTTTTGCAGCCCCTCCCTGTAGGAGAATTATCTTACCCACTTCATTGACATTATCCTTGGCTAGTGAAATTTGAGTGGAAGTGAGTTGGGTCACCTAAGAGCAGAAACTTTAAGAGCCAATTCATGATTCACCCATGTGTCATTTCCTTCTGCCCCCAAACCAGCAATATCACAGGAAAAGGCTGCTTTGTCAACAGAGGTCTCTGAATAAAGGTAACACAGAGCAAAGGTTCAGCTGATTCTGAAAGGACAGGTGTTAGAAGCAAGAAATAAATTCTTGTTGATACTAGCTACTAAGACTTGGGGATCATTTGTTATCACACCATAACCCAGCCTGTTCTGGCTTACACAGAAATCACATTCTCCACATCCTATTCATTTCCCCAAACTGGCAACTGTTGATGAACAGAAGTAAACATAATCACAAAATCATAAAACTCTTCTAACAGAACATCTAGAACAGTTGTGGCAAATTGGTTTCATCTCTCATGTCAACTCTAATGGGCTCATAATGATGGCTTGAGTTGACTTTATAGAGAAGTGTTCTGAAGCCATGTCCTTGCCTGATAGAGTGCCATAGTTATTAGCACATTCTGATAGAAGGACAGGTGATAAGCAGTACATGTTTGGTCTATAAGGCACAACTTATACTCTATCATTTCTGGGTGGCTTTTTTTCCCTGCATTTGTTCAAGAGGCATTATTTCTAAATATACCAAGAAATAAACAAATACAAACTAGTTCACAAAATATTTAGATTAATAAGTAATTTTACTTATTACTTACTGATACAAGGAGGGGGGGGAAGTGTTAGCATCAGATCTGACCACAAGATTTCTCCTAAGCCAGATGACTGGCTTCTTAGAAGCAACTACAATTGATGTTTAAGTTATTAAGGTGGCCCTCTAGGCCAAGCCAGGATGGTGTGCAAGAAGAAAATAGTTTGACTTTTTTGTATTAGAAATGCACAGTACTTTTGGAGTTGGAGCTGAATGAACCAGGAGGAAAGAGAGGAGGGTTCAAGAAGAGGGTCAGAAGGGGTCTTATAACATGGCGGGAGGCCTAGGGAAGGTGCAACCATAGAAGTTCTCCCAGGGGACAGAAAGGCTGCAGACTTTTAAGAATATACAGTTGCAAGTGTTCTGCCCTTCTAATCTATAACACTCCTAATCCTAAAACATGCACAAAGACACAGAATTATGGGTTGAATTTTGTCCTCTTGAGATGTATATGTTAAAATCCCAGCCCCCAGTACCTCAGAATGTATCTTTACTTGGAAGTAAGGTTGTTGCAGATGTGGTGAATTAAGATGAGGTCATTTTAACTAATTCTACCATTATTCCTATCCCCTTGCCCCCTCCCCTCCCCATCCCCTCTTTGTTCTATTTAAAGTTTCTTCATTCCTCTCATCCCCCCCAAGTACATGCATGAAGACACAATTGTTGTGAAAATACTTTATGTAAAACCAGCGACTTGAAAAATTGTGCTCTTTGTATGTAATAAGAAATTAATTGCACTCTGCATACATGTATAACAAATTAGAATAAAAATAAATTTAAAAAAAGATGAGGTCATCCTGAGGTAGGGTGAACCCCTAATCCAATATGGCTGCTGTCCTGATAAAAAGAGGACATTTGGACACACACATGGAGAGTGCCATGTGAAGGTGGGAATCATGCTACCAGAAGTCAAGCCACCAGAAGATAGAGGACTGGAACAGATTCCTTGTAACCTCAGAGGGAGCACAGCCCTGCTGGCACTTCAACCTCAGACTTTTGGCTTCTAGAACTGTGACACAATGCATTTCTATTGTTTAAGTTACTCAGTTTGCATGACTTCATTACAGCGACCCTAGGAAAGTACCCCCCCCCTCTCTCTCTGACACACACACACGCACTGCATTGCCCAAATCTTCATTATAGTGTACACCACCCACACAGCCCTGAATAATAGCACTCTGAGGACTGGGGTTTGTAGGGGAGCCCAGTAGGTAGACAGGTTATGGAGAAAGAACAAGACAAGCAGGAGGAGGCAGAATGTGGAGTAGAGAACAAGAAAGAGTTGAAGCAGAGACTAGTGGCTGAGGGGACAGAGT
Source organism: Tamias sibiricus (assembly GCA_025594165.1). NCBI lineage: Eukaryota > Metazoa > Chordata > Mammalia > Rodentia > Sciuridae > Tamias > Tamias sibiricus. The sequence goes on from CM046659.1 coordinate 53,249,095, forward strand.
TTCCTTCCTTATGTCCCTTGGAAAAGTATCTGGGCTTTTACCACATAAGGGATGGAGATTTGAGACCATTTTTACTAAATCATAAAGGACCAGTTGAGCACATCAAGCTGGAAAAGTTGGAAACACCTGGAGGCCGACATCTGGCTCGTGCTACTAATGTCAAATGGGTGTGTTGGGTTCACCATCAGGGAGTAGTGTAAGTAATGAGCCACTGAAGGCAAAATGGTCACTGCCTCCTCCTTGAAGAAAGCAGCCCCTGCAACAGTCCAGGCTGCTCTGTCCTTGGCCTCATGCTCATTATTCTCTGTGCAGCAATAATGAGTTTGCTGCTCTATGGGCTTTTAAGGTAAGGAGAAAGGATAAGGGATAAGCTGAGTTTGATGCCTGCTGACTCATAAGACAAGGGGCCCAAGCCTGCCTCTGATGCAGTGTTTACACTTCAGTCAGGAATGATTTCCATTTCCTCTCCAGCAAAGAGGCTGCTAAAGAAAGCTAGTCCAGCATCCTGAGATCTAGACACCCTGTCTCAGCTGCTGACTGATGAGAGGCAGAGAGAAGGAAGGAGCAGGGACATTCCCTTTTCAACCCTCCCCTTTTAGCTCCTGTATAAGCAAGCTGCTGATTCCTATCAGATGGGAATTACACTGAGCTCCGCCAACTTTACAAAAGGCTGTCCCATGTTAGGCACTCATTGAGATCAACCCCTTCTACTCAGGGAGTGTGCAACCCAGAGGGAGTGTCAGCGATGAAATATAGGACAAGGTTAAATGACATGTAGGCTGAACTGGGCTAAAGTGACATGGTATGGGCATTCATAAGAAAAACTGTGATTGGCTGGATTGGCTGTGTCTTGGGAGATCAAGGAGAAAGCCACACAAAAGGGGACACCTAAGGCTGAGGGAGGACTTCCAAAGGTAGAGAAGTAACACTCCCAGCTGTAGGAAAAATAATGCAGCATTTTCAGAACCTGGAAGTGTTCTCTGGAAACTCAAGTTGGGGGTGGGGGAGAGGGAATTCTGTGCTCTGGAATTTGTATTTTATTCTAAACACAGTGGGGGAAAATAATGCAGAATTTTTTAAAAGCATGGAGTGAGGTAAACATTACATTTTAGTAAGATAACTTGTGATCGATCTAGAAACATATCTGCAACTCACTGAGCCCTTGATCATGGCTAGTCACTGTGCTAAAAGTCTTAGACATTATCTCTTCAGGCAAAAGTACATTACTAAACTGAGTTGCAGAGACTGGGGCTACACATAAATCCGGAGCATGCACAGCCTAACTTGGGACTATGACCTTTGACCAGACTGTTTTAAGGTGATTTTGCAACATTTCCTCATCAGATACCCAGTCGCTCTAGAAGCTGGCAGATGATAATTCCCTTATCACTCACCCAGGTTTATAGACAGAGACCCCAAAGCAGTGAGTTTTAAGAGCTGTCCAGAAAGTTGGTAGCAGAACTCACACAAGATTTCTGATTTTGAAGCACCAGGTTAAATTTAAAAATCATATCTCTATGGACATCAAAAAGATGGCAATGAGGATAGAGAAAAAGCAATACCCAGCCAGTTGTGGTGGCACACACCTGTAATCCCAGCAGCTTGGGAGGCTGAGGCAAGAAGATCATGAGTTCAAAGCCAGCCTCAGCAACTGAGTGAGGACCTAAGCAACTTGGCGAGACCCTGTCTCTAAATAAAATATAAAAAAAGGGATAGGGGGGCTGGGGTTGTGGCTCAGTGGTAGAGAGCTTGCCTAGCACACGTGCAGCCCAGGTTCGATCCTCGGCACCAAGTACAAATAAACGCGTTGTGTACAACTAAAGCAAATAAATAAATGTTAAAAAAAAAAAAAAGGGATAGGGATTGGCTTAGTGGTTAAGCACCCCTGAATTCAATCCTTGGTGCAAACAAACAAACAAAAGGCACTATCCTTTCCTATAAAGCTAATATGTATTATTTTAAAATACCCCCTTTTGGTTAAAAAGTAAAATGCAAGTGTTCATGGCAGAAAAATGGGGAAATACTAAAAATTCAAAGAAGAAAGGAAATCCAATTTCTCACTATCAGAAATACCCTCTATGAATGTTGGTATACTTCCCTAAAGGAGTTTATGTGGTTTTATTGTTTACTGAGTGACAGCCTTTAATTTCACTCCCTTTTCTAAAAGCACAGATCCAAAAGGTGGGACTCAGTCAATAATCATTGCCCTTGTTGTGTGCTGAGTATTCTTCCAGACACCGTGGTATCTGAGAAAGACTATATTCCTTAATCTAATAGGCTATATTCAAAGAGAATGCACAAATACTGGATCAGAGAGCTGGATAAACTGCCACATGAGCAAACTAGATACAGGAATTCAAAAAAGGAAAGCTGGTCAGAAGAGGCTTAGTGGAGGAAGTGAGCTGAAGCTGAGCTATGACCAAGGTTGAGATTTGAGGTTACAGAATGAGGGAGAAATGCACTCTGGGACCTAGCATAAGGAAGCAGGGCCAAAAACAGTCAGGACAATGGCTGGCAACACAACGGGCTTGGGTGCCTGAGGACATTGGGTTGGAGATTACAGGGTGTGAACTGAGGCCCCAATAACACAAGTTTTGCCAGCAACCCCACCCAGTGCACTGTTATCAAAGCCATATTCTTTCCCAAGACCCATGTAGAGATCAAGGCTACGTACAAGAAGCCATTTTAGGGGATGGGGTTGTGGCTCAGAGGTAGAGCACTTGCCTAGCATGTGTGAGGCACTGGGTTCGATCCTCAGCACCACATAAAAATAAAAAAAAAAAATATTGTGTCCACCTATAACTAAAAATAAATATTAAAAAAAAAGAATCCATTTTATCTACTCTTTCCAATACAACCAAACCTAAGATGCAACCAGGAAACTACCACCTGATTCATTCCTTGGGGAAATGGCACAAGTTCATCAGCCTGAAAAGTCTTCAAACGTCCTTGAAGCTGATGTCCAGGAAGTACCAAGTCAGGACCACAGGAGACATGATCGAACAAAATCGTGGCACAAAGTGAAAAACCAGCATATGCCAAGCAAATCCTGCACATGTGCCAAAACCTGAATTCTGCTGCCCAAGTAGCCCTGAAACAAATAATCTCTTTTTCCCAGAGGCAAAGGGGCATCTGGGAAAGCCCCAAGATTAGATATTGGCAGCTCTACCCACTGTGTGACCTTGTGCACTAACTTGATTGCTTTGAGCTTCCATTTCCTCTTCTGTAAAATGAGGATAAAAGCACCCACTTCATATTTCTGAGATGAAGATTAAACAAGATAATATATGCAAAGCATCTCGTACAATATCTGGCATTAAGTCCTGGGTAAAAACACTGCTTCTTCTTCACTTCCTTCTATTAGTTTCATATTAGAAAGTCAGATCAAGAGGGTTAGTGTGATTTAGGGAAATGAACCAACAGAGTATGATGCTGATGAGGCTGAAAGCCACGGACCACAGTAAAGGTCTCCAGGGTATTGGTAATGTCCAGCTCCTTGCATAGTTCTGAGGCTTGCATCTGTTCAAGGTGTCACCACCTCTACACTGCATCTAGCATGAAATGTTAAGACAGGATCTATAATAAGATGCTGGAATGAGGCCAGCACAACAGCCCTGAAACCCTGCCTCCTACTCCAAGCTCTAGCAGGCTGAGTGCCAAGGCAAGGTCAGTGTAAGGAATGAAACAGTTTGCATAGGTTGACTGCATGCAGGAGGAACAGGGGCAGAGGAGACAAAAGAAACACTCCTAAGATTCAGGAAAGTTCTCAGTGTACAGCACAGATTGACCACTTGGAAGCAGGAATAAGCAATAATCCAACTTGACAGGCAGCCAAATGACTTGGGGTAGCTGATTTAAAGAGTGAGTGTCATGCAGCCTGGAAGACAAAAACACATAAAACAATAACAGGTAAAATGTGAATCAAACCACTTAGCAAGTCAGACTGAGAATCTATTGATTGCCAAGTCTCTTGAATTCCTGCAAGATATTTTCTCTCCTTCCCTTCTCTTCATTTCCCACTGTCCCTGTCCTAATTCAGGTTTATATTACCTATTCCTAGATCCGGGACACCTTAATTTTCTAAATATACAACTCATCAAGTGCTTCAATGCTCATCAAACAAAATCTAAATTTCCTAACCTGACATTCACAATCCTGTCTAGCAGAACCCACAGTTTAAACAACCCATTGCTTGTCCCAATCCATGTGCTTTGGACAATTCAATGCCTACAAACCCAGGCCCTCATATTTTCCCATTTCAGTGTCTCTGCTTTAGCTGTGGTTTCCCAGCACCACCACATACTCTCTGTATTGGCCACAACAAATCACCACACATGGGGTGGTGTTATCTCAGGGCTGGGGTTATGACTCAGTGGTAGAGTGCTTGCCTAGCATGTATGAGGCACTGGGTTTGATCCTCAACATGGCATATAAATAAGTAAAATAAAGACCCATCAACAAATATTAAAAAAAAAAAAGCATCTCTGTGGATCTAAAGAGTGTCTGGCATAGAATAATGGATGAGCAAACAGATAAGTCATCTTGAAATAAGTCAGCACAGAGATGTGTTTGGAAATATCATGAAGGGAGTGATGCTTCTATCCAATGCCCCATCAGCAAAGTGTCCATATCTTCTCAAAGATGCACAGTCCTGTCCTTCTTACTTTTTTTTTTTATACACACACACACACACAGAGATTATGAGACTATGATAGCCTTTCTTATTGATTCTTCTTAGTTATACATGACAGTAGAATCCATTTTGATAAAATTATACAAGCATGGGATATATCTTTTTCTAATTAGGACCCCAATTTTTTGGGTGGGCACAATGGTGGGATATTGGTACATTGTACTTGTGCATAATGGTGAGATTCATTGTTACATATTTCCTGGTCACTTTTAAACTGGTTCTTATCAATAGTCACTCCCGTTGACTTACAAGAAGCACAACTTGGAGACTGACCTTGGAGACTACTCAGTGCCCTTTTGAATAAGAACGGCATACCCAAAGCAGAAGCCCTTTTCATAAAGAACATCATTTGCTGGTTTGTCATCATGGTAACCATATTTTATTTGCATTGTACCTTTTAACACTGATGTGGTTCTGAAACTGAAAGGAAGTGAGGGGAGCAGGAGGGGCACACTCCTGGTTTAAGGGAAAAGTGACTCAGTGGCTGTAGGGAGCCTCAGTTCAGAAACTGGGTAGGTATGCTGACTCATTTCTACCTTGGGCCTCCTGCCAAAGGTTGCAGCCTTTTAAAGGCCTCTCAGGAGTGGCAGGAGCCTTTCATGGTGGCCCTGTTCCTCCATACACACTACCATCTTCCTCCACATAAGTCCATGAGCTGTTCTGTGAAGTTGCCTTCTAGAGGGACAAAGCTCTAGATAGAGGTTCACTCTGAAGTTTTCTAAAAGATTTTCGCTGTTAGAATTGAGGGCTAGTTACTCCCACTTAACTGCAGATAATCCTAGTAAGCCCACCACTACTGGCTGAGCCCTCCTTCCATACGAGGCCCTGTCCTGGGTGCTGCACTAATTATTCCTTGCTACAGCTTTAAGAGAGACCATTATTAGCAGCATGTCACAGAGGAAAGCTTTGAGGCTTACAGATGTCAAATAACCTGCTGACAATCACAATTCTTACGAGCTATTATGCAAGGATTCAAACTGAGGTCTAACTTCCAAGTCCAAGTTCTTGAACACAGTACTCCACTGCCAACCAGTCTGCACCACAGGAAATGCAAATTTTCTCTCTCCACAACCCCAAAAGTGCAAAAACCATTCTTCCTGCAATTCTCAGGGTATAAACATTGGAGCAGACCCTTCACAAATGGATAAGCAGCTGCAATCTCAGAAGTTTATTCAATTTGGTATACTAAATATAAACATGTGTCAAGTTTCTAGAGAATGTCTATCTATCAGAACCTTTTTTTCTTTTTTGGTACTGGGAATAGAACCCAGGGGTTCTTTACCACTGAACTGCACCCCTACCCCATTTTTAAATTTTAAGACAGGGTCTTGCTAAATTGCTGAGGGATTCTGTAAGTTTCAAGACTGGCCTTGAACTTGTGATCCTCTTGCCTCAGCCTCCCAAGTCTCTGGGATTATGGGTATGCATCACCACATTCGGCTCAGAACTAAATTTTTAAATATTAATTATTTGTTGTGGGGGACTATGTTAGAGAGTAGCCCCCAACTTTATTCTTATTACCTAGCATGAAAGGGTAGGCATGTACAAAGGTTCTTTTCTCTTTCTTTTTTATTGTGTGTGTGGGGTAGGTACTGGGGACCGAATGCAGGGGTGCCTACCACTACATTCCTAATAATTTATTTGAGATAAGTGCTCACTTAGTTGTTGAAGCTGGCCTTTAACTTGTGATCGTCCTGCCTCAGCCTCCTGAGTATTTGGGATTATAGGCATATACCACCATACCCACTTTTTGTTGTTGTTGTTTCAAGGTGCTGGGGATCTAACCCAGAGCCTCACACATTCTAGGCAAATGCTCTGCCATTGAGCTACATCCCCAAATATTCATTTTTGTCATGATGTTGTAATAGGAAATGAAGTTCAGTGAGAAGGCAGAAGTTGAAATAGTTATCCGTACTTTTCCAAGCAAATGTTGTAAAACCTAATCTGTTTGTACTGCTGGGCAGGGCCTAGACAGGTTGGTCTTGCTGTCCGGGATCAATCATAATTTCCTGGATGTGCTCAGTTTGGGAAATGGTAAAGCAACTCTCTCCTGCCCAGAATCAGTGCTGATTGAAGTGGTTCTCTTTACATGTAACAATTGTTAAACCTATGCTTATAAATAACACTTCTCAGTTATAGTATGTTTTTAAAATCATGCATTCTTTGTTGTAGAAAATCTCTTACTGGAGATATTCACACAGAAAGAAATAAAGATTAGCCAAAGAAGAAAAAGGAACTTGTGAAATTTTAATTCTTGCCCTTAATTTTACAATAAATCAAACCATTTTCCTGGGAAAACAAAAACACAGCAAGTCTATAGGGCCAGCGTCCAGTAGCACCTGCACAGTGGGTGAGGGTTTGTGGCATTCATAGGGAAGAATTGTGGTGCTATTATGATTCAGGACTTTCAAGGACTGAGTGGGGGGCCAAGATGTGGGACTAAGAAGGGGCTTTGTGCAGAGTGCAGCACTTCCTTGACTAAGCTATTACACAGATCCCTCCCCAGATGCTGACGTTTAAGCTCCATATCCACCAGAAAGAGGAAGGATGAATCACTGGGGGCTATTTTGATTTCAAATGATTACTGAAAGGACAAGGATTCATCAAATTTTTATCTAGAAAAGACCTTCGAGCAATGCTAAAATCTACCTCCATATTCTTGTGTTATAAAATCCCTGTCTGGAAACTGACAGCTCAATGTAGACATTAATCACAACCATGTCCATGGCTCCCAGGAAAAAGAGAAGCTGCAGCGAACAAAATTGCCACCAGATTAAAAAATGTTCTCTCCTAACATGGCCTCCAGAATCCTAATCACATTTATGCAAATTCTTGCTTTTCACTTATGTCGTAGGCAGCAAAATTGCCCCTCACATTTAACACCAATCAAGGTAGTGTGAATGCAGATCCCTCAGCAATCGCTTTAATTTAGCCACTACAAATTGAACCTCCTTGTATAAAACGTACAAATATACTTGCATTGACTGATACAGTAACTAATCCCACTTATTTCTGGAAATATCCTCTGGTCTTCAGCCATAAAGAAATATCCATCTTTTAAAAAAAGAAAAAATATATCTAGGGAATGCATGCACTCCTTGGCGAACTGGCCCCAAAAGCTGTTTGCTCCCTAAACCAGAAGATAGTGCCTGCATGGAAAGGAGAGAGCGCCCCCTAGTGAACCTGTTTCTGAACATTCAACACTGAATTTCCATCTCCATTTTCCTTTTCTTAATTTTTAAATGACACATAATTGTACAGATTTTGTGTAGTATATCAGTTAACATTTCTTTCTGATGAAACATTCAAAATCCTTTCTTGTAGGATTTTTAGATATATACTAGATATAAACTACAGTTATTTGTTAGCTATAGTCACCCTATTGTGCAATAGAACAACAGAATTTATTCTTCCTACCTAACTGTAACTTTGCACCTGTTGGCCAACCATCTCCATTTTTCTTGCCATAGAATCTCAGGCCCCAACAGTGGTTACTGTATTTGAGAGGCTGAGGCCCAGTGCCTAGGGCCCAGAAGCTTTTTACAATTAATTGTTTGAGATCTGCAGAAAAGCTATTTGCTCCAAAAAGGTTTTTTTTAATTACAAAGCTGAAATTAATAAACGTGATTAAATGGATACAAAACAAACTCATCACAAGCAATTTCACTCTTAGTTATATGAAAATTATATTTAATGTGTGATGTGGGCTCATTTTACTATTTTCTACCTTCAGAAATGGGTCCTCTTAGGAGTTAAAGGCAATTTTCCATAGAGCCGATTTCTAAAGACCCTTCATGGCCATAGACATGGTAAACCTAAGTTAATATTATTCTTTTAAAGATATTAACAACAATAAATGAGCTGGGCATGTGCAGGAGCCCTGTTTGGGGAGATAGCTAAGATTGCGGTTGACTATGGGCCATAGACATTTTTGGGCATTTCCGCCTTCCGTAGTCTCACGGGACTTGGTCGAGGATCTCGAGAGATTTGAACAGTGACTCAGCAGATCGAGCTAGCGCCATTGCTGCTCGGGCGCATGGGAAGAGACCAGAGAGAGAAAAGACAGGGTTATCGCTATTGTATAGATATATTGTAGTTTCTTGTAAGAGTAGGTGCCTTGGTTTCTTGTGAGAGTGTGTATGTGGTGTTAGAAATTACAAGAGACAGAGACAGAAAGATTAAAGAATATTTTCGTCTCCATCCTGTCTCCGGACTCCTTCCCGCGGCGCTGCCGTTCCAGGCTGCAATCCCTTTCCGGCGACAACAGGCATGGTAGTGCATGCCAGTAATCCTAGTGGCTCAGGAGGCTGAGGCAGGAGGATCACTAGTTTAAAGCCAGCCTCAGCAACTGAGCAAGGCCCTAAGCAACTAAGGGAGACCCTGACTCAAATTAAAAAATAAAAAAGGGCTGGGAGTGGTGACACACACCTGTAATCCCAGCAGCTCAGAAGGCTGAGGTAGGAGGATTGTGAGTTCAAAGCCAGCCTCAGCGAGGTGCTAAGCAACTCAGTGGGACCCTGTCTCTAAACAAAATACAAAATAGGGCTGAGGATGTGGCTCAGAGGTTAAGCTTCCCTGGGTTCATTCCCCCGCCCCCATACACAGACAAAAAGCAATATATGAAAGAAAATCTTAAAAAAGTAATAAGACATGCAATTGCTTGGTAAAAATTTACACATACTCCCATTCAATTTATTTAAATCTTTACAGTAGCAAGTTAAAGAATAATTTTTTGGATAATTTTTTAAATTTTGTTTTTCTTCTTTTTTGTCAAAGTACAAAATATTATAAGTTTTGAAGCAAAATAAATCAGATCAAAACAGATAACAAGCATAGTACTAACTTGAAAGACAATACATAATATGTGACTCTAGAATCAGATATTTTGATTAGGAGTTGTATGACTTGGGATGTGTTACTTAATCTCTCTGTGCCTTGGTATACTCAGCTATAAAATAGGCATAAAAGAGTACTTCTCTCCCCAGTTTGTTGCAACACTTAAGTGACTTTGTGTACGTGAAGTATTTAGAACAGTACTTAGGACATAGTAAGAGTTTAATGAATGCTAGCAGTTAGCTATTATTCAATAATCTTAGATTTCCAGAAAAAAGAACAAATTTAGGTTTTGGATATACTAACTCTTGCCAAACAACTGCCAATGACTAGTATTTTATTTTGAAATTTTTCATTCAGAAATAATTTTTAAAAAACTTTTTGCAAAAAGTTACAAAAATAAGAATAATAGAAGGAACACTTACATGCCAAGTTTTTAAAAAAATATTTATTTGCTTTAGTTGTATACAATGTGCTTTATTTATTTTTTAATATTTATTTATTTGCTTTAGTTGTACGCAATGCGTTTATGTTTATGTGGTGCTGAGGATTGAACCCGGGCCGCGCACATGCTAGGTGAGCGCTCAACCGCTGAGCCACAACCCCATCCCCAATGTGCTTTATTTTTATGTGGTGCTGAGGAGCAAACCCAGGCCACGCACGTGCTAGGTGAGCGCTCTACCGCTGAGCCACAACCCCAGCCCAACGTGCCAAGTTTTTACCCAAGTTTGCTTACTGTTAACATCTCATTCCTTTGCTTTGTCATTTGTGCTGCACATCACTGCAAATTTGTCTCAACTTAAATGTTCAAAATTTATAATGCACTTATTTGATATTGCTGAACAACAAATTACTACCCATTTAGCACCTTTTTAAAAAATATTTATTTATTTGCTTTAGTTGTATACAATGTGTTTTTAGTTTTATGTGGTGCTGAGAATCGAACCCAGGCCGCGCACGTGCTAGGCAAGCTGAGCCACAACCCCAGCCCCCATTTAGCACCTTAAGACATCACCAATTTATAAGCTCACAGTGATATCCGTCCAAGTCTGGAGAAAGCATAGCCAAATTCACTGCTCAGAGCCTAACCAGGTTAAAATCAAAGACTGGTCTTTCCAGCAGCTCTGGAAAGAATCTACTTCCAAGCCTATACATTACTGATGGCCAAATTCAGTTCCTTGCAGTTATACAACTGAAGTCCGTTTCCTTGCTGTCAAATGTGGGTCACTCTAAGGTCCTCGAGGTCACCCACATTCCTTGAAACATGGCCCCATCCATCTTCAAAGCCAGCAGTCAAGAATCTGCCTCATAGCAAATCTATCTCCAGTTTCTTCTAAGGGCTCACATGATTAGGTCAAGCTTGGCCAGGGTAATCTCTTTCTTAATATCAATTGACTTTGAACCTTAATTACATCTACTAGATCACAATAGTACTCAGATTAGTGTTTGAATAACTGGGAGATGTGTGTGCACCAGGAGCAGGGATTTGAGCAGGCCATTTCAGCATTCGGCCCACCACGTGTGATGAGACACACTGTAAATCTGTTTTAGTCTGCTTGGGCTAGCATAACGAAATATCAGAGACTGGGTGGTTTCAACAACAGAAATTTATTTTCTCACAGTTCTGGAGGTTGAAAGTCCAAGAACAAAATATCTGCAGATTTGGTGTCATCTGAGGCCTCTCTCCTAGGTTTGCAGATAGCTGCCTCTGGCTGTATTAACCTTACATGAACTTTCTCTCAGTACATTCACAGTCCTGTTGTCTCTGTGTCCAGACTTGCTCTTTTTCCTTTTGTGGGACCAAAGGGGATTGAACTCAGGGGCACTTTCCCACTGAGTTATAACCCCCAGCCCCTTTTATGTATGTTTATTTGTTTTTTGTGTCAGGGTCTCCCTAAGTTGCCAAGGCTGGCCTCAAACTTGTCATCCTCCTGCCTCAGCCTCCTGAGTTTCTGGGATTATAGGCATGTGCCACTACACCCAGTTTAGACTTACTTTTCTTGCAAAGACATCAGTCATACTGGATTAAGGCTTCAGTCATGACTTTCAGGGAACATAATTCAGCCCAACAGTGAAAAAACAAAATTAAGAGCCAATAGTTAATAAGCTACTGGGAAGATCCTGTGCTAAACATTTTTTGTAGACTATCTCACTTAACATAAACCACTAGATTAAATTACTTGCCATTAGATCAAATTTAGCTTTCTCAAAATGTTTTCTTTCTTTCTTTCTTTCTTTCTTTTTTTTTTTTTTTTTTTTTTGATACTGGGGATTGAACTCAGGGGCACTCCACCACTGGGCCACATCCCCAGCTCTTTTTTGTATTTTATTAGAGACAGGGTCTCATTGAGTTGCTAAGTGCCTCACCATTGCTGAGGCTGTCTTTGAACTTGCCATCTTCCTGCCTCAGCCTCCCAAGCGCTGGGATTACAGGCCTGCACAACCGCGCCAGGCTCTTTCATTCTTGATTAGGAATTCTAGAGGATTTCTTTTGTGATCTGATTCTTGGAGCCATCTGTCTTTACTATAATGTGCCCCATGCTCCATTTTTAGGACAGTATCTTTCACCCACCAAGTTTGGTTGAGCAGATGAGTTTGGTACAGAGACACTAAGATGAGAATCAAAATTCCTGCTCTCAGAGAGTATAATCAAGTAAGAAAGACACATTTTATGTATGTCTCCATGTTCATTTTGAAAACTTTTACATAAGAAGCATTAATTATACTTATAGAATCTGCACAATTAAGTTCTTATGAAAGCTGAGACATTCCAAATTAAAATAATGATTTCCAGAAAAATAATCCCTCTCTGAATATTTGATTTTGACTTTATCTTCTTGAGCTTCATGATCCCTAAGTGGAACAACACAGGTCTTTCTGTATGTGGCTTTTTTTTTTTTTTTTTTTTTTTTTTCTCTGATTGGAGAAGACCCACCTGGGATTTGAAGGAGAAAAGTAGTAACAAAAAATACCACAGCTGTCTCAAGTTCCACTGAAAGGAAAAGGAGAAGGAGGGGGAAGAGAAAAGAAGGAAAGGAGAGGAAAGGAAGGGAGGAGGGAGAGGGACGAAAATGAAGGAAGGAAGGAGGGGAGGAGGGAGGGAGGAAGGAGGAAGGAAGGAAGGAAGGAAGGAAGGAAGAGCATTTAATACAAAACAGCAGGGGAGAGCCCTGGAAGGGAAAGTTCTGAAAAACCTAGAAAATCTTTCTTTTTTTCTCACGGTCCACCCGCACTCACTTTGTGCGCCACTTGCAGAGACTACTTGTGGAGGCGAAGGCAGCAATTGCAAGGACTGAAGGAGATGAAATTGGCGGGCCAGGGGCTGTCAGCTGTGAGCCAGGTTCGGCAATGGCAAGCCCGTGCGAGGCGCCCCTTCCTCCCGCGCTGTCGGGCAAGCTCCCTGCAGGCTCTCTGCCCTCCCCAGCCCTCCCCGTCCGCAGCCTGCGGTCTCTTCCCTGTGCGCCGCGGGCCAGGTGAGTTCTGCATCTTTCTCATCACTTCATTCGCGCCGCCTGGGGAGCACAGCCTGGGCCCCGCCCGACCCCGCCTCGCCGCGTGCCACTGAGGGGTTGATAAATGGCTTCTGCGCCCCGCGCCCACAACTCGCTTAGGCATCTATCCTTTGCCCGCCCTCAATCCGCAACAGTGGGACCTCCGCCCATGGAGGGGAACACATACCTGGAGCTCTACCTGGACCTGTGCGCCGCCCAGGTGAGCCTGGAAACTACTGTCCCGGGGTCAAGGCCTCCGCCCTACTGCTGAGTGCCAAGGCGATGTGTCAAGCGCTTTGCCTTGGTATCTCTCTTAAAAAAAAAAAATCATACGCCACCTTAAGAGGTATGCTTAATTATCCACGCTTTCAGCTGAATGTTAGAAGCATCGTAGAGGTGAAACAAGGTTGCCAATCAGAATTGGAATGTACCAGTAAGAAATCCAGAGCCATGTGCTGAGTCCCCAGTTAGACAACTTGGTCCCTGTAGTGAAGAAACACCATGGAGTTCGATTTGCTTCCCCTAGTATTTTCTGGCTACCACGGGGCTCTGTCTTGCTGAGGCAAAGATAAACTCCTATTCCGCGCAGCCCTGATGGTGTACTTCAAGCTATGGCAGCCTTTGATGCCAAAGATAGGCTCAAGAAAGTCTCCCCGGGGGAGTTGTTGATTATGGGGTTTATGAAAACGTGAAATGTAGGCACCTGTGGCTTCAATTTTTAAGAGACAGGGTCTTGCTATGTTGCCCAAGGTGGTCCTGAATTTCTAGGCTCAAGTGAAGAAACCATGGAGAGGAATTGGGGCCCATTTGTCTGCACTTTTCTTAGGGTGGGAGTGGGGATGGCGAGAAATGGGGTCTAAAATTACATAATTCAAAATGAAATAGTCGTCAGAAATCTTGTTTCAAGACAGTAACTTCATGTTTCTAAGCAAGTTCTTTGAACAAGTCACCCCTGCCATCTGCTGGTCTTGTAATAATAGAGCAGTTCAATAGGATCCAGCCAGATATTGTATGTAGTTGAGGGAGCTTGGTCACCCAGAGGATGCAACATGATGCATATGTGATCATTCAGTTGTTCTGTAAGCAGGGCTCAAAATCTAGATCCCAGGACTGTGCCTTGTGTAAAGCAAGTGGTAATGCATGTAGCACGGTAACCCATTTCTTCAATAATAAAGCCCATGAATTTTACATCAGCTGCTGCCCTCAGCTGTACCCTATTCTCTGTTGCTGGGTAATGGTAATTGAGCAGCTTCCCTAGGCTGGAAACAGGATACATTGATTTAAACTATTCTTAACATTTCAACTTCAGTAACTTGTCCTATTATAAATTACATAACTAGAATGTTCTCTTACCTGACCTTTGACTAAACACTAATAACCCAGTGTTATATTTTTTATCTGGTGAGACTTGATTAGCAGTTAAGACTATATTTTCATATTTTTCTAAAATGTGAATTTAAAATTCAGTTATTTAAGTCAACTGAAGTTTATAACAAGTAGTACAGTGAATCTATTAAGTATACACTATTTAGAACATGGTTGCTCAATTGTATCTATTACAAAATTGAATTTAAAGAGTGGCAACTTGGGCAACTTGGGTGTGATAGCGCACACCTGGAATTCTAGTGGCTTGTAAGGCTGAGGCAGGAGGATCACAAATTCAAGACCAGCTTCAGTAGCTTAGCAAGGCTATAAGAAATTAATGAGACCCTATCTCAAAAGGCTGGATATGTAGCTTGGTGGTAAAGCACCCCTGGGTTCAATCCCCAGTAACCCTCTCAGAAAGACAATCCCCAAAAACACTTCTAGGTCTTTAACTGAAGTTTTAAAAGCATTTTGTGATAAATATTCTTTCTGCATTTTAATATACTTTCCTGTTATTGTTTTGTAATCTATAATACTTTCTTTTTTCTTTTTTTTTACTGAGAATTGAATCCAAGGATGCTTTACCTCTGAGCTGTATCCTCAGCCTTTCTTTCTTTCTTTCTTTTTTTTTTTTTTTTTCCAAGACTAGGTCTAACTAAGTTGTAAGACTGGCCTTGAACTTGTAATCTTCTTGCCTTAGCCTCTGGAGTTGCTGGGAGCTGCCTGTAATAGAATCTTAATGATACTTTACAGAAAGATGCAGGGCATGAATAGAAGCCATTTTGAACTGCCTCAGGCTGAACACATTGCCTACCTGTCACAGTGCTATCCCTTTGGTGTTTAACATGCTGTTTTGTCTGTTGTGTTTTGTCTGTTTTGGGAACTGCCTAGGATGACCTTGCCCTACCCGTGTCTCCCCTGTTCAGCCCAGTTGTACCTTATGAGGGGTACTTACCTAATCCATCTAATCCAGAGATTGCATTTAGTTCACATCTTGAAGTCAGAGAAACATCCGGTGATTTCTCATCTGTGGATCTTAGCTTCCTACCAGATGAACTTACTCAAGAAAATAAAGACCAGACTGTCATTAGAAGCAAGTGTGAAACTGAAGAAAATTGTAAAACTCAACAAAATAGATTGCCATTACCCAGTGAACAGCTGAACATAAAAAGCAGCAGTTTATCAAATTCCCATTCTCATCTGCACCCTGGTGGTGCTGACTCAGTCCAGCTCTCTTCTGAGAAAACAAACTCTGACACCTTGCCTCTGTCATCCATAACTCCCATGACTCCAATGACCCCTCTTTCAGAATGTTCTGGAATTGTGCCTCAAATACAGTAAGTGTTTGTTTTTAAATTGATGCTACTGGCTATACATTTTATATTCTTGAATGTGATGATGACAATTTCAGAATGATAATATATGGAAGAGAATTTCAGATTTCATTATTAATCATTTCCTAATGGATTATGGCTTTAGAAAGTTTGGTTATCTGTAAAAGGAAATGCCAATTCTTGATTGAGGGGTTAAGAATTGACACTTTTGAAAGATTGTGTTGTTTACACTAAAGCTCTGCTGTTAAATTATGGTAAGGATTGGCTATGAAGATGTAAAAGTGGATTTGATTTGCAAATAGTTTTGGAATTGTGGTTTCTGTTTCCAGGCAGAAATCTAAAATTTAAAACTTTAATGATAAAATTTTAGAAAAAGCTATTTACTACTTCACTTTGGGATTGTACACTTTATTAGGGACCATATTAGGGACTATATACTTCACTTTGAGAAGAATTCTCCCCCTAGGAAGTTGGTATGTCATAACCTATGAAATGAGGGAAGTAATAAGTTGTTTCATTTTTATTTTTTATACCCGATATAACTTTCTAAGTTATTTCTTCAGGAACATAGTTTCCACTGTAAACCTGGCCTGTAGACTGGATCTGAAGAAAATAGCTTTGCACGCCAAAAATGCAGAATACAACCCAAAGGTAAGATTTCTGAGTATTCTTTCAACCAGTAGTTTCTCTTTAGATTTACTTTCCTTCATGTAATTATAACTCACTCTTTAAAAGACAAACAAAAAACTAATGAAAATCTTCTGCAACTCAAAAGTTAACTATCTATTTTAAAGTTATAAAAGATAATCTCTGGTACATGACTGTAATCCCAGCTACTATAGAGGCTGAGGCAAGAGGATCAGCCTGGACAATTTAATGAGACTGTCTCAAAATAAAAAGGGCTGGGGGATGCAGCTCAGTAGTAGAGTACCCTGAGTTCAATCCCTACTACCATAAAATCATCAACATCATATTTTCTGTGCTGAATGAATTGAGTAGTAATTGAGTAGTTCCTAAAAATTAATCTTTTTTTGGCATTCAAAAATATTTTTCAGTCTATTTTGATCTTTCTTAAAATGCCGTTATGTTTCTGAAAATACATTCTAAGTGTCGTCTCATCTAGATGACGCATGTATTTTTCCATTTACAATTTCTCTTATTTGAGAAAGCTAAATTAAAATTCAAGTTTCTACTTGCTAATGTAAGAAACAAACTTGCCAAAGTTTATTAAACCCTATTCTTTGTGCCTTGCCAAGGGCAGGCATGCTCTTTTCAATGACCTGTTTACCTCAGGAATTGGATTTGTTAAGCCCATCAACATTTACTGATTTTTTGTTTTGTTTTGTTCCAGGCTCTGTACTTAGGAGTACAAAGATAAGGAATACCTGGTTCCTACTAAGAAAAAGTTCACTGCTTAGGTAGTGACAAATTTAGTCAAATGAAACAGACCACATTAGGAGGAACCCAGAGTCCTTGCAACTATTTCTGGATTAACTTTCTTTTGCTGTTGTAGTATTGTTAATGACATCTAAATTTAATGTTACGTGTTACCCAAATACAATATATCTTTCTTTTCTTTTTTTTTTTTTTGGTACCAGGGATTGAACTCAGGGGCACTTGACCACTGGGCCACATCCCCAGCCCTTTTTTGTATTTTATTAGAGACAGGGTCTCACTGAGTCACTAAGTGCCTCCCCATTGCTGAGGCTGGCTTTGAACTCGCAATCTTCCTGCCTCAGCCTCCCAAGTGCTGGAATTACAGGCGTGCGCCACCACGCCCGGCTTATATCTTTCTTTTTAGTACATATTGCTGGCTACGAAAAGGAAACAGCTGGAATTCCTGTGGCTGAAACAATGATTAATAACATGGTTGAAAAATCAACATCTTGCCTACATTCCCTACCATCCTCAGCCCTCCCTCATTTCTTTTTGGAGGGCATGTAGCCTCTGTCAGAACTTGTACTTGACTCCCAAAGAAATTCTTGCTTAGCACTTACACTACCTTAGAAATTTAGCAAAATGAATGGGAAGGCTATTACCTTTCAGTAATAAACACCTGAAAAACATTACTAGGACTTGGTCAATTCCATGTAGTGTTGACTCGGGTTTCTTTTACTATCTGTTAACACTTCAAATCTGAAATTGCCTGACCTTGAAATGATCATGTGAAGTAACTCCAACCCAGAGAGTCTTGCATAGTATCTACTCCAGTTTTACTCCCAGCTAAATGGGGAGAGTAGAGTTGGGAAAGTGTCTGGGAGGGCCAGTAGGAGTGTCTGTGGAGGACCAACAGGTCTCAATTCTCAACTGCATCAGCCTCACCTGGAAGGTTTGCCTACTTTAAGAACCATGGAAGGCGGGAACCTAACAAAGCGACTTTTCCTTCATCTTCAGCATGTCTGTCATTATATACATTCAGTTCTATATTTTGGTTACCTGGGTACTCTCTAGAGTTTTGGCACGCCTATAACGTACTTGAACTTTTTTCCAAAATTCTTTGTGGAGGGGAGTACATCAATGTAACAGTCTAATTAGTTGTGGTTTTATATCCTAAACATACCATTTCTTGTGTAATGTTGGAAGTTAAGTAACCACTTAGTTTTCTTGTGTACTAAGTGAGATAATTATGGACTCAGTCCTGTCCTGAGGATTAATGAGAGATATTTGTAAAGTTCAAACCTGAAACATAATAGGCATTCAATTTTAGCTGTCACTATTTGTACCTCTTTTTTTTTTTAAAAGGTGTATTTTAGATTCTCAACCGTTTTTGTTAATGGTAATAAACCATTGTTTGGTTTTTACCATCCAATCTGTTTCTTCAAGACTGTTTTCTTATCCATCCCACATTTTCAACTGAGCTAGTGCTAACTTCTAACAGGCTAATTCTCCTCTTGGTTCTGTGTATAGAGGTTTGCTGCAGTCATAATGAGGATCCGAGAGCCCAGGACAACAGCCCTCATATTTAGCTCTGGGAAAATGGTCTGTACAGGAGCCAAAAGGTATGAAGAACCACCCCTGTTATCAAACAACTTACTATGTAAAACAAGTATACCTAGTAGTATAGCAAGGTGGGCTCAGGATGTAGTTCATCCATACAGTGTCAGCCTAGCACTGATCCCTAGTGTAGGGGGTGTGGGAAGCACATAATGGGAGCAATATATTTTTCTTTGCTGAATAGTTAACACCATGAAATGCCAAAGTCTGAGTTAAAAGCACTGTCTACTAATAGTGACTTATGTCCCACACATTACAGTCCACCAGTTACACCAGGTTAAGTCCCCTAGACTTACCTGGGCTATTACAATTTATTTGTGGTGCTGGAGATTGAACCCAGGGTCTTGTGCATTCGAGGAAAGCACTCTACCAACTGAGCTATATCCCCAGCCCCTTTACAGTTTATTTTTAGAAGCATTTTAAAAAACTATAGTAATGACAAAGCATATTTATTATATGCCTGGAGAAGTCATCATTGTGGACTTATGGCAGAAAAATGGGTAGAATTTTCTAAATGGACATTTCTTGAGCATTAGCTCAGGAGGCATCTCTGACAAGGCTTCTTTCTGGCTCTCCTGCAGAAGAAGCCCTAGTCTGATATATATTCTTTTACCATAAAGCTAGTGGAAAGGCTGATTTTCCCTATATGTGCTGGAAAATGTGTAGGAAGTTGTATTCCTGGAAGGTTGTACCACTTTCTCCTCACCTACAGATGGGCCAAACATTAGTTTTCTCCTATGAATGCTGGCTATAAATGTTCAAATGTTTATTAAATTGATGGACAAAAAGTTATGTTTTAATACACATTTATTTACTTGATTTACTAGATTAAATATTTCATAAGCATGTTAAATTGCTTAGTATGTATATGGCCCAATATTATGCCGTATTTGTCTTTTGTTAATAGCTTATTTTTTGTGCTTGGGATTGACCCAAGGGATGCTTTACTATTGAGCTATAACCCCAGACTTTACTTTAAAATTTGAGAAAGTGTCTTAAGTTGCTGAGTCTGGCCTTGAGTTTGTGATTCTCCTGCCACAGCCACCTGTTGCTGGGATTATTGATGTGTGCCACTGTGGCCAACATTTTGTTAATAGCTTGTTATATTTAAGTTTTCATTATATACATATTTTTCTCAGATTACTTTTATGTTTTATGGTGACTTTTTAAAGTGCCATTAAAATTTGGGGTTATATATCGTCTATCCAATTTTTCTGGTTTGTTTGGTTTCATGCTTGGGAAGGCATTCCCCTTGCACAACATTATATAAAGATTTCCATATGTTTTTCTTATCTTTTTCAGGTCCTGCTTTGTACTGGGGAAAGGGTAGTTGACATTTTGATTCCTCTAGAGCTTTCTCTAGATGATGGGAATAATCTGTATCTGCTGTCCAGTGGAATAGCCACTCATCAGGTGTGGCTGTTGAGCACTGGAAATAGTTAGTGCAACTGTGGGACTGAATTTTTAACTTAAATTCATCAGATGGAGCAGATCTAGAATTTTTTCAATATAAAATGACTTTTCAAACCATTAGTCAGTGCCCATATACATTCTGACTCCATTTTCTCCCCATGTTTTTATATTTTAAGTTTTTTACATGTATCTGAATAAACTTCTGGACTTTCTCTTTAATAGATCTATGGATCCCTAGTCCCAGAAATCTCCATTTAAAAATTTTTATTGGACATTTATGCAAGAGATTTGTAAGGGTATTCATTTCAGCACTGTTTAAAACAGGGGAAACCAAACTAAAAATCTGATAATGTTTTGATTTAAAGTCAAAGTAAATATACATATATATTGACTTGGAAGGATGGTCACATGTTATGTTGGACTGGTTGGGGAGCAGGAAACTAAATTATAGGTTTATTACCCAACTTTCATTCTGAGATATGCTCATATTATGCACACATTCATGAATCTTTCCCTTCTGAATTTGGTTTCTAAAATCTGAGGTAAAAGCTTGGATAGTGAGTTCAGATAATTAGAGATATTTGTTATCAAAATCTTTTGGGTTCTTGAGTTTTGGATAGTAAATTGTCAGGATTTGGTTAGTAAAAAAAAAAATACCAGTTTTGCAAAAAAATTATCTAAACCTATTTAGTTAGGAAGAGTGAAGAATAATGTGTTTGCTTTGGAAGGGTGCAAAGTGTAAAATTTAAGTGGTTATTACCATTGGTGAGATTTCGAAGTTTTAAACAAAATTTCTAATGTTTGTGCGATGAATGTATATGTAGACTTTTAACTGTTATTTGAATAGGAATGCTTTTTGTACTGGGGAGCCAACTTGGCACTAACCACTGAGCAATATCCTCAGTCACTTTTAATTTTTTGAGACAGGGTCTAAGTTGGTTAGAGCCTCACTAAGTTGTTGGCCTCAAACTTGCAATCCTCCCGCCACAGCCTCTCGAATTTCTGGGATTACAGGCGTGTCCCACCATGCCTGGCTTCAATAGGAATTTCTATGTGATGTTCACACATGGTATCCCAAACTACAAAACTATGTTAATTCTTGTAATTTGAATTCATTAACATTATGAGAAATGTAATGGGTCAGTTAGGAAAAATGTAGTCAAAGTGGAAATTAACTTTACAACTAGCTTGGGGACATGGTCTTATTAAGGACATTTCAGGAGTTAGAGGTGGATGAGACAGTCTGAGCAAAATTGGGCAGGTTTAAATGTATTCACATTTTTAGCATTTTATTCCATAAAGACCCAAGTCTGTACCACTCAACTGGCACATAGGCTTTCTTCCTCTGGGTTTTTTAAAAAAATTTGTCCTTATTTTTGTCATTGTTCCCCCATAAATGGTGCACACCCAGATTTTAGACCAGATAGGTGGTTCTCAAACTTTGAGCCTCAGAAGCACTAAAGGGCTTATAATACCAGTATGCTGGTCCCCACTGCACAATGTCTACTTGTCTAAGGTGGAACCAGGGACTTGGTCTTTCCAACAAGTTTTCAGGTGCTGCTGCTGATCTGAGGACACACACTGAGAACCAGTGGAACAGTTCATTTTATCAAATAACACAAGTAAAAGTATCTTATATGGGACAGGTAAAGAATTAAGACAATTTATGGTTCAGTTGAAAAACTGTACATTGTATCAGACCTTTGACAAGATACTAGGAACAGAATTCTGGGAGGTAGGCCCTTCTGACAGCCTACAGTTACATAGTATACACTGAAAAGTAAACATGGTAAGAAGAGTATAAATAACAATGATATAAATATGGCACAAATATTAAAGGGGACATGGTGTCAAGATGTCTTTAATCATATTTGTCCTTCCCCAGTGAAGAGCAATCTCGACTAGCAGCAAGAAAGTATGCTCGTGTGGTGCAGAAGCTTGGGTTCCCTGCCAGATTCCTCGATTTTAAAATTCAGAATATGGTTGGAAGCTGCGACGTGAGATTTTCTATCAGGCTGGAGGGTTTGGTGCTAACCCATCAGCAGTTCAGTAGGTATGACATAAAAGTTATAGAGCTTAACTTTGCATTTACCAAGATTTTGAGGTTTCATTATGGGCTATTTGTGTGTAGTATATTTTTGTTTGCTTTTGATACCAGAGATTGAACTCAGGGGTGCTTAACCACTGGGCCACATCCCCAGCATTTATGGTTTTTTGTTGTTGTTGTTGTTTTTAAATTTTGATTCAGGGTCTCACTGAGTTGCTCAGGGCCTCGCTAAGTTGTTGAAGCTGGCTTTGAGCTTGCATTCCTCCTCCCTCAGCCTCCCAAACTGCTGGGATTACAGGTGTACACTGCCACTCCCGCATATAAAGTATTAGAGAAAGCAATTATCAAAAAAGGGGGAGGCACAGTAGGTGAGATGGTTCAGATGCTGTGTCTGAGTCTTTATGGATCACCATATAGGCTCAGACTTTTGAAAAAGTGGTTCTCATGCTTAAATTGTGTAGTGATCACCTAGATAGCTTTTTAGAGCCTACATTCCTGGCTGGGGTACATCACCAGTGACTTTGATTTTCAGTCCTAAAATGATCATAGATGATGCCCATGTTCCTGGTCAGAGCCCCTTGTGTGGAGACCCACTGATTGAAAGGCTTAAAAAAATAGGCACACATGACTTTGATGGCAACAGCAATAAATGAGGGATGCAGTACAGGTTAGGCAAGTAGGAAGGGGCTGACAGCTGGTGAGGGGAGAAAGGGTTGGAGAGAAAAATGAAAAAAAAAAAATGGTTGTAGCATATTCTACAAAAAGCAATCATACCTAGTTGACTGTTTTGTTGGGGGTGGCTCTTGTGGTGACTATAGCTGTAGCCTCCATCACAATGTTGTCTTTACTGTATTTAACTCCCAAGGAAGTCTCCATCTGTCATGTCTTCACACCTAACTTTGTTTGAACAGCCATTTTTTTTCTCCCTGACCCACCTGCTTTGGCCCTCAGAGCTATGCTAGTGGTTGATAGACCAATGCCAAATCCCTCCACTCCTTCGGCTGTGTACCTGGGCCAAGACATGTGACCTGGCTTGGAATCACAAATGCTTTTAAATTCTCTTGATCAAAATTAAGTCCTTTCATTCCAACATTTTACCTTCTCTTTGCCAGTGAACACTCTGTTTAATAGAGTGGATGAGGATAGTGGAAGTCATGCTTTTCTTAACCATCATTATTTTTCCTTTTAGAGATGATCTCAACAGTAAATTAAAAATTGCTGGTTTTTTATTGTAGTTCATTATGAGATTTAGATTTTGTGATATGCATTGGGCAGTGTTATTTTCTAAATGTGTGCATATTGATCACACCGTTTTTCAAACAGGAAGCTCCCACCCTTTCCCATACAAATATATTGCCTTTTTAGGTATCCTTTTCATTCTTTAATCTTAGGATAATTTATAGAGTCAAGTAACCTTATAATATTGCTTGGGTTTGCTTGCCCATCTTATGGTGCTGGGGATCCAACCCAGGACCTCTTGCATGCTAGGTAAAAATGGTCTACCACTGAGCTATATCTCCATTTTTAGCCTTTTGTATTTTGAGACGGGGTCTTACTAAATTGCCAAAGCTGACCTTGAACTTGAAATCTTTCTGCCTCAGTCCCCCCAAGCAATTGTGATCATAAGTGTGTACCATAATCTTATTTTAAGAGTATCTTAAAGTTGGCCATCTTATTTTCCAGACTCTCAACTTACGGTCCTCTAGCCAACTTTTTCTCAAAACCAACTTTTGCTGGACACATGAGGGAACTCTCCCTGAACTCCTAAGGTGCATGTCTACATTGGACTGTGAACTCCCCTTTTTGGCCATTTAGGGATCTAAAATGATGTGTGCAATTCCTTCAGTTTCCCTTCATTTCTTTTTTTGTTCAAAAATGTCTTTGCAGAACAGATTTAAGTCTAGAGTGAAAGTGTCCCTTATCAGTGCTTCTACCTCCTGAAAGATAAAATTGCCAGAAGGGCAAGATAAGAATTCATCAGATGCATGGCTACTTGAAGTAAAACCATTCCAGTTCTATGTTCCTTCTGGGCTAGTTGTATGATCTTAACCATCTTTTTTTAATTTGGCCAAGAAGTTTGCTTTGTATTCCGATAACTTTCTGGTGCCATTGTTGCTTCCACCAAATGTTCTCCATCTTGCCTTCATTCTCAGTTTGTGGATTACAACTCTAGTGTGTGTATTCTTGACATAGGGAGCCTTAAAATACCTGTGTCTCAGTAGAGAAGTCTTTTTCATTGCCTATAGATCTGTGAGGAAACAGCACACATCAGTTTTAATTATCATCATTACCTTATGTTAAAACAGCAAGTTTAATTCCCCAGGTCTGCAAATTTGTATATTGGCATCTAATAAAAGCATTTCCTTTTTGATGAACACCCTCTCTTTTAATCTTCTATGCCATAATCATTCATAGTTTTATGTGAGCATTTCCCCTTTTTTCAATTGATTCAAAGAATGCTCATAATACTGGTTAAATGAATAAAATCCAGGTGACTACTATGTAGCAGATGCTAGGATAATGCTGGCAAGTGATACAGCCATAGTCCCTTGCCCACACAGAGCTGACTGTCTTAAAGGAAAGACAAGAGTAATTCAGTATGATAACTATAAAGTTCAGGCCCCCCAGGGTGCTATGGAACCTTGAACAGAGCACTTAATGTAACTGAGAGTGGTAGAAGTTAAGGAATACTTCTGGGGGATGAAACTTGAAGAATGATTCAATTAGGATGGCCAAGAAATTGGCAGGAATTTAATATTCTCAGTCTCTATGGAATATTTTCTAAACAAAAACTACTCCTTTTCTCTGCCTTAACCCTTATTTATTTTCAGAGGAGGGGATTGAATCTAAGGCCTTGAGCATGCTAGGCTAGTGCTCTACCATTCTGCTATATAACCAGCCTCTCTTATAGAATGAAACAGAATAAAGTAAATGAAACAGAATAAAGTAAATCTCTAATCAGGACTTCATTATGCTGGTTACTTTACAGCCATGGTTTTGAAGGGAAATGCAGTTCATCATTTACATACCAAGGTCTTGTTTACTTTTTCCTCCCCTCAGAGTCCTAAGATTCACTTGGAAGATGAGATGTAAACCTTCCTTCTGTTTCCCCTTCTGTCTAATCTTTTTTTTTTTAATTATTTATTTACTTTAGTTGTACACAATACAATGCATTTATGTTTTTACATGGTGCTGAGGATCGAACCCGGGCCGCGCACGTGCGAGGTGAGCTCTCTGCCGCTGAGCCACATCTCCAGCCCCTCTGTCTAATCTTCTTGGCCTGGACCTCAAAGCTCTGGAAGAGTTTTCAGGACTCAGCTAGTATCTTAGTCTCTTAAGGACCAGGAAGTAGACAGTGGGTGGAAATCTTGACAGGTTTTCTGCAGTAAGGCAGAGTGGTGTTCCAGAAGGAAAGGTCTACCATGGCGACCTTCATGCCCTACACAGGCTCACATCACAACTGCAATGCACCCTTCTGGTGCTAATAAGAGCTTTCACATCAGTTATGGATTTTATTCATTGTAGAACTAAACGGAGCTTTTCCATGTGGTCTGGATTTACTCTTTAAATGCAAATATTCATGTACATTATTGTTTATCAGATTTCCTTCTTTCTATTCTCCATTAGCCATTGTTTTGAGAATAGCTTTACTTCATCAGCCTCCTTTTTTGTTCTCATTATACATGACGGCAGAATACATTTTGATTCATTGTACACAAATGGAGCCAACTTTTCATTTCTCTGGTTGTACATGACGTAGTCACACCATTCATGCAATCATACATGTACCTAGAGTAATGATGCCCATCTTATTCACCATCTTTCCTATCCCCATGCCCCTCCCCTCTGTCCAATTCAAAGTTCCTCCACACTTCCCATGCCCTCCACCATTATGGATCAGCACCTACTTATCAGAGAAAACATTTCACCAGCCTCCTCTTATCCATATGGGCAGCTTCTCAACCCCTTTAAGGACTCTGTCTTGTTTGGACTGGGGTATAGAGAGGTAGTTTTTAAGCCTTATCATCTTTTGTCCCATAGAAGCCAGATTACATTTGGTAGTAAATATGAATGAGCTACTATTCATAGGAAAAAATTCTGAATTTTACAAACTCGGGATAGTTTAATTATCTTTCTTTTATATAGTAATTGTCCAAAGAAAATCACCGGCCTAGAAATTTTTAGGTCATATCTGGGCTAAAAAACACTAACACTTTTGATTATTGGGAACTTGAAAAAATCCAAAAAATTGTATTCATGTACTGTTATTGGCAGGCTTTTGTTGAAAGGTGAAGAACTTTAACCAAAAAGGTCTTAATACATTAAATCTGATACACTAAGTTACCTCAATTTCTGGCCGGGCATGGTGGTGCATGCCTGTAATCCCAGCACTTGGGAGGCTGAGGCAGGAGGATTGGGAGTTCAAAGCCAGCCTCAGCAATGGCAAGGCACTTAGCAACTCAGTGAGACCCTGTCTCTAAATAAAATACAAAAAAGGGCTGGGGATGTGGCCCAGTGGTCGAGTGCCCCTGCATTCAATCCCCGGTACCAAAAAAAAAAAAAAAAAAAAAAAAAAAAAAGTTACCTCAATTTCTAATAACCTAGGCTGATTTGAAAATGAAAAAAAAATATAACCAAAAACTTCTGTTCTTGACTGCCAGAAGTGTCTATACTCAGGGTTGTAGCTCAGGGGATGAGTGTTTGCCTAGCATGTACAAGGCCCTGGATTTGATCCCCAGCACTGTTTGCACCCCTCCCCCCAAAAAAATATCCTCAGGATACTACTATTATCAAGAAAACTAAAATTATCTTTTGTTTATTAGCTTTTTAAATAGCACTTATTTTTAACTGCTTTAACATACTGGATCTTGAATGTTTCTGGAAAGTAGCTGAATAGTGCTATTTTTAACATTTTCCTTTTTTTCTTAATAGTTATGAACCTGAACTGTTTCCTGGCCTTATTTATAGAATGGTAAAACCACGAATTGTGTTGCTTATCTTTGTATCTGGGAAAGTTGTGTTGACAGGTAAGTTCAAAAATTATTTTCCGACTTTCATAAAATTCAATAGCTGTGTATGCTTTGCTTTTCTTTTTTAAATAGCTTTGTTCCCTATAAGGTAATTCTTCCTACTATAGAATATTGGTAAAATGAGATTTAGATAGTAATGTAACATCACCTGTGGGTCCCAATTCCTAAAACAATATGGCTTTTTTTCATGGCTGTCATTTTGGAGTATATATTTTCATCTCTATATCCAGTCCATTTTATTAAGCTTTTACTAATATTTATAGCTTGCTGCATACTTATCATGGCTTTAATGGCTACACAATGTTCTAGGTCAGCAAGCCTTTTCTGTGAGGGGCCAAATAATAAATATTTAGGCTTTGTGAGCCATGGGGGTCTCTCTTGGAATTACTGAACTCTGCCACTGTAGTACAAAAGAAGCTATGGAAATCACACAGAGGAATGAGCTTGTAAATTCTATCCACAGAATTTATGGATAGGCAAGTACTGTACCACTGAGCTACATCTCCAGTCCTTTGTTGACACAGGATGTAATAAGTTGCCCAGGCTAGCCTCTAACTTGGAAAGCGCCTGCCTTAGCCTCCCAGGTATCTGGGATTATAGGCGTGGGCCACTGCCCCCAGCTTCTCCTTAAAAACATAACCATCCTTCTTAGCTCACAGACTAACAAAAATAGAGGGCTGACTTTGGCCAGCAGACCTACATTTCCTGACCCCTATTCTAGCATGTTGTTGAATCAACCTTATTCTCACATTGTCAGACACTTGAGCTCCTTTTTTGTTTGCTACCTATAAATGGCACAAACATTTGGTTATTTTAATGTGTGCAGAATTATTAGTGTGGACATTCAGAAATGGAACTTTTGAGGAAATTACTGCTTTCAAGGTTCTTAGTATTAAGTTGCCAAATTCTTTTAAAGGGTACAACGATTTTCCTGTATCATATGTTCCTTCCAGAAATGTACCTAAATATCTTTTTCCAAACCCTCAGCAACACAAAGTAGAAAACTTTTTATATTATGTAAGTGAAATGATCGTACTACTTTAACATTACTAGTAATCAGAAATAGAAATTGATAGCTTTTCAACATAGCCAATAAGTAGCATTTTTCTCATGTAAATAGTGTGTACATAACTTACCCTTATGTCAAGTTTTAGTTTTTTACCCCCTTGGGATTTGTACTAATTCACCATAATCTTAAAGATATTTGTGACTTTCTTCCATTGATTTATTATTTTTTGGTACTGGGGATTGAACTTGGGTGCTTTACCACTGAGTAACATCCCCAGTCCCTTTTAATTTTTTGAGACGGGGCCTCACTAAATTGCTGAGGTTGACCTTGAACCTTCTGCCTCAGCCTCCAGAATTTCTAGATTACAGGCATATACCAACATGCCAGGCTCCCATTTATTTATTTTACCAATTTTACATAAAGAAAGCTTTAAAAAATTCTTAAGGGAAATGGTTGAATTTCCATGTAATTTCACTGAAGTTTGCTGTTTTTGCCTAGTTTTATCTGACTTTTTTTGTATTTTACTCTTCTCCCAAAATGCATGCCAGGTTTATAAAGAATGAGCCAAATCAAGTTCCACATTCCACTCCCAATAACCACCCAAATTGATGGTACACATTCTTATTCTCTTTGTGACTTTTGTTTTTTCATGTGGTTCTGTTTCTGCCTATTGCAATCCTACTGCATTTATCCTTGTGCATCTTTAATTCTTGTGTTCTTTATATCTGATAGGGAAGCAAGGAGGGGAAATTGGCCCTTTCTATGTTTCTTATCACCTCTTGCAGTTACTCTTTCAAAAAACTTCACCCCCTCTTTAAAAATTAAGATTTTTTTGTGCCAGGCGCAGTAGCACATACCTGTAATCCCAGCAACTCAAGAGACTGAGGCAGGAGGATCCCAAGTTCAAGGCCAGTCTCAGAAACTTAGCAAGGCCCTGTCACAGAATAAAAAATAAAAAGGGCTGGGGATGTAGCTTAGTGGTGAAGTGCCCCTGGGTTGAATTCCCAGTACTCCCCCACCCCAAGATTTTTGTATTACCTGAACTAAGAAAAATTGCTATCAACTTGGCATCCAGCAGAATGGAATGTCTGTTTTAAAATGTCCTTTATAACTCTCATGAGGTTATATGGATTGCTCTTTTAGAAATAACTGTCTTCAAAGCAGGGAAAATCTGTTTGGAATCTTGATTCTTTTGACCAGAGAAAAACTACAGTTCATCAGATGTCACAAATTTAGAGTCTGTAATAATTGGGACCTCCCAGTGACTAGCATGTATGTCCTAGAGGAAGGGGGGGAAAAGCCTCCTAAGTAAATTGAATAGTACTGATAATGGAGGCTTAATAGGAACAAACTTTTCAAGATCTTTTGGAAGCATGCTTTCACATATATTCTGCATATCATTATGAATCAATCTCATTAGATGCACAAGTTGCCACATACAGACTAAAGTTCCTATTATAGATTTCTTTTTTTTTTTTTTTTCAAACATTTATTTGCTTTAGTGGTACACAATGCATTTATTTACATGGCGCTGAGGATCGAACCCGGGCTGCACACGTGCTAGGCGAGTGCTCTACCGCTGAGCCACAACCCCAGCCCATAGATTTCTTTAAATGTTCTCAATTCAGATCAGTTTTCCATAGCCAGGTGTACATCTGTAATCCCAGTGACTTGGGAGGTTGAGGCAGGAAGAAAAACAAATTGGCTTTCCCACTTAACATAAGTTTTTTTTTCTTTATTTTGGTACCGGGGATTGAACTCAGGGGCACTTGACCACTGGGCCACATCCCCAGCCCTTTTTTGTACTTTATTAGAGACAGGGTCTCACTGAGTTGCTATGTGCCTCGCCATTGCTGAGGCTGGCTTTGAACTCTTGATCCTTCTGCCTCAGCCTCCCAAGTGCTGGGATTACAGGCGTGCGCCACCTCGCCCGGCCCACTTAACCTAAATTTAAAAAACAAAACTCATTTACATATTTCCTGCAAGTTTCAAATCACAAGTTATGTCATTAATACAAAATCCTGAAGACCATATAAATGTACATCCTTAAAACTTGTGTAAATAAACTGGGTATAGTAGCACATGCCTATAATCCCAACTACTTGGGAGGCTGAAGCAGGAGGATCATAAGTTCAAGGCCAACCTCTGGTATTTAGAAAGACGCTATCAAAATTAAAAATAAAAATGGGTGGTTATATAGCCACATGGTAGAGTGCTTGTTTAGCATGCTCCAGGCCCTGGGCTGGATCCCCAATACACACAAAATATTCTGTTAGCAAGTAGAATAAGCAATTCCAATTTTCTTTTCAGTGCTCAGGAATCAAATTCAGGGCCTCATGCATACTAGGCAAGGGCTCTACCAGTTCACAGCCCTAAATTTCCTCATTCTTCACACCACTGTACCCAGCTTGCTTAACATAATTTCTTCATCCTTGCAAATGTGGATCATCACTTTGTGAAAGAGGGGATAAATATTTTAACTGAAATTCAAATTGTTCTGTTAGGAAGTAAAGTCAATCCATGACTACCACTAAAGTGATGGATAATTATCATTCATTGGGTTTTTACCTGTTAATGCCATATTGTCTTTTGTTTACACCATATTGTCTTAAATTACTTTTGCTTAGAGCTACAAGATTTAGGCTACTTTTTCCTCAACCTTAGAGACCAATGTTCCTTATTCATTAACCTTAGTTACCTACATTCCTCGCACATGCAAAAGCATTAAAAACGGAAGAGCCCAATTTAGGGCAAGTAAACATCTAGGGAAAGGGACCAAAGCGGTCTCTCTGTAGCTTGCCTCTGAGCAGAAGCTGGAGTGTTTGGGTAGGGTGCTCAATAGAGTCCTAGAAACTCACATGTGGCCTTGGACACCATGAATAGATCAGGTCTCTGCAGAGATGTTTTGAAAGCATGGTCCCAACAAGAACAAATATTTTGCCTAGAAAATGCTCAAGTATTGAAGTTACAAATTCACTTTGAGTTTGCAGAAAATGATTCCCAGCCTTTCCCTAGAATTAAAAAACACCACCATGCATAGTACAAATGTGTGGCTACTTGAAACCACTTATCATATGCCGTTTGAAGGGCCTTAGAATTTTGTTGTTACTGGGGATTTAACCCAGGGGTGCTTTATTTTATTGAGGCAAGAGACGTGGTCTAATTAAGTTGTTTAGGGCCTCGTTAAATTGCTGAGGCTGGCCTCAAACTTGTGATTCTCCTCTCGGCCTCAGGAGTTGCTGGGATTACAGGAGTGTGCCACAGTACCTGGCTTAGAAAATAATTAACCCATGCAAAATTCTTACTCCCAAGGTGCCAAAGTTGCAGCCACCATGTCCTAGGCTACATCTGAATGTTCTAATAAAAAGTGAGCTGAGGACAAAAAGGCCCTGCTATCCTTCTTGGTCACTATCTCATGTTGTTGCAGATAGCAGTGATACCTGGGATGAGATTACACTGTTTTCCCAGTTTTTCTCTCAACTTTCTGTGGCTGATGTGACATTAAGGACCCAGGTTTCTCCTCAGACCACAGAAAAATTAATAGCCTCACCATGTTTTGCTGGAATAATACGCAACAAACAGAAAAATACATCAACTTTAACTTCTGAGATCAGGTGTAATAATTAACAGGTGTTGGGCACTCATGCCAGCACCGTGCTAGCAACTTTTACATGGGGGTCTAGTTATCTCTGAGGTTGAACTCTATACCTGTTTCCTCTCCTGTAAAATGGAGACAATGGAGAAATTTAGTAACCTCAACAATGTCAAACAGCTGTGCAAGCTGTAGCACAGTAGGAACACAAGCAGCCAGCTTCAGTGCCTACCATTTTCACATACTGCCCTGTCCCCAGCTCTTTAAATATCTGTGATAATACCTGTGTGGTGTCCTGTGTGCCTCTTTTCTAATTGTCAGCTGAAGAAATGATAAATACTTAGTAGTGAGAGGGAGCAGGTGTGATGGCCAAGATGGACTCTGGAGACTGTCCAGTTTGCATCCAGGCCCTACCATTTATCAGCTAGTTTCCACTTTGATTTTTATACATGTAATGCAGGGAACCATAGAAACTCCCTAAGTGTTCACAGGAAGCAGAAAACAGTGCCTCACACAGGGTATAAACATTTAGCTATTAGGATCTTTGATAAACCTACTTGGGTATGGTTGCTCACACCTGTGATCCCAATGGCTTGGGAGGCTGAAGCAGGAGCATCACAAATTCAAAGCCAGCTTCAGCAACTTAGTGAGGCCCTGAGCAACTTACCAAGACCCTGTCTCAGAAAGACCAAACAAAAATAAGACCCTGTTTCAAAATAAAACAGTCTGGGGATATGGCTCAGTGTCCCTAGGTTCAATCCCCAGTACAAAAAAAAAAAAAAAAAAAAAAAAAAAAAACCCTACCCTCCTGGTTGTTTCCATAACATTGAAAAAGACTGGAATTTAGCTATGATGTCTTGCCCTCATGGGAACAGGATGTCTAATGAGGATTTAGTAAAATGCTTCACATTTACTTATTTTTCTCCAAAATAAAGGACTAAGAAGCTGGGTCTTTGTTTTGAGGGTCAGCCTCAATAGCTCAGGTGGTTCTTGGAAAATAGGTCAGGGAACAGCAGGAAAAGGGCACAGCTGATGAGTGAGTGGGCCAGAGGGAACAGAGTATGTCTGTCAACCACACTAGGAAACAACTAACAGCAAGTTGGTATGTACTGTAAAATTAATACTCTGAGGGGTTTAGTGCTACTTTTTAAAAAAAAATTGTAAGATTTGGACTTGTGTGCACACAAACGTGGCTTCACTTAGGGAAAATAAGATGTATAGTTTTATTCTTGTTAAGAATGGCATTGGGAAGTCCAAGTAGTATTGGAGATTGACACATGGGCTGGCTAAGAGGTGAAAATGTGCTTGCAACCCTTATTGACAAATGACATACTTATTTTGGGGTGCCTACCAGGTGCTTATACTATTAGGTGCTGAGGATGTAACTTAGTATCTGGCAGGAACCCATCCCCAATGAAGGAGACATGCAAATTATGTGACAGTGGCTCTTACCAAGTAAGAAGTCATATGTACTTGGACCAGCTTTCCCAGCTTCTCTTATCTTGAAGTATACTCAAGGACAAAAAAAAAAAAGTTGAAGGCTTATAAAGAACTCCCCATAAACAATAGATCCCATAACTCTTATCACAACTATGATAAAGCCTATTGTACCTATTTTATGGGTAAGGAAACTGAAACTCAAGAGGTTAAATAATTGCCTGTTATGTCAAAGCAAGTAGAGCTGGCATTTGAGCCCTACTTGATTTCAAAACCAGTCCTTTCTCCACTGTACCAGGCCATAGAATC
Organism: Tamias sibiricus; assembly: GCA_025594165.1. Lineage (NCBI taxonomy): Eukaryota > Metazoa > Chordata > Mammalia > Rodentia > Sciuridae > Tamias > Tamias sibiricus. The sequence continues at coordinate 53,282,642 of CM046659.1, forward strand.
TCCTTTCCACCTCTGTCACCAAGGTTAGAAAGTGTTTAGTCCCCCAGTGGCAGCATTACTGCCCACAGAAAAACAATGGTATGATTTGCTTAAAAGGCAAGGGTCATGTAATTAGTCTGGTGCTACAAATTGGGGGTTTTGATTTTATTTGAATGGGACTATGGAACAAATTAAAGTTCTTTTTATAGTTGTAGATAGACACAATACCCTTTTTATTTATTTTTATGTGGTGCTGAGGATTGAACCCAGTGCCTCACACATGCTAGGCAAGCGCTATACCACTGAGCTACAAACCCAGCCCCTCCCTTAAATTTTGATGCCAGTATTTCAGTGAGGAAATGTTTGACTAAAATGTTTGAATAGGGCTTGCAATGTAGCTCAGTGGTGAAGCACTTACTTAGAATGTTTCAGGCCCAGGATTTGATCCCCAAAAACCTCCCCTCCTCCCTGAAAAAAAAAAGTTTGACTGAACTGGGCTGGAGTCATAGCTCTGTGGTAGAGCATGGTGGCTTAGCCTGCCCAAGACGGAGTTTTATCCTTAACACTCCTCCCCTAAAAAACTTGACTAAATTAACTAAATTACCTCAATTAACACCCAGTTACCAGTAGTAGAGGTGCTAATTGACCTTTGGTGTAAAGGAAGGAACACTAAAACATGAACTCTTTTCCCACATGCAGCTTTTTTTTTTTTGTGGTACCGGGGATTGAACTCAGGGGCACTCGACCACTGGGCCACATCCCCAGCCCTTTTTTTGTATTTTATTAGAGACGGGGTCTCACTGAGTTACTAAGTGCCTCGCCATTGCTGAGGCTGGCTTTGAACTCGCGATCCTCCTGCCTCAGCCTCCCAAAGTGCTGGGATTACAGGCGTCTATTTTATGATTTAGATAACTTGGCTTTCTTGCTCTTTTCCCCAATCTATAAAAGGAGGAAATCGCACAAGGTAGCTTCTCTACAGCCCTTTTGTGTTTAAAAACACTTATCTATGCTATAAAATAATGACCGCTCTTGGCAATGGGTGTTTTGCGGTTCCCAGGAGACCCAGATGGTATGTTCTTTGTGCTTGAATGTTATGCTCTCAAGGATGGTTTAAAAAAAAAAAAAAGTGTTAGGGAAAAAAGTACACCTTTATTTGAATTGCTGCACCTTAACACATTTCTCAATGAAATGTAAAAAGGAGAGGCTTTGGATCTTTTGGGGGGGGGGACATGTGGTAGGTTCGCTATAACCATTTTTCACTCTACATTAAGAAGGTTGTTCCAGACAAACGTGTGCATGAAGCCAGAGGCAAGAGGTTCTTTTACAGTAATCTTTTACTTCTTCCCCAACTAACTGTCTTAGTTTCTAAAGACTCCGTTTTTTTTTTTTTTTTTTTTTTTTTGGTACCGGGGATTGAACTCAGGGGCACTCGACCACTGGGCCACACCCCCAGCCCTTTTTTTTTGTATTTTATTAGAGACAGGGTCTCACTGAGTTGCTAAGTGCCTCACCATGGCTGAGGCTGGCTTTGAACTCGCGATCCTCCTGCCTCGGCCTCCCAAGTGCTGGGATTACAGGCGTGCGCCACCGCGCCCGGCATCCGGTTTTATAAAACTATAGTACTGAAACATCAGCTGAGAGTTTTGTGTTTTTTGCTACAGGGGTACAGAGCTTATCTCTCCACCCTCCCTACCCACATCTTTCAGGGTGGAGACACAAATAGTAAACTCCTTGACAGTAAATAAGTAACTGTTTGCTCTTGCTGCTCAAAAAAAAAAAAAAAATTTATGTGAACTTTTGATTCTTTAAAAAATTTGAGGTGGAATTCATATAATAAGTGTAACCACTTTAAAGTTCAGTGGCATTTCATACTTTCACAAAGTTGTACTTTGTGAAGGTACCATCACCTCTATATAGTTCTAAAACATTTCCATTGTTCCAAAATCCTGTGTCATTAGTTTTCCCCCATTCCTCTCTCCTGAGCCAGTCCCAGGGCAACCACCTGTCTCAGTTGTCTCCATATATTTACCTTCTTTGGATATTTCATATATATGTAATCAGATGACCTTTTGGTCCGGCTTTATTTAGAGGTTCATCCATGTTGTACCACATGTCAGTACTTCATTCCTTTTTATATCTAATGTTCTATTATATGTATGTACTACAAATTTTTATCCATCCATGTATTGATCAGCATTTAGGTTGTTTCCAACCTTTTGATTATTGTGAACAGTGTTGAAATGGAAGTTAGTTTTCAGTTTTATGGGGGTATTTACCCAGGAGTAGAACTGCTGAATCATGTGGTAAGTCTTTAATTTCTTTCTTTTTTTTTTTTTTTTTTAAGTACTGGGGATTGAATCCAGGAGTGCTTTACTACTGAGCTACATCCCCAGCCTTTTTTATTTTTAAATTTTTAGACATGCTTTGACTAAGTTGCTGAAGCTAGTCTAGAAATTGATATCCTCCTGCTTCAGCCTCCCAAGTGCTGGGATTACAGGCATGTGCCACTACACCTAATTTCTTGAACCACCCAACTCTTTCCCACAGGAGCTGAACAATTTTGCACTTCCACCAGCAACATACTATAGAACTAATTCATTCTTGCAATCACTTGTTATTTATTTTTTTTTTAAAGAAAAATGTCTTATCCTTGATTCTGAATCCTGACTGCTGTGCTTCTCATATCTATCAGTGCTCCTTTTTGGAATTCCCTCATAAGTACTGTAAACCAGAAAACTTATCCAATTTTCTCTTATGAAGCCTTCTTCTCTCCAACTTTATAGTTCTTAAGGAAGAGTAGTACCAATTTTGGCTATTTTCCATTTCTCTTTATGCTAAGTTTTTGTTCCTTTCATTAACCACCTTCCTTCCTGGCTTCCTGCTCACAAAAATGTCAGAAGTTTCCTCATTAGCTGAAGCCCTACATAGACATAAGTACCATCATGACAGTACAATGTGTGCATATACTTTTAAAGGTAGACGGGAGGTTGTGAGATGAGTAGGGACTGTTACTTCTCAAGGGTGGAGACTAGTTCATGTTTGTATCCCTGTTAACTTCTAGGTTATCTATTCTAGGTGATAATCAAAGGTCCCTTAAAAGCTAAGACTAAAGATAATGGTGAAATTTTCCAATTCCTTTCCATACACTGAAAACTAACATTCTAGAACAGCTCCAACTTGTCTAAATCTATAAGTCAAATTAGGGAATCAAGATGTCAAGTAGAGATGAATGGATCAAAGGGAGTGCTCACAAGTGCTGAAGAAGTCACTCTGGGGTTGTGTTCCTGGCACACTTATAGAACATTCCATTTTTAGCCTCTGTGTGGCCAAAGATGATACCCATACAGTGCAAGAGACTTCCAAGGGACTCCATCATATGAAAAGTAACTGGAGATAACACAATGAAATTTTAATGTTAAGAAAATTGTGGTATTTTTATATCAAAGATTAATATAAACTTGGTTTTCTTTGTAGGTGCCAAAGAACGTTCCGAGATCTATGAAGCATTTGAAAACATCTATCCTATTCTAAAAGGTTTTAAAAAAGCCTGAGTCCATTATTCAACATTATATTGATTGTAATATGTACATAAGTTCAGCATAGCAACAGCTGAATTCTTTCACCTTTAATTGTAGATGTTGAAGTACATTTTGACTTATCACAGGGTGGTTGATTCTATGTGAATAACCATGCCAGAGAAATGAAGAAAATTTCTTGCTCAAAATGACTCTTGCATCTTATTTTAAAAATTGAATAAGCACTGTTATTAGAATTTAAGACATTTAGGGCCTTATTAGAATGATATTATAGCATCATTAATATTCAATTTTCTGCTTTTGTTAAATATGTAATACATTAGCATGTAGTCTCTTAAATGTGTAGCAATATATATAGAAATTACAAATAACTGCATAAACTAGATATCTGTAATATCATTTAGCAGCACAGAAATTTTTTCTTTTTAAAATATTGAAGAGTATCCTGACCATTAGATAAAGCACTATAAAGGATCCTGTGGGAATGCAAGTAAAACATGAAAAGTCTGAGGACTGGGGTTGTAGCTCAGTGGTAGAACACTTGCCTAGCATGTGTGAGGCACTGAGTTTGATTCTCAGCACCACATATAAATACATTTAAAAAAAAAAAAAGGTCCATCAACAACTAAAAAAATTTTTTTAAAAAAAACATGAAAAGTCTGAAACCTGAAAGATTCTTTTGTTTGAAATACCCAGAGAAAATTCTCACTTAAAAATCTCAGACTTTCAGGAACCATTCAGGTTTAGGGTAAGACATTTTGGAAACAAGAAAGTTTGTTTTCTGCTTACTCTTAGACTCTAGTGTCTGTATTTAAGCAGTCCAGATAAGACTAAGAGGATGGAGGCACAAATGGGTTCACACTGAAGACCTAACTAGGTTGTAGAATCACCAGCATTTGATGGAGATGTCAGATTAACAGGGAGGGGGCTAACATGACCCTACGTGGTCACTGATTATGTCCTTCAAGAGAGACTTCCGTCTCCCTAATGCAGAGTCTGTTATGTGAAGGCAGCAGAACATCTCCTCATACCTAGGAGGCAGTTCTGAGTCTCTGCATGGGGAACTTGGAAAGAATTCCCAACTAGAGAGTTCAGAGCAGTAGTTAATGGAAATTGTACTGAAGTAATCCTTGAGAATCAGTCTAGATGATTTGACCCACAAACCTATTTTTCTTTCTTGTCCTGTAGTTTAGAGACAGTCGAACCTTCTTCACCCACCACCTTACTTAAACCCCCAGAAACTCAAGGGGAAACCATAACCTACCTAGTTCAAATTCTTTCAGAACCTGGGGTAGAGAAGGGATGTTGGCCAAGTTATTAGAATTGTTTTTGGAAAAACTGAACTTTTGATCTGCACGTTCAGGTTGGTTGGTTTCACTGGTTAGTATAGGCAAAGTATTAGATTATTAAATGTATCTACTAAATTCTTAATGTTACTAGGCAGGTACTGTAATTATATCCATTCACGAGGAGAAAAAACACAGGTTAAAGAATTTGCTCCAAATCACTTAGCTATTAAGCAGGTGGGTGAGCCAAACTTTTACCTGGCTCCAAGACCCAACCCCTCACCCAACTTTTTCATATAGTTTTAGCCAAACTGAAAAGCATCCTTACAAAATTGAATTCCCTTGTTCTGTTTCCTATTCCTTTCCCACAGAATCCTTAGGGCACCGTATTGCTATTTTTTGCGTAAGTTTGAGGCGATAACTCGCAACCTTGACCTGATCCAGCAGTGGACGCTTTGTTTCGCGGACTCGACCAGGATACAATTTTCTGCGCAGTAGAGTCGGCTGCGGCTCGGTGGGCGGGCGGAGCGGCAGGAGAGGCGGGGCCGGGGTCCCGCGGGACCCACGCCCACCCTGCGCGCTTCCCAGGCCCCTCCTCCGCGCCCAGGATGCACCTGGTTGAAAACAAAATCCCACGTGACCGGCCCTGCGCTCAGGCCATCATGGCGTCTCCCAGTGGGAAGGGAGCCCGGGCGCCCGAAACTCCTGGCTGCGGGCCCCAGCCGCTCGCGCGGGACCTGGTGGACTCCGTGGACGACGCGGAGGGGCTGTACGTGGCGGTCGAGCGGTGCCCGCTCTGCAACACCACCCGCCGGCGGCTGACCTGCGCCAAGTGTGTCCAGAGCGGCGATTTCGTCTACTTCGACGGCCGGGACCGGGAGAGGTACAGCGGCCGCCACAACCCTATTGTTTCTTCTTTCTCTTGCCCGGCGATCAAACGCTGGTGGTTAAGGCCCGGGGCCCTCAGTACTGGCCCGGATGCTGGGCATCGGGGGAGGGGTAGTGGCTCTGCGCCGGCGCTTGACTGCCAGTGAACAGAGTCTGGGGGTGGCCAGGTGAGAGAAGGTCGCGGTTTCTCCATCACCCACCTGAAAGGCGTTTGACCCCACGGTGCTACTGGGTACTAGGGAAAGAGGAATAGATGGTGGCTCTCGAGAGAAGTCCTCCCCTGTTGCTGCCATAGAGTGGGAGTCCTATTTCTTTGCTACACTCTCATTCATAAAGCTTGGTTTAACCTTTTTCTGTATTCGGAAACACATTCATCATCATTCTCAAGAGGAGAGAGGAAGAGAGAATCAAATAACTCAAAGACACTTGGGCCCTGTTAGTCCGAGTCACAGATGGACCCTTTTATCTAATGATCTTACTCCAATGTGTGAACTAGGTCTAGCTGGTTGTTCCTTTTCCCTACTGCCTGTCTCTGAAGATTATTTTGGGTGCTTAGGGTTTGAGAGTCGTGTTTTGGCTTTGTTTTAAAATTCTCATCGGGAGCTGCAAGCCTTTAGTTAAGGAAATTGCATTTAGCAACGTGTTATGGCTTCAATTTGAAATCTAAACAGAGCCACAAGCCCTGCTAAGGCCTTGAACAAGCATGATTAGCAGTAGGGTCTTCCATTTCCATACTTTGTTTCACCAGTTTAGTTTTAATGGTAAGATATCTGAACTTTCGTGTTCAAAGAGTTAGCGGTGTATTCTTTTACAATAACCTAGTAAGTTATCCCCAATTTATTATTGAGAAAACGGCACAGTGAGTGCCTTGCCTTACCTCATACCGATAATAAGGGTAAGGATCAGAATTAAAACCCAGTGTGGATTCGTATATCCATGCATTTAATTACTGGACTCTACAACCTCTAGATTTGGGAATGGTTTGAGTTCCTAGTATCCTTGTGATCATAGATGGAGTTCTTTTCTTTTTTAAGGAGATTTGTACAACATTTTTTTTTTTTATTCAACACTTGCCACATTGATGCACTGGATGACTTTACAAACCACCCATGTCATAAATGATAGCTTTAGAAATTAAAACAGTTTTATAATAAGAATACTGGGTGTGAGATGGAAATATCTAATTGATGTAGTTTATCAAGGCTTTAGTTCTGGATTTCTCTCCATCTATACTGTTTCTTAGATCTATTCCCATGATTTAAATGCCCTCTATATGCTGAAGTTTACCAGTCATATATCTTCAACTTGGACCTCTCTGAAATACAGAAAACAGCTGCTTAACATCTGTGTTTAAATTTGTAATAAGTATACCATCCTAATATGGCAAACTGAACTCCTGGTTTTACATTTATAAACCTATTCCTCCAACCCAGTAAATGGCAATGTCATTCTTCCTTTATTTAGGCATCCCCCCCCCCCCAAAAAAAAAACCCAAACAAAAAAAACTTACAGTCCTCTTTGACTCCAACTTTAAGCCCCTGTATTTAATCTCATCAACAAATCCTATCTACTCTTCAAAACCTGTACTGAATCTTATCCTTTCACCATCACCTGCTCTGATCCACTAGAGGATTACTGCCTTTTGTGTCTGTTTCCCCTTGCCTGCCCTGTTATTGTAATTTCCTTCTTGTAATCAGAGTAATGCTACTTCTTCATTCTTTTGTTCAAGTTGTCAGCACTTTTCCATTTTGCCTAAAGTAAAAACCAGATCCCCAACCAAAGTTCTGTATCATCTGTTCCTCCTCTGATCTAATCTCATTATCTTCTTTACCTAATTTCTTATACTACCTTGGCCTCCTTGTCAGTCCAAGAACACTTCCTCAGGGCCTTTGCAGTCAGATATTCAGATTGCCAAGACCTTTTCTCCCAAAATATTTGTTTAAATCCTGCTTATGCATTAGAAAGACTCTTTAGGATCCTTCAATTAAAATAGTAACCTCTTTACTACTTAACCTGTTTTATTCCCTAGCACTTATCATCATCGGATGGTTCACAGGTTAATTTGTGTAACTACACCCCCTCCCAGTGATGTAAAACTATATGTGGGCAAGACTTTATGTACACTGTTCTATCTTCACATAGTTCAATAAAGGTTTATGAAATGATTGAATGAATCTACCCCTCCTTTGCAAATAATCTATTCCTGGACTATTTCAGTATCTTCATCTTGATCCAAAGCCAGAAGCCTGGGAGTTAGGTTAGCCTTCTCCTTTCTTGTATTCCCTACATCTAAGTCATTGGCCTGTCTAATTCAGTCTGACACTAGAATACATCTTGAATGAGTCCACTTCTGATCCAGGCCACCATTATTTCCATCATTACTACTTAATGATCTTTTACTCAACCCCTCCCCCCCCCACCCAGCAGCTTCAGTAGAAATGTAAAGCAGATAATGCCAATGTTGCTTAAATCTTTCAATGGCATTCCATTTCATTTAAAATAAAATCCATTCTTCTTGCAAAAACATATGAAGCCTCGTGTGATTTGGCAGCTGCTTGCTTCTCTAACTTTGGCTATAAGGTTGAGTTAAAAATGTGAGCTTTGCAATTGTGCTGCATCTAATTAAATCCAAATTCCACAACTTGCTGTGTGATTTTGACCAAGTTTCTTAACCTCTTATGCCTTTTTCATTTTGAAAAAGATTGGATGTCAGATATCTAGTAATGATTTTATAAAAGCAAGCATTCAAAGGGCCTAGCAGGATGTCTAGCAAATATTAGGTACTCAAAAAAAAAAAAAAAAAAAAAAAAAAAGATGCATGCCATGCTCCCCCTTATTCACTGCTCCACAGTAACGACTTTCTCTAAAATCATTAAACACATGCTGTCCCTTCTGCGTGCATTACTTTTCTTCTTGTCTGGCACCTTGGCCAAACTTAAATGTCACTTCCTCAGTGAGGTCTTCCCTGACCTTCCTCAATGAAAATTTCCACCTCCATCTCTCACCATTATTTGTCATAATAACACTCAGTTTACTTCTTTTGGGATGGTAGGCATGATGTGTAATGTTATTTGAGAAAAATATCTGCATCCAGAATATGGTTTCATGAAAGCATGACTTCTTAGCAGCAGGAGATGGCACATAGACTATTATCAAAGAAAGGGTAAAGGCAAAACTACTTTTAAAACTTAGGGCTGGGGGTGGACCTCAGTGGTAGCACATGTGAGGTCCTAGGTTTAATCCCCCCACCATTGCAAAAAAAATTTTTTTTAAAAACCTTACATAGCCGGGCGCGGTGGCGCACGCCTGTAATCCCAGCACTTTGGGAGGCTGAGGCAGGAGGATCACGAGTTCAAAGCCAGCCTCAGCAATGGCGAGGCACTTAGCAACTCAGTGAGACTCTGTCTCTAAATAAAATACAAAAAAGGGCTGGGGATGTGACCCAGTGGTCGAGTGCCCCTGAGTTCAATCCCTGGTACCACAAAAAAAAAAAAAACCTTACATAAAGATTCTTTGCCAAATTTTAGCATTAAGGCGAATATTCAGAAAAGGAATTTATTATAGTGGATTTCTTTTCCTGACCAAACAGAAAAAATGGAGAGCAAATTCCCCAATGATTCATAATGTGGAGCTATAAAAGAGAAGTTGGGGTTCAGGGGCAACAGGATTGTCACAGAGGTCTGCTCAGCCAGCGTCCCTTTTTTTCTCCCATCTCTCATTTCTGAACTCCATGTGCCTTTAGAAGAGAGTTTTGTTTTTCTTTGTTTCCAGACATTGCTCAGTGTCTAGTAGGACGAAAGAATCTCTGAGATCCAGGACCACTGTCCTAATAGCCAACTAATTTTTAATGGTTTCTCATTGGGTACCATTATATGCATAAAACATTCTGGCAAGTTACAGAGGAGAAAGATGGGTCTCTGCTCTCAAGGATTTATACTGACTGCTAGTTTTAATGGCTTAGCAGTTCAAGGGAAATTAGATATCAAACAAATCTATCTCACAGTAATTCCTTTGACTCCCAAGAAGGGAGTGTATGTCTTTATATACTTCTGTGGACTGTATGAGTTTGGCATATAGATTGTTTGGAAAAATATTCAAACTTAATACTTCTTTGTTCTGTGGGGAACCTCATAACTTTTGTATCCTCACCCACATCATCCTTCTTTATCATCTTTCTTGCCCCCAGTCTTAAAACAATATGTACTTTTCTGCTTTTTTTGTCCACCTTTTAACTTTGATTCCCTTAGGGGACAAAGAGGAATGAGATCAAGAAGTACCCCCAGTATAATCTTTGGGTATAGTAACTTTTAGACAGTTTAAAATTACAGGCCTTTTACAGGAGTGTAATTTTATGGATTATACATTTATCTGACTCAAAAGAGCATTCTACGCATAGACATTATCAGCATATATAACTGGTAGGTTGAGTGAGCTTTCTACCCCAAACTAGGAAGAAATTGGTTACCAGTTCATGATAGGTAGAGGAAAGGGACGAGGAATAAGATCTACGGAAACCCAGAGAAATCTGTCTGCTGGTTTTTTCTTTTTCTTTCTTTCTGTCTTTTTTTTTTTTTTTTTTTTGTACCAGGGATTGAACCTAAGGGTGCTTGACTACTGAGCCACATCCCTAGGCCTTTTTATTTTTTATTTTGAGACAGGTACTCACTGGGTTGCCTAGATCCTTGGTAGATTGCTAAGGCTGGCTTCAAACCTGTGATTCTCCTGCCTTGGCCTCCTGAGCCACTGCGATTATAGGCATGTGCCACCAAGCTCGGCCTGTCTGCTGGTTTAAAAACCAGCAATTTTTCAAGTATGGATTAAAAAGACACATTTTAGAACTATGAGGGTATTATGATTACACTTCTGCCAGGAAACAGAAATACAGGCACTAAGCAAAGTGAGAGATAGGATAAAGAATGAGCAGAAATTCAGATGTTACTGTAAATTTCTGTGCTGATGCTGATGTTTCTGTAGGAGAGGTCTCAGCCAATATCCAGAAAGTATCCTTTAGATATTGCTGTTTCCCTTCCTGTATCTTTTTGGTTGTCACTCACTATGACCTATAAAAATCTATTGTCTTGAGAATATAGTTCTGTGTGCTGCTAAAGCAGAAAAGCCCTGTAGTGTGGCTGGGCTCCTCATCTTTAGAAAAAGATTATAAACTTACTGCTGTCTGATTATTTCAGGAAAAAGTTTCAGTATTTCAGGAAAGTTATTACATCCCATGCAGCATTTCAGTAGTATTTCCCCCAAACAAATGTAGAATTGCTAAGAAAATAACAGGTTTTGTTTTGGAGTGGGTCATTTTTTCTTTTGGTACTGGGGATTAAACCTAGGGATGCTTAACCACTAAGCCACATCCCCAGCCCTTTTTTATATTTTATTTAGAGACGGAGTCTCATTGAGTTGCTTAGGGTCTTGCTAAGTTGCTGAGGCTGGCTTTGAACTCACAATCCTCCTGCCTCAGCTTCCTCCTGAGCTGCTGGGATTACAGGGAAAATATAGTTTTTGTTTTTAATCAGTATCACTGAATATCTTTTAGAATTTATAAAAGGTTTCACATTTACTGGCTCATTTGTGTCTTACCACACTATGAACCCATTTTAAAGATAGAAATCAGGCTCAGCATTTTGGGGGCTGACATACTTGTGGTCTGTGCTAATTGTTAAGTTCTAATTCTGAACTGTATTTTAAAATTGAGTTTAACAATATCAGGAAAGAAAAACACCCCATGTTGTTACTCAGGTTGAGCTATATCTCAGAGGATCACATAAGCTCAAGTAAGCCAAGGCCTGGGGCTGAATCCAGAAAGCCAATGCCCTGAGCCTAAGCACCCTACCAGGGTAGGAAGATTCCTGTGGCAGGGTTTGCTCACCTCCAGGTAGCTCCATCTGTTACTTCTCCAGGTTCTAAATATCCCCAGACCCAACATTCAAAAGATTCTCTCCAGTGCCCAGCATGTCTACACTGTGTTTTGAAAACCTATCATAACCCAAAAGAGTTTTCGTAATCTAAAGTCTTCTTCAAATACCAAGGCCTTACAGTATTTATGGAAAATAGAATATGATTATAAAAAATAATCCTGGGATTTGCTGTTTGCTGTTGATAGGGAAAGTACTGAATTGATGTGTTGATGAAGTCAACACTCCTGTAAGCCTAGTGCTTACCTGAGTGCGGCAGAGCAGACAGTGGCGCATCTCAGAGGTCTGGGTTTTCTTTTAAAAATTGCCAAAAAGTAGTAGAATGCTTTAGAGATCTGGGTTGCAGGAAAGGTAGTAGTGTGAGATTTTATTGTTTCTATTAAGTAAGGTAGATTTAAACCTTTAAAATATTTTTCAGATAAATTTGTTGTCTTAGAACTGAAAATGTAGTTCTCTTAAGCCAAGTCTGTCTAGAACAGATATTCATCAGTTCTTCCAGAGCTGACCTCCCTCAAATAAACATTGTAACCCTGAATCCCAGAAGGCCACTTTGGAGGGTCCTCCCCTTGGGAAATAGTGACTTTGTGACAACTTGCTTCCCATTAGAATTTTTTTTTTTTTAATATGTGGTGCTGAGCATCAAACCCAGTTCTCACACATGCTAGGCAAGTGTTCTACTACTGAGCCACAACCCCAGCCCTTCCCATTAGAATTTTAAATAAAACGTTTTTTTGGGGGGAGGGGTCTATTTTTCTTCAAAATGTAGTTGAATTTGATTAGTTTGAATTTTTATATTGATGAATCATGTAAAATGCATGTGTTTTAGAAAACACAATCTGATAAATATGGCATTTTAAAATGTTCAAACATCATAGAAACAAAGTCTTCCAATCCCACCATGTAGAGGTACCTCTATTTTGGATGAGGACTAGTCCTCAATATTTTCTTATCTATGCTGAAATGAGACCACACAATACATACTATTTTGCAGGGTGTTTTTTATTTTGCATCTAATATACATGAACATCTTTCACATCTGTCTTTCCACATCTGTTTTATTCTATTACAACTGTAAAATTCCTCTTTTGAAAATCTAAAGTTAGAATCATTCAGCCACTCCATGAAAAATAAGTCATACAAAATGTTCCCTTTTATTTTTCTGTTTACTATCTTGTAAACAAAAATAAATTCTTCTATTTTCATTTCTAAAGGATGCCTTAGAGGATGAATAGTAACATTCAGAGCAATTCTTTTCACATGTACAGACACAGCAGATATTAGGACTGTCTTATCCGTAGTTTCACAATTCTTTAGTCTGTTCACATGGTCAGATTCTGAAGTTCAGTTTAATACTTAATAAGATGTAAAATCACTCATTGCAGTGAACAAATGGGAGACTAGCATATGTTATGTGCCTAGTATCTGAACCTGACATGTCCACATTTCTCTTATTTAATCCCTATAGCCAAGTAAAATATAAGCATAATTCCCATCTTACAAGTGAGGAAACTGAAAAATGGTTTATTTCTATTTTATTAACCTCCTTTCTTACCAGTGGAGTATGTTTTTCATATTTTGTATGCCTTTCGAATTTAAGGATGAAGGAACTTGGGTATAGCTCAATGACAGGGTGTGTGCTTACCATTTGAGAGACCCTGAGTTTAGTCCCCAGCACCAAAAATAAATGAAAAATTTGATGGCAAGTAGTTCTTACCATGTTACTATTCCATTTCAATAAATATTTAGTTTGTCAGCTATCTTTATTTAAATTTATTTATTTGTTTATTTAGTAGCTTTGGTACATAACATAGCAGAGACAGCTCTGCTTACTGTCTAATATTTTTCCTCTTTGGGGGTGTACTGGGAGGGGCATTCCACCACTAAGCTACATCCCCAGGTTTTTGTTTTTTTAAAGAGATAGGGTCTTTTACTAGTTGTTGAGGCTGGCCTCAAACTTATGATTTTTCTGACTCTGCTGCCAGAGTCACTGGGATTATAGGTGTGTACCACTGCACCCAGCTTTTACTGCCTGATTTTTATTCTTTTTAAACCTGTGTATTTTTATGCTTAGTCTTGATCAAGAATGGTCAGTCAGAAATATGACTGGAGACAAAAGAGTATGATTTAGTGGAAGTAAACTGGGGGGAAATTGCAAGACCTGTTTGTTCAGATTCTTCTTTGTGTCTTTGTGTCTTCCAGTGATAAGGTTGTTCCTTTCCTCCTGGTGTGGGGAGGGCATCTCTCAAATGAGCCTTAATACCTTGATTTCAGAGGTTCAGACCATGGTTGGTTGACTCTGTACCTCTGGGCTGGAGGTGAGACAGAACATCATGGCAGAGGAAAACTGCTCAGGAGGTGACATCCAGGAAGCAGAGAAAGTGTCATTTACCACAACTTGTGCCAAAATCAGGGACTGGGAAATTCTCTCCCACTGATCTGAAAGTTAGTGCTCATCACTTGCCCCCTTTCTACCCCCATATTTAAGAAAGCAGAAAGGGTGTGATCTGTCTCAAGAACTTTAGATGCAATGGGGGACTTATTATTTTTTTTTATAGTGGGGTTGTTCCTCAGAAGGAGAGCATGAGTACTTTTTAATTGATTGATGCCTATGATTAATATAGAGAGCTTGTACAGAAGCACATACAGAAGGAAATAGATTTTACTCAGGTTTTTACAACTGTTAATATTTTGTTATACTTCCTTTCAGTATTGTGTGTATTCATATATATTTGGAATCATATCATATGTATATAGTTCTGCTTCTTGAAACAAAGCATGTCATAAAAACATATCTTTGCCTATAAAATATTTTAATCTCCTATATGGCCATCATAAATGTTCTACTGAACATTAAAATTGTTTCCAATATTTTGCTATTATGACTGACTGACACCTTCAAACAAAATTCTTTTCATCTCTGATCTGTTTCCTTGATTTCTTCAAATGCATTATAATTCCAAAGATTTTGAATATTTTTGTGGGGGGGGGGCTTCATTTGCTGTCTCCCCCATCCCTACCACAACCACCAATACTGCAGATTGAACTCAGGCACTATACTACTGAGCTGCATCCCCAGACCGTTATATTTTTTGTTTTGAGACAGGGTCTTATTTAGTTACCTAGGCTGACCTTGAACTTGCATCCTGCCTCAGTCTTCTGAGTCCCTGGAATTATAAGCATGCACCTCCAGGCCTAGCTCAGAGGAATTTTTTTTAATGCATATTTGTCTATTTGACATATAATTGTATATATTTGTGGAGTGTGACATTTCAGTACATGCATATGATGTTTCATTTTTGTCTTTCTTAAAATACATTAGTAGTGTCTCTCAGACTTGGGTATTACCATAATCTTAGGCATGGAGTACACATGTAGCTCTAGGATGAGTGAAAGGCCTGAGCAGGCAGGTAGAGGGATTAGAATTATCTTATGAAAGGTGTTTTGCTTGGCATGTAACATAGTAAGTGCACAATAAGTTGCAGGTGTTATGGTGCTAATTTTCCGTAGTAAAGAATTAATAACATGGAGTGCTAATAGAGTGCATGCCTAGTGCTGTCGTTTTGCTAGTATGGGATAGATTGATGTGAGTAGTCTGAACTGTAGATAGATCCACTCAGCCCCCCTGATTGTAGCTAGGGAGCAGAGTTGAATCAGAGTCTCATCACTGCCTCATTAGCAGCATACTATATCCCTGTTACCACTTGGTGTGTTGAAATGTTTTGGTGTTCAAGACAGTAATTTTTTGCAAAGCCCAATTCCTTCTGCCTGTAATGCCTTCCTTCCCTTAACAGGGCCAACCATAACTCATCCTCACATTTCAGATTGGAAAGGTATCACTCCCAGAAAGCTCCCTCTTGAGACCTGAGCAGGGTCGTATGCTTTCTCATACCACCGGGCTCTGTGACCAAATCCTGTCCTAATTTTCATCAGCCCCTACTACAAGGGGACTGTGAAAGTCAATTTGAGTAGTTTTTGTGTGGGTGGTGCTGAGATCAATCTTAGGGCCTTGTACTGGATAAGCAAGTGCTCTACTTTTGAGCTACACCCCAGCCTAAGGGAGTAATATTTTTAATGGGGAAAATAAATCATGAAAATATGGAAGAATTTAGGAAACAACAAAGTCAATTTTAAGGGAGTAATTTTTAGAGGGCAAAAAATCTTAAATCTTTTAAGTATGGAGGAATTTAGTATATAATATGGAAGGGTTTTTTGTTGTTGTGTTTTGTTTTTGTTACTGGGGATTGAACCCAGGGGTACTTTATCACTGAGCTACATCTCCAGACCTTTTAATTGTTTATTTGGAGACAGGGTCTTGCTAAGTTGCTGAGGCTGGCCTCAAACTTGCACAACTCCTGCCTTAGCCTCCCAGTTTGCTGGGATTGCAAGTGTGCACCACCACACTGAGCTGGAAGGTATTTTTTAATTGGAAGAGAAACTACAGGAAATAATGTTGTAAATGCCATGAGTGGAACAGGTTCACTGGCAGATTTCTTTCAGAAGACGTCACAAAAACTAGAATCATTAAGCAAACAAACAAAAGGGTAAGAGCTTATGTAACTTTAATGATATCCATTCAATGAAATGCAGTTTACCTGGTAAAGATAAATCAGTGTGTTTTGGCATGGAAAAAGGTGCAGATATTTTGAGACAAATCCAACTTGTAAAACAGTATGTAAAATACGAATCCACCTCTCTCTACCCACTTTTTAAGGTTAAAATATGTTTGAATGTAGTGACTGTCTTCTCAGTTCTTTCTTGTAAACCATATTGAAAACACACAGGATGGTGGGATGAGTCCATTTTCATGAGTGGTGGGATGGAGAATGCGAAGAATGGATGAGTGTAACAAGTGAGCAATTGACATGTCATGTGAACCCAGCTACGTTCATGATAGCATCTGCTGGCTAGCTTTGTTAGTGCCACCTCTTTTTAATTTCCTTCATGAGGGTTAACGTGACTCACGAAGTATTTGATTCAGTAGAAATCGTTATCTGTTGTTATTCCTACTGTCATCTGTCTGTTTGTTTTTAAAGGTTGTTGTGTGTATGTGTTTCTAACAAAGCCCATGAGAATGAGCCAGCTCAGGGTGAAGCTCGACATAGTTGTCTTTCATCCCACATGTTTTTAGTGCAAAGTGGCATTTTTCCAACAGACCCAAATAACTTTTATAGGCCCTGAGAGCAAGATTATATCTTTTCTATGTGTCTTGCTTGGTTGGAGAGTTTGAGTTTGTCATTTCCTTCAGAGTATCAGAACATAAATCACTATGTGGTCTTAGTGAGAAATGGAAGCATGTAATAAATGATAAATTTGAGAATACACAGTGAACAGCAGAATATACAATTAGATTTCTTAATATTCTGGAGAATGCTTTGTTAAGCACATAGAAATGCCTGATAAGCCAATTGATAAATCTGTGGGCTTGTCTACATATTGGTTTCTTAGTTTTCTAATGCTATTTTATGTCCATGGTAACCTATGGACATTGCAATGCTATCCAGGGTAACTTTATGTGGTGAGGGAACTGTCCTGTGTCCATACTATCCCAATAAGTGAAGGTGCCTATTGCAGTGTGGTTAGTGCAGCTGAGGTGCTAAAGATTTAATTTAAATTGTCACATCATAAATTTATAATTTTGTCACATAATATTACTTGATTTGTTTTTTTGATTAATGTGTCATACATATTCAGTGACTATTAAATCGTAGGGTCACAATTAGATCATTTTATCCTTTACATTTAGAAGTAGATGTCTTTGGTATGTTTCAAAGTAAGGGTTATAGAAATAGTATTTTAGATTTCTTTGTCCAGATTATTTTTAGGGATGTGATGGTTTTGCTAAATTGTTTTCATTTATGCTAGGAATTCAGGAGACAGCCAAAAGCCTATTCTTGGACTCAGTACCATGTTACTGTGGCATGTGTCATTACCCAGTCCCCTTGAAAATAGTGACCCACTGTTTGCTGAATTCATAATCAGTTGCATGCTGTTAGTCATATTTTCTATCCCCCCCAAGTCCTAATTAAGCAACAGACCCCATTTTAGGTACTCAGTAGTCACCGGTGGCTGGTGGCCACCATATTGAACAACAGCACAGATATGAAAAATCTGAACAGCATTACACTGTCAACTAGCCCACGATTTAGACATTGTACCCAATAGCTGTGAAACATTTATTCTTTCCAGTACACATGACTTTCACAGAGGCAGACCATATACAAGGCTATTAGACACACTAATCAAACATTAAAGTCTCAGAGTCTACTGTGTCTGAGTTAAATTTGAAAATTGTAACAATAAATTACCCAAAAAAGCCTATATATCTGGAGACTAAACAATACACTTCTAAATAACTTATGGGGCAAAGAAGGAATCTTTTGGAAAATTAGGAATTTTAAACTAAATGATAATGAAAATATACCACTTCAAAAATTTTAAACTGTAGCTCAGCAAGCAGAGGGAAGTTTTTAACTATATTAAAAAGGAAGAAAGCATTAACAACAACATGGATGGAACTAGAGATCATTGTGTTAAGTGAAATAAGCTAGGCACAGAAAGAAAAGTGCCACGTGATCTTATGCATGAAATCTAAAAAGGTTAGTTTCATAGAAATTGAGTAGAATGGTGGTTACAAGAGCCAGAGAAAGTAGGGGGAAGGGAGGCATAGAGGGAAGGTAGCCAGTGGGTACTAAATTATAGTTAGGAAGAAGAAGTTCTGATGTGTTGTTGCACTATAGGATGACTGTAGATAATTACATAATTAAAAAAAATTTTTTTAATGGAAGTATCAAGCCAGGCATGTTGGTACATACTTGTAGTCCCAGCAATTTAGGAGGCTGAGGCAGGAGGATCATGAGTTCAAAGCCAGGGCTGGGAATGTGGCTCAGTAGTTAAGCACCCCTGGGTTCAATTCCCAGTCCCCCTCCCCCCCCCCAAAAAAAAAAAAGTTGAAGGCCAGCCTGGGCAGCTTAGCAAAATGCTGTCTCAAGATAGAAAATTTAAAAGGGGCTGGGGATGTACCTCAGAGATATGTGCTGGGTTCAATCCCCAGTACTATTTTAAAAAAGAAAAAAATGGAAGGCTCAATTTTTTTGAATTCAAATTTATTTTAGTGTTCTATGTGCATCCTTTGAAAAATAATTTAACCTGTGGGGAGAAAAAAAATCTGTAAACTTTTTTTCTTTTTTTGGTACAGCGGATTGACTTCAGGGGCACTCGACCAGTGGGGCCACATCCCCAGCATTTTTTTTTTTTTTTTTGTATTTTATTAGAGACAAGGTCTCACTGAATTGCTAAGTGCCTCGTCATGGCTGAGGCTGGCTTTGAACTCACTATCCTCCTGCCTCAGCCTCCCAAGTGCTGGAATTACAGGCATGCACCACTGTGCCCAGCTTGTAAACATTTTTAAACCCAGCAAGCAGCTGTGTGCATCCTGTTGAGGATCTCTGCTACTTTCAGAGCTGTGTCATTTTCATAGAAATATGCAGAAACAATCCTGCAGCTCTCAGGAACCTGTATAATCTCAATGAACTGGAAAAAGTGAACTTTAAAAAAACATTGATTTTTTTTTTTTCTTACAGGTTTATTGACAAGAAGGAAAGGTTAAGTCAACTTAAGAGCAAGCAAGAAGAATTTCAAAAAGAGTGAGTTTTTTAATTTGCTTTTTGATTTGTGGAGGTTATCTGGCACCACTTGGCTTAATTCATTGCGAAGGTATGCAGATATATGGATTGTTAACTTACTGAGTTTAGTGCATAGTCTTTTAAAGTTTGGGAAAGGAGTATATTGGAGAAAGGTAAAGCAGGAGATATCAGGTTTCTAGAAAACATCAGCCCCAGACCTGGTGCCTGGCATACAGTAGGTACTCAGTAAGTATTTGGATACATGAATCAAACCCCTGGCCTTTCTTATTGACGTGTGGCACGTGGGCTCACAGTAGTAGGCTTGGTTAGACTTAAATTGATGCTGGTGGCTCTCATAGGATCTTAGTGCTTTTTCATTGACCTCTCCTCTTCTGTTGGGTATTGGGCCAAGTGTAGTCTGCAGATCATCTTCTGTCAGAATTCAGTCATTTGAAATAATAGTTTTTAAAAGTGCAGATTCTTAGAATCCTGTCCTGAGCCATTCTGATTTGGTAGGTCTGGGGCAAGGCCTGGGAATCTGAGATGTTAATGAGTAGCCTAATGAATCTCTCACCTCCTAGGTTTGAGAATTGTCCTGCAGAATTTTTCTTGTTTGTTTTGTTATTGTTGAACTGGGGATTGAACCCAGAGCCACTCTACCAATGGACTATATTCTCAGTCTTTTTATTTTGAGAAAGGGTCTAAGTTGCCCAGGTTGGCCTTGGAACTTGTGATCCTCCTTGATTCAGTTTCCCAAGTAGCTGGGATTGCAGGCATGTACCACTGTACCTAGCCTAGTTTAGATTTTTTTAAGTAATCTCTTTTACTCTTTCCCCATCATTAATCTCAGCTAGTAGAGTTAAAATTTGTTCTGATGTTACTAGGTTGATGATTAGCTGCTTCCAGTACTTCAGGGAAGTACCTATTATCTAAACATGGTTCCATGTCCCCAGTATTTTTCAAGACAACCTCAATTTCAGGTATTTTATTCCACTTTTCAATAGCCATTTGTTTTAGTTCTTTTTGGCAATACTAGGGATTGAACCCAGGGGCACTCTACCACTGAGCTACATCCCCAGTCCTTTCTAATTTTTTTCTTTTGAGACAGGGTTTCATTAAATTGACCATGCCAACCTTGAACTTTTGATTCTCCTGCATTGCTGGGATTACAGATGTGTACCACCACATGCCCAGCTTCTTTGAAGAGATTTTAAAACATCAAACTTCCACATGAAGTCATACATTTACTTCATTATTATGGGCTGAATTATTTTCCTACCCATTTTGGATGTCGAAGGCTTACTCAGTATCTCAGAATGTGACTCCCCCTTTTAGGGGTTTTCTCCGAAGAATTCCTAAACAAGGCCAACATGGAGGTCTAATTCCCTGATAGAAACAGTTGGCATTTTTGCTAGTGAATCCCAAAGTGGGGTCTGACTCGAGGTTGCTCTGATCTGAATAAACACATTGGTGAACAAATAGAATATCCTGCATTAGAGAAACCTGCTTGAATTTATTTAACTCAATAAATTTTCTGTATTACTGGATTACAGGAACTTTATTTTTTCCCCCCATACAATATTCCAGAGGATAAAATTTTAGAGTTGCTGGTTTGTGCCATTTGGAAGTAACCATCATATTTTAGATTATTAATTCTCTTACAGCTGTCATCATTAATTTTTTTTTGGGGGGTGGGTACCAGAGATTGAACTCAGGGATACTCGATCACTGAGCCAGACACATCCCCAGCCCTGTTTTGTATTTTATTTAGAGATAGGGTCTCACTGAGTTGCTTAACATTTTGCTTTTGCTGAGGTTGGCTTTGTATACTCGGAATCCTGCTGCCTCAGCCTCCCTAGCTGCTGGGATTACAGGTGTGTGCCACTGTGCCCAGCATCATTAATTATGACTGGGAATTGTTGATTATGACGGAAGACAAAGAACAGGAACTTAATGGAATTTTATTGTGGATGTCTATAGTAAGGCTCTTGGCAGTGTTAGAAGTACAAAAAGAAAAAAGCAAAGGAGAACTGTGGAGAACATAGAATTTGGGAAACACTTGAAATGCCAAGTCCCACTTTAGTATTTCTAGCCATTTCTAAGTCCTTATGTATTTTTGTGGTACTAGGGCTTAAATCCAGGGGTACTTTACCATGGAGCTATGTCCCCAGTCCTTTTTATTTTTTGTTTTCAGATAGGGTAATGCTAAGTTATGAGGCTGACCTTGAAGTTGTGATCCTTCCACCTCAGCCTCCTGAGTCACTGGGATTATAGGCATGTGTCATTGTGCCCAGCTTATTCTAAAAAGTTGATTTTACACTTCAAGTTTCACAAAATTCTGTTAAGAACTTGTTTTCTGTCTTTTCTCCATACAGGGTATTAAAAGCTATGGAAGGAAAATGGATAACAGATCAGTTGGTAAGTTCTAAGAAGAATTTATATTAATATTCTATTTTATATTAATATTCTATTAATATCCTTTATACCTGAGGCTACATATTTTTAAGTTGGTGAAGCTTAAAAGTAATTTTGAATTTAAGTTATTTTTTATCACTTTTGGCAGCCTTTTTTTTAAACAGGCAAAGTACAGATTTATTAAAAGTGGAGGTGAGAGTAGTCCAAGTGAGAAAGAGAGGCTCAAGCTTGGCAGTCCTGTTTTTAAATATGTTTATGTAGCCCTCTCCGACAGTTCACCTACATGCCCAAAATAGGGTATGGGCAAATAATTGTGGAGCCATCAAAGGATAAGTATGAAGTTTGGTGTGGATATAGAAATACAAAAACAATGGACTATTCTTTTTGCAAAAATTATTTATAATAAACACACTCCAGGTGGATTAATGATTAAATATAAAATGTAAACCCATAAAAATATTAAAGTATGTAAGAGTATTTTTGTAACCTGGGGGAGTGTGGAATCTTTATAAGCCATAGGGTAAAGTAATTGGACAAATTATATAAATGTTATAAAGTTCTATGTTAAAAACACTAAACAAAATTAACAAACTGAGAAAAACAAGTACAACATAGGAAAATAAGGAGTTTGATAATAGTGACAACGCAAGCCGGCGCAGTGGCGCACGCCTGTAATCCCAGCACTTGGGAGGCTGAGGCAGGAGGATCATGAGTTCAAAGCTAGCCTCAGCAATGGCGAGGCACTTAGCAACTCAGTGAGACCCTGTCTCTAATAAAATACAAAATAGGGCTGGGGATGTGGCCCAGTGGTCAAGTGCCCCTGAGTTCAATCCCCAGTACCACAAAAAAAAATAGAGACAACGCTTAACATTTCCATCCCCTGTTGGTGGGAGCATCCATGAGCACTTTTGATTTGGGGACAGTTTGGTGGTGGTTTTTAAAGAGCACATGTCATATATTCAGCCATTTTCCTCCTAAGTAAATGTGCATAAAGGAATAGATTTATGGGTAAAGGAGCAGGTTATCTGCATTCCTGGTGGTAAAGTTAATGTGTGAATACTTATTCCGGAGCCACCAGGAGCCGCCGCTGCTGCTGCTGCTGCAGTACCAGCGGGGAATGGTGCAGAACCTTGGCACAGAACGTTTGGCTACCCAACTTACTTTCACACAAGTCATTGGGAATTCCCACGCACAGGAATGCTAGAAAGGTCCTGTGTGGTTCCATTACTCCCAGGGGGATTGATCACTGCCATTTTTGAAAGTGACACCAGCAGAGGGAGAAAAAAGAAAAAAAGGAATCACCTATGCGTGGAAGCCTGCGTACAACAGAGGAATTTACACAGGCTCTGAAGACAGCTGACATCTACACAAGCCACACACAGACAGCGGCAGAGCTTGCATCTGAAACCAGCATCCGGGCCCCATAACTCTGCAACTATATTGTGATGTGGAAAGTAGACACCTACATCTTGGGCCACCTTTTGGCACCATTCATGGCGGGAGCTGTGGGGGCACAACTCCCAGCTTGGAACTCCGGCTGACTAGGTCCACAGATTGTAACTCCACCCCAACTCCTCAGCAGCAGCTATGGCTGATTCTCTGACTACTTGGTTACCTTTAACATCTGGAGTGTGGTGATAAAACCTGACAACCGACAACAGACAACCACATCTACTGGATGTGAAGAGAAAACGAAAATCTTCCTTCAAGATTTCTTGTCTTGTGATTTATTTGTGTGTTTGTCTTTGTGGGTTTTTTATTTTTGTTTTGTTTTTGGTGTGTGTGTGTGTGCTCATTTTTTGCTCTCTTTCATTTTTTCTTTTTTTGTTTTGTTTTTTCTTTCCTCTCCCTATTTACTCCTCTGCCCTCGCACTCTCAACATATGTGAAACGAAGTATTATACATGAATTAGGAGTTTGAGAACTGGGGCAACTGAATAGTATATCAAAGTTGTGTTATGTATAGTTTCTTTTCTCTTTTCGACTCACTTTCTTTTTCTTTTCGCCAATTTCTACTACTTTGACATTTTTTATTTCTCTTAACATATATGTGAGTTTATTTTTTACACCTTGGTCTTCCCACTAACTTGTTCACTCCAATTCATTTCCTCTGTCTTCTGCTGATATTAACTACATCCATAAATTTCTCTTTCACACTTCCTAAGAAATAATAACTCAATATCCTCACCTCCTTCCTCCTCAGCATATCATATCTGTGTCCAATATCAGAAATTATAAACCCCTTTACAGACTTACAGAGTATATTGGGGACAATATTTGAATTCACTAATTCTGTATATTGTGACCAAATTGTGAACATCTGAATAGAAAATGTCTGGTTTTAGAGTGTAAAGTGTTCATATGGGGATCTGTTAATGTTGTCCTACAGGGGCATCATAAGGCTTTAAGGTAAAAATGAAAAAGTCACAGTTCCACAGTGCTAAAAATTTTAGAGAAGTCATACAAGCAATATGAAGACAAGGGAAGAAAGTGTCCCAAACAAATCAACATACCTTCTTAGTAGATTCCATGGCAAGCACAGCAGATGAAATGACAGAGAAGGAGTTCAGGATGTACATAATTAAAATGTTCAATGACCTGAAGAACGAGAACAAATACAGGTAGTAAAAGATCATTTTGACAAAGAGCTTTATAAACAAATACAAGAAGAAAAAGATTTTTTCAATAGGGAGATAGAGGTTCTAAAAAGAAACCAAACAGAAATTCTGGAAATGAAAGAAGCAATAAACCAAATGAAATGTACAATTGAAAGCATTACCAACAGACTAGACCACTTGGAAGACAGGACCTCAGATAATGAAGACAAAATATATAACCTTGAAAAAAATGTAGACCACACAGTGAAAATGGTAAGAAATCATGATCAGAACATTCACGATATATGGGATAGCTTAAAAAGACAAAATTTAAGAGTTATTGGGATCAAGGAAGACATAGAGTTCCAAACCAAAGGAATGAGTAATTTATTCAATGAAATGATAGCAGAAAATTTTCTAATTTTCAATTAATTTATGTGCAGACTTTTCAACCCAAATCTTAAAATCTAGAAAATCCTGGAACAATATATATCAAGCTCTGAAAGAAAATGGATGCCAACCAAGAATCTTATATCCAGCAAAATTAAGCTTTAGATTTGAAGATGAAAAAAAAACCTTCCACGATAACCAAAAGAATTCACAGCTTGAAAGCCTGCACTACAGAAAATCCTTGGCAAAATATTCCATGAAGAAGAAAAGAAAAACAACAATGAAAATCAGCAAAGGGAGATATTAAACTAAAGGAAACACTAACCAGAGGAGAAACCGAATCAAGTTAAATACCAAAAATAAACAAAAATGGCTGGGATTATAAATCATGTCTCAATAATAACCCTGAATGTTAATGGCCTAAGCTCACCATTCAAAACACAGACTGACAGACTAGATTAAAAGAAAAGGTCTGGGGGCTGGGGTTGTGGCTCAGCGGTGGAGCACTCGCCTAGCACATTCGGGGCCCGGGTTCGATCCTCAGCACCACGTAAAGATGGATGCATTGTGTACAACTGAAAGCAAATGAATAAAAGAAAAGAAAAGGTCTGGGATTGTGGCTCAGCGGTAGAGCGCTCGCCTAGCATGTGGGCGACCCGGGTTCGATCCTCAGCACCATGTACAAATAAAATGCATTGAATAAAACACATTGTGTACAACTAAAGCAAATAAATTAAAATGTTTAAAAAAAAAAAAAGATCCAACAATATGCTGTCTCCAAGAAACTCACCTCATAGAAAAAGACATCAACAGACTGAAGGTGAAAGGCTGAGAAAAATCTTACCATTCACACGAGCTGCAGAAGCAAGCAAGGATTTCCATTCTCCTATCAAATAAGGTAAACTTCAAGCCAAAGTTAATCAAAAGGGACAAAGAAGGATATTTCTTACTGCTTAAGGGAACCATTCATCAACAAGACATAACAATAATAAATTTATATGCCCCAAATAATGGAGTGCCTACATTCATCAAACCCTTCTCAAGTTCAAGAGTCAAATAGACTACAACACAATTACTCTAGGAGACTTCAACACACCTCTCTCACCACTGGATAGATCATCCAAACAAACGCTAAATAAACTGTAGACCTCATTAATATAATTAGTAACTTAGACTTAACGGACATATATAGAATATTTCATCCTTTAGTGAATGAATATACTTTCTTCTTAGCAGCACATGGCTCCTTCTTTAAAATAGACCATATATTATGCATGAAAGCAACTCTTAGCAATTATAAAAAAGAACAGATCATCACTAAAAGCAGTAGAAGACAGGAAATAATTGAAATCAGAGCTGGAATTAATGAAATTGAGACTAAAGAAACAATTGAAAGAATTGACAAATCAAAAAGTTGGTTCTTTGAAAAACTAAATAAAATAAATAAAATTGACTGACCCTTAGCCACACTAACAGAAAGGAGAGAAAATACTCCAGGATTATAAAAAAAGAAATATCACAACAGACACTTCAGAAATACAGAAGATAATTAGAAATTATTTTGAAAACTTGTACTCTAATAAAATAGAAAATATTGAAGGCATTGACAGATTTCTAGAGTCTTATGAATTGCCCAAACTGGATCTGGAGATTATACACAATTTAAACAGATAAATTTCAAGTGAGAAAATAGAAGATGCCATCAGAAAAACTACCAACCAAGAAAAGCCCAGGACTGGCTGGATACACAGCTTAGTTCTACAAGACCTTCAAAGAAAAATTAATACCAATACTCTTCAATTTATTTCAGAAAATAGAAAAAGAGGGAACTCTTCCAGACTCATTCTATGAGCCCAATATCACCCTGATTCCAAAAAAGACACATCAAAAAAAGAGAAAACTTCAGATTAACATCTTTAATGAACATAGATGCAAAGATTCTCAGCAAAATTTTGGCAAATTGAATACAAAAACATATCAAAAAGATATGATCAGGTGGGGTTTATCCCAGGGATGAAAGGTTGGTTCAACATATGGAAATCAATAAACGTAATACATCACATCAATAGACTTAAAGATTAAAAACCATATGATCATCTCAATAGATGCAGAAAAAGCATTTGACAAAATACAGCACCCCTTTATGTTCAAAACACTAGAAAAACTAGGGATAACAGGAACGTATCTCAACATTATAAAAGCTATCTATGTGAAGCCCCAGGCTAACATCATTTTAAATGGAAAAAAATTGAAAGCATTCCCTCTAAAAACTGGAACAAGACAGGGGTGCCCTCTTTTACCACTTTTATTTAACATAGTATTTGAAACTCTGGCCAGAGCAATTAGACAGATACAGATAGGAAAAGAAAAATTCAAATTAGCACTATTTGCTGATGATATGATTCTATATCTAGAAGACCCAAAAAATTCCACCAGAAAACTTTTAGAACTAGTAAATGAATTCAGCAAAGTAGCAGGATACAAGATCCACACCCATAATCAAAGGCATTTATGTATATCAGTGGCAAATTCTCTGAAAGAGAATCAATGAAAACAACCCCATTTACAATAGTATCAAGAAAAATAAAATACCTGAGAATCAACTTAACAAAAAATGTAAAAGACTTCTATAACGAAAACTACAGAACACCAAAGAAAGTATTAAGGAAGACCTTAGATGAAGGAAAGATCTACCTTGTTCTTGGATAGGCAGATTCAATATTGTCAAAATGACTATATTGCCGAAAGCATTATACAGATTCAATGCAATTCCAATCAAAATCCCAATGACATTCCTTAATAGAAATAGAAAAGCCAGTCATGAAGTTCATCTGGAAAAATAATAGGAGACCCAGAATAGCTTAAGCAATCCTTAGCAAGAAGAGTGAAGCAGGTGCCATCACAATACCAGACCTTAAACTATACTACAGAGCAATAGTAACAAAAATAGCATGGTACTGGCACCAAAATAAACAATGGTACAGAATAGAGGACACAGACACTAACACGCACAACTACAGCTATCTTATATTAGATAAAGGTGCCAAAAATATACATTGGAGAAAAGATAGCCTCTTCAACAAATGGTGCTGGGATAACTGGAAATCCATATGCAACAAAATGAAATTAAATATCTCTCACCATGCACAAAACTCAAAGTGGATCAAGGACCTAGGAATTAAGCCAGAGACCATGTGTCTATTAGAAGAAAAAGTAGGTCCAAACCTCCATCATATTGGATTAGGCTCCTACTTCCTTAATAAGACTCCTATTGCACAAGAATTAAAATCTAAAATTAATGAATGGGATGGATTCAAACTAAAAAGCTTCTTCTCAGCAAAAGAAACAATCAGTGAGGTGAATAGAGAACCTACTAATTGGGAATAAAAACCAAATCTTTACTACACGCATGTCAGATAGAGCACTGATCTCTAGAATGTATAAAAAACTTAACACCAGAAAAACAAATAACCCAGTCAATAAATGGGCCAAGGAACTGAATTGACACTTCTCAGAAGAAGATATACAATCAGTCAACAAATACATGAAAAAATGTTCAACATCTCTGGCAATTAGAGAAATGCAAATCAAAACTACTCTTAAGATTTCATTTCACTCCAGTCAGAATGGCAGCTATTAAGAACACAAACAACAATAAATGTTGGAGAGGATGTGGGGGAAAAGGCACACTCATACCTTGCTGGTGGGACTGCAAAATGGTGCAACCAATATGGAAAGCAGTATGGAGATTCCTTGGAAAACTGAGAATGGAACCACCTTATGACCCAGCCATCCCACTCCTGAGTCTATTCCCAAAGGACTTAAAAACAGCATACTACAGGGACACAGCCACATCAGTGTTTATAGCAGCACAATTTACAATAGCTAGACTGTGGAACCAGCCTAGATGCCCTTCAGTAGATGAATGGATAAAGAAAATATGGTATATATATACACAGTGGAATATTACTCATCAATAAAAGAGAATAAAATCATAGCATTCGCAGGCAAATGGATGAAGTTGGAAAATATAATGCTAAGTGAAGTTAGCCAATCTAAAAAATCCAAATGCCAAATGTTTTCTCTGATATAAGGAGGCTGATTCACAGTGGGGTTGGGGCAGGGAGCATAGGAGGATTAGAGGAACACTAGAAAGGTCAATGGGGAGGGAGGGGAAGAGAGGGGGCAAAGGGGTAAAAAGAAAAAAAGATGGTAGAATGAGATGTATATCATTACCCTAAGTGCATGTATGAAATGTATGAAGACATGAATGGTGTGAATATACTTTGTATACAACCAGAGATAAGTAAAAATGTGCACTATGTGTATTATGAATTGTAATGCATTCTACTGTCATATACAACAACTTTGAATTAAAAAAAAGAAATAATACACATCAAACTTAAATTTTGGAGATGGCCTCTTGGGGTTGGGGGCTGAGCTTAGTGGAAGAGCTCTGCTTAGCATTCAAGAGGGCCTAGGTCCTAGCGCAGCATGCACATATATGAACACGGAGATTACACTACAGAAAGGGAAACAGGCTAACAGTCACATTTCTTTTTTTTCCCTTCTGCAATGTTTGATTCCCCCCCCCACACACAATAATAATCATAATTTTTAATGATGCATACTTTTCTTTTTATACATGTATAATTTTTTATAAAGAATATTTATAATAAAAGTGAATTTTGCTTATGCTATGAGTGTTATGAGTAAATAAAATCTGTGGAAAATTTTTCTGAATTCTCTAATGTTCTCTATTTTTCCTGTCAAAAACTTCAATAATGCTATTTTCTTTTTTTTTTTTTTTTTTTTTTTGGTACCGGGGATTGAACTCAGGGGCACTCGACCACTGGGTCACATCCCCAGACCTTTTTTTGTATTTTATTTAGAGACAGGGTCTCACTGAGTTGCTAAGTGCCTCGCCATTGCTGAGGCTGGCTTTGAACTCGCGATCCTCCTGCCTCAGCCTCCCAAAGTGCTGGGATTACAGGCGTGCGCCACCGCGCCCGGCTATTAATGCTATTTTCTACAATTTTTTATTGGTGCATTCTGGTTGTATATGATGGGATTTGTTGTACATGTTTGTCCATGCACACGATATAATGATATAATTTGGCCAGTATCACTACCAAGCACTTCCCCACCTCCCACCTCCTGGTCCCTTTGCTCTGTTGATCTCCATTTGATTTTCTTGAGATCTCCAACCCCTCACCTTTCTTTTCCTTGTTCCTCTCTAGCTTCTACATATAGAAAAAAACACAGGACTCTCTTTGCCTTCTGAGTTTGGCTAATTTCACTTAACATAAATGTTCCCAAGGTCTGTCCATTTTCCTGCAAATGAATAATTTCATTTTTCTTTATGGCTGAATAAAACTCCATTGTGTATGTATAACCACATTTTCTTTATCCATCCATTGATAAGACACCTAGGCTGGTTCCATAGTCTGGCTATTGTGAATTGTGCTGTTGTAAACATGGGTATGCATGGGTCACTGTAGTATGATGGCTTGAATTCTTCAGGATAAATACTGAGGAGTGGTGTAGCTGGGTCACATGGTGGTTCCACGCCTAGTCCTTTGAGGAACTTCCATACTGATTTTCATAGCGGTTGTACTAATTTACAATTCCACTAACAGTGTAAAAATGTTTCCTTTTCTCTACATTCTCTCCAGCATTTATTGTTTGTATTCTTGATTGCTATCATACTGATTAGTACGTGAAATTTCAGTGTAATTTTGGTTTGCATTTTCCTAATTGCTGATGATATTGAACATTTTTTCATACATATGTTGACCATTTGTATTTCTTTTGAAAAGTGTTTATTTAATTCATTGCCCATTTATTAATTGGGTTATTTGCTTTTTTGTGTTTTATATATATTCTAGATATTAATCCTCTCAGAAGAATGGCTAGCATTTTTCTCCCATTCTGTACATTCTCTCTTCATATTCCAAATTGTTTCCTTTGCTGTGGAGAAGCTTTTTAATTGTATGTCATCTCATTTGTTAATTCTTGGCATTATTTCCTGAGAAGGTCATTGTTTGTGCCTATATGTTGGAGTGTTGACCCTGTGTTTTCTTCTAGGAGTTGCATTGTTTCTGGTCTAATTTTGAGGTCTTTGATCAATTTTGAGTTGATTTTTGTGCAGGGTAAAATATAAGGGTATAGCTTCATTCATTCCTGTACATATGGATAACCAGTTTTCTCAGCACCATTTGTTAAAAAGGCTATCTTTTCAATTTATTTCTGGCACTTTTGTCAAAGATCAGATGACTGTAGATGTATGGATTTGTCTCTGTGTCTTCTGTTCTATAACATTGATCTATGTCTCTGTTTTTATGCCAGTACCTTGCAGTTTTTATTACTATAGCTCTGTAGTATAATTTGAAGTCAGATTTTGTGATGCCTCTGGCATTGCTGTTTTGGCTTAGAATTGCTTTGGCTATTCTGGGTCTTTTATTCTTCCAAAGAATTTAAGACTTTTTTTTTCTAGTTCTGTGAAGAATGTCATTGATATTTTAATGGAGATTGCATTGAATCTGTATGTTGCTTTTGGTAGTATGGACATTTTAAGAATATTAGTTATGCCCATCCATGAATATGGGAAGTCTTTTCATTTTCTGAGGTCTTCAATATCTTTCTTCAATGTTCTGTAGTGTAGTTTTCATTGTAGATAGAGATCTTTCACCTCCTTGGTTAGATTTATTCCTGAGGTTTTTTTTTTTTGAGGCTATTGTGAATGGAATTGTTTTCCTGGTGTATTTCTCAGCAGAGTCATGGTTGGTATATAGGAAAGCTGTTGATTTTGTAACCTGCTACTTTGCCAAATTTGTTTGTTAACTATAGCAGTCTTAGGTGGAATGTTTTGGATCTTCTAGGTATAGGATGAGATCATTTATAAATAGTGATAATTTGATTTCTTCCTTGCCTATTTTTATCCCTTATATTTTCCTTCTCTTGCCTAATTGCTCTGGCTAGAATTTCTAGTCAGTGTTGATTCTTAAAAACCACTGCCTTTTAGAATGAAAATCTCTCAGGGCTAGGGGTGTAGCTCAGTGGTCGAATACTTGCCGTTGCATGTGCCCCTGGGTTTGATCCCCAGCACCACACACACACGCACACAAAGCAGAAGTGAAGATAACTCATTTCCAATTTATTTTTGAACTTATCAGCCTCTCTAAATCCATTTTTTTTTTTTTTTTTTTTTTTTTTTGGCCAGGGGTTGCTTAACCACTCTGACACATCCCCAATGCTCTCCCCACCCCCCTTTTTATTCTTTGAGACAGAGTCTCACTAAGTTGCATTGGGCCTTTCTAAATTGCTGGAGATTGCCTCAAACTTGCAATCCTCTTGTCTCAGCCTCCTAAGCTGCTGGGATTACAGGTGTGAGCCACCATACCCAGCTGAATCTATTCTTGAATGTGTCTCTGGGTTCATTGGAGAGGATAGAAGTTCCCCTACTGTCACATCCCTGCAGCCTATTTTGTCTTTTGCCATAAGACTACTTAGATAAGTGTTACTGCTATGCACATTGGAGCATTGTTTTAAGCTTTTAAGTGCCCACATTTATGGAGGTATTAGAAAATAATCATACTGTTTAACTTAAAGTATGGTCCCATTTTTATTGATCTTTTATTCACGTTTGGGATAGCTATGCCTAGCTGTGCCATTCCTGGTAATGTAAAGAGGTAATTTCACTGGGCACAGTGGCACATGCCTGTAATCCCAGCAATTTGGAAGCCTGAAGCAGGAGGATTGCAAGTTCAAAGCACTCAGTAACTTAGCAAGACCCAGTCTCAAAATTTTAAATAATGCTGGGGATGTGACTCATTGGCAAAATGCCCTTGGATTCAATCCCTGGTGCCAAAAAATAGTCCATTTCATGTTAATTTTCTGAGCATTTCAGAAAATTGTTTCTTGTGTTCTACACTTTAAAAATAAAACTTGTTTCAGTGCAGTTTTTATTTCTATGCCCTGTGTAGGAATAATTTACTTACTGTGAGATCATACAGTAAAGTTAATAGTGTCCTCAGTAACCAGCACTCAAAGTGTAGATCAGTGCATCAATAAGACTTTTTGTAATGATGCAAATATCTTTTGTCTCCGCCCTCCAAAATGATAGCACTAACCATGTGTGGTGTTGACCATGAGTAAGTAAGGAACTGATTTCTTTTTCTTTGATCTAATTGTAATTGACTTTTAAATAGCCATATATGGCTAGTAGCTAGTATACTGGAGAGAGCAAGTTAAGAGAATGTCCTTCAACATTTTTCTGTGCTCATTGACACATGGAAAAGAACCATGTGAATTTCTTTCTCATTTTCCTAACATTTTTCTGTGCTCATTGACACATGGAAAAGAACCATGTGAATTTCTTTCTCATTTTCCTAGCAGCTTTTGCATTGAACCAAAAAAAAAAAATTTTTTTTCTTTTTTGTAATCTATGGTAGATTACATACCTCTACCATAGTTGCAATACCTATACTAGATATAATTTTGTTGCTCATTTCATTGTTTTCTAATACATGCATGAAAATAAGTAGTGATCCTAGATAATCATAAGAGATTAATGTTTGATATATGTTATATGCTTTTTTTCAGAGATGGAAAATAATGTCTTGCAAGATGAGGATTGAACAGCTAAAACAAACTATATGTAAAGGAAATGAAGAAATGAAGAAAAGTAATTTTCCCCCTTCACTCCTAATAAAGGGCTTATGTGGAATTTCATGGGATTAATAAACTAGAGGGATGGCAAAAGAGAGGCAGGGTAACAGAAATATCCACTTGGAAAAGTTTACAAGTTGAGCATCTCTTACCTGTAATGCTCAAGACCAGAAGTGTTTCAGATTTCCGATTTTCTTTTCTTTTTTTAATATCTGCATTTATATTAATGAGATATCTTGGGTCTGGGACCAAGTCTAAACAAAAATTTCTTTTGCATGTGTATCTGATACACATAGCCTAGAGATAATGTTATACATTATTTTTAGTGTGACTGCCTTTTGGCTGTGACTTGTCTCATGAGGTCAGGTGTGGAATTTTCTTTTTGTGGCATCATATTGATTTTCAAAGTCTTTGATTTTTAGAGTATTTTTTAATTTCAAATTTTCTTATCAAGTATGCTCAACCTGTACTTGGATTCCCTTCTCTTTATAAGACATTTGTACAAGGAATTATATAAACATACCATTTAGAGTCCTTCAGTAACCTGTTGTTCTTCCCAGTTAAAGAAGGAAGTGCTCACCTGGGCACGATGGCACATGCCATAATCCTAGCAACTCCAGAGGCTGAGGCAGGAGGATTGCAAGTTCAAAACTGACCTCAGCAAATTAGCAAGGTCCTGTCTCAAAAAGGGCTGAGGATATGGCTCAGTGGTTAAGCACTCTGGGTTTCAGTCCTCATTACCAAAATATAAATTAAATAAATTAATTAAAATAAAAAATAAGCTGGGTGTAGTGGGTGGCACACCTCTAATCCCAGTGACTAGGGAGGCTGAGATGGGAGGATTGCAAGTTTGAGGCCAGCCTTAGAAAATTCGCAACTTAGTTAAGACCCTGTCTCAAAATAAACAAAAGGGGCCAGGGATGTAATTGTTAAAAGCACCTCTGGGGCTGAAGTTGTAGCTCAGTGATAGAGCTCTTGCCTAGCATGTGTGAGGCACTGGGTTTGATCCTTAGCACCACATAAATATAAATACATAAAATAAAGGTATTATGTCCATCTACAACTAAAAAAAAATTTTTTTAAAGCACCTCTGGATTCAATCCCCAGTATAATAATAATAATAATGATAATAGGAGGAAGAAGAAGAACAACAACAACAACAACAAGGGAGCTTATTAGTATCTTAGTGGTAGTGGCCCCTGGGTTCAATACCTAGTACAACAAAAAAGAAAGAAAATAAAAAGGAAGGGCTAAGCATGTAGCTCAGTGGTAGAGCACATGCTTTGCTCTTGGTTTGACCCCCAGCATCACAATGTGAAAAAGCAAATGGAGCAAATACTTCTTAACATTCCTTAGTTAATAGGAAACTCAGTCTAACTTGGTATTCACTTATAATAATCGTTAGCTCATGCCAGAACTGCGGAATACTGACTTTTTCCTCTTAGTGAATCTCCTACATATTTTAAACAGTACAGATTTTACATTATATTTGAATACTTCATTCTTAAGTAGTTGTCAAAATTTAGAAATCCTACATCCTTAGAAACATGTATTTCTGAAGATGAGTGTTTTAAAAGTTTAGAATGAGTCACCTTCTGCCTCCTAAATCCTTTTGTCTTTGTTGCTTTCAGAAGCAACTAAGTATTTTACAGTGGTATTTTATAGTGGCATGTAATGGAGTAAAGCTTCCTTTGAAAATGTCCTAATAAAGAACTTGTGTGGAGTTGCAAGCTAGAAAAGCAGGGCAGCATAGGGCAGAAGTGCTCAGGGCCGCAGCCATCGAGTGATCCACTGTGTTTGGCTTGCATTCCCCAAAGTTTTGGGTTCGATAGCAGCATAGGAACTCATTACTTAACACTGGTTCACCCTTTTCCTCTGTCCTCCCATGGTGTTCAGGCTAGGGTTTGCCACCAGCCATCTGTTTGTGAAGCTATTTGTGAAGTGTAGAATGTACTGAGCATGCACATTTCTCTGATGAGCAAGTTGAAAGCTTTTATCAGCACTTTTTAGCAGGTTCCTAAACCCGAAAACAAAAAACACCCACCACGGAAAATAAAAAAACATGGTTCTAAAGCAGTGTAGTCTGTAACAATGGTTTCTGTTCCTAGCAAATCATCAGTCACCTGGTGACCATGTTAAACTATAGAGAGAAAATCCCGGGAGCCCCCCTAGATTTAGGAAAATGATCACACATTTGAATGTTGTGGCAATGTTGTTGCCCTGTTGAAGAAAAAAGATTCTACATGCTTCTTCTGGATTTACGTACTCCCCTCCCCTACCATGGGTATTAGGGATAGAACCCAGGGCCTAGTACACTGCAAGCCCTGTTCTCTTGCTGTGATTGGTAACAATTTGCAAGCCATCCCAGATCCATGGACCTCATTTTGAGTAATATGCCTGCCAGAGTAGGAAACTGTTGCTCTTTAGAATGTAAAAGAGGTATTATTCCCACCTTCTAGGCCATACTCTCGCAATTTTGTGAAAAGTTTTGAAGGGGTAGATTCCAGAAGTGATCTTGGTCTCAGTTCATGAATTAAGACCTTGCTACACAACAGTCTGTTTTTAACCTGTGATGTTGGAATATCACAGGTAATAAAGGTAGGGCACAGATTATAAACTACAAAGCCTGATGACTGACTTCACAATTTTTCAGTTTAAAGTTTCACGATACAGTATAATACAGATATCTGGCATAGATAGGGAAGTTAAATTACAGAACAGTTGCAGGGTTGAGTTGATCTGTGCTAAGTCAGTTACTTATTTAAAGATGTAAGAGTAGATGATAGAATGTTTTCACATTTTGCCAGACTCGGTGGCATATGCCTGTAATCCAGTGACTTGGGAGGCTAAGACAAGAAGATCACAAGTTCAAGGCCAGCTTGGACAAATTAGACCCAGTCTCAAAATAAAAAAGGGCTGGGGATATAGCTCACTGGTAAAACACTCCTGCATTTAATCTTTTAATACCAAAAAGAAAAGAAAAAAAATTAGTTTTGCATTTTGAGAGAGATGAAAAGGACAACTCTGAGTTCTGGATCTGCCCTGATTGCAGATGTGGTGACCATGGTGATTTCTTGCCACCTGTGAAGGGTTATAATATTAGATTTGAAACTGTCCTAAAGAAAAGTCTTGACTTAGCACTGTGGCTGAACATATTCCTTTGAACACCTGTAAAAGCTCAGTTGAGATCATGAAAAGGGACAAACTTGCTGCATGAGACTGAATCTTTAAGATATTCTCATTGAGCAGAGATGGGTAAAGAAATGCATCTAAGGAAGAGCAAAACCATTAGAAATCTCATACCTGAAACTGAACACCTAGGTTCAGAGTTCCCCAGAAAGATACTTAATGCTTGTGGGCTGGGTTTCTGTAGCACATAGGAACTATTTGCAGAAGTAATTCTGTGGTGTTTGTTTATTGTAGATTCTGAAGGCCTTCTGAAAACCAAGGAAAAGAACCAGAAGCTGTATAGTCGAGCACAACGGCACCAAGAGAAAAAGGAGAAGATTCAGAGGCACAATCGCAAACTTGGTGACCTGGTAGAAAAAAAAACCAATGACTTAAGAAGTCATTATGAGCGTCTGGCAAGTCTTCGGCGATCCCATATATTAGAGCTCACCTCTGTCATTTTTCCAATTGATGAAGTAAAGACTGGTGTGAGGTACAGTAAGCAAGGCTTTTGATTCTAGGAATAGGTACTCTAAATATTGTTTTTCAAGCATCGCAGCGCCTCATATATTAAGCGTTATTCTAGGGTCATTGGTTTTCCTGGTAATGAAATTTAAGTCTTATCTGCTTCAGCAAACAGTACACTGTGTGAAGTTGGGGAGACAGCCAGGGTGAGGGCTGTGGCCCACTTATGTGCTCTCACAGAGCTTCCAGGTTATATTCTGACTCACGCTCCAGTTAAGACGCATCTGCTGGGTCATGTCAGTTATGTTCCCAGCCAGACCATAGTTGTTTGCTATGAGGTACGTTCTTGAACATCCAGGTCCAGTTTCTCTACTTATTTAAATGGGGATGGAAAAATCCCTACTTTGCAGAGAAATCATGAGCTGAAATGTAGGAAAACACCTCATGCTTGGTTCTCTTAGATGGTGGGCACACATGTTGACTTAACCTTTTCCTGGTAACTGGCAGTTATTATATTAGCTGTTATCAGTTGAGTACTGTGATTTTAGTCTCAGGAACTAGTGCATGGGGGATACTCAGAAATCAAGGATGGACACTGACAGTGGTCCCCCACCTGGTTCTTCATCCAAGTCACCCATAGGCTTTTGAAAACTAAGGTTCCAGAGGGCACACCTCCAGCCTCCTAGTCCATCTGTAATACTTCCGTAGATGCAGCGGCTGATCAGCAGATTTGCAAACAACCACTGAAGGCTCTTGTGTGCTCTTGCTAACCACCAGGCTATTTCCAGTTGAGAATATTCTATCTGTTTTGGCTCCTCAATCTCCAGCACCACTGCCTGGAATCAGACAGTGAACTACTGTTCGTCTTCAAAGTAATCTTTCTTGCCTGTACTTCAGCCTGGCCTTTGGTCTGTTGCCATAACTGGCTTCCTAAAAACTCAAAGGTCTGATATTTGTTTCCAAGTAATTTGTCATTAGTAAAGTTAACAAATAGAAAAACAAAAGCACAGATTTTAAATAGAGCAGAATTGGAAGTTCAAAAGCAAACTCTGCCGGGGCAATTTGGATCAGTGGGGAGAAGTTGGATTGTCCAAAAATTGGTACAAGGACAGCTGGCCAGGCCTTTGAGAGGGAAAAGCTGGCTAACTAGGAACGTTAGGCCAACAGTATTAATGTTAAAACATGTTACAATAGAAAAAAGACTAAGACCTTGTTCCAGATTTTAGGAGACCAACAACTGAATGCAGTGTGTGATCCTGTATTGGATCCTGAGCCCATAAAATGATATCAAAAGGGTAATCAGAGCTACAGAGTTGAATAGTCTGTTTGATGAGTTCATAGTATTGTAGGAGTGTGGATTACCCAGTTTTAATTTTTGTTTTTTCCTGGGTTGATGATTTGGGGAAGTTGAGTGAAGTGTATACAGAAAAACTTTAAAATTCTTGCAACCTTGCCATAAGATAGAAATTTTCTCAAGAAGAAAACATGTACATATAGTAATGTTTCACATAATGATTCTTCAGTCAACAGACCACATATCCAACAATGGTCCCATAACATTATGTCACCTATTGATGTTGTGCTGTCTTAATTTGTGGAGCACATTCTTTGATGTTTGCACAGTGATGAAATTGCCTAGTGATAGATTTCTCAAAACATATCTCCTTTGCTGAATGACGCATGACTGCATTGTGTACTAGAAGAGAAAACATGAAGAAGAACTTTCTCTTCTTCTGTGCCTGTGCTGGTTTATATCATTTTAAAACTGCTTATTATGTAGGTATAATATTTTTACTGTTTATTGTATGTAATGTAGCTATAATATATATGCTGGTGATTTTGAAGTTATCCATCCATAAAATAAATTTTCATTCATTTGTATTTCTCTATACTTCTTTGAATGGAGAAGAAAGAGGTAGAAGTATAGCTTAGAACTGGCCACAGTATCCCAGCCCCCATTCTTATCTGTGACAGCCAGTAGGAATTAACGTGGTGGTGGTATGTTACGCAGAAGGGAAAAAGATTAAGAACTACTGGCCACATGGACAGAATGTTAGCTCCAGAGGCCCTTCTCAGGCTGCTAATTGCTTTTCCTACACTATCTCTTAGCACTTTCTTTTTGCATCTTACACACCATCCAGTCCAAACAGCTGTATTCCCCAAGCACTCTGGGTTCTTTCTGCTCTTTGCATTTGTACCTACTGTGGCTTCTCATGGTTGATTTCTGTTCCACCCTTTAGGCCAGTTCTTAAAAGGTGGTCCATGGAACTCTGCAGATCTGAGACTCTGAAGGGAGTCTGTGCTATGTCAAAACTGTCTTTGTAGTAATACTAATACATTTTCCTTTTTCACTGTGTTAGGTTTGCACTGGTGGCTCAAAAGCCATGGTGGGTGTAAAAACTCTGGCAGGAACGCTGAACTGTAGTAATAGTCATTATAGTCTACTGTATACTTGCAGTTATTAAAAACAGGTAGTTTCACTTAATGTCTTAAATGCAACAGTGAAAGTTGTTATCATATCTTGACCTTTCAGTGCATATATTTTTAATGTCCAGTAGGATGAAATGGGAAGTGTGCATAAACCACTCTTGTTGCATACTGAGGAACTAGGGTTGGCTTAGAGGAAAGCACTTGAGTGAGTTGCTTTTTCCTGGGACACTATTTTTACTTGAAAGAACAACTGAAAGACTTGAATATTAAAAGAGATTTTTCAAAAATGTGAAATAGGGCTGGGGATATAGCTCAGCGGTATAATTTTGCTTTGCATGCACAAGGCTGTAGATTCAATCCCCAGAATCACAAAAAAAAAAAAAAAAAAAAAAAAGAAAGAAAGAAAGAAAAAAGAAAGAAATATCACTTTACTGATTTTTTTGCTTTGAAAAAGATTTTTTTTTACATAAAACTGCTAATATCTAATGGTTTTTTTCCAGCTATAGTTCATTTATTTATTTAAGCAACCATTAATTCAGCAAGTATTTATTGAGCATTTAGTATTTCCCAGTGTATGTCAGCATTGTTGTCACCAGGTTTACTACTTTTTTTTTTAATATTTATTTATTTGCTTTAGTTGTACACAGTGCAATGCATTTATGTTTATGTGGTGCTGAGGATCAAACCCCGGGCCGCACACGTGCGAGGCGAGCGCTCTACCGCTGAGCCAAAAACCCAGCCCCGAGGTTTACTACTTTTTAATGAATTAATTTGAACTTTACTCAGTTTTAATGTCTAATACAGTAAATATCAGTATTCTAACCCAGATAAGCAAAATTTATTTGAGATCCTAGAAGTTTTTAAGCATGGGAAGGGGTGTTGGAGCCACATACTTTTGAGAACCGAATATTGGGCCCTAGCTCACGGTGCCATCTTCCTCACATTGTGTGACCTTCCGTGCCAGAGCCACTTTGATCTTCTTCTCTGATGGTAAATACTTGTCTGTATTTCAGTTGGATTTCTGTGCTCACATCCAACTCTTCAGTATTCTGGTATGTGTGGCAAGTGTATTTATTGCCTGCCCTCAAAAACCCTATCTCTTGAAACCATATGTGTCTCCTGATTTTTAGAGATCCTGCAGATGTGTCTTCAGAGAGCGACAGTGCCATGACCTCCAGCACTGTCAGCAAGCTTGCTGAAGCCCGGAGGACAACTTACCTCTCCGGAAGATGGGTCTGTGACGACCACAATGGCGACACCAGCATTAGCATTACAGGGCCATGGATTAGCCTTCCTAACAATGGGGACTACTCTGCCTACTATAATTGGGTGGAAGAGAAGAAAACAACACAGGGGCCTGGTGAGAAACAAACTGTCTTTGAAGACTTGTGTGTATATTAATTGATATAAAAGTTACATAATTTTAAAGTGAAAATTCAGTGGCATTTAGTACATTCAAAGCATTGTGGCACCATCATCTCTGTTTAGGTCTTAAAACATTTCTGTCATTCCATGTCATGAAGGTATCACTCTCCTTTCCTCCTCCCTGCAACTCTAGGCAACCACTAGTTTACTTGGACTATGTGGAACAGCTCATAAACAGAATCATAGAATGTGTGGCCTTTGTGTCCACTGCTTTCACTTAGCTTCCTGTCACAAGATACACATTAAGGCATACATCAGTACTCCACTGCTTTTTATGGCAAAATAATCCATTGTATGTCTATACCACATTTTGTTTATTTAGTCTGAAAGCGTGTCTGTTTTTAAACATTTCATCTTTTGGGGGTTAATGTTGCTTGATTTATATAAAAGACCTTATATTCAAGAAGTGTATTTAGCCTATTAAGTTCCATTTTTAGTTTATCACTTTGTTTCATGTTGGTTTTAGTAGTCCTAAATGGAAATTGAAATATCCTAATAGTTTGAAAAAATCCTGCACCTTCTGTTTGGTGGAGAATTGTTCATTTAGTCATTCAGCCCACATTTAGTGAGGAAGGGCTTTGTCATGCACAGTGCCAGTTACTAGTGATAAAAGGTGACTAAGATAGGTGTGGCCCTTTGCCCTTCTCTGCGGAGGGAGGAAATGAGTGAATGGTCAGTGGCATCATACACTGAGTGGGTGCCATCAGGAGCCAGCAGCATGGTGGTATTTAAAGGAAAGGCCTCTCTGAGGTGACATTTAAGTTGGGATTGTTTTGGTGAACATTTTTATGTCCAAGCAAATTAAACTTTAATTTTATTTATACCTGGCTTGTTATACTCATTTGCTTATGTTGCATTCCATTCAGCAAACAGACAATAAAAGTGAATCATTTATGTCCAGCCATGGAGTAAGAAGTAAAAAGTTAACAGTGATGTGATGGTAAAATTACAGATCATAAAATCTCGACCATTGAATATTTTTATTGAGGTTAGTTATTGTGTATAATTCTTGATTTTGTCCTCTAGACATGGAGCATAATAACCCTGCACACACCATCAGTGCTGCCTTGTGTTACGCCACACAGCTGGTCAACATTTTGTCTCATATACTTGATGTCAATCTTCCCAAAAAGCTGTGCAACAGGCAAGTAATTGAAGGTGGTGATGTCATCCTTACTGTGGCTCTCTAGAGTTTCTGTTGTATATTTTTTTTT
The DNA here is from genome assembly GCA_025594165.1 of Tamias sibiricus. NCBI lineage: Eukaryota > Metazoa > Chordata > Mammalia > Rodentia > Sciuridae > Tamias > Tamias sibiricus. Next base: position 53,324,647 of record CM046659.1, read on the forward strand.
ATCCTAATTAAATAAGAAACTAGAATTTAAGTATTATAAAGCCAGAAAGGTCTGACAGATATGTTAAGATTAATTTTATAAATCTGCATAGAAATTTGTTTTACAACTGCACGTGAAGTCTGAGAAGACCACAGAGAATCCTTACACTTGAAAAAACAACAAAAGGAAAAATCAGGATATTCCTGGGATATGCTGAGATCCTCATATTTATGTGTATATGTAAGAACTGGGTAAATTGTAAAAGTTGGTAGCTTTTTATTTTGTATTTTTTTTTAAGAAAAGAAAAAATTTCTGTGGTTTAAATTTTTAAAATATTTTAAAGATACAGTTTACCCAGTTCCCATTAACATCTTCCTCCCATCCTCCAGTTAATTGCTCTCATATTTCAAGCAGATATAAACTTCTTATTACCATCTTTCCATAAACACAAAGATAGCATGCCAAAGTATCTTGCATTTATATGTTTTTATTTATCTAACACATAATTATTGAACACCTACTATGTGCCAGACACAATCCCTACCCTCTTGGAGCTTACATTTTAATGAAAGGCATAAATAATGAACCATGAGATGGTTATACATGCTGTGGAGAACATTGAAACAGGTTGAGAGAGGGGATGTGGCAGCAGGGAAGGTCTTTCTGCATTTGAGTGGGCAGGGATGTTGGCACATGTGAGTCTAAGGGAGGAAAGGAACATGCCATGGAGACCCCTAAGTAAATGCTAAGGCAGAGATGGCAGGTGTGAAGCCCTGGGAGGCACGAGTGTTAAGAGCAGTGGAGGCAGGGGGCAGAGGGGAGCTATTGCAAGCCTTGGGCTGTCATTCTGCATAAGGTTGGCAGTTGCCAAGTTTTCCTTTCTCTGCATGTACCAAGATCCTACCAGGCCCCTGTTAAATAATGTTTCAAGGAATGATCTTGTACATTTGCCATTTCCTGAGTATCTGCGTAGAAGAAATTCCTGAGATGGAATTACTTGATCAGATGGTCCACACATTTGTAACACTGTGTGGATACAGAGAAATTGCTATCTATAAGGACAGTAGTTTATTCTTAGAAAGTTTCTGTTAATGGCAATTTACTAAGGAGGCAAAGGACACAGTATGTACTATATTGAACTCTTCAAAATGAACACTTGAACATAGAATTTCCTCAAAAAACAATAATTTACAAATTGTTTTTTTAACAGTGAGTTTTGTGGAGAAAATCTCAGCAAACAGAAATTTACTCGAGCAGTGAAGAAACTCAATACAAATATCCTTTACCTTTGTTTTTCTCAGGTATGGAAAATGTGCTATAAATTATGTTTTTTAAAAATTTGTTGCATAGTTGAAAATATTAACCAACTCTTTGCTTTTTCTAGCATGTAAATTTAGATCAGTTACAACCACTGCATACCCTCAGGAATTTAATGTACCTGGTCAGTTCAAACTCTGAACACCTGGGCAGGTAAGAGTATGTGTTGCTTTTCTTCAAGTATCATTTTTGTGACTGCATTGAAGTAGAGGTATCATGTGAACTGGCAGAGTACTCACTGTCCCCAGTCCCAAGTCTTCCAAAAAAGACAAAAAGTGTGTAGTTCTGCACTGAAGGAAACAATAGCTAATCATCTTTGAACTTTTATAGTCTTCTTGCACTCAATTTTCAGAGAAAATTGCATCAGACATGTGTACCACCTAAAATGCAGTAGAAGAACCCAAATATTCCTGGGGTAAGGCCACCCTGTGCTCTTTCCAAAGACCAAGTCTCTCAGCCTGGAAAAGCTTGAAATAGTAGAGGCTCATCTTTGCTACCCCTGCTCTGGGTTCATACCCTTTTTTCCTTGCTCTAGCAGTATTTGCATACATTTCTGCTGAGATAGGATATGGCTAATGTATTCACACTTTTGAAAGAGAACTCAAAACTAGGATTTGTGGTAGATGATTTTGCACAATTGTAGGCTAATGTAAGTGCTCTGAGTGTTTAATATAGGCTAGACTAAGCTATGATGTTTCATAAATTAGGTATATTAAATGATTTTTTTTTTTTTTTTTTTTTTTAGTATTAGGTGAACACAATACCTTTATTTTTATTTATGTGGTGCTGAGGATCAAATCCAGAGCCTCACACATGCGGACAAGCGCTCTACCACTGAGCCATAGCCCCGGCCCTTATTAAATGAATTTTTAACTCAATATCTTCAGCTTATTGGTTTGTTGGGGTATAACTCCATTGTGAGTTGAGCATGTGTTTAAAGAAAATGATGAACTTTTTACTCAGTGTGTGTTTCCTGGCTGCCCGCTAGACAGTATGAGTGAGGAGTGGGCCTGAATGAAAAGAAGGGCTGAGGCAGTGAAATCCCTTATGATTTTTTTCTGGGCTAGAAAGGCTCAAAATTGCAGAAATGCCACTTCTCTCCGAAAGGAAAACTGATCAGCATTTAAACAGATATTTCATGGAGCTTTGACAAGCTGATTCTGAAGTTCAGCTGGAATCATGGTCTGCAAGGAAATTTGGGGAAAAAAATGAGGGATGGGGTTGGCCCCTTTCAAAACATAATATAAAGCTAATCAAACCAAGGTGCTGTTAGCATGCAAAAGGACAGAGCAGTTAGAATAAAGAGTCCCCAAACAGATCTTCGTATATATAGAATATATAAAATAAGGGTGGCAAGTAGAATCAGATATAGTATTGGGCCAGTTGGTATTCAAGTGGGGAAAAAGTTGGATTGATACCACATTCCATATACAGAAATGAATTCCAGATGATATAAAAGATCTTATTTAAAAAAAAAAAAAAAAAAAACTAGAAAGGACAATGTACTATAATCATAGGGTGGGGAGAGAATTCCCAAGCAAGCCACAAACCCAGAATGTAAAGGAAAGAAGTTTCACTAAATGTTCACTAAAAAGTAAAGGTTTAGTAAAAGAGATATCATTAACAAAGTTAAAAGACAAGTTGCAACTTTAAAAGACACTTGCAACCTGTGTAATAGGCAACAGATTAAAATCTAGATTACAGACCAATAAAAGAAAGATAACAACGAAATAGGAAAAATAGACAACTCAAAAGCGTTACACAAGAGGGGCTGGGGTTGTGGCTCAGCGGTAGAGCGCTCACCTAGCACGTGCACGGCCTGTGTTCGATCCTCAGCACCACATAAAAATAAAGGCATTGTGTACAGCTAAAGTAAATAAATAAATATTTTTTAAAAAGCGTTACACAAGAGAGATGTGACAAAGTTTTGAGCCTTAATCAAAAATAAACACTAGCAAGGGGTAGTGGTGCATGACTGTAATCTCTGTAATTTAGGAGGCTGAGCAAGGAGAATCACAAGATGGAGGCCAGCCTGGGTAATTTACAAGACCCTATCTCAAAATTTTAAAAAGGGCTGGGGCTGTAGCTCAGTGTATAGAACACCTCTGAGTTGAATCCCTAGTACTGCAAAAAATAAATGCAAATTCAAAATATGTTTCCATATTTCAACCATCTATTTGAGAAGAAGGAAAGAACTAATGATATCCAAAGTGGGAACTGTTAGGAAGCAGGCAGCCATACTCCTATCCATGGTTACTTTGGAGGGTTCAAAGTTTCCTATGGACTCACCTTTCAGTCACCTCTTCTATTTAGAGGGCTATGCCCTGCAAAAGTACACACAGCTGGCTGACAGTCACATCTAAGTTTACAGTCTGAACCCATGGTCAGGACATAGAGCTACTAAAGTTCCCAGTCAGAATGAAGGCCTACAGAAACCTAGACAGAGCCTGGTTGGGACTCTGTGTTTCCATGCGCATGGCAGAACCAAGGATCCTATTCTGAATTGAGAATTAAACTTGTTTAGAATAAATTCAAACTTGCAAAAAATTTGCAAAAACTAAAAATAGCAAAGACCCATATGCTCTTTACCCAGATTCGCCTATCGTTAAACAGAGTCCCCCACCCCCCTTTTTTAAAAAAAATATTTGTTTGTTTTAGTTGTGCACAATGCCTTTGTACACAATGCCTTACGTGGTGCTGAGGATAGAACCCAGGCCACACTCGTGCTAGGCGAGCACTCTACCGCTGAGCCACAACCCCAGCCCCCCTCACCCCTTTTTAATAGAACTTTCATTTAGGGGTTTCTGAGTTTCCTCAAAATCAGACATCAGGTTGCCATCCTGCCTGGGCGGGTGTCTCCTTCTTCAGGACATCGCATCAGGAGGCAGCATCCACTTGCTCCTCACTGGGGATACTCACTCGATCCCCAGTCAAGATGCTTTCCAGTTCCTACTGTGTAGCTCATGTTTCTCCTTCCTTGCAGCTAATAAGCATTCTGTGGGGGAAAACACTTCTTGCCAGAATTTCCCCCTGGACTTAAGTGTCAGTTAATGGGTCTTCCCTGATCTCATCTTTACCATGGTGGTGCCTACATTAACACATCATTTTCAAATAAGATGTTTTGCACAGGAGACTTTTAGAAAGCCAAAAAGGTCAGTTTGTTGCCTTACTTGATAGAAAAACTCCCTGCGGCAGCATCATGAGAAAATGAGTAGTCTGGCTTCAGGGTCTTGAACAAAATGATAGTAATTATTCAACTAAACTACAAGTTAAACAATTTTATAATTTTATTTCCTAAGACATTAAGGGAAGAAGAATTCATTCCTTCACTGCTTGGTTCTGTATGCTGAATCTCCAGGCAGCAGAAGTAATGGAGAGAAGCATTGTGTAGAGACCCAAGCAAGGGCTCTGTCCTCCTCCTGTGGCTCTTCAGGAACATATATTACTGGTTGGAACCAAAAGTTTTCCAAACTGGCTTCTTTAGGGATCTTCCATTTGTTTATCATTTTAAGTACTTCTTCGAGCACTTGTTGCATGCCGAGTAGACTCTGCCCTGGGGGATTCTAGGCAGAGAACTGGAGTCTGTCGAGGCTCCCACAGGAAGAACTCTGCCCAAAAGAAGGGCCCTTTCCTCCCTTGTGTCACTCCCACCTGACTCTTGGAGAATCCTTAAAGAGGGCATCTAGGGACAGTGGCAGTCCCAGGCTAAGAGGACTTTAGGAGTAGATAAGGCAGCATCAAGGAGGAACAGAACAGCATGAGCCTCCAAAGTTAGAAGGAAGAGAATATGGGAGAATATTAATTTGGGCTCCTGCCTAGGGATGCTGGGAACCTGAACCTAGCAGCAAGTGCTTGTGGGCCCTTAGATGGCAAGGTCTAGTGTTGACGGGGTAGAGGAACCCAAGAAGGTGTTCAAAATATGAACATTTCTAGTAGGCAGATGCCATGAGGAGGTGGCAGCTCTCCAGAATGAGGCAGATAGGAGGTGATTAGGTAAGGCCCTGAGCTAGGATGGACCTTCAAGAATGCAGAGGAGGGGAGAAGTCCTGGCTGGCCTGTGTTTTGAGATTGGTTAACTGGCTCAGATACCTAAGAAGATGAGTCTGAGGGATTAGTAACCCTCAGACTGAGAGACTGGGCAAGCAATGGCATATTCAGGAGTAGAGCTTAGGAGACTAGTTTACCAAAGGAAAAGGGAAGGGAGAAGAATTTTGAGTGCAAGAACCACCTTAAGGAAACAGATCTGCAGAGCTAAGGTACTGGCTTCAGTGCTCATTTAGTGAGGGAAAGTTGTTTTTTGTTTTTTGATGTTTTTGAATACCAAGGATTGTACTCTGGCATTTAACCACATCCCCACCATGGCTTTTTTCATCTATTTATTTATTTATTGGGGGGCCAGGTACTGGGGATTGAACTCTGGGGCACTTGACCACTGAGCCACATCCCCAGCCCTGTTTTGTATTTTACTTACAGACAGGGTCTCATTGAGTTGCTTAGTGCCTCGCTTTTTCTGAGGCTGGCTTTAAACTCGCAATCCTCCTGCCTCCGCCTCCCAAGCCGCTGGGATTACAGGCATGCGCCACTGTGTCTGGCCTTTTTAATTTTTGAGACAGGGTCTCGCTAAGTTGCTGAGGCTGGCCTCAAACTTGTGATCCTCCTGCCCCAGCCTCCCAAGTTGTTGGGATTATAGGTATGCACCACCATGCCCAGCCAGGGAAAGTTTTAAGAAGCCCCTGTCCTGATCACCCCCTTCAGCCCTTGCAAAATGACTTCCAGGCAGGTGAAAACCTAGAAAGCTTGCTTTGAAGAGCTCTTTATAAGTTGCTCGCAGGAAACCAAGAAGTTTGAAAACCCTACAGGTACATCTACTTAATGAATACTTGTCCTAAAAACATTACCTGAAACATCAGTGTTAGCTGTTCTTGCTGTATTCCAGCCAGGAAGCAAAGTTGTCTTAGAAGAATAATGGCTGTGGACCCTGGAGAAAGTAAGCCAGAAGGTGTAGCTCTAGTGCAGTGCACAGGAGACAAATACCAGCCCTTTATCATTCCAGACTGGAAAGAATTTTGGACCACAGACAGAATATGGCTGGATATTTCTCACTTGTTGTTTTTGTTAATCTGCTATTTTCCCCCTGAGTAATTATCAGTGAAACCCTTAAATGAACTGAGGCTTCCTGTGCTTATTGGCAATAGTGAGAAGACAGGGGATGCTGGAGGGACTCAGTCCTGCTGTTCCATGGGCTCCAGGGATCATGGGACAGGGTGGCTGCCCAGTTCCCCCAAAGCAGGAACTGACAGGCATTTGAAAGGAGGCAAGAAGCAGACAGGTCTGTCCCACTGTGTGGCACCAAGGAGCTGTGGCAGGATGAGCCCTAATGAAGGGCTCTTGGACTGGTGGTAGGGGCCTTTGGGAAATAGTTTTCTCCTGAGATACAGTATAGAAGTAGGCCTCATTGCAGATGAATATGTTATCAATAGTTTGTCATTCTATTCAACAAATGTGTCTCTGGAAAATCATGAGTCAATATTTTTACATATGTGCAGGAGCTTGACCACAATCCAGAGAAGCTGCTGACCTGTGTACATCCACACCACTTAGCTTTTTTGAGTCTTAAGAGATTTTATAATTTGGGGCTTCCACAAGGCGGGGGCTATCTGTACAGTTTCCTTTGTATACCACTAAATAATATACCAGAGTGTACATCAAGTGACCATTTTGTCAGAACTGTATCATCCATGCATATTGCACTTGTTTAAAACTGGAAGCCAGAGTTTGGACCCTCATGGACCACGTCCATGGATGGGTTTCCTTTCTAACCAGGAAATACATAAATATAGTAGGTAGAATTGAGGGAAAGTGGAGTGTTGTGATTTTATTACTTACTTGGATGGCAGTTAGCATTTGGGTAAAAAAAACAGTTGTACAGCCTCAGCAGCTCAGCGAGGCTTTAAGCAACTTATTGAGACTCTGTCTCTAAATAAAGTATAAAAAAGGGCTGGGGATATGGCTCATTTGGTTAAGTACCCTGGGTTCAATTCCTGGTACAAAAAAACAAAAAACAGTTGTAGATCAACTCTGAGTGCATTGTCAACTTAAGGAACTGTGAGTGGTAATGGGCTCTGGGTCCCCTGGTCCTGTTGGGTAGGGAAGACTGCATCTAACCTCCGGGAAATGGTGATCGTCCTAAAGTGGTCCCTCACTGTGTTGCACATAGGTCGGGACCTTTTGAAGTGCGAGCAGACCTTGAGGAGTCCATGGAATTTGTGGATCCTGGAGTTGCTGGAGAATCAGATGAGAGTGGAGACGAGCACATAAGTGATGAGGAAACCGATCTGGGCACAGACTGGGAGAACCTGCCAAGCCCCCGGTTCTGTGATATACCTTCCCAGCCTGTGGAAGTCTCCCAGAGCCAGAGCACCCAGGTGTCCCCACCCATTGCAAGCAGCAGTGCTGGCGGGATGATCTCCTCCGCTGCAGCCTCGGTGACCTCCTGGTTCAAAGCTTACACCGGACACCGTTAATAAGCATGGACCCAAACATGCCAGATTTGTACCACAAAAGCTCTCCCACTGCACTCTAGGAAACTCTGTCTGTTTAGTTAAGATAGTGCCTGGAACAAAAGGAGGTTAAAACCATTGTTTTAAGCAGGGAGAGGAGTATTTCTGCTTGTCAGGTAGCCTGTGATGGTGACCGACACACTTATGATGTAGAACAGAAGGCACAAAGGTTCTTCTGCCCAGACCTGTGCACGTGGTCAGTGGTGTGTGTTGAAGAAGTCGCTCTGGGCACCATCTGGTCCCAGACGTCTGGTCACAGACCTGGTCAGTGAGCTGGTCCTAGTGATGCTAAGACTTTTCCTGACACTACTTTCTAAAGGTTGGTTGAACCACAAGGAATTGATTCCTGATGAGGACTTGAAAGAAAAACTGAGTTTTTCTGCCATCAATTTATGTGCGGAGAATCTGTAGGCAATTTGAAATATTTTCTTTATAACTTTGTCATCTTTGGCTTTCAGATCAAGGATTTTGGTTCTTGTTTGGGAAGGGGTGGGGTTTTTTTTGTTGTTTTTTTTTTGTTTTGTTTTTTGTTTTTTGTTTTTTTTTTTTAGGGAAAGGAGTGGTTTATTTAATTTGTGCTGATCTGTTGTAGCTTTTCACATTCCTGCTTTTCTTTCCCTCCACACCAAAGAAACTAAGGTCTTTTTGTTCTGTAGGACCTACATCCGTGCACAGAACAAATCCTGGCTGCAATAATGTCTTAGAACATGTTTAAACTATTTTCTTATTGTCTGAGTGAAATTAATTAAGGTCATTCTTACCTAGGTTATTGAATTCCTGCCATCCATGCTATATGTATTTTTAAATGGAACTTATTTTCTGTGAACGAAAATAAGTCATTAAGGCCATTCATTCCCTTGTGTGAGCTGCCTATCTAGGCACAGGTTAAAAGTCACTTAGTTAAGAGGTCTTTTGTTATTCTCGCAGTTTGTTTCGGAGGGATTTAGTAGGTGGCACCACAGTGTTTCCAGGGAAAACCATCCTACTTGTTTCCAAGGTGTGTGTGTTGCTCTGAAGGCACTGCCTTTGCTCAGAATACAGAGCACATCCTTGTAGCTGGTGCTGCTCTTCTCTACCCTGGGGAAAGCTCAATAAAGAACTTGCCCTCACCAAGAGATCATTTCCAGCTAACGTGTTTTGTCATTCTCCTAGTGACAATCTTACAGAAAACTATAATGAAAGAGGCATTATGTACAAATATGTAAGTAGTTTATTTTTAATAACTGCAAAAAAACTTATGTAACTACAAAAAATCCTATCAAATTCCTACTAGACATTATTACCATGCCATACCATATCTTAGTGTGATTAGCATGATAGTACCTCAGATAAATCACTGGGAGGTTCGCCATGCCCTAGCTTCTCATTGTAATGATTAATTAGTTGATACTCCAAATCCGAGGTGCTATTCCCAGCCTTGGCTATTGGTATATTTGGTGTTTGGTGGAGTTTTGGGTAGAATTGCAGAAGGGAGTTTACTCCTGTTCAGGAGTCCCAAGTTCCCTAACTCTAAGAATTTTCCACTTGTGGGGAAACAGGGTTTTTTCCCCTTGTGGGTTCTTATGCAGCTGGTCTCTCTGTTTTAAGTGCCCAGTTTTGTGATTCTTGGGCTTGTATTTTGCCATCCAGTTCTGGAATTCATGGAGTGGACATGGTGGAATGAATTTATAAACCATGAATTAGATGAAGCTAAAGAATAGAATTCAGAGATTACAAATTCATGTCTAGAGTAATTGAACAAAACAAGGATGTAGGAAATCTGGGGATTGATAGGATATATTTTGTTAATATCAACTAGAGGCACTTTACGTTGGGTTAAGTGATCAAACCCTTTAAAGGTTTTGAACACCAACATACTGGCTTACACTGCTGAAATATTTGGGGTTTCATTATTTTGCACTGGATCCATCCTGTAAATATTCTTAAATACACATTTCAACCACTTTTTTCTACTCTTTTTTGCTGCTCATTGAGGTCTTTCATGTAGGTGCCAGAATCATATATCTAAACAACTTTATAAAAAAGCTGGTATTTTTTTTAAACAAAAAGCCATAGAATTTGGTCATGTTTCCATTTTAAAATGATTTATTGAAACAAGGTAATACTACTAAAAACCCACAGGCACCAAATAGGCTGCTTTAAATGGTCTTGCAAAAAAGACATTTTTAGGTAATGGAATAAAAAGTTTTGCACATCTGTAAATTAAGGGGGAAACAGTATGTCACCACTGGATATGGTAGACAGGACTCACTTAAGGACTTGTGTGTAATTTGGGAAAACATTCGGTGGCATGTTGTTCAAAGAACTAGTGTCTAAGAATCTTCTCTCGGTGTCATGTCACAGGAATTTCCCTTTGCTCTGCAACTTCCAAACCAGTTTGAGTCATACAAATGTTTTCTAAACTTTTATTGTATTACTGCAATAAATCTTTTAACAGTACTATGCTAATGTGTTTTTCAAACTTACTTCAACTGCCACATTGAGGGTAGCAAGAAAGAGAGCTAATGGGGGGATATATGTATACACCCACACACACGTATATTTTATATATTTTGGGGGGGCAGGTGAGGCAAAGTGTTCTGTTAATATATTAATTAATATATTAATTAATTATAAGTCATGGTGGTATTAATAATGATTTATCCTTCGCAAGCTCAGGAAACTGCTTACCAGTTTCTTTGGCAGTCACAGTATGTGTGTGACTTGTAATAATTTGGTTTTTTACAATAGACAGGAGTGGGCTTCCAAGGTACCCACATGGAACCAGCAAGAAAAAAATGTTAGAAGAGACCGAGTAGTTTTGGAGGATTCCCTTCCCCACCCACTCACTGATACTTTTCAGGTTCTCATGGGCCCGGGGCGGCGGGGGGTGCGGGTGGAGATAACAAGTGGTTGCTGTAGAAGAGGCTGGCCCGCCAGCAGGAACACTGAAGCACTACTACCATGTCACTCCCAACCCTTTACTTGGAGTAGACCAGCCAGGAACAGGAGGAATAGACAAGGAAATAGGCATGGCTTCTCCAACAGGCTATGGGCTTGTGATAGTACCCTTCAGTCTCTCCAGCATGCTCAGTTAAAAGCATGCTCCCATCTAATGTGTAAAGAAATTCCCCATCCCTAGAGTTATATTGTGGTTGATGCAGGAAGCACAGGAAATTTGCAAGTGGACTCAAACAAGCCACTGCACCTTAGTTGTGAAACTCTCCAAAACGCTGGAACGTTACATAAATGAAGTGAATTTTTTAACTTTTTAATTTTTTTTTAGTTGTAGTTGGATACAATACCTTTATTTTGTTTATACATTTTTATGTGCTGTTGAGGGTTGAACGCAGTGCCTCGCACCGCTGAGCCACAACCCGAGCCTCTGAATTATTTCTTTTTAAAGGAGCAACCAGTGGGGCAAACTCAAAGATGTAAAATAGTAAGAGCCATATCAGTGATCTTTTTTTTTTTTTTTTTTTTGATGTGCCTTTGTAGGAAGGAGTGATGGGGAGAGTGGGAATGTGATGGACTTTAGCCCATCAGGGAGAAATTGGCAGGAGCTATTTGAGGACACCAGGTAAGCGATGAACAAGCTAGAGCCAGGTAAGAGAAAAATCCTCATGGGTTGTAAAGGTCCTGTGGTTGAGGTATCAATCTCTCCTTATCATTGTCCCTTATCCCCCCACACCTTGAGGATGCCATTTTAAAATTTGCTGTATGACTTAAGATGAGGCCTAGATTTTGAGGAAAGTGCTTTCCTGCCCTTCTTAACAGCTTATTTTCTGGAACATAAAGTATATGGTGGTCCATTTGGTAAGTGCTGTGATTTGTAAATAAATATTAGATGATGGGAAGAGGCATCTCCAGCATAAGATTGATTAAAGAATGATAGGAGCAGAGCACCTGTGATCAGCAATTTAATAGTTGCCTTCCAAGTAGGGAGGACTATGTCTAGTGACCATAGGGAGAATATACCTATGTTCTGGTGCAGAGGCCACTGGTACTTTCTTAAGGGAATTCTGCTACGCCTCTTGATGGCCTTTGAGTGCCATTCCACCCACCAAAGCCTGAGCATTTACAGAGTTCACCATGCCAGAGCCCTTTTGTGCCTCCATCTCTCCAGAGCCTTGCTACCCTGTTGTCCTTTGAACTGCAGACTCAACATCACCTGAGAGCTTGTTAGAAATACAGGCTTTTGGGCACCATTTCGGACCCACTGGCAGAATCTCCAGCAATTCACCTGTGCATTAATGTATAAAGAACTACACTGTCAGATGGAAATAATGTAACCCCTGTGTGTGGGTCTCATTTAAAAGTTGAGAAACATGAAACATTTTAACATATTCTAAAGTGTTATTTCAACATCCTCATGTTGAAAAAAAAAGGATACCTGGTTAAATATTTTATAGTACATCTCAAATGGGACTAGCCAATTTCAAGTGTTGAATTGTGGCTAGTGGCCTACACAGGATGGCACAGCTTTTGCTAGAGCTTGGTGAGCACCTTCTCAGGTATGCATTTAGGGCCTCCCAAAGCTCATCAAGTTTAGGAAACAGGTTCTCTGTGTTGGCTCCAGTTCTTTCTTCCTTCCCAGCTGTAACTCTAGTGGCTCTGCTCTCCTCAAATAGCACAGGGTCAAAACCACCACCTAGAATTGGGCAGTGGGGGAGGGGAGGGACTTGCTGTGGTTTTGCTTAAACCAATTTGTTATAAACACTCCGGACGTCACCCAAGGGTGCGTAACCACAATGTTTGCTCTTCCCATGAGCTTATGCAAACATCAGCTATGACCACAAACTTCATAGTGAGCGTGTCAAAAGGGACTGCACCTTTCCAGCATAGGTACTTCCACCAACTCACAAGAGTTTGCACCACTAGCTTAACTGAACCCAAAGGAAAGATGGGATTAGAAAGGATCTGATTCCACTGGTGCCTGACACTGTGCAGCAGAGAATACATTTAAATATGGCTGGTAACTGATACTCAGATAACTAGCTCTTATTAGTGCCAACTGCAGTGTACAGAAAGAAGAGATTGGGTATAGGCTACATTTATGAAGCAGGCTGTGGATGAGGGAAAACACATAGCCAGTCTGTTGAATAAAGGAAGGATGATGGCAATTGAAACTGGAAATGCTTGGGAATATGCACATAAAAACTGTCCTAGGCAGGCCCATAGAGGTTGGCAGGAGGGTGGTGACAAGTCCAAGTTACAGCAGTGGCTGGACAAAGCTTAGGAGGGACCCCTTATGTCATGTCATAACCATTAGCCTGCCGCTACTGGTAATAACAGAGCCTAGATTATACCAAATGCTTGACAATGACTGTTAAGGAACTATCCCTCCTCTCACCCAGGGCTGCTGTGGGAGCTTCCCTGTACATGAAATGCTCCCCATGTGACCAGCAATGAACAGAGGTTAACTCAAGACCTCCTCTGTCCTCCACCTCAAGTTTCTCATCCTAGATGGAAAATTAATAGTATAGCCCTGAGCAGTACAAACCTGCCAGTACTCCCTATATTAAGAGGGTCACTGACAAGGCATGCAAGCACTTTACAGAGGTAGTACCACATGCGGTGCTGAAGGTGGTGGTACAAACTAGCTGTTTCCAAGTCAGTGTAGTGGTCAGAGGTTCACATGCAATCATATATAGGAGGGGCATGTGATGGTCTATGTGCACAGAGTGCTGGAAGATACCCACCAGGTCCACCATGGTGAGTGGAGGTATGGGGTGGGTTTTGGAAGGAGGTACCTCCTAAGAACAGGGCCTCAGGGAGCTTAGGTAGCGTGTAACAGTTAAACTGCCCAGGGATAGATTTCTCTGGTTTTGGTTTTTCATTCAAATGAGGGCTTGACATGGGAGATAAGAGAAAGACAAAGCTGGTATATGAGAGCCTGAGCAAAAGCTGAAGGGGAGGTTTTCTTTGGGCATGGTGAGGGGCTAGGGTCTTTGCCTCCCGAGCCCTTTCTTTGAAGTTTTAGGATCCTACAGCAATGCAGGAAAGTAAGCTGCACTGTACCATGGCAGGAAGTATTTTCACTAGCTTGCCACTAGGGGGCCCTGAAGCAGTCTCAAAGTGGGCAGCTACACTTGGCCAGAAATGAAGCCCAGAGAGGGTGTGTCTCTGATGTCACCTGCTAAAAGCTTCTACCATGCACACAGAGTACTGGGAGCTAGGTCTTGGCATATAGTTCAAAACAGGTCAACAGTGATTTTTGACGGCCCCAAGTACTGCATGCCAAATAGGGCTGAGGCATTTCTACTGTGCCTCTGCAGTTCAATCCCTTACAGTCAGCTTTGTGTTCTCTGTGATAACCAAATCAGGAGTGGCTGACTTATGAACAACCCAGAGTTGTTTATCCCGTGTCCACAGTGGGCACATGGAAAAACCACAGATAGCAACAATGATAGCTGACATTACTGGGCACTTCACATGCAGCTTAACTAAGTCCTGCCTATGTGTTAGTTCCTTTGATCCCAAATTTATGAATCACAACAAACTTATTAGGCAATTCTGAGGTGCACTGTTCACTTGAGCCCAGGAGACCCTAGGATTTAGAAGCATTTTTCAATATACCTCAGCTGGGGGTGAGACAAGAGGAAAATCACAATCTCTCAAAGGCAAGGTGAGCTGTTCTCAGTCTCCTCTTGGTCCTATGTCACAAGACAATTCCCATAAACCTGCAGGCCAGCCTAGCATGGTGTGTGCCTTTCATGGGACGATTTGTTGAGCATCAAGAGACAACTGTTTTCAGTTTTTAGTACCTCCTTTTGAGGAAGGGAGCAGTTATTACTAAGAAACCAAAATAACTTCCAATTTGGAAGCCACTCTGTCCACCCTCTGCTTCAACAGGTTAACATGGCTGAATGTGGTCCTGGCTAGATTAACATCCTTCAATCCTCACTCATCTCTCCCCCATCTTTCTTCTAAACCTTGCAGCGTCCACTGGCTACAATGATTTTTGGTGAGCACTTAATATCAAGCCAAACTAGTTTTTTTTTTTTTTCTTCCAAAAAATAACATTTAATTGGTACAAATTTTTAAATAGGTGCTTTTAGATTCCCCACTGACCACAACTCTCTTGAGATCTACCCTCTTTCCCATCCAACCCCAGCAAACATTACATGACCATGGGCCTGAAGAGAGCCTAAATGATTTCTAAACTGATTATGCCTGAACACTTTATAAGGCTATCTTAGGAAACATGGTAGGTGCTGGCCAGACAATAAATTCAAAATGTGTTAAAATATTGCAAAAATGTAAGCTTATATATTAATAAGGGTGCTGGGAATTGAACCTAAGAGTACTCTACCACCCTTCCCACTTTGAGGCATGGTCTTGCTAAACTGCCAAATCTGGCCTCCATCTTGTGATCTTCCTGTCTCAGCCTCCAGAATTGCTTGGGATTACAAGTGTGCGCTAATGTAAACAGATTCCCCCCCGCCCCACCCCGTGCTGGGGCTAGAACCCAGAGCACCTTGCACATGCTAGGCAAGCACTCAACTACAGAGCTACAGCCTAAGGCCCAGGTGGTCTCTTCTTGGCAAGAAAAAGAAAATTATCCCTACATTCTACAACTCAAAAAAAAAACTTACAAAATTTCTCCCAACTCAATCCACAACAACGTTTTTTAGCATTATAGAAAAAAATTTTTTTTAATTTAAAAAGGATAAAGAAATCTTTGCAAAACATTTCATTTAAGATGCATGTTTATTGAAGTTTAAAAAAAATTGTAACCAGACAGAAAGGATAAAGTAGACAAGAATGTTATAATCTGACTATATAATATTCTCTCATTCTTGGTGGATCACTAAAATATAACAAGGGATTGTTCTCTATGCTAATTTTAAGGTTGTCCAGTTAAACCATTATTTGGTATCCTTTCAACAGGTTAACCTCTTAACTATTTAGAGTTTCTTCTCAGAAACATTCATATATTATACAGGAAACATTCATAGTTTGAGAAACATTCATATTTTATACAGGATGTACAAATTTTGAGACAATTTAAAAAAACACAATTATAGCCGCAACACTATCCTAGCTGCATTGTGGTGATTATGTTTTTAGTCAGCTCTCCATCATATACAACTGTATTTTAATTGTGTTATTTACAGAGGGGCTAAAGCACTCATCTAAAGGTAAAGGCGCTCGGGTTTAATGTGCACTTTCACAGCCCTATGAAAACACAACCATTATATACACTGTAAACACCACAGGGCATGAAATCCATCTTCAATCACAAATATCAATCTCACAGGATCAAGCATACAAGGTCTAGGGTAAGGTGCCTGACTCTTCCTTTTTAGGTATACTTATCATCCAAGGGTCTGTTTTTTCATAGGACACTATCACTTATTTCATATATGGTGCCAATGCTGGAAACATTTCTGGAACCTCTGGGAACTGCCTGCAGAGCCTGCAGTGAACTCCTCTGAATGTCCTTGATGGTGGCAAGCTGTCATCCTTTAAGGAAGGTTTTGATTGTGGAAAACAGGCATAGTTATTCATAGCTGAGTGAATCAAGCTGTGGAGTACCATCCTGGATGAAATGTTGAGGCGCCACTATAAAACCATGAGACCAGTTTTCTTATACAGCTGGTAAGTTCAGAGTTTAGAAAAATGCCTGAGTGATGGCAGTCCTGATGGAGTAAGTACAGACTCCCTAAAGTGATAACTGAGAGGCAACACTTGCATGAACAGTTTAGGTGTTTTGTGGTTTAAAAGATCAGTCCTTTTGTTGCCTCTCCCCTGGACTTTAGTATTCCTCTTCAGTTTCAGTCCCTTTTGTTTTCTTATGGATTGCCCGATTAAAGCTGTGGCAGGCAGGGACCCAGTGATTGTCATGAAGCCCCAGCTTACAGCCAGGAAAGCCCTTCTGAGATCGGTGGCAACACATCCAGTACCCAGGCCCATAGGGCAATGCTTGGCAATAGGGCTTGGGGTGCCACCGGCACAGGGACACATCCCCTTTCACATATTTTTTCTTGCACTGCTTGCACGGGTCTTCTCTGTAGCGTGGATCTCTAACCCAGCGAGAATCTGCTGGCCTGATGTTGTAGTACTCAATAATGAACTTGAAATAGCAGCAGGTACATTTAAGAGCCACTAAACTCCTGGTGGGAAGTAACCTGAAGATTTTCACCATAATGTGGTGAGGCAGAAATGCCATGTACTGCTGAGGCTCCAGAAGCTGCTGGATTTTAAACCTTGTCTCCAGAAAGTCATGAGACACCTGCTTCTTCCAACTGGATGCTTCAAGTACAGGTAATGTACCTTCCACTGGAGAAGTTGGTGGTGCACGTGGCTCAACTGAAACACTTTTCTCCTCAGGTGCACTGTCAACTTGAGGGGAATCTTCAAGCTGGCCTGCCTCCGAAGACTCCTGTGCTGTGCTTTCATTCAACTGGGAACAGTCTGACTGGTGTTGACCAGGTGGCAAAAAAAACAACATCCCTGGAAGTGGCTCCTCATGGGAGTTTAAACTAGAAGGCTGGGCTTTCTCTACCTTTGACACAGTGATACTGATGCACAGATACTCTTTTCTTCTTTGATCAGGATTTTGGTTAGTAAGAGGCACAAGCTCTCTACTCATACAGTCAACAGCATCTATGGGCAATTCAGTGGCTTGGGGGTAGGTGTGAGAAGAATAAGATAATCCATCAAGATCATCTGTCATTTCCACATCATACCTGTTGCTGTTTTTCACAGCAATATGCTGACCTGGCTCTAATTCTGCCCTGTCCATGTGGAAATTCACATCTGCTGGCAATGAGTGACAGCTCTGAGGAGCACCATCCCAGGCCTGGTCCCCCTTAGGAGAACAATGGTCAGCTCTTGAGGCACCAGAGTCTACAGACACAGACTGCACAGAAGTCACCTGAGTGTCAGGTGCCTCCAAGATGCCTTTGTTTGGTTTGCCTTCATCAGCCCGAGTGCTATTTGTAAGCAACACCCTGCCCACATTTCGACGGAAGCTGTTATTCCGCGACAGGTTTCCAGGCTCACGCTGGCTCTGCTGCTTCAGGCACTCGGACTCCAACTTCGCTACCATGTCTAGGACACGGACTGGTTCGCTCTGTGGTTCGCCAACCTGAGAATTTCCCCTTTCTGTGGGTTCTTCACAAGCTACTGGGGCAGAGAATGGCTCAGGGGCCGGAGGCACACTTCTAGATTGGCCAGAAAACCTCACAATGGCAGGTGAGGTTGTGCAGTTTTTCGCACAGCTAGCTAGCAGAGCACTGGCTCTTTGTTCAAGGAAGGCAACCATCTGTATAACTGACAGAGGTCTTCCGGCATAGACTCCATCCCCACTGTCACTTACATAATGCACAGAACAGTGCTCAATGCCGCATGCAAATGGCTCAGGCTGGTAGCACCTGCTATTGACATCCCTCATCCTTTCTAACTGTATCTTGGTTTTTTTAAGATCTCCTGATTTTTTCCTTCTTTTAGTAGCTCTCCCATCAATATCCCAGGAGCTTTTCACTTTCATAGATCCTATCCTGTTGCTACACTGGTGAGCTGCAAAGAATGCAATTTTTTCCTTGGTATTTCCAGGTTTCACAACAGTCCAGATATCAAGTGGCCCTTCTCCTTCTTCACCCTGATGGATTGTTGCAGGTGGCACATTCTTTTTAGTTTTAACATTCAAGCTGTTCTCTGCAGGGCTCTTCCCACTCATACTGCACAGAACATTTGGAGAAAAGATGCCAAAAGGTTTTTGAGATGATGCTTTGCTAAAAGAAGTTGAAGAAAAGACACTTTGTTTCATGTAGCTAGCTTTGCATTTTTCATCATTTACAGCCTTTTGATGGCTCGTAGGAATTCTCAGAGTGTCCCTGCAGACTTCCAGAGGACGCTCTTTCTTCTGGAGTTTCCAATATGGCTTTAGGTGCATAACAGAGGCCCTATAGGAGAGAAATACATAATTGATTGAGACCAATTTTTTAAAAGAGGTTTCTTCTACAACTTAGGCTCAGATAGTTCTAGCAAGTAAGAGAAATACTTTCTGCTGTTTACTAAATCTTCAACTCTCAATTTCAGCTAAGTGTTTTTTTTTTTGGGGGGGGGGGGTACTAGGATTGAACCAAGGAGCGCTTTACCACTTGAGCCACATCCCAAGCCCTTTTAATTTTTTACTCTGAGACAGGGACGCTCTAAACTGCTTAAGGCCTCTCTAAGTTGCTGAGGCTGGCTTCAAACTTGCAATCCTCCCACCTCAGCCTCTGATGTCACTGGGATTATACGCATGAGCCACCACATCCACCTTCAGCCAGCTTTTAATACATAGATCAATTACAACAAAAGCAAAATAACCACTTTTCATTGCGTATCAACCAGAAAATAAATTGGTTTTGGCTAATGAGTTTCAAAAACAGATATTCACATTTTATACATTAATCCTTAAAGAAAGCTGAACTTACTGAAAACACATGATAGGCATAGTATACAAAAGAAAGAAAAGTTTAAAAGGAACTCCTCCATAATGCTTAGATTTTTAAACACTTTTTCTAGGTCATCACAACTAACATTTTATTGGTTGTATATCAAAATGTATTATATTGCTTTCTAGACTATTCCCATAATACTATTTAGATGTATGCAACTTTTCACTTGTTTGCTTATCCATTAGTCTTGATTATGTAAGCACTTAAATATCAAATTTCCTACAGATATCTTAAATCATATAGAATCTATAATCCTTATTAATTCTAAAACCCATGTAACCTATTTCAGAAAAGCTGCCATGTTTTGTACTTGACCAAGGACAGATGGGAGCCAGAGGCAGGCACACTCTGGTAATCCCAGAGACTCCAGAGCTTGAGTCAGGAGGATCTCAAGTTTGAGGCCAGTCTGGGCAACTTAGACCCATCTCAAAACAAAATTTAAAGGGCTGGTGACGTGGCTAAGTGGTAAAGCACTCCTGGGTTGAATGCCTGGTACCGCCCCCCCCCCCACACACACAAATACCACAAACACACAAAAACTAAAAAAATAGAGATGGGTACCAGTTCAGAAATAAGACAGCAAGATGATTACATAACAAAGACCTGTGTTCTAGGCCCTGCTTATCACTGATTAACTAGATAGTGAGGTGATTTTTACCATGGGCAAGTCACTTTCTCCCTGGGTCTAAGCTGAAATGTTAACTGAGGGGTTGAAATATTAAATAATCTAATGATCAGGTCAAGCACACTGCTACACAAACACCTTGGATGGAAGAAAGAGTGTTTTCCAGGGATGGCTGGTCTGCAAAATAAACCTACTGACCAAAATAAAGAGGTACAGTCACAGACTGGTAGGAGTGAGGCCACAGCACCTGCAGGTCTAAGCATAGGGAAGTTTTACCTACTCTGGACCATTGCAACAATCTTAGATTTACATCTTGGTAACTTGACATATTCCTTTCAATTTTCTCTAATATTTATCAAGTGGCGGTACTGTGGCAGCTTCTGCATAACTCCTCTCAGATATCAGTGTTGACTGTCAAGAATAAAAGTAAATATATATGCTATTCTGCATTGTGCAAAGTGATTGGTTCAAGTTCATCCTTTATTTCAATTTGTAATTCCATGAGTCCAGACTCAGTTAAAAGAGGAAATATGGATATGCTGTCTTTCATCCACACAGAAAGCTTACATTTAATGCACAAAAAGTGTTTTTAAAAAGATGCCCCTAAAATAAATATGTGTCATGTGTGTACTGGGTGAACACATACTGTCCAGGATGAAACCCAGGGGTGCTCTACCACTGAGCAAAAAAGTTTTTTTTTCAGACAGGGTCTCAGTTGCCAAGACTGGTCTTGAACTTACGATCCTTCTGCCTCAGTCTCCCAAGTCCCTGGGATTACAGGCATGTGCCACCATTCCCAGCTAAAATCTTTTCAGGATCTTTCTGATCTTTGGCAATTTATATCTTAACCATCTGTAGTGATCTTTCCCCTTTCTGCACTATAACATTTTTTTAACAGATTTCTATCATTATATTCTATAATTTAATTTCCAAACAGAACCTCTCAGAATTTTTCAAGAACAAGATGATTTTAAAATGAATAAAAGAGACACAATGAATGCTGTCTCACTTTGCCAACTATTTTCTGGTTCTTCATATCCCTTCAACCACACTATAAGTAAAATCGAAGAAATGAAGGTTGTTGGGGGTGGGGGGCAATAAATTCTTACACAATGATCTCATTACAGTGTGTCTGTGAATAAATTTAAACTTTAGCAATGTCTGCTGTTCTGCATTGCACAATATGTTCTCTTCGCCTTCCTCCCACACACATTATTTTAAGTGCTATTATTGACAGACAGGGACATTAAAAAGAAACTAATATAATTAAGGAAAGTTTTTGTTTGCATTTAACCTGTAAAATTCAGCTCAAATGGCAATTACTTGTATACATGGTTATAGCAAGATGAAAACAGGACAGATTCCAGGGAAGGAAACGGGAAAGCAAAGGTACAATAGAGAAGGAGAAAACCCAATAAAGATACTTAGATTGTGTAAGAGTGATTCTGTAGGGCCCATAAAGGGGCACAATGTTTTGACCCTTGACTACATCCTCTGCTGATTGACAGCTGACTGGGGTTAATGTTCCCCTTTCCCTTGCTGGGCTTGAAGGTCCTTAGGCAGAAAACAGATGCTGTCAAGACTTAGAGAAACTGCAAAAATCTGAGTTTTCGTTGAAATCAGTGGTGGAATGGAAGGACA
Organism: Tamias sibiricus; assembly: GCA_025594165.1. Taxonomy (NCBI): domain Eukaryota; kingdom Metazoa; phylum Chordata; class Mammalia; order Rodentia; family Sciuridae; genus Tamias; species Tamias sibiricus. The sequence continues at coordinate 53,346,201 of CM046659.1, forward strand.
TCATGCAGAACACCAGGGATATCTGCTACAAAAAGCCATAAAAACAAAAACTTTAGCCAGGCATGGTGGTGCATGCCTGTAATCCCAGCAGCTTGCAGGGCTGAGGCAGGAAGATCAAGAGTTCAAAACCTGCCTCAGCAATTTAGCAAGGCCCTAAGCAACTCAGCAGGACCCTGTCTCTAAATAAAATATAATAAAGGGCTGAGGATGTGGCTCAGCGGTTACGTGCCCCTGGGTTTAATCTTCAGTACAAAACATAACAAAGCAAAACTTTAACAGATTACACCAGATGGTGGCACATTCTTCCTCACACCTACCTCAGCCCCTACCAGATAAGCACAAGGGAGGAAAGTTTCAGTTATTTCCATGGTTGCCAATCTTCACTATTTATTTTGCAGTACTGGGGATTGAACCCAGGGGTGCTCTTATCACTGAGCTACATCTAAGCCCTTTTTATTTTTTTTAAATTTGGGACAGACTCTCACTAAATTGTTAAGGTTTTCCTCAAACTTGGAGTCAGCCTGCCTCAGCCTCTCTAATTATTGGAATTATAGGCATATATCACTAAAATTTAATATACTTAAATTTTAAAAGTTAATTATAAAGTTCCACTTTCTTGTAATTAAATAAAATGTTTAATTTAATTATTTATAGCACCTACATATCAGTGTTCTTAACACTTCCAAAAATGCCCTTATAAAAATAAAATTAGAATACCTTGGCCCAATGAATCACAATTTCTGGGACTGGGCTCAGACTCTGTTTTTAACCTTAGACTGAAGTTGGAAGGAACTTTGGTGGTCATTTGTTAGAACCAATCCAAGAGGGTCAGTGGGGCTCTGTATCTGGGCTGGGATGCTGGGCTAAAATTGGAATTAAGTGGAAATGCCCAACAATAAGCCAGACATAGTGATACACACCTGTAATCCCAGAAATTTAAGAGGCTAAGGCAGGAGGATCACAAGTTCAAGGCCAGCCTGGGCAACATGTTGAGATCCTGTCTCAAAACAACAACAATAATTTTTAAAAGGGTAGGGATGTAGCTCAGTGCTAGAGCACTCCTAGGCTCAATCCCTAGTGCTGCAAAAAATAAAGACAAAAGAATCTTTAAAGGATTACTACTAGTTGATAGCCTCAAGAACTTAAGTCTATTCAAGTCTCAAACAACTCACATCCAATCACTAAGATACTAAAATGTGTCCTTTTTTTAATCTCTAGCACAACTGTTAGACTTTAAGCAGCCATCTTATCTCTGCAGCACTGTTGCTAGCTATAGGAAAGGCTACCCTCTATCACTGCAAAACAAGGTGCTGGGCCCACCCCAGCCAACCTATGAGCTTCACTCCTGCTTTGCCCTACTACACTTCTTACTTTGAGAGCTTGTTCACAGAACCACTACCACAGGACCAGACAGGTGAAGACCAAGTCTCCAATAAATGTTCATTTCCTTCTACCCTTTGATCAGAAATTTACTATCCACTCTTGAGCTGTATACTTCTACCATTTTGTTGTTGTTGCTACAGTTATAAGAAGACACAGTTGCTGCTGTGAGAGAGAAAAGGAAGCAGACAATTACAACAGAAATGTGTTATATGTCATTTAGTGTTGAACAAGTGCTGAGAGTGTCCATGCAGGAGAGGGAGAAAAGAGGAGTGTGCATGAAGGAAATGTGGGGGGCCAGCATCAAGCTCAGTCTTTTATTCTTTTGTACCAGGAATTGAACCCAGGGGTACTTAACTACTGAGTCACACATCCCTACCCCTTTTTATTTTTCATTTTGAGATAGGTCTCACTAAGTTGCTGAGGCTGGCTTCCAACTTGGAATCCTCCTGTCTAAGCCTCCTGAATCACTGGGATAACAGGTGTGTAACCATGCCTGGCCCAAGCTTAGTCCCAGTGGTGTAGGAACAGATCTGAGAAACCCTTTCTAAAATAAGCCCTGAAGGAAGATATACAAAATCCTTAAGAGGCTCAAAAGTAGTTGATAATTTTGGGAAACTCAGTTAAGTGAGAAAGTCTGAGATAAGGTGCCGAGAATGGAGAGATGACCAGCAAACAAGCAAGGTTCCGACTAACTATTCATTAAAACTGAAAAATAAAGGAGAGCCATTAAGGATGAATCTTCATCTTATGGTTTCTGCAAGTCATGAAGTGTGATTCCTCCAAGTGGATGGTGACAAGGTAGCTAATCAGATTTGGAACAGGGGAGGTTCCATTCAATTTCTCAGAAATGTTGGGCCTGAGTGCCTGCAAAATAGAGATACCAAGTAGGCAGACTGGTCAAGAGAGTTGTCACAGAAATATTTCAATGAAGAAAAAAGGTTTCTGGATAGAGAATCAATTATTTTCCTAAGATTTCATACAATGCACATGTCAGGAAAAAACACAAAGGAAAGAGGAGTCAGTTATAGGCTCTGCAGCAATATCAAATAAGAATAACATCCAGTTGGTGGTGGAGACTCTTGGTGACCCACTGGAAGAAACTGCAGCTCTGACTATGAGGGAGAAAGTCTCTGCATGTACCTATCACCCTGAATTCCTTCCAGGAATATGGTGAGATTAATAATGAATTAAGGCTTGAATAACTTCACTCTAAAGATAGCTAAAACCTTGCTTTCATTAATTCTAATATTCCTTATAGAGTCTAATGTCCAATTTTAGCTAAAAAAAAAAGTTGGAAAAACTCACATAAAGATAGTGTACCATTCCAAAATTAAGCCACAGAAGATAACTGAATTTTGTGTTTTTTACAAAAGAAAAAAAGATGTGCATGGATAAATGCCTATGCCTAAAGAGTCAGAGTAATTCTTGCATGTAGAGGGGTAAATATGATGGACAAGAATAAAATGGCAATGTGTGTTTAGAATAGGGAAAAGAACTGAGATTTCTCTAAAGTGTTAGTAGGAAGTCATAACATCAAAGGCAAATGCCAAGTTCCTAACTTGTCTTTTAGTCTTCAGCCCTATCAAAACAGGTTAGAAAATGGAGCATTTCCTCTAAGTTTCTGCTTCAGTGAAGGGACAGGAATGTTAATTCCAAGAGTTAGTTATTAACATAATAAGAGCCATTCTTTATGGAAGTCAGAGAAACAAAAATAGATGTGGTGGTGCAGTCTAATTCCAGCTACTCAGGAGGGAGTTCTATAGCAGCGTGGACAACCTATGGAGACCCTGACTCAAAAAAAAAAAAAGAAAAGAAAAGAAAGAAAAAAAGGGTTGGGGAGAGGGCTCAATGGAGCACACCACTGTGTTCAATCCCCAGTTAAGAGAGATGAGAAGGGAAAAGAAAAAGAAAGTAAGTAAATTTATCACTTGTTTCTTAAAATCTGTAAACGCTTCTAGAGAACAGCCTTCTTCATTGGACCACTACACAAATGATTAGCAATTCCAGCAACTACTTTCATTTGAATCCTTGCTTTTGCAAATGAGAAAGCAGGGGTAAAATTTTTGAAGAATTAGATTTTTAAAATAATCTCTTGGAGCTCTACTTCCTGTTTTAAAAAAAGGGGGCCTGGCACAATGGCACATGCCTATAATCCCAGCGGCTCAAAGGGTGAGGCTGGAGGATTGAGAGTTCAAAGCCAGCCTCAGCAACTTAGGCCCCAAGTAACTCAGCAAGACCCTGTTTCTAAATAAAATATATAAAAGGGCTGGGGATGTGGCTCAGTGGTTAAACGCGCCTGGGTTCAATCTCTGGTACCAAAAAAAAAAAAAAAGTGGGGGAGTTAAGTATTTTTAAAAAGCAAGTTTGCTAGGTAGGCACACAGTGGTACATACCTATAATCCCTGTTAGCTAGAAGGCTAAGGTAGGACCCCAAGTAGTTGGGACTAAGGTTTGTACCTGGATATAGCAAGACCCTTGTCACAAAACAAAATTAACCTGGGGTACAACTATGACACAAATAATTCTGATAGCATCTATTCAAAGAGCTTTTATTTTCAAATTAGGTCAGTTTTTCTTAAATACCACAGAAAAACCCTACACAGAACAGTGATACATTAAAACAGACATATCCTATCACATACTAGTCTACAAGTATGTGAAAGCTACTTCCATGGCTATTAAATGGGAAAACATGCCAAGACCAGGGTGTGAACACAGACAGAGACACAAAAAAAGACTCCCCCCTTCCATATGCCTCCAAGCATTGACAGAATGCACCCAACTCCCACAGAGCACTAAAAAAAAAAAAAAAAAAGAGGGTGGGGGACCAAAAAAGAAAGAAAAACATAGGTGAGAAAAGACAGTATTTCTCTTGAGCTCCAAAACATTGAGGGATAACTTTTTTTCCAGGAGGGGAAATTCACTTTTTCTTTTTTTTTTTTTTTGAGAGAGCCTCACTATGTTGCTCAGGCTAGTCTTTTGAACCCAAAACATCCTGGGTTCAAAGGATCCTCCTACATTACCTTCCCGAGGAGCTGGGACTAGCTACCACACCTAACATTAAAGGAACATTCTCTATAAAGCCTTTTCTTGGAACCTCTGAATTTTGCCTCAGAGGTTTGGGTGGTTAGTAGTACACAATGGAAAAGTCCTTTATTATCTGTTAATAGGTACTGAATAATACCAAGAATGGCCTTTGGAAACATGCAGTTTTCAGGAACTCTTTGTTCATTAACTTTTATATTAGAATTCACAATGGTATTTAAAGATAGTATCTTCAAGGTTATCTATAATATAAATTCTATAAAGACCAAACAACTCTCATTTCCAGAAAATAATGAAAGGTTTATGATAAAACTGATGTGACAACAAAGTATCCAAAATATATTAAAAATGAATAAGACAAGTTGCTCTTCCAATGTGATCCCAGTAGAATCAACACCCAAGTATTAAGAAATACTGAATTGGGCTGGGATTGTGGCTCAGCGGCAGAGCGCTCGCCTCGCACGTGCGCGGCCCGGGTTCAATCCTCAGCACCATGTAAACATAAATGCATTGCATTGTGTACAACTAAAGTAAATAATATTTAAAAAAAAAAAAAAGAAATACTGAATTAGTGAAATTATGCAAGTAAACAAGGGTCACCCCTGCCCACCCCTCCTCCCCCTTTCTTAAAGTAGAGAGGAAGGCAGAAAGCCTGGAAGAAAGAATGCTTGCTCAGGCTGTTGTGAATCATTAAATAACAGTTCAGAATAGGGACAAATTGAAGTATTATGTTTGGTTATAACTTACCATGCTTATCTAAGTTAAACCAGTGCACAGTTATTTCCTATTGTTCCTATGACATAATGCCACCCACAAAACTCTGCCACATCAAGCTACCTAAGCTAATGAGAAACCTACAATTGCAAGAAACTGCTAGAATGAACATCAAAATCCAGATAAAATGTAGAAAATTAAAGTCCAAAAAAAAATTATTAATATATTGACATTTTGGGGTGTTTTGTTGTTGTTGAGTTTTTTGTATGGGGTTGTTTGTTTTGTACTAGGGACTAGGGACTGAACCAAGTGGCACTCTACCACTAAGCAACATTCCCAGACCTTTTTATTTTTTAGGTAATTTATTTTTTAGTTGTAGTTGGACACAATAGCTCTATTTTATTTAGTTTTATGAGGTGCTGAGGATTGAACCCAGGGCCTCGCACGTGCTAGGTGAACAGTCTATACCGCTAAGCCACAACCCCATCCCACCTTTTTATTTTTTATTTGAGACATGGTCTTACTAAGTTGCCCAGGCTGGCCTTGAATTTACAATCCTCCTGCTTCAGTCTTCCAAATTGCTGGGATTACAGGCTCACACCACCATACCTAGCAGAATGATTTATTTTAGATGAGAAAACTTTAATATGGAAAAGAGGGAAATGGTGTCCATCCATCCATACTAGATAATGTATCTCAATCAGGTCATTAGTTTTGTGTTGGATCCAAAAAGTGGCAAGATGAAACACCTGAAAACTGTTATTTATTGGAGAGATTGATAATACTTTTTTTTTTGGGGGGGGGGGGGTTCTGGGGGATTGAACCCAGGAGTGCTTAATCACTGAGCCACATCCTCAACCCTTTTTGTATTTTATTTAGAGACAGGGTCCTGCTGAGTTGCTGAGACTTGCTTTTGAACTCTCTATCCTCCTGTCTCAGCCTCCCAAGCAGCTGGTATTATAGGCATGCGCCACCATGCCTAGTTAACACCATTATTTTTTAAAGTTACTTAAAAATTAAATGTCTGGAGACTTACTGGTGAACTTCTGATAAAATTTATCTCCACTAGTTTCTTTCCCTTTGGTACTGGGGCTTGAACCCAGGGTCTAGTTACCACTGAGCTACATATCCCCAATCGTTCTTATTTTGATACAGGGTTTTGCTAAATTGCTAAGGATCTCACTGTGTTGCTGAGGTTGGCCTGGAACTTGCAATACCCCTGCCTCAGCATCCTGAGTCACTGGGATTACAAGTGTGTGCCACTTGCTTTTTTCCACTTGAATTTGCCTTCTATATCCCTTTGCCTAATCAACGATCCCAGTATATTTCCAAAGTAGATTCCAAAAATTCATTAAAGAAAAATGACAAGCAGGCTTATTCACTGTATATATATCTGAAGAATTAAGAGAGCCAGGTGCAATGGTGCATGCCTATAGTCCCAGCAACTCAGGAGGCTGAGGCAGGAGGATCGCAGATTCATGGCTAGCTTCGGCAAGATCCTATCTCAAAATTAAAGACAAAAATGGCTGGAAAATGTAGCTCAGTAGTAAAGTGCTCTTGGGTTCAACTCCCAGCACCCCTCAAAAGAAAGAGAATTGAGAGAGAAGCCTGCTCACCTAGAGAGCACTGAAGCACTGAGCTTAATCAAAATCTGAAGAAAGAAGAAAGGCATTAAGAATGCATGAGGGAGCTTGGGCTGGGGACATAGCTCAGTTGGTACATTGCTTGGCTTGCATGCACAAGGCCCTGGGTTCAATCCCCAGCACCCACCCCCCCCAAAAAAAACAAGAATGCATGAGTGGGGGCTGGGGTTGTGGCTCAGCGGTAGAGCGCTTGCCTAGCACGTGCGCAGCCCAGGTTCGATCCTCAGCACCACATATAAACAAATGCATTGTGTACAACTAAAAGCAAATATTTAAAAAAAATAAAAAAGAATGCATGAGTGAAAAGAAGTTAAATAACTGGTTATTTCTGGATTACTTAAGAAAATCTCCCCTAATCTCACTGCAGATATTCTCATATGCCTCCATTGAGCAGGTCAACCTATAGTCCTTACATTAGTTTCTGATCCACCATCTTTCAGCTATTTGCTTTAAATAAAATACTTCAGAAAGGTTTAAACATTCTTTCAAGAAACAAAAGTATCATCAAATTATAAACAAGAGAAAACAACATGAAACACTCTAGAAGATACAAAGTGGGTCTCAGACACTGCTGGATAATAGTCAAATGTAAAATGCAGCAATTATGAAGTGGGACTTTACTGTAACACCAAACAAAGCCACATTATTGTCAAGGCTACCTTCTACCTCACCCACACCCCCCAAAATTGCTCAATTTAGAAATGAAGGTCTTCAAAATAAGTAATACCAAAAGTACCTGTAATAATATTTTAGTAGAGACATTTTAGACTCTATTGTTTCAATTCCAAATCAAGCCTAGAAATAAGTTTTTCAAAAATTAATAATGAATTCATTTTAAAAACTTACTTAAGCATGTAATATTTTAAAACAGCTATTATAATATCATCCAAATAGTTTGAGTGCAAACTAAACCTGATTATTCCTAACTGGGAAATAACCCCCAGTAAGCACAGTAATACAACTTCCTTATCAATAAACTATAATAAGGACCTGAAGTTATTTGGCAGTAACTAATTACTCAATATAATATACTGCAAATCTCAACACTAAATCTCATACTCCATTTTAATCACTGCTACCAATGCCATAGAGCAGAGTAATTCAAATGAAAATACAGTTAAAGTCATCAACTCTCTTAAATAAAATTCTATTTAAGGTTTTGATTAAACATAAATGGGCTAGCCATACACTGTGTCCCATGCCTGTACTCCCATCTACTCAAGTGGTTTAGGCAAGACGTTCCTAAATTCAAGCCCAGCCAAGTGAGACAAATTCCAACAAGAGAGAGGGAGGAAGTGAGGGAAGGCGGGAAAGAAAGAGCATGCTGGGCATGGTGGCACACACCTGTAATCCCCTGGGACTCAGGAGGCTGAGGCAAGAGAATCGTGAGTTTGAAGTCAGCCTGGACAACTTAGAGAGACCTTGTCTCAAAATAAAACATAAAAAGGGATAGGGATGTATCTCAATGATGAGAAAGACAAATCAACCAAATATAGCATCTGTGGATCCTGAGTCAGATAGACATTATGTGTTTGTGTATGCATTTTTTTAAAGTCCTCATCTCTTAGAGATACATCCTAAAATATTTTCAGAGTATATAATATAATGTATGGAATTTCCTTCAAAATAATACAGGAGAGAATAAACGATTGGGAGAATAAATCAAACTAAACTGCCCATGAAACTTGATGGCTAAGTGGGAATTTAATCATTCTATTTCCGTACAGAGCTAAGTTTTTCCATAATTACTAGTGTGTAAAAAGAAGAAATAAATACATAGAAGCAACTGAAAAACACTGAATGAACAAACCTTGAAAGATTCATTATGGGCAGACAGGGTGAAGAGCTGCATGCCCACTGATTTAACATGAGGAAACTGGAATTCAGTGCTTCCCTCCATGGGGCAACTCTCCTAAGAGCTCATCCTAAATCCCTCCCCCACAAGCTGTCTGATGCAGTCACTCCTTCCTGGTTCAGAAAAAGGACACCCACTTAAATTCTTGCCCTATACCACACCAGTTACTGAAAACCGAACAGGAAATAAATCAGAAAGCAACTAAATAAAGATAAAAAGAGAGACTAACACACAAGAAGCCAAACAAATAAAAAAAATAAATAAAAAAACCTGATAGACAGTGATTAAAAACCAACCCATCTCTTAAATTCATGACTTTCAATCCTTCATTCTATACCCTAAATAAGCAGTCTAGTCAGAACTGAATCTACCTTGTTTAAGTGCACTTAACTCTCACAACTTTAAGATATATATATAAATTAAACATTTAAATGAATGCTAGGAAACTGAGTTCCTTGTAAATTCTTTCACAACAATAATCACCTCCCACATTCATCCATGGAGAGGGAAGTAATATATTACTAGTTAAGTATTAGTAATGATTATTCATTAAACACTTATCACGTAGCTGTACACTATTCTAAAGAGCTTCATTATTCATGTGTGTGTGTTAATTTCATCTTCAGGACATCTTTATTAAATACATTATCATTCTCATATTATACATGTGTAAATGATCAATTAAAGTGTATGAGTATTTTAAAATGATTATACAAGAGGTGATCCATCTTAGACTTCTAAGTGCTAGGTCATTTTCAGAATGGCTTGATATATATGAATGTATGTATGTATATGTATTTCCATCCCCCCTGACCCCCCAGCATTACAGACCAACCAACCATACAGGCAAGGGCATTACCACAGAGTTATACTTCCAGCCATTTTTTTCTTCAATATTGGTGACTGAACCTAGGGACTTTTTAACCTCACAAAGCTATATCCTCAATACTTTTATATTTTATTTTGAGAAACAATTTTGCTAAACTGCCTGGGCTAACCCTGAGTTTGAAATCCTCTTGCCTCAGCCTCTGGAGTAGCTGGAATTACAGGCATGCGCCATTCCACCTAGTTACGGTCTTCTTTACACTACTTTAAACAAAGCAATATATCTGTGTTATATATGTCTATATACATACCCATATATGTACTAATTAACAGGGCTAGGGATGTAGCTCAGTAGTAGAGTGCTTGCCTAGCATGTGTGAAGCCCTGGGTTCAATCCCCAGAAAAAAATTAACAGTCACAAAAGTCAAATGAACTGGATATGGCTGAGGCAGAAGGATCACAAGTTCCAGGCCAGCTTTAGCAATTTAGCAAGGCCCTAACCAACTTAGCACGACCCTGTCTCAAATAAGAAGGGCTGGGGATGTAGCTCACTGTTAAAACACCCCTGGGTTCAATCTTCAGTACAAAGGAGGGGGAAAAAAATCAAATGAGTTACCTAATAGATAATTAGCTGTACAGAAGTTCCTAATAACAGTACAGTATACTTATTATATTTTCTAAACCCTCTAATGCTAGAGGTTCTCTATTCTCTAAAAGGAAATGTAACAGACCAAAGCCATTTTAAGTTCATTTTAATAGGAATCTTTCTCTTTGGCCCTGGAAATGGTCAAAAATAACTGAACATATATACAAATCCAAATAGAACTAAAGTCAAAAGAAAGCACTGAATGCCATCAACTCCTTAAAGGCAGGGTTCCTATCTGGTTGGTTGTTTTCTTAGTTTTGTTTTAAACATTCCCAGCCCTTTTTATTTTGAGACAGGGTCTTGTAAAGTTGCTTAGGGCCTCGCTAAGTTGCGAAGGCTGGCTTTGAACTTGCAATCATCCTACTTCTGCCTCTTAAACCGCCTGTCTAATGCTTTTTTTTTTTTTTTAAGGGGGAGTGGTTCTGAGGATTGAACTCAGAGGCAGTAGACCACCAAGTCACATTCCCAGCCCTATTTTGTATTTTAAGAGAGAGGATGATCTCACTGAGTTGCTTAGTGCCTCGCTTTTGCTGAGGCTGGCTTTGAACTCAAGATCCTTCTGTCCCAGCCTCCCAAGCCACTGGGACTGTCTGATCTTCTTATGGATTCTACACAGGATGAAACACAGAACACCATTCACCTGAGGCATGTTTCAATGAAAAGTAAATACCAGAATCTGTATACTCTACAATAGTATTCTAATAGCCAGGCAAGGTGACACACAATTGTAATCCCAGGGACTTTGGAAGCTGAGGAGGAAGGATCTCACTAAGGCAACTTAGCAAAACCTTGTCACAAAATAAAACATAAAAAGGGTGGGAGATATAGCTCAGGGGTAGACCACCCGAAGGGTAGGGTGGAGGAGAGAGGACAACAGCATTCTAGGCTCCAGCTTTGTCATCAATCTAGTTTTACAAAGCTGATTGGAGGGAAATAATGCTACTAAGGAATTCCTTTGACTGAAAATACCTACCCTTCCCTGTCCCTCAATCTGCTGCAATGTATCAACTTAAGCTGCTGGGTAGGAAACCCAGTTTGATAAGGCAAGCCACCTCCCTGTGGGGAACCATTTCATTAAATCCTATTCCCCAAATCATACCCTACCTCCCATGAGGAAAAGTTTGCTCTATCACAAGACTTCCTTATTTCTCTATGAAGTCTCACCATCCTCTCAGTCACCAAGGTTGGTAACAACAGTTGTCAATCTTTTTTGGATGACAGACCCTTTTTGGAATCTGACAGAAGGTCCAAGTTTTCTGCAAGGAAAAGAAAAAACAAAAGTGCACACAAACAATTTTAACAAGATTCTCAAGAAATCTCAGGGTTGCCAAATTAAGAGCTTCCAGCCTTAGTTTCTTAGTTCACATTCAAGATGGCCTGATCCTGCCCATCTGATTTTCTTCTCTCCCCTGTTAACATTCCACTCTTTACCTAGTGGAACTTCTAAAACTACTTATCCAACTGTGCCCTTCCTTGCTCAGGTCTCATTCATTACCCTACCTTTATCCCATCAGTATTAATGAATGGCTATTATATGCCTCCTTTAAATTCCCAGAACTGTGCCTCCCCTGGGACACATATCCTGGGGATTTGACCTTGACTTCACAGTCAGGACAATATTATTCTTTTCAGTATCCTTAACAGAGCATGCAGCACAGTCCCCTGTACATGACAAGCATTCATTAGCATAAATTCATGCCAAACCTAAGAATTTCAACAGCCAATCAGCAAGAATCTCTTAAGTAGAACATTATGAGAATCTAATACTTGATCAGCCCAGGACTGGGAGACAATGAAGCAACTCTACCCATCATTTCCTGATCTAGTACTCTGCTTTCTCAGAGATGAGAAATAGACAAGATGGAGAAACAGAGCATGGTGGTATACAGGGCCCAGAGCCACCAATCTTGGTGACTTTTTTACAAAGCAAAAAGCAGCTGGGCTTGAGTAGAAACTCCCCACCTTGCCCCCAGCATTCCAGTTACCTAAAAACATTCCTATACAATATCAGATTTTAAAGAAAATCCTACTAACCAGCCTGTGAAAACAAACACTTCCACAATCAAGTTGTTTAACTTAATACTATCAGTTTAACTACAGTTAAAATACAAAGTTCATGTTGCTAATAACATCCAGGACAGAACAACCTGGACCTTCAAGCATTCAGCTGTGAGTTAGGTTACCTCCCTTCTCATTTTTAAAGCTCCAAACCACATCCTTTAAATACTAAAATACACAGACATTAAGTCCCAACACAAAACACTGTAAAGTCTCCCTATACTTCTTTACTATATTAAACACAGCTGTCTAGGGTCATGTTTATATTAAAAAAAAAAAAAAAAAAAGCCAGCATTGGCATTAATAATTTCTAACAGACTCTACACACTCAAACCAGAAAGGAAGATGACATCGAGAAGCTTAAAAATACTTCTATCTTTAACATCTGTGTTTTTTAAAACATCAGCTAATTATGTCATATGTTTTGGCTATTTCTGTGGAACACTTTTATACATATATATTTTGAGACCACATATTTTATTAATTACTTCAATAGGAAATCTCAACTTCCTTAGTTCTAAAGTAATTATAAAGTATACATAGAATCTTTAGTACTTCATTTACCAACAAATCAAACCACAAAAGAGAGGCCTATAAAGATTAAATTTCAGTGCTAGAATTGGAGATGGCAAAACTATAACATATCAAACAGCAAAATGACAAGGGTAGAACTAAAGGGAAATGTGGTAAAGTAAAAAATTATAACACTCCCTCACCCCAAATTTCTAGTAATAAGCCTATTCCTCTTTCCTATAGCCAATCTTACAGAAAGGAACTATTAATGTAAACAAATACCAGTAATCATGATTTATAAACTGCAGGAATTTGTGACTCATGGGTTTAATCATCTCATCTCCACTTCAAAGCAGGCTCCTACTGCCTAGGCAAGGTTGCCTTGTAGCTAATCACAGCTCATATAAGAATGAAAAAGAACAAACACACACACACCCCTTCCATAAGTGCAATGGTACCTGAGCTATAAGGCATGTTTCAAATCCACAAAGTATTTTCACAAACATCTCATGTGCCTCTCTTTTCCTTTCTCAAATCATTTGCATCTGGGGGCACTGTACCAGCTAACCCTCCTTCTTCCCAATGTCTATCCACTAGTGGTCCTCAGGTCACTACAAATGGTGCCTTAACCTTGTTCAACATTTTTTGTACTCCACAATTTGCAACCATTATACAGAAAAGGAGATAAATGCTCAGAAAATGAAACTTGCTCAAGATGACAGTAGCCACAGATGTTGCTATTACATCAAAGGTTAGCATTTTCTGATACACTAAAAATTCAAAACATAACACATTTTACATTAAAAATATGAAATAATGAGGTACACCAAGTTCTTGCTATTAAAACATTCAGCAATATGTCTTACTACTTCAGGAACATTCTGTCCCATCCCAAATGATACAAGACCCCTCCTCCCCCAGTTTTAGAAAACAAAGAAAAAGACTATGGGCAAAAGAGCTTTTTTAATCAAAAGCCTTCTACAATAATTAATAAACAAACATTACTGGGAAGCAAAATAGAAGCTAACCTATATTACCTGGGATCTTATAGAGAGGTGATAGCCTAGCTGAAGGTTCCTACTCAAGTAGACTCTTTAAAAGTCAGTTCATAACCCAATGGCTTGGAAAGTTAAGAGAGGAGGATCCCAAGTTTCAGGATAGCCTCAAGAACTTAGCGAGGGCCTAAGTAACTTGGGGTGACCATGTCTCAAAACTAAAATAACAAAAAGGGCTAGAGATGTGGTTTAGTGATAAAAGTACCCCTGGGTTAAATCCCCAGTACCAAAAATAAAGTCAGTTCATTCTGTTTTATGTAACATTTTCAGGAAACTAACGTTTACTTTTTTGGGTTAGGTACTGAATATTGAACTCAGGGACACTAGACTACTGAGCCACATCCCCAACCCTATTTTGTATTTCATTTAGAGACAGAGTCTCACTGAGTTGCTTAGTGCCTCACTTTTGCTGAGACTCGCTTTGAACTCAAAATCCTCCTGCCTCAGCCTTCCGAGCTGCTGGGATTAAAGGCATGCACCTCCATGCCCAGCTCCTTTTTTTTAAATTTTTTTTTAAACTGAAGATTGAACCCAGGGCACTCTACCACTGAACTGCATCCTCAATCCTTTTTTTTTTTTTTTTTTTATTGTGAGACCTGGTCTAAGTTGCTAAGGTTAGCCTGGAACTTGGAATCCTCCTGCCTTGGTCTCCCACATAGCTGGCATTACAGGCATATGCCAACATGCCAAGCAACATTTATTATTTCTATTGGAATAGAATGTATATAGTTAAAGTATTAATCACTTAAGGACAATCAAGTAGGATGTTCTCAGTTCCTAAATACATTAGGAAAATAATTAGATAAGCTTTAGTATGCTAGAGATCCCGATTTAATGGAAGGCAAAAATGAAAGCCAAACACAATGCAAAGAGGTTTCAGTATTGATTCAAACAGAGTATCTTTTTTTTTTTTTGAACCAAGGACCTTGTGCATGGGAGGCAAGCACTCTACCAACTGAGCTACATCCCCAGCCCTCAGAGTATCTTTTAAAATGACAAAAAATATACAGAGTAGGTGTTGTTAGTATTTATATTGCATTATCAATTTAGTATTTCAAACCAATATTAGTCAAATTAATATAAAAATATTTTAAGTATTACATGTATATTACATACAAATAGATATTTGTTCTTTATAGTTATACTCATAATTAAAAAATATAACAGAAAAACTAGAAAATTATATCCACATTGAAGGGTTCATGTTATTCATATTTGCAAAATACTACTCTATATCACAAATTCTTCAGTTCAGACGAGGATGAGAAGAGCATAAGAAAAATCAACACAGATTTAATTAAAAAAAAAAAAAAACAAAGAAGGTAGTAATTTCCAGGCTTAGCCTCCTCCAGATCTGCACTACAGTAGTGGTGCTAAAATTGAATGTATACACAAGAATTTACAGAAATTAGGGTTTATAAGTCCAGCCCTTATCTTTGCTGAATTTTCTTCCATTTCACATCAAAAATAAAACAATTTTCAGTCTCTAATTTGAATGTTCCAGTAAATACTTTCTCTTGTTCATATCCCAGTTTTGTGAGCTAAATTATCAAGTAAATCTTTCATTCACTCAATATTTATTGAGCAATCTACTTACATACCAAGCACTTTTTCAGAGACTGGGGATACAGAAATAAACAAGTAAAAAATCTCCATTCTCATCAAACTTACATTCTAATTGAGCGACAAATTAATGAAGTATACAGTATTTAAAAGCTCAAGGGCTATGAAAAGAGGGTATGTGTTATACCACTCACAAATGATAAATTTAGGTACAAGATTTCAGAAAGCTATTTTATAGTCAACCAGTTCATAAAATAAAAAATTTGAAAGATAAATAAAACCCATACAAAGAATACAAGTGCCTATTTATATTTGACAAATCCAGAAATTGGAGGATAGCAGAATAATAGGGACAAAAAGGCACAGAAGTCAAAGTCTTTTGGAACAGAAGCCAAGTTGATCCTAATATATACTCAAATAATTACCAAAGGACTCAAATTTGAAAGAAATTTTAGAAGAATATTTATGCAATCACACACACACACACACACACACACACACACACACTACACACTTAAATGGGAGGGTGAAACAATATAAAAAGAAAATACCCAACAATCAGGTTAAAAATCAGAATGTTCTTTAGATTATACTTGTTAGCAGTAAGTGATTAGTGTAGAGGATGTCCCCAAGTTTACAACATTAAAACTAAATCTGAACAGAGCCTGTTACTCCCAGCAACTTGGGAGGCTGAGGCAGGAGGATTGCAAATTCAAGGCCAGTCTCAGCAACTCAGTGATACTCTGTTTCAAAAATAAAAATACAAAAGGTTGGGGATGTAGCTCAATGTGTAAAGCACCATCTGGGTTCAATTCCCAGGACCAAGAAAAAAAAAAAAAAAGGAAAGTAAAAAGTTACATTGTGACTATATGATACCTCTAAGATCTAAACTTTTTGCATAATTATAGGAAACACACAAATCAATCTATACATACTGCCTTTCATAAATTCTCATTTAGGAAGTTAGAGGAGGAGGGGAGAGGAACACCAGTAATTAGAAGAGCAAAAATTAGGCAAATGAAGCAATAAAAAGAAAAAGGTTTAATTGAATTTAACATGAAGCCAGGCATGGTAGTGTAAGCCTGTAATCCCAGCAACTCAGAGGCTGAGGCAGGAGGATCCAAAGTTTGAGGCCAGCCTCAGCAATTTAGCAGCAAGACCTGTCTCAAACAAAAAGAGCTAGGGATATAGCTCAGTGGTAAAGTGCCCCTGCATTCAATCCCCAGTACCAAAAAATTAAAATTAAAAAAGAATTTAGCGTGAAAATGAAGGTTAGCTCTGGGCACAGGGATCCACATAAACTTTGCAAGACCCTGTCTCAAAAATAAAAACAAAATGACCACACACACACACACACACACACACACACACACACACAAAATGGATAAACATCCTTTAAGATCATCCACTTGGTTTATTACTTATTTTCTTCAGTTGATGAAACCGAATGGATTTTCACTTCCTAGATTATCATATTCTTCTGAGTTTGAACTCGTTCCCTTAACTATTCTAAATCTTTCCAGGTGCTGATTTGTTAGGTTGCTTCTCCTAAAGATATCTAATCTAATCCATTGCTACCCAGTTCTCCAAATTTTCTGCCAATAATCTCAAAGTTCAGTATACTTACTGAAGAAAGGAGCCTACTTACTGATGATCCATTTTTGCAACAAGTTATTCCACTGAATTAATTAATTTTATTTTATTTATTTTTTGGGGAGTGTACCACCACTACTACATTTTTTTTTATTTTAATTTTTTAAACAGGATCACCCCTAAATTCCCCACAAAAGCTGACCTGGAATTTGTGATCCTCTTGCCTCAGCCTCCCAAGTAGCTGGGATAATAGGCATACACCACCACACCTGGTTCCCTTGACTGAGTTTATTTCAAATATTTTTAAGATTTAAAAATGGGATAACATACAGGAGTAAAGAATTTTAAAATATGTATTAATTTTAGAAATAAACTGCTCTTTAAATATATTTTGCATAAATCTCCATCAGCCCATTCACAGGCCACTATGGAGTGGTTCTCTGGGTTTTATGGTAATTCTCCACTCCATCTTCCAAGAGCTTCTAATTAACTATATAATCAGTTCTAATAGGACTGAGCAATATATTGGGGAATCATTTGAGGAAAATGCTAATTTTGTTTGCTTTTTATGATTTTTTTTTTTAAACTAGGAATTGAACCCAGGGGTGCTTTATCAGTGAGCTTACCCCTGCCCCAGCCCTATTTATTTATTTAGGTACTTGGGACTAAACCCCCCATAGGAGCTTTACCATGGAGCAACATCCCCAGCCTTTTTATCTTTTAGACAGGGTCTCAGTTGCTCAGTGCCTCCCTAAGTTGCTGAGGCTGACCTTGAACTTGTGACCCTCCTGCCTTGGTAAAGTCACTGGGATTACACATGTACACCACTGTACCCAGCTTAGCCCTTTTTCATTTTGAAACAGGGTCTCACTAAGTTGTTCAGGCTAGCCTCAAATTTGCAATCCTCCCACCTCAGCCTCCCAAATCACTGGGATTACAGGTGTGTGTCACCTTGCCAAGTTGCTTACTATGATCTGTGAGGAACACTAGGTAGACAAAACAAACTGTACACAGCTGAACCCAGCCCGAGAAATGTACAAAATACATACATGCATACATTCCAAACATCTTTTTAAAAACACAGATATCAAGCACACACCCTGCCATAATGTTTTCCTGGACAGTTTAAATACATTCAGTAAAGCCGAGCACAGTGGCATACGACTGTAATCCCAGTAACTCAGAAGGCTGAGGCAGGAGGATCACAATTTCCATACCAGACTCTGCAACTCAGGGAGATCCTGTGTTTCTTAAAAAAAAAAAAAAAAAAAAAAAGCTGGGATATAGCTCAATGGTAAAGTGGTTAAATCCCCAGTACCAACAGAGAAAAATATTTTTTTAAAAATGAGAAATATAAAGGCACTTCCAGCAAGGCATAGTGACACATGCCTGTAATCCCAACAGTGGCTTGGGAGGCTGAGGCAGGAGGATCAAGAGTTCATAGCTAGCCTCCACAACTCAGTGAGACCCTGTCTCTAAAATAAAAAAATACAAAATAGGGCTGGGAATGTGGCTCAGTGGTTGAGTGCCTCTGAGTTCAATCCCCAGTTTAAAAAAAAAAAAAAAGGCACTTCCAAATCTACTTAACAAAATATTTAGAACAGACAGTATAACCTATGACCTACCACTTTGATAATGTGGACTAAGTCTAAAAATCACTTTTTACTTGTGTCTCATATAATTCTCTAGTCCCCTAGACCTTCTCTGACACTTGTCTTCAGTATTAGCTGGGGAGGGAGGGGTGGTGGAGAGTAATGAGCCTTAACAGCAAGCTACTTAATATCTTTAAGCAAATGTAAAGCCCATCTGGATTTGTTTTGGAATCTCTGAAATATGACAGAATCCCAACTCAGGGCATTTTACTTCCTCTACAATGTATCTTAGCAATGATTTCTGTAAGCTAAGTATATTTACACACACCATGAACAGGCTGTGGGGTCATCTTATAAAAAGGTTTTTGAATTTAGAACTTTCTAAAGCCAATGAACCAGGAAAGCCAAAGCCCCACTTCGAGAATGAGCTGGTTCCTTGTTACCATGGCAATGAACATCCTTATGAACAGAAATAATTTCCCATTTCACTGAAAATTCAAAGCATTCTTTAGCTTTGTTTTTATCAGGAATGAGGTAGGAGGAGGAGCAGAACCAATTATGGAGTGTATTTATAAACATATAAAGAAGTATGCTTCTTGACTCTGAATAACAGGATTTTAAATTGTTAGTGTACAGGACAAAAACAAAGGGAACCAAGAGGACCAAAATAAGGAAGTATATTTAACATGTACAGTTCTACTCCATCACAGATCTCAGCATTTTAGATTTTCCAAAGCAATGGAAGTTTTCATATTGGTGACAAATATACAAAACACATTAGGAAATCCAAAAAGTTCTTGTGCAATAGTCTGGCTGGGAAGAAAAATCCACTGAAATAATTAGGAATCAACAAAGTAATATGCTGGACTGATGATGCTGAAATGTAACAGTTTAAACACAAGAAGCCATATTTATTTAAGTTCTTAGAAATAATATTCACTTCTGCTGTACAGTGAATATTTCTGCCCCACCCCCTAATTCTTCTGTTGAAACCTAATCCCCAATGTGATAGTATTTGTATACATGACCTCTGGGGGGTGTGATTAGATCACAGGGATGGCTCCAGCATGAATGGGCTCCTGCCCTTATAAATAAGACGCAGAGAGCTCCCTTTTACCTCTGAGAAGATGGCCCTCTACTCTAAGCACCAGGAAGCAGCCTTGATCCATATCTGCTGGCACCTCCATCTAGGACCTATCAGTCTCCAGAAGTGTGGAAAAGAAATTTGTGTTACTTAATAAGCCACCCAATATGTGGTATTCCTCAGCAGGGTGTGTGTGTGTGTGTGTGTGTGTGTGTGTGTGTGTGTGTGTGTGTGTGTGTAAAGGTGGCTGAATTCATCTTTTCTAAAAATTTACTCTTGTAATAATGGTATTAAATCACTTGTTAAGGGTAGAGCTGTAGGGCCTCACTTTTTTGTGTGTATGTGAAATACTGGGGATTAAACCCGGGGCACCCTACCATGAGATATATCCCCAGTTCCTTTTTTATTTTTTGAAACAGGGTTTCAGGAAGTTCCCCAGGCTGGCCTTGAACAAACTTGGGATCCTCCTGCCTCAGACTCCTAAGTCACTATGATGATAGCCATGCACCACATCAAGCCCAGCCCTCTTCAACTCTTAAAGGTCCCACCTCTCAACAGTGTTACATAGGAGAGTATATTTTCAACACATGAATTTCAGAAAACACATTCAAACCATAGTGAGCATATTCCTGATAAAAATTCTTAGCAAACTAGGAATAGAAGGAAACTAACTTAGTTTAATAAAGACAATCTATCAGAAACTTACAGAAAATGCACACATAATGGGAAAAGATATTAAAATTCTCATACAGAGCCAGAAATAAAACAAACGTGCCAAAAATCACATTACCAATTTTTAAAAATTAGCAAGAGACAGGTCTGTTATTACTTCCAAACTACATGTTAAATCTAATTGACCATTCTTTGGTGTACTAGTAACACTTCAATAAAACTTACAAATGAAAGATTAACATTTAAAAAAGTATTTACCACATGACTCAGTAATTTCACTCCTAGGTACATATACAAAAGAACTCAAACACTTATTACACTAAAATTTACATCAGCACTATTCAAAATAGTCAAAAGGTGGGAACAATTTAAAACTTCCACCAACAGATAAATGGATAAATAAACTGTGGTATATCCATAAAATGGAAATTATTCAGCATAAGAAGGAATGAGGTCTTTACTCCCAGCTATTTGGCAGGCTGAGATAGGAGGGTTACTTTAGCCCAGAAATTGAGGACCAGCTAGGTAACATAGTCAGACCCCCACTCAAAACTAAAGGACCGGGTGCAGTGGTGCACACCTGTAATCCCAGCAGCTTGGGAGGTTGAGGCAGGAGGATCAAAAATTCAAAGCAAGCCTCAGCAAAAGTGAGGTGCTAAGCAACTCAATGAGATCCTGTTTCTAAATAAAATACAATAGGGCTGGGGATGTGGCTCAGTGGTCGAGAGTGCCCCTGAGTTCAATCCCTGATACCCCCAAAAACAAACCAACAAAACAAAAAAGGAGGAATAAAAAACATACAGGGACTGGGGTTGTGGCTCAGAGGTAGAGTGCTTGCCTAGCACATGAGAGGTGCTGGGTTCAATCCTCAGCACCACATAAAAATAAATAAAAGTATTGTGTCCAATTACACTAGAAAAAAAATTTTTAAAGCAGATACACACTGTAACATGGATAAACCTTGAAAATATCACATAAAGTAAAAGAAACCACATATAAAAGTTCATATATTGTATAATTCCATTTGTACGAAATGTTCAGAATAGGCAAATCTATAGAGATACAAAGTAGGGGCAACCACTCAGAGGATGGAGAATGACTGACTACTAATTTAGGAGTGGTTTTCTGAGTTTTGGTGGTTTTTTCCTGGGATTGGAGAGGCAGGGATGGAAACATTCAAGAATTAGACAGTGGTGATGGTTGCAAAATTCTGTGAATTCACTAAACACCAATGAACTGTATTCTTTAAAAGGCTGAATATTAGTTGGGCTCAGTTGCATGTACCTGTACTCTGAGGAGGCTGAGGTAGGAGGATCCCAAGTTCAAAACCAGCCTCAGCAACTCAGCAAGACCCTGTCTCAAAAAAAAAAAAAGGCTATGGATGTGGATCAGTGGTTAAGCGCCCCTGGGTTCAATCCTCAGTAACAAAAATTACAAGAAATTTTAAAGATTGAATTGCAGGGCTGGGGTTGTGGCTCAGTGGTAGAGCGCTCGCCTAGCACGTGCGCGGCCCAGGTTCGATCCTCAGCACCACGTACAAATAAAAAACCCATTGTGTACAACTAAAGCAAATAAATGAATATTAAAAGATTGAATTGCACAGTATATAATTTATGTTTGCATTTTTAAAAATAAACAGAAGTAGTAAGATTTGTGGCAGGAAGAACAACTTCCAAAATATACCTTAAAAGCTGCATGGTGGCACATTTTTGTATCCCAGCTGCTCGGGAGGCTGAGGCAAGAGGACCAAAAGTTCAAAGCCAGCCCCAACAACTTAGTGAGGCCCTAAACAACTTATCGAGATCCTGTCTCAAAATACAAAATAAAAAGTGCTAGACATATGGCTCGGTGGTCAATCCCCAGTACCAAAACAAACAAACAAAACCTATAGTAATCAACTGTATGGCAGGAGTGCAGAATAGTTCAATAAAACTGTATTCCAATGATTAAAGAGACATACAATGTAAGTGGGAAAAGGAGGATATTTGAATCAGTCGGAAAAACTGGATATCTATGTCAAAAGGTATATGCATGAACAATAAACACTTTAAGTGAAAGAATGAGTAAAACATAAAATCTAATTCTGTCAGCCGGGCATGGTGGCGCACACCTGTAATCCCAGCACTTGGGAGGCTGAGGCAGGAAGATCTCGAGTTCAAAGCCAGCCTCAGCAATGGAGAGGCACTTAGCAACTCAGTGAGACCCTGTCTCTAATAAAAATACATAAAAGGGCTGCGGATGTGGCCCAGTGCCCCTGAGTTCAATCCCTGGTACCAAAAAAAAAAAAAAAATCTAATTCTGTCAAGTATGGGACATAGTGGTGCATGCCTGTAATCCCAGAGGCTCAGGAGGCCAAGGTGTGCAACTGAGCAAGACTCTGTCTCAAAATAAAAAATAAAAAGGACTGGGGATGTGGCTCAGTGGTACCTGGATTCAATTCCCAGTACTAAAAAAAAAAAAGTATGGGGGAATGATTTTATATCTCAGTGGGAACCATCCTTCCTTAAATAATAGACACAAAATACTGACCTATCTGACTAAACACAAATTTTAAACTTCTATTTGGAAAAAAAAAAAAAAAAAAGACACCATAAATTTAAAAGAAAAGTGAAAGAGTGGGAAACAATATTTGCAATACACAAAAAGGATTAATTTCCATAATATTTCATCCATACCAATGGTAATAGAAGAACAAAATATTTTAGCATAATACTATTGGTATTAAGCAAACAAAACTGAAAAGAACATAGGTTGTTTATGAATGCATAGAAAGATGTGCTATCACTAGGCAAAGGGGGATATGTGGGGAGGAAAAGTAGGGATATATAACACATATATTTGAATATACATAAATATATGCATTTATTTCAATGTCATTTGACCTTCTGACCATAAACATGTTAAATTTTATAACTTCAAAATTAACTTTAGATGAAAACAAAATCTGAGAGGCAAAACTGCATGCAACTAAGGGAGACTGAAAGATCCCTCAGATCCCTCCACAGCCTTACAGAGAATGGATATAAAATAGGTATTCTAGAAAGAGAGATTGATTTATTTTCTACACTAAAAATGATGAACACCTGCTAGGGCCTGGCACTGAGCTATGCACTGGGAACCATTCAGAAATGCTGCAACTTGTCTCAAATAATCAAATAAATAAAATAAATAAATAAATAAAGTCATATGTGCCTATTTGGGGCAGCTGTGCAAGGGAGCCAAGCTGTTCCTCTTTTGGGAGTGGTGGGGAAGCAGGAGAGTGGATGTGTCATGCACCTGCCATTTATAAGATGATCAGGTATATTCCTAATAATTATGATCCTTTTTTTTTTTTTTTTTTTTTGACAACTCACTGAAAAGAAAGCAAAGAGCCTTGCTCCTATAAGTAACTTTATTAAGATTCTTTGACTTCAGAAAGTCTGTGGTCTAAAAATCTCTAAATGAAAAAATTCCAAAGCAACCCTTGATCATTTTCTCTACTTTTTATTGTTTGGTTTTGTCAAAAGATGAATAGAAACAACTACCAAAACATTATTAGTTAACCCAAAAGAAAAAAATAGTTTAGTGAATCAGAGATATTTTTAATTATGATTTAATCCACACTGGCTTCTTTTTACAGTTGACAAGTTCTCATTTTTTCAAAGCCATCTGCTATCTGAACAGTACCCCAGTTTTTATATAAGTTTCGACAAAGACTATGACTATGCATTAAAAGCTAAATTTTCTTACCTTAAAAATTTATTAAAAAAAAAAAAAAAAACAACAACAACAACAACCACTATGAGAATGTAGAAAAAAAGAACATGCTGAAAGTTTGGCCAAAAATCTACCCTTTGATTTCATTTAGGGCATTTCAAAAAAGTTGAGAGGGATGGAAGCAACTCCTGGTTATTCCATCACCCTGGAGCTGACTACGTTATAATCTAGGGTTAAGAAAAAGCTTCTTGAGATTGAGGGTCAAGCAGGCAAAATTCTCCCCAAAACATGCCATCAAGTTCCCTCCTTATTAATATATTTCCTATGAGCAATGCCAAGGCAAGTGCATTTCAGCATCTCAGGAAGAAAATGGCAAGCCTGGCAATCATAGAACCTAGATAACCACAGGCAAGACCAATTTTTTCACTGACAGTGACTTGTTAAACATCCAATTTAAGGTGATTTAACAGTTGTACACTTGAAATAATTTTCAGACAGCTATAGTTCAGGAAAAAAACTCCTTTCAGATGCTACATACAATGTTGCTCCTGGTGCATATCTCATATAGAAGAAACCTAGACCCCTCCTCTTGCCCCAACTCTTGATAAAGAGAAGCCTGTGCTTACAAGGCAATCGCCAGAAATTACAAAGGACTAAAAACAAAGCAGCCATTAGCCCATACAGTCTGTCCTAGATCTCACCACATAAACCAGGGGACAGATGGACACACGGACACACACAGATGGACAGACAGACACCTCTTCAGCACAAAAGATGGTAAAGCAAGAATGGGAAGCTGAATAAAGGAACAGAAGCCTATTTTGTATAAATGGTTAATAAAATTAAGCAACAGCACATTTCTGTACACTGAAGTTTTAGAAACATTATGTTGAAGTTGGGCACTTTGGCACCAGCCTATAATCCCAGCTGCTTGGGAGGCTGAGGCAAGAGGTTTCTAAATTCAATGCCAACCTGGGCAACTTATCAAGACCCAACCTCAAAATATAAAATAAAAGGGCTGTGGATAAAACTCAGTGGTAGAACACTTGAACATCATGGGCAAGGCCTCTGGCTTAATCCATAGTACTACAAAGAATAAAAAATATTACCATCTTCACAACTTTGAACCAGGAGGTTCACCTAGACATCTACCTTAATTTACATGTCCAGTGTCAAAAAGAACTTGATCAGATATTTATTCCTTTTATAACAACTATCACTGTCTTGAACAACTATCGCTGTCTTGAATTACACACACACACACACACTAAAAATGTCTCTGTGTACACACACACACACCTGTCTACATAAGGGGGTTGGGAAGAAAGGGCTAGGGGTATAGTTCAGTGGTTGAGTGCATGGCTAGAATGTACCAGGCCCTGGGTTCATTCCCCAGCAGCAGCAACAAAAAGCACATATATGTATTTCTCAAAAAAAAGAATCAAGGAATTCCATAACTGCCTGTAGGACCCATACCCACACCTTTCTGAGGAATGGCAGACTTTTTTTTTTTTTTTTTTTTTTTTTTAACTTAAGCGACTGCCTGGTATTCTATGGCCTTTCTTCACTAGGCTTATAGGTAACCATCAGAAAACAAGAAAGGAGAATTTAGTAGACTATAATTTAGAGACTTACTGTGAATTTAAAGGTAATGAGTGTCTAACCAACCCAATCACATCAAATCCCATGGCAGCATCACAAGATATACTAAATAAAAGAGTAATAAATGCCTACTTCACAGTAGATGAGACTACCAGGTTACCAGGCCAAGTTACTGATGAATAACTGGAACTGCTAAACAATCTAGGACAAGGGATAGGTATTCTTGAAACTGACACTGTTTTATGTGTTTCCTTTGTCCCCTCACATTCATAAACACAAAACCAACCAAAAAAAAAAAAAAAAATAGGTCATTTGGTTCAACATCTATGGATGGTTACTTGTTTCCTTAGGAATGAAAACTATCCCATCCATACATGTTTATTTATTTCTTTAGGGATGAAAACTATTTCAGAATAAATGAATCTTTTCCTGTCTACATCTATATGATTTGCAAACCAATGAGGCCTATTTTGAAACTACTTAAATGTTAACGTTATTTATTTACCTACTTTTATCAAGAATTCTATCCCAGTCTTACGGGTTAAGATGGTCTGTGTTGATCCTTCCCCCAAAGACCAAGGGAAAAAGCAACTTTTTAAATTTAAGACATAAACCCACAGGTCCAGGTGTGATATACTCCTGTAATCCCAGTAATTCGGGAGGTTGAGGCCAGATGATGGCAAGTTTGAGTCTAGCTTTAATGTCTCAAAATAAAAAATAATGGGATGAGTATGTAGCTCAGTGGTAAAGTACCCCCCCCCACACACACACACACACAAAAAAAAAAAAAAAAAAAAAAAAAAAACAAGAAGAGGAGGAGGAGGAGGAGGAGAAGGAGCTGGTGATTACCAGCCAGAAACTTTTTGAAGCAGGAAAAGTAACTGAATAAATAACACAAGAGACCCAAGAATATGGAATTTTAAAGCAACGATCAGGAACATTCCTCCAAATTTAAGTAGCAGGGATAAAATGAGAAGTAATAACATTTTTCTGACATGCAACCCACAATTCTCAGATCCTCTCCTCTTGCTCTTGTAGCCAGGCAGGCAACTGCTCTTCTCTCATAATTTCAAAAGGCTTTATCTCCAAAGAGCACTAAAATACAGGGTTATCCAGGCTCAGGATCACTAGGTAAAGTGAAGGCAGTTGATGGTGTTAGGAACTCAGAAAACAACTTTGACACACAGAGTACTTTAAACTGAAAAAAATAAATCAATCTCCAACCACAGTCTCTCGCCACAACCTGTCCTCCAAAAGCATAAGGAGGGACTTTCTCTGAAATTCCTTACCCTACTGAAGTCCTTCTGAAAGAAATGAAATTGTCATGAGCCCCACCACCACTACCTATAATCTCATCAAAACAGGGAAGACTATCCGGGCGTGGTGGCACACACATTTAATCCCAGCACTTGGGAGGCTAAGGCAGGAGGATCACAAGTTCAAAGCCAGCCTCAGCGATGGCGAGGCACTTAGCAACTCAGTGAGACCCTGTCTCTAAATCAAATACAAAAAAGGGCTGAGGATGTGGCCCAGTGGTCGAGTGCCCCAGAGCTCAATCAAACAAACAAACAAAAAAAAAACACAGGGAAGACTAACTTTTTAGACAACTCCAGTAAAACCATATTCAGAGCCCACATTTTCCCCAAAATATTGTCTGTTCTTTGCCCATATATCTCCCCTAAAAAGGATTTACTCTTGGGGCTGGAGTTGTGACTCAGTGGTAAAGTGCTTGCCTACCAGGGGTGAGGCCTGGGTTCGATCATTAGCTCCACATTAAATTAATTAATAATCATTTCTTTAAAAAATGATTAACTCTTCCTCTACATTTGCCTACATTCCCTGCCTCTTTCCCCACTATGAAGAGCATATAAACTTTCAAATATCATTGGGTTCTTGGGTACTCACTTTTCATTTTTCCCCAGTAAAACTCTCGTTTTTTATTTGTCTGTTTTGGTACTAGGGATGATTAAGCCCAAGGGTGTTCTACCACTGAGGTCTACCCAGTTCCTTTTATTTTTTATTTTGAGATAGGGTCTCAACTAAATTGCAGAGCCTAGCCTCAAACTTGCTATCCTCCTGCCTCAGCCTCCTGAGTAGCTGGGATTACAGGCATATGCCAGTGCTCTCAGCTGTAAACTGGTAAATGTTTACTGGCTGAGGTACAAGGAGGAGGCAGAGAACAAGGGTGGTGATTTATAGTATTTGCTGATTCATGCAGCATAAATATCTTACCATGGCTGCTGCTTTAAACTAGAAATAATGTCACTGAACACATAGCTCAGATGAGATGTATAGTGGCATATTATATAGTATTTTACATTATAGACAACAGATATAAATAACCCCAAGAGCGTCCATAATAACCAAATGTAATAATTTATAGTTTTTTTTTTTTTTTTTTTGGTACCAAGAATTGAACACAGGGGTGTTCAACCACTGAACCACATCCCCAGCCCTTTTAAAATATTGTATTTAGAGACAGGGTCTTGCTGAATTGCTAAGTACCTTATTAAGTTGCTGAGGCTGGCTTTGTTTGAACTCACAATCCTCTGCCTCAGCCTTCTGAGCCGCTGGACAGGTGTATACCACTGCACCTGGTGACATTTATAGTTTATGTAATTTTTAATATTGTCACATTTAGCAACTGGCTAGCATATTTTCTGAAAATTTAAACATTTCTGACAAGTTAATATGAGGTAGCTCTAACACACCACTGACCTCAGCCCCATCTACCAACATCCTTCCCAAAAGGTTGAAAGTCAGCCTTCACTTTCAGGCAAGAGAAATTGGAAGAGAATTCTCTAAGGAATATGAGCTGTCATTAGTATAAGGAAACTGTAAAGACACTGAAATTTTCCCAAACTAAATTTGCCCAGTCAGATCATCCAACAGTGAAACTTAGTTAATATGCCTTACTTGCATATTCAGAGCTTCCAATCAAATTTCTAGAACCACACTCTTTAATATAAGGAAAATGTCAAGAGTTGTTAGACATCTCCAGCACAAAAGATAGATAAAAACAAAAGTTGGAAGAAAGACCAGAGTCAGTTTTATAGGCATGTGATCTGGGCAATCCCACAATTACCTTGACTCAGAAGAGCCTCATCTATGATTTAATGCTCTGCTATTGCTGACCTCCAATTCTTTTTTATTTTTTTTAATTTTTTTTTAAATATTTTTATTTATTTGCTTTAGTTGTACACAATGCGTTTTACTCAATGTGTTTTATTTGTACGTGGTGCTGGAGATCGAACCCGGGTCGCCCACGCGCTAGGCGAGCGCTCTACCGCTGAGCCACAGTCCCAGCCCCCAATTCTTTAATAAGTATTCAACTAGGGGCTCCATGTTTTCATTCTGTTGTAAGCCCTGCAAATTATGTAACCAATTCTTGTTAAAGACTATGCAGGCATAAGAAAACTCTGGGTAAAACCAGATTACCAATATTCTCAGAAGCATAATACAAACAGGAATGTGTGTTACCAAAAAGAAAAGAATAAAAGGAGCCTGAAAGTGAGCATGAGCCCAAGCACGCTTTCTTGGTGATTAAAAACCTCACAGAAATTAAGGTTCTGATGATGTTCTTCATAGAAATAAAAAGCAGTCATGAAATTCATTTGGAAAAATAAGAGGCCCAGAAAGCCAAAGCAATCCTCAGCAAGAAAAGTAAAGCAGGAGGCATCACAATACCAGACCTTAAATTATACAGTAACAAAAATGACATGGTATTGGCACCAAAACAGACATGAAGACCAATGGTACAGAATAGAAGATGCAGAGACAAACACACACAAATACAATTATCTTATAAAAGGCACACAACACCATAAACATACACTGGAGAAGATAGCCTCTTCAATAAATGGTGCTGGGAAAACTGGAAATACATATCTAATAAAATGAAATTAGACCCTCTCCCACTCTGCACAAAACTCAAGGACTTAGGCATTAGACCAGGGACCCTGTGGCTATTAGAAGAAAAAGTAGGTCCAACTCCAACATATTGGCTTAGGAACTGAATTCCTCAACAAGACTTTATCCTAAAGTGCAAGAAGTAAAATCAAGAATCAACAAATGGGATGGTATCAAACTAAAAAGCTTCTTCACAACAGAGGAAACTATTAAGAATATGAAGAAAGAACCTACAAAATGGGAGAAAAATCTTCGCCATGTGCACCTCAGAAGGAGCATTAATCTCCAGGATATATAAAGAACTCAAAAATTTAACACAACACACACACACAAATCAATAAATGGACAAAGGAACTAAACAGACACTTCACAGAGGAAATACGAATGGTCAACAATATATTTTAAAAAGTTCAATATCACTAGCAATTAAAAGAATGCAAATTAAAACTACATTGAGATTTCATCTCCAGTCAGAATGGCAATTATCAAGAACACAATAAATGTTGGCAAGGATGTGGGGGAAAAGGTACCCTCATACATTGCTGGTGGGACTGCAAATAGGTATGACCACTCTGGAAAGCAGTATGGAGATTCCTCAGAAAACTTGGAATGAAACCACCATTGACCCCAGTTACCTCACTCCTCAACATATACCCGAAGGACTTAAAATCAGCATACTACATAAGGCTGCCACATCAATGTTCATAGTAGCTCAATTCACAATAACTAAACTATGGAAGCATTCTAGGTGCCCTTCAACAGATGAATGGATAAAGAAAATGTGGCACATATACATAATGAAATATTACTCAGCCATAAAGAATAAAGAAATTATGGCATTTGCTGTAAATGGATGGAACTGGAGACTTATCATGCTAAGTGAAATAAGCCAATCCCCAAAACCCAAAGGCCAAATGTTCTCTCTGATATGCAGATGATGACTCACAACAGGGGCACAAAGGGTGGAGTGGGGGTTGGGGAGCCATGTGGAGGTTCACCAAATTTGGGGGGATCGGAATGGGAAAGACAGAATAAATTGGACATAACATTCCTATGTTCATATATGAATATATGACCAGTGTAACTCCACATCATGTACAATCGCAAGAATGGGAAGTTATACTCTATGTATGTATGTCAAAATACAGTCTATTATCATGTATAACTAAAAAGAACAACCAAAAATTTGACAGAAGAAATAAAATTGTTGAATGTAGTGGCTATGTGGAGGCTGACAGGAGAATAGCTTAAACTTCGGAGTTTAAGGCTAGCCCTCCACCACCATCACCCTCCACCCAAAAATAAAAGGAAAAAAGAAATTAAAAATTCAATAAAAAAGGACAAAAACACTGGAAGGAAGTCCAGAAAATCCGCTATCTGAATAACAGTCCAAGAAAAAAAAAGAGATAAAAAGAAAACAGGAAAAAGAAAGTCATCAACAAATTAATTCAAAAATAATTCCCAAATTGACAAAAGTTCATCATTAACTACTGATAACAACAAATGGATGGGCTCATTTTATTCCGCATCGATTGCCTCATCGACATTAAGGCACACTGTTTAAAGTTGCAAGCACTAAAGGACAAAGAATAGAACTGATCAGAAAGAAATTACGAATTCAAATGGTTTGGGGCTTCAAGAGTAATTCAGAAAGCAGAACAAACAGAAAATAATGAAGCTAGAATTCTATACCCAGCCAAACAATCAATTAAGGATAGAATAAGAGATCTTCAGACATTCAAAGTTTGCAAAAGTTAACATCCCACCCCAAATGTATTTCTTTAGCATATTTATAAATGTTTATTCAGAAAAAGTTCAGACCTCTGCATACTGGCTATGAAAAGCTTTCCTTTTGTAAAAGAAATTTACACAGGGCTAAGGATGTGGTTCAGAGGCAGAGCACTTGCCTGGCATGTGAGGCCCTGAGTTTGATCCCAGAACCACCACACAACACACACAAAATTATTTTTATCTTGAAAAAGAAAAAAAAAAGAAAAAAAAAAAAAAAAGAAATGTACATCTATCTACACTAGCAAACAGTGAATGCCAGCACAGGCTTCCCTGAGACTCACTTCCTTTCTGCCTAGAAAAGATAACATTGGACATTCTGTGACACCTGGCATAGACAGATTACCAGAGATTCCAGTTACCTAACATTTCATTTGCAAAGAAGACAACTTTTCCTTGCTGTGCAAACCCTCCCCCCTCAACCTTCCATAGCCTGCTCCATATCCCTTTCCCCTCAGAAGCCCAATCCTCCATCCCTTTTTAAGACACTTTGTCCCTCTTTGAATGTGCAGGACTCCTGTGCTTAGGCATGTAATAAAATTTGTATGTTCTATTTCTTATTATCTATCTATTGTCATTTATTTCATAGACTAAACTTACCAAACTGCAACCAACCATCATAATAAGTTCACATCTTACTCAAGTGCAAAGCCCAAAGGCACAACCAGGAGATAAAAAAGTGGAGAAAGTTTTATGACCAGTAACAAGTAAGGAGAAGAATGGAGTTATTTGCAAACCAATGCTCTCCCCTGAACAAAGGAAGTGGGTGAGATTTTATTCAGAGAGCCTATATATAAAGGAAAGCGCAGGTAGGGGGAGACACAGTTTAAGATCATAGAGCATATGTTCAAAAAGGAAAAATGGCAGACACCAACACTTCTTGGCATGCTCAATTTAGCATATATAATGAGCCAAGATACCTAAGAGTCAGAATGACTTGGTAACCTTTGCTGGTTCCTCCAAGTTTCTCCAAAAAGTGTTAGCTAACACAAAAAGGAACAACTTTGAAGGTACATTAACTGTTTCAAATGGGCAGCAACTTTCTCCCAAGTATAGGAATTTGCCACTAAAGGTACTCACCTTGCTTAGCTTTTAACAAAACCTTCAGAGGAAATACAGTAAATGTAACACTTTTCTGAAAAAAAAGTTTAATTCACACAAAGCCTTTCTTAGGCAGGCACTAGAAGAGTATGTTCTGCCATAAACAAAGACAGTTAAGCAGAGCTAGAGATGTAGTTCAGCAATAGGGCACTTGTGCCTAGTAAGTATGAGGACCTGGGTTCAACCTCCAGCACCGCAAAATAAAATTTAAAAATCAGAGTAAACAAAGGAGGATATGAGATCTAAAACAACAACAAATCAAGAAATTAGCACAAAGAGGCAGAGAATCCATAAAATGCTGGTGAAGAAAATCGTAGAATAATAACTGTGTATAGAAACAGTAGACAAAGTCCAAATGGGAGCATATCTTCAGGAATATGAAGCTAATGGAATATATGAAGTATCTGACATTCCTGGAAGGAAATTTGGACAAGGTGCAATCTGAACTAAATTAATGAGAATAATAGAAAAGTAGTTGGTTTGGTGGTACTAGGGATTGAACCCAGGGGTGCTCTAACACTGACCTACATCTGCAGGAGCCCTGTTTGGGGATTGACTTGAATTGCAGTTGACTATGAGCCGTGGAGATTTGGCCATTGTCGCCACCCGTAGTCTCACGGGATTTGTTGCGGGATCTCGAGTGACTTGGCCGAAATTGCTGATCGGGTCAGCGCCATTTTTTAGTGGAGTGTTTGGCGTGTGTTAGTTGTTGTTAGAACCAGAGAGAAAAGTTATCAGAATAAAAAGCTGTTTGTCTCCAGTTTGCTTCTGAAGTTCTTCCCGCGGCTCCGGTGCTCCAAGCGCTTCAGGCGGCTACAGGTGGCGGCCCGTACGGGGAGCTTCGGAGCGGACAGGTAAGAACTGAAAGGTCTCTAAAGATGGGTTCGAATATAACTGAATCCCAAGTGATAGAGGCTATGCAAAGACTCCTTGATATACCTGACTCTGTTCTCAGTGAGGAGTATATAGACAAAAGTGAAAGTGATCAAAAAAGTGTAGATTCCACTGGGCCAACTGAGACCAGTAAAGAGAGTATTAGAAGAGACCCAAAAATGACAAAAATCCAAGCTATTAAAGCTATTCGGGAGTTACTGGCGAAAGCTGAAGGATACTTGCTCTCACTGGAACCTGGGCCTCAGGATATTGCTGTCAGTGAAATTAGCAGTGGTGAGGAATCTAGTAAAAGTGATCCTGAGAAAATGAGGAAAAAGAAATTTAAAAAGACCGAGAAAAAGGTCCGTCAGGCAGAGGAGTCACTTGTGTCCTCTATTCCCCCATGGGTGGAATCCATTACAGAAAATATGAAGGGTATTACTAGGCATTTGCATACCCTAGAAATAGAAATAAAAAGTCTTTCTGATCGCTTATGCGCTCTCGAGGACAACTCACAGATACATTGGGAACCGCCAGCATTTGAAAAGAAAAATGGACAGAGTGTCCATCAGTCAGTAGATTTCAAAACAATAAAAAATCTCAAAGAGGCAGTAATGACTTATGGGCCCCAAGCTCCTTTCACGTTGAGTATGCTGGAGTCCCTTAACACCTTTAGCTTAACCCCCTCAGACTGGAAAAGTCTATGTAAAGCAACATTAAGCGGGGGGCAATTCTTGGTTTGGCGATCGCAATTCCAAGAACTTTGTATAGAAACGGCTAAAAGAAACGTGGCTGCAGGGTTTGAAAACTATAATATAGACATGCTCACAGGAGAAGGGCAATTCGCAGACTTACAGGCTCAAACAGATTATGACCCAGATATATATGCTCAGATAAATGCAGCTGCCTTAGAGGCATGGAAAACTGTACAAGGACCTGGGGATCTACAAGGTAGCTTGTCAAAAGTGATTCAAGGACCTAATGAGCCGTATGCTGACTTTGCTGATCGACTTTTGAGAACTGCAGGTAGTGTGTTTGCAGATGTTGACCAAGCTATGCCATTAGTTGTTCAATTAGCTTATGAAAATGCAAATAAATGGTGCCAAGCAGCCATCAGGCCATGGAGAACTAAAAAGGATCTTTCCGTATATATACAACTATGTAAAGATATAAATGACGCCTTTGTCACAGGAAATGTGATTGCAGCCTCAATGAGAGGTGCTTCCTCTCGAAATTTCACAAAGGCTAAACGTAGATATTATAATCAATCAGGATATTCCAGGCAAAATTATCATAATCAATCAGGCAATTCTAGGCAAAATCCCAAAAGAGAAATAAGACCAAGCTCATATCGTGCCCCAGGCCGCTGGCCCAGGTGTAAAAAGGGAAATCATTGGGCCAATAAATGCCATTCAAAATTTGACATCCATGGAAATCCTTTGTTCAGGAATTCAAAAAACGGGGCACGGGGCCCAATACCCCGGGGCCCACAAATGTACGGGGCATTGCAGAAGGAGTATCCTCAAGCATCCACTCAGATGCTTCCCCGACACAATCCCTATTACCCATCCACTCCCTCGCCAGAGGAACAAGAGGAAATGCAGGATTAGACCTCTGTTCCACCGCCCGAATAGTGTTAACACCTGAAATGGGGGTTCAACTGATTCCCACAGGAGTCAGGGGACCTCTTCCCTCAGGGACTATAGGACTTATTATCGGGCGTAGTCCTAAAAGCTTATTAGGTTTGCAAGTGACCCCAGGTGTAATAAACTCAGACTACAAAGGGGAAATAAAAATAATGCTTAGCTCACCCCAAAGTATAACTTCTGTTAATCAAGGAGATAGAATTGCTCAGTTGCTTCTCCTTCCCAATTTACATAATTCATTTAAAATGGGTATGCCTCAAGAAGGGAACAATAGAGGATTTTGTTCCACTGACTCAAGTCCCATGGCTTGCTGGGTTCGAGACTGTTCAAGGAGGCCTATGTGTAAAATAAAAATCCAAGGAATAGAAATGGAGGGATTAATAGATACTGGAGCTGACTCTTCCATTATTAATTTACGCCAATGGCCCAAGCACTGGCCTCTGCAAAAAGCTTCAACCAGTTTAAGAGGCTTGGGATATAATAACCTCCCAGATAAAAGTGCAGTAATTTTAAAATGGGAGGATGATGAAGGCCATAAAGGAACATTTCAGCCTTATGTTTTACCTAATCTACCGGTTACTTTATGGGGAAGAGATATTTTGCAACAAATGGGAGTACACCTTGCAACCAAGCCTGCAGATGTTAAATGTGAAAACCTACAGGGTAATCTTAACCATAAAAGAACTCATTATCAAAAAGTACAGAGTAATCTTAACCCTAAAAGTAATCATTGTCATAAAGGAAAAAGATATTTTTTTTCGGGGCCACTGAGAAAATAATTTTGAAAATACCATGGCTTTCTGATAAGCCAGTGTGGGTCCCTCAGTGGCCCCTATCTAAAGAGAAATTACAAGCGGCCCACCAATTAGTTCAGGAACAATTAGAAGCAGGTCATATAGAACCTTCCACCTCTCCCTGGAATTCCCCCATATTTGTGATCAAGAAAAAGTCAGGAAAATGGCGATTGTTACATGATCTTAGACAAATCAATAAAACCATGCAAGTTATGGGGCCTACTCAACCTGGACTTCCTAGTCCCGTAGCTATTCCAAAAAATTTCCATCTTATTACTCTTGATATAAAGGATTGCTTCTTTTCTATTCCCCTACATCCTCTGGATGCCCCCAGGTTTGCTTTTTCCGTTCCTTCAATGAACAATAATGGCCCTGATCAGAGATATCAATGGAAGGTTTTACCACAGGGAATGGCTAATAGCCCCACCATATGCCAAATATATGTGGACAAGGCTATCCAACCCATTTAAAAATAAATATCCAAACCTCATGTATCTACATTACATGGATGATATTTTATTGGCCCACCCTAATCAAAAAAATCTTATTTAATATATTCAGTGATGTGGGTAGAAAATTTAAAAAAATATGGATTATATATAGCAGAAGAAAAAGTTCAAACCAGATCTCCCATATTATATTTAGGATTTAAAATCATGGATACTTTTGTTAGACCCCAAAAAATTCTAATAAATAAAGAACATTTGACCACCCTCAATGATTTCCAAAAACTACTGGGAGACATTAATTGGCTTCGCCCTACACTAAATCTCACTACTGGCCAACTAAAACCTTTATTTGACATCCTTCGTGGAGATCCTGATCCATCTTCACCACGAACATTGACTCCTGATGCTAGGAAAGCTTTAAAGTTAGTAGAAAAAGCCATCGAAGGAGCTCATTGTGATAGATTTGATTTAACTCAACCGCTGATGTTGATTATTATTTCTTCACAATATACACCCACAGGAGTATTTTGGCAACAAGGGCCTTTATTATGGATACATTTGCCCGTCTCTCCTAAAAGTATAATTGAATCTTATACCTCCATGGTGGCTAAACTTATTCTTCAAGGACTTAAGACTTCTACTAAAATATTTGGCATTCACCCTGCTACTATTATTACTCCCTATTCATCATCACAGATTGAATACTTATGCTTCAATGATAATGATTGGGCTATAGCTAAATGCTCTACTTCTGCAAATTTTGATAATCATCTTCCTAAGTCCCCTATATTATCTTTTTGTATTAATCATCCTATTATATTTCCACAGGTAATAAAAAATCAACCTATTCCTAAGGCATTTAATGTATTTACAGATGGGTCCTCAAATGGTACTGCTACAGTAGTCACTAAAAAAGAAAATATGACTTACATAACTGCACACAAATCAGCTCAACTAGTGGAACTGGAAGCTGTGGTAAGAGCTCTGGAAAATTTTAGGGACCAGCCCGTAAACATTTTTTCAGATAGCCACTATATTGTACAAGCCGTCCCAAAATTAGAGTTAGCAGGACCAATAGCACCTCATACTCCAGCCTTTAAATTGTTTTATCAAATACAAAAACTTTTGTGGGCAAGAAAAGAACCTCTATTCGTAGGCCATATTAGAGCACATACTAATTTGCCTGGTCCCCTCCATGAAGGTAATCAAAAGGCTGATGAACTTACAAAAACAGTATTTATACTTTCAGCGCTACAACAAGCTACTTTATTTCATTCCCAGTTTCATGTCAACAGCACCACCTTGCAACGTAGGTTTAAAATCACAAAGGAGCAAGCCAGAACAATTGTAAAAGATTGTAAATCTTGTATGACACATTTGCCCAATCCTCATTTCGGAGTTAACCCTAGAGGATTAATGCCCAATCATTTGTGGCAGATGGATGTTACTCATGAGCCAAGTTTTGGAAAATTGCGATTTATTCATGTGACCATAGATACATGCTCAGGCATGATTTTTGCTTCCTTACATTCTGGAGAAAAAGTTAAAGATGTTACATCTCATTGTTTGCAAGCTTTTGCTGCATTGGGCATCCCCAAAATGCTTAAAACAGATAATGGCCCCGCATATACGTCCTCATCTTTCAAACAGTTTTGCGCAAAATTCAATATATCCCATAAAACAGGCATCCCATACAATCCTCAGGGTCAGGGCATTATTGAAAGAGCAAACCGAACACTGAAAATTATGTTATTAAAACAAAAAGAAGGAAATTGGAAAAGTCCTAAGGACAGATTGGCAGTTGCCCTGTTTACCTTAAATTTTTTAACTTTAGACTCTAATGGTTATTCTGCTGGAGACAGACATTGGAATCCACACCAACAACATAAACCTTTGGTTTACTGGAAGGATGTTCTTTCAGGTACATGGAAGGGTCCAGATCCAGTATTAATTTGGGGAAGAGGATCTGTTTGTGTTTTTCCAAAAGACGAATCCTCTCCAATATGGATACCATCTAGATTAATAAAACAGGTACCACATCAAAATGATCAAGATGAAGTTATTGAAGAATCAAGATTAATAAAAAAGGTACAAAATCAAGAGGACCAAGATGAAGGTATAGAATGATTCCCTCAAAAGAGTCCTTCAAAATATTTCACAACTTAAGTGTCATTCCTCCCGGCCGGGACGAGGAGATCTCTCTTTAGTGTGCACACAATTGTATTTTTTTTTCTTTTCTTTTTATACATGTCTTTATGTCTGTACATTTGTCTATATTTCATGTTAATGTGACGTCACAAATATATGTTTGTATGTTTGTTCGTCTGTCCAGTGTGACGTCACAAAGAACAAAGCGCTTATGAAAAAGAAAATATATATATGGATCCAAATAACTTTAATTCATTTTAGGTTAAGAGTATTCAATTTAGGTAAATAATTTTATAAATGAAGGTACTTTCAATTTTGATTTATAGGTGTCCCTGGGACTTCTCTTTAGCAAACAATATGACTAGTGCTATATAACCTGATATTTTGGTGTTTTGACTTAAGATTGTTTATTTGTTATTAACTTTATTTGTTTAATAGCTCATTAATTTCAATTATCTCAACAGGTAAAAAATTGCTCTGTATACAGAGACTCAAGGGTTCCAGCTAACAAATTATTTCTCTCAAGTGCCTTTACCTTTTCTTTAATCTATCTTTAATGCAGTAATTACCCTCAGTCTTTCTTTGTTTTGTTCTAAATATGACATTTTTCCAATTTATGTTTGTAGAAGCTCAACCAGCGATGTATGTGAACAAAAATCAACTTTAATTTTCTAATCTAGTTATTCTATTTTGTAGTTTGACAACTTGCCTCTTGACTCAGTGCTGCAATAGCACTGCCTTTCCTTTAATAATTGATGCTTGAGTTTCTAGGTAGCGGGCCCTGAAGATTTGCCGGTGGCATTGTCTAAACATAAAAAAGACGTCTGCTGCTACAGCTGCAGGGATCGCGGCCGCCGCAAGCATCCCTGCTGCTCAAACATCAAACAACCTCACCAACAGTGTGGCCTCTGCTCTACATGCATGGGGCCTCCTACATCAACATGTTATAACAAATGGACATTTTGATCTTTCATTGTTTGGGACTTTACGGGACAATGCCTTGCGGGTATTTGTCTAGAGAATTCAGTGTGTTACTTGATGGAACTTAGGGCAGCTGATTTGTTTAAACAATTTGATATGCTATGCAATTTGGCTCATCACCAAAAGGCTTGTTGCCTTAAAGCCGCAACATCTCCTCACAATTGGACGGCTGTTAGTCATCATATATAGTCGATCCTAAAGGGCTCCATTGGATGGCTGGTTAGCCAATGACGGGTAAGATCCCCAGAGGGGGACAACCTAAGACAGGCACAGTCGCACGGGACAGTCTCATGTGGCCGACATATCAACCTAAGACAGGAGTCAAGGGCACAGCCTTGATTATCCGATGACGGGTAAGAATGTTGGTTGCACATAGACGTCCTAGAGCATTACCTCTTTTAAAACAAAAAGGGGGAAATGCAGGAGCCCTGTTTGGGGATTGACTTGAATTGCAGTTGACTATGAGCCGTGGAGATTTGGCCATTGTCGCCACCCGTAGTCTCACGGGATTTGTTGCGGGATCTCGAGTGACTTGGCCGAAATTGCTGATCGGGTCAGCGCCATTTTTTAGTGGAGTGTTTGGCGTGTGTTAGTTGTTGTTAGAACCAGAGAGAAAAGTTATCAGAATAAAAAGCTGTTTGTCTCCAATTTGCTTCTGAAGTTCTTCCCGCGGCTCCGTTGCTCCAAGCGCTTCAGGCGGCTACATACATCCTCAGCCCTTTTTTATTTTTTGAGGAAGGGTTTTGTTAAACTGCAGAGGATGGTCTCAAACTTGCAATCTTCCTGCCTCAGCCTCTCAAGTAACTGGGATTATAAGCCTCTACCACCACATCCCACAGTTAGTAGAAAAGTAAACAAAAAAAAAGTATAAATTTCAGGGGGAAACCAAACATTTTATACATACATATATGAAAGTACAAGTGGTCACAGATTAACTACATGGCTTAAGTGAACAGCACTTTCAATCTTTGTTGTTTTTTGCAGTTCTGGGGATTGAACATAGGGATGCACTACCTCTGAGCTGCATCACCAGTCCTTTCTGAGACAGTGTCTATCTAGTTAGGTTGCTGAAACAGGCCTCAAACCTGTGATCCTTCTGCCTTAGCCTCCTGAGTAGCTGGTATTACAGATGTGCACAGGCATGTACCACCATGCCTGGCTTATTCTTCACTTTTTGACAAAAATATACTGTTTGTATAATAAAAATGTAATCATCTCATTACATCTGACAATCCAGGTCATCTGTAACTCCAACTATTATTTGTAGATGTTCCTAGGTCATATGATAATCTGGCCCACTTTAGGAAGCAGGTTTACTTCAGCAGTTTGCCCCTAAGGTATGCCCTCAGGTGACTCCTCATTTCACACTAGTTTCTCTCTGCAAACCAATATTCTTTCAAAGCAGTGTCAAGAAACTATTTCTACTGAACACTGTGAGAAGCTAGCAAGGTAGCACAAGCCTATAATCCCAGCTACTCTGGAGGCTGAGGGAGGAGGATTCCAAATTCAAAGCCAACTTCAAAGCCAACCCCAGCAACCCAGAACCCTGTTGCAATATAAAAGGGCCTGGGGTGTAGCTCAGTGGTAGAGCGCCCCGGTTCAATTCCCAGTACTCCCCAAAAGAAAACAAAAACAATT
Source organism: Tamias sibiricus (assembly GCA_025594165.1). Lineage (NCBI taxonomy): Eukaryota > Metazoa > Chordata > Mammalia > Rodentia > Sciuridae > Tamias > Tamias sibiricus. The sequence continues at coordinate 53,387,067 of CM046659.1, forward strand.
ACAGTGAGAATCTGAAATGATAAACACCTCTAAAATTTGCCCTAAAATGGCAACAAGTTCAATTTCTGTGATATTTCTATTATTCACCAAAGTTTTCAGTATGTAAACATATATTTCAATGTGCAAGATACTGACTGTTATCTGAAAATTGTTTTTAGTTTATATATAACCTTAAGTTTGATTCTTAACCAGCTAGAAAAGTTATCATGGTCAGAGTTTACAAAACACAATTCAGATAGTAAATGCTGTCACATCTGTTCACCTCCAAATTAGATGATGGTGACAGTGATGGACATCATTAGAGGCTTAAGAAGGAATTTGCTTAGCAAAAATTGAGCCAGTCTGAACAGAATGTAGTCCAGCCAAAGCAGCTACACATGTTTTCACTTTTAAGAGTTTGTTTGAATTTGGTATAGAATCATTCCTGGATTTAAAGAAAGCTAAGCAAGGTTTTATAGCTTGTTATGATGGCATTTCAGGCAGCCATGGAGAAACCCTAATCTAAAAAAGATTCATTTTGTGCTTAAAATTGAGGTAAGATAGACAAACTTGAAGGCAGAGTCTGTCTACCTCTCTCATCTTCATTTTGCCTAATGACAAAAATTATGTTGTGTTTGGTAGCATGACCTACAAAAGCTCATGAAAACTCCTCACATGCTAACACCAATAAAATACTCCTGTGGCATTAAATACTTCTTCTCTCAGACTAACAACAGCTACTACTAGAATTCTTCTCAAATTGAATTTTATCAATTTATACAGAGAACATATTACCAGATTAGTGAGTGTTGCCAACTTAATCTTATCAAAGCTTCATGTTCACAATACAGTGCTTTAGGTAAATAATTTCATTTTCTTCCCACTGTTAGAAGACATCAGTGAAGTTCAATGGTTTCTTGCCATCTCCTTTCATTCTCACCTCACCCTCCCCCCAAACAAAAGCTTGAGGGTTTTTGTTTTGTTTTTTGAAACCGCTTACTTTTTCCATCCTGAGTTTTCCCAAACTATTTCAGGGTTCTGACAATCCTGCCAGTGACTAAGTCTCCTCCTGGGAATAGCTGCCTCATTATCACTATTAAAAACAGTCACTTTTAATACTGACTGAACTGATAAGCATCTGGAAACTCATTGTAACTTTGGGAATGCAAATCCCACCCTATCCAAACTAAAGATAAATGTATTACAAATGGAATAACAGGCTCACCACAGGACAGAACTCCAGCAGACTCCAGAAGTCTTTTGTGTTCCTATTAAGTCATTGAGTTATTCCTAATTCTTATGAATATTAAGAACTTGTTACTATTTCCTCCCTTATATCCAGTTAGTACATAAGTTACTAAGTGCGAACTAAGCAAAAAAAGACACACACACACACACACACACACACACACAGAGCAACAAAAGCCCTAATATTTTTAAGGTAATGAACTTTCCAACTGACCTTCTGTTTCAGAAATATTTTGTGCAGTACACGTGTTGTATGGGTAACTTTTGTTCTTGGCAAGCTAGTCCTCCTGCTTGGAAAATCAACAGCAGATAACCTCAAATGAGAGGTCTTTTCTATATCCCTCAAATGAAACAACTGTTCACAAACTTAGTTCTTGCAAAAAGTTATGTCCAAAAGATATGATCAAATTTATTTTTTACCTATTACCATTTTGTTTCTATCTAGCATGCTCAGCATTTAAGGAATGTGACATAATCATAAATCCATCATTCTGAAAAACCCATGATATTGCTAGAGATAACTCCCCCATTCACACACTGCAATAGCTGTGTTCAGAAGCTTTTTCCCCATTAACCAGAATCAACCTGGGTTATTTAGCCATTTCTGCATCATAAACTCCTTTGGTAATCACATGAAAGTTCTCAGAATATTTCAGGCACATTAGGACATGCTACCTGTAGTCCCACCTACCAGGGAAGCTAAATTAAGAGAATAATTTGAGCCCAGGGGTTTGAATCCAGCTTAAGCAACACAGGGAGATCCCATCTCAAAATACTAATAAGAATATTTATTTAAGAATATTTTGAAGGAAAACGTGTGTATACATGTTCACACACAGAGATCCAATTATACACTAGGTGCAGTGGCACACACCTGTAATCCCAGCCACTCCAGAGACTGAGGCAGAAGGATCACAAGTTCAAAACCAGACCCTAGGCAACTCTGTAAGACCCTGCCTTCAACACCCACCCCCAACACATACATACCCAACAAGCTGGGGACGTGCTTCAGTGGTTAAGCACACCTAGGTTCAATCCCTAGTGCAATAAAAAATTTTAAACCCAATTATACTAAAATACATTTAAAATATTTTTCCAGCATGGTGGCCCATATCTGTGATCCCAGCCACTTGTAAGCTGAAAGGCAGGAGAATCACAAGTTCCAGGACTGCCTCAGCAACTTAGCAAAGATCCAGTTTCAAAAGATAAAAAGGGCTAGGGAGGTGACTCAGTGGTAAAGCACCCCTCAGTTAAATTCCCAGTACCAAAAAGTAAAATTTTAAAACTAAAAAATTTTCCAAAAAAGAAAAATTGGGGGGGTGGGAGGGATGTGTATGTGTGCACTACTGGGGATTGAACCCAGGGTGCTCTACCACTGAGCTATATGATCCCCAGTCCTTTTCATTTTTTGAGACAAGGTCTCACTAAACTCCTGAAGGTCTAAATTGCTGCGGCTGGCCTGAAATCTGTCATCCACTGCCTCTGGAGTTGCTGAGATTACATAGGGTGAGTGTCACCAAACTTGATTCTCCCATCTGCCCGCCAAGGATTAAGGAACGAGGAGAAACTGATGATTCTGCTTGTCTTAAGTATCTTCACTCCAAATCTGAGTGTTGTTTACAGGAAACCAAACACATAATCCTCAAATCAAGTAATACTTAGCACATATGACACAATGTAAAGAACAATATTCAAGCTAAGAAAATAGTTTCAGTTTGCACTTCAATTTCATCATGTATAAAATGAAAATAATTACCTCAATTATAAAAGAACCTTTAAAAATTAATTTATGCTGGGCATGGCGGCACACATCTGTAATCCCAGCAACACTGGACACTAAGGCAAGGAGGATCCCAAGTTGGAACTCAGAGACTTAGTGAAACCTTTTTTTCAAATAAAAAATAAAAAGGGCTGGGGACGTGACTCAGTGGTTAAGCACCCTCTGGGTTTAATCAAAGGTACCCCCCCCCAATTTTTTTTAAACTAATTTGCTACATTATTACTGTAAGTTTAAAGGCAAGAATTCCATCAGAAATCAAAGGTAAATCATTCTTTTTCCTTGATGTACTGTATCAGATTCTGATTTACTTTATACATTTAATATTTTATGACATCCAGTGGATCTCCCAAAGGATAAACTGACCCTAGAAATAAGCCACTTCAAGTAGAAGATGATATGCATGAACAAAAAGAACTGGCTTGGGAATCAGCCTATAGAAGATATGTGCCTGTTATTCTAGGCAAAATGCTTGTTTCTCTTATCCTCCATTTTTTAATTAGTAAAATGGGAATAAATGCTAACAGCCATAAAATTGTGATAGGTTATTTAAGTATCAGTCCCCTTCTATTAAAGAGGTCAATGAGAAATATCTAAGTCAGAGGCATCTTCCTAAAGCTCTGATTTCCTATATTATGGATATTTACTTTGTACTCATACGTGACTTGATGAAGTTATTTAAAATTAGAATAATGTATTGCACAAAATCCTTCCTCATCTAAGGCTAGAATCTCTCAGCAATTTAAAATGAAGGCACTCAAACGACCAGCCATTATTTTTTCCCCACAGACACTCCTCTTTTAAAAAGAACTACCCAGTTGAGATGTGCATTGAGAGCAGAAAGGAATAAATCAAATTCTAATAAAACCAAATTTCTAAACTAGATAAAAGTAAATAATCATTTGAAGGACACTCACAAAATTATTTAAGTGTTTAAGTACTTAAACATACAAGTTTTAAAAACTACCAGAGAAAGGCCACTCAACTCATTTTGCTTTGCTTGCCTCCTCACAAAGAATTCAAAGTAGCCGGGCATGGTAGCGCACGCCTGTAATCCTAGCACTTGGGAGGCTGAGGCAGGAGGATCGCGAGTTCAAAGCCAGCCTCAGCAATGGCGAGGAACTTAGCAACAACTCAGTGAGACCCTGTCTCTAATAAAAAATACAAAAAAAAAAAAAAAAAAAACGGCTGGGGAGGTGGCCCAGTGGTCGAGTGCCCCCGAGTTCAATCCCTGGTACCAAAAAAAAGAATTCAAAGTGGCCAAGTATATATGTTATAGTGACAGATATGTCAACATGTTTTAGTAGACTAGGAACTATACGCAGAAAAATATAGCAGGTAGTCCAGAGGACAAAAAAGGCTGGAAGTACAAAGCAACTCTCCTAAACACCAAGGAAGGAAAAAGACTCCATTATCTGTCACGCCTTTCTGTGGTACCCTTTTATTTGTAACCATAACTTCAAGTTGTTTGAAAGACAATGGCCATGTTTTATTACTGGTACCTTCATGCTGTGCCAAAGCACATATTTGTAGCAATTCAGAACAATCAGTCTTACTTTCATGAGAGCAAAGGTTTAGCCAAATGAAATGGGTGGATACCATATTAAATAATCTTGAAATTAGCTAATAGGATATAGGAAAAAATGACCCTAATGCCAATGCCAAAAATTCCCTTCCTACTTTACACAATAACAAATTTCACTATTTGAAAAGCAGTACTGGAGAAAGACTTCCTTTTATAAAGGCCTAAATATGGGCTATTTTTAAGCACCAAGATTTGAAAGACCATATAGCATATTCTTGTATAATCTGTAAAATTAATATACAGACCCTGGGGCTGGGTTTGTAGATCAGTGGTAGAGCACTTGCCTAGCATGTGTGAGGCACTGGGTTCGATCCTCAGCACCACATAAAAATAAACGAATAAAATAAAGGCATTCAGTCCATCTACAACTACCAAAAAATAAAAAAAATAAAAAAAACAACATAGGCTCTGGATGCCAGATTTGATATCATACTTTTCCAAAGGATGCTGTGTAAAAACAATTATAATGAAAAACTTTGAAAAATATATAGGTACTACAACTCTAGAGAAAACTATATGCTTCACAACATTTAATGTAAGTGGAAACTGATTTGACGGCAACAAGTAGCAACATAAACCATAATGCCTGGTTTGCTGTATATATTCTACTACTTTTATTCTTCAAGCAAAAATTATTCTTCCATATGCTTTCCCTGACTCTTATTTTCCTAATCATAATGAAGTCCAAAATGTAATTTTTAGAAGTTTGGTATTCACATAACTCAACTTCTTGGCTTACTTTCAACCAGAATATGAGCTCAAATTGTTTTTTAAATGATTGGGAAAAGAGGAGAATTATACATTATATGTACATACACACATATGTTTAAGTAGGTCTTTCAGCTAGAATGTAAAGTTTGTCTGATAAAACACTAAGTAACTATACTACTAGGCCAGTTTATCATCGAGGCATGTCGATATTTTATTTAACATATTCAATCGAAATTAATCACTTTGTAAATGCTTATTGATTGGCTTCAATGCAAAAAATAAGAGATGAAAAACATCTTCAACAATGATATGCAATCAAACCAATGTAGCCTTGTAGATATATATGTAAAACACAAATATATATAAAATATAGGTGGGCAAAGTAATGCATGCCTGTAATCCCAGGGACTCAGGATGCTGTGGCAGGAGGATCCAGTTTAAGGCCAGCCTGAGCAATTTAGCAAAACCCTATCTCAAAACAAAAAAGTCCTGGGGATAAAGCCAGGCCCAGTGTCACACAACTACAATCTCAGTGACTTGGGAGGTTGAGGCAGGAAGATCCCAAATTCAAGGCCAGCCTCAGCAATTTACCAAGGTCCTAAGCAACTTAGTGAGATCCTGTGTTTTAGTCAGCTTTTTCGCTGCTGTGACTAAAGGACGTGACCAGCGCAATTTTAAAGGAGGTAAATTTTCTTGAAGGGCTCACAGTTTCAGAGGTCTTAGTCCATAGAAGACTGGCTCCATTCCTCATGGCTGGAGATGAGGCTAAACATCATGGTGGAGTGTGTGGCACAGAGAAGCAGCACACATTGTGGTGATCAAGAAGCAGATAGAAGAAGGGCGCGGTGGCACACGCCTGTAATCCCAGCACTTGGGAGGCTGAGGCAGGAGGATCACAAGTTCAAAGCCAGCCTCAGCAATGGTAAGGCACTTAGCAACTCAGACCCTGTCTCTAAATAAAATACAAAAAAAGGCTGGGGATGTGGCCCAGTGGTGGAGTGCCCCTGAGTTCAATCCCCAGTACCAAAAAAAAGAAGCAGATAGAGGGACTCCACTTGCCAGATACAAACATATACACCAAAGCCACGCCCTAATTCCCTCCTCATCCAGCCACATGTTACCACTTCAGTTACCACTCAGTTAATCCCTATCAGGGGATTAAATCACTGATTGGGTTAAAACTCTTTACAACCCAATCATTTCTCCTGTGAATCTTCTTGTCTCACATGTGAGCTATTGGGGGGATATCTCACATCCAAACCATAACCTGTCTCTAAATTTAAAAAAATAAAAACAAAAATAAAGGGCTGGGATATCAATGTTTATTGCAGCTCAATTCACAATAGCAAAGCTATGGAACCAACCTAAGTGCCCTTCAAAGGATGAATTTATAAGGAAAGTGTGGTAGGGGCTAGGGTTGTGTGGCTCAGAGGTAGATTGCTTGCCTAGCACGTGCACAGCCCGGGTTCAACCCTCAGCACCACGTAAAAATAAAGGCATTGTGTACAACTAAAACAAATAGATTTTTTTAAAAAGTGTGGTATACATATACAATGGAATATTACTCAACCTTAAAGAAGAATGAACTTATGGCACTTGCTGGTAAATGAACGGAGCTGGAGACCATCATGCTAAGCAAAATAAACCAATCCCAAAGAACCAAAGGCCAAATGTTTTCTCTGATATGCGGTTGTAATTCACAATAAGGGTGGGGGAGGGTAGCAGCTAGGGAAGAATAGATATATTCTGGATTAGCCAGAGCGAAATGAAAGGATAGGAGGAGGTACAAGGGTAGGAAAGACAGTAGAATGAAGTGGACATTATGACCATATGTGTATATATGATTAAACGACCGGTATAATTCTACATCGTGTACAATCAGAAGAATGAGAAGTTATACTCCATTTATGTATGTGTCAAAATGCATTCTACTGCCATGTATAACTGTTTAGAATTTTTTTAAATTTTTAAAATAAAGGGCTAGAGATATAGCTCTGAGGTTGAGTGTGCTGGGTTCAATCCCCAGTACAAGGTGATTGCTAAATCAAACTAAACTGAGAGGGGAGTTAAAGAGGAGTGTCTTCCCAGACCAGTTTTTCTGAAGAACCACAAAGGTTCTCAGTGCAGTTCCTGCCTAGTCAGAATCTCCTGCCCTAATTTACTCTAAAAGCAACAGATTATGGTAATTTCTGCCAAAAATACAAATGCAGAGTAGGCAAAAAAAAATCACTTTTATTTTTTTGGTGCTGGAGACTGAACCCAAGGCACCAGCTCTACCACTGAGCTACTTCAGTCCCACTTTTTGGGGGGGAAAAGGGAGGAGCAGAGGGGGTGATTTATAGGGGATTGAACCCAGGGGCACTTTACCACTGAGCCACATCCCTAGATTTTTTTATTTTGAGACCAGGTCTCACTAAGTTATTTAGAGCCTTGCTAAACTCTAAGGTTAGCGTCAAACTTTCAATCCTCATGTCTCAGTCTCCCAATCTCTGGGATTACAGGCATGAACCACTACACATGGCTCTAGCCTCACATTTTTAATATATCTTTTAAAAAATATTTTGAAAAACCAACCTCAGACCTCCAAACCTAGAAAGATGGTGTTAATAAAAACAGACTGGCCTGTAGGAGCCCTAATTAAGGAGATAGCTAAGATTGCAGTTAGCTGTGAGCCATAAAGATGTTCAAGCATTACCACCTTCCATGGTCTTGCAAGACTTGGCCCGGGACATTGCAGATCGGGTCGGTGCCATTTGCATGATCTCGCGAGACTGGGCCCAGGACATTGCGGATTGGGTCAGCACCGTTTGCATGATCTTGCAAGACTGGGCCCGGGACATTGCGGATCTGGTCGGTGCCATTTGGTGGTGGTTGGAGGAGTGTGGATTGTGGATAGGAGTTGTTCTTGGAGCCGGAGAGAGAAGCTAGCAGAATAAAGAGCCTGTTCGTTTCCAGTCTGCCTCTGAACTTATTCCCGCGACTTTGTTGCTGCAGACGGCTATAGCTGCAGTCAGCGACACTGGCCCCTATGTACAGTCACTGTAGGCAAGAATCACTTTTTTGTGATCGACACAAAAAGCTTTTAAACTTACTAGACAAGAAGTTTAGCACTTGCAAAAACTACAAAACAGATACATCTCACATCCCCAAAAGTATGGTATTCCCAAAAATTTTCCCAAAGCAAATGTTTACACATTGTTTACTTTTGTTTCTCTCTAAAAAACAGACTACATAATCCTTTTTGGAGGATAGGCAGGAGGGATATGCTCTTACATGGTAAAGAAAAGCATATGTAGTACATTACAACAAACCTTTTTTAAATTTCGTGTGTGTGTGTGTGTATTTGAAAGAGAGAAAAATATTTTAAATAAAGAAAATATAAATTAAAAATTCAATGTTTTATGTATTTGGAATCTACCTAAAGGTCAAAATTACCAAGCTCAATGGCACACTCCTATAATCCCAGCGAATGGCAAGGCTGTAGCAAGGTTAGCCTGGTTAATCTATGAGTCCCAATTTCGAAAAATCAAAAGGGGTGGGGATTAACTCAGTGGTAGAGTGTCTGTTAGTTCAATCCCTAGTATTGTCAAAATAGCTTAACTGAATATAGTAGTCTACCATATCATTCATATCTGTCAAACCCTCATCTCGCCCTCTACTTTGAGGTGTGAAACTGCTATCCTCCTGATATTTGTGGATGCTGTTTTGAGTATTTTCTTGCTTTTGTTTTTTAATTAACTGACAATTATGGATCAAAAAAAAAACACTCATAATATTATTCAGACAAAAAAAACATTAATACTCAAGAACATTATTCTCAATCAATAAAACAAAGTAGTTGGTGAGGGTTGAGAGGCTAAAATAGAGAATTCAATGAAGGATTCTACAACCTTCCTCCCCCCATAACACTTTCAATTTCATCTAATTAGCACCTCACTATATCCTTAGAGACATTTTCTCAGAGGAGAATGACAGTGATGGTGTTAACAAATTAGGGGGCTGTTTTTTCAAGTAGCAAATCATCTGTTATTCACAACATAAAAAGTATAATACTCAATGCATGGCAGATGACATTCTTTTAATGACCAAATAAGGTTACCATAGTAAATGCTAACAAGCAAAAACAGACCTTGAGCCAGTTTTATCAGAACTGAGACATTTACTACTCAAATTAAGCAAGTTCCTCGCTTTAGTAGCATGTCCCTTTAAGAAATAAATCTGAATATTACTATTTTCTGTACCCTTACAAAGTAGAATGTTTTTTTTTTTTTTTACATAAAATCCTGTTTAACACAAATAAATCTTTATTAAAACCTGTTACTGAGGCCTTCTTAAAACTCATAAAAATATATCAGGGTGTTAATCACTTTATTCAGCTTAGTCTTAGGAATCTTCCTACGTGACTATGTCTAATGTAAGTCTAGAAATGTTTCTACACTTGGTTAATGCACTAGTTATACTTCTCATATTAAAACTCTTTATAAGATCAGCCAGATATGGTGGTGTACTCTTATAATCCCAGCAACTAGGGAGATTAGGGATTGCAAATTCAAGGAAAGCATGGACAACTAAGCAACACCCTGCCTCAAAATAAAAAATAAAAAGGCTGGGGATGTAGCTCAGTAGCAAAACACCCCTGGGTTCAATCCCCAGTATCAGGGGAGAGGAGAATCAATGAAGACAAAGATACTCTCCAAGTAAAAAAAGCAAACGCATTAAATACTCATCTACAAAGTCCAATTATATAAAGCTAAATAGACCAGGTTCTGAGAACTGAGAAAATCCTAAAAGTCTCCTAAAAACTTGATCTACAATTTAATTCAATTCCTGGCAAGATAAGCAAAGTATAAAACTTCAGGTCCTAGCTTCAAAACCCACTGGAAAGTGTTCAGTTGAGTGTTAAAGATATTCATTTGTGTAAAAAAAAAAAAAAAAAAATCTAAATCCCTCAGACTCCCCCCTCCCCTGAGTACTGGGGATTGAACTCAGGGGTGCTTTATTACTAAGCCAAATCCACCACCTGTCTTATTTTTTGGAGTCTGGCTAACCTACTGAGGCTTGCCTTGAACTTATGATTCTCCTGCCTCAAGCATGTACCACCAGGCCCAACTCTGAATATTTTTGATAATATCACCTTAAAGTCTGTCTTTCCAAAATCATGAGATGCAGCTGAGGTACATAGTACATAGGTTCTCTGTCTCACAAACTTCAAGAATGAGACCCACAGACAATGGGTAAGAGCAAAGTAACAATTTATTTTTGATACAGAAAGAAAGTGAAGCTCCCACAAGGGAAGGGTCCTGAATGGGTTGCCCTTGAGTTGCTATTGTCTAGGAGGTTCTTTCTTTCTCGTTCTTTCTTTTCTTTTCTTTCTTTCTTCCCTTCTGGTACTGGGAACTGAACCCAGGGATGTTTTATCACTAAGCCACATCCTCACATCTTTTCATTACTTTTTATTTTTTAGTACTGGAAAGTGAACCCATAGGTGGCTTAACCACTGAGCTACATCCCCAGCCCTTTTTTATATTTTTATTTAAAGACAGGGTCTCACAGAGTTGCTTGGGGCCTAATTAAATTGCTGAGACTGACTTTGAACTCGCGATCCTCCTGCCTCAGCTTCCTGAGCCACTGGGATTATAGGAATGCACCACCATGGCCCAGCAGACTTTGTTTTCTGAGTCAGGGTCTCACTAAATTGCATGGCTAGCCTTGATCCTCCTGCCTCAACCACCCAACTGCTGAGATTACAGTCATACAAAACTCCCTGGAGATGACCTTAAAGCTATTGGCTGACTTAAGGGAGGGGAGTTTCTACATCCAGAGTGAGATATGTACCCCCCTGTACAATCAGGATGCAGATATCTGCTGTCTGGCTCATAAGAAACTTTGTATTTGAAGTTGGGCATACTTGGATAAGATATATGGAATTGTTGCAATCAAGGTCCCCACCCAGTCTAGCAAATCATATTTCTGGCTCCTACTCTCAATAATCACTTTTGAATACTGCCATGATTTGAATATGATTTGAGGATATGCCCTACTGGCTCATGTGTCAGAAGCTTGGTCTCTATTGTGGTCATGTTGGGAAATGACTTGGACTTTTAGGAAGTTGTCCCCTACTAGGAGGGTCCTAGGTCACTGAAGGAACTGACCATTAGAAAGGATATTAAGATAGTTCTCTAGGGTTGTGGCTCAGTGGTAGAGCACTTGCCTGGCATGTGTGAAGCACTGGGTTTGATTGTTGGTACCACATAAAAATAAGCTTAAAAAAATAAAGGTATTGTGTCCACTTACAAAAAAAAAAAAAAAAAAAAAAAAGTTCTCTAAAACTGAGTTAGTTTGAAGTCTGTTCATAGAACATACTCAATCCATTCTAAGGACTAAATGCCTAAGGATAAAAACATTAATTTTTGAATTTCAGCAAGACTCAGAAACATCTGGAGGACTTTTAAAAACAGCTGGGTTCTACACCAAGAGTTTGATTCAGTAAGTCCAAGTGGAGCCTGAAATTTTCCATTTCTAACATGTTACCTGGTGATGCTGATGTTGCTAGTCTGGAGATCTACACTTGGAGAACCAACAGCATAGAAGAAAGCTCTACAGAACTCCAGGATTTCGAACAGAAGACAGGGATCTTAACAATTAAATTGTTAATTAAATTGCTGAGGCTGACTTTGAACTCGTGATCCTCCTGCCTCAGCAGAGGGATGAGGAGGAGCCCAAAATAAGGTTGGACCTTTTTTCTATTTTTATCCAAGTCATCAGCAACCTCCCAACTGATAATCCACTGGATACTTAATGACTCCTTAAACTCACTAAACTTCTATTGCAATAAGTACTTACTGAAAACCTACCATATGCCAGGCATATCTGACCTCTATAATCTGACTATCATCTTTGAAATCCCACTCACTCCCTTGATGATACCTTTTTGTACAACTCAAGTCTCCTCGTTCTTCTCCTTCCTCCTACCCATTCCCAAAATTTCAAAGTTCTCCAGAATTCTGGGTCCTCTCTTCATTATTCAAATTCTTCCAAGATAGTTTCACCTAATCCTAGCAACTAATAACTCTGCATGCCATCAACCCATCAGTAATTTCCTCATACTTCATCTTTAGTATGTTCTTTGTTTCTGAGCTTCAGATCCTATTTTCAACTGCCAGCCCTAACCAGGCCTCTCACACTAAGCCCCTTTCCATATTTTCTCTTCAAACAGCACAACCATCTTCCCAGAGGCACAAGGCAAAAACTTCCTAAAGCTACTGTTCTCAACCTTAGCTGCATATTAAAACCTGTGGGGCTGAGCACAGTGGCATATGTCTGTAATTCCAGCTACTCAGGAGGCTGGGGCAGGAGGATCACAAATTCAAGGCCAGCCTTAGCAACTTACTGAGCCCTTGACTCAATGAAAAATAAAAAGGGTTGAGGATGCAGCTAGTGGTGGAGCACATTGGAGTCCTCTCCAGGGGTGGAAAAAAAAAAAAAACCCTTGTGCAAGCAGAAAGTCTACTAATATGATAATAATCAAGTTTTATATCCTTAACATACAGATGTAAAGTGCTTAGCAAAACGCTACACGAGCTCAATAAATGGTAGCCATCAGTATAAACTTCTGAGTTCTTTTTCTGAAGTTTCAGATCAGAACTAACACTTTCTTCAAGCTATGTTATTTAAAAATGTTTGAAACCGTTTATAAGTCCTCCAAAGTAAACTTTCAAAACTTGGATTCAAATTCCTGTTCCTTGTTCCAATTCTTCCTAATGATATTTGGTATTGACCCTTATAGCTGATTTATATAGGGAATGATAAAACTTGTTAAATGGATGTATTGCTGGTACCATGAATTTCTAGTTGAAATTTGGCCCATGTACATAGGTAACACCAACCAGTGAGTGAAATCTGTTGTTCACAGAGCCAATCAAAAAGACTGGGAAAAAGAGATGTTAACATATTCAAAGCTAATAGGAGAAATACTATACAACATTGTGGGGAACCACTCCAAATACACGACTTTCCTGATGCACCGGAATCTGAAAGATCACTGGAGTCTGGGAAGATAGATCCATGACTCATGACTCGGGCTTTTCCCTTCACTCCAATAACAAGGCATGGCCCTAGGAGTAGGCGGTGCCCACTGGGGTTGATTTATACTCACCTATTCCTTTGTAATCCTACCCCCCCTCCCCTTTGCCCTCTTTGGGATAGAATGTTCCTGGAAACTCCCTTTGTCTGCTGGGCTCTAGATCCCCACTCAGCACATGAGATGGGCATAGCCTTCCTAGATGTCAGTCGACCTGCTCACAGAAGACATTAGGAAGCTAGACTCAATCCCCTGAAACCTGACCACTTGCCTCATTTGAATGGCTTCTCCCAGTAAAAGGGTCCAGAGCACATGCTCCTCAATCTCTTTTTTTGCCTGCTTGCCCCCTTTGTGGTAGCTGAGGCTGAGGAGCAGTCACTGAACCCAGAGAAAAGGTACTTTCTGTGTCTATATCTTTATTTAGCTTAAATTCACTTGGAAGACCCTGACTGGTTATGTTGTGTGACGCAACACAACATTACTTTAAAGGTGTCTGAAAATGACATATTCAATTTTATAATAATATTTAAAAATCACCTTTCTTCTTTGGTGTTATTTTGTATTTTTAGTATTTTTTTAAAGAGCAGCCAAAGTTCTTAAAACAGCTGCTATCTTCCAAAGTATAATTGCTTTATTTGTGCCTTGTGCCTTGCACCCAATGAAGTTATTAGCAAGTCTGTTTTCCTTTTATTTTGGTACCAGGGATTGGACCCAAAGGTGCTCAACCAGTGAGCCACATCCCCAGCCCTTTTTTGAGACAGGATCTCATGAGATTTGCTTACAGCCTTGCTAAATTGCTGAGGTTGGCTTCAAATCTGCGATCCTCCTGCCTCAGCCTCCCAAACATCTGCGATTACAGGCCTGTACCACCATGTCTAGCTATTTTTCTTGAAAAGATGTGCAGAAATGGGCAGATGATGAGTCAGTAACTTCATTTAACACTGTTAAATCCTGTCACTTTGACCCAAGATGGTCAGTTTCTAAAAGAAAAGGACAGCTGTCAATCTGTAATATGTCATAAAACCACAAGAATAAAAGATATCAAGAATTCAAATTGAAGCAAAAAGTAAAAGTCGGTTTTGTTTGGCTGAACAAACTAGTGGTATATTCGTGTCACCAATGGATTAAGATATATTTTTAAAATTAAGTATGTATGAAAACATCATCACAGCATATAACACACACTAAAAGACCATCTTTTTTTTTTTTTTTTTTTTTTTTTGTACCAGGGATGGAACTCAGGGACACTCGACCACTGGGCCACATCCCCAGCCCTTTTTTGTATTTTATTAGAGATAGGGTCTCACTGAGTTGCTAAGTGCCTAGCCATTGCTGAGGCTGGCTTTGAACTCATGATCCTCCAGCCTCAGCCTCTCAAGTGCTGGGATTTCAGGCATGCGCCACTGCGACCGGCTAAAAGACCATTCTTAAAAAAAAAAAAAAAAAGTTTACTGCCAAGTAACTAGAGAGGGACTTAAAAAGTTGTTAGCTGATATGGAATCATTGGAAATAAGCATAATGTTTATAGTGCAATTAGAAGCAGGAGGTTTACACTCCCTGTTTTAAGAACAGTGCCTGTATGTATGAAACAGCCATATTTCTATATAGGAGGGAAAGACAGATATTATTGTTCAGTTATAAAAAGCCTAATAATGTAAATGAAGAGTAGGAGAAAAAAATTTAAAAACTTTTTCCAGTTTTATTTTTCTACATTTGGGGAAATCATTAATATATACATATTTAAACTATTTACAACACGATATGGGTCCATTTTCGAACCTAAGAGTTCACCAAGTCTAAACCTGTCCAACAGTAGGGAATTCATTCCACCAGCAATAACTGCTTAACTTTGGAGAGCTTTGCCAATGAATAATATGCTTTTCAAACCTTAGAACATAAACCAAAAAGAGGGAATGTATTTAACACTTGTCATATTATTAGACCCTTGTATATACATGGCTTCAATTTCATGGGGGTATGGAGTGATAAATCAAGTGCTTCCAGCAATACCACGCCAGATGGCACAACCAGGAACCTTTCTCAAGAACCCACCTAGATTCCCAGTAGGAAAAAACAAAAAATGTGTTAATTCAATCCACTTATGTATCAACTATTGGGGGTGGGGGTATAACTCAGTGGTAGAATGCTTGCCTAACACACACAAGGTCCTGGGTTCATCCCCAGTACTGCCAAAAAGAAAAGAAAAAGTATATGTATGTACTGACTGATACAAATGGATCTCCAAACAAATTGCTTAAAGGAAATAAAAATCTTTTATTTTGCTCCTCCATCATATCCAGGTGTAGTATTCTATTAAGTTAGAATAACCAAGGCTACTGCGGGAACCTTCTATTCCAGGCAATAAATTGTACAATGTTCTTAACTCTGTTTCATTATGCTCAACAGACCTCTTTGCCACTGCTACGCGAGAATATATGTGCATGTGCATGCAAACACACACAGACACAATAGTCCAAAAAGAAAATACCTCTCACCCATTTGGAGAGCCAACATATTACAAGAGAACCAGAATAGCAAGGGCTTTCTAGTGGGTGTACTGAAACAATTTTTACACTAGCCCACAGGAGCCTTATAAAATAACAGGGAAATTAAAACTGACTTTAACTACCCTTTCACTACCCTTGCACCCAGGTTCACTCTTTTTTTTTTCTTTTTTTAATATTTATATTTTAGTTGTAGTTGGACACAATACATTTTATTTATTTATTTGTACATGGTACTGAGGATCAAACCCAGGGCCACGCATGTGCTAAGTGAGCCACAACCCCAGTCCAGGCTCACTCTACTAAGTGCACATTTCTTCTCAGGCAGTACTGTGGCCTTGTAAACATGGCTTCTGGCCCCCACACTCACAACACTTGTCTGAACCTATTGAGTTCACAGCATCTTTCTTGTGTTCTAAAACCTGTCATGATAAAGTGGCTCAAATTGTAAACCCTGGCTCACTGACTTGTTCTTTGACCTCCAACTTTATCCTTTGGACTGGGTTCCCTAAGTCACCTGCCTTCTACTTAAACTGTCTACTTAATAAAAGAATTTCACAATTATGACCATGTTTACAGAAGAGAAAACTAACATTCAAATGTCTCTTCCACACTTGGTACTGTGGCTATGTATTATTCAAAACCAGCCAAAGGCCATTGATATAAATATTGCTTTCATTTATACCATCACTATCTTCATATTTAAAAAAAACAAAACAATACTAAATACTATATAATGTTAGTAAAGAAGATTCTTTTAACTATTTCCCTTAACAGAACTGCTTTTCCTGTGGTCATTGCATGAAGAGTAGCACATTGCAGTGCCAAGAAATCTGGTTCAGAACATCTAATTTACTATTATCTCACCTTATAAATTCTGCTTTACCAAAAAGAAAATGTCACACCTTAAATGGCGACTGTTTCGTGTGCTTTCATATTATTTAAGTCAAATTCTAAAATTTACAAAATAATTACCTCTGTATCTTCAGAATTAAAAGAATATTTGTATGTTCTATAGTGATTTAACAGCTTAATAAAAACAGAACATTCTGGGCTGGGATTGTGGCTCAGCGGTGGAGCGCTTGCCTGGCATGTGCGCGGCCCGGGTTCGATCCTCAGCACCACGTACAAATAAACACGTTGTGTACAACTAAAGCAAATAAATAAATATTTAAAAAAAAAAAAAAACAGAACATTCTAACAGTTGCCTCTGGGGAACATACCAAAGGTACTGACTTTTCAATGTACAGCTTTCTGAACCATTTAAAATTTTTACCATGTGTATACATCATAAATCCTAAAGTGACATTCAGTCACTAATTTACAAAAAATACAGAATAAAATCATGATGCACTACACTACAAGAATGTAATCATTAAAATCCAAACTAAGAAGCTCTGAAAGACTAATAAAGCCTGGTTCTTTTTTTTTCCCCCCCTAATTAGTTATACATGACAGCAGAATGCATTTCGTTTCATTTTACACAAATGGAGCACAACTTTTCATTTCTCTGTTGTACACGATGAAGAGTCTCACCATTTGTGCAATCTATACATGTACCTAGAGTAATGATGTCCATCTCGTTCCACCATCTTACTACTCCCATGTTCCCTCCCCCTCTCCCTTTGCCCAATCCAAAGTTCCTCCATTCTTCTCATGACCCCCTCCCCTTCCATTCTTTAAATAAAACAAAAACTGCAGGGGAAAGGAAAAAAGAGGTAGCAAGGTGGAAATCTACAGACTAAAAAGTATTTAAAGATCATTACCAACCAATTGCAAGGTAGAGACATTATTATACAGATCTTGATTCAAATCACCAAAAACAATGACATCTAAAACAACTGGAAATTAGAACACTGGATATTTGATAATATGAAGGAATGGAGAGGTGATAACAGTATCATGACTGTATATGTATGTATGTTTGTGTGTGTGTGTATAAAATGTGTGTTTTAAAGAGTCCTTTATCTAGTTGCCAAATGATATACTATCTGCTCTGGTATGCCCTTGAAAATAAACAGGAGGGGGAAGTGTGAAAGGAACAGATGAAAGAAAATTGGGCATGAGCTGGTAATTTCTCCTCCCACCTAAGTGGGGTGGTTGATGATTGTTGTTAAGCTGAGTGATAGGTAAAAGAGTTTATTACATGGATTCCATGTACTTTTTGTTTAATATTTTCCATAACAAGTTAGAAAGTCATGCATATGCAAAATACAAATATTTGTATATAAATAAACAAAGTGGCCATTTAAAAATGATACCACAAACTTGAATATACCAGGGTTTTAGATGACAAAGGAATTTGATGATACTAACAAGCAGCCATCAGATCTATTAGGTTTGTTATGGCATAATGGCACTGTGCTTATGGGGGGGGGGGGGTAAAGAACATATTAATGACATGATAGCTAGAATCTGCTTTGTCATTTTTTTAAAAATATGAAGACATGAACAAAACAGTAAGGCAAAGGTTGGTGCCAGTTAAATTAATTGTTGGGGCTGGGGTTTTGGCTCAGTGACAAAGCACTTGCCTAGCACATGTGAAATACTGGGTTTGATCCTCAGCACCACGTAAAAATTAAAAAAAAAAAAGGTATTGTGCCTACCTACAACTAAAAAAATTTTTTAAATGCAGGAAAAAGATAATTTACACACACACACACACACACACACACACAACCCTAACTGGTAAATACACAGGAGCTCCCTATTTTTGCTTATGTTTACATTTTTTAATGAGGTTTGAATGTTTACAATGTCAGGATCAAACCTTGCACATGCCAAGAAAGCACTCTACCACCAAGCTACATCCCTGGCTGTGTTTAACTTTTTTAAAGTGATGACACTAACAATAAGACTTCAAGGATTTCTTCTATGTGAGAGTGGGGAAAAGAGAAATAATCTAAACTTAAACCCCTGGGATCAAATAGGGTCAAGTTGGGGTAAGGTGGGATAGGAACAACTACTTAAGACTTTTTTTCCTTTTTTTTTTTTTTGGTACTGTGAATTGAACCCACTTAGTCACATCCCCAGTTCTTTTTACTTTTAATTTTTAATTTTAAGACAGGGTCTTTCTAAGATGCTCAGGGCCTCCCTAAAGTGCTGAGACTGACCTGGAACTTGCAATCATCCTGCCTTAGCCTCCTGAGTTGCTAGGATTACAGACGTGCACCAACACACACAGCTACATAAGACTTTTAATTAATCATTTAACTCCTGAGTTTTACAAATAGTGTCAGGTATGGTAAGGAAAATTTCACCACAATAGAAGTATACTCAAAGCAAAAAAAGCCTGTTTTGAGAAGGGGATTATTTCCTCTGGCCAGTCTTGTCCCAGACATCAATTTATAAACTTTAAACATTCCTGAAATCCAAGTAGTAGACTGTTAGTGTGTGTTTTGTATGGGAACAAAGCTTTCCTAGCATCCTGAGCACATATGATTCTAATTGTACATGGAGTTTCTGGGCATGAAAATAGTATTTTTTCATTCCCAGTTTTCTGGCTGTGCTCCAAGATTCCCCACCCCCCATTCCTGAAGATTGAACCTAGGGGTCTCTACCAGGAAGCTACATCCCCAGCCCTAATTTATTTTAAGACAGGGTCTGGCTAAGATGCTGAGACTGGCCTCAAACTTGTGATCCTCTTGCTTCAATCTCCCCAGTTTCTGGGATTATAAGCATGCTTAAACTACCTTTAGTATGATCCTTTCTGTGGGGAGAAGCAGAGAGTTTTACAAATCCTTTTATAATAACATTTGCATATACATGTAGCTGCACATTTCAATGCTTCATATAAAATATCAAGTGTTCTTTGAGGTCCAAAAACAAACACAATCTAAAATTTCCAAATCCTACCAGAATTTCTGCTATAGGCTATCACCATTAAATCTAAATCATACAATTGTTACTAGTAGAGAGAAAAGGCAAATTAATATGAGAGCATACTAAACCCTCATAATAACCCAAATAGGTGGGCATTATTCTTGTCCAAATATTACAGATGAGAAAACTTGTTAGTAACTTAGCACACTAACTGGTAAGTGGCAGAACCAGGAATAAACCCAAACAATCTGCTCCAACATCTGGCTCTTCTCTGCTATACTACTCTTTACCTTAAAACTTTTCCTTCTAACACAGGGAAGATGACTTATATGAACATTTCTAGACAGGATAATTAACCTTCAAAATCTTAAGTTATCTTTGAGACTTTACATTTTGTTTGCGTTATTTAAAAATACAACTGGCTGGGCCTTCTTTAAAGAAATCAAACAGTTCTGAGAGAATTGACTCAGCTATTATAACATTAGCTCCACCTATCAGGAATAATACAGGCCCTCCCTAATTGTTTACCCTGACATACAGCGCCAGTTAATGGATTCTGTTTAGGAAACAGAGACCTTTAATTTGACTGGCTAAGTCAAAATCACCATCTGTAAAAGAAAGAGATTGGAAATAAGAAAATGTGAGAAAGGAGGAAACAAAAATTATAAAACAGAACTTATTAAATGTCCCCTAAAAGGAAAATCAAGATACTTAGAAACATCTGGGATAGCTCACCCAGAATGAAGAACAAAATGCCTTTATAAAAGCAAAAATGAATAAGGGTCCCAGAAAAATTTTAAAGCAGTGTTAGGTTTGAAGTTATTAAGACAAAAATATAAATACTTTAGATTGATTAAATTATATATTTAAATTATTTTGTCTGCTTTAGACCAAAATAAGTCAAAAAAAGTACCAAAAAGAAACACAGCATAATCTTAGGGGGTCAGCACTTGCCTAACAGGATCCCCAAATGAACAACAGCCCCCCAAAAAAAACACAAAAGGGAAGACGTTTTAAAAAAAAAATATGAACTTCCAGAGCTAAAACAGAAACAGGTGCTCACTTCGGCAACACATATACTAACACTGGAATGATACAGAGAAAATTAGCATGGCCCCTGCTCAAGGATGACACAAAAATCTGTGAAGCATTCATTTTTGAAAGCAGTATGGAGATTTCTCAGAAAACTTGGAATGGAACCACCATTTGACCCAGTTATCCCACTCCTTGGTATATACCCAAAGGACTTAAAATCAGCATACTACAGTGGCACAGCCAACATCAATGTTTATAGTAGCTCAATTCACAATAGCCAAGCTATGGAACCATCCTAGGTGCCCTACAACAGATGAATGGATAAAGAAATGGGGTATATACACACAATGGAATATTACTCAGCAATAAAGAATAAAATTATGGCATTTGCCAGTAAATAGATGAAACTGGAGATTATCATGCTAAGTGAAATAAGCCAATACCAAAGCACCAAAGGATGAATGTTCTTTCTGACATGTGGATGCTAACACACAATGGGAGGGCGGGTGCGGAATAGAATTTGTTCATTGGATTAGACAAAAGGGAATGAAGTGAAGGGAGCTGGGGATGGAAATAGGTAAGACAGTAGAATGAATCACACATAATTTTCATATGTTCATAGTGAACATGAATACACGACCAGTGAAACTCCACATCATGTACAACCCCAAGAATGGGATCCAGAATAAATTATACTCCATATATGTGTAGTATGTCAAAATATACTCTCTTGTCATATATATCTAAAAAGAACAAAATAAATAATAGAGGAACAGGTTAATAAATATAAAAGTTTTCAGATTAATAGGGCCCACTGGATGCTCAAATGAAAAGAGACCAAAACATATCCCTGGGAAATTTCTAGTCCCAGCCACACTAACATTCTATTTAAGAATAGAAAGAAGGGATTGGAAGTGTATGCAGTGGCAGAGTGTATTGCTTAGCATGAACAAGGCGCTGGATTCAATCCCCGGCACCAAAAAACAAGAAAAACTTTTCAAAGTATTTTCCTCCACTAAAATTGGGTAGAAGCACAAAGAAAAGTACTTAAATAATGTTGATATCCTTACACATAATTTCCTGCAATTGCAGATTCTAATATACACCCCTAAACCACCACTGTTTCAAAACTAAAATTAAAACTACTTTTATATTGGAGATAACCAAACATATTCTGATGCTCCTTAGAACAGAAATATTTTTATGGTAAATATTTTTATTTCTTGTAAATTTGCCCTATTATAAAAAAAATAGACAAGTTGCTTATTTTCCAAAAAACACATTAAAAATCAGTATATGCTAATCAAAATTTAAAATTGAAATTATTTTATATGGAGGCAGAGGAAAACTGTCCCCATTAATACAATATTTTTAAAAAATATTTATTTATTTGTTTTAGTTGTACACAATGTCTTTATTTTTACGTGGTGCTGGGGATTGAACCCGGGCCGCGCACGCGCTAGGCAAGCGCTCGACCACTGAGCCACAACTCCCCAGCCCCCTCCATTAATACAATTTTATGTAAAATTATAAGGAAGTTCCTCCTAAAAATCCAAAATAGCAGAACCTTCTGTCTTACCTCTCTACTCCTCTATTAAACTTTCTACATAACCTTAGGATTGTAAATTTTGCCTTCCCACTGAATCCACTATTTAGGCCCTAAGCAACTCACTGAAATCCTGTCTCTAAATTAAATACAAAAAAAGGGCTGGGGATGTGGCTCAGTGGTTAAGAGCCCCTGAGTTCAATCCCCGGTACCAAAAAAATGTGTATGTGTGTGTGTGTGTGTGTGTGTGTGTGTGTGTGTGTGTGTAACATATATTTAAAATGTAAACTATTTTAGAGTGCTAACATTCTTTTCTACCTATACTCATGAGACAAAATATTTTCTCAGCATCTATAAGGTGCTAGGAATAGAAAGGACAAATAGACAACAGTTCTAAAGGATTAACATTCTGATAATGAGACAATAAATAATAGCATAATAAGTAAATGGTGTAGAATATGTTTCAAGTGGGTAACTGCTAAGGAGTAAAAACAGATTAACAAAACCTTTCCACTGTCAACCCTCTACTTTTCCACTAAAATTATACTTCTTACAAAGCTACACAGTTATAACTTGCCTTTCTGCTGAATGTAATATTTAAGAAAAGTAAGACATAAGGGAGGTTAGAAATACCAGGAAAGAAAAACAGTTGCAATTTTAAATAGGGTGGTCAGCATTGATCTCCTTGAGAAGATATTACACAAGAAAAGATTCTAAATAGGTCAAGAAGATTGGTATGAAGATTCACCTAAGGGAATAACATTTTAAATATAGGGAACAGCCAACACAAATAACAATGTAAACATTGCCAAGCAAAAATATCAGTAATCAGTGGAACTGCAAATTGGTGAAACCACTCTGGAAAGCAGTATGAAGATTCCTCAGAAAACTTGGAATGGAGCCAGGCGCAGTGGCTCACGCCTGTAATCCCAGCACTTGGGAGGCTGAAGCAGAAGGATCGCGAGTTCAAGGCCAGCCTTAGCAATGGCGAAGCACTTAGCAACTCAGTGAGACCCTGTCTCTAATAAAAAATACAAAAAAGGCCTGGGGATGTGGCCCAGTGGTCAAGTGCCCCTGAGTTCAATACTCGGAACCAAAAAAAAAAAAAAGAAAAGAAAGAAAGAAAACTTGGAATGAAACCACCATTTGACCCAGTTATCCCACTCCTCAGTACATACCCAAAGGACTTAAAATCAGCATGCTAGAGTGACACCAATGTTCAAGAAGCTCAATTCACAATAGCTAACCTAGCTGTCCTTCAACAGATGAATGGATAAAGAAAATGGGGTATATATACCAATGGAATATTACTCAACTATAAAGAAGAATGGAATTATGGCATTTGCCGGTAAATAGATGGAACTGGAGACTATCATGCTAAGTGAAATAAGCCAATCCCCCGAAAGAACAAAGGCAAAATGTTCTGATATATGGATGCTAACACACAATAAGGGGGGGTGGGGAATCTAATCCAAGTTCATTGGATTAGACAAAGGGAAACAAAGGGAAGGGAGATGGGAATAGAAAGATAGTAGAATGAATTGGACATAACTTTCCTGTTCATATATAAATACACAACCAATGTAATTCCACATCATGTAAAAACTTCCCATCCCACAAGAATGGGAAGTTATGCTCCCTGTATGTATAATATGTCAGAATACATTCTACTGACATATATAACTAAAAAGAATAAATTTTTTAAAAATATCAGCAATTGCTATTCATTTCTTATCAATATGTCCCTCTTCCCCTAAAAAAAAATCTGTACTAGCAAAACAACCACAAAAAAAAAAAAAAAAAGTAGAGATTTACAGAATTTGACCTCCAGATAAGAGGAATGATAACCTGATGGAAATATTTCCAAGTATCTCATCATAGGTCAAGAACAAGTTTCTTTACATAAATAAATGACACTTTCAGGGTTGGGAATGTAGCTCAGTTGGTAGAATACTTGCCTCATATGCACAAGGGCCTGGTTCAATCCCCAGCACAACAAAAAGAAAAAAAAAGAAAAAAGAAATAACACTTTCAAAAGAACTAATATTGGCATGCTAATATCTAACTCCTCTCCCACTGCAAAGGGTCAAAACATTGGTACTGAACTCTAATCATTTTTCCATCAATTTCCCAAAATCCAGTCCAATTTGAGAAAGACAGGATTAATGCATATGCCACATACAAGGTTGCTATGCCATGTGCCATGGAAGCTAAGCAAGAGGTTTCTGTTCTCCAAGGCCTCCAGACATTGTTGTATAAAAAAAAATACCTTTTTTTTTTTTTTTTTTTTTTTTTGAAACAAGGTCTCACTATGTTGCCCAGGTTGGCCTTAAACTCCCGGGCTCAAGCCCATTCTCCCATCTCAGCCACCCAAGTGTTGAAATTACAGCCCTTTTTATAACGCTCTCTTTTCCCATTTCAAAAGGAAATATGGCCTATAACACTACATAGTATTAGCACAGAAAATTACCATGAGGACTGGGGATGTGCTCAGTAGTAGAGCGCTTGTCTAGCATGTGTTGAAGCTCTGGGTTCAATTCCCAGCACACACACACACACACACACACAAAGTTGAAGAAATATTTCTACTAAGGAATGTAAATTAGATAAAACAGAGTACAAAAAGGAAAAAATGCTGAATTAGTCTTATGCCCTAAATTCTTGTTTTATTTCTTGTGTTTTGATATGGGGTATCACTATGCTGGAGAGCCTCAAAATCTGTCAAGTGTTACTTCCTGCTTCAGCCTCCCAAGTAGCTGGGACTAAGGTATAGGACCATGCTCAACTTACTTTGCTTTTGAGTTAAGATAAGAATTCCTGCCAGGCATGATGGACAGGCCTGTAACCCCAGCAACTTTAGGATCACAAGGTTCAAAGCCAGCCTCTGTCTCAAAACTAAATAGAAAGAGCTGGAGATGTGGTTCAGTGGTTAAGCACTCCTTGGTTCAATCTCCGTTACAAAAGAAAAAAAGATAATTCCTAAAACACTACTCTTCTTCCTATCAGTTTATTGTGAAGTATTTACAAGCAGGAGGTTTCTTTGTTTCCTTTAACCATCAGTTTCCTCTTAGGATTGATCTAAATAAAATGCAAACTCCTGACATTGCACTACATGAGCTAACTGTGGAGTTCTTTTTTTTTTTTTTTTTTTTTTTGTGGTACCGGGGATTGAACTCAGGGGCACTCGTCCACTGGGTCACATCCCCAGCCCTTTTTTTGTATTTTATTTAGAGACAGGGTCTCACTGAGTTGCTAAGTGCCTCACCATTGCTGAGGCTGGCTTTGAACTCGCGATCCTCCTGCCTCAACCTCCCAAAGTGCTGGGATTACAGGTGTGCACCACCACGCCCGGCTGGAGTCCATGTTTTTAAGGAATTATCAGTACATTAGGGTAGAAGTATATTCTCTCTCTACCTAAATGTCCTATCAGGCAAATTAGAGTTGCCCTGTCATTTTTTACCTATGAAATTGACCAATATAAAACACTATCAACAAGGATTTGAAAAAATAGGTCTCTCAAACTACAAAACTCTAATCCAGTATTTCACTTTCAGAAATTTATTCCACAAAATAACATAGGAACAAGGTTGTTCACTGTAACATTGTTTGTAATAGAAAAAAAAAACAACAATAAAGACTGCATTTCCCAGCCTCCCTTTCTTTGAGATGTGGCTGTGACACTAAGTTATAGTTAATGAAACATAACTTCAAGTGCTGTGAAATGGCAACTTCTAGAAACCTTCCTTTTAAAAGGCTGACATGTAACCTCTGCCCCTTCCTCCATTCTGCTGCTTGGAAAGGGTACAGTATACTGCTGGATATCCAGCCAGATCAGGAAACAATAGTAGAGAAAAATCCCAGATAAGCAGAAAAGTGATAATGAGAAAGGAAGATAGAATGGATGGCTCTTTATATTGACTGTGGCATTTTACATGGGTATGTATACACAATTGCCAAAACTCACTGAACCATCCATTTACTGTATGTGCATTTTACTGGACTCATTATGCCTCAATTTAAAGAGAGTGAGAAAAAGACTACAACCATGAGTGCTATACCAGCACTAATGCATGTTCCTATCTTACAGGAGAAACACTTTTTCTGTTATTTATAAGCCACTATTATTTTAGGCTGTCTCACAGATACCCTCTTCATAAAGCATTATGTCAATAATGACAAAAATCTGTTAAGTAAAAAAAAAGAAAGATAACAGTATGTAGAGCAGGCTACTATATATGTGTGTATATATAATTTCTTTTCAACGGTAAGGACAGGCAATGATGAGATCAAGGATAAGGATGAGGACAAGAAATCCTCTGAAGATGAAGACAAGTCTTAGAGCCTCCTGGACTGAAGGCCCCAATCAGGTACTCCATGGCTGTGGGCCACAGTGACACCAAACCCCCAACCCTAAACACCCACAGCACTCCATTATCTGCTCTGTTACTGTCCACCTAGCCAGACCCTAATCTGAGCATAGGCCAGGACAAGCTAAATGCTTACAAGGAGATCTGCTGACACTCTGAGGGGAGCCAACAGGAGAAATGGAAATAAAACATGACAGGAAAAAAAATTTTAAGTGAGAATAGAATATATACTGGAAGAATAGACAAGAAATTAGTAACATTGATTGCTTCCAGAATGTGGAAAAGCATGCCCAAAACACAGAAGGAAAAAAAAAGAGAAAACTTTGCACCTTATGCGTTTGGTGTTTTTGATTTGGGGTTTTCTTTCCCAGTGGTAGGGGTTGAACCCAGAGTTTCTTGCATGGTAGGTAAAAACTCTTACCACTGAACTACATCCCCACACCCCCTTCACCCCATTGCCACCTTTTTAAATTGTATAAATTGCCCAGGGTCACTTTCAACTTTCATACTCCTGCCTCAGCCTTATGAATAGCTGGAATTACAGGTGTGCACCACCACACCCTGTACTTTTGTGTTTTGAACCACTAAACACATTACTTACCCAAAAAATAAATGCTCTTTAGATCATGGTTTCAGATGATCCCACACTCAGCTAATTACCAAGAATCACTAGCTATTATGAAAATGACAAAAGAATAAAGTGTGAAGGGGGGAAAAAGGGAAGGAGAGGGCTGAAAATTCAATATTTTTGAAGGAAAAGAGCAAGAAAACATATTAACCAAAAGGAGAAAAAAGTACTGGGGCCATTTTGCCACTGTAAGTATATACTACATCTTTTATTTATCATTATCTGCTCATAGTGTTGAAAAAACAAAAGCAACTAACTAAAAAAAGGAGAAAAAAAAAAAGCCAACCAGCCTTTTCTCCAATTGGCTAAAGGAAGCATACAAAAGGTTCTTTCTTATAGTACAGATTCTAAAGAGTTAAAAATAGGAACATTTGTAAATCCTGTGAGTCAGATTAGAGACTGAAATAAAGTGATTATCTGAGAAATGTATCATATTGACCTTCCTTTGTTTTCTTCTTTAAAATGTCTAAACTCTATTACCTTTTTCATGACATAACAAAGTAGTTAACTTAAAATTTAACTAGACCATTCTTTATCACATCATTTCAATCAACTATTTTTTATATAGCTATGACTAGTGCATATAATTTTATATTCCATTTTCCTGGACTTATTCTATGTGATAATTACATTGTATAAAATTATCTTCCTTTACCTTAGAAATAGCCATAAAAATTTGCATTTTTCTTTTTTGTTGCTGTTTTTGTGATGCTGAAGATGAACCCAAGGCCTCCTGCAAGCTAAGTATACACTTTAACACAGAGCTACCACCCCCAGAAAAGCACCATTTTCTGGCACGAATGCTAGAAGATGACTATCTAGATCAGAAGGTGGAAACGTCTGGGCATCTATTGATCCATTCCAATCACAAATAACCTCTTAAGCAATAAATACATACATTTAAACTCATAAAGGTGACATTTATCCTTTCTGGTTAATAGCAGCATATATATCAAACTGTTAGGATGAGGATGTAGTTTGGTGATAAAAGTACTTGCTTAGCATATATGAGGCCCCGAGTTGGATCCTCAGCACAGCAAAAACAAAAACAAAATCATCAAATTGTTTCTAATAGGGTTCAAGTGTCAAACAAAATCACCCTTTAGTAGCCAACACTAAGAGTGTAGTAGTGGTAGAGAGCTTGCTTAACATGCTGGACATCCTCAGTTCCACAGGAAGAGAGGAGATGAGGGGAAGGAAAAGAAAAAATAATTGGTGGGTGTATGTGTGTGTACACCTGGGATTGAACCCAGGGGTGCTTAACACTAAGCCACATCCCCAGCCCTTTGTATATTTTATTCTGAAACAGGATTTCCATGAATTGCTTAGGGCCTCACCAAGTTGCTGGGGCTGGCTTTGAATTTCCAATCCTCCTGCCTCAACCTCCCAATCTTCTAGGATAATAGGAGTGTGCCGCATGCATGCCCAGCAAGGGGAAAAAAATTCTTAAACTTGGTAACTAGTGTGGAAATTTTGTTCAGGGATTCTGGAACACTCCTAGACAGACAATAATCATAAGCCCTTTCAAAGTAAGCGCTTTTGAAGTAAAGAGTGCACTTTCTAATACAGTTTTATTCTATAAAAGTTTCAGCAACATAGAATAAAGGGATATTCAAATGTGGTAGGTTCAAAGTAGACATACATTAACATATAATGCACAGGGAAATAAATTAAGTTTTGATCCTTTCATACAATAAAAATGGTAAAAATTTTTTTTAACAAAATCTGATTACACTGAGGTTTACTAATGAAGGGTTGACATGGTTTTTCTCCTAGAAGAGACAAAAATCTAAGTTTACATCTGCCAAGAACATCAAATTAGATTTATATTGAATCTTCAAGAATGTTATCACTGTTACTTTAATGAACCAATAAGACTAACATCCAAATAGAAAGGTAGGAAGTTGCTCATTTTTTAAAAAAACTGGGAAGGGAAAAAAGATTTTCTTCTAATTTCTACTAAGTTATCAATTTTTTAAAAATGGATTAAGGAAACATCAGAAATTGTGCTCTATATGTGTAATATGAATTATAATGTATTCTGCTGTCATATATAACAAATTAGAATAAAAAATTTTTTAAAAGGGGACATCAGAATTGTTTGTGAAGGAGTTAATTATTTAGCTTTACACCTCTTTGTTCTCTACATTTTAACATGACAAATAAAATTCAAGAAAGATAATGCAAAGTAAAGATTCACAAAATACAACAACTACAGTTAAGCACTGAGGGGAGGGGCTGGAATAGTGGCTCAGTGGTAAAGCACTTGCCTGCAAGCATGAGGCACTGGGTTCATTCTCAGCACTACATATAAATAAATAAAATAAAGGTCCATTGACAATTTAAAAAAAAAAAAAAAAGAACTGATATAGCAAAACTTTATGAAACTGAAATCTTTCATAATACAGACTAAATAGCTAAATCAAATGAAGAAAATTTAAAATAATTCATTTTTTACATTCAAGAAATAAAACAGTAACCTGGCTTAACTTTTCACTGAAGCCAGGCACAGTAGTGCATGCCTATAATTCCTCCAACCCAGGAGGCTGAGGCAGGAGGATTGCAAGTTCAAGGCCAGACTCTGTCTCAAAACATAAAAAGGGATGGGATTATAGGTCAGTAGTACAGCATCTCTGGGTTCAATTCCCAATACTAAAAACAAAGCATTAAGTTCTACTTAAATTCTGAAACCAAATTGTTAAAAATATAGTTCTAAATATTTTACACTGTACTTCACCCACATAATAGTTGAAGATTTTATGCAAAATATTTATTTAAAAAATGGAGTGCAACCATTGTACTTTTAAAAAACTGTGGGGCTGCGGTTGTGGCTCGGTGGTAGAGTGCTGGCCTAGCACCTGCGTGGCCCAGTTGAATCCTCAGCATAACGTAAAAATAAAGCGATTGTGTACAACTAAAAAACAAATGTTTTTAAAGATTATTTAAAAAATTAAAAACTGTGCCAGAATTACTTTACAAATCACTTATTACTAAACTATCTTTGGTGCAAGATTACAATGCATGGATACTTGTGAATATACGTCAAAACTGAATAGTCTAAATTGACACACATATCATCATAACAACTTAGCAATCAGTTTGTTTTTGCGGGGGGGGAGGTAGTTCACACATTACTTGTTGATTTGTGCATTGCAGTTGGAAAATTATACTCGAGAAAATTTTTTGCAGCATTGCCAAGTACGGATTTAACAAAAATTTAATTTTGTGTCTGAAGATTCTATGCTATCACTGGTTTTACTGTCTGGTGTGCTGTCCTTAGCACTACTCATTTTTTTTTTTTCATTAGTACCACAGTGCTCTAAACATACCACATAAGTTGGTTTTCAGAAATATACTGACAAGGTGCCTTATAAGCACTAAGAATTCTAGGCTCCTGGCTCACAGTGTGCCTTTAAAAAGATAAATGTGTATCCAGGTGCCACTGGTGAATACACTTGCTGCTCTGTTTACCTTTTAAAGGTGTGACAAACAGAATTATATCATGTAACAATTATATGATAAAAGGTTACAAACCAATTTTTGGACCCCCCCCCCCCAAAAAAAATGGTGCAACAATTACACAATGTTGACAATTATACAGTGATATTCAGTAATGCAAATTTTAAGTGTAAAAATATTTTATACTATACAATCTTTAAAAATATATGTGTAGCCGGGCGCGGTGGCGCACGCCTGTAATCCCAGCACTTTGGGAGGCTGAGGCAGGAGGATCGCGAGTTCAAAGCCAGCCTCAGCAATGGCAAGGCACTTAGTAACTCAGTGAGACCCTGTCTCTAAATAAAATACAAAAAAAGGGCTGGGGATGTGACCCAGTGGTCGAGTGCCCCTGAGTTCAATCCCCAGTACCAAAAAAAAAAAAAAAAAAAATATATATATATATATATATATGTGTGTGTGTGTAACTAGAATGTAAAATTACATTTGAGGAAAAGTTATGACCTCCTACCAGCTAATTTTATAAAATTGAACTCTTCAATAAAGCTGATATTTCAACTTTAAAAAAAACAGTAATTAAAAAATAAGTTTTTAAAGAGTGTTGTCAAAGAACACAAGATTTATAAAAACTGCGCTATGAAAAAAGTGACAAGCTAATGTATTTAGCATAATGTTGACGTGCAAGAAACACACACTGTACTTTTCTTAAGAAATAAATTCCACAAATTCAAGCTAATTATCATCACACTAAATATAATAAATGTAGACAAAATGTTGAAAATAAAGCATCCTTAAAGCTGAAATCTCTCCTATCCTCTTTAGACTTATTTTCAGGATACATTCTGATTAGCTCTTTGTAGTAGTACCCCAAAGAGCTAAAGTATCATTATGGCAGAGCTCTTCATCTAGGAAAGATGACAACTTTGAACTACAGAAACCTACTTCCTACAGCTAAAGTGACTGAGAACTGTGAAAGTACTGAGAACCTCCAGAGAATAATCCTAATGCCTGAACTTGAAATAAGATCTCTTGTCCTACTTTGGAAACAAGTCCAACTCAGCTGTTCTCAGACAATACAACAAACATATCTTTTGAGATATACTTATCAAAACTCATTTCATCTTCAGAAATTCCAGTTCTAAATCCCTTCTGTAGTCCCAAAAGTGACTTTACAGCTTCAAATAAACAATTCTATCAACAATATTCATTTTTTAAAAAACCAAATGAATACTTATTGTGATACTAGGGACTAGACACCCAGGGCATTCTACCACTGAGCTACATCCCCAACCCCAACCCCAACCCCACCCCTTTTTTTTTTTTTAATTTTAAGGCAGGATCTTGCTAAGTAAGTTGCTGAGGCAGACTTGAACTTGAGATCCTCCCAGTCACTACATCCCCAGACTTTTATTTTATTTTATTTTTATTTTTGTATTTTAAGACATGGTCTTGGGCTGGGACTGTGGCTCAGCGGTAGAGCGCTCGCCTAGCACATGCACGGCCCAGGTTTGATCCTCAGCACCACGTATAAATAAATAAACGCATTGTGTTACAACTAACGCAAATAAATAAATATTTTTTAAAAAAGACAGGGTCTCATTAAGTTGCTTAGAGCCTCACTAATTTGCTAAGGCTGGCCCCAAACTTGCAATCTTCCTGCTTTGGCCTCCCAAGTCACTGGGATTACAGGCATGCTCCATGGCACACAGAACAAAGTTTTTTTGTTTTTTTTTTGTTTTGTTTTGTTTTTGTTTTTGTTTTTTTTGGTACTGGGGATTGAACTCAGGGGTACTCAACCACTGGGCCACATCTCCAGCCCTTTTTTTTTTTTTTTTTTGTATTTTATTAGACAGCGTCTCACTGAGTTGCTAAGTGCCTCGCCATTGCTGAGACTGGCTTTGAACTCGCGATCCTCCTGCCTCAGCCTCCCAATGCTGGGATTACAGGCGTGCGCCACCGCCCGACTAAGCACAAGTCTTAAATGAAATTTTTAACCATGCCATAAAAACCTAGAGCAGGTTCTTGTTTAAGACAATAATATCACTAGGCACAGTGGCACACGCCTATAATCCCAGCAGCTCAGGAGGCTGAGGCAAGAAGATCTCCAGTTCAAAGCCAGCCTCAGCAAAAGCAAGGCTCTAAGGAATTCAGTGAGACCCTGTCTCTAAATAACATACAAAATAGCCAGGTCTGGGCATGTGGCTCAGTGGTTGAGTGCCCCTGAGTTCAATCCCCAGTACCAAAAAAAAAAAAAAAAAAAACGAGAGTAACATCATCCCAGAATTTTTGTCCAGTTAGCATATGTGCACAGAGACTGAAGAGAGTAAAAACTGGAATTATGAAAACCAGAAACAATTACAGAACTTTAAATTCAGAACATTACTGGTCTAAACATATGCTACCAATACAAGAACTAATCGCCATGTGGTCTGAGACCTAAAATATCACTCACCTAAACTGACTTGTTTAATATAAAATGCACTTCAGATCTCAAAGACTTCATGTGATAAAAGGACCATAAACTACTTTGATATTTTTTATATTGATTATACTGAAACCTTAACATTTGGGATATACTGTGTTAAGTAACATAATTTAAATTATTTTCACTCAGGCTAGAGAATGCAGCTCAATGGTAGAGTACTTGCCCAACAAGCACAAGGTCTGGGTTCAAAACCCAGCACTGCAAATATATACACATATACATTTTTTTCCACTCTTTTTTTTTTTTTTTTTTTTTTTTTTTTTTTTTGGTACTGGGGATTGAACTCAGCGGCACTAGACCACTGGGCCACATCCCCAGCCCTTTTTTGTATTTTATTAGAGACAGGGTCTCACTGAGTTGCTAAGTTGCTAAGTGTCTCACCATTGCTGAGGCTGCCTTGGAACTTGCGATCCTCTTGCCTCAGCCTCCCAAGTGCTGGGATTACAGGCGTGCGCCACTGCGTCCAGCTAAGGCCCTGCCTCTTATTGTGTTCATTTCTTTCTATTTTTAAGACCTAGCATAGTTACTACCCTGATTTTTTTTTTTTAACAAAGTGGGTCCTTTAAACAGATTCACTGATAAATGGACATGTAGGCATATAGATGGTAAATCAAATATAGCAAAATATGAATTACAGAATCTAGACGGTATTTAAGTACTCAATATACAATACCTTTACATAAAATTTTTCACTATAAAATTCTAGGAAAAGAAAGCAAAGACTACAAATGAAGACTGTGAGAGGCTCATGTATTCTCCAAGTTTATAAATAAAATGGATTCACTTTAAAGAAAAAGAGATATATGTGTACTGAGAGTGGAAAGAACCAAACAGGTATTTGTTCCTTCTATCTCTAACTTTAGACTGCATACAAAGACAGGTGGTCTTGAGCACTTATTCTTACCTCAAACAAAGTGCTACTAGCTAAGCTTTATTCATTCTAGGACAATCCAAATCTGTAGAATCAAGGCCCTTTGCCTGTTTTGAGCCATGATAATCTATTTCATATTTTATCTGAGTTTCTAACACCCCCTTAAACTGACCTTTAGATGAAGAAACAGCTATCCAACCTGGCATAATGTAAATGGTTCGTCCTTTTGTCCAGATTCTAGTCTTTCATTCCCAAGGTCCTCTACAACAATGTCATGGGTTCTTGCAGCAGACTCTGGAGGAAACTAATTTCATCCATGGCATAGTCCCTGACACAAAGAACTCAAAAATGTTTTCTGGATGAAGGAAACTCATGCTTTAGAATGTTATAATCACACTTATAATGAGTGATTAGTTTCACATTTACACATACATTGTGCTAAGAGAAGAAAATGTCCAAGCTAGTTTTCTGAAGTTGAATATTTAAGGGAAGATCTAGAGTCTTTTCTGTAGAGCACTAATTAGAGGATGGAGCTGGAAATAAAAGGCTGATAAGTTCTTTTAACTAACACTGGGGGCGGGGGGGGGGGGAACCCTACATTTTAATTATTAATAGTCTCTTGGATAATACCAGTAGGTTCATCAGCTTCAAAATACCATAAGCATGAACTAAAGGGGAGAAGACAAATTAGGTGAAGATAAGAATTGACAGGAATTCAATTTCCAAATGACCCAAATGCATTTGGAGCTCATCTGCTCTTTTCTGTTGTTGCTTCCAAAGGACTGCAGATCATGCACTTGCTGAATTTTGCCTTTGTCACACATGACCTAACAAGGAAGGCATTCATTATGCCATAGTAGCTTCCCCTAAGTATCTGGTTCTAAACAGCTGCAAATTTTGGAAGGTAACACTAAATGATGTCTCTCTAGTATGTTATTTCATCAACAAATATTAAAACAAGATTACAGTCTACTAGAATATCAAAACTGAAAAATTAAACTCACCAAATTTAAAAAATAAAGTAGAAAATATAAGAACTAAAATTCTATATTGTTAACAATTGACCCAATAAACAAAGAATTTCTAATACTGCACTCTCATTCTTCATTACATTTGCTTTTCTCCATCAGAAAAATGCCACATCAATAATAACTGATTTAGTCCCTTCAAATGCTGTAAATAAGATGACAAAATGTCTTAGAATAATATTTTTTAAGCCCAATCTGTAACTTCTATGTAGCTATTTATAAGAAGTAAAAACTACTTCCTAGGCCCAAATCTGTAAAGCGTGGGTGAAAAACATCCTGCCAAAAGTAGAAAGACTATAAAACATGTTTCATAAGAGTTATGACTTATTATACAAAGATACACATAAGCTGGCTTTTTTTTATACCTGTCACTGCTCCTCAGTGATATCAGAATACACTAAGACGTTTATCCTCCACCTATTAACTCATATTCCATAAGGAAAAACAAAAACATCATAATTGCTAAGCAAAATAGAGGAGAAAAATGTACTACCAAGGAACAGCTATAGTATATTATCATCAACTATGTTTTAAAACTCACATTTAGTTTTACTTCCATCCCTTCCCATTTATACTAGGAACACAACAGAGCCATGCAGCCTGCCCCAGAAGGCTACTACTGGGCAAAGACTAATGCAGGTGTTCCTTTTTGTACCTCCTTCATTCCATCAACACCTGTGATCATCCTTTCATCTTAAAGGGGTAGGCTAATTAACACCCCCTATTAACTGCTTCCTGTTAATTCAGGTGCCTATAAGTCTTTGGACCTAAAAAGGCTCAAATTGTATCTTTAGGGCCTTCATTTAACATTGTCACCATACAATTCCTAATTTCTTAAAAGGAAAAAATAGAATTGACAATTTTCAGTATTGTCAAATTCCCAAGATTGTGATGAAGATCAAAACAGGATTTATTGGAAAGCCTTGTCTTATGAATGTCCCATCAAATCCAATTGTAAAGGATTGGAGGCATAACTCAGTGGTGGGTGCTTCTTGCAGGAGGCCTCAGTTCAATTCCCTGTACTTCCAAAAAAATAAAAATAAAATCCAATAGCAATTAACAGTGGCAATTTTGCTTTTATTTCCTGCATTAATAGATGATATAACTTCCAGCCACATATTGATGCAAAAATCCAGAGATAAAGTTTCATTTGCTCTAAAGAGCAAATGGCAAGCAGGAAGTGTTGGAAAAAATAAAACAAAACCTATTACAAGTCAAGGTCAGTGAGGAAAGATTGAGGACTCCTACAGAAGCTTCCTGCTGAAAACACTAATTGTAATTATGCTTCAATTTCAAGTTGACTACTTTTGGAACTAGATTCCATTTACATGATTCTACAGAGAAGGAAATTATGAAAAGTATTGATACGCTGGAACATTTGAAGAGGGCCAATAGGGCAAATGACCAGATCCTGTTCCAGTCTGACCTCTTTTCACAACTATGGAAAAAAAATTCATAGGCAAAACAAATCACTTGTTTCAAAGCTTTGTAATTTCATATTTGAAAGCACTACTGACAAAATTTTAGTTACCTGTTCAGACAAGCAGTCCTGGGATATGTTATTAAGTTATAACCCAGTATTAGTAAGAAAGCAAGAAAAAGGCTGTTGCTGAGTTATAACCATAGAAAACCTTCAATTATCCGTAATTGATGGGATGGGGGATACACAGGGACAAACTGGATAAATTTAATTCTCTGGTGATTATTATTTAAGAAGAATGTCGGATCAATTCAAAGTTCCCTCCTTTACTATATAAAAATGTTCATTTAAGATCAGCTCTCCTTCCTCCTAAACATTCCCTAACAAAAAATCCTAACAAGCAGATACCTGGCCAAAAATGTAAGACAAACTCCAAATGGCTCTATTTTTTTCAGCAATTGCAATCACCAACCATCAAACTATTGAGTTTTAATTTTCTGAAAATCACCTACATTAAACACCCGCATCCTCTCTTCCCCGCCAAAACCCTCCTACCCTAGTTTAGATTTTTCTGGATCAAATATATCTCTCAACTGCACTAAAAATGACTGTTAGAGCTGAAGTTTAACCAGTTGACCGCTATTACATTAAAACTGGAAAACGCTGATATCCAGCAACTTTCAATTCAAATCCGCTGCGATTCCAGGCGTTGACAGAAGACCGAACTTCCTTTTTCTCCCCCATGGATCCTCCTGGCCCTCCCGCGAGCTAACGATCCCTCGCAGGGCCTGCTATGACATCACAGCCCCTCTCCTGGAAACCCCTGACGTCAAAGAGACGCGGACCCACAGGCACTATGACTTCATCGTCCAACGGCGCGTAACTGCAGTTGACCTGCGCCAGCCCGGAGGAAGCATCCGCGCCTCGGTCCTACCCGGTCCCCGAAGGAAGGTTAAAGACAAGCGCCAGCTCACCTGCGCTGGGGCAGGGAAGGGCAGAGTGGCCGAGCCCAGGCGGGCGCGACCGCACGACGCGACCCCAGTTCCTCACCGCCCAAAGGTGGAGCGCCGGTCGGGTGCCTGTGCACGGCCTATCCCCGTTCCCCCGGCTCCTCCAGGGGCCCGGGACCCCGCTCCCGCCCGCCGGCCCGCACGACCCTCAGCGGGCCCGCACGCGGGTGGAGGGCGCCCGAGAGGAGGCGCGGGCCGCGGGTCCCTGCCGAGTCGCGCCGGGCGCCGCGAGCCCGGGACCCACAGGCGGCACCCCCGCCCCCACCCGCCCCGCGCCCCGGGAGTGCCGGCGGGCGGCGGGAGGGGGCGGGGAGCGGCCACGGTGGCCGCCGGCCCGGGCCGCGTTGCCCCTCGCGCCCACTCCACCCGGCCCCGGCCCACCTGTGCTCCTGCCCCGGCCGGGGCCTGGCCCGGGGCTGCACCAGCCCGATGAAGAGGCGGCGGCAGGCCTGGCTCGCTCCCCACAGCTGAGGCGGACAGAGCACCCAGCGCGGCGCGGCGGAGCCCAACGCTCGCCCCGAAACCCATTTGTTTGGCTAAAACGGCGTGACGTCACGCGCCGGCCCAATCGACGGTTGGCCGGGGGAGGGGCCTTGGAACCAGAGAGTGGTAGCGCCCCCTGCCGGGCCCTGGGAGAGCTGAGCGGGGAAAGGGGAAAGAACAGGGAGAAGCGTCTGCTGGCCGCCAACTGGTGGCGAGGAGCAACCGGGGCGCGAGAAATCCAACCCCCAGGCTAGCCAGATTGGCAGTAACACCAGGGTTCAGCAACAAACATGACAAGTTTATTAATACTCGTGGGTAGGCCGGAAGCTATAAAGGTATTAGATACTTATTAGATATCCTAGTAGATTTGGGTCGCGGTCTTGCTTGGTTCTGCTACTTGGAAACTGAGATTCAAAATTGTAATTTGCGAATCGAAGGGTTCTGGAGAATTCCTTCTGTCATTCTTTCCCATGCAAATTGTGGCAGGGTCAGCAGTCCAAAGTGAACAAATTTTGAGGTTGACAGTCTTAAACTGTTAGTCTACAGAAGCTTAAGGGCATGTTGATGGTGAACGTAGAATAGGTTTTTAATTCTTTACATCCAAATCAGAGGGCAAGAGGCTTTTTATCCTCGATTCTTATAATTATCGCTGCTTTCATTGTAAGAAGTAATTTTAACCACATTGGGCAATAAAGAAAATGTCCACGTGATGACAATAAGGAAAAATCCTTAAGACATGCTTTACATGGATTAACATTTGGTGTATTTTCTTTTTTTTTTTTTTTTTTTTTTTTTTTTTTTTTTTTTTGCGGGGGGTGGGGGCTGGTGGTATCAGGAATTGAACTCGGGCTCTCCACCACTGAAGCACATCCCCAGACCTACCTATTTTGTATTTTATTTAGAGACAAGGTCTCACTAAGTTGCTTAGCACCTCCCTTTTGCTGAGGCTGGATTTGAACTCCCGATTCTCCTGTCTCAGCTTCCTGAGCCGCTGGGATTACAGGTGTGCGGCCACGGCAGGGCTGCACCTTTTACCCCATGCATATTTATTAATAATGTGATTATAGTGTACACACAGATTTTGGATCCAGTTTTTACACTTTTATGAACATTTTTCATATTTATTCATAAGCTTTATAACAACTGCAAAAAATTAAATGAACATATGTAATTTACTGCATTAATTCCCTATTATTGGACATAAGTTATTTCATTCTCTTTTTACCATTAAAAAGAAATCAGGGAACTGGGGGTGTAATTCAGTGTTACTGTACTTAGCATGCATAGGCCCTGGGTTCAATCCCTAGCACCGAAGGAAGGAAGGTGGGAAGGGTAATTTTGATTTTAGCCAGTCCCTTAAAAAGCAATTTAGTCCAATTATAAAACTGCATTTGTAAAATATATGTATGAAATCTTAAATATGAAAAGGTAAAGATAAAAATAAAAAGAAAATAAATACATCCTATAATCCCACCAAGAAATAACTACTCAATAACTTCATCTACACCTTTATCTATATATAATTTTTAAATTGAGGAGGCATACATCTTGGGCATCAAACCATATGTCTTATTTAGTATATGATTAATATTAGCTTAATATATCATGCTCATTTGAAGCTCCTTTATATCATATTTGTCTCAAAATTATAAAACTTCAATATATCTTTTCATCTCAAATACTTTCCTCCTTAAAGCCTCTTGCTGCTAATTTTTTCCTCTTCTCATGTGACCCTTATTTTACTGAACATACATCTTCCATTTGTGTATTTACTATCCCCTGCTAGACTCTAAACTGCTGGAAAACATGGATTGTATCCTATCTACCAAAGAGTCTCATGCTTCATTCATTTTAGTGATCTGCACTTTTCTCAGGCTGGTAGTGGTCTCCATTTTACAATGGTATTTATTGCAGTTTATTAGTATCCAACATTTATTTCATTTATGACATATTCATGCATGCATTATACTACATACATTACTTATATTGTTTCATTTCATCAGAAAAACACTTCTGTGATGTGTTATTACAGATGAGGAAACTGAGGCTTGAAGAGTTAAGCCATATGATCAAGACTGCACAGATAAAAAATAAAAACTAAAAAAAAAAAAAAAAAAAAAAAGGATTGCACAGATAGTATAAAACCAAACAGCAAAGATTCCAGAACCCGTATCATGTCACTATATTGTAAAAGCATTATAACTACAAGCCAGGTGTGATAGCACACCCTTTAATCCCAGCTACTTGGGAGGTTCAAGCAGGAAAATCTTAAGTCCTAAGTCAGTCTGGGCAACTTAGCAAGATCCTGTCTTGAAAAAATAAAAAGAGGTGGGGATGTAGCTCCATGAAAAAGCTCCCATGGGTTCAATACCCAATACTGAACAAAATAAAAATTAAAAAAGACATTGCAACTACGAAGCACAACACATATTGAGCTGAAATGACAGTAGTTTACATGTGGATGGCACATTTGACATTCATTGTCAAAAGTTCCATTTGAGTCTGTGTGGTCAAGTACAGGTGCTTCTCAGACTATCTGTGGTTTAAAATTGGGGTTTGGGGGGTTGCATTGTGAACTGATTATTTTATAAAATGTGAAACTGAATAAAATGACCATAAAAATGAAATTAGTGAAAGCACAAATTATTTATTGTTAAGACAATAGGCATAAAATTACTCTGTCAAATTTCTAGTAAAGGGCTCAGGGGGTAGCTCAATGGTAGAGCACTTACCTAGCATGTACAAGACCCTGGATTCCATCCTCAGCACTGCCAAGTAAAACTCATGCACTCAATTTCTATTCTTGTCATGGTCTGGCTAGTGGACTATACTCAATACTGGAACAGAGAAAAAATGGGGAGGCAGTAAAACTATGTTAGCAAATCCCTCCTTTGAGGCCACCAGAAGGCCAATAGAACCAATGCAGTAAGTTATGTCACAGGCCCTGTGATGGGCCCTCAGGAGGGAGCACCCAAGGTAGGCACGGGGTGGGGGCTCAGTGAGGTCATGGAAATGATTGGAGCTGAAAGAAGAATAAGACTAAGTTGTCCCAAGGTGACACAGTAGCAGACAGGATCTAACTATATACAGTATATAACTGTGGTTATTCCATCAATTATTAGAAATTAGTGTCTCAAGCCAGCAAATATTGTATTTTAACACCCAGTGCAATGATTTGTCTTGTACAGACTTGGTTTCATCTCTGCTCTCTGCTCAGGAAAAAAAAAATACAAAAACTAATAAACTATCACTTATTGCTTAATAAGGTCATGCCTATCTTCTAAGGAAAAATAGCCACCATCATCTCCCTTGACCCTAGGATCTTCATCCTTTCCAAACTCACTGTCTACCTCTAAAGAAAGGAAAGCAAAGGGGCAGACTCCATTAGACTTTGTATCTAGGCCCATCTTTACTGAATAACCTAAGCCACTGGGTGTGATAATGCTTTTCCCTTGCCCACCTGATTGAATTATTATGAAGACCAAATAAGAAAAGAGCAGGAAGAATGCTCTCAAAAGTTTAAACTTTACAAAGGTAAGGCATGCATTTACCTATGCCTAGAATATGGTCATTGGAGCATGTTTGAAGCACTAAGCTTATTCTTAAAACTTATGCATGCATGAAGCACAGTGGTAGCAGTGGGTGACTGGGCAGGGACTGCTTAGCCTTGAGTATCATTCACAATAAATAGGACAACTAAAGAGAAACAGAAGGACCAAGACAGCAAACTATCGATATGGGCTAATCTCAGAATTGAGATCAGTGATCATGAGGGACATAAAATTGAGTACTGAAACCAAAACCAGAAAAACAACAGAAAATCACAGTTCTTATCCTTACATTTTGGATTTTGTGCCCCTGTGAAAATCTGATAAAAACTAAGAGTCTCTCTCCTCAGAAATAAAAAGGCACAGACATTTCAAAAGTTGGGTTTTGTTGTTTTTTGTTTCTTGTAGAGTTTTTATTTTTTGTTTTTTGTTTTGTTTGTTTGTTTGGTTTGTTTTGTTTTGGTTGCTTTGTTTTTTGAGCTACATCCCTAGCCCCCTCCCCCCACTTTTCTTTTTTCTTTTTTTTTTTTTTTTCTTTTTCTTTTTTTTCTTTTTTTGAGATAGGGTCTCACTAAATTGCCAAGGCTGGCTCGAAATTTGAGATCCTCCTGCCTCAGTCTCCTGAATCACTAGAATTACAGATGTGTGCCACCACACCCAGCGTCATTTCTTTTAAGTCCTTTAGATCTTGCTTTATGGTTACCTATACTCTCATAAGGGGAGTAAAAAATAAATAAATAACATGTAGAGTAGTGACAACAGCCTCCTCCAATAACTCCAGAAGATGGGAAAGCAGAAAGATGGACAGTACCTGCATCCTTGAAGACATCATTGAAACACTGACAATCAATCTCTGAGAAGCCTTATCATGTGAGATAATAAATTCTATTGCTATTTAAATCATTTATAGTGTTTGTTTGTTTGTTTGTTTTGTTTTGTTTTGTTCTGTTTTGGAGGTGGTGGGGTGGTAACCAGGTATTGAACTCAGAGGCACTTTACCACTGAACCACATCTTCAGGCCTTTTTTTGGCTTTTTATTTTGAGACAGGGTCTCACTAAGTTGCTTAGGACCTCACCAAGTTGCTGAGGCTGGCCTTGAACTTTCGATCCTTTTGCCCCAACATCCTGAGTCACTGGGACTACAAATGTGCACCACTAGGTCTATCTATAGGGGTTTTGTTAAATTGTACCCCCAAAATTGTAGCTGATACACATTTAATATTTTTATTTTGTTTGATATGTTGAATAGAAAATAAAATGTAGGAGAAAAGACAATGGCCTACTCCTTTGGGAGCTAGCTCTATAATTGTCTAGTAATAAAATAATTTTGCTTTGCTTCCAGAATATTCTTTAATTAATGATACCAGAAATTGATAAAATCAGTAGGGAAAAAACATTGTCAATTCATAAGACTATGTTCTTTAAGCAAATGAGCAGGAACTTGTGTGACATTTTGAAATCTTTAAGAAAATGACATTTTCCAAGAATTGAAATTTAATTTAGAAGAGCCTATAGCAGTAGCATGAGACAAATGAGCCTACCCTATTTTTAAGCACACCTAATTCACAGGAGCCTGCTGTACCAAAGGAGGAGCTACCTAGTTAAAATAACCTAGTTACATCAACTTGCTAAAATAATCCAGAGAGTAGATTTTGCTCAGAAATGAGTTCTTTGAAATAGTCAGCAACTTATTATGCAGTTTCAGAGTTTGCTGACATTTTCTTACCAGACAGAATGATGATTTGAATGCCAAGTCTTGCTTTGAAATATCCAAAGACATTTCAAAAAGCACAGAGTTCAGATGTCAACATTCCCTTAGGGAAAAAAAAATAACCCACGGTATTTTGTCCATTAGCATTGGACCAGAACTGGGGGTGTCATCTCATATTTTCCTTGGAATTCTTATGATAACTCTTTTCGAATGCACCAATGTACAGGCTCTATCATACTAGTATATTACGGTTTACAGGCACTCTAACAGAATCCCACTGATCTTTCACACCTCACTTCTTGCCCCTTCCTAAGACTGTTGACCTACATGTATTTTTGTGTGCCTTCAGCAAGACACAATCTGACAATAATCCATACATGTATTATTAAGTTGACCCTGTGTTGTCCTTTCTCTGGATGTCCTTCCCCCCAACAAAGCCAAAGTGTACCTTCAAAATTGCATAAAAACACAGTGTGGGCATCTGATTGCTCCCTTTGGTCTGTTCCTCAAAAGTCCATGTAGTGAAAGCTTGGTCCCCAGTGTGGTAGATCCTTTAAGAGGAAGCTCCTCATGGGAGGTGACTGGGTAATGACCAGCCTAGGAAAGGAATGAATGCTGGTCTTTTAGAGTGGGTTAGGTCTCACAGGAGTGAATTAATTCCCAAGAGAGTGGATTGTGATAAAAAGAATGAGCCTGGTCCCTCTCCAGTCTTTTGCTTCCTCTCTTGTCATATAAGCACTCTAACATACAATCCCTTCATGTGATGCCATCCACCATGTTGTGACACAACATAGAGATCCTGCCAGACACCACTGCCATGCTGTTTGAGGCTGCCAGCCACTAGAATTATGAGCCAAATAAACTTCTTTTCATCAGGTCCCACTTCACCTCAAGTATTTTGTTATAGCTACACAAAATGGATTTAGACACTCCTCTTGATTCAGAGCTACTATGGTTTGGTTATCTCAGAGATAACATTTTCACACTCACATTACATGCTTCTTAATGTCCTATTGCTCCTGTGGCTTTTGCCATCTGTTACTTTTATTGTTGCTG
The DNA here is from genome assembly GCA_025594165.1 of Tamias sibiricus. Taxonomy (NCBI): domain Eukaryota; kingdom Metazoa; phylum Chordata; class Mammalia; order Rodentia; family Sciuridae; genus Tamias; species Tamias sibiricus. The sequence goes on from CM046659.1 coordinate 53,431,417, forward strand.
CACTTCGCTAGCTTTCTGCATGTTTCCTTCTCTCTTTTGCCTCTGTCCTACCCATTACCCATATTTTTTTACTTTCTTATCAAAACACTTGATTTTTATAGTCATCACTGGCTAAGACTCCCCCACTGGTCTGAACCTGGTATCACTTTACTGTGCGCACTGAGCTTCAGCTTGAATCCTCTCCCTTTCTCAGCTCCTTTTTCCCTTGCCTGCCGGTCAACGACTACTTTCACGTGACTGCATGCGTTTTCTGTTTTACATTTCCAGTACTGCTAAAGCTCCAGCTCTCATTCCTCTGAATAAAACTAATGTGTGATTAATTCGTGTGGTCACTAGGTCCACTCTCAAGTTCATTAACTACTTCTCTAAATGTCCTAAATATGTTGTCGCATCTGTACTATTTTGAGTGTAGACATGCTTAAGACTTGATTTTCGGCTTTCAGAAATACTCTGACAATAAAAGCCCTGAAGGAAAATCACAGGAGTGTTTTTTAAGCTCCAAAATTATTGGTTAAGCCATCCTTCTATCAAGAGTCTATTCAAAGTATAAAATGAGTAAAATTGGTATTTCTCATTTCTTCCATTTCTATCATTGCTCTTCACGTTGCAAGCAGAAAAGAGGTTTATACCTACATGTTCACATTCACCTCCTCCAACATTGATGCCCCTTGGACTTCTTCCCTGACTCCCTAAACAAATCAGTCATTCCCAAGGTCTACGATCTGATATAGTACTTTGTTCCCACTAGTGCTATTTCATGCAAAACTTGTTTGTGTGATTTATCTCTGTAGTGAGCTACCCTTCTCCCTGTGTGAGCTCTTTTTAAGGGCATACACAGTGAGTGGATGAACGATCCATGAGAATAATTTCATTTGCTACATCAAACTATTCAGAGGTAAATATACCTTTTCTATTAAGTGCCACCTTTGTGGATCTTTACATAAATGGAACAAAATCAAAGAGTACAGCCCTCCCTAAAGGCCATAGATTTGTGATCCTGAAATAGTTAGTCTTCCTTACCAGAACATTACTAGAATCTCGGTGGCCTTTGTAAAAGTTCACATGTTCCTTGGTGCTTTTTCATAGGGAAAATGATTTACATGTTCCCTCCACAGTTTGATGCCAAATGTTACCAGAGTGGAGCTCATTGGGACTACAATTTTCCCAATGTTGTCAAAGATAAATTACATAATCTTTTGTTATTTTAATAATTTTGTAGCAAGGGTTGTTTTCTTACTTGTTTCATGAGCACAGTTTAACATTTGTTTAGGAAGCAATTGAACCCAACAATTTTAAATAAAAATTAAAATATCTAAGTGCAGAATGCATGGATGTTTGCAAAATTATTCTGAAATTTCAGGTATTCTTAAATTTATTTCATAAATATAACAAGTAAATGCAAATTTTTCATTTGTGAAGTTTAGAGAGGCTGTGAAGAAAACCCTTGAGTGAAAAAAATCCTATTTCTTACCTCTTGGTATTACTGACATGAAGGGAAAATAAACCCTTATTTTCTCTTCTTATCTCAAAGCATTTGTGAAACATAGACTATTAGTCAAACATATAAAAATCTTATCATATAAAACAGATAATTCTTTGTTATGTGGGAGAAGTGAGGCTAAGATTTTCATCTTGACATACCCTGGCATTACTGCTCTGTTTCCACTGAAAAGACAATAACAAATTCCAGGCATTTATAAGCCACCTGGAATTTGAATTCTAGGGGCAAATGGTTCTGTAACGCTGTGAAGAACATACACTGGTAATGTGACAGAATATCAAAGTTCTTTCCTTCCTTTCTTCCTTCTTTTCTTCCTTCCTTGCTTTTGACCAGGGGAGGGCTGGGGATTGAACCCAGGCTTTACCACTGAGCTATACCTTTAGGCTCCAAATTTATTTTCTCACCACTAAATGATCTCCTATCAGCTTCCTTTCTGGTTGGTTCCATGCCATTCGGAGTCGTACACAAATAAAGCACAGAAATACATGCCTGACCTAATACAAAACAACAACTTTCAAAGAGCAACAATTATAGAGGAGGAGCCAGTGAGCCAAGAAACACATCAGGAGAACCCATACCTTTCCATCTTGTGTCTTTCTGGAGATAGATACATACAGCAAAGGCCTTGTCTGCAGCCATACTACCAAAAGCTCAAATCCTTGACCTCTATTTCTTACACAAAATATATTTAAAATATATTGTTAGGGTTAACAAAGCCAGCTCTAAACAAAAAGGTGAATAATCATCAAAAGTTTTCAAAGTCTTATGGAAAAAAGAAAAGTCATCACCTATGTCAAAGGCAGCACCCCAAATAAAGAAGTCATTCTACAATAATCTTAGATACTTGATGGGAAAGGAATTAGTAACACCAAAGTATACTTGGCGAATTTCTAGCTGAGAAAAAGCCTGAGTTCTGTGCAAGGTATTCTACAGTTTTGTCACCTGCTGCTCTTGCCACAGGGGAGAGAGGTCCCAGTAGACGAGAACTCAGAACTATAAAATATAGATTGGTTTTTCCTTAAATAAATGATAAGGTAACATCTAAACAGATCAAATGCTGGGTGAAAGGCAACCTAGGGAACTTTTGAAAATTGAAATGCACAGACATTGCCCCAGACCAATGGAAACAGTATCTCTGGAAGGAGGAACCCAGGCACCTGCAACTATGATGAAACAGGAAGAATTACTGCCATAAGGACACAGGTGTGATGATAAAGTGGCTCTGCAGAAAAGATCTGATTTGTATAGCATGGCCCCTTTCATGGGTGGTGTATATACTCCCATTGTGGTCAATCTCAAGCTACTAATGTGAAGACACTCAAAGTGGCGTTGGAAAAGATGTGCATAATCAGCTCTGACCAGCTCCTGTGTGCTAGCTCCAACACTCTGCCGTTAGGAGCTTTCCATGAGGAGGTAACAATAAAGGGTAAGAAGGCAATATATCACGTCCTTGGGTTTTTCTGCCTCTCTATAGCATCTGATGACTGACAGGAGGATGAGGGAAGGACCACCTGGACCAGTGGCTCCCAGTTCAGGTGGCAAGTGTAACCAAAAGAAGATCTGGAGTGTATCAGTGGGGAGAGCCCTAGGTTGAGGCCTCCCAATCCTATAGAGGATCCACATCGAGATGGAGTTGGCCGGAGGGAAGGATCCTTTTTCTGGGACTGTGACCCTAGGAGGGTAGCATATGATCCTTACAGAACACTGGACCTTGGATCTCCATAACATTGGAGTTGGATTCCTTATTCCTTGGAGATCTGGTCATTTTTAGGGTTCCCCAGTGATTTCTTGTTAGGCCTCTGCCAAATGCCCCATAGGGAATGTCAGCAGTTTATGTGTTCTTTTCCAAACACCTAAATGCATGCATTTTCTCTTCTTAAAGCATCAAGGTTTCCTCCCAGCCAACAGAGCTTGAAACTCTTGAAACTGATTATCATGAATCTTCCTTCCTTTCTTTCTCCCTTTCTTTCTCTTTTCTTTTCTTTTCTTCCTTCCTTCCTTCCTTCCTTCCTTCCTTCCTCCTTCCTTTCTTTCTTTCTTTCTTTCTTTCTTTTTATACCAGGGATTGAATCCAGGGCCACGTAACCACTGAGCCACATTCCCAGCACTTTTTTAATTTTTTAAATTGTGAGACAAGGTCTCACTAAGTTGTTGAGGCTGGCTTTGAACTTGTGATCCTCCTGCCTTGGCCTCTCAAGCCACTGGGATTACAGGCAGGTGTTACTGCACCTGGCTCGGGAAACTTTCTTTTTTCTTTTCTTTTTATTTATTATTCTTATTCTTATTTTGTTACTGGGGATTGAACCTAGGGATGCTTAACTACTGAGCCACATCTCCAGCCCCTTTTAGTTTTTATTTTGAGAATTTTTCTTCTACAGGGAATAAACTAGCTTTGATAACAAACAGCAGTTCTTTTGAGTTTTTATAAAAGAATTTGGTTTTGATTTTATTTATAGGAGTTCAGCTCTTCACATGCGTGACTGAGCTTTACATCTTTTTTTGGAAAGATTCTACTCTCTAATTATAGGGTAAACTACCTCTAAATTGTTTGAATTTTTTGTTTGTTTGTTTGTTTCTGGTGAAAATTCATTTCTTTTTCTTGATGCAATTCTGAAAGAACTTGAAGTGTCTGCCAAAGCTTTGACTTCTCTCTTCCTGGAATTTTTTGTTTTTTCTAATTGCAATCACACTCTTATTCATTTGAGACTTTTAAAAGGAGCATTAAGTGTATCAACTAATGTACCTTCAGCCATTAATTTACTATACGCTTCATTTTCTTCAAGAGGCTTTAAATAAGTAACTCAGCTGTGTGAATCCATTTCTTCACTCTCCTTTGGTATATCCCAGATCCCACCATGTATGCTTTCTTCTCCAGGAACAGCAGCCTCATCTCTCATTTTTAGAATATTTTTACCCTAGATTTTCCCTGACTTTATCATTTAGAATTTGTGCACTTCAGAGTTTCTAAACTTTCTGTTCTGTTGGATAAGTTCATTCATTCACTTTTCCATTCCATTCTTCAACTTCTTGTAAGCACAGCTTTAGGCTTTTTTGGAAAGCAGAATTTCATCCAGTGCCTCTTTTTAGTGCCTCCGATGTTGTTTTCAACTTTGTCATTTATGTTGAAGCCTGTTTTGCTTTCTGCTCCTTGAAATCTTATGTATTTCGATGCACCCTCTAAAGATGGAGTCTTATTTTTTAAATTTTTGCAGTGCTGGGGATGGAAGCCTGGACCTCACACATACTAGATAAAGACTCTACCACTGAGCTGCATCACCAGCTCTCCCACACCAGCCTTTTAAATATTTTTGTCTTAGCCAGGCGGGCACAGTGGCACACATTTGTAATCCCAGAGGCTTAGGAGGCTAAGGCAGGATGATCACGAATTCAAAGCCAGCCTCAGCAAAAGCGAGGCAACTCAGTGAGACCCTGTCTCTAAATAAAATACAAAATAGGGCTGGGGATGTGGCTAAGTGGTCGCATGCCCGAGTTCAATACCCGGTACCCCCCGCGCAATTTTTTTTTTTTTTTGTCTTGAGACAGGATCTTGGTAAATTTCCCAGGCTGGCCCTGAACCTGTGATCTTTCTGCTTCTGCAGAATATTGTACTTATAGTTACATTATAGTAACAATGACCAATGCTCATTTTAATGGTTATATTGTGATTTTATAGGTGAATGTTCTATATACTTCCCCTAAAGAATTTGGGGGCAATGGGGTGTCACGCTGGCAACTTACTCCAAATGATTTAAGATTTTTAAAAGTTTTCTATACTGTACAGGCAACTTTTCTGTAAATTTCAGATTTTTTAAATTAATAAGCTTTATTTTAAGGTATTTTTTAGGTTCATAACCAAATGAAGCAGAAAGTAGGTGGTTCCCATATCCCCCCTGTCCTCACACATGTGTATGCTCTTTCTGCCTCCACCTCCCAAGTTGCTGGGAATACAGGTGCGTACCACCACGAGTGGCAAGGCTGTACCTTCTTTATACTGTTAGTCATCAGCTCAATTTGTTTTAAGTGTTCAGATTTCTCTTTCCAAACTCTTTATTTTAGCCCCACTGTGGATATCCCACACTACAGTGGTATATTTGCTGAGCCTACATTGAGATGTCATTATCACCTAAAGTCCACAGTTTATATTAGGGTTTACTCTTGGTGCTCTACATTCTCAGGGTTTGGGCAAAAGTGTAATGACGACACCATTGTGGCCTTGTAAAGAATAGTTTCACCACCCCAAAATATACTCTGTGCTCTGCCTATTCATTCCTCTCTTGCTGCTCATCTTTGGTATCCACTAATCTTCTCCCCCACACCCCCAGTACTGGGAATTAAACCCAGGGGCACTCTACCACTGAGTTACATCCACAGTTTTGTTTTTGTTTTTTGGGTTTTTTGTTTGTTTGTTTTATAGTTTGAAATAGGATCTTGCTAAAGTGCAGAGGCTGACCTCAAACTTCAATCCTCTGTCTCAGCCTCCCAAATAGCTGTGATTACATGTGCCACCACACCGTGCATAGCCACTCATCTTTTTACTCTCCGTAATTTTGCCTTTTCTTTTTTGTCACATAGTTGGAATCATATAGTATGTAGTCTTTTCTAAATTCTTTTTGAATGGGGCTGCACTTGTCAAAAATTTGATGACTTTCTCAGACGGGCCATAATTCCAGTGGCCAGTTCTTTGTCTCTATTGCATGAAATAGGCTTTTAATAATTAAAACTACAACTATGAGTACTGCTACTTCCCACAGCAATCCATGAGGACCTAGGCCTTATCTGAGGTCCCCTGGCTATGCTGCCACCACCTGGCACAGTGTTCCCTAGGACAAGTGTACCACCCTCACTCTGAACCCCTCAGGTTGCCAGGAACAGAATATACTCTTGTACATTCCACCCAGAACAAACCGGTAGCTGCCACATACAGAGACCTCAATTGAGGTAGCAGATAGCTAGTAAAACATTGGACAATGGTGCTTCCTTTCATGAGTAACTATTTTATTCTCAAGCTCTGAAAACTTTATCCTGGCTACAAAGTTTACAGAAAACTCCCTATTTTCGGTTTCTTGGTTTTTGATGAAATTTAATGGTGCCTCAGGATTAGATAGCAATGATCTTCAAATGTTAATTTGTAATTTTTTCCCCCCCTGGCCTTTGAATATGAGTGGGGCAGGACACTGGAGTGGTTATGGAAAGTCTTCCAAAGGATTTCAATTTACCTCATTAATTTTACCTTTTAGTAAAACTAAGGATTAGGGGCTAGATCTATAGCTCAGTGATAGAGCACCTCCCTAGGGGACAATCCCCAGCAACACACACACACACACACACACACAAATCACATTTCAAGAATATATAGTCTGGGTGCTGGGATTGTGGCTCAGTGGTAGAATGCTTGCCTAGCACGTGTGAGGCACTGGGTTTGATCCCTAGCACCATATAAAATATAAATAAATAAAATAAAGTTGTAAAAAAAGAATATAGAGTCCAACTATTAGTGATGAAACATTATTTTCAATGATTCCTGCATATAGTGTAAAATGTTTGATGATACAGAGGTCCTTTGGGTGCTGCTGTTCACAACAATAATCTTAGCAGGTACAGGGAGCTGGATGGAGCTCTCCTCAGAAAGACAGGAGTACTGTGCCTCAATCATTAACAACAGAAAGCAACCCTGGGCTTTCCCATTGTCCTAGAAGGAGGAAGAGAGACAAGGAGGGCAAAGTCTAGTGCATAGCTAGGGCCAGCCTACATCAACTGAACTCCCAACTGGTCTACATATACTTTGAGCTTTCCTAGCCCAGCCTATATCAGCTGACCCTATGACACATGAGCAAGTCCCGCCAAGATTAATACAGCTGGGGCTGGGCTGGTGGCTCAGTGGTTGACTGGTTGACCTGACCAGCTCCTCAATGTGGAACCTATTCCTCAAGCCATAGGAATCCTAGGCCTTGTCCAATCAGTGAGTAGCTCTTGTTGATGAAACTGGATCATCTGGGAACGCCTTGATTTTTAACTTGAATAGGATTGAGGTGGCCTTGCTTATGTGGCTAATCTGGACTGGGCTGGGGGCAGTTGTACTAATCTTTTTTTTTTTTTTTTCCTTAGTTGCTGAAGGACCTTAATTTTATTTATTTATTCATTTATATGTGGTGCCAAGATTCAAACCCAGTGCTTCACACATGCTAGGCAAGCACTCAACCACTGAGCCACCAGCCCATCCCCAGCTATACTAATCTTGGCAGGGCTTGCTCATGTGTCATAGGGTCAGCTGATATAGGCTGGGCTAGGAAAGCTCAAAGTATATGTAGACCAGTTGGGAGTTCAGTTGATGTAGGCTGGCCCTAGCTATACACTAGACTTTGCCCTACCTGTCTCTCTTCCTCCTTCTAGGACAATGGGAAATCCCAGGGTTGCCTTCTGTTGTTAATGATAGAGGTGCAAGATAGTCTTCAGAGGGTAATTATCCAATTTGCACTTTTAATTCACTATTATTTAATTAAATTAATTTATTTGTTTTATTTTTGTTTCCCAGCACTGGGAATTAAACCCAGGGATGCTCTACCACTGGGCTACATTCCCGGTCCCTTTTGTTTGTTTATTTTTGAGACAGAGTCTCACTAAATTGTTGAGGCTGGTCTCAAAGTTGCCATTCTCCTCAGCCTCCTGAGTCACTGGGATTACAGACATGCACCACCATACCTGGATAATTATTATTTTAATTGTACAAATATATGGTGTACAGAGTGATAGTTCAATACATATATTTCTCCTGACTGCAAGATATCAGCAACTATTCTTTCCTTCTTTCCTCCCTCCCTTCCTTCTTACCTTCCTTCCTTCCTTCCTTCCTCCCTTTCTTACTCCCTCTCTCCTTCCCTTCCTTCCTTCCTTCCTCCCATCCTTCCTTCCTTCCTTGCTTTCCAGTACCATGGATTGAACCCAAAGTCTTACACATTTTAGGCAAGTGCTCTACAGCTGAGCTACATCCTCAGCACTGCCCTCCTCCACCCCACCCCCGCACTCTTTTTAAAAATCTTGTTTTGAGACTTGGGCTTGCTAAGTTTCTCAGGCTGGCCCTGAACTTGTGATTCTCCTGCCTCCCAAGTAGTTGGGATTACAAGTGTGTGCAACTATTCTAATGACCTTTTCTCTCCATGAAGTTCTCATCCTCAGGGAAAGCAAAGTTGTGTGGTACCAGAACCAAAGCAGATGGAGATATCTATTTCTTCTTTTGTTTCTATGTTTCACTTCACCAGCTCCAAAAGCACACCATCTTTTCTTGAATCTGTACCTGCAAAATGCATGCCCTGCACTCTCACTCTTTCCTCATGCCATGGAACTCCATTTTTAAACAGAAGCTTGGATCTAATGAGCAGAATCACATGCAAAAAGGGAAGCAGGGGAAAGGAGGTTTTGGTTCTATGTTGAGAAGGCAGGATTTCTACTGTGAGGAACCATGATAATGGAAGGAGAAGGTTCATAAGATTTGGGGTAGCTTTGAATGACAGATATTTGTTCATTATTGTTGTCATATCTGTCTCATGATCTGGCTAGTTGGGACATACCGTTCATCTAGAAAATCAAACTGTTTGAGATGCCTTACAGAAGAACTAACTCTGATAGGGATCAAGAGAAATAAACTGGCTCAATTTACTCCTTTTTCAGGGAACCTGAACGTGAGACATACTAAGGGAATCAATAGCTAGCAAAGGAAGTTGGGTTACAAAAATGGGAGACAAACAAGAATAGGGAGCAGAGAGGCACAACCATCTGGTTCAGAGGCAAGGCTTATAAGACAATTGTGGTGTCACTATATTTACCACAGTATCTGGACTAAGATTCTAGTTTTTTCTGGAGCCTAACACAGAATTCTCATCACATAAAAGGACCTGAATGCATCTGTTCTGGCAACCTGAAAAAATCAACCCATCGCACCCTGAAAAAATAAACCAATCACACCCACTAAAAAAAAAAAAAAAAAAAAAAAAAAAAAAAAAAAAAAAAACTACACTAAATGCAATATAGAGCAGCCAATTCTGTGTCCAAAGGTTGCTCACTGAATTTGAGCTCCTAGAGGGACCCAGTTCTGGCTAATTTGTGTATCATCCCAAAGCATCTAGTACTTATGGGAAGCATTCAACAGACTCTTGTTGAAAATTGAAATGAGGTTATATGAAGTAAGTGTTACAGAACAATCACTATTATGATCCCAGTGTGCTATGTATTCTGGGTTTCTCGTCTCAACCTGGACTGATTATCTGCTCTTTCTCTGGCCTCTGCTGTTCCTAAATAATATGATATCCAGGGGCTGGGGTTGTGGCTTAGTGGTACAGCACTTGCCTACCATGTGTGAGGCACTGGGTTCAATTCTCAGCATCACATATAAATAAATAAAGGTCGATCAACAACAAATAAAATATTTTTTAAAAAAATAACATTATAGGGGCTGGGATTGTGGCTCAGCGGTAGAGCACTCGCCTAGCACATGTGCGGCCCGGGTTCGATCCTCAGCACCACATAAAAATAAACATATTGTATACAACTAAAGCAAATAAATAAATATTTTTTAAAAAATAACATTATATCCAAGGACCTCATCATGCCTTGTACTCCCTAACCCTGTGGCTTCCCATTGGGAAAGGCCAACAGGAAGCACTGTTCCTAGTAATGGGAAGAAGGTGAGAGAGAGAGGAATTTATTCCTCACCACTCTCCGTGCTTCTGGCAGGGGCTGTGTTACTCTATGGCCACACCTACTGTAAGGGAGTTTCTCCATGGTTCCAGCTGCCCAGGCCTCTAATGACACTGCTTCATTCCCTTATCTCTTCCGGCCTACAGTAGCAATAGCTTTGTCAGATTCCTTGATCCTGTCCACACCTCTGAAAACTGTGCTTTATGAAGCTCTTCAGTGCAACCCATTAATTGCACCATCCAATTCCAACCAGCACTGACTAATAACATTATATTTGTATTCTAGAAAAGAGGGAATAGTTCTGTACTTGTCCCCAAGTAGTCTTACTACTTGACCTTACCAACTAGGTCATGTTCATACAGTCTAAAAGAATGTACAAAGCAGCCTTTTACTCCCAGTATTGGAGACAGAGGAGTGACTCCTCTGTTCCATCTATCAGTGCCTCTCCCCCAAATTCTCTCACTGGGGCAAAGACTCAACATTTCCTTCCCCCATACCCTCAGCAGAGAAGCCTCCTCCCTATAGGTAGGGTCTTTTACTTTTTAATCTTTCTCCTGATTCCAGGGACCCATTGCTTCTTGTGCTGACTGTCAGACTTCTCACCCAGTCTGGTTCCTCCAATGAGATGGGGGTTTCTACATCTCTGGAGGCTCAATGTGGAAAGAGAGAAAAGAAGTTTTCTAGGTGGTCTGCCTTCAGGTTGGGGTATCAGATTGCTCACAAGTAAGGTTAAATATCCTGTAGGTGTTTCCTGCACTTGCTGGAAGGCTCACTAGAAGGCTGGGTGCATTTTGTTAGACTGGCCTCACATGTATCTAAATCTAGGAAGAATAAGGGAGAAGTGGAAGTCCCTACCCTACCATCTTAGAAACTACTTTGAGGAAACAGGACTTGAATTTAGATTTGAAGGAGAGATTATAAGAAGGAAAGGGAGGGGTAGGTTGTAGCTCAGGGGTAGACTGCTTGCCTAGCATGCGTGAGGCACTGGGTTCAATTATCAGCACCACATATAAATGAATAAATAAAAAAATAAAGGTTCATAAACAACTAAAAAATGTTTAGAAAAAAAAGAGGGAGAAGGAAAGGGAGATGGGTTTGGAGAGCTCAGTAAAAAGCAAGTTTGGGAAGCAGCTAAAACTCTAGCCCTATTTAAATTTTATTTTGAGAGTGGGTCTCACTAAGTTTCCCTCAACTTTGTGAAGGCTAACCTTCAATTTTGCAATCCTTCTGCCTCAGCCTCATGAGCAGCTGGGATTACAGCCATGCACCACCATGGCCTTGCAGAAGGGCTATAGAGGAATCACCAAAAGTTCTTAGCAAGGCAGGATTTCAGGATCCATTTTTAAGTGGGATGGAAGAGTAAAGAAAAGAACAAGTTAGAAAATAAATACAGTTATCAAGATGTGCATTGTGAAGGTCTGTGTCAAGGTAGTGGTCCTTGAAAACATTACAAAAAATAAGTGTTGGTTATTGGCTTAATGTGGCTGAAAAGAGAAAGAAGTTAAGAATGACTTCAAAGTTATAAAATTGAGAGACTGAAAACGATGTGCTTTGGCAAGAATAGAGAAACTTCTTATAGAGAGGTGGTTTGGGATAAAATATGAATTTGGTGTTTGGCACAATGTTTTTAGGTGGCTACAGTGCCTCTTAGTACAGGTAGAAATAGAGGCTGAAACATGAGGAGGTTGGAAAATTAAATTGTAAAGGGGGTTATTTGAAGCTATAAGAGTGAGTAGCACCTCAGAGAAAGACTTCACAGAAATCAGAAGTCAATAATCAAGTGCTGTCATCTGTGACAACATATATGGATGGATCTGGAGACTGTAAGTGAAATAAGTCAGTCAAAAAAATATAAATAGGGCTGGAATTGTAGCTTAGTGGTAGAGTGCTTGCCGAGCACTGGGTTCAATTCTCAGCACTGCATATAAATAAATAAAATAAAGGTTGACTGACAACTTAAAAAATTTTAAAAAGAAAAATATCATATGATTTCCCATATGGAATCTAAAATATGTCAAACTCATAGAAGCAGAGAATAGAGGGGTGATTAGCAGAGGCTGGGGCTGGAGGAGGGTTGGGAGATGTTGGTTAAAAGATAAAAATTTTATTGAGACAAGAGGAGTAAGTTCAAGACATCTTTTGTTCACCATGGTGACTGTAGTTGATAACTGTGTATTGTATACTTGAAAATTGTCAAGAGAGTAGATTCTCAGTGTTCTCATCACAAAAAAAAATGATGCACGTGAAAAAATGTTTATGTTCATTGGCTCAATTTAGCCATTCTACAATATGTACATATTTCAGGACATCATATTATTCAAAATAAATACATATAGTTTTTTTAATTGTCAATTAAACAAATAAAATCTTAAAATAAGGTTAAGACAACAACAAACTTAGGACATGCCCACCTTTCAGGAACTACAGGAGAAAACAGTTGTGAAGGGGCCACAAACCATCTGACAAATGGACAAAGAAAAAAGTAGAGACATGAGACAGCCTAAGAATCCGAATGCTATTGTACCTTAAGCATATAATACAATTTGTGTTTTTTCCTATAAGAAAAAAGAAAAGAAGAAATAATGAAAGATGGATGCAGCCGGGCGCAGTGGCACACGCCTGTAATCCCACACTTGGGAGGCTGAGGCAGGAGGATCACGAGTTAAAACAAACAAACAAAAAAGCCAGCCTCAGCAATGGCGAGGCACTTAGCAACTCAGTGAGACCCTGTCTCTAATAAAATACAAAAAAAGAGCTGGGGATGTGGCCCAGTGGTTGAGTGCCCCTGAGTTCAATCCCCAGTCCAAAAAAAAAAAAAAAAAGAAAGAAAGAAAGAAAGATGGATGGATGGATGCAAGGAGTGAGTTTCCAGAAAGGGTAACTTGCACATTTCCATTTTTTAACACATTCATTTAAACCTTTGCAAAATCATCCTTCAAGGCTTTGAAAACAAAATTACAGAATAAAACAATGGGGTGAGCAGTGTGAAAAAGTTGTTAAATTGGGAACTCCGGTCAAAACCTAAAAAGTCCCAGAAAAAAATTGATCTACTTTATTTTTCTTTTCTTTTTTATTTTATTTATTTTGAGTCAGGTCTTGCCATGTTGCCCAGCCTGACCTTAAACTCCTGGGCTCAAGCAATCTTCCCACCTCAGCCTCCAGAGTAGCTGGGGCTACAGGTGCACGGTACCAGGCCTGGATAAATCTACATTAATAGCATTTATATAATCCTGAAGTTGTTGAAAGGTATATCAGTTAAGATATATTTGGATGCAATTAATATAAAACTCGATTTCTATTAGTTTAAGCAATATGACTGGAGGGAATTAACAACATAGAAGGTGAGAAAAGTGGTTCTTAGAAACAATGATCTCCTGGTAGTAAGATCACACATAGTGGATGGAGGCCTCTGAATACCTATTATTCTCCACTAAAAAGATACAAAAAGCCTGGAAGAAATGGTTGATTTCAGGGTTGGGCCAAGGAAAGTACAAAATGTTCTTAGAACATCTTGTTAGGTGTAAAAGTAAGAAAGTACTAAAAAATGATGAGCACATGTGAGAAGAACAAGAGCCAGTTTGAAGGGCTCCCATTAGATAAATCTGGAACAATTTGAATAGCAAAATAACGATAGCAATGGCTTATCACCCTCTGAATAAGATAGGAATCCATGAGTTCATTCTGAAGTAAATATGTTTGGATGAATAAATAAACCAATGAAGGAGAAGGAAAAGCTTTACCTTTTAATAAAAAGCCAACTAATAAATGTAGAAAGAATGATTTGTCAACTGTTTTGTAATAATTGACTCAGGCAAGAATCAATGGATGCTAAAACTGGTGGGAAAAAAAATGTGACCAGGAACAAGACAGTAACATAAAAACAAAGTATCTCTCTACAGAATACTTATTAAATTAATAGGTCAAAATACTTATTAATTTTTTAGTGAAGAAATTTTGGGGGCTGGAGTGGTAGCTCAGTAGTAGAGCACTTGCCTAGCATGTATGAGGCCCTGGGTTTGATTCTCAGCACTGCATATAAATAAATGAATAAAATAAAGGTCCATAAACATCTAAAAAAATTTAAAAAGAAATTTGGTTGACATTATCTTAACCAAATGATGAAAGTCAACACTGTTAGAAATAAGACAAATTAACATCATTATCTCCTGATGATGCTCCGAGGAGAACATAGCATTGTTTCTGCAATACTCCTCCAAAAGAAGAATAATCTCAGTCTAATAAGAAACAGAGCCCTACACAGCAGCACATTCCTGAATCCAAGGGCTTGGGAGGCTAAGACAGGAGGATAAAAAGTTCAAGGCCAGCCTCAGCAACTTAGTAAGACACTGTCTCAAAAAATAAGAAGGGTTGAAGATATAACACAGTGGTAAAACACCCTGCATCTTCAGTAACCACTCCCCCTACAAAAAGAAAGAAGAAAGAAAGAAAGAAAACTCAAACAGAGAGGCATTCTACAAAGCAATTAGATTGTTCTCTTTGAAACTGTCTACATCATAAAAGACATGAAAAACAGAGGAATCTCCAAGTTGACGAAGGAGACACAACATATAAACACAACAAACACATAGTCTTCTACTGGTTTCTGGATCGGAAAGGAAAGAGAGATTATAAGGCACATTTTGGGGGCAATTAGTTAAATTTAATGTAGTCTATGAGTCTATAGATTGGATGGTAGTATGCATCAATTTAAATTTATTGGCTGTACTGTCTTTGTATAAATCATATAATGAGAGGAGCAAGAGAGGAAAAGAAGGAAAGAGCAGAGACAGATATGTTTAAATATTAACAATTATTAGGGAATCTGGGTAAAGGAGAAAAGAAGTCCTTTGTATTACTCTTGAAACTTTCTGTAAGGTTGAAATTATTTTAGAAGTTTTTTTTTTTTTTTTTTTAAACTAGGGATTGAACTCAGGGGCACTCAACCACTGAGTCACATCCCCATCCCTTTTTTGTATTTTATTTAGAGACAGGGTCTCACTGAGTTGCTCAGGGCCTCGCTAAACTGCTAAGGGCTTTGAACTCAAGATCCTCCTACCTCAGCCTCCTGAGCCGCTGGGATTACAGGTGTGTGCCATCACGCCCCACTCAGAAGAGTTGTTTTTTAAAAGCATAATGTAGAAGATATTAAATTTCAGTTCATTAAAAGTTACAGGGCTTCTGGCCCAGTGTGATGGTACATGTCTATAATCCCAGCAATTTGGGAGGCTGAGGCAGGAGGACTGCAACTTCAAGGTTAATCTCAGCAATTTAGTGAGAACTTGTCACAAAGTAAAAAACAAAAAGAACCGAGGATGTAGCTCAATGGTAGAGCAACCCTGAATTCAATTCCCAGTTCTGCAAAAACAAAACAAAAATTACAGATCTTCTAGAAAGATGAAAGCGACAACATAGTTTGGATCTTCTTAAATCCCTACATGTCAACAGAGAAATTGGAAAACAAAATCAAAACTCATACATAACATATACAACAAAACAAGATGGCAAATCATCCTCTAAAACCACAAAATACAAGCAGGGAGGAACACATCACCAACAACAAAAAGAACGATGTGAAGTTGGTGTTAGTGCTAGAGAAGGGAGAGGAACCTGTAGGACATTTGACAAGCCTGAGAACAAGGAGGATCAGGTAGGTATTTGAGCCCAAAAAGCAACTGGTATTTGCCCCAAAGCACAATGGATCAATCTGTGATTGGCAACTGAAACTGGGAGGGAGGGTTTTTTTTTTTTTTTTTTTTTTTTTCTTACCACATTTCAAAAGCAGCTGAGCACCAGGGGGGCCCAATAAGACATAAACAGCCTAACTAACCCTCTGGAAGTCCCAATACTAAACTGGCAAATCTCACTTCCAGGACACATTTCTGAGAAGAACTGCTGGGTACGGGATCAAAATTGATCGGGATGGGGACAACACAGATAAAGTAAAGAGAAGGTCCAGGTAAAACGTGAGAATAGAGAAAGGAGATCTCAAAAAGAAACAGCTATATTTTTAAACATTACAAAAAAAAAAAAAAAAAAAAAAAGGCCAGGCGCGGTGGCGCACACCTGTAATCCCAGCACTTGTGAGGCGGAGGCAGGAGGATCACGAGTTCAAAGCCAGACTCAGCAATGGCAAGGCACTAAACAACTCAGTGAGACCCTGTCTCTAAGTAAAATACAAAAAAAGGCTAGGGATGTGGCCCAGTGGTCAAGTGCCCCTGAGTTCAATCCCTGGTACCCACCCCACCCCACCCCCAAAAAAAGTACTTCAGTGACATTAGAAAACCTATTTGAATCAACTTCTTTCTAAAAAGCTAAGGAAAACTAAATTTAAAACTAATTTTAGTCAAGTAATAGAAAAGTATAAAAAAATTCCATTTTTTTATCTTAATATAAGATAGAAAGAGAATGAGGAGCATAGCAACATCCCAACAAAAAAATGAAATTGCAAGCTGGGTGCAGTGGTGCACGCCTATAATCCCAGCAACTGAGGCAGAGGGATAACAAGCTCAAGTCCAGCCTCAGCAATTTAGTGAGACCCTGTCTCCAAATAAAAAAAGGGCTGGGAATGTAGTTTAGTAATAGAATGCTTGCCTAGAATGCACAAAGTCCTGAATCCAATCCCCAGTAACACAAAAAAGAGAAAGAGTGGCAAATATTGAAAATAAGCAAAAGAGAATATGCAACATACAAACAGTGGGAATTCCTTAAAAAGAAAACCAGGGGAGGGAAGAAAACAAATGATAAATACTATAAATCAAGAATAATTTTCTGTGGAGCTGGGGATGTAGGTATGTTAGTAGTAGAGCTCAGCATTCATGAGGCCCTGAAAAAAGGAAGACAGAAAGAAAGACAAAGTTTTCTGAGATTGAAAAAATAAATGATATTACATATTGAAAGAGCACTACAAGTATCCCCTTCAAGGGCGCACCCCCAATGAGTAGAAGACCTTCCATTAGCTCCACCTCTTTAAAGTTCCACCACTTCCCAAGAACACTACAGACTGGAAAATAACCCTTTAACACATGGGCCTTTGGGAAACACTTATCCAAACCAAAGCAGTTGTTATTTCTGAAACTGTTGGTGTTATATGGGGGTGGGGTAATGCATAAAAATTATGAAGTATTCTAATTTTATCATCCCTTGTTATCTCGAGAATTTGGGTTTCTGGTGTGGAGGACAGGAGATACAAATGTAATAGAGAAGAGGTTAACTGAAAACCTTGTAGTTCTGAATTTACAATAGAATTATTAGTATAATCCCATAAAGTATTATAGGTATTATATTGCCTCAGTCCCTTTTGTGTTGCCATAACAAAATAATTGAGGCTGGGTAGGAAGGAGTTTTATTTTGGCTTCTGGAGGCTGGATCAGGTAACCACACTTGGTGAGGCCTCTGCTCAACACACATGGCAAATGCAGGAGAGAACATGGCAAGAGAGAAAGCAAGAGGGGCTGGGGATATGGCTCAAGGGTAGAGTGTCTCCCTGGCATGTATGAGGACCTGATTTCAATCCCCAGCACCACACACACACACACACACACACATACACACACACACAAGGAAGTGAAGGGCCAGACTCACTCTTATTACAACACACTCTCTTGGGAACTAATCCATTTCTGAGAGACCTAACCCATTCAGAAAAACCAGCATTAATCTTTTCACAAGGGAGGAGCCCCCAGGGATTAATCACCTGGTACAAGGCTCTGCATCTTAAAAATACCCTATCTTTCAATTGCTACCAAGTTTCCAGCATGTGAATCTTTGGGGGATATACTCAGACTTTATCTAAACCATAGCATATATATAGCTCTGTCCACTGAAAAGGCTTAGAAACAGTGAATGCATTGTGTTCCTGAAATATCTTTTCCTTCTAAAAGAAATCAGGGTTTCTCAGAGAAATGGCTTGTTCCAGGATTCTAGGTTTGAGGCAGAAAACATTCAAAATGTGTCTGGAACATTTTAAAAAACTATATTGTTTAAAAAAAGAAACTGAGGTTGAGGTTGTGGCTCAGAGGTAGGGCACTCGCCTAGCATGTGCAAGGCCCTGGGTTCAATCCTCAACACCACATAAAAATACATGAATAAAATAAAGGAATTATGTCTAACTACAACTAAAAAATAAATATTAAAAAAAAAAACTATGGGAGATTGTTAAGAGTCATGTACAAGGAGACAATTTGAACAGGTACCCATAACCAAAGATGGGATAGTTCAAAGCCAGCCTCAGCAATGGCGAGGTGCTTGGCAACTCAGTGAGTCTCTAAATAAAATACAAAAAATAAGGCTGGGGATGTGGCTCAGTGGTTGAGTGACCCTGAGTTCAATCCACAGTTAAAAAGAAAAAAAAACTGGGAAAGCAAAAGGAAAAATCTCAAGTATTTTTCCTGTCTTTCCAGTATAAAATGTACCATTAGGTAATCAATTAGCACATGAAAGGAAGGAAGCATCTTATTTTTATGATTATTCCAAGTAATTTCTGGGGATTTAGATCAATGGTACAGCACTTGCTTAGCATGCACAAGGCCCTGGGTTCAAGTCCCAGGACCGAAAAAAGAATTTTTTTTCAAAGTAAAACATGGATACAGCCTTTTTAATTTTGTTTTAAGACAGGTCTCAGCAAATTGCCCATACTGGCCTTAGCCTCCTGAGTCACTGGGATTACAGGTGTACCACCTTGCCCAGCTGTTTTTTTTTTTTTTTTTTTCCTTTTCTAAGGATGCAAGTATAAAAATTTTATTAAACGGATGTCTCTAACATCAGCAAGTAGAGGAATCTATTGCATTTATCTTTTTTTTTTTTTTTTTTTAACCAGGGATTGAACCCAGGGGCACTTAACCACTGAGCAACATTCCCAGCCCTTTTTTGTATTTTATTTAGAGACAGGGTCTCACTGAGTTGCTTAAGGCCTCACTAAGTTGCTGAGGCTGGCTTTGAACTCAAGATCCTCCTACCTCAGACTCCTGAGCCTCTGGGATTACAGGCATACACCACTGTGCCTGGCTGCATTTATCATTTCATAATACTTTCTGTTCAATGTGTTCAGTAACTTTGTTCTATTTATCACTCTATTCCCAGTCCTTACCAATGCCTATAAATGCTTAAAATGACTTTGTGAATGAATGATTTAATTATTAACATGGAAAGCAGATAAAATTAAATACCTTTTTCAGAAAATAAAAATTATATTCATTTATAATTTTGTTGAAAATCAGAATAATTGCCAAGTGTGCTGGCATAATACCTGTAAACACAGCTACTAGGGAGGCTGAGGCAAGAGGATGGCAAGTTTGAGGCTAGCCTAGGCAATTTAGCCAGACACTGTCTCAAAATTTTAAAATTTCAAAAAAGGATGGGGATGTAGCTCAGTGGTAGAGTGCTTACCTAGCATGCCATGAGGCCCTGGGTTTGATCCTCAGTACTGAAGAAGAAAAAGAAGAAGATAATAAGGAGGAGGAAGAGAAAGAGGAAAAAAGAAAAAAGAGTAATGGCCTCATTAGCAGATAGAAAAATCTGTAAGTCTGTATAGTAATTCACCATACTGTCATCTCCAGGCCACATGGTGACCTAAAGTGTATCTTTCACATTATTGAATTTCCAGCAATAAAACTGCAGAGATGGTTATTTAAAGAAACCTATGATATAAAAGTGCTAAATTCAATTACATTAATGAATAATGTATAAATTAACTGCTCCTAGAAAATTGCCTAAACTTTCATTTTACTGTCTGAAAATTTACTTTCACACCTTACAAATCTGGGAAGGCAATAAAACATCAGAGTTAATTAAGATCACAGGCTTTGGAGTTAGGCAGTAACACCCCATTCTACGTATTTCCTTCCATTCTTTTGGAGGAAATTTTAATTCCACAACATACTGTGACATCATGCTGGAAAAGGAACTAGAGATCATCAGTTGAATTAACATATGAACCAGAGACTCTGCCATAGCAACTCTACTTCCATAGGGTCCCTCTCTTCTATTTATTTCAATTTGGCATTTTGACAGAAAAATGATCTCATGCATACAGCCTTGGACTAAAATTAGAGTACTATATTTCATTTCCAGTGCTGCCTCTGATAAGCCCTATGGCCATGGGAAAATGATTTAACCTACATTGCATATTTTTCTTTGTTTCTAGCAATGACAAAATCCTCACCCTCAGGGAAGCAGATAAAATGAGGTGGGGGGAATAACATAGCATACTATTCTTTGTCTCAATATATTTAGGGGGCAGCAGGGTGTGGTGGAAAGAAAATTTGGAATCTAGTTCTGATGTGTCACTAGAAGGCTGGTAACCTTGGACATGTTATTAACTTCTATGGGTTAGAATCTAGCTGCTAGATGATCTCTAGGATCTCTTCTGTTTTAGTTTTCCATCACTATAATACCTGAGATAATCTGCTTAAAAAGAGAAACGTTTTCTTTTGGCTTACAGTTTTGGAGGTTCCAGCCCATGATGGATTGGCCACATTCTTTTGAGCCTGTTGTGAGATAGCACATCAAGGCCAAAGTATGTGGCAGAACAAAACCGCTCACTTCATGGCAAGAAAGCAAAAGAGAAAGAATGAATGCACTCATCCCAAAATTTTTAGAGGCATGCCCCAGTGACAAGACTCCCACCTCTTAAAGCTTCCACTACCGGTATCACCACCTTGGGGACCAAGCCTTTAATACATGGACCGTTGGGGAGCATTTATACAAACCATAGCACCTTTATACTCTTGAAAAAGTCTAAAATTCATCCAGGCACAGGGATGCACACCTGTAATCCCAGATACTTGGGAGGCTAAGGCAGGAGGAGCACAAGTTTGAGGTCAGCTCAACAACTTAGTAACAACCTGTCTTAGAATAAAAAACACAAAAGGCTGAGGATGTGGCTCAGTGTTAAAGCCCCCGTAGGTTCAACTCCCAGTATGGGGCAGGAGGCAGGAAGTGACAGAATAAATCTTCAAAAAAACTGGAAAAAAAGGTCTAAGATTCTAGTCATTACTCTGTGCATTGTTCAAGTCCCAAACTTTTCTGTACATTGTTCCTTCTTATTGTCTCATGTTGAAGGGGCTAATAACTGTTACTCCTCTTCAAACTCTGATTTAAATGATAAAGAATAGGACAAGGTATAAGACATTAGAGATTGGTAAAGCATATATCATCTTTATTATTAAGAAAGACTAGAGCTGGGGTTGTGGCTCAGTGGTAGAGCATGTGTAAGGCACTGGGTTCAATCCTCAGCACCACATATAAAAAATAAAGGTCCATCATTAACAACATCATTAACAACAACAGCAAAAGACTAGCAGATGATATGACATTTGCATGTGGGCAAGTGAACTTCTCCAACCTGAACTCCACACTTAGAAGACAGTTCCACCCATCCAGGTCCAGACGTTTCTGTATCAACCCAGCCCTTTTCAAATGGTGTTAAGCATCAGTAAAATTTGTGGAGTGAATGAGCAAAGAAAAGTGTGGGTTCCTTGAAGAAAATTCAATACTCAGAGAAAGAAAGAGGATACAGTTAGACTGTGTTGTGCCCATTTGCTCCTCTAAATTTACCAGCTAAGTTGTTTGGGAGGAGTGGGTGAGGGCAGGCACAGAACCAAAAATATTAAATTAATTGGTGGGTCTCCACAGTGAGGGAAATGTCAGGTTGGGTAATAAACGTCCGTAGGTCCCTCAACATCCCCAAACTGTTTGCTTTCTTTACCTATTGAGCTTAAAAATTAAGCCCATGGTTAAGGAGCAAGACAGCCCTTCCCCTTGGAGAGGAAAAGGATCAGCATAATTTGCTTCTTCTTTCTCAAGGCTGTTTTTCCAATCCCCATTATGGCTAGGCCCTTGGACCAAAGCATACTCAACAGTCATTCCAAAAGTAAGTGGCACTAATTTGATATTTGGCAAAATACAGGGTTCTTTAGTGCTCAACCAGATATCTATCTCAGTTTTTTTTTTTTTTTTTTTTTTTTTTTTTTTTTTTGTGGTACCGGGGATTGAACTCAGGGGCACTTGACCACTGGGTCACATCCCCAGCCTTTTTTTGTATATATTTAGAGAGAGGGTCTTACTGAATTGCTAACTGCCTCGCCATTTCTGAGGCTGGCTTTGAACTCGCAATCCTCCTGCCTCAGCCTCCCAAGTCCTGGGATTACAGGCGTGCACCACCACGCCCGGCTTCAGGTTTGGTTTTTATTTTTGTTTTGGTGTGGTTTTTTGCGATACTGAGGATGGGAAACCAGGCCTCATATAATGCTAGCAAGTGCTCTACTACTGTGCTACTTCCTCAGCCTGTTACCCCAGGTTCTTGAGATAAATATTTAGATGAACCCTTTTGGCCACTGGTATCTATCAAAGTCAGATTTCAACCAGAGAAGCAGAACAAGTCTGTTGGTTTATTACAGGATTGGCTTAGCAATTGGGGGCAGCTTAGCAAGCCTGAAGTCCATGGAGCAGGCAACCCTCCACAGGAACAGGCTAAAAATTGTCTATGGGCAGTCAGGAAGGAAGATTCAGGGGGCAAGGAGAGTGCTTACAAACCCCACTGTTGTCTGCAGTCTCTGTGCTCAGGGGGAACAAAAGTCCCCTCCTGTTGCCCATGGATAGCAAAATGCATAAATGCTCCAGTCCCTTAGATAAAATGGACGTACATCATGCTATACATTTAAAATTGTCTCTAGAATATTTTTAATGCCTAGGAAACTGTAAATACTATAATGCACAATATTGTTTATAGTGTGTTACACCATATTGTTTATAATTACAAGGAAATGAACATCTGTACATGTTTAGTACAGACACAATTAAAAAAAAAAAAAAAAAAGATTCCTGGGAGGCTAGAGGTGTAGCTCAGTGGTACAGTGTATGTCCAGCGTGCACAAGGTCCTGGGTTCAATCCCCAGCACCAAAATATTGAATCTGAGGGTGTGGAACCTGTGGATACAGGGTCAGTCTGTATTACAAAAGCTGCACAACCATCACCTCTATTAGTTTTAGAACGTTTTCATCACCTCATAATGAAATCCTGTAACTATTAACATATATCCCCTTTTCCTACCAATACCCTCCCACAACCTTCCTGCAGCCCTAGGCAACCACTATCTGTCTTTACAGATATGCCAGTTCTAGACAACTCACATAAATGGAATCATAGGATAAGTAGTAGCCTTTTGTGTCTGACTCTTTGACTTTGCATAATGTTTTCAAGATTCATTCATGCTATAGCAAGTAACAGTACTTGATCCCTTTTAATTGTCAAATAATACTTTGATATGTAAATATACCATTTAAACTTTTATCCATTCGTGATTTGATAAACATTTTGAGTGATTGCACTTCTGGGCTCTTCTGGATGATGTTGCTATAAACTTTTGTGTAGACATATTTTTACCTGTCTTGGTACTATGATCAGGAGTGAAATTGCTGGAATGTGTTAACAGCTCTATGTTAATATTTTGAAGAATGATCCAACTGTCTCCTGGTCTTAACTGATCCTCCTACCTCAGCCTTCTGAGTAGCTGGGACTATGGGCAAGCTACTGCACCCAGCTTTACTTTAAAAAAAAATGTTAGCCATATTAATCAGTGTGAAATGGTATCTCTTTGTATTTGTGTTTCCCTAATGACAAATGATGTTGAACATTTTTTCACATGCTTTTTGGTCATTCGTGTATCTTCTTTGGAAAAGGTTTATTCAAATCCTTTGCTCATTTTGTAAATGGGGTCATTTGTCTATTTATTGTTGAATTGTAAGTTCTTTATACGTTTTTTAAAATTTTTATTTATAGTAGTATGTATTACAGTTCATACTATACATATATAGCATCTTTTTACACAAAACAGTTTGTTTACAAAGTATATTCACAGCATTCAAGTCTTCAATCATGCATTTAGAATAATGATATCTGTCTTATTCAACCACTTTTTTCCCCCTTACCCCCTTGCTCCCTCTCTTCCCCTCCCTTCCCTTTGACCATTATAGTGTTCCTCTAATCCTCCTATGTACCTCCACCCAACAATACTACGAACCGGCTTCCTTATATCAGAGGAAACATTCAGTATTTGGATTTTTGAGATTGACTGATTTCACTTAGCATTATATTCTCCAGCTTCATCCATTTAACTGCAAATGTCATTATTTTATTCTCTTTTATTGCTGAGTAAAATTCCATTGTGTATATATGCCACATTTTCTTAATCCACTCATTTACTGAGGGACATCTAGGTTGGTTCCACAACCTAGCTATTGTGAATTGTGCAGCTACAAACATTGAGATAGCTGTGTCACTGTAATATGCTGTTTTGAAGTCCTTTGGGAATAGACCCAGGAGTGGGATGGCTGGGTCATAGGGTGGTTCCATTCCCATTTTCCCAAGAAATTTCCATACTGCTTTCCATAACAGTTGTACCATACTGCAGTCCCACCAGCAATGTATGAGTGTGCCTTTTTCCCCACATCCTCTCCAACATTTATTGTTGTTTGTGTTCTTGATAGCTGCCATTCTGACTGGAATAAATGAAATCTTAGAGTAGTTTTGATTTGCATTTCTCTAATTGCCAGCGATGTTGAGCATTTTTTCATGTATTTGTTGATTAATCATGTATCTTCTTCTGAGAAGTGTCTTTTCAATTCCTTAGGCCATTTATTGATTGGATTATTTGTTTTTTTGGTGTCAAGTTTTTTGAGTTCTTTATATATTCTAGAAATTAGTGCTCTATCCGATGTGCATGTATTAAATATTTGTTCCCAATTAGTTGGCTCTCTATTCACTTCACTGATTGTTTCTTTTGCTGAGAAGAAGCTTTTTAGCTTAAATCTATCCCATTCATTAATTCTTGATATTAATTCTTGCGCTACCGGATTCTTCTTAAGGAACTTGGAGCCTAATCTGACATGTTGGAAATTGTAGCTTACTTTTTCTTCTATTAGGTGTATTGTCTCTGGTCTAACTCCTAAGTTCTTGATCCACTTTGAATTGAATTTTGTGCATGGTGAGAGATACAGGTTTAATTTCATTTTATTGCATATGGCTTTCCAGTTTTCCCAACACCATTTGTTGAAGAGGCTATCCTTTCTCCACTGTACATTTTTGTCACCTTTGTCTAATATAAGATAGCTGAAATTATATGTATTAGTCTCTGTGTCCTCAATTCTGTACCATTGGTCCACCAGTCTGTTTTGGTGCCAATACCATGCTGTTTTTGTTACTATTGCTCTATAGTATAATTTAAAGTCTGGTATGGTGATGCCACCTGCTTCACTTTTCTTGCTCAGGATTGCTTTAGCTATTCTGGGTCTCTTATTTTTCCAGATGAATTTCATGACTGCCTTTTCTATTTCTTTGATAAGTCATTGGGATTTTGATTGGAATTTTATTAAATCTGTATAATGCTTTTGGTAGTATGGACATTTTGACAATATTAGTTCTACCTATCCAAGAACAAGGTAGGTCCTTCCATCTTCTGAGGTCTTCTATGATTTCTTTCTTTAGTGCTCTATAGTTTTCGTTATAGAGGTCCTTCACCTCTTTTGTTAAGTTGATTGCCAGGTATTTTTTTTTTTAATGCTGTTGTAAATGGAGTAGTTTTCATCATTTCCCTTTCAGAGGCTTTGTCACTGATGTACAAAAATGCCTTTGACTTATGGGTATTGATTTTGTATCCTGCTACTTTGCCGAATTCATTTACTAGTTGTAAAAGTTTTCTGGTAGAGTTTTTTGGGTCTTCTAGGTATATTATCATGTCATCAGCAAATAGTGCTAATTTGAGCTCTTCCTTTCCTATCTGGATCCCTTTAATTTCTTTCATCTATCTAATTGCTCTGGCCAGGGTTTCAAGTACTATGTTAAATAGCAGTGGTGAGAGGGGGCATCCCTGTATTGTTCCAGTTTTTAGAGGGAATGCTTTCAATTTTTCTCCATTTAAGATAATGTTAGCTTGAGGTTTTGCATAGATAGCTTTTATAATGTTGAGATATGTTCCTGTTATTCCTAATTTTTCTAGAGCTTTGAACATAAAGGAGTGTTGTATTTTGTCAAATGCTTTTTCTGCATCTATTGAGATGATCATATGGTTTTTATCTTTAAGTCTATTGATGTGATGTATTATGTTTATTGATTTCCGAATGTTGAACTAGCCTTGCATCCCTGGGATACACCCCACTTGATCGTGGTGCACTATCTTTTTGATATGTTTTTGAATCCGATTTGCCAGAATTTTGTTGAGGATTTTTGCATCTATGTTCATTAAAGATATTGGCCTGAAGTTTTCTTTTTTGGCTGTGTCTTTGCCTGGCTTTGGAATTAATGTGATATTGGCCTCATAGAAAGTGTCTAGAAGAGCTCCCTCTTTTTCTATTTCTTGAAATAATTTGAAGAGCATCGGTATTAGTTCTTCTTTAACGGTCTTGTAGAACTCAGCTGTAAACCCATCAGGACCTGGACTTTTTCTTGTTGGTAGTTTTTTGATAGTGTCTTCTATTTCTTCACTTGAAATTGATTTATTTAAATTGTGTATAGCCTCCTGTTCCAGTTTGGGCAATTCATACGACTCTAGAAATCTGTCTACGCTTTCAGTATTTTCTATTTTATTAGAGTACAAGTTTTCGAAGTAATTTCTAATTATCTCCTGTATATCTGAGGTGTTTGTTGTGATATTTCCTTTTTCATCACGGATGCTAGTAATTTGAGTTTTTTCTCCTTTTCATTAGCATTGTTAGGGGTCTGTCAATTTTATTTATTTTTTCAAAGAACCAACTTTTGATTTTGTCAATTCTTTGAATTGTTTCTTTAGTCTCAATTTCATTAATTTCAGCTCTGATTTTAATTATTTCCTGTCTTCTACTGCTCTTAGTGTTGATTTGTTCCTCTTTTTCTAGTGCTTTGAGGTGTGATGTTAAGTCATTTATTTGTTGTTGTTTTTTTTTTTCTTTTAATGAAGGAATTCAGTGCAATGAATTTTCCTCTTACTACTGCCTTCATAGTGTCCCAGAGATTTCTATACGATGTATCTGTGTTCTCATTTACCTCTAGGAATTTTTTTAATCTCCTCCTTGATGTCTTCTTCCACCCCTTGTTCATTCAGTAGCATGTTGTTTAGCTTTCAGCTGTTGGAGTAGTTTTTTTTATTTCTTGTATTATCATTGATTTCCAATTTCATCCCATTATTGTCTGATAGAATGCAAGGTAGTGTTTCTATTTTTTTATATTTGCTGAGAGTTGCATTGTGACATAATATATGGTCAATCTTGGAGAAGGAGCCATGTGCTGCTAAGAAGAAAGTGTATTCACTTACTGAGGGATGAAATATTCTATATATGTCTGTTAGGTCTAAGTTATTAATTGTTTTAACAAGGCCTAAAGTTTCTTTATTTAGCTTTTGTTTGGATGATCTATCCATTGGTGAGAGAGGTATGTTGAAGTCCCCTAGAATAACTGTGTTGTGGTCTATTTGACTCTTGAACTTGAGAAGGGTTTGTTTGATGAATGTAGGTGCTCCATTATTTGGAGCATATAGATTTATAATTGTTATATCTTGTTGATGAATGGTTCCCTTAAGTAGTAAGAAATATCCATCTTTATCCCTTTTGATTAGCTTTGGCTTGAAGTCTACCTTATTTGATATGAGAATGGAAACCCCTGCCTGCTTCCGCAGCCCATGTGCGTGATAAGACTTTTCCCAGCCTTTCACCTTCAATCACTTGATGCCTTTTTCTATGAGGTGTGTTTCTTGTAGACAGCAAATTGTTGGGTTGTTTTTTTTAATCCAATCTGACAATCTGTGTCTTTTGAATGGTGAGTTTAGGCCATTAAAATTCAGGGTTATTATTGAGATGTGATTCTTATTTCCATCCATTTTTAAATGTATTATGGTATTTAGCTTGATTTGGATTCTCCTCTGGTTGGTAATTCCTTTAGTTTACTATCTCCCTTTGTTGATTTTCATTGTTATTTTTCTCTTCTTCTTCGTGGAAAATTTTGCCCAAGATGTTCAGAAGTGCTGGCTTTCAAGTTGTGAACTCTTTTAACTTTTGTTTGTCGTGGAAGGTTTTTATTTCATCTTCGAATCTAAAGCTCAATTTTGCTTTATATAAGATTTTTGGTTGATATCCCTTTTCTTTCAGAGCTTGAAATGTGCTATTCCAGGATCTTCTAGCTTTTAAGGTCTGGGTTGAAAAATCTGAGCATAGTCTGATCGGTTTCACCCTATATGTAATCTGCTTCCTTTCTCTTGTGGCTTTTAGTATTCTCTCCTTGCCTAGTATATTAGGCAATTTCATTATAATGTGCCTTGGTGTGGATCTGTTGTGGTTTTGTACATTTGGTGTTCGCTAAGCCTCTTGAACTTGGTTTTGCCATTCATTCCTCATGTTTGGAAATTTTTCTGCTATTATTTCATTGAAAAAATTACTCATTCCTTTGGTTTGAAACTCTGCACCTTCTTCAACACCAATCACTCTTAAGTTTGGTCTTTTTATGCTGTCCCATAATTCCTGGATGCTCTATTCTTGTTTTCTTACTACTTTTGCCGTGTCCTCTAGATTTTTCTCCAGGATATATATTTTGTCTTCATTATCTGAGGTCCTTTCTTCCAGGTGATCTAATCTGTTGGTGATGCTTTCAATTGAGCATTTAGTTTGGTTTATTTCTTCTTTCATTTTCAGAATTTCTGTTTGGTTTTTCTTTAGAATCTCTATCTCCCTATTGAAGTAATCTTTTGCTTCTTGTATTTGTTTTTGGAGTTCTTTGTCAAAATGCTCTTTTACAGCCTCTATTTGCTCTCTCATCTCATTTTTTAGTTCATTCTTAAGATCCGTAAACATTTGGAATATGTAATTTCTAAATTCCGTCTCTAGCATTTGACCAACTGTGCTTGCCATGGAATCTACTGGGGGGGTATGTTGGTTGGTTTCAGCCACTTTCTTCCCTTGCTTCTTCATAATGCTTGTGTGTCTATTCTCCTAGCACTGTGGGACCTTGCCTATTTCGATTTCACCTTATAGCCTTATGTTTCTCCTGTGGTACAATGCTGTCAGGTCCCCTTATAAATACCTTACAATTTAAGCTCTAACACTTTCTTTACAGCAAACCCCAGTTTGATCACAATATACAGATTTAGTTAACTCAGGTATTGTTTCCAATTTACTCTGTATGCTTGCGTTGGGGTTTACAGTTTCAGTATTGGACACAGAGATGATATGTTAAGGAAGAAGCAAGTGAGGTTACTGAGATGTTCTTTCTTAGGAAGTATAAAAATAGAATTTTATGGAAGTGGTTTAATATCAGCAGACAGGAGAGGAAAGAGAATGGAGTGAGCGATTTAGAGTAAAGACCGATTTATATATAAACCTAACTTATTTAGCCTTTGAGAGAAGAAAAATAAAGAAAGATGGAAAAGAAAAATAAAAAGGAACATCAGAGATAACAAAGAAGTAATAATTAGTGTAAGAGAGAGGAGAGAGAAACTGAGTCAAGAAAAATAGAGAGTAAACTATATATAACACCGCTTTTCTGTATATTTCAATTGCCCCAGGCCTAGAAGTCCCAATTTCTGCGTATACCTTGTTTTCGCCTCTGATGATAAACAATGACAGGGTGTAAATAGATAAGATGAGGGCAGAAGAGACTAAAGTGAGAAGGGAAGAAAAGAAAGAGGAACACAGACACACAAATAATCACATTATCAAACAGAACTAAAACAAAAACAAACAAACAAAAAACAGAGTCGAACCCAGAAACAAGTCTCAAATAAACAGGACCCTGGGAAGCCCTTCCAGTTTAAGCCAGTTGTCCTGGATCACGCCCAGACAGTCACAGTGGAGTCTAGTCTGCAGCTTTGGCCAGCAGCAGATTGGCACAGAGGAATAATGGCTGGGGGGTGGGGGGGTGTCAGTACGTGTATAGCACCAAGAAAGGGTTCATCCAAAAGGCATGCATTCCCCATGCCTGCCCCCAGTTATAGCTCTCGTGGTTGCTGCTCTGGCCTCAGGCAGGCCCTTCCATGCGGGCTGCCTGCGCACGTCTCACCCAGGTGTGTGCTGTTCTCCAGGCCCTGGACCGATCCTTGGATGTCTGCAGTCAGCCGCAGCCCTCCTCCAAAATGGCAGTGCCTTCCCTGGTCCCAACAGCAGTACCCCAGACCTGTGTGTCACTCGGAGGCGTGCAGATCCCGTTCGGCAATTTATGCGAAAGAAGTCTGTGAGGCCGCTGTTCGCGTCTGGCTTTCTTTTTTATTCTGCGCTGTTCGAGGCTGTGGTCTGTACTTCCCGTACTGCATTAGCAACTGCGCCACTAATGCTGGTTTGGTTTGTGGGCCGCTGGCGCTGGACTCCGTGAGTCGGAGTTCTGGAGTTTGTTTTATTTCACCATCTAGATGTGCACAGATGTCTCAGCTCCCTTCCAGCTGCAGGAATGTTGCTATGAACGTGTTCAATCTTCCCGGTAAGCCTCTTTTAGGAACAGTCTCCTGAGAGTGCTTCTCTGCTGTCCGCCATCTTTTTTCCCTTTATATGTTTTGAATACAAATCCCTTATTAAACATATGACTCACAAGTTATTTTCTCCCATTTATTAGGCTGTCCTTTTTTTTTTTTTTTTTTTTTTTTTTTTTTTGGCACAAGGGATTGAACTTAGGGGCACTTGACCACTGGGCCACATCCCCAGCCCTTTTTTGTATTTTATTTAGAGACAGGGTCTTACTGAGTTGCTAAGTGCCTCACCATTGCTGAGGCTGGTTTTGAACTCGTGATCTTCCTGCCTCAGCCTCCCAAGTGCTGGGATTACAGGCGTGCGCCACAGTTAGGCTAGTAGGCTGTCTTTTCCATCTTTATGGAATCTTTTGAAGCACAAATTTTTTTTTATTTTAAGGAAGTCCAATTTATATAGGTAAAATCTCTTTTATTGCTTATGCCATTAGTATCTTTTCTAAGAAATCATTTCCTAATCCTAGATCAAGGAGATTTACTTCTATGTTTTCTTCTGTATTCTATAGTTTTAGCTCACACATTTAGATCAACAATCCCTTTTGAAATTATTTTTGTGTACAGTGTGATATAGGGGATCAAATTTCATTATTTGTATGTGGATATTAAAGTGTCTCAGCCTCGGTGTTGGAAAGACTATTCTTTCCTCTATTATCTTGGCACCCTTATCAAAAGTCAATTGACCATAAATGTAAAAGGGTTTATTTCTGGATTTTTAATTCTATTCCATTGATGTATAAGTCTATCCACATGACATACCACACTATCTTGGTTTTTATAACTCTGTAGTAAAATTTGAAATCAGGAAGTGTGAATTCTCCATCTGTACTCTTTTTTTTTTTTTTTTCTTTTTGGTACCAGTGATTGAACTCAGGGGCACTCGACCACTAAGCCACATCCCCAGCCCTTTTTTGTATTTTATTAGAGACAGGGTCTCACTGAGTTGCTAAGAGCCTCACCATTGCTGAGGCTGGCTTTGAACTCGTGATCCTCCTGCCTCAGCCTCCCAAGTGCTGGGATTACAGGTGTGCGCCACTGTGCCCAGCTTCATATGTACTCTTTTTCAGGATTGTTGTGACTATCGTAGGTCCTTTGCATTTCTATATAAATTTTAGGACTAGTTTGTCAATTTATGCAAAGAAGGAAACTATAATTATAATGGAAATTGCCCTGAATATGTAAATCAATTTGAGAAGTCTTGTCATCTTAACAATATTAAGTCTATATGAGTATGTATGAATGTCTATGTACCATTAAGTTCACAATTAAACAAAGAAAAAGAATTAAAAATCTTGATGAAAACTTAAAGAAATCCTTCAAATGAATGAAACAATAAACCAAATTAAAAATTCAATAGAAAGCATCACCAGCAGACTAGACCACCTGGAAGACAGACCCTCAGTCAATGAAGACAAAACCTATAATCTTGAAAATAGAGTTGATCATGGAGAGAATATGTTAAGAAACCATGAACAGAACTTCCAATAACTTTGGGATAACATGAAAATACCAAATTTAAGATTTATCAGGATAGATGAAGGTGCAGAGATACAAACCAAAGGAATGCACAATTTTTTCAATGAAATAATACCAGAAAATTTCCCAAACCAAAAGAATGAAATGTAAATCAAATATCAGAGGTTTACAGGACCCCAACTGTGCAAAATTACAACAGACCCACATCAAGATACAGTATAATGAAAATGCCTAGCATACAAAATAAGGATAGAATTTTAAAGACTGCAAGAGAAAAATATCAGATTACGTATAGGAGGAAACCAATACATATCTCAGCTGATTTCTCAACTCAGACCTTCAAAGCTAGGAGGTCCTGCAATAACATATACCAAGCTCTGAAAAAAAAATGGATGCCAACCAAGAATCCTATATCCAACAAAATTAAGCTTCAGATTTTTTTTTCCATGTTGGAGATTGAACCCAAAGCCTTGTGCATGCAAGGCAAGCACTCTACCAACAGAGCTATATCCCCAGCCCCAAGTTTCAGATTTGAAGGTGAAGTAGAAGCCTTCCATGATAAACAAAAGTAAAATGAATTTACAACTAGAAAGCCTTCACTACAGAATATTCTAAGCAAAATATTCCATGAGGAGGAAATGAAAAAAAAAAAAGTGCAAACCAGAAAAGGGAGGAAATACATTAAAGGAATAGTCAATCAAAGGAGAAACTAATTCAGACTAAAAACTAGAAATAGGGCTGGGGTTGTGGCTCAGTGGTAGAGCACTCGCCTAGCACATGCGCGGCCCGGGTTCAATCCTCAGCACCACATAAAAACAGATTGTGTACAACTAAAGCAAATGAATAAATATTAAAAAAAAAAACTAGAAATAAACCCAAATGACTGGGAGCACAAATCATATCTCAATAATAACCTTGAACATTAATGGCCTAAACCCATTAATCAAAAGACACAAACTTACAGATTGGATTAAAAAACAAGACCCATGCTATCCAAGAGACTCACACCATAGGCAAAGACATCCACAGACTGAAGGTGAAAGAATGGGAAAAACATATCTCTCACATGGATCGTGTAAACAATCAGTAGTTTCTATCCTCATGTCAGATAAAGTGGACTTCAAGCCAAAGTTAATCAGAAGGGACAAAGAAGGCCATTTCATCCTTCTTAAAGAAATTATACACCAACAAGACATAACAATCGTAAATATTTATGCCCCATAAATTGGAGCATTCATGTGCATCAAACACACCCTTCTCAATCGCAAGAATAGACCACAACACAATAATACTGGGTAACTTTAACAAGCCTCTGTCTCCACTGGATAGATCCTCCAAACAAAAACTACATAAAGAAGCTATATAAATTATAAAAAGTACAATTGATAATTTGGACTTAATAGACATGTATAAAATATTTCATCCATCAATGACTGAATACACTTTCTTCTCAGCAGCACATAGATCCTTCTCTAATATAGACTGTGTTATGTAAGCTATCACATATATTGGTATACAATTGAATTTTACATTATATATATATATATATATTTTAGCATCTGTAAGGTTATTTTGATAGCTACTTTTCCACTGATATTAATTTTTATGTTCTTGCTTTTTTCTTGATTAGACTTGTTTGATTTTTATCAAATTATAGCTGTATTATTTCTTCTCTATTTCACTCATTTCTGCTCCTACTCTTATTTTTTCCTTCCTACTACATAATTTGAAAATTATTTGATTGCTTTCTAGATTCTTTCTGATACAAGTGCTTTGAGTTATAAATGTTCATCTGAGTACTGTTTCATCCCAGATATCCTGATATTTTAAGCTTTTATTATCACTGAATTCAAAGCACTTTTTATTTACTTTTCTTGTGCTTTCTTCCTTGACCTCTGAGATATTTAGAAGTGTGCCATTTAATCTTGAAATAGTTGACATGTGAGGGTGGGGTTCTATATATCTTTTTTTTTTTTTTAAAGGAACATCTGATCCAACCAGACTGATCAGAAATTGACATTTTTAAAAATATTTATTTATTTGCTTTTAGTTGTACACAATGCATTTATTTGTATGTGGTGCTGAGGATTGAATCCGGGCTGTGCATGTGCTAGGCGAGCGCCACAATCCCAGCCCCGGTTCTATATATCTTAAGGTGATTTCTTTCTTTCTTTTTTTTTTTTTTTTTTTTTTTTTTGGTACCAGGAAATGAACTCAGGGTCACTCCTCCAGGGCCACATCCCCAGCCCTTTTTTGTATTTTTGTTAGAGACAGGGTCTCACTAGCTGCTAAGTGCCTTAGCCATTACTGAGGCTGGCTTTGAACTCGTGATCCTCCTACCTCAGCCTCCCAAGCGCTGGGATTACAGGCGTGTGCCACCACGCCCAGCTTAAAGTGATTTATTTCTAATGTAATAAATCATGCAAGAAACCATCTGCATGACTTCAAATTTTTAAAAAGTAATGAAAATACTTTTTATGTGATTGTATTGGTTACATACATATCAAAACTGATCAAACTGGTAAGGGGGGTATATGAAACTAGAATGAATCAGACTTTATTGCCCTATGTGCATATGTGATTAGGTGACCTATGTAATTCTACATCATACACAACCAGACAAATGAAAAGTTATACTCCATTTATGTATGATATGCATTCTACTGTCATGTATAACTAATTAGAACAAACTGATCATAATGCATACTTGAAATATGTGCATTTTATTGTAGTTCAATTTTACCACAATAAAGCTATGGGGAAAAATGAAAAAAAAAAAAAAAGTAATGAGAATGGATATCTTGTCTTATTCCTGATCATAGGAGGAAAGCATTCAGTCTTTCACCTTAAGTATGTTTGCTGTTGTTTTATCATAGGTGCCATTTTTAGGTTAAGGGAGTTCCTCTCTGTTCTTGGTTTGTTCATTGCTCTTATCATGAAGGAGTGTTGAATTTTATCAAATATATCTGTTGAAATGGTCATGTAGTTTTTTGGTTTTTTGGTACCAGGGATTGAACCCAAGGACATTGAACCACTGAGCCACATTCCCCATCCCTTTGTATATTTTATTTAGAGGTAGGGTTTCACTAAGTTGCTTAGGTTCTTGCTAAGTTGCTGAGGCTGGCTTTGAACTCATGATCCTCCTGCCTTAGCCTCCTAAGCCACTGGGATTACAGGTGTGCGCCACCACGACCAGCCTCGTGTAGGTTTTGTCTCTTATTCTCGTGATGTAATTTATTAAATTAATTGATTTCAGACATTAAGCCAACTTTGTATTTCTGGAATAAATCCTACTTGGTCATGGTGTATAATCCTTTTTATATATTCTAGCAAACTGGATAAATCTATTTTATTGAGGATTTTAATTTCTATATTCAAAAGAGATACTGGTCTTTAGTTTCTTTCACTGTGATATCTTTGGTTTTGGTATTAGGCCTCACATAATGACTTGGGAAGTGTCCCTCCTCTTCCATATTTTGGAAGAATTTGTATTAATTCCACAAATGTTTAATGGTATTTTCTAATGAAGCCAGCTGGGCTTGGGCTTATCCCTTTTTAAAATGCCGTCCAATTGATTAAGTCACATCTATCCAGGATAATCTTCCTTTTCATTAACTTAAAGTCAACTAATTGGTGACTTTTACTAAAACTGCAAAATCCTTTTGCCATAGCACCTAAGTTATATTTGATTGAATAACTGCGAGAAAGTATGTGCATGCTACAAAATGGCTGCTGCCTCTCTTTCACCCTTCAGTTCTTAGAAGAAATTCATTGTCGTTCATCCTCATAGGAAATCTTCAGAAAGGAAATTCGGAAGACTATAATTCCGTCTAGCCAATTAGATACATTCCAAGACCATCAGTTTACATACCCATAAATGCATCAGAATCATCTAAAATTTATTACAAATAAAGATTTGGGGGACCCACAAACATACTGAGTCAGAATCTCCAGAAAACTTTATTTTTTTATGGACCCAGAAAATTACTGATAGACTAAAATTTGAGAATCACTGCCTATAATAAGTAAAAAAAAAAAAAAAAAAAAAACTATTTGGAAAAAGATTAATATCCAGAGTATATAAGGAACCCAGACAGCTCAGCAGTATAAAAAAAAAATCCTATTTTAAAATGTCTCAGTGACCTGAACAGACATAAAAAAGGCTATGCAAATGGCCTACAAGTATATAAAACAAAATATTCAACATCATTAACCATCAAAGAAATGCAAATCAAAGCCACAAGGAAATATCTTCTCACCCCAGCTGGAATGGTTATTATCAAAAAGACAAAAAATAACAAATGCTGGCAAGGATGCAGAGGAAGGGAAGCTCTCGTACACTGTTGGTGGGAATATAAATTAGTACAGCCAAAATGGAAAGCAGCGTGGAGGGTCCTCAAAAATCTAGAAATAAAACCATCATATGATCCAGCAATCCCATTACTAAGTGTACATCCAAAGGAATTGAAATCAGTATGTCAAAGATACATCTGCCCTGGCACTTTTATTGCAGAACTATTCACAATAGTAAAGATATGGAATCAATCTAGGTATCTATCTATGGAAAAATGGATAAAGCAAATGTAGTACATATACACAATGAGATATCAGTTAGTCATAGAAAGAGTGAAATTTTGTCATGTAGCAACATGGATGGAACTAGAATAAAATAGTGTTTACCAGAACCTGGGAAAGATGTAGGGGATGAGAGGATGGTTAATAGGTATAAGGGTACAGTTCGATAGGAGGAATAACTGCTAATGTTCTATGTCACAGTAGCACAACTATGGTTGATCAACTATGGTTGATAACAATTAATCAAATATTCCACGGTAACTAGTAGAGGAGCTGGGGATGTAGCTCAGCAATAGAGCACCCAATTATCATGTGTGAGGCACTGGGTTTGATCCCCAGCACCACACACACACACACACACCCCACAACTAGTAGACAGGCTTTTGAATGTTCCAAACACAAAGAAAAAATGTCTGAGGTGATATATTTACCAATTACCCTGATCTGATCATTACACATGTAGCAAAATGTTGCACTGTACCCCTTATATATATTCAATTACTGTGTCATTTAAAAATAAAATACATTTTGGCTGGGGCAGTGGCATGTGCCACCCAGCAGCTCGAGAGGCCAAGAGGATCTTAAGTTCAAAGCCAGCCTCAGCAACAGTGAGGCGCTAAGCAACTCAGTGAGACCCTGTCTCTAAATAAAACACACACACACACACACACACACACAAATAAAATAAAATGAAATACATTTTGAAATAAACATGAAAAAT
This sequence comes from Tamias sibiricus, assembly GCA_025594165.1. Classification (NCBI taxonomy): domain Eukaryota; kingdom Metazoa; phylum Chordata; class Mammalia; order Rodentia; family Sciuridae; genus Tamias; species Tamias sibiricus. The sequence goes on from CM046659.1 coordinate 53,468,849, forward strand.
TTAGTAATTCAAATAATAGCTAATATATACTGAATCCACACTATATGCCAACTGCCAAGCTGAGTACTTTATATCAATTATATCATTTAATTTTCACACTAAGTCTATGGTATATGTACTATTATTATGTCCAGTTTACAGCTGAGAGAAAATATGATTAGATAAACCAAGTTATGTGCTTAAGATCACATGGTGGAACTTGAGCTTACAAAAAAGGTGAAATTTTTTTAGACTGTAGCTCTAACCACCAGTTTGTAAATAAAACATGAAACAGGAGAACAAGTTTAATGACACCATGGGAATTCCATCAGTAAATTCTATATGTAAGGTTTTTTCAACAACAAAAAATAGAATGAAATAAGATGGAGAGGAAAGAGAGACTTGTAGGTTAGCACTGTCCCCCACTACTTTCTGCCATGGTAGGAATATTCTGTATTTTCCCTATTGATTAGGATATTTAATACTAAAGATGTGGCAACTGAGCAACAAAACTTAATTATTTTATATATTTATTTATTTGCTTTAGTTGTACACAATACATTTATTTTTACGTGGTGCTGAGGATCGAACCTGGGTTGTGCATGTGATAGGCAAGTGCTCTACTGCTGAGCCACAACCCCAGCCCCACAAAACTTAATTTTTAAAAAATATATTTTTTAGTTGTATATGGACACAATACTTTTATTTATTTATTTTTGTGTGGTGTTGAGGATGGAACCCAGTGCCTTACACATTCTAGGCAAGAGCTCTACCATTGAGCTACAACCCAAACCCCAAACAAAATAATTTTGAAGAGGAGATTTTATAAAACAATTGGGAAAATGAACATTGAGGTGATATTTGTTAAATTTTTAAGGTATAGTAATGGTTTTATAGTATGCTTTTTAAAAGAGACTTTTAGAAGTATATATTAAAATACCTAAGGGTGAAAATGATATTGTATGTCAGCTTTCCATCTTTGTGAGGAAATCACTGAGATAGACAACTTAAAAGGAGAAAAGATTTATTTAGGCTCAAGTTTAAGAAGTTTCAGTCCATGGTGGGTTATTTCCATTGTTTTGTGGCCTGTGGCAGAACATCATGGTGGCAGCACAGATGAAGCAAAGCTGCTCACCTCATAAAAAAGAAACAGGTAAGTAAAAAGAGAGAAAGGAAGGGGCCAGGGACTCCTATCCTCACGAAGCGCATGCCCTCCGTGAGATCATGCGATCTTTCTTTCTTCCACTCTCCCCCACCTCTTAAATATTCTACCCCCTCCCTATAACCCCTTGGACTGGGAATCAAGCCTTTTACTATGGGCCTGTGGGGAACATTGAAGATCCAAACCATAACAGATACAATATCTGGAAACTTGGTTGATAATATTCCTTTTGGAGCAATCGGGAAAACTGGGTGTTAGCCATGACTGGATGATTGTTGAAGCTGGATGAAGGATATAGTGGGGTACAAAATGCATTTCTTTCCACTGAAGAACATGTTTGAAATTTTTGATAACTGAAAGTTTTATAAAAGGTATTTGTGTAGTGCTTTTCTCATGTCTTCCCATATACCTTATTTAAGCATCATAACTATCTGTGAGGTAACTAACTAGAAGGACTGTTTAAGGATGAAGATTGGAGGCTGAGAGAAAGTAACACACCTAGCTCACACAGCTGGTTAGAGGTTGTACTCAAATCCAGGTACTCTATCTCCAAATCCTGTGTTTTTCTATTTACCACATATGACAGGCTATAAAATCAACATCAGCTGCTTCGTGGAGAATAAGGCAAGAAGATTCAGGGGAATGAATTAAGCACTATTGCTCTTGTTCACATTGATGAATTTGTAGCATGCGCTTCTCAAATTAGAAAGTGATTAATATCAACCACCAGCTGCTATGAGTTTAATAGTGAGCATGGAGAACATGTAACTACCAAGATTGATTTACAAGTTCCAGATGTGAAAGAGGATCCATTAGCTTTTTTTCTATACACTATCAAAGATGATAATAAAAACAATTTAAGACATTAAATTCATTTACTGAAATTGTTCTCCTCAGGATTTACAGGTTATATTATGCTCCTTTTCCTTCAAAATGTAGTCATTATGTGCAGAGAGAAAAAAATCAGGATAATATCTGAAACAAGGATGAATAATTCACTCTTATTTGGACCTCACTAATAGATCTGTTGTTGAATTAAGTTATTTATGTCTTTGATTGCTTATGAATTCCTAAAAGGATTGGCAAGATTTCCTACTGGCATTTACTTTCCATGCACAAAAGATTTCACAGCAAGGGCAAAGCTCAGTCAATGCTTTTAGCAAATATTTTCACTCATTGGCAATTATAATACAGTGAAGTATCTTTCATAGGCTAATAAATTAAGCAGTTAATACCTAGTAGGAAATTCAAAAAAAGAAATATACCAATTGATATACCAATTACTACTCATCTAGATAGTTAATTTTAGACCTCACTGCCTGAAACAGCATGCTTTCTATACATTTCTATACATCCTACAAATTCATCATTTTGAACTTGATATCTTAGTCAAGTTCAGCTATTGAATGAATAATTACATGTGGTTTCATGTCCTATAAAAAGTTCTGACTAGTACCATGTCAGAATATAATAAAAGAGGCCAGAGGTATAGCTCAGTGGTTGAGTGTGTGACCAGAATGTACAAGGCCCTGGATTCGACCCCCAGCACCACAACCAAAACAAAACATGAAGAAAAGAACAAAACAAACAAACAAAACAAGAAAACAAACAAACAAAAAAAAACCAATGGGCTAATATTGATGAGATTTAAGCAGTAAGAAAAAAGAGTCATGAAGTTCATCTTGAAACACTGTCCTGTAAAATTTTGTTTCTAGGCTGAGATGTAATGACACTGAAGAAACTTAACCTTCCCTCGAAGAACAATGCCTGCTTCCCAAGCAACTGCTCTAAGTACATCTCCATCATCAAAAGCAGCTGTCTTAGACCGGTGCGTTGGCACATGCCTGTAATCCCAGCACTTGGTAGGCTGAGGCAGGAAGATCATGAGTTCAAAGCCAGCCTCAGCAATGGCGAGGCACTTAGCAACTCAGTGAGACCCTGTCTCTAATAAAACACAAAAAAGGGCTGGGGATGTGGCTCAGTGGTCCAGTGCCCCTGAGTTCAATCCCCGGTACCAAAAAAAAAAAAAAAAAAAAGCAGCTGTCTTTTCCCATTTCAGGTCTGAGTTCTCATACTTCACCTTAAAGCTTAAGTCAAAGGAAGATAAGTATCAGAGAAAGAGAGTCAGGTAGATGGTGAATGGCAGACACAGATTTAGGGAACATTGACTTCCATTAAATTAATACCTTAAAGGTAATATATAAGATATATATATATATACAAATTATATATATATATATATATATATATGAACATTGACTTCCATTAATTAAATACCTTAAAGGTAATATATATATATATATATATATATATATATATATATATATATTTATAAATGAGAGGGGTTGCAACACAAATTGTAGCCAAGAGTGCCTTGGAGTTTACTTAGAGAATAGTATTATGAATACTTCAAGGGTCTGAGGAGCTGGGCATGGTGGCGAACACCTGTAATTCCAGTGGCTTGGGAGGTTGAGAAAGGAGGATCATGAGTTCGAAGCCAGCCTCAGCAAAAAGCGAGGTGCTAAGCAACTCAGTGAGACCCTGTCTCTAAATAAAATACAAAATAGGGCTGGGGATGTGGCTCAGTGATCGAGTGCCCCTAAATTCAATCCCTGGTCCCCCCCCCCCCCAAAAAAAAAAAGAGTCTGAGGAAACTGTAAACTAAGGATGTCTTTCCATGTGTCCGGAGTGAAGACTCGTTTGCTTTCTATACATTACTTGTATTTAAAAAAACTCAGGTAGCCAGGCACGGTGGCGCACGCCTGTAATCCCAGCACTTGGGAGGCTGAGGCAGGAGGATCACGAGTTCAAAGCCAGCCTCAGCAATGGCAAGGCACAGAGCAACTCAGTGAGACCCTGTCTCTAAGAAAATACAAAAAAGGGCTGGGGATGTGGCCCAGTGGTTGATTGCCCCTGAGTTCAATCCCTGGTACAAAAAAAAAAAAAAAAAAAAAAAAACTCAGGTATGACCAAAGGAGTTTTAAAACTTGGCTACCTTCTAAAACTTGTGAACTGTTGTAAAACAAAATGACTATACACTCTGCAGGATTTAAAATTTTCTAATATGAAGGGTTCTCTTCAAAGGAAATCTCACATAAAAATTGGAGGAATACTCATTTCAAAGCAGAAGTACTTCATTTTGTATATAGATGGTGAAAGAAAATAATCCTACACCCACACCCAGAGATAGTGAAATAAACTATCAGTATATCTTATACTGTTATAAGTTTCACAAAAAGAGTTGAATGTGTAAAATAAAAAAAACACCCAGGATTGTTTCAGAAGTGAACAAAGCATCAGCTTAGGTCAAGAATCAATTCCTGATTTACCACACCTGTGACATTCCTTGCTCCCTCTGTAATTTATTGCTTATTTATATAGGATAACTCTGCAGATGTCACATCTGGTTATCCTGCAGGTTTGGAATTTTAGTTTATTTTTAACTGGGATGGCAAGACTAAGCTAGATGCCTTGGGTAAGCTTATATTGCAAAAACATTTTAACCTGAACTATGCTACAGCTAGGATTTTCCTGAAACTTTAAGATGACCCAATAAGGAAGAGAAAGTCAACACTATTTTAGAAGGAGGAGAAAGAAGATAAGAGGAAAGAAACATCAGTACTGGGACCCACCCGATTAAATGCCTACCCTGGACCTGATACAGTTATTAATGTTGTGATAGATAACTCAGTTTTGTGCAATGAGCAAAAACTTTCAAGGAAAAACGTTTTTGTTTTTGTTTTGATACTGGAGATTGAACCTAAGGGTGTTTAACCACAGAGCCATATCATCAGCCCTTTTATCTTTTACTTTGAGACAGGGTCTCATTAAATTGCTTAGGGCCTCGATAAGTTGCTGAGGCTGGCTTTGAAGTTTCGATCCTCCCACCTCAGCCTCCTGAGTTGCTGGGATTACAGGTGTGTGTCACTGTGCTTGGCTGAGTAGAAATTGTATGATACAATTATTTTGAAGAGTCATTTGGCAATTTATCAAAGTAAAGAAGCATGTATGCCTTTGAATTCTTGCAATAATGATAAAGCTCAGAAAATTAATTTACATGTTATTCTAAAAGAAGCTTAGGGTCAGGCTAATATATTTTAAGATTTTTACCTTCCTCTTTCCTTTTCTTGAGCCTTGTCTGGGTACTCTACTCCCTGGGCCACTGTCAGGTGCTTCCCTTGCAACTTGCCACATAATGAGGGTTGCCAGACAAAATACACAACGCCCAATTACATATGAATTTAAATAAACAATCAATTGTTTTTATTATTGTAAATATGTTCTAGCTTTGCATGGTTTAGGATATTCCATGGAGATAGGTAGGTAAGTACACAGATAGATATTGTGTTTGTATGCGGTACAGGGATTGAATCCAGGTCCTCCTGTATACCAGGCAAGAACTCTACCATAAAGGTACATCATCAGCAACCCCTACACCCTTTTTAAAATTTTTTTTAAAATATTTATTTATTTGCTTTAGTTGTACACAATGCGTTTATTTGTACGTGGTGCCGAGGATCAATCTCCAGCACCACAAAAAAAAAAACAAACAAAAGAGAGTGAGAGAAGTAGAACAATGCCCATGCCTTAGGAGTCCTCAGAGTTCACCTTAGATAACATCCTCCGCCTTTCCCTCAAGGAGCAACCACCACCTTCCTGACTTGTATGATAAGTATTCACTGACATTTCTTTAGGTTTGCCATCTCTATATGTGTCCATAAGAGATACAGTTTGACTTCTTTCCCCTCCCCCCCCCCCAGTGCTGAGGTTCAAACCCAGGGCCTCATGCATTCTAGGCAAGCACTCTACCACTGAGTTACATCCCCATCTCATTTGTTTTTGCTATTTTGAACTTCATGTAAGAGTTTATATATAAGTGATTTTTGTTATTGGTTTTCCATCCAATATTATGTTTATGAATTCTAGCCATATTAATATGTGTAACTGTGATTCCTTAACTTTCACTTGGTATAATGTTCCAGTATGTGATTTTGCACCGTTTATTCAGTCATATATTGTGTTTTTTTTTTTTTTTTTTTTTGGTACTGGGGATTGAACTCAGGGGCACTCAACCACTGGGCCACATCCCCAGCCCTTTTTTTGTATTTTTTTATTAGAGACAGGGTCTCACTGAGTTGCTAAGTGCCTCGCCATTGCTGAGGCTGGCTTTGAACTCGTGATCCTCCTGCCTCAGCCTCCCAAGTGCTAGGATTACAGGCGTGTGCCACCACGCCCAACTCATATGTTTTAAATATATTACAATAAGCTAAAATAACTATCATTAAAATAGTTTCATAGTGTTCAGTAAAATTGCTAATACTTAGTACTTCCTCTGTAATTTTTCATTATTGTGTTCAACAATAGGACAAAAATTAAGAGGGCTCATGTAAAATGGTTCTCATTTATAGTCACTTTAATTTTTTTTTTTAGTGGTCAATGGACTTTTATTTATTTATATGTGGTGCTGAGAATCGAACCCAGTGCCTCACACATGCAAGGCAGGTGCTCTACCACTGAGCCACCACCCCAGCCCCACTTTAATTTTTTTTTTAGATTATTTATTTACTTATTCATAATGCACAAGTATATCATCTTTTTACATACAACTGCTTGTATACAAAGTATATAAGTACCATTCAGATCTTTAATCATGCATTTAGGATAGTGATATCCATCTCATTCAACCACCATTTTTCTCCCCTTTTCCCCCCCTGCTCCCTCCCTTGCCCCACTTTAATTTTTTATTGAGGTAAAACATTCACACAGTAAAATGTATACATCTTAAGTAACAGCTTAATGAACATTTACATACATATATCCTATGAAACCACCACCCAGATCAAGATACAGAACATTTCTAGCATCCTTATTTTTTTTAATATTTATTTATTTCCTTTAGTTGTACACAGTGCGTTTATTTTTACATGGTGCTGAGGATCAAACCCCGGGCCGCGCACGTGCTAGGCAAGCGCTCTACCGCTGAGTCACAGCCCCAGCCCTCTAGCATCCTTTTAATATAGCTTACAACTCTGTATATTTCCTGTTGCAACCAACAAGATAGCTGTCTGCTTAATTTTTATGTGTGTGTGTATTTTTCATTATTTTTATTGGTTTATAATAGTTACACATAACATTAGGATTCATTTTGACATAATTATAAATGTATGGAAAATAATTTCTCCAATTCAGTCCCCAGTACTTACCCTTATTTCCCACCCCCTTCCCTTTGTTCCCTTTCATCTTACTCTACTAATCTTTCTACTTATTTGCATTTTTAAAAAATTAGTGTGTTGTGGATATACATAATGATGAGTTTCACTGTAGTATATTCATATATGTACATTGGAAAGTTAGTTTGGGTTCATTCCGCTACTTTTCCCTGCCTAAATTTTTGCACTCACACCTGGTTCAGGTCATTATGCTGTTGATTTCTGGGCTTTTGGGTGCCACCATCTGGTGAGTCGGCTGTACTACTACTTGATTCCTTTAAAGAATGGTTCCAACAACAGATTTCTAAAATAAAGCGATGACACAGATTCTGATGCAGCTGATAATTAAAGCAGATGAACTAATATTCCTACTAAAACAGTAAAAATATTGCCTTCCAAAAAGAAAGGTTTAAGATCAGGTAGATTGTGACAACACATACATTTATAGTTGAGTATGTAACGTTCTCCTGTGTATTTAGCATATAAAGAAACAAAAGTTTCAAGGTGGAATTGACATGAGAATGTGAATATTATTGAAACTGAACACTAGATTTTTTTAAAGTCATAATGTTCAATCCCAGCAGGCCAACTTCCTTCTCTGAAATATGATACAATCCAATGGTAAAGAAGGCACACTATATTTTGTAAACACCAAAGAGGCGTACGTTGATTCTTCAAGAAAAACTTTCCCCAAAATTTTTTCACTTGGGTTCAGTCTCAAAAAAAGAATAGGAATGTGTAAAGCAACAAAAGTGAGGAATAACTCTTCAAGTAGAAGCAACAGGAAAGGAGAAAGGCACAGGGAATGGAAACTTCACCCATTCGTGAACAGAGAGAAGTACAATATGGTTAGAACACTGCTGATATGGAAGTGACTACTGGGAAATACACTATAAAAGGAAGATCAAGTCCACATTATGATGGATTTTCTAAGACTTAAAGTTTTTTAAATATCTTTATTCTATTTATTTATTTACTTTTATGTGGTGCTGAGGATTGAAACTAGGGCCTCACATGTGCTAGGCAAGTGCTCTACCACTGAGCTACGGCCCCAGCCCATAGGACTTGAAGTTTTAGCTTCACCCTGAAGAGCAGGTAAGGGGAGACTTTAACTTCAGGAGTTGGTAGGATGAGGGACAGCATGGAGAGGGGATGGTAACCTAAGAAGGGGTACACTTTGATAGGAGGAACAATTTCAGTGTTCTATAGCACAGGAGAGTAACTGTGCTTGACAACAATTCGTTGTTTATTTCAGATGACTAGTAGAGAGGATTCTTAATGCTCCTAACACAAGAGAATGGTAAATATTTGGGGTGGTAGATATACTAATTACCCTGATCTGATCATTATACATGTATACATGTATTGAAATGTCTTACAGGTGGCTGAAGGTGTACTAAGTGAGAGAGCACTTGCTGGGCATGCACCAGGACGTCCTGTTTAGCACTGCAAATAAATCAATAAAGAGTTGGTTAAAAGCAATTGAGAGAACTGAATTTTGGGGTTTTGCTCTACTTTATTGTACTTTAGGTTGAATAACTACTTTCTATTTGTTTAGCATAAGAGTTTTGTTACCTGTAAGCAACATGGGTTTGTGTTATTTCCCCTTTATGCTTCATGAGGGAAATGGGACCATTAAGTAGCTTTCAAGATCCACAAGTGTCTCATTATTCTGACTTAGACATAGCTTCTGCACTGAGTTTGCATGCACTAATATACTCTGACGTACTGTACAATACCCTCTATTCATCTTCCTTGTACTTTAGGTAGGCAGATGTTGCCAGTACTATCATCCACTCATTGTAAAATGCCTTAAGGCCAATAATGTAAGGAAAGTATAAAAGTACAAGCAAGCAGTTTGTTAAAACCTTCAAGTTTATTGATATATTTTTCATAAATGCACTATATTCTAATATTCATTCCCTTTGAAATTATGCCATTCTATAACTGTTTCATGACAGTAACAGTTCTTAAAATGTACATTAAATGTTTGAATGCTCACTAGGGATACATCTTTCTAATAGGTCTTTCCAGTAAACATTTTCAGGACAGGGAGAAAAAGAAAACCAAAGCACTGATTTCACGGTACATAGTTGCCAAAGCATCATTGAGTAGGGAGACTCCCAGACACAAATAATCTCTACACCCAGATAACTGAGAGCCTCAATGAATAATGGCTTTCAATGCTGCAGATCTCTGCTCCTTTGGGGCCTTTGGGACCCCATGTGTGAATGGGGTCTGTGCTAGGGTCCTGTCTGCCTCCAGATGTCTGACAGATCTAGTCTTTGTGAGGCTTACACTACCCCAACCTTGGGGCTCCACCATGAAGCAGTGTCTGAGAACCACTTCAAGTCTCTGGAATCTCTGAGGAGGAGCCGCTCTCCAACACCTGCTTCTCTTTCGTAAGCACCATGTGACCTCCCTCAAATCTCATGCTTCTCATTGAATTTGGCTTACAGAAAACAAAAGCCTGCAAAAATGTTACCAGCTAATTGTGTTTTCCTCCCTGTCCCATACTTCCCTGAAGTGATAAAATTCAGAGCCTGTTACTTGCTTGAATGGAGAAATGGAAAAGGTAAATATAAATTAAATGAAAAGAAATTAAAAAGGAATGTAAGAATAGTATCATACAATATTATTCAGACACATGGTAATGTAATTAGGAATATTTTCACATATACATTCTAATGAATACTCATGTTTCTTGATATACATATTCATTCTCTAACCCTAACCCTAACTGAAACTAAAATTTAATACTAACCCTGACCTTACCCCTATACCTCAACCTAATTTAATGTAACAGCATATATATTAATATTAATATTTATATGTATTTTTACTTATATAGTCAATTATCAATGGTATATTTGCATATATATTATTATCTATTCACATATATGATATATGGATGCATCTGCAAATTTTAAAAAAGTGTATTTATATGACTTGCTTTAAACCCTTCCCTATTTCAAAACAAATATTTCTGTTTTCGTACATATTTTCACATATACATTCTTATGAATATTCATATTTCCTGATATACGTATTTATTTCCTAACCCTAACCCTAACTCAACCCATAATTTAATAATAACCATAACCTCTCTCATATACCTAAACGTAATTTCACATAAAAGCTTATATGCTAGGGCTGGGGTTGTGGCTCAGCAGTAGACCACTCGCCTGGCACATGCACAGCCCGGGTTCGATCCTCAGCACCACGTACAAATAAACCCATTGTGTATAAAGCAAATAAATAAATATTTTTTTAAAAAAGCTTACATGCTAATATGAATATTGATTGGTGTTTTTACATATATGTTCAATTATCAATGGTATATTTGCATATATATTATTTTGTATTCTTATATATGATTCAGGCATGCATCCCCATGTTAAAAAAAGGTATTCATATGACTCACTTTAAGCCATTTCATATTTCAAAAAATATATATTTATACAGGTTTTCACGTAAATTTTCACACAAATATTCTTATGAGTGTTTGAATTTCTCGATATATACATTAATTTTCTAACCCTCACTCTAACTTAACCTATAATTTAATACTAAACCTATCCACCCCCCTATAACTAAATCTAATTTCACATAAAATCTTATATATTAATAGAAATATTTATGTAAATTTTGACTTCTATATTCAAGTATCAATGGTATATTTTTACATATATTATTACATATTATTTATGATTTAGGCTTGCATCCCAAAATTCCAAAAAGTGTATTCATACAACTCGCTTTAAACCCTTCCTTATTTCAAACATATATTTACATATGTTGTATGCCTATTTTCACGCATGCATTCTTATGAATATTCATATTCCCTGATATACATATTGATTTTCTAACCCTACCCCTAATCCAATCTATAATTTAATACTAACCCTAACCACTCCACTATACCTAAATCTAATTTCACATAAAAGTATATATCTTAATATGAATATGTGTATTTTGCCTTATATATTCAATTATAAATAATATATTAGCATACATATTATTATATTTTCTTATTTATGATTTATCCTTGTCTCCCTAAATTACAAAATGTGTGTTCATATGACTCACTTTAAAACCTTTCCTATTTCAAACCATATATAGCTATATATGTTTTCAAGCATATTTTTGTGCATTCATTTTCATGAACATTAATCTTTCCCAATATACATATTCATTTTCTAATGCTAACACTTACCCAATCCATAATTTAATAAAATCCTAACTATAACCCTATATCTAAACCTATTTTCACATAAAAGCATACATATGAATATAAATATTCATGTGTAATTTGCCTTATATATTCTATTATCCATAGTATATTTGCACATGTATTATTATAAATTTTTATTTATGATTTAGGCATTTATACCCAATTACTTAAAGTATATTAATATGACTCACTTTAGACCCTTTCATATTTCAAAACATATATGTTTATATATGTTTTCATGAATATTTTGACACATTCTCATGAACATTCATCTTTCCTGATATACATATTATTTTCCTAACCCTAACCCTAACCCAACCCATAATTTAATACTAACCCTAACCACTCCCCTAAATCTAAATCTAATTTCTCATAAAAGATTATATATTAATATATTTATGTGTATTTTGACTTATATGTTCATTTATCAATGGTACAATTGCATATATACTATTATATATTCTTATTTATGGTTTAGAAATCCATCCCCAAATTACAAAAAAAATTCATATGAATGACTTCCCTATTTCAAAACAGATATATTTATTTAAGCTTTCATGCACATTTTCATGCATTCTTATAAATATTCATATTTTCTAATACACATATTCATTTCCCAAAACCAACTCTAGCCCTACCCTTAATTTAATACTAACCTAACTATAAACCTATACATAAACCTATTTTTATATTAATATGAATATTTATGTGTACTTTGCCATATATATTCAATTTTCCATGGTATATTTGCATATATATTTTTATATATTCTTATTAATATTTCAGGTATGCATCCCCAAGTTACAAAAATACTGTATTCATACCAATCACTTTAAAGCCTTCTGGATTTCCAAACATATATATTTATATCAGTTTTCATGTATATTTTCATGCATATATTCTTATGAGTATTTGTATTTCTCAATATACATATTCATTTCCCAACCCTAACCCTAACTCAACACATAATTTAATACTAACCCTAACCTTAACCCTATATTTACATCTAATTTCACACAAAAGCAAACATATAAATATGAATATTTATGTGCATTTTGCCTTACATATTCAATTATCCATGGTATGTTATTATATATTCTTTTTTATGATTAAGACATGTATTCCCAAATTACATACAATGTGACTCATTTTAACACATCTCATCTTTCAAAACATGTATTTATATATGTTTTCACTCATATTGTCATGCATACATTCTTATGAATATTCTTATTTCCAGATACCCGTATTAATTTCCTAAACCTAACGCTTACTCAATGCATAATTTAATAATAACCATAACCTTTCCCCTATATCTAAACCTAATTTCTCATAAAAGCTTCTATGTTAATATGAATATTGATGTTTATTTTTACATTTATGTTCAATTATCAATGGCATATTCGCATATTATTATTATATACTCTTATTTATGATTCAGGCATGCTTCCCCATATTACAAAAAAAGTACTCATATATGACTCACTTTAAACCCTTCCATATTTGAAAACGTATTTTTATATAAGTTTTCATGTGAATTTTCGTGGAAATATTCTTACAAGTATTCATATTTCCCGATATACATATTCATTTCCTAACCCTCTCCCTAACACAACCCATAATTTAATGCTAATCCTAAATTTTCCATTATACCGAAACCTAATATTACATAAAGGCTTATATATTAATATGGATATTTATGTGTATTTTAAATTATATATTCAATTATCAGTGGCATATTAGCATATACGTTTTTATATATTATTTTTGATTTAGGCATGCATCCCCACATTATAAGAAAGCATATTCATACAACTCAATTTAAACTCTTCTTTATTATGAAACATGTATTAATACATGTATGCATATTTCCATGCATACATACTTATGCATATTCGTATATGATCAATATAAATATCCATTTCCTAACCCTAGCCCTAATGCAACCATAATTTAATACTTACCCTAACCATTCCCCTAGAGCTAACCTAATTTCACATAAAAGGTTATATATTAATATTAATATTTATGTGTATTTTGAGTTATATATTCAATTATCATCTATATATTTGCATATATATCATATTTTCTTATCTGTTATTTAGGAATGTATCTGGAAATTACAAAAGTGTATTCATTTGATGCACTTTAAATCCTTCTGTGTTTCAAAACATATATATTTATGGTTTTTGTACACACATTCTTGTGAATATCCATTTTTCATGATATAAATATTCATTTCCTAACCCTAACCCTAACACAACCCCTAATTTAGTTCTAACTCTGAATATACCTCTACATCTAAATTCAATTTCACATAAACATATATATAAATATGAATACTTATGTTTCTTTTGACTTACATATTCAATTGTATATAGTATATTTGCATGTGTAGTATTATATATTTAATATATATTATTTTCATATTCATCTCTATAGCAAAAATATATTCATATGACTCACTTTAAACACTTCCCTATTTCTTTTTCTTTTCTTTTTTTTGGTACTGGGATTGAACTCAGGGGCACTTGACCACTGAGCCACATCCCCAGCCCTATTTTGTATTTTATTTAGAGACAGGGTCTCACTCAGATGCTTAGTGCCTTGCCTTTGCTAAGGTTAGCTTTGAACTCTCAATCCTCCTGTTTCAGCCTCCTGAGCCACTGGGATTACAGGCGGGTACCACTGTGCCCAGCAACACTTCACTATTTTAAAACATATATTTATATTTATATAGGTTTTCATGCATATTTTCACATATAAGTTGTTACAAATATTCGTATTTTCTGATAAACATATTCACTCCCTAATGCTATCCCTAACCCAACACATAATGTTATAGTAACCCTAACCATCCATACCCCTTCACCTAAACCTAATTTAACAAAAAAAAATATTAATACAAATATTTATGTGTGTTTTACTTACATATTCAATTATCAATGGTATATTTGCATATATGTTATTGTATATACTTCTTTATAATTTAGGCATGCATCCCCAAATTTTTAAAAACTGCATTCATACAACTCAATTTAAACTCCTCCATATTTTTTAAAATAATTTTTTAGTTGTTGATAGACCTTTATTTTATTTATTTATATGTGATGCTGAGAATTGAACCCAGTGCCTCACACATGCCAGGCAAGTGTGCCACCGTTGTGCCACAGCCCCAGCCCAATAAATATTTATATTGATATGCCATGACCTGCACAGCTGAACCTGAGGTACTGGCAAGGGGCGATGCGTGATTAAAAAAAAACACACACAGCCGGGCGCGGTGGCGCACGCCTGTAATCCCAGCACTTTGGGAGGCTGAGGCAGGAGGATCGCGAGTTCAAAGCCAGCCTCAGCAATGGTGAGGCACTTAGTAACTCAGTGAGACCCTGTCTCTAAATAAAATACAAAAAAGGGCTTGGGGATGTGACCCAGTGGTCGAGTGCCCCTGAATTCAATCCCTGGTACCACAAAAAAAAAAAAGAAAGAAAAACACACACAGATGGAAAGATAAAAATCTGGGATCAGGTGGGACACTGTTCTCTGGTGGAAGAACAGTGACTAAAGAGTTGGCTCAGCAAGTTTATATATATATATATATACACACATATATATGTGTATGTATATATATATATGAAGTAATTTCATAATCATATAGAGGCATTGTTTTTTGTTCACTAGAAAGTTACAGGGCTTGAAAGAGTCTTGTAACTATTTCACTGTTAGAATGTTTGGAGGAGCTTCCTGCAGCATCAGGAAGCCTACTGTCTAAAGTTACTGTTAAGCAGGCGGGCTCCATTTGGAAGTTGCAGCATGGGTGAAACAAGGTTGTCTTGTTATGCTCAGAATTTGTCTCTCCCCAGGAGCTATGTGCCTAAGAACAAGGTCAAGACTGATAAAGACTCTTGCACAGAGCCTCTTCCGGGAAGGCATCACATAGCAACTGGGTATTCTGTACCTTTCTCAGAAACATCCCAGGCAGCAGGCACAATACAACCATGAAGCAATCAGGGACCCCCAAATCTCAGTCACCACACTCCACATTAATATATATGTTTTTATGTAAAATTAGGTTTAGGTATAGGGGTAAGTTTATGATTAGTAATAAATTTTGTGTAGAGTTAGGGAATGAATATGTATATCAGGAAATAAGACTATTCATAAGAATGTATGTGTGAAAATACAGAAGAGTTAAGTGAGTCGTATGAATACACATTTTTTAATTTGTAAGTAAATGCCTAAATCATATATATGTATATATAATAATATGCAAATATATAATTTATGATTGAATATGCAATTCAAAATACACATAAATATTCATATTAATATATATGTTATGTTAAATTAGATTTAGGTATAGAGGTATGTTAAGGGTTAGTGTAAAGTTGTGTGCTGGGTTAGGGTTAGTATTATAGAATGAATATATATCAGGAAGTATGAATATTCATAAGAATGTACCCATGAATGTATGTATGAAAATATATATAAATACATATGTATTCAATTAAGGAAGGGTTTAAAGTGAGTCATCAATATAATTTTTTGAAATTTAGAGATGCATATCTAAATCTTATATATAAACATATAACAATACATATGCAAATATACCATTGATAATTGAGTATATAAGTTAAAATAAATATAAATATTCATAGTAATATATACTCTTTATGTTAAAATAGGTTTAGGTATAATATCCAATTTTTATAGGATTAGGGATAGGGTTAGGGAATTAATATGTATGTAGGGAAACATGA
Organism: Tamias sibiricus; assembly: GCA_025594165.1. Taxonomy (NCBI): domain Eukaryota; kingdom Metazoa; phylum Chordata; class Mammalia; order Rodentia; family Sciuridae; genus Tamias; species Tamias sibiricus. The sequence continues at coordinate 53,485,193 of CM046659.1, forward strand.
ATAACCACAATTATGTATGCATGAAATTATGTATAAAATCATATATTAATATGTTTTGAAATATGAATGGGTTTAAAGTGAGTCATGAATACACTTTTTTTAAAATTTGGGGATCCATGGATAATCATATATTTGAATATATAAAAACATATATTCAAATATTAATATTCATAAGAATGTATTGTGAAAATAGGTATGAAAACATAAATATATAATTTGAAATAGACATGGTTTAATATGAGTGATATGAATACATGTTTTTTAAGTTCGTGCATTCATGTATAAATCATATGTATGAATATATAAATATATATGCAAATATACCCTTGGTAATGGCATATATAAGTCAAAATAGACATAAACATTCATATTAATATATATGGTTTTATACTAAATTATTTAGGTATAGGCCTATGGTTATGATTAGTATTAAAATTTGAGTTGGGTTAGGGTTAGGAACAAAATATGTATATCGGAAAACATGAATATTCATAAGAAAGTAACCCATGAATATATGCATAAAACATATATATGTTTTGAAGTAGAAAAGGGTTTAAGGGGCTGGGGCTGTGGTTCAGTGGTAGAGTGCTTGCCTAGCATGTGTGAGGCACTGGGTTCAATGCTCAACACCACATATAAATAAATGAATAAAATAAAGGTCCATCAACATCTAAAAAAATTGTTTAAAAAAGGGTTTAAAATGAGTCATGTGAATACACATTTTTTTAATTTGGAGAGGCATTCATAAAACATATGATATATGTAATAATGTATATGCAAATATGCCATTGATGATTGAATATATAAGTCAAAATACACATATGTATTTATATTAATATATATGATTTTATCTTCAATTGGGCTTTGGTATAGGGTTAGGATTAGGGTTAGAATTAAATTTGGGGTTGGGTTATGGTTATGGTTAGGGAATGAATACGCATATTAGAAAACATGAATATTCATAAAAATGTACATGTGAAAATATTTGTGAAAACTAAATTTATATGTTTTGTAATAGGGAATGGTTTAAAGTGAGTTGTATGAATACATGAATATTCATAAGAATATATACATGGGAGTGGGGTTGTGGCTCAGTGGCAGAACACTTGTCTCACACATATGAGGCACTGGGTTCGATCTTCAGCACCACATAAAAATAAACAAATAAGAAGCTGGGCGTGGTGGTGCATGCCTGTAATCCCAGCACTTGGGAGGCTGAGGCAGGAGGATCCTGAGTTTAAAGCCAGCCTCAGCAATGGTGAGGCATTTAGCAACTCAGACCGGTCTCTAATAAAATATAAAAAAGGGCTGGGGATGTGGCCCAGTGGTTGTGTGCCCCTGAGTTCAATCCCCGGTACACCCCCCCCCCAAAAAAAAAGAAGTATTGTGTGTATTGTGTCCATCTACAACTAAAAAGAAAATTTAAAAAAAGAAAGACTGTATGCATGAAAATATGTATGAAAACATATGTAAATATGTATGTTTTGAAATAGGGAAGGATTAAATTGAGTTCTATGAATTCCATTTTTTAAAATTTTGGGATTCATGGATAAATCATATATGAACATATTAATATATGTGCTAATACACCACTGATAATGAATACATAAATCAAAATACACACAACTATTCATATTAATATACACATTTTTATATTAAATTAGGTTAGGTATAGGTATCAGAAAAAATTTAGGCTTAGTATTAAATTTTGTGTAGGGTTAGAGTTAGGGTTAGTGTATGAATATGTATTTCAGAGAACATTAATATTCATAACAATGTATGCGTGAAAATATACATCTATATATGTTTTGAAATAGGGAAATGTTTAAAATGAATCACATGAATATAATTTTTTAACTTGGAGATGCATGGGTAAATCATATATATGAATATATAATCATTTATATGCAAACACACCATTGTTAATTGAATGTATAAGTCAAAATACACATAAATATTCATATTAATACATATGCTTTTTTTTTTCTTTTGGTACCTGGGATTGAACTCAGGGACACTCAACCACTGGGCTACATCCCCAGCCCTTTTTTGTATTTTATTAGAGACAGGGTCTCACTGAGTTGCTAAGTGCCTCGCCATTGCTGAGGCTGGCTTTGAACTCGTGATCCTCCTGCCTCAGCCTCCCAAGTGCTGGGATTACAGGCATGCACGCCACTGCACCTGACAATACATATGCTTTTATGTTAAATTAGGTTTAATATACGTGCTATGTTAGGCTTAGATTAAATTTGGGGTTGGGTTAGTGTTATGATTTGGGAATGAATATGTATGTCGGGAAACATGAATATTCGTAACAATTTATGTGTGAAAAAATGTATTGAAACATATAGATATATATGTTTTGAAGTATGGAAGTGTTAAAATGAGTCTTATAAATACACTTTTTAAAAATTTGGTAATGCATGGCAAATTATATATATGAATGTATAATAATATGTATACACGTATCATTGACAATTAAAATTTGGGAAGCAGATTGAAGAGAATTAGAAAGAAATGTAGTGTGTTGATCAGCCTTCCATTGCTCTGACAAAATGCCTGAGATAAACAACTTAAAGGAGAAAAGATTTATTTTGGCTCAAGTTTTCAGAGGTTTCAGTCCATGGTCACTTGGCCAATCACTTTGGGCCTATGGTGAAGCAAACATCATAGTGAGGATCATATGGTAGAGAAGTGTGAGAGAGAGAAATGGAGGGAAGAAGGGAGGAAGGGAAGGGCTGGAGACAAGATATAGTTCCCAAGGGAACATCCCCCACTCCCTTCAATTATGTTTTACCTCATACAGTTTCCACCACCTCCCAATAATCCATTCGCTATGTCTGAATCCCTCAATGGATTAATCTACTGATGATGTTAGAGCCCCCATGATCCAATCCCTTCTCAAAAGCCTCACCTCTGAATATTGCTGCAATGGACACCAAGCCTTCAACATATGAGCCTTTGGGGACATTCCAGATCCAAACCATAAAAGGTAACTTTTTTATTATTTACTTTTTGTTGTTGTTCTTTTTAGATATACATGACAGTAGAATGTATTTTGACATATCATACATACATGGAGTATAACTCCCATTCTTGTGGTTGTTCATGATATGGAGTTATACTGGTGGTGTATTAATATATGAACATAGGAAAGTTATGTCTGCTTTATTCTACTGTATTTCCTATTCCCATCCCCCTAAAAGGTAATGTTCTTATCTTTCATATTAAATTTTGTGAGTCAAGAATTATGCATTTTGGAGCTGGGGTTGTAGCTCAGTGGTGGAGCACTTGCCTGGCAGATATGAGGCACTGGGTTTGATCCTCAGCACCACATGTAAATAAATAAAATAAAGATATTATGCCCATCTACAACTAAAATATTTTTTAAAAAGAATTATGCATTTAAATATATTATTTAAAGTCAATAAGGAAACCACAAGAAAATTTAAAAATTAAGATAAAGAGTATAAGCAATAAAAATCCAGAGGTAGGGGATGGGATGTAGCTAAGTGGTTGCTTGCCTGGATTGGATCCCCAAAATCACAAAAAAAAAAAAAAAAAAAAAAAAAAAGAAATTCTAGAGGTGGAGGGGTAGGCAGATTATGATAAATTTTTAATCTTTCATAGTGGAAAATCAATAGATTAATGTAAATCTGATAAAACATGAAGAAGAGAAACATGATATTAAAGTAAAAGCACGAATTGTTAACAGGTGATTTATGGGAAATGATTATCAACTGGAGAGGAGAGTGTTGGGCAAAGTGGGGAGATTTTGTCATATTAAGCTTGTTTTATTCTCATTTTAATATTATGAGCATGTAATACTTTTCTAACAAAATATTAGATTAATTAAAAATAAATAAGGTTATTTTAACACACTATACTGCCTCATTAATATTTATAAAATGCAGTTAATAAAGAACTCATTTTAAAATGTGCCAACAGGCACTTCTAGATTTTTACTTTTGTTTTCACTTTTTTAAATTGGTGCATTATACTTGTACATAATGGTAGATCTTCATTTTATAAATTCACTAATAATCCCTTTCCACTATATATACATCTGCTAAAAATATTCAAACTGAATTTTTTTAAAATGTCAGCTTTCTACAGATGAACAATTTACACAAGAAGAAACACTTAGAAAATAACTGGACAGAAAATCTAACAAAAATTAACAAGAGTGACAGCAGTATTGATGAGGTTACAGTTTTTTTTAATTTCTTTTTTATATATATTTATTTATTTGCTATTTAGTTGTACACAATGCCCTTATTTTTAACGTGGTGCTGAGGATTGAACCGGGGCCGCGCAAGTGCTAGGCGAGCGCTCTACTGCTAAGCCACAACCCCAGCCCTAGCATACAGTCTTTCAGAAAAGGAAATCAGTAAGATAAAAGAATCATGTCCTTTGATCCAGTAAAATTATTTTTTTAAATATGTTTTTTTCTAGTTGTCAAGGACTTTTATTTTATTTATTTACATGAGGTGCTGAGGATGGAACCCAGTGCTTCCACACATGCGAGGCCAGCGCTCTACTACTGAGCCACAACCCCGGCTCCCAGTAAAATTATTTTTAATAATATATTCTAGCCAGGCGGCACATGCCTGTAATCTCAGCGGCTCAAGAGGCTGAGGCAGGAGAAAGGCGAGTTCAAAGCCAGCCTCTGCAAAAGTGAGGCACTAAGCAGCTGGGGATGTGGCTCAGTGGTCTTACTGTACAGTGGAGTTCTATCCTTGGTCCCTCCCACCAAAAAAAAAAAAAAGAATATATTTTAATACTTTGTTAGGATAAGTCACAGTTCCTATCTGTTGCCTGTCAATCTCTATAGCATGATAAACCTATTCAGTCATGAAGTTTAAACATTATGTAGCAGATATTCAGATTCTAATAAAAGAGAGTATAAGAGATTATGGTCATTAACCACACAGCCTTAACACACTCTTGGCAGGGTAAATTCCTTTAGGGATCAGGGAAATTCTTTCATCTCTCTCATTCTCCTTTGCAAAATGTTTAGTTATTCTTTGAATAGTAATTATTGTCCAAAGAAACGTATCCTCAGTTCTCTTCAACTCTTAAGACACCAAACTTCCATCTGACTACATCTGACTTTTACTTGAATTCATTTCCACACTCCATTTGACTTTTTTTTTTTTTTAATCTTTGGGCTTTTTGTTTTTGGTGCAAATATTTTTAATTTCTAAGCTATTGGAATTTTTATTACTCAGTAATTCCCCATCTGGGATTCTTTCCTAAGAAATGGTCAGAAACTTGGCCATATGGAAAAGGATCATACTGAAACTGAAGTAGGAGGTGGAGAGAGTGGGATAACAAAAGAGAGAGGATGGAGCCGGGGTTGTGGCTCAGTGGTAGATCACTTGCTGAGCATGCATGAGGCTCTGGGTTCCGTTGGGCACCACACAAAAATAAGCAATATAAAGGTATTGTGGAGAGAGAGAGAGAGAGAGAGAGAGAGAGAGAGAGAGAGAGAGAGAGAGACTTTTTCTTTCTAATGTAAATTTTACATTATTTGATGAGTACTTTTATTTCTTTCAATTGTTAAAAATAGTTTAAATTAAACCATTCCCCTCCCTCTTTATAAAGACTAGAGAAATGAAATAATTTGATTATATAAAAAATCTTGAACAAAAATCAACAGTTTAAAAGATGTTAATTAGAGGATTATTTATAATAGGAAAAATTTTTAAACCTAAATAGCTAGAAAAAAGAATGATCATCAATATAGTAGATAACATGTAAAACAAAGAACTATGTAGCTATCAAATAAAAATATTTTCTTTTGAAGAAAGACTTTTTTTTAAGTAACTGGAAAATGTAATACATTTAATTAGATCCTGAGGGACATCTGCTTAGATTCAACTATTTGCAGTAATTTTTAGGCTGTTATCTATTGTGCAAAAAAAGAATTATTACAACACTAGTAGAAATTAAAATACAAGAAATGTTCATTTGCGGGGCACGGTGGTGCATGCCTGTAATCCCAGTTTGGGAGGCTGGGGCAGGAGGATCACGAGTTCAAAGCCAGCCTCAGCAATGGCAAGGCACTTAGCAACTCAGTGAACCCTGTCTTTAATAAAATACAAAAAAGGGCTGGGGATGTGGCCCCTGTAGTCAAGTGCCCTGAATTCAATCCCCGGTACAAAAAAAAAATGTTCATACAATCTTGGCATATGACATACTTAGTTAGTTACAAGCTTTATCCATATGTATGCATAACTTTTAAATAACTGTAACCTTTCAACTTTCTATTTATGCATTTTCAGAGATATTTTAGAAGGTATATGCTTAAATTTTTTTTTTTTTTTTTTTTTTTTTTTTTTTTTTTTTGTGGTACCGGGGATTGAACTCAGGAGCACTCGACCACTGGGTCACATCCCCAGCCCTTTTTTGTATTTTATTTAGAGACAGGGTCTCACTGAGTTGCTAAGTGCCTCGCCATTGCTGAGGCTGGCTTTGAACTCGCGATCCTCCTGCCTCAGCCTCCCAAAGTGCTGGGATTACAGGCGTGCGCCACCGCGCCCGGCTATATGCTTAAATTTTACAGGGATTTTTTTCAAAAAGTGTTTTCAACCATATTTCACAGTACTGGTTTATGTCGTTATATGTAAAACACCTACATAATACAATATCAATGAAAATATTTACTGCATTTCTGCTATCTTTTCTCAGATAGTTCCTAAGGAAAATATCATCTACAGCCTTTAGAGACTGGTAGCAGAAAGCAGCATTAAATGGATAAATAAAATAAGTTTGAGTTCTACTTGCTTAAAACCACAAAATGAATATTTAGAGGAGAAAAGTTTGATTTAAACTGATGATTCAGTATTCAGTACTATGAATATTGTGATACCACTCTTAGACAGAACCAACTGGGAAAGATCTTCTAAGTTTGTTTTCCAGGAAGATTCCAACAGTTTATAGTTGTGGCCAACTAACACTAAATTTTGTCATTTTTACTAATTTTTGAGAGCAAAAGTTCCTGCCTTCTATTTCTCAATATTTTAATTAAAAATCCAAGGACATTGTTGTCATTATTGTTGAAAATCTGTATTTTTCAGATACTCATGTTATTTATCTTTATCTTAATTAAAGTTCTATAAGGAAAACATTGTCATCTTTACTTTACAGATGAAGAAACCAAACCTCAAAAAAAGATTGTCACTTGCCCAAGGCCATATAGATTAAAAAGTAGCAAGGTTGGTATTTGACCCTAAGTCTATGTGGCCAAAACCTGTACTCCCTCTACACTAATTTAATTTTCACAACAATTTCATGAAGTAGGTATTGATGTTACCAGAGACCAAGACCAGAGGCTTGACTGTGAGGGGCCTCAATACTGGATTTCAGGTTAACAAAAGAAAGAGATGATGGTGAAGTAAGAAATGATTTTACTCATGATTTGGCTGAAGCACCATTAGGATTTTATACTTCAGAGAACAAAAGTCAAAAATATGCATATGTCTATCAGGTTGGGTCAAGCTGCTGGGTCTGTGAGTAGAGAGGTATGTTGTAATTCTGGTTTTGCAAGGTCCACCCTGTGCCCTGCAAGACTCAGGTGGAGACAATTTTTGCTCTCAGCATCAGATGGAGCTCCCAAGGAAAAAGCAAAGTAGTCCTTTAATTTTAAGTGTCCTGTTACATTAACATTATCTGCACATTAAAGATGAAGTTTGAGAACAGAATTTGAGCACCTTTGAAACAACAGCTCAGGTTGGTATTGTTCAGCTTTCCATCAATGTGGCAAAAGATAATCAACTTGAAAAGAAGAAAACTGAATGTTTTCTCTGATTTAAGGATGTTGATTCATAATGGGGCAGGTAGTAGGCATGGGAGGATTAGACCAACTCTAGATAGGGCAAAGGGATGGCAGGGGAAGGGAAGAGGCATGGGGGTAGAAAAGATGGTGGAAGGAGATGGACACCATTACCCTAAATACATGTATGAAGACATGATTGATGTGAATATACTTTATGTAACCAGAGATAAGAAAAATTGTGTTCTATATGTGTAATATGCATTCTGCTCTCATATATAACAAATTAGAATTTTAAAAAAGAATATATTAAAGAATACAACTATTAAAAAAGAAGAAGAAGAAGAAAACTTAATTTTGGCTATGGTTTCAGAGGTTTCAATCCATGATCCTTCGCCCTAATGCTTAATGCATGCCAGAGTAGACCTGTTCACCTCATGGCAGCTAGGAAGTAAAGAGAAAGAGGAGAGGCAGATGTTCCAAGATTCCCTTTAAGGTCCCCCAAGGACCTAACTTCTTCCAACAAGACCCCATCTCTTAAAGGTTCCACTACCTCCCAATAGCATCAGAGTTTGGGGACCATGCTTTTAACACAGGGACCTTTGGGAGACATTTGGGTTTCAAACTATATCAAGTTGGTCCTTCTAAAACTCTGCTCTCAACCTTTATGTTACTAATATTGCTTGTATGAATGATTCCTCTTACTTCTTTTGGCTATCCAATTTCAAGATTTCAAGACTCCACTTCAATATGCCTATGGATAAAGTCAATCAGTTGAAGACCACCAGAGTAGTAGAAACATACCTGTAGTTCTACAAAGTTTGGATGGCTCCATGCTAGGACCGTGAGAAGACATGCCTTTCCTAGAGAATCGTGTGGTGTCTGGGCAACAGAGATGGGAAGAGGCTTACCACAGGCTTTGGTCTTGTGCTGAATGATTCTGAGGGACCAAGGAGAAGCAGGAATCAGCTTTTGTTATGAAGCAGAAGCATCTGGAACTGACCGAACAAAACAGAACTGGGAGGTCACTAGAAAAAGTAGTGATCGCTCAGAAATAAGAGGTTGCTTAGTCCCAGGAGCAACATTATTTATAAGACCTTGGCCTTCTCTCATTAGAAACATTTTTTATGTTCTGTTAGAAACATGCTAGTCTAAATATCTGATTTCTTGGAAACTACAATTTAAAAACCTCTTATATGAAAATCTGGGCTGGGAGTAGAGGCTACTTTTCTAGGTCAAAGTGACCCTTAAGGCTCAGACCTTTCAAACAGAAGTGAGACATTCCTTTCTCATTGGTATGATTTTGAACAAAGTGCCTCCTAGACTATGATAGCATCTTCCAATAGAAATATAACATGACCCGTGCATACAATTTAAAGGCTTTAAAGTCACAGTAAAAGTAAATAGAAGTGAAATTAATTTCAGTAATATAGTTCAACTCAGTATATACACTATATTTTTTCAACACAAAATCAATGTAAAAATATTAATTTTAAAAATGTGTGTGTGTTGTGGCATTTTCTATAGCATCTTAGTGGCATCTTCCTTAAAGACAGGGCAAAATCAGTACAGCCTATGGTGGTCTGCCAACAATATGCTGCCCTCAGCAATGATGGTCGGGAGCCCTATGAATTAGGCCACGGTCCTTGACAAGAAGTGGAAGTCTAAATCATCCATGAGAAGCCTTCCCAAAGGCAACTGTTCTGTCCCATGTCTTCCCCCCAGCCACCGTGGCTTGCTGGCCTTGGGCAAGTCCACCTGAAGTGCTAGATTGGCAGTCAAAGACGGGTAACACCCCCAGAAGGGGGGGAGCCTAAGACAGACGCACTCTCGAGTAGGGTGGACTCCCATCAACAGAAAAAGGGAAAAGAAATGTTGAGGACATTGAGAACACGTCAGCCAAAAACATGACTTCCTGATATATGGATTTGGCCTAGCCCAGGGGTGTTGCCCTGAAATATGACGAAAAATCAAACCACCACAAGGATTGGCTAATGGCTGTTACTCCAATGTGATCTGCTCATATTCCCTATGCTTCCCTATAACCTTTCTGTTGATAAAGCCCTCTCCTCTTTTTCATGAAAGATATCATGGTGCTGAAAGAGTTAACTTTGACTGTGTCGGTTCTCCTATTTACTTGCTGTTCTGTTCTTTATTCATATATATGGCCACCAAATGTCGCTATTTCAATTATTTAGATCCAGACTAATTCTGTAAATTTATCTTTTTTGAAATCTAGCTAAAAACATAAAAAAAAAAATAGAAGGAGTAACACAAACCTTTTTCTATAAGTACTTAGTTCCTAGTTAATAAGCTTTAAGAGTCTTTTTGTGATTGAAAATAGATTTCTTTTACATTTAAAGTAGATATAAATTCCTTAGAGTAAAAAGTCTTTTAGAGTTAACATTCAGCTTTGCCCCCCCCTTTCCCTGCTTCGAGGTTTTATAAACAACTGCTATAAGAGAAAAACAATAGTGCTTTGGAATCCCAGACAGAGAAAGTTGACTTTTATCAGACAGCCTGAATGGTGTGCAGAGTAAACAGTTTCAGGGAATCCGTGAGAAATAAATTTTCACCCAAACTAATTAGATAAAAAATGACGAAATTATAATATGTCCAGACAGTCACGGACAGGGCCTTGAAAAGGTGTAAGTGACCTCAAAACCTTGAAATATATAAAATAAGAAATTTAATATGTCTAAAATGTAATCTATAAATTAAGTCATGTCTGGAATGAAATCACAAATGTATTCACAAATGAAATCACAAATCAAAAATGTATAAACAATTTGTACTGCCAAAAACTGTAAGAGCCTTTAATGAGGAAGTAGCTAAGATGGTGGCTGGCTGAGAGCCAAGAGGAGGCGTTTACTTATTTACACATGACCTTAATGAATTTGACTAAGAATCTTTCTGTGCCACACCTGTACACGTGTATGCTTAATGGTTAAATACCTGGGTATTTAACCAGGCCGGGGGCGTCAGAAAGGAGAAAAGAAAGGAGAGAAGAAGAAGCAAGAATAAAGAAACCACTCATTCCCAGTCTGCCTCCGATTTCTTTCCCGCGATATCGTTGCTGTAGACAGCAATAAGTGGTGGCCCTTACCGGGGAATCGGCACGGCAGGTAAGCACTGAGGAACCTCGCAGGAGTCTCTAGCCAGAGTGGTTAAGGGCGAGGGAAAATGGGTTCGAAAATTTCAAGGATCCGGATTGTCAAGGCTATTGAAGATTTGTTAGAGATAGTTAGAGAATGCCTGCTTGAGCAGCAGGGATGCTTGCAGCGACCGTGGTCCCTGCAGTTGTAGCAGCAGCCATCTTTTTTATGTCTAGACATTTCCACCGGCAAATCTTCAGGGCCCGCTACCTAAAAACTCAAGCATCCATTATTAAGGGTAAGGCAGTGCTATTCCAGCACTGAGATCAGGTGGTGAGCTGTCAGAATCAAAAAATAGAATTATTAGATTAGAAAAATAAAGTTGATCTCTGCTCACACACATTGCTGCTTAAGCTCCCACAAACATAAGCTGGCAAAATATCACATTCAGAATAAATCAAAGAAAAACTGAGAGTATTACTGCATTAAAGATAGATTAAAGAAAAGCTAAAGGCACTTTGGAAAAATAATTTGTTAGCTGGAACCCTCGAGTCTCTGTATATGCAGCAATCCTTTACCTGTTGAAATAATTCAAATTAATCAGCTATTAAACAAATGAAGTTAATAACAAATAAACAATCCTATGTCAAAACACCAAAATATCAGGTTATACAGCATTAGTCATATTCACAGCTGAAGAGAAGTCCCAGAGACACCTATAAATCAAAATTGATTGTCACTTAAATTGATTATCTAATTAGAATATTCTAAACTTAAATATTATTTGGATCCGTGTCTATCTATCTTTTTTTTTTTTTTTTATAAAAAAGGTCTTGAAAACTCAACAGGTAAGGTTCTTTGTTACTTTCTAATTCACATTCAGGTTGTCCCTGAAGAGTTCACTAATTGACTTTCAGTATCAACTGGAATAGCTTCTTTCAATATTTTGTTTTTAACCATGTCTATTGCCCCATGCCTTGAAATGTCCATTTTCTTCTTATTTATACCAGAAAGTAATTTAGAATTCAAGGAATCTGAAAAGTTATTCAGTTCTTCTGTTTTTTGATCAAGGAAGTTTACAACTTTATTTAATGACTCTTTGGAGACACTGATATTTTTCCCACTTGCAGTCTGAAAGGATATATCAAAAATACCACAATCTTTTATATTTTGCTCCATTATATCTACAGTTAACTGTTCTTTATCGGAAAAATTAACATGACATGTTTCTTCAGCTTTCACAACTTCCAAACAAGTTAAATCTGATACACTTTCTTTAAATTGTGTGCTTCCCTCCTTAATAAACTGGCTGGGTAGCTTGAGATCTATATTGTGCTGATCAGTACATGCCAAGTCATTTTCATCTTTATGAACAGAAACTGTATCATTTTTACTTGAATCACTGTGATCAGATTCTTCTAATTTATAAGTATTTCTCTGGTCATTAGCACATTTATTATCATATTTTCTGTGATTTTCATGTAATTTTCAGTATTTTCTTCAATCAAAATGTGAGTAGTCATTTCAATATTATTTTGTAATATAAGTTGGAATTTATTATCTTTTTTGCTTATATTTTTATCATCATTATGACTTTCTATCTTAAACATTGAAACTATAGAATCATGACATTTACTTGAAGAGAAACTTCTGGGATCTACTTCTGCATAAGTCTCCTCTATATGTTCATGCATTTTAACTTTCAAAGACATATTTAATGTATTGAGATGTTTAGTTTGTCCATATAAATCATCACTTAGCCTGGGTAACACCCCAGTCTCATTAGAAACAACCTTTTTCTCATTATTATTCAGAGAATTCTGCATTTCTTCACACTTTGGGACAGTTGTTATCTCACATGCTAATAATTCAAGCCCTTTACAGTCCTCTCTGTCCTTTTTCTTTTTTAATTTCTTTTTGTTCTTTTTATTGGAGACTGAGCTCCCAGAATCGCTTTTTGATTCCTCTTCACTACTACTTTCATAATTCCTAACCGGATTAGTGGAGGAGGCCTTACTTTCACAGTTATTTGGCTCCTTCTTATTACTATCACGTTTACCAGTATCCTGAGTTTCAGCTTCTAAGGAGAGTACATACTCCTCGGCTAATATCAATAAGTTTCTGATGGCTTTTGCAGCTCTTTCTTTTGAATTTACATTACTACTCTTCTTGCTGGTCTCAACTGAGTCAGAGGCTATGCTTTCTTGTTCACTTTCCTCACTATCCACTGAGTCCACGATATCGAAAAATTCATCCATTGCTTTTATTATTTGGCTTTTTGTTATTTTCGCTCCCATTTTTAAAATTTTCTTATTTCTTACCTGCCGGCCAAATTCCCCATACGGGCCACCACTTGTTGCTGCAACGGCGCCTGCGGGAGAAAACTCGGAGGCAGGATGAAAATGAAAAAGGTTTTTTATTCTTCTCTCTGGCTTCAGCAACCTCTCGAACTCTAACCACTCTGACTCCTTTCAACCAGCAACCTTCTTCTTCTTCTAACAACCTCTAACCAACCTCACCCGGTTATATACATTTGGCTTTAACAAAGACAAGTGCTTACAGCTTGAGCTTACAGGTGTGTCACACAGTGTTCACGGGCATACAAAGATTCTTTGATAAATGTATGAATATCAGGTGGAACTTGAACATCTTTTATGGCTCTCAGCTAACCGCAATCTTAGCTATCTCCTTAATTAGGGCTCCTTCAAAATCCAAGGAATAGAGATGGAGGGACTAATAGATACTGGAGCTGACTCTTCCATCATTAATCTACAGCAATGGCCCAAGCACTGGCCTCTGCAAAAAGCTTCAACCAATTTAAGAGGCTTGGGATATAATAACCTCCCAGAGAAAAGTGCGGTAATTTTAAAATGGGAGAATGATGAAGGGCATAAAGGAACATTTCAGCCTTATGTTTTACCTAACCTACTGGTTACTTTATGGGGAAGAGATATTTTGCAACAAATGGGAGTACACCTTGCAACCAAGCCTGCAGGTGTTAAATGTGAAAATCTACAGAGTAATCTTAACCCTAAAAGAAATCATTATCAAAAAGTACAGGGTAATCTTACCCCTATAAGAAATCATTATCAAAAGTTACAGGGTAATCTTAACCCTAAAAGAAATCATTATCATAAAGGAAAAAGATTTTTTTTTTCAGGGCCAATGAGAAAATAATTTTGAAAATACCATGGCTTTCTGATAAGCCAGTGTGGGTCCCTCAGTGGCCCCTATCTAAAGAGAAATTACAAGCAGCCCACCTACTAGTTCAGGAACAATTAGAAGCAGGACATATACAACCTTCCACCTCTCCCTGGAATTCCCCCATATTTGTGATCAAGAAAAAATCAGGAAAATGGCGATTGTTACATGATCTTAGAGAAATTAATAAAACCATGAAAATCATGGGCCCTACTCAACCTAGACTTCCTAATCTTGTAGCTATTCCAAAAAAATTCCATCTTATTACTCTTGATATAAAGGATTGTTTCTTTTCTATTCCTCTACACCCTCTGGATACCCCCAGGTTTGCTTTTTCAGTTCCTTCTATTAACAATAATGAACCTGATCAGAGATATCAATGGAAAGTTTTGCCACAGGGAATGGCTAATAGCCCCACTATGTGTCAAATCTATGTAGATAAAGTTATTCAGCCTATCAAAAATAAATACTTAGAGCTATGTGCCTCCATTATATGGATGATGTTTTGCTTGCTCATCCTAATCAAGAAGTCTTATTCACCATATTTAGTGATATATCAGAAAACGTGAAAAGATATGGACTAAACATTGCTAAGGAAAAGGTTCAAATTAGATCTCCAATATTATATCTAGGATTCCAAATTATGGACACATTTATTAGGCCTCAAAAAAATATTAATTAATAAGGAGCATTTGGCCACTCTCAATGACTTTCAAAAATTGCTAGGAGATATTAATTGGCTTTGCCCTACACTAAACCTCACTACTGGCCAACTAAAACCTTTATTTGACATCCTTCGCGGGGACCCTAATTCATCTTTACCGCGAACATTGACTCCTGATGCTAGGAAAGCTTTAAAGTTAGTAGAAAAAGCCATCGAAGGAGCTCATTGTGATAGATTTGATTTAACTCAACCGCTGATATTGATTATTATTTCTTCACAATATACACCCACAGGAGTATTTTGGCAATAAGGGCCTTTATTATGGATACATTTGCCCGTCTCTCCTAAAAGTATAATTGAGTCTTATACCGCCATGGTGGCTAAACTTATTCTTCAAGGACTTAAGACTTCTACTAAAATATTTGGCATTCACCCCGCTACTATTATTACTCCCTATTCATCGTCACAGATTGAATATTTATGCTTCAATGATAATGATTGGGCTATAGCTAGATGCTCTACTTCTGCAAATTTTGATAATCATCTTCCTAAGTCTCCTATATTATCTTTTTGTATCAATCATCCTATTATATTTCCACAGGTAATAAAAAAATCAACCTATTCCTAAGGCATTAAATGTATTCACAGATGGGTCCTCAAATGGTACTGCTACAGTAGTCACTAAAAAAGAAAATATAACTTACATAACTTCACACAAATCAACTCAACTAGTGGAACTGGAAGCTGTGGTAAGAGCTCTGGAAAATTTTAGAGAGCAGCCCATGAACATTTTTCAGATAGCCACTATATTGTACATGCCGTCCCAAAATTAGAGCTAGCAGGACCAATAGCACCTCATACTCCAGCCTTTAAATTGTTTTATCAAATACAAAAACTTTTGTGGGCAAGAAAAGAACCTCTATTCATAGGGCATATTAGAGCACATACCAACTTGCCTGGTCCCCTCCATGAAGGTAATCAAAAGTCTGATGCCCTTACCCAAACAATCTTTATACTTTCAGCGCTCCAGCAAGCTACTTTATTTCACTCCCAGTTTCACGTCAATAGCACCACCTTGCAGCGTAGGTTTAAAATCACAAAGGAGCAAGCCAGAACAATTGTAAAAGATTGTAAATCTTGTATGACACATTTTCCCAATCCTCATTATGGTGTTAACCCTAGAGGATTAATGCCCAATTATTTGTGGCAGATGGATGTCACTCATGAGTCAAGTTTTGGAAAATTGCGATTTATTCATGTGACCATAGATACATGCTCAGGCATGATTTTTGCTTCCTTACATTCTGGAGAAAAAGTTAAAGATGTTACATCTCATTGTTTGCAAGCTTTTGCTGCATTGGGCATCCCCAAAATACTTAAAACAGATAATGGCCCTGTATATATGTCCTCATCTTTCAAACAGTTTTGCGCAAAATTCAATATATCCCATAGAACAGGCATCCCATACAATCCTCAGGGTCAGGGCATTATTGAAAGAGCAAACCGCACACTGAAAATTATGTTATTAAAACAAAAAGAAGGAAATTGGAAAAATCCTAGGGACAGATTGGCAGTTGCCCTGTTTACCTTAAATTTTTTAACTTTAGACTCTAATAGTTATTCTGCTGGAGACAGACATTGGAACACACACCAACAACATAAACCTTTGGTTTACTGGAAGGATGATCTTTCAGGTACATGGAAGGGTCCAGATCCAGTATTAATTTGGGGGAGAGGATCTGTTTGTGTTTTTCCAAAGCATGAATCCTCTCCAATATGGATACCATCTAGATTAATAAAGCAGGTACCAAATCAAAAGGATCAAAATGAAGTTGTTGAAGAATCAAGATTAATTTAAAAAAGTACAAAATCAAGAGGACCAAGATGAAGGTATGGAATGATTCCCTTAAAGAGTCCTTCAAAATATTTCACAACTTAAATGTCATTCCTCCCAGCCGGGATGAGGAGATCTCTCTTTAGTGTGCACACAATTGTATTTTTTTTTCTCTTTTTATATATGTCTTTATGTCTGTGCTTTTGTCTAAATTTCATGTAAATGTGACGTCACAAATATATGTTTGTAGGTTTGTGTGTCTGTCCAGTGTGATGTCACAAATAACAAAGTACTTATGAAAAAAATATATATATATGGATCCAAATAACTTTAATTCATTTAAGTTTAAGAGTATTCAATTTGGGTAAATAATTTAATAAGTGAAGGTACCTTCAATTTTGATTTATAGGTGTCCCAGGGATTTCTCTTTAGCGAAGAATGTGACTAGTGCTGTATAACCTGTTATTTTGGTGTTTTGACATATGAATGTTTATTTGTAATTAACTTTATTTGTTTTATAGCTGATTAATTTGAGTTATTTCAACAGATAATTTCATGGAAGTTTACAGAGACTCGAAGGTTCCAGCTAACAAATTATTTTTCCAAAGTGCCTTTAGCTTTTCTTTACTCTATCTTTAATGCAGTAAATACCCTCAGTCTTTCTCTGTTTTGTTCTGAATATGATATTTTGCCAGCTTATGTTTGTGGGAGCTCAAAGCGGCAATGTGTGTGAGCAGAAATCAACTTTAATTTTCTAATCTAATAATTCTATTTTTTAGTTTGACAACTCGCCTGTTGACTCAGTGCTGGAATAGCACTGCCTTTCCTTTAATAATTGATGCTTGAGTTTCTACGTAGCGGGCCCAGAAGATTTGCCGGTGGCATTGCCTAGACATAAAAAGACGGCTGCTGCTACAACTGCAGGGATTGCGGTCGCTGCAAACATCCCTGCTGCTCAAGCATCAAACAACCTCACCAGCAGTGTGGTCTCTGCTCTGCATGCATGGGGCCTCCTAGATCAACGTGTTATAACTAGTGGACATTTTGATCTTTCATTGTTTGGGACTTACGGGACAATGCCTTGCGGGTATTTGTCTAGAGAACTCAGTGTGTTACTTGATAGAACTCAGGGCAGCTGATTTGTTTCAAGAATTTGATATGCTATGCAACTTGGCTCGTCAGCAGAAGGTTTATTGCCTTAAAGCCGCAGCATCTCCTCACAATTGGACAGCTGTTAGTCATCATACACAATCGATCCTGAAGGGCTTGATTGGATGGCTGGTAGCCATGACGGGTAAGATCCCCAGAGGGGGACAACCTAAGACAGGCACAGTCGCACGGGACAGTCTCATGTGGCCGACATATCAACCTAAGACAGGAGTCAAGGGCACAGCCTTGATTATCCGATGACGGGTAAGAATGTTGGTTGCACATGGACGTCCTAGAGCAACCCCTCTTTTAAAACAAAAAGGGGGGAAATGCAGGAGCCCTATTTAAGGAGATAGCTAAGATTGTGTTTAGCTGTGAGCCATAAAGATGCTCAGGCATTACCACCTTCCATGGTTTCGCGAGACTTGGCTCGGGACATCGTGGATCGGGTCGGCGCCATTTGCATGATCTTGCGAGACTTGGCCTGGGGGGTTTGTGGATTGGGTCGGCGCCATTGGTGGTGGTTGGAGCAGTGTGGATGGTGTTGGAGTTGTTGTTTGGAGCCGGAGAGAGAAGCTAGCAGAATAAAGAGCCTGTTCATTTCCAGTCTGCCTCTGAACTTATTCCCACAGCGTCATTGCTCCAAGCGGCAATCGCTTCAGGCAGCGACACATGTTAGAATCTCTTAATACTTTGAGTTTAACTCCTACAGATTGGAAAGGCTTATGTGAGGCAGTATTGAGCGGGGGACAATATTTAGTTTGGAGGTCGCAATTTCAAGAGTTCTGTGTTGAAACAGCTCGAAGAAATGCGGCTGCAGGATTTCCAGATTGTAACGTAGACATGTTAACTGGAGAAGGGCAATATGCTGATTTACAGGTTCAGAAAAAGGACCTTTCTGTTTATATAAAGCTTTGCAGGAACATAAATAATGCATTTATTACAGGTAGTGTAATCGCAGCAACAATGAGAGGTGCTTCTCCTCTTAATTTTACAAGAAGGGCTCGACCTAAAAGTTATTATCAGTATAGTCAACCAGGTTATTTTAGAAAACAATGTCCCCAAAGAAGGCGAGAGACAATAGAAATAAAACCAAGCTCGTTTCTTGCCCCAGGCCGCTGCCCCAGGTGTGAAAAAGGAAGCCATTGGGCTAGGGAGTGCAGATCCCAAACTGATATTAATGATAACGTTTTGTCTGGTAACTAAAAAAAAAAACGGGGCACAGGGCCCAATGCCTCGGGGCCCACAAATATACGAGGCATTAGAGAAGGAGTATCCTCAAACATATATCCAGATGATTCCTCGTCACAATCGCTTTTACCCATTAATTACCTTGTCAGAGGGACAAAATGAAGTGCAGGGCTGGACCTCTGTTCCACCACCCAAATAGTGCTAACACCTGAGATGGGGGTTCAATTGATTCCCATGGGAGTCAGGGGACCTCTTCCCTTAGGGACTGTAGGACTTATCCTGGGGCGAAGTTCTAAAAGCTTATCCGGACTTCAAGTTACTCCAGGTGTGATAGATTCTGACTATCAAGGAGAAATCAAGATTATGCTCAGTTCACCTCGAGGCATTAGCTCTGTTAACCAAGGTGATAGAATTGCTCAGCTGCTGCTTCTTCCCAGTCTACATGACTCATTTAAGTGTATGCCTCAAAATAGGAAGAATAGGGGATTTGGTTCCACTGGCTCGGGATCTATGGCTTGCTGGGTTCAGGATTGTTCACAGAGGCCTATGTGCAAAATAAAAGTGCAGGGAATGGAAATGGAAGGGTTGATTGACACTGGGGCTGACTCTTCTATTATTAACTTCCAACAATGGCCCAAACATTGGCCTTTACAGAAGGCTTCAACTAGTTTGAGAGGCTTAGGATATTCTGATAGCCCAGAACAAAGTGCAACAGTTTTAAAGTGGGAACATGATGAAGGGCATCAAGGAATATTTCAGCCTTATGTTCTGTCCAGCTTGCCAGTTACCTTATGGGGAAGAGATATATTAAAACAAAATGGGGAGTACACCTCGCAACCAAGCCCGTAGGTGTTACAAGTAAAAGCTGGAGTCTCATGGAAAAACAGGGATATATTCCAGGTAAAGGACTAGGAAAAAATTTACAAGGTGATTCTAACCCTATTGAGCATAAAGGAAATCATCATCAAAAAGGTATAGGATATTTTTTTTAGGAGCCACTGAGAAAACAATTTTGAAAATACCATGTCTTTCTGATAAGCCATTTTAGGTCCCTCAGTGGCCCCTATCTAGAGAAAAATTACAAACGGCCCACTTACTAGTCCAAGAACAACTAGAGGCAGGACATATAGAACCTTCTACCTCTCCTTGGAATTCCCCCATATTCGTGATTAGGAAAAAATCAGGAAAATGGCAATTGTTACATGATCTTAGAGAAATCAATAAAACTATGCAAATTATGGGCCCTACCCAACCTGGGCTTCCTAATCCTATAGCTATTCCTAAAAATTTCCATCTTATAGTCATTGACATAAAAGATTGTTTTTTTTTTTTTTTTTTCCATTCCTTTACATCCTTTGGATGCCCCCAGGTTTGCTTTTTCAGTTCCCTCTATTAATAATGATGGACCTGACCAACGATTTCAGTGGAAAGTTTTACCCCAGGGTATGGCTAATAGCCCCACTATGTATCAAATCTATGTAGATAAAGTTATTCAGCCTATCAAGAACAAATACCTGGAGCTTATGTGCCTCCATTATATGGATGATGTTCTGCTTGTTCATCCTAATCAAGAAGTCTTATTCACCATATTTAGCGATTTATCAGAAAACTTGAAACGATATGGACTAAACATTGCTGAAGAAAAGGTTCAAACTAAATCTCCAATATTATATCTAGGATTCCAAATTATGGATACTTTTATTAGGCCTCAAAAAATCTTAATAAATAAGGAACATCTAGCTACTCTTAATGATTTTCAAAAATTGCTAGGAGACATTAATTGGCTTCGCCCTACACTAGGCCTCACTACTGGCCAATTAAGACCCTTATTTGATATCCTTCGCGGGAACCCTGATCCATCTTCACTGTGAACCTTGACTCCTGATGCTAGGGAAGCTTTAAAGTTGGTAGAAAAGGCCATTGAAGGATCCCATTGTGATAGAATTGATTTTACTCGACCGCTGATATTGATCATTATTTCTTCACAATATACACCCACAGGAGTATTTTGGCAACAAGGGCTTTTATTATGGATACATCTGCCCGTCTCTCCTAAAAATACAATTTAGTCTTAGACCTCCATGGTGGCTAAACTTATTCTCCAAGGACTTAAGTCTTCTATTAAAATATTTGGCATTCACCCCGCTACTATTATTACTCCCTACTCATCATCACAGGTTGAATATTTATGCTTCAATGATAATGATTGGGCTATAGCTAAATGTTCTACTTCTGCAAATTTTGATAACCATCTTCCTAAGTCTCCTATACTATCTTTTTGTATCAATCATCCTATATTTCCACAGGTAATAAAAAATCAACCTATTCCTAAGGCATTAAATGTATTTACAGATGGGTCCTCTAATGGTACTGCTGCAGTAGTCACTCAAAAAGAAAATATGATTCATATTACTGCCCAGAAATCAGTTCAATTGGTAGAGTTAGAAGCTATTATTATAGCTCTTGAAAGTTTTAGAGAACAGCCCATAAATATTTTCTCAGACAGCCACTATATTGTACATGCCATCCCTAAATTAGAGCTAGCAGGTCCAATAGCACCTCATACTCCAGCCTTTAAATTGTTTTTTCAAATTCGAAACCTTCTATGGGAACATAAAGAGCCTTTGTTTATTTTCAGCAGTCCAACAAGCTACCTCATTCCATTCTCAATTTCATGTTAATAGTACTGCTTTACAACAAAGGTTCAAAATAACTAAAGATCAAGCTCGAACAGTTGTGAAGACTTGTCAATCTTGTGTGACACATTTGCCCAATCCTCATCATGGTGTCAAACCAAGAGGATTAATGCCCAATCATTTATGGCAGATGGATGTCACTCATGAGCCAAGTTTTGGAAAATTGCGATTTATTCATGTGACCATAGATACATGCTCAGGCATGATTTTTGCTTCCTTACATGCTGGAGAAAAAGTTAGAGATGTTACATCTCATTGTTCACAAGCTTTTGCTGCATTGGGCATTCCCAAAATGCTTAAGACAGACAATGGCCCTGCATATATGTCCTCATCTTTTAAACAGTTTTGCTCCAAATTCAACATACTTCATAAGACTGGTATTCCGTATAATCCTCAAGGCCAAGGTATAATTGAACGAGCTAATTGCACACTCAAACTTATGCTTTTGAAACAAAAAGAAGGAGATTGGACGACTCCTAAAGATAGATTAGCTGTTGCCCTTTTTACTTTAAATTTTTTAACTTTGGATTCCAAAGGATATTCGGCTGGAGACAGACACTGGAATCCACATCAACAACATAAACCTCTGGTTTACTGGAAAGATGTTCTTTCAGGCACATGGAAGGGCCCAGACCCAGTATTAATTTGGGGGCGAGGATCTGTTTGTGTCTTTCCACAGCACGTGTCCTTGCCGGTGTGGATACCATCAAGATTGATAAAACAGGTACCAAATCAAAAGGGCCAAGATGAATTTGTTGTCGAATGATTCCCTTATCAATCTGTGCACCTGCACGAGTTCGTCTCTTTTCCGACAATGGGACCTCATCTTTGCCTTTTTAGCTAAGAAACTTTTAAGCTGCGCACTTTTTCCTTCAATAAACTCACAACTTAAGTCTCATTCCTCCCGCCCGGGACGAGAGGATCTCTCTTTAGTGTGCGCACAACTGTGTTTTTCTTTTTTATATATGTCTTTATGTCTGTGCGTCTGTCTAGATTTCATGTAAATGTGACGTCACAAATAACAAAAACCGAGCGCTCATGAAAATTAATTTTAAAAAAATGGATCCAAATACCTTTAATTCATTTAAGTCAAAAATATTCAAATTGGGTAAACAAATAAAAAATGAAGGTACCTTCAAACTTAATTTATAAGTATCTCTAGGACTTCTCTTCAGCAAGGAATATGACTAATACTGTTCAGCCTGATGTTTTGGTATCTGACATGGGATTATTTATTTGTAACTAACTTTGTTTATTAATTTACAAAGTTAAATTGTTTCAACATGTATATTCATAAAACGTTGCTGTGTATGCAGAGGCTCAAAAGTTCCAGGTAACAAAATATTTTTCTAAAATGAGCCTTTCTTTAATCTATCTTAAATGTAATATTTTGTCAGCTAAATACTCTCAGCCTTTCTTTAATCTGTTCTGAATGTGATATTTTGCCAGCTAATGTTCGTGGGAGCTTAAGCAGCAATGTATGTGAGCAGAGATCAACTTCAGAACTAAAACACCTGACCTAAGATCTAATGGTTCTATTTTTTAGTTTGAATTGCACTCCTACAACTCGCTTCTTGACTCAGTGCTGGAATGGCACTGCCTTTCCTCTAATGATTGTTGCTTGAGTTTCTAGGTACATCCCTATGCCAGTCTTAGCGGGCCCTGAAGACTTGCCAGTGGCATTGTCTAGACATAAAAGAGACGGCTGCTGCTGCTACAGCTGCAGGGGTCGCAATCGCTACAAGCATTCCTACTGCTCAAGCATTAAACAACTTCACCAGCAGTATGTCCTCTGCTCTGCATGCACAGGGCCTCCTAGATTAGCACCACATTTTGAAATTGTCAATCAACGTGTTGATCTTCTCCAAGAGCAAGTGGACATTTTGGCAGATCTTTCTACCATAGGATGTTTAGGACATTACAAAGGACAATACCTTACGGGTATCCCTTTTCTTAACCTTAATAGGGCAGCTGATTTGTCTAGAGAACTCAGTACATTACTTAATGGAACTTAGGGCAGCTGATTTGTCTAGAGAACTTAGTACGCTACTTAATGGAACTTGGCTCGTCAGCGCAAAGCTTGCCACCTTAGAACCGGAGCATCTCCTCATGATTGGTTGGCTCGATTGGACGGCTGGTAGTCAAAGACGGGAAAGTCTCATGTGACCAACATATCAACCTAAGACAGGAGTCAAGGGCACTTTATTTACGACCTTGATGATCAGATGACGGGTAAGAATGTTGGTTGCACATGCAGATGCCTAAGACAGGCACAGTCGATCCTGATGTGGTGAGGGTCGTCACCCATCCATTTAAGCTATCCCTCTTTTAAAACAAAAGGGAGGAAATGTAAGAGCCTTTAATGAGGAAGTAGCTAAGATGGCGGCTGGCTGAGAGCCAAGAGGAGGCATTTACTTGTTTATACCTGACCTTAATGAATTTGACTAAGAATCTTTCTGTGCCACACCTGTACACATGTGTGCTTAATGGGTGAGAAGTATTTAACCAGGCCGGGGGCGTCAGAGAGGAGATAAGAAAGGAGAGAAGAAGAAGCAAGAATAAAGAAACCACTCATTCCCAGTCTGCCTCCGATTTCTTTCCCATGGTATCATTGCTGTAGGCGGCAACAAAAAACTCTGCTTTAAAACCTACAACAAAGTGAAAGTAAAGAGAGAAGATTCGGCAGCCTAACTCATTGTCTGTGTGTGCTGATTTCTTCCACTGGCTGACTCCTTTACTTCGTGCTACGTTGAGCGCTGGCGTAGCACCCCCTGGCTGACAACCCACTTTGGCAGCCCCCGGATAGATTGTGCTACAATGCACCTCTTGAGGAGTCCACCACTGTAAGCTACCTGGTACCGTAAACCGGGATAAAAACTCTCGGGGGCAGAGTTAAGCTTTTACTACTTCTACTTTCTTAGAGCTTAGAGAGGGAAAGAAAGATTTTTAGAGAGAAAGATTAAAGCGAGCTTTTCTTCTTGTCTTCTTAGCTTAGAGTCTTAGAGAGAAAGAAAGATAGAGCTTAGCTTAGAGAAAGATTAGAGCTTCTTTCTTCTCTCTTCTTTCTTCCTTCTTCTTTCTTCTGTCTTCTGTCTTCCTCAGGAGTCTCGGCCTAACTCTGACCAGTCATTACTTCTTCTATCTGGTTTCTCTTCTGTAACCGCTCTGCCTACGTTCTGGCCGCTCTGATTCTTCTGACCGACCGAGTGACTGCCCGGCTGACTGAATTCTCCGTTCTCCTAACTCGGACTGCTTTCACCCGGTTATATACCTTCAGGTTTGCGGGTGCCTACAGGTGCGTCACATACATATCAGGTGGAACTTATGGCTTCCAGCTAGCTACAACAGCCCTTCCTAATTAGGGCTCCTTCACACCATGGACCCCCGTATGTATGTATATGTACAGTAACAAATATCAGGGATCCAGCATAGCAAATCTCAATTTAGGGCTTTAGATTGATTTTTTTAAATTCTGAGATGTCCTAAATTTAATTAGGAAGAAGATAGAAGGGAAGAGAGATAGGGAAAGGCTAATCAATCACAAGTTATTGACTGAAAAGATCATTTTGCTTTTTTTTTTTTTTTTTTTTTTTTTGTCCTGGGAATTGAACCCAGGGGCACTCTACCTCACTAGAGGCTGAGGCTGGCCTTGAATTTGCAATCCTCCGATATCAGCCTCCTCAGTTGCTGAGATTACATCATGAGTGACGTTGCCCTGCTCCTTTTTGCATTCTTTTTTTTTTTTTTTTTTTTGGTACCTGGGATTGAACTCATGGGTACTCGACCACTCAGCCACATCCCCTGCCCTATTTTGTATTTTATTTAGGGACAGGGTCTCACTGAGTTGCTAAGTACCTCGCCATTGCTGAGGCTGGCTTTGAACTCGAAATCCTCCTGCCCCAGCCTCCCAAGTGCTGGGATTACAGGCATGTGCCACCATGCCTGGCTGCATTCTTGAATGTATATTAAAACCTTAACTCAAAAAACAAAACAAACAAACAAACAAAAAACAGCAGGTGGCACATGCCTTTCCCAGTGGCTTGGAGGATTTCAAGTTTGAGGGCAGCCTCAGCAACTTAGCAAGGCCCAAAGCAATTTAGTGAGAACTTGTCTCAAGATAAAAATAAATGAGGGCTTGGGGATGGGGCTGGGGCTCGGTGGTAGAGGTGTGGCATGCATGAGGCACTGGGTTCTATCTTCAGCACCACATAAAAATAAAATAAAGGTACTGTGTCCACCTACAACTAAAAATATAGCTCAGTTGGTAGAGTGCTTGCCTTGCATGCACAAGGCTCTGGGTTCAATCCCCAGCACAATAAATAAATAAATAAATAAATAAAAGGACTGGGGATATAGTTACATCCAGTACCAAAAATAAAATAAAATTCTCCAATTTTTTTAGATCCAGTGGACATTTTCCCCACTACTACCTAGCTATGCTGCTGGGGACAATGGGAACTTATCCTATATGGATCATTTCTTTTTTCTAGGCAGTATCTGTACTGTCTCAATAAACCCTTTTATCTCAGAGTTCTTCCAGTCTCAGGAGTTTCAGTTTCATATTTTCATTGGAAATACTTGTTTGGTATTTAGAAAATTTGTAGTTGAAAAAGTAGATGTACAACTGCAAAAGTAGATCCACATATCCCAGTTGTTTAAAACATACTAAAGAGTTTTCCAAGAACTGAATCAAGTACCAGTTTTAAGTTCAAATTTAAGTTATTTGTTTTCTGGGTTTATTTATTTATTTATTTTGCAGTACTGGGGACTGAACTCAGGGCCTGCACATGCTAGGCAACTACTCTATTACTAAACTACAATCCCATCCCTAAACTTAAGTTATTTAAAAGTAAAATTTTAAATCCAGTTCCTCAGTCACACTTGGTACATTTAGGTGTTCAATAGCCACCTGTGGTTGCTGACAACCATGTTGGACAGCATAGGTCTATAATTTTAGAGAAGTTCCCTCCTGGAATCTGTGGCAAGTCTATGAATTAAGTTGACATAAAACAGATTAGCAGGAGAAAACATATTTAATTAAATATGAGACTCAAAGAAGGGCCAGAGGGCTGGGGATATAGCTCAGTTGGTAGAGTGCTTGCCTCGCGTGCACAGGGCCCTGGGTTTAATCCCCAGCACCACACACAAAAAAAGAAGGGCCAGACAGCACATATTGCACTGTGAGCTACAGAGAAGAGGCTAAGGGTTTGGAGACAGAGGGTTGGGTGGCAAATTATGGGAGGGTAACAGGAGAACTGTATGGTACAAAAACACTTCATACATAGATCAATGTCCCTCAAGTAATGGTAGTTGTCTGGAGCAATCCTCTTCCTGATAGATACATAATGTTGATTTCCTTTAAAAATGTACATTCCTTTTACAAAAGGACAGCTTTTTAGAGCTATACCTAAGTAGGCAGTTTCTCAGAATAACCTGCTCACAATATGCCAAAGAAGTTTAGTGGCTCCAGGCATCATGGCTCACACCTCTAATACAAGCAGCTTTGTGACTGTGAGGCAGGAGGATCACAAGAGGCCAGCCTCAGAAACCTAGGGAGGCCCTAAGCAATTTAGTGAGACCCTGTCTCAAAAAACAAAAAGAGCTGGGAATGTAGTTCGGTGGTAGAGTACCCCTGAGTTTAATCCCCAGTACCCCCGCCTTCCAAAAAAAATTGGCACACAGCATTTCGCTTAATCCTATTTTATTGAGCAATCTTTTCTTTCTTTCTTTCTTTTTTTTTTTTTTTTTTTTTTTTTCGGTACCAGGGATTGAACTCAGGGGCACTCCACCACTGGGCCACATCCCCAGCCCTTTTTTGTATTTTATTAGACACAGGGTCTCACTGAGTTGCTAAGTGCCTCACCATTGCTGAGGCTGGCTTTGAAATCACGATCCTCCTGCCTCAGCCTCTCAAGTACTGGGATTACAGGCGTGCCACCGCCCCCGGCTATTGAGCAATCCTATTGGCTATAAAACTTGAATATTTTATTTTTAAATAATTTTATGATTATAAAGCAAATTAATTTTATTATTTAAAATCAGAAAAATTGTAACCTTGTAAAGAAAATAAAAATACCTATTATTATCCACAGTGAGTCTAAGAATTAATCAAAAAATTTTTCTTTATCTACTTCCTCTGTGTGATTTTGAGTAGGTCACTTTAAGGCAAGTTTTTTAACCCCTCTATGTCTGCGTTTCCTAACCATAACCACCTCACAGACTTCCTGTAAATAAGTAAAGCATTTATAAAACAGTGTCTGGCACATGGCCTGAGCTTACTATTAGCAATTATTATAATTAGATGTAAATTTATTTATTTATATTTTGGTACCAGGGATTGAATTCACCACACCCGGCACCTTTATTTTATTTATTTATTTTTGTGTGGTGCTGAGGATCTAACCCAGTGCTTCACAGATGTAAAGCAAGCTCTCTACCACTGAGCTACAACCCCAGACCAGAATCATCTTCTTAGAAGAATCATTTGGAGCTTGTTACGGAAGCCACAATTCATCTAGTGAGACTACACTCATTTTTAAAATATTTACTCTAATCCAGTATGATGGCTCATGCCTGTAGTCTCAGCCACTTTCTAGGCTGAGATGGGAAGATCTCTTGAGCCAGGAGTTCCAGGCCAGCCTAGGCAACATAAGGAGACCCTATCTCAAAAATAAAATAAAATAAAATAAATTTTAAAACCTCAGTGATTTAAAAGACTAAAAATTGTACACAGTTCATAGGTTATTAGTGCTTATTAAAATTGCACTAAACAAATTTTATTATAGTAATTAATAGTACGCATTCAATAAGTAGTTGTTAGTTGGCTGATCAAGTGATCACTTAGAGCCAGGGGGAGTCATGGTACATGCCCATAATCCCAGTTATACAGGAGGCAGAGGCAGAAAAATTGCAAATTCAAGGCCAGCCTGAGCAGCTTAGCAAGAACCTGTCTCAAAATAAATTTTAAAAAATAATAATAAAGGGGCATGAGGTATAGCTCAGTAATAGAATGCTTGCCTAGCCCGTGCAAGGCCCCGGGTTTAATTCCTAGTACCATACATACACACAAAAAATTGACTACTTAGATGAGAGAAACATCAAATGGGGATCATCACAGGTCCTCTGGCTAGATAGAAAACATTTGCTTATAAGTTTATCATTAGAAGCCTGAGGCTGAGAACTGTATCGGAACTGAGTTAGGGCTCAATGCATGTTGAATTAAGCTCTTCGAAAAGACTTATATGTTAGATAACCCGATATCTGAATTTGGTAAATTCTCTGATTTGAAAACACTTATAGATAAATGAATAAATACAAGTTAATGCTACAGTTTGGTTAATTGTAAGTTGTTGGGATTTCCCACCCTCCCCAGCCCCTGCCAGCCACTCTTTACCATTTTTTTAATATAAATTCTGTTAACAATTTGGGGTATATCATTCCAGATTTTTCTACATATAGACACAAATAAATCTATATGCTTTAATGAAAAATCATGTACATACTGCTGTATGTCTCCTATCTTTGTCATTTTTTCCACATGAATAAACTCAAATTAACACCATTTTCAAAGGCTTTATAACATTCCATGGCCACACTTCATTTAGTTCTTTTTTATTGGTGCATAGTGGGATTTGTTGTTATATATTCATACATGCAAACAATAGAACAATATAATTTGGGTCAATTTCATTTCCCACATACTGCCATTTAACTAATTACTTTTTAGAGAATTTAATATGGTTATGGCAATTGAGACACAAAAACCATTCGCCTCACTTCCCAAACTATGTAAATGCATTGAGATCTTATAATCTAAGCTTCCAAATACCCACAGAAAATGTTGAAATTTTACAAGGCCATTTCTTTTTTTAATATTTATTTTTTAGTTGTAGTTGGACACAATACCTTTATTTTATTTATTTTTATGTAGTGCTAAGAATCGAACCCAGGGCCTCACACGTGCTAGGTGAGCATTCTACCATTGAGCCACAACCCCAGCCCTACAATGCCATTTCTTAAGATTGGCATTGTGATAATAATTTAACATATTATTGCAAAATAATAGCACCTTACTATTAAATGTCAAACCCAGTGTCCTGTGCATGCTAGGCAAGCATTCTGCCACTGAGCTACATCCACAGGGCCACTATTAAACATTTTGAAGCAAAAAGTCTTCTCTATCTCTACATTGATATGGCTATTATAATGTTGGTCTGTTATAGTTCACTTTTTTCAACAGTGAACAAACATTGTATTTCATTTAACACTATGTCATATGCATTTGTCTATGCTGTGATTTGACTTTTATAGTTATTATTTTTAGCAATTGCATAATATGCCATCAAAGAGATTATAGTCTTTACTAAACAATTTCCCCATTGTTGACATTTAAATTGCTTTTAGTTTTTCATTGTCAGGAAACTGGAGAACATCTTTAGGCACATGATTTTATGACAATTCATCAGATATGGCATTTTGGGGACAAAAAGGCTCTGAAATTTCTATGGCTCTTGGTACATATTGTCACATTGCTTTCAAAAATGATTACATTACTATGTCAACAGCTATGTAAAAATAACTCAGCATACACTGCATTAAATTTTATAAATACGATCTTGACATAATTTCCCTGCCACATAGAAACTCACTTAGAGCATTCTTCCTTTAATATAGGCATATTCATTTTCCCTGAAATATGTGATGGAATTACATGTGATGGAATTACATATGTGATGGAATTACATGTGGCACTATTACCTCTTTTCCATAGCTTGTTTCTTGACTGCTTTTTATTTCAGAGTTTCTACAATTACAATAACTACTTATTCGTTAATTTTCTTTCTTTTTATTTTGGGGGGGGGGTGCTACCAGGGATTGAACTCAGGGGAAGTTAACCACTGAGCCACATCCCAGCCCTATTTTGTATTTTATTTAGAGACAGGGTCTCACTGAGTTGCTTAGTGCATCACTTTTGCTGAGATTAGCTTTGAACTCGCCATTCTCCTGTCTCAGCCTACTGAGCCACTGGGATTACACACGTGTGCCACCATGCCTGACTGATTCATTAACTTTCGATACTGAGATACATCCTGATTTTGAGTCACAGTTAAAATTTTTAAAGAAAGAATAATTCTTCAGACTTATACTCACTAACTTTTGAAGGAGCCCTAATTAGGAAGGGCTGTTGCAGCTAGCTGGAAGCCATAAGTTCCACCTGATATGTATGTGACGCACCTGTAGGCACCCGCAAACCTGAAGGTATATAACCGGGTGAAAGCGGTCCGAGTTAGGAGAACAGAGAATTCAGCCAGTCGGGCAGTCACTCGGTCGGTCAGAAGAATCAGAGCGGCCAGAACGTAGGCAGAGCGGTTACAGAAGAGAAACCAGATAGAAGAAGTAATGACTGGTCAGAGTTAGGCCGAGACTCCTGAGGAAGAATCTTTCTTTCCCTCTCTAAGCTCTAAGAAAGTAGAAGTAAAAGTAGTAAAAGCTTAACTCTGCCTCCGAGAATTTTCCCGCGGCACCGTGGCTGGCCACAACAGGCAGCAACAGGCAGCTTACAAAGAAAGAATAATTCTTCAGACTTATACTCACTAACTTTAAAATGTTTCATTAACTGGGAATAATTTGTCCTTCTTGATGGTATAAAACTCTCAACTAAGTTAATTGTGCCGTCTTTGCCAGTTTTATTATCTAGTTTAACCTATAAGAGCTTGCCAGCTGTGGTGGTACATGCGTGTAATCCCAGAGGCTCAGGAGGCTGAGGCAGGAGGATCATGAGTTCTGAGCCAGCCTCAGCAACTTATTGAGGCTCTAAGCAACTTAGTGAGACCCTGTCTCTAAATAAAATATAAAAAAGGACTGGGGATGTGGCTCAATGGTTAAGTGCCCCTGGGTTCAATCCCTGGTACCAAAAATAAATGAATAAATTAAAATAAATTTAAAAATAATTTAGAAGAGCTTAAAAATAACACAGATAAACAAATTTCATAGAAATGCAATAAATTCCTTTTGTTCCTCTATATCTTATTTGTTGTAACTACTAGCATGATTGATGAATTTGTTTAAATAAATAATTACCCCCAGACAATCACTGTTAGGAAACATTTTCTAAAGACATTATGCCAGAAAAGCCCAATTAGTAATTTTGGGAAAATAGTATAAATTTATGATGTTATTTATAAATATACTTTTCCAGATTAAAAATGCTTTAACAAAAATAGCAGCTTTTATTTATACAGAGCTTTAAAGTTTTCAGAACATCATTGCATGTACCATTTTGATTTCATCCTCAACACAACTTTATTGGGTATGTCTAGATATCATCATTCCCATGCTTTGTATTTAGAAAAACTAAGGTTCAGGACAACCATAAAGTAATTGCCAAAAATAAATATTTAATAAGTGGTATGAGCAAGAATAAAATCTAGCTTTTACGCTTTTTTTTTTTTTGCCAATCAGTTGTTTTTTTAATATTTGTATTGTAAATATCTCCCTCGCCCCCACCAATGGCATGCATTTTCAATCTTTTTTTTTTAACTTTTTATACATGTTTACAGAGTACATTTCATTTCATATTACATATAAAGAGCACAATTTCTCAAGTTGCTGGTTTTATATAAAGTATTTTTACAACAATCGTGTCTTCATACATGTATTTAGGGTAGTCGTGGATAACTCAGTCTGCCATTATTCCTATCCCCTCTAGCTTTTACTCTTGGCCAGGACTTTTAAAAATATTTTCATAATGAAAATGATGAGACTACACATCTGAATCCTTCCACCTATCAATATATACCAATTTTTATTAATTGGCGATACAAGTTGTTATATTGTACTGAAATATGATTATATTGTTTGTGTTAGCTTTTGTGTTGTTGTGACCAAAATACCCAACAAGAACAACTTATAGGAGGGAGGCATTAGAGGTTCAGTCCATAGATGGCAGACTCCATGGCTCTGGGCCCAAGATGAGGTAGAATGTCACGGGGGAAGGGCACTGCAGGAGGAAGATGCTTCCCCAATGGCAGCAAATAAGCAAGTGAGGGAGGAAGGGACCAGTGGGGATGAAGCCCTTCCAGGGCACACCCCTAAGTGACCCACTTCCTCTACCCAAGCCCCAGCTGCCTATAGTTACTGCCCAGTCAGTCAGTTTAAACTAGGATGGACTGATTAGGTTACAGCTTTCACAATTTAGTCACTTTACCTCTGAACATTCTTGCATTAGTAGGGGAGCTTTTGGGGGACACATAATATCCAAACCATAACACTGTTGCAGTCGAAGAGTAAGGCCACACCTCTACTTAGATGGCTTTTGTTGAATGAGAATATCATCCTATGTAACTTAGAAGTGGAGCTCCAGTCCGAAAATTGGAGCTGCATAGGCCACTCTTGATAAATAGACAGGTCTTGTCCAGACCTGTAGGAGTAGAATAGAATCTATGGTGAGATCTATAGATAGGCCTCAAATATGAAAAGATACAAGAAGGGAAAGACAGAAAAATCACGTAAGATCTTTTTACTTCTGAGTTCCCTTGGGTCTGAATCTGGTCTCTGACAAATCAGATTATCTTCCATGCTTCTCACAGTAGAAAACATCTAATCACATGACAATTATGGGGCTTCCTCTTAGCGAATTTACCTTTGCTGAAGTCTACTTTAATATTAAAATAGACACCAAATGGACTTCACATTTTTTGAAGAAAAGGAATCAACGTAGTTTTAAAGGGAAACCATGAGAGTTATTTAACTTTGTTGATGTTCTTTTTGTATGTTTGCTTTCTGTTTCACTGTTTTTTGTTCTTTCATTATCTCTTTCCTTTTTCTTTGAGTTTACTCTGTTTTATTTTTCTAACTTCTTCCAGCCCCCCCATGTCCCAGCCTTTTTAAAATTTTTACTTATTTATTTTTATTTATTTATTATTTATTTATTTGCTTTTTTAGTTGTGCACAATGCATTTATTTACGTGGTGCTGAGGATCGAACCCGGGCCGCGCACGTGCTAGGCGAGCGCTCTACCGCTGAGCCACAATCCCAGCCCCCAGCCCCTTATTTTTTATTTTGAAATGGTGTCTCACATAGCCCAAGCTATGTTGAACTTGCAATCCTTCTGCTGCAGAGTTCTAACTTTCTGGGATTACAGGTGTGCGACACTTCACCTGGCTATTTTTCTAATTTCTTAAGAGAGTCACAGCTCATTAATTTGGAGATTTTTGTTTGTTTGTTTTCTAATGTAAGCATTAAAGTCTACATTTCCTATATTTACAAGTTTTAATTTGCGTTATATTTATTTGGATTTAGTTTTAGGTTTTATTAAATTTTCAACATAATTTCTTCATAAACTCAAGAGTTTTTTAACAGTGATTTTAAATTTATCTCTTTGCTCTAATCTCTAGCTTAATTGCATATTTATTCCTTGAAATTTGCCAATTTTTTTTTTCATGGTCTAATATGTGATCTGTGGTAACGGTCCCATTTTAATTGTTTTTTTCAGAACTGGGGGTTGAACCCAGGGGCACTTTACCACTGAGCTACATCCCCAGGCATTACCCCTGCCTCTTTTGAAGCAGGGTCTTGCTAAATTGCTAAAGTGGATCTTGTGATTCTCCTGCCTCAGCATCCCAAGTAGCTGGGATTACAGGTATATACCACTCAGCCCAGCTGACAACTGTCCCAGATGTGCTAGAGAAAAATATATATATTCTCCCACTGTTGAATGTTCATTTGGTCAAATGTATTGATATTTTTGTTCATATTTTCTATATATTTTTGCTAAATTTCTGTCTGTTGAGCCTATCAATAATGAGAGTGCATGTTAAATCTCTGTCATGGTTTGGATATAGTTTAACTGTCTTTCCCAAAGGTTCATGTATTAGAAGCTTGGTCACCAGCATCTGATGCTAAGAGATAGTGGGACCTTTAAGATTACTATTAAGGGGGCTGGGATTATGACTCAGCTGTAGAGCACTTGCCTAGCACGTGGGAGGCCCTGGGTTCTCCTCAGCACCACATAAAAATAAATAAAATAAAGGTATTGTGTCCAGCTACAACTAAAAAAAAAAAAAAAAAAAAGAGTGCTATTAGGTCATTGCAGGTGTGACTTGGAAGGGACTGATGTAGTTCTTGTGGGACCTTAGTCTCTCTGTGTCTTGCTATCTCCCAACTTGATTGATATCTTTCCATGATATCATCAGCTATGAGGTGATATAGTTACCAGAGTTCTCACAAGAGTCAGCACTATGTTCTCTGGACTTTGAGCCTCCAAAACGATGAAGTAAGTAAACCTCTTTTAATTTAATTTTATTTGTTGGGCTGGGGTTGTGGCTCAGTGGCAGAGCGCTCACCTTGCACGTGCGCTGCCCAGGTCCGATCCTCAGCACCACGTAAACATAAATGCATTGCATTACGTACAACTAAAAGTAAATAAATAAATATTTTTAAAAATTTTATTTGTTTTTTGCAAATTACTCAACCTCTGAAAGTTTTTTTATAGTAAAGAAAAATGGACCAGTACAACTTAGAATAAAAGAAAAGGAAAATAAATAAATAAATAAAATGATTGTGGCTTTGGGCTCAAATAAAAGAAAAATGGACCAGAACAATTTCTCACATTAATGGTGGATTTGGCTAGGTGTGGTGGCACATACCTGTAATACCATTTACTTGAGACTCTGAGGAAGGAGGATCACCAAGTTTGAGGCCAACCTGGGCAACTTAATGAGACCCTGTTTGAATATAATAAAAATAATTTTTAAAAAGGGGATTGAGGATATAGCTCAGTGGATAGCACTTGTCTAATTTGAACAGGCTGTGTCCAATCCCCAATATCAAGAAAAAAAATAACAGTGGCTATTGTCAACTTTTTCCTGTTCTATAAATTTTTGCTTCATCTTTTGTGAGACTATTTTATTAGATGCATACATGTTTCAACTTGCCCTACTTGGTGAACTAAACCTTTTATCACTCTACTATGACTCTCTTCATCCCTAATGATGTCCCAGCTTTCTTTTGGTTAGTCTTTGCCTGATATAGAATACACTATCTTTTTTCCTCCTTTCTCTTTATATACTTGTGATCTGGACATTTCATTTACAAACAGTATATATCTGAATTTTTAAAATCAAATCTATCTTCTAATTAGTGAGTTCACTGACATTTATATTTATCTTATTTATTGATCTATTTGTAAATTTTTCTATTATTTTAATTTGTAATTCTAGTTTGTCCCACTTTGTTTCCTGTTTAAAATACATATATATAAAATATATATATTTATGTAAAAGTCCCTAACTGATAAGAATGGGATTTTAGTACCTCCTCTCTCCCTTGTTTTTCTCCTTAGTCTTATCTTCTGTATGTTGCTATTATCTAGAAACTTTTTTTTTTTTTTTTTTTTTTTTTTTTGTAGCAGGGGTTGAACCCAGAGGCACTTAACCACTGAGCCACATCCCCAGACCTTTTTAAAATTTTTTTTTTTTTTTTGTATTTTGAGGGGCTAGGGATGTAGCTCAGTTGGTAGAGTGTTTGCCTCACATGCACATGGTCCTTGGTTCAATACCCAACTCCACAAAAAAAAGAAAGAAAAAAAAATTTCTATTTTGAGACAGGGTCTTGCTAAATTGCCTAGGCTGGTTCTGAACTTGTGATCCTCCTGCTTCAGCCTCCTAACCACTGGGATTACAGGCATGTGCCACTATGCCTGGCTAGAGACTTTAATTCCAGGTTTTTATGAATATATGTTCTCTTTTCTTTTTGGTGTTATGTTTTGTTTTGGTTTGGGTTTTTTTTTTTTTTTTTTTTTTTTTGGTATTAGAGATTGAACCCAGGGACCCTCTACCATTGAGTTACATCTACAGCCCTTTTTTAATTTTTTATTTTGAAATAGGGTCTTGCTAAGTTACTTAGGGTCCCACTAAATTGCTGAGGCTGGCCTTGAACTTGCAATCCTCCTGCCTTTTCGTCCTAAGTCCCTGGTGTTACAGGTGTGTGCCACTACATCTGGCTGGTCTTAGCATTTTTTAAGCAATGCAAAAATATTATGAATGTATTTTCTCACCTTCAAATATTTTTGTTTTTCTCTCTGTTTCTTCTAGAGATCTTATTTTCTATCCCTCCCCAACTAGAGATCTTAGTTTATACCAAGGAAATAACAGGAAGAAGCAGAAACCAAAGTCTTACAATTTTTCCCCTCATTTGTTTTTTCTTTGCCTCTACCTAGGGTACCCATCACCTTATAAAAACCAGGTCAGAACAGATGCATTGCCCCAGAATTTTCTGTTTTCTTGATATTTTGGTGTTTACCATGTAACTTGGTATTGTTTTCCCTCTGAAGTTGGCCTTGTAGGGAGAGACTCAGTAATTTTACCATATCGGCACTGGAAACAGGACTGGAACTCATTATCTCATTTAATTCTCCCAACAATCCTAAGAGGTGGGTAAAGAAAAGGAGATGAAGAAAATTTTGCCCAATGTCAGGTGGTTATTTGATGTGATTTGACTATGCTTTTTTCTTTTTTCTTTTTTTTTTTTTTTTTTTTTTTTTTTGGTGCTGGGTGGGGTTGGAACCCAGGGCTTTGCCCATGCTAAAGCACGTGGTAAGCAAGCACTCTACTACAGAGCTATACTCCTTAGGCAAAGAGGTGATTTTTAAGCCACATCTCTTTGATCCCAAAGCCTGTGCTTTTTTCTGTTCTCATATGAGTATTAAAACAAGCCATTGCTGGAAAGTGATATTGGCCAAATTATATGTGTATTGTGTGCATGTACAAATATGCAATAGCAAATCCCATTAGTATGTACAAATGTAATGCACCAATAAAAAAAGTGGAGAAAAAAATTAAAATAAATTTTAAAAATGCAATAAAACAAGAAAGATTTAAAAGACTTGGATTTGGGTCTTGCTTTTCTACCTTTGTTTTTTGTTTTTGAGATGGGGCCTGTGTTGCCCAGGCTGGCCTCAAACTACTGGGCTCATGCCATCCTCCTCTACCTCTGCCTCCCTAGTAACTGGGACTACAACACTACCACACCCAGCTGGCTCTGCTACTAAATTAGCTGTGGGATCAGGTAGAAGTCAATAATCTTCAGAGTCCTTTCCATCCCCCAAACTGTGATTCCTCAACCATATTCTGTTTCAGTAATTCCAAATGAAGCTTTAATTCATGGTAGTATGCTTTTCCCCATTCAGATTAAACTATTCTAAGGCTGCTGATCACATCCTTGATAAATAGATTTAAAAAGGAAGCTGGGCGCAAGCCTGTAATCCCAGTGGTTTGGGAGGATGAGACAGGAGGATCTCAAGTTCAAAGCCAGCCTCAGCAATGGTGAGGCGCTAAGCAAATAACTCAGTGAGACCCTGTCTCTAAATAAAATACAGAATAGGTCTGGGGATGTGGCTAAGTGGCTAAGTGCCCCTGAGTTTAATTCCTGGTTCTCCCCCATCCCCCCAAAAAAGCAAGCCTGGTGTGCAAGTTCAAAGCTAGCCTAAGCAAATTAGTGAAGGCCTAAGCAACTCAGCGAGACCCTGCCTCTAAATAATAATTTTAAAAAATGGTCTGGGGATTCTTCCCATATGTTTGCTTTGATTTTGTATTTCTTAATACAGTCAAGTATGATAGTTTTTTAACTCACCTAAAAGTTTGCAGAGGAAATTTTATTGGCAAACAGCTATACAGATCAGCTTCATGTATATGTGGTGCTGGAGCATGCGCAATAAACGAAAAAAAAAAAAAAGTGAGAGAAGACTGGAGATACCACATACTACTAATTTGAGATGGATCACAGACCTAAACATTGGAGCTAAAACTACCAAATTTCTAAATGAAAACATAGTATAACTTTGTGATTTTATGTTAGGTAAAGATTTCTTAGAAAACAAAGCATTAAAAACATAAGAAAAAATAATGGTAAATTGAATTTATTTGTACTATCACTGGTCCAAACCACTCACCAATGACACAATGACATGATTAAGAAAATGAAAAGATAGGGCTTGAGATGTAGCTCTACCATACAGTGTGTGGTTAATATGGTTGGGAAGTTTTTTCAAATAGTTTAAATAAATATGTACTTTGTCTTCAAGGAAATGGAATAAAACATTCTAAACTCCTTAAGTGGGTATTGTTGTATACTAATTTTCTTCCAAAGAACCGAAGTATGGGAAGGTGGGAAAATAATAACTTTACAGTGGGGAAACCTGATAAACACTGAGTGATCAAGTTTAATATTAACACCGATTAAGTCATATTAGATCATCTTGATAGTATGTAACTTTTTATTCTTAGAGGGGGTTGGTGATTAGACCCAAAAGTATGTATTTTTCTTTTTTACTCTTTTAAAAAATTTGTTGTTTTTAGTTATACATGACCATAGAATGTATTTTGACATATTATACAAAAAGTGTATATCTTTATGTGATGTGATGTATTTTACCTCTGAGGTCTTCCTCTCCAAAACCCATAATCACAATCTAATTATGTGAAAAACATCAGACAATTCCATTGGAGGATATTCTACAAAATATTTGACGAAGCCAGGACCTCTCAAAAATGCCCAGGTCATCAAAAACAAGGAAAATCTGAGAAACAAGTCACAGTCTAAGCAGCCTAAAGCTACATGACAGCTAAATGTAGGTGGCATATAGAACAGAAAAAAAGACCAGTGGGTACAAAAAACAGTGACTATCTAAAGAGTACATGGACTTTAGTTAATAATAATAATGTATCAGTATCATTCTATTAATTGTAACAAAGGTACCATGGTTATGTAAACAGTAGGAAGTGGATATGGTCTTATTAGAATTCTACTATCTGTAATTTTTCAGTTAATCTAAAGTTTGTTTTTTAAAAGACCACCCACAAAGTGAGCGAATACATTCAAAATACACATATTTGACAAAGGACTTGTACCCAGAATAAAATTCATACAAATGAAAAATAAAAAGACAGCTAAATTTAAAAACTATAATATTCAATTTTAAAAACATTTTTAAAAAACTAAAAACAAAAATTGAACAAACATTTCACAAAACATGATATAAAAACAGCCAATAAGCACATGAAAAAATTCTCATTATCATTAGTCATTGTGTAACAGTGATCTACTTTATGCTTTGAATATAACCCTTGCTGCTCTGTCACTGCAATTTATTTTTTAAATGGATGTTTCTTTCTCTTCCTCTCTCACTGCTCCTCCCTAATCTCTCCCTTCTCCCTAATCTCAGGTGAAACAGGAATACC
Organism: Tamias sibiricus; assembly: GCA_025594165.1. NCBI lineage: Eukaryota > Metazoa > Chordata > Mammalia > Rodentia > Sciuridae > Tamias > Tamias sibiricus. Next base: position 53,525,036 of record CM046659.1, read on the forward strand.
TTTCCTCCTCATCCTAGGCAGATTTATCTGTCCCTGAGTACACACCCACCATAGGAACGAAGTAATTCAGAATTTGGGGATGGTATTCTAAGATCTCTGAAATGACTCTCTCTCAAATTAACTAGTGAATTACAACTCCAGACAGAACAAGTGGAATGTAGCCTTTTAATCACCTCTTTAAGAGCCCCCCGTTCCTGCTGATCCACAGAAACACAGCCTTTGGGACAGGAGTCTGTTAGAATTTAGGCAAAGTTTCTTACACTGGGAATGCCATTTTAATAAAAGGGAAGTTTATTAGGGGCTACACGTGGAAGGGGGAGAAGAAGGGAAAAACGGGGACGGACAGGAACAGGGGCAGGCACGAACAGAGAGCGATTTCAGTCCAGGAGTGGCTTAAATAGAGTGGGGGTCAGAAAGCCCCCTGGAGTGAGTCCTTGCCCTATAGGCTACCAGAGGTCAGGAGGTAGTGGCCAGGGCACCTGCTGGCCAGGTTTGCTGGCCAAACAACTACCTCAGTATACTTGCTCTTCCAGTTCCACTGATCCCTTAAAAATTCGCTTCTCTCATGTTCCTGATACCGACTCAAAATAATCTTTTCTGTTTTTCTTGTTTTAAACCTTTAACCAGTTTTTCTCAGAGACTATCAACTGTTAAAAAACCAACGGATGACCTTCCAACCAGAGAGCCCTGCTGAGTCCTGCCCTTATGCTGCCACCTGATGCTCATTATGATGCGCTTCGCACTCTCCATTGGCCTCTTCACAGTAAGTCCCACCGGGTGGAACACAGGCCTATGGACAATAATCCTTCTCACCTTCTTTCCCTTTGTTGCTTCCATAATAGTGTTACCTGCAAACTCACAAGACCCACAATTTCTACATGCTCTTCTAGAGGATAGCCTGATGACTCCCTCAGTGACTTTCTGCAGAAGCCTGGTTTGACACTGTTGGTTCTAGGCAGAAGGCCACACCTCCCCAGGTGCCTTGTGAAAAACTACAGCTCCCAGGATCCTCAGCGTGACCAAAAAACCTGACCAGCAAGTCCCTTGTCCACTACCACTACCTCCCCCCCATGACCTCTGCTGGCCTATAGGACAAGGACTCACTCCAAGGGGGTTTTATGGCCCCTACTCTATTTAAGCCAGCCCTGGACTGAACACGCTCTCTGTTCCCTCTCTCTGTTCCTGCTCTCCGCTCCCGCGTGCTCCAGCTCCCGTCCGTTCCCCGCGGTTTGTCCCCATCTCTTCCACGTGTTTCTTTGGTAATTCAATAAACCCCTTTCCTTTTCCTATACGACAGTTCGAGCCTCCGTCCTTTCCTGCAAATTTCGCTAAACAGACACCCTCACCGATCTATGGCTTCAAGGAAACTTCATCCATCCCATATCTGGACAGATTCATCTTTTCCACGCCTACCTCCTGGGAAATTTTTCACCCTCCAGCTGGACCTGGCTGCCCACATCTCCTCCCTTCATAGCACCCCACGTCGCCCCACTTCAGCTCTGAAGCAGCCAGATTGAAACATGAAGCCCCGCTTCCTAAGAAAACAAAAAGGGGGGAATGACCTCTGGTAGCCTATAGGGCAAGGACTCACTCCAGGGGGGCTTTCTGACCCCCACTCTATTTAAGCCAGCCCTGGACTGAAACCACTCTGTTCGCGCCTGCCCTGATTTCTTTTGCCCCTGTTTTCCCTTCTTCTCCCCCTTCCACGCGTGGCCCCTAATAAACTTCCCTTTTATTAAAATGGCATTCCCAGCATAGGAAATTTGCCTAAATTCTAACAGAGTCCCCAGTGTTTCTCCTTTGTTAGCAAAGCAATAAAACGTTATTTTTCTTTTTTTCTCGTGTCCTTGTTATTGGATTGGCATCGGGGACAAGGACCTAGCTTTCAGAAACAATAGCAAAACTGGCCATGGTGGGGTACACATGAAACCCAAGCTACCAGGGAGTCTGCGTTTAGATTATGATTTAGAGGCCAGTTTAGGCAACCTAGCAAGACCCTGTCTCAAGAAATAAAATTTAAGATTGAGATATCATTTCGCACCCTCTGCCCCAAACAAGCCACGCCTAACTTTCCCCATCAGAAATTAAAATGCCCTTAAAAAGAAGGTATAGCTGAAAGGTGAAAAATGCAAACGCTTGTGTAAACATAAGTCTTTCCCAAAACTGTCCTCAGTTTTTTGAAAAATTACCCTTCCCCTAGCAGTCAGACTGACTCAAAACTTATTCTTGTTCCTTATTTTGTCTAGCTTGCAAAACCAGGTGGCAGATTACCCTTCCCCTAGCGGTCAGGCTAACCCAAAACTCAAAAGTAATGCTTTGTACGTGACTTTATATATAGTTACCAATCAGAAGAGCTTTGTAAAGCCCCCCCTTAACTTGCATGTACTTCATTATAAAAACCCTGCTAAATCGGGGTTGGGGGCCTCTTAGCGTCACCGGTTACCGAGTGCCCGGAGGACCAAGCTCGAGCTTGCTAATAAATGACTCTTTGTTATTTACATTGACCAAGGACTCTGGTGGTCTTCTTGGGGGGGGTCCCAAGCCGCGGGGCACAACATAGCTAAGTCCATAACAATTTCATCCATACTAGCCCAAGATCAGAGAGGCGAGAGGATAAAGCATTCAATGTAATACTTCTCAGCAACAGAAATTAACTGCTGGCTCATGCAACAGTACCAGTGGATCTTGAAAACATGGTGAGAGGAAGAGTAGACCAGTTTCCTCGTGATAGAATCAGAGGAGGGGTGGAGGGAACTCTGATGATGGGAATCCTGATTGGCCATTAGATACGCAGCTGTTTACATTTATCAAAACTCATCAAATTGTGCACTTAAATGTACAGAGGGAAAAGGGGGGAAACGATGTAAGGAGGAATTTGTGTGGTAGGCCCTTTCTTTTAAATGTTGAAAAGCTCGGCGTGGTGGTGCTCGGAGGCAGGAGCATTTCAAGTTCGAGGACAGCCTCAGCAGCTCAGCAAGACCCAGTCTCAAAAATTTAAAAAGGAGGGAGGGGTGCTGGAGATGTAGCTCAGCAGTAAAGACCCGCTGGGTTCTGTCCCCAGTACCGCAAATAAAACAAAATGAAATGTTCTCTGGATAATAACTTCTTCTGGATTTCTGTGACCAAACAAGGTCGAGAGGTTCTGGGAGTTCAAGGAAGTGGGACGAACTTGTCCATGCACGCATCTGGCTACCAGAATTCGGCCAGAGATGTAGCTAACCAGACTGAGGTCCCCTAGGCGCCGCTAGGCTCCTTCAGCCTGGCGGTCCGGCCTATTTTTCCCCACACGCCCATCTATTAAACCGTCCCTTCGCCTTTCAATCAATTCAAATGTCGCACGGAGCGAACCTATCGCAAGACTCGCCGAAGGGAAGGGGCGGGCACTTTCCCGGAAGTGTTGGTTAAAGCCCCTCCAATCAGAGGCTTGGTACGGAAGGTTTGAAATTTGCGCAGATTCGGGTTTTGGCGTTCCTGCTTCGTAAGCGACCTAGGTTGTCCTGACCCGGAGGACTCTCATACTTTTCGTTTGGTTGAAGTTTCACACTAGAAAGTACCTCAGGTAAGTGGGTTCTGGGGAGCCGCGGGGAAGATCCTGGTCCCCTGCCGGAGACGGTCCTAGGACCGGGGACTGTGAGTCGGTCGCCGCACGGGGGAGGGCTCTCTGGGACCGGGTTGCCTGCCCTCCGGAAGCTGATGGCACGGTACACCCGAAGTGTAAATGTTTGTTGCCGAGTTTTATACAGCAGTCAGCGTTTTACCAGTGGGGTATGATTGGCTTTTGAGGTAGCACAGTCTCCATGATGCTAGCCGTTTAACATTCCAGGAGCTCCTCCCAGATCCTTTGACGACTGAAAACTCCCAGCTGAGAACCTCTAGGCAAGCAAGACTAACGCATTCTAGACTTTTAAGTTGGAAGAAACTCCAGGCAGCCAAACAAAACTTAGATGTTTGTGGAAGGCCGCCTGCCTGACTTGGGATGACCATTTTTTAGCTATGTTAATGTGGAAAGTTAATTTACCTTATCTGTACAATGGCAATAATAGTAAACTACTTTTTAAGGCTATTATGATAAATATAGCTTTAATGTTAGATAGTCTTTTAAAGTAACTAACAAGTTTTAGCTTTTGAGATTTAGCAAATCATGTAATTGTAACAAATCACATATTAGAGGAGAGTTCTTCATGAAAAGCACAGCCCATGTCACTTTTCCTGGGCTCTTCAAGGAGAATTTTATTAGCATCCAGGTGGGATGGAGTCTCATGTCTTATACTCTTGCTAATTTCTTAAAATCGTGTTTTTAAGGGTTTTAAGAACTTTCAGATAGAAATGTGGAGGTTCATGGAGGGTGATGTGCTTGAAGATAGCTTAGAAACATGCATCTCTTCATCTTTTTGTTGTAGCCTTTGGAATAAACCAGTATATGTAAGTTAAGTGCTTCCCTAAGATCTGTGAGCTGCTTTCGCAAATAAGTGCAACCTGAGAAAAGGGGTTGTGGGGACCCTGATATATAGCTAGTCAGTCAGTAGCACAGGTAAAACAATCTGACACTGGACACCGGGGCAGTCTTGTAGGACTGAGCCCTTAACCTGTGGGATCTGATGCTGTCTTCAGGTAGATAGAATCAGAATTGGATTTAATTAGAGTGCACCCAGCTGGAGCCCCCTGCAAATTGATTGCTTGCCTGGGTGACATCAGAGGTGTGTTGTGAGGTCTGGGGATGTAAGCTCAGTGGTAGATTGACAAGCAGGAAGCCCTGGGTTCAATCCCCAGCACTACAAGAAACAATAACAGAAACTTAGTAGTACCTTGTGAGAGTATAATGGTAGAAAGGGAGTATTTCTTTTTTATTTTTAAAAATATTTATTTGTTTTAGTTGTATACAATGCCTTTATTTTTACGTGGTGCTGAGGGTTGAACCCTCGCTGCACATGTGCTAGGCTAGGTGAGCACTCTACCACTGAGCCACAACCCCAAAGGGAATATTTCTATATATTCATGGTGCCTATAACTTTTAACCTTCAAGACTTTTATTCTGGAGAACAAGTCTTCTCTCTAGCTTTGTAGTTTTCTTATATCAGCTGCATAGGTGATCCCCACAAACTTTCCACTTTCCTTTATTATTCTCATTTGAATTCACTCTTAGAACATATGACACTGTCTTTATTGACCTTCTCCTGTTTTTCTTGAATACATTATCAAAAATCTTTCTAAGAAAAGGGTGTGTGCCAAGTATACTATGTGTTTTCTTGCTTGGATAAAAATAATGGGGCAAGGGCTGGGATTGTGGCTCAGTGGCTTAAAAATAAATAAAATAAAGGTATTGTATCCATCTACCACTAAAAACATATTTAAAAAAATAATGAGGCAAATTGATGTTATCTTTCTGCATCAATGTGGTAATTATTCCTGAAAACCCTTCCTTTTCTCAGTTTAAAAATCCAGCTGCCTATTTTTCAGACAAGTCTAATAGGCATCTGGTGTGTGTATGTTGTGTTGTTTTGTTTTGTTTAGAAGTGAGAAGAAATGCTAGACTATTCATCACCAGGATGTTGTTACTGGCAGCATCGCCACTGGCTGGATTCAGTGTCCACTGGCATAAGAAATAGACAAAAATGGAGAAAGGAAAAATAAATTTTATGTAGTTTAATCAAATTGGGGAGAAACAGCTAGAGGAGGTGGTAATAGTGTAGCCTGGTAACATAGGTAAGGTTAAGGAAACTGTTCTATATACAGTCCTATATGTTCCCTGTTTTCATCTTTACCTGCACTCTTCTTTTCCAGTGTTCTTTATGAATCCTAAATCCTAGAGCCTCTTGTCTATATTCTAGACTATAGTTTTCCTGGGCTTCACTTCATCTATCAAACAGGTTCCTATTTAGAACACCAAAATAGGTTATAGCATCTTGTCTCTTGATAATCTCTTTTCTACTCTTCATTGTCACATAGGTATTACATTATGCATTTTAGTAGTTTTATTTCAAAGAGCTCTGAAGTGGGAGGGAAGATGAATTGGAATCTTAATTTTTAAAAATAATTAAATGAAAATCTATGTTGGCTTCTATTTCTCTTCTCTTTGACAGGATGTCTTCATCACGTTTTGCCAGTCATCACAGAAAGGATTTAAGTACTGAGATGATTAGAACTAAAATTGCTCATAGGAAATCACTGTCTCAAAAAGAAAACAGACATAAGGAATATCAACGAAATAGACACTTTGGTTTGAAAGATGTCAATATTCCAACATTGGAAGGTAGACATCTTGTTGAATTAGATGAGACATTGCAAAAGCTTGTTCCAGAAAAGGCCAGTACCAAGCCAAGTAAGTAAAGTTCTGTTGTAGCTTTAAGTATTTGGTGGTGGTGGTGGGGGGGGTGTCAGCGCTACCAGGGGTTGAACCCAGGGGCACTAAGCCACTGAGCCACATCCCCAGCCTTTTTATTGTATTTTATTTAGATCCAAGATCTCGCTGAGTTGCTCAGTGCCTCGCCATTGCTGAGGCTGGCTTTGAACTTGCAATCCTCCTGTCTCAGCCTTCCCAGCCACTAGGATTACAGGCCTGTGCCACCACGTCCAGCTTAAGTACTTTTAAGAATGAATAGAAGTTGATTTAATGCCTGAGTAAAAACAAAAAGAACAAAACAAAACTTTCCAAAAACAAATTAAAAAAAGAAAAAAATAGCCAAGCTGGGTGCTGTGGCGCACAGCTGTAATCCCAGCATTTGGGAGGCTGAGACAGAAGGATAGCAAGTTCAAAGCTAGCCTCAGCAATGGTTAAGGCACTTAGCAAATCAGTGAGACCCTGTGTCTAATAAAATACGAAAAAGGGCTGGGGATGTAGCCCAGTGATGGAGTGCCCCTGAGTTCAATCCCCGGTACCAAAAATAAATAAATAATAAAGATACGGAAAAAATTAAAGGGTCACTCAGAAATAGCAAGAAAAAGGGCAAAGAATTCATTCCTACAGCCGCGCGTGGTGGCACATGCCTGTAATCCCAGCACTTGGGAGGCTGAGGCAGGAGGACCGCGAGTTCAAAGCCAGCCTCAGCAATGGCGAAGCACTTAGCAACTCAGTGAGACCCTGTGTCTAATAAAATACAAAAAAGGGCTGGGGATGTGGCCCAGTGATGGAGTCGCCCTGAGTTCAATCCCCGGTACCCCAAAAAAAGAATTCATTCCTACAGTTTGCCCAAAATGATTTGGGGCCATTAGACAGGACAAAACAGACTAAAGAAAAATAATCTCAGAAAGATGAGAAATGATGAAAATATAGTATCTTAGAAGGCAAAGGATTTAGGCCGGTTGCGGTGGCGCATGCTGTAATCCCAGCACTTGGGAGGCTGAGGCAGGAGGATCGCGAGTTCAAAGCCAGCCTTAGCAATGGCGAGGCACTTAGCAACTCAGTGAGACCATGTCTCTTAATAAAATACAATAAAAAGGCTGGGGATGTGGCCCAGTGGTCGAGTTCAATCCCTTGTACCAAGGAAAAGAAAAAAAAAAAAAAGAAGGCAAGGGATTTATAGGGAAAGAGGAAGAATAAGAAATGATTTTTCATTTAACCAGGAGTCACTGGAGTCCTATTTTATTTTTTGCATAGCAGGTATTAGGAGCTAGATGGCAGTAAAATAAAGCCAGGGTAAATGGAGAATTTGACAGAAGATAGTTTTCTTAGAAGTTTTATAGAGAAAGAAAATGTGGTGTCAAGTTGGTTAACTATTCACTACTTCTGATTTATCAATTTCCAGGACCAGTGTGACACATACAAGACACTTAATTGATTCTAAAGGGGTAACATTGGCCTAAAACATTTCTTCCAGGTTTATCATTTTTGTGATTGTGAAAAAAAATAAGGAAAAAAGAATTGGACAAAAACTGTTGTGGTGGGTGCTGGGGTAGTGGCTCAGAGGTAGAGTGCTCACCTAGCATGTGTGAGGCACTGGGTTTGATTCTCAGCACCACATAAAAATAAAATAAAAATATTTTAAAAAACTAGTTTAAAAAAAAAACTGTTGTAGCTGGGCACGGTGGCGCATGCCTGTAATCCCAGCACTTGGGAGGTTGAGGCAGGAAGATCACGAGTTCAAAGCCAGCCTCAGCAATGGCAAGGCACTTAGCAACTCAGTGAGACCCTGTCTCTAATAAAATACAAAAAAGGGCCGGGGATGTAGCCCAGAGGTCGAGTGCCCCTGAGTTCAATCCCTGGTACCAAAAAAAAAAAAAAAAAAACTGTTGTGGGGTTCTTCTGTTTCTATTTTTAACATGATATCATCAGTGCTGTTTGAAGGTCAGAGGAAATGAGCTAGTCGTCTGGGAGAGTGAGTAAAGAATACCATCCCTTAGTAGTTGAGAGGAAATGAAAATATGGGCATAGAATGATATGGGAAGACCTTGAAAGAACCAAACATTTCTTTGTCTGAGAATAAGTAAAAAGTGGAGTGACTATTTGCAAAATTACAAAACACTAAGTAATAATTTTTAAAAGGTATGGTAAAATTAACAGTTCAATTTTAGCCATGTTAAATTTGTGGATGACTGTTAGGGATGTGAGAGGAGATGATGAAAAGGTAATTAAATACACAAGGTGAGTTAGGAGGAAAGTCTGAATTAGAGATATAAATTCAGGAGTTACTGAATTTTATATGGTGGTTGAAAGTGTAAAACTGGATGTGATTGGTTCTGAGTGGAAAAAGGAGAGAAAAGGGGTGAGCACTTCAACATTTAGGGAGCAAAGACATTAAGGGAAACAAGCAAAGAACTGAGGAGTAGCACCAAATGAAATTAGAAAATGACCAGAAGAATATAATACTCTAGAAACCAAGTGAAAAAGTGCCTATCAAGGAGGCAAGACTGACAAACTGTCAGTATTGCTTATTAAGTGGAGGAATATCAGCCATGAGAATTTGAATTTGTTGTTGGAGAGCACTGGTGATCTTGAGTAGTTTTAGTAAAACGAAGTTCAGGCAATGAAAGCCAGATTGGAATGGTTCAAGACAGAATGTCAGCACCACCCAGGACATAATCATGCCCCAACATTTGAACTTGAATCTAATCAAACCCTTAGATATAATTTCCAGTTTATAGGAAAGCATAGAGGAGCTTATATAGTAGTGTACTATACTCACGATGCTGAGGCAGGAAGGTCACATGTTTGAAATCACCTGGGCAATGTAGCAAGACCATGTCTCAAAATAAATGAAAAGAGCTTAGGATGTAGCTCAGTGATGAAGCACTTGCCTAGCATGTGCAAGACCCTGTGTTCAATCCCCGGTACCATAAAAAATAAATACATAAATGGGGGGAAAAAAAAAACCATGGAGGCTAGAGGAGTGAGTAAAAAATCCAAGAGAGCAAACATAGTATACAAATATAGAGTGTATGACATTCAATACTGAAGGTCTTTAGAAGACTGTCTTATAATTTAATTAATTTAAAATTGAAGTAATAACTCTGGGCACTGTGGTGCATGCTTAAAATCCCAGCAACTGGGAACGCGGAGGCAAGAGGATGGAAAGTTTGAGATTAGCTTCAGCAACTTAGCAAGACCCTGTCTTAAAGAAGAGCAGAAAGGCCGGGCGCGGTGGCGCACGCCTGTAATCCCAGCACTTTGGGAGGCTGAGGCAGGAGGATCGCGAGTTCAAAGCCAGCCTCAGCGATGGTGAGGCACTGAGCAACTCAGTGAGACCCTGTCTCTAAATAAAATACAAAAAAGGGCTGGGGATGTGGCCCAGTGGTCGAGTGCCCCTGAGTTCAATCCCCGGTACCACAAAAAAAAAAAAAAAAAGAAGAGCAGAAAGGGTAGGGATGTAGCTCAGTGGTAAAGCACCCCTAGGTTCAAACCCCAGTATCAAAAAAAAAGTAACACATGCCTCGTACATATAGGAAGCCATTAATATTTGAACAAGTGAAGGCACACAGAGGAATAGTAATTTTGAAAAGATTAGGGGTTAAAATAACTTTTAGTTAGAATATTAAGGAATTAATAAATCATTAACATTTCTTAGCAGCAGTTAGACAAAAATGATTCTTAAACGTTTGCTATAACTTTCTTATCTGAAATGTTTTGTTATTTTGATTTTTTTTTTCTTGCTTAGAGTCATTGAAAACTGTCCTAAGTGAACAACGAAAACAAATGCTCCAAAAATACAAAGAAGAAAAGCAACTTCAAAAATTGAAAGAACAGAGAGAGAAAGCTAAACGAGGAATATTTAAAATGGGTCTTTATAGACCTGAGGCACCTTGCTTTCTTTTGTCAAATCAGAATGCTATGAAAACTGAGCCAAAAAAGGTAAATTTATGATCTTAACTTGATAAAAGGGAATAACTCCTTTTATCCAGAACTTTCTTTAAGAAACGAAATGACCAATGCCTTTTCCTTTAGTCCCCTTATTAATTTAACTGGTTAACTAATTGGTAAAACGTGGGAATGATGTAACAGCAGCTCAGAAGAATGAAACTCGGGCTTCCTGGGGTGCAGCAACTCGGAAAGTTGAGACAGAAGGATTGCAAGTTCAAGACTAGCCTCAGCATCTTAGTGAGACACTGTCTCAAAATAAATAAAAGGGATAGGGATATGGTTCAATGGTAGAACACCTCTGGGTTCAAACCCCACCACCACAAAAAAAAAAAAAAGAAGAAGAAGAAGAAGAAGAAAAGAAAATTAGATTCCTTGATATATAAATGGAGAGAGGATAAGACTAGGAAATCTAGTTCAGCCAGGGCAAACAATGTTGTGTCAAAGGATTTGGTGTTTATCTTTTAAGTTATGGAGAGTCAGGGGAGATTTATAAATGAGGTAGGGCCATCATCAAATTAATAATTCAGTAAGTCTGCCCTGGCTTTAAAAATTATAGTCTAGAAAGGAAAGCATTTATGGATAAGAAGACAAGTTGTGAGACTATTGCAGCAGAATCGGTAAGCTAAGTGGTCTACGGCAGTGGGTTTAAAAAGGAAACTGGTGTAAGACAGATATATTTGACAGGACTGGTGGCCATAAATGATCAGGGTTGAAGGAATTAAAAAAGAGAGACATGATGATTCTGAAATTATTAGTTTGAATAAATGTACAAATTATGCTATACTGCCATAATTTGTACAAGCTTACATGGGTGCATGTTTGTAAACTTTTTCTTTTTTCTCTCTTTTTTTTTTTTTTTTAAACTTGTTTGGGCCACCTACGTAGGTAGTTGGGAATAAAAATTTGCAAAACAGAATGGAGATTGGTGCTAAGATATGGACTTAGGATATAACGTTGAGGATGTAGATGGGGTTTAACTATAGGAGTAAATAAAATCCCTTCAATAAAAATATATAAAATTATAAAAATGTGTAGAATCTATAGAGCACCCTCAGGTGAACAGAAGTCAAATACCAGGGTGAGAAGACTGGTCACAGTGGCGGGAAAACTAAAATAGGATAGATGATAAAGAAGGTAGTTGGATTTTTTATTTTGTTTTATCACCAAGATGCTGAGGCTGGTCTTGAACTTGAGTCCTTCTGTCTCAACTTTCTGAGTTGCTGCATCCCAGGAATCTTGACTTTCATTCTTCTGAGCTACTGGCTATTCTAAAAGTATATAACACAGATCTCATTTTATTTTTTTTTTTATTTTTTGGTACCAGGAATTGAACTCAGGGGCACTCGATCACTGGGCCACATCCCCAGCCCTTTTTTGTATTTTATTTAGAGACAGGGTCTCACTGAGTTACTAAGTGCCTCACCATTGCCAAGGCTGGCTTTGAACTCACAATCCTCCTGCCTCAGCCTCCCAAGTGCTGGGATTACAGGAGATCTCGTTTTAAATAATGTGTTTCCAAGATCTCATTGTATAAGCATTCCTGATTTAAATAAGAATGGAATGATATAAAGGCCTAAGATATTGCCTACTTTTCTGGGCCTCAAGAATCTCATTGATTCACTTCACAGATATTGGGTTATTTACTCTGTGTACAGCATGATCTTAGAATAATAAGGAAGAGACCAAAATTAATGGCTGTAGTTCAAGTTGGAAAGATAAAGCTAAATCTATTCTTTTTTTTTTTTTTTTTTTTTTTTTTTTAAATAATGTAGGATCCCTCACAGGAGATGGTTGAGGGGATTTTTTTTTTTTTAACTATTTATTTATTTGCTTTTGGTTGTACACAATGCGTTTTTATGTGGTGCTGAGGATTGAACCCAGGCCGCGCACATGCTAGGCAAGTGCTCTACCGCTGAGCCACAACCCCAGCCCCTAAATCTATTCTTTGTATGTTAGAGGAGGGAGAGATTATTTCTGTGTGCAAGAACAACAAAGACCTCTTGGAAAGGGGTTATATTTAAGGTGGCTTTCCCAGAATATGTAGGATGTCAGTAATTGGTCCAAATTGTAAATAACTATTTTTAAAGTGTTATAGGTAGAGGGGAGAAAGAGGCCCATCGTTGTATTAAATAACAAAATTCACTAATAATATCTAGCCCTATTTTGTATTTTTTTTAGAGACAGTCTCACTGAGTTGCTTAGTTCCCTGCTTTTGCTGAGGATGGCTTTGAACTCACAATCCTCCTGTCTCAGCCTCCCAAGCTGCTGGGATTACCGGTGTGTGCCCACTGCGCCCAGCAATCCTAGTTTTGTAGCACTAGTTTTTTAATCATATTTGGAGAAAGACACTGGCATCTAATCTAGAGAAGTCTATAATTATACTTATTAAAGGAATTTTAAAGTTGACAAATTACTTACCACCCTAGTCTTTCTCCTGCTAGATTTTTTTCCTTCATTTTTGGTCACATCTCCATTTTCTTATTAACAGTGGAAAAGTACATAACTCTAAGATCTGAAAGCAAAATTATTAAAACTAGAAAAATTTTAATAAGTTAAGCTGAAAATCTTTTTTTTTTTTTTTTTTTTTTTTTTTTAAAGTTAGTTCCTTTTTTTCTTTTTGCTGGCGTTCATTTATCTCATTTTTTCCTTTTTGGAATGGGGATCAAACCCAGAGCTTTGGGAATTCGAGGCCTTTGAGCCACTTCCCAGCTCTGAAAATCTCTTTTTATAAACAGAAAATGAAAGATCCTAATACTCTAGTGCGCTCATCACCCTCTTCCCAAATATGTCTAATTAATCATAATTATGAGGATTCTAGTACAGGGAAAATTTGAAGTTTCTTTTTCCTCATAGAGAAATATGAGTAAGTTTTGAAGCTATTAAATTTAAATCCAGCTGGGTATGGTGGTGCACACCTATAATCCCTGCAGCTCAGGAGGCTAAGGAAGGAGGATCACAAGTTGAAAGCCACTCTCAGCAACTTAGTGAGGCCCTGTCTCTAAGTAAAATATAAAAAAGGGCTGGGGGGCTCAGTGGTTAAGCACCCCTGGGTTTAATCCCTAGTAGCAAAAAATTAAAAAATAAAAAACTTAAATCCAGCCAGAACCAGAATAAAGGTAGGAGTTTTTAGTTAGCAAGTAACTTAGCCATAAATAATTGAAGATAAAATTTAATATTAAACTGGGAATTTTGTTTCATAATGATACATGAAGTAAGCTTTTGCTAATTAATTGTTTTTTTAACCTGATTTTCTTTTGACCGTTAAAGGCTATTCCATCTTCTGGACGGATTACAAGATCAAAGGCCAAAGAACAAATCGAACAAACTAAGGTACAGTCATATAGTAGATCCATACCAAACTTTGTGTCACCATCATTGTTTTCTTAACTCCTGTTATGTATTCCAAGTTACCTGCATGAAATCAAATAGCTGAAAACATATGCTGTGTGTGAAAAGCACCTAGCAGATGGGTATTATGGTTACTAAGGAAATGGTGTAGTCAAAGAGGGATAGTATGACTCGTTTCTGGTCAGAAAGCTAAAGTTTCATGTGTTTGGTAGATTTTGAGTCACTACCAAAATCCTGGCACTTTTCTAGTCTATGGGATTCATAAAGAACAAAATAAAATTCTCTGGCTGCATGGAGCTTACATATAAGACTGGTAATTTAAAAAATTATAGCCAGGCGCGGTGGCGCACACCTGTAATCCCAGCACTTGGGAGGCTGAGGCAGGAGGATCACGAGTTCAAAGCCAGCCTCAGCAATGGCGAGGCACTTAGCCATTCAGTGAGACCCTGTTTCTAATAAAATACAAAAAAGGGCTGGGGATGTGGCCCAGTGGTCGAGTGCCCCTGAGTTCAATCCCTGCTACCACAAAAATAAATAAATAAATATATATATAAATAAATAAATAAAATAAAAATTATATATAGTGATTATAAGTATTATGGAGGAAATTTAAAAAGAATGGAGTTAGGGAATACCAGCAGTATATGTGGGGTAGAATTTTGACTGGGGCAATCAGGGAGAGCCCAACTGAAATGGTGGCATTTTGAGTGGGGTCTTTAAGGAAGTGAATCATGGGAAAGAGTTCTCTATCCAAAAAAAGAAGTTTCAAGGCAAAATTCAAGGCTCTCAAAATGAAAATATGCCTGTTGAGTTTCAAGGACCATCATCAGATGGTTGTAATCAGATGTTTTTAATAGCTTGGATTGTCTGTTCTCAATTCTAAGATTCTAAAAAAGGGTATAAGGAAATATCTATAATTGAAAGCTTTTCTTCCTTCAACTTTATTTGGGGTAATAGATTTTTTGCTGGGTAATTTATAATTGTCAGGATTCAATTGAGGGAACATTTTACAATTTAAAGTTGTGGTAGTTTGATTCATTATGCAATTAAATCTCATAGTACCTAATTTCTTAAATAGATTGAGAATGGGATTGATGTTCGAGCCATCCGACCTGGTCAAAAACAGATTTCAGAAAAAAAAGTATTGGACAAAGAGAAAAAAGGTAGGATTATTAACATTTACTGGTGTTATCACAGTAATAACTCATTAATACAAAGAGCATTTGATTAGATTATCTTCCCCTTGCAGTTGTGCGGCCTATTGTGCCCACATCAGTGAGAATGACCCGATCTGCTACTCAAGCAACAGCGCAGATTGTCAGAACAGTCTCAACTATCCCTACAAGAAAGCCTGTCACAACAGCCACTAATGGTAAGAACTATTTTTTTTTTTTTTTTTTTTTTTTTTGTACCAGGGATTGAACTCAGGGGCACTCAACCACTGGGCCACATCCCAGCCCTATTTTGTATTTTATTAGACACAGGGTCTCACTGAGTTGCTAAGTGCCTCACCATTGCTGAGGCTGGCTTTGAACTCACCATCCTCCTGCCTCAGCCTCCCAAGTGCTGGGATTATAGGTGTATGCCACCGCGCCCGGCTAATAACTATTTTTTAAAAAATATTTATTTATTTGCTTTAGTTGTACACAATGCGTTTATTTGTACGTGGTGCTGAGGCTCGAACCCGGGCCACGCACATGGTAGGCAAGCGCTCTACCACTGAGCCACAACCCCAGCCCCAAGAACTATTTTTTGATCAGTGACTGAACCAGAATGTTTTGCTCCTTGAGGTTATTATTGGGTTTAATTTTTAAACCCAGCATGTACTTTTTGAGTAGGAAAGAGAAACAGAAAATTCAATTGGGAAAGCAGGGTCTATGTCCTGATAGCAAACAGTGAGTTCTGGAATGTTGAAGCACCTGAGTTAGTATAAGCAGTGCTCTGAAGTGAATAATTAATGGCCCAGATAAACCCCACTTTATCCATTTGGTGAAATACAGTGTAGCTGCTAAGAAAAATGCTGTCAAAGTACATTTAATGACATGGTTAAAGATACACTAAGTGGGCAAAGAAAAAAGCTCAGTTGTTAGAATGCTTGCCTCATATGCACAAGGCCCTGGGTTCAGTCCCCAGCACACCCAACCCCACCCCCAAAAAAAGTATGGGAAAAAAATGCAGATTAAACTCTGAACAGTAGTGTCACTATTCTGAAAAATAATACATGAACATGTGGAAAAGGAAAAATTGAAAAGCATGTAAATTGTCAATTCAGTAATGGAGTCTTGGGTGATTTGCTTGTTTTTGATGGTGGTGGTTCTTGGTGTTTTTCTTTGTTAACTGTCTATAAAATGCATTTTGTATTCAGAGGAAAAAGAAAAAGGTAAAACACATTTGTTTTGTTTTGAAACAGATGGCCTGTGTTTGGCAGGAAATTTCATTTGTTTTTATTTCTTTTTATAATGTGACTTTTAATCATAAAAATCCATCAAGACATGCATTTGTATTGTCACCTTTTTTTCCCTTTCCCAGATTACCTTAGTACCTTTAATGCAGCATTTTTTTATCAGTCAAAATTTATATCTTCTTTCATTTTTATTGTAGATAATGAACCTGAAAGAAAGGCACCAAATAAAGGAAGACCTGTGAAAAATATAGAAACAAAACCTGACAAGGTAGAGCATAAAACATCTGTTTATCTCTAGATGCTTTGAAAATCTCATTGCTCCTTTCATAAAGTTGAAATTAAGCATACAGAGCTGCTTTAAGAGATTAACCTACATGTGTGTTAAAGCCTCTTGAACCATAAGGAAGCATCATGAGAATTTACTATTATTGTTGTTTTTTCAGGTGTCTTATTTTCAGAGTTTTATAGGTACAGAAAGTTTAATTTGGTTAACAAAAAGATTATGGAAAAAAATAATAAAAACAGCTGAGAAGCCATTATGTGAAAATTAGCTGAGAAGATGGAGAAAGGTGAAATGTGTTGACTTTGGATTCAATTAGACCTGGTTTTGCTTATTGTCTCTACTTCCAAGTAACTGCATATCTTTGGGAAAGTTATATAATTTGAGTTTGTTTTTCTATCTCTAACAGAATACTTACATAGACCAGTTTTAAGAATTAAATAAGCTAAAATTTCTGATGGCATCTAGCATAGTGTTTAATAAATTGATATTTTAAAAAAGGCATTATGGCTGGGTGGTGCAAGCCTGTAATCCCATTAGCTCAGAAGGCTGATGCAGAAGGATTGCTAATTCAAGGTAAGCCTGAGCAATTTTGCAAGACCCTAAGCAAAAGGGACTTGGAGTGTAGCTTAGTGGTAAATTGCCCCTGGGTTAAATTCCCAAGTACCCTCCCCACAAAAAGAGGCACTATTGAGGGCTTAATCTCTTGGTTTATAATCCATTTTACAACTCCATCTTTAAAAAAAAAAAAAAGTTGCAGAATAGAAACCTGTTTAGATCTTACTAAAAAATTGAATGTAGATCTTTTCAGAAAGGTGTTATGGGATGAATCTTTACAATCTTTCTAGCTCTTCCCTTTGATTTATTTTCCCCTTAAAGATTTATCACAAGTTTTTACTTTCACTGACACTCTGGCCTTCAGGATAATGTTACCACTTAAATTTTTGTCCAGGTTGAAATACCTTAGTTTGAGTTCAAATCTCATTTAAAATCAGAAGCATTAAAAACAAACAAAAACTCCCAGAAACTTAGAAACCTAAAACTTATGTTTAAGTACCAAATAACAAATTGACCTGGAAAAGGAAATATGTTTCATATTTTTATATGGTGTATCTTACTGTGTGATATTGAAAAGTATTGTTCTTGTCAAGAGGTTACTTACATCTAAGATTAGTTTTAAAAGAATTTGGTCCTTAACAATAGCAGTCATCTAATACTGAATTTCTGATTCTCAATCTAATTGTGATTATCTATATAATTTAAGTAAGAAGTGTACTTGTTAGTTGAGTAATTTTTTTTTCCATCTTTTATGTATTTTATTTTCTTGTAATGCCTACAGAATGTTATATGCTCCTTTAATAAGAATTGGTTCTCTCTTCCAGGATCATAGGGGTTTAGTGTAGCTGATCCTCTAATTCCCTATGTACATTTTAAATTTTTTTGTTTGTTACAAATTATATACAGGGGACTTAGAGCTCAATTGTCACATTTTCAATCCTGTAAAAATTGGTTGAATGTATCCCTAGAAGAGAAATTCTCATTCTGTTCCGTTTACTTACATCTAGGTTGTTTCTTTTAAACTTGATAATGAAGAAAATACTTTGGATTCACAAACCAATGCAACAAATGGAATGGATCTAGATGGAATCTTATCAAAAATGGAAAACTTACCTAAGAAAAATTCTGCAAAAACCAAAGCAAAAAATTCCTTTGCACCTAATGATTTTATGTTTCATCCACTGGATGGTTTAAAGACCTATCAAGTAACAGTAATGAGTCCCACAAGTGCCAGTGCTTTCTTGACACCCAGTTATACCTGGAGCCCTTTAAACTCAGAAGGGTAAGAATATAAATCTGAAAGAAAAATCATATAGTTGTGTTCATATACATATAAACACACACACTTGTAAAATCTTAATAAATCCCTTGCTCAGAGGGGTGGTAATAAATGCCTTTTTAGATTTGGCCTGTGCTTTCAAAAAGTTATATTATTTAAGTTAGTTAAGTATGCAAATTATAAATGGTGAAGATGTGTTTTTATAAAAAAGCATTACTCAGGGTTGGGGTTTTAGCTCAGTGGTAGAGAGCTTGCCTAGTACGGCACTGGGTTCGGTCCTTAGTACCACATAAAAATAAATAAATAAAATAAAGGTATTGTGTCCATATACAACTTAAAACAAAAAACAAAAAGCACAACAATATTACTCAGAAGGCTACAATAATGCTTTTGTAAATTCAGCATTTCCTATGCATTTTTATTATTTTCATTCTTGAATTTGTGGGTTTCATTTGCTCTTAATAAGTGACTTAATTATAATACTTAGAAATATATATTTATAGAGAAATACAGATCTCTCTCTCTTTGTGTGTGTGTGTGTGTGTGTGTGTGTGTGTGTGTGTGTGTACATATATAAAAACACAGAAAAAATAATTTTATTCCAGTACTGTGATTGAACCCAAGGCCTTGCACATGCTAGGAAAGTACTCTATCACTGAGCTACATTTTCAGTTCTTTTATTTTATTTTGAGACAGGGTCTCACTAAGTTGCCCAGACTGGCCTTGAACTTGAGATCCTCTTTCCTGAGCCTCCCAAGTAACTGGATTATAGGCATGTGCTACTACTCCCAACAGAACAGAAATAAATTTTTTTACAAGAGGAAAACTGCCATAATAATTCATATTTTTGGTTTGTTTTATTTTATTTATTTTTTAATATTTATTTATTTACTTTAGTTGTACACAATGCAATGCATTTATGTTTACGTGGTGCTGAGGATCGAACCCGGGCCGCGCGCACGTGCAAGGAGAGCGCTCTGCCGCTGAGCCACAACCCCAGCCCCTGGTTTGTTTTATTTTTGATGCAAGTTCCTTTAAACCGTTATCTCTAAAAGCAAATTAATTAACTTGCAAAGTTTGGGGGGGATCAGTTAGACTCCTTTTAAAAGAAAAGGTAAGATTGTTTGGCAGCAAATATACTAGAAACTACTCAATAGCATTGAAGACTATTAAATGCTTATCTTCTATTAAGAAATCTTCAAAGTCTGAATAGCATTAGAATCAATGAATATGGACATTCCCATTATAGGTATTTAAGTTTTTTCCCCTCTAGAATAAACTTACTTTTTAAAAATGGAAACACTGCTATTTTAATCCCAGGTTTTTTAAAAAATATACATTTCTGAAATCCTTTAATTAGATACATGGAGTTAATGTTTCATGAAGTATATTTTTGCTGTTGTTTTTAGTGATAAGACTCAAGAAGCAACAAAAGAAATCTTAACCCCAAAATGTAAAACTTACTCTACCAAGACATTACAGCAAAATTCAAATAAATTACAGTGTTCTTTGGATTCTCGAACAGTTTCGAATCAAGGTATAGTAATTAAATTTTTTACTTACTTTTTTGGATTATGATTTATCAGCTTTGTTTAGAGCTCATTTCTACCATACAGCTCTGAGATATATCCTCAGGTTCCATAAATAAATAAATAAATAAATAAAAGGGAGAGCATGAATGAAAACATTTGGAGAGAAAGTTATAATAAAAATACAGAGAAGACAGGAAGTGTAAATTTGAAGAGTTGAAAATCTTGAGCACCACATTAGAGGATATGTGAATGAAACAATTGAGGCAGAAATAAAATTTTTGAATTCAACATGGAAAAAAATTGAAGAATTTTAAAAAATGGCCTTTTTGTGTCATTTTAAGAATTGCTGTTTTGAAAGATGGTAGAATGAGATGGATATCATTACCCTAAGTGCATGTATGAAGTCACGAATGGTGTGAATATACTTTGCATACAACCAGAGATTTGTAAAAAAGTGCTCTATATGTGTAATATGAACTGTAATACATTCTTCTGCCATTTATATCATCTTAGAATAAAAAATAATTTCAAAAAAATTGCTGTTTTGAAATTTATATGTAATATTTTCTTTAATTTATAGAACATAGCTTAAATCAAAATGAAGCTACTACTAAAAATTCAAATGGCCTTTCAATAAAAGACGCCCCATCATTTGAATTAAATGAAGGTCAGATGTCTCAGCCAATACATGATGTGCCATATTTCAGGTTTGTGTCTTTATTCCCAGCAAAGGAATTTTGTATTAATATCAAGTCATTTAAAACCCAAATTAAATTATTTAATTTTATGTATATTTAATGTAGTATGTTAGTGTGGTGATTTTCACGTCTTTTACATTTTAATTATTTTTTCAGTAGCTAGCATCTTCATGTGGTTGCTAGTTCAAAGGGTAGGCAAAGGTATAAGTGAAAAGTGTCCTTTCCAGTGCTGTCTCCCAACCCCATAGTTTGAACCTCCACGGAGATGGGAATCATTCATTTCCTATAAATACTTCCAGAGATAGATAATGCATATGTA
Organism: Tamias sibiricus; assembly: GCA_025594165.1. Lineage (NCBI taxonomy): Eukaryota > Metazoa > Chordata > Mammalia > Rodentia > Sciuridae > Tamias > Tamias sibiricus. Next base: position 53,545,745 of record CM046659.1, read on the forward strand.
GACAAATACAGAATCTTTTTCTTTAAATTATAAGCAATAGTGTATAATACACACTATTCGATTTTCATTTAATGTTAAATGTTGAAGACATTCCATTTTAGCACTTAAAAGAGCTTTCTCACTGTGTGTGTAAACACATGCAAGTTTGTGTATTTCTTTTTGGTTTTCTTTTTTTGGGGCTACCAGGGATTGAACTTGGGGGCACTCGACCACTGAGCCACATCCCCAGCCCTATTTTGTATTTTATTTAGAAACAGGGTATCACTGAGTTGCTTAGCACCTCACTGTTTATGAGGCTGACTTTGAACTTGAAATCCTCCTGTCTTAGCCTCCTGAGCCAACAGGATTACAGGTGTGCGCCATTGTGCCCGGCTTGGTTTATGTTTTAATGATTGATAGTATTTGGTTGTGTGGATGTACCACAATTTATTCAATAGGACCCTGTTGTTAGGCATTACATTGGGTTTTGTTTGTCACTATTATAGTCAGGGCTACGAAGAGCAACCAATGTGCTTTTTTATTCACATATGCAAATAATGGCCTCAATTTGTAGTCCCTCAAGTAAGATATTAGAGTTCCTGTTTGTTTGGTTTTTTTTTTCACTTTTTCCAATACATAATTAGCAATTTTTTTTTAGCTTTGCCAATTATGTAGATGAGAAATTTTATCATGTTAATATTCATTTGTTTTATTATATTTTGTATATGTTTCAGAGCCACTTCAATTATTTTTAAGAGCATAAATTTTAGAATTATGAGGGATTTTAGAAATTAGCTAGTCCATTGTTTGTGCAAACTAAGTCTTTGAAGTGTTAAGTAATTCACCCAACTAGATAATATCAGAGCTGAGCCAGGTCACCTTGCTCATTAATTCTATCATTCTGTGTACTACCATTGAATGTGAGTTATTAAATTTTTCTTTTAGGAAACAAAAACTTGAACTGGGGATGTAGCTCAGTGGTAGAGCCCTTGCCTAGCATGCATAGGCCCTGGGTTTCATCCCTAGCACTTCTAAGAGAAAAGAAAAAGAAAAAACTATCCTGTTTTTTTCCGGTTAGGATGCTTTGGGTTTTGTTGCTGTTGTTTTGTTTAATCTCTTGAGTTTGAGGAGATACTTTTTCTCCATTTTGTATTGTGATAAAATACACATAACTTGAAATTTGCTATCTTCATCAATTTGAGTGTACGGTTCAGTTCAATAGTGTTTAAATACATTCATAATATTGTAGAGCCATAGCCACCATCCATCACCATAATGTCTTTCATCTTATAAAACTGAAGCTACACCCACTAAATAGTAAATCCCCATTCCTCCCCCCTCACAACCTTTGGCAAACTGTTCTAGTTTCTGTGATTTCAACTATGCTAAGTATGTCACATAAATATTACTGTTTAGAGATACTATAAAACATCCTACAAGGAACCACATGGACCCCCCCCCCCACAACAAGAACTATACAATCTAATATGTTAATATGCTAAGGCTGAGAAACTGAAACCTGAGGAAAGTTTAGTGTCTTTCTATATAAAAAGCATTCTAGTATGTAGAGAAACTGGAACTATTCATTGTCGATGAGAACATAAAATGGTTCCTTGTACCTTGTGTGCTTTTCAGTTGTACTTTGTGTACTTGTGGGGGTTCCATTCAGTGTATTGTAGGAGGTTTTGTAGTGTTTCTAGCCAGTGGTGACAATTTAAAATGTCTGCAGACATCACCAAATGTCCATTGGTGAGCAAAGTTGACCCTAGTTGAGAACCATTGCCCTTAAATAAGCAAAGCCAAATAATTAGGTTCTGTAAGGCCATATCACTTTAAGCATAGATTTATTTACAGTTTTTAGCTTCAGTTTGATCTTGGCAGTTGGGTTAGCCTTAGTTCCATGGACAAGATAAGAGAATCTAATGAACATTGAGGTATACTAGACGCTGAAAAATGAGAATAAGACAAACTAGAAATGTTAGCTTGAAAAGTGGGTTCTTGGCCTTATCCAGGTATATTAGATGTGGAAGGATGGACATACTATCAGTTTGCATTTGTGGATTTTAACATGTCAAAAGTTCATAATATAATTAGGTTATGAGCTCTGGGAAATTAATATTGTATGTATCTTTTATACCTTTCTAATATAATGTATCACAGTGTTGTAATGCTATTACTGATACTAGTGGGGGGAAACACTCCTAAAACTGAAATCTATTTCATCATTTTAGAAATATCCTACAGTCAGAAACTAACAAATTGACTTCACACTGCCTTGAGTGGGACAGGAAGCTAGAATCGGACATTCCACATGATGGTGAGCAAACTTATTTTTTGATGGTCTTAGCTTTGTTTCTTTTAATGTAATTATGTCCATCTGAAACATAATAATGTTGTCCAACTTTATGGTTTCACTGTTACTCAAAATAGCAAGAATTTTTCATTTCTAAACCTATGTTTCTAATATCTGTATGCTAAAGTAATATAAGATTTTTGTGTATTTTTAGAAATTTCTATATGATTTTATAGGTGACGTCAGTATCTGGTATTGTTAAATTATATAAAAATACCTTCAGAATAAAAATTACCTAAATTAATATTGAAAGTTTTTTTTCTGAAAAGTTTCTCATTTATTTGGTAAAGTTGTTTTTAAAAAAAATGTTTGTAGGCTCTCAGTATAAAGTCCTTAGATACTTAGGTACAATGAGCTATTTGAGGTTAAAATATTGTAAAATATAAGGAAAAGTAGAATTTTTTTTATTATGTAGTAATGTATGATAGTGAACATTGCAATTGTTAATAGAAATCAAAGCAAATAGTTAATGCTTAGTATTTGTATGGTGAAATTTTGTGATAAAAACTTTTTTTTTTTTTGTTTTGCTTTAAAAATTTTAATTTTGGCCAGGTGCAGTGGCACACACCTGTAATCCCAGTGAATAGGGAGGCAGAGGCAAGAAGATTTCAAGTTGGAGGCCACCTTCAGCAATTTAGTAAGGCCCAAGCAACTTAGCTGAGACCCTGTCTCAAAAAAGACCGAGAATGTAGCTCAGTGATAAAGTACCCTTGGGTTCAACCCATGGTACCACAAAAAAAAAAAAAAAAAAAAAAAAAAATTTATTCTATTTTATTTTGCAAGCCCTAGAATATTTGGGGTAGAGACTTATCAGTTGGTTGACTTGCTGTAAAGGTGCTGTTTTGTCATTCAACTTTTAAAAAACCTTTTCTCTTTTAGCTAAAGATCTTATTCGCACAGCAGTTGGTCAAACAAGACTCCTTATTAAGGAAAGATTCAAACAGTTTGAAGGACTAGTAAATGATTGTGAATATAAACAAGGTGAAATGGAGACTACCTGTGCAGATCTGGATGGATTTTGGGATATGGTTAGTTTTCAGGTATGTGGTCAAGTATTTTGAATATTGCAACTTTAAATATTTTTTTCCAATGGAGTAACAATAGCTGCTTAGGTACCTATAATGAGATATTAGAAAACACCTCTATAAGTGATAAAGTACTATCTAAATTTTATGACTGATGTCCTTTTCTCCTCCAATGTTGTCAGGATAATTTCTATGTGAGTTGGAAATTGAGATTATATGAAACTCCTGACTACTGGGTTTTTCTTTTGTTTTTAATATTTATTTTTTTTTAGTTATAGGTAGACACAATATTTTATTTTTATGTGGTGCTGGGGATCGAACCCAGTGCCTCATGCATGTGAGGTAAGTGCTCTCCCTGTGAGCCACAATCCCAGGCCCTAATACTGGGGTTTTATATGTGAGAAATAAGGCATTCTAATCTTTAGTAGTTCAGTTTAACTAACAATTATTGAGTCCCTATTGCCTTGTATTGGGAGTTGATAAAAAGACCCATTCTTCATCCCAGAGAAATTTTTAGTTTGATTAGCAATTTACACAATACACATAATTCTAATGTAGAAAGCTCTCCATGATGGAGGAAATCACTAGAAGGTCAGTAAAAGGAAGGGGGTGGGTAATAATTTTTAGCTTGTTGAACTTATTTTAGAGATAAGCATACAAAAAATTTTAAACAGTCGGTAACCAACAACAGACATTTGTTTTTTATTTGTTCTAATTAGTTATACATGAAACAACAGAAATTATTTTTTCACTTGTACTGCAGATCAAACCCAGGGCTTTTTGCTTGCTCATAAGCATGAGCTCTACCACTGATCTATAGCACTGACCCCAGAATAATGCGTTAGACTAAAAAAAAAAAAAAAGGGCAAAGCCAACATTCAGGAAAAAGGCTATTTGGATAGAGTAAATGGGGGTAATGTAAGGAGAAAAGAACATTTGAATGCAAGTATTAAGATTCTTAAAGAGATCAGACATTTCATCTGTCAAATAAAAATACCTGTTTAATACAGAACATTCATAGAATCACAAAAATAGCTTTTTTAAATTAAATTATTTATTCTAATTTGTTATATATGACAGCAGAATGCAATTCATTTCATTTTACACCTATAGAGCACAACACAGAAATAGCTTTTTGAAGTTAAAAAATAAGAGCAGAAATGTAAGATGGAATAGAAAGAGTTTATAGTTCTGGAAATTTCCCATTAATTGGTGCAAAGGGATGTAAAATAGAAAACACAAAAGAAAATGAAGTGGACCAGTTCAGAAGCATAATATCCAAACAGTTGGAATTTCAGAAAAAGAAAATAGAAAAATAATTGTGGAGAACAAATGATCAGTGAAATAGTTTAAAATTATTTTTCTAGGACATGAGTTCCAGGTTAAAGGAGCCCATTCAGTACCTAGCACTGTAAATCGGGCCATACCCACATCCCTTCACATCATTAAATGTAGTTGTACAAGTCTTGGGATAAAAAAGGAAATCTATAAGCTTTCAGAGAATGAAAACAAACTTCATTCAAAGCATCAAGAATCAGAATAGTGGGGGCTGGAGTTGTGGCTCAGCGGTAGAGCACTCGCCTAGCACGTGCGCAGCCCGGGCATCGATCCTCAGCACCATGTAAAAATAAAGGCATTGTGTACAACTAAAGCAAATAAATAAATACTAAAAAAAAATAATAATAATAATCAGAATAGCCAGGGATTTCTCAGTAGCAACCTTGAAAGCCGTGAAAACAATACTCTGAAAAATCTAGGGAAAATAGCTTTCCATCTTAAATCTTATACCCAATCAAGTATGAGATTGGAAAGGCAAATATTTCAGATGGCAAGTCTCAAATTTTATCTCCTCCCATGCTCCCTTTCTCAGGAAACTAACATTATGTACCTCACAGAAATGAGAGTAAACTAAGAAAAGAGGGAGGAGAGTGGGACCCCTCCCCAGAGAAGGGCTGAGGTAAAGGAAATGTGGCTGATGGTGAGTGAAGGAGGATTCTAAAGCAACTTGGAGTGTGTAAAGTTTACAGAACAGTAGTTGAGACAGAGGAGACCAAGAACTCTGAGAATCAAAATGAATAGAATGCCTGATTCATTTTTTTAAATTGTAGTAATTTAATTTATATTTACAGTGCAGAATTTAGAGATGAAGTGATAAATACATGAAAAATAAGCAAACAAAACAAAATGATTATTAAATCTGGAGAAGAGTTATGAGGAAGAGGACATAATTATAGTAATTCTGTGGCCCAGATGTGAATAATGTTTATGTGATTATAATAATAGAAGGATTATTTTATGACCAGTTTTTATACATTCACCAGTTTTCATAACAGTTCATTAGCATCCTTTACTGGTGACCAATTAATTTTGTTTTTTAGTATTAATGTATGGATTTAAAGGTATTTGATATGTTTACCTTATTTATAATTATTATCTTTATTCATGCTCATTTCTTAGCTTTCTATTTTGTTTTTGGTACTGAGGGCTGAACCCAAGGGTATTTTACTTTGAGCTACCTTCAAAGCCCATTGTATTTTTGAGAAAGGGTTTCGCCACATTGCTGAGGCTGAGCTTGACCTTGTGATCCTTCTGTCTCAGCCTCCCAAGTCAGTAGGATTATGTGTGTGTGCTATTGGACCTGACTCATTGCTCAACTTTGGTTAGTGGGAATCACTTAAAGTTCAGGCCTTTAGGGGCTTTTGTTTTTAACCAAAAACCATGTGGTATTATTTACATATAATAAAATTTGTCTATTTTAAGTGTACAGTTGTTTTTAATAAATTTAGACTTGTGCAACCATCACCATGATCCAAGTTTAGAATTTTGATCTCTGCCAAAAGATCCCTCCTGTCTGCTATCAGTCTCCATTCTCACTCTCAGCCCTAGGGAATTACTAATGTACTTACTGTCTCTATAAATTTCTCTTTTTCATATAAGTAGAATCATATAATATGATTATATGATATGTGGTCTTTTGCATCTAGCTTAAGGTTTATCTGTGTTGTTCCTTATGTCTATACTTGATATCTTTTTATTATTAAGTAGTATAGTTGGCCCTCTGTGTCCAAGAGTTCTCCACTTGAAGCATCAACCAACTGCAGATTTGAACTGTTTTTTAAGCCAGGCACTGTGCTGCACACCTATATGACTCAAGAGGTTGAGGCAGGAGTACGGAAAGTTTGAGTCTAGCTTCAACAACTCAGTGAGTCCCTCAGCAACTTAGTGAGACACTATTTCAAAAATAAAATAAAAAGGACTGTGGGTGTGTGTCTTACTGGCAAAGTGCCCCTGGGTTCAATCCCCACTACCAAAAAAAACAAACAAAAAACAATAAAATATTTTTTTAAAAGTTGTGCCTGGCTGGGCTCAACAGAGTGCACTGTAATTTCAGCGATGAGGAGGCTAAGGCAGGAGGATCCAAATTTGAGGCCAGCCTCAGCAATTTTGTGAGACATTGTCTCAAAATTTAAACAAAGGACTGGGGATGTGACTCAGTGGTAAAGTGCCCCATAATGAAAAAAAGAAGAATTGTACTGAACACATACAGACTTTGTTTCTTCTCATCATTTTCTTAACAGTACAGTATAACAACTACTTTACATTTTATTTAGTATTATAAGTCATGTAAAAATGATTTAAAGTACATGGGATATACATAGGTTATATGCAAATATTATGCCATTTTAACTTTACTTATTTATTTTTATGTGGTGCTGAGGATCGAACCCAGTGCCTCACACATGCTAGGCAAGCACTCTACCACTGACCCACCACCTCAGCCCTCTATTATGCCATTTTATATAAGGTTCTTTGCTGTCTGAGGATCTTTTTTTTTTTTTTTTTTTTTAATGGCCCTGTAGATGAACCACTAGCCCCTAGCCTTTTTTTTTTTTTTTTTTTTTAATCTTATTTTGAAATAGGGTCTCACTAAGTTGCTCAAACTGGCCTTGAACTTGTGATTATTGTTCCTCAGCCTTGCTGAGTGGCTGAGATTACAAGTTTGCACCATGATACCTTGCTCGTGTATCTTCTTTAATGAAATGTTTGTTCAAATCTTTTGCCCATTTTTAAATTGGGTTGTCTATCTTTTTATTAGTGACTTTTTAGTCACATATCCTAGATATAATCATATATATTATTTGCACATATTCTGAGTTTGTGGCTTGACTTTTAGTTTTAGCTTTTTTTTTTTTTTTTTTTTTTAATGCATATCAGGGATTGAACTCAGGTGCACTTGACCATTGAGCTGCATCCCCAGCCCCATTTTGTATTTTACTGAGAGACAGGGTCTCACTTGGCACCTTGCTAATTTGCTGAGGTTGGCGTTGAACTCAAGATCCTCCTGCCTCAACCTCCTGAGCTGCTGGGAGGATGTACCACTGCGCCTGGCTGACTTTTATTTAGTCTTCTTAATGTTGTCTTTTGAAGTGCAAATGTTTTTAATTTTGGTGAAGTTCAAATTATCAAATTTTTAATCTTTTGTGATTTTGACATTATTTTTAAGTACTCTTGCTTAACGTTAAGTCACAAGTTTTTTGTTTGAGCTAAAAGTGCTATAGTTTCAGCAGTCAATGATCTGTTTGGTTAGTTTTTTTTATGTATGGCGTGCGGTTAGCGTCGAACTTCATCTTTTAATTTTTTGTTGTAGATGGACACAATATCTTTATTATATTTCATTTATTTTTTTAAATATACATTTATTTGTTTTTAGTTGTACACAATGCCTTTGTTCTTACGTGGTACAAAGATCGAACCCAAGCAGTGCACGTGCTAGGCGAGCGCTCTATTGCTGAGCCACAACCCCAGCCCTCTTTATTTATTTTTTGATGTGTTGCTGAGGCTTGAAACCAGTGCCTCACACACGTGAGGCAAGTGCTCAACCACTGAGCTACAACCCCAGCCCCTAATTTCATCTTTATGGTTATAGACATACAGTTTTTCTAGCACTGTTCATTGAAAACTATCCTTTACCCACTGAGTTGTATTGATACCTTTGTTAAAAATCAACTGATAATTGATTAATTCTGAGTTATTCTGATATTTACTTTTTTTGGGGGGGGGGTACCAGGGATTGAACTCAGGGGCACTCAACCACTGGGCCACATCACCAGCCCTTTTTTGTATTTTATTAGAGACAGGGTCTCACTGAGTTGCCAAGTGCCTTGCCAGTGCTGAGGCTGGCTTTGAACTCTTGATCCTCCTGCCTCAGCCTCCCAAGAGCTGGGATTACAGGTGTGCGCCACTGCGCCCAGCAAGAGAATATTTGTTAAAAGGCAGTTAGTTGTCCAAATATACAAAACATCTTAAAACTTAGCAATAAGACGATGAACAACCCAGGCTAGGGTTGTAGCTCAGGGGTAAAGGGCTTGCCTAGCTAGTGAAGGAACCCGAGGTTTGATCTCTAGCACTGCAAAAAAAATGGGTAAAAGGCCTGAAAAGATGCTTCCCCAAGGAAGATAAACAAATGGCGAAAAAGCATATGAAACCATATTCAACATCCTATGTCATTAGGAAATTGCAAATTAATATAGTGAGATGTCACTATACACCTATTAGAAAGGCATGAAGTCCAAAATACTAACAATACCAAATGCTGGTGGGGAAGGAACAAAATATAGAGCAATAGGAACACAGTCATTGCAGTGAGAATGCAAAATAGCACATCCATTTTGAAGAGAGTTTTGCAGTTTCATACAAAACTAGACATACTCTTATCATATGATTCAGGAATTGCAGTCTTTTGTATTTACCCAAATGAGTTCAAAATTTTTGTCCATATAAAAATCTGCATGCAAATGTTTACAGCAGCATTATTTATAACTGATTAATTTTAGAAGCAAACAAGATGTCCTTCAGTAGGGGAATAAATAAATAATTTTTGTTTTGTTTTGTACCTGGGATTGAACCCAGGAACACTTTACCACTGAGCCACGGCCCCAGCCTTTTTTAAAACTCTTTTTAGTTTGAGTCAGGGTCTCCCTAAGTTACTTAGGGCCACACTAAATTGCTGTGACTGACTTAGAACTTTCTATCCTCCCAAGTCAGCCTCCCAAGCTGCTGGGATTACAGGCGTGTGCCACCATGCCTGGCAATAGTAATTGGTTTTTTTAAAAAAATTGTGTTCATTTGTTTGATTTGAGAAACAAAACACTTAGGATTTATTTCTTACATTTTAGTTATCAAAAATAGCCTAGGAGAGTTGTTCATATATAAAGCAACCTTTATTTAGATTTTTTTGAGGTTTGTTAGGTCAAAAATAACAATGAACAATTTTATCATAAATATTGTTGATGTAAACACTAAGAATCAAGAACAACTTAGCTGGGCTGGGGTTGTGGCTCAGTGGTAGAGTGCTCGCCTAGCACGTGCGAGGCCCGGGTTTAATCCTCAGCACCACGTACAAATAAATGCATCATGTACAACTAAAGCAAATAAATAAATATTAAAAAAAAAAGAAAAGAAAAGAAAGAATGGCTTAGCTGCCAGGCATGGTGGCACACGCCTATAATCCCAGTGGCTTGGGAGTCTGAGGTAGGAGAATCGGGAGTTCAAAGCCAGTCTCAGCAAAAGCAAGGCACTAAGCAACTCAGTGAGACCGTCTCTAAATAAAATACAAAATGGAAGCCCGGTATGGTGGCGCACACCTGTAATCCCAGCACTTGGAAGGCTGAGGTAGGAGAATTGGGAGTTCAAAGCCAGTCTCAGCAAAAGCAAGGCACTTAGAAACTCAGTGAGACCCTAATAAAATACAAAAAAGGGCTGGGGATGTGGCCCAGTGGTTGAGTGCCCCTGAGTTCAATCCCCAGTATCCATGCCCCCATCCTGCCCCTGGGCCAAAAAATAAAAATAGAATGACTCACCTGAGCACAGTGGTGCACATCTGTAATCCCAGCAACTTTGGTGGTTGAGTTAGGAAGACCATAAATTAGAAGACAGCCTAAGAAATTTAGCAAGACCCTGTCTTAAAATAAAATAATAAAACGGGCTGAGAATGTAGTTCAGTAGTAGTGGCAGAGTACCCCTGGGTTTGATCTCTGTTACTGTCGAAAAATGAAAAAAATGACTCAATCTAATTTTAATAACTCAGCTTTTTATTTATTTTTGTGGTACTGAGGTTAAAACCAGGGGCACTCTACCACTGAGGTGCATCTCCAGCCTTTTTCATCTTGTGTTTTGAGACAGGTCTTACCAAGTTCCTGAGGTTGGCCTTGTACTTGAGGTCCTCTTGCCTCAACCTCTGAAGTAACTGGAATTACAGTCTTTTGTCACCCTTCCCAGCTGAGTCACCACTTCTTCCTTTTTGTTTTTTTAATATTTATTTATTTAGTTGTACACAGTGCCTTCATTTTTATGTGGTGCTAAGGATCGAACCCGGGCTGCGCGTGCTAGGCGAGCGCTCAACCACTGAGCCACAATCTCAGACCCTGAGTCACCACTTCTGAGTCACTATTCTCAATTTTTTCGAAGCTTCAGTTCACTAACTTGATATTTTAATATGATTAGCATTAATCTGATAAACTTAGGCTTTATTTATTAACAGATAGAAGATGTAAACCAAAAATTCAACAATCTGACCAAACTTGAGGAGTCTGGATGGCAAAACAATAATAACACAAATAAAAAAGTCTTTAGGGTAAGTTTATGGGGTTTATATTCATATTTCTAATATAGATTTTTCTACTTGGTTTTTGTTTTTAAGTTTTAGAAATATTTAACTTCAGTTTTCTCATTTTGCAAAGTTTCATGTATTACTTACAAAGTCCTGATTGTCTTTAAATAAAGAACAAGGAAATGATCACAAAATTTAGAGTGTTTATTTCTGAAGAGAAAAAGTAAAAGCTGTGATTGAATTGAGGCACCCGCATGGTTTGAATTTATCAGATAGTGGGTATATGACTGTTGATTTTATTCTTTAAACTGCACTGATGTATTTGGTTGTAATGATAATAGTAATAAATGATTAATATAATGCTTTGTATGGGCCAAATATTATTCCAGGTATTTTACATAACTTGTGTAATCCTTACAGCAATCTGGTGAACTGGGTGCTATTAGCTCCATTTTATGGTTGAGGAATCTGAAGCCCCCAAAATTAAATCGCTTGCCCAAAGTGGAGCTGGGTTTTAGGCCAGACTTTCTAATTTGGGAATCCGTGTCTTAACCAGTTGACTCTGTTCCCTCACTGTTTTGTATGTTTTTTTTTTTGTATAATCGATTTTAGAATGAAAGGCAGTTTTTAAAAGAAAAGAGGAACACTGGCTCTTTAGAACTTATGGCTTCTTTTTTCTTTTTTTCTTTTCTTTGGTACCGGGATTGAACTCAGGGGCACTTGACCGCTGGGCCACATCCCCAGCCCTTTTTCATATTTTTATTAGAGACAGGGTCTCACTGAGTTGCTAAGTGCCTCAGCCTCCCAAGTGCTGGGATTACAGGTGTGCACCAACACACCTGGCTAGAATTTATGCCTTATTCCCTATACCATTACCTGGTAGAATTTTTCTATTAACTTTTCTATGTAAAATTTTCTGTTAACCTAACAAATTCCATTTTTATCTGTTTCTAGTCATTTTTTAAAAATAAATCATTTAATATTTACCTTTTCCAAGGGATAACAGTAGCATTACTATGATAGTATTGAGGTGTTTTTTTTTTTTTTAAGTTGTAGATGAACATGATACCTTTTTATTTAGTTATTTATTTAATTATTTTTTGTAGTCGTAAATGGACAGAGTGCCTTTATTTGTTTTTATGTGGTGCTTAGGCTCCTACCCAGTGCCTCACATGTGCTAGGCAAGCACTCTGCCACTGAGCTACAACCCCACCCAAAGTTTTCTTTTTATTCACATTAGTTCTTTTCAAGATTAATACAAGGAACATCCTACTTTTTATTGTAGGTTAAGTATTCCTTATCAAAAAAAAAAAATAGTGCTTGGGACCAGAGATATTTCAGATTTGGGAATATTTGTACATATATAATGAGATGTTTTGGTGCCGGGACCTAAGACTAAACATGAAATTCATTTGTTTCATATGTAGCTTATTATATATATAACCTGAAGGTAATTTTATACAATATTTTTAATCATGTCCCATGGTATGGAATTTTCCACCTGAGGTAGCCTTTTACCACTCCAGGTTTTTGATTTCAGAGCATTTTATAGACTTTGGGTTTCTGAATTGGGGATGCTTAACCTATACTTTGCTTTGCTAAGGGCAAGAAAAAAAAACAGTATACTTTAAAAAAAAAAAAAGTTTACAAATTTCCTGTGAACTATTTTATAGTTAAAAATAACTATTTGGTATTAAGTGTTTTTTTAAATTATTTTTTAGTTGTAGTTGGACATAATGCCTTTATTTTGTTTATTTAGTTTTATGTGGTGCTCAGGATCCAGGCAAACCCAGGGCCTTGCTCATGCTACGTGAGCGCTCTACCACTGAGCCACAACCCCAGCCCAGTATTAAGTGTTCTTAATGCTCAAATACTTAAGTAATCTTTAGTCCCCAAATGAACTTTATACTCCAAAGTTTTTTTTTTTTATTTTAGTGATATTTACATAATAAATAAAATTGTAATCACTAAGTTCTTCCTCATCGCTGATTTTCTTGTCCTTAAACATCTTAAATCATTTGATGTTGGGGGGCCCCTGCACTGCTTTTTGTTGTTGTTGTTTTGTTCTTCCAGTTCTGCCTTGCTGGAATGCTGTGGCCTAATTGAGTATTAAAAGCAGGATCTTCCTCATCTTTACTTTTGTCTACTTCCTCAATTTCTTTTTCTGGTTCAGAAATTTTCTTTCTTTTTACTTACTTTTTTCTTCTTTGGAGGCTCACATATCTCTTATTTTTAGGAGAGGCATAACTTAAATGTCCACTTTCCCCACATTCATAACACAGATTTATCAAAGTAGTTACACATTAAAATGTACTTAGCTGCTCTTCTATTGTCAGTAGCAATGCATGCCTTTATCACCCTACCAAATGATAGTTGTTATTGCTCTGTTGCAGTTTTGTGCAACCTTTATCCAAAAATAAAACAAATGCAACCCCTTTACTCTTTCTAATATCTTTGTCTTTCCTTATAGTAAACTTGACAGCTTACTCATACTCAGGTGTAGTTCATTGTTTGTCAGGGAGAAGGACAAGTTAGATACATACACTGTGCTCTTACTTGGAACTAAGCCACCATTCATTTATTTTTGTAGGGCAGGCCTCAGAGGAGCTTAGCTCAGCTGGGGCTCAAACCCAGTTTTTCTTTGCCCTGCAATGGACTTGGTATCATAAGTCCTGACGGGTCAAGCACAAAGATCTAGTGGGAGTCTCTAGTTGTTTTTAGAAGAGTTATATTTTGAGCTCAGTGGTTTTGGTTCAGGTAGACACTTGTCAAGTTGAGCATTACTAGTTTAAAACCATGTCAGGTTGTCTAGATTAGTATTTTATTATGTTATCCAAATTAAGACTTCTGAATCCTATCTTTGAAGTTTAAGATGGTAAAGCATTAAAAGAACCTTTATTATAAAATATTTAACTAATAAAGCCTCATGACAAGAAAGACCCTGAGGGCAGCAACTAAGTGATTGAATCAATTTCAAATTTTCTAAATAGTGAAGGATATTATTTATTAAAGCTACTGGGGGGGTAGTATTTCTTATTGAGTATTTAGTCCTGGAAATATTAATATCAATGATAATGGCTTTATCATATCAGAGTCTTGTAATTCTACCTGTTATCACCAGATGTCTCTCTACTTCTACTTTATTTCATAGGGTACAGTTTATTTTTTCTTTTTTAAGGCCTTTTTACCACCACCATCCCACAGTGTTGGGAAGTGAACCCAGAGGATTTGTGTGCTAGGCAAGTGCTCTACCATGAGCTATACCCCTAGTCCTTACAGGCTACTGTTAAGGTTATCGAACAAATAAAATAAAACTAATTTATATATATATACATACTACTCCCCATCTCTTGTTCATTATCCTCTTATTCCATCAGTTAACCTGTTTTCTCTTCCTCTTTTCTTCAGTTTTTTGATGTGTGTTTCTTAACTTTGTTTACATTGAAACAAACAAACCAATTTGTAGTGTTCACCTTTCCCTCTGATTATTTGTACTTGCCTCTCTGTTCCGAATCTTTTCCTTCCAAATCACAGACAGGGTTCCTGAAAATGTCATAGATATCTTTTCTTCTTTGGTCCCCATTTCTGTCTGCAACTTGGTTTCACTTCTCCCTGTCCCTCAAGAGCAGTTATCAAAGTTATTAATCAACTCATTACTAAAGTTATTAGATATTTAACTTATAAAATTTAACTCTTTCATAGTATTACATATGTTCTATTCTCTTTTTCTTAAAATTGTATTCTGATTTTCCTCCTACCTCTCTGTCCATTCTTTAGTCATGTTTGTAAGTTTGCTTTCCTTTATCTCTTTTTTTTTTTTTTTTTTTGGTGATGCTGGGGATTGAACCCAGGGCCTTGTGCATATGAGGCAAGTACTCTACCAACTGAGCTATATCCCCAGCCCATCTTAAATGTTTTTATATTCAAAATTCCTACCTCAACTCTCTTCTTGCCTTCCATATTCTTCCTGTATAATCTTTTCCCCCCAGTTCTGGGAATTGAACTGTGGGCTTTATGCATACCATGCAAATCCTCTACCACTAAACTACATCCCCAGCCCTTCCTGTACAATCTTAAACTAGTCTTCAGTGATTCCCAAGTCTGTGTTTCAAACCATACTAACTGCCCAATTCTAATTCTATGTATTATGATTCAGTATACCTTAAAAATCAGTATATCCCATTCTGAAATGACTTCCACATATACCTATGCTTTCCTGTGGCCATCCTATCAGGTTTGTGAGAAACTTGAGTATCTCCTATGATTCTGTCCTTTTTCTATTTCACCATCTCCATCCAACACACATCCAGTAGATAAGCAAGTCATCTTAATTATGCCTCTCAAATATGTCTTGAATCCAATCACTTTTTTCCACATCTTTTTCCTTAGTCTAACTACCATCATCTTTTCCCAATGTCATTGCAGTAGTCTCCTTCTCAGTTCATTCTCCAGGCAGTAACCAGAGCAGTCTTCCTAAAACACAAAATTTTATACTGTTAACCTGTTGCTTAAAAAACCACTCCTTTTTATTCCTTTGTCATGTGTAGATGTACCCTCAAAATCATTACACACAAGAGATTTTTATAATCCCACTGTTGCTTATGTCCTGCCATTCTCTCTTTGCTTTCTTTTCCTTCTGGCTTTGCAAACATACTATTCTATCTAGCCTTTCTTCACCCCATCTTTTACCCTGGCTAAATGATTTCAGCTTAGGTTCTGCATTCTTGTAAGCTTTCCTTGATGTCTCTAAAGATTGGTTTAAGTGTCATTCTCATAATCTACTACAGCCCTTTGAATTTACCTCCAACATGATATTTATCCTTCTTACCATCCTAGCTATTCTACCAAGTTGTAAACTCCTTTGGAGCAAGAACTTTGTCCTTTACCTTTTTCCCCTCCTCTCCTTTTTTGCAGTACTGAGGATTAAACTCAGGGGCATTCTACCACTGAGTTACATCCCCAGTCCCCAGTCCTTTTTTAGTTTGTTTTGTTTTAGTTAGTTAGTTAGTGATGCTGGGGATTGAACCCACAGCCTTGTGCATGGGAGGAGAGCACTCTACCAACTGAGCTACATCCCCAGCCCTATTGTTTTATTTTGAGACAGGGTTTCATTAAGTTGTCAAGGTTCTCCTTGAACTTGTGATCCTCCTGCCCCCTCAGCCTTCTGAGTAGCTGGGATTACAGCCTTGTGCCACCAGCCTGGATGTCCCTTACCATTTTGCCCCAGAATTTTTAGCACATACTAGGAACTTGATAAATATGTGGTGAATGTGCGATATAGTTAATGTCCACTTATTTTTAAATTAGACTTTTAATATGACAAAATTGCTTTTCTTACAGTAACAGCTTTAATATTATTTCTTTTTGCAGAAAAAAATTGTCTCAAGCATGGCAAGTAAACCAAAACAGAATGATGATGGAAGGATTGCAGCTAGAAATCGCCTAGCTGCCATAAAAAATGCAATGAGAGAGAAAATGAAACAGGAAGAACACTCTGAGGCAGCAGCCCCTATAATATCAAAAGAAGTTGAAAAAATAGTGTTTGATGCTGGGTTTTTCAGAATTGAGAGTCCTGTTAAATCATTCTCAGGTTAGTTTTGTTTTGTTTTTGCTGATTCTTAAGAGAAATATTTAAAGCAAATTTGTATAAAACATGAAAAAGTTTTTGATATGCAGAGATGTAAGCACTATGACTTCTCAAATAGAATAGACTGTGTGCTAATTTGCACACACATGCAAATCATATTTTGATGAGTATGATCAGATTGGTTTATGTGGAATTTGTTTTATAAGATTGAGTTTTTGTGATTTCACAGCAATATAGGAGCTTAGGTCACAAGATCCTATGAGGTAAGAATAATGATGGAATCAAGGGAATTTAAGTTATTTTCTTCAAGCAAGAAGTTGGATTAGAATTAAGATGAAAAGCCGGGCATGCTGTTGCATCCTGTAATCGCAGTGGCTCAGGAGGCTGAGGCAGGAGGATCATGAGTTCAAAGCCAGCCTCAGCAATTTAATGAGGCCCTAAGTAACTCAGTGAGACCCTGTCTCTAAATAAAATACAAAAAAGGGCTAAGGATGTGGCTCAGTGATTATGCACCCCTGGATTCACTCCCTAGTACCAAAAAAATAAAAAGTAAGATGAAAACTAGATTGGACATTAAACCCTTACACTTCTACTGTGCTTTAAAATAAACATTATGGAAGGTGGAATTGGTATTATTTTCATTTGAGTTAAAACTCAAATCATTTAAAGGACTGTAAAAATACTAATTTCCCACTTTTAAAGGATTCTTGTCAGGTTTAGGGGTGTGGCTCAGTGGTGTACCTCTGCCTATCATGCAAGACACCCTGAGTTCAATCCCTACCACTTCAAAAACAAAATAAGTAAGATATTCTAGTAAACCCAGTTTTTAATACTTTAGGAAACTCTGATTTTTTTTTTAACGTTTTGAATAGCTGTTATTTCACAGATCACTTTATTAAACATGTATCAATTAAAACTATTTATTAGCTACATAAGAAGCCTGTGTTCACTAATAAATTTTCTAAAAGTAAATCTAAGCTTCTAATACCTGCTATCTGATGTTTTCATTAAGATGTAAATATATCACCTTGCTGGACATTGGGGGTCATGCCTGTAATCCCAGCAACTCAGGAGGGTGATGAAGGAGGATCACCCATTCAAGGCCAGCCTCAGCATCTTAGTGAGACCCTGTCTTAAAAAGTAAAGAGGGCTGGGGATATAGCTCAGGGTAGAGGCCCCTGGGTTCAGTCCCCATTACTGTTTTTTTAAAAAAGAGATGTAAATATATCACCTCAAGTATATTACAACCTCCTTATTGGTTTTGATATCATAGCTGAAGTGGCTTTGATTTGTTTTCTCCCTTTAAGCAGCTGAGCTCTCCATATAGGCAGGAGTCTCTCACCACTACTAACAGAATGGCTCCATACTTTTTAAGGATCCTAGTGGTTTCTGCAGCTAGGAACTCATCCCTCTCTCTTATTTCAGGTACACAACTATACATAACTCCATCTTTATAGGTAGGGGATGTCTGTGACAAAAACTGATCTTTTAAAATTGAAGTATAATGCTTATAGGTTCTATGAGGCTTGTTAAAAAAAAAAAAAAGTCCTTGAAGAGGCCCCTTTCATCCTGTTTGTCAGTCCCTAAAGGCAGTCACTTCATTTCTTATTTTAGTCTTTTGTTGTTGTTTAACACTGTTTCTAAACAAGGTTTGATTGTTTTTCAGAAACATGTACTTTTCTTCTGGTAAACTTTCTTTTCCTGTACTTGATTTCCTCTACTTCCTCAACTTTTCTCAACTTGATTTCCTCAACTTTCCTGCTGACTATAATGTTTCTAATTTCAAAGAGCTCATTCTCATTCCCCAGTTGTTCCATTTTATAGCATTGTGCAACATGTTTCATAAGTGCACTATGGATGTTAATAACACTTTTATGTTTTTTCCCCTAATATAGTCAGTATTTATTTCAAGATGCTTTCATATGTTTGTTTTTCTTAGAAGTCTAATCCTTTACTACTTGGTTATGGTTAAGAATGTTTAGTTAGCAGCTGGCTGGAACCTCTGTGTACTGTGGAGCCAGGTAGCTGGGCCATTGTCCTGGGAACTTACATCTCGCTACATTTAAGTCTTCTCTCATAAGCTACTCAGATTTCCCAGAGAAGATTTTTCTCATCTGCTGTCTGGAGGCTATAATTTTGGCTGCCATCCATTCAGGAACCATATAGAGGATAAAAATATCAACAGCTTATTTGTAAATATTCACTTACTCTCCTTATTTTCTATATAGTGACCCATTTTTCAAGTGTATCTGGTATCCCCCTAAACCAGAGACCTTCTGTTTCACCTATTTCAGGACCCCTCTAGTTTGTGTGGGGAGAAGGAGCTGTTGACAGTTGGCTCTACTATGCAGAGTGATCAAAGGAATCTGAGCTCTAATAATTCTTCAAACTGACTTTGAACTCCTCTTCTGTTTTTAGCTCCATTTTTATCTCCACTTTCAGAAATACTTTGGGCCATCAATTCTTTTGAAGGGTTCTCTGGTAGAAATTGAGTTGACTAGCCAGGCGCGGTGGCGCATTCCTGTAATCCCAGCACTTGGGAAGCTGAGGCAGGAGGATTGCAAGTTCAAAGCCAGCCTCAACAATGGTGAGGCACTCAGCAACTCAGTGAGACCCTGTCTCTAATAAAATACAAAAATGGTCTGGGGATGTGGCCCAGTGGTCGAGTGCCCCTGAGTTGTTCAAACCTCTGTACAAAAAAAAAAAAAAAAAGAAAGAAAGAAAGACATTGAGTTGACTCTTCTTTCCTAATTGGTGACTTAATATTAATTTGCTTGGTTCTAAATAATATCCTACTTGCCACAATACATTATAGCTTCCAAAATGTTCTTGTTATTGTTCTTTAGTTTCCTTTGTCCTTGTACAGTTCTGCCTTTTAAGATTACTTCTGTTAATGTTATAGTAGTGAAATGTTAAATGGAAGCACAATCTAATTTGAGGGTTTAGCACTGTCTTTGATAGAAAGTTCCAAGCATTGACTTTAACAAACATTATTTGACAGAAGAAAGAAACTAGTTAGTAGGATTTGCATTGTCTTGCTGGTTTTAAAGAAAAGTGAATGAAAGAAATTTTGGATATTGAGGTGATTTCACTCATCTTCTAGTACTTTCCTCTGAACGTCTTTCTCAAAGACATGGAACACCTAAGTCCATCAACAAAGCCATACCTGAGAGCAAGGCTGATGAGGACCTTCTAAGACAAATGATATCACCGGAGAATCCTGATCCTCAGAGCACCAAAAGTGAACGTGTTGATAAGAATATTTTGATTTCAAATATTTCTGAAAGCAGGTATTTCTTTAACATGTTATTAAGAATTTAACAAATTCTAATAATATTATACCATTTCAGGCATTAAGCTGGTAAGATTGCCTGGAATATATTGTGAATTAGATTTCACAATGACCCTATAACTTAGGCAAGTCATGCTTTCAATAAATGAGGAGATTGAGATTTAAGATTTCAGATTGGAGCTGGGCATGGTGACAGATGCCTGTAGTTCCAGCTACTCAGGAGACTGAACAGGGGAGGACCACTAAGCAACTTAGTGAGACTCTGTCTCAAATAAAAAAAAATGACTTGGGGATGTGGCTCAGTCGTTAAGCACCCCTGGATTCAATTCCCAGTACCAAATAAAATAACAAATTTTCATCATTCTTCCCCTTCCCGGCCCCCAAGTAAATTGCAAAGGCTGGTCTTGAAACTTTTGATCCTCCTGCCTCAGCCTCCCTAGTTCTAGGATTACAGTGTGCACCACCACAATCAGTCTGATTTATTATTGTTTCTCAAATGCCAATAACTTCCTATAGTATATCCTGTAGATGATTATCTTATACTAGGAAGATCAATAGTTGCGTTTGAGTCATAATTATAATTTTTTAAATATTTTTAGTTGTAGATGGACATAAAATTCTTTTATTTTTGTTTGTTTGTATGTGGTGCTGAGGATCGAACCCAGTGCCTCACATGTGCTAGGCAAGTGTGCTACCGCTGAGCTACACCCCTAGTCCCTACAAATGTTTTTTTTTTAAATGCTTGATTGCTGGACTAGGGCTGGGGCTCAATGGAAGAGCACTTGCCTAGCATGTGTGAGGCACTGGGTTCAATTCTCAGCACCACATATAAATAAATAAATAAATAAATAAATGTCTACCAACAACTAAAAATATATATTAAAAAAGTTTGATTGACAAAAATAGTTCAAAAAGAGCATGTTAGTTAAGTAACTTTGTAAAATAAAGACAAAGCAAAGTTAAAAAGTAGAAAAACAGAGTGAATTTTAAAAACTTCAAGGACATTGAGATACATATTTCTAATAAAATACAAGTTAATATTTTAGATTGTATTGCATTCTAACTAATAAGCCAATGTAGCCAACTCTAACTACACAATAATTGGGTTGCTCAGCTTCCAGAAGTCAACTTCATCTTGACCTGTCCCTGGTGTGTTGCTCTGGAATTGGCTAAGAAAGTCTTGCTGGTGCAGCTACATTAGCCTGACTGACCAGACTGATGACTGGCTCATGAGCTTTCTGGGGAAAAATAACCTTGTTTGTAAGCCATGCTGTAGTAACTATAGTACATTATATCTCTATCAGGCTGGACCTTGGACCAGGCAGGCTCTATCTTTGACCACTTTCCTAAACTCTCTCTCCATAAAAGATAGATTTAAAAGACAAGTCAACAGATAATATGCTTAATTATTGGAGTATAATGCAGCATTTTTTTTTTTTCTTTTCTTTTTTAGGAATAGCATAGTAGAAGATGTTCAGTGCCCTGCAGTGCAAGGTTTAATTGAAATAAACCATGTAAGTCCTTTTATAGGGTGGTAAATAGCCCAGTACATCATCTACTTATATTATTCTATGTAGTAATTCCATAAGCAACACCTAGATTTTCCATTAGAAATTGTATCAGTCAGACAGAAGGATAATTCTTGTTTCAGTGACCTTTGGATTTGAAAACATAGGATGTTTTGTATTTTTCATCTCACATCAGGATGAATATGGAACTAACAAAAAGGAAGAAATTGTAAACGTTGCAGAAAGAATGGAACTAAATTCTCCAGTTACCTCACAAGATGTTTTGATGATTAGCCCTGAAAAAAATATACCATCACAAAATAACATCTCACAAGAAGAAGCTAAATCTTCTCAGTTAGGTAAGATTGTTTAAAATCAGAGAGGCTTGGTTGAAAAATGAACCTGAATTAAGGTATATATTATCATAAATCTGAGTACCATTTTCTAAAGGTGAAGGCTGAGAAATTGAACTTTCACAGTAAATATCTAAACTAGTTTATAATCCGGGCATGGTGGTGCATGCCTATAATCCCAGCACTTGGGAGGCTGAGGCAGGAGGATCACGAGTTCAAAGCCAGCCTCAGCAATGGTGAGGCACTTAGCAACTCAGTGAGACCCTGTCTCTAAATAAAATACAAAAAAGGGCTGGGGAATGCCCCTGAGTTCAATCCCCGGTACCAAAAAAAAAATAAAAAACTAGTTCATGAGCTGGGCATTGTGGTGCACATCTGTAATCCTAGCAACTCAGGAAGCTGAGGCAGGAGGATCCCAAGTTCAAGGCCAGCCTTGACAACTTAGTGAGACCCTGTCTCAAGATAAAAAGGGGCTGGAGATGTAACTCAATGGAAAAGCACCCCTGGGTTCAATCCCTAGTATCCTCCTCACCCAACTCCCTGGGAAAAAAAAAAATACTGTTTTATGTTATTGTACCCTACTCTTGACCCCAAACCTTGAGAGCGATCTAATAAAAAAAAAATCAAAAACATACACTAATCCACATTGGAGATAGGAACATTTTATATAATACCTATTTTGGGATCCTTCATTTAACAACATTTTCTGAAGTCCCAGAAAAATTCCAAGTTTTTAAGTTCTTCTCTTTAACATATATCTCCAAACCTGTCTTCAAAATATCCTATTTTTTTCTCCGTAATGCCTACCTACTTTTTTTGTGTGTGTGTGCTGGGGATTGAACCCAGAGGCACTTCACTACTGAGCCACCTCCCCAGCCCTATTTTGTATTTTATTTAGAGATAGGGTTTCACTGAGTAGCTTAGTACCTCGCTTCTGCTGAGGCTGGCTTTGAACTTGCAATTCTCCTGCCTCAGCCTTCTGAGCCACTGGAATTACAGCTGTGTGCCACTGTGCCCAGCTCCTACCTACTTTTGTTGTGATTGCTTACAAGAGAAAAAAGGTCTTATGTTTTTGTTACATTATAATGTGTGCCAGTTTCACCTGTTATTTTTATCTGCTACTCTGGTTGTGGTCTAGCTGGGACCTAAGGTAAAATGAAATGATTTAACTGTGTCCAGGAATTTAATGTTCTCCACCTGAACTTTGTCAGCATCTTTTAGGTATCTTTAATATTACAAGCATGAGACTGATCATAGAAGACACTTTTTACACTGAAATTAAGGATAAGAATATTACTAAGAAATTTAATTGCTGGGCACGGTGATGCTCGCCTGTAATCCCAGCACTTGGGAGGCTGAGGCAGGAGGACCGCGAGTTCAAAGCCAGCCTCAGCAATGGCGAGGCACTTAGTAGTTCAGTGAGATCCTGTCTCTAATAAAATACAAAAAAGGGCTGGGGATGTGGTCCAGTGGTTGAGTGCCCTTGATTTCAATCCCTGGTACCAAAAAAAAAAAAAGAAGAAAGAAATTTAATTACTGTACAAATATCGCATAAAATGATCTATATTTTTGTCTTAGCATATAATATACAGAGCTTTTCATATCTTTCAGGTTTTTATCCATTTCTAACAGCATTGACAACAATAATATTCTTTAAAGTTAAAAATTATTTTTTTTTTCTTGTTTCTCAGTACTACTTGATAATAAAAGGGTCATTACTGAATGCCACTTTCTTGACTCGGTAAGTTTTCCAATTTAATTCGGCAATTCCTTATATTCTAGATTTGTTTTATAAAATGAGTATTACTTTTCAATTTGTGTGCAAGGTTTAAAATTTGTCTTATTGTTTTTGCTTACTCTGACATCCATTCATTATTCAGTTTCTAAAAATGGAGAAAAAACTTTCTGTTTATATACTCTAAAATATAGTATGTTTTAGTATTTAAAGCCTGAACATTTATTTTCCTATATGATTTATATATAAAATTTGATATGAAAAATTAGTTGAATACATGAATGTCTAATACATGTGATGGAAGGAAAATATAAGATAAAACTTCTGCTTATCTAAAACACACAGTGTGGGCAGGGATATTATCTATCCTACCTCCAGTCATCCTTGGTTATTTATATCCAATTATTTTAGATTACTATGTTTATGTCCTTGGTCTTAGAATATGAGAAGTTCAGCTGGGCGCGATGGCGCACGCCTGTAATCCCAGCACTTTGGGAGGCTGAGGCAGGAGGATTGCGAGTTCAAAGCCAGCCTCAGCAATGGCGAGGCACTTAGCAACTCAGTGAGACCCTGTCTCTAAATAAAATACAACAAAGGTCTGGGGATGTGACCCAGTGGTCGAGTGCCCCTGAGTTCAATCCCCGGCACCCCCAAAAAGAAAAGAATATGAGAAGTTCATTAAATTGAGTGCCACCTGTGTGTGGTCAGATTCCGGGCTGCCTTGTGTTTCAGGAGAAGTTGAGCCTGGAGTGGTGGCATACATCAGTTTGTATAAACCTGATTTAATCCTGTTTCCAGATCTGAACTCTGGATTATTGGTTCTGCTAATATATAAATAAGTCTAGGAGTTAATGAATCAAAATATTCCATTTTTTATATTAATATGACTGAAGGTGCTTAATGGTTGTATATTATCTCATTGATAAGTCTTAGTTTTCCTGTGATTTGTTTTCTCAGTTTCATAAATATTGGAATTTAGATATTTAAGTCCACCTGTGTATGATGCCTAATCATATGTATTTTATAGATAGATGCAGATGTGTGTGTGTGTGTGTGTGTGTGTGTGTGTGTGTAATTTTAGGAATGAATTCCTAATTTTGTTTCAATTAAAAAATTATTTGAAATTAGGTCTACTAGGAAATAGCAAAGTCATTATGTTACTAGTAATGTAGTATTGTTGCATAGGGAAATGTATTTGAAGATTTACTTGGCAAAAAAATTTTTTAAGGGCTGGGATTGTGGCTCAGCGGTAGAGCGCTCGCCTAGCATGTGGGTGGCCCGGGTTCATCCTCAGCACCATGTACAAATGACACGCATTGAATAAAACGCATTGTGTACAACTAAAAGCAAATAAATAAAAATATTTTTTTAAAAAAAATTTTAATATGAAATTTACCATTTTTAAATATCTTTATTTTTATTTAATATTTTTTTCCTTTTGGTGCTGAGGATTGAACCCAGTGCCTCACACATGTGAAGCAAGCACTCTCCCACAAGCCACAACCCCAGCCCTTGGTAAAACTCTTGAAGGTTCCTTAAGTGATTCCTCTGAATTTGTTCTCTAGCCAGGTCTAAACTTCAGTAATCAGGTGGAGAGGAGACATCAAGAACATGCCAGACACGTCTCCTTTGGTGGTAATCTGATTACTTTTTCACCTCTAAGGCCCCTCAGTGGAGAAAAACCAGAGAAGAATTTTGAATTTAAAAATAAATCCAAACATTTTCTTCATATTATCAATGCTGTGAAATATTCATAGACAGTTGGAAGTTTGGAGAAGATGTATTTGTGTTCACTTCTATTCAATCCACTTATATATTGTCATATAATGTTTTAATATTCAGTGTTCATCTAAGTGTATTTTAGATATACTATTTCTCAGGGAGAATGGGGATTTTTTGTATATTAACCACATAGAATAAAAAGTATGTTTTGCCTTGTGTCTTTTGTGTAAAACAGGTTTAAAGCTAATTATACTTAGCGCTTATAAACATTTTAGTTTAATTAAAATATTAAACTTTAACCAAAATATTTGCATCCCTTTATACTTCTTAATTTGAACTCTTAAATTTGTTGATATTAAGTAGCTCTGAGTATTACATTTTCCAGTGTATACTGAGTTTCTGTAGATGAACTTTCTGGATTGTGAGGTGAGTTTACATGCTACAGTTTCAAATGGTTAAATTATTAGAGGTGCCCATTAAATCATTGCCTTTTTCTCTTGAAGAGAATCGTATTAATCACAAAATGTGTTTGAAGTATATTCTCCTTTATACGTTCTCTTTAACTATAGGATTGTAAAACGCAGAGCTACAGAATAACAGCACCAAAAAGACTCAGTAGCTGCAGCTTATCACCAGGTCTATTATTTATGTCTGAAAATGAGTAGAGGATTGGAGGCATTTACCAAACAAATAGGAATTTTCTGACTAAAATTTTATGGCTAAAACACTTTTTAAGATTAGGAGTTTTCAAATGAGAAAAGAAAACATGCTTTCTTTCCCCTCACCCTCTAACCCCCAGCACTGGGGATTAAACCCAGCCCTTTTTGAATTGGGGTCTCACTAAATTGCTGAGGTATGTTCCACCGTGCACTATTTTTGATGTCAGAGGAAGATGTGTTAGGCTGTGGGAAAGTTGATACGTAAACTTATTTTTGCAGTATTGGGGATCAAACCCAGAAGCACTTTACTACTGAGCTGCATTCCCTGGTCTTGCTCAATTCTGAGGCTGACCTTGAATCTGTGATTTTCCTGAGTTGCTGGGATTATAGGTGTGCACCACATACCCTGCTGAATGATGGTATTTATTATCAAGCCCAAGTGAGTCCTAAAGGCAATGGGAGGTGCTGGCTTAGATGAATGTTGTCAGAATGCCTCTTCTTACCAAAAGATAGAAGTAGCTTCAATAGATTAGTGAATAATTCACACAAGCCTTGTAGAAAAAAGGAAATATACTTAAAAGCTATGGTTTTCTAAGGGCCCACGGACCATGAACACCTATAATGTTGATACCGGGTAATTCATGACTATTTATAATCTATATAGAGAATATACAACATAATAGTAAAGTAACATCTGTCCCCAAGGATAAAGCAGAGAAGAGTAAGTCATTGTCAGCAATAACAACAAAAAGCGTGATTTGGGAGGTAGGTTTAATAGGGTATACTTCTGAACCATTTAGAAAACTTTTCGCTGTTTAGGTATTCATAGCTCTGAGCCCTTAGAAAACCAATTCGTATATTCTTTCTTTCTGGCTTGTCTGAATTATACAAACAAGCAATGGACTCATACTAGCTTAACAACTAGGAAATTTGTTATTTCCTGAGTTATCTGGTTGATTCCAGACACTCCACAGTCCAGAGTTCAATGGCTGCCCCAAGGTCCACATTCCATCCTTATTTATTCTGTCATCTTTGGTGTCAGCTTCTGATCTAAGGCTGGGTCCCCTCGGGGTCATAAGATGGCTGCTAGTGGCAAGCAGCTATGTCCTTCCCTTTAGCTTGGTTAGGCCAACTAATGCCACATTCCATTGTAGGTCTGAGTAAATAGGAAGTTAACTGACACTAATCAGGATTCATGGAGTTTGGAATCATATCTGAATAAAAACATGGCTGGTAGAAAATAGGCAACCATCAATGTCCCTACAATCAGATAGTGTTTTCCTTGGGTTATTGGGCTCTAGACTTACAAGGTATTAGGGGAAATTTTAGAGACAAAATGAAAGAAAACTATTTGAGTAAAATAAGAACCTTTCCAAAATAGAAGGAAAATTCCATATATTGAGGGCCTACTATTTGACAGCCCATTTGCAAAACTATTTCGTGTAATGTTATAGTAATACTACAAAAGATTTTATAGACAAAGGAACTAAGGCCCAGAGAATTTAAGTAATTTTGTATAAACCAAGGTTCTTTTTTTCCCCTCCTCCAAAGCTATGCTCTTCTATTGAATAATATGAGTAGGACAGTCAAGATCAAAAAGTTAGATAAGGAATTTATGAAGGGCAAAAACCACACCGGGACCGCCTTGTAGTAAAAGGGGTTTATTAAGGGAAGGGGAGGGAAGAAGGGGGGAAAAGGAAGAAGGAAGAGGGGAATGGGAAATGGGGAGAAAGGAGAACTGGGAAAGGGAAGAAGGGGAGAGCTGGTGAGAGGATGGCAGCAAAAAGGGCGGGGAGCTCTGGACTGGCAGGGGCTTAAGTACAGAGGGGTAGAAGCGTGATTTGTATGGTCCGGATTGGCTCAGAAAGGGAGAGCCTGCCCCTGGGGTGAATTCCCTCCAGAGGTGAGTATTCCCAGGATTAGGAAGGGTGGGGACTCAAGCTGCCGAAGGTGTATTCTCAGGAGAGATGGGCACGCACTTCTGGGAAGGCTCTTGGGGGTATGGCATGCTGGCCTGAATTTTATCTAACAATTTACATAGTTTTTGAAATGTTCTGTGTATATATTGTCCAAATCCCTCTTTAAGATCCAAAGAAGTATACCACTGGCCTACAGCACTCAGCTTGTCCCTTATGAGTCCTCAGCTGAGGACAGCCATTGCACCCAAGGTCATACTGTTTCCTCTGTGTCTTGTATTTAGTGTTTAGAGATTGATTGAACTGGGGATGTAAAGGTCTGGCTCCCTTGAAACTTCAGAATGCCCCCGAGGGTGGGCTTATGTTGCTATTGAACTCCCTCTGCCCAACTCTGGCCAATCATGTTCTTGTCCCCACATGTATTGATTGAAAGTGTCTTCCATCACAAACCTTGTATTCTACTCTTCTTCCTAGGAAACCTACCCTGTGATAATTACTAATTTAAAGTATTTGAGAAGATGATATTGTAGAAATAATAATAGATAAAATAATGGTTTTCTGTAAACTGAAGTAGTGGGAACTCATCCAGCTCCAAAATTTTATTAATCTTCAGGTTTACTGATATTAAGGAAGGATAGAAAACATAAGAATATTCATATGGGAACAATTAAATTTTGAAAACTAAGATTTTTTTTTTCTTTTCTACAAATCTGAAAATTTCATAAAAACCAAGACAGGGAGATAGTCTTGTTGTTTATAAGAGAGAAAAAGGATTAAAAAGCAGTCAAAAGAAAATATAGTCAGTGATGGTTAAGGTCTTGTCCATAAGATCTTGATGAGGATGAAGAATTCTTTTTTTTTTTTTAAGTATTTATTTACTTTAGTTGTACACAATGCAATGCATTTATGTTTATGTGGTGCTGAGGATCAAACCCAGGCTGCAAACCCGGGCTGCACACATGCAAGGCGAGAGCTCTGCCGCTGAGCCACTACTGCTGAGCCACAACCCCAGCCCGAGGATGAAGAATTCTGATTGCCTAGTGACTCAGCCCTTGAAATGTAGCACAACCTGTAACATGTTTGTGGTGATTCTGGTGTAAACATACCTGCACTGCCAATTGTATAAAAGTATAATGTACACAATTATGCACACTACATAATACTTGATAATAAGCAACTATGTTTCAGGTTTGTGTTTACATTTTTTAGTAGTTGATGTACCTTCATTTTTTATTTATTTATATGTGGTGCTGAGGATGGAACCTAGTGCCTCCCACATGCTAGGCAAGTGCTCTGTCACTCAGCCCCAGCCCCAGCCCTGTGTTTACTTTCTATTATTATTTTTGAGTATGTTCCTTCTACTTGTAAAAAAAAAAAAAAAAAAAAAAAGTCCACTGTAAGGCAGTATGTGGGGTTAACACAACAACCTCATGTGCCTCATATTTACTGTGTCTTTCTCTCTAAGTACATTAGCAAGTATGGAAAAATACATACCAATATGTTGTAACCAATAGGTTATAAAATACATATTGGTGGGCTGGGGTTGTGGCTCAGCGGTAGAGCGCTCGCCTAGCACGTGCACAGCCTGGGTTCGATCCTCAGCACCACGTAAAAATAAATGCATTGTGTACAACTAAAAGCAAATAAATAAATATTTTTTAAAAATACATATTGGTATGTATTTTTCCATTGCACATTATCTTGAATAAACTCCAATTAAATGACATGTAAGAGAGGTCACTTAGCATAAGAATATTTATTAAATGGATGGCTTACAAGAAGGATATTGATGAATAAAGATAAAATTTTTCATATGAAGCCTTTAGATGTGGTAAAGTTTAAATTCAATTTTATTTTTAAAGTATCTGCCCCTTCCAGATTATATCATAGCATGTGAAGCACTGGTGAGGTTTATGTCACCAGAAATTCCCAGTTTGCTGATTTCCCTGAGATTTTTCATCCGATGATTGTACTGTAATAAGTGAGCGTCATTGACTGCAACCTTGAAGTGGTCAGGCTCAACCAGGACTTGTATCTGAAAAGGCACACACACAAAGTGTCATGTGAGGTCATATCTATGTTAATTAGTGCAGTTTAGCCATTACATGATGTATGCATATTTCAAAACGAGCATGAGAGAGAATTTTTGTTAGTTTGAATTAAGAGGAATAATAGAAATGCCCGTTAATTTCAAACAAGTCTAGCATGAGCTCAGGATGTCCAACATTTCATCTTTATCATTTGTAGAACCAATTAAATCCTAGAGAAAGTAACTATACAATAAAAATAAATTCCAGATTATTTAAACAAAAAAAGACAAAGCAACAAAATTGTTAGAAGAGTCCAAGTCAAGTGAAACCATAAAGGGCAAGGTTTGTAATTTGCCTACATAAAAACTTTTTAAGCCAGGCATGGTGGCTCATGCCTGTAATCCCAGCGGCTCCGGAGGTTGAGGCAGGAGGATCATGAGTTCAAAGCCAGCCTCAGCAAAAAGAAGGCACTAAGCAACTCAGTGAGACTCTGTCTCTAAATAGAATACAAAATAGGACTAAGGATGTGGATAAGTGGTTGAGTGCCCCTGAGTGCAATCCCTGGTACAAAAAAAAAGTAAACACTACATTCAGTAGGAAACCCTTAACCAGTTTGGCAAGGTTAGGGGAAACTTCAAATAATAGATATGCAATCTCACGTCCTTTTGTAATCAGCAATCTGGCAATACCTTATGCAAATTTTAAACATGTATATTCTTTGAATAAAGTTATTCTAGGAAAGAAAGATGTGTAAGAGTAGTTATTACAGTATTTTGGTTAAATCTTTTCAGGTTTATTCTTTGGCATATTTCCACAGTCCAAATTTTCATCAGTAGGATACTGGTTAAATTCTCACATTTAAACAATGAAATACTAGTAAGTAATATATTCTGAAATGGAAAGCTGTCCACCAAATGTAGACTGTGGTCCTTACTTGTCCCTGACCTTGAGCTT
The DNA here is from genome assembly GCA_025594165.1 of Tamias sibiricus. NCBI lineage: Eukaryota > Metazoa > Chordata > Mammalia > Rodentia > Sciuridae > Tamias > Tamias sibiricus. The sequence goes on from CM046659.1 coordinate 53,576,467, forward strand.
ACAGTGTAGCCATTTTTATTGACTACAGTGAATCCTAACTCAGTGCTGTGGACTTAAAAAATATCCGTTGAAGCAGTTACTTAAAAATGTGAGCCAGGCATGGTGGCACACACCTATAATGCAAGCAACCAGGAGGCTGAGGCATGAGAATCAAAAGTTCAAGGCCAATAAAGAAATATGAAATTATGTCATTTGCAGGAAAATGAATAGAACTAGAGACCACTATGTTAAGTGAAATAAACTCAGGTGGTTAAGGGTTGTAATTTTCTCTTATATGCAGAAACTGGAAAGGAAAAAATAAAGGAAAAACAGGGTGAATCTCATGAAAATCACAGGGAGATGTGTAGAAGAAAGGGAGCAAGGTGTGGGTGTTGGGGATGGAGGAGGAAGTTCTGGGAAGTGATACCAAATTATATTGTTATAGTGTATATTGTGTGTGTGTACAAATATGTAACAACAAATTCCATCAGTATATAATATAATGCACCAATAAAAAGTGTGGGGGGAAAAATGAAGTCCAACCTGGGCAACTTAGCTTGACCCTGTCTCAAGAAAATAAAGAAGGCTGGGGATGTAGCTCAGTGGTACAGCAACCCTGGGCTCAATTCCAAGCACTGCATAAATAAATATTAAAAATGTTTTTTTATCATAAAATTCTGAAAAGATACCAAATTTTATCTTCTGTGAGAATAGGAGACTTTTATATTAAACATCTACAAATTTTTATTTTTTATTTTGAAACAGGGTCTCATTAAGTTGTTCATGGCCTTGCTAATTGCTGAGGCTGGCTTTGAACTTGTGATCTTCCTACCTCAGCCTCCTGAGCCACTGGGAGTACAGGCATGCACCACCACACCCAGCTAAGCATATTAATTTTAGAATTAAAAAAGAACATTTCCGGGGGCCGGGGTTGTGGCTCAATGGTAGGCAGTGGGTTCGATCCTCAGCACCACATAAAAATAAATAAATAAATAAAGGTTTTGTGTCCGACTACAACAAAAAAAAATTTACTTTTTTGGGTGGGGGTGGGGGTACTCGGGTTGAACCTAGGGGAACTCAACCACTGAGCAACATCCCCGGCCCTTTTGTTTAATATTTTATTAGAGATAAGGTCTCACTAAATTGCTGAGACTGGCTTTGAACTCTGATGCTTGTGCCTTAGCCTCCCAAGCCGCTGGGATTACAGGCATGTGCCACCGTGCATGGCAAACATTTACTTTTGATTGCCAATCACCATTGTTTTAGGGAAACAAGGTCTCAGTCCAACTGTGACATAAAACCTTTCTGCCATTTTTTATTAATTTCTAGAAAATCTTTAAGGTGTGTGGCAACAATGACGACGGTGAGATTTGCCTGCAAGGAATTAGGTAATGTCTCACTCCTGGCCATTTTCTGGCCTGCAAAGCCTAAGGGTAGGGAGGAGACGGGCTTGTTTGGTGCCTCAGGATAGCTGGTAAAAATTCATTTCAATGTGCTGTGGTTTTAGAGTGACTCCCCATGAGAAACACATATTATCAATATGTAATAGTAGCAACCACTTACTTTGAATGGTTTACCACTTTCAAATGGGAAAACCATCTGTCTTTCCTCCTTTCCCCAGGTATTATCCAGCTTTGTGTTGCACACAATGACTTTCCTGTTGTTTTCATTGAAACGTGGGTTAAAGTGGAAGGCAACATCATTCCCTCTCTTGAAGTCTAAAGCAATTCTGTTTTAAACCAAAGACCAGAGTTATTAAAATGATTAAAGTTGCATTGTTTTAATCAAGTGAAAAGCATATGTTTCTAAAAAGCAAATTATTTCATAATACATAGGAAATTTTTCTGAATAGAAGCAAATAAGCCAGAGAATGGGTTCAAACTAGGAAATACACTAATCCCCAAATTTATTTACTATCAAAATCTTAAGATCAGCAAGACGTGTGTGCGCGCGAGCGTGCATGTGCACACGCACACATGCTCCAACACACATTACCTTAGCATCTTTTGTCCCATTGTTCTCATTCAGCTGTAATTCCCTCCTGACAGACTATTCATGAAAACCCTTCAGAGTTTCCTTATACAGGTTTAGAACCACTTTGAAAACATTATGCCTAGCCGGGCGCAGTGGCGCACGCCTGTAATCCCAGCACTTTGGGAGGCTGAGGCAGGAGGATCGCGAGTTCAAAGCCAGCCTCAGCAATGGCGAGGCACTTAGTAACTCAGTGAGACCCTGTCTCTAATAAAATACAAAAAAGGGCTGGGGATGTGGCCCAGAGGTCGAGTGCCCCTGAGTTCAATCCCCGGTACCAAAAAAAAAAAGAAAACATTATGCCTGAACAGATAACATTGGTTCTCTCTTAACCTGACCTTCCAGGTTGCTTCTAATACTTGTTAAAGGAAAGCCAGCTAAAATACCTGGCTTCCTCATCGTTAGTCATAAACCTACTTCCTCTAAAACAGCAAGAATGAGATAGTATAGTTAAAGTTCTGTACCTGTTGCTAAGTTGTAAAGCTATGATGAAAAAAAATATGTTGCACATTCCATGATGAAATGTGGAACTAATGAAAGTGCTTGTTGAACTTTTTGACCCTTTTCTTTCTTGGATGGTAATGCAAACACAAGTCTTCTTTATTAAAAGATCAAGCCTACCGCTGAGTTTTTCAAGGTGTGCTCCATGGAGCACCAAACCAGAATCAACTGGTGTTTTTAAATAAGGTTTGTGCTCTCGATTGACTGATTCTCTGGGAATTTTGAATCCCACAGTCACATTCAACCACAATTTACAATAGTAAATTCACAAGGGAAAGTGGCAATAGAATTTGTATTTGACTAAATATTCAATGGCTCTGTTTCCTCTTCAGGGAAAAGAAAGATACTGTCAACTCTGTCAAGCACTTTTTTTCATGTAGTCCTTCACAGAATTTGCAGGACCAAGCTGCAATTTTATTTTCATTTACTACCGTTAACCATTTCAATCAGAATCAGATTTGATCAACCATGGTCTCAGTATACCTCTCTAATATTACTGCAACTAAACTTCCCATTGCAATGACTCTAACTGAGGCAAGGATACTGTGTGGTTCTCTGTGTTAGGGGTTACTGGAGGAGGAAAACAGATACCAACAAATCATGAGTTCCACATGCACAGGATAAGGTGTGCTAGGCTCTGTTACATTGGGAAACAACATGGATAGGGATATAGGCATACAGTAATTTACTGCCAGATAAGTTTCTTTGTGTGAAGAAAGGTTAACCTTAGAGAAGCTGTCTAAGTGTGTAAAAAGAAAGGTTGGCTTAGGCTAGAGACTTCCATGCAGAACCAGAGGAGGATGGCTGGAGGAGGAACTAATGGGCTACGTGAATGTAAAATTATCAGATTATAACATGTGCTCATCTGGTGACAGGATGTGGCTTTCATTGATACCCCAGCAACAAATTGACAGATACTCAGGTTGTTTATGGATTCTTGAAGAAGCCTGTGACGCGATTTGAATGCATACCTTTTGTGTACTATGAGACACAGGCTCACTAATGGCTGGAGGAGCTTTAATGGTACTAACTTCAGGGACAGGCATAATGAATGGCTTTAGGCCCTTTTCAGCCTCTTCATGCTAAATGTAAGTATAACCAGCACCAGCAGTGACAACCAGGGTCAGGCAGCCACAGCAGCCATAAATCAGCATGAATTTTCCTAAATTAGGTCAATAAAACCTTACTCCAGGGCTGGGTCTGTGGCTCAGCAGTAGCGCACTTGCCTGGCATGTGTGAGGCACTGGGTTCAATTCTCAGCACCATGTATAAATAAATAAAATAAAGGTCTATCAACAACTAAAAAAAATTTTTAAAAACTTACTCCATCCTAGCCTACCTCAATCAAACCAGTTCCAATGACAGGTTGATTTATTTCGGTGAATCTTTTCAAAACTTTTAACAATATCTACTCAGAAGACTGAGGTTCCCAGGCTTGCCATTTATCTGTAGGACATGAGCATTGGTTTTATCTGTAAAAGGAGGATAGCACTATTCCTTTCCCTACCTTAAACTATGAAAATTAAATGATACAATGCATACCAAAATGCAGATTAGGGTGTGTTACCGTTTACGGTGAATGACGCTGACACTTGAAAAAAAAATTATGTGGGAACAGGTATTGAATTTGAGGTAATCCCATATGATGGTATATATAGCAAAGAGCCTGAACATGTAATTTTGGCAATCTCATTAAAAGTCAGAATAGATCATTCTTTTTATATATATATATGTATTTATTTGCTTTAGTTGTACACTATGCAATGCATTTATGTTTACGTGGTGCTGAGGATAAAACCCGGGCCGCGCACGTGCTAGGCAAGCGCTCTACCACTAAGCCACAATCCCAGCCCCAATAGATCATTCTTTATTCAAAAACCAACCAACAGATAGGTCAAGTTGTTAATGTTGCCCTCTTTACCTGTTTGCATTGGGCTTCACGGTGCCCATAATTGTTATCAACATGCGAGGCATGACTCCTCCGGGCAGGGGAAGCTCATAAGGCACAGTCTAGGAAAGAACAAGTACATGTGTGTCAACAGTCATGTTTTCTTTTTTTTAATATTTATTTATTTGCTTTAGTTGTACACAATGCCTTTATTTTTACATGGTGCTGAGGATCGAACCGGGGCCGCGCATGAGCTAAGTGAGCGCTCTAACGCTGAGCCACAACCCCAGCCCCAACAGTCATGTTTTCTTGGGGAAAGAAAGAAATGTAGCTAAAGTTCAATCACTATTAGTATTTGTGAGCAACAAAGCCCTAGTTTAGGCCATCTGTCCTGACTCTCAGGCCGCCTTGCCCAGGGGCTAAAGAAATAAGCTTCCCTCTTGGAACACTCTGAGGGCCATTTCAATACATACCTCATTCACACAGACTAATTTTTGGAAAAGCTTAAGCTAGACCTTTTTGTGCCACTCTTAAGACCCTTGACATATAATATACTGCACTGTGGTTATTCTGCTCACTGAGGGCAGGTTTGTCACATTCTGGGGCTTCTGGGTTCTCACATGCTCTGTACTCATTCCACACCAGCAGAATTCTTAGTATCTGGCAGATTCTCAGTGTCTGTGGAATGAAACACTTCATTTACACAGTTCATTCCACAGATGTGTATTCACCATCCATGTTCAAGGTGCCATGAATACCCCTGAAGCTCAGTCTATGGCCTCTTCTCTTTTGCTTTATGATGTTTTCCCCTGGGTTCAACTACCATCTGAAGCTTTCACCTCTAGCCTGATCTGCACTAGACCTGCACTTCCTCCTACCTGGCATTGCTACTAGGGCCTCAAGTCCAGCAAGTGTGAACTGAAAGGGTCTCCCCTGCCTTCTCCCATCTATCAGTTCCCCTTCCTGAGTTCCCAGTTGGGGCTAAAACTTTGCTGATGTTCTAGTTGTCCAGCCTTAAAAGCCAGAGTTCGCTCTGACTCCTAAGACTTAATCTCTTCGTCTTGGGAGCTCTCCCTCTGGAGTCTCTCACATCTGCCTGTCTCCACAGACTTCATGGTCCCTCCTGCCTGCTCCTGACTGACCCCGTGCCAGGCACTGCTCAGTTCCATGCACTGCCCCCACATCTTCTCTGAGCTTTCCTCCAAACTGTCCCAGAAGAAGATGGTGTTGCCTTGGGCCATCTTCTCCAAGGTCATGAAATGGTCACACCCAACACTGTTGGTTAGCTCTTTCTTCATCTTTAGATCTTATCTCTCAACTATCAATCTGGAAGGGAAGGATCCATGACCAAGTGTACACGGATTCCCTTTCATTTAGAATTCACTTGTTAAAATATTTTAATCTGCATGAAAATTCAAACCTTATCAAAATTATCTTTAGAGGTCTTTCAAAACCAGATTACCTTGGTTCTCCTAAATGTTCCTTCCATGACCCTGGGCAAATTACATAACTTCTCCATTGCCCCATTTCCTCATGCATAAAATGGGGGTAATAACAATATGATATGGGGTGGTTATGGGGTTAAATAATACAGATGCATACTAATGGCATGGTGTTCTTTCCCCCATTACCATAATCCTAACTTGATTTATATTAAAGCAGCTTTTTTAAAAAAATATTTATTTATTTCCTTTAGTTGTACACAATGCAATGCATTTATGTTTACATGGTGCTGAGGATCGAACCTGGGCCGCGCACGTGCTAGGTGAGTGCTCTACCACTGAACCACAACCCCAGCCCTTAAAGCAGCTTTTATGATGCCTTCAAAAGGTGTCTTACCTTCCCTTTATACTAACAGTACAAAATAAATGCAATATGAGCACTTGTGTTTTTCTACCACATCAACATATACCAGTAGCTGGTCCTCAAAAAGTGGCTGTAAGCTGAAGGTTTAAAATTCCAGGTCTTCCTGAGCCCTCTATACATCAAGTTCATGACAGAACTACTCCATCTTACCAGTGGTCCAGCAGGGGTGCCATAGGGGCCAGCAGCAGGGTAGGCTCCAGGAGCACTTGGCTGTCCTGGAGGTGGGTAGGCCCCAGGCCCACCTGGTTGCCCTGGGTAGGCACCAGGTGCAGGAGGTCCAGGATAAGGTCCAGGTGCAGTTGGGCCAGGGTAGGCACCAGGAGGTGCCTGTCCAGGATATGGCCCTGGAGGTGCCTGCCCAGGGTAGGCTCCAGGTGGTGCCTGTCCAGGGTAGGGCCCTGGAGGTGCCTGCCCGGGATAGGCCCCAGGATAGGAGGCCCCTGGGTAGCCCCCTGCTCCAGCCCCAGGCTGGTTCCCCCACGCACCAGGCCATCCTTGAGGGTTTGGGTTTCCAGACCCAGATAAGGCATCATTAAGCTGGGGAAAAAAAACATAAACAATTACAGGATACAAAATATTCACAAAAACAGATTTTTCAGAAAAACAGTCATTGTTTTTTAAGAAGTAGAGAAATATGGGGAAAGTACAAAATTAATATCAATAAATTTTTCCCACCTATTAATAGTTTTGAGTTCCAAAGACTAAAATTAGACATTGGGATTCTGTATGCTTCTTCACTTTATTCTGGCCACCCATCATCTCAGTTTTTTTGTAATCTGCTTAAGTCAGGAGCTAGCTCTCCTTGATCTACAAACACATGCATTTTATTTTATTTTATTTTATTTATTGCAGTACTGGGGATCAAACCCAGAGCCTGCACAAGGCAAGTGCAGTATTTCACCACTGAGTTACATCCCCAGCACCACCACCACTCTTTATTTATTTACTGATAGATTGATTGAGACAGGATCTTGCTAAGTTTCCAGGATGGCCTCAAACTTTTGATTCTCTTGTGTCAGTCTCTGAAGTACAAGCTTTTGGATCAACTAAGAAACCATCACAAACATGGGGATGCTCAGACTGCGCTGCACTTCCTGCTTCTTCCAGCAGAGTGAAGGGGTGACTGCTGCCAACTCCCAGGCTTCTGCCTGGCTTTCTTCCCCAAACTGCTGCTGGAAAAACAAAACTTCAGCTAACAGGCCCTCAGTGGAAACCATGTAGTGGGGCAGTGAGAAGGGAAAGTCTAGTGGTAAAAATGAAACCCTCAACCTATGTGAATGTGTGTGAAGCTAAGAAAAGTGACATGAAGCACTTACCGAAAAACTGTCTGCCATTTTCCTGAGAAGAAAAGAGAGAGAGAGAGTAGTGTTACCATTGGATTCACTACTTTCCCTAAGATTTAACTTCCTGAATACTTCATGGGCAGTTCTGATCAATCTACAGGTATACTGCCTAAGTCAACAGTGCCGAACCATAGGGGATGCTTTCCAGCTACACTACCAAACTCTATTTACTCAAATTCAAACTTGGATCACACTAGCTTGTGTTTGAAATCTGAGAGTAAAAGGACATACAATGCATGAGGGAGAAGAAGGATCAGGAAGAAAATGTTCTGCCTTTTTTCTAGGTAAAAAATGAAAATTGTCAGCTAGGCACAGTGGCACACGCCTGTAATCCCAGCACTTGGGAGGCTGAGGCAAGAGGATCGGGAGATCAAAGCCAGCCTCCGCAATGGCGAGGCACTAAGCAACTCAGTAAGACCCTGTCTCTAATACAATTCAAAAAAGGACTGGAGATGTGGCCCAGTGGTCAAGTGCCCTGAGTTCAATCCCTGGTACAAAAAAAAAAATTGTCATGGTTTGTCCTGAGCCTCCTTCACACTCCTTCGTGTCCTCTCTCCACCACCCCTCACAAAGGGTTCAGTTGTTGGTATGATTTAAGTCCCCTATTCTTCCCTCTGACAACCCCACACCCTCTTCTGTGGCTTGGGAAGAAAGCAGTTTTCCAGTGAGATCTGAAAAACAATGACCTCCATCCAGCTCTACCTGCTGCCTGATTATTTATTCCTTTACTGGAACATGTTGATGCCTGCTCCAGGTCAGGCACTGTGCAGGCTCCTGTCTGGATGTGCAGATAAACAGGCCAGGATCTGTATGGCCAAAGGGCCCACAGTCCAGCTGGGGAGGCAGACACAGGCAAATACGGGAGAACAAGTGATCCATGCCGTCAGACTATATGGTGGGGATATTCAAACCTGGGAAGCTAACTTCTGAGCAGGGAAGGGAACGTAGTATTTGAACTAAGCCTTGAAGGATTAGTAGGATTTATTGGGAAGTGCTTTTTTCTTTTCTTTTTTCCAAGGTGCATGTATCCAAAATAAAATTTTAGGCAGTATAACAAACCAAGGTGAAGAAACTCAGACAATGTGGAGAAAAACATTTTGGAGTGGGATACTGTCAAACAAACAAGGTTTGTCATTCTCAAAGCTATCACAGGGCTGGTTTGGAGACACTCTTACTGCTCCCTCCTGCCTCCTGAACCAAGTCTCCAAAAACATAAAGTGCTCCAGACCTGCTCCTGCTACAGCTCCCATTCTGCAGGGCAGTGAAGGGTAGCCCAGGATCCCTGCATCCTGGGTGACTTCTTTCTAAGCTCAGAATAACCTGATAGGCCCTAAAGATGCATAATATTAAAAATTTCTGCAAAAAAACAGGCAGAGCTCCTCCTAGGACTTAATGTATACTTCATTTACACACATGAGGTATATTTATACTATATTACTATTTATACTATATTGCTGTTATTTATATCTCAAACATTACCTTTTACTAAAAAAATTTTTTTTTGCCCATCTCTTTTTTTTTTTTTTTTTTTTTTTTTTTTTTTGTGGTACCGGGGATTGAACTCAGGGGCACTCGACTACTGGGTCACATCCCCAGCCCTTTTTTGTATTTTATTTAGAGACAGGGTCTCACTGAGTTGCTAAGTGCCTCGCCATTGCTGAGGCTGGCTTTGAACTCGCGATCCTCCTGCCTCAGCCTCCCAAAGTGCTGGGATTACAGGCGTGCGCCACCACGCCCGGCTTTGCCCATCTCTTTTAACCTGGTTATTCTCCAACTTATTTAGAATCAGGTTCTGACCATGCCCACCACCCATGGTGGAAAACTTTATAGCTGTTGGAAAGTATTAATGACTTCATCAAGAAATTAATTTTCTGGTTTATTCATCCAGAACTACATGGCATGCTGGAATTCTAATTGAATTAAAAACAAGATTGTGTTTCTTGCTTTGATCTGTAAGATGCCAGTAGCACACCACCCTATAACTTGTAACAACCAAAAGTGTCTTCAGACCTTGCCAAATATCCCTTTGGGCAAAGCCATGCCCAGCTGAGAACCACCAATCTAGACTGTCAGCATGCGAATCCCTATGTAAATGTATATACTCACATCAATAAAAACCAACCAGGGAGTTTCAGTTGCACAAATTGAAGTTTCTATTGGTATCATGTGCCTCATTGGTGCCTTATTAATATAACTCTGATCAAATTAAGATGACTTTAAAGACAGTGGTATGCACTGTTTTGATTATACCAACTCCCAACCATTTAGATCACCTTTTTGAAAATGGTTATAAACTGATGTTCTTCTGAAGTCATGGTTAGTAAGAAGGGGGGGGGGGGGAAACGATCTCTTATTACAAGTATTTTCCTTGCTTGTCTAGAAATTTTCTTTTTAAAGGGTGAGTAGTTTATAAAGAGAGAGACAACCAGAAACTCAAAGGGGGCATTTCCACACTTACCATTTATTCCACCCAAAACCTGCTCAAACCTGTTTAGTTATTTTCCAATCTAACCTAATGCAATTTGAGAAACAAAGCAGAGTTCACTGTATTTCCACTGTGTTTCACATGCTTTGGATGACAGTTTGGACTGTGTTGTGACATTCCTCTGACACATTTGAATAATGACACTGCATTTGTGTGTGGCTTCTCCAAATGCAAAGCTCTTTCACATACCTTATCTATTTGATTCTATTAACAATCTCATGAGAATGACAGGAAGAAATTAATATTCCCACCGTAAAGGAAGGAAACAGGTCCATAGAGCTAATGTGCTGGTCCAAAGTCAACCTGTCATTGACAGGTCAGGAGCCAGGGCCCAAGTCTCCTGACTCCTAATTCAGGTTCATTTTAACTAAATCAAAACTTTGCACCTTGAAACTATAGCTGTTGGAAAATATTAATGACTTCATCAAGAAATTAATTCTCTGGTTTATTCACCCAGAACTACGTAGCATACTGAAATTCTAATCAAATTAAAAACAAGATTGTGTTTTTGTCAGAAAATTAACTAGGGGCTGGGGTTGTGGCTCAGTGGTAGAGCACTCGCCTAGCACATGCGCAGCCCAGGTTTGATCCTCAGCACCACAAAAGAATAAAGGCATTGTGTACAACTAAAACAAATAAATAAATATTTTTTTAAAAAAGAAAGAAAACTAACTAGATGACTCATTCTGCACACAGTAATATTTAATAAAGGGATGCCATTTTGCATAGTCACTGTGCTAATTATTTCCACATTTTAACCAATAAGTTGTACTTTTCCAAAAATTTGGTATGCACTGTTTTGATTATACCAACTCCCAACCATTTAGATCACCTTTTTGAAAATGGTTATAAACTGATGTTCTTCTGAAGTCATGGTTAGTAAGAAGGGGGGGGGGGAAAACGATCTCTTATTACAAGTATTTTCCTTGCTTGTCTAGAAATTTTCTTTTTAAAGGGTGAGTAGTTTATAAAGAGAGATGCACACAATCAAATGTAAAAAAAAAAAAAAATCTTCCCACTCAGTAGATAGTATCTGTGAACTGCATCCTGGTTCTTCTAGGATTAGAGAATTTTGAATTGCAGGGGTGCAGAGGGAACTTGATCAAAGATGAACAATTACATAAATAGTACTTGGATCTCCACATTTGAAAATACTAACAGGAAGAAGCTCAGTGTATTTTTGGAATAAGAAATTTTAAACATGAGTCAGAACATACACCATTTTAATCAGCTGTTAATTGGTAGCTCTTCCCTTTAATAAAGAGTAGTTAGCCAATGCACATTACTCTTCTAGGCCCACCTAGCAATCAATCCAGTTGTCTGGGTTCCCAAGAACACTTTTAAAATTTCTCCTCATAAAGGCTCCTGTCTGCCAGATGTGGTGGCACACACCTGTAATCCCAATGGCTTGGGAGGCTGAGACAGGAGGATCGAAAGTTCAAAGCCAGCCTCAGCAAAAACAAGGCACTAAACAACTCAGTGAGACTCTGTTTCTAAATAAAATACAAAATAGGGATTGGGATGTGGCTCAGTGGTTGAGTGCCCCTGAGTTCAATTCCCAGTACACCCCCCAAAATTTTTTAAAAAATAAAGGCTCCTGCCTTTAAACAAGCTGGAATGAAGTAGACTTTGGAGGTATTTCCTCAGAACTCCCAGGCATCTGAAACTCTTCTCTCCTAGAACCCACAAGAGGCTGTCTACTTCCTGCCCTTGCTGAGACTGAGTGGGTAACTCAGAGACGCTGAGTTGGGAGAAAGGAGACCTGCCCTTTTCTAGCATTTCTTTCTCATCATAGTTCCTGAGCACCAAGGAAGGTAAAGTTACTTTATGCTTCTCAGTTACTGATTTTTCTCCCCTTTGGAAAAGCTGAATAGCAGTCAATGGAGAACACATGACCCTTAGTCACCAGCAAACTGGAAGCATACAGCACGCATTATCCTCTTCAGTTAGCCATTCAATTTAATGAGAAGAACCAGTTCAGGCACCAGCCTCAAAGAACTACCCACCTGTCTTCTGCAAGATGCTGTGTCTCAAACAATCACAGGAAAGATAAACAAGGTTGGAAGAGTTACTGTTAGTTTCAGGTACTTACAAGTCAATTGGTAGGTAAGGTCGACATTAGATTCTCAAGTTACACTTTATGTATATAGGTCTCTCTTGCAGTGACGATTTGGAGTCTGGCTAATGAAGATTCTAAGCAATGAAGGTTCTAGGTTCAGCTTTGTGTGTAACTTAGATTTTTCTAAGCTCCAGACATTTAAATGATCATCATCAAACTTCTCCCCAGAATATGGATAAGTGCTCATTTCAAATGTAACCTCCAAATTATGAATTTAGAAAGTAGCTCCAGTTCTCCTAAGATCAAGGACCATCCTTGGAATGAAAGATTCTACTTTAGAAGGACTCAAAGTCAATGTCTAGAAAGGAGACTGTTACAGCAGGAAAGTAAATTATCATTATTATTAAATTTTAATTTTCATGGAAACACATAGTTTACTATCATGAAAAGTTTATGAAGTTGAGGCAAACAAGTTACAAATTTGTTAGTTTGTGAAAGTTTTTTTCATGCTCGGGGCCCACCTATGTGGTTAATTTTATCACTTCTTTTTTGTCAGAGTTAACTCAACCTAACTTCCATTCCTTCCTGGGATTCTGGAAACAGACTGAGTCACAGAGGACCAGGTATTCTCATTGTTTAGCAACCCAACTCCAAGGAGTCACTTTACAAATATTCCACAGTGTCTGTAATAGGTATCCATATCCTTAAGGACTGGGCTGACACATAAGTCACTGGCCTTAATTAATGCCTCCCTTACTCCCTGGTATTGAGTACCTACTCCTCAGAATGCAAGCAGTTTAAATTTTCAGATGAGCAACTAATAATTCAGAATAAATCCTCACACATATTTTACAAGCCCCCAGCTAGACTTTTGCACCCTGGAACCCAACATCTTGCCACACCCAACACATCCTCAGCACCCTTTTGAGATGGTTATGGCCCATATTAGCCAATCTGAGCAGGGATGAATCACTTGATTTACAAATGCTTAAAGGTCTTTGCTAAGCCAGGCACATGTCCACTTGGGCTTTGGGGCAGCACCATTTTCTGTGAGGTCAGCATTCAGAGAGAGGCTGCAGGCCTTGCTGCTGCTGGACCTGGTGGAAGAACTCATTTGCACCCCACGGCAACATCTCCAGCAGATGCCCCAAAGTGGCCTGGGCAGCCAAGTCAGGGGTCCCACAAGACCTACAAAGCCCCCAGGAAGGTCCCTCGTGCACTGGGAGAGTTTGTTCCTAACACCACGCTGGAGGGAGCCGTTCAGTTTGATAATCGAGCCCGCCCACCACTCTCTCGCGCTGGGACCTAGCGGACAAGCAGGCGGCTCTTTGTGGGTTCGGGCTCACTCCGCACGCAAAGCACGGCTGGCAGAGGGTGGGACGGTGGCTTCCGCTGTGCTGCAGGGAGTGCCAGTGCCTGGCGTCCGCAGGCACACCCACTGCCCCAGGGATACGTGTATGCGAGTCTAGTGGGGAGTTGCTAACTTTCTCCAGGTCTCCGACCCCGGAAGAATCAACGGCTATGGACCGGTGCCCAGAACTATGCCCACGCTCGGCTCCGGGCTGGCACAGCGCGGGCTGCCCGGCTCCCCACGCCCGCCGGTCACCGGCAGCCAAGCCCCTCCGCGCCGCGCCCCGAGAGCGCCCCGGAGCCCCTGCCCTGTCGGCAGGTGCGGTCTCCCGCGCCCCACGCAGCTCACCCTTGCCTTGGGTCCCTCTCGCAGTCTCCGGGTGGCTCCTGGCGAGGCGGTGCAGGCGTCGGCGGGGCGGTGGCTCTGCCTTCAAATACTCCTGGCCCGCCTGCTCCTCCCTCCCGGGGCGGGGCAGTGCCCGGCGCACCCCGACCTCTCCCAGGGGACCGGAGGATCCGCCCTGCGCCCGCCGGACAACCCGAGCCGCCGCTCCAGGGGCGCGGAGGAGATGCTCTTGACTTGGGGAGGAGAGAGGCCGCGGGGACCCTACCTCTCTCTCCAGATCACCCAAGTCCTAAGAGGAACATCCCGAGTCCGCGAAGCTGCTTAGTGCGTGCTTCTTTGGGAGGTTCCGCTCGCTCACTCCCTTGTTGTGACCGTGTTTACTTATTTGACGTCCAGTCGCAGGCAGTCTCATCCCGTTTCCTTTTCCTTTGCCCAAAGCCTTCCGCAGAAGGGCAAGGTGACTTGTGTCATGAGGTGGGAGGGTGTGTCCCTAAGACCTGGATGAGAGCTCCTATGTTCTCGGCCGTGCATTCGTTCCGGTTCTGAACTGTGTTGTGCGTGCACACCTTTGACTGACATTCCTAAATGGTTTGGTGTTACCTCCTGCTGCACCCTCAGCATCCGCTCAGGACATGGTGCAAAGCAGGTCCTCAGTAAACATTTGTCAAATGAATGAATGAAGAAATGAATCACTTCCTTCCTAGGAAGTCTGTTTTCTCGAAGACTAGAGGAGAGTCCTGCAAAGCAGGGAACAGTTAAGTCAAAAGTAGCTTTGGTAAGGGAAGGAATAGGACAGAGCTATGCTGTGTGAAAGGCTGTTTGCAAGAAAGCTGATAATTAGTTGGATAAAAATGAGTGATATGGTTAAGTATGTCCAAGATAGATTTTTTTGGTTTAGATAATAATAATAACAGCTAATATTCTTCAAGTATTTAATGTGCCTTGTACTATGCTTAGTGCTTTACATACCCATATGAAAGGTAGTGTTATTTTTATTACCATTTTAAAGATGAGAAAACTTAGGCACAGAGCATTAAATATGGTCATGATCACAAATAACAGATCAAGATGAAAGAATGCCAGGATCTAAGAAATAAGCCTTTGGCAGCTCAATTCACAATAGCTAAGCTATGGAACCAATCTAGGTACCCTTCAACAGATAGATGGATAAAGAAAATGTGGCATATATACACAATGGAATTTTACTCAGCCATAAAGAAGAATGAAACCATGGCATTTGTTGATAAATGGATGGAACTGGAAACTATCATGCTAAGTGAAATAAGCCAATCCCAAAAAAACAAAGGCCAAATGTTCTCTCTGATATGCAGATGCTCATTCACAGTAGGCAGGGTAGGAGGGAGAAGTGGAAGAGGGATTGAAGGAGGGAGAGTGGAGAGAAGGGAGAGGAGATGGGAATGGGAAACAGTAGTATGAATCAGACATATGAATACACAACTGGTGTAATTCCACATCATGTACAACTACAAGAATGGGCAGTTATACTCCATGTATAAATGGTACGTCAAAATACATTCTACAGCCGGGCGCGGTGGCGCACGCCTGTAATCCCAGTACTTTGGGAGGCTGAGGCAGGAGGATCGCGAGTTCAAAGCCAGCCTCAGCAATGGCGAGGCACTTAGCAACTGAATGAGACCCTGTCTCTAATAAAATACAAAAAAGGGCTGGGGATGTGGCCCAGTGGTCGAGTGTCCCTGAGTTCAATCCCTGGTACCAAAAAAAAAAAAAAAAAAAAAAAAAAAAAAAAAAAAAAAAAAAAAAAAAAAAAAAAAAAAAATACATTCTACTGTCATGTATAACTAAAAAGAACAAATTTTTAAAAATTTTAAAAGAGGGGGCTGGGAATATGGCTCAGTTGGTAGAGTGCTTGCCTTGCATGCACAAGGCCCTGGGCTCAACCCCAGCACCAAAAAAAAAAAAAAAATTAAAAGAAATAAACCTTGGAAATGGAATATTCATTAGTCAACAGAGCGGGGAAAGCTGGAAGGGAGGGAGAGAAGAAGGAAAGAAGGGCTTGCAATGGATACTGACATTGGGTAGATTTAGTGGAAGTTGGGATGGTCATTCAGAAATGGAAAGAATGATTGAACATAAGGTGACATTATCTCTCAACAACTGGGGAGTTCAGTTGTTCTTTCACTTAGGAGCCATTTCCTGTCTCACTGTGGGATTCTGCCTCTGGCTGATAGCACCAGTGAGAAGAGCCTCTGTGTCCTCTCGAGCTGATGTGTTGGGAGGCTTTGGAGTTTGAGCCAGAGGAGGAAGGGATTTGGTGTCAGAGAAAGGAGTAAGAACAAAGGACCAGGGAGGGGACAGCACCCTAGGGAGAGAAGATTGGGCTGTAGTTGTGAAAAGCTTTGAGAAGCTACCCACATACACCCAACGCAGGGCTGTGCTGGCTCTTGGCAAACCTCCAGAGACAGACAGGAGGACTGCTGGCAGTGCCACTGGGAGGCTCCCTCAAGTAAGTAATGGGCATTTCCTAAGGGGACATGGCAGTCGCTGCAGCTGGCAGGGGCTGACACACTGCTTTGTTAGCACCAGGGTGAGGTGCACTGAGGCGGGGTTGGGGGAGGCCCTGCTCACACAACAGTAGGACTGTAGGAAACCTATAAATAACCTCAGTGGAACAAAGGAGGCCTGACTGGAACTGGCCACTGGATGACTGTGACACAATTTTGTGACATAGTTATACATGTTCTATGTTCTGTTCTGGGCGATGGGTTCCTGGTTCACTTAGAAAACCAAAATGGAAAATGGCAATGTGATATAATCTCATTGGTGCAATGTGATTGAAGGATAGTAATAAATGAAAAGTCAGAATTACAGTTTTTCATACGTATACAATATGTGAGAGAGTGTGTGTGTGTGTGTGTGTGTGTGTGTGTGTGTGTGTGTGTATCAGGTGACCTAAGCAACCTGGTAATGTTGGCTACTTGGGGTGGATTCTACAAGATTAAAGAAGAAAAAATATGTAACTTATAAAAGCTATATTGCTACTAAGGGACAATGGAAAAAGGAAGCAAACATTTTAATTTGAAATTTAACTCTGACTTTCATTCCTATCCCTCTCCTCTTGGCTCGCTCTGTTCTGTTCCTCCTACACACAAGACTCCTACTGACCCAGTGTCCTCGCACTGGCAGGTCCCTATGACTCTCTCATCTCCACCGAGTCATTTCTCAGTTGTCACCTTCTCTGAGTCTACTCTTCCACCCTGCTGAACATTGCAGTTCACACCTTTTGCAGTTACTTGTGCTGCTGATCCCCTTCCCCTGTCTAACATTACTTTTTTCCATCATATTTATTTACTGCCAGCATTCAATAGGATTGGCTTATTTATTATGTCTATTGTTTATTATTGACACCCCAAACACACACATCTTTCTTGCCACCTGTCTCCTTGAGAGCCAGCTTCTTTGCTACACTTTTTTTTGTGTGGGGGGTGGGGGATACCAGGGATTGAACTCAGGGGCAATAAACCACCAAGCTACATCTCCAGCCCTATTTTGTATTTTATTTAGAGACAGGTTCTCATTGAGTTGCTTAGCACTTCACCTGTTTCTGAGGATGACTTTGAACCTAGGATCCTCCTGTCTAAGCCTCCCAAGCCGCTGGAATTACAGGTGTGAGCTACCGTGCCTGGCTCTTTGCTATACTTTTGACTAATGAATCCAAGTGGGCATAGTAGGCACTCAATATGCTTTTTTTAATATTTATTTATTTACTTTAGTTGTACACAATGCGTTTATTTTTACATGGTGCTGAGGATCAAACCTGGGCCGCACACATGCTAGGCAAGTGCTCTACGGCTGAGCCACAACCCCAGCCCTTAATATGTTTTTACTAAATGAATAAATTCATGGTATTTTTTATACCTTTATTTATTTATTTTTATGTGGTGCGGAGGATCAAACCCAGTGCCTTACACACGCTAGGGACATGCTCTACCACTGAGCTATAACCACAGCCCCGACTAAATACTTCTTATTACATCAATAGACCTAGACTCAAAGCAATTCCCTTATGAAGCAATTATCAGATAATTCTAATACTTTTTTTCACACAAAATTCAAATTATGTATATTCTCCTTTTAACTTCACCTTCTCTTTTTGGTATAAGAATTAGGTAAGTATTATTGTTTCATTTTTACTGTCAGGATGTTATGCTCTGAACATTTGTGTTCCCCCAAAATTCCATGTGGAAATCCTAACCCCCAAGCTGATGATATCAGGAGGCAGAGAATTTGGGGACATGGTTAGGTCATGGGAGCAGGGCCTTCATGAATGGGATTAGTGACCTTATAAAAGAGGCCCAAGAGAGACCCCTGCTCCCTTCTACCTAGTGAGGACACAGTCAGAAGACACCCTCTATGAACCAGAAAGCAGGCCCTCACCAAACACAGCCTTGGTCTTAAACTTCCCTGCCTGCAGAATGATGAGAAACAAATTTCTGTTGTTTGTAAGCCACCCAACCTATGTGTGTTGTTGTTACAGCAACCTTAATGGACCAAAACGCAGGAAAAGTGATTTATTTATCCAAGCTCCTTCGTACCTAGAAGCCAAGTCCAGAAGTCCTGACTTGTCTAATAGAAAAACACAGCGATAGAATCCTTGCAGCAACTAACTAATGTAAACTATGCAGCAAACCAGGAATCACCTAGTTCCTACAGAATCCCAGCACTCCATAAAATAACCAACTAGTTGTAAATAATGTAAATATAAATTACTTCACCCAGTTTTCCACCATAGGAGGGAAGTGACCACCCAAAGGACTCACTTGATGGAATGGAGAAAGTGTCTTGGCATTCTCTAGGATAAAACTTGAAAGGGCTTTCATGGCTGAACTGTTTCTGCACTGTTGTCCCCTCTAAGCTGACACACAGAAAACACTGTGTGGCTGGAGATTGATTACAAAAATATAAACCCTTCTCTGAAGAGGTAGTCCAGCAACCAATTTACTTGAACGGATCACCCATAGTAAATGTTTAACCTTTGGGTATTCCAATGGATTGACCCACAGGAATGCCCTTTGTCTCTTAGGAATATGCTGTAAATCTTAAGACTTTGAGTCATAAAGCCACATGGCCAGGCGTGGTAGTCCCAAAGGGTTATCCCCTGGTAATAAGAAAACGAATAGTCAAGCACGTTGCTATAGAGACAAGGGATGAGTCACATTCTTGCCTTTCTTATTGGTCATCTTGGTCCTTTTAGGAATAGATAAAGCTTGTGCCTTTGTTACTTAGAGTTCTTACTACACCTAATTGCATGATCAAACTTCCTTTTAGCTACACTTATTCTCTTGCTCATCTCTATGAACCCTTTGGTGTCAATTTCATGCTGGGTAAAACTAACAAAGGATCTTGCTATACCAGGGAGTGCCTGGGAGTTTATAATTTGTACACATGCAATAAATGGCTCATTAACACCCAACCCAAAGCCTGTATAAGCTCTTCCAAGAAAAGTTTAAAAGGGAATACCATAAATTAGTAAAAATAACATTGAGTAACTGCTATGTAAAATCACTGTGGTCTTTGAAATAAGGGACAAGTCTATCATTAGCTCTCATGTGATAGGTTGGCCGATTTTTACTGAGACAGAAATTGTAGGTCCCTGATTTTGAAAAAGCAAGGACCCTGAGAGAGGCATCTCACCTAGAGGGCCTTAGGAACATTGAGGAAGCTGCTGGTGGTTGAAAGGTCCAGAAAGCACCTGGAGGAGGGGAATTTCAGTTAGGAAAGCCAGGAGAGAGCAGAAGGTGATAAGAGCAAAATGGGGAAAAACAATAAAGTAAAAGGAAAATAATAAGTTGGAGGAGAAAGCAGAGCAAACTTTTTATTTCTAGAGTCATTTCTAAATAGGAAAATAGAATTGGAGAGAAGGGTAAGAGAAAGGAAAATTATAGGCATATAAAAAGTGTGAGTGAATCTGGAACTCGCCAAAAAAAGAGAAAATTGCCAGAAATGAACTACAGTGGGCCAAATAAGGAAAGATGGCTCACAAAAGCTGACGCTCTTATGAAATACAAACAAAAACACTTTGGTGTTAAGTCTTGAGAGAGCAAAATATAGGAACAGCCAGAAAAAGGAAAACATGAAGATCTTTCTAGTTTTCACATTTTGCCCCAGGGAGCCCACAGCAAGTTTGGCAATTCTGTCCCCGTCCACATAGTGTCAACATGTCCAGGTGACAAGTGAGACATGGAGGCAGACATCAGGACATTTGGTCCCTCTGATGCCAATAGCTGGCTTTTGAGTTGGAAACGTGGAACATGTGGCTGGCAGACTTAGGGACTGGAGGACGCCTGGGTGTCACAGGGACACAGTTTATGTTTTGAAGACAGAGCAATTTTCAGTTCCAGAACAAACTGGCTCTGGCCATCTGCTGTGTTCCATTCTATTTGCCTGCACAGAGTCCTTCATTTCCAAGGTATTCTGTGGGGGTCTAATGTATGCCCCAAACATTTTATAAAAATCCACCGTCCCCAGCTCACTGAGTGAATTATCAATAGAGTGACAGGCTCCTCAAAACCTGATCAACAAATGAAATGGGATCCACGCAGTAATGTGCCAGATGCTGGTTTAGAAGGTCTCCCTGCCCAGGCTACAAATAGAACCCCTCAGGGGGTGCAGCAGGAGCTACAACCTGCTTAAGAGGGATGCCCTCTTTTCTTGGATGGGGAAGCCAACAGCATCAGAGTAAGAGGTAATCCAGGTACCGTGACAGGTAGAATGCTCCTTCTGCAGCCCAGCCTCGGCCTGGCCAGGTCCACCCTTCCTTATCTGTCCCTTAAACCTAACCCACTCTTGCCTTTAGCATTAATTACCACAAAAACCACATTCCTGGGCTGAGGTTGTGGCTCAGAGGTAGAGCTCTTGCCTAGCACGTGCACAGCCCAGGTTCGAGCCTCAGCACCACTTAAGAATAAAGGCATTGTGTACAACTAAACAAACAAACAAATAAATAAATATATTAAAAAAAAAAAAAACAAATTCCTACCACAGCTACATCTGGGTCCACAGGGCTTACGGCACAACCCTCAGGCTCTGATATGCACGCCTGCTGCTATTACTGTTATTCTCCATACAGCCCAAATCCAGAGCTACATACTTAACCACTATGCTAAACCGGCCCTTTGAGGAGACATAAAACAAGGCAAAAGAATAGAGAGTGTACTAGTTTGCTAGAGTTGCTGTAACATCAACTGGGCAATTCTGGAGGTCGAAAGTCCAAGACCAGCAGGCCAATCTCTTCTGAGACCTCTTCTGGCCACCTTCTCTCCGTGTTTTCACACAGTCTTCACTAAGTACATGTCTGTGTCCCAATCCTTTCTTCTTATCAGAACACCAGTTCTTTTTTTTTTTTTTTTTTTTAATATTTTTTAGTTGTAGATGGACACAATACCTTTATTTATTTATCTTTATGTGGTGCTGAGTATCGAACCCAGTGCCTCACCTGTGCTAGGTGAGTGCTCTACCACTGAGCCACAACCTCAGCCCCGCCCCCCCCCTGCTCCCCCAGCACCAGTTCTATTGGATTAGGGCATGCTCATTTTAACCTAGGTACCTCCTAAAGGCCCAGTCTCAAAATGCAGTCGCATTCAGAAGTTCTGGGGGTTAGGGCTTCAATATGAATTTAGGGAGGAACACAGTTCAGTCCACAAAAGAGGATCAGGAAAGGATGGGGAGGAGATGATTGTCATTTTAGCTAGTGTGGCCAGTGAGGATTTCTCTAAGGAGGTAATATTTGAGCTGAGACCTAAATAAGAAGGTGCAACCCATAAAGATGAGAAAGTGGGAACAGGAGGAACAACACTGAAAGTAGCAACAGGCAAGTGAGCTATGAGATGTCTTCTGCCCACATCCCTCAGAACAACCCCGTCCTCATAGGATGGCCCCTGGCAGCCATGTTGGCATTTTATGACTTCTCACCCTTGCTGCCATTGATAGAATCAGAAGCAAACTCCTGACACAAGCTGAGCATTTGGATTTTCTTATCTGAGAGCCAAGGTTTGGGCCCATGATGGGCTGTTAGTCATTTGGTTTGTGTGGCTGCATGTATGCCATGTAAACCTACGAGCATATTCTGCCTCAAGAAATGAAGAGTAGAAGCTGGGAGCCGTGGCGCACGCCTGTAATCCCAGCACTTGGGAGGCTGAGGTAGGAGGATTGTGAGTTCAAAGCCAGCCTCAGCAATGGCAAGGCATTTAGCAACTGTCTCTAAATAAAATACAAAAAAGGGCTGGGGATGTGGCCCAGTGGTCAAGTGCCCCTGAGTTCAATCCCCGGTACCAAAAAAAAAAAAAAAAAAAAAGAGTAGAGAAAGCTGGTCAGTGGAGATGAATCAAGAAGCCTGATAGAGGCTGGTGCAGTGATGCACACCTGTAATCCCAGCGGCTCAGGAGGCTGAGATAGGAGGATCATGAGTTCAAAGCCAGCTTCAGCAAAAGCAAGGCACTAAGCAACTCTGTGAGACCCTGTCTCTAAATGAAATACAAAATTGAGCTGGGGATGTGGCTCAGTGGTTAAGTGTCCCTGAGTTCAATTCCAGGTTCAACCCACCAAAAAAAAAAAAAAAAAAAAAAAAAAAAGAAAGAAAGAAAGAAAGAAAAAAAGCCTGATATAGGGAAGTGACCAGACAGAGAAAATCCTGAACTTAGGCTTGCTGAGGCTGATTTCTGTCACCTGCTACCAAGGAGCACTAATAAATACAGAATGTAGGCCCTCCTGGGATCCCACTGGAGGCCCCATGATTGTGGAGGACTGGATCCTATGTGCTGTTGACTTGAGCCAGCAAGCACTGGCTTTCAGTGTTGTTGCCATGGCTACTGCTGTTTGACTCATGCTCCAGAATTTCCCTCTGAAATGCACACTGCCCACGCATGACTGAGGGGGAGTCTTTTCTGGGAACTTGGTGTTGGGATGCACCTTCTTTGCTAGGCAGCGGGTCCCCGCCCATTGTCAGCTCAGCCTTGTTCAGATCCAAGATTTTCTGGCCTTCATCCCTGACCCATTCTCACAAGTTCTGGATTCTAACTTGTTCCATTCTCCAGGACTGTCATTCTACTGCCCACCTGTTCCTCATTACTTTCTGTCCTCTTCTTTTCTCTACATTCAAATCCTACTTCCTGCTCCCCACCCCCTCTGCAAAGAGCACATAGGCTTGCTTCATAAGGATCCTTCCAGACTTTTACTGAAATGGAGACAGTCAAAACACTCTCTGGGTGCATCTTCTCCAATCTGCCAGTCTGTCACATTGAAGAAGCAGAGGGAGGAGGTCAGCTGGTAAGTGTGGCTGCCACTGTTGATAAGTATCGCCTCCACAGAGCAGAAGTGCTCATGGTGCAAACAGAAATATGGGGCTTACCAGGGCTGTGGCAGGGTGGGGACAAAACAGGACTGACAGGCTCTGGCTGAGAGATCTTTCTAGATCTGCACGTTGGCAACATGTTGTACATAGTTTCAATGCTTCTCCTAGCAAGCAACCATAAATATCTCTGTGAAATGAGCTGGGGAGATCTGGTTTGTGCAGAAAAATCAGAGAACATGGAGGAGGATTTTCCCCTCCCTGCACTTTTGAAGGGCATATCACATGCTCTGAATCACAAGAGCAGGAACCAAGGTTGTGAACCTTTCGGAAAAGCCAAGAAGCTTTAGTTTAAGGCTGGTAGTTTAAACTGTGGAAGTAGATTGTCTACAAAAGCACCCATAAAATTGACTAAATCACACCCATAGTGAGACAGCAAACGGTGGTAGGTATTTTTCAAAAGAGGGATAATTCTTTCTAATCCAAGTTGTAAGATGAAGCTCTCCAAATGCCTTGTTATCATTTGTAGTAATGATATTCATGATCATGAAAACCTTAGAGCTACTTGCCCATGGTCCCATCAGAGTAAAGGTCATGGGTCTTACAATGGCATAGGGCCTCTGTTTGTTCCATAGCTAGTGTAGAATTAAATGGGGAGAGGAAATTAGATCATGAAAATTTGGCCTTGACAAGTGCAATTTAATTTTATGGAGAGGAGAATGAGCACTATAACATTTTAGTTAATAAGCTAGCCAATCCCAAAAAGCCAAATGCCAAATGTTTTTTCTGACATAAGGAGGCCCATTCACAGTGGGGTTGGGATGGGGAGCATAGGAGGATTAGAGGAACACTAGAATGGCCAATGGGGAGGGAGGAGATGGGAGGGGGCAAAAGGGTGAAGAAAAAAAAAAGATGGTAGAATGAGATGGATATCATTACCCTAAGTGCATGTATGAAGTCACCAATGGTATGAATATACTTTGCATACAACCAGAGATATGTAAAAATGTGCTCTATAAGTATAATATGAAATGTAATACATTCTGCTGTCATTTCTAACAACTTAGAATAAAAAATAAATTTGAGCCGGGCGCGGTGGCGCACGCCTGTAATCCTAGCACTTGGGAGGCTGAGGCAGGAGGATCGCGAGTTCAAAGCCAGCCTCAGCAATGGCGAGGCACTTAGCAACTCAGTGAGACCCCGTCTCTAAAATAAATACAAAAAAGGGCTGGGGATGTGGCCCAGTGGTCGAGTGCCCCTGAGTTCAATCCCCAGTACCAAAATAATAATAAATAAATAAATAAATAAATAAATAAATTTGAAAGAAAAAAAAAGAGCCTATCTGGGGGACAAAGAGAAAGTCAGGACTGGGAAACTGATTCCTAGTGATATCCTTGATATAGGCAAGAAAAAAAAAATTTAACTGTTACTAGTATAGTATTCCAGGAAGTAAACTGGACCCTTCAAAGGAGGTAGATAATAGTTTCTTCTATAACCATATAACCATTCTTACTCATTGCTCTTTTTTTTTTTTTTTTTTTTTTTGTACCAGGGATTAAACCCAGGGGCACTTAACCACTGAGCCACATCCCCAGCCTTTTTAAAATATTCTGTTTAGAGATAGGGTCTCGCAAATTGCTTAGGGCCTAAGTTTGGAGGCTGGCTTTGAACTCATGTTCCTCCTGCCTCAGCCTTCTGAGCCCCTGGGACTATAGGTGTGCCCTCCTGCACCTGACCTCAGTGCTCATTCTGCCTGTGCTGCCCATTCATTCATTCATTCACCATAACATCATCCATCATTTGTCTACTCTTTCCCAGACAGTGGTAGAGGCAGAGGACATAAGAGTAGGACAGACATGCTCCCTATCCTCAAGGAGCTCCTAAACACTGGATCTGACGCACACATAGACAACGGACTACATGACAGCGGGGTAACTGCTGGAGTAGAGGAAGCTGCCATGTGTATGGGAGGACAGAGAAGGAATGATTGATCTTTCCTGGGAGTAGGGAAGGGCCAACAGAAACAGCCCCACCAGAGCCAGTGGTCTGCTTATTGCCAGGTGTGGTGGCAATAAAAGTGAACATTGACATTGGGTTTATTATGTGCCAGGAGTAATCCAGGCATTTTCTATCCGTGTGTGTGTGTGTGTGTGTGTGTGTGTGTGTGTGTGTGTCTTACTGGATGGAACCCAGGAACATTCTCTCTCTGAGCACTTTTGTTAGCCTCAACCTTGCAATCCTCCTGCCTCAGGCTCTCAAGTAACTGGGATCACAGGTGAGTCCACCACACCTGGCTTAGGCATTTTCTATGCTTTAACTCATTTAGTCATCACAACAACCCAGTGGGCTAGTAATGGTTATTCTCCTTGTTTTGCTGATGAGGAAACTGAGGCACAGAAAATCAAACAACTTGATCAGAGTCACACAACCGGTAAATGGCAGATTTGGGGTTTGGCGGGGAGGCCTTGAATCTAGGCTGTGAACCACAATGCTATACTACTGATCCGGGAGCACTCAGGGCCCTGGAGATGCATAGGGAGATGAGTGGGTGTGCTATCATCAGATTCTGAATGGCCTCTAATGTCACATGCTTTATTGCAGTGTGAGGGACTTGCTTTAGAGTGCTAATGCAAGGGCTGGATAAATGAGAGGAAGAGTCAGGAAGGAGAAGACCAAGAAGAGGCTATTGTGATACTCTGGGAGAGTGCCCAGAGCATGGCAATGGGAATGGCAAGGGCTTCTCTCCATTTAGGGTTAGAGCTGGATGGAAATAACCTGGCATGCATTCTACCACTTGAGTCAGAACCCATAACTGAGCACAGTCATCATTTCTTGCTGAACTTAGATACTGTCTCAGAATCCTTCTCAACACAGTGCTTCATGCAGCTACTACCGATCAGCAGCAGTGGAACATTAGATGAAATCTATTTTTCCTTCCTCATTGGGACAGAAAATCCAAGGGTGAACTCTAATAGTACCCAGTGACAGAATGCCTGAATGAGGACAAAGTGTGCTCACATGACTCAGAGGCCTTTGCCTTGGTGCCTGAATGGAAAGTGACGCTGTTCATTGTGACAAGGAACAGAAGAGTGGGTTGAAAGGGAAAGCCATGGGTTCTGTTTTTCATATCCTCAGATCTGAAGTCCAGTAGTGCATCCGAGCATAAAGGTTGAAATAAAAATGTATGTCTGAGCTCACGGGAGGCTCAAACTGACACTGAGAGTGAAGGCCCAAATAGGCAGAAGGGTAGAAAATGGAACCTTGGGGGACTCCAGTCTCGAGGCGGCCTAAGGAGAAAGGAGAGAGCAGTCTGATGGTCCCCTGAAGGTCATATCCAGATGGAGGTAGTCAGGGGTGACTCTCTCTCTCTCTCTCTCTCTCTCTCTCTCTCTGTCTGGTACCAGGGATTGAACACAGGGGCACTTAACCACTGAGCCACATCCCCAGCCCTTTTTTATATTTTATTTATAGGCAGGGTCTCACTGAGTTGCTAAGGCTAACTTTGAACCCTTGATCCTCCTGCCTCACTCTCCTGAGCTGCTAGAATCACAGGTGTGAGCCACCATACCTGGTAGGGGTGATCTCTCTTGAGTAGAGGTCAAGAGCAAGGATAAAGGTTACAAGGGGGATCCAATAATAGAGACATCCTTGCTGCCAACCTGCAGAGGGCATCTTCAGGAGTATGGTGTGGATGGGCACAACTTGCATGGTTTGGTGGCTGAAAAAGAAGATGAAGAATATAAAGCTACTCTCTCCAAACATTTGGAGGAAGGGTTAAGAGGAGAAACCAGAGCACACTGAGAGAAAGAATCAGCATAAGATCGAAGTTGGAGATAGGAAGTGAGAGAACAAGGAGGGCTGAAGGCATGAACTAAGAACAGGGAGGATTTCTTTTTGGAGAGAGTATGTCCTTGTCCCCGAGAGTAATTTTACATCTACCAATGTGATTCTTTTTTGTGTGTGTGTGTGTGTGTGTGTGTGTGTGTATACATACATATATGTATGTATATATATATATATATATATATATATATTTGTGTGTGTATGTGTATGTGTATAT
Organism: Tamias sibiricus; assembly: GCA_025594165.1. Classification (NCBI taxonomy): domain Eukaryota; kingdom Metazoa; phylum Chordata; class Mammalia; order Rodentia; family Sciuridae; genus Tamias; species Tamias sibiricus. The sequence continues at coordinate 53,603,700 of CM046659.1, forward strand.
ATATGTATATATTTGTGTGTGTGTGTGTGTGTATGTGTGTTTGTGGTGCTCATGATTGAACCTAGGGCTTTGTGCATGTGAGGCAAGCACTCTACCAACTGAGCTATATCCCCAGCCCCTTGATATGATTCTTGCCACTAGTTCAGGGCTCTTTTGGGGTCACTACTTTATCCCCAGTGGCTAGCAAAACATAAAGCACTTAACACATATGTGCTGAATAAAGAGAACTAAGTGGATGATTGACATCTTTTTTTTCTCGGACATGAAGAAAGGAATAACTGGGACTGCTGTTTTTGATAGTGGGGGATGGAGAAAATCATTTTCACTAGTGATAAAAAGTGGGGTAAAAGATGTGAGTATAGGAGCAAAGGAAGTGGTAGGCCTAGCCATGACTAAATTAATCAGAATTCATGTCAACCTTTACCAGAATCTTCACTCTTAAAGGTTAAGAGAGGGAGCTGGGACTGTACTCAGTAGTAGAGTGTTTGCCCTGCATGTGTGAGGCCCTAGCTTCAATCCAAGTACCACAAAATAAAGAAAAAAAGAAAGTTATTTAAAGGGCAAGAGAGGAAGGAATGGCAACAGTCATTGCCTTCAGAAATACACACCAGAAGTCCTGTGACCAAGGCTTCCAAAGCTTAGTAGTTAATGATAGACGTGGCACTTCCTTTATAATTTTTTTTCTCTTATGAGCTAACACCCAAGATAAATACAAAGTAATCAGCTCTATTTTCTAGCATTTCTCTGGTGGGAAGAAGCTTTCTAAGATAAATATTTTTTGAGATGGGCTACTTTTTCAAAGTAAATGTGATCGAGTCTGGGGAAGAATGTTCTTTCCACATATGTCTTTTCTCCTCTTGGGCTTTATAAATTTTTTAAATGTTCTTTTTGTTGTTGTTGTTGATCTTTTGCTACAGTATGTAAGGAAGCAAAACGGCATAGCTGTTTGCCAAAAAACACAGTAGTAGCAGCTACATTATCATCTTGTGCCTCTTTATAATTAAGATGAAGTTGATTTGAAATGTCTCTTTATTCCTTTAGCATATAATAATTTCTGCTATTCCTTTGGCTCATTCTCATTTGCTTATCTGCTTTTTCTGAAGGGTAAGCATTTATACATGTCAATAATTTCTAGGTGACTGGGTTGCTTAGGCAGTTAATTGCATCACTCCCAGCTTCTCACCACTCCTACATTCTCAAACATCAGTGACCTCTTGAGCAGGAACCAGGTCTACCTCCTGAGGACACTGAAGATGCCCCAAGGGCTGAGATTCCCACCTCCTAAAAGAAATAAAACCCCTGTTCTTGGGCTGGGGTTGTGGCTCAGTGGTAGAGCACTTGCCTAGCATGTGTGAGGCACTGGGTTGGATTCTCAGCACCGCATATGAATAAATGAATAAAATAAAGGTCCATCAACAACTAAAAAATACGTTAAAAAAAAAAAAAAAAAAAACCCTGTTCTTCATCGGGGCTACAGGGTTAAGCACTAGTTCCTTAAATTCTTAGAGGCAAGGTGTTAGTAAAAAGTGCCAGCTAGGTCTTGCCTCAGAGGAACTCCAGGTTTAGGTTCCCTAGAACTGTAGAAGAAGCGAGTTACAAAGAAACCGGTCCCTCTGACCATTGTTCTCTAAAGTTGAAATCTTGTAGAGTAGTATGTTAGTGTTTGGGGTCAGGTCTCTGGCTGTTTTTGAAAGGAAAAAAAAAAAGGGTGTTGACACTTCCTCCTATTATCACAATGGAAATGAAATCAGGAGTTTCCGCATGTGGACATCATTACAGCACCTCCCACTCCGGCTTTAGAGGCATTTACTGTGTGTTCCAGTGAAAGTCTCCTTGGGGGATCCCTTCTTTCTCTGTTGCTACAGGTGATCCTGTTCAGGCATTTTGAATCTCAGGATTGTAGGACAGCTGGAGAAGCCAGCCATAGAACTCAAGCCAAATAGCAAGTGCTATTGGCAGAGTTGGCAGGAAGGGCTTGTGGAACCCTGGAGATCTTCTTCAGGGGAAGAAGCCCGCCCCCTGCCCCCGCCACTGCCCCAGTGTGAGCCCAATGGGGAGGAAGTCAAAGGAACCTCTGTGGCCGCAGGGATGCAGCGGATGGTAGGGCATTTAAAACACACAGTGAGCTGCAGCATAATCCCCTGTGCATGATGGCCTCAGGGGGAAGGGGCAATGAGGACAAGGGGAGTCCTTGGTACAATGAGGGGACAAGAGCTCCCATCCTCATATTCAGACAGAGCTTTAAATTTGGACTTTTATGCTAATTGCAAATGAGGTTATGAATTCAAACACAAAGTTGAACTTATAGGAGGGAAATAAAACTAAAATCCAGGGGCTGGGGCTATGGCTCAGTGGTAGAGCACTCGTCTCACATGTGTGAGGCCCTGGGTTCGATTCTTAGCACCACATAAGTAAAATGAAGGTATTTTGTCCACCTACAACTAAAAAAAGCCCATTATGCAATTTTAATTTTAAAGACAAACATTAAAATACACTATTGTGATAAGAGAACTAAAGGGACTCCATCTTGTTCTTCAGCAGCCATCTTAGGAGTTCCGAGAAATAGTTCTGTTTCTCAGAAATAATAGAATACGGAAAGTCCTGCCTGTGTACCCATTAATCGTTACCTAGATAATAAGCTTGACAGCATAAAAACAGCAATTCCTATACAATGTAAAATTGCTCTCTTTGGTTTCCATTTTTCCTAGGCAAATACCTTGTCAGAGATTGATTGTCTGGACGTTAGTAACCATTCTCTAACATGTACCCAACTAGGGTCATCATGACCCCATTCCCTTCTATTTGATCATTGCTATACCAACCTGGAAAGTCCCGTGGGAAATATTATTGTACCCATTGCTTTGTCTTGTTAACTACCTAGATTCAGCTTCTGTACCATGGCTTGCTTGCATTGGCTGAAACCCTGCAATTGAATATTCCGCCCTCTGTGGTTTTGCTCTTTATAAACCCTTAAAAAATCACTGCCTGCGCGCCATCTTGTCACACTGTGTGATGTGTGAGGATGGTGGCCACTGATCAACTTAATAAAGGCTTTTTATTGGCTCAAGTGTGACGTGGCTTGGAGTTTTAATTGGCATTATGCTGGGTACAACATTTTTTGGTACAACATTTTTGGAGGCCGCAGCGAGACGCTTTTTCCTTGCCCTGTCACACCCAAATTAACTTCCTGTCGCAGTCTCCTGGACTCCGTCCTGGAGTAGAGGGGAGCTCCTGAGAGACATTTCTCAGCCTCGCTCCTGGGAGGATTCCAGTCTGCCATCAGGACAATTTAAAAAAGCCACCTGTGATCTGTGATCTGGTGAGTTAACTCTGGGGGAAGAGGTCAGACTGGATGCAGTCGCTTACACAGAGTCCCAGGACCAGGCGAGACGTCGCTCTGGTTCACTGGTGGGCACCCCTGTGTGGTGTGGCCCAATCTGGTCATTGTCTGTCTGTTCGTCTTTCTGTTGTCCGCCTGGTTTATGGCTATCTGTGTCTTTGCTTTGCTCTGTGTGCTGAGTCTCTTTTTAAGTCAGTCAACCGTGAGAACCAGTCAACTCAGTGTGTGACAGTCTTAACCTGTTTCTTAGACAATTTTCAAGATTTCCAGAAACGTGCTTCTGACTATGGAATGTCTGTTAACAAATTAAATTTATGAAAATTCTGTGAATTAGAATGGCTTATTTTTTAGGTCGGTAGGCCCTCACAAGGAACAACTAACCTCCCTACTGCCCTAGAGTCCAAAAAAAATTTTGTTTTCAGGCAACAAGATATCCAGATCAAATGATTTATATACAAATCTAGATTGACATATTTACTGATGAACGTAAATGGCTAAAATGTTGCATTACAGGTTACAAGTCTTCTGATTCAGAGCTCCGAAGAAAGAGCACCATTTTATTGGCCCAAAAGAAACCTGTTAATCAGAAATCCCCTGGACCCCTGGTTTTAGATAACTCTGAAGCTGAGACTACTTTCCTCTTGGAACCTCCTCCCTACCCGGCGCCCAAATCCATCCCCTCTCATTTTCCCTTCTCCAACCCTTTCCTCCTTGCCCCTCCCTCCTCACCTTCACCTCCCTTGTTTCCACCATCCCTTTCACCTCAGGCACCTCCCTCCTCTGCTGGGGTCCAGCCCCAATGGGGATCCAGGGGGTCCTGAAGGATAAATGGCATCGCATCGGAGCAAGGAATGGGACGAGGAATTGTTCTATTTGAGTGATCTCCAGAGAGAGAGAGCTAATCCTGTTTTCTCTGGGTCTTTATTTATATGCTTTTTCTTTTATTATAGGCACAAAATCATTCCAACAAAATGCGTCATTAATCTATAGTTTCCAGATATGTCTAATTCTCCCAAGATGTAACAGTCCTTTATTTAACAGGTGCCAGACTATGTAACCAGACTGTGTCTCCTAACCTAATCTTATAACTTTAGAGTATACCTACACCTGAAAGCTTATGAGTCTAAAGGTATTTCTATAATCATCAATAACTCTTGTAGTCCTTCTTTTAAGAAACACATGTCCTATTCTAATTTTAACATACAGTGCCTATTTTTTAAAGATTGGTGAGGTGGAACAGTGAGAGTGGAAAAGGAACAATAGATCATACCTGTTGAGTTGCTTTCTCAGAGTTTTTTAAATTCTTTTGTTAAAGTGCACCAGGCCTTAAATATTTGTAATCTTTAACTAAAAGGTAAGCTTTGTACATCAACCCAACATGCCAACAAATTTGCCATCAATATTAACTATGTGTTTTCCAACCTCATCATAAATCCCTGTGTAAGGTTAAAAAAAAAAAAAAGGTCTATTGGAAGATACCATTATCTTCCTTTAATCAAGTAGGTAATATATGTTTGGCCCTGTACTGTGGGTAAAATAATTCTTTCTCTGTAATTAGGCCTTTGCAGGGGTTTTGGCTTTAAAATAGGAAGCTCGGTAGGAATTATTAACTGAGCTTAATAATTATTAATTGTTGCCTTAGTTTCTCCCAGACAACTGTGGGCATTTCTCAATTATGTTTTTAGACCCATTCTGTAAATATTCTTGCATGTCTGAACAACATGTTTTTTCTCTCTTGGAGTTGGCAAATTTTCTGTCATCCATACAGTGGGTACTGGAACGCCTTCACAACTCCTCACCTTCTCCTCCATTGTCTCCACCTTTCCCATCGTCAGGTGTCCTCTCCATATTTCACAAAATCCTTCTTTTACTGATCAACCACAGAGCCTCACCTCTCTTTTAGAATCAGTTTTCTATACCCACCAGCCCACCTGGGATGACTGTCAACAACTTCTCCAAACTCTGTTCACATCTGAGGAATGAGAACGCATCAGACGCAGACGAGAAGCTCAGAAATCTATCTTGGGTGCTGATGGCTGGCCCACAGATGACCCTGTTCTGTGGGAAGCCATGATTCTCTCTGTCTGTCCCAACTGGGACCCCAATGAAGATACAGGTAAGGAGGCTGTAAACCGGTTTTGCCAGACTCTACTGTGGGGAGTTCAAACCACCCATAGAAGGCCCAATAGACATATTAAACAGCTTCCAGGGAACCAGACCTGATCTACGAGATGTCCCCTGGGAGAAACCGGAGGAAACCCTCTTCACGGATGGAAGCAGTTTCATGATAGATGGTGTCAGGTATGCCGAAGTGGCTGTAGTCACCAATGACAAGGTAATCTGGACCCAAGTGTTGGGACATAAGACCTCAGCTCGAAGGGCAGAACTCATAGCTCTAACTCAGGCCCTCAGGTTTGGAAAAGACAAAACTGCCAACATTTATATGGACAATAGGTATGCTTTTGCTACAGCTCAGGTGCATGGAACCATCTATAAAGAGAGAGGTTTATTAACCTCAGGAGGAAAGACTATTAAAAATGTTCCAGAAATTCTGGCCTTGCTGGAAGCCATTTGGCTACCAAAAAGAGTTGCTATCATACATTGCAAGGCCCACCAAAAAGGAGAGACATTAGAGATACAAGGAAATAATTTTGCTGATCAAGCCGCCCTAAGACCAGTGGGGCCATTAACTGTTCTTCCAGTCCTCCCCGAGCAGATCCTGCCTTCACAGCCTATTTATTCTGAACAAGATAAAATCAAAATTAAGCAGCTTGATGCCCACAAAGACTCTGATGGGTGGGCTATACTCCCAGACAGCAGAGTTTACCTACCAGAGGATATCAGCCGAGTCCTCTTCCATCACCTACATCAAGGGACCCATTTGGGTGAAACCAAAATGATTGACCTGCTCAAGATGAAGTACCACTTCCCAGGACTTTACTAAAGTAAAAGTCAACAGGTGTAGATATAAATATTTACTGTTTTTGTAGACACCTCCTCGAGGCGGACAGAGGCATTTCCCACCTAAACAGAAACTGCCCACATTACAAGAGATTATTCCCAGATTTGGCCTCCCCTTATCTATAGGGACCGACAATGGCCCTGCCTTCATGGCAAAAATAACTAAACCTTTGTCTAAAACCCTAGAGATTAATTAGAAACTCCACTGTAAAACTTTAACCAAGTTAATTTTGGAGACTGGCAAAACATGGGTAGACCTCCTTCCCTTTACTCTCCTTCGTGTCTGCTGCAATTCCTATAAACAGGGAATAACCCCTTTAAAATTATGTTGAAAAGACTCCCACCTTTGTTAATGTCAGTGCCCAGAAAGTTAATATAACTACTTGTCATTGGGGAAACATACCTAAATTAACACTGGGTGATTTACTAGGCCAAAGACTTTGTTTTCATACCTCTAGCTTCAATCTCCAATACTCGCCCTACTAAGAGTCTTGTACCAGAAACATCATCCCACCAGGGGGTTATAACAATTACCTGATTGCCCCCAAAGGGACATGGTTTGCCTGTACTTCTGGTCTAACACCTTGCCTTAATCTATGGTTATTTGGTCAAACTAGGACAGAAATGCAAACTCCATGGGCTGAATTCTATCCACATTGCTCCTCAAGTATATTATTATAACGGACAAGCAGGAGCAGAACATTTTGAAACAAACAGAGTCAAAAGGGCAGCACCAGTATTGGTACCGTTGTTGGTAGCAACTGGAATAGCAGGCTCTACTGCTGTAGGAACAACAGCATTAATACTCCAAGGTCAGAATTATAAATTGTGCAGTACCCAGATAGACAAAGACATATCAGAATTAGAAAAGTCTGTATCCAGGCTAAAAGAATCCCTAAACTATTTAGCAGAGGTCACCCTACAAAATAGGAGAGGTCTAGATTTGCTGTTCCTAAAACAGGGTGAATTGTGCATGACATTAAGAGAACAATGCTGCCTTTATGCTAATCATTCAGGTGTCATCAGAGATAGTTTGTCTCTAGTAAGGAAGAGACTAAAAGAAAGGGAGGAAACCCGCAAAAAAACAAGAAACCTAGTATGAACGTTGGTTCTCCTGGTCTCCATGGCTTACTACTTTAATCAACACTATAGCTGGTCCCCTGCTTATTATACTTTTAATACTTATGTTTGCTCCATGTGTAATAAACTGTGTAAACAACATACATTCAACAAAACATCCAATGTGTCAAGCTCATGGTATTGCGTGCCCATTATGATCAGTTGACCTCTAGAAACTTAAATAAATTAGACACAGATGTGTAACAACAAAGATTTGTCTATTCCCATAAGACCAGTGGGGAATGTGATAAGAGAACTAAAGGGACTCCATCTTGTTCTTCAGCAGCCATCTTAGGAGTTCCGAGAAATAGTTCTGTTTCTCAGAAATAATATAACACGGAAGCCCTGCCTGTGTACCCATTAATCGTTACCTAGCATAATAAGCTTGACAGCATAAAAACAACAATTCCTATACAATGTAAAATTGCTCTCTTTGGTTTCCATTTTTCCTGGGCAAATACCTTGTCAGAGATTGATTGGACGTTAGTAACCATTCTCTAACATGTACCCAACTAGGGTCATCATGACCCCATTCCCTTCTACTTGATCGTTGCTATATCAACCTGGAAATTCCCGTGGGAAATATTATTGTACCCATTGCTTTGTCTTGCTAACTTCCTAGACTCAGCTTCTGTACTGTGGCTTGCTTGCATTGGCTGAAACCCTGCAATTGAATATTCCGCCCTCTGTGATTTTGCTCTTTATAAACCCTTAAAAAAATCACTGCCTGCGCGCCATCTTGTCACACTGTGTGATGTGTGAGGATGGTGGCCGCTGATCAGCTTAATAAAGGCTTTTTATTGGCTCAAGTGTGACGTGGCTTGGAGTTTTAATTGGCATTATGCTGGGTACAACATTTTTGGTACAACACTATCATGTTTTAATCCTACTTAGCCATTTGTACATTTTTAAAAATAGGCTAAGCTTCAAAAGTGGAATTGGCTCCACTTCCTTCCACTTTCCTGTGAAATAACTAGGACTTAAGGATTCTGAATAACCCATGCTTATGAAGACGTTACTCAGGAAAACAATCCTATATCCTTCTCCTGGTGGACAAACATTTCCATGTTACCCCTGAGTGTATTGCCCCAGAGGGATCAGAGCCAGCTTCTTCTACCCATGTCAAGGCTGCCAAAACTCGAGCAGGACCACAGATGCCAACAACTCCAGCCCGTGATTCAACTTCCTCTAGACACTGACCATCTCTACTCCTGAAGTGGGTCCATTCATCTACTGAGCCCTGGGGAAATTTTAACACAAAGATGCTCCTCAGCTTACAGTGGGGTCACATTCTGATTAAACCCATCCTAAGTTTAAAATATCCTAAATTAAAAATGCACTGAATCCACCTAACATACCAAACATCGCAGCTTAGCAACACAGCACACCACAGAGCTTCATGATTGTGAGGCCAGCAGGAGCTGTGGCTGACTGCCTGGCATCTCCAGAGGGACCACACTGCACATCCCTGGCCAGGGAAAAAATCCAGATTCAAAATTCAAAGCCCAGCATCTACTGAGTGTGTATCATGTTTGCAAAGTCAAAAACAGGGAAGTTGAACCATGGTAAGCTGGGGACATCTGTATCTGAAAGATTGTATGAAAAGAGAAATAACATCATCTTGGTTTCTCTTGCATGAGGGGAAATGAATCTCATGACAACTTATGATTAATGTTTCACTGCAGAACTGAGGTCTTGATGCTCTTCAAAACCTTTGGTGTGAAAGACGACAATAACACTCATGATTCTTGTGGCAGTTCAGACCATTGTCAGTTACTGAAGTTGCACCTCGAGGCTAGAAATGCGTTTAGGTTATTAATGAAATCAGAAGGGAATTCAGGCTCTTGTCTAAGGCCCAGGACACATACATACAAAAATCATCCAGAAAGACAGACAAACAAGCAGTGTTATCTCTGGGGGACAAGAACCATAATCCCTTTTCAGCTCAACCCAACAAATATTTGTCAAGGTTAACTCTGTACAAATATCGTGCCAGGTCCAGGAGGAGAGAAGGTTTGCGACTTGCCTCAGAGAGAGACTTGCTGGTAGTTTGTCATTCAGACTTTAGGCTTTGGAGTAAGACCAGTAGCAGAGCGTTTGGCAGAGAACCTGTCATATACAGCGCTTTGACTTTTTGGCCATAAGCTTTGCTCTCACCAGCCCTGCCAGGGACTGGGCTCCTACTCACAGGTCCCAGTCCTTGTCTCTGTTCCTGCATTGTGTTGCCAGAGCTGGCAGAAGCCGGGTACCTTTTTGGCTATCTGCTCAAGTCCCTTAAACCTTGACATTGTTTCTCCTCCTCTCCAGGATGTCTACCTGTGGCCAAAGCTGAACCTTCAGTGCTGCCTGCCTGGGTTTCTAGGATCCATCCCTGGTCTGGCCTGTCCTTCTACCAATTAGATACAGAAAAAGTCAATGTTATCATTGAAAAGACCTCTGCTATTTCCAGCTCCCGGCAAATCCATCTCCTTGAACCTCACCTTCAATCATGTCATACCTGCTCAGAAACTATTACTGACTCCCCATGTGAACAGCAGGCTGCATCCTGCTCTGAGTTACTCCATGATGTGTAGAACAATTGTTTTCAGGCTGTGCCTAACCCCAAGTTACTCCATTTTGTAAAGTAGTTGTTCACCTTGAGTGACTACATTTTGTGTATTAAGTGCAGAGGTGAATTACTTTACACCTTGTTTTTGCAAATAAATGACCACCATCTGCCTAGTACAACCATAAAGCACAAATTGGTAAATAAATTACTTGTACTAATAAAGTGACCACCTGTGAACTTATCAAATAAAAACCACATTGTTTGCATGAGTGTATCAACCAGGCCTATGAATTTATCAAACACACGGGACCACCAAATGAAGCAACCCCTTCACTTGAGACCCATAAAAGGAAGAGTACCCTAAGACTGGTTGCAGTGACACACACCAAACTGTCATGACACTGTCCGGTAGACTTGGCATGTGATGAGCAGGCCACGAACCTCTGACTCTGTCCCTGGGTTTCAGTTCAGCTTGAAATTCAAGCTTAAAATGACCCACTTAGAGACTGCCTGCTCTCTGGACCCTGGCCTAGAATAAATTCCACACTCTGACAGGTCTATGCCCTGAATAGGTGCTTATGCTAGTTCAAAATTTATCTGATCACCTACGGTAACTTCCATTTGTATCTGCTGTCTATCTTTGCTCTCATAGCAGCTTCCTGGACCTCTGTGGCCACTTTAACCCTTTCTTAATATTTCTGTAATCTATATACATATGTATCTTTTATATATATTATATTTTATATACACACATATACTTATATGTCATATATAATATATACATATATCATTTTGTGAAGTATGATGTATTATAAATATTAGAAATTAAGATCGGAATGAATGGAATAAAAGTTCGTATGGTCACCCGGCCTAAGAGCCACAAGTACTCAGTGAACAGCAACCAACGAAAGTGGTGTAGCTTGTGGATTTATAGTGTTGTTTTTTTTTTTTTAATAAATTCTGACATTGTGGAAAAACACAAAAGCATTTGGTCTATGCTAATGGCATAACTTGTTCACGACACTTCTCAATGAAGATGAAATCTTAGCCTGAGGATACTGAACTGGTATGATCTAGCCCAGCCACCTCTTTAGTTTCATTTCTTTCTTCTCACCTACATGTCACATACTGGCCTTAGTGGGCAAATGGTGTTCCTTTAATAAGTTCTGACCTTTCCTTCCTGTGTCCTTTCCTCTTATTGGAGCTTGATGGGATTTCAACATAGATAGAGAAGATGGCCAAAGGAAACAACATAAACAAAAACACAGACATGAAATTGCACAAACTCCAGAGAGGAGACACGTTTGGTCATTGGATATTGGACATTTACCATCCCAGGATCGTAACTCCTAGGGGAAAGGAAACCAAAGAGACCACCTGGTCTACCCTTGGCCTTCATGGAAGAATTTTCACTCCTATTCTATACTATTGGACAGTCTAAGAACTAGAGAGGTTAAACAGCATATGTGAGGGCAGGCAAAAAGAAAAAAAAAATGTTCAGACAAATTGGGGTGGTCCTACAGAAGAAGGCCTTTAATGCCAGGTTAAACAACCTGTACTAAATTCACTGGATAACAGGGATGAACAAAAGCTTTCACTGGAGTAGGGACATTGTCAGAGGTAGGCTTTGAAGCAGTGTTTTCAAATTGTGGGATATGGCTCTTTATTGGATTGCAAAGTTCATTTAGTAGACTGTGAATTTAAAAATACCAAATGCAATATTGCTTTGTGAGTTTTATGAGTTTTATACTGGCTTGTACAGTAAAATGCAGTATATTTCTTTTCTTATATCTTTATTTTTATTTATTTATTTTTATGTGGTGCTGAGGAGCGAACCCAGGGCCTCACGCATGAGAGGCAAGCACCCTACCACCGAGGGACAACCCCAGCCTAGTATATTTCTTATTGTGAGTCATGGTCTGAAAAGTTTGAAATTTCCAGTTTTAAAAAGATTAATCTGGATAAGATTGAATGAGGGTGCAGAGGAGGTGTCTGGAGGCTGGGAGACCAGTCATAGCCCAGTGGGCAGTAAGAAGGGTCTGAGTAGGAAGGAGAAGCTATAGGAAGAGAAAGGTTGGGCATGGGGGGATTCTGTGGGTGCAAGAGTCTCAGGATGGGGGAATTTGTTGGACATGTGGCTCAGGGATAGGGAAGAAGCAGGCAGGGATGAGTAAAAGTCAAAAGAGGAGTTGGAAGAAGGGGCTGGTGTAAGGAGCATCATAGGAGAATAATGGAAAGACGCATAACCACCAAGTTCAGGAATGGTCATGGCCCAGCCAGAAACACCAGCCACTCAGATGTTTCCAGCAAAGAAAGGGAAGGAACCACCTGGGTTGGAAAGGCCCTTGGAGAGTATCCACAGTGGGAAGCCCTCCCTCTCAGTATCCTCTGGGCCACAAGCCTGCAGGATGCTCTTCCCCACCTTCTCCTCTACTCTGCCAACCTTGGAATAAGTGCATGGCTGCCTTTTGGTTTGTCACCATCGAAATTTCTACGCTATTGTTGTTTCCACCCTCGCCACCACCAAAGGGCTTTACACACGTTACCTTGTTTAAATCATTTTTACCTCAGGACTTGGTCCTACCATTATTCCAATTTTACAGATTAAAAATAAGAAACGCAATGACATTTGAACACTTGGCCCTGTTCACAGTTAGTAAGTGACAAAGCTGGACTGTGAAGCCAGGCAGTTAGACTTCGTGATCACTCTTACTCACTGAAATGTACTGCTAGTTACAGAGAAATGGCGGAGAGCAAAGGCAGTGGATGATGAGGCAGTTAGCCACAGCAAAAGCTGGAAGATGTCAATGAAGATGTCAATGAAGATGTAGCACTCCGATACAGAGTGGGACCTCTCATGGTTCCGCTTCCTTAATTCCTTCTTAGAAATTCTAGTGGGATTTGTTGGTCTAGGAGTTATCTGGAGAATCATCCTCCCCTCTGCCACCACCTACAGGGTGGATGTGAAAGGCATCATCTCTAATTTTAGTAGAGGGTGGGTTGGTTTGTTGTCGACCATGAACTGTGCAGCCTCCATCAGAATGTCCTCCCCAGTTTTCACTGTGGTTAGGGCCAGTGAGGCCTTTCTCTGAAGTTGCTTTAAGTGAATCCAGATTTGGAGCCAGGGATCCATTTGGAGGCCTCAGGCCCTAGTACTATCTATAGAGTTGCCCCTCCACCCCTCTACTCCATCATCTCTCTTTTCCCACTTCCCACCTCCAAACTCTTGCCCCTTTTCATGGTCCAGTTCACATCCCTGTTCAACATGCCTCAGGTGTGTGTCACCCAATCAAATGTTAGGATTGGTTCTGTCCTAACTCTAACTGCAGACAGTGCAGGCAACTCTCTGAAGCTCAGTTTCCCAGCTGCTGAATGGCTCTAGCAATATCCCAGGACCTGTCTGCCTCTCACCTGTACCTATAATAGCTCATGTTGACAATTCTACACATCAGCTCCCTCTGGAACTCCCATTGAGCCCTTCCCACATTCTGCCCAGCTCATAGATCTGAGCCTTGTGGAGGGTTAAGCAAGGCTTCCCCAGCTCACGCCAAAGACTCATGCTCTTCACAAGCAGCTTGGTGATGACTCACTGCCCAAGGCCTTCCTCCCCCGCTTAATTTCAGGAAATGACTTATGAAAATAATCTGTATTTTTATTTCTATGTTTTAATTTTTTTAACAGTAGAAACTTTTGACAGGGAATAAAAATGACAATTCCCAATACTGTTAACAGTACACACACACACACACACACACACACACACACAAACACTCACCCACACAGGCACTCACACTCCGAAAGGGATTTTTAAAATCAAGCTTACAAGGGAGGGGCATATAGGATTCTACAGGTGAAGTGGTGGAATGTTAACTACGTTGCTGTAAGCTGCCTGGTACCGAAAACCGGGAGGATAAACTCTCGGAGGCAGAGTTAAGCTTTTACTACTTTTACTTCTACTTTCTTAGAGCTTAGAGAGGGAAAGAAAGATTTTTAGAGAGAAAGATTAAAGCGAGCTTTTTAGAAAGATAGAGCTTAGCTTAGAGAAAGATTAGAGCTTCTTTCTTCTCTCTTCTTTCTTCCTTCTTCTTTCTTCTGTCTTCTGTCTTCCTCAGGAGTCTCGGCCTAACTCTGACCAGTCATTACTTCTTCTATCTGGTTTCTCTTCTGTAACCGCTCTGCCTATGTTCTGGCCGCTCTGATTCTTCTGACCGACCGAGTGACTGCCCGACTGGCTGAATTCTCTGTTCTCCTAACTCGGACCGCTTTCACCCGGTTATATACCTTCAGCTTTTCGGGTGCCTACAGGTGCGTCACATACATATCAGGTGGAACTTATGGCTTCCAGCTAGCTACAACAGCCCTTCCTAATTAGGGCTCCTTCACGTTGCCCCATTGTTCCCACAAGAAACACTTAAGAAAGTGCTTCAATCAAGACAGGAAAAAAACAAAGACAGACAGGAAAACCATAACCTGAATAAATCATGTTAATCCAGCTACTTTAATGGCAATCAAGTCTTTATAACCAAATTATATCCTAGGGTATCTGTTGCAAACATTTGGGGGGCATTGAATCCAGAACCTCATACATGCTAATCATGTACTCTGAGCTACGCCCCCACCCCCCACAAAACCTTTTAGTAGTATAACTTTTTCGGATAAATCTTACAGTTCTAATTTTAAAATATTAAAGAAATAATTCATGAGTCTGTCTCAAAATAAAAATAAAAACTTCGGCTGGGGCTATTTAGCTCAGTGGTAGAGCACCTGCCTTGCATGTGTGAGGCACTGGGGTTTGATCCTCAGCACCACATAAAAATAAATTCATAAACAAAGATATAAATAAATAAAAAAATAAAAACTTCTTCAAGGGTGGGGGATGTAACTCAGTGATAAAGCATCCCTGGGTTCAATCCCTAGCACTGGAAGAAAGAAAGAAAGAAAGAAAAAAAAAAAAAGACAGAAAGACAATTCGTGAATATATATGTTAAGTTAAAAATTATTTAGCATTAACTTCCCACAAAGTCAACCTATGAGAAAAATTATTGCTTTGATGAACACCAAAACTTGAAATAATATAGGTATGACCATATTTTTTTTTTTTTTTTTTTTTTTTTTTTTTGGTACCGAGGATTGAACTCAGGGGCACTCGACCACCGGGCCACATCCCCAGCCCTTTTTTGTATTTTATTAGAGACAGGGTCTCACTGAGTTGCTAAGTGCCTTGCCATTGCTGAGGCTGGCTTTGAACTCGTTCACGATCCTCCTGTCTCAGCCTCCCAAAGTGCTGGGATATTACAGGCGTGCGCCACCACGCCCAGTGACCATTGCAATCTTATATCAAGCTCTGCATTTAATACACACACACACACACACACACACACACATTTGTGAAGGGTAAATGAATATTTTAAGAACTGTTCAGTTTGTTACCTGTCTATTCTTCAAACAGGTCCACGTTTAAAAAGGGAAAACCAAAGCATTTTTAAAATTTCAAATTAAATCATTAAAACAATTGAGTCTTTTGTTCTGAATACAAAATTCAGACACAAAATATCCAAAATGTGTTACAAGTAGTGGAGTCTTGTGGTAGATTACATCTTTACTTGGGAATACACAATGGAGGCGTAACTAATAGGAGACAAAGAGATGCCCCTGAGCCTTGTGCAGCAGTTGCCTGAGCTCTGTGTTCTGGGAACATAAAAGGTCAATGCAGATCTATAACCTTCCTAATCAATGACACAGGACTAAGTTTTGGTGATAGAGGCGAGAACAGTGTGTTGCATACAATGGGGCACGTCTGTCATCCCAGCGACTCTGGAGGCTGAGGCAGAAAGGAACCAAAGTTTGAGGCCAACCTCAGCAATTAGCAAGACCCTATCTCAAAATAAAATATAGAAGGATTGGTGAGGTAGCTCAGCAATAAAGCACTTCTGGGTTCAATCCCCCATTTGGGGGAAAAAAAGTCAGAGTAGTAATGAGAGGGACTACTAGTGACTTAAAAGGGGCACAAAGAAATTTATGGAGTGCTGAATAACCTGATTAAGGTAGTAGTTATATAGATTGTGTACATGTGAAAATTCATGAACCATACTCTCAAGAATTGTGCTTTTTATTTAGATTAATTATGCTGAGTAGCCAAAAGAGATAGTGAAAGACAGCTAGCACAAGAGAGAGGCAGAGAGGGAAAGCCCAAGAAGCTCTCCCTCATGAGCAAATTATATGTACTAGGGGTTTCCATTATTATAATTTGGTAGCTAACACAACTATATATTTGCATTTTTAATTATAGTTTATAGTTCATAATTTTTTGTGTGTGTGGTGCTGGGGATTGAACCCAGGGCCTCGTGCATGCAAAGCAAGCACTCTACCAACTGAGCTATATCCCCAGCCCTATTTTATAATTTTTGAAAAAAAAATTTAAAAACAAAATACAGATACATTTAAAATATAAAATTCAAATCAAATATACATATGTGTGTGTGTGTGTGTGTGTGTGTGTGTGTGTGTGTATGTATATATATGAAAGCTGAATCACCAGGGGACCTCACAATCACTCCTGGCAATTTTCAAAAAAAGTCATGGAAAATTTAAGAAGTACTAGGTGGCTAGAGATAACCAAATGACCCAAAATTCCAAACCTGTGAAAAAGGCAACCATGGTCTGCACCATCCAGTGGAAAGCACATAGGCTCTAATATGCACAATCCGTAAGCACACCGCACACCTGGCCCTCTTTGCTATCAAGTGCACTTATGCAAGATTATGTGCAGGCCCTAGACAAAAATATTCAATATAAATGGAAGTGATGGGCACCCTTTTTTTGTAGAGAAAACAACCAGCAAGTGAGTGGACAGGGTAGCTACTGCATGCCCTGCTTCCAAACTATAAGAGCAGGATGTTAACTTGTCAAAAGACAGAGGAACTTCTCTTGCCTTCCTGGACTCCCTCTTCCACGTTTTTACTGTCTCTGCCAGTACAGGTCAAGAAGCAGGAGAAAATAACCCAAGGCAAGAAGGCAGAAAGTGTCTATTCCCCATACTTTGATCACCGGAGTGAAAATAAGTGTCTCATTGCTAATTAAATGCCAAACCTACTGATGTCCAATCTCCAAGGTGGTGTCCACTTTGGAGACGGGTGTGGCCATCACACCAGGGTGTTAGTCTCAGCATTTTTTTGTGGGCTCCCCCATTTGATCTTTGGGAAGCATTTACTCATAAGCACTGACATTTAGTTTGGGCTCAGAGCCAGCTGTTCCTCTTTAAATCATTGTACCAAAGAAATGGTTGTGAGCTGTAAGGAAAACAAGTGAGCCCCACTGAATGAGATTGTCTCTGGTCACCAAGGGCCAGCCCACCTACCTCTCTGGTGCCATTATCTCCAATAAACTGGATTTTTTTCTTACAGTCTTAGAAGTCTGAATCAATAACGCCCTAAAACAAATCAGAGAGGCTTGCAACAGACTCACTAGCTGAGAGATGTCCCTTACTAATCACTTTTCCTTGATCTTTAACCTTTCTCATAAATCCTGTTTCCTGCCCTCTCCCTACAGAGCCTTCGGACCCTGGAAAGGTGAGCCTTGGGCTAAGCCGACCCCGACCCCACAGACCTTAGAGTTGAGTCAGCGTGCTCTGGAGCAGTGGGTGTGCTCACCTGTTCTTTTATAGTCCCAGAGCTAGCCTTTATGAACAGGCCTTGCAAATGTGTTACAAAATACTGTCTAAATTCTCTGTCTGCACTGTTGTGTTGCAAGAATGTCAACATCCACCTCGCCCAGATGACTCAGCCCTAGCTTTAATGAGTGCTGTTTTGCAGGCTATCCAGTGGCAGGGCCCTGCTGTAACTGGCCAGATACTTCTGGCTGATACTGTCCTGCAGGAGCCCAGAGGAAGCTAGAAACACCCCCCACAGGCGGGCAGAGGAAAAGGTGAGGGCAATCTCTGCTCCACTCCCCAAGGAGCATAGTCACCCCTGGCCCTTCCAAGCACAGCCTAGGTGAGAGTGGGAGGCCCAGAAGAACTTACCAGATGGGATTGGCTTTTGGAGGGACTCCAAAATTGGCTTTTTCTTGCTTTGAGAAAATGACCTTCGATAACCTCCTAGAGGTTATGGGAAGAAGCCTGTCTTTCAGCTAATTGGCCTTTGGTGAGTGGTGCATTCAAGTTGCTCAATAACAAAACAAACCAATACCAAAACAAAATACTTAAAAAGCTTCTGGGGGCAAAATGGAGAAAATCTTATGATTAGCAATTCAGAAACCTGGCCAAAAAGAGATGGTGGAGAAAAAGATCACTACGTTCAAGTCATAGTAAAAGGCTACACCTGGGGTAAAAGGCCGCAGAAGCCATATTAAACATATGCTTCTCTTTGGGAAGGGATTGCTCAGGGAAAGTGTATGTCTTAAATACTTTTTTTTTCTTTTCTGGGGATGCTAGAGATCAAACCCAGGGTTAAGTGCTGTACCACTGATCTGCACCCCCAGCCTAAATACAATGCTTGCTAAACAGGAAAACCTTAACTGATTCCTGTTCTTTGGTAAAGAATACCAGATTTAAAAAATTCAAGCCTTCTGGCAAAAATACAAACATGTTCTATTTATTAATGGGCTATAACAAAAGTAGACTTAAACATTAATTACTTTTGTTAAAAAGAGATTAAATCTGAGCACAATTCACACATTTACCAATGATTTTTCTGTTTACTGCCTGGTGTCAATGAATCATCTGATGCAAAACAGCTGTATGGCTTCCCTGAGGACATGATAGGCTCTGCCGGGGACTGTGCCCCACTTGTTGGACTAGCTGCTGACAGAATTTGCATAGTACTTGTTCCAGCAAACTAAGCCAACCCAGGAGGGTAGCCACCTATCTCCTGTTGCAGGCACTGGCACGCCCGCCCCTACTTTGGGCTGGCTCTGGCCCCAGCAGGAAGTACAGACCTCCCGGTTGATAGTACCAGTGTTGCCTTGTTTCTGACCACAACCACGGGTTTATTTGTTTTGTTTGCTTTGGGGAGGACCTTTTAATTTGCTACAATTTCAGTCTCACACACAAATAAATGCAAGAACTGTAGAAGGAACTTCTTCAGTCCTTAATGCAGAGTCACCAATTATCGTAGTCCATTTTCTGTCGCCACACCAGAATACCTGAGAGTGAGTAATTTATAAAGAAAATAGATTTATTTTGGTTCATAGTTATAGTGGCTGGGAAGTCCAAGATTAGATGGCCACGTCCAATGAGGGACTCCTGCTGCTTCAACTCAGGGAGGAAAACATAAGAGCAAGCAGGCCCATATGAAAGAGAGAGGGAACAGGGGGTCAGACACTTTATAATAATCCACTTTTGTGGTAATAAATTTATGCTCACAGGAAATACACTACTTCATTCATGAGGGCAGTGCCTCCAAGACCCAGACAACTCTTAAAGGCCTCTCCACGTCTCCTCTGAACCATTCACAAGTTGGAGATATAGGACTTCAGTGTGCATTTTCTGAGGACCAGGAAAGACTTTTTTTTTTTTTTTTTTTTTTTTTTTTTTTTTTTGGTACCAGGGATTGAACTCAGAGGCACTTGACCACTGGGCCACATCCTTAGCCCTATTTTTGTATTTTATTAGAGACAGGGTCTCACTGAGTTGCTAAGTGCCTCGCCATTTCTGAGGCTGGCTTTGAACTAGCAATCCTCCTGTCTCAGCCTCTCAAGTGCTGGGATTATAGGCGTGCACCACCGCACCCAGCAAGACATTCTTTATATAGCCACAGTACTGCTAACTCAACTAGGAATTCAGCATTAATATAACACTATCTATTTTCTCATTTGCGCCAACAAAGTCCTTACATTTTTCCACCCAAGTCTAGGAGCAAATCCAAGATCACACACAGCATCTGAGTGCCAGGTTTGTTTATTTTCCTTTAGTCTGGAATAGTTCCTCAGTCTTTCTTTTTTATGTATTGGCCCTAATATTTTTTAAAGACTGCAGGCTAGTTAGGTGTAGAATGTCTTTCAATTTGATATTATCCTATGTTTCCTCATAATCAGATTCAGGTTATACATTTTTGGCAGAACTATCACACAACTGATTGTGTACCCCTCTCTAGACATCTTAATCAGAGGCACATGATACTAGATATTAATTGATACCAATATAGAGATGCTAGGTTTGATGATTTGATTAAGGTGATATCTGCCACTGTGAAGTTTCTGCATTTTCCTTTTTAATTAATATGTAATTTATTCCTTGGCATCTGTGAAGGTTCTAGGACCCCTATGGATGGCAAAATATATAAATGCTCAAGTCCCTGATGTAAATTGGTGTAGCATTTGCATATAGCCTGCATGCTCCCTTCCATATGCTTCAAGTCATCTCTAGATGACTTAAAATACCTAATACAATATAAATGCCATGCAAGTATTATTTAGGGAACAATGACAAGGTAAAAGTCTGAACATGTTCAATATAGATGCAATTTTCTTTTTGTTTTGTCTTTTCTTAATTTTTTATTTGTTCTAATTAGTTATACATGATAATAGAATGTGTTTTGATATATTATACATATTTTTGTTTTGTCTTTTTGATGGTACTTTGCAACACTGTAGCTATCCTGTTTCTTATCAAATATCCACGACTTTCTACCTTCACCATGCCTTCTATATTTATTAGTCGGCATACTTCTGAAATGAACAGGTTTCTCTTTGCCTCCATTTACTTATATAAGTATAGATTCTTATGTAATTCAATGAGGTATAACTCATTATAAACATTATTTATTTTGCTCAAGTTGTCCCAGATTTGTTCAGTGGGAGCCCCATCAAGATAGTTTCTCCGGGCTGGGGTTGTGGCTCTGCGGCAAAGCGCTCGCCTCGCACATGTGCAGCCCAGGTTCGATCCTCAGCACCACATAAACATAAATGCATTGCATTGTGTACAACTAAAGTAAATAAATAAATATTTTTTTAAAAGTTTTAAAAAAAAAGATAGTTTCTCAGTCTTATCAACATATACCATTGTTCTTTGAGCACATCCTCATTTTTTGGTACAACAAGGTGTTCCAGGCTCAGCTTCTACCTTTTCTGCCCCAGACTTGGAATAAGCTATATCTCAAAGATCCCTGTTTTATTTATTTATTTTTATTGGGCTGAAGATTGAACCAGGGGCGCTTAATCACTGAGCCATATCCCCAGCCCTCTTTATTTTTATTTTAAGACAGGGTCTCACTATGTTTCTAAGGGTCTTGCTAAATTGTAGAGGCCAGCCTTGACTCTCAATGCTCCTGTCTCAGCCTCCTAGTCACTGGGATTACAGGCATGCACCACCGCAGCCAGCCCCTGGTTTCTTCAGTAGGGGAGTTGGTAGTTAGAAATCAAGACCTGAAGTCAGGCATGTTGGCACACACTGGTAATCCCAGCTACACTGGAGGCTGAGGCAAAAGATCCTAAGTTGGAGGCCAGCCTCAGCAACTTGGTGAGACCCTATCTCAAAATAAAAACAACAAAAAGGGTTGGGGTGTAGCTCAGTGGTAGAACACTTGCCTAGCATTTGGAAGGCCCTGGGTTCAATCTTCAGTACCAAAGAAAAGAAATTTCTTTTCTTTTTTAATGTTTATTTATTTGTTTTAGTTGTACACAATGCCTTTATTTTTACATGGACGCTGAGGATCGAACCCAGGCCGCGCACGTGCTAGGCGAGTGCTCTGCTGCTGAGCCACAATCCCAGCCCCAGAAAAAAAATTTCTAAAAAAGAAGAAATCAAGATCTGGGTGCTAAATATGCTCGTTCCTATTGGTGTGTTTTGCTTTCATCACACAGGTAATACTGCACACACATGTGCACATGCACAAAGAAATAGAGGCATAAATATATATTAGGAAATATGCCACAAACACTCTTTCCATACGTGTAAATTCTTTCCCCAACAATGATAAAGCTGGCTCATATTTACGTCAAGCTCAAGAACATGTTGAATGTAGTTTCAGAATCACTAGTCTATACTATGACTACAAGTAACCCTCACTAGAGTTCAATTTGTTTACTGTTCTCTTAGGTAAAATTTATATATGTTGAAATGACAAATCCTAAGTATAAAATCCAATGACAGGCTGGGGTTGTGGTTCAGTGGTACAGCACTCACCTAGCACGTGCATGGCCCTGGGTTTGATCCCCAGCACCACGTACAAATGAACAAATAAAATAAAGGTATTGTGTCCAACTACAGCTAAAAAATAAATATTTTTTAAAAATCCAATGACATTTTTTCCTTTTGGTAGGGGTGATAGAACCCAAGGTCTTGCCCATGCTAGCTCTGCCACTGAGCTACATCCCCAGCCCTTTTTGAGACAGAGTCTCACTAAATTGCTGAGGCTAACCTTGAACCTGAGATCTTTCTGCCCCAGAAATTATAGGCCACCACACCCTGCACAATCCAGTGACTTGACAAACAGATATGCCTTTGTGGCCCAGGCTTCTCCCACCATCTAGGACATTCTTTCTCTACTCAGAAAGTTCCTTGGTGTTTTTCCCTATAAGTCCTCAACACCACTGTTCTAGTCTTTTGCCTTCCTTCTCTGAGACACCAGTTAGCTCTCTCAGTCTTGAACCCCCATCTCCATCTTGTGCCTTACTCTGCCCTCCCCTCATTCCACCTCAGTATCTTGGCCTTAGGTTTGTTTTGTATGCTCTTTCTTTGCTTCCCCAGATCTGATTTCCGGTTTGGCCTGCACAGCCTCTTCTGATCCCTCGTATCGCATGAGCCTGTCCCTCCAGGCTTGGTGTTGATTTGGTTCCTGCACTGGCCTGCGTTCCTTTACTCCTTGTGGGCTTTGGATCCAGCCCCAAAATATCCCTGGTCTGGAATATGCTTCCAGGATAACACAATTTACCAGTGACAGTCTCACCAAGAAGCACAGCTCCTCATGATTTGGCAATATCACCCTGTCTGGCCCTGCTTGCTACCTGGATTCTGGGCCCTGTCTGCTCCTTTGTTCCTAATTCTTGCTTCTTTACTTCAGTTTGATGATGGTCACAGTGACAGCTTCAGCCAGGAGCTGGCAAAGTTCTCTTACAAGGGTAACTTGTGAGTGTGACTATGATATACAGAAACCATGTGTCTTGGGGGCATTTAGTAAGTGTGAAACCACTCAGCCCACCAAGACATGGCAAGTGGCCAGAGTTGGGAGAAGGAGCAGAAAAGGTAGGTGGGCCCTAAACACCCTGTAAATGCTTATGAATAACTCCCTTTCAATAGTGCTGAGCCTAGAAAGAACTCTGTGATGGGAAGCAGAAACTAAGGTGAGGCTGTAGGACCAGGAAGTTCCACCCATCTCAATATTTAGAAAACACTGAGGTTGTAACAGCTTGTTTTCCAGATGCCCAATGAAAAGGGTCAGTGTAGTTCAACCATGAGAGCATCTGAAAAGGCTCTTTGACACAGAAGTCCCCAGTTCTGCTTTTTAAGCAGCCCTTGACTTTATTAGCAACTAAATAAGCAGCTGCTTGTTCTGTGTCTTTGTGTGCTTTGGTTCCCTCCAACCAGGCTGAAAGGTCCTGGAGGGAGGTGACACTGGGGTACATTTTTCTGTTTCCCTCCTGTCTCTGCAGCAGCTCCCTGTCAGGTGACCAGCGGTGTCCAGAAGATTGAACTGAATCTTCTTAGTCACCTTGATGAGCTATCCAACTTTCTATCCAACTTTCTGGCATAAAAATACACAGAGTCGGTATTCAGACTGGCCAAATAAATCATGATAAACTAATTCTACTTAATTGTTGAATGGAAGTTATCCCTTTGGGAGTGTTTTTTAGAAGGCAACGGTAAACAGGCAATGCTTAATCAACCAAGTGGAATTAGCTAGTAGTGGGATAATCAGTGACAGGGAGCCTGGGTGAGCAGGACAGTTATGAGCAAGGGACACTTTGGTGACTACCTTTCATGCTATATCACCTCTGCCCTCTCCCTTGAGGTCCCAGAATGTTGGGCCTTAGAGAATTGCTGTATTCTTTCTTATGGACTTCTTTTTCTCTCTGCCTTTCTTGACTTTTCTACACCTACTCAGCTTTCATTTGCTTACTTTGGCCTCAGGGCAAATTGGCTGGCCTGCCTTCCTCTAAGGAGCCCCATAGATCTCTCACCAGGACCTGCTAGCAGCAAACCCTTGCAGCATGCTATGCCCATCTCCTCTAGCAAGACTGGGAGGCACCAGCAGTCAGGTAACTGGGGCTCTGCAGGACTGGATCCTCTCCACAATAAGCCAGATACATCCCAGGATTTGGTTTCTACTTCTTAGATCCTTGGCATAAGTGCCCAGCTGTGTAGGTTCTGTCTCTGCCTGTCTCCCACTGATGTCCCTATCCAGTTTCCAGCCCTTGCTCAGTCTTACCAAGATATTTTAACCATCTATCTCCTAAAGAGTCCACCTGCTGCTGGCTGTGGTAACATGTAAAGCTATTTGGCCACTATCCCAAATTTATGATTAGCCTCCTGCTGGAGCCACCACCTGATTCAATAGTCTTTGAGAGATATGCAGAGGGCAAGACGAAGGAAACAGACAATTTAGACCCTGTGTAGAACTCAATCCAAAGGAGCTGGACTAAACCACAGTGGATCTGGGAAGTCTCATTTGGGTCTAAGGCTAATGGTTCTTTCTCAACCTTGGCCTCAGTTACAGCATCTGGGAAACTTAAAAAAAAAAAAAAAAAACAGTCCCCACCCCATGAGCTTCTGACTTAATTAGACTGGGATAAGGCCTAATGATATTTATTCTTTCTTCTGAAATGAGTTTTATGTAAGTATAAAAGTACTTAAGTCTAGCCGGGCGCGGTGGCACAAGCCTGTAATCCCAGCACTTTGGGAGGCTGAGGCAGGAGGATTGCGAGTTCAAAGCCAGCCTCAGCAATGGCGAGGCATTTAGCAACTCAGTGAGACCCTGTCTCTAAATAAAAAATACAAAAAAGGGCTGGGGACGTGACCCAGTGGTCGAGTGCCCCTGAGTTCAATCCCCAGTACCACAAAAGAAAAAAAAAAAAAGTACTTAAGTCCAAACAATGTTATAAATTCAGCATCAGCACATTTTTACATATTATTACAAAATTCTATTACCATTTTAATTGTTGCAAAATGTTTCACAGAGTGAGCACACACATTTAACCATTCACTAGTCATCTGAACATTTAGTTGGTGTTGATTTTTTGCTATTCTGAAAGGAGCCACAACCAGAGCAGTTGTCATATAAGTCTTTCTTATTTGAGGTTTTTATATTTTGTTTGGAGAAGTTCCCAGAAGTTTTTTTTTTTTTTTTTTTTTTTTTTTTTTTTTTTTTTTTTTTTTTGGTACCGGGGATTGAACTCAGAGGCACTCGACCACTGGGCCTTTTTATTAGAGACAAGGTCTCACTGAGTTACTAAGTGCCTCGCCATTGCTGAGGCTGGCTTTGAACTCGCGATCCTCCTGCCTCAGCCTCCCAAAGTGCTGGGATTACAGGCATGCGCCACTGCGCCTGGCTTCCCAGAAGTTTTATTGCTGAATAAAATGGTACTAAAATATTGTAGACTCTTGATCTTATCAAATTGCTTTTCAAAAGGTTCTTAATCCATTTACACTTGTACTGGAATGAATGAAAATTTGTATTTGTCCAGCCATGGACATTTGCTAACACAATATCTATTCTATACCCAAAAGTCAATCAATCTTGGTGGCCTCCCTTCTCCAGCCCCTGAGGGACTTTTGCTCTGATATAAAAAGCCCTGGAAAAGAATCCCAGGGAAATGAGCACCAAAGGAAAGAAGAGGTTTCTTCCCAAGGTCTAGGGCCAAGCTGGCCCCAGCCATCCTCCTGGGACTTTGCTAGGGAGGGGCTCTTTTTCTCTAGTTTCCTGAGATTGGAAGTCACTCAAGGGGAACTAAGAGCACATGATTCCAAAGAGAGAAGAGGAGGAAAAAAGGAACTAGTCCGTGCATAATCAGAAGCTTACAACCTCTCTGCCAATTCTCAGAGAGTCTCCTTCCAGCCTGTGGTCCTGACTCACAGGAGCCTCTGGCTGTGCTGACACCTCTCCAGGAATGAGCCTCCCCCACCCACCACTCCCACAGCCCTTGTGGGGAAGAAATACTGGAACCTTGTAAATAATATAGACACAAGTATGGCACAAATGGAAAGTCCTGCCCTCCACCTCCACAAGCCTTGCCCACAGATAACTTGATAAAAAGTTTGGTTTGTATCCTTCTAGACCTTCTCCTATCAGTTTATGAACTCTAGCAGGTGTGACTCTGTGTGTGTGTGTGTGTGTGTGTGTGTGTACAGAAGTTTATTTATTTATTTATTTATTTTTGTGGTACCAGGGATTGAACTCAGGGGCACTCGACCACTGGGCCACATCCCCAACCCTTTTTTGTATTTTATTAGAGACAGGGTCTCACTGAGTTGCTAAGTGCCTCGCCATTGCTGAGGCTGGCTTTGAACTCGCGATCCTCTTGTCTCAGCCTCCCAAAGTGCTGGGATTACAGGCATGTGCCACCACGCCCAGCTCAGATGTTTTAATTCATAGGTTGCATTATTCCATATATAATTTCCTCCAACTTGTCTTTATCATTTAATAATACAACATGGACCTCTTTTCATGTTAGTTAATATAGAGCTGCTTTATTCTTTTTCCTAGCTGTGCAGTTATCCATAATTTAACTCTTCCTGTTGCTGGAAGCTTCAGTTGCTTCCTGTTTTTCTCTATAACCACAATGCCATAATGACCATCTTTGTGTGTATATCTGTACCTAGCTTTGAGATTTCCACTGCTGGAAAACTCTTGGGGTTGGGTTCCAACTATTCAATCAGATCCCGAAGTACCTCTGTTGCTGCCAGGATTCCTTTACATGCTGGAGGAACAACATCATGACTCAGTCTGGGTTATGGCTTCCACTCTGTGTGGCTATAGCCGGCCAGAGTTCTGCCAACCCCACCACATCATGGAAAGGTGCAAAAAGTGCAGCCAGGTACTCTCATGTCCTTCTGACCATTGGGAGGAAAGGAAGAGGGATGACTCCTTCAACTATGATCTAGCTGGAGAAAGCATGAAGGTAGATATCTATGCAAAGTGTTTTTCAGAATTCTCACTATTTGGCTTGAGGGTTGGGATTCAAGACTGAAGCCCCAGAGAATCACTGATACAAAAGATATAAGGGTTCAAGCTGCGTGGGTGGAAGAAGCTCTCAAAAGCAGAAGAGGGAATAAAGGAGTGTGTTTGTTAAATAAAAGTTGTGGGAAGACATGGCTTTGGACTGGGCACCTGCCCTGAGCCCAAACCAACCTAGAGTTTAATCACAGTAGCCGAGCTTTAGTTGGTTGCAGGAGGCCTTGTAGCCGTGTGAGCTACAAACAACTAACTTGTTAAGCTGTAACCAGTTGGCTGATTGACCAACTAGGCTGGAGCCAATTCAGTTGTTTTCTATGCCTCCCCTGTTTTTCTATAAATGCTCTCTGATCATGTTGTTGGTTGGAGTTCTCAGAACCTGCTCTGAATCTTAGAGCTGCTTGATTCGAAATCATTTTTGTTTTGCTGTGCTCGGATAAACTCTAGTAAGTTTAATTGGGTTAAGAAACTTTCCTTTTAAGAGAGAGAACAAGAAAACGGTATGTGTGTGTACACTCACGCACGGGCACACACACAACTGTAATCCCAGCAATTCTGGAGGATGAGGCAGGAGGGTTGCAATTTTGAGGCCAGGCTCAGCAATTTAGCAAGGCCCTAAGCAACTTAGTCCTTGTCTCAAACTTTAAAAATATAAAAATAAAAAGGGCCAGAAATGTAGCTCAGTGATAAAGCACCTCTGAGTTTAATCCCAAGCACCAAAAAAAAAAAAAAAAAAAAAAAGAGAGAGAGAGAGAGAGAGAGAGAGAGTGTAGTCCTAGACCAAATGTTTTTGGCCTATGGAGATAGCCAACACTTGATCTCACATGTACTGTTGTCCTTTAAGATTTTCCCAACACCCTGGTCCTGCAAGAAGCAATAAGAACTAATGAGAAACAGGTGTACTCTGGGAAATTGGGAATCTGTTTCCATTTATGACTTTGCCGGGACAAGCCATGCAAATTTGAGCAGCATCAGTTTGCTGCTCCATGCCTCACCTCTCTCTTGTCTGGAGGTGCCATCTGTACTCTTGGAGTGAAAGAGTTGGATTTCTTATTTTCTTGCAAGATAGTTCTAGTGTCGTCTGTTAAAAATGGGGCAGGCAGGGGAGTTTTGCCATTTGGTTGCAGTGTTTGCTGCATTTGGCCTATCCCACTTGGATGTTTCCTTCTTCCTTACTTTCTGGATACACAAAAAGAGCATATGTTTGTATTATTGCTGATAGGAGAGGAACTTCCTGCATGGCAGCTTTCCTGAAATATATCCTTGCACTCACAGATGCAAAGGCAGATGGTGACCTGCTCTCTCAACCCTTTAGAAACTCTGGGGAATGGTGGTGTGGGCTCTGTCAGAACAGAACAATAAACAAATCTCCTTTAATCAAGGATGAGCTAAGTTTGGGCAGTAGTATAGTTTACTCATGTAAGAAATTACACAAATCAGGATTAAATAAACTTTTTTTGGAAGTGTAACATGTGCAGAAATCTGCATACACCACAAGGGGTATAGCTTGGTGAATTTTACATAAAGTGAGCACATCTATGTTGCCCAGGTAACCACTACCTAGGCTGAGAAGTTGAACATTAGTGGCACCCCAGAAGACCCTCTCCTCCCCTCCCAGCTACTAGCGCTGTGGGGTATAACCACTAACTGGAATTCCAACAACTGATATTCATTTTGCCTGTTTTTGAACTTGATATTTGTGAACTTTGTTTACATAATGTGTTGATCTTGTTCATTTATTCTCATTACTATACGGAATGCCTCTCTACAGATGTATCACAATTACCCATTCTATGTTGATGGAATTCTGGCTTGTTTTTGGCTTTGGCTTTCACTCATTATGCTGCTACGAGCCATCTTGTTGTGCGTGTCTTTGGTGGCTTGTATGCCTGCGTTACTTTTGGGTACATGCCTACAAGTGGAATTTCTGGGTCACAATGTATGTCTACATTCAGCTTTAATGGATTCTGGAAATAACAGTATATGAGAGGAATTTATTTTTGGTAAGTATAAGAACACAGAGCTAAAATCAGGTCCCAGGCTTCTGGTCAGGCTATTCCCTTCCAGACTTGGCTTACAGGGAAGCCAAAGAAAACCAGTTACTCTCCATGTTTCCTCAACTGTAAATTTGAAATAATTAGTACCTTCTCTATGACTGTGGGATGGGAAAGCCCTCTGCAAAGACTTACACTACACAAACGTAAGCTGTCATTAAAATGGAAGGAGAGGGAGGGAGCTTTTAATTATTAATGAACAATAAAGAATAACTATACTTAGGTGAGTTTCCATTTCTAATTATGAATCCAGATTAGATTTGACTGCTCTGCTAGGCAGAGCTGTACTTCTAGAGAGGCCTGCAATATTCTCTCAAACCCAGGTACTATGAACAAATTCCCACGTTTATCCTCTGTATTTTGCTAGAAGTTTCCTCAGCTGCCTGGAGGTCCAGGGTTCCTCCCAGTTTCTTCTCTCACTTGCCAAATATCCCAGCCTCCTCCTCCCCTCACCCTACACTTCAGCATCAGCCTGAGTTTGCCTCTTCTGGAAAAACTGTCTGGTTGGGCTCTGCCTGGTTGGACTAGCTGTGACGCACTAGAAAAGCCAAAGGACAAAATCATTCCATATCTTCTTGTATTCTTTTCTTTTCTTTCTTTTTTTTTTTTTTTTTTGTACTGGGAATTGTACCCAGGGATGCTTAACCACTGAGACACCTCACCAGCCCTTTTTAATATTTTATTTTATTATTTTTTTAAATATTGTTTTAATTTGTCAATGGACATTTATTTATTTATATGTGGTGCTGAGAATTGAACCCAGTGCCTCATGCGTGCTAGGCAAGCACTCTACCACTGAGCCACAACCCTAGCCCTCCCTTTTTAATATTTTATTTAGAAATATGGTCCCATTGAGTTGCAAGTGTCTCGCTAAGTTACTGAGGGTGGCTTTGAACTTGTAATCCTCCTACCTCAGCCTCCCTAGTCGCTGGGATTACAGGTGTGTGCCACTCCACCTGGCTTCTTCTTGCATTCTTGAACATGAAGTCTGAGTATTGTCGATGAGGTACTTTGGTCCCGTCGAGAAATTGAAAGTTCACAAACATTCTACTAAAGGTTGCGCTAATCTAAATCAGAGACTTTAAAAAGTAATTGAGGGGCTGGGGTTGTGGCTCAGTGGCAGAGCACTCGCTTCGCACGTGCGCGGTCCGGGTTCGATCCTCAGCACCACGTAAACATAAATGCATTGCATTGTGTACAACTAAAGTAAATAAATAAATATTTTTTTAAAAAAGTAATTGAGTATAGTGTCAAAATCTCATCCATCCTGTTGGTTCCCATACAGATAGCCCCACAGGTGGGAGGCAGTGCCCTCTCCTGGCCAATGCCACACTTGCATGTGGCCAAGGGGACTGCCAATTCATGGCACTGTGTGTTCACTTGGGGCAAGCCCATTTGCGGGTTATTATCATCTCTAATGAATTGGTTTTAGGGTTCCGTCTGCTTTTCCCTCTTCAAACAAGATAAAGCAAGCCTGTGGAGGTTAATTTTATGTGTTAATGTGGCGAGTCTATGGTGCCTAGCTATTCAATCAAGCAGCAGCCAGTCTAAGTGTCTAATCATAAAATTTTTTTCTACTCCCTCTCAGATTATTTATCTATTATCATCAAATAGTTTATTTCCTTGTGATAAAGAAGGACTGCAATTACACATGCATACCTTAAAAGTTGAAATAAAAGTAGCATTTATTAAAAGAAAAGAAAGGTTTTCTTTTAGTTGTAGACTTTGAGTAAAGACCCTTCATAATGTGGGTTGACTTCATTCAATAAGTTGAAGGCCTTAAGAACAAAGACCAAGGCTTCCTGAAGAGCATCAAATCACTCTTAGGATTGCAATATAGAAACCCTACCTGAGTTTCCAGGCTCACTTTTGAGACTCACGATAGCAATGTGAACTCTTCTCTGAATTGCCAGCATGCTGGCCTGCCCTACGGATTCCAGATTTACCAGCCCCCACAACTGAGGAAGCCAGTTCATTAAAAACTGTGTGTATGTCCTGCCTCTTCCCATAGGAACCAATCAGCATTAAAAGTTAGGTTCCAAATTAAGGACCAAATTATAGATGAAGCCATGATTACGTCACAAAAGCAAAATTCAGTAAGTCATTTAAAATAGTAAATATGTTCCTTAAGTCTTAAAATAGGACTTCCATAAGCAGTGTGGAAATTCCTCAGAAAACTTGAAATGGAACCATCATTTGACCCAGTTATTTCAATGCTCAGCATATACCCAAAGGACTTAAAATCAGCATACTACAGTGATGTGGCCGTATCCATGTTAACAGCAGCTCAATTTGCAAGAGCTAAGCTATGGAATCAACCTAGGTGCCCTTCAACAGATGAATGGATAAAGAAAATGTGATACACACACACACACACACAATGGGATATTACTCAGCCATAAAGAAGAATGAAATTATGGCATTTGCCAGTAAATGGATGGAACTGGAGATTATTATGCCATGTAAAATAAACCAATCCCAAAAAACCAAAGGCCAAATGTTCTCTCTGATATGTGGATGCTAATACACAATAAGGCAGTGGTGGAAGGGGAGAGGGAAGAATAGAAGTCCATTGGATTAGACAAAGCAGAATGAAGGGAAGGGATGGAGGATGGGAATAGGAAAGACAGTATGAATGAATCGGATTTAACTTTCCTATGTTCATATATAAATACGCCGCCAGTGAAACTCCACATCATGTACAATCGCAAGAATGGGAAGTTATACTCCAAGTAGATATAGTATGTCAAAATATACTCTACTGTCATATATATTTAAAAAGAACAAATTTTAAAAGTTTAAAAACTACAGAACCCATGAGAAAAAATAAAATAAAATAGGACTTATATAAAATTTAATCTCATTCCATAATACAACTTCTTATAAACTTAATTAACATTTTAATTAAGAAGGATTTGGGGGCTGGGGTTGTGGCTCAGTGGTAGAGCGCTCGCCTAGCATGTGCGTGGCCCGGTTCGATCCTCAGCACCACATAAGAATAAAGGCATTGTGTACAACTAAAACAAATTTAAAAAAATTTAGGGCTGGGGTTGTGGCTCAGCGGTAGAGAGCTCGCCTAGCAGGTGCGTGGCCTGGGTTCGATCCTCAGCACCACGTAAACATAAATGCATTGCCTTGTGTACAACTAAAGCAAAAATAAATAAATATTTTTAAAAAATTTTAAGCCGGGCGAGGTGGCGCACGCCTGTAATCCCAGCACTTTGGGAGGCTGAGGCAGGAGGATCGCGAGTTCAAAGCCAGCCTCAGCAATGGCGAGGCACTTAGTAACTCAGTGAGACCCTGTCTCTAATAAAATACAAAAAAGGGCTGGGGATGTGGCCCAGTGGTCGAGTGCCCCTGAGTTCAATCCCCGGTACCAAAAAAAAAAAAAAAAAAAAAAAAAAATTTTAAAAAAGGATTGGAAGGATTTTTGCAAGACAAGTAGATTGAGCAAATCATATTTAAATCATATTTATAAAGCTAGCCTAATGGTTCTCTCTAGACGGAGAGCTTTTGTTTCACATATATATATATATATATATATATATATATATATATACATATATATATATATATATTTGTATTTCATTCAGTGTTTTTCTAGAAATACCTACAAGTCTTAACAGCAGGTGATATACTCACTTCTAAGATTTATTATAGTAATGTATATGTAGCCAAAGCAGCAGGAAAAAGTTAACACATCCATTGGGTCCAGAGAGATTCAACACAGGCTTCCAATGCCCTACCTTGTCTGAAGACACACATGAGAACTCTCTAGCAAATAACTCCAGGGATAGGTGTGGAATGTCCTTGCCCATGGAGCCTGTTCAAGTCTTGGAGTCTAGGGCCTTTATGGGGCACTGTTGCATAGGTATAGTCTGCTAAGTACCCAGCCATGACAACCAAAATTCAGAATTAACATATGAAAACAGGTGCACATCATCAACCTTGATGTTTGTGGAAAGCAACCTGACAAACCAGCGCGACACGGTCTATTGCTCCAGGTGTCTATAATAAAATCATCAATCACTGAGATAAAGAACAATCTAAAACCATTCCCAGTGGGTGGCCAAAGATTACTCATGGAGCCCTTAGAGTCATGGAATGTATAAGCAACCCAACTTGCTGCGTTAACTCTTTCCTCAGAGTCTGCATTTCCTAAACTGTGTATAATTAATCTGCATAAACTTTATAATGGAAGAATAACTCTTAACATAAAGGCATCCAGTTAATTATTTTCTTTTTTAGTTTAATGATGTTGCTTTGTAATATCTGTACATTTCCTTGTAGTCAGCAGAGTTGCTGAGAGAAGTTAAGCCACCCTTCTAGGTGTTTCCCATTGCTCATCAGAGTTGTTATACCCTTTGGGAAAACCATAAACATCAGCATGACAGAGCATGTGCAACCTGGAAGAAAGCACAGCAATACCTACTTCACATTCCCCATCGAACAGATGAGGAAATAGAATACCAAGCAGCAAAAGGACTACTTGAGTTTCTAAACCTTAGGCTCTTCTATTAAAAGCTTCTCTTGGAATTATGAAATGTTTGCCAGGTTGCTTCTGAATGCCTATACCATGGGCAGAAAAAGGAGGACCCCTGAATGATGGGGTTACCTGAAGTAGGTGTGCATATTATGACACTCTTTAGGTAGAAACTTCCCTTCCTTCCCCTTGTCCAGTTGCCTAATGGCAGCACCAGGACTTTGTCTGAAGTGTTGCCCTTGCTTCGGGTCAATGTCCCAGCTTGGGACCTAGTGAAAGGTTAGGTTCATCTTCACTATGTTTTCCCCTCTCACCTCCATTTACTCTCTTGTCTCTGCTGAACTGTAACTTCCTTGAAAGCCTCATGAAACTAGATTATATCATGGTTATGATTGTGGGTAGTGAAGTCAAACCATCCTGGACATGATTTTTGGCTTCGTATCTCATTGGCGTGAGTGATTTGAGTGCGTTTCTTGGGTGAGTTATTTAATGGAAATATCAGTATCTTCTTCATAAGGTTAGTGGGAAGATGAAAGGAAGCAATAACTCTCAATAAGCATAGATCTTGGCATATGGTAAATATTCAATAATTATTAAAAATTTAAGTGCTTTGTTTATTTTGGAAAACTGATTTTCACCAAAAAAAAAATTTAAAGTAATTGGCATACACTATAAACTGAACGTTTTTTTTTTTCTTTTTGGCACCAGGGATTAAACCCAAGGGTGCTTAACCAATGAGCTACATCCCAGCCCTTTTTATGCTTTATTTTGAGACAGGGCCTTGGTAAGTTGCTGAGGCTGGCTTTGAACTTGTGATCCTCCTTACTTTAGCCTCCCAAGATGCCGGGATTACAGGCATGAACCACCACACCTGGCCTGAACATGTTTAAAGTATATAATATTTTGACATGTACACACACATGAAACATCACCATAATCATGTTTGTGAACATACCCACAACCCCCAAAGATTTTCTCATACTCTTTTGTAATCCCTTTCCTTGTTCTCAGGTAATTACTATCTACTTCTTACAGAGAAGCTTGTATTTTCTAGAATTCTATATATCTGGAGTCCTATTGTAAGCACTCTGTGGCTTCTTTCACTTTGTTTAGCATTATTGTGAGATACATACATGCTGTTGGGTGTATCGATTGCTAAGCAGCATTCCACTGTATGGACATGCCACAATTTGTTTATCCATTTCCCTATTGGTGGGCATTTGGCCTGTTTCCAGTCTGGGGAGATTAGAAATAAAACTTATATGAACATTTGTATATGAGTATTTGTATGGACCTGTATTTCTCCTGGGAGAATGGATAGGACATAAGGTATGTTTATGTCAAACTTTAAGAAACCGCTAAATTATTTTCCCAGTGGTTGTACATTTTACATTTCCACTAGTGGTTAAGTGCCCCTGGGTTTAATCCCCAGTACAAAAAAAAAAAAAAAAATCAATTTATCAAAAAAATATCAATTTATATCTAACAAATTTGCTAAGCTCATGTATTAGTTCTTTTCCAGGAGCAGGTACTGGGTATTGAACTCAGGGGCACTCAACCACTGAGCCACATCCCCAGCCCTATTTTGTATTTTATTTAGAGACAGGATCCCACTGAGTTGCTTAGTGCCTTGCTGTTGCTGAGGCTGGCTTTGAACTTGCAATCCTTCTGTCTCAGCCTCCCAAGCTGCTGGGATTACAGGTGTGCACTACCATGCCTGGCACTCATGTATTAGTTCTAATAACTATTTTTGTAGTTGTCGTGCAGTTTTTCTGCATAGATAATCATGTCAGCTATGAACATGACTACTTCCATTATTACTTCCTTTCTAATATGGTTGTCTTTTTTTCTTTTTCTTTCTTTATTGTACTGACTCAAGCCACTGCAGCGCTAATAGAAGGGGTAAAACAGACAACTTTGCCTTGTTCCTGATTTTAGGAGGAAAGCATTCAGTCTGTCATAATTTAGTATGATGCTAGCTACAGATGCTCTGTCACAGTCTGAAAAAGTGTCCTTCTATTTCTAGTTTGCTAAGAGGTTGTTTTGCTTTGTTTATAAATCAAGAATTGTCATTGGATTTTTTTCAAATGTTTTCCACTTGTACTGACATTATTGTTTTCTTTTTTAGTCTATAGTATAAATTGTTAGATTAAAACAATTTTATTAAGTAGAATTCATGTAGCATAAAATTCACTTCTTAAAATGTACATTTCTAGCCAGGCGTGGTAGCGCACACCTGTAATCCCAGCACTTGGGAGGCTGAGGCAGGAGGATCGCGAATTCAAAGCCAGCCTCAGCAATGGCGAGGCACTTAGTGACTCAGTGAGACCCTGTCTCTAATAAAATACAAAAAAAGGGCTGGGGATGTGTCCCAGTAGTCAAGAGCCTCTGAGTTCAATCCCTGGTACCAAAAAAAAAAAAAAAAAAAAAAAAAAAAGTACATTTCAGTGATTTTTACAATAGAGTCGTGCATCTATCACCACTGTCAAATTCCACTAACATTTTCACTAACCTGAAAAGAAACCCTCTCATTAGGAGTCATTCCCCATTTCCTCTTCTTACCAATCTACCTC
The DNA here is from genome assembly GCA_025594165.1 of Tamias sibiricus. Classification (NCBI taxonomy): domain Eukaryota; kingdom Metazoa; phylum Chordata; class Mammalia; order Rodentia; family Sciuridae; genus Tamias; species Tamias sibiricus. The sequence goes on from CM046659.1 coordinate 53,639,883, forward strand.
TATGGATTTCCCTATTCTGAGCATTTTAAATATAAATAGTATTGTACTTTTTTCAGTATTTTGTTACTATCTTCTTTCACTTAGCATAATGTGTTCAAGGGACATATATGTCTTAGCATGTATCAGATTTCATTCCTTCTTTTTTAAAAAATATCTTATTAGTTGTTGATGGACCTTCATTTATTTATTTATATGTAGTGCTGAGAATTAAACCCGGCGCCTCACACATGCTAGGCAAGAACTCTACCACTGAGCCACAACCCCAGTCCCAGAATTTCATTCTCTTTTATGGTTGAATAATATTCCATTATATGGGCGTATGACATTCTGTTTATCCACTCATCAGTTGACGGACAGCTGTATTTCCACTTTTTGGCTGTTATAAGTAATGCTGCTATAAACATTTGTGTACAAGTGTTTGAATGGATATACATTCATTTCTTTTGGATTTATTCACCTAGGAGTACAACTGCTGGTTGTCTGATTCTGTTTAACCTTTTAAGGGACTGCCAGGCCAAAGGTGAGGTTCAAGCAAGGGAGTCCTGGGTCAATGATACACATTTGCTATACCAGACAGATGAAGGTCATCATAGTTTTAGTTTTTCAATCAGTCTGCTGAATACCCATAGGTTTTTGTTCCTTAGGCAGAGGATAAATGTGGAACCAATGGGTGGCCTGATTAGAGACTCATGATTTTTGATATTTAAAGCACCATTGAATTTTTAGTCAGTGCCCAGGTGCCCCTTATGTATGTTTAATGTTACACGTACTGCTGATTCTTCTAGCTCTTTTTGCCTATGTTTAACCCACCTCTGTATGCTCTACATACTAACTACTGATCTGTGCTTGATAACTAATCAGTTCATCCATCTCATTTCTTTTATAGCAGAATTGAACATTGTGAAACTATATATCGAATGCACGTTAAATTCTCCACCCTGTTACTCCTTCATTTGTGATACATGCTTTGCACATAGTACTGAATAAATGTTAAATAAAAAATAAGCAATTCCCTCAGGTAATCTTGACTTACAAATACAATTATTCAAACAAGGGATCCTGTTGGGTTTCTTTATTTTAGAACTTGCAAAAGCCTTCATACGCTACTGTGAAAGCATCTCTCCCTGGGTGGATAGCACACAGGTGTTGCCGCCTGCAGCTATCGCCGCCTGCAGCTATCGCCGCCTGCAGCAACAATATCGCGGGAAAGAATTTGGAAGCAGACTGAAAAAAGAATAGGCTCTTTATTCTTGCTTCTTGTAACTTCTCTCTCTGGCTCCGACAACCTCTCCAACTCCAACCACCCTCTAGCCAACCTCACTTGGTTAAATACCTTTTGCCTTAACAAGTATACACGTGTTAACAGCTCAAACTTACAGGTGCGTCACATAGCGTTCACTGGCATAGAAAGATTCTTAGATAAATGCATGAATATCAGGTGAAAATACTGAAACACCTCTTATGGCTCTTAGCTAGCCGCCAGTTTAGCTATCTCCTTAATAGGGCTCTTACATTTCCCCCCTTTTGTTTTAAAGGAAGGGTATCTGTAGGGCGTCTACATGTGCAACCAACATTCTTACCCGTCATCGGATAATCAAGGCTGTGCCCTTGACTCCTGTCTTAGGTTGATATGTCGGCCACATGAGACTTCCCATGGATGGGTGATGCCTCACTACATCCGGATCCACTGTGCCTGTCTTAGGTTGTCCCCCTCTGGGGATCTTACCTGTAATTGACTACCGGCCGTCCAATCGAGCCAACCAAATATGAGGAGATGCTTTGGATTCAAAGTGGCAAGCTTTGCGCTGACGAGCCAAGTTCCATTAAATCAACTGCCCTAAGTTTCAATAAGTAACGCACTGAGTTCTCTTAGACAAATACCCGCAAGGCATTGTCTCGAGCAATGTCCCAAACATAGAAAGACTTATCAAAATGTCCATTTGCTAACACATTGATCTAGGAGGCCTCCTGTATGCAGAGCAGAAGCCACACTGCTGGTGAAGTTGTTTGATGCTTGAGCAGCAGGGATGCTAGTAGCGATTGCGATCCCTGCAGCTGTAGCAGCAGCCATCTTCTTTATGTCTAGACAATGCCACCGGCAAATCTTCAGGGCCCGCTACCTAGAAACTCAAGCATCAATTATTATAGGAAAGGCAGTGCCATTCCAGCACTGAGTCAAGAAGCGAGTTGTCAAACTAAAAAATAGAATTATTAGATCAGGTAGTTGAAGTTGATCTCTGCTCACACATATTGCTGCTTGAGCTCCCACGAACATAAGCTGGCAAAATATCACACTCATAACGGATTAAAGAAAGACTGAGGGTATTTAACTGACAAAATATTACATTTAAGATAGATTAAAGAGGAGCCAAGAGCATTTTAGAAAAATAATCTGTTAGCTGGAACTTTTGAGCCTCTGCATACACAGCAACCTTCCATGAATATAACTGTTGAAACAATTTAAATTAATCAGCTATTTAACAAAATAAAGTTAATTACAAATAAGCAATCCCACGTCAAATACCAAAATATCAGGTTATGCAGTATTAGTCATATTCTTTGCTGAAGAGAAGTCCTAGAGACACCTATATATTAAGATTGATTATTTGTTTACCCAAATTGACTACTCTTAACTAAAATGTTATTTGGATCCATATATATATATATTAGTTTTTCATATTATTGATTTTCATGAGTGCTTGGATTTTGTTATTTGTGACGTCACATTGGACAGATGCACAAATATAAAGACATATATTTGTGATGTCACATTTACATGAAATCTAGACAAGCACACAGACATAAAGACATATATAAAAAAGAAAAACACAATTGTGTGCACACTAAAGAGAGATCTTCTCATCCCGGCCGGGAGGAATGAGACTTACGCTGTGAATTTATTGAAGGACTCTTTTAAGGGAATCATTCCACAACAACTTCATCTTGGTACTTTTGATTTGGTACCTGTTTTACTAATCTTGATGGTATCCATACCGGTGAGGTTTCATGCTATGGAAAAACACTTACAGATCCTCTACCCCAAATTAATACTGGGTCTGGACCTTTCCATGTACCTGAAAGAACATCCTTCCAGTAAACCAAAGGTTTATGTTGTTGGTGTGGATTCCAGTGTCTGTCTCCAGCCAAATATCCTTTGGAATCCAAAGTTGAAAAATTTAAAGTAAAAAGGGCAACAGCTAATCTATCTTTAGGAGTCGTCCAATTTCCTTCTTTTTGTTTCAAAAGCATAAGTTTGAGTGTGCGATTAGCTCATTCAATTACACCTTGGCCTTGAGGATTATATGGGATACCAGTCTTATGAAGTATACTGAATTAGGAGCAAAACTGTTTGAAAGATGAGGATGTATATGCAGGGCCATTGTCTGTTTTAAGCATTTTGGGAATGCCCAATGCAGCAAAAGCTTGTAAACAATGAGATGTAACATCTTTAACTTTTTCTCCAGCATGTAAGGAAGCAAAAATCATGCCTGAGCATGTATCTATGGTCACATGAATAAATCGCAATTTTCCAAAACTTGGCTCATGAGTGGCATCCATCTGCCACAAATGATTGGGCATTAATCCTCTTGGGTTAACCCCATAATGTGGATTGGGCAAATGTGTCACACAAGATTGACAAGCCTTCACAATTGTTCGAGCTTGATCTTTAGTTATTTTGAACCTTTGTTGTAAAGTAGTACTATTAACATGAAATTGAGAATGGAACGAGGTAGCTTGTTGGACTGCTGAAAATATAAAGATTGTTTGAGTGAGAGCATTGGCCTTTTGATTACCTTCATGGAGAGGACCAGGCAAATTAGTATGAGCTCTGATATGTCCAATAAACAAAGGTTCTTTACGTTCCCATAGAAAGTTTTGAATTTGAAAAAACAATTTAAAGGCTGGAGTATGAGGTGCTATTGAACCTGCTAACTCCAATTTAGGGACAGCATGTACAATATAGTGGCTGTCTGAAAAAATATTTATGGGCTGTTCTTTAAAACTTTCAAGAGCTATAATAATAGCTTCTAGTTCTACTAATTGAGCTGATTTATGGGCAGTAATATGAATCATATTTTCTTTTTGAGTGACTGCTGCAGCAGTACCATTAGAGGACCCATCTGTAAATACATTTAATGCGTTAGGAATAGGTTGATTTTTTTTACCTATGGAAATATAATGGGATGATTGATACAAAAAGATAGTATCGGAGACTTAGGAAGATGGTTATCAAAATTTGCAGAAGTAGAGCCTCTAGCTATAGCCCAATCATTATCACTGAAGCATAAATATTCAACCTGTGATGATGAATAGGGAGTAATAATAGAAGTGGGGTGAATACCAAAGATTTTAGTAGAAGTCTTAAGTCCTTGAAGAATAAGTTTAGCCACCATGGAGGTATAAGACTCAATTATACTTTTAGGAGAGACGGGTAAATGTATCCATAATAAAGGCCCCTGTTGCCAAAATACTCCGGTGGGTATATATTGTGAAGAAATAATAATCAATATCAGTGGTCGAGCAAAATCAATTCTATCACAATGGGATCTTTCAATGGCCTTTTCTACCAACTTTAAAGCTCCCCTAGCATCAGGAGTCAATGTTCGCGGTGAAGATGTATCAGGGTTCCCGCAAAGGATATCAAATAAGGGTTTTAATTGTCCAGTAGTGAGGCTTAGTGTAGGGCGAAGCCAATTAATATCTCCCAGCAATTTTTGCAAATCATTAAGAGTGGCCAAATGTTCCTTATTTATTAAAATTTTTTGAGGCCTAATAAAAGTATCCATAATTTGGAATCCTAAATATAATATTGGAGATCTAGTTTGAACCTTTTCTTCAGCAATGTTTAGTCCATATCATTTCAAGTTTTCTGATATATCGCTAAATATGGTGAATAAGACTTCTTGATTAGGATGAGCAAGCAAAACATCATCCATATAATGGAGGTACATAAGCTCTGGGTATTCTTGATAGGCTGAATAACTTTATCTACATAGATTTGACATATAGTGGGGCTATTAGCCATTCCCTGGGGCAAAACTTTCCAGTGGAATCTTTGATCAGGTCATTATTATTGATAGAAGGAACTGAAAAAGCAAGCCTGGGGGCATCCAGAGGATGTAGAGGAATAGAAAAGAAACAATCCTTTATATCAAGAGTTATAAGATGGAAATTTTTAGGAATAGCTACAGGATTAGGAAGTCCAGGTTGGGTAGGGCCCATAATTTGCATGGTTATTTATTGATTTCTCTAAGATCACGTAACAATCGCCATTTTCCTGATTTTTTCCTGATCACGAATATGGGGGAATTCCAGGGAGAGGTGGAAGGTTCTATATGTCCTGCTTCTAGTTGTTCCTGAACTAGTAGGTGGGCCGCTTGTAATTTCTCTCTATATAGGGCCACTGAGGGACCCAAACTGGCTTATCAGAAAGCCATGGTATTTTCAAAATTGTTTTCTCAGTGGCCCCTAAAAAAAATATCCTTTACCTTTTTGATGATGATTTAGCTTAATAGGGTTAGGACCCTGTAGATTTTTAACACCTGCAGGCTTGGTTGTGAGGTGTATCCCCATCTGTTGCAAAATATCTCTTCCCCATAAGGTAACTGGCAAGCTGGACAAAACATAAGGCTGAAATGTTCCTTTATGCCCTTCATCATCCTCCCATTTTAAAACTATAGCACTTTGTGCTGGGGTGTTAGTATATCCCAAGCCTCTTAAACTGGTTGAAGCCTTCTGCAGAGGCCAGTGCTTGGGCCATTGTTGTAGACTGATGATGGAAGAGTCAGCCCCAGTATCAATCAATCCCTCCATCTCTATACCTTGAATTTTTTTTAAAAAAAATTTATTTATTTACTTTAGTTGTACACAATGCAATGCATTTATGTTTATGTGGTGCTAAGGATCGAACCCGGGCCGCGCACATGTGAGGCGAGCGCTCTGCCGCTGAGCCACAACCCCAGCCCTCTATACCTTGAATTTTTATTTTGCACATATGCCTTTGTGAACAATCCTGAACCCAGCAAGCCATAGGTCCCGAGCCAATGGAACCAAATCCCCTATTTTTCCTATTTTGAGGCATACTCTTAAATGAGTCATGTAAACTGGGAAGGAGAAGCAGCTGAGCAATTCTATCTCCTTGGTTATAAGAGCAAATGCCTCTAGGTGAACTAAGCATAATCTTAATTTCTCCTTGGTAGTCTGAGTCTATTACACCTGTTACTTGAAAACCTGATAAGCTTTTAGAGCTTCACCAGAGGATAAGTCCTACAGTTCCTGAGGGAAGAGGTCCCCTGACTCCCGTGGTAATCAGTTGAACCCCCATTTCAGGTGTTAGCACTATCCGGGCAGTGGAACAGAGGTCTAATCCTGCACTTCCTCTTGTTCCTCTAACGAGGGATTCAATGGGTAAGAGGGATTGTGTCGAGGAATCATCTGGATGGATGTTTGAGGATATTCCTCCTCTAAAGCCTCATACATTTGTGGGCCCCGGGGCATTGGGCCCGTGCCCTGTTTTTTGAATTCCTAGACAAAACGCTTCCATATATATCAAATTTAGATCTGCACTTATTAGCCCAATGCTTTCCTTTTTTACACCTAGGGCAGCGGCCTGGGGCACGATATGAGCTTGGTCTTATTTCTCTTTGGGGATATTGTCTAGAATAACCTGATTGATTGTAATAATTTTTAGGTTGAGCCCTTGTGAAATTTTGATGGGAAGCACCTCTCATTGCTGCTGCAATCACATTTCCTGTGACAAAAGCGTCATTTATATCTTTACATAATCTTATATATACTGAAAGGTCCCTTTTAGATTTCCAAGGTCTGATAGCGTCTTGACAATATTTGTTGGCATTTTCATATGCCAGCTGAACGACTAATGGCATAGCTTGTTCAATGTCTCCAAACACTCTGCCTGCAGTTCTCAAAAGCCTATCAGCAAAGTCAGCATATGGTTCATTAGGTCCCTGAATTACTTTAGACAAGCTACCCTGTAAATCACCAGTTCCTTGTAAAGTTTTCCATGCCTTAACAGCTGCAGCGTATATTTGAGCATAAACTCCAGGATCATATTGAATTTGAATCTGTAAGTCAGCAAACTGCCCTTCTCCAGTTAACATGTCTACATTACGGTCTGGAAATCCTGCAGTTGCATTTCTTCTAGCTGTTTCCACACAAAATTCCTGGAACTGTGACCTCCAAATCAAGTATTGTCTCCCGCTCAATACTGCCTTACATAAGCCTTTCCAGTCTGAGGGGGTTAAAGTTAAAGTGTTAAGGGACTCCAGCATACTCAACATAAAAGGTGCTTGGGGCCCATAGGTCATTATTGCTTCTTTGAAATTTTTTATTGTTTTGAAGTCTAGGGATTGATGGTACCTCTGCCCATTTTCATTTTCAAATACCAGCAGCTCCCAATGTCCCTGCGGGTTTTGACGTTCGAGGGCACATAAGCGCTCAGAAAGGCCATTAATCTCTGCCTCAAGGGCACGCAAATGCTCAGAAATACCCCTCTTGGTTTCTGTAATTGATTCAACCCATGAGGGAACAGAGGGCACAAGTGGTTCCCCTACTTGACAGTCCTTTCTGGTCTTAACTGACTCAGCGGAGGAGGCTGTGCTTTCATGGTTATTTGACTCCTCCTCACTACTATTATTTTCATTAGTAGTAACATCCTGAGTCTCAGGTTCAATTGAGAGCATGTATTCCTCGGCTATCTCTAATAATTCTCGGATAGCTTTAGCAGCTCGGATCTTCGTCATTTTTGAGTTCACACCAATACTATCCTTACTGTTCCTGACTCAGCAGAGGCTATGCTTTCATGATCACTTTCCTCCTCATTATCACCTATATCAAAGAATTCTTCCATAGCCTTTATCACTCGGGTCTTGGTTATTTTCGAACCCATCTTTAGAGACTTCTCAGTTCTTACCTGCCGATTCCGAATTCCCCGTACGGGCCACCACTTGTTGCCGCCTACAGCAACAATACCACGGGAAAGAATTCGGAAGCAGACTGAAAAAAGAATAGGCTCTTTATTCTTGCTTCTTGTAACTTCTCTCTCCAGCTCTGACAACCTCTCCAACTCCAACCACCCTCTAAGCCAACCTCACCCAGTTAAATACCTTTTGCCTTAACAAGTATACACGTGTTAACAGCTCAAACTTACAGGTGCGTCACATAGTGTTCACGGGCATAGAAAGATTCTTAGATAAATGCATGAATATCAGGTGAAAATACTGAAACACCTCTTATGGCTCTTAGCTAGCCGCCATTTTAGCTATCTCCTTAATAGGGCTCTTACACACAGGTCCTCAAGCTGCTGACCCATGGAATGCTGCACTCAACGTGCATCCCCAGGAACAGTGTTCTACACTGTAGGAAATGCTGCCATGGGAACGGCTCTGTGCAAAGCCTTAAAGGGAGCTGGGAAGTGTAGATGTTTACTATGGCAGCTAGACTGAGCAGCTGAACTGAAATTCCCTTGTGTATCTTTAATAAGATATAAACATTCTGCTCTTCTGGTTTAGGATTTAAAAAAAAAAAAAAACTAAAACAAGAAGCAAGATAGACAGCTGGGGCTGTGACTCAATGGTAGAGTATTTGCCTGGCATGTCTGAGATCCTGGGTTCAATCCCCAGCACTGCACCCTCACCCCCAAAAAAGACAAATAGGGAAATTCAAGTTACTAGGGATATGAGCTGATCAGATATGAAATTTCTAGTTTCTCCTTTGGAGGTTAACCCAGGAATAATGTCCCATCTCCTAAACAGCACAGTGCTGAGACTGATTCATTCACAACAGGTTTAGAAACTGTTACTAATTTATCTTAGGGCTGTTCTACCTTCTTTCGTCTTAGGTCAGAATCTTCTCAACTGTCTTTGTGGATTAGATCGTCCTCTGCTCATGCCAATAAATGCCTCCTATCTAAACCTGCATTAGAGTTGTAGCTGACATCACTGAACAGTCTTAAGGAATCTGGAGCAAATGTGCCTGGGGAAAGTAGTGTTCTCCTTTTAAATATGAGGTGTTCAGAGCCTGAGACTAATGAATAGCTCATGTGTACTCCCAAGCCCAGCAAGAAGGAATAGTACAGCTGCAGGCAGCCAAGAAGCAATTTCTGTTTGTTGGGACATGGCAGACGTCACTGGGGATAACTTGGGGATAACGTATGGAAAGCTGTTCCAGGGTGGAGCAATTCTCTGGAATGTTGGGAACACTCCTACTCAAAGGTCGAATTACTTCTCTGGACTTGGTTCCTCCCTGAACAGAGCACTTGCCTGTGCCTCATTTCTCCCCTAAATGCACAAACCTAAAAGCCTACGAATGAGCTGTTTTCAAACAGGGTATGGATTTGATTCAGAAAACATGCCCAGGGACTGTGTAGCTTGAGGTGAGGAGAGACTTCCTCTTGGACTCCCTTCCTCTGAGACAAGTCTTTCTGAAGTGCTTTGAAGCACTAACAGGGCCCTGTATCATAGAGGGAAAAGACCTTCGTAATGTACAGACTTTGAATTTATTTTGAGTACTGGGGGGATTGAACTCAGGGGCACTCAGCCATTGAGCCACATCCCCAGCCCTATTTTTTTTTTTTTTTTTTTGTGGTACCAGAGATTGAACTCCGGGCCATTTGACCACTGGGCCATACCCCCAGCCCTTTTTTGTATTTAGAGACAGGGTCTCACTGAGTTGCTAAGTGCCTCACCCTTGCTGAGGCTGGCTTTGAGCTCGTGATCCTCCTGTATCAGCCTCCCAAGTGCTGGGATTACAGGCGGCGCCACCACGCTCGGCTTCTCCCAACTCTATTTTGTATTTTACTTAGAGACAAAGTCTCACTGAGTTGCTTAGTGCCTCACTTTTGCTGAGGCTGCCTTTGAACTCCAGATCCTCCTGCCTCAGCCTCCCAAGCCACTGGGCAGACCTTGAATTTTACCCCGTGCTTGATGCTATTGTGAGGAACAGATGAGAATGTGATTAATGCCCTTGGGAAATTGTTGGTACATCATTAGTGTTCCATAAGTGGCAGTTGTTTACCTGTTAGGTGCACCTTGGGCATCACAGAGTAATCTGTGCCTCCTGCATCAGTAATTTTGCAATGGATGAAAAAGCTCTGCTTGCTTTTGTTTTCTCTGATAGACTCTAACACTCTTGCAAAACCAAATACCTAGAAAAACATCTTTCGGATCCTGTGATAAGCTCACATATGATGCCAGGAACTAAGTGCATTGCATGGATTACTTCATTAATTCTCCTAACCTTATGGAGTTAGGTATTAACTGCAATTCTTGTTTTATAGTTAAATAAATGAAGGCACTGAGAGGTTAAGTAACTCATCCAATGTGATATATCTAGTAAGCAGTGGGATTTAAACATAGCTGACCAGGTTTCAGAACGTGTGCTCATTGATTTTCTTTTTTCTCCACTTACCCTAATATCACAATGAAAAATACCATCCCTATTGTTTCTTGTGTTCGTGGGATTCTGTTTATTCTGCAGTTCTCTTTATACAGACCCAACACAATGGCTTACAGAATGGAATCCCTAACAATTGCCTCTTCATTTGTCTAGTGCTGGGTTTATGACCTGATGATGCTCTTCTACAAAATATCTGTTGGTGCCATTGTCTGATTGGACATGAGGCCAAGTGGCCTGCTGGAAAGGCCCTGTATGTTTTTTGTTTTGTATTGGGAATTGAACACAAGGGTACTTTACCATTGAGTTATATTCTCAGACCTTTTAAAAATATTGTTTTAAATTTTATTTTGAAACAGGCTCTCACTAAGTTGCTTAGGGCCTAAGTTGCTGAGGCTGGCCTGGAACTTGCAATCATACCTCAGCCTCCCAAATTGCTGGGATTATAGGTGTGTGCCACCATACCCAGCTGTTCTGGTGTTCTTAAGGGCAACTGTTTCATAAAGTAATTGAGATTTTAAGCAATTAGTCTAAAAGGAAAACAAAAACAAAAACCACAAGAGGCATGGCCTTGTGACCCTATTCCATGCCTCTGGAATAAGTTACCACTGAAGTTATTATGCCTCTTTTCTTAAAGAATCTGAGTGAAATTGGGAGTTCTTTTCAATATTTGGTGCTCAGGTCCCATATGCTTTTTAAAAAACACATCAATTGCAACTACAAATGAGTATCATGTGTCTTTGAAGTTAAATAAATAGAAGGAGTGCTCGTGTATTGCCACTGCCCTTTCTGTCCCCAACAGCACCCTACTGGAGATGGACTCCCTTCTATCCTTCCCCAAATGCACCCTCCTCCCACCCCTTTGCCCAGTGGTGCAAACAGCTTTCCATTATACAAAGAGTATAAATTGTTCAGAGGTAGTGATTTTTCTGTCAATCAAGTGTGATTCTCAAGTACTTTGTTATGAAAGATGCAAGCAGAAGAGATAATTCAAATTAGAGAATTTTGAAGCCTCACTTTCTGTGCCAACTAATGTCAACAAGCTGCTTCTAACTACTGTGCTGCAGCCTCTCAATACTGTGCTGAGAAGTGATGTGTCCCTATGCTGTGGCCTATGTGCAAAATTAACTTTTGCGGCAAACTGTGGACACATACTTTGATGGTAATGATTGCTGGTATGTTCAAATGAGTGGTTGCTGCATGTGGGGAAGAGCCAAATGCAAACAGCAGGAGTAAAGAGGGGACTGTTATATTAGGTTGGAAGCAAAGACAGACTGTTGCCTGCAACGTGTAAGAACTTTGCCATTACTTGAGAGAATCTGGTCAGGGTAGAAGATATTCCACCCAAATGTCCTGATGATTATAAAATTAGTGTAATAACCCCTGAGGCATTTAATCCTTACAGGAGTGTCACAATTTTTTTGGGGGGGGGGGTACTGAGAATAGAACCCAGGGGTGCTCAACCACTGAGCTACATACATCCCCAGCCCTTTTTGTATATTTTATTTAGAGACAGTCTTGCTGAGTTCTTAGGGACTCACTAAGTTGCTGAGACTGGCTTTGATCCTTCTGCCTCAGCCTCTTGAGCTGCTGGGATTACAGGTGTGTGCCACCATGCCTGGCTCAAGGAGGGTCACATATTCTAGTACACAAAAATGTGCCTCCAACAGTGCTGCCTATACTCTCAGATAATCAGGGAGCTGAGGCAGGAGGATTGTGTGAGCCCAGGAGTTTGAGACCAGCCTGGGCAATACAGCAACACCTTGTCTCAAAACAAGAACAACAAAACAAGAACCTCTCCAATACCAAAAAGTTGACAATGACTCCAGCCAATTGATATTTCTTAAGCGGTTTAACAAGTTTTGCCATTTATTCCCTGCTGTTGAAACACCCTACAAAATAACTTGCAGTTCTCCCCCCTTCTTCCTTACTGTGAATTAAAAACTCACAGAGCTTGAAGAAATGGAATTGTACTTCTACCATGGGTTTGGTAATGTTTGAGCATGCAGAGATTCAAGAAAATTGGACATAATTTTAGGAGCCACTCAGTTTGTGAGGGGATTAAGTTGAGAAAAAACTGGGAACTGTTAAGGGAAACTGCATTCCGACTTGGGAGAAAAAGACACAATTGAGGCCATAAGGCACAATCTTGGAGGGATGCCCAGAATATCTGGAAACCTTGTTCCCATCCATCTCTAGCTTCTGTCCTAAAAAGGCGTGGCTTCCGGTCCTAGGACGGTAATGTGCTCTCAACTTGCCAGTGAGATTTACTGAAGATAATGTGGTTGTAATTAAATGACTTGGACATTTCTCTTTACTTTCATAAGAGACAGAATAAATAATACCCTAAATAATGCATATGAATTGAAGGTTAGCTTCTATGCTAAAATGTGTTTTTTAGGACAAGTTTTTTTTTTTTCTCTAAGAACTTTTTTGTTATTATTTTTGCTATATATATTTTTAGGGATTTATTTATTTGCTTTTAGCTGTACACAATGCCTTTATTTTTACGTGGTGCTGAGACTTGAACCCGGGCTGCACAACGTGCTAGGCGAGTGCTCTACCGCTGAGCCACAACCCCAGCTCCTATTTTTGCTATATTTAAGACAACCATATAACTTATTCTTAAAAACCAGGGCATTTTGAAACTGTAAGGGGATAGTATAAATAATTATGCCTGAAAAACATAAACCAGAACCATTCTGGACAAACTGAGAAGCATGATTATTTATAGTGCAACCTTGGTGTTTGACAATATCTTCATCTCACTGTCACTTTTTTTTTTTTTTTTTTGATATTGGGGATTGAACCCAGGGGCACTTAACCACTAAGGCACAAACCCCGGACGTTCTTAAAATTTTGAGACAGGGTCTTGATAAATTGCTTAGGGCCTTGCTAAATTGCTAGGATGGCCTTGAACTTGCGATCCTCCTGCCTCAGCCTCCCAAATTGCTGGGATTACAAGTGTGTACCACTGTGCCTGGCTTCACCATGTCACTTTAACCCTCAAGTTTGAATATCTGATTTTAAAATGGAAGGTTAATATAGGAACCATATTGGATGTGCACTCTTTCAGGTATACTGATACACTACATAGATCTCTTTGGCTAGAGCGAAGAATGTTCCATTTCTTCCTCTAATGGTTCTGTGAGCACTACTATTTGTTTTACAAATAAGGCAAGTGAGCACAGGAAGCTAGCCAACTGTCACAACTCAGTCCAGAACTCAACTCAAAGCTCAAAATAAAAACTGCCCTGTGCATTTTCAGCATTTTTTTTCACTGAACCATAATGGTCTGCCTTGTAGAATTTCATCTTAATCATTTCTATTATAGATCCACCAGAGACGGAGACATATCACCACTTTTCATATGAGAAATCTTGTGAAGTTTAAGTGAATTTTCTTCATCTTACATTTATTAAGGAGGGGGAGGGGGCAGCTCAAGTCAGTCCTAATTATTAGTTTAAGTTATGTAGTTCAGTGGTTTTCTTTTTTGGTACAGATTTCTTTGGGCCTTCAAGAAAGGATCCAGGTATTCATTTAATACTTGGGATTTTGTATATTGCAGAAACCAAGCAACAGGGAAGATGTTTTAACTCAACCTGTCCTGCATTGGCAAGTTTAAAAAAAGAACTGTCAAGCCATACTTGGCAGAACCTCCCTCTGACTCTCTCACTCTCTGTCCAGTTCATGTGCACCTTGGCTGCACAGCTGCTGCTAACAGAGCCCTCTTTTGTCTCAGCCACTCTGCCACCCCTGGTCCAGTCTATACCACAGCTGGATGCTCATGTCTCCAGTGATCGCCTACTGCACAAAGGCTGGTTGGGAGCTAGTGGTTTGGTCATTTGCTACCTTTTAGGTTCTTGTATCCATATCTTAAACCTCTCAACTGCTACCTACACCTTTGAACATTAGTTGCCTTTATGAAAATACAACTTTTAAGTACTAAATCGGTGCTTTTAAGAACTGTGATTATTCACTGTGCATTTCAAACACCAGCTTTCTTTCAGTGAATATCCAATAAAACTCTAGACAAAATATATGGAAGGTGTGCTATATAACCTTCAATTTTATGGAGCTTTCTTTTTGGAAGCATTACACTAAGGCACATGTTATATGGGAAACTGTTTTCAGGAAAATATCCTCTTGTTAAGGCAAAAACTTTGATATGTCACACCCAGAACTTTAATCCCAGTTCCGCACAGGAACTATGTGATCTCTACAACCTCTTGGATTCATCACCTATAAAATGAGGATAAGAACTGAACTTGATTTTTTTGTTGTGAGGCTTAAATGGGACAGTGTGTGTAAACTGGTAGGTATCTGTCCTACAGCACTGAGCGGAATGAGCAGTAGTATAAAAAAGCCTACAGAAAAGTTATCATTAGCTTCCAGGATATGAAGCCAGCTGAGAAGTAGGACAATTTACGAAGCTCAATTGAGCTTGGCTTCTTCACCTAGAAAGTTAACCAGTGTTATCTTAAGAGAAGTTTTACCACAGCTTTGATACCTGCTCAGTGGTGCCTTAAGAGGACAAGAGCAAGTCAGGATGTCTTATGGAAGAGAAAAGGGAAGGGTCTAAACTGATCACCAAGGAACTGCACAAATAGGTACTGCATACCTGAGCGTAATATTAATGTAGTGGACACATTCTCAGTGACAAGGAGGGCTGCCTCTATTACTCATGTGATATGACATTGGGAATTTACTTTGCCTCTTATAAACTTGGTTTCTTATCTCTAAAGAGACTGTTTTAAAACTACAATAGTATAAATAACCATTAAATAAAATGAGGTCAGCAAGAGCTTAAGTGAAAAAAAAAATTTTTTTTCCTTATGTGTCACTAAGTATGGCTTAGAATCCTAGATGGCCTCAGATTCTACTATACTTGGGAACCTGGGACTATAAAATTATTTAAGCAAACCTCAACTAGGAGCCATGGTCATCTTCAATAGCAGTTTTAAACTTTCCTTTTACTCCAAACAATTTATCAGTGAGTAAAATACATAAAAGTGGAATTGTTCTATCAAATGCAGGGGAGAGACTAAGCTTTATTCATTTGATATTCTCCTTGGTTTGGGAACCCCAAAGCATTGCAAGTGTGAAAAGAAACTACTTAATTTCTCCAAATGAGGGAAAAGGTTGAAATGCTACAGGAATAAATTCCATGGGACAGCCCTAATTCTCTTCTGGCACTAGAATTCCATTGCATGTCTTTTTTGAGATAGGTAGCCAACAGGATTCAGTTTTAATTTAGAAATGTTGCAAGAGGCCTGATACTAGTATTAATATAGTAGTAAAAAAGGACCTGCCTGGGTCGGGTCACACAGGATAGCAGAGTTGCCTTTTGTTCAGTTACAAGGCAAAAAAGAAGAAATTTCTGTCAATAGAATGGATTACAAATTATTTGTTAATCCTTACACTGGAGTTCCAAGAAACTCTTGTGGGAAATGGCAAACTATCCCAGGCTTAATATGACCCTCACTAAACGTGCAGCAGTTATAGCCACAGTAGCTACTGTTTTTAACAGCAAGCGGGGCAGTGGCAACTGGGGCAGAGAGGGAAGGTAACCTGACTTTGCACAGATAATCTGGTTACAAAGAGTGGCCTAGCCTTGAAGGGAGGAAAGGTACTGTCATAGTAGACACTGTGTTTCTAAAGGGGTTTATGGAGGAAGGGCTCTTTCCAGGCAGCCAATCTAAATTCCTGAGTGAACGCAGGTCACACACACAGGAATCTCAAGGCCTTGTTTTCTTTATGACAATAAATCTGTAGTTAATTAGACTCAAGACTTCTCAGGGAAGCCCAGAATTGGGCCTGGAGAATAAATACATGGGAAAACTGCAAAACCATGAAAATACATTTTTAAAAAAAAGCTTTCTGGTATAATACACAAAAGCAAACAAGTTTATCTTAAAAAATATCAAGTATCACATCCATAGCCTATTCCTAATTATAATTACTTCTTAAAGCAACATTTGTCTTTGTTTACAGATACAGCAGCAGGTGATAAAACCTAACATCTCAGATTGCTTACAGTTCATAATACAAACAAATGTTTATGTCTTAAATCACATTTTAGGCAGTTTAACTTAAAATGCATAGACAATTACATACATTAAGTTTGTCATTAAGTCAATGAAGAGAAATCACAATTTTAAGAAAAGTTACAAAAAACCTTTGTAGAGAACACATAAATCAAGTTTACTTAATGGCAATAAATCTGTACCTGCTTATCAATGTTGAGCAGTGAAAGTGCCTTTAACTAGGGGAAGCATGAAAGGGAAAAATACCCTATTACCTTGCACACTTGAATAGCTGCACTGATCAACACTAACTTCTTGAAACATATTTTCTTAGTTAAAAAAAAAAAAAAAAAAAAAAAAAAAAAGAACATCACATACTTCAACACTGTCCTTTAAAATGCTCCAAAACTGGTTTGTAATTTCTACCAGCAGCTCTCCTAAAATACTCTTATAATGGGTAACTAATAATGGGTGTACTAATGAATTATGTAAGGTCACCCCTAGACTAGGAGCCCCTCAAGGACAGGGATTTGCTTTTTCTGGCCTCTGGCATAGCACCCGATCACAGACATGTGTGTCTGTTAAATGAACACAGCCCTCAGATGTTTTCTATAGCCAGAAGTTTGCATGGCATTTTAATATTGATTATTTTATTGGCAATTTGTTTCCCTTGGCAGAATTCTGAAAATAAACAGTGTCTATCTTTAATAGTATTGCTTTACTAAATTATAGTCTTCCCTTAAAGGATGCCCACCACTTTCTAAGCATTTTATTTGATTCTTTTGAGTTTAGGCTTATGCTTTTCAAATAACGATAATACTTGAAGGTCTGTGCTTAACTTCTGGAATTTGTAAGCTGGCATTTCATGAAGCTGGTTCTACCTCACACCAGTGAGGAAGACACTGGCACTGATTGTTTAGAAGTGCAGGCAACGGAATAATATGCAAACCAGTCTTTTAATGAAAACTTTAAGTACAGCTATTTTCACCTATAAAAAGTTTCAAAAACTGTACATTTGAGGGCAAAAGGCAGCACTAACTAATTATTTTTGAGGTAATATATATCATGGGCAAACTGATTTCTAGAAAACATTTTATTGTAGTTGTGACTCAGGCCAAAAATTTACCTTTTCTTTTCTGAACTATTTTCTATTAAAAACAAACAATAGCAAAATGGACAAATGAGGAAGATGGTCCTTGTTAATTAAAAAATGTTTATTCCTGAATAACCAACATATTACTTTACACAATAAATCGGAGCTGTAAATAGCATCTTCAAAAGCATGAAAAGGTGGCAGGTGAGACCTGGACAAGCCCAAGTACTTCTAAGTCCTCTTTATTCATTATTTAGGTACTGGGGATTGAATCCAGGGTCTCTTAACCACTGAGCCACATCCCCTACTCTTTTTTTATTTTGCGACAGGATCTAATTAAATTGCTTAGGCTGGCTTTGAACTTGTGATCCTCCTACTGCAGCCTCTTGAGTCACTGGGATTACATGAATGAGACACTGTGCCTGGATGAAGTCCTCCTTTAAGGAGCACTTAATTTTTAATAATTATGTGTAAATGAGGATCTAAGGTCTTTCCATTTTTCATTATTTGTGGGTTCGATATTTTAACACTTAAAAAGACTCCAACTAGCTGGGCGCGGTGGTGCACGCCTGTAATCCCAGCACTTGGGAGGCTGAGGCAGGAGGATCACGAGTTCAAAGCCAGCCTCAGCAATGGCGAGGCACTTAGCAACTCAGTGAGACCCTGTCTCTAATAAAATACAAAAAAGGGCTGGGGATGTGGCCCAGTGGACGAGTGCCCCTGAGTTCAATCCCTGGTACCAAAAAAAAAAAAAAAAAAAAAAAAAAAAAAAAAAAAAAAAAAAAAAAAAAAAAAAAAAAGATTCCAACTCCAGAACACCATTATTTCTGAACATATTGCAATTATTTTTATCAAGTTTGTTTAGAAATTCTTGTCTGAAGCCCAAATGTAAGCATATTTGATAGTGTGTATCCCTTAAGACCAAATATGCTTGGCAACATCCTTCCATAAACCAATCTCAGCCTAGCCTGACTTGTTTTATTTATTTATTTTTGGTACTGAGGATTGAACCCAGGGGTCCTTTACCATTTGTGCTACATCCCTAGTCCTTTGAGATAGGGTTTAAGTCACTGAGGCTGGCCTCAAACTTGCGATTCTCCTGCCTCCACCTCCTGAGTCACCGGGGTTACAGGTGTGTGCCGTCACACTCAGCATGACTTGTTTAAAAAGCATTATTCCCCTACGAACAGTAAAACCCTTCCCATATGCTCTTCCTCATTTGTTCACTGAAACTTTTGCTTTTCTTATTTCCACTCTAAACCTAAAATCTTTTGGCCCATAGTATCCACAAGAATTGAGACATCCCTAATGCAAACCCTGGACAATTGAGAGAAATGAGTTCTACAAAGATACAAGTACCAGTCATAAAGTCCTTGGAAACAAAGAGTTAAAATGGCAGTCTGGGTCACTAGCAATGTTATTAAACACTTTTAGGAGTAATAATTTCAAATCTTGCCCTTGTGGCCCTTCAAATTCTTTAGTAAAATATTTTTTCCTGTAATAAATGGACTCCACAATTACAGATTTCCACACTTGCTACCTCTTTTAGTGCTGTTACATTCAATATTTCATCTAAAGCTAGAGTTATCTCAATTTAGGACAGTCAAAATAACTATGAATAGAGGTATCTTTGCTATTTCATTTTCCTATCTTATCCTTCCAGTTAATTGACAGCTTAATACTGACTGATAAATTTAGCCTATGATACCTAAGGTTACATGTTTTGCAGACTGGAGACTACTTTGACAAGAGTCCTAAGAATAATGTAGATAGATAGCTACTACCTGTCCTTAAAAAGAACTGAAAGAACAACAGAAGACTACTTTTGCCACTATGTGAGAACTAAGAACACTTCCTAGTCTGAAGATGCCTAAATAAATTAGTTTTTACCTTTGCCAATTCTGAAAGCTTGAATCTATCACCTGCTTAAAATAAGGGATGTTTAAATGCTAATGTTCCTCTCAAAGGTGACTATATTCTTTTCTTATAAGGAGGTAGCTATCAAATCATTAAACTGGCAGCACTAGGCATTCTTGACATTTTAATTACTGGAGAAATAAACTACTGAATATTTTATTTCAAAGAAAAAAACAGAGCTCCAGCATAAATCTTTTTCTATATTCATCTGAGAAATCCACAATACATTTTAGTAACCCAATGGATACATTCAAAATTTCAAATCATTACTTGATAAATAAGGTCAGATCTATCCCAAATATAAGACTGATTTAAAGGCAAGGTGCCAAAAAGCAACCAAAGCTGTTTTGGTAGTTATAAACAATACTCAATATTTAAGCAACACAGTCACACTACTTTAAACTCAGTTGCAGAGAACTACAATTTATTATTTTCACTGTAGAAGATAATGTTTTCAAAGATGGTACTCAATTCCACTTATCTGCCTGTCAACAAATACAGAACTTAACTGTTAACCATCAACACTTTACAGATTCAGGAAACTATGCAGGAGACAATGACATAGCTTAACCAGACTCTGAAAGACAGAAACATTTTTGATTCACACTTGTACAAAGAGAACAGTCATGAGTGTATGACTTATAAAGTTCTCCAAACATAACTGCTATATATTCTATATGTTCTGATAACAGATCCCTCCGTGTGTGCTAGTCTTCTATATAAGGGAGTCATCAAGAGATGTGTTCCCTCTAAAGAACTGGGGGTGGAGGGAGACTTCAGGGAATGGTCTGGGCAGATGATAAGCTTCAGATTTCGTGGGAATGAAAACTATTTGTTGCAATGAAGCAATTCCTAAGGTTTATCTAGTTTGAAGTTCAAAACAATTCTTTCCTTGAGCTCTTCCTAAAACAATATGCATATCTCATAATCCATTCTAAAGTAATACAAACAGATATCAGTTCTCCAAGAATTTACATATATCTCTGAATGGATTAAAAAGAAAAAAAAAAAAAAGAGTTAGGGATATGGGCATAGCTCAGTGGCAATCTAACATGTGGAAGGCCCTAGGTTCTGTTCCCAGCACTGCAAAATAAAATTAGTTTCTCATAAATGGCAGATTTTAGGGCTGAGCTATTATTATCCATATGGCAAAAATAAAACAAATCTAAGTTTTTACTAAAAATCTGAGGTTAAAATGAATACTGGCTGGATAATGAACATCTGACAGTAATTAGTTTTAAAATGTGTATCCAAAATAGAACCATAAGAGGACCAGGTTTATTTATCACATATATAGAGCAGCTCAAAATGTTCAGAGGCATCATTTGTTTAAATTATAATGTGATTGTTTTTGAAATTTATTTGGGGAGGGGAGTGATTATAGAAAAATACTTAGAATCTGCAACTTCATTGGCAAAATATTTTAACAATAATCCATATTATATATTTTTAAATGTGTAGTTTCATAATTTAAACAAATTGTATCAAAGAGCTATTCAATTTAATCACTTTCCCCCCATGAAAACCAAATAAAATCACACCTGAATGATTTACTTCTATGTTTTTATCTTCTATGTTTTGTACTACACATCCAAGAGGCAGATATCTTCTGAGAGGTGCAAGAGTTGTTCTTTCATGAATGCCCTCTAAGATTAGTGAAACCAGCAATTTTTATATATGCATTCATTTGCATATATATGTACTTCAAAAAGCAAAGCGCCATCTCTTCATCCACTGTTAACTTAATGGTAAGACTGCAATAGAAAAAAGAAAAAGTCAACTTCTAGATTTTATAAATGGAGTTTATTATTAACTCCTTGCTGTGGCTTAAAATAAACTTATTGTTTAATAAACCAAAACAGCAAGTCATCTCATTTACTCTGGCATACAACTAGCAAAAGATTTTTAGAGACTATATATAGCAGAAGTTTATATATAGCTATTTAAGTTTATTCATAACTAATGAAGTTTTGGGGGCACTCTTAAGAATTTTTCCCTTGGGCTGGGGTTGTGGCTCAGCGGTAGAGCACTCGCCTAGCACGTGCGCGGCCCACGTGCGCAGCCCGGATTCGATCCTCAGCACCACGTACAAATAAACGCATTGTGTACAACTAAAACAAATAAATAAATAAATATTAAAAAAAAAAAGAAGAATTTTTCCCTTTACAGCCGAGATGGGCATTTATTAGCTGGAGTTCTGGTTAGTTATCTTGTTAGTTAACAAATCTTTTTTCTTTTCCCTTTCTGTAAGGAGAATCTTGACTCTGGATACTCACTTGGCTTACCTCGTGGGAGAAACTGGGTACTTTTTTTTTCCAGTCACATACCCAATAGAGTCCTCAACTAAAATGTCAGCCCTATTCTAGTTTGACTTGACAGTAAAGCAAGAAGAATTATATGTAACTCACAATCAGGAATAGCAGTATAATCTCAAACTCAATGCTGCTAAGAATTGAACAAAACTTTGGCTGAGAAACACTAGGGGGAGTTGCCTGAAAGATGGGCAATGTTTGTTACATACTCATTATCTTAAGTTCTCAAAAACTCTCCCTCCATATCAAGTCAGGCAGGAAGAAATTGCTTTTATTAAACTATGCTTTAGTGTGATGCTATAAAAACAATATTGAGAGATATAAAAAAGCCATAACAAAAGCCAGGTGTGGTGGTGCACGCCTGTAATCCCAGCACTTAGGAGGCTGAAACAGGAGGATTGTGAGTTCAAAGCCAGCCTAAGCAATGGCAAGGCACTTAGCAACTAGTGAGACCCTGTCTCTAATAAAATACAAAAAAGGGCTGGGGATGTGGCCCAGTGGCCCTGAATTCAATCCCTGGAGCAAAAAAACCCCCCCAAAAAACAAAAAAACCCCACCACAACAAAACAGTCCAATTAAATGCATCTCAAGAGTTTACCAAAGGATGCTCTTGAGAACATTATTCACTGTTATAAACCCTTTAGAGATCTTTGGGATTTTTTTTTCTATTTTTAGCACCAGGAATACTTTTGCTCTTATCCTTTTAAATGCTGTATCTAAATTTTCAAATTTACTCATTTTATATATTTGCAAACTTTAAAAAAGTTTTCAAAGACTCTAATCTTCCATCCAGAACTGGGAAGAAGCAATCTTTCAGTTGTGCTTATGTAACTACTAGTGCATGTGAAGTAACAAATTGAACACTCACATGGGGGCCACCAGGCATTGGTGGAGCACCAGAAGGTCCTGAAGGCACTTGAAAAGGATTATTGGGAGAAGGATAGAGTCCTGGTGTGGGATATGATCCTGCAGGGGCAGGATATGGTGCCGGTGGTCCCCAGGCTCCTGGTGGCACAGTGCCCCATGGAACAGGTGGTGCTGCCCCTGGTGCCTGGGGAGGAGGAGGAGTGGGATATGGCCCCGGAGATGGATATGGCATATTAGGAGTAGGATACTGCCCTCCCATTCCTGGTGCCCAAGGTCCAGAAGACATGGATCCCCATGGACCTAAAGGACCAGCTGCAGCTGGATCTGTGGGTGCACCATATGGTCTAGGTAGCTCTGGAAAGGGTATATTTGGTGTAGGATAGGGCCCTGTGGGGCCAGGGCCTGGCACAGATGGGGCTGGATAAGGACCACCAGGTGGGGGACATGATGGTCCAGAAGGAGGAAAGGGCGCTGGGGGTCCTGGAGGTGGTCCAGTGGGAGGCACGGAGGGATACATTCCTGTTGGTGCTGGTCCAAAAGGCACAGTGGAGGGTGTTGCACTTGGTGGGAGTCCAGATGGCACAGAAGGAGGAGCACTTGGGTTGTTCCAAGGGTTGGAACCTGGCCAGCCTTGAGGAGGCTGACCAGGTTTTGTATTGCTCACAGCAGGGGTTTTGGCAGGGGAGTGTTCAGGTAGTGCATCTGCCAACTGGAATACAAAACAGAAATGTCTTATTTGTCTTATCTAGGAAAAGTCAACATGATTGTAAACTCAAGTGGATTAGTATCCACAAGAGTGAGGGATTACAAACCTCAACAGCATCTTCAAATCTAAGCTATTCATTTGAAAATCTGTGTATTTAATATAAACTTGAGGTGTTACCTTGATTATCAAATTTACAGTGCAATTTTTTCAGAGGCTCAACTTCTCTAAATACAACTAATGAGAATTCTCATTTTCAAAAACAGTTAACTTAAGGTACTTTATGTAATGGAATGAACATAGTGCCCACTATAAAACAATTTTCAGTAAATGTTGGGATTAATACTAAAAGGGTAAAAGAGTAAGAGAAGCAACACACAAAATTTTCATTTAAAGATTCATAAACACTTCTGGATACATTTTCAAATATGCAGTATCTATGTAAATAAAAGTAAATCACCAATTAAAACCACATGCCAAAAAAAAAAAAAAAAAAAAAAAAATCCAAGCATCACAAAAAACATTTTTTTTTTTAAAGACAGGACTATGTTTTCCTGAAGAACTAAAAAAAAATTGGTCAAGGATAGGCATCAACTTACCGAAAATTCATCAGACATTTTCCTAAAGAAAGAAAGAAAATTTCAAAATCAGTGTTTATTATTTCTTATATAATCAAGGGAAATTTTATAAATATATTATTTTTACTTAAAGGGAATCATCATTTTGTGTTTTTCTTTGTAAGAAAAAATTTCCACGGAAGTTCATATAGCTCTATCAACTTCATCCCTTTTAATGGCTGCACACCATGTAAAAATGACTATATAGCATAGAAGTTTCCCTCTGTTGCCCAGGCTGTTCTCCTCCAACTCCTAGACCCAAGTAATCCTCCTGCTCTGCCTCCCAAGTAGCTGGTACAACAAGCACATACCACAAAGCCCAGCCTGACCCACACTTTAAAAGTTCCGATTTCTGTCGCAGTTTAGGTTGTAACAGTGGCGTAGAGAACATCTCTGAACTTAACTCTGCTCATGTGTGAGCATGTGTTATCATGAAAAATTACCATGAGTAGAATTTAGAGTCAACAGTTAACTATTTGAAAAACACATCTCAGTTCACATTGTCACCCCTTTGTCTCTGGATATTATTAAATTTTTGTCATTTTATTTCATTTTTTTGTATGGTACTGAGGATTAAACTCAGGGGGTGTTCCAATAGAACTTTCCCAGTCCTTTTTTTTGGTACCGGGGATTGAATTCAGGGGTGCTCGACCACTGGGCCACATCCTTAGCCCTTTTTTGTATTTTATTAGAGACAGGGTCTCACTGAGTTGCTGAGGCTGGCTTTGAACTCAAGATTCTCCTGCCTCAGCCTCCCAAGTGCTGGGATTACAGGCGTGCGCCACTGCGCCCGGCTTTCCCAGTCCTTTTTATTTTTTGACAGGGTCTCACTAAGTTGCTGAGGCTGGCATTGAACTTGTGATCCGCCTGCCTCAGCCCCCAGGAGTTCCTTGGATTACCACCACACCTGATTATAAATCATTTAAAAATCATGACAGATTAAAAATTAGCATCACATTTTAATTTATGTTAAGTGGAAGGTAGAATAACTTTTTTTTTTTTTGTACCAGGGATTGAGCCCAGAGGCATCTAACCACTGAGCCACATCCCCAGCCCTTTTTGAGACAAGATCTTGCTAAATTGTTGAGGCTGTTTGAACTTGCAATCCTCCTGCCTCAACCTCCAGAGCAGCTGGGATTATACGTGTGTACCACAACACCCTATAACTTTTTAATACTTAATTTACATTTCTTTTTCTGTGAATTTGCTTCCATCTTGGACCATATTTAGCAGTTTTAAAATTTTTGAAAACTTTTTGCAGTGCTGGGGATTGAACCCGGGGCTTCTAGGCAAGTGTTCTACCACAGAGCTATATACTCTAGCCCCACCATTTTAGAACTGAAATATAATTAACACTCAATAAAATGTAAAGATCTTCAGTATTCAGGTTAACAAGATCTGACCATTGTATATTCCCCTGTAACCAACCCAAATAAGATATAGAATGTTTTCTACCACTACAGAAAATGTACTTATATTCCTTTTCCAAACACCTGTTCCCTACCATCACTTCTGAGCTTACTTTTGCTTGTTCTTTAACTTTGTATGAATAGAATAGGATAGCAGGTACTCTTTGTGCCTTTGAGAATTTCACTACTTAGCAGTACCATCATTTTCCTCTCCCCTACTGCTTTGTAGGATAAATAAGGAAATTAGTTGTCTGTCATTTATTAGACAATTTTTTTCTACCTAGATCCTTTTAATTATAGACGGTATTTTTTGGTATAAAAATTTAAAAATTTTCCCTATGTATGACTTCTGGATTTTCTGATATATTTATAAAGGTCTTTTCCTCTCCAAGATTAAAAAGGAAATTATATGTTTATGGCTTAAATTGTTTAAAAATTTAATTATTTCTTCTAAGAAATAATTGCCAAATAACCTAGCTTTATCAACCAATTAAACTACTTTAAGATTTTATTGATGAAGCCGGGCAAGGTGGCGCACGCCTGTAATCCCAGCACTTGGGAGCTGAGGCAGGAGGATCACAAGTTCAAAGTCAGCCTCAGCAATGGCGAGGCACTGAGCAACTCAGTGAGACCTTGTCTCTAAATAAAATA
The DNA here is from genome assembly GCA_025594165.1 of Tamias sibiricus. NCBI lineage: Eukaryota > Metazoa > Chordata > Mammalia > Rodentia > Sciuridae > Tamias > Tamias sibiricus. The sequence continues at coordinate 53,665,891 of CM046659.1, forward strand.
CAAAAAAGGGCTGGGGATGTGGCCCAGTGGTCGAGTGACCCTGAGTTCAAACCTCGGTACCAAATTAAAAGAAAAAAAAGATTTTATTGCTGCTACAACTATTATTTGTGGAATGTTGATCACTGAATGCTCAAGGTCTCTACTTCTCTGATGCAAATTCAATTATCACCCCCAGTTTACAACTGGAGAAAAGGAAGCTTAGCAAGTTACCTTCTTTACAGTCTTAGAGCTAGTGACAAGTAGAGAAAGGGTTCAAACCCTCATACAATCTGACCCCAGAGCCTCAAGAAGGCTACAGAGCCGCAATCACTTCCCTCAGATCTGATGTACTCTAATGACTTTTCTATTGATCCATATGTAGCATTTTTAAAACAAATTTTAGTGTCAGCTACCCTATTGTTTTTTTCAGATGTTCCTGAATATTCTCATGTTTACATTTTTTTTTTTCCATATTATTTTGTAAAAAAATAAATAAATAAATAAATTGTTGGTGGTCTCATTGGAAATGCATTAAACTTACAGATTAATCAAAGGGACATTTGAGATATTTAAAATGTCAAACCTCATTTGAGAACAAAATATGTCTTTCTTTAGAGATATGCCATTTTTTCTTTTCTCTTTGAAACAGGGTCTTCCTATGTTGCCAAGGTTGGTCCTGAACTAGTGTGCTTACACAATCCTCCTGTTAGCGCCTCCATTAGCTGGGAATACATGCATGTCCCAGCTAACCTGGTTTAGTTTGTTTTCTTGATCATATTTCTTACATACTTCTTACAAAAGAGATTTCTGCAAACCCTTTTTTTGTGGTTGTAAATAGGCTCTTTTCCATTATATTTTCTAATTGATTATTTATATATATGTGAAAGGCTTTTAAAATTTTAGTATATTATTTTTATAAGCAATGACATCATTGAATTATCTTATTCCTAAATGTTTTTCAGTTGATTCTTTGGGGTTTCCAGATAATAATTTTACCTTCTCTTTCCAAAATTTATGGCTCTTTTCTCTTTTGCCTCAAGATTTAAATAATGAAATGACAAATGATGATAGGAACACAGTGATCTTGTTCCCAACTCTCCTGGAAATGATTAAGTATGAGTCTCACTTTTAGTTTTAGATTTTTAAAAATTACAGTAAGGAAGATTTTATTTATGCCTGTATTTAACTTATTTATTCCTATTTTGCTAGTTTTGAAGATCTTTCAGTATCTAATGAGTTGATCTCAGTTTATCCTTTGACCTATTAATACAGTTAAATCACATGAATACTTTTAAAAATTGAGCCACCTTGTGTTCTTAAGGGTTTTATTTTTAATTACAATTTATCATGAGGAATAATCTCCTTGCCTTTATTCAAAATATCAAAACCACACCTTGAATGTACTGCAAACATAATTATCCATTTATTTTAACATTAAGGTCTGTATTTCACTAAAATCACATTACACAATAGTACTCATAAGGATCAATGTTAGAAAAAACTTATGATATATTTGAAGTCTATATAAGACTGACATACTTTTCAAATATAGTGAGCCTTTCTCAAACAGAAAATGAGTCTATATCAACATTCACATTGCCAGGCATGGCGGAACACGCCTTTAATCACAGTGGCTCAGGAGGCTGAAGCAGGAGGATCATGAATTCAAAGCCAGCTTCAGCAAAAGCAAGGCACTAAGCAACTCAGTGAGACCCTGTCTCTAAATAAAATTCAAAAAAGGGCTGGGGATGTTAGCTCAGTGGTTAAGTGGCTCTGAGTTCAATTCCCAGTACCCCCTGGGAATTAAAGATTCTCATTAATTCTGGAACAAATGATCTCACCAAAGAGACCATTTAATTTCATATGGTCTTGCTAGTCAGGTTTTTGCAATTTTTCCTTCCCTCTTAGTTTTTGAAAAACATAATACTCAATTGACTAGTTAAAGAATCTCATGAATATATATTATTTAACAAACTCAAACTAAAGCACAACTCTGGCTTTAAAGTTTTTTAAATCAAGTGCTGAAATAATGAAGCCCTGACCAAAGGAATTAGGAATAGGTCACTTCCTGTTCTTCCTCACTGCCTTAGTAAATAGACCTGCTCTTTATGCTTAAAACAAACAGTGTTCATGTTAATTGGAAGCATTCCAATTTGCTCTATAGGCTATGTTTTCATGTAAAAATAGGTTAAAAAAAAAAAAAGTTGGGATATCAGTAAATTCAACATGAGTAAATTTACAGAATGTAAAAACATCTAGATTTTCTAAACAGCTATTCTAAAAGAGCTGAACTATGCTAATTATTAAGATAAAGCCAATGTAAACTTGAATTTGTCAAAAAAAAGTTTATAATCAAGAAATGTTTTCATTTTTTTCTTTTTGGCCTAATTTAAAGCTATTACTTTCAACATTTTCCATTACAACATTATGTCACAATATACCCATTATCTGAAAAACACTTTTATTTCCTGAGCAGCAAGAATAATAATTTCAAAGAGTACAAAATTTCTTTGACATACACTAGAAAAGTAAAAACATTTCACTGACACCTAAGGCCTTTAGAGGGAATGACAATTTAGTTATCAGAAGTTTAAGAAAGCTAAATTCTATAGAATTCCTAGCAACAATGAACAAGTAATAATTCAAAGATCATCAAATTGTGATGGAGTGATAAATAGTATGAAACTATACAGTTAGGAGACTGAATATCAATCCTTTTAATAAGAGACCATTTTCCTATCTGTAAAACACATAATTCCTAGCTACCTCACAGATAACTAAAAAATTATTATTTATATAAAGTACCATACAATATTTATTCAGAGAGGCTAAACCAAGTGTGGTAGTACACGACTATAATCCCAGATATCCCAGAGGCTGAGGCAAAAAGACCACCAGTTCAAGGCCAGCACTTCAACTGAGCAACACCCAGTCTCTTAAAATCAAAAAAGGGGTCTGGGATTGTGGCTCAGAGGTAGAGTGCTCGCCTACTGGGTTCCATCCTCAGCACCACAAATAAAATATTGTGTCCATCTAGAACTAAAAAATAAATATTTTTAAAAAAAGTCAATAAAGGGCTGGGGATGTAGCTCAATGGTAGCACATGCTAGGGTTCAAACCCCAGTAAACACACACACACAGAGAAAAGGAAGCTAAGGTAAATTAGAATTTTTGTGTTCATTTGTTTAGCATGGGGAAGATTGTATGTACTGTATCAAAAACAAATTTTGAGTTAGAATATATGCTAACTTTTCATTAGCAAATTTATAAAATTATATTCCATTTTTTACACTGGGCAATTCAAGAAATTGTGATGGAAAAAGTTTTGAGCACTTAAAATTCCCAGTAATACCATTTACATTTATTCAGTTACTTTCTGGAACATATGTGGTAGGCACTGTTGGGCTGTGGGAAAATTAGGACCATGGCATGAATATTCCTGAGAAGTTGTGTTTCTGCAGTCTAACCAAAATATAGCAAGCAAAAAAGAAAATTTTAGCAGAAAATTCTTAGACAAGGGTTTGAATCATTCCACTTAAGTCAGTTTACCTGGACTTGTTTCTTCATCAATATAAAATGACCCAATAAAATTATATGGAGACTAAATGGGACTCTTGAATCAAGTTCTAAAATCATGCTTAGAAAATAGTGGGTAGGCAACAAATACCAAATCCTCTTGTTTTCCTTTGTATATGAACAATATAGCATAAAATTAGACGAGTACATTGTCTATATAAAACTGTCACTCTTCACTAGTTGGTTGGACTAGTGAAGTACAACTTTCCAAATCTCAAAGGTAAAGGGAGACAGGAATAGCATTCACCTCACAGATTTGCTATGTGATTTATATAAAATAAATTAACAAATCTCTGCCTGGTATAGAGCAAAATCTCAACTAACATTAGCTTTTACAACCGCTACCTTCCACAAACCTTTATCTACTGCTCTCAATCCAGAAACATTTGAAAATGACTTTCCCAAGTTTGACGCAAAACTTATTCGATGGCAAAATCTGACTTGAAGCTATTCATAGTTTTTACTAATTCCCACTTAGATTGAATATTCACACCCACTGCTGTACGATCTATTTTCAGGGCCCAGGATAGAATCTAGGACCTTGCACATGCCAGCTTAACACTCTGCCACTGAGGTGCGGTCCGAGACCCTGCATAAATATTAATGTTAGATTACGGGTGCTACCCCCGATTCTGCTGGGGGTGTTACCTCATTTCTATAGACCTGTCTTTTAAAAATATAAAGATCCCTGGACCCCAAAACATACTGGCAGACTGTAGATGGGCATTTACCATTCCTCCTGGAAAGAAAAAGAATATTCCAACATATACAACTCATAAGTTCTAAATCAAATAAATTTTGCACAGGGGGCTCAAAGACACCAGTAACTAGAAAAATTTCTATTATTCCTGCCCAAAGAGCACTCCTGAACAAAGAACTTAGGAAAACTTCTGAAGGCTATGCCCGTAATGAGGATTCGGTTTCAAGACAGGCCTTCAAAACCTCCAGGTGTACAAGTGAGCATTTCTCCAGTAGTAAGGATGTAATATTTTTTCGGTTCAATTTGATTTGATGCTTGGACATTATAGAACCATCATCTATTAAAAGCACGACGTTTTCAAGGTAAAGAGAAAAACGGTTCGGGCATTTATAGGCGACCATGCATAATCCGTGCTTCTAAATCCTAAAACGAATGTTAACAGAACTTGGCACTTGTAGTTTGTCACGGATGGTCATCTAATGCATCTGTGAGCAACTCTCGTCGAGCGTTTGATGATAAGCTCAGAGGCTCTTGTGAGAATCAATTCCAGCCTTTCTCTCCCTTTTTATCAGAAATTGATGAATGGGGTGATGGTAGTGGGGGTCACGGCTAAGGGGCACAAAGCCGGAAGCCCTTCAGAGCCAAGCGAACAAAGGGAGTCCGGGATCAACCGGAGCGAACCGGCCACGGAGCGGGTCGTGGCCGGGAAGGGGAGAGGGGGGAGGGTCGGCCAGCTCCCGCTCCGCCCCGCCCCCAGCCAGGCCTGACGTCAAGCGCCGAGGAGCCCGTCGAACGCGACGTCAGCGTTCCCCGACGCCTTCTCCCGGGGGGCGGCCGGGGAGCGGCCCGCGGCTTGAGAGAAGAGGAAAAGAATCGCTTAGCTCTGGCCCCTGGGGTGCCCACGGCCCAAGCACTGGAGATGACTCAAGGCACCTCGGTGACCGCGCCCGACTCCCGCTTGCCGCGCCCGCCAACCGCGCAATCGCAGCTCCCAACCCCCTACGCAACCCTCGCGAGCGCCAAAGCAGCCTCACCTGGCAAGATCCGAGCCCGCAGCAGGATGTAGCAGCGGCGATGGTTTAGAGGGAAATGGGCGCGGAAGAATCAGGCGGAGCCTGAATGACGGCAGCGGCGGCAGCGAGAGCAGCAACAGCAGAGGCAGCGGCAGCAGCAGCAGCGCGCGGCTCCTCCTGGCGCCGGAACAGGAAGCGCCGAGCGCACCGCCCCCGCCCGCGCTGCTCGATTCGACCGCGTACGCCCCTTGCTGGGCGCCGGCGGAACTGCGCCTAGGCGCCGGCCGCAGTCGGCCGTTTTTCTCTTTGTGGACTGCCGGGAAGCTTCCGAATTTTCCAGATCCCCAAGGACTCGGAGCATCGCCTGTAGTCGGCGATGTTCAAGGTAGCCCCATGGAAATTGCCACTTGTTGGCTTGAGGTTAGATTCTGGATCTCCAGGCTCGACTCAAGCATTTTGGGAGTGGGACTGGGTCTGGCCAGACCGAAGACTCGGACCCTCCGGACAAAATTGAGGCCAGCTGACTAAAAGATTAGTGTAAACAGATGTGTGTAAGTGGTTTGACCAGTATTTGCTAAAGGCTGTCTGCAGTCTTTTCCCAATTAACGCTTCTCCTCACGTTCATTTTTGAATAAACATTAGGTGCCTACTGAGTGGGCCCAGGAGATGGACACATGGTCCCAACCAAGAAATCTGCTAGTTAGTAATGATATAACAGTGATGTGTGTATAAAAACAAACACCGAAACATAGTTTTTATATAAAAATGTATGTAGTTACCGTGTGTACACCATTAGTGGGTCAGTGGGTGGCAGTTTTGACTACTAACCTCTATAAATAGACCAAGTGGACCTACTCTCCAGTACCGGCAGTTTTTATCAGAAAAGGAGTAACAAGAGGAAATTTGAATGCACAAGACTTGGGGTAGTCCTATTTGGGGCTAAAGGCACAGTTCTGGAAAGTTATGTTACCAGTGCAGTGGATCTATTCTGTGCTCAAAAGAGGCAGCGAATCAGCAGTGCCTTGTGGAGTTATTAAAGCCTGGCATAACAGAAAATAAAATGGTCTGGTCTTGAATGCAAATTTTGGTATCTCGGTTTTTTTTTTTTTTTTTCATTAACTCTAATTTTTAAAATATTTGTATCATAATGTTACTTCATTTTGATATATATATATATATATTCACCCAATTGGTGTGCCTCACTCACCTCACCTTGGGTATCAAAAGCTTTTCTTTGGCTGTAAAGGACCAGTAACGGAGCATGCTGGAGGTTCTACAGGAATGACTTGTCTATAGGCAATATTTGCTTAGTTACTAACTCCCCATCTAGCACTTTTTCAGCTGTTCCGTCCAGTCCTTTCAGCCTTTCACAGTTGTCAGACCTGCTATGTGATAGGAAGACTTTCCTACCTTATGTTCCCTTCCCTTTTAACCTTAGTTCCACCCCAAATAAATCTTGCAGATATAATTGCATCTTGGCCTCTGCTTCTGGAAGCCCCCAAACTGATAAAAACTAAAAGTGTATTACAAATGGAAGGTGTGTAAGGATACGGACTTTTCAAAATTTTTCCTTTTCGAATTCTAAGTTGAATGTGTGAGGTGAGGACATATTTTAAAAACAAAACACAAAGTCTTTGGGTTTCACATGTGAAGATTTAATTAAGTGAAAAATTATTCAGATCAAATTGTTTAAACTCACATCCAAGAAGAAACATTCAATATCAAAATTAGAAATAAAAGTGTAAATGGTCTACTTTGGGAGTGTATGGTGTGGATCATACAAGCCTGACTGACGAGTAGTTTTGTGAAGTTACTATTTAAAAGTCTGTATATTCAAGTATATATTGTTTGCACTTGGCTTATACAGATTTTTATTCAATTCTAGCAAAGTCTGCATAATTTGAGTAATTTCCTTGAGTTTTACACCATGGCTCTCAAGGCTGAAAGCTTAGATTTGATCATAACCATGGCAAAGTGATCATCTTTCTTTATTGCAAATGTAATCAACTTAAAAAGTCAAACATCAATTTTATAAAGGGCAAGAGGAAATTGCAATTGTTCATCTAACTGCAGTCTAAACCATAAATTCAAATTGTACTGTTTTCTATTGTTGGATCAAGCCAAGAAAGCTTATTAGACTACAAAAAGTTAATGTGATTCTGCAGGGTCTACTAAAAAAATGTTTTGAAAACCTACCATCACATTATTATTTTATGGGTATACAGCAGTTATTTTCAAGTATGCTCCATGGGTCACTTCTTACCAAAGAGTTAACCTTCAGGAAGTCAAGTGACAAGTCTTATTACCTACACTTTATAGGAAAATTACAAAGTAAAAGACTAGGTTTGAGATAGGATTTATGTGCTAACCCTCTTTCCATTGTATTATAAAGTCTATATATTGCTTACAAGCCAATTTATTTTTAAAAGTTACCTCAATTTTTTGTTGTTGTTGTTTTCAATGTCTTAATAAAGACTTATAGTGCTGCTTGTTTCTAGTAGGTCATCAATAAGGAAAAACTCTTTGTGCTTTGTTCTTTCCTTAGAAATTCAAGTGAATGTAAAACTGATTATGTTAAAACAGAATTGGTTAGAATATTTTTTCCCAAAGTAGAAACAAAAGATTCCTTGACTTAAAATATCTTTTACTTATGTGGGGATTACTTTAACTTTTCTAAAATAAAATAAATTACTTAACATTATATAGTAGGCTACTTTACATTATTTTGTTGTCTGCAGGAATGTATTATAATTAAATCTACTTTCCTGTAAAATTTGCTCTCCCAAAGTCAAAATATAAACTATCTATTGGATTCTGATTATAGCTAAATGTGATGAGAAACATTTTTAATGAAAACAGCTTAGATCTCAAGGTTTTTGTTTCATAGGAAATAAGTGCTCTAATACATGGATCTATAAAATGATCCAAACTTCAGACACAGGAAGTTGATAACTTGATTTATCTTAATGGCTTTGGCTCATGAATAAATGATAAAATTTTGTTTTTTCTTATAAAAAGAAGTGTAATTTATGTGAGTCCTATTGCCACATTTGTTCTACTTTTTAAAGGATTTTTAATTACTGAAACATTCTTTATATTATTTATAATAAGTCAAAACTTTAACTGAAAGCTGTTTTTTGACCACAGTTGGCCGTTAGCTAAAATTCAAGAAAGAACACAGGTTTGATCACCAAATCAATAAATCTAGCCGCAGGCCGACTAAAAGCTTCCTTTAATCTTCCTATTAGGTCTTCCTTTAAATTAAACCATTCCCTCTTTGAATTATTTAGGTGAATGCATAGTTATCGAAAGATCACATATGACTTTTCATACAAAAATGCTAAGGAACCTAAAAAAAAAAAATCCATTAAGCATATTTCAAGAATTACACCATGAATTAAAATGCTATACATGAAAAATAAAAGGTGTGTGTGTGAGGGGAGAGGATATATATCTTGAAAAGCTTGAAAGAAAAATAGAAAAGTGAAGTTTATTTCCTGATTAGCACAGGATGATTCCCAAAGCGCAGCTAAGTGCCTGGTCCAGACAAGCTATTAGCGATTAAGTAGTTCCCTTTCACTGTCAAGTCTTTTCCCTGAGGTAATGCCTAAATTCTTAATATTTTATTTTCTTTTAGCTCCACTCTCTCTCACCAGTAAGCTCTACATATTTCCACCCTGCTGAATGCTTTCTCAACTCCGGAATTTATACTTTTTTCAAAAGTTCCTAATGTTCAATCTAGTGCTATAAATGTATCTAAATAGAAATTTTGTATCTTTTCACATTTTTATTCTCAAAATCTACTCATTTTATTATTTTGTTTTGTTTCTGCAGTACTGGGGCCTTGCTCACGTGAGGCAAGAACTCCACTACTGAGCTACATCTCCAGTCCTTACTTTATTTTGAGACAGTCTTGCTAAGTTGCCAGGTTGGTCTTGACCTTATACCTTCCTGTCTCAGCCTCCCAAGTAGCTAAACTTACAGCAGCCACCATGCCTAGTTCAAAATTTACTCATTTTAGTTACAGTGTAACAAATACATTTTAAAACATTTTTGATGAGTTATATAATACTGATGCTCTTCCATGTGTGTTCTCACAACAACATATAAAGGGGATAATCTTTTAATATTCCAGTCCCTTAACTTAAAAAAAAATTATTACTCTTTTCCCTTCATGATAAATAATTCCCTCCTCAAGTCTTATATATGTCTACTTTCCAAATTTCTTTTCATTGTAGCAAATACCAAAGGAAAAATACAAATCATTTCAGAGTAAATGAGTTGCTTGCCTGTTCTCATTTAGTAGATACTTCAAGGATACACATATGGCAGTATTTTGAAAATGTTAAGAGCTGTTAATACCTTGAATTGAAAAAAAAAAAAAAAAAGCTAGAGAAAATATTCACAAGTAATCAGTATGAATTATATGAAAAGCTATTTAGATCTTGACTTTCATAGAAACACTAATTTTTACCACTATAAAAGATAACATAATTATATTTCGTTTTTCTTTATAAAACTACCCTTTAACAGAATATTCATAGGCTAGTCATTCCTTAGGTTTTTCGTACTGATAGAAAGTCATTTTAAAAAGAAAAATATTTAAAATAATTGTTTCACAGAAACAGAAAGTCTTATCAAATTCTGATAAAAAACTATAATCATGGGTAGAATCTTACCACACTATTTTCTTTCATCAAAGATGTTTATTTAGGAAGTATTGTATTAATAAGATAAGCTTCTCAGTGATCTACAAAAGTGCCACAATAAAGATGAGGTAGTATGAGACTTTTCTACCTTTGTAAAAGGTAAATATCATCTTTAGAAGTGATATTTATCCTGACACTGATGTTACGATATCCTGAGTCTCATCACTTCTAGAAGAGGTGCCACTTGAGTAGCTACCTTTCATGGAGATCAAGACAATCTTGAGACCACTGAGAAGAAAATGCTAGAAGATAATGGTAACAGATTTTCCGGGTTTAATTTTGTAATTCCTAAAAATTTACTTTAAAGCTATTATTGAAAAATGCTATTTTTATGTTAATAGCAGAACTGCAAGATAGGAAATGGTATTTCAACATAAAAGCAACAATAAATAAAACATTTGCTCTAACTTGGAAATTTTATAAGTCAAAATAAAATTCAATCCAAATAGAAGTTTCCTAATACAACTAAACTAGCATCAAGGTATCAATGGCTATATTAAAAATGCCAATTTGTACAAAGGGGCAGACAGCTCCCCAAAAGAAAAACTGTGGAATATTTTTAGATTGATTAGTCTTTGACTCTTTTGAAAATAAAGAGTAGGATATGATTTCATTTTATTAGTTACACTGGGCTAATGTTTCTAAAAATGCTGCCCTCTTCTTGGGATAGTAAATTTGAAACACTATCATTTTTTTTTTGTTGTTCTGTTTGGTATAATGTATGCCCCATACCTTTCCTTTTTTGAAGTCACATTAAAAACCTAAGTTAATTCTGAAGATAGGAATAATTATTTGGAACTTGAAGATCAAAAATAACACAGAGCTTCCTGAATATTGATCTCCATGTATACTTCTTGAATCTTTATTCAAGTTCAATTGAAAATAATGAAAAACTACTTAGGGTCCTCTTTGGTTATCAGTAGGAATTTGTGGTTGTTTACAAACTATGGAAATTCCTGGAAGTAGCAGACTCAGAGCTTCCAAAAAACAGCTAAGTAGAATCAACAGTTCATAAATGAATACAGAAAAACCTAGTTGCTTTAATTACTACTAAGTACTAAAACTGTTATTATTTTTAAAGTTTTCATTGAGAAATAAAGTTTATGTTTTAAAGATGGTTTGCTCAGGTTGGGGATTCAGCTCATTGGTAGAGCATTTGACAAGCATGGGTGAGGCCCAGGGTTTGCACGTGTGTGCACGCACATACACATAAAAATGATTTAACTCTTCCAGGCGGAGAAAAAGACCTATTGAGGAATAACAAATGACCATGCCATATTGTAGAATAAAGGCACCTCTAGAATGTCATGTTCTCATTTGATGCTCATTGACTGGATTAATCTTGTTTTACAGTTAAATTAAAAACACAGAAAGTATCACTTTAAGCCATTTTGTTACCTTTTACATTCCTATAGTAAATTATAAAAGTCAATTATACTAGTATGGATGAATCATAGCATTCATCTTTACTGAAGAAGTTTAAAGCTCAACAAAAAGGAGATGAGGAAACTATATATTATGTATAGGAACACTGATAATATAGGTTAAAAATATTTTACATGTAGAAAAGAACATAAATTTATTATTAAAGAAATATACAGAATACCCAAATGTATTTGTAATGCCTACCAAATTTCAAATATGTTGGGACCATATATAAATTAAGGAAAGAAAATTTTTTTAAGTATACAATTTACACAGTAAAAACCCAAACTGAACATACGTGGTTAAAAATATCTGTTAACATCCAACAATTAGTGTAGCATAAGAAAAATAAACAGATCCAGCAGAGGCTTATTTTTGATTCCAACTGTCTTTGTAGAAAAATTCAAAGAGAAATAACAAAAATAAAATGAAACATTAAATGAAAACATATGTGCAATTATTCCCATGTTACTACACTTTTCCTAGCATTGTTGTTCTGGTGCATCAATCCTGAGTACTCTAACTTTTGATTTATAATGATACTCCTTCAAATATAATTTCATAGAAGGAGGAATTGGAAGGGCATCAATACCATCATAAGTTGTACAATTACAAATAACTGTTCTGCAAATATGCTGCAGGGAAAAGGGGAAGGTCCGAATTAAAGGAGTGGATAAAAGTGGTTCAAAGAACATACAGGCGCTTGGGTCCTTATAATGTTCCAGGAGCCCAGTAATATCAGGAGAATGGAAGACACAAGGATCATGAGCATCAAAGCTAAAGTTGTGATTCCACTGTTCAATTCTAGCATGAAGAGAGCGACTATAGCGTCTAAAACTAACAGAGAATAAATAGTCTTCCTGTGCTGAGTCTCGAAGTAAAAAGGTACCTTCTGGTTTTCCTTCTAGTAGAGCTTCAGCTGCATATTTATCCATAACTCCCCAGTAACATGGATTGTTATTGATCTGAAGGAGGTCTGGTACAAGACAGTGAACATAATCAATCTGGGTGTGGTACTTAGGAGGTGTTTCCAACTGTAGGATATCATCATCCATTTCCCATTTGGGTTTGTTTCTTTTTCTGGAACTTGTGCAAAGTGTTATAATTTCATCATCTGAATCCATATCACTATCTTCTATACTGTTATTTGAACCTAGATTCATCATAGAGCTAGTCATGGGACCACCTCTACATGAAGCATTGTTGGTAGTTATGACACAAGGTTGAACATTGGTATGAGAGAAGCAGTTTACATCTTCCATGTTTCTTCTTTGTTTTAGCTGACCATCCCTCAATTCACTCTGAGACAAGTCTGTGCTTACCCATTCATCTGATTTGGGACTTATAGGAGCAGTGTGTCGTTTAATAAAATGCCATCTGAAGGCTAAATCTGATCGAGGTGGGAAAGGACACTTATCTAACATTAGTTCACTGATATGAATTTTTCTTTTAGATGGAAGCCCTGAAGAGTGTCGACTACTACAATTCTTTATTGGAAAACACTGCCCGACAGCATCTTGCAATTTTTGTTTAAGAGATCGGCCTAAAAATCTATGACCACAGGAATGATCTAAGTCCAATTCAATGGATGAACAGCTGTGCTTTCTTTCTTGGCTCCTTAAAGGAACTTCAGTTTTCTCTATAGCATCCACTGTCTCAGCATCTGAACAACTGTCACTCTTTTTGGACCAAGACAACTTCTTTCCACTCCACACATAACCATCCTTTCTGTCGGCACTTCTACTCCGACTAGTTTTGGGCCTTACATCTACATTTTTACTATTATTTTCACTACTTTCTGCCATTTTAACAAATTTATCCACAAATTCCAGTGTTATAAGTACTGCTTTTTCAGTTTTTCTGACAGGATGTTTCTTCTGAGCACTTTCTGGATGTATCTAAAAGGGGGAAAAAAAAGTCATTAGCCATTTGTTATCCACCTTTTATTTACAATATAAGCCCCAATTAGACACAGACGAAAATGTAATTAGTACATGAAAAAGATGAGCACTGGCTAGGTTGAAAGCAGTCCCAAGGTGTTTTGTTCCCACTATATGTAATCTTGTAGTTCTAAATAGTCAAGAGTCTGCGGTTCTCTTCCATAGCTCATTTCCAATGTGGATCAGAAAAAGCCATGTCTGCTCTATCATAGGCTTAAATGTGAACAATTTCTAGTCTTGAAGGGTATCTCATGCCTCTCTCTTTTCACTTTATCTTAAAATTTCACAACAGACCAGTGAATTCTTTTTTTGTTTGTTTGTTTTTGTGGTGCTGAGGATTAAACCCAGGGTCTCATGCATGCTAGGCAGACATTCTACCATTGGGCCACACCCCAGCCCTAGACTAGTGAATTGTAAGAATTATAAGTCTTATGAGCTTTCTACCCTATACTGTTCCTTTACTTCCTTCTCCTTCTTTCTGTTCCTACTGATTAAAATATGAACAATTTTAAGCTGCAAAGTCAAGAAAGTTTTAAATAATTACCATCAGCAGTAGGAATGCAGTTTTGTCAACACATTTCAATAATTGGTCAACTTTACTATTAATCTATGCAGCTTTTTAAAAATATGGAATTAGACTTGTATTCTTGGATCATTTGAAAACAAATAGGTACATTTCTATAGGGTATTACCTCTCTTATGAAGTTGTGTAGACATGATAGAATTAACATTGTAAAATACTAAGTTTCACAAAGATTCATGGCAATGACTGGTCGTAAGTAGAATTAAAGTATTTTTCAGTGAAATAAGATTTAAGTCAGAAACTAAGAGAAGAAGTTCTGTAATCCCAAATATATTGCAGTGAAAGATGAATTTAGAGACTGGGAAAACAGTTGCTCCACATTCTGATTTGATAAAGTTTCTGACTATGCCAGAACACTAAAATTTCCAACAGTCAAGTAACTGTCAATAGGCACTTGAATCCATTTGTGTGTGTGTGTGTGTGTGTGTGTGTGTGTGTGTGTGTGATGCTGGGGATTACACCCAGGGCCTTGTGCAACCAAGGCAAGCATTCTACCAACTGAGCTATATCTCCAGCCTTTAAATCCATTTTTAAAGTAGGATTTGAAATAATCATATTGTACGATTGTACATATTGGCAAACAAAATGATTTATAAGTACTTAAAAGTATGAAGAAATGATACAGACTTTCCAAATAGAGTATTCCTCTTTTGGTGATTAGACATTATTTTTATATAATGAGCCCACTGGTATGTAATCATTTAAAATCTTAGGGAAAAATGTTTCTAATCTAATTTGGAAAAATACACCATCACTTAGTGGAGCCAAAATTATATTCAACAATAATTTTGCTTGTTTATTTGAGGGAGCCCTAATTAGGAAGGGCTGTTGTAGCTAGCTGGAAGCCATGGGTTCCACCTGATATGTATGTGACGCACCTGTAGGCACCCGAAAAGCTGAAGGTATATAACCGGGTGAAAGCGGTCCGAGTTAGGAGAACGGAGAATTCAGTCAGCCGGGCAGTCACTCGGTCGGTCAGAAGAATCAGAGCGGCCAGAACGTAGGCAGAGCGGTTACAGAAGAGAAACCAGATAGAAGAAGTAATGACTGGCCAGAGTTAGGCCGAGGCTCCAGAGGACTGGTCAGAGTAAGGCCGAGGCTCCCGAGGAAGACAGAAGACAGAAGACAGAAGAAGGAAGAAAGAAGAGAGAAGAAAGAAGCTCTAGTCTTTCTCTAAGCTAAGCTCTAATCTTTCCCTCTCTAAAAATCTTTCTTTCCCTCTCTAAGCTCTCTCTAAGAAAGTAGAAGTAAAAGTAGTATAAAGCTATACTCTGCCTCCGAGAATTTTCCTCCCGTGGCGGCGCCGTGGCTGGCCGTGACAGGCAGCTTACAAATGGTGGTCCGTCCGGGGCTCGGCAGGCAGAGAAGAAAAGCTAAGAAATAAGAGCAATGAAAAAGCATAGCCTCAGACTCAGTTGAGACCAGCAAAAAGAGTAGAAACAAGAGAGCAGAGCCTCTGACTCAGTTGAAGCCAGTTAAGAATTAAGCCGAAGCAGAGTAGCCAGCAAAAAGCCGAAGCGAGCCGGCCAAAAGCCGAAGTAGAGTAGCCGGCGAAAAGCCATAAAAAATATAGAGAAAAAGCCTTGAGCTTTAGTATAAAGAAAAAAGCCATGAGCTTAAAAGAAAATAGAGAATTAAATAGCATGGTAAAAACCATGCAGAAAAAAAGCCATTGAGCTTTGGCAAGAAAGCCATAAAGAAAAAAAAAAAAAAAAAAAAAAAAAAAGTCAAAGCCGCTTATGCAATTGTGCTTAACTAGGTGCGTTAGCTGCTCCTCAGCATTAGGCTTCCTTAAAGCCACAGCACCTTCTCAAAAAGGGCTCAAATATCCACCCTTTCAAAAATAAAAGGTGAAAAGCTAGGTAGGGACAAGAAAATAAAAGAAAACAGAGAAAATAAAATAGAGAAAATAGAATTAAAGCACCTTTTTAAACTAAAGGGAAGGAATATGAGGGAGCCCTAATTAGGAAGGGCTGTTGTAGCTAGCTGGAAGCCATGGGTTCCACCTGATATGTATGTGACGCACCTGTAGGCACCCGAAAAGCTGAAGGTATATAACCGGGTGAAAGCGGTCCGAGTTAGGAGAACGGAGAATTCAGTCAGCCGGGCAGTCACTCGGTCGGTCAGAAGAATCAGAGCGGCCAGAACGTAGGCAGAGCGGTTACAGAAGAGAAACCAGATAGAAGAATGACTGGCCAGAGTTAGGCCGAGGCTCCAGAGGACTGGTCAGAGTAAGGCCGAGGCTCCCGAGGAAGACAGAAGACAGAAGACAGAAGAGAGAAGAAAGAAGCTCTAATCTTTCTCTAAGCTAAGCTCTATCTTTCTTTCTACTCTAAGCTAAGCTAAGCTCTATCTTTCTAAGACTCTAAGCTAAGCTCTAAGCTCTAAGAAGACTCTAAGCTAAAAGCTAAGCTCTATCTTTCTTTACTCTAAGCTACTCTACTCTAAGCTAAGAAGAAAAATCTTTCTTTCCCTCTCTAAGCTCTAAGAAAGTAGAAGTAAATGTAGTAAAAGCTTTACTCTGCCTCCGAGAGTTTTCCTCCCGGTTTACGGTACCAGGCAGCTTACATTTATTGACTAAATTCCACTGAAAAAACAATAAGCAGAAGCAACAAAGGTGGCTATAGAATATGAAAATTCACTAAGGTTTGTATCAGAATAGCAGTTAATTAGCTGTATGACCAACTTTACTGGACTGGGTGAATTTCTTAATCTTGCCTCCTTGCTGCCTCTAAATTAGGACATTTCTTTTTTCATTTCCTCTGTTCTTGATAATGTTCCCACCTTTACCAGGATCCTGCTTCAGTCTTTCTCTCTTAATTCCTCATTGTCTTAAATCACCAAAGTGGCCGAGCGCGGTGGAGCACACCTGTCATCCCAGCACTTGGGAGGCTGAGGCAGGAGGATCACGAGTTCAAAGCCAGCCTCAGCAATGGCGAGGCACTTAGCAACTCAGTGAGACCCTGTCTCTAATAAAATACGAAAAAGGGCTGGGGATGTGGCCCAGTAGTTGAGTGCCCCTGAGTTCAATCCCTGGTACCAAAAAAAAAAAAAAAAAAAAAAAAAAAATAAAGTCTCCTTATAAAATCTTGATTTTAATGCTTCTTAGAAATTTCCTAATGCATAGGAAATTGGATTTCCCCTCAAAATGAAAATAGCTTTTTGTTTGTTCCCAATTATAAAAGAAATAATTGTTCAGTTTGAAAATGGCTGAGTGAAATTATTCTTTCCTCAAAGTCAGCCCAAAACAATAAGGGAAAATAAAAAGTAAAATCACAAACCTAGGGCTAGAGGTGTAGCTCAACAGTAGAGTGCTCACTTAGCAAGTGCGTGGCCCTGGTTAACAAGGGAAAGAAGTCCACAAACCTCATCTTCAACAAACTATCAGATAACCTGTAACCTGAGAACACAGAGGAACAATAACTGACTCAGTGGCAGAGAGCTGGGTGTAGAGGTGACATGGATAAGAAGCAAGCCAATAGAACAGGCAAAGTTCAGGACTTTCAGGCATGAAGTGCTACAGAAAGTGTGGGCAAAGAAAAGGAAGGAAAATGGAATGGTATATTGAAAATTTGCCTAAGAACTGTTAGATTTCTTAGGTTTTTACTCCCATACTTAAGAGAAGATGAGACATTTATTATTGTTGTTGTTATTATTATTATCTTTCTATGTAACCCACACACACCTGCAACACATACACCCATTTGTTAGGCTATAAACACTAAGCTGGTAAGAAATAAAAAGATAATTGAACAGAAGCATTAAGAGGTGAAATGGACCCTAGAGGTGATCCAAATTACTATCTAAAGAGCTAGGAACTATGTAACTTACACTGACCTTGGAAGACATTGCTTCCCACAGATACCATGACTTTCACTGCTGAAAGCATCTGGTGCATTACTTTACCCCAATGTTTCAAGAAATTAGATTTACAGCCCTGATTTTATCCTTGCTAAATGAATTCTAAGTATTCCCTCCTACTTTTCATTTCTGGCTCTCACTGTGGCTCTGTTTATAGCCTAACAAATGGGTGTATGTGTTGCAGGTGTGTGTGGGTTACATAGAAAGATAATAATAATAACAACAATAATAATAAATGTCTCATCTTCTCTTAAGAATGGGAGTAAAAACCTAAGAAATCTAACAGTTCTTAGTTTTATGCCCCATCTTAACTTCAAGAATCTGAGAAAGGGGCTGGGATGTGGCTCAGCAGTAGAGCGCTTGCCCAGGTTCGATCCTCAGCACCACGTAAAAATAAATGCATTGTGTACAACTAAAGCAAAAAAAAAAAAAAAGGATCTGAGAAAACAGTTATTTGATGTCTATGGTGGGGAAAAAATGCCAAGCATCTGCTGCAGTGTACCCCTGATACAACATGGCTCCCCAAATTGGATGGAGACATTTATTATTTGACAAACTAAACCAGAGGTTCAGGACTTTGGATACCAGACATAGCAGAGAGCAGAGGGAAGGCTGGGGACTAAAAATAGAAGGACTGAATCAAAAGTTTCTCAGTCCCTTCTTTCATCTAGCTCCCAGAACTCTGGTGGGCAGACTTACACTTCCCTACTAGAACAGGAGAACATACTTTTTTCTTTTTAAAAGAATCTAACCTTTATTTGTTTTTATGTGGTGCTAAGGATTGAACCCAGGGCCTCACCTGTGCTGGGCAAGCACTCTACCACCAAGCTACAACCCCAGTCCAGGAGAACATACTTTGCTAGGAAACAAAGTGGTCAAAGAGAAAAAACATAGATGATGAGAGCTGGGAAACCTCTAATAAAAAGCCAGAAGGCCACACAAGCATGTTGTGAAGCTCAACTATACACAGCCCCACCTACACACACACACAACTTCCAGGAAGCACAGTTGTGCTCTACTCACAGATAATCAGTTTTTGAGGAGAGCTTCTAACATAAATAACAGGTCAAAATATACATAAGTTTGAAAAAACACTAACCTTGGACGGATTAGACAATAAAAATAGATTTCTGAGCCTGGGGTATAACTCAATGCTAAGAGTGGCATTTTGCAGGAGGGAGGCCTGTGTTCCATCCACGGCACCACAAAAAATAAACAAACAAATAAAAACTGACTTCTTCCAAGTTAAGAGAAGTTATCACAACTATGAATAAGATATAAGAAGGAGGTGAGGATAATCTGGAAATTAAAAATATGATTGCTGAGAAAAATTTGGAGGATAAATTGAGGAAAAGAAAAATAATGATTGAAAAATAGGCAGAAAAAAAAATTAGAGGAGCCGGGCGCGGTGGCGCACGCCTGTAATCCCAGCACTTTGGGAGGCTGAGGCAGGAGGATCGCGAGTTCAAAGCCAGCCTCAGCAATGGTGAGGCACTTAGTAACTCAGTGAGACCCTGTCTCTAAATAAAATACAAAAAAAGGGCTGGGGATGTGGCCCAGTGGTCGAGTGCCCCTGAGTTCAATCCCCGGTACCAAAAAAAAAAAAAAAAAAAAAAAAAAAATTAGAGGGTCAATATAGGTATTTCATAGAAAACAATAATAATATGGAGAGGAGAAATTACCAAAGAAACAATACTGGAAAATTTTCCTAGGGAGCATACTGAACCATATGGGTTCAGATTGCTGCTCAATTCTACAATTGTGTAAAGCCAGTTAAGATCTGAAAACAAACAAACAAACTCAGAACTGAAGGACATGAGCTTCCCTATTGAAAGCGCATACTGAGCGTCTAAGTACATAGACTGAGTAGCCCTAATATAAAAATCCAAAATGCTCCAAAATCTGAAACTTCTTGAGTATAAACATGATGACATAAGTGGAAAATTCCACACCTGACTTCATGTGATAGATCAGAGTCAAAATACAGGCACATGAAAAATACTGTGTAAAATTACCTTCAAGTTATATGTATAAAGTTTTATGTTTAGACTTGGGTGCCCCCCATCCCAAAGATATTTCATTATGTATATGTAAAATCTGAAATGGGAAATACTTCTCATCCTAAGGAACACTGAACCTGTACTGAAGACTTCCTTAGAAGGAAAAAGTTATAATTAAAGGACTACAAATAAAATGGTATCTGGTTTCTCAACAACACTGGAAGCTAGAAATTAGTTTCCTATCTTGAAGAGATAACCAGTCTACCAGTCAAATATGAGGTTAAAATAAACTGTCAGACATGCAAATTTTAACCTATATTAGATACTAAACTCTAAACCAAGGAAGACATGTGACAGGGAAGAAGAAATGTGAATTCTAGGGAGCAAGAAGGGAGTCTCTCAAGAAGGTCTGTGTGTAGGGGAGAGTTTAGAGCTGCTAGAGGGTAAGCAGCCCAAATAACCACACAAGGACAAAGGCTCCAAGGTGAAAGA
This sequence comes from Tamias sibiricus, assembly GCA_025594165.1. Taxonomy (NCBI): domain Eukaryota; kingdom Metazoa; phylum Chordata; class Mammalia; order Rodentia; family Sciuridae; genus Tamias; species Tamias sibiricus. The sequence continues at coordinate 53,686,169 of CM046659.1, forward strand.
TCTTGAGGAGAAAAGAGATTGACTTTTAGAAAATTGAGAGTGAGAAAGCAAATGGAGGAAGGATTAAGTAACAATACATTACAGAAAAATAATGTTATCCAAGAAAACAGGTGCTTCAGGTGTAGCTCTGTGGTAGAGGGCTTGGCAAGCATGTGTAAAGCTCTGGGTTAGATATCCAACATCACCAATAAGAAGAAAAGAAGGAGGAGGAGGAGGAGGAATGCTATTTAAATATTCATCAAAATTGTGATATAACTAATATGAGGATGCAAAGAGAGAAAGGAGGATAGAAGTAAATCTTATTCACCATAAGAGGAAGTCAATACAATGTGTAAAAATCGATGAATCACAAAGGAGCATGAACATACTATTTAGAAAGATGAAGGTAAACATCAAAGAGCTAAAATATTTGAAAGTAGAACCATGTGAAAACTATCCATAATCCTATCAACTGGCAGTATCCATTTTAACATTTTCAGTATCTTTATATACATATATGGCAAGAATGTAGTTTCATAGCACAGTGATGGCAGATACTAGAAACATGGTTTGAGTCCAATTCTATTTTGTACTATGTGTATGACCTAGACACCTCAATTCATCCAACTGCAAAATGGATGCTATCTATTTCACTGGGCTGTTGGGGATGAAATGAAATAATGTGCATAAAGTAATCAGCTTAACCATGGAAATGTGTTAAGTTAAATAAATGTTAAAATGTACTTTCATGTATTTAAAAAACAAAGATATATTTTTTGGTTAAAGTAATTCAGTTTTACAGAAAGTTCACAACGAAGAAATCACAGAATACCTGTCTCTATCTCTACTTAACTATAAAAAGATTTTTATGAGTATAATTTTGAGGAGAATAACCACTGTTTTAAAAGTCAAAGACCAGGGCTGGGGTTGTGGCTTAGCAGTAGAGCGCTTGCCTAGCATGTGCGTGGCCCGGGTTCAATTCTCAGCACCACGTAAAAATAAACGAATTGTGTACAACTAAAGAAAATAAATAAATAAAAGTCAAAGACCAACATGCCTGATAACAGCTGAAATTCAATAGGCCACAAAGCTATCGGACAATTTGTCATTTACCCCCAGAGAACTATCTCCAGACTTTCTCTGTACAAGTTTACATGCTAACAAAACAGATTTACTTCGGTAAGGCTTACTAAATTTTAAGTAATAGGTACCAATTGATTGAGTATCTATGGATTTTAGGTTAACTTCTTACATGTGCTAATGTGGCAGATGTCCATAAAAGAAAGCGAAAAATACCATTGCTTTAGGCTGAGTTTTCCAAACATTTTCACACATTTCAGAGTTAATGCACTGAAAATTTTCTTTTGACTGGTTATTGTTTTGTATTCATCTCAGAATTATAGCCTTGAAAGTGAGGTCCCTGGTACATGACCAGTATAATTCCACATCTTGTACAACCACAAGAATGAGATGCTAATTAAAATAAGTTATGCTCCACATATGTATAACATGTCAAAATACACTATTCTGTCATGTAGAGCTAAAAAGAAAAAATTTAAAAAATCTCTAATTTAATCCCAGTAGCAGCATCCTTAATATGTAAGGTAATATCTTGGCAGGCTATAGGGATTAGGGCGTGAATGACTTCTGGAAGTAGTAGAGAGAGTGGGCAATATTCTGTCTCAGGTTACATATTCTGCTTAGCTTTTCATGTACAGCTACTTGGTTGAAAATGTAACTTGAAAATAGAGAAAAACAGATTATTAGCCGGGCGCGGTGGCGCACGCCTGTAATCCCAGCACTTTGGGAGGCTGAGGCAGGAGGATCGCGAGTTCAAAGCCAGCCTCAGCAATGGCGAGGCACTTAGCAACTCAGTGAGACCCTGTCTCTAAATAAAATACAAAAAGGGCCAGGGATGTGGCCCAGTGGTCGAGTGCCCCTGAGTTCAATCCCTGGTACCACAAAAAAAAAAAAAAAAAAAACAGATTAAATTTTGGTATGCCACAAGTGTTTTTAAAATATTCCCTTTAAAAAGAAACTTCACTCAAAGTGTACAAAATCTGTTCAGATCTCAAAGGATAAACTTCTAATGAGTTTCACAGGACATGGTGTGGGCATTGTTGGTTTATCATATTTAAAGTGACTTTGATGATTCAAAACTTACAAAATAACTCATCTATCTTGGTAGTAGAAATAGAATAATGGCAACTATGTTGCATGGTTTTGTGTATGTTATAAATCTATAAATATTTTGAATATAAATTAACAATACAATTCTAAATCAGATTGTAAAGTGCTCTGAACTGGGACCATTAATAATGGGTTGGCTCTACTTTAAAAATTGTCAAGATTGACAACCTTCAGTATTAAGACATTTTCCTTTGGTTTGTTATCACTTTATAAGGCAATGCAGATAAAATAAATGCAAGAAACATGGAGACAAGGAAAAAAAAATTATTATAGTTTCACATAAAAATTTTCTAGCTAATAATTTGCTAGAAAACTATGAGTTCATGCTCAAAATCACACTTTTATAAAATGTTGTTCTGCCTCATCTAATATATGGTCCAGAATGTCGTTGAATTATTATAGTTTTCAAAGTAGGAAGAAAATTTAACTTCTAATTATATTCATCTAAAAAGTAAAAAATTAAGATTAAATTGAATATATGGCTGACATTGTTATATGGTCACTTATCTGATAGTGTGCTGCTCCTGAGTTTCAAAGGGCTGATGAATTAAGGCAGTCCTTTTTTCTTTGCTCGCTTTCAGAGTACTGCAACTGTTTGCAATGATGCTAGACTGGATTTGTGGATTGTATTATTTTAAAAGAAACTTTACAATACTTTGTAATAAGATATAACCATAGAAATCTTACTATACAAAAAACTTGCTAGTGTAATTAACTAGCAAAGTACTTAAATAACTTGTTGAGCTTTTAAGAGGAGTTAACCATTTTTCTTTCACAAAATGACAAATGCCCCAAATTTTATGAACTTTACTGAGATTCTCAGAAGGTACTTAGCAGATAGGTATATTTTAAAAAACACACATGCATTTCTTCAGTCATGTCATAATATAAGTAAACTCTTCATAGTTTTTCTGTTATTGTTTACTTCAGGGTATGTTTTCAATTTATATTCCAAAATTTTTCAATATTTAAAATGAACTCTGCATAAGCAATCAATAATTTCTAGAATTCACCCATAACGTTTTCTGTGTATGAGTCTTGCTCTCTTCTGGAATCTTTTTCCCTCTCACAAATCTCAACCTTACCTGCTTCATTTTCAAGAACAAGACCTGCACATTTCACATGTGAACAGAACATAAAGAGGTGGCAGCAGTGGGGCCCCAGAGCTCACCTCCCTCCCTCCCGATTCTCCTTTCTCATCTTCCTCTGAACTCACCATGGATCCAGAGTATCAGCAATCCTAAGAACCAAGCAAAGCACTTTGTTTTTAATTTTTCCCCCCACATTTTTTAGTGGTGCATTATAGTTGTACATATTGATGGGATTTGTTTTTACATATTTGTATACGCACTCAAAATGTAACGATATAATTTAGCCAATATCATTCCTCAGCATTTCCCCCCTCCCTCCCTGCCTCTCAACCTTCAGTCCCTTTTTTCTATTGATTTCCCTTTGATTTTTCAGAGATGGATCCCCACCATTGTTTTTCTTTTTCCTCTCTAGCATCTGCATACAAGAGAAAAATATAACCTTCTGAGTTCTACCTATTTTGCTTAACATGATGGTCTCTGGTTCCATCTTCCTGCAAATGCCATAATTTCATTTTTCTCTATGGCTGAATAAAACTCCTTTGTGTATATATATCACATTTTCTTTATCAGTTCTTTTGTTGATGGACACCTAGGCTGGTTCCATAGTTTGGTTATTATGAATTGTGCTGTTTATAGGTAACCTCTTAACAATTACTGAGCAAGTAACTTTTCTGCATTTGTGTGCCAGATGCAGTGGTCACGCCTGTAATCCTAGCAACTTGGGAGGCTGAGGAAGGAGGATCACAAGTTCGAGAGTAGCTTCGGCAACTTACCGAGGCCCTGTCTCAAAATAAAAAGGGCTGAGGATATAACTCAGTGGTAAAGCACACCTGGATTCAATCCCGAGTACCAAAAACAAAACAAAACAAAACAAACAAAAAAACCCTCATTATGCTATGAAGAGATCTTTTTATTGCTTTAGTTGTACACAATGCGTTTATTTTTACATGGTGCTGAGGACGGAACTGGGGGCGAGCGCTCTACCACTGAGCCACAACCCCAGCCCAATTAAGAGATCTTATTAGAAAAAAAGATACACAGAATTTCCTTCCTCATTATTTGATTTTGTTAAAAAAAGCCATAACAATAATGAAACTCTTATATCTTTATACTTGCATATGTGGAAAGAAATTTTTCTAATCTCATGTAGAAGTTTCACTAACCTAAAATTCTTAAAAATACAGAATTCAGCTGGAGTTGTGGCTCAGCAGTAGAGCGCTCACCTAGCACATGTGCGGCCCGGGTTCGAGCTTCAGCTCCATGTAAGAATAAAGGCATTGTGTACAACTAAAACAAATAAATATATATATAAAAAAATACAGAATTCAATCACACTACTCTCAATAAACATTAATTTTTATTGAGAACCAAATTACTATTATTTATTATTTTTGTGTGTGTGGTACTGGGGATTGAACTCAGGGGCATTCGACCACTGGGCCATATCCCCAGCCCTTTTTTGTATTTTATCTAGAGACAGGGTCTCACTGAGTTGCTAAGTGCCTCGCCATTGTTGAGGCTGGCTTTGAATTTGTGATCCTCCTGCCTTGGCCTCCCAAGTGCTGGGATTATAGGTGTGCGCCTCCATGCACGGTGAGAGCCGAATTATTTTTATTTATTATAAAGACCAAGGAATCTTTTTTTTTTTTTTTTTTGGTACCAGGGATTGAACTCAGGGGCACTGGACCACTGGGCCACATCCCCAGCCCTTTTTTGAATTTTATTAGAGACAGGGTCTCAGTTGTTAAGTGCCTCGCCATTGCTGAGGCTGGCTTTAAACTCGCGATCCTCCTGCCTCAGCCTCCCAAGTGCTGGGATTACAGGCATGTGCCACCGCGCCCGGCAGACCAAGGAATTTTTAAGAAAGGTGCTTTGGTGTTTGCCTATATATGTAAATCTGAATATAAAAAGAAGGTATAGAATTCTAAATGTGAATGAGATTAATTCTTGAAATTTTATTTTAATTAATTTTTTTGTAGTGCTGGGATCCGAATGTGGGTCTCCTGCATGTCAGGCAAGTACTCTACTACTAAACTACATCCTGAGGCCAATTCTTAGAACTTTAATAATCTCTGCATAAACGAAGTAGATCAAAATGGTATATTTAGAAATGATGGCTTTACTACCAATTTGTGATACAGAAATCAAAGATGATAGCTTGAAAGATTCTGACAAATTGTCTATGTACTTTTTGCAGTGCTGAGAACTAAACCCAGGTAGGTCGGCATACTAAAATTGAAAATCTTTGATAGTGGTTGGAAAGACCTTTATTTATTTATTTATTTATTTGCTTATTTATTTATTTATTTATTTTGGTACCAGGATTGAACTCAGGGGCACTTGACCACTGAGCCCTAGCCCCAACCCTATTTTGTATTTTATTTAGAGGGTCTCAATGAGTTGCTTAGCACCTCACTTTTGCTGAGGCTGGCTTTGAACTTGTGATTCTCCTGTCTCATTCTCTCCCCAGGTGTGTGCCACCAAGCCAGCCTTTTTTTTTTTTTTTTTTTTTTTTTTTTTTTTAAGGCAAAAGAATCACTTGGGAGAGGCTCCTCATTAAATAATTAATTTTTTATGAGGGAGATATGTTACACTGCTCTGGGAAGTAAACTGTGACATTTTAAAAAATCATTATTTCTTAGTGAGCAAGAGGCACATGTTTAAAAAGCGAGTTTATATGATAAAAGCTATGTCAAGAAAGCAAGTTCCCAGATTCACTATCCATTTGGTACCAGGTTCTACCACCAACCGCAATGACAGGGATAACAAAATCAATGCCCACTGTGGCAATTTCATTAATGATTTAAATAATATTTAGTTCTACTCAATAAGGCAGGGAAAGTGATTTTAATTAAAGATTTTTATAGAAAACTATTAAAATATAACAATTAAGAAGTTAAACATTATCTGGAAAATTATTCTGTATTCTTCAGAATACTAGATAATGCCATTATGTATTAATTTTTTTCACTGAACTACCTATATCTAAAATGCTGATTTACATCTAAGACCAGAATTCACATAAATACTAAATTGAAATAAATTTGATTCTATAAAGAATAATTCAGTATACTACATAAAGAATTCATAAATTCTGGTAGTATTTCAGCCCTGGGACTTTGCCTACCAAATCCATGATTCCAAGTTTACCTGCCATCATGTTCCCAAAAACTCCTTGAAAGCATTCTAATCATAGTCTTTAATATTTGCATTAGATACTGGAGAAATATTTAGGCTCCACAAATAAAATTTATTGGATAGCAGACAACAGATAAATTCCTTGAAATATTTTTTACAGGAAAAAAATATGAAAATGAGTTTGTTAACCTGAGAAAAACATTTGAACTAAAAAAAATATTTATCTCATTACGAAAGCAATACAGGTTAATTTTCCAGTAAATATTTTGAAGTATCTCCTTCAAAGAGACACCTAGGTCTCATGAGACTTTACTGAATGGTAATTAAAAACAAAAAAGTAATAATTGGTTTAGTACCATTATACCCTCCCTTTCCCCTTTTCTTTTGCACCAGGGATTGAATCAAGGGGAGCTTAAACACTGAGCCACATCTACAGCCCATTTTTTATTTTGAGACAGGATCTTACTAAGTTGCTGAGGCTGGCTTTGAACTTGCAATCCTCTGCCTCAGCCTCCTGAGTTGCTGGGTTACAAGCATGCACCCCTGTGCCTGGCCTTTTCTATTTTCTTTCCCAATTACGGTTTGATTATGCCAGTGTTTCTGAATCTATTCTAGTGAACACTATCTCTGAAAGATGCTAATACACATTCTGCAGAGAAGTAGGTTTTAGTGCTTTTTCACACTGCATGGTGACCACTGTTAATAAAAATGTATATTTGCCGGCATGGTGGCGCATGCCTGTAATCCCAGCACTTGGGAGGCTGAGGCAAGAGGATCACGAGTTCAAAGCCAGCCTCAGCAATGGCGGGGCACTCAGCAACTCAGTGAGACACTGTCTCTAATAAAAATACAAAAAAGGGGCTGGGGATGTGGCCCAGTGGTCAGTGCCCCTGAGTTCAATCCCTGGTACCCCCCCCCCCAAAATGTATATTTCAAAATTGCTAAAATAGATTTTTAATGTTCTCACCACAAAAACTACATCAGTGAGGTAAAAAGATATGCTAATCAGTTTAACTGAAGCATTCTATTAAAAATACATTAATTAAAACATCACATTGAGCCAGGAGCAGTGGTACACATGGAATTCTAGTTACTAGGGAGGCTGAGCTCAGCAGGAGGATCACAAAGTTTGAGGCCAGCCTGGACAACTTAGTAAGACACTGTCTCAAAATAAAAAATAAAAAGAGCAGGAGATATAGTTTAGTGTTAGAGAGCCACTGTGTTCAGTCACCAGCACCACTAAAAAACATAAAATTAAAAAATAAAAATTAAAAAAAAACCACACCGTATCCCATAATTACATATAATTATTTGTCTACTAAAAACAAATAATTAGGGGCCAGGATTGTGGCTCAGTGGTAGAGTGCTTGCCTAGCATGCGTGAGGCACTGGGTTTGATCCCCAGCACTACATAAAAATAAACAAATAAAATAAAGGCACTGTATCCATCTTAAAAAAAAAATTAACAATTGACGCTAAAAAAAAAAAAAAAAAAACCATATTCTGGAGAAAAAAGAGGATCCCTTTCAAATAAATCTGGGAAATGCTTCTCCTCTGCAAGATTACAATAAAGAAACCTGTTTATGCCAAAGTTTCCTATATTTAACTCTCTACAAACACTTTTTGTGGAACAAATTTTGGGGAAATATATTAAAATGAGTGTGTATATTTCCTGAACTTACTAAGAATAAGTTGAAATGTCTAGAAACCTATTGTTAAAGAAGGTTAATCTTGAATAAAGAAAGTAGAAAACTAAAAGCTGGCAGTACATGGACTTCTAAAAGTAGAAGGACAATTAATAGTATCTTTTTTTTTTTTTTTTTTTTTTTTGGTACTGGGGATTGAACTCAGGGGCACTTGACCACTGGGCTACATCCCCACCCCTTTTTGTATTTTACTAGAGACAGGGTCTCACTGAGTTGCTAAGTGCCTCACCATTGCTGAGGCTGGCTTTGAACTTGCGATCCTCCTGCCTCAGCCTCCCAAGTGCTGGGATTATAGGAGTGTGCCACCGCGCCCGGCCTGTGATTTTTAATTATAAAAACAACATATACTCAGTAATTAGTAAATTAGTGTTCAGGGTTGGGGTTGTAGCTCAGTGGTAGAGCACTTGCCTAGTATGTGTGAAGCACTTGGTTTGATCCTCAGCACCACATTAAAATAAATAAATAAAGCTGGGCACGGTGGCGCATGCCTGTAATCCCAGTACTTTGGGAGGCTGAGGCAGGAGGATCGTGAGTTCAAAGCCAGCCTCAGCAAGGGCGAGGCACTTAGCAACTCAGTGAGACCCTGTCTCTAAATAAAATACAAAAAAGGTCTGGGGATGTGGCCCAGTGGTAGAGTGCCCCTGAGTTCAATCCCTGGTACCAAAAATAAATAAATAAATAAATAAATAAATAAATAAATAAATAAAACAAAGGGTTTTGTGTCCATCTACAACTTAAAAAAAAAAAAAAAAAAAAAAAAGAATGTTCCGAAAAAATTGAGAAGGAGTGAAAAGGTTTTAATTCAAGTACCTGAAGGTAGGCAATTCTGACATTTTGTCCTATTTCCCTGAACTCTTTCTTCCTATGAGACCAATTTAGTTTAAAAAGAAAAATTTTAAAAATTAAAAACCCATAAAAATTAAGAACCTACAGTTTTTCACTATCCCATATTTAAAAATAAGCACAGTGCAGATGAAACGGCATGAGTTGCTAAATCGTAAAATGGGAGCTAAAATTCAGACCTTGCCACTCACTAGATATCCTTTAAAAATATCTCATTTAGTGCTGGGAATATATTTAGTGGTAGAATATTTGCCTGGGCCTTGCTAAGTTGCTGAGGCTGACTTTGAACTTGTGATCTTCCTGCCCAACTCCCTTAGCTGCTGGGATTACAGGCATGTGCCACCACGCCTAGCAGGGGTGTGATTTTTAGATAAACCACAATCTTTCCAAGTCTTAAGTTTTTTCATTTATGAAATATTTATTATATCTGTCTTGCAGTGGTAAAAATCAATCTAGTAGTGTCAACATGAGAGTCAAATACTGTTTTTTTTTGTTGTTGTTGTTGTTAGAACTGGGTGCCTAGAATAGGGTGACTTTTATTGTATCAAACCATTTTACACCTTACTAAGTTTATACATGTGCAATATCATCTACCCCCAAAATAAATAGGTTTCAGGACACATTCAGAGACAGAAATTTTCAGATTTCTAATCTGCCTGTAATGTTATTTTTTCAATACTTTGTTCTCCTTAGCTCTGGTTACCCTCTCTTCCAGCCTTGTGTTTAAAAGGATTATTTATTTTTTCATCAAGTACATATTTTATTGAAAAGGCATTTTAAAACTCCTTCCATAAGGCAATACTAATATATTACTAATATATCCTCTTTGATAAACTGTAAAATTTCGATTATATCACCATTGATAGAATGGTAATGTACTGCTTTTCTCACCCTACTGCCCTTGAGATCAACAATATTTGTGAGCCTAAGGGTACTAAAGTCCTGACAACAGAGCAAACTAACCTTCACGGCAAATGAATTTTCGACCTTGGCTTAATTTTCAGCTAGTTTATTCAGTTACCTACTCCTATGAGATATGCATGTTAATAAGGATGAATACATTCCTTTGGAAAATTCTGACATCTATATCAGTGACACAGCTAAATTGGTTTATTTTTAAACAGCTATGTTATCTCAAATAACCAGATAATTTTACTAACACAATATTTAATTTACATAGGTTTCATAAATGCACTATCATCTTGTACATGTTGTTTCAGTTATCTGTTTCCCTCAATAGAATCACGAACTCACTGAAAGCATTAAAATATGTAGGTACTTGACTTAAACAAATGGAATTATGAAAGCATACTAGCAAAAGCAAGAACAAATCTTTTAATACTTAAAACATTTTACTAGATAATGATTTAAACCCACTTTAAATGAAACTACTGCATACCCACCCATAGTATCCCACTAATAACACAAGGCATTGTGTTAATAACACAAGACATTAATAATAATGAATTTTATATACCCATGAGTATCTCCTATGTACTCTTAATTGTGTAGAACTAAGTACCATCTTCATTTCAGAGACTAGGAATTTGACATTCGGGAAAGAAACATACTCAAGGTCACACAATATGTCAGAGTTAAAATTAAAACCTAGGACTGTTCAATTCTAAAGCCGAATCTCATTCATACATGTGAAATCTACAAAAAAGAATTGTCTTTAATCTGTGAATCAAATGGCTTGACTGCTAAGGCACAAATAATGGACAGATGTGTTGACACATGGTATTATAGATACTCCATCTAAAATATTTTATAGCTATAACTCTTGTTTCAATTTGCAGATTCTTCTTTTGCTGAACTCTCAACAGTACTACACTGAAATCTCATGATTTATTCACTATAGAGATGGATATTATGAGTTCATCTTGAACCACCCACACTCTATCCAATGATATTAAATTACTTGGACAAAAAATTATGAATCAGTCTATCTAAAAACAATGAATGATCTCTAAATAAAATTAAACTACTTAGAGAGCAGCATCTCAGGTAACTTTGTTCTGGTGGGAAATCAACAGTAGGTATATTCCCACAAATCCCAAGTTCTCTTTGAGCCAATCACTCCTCCTTTCCATTCATACACAAACCTCGGTATCTAGCAAGCCTATTTGGAGCCCTAGTACTAAAAACAACGCTTCTGATATGATGCCACCAAGGCAAGAACACCAGTTAGTCTAACTGAGCTTCCAACTTTTTACAAAAGATAGATTGGAAATCTCTACAATCAGAAAGACTTATTTTATGACTGAGGTCATAAATTAGGTCTGATTGAAATTGAAAGGTGGGTACCACAAAAACCCAGAAAAATTCTCAAAGATAAATACTAACGAGAGATTATCATTGTGAAGATTTTCATCACAGACCAGTCTATCAATATGGAAAACTTGGAAGACAAGAAAGCATAAACTTGATGGTCAAAATCAAATAAAACATTCAACAATAGACAGTTTAATTTTAACTCTTCTTTTGGATCTAAACATACACTTCAGTGAACTTTAGTGGGACCTGAATCGGAAAACAGAAGATACTTTTAAAAAGGGATACCTGGATAGAGCTGCAAGAAATAAGTTATTAATTCTTCATCTCTACAGAAGTAACGAGATGAGGGTACGAAAGATGCCAAGATTAAAAGATCGACAAGGTCTCGCTTTATTCTTTTCTAGAGAAGACATTAAAAGATCTGGTTCTAACTGTGCTCCAAGGAGGGGCCGGATCCGTTCAAAGGACCGGATACAGTCGCCTGGGAGGAGAGCCTGGAAGGAAAGAGCACGACCCCGGGTGCAAAGCCCGGCAGCGGCCACCCTTCCCCCACTCACCTCCCAAAGCGCAGCTTAACTGGGGCTGTCCGAGTAACTGCCGCCATCACCATAGCCGTCGCTCTCAGCGCTTGTTCGAGTGGAGAAAGAAGGCCTAGCCACTCCTCACACACCTCGTGTAGATCCTACCAGGCTGATGCCTTCCTGCCAACCCCCGCGCCCCTCCCCTCGACGCTCGGTTCCCGTCTCAGACTTCGCGGTCACCGCCTTCGCCGGCTCCCCGGGGACAGCCACCACTTCCGCGTTCAGCTCCCTCTTTTCCTCGCTCACTGCCCAGCAGCCGGCTCTTTGCCTTGCTGCCGGCGCGCAGCTGACGCCACCACCAGCGACCTCGGTCGAGACCTGCGCTGGGCGTGGGCGGGCCGCGCAGGCGCAGCGTGCGGAGCGCGCCGGAGCGCGGGAAGCAGGTCTGTGCGGGCGCTCGCTCTCCTCCTGGGTTCAGGCGCGGAGCTCTATCGCCACAGCGAGTCGTCTCTCGCCTTGCTAGCGCCAGCGGAGAAGCGTGTCGCCTTCCCGGCTTGTTGTATGACAGACCCTCTGCTGTACCCACTGGCGTCGCTTGGGTGTAGGAATCCGGGCTGCGGAGAGCGGGCTCGGGAGGAGACTGACCTCTTTTACCCTCCCACTCCCCGCTTTCCTCTCCTTGAAGATAGACGATCTTTTATAAGACATTTTCGGGTAGGAAAAGGAAAAGATGCCTGCTATACAGAAGCCGATGAGATATGGACATACTGAAGGACACACAGACGTCTGTTTTGATGATTCTGGGAGGTAAGCTTCTTTGAGAAAAAGAACGTTTTTAGGTGTAAATGTTAGGACATTTACTTTTTAGTCCATGAGAAAAGTTAAAATCTTATTTCCAAAGGAGTTGGAAAGATGCGAGCCCCTATTCCCGCCCGTATTTTCATTTTCTCAGCATCTCACATTATGAATTTTGTCAAATCACTTGATATTGCCAGCTTGCCACATTCAGTAGTCCTCACTTCTTTTTGGCATAACATCCTCCATTGGCTTTAGTGATGCTATCCTCCCCCACCTTTTTTAAAAAAAATATTTTTTAGTTGTAAATGGATCTTTTAAATTTTATTTATTTATTTATATGCGATGCTGAGGATCGAACCCAGTGCCTCACACATGCCAGGCAAGTGTTCTACCACTGAGCAACAACTCCAGCCCCGGTGCTGTCCCTTTTTGCTGCTTTTTTTTTTTTTTTTTAAGCTTCTGATTTATCTAATTATTTATTTACACCGGGGATTGAACCCAGGGACACTTAACCACTGAGCCACATCCCCAGTCCTTTTTATATTTTATTTTGAGACAGGGTCTCGCTAATTTGCTGAGACTGGCTTTGAATTTGCGATCCTCCTGCCTCAGCCTCCAGAGTCGTTGGGATTACCGGTGTGGGCCAGCGCGCTCGGCTTAATTATTATTTTTTAAACTGATTTTCCTCTTTGATTCCTACAGGGTGAGATTTCCCTAGGGTTAGTATGGTCGCCTTTGTGTTTGTGAATCCCTTGCCTGTGCAGTACTGTCCAATCATGTGGCTTCTTCCACTTCTATGTTGATTGATTCATTTAAAAAATCCTTGTGTGTTTGCTCTGCTGGGCACTAGAGATACAATAGTGCAAACAAGGCATGATTTTTCCTTTATTGTAAAGCAGAAGGTCTTTTTTTTTTTTTGTATTGATAGGCATTAAGCCTAAATTAATGTCAGAAATAAACAGAAATACATTTAGAAACGCTAAATTGATCTAGTTTGAGGAGGCAGGAAAGGCTTTTTTGAGGAAGTGTTTCTTTTTTTTTTTTTTTTGGTGCTGGGGATTGAAGCCCCCTGAGGAAGTATTTCTTGAGATGAAATCTGAAGATTGAATATGCATTAAGAAATAGAGATGGGAGGTAGCAGTGATATTGACATTATAAGCAGAGGGAACACTGTTCAAAGAGGCCCAGTGAGGCAAGGGAATTGGCATACTTAAGAACTGAAAGAAGGCTAGTGATGATAAAATGTAGAATGAGGTGTAGATTGATGAGAGATGAATATGTGAAAGTAGGCAGGGAGCATCCTACGCAAGGTCTTTTGGCTTTATAAAGGAATCTTGTTTTTTATCCTTGTTTTCATCTTGTTCTGGTTTTATTAAGGAATCCTAATACATCTACCAGTGGGAAGGTATTAATTATTTGAAGCAGAGAGGAGTTGTGAGCAGTCTTTTGTTTTTGAGAAGATGCATGGATAGGGCAGAGAGATTTACCTATTTGTATAATTTAAGTTGAACTGATGGAAACTTAGACTAGAGTGGACATGGGTGTGGAGAAAACAGGTTACTTAGGAAATATTTAAAATGTGAAATCAACAGGATGGTTCTGATATTAAGGATGGAGAGAGAGGTGTCAAGAATAACATGTTACTGTTGAAATGATACTGCCATTTGTAGGTACTGGAAATACTTGACTACTTGAAGAGGAGTGTATTTCAGAGGGAGAACACTCATAATTATGAGTTTGCATTTGTACATGGTTAGTGTTGTATTTCTTTGAGATATTCAATTTAGAGATGTGAACAGTTTGATAAATTGGTCTCAAGCTCACAGAATAATGTGAACTAGACATAGAAATATATGCCTTTAGCTGCCTCCCTGAGTTCAGGATTGAGGTCCTGGCTGGTAATTTAAATATGGGAGTTGTCAGTATGTAGATGGTATTTAGTGCTAACTTGGATGAAATCACCTAAGGAGGGAGTAAATGTAGTTAAGGAAAGAGGTTCAAGGGAGGAGTCCTGGAGCACTTCAAAATATTTAAAGATAAAGTTAGAAAAGGAATTAGCTAAGGAGACTAAGGAGGGGTATCTAGAAAAATAGAGAACCAACAGAAGGTTACTTGGAAACCAAATGAAGCATGTGTTTTAAGGAGAAGGAGGAGAAAAACTGTATCTAGTGCTCCTGGTAGATCAAGTTGAAGACTGAGAATCCACCATTAGATTTAGCATCATGGAGGCCATTGATGATCTTGAGCAAGTTTTATGGAATGGTAAGATTGAAAGCCTTATTGGAGTGGATTTAAGAAAATGGAAGGGAGCCAGGAGCAGTGACCATGCCCTAGTCCCACCTACTTCAGAGACTGAAGCAGGAGAATCACTGAGCCCAGGAGTTGCAGGCCACCTGTCTCAAAACAAAACAAAAACAACATCAAGAAAATGAAAGGGGAGGAATTGGAGTTAGGGAGGATGACATTATCATCAAATGAACACAGTTGTAGTCGGAAAAGGTTTTTTTGTTTTGTTTTGTTTTGTTTTAAAGCAAGAGAGATTACAGCATATATATGAATGGATATGATCTAATAGCAAATGAGAAGTTAATGTTAAGTAGAAGGAGAAGGAATGACTGGAGTGATGTTCTTGACTAGGTGAGATAGACTAGGATCTGGTATAAGAGGGAGAGGTTGGCCAAAGAGGAGGGAAGGTGCACCTAGAAGGAACAGAGTAATGTGGCCGTTTATAGTAGATTGCTTCTGTTCTCTAAGTGGAATTGGAAGCAAAGTCATTAGTTGAGATTAGGTGAAGAGTTTGAAGAAAGAGGAGTTATTTGTGAAATGGATGGTTAGAAGAGAGGGAAAGTCAAATGGACTAGGGTGATGTAGTTGCGTTGCTGGGTGCCATTAATAGCCTCTCTCAGGTAGTAATGAATTTAAAGTGAGACTGGATACATTTCTCCAACTATATGTAGCTCTGTGAATGCAAACTTAATAGGAAGAGAGATGGATTTAGCCAGATTTGGAGTTTTGCCAAGTTAAGTATGAAAAATTGATAGAGAGCCACAGGATATGGGGTTGATGCAGAGAGAGGACTGATGTTAATGACAGACTATGAAATCTAAGCCAGATTTGGAGGGATTTGAGAATTTGAAAGGAGTGAGACACAGTGAAAAGACAATTTCAATGGATTGTAGATCCTAATAGAATTAAAAAAAAAAATGTTAAGGTTAGAATGCTAAGGGTATAATGTAAGAAGATAAGTGATTAGAGCGGTTGAAGTTATTGTTATGAAGCTATTGTGATATTAGTAAAGACAATGTCTAGGCTATGACCATGGGAGTCTGCGATGAAGGACAAGATCATTAAGGGAGAGGCATAACACAAAGTTTTATTGACATGGATATTAAAAATACCAAGAATTATGATAGGAATGGTATTGGAGAAAGAATGACAATGAGGCAAGAGCTAAACTCTTTACAAAACATGAGGAATTTCTCTTTAGGAATATGTAGATGGCAGAGTTTCAAACTTTTTTTTTCTCTTTCTTTCTTTCTTTCTTTTTTTTTTTTTATTTGTTCCAGTTGGTTATACATGACAGCAGAAGGGATTTTGACTCATTATACACAAATGGAGCACAACTTTTCATTTCTCTGGTTATACACGATTAGTCATGTGATAGTCATACCATTCACGCAATCATACATGTACATAATGTCCATCTCATTCCACCATCTTTCCCACCCCCATGTCCCTTCCCCTCTCTCTCCACCCCCTTCTGCCCAATCCAAAGTTCCTCCATTCTTCCCTTGCTGCCCCCACTACCACCTTGTTTTCTTTTTTAAGAGAAAGTGGAGTGTGGCCATAGAATGGAAGTAAAAATGAAATGTAAGGAATGTTCACCTCTAGTGCCAGGGAGGTACAGAAAAGAAATCAGCCACTACTTAAGGGAAAGTGGTGACCTCAGAGAAATGACTGAACAAAACAAAACAAAAAAAGGATAAGGACATAGAAATTTGCTGATGCCTGACCATGAATCTCATGAAGCATAGTGGAAGGCTTAGACAGGAGTAGTCAGATTGGGGAGGGAATATTGTTCTGTGAAGATGAAGAGTCCAGTGCCATGAATTATTAACTCCTTTTAGTTAAGTCTTCAGCAACTTAACAAGACTCTGAGAAACTTAGGGAGACCCTGTCTCAAAAACAAAAACAAAACAAAAGCATAGGGTTGTAGCTCAGTGGTAAAAGCACCCCTGGGTTCAGTCCCCAGTTTTTAAAACAAAAAACAGTCGAGTTAGCCAATTGCTCAGTACTGTATATGAGACCATCACTTTAGAAAGTTCTCTTGAATAGTATTGAGTTCTGATGAAGAGTCATGCTTGACAAGGTGCTTGACCTTCTGCAACTGTAGAAGCAGAGTTTTTGGGAGGTCTGTGTGTATGTGTGTGTGTTTGGTGTACTGGGAACTGAACCCAGTTGCTTTCTGTGTTATATCCCCAACCCTTTTAATTTTTTTTTTTGGGGGGGGGGTACCAGGGATTGAACTCAGTGGCACTAGACCACTGGGCCACATCCCCAGCCCTTTTTTGTATTTTTTATTAGAGACAGGGTCTCACTGAGTTGCTAAGTGCCTCGCCATTGCTGAGGCTGGCTTTGAACTCGCGATCCTCCTGCCTCAGCCTCCCAAAGTGCTGGGATTACAGGCGTGCGCCACCGCGCCCGGCTCCTTTTAATTTTTATTTTGAGGCAGGGTCTCACTAAATTGCACAGGCTGGCCTTGAACTTGGAATTCTCCTGCCATAATCTCCTGAGTAGCTGGGATTATAGGTGTGTACCACTGTACCCAGCTTCAAGCACTTTTTTTTTTTTTGGTACCAAGGATTGAACTCAGGGCACTGGACCACTGGGCCACATCCCCAGCCCTTTTTTGAATTTTATTAGAGACAGGGTCTCAGTTGCTAAGTGCCTCGCCATTGCTGAGGCTGGCTTTGAACTCGCAATCCTCCTGCCTCAGCCTCCCAAGTGCTGGGATTACAGGCATGCGCCACTGCGCCCAGCTATTTTTATTTTCTATCATTGAATTCCTCACATGTTGTCCTTCAAGAGCTAGGGATATAGCTCAGTGGTAGAGCATGTGCAGAGCTCTGCCTTCAATCCCCAGTACTGCCCCAAAGAAAACATGTTGTCCATGAAAGGATTTGTTAGTCATGTTGAATCAAGAAAGTGCTGAGGAAAAGGAGACGAATTATTGCTAGTCATTTTTGAGATTTAGCTGTGTGTTAAAATGGGAACTCTGTTCATTTTAAACATTCATTTTAAACAAGACCATGGCAGAAGCTAGAAGTGCAAAGAAGAGGTCTGCTGAACTCATCCCAGCCAATTTTGATGCAACAAATACTAATATATTTCAAAGTGAAAAATTGAAGACAAATGCCAAGCCAACTAGATGTAAACCAGGAGTATCCTAGGCAAACTGACACTGGTGACCCTCCTTGTAACCTGCAGAAGGTAGTCCAAAATCCTTAATCTTTTCCTTCTCATTTCTTGGATTGTCTATTCCAGATATACTCCCTGTGCTTCATTAACTTCATTTCATGTGTTTGGAGCTGCCCTTGTCATCACTTTCAGCATACCTAATTCTGTTTGTACTTACTTGTCCCCCCTCTCACCCCCTTTTTTTTTAAGACAGAGTCTCACTAAGTTGCTTGGGGCCTCACCAAGTGGCTGAGACTGGCTTTGAACTCATGATTCTCCTGCCTCAGCCTCCTGAGCTGCCAGGATTACAGGCGTGTGCCACCATGCCCAGCCTACTTGTCCTTTTGACTTTCCAATATAATTGCCACTTCTCTCTCTCTCTCTGTCTCTCTCTCTCCAGGACAAAGAACACAGAAAATTCATTACTTGCCTAAATCATGTGACATTAGACTTCTAAACACCACTTTTCTTATGTAGGAATGAATCTTTTTTTCTGAACATTCACAGTTCTTTATATGGCTTCTTTTTTGCCATTTGTTAATTTTATAATCAAAATTATATATAATTTAATTTTGTTTACCTTTTGTGTATGTCCAGATAGGACATATATTGGATAAATAAAAGCACTGGGAAGATGAGAGGTCTAAAGTGACTTATGAAGCAGGGGGTACTTCAGTATAGTGCTTGCCTAGCGTGTGTAAAACCCTGAATTCCATTTCTAGCACTGCAAAAACAAACAAAAAACAAGATGTAACAGATACAAGTAGCCATTGGAATAATCACCTTTGGATAACAACTCGTATATTAATCCATTTATTCATTCAGCAAACATTTATTAAAGTTTCTTTGTGTCAGAGACTGCTTGGTGCTGGGGGTACAATGATGAGCAAGATAAATATGGTCCCTGTTGTTGCAGAGATTGCGCACTCACCTTTTTTACATTATTGCAAAAGGAATAGTTTTATGCCAAAGAAGAACTGTGGAGAATATTAAACTCACCTTCATTTCATAGAATGGGAAGTTATCAGAGTTTGTTTGTATAAAATGGGAAAAAAATATTGGCTAATACCTTAATTTCATTTAAATTACATATAAAGGTAACATTAAAAAAAAAATCAATATGCCTGAAACCTGGTGACTTTTTTACTATGTGTTTCCTTCACAGTTGCATTGTGACTTGTGGAAGTGATGGTGATGTTAGAATTTGGGAAGACTTGGATGATGACGATCCTAAGTCCATTAGTGTTGGAGAAAAGGCATATTCGTGTGCTTTGAAGGTAGTAAACAGTTACATCAACTGATGTGAATGATACTGGCATGTGATAGTTCTACTTGAATGAAAACCTTTTTTATAGAAGTTTTAAATGTAGATGAACCTTTTTGTTTTTTTCTCTTACTAAGTAATCTTAAAGATGTATAATAATGCACAAATTGCCCCAAAATTTTAAAGGTAAAATGGGAATGGTTTATTGAAGGTTATTAATGGGTATTAATGATGAACAAATTAAAACATTTACAAGAAAATTATGCTTTTAAGAAAGGTTAAAGTGTTCCCTTTTATTCTATGAGAGGAACATCAGTGGTATTTTTAGCTTACTGCTATGATTTGATTGTCCCTCAGAACGCTTGGGTTGGAAACTTACTCCCCAACACCACAGTAGTGGGTGGTGGGGCCTAGTGAAAGATGATTAGGCCTCAAGGACTGCCGTGATGGTTTAATACTGTTACTGTGGGAGTGAGTTTGTCATTGCTGAACTGAGTTCATTTTAAAAAGGTGAGTTAGGTCCTCTTACTTGCTCTCCCTTTCCTCTTCTGTCATGGAATGACACATCAAGAAGGCCCTAACTGAATGCAAATCTCTCTTTTTTTCTCCCAAATTTTTTATTGGTGCATTATTGTCGTACGGAATGATGGGATTTGTTACATACTCATACATGAACACAATGTGAAAATATAATTTGACTAGATGTGAATCTCTTGATCTTGGACTTGTCAGCTTCCAAAATTATGAGCCAATACATTTCTGTTCATTATAAATTACCAGTCTGTGATATTGTTATAGCAGCACAAAATGGATTCAGACACTATCTCAGATAACTTAAGGAGTTATTAAAGATAATAGTAATGTTTCACTTTCTATATATACACATTTCATGTGTTTCCAATGTTTTATGTTAGACAAATACGAGAATGTGATATAGATTACTAAGAGAATGAAGACATGTTTTCAGAAGGACTTTGGAAATTAAGAATCTAAAATGGAAATTAAGAATCTAAAAACCACTAAGATTTTTATTATGATGAATTTTAATATGGGTGTATTGTGTTTGGGTAAAAGAAAATTATCTTCCCACAGGATTCATATATTTTCCAAACCCGGGCTCATTAAAGTAGAGGAGATGGTCTTAAAATATTTTATGTATTCTTTTTAATAGGTCATATATAGTAGAAAATACATTCCCATAAGAATAAATATAAATGACCAATGCACAGTAAATATGAGCTGTCACAAATAAACAAAGAGGTGCAAATTAAACAATCAGGTTGTTTTTTTTTTTCCTGTAAGATTGGCAAGGAAGTTGGGTACAGTGGTTCATGCCTGTAATCCCAACAATTTGGGAGGCTGAGGCAACAGTATCAGAAGTTCAAAGCCAGTTTGAGAAACTAAGTGAGGCCCTAGGCAACTTAGTGAGACCATGTCTCCAAAAACTAAAATAAAAAGTGCTAGGAATGTGGCTTAGTGGTTAAGTCCCTTTGGATTCAATTCCTGGTGCCAAAAAGAAAAAAAAAAAAAATGATTGGCAAGGATAAAAAAATATTGCTAATCCCCAGTAACAGTGAAGGTTTAGAGAAGTATGAATATATTTAGTTTCTGAAAGTATAAATAAGAAACTTTAATTATTTTTTTAAATATTTATTTGTTTTGTACACAATGCATTTATTTTTACGTGGTGCTGAGGTTCAAAACCCGGGCCGCGCACATGCTAGGCAAGTGCTCTACCGCTGAGCCACAATCCCAGCCCGACTTTAATTATTTTTAATTATTATTATTTTTTTTTTTGCAGCATTTTTTAAGGTGATAGGGGTGCTTTACCCCTGAGCTACAATCCCTGATCCTTCCATTCCCTTTTTGTATCTCCATACAGACAAGGTTTCATTAAGTTGCTGAAAGGCTGGCATTGAGTTTGGAATGATGCTGCCTTGGCATCCTGAGTCACTGAGATTATAGGTATATGCCATCAGGACTGGCTAAAAAAGACTTTATTTTTTGGCACTGGAGATTGAACCCACAGGTACTTAACCACCCAGCTGGTTTGTTTGTTTGGTATTGGGGATTGAATTCAGGGGTGCTTAACCATTGGGTCATATCCATAGTCCTTTTTCATGTTTTATTTAGAGACAGGGTCTTGCAAAGTTGTTTAGGGCCTCACTGAATTGCTGAGGCTGGCTTTGAACTCGCAGTCCTCCTCAGCCTCCCAAGCCACTGGGATTATAGGTTTATTTTTTATTTTGAGACAGGATCTCACTGAGTTGCTCAAAGCCTGGCTAGGTTGTTAAACCTGGTTTTGAATTTGCAACCCTCCTGCCTAAACCTCCCTAGCTACTGGGATTATAGGCATGAGACACCACACTAGCAATAAGACACTTTTTAAAATGAGAAATTGATACTATGTATCAAAATTAGAATATACACAATCATTTCTGAATAGTTTTCTAGGAAAATACACACTTTCTAGTTTATGTGGACAAAGGTAGCAAAAATACTTGTTATTTTTGAAATATCAAATTTCAAAATAGCAAAAGCTATAAAAAAATTGATGTTTCCATCAGTCAAAGAGTTGGTTAATAAATTTAATAAAACCATACAACAGAATACAGTGCAGCCACTAAAAAAAGAAAAGAAAAGATAATAGTTTCATATGCCCTCATCTGAAAAGATTTTACTACAGGGTGAAAATGAGAAAAGTTGAACAGTCTATAGTGTAGTGTTAAGTTAGCTAAAATTATATGTATATATACATATATAAGTACAAACATATTATTATTGTATTTGCATGGGTATAGAAAAGTGGATATTAGTGGCAATTACTTTTAAAGAGTGGGAAAACTCATTCTTTCCTCATGTCACTTTCATGTTTTTTTCTCCTATAGTAAGCATGTATCGCTTTTGTGTATGAAAAAGACTGTAAGGAAGAAAAAGTAAGAGCTTTTGTATTAGTTTGTAGTGCATTGTAACCAATTGCCACAAACTTCCTGTCTCAAAACATTAGGACATTATTGCCCAACAAAAGGAGGCAAGATGTCTGAAATCAAGGTGTCATGTCAGTAGGTTTGGTTCTTCCCAGGCTCAAAAGGAGTATCCATTCCATGCCTGTCTTCTGTTTGGAAGATGGTAACAGTCCTCAGTGTTCTCTGACTTGTAGACACATCATTCTAATCTCTGCCATGGATTCAGCATTTAGATTTTATCCCACTCCAAAAAGATACAATGATTTTATCGTGAAAATATAGGGCAGCTCTATAGTGGCCATTGTGGCTATGCCTTCTGGTGCCCTGTTTCCTCATTGAAATTGTGTTTTCTCTGAAAAGCTCTTGAGTCTCCTTCATTTTTATGACATTTGGGGTCCAAAAAAATACTACTGAAATGTTTCTTACAGAATAAAAGATTTACTAATATACATTTCAGGGAAGTTGAACATGAGTGGTAATTTTTCTCTTGATGTGAACTATAATTATTGTTTTTGTCTGCCACAGGATTTTTAGCTATGGAGACACTCCCAACTGATTTGAATTTGTTATGCCAGTGTTTCTTACCTTTATTTTTCTTTTAGAATGGTAAATTGGTTACTGCAGTTTCTAATAATACTGTTCAAGTTCACACATTTCCTGAAGGAGTTCCAGATGGTATATTAACTCGCTTCACTACAAATGCAAATCATGTAGTCTTTAATGAAGATGGCACTAAAATTGCTGCTGGATCAAGGTAAGTCTCTTTGACATCAGAGAAAGGAAATAATGTTAGAAGAAAAGTCTCATTTGTTTGTTTTAGGCTAATATTTCCAGGCCCTGTTAGCTTATTATTTTTTATTGTTATTTTACTTTTATATGCAAGTCTTCTATTTAGTGGAGGTTTTTGAAGACAAATGTACTATTTTGTGAATTGAAATATATTGCTCTGCAGATAGCCTATTAAGTAAATGGTGCGAAAGACTGGGGAAAGGAGATAGCTTGAAACAATTTTAAAAGTTATTTAGGTATAAATTGGACTGTGCAACAAGAGTTCTGTAGATTCTCTTTGAGGTTTATTTGTCATAGGGAAACCATGTAATTGGTAGAATTCTGAGATTTAGTAAAGGTATAATACTTCCAAAAATGCATGTGGCTATTATTAGCAAATAATGAAAACTTATGATGTAACTAAAGAAGCCATTTAGGAATTGTTTGTATTTTAACATAATGGGAAATCTTGACTTGTGTTTTTAGCATCTTTATAGAGCAAAACTAAAAGGTAAATTATATTTGGCTGTCAAATTTTGCAAGTTGCGGTATAGAAATCATAGCATTCACTCTTGTGATTTTGAAATATTTGAGTAATAGCTTTTAGGCGAGGGTTTGTGTTAGCATTTACTTATGTGCATTATTCTATTGTATATAGTGATTTTCTCATCAAAATTGTGGATGTGATGGATAGCAGCCAACAGAAGACATTTAGAGGACATGATGCCCCTGTTTTAAGTCTTTCTTTTGACCCTAAGGGGGTCTTCCTGGTAATTATTTTCCCTCCTCTCTTTTTGTGGTTTTCTTGAATGTGTTTAAAATTAATGGAAAATTTCACCTTGTTGGCAAAAAAGTCATTTGAGTGAATCAATTGAACAAATTTCATGTAATATTATGGCTATAACTATAGAGAAATCTATTGTTTATCCTTGCAGGCATCAGCTAGTTGTGATGGATCTGTCAGAGTTTGGGAAATTTCAGATCAGGTAAACTCATCAATTTAAATTTAAAACTTTTGGCCCATTTCTATAATGTGGGTATTACATATTGTATTGTTGGGCCAAATTAGTAGTTATTTTTCTTTATTATTTGTCTCCCAGCCCAACCCTTTTTATTTTTTGTTCTGAAGCAGGATCTTGCTAAGTTGCTGAGGCCTCAAACTTTCAGTCCTGCCTCAGCTCCCAAGTTGCTGGTTTAGAGGCATGTACCACCACAGCCATTTGTAGTTGTTTCTTTCTTTTTTTTTTTTTTTTTGTGTGTGTGTGTGTGTGTGTGTGTGTGTGTGTGTGTTAATGTTCTTTTAGTTGCCGATGGACCTTTATTTTATTTATTTACTTTTATGTGGTGCTGAGAGTCGAACCCAGTGCCTCATACATCATAGGCAAGTGCTCTATCACTGAGCCACAACCATAGCCCGAGTATAGTTCTTTCTTTCTTTTTTTTTTTTTTTTTTAAATGGACACAGTACCTTTATTTTTTTTTATTTATTTATTTATTTTTTTATGTGGTGCTGAGGATTGAACCCAGTGCCTCACATGTGCTAGGCAAGTGCTTTACCACTGAGCCACAACCCCAGCCCCTGTAGTGTTTTTTTTTTTTTTTTTTTTTTTTTTTTTTTTTTTTTTTTGGTACTGGGGATTGAACTCAGGGGCACTCGACCACTGGATCACATCCTCAGCCCTTTTTTTTGTATTTTATTAGAGACAGGGTCTCACTGAGTTACTAAGTGCCTCGCCATTGCTGAGGCTGGCTTTGAACTCGCGATCCTCCTGCCTCAGCCTCCCAAAGTGCTGGGATTACAGGCGTGCGCCACCGCGCCCGGCTCCTGTAGTGTTTTTTTAAGTAGCATTAAGTATTGTTTTTGTGATTAAATTTCAGACTATTATAATGGAAAATAAATATATGTTAAAGACTTATTGCTTTTGTTCTCAATCACAAGGGGAATTACATTGTATTTCACTTTAGAGCTTTGTAATCCAAAAGGTGATTGAATCATCATATTTTTTATAGATAACTACCATGTATTGGGCCTTGTATTAGATGTTGGAGAAACAAAGAAAATAATGCATAGACTATGCTTGATTTGAAGAGTCACATATACAATTTATTTCAACTTAGCCTGATAAAAGTTTTAAAGGCCTTTTGAAAAATGCTTTCCAAATTGGCAGAAGGAACAGCTAAGTTTTCCTTAGACAATCAGAGCGGACTTGACATTCCTAGAAATAACATGGCTAATGGGAAAAAATCCCCAATAGGTATGTATGCCTTAGTAGCCATATTTTCTTCCCCTCATTCTTGAATTATGTAGGTCTGACATTGACACCTTAATATTTTATGCTAGACATTTAAAGTTTTATTATTAAAATTTAATATTTATTTATTTTATTATTAAAATTTATTAAGATTTTAGCATATTGAGAGTTTGTGTGTGTGTGTTTATTCATTGAGTATGTTGTTTACTTATCAGACATAGAAAATACTCATTTAAAATTTGTACTCTTCATTACCTCTGAAGAACTTAAACAATATAGGTTAATGAGGCATTATGATTGAATTAAAGTTCATTAAGTTGCATTTTTTAAAAATATATATCAATTTGAAGAAGCCACCTATTAATTATACTCAGTTCTGCATATATTTTGGGGGAATTTTCATAAAGGGAAATAAATTTTCTTTTTTCTAAAATCAGACATGTGCTATTAGTTGGCCACTGCTACAAAAATGCAATGATGTGATAAATGCAAAATCCATCTGCAGACTTGCTTGGCAGCCAAAAACTGGGAAGGTAAATTACTCTTATTTTTCTGTTTTGGGGTCATTTCTTTTGATCCTTGTCAACTTTGAATGTAAGAATAGTTTTTAAGATTTCAACTGTTTCATTTAGATTGTAGATTTTCGAGCCGTATGTGAAAAATTCTGAAATACTTTAAGAAACATCTAAATATTTTAGAGATTGTTTTTGAAGTATATGTTTTGCCTGAATTAATTGCATATTTTTCTTTACATTCTGTTTAATGGAACAACTATAGAAACAATCTTTTTAGGGCCACTCTCATTGCTAGTATTTAATGTTTTGGAGGTACTAATTGACACAGACAACAAAATGTTAAGAGAAGTTTGAAAGAAAGAAAGACAATGTTTGTTATTTGAAAATGAGATGCTTGTGTATGAGGAAATCCCCAGAAAAATCAACTGAGAATGAAAACTTTTTCTAATAATAAGATTCAGGGGCCAGGGACAATTCAGTGATAGAGTACTTTCCTGGTATGTATAAGGAGCCCTGGGTTCAGTCCTCAGCAATGGTGGAGAAAAAAGGAAGAGGAAGAAGAAAGAAAATTCAGTAAGGTAACTGGAAGCATAATTAATATAAAGACCAATAACTGTCTTTTGTACAAACAGTAGCCACTTAGAAAACATAGTGATGGGCTTGGGATGAAGCTCAGTGGTAGAGCGCCTGCCTTGTATGTGTGTGGCACTGGGTTTCATCCTCAGCACCATATAAAAATAAATAAATAAAGATATTGTGCCCATCTACAACTGAAACAAATATTTAAAAAGAAAACATAGTGAAAGTAAATAGTTCCTTTACTGTTAAACAAAAAATGATAAAGTAGCTAGGTTAAAATACCATGAAATGTGAATGATACATATAAAGAAAACTTCAACATGCTTTTAAGAGGAGTTAAAAAATACTTGGTTAAATAGAAAACAAATCCTATTCTTAGAAGGGAATTTTTGATATACACAAAGATGTCAGTTTCTTCCCTAAATTAATCCATAATTTTGACAGCATTCATATATAAAATATCAGTCAGGTGTTTGGCAGAATATGACAGTTTATTTTCAAGTCCATGTGGAAACTAAATAATTGAAAAGTGATGAAAAGCGTCTAAATCAATCAGATATTAAAACATACTAAACTATAAAAATTAGAAGTTCACTATTGATTCATGAGTAGACACATACCTATTAAACAGAAATAGACAAAAATATATGTGAGAATTTTGTGTTTAGTAAAGATGGGTGCTAGGGATTGAACCCAGGACCTCAGGTTGGCACTGAGCCATAACCCCAGCACACAGATAGCTTTTAAAGATAAAAATATATGCAGCCTTTTATACTAGGAGAAATACTAATTAAAATGATGGGTTAAATTATTTTTTAATTTATTAGAGATGGTCAAAATCAAAAAATTTGATTTGATATAGTGTGGAAGAAGATTTGGTAGTTTTTATCAGAATAGGTGATGTAACAGTGCTACTTCTAGGTGCATATATTATAAGCATGTTCATAGCATGCACTGAAGAGCATGTATAAAAAATGTTGCACCACTGTTGTTGCAAACAAAATACATCAAGCTGCAGGTAGTATTAATAGTTTAATTATAGTTTGGAATGTGGAAACCAAAGACTGCATGGAAAGGTATGATTCAGTACATCTTTTGTTTTTATTCATTTCTATTTTTTGGAACATTTTAAAGTTTCAATTATTAATGAGAATGAAGATAGCTAGCTTTTAGATTGTCAAAAGTCATTTCACTTTTTCTAATTAAAATTACCTAATAGAAGATTGGAAACATTCTGAATGTTCATTTACAAGAATTGGTAAAATAAATTGTGGTAGTACTGAAAGTGAGTTTCTCGCTAATTGTTAGAATGAGGTATATCTTTATTTTCTCCTATGGAATAATCTTTAAGGTATATTAAGTAAAACACATCAAACTGTAGAAATATATATATTTATAATATACATATAAATATATGTATATATATTGCTAATGTTTACTAACTATAAAGAGTGGGAGTGTGTGTATATACATTTAAATATTTGTGTATAAATACTGAAATTTATATACACATGCATTCTTGTGGAATCTATGCTTAATTGCCATTGAGGCGTAGAAATAGAATTTAGGGATAGGAGGGAGACTTTCAACATACTCTTTTGTGTCACATGAACTTTACCTCTGGTACTGGGGATTAAATAAATTTGCTCATACACTTTATTAATTTGTCTGGATGAATTAGATGCCTTTTTTCCCCCTCAGATTGACTTTAATGTAAACTTTTATTTAAATTATCTTTCCTAATAGTTATTGGCAGTTCCTGTGGAAAAATCTGTAAAATTATATAGAAGAGACACTTGGAATGATCAATTTGATCTTTCAGATAGTTTCATCTCTCAGGTAAGTTGTAAGTGTTGCTCTAAGTAGGCTACAAGGACTTTTAATGCAAACTTCACAAAATACAGTAGCAGTTAAATATTGGAAGTGAAAAACAGCTGCAGATTGTTGTGTCTATGTCTACCTTCTATTGTCTCAACTTTTCTTCATTTTACCAATTACTGAATATATATAGGTTCTATCTTACCTTTATCCTTTGTGAGATTTGATAGGAAAATCTCCTAATTTATAAGAAGTTAAATTTAACACTACCAGAGAATTAGAACAAGTTATTCTTGAATTCACTGATTGACTTTTATTGTTAAGTGAGATTGATTGAAACTTGTGATCACAGTTATTGATCTATATTCTCTCTAGCTCTCTCTGACCTCTTACGAACACACCTGCATGCATACAAATATTTTGCAGTTAAGGAAACATAGGCCCCAATAGGCCAGCAAGGGCTAATAAGGTTCACTTCAGTTACTGGTTCCCTTATCTAGATGGTGAATGCTAAGAGGATGCCTTGTATTTTTTTTTAATATAATAAGTTTTTAGATTTTAACTTTTAAAATTATTCCAGTATAGTTTTCTCATGGTAAACAAAGTAATACCTGCTAGCAATAGTTGAATATTATTGAAAAAGAAAGTTTAAAAATAAGCAAACTTGAAGCCGGGCACTGTGGTGCATGCCTGTAATTCCTGTGGCTTGGGAGGATGAGATAGGAGGATCTTTTTTATTTATTTATTTATTTTTGGTGGTACGGGGATTGAACTCAGGGGCACTCAACCACTGGGCCACATCCCCAGCCCTTTTTTTGTATTTTTTAGTAGAGACAGGGTCTCACTGAGTTGCTAAGTGCCTCGCCATTGGTGAGGCTGGCTTTGAACTCGCGATCCTCCTGCCTCAGCCTCCCAAGTGCTGGGATTACAGGCGTGCGCCACCACGCCTGGCTAAGATAGGAGGATCTTGAGTTCAAAGCCAACCTCAGCAATAGCAAGGTGCTAAGCAACTCAGTGAGACCCTGTCTCTAAATAAAATACAAAAATAGGGCTGGGAATGTGGCTCAGTGGCCAAGTGCCCCTAAGTTCAATCCACAGTATCCCCACCACCACCCAAAAAAAACAAACTTGGTCTTGTCATTCCTATGTCAAATTAGAAATAATATTGAATAGGAATATAAAAATTTAATTGTTATTTATTAACTCTTTTTCTTTATAGACCCTCAGTATAGTAACCTGGTCTCCCTGTGGGCAATACTTAGCTGCAGGTAGTATTAATGGTTTAATTATAGTTTGGAATGTGGAAACCAAAGACTGCATGGAAAGGTATGATTCAGTATATCTTTTGTTTTTGTTTTTTTTTCATTTCTATTTTTTTGTTTTATTTTGAAACATTTTAAAGTTTCAATTATTAATGAGAATGAAGATAGCTAGCTTTTAGATTGTCAAAAGTCTTTCACTTTTTCTAATTAAAATTACCGAAATAACTGTATAGTTTATGTTTTTCTTGACATTCTTTTACAAGCCTACTTTATTTGTTTTTAGGATGAAACATGAGAAAGGTTATGCAATCTGTGGCCTGGCCTGGCATCCTACCTGTGGTCGAATATCTTATACTGATGCAGAGGGAAACCTTGGACTCCTGGAAAATGTATGTGACTCCAGTGGCAAGATGTCAGGCAGGAAGGTAAGAAGTAATATGATCGAACAGTTTCTTCAAAGTGTTTTTATGGGTTTGGAAGACATCACAAATTACCTAACTTTATTGTAAAAGTACCATTTATGTTAGTAACTTAGATGCTCTGTAATAACAACATTATTATTAATGTTTAATAATAATTAAGCTTGTGTAACCATTTCAATTTGTGTAACCTAATGTTTTCCAAATGTATTGGAAATTTCCCCCTCTGTATGTCTTTCCAAGGAATTTCCTTTGTTAAATACTATTGTAGTATCCTCGTATTCTGAGGATTGTTAGATAAATGTTTTATAGCTAAAACTTAAGAGTTAATAGCTGTATCAGGTCTCAGTTTGGTTTGCAAACTTTTTCTGCCCTGAATTAGCCTTAGCTCTTACAGTTCCCTCTACACCTCTTCTGCTTAGTCATATAGCTTTGCTACAGTGCTTTAAATAAGTCACCTTATTTTATACTTCCTTGCCTTTCATTCACTATTCACCCCATCTGACAAATATACCTTTTCATATTTCATGTCTTAATTTAGACCTCCAGTTAGTTGCAGACTAAATGCACCCATTTATCTCTGCTTCTCCTGAAGCCCTCATTAAACTACCCTAAAGAAAAATTATTTTGTTATCTGGTATTTTGCTAAAATTCTGATGTGTGATTCTCTATATAATTTCTTGACACACACACAAAAATGGATCAGAAAGTACTTTCAATTAGAAAAATTGACTCCAACCAGAAATGCAAAACATTAAAAAATAAGCAAACTTGTCTTGTCATTTCTATGTAAATGTAATTAGGAATAATGTAGAATAGGAATATAAAAATTTGAATTTGATAATAAAATAGTAATTTAGTTTCAAATTATATAAAATTGTTAGCTTAAATTTCCTGGTATACTGCTCTTAACCCTAAGGTAGAAGTAATGCATTTTGCATGTACATGGCCACATTTCTGACCCAAGCTAAAGGGCTAGAAAAAGAAACTTTGAGCAGTCTCAAGTAAATATAGGAAGCCATGGCAGAGAAACCTAAGATTTCTCTGAAACAGTCTTATGTGGGAAATTTATAATCCTACATGGATAGTGCTTTTCTGTGGGTTTCTTAGTATGAGTCCAAACTTCACAAAGCACCTTTTAAGACTGGGCTACCCAATAACACATGCATGGCAGTAAGTCCAATAGGCTAGATACAGAGACCATATAAATAATGGTAAAAGAAAATCAAGGACGAGATGCTGAAACTTCCCCTTGTGTACCACTTTTGGAATAAGTAGTTGGAACCTAGGTAGTTTTCCACTTCTTGGTAGATGGTTGCTGAAATATATCTTGTACCCCTGACTGCTTTTTGTTTAAAGAATGTTGTGTTCTGGTCACTCTTTTGGCCTGTGCTGAGTTGAAGGAGGTGATGTCTTGATCTATAAGGTAGGTGGGTATATTTAGTATGGCCAGAACATACAAAGTTCTTGACCTGTGCGATAAAGAATGCTTTTAAAGTGAATAATCTCATGAGGTTAAAAAAAAAAAAAAAATCAGTTGAACAGAATTTGGGAAACTAGAAGATAGAAGTGAAACCGCTTTTTACCGTGACGAGTTCTTGCTCCCCGAACGCTGAAGAATAACGCCGAAGAAGCACTCCGAGGCAAGCATAGAGTGGAAAGTGGACAGCTTTATTGAAAAGATAGCAAAAGACTTCCCCCAGAGGGAGAAGGGGACCTGGAAACCAGGAATCCAAAGGGAGGAGAGGCTTTCTCCCTTTTATATCTAAATCTTTCTTTTGTCCCTTCCATGTTCCTTATCTCTGTCCTTCCTAGGACAGGAATGTCAAAAGGAGGGCCCATGGTGGGTGTGAGATTTACGGGAAGGGTTTAGGGCTAGTTGATTAGCATCTAGCATCTCCGTTTACTGGAAGTTGTTTCAGTATCATTCCATAAGATGAGCCCTAAACTTGGGAACATTAACCATCTTATCTCTCTTGGAGTTGCTCTGTGATTTTCCAGGACTCAGGCTGACTCCATTTTCCTTATGGACTCCATGTTCTTTATGAAACTCGATGTTAGACCCGATTTGCCTGACTACACTCACTACCTAGCTTTAAATCTGGCTTCAGAAGGATGATTGGAAACTAACTTTAGGTTCTCAAAAAGTTGGATTCTAAGACCTCAATGGGTGGAAGCTGAGGTGAAACTTTTGGAGTGCCTGACTAAATCCCCAGATGCATATCTTGGTAGTAGTAGGTACTTCTAAAAGTGGGACTGAACAACAACAGGGTTAATTTAATAAGCAAAAAGATCCTTTCAGCCTCAATATCATTGTGCACAGCTGGGTAACTGCCCTCCCCACATATATTCTGGCAGAATATTGGAAGATGTGTTTGTTCTTTGGAAAAAATAACATAAAGAAGGTCCTTGGTTCAGGGATACTGAGTACAGTTGAGTGGCATTGGATGAATGGAGGAATAGGGAATACTGTACTGAAAACATAGACTCAAATCAAAGTGTAGGTACTTGAAGCTGAAATTCCTGATCACTTCTAATTGATTCCCAGAATATTGTCAGCCAGTCTTATGCTTTTCAGGCAGGAGATTGGAAGAATCATCTTTGGAAATCTGTCCAAGAAAAATGAGAAAAAAGACCTAAAAGAGACAAGAGATTTGGGGGGTGGGAGGCAGGTAACCAGGCATTGAACTCAGGGATATTCAGTCACTGAGCCACATCTCCAGCCCTATTTCGTATTTTATTTAGACACAGGGTCTCACAAGTTGTTTAGCACTTTGGTTTTGCTGAGGCTGGCTTTGGACTCTCGATCCTCATGCCTCAGCCTCCCAAACTGCTGGGATTACAGGCGTGTGCTACTGTGCCTGGCAAGAGATTCTTAATTACAGGAAGAACAACAAGTTGTAAAAGAAAGGAAAAGCGATCCTAATATACTACATCTCTAAAAGGGAAGATAGGAATAGTGCCAACCTTTTAGCGTTATTATGAGGATTAAATGAATATGTATGGTTAGAAGAGCATCTAGAACACTTCATGAAATTGGCTGTTATTATTCAGCCATGAATAGCATTTATATAATTTTTAAAATTTTATTTATTTTTTATTAGTCCATCGTAGTTATACATAATAGTGTGGTTCATTTTGACATAGTCATAAATGAATATAATGTAGTTTTCTTCATTTTAATCCCTAGCATGTCCTCTTTCTTTGCTGTTCTCCCTCTCTGATTCCCTTCCCATACTCTATTATAGTCTTCCTTCTATTCACTTGCATGATTTTAATAACATAAATACTGTGTATTGATTACACAAAAATGAGAACCTATGTGTATTGGGAGGATTGGGGTAGGAGGCTGATGTACATGAATGTACCTGGTGGTTGTAAAGGGCACTAGATCTTCATCTTCTGTAGAAGGAAGTTAATAGGATCTAATAAACAGATCTGATTCAAAATTAAAAATAATACTAGGATATTATTTACAAGTATAGAAGAAAATATCTCTAAGAAACAACTAAAAGAGCTGGAAATATTTACTCTGTGGAGAAGTTGTGGGCTATGCAGATGACTTTAAATTTTTATAATAAACCATAAAACTGACTAGTTCATATGCATGTATAACATTAATAAAAACAAAAAGTAAATTAATAAAAAAATTTTTAGTTCCAAGGTTGCCTCTTATAAAATGTTTAAATCCTGCTATCTAGAATTGAGGACTCTCTCCTTTTTGCTTTCACTCTTTACAGTACATATTTCTGTTACAAAACCTGTTAATAGGTTATAGCCCTCACCATAAATGTAAGGCAAACCCCCAATTTCCAATAAGAAAATTTTTAAAAAAGTTTTTGGCCAACTTAAGTACATAAACTTTTTAGGACTGTAGCTGGAATGGTTAAATATAACATTTAGTTATTAATTACTCATCAAATTATGCTTACATACATTTGAAGTACTTTATTCTGTTTTCATTCTTTAGCATGGTTTAGCAAAAAATAATTACATTTACTTTCATTTAAAATGTTTGTGATGTAGTTCATTTTAATGGTGTTCTCATTAGAATTTTATAGTACCAAACTGTAAGTTTTCGTTGGCCCAACATTTGTGCAGTTTCTTTCATCCTGTAGGAGTAACTTGTAATCTCTGCCATGAATCTGTTTGCTTTTTTACTCTGTATAAAACTTGTTTACAGTGGCATCCAACTCCGGCAATGGTATGTTCATAATTCTAAGAAATAATGATTAAATATGTTGAATATCTTTGACTCCTTTGTTTTTCTTTAGTTTTACCACTTTAGTTGAGATTGTTTAAAGTAAATGTATCTTACCTAAGGATTTTATATTACATATTTTTTTATATTTTATATATTTTTATATCTTAGGTAAGTATTTTAGTTTTACCACTTCAGTTGAGGTTGTTTAAAGCAAATATATCTTACCTACAGAGTATAATATGCTTATATTTCAGGCATTTGCTTAATTAGCATGGTTTATAAGCATATATTGGAAGATTGCCTTTGGGGTCTGGGGATATAGTTTAATGGTAGAGCACTTGCTTAGTGTGAATGAGGCTCTGGGTTCGATCCCCAGCCCTGAAGAAAAAAAAAAAAAGATTGCCTCTTGAGTAATTTTCCCCAAATAATTCACTAATGCATCCTAATATATATTAATTTATTCAAGGTATCTAGCAGAGTGGAAGAGGATTACAATGATCTTTTTGATGGTGATAATACAAGTGATGCTGGTGATTTCTTAAATGACAATGCAGTTGAGATTCCCTCTTTTTCAAAAGGGATTATAAATGATGATGACGATGATGACCTCATGCTGGCTTCCAGTCATGCTAGACAACGAAGTCACATCCTAGAAGATGATGAAAATTCAGTTGGTATGTGTTTGATTTTGTGCATGTGATAATCTACCTTGTTTAATTTTTCAGTTTTTTATGAAATCTGATAAAGTCAATTTGTGGAATGTATGACATTAAATCCTTATGTTAAAAAAGGTGTTTCAAATAAGTGATCTAAGCCTCTGCTTTAGTGAACTAGAAAAAGAAGAAATTAAACCCCAGAGAGGAAGGCAGGAAATAATGAGCAGAATCCAGTGAGATTGAGAACAGAGAAACCATAGAATTACTGAAACCAAAACCTAGTTCTTTGAAAAGGCCAATAAAATAGAAAACTGTATATCATGACTGATAAAGAAAGAGAAGACACAAATTATTAATATAAGAAATGAACAAGGGATATAGACTCTACAGTAACTATCCCTTATACAAGGGATATAGACTCTACAGTAACTATCCCTTATACAAACTACTAAGCTAATTCAAGTAGCTAAACTGAACACTATTTTATCTGTTAAATAAATTGAGATTATAATTTAAAACCTTCAAATAAAATGCCTGTTGAACAACTTACATACTAAAACAACACATTTAAACATAACTGGTAAAATGCCAATGTACAGCTGTGAATTTTCCTGCATTTGAATCATAATATTTATAGAACAGCGGTCTTCATATGTTTTGGTCCCAGGAGCACTTTACATTCTAAAAAAATCTTGAGGATCTCTAAAGAACATTTGTTTATGGAGTTATATCTATTGTTATTTACCATATTGGATATAAAAACAAATTACAAAATACTTAAATTAGCATTAATAAACTTATTAAGGGTAAAGATGAATTTTTTTTTTTCTTTTGGGTACCAATGATTGAACCCAGGGGCGC
The DNA here is from genome assembly GCA_025594165.1 of Tamias sibiricus. NCBI lineage: Eukaryota > Metazoa > Chordata > Mammalia > Rodentia > Sciuridae > Tamias > Tamias sibiricus. The sequence goes on from CM046659.1 coordinate 53,721,733, forward strand.
TTTCCCACTGAGCCACATCCCCAGCCCTTTTTTATATTTTATTTAGAGATGAGTCACTAGGATTATAGGCGTGTACCACTGTGCCTTGTGAAAAAATTTTTTTTGGGGGGGGGGGGCAAGAGCTAGGGATTGAACCCAGGGCCTTGTGTATGCAAGCAAGCACTGTACCAACTGAGCTATATCCCCAACCCACTGTGAAGAAATTTTTTTAATGATAAAAATAGAGTAAGAATGGTGGCATCATGAGCCGGGCGCAGTGGCGCACGCCTGTGATCCCAGCACTTGGGAGGCTGAGGCAGGAGGATCGCGAGTTCAAAGCCAGCCTCAGCAATGGTGAGGCACTTAGCAACTTAGTGAGACCCTGTCTCTAAATAAAATACAAAAAAAAAGGGGGGGCTGGGGATGTGACCCAGTGGTCGAGTGCCCCTGAGTTCAATCCCTGGTACCACAAAAAATAAAAGAATGGTGGCATCACAATCTTTTGTGATGTCTAATATAGAAGAGAGTAAGATTCTCTCATCTAATCCTGGACTAAATCTGTTGCCATATGTTGCTTGTACTTGAAGTATGTGGGATGAACAAAATTTGACCTCACTTAAAGATGTAATATGTGAAGGGAGAAGTGTTTTAATAGCCTGTTGAAAGAGTTATAGATTTTGATACTGTACCCAAGTTCAGCATATGACTGTGTGTGTGTGTGTGTGTGTGTGTGTGTGTGTGTGTGTGTGTTATTTATTTATTTGTTGTGCTGTGGATCAGACCTAGGACCTAATGTGATAGGCATGTGCTCTACCTCTGAGCTACATCCCCAGCCTAGATGATAGTCTTAAGGATTATTTGCAGTGTGAAAATCTGGAAGCTTCAGTGAACTGTTTTTCAGCTCTGTCATTATTATAATCTATTAGTCTTAACTTGGACTTTGAATGGTTTGTTTGTTTTTTAAGCCATATTTAACTTTTAACACATGCTATGGTAATTTGGAAAATATTGGTTCACTGAGGTTTACATTTCACTATCTAAAAAATTATATAGCTGGGCATGTGGTACACACCTGTAATCCCAGAGGTTAGGGAGGCTGAGGCAAGAGGATCCCTAGTTCAAAGCCAGCCCCAGGAAAAGTGAGGAGCTAAGCAATTCAGTGAGACCCTGACTCTAAATTTAAAAAATCCAGAATAGGGCTGGGGATGTGGCTTAGTGGCTGAGTGCCCCTGAGTTCAATCCCTGGTACCAAAAAATAAACAAACAAATAAATAAAATCAGAAGTTTTTGTTTGTTTTTTGCAGTACTGGGGACAACTCAGGGCCTCATGCATGCTAGGCAGACATTCTACCAATAAGCTATATCCCCAATCCTCATCAGAAGTTTTTAAATATTAGGCAGTTGTCAAGCTTATAGTAGCAAATACAAGTTTCCCAATATTTTGATTTTCTCAGTTTTAATCACTGGCAACAAATTCTGTCAGTTATTTTTCTTAAATGACAGTCTCACTTCATTCTTTCCAAGAAAATGTTTGCCACATATCCATGTCTGCGTAACCGTATGTTAGCTGACATTTGTCATTTAGTTGGGCTTACAACCTAAAATAGTTGCCAAAATATTTTAAGGCAACCATCATACTTTTATGCACATTGACCATTTTTGTCCAGAACTTTGTATTTTGTTTTTTTTTTTTTTAAACAAACTATGCAAGATTAATAAAATTAGTGTTTTTTACTATGTGTGGTGGTTAACAATGCAGTAACTTCTAACATATTTTGGTATCACTATCTTGATTTACACTAAGGTACCAGTAGTTAAATCCACCGTTGTTTTTGCATCATCTCTGTGTCTCTTTATAGTGAAAGAGGCAAACATGTCAGTTTCATTAAGTATGGAGGAAAAGGTCTTTAGATTCCATAATGCTTTTCTTTTCCAAGGCTATTGGTATTTATGATTCTTTTAATTATATTCTTTGTATTACAGATGTTACAATGCTAAAAACCGGTCTTCTCAAAGAGGAGGAGGAAAATGATCAGGCAGGCAGTGTTCACAATCTATCACTTGCAACATCCCAAAGGCCATTTTATGATGGGCCCATTCCAACTCCCCGGCAAAAACCATTCCAATCAGGCTCTACGCCCTTAAATCTTACTCACAGATTCATGGTAAGCCTTGGATCTACACTTAACTTTTAAAATAATTTCTCAGCATTTTTTTCTTATGATAGTTTATTATGTTGGATTTAAAAAGAATTTTTTTTTTTTCAAACCTTGATTAGAAGGGCTGGAACACTTTGGTTGATTATAATTTTGTGGTTGATTTATTTTGATTAATTCAGTTGTACTCTTATTTCAACATTATTATTGAAAATTATGTTAAATAAAATTCTGTTTTGCAGAATGACAAAATGAACCTTCATAAATATGACTGTATATCTTGTAATACCTTATGGCTGGACATCCAAACCTTGTTTCTCATGTATTTGTTATTATGTAGACGATTATTCTGATTCCAGAATACTAGTTAGAAGATGCTTTTTAGGTGGCAACTCCTAGTAATGTTTTAGAAGGTGATAAGTACTGTGGGGATAGGGAATCTGCCCCTTTTCCTCACCCTAATTTCCTGGAATATAAGCTCTGCAAGGATAGAGATTTTTCTGTTTTTTGTTTCTGTGTATGTGGGGGTATGTGTGTGATGTTGGGGATTGGACACATGTCCTCTAGCATGCTGGGCAAGTGTTGTCCACTGAGCTGTATCCCTAACCCTGTTTTTTGTTTTTTTTTTAATTGATATCTTAGCATTTAAAACAAGGTATTGCACAGTAGACATTAAATATATACTTTTTGAATTGATGAATGATTACCTTTTTGCTTCAAGTTTGAGAGCTTAAGAAGTTTAGTGTTTCTGTTTGTTGGCTATTTGAAGTTTTACTCTCCAAGGAATTTTGCCTATTATGTAAACAGAAAGGATGATATTTAATATTCACAAAACTGCTGCCATCAGTAATCATCAAGTAATATCTTTTCTTATTAGTATCAATACTTTATAATTATAGTTAACTACATATAGTTTTTATACCTATAAATACATAGGTATATTCAAAGCAACTATAATTAAATTAAGTATTGGTGATAATTTTATTAGAAATACTAGGGCATAGTGTGAGCCTGTAGTGGCATTAGTGGAAGATTAGTTTTCCAAATGCTGTCAATTTATGTTGCCTTAAAATACAACATTTATCCTATAATATAAACCAGTTAGTTGGAACAGAAAAAAAAATTCTTGTCTGTATGCATAGCATAAGTAAATTAAAGTTTTGAAATGTTTCTTTTGAGGTTTTTCAGAGGCCATTTATATATTTTATAAAAAGTCATGTAATTTATTTTTAAACATTAAATACTTTACTTGTTAATAAATATGCATATATTTCAGAAAGAAAAGAATAATTAGTAATTGTAGTTCTGATACTGCTATGCTACCTGAAACTAGAGTTAGATGAGATATGATAGCTTCTATAGTTTAAACCTTGATACAGATTGAGTTACAATAATTATTAATTCATACTTCTATAGCCTACTGATTTTTTATTTTCAGTTTTCCTCAGACTTGTATTTAATCTTACATATTTGTAGGTGTGGAACTCTATTGGAATTATTCGCTGTTATAATGATGAACAAGACAATGCCATAGATGTGGAGTTCCATGATACCTCGATACACCATGCAACACACTTGCCAAATGCTTTGAATTATACAGTAGCAGATCTTTCCCATGAAGCTATTTTGTTGGCATGCGATAGCACTGATGAACTAGCAAGGTAAATTAAAGATTATTAGGAAGAATTTGGCACTGGTGAGCTGCTAGATATATTATTGAAATAAAGACAAAAATTTGTTAGTAAAATAAAAGTATGTTTTATAGTATGAAATTTCAGATACAAGCATTTGGTTCAAGTACCAGCATACATATAATACCTCAGAATATGTGTCTGGTTTTGCCCTAATTGTCCCCTCATTACATTCTGTTAACTTCATATCAAACAAAATGACATGACAAAATTTGTAGCTTTATGAAGAGGGGATTAATTTTTACATTGTTAGTGTTATTATAAGAGTAACATATTCATTACAGGAAAAAAAAGTACAGAATTTTTAGAAAATGAAAGTTTTTTCCATCGTTCTACTCAGATATAACTACTATTAATAATTTGATATATATCCTCTCTATCAGTGTGAACCCTCCTTCTAAAATTTACTTTGTTGAAGTATAATTTATATACAGTAAACATTCCTATTTAGGTGTATGGTTTGATGGTTTGACAAATGTGTAACCACTACTGCAGTCAAAATACAGAAATTTTGGGCTGGGGTTGTGGCTCAACGATAGAGCGCTCGCCTAGCCTGTGTGCGGCCCGGGTTTGATCCTCAGCACCATGTAATTATAAAGGCATTGTGTACAACTAAAACAAATAAATAAATATTTTTTAAAAATACAGAAATTTTTTATATCCCAAAAATGTTCTCTCATATCCCTTTGTAGTTCATTGAAACGAGCCTTGGACAACTATTGATATACGTTCTTTTGTTTTTCTTTTCTTTTTTTTGGTACTGGGATTGAAATCAGGGGCACTTGACCACTGAACCACATCCCCAGCCCTATTTTGTATTTTATTTAGAGACAGCGTCTCACTGAGTTGCTAGGCACCTCATCAGTTGTTGGGGCTGGCTTTGAACTCATGATCATCCTGCCTCAGCCTCCTGAGCTGCTGGGTTTACAGGCAGGCACCATGGTGCCTGGCTTCTTTTCTTTGTTTTGTGATATATACATACACACACACACACACACACACACACACACACATATAAATAAAAACAAAAGTGTACTGTTCCATCAATTTGCTATTATTTTTGGACTTTACATGTTTTGATAAGTAGTTAATACATAGGTAGATATCTAGTAAAAAATCATGAAAAAGCCATAGAGGCAAACTGTGTTTTTGAGGTTCTTCATTTTTAAAGAAAAATGTTCTTTTTTCCCCTCTTTTTTTTAATATTATAGCCAGATTAGTCTTTCTTGATCTCTTTTATTGATAATCTTGATATACTTGGTGAATGGATTTTACTTCTCCTAGGTGATTTGAAATTAAAATGCTTTTAATGAGACAAAATTGCTTATTGTTGCTCAAAGTATAGTCCACAAACTAGGGTTGAGGGTCACCTGGGACTTGTTGAAAATCCAGAATCTCAGATCCCACCCAGACAAGAATCTGCATTTTAATGAGATTCTCATGGGACTGAATGCATATTAAAGTCCAATGAATGCTATATTAGGTTGTTTTAACATTTTGATTAGTGTGCTAATTTACACATTATAAAATCAATTCAATACTTCATTCATTACTGAGTTAAGTCAGTTTATTCAAATAATCACAGGCCTGGGATATAGTTCAGTGGTAGAAGACTTGGCTAGCATGCACAGGGCCCTGGATTGGATCCCTAGCACCACAAAAACAATAATAACAACAAAAACACTGTTGAGTAAGTGACTCCAACACAGAATATCTTGCATAATTAGAGCATATATTTCCATCTGAAGTTTTGATTTTGGATATTCTTTTTGTTTTTCTTAAATGTATTTCATAACCCTATACAATGTTACCTTTTTATAAGATTACTTTTTTTTTTGGTACCGGGATTGAACTCAGGGGCACTCGACCACTGGGCCACATCCCCAGCCCTTTTTTGTACTTTATTAGAGACAGGGTCTCACTGAGTTGCTAAGTGCCTCGCCATTGCTGAGGCTGGCTTTGAACTCGCGATCCTCCTGCTTCAGCCTCCCAAGTGCTGGAATTACAGGCATGTGCCACCACACCTGACTAAGATTAGATATCAAAATTACTATTCAGAATATCACTACTGTTTCTGATTCCAGATACCTATGGTATCTGCATTCTGAAGCTTAAAAAATAACTTGCATTTATATACGTATGCTCAAAGAAAAAAAACTAAAACATGAATGTTTTGGCAGTGATTGGTAGTCTCTGGTTCCACTATGTGTAATATTTTTCTCTTTTTGTTACTTTTTTTCAGTGAGAGAACTGTTGCTTAATATTTTCATACTTTCTATCATCTTTAAAAAATATCTTAGTTGTAGTTTTGTGTACATTTTAAACACAGAATCACACTTGATAGTTTTAGCCTGCCTTTTAGTTAATTAACATTATATTATAGAGTATTTTCCTATATCTTTGAATATTCTTTAAAAATATGACTTAATAGTTTTACTAGATAATTCATTTTCAGGATATTTCATAATTATTTTCTTAACAATTTCTTATACTGAAGTATGTTGTAGAAAAATAAACTTGTTATTGGTTATCATGATTAGTTATATATGTAAAATACCACATAAAAGTTGGGTTATCTCTCTCTCTCTCTCTCTCTTTTTTTTTTTTTTTTTTTTTTTAATTTTTAGCAAGCTTCACTGCCTGCACTTTAGTTCTTGGGATTCAAGCAAAGAATGGATGGTAGACATGCCTCAAAATGAGGATATTGAAGCCATATGTTTGGGTCAAGGATGGGCTGCTGCTGCCACTAATGCCTTGCTCCTTCGATTGTTTACTATTGGAGGCGTTCAAAAAGAGGTCTTCAGCCTTCCTGGACCTGTGGTGTCAATGGCAGGACATGGAGAACAGCTTTTCATTATTTATCACAGAGGTAGGTTTTTCAGTCTTTCAAAAATTATATTATGGCCTGAAGTAATATGGAAATTATTTGAGCTCTTTATTGATACTTTTTGTTTTGCATTTATTATTTGCATCAGTGTAGTCTTTGTGGAAAATTTTGTTGTATGTATTAATAGCAAAGAAAATGAGAACTTTATAGAACTTATGTGGCATTATCAAGAGAATTCCAAGGTAAAATATGATTAATTACTTACATGCCTAGATCACATCTTTTGGCAAACATGTCAGTGAACTTTCATAATTTAAAAAATCTCCAAGCTGGGCGCGGTGGCGCACACCTGTAATCCCAGCGCTTGGGAGGCTGAGGCAGGAGGATCCCGAGTTCAAAGCCAGCCTCAGCAATGGTGAGGCACTTAGCAACTCAGTGAGACCTTGTCTCTAATAAAACACAAAAAAGGGCTGGGGATGTGGCCCAGTGGTCAAGTGCCCCTGAGTTCAATTCCTGGCACCATAAATAAATAAATAAGTAAGTAAATAAATAAAATTTTTAAAACCCAAAATTAACTAACTCCTAGTGTAAAGGACGGAAACTTTGAATGTGACTTTTCAAAAGCTGCTGCCTCCTTTTCCTCACTTCATGTTGTCTTTAGTCTCCCACCACTATGTTGAAACTGGTCTTACCAAGATTACCATTGAGATATATTTGCACTTTTTTTTTTTTTTTAACAATTTCATCAGATATACTTTCTTGGCTTCTCTGACATCCCTCTGTGTTTGTGACTTCTAAATTGATATCCATAGTACTACCTTATTGCATGTCTAGATTCTCACTTCCAGTTGCTCACTTGAAATCTCTATGTAGAGTTTTAACAGGCATCTCAATTCTTCTCTTTACCTCACTTCCCACATCAGCTCCTTTAGGAAAATTATATTGTCATATCAGTTCTATGGAGTAACACATTCCAAATCTGTCTCTTCATTTTCTCTACTAACACACTGGACCAACCAGTATGTCATGTCAGACTGCCATAGTAGCCTATCTAGTCCTCTAGCTCTCATTCTTGGCCTTTCACAGTCTGTTTCCCACACAGCAGCATGAAAATCAAATCATCTCTCTCTTCTGCTCAAATCTCTCTGAGGATCTTTCACTTTTTGTCAGACTTTTTACCATAGCTGGTGAGGTGATCTAGTGATCATTCATGAGCTGCCCTTTGACCTCATTAGCCTCATCTCTTGCTGCTTTCTCTTGTTGCCATGTTCTGGCCATACCTGCTACTTTGTGTACTTTGAACACTGTGAGCTTGTTCCTGCCAGAGGACCTTCCATCAGCAATTCCCTCTGTCTCCTATAGTAATCCTGTCCTTAACAACTGCATGGCTGGCCCCAACTTGCAATTTATATCTCAGCTTAAATTTTACTTTCTCATAAAGGCCACCTCTAGCTACAATCTAAAGTAATCTCTCAGTTCACTCTATCACATATTTGCTTCAAATCTTTGGTAGCATTTTTAGCTCTTCTTGGATTTTTAAAATTTCTTTTTCAACCTGAGTATGAATTTCATGAAAAAAAAAAAAAGACTGTTTACCATGTTTACCCTGTTGTCTGGACCAGTGCCTAGGGTTACATGGTAGGTTCTTTGTAAATAAATCTTAATTAAGTGAATATCACCTATGACCATTTTATACAAATAGTCCATATAACATATTATTCTACTTCTAATACCTGAATGGTGCTTCACATGTGTTGTTCATAAAAAATAATGCTAGTTTTTCTAAAATTGAAACATAAAGTCAATTGAGAAAACAAGTTAGATTGCATTATTACTGAATAATCTTCAATGCTTGATTTATATTTACATTTTCTCACTAGGTACAGGATTTGATGGAGACCAGTGCCTTGGAGTTCAACTATTGGAGCTGGGGAAAAAGAAGAAACAAATTTTACATGGTGATCCTCTTCCTCTTACAAGGAAATCCTACCTTGCCTGGGTTGGTTTTTCAGCTGAAGGCAAGCTAATTTTTTTCTTTATATTAAGCCCACTTTTTAAGAAGAAAATCATCATTTCTTTATTCTAATTAATTTCTTTAAAGATAAGTTGTTTTATATTTTACATTTAAATTTCTGTATTTTAATATATTGGCAGAATCGTAAACTGCACTTATTAGGCAAAGTAACTGCTGTGTAATGAACAAGATTTCTTTTCATGAGAATTCACATTAGAAACTTACAAATGGAAATAGTTTCCTAATATTTATTTGTTAGGCAGCAAGGAGGAGATACAAATCAACAGTAAAGTAGTATCTTTCCTAGCAGATTGTACACAAAATTAAGAATTTTCTGGAACTGTCCTGTCCATTGCAATTAACTACTAGCCACATGTGGCTATTGAGCACTTAAAAATGTGGCTAATGTTTTGTAAGTATATTCTCCAAATTTTGAAGACTTAGTATCAGAGAAAATATAAAAACAATCTAATTTTTTTCTATTGTATATTTTTAAATGGTAATATTTTGGATAAATTGGATTAAATAAAACATTAAGATTAACTCCTCCCCCCTCTTTTTAAAGAGGCATTATGAAATTAAAAATTAAAAAATTCATATTTGTGTAGGGCTGAGGATGTAGCTTAGTGGTAGAGCAATTGCCTAGCATGGGCAGTGAGTGCCCTGGGCTAGTACCGCAAATACATAAATTTGCAGTGTGTTTACACACATATATTTGTAACTTATGTATGTATTTGTTATATACGTTACATTTGTGGCTCACGTGTTTCTATTGGACAGTATATTTTAGACCCATTTATAGTGACATGATTTGAAGGACAGGGGGGAATACCATATTTTAAAGCATTTGTTACCTCTGTCTCAGAGGCTTATATATTTTTGTTATTAGCAATGTATGGTCTTTGTTTATATCAGTGAAAACCTCAAGTTTGTTTTGTTTGTTTTGCTGTATCAGGGATTGAACCCAGAGGTGCTCTACTCATCTTCAACCCTAGCCCTTTTCATTTTTTTAATTTGAGACAGGGCCTTACAAAGATGCCTCAAACTTGGCCTGCCTTAGCCTCCCAAGTACCTGGGATTACAGGCAGGCCGTACTGTTCCCGGTTTATTTGTCTTCAAAGTGTCGACCATTTTTGGATTTGTTTTCTATTGGGATAGTATTAGTCATTTATGCTTTAATGATAATAGTTCCCATTTATATAGCTTTTCTTTTTTCCCAAGTACCAATCATATGTAGTCCCTGAGGAAATTAATGTTTTCAGAGTGAGAGAGGTATGAAGCCACAGGTAAGAAAAGAGTTAATGAGATAATTTGTCATGCACTTCTTGAGGTGGGAGCATAGTAAATGGGAAACATTTTTGCTAAGAATTCCTTACCTAGGAGTTGGGGATAGAACAGTGAAGAGGCCATCAAAAGAAAGGTGGGATGAAAGAAAAAGAGTAACAAAGGCATTTTTTATATCATCACCTTCTATCAGTTTCTGGTCATTTTATCAAATCTTTCTTAACCAGGAGCCTTCAGATGTTGGTTTCTTGTTGTTTTTCTTGTTTTTCCCTATAATTGGCTTAAAATAGTTACTGTTATATTCCAGCAGGTGGCATAGTTTTCACTGAAACTGTTAGCTTTTTTCTCTTTATTTGGGTAAATTTCAGTCATATCATGTACAGTTTTTTCTTCTGTTAGGTCATAGTCTGTGGTTCATGAAATTTCACAGAAGGCAATCTTGGGGGTTATTTTCCTTTTTTTTACTTTGGTTTTTGAAATAAAAGTTAAATCCTTGGTATGTATTTTTTTGAAACAGGCTTTATTTAATAAATATGTGCTGTATCTCCAAGTGATTTCTTTTTTGTTGGTCTATAGGTACCCCCTGCTATGTGGATTCTGAAGGCTGTGTTCGCATGCTCAACAGAGGGCTGGGTAATACATGGACTCCTGTGTGTAACACAAGAGAACACTGCAAAGGAAAGTCTGATCACTACTGGGTTATTGGTATCCATGAAAATCCCCAGCAGCTGAGGTAGGCCATTATTTAAAAAGTGCTTTGAATTCTTTCTTTAAGGCATTTTATCTTTCATTTTAGTAAATTTATTTGCTTTCCATAGTGTTTTAGTCAGCTTTTTTGCTGCTGCAACTAAAAGACCCGACCAGAACAATTATGGAGGAAGAAAAGTTTATTTGGGGGCTCACAGTTTCAGAGGTCTCAATCCATAGACAGCAGGCTCCATTCAGAGAGGCTCCATTGCTGGATACAAAATGTATACCCCAAAGCCACACCCCCAATGACCCACCTTCCCCAGCCATACCTATCTGCTTTCAGTTACCATTCACTTAATCCCATCATGATTAACTCACTGATTGGGTTAAGTCTCATAACCCAATCATTTCTCCTCTAAACCTTCTTGCATTCTCTCACACATGAGCTTTTGGGGATTTCTCACATCCAAACCATAACACATAGTCACTAAATTGGGAATTTGTTTGTATAATTCACTGCTTTTTTTTTTTCTCATTTATTTTTATTCTAATTTGTTATACATGTTTGCAGAGTGCAATTCATTTCATATTACATATAAGAGCACAATTTTTCAAGTTGCTGGTTTTATATAAAGTATTTTTACAACAATTGTGTCTTCATACATGTTCTTAGGGTAATGATAGCTAACTCATTTTACCATTATTCCTATCCCCTTGCCCCCTCCCCAACCTCCCCCCTCTTTGTTCTATTTACAGTTCTTTCATTCCTCTCATCCTCCCTTCCCTAATGGAACATTACTCAGTACTAATTCACTGCTTTTTGACTTTTTTTTTTTTTTTTTTTTTGCTTAATTATCATAGTAAGGGAAAGGGCTAGTAGAAATTTGTTTATTATAAATGTAGTATTCTCAGTTCATATAGACTCAACTCAATATTGTATTGAAGATTATCCTCTTTTTTGATACTTGATGTCTTCTTGGTCTCAAAGAATGTCAGTTGAGCCAGGCGTGGTGGCGCACACCTGTAATCCCAGCACTTGGGAGGCTGAGGCAGGAGGATCACGAGTTCAAAGCCAGCCTCAACAATGGCGAGGCATTTAGCAACTCAGTGAGACCCTGTCTCTAATAAAATACAATAAAGGACTGGGGATGTGACCCAGTGGTCGAGTACCCCTGAGTTCAATCCCCAGTACCAAAAAAAAAAAAAGAATGTCAGTTGACGTTTTGTAGGTATTTGGTGACTTAAGAGAGCTTTGCTTTCATGTAGCTGATAGTTTGATTGGAGAGACAGATAACAGAAATAAGTAAAAATATTTATTACTGCTTTAGATAAATTCCACTAATTAATCTGACCAGACCCATGATGGAGAATTAACAGAAAGGTATATTCTAGGTAGGATGATCATGAAAAACTCTCAATAGCAGTACAAGTCTTTATAGGAGACTATGTTCTTTGTAGAATGAAGTAAAAGTGGTCCATGCAGAGTAAGCAACATGGACAAAAGCTCTGAGGTTAGAAAAGGATTGAAAGGATGTAAAAAGTGGCTGTGATACAAGAAACAAAGAATAATGGAGTCACAAATCCAAGGTGATATCAGAAAGTTAGACAGAGACTGTATTGTAGATTATACTTGAGAAGTTTGCATTTTATTTCATTTTTCCAGAAAACAATTAAAGACTTTGTCCAGGGAAATGATGTAATCTGATTTATAATATCAAAACAATGTGTAGTAAATGGATTGAAAGGGTTGAGACTAGAAGTGCAGATAAACATGGTGGCATACACCTGTAATTCCAGCTACTCAGGAGGCCGAGGCAGGAGGATTGCAAGTTCAAGGTCAGCCCCAGCAACTTAGGGAGACCCTTTCTCAAATTTTTAAAAAAAGGGCTTGGGGACATAGCTCAATGATAGAACATTCCTGAGTTCGATCCCCAGTACAAAAAAAAAAAAAAGACTGGAATTGGAGAAGAGAAGGGTTTTAAACCAGGGGATTTAGCCCCTCCTTCAGGAATGTTTGGAAATGTGGGGTGTTGTTTTTAACTCTCTCAGTGACCAGGGACCACTTTAGCATTTGGAGAAGTGGGGCTGGGTTGTTAAACATACTATAGCATTCAGGACAGCCCTACACAACTATACCTTCCCCAGATGTTGTGTATGTCTTCGCTGAGAAACACTGAGGACTATTTTGCAATCATCTAACTCATCTGTGACTATAACTTATTTTTTATTTTTTAAAAATATTTTTTAGATGTTGATGGGCCTTTATTTTGTTCATTTATTTATATGCAGTGCTGAGAATTGAACCCAGTACCTCATACATGCAAGGCAAGCACTCTACCACTGAGCCACAACCCCAGCTCCTGTGACTATAATTTAGAATGCTTTGGGTAGTGGAAATGAAGAGAAGCAGATTCGAGCTGGAAATATCAGACTTAATAGTAGATTAGGGGTTAAGAGTAGGAAAGAAGAATTATTAATGACACTGCTGATTCTTGTTTTAACAGCTGGATGTCAAACCATTTATAGAAATAAGAGGAAAGGAATTTCTTCTTGATGTTAAAGTTTGAAATGCTTGAGAAATATCCAAATGGAGATACCAAGAAGTAAGAAAAAAATTACCTTAAAAGAGTCAAATCACAGAAACTGTAAGAGAGACAAATTCAAGAAATAGACACAGTAGTCAGGAGGAAAAATACAATGGCTCTCAAATATATGAAAAGATGATTAATATCATTTAATACAAATGTAAATCTGAAGAATTTTTAAACATCTATCAGAAAGATCTGAAGTTTGGTAATATATATATATATATATTTTTTTTTTTTTAGTTGTCAATGGATCTTTTTATTTTGTTTATTTATATGCAGTGCTGAGGATTGAACTCAGGGCCTTTCACATGCCAGGCAAGAGATCTACCACTGAGCCACAACCCCAGTCTCTGGTAATATTCTCGATTGGTGAGGCTTTGGGGAAATTATCGTGTTTTTTTTAATTTAGTTGTACACAATGCCTTTATTTTTACGTGGTACTGAGGATTGAACCCGGGTCGCGCATGTGCTAGGCGAGCGCTCTACCTCTGAGCCACAACCCCAGCCCATGTTCATACATTTCTAATGGGAATATAAATTGGTATAATCCCCATGGAGGACAATTTGCCAGAATTAGAAAGGCACATGATCTTTGACCCATCAATTCTGCTTTTAGAATTTGTTCTACGGATGTAATAATACTTGCTGTTTAAAGTGTGATCCACCGACTAGCAGTATCAACATAATCAGGGAACTTGTTAGAAATGCTGCATATCAGGTATTGTGTCAGACCTACTGAATCAGAAGCAGCACTTTAACAAGATCCCAGGTGATTCATGTACACATGAAAGTTTGGGAAGCTACTAGTACTAGCACACCTGAGGTACTAGTATCCTATAGGTAGGGTTGTTATTAGCAGAAGACTAGAAACCTAAATTTCTAAATACATAAAGAACTTGTACCCAAAATATATGAAGAACTCTTACAACTCAGAAAAAGATGCCCAGTTTAAAAATAGGCAAAGGATTTGAGTAGTCATTTTTCCAGAAAAGCTATGAACTGGCAGATAAGCACATGAAAATATATTCATCATTGTCAGTAATTAGGGAAATTTCCGCAAATAAAAACTACCAAGAAATACTACCTCATGTCCACTGGGATAACTGTAATCAGAAAAGGCGTAATAATAAGTGTTGATGTGGTTGTGGGAAAATCAGAACCCACTGGCACTGCTGGTAGGATATATAAATGATAGTTTGGTTCCTCAAAAGGTTAAACTTAGAGTCACCATATGACCCAGCTACCCACTCCTAGGTATGCAATCAAGAGAAATTAATACATGTTCATACAAAAACTTTCACATGAATGTTCATAGTAGATTTATTCATAATAGCTGAAAAGTAAAAACAATGTAAATGTCCATCAACTGATGAATGGATAAGTAAAAAGTGTATTTATTATTGGATTATAAAAAGATAAAGTACAAATAATTACTATAACAGATGAACCTTGAAAACTATGCTAAGTAAAAGAACCAGACATAAAGGGCTACATACTGTTTGATTCCATTGAGATGAAATGTCCAGAATAGGCTATCCAGAAACAAAAATATATTAGTGGTTACCAAAGGGCAGTGAGTGGGGAGGGAGAGTGGAACATAGAATAGGGAGTAACTTAATGGGTATGAGATGTCTTTTGGGGATGATGAAAATATTGTAGATTTAGTGATAATTGATGCACAACTCTGTGAATATACTGGAAACTACTGACTTATATGCTCTGTGGTGTGACACAACTAAGGTACATTCCATGTGAACTCTAATGTTGAATTGTGTCTCAGTAAAACTTAAGAAAAATAAGGACACTATGTGGTGATGTGGAAGGATCTGCAAGATGTGTTCAAGTAAAATTAATACCTTTTGTTTTGAAAGGGAGGAGTGAATAAGAATACGTAATTTTATTTGGTTATGTATGCTGAAGAATTTCTGGAAATTCTAGAAAGGAAAGTAGTTAACTGGTAGAGAAAAGTTCAGTGGGATAATATAGAGAGACGACTTCTGTATTTTTTCTTTTCTCTCTTTTTTTGGTACTGTGGATTGAAACCAGGGGCACTTAATCACTTGAGCCACATCTTCAGCCCTTTCATTCTTTTTTTTTAATCCAGTTTTGAGACAGGGGTTCACTAAATTGCTTAGGACCTTGTTAAATTGCTGAGGCTGGCTTTGAATCTGGGATTCAATCCTGAGCCTCTGGGATTACAGGTCCCACTGTGCTGGGCCTATATTCCTTTTATACTTTTTCAACATATAAATGTATTCCTTATTCAAAAGTTAAATAAATTGGAACTTTTTTTTTTTTTTTTTTTTTTTTTTTTTTTTGTACCGGGAATTGAACTCAGGGGCACTTGACCACTGGGCCACATCCCCAGCCTTTTTTTGTATTTTTTATTTAGAGACAGGGTCTCACCGAGTTGCTAAGTGTCTCACGATCCTCCTGCCTCAGCCTCCCAAGTGCTGGGATTACAGGCATGTGCCACTGCGCCCAGCTTGAATTGGAACTTTTTAAAAATGAAAGCAACAATTCAGTAAGCTGAATCACATAAGGCTAGAAGTCAAGTTCAAGAAAATTCTCATTTTGACTACATGGAGATTATTGGTGACTCATACAAAATTGGTCTTAGTGACATAATAAAATATTAAATTCCAGAGTAAGAAAGGCATGAGAAGTAAGAAGATGAAAGTAGAATATGTAGACAACCTTTTTCAAGAAGTTTGGCTGTGATAAAAAGCACATTTTGGTACCCAAAGGGGGATGAGAAGTCAAGAAAGGGATTCTTTAGCTTGAGTGATTCTATAGCATTTTTTTGTGAGGAGTACTGAAGATTGAACCCAGGGGCACTTTGCATCCCCAGTGAGCCACATCTCCAGTCCTTTTTGTTTTTATTTTTAAGCAGGGTCTCACTAAGTTGCTTAGGACCTTGCTAAGTTGCTGAGGCTGGCCTCAAACTTGCAATCCTCCTGCCTCAGCCTCCTGAGTTGCTGGGATTACAGCCATGTACCACTGCGTTCAGCTTTACCACATTTTTATGATCTTTTGGCATTGAATTTAATAAAGAGGGTGAGATTGACAATGTAAAAACATGAGAAAGCCAAAGGAATGAAATCTTAATAAAGAAAAAGAAAGATGATTGATTTTAGACTACCTATCTAAATGATAGACATGTTATCACTTATAATGAGAAGGAAGAAGATAGGCACAAATGCAAATAGATTTAATATTTGAAAGGTGACAGAAATTCCTAAATTCTGTTCCTGGTTTCTCCAGGCTGAATGTGATGCAAGAACAGGGACCTTTCTTGGAAGCAGTGGTTAGCATTGTGGGGCGTTTGAGAAGAGGAAAATATAGTCTTCTTAGACAATGCAAAATTGAACTTAGTAGAGAACTATAGAGGAATTGTTCTTTATTTCTGAATGTTTTGTACTTACCAAGTCTTCAGATATTTCATTATGGACATATTTAGCTTTATAAAGAGTATACTGGGATCCTGGCACCTGTAATTCCACCGACTCAGGAGAATCACAAGTTCAAGACCAGACTGGGCAATTTAGCAAGATTGTCTCAAAAAGCATGAATAAAAAGGTCTGGGACATAGTTCAGTAGTAGAGTACCCTTGGGTTCAATTCCTGGTACTGTGCAAAAAATAAAGAAAGACTATATTAGTTGACAGTTTTTAACAAGTCTTAGGCTATAGCTTGTTCTTAGGAATTTCTTGCATGTCCATTTTTAATAGGGGGTTAAGGTTTGAACCTATGGGGATTTTTACTATCCTTCCTCATCCTTAAATTAATGATTTATTTTGTTAGTGAATGTCATTATCTTAAGGAGGTATGTGAAATTATTCATTTGCCATGAGTAATTTTGGTTTTTCATTTAATTTAATATTATAAATTATCAAGCTCAGCTGGGCGCGGTGGCGCACGCCTGTAATCCCAGCACTTTGGGAGGCTGAGGCAGGAGGATCACGAGTTCAAAGCCAGCCACAGCAATGACGAGGCACTTAGCAACTCAGTGAGACCCTGTCTCTAAATAAAATACAAAAAAAAAAAAAGGGCTGGGGATGTGACCCAGTGGTCGAGTGCCCCTGAGTTCAATCCCGGCACCAAAAAATAAATAAATAAATAAATAAATAAATAAATAAATAAATAAATAAATTGTCAGGCTCAATTTTTTTTTTTAGCTCAATTTTTAAACCCCTAGTATTTATACAACAAGCCTTTTTTACTTGCCTGCTTTTCTGTTAAGATCTTAAAGAGTTTAACTGTCACTAAAATCCATTCGTAATAACAGAAGCTTCTATAAACCTATAGAAATGCTATATTAATTAATTAGTATTTGGTATTGGGGATTGAACCCAGGGCTGTACTACCACTAAGCTACACCCCAGCCATTTGTTTTTATTTTTTTTAGGCAGGGTTTCACTAAATTGCCAAGACTGGCCTGGAACTTTTGGTCCTCCTCCTGCTCCAGCCTCCCAAGTTGCTGGTATTACAGGCATGTACCAGCATATCCAGCTCAAAGTTGTATGTTAATTTAAATTTGTATTTATATATCATCATTTATATACATATGAAAATTCTGTTACATAAAGTGGAAGTGTTTTTGTGTTGAGTATAAGAGCAGTTCATGATCATGATACCTGTATGAATTTTTGGACCTTTATAATAGCTCAGCTGCCCTTCAGGGATAAAAGAATATTAACTACTGGTTTGTTTATTTTTTTATTATTTTTTATTCTTTAGTTGTTGATGGACCTTTATTTATTTATATGTGGTGCTGAGAATCAAACCCAGCACCTCACACATGCTAGCCAAGCACTCTACCTCTGAGCCACAACCCCAGCCCCAATTACAGGTTTCTTTTGGTCCAGGTCCTGTGCTCCCTGCCTTCATCTTAGCATTTACCCCCAATTTTTACTTATGACAAAGCTGGATTCAGAAATATGAAGTAACTTGTTTGGAATCACACAGTTAATTAATGGCAAAAAAAAATTTTTTTTTGTATTAAAATAAAGGAACAATGGTGGTTGAGTTAATAAGTACATTAAAGAATTAAACACTTCTTCCTTAAGAACCAGTCTATTATAGGAGAACAGTTGAATTTCTTAGGAGAGTTTTATAAAGCAGACATTTGAAACACCGAGAAGATGTCCTAAAAAGTCTGTTTGCGAAAATGTATTTAATTTTATCTACTGTGGTAAATTGATTTAGTTCAGAGTGTTTTCATTTTTTTCTAGCTTCATTCTGTAAAAATAGACTTGAATATTTTTCAAAGGTTGGAAACTATACTACTCAGATCTATTGCACTTTTCATACCAGCTTTCTGATGTTTAGAGACACTCCAAGATGATTGATTTCCTTCCTATGGATAGAGATACATGAAAGTCTAGGGATTCTACATCCACCATCAGTAGCCTACTGTTATGTTTAATGAGATTTACATGTTCTTGTTATCAGGATTTATTCTGTTTATTTAAATTTCTGATGCTTCTGTTTGTTAGTGTTGGTGTTCCGCTGGAAAGCAAGATGGCCTAGTAGTCCCAAATTTAGACTCTGAGTCGCACTATGGTGTGACTATTCTGCTGTGCTGACTGAAGTGTTCTTTGTTTGGCGTGGTCATTCTGGTTACACTCTTTGAGCCTCTTTTCCTCATCTCTAAAACCAAAATGTACTCCTCTCACAGAATTGCTGTGAAGATGAAGTTAGTGTGTAGAACACTCACTCTTAGTGAATGTTAATTGAATGATAGGTATTAATTTAACAGTGATTTTCTTCCTAAAAGGTAGTTAGCTCTGTATTTCATGTTAATGATACTTGTTTCTTTAGTCTTTTCATTTTACATGCATTTTCTAACCCAATTCAGAATTTTTTTTTTGTTGTTAAAAGTAATTAGTTAAAAGTAATTTTTAAAAAAATTCATTTGCCAGTGCAAAACACTTCTCTATAATTATGAAGTAAGAACTTATTGAACTATAGATCTATCACCTCTACCCACTTTTACTTGAACTTCAGTTTAGGAAAACTGTCTTTATTGTGTCATGATCGCAACTGGTTAATATATAACAGAGGTAACTAATTTTACTGTGCTACAGTCTAACTTGCTCTGTATAAACAGCAACCTTCCTTTCCTCTTTTTAGAAACTTTAAACATGATACTAGATTTTTTTCTAGTTGTTTACTTAACAAGCATTTGTTATAGTATAGAACTGACTACATGTATTATACTACACAAAAGTAAATTTTGCAACCCTGAAGAGGTAGGTTTGTAAAATCATTATGCTACTCCTGAACTAAGTGTTTTTTTAAAAAGTGTGAACACCCAGGAGTGGTGGTGTATGCCTATAATCCCAGCTACTGGGGAGGCTGAAGCAGGAGGATCATAAGCCTTAGCAACTTCATGAGACTAAAGTCTTTATGTCTCAAAGTGAAAATTAAAGAGCTGGGGTTATAGCTCACTGGTGGAGCTTCCCTGGATTCAATCCCTAGTACTGCCAGGAAAAAAAAAAAAAAAAAAAAGTTGTGAACAAAGTCCTTTGTAACACAGAATAGAAAGCAAAACTTTATGATTGAGGGAGGTTGGTTTGGACATTGGCCTCACTTTTCTGTAATCTGGTTTTTTAAAACTCTCCCTTTAATATAATAAGAAAACAGATTTGGTGATTATTTTGAAAAGGAATTGAAGTAATTTTGTCTCCTTAGTAACAGTGGTTTATTTTTTCACATTTCCTCTTCCAAATGGTTTAGGCACATGGTTTCTAAGAAATTCATTCATAGTAGGCAAAACCCATCAAATTAACAATCAAAATGTGTTTTTTTCCTTCTGTTTTCTCCATCAGAGGGATTTTTAACAAAGTCTTTAGTTCAAGTCTTTAAAGCTAAGAAAATGATAAGAAATATGAATTGGTGCTCTGCTTTGATGTAAATGTGGGTTAAAGGGTTAATAAAATCTCAGCATCTTTTGTGATCATTGTTTGCTGTGTATAAAACAAAAGATATATCATATTATAGAAAAAAAGAGTGTGTAGACAAAAATTAGCAACCCTTTTAATTTTGTTAATGTGTATGTATGTATGTAATTATACTCACATTTGTGAATGCACATGTTCTTTTTTATTTGGCCCAAGCATTAAGTCCATGGTTGTTGTGTTGTGGATAGTTGCATGGCAGTTGCTACAGAGGGTTTTTCAAAATCAAGGTGTTTGTGCTGCTATCTTGTACTCTGTTCTGAAAACCACTGATTTCTGCAAAATCATAAGAGAGAGGTAGGTAGAAAGAAAATAAGATTATATGTCAAAAAAAATTGGAACTTTGAAAACATTTGTATTTTTATTGTATAGTCACACAAAAAAAGGGAAGGTATTCAAGTCTCATGAGAAGGAGGTCCAGTGTAGTTTCAAAAACATTCCTGGGTACTGGAGCTTAATATATAAATATATTAATATATTAATATATAAAAATTATATATATACATATATGTATGTATGTATTTTTTTGTAACAGGGATTGAACCCACTGAGCTACATCCACAACCCTTCTTTATATTTTATATTGAGATAGGGTCTCACTGAGTTACTTAGGGCTTCAGCCTCCCAAGCTGCTGGAATTACACACGTGTGCCACCAAGCCCGGCTGGAGCTTAATTTTTTTTTCTTTCCTTTTTTTTTTTTTTTTTTTTTTTTTTTTTTTAGGTGAGATACCGGAGATTGAACTCGGCCGCATTCTACTGCTGAGCTATATCCCTGGCCTTTTTAATATTTATTAATTCATTCATTCGTTTATTTTGGGGGATACCGGGGATTGAACTCAGGGGCACTCAACCACTAAGCCACATCCCCAGCCCTGTTTTGTATTTTATTTAGAGACAGGGTCTAACTGAGTCGCTTAGTGCCTTGTCATTGCTGAGGCTGTCTTTGAACTCTCGATCCTCCTGTCTCAGCCTCCCTAGCCACTGGGATTACAGGCGTGCGCCACTGTGCCTGGTTTAATGTATTTTTTGATACAGGGTCTCACTAAGCTGCTGAGGCTGACCTTGAACTTGTGATCCTCCTGCCTCAGCCTCTCTAATCATTGGGTTTATAGGTGTGCCCTACCACACCCAGCTGCTGCTTGACTTTTTAAATTACTGGGCATTAGGAGATAGATATTTATGAAAGCAATTTTAAACCCAGGGGCCTAATTTCTATTTGGCATTTAAATGCCTTCAAGAATTCCTTGACTTAAAGCTCTGACTAAAAAAACTATTATAATTGTAAGCATTGACCAAAGTACTATTTTCTAAAATGACTTTATGAAAATAGAAAATGTGTGTGTGGCAGGGCGTGATGGCGCATGCCTGTAATCCCAGCACTTGGGAGGCTGAGGCAGGAGGACCGCGAGTTCAAAGCCAGCCTCAGCAATGGCAAGGCACTTAGCAACTCACTGAGATCATGTCTCTAAATAAAAACACACAAAAAAGGGCTGGGGATATGGCCCAGTGGTCGAATGCCCCTGAGTTCAATCCCCGGTACCACAAAAAAAAAAAAAAGAAAGGAAAGAAAAGAAAATGTATGTGTGTGGTAGAGTGTACAGTCATGGTATTCTTTATGAAATCATTTTGAGTGAGGAAGTTAGAGTATTATACACACACACACACACACACACACACACACATTATTCTGTGTATTGAATTCTTTTTAATTAAATAACCTTTGTAGTCTTCCTACTGGGTGTCTTCAAATGTCTTATACATAACCTTGTCAGAAAAAATTTAGTCAAAGTCTATTAGCATGTAAGGGCAACCTTTGATTTAGCAGAGTTAGGTATAGATTAGAAAATTTTTTTATGACATTGGATTTCCTGTGCCACTTTCACCAATATCTAATAAATACCTGTATTTGGACATTTCACCATCTTGTTCCCTTATTTGACTTTTTCTGTCATGGGTAACAGATGAATAAAAATGAAGTGAATATCCAAGATAAAAATGCTGGTAACATTAGCCCCATGGCATGTGTTTATGGCACAGTTCATACATTTTTAAAAATGAGTGGTTTGCTTAGGAAAATATGAAGAGGGCTGATTTCATTTTGAGTCATTAATAAAGCTAAAGTGAGTTGCTGACTTTTGAAAATTATGTATTTTAGCAGCTATTGTGACATTTTAGAAATTTTTTATGGTGAGACTTTTTCTTTACTGACAGGTGCATCCCTTGTAAAGGTTCTCGGTTTCCCCCCACACTTCCACGCCCTGCAATAGCTATATTATCCTTTAAGCTTCCATACTGTCAGATGGCAACCGAGAAAGGACAAATGGAGGTATGTGAAAGCCTTACCTTGTCACTCTACATTTGACTCTACATCTGTGTGACACAGACAATTTAAAATTATCATGATGTCTAGTGTTCAGTATTTAGTACTCTTTAATTTGCTTTTAGGAACTTTGTCTACAAGGTAAAATGGTTATGGCAATCAGGGCCAACATGTCCTTCATACATTTTGTGCTCTAAGCACTTGTTTTGCCCCACCTTGGTCCTAGCCCTGTGCCATTAAATACCATTTAAAATCTTGCAATTAGTTATTTTAAATGAGAAGCAAATCATCTACTAAAAACTTGTTCTCTGATCGTTAGCTGTGATAGCTAGGAAACTGTTTAATTAAAACACTGTACTCATACACACCAACATATGTACATACACCCTCACTTTTTAAGAACCGAAGATAAAGTCAGGCTGTAATATTACATTAGAATTTGAATTATACAATAAACTTAAATAAAGGATTTTGGAAAATATTTATTCAAAACTGGTATCTTGAGATAAATATTTTAACATTTGCCTGATATTAAACTACTGTTTGGCTTTAAGCAGTTTTATCCATTTTTGTAGGAACAATTTTGGCGTTCAGTTTTATTTCACAACCACCTTGAGTACTTAGCTAAAAATGGTTATGAATATGAAGAGAGCACTAAAAATCAAGCAATAAAAGAGCAACAGGAACTTTTAATGAAAATGCTTGCGGTGAGTTAAATAAATATATTGAAAAAATGAAAGTTAATATTTTTCTGTATGTTGAATTTCTTAAAAGATATGTGAACTAGCACTAAGTTATGCCACCTAGGATTCTTAAATTTTATCTGGTGGTGTTTTTCTCCCTTAAAAATTCTGTTTCCCACTTGATGTTTCAGTGAAAATATTTTAAAACATTACTTTGTAGCTAAGATCACAGGCTGAAATAGATTTTGCTGATGCTACATCCCTTTTACCTACCAAACTGTGTTTTAGCAGGCTCTCCAGGTAACTGTGAAGCTTAATAAAGTTTGAGAACCTCTACTCTGGCTCCTGTACTAACCACACTCCAGTTTGGGTTTAGGCTGTTTTTAGATCTCCAGGGTTGAGTGGTATTTTGGCTATTCCCATTACCATCTTTGAGTTACCTGCATGTAGTAAAAGTTTGCTATAGCCAGTGGCCAGGTTTGGTGCATTGTATACTTAAGTACATTTGTTTTTGGTGCAGGTATCTTAAAGTTCATATGTTTATAACCTTACTCCAAGTTAGTTTATGGAAAAGAGTGTAATATCATTTTTTTCTCTTCTGGACTTGGCTAGACTGTCAGCCTTTGAGGGCAGTGACCATGTCTTCCTTTCTTTTCCAAATACTGTGAGGCAGAGTTCCACTCTGGTTAAGAACTACTGCATACAACTGGTTGCAGTGGTGCATGCCTGTAATTTGGGAGGCTGAGGCAGGAGGATCACAAGTTCAAAACCAGCCTCAGAAATTTAGCAAGGTCCTAAGAAACTTAGGAGAGACCCTGTCTCAAAATAAAAAATAAAAAGGGCTGGGGGACTTAGCTCAGTAGTAAGGCACTCCTGGGTTCAATCCCCAGTACAAAAGAAAAAAAAAAGTGGGGGAGAAGGAATTACTTCTTGCAGACAAATGATATCAGAAATCTTGAGGACATTCTAGAGCTTCTATGCTAGTAGGTCAGATGTGGGATATCTAAGTAATAAACTTCTAATTGCAAGACCCTTGGGGGTATTCAAAGTACCAAAATGTGCTCCACCTTGAACTAGAGTTGTCTCACTTTAAATTTTGAAAATTCAAAACAAATGGAAAAGAATCAGTGTTTTCTACGACATTTTAAATTAATGTCCTTTGTTTAATATTGTAAGAGTGAAAAAATAGAACAAGAAAATGAAGCCGGGCACGGTGGCGCACGCCTGTAATCCCAGCACTTGGGAGGCTGAAGCAGGAGGATCGCGAGATCAAAGCCAGCCTCAGCAATGGCGAGGCACTAAGCAACTCAGTGAGACCCTCTCTAATAAAATACAAAAAAGGGCTGGGGATGTGGCCCTGTGGTGTGAGTAAATGTGTGAGTGCTCCTGCGTTCAATACCAATACCGAAAAAGAAAATGAAATGTTGTTAACTTAGAAGCTGTATAATTGTTTCTGATCATTGAAGATTATAGAACTTCTCCCCACCAAACTTCTCCCCACCAAATATGCTTACTACCATTTATATGCCAGTTCTGAGCAAAGTAATGACTGATTCTTTTGTACAATTATTTTTTGTTTGAATTTATGACCCTATTTGGGTGTGTGGCTGCTGGAAAACAAATCTAAGAGAGCCGCATTTAAATTTTAAACAAATTTCTTACTTTCCTTGCAATTCACAACTTGAAATTATCTTTCATTGAACCTAAGCTTTTAATTGTAAAATATTTTTACATTATTTTCTTCATTTAAGCCACTGAGAAAGAAAGGAAAAAATGCTGCCAGTCAAACTGACCAGCCATTTATTGTAAAATGCTTTTCAATTTTAGAGATGTTAAAATGTGTAAAAGTATTCATCATAGATCAGTGAGATAAGGTATCTAGAAAACTCTTCTCTGTTTTTCTAGTAATATCAGTGTGTTTTAAAAGTTCTACTTAATCTAATTTGATTTTTTCCCCCTTTTGGGTTAGCTTTCTTGTAAACTGGAGCGAGAATTTCGTTGTGTGGAACTTGCTGATCTAATGACTCAAAATGCTGTGAATTTAGCCATTAAATATGCTTCTCGCTCTCGGAAATTAATATTGGCCCAAAAACTTAGCGAACTTGCTATAGAGAAGGCAGCTGAATTGGCAGCAACCCAGGCAGAAGAGGAGGAAGAAGAGGATTTCAGGGAAAAGCTGAATGCTGGGTAAAATCTACTTAATCATTTGAATTTTCCTTTACCATTCTGAATATTAAGTTGGTCTTTGACTAGCATGTTACTGAATAATATTGTTGCCTTTAGTTACAGTAATACTGCTACAGAGTGGAGCCAGCCAAGGCCCAGAAATCAAATTGAAGAAGATGCTAAGGACAAGGAAGAAGCTGATGATACAAAAGAAAACCCAGAACTACATAAGCATGGTGAGATATATTTTCTAGGCTAAAAATTAAATTCCCATACTTTTTCAAGGCATCTTTGCTGTCTGATTGTTGACTATCAAGTATGACTGTTTTCCTCATTTATATTGTAATTTTTTTTTATCTTAATTATAGTGCAGAACTCACTTGCCAAAAGTTCAAATGTCTCTGATGTGCCAGCTATTAAGTCAGGTGAGAAATATTTGTAAATGTGTAATGTCAAGGAAATCTTACAGATAGTTTTTTAAAGTTTTTTTTTTTTTTTTAATCAAAAATACCTTCCCTTTTAGAACTTGCTTTGTTTTTGTTTTTGTCAGAGATGTTTATAAAACTGATCATTGAACACATTTACTAAAATGTCTGTTGTGTGCTAGGTATTTTGCTAAATGGTGGTACAGAACTCAAGCAGACATGCATGGTTGATCCCTACCTTAATGCTTTTCCTGATCAGCTGGCAGAACATGTTGAAGACAGATGTGCAAATCACTAAGGAGATATTCAGGGTGCTGGAGAAACAGTTTGAAGTAGTTGCCTTTGAGAAGTGGGACTGGGAGATAGGGAAGGTTGGAATAGGGCACTGCTGATTTTTTTTTTTTTTTTAATATAACTTATACTGACGCTTATAATCCAGTGGCTTGGGAGGCTGAGGCAGGAGGATCATGAGTTCAAAGCCAGCCTCTGCAAAAGCAAGGCCCTAAGCAACTTAGTGAAACCCTGTCTCTTAATAAAATAAAATAGGGCTGGGGATGTGGCCCAGTGGTCAAGCACTCCTGAGTTCAATCCCCATTACTCCCCCCCCCCCCGCCCCCCAAAAAAAACTTCTACTGCCATATGATTTTTAAAACTTTATATTTTTATATATTTCATGCTTTTTAAATTGTAAATAAATAAATTACATATTATTATGTAAAAAGAATTAACTTTGAAAACATGTATATATTATTAAAAGAACATATAGCAGCTGATCACAGTCCAGTCAGTAGTAGGGATCCCAAGGAAGGCCTCAAGGATGCTTAAATCAGAGACTAGAGGGATGAATGTCATTCAGGCAAAGGTGAACAGGAGCAGGAGCAGAGGGAATGGCGTGTGTGAAGACAGAGTGTTGTGAAAAGCGCAGGGAGCAAGGAGAAAGTGGTGCTGGAGCGGTTTGGGCAGGAGAGAAATTCTGCAGGTATAGAAGGCCATATTAAGGATTTTGATGTTTATTCTAAGGTCATGGAGAGGCTATTGTAGGTTTTAAGCATGGGCATAGCCTGTCACACTGCTGAAGTGGGTTTATAAGAAGACTGCTGAAGCAGTTCAAGTGAGATTGAATAGTGGCTTGGACTAGGGTGGTGATGGTGTTGATAGAAAGAATAGGTAGAGGTATGGAGGTGTTTCTGACATAGAGAGTACGGGAGTTCAGAGTGTAAAAGTGACTCTCTTTTGTTTTGTTTTTCTGGTACTGGGGATTGAACCTAAGACGACTTTACCACTGAACTACATCTCTAGTCCTTTAAGACAGGTTCTCACTAAGTTGCTAAGACTGACCTCCAACTCGCAATCTTCCTGCCTCAGCACCTCAAGTTGCTGGAATCATAGCTTGTGCCACTGCAGCTGGTGACTTGTTTCTTGAGTAGTTGAGTAAATGGTGCTGGGTCAGGAAGACCCAGATTTAGATAGTATGATGATGAATTATTATGAGATATGTAAAATGTCACATAGACAGTTGGCTATTTAGATCAGAAGCTTAGGAAAGTAGTCTGGCTTAGACAATAGAACATTAAAATCATTGGCAGTAGGAAAGCAGTTTAAACCAGGACATGAATAAGCACACTTTGGGACAGTATATGAAGCAATAAGAAAAATGAACTTGGGCCTGATAAGACCCCAACATTTAAGCATCAAATAGAGGAGGAGGAGGAGGAGGAACTGTTGAAAGAGAATGAGTTCGCTGGTCCAGGGGGAAAAGGTAATTCAGGTATTGCTATATTTCAGAAGTCAAGGGGAGTATGAAGAAGAAAGGAACAGTCCAGTCCATGATTATGGAGTAACACTGAGAGGTCAAATAAGATGATTGAAAAGTATCTATCAGATTTGATCATACAGAGATTAGTGGGAGCCTTAGCAAGAAGAGATTCTGTATGGTTATTGGGCTGGAAGCTATGTTATTATATGGTAGGTAGTATGAACATGGAGGAAATGGGAATAACAGTGCTGAAAATTTTTGAAAAATTTGGTTGGATAGGGTGGTAAGAGAAAATGGTAGCTGGAAGGAATGTGGAGCATGTGGGGTATCTTTTTTTTTTTTTTTTTTTTTAAGTTGAGAGACTTGAGGATCCTATAATAGGAGAAAGCCAAAGATGAGGGGAAATGGATTGATAGGAGTTACAAAGTGCCTTTGCTTTCATATAATACAGATTTAAATATTTTATCTAGTATTAAAAGTCACAAGTCATCTGGTTTTTGCAATGACTAAGTGAGGGTTTCTTTCTTGTAAAAGGTGCAGTTACCTCTGGCAACCAAGGACGAGTAAACCCCTTCAAGGTAAATTCTTTCCAGCATTATTTTCTGTTAAATACATGTACATACAAAGAAATATTTCCAAATGATCAGATGACCCTCCTTAGAAGCACTGACGACTAATCCTTATGAAAACAAAGAAGAAAGCAGCCCTGGTTCACATCTGAACCAATTGTATTTTCTAATTATGTACCACTGGTTTTAAAAGATACTCCATGTTTTTCTTTGGGATGTTATTTGAGAATATATGCATCAGTCTTAATTTGAATCATTTTATATGTATTCATTTCCAAAGGTGAGACTACAATGTAAACTTAACAGAAATTTAAAGGAAAAATAAATCTCTTGGGATTTTTGTTTTCTTCTTTAAACATACAATGCTAACATTAGTCTGCTCTTAGGTATTAGCCAGTTCCAAAGAGCCAGCTGTGTCATTGAATTCAACACGTTCAACTAATATTTTGGACTATATGAACAAATCATCCAAGAAATCTTCTGCACTTAATCGGGCAGCAAATAATGAAAGGTCTCCAGTTATAAAGCCTCTGATTCCAAAGCCAAAGTCTAAGCAGGTACTGTTTCAACTACCCACATCTGCAATGAACAGCAAGTGAACTGTTTGTCTTCAGCTTTGTTTGCTGTTTCAGGTATCGGATTGGAGGAACCTCGTTCGTCATCTAGTAGTGGGTTTATAGTTTTATTCCAGAATCTGTGTGTGTGTGTGTGTGTGTGTGCGCGCGCGCGCGCGTGTGTGTTTCTCTCTCTCTCTCTCTCACACACACACACACACACACACACACACACACACACACATCTATCCCCAGGGACTTAGGTATCTACTCGTACTTTAAAAAATGCCTCCAAGGTGGTTCCCATGCATATCCCTGTTTACTAACATTCTAGTATATGGCCCTAATCTTTCTTCTATATTCTGACTCTATCCACTCTCGTATGTGTTTCACGCCAGAATTCTTATCAGTTAAATACATTTGTTATTTTTCTTTTCCATTTCATATAATTGTATTCCTTTGGAAAGCAGAACATGAAATAAAGTATTTTTTTTCTTCAATTTTATGTGTGTAAATGTTAATTTCAACTGAGAACTCAAGACTTTATTTGTTGGCATAATACTTAAATAATAATTTGGGCTGGGATTGTGGCTCAGTGGTAAAGCGCTTGCCTAGCACGTGCGTAGCCCGAGTTTGATCTTCAACACCAGATAAAAATAAAGGCATTAGCCGGGCTCGATGGTGCACGCCTGTAATCCCAGCACTTTGGGAGGCTAAGGCAGGAGGATCGCGAGTTCAAAGCCAGCCTCAGCAATGGTGAGGCACTTAGCAAACTCAGTGAGACCCTGTCTCTAATAAAATACAAAAAAAATGGGCTGGGGATGTGGCCCAGTGGTCCAGTGCCCCTGAGTTCAATCCCTGGTACCAAAAATAAATAAATAAATAAATAAAGGCATTGTGTACAACTATTTAAAATAATAATAATAATAAATAACTATAATTGTTTCTTCACATATTTCAGAACTTGCTTGTAGCATATAAAATGCTACATGTGATACTTAGAATGTTTGTTTTTTTATAGGCATCTGCAGCATCGTATTTCCAGAAAAGAACTTCTCAAACCAATAAGACTGAGGAAGTGAAAGAAGAAAATCCTAAAAATGAATCATCTGAAACCCCATCTTTATGTCCCCAAAACACTGAAAACCAAAGGTGAGCACATAGATTTAGTATTCTAAGATGCAGTACCCTAGATAAAAGCATACAGTAGGCACCCATTATTCAAAGTACAAATTTGTGCAACTCTATTATTTCTTATTATCACTGATAGTGGGTATTTAAATACTTGTGACATAAATAAATATTGATTAATGGCTATTTGCATTACTTATTAGAATATGCTTTAATAAACTTTACGTTTTAAATTGCACATTGATTTTATTGGGACACCATTTTATAATTCATGTTTTATTCAATAATGTAGTTATACTGGAAGGTAGACAGCAAAAGATACAAAAAGATAAACTATGGAAAATAAATCTCTTTCCTATCCACCCGTTCTCTTTCCAAAAATCATCATTGTAACATATTTTTTAATGTAGCTTTCCAAAATTATTCTTTGCATGTACAAATATACTTTTCTGTTTTCTTAAATTTTTACACAAATGATAACAGACCTTACTTTTTTTACTTAATAGCTTTTACAGATCACTTCATATTACATCATAAAGAACCTCTTTAAGGGCTGGGGATATAGCTCAGTTGGTAGAGTGCTTGCCTTGCGTGCACAAGGCCCTGGGTTCAATCCCCAGCACCAAAAAAACAACCTCTTTAATTTTTTAACATCTATTGAATAGGTAAGTCCTAATTCATTTAGTTCTCTTCATGTGAACAAAAAAGTGGTTGTTAGACTTTTGCTAGTATGAATAGTACTACAATGGGTAGTTTTATGTGAATATCATTTCTCACATATGCACACATGTGAGATTATGTGCACCCATATAAGCTGGATTCTTGTACAGTTCAAATTAATATGCATTAATTTTAATAATTTCTATACATAATGCCAAATTGTTCTGCAGTGATATATTATTATACACCACTATTAATGTAAGAGCTTCTGTTTGCGCATATCTTATTTATTCATCAACACAGAGTGTTACTAAATTTTTTTTTTTTTTTTTTGAGAGAGAGGGAGGGTCTCACAATGTTGTCCAGTCTGGTCTTAAACTCTTGGACCCAAATGATCCTCTTATCTCAGCCTCCCAAATAGCGGTGACTACAGGCATTCACCATGATACATGGCTTACTAAATTTTTTGATCTCTGCTTTGCTAGATTTGTTTTAAATGCATTGATGAAACTTAAAAGGTCAGCATTTTGTTTTCAACATTGAGTATCTCATTTTTCTAATAACTTTATATTACCCAGTTTAACATAAAGGGAATAGCTTGTTTTTGTATATTTCAGGGATAATTCTTTTTCTTCTTTTATTAGTGCATTATCATTATAAATAATGGGTTCATTTGGACAAAATCACACATGCATGGAATTCCATTTCAGTCCCTGGTGTCCCTCTCTTTTGCCTCCCCTGTTCTCTTTCCTTTGGTCTGCTGCTCTTCCTTTCACTTGTTTATTTTTGATTGGTGCTTTATAGATCTACATAAAGGTGGAATTCACTTTGTATATTTATACATGCACATAGGATAATTTTATTAAATTTATTACATGTTTCCTCCCCTTTCTCATCCCTCCCTCTTGATCTTCTGCTCCAATGATCTTTTCTATATCTTTGTGATATCTGATCACTTCCTCCCCTTTCCCCTTGTTTTGTTCTAGCTTCCACATATGAGAGAAACATTTGACCTTTGAATTTCTGAGTCTGGCTTATTTCACTTAGCGTGATGTTTAAGGCTGAGTAGAATTCCATTGTGTACATATACTACATTTTCTTAATCCATTCATCTAATGACAGGCATCTGAGCTGGTTCCATAACTTGGCAGTGAATTTTGCTGCTGTAAGCATTGATGTGGATGTATCACTATAGTATGCTGATTTTAGTTCTTTTGGATAAATACTGAGGGTATAGCTGGGTCTTATGGTACCTGTGATTTTAATTCATGATTATTTCCTGTTTTGTTCTGAATTTGATTTAGATCTTAAACAGTGAAAATTTTATTTAAGAAAATTGAGACAGGGTTGAGGATATAACTCAGTGGTGGAATGTTTGCTTAGTATGTGGGATGTCTGGGTTTAATCGTCAGTACCACAAAAAAATGAGTCTTTACTATTTTCTGCAAAATTCAAGAATCTTTGTTCAGCATTTATTTTAGCATTGATTTTTGTGTGTGTGTGTGTGTGTGTGTGTGTGTGTGTGTGTGTGTGTGGTACTGGGGATTGAACTCAGGGGCATTCGACCACTGGGCCATATCCCCAGCCCTTTTTTGTAATTTATTTAGAGACAGGGTCTCACTGAGTTGCTAAGTGCCTCACCATTGCTGAGGCTGGCTTTGAACTTGCAATCCTCCTGCCTCAGCCTCCCAAGTGCTGGGATTATAGGCATGCGCCACTATGCCTAGCCTATTTTAACATTGATTTTTGTTTGTATTATTTTTCTGGAAAAAGAATTACATTAAAAGGATTACTTGAAATCTGTGTATTTTCAGAAATTGGACAAGTGGTTATAGTCACCCAATTAATATTAATATTTTAAAATAACTTGGTATTCTTGCTGGGTATGGTGATGCAGAATCCCAGTGACTCAGGAGACTGAGGCAGAAGGATTGCAAGTTCAAGGCCTGCTTCTGCAACTTAGATCCTGTCTCAAAATTTTAAAAAGGGCTCTGGATGTGTCTCAGTGGTAAAGTACCTCTGGGTTCAATCCTTAGTATTGGGGGTTGAGGGGACACAACATATTTTTCTGAAAATTAAGGAGTTTAAACAAATATAACTAAATTTTAGCTCATTTATAGAGCTATTTTTTTCTTCTAGTTCTTTTGAGTGAATTTAAACTTTAATACTTAATGGGGTTTCTATTAGAGATAAAATTTTGTTATTTTTGTTTCCATTTAAATTTTATCATGAACATTTTCCACTGGTATCTTTGTTGTGTATTTATATTTATTTTTCTTTGGTATTGGGGGATTGAACTCAGGGGTACTCGATCACTGGGCCACATCCCCAGCCCCCCCCCCCCACCTTTTTTTTTTTTTTTTTTTTTTTTAATTTTATTAGAGACAAGGTCTCACTGAGTTGCTAAGGGCCTCACCATTGCTGAGGCTGGCTTTGAACTCTCAATCCTCCTGCCTCAGCCTCCCAAGTACTGGGATTATAGGAGTGCACCACCGTGCCCGGCTTATTTGTTATGTATTTGAACTCGTCATTTAGGATCTATTCAGCTTCGGCGCATAGTGAGAGATAAAATAGCTGTTGGGTTAAATGGGGGGTCTCTGGGGTCAGACTACCTGGCTTTTGAGTCTCAGGTCTGACTCTTACTGTCTCTGTTATGTGGGATAAGTTATTTCATCTCTCTAAGCCTTTATTTCCTCATCTGTGGAATGGAGGTAACTAATTGTTCCCAAATATTCATAGGGTTGTTGCTATATAAATGAGATAATGTGCACATAAAGCATTTAGAACAGTGACTGGCAGAAGTAAGTGCTCATAGCTGCATTAAACTTTTATTGAAGACCTAAAGACAATTTGTGTCACAAGCAGAATCTAGTAAAATTTACAAGGGTGTTTTGTCCATGCTTTACATGATGATGATACAGGGAAGGACCAGGTCAGCTATGAGAGCAATGGTGAGACAATGGGAAAGGGGCTTGAGAGAAATCAGAAAGATTTCAAATAGCTGGTGTGAGAAATGGAGAAAGAGCCTTCCAAGGACAGTTGGAAGAGTTTTACCAGACCAGAGGGTCTAAGTGAGGTTGGAGACCTTGAGTCTGTCAGCATTCATAAAAAAAAGTTCCAAGTGTGAAGTTAAAGGTTGCTGTAGCACTTAGAAAATGTGGGTAATCCTTAAGAATTGGCCTTGCAGAGAATTTTTTCATTTAATTAATCCTGCAGTCTCCAGTCAATTTGAAGTAATGTGAATATTAACAAAGATAACT
Organism: Tamias sibiricus; assembly: GCA_025594165.1. Lineage (NCBI taxonomy): Eukaryota > Metazoa > Chordata > Mammalia > Rodentia > Sciuridae > Tamias > Tamias sibiricus. The sequence goes on from CM046659.1 coordinate 53,755,449, forward strand.
GTCTCCCTTTATTTATGTTTGCAAAAAAACTAATTGTTAATTGCTTGTTTAAAAATCCATAAAGCACTTTAATCTGTGTATCAAGCATAAATTTATTTCACAATTACTATTTTAGGCCAAAGACTGGGTTCCAAATGTGGCTGGAAGAAAACAGAAGTAATATTGTGTCTGACAATCCTGACTTTTCAGATGAAGCAGACATAATAAAAGAAGGAATGATTCGATTTAGAGTATTGTCAACTGAAGAAAGAAAGGTAAGGAAAATTGTGCTGAGATTGAGATTTTTTATTATTGTTATTATTTTTTTATTTTTTTAGTTGTAGATGGACATAATACCTTTATTTTATTTAGTTTGTTTATGTGGTGTTTGGGATCGAACCCAGTGCCTCACATGTGTTGGGCAAGTGCTCTACCACTGAGCCACAACCCCAGCCCCCTGAGATAGAGATCTAACTGAATTTTACAGACTTAAAAAATTCTTGGGCTGGGATTATGGCTCAGCGGTAGAGCGCTCGCCTAGCATGTGCGCGGCCCGGGTTCGATCCTCAGCACCACATACAGATAAAAACACATTGTGTACAACTAAAGCAAATAAATAAATATTTAAAAAAAATTCTTGTAGAATTTTTTAAAAATTCTAATTTTCTATGTTTGGAAAACTGAATACATCTTAAACTCCGTGTGGAAGAGAGATTAAAGTAAATGTGTAATGTTAGCTTTGAGCGTGTGGATTGTTGTAACTGAGTCCTGGTTTAATTTTTTATGTCAATTAACTATTTCATAATTTCTGTATGTTTTTAGTTAGGGAAATATATTCTAAAAAATGCACTAGTTATATATTGGAAGCAAAGTGATTAACAAGTAAAAATAAAGTTAATTCATACTTTTGAACTATTACTTCAGGGTCCTTGCAAGTAGAATTTTGACAAATACTGTCTACTTACACATGAGTATTCTCCTTTTGATGGGGGGGAACATGCGTTTCAATGTAAATTAAGTCAGGTGGCTTGCACCTCCTGTGAATTTCTGCCCTGTGAAGGAAGGAGGAAAGGAAGGTATGTGGTATACCAATAATCCTCAGGCTTCACTTCCCTAGTGGGGGCAGTGTACCACATGGGCACCTTGTTGAAAAAAGCCATGCCGGGAACGCCTTATAGGAAAGGGGTTTATTAAGGTGCCAGTGGAAGAGCAGGGAATGGGCCGTGTGGAAGGGCAGGGAAGGGAAGGACAAGGGAAAAGGAAGAACAAGGCACGGTTTCAGTCCAGAGCAGGATTAAGTAGTGAACTGGTAGTCAGAGGGACCCCCCAGAGGGGACCCCAATTCCATAGGCTGCCAGAGGTCAAGGGTGGGGGGCATGTATCGCAATTGGTCCAGCTGGGCACCTAAGGGGCTGGCCAGCAGAGCTGGTCAGCCTGAGGCACCTGGAAGGTGTGGCCTCCCTGCCCAGAATCTAACACACCTACTGACAGATACTTGCTTTAATGAATTGGGTTTTATGAATGCAGGTATTGTGTAATGAGGAAACTAGAAACTGCTCTAATCACTTTTAACCTCATTTAGAACTTCTTTAGCAGTTTTGTGTGTCTTATTTTTGTAACGATTATAAAGGGATTAAAGTTCCCAAGAATTAGATAAATTAGCCAATGAATGTGTAAGACCTTATATTGCAAAAGGGGAAGAGATGAGGCAAAAGTTGTGATCAGTTCTATTGTTTTATGGGGTGTTTTATAGTGCTGGGGATCAAAGCCTTGTACATGCTAGGCAGATACAAGATACATAATGGGTATACAGCTGTATCCCCACCTGTGATTATGTTTTTGAATGTTGAAAAATATAGTCAACATTTTTTTCCCTTGAACCATTTTAATCATGGTGTCATCAACATTTTTAAGGTAAATGCTAAACCTTCACTTTAATCCAATCTGTTAATGTAGCAAATTCTATAGGTCAAAGGTCTCCTTTATATTCAAAGAAATAAATAGCCAGGAAAATACAGTAAGAGGTCGGAAGGGAACTATTATAGATTAAATGACACTTAATAGATGTGGATGTTATTTGGCTTTTGCAGAGTGAATAAAAATCAATCCTAAAATAAAACATGCTGTATAACTCATTTATTTAACATTTGTGAATTGGCAATATGATAGAGATGAATAACAGAATAGTGGTTGCCTGGGGCTGGAACCTGGGTAGAAATTTGGTGGGATGGGACACATGAGGGATCTTTGTGGTGATGGAATTTTTTGGTATTTTTTACTTTGGTGGTAAATGCACATTCCTACAATAAAATTAAATGGATATACCCATACAAACAAATGAGTAGAAGTAAAACTGATGATTGTATCAATGTCAATACCCTGATTGTGCTAATTGTGCTATATGGGAAAACTGGGTAAAGGCCATTCAGGATCTTTCCTGTAATCACATGTAAATCTACAATTATCTTAAAAAAAGTTCCTGCGGTTATATTATTTTGCACTTAATATGGTTAAATACAAGCAGAATTTAGAAATATATATAAATATAATTTAGAAATATATATAAATAAATGTAGAAATAGAATACAATTTTTTAAATTTTAATTAGGTATATATGACAGCAGAATGCATTTTGATTCATTGTACACAATTGCAGCACAACTTTTTAATTTCTCTGGTTGTATACGATGTAGCGTCACACCATATGTGCAGTCATATATGTACTTGATAATGATGTCCATCAAGTTTTGGTTTTTAAATTTTTAAACTTTAAAATTTATTTTTAATGGATGTATGAAAACAAAAATGTTATATATTAATGGGGTGACATGATGTTCCAGTACATGTAAGCCTTGTGTAGTGTTTAAATCAGGTTAAGCATTTATCTCCTTTTATCAATTATGAAGAAAACTTCCAAAATCCTTTCTTTGAGCTTTTCGAAATGTACAGTACATTATTGTTGTATCTAGTTACTCTTCTGTTCAAGAGCACATCAGAACTCCTTTGTCCTATCCATCTGTAGTTCAGAACCTGTTGATCAACATTTTCCTATTCTTTTCCCAGCCCCTAATCTTCCTGGCCTCCAGTAATCACCATTCCATTTTCAACTTCTGTGAGATCAGCTTTTTATTATTTATTTGTTTATTTATTTATTTACTTATTTGGTACTGGGGATTGAACTCAGAGGCACTTAACCACTGGGCCACATCCCCAGCCCTTTTTTATATTTTATTAGGGACAGGGTCTCACCAAGTTGCTAAGTTCCTCACCATTGCTAAGGCTGGCTTTGAACTCGTGATCCTCCTGCCTCAGCTTCCCAAGTGCTGGGATTACAGGTGTGCGCCGCGTGCCCAGCTAGCTTTTTAATTTTCATGTATTTGTTTGTTTGTTTTTGTGGTGTAGGGCATCAAGCCCAGGGCCTTGTGAATGTTGGGCAAGCATTCTACCACTGAGCTACATTTCCAGCTTAATCAACTTTTTTAGATTCTACATATGAATGATATTATGCAGTACTTGTCTTTCTGTGCCTGGCTTATTTCACTTAACATGAATATCCCCAGCTGGGCATGATGTCACACGCCTGTAATCCTAGCTGCTCAGGAGTCGGAGACAGGAAGATCACAAGTTCAAAGCCAGCCTCAGCAACTTAGTGAGGCCCTAAGCAACTTAATGAGACCCTGTCTCAAAGTTAAAACAAAAAGGGCTGGGGATGTGCCTCAGTAGTTAAGCACCTCTGGGTTTGAATCCATGGTACAAAAAAAAAAGAGAGAGAGAGAGAGAGAGAAAGAAAAACCTTCAGTTCCATCCATGTTATCACAAATGACAGATATTATTCTTTCTTATGGTTGGGTAGTATTGTGTGTATGTACCACATTTTCTTTATACATTCTTCCACAGATGGACACTTCAGTTGTTTCCTTTTCTTAGCTCTTCTGAATCATGCTTCAGTGAACATGAGAGTGCAGATATCTCTTCAACATGCTGATTTCATTTCTATGTCTTCTTTTTTGAGAAATGTCTATGTAGAATCTATTGCCCTTATTTGCAAATATTTTCTCCCAGAGAATAAAAGATTTGTTAACAGGTAGAACTTTTAATGATTAACTTAATTCAAGTGATAACTATTTATGTTGTGTGTGTGTGTGTGTGTGTGTGTGTGTGTTCCTAGAAAAGTAATCACTTCCATCCTATTTCCTTGTTATTGTTTAAAGTCTTTTCTCTTCGCCCCCAATATTTTCCAAAGGCATGGACTAACAAGGCCAAGGGAGAAACTCCAAGTGATGAAGCTGAAGGAAAGAAGCGAAAACGTGCAGTTGATGAAAGTCTTGAAGCAGAAAACCAGAAAGAAGCAGCAAAGGAGAATCTGAATTTGCCTAAAAAGCAAAAACCTTTAGATCTTTCTACAAATCAAAAGCTGTCAGCATTTGCATTTAAGTAGGAGTAAATGAAGAAAATGCCTTTAATGGATTTCTTTTGCTCGTCTTTGAATATAAACTTTTTTTTTTAATATTTAGGAAATGGAAATATATGTTTTAAAAGAGTTTCAAAACAACTGTTTTTCCTTATAAGATAGTGGGTTGTTAACTCAGTGGTAGAGCACCTTCATAGCGTAAGCAGAGTCCTGGACTCAATTTCCAGCACTGAAAAGAGGAAAAAAAAATGTAGTAATTATATTGGTGTAGGAAATGGCAGGTATGCAAATTATTCTGTCTCCAAATGGAGCAGAAACATTATGATTGTAATTACTAACTACAGGCCATATCGTATCCCAGGTGAAGTCAGTTTGATTTTGTTTCTTACCTTCAAAAATCATCAAAACCAAGATCATAAAACCTCTGCACAATGAAGTTATCTTCTAGGGGTTTCTTCATTTGGTTTATGTCATATATTGGGAAATACCACAGTAGACCTCTTCCCAAGCATGTTAGCATAGACTCTTCTCTTTGTCTATATTAGACCTGGGGGACTATGCTTTTTAAATATGGACCCCAAATATGTAAATAATCTTACAAATGAGACTTTGTTTTAGAAATTTCTTTCTATATTGTTTTCAATTTTCTGTATAGCCTAGGTTTTTTTAGACAAATAAAACTTTCTCACTTTCCATATTTGGCTTCCTATGGTCTTGATATTGTATTTCCATGAAGTGGAAATGCTTCTAGAAAATATATTTTACATTTACCACCGTAATTTCTATACCCCTCACCCCACTGCACCACTTGCTCTGCATTGTCCATACAGTAGAGAACAGAAGGCATTGTTTGAAAGTACTGCAGCCCAGGGCATACTGTGCTCCTGTAGTATGCTCTGATCATCAGCCATCTGCAATACTTTGCTGAGCAAATCTTTGAAGGCTTAATAAGAGTAGAGTTAGGGAAAGTGTTTAACTCCTCTTTTATTTTGAACAAACAAGTTTGAATTGTTTCTTAGGCGAACAGGAGTCAAAGGATACTTTTTATCCCACCATGAATAAAGTTAGGAAGGCTACATATCTGATTTTTTTTAGATCAATAGCTGGTATAGAGAGAAATAAAGCACAGTGGTTAGGAACACAGGCTAAAAAAAAAAAGGCCAAAGTGCCTGAACTTGAAAACTCACTCCGCTACCTACCAGCAGGATAATCTTGGGGAAATAATAGCCTTTATGCACTCATCTGTAAGATGAATATAATAGTACCTATGTCATAGGATCCTTATGAGAATTAAGTGAGATACTTAGTTCCTGACACAGTAATGTTTTGTATGAGTGTCAGCTATTCCTATGCTATTGCCTAGTTTATCTTGCTGTCATTAGGTTTTATTCTGAATACTTATGAACTAATTTTTAATTTCAAGATTCTGAAGTAAAGGTTTATTTGTAATATTTGAAAAGCATATTTATAGATGTGTTTCATTTCCTCAACTTGCATATTATGTCACTTTGCAGGCCGAGGCAGTAGATTCCAAGTGTGAAGCCAACCTGGGCAATTAAGCAAGACCCTGCCCCAAAATACCAAAATGTAAAAAGGCTTGGGATATGGCTCAGTGATATAGCATCCCTGGATTCAATCCCTAGCACCCCCACCCCCACCCTACCCTGCTGCCAACAAACTTGTTTACTGTATAAAGCATAGGATATAATCCTTGAGTGTTAAATTTCAGAACCTTAGGAACCAAGTAATACTAAGGATTTGCAAGTTTTTAAAATCTACTTTTCTTTGGCTGAAGGAAGGTTTTTATATTGATTTGGTTTATTTTACTAATCAGATATTTGAAACCAAAAAACATTATCTTCATTGCTTTGCTGTAAAAGAGTAAACCTCTTTTTCCCCCAGTTTTTTTTCCAGAGAACTAGGATTTAGTAGAAAATGGAAATGGAAAATTTAATATGTCAGCCATTATCATATCAACAGTATCCCCCTGCCCCCCCTTTTTTGGGGGGGTACTGGGGATTGAATTCAGGGGCACTCGACCACTGGGCCACATCTCCAGCCCTTTTTTGTATTTTATTAGAGACAAGGTCTCACTGAGTTGCTGAGTGCCTCGCCGTTGCTGAGGTTGGCTTTGAACTTGGGATCCTCCTGCCTCAGCCTCCCAAGTGCTGGGATTACAGGTGTGCGCCACCGCGCCCATCTCTGTCCCCTATTTTGAGCTTTCTGTATCTCACAGAAAGTTTTTGTATACTTAATTTTATTCTCCCAAAACAAAAGCTTCCCAAAGGAAGTTATTTTAGTTTTACATTCTTCAAAAGGGTCTGTTAGTTTTTAGAGCATTATTGGGCAATTACTCAAATATAAGGGTAGAGATTTTTTCACTAAAATCACAGTTGAGTTTAGAATCAAGAGCACTGGAAGACCAGTTTAGAGCCTTTCAGTAACTTTATTTGAAATAGAGAATACTGTTGAGAGACTCTTACCAGATCCCTAAAATGGCTCCCCTTATTGCCACTTGAATCTACCCGGCTTAGGGATTTCCCAGCCACCCAAAAAGAGGAGCCATGGCAAATGAGGTGAGTCGAGATTATGCTTTCTGCTCTTTGAAAGTAGAGGAAGCAGAGAGAGAGAGAGGTTATAGGTATAGGAATTAACCAAACAAGTCATAGTCAAGACAAAATATTTGAGAACACTTAGCAAAGTCAATGCCTCTGAAGTCCCATCAGGATCACCAAGAGATGTCACAGGAGAAGAGATGTCCCTGGAGAAGGATTTGAGGAGTTCCCAGAGGAGAGGGGGAACTTAATTCAGGACCAGCAGGGTTCTTGGCATACGTGACAGAAAAGAATTTCATCATGAGCCAAAGGTACAGGCAGAGGTTTATTTAGGAAGGTAGATACACATTCAAGGGAGAATGCAGGCTATCTCAGGAGTGAGAAACGGGGCCTGGGATCATTTGAAGTCATTCTCCCTTAACTGTGTCTGGCAAGTGATGTTGGATCCTTTCCATCTTGTCCTCTGCATGTGGTCTCTACATGCCTGATTTGGGCTTTCTCACAGTGGTGACTTGGGTGAAGGACAGGCACCCCAAACGCAGAAGTTGTATCGCCTTTTCCATTCTAGCCTCAGAGGTCAGCAGAATCACTTCTGCCTCATTGTATTCCTTAGAAGCAAATCATTTAAGGTTAGCTCATGTTCAAGGGAAGGGAACTTAGTTCACTCCTAAGAATGAATGTTGACATGTAAGAAGAGCATGTGGGATTGAATGTGTCATTGTGCCCATCTTTAGAAACTACAAACTGCCACATTCAGCTGGAGATTCATGGCCTCATGGAGTACAGTCGATAGCAGACAGCCTAGGGCTCACCCATAGTGAGGCATGTAATAGAAAATTCTCCCTTTCATAAAGTTAAGATCCTAAAGGACTACTGGCTTGCTGAGGTTTTTGTTTTATTTGCAGTGCTAGCGATTAAGCCCAGAGTCTTTCTTACACCCTTCTCTTGAGTTTAAGGGTAAATCAAAAGTAGGCTCTGTCCTCACACACAGACTACAAAGACTTCATCTCAAACACTGGCAATAAGTGTACATGATAATATATATTATTAGTAGTAAATTTGTACTATCATTGGCCCCCATTCAGGTTCTTTGAAAGACTAATAAGAAAAATCTATGGCAAGATTAGTCAAGAAAGAAAGAAAAGCCGGGCACGGTGGCGCACACCTAAAATCCCAGCACTTGGAAGGCTGAGACAGGAGGATCATGAGTTCAAAGCCAGCCTCAGCAATGGTGAGGCACTTAGCAACTCAGTGAGACCCTGTCTCTAATAAAATACAAAAAAGGTTGGGGATGTGGCCCAGTGGTCAGGTGCCCCTGAGTTCAATCCCCAGTACCAAAAAAAAAAAAAAAAAAAAAAAAAAAAAAGTGATCTTAGGAATGGAAAGGAATTTAGTAACTACGAATGGTACAGATATAAAAAGAGGCTGGCAGTGGTCAATTTTAGCATCAACTTAGCCCTTATTCGAACACCTGTCATCGTGAGGTTATTTTATAGATCATATTAAAGTCCATAATCAAGGAATTCTAAGTAAGTAGATAATATGTGTAGGCCTGATTCAATCAGTTAAAAAAGCCTTAGGAGGAGAAATGAGGCCCCACTGACAAACAAGGATTTACACACGTGAATAACAGCATTTGCTCATGCCCAAGATTTCTAAGCTGCCTGCAACACAGTCATATGAGCCATTTCTTTCTTTGCAATAATTCTCTTGCTCCGTGTAAAATCTGAAAAAGACTATCCTTTACCCAATAGGGTTACAGTTATGGGTTGGAAAATAATAAGTTACAATGGTAATGCTTTCTAAACGTGTATGTGTGTTTACATAGATTCTGCATATATGTTTTCATATATAAATATATTAGTCAACATAAATCAAAGAGCCAGTATATATACACACACATATACTGGTTCTTTTTCTCTGGTTGAATACTGACTGATTTAAGGTAATAAATTAAGACAATAAGTTGGGAAAACTGGTGAAATGGAAAAGTACAAGAAAGCAGAGCTTATTAAAACAATCAAGATATCATCAAGCCAGGTGTGGTGGCGCACACCTGTAATCCCAGCACTTGGGAGGCTGAGGCAGGAGGATCCAAGTTCAAAGCCAGCCTCAGCAATGGTGAGGTGAAAGAGCCTTTAATGAGGAAGTAGCTAAGATGGAGGCTGGCTGAGAGCCAAGAGGAGGCGTTTACTTGTTTACACCTGACCTTAATGTAATTGACTAAGAATTTTTCTATGCTCGTGGGCACTGCGTGCCGCACCTGTAAGTCGAGCTTGTGACACGTGTATGCTTGATGGGTAAAGAGTATTTAACCAGGCTGGGGGCGTCAGAGAGGACGGAAGATAGAGAAGAAGAAGAAGCAACAATAAAGGAACTACTCATTCCTAGTCTGCCTCCGATTTCTTTCCCGTGGTATCGTTGCCTAAGGCGGCAACAAGTGGTGGCCCGTACAAGGCTCTCCGGCACGGCAGGTAAGTACTGAGGAACCTCGCAGGAGTCTCTAGCCAGAGCGGTTAAGGGCGAGGGAAAATGGGTTTGGAAATTTCAAGGAACCGGATTGTCAAGGTTATTGAAGATTTGTTAAAGATAGTTAGGGAATGCCTGCTCTCAACTAGACCTAGGGTTCAGGAAAGTGTTATTGAGTCAGTTAGGGCTAGTGAGGGTAGTATTAGTGAGGAGGAATTAAGTGAAAGTGATCTTGAGAGCACAGTCTTCGATAAAATGATCAAAAGGGAACTTGTTGCCGCCTGAAGCGATGGCCGCTTGGAGCAACGAAGCCGCGGGAAGAAGTTCAGAGGCAAACTCGAAACAAACAGCTTTTTATTCTGATAACTTTTCTCTCTGGCTCTAACAACGCCTAACACGTGCCACACACACCACCAAAATGGCGCTGACCCAATCAGCAATCTTGGCCAAGTCCCGCGAGATCCCGGGCCAAGTCCCATGAGACTACGGAAGGCGACAATGCCCAAATCTCCATGGCCCATAGTCAACCGCAATTTAAGCCATCTCCCCAAACAGGGCTCCTGCAGGAACTAAAAAGGACCAGGATGGAGGACCGTCAAGTGGAGAAACCACTTGTGCCTTCTGCTCCCCCATGGGATGACTCAATTGCAGAGTCTATTAGGGGTCTTTCTAGGCGCTTGCGTGCCCTTGAGTGTCAAAGTTCACAGGAAATATGGGATCTGCCGGTGTTTGAAGATCAAAATGAACAAAGATGCCATCAATATTTAGATTTTAAAACTATAAAAAATTTTAAAGAAGCAACAATGACATATGGGCCCCAAGCTCCTTTCACCATAAGCATGTTAGAATCTCTTAATACTTTGAATTTAATTCCTAGATTGGAAAGGCTTATGTAAGGCAGTATTGAGCGGGGGACAATACTTAGTTTGGAGGTCTCAATTCCAAGAGCTCTGTGTTGAAACCACTTGTAGAAATGCGGCTGCAGGATTTCCAGATCATAACGTAGACATGATAACTGGAGAAGGGCAATATGCTGATTTACAGGTTCAGATTCAGTACGATCCTGGAGTTTATGCTCAAATATACGCCGCAGCTGTTAAGGCATGGAAAACATTGCAAGGATCTGGTGACTTACAGGGTAGCTTGTCTAAAGTAAGTCAGGGACCTAATGAGCCATATGCCGAATTTGTTGATCGTCTTTTACAGACAGCAAGTAGGGTTTTTGGAGATGTTGATCAAGCCATGCCATTAGTTGTTCAGCTGGCATATGAAAATGCCAACAAATATTGTCAAGATGCTATCAGACCTTGGAAATCTAAAAAGGACCTTTCTGTTTATATAAAGCTTTGCAGGGACATAAATGATGCATTTATTACAGGTAGTGTAATCGCAGCAGCCATGAGAGGTGCTTCTCCTCTTAATTTTACAATAAGGGCTTGACCTAAAACTTATTATCAGTATAGTCAACCAGGTTATTTTAAAAAAACAATGTCCCCAAAGAAGGCAAAAGACAGTAGACAATAGAAATAAAACCAAGCTCGTCTCGTGCCCCAGGCCGCTGCCCCAGGTATAAAAAAGGAAACCATTGGGCTAGTGAGTGCAAATCCCAAACTGATATTTATGGTAACATTTTGTCTGGCAATTAAAAAAAACAGGGCACAGGGCCCAATGCCTCGGGACCCACAAATGTACGGGGCATTAGAGAAGGAGTATCCTCAAACATCTATCCAGATGATTCCTCGACACAATCCCTTTTACCCATTAACTCCCTTGTCAGAGGGACAAAAGGAAGTGCAGGACTGGACCTCTGTTCCACCGCCCGAATAGTGCTAACACCTGAGATGGGGGTTCAGTTGATTCCCAATGGGAGTCAGGGGACCTCTTCCCTTAGGGACTGTGGGACTTATCCTGGGGTGAAGTTCTACTAGCTTATCCAGACTTCAAGTTACTCTAGGAGTGATAGACTCTGATTATCAAGGAGAAATCAAGATTATGCTCAGTTCACCTCGAGGCATTGGCTCTGTTAACCAAGGTGATAGAATTGCTCAGCTACTTCTTCCCAATCTACATGACTCATTTAAGTGTATGCCTCAAAATAGGAAGAATAGGGGATTTGGCTCCACTGGCTCGGGATCTATGGCTTGCTGGGTTCAGGATTGTCCACAGAGGCCTATGTGCAGACTTAAAATACAGGGAATAGAAATGGAAGGGTTAATTGACACTGGGGCTGACTCTTCTATTATTAACTTCCAACAATGGCCCAAACATTGGCCTTTACAGAAGGCTTCAACTAGTTTGAGAGGCCAAGGATATTCCAATAGCCCAGAACAAAGTGCAACAGTTTTAAAGTTGGGAAGATGATGAAGGGCATCAAGGAACATTTCAGCCTTATGTTCTGTCCAGCTTGCCAGCTACCTTATGGGGAAGAGATATATTAAAACAAATGGGAGTACACCTCGCAACCAAGCCCATAGGTGTTACAAGTAAAAGCTGGAGTCTCATGGAAAAACAGGGATATATTCCAGGTAAAGGACTAGGAAAAAATCTACAAGGTGATTCTAACTCTATTGAGCTTAAAGGAAATCGTCATCGAAAAGGTATAGGATTTTTTTTAGGGGCCGCTGAGAAAACAATTTTGAAAATACCATGGCTTTCTGATAATCCAGTTTGGGTCCCTCAGTGGCCCCTATCTAGAGAGAAATTACAAACGGCTCACTTACTAGTCCAAGAACAACTAGAGGCAGGACATATAGAACCTCCTACCTCTCCCTGGAATTCCCCCACATTCATGATTAGGAATAAAATCAGGAAAATGGCGATTGTTACATGATCTTAGAGAAATCAGTAAAACCATGCAAATTATGGGCTCTACTCAACCTGGGCTTCCTAATCCTATAGCCATTCCTCAAATTTTTCAGCTCATAGCCATTGATATAAAAGATTGCCTTTTTTCCATTCCTTTACAACCCCTGGATGCCCCTAGGTTTGCTTTTACAGTTCCCTCTATTAATAATGACGGACCTGATCAAAGATTTCAGTGGAAAGTTTTACCCCAGGGTATGGCTAATAGCCCCACTATGTGTCAAATCTATGTAGATAAAGTTATTCAGCCTATCAGGAACAAATACCCAGAGCTTATGTGCCCCCATTATATGGATGATGTTTTGCTAGCTCATCCTAATCAAGAAGTCTTATTCACCATATTTAGTGATATATCAGAAAACTTGAAACGATCTGGACTAAATGTTGCTGAAGAAACGGTTCAGACTAGATCTCCAATATTATATCTAGGATTCCAAATTATGGATACTTTTATTAGGCCTCAAAAAATCTTAATAAATAAGGAACATCTAGCTACTCTTTTTTTTTTTTTTTTTTTTTTTTTGGTACCAGGGATTGAACTCAGGGGCACTCAACCACTGGGCCACATCCCAGCCCTTTTTTTTTGTATTTTATTAGAGACAGGGTCTCACTGAGTTGCTAAGTGCCTCGCCATTGCTGAGGCTGGCTTTGAACTCGTGATCCTCCTGCCTCAGCCTCCCAAGTGCTAGGATTACAGGCATGCACCACAACACCCGGCCCCAACATCTAGCTACTCTTAATGATTTTCAAAAATTGCTAGGAGACATTAATTGGCTTCGCCCTACACTAGGCCTCACTACTGGCCAATTAATACCCTTATTTGATATCCTTCACAGGAACCCTGATCCATCTTCACCGCAAACATTGACTCCTGATGAAGCAGCCCCAATCAGGGAGATGGCTATTGCGGCAAGCTGGAAGCCATAAGTTCCACCTGATAATAATTATATGCATGTGACGCACCCACAAAGCTAAATGTATATAACCAGGTGAAAGCGGTCAGAAGCGGCATTCATTTAGTCAGTCATTCAGTCGCTCAGTCGGTCGGAAGAAGAGTTCGGGTCAGAGAAGAAGAAAAGAGTCAGAGCGGCTAGAACGTAGTCAGAAGAAGAAAACCAAAGAGATATATAGAGAGAAGAAATTGTTGCTGGTCAGAGTCAGGCCAAGGCTGCCAAAGAAGAAAGAAGAAGCTCTCTCTCTCTCTCTCTCTCTCTCTCTCTCTCTCTAAGCTCTCTCTATGAGGAGAAAGAAGAAAGAAGAAGCTCTCTCTCTCTCTCTCTCTCTCTCTCTCTCTTTCTCTCTCTAAGCTCTAAGAAAGTAAAAGAAAGTGAAGAAGAAAGAAGAAGCTCTCTCCCTCCCTCTCTCTCTCTCTCTCTCTCTTTCTCTCTCTCTCTCTAAGCTCTAAGAAAGAAGTAAAGTAAAAAGTAAAGAGTCAGTAGTCAGAAGAAGTAAAGAGTCAGAGAGGTTGCTGAAAGAGTCAGTGTTAGAGTTTTGAGAGATAGTTAAAGCTGAAGAAAAAAAAAAAAACCTTCTTTCATCTTCATTCTGCCTCCGAGTTTTTCTCCCGCGGCGTTGTTGCTCCAAGTCAGGAAGCAACATCCTGATGCTAGGGAAGATTTAAAGTTGGTAGAAAAGGCCATCGAAGGATCCCATTGTGATAGAATTGATTTTACTCGACCGCTGATATTGATCATTATTTCTTCACAATATACACCCACAGGAGTATTTTGGCAACAGGGGCCTTTATTATGGATACATCTGCCCGTCTCTCCTAAAAATACAATTGAGTTTTACACCTCCATTGTGGCTAAACTTATTCTCCAAGGACTTAAGTCTTCTATTAAAATATTTGGCATTCACCCCCCCCTACTATTATTACTCCCTACTCATCATCACAGGTTGAATATTTATGCTTCAATGATAATGATTGGGCTATAGTTAGATGCTCTACTTCTGCAAATTTTGATAACCATCTTCCTAAGTCTCCTATACTATCTTTTTGTATCAATCATCCCATTATATTTCCACAGGTAATAAAAAAATCAACCTATTCCCAAGGCATTAAATGTATTTACAGATGGGTCCTCTAATGGTACTTCTGCAGTAGTCACTCAAAAAGAAAATATGATTCATATTACTGCCCATAAATCAGCTCAATTGGTAGAGTTAGAAGCTGTTATTATAGCTCTTGAAAGTTTTAAAGAACAGCCCATAAATATTTTCTCAGACAGTCATTATATTGTACATGCCGTCCCTAAATTAGAACTAGTAGGTACATCTCATTGTTTACAAGCTTTTGCTGCATTGGGCATTCCCAAAATGCTTAAAACAGACAATGGCCCCGCATATACGTCTTCATCTTTTAAACAATTTTGCTCCAAATTCGACATACTTCATAAGACTGGTATTCCATATAATCCTCAAGACCAAGGTATAATTGAACGAGCTAATCGCACACTCAAACTTACGCTTTTAAAACAAAAAGGAGGAGATTGGGCGGCTCCTAAAAGATAGATTAGCCGTAGCCCTTTTTACTTTAAATTTTTTAACTTTGGATTCCAAAGGATATTTGGCTGGAGACAGACACTGGAACTCACATCAACAACATAAACCTTTGGTTTACTGGAAAGATGTTCTTTCAGGCACATGGCAGGGCCCAGACCCAGTATTAATTTGGGGGAGAGGATCTGTTTGTGTCTTTCCACAGCACATGTCCTCGCCGGTATGGATACCATCAAGATTGATAAAACAGGTGCCAAGTCAAAAGGGCCAAGATAAAGTTGTTGCGGATCCTCCTCTTAATGATTCCCTTACATAGTGGAAAAGAGGTAATTTGTTATCAATCTGCGCACCTGCGTGAGTTTGTCTCTTTTTCCGACAAGGGGACCTCATCTTTGCCTTTTCAGCTAAGAAACTTTTCAGCTAAGAAAAAGCTGCGTGCTTTTTCCTTCAATAAACTCACAACTTAAGTCTCATTCCTCCCGCCCGGGACGAGAAGATCTCTCTTTAGTGTGCGCACAATTGTGTTTTTCTTTTTTATATATGTCTTCATGTCTGTGCGTCTGTCCAGATTTCATGTAAATGTGATGTCACAAATAACAAAAACCGAGCGCTCATGAAAATAAATTTAAAAAAAAATGGATCCAAATACCTTTAATTCATTTAAGTCAAAAGTGTTCAATTCAAATTGGGTAAACAAATAAAAAATGAAGGTACCTTCAAACTTAATTATATAAGTATCTCTAGGACTTCTCTTCAGCAAGGAATATGACTAATACTGTTCAGACTGATATTTTGGTATTTGACATGGGATTATTTATTTGTAATTAACTTTATTTGTTAAACAGCTGATTAATTTACAAAGTTAAATTGTTTCAACAGGTATAAACAGATGTGTGTGATTCTATGTAAGGGTTCATAAAAGGTTGCTGTGTATGCAGAGGCTCAAAAGTTCCACCTAACAAAATATTTTTCTACTTTTCCACAAAAAGTTAAATGCTCTTAACCTTTCTTTAATCTGTTTTAAATGTAATATTTTGTCAGCTAAATACTCTCAGCCTTTCTTTAATCCATTCTAAATGTGATATTTTGCCAGCTAATGTTCATGGAAGCTCAAGCAGCAATGTATGTGAGCAGAGATCAACTTCAGTACTAAAACACCTGACCTAAGATCTAATAGTTCTATTTTTAATGATAGTTTGAATTGCACTCCTACAACTTGCTTCTTGACTCAGTGCTGGAATGGCACTGCCTTTCCTCTAATGATTGTTGCTCGAGTTCCTAGGTACATCCCTATGCCAGTCTTAGCGGGCCCTGAAGACTTGCCGGTGGCATTGTCTAGACATAAAAGAGATGGCTGCTGCTGCTACAGCTGCAGGGGTCACAATCACTACAAGCTTCCCTACTGCTCAAGCATTAAACAACCTCACCAGCTTTGTGGCCTCTGCTCTGCATGCACGGGGCCTCCTAGATCAGCATCTACATTTTGAAATTGTCAATCAAAGTGTTGATCTTCTCCAAGAGCAAGTGGACATTTTGGCAGATCTTTCTACCATAGGATGTTTAGGACATTACACAGGACAATACCTTACGGGTATCCCTTTTCTTAACCTTAATAGGGCAGCTGATTTGTCTAGAAAACTCAGTACGCTACTTAATGGAACTTAGGGCAGCTGATTTGTCTAGAGAACTTAGTATACTACTTAATGGAACTTGGCTCGTCAGCGCAAAGCTTGCTGCCTTAGAACCGGAGCATCTCCTCATGGTTGGTTGGCTCGATTGGACGGCTGGTAGTCAAAGACGGGAAAGTCTCATGTGACCAACATATCAACCTAAGACAGGAGTCAAGGGCACTTTATTTACGGCCTTGATTATCCGATGACGGGTAAGAATGTCGGTTGCACATGCAGACACCTAAAGACAGGCACAGTCAATCCTGATGTTGTGAGGGTCGTCACCCATCCATTTAAGCTATCCCTCTTTTAAAACAAAAGGGAGGAAATGTAAGAGCCTTTAATGAGGAAGTAGCTAAGATGGTGGCTGGCTGAGAGCCAAGAGGAGGTGTTTACTTGTTTACACCTGACCTTAATGTAATTGACTAAGAATTTTTCTATGCTCGTGGGCACTGTGTGCTGCACCTGTTAGTCAAGCTTGTGACACGTGTATGCTTGATGGGTAAAGAGTATTTAACCAGGCTGGGGGCGTCAGAGAGGACAGAAGATAGAGAAGAAGAAGAAGCAACAATAAAGGAACTAATCATTCCCAGTCTGCCTCCGATTTCTTTCCCGCGGTATCGTTGCCTAAGGCAGCAACAGTGAGGCACTTAACAACTCAGTGAGAGCTGTCTAATAAAATACAAAAAAGGGCTGGGGATGTGGCCCAGTGTTGAGTGCCCCTGAGTTCAATCCCCAGTACCAAAAAAAAAAAAAAAAAAAAAAAAAAAAAAAAAAAAAAAAAAAAGATATCAAAGAATAAAACATTTAAGAACAAATTTTAGAAAATAAATGCAAAACTTTGAAAACTACAAAACATTGCTGGAAGACAAAAAAGACCTAAATAAATTAAAAGACATTCCCCTGGTTATGGATCAGAAGACTTACTATTGTTAAGATGACAGTATACCCTAAATTTTATATATAGATTCAGTGCAATTCATATCAAAACCCAGGTGGCTTTCTTTCTTTCTTTCTTTCTTTTTTTTTAAATTATTTTTTCCTTTTTTTTTTTTTTTTTTTTTTTGTGGTACCAGGGATTGAACTCAGGGGCACTCGACCACTGAGCCACATCCCCAGCCCTTTTTTGTGTTTTTATTAGAGACAGGGTCTCACTGAGTTGCTAAGTGCCTCACCATTGCTGAGGCTGGCTTTGAACTCGCAATTCTCCTGCCTCAGCCTCCCAAAGTGCTGAGATTACAGGCATGCGCCACCACACCCGGCTATTTTTTCCTTTTTGGTTTTGAGAAATTGACAAGCCAATCCTAAAATTTGTGTAGGAAATCAAGGGACTTAGAATAGCCAACACAATCTTGAAAGAAGAATTTTTTTTTTTTTTTTTTTAATATTTGTTCATTTGTTTTTAGTTGTACACAATGCCTTTATTTTTATGTGGTACTGAGGATTGAACCCGGGCTGCTCACGTGCTAGGCGAGTGCTCTACCGCTAAGCCACAACCGCAGCCCCAAGAAGAATTCTTTAGCTTATTTTTTCTTGAAAAAAATAGTCTTAGACACAACTTCAAGACTTACTACAAAGCCGGGCGTGGTAACACAAGCCTGTAATCCCAGCACTTGGGAGGCTGAGGCAGGAGGATGGCGAGTTCAAAGCCAGCCTCAGCAATGGTGAGGCACTTAGCAACTCAGTGGGACCCTGTCTCTAATAAAAACACAAAAAAGGGCTGGGGATGTGGCCCAGTGGTCGAGTGACCCTGAGTTTAATCCCCAGTACCAAAAAAAAAAAAAAAAAAAAAAAAAAAAAAGATTTACTACAAAGCTATAGTAATCAAGATGGTGGCATGAGGATCAAGTACTGGCATGAGGATAGATGTACAGAAAAATAGAACAAAATTGATAGTCCAGAAATAAATCTCACATTTACAGTCAATTTTATGAAGTTGTCAAGATAGTTCAATGGGGAGATGATAAATAGTATTTTCCAAGATGTTGCTGGGACAACTAGATAGATTCAAAAGAATAAAGTTGGATCCTTATCTCACACTTTATAAAAATGAATCACAAATAGATCAAGACCTACATGTAAGACCTAAAACTAGTAGATTCATAGAAAAAAAAAAGGGTGTAAATCTTTGTAACCTTGAATTAAGTAATAGTTTCTTAGATGTGACACCAGAAGTACAAATGACAAAAGGAAAAAACAAAGTCAACATAAAAATTAAACACTTATACCTCAAAGAACCATCATCCTACCAAAAAATGCAAAATACTATCAAAAAATGCATCATCTTATCAAAAACGATTGATTTTTAAATCTCTCCTATCAAGAAATTGAAAAAGAAAAAATCCAAAACAAAATAAAAACCATAGGCCAGGCACAGTAGTGCATGCCTATAATTCCAGGGACTCAAAAGGCTGAGGCAAGAGGATCACAAGTTTGAGACCAGCCTGAACAACCTGGCAAGGCCCTAAGCAATTTAGTGAAACCCTGTCTCAAACTTTAAAAGGACTGGGCATGTGGCTCAGTGGTAGAGTGCCCCAGGGTTCAGTTCCCAGTAAACACTCACACACACACACACACACACACACACACACACACACACACACACACACAGACTGGGTTAGGGAGAATTTGCAAATCATTTGATAAGAGTCATGTATATCTTTTTTTTTTTTTTTTTTTTTTTTTTTTGTGGTACCGGGGATTGAACTCAGGGGCACTCGACCATTGGGCCACATCCCCAGACCTTTTTTGTATTTTTTTATTAGAGACAGGGTCTCACTGAGTTGCTAAGTGCCTCGCCATTGCTGAGGCTGGCTTTGAACTCGCGATCCTCCTGCCTCAGCCTCCCAAGTGCTGGGATTACAGGCGTGCGCCACCGCGCCCGGCTTATATCTATTACTATATAGAATAATCTCACAAATTAATAGAGAAAAGAAACCCAATTTTAAAATGGGACTTGAATCAATATTTCTCCAAGAAGATAAAAAAAAATGGCCAAGAAGCGCATGAAAAGATGCTCCAAATATTTAGTCATCAGGAAAATGCAAAATCAAAACCATAAAGAAGCCAAGTATGGCGGTGCCTGTCTGTAGTCCCAACTACTCAGGAGTCGAAGGCAGGAGGATCACTTAAATCCAGTCGATTAGAGCTAGCCTGAGCAACAGCAAAGCAGGCCCTGTCTCTTAATTAACAAAATTCTGACTCAAGAAAAATAGAAAATAAGAATAGAACCAATTTAAAAAATTAGTCCATACTTACAATTCTCAAAAAGGAAACACTGAGCTAGATGAATTTAAAGTCAAATTCTATCAGTCAAGTAAAAATTATAGTCTTGAAGTATTAAATATAGTGGCTGTCATAATTTTTATATATATATATTTTATTCGAAGTTGTATATGACAGTAGAATGCATTACAATTCATAATACACATGTAGAGCACATTTTTACATATCTAGGTTGTATACAAAGTATATTCACACCATTTGTGTCTTCATACATGCACTTAGGGTAATGATATCCATCTCATTCTACCATCTTTTTTTTTTTCTTTTTACCCCCTTGCCCCCTCCCTTTCCCTCCCTCCCCATTGACCTTTCTGGTGTTCCTCCAATCCTCCTATGCTCCCTGTCCCAACCCCACTGTGAATCAGCCTCCTTATATCAGAGAAAACATTCGGCATTTGGATTTTTGAGATTGGCTAACTTCACTTAGCATTATATTCTCCAATTTCATCCTGCGAATGCCATTACTTTACTCTCTTTTATTGCTGAGTAATATTCCATTGTGCACATTTTCTTTATCCATTCATCTACTGAAGGGCATCTAGGCTGGTTCCACAGTCTAGCTATTATGAATTGTGCTGCTACCAACATTGATGTGGCTGTGTCCCTGTATATCAAAACCCAACAAGATTACTTCAAGAAAGGAAAATTGAATGGGTGCAGTGGCACATGACTGTGATTCTGGCAACTCAGAAGGCTGGGGCAGGAGAAGGCTAGTTTGAGACCATTCTGGGCAACTCAGTAAGGCCCTGAACAATTTAGCAAGACCTTGTCTCAAAAATAAAAAAGGACTGGGAATAAAGCACACCTGGGTTCAATTTCCAGTACTGAAAAAAGAAAGAAAGGAAGGAAAATTAGAGCCAGGTATGGTGGTGAAGTGAGTGACTCAAGAGGCTGATGCAGTAGGGTCATAAGTTCAAGGCCAGCCTGGGCAACTTAGTGAGACCCTGTCTCAAAATAAAAAGGAAGCCGGGCGTGGTGGCACACGCCTGTAATCCCAGCACTTTGGAGGCTGAGGCAGGAGGATCACAAGTTCAAAGCCAGCCTCAGCAATGGCGAGGCACTTACCAACCTAGTGAGACCCTGTCTCTAATAAAATACAAAAAAGGGCTGGGGATGCCCAGTGGTCGAGTGCCCCTGAGTTCAATCCCTGGCACCAAAAAAAAAAAAAAAGGTGTGGGATATAGCTCAGTGTTCCTGTCTTCAAACTCCAGTATCAAAAAAAGAAAAGAAAGAAAGAAAGAAAGAAAGAAAGAAAGAAAAGAAAAGAAAACCAATCTTATTCATGAATATAGCTGAAAAATCTGAAATAAAAATCTTAGTAGGCCATATCCCCAATACAATGTATAAAAAATATATTTTAGCTACCCTGTTGGCTTAATGCTAAGAATACAACGTTGGTCTAACACTAGAAACTCAGTTTATGCTAATTCAAGGATAAAATTAAAATGTTCTTGCATAAGGTATGTACTTCAAAGGGCATTGTGCCACTCTGGTATATTTCTGTCACTTTGTGGAATTAACTTTGTATGTCACTGAACCATATCACTCAAGGGCTCATAAAAACAAACTGAAATATTTTTATACAGTTAACTACTGCAAGACTTGTTTAATGCTATTGTTCTTTTACTTGTACTTTGTACTTAATAAATCTCTAACTTGTTTTCTCTTTGCATATTTTGTTTAGAATTTATGTCTCTTTTGCAATTGTGGATACTTGTTTGTTTATTTTAACCACAAACCCAGGTTTTTGAGGGCAGGGACTATGTTGGCAGGATGACTGGCATAGCTGATATAGTATAAGGTTTGGAGCTTGATGGGTTTAGGGTTTATATCCCGGCTCTACAACTGGAGCAATGTGGCTCTGGGGGACACTTAGCTTCTCTGAATTTCTATTTCTTATGAAATTTCCATTTCTTTATTATTCATTATTTATTCTTCTTCTTCTATGAATTTCCATTTCTTCTTTTTTAAAAAAAATTTTTTTTAGTTGTAGGTTTACACAATACCTTTATTTTATTTATGTGGTGCTGAGGATCGAACCCAGGGCCTCACACATGTGAGACAAGCATTCTAACACTGAGCCATAGCCCCAGCCCCAAATTTCCGTTTCTTTATTAGAAAGAGGACAGCGATTTCCAGCTTAGACCTCATTCTCAGACAACCTGCATGGGCCACATACCCAGAAGAAAAACTCACATGTCACTTGCCATCATTCCCCAGGCTACAATGTGCTAAAAATGCACAGTTGACCCCATTATTGGCAGGAGCAGGGGCGGGGGGAGGCTAATATGTCTCCCAGATATTTGAATTTGGATACAGAAACAGAATCAGTTCATCTGAAAAACAAAACTTTATGATCATGTAAAGTCAAAGCCACAGCCACGGAAAGGGAAAGTTCAAGTGGCAGGGTTGCAGAGAAATTGTCAATGAGCAGAGAAAACCCATCTAGTTAAAGCAGAAAAATAGGGGCAAAATTAAGAATAAACAGAAAAAAATTAACACATCACCATCACCATGGCTGCTGTTGTGGCTTCAACAACAACAACAACAAAAACAAAAACAAAAAAAAAAAGCTAGAGAAAGAAGGATGAAGAGCTGGCATTCTAATTCTTGAAGAACAGTATAAAGAGGACCAATGGCAAGTAAAATGTTTTGCTCAGCGTTGAATCTGCCCCTCTGCAAACAGCTGGCTTAGAATTGATAGTTTTTTTCTCAAGGGAGGAGCAGTAATGTGGTTCCATGAGATAGAGACTCCCCATCACATCATTCCCCACCCCCCACAAATAAAATGTTATAGCAGCTGATTAAAAATAGTAGTTGGGTGTATCTAGAATACATAAAGGTCTTTCAAATGTAACATTGACAAACAAAAACCAAAAACATACAGTCCAATTGGAAAATGAGCAAAAGTCACACACTAAGAAGAAAGCCAGATGGGGGGCTGGGGTTGTAGCTCAGTTGGTAGAGAGTTTGCCTTGCACGTGTGAGGTACTGGGTTCAATCCTCAGCACCACATAAAAACAAATAAATAAAATAAAGATAAAAACAAAAAAGAAAACCAGATGGAAAAGAAGCACATGTAAAGATGCTCAATATCATTAGCCATTATAGAAATGGAAGTTAAAACTATAATATCACTACACATTTATCAGGATAACCAAAATGAAAAGCAGGCAACACCAAATACTAGTGCAGAGAAACTGACCCATTCATGTATCACTGGTAGGAATGTAAAATTTTACAGCCACTCAAGAAAATAGTTTGGCAGTTTCCTTTAAAATTAGAATGTACTTGCCCGGTGACCTAGCAGTTTCCTTCTTAAACATTTATCCCAGAGAAATGAAAACTTTTTTTTTTTTTTTTTTGTACCGGGGATTGAACTCAGGGGCACTTGACCACTGAGCCACATCCCCAGCCCTTTTTTGTACTTTATTAGAGACAGGGTCTCACTGAGTTGCTAAGTGCCTCGCCATTGCAGAGGCTGGCTTTGAACTCATGATCCTCCTGCCTCAGCCTCCCAAGTGCAGGGATTAACAGGCGTGCACCACCGCGCCCAGCTTGAAAACTTATTTTCATACACGAGTTTATTCATGACTTTATAGCTGCTTTATTTGTAATAGTCCAAAGCTGGAAAGTACCCAAATGTTTCTCAGTGGGTGAATGGTTAAACAAACTAGGGTAGGAACATCCATGCCATAGTATATGCTTCTCAGCAATAAAAAGAAATAAATTGTTGACACATACAACAAATTAGATTAACCTCAAGGAACTATGCTGAGTGAAAGAAGCCAATCTCAATAAGATATATACTACATCATTCTATTCATACAATATTCGTGACACAATGTAATTATAGTGACAGAAAATAGATTAATGGTTATTGGAGTTGAAGAGAGGAGAGACATGGCTCTGAAGGGGTGACAAGAGGGACCCGTGTAAGGATGGTCCAGTTGAGTGTCTTGATCACTGTGATGGTTTCACAAGGCTTTACATGTGATTAAATTGCATAGAGCCCTCCCCCAACATACGCACTTACAAATGAGTCTGAACTGATAAAATCTGAATAGATTCTATGGATTGTACCAATGTAATTTCTTGGTTTTGATATTATACTCTAGTTGTGTAAGATATTCACATTGGGAAGGATAGTGGGAATAACAGCTGGAGATGTCCTACAAATGGCGATGAAACCCACTAATTTAGCATTTGTAGTTAATGGGAGATAATTTCTATTTTCAACTCCCTGTATGGAGAATCGATTTTGATCTCACTTTCTCTGCTATATTTGGGGGTCAGGGGGCAGAGCACTAGGGATTGAATTCAGGGGCACTCGACTACAGAGCCACATACCCATCCCTATTTTGTATTTTATTTAGAGACAGTCTCACTGAGTTGCTTAGTGACTAGCTTTTGCTGAGGCTGGCTTTGAACTCGTGATCCTCCTGCCTCAGCATCCCGAGCCACTGGAATTACAGGCATGCGCCACCGAGCTTGGCACTTTCTCTGATGTATTTGAACTCTTTTCCCTCAGAGCTACAGCAGCCCCTGTGTCTGAGGGTGAAGACACTGGCAACAGGCTAAGAATAACTAAGGAGGAAGCTGGTGAGAACTGGAGTCCTTGATGACATTACTGTGTGCCCAACCGTGCCTAAGATGCCACCTCCAGACTTGTGGGGAAGTGAGTGTGTGAAGCCACAGTTCTCAGCCTGGGCAGCAGGTGGGAATCACTCTTAACACCCTGCCACACCCTACACCAGTGAAATCAGGTCTCACCAAATGGGATCTGGGCTTCCTGGTGATTTTCATGTGAAGTCAATTTTGAGAAACATTGCTTTAAGTCACTTTTAGTGAGTATTCAGTTTCTAACAGAAAAAAAAAATCTACATAGCATAGTTTATTTTTGAAAACTTACTTATTTTCAGCCAGATAAAACTCAGGACCCCCACATGGTGAAAAAGATCACAGCCAGGTTGTTTCCTTATCGGCTTTGGTTCATCCATATGTGAAACATTCATAACATTGAAGTTAATTTCCACAAATACTTGGGTGACTAGCTGAGACAAATGTACAGTAGCAGTTGTGATGCTAAAAATAAAAACACAGCCAGAACGACAAAGAACCATGGCTTTGCACCTCTCTGCTGAGCTGTTCCATTCCCCTTGTCTTTATTGTAATTTCTCATTTTCTTGTTGACTGCTGGTATTTCTGGCAGGATGGTGGCCACTGATCCTACAGGCAGCAGCTTGTCTGTGTTTTCCAGGTGCAAAGTAATGAACCAAAGGGCATCAGGAGACCCTGGCATGAGGACTTGTTCCATTAAGATCATAAACATGTCATCTCCTTTCACATCTGCGCCCTCGAGGGGAGAGCTACAAAATAAAAACAAAACAAAATAAAAACAGGACATGGTAAAATTTTCTATTACCCTAGTGTTTTAAGACTGGATTCTGAAAATTGACGGATCACATGCTGAATTATTGACCCCACAAAATTTTACGTTTCCCTCTCTAGAGGTCCCATTAAATGATGGGAAAGAAATGAAAATCGAGAGTAAATAAATCCACAAAATCAATGATGAATAATGACATGAAGGGGTTGAGGGAGATTCATACATGAAAGAATTCAGTAAATTTAGGAAGACAAAAAAAAAAAAAAAAAAAACCAACAAAACAAGATAGAGAAGCTAACCGCCTAGACCCATCCAAAACCTTCTTGGGCATAGGACTCACTGAGGAACTTGTTAAAATGCAGATTCTGATTGGTTGGACAGGTCGGGCATGAAATTCTTGTGTTTATGAGAAATTCCCAGGCGTTACTATGCAGTGGGCTGTTCTGGTTGGTGGATCCCACGTTGAGTGAGTGGCAGTAGAATTACCAGTGCCCTGTCAAACCTGAGAGGGTCTTCAGGCTGCCTGAGGAGCGAGGCGCGGGGCTGGAGCCCAGGAGATGTACTGCAGCTCTCCATTGCTCCATAGCTCACAGGGTCCAGTCAAGTAAGAGGAAGGAAGCTGAGATGATTGCACCCCGACTATTGCCAAGGTCCAGAGCTGTCCATTCTTATAATTTTTTTTTTTTTTTTAAATTTATTTATTTACTTTAGTTGTACACAATGCAATGCATTTATGTTTACGTGGTGCTGAGGATCGAACCCGGGCCGTGCACGTGCGAGGCAAGCACTCTGCCGCTGAGCCACAAGCCCAGCCCCTCTTATAATTTTTAAAAAGACAGAATTCCAGAATTTATACAAAATATCCAGATTTTCTTTCATTCTTGGCAACTAGTAGAAGGCTTCTGTTCTCAAGAAAGTGAGCACATTTTCTAGAGAAAACCAGAGCAACACATCAGGCATTTCAGGGGTTCCTACAAGCTCACAAGTCTGTCAAGGAGGGAGGAGCCCAGGTGAAACGTCGCGGTGGGGGGTGCCAGGATGAGGACTAATCCGGGGAATGAGTGGTGGCTCAGTGGTAGAGCGCTTGCCTAGCATGTGTGAGGCCCTGGGTTCGATCCTCAGCATCGCATATAGATAAATAAAATACCTCGCGGCCTTAGCGCCATCTCCTTGGAAACCTCTGTGCCATGAGAGCCAAGTGAAGAAAGAGGCGAATGCGCAGGCTGAAGCGCAAAAGAAGGAAGATGAGGCAGAGGTCCAAGTAAACTAGCTTGTGCACCGTGGAGTCAAAGGAGTAGAGATAAGGAATGCCAGAGGCCGGGGACGTTGGCACAAGTAGTTGGACTGCCTGCTACTGTCCACATTTTGTCTCGGTGGACGTCCCCTGTAGGTCCCTTGCCGGGGACCTTTGGCATTCTAATTCGTTTCTCAGTTGTGGCCAGTGTAACGTGTGTACAATAAACCATCCCTTCTGTTTTAGCTGACGAAAAAATAAAAATAAATTTTTAAAAAATCCATTGACAACTAATAAAAAGAAAAAAAAAAATATGGGAAAACATAGCCAGGTGCAGTGGCGCATGCCTGTAATCCCAGCCACTTGGAAGACTGAGACAGGAGGATCACGGGTTCAAAGCCAGCCTCAGAAACAGCGAGGAGCTAACAACTTAGCGAGTCTCTACATAAAATACAAAATAGGGCTGGAAAGACTGGCGTGGTGGCACATGCCTGTAATCCCAGCAGCTCAGGAGGCTGAGACAAGAGGATCGCAAGTTCAAAGCCAGCCTCAGCAATGGCCAGGTGCTAGGCAACTCAGTGAGACCCTGTCTCTAAATAAAATACAAAATAGGGCTGGTGTGGCTCAGTGGTTGAATGCCCCTGAGTTCAATCCCCAGTACTCCCCCCGACCCCAAAAAAAAAAAAAAAAAAAAAAAGAATGTGGGAAAACATGAGAATTTGAATAAGGAATCTGATGGAAGTTAATGTTTAAATTCTTATTTTGGTTTCACATGGGGGAATATTCTTCACAAAGCAACATATGATCATGCGGAGAAGGAATCTTAGCATGCCACTTGCTCTGTAGTAACCAAGGTCCACATGATTTTCTGTTTTGTAAGATAAAGAAATTATGAACATTTGGTAGTGATGTTGATGTAAAACAGTGACTCTGTTTTAAAATAAGTAAGAAAATGGTTTATTCTGAGGTAAATCTGAGTGACCATGAGTTGGGAACATGGATTCAAGTTACCCTGAATGATATGTTCCATCATGGAAGAGGTCACACGAACTTTTATAGTCACAGAAGGAAAAGAAGTCATAAATCAAGAATTTACCAGTTACATGGGTGGGAACACTAGGTAGACAGCTACAGCAAGGTGGGGGAAATATATTCTATAGATTTCCAATGTTATCTTACAGCATTCTTAGCTTCTGCTAAACTTATGATACAATTGGAGAAGTTTATCTCTTTGTCACAAGAAAGTTAGATTAAATACAAAAGTTAAGGTTGACGACTCCCCATCCCCAGTACTGGGGATTGAACTCAGGGCCTTGCACATGCTAGACAAGTACTGAGCTACAATTCCAGCCTCTTTTATGTTTTATTTTGAAACAGGTTCTCACTAAATTGCCCAGGCTGTCCTCGAATTTGTGCTCCCCCTGCCTTTGCCTTCCAAGTATGTGGAATTACAGATCCGTGTCACCATGACCAGCTGGTAAATGACTGTTTAAGGGTGTAAGATAGCCCAAGATGATCTTGGCTTTTGACCTTCAACATTCCATCTCTCCACAATCATGATGTTGTAGTTAGCCAAGGTCAAGCAGTCTGCAGAATCTTTTACACAGATGCAGCTTCACCAGACACAGTGGCACAGACCTGCAACCCCACTGTTCAGAAAGCTCAGGCAGGGGATTGTAAAGAGGGACACTATTTCAAAAAAATAAAAAGGGCTGAGGGTGTAGCCCAGTGGTAAGGGACCCCTGGGTCCAATCACCAGCACTGAAGAAAATGCTGGATTTATACACAGAACTGATGACTTAAAAAGTGAGAGAGCAAGCTGGGCACTGTGAGGCACTCCTGTAATCCCAGTGGTTCTGGAGGCTGAGACAGGAGGATCGCAAGTTCAAAGCCAGCCTCAGCAACGGCGAGGTGCTAAGCAATTCAATGAGACCCTGTCTCTAAATAAAATAAAAAACACAAAATAGGGTTGGGGATGTGGCTCAGTGGTCAAGTGCCCCTGAGTTCAATCCCCGGTACCCCCCCCCCTCCAAAAAAAAAAAAAAAGTGAGAAAGCAAATGATGAAGCAGCCATTAGAATTTAGGGCATTTGGTTAAAGTTTACAGTATATGGAAATTCTTAGACTATTTTTTCAACTTGTCTTTAAATCAGAAATTACAAAATTTAGATGTTTCTTTTAAAACTCTTGAAAAATCTAGTAGTTTTTCTTTACTCTCTACATTAGGTACTTCAGCATGTTTTAAAAATAGTCACGTTGAAGTGAAGGATCCATGACCAAATTTTGCTTGGAATAACATTTAGACATTTGATGGCTAAAGAAAAACAAAATGTCCTGCTCCTTGTAGCAAACAGTGTGTTTGCTGATAGAGTGTCTAGATTTGCCTGATGGTTGAGATGTGCAGGCTAGCAGAGCTGCCTGGAGGCATTGAGCTGACCACGGCTGGCACAGAGAGCCACTTGTCGCCTGTGTGAGGCTCTGCTGCAGAGAGGCTGGCAGTGGCTGACAAAGGCAAGCGTGGCACCGCTGGGTCAGGAGATAACATTTTCCATTAACTGTACATGACTTGCCTATCTTTAGGCTGCCCCCACATACACAGGCCAAGAACATAACCTAATTCCTAAGTCCAAGCCCAATACTTCCTTTTTCACTTGTTTTGACTGGAAATGAATTTTGTTTAAAACATATACTACATTTTCTTTATCCACTCATCTACTGAGGGGCATCTAGGTTGGTGCCACAACCTAGCTATTGTGAATTGAGCTTTGGGTTAGGGAACATAGGAGAATTAAAGGAACTCTAGAAAGGTCAATGGGGAGGGAGGGGAAAGGAGGGAACAAGTGGGTATGAAGGGAGAAAAAAAAAGAAGATGGTGGAATGAGA
Organism: Tamias sibiricus; assembly: GCA_025594165.1. Classification (NCBI taxonomy): domain Eukaryota; kingdom Metazoa; phylum Chordata; class Mammalia; order Rodentia; family Sciuridae; genus Tamias; species Tamias sibiricus. The sequence goes on from CM046659.1 coordinate 53,784,687, forward strand.
TGGATATCAGTATCTTAAACACATGATTGAAGACATGAGTAGTACGAATATTCTTTGTATTCAAACAGTGTTATGTTAAAAGGTGATCTATATATGTAATATGAAATGCAATGAATGCTATTGTTATATATACAACGTTGAATAAAAAACATACTACATTTATCAGCAGCTTAGTTTGTGAGATTGCTTAGTGAGAGGCCATGATCTCAGATCTTCTTGAACTGGAACCATTAAACTATTATTGTTATCCTTTATTTTACACATAAAAGAGGCTGAGTTTAAAGGGGTTAAATAATGTTCTTAAAGTCATATGACTTGTGATATGTCCTGGCTTCAGATTTTTATAAGTACAAATTAAAATCTCTTAAAAGCAAAACTAATTTGTTTATCTATAGCTGGTACAGATTTATTGCCCTGTCTCATCTTAGTGACTGTCCTTGAGTGATTGTTAATGTTGAAGAAGAACTCTCTCTCTCTCTTTTTTTAGTACTGGGGATTGAACTCAGGAGCACTTGACCACTGGGCCACATCCCCAGCCCAAGAACTCTTATTAGTAAGATACTTCATCAAATTAACTGGATAGTAAGAAACTATTTTCTAAATTTGGCTGTATAAAGAAACAGTGGTGCATATATCTACAGTGAAATACTTACTACCCAGCCATACAAAAGGATGAAATACTGCCATTTGTGAGATGGTTGGAACTGGAAATTGTTACGTTAAGTGAAATAAGCCAGGCACAGAAGGACAAGTATCACATGATCTCACTCATGTGTGGGATCTAAAAATGTTGACTATTAGAAGTTGAGAGTTGAACACTGGTTACCTGAGGCTCCGGAGAGTGGGGAGGGAGGATGTGGAGAGATTCATCAATGGGTACTAAGTAACTGTTGGATAGGATCAAGAAGGTCTGGTTTATTATTGTACAATGGGATTACTATAGATAAATGCATAGTACATAAAAATGCTAGAAGAAAGAAGTCTGAATGGGCTTTTGTTGTTGTTGTTGTCGTTGTTGTTTTGTTTTGTTTTTCGCAGTGCTGGGGATTGAACCTGGGGCCTTGTACATGCTAGGCATGAATGTTGTACTGTAAAGAAATGATAAGTGTTTGAGGAGATCAATATGTTTAAACTGATTTAAACATCACATAATGTATACATGTATTGAAACATCACGTTACCCCATTCCTATGTACAATGTTTATGTTTTCATATACCTGGTAAAACTAAAGCTAATCTAAAATTAATAATTCAATGATATATAAAATTAAAGATGCTACCTTATAAAATATTTAAAAAGTAAGCAGTGATTAAAAAGTTTGTAACATGGAAAAATTAATATAGTGGTAAAAAAAATAAGGCAGGTAACAATATAAAATAAAGCACAACTGTACTGACTAAAGAGAAATACAGCAAAATGATTGTAACATTGTGATAAGATGATAGGAGATTTTAATCCTATTAAAAGTAATACTCGGTAGCCGGGCACGGTGGCGCACGCCTGTAATCCCAGCACCTGGGAGGCTGAGGCAGGAAGATCGCGAGTTCAAAGCCAGCCTCAGCAATGGCGAGGCACTTAGCAACTCAGTGAGACCCCGTCTCTAAATAAAATACAAAAAAGGGCTGGGGATGTGGCCCAGTGGTCGAGTGCCCCTGAGTTCAATCCCCAGTACCAAAAAAAAAAAAAAAAGTAATACTCAGGCTGGGGTTGTGGCTCAGCGGCAGAGCGCTCGCCTCGCACGTGTGCGGCCCGGGTTCAATCCTCAGCACCACGTAAACATAAATGCATTGCATTGTGTACAACTAAAGTAAATAAATAAATATTTTTTTTAAAAGACTTTAAAAAAAAGTAATACTCATAGCTGGGCGCAGTGGTGCACACCTGTAATCAAGTTCAAAGCCAGCCTCAGCAACTGCAAGGTGCTAAGCAACTCAGTAAGACCCTGTCTCTAAATAAAGTACAAAAAAAAAAAAAAAGGCTGGGGATGTGGCTCAGTTGTTGAGTACCCCTGAGTTCAATCCCTGGTACCCTCCCCCTCCCCCCAAAAAAGTAATACTCATTATTTTTCCAGTAAAATTTTATTTTATTAAAAATATAGTAAGCTTGCTTAGCAATCCCAAAAATCCACTTAATGAATAGCCAAGTATATGTCCTGTCTGTAGGGGTTCAAACCACATAAGTTTTGTTTTGTTTTGTTTTCTAATCAGACTAGGAAGGATGCAGGGAAATTTAAATGCAGAATGTTTACATTTAAAGCATGGAAAATTCATATACTGTTTGCTAAATGGCTTGGCAATAAGTTCACTGTCATTTTGCCTTAAAGATGCTTGCCGGCCTGCTCCTGGTGGGAAGAAAGAGAAAATGTCAGGGTGGACCCCCTTTTTTGTGTGTGTGTGTGTGGTACCAGGGATTGAACTCAGGGGCACTCGACCACTGGGCCACATCCCCGGCTCTTTTTGTATTTTATTTAGAGACAGGGTCTCACCGAGTTGCTAAGTGCCTCGCCTTTGCTGAGGCTGGCTTTGAACTCATGATCCTCCTGCCTCAGCCTCCCAAAGTGCTGGGATTACAGGCGTGCGCCACCACACCTGGCCCAGGGTGGACCCTTGTACCGGAAAATCAGAATATTCCCTGGGTCTCTACTGACTATCAACAATGAGTGTTGAGTATTCATGGAGAGACTACTCCTTTTCCTTAGGATCAGAAGACCCTGGGAATAAATCTGTTCTGCTCTGTTTGCATGGCACAAAAACACCCACAGCCTTCAAAAAGACTGCGGCATCCTCTGCTGCGGGCTCTTTGCTCAGTATTAGACAATCCCAGGAGGAAGATGGTGTATGTACATAGCATTTGCTCATTTCCCTTGAGCGGGTATAATACTAATATTTATGGATGCTTACAAAGAGCCACTTGATGCAGGAGCCAGGTGACCATAAATGACAGAGGAAATTCAACTGAATAGGTTCAAGATGTGTGTTGCTGGGAAACTATGTCCAGAGGCAAATAATCGTATTGATTCCTTGGAAATGGTGACACTAAGTAAGTGAATAGCCAGGTGCAGCCACACAAACAGTACTTAGCCTTTTTTTTTTTTCTCCTTAGATGTAAGGTTCACTCTTGTTTTGAAAACTGATAGTAGATTTTGAGAAAAGAGAAGTATAAAGAATGGTTATTTGATATGATTGTCCTAATATTTATTATTAGATACACTTACCAAGGCCTTTTGCATACATTATTCCTAATTTTCAAAACAACTTTTCTCTTTTTTTTTTTCTTTTCTTTTTTGTGGTACTGGGGATTGAACTCAGGGTCACTCAACCACTGGACCACAACCCCAGCCCTTTTTTGTATTTTATTTAGAGACAGGGTCTCACTGAGTTGCTAAGTGCCTCACCATTGTTGAGGCTGGCTTTGAACTGGCGATCCTCCTGCCTCAGCCTCCCAAGTGCTGGGATTATAGGCTTGCACCGCCGTGCCTGGTGACTTCTCCCTTTCTACAATGAGAAACTACAACCCAGAAAGGTTAAGTATCTCTCCAAGGTCATGTAATAAAGAGCACGTGCGCGGCCCGGGTTCCATCCTCAGCACCACGTAAACATAAATGCATTGCATTGTGTACAACTAAAGTAAATAAATAAATATTAAAAAAAAAAGAAACAGGATGACATTGCTTTTAATAATATACTTTAACCTAATATAGCCAAAATATTAGCACTCAATATGCAATCAGTATAAAATTATTGATGAGATATTTTATATTATTTTTCTTCAATCCTAAGACTTTGAAACCTGGAATGTATTTTTCACCTCTAGCACATTTATTTAGACAATATTTCAGGCGTTCAGCAACAATATATAGCTAGACTACAATACTGCAGAGAGGAGGTCCAGGGCCTCCAAATTCCATACAGGCTGTTTGTTGCCAAACATTTTTTGCTCAAGTGTCTCCTAAAGAATTTTTTAAACTTAGGTGTTTCCAACTCTCCTGTGCTTCACACACACATTGTTAGATTGATACCCAGGTTTTATGAGATTAACTAGTTGTAAAGATATAATTTGTAGAGTCTTTTCCCCCTGCTCACCTTTGATGCTAGGATTGAAGCCAGGGCCTCATTCATGCTAAGCATATGTTCTTTTTTTTTTTTTAATATATTTTTAGTTGTGGATGGACACAATATCTTTATTTATTTTTATGGGTGCTGAGGATCGAACCCAGGGCCTCACACCCACGAGGCAAGTGTTCTACCACTGAGCCCCAGCCCCAGCTCAGCTAAGTAATGTTCTACCATTGAGCTAACCCCTAGCCTGTAGTTCTTTTAAACATTGACTTTGAAACAAACCATAAGAACATTTTTATAATAGTCAAAGGAATGAAAATAATATAGCCCTTTGTTTTCTCTATTATTCAATTATACATATCATTCAATAAGCACTTTTCTTCATTTTTCTTCCTACACTGGCATTTCCATTTACTTTCCTTCTACAGAACTTTTTCCAAAGCCCTTGTTAATTTCCCTGATTAGCCTCTGAAAATAATTTGTCAATAAAAGCTGGGTGTGGTGGCACACACCTATAATTCCAGCTACTCAGCAGACTGAGGCAAGAGGATCACAAGTTAGAGGCCAGCCTGGGCAATTTAATGAAACCCTGTCTCAAAAAAATAATAATAATAATAAAATTTTAAAGGGCTGGGGGGGATGTAGTGGTAGTGTGCCCCTGGCTTTAGTCCCCAGTACTGGAAAAAAAATAAAAAGGGGAATTTGTGCACAAATTTAAGAAATATTTTCCGTGACCTAGAGCTCTAATGTTATTTAAGTTATTCTGGATTGTGTTTTCTTTCCATTATTAGTGGTATATATTGTACCACAACAAAATCTATATGTCACAAAATTTGATGACTATTAGATAATACAGTATTGTTGGAAATCAATTCCTTAATGACAAAACTGGTCTGCTCTCCTCATTATGTTCATGTAGCCATGAATGAATATTATTTATTGCTGGACTGAGACTGAGAAGATTATCATAATCAATTCTATTCCATTCAAGTCTATTCAAGGTGCTTTTATAAATATAAGCACAGAATAGATGGGACTAGCTGAAGTTTCAGAAACTCTATTATTTAGCTTGCTTTCAATTTATATGTGAAAAAATATGTAATCAAAAATTATCTTAAATGATCTATTAGCTGATGACATAATTAGGTCCTTGACTTTTTTTTTTCTTTTGCAGTGCTGGGTATCAAACTCAGGGCCTTGCATATGCTAGGCAAATGCTCTACCACAGAGCCACAATCCCAGCCTGGCCCTCTTTTAATTTTGATGAGAGCAAATAATTAAGAACAATCAGAAGGGAGGGAGCAAGAGGGGAGGGAGGGGGAGAAAAGAAAAAGAAAAGGTGGTTGAATGAGACGGATATCATTTTCCTTAATGCATGATTGAAGACCTGAATTGTATGAATATACTTTGTATACAAATAGTTGTATGTAAAAAGATACTAAATATATGCACTATGAGTTGTACATATTAAAAATTATAAAAATAAAATTAAAAAAAAAAAAAAAGAACAATCAGGACTGGAGTTGTGGCTCAGCGGTAGAGTGCTCGCCTAGCACATGCAAGGTCCTGGGTTCGATCTTCAGCATCACGTAAACATAAATAAGTAAAATAAAGGTATTGGGAGCCGGGCGCGGTGGCGCACGCCTGTAATCCCAGCACTTTGGGAGGCTGAGTCAGGAGGATCGTGAGTTCAAAGCCAGCCTCAGCAATGGCGAGGCACTTAGCAGCTCAGTGAGACCCTGTCTCTAATAAAATACAAAAAAGGGCTGGGGATGTGGCCCAGTGGTCTAGTGCCGCTGAGTTCAATCCCCGGTACCAAAAATAAATAAATAAATAAAATAAAAAATAAAGGTATTGTGTCCATCTACAACTAAAAAATAAATATTAAAAAAAAGAATAATCAATTTGCAAAGGGTTACTCAGTCATTATTGTCACTCAGTTTGCACATGGATGTCAACAGTTTTTTAAAAGAATATTTATTTATTTACACAATGCAATGCATTTATGTTTTCACATGGTGCTGAGGATCGAACCCAGGTTGCGCACGTGCGAGGCGAGCGTTCTGCAGCTGAGCCACAACCCCAGCCCCCGGATGTCAACAGTTTGACCTGTCTCTCTGCAAGGTACGTTAGGACAGGCAGTCTATTATAGAAAGATATTGGATGCCTGAGGCAGATGACTTTCCTTTGTCAGAGCAGGACAGCTGTGAAAGGGAAGTGGGAGAGAGACTTTCTATAAGCAGATCCCTCTGAACAAAAGTGCAAGCTGACGATGACAATATGGACACTAAAGGGCAGCCATCAGAATTTGGCTTGATGCTGGGGTCTAGAGGTAAGGTGAAAGGTGGTAGGCAAGGGGTATGTGGATAAAGCATCCAGTGAGCTGCTGGGCTCATGGCTGTCAATCCAGGGTCTTACAGAGCCAGTCAGTGGTCAGAAGGGAACTCCTTGTTCTTGCCCTGCGGAGACAGGTACCATACCTGGAAAGAGAGATTGCTGATAACAGGACTCTCCTTTTTTTCACTTGGGTACTAGAAGGGTGGAGTGGTCTAGTTCAGATTTTGGAATTCAAAGAAATTATGATATTCTGCAAGTAAAAAGCAGTTTTTTCTCCTACAAAACGGGAATAAACATTTCTCTCCTCTCAAGAGCCTTAGGAAACTTCTGTGAGACCATGAACATGAAGTGCTGTTTCTCACCAGTTTCCCACTAATTTCCTTTTGTCCTAGCCCCAGAAATCATCCCCATTTGTTTGTTTATTTAAGTGTAACAGTTTATGTTAATCGGTTCTTTTCACTTGGTAATAGAGACCAGTTTTTACTCTTTCACTGGGGTATAGGCTAAGCCCAATGAAGCTCATTTTCAGATCCTATTTAATGAAATATTTTGCTCCTCTGTAACTGTCTATTTTCATGTTCCATAGGTAAATTTTCAGTGTTATTTTGACACATTAGAAGGAGTCAATCTAAAAAATTTGGACTGAGGTTTGGTAAGAGTAGTTAAGAGTCAAGGGTCAAGACCAGGCACGGTGGCACAAGCCTGTAATCTCAGAGGTTTGGGAGTCTGAGGCAGGAGAATCTCAAGTTCAAGGCCAGCCTGGGCAAGTTAGCGAGATCCTGTCTCAAAATAAAAAGTGAAAAAGACTGGGGATGTGGCTCAGTTGTGGAGCACCCTGGGTTCCATTCCCAGGACCTCAACAACAACAATAACAACAAAACATTGTTATGTTTAGATATAAGGTGTCCCTCAAAAGGTCATGTGTGAGACAATGCAGGAATGTTCAGAGGTGATATATAATCAGATTATGAAAATTGTTAATCCTCCAAATTAGTGGATTAATCTGTTTGATGGATTAATAATTTGAAAGGGACCACTGTACTGGGAGTTAACTATAGGCAGCTAGGGTGTGGCTGGAGGAAGTAGGTCACTGGGGACATGCCTTTGGGGTTTATATTTTGTCCCTGGTGAGTGGAGCTCTCTCTCTCTGCTTCTTGGCTGTCAAGAACGAATCAGCTTTCCTCCACCATGCCCTTCTGCCATGATGTTCTGCCTCACCTTAGGCCCAGAGCTATGAAGTCTGCTGACCATGAACTGAACCTCCGAAACCACGAGCCAAAATAAACTCTGCCTCCTCTAAGTTGTTCTTGTTGGGTATATTGGTCATAGCAACGCAAAGCTTACTTACACAAAAGTCAAGGGTGAGTATATTTCTGAGGATTCCCTTCCCCAAATGGATAAAACCTTACCCTTAAACTGATTGGGAAGCTGGGACAATGACAAAAAAAAAAAAAAAAATTGTTTAGATGAGGATTTCATGTTAAATGTCTTCAGCCCTGGATAGCAAACCCTGGGTAGCAAAAAACAGGGCCACTACTCAGGGTTTGGCAAGATTTACAAGGCTTGGTTTGCCCCAGAATTTCAATAGGACAACTTGGTTTTTAGTTGATGACAACGCAATTCTAATTCAATGTGGACCTACAGGGTGGGTGGACTGCAGTCTAGAAAGAAAGATCTCCAATAGGACGTAGGAACCAGGAGGAGAGCTATGTAACAGTAAGATATCCCTGTTCTTTGTGCCCTCTGTGGGTTTTCATAACTCCCAGTTATATCCTTCTCTGAGGCCAACAACAGAACTTTTGCTCAAGTGCTTCTCAGGCTGCAAACAACATGTCAGAGAAACAAACCTTTGGGGGTTTTCAAATTGGACTTCATTCTTATTGATTTCTCAGTTACACATTTTCAGCAGACTTTGGCATCGAGAATGGATGGCAGGCAAACTGTCATTCAAGCACCTGGACTCTGTTGGGCATAGTGCTAGGCCCTTGGACGTGTTAATTTTTTCAACTTTTTTTTTTTTTTTTTTTTTTTTTTTGGTACCAGGGATTGAACTCAGGGGCACTCGACCACTGGGCCACATCCCCAGCCCTTTTTTGTATTTTATTTAGAGACAGGGTCTCACTGAGTTGCTAAGTGCCTCGCTATTGCTGAGGCTGGCTTTGAACTCGCGATCCTCCTGCCTCAGCCTCCCAAAGTGCTGGGATTACAGGCGTGCACCACCGCACCCGGCTAACTTTTTCAACTTTTAACAAATTCAAGTATTATTTATATGCAGAAAAATATATAAGTACACCAAAACAAAACAACAAAGCTGAGAGGCTGGCCACAGTGAGCTACTCAGGAGGCAGGAGGATTGTAAGTTCAAGGCCAAGCTTGGCAACTTAGTGACCAAGCATGACCCTGCCTCAATGTAAAAATAAAAAGGGCTGGGGTTGTAGCTCAGTGATAGAATGCCCCTTGACTCAATCCCCAGTACAGTAAAAAATCAAACAAACAACAACAACAACAACAAAAAAAAAACAGTCGGGCGCAGTGGCGCATGCCTGTAATCCCAGCACTTGGGAGGCTGAGGCAGGAGGATCGTGAGTTCAAAGCCAGCCTCAGCAATGGTGAGGCACTTAGTAACTCAGTGAGACCCTGTCTCTAAATAAAATACAAAAAAGGGCTGGGGGTGTGACTCAGTGGCCAAATGCCCCCGAGTTTAATCCCCAGTACCAAAAGAAAAAGAGAAAAAAACAAAAACAAAAACAAGGGCTGGGGTTGTGGCTCAGCAGTAGAGTGCTTGCCTAGCACATGTGAGGCCCTGGGTTCGATCCTCAGCACCACATAAAAATAAATAAATAAAATAAAATACTGTGTCCAAATACAACTAAAGCAAACAAACAAACAAAATCCCTCAGTGGATTACCACAAAGCAACATTGTCTGCAACCATACCCACACTGCAGAGGCTCACACTCTGTCTCTTCTGAGCATGACCTCCCTTCCTCTCAAAGACAGCCACTATCTTGGTTTAGTTTATCAACAGAATTACACCACATGTTATATTTTTGAAAAATCATCTAAGCAATTTGCAAGGAAGATATTGTTGGTCCCATTTTCTAGAAGATGAAATTAAGTACAGAGAAGTTAAGGGATTTGCCCAAGGCTGCACAGCTAATAAAAAGTGGTTAAACTGGGATCCTACTGATGTGGGTCCCGTGCCGAATTACATCCTTTCCCTGCACCATTGCCAAAATCAGAACGAAAGCTTATCAGGAGGTTCCTGCAAAAGAACCCCTTTCTCTGACTATGCCACTGCTGATTTCCAAGTAAAGATGAGGCTAGCATGGTCTTTCTCCCATGGCTTGAGGAAGTGTAGAGAGGGAACACGAAGTGGAAGTGGGGGCAGTGGTTGAGTTTCTCTGCCTGTGTGTGTGTGTGTGTGTGTGTGTGTGTGTGTGTGTGTGTGTTTCTGGGGATTAAACCCAGGCTTCATGCATACCAGGCAAGCACTCTACCACTGAGCCACAACCCCCCCTCCCCCGTTGTTTCTTGATTTCCTTCTGATCTGTGTTCAGTTGTATACCTCTCCACAGCCTGGCCACAAAGGGGCCTGTTCTATTTGATAGTTTGAATTTATTTAAAGTTGGTGACTCTGCAAGGCTGGGAACGTTTTTATACTTTCCTCCAATTTTTTGGTTGTATGGGGTAGGCAGATCATGGAGCTTTAAAAATATCCATGAGATCCAGATGGTACTTGAGTGGTTAAAGTTTGAAATATACTATTTTAAACCCACACTTCTGTTATATTCACATTCTTGAAGCTCTCGTTGATCTTCCAGTTAAACTGTTTCTCCCAAACTCATTCACAAAATTTACAGTTACTTCTGTGTAAGTCTGTGTAGATTCCAACAAGAAGATTTTGCCATATATGTGTATATATATAAACTCATAATTTGGTAATGTGTTCTATTTCTTTAAATAATAATATTATGGATATAATAAAAATGAGAGGATAGGTGCTTTGGCACACACCTGTAATCTCAGTGGCTCTTGAGGCTGAGGCAGGAGGATTGGGAGTTCAAAGCCAGCCTCAGCAACTTAGGGCCTTAGTAAGGCCCTAAGCAGCTTTTTTTTTTTTTTGGTACCGGGGATTGAACTCAGGGGCACTCAACCACTGGGCCATATCCCCAGCCCTATTTTGTATTTTATTAGAGACAGGGTCTCACTGAGTTGCTAAGTGCCTCACCATTGCTGAGGCTGGTTTGGAATTTGCAATCCTCATGCCTCAGCCTCCCAAGTGCTGGGATTACAGGTGTGTGCCACCTCACCTAACAAGCCCTAAGCAATTTAGTGAGAACTTATTTCAAAAAAGATAAAATAAAATAAAATAGGCTGTGGCTGTGGCTCAGTGGTTAAGTGCCCTGGGTTCAATCCCCTGTAAAATATAAATAAATTTTAAAAAATAAATGAGAGCAAATTTTGGCCAGTGTGGATGAAGCCAAAACAGGAAAGAGGTCAATTAAAATTAGGGAGTTAGAGAAAGAAAATGAGTGTTAGCAGCTTTTCATTGTTGTGACAAAATACTGGAGAAAAATAACTTAAAGAAGGAAACATGGTTTCAGAGTTTCAGTCCATGGTCAGCTGGCTCCGTTGCTTTTAGACTTGAAGTGAGGCCAAAACATCATGATGGAAAGACATGGCAGGGGAAAGTTGTTCCTTTCATGGCAAGCTAGAAGCAGAGAGGGAAGGAGGGAGACAGAGAGAGGCAGGCATCTGGGACTCCCAAAAGGGCATGCTCTATAGGACTGACTCCCTTCCACCACTTCCATTGGGCCAGTTTCCATAACTTCCAGTCTGAATCATTCAGTGGATTAACCCATCAATATGGTCAGAGTCCTTATGACCCAGTCACCTCCCTATGAACATTGCTATCAGGGGGACCAAGCCTTCAACCCATGAGCCTCTGGGGGACATTCCAAATTCAAATCACAGCAATGAAATGGCCTCGGGAAGGAATGTTTACACAATTTCCCTTTTGGATTCTCTACAACTTTGCAAATATACAGAGTTACCTCAGGCTATTTCTCAAGAACCTTAGAGCTGCAGTGTAGCTCCTGGTTCTGTAACCAAGAGAAAGCTCGGTGCTTGAGGCCAATCTAAGTACAAAGACAAGGTCTTAAGATAAAGAAGAGAGAAGTCTTATTGCTTTGCTAGCAAAGGAGAAATGCAGGGGATTGCTGTCCCAAGGGCTATGATTCTGCTCATCGTCAGGAACAGGGGGCTTTTATAGAGGTGATTCAGAGAAAATGAGATTAGGGAAGAGAGATCAGGAAGGAGAAAATCAGGGAAAAGAGGATCAGGGAGGAGAAGGTTAGGGAAAAGAAGAAGATCAGGGAGGAGCCGGGCATGGTGTCGCTCGCCCATAATCTCAGCACTTGGGAGGCTGAGGAAGGAGGATCCGGAGTTCAAAGTCAACCTCAGCAATGGCGAGGCACTTAGCAACTCAGTGAGACCCTGTCTCTAAATAAAATACAAAAAAGGGCTGGGGATATGGTTGAGTGCCCCTGAGTTCAATCCCCAGTACAAAGAAGAAGAAGAAGATCAGGGAGGAGAAGGTTAGGGAAAAGAAGATTGGGAAAAAGAAAAAAAACGTGTAAGTTTTAAATCCACAAGGGATATAGTCAAAGCATCAAGTGAACAAAAACAAAACAAAAGAACCAAAACTCAGAATTTATTCACTGCTTTTGCTGGGATATTCACCTTACTCTAATTCCATCAAACCCTCTCTCATCTCCCCCATACTTTATTGTATGTGGAAGTCAAAGTCAGCACTGAACAGAGAACTTATACATTGGAATCTGAGGGACTCTGAGGATTTCTGCTCAAAATACCTCCCTACTGATACTGCCATTTACTGGTGACGAGTTCTGCTCCCCCAAATGTAGAAGTCTGAACATTAGAGAAGCACGCGGAGGCAAGCATATAAAGCAGGGTTTATTTAAAAGGGGTAACATAGACTTCTCCTGGGAGGGAGAAGGGGGCCATTGCTGGTATCTTGATATCCCAAGAAGTGAGGCAGGTCTGCCTTTTTATATGTCCCAGGGCTTCCTTTGTTCTCTTGCTCTCTTCCCCTTATGTCTCTCCTTCCTGCTTACATGACCAGGACCGGTGGGATAGCCAAAAGGTGAGAAGTAAATGGACTGAAGGGGGAAGGGCAGGATGGTGCAGCCCAGGTTACATGAATTAACAACCCTATAGCTCCCTGTAGGGAGGGGCAATTCCTGGCCCAGGTTACCTTGGCAACAGGTTGGGGCAGGGGCAGGTTCTTGATCAGGGTGGAGGAAGGGCTCTGAAGAAATTAACATTCCAATCTCTCAGGGGACTGTCTCCCAACAATCTCCAGCTTCCCTGGACTCACTCAAAATTGGCTTTCTTGATCTGACCTGACTTAACATACCTATCTATACTGACTGCCTATCAGATTCTGGCTTCAGTACCAGCCTAAAATTCTACCAGTATTGTCTCTAGGTTTCCTCACAAAAATGTGAATTTGATACTTGAGCAGGACTACACATCAACTCAATTTATATGAATATAAACACATATAACATCAATATAAATTAGCATATTCTATAGACTGAGAAAAGTAATTTGTACTATTCAAACAAAATATTGAGAAATAAGCCGGGTGCGTTGGTGCACGCCTGTAATCCCAGCACTTTGGGAGGCTGAGGCAGGAGGATCTCGAGTTCAAAGCCAGCCTCAGCAATGGTGAGGCACTCAGCAACTCAGTGAGACCCTGTCTCTAATAAAATACAAAAAAAAAAAACAAAAAAAAAAAACGGCTGGGGATGTGGCCCAGTGGTCTAGTGCCCCTGAGTTCAATCCCCGGTACCAAAAATAAAAAATACTGAGAAATTGCTAGGGCTTTGATTAAACTCAATCATTCCAGCTGGGCTTGGTGGCGCATGCCTCTCCGGAGGCTGAGGCAGGAGGATGGAGAGTTCAAAAGCCAGCCTCAGCAATTTAGCAAGACCCTGTCTCTAAAAAAAAAAAAAAGGGGGTTGGGGATGTGGCTCAGTGGTCGAGGGCCCCTGAGTTCAATCCCTAGTACCAAAACAACAACAACAACAACAAAACCCAAAAATTCAATCCTTTTTTTTGTCAGGAGTTTCCTTTGTGGATTAAGCTTTTCCACTGATATTAAATGAAAGACCTTCAACAAAGGGCTAAAAGCTGGTTGAGGAAGCCTCAGGATTGTGAGGTAACAAATGCAGCAGAGCAAAATGGTAGTTTGAATTAACACAGCAGTCTTCTTCTAGGGAACAAATTGTAGCTTTTTTTTTTTTTTAAGATTTATTTATTTGCTTGCTTTAGTTGTACACAATGTAACACATTTATGTTTACGTGGTGCTGAGGATCGAACCCGGGCCGCGCACCTGCTAGGGGAGTGCTCTACCGCTGAGCCACAACCCCAGGCCACAAATTGTAGCTTTTGAGGGTAGAAAGGACATGGTCATCAGGGATGAGCTAGGCTTGGGATCTTAATGATAAACTGATTTACACTGTGAAGGAGTTTGGAGATTGAGGTGGTAGGAAGGACTAGGCAGATAGATCTAACCTGGAGAAGAGGAAATGGGTCCAGGAAGGTCCCAGCTTTTGGTGAGAGGTAGCCTCAAGGGGGACTGGAATGGGACACAGCCAAAGATCCTCTGGTTTTTAATTTTCAGTTTTTTATAATGATGTCAGTGTATTTTGTGCTGTGTCAGGGAATTCATACTCAAATGGGCATAGTAGTTGTGGTTGTCTGACTGCTAATAAGGTAGTATTATCACTAAAAATTTGGCTTGCTAATTACATACATTGTGATTAGGTTATTTCTTTTTGTATCAAATAGTGATTATACATGGTAATGACCATCTACACAGTAATGACAAGGACTCAAATACCAATGACTGGATAAATCTTGTTTTTTAAGCACTGGAAGTCTGGAAAGACGTGGCCCATGTTTGTGTCATCAGGGACTCAGGATCTTCCTGTCTTTTTGTTTAGTCATCCTGAGCATGTGTTTGTGGCCTTCCGGGTGCAAGATGGCTAATAAGACTTCCAGCATGGCCCCTGCACTCCCTGAAAGATAAAAGAAGGTGAAGGGTACAATGGGGCATACCAAGGGGGGCATTATCTGCCCCCATTTAAAGGCATTTCCCAGAAGTGCCACCCAGCAAACTTTTCCTTGTCCAGAGATCAACTTTGGGGAACCCTCCCCCACAAAATTCAGTCTAGCCATTTGTCCCAAGTGACAAAAGGTAAAAAGTAATGAAGTAAGAATGGAGTCAATATTCAGGATCACCATACTGGGAAGACAAGGGGACTAGTTCCTCAGCCCTATCTTTGGGGGACTGATTTGAGCTTCAGGTTTAAATGGAGTAAGGAACAAAAGTAGGGGGCAAGAAGTGTATGCCGTCAAGCAATCTCCCTCAAACTGTGGTCCTGCTGATCATTATCTCAGGGTTGGACAGTCCCTGTTGCCTAAGGGGATAGTGTCAGCTCTTCTCTCAGGATGTTTGTCCCTCAGACCTGCTGTTCCTGGAATCCAAGGTGATGGCCGAAGAGAATGAGAGAAAGGAAAAGATAGAAAGTCAAGATGGTCTTAGTTCCTTCATTTTAAGGACAATGGCTACTTTTACACACTGCTCAGGGATTTGGAACAGGATATTGTAAAAACTGGCAGCTGTCAATCTGTTGATTATAAAATCCTTGAAAAAATCTCAAAAATACCTTAGTTACTCTTACCTTGATGCCTTCAACTTTGAAAGGGGAGGATTACCAGCTACCAAGGTTTTTTCTTTCTTTCTTTCTTCCTTTCTTTTTTTTCTTTCTTTCTTTCTTTCTTTTTTTCTTTCTTCCTTTCTTTCTTCCTTTCTTAGTTGTAGATGGACACAATATATTTTATTTATTTAATGTGGTGCTGAGGTTTGAACCTAGTGCCTCACATGTGTGAGGCAAGTGCTCTACCACTGAGCTACAATCCCAGCCCTACCCAAGGGTTAAAGTAGCAAAGGAGAGAGATGCAAAATGAAGGCAGAGATGCCAAACTTTTTTCCTGCTTTTAGTTACCCATCAGGCATCTGCAGACCCAAGTGAAGAGTCAGTGCTTTTAGCAAAAGCAGCTGTTAAGTCCTCATTACACAGCATCAATGATAACTCATTGGACAGAACTATGTACGTGGCCATTACAGCGGCAGGAAACTTAGAAAAAAAATTTTTTTCCCCTTAGCCAGGCCTATAGCTTCTCTGAATTAAGTTGGAGATCTTTTAGTAAAAGAAAGAGTGAAAAGACATTGGGGTAGGCACCTATCACTGACTGCCAGAAACCAACGGGCCCATCCAGTGCAGGGATCCATCTTGCTATGTGGCATCCCCTGATGAGACATGGTGGCTGGTCACCAAGGTGCTGACCTGCAAAGAATAATTGTAACAGGGATTTAGAGAGTGCTTTTGCATCTCTGCCTTCATTTTGTATCTGTCTCATTTCTACCTTAAACTTTGGGTTTAAGATAGATATGTGAATCATTTAGAATGTTCATCTAAAGCTGGTTATCTTCCTCTTCAAGTTTGAAGGCACCAAGATAAGCAAAATGAAGGTACTTTCAAGATTTTCATGGACACAGTAATCAATAGATTATCATCTGCCAGTTTTTGTTAGCATAGATAGTTAGCTAGAGATGAGGAGGAATGGGAGAAGAGGGAGATGCAAGAAGGGGGGTGGTTGTAAAAGGACCCCTGACTGGCAATTGACCTGGAAGATTCAGAACGCATCACAAGACACCATAAGGACATAAATTCCTACCTCTTTTTGTGTGGGTGGGGCTGGAATAAATCCTTCTTTGGAAGGTAGGCAGACTACTCAGAGCCTAATTCCACCAAAGGAGGCCATCACATTTCTCCATAGACTTATGGGCACACATCATGTTCCTGAGGTCATGCACACACCCACAAGCTGCTCCAAGGGTCATCTGCCTGTTGATGACTTTCCACCAGTGGCACTAGGACAGAAAGGGTAAAGTGACCCAAGTACACAGGTGCATATCCCATTTTTCCATAGCGCAGGCATAAGACTCACTCAAAACGGGCAGCAGCTGCACACACTCCTGGCCCAAAGAGGCACATCTACCTGCTACTCCAAGCTTTCATGCCACTGCAGATGCCCACTTCCTATTCCTAATGAAAGCCTAAAGCCTAATTATTTTGGTGCATTTCAGTCCCTAGCCCCTCTCTTCAGGGCATATCTCATTCTCTCTTGCCTTTCACTCGCCTTGCAATAAACCTGCTCTATGTCCATCCCTGGCTTGCTGTACCTGTCCCTGCACCAGAATAACTGCCTATTTGAGGCATTACACTTAAGGAATGAGGATCACTCCATAGTCAGCTCTCATTCTCTGGTGACACTTTGGCATCCTGTTCCAGATTCTCTGGAGTAGTGCCTAGAAGTCTCCAGTCACTACCGTGAACTTGAAGAGACTAGTTCCATCTTTGTCTTCTGATTTGTCCTTTTCAGAGTCTTTCTCTCCTGTAGGGACCTTGGATTCCAGGAATAGCAGAACTGATGGACAAACATCTTGTGATAAGAGTCAACCCCTCCCCACTGGGCAATAGCAAATTCCTTTCCTTTCCTTTCCTTTCCTTTCCTTTCCTTTCCTTTCCTTTCCTTTCCTTTCCTTTCCTTTCCTTTCCTTTCCTTTCCTTTCCTTTCCTTTCCCTTCCCTTCCCTTCCCTTCCCTTCCTTCCCTTCCCTTCCCTTCCCTTCCCTTCCCTTCCCTTCCCTTTCTTTCTCCTCCTCCTTCTACACCTCCTCTCCCTCCTTTTCCTCTTCCTCCTTCTTTTTTGATACTGAGGATTGACTCCAGGGGCACTTTATCCTCAGCCTGTTTTATATTCTTATTTTTTGTGGTACTGGGGATTGAACTCAGGGGCACTCAACCACTGGGCCACATCCCCAGCCCTTTTTTGTATTTTATTAGAGACAGGGTCTCACTGAGTTACCAAGTGCCTCGCCATTGCTGAGGCTGGCTTTGAACTCATGCTCCTCCTGCCTCAGTCTCCCAAGTATCTGTGATCACAGTGCATGTACCACTGCACTTGGCTAGCAACTTTCTTATCACTGCTGACAAGGCTCTGCATGGCCCATCCAGAGATAATGATCAACCAGATCACAATTTGACCAAGACTATTTGACTACACATACTTCTTCCCCCCTTCCCTATTTAATCTGGGAGCTCTAGTTAGTGTCCCCCCTCCTACCAAAAAAAAAAAAAAAAAAAAAGAAAACAAGAAATAAAACAGGACTGATGATGTTGGTTTCCCCTGTCTTCCCAGTATAGCTGGATAAATTCCTTTTCTGCTTTACCATTACTTTTTTGTGTTTGATTTTTGGGGTGAGTGGCTGGACCTGGTCTATTGGGACTCCCCAAAGTCAGTTCCCTCTCTAGCCAAAGATTCTGGTTGGACAACCACAGTCTTTATTTATTTATTTATTGTGTGTGTGTGTGTGTGTGTGTGTGCGCGTGTATCTGGTGCTGGGGATTGAACCCAGCGCCTTGTGCATGTGAGGCAAGCACTCTACCAATTGAGCTATATCCCAAGCTCCAGACAATCACAGTCTTGAAAACATCAAGTTATTACAGATTCATATGTCTTCCTAGATATTTCTCCTGATAATAAGGATATTTTCAATTTATATAGGATTCTTTCTCCGGTTATTTAACAAGTTAGTGGGACTTTAAAATGTATTAAAATTGCTTCAGATCCATCACTGTCACAAGCCATGTTAGGAAATATTTGCCAGAAGCCAAACATTTGAACAGCTTTAACCGAGGCATCAGATAAACTACAATTACATTCAGGAAAGAACTGCTTGATGTGTGACATTAAAATGCAGTTCCCCAGGCAACTGAGCAGGAGATACATTCAATAACAACAGAGCTTCTATGAATTGCTAAAATCTTACAGAATTTGCAGCACCTTTTATTTATTTTTCACTGACAGTTAAATTACCACTTGAAAGCATCTGTTGACTAAAAAACAAATCCTCTATTCTGGATAAACTATGCATTTCTCCTGAAATAGCTACCATCTAATGTTGATAGAGGCTATCAGAGAGAAGGAATGAGCCGTAGAAATGTACAAATGGGATAGACAGCCTTGCCATCAGACACTGTCATGTTGAAGAGGACACTTTGCCAGTGTGTGATGATCAATATCCAGACCATCTTTGTTTCAGATAATAGAGAGCTGCCCTAGCATTCTCAGCACACGTAAGTTAGATAACCATTCTTGTTGAGTTGTGCCATTTCACAATGTCGAGTTGGGAATGCAGTGTGTGGGTATTTAACAGTAAATGTTATTCAGTGAAATGCACTCCTGAGGTATATTCCATCTGTAAGCAGGAGTTGCATTAAAAGCATTAAAAAATAAAAATTAAAAAAAAACTCTTGGCATTTACAGTACAGTTTTACCTAACTTAATAAAAAAAAACTTTATGTTATATAATTTGTAGGTTTTTGGTTTGTAGGTAATTTTTAGGTTTTTATTTTTTATTTTTGCAGTGCTGGGGATTGATCCCAGGGCTTCATGTATGCTAGGCAAGTACTCTACTGCTGTCTACCATTGATCTAAACCTCTAGCCAATTACTGAAAATACTTTCTCTCCTCCTCCTCCTCCTTCTCCTCCTCCCCACCCTCCTCTTTCTTCTTCTTCTTCTCCTCCTTCTCCTTCTTTTAATGGTACTGGGCATTGAACCCAGGAGCACCCAAACACAAAGCCACATCCTCAGGCTTTTTTTTTTCTTTTCTTTTCTTTTTTCTTTTTTTTTTTTTTTTTTTTTTTTTTTGTATTTTATTTAGAGACAGGGTCTCACTGAATTGCTTAGGACCTTGTTAAATTGCTGAGGATGGCTTTGAACTCAAATCCTCCTGCCTCACCCTCCTGAGCCGCTGGGATTATAGGCATGTGACACTGTGCCTGGCTTTACTTTTATTTTGAGAGAGGGTCTCACTAAATTGTTTAGGGCCTCACTAAGTTGCTGAGGCTGGCCTCAAACTTGTAATCCTCCTGCCTTGGCTTTCTGAGTTTCTGAGTTTATAGACATGCACCACTGTGCCCAGCTCAATTATTGAAAATCTTAAAACGAATCATATCCTGTTGACTTACATTATGATTTCAGAAATATTTGTTACCCTTCTGATTTTCAGTTAATGATAAGAATACTTTGAGTTTCCTCTGTGTGTACTGAGACTTAATCTTAAGTAAATAATCACATAAATACTCATTTTTTCCAAGGGATATTTGTAAGATTAAGATTCCTTTTGCATTATAAACATTCTTACTACCAATAATAACACTTATTACTTAATTTTTATGAATCTAATACTGTTGATTTCACTAACCCTTACAACAAATCTATGAGAAAGATTCTATTATTATAATACTCATTTTTATAGGAGGAAACTGAGACTTAAAGAAGCTACAAAACTTACCCATGATTAGAAGAGATAATTGATGGCACCAGGGCATGAACCCAGACAGTGTCACCATGGGTTATTTTTTAACTCCACACCACATGGCTCTCATTGTTTCTAACATGTCAGTCTACATAGTTTTTTTTTTTTTTTAGTTGTTGTTGGACCTTTATTTTATTTATTTGTATGTGGTGTCCAGAATCGAACCCAGTGCCTCACACATGCTAGGCAAGCGCTCTATCACTGAGCCACAGCCCAGCCCCTACATAGTTTTATTTTTTAAATGGCAATAGAGTCTAGAATTTTCCCCAAATCAATAGTGTGGTGTGTCGGGGCAGCACGTATGTCTTAAGGGTAGCCACATTAACATACTTGTTGAACGGCTGAACATAAGCTCTTTGAGGGCTGAGAGATTCAAATTTTCTTTTGTCCATTGCTTTATCACCTGTGCCTTGAGTAGAACCTTGTACATAGTAGATATACACTAAATCTTTGCCTGATGAGTGAATGACACCTGATCTTGGTGGCATCAGGGGGACGATCCCCCTCCACTGCTATGTAACCCTCTCTAAAGCTTATTAACTCTTCCAGGGCAGGTTAAAAGTTTGCTTTTGTTAATATCTAAAAGTACAAATATTTTGCACATTTTAGATTATAGACCAAAGAGAATCCTCTACATCTGTACCTGACTCCCAGGAATTGATTGATGTCCTGGAGAAAATTGACTCTAAGTGACAACACTTGGACGATTATGCGAAATTTTAAATTTTTCCTTCTTGGCTTGGATTCTCAACCTCAAGGTTCATAAGAACCAAGGAAAGGGAGTCGGGACTACAGCTCCACTCCAAGCCCTTCATCAAGTGTACTGAAAAGTACTTTACATCTAGGTCTCCCTTATGAACTTTCATGTGATTGGCACAACTTAGGGTGGTGGAAGACATGTGGCTTAGCTTTATTATAGCTGACTAGGGAACAAAAACTATAATTTTGCCTGCTGGGGCCATATATCCTGCTGATAGAACTAAATGCATCACATCTAAAGAAGGAACGCAGCTAAAACACCTTTCCAGATAGTGGCATTTGCCTGATTGCCTGTTCTGGGAAACAAGATTCAATCTTCATTTGGGGCTTATTCCTGGACTGGGAATGTAATGGGATTTTTTTTTTTTTTTTGTACCAGGGATTGAACTCAGGGGCACTCGACCACTGGGCCACATCCCCAGCCCTTTGTTGCATTTTATTAGAGACAGGGTCTCACTGAGTTACTAAGTGCCTCGCCATTGTTGAGGTTGGCTTTGAACTCTGCGATCCTCCTGCCTCAGCCTCCCAAGTGATGGGATTACAGGTGTGCACCATTGCGCCTGGCTGTAAAGGGATTTGTAACTCCACCTACCCTGCAGAATGAGAACCACATATTGGTTTGTTGGATTGGTAACTATGAACATTGTCCAGTGTTATTCTAATCTGAATTTCCAGTTCTTCACTTAAAGCTGGTTGAAACCCTTTGCCATTTAACTGCCATTGTACTTGTCTTAGCCTATTTGGACTGCTATAACAAAACACTTCAAACTGAGTCATTTAAAAGAAACTCAGTGATTTGTAATTATCAAACAATAAATTTGTAAGCAAATTTATTGCTCACAGTTCTGGAGGCTGAGAAATTCCAGACCAAGCACCAGTAGGTGTGTAGATATGGTGTCTGGTGAGGGTGCTATCTGCTTCATAGATGGTGCTTTTTTTTTTTTTTTTTTTTTTGATGGGATCTTGCCCAGGTTGGCTGCTGACTCCTGTGCTCAAGTGACCCTCCCATCTCAGCCTCCTGAGTAGCTGGCAATACGAGTCTGTGCCACTGCACCCTGCTACATGGTGCCCTCTTGCTGTGTCCTTACCTGGAGGAATGTGCAAAAAGCTTCATCAGGCCTCTTTTCTAAGGGCACTAATCCCACTCATGAGGGCTCCACCCTTAGGACCTACTCCCAGATGTTCCACCTCCTAATACTACTATGGGGAATTAGGTGTCAGCATATAAATTTCTTGTGGGAAGAGGGCTGGGGTTGTACCTCAGCGGTAGAGCGCTCCTAGCCTCCTAGCACATGCGCGGCCTGGGTTCGATCCTCAGCACCACGTAAAAATAAAGGCATTGTGTACAACTAACACAAACAAATAAATATTTAAAAAATTTTCTTGTGGGAAGAAACACAAACATTTGGACCATAGTACCATAAATACTATTTATTTTTTGTTTACTTATTTATTTGGTACTGGGGATTGAATCCACGGCTTCATGCATGTTAGGCAAGTGCTCTACCACTGGGTTACATCCCTAGACCCCCCAAATACTATTTTTTTTTTTTTTTTTGGTACCGGGGATTGAACTCAGCGGCACTAGACCACTGGGCCACATCCCCAGCCCTTTTTTGTATTTTTTATTAGAGACAGGGTCTCACTGAGTTGCTAAGTGCCTCGCCATTGCTGAGGCTGGCTTTGAACTCACGATCCTCCTGACTCAGCCTCCCAAACCCCCAAATACTATTTTTAAAAAATATATATATTTATTTGTTTTAGTTGTACACAATGCCTTTATTCTCACGTGGTGCTGAGGATTGAACCCAGGCAGCGCAAGTGCTAGGCGAGCGCTGTACCGCTGAGCCACAAACCCAGCCCCCAAATACTATTTTTAATAGCAATATATTCATTTTCCTTGAATTTAATACAAGAAAAAGACCTGAAGCAAATCTGAAGGAATTTATTATTAAATAAGCATTTTAAATTTTAATTTAATTTAATTTTTTATTCTTTTTTTTTTTTTTTTTTTTGTACTGGGGATTGAACTCAGGGGCACTCGACCACTGGGCCACATCCCCAGCCCTTTTTTGTTGCATATTTTTTTAGAGACAGGGTCTCACTGAGTTGCTAAGTGCCTCACCATTGTTGAGGTTGGCTTTGAACTCTGCGATCCTCCTGCCTCAGCCTCCCAAGTGATGGGATTACAGGTGTGCACCATTGCGCCTGGCTGTAAAGGGATTTGTAACTCCACCTACCCTGCAGAATGAGAACCACATATTGGTTTGTTGGATTGGTAACTATGAACATTGTCCAGTGTTATTCTAATCTGAATTTCCAGTTCTTCACTTAAAGCTGGTTGAAACCCTTTGCCATTTAACTGCCATTGTACTTGTCTTAGCCTATTTGGACTGCTATAACAAAACACTTCAAACTGAGTCATTTAAAAGAAACTCAGTGATTTGTAATTATCAAACAATAAATTTGTAAGCAAATTTATTGCTCACAGTTCTGGAGGCTGAGAAATTCCAGACCAAGCACCAGTAGGTGTGTAGATATGGTGTCTGGTGAGGGTGCTATCTGCTTCATAGATGGTGCTTTTTTTTTTTTTTTTTTTTTTGATGGGATCTTGCCCAGGTTGGCTGCTGACTCCTGTGCTCAAGTGACCCTCCCATCTCAGCCTCCTGAGTAGCTGGCAATACGAGTCTGTGCCACTGCACCCTGCTACATGGTGCCCTCTTGCTGTGTCCTTACCTGGAGGAATGTGCAAAAAGCTTCATCAGGCCTCTTTTCTAAGGGCACTAATCCCACTCATGAGGGCTCCACCCTTAGGACCTACTCCCAGATGTTCCACCTCCTAATACTACTATGGGGAATTAGGTGTCAGCATATAAATTTCTTGTGGGAAGAGGGCTGGGGTTTGTACCTCAGCGGTAGAGCGCTCCTAGCCTCCTAGCACATGCGCGGCCTGGGTTCGATCCTCAGCACCACGTAAAAATAAAGGCATTGTGTACAACTAACACAAACAAATAAATATTTAAAAAATTTTCTTGTGGGAAGAAACACAAACATTTGGACCATAGTACCATAAATACTATTTATTTTTTGTTTACTTATTTATTTGGTACTGGGGATTGAATCCACGGCTTCATGCATGTTAGGCAAGTGCTCTACCACTGGGTTACATCCCTAGACCCCCCAAATACTATTTTTTTTTTTTTTTTTTGGTACCGGGGATTGAACTCAGCGGCACTAGACCACTGGGCCACATCCCCAGCCCTTTTTTGTATTTTTTATTAGAGACAGGGTCTCACTGAGTTGCTAAGTGCCTCGCCATTGCTGAGGCTGGCTTTGAACTCACGATCCTCCTGACTCAGCCTCCCAAACCCCCAAATACTATTTTTAAAAAATATATATTTATTTGTTTTAGTTGTACACAATGCCTTTATTCTCACGTGGTGCTGAGGATTGAACCCAGGCAGCGCAAGTGCTAGGCGAGCGCTGTACCGCTGAGCCAAAACCCAGCCCCCAAATACTATTTTTAATAGCAATATATTCATTTTCCTTGAATTTAATACAAGAAAAAGACCTGAAGCAAATCTGAAGGAATTTATTATTAAATAAGCATTTTAAATTTTAATTTAATTTAATTTTTTATTTTTTTTTTTTTTTTTTTTTTTTGGTACTGGGGATTGAACTCAGGGGCACTCAACCACTGGGCCACATCCCCAGCCCTTTTTTTTTTTCATATTTTTTTAGAGACAGGGTCTCACTGAGTTGCTAAATGCCTCACCATTGCTGAGGCTGGCTTTGAACTCGCAATCCTCCTCAGCCTCCCAAGTGCTGGGATCATAGGTGTGCGCCACCATGCCCGGCTTCTTTTATTTTTTTAAATATTTATTTTTTTTAGTTGTGGTTGGACACAATACCTTTATTTTATTTATTTATTTTTTATGTGGTGCTGAGGATTGAACTTAGGGCCTCACACATGCTAAGCAAGCGCCGTACTGCTGAGCCACAACCCCAGCCCTGAAATAAGCATTTTTTTAAACCACAAATAATAATTCTTTAACAGTCCCTGTAAAGTTGGCATGGTGGCACATGCATAGCTACTCTAGGAGGCTGAGGTCGGAGGATGCTTAAGCCTACTATTTCAAAACCAGCAGCAACACAGTGAGATGCTGTCTCAAAACTCAACAAAATAAAACAATCCCATTGCAGTTTTAAAAAGTAATAAACTGCCGGGCGCGGTGGCACACGCCTGTAATCCCAGCACTTTGGGAGGCTGAGGCAGGAGGATCGCGAGTTCAAAGCCAGCCTCAGCAATGGCGAGGCACTTAGCAACTCAGTGAGACCCTGTCTCTAAATACAAAAAAAAAAAAAAAAAAAAAAGGGCTGGGGATGTGGCCCAGTGGTCAACTGTCCCTGAGTTCAATCCCCGGTACCAAAAAAAAACAAAACAAAACAAAACAAAAAAGTAATAAGCTGGGTGTGGTGGTGCACACCTGTAATTCCAGATACTTGGGAGTGTGAGGCAGGAAGATCACAAGTCTCAGCAATTGATAGAGACCCATTCTCAAAATAAAAAATAAAAAGGGATGGGGATGGCCGGGCGCAGTGGCGCACGCCTGTAATCTCAGCACTTGGGAGGCTGAGGCAGGAGGATCGCAAGTTCAAAGCCAGCCTCAGCAATGGTGAGGTACTTAGTAACTCAGATAAAATACAAAAAAAAAAAAAAAAAAGGGCTGGGGATGTGGCCCAGTGGTCAAGTGCCCCTGAGTTAAATCCCCAGTACCAAAAAGAAAAAAAAAAAAAAAGGATGGGGATGTAGTTCAGTGGCAAAACACCCCAGGTTCAATCCCCAGTACTGGGAAAAAAAAATTATAAAAACCAGGAAGAGATTTGTATTGTTGTTTTGTTTTGTTTATTTTGCTTTGGGTCATACTGGGGATAGAGCCTGGAGTGCTTTACCAATGAGCTACACTCCCAACCCATTTTGAGACAGGGTCTTGTTAAGTTCCAAGGCTGGCCTTAAATTTGGCAATCTTCCTGCCTCATCCTCCTGAGTCATTGGGATTACAGGCATGGGTTACCATGCCTGGTAAGTCAATTACTTTCTTTTTTACTGTCATATTTTAGTTTAATTAATATTATCAACTGTCTATCTCTCTCCTCTCTCTCTCTCTCTTTTTTTTTTTTTTTTTTTTTTTTTGAAGAGTGAACACTGTGTGTTCCTTTCTCCAATTCTTGGGTTTGTTTATTTATGTTCGTATTCTTATTGTCCAGATTCATATCCTTCATATTCTGTTTGATAATAATGATTCCCAAAGTTACTTATCATTACTATTATTATTATTTATAGTTGAGTATTTTAAATTGATTTATATTTAAATATTCACATAACTTTTTCATTTTAGAGCTATTTTTTATTTTCTCTTAATTAGCAGGACATCATGTCAGATGGTTTTTTACATTTACATTACATTATAGGAGATGCGGCTTCTGAGTTAATACATATTTGAGATGATCTACCTGTTGCCTTTATACTTGAATATTTTCCTGAGTGTGTGTAACTTACTTTCCTTAAATCTTTGCAGACTGGCAATAATATTCCTAGGGAAAAATTAGAGGCTAACCTATGTCTGTACGTATTACCTTATAGGTAATTCTCTTTTTAAATTTTTTTTGTTTTTGGCCTGTATACTTGAAAAACTTTTTGTTGGTACTTTCTTTATTCTCTCTCTCTTTTTTTTTTTTTTTTTTTTTTAATCAGGGATTGATCCCAAGGGTGCTACATCTTTAGCCCTTTTTATTTTTTATTTTGAGACAGGGTCTTGTAAAGTTGCTTAGGGCCTTGCTAAGTTGCTGAGGCTGGCTTTGAATCTGTAATCATCCTACCTCTGCCTCCCAAGCTGTTGGAATTGTAAGCCTGAACCCCCGTACGTGGCATTTTTTTTAATTCTTGAAGCTTATTCAACTTGTTAAACGTTGTATCTCACATTTTTCTAGAACATTTTCTTCACAAAGCTTTTTTTTTTTCAGACCTTTGCAAATTGTATGTTAGAGTCTGGATCTTAACTATCCCCCAAAGACTCACCAGCCTATGGCACTGTTGGGAGGTGGTGGGGCTTTTAGGATACAGAGGCCTACTGAAGGAAGTTGGATCACTGCGGTTATGCCCTTGAAGGGGATATTGGAATCCAGGGCCCTTCCTCTTCCTTGCACTGCTTCCTAGAGACCACAGAAAAAACGGGCCTCCTCTACTACTTTGGCAGGGATGCCATGATATACCGTGCTGTCACAGGACCCAAAACAATGGGGCCAACTGCTCATGGATTGAAACCGCTAGAATCAGGAACCACAATAAATCTTTCCTCTTTAAGTTGGTTATTTTAGGTATTTTGTCATAGCAACAAAAAGCTAACACATTATGTTTTTAATTTTTTTGAGAAATATCATTTTTATTGAAATGTAATTCCCACATCACAAAATTCATGCTTTCAAAGTATATAATTCAAGCTGGGCGTGGTGACGCATGCCTGTAATCCCAGCACTTGGGAGGCTGAGGCAGGAGGATCGAGAGTTCAAAGCCAGCCTTGGCAATAGCGAGGCACTTAGCAACTCAGTGAGACCCTGTCTCTAAATAAAATATAAAATAGGGCTGGGGATGTGGCCCAGTGGTCGAGTGCCCCTGAGTTCAATCCCTGGTACAAAAAAAAAAAAAAAAAAAAAAAAAGAAAAAAAAAAAGTAGATAATTCAGTAGTTTTAGTATATTCACAAAGTTACTTAACTATTACCATTATCTAAGTCCAGAAAATCGTCATCATCCAAGAAGAAACCTCTGACCTTTTAGCAGTCATTTCCTATTTCCCATTCTCCCCTAGCCTCTGTAAACAGCTAGACTACTCTCTGTATTTGCTTATTCTAGATATGTCATATAAGAGAGTCACACAATATGTGGCCTTTTGAATCTGACCTTTTTTCACTTGTTATAATGTATTCAAAGTTCCTTCATGTTGTAGGATATATTAGTACATCATTCAGTTTTTTATGGCCAAGTAATATTCCACTGTATGTATATACCATATGTGTTAATCAGCTTTTTGTCACTATAACAAAATACTTGACACAGAATACTTATGCAGGAAAGGAAGTTTATTTAGCCCATAGTTTTGTAGGCTTTAGTGCATAGCACCTGCATCAGCTCAGTTCTGATGAAGACCTCATGGCAGATGTTGGATAGTAATGGTGGAAGCCCAAGCAATTGCATCCCAAACCAGAGGCTAGCCTGGGGTCCCTCAAACCTTTTGAGGGCATGCCCCCAAATGATCTAAGGACCTTCTACAAGGCCCTACTTCATAGCGGTTCCACCTCTTTATACCACAACCTGGGGATTGACACTCCAATCATAACGGACCCTGGTGGGGGGAACACAAACTATGTCCATGTCACTGTACCACACTTTGTTTATTCATCAGTTGATGGACATTTGGGTTGTTTCTACTTTTTTTTTTTTTTTTTTTTTGGTACTGGAGATTGAACTCAGGGGCACTCGACCACTGGGCCACATCCCCAGCCCTTTTTTGTATTTATTAGTATTTATTAGAGACAGGGTCTCACTGAATTGCTAAGTGCCTCGCCATTGCTGAGGCTTGCTTTGAACTCGTGATTCTCCTGCCTCAGCCTCCCAAGTGCTGGGATTACAGGCGTGCGCCAGCCGGTTGTTCCTACTTTTTAGCTATTATGAATAATGGTGCTATGAACATTCATGTAGAGGTTTTTATGAGGATGTAAATTTTCATTACTCCTAGGTTTATACCTAGCTGTGCAATTGCTGGGTCATACAGGAACTCTGTGTTTAATCTTTTGAGGAACTGTCAGGCTGTTTTCTAAAGCAGCAAATCTACTTTATATTCTTGCCAGCAGTGTATTCCAATTTCTTCACATCCTCATTGACCCTTGTTTTTTATCTGTTGATTTGAATGTAGCCTTCTTAGTGGGTGTAAAGTAGTATTCACTGTGATTTTGATTTGCATTTCCCTCATGGCTAATGATGTTGAACATCTTTTTATGTGCTTATTGGCCATGTGTATTTTTTATTGTTTTTGCAGAAATGTCTATCCACATCTTTGTCCATTTTAAAATTAGGTTATCTGTGTTTTTATTTTTTAGTTCTTAGTGGTATTTGTTGGTTTGTTTTGTCTATTTTTTTGGTGTTGGGTATCAAATCCAGGACCTCCCACACTCAAGACAAGTGTTCTACCACAGAACCACATCCCCAGCCCCTTTGAATTTTTATTTTGTTTTGTTTTGTTTTGTTTTCAGTACTGGGGATTGAACCGAGGGACATTTTACCACAGAGCTACATTCCCAGCCATTCCCCTTTTAATTTTTTATTTTGAGACAGGGTGTTATTAAGTTGCTCTGCCTGGCCTGGAACTTGCCATCCTCCTGCCTCAGCCTCCCCAGTGGCTAGGATCACTGTATGTGCCACCACGCCCAGCTGTATCCCTACATTTGACAGACTTAGTGAGACACTTTAGGATTCTATTGACTCCACAGTCCGGCTTCTGAGAGTTAGAGGTAGAATAAGGACACTTTCTTGTGTACCTTCTACCTTTATCCAGAGTCTCCTCCCAAGTTTGAATTTCACATATAGAATTTCCATCAAGTTCACTTAAAGAAATTTGCTTATTTCCAATTGCTACCACTAAACAGCTAATGTTAGGTAATCTGTTACCCTTGGCAAGTGACTGGATGACATCGCTATAGCCTTGCCAGTCTTGTGACACTGTGTGTCTCTCTTATTTGCTTCTTTGTATGCCATTGCCCTAGAAATGGAAACAATTTTTGGAAAAATTCCTTGACTTTTTGGCAGAAAGAAACTCCCAGAATGGGTGCAACCTGGAAATGAGTCCCTTATTGGGTTAGAAACATGGGTTCTGTTATAATTCCTGAATACAAATGCTCTTAGTTTTACGATTGAACTATTTTGGGGGCTGGGGATTTACTGGCAATTGAACCCAGGGTTGTTTTACCATTGAGCTACATCCCCAGTCCTTTTTAATATTTTATTATTTATCTATTATGGTACTGGGGGTTGAACCCAGGGGTGCTGTACCACTGAGCTACAGTGGTACAGGGTCTGGCTAAGTTGCCAATGCTAGCCTCAAACTTGCAATTCTCCTGCCTCAGACTCTGTAGTTGCTGGGATTACAGGTATGTGCCATTACACCTGGCATATAAAACTATTTTGTGCTAATAAATTCTGCAGAGCATACCCTTCTCCTTTAGTTTATGCCTTCTCTTTCTCTTGCTGCTACTTATAACCAACCCTGCCAACTATCTACATTTTGCTATATTAACTGTTCATATAATGTTGCTGATTTTAAATCTTCTTTGTATTACCTTTGGGCCTTGGCTAAAAGGCACTGCTGTTACCAAATGAGGCCCATTTTACGTGCCCTGCAGTATGCCAATCATTGGAATGATGAGTTTTACAAAGAGTTTATTCAAGAGGTGCCAGACATAAGACTGTGGGAGCCCCAATTCTCAAAGCTACCTCTCTGAGGATGAGGTCTAGGGGTATTCATGGAATACAGAAACAGGATGGTCTGAGGCATGGGGAAAGGTGATGGGTGGTAAGGAAAAGTGAAGAAATCAGTCGTCTGTGTGTGCCTAATCAAACTTCATTGACTCTTCATAGGACACATGTTCAGAAAATGGTGGTGTTAATGTGTTCTGAGGGTGGAGGCCCTCTGACATCAAAAGGTCACTCATCAGATACTTGAGCATGAAGGGTTGGTAGTTTCAGGTGGTTTGAGCTACATCTACCTTACCAAAAAACAACTTAGGCAACCGTCATCACCCTGATTTTTATATATAGGTATTACCCATAGCACAGCTAATAGCAGCATATTGCTTAGCTATGTGACATTTAAAATTGGAGATAAAAGCAGGTTACTAAAAGCAAGTGAAGCTAAAAGATTTATTCAGGTTTTCCCTTGGTTTCATTGCCCTCATTTTACAAGTAAATATACAGCATGGATCCAGAGATTCTGTATTAGAAATTGATGCCTCAGTGGCAGTATTTAAAAGAAAAGGTTAATTTCTAGGTAAAAATTTCATTAGAAATCAACTTTGGGAGGCTGGGGTTGTGGCTCAATGGCAGAGCGCTCGCCTAGCATGTGCACGGCCTGGGTTCAATCCTCAGCACCACATAAAAATAAATGCATTGTGTATAACTAAAGCAAATAAATAAATATTAAAAAAAAAAGAAATCAACTTTGGGGACTATGAAATTAGTTAATGTTTACAAATGTTTTCAAAGGAAGACAAAAGATTACCACTAAAAATTCTTATCGAAAACATAGCCATTTAATTCCTTATTTTTAAATTATCTTGTTTGGTGTCTTTTTTTTTCACTTGTGAAATGCAAGTCCATCCTTTGAATATTGCCTCCAGCTATGCTTCTGTTTGAGACCCAGTAGTTAATTCTGATGGGGAGATATCAGTGGAGAATGGACAGAGCTACTGGAGAGAAAAAATGATGATGGGGAAAAAAACACAACAAGAATTAGGAAAGTGACAAGAGACTTTTCAAGGAATGTTCATATTTCTTGATTTATGTAATTTGGCATCTAAAGCATATAGGAATTCAATAACTATCTTTAAAAAAATTCACTGGGTTCAATCCTTAGTACCACCCCAAACAAGACAAAACAAAACAAAAAAATGTCAATGACATTACTATTTCATCATTTTATATGTATACACACACACACATATAGTTTTTGGTACTGGGGATTGAACTCAGGGGCTCTCGACCACTGGGCCACATCCCCAGCCCTTTTTTGTATTTTATTAGAGACAGGGCCTCACTGAGTTGCTAAATGCCTCGCCATTGCTGAGGCTGGTTTTGAACTTGTGATTCTCCTATCTCAGCCTCCCAAGTGCTGGGATTATAGGCGTGCGACACTGCGCCTGGCTGTACCTTTAGAATTTTTTGGTAGTTGTGTATGGACAGAATGCCTTTATTTTATTTGTTGATTTTTATGTGGTGCTACAGATCAAACCCAGTGTCTCACACATGGTAGGCAAGCACTCTGCCACTGAGCTACAGTCCCAGCCCTTATATGTACTTTTATATTCATATTTATACTTATATTTTGCAGTGCTAGGGATCAAACCCAGGGCCCAGTGTGTGCAAGGCAAGCACTCTGCATTTTCTCTGTTTTATACTGAAGGTGCTTCTGAGGCCAGACAATGTTCATATTTCTTCCCTGGATGTTTGGAACACGGCTATTTTTTTTTTTTTTTTTTTTTTTTTTTTGGTATTGGGGATTGAACTCAGGGGCACTTGACCACTGGGCCACATCCCCAGCCCTTTTTTGTATTTTATTAGAGACAGGGTCTCACTGAGTTGCTAAGTGCCTTCCCACTGGTGAGGCTGGCTTTGAACTCGTGCTTTTCCTGCCTCAGCCTCCCAAGTGCTGGGATTACAGGCATGCCACACAGGGCTATTCTTAGAACAGGCATCCAATAAATACATATTATAAATTACAATGATAGAGCTACTTTATTGGTATAGAATAATTATAGGGGCTACTGTCCTGGTTTTCTGCGATAATACTTCTGTATAAATGAGTCAGAAAATTAGCATTTGAAACTCTCTGAAGCAAATAAGTTATTAATTTGACACACACATTTGACATTATGATATAATCCTTCAGGTAAGCCAAAAGATTCTTTTTTTTTTTTTTTTTTTTGTGGTACCAGGGATTGAACTCAGGGGCACTCGTCCACTGGGTCACATCCCCAGCCCTTTTTTGTATTTTATTAGAGATAGGGTCTCACTGAGACCTATTTCTATTTTTCTTGCTAAGTGCCTCGCCATTGCTGAGGCTGGCTTTGAACTTGTGATCCTCCTGCCTCAGCCTCCCAAAGTGCTGGGATTACAGGCGTGCGCCACCGTGCCCGGCTTATTTTTTTTTAATCTCAAAACAATCAAAGCAGATGTCACTGGTTAAGAGTACATTTGATCAATAGCATTTCACAATTTGTACAAACATCTGGGTAATGAAGGTTTGCACATCACTTTAAATGGATTGAGTGCCAAATTTCTCAAATGCATTTCCACAAAATGCAAAATGTTGTTGCCTTTATTTTTTTTTTTTTTTTTTTTTTTTGGTGGAGGTGGGTACTGGGAATTGAACCCTTGAACCAGGGGAGCTTTACAACTGAACTATATCCCCAGCCCTTTTTATTTTTTATTTTGGGACAGGGTCTTACTAAGCTGCTGAGGCTGACCTTGAACTTGTGATCCTTAGCCTTGTTGGTGGCTGGTATTACAGGTGTGGGCCACTGCAACCAGTGACAAATGGGTTTTGAATGAAAGCCCTAACTGTTCTTCATTTGTGAATTAATTTCTCCAGGGTCAAAGTTCTGGCCCCCAGAAAAGTTACCCACAGAGGTAACTTTTTAATCCAGAGGTAAGACAGTGATAGAGAAAGAACTTATTACTTAAGTTATCTGATGATGTCAGGGATTTTTCACCTAAGGAGCTCTCTTGCAGTAGGCTGATTTAGGGGAGGTTTATAAAGGAGATGGGTGATGGAAGATTAGTGGGCACCTCCTTATAGGTGGAGGTTTGCGGTCAAATGAGACACCTCTGATCCTAACCTCCTAGTTACAAGATGTTTCTGAGGTTTGCAAATTTCAGAAACAGAGATGATTATTTCCTCGGACTATTCTTGCAACTGATTAGTTTGGCTACATGCAGTTTCTGACATTACACAGGGAACAGGCTAGAGGAGGGTGGTTGCCCCCAGGCCCCTTGGCTGATCACCAAACTCATGGTAATGAAAAAGATAGTTTACCTGATCCTTGAAGTAAAATAGGGAATTGGTCTTGAGGTCTGGTGTCTGTGCTTGGCTTCAGGAATAATATTTTTCTAGGTATAGTGACTCACGAAAGGGCCACTTAGTGCCACACATGCCCTTACAATGGCCAGAGGTTTCTCCTATGGTGGCACGTGCTTTGGACACATTTAAAACTAACAAACAAGTGTGAAATTACAATATTGTCTTAAAAGCACAAGAGTTGGTTAGCTTATCACCAGCACATCTCCCTCTCTTCTTGCTCGGGCAAGACCACCTGTTTGCTCATCCTTTACTGGGCGAGGAGACCATAGCACTTACAATGCAGCGCCCTGTTTTCCCTAAGAAAAGTGAGGGCGGACCGGGCGCCCAGACAATGAATGCCAAGAGGCCGGATTCGGACTCGGCTTGTCCCACATTAAGACCCAAGGGATCCACTTGCTCAGCAGGTTGTCTTGGGCCTCCGCCTCTCTGGAGGGCCCACCCCAAGGGCAGGGCGAGGGGCCGGAGCGAGCGCCGTGACGCGCACCGGCCCGGGCCAATGGGAGCACCCCGTGGCGCCGGCCAAGCCGCCGGGCCATAAAAAGGAGGCGCTGCCGGTCTCTGCAGCTGGCGGCGGTCCTTGACTCGAGCGTGTCTCGGCCAGGTCGCTTACCTCCCTCAGGTGATTCGGGCCACAGGTCACTGCCGGCGGCCCCCTGCGAAGTTTAGCTGCACCCCCCTGAGGCGCCCCGGGGTCTCCCCGAGCGGTAGCAGCGGGACCATGGAGAAGGGCCCGGTTCGGGTGCCGGCGGAGAAGCCGCGGGGAGCCAGGTGCACCAATGGATTTCCCGAGCGGGAGCCGTCGCGGCCCGGGCCAAGCCTGCCGGCGGAGAAGTCCCCGCGGCCCGAGGCCAAAAGCCCCCCGCCCGCGGACGGCTGGAAGGGCGAAGCCCCCCGCGGTGTGGAGGACAACGAGCTGAACCTCCCCGACCTGGCGGCCGCCTATTCGTCCATCCTGCGCTCTCTGGGCGAGGACCCCCAGCGGCAGGGGCTGCTCAAGACGCCCTTGAGGGCGGCCACGGCCATGCAGTTCTTCACCAAGGGCTACCAAGAGACCATCTCAGGTCAGTGCGCCCGCCGGCCGCGTCGGCGCCGGCTACTGGGGCGTGCGGGGAGCGGGGACGTGGCTGCGGGGAAACCCGCGCCGGCCCCAGGAAGTTTCCGGAGTTGCCTCACTCCGGGCGGAGGGAGCCCAGTGCTGTCACCTTCGAACCCCGCCCTCCGTGCTGGCCAGCCGCCCGGAGGCGAGGATCCAGTGTGCGGCGCATTTCAGGCGCCCAGGAGAGCGGCGGCCTCGCTACCCCAAGACCCGCTGTAGCTGTCCTCACAGGGTCCTCCCCGCTTCCAGCACGCGACCTCCCCTCTTGAGCCTGGGGCTGGGGTTCCTGTGGGCGGAACCGCTGTCACCGAGCTCCCCGGCGGCGGGCGGGAATCTGCTGCTGCCCTTCTCACCTGAGCGCCCAGAACCCGGTGCTTGAGACACTAACAGAACACAACTTGCGCTTGATGAGGATCGCCGACGCACTTGTTGGAAATGACAGGTTCCTGGGTCGTTTCTTTTCTTGAGACCTTCCTGACCCTGCTTGTCCACCTCCTTTTTGGTAGATCTTGGGGTGAAGGAAGCCCTGGCTTCGTGTGCTTTGATCACCCAGAATTCCTCCTCCGCAAAATCAGGGATCTGCATTCTGATTTATTTACCAGGGGTCTGGGGTCTTCAGAGAGTTGTAATTCTCTTTCATGCACCTCAAGTTTACTTTAGCTCAGGACTTTTCCAAAAACTGGCACAGTTTAGAGTACAGGCTTCGCTGGAGTTTGAGGTGTGGGGTTT
This sequence comes from Tamias sibiricus, assembly GCA_025594165.1. Classification (NCBI taxonomy): domain Eukaryota; kingdom Metazoa; phylum Chordata; class Mammalia; order Rodentia; family Sciuridae; genus Tamias; species Tamias sibiricus. The sequence continues at coordinate 53,820,117 of CM046659.1, forward strand.
CTTGGGCTAATTTGCTGCTGAAAGCCTCCCTTCTTTTCCTCCCTCTAAAGAAAGAAATAGATTCTCAGCTGATGTTCCAGAGTCCCCTCCCTCCAAGTCAGCTGGGTTGACCCAGTGTAGTCTGGATGCCTGTCCAGCTTTCAGCGGTGGGTTAGCAGTCAGTGTGGGTAGCAGTCAGGGTGAAGGGGAGTGGAAAATAATCCAGGAATGCCTGTTTATCAGGCGAGCAGTGTTGTTATTTTATTTATTTTTAAAAATCTTCTGGTATCGTTGGCTGTGATCAAAGTCATTATTCTTCAGTCCACGTCTTCTGTATGTATTGGTGACATTTATTTGTGTGAAGAAGCCTCTGCCTTTACCGTTTCTCCTAGAAAAAACAGTACTGTCCCTGTTGTTTTCCTGAAAGAGTATGGACCAACTTGGAGAATACATCCTGGGAAGAACAAAGTTATTTTTGCCCAGACTTCCACACCCCAAAGGAAGGGTGGGAAATCAAATCATGAGAGGGGTGGGGCGCCAAGAGGAAATGATATTATATCCTAAAGCCAAGAAATGGACCTCTAATCCCTTGACTTGGCAAAAGTTTGGAGAGTTTCAAAATGCAAAGGCTAAAGAATAAATGGTTCTCTTTTCTGTGAGTTCAGTTGTCCCAGAGTAAATATTCTGGGATATAAAGAAGAAGGCCCTTTAGGGATCTTGCTCTTTCTGTCTCTTGCAGATACAGGAGGAAGAGGTGTCTCCACAGCCGTGGCAGGACATACATGGTCTGTAACACAGCAAGGGAGGGACAGGCCACAGACTACCAAAAGTAACCCACAGGTTTACTTGAGAAATAGCAGCACCAGCAGCTTGTCTCATAAACCAAGATTCAGCTAAAGAGGACTAAAGTCTCTAAAGAGCACTTGATTCTATCTTGGAAAACTGTTCTAATCAAGTGTTAATTTATTATTTAAAAAGTCTGTGGAGGGCTGGGGATATAGTTCAGTTGGTAGAGTGCTTACCTTGCGTGCATGCACAAGGCCCTAGGTTCAATCCCCAGTACCACCCCCCCACACACAAAAGTCTGTGGACCTAGAAATGAGGCAGATTAGTGATTGCCAGCTGAGGAAGAGGAGAGAATGGGAAGTGACTGCTTAATTGTTAATGGCATGGGACTTCCTTTTAGGATGATAAAAATGTTCTAGGATGAGAGTGATGATGGTTGTATAGTATCGTGAATGCTGCAGAAACATACACTCTAAAATGGCTAAAGTGAAGAATTTTGTGTCTATTTTACTATGATAAAAAGCTCATAGCCCTTATTTAAGATAATGACTGACTATTAATGGAATATCTTAATGGGCTCAGTGCTTGCATGGATGCTCTTGGTTAATCCTCAACTTTGAATGAGGTGAGCACTGTTCTCTTATCCCATGACATGGAAATTGAGGCAGAAAGGTTGACAGTTTCCAAGTGGGAGAGCCAGGCAGCCAGATGGCTGAACTCTTCAGGGCTTATTTCCTTATGTTACAACACAGGGAGATAAATCAGTGTGCCTTTATCTACCAAATACTTCAATCTGTGAGCTGGGTTACCAGCATTAGAAACAAACAAGCAAGCAAAAATAGTGGAGTAGAATGGATAAGATCAGTTCATCACATGCAATAAGATGTAGTAAGGATAAAGATTTTAGGGAACTTACAGGTATGATTTGTGTGTATGCATGCATGCATACTCACTGACTCCACGCGTAGAATGCACTTCTCACTGGGGTTTCAGTCAAAAGTTTTAAGAGATATATAATTAAAGAGGATTGAGTGGAGAGAATAGCAAGGTCGATACTGAGTTTAAAGAAATGAACCTGAAATGGTGGTTTTCCATGTCTTAGACCAACCAGGGTGGGAGAGAGAAGGAAGGATACTGGTGGGAGAAGCGAGTGGCAGGAGGAGTCATACCTTTGTCTGTAGAAAATATAGAAGCAGTAATAGACAATCCTGCACAATTCTCAATTTTTATTTCTTTTGGAGCATAAATCAATGACTACTATAGATTATTATTATTATTATTATTTATTTATTTATTTATTTATTTATTGTGGTACCGGGGATTGAACTCAGGGGCACTCGACCACTGGGCCACAACCCCAGCCCTTTTTTGTATTTTTTTATTAGAGACAGGGTCTCACTGAGTTGCTAAGTGCCTCGCCATTGCTGAGGCTGGCTTTGAACTCGCAATCCTCCTGCCTCAGCCTCCCAAAGTGCTGGGATTACAGGCGTGCGCCACCACACCCGGCTATAGATTATTTTTAATAGGAATAATCTTTGAAACTCATTTCTAAGCTTGTGAACAGATATAGGACCTTGTTTAATTTATATTCTGCATATTAATTTTTGGTTAATATTGTCGATGTGTTAGAAAATATAAATTTGGCCAGGGTGCAGTGGTGCACACCTGTAATCCCAGTGACTTGTGAGACTGAGGCAAGAAGATTGCAAGCTGAGGCCAGTATAGTAACTTAGTGAGACCTTGTCTCAAAAAATTAAAAAAAAAAATGACTGGGGATGTAGCTTATTGGTAAAGTGTTCCTGGGTTCAATCCCTAGTGCCAAAAAAAAAAAAAAAAAAAAAAAAAAAAAAGAAAAGAAAATGTAGGTTAGTATTTCACATTACCCAAGTCGTCGTCGTCATCGTCGTCATCTTCTCCTCCTCCTCCTCCTTCTTCTTTCTTCTTCCAGTTCCCTCCTCTTGTGTGATTTGAGGCAAGTTTCTGATGCTCTAAGGAATTTGTCATCCTCCCCACACTGAAGCTTCTCTCCATGACCCTTGCCCCAGCTTTCTAGTGTGTTCTCATGGAAGCATCTGTGGTTGCCCATGACAGGGCTATGTCACAGTTGTACAGTTCTTCCTGTTTCTGTTCACTTTGGCTGTAGCTTGTAGGTGGAGTGGGCACCAGCAGCTCTCCAAGGACCTGGAGAATCTAGCATCATATGCTGATCCTTGGACCAACTTAGACCAACTCATCTTTATCTGTTTCTGTCCCATTTCAGTATAGCCATATCCTATTTCTCTTATGTATTCAATTTTTATCTTGGTGAGTTCTTTCCATACAAGGGCCCTTTCCTGTATGTTCACTCTCCTTTTATTCAGAACCTGCACTGAAATAAATTATAGAGTGTCCACTACACCCCGAGGTCTTTGGCCTTTATGCCACTGTGACTGACCCTTCCTATTCCCTGTCCCCTCCCAGATATAAAAAGGAACAACCTTTTTAGAGAGCATTGTCTACCAAATGTTCAGTGGGTACAACTTGTACTATCAGTTGTCTTTTTTTTTCTTCTTCTTTTTTTTAATACTGGGGAGTGAATCCAGGAACACTTAACCACTGAGCCACATCCCCAGCCCTTTTTTGTAATTTATTTAGAGACAGGGTCTCACTGAGTTACTTAGGGCCTCAAGTTGCTGAGGCTGGCTTTGAACTCAATGATCCTCCTTCCTCAGCCTCCTGAGCTGCTGGGATTAAAGGGATGTGCCACCACGCCGGGCTCAGTTGTCCTTTTTAAAATGAGTTTATGGGAGTACACAAAAGTCTTGACTCTGTCACATTTTCTAGTTAAATTAGGTTTTAGCTTGTCTTATTGAAACTGCCAAGACAGCTTTCTTAATCAGGTTGACAGTGTCTCCAAATCTGGGAAGTGTGGATATCATCTAACTTGAGGAGATGGCACCAGAGGTGACTAACTCCTTGACTGTTTCCCCCTTTGGGGCTGAGGAGGCACAGGCATGCACAGTAAGTCAGGTCCCCTCCTCAACCATGTTCCCTGCCAGATTGTCTGTGTTCTTTGAGGATTATGCAAGACAATCAGATACTTCATTTATACAAGAATGAGTCTTAGCTACTTCATACTGAAATGTGGTAGTCACAAAAGATTTTTCTTTTTGAATCACAGACCTCTCTGATTGATTAAACCAGGCTGCTCTGCTGAACTAAATATTGTAACAGTTTCTAGCATGTAAAAGGGACAAAAAGTCAAATAATTTACTATTCCCTCTTACATCTTTGGTGGAAGATGAGTTTATGTCCCAAGTTTTAAAGTATATTGTAGAAAAGTTCATTTTCTACAAAATAAAAGTGCTGTTTTGAATGTTCAGCTTGTTTAAATCTTGACTAGTAATTTGTTTTTAATTTTGTTAGTTGATGCTCATATTCAGTTTAGGTCTATTTGCTGCTAGAAAAAGCACCGTGAATATGAGGGGGAAAATAACAAAGCTGTTGATATGACTAAAATTTGCAAGTAATCTAAATGGATTGAAACTATTAAGAAGTTATCTAGAATTGGGAAGAAAAGCCAGTCCTAATAGTTCCTTTTAAAAATATGTTATAAGGGCTGGTGTGGCTCAGCAGTAGAGCGCTCGCCTAGCACGTTCGTGGCCGGGGTTCAATCCTCAGTACCACATAAGAAAAAAGTCATTGTGTACAACTGAAGCAAATAAATAAATAATTTTAAAAAATGTTAAAAGAACAAATTAAAAAAAAAAAAACAACATTATCTATACCTGGGGTTGGTGGCACATGCTTGTGATCCCAGCTACTCTGGAAGCTGAGGCAGGAGGATCCAGAGTTTGAGCCCAGTCTGGGCAACTTAGGGAGACCCTGTCTCAAAAAATAAAAAGGACTGGGGATGTAGCTCAGTAGTAGAGCATCCCTGGGTTCAATCCCTAGTACCAAATGTAAATATAAATACACGTTTATATCTGTAAACAATCTTTCTGACAAGGGAGGGAAAGGCACTATGCATAACTTTGACATACCAAAAAAAGCCCTTGGGTTGGTACTAGGGCTGCCACTATGAAATACCACAACTGGGTGGTGAAAATAACAGAAATCAAGTCTCACCGTCCCAGAGGCCAGAAGTCTGAAATCAAGGTGTCAACAACACATACGCCCTCTGAAACCCGTGGTGGGTGTCCTTCCTTGCCTCTTTCCAGCTTCTGGTAGTATGACCAGCAGTCCCACATGTTCCTTGGTTTGTGGCTTCAACAGTCCACTCTCTGCCTCTGTCAGCATCCAAGTTCTATCTTCTGAGGACACCAGTTGTATTGATTTAAGGATCCACTGTATTCTAGTATGTCTCATTATGTTTGATTACATTAGCAACAACACTATTAGGTTATGTTCTAAGGTACCTGGAGTTTAGGACTTCAACACAATTTTTAAGGGGAAACTATTCAGTCCATATAAGTACTAAATACTATTATTCATAAGACTAACTAGGATTTTTTACTACAATTTTATTTTTTAAACAATTCATTGCATGCCAGGCACTGTGCTGAATGCTAGGAACATAAAATGAGCAAAGCTGAGTGTGGTTCCTGCCCTCGTGGAACTCACAGCCTCTTGGAAAGAAAACACGTTACAGAGTCACAGGAAAGAGAAATGTGACAGTGAATACACAGCTCAAGGAAAGCATTTAGCAAAGGAACTTGATCTGTGCTGGGAGGTGGGAGCCTGGGTGGGGGAAGTGATGTTGAGCTGACCCATATCTGAATAGCAAACACTGCAGATGGCTTACCACTTACTGGACCCTGTCTGAGTCCTGGACATGTGTGGCCTGGCTTGATCTTCATGGTAGTCCTATAGGGAAGGTAGTAATATTTCCATTTTATAGATTAGGAGATGGAAGCCCAGAAAGAACTTGCCCAGGAGGGAATCTTGAGAGTAGCTGGGATGGGAGGGTGATAGAAAAATAATTGTCATAATCTCTGACACTGTCTTTAATTTATTCATAATGTTTTACGATTTATTTGAATCTCTTCCTCTCCTTTTGTAGTCTGCTGTTTGCTGTGTCTAGCTCTAGAAACTCCTCCATGCATCGCTGCACCCTCAACCCCCAACTCATTTACTGCACTCTTCTATCAGTCCAGTATTTGGTTGAATGGGACTGCAGTATTAAAATTTACCAGGAGAGGGCTGCTGTCTAATCATAGGATCCCAGGTTATGAATCTTGGATTGTATGAACAGTTCTTAATTCCTGGTTCTATAAACAAAGATATTCCCTACAATAGTAAATTCTCTATGGTGTCTATGACAATTGGATTGGGGGATAATATGGATTCAATTAACAGAGTATCTGTTATAAATCTGTTATACACAAGGCTGAGAGGACATTCATATCCTAGAACTTTGTCTTCTTACAGCATTGGTAGCAGTTCTTTTAGGCCTTTTTAGAGAACAGGGGACTATCTGTATGCATCTTTGAATCCCTAGCCAGTTGCCCAGCACAGGTGGAAGGTTTGATGAATATTTGAAATAATTTCTTAAGGACAGATAACACTTCTTTTGGTCTTGTTAGGATTACAGTTTTTAAACACTTTATTACAGAAATGTTTAAATGTACTCACAGTAAGGATGAACTTTTGCGCACCATTGCTCAGCCTCAGTAGCTGTCAACACACATGTAGATCTGTCCTACTCTGTCCCTCTTGCCCCATGGCCCTCCTCCACTGGATTATCTTAAAGGAAATCCCAAATATGTCATTTCATTGATAAATACTTCAAGATATCTCTACAATATAAGAGCTTAAAAAAAACTATCATAGCCGGGCGCGGTGGCGCGTGCCTGTAATCCCAGTACTTGGGAGGCTGAGGCAGGAGGATCGCGAGTTCAAAGCCAGCCTCAGCAATGATGAGGCACTTAGCAACTCAGTGAGACCCTGTCTCTAATAAAATACAAAAAAGGGCTGGGGATGTGGCCCAGTGGTCGAGTGCCCCTGAGTTCAATCCCCGGTACCAAAAAAACAAAAAACAAAAAAAACCCTATCATATATGAACATACTTGAACAGTAGTTCCCCAACATCACACATCTAGCCCGTGTTTGTTTAGCTCTGATTTTCTCACAGCCATCTTTTCTATAAGCTGATTTGTTTGAATCAGGATCCAAACCAATTTTATTCATTATATTGGATAAGTCTCCTTAAGGTTCTTCTAATTTGTTACATTTTCACTTCCGTTTTAGTCCCTAATACTTTGTTGTTGAACAAACAGGGCCATTTGTCCTGTAGAATTTCCCACATTCTAGGCTTTGCACTGTAAAATAAAATTAGTTTTCATAAATGGCAGATGTTGGAGCTGCATGGTCCATATGGAAAAAATAAAAAATGGAAAAAAATAAAACAAATCAGAAGTTTTTACTAAAAATTTGAAAATATTATAATTTGAAAATAAAAATGGACACTGGCTGGATAATGAACTCAACATCTGACAATAATTAGTTTTAAAACTGTATATCCAAAATAAAACCATAAAATGACCAGGTTTATTTATCCTTTTTTTCTAGGTTTTGCTTATTTTATTCTCATGATTTAGTTTAGCATGTCCCCTTTTTGCTCCTGTAGTAAGATTGAGAGAACTGCATACCCTCAACCCTTACGTTTAATCCAAGAATACTTCATAGGTGGTGGCATGTGCTTCTGTCTGGAGATAGCTAAATGTCTAGCTGTCTACCTTTTTTTGATGATTAGTCAACTTTCACTTTTTTTTTTTTTTCTTTTGGTAACTACTAAGCCATATCCCCAGCCCTTTTTTATATTTTATTAAGTTGCTTAGGGCCTTGCTAAATTGCTGAGGCTGGCTGTGAACTTGAGATCCTCCTGCCTTGGCCTCCTGAGTTGCTGGGATTACAGGCATACACCACTGTGCCTAACAATTTTAAACTTTTTTCTTCTTCTTTTTTTTTTAAGGTACCTAGGATTGAACTCAGGGGCACTTGACCACCGAGCCACATTTTCAGCGCTGTTCTGTATTTTATTTAGAGACAGATTCTTACTGAGTTGCTTAGTGCCTTGCTTTTGCTGAGGCTGGCTTTGAATTCGTGATCCTCCTGCCTCAGCCTCCTGAGCCACTGGGATTATAGGTGTGCACCACTGCACCCAGCACAATTTTTCACTTTTTGTAGTATTTGTGTATATTTTATGATAAAATAGACTTATCTATGTATATTTTATACATTCATGACATACTTCATTTTTTTTTTTTTTTTTTTTTTTTTTTTTGGTACCGGGGATTGAACTCAGGGGCACTTGACCACTGGGCCACATCCCCAGCCCTTTTTTTTGTATTTTATTAGAAGCAGGGTCTCACTGAGTTACTAAGTGCCTCGCCATTGCTGAGGCTGGCTTTGAACTCGCGATCCTCCTGCCTCAGCCTCCCAAAGTGCTGGGATTACAGGCGTGCGCCACCGCGCCCGGCTACTTCATTTTTTTTTCTCAAAATTTTTTCAATATTTCTAGGCTAACTGGTTTGTCTAAGTTTTTCACATTGTCCCAAATCTCCAAAGCAAACAAATCCATGTGTAAGTGGACCCATACAATTCAAATGCATGTTGTTCAGGGTCAGTGGTACTTTAAAATTTTTGATTTCTGAAGCATGTACATGTATTTTTAAATAGATTAAAAATATTGTGGGGTTGGGTTTGTGGCTCAGTGGTAGAGTGCTTGCCTCACATGTATGAGGCAGTGGGTTTGATCCTCAGCACTGCATAAAAATAAATAAAATAAAGGTGTTGTGTCCATCTACAACTAAAAAAAATTTTTTTTTTAAATGTTGTGACAAAGTTATTTCAAATCCAGGAGTAAAAGAAATACAACTTGTTTTAGTGTAGTCCTTCTACTTACTAAAAAAGTTTGCTGTAAAACAGTATGCCAGTTAAAATTAAATGATGTTTTCAAAGCAATTAGGTGTATTTAGTTTATTTATTTGCGGAGCTGGGATGGAACCCAGGGCCTTGTGCATGCTAGGCAGGGCTTTACCACTGAGCCACACCCCCTGAACCCTTAAACTTATTCAAGGTTAGCATTGAAGACATTAGGACTACCTCCTGTTTCTGATGTTTTAAAAGTTCCTTCTAGTCATACATATAGTCAGTCCTTCTAATAAATTTTACCTGACTATGTGTTGCTATTTGGTCTAGTCTCTAAACTCTGGTCATTTGTTTTTGTCTGCATTTATGCCTTCCCATTAATCCCTTGGCTTATCATGCTCAAAAGTCCTGGCTCATACCACCTGAATATCTCTAGAATCTGACTGTGTTGTCTCTCTCCTGATAACAGTGACCACTTAACCTTGCCTCCTAACTTGTTTTACTCCAGTCTGTCCACACCAAAGTGATTTTTCTGAAATCTCATAGATTCCTTCCTTCTGCTGTCTTTCCTCACCAGGGCTAAGAGATCTTGTTGTGTTGTAGCTGTTGATCTATGTGTTTTCTTATCTTCTAAAACCATTTCTCCACATAAGACAGTATAGTATTTTAGTTTAGTTTCATTGATACACTGGTGGTGAGACCCAGGCAAAGTCCTACCTGAGACTGTTCTTTTGTAGTGTTTAGCCCATCTTGTCTGTTTGCCTTCTTTTTTTTTAACCTTTCTGGTGTGGGTTGCTAACTATGGGGAGCCCCCTGACCACCTCCATTTATTGACAACTGTTTCTTTTTCTTTGCATTTTAAAAATATTTATTTATTTGCTTTAGTTGTACGCAATGTGTCAATTTTTACGTGGTGCTGAGGATCGAACCCAGCCATGCACCTGCTAGGCGAGCGCTCTACTGCTGAGCCACAACCCCAGCCCCTGACAACTGTTTCTTAATGTACAGTTCTTTGGAGAAGCTCCCAGGTTTAGGTGAGGAATTGGCTGTTGCTGAGTTCTGGGCTTAATTCTTTTGAGGTTTGTTTGGTGCAACTGTTTCAGCTTTCCCAAGAGCACATGACTCTTGCTGTGAAGAATGATTTGAAAAAAAAAATTAGTACATTTTAATGATACAAAATGGGTTTCAATGTGGCATATTCATAATTGCATACAACATAATTTTATTATATTCATCCCCCTACCTGATGTATTTTATGTCATAAGTATTTATTTTGATTTGTTCTAAGTAGGAATCAAAGACATTAAAATCATCCCAAAAAAGGAAGCTGTCACTAAGATAGATTAAAATGCATTTATACCTATGTAATTCATGGGCTTGTGTTAAATGTTCATCATTGCTAATGAACATTTAACACAAGCCCATGAATTCAATGGAGAGGCTGTTAACTCAGCGAGGACTGTGTCTATCTCCTAGTTTATGGCAGAGCTACTGTAGATTATACCCCTCTAACTGACTACCACCCTTCAAAATGTAAGAACTCCCGGTAATGCCTGGGCATCTATGGAGGTATGCCACTCTGATCACCCATCAGAAATAACCGGCCTGTCAGCTGCAGGAGCTAGCTGATAGTACCTTCAGCTGTTAGTACCTTCTGTGGAGGCCTTGCTTACTCCATACTATTTTTCTTTCATGTTAGTGTCTCTTTCTTCCTTTCTATTCCTTTTCCACCATGATTAGCTGGCCCTTTGAAGGATGGGGCCCTTTACAAATAAGGTGTAAATCATTCAGATTCACAGTGTGTTGGAAATTCTGCTCATTGATACAATCCTAAAATGTGTGGTGTTTCTGAAACTGGTGTTTTAGTATGTGAACAAAAATTCATCCTGCTATAATGGGAAGAACTAGCTTGGGCTAGTCATAGAATCTCGGCTAGTTTGTTTATTGTTTATTTATTTAGGTTCTGGGATTGAACCCAGGGGTGCTCCACCCCGGAGTTACATCCCTAACTCTTTTTTTATTTTGTATTTTGAGACAGGCTTTCACTAAGTTGTTTAGGCTGGGCTTAAGCTTGGGATCCTCTCTCTGAGATAACCAGTGTATGCCATCATGCCCAGCCCCCTGCGAACTGGTTTATGACCCTAAACAAGTTATTCTGGTCTGCTGTGCAGGGAAAGACTGTTAGGCTGGTAGTTAGTTGAATTGTCATGAGGTTCCTGCAGCACTGTGGGCTTCTCAGTATCATCTCATTGCTCACTCTGTTGATCCCCCATAGCTGATAGGGGACCCAGCAAGCACCTCAGGATATGTTCAATGATAGGGGAATGTGTTATAGTTTGGATATTAGGTGTCCCCCAAAGGCTCCTGTTAATGCAGGGATATTCAGAGGTGAAATGATTGGATTGTTAGAGCTGTAATTTAATTAGTCCACCCTAATTTGAATAGACTGGATGGTAACAGTAGGTAAATGAGGCATTGCTGGAAGTGGTGGGTCACTGGGAACATGCCCTGGAAGGGTGCATCTTCCTTGTGGCCCCTTTTCCCTCTCTCTGCTTCCTGACACCACCATGAGCTAAGCAGCTTTCCTCTGCTATGCCCTTCTCCCATGATATGCTGCTTCATCTTGGACCCAGAGCAGTGGAGTTGGCCATCTATGGACTGAGACCTTTGAAACTATAAGCCCCAAATAAACTTTTCCTCCTATAAGTGGTTGTTCAGTGTTTTGGTCATAGCAACACAAAATCTGACTAAAACAGTGTGGTTTTCCCTTGAACATGCATACTTAATGGTTTCTATGATAATAGTTCTCTTGTGATGCAGAGGTGTTTTTTTTTTTCTTTTAGTTGTAGATGGACACAATACTTTTATCTTATTTATTTATTTTTATGTGGTGCTGTGGATCAAACCAAGTGCCTCACACATGCTAGGTGTGCACTCTATCACTGAGCCACAACCCCAGCCCCCAGAGGTTTTGAAAAGGTTCCTCATCTGTGTGTTCTTCATGGTCTGTGGTCTTGTAACCCATAGCCCCTTTGATTAGATGAAGTCTTTAAGGACCCTCCACCCTTGACAGAAGTGTTGGAATTGCCTCTACCAGGGAATAACCAGTTGCTAGTTTTACTAGCACATAAGATTTTAGTTTGTTGGGTTGGGGTTGTAGCTTAGTGGTAGAGTGCTTGCCTAGCACATGTGAGGCACTGGGTTCAAGCTTTAGTACCACATAAAAATAAGGGTTTTATGTCCATACATAACTAAAAAATTTTTTAAAAGATTTTTTTTAACAAGGGCTTTATATCAACTAGAAAAGCAATTGCTAAATTAGTTGGGAGAACAAGAAAAGTAATATTCAGGATCATGCTTTCTAAAATTTTATTCTTAACTTTTATTATAAGATTTCCAAACACAAAAATAGACAAAATTATATAGTGGGCATCTATATACCTACCACCTAGATTCAAAATTAGTTTTCTGCCGTATTGGCATACTCTATTCTTTTACTGATAATAAATCAAAGACCTGTATTAAGAGGTAAAATGGCAGGTCAGGGATGGTGGCACATATCTGTAATACCGGTGACTCGGGAGGCTGAAGCAGGAATATTTCAGGTTTGAGGCTAGCCTGGAAAACTTAGCAAGACCCTGACTCAAGGTAGGACTAGGGAAGTATCTCAGTGATAGAATATCATTGGGTTCAATCCCTGGGTATCACTTCCCCACCACCCCCACCAAAAAAAGAATATATCACCCTGAAAACAGTTTTCCTTCCTAACCACTTACTCCATCATATTGAACTTAACTGTTAATTCCCTCATATCATCAAATTCCTACTCTATATTCACATTTCTTCAGTGGTCCCAAACATCTTTTACTAATAATGTTTTTTTTTTTAAATTGGGAGTCACTAGAGGTCCATACATTTGCATCTGATTATATTTTAGATGAGAACTGTCCGTGCAGCCCCTGCCCCATGACACTGCCTTACAGAGATGTTCATCACCCCGAAAGATACTCCACCTTTGTGATTTGATCATTGTTTTTCCTGTTTTTATTTAACTTGTTTCTCTATTGCCCATATTCTTGGAAAATGGAATTTAGGTCTAAAGACTTGATTAAATTCAGGTAAAATGTTGTTAGTAGGAATATTGTATACTTCATATGATTATTTTTCCAGGATAAATTTCTCTAGAGAAGTTCCTTTAAAAAAAAAAAAACCTTTTTATTAGTTTGAAGATTTAATGGGATTCTCCTTTTCCCTGAAACTGTTCCAGTTTGATTTTAAAAAGTAAAGGTCAAAGTAGCATTAAATTACTGATTTTTTTCTCATAGAAACCAAATAAGTACTTGATAAAACAGAATTTTGTGACTAATGCACACTAACTCTGGGCTCCAGCAGTCTCTGGGTATTAGGTTGCTCTTTCTGATCTGCTCCCCTGAGCTGACAGGTAGCTTTGACCCTGTCTTCTTCTTCAACCTCGAAACTTATTTTTTTATTTTATAGTACTGCAGATTGAACCCAAGGGTATCTCTAAGCCATATCCCCAGCCCTTTTCATTTTTTATTTTGAGACAGGGTCTTGCTAAGTTGCTGAGGCTGGCCTCAAACGGGATCCTCTTGCCTCTGCCTCCTGAATCACTGGGATTACAGGTGTGCACCACCATGCCTGGCTTATTTTCTTTTTAAAAATAAGATTTGCTTTCTTCGTTTTCTTTGCTAGCATTGGCCCTAGGCTTTGTAGCCTCCTGGCTGACTATCAACTGCAGAAACACCCCATTCAGGGGTCCTGCCTTTGGGTTCTCCCTATTCAGTCCGTACATACTTTCCGTAGGTCAGAGTAGACTAAGGTGGCTTGAGATCAGGGCTCTGGTCCAGAGTCAGAAGAAGAGGGCAAAAGAAAGCTCTTGTTGGTTGACTAGTTGGCTAACTAGTTGGTTCTTCTTTAGTAAGTATTTAATGTTTCATTTTCTTCTTGCCTTTCCTCATTCATTCATTCATTCATTCACAGGATCTTGCTATGTTGCTCGTGTTGGCTTCAAACTCCTGGGCTCAAGTGATCCTTCTGCCTTAGGCTCCTGAGTAGCTGGGATTACAGGAGTGTGCCACTAAACTGTGCAGCCTTCTGAAATCGTAAATCTTTACTACGACTCGATTTTGCACTCGTCTCATGCGTTTTTCTTTCTGTAAAGTGTTTCTTTTGTAGGTTAACTTTTATCCATTCTCCAAATACTCTTATACCCAGGCCTCTTATTTCCTCAGATCTCAAGTTTCTTGAGATTATGGTTTGATATATTTGTTTCTAGCTCAGGAACTGTGCAGACTTGATCATGTTACAATTTCAATTGGGTTGGCTGTGAAATCTGACTTATGTCTCCAGTGGCTGATTTTTCTAGAATGGGGCCACAGTGTGTTGATGTGAGGTTCTCCTTCCTTCCCCTTTCCTGGGAATGTGTGGTCCTTTCTGCTTCAGGTAAAGTTGGTTCCAGCTTTACCTTTACCTCCCCCACTTGTCCCTGCTCTCCCCTGCCCCTTTCAGCTTCCCTAGAGCTTGTTCAGCTTTTCCCCAGCTGTGTGCAGACCTCGCCGTGTCCACAGGAATCGTCACCCTCTGACTTGGTGGCTGCAGTGAGGGTTCACGGTAAGAAACTGCTCCCTGTTCAGCCTTGCTGAAATAGCAAATTAGGCCTGGCAGTGGGATGGTTTTTCAGTCCTCAAAAATCCTGTGCTTCCACCCCCAACTGATCATCAGAATTTCTTGGGTTTATAAAAGACATAACCCTGGGTTCTTATTTATACCCAGTGAATCCGATTTTCTTACTGTGGCTTGGGAAGCTGTATTTTCCAAAGGTCTGTATGATTGGCCATATTGGGAACTGCTGTTCTGAAGAATGGTCCTTATTCCGTAATCATTTGTCACTAATGATGGTGGCTTGCACACTCTGCTGGTTTCTTCTTGGATAGGATTGTATTTGGTTCCGTAATGCCCACTTTAAGAAATCCCCTGGCAGTAGTGAACGCAGAGTGGTAAGAGATGAGCCTGCTTGAGGCTTTTTAAAGCAAATGGATAGTTTATCAGATTGGTGTGTTCTTTCTTTAGAACTGCTGTGAACCAGACCTTGTTATCACCATCTGCTTTGTAAATTCCGTTTTCAGCTTAACAGCTGGATTGTGAAAGTATACAAAATTATCCAATTAAAAAACTAAATTTGCCAAGTATGTGCATTTGTTTAAAAAAGAATGGCTCCTTGACTACACTTTGTTTTCTTATCGTCTAATGCTTTAATCTTGATCTACCAGAACTATTTACAGTAGTTAACTGAGACTAGAGTGAGAGTTCTTTAGCTTAGATAACATTGAGAGTTAGTAATGTACAGGATTGGCAACCTTCACTTTTATTCAAGAATAAATCTAAATAGTTTAAAATAAGTGCTTTTCCCCTACCTTAGTACAGAAAGCCTCTGGCTACTGTGGTGCTCATCTCTAGGCTGACCAGCAGAGCAGGAGGGTAACTATTAATAGTTTGGCATTTATTTCCATGCCCCCAGAGTTATTCAAACCAGGAACCCAGGAGCCATTCTCTTACCCATGAAGCCATTGAAAACCCCACTAACACAATCTGCACAGATCTTGCACTAGAACATGGGTCTGTGGGTTTTTTGTATTTCTTCTACTTCATCATTCTGCAACTGGAACCACTGTACATGTCAGGTTCCTTTAAGACCACTTAAATAATTGAGTGTGGGTGGAGAGATTGTGCTTTCATGTTCTTATTTCAGTATTTCTTTTTTTTTTTTAAATATTTATTTACTTTAGTTGCACACAATGTGTTTTATTTTTACGTGGTGCTGAGGATCGAACCCTGGGCCGCGCATGTGGTAGGTGAGCACTCTGCCACTAAGCCACAACCTCAGCCCCTCAGTGTTTCTTTATCTTGAAATAAAACTACAATGAACATTATTGCTGTAATCAGGAACAGTGTTACTGAGCAAGATAACTTCATATGTGGAAACTAGATCCCCTCTCCAATTGATGTGCTCATGATGGGTGGCAAAGAGGATGGGAATAGTTCCCCAGTACTGTATTTGTTGAGTGAAAACATGCATGTTAGTACTCTTTTTAGGGCACCAAAGAGCATTTGTTCCAATTAATTGCCTTGGCTTTCTTTTCATATCTTAAGAGAAACATGAGTTTATTTCTGTTAAGGACAATAGGAATGAAAATTTCCAAAATAACCAAACTTTTACTTTCTTTGCAATATACTTGCAATATATCTTTCCTGCTGACAAATTTGCAGTTTATGAAATAGCTTCATGGAGCATATCGAAGCTGTGCAGCAGCTCTGCTTTCTCTGACAGATGGTGTGACCAGTTGTCCACAGTCCTCTTAGTTTCCACCATTATGTCCATGTGTGGAATGTTTGGGTTCATGCTTATTTTGGCCCAGTTTTACAAATGTTAGCTCTGTCTTTTAAGTGCAGGAAGCTGTGAGTATTGGAAGTTCTAACAAGAAGTGCACTGTCATGATGGAAATGAAAGCAGGGATGGTGATTATTTTTCCCTCTTCAAATTTGTTTTGACATTGCTTTTCTTGCAGAACAAATTTTTCAAACAGGAGACAGAAAGCAAAAAGTTTTGATGCCAAAGAGTAGAGATCTTTAAATTGCAGAGCATGGCTTAGGGAATTTTTCTTCAATTTGTTTATTTTTTTTGCCATTTTAAAACTTTATTTGAAAATCAGTGGTCCTCGTTCAAATTGACTGTAGATTTTTGAAGGTGGTGAAAGGTTACGTAGGTAACTGAAGTATAGAGCCTGTACGGCAAAACTTCATTCTTGTTGCATTTTCTGGACAATTACACAGATATGGTACAGGACTTTCCTTATTCCTTAGGCCCAGACTACTCTGTTGAAGCTGGTGTCATTGTGCATATCTGAGGTCTCTGTCACCTTCATGGCAAATTTCTGAATCTCTTTGAGTGTTTGAAGAGCATGCTGTGTGTGCGTGTGTTCCTAGGGATTGAACCCAGGGGCGCTTTACCACTGAGCTACATCCCCAGCTCTTTAGTTATTTATTTTGAGTCAGGGTCTCCCTAGGTTGCAGAACCTGGCCTCAAACTTGGGATCCTCCTGCCTCAGTGTCCTGAGTTGCTGGGATTATAGGTGTGTGCCACCATCCTTGGCTTGAGGGACACATTTTTTTTTTTTTTTTTTTTTTGGTACCGGGGATTGAACTCAGGGGCACTCGACCACTGAGCCACATCCCCAGCCCTTTTTTGTATTTTATTAGAGACAGGGTCTCACTGAGTTGCTAAGTGCCTCGGCATTGCTGAGGCTGGCTTTGAACTCGCCATCCTCCTGCCTCAGCCTCCCAAGTGCTGGGATTACAGGCGTGCACCACTGAGCTGGGCTTGAGGGACATGTTTTTTTAATTTTAATTTTTGACAGTGCTAGGGATTTCACACGGTAGCCAAGTGTTCTCTCACTGACCTACGTTCCCAGCCCCAAGGGGCATGCTTTTTGAAGCCCACTCAATGGATATATTTATGAATGTTGCTGCTATGGTCCTTCTCACCACCTTCTTTTGTGGCAGCCATTCTGCAGGGCCCAAGTTGGAAAAAGAAGAGTGCAAGGGATTTGGAAGAGGGTTTTGAAGGAGTTTGTAGCACTGCAGGAAGCAGGCAGGCATTTACCCTCTGTCCACCCCATCTATCACCCTCCAAGGTATCCTCAGCTTCTTTTTTCTTTTGCTTATCTTTCTTTCTATCCAGCTAAAAATACTTTTTTAAAAAAAGACACAGTATCGTTATTATTTTTTTTTAATGTGGTGCCGAGAATTGAACCCAGTGCCTCATACATGCTAGGCAAGCACTCTACCATGGAGCCACAACCCCAGCCCTTATTTTTTATTTTTAAGGAAAAAAAAGGACCAGTATATATGTAAACACCACAATTAAAAAAAATCTATATTAATAAAGTGTCCCAAATAGGTAAGACAAAGTATGAAGAACTAGTTTAATCAAAATACCTTTTTCTTTCTTTCTTTCTTTGCAGTGCTTGGGATTGAACCCAGGGCCTTGTGCATGCTAGGCAAGCACTCTACCACTGAGCTAAGCCCCCAAACACTGCACCCAAAATCTGAACAAATCTTTTTTTTTTAAATTTTTTAATTCTTTTTTTAAAAAAATATTTATTTATTTATTTTAGTTGTACACAATGTCTTTATTTTTTTTTAATTTATTTTTACGTGGTGCTGAGGATTGAACCCGGGTCACGCACTTGCTAGGCAAGCGCTCCACTGCTGAGCCACAACCCCAGCCCTGAACAAATCTTAATATTTTACCATAATTGCTTTTTTTTTTGTGTGTGTGTGTGTCACTGGGGATCGAACCAGGGCTTTGTGCATGCAAGGTAAGCACTCTACCAACTGCGCTATATCCCCAGCCCTTACCACAATTGCTTTTAAAAAAGAAAGATATTGCCAGGCGCACACCTGTAATCCCAGCACTTGGGAGGCTGAGGCAGGAGGATTGTGAGTTCAAAGCCAGCCTCAGCAATGGTGAGGCACTTAGCAACTCAGTGAGACCCTGCCTCTAATAAAATACAGAAAAGGGCTGGGGATGTGGCCCAGTGGTCGAGTGCCCCTAAGTTCAATCCCCAGTACCAAAAAAAAAAAAAAAAAAAAAGGAAAGATATTACTTTTTATTTCTTTAACTTCTGGCCACAGAGGTAACCACTATCTTAAATTTGTTCTCTCACTTTTATGTCTATTATGCTTTCATTTTATTTGCAATATATCCACAAACAGCATGCAGCAGTGTTTTTCTTTGATTCAAATATGATTCATGCTTTCCATATCCTTCTGCTTCATACCTTTTCCATTAAACATTATTTCAGGAATTTATAAATGCAACTCAAATTCACTCACTTCCACTGCTGGAGCATATTTTATTGCAGCTCTACCCAAACTGTGCCATCAATCTTCTGATTGACACTTTCCTCAATTTTTGCTATTATCAGTAAGGCTGCAGTAAGAATTCTTATGTTCACTTGATCACATGAGTGTCTTTGGAGTCCCTTTATTTTAAAATCTATTTTAAGGAGTTGAATCACTGGATAAAAATGCATATGTTAATTGGATAAACATAGGAGATCTATGTTTAATTCCAGCTTTGTGCATGATGTTACAGCTTTGTGCAAATTACTCCAAAGCCTTAAGATACAACAAGTACCTCTGACAGGTTATGACCCAGTGGAGTTGGGAGACTTGAGCTCACATGACCATGGGGCTGGAGGCACGATGAAATGAGTGCTGTATCCTGGTCTGGGTGGCTCTGATATTATCTTGTACTAGGAGCATCTGGGACCATGATTCACACCTTGCTCCACTGAACCAGGATAGGGATAGCTTTGTTAGCTCCTTCAGCGGATTTAATTCCAGTCAGGAGCAAAGAGGCCTCATGGCATAGTTGCCCCCACTTTCTGACTCATTCTCTCTTACTTCTAAAACCAGTAAGTGGTCACTGTTTTCTCTTTCCTGCCCTTTAGGATGGATGCACTCAGTGTAGCAAGCCATCTTCCATTGTCTTTGAATGCTGCTCTCCCAGCAAGACCAATCAAGAATTAAATTCTGGCTTCCTCAGAGATATATGATTTTTGGTGCTGATTGCCAAATATCCTAGACAATGTTAATTCTTATATCATTCAGTAAAAAGAAAAACATTAAAAAAAATACCCACACTTTATTGGACAGAATATTTCCTTTTAGGGGAGTCTTTCCCAGAAATCCCCTCTTCCCTTCCTCACTTTCTTCCTGGCAGAACAGTGTTTATCCTTAAATACATGTCTATATATTTGGGTAGGAGCATTTTGGAGATGTGAAGTTTCAGTGTAGCATCATAAAACTTAGAATGTTTCAAATGGGGGTTTTCAGACCAGCAGTACTAGTATCTTCTAGGAGCTTGTTAGAAATGCAGATTCTCAGGCTCACCAGCCCTGCTGAAACAGAGACTCTGGGCATGAGACCAGCAATTTGTTTTAACACATTCTGTGGAAGAGTCTAAGAAACTGTGCTTCAGAGGTGCTTAGATATAGTCACGCTGTGGGGCCTGTCTTACTGCACTTTCAGGAATGGGCCTGAGCAGATTAAATCCTCAAGGGATGGTTGCTCAGCAGTGCTATTTGCTGCCGTTGCTTAATTGTTACTGGCATGAGAAAGGTGTACCTTAAGACTGAGGTTGTGTGGTGGCCTTGTAGACAAACCTGTAACTTTTGGTCTTCTTTGTGGGTATGACCAACAGTAGGAGATAGAATGCCGTAAATCCTCGTTTCCAGGGTTACCTTCTTGCTGCTGATAACAGGCAGGAAATTAAAACAATCTGTGATAGTGTTTTGTTCTTATTATCCACAGATGGTAGCTTTCAGATATGTTGGAGCAAAACACAAGTAAATATAGCTGGGAAACTTCATTATTGAAGAAAAATGATTTTGGCTAGGTCAAGTTTATAGTCTACATTCATTTAATGAAATGGGATATAGGCAACATATTAGTATTTCATTACCACACAAATAATTAAGCCATATGAGGTTATGTTTTTTTCTTACTGGTATAATGTATCTGAGTATGTAAACATTTAAAGGAGTTCAAAGACAACCAGCAGATGATATTCAGAGAAGTCTCATTTCCACCCACAACTCTTTTCTCCTTTTGGTAGTCCTTATCGGGTAATCATTTTTAATAGCTTTTTCATTTATCCTTGCAGTGGTTTTTTTTTTTTTTTTTGTGTGTGTGTGTGTGTGTGTGTGTGTGTGTGTAGGGGGATTGAACCCAGGGCTGCTCTATCACTGAGCTACATCCCCAACCCTTTTTATTTTTTATTTTGAGATAGGGTCTCTCTAAATTGCTGAGGCTGGCCTCAAACTTGGGATCCTCCTGCTCCAGCCTCCCAAGTGTCTGGGATTACAGGTGTGTGCCACTGTGCCTGGCCCATTGTTTCTTTTTGCATATAAACACTTGTGTATATGTTCATATCTCTTTTCCACTTTACTTCACATAAAAGGTTACATACTGTACTATAGTTTTAAAAATTATTCTGAAATTAGCTTTATTAAGGTATAATTAACATTCAGTAACATTCACCAGCTCTGCATGTAGAAAGTGAGTTTTGACAGTTGTATAGCCATGAGCACATTGAAAACATAGACCCTTTCTGTCATCCAAAAAACTTTCTTCCTACCTTATTGCAGCCAAGTCCTCTCCCATTTCTCTGGCCTCTGTGAGCTACCTGTTTGCTTTTTATCACTGCACTGTTGCCTTTCTTAGTTTCATGTGTTGCTAGGTGATTTTGACATTGTGCCAACATCACAGATTATACTTCCACAAACTAAGATGATTTCATTACTAGGGGGTAGAATTTCATGGGCCCCCCATTGTATTTGCAATCTATCCTTGACTGAAGAATTATGCCACGTGCATGACAGTCATCTTTTCTGTGTGCATGTGTGTACACGTGTATCTATATGTATATATATGACTTATTTCACTTGATTGATACTTTGGAGGTTCACACATGTTATTACATGTTTATTGTGTTCATTCTGTTTTATCTCTGAGCAGTACTTCATTTTTTTACATTTCAGTTGATGGACATTATCCTTTTCCCTTTTTTTTTTTTTTTTACTTATTATTTTGGTATAAATTTAGCCTTAGAGAGTAATTATGAAGATAATACAGAGTTTTCATATGTCCTTCCCCCAGCTTCCCCAAAGAAACATCTGGCATTGGTACAATTATTGACACTTAAGAAATTAATATAATTACAATACTATTCTCTAAACTACAGACTTTACTTGAATTTTATTTTCATTGCACATATATTTCTCTACTCTTCTTTGATCTATAGTTTCTCAGTCTTTCTTGTTCTTTTGTGACCTCTATGCTTTTTTTTTTTTTTTTCCCTCTTATACTGGGGATTGAATCCAGGAGATGCTCAACCAGTGAGCTATATCACCAGCCCTTTTTATTGTTTTTGTTTTGAGACAGGGTCTTACTAAGCTGCCCAGATTGGCCTGGAACTTGTGATCCTCTTGCGTCAGCCTCCTGGGTAACTCTGATTATACTACAGTTTTAAATTTTGGGGAAGACAGATGACCACAGAGGCCATGTGCCCTTCTCATCATATCAAATTTGGAGCTATGCAATAGCATATGTCTTTTTTTTTGGGGGGGGGGGGTGGAAACCAGGGACTGAACTTGGGGGTATTCGACCACTGAGCCATCTCCAGCCCTATTTTGTATTTTATTTAAGAGACAGGATTTCACTGAGTTGCTTAGCACCTCGCTGTTGCTGAGGCTGGCTTTGAATTTTTGATCCTCCTACCTCAGCCTCTCTGGGATTACATGGTGTGTGCTACCATGTCTAGCTGTCAGTCTTAATTGTAAGAGTAGTAACTCCCACATCCCTTACTTAGCTGTAAACACATTTAATCCTCATCATAACCCTGTAAGATCTGCTCTTTATTCATGCCCATTTTACTGCCAAGAAGAGTGAGGCATCAAGTGCCTTGCCCAAGATCCAACAGCCAGCAAGTGAAGATCCTCATTTAGCCTCGTTGGAGGGCTGACTAATTTAATATGCACCATATGGTTGTCATCAGAGCTTACAATGGGGAATTTCTTTGCTAAAGAAAATGAATGTGTCCAACATTAGATGATGATTCTCTTCTTCAAGAAGTAATTTTTTATTTGTTTTTACTTTCAGGAATATTTCTTGTGTGACTAAAGATTTTAGAAAGGTATACATGGCAATAACATTATGTTAAACTCTTGGAGAAATCCAAGACTTCTGGGAACACTAAGGGGCTATTTTTGGACTCCTTTCAGAAATATGACTGAAGGTTAGGACAGACTATTCAGTATAGAAAAACTGCTTTTGGGGAAGGAATATTTACTTAAAGAATGACTGTGAGCTTTTTCCTCCCTGGGGTTTATCAGCCACTTCTAACAGGAGTGTCTGTGGGTGTCTGAAGCCCACTTGTCCACTTTTGTGGACCACGCTAATGACTTTCCCTACCACACACTCTAATGCGTTTCTGAATAGCCTGACTCAGGGGATGATAACTGGTTTACGTGGTGACTCAGTATCTGTGAGCCCCTATTCTAGGAACAGCTGAGCCACTGAAGGTCAGGATTGTGGGCGGATGTTTGCACATCTTCCCTGTGACTCACTTGGCAGCCTGCCTGAGGGAGAGTGGCTGTAGGTGGCTGTTAGCTGTATTCCCCTACCCCTTCTGTCTAATTGTACTGCATAGAGTGGGTATCCCCCAAATCCTTGAAATCGTACAACTTGGCATCAGCACCTAGGTGTCGGTGCAGTTTTTATTAAGTAGATGTTTACTTTATAAAAGTGAGATGATGACAGTCCTTCTTTTAGCCTCTTTTCTCAGTTGATGATAGAGCTAAGGAATTTTCCACACCACAGGCATTTACCTACACCATCAATCAGGTACCTATACCATTATCAAAACCAGGGCTGTACTGCAGTGGTGAGGATGGTGGCTTGTGTCCCTTTGTCCCTCTTCAGCAGCCAGGACAGGATGTTCTTACCTTCACAGAATGGTAGAGAGCTCAAAGCTTCCTCATGCATCGTCCAGGTAACCTTCTGTTTTGCAGATGAGATAGTGAGGCTCATTTGGTGCAGTTTTTAAAAATAAAAACTGTTTTCAAATGTCTAAGGTATGCCTGGTCACCTGTGTGCTAGGTTCACAGTTTATCACTTATCCCAAAAGCCTCCCTAGAGAGGCACAGGCACACAAACCATAGGATCTATTTCCTAAGAAAGGTGACTATTAGAATCAGTCTTATACTCATCTATAGTAACTGGAAGACTTTAGAAATATAGAAAATTATTTGAGGAATTGATAATAGCAGTCAGGTTTACAAGTGTATGGTTCTGGCCTTAGAAGTCAGAAGGCTAAGGATTCATCTTTACCTCATGATTTTCTACCTATCTTTTTTTTTTTTTTTTTTGTACTGGGGATTGAACACAGGGACACTTTGTTGCTGTCTGAAGCGATTGCCGCTTGGAGCAACGAAGCTGCGGGAAGAAGTTCAGAGGCAAACTGGAAACAAACAGGCTTTTTATTCTGATAACTTCTCTTTCCGGCTCCAACAACGACCCTAACACGTACCACACACCACCAAAAAACCCACAAACAAAATGGCGCCGACTCGATCCAATCTCGGCTCAAGTATCGCGAGATCCTGGGACAAGTCCCGCGAGATCCCGGGACAAGTCCCGTGAGAACACAGAAGGCAGCAATGTCCGAATATCTCTATGGGCCGCGGCCAACCGCAATCTCAGCCATCTCCCCAATCAGGGCTCCTGCATTCCCCCCTTTTGTTTTAAAAGAGGGGGTGCTCTAGGACGTCTATGTGCAACCAACATTCTTACCTGTCATCGGATAATCAAGGCTGTGCCCTTGACTCCTGTCTTAGGTTGATATGTCAGCCACATGAGACTGTCCCGTGTGACTGTGCCTGTCTTAGGTTGTCCCCCTCTGGGGATCTTACCCGTCATTGGCTAACTAGCCATCCAATGGAGCCCTTTAGGATAGACTGTGTATGATGACTAACAGCCAACCAATTGTGAGGAGATGCTGCGGCTTTAAGGTGACAAGCCTTCTGCTGACGAGCCAAGTTGCATAGCATATCAAATTTTTTAAACAAATCATCTGTCCTAAGTTCTATCAAGTAACACACTGAGTTCTCTAGACAAATACCCACAAGGTATTGTCCCATAAAGTCCCAAACAATGAAAGATCAAAATGTCCACTTGTTATAACACGTTGATCTAGGAGGCCCCATGCATGCAGAGCAGAGGCCACACTGCTGGTGAGGTTGTTTGATGCTTGAGCAGCAGGGATGTTTGCAGCGACCGCAATCCCTGCAGCTGTAGCAGCAGCCGTCTTTTTTATGTCTAGACAATGCCCCCGGCAAATCTTCAGGGCCCGCTACCTAGAAACCCAAGCATCAATTATTAAAGGAAAGGCAGTGCTATTCCGGCACTGAGTCAAGAGGCGAGTTGTCAAACTAAAAAATAGAATTATTAGATTAGAAAATTAAAGTTGATTTCTGCTCACACACATTGCTGCTTGAGCTCCCACAAACATAAGCTGGCAAAATATCATATTCAGAACAAAACAAAGAAAGACTGAGGGTATTTACTGCATTAAAGATAGATTAAAGAAAAGCTAAAGGCACTTTGGAAAATTAATTTGTTAGCTGGAACCCTCGAGTCTCTGTAACCTTCCATGAGATTATCTGTTGAAATAAATTAATCAGCTATAAAACAAATAGAGTTAATTACAAATAAACATTCTTATGTCAAAACACAAAAATATCAGGTTATACAGAACTAGTCATATTCTTCGCTAAAGAGAAATCTCTGGGACACCTATAAAACAAAATTGAAGGTAACCTTTACTTATTAAATTATTTACCCAAATTGAGTACTCTTAAACTTAAATGAATTAAAGTTATTTGGATCCATAGATATATATATTTTTTTTTTTTTCTTGGTACCGGGGATTGAACTCAGCGGCACTAGACCACTGGGCCACATCCCCAGCCCTTTTTTGTAATTTATTAGAGACAGGGTCTCACTGAGTTGCTAAGTGCCTCGCCATTGCTGAGGCTGGCTTTGAACTCGCGATCCTCCTGACTCAGCCTCCCAAAGCGCTGGGATTACAGGCGTGTGCCACTGCACCCGGCTTATATATATATTTTCATAAGCGCTTTGTTATTTGTGACGTCACACTGGACAGACACACAAACCTACAAACATATATTTGTGACATCACAATTACATGAAATTTAGACAGATGCACAGACATAAAGACATATATAAAAAGAGAAAAAATACAATTGTGTGCACACTAAAGAGAGATCTCCTTGTCCCGGCCGGGAGGAATGACACTTAAGTTGTGAAATATTTTGAAGGACTCTTTTAAGGGAATCATTCCATGCCTTCATCTTGGTCCTCTTGATTTTGTACCTTTTTTATTAATCTTGATTCTTCAACAACTTAATTTTGATCCTTTTGATTTGGTACCTGCTTTATTAATCTAGATGGTATCCATATTGGAGAGAATTCGTGCTTTGGAAAAACACAAACAGATCCTCTCCCCCAAATTAATACTGGATCTGGACCCTTCCATGTACCTGAAAGAACATCCTTCCAGTAAACCAAAGGTTTATGTTGTTGGTGTGGGTTCCAATGTCTGTCTCCAGCAGAATAACCATTAGAGTCTAAAGTTAAAAAATTTAAGGTAAACAGGGCAACTGCCAATCTGTCCCTAGGACTTTTCCAATTTCCTTCTTTTTGTTTTAATAACACAATTTTCAGTGTGCGGTTTGCCCTTTCAATAATGCCCTGACCCTGAGGATTGTATGGGATGCCTGTTTTATGGGATATGTTGAATTTTGCGCAAAACTGTTTGAAAGATGAGGACGTATATGCAGGGCCATTATCTGTTTTAAGCATTTTGGGGATGCCCAATGCAGCAAAAGCTTGCAAACAATGAGATGTAACATCTTTAACTTTTTCTCCAGAATGTAAGGAAGCAAAAATCATGCCTGAGCATGTATCTATGGTCACATGAATAAATCGCAATTTCCCAAAACTTGGCTCATGAGTAACATCCATCTGCCACAAATGATTGGGCATTAATCCTCTAGGGTTAACACCATAATGAGGATTGGGCAAATGTGTCATACAAGATTTACAATCTTTTACAATTGTTCTGGCTTGCTCCTTTGTGATTTTAAACCTACGCTGCAAGGTGGTGCTATTGACGTGAAACTGGGAGTGAAATAAAGTAGCTTGCTGGAGCGCTGAAAGTATAAATATTGTTTGGGTAAGAGCATCAGCCTTTTGATTACCTTCATGTAGGGGACCAGGCAAGTTGGTATGTGCTCTAATATGCCCTACGAATAGAGGTTCTTTTCTTGCCCACAAAAGTTTTTGTATTTGATAAAACAATTTAAAGGCTGGAGTATGAGGTGCTATTGGTCCTGCTAGCTCTAATTTTGGGACGGCATGTACAATTTAGTGGCTATCTGAAAAAATGTTCATGGGCTGCTCTCTAAAATTTTCCAGAGCTCTTACCACAGCTTCCAGTTCCACTAATTGAGCTGATTTGTGTGCAGTTATGTAAGTCATATTTTCTTTTTTAGTGACTACTGCAGCAGTACCATTTGAGGACCCATCTGTGAATACATTTAATGCCTTAGGAATAGGTTGATTTTTTATTACCTGTGGAAATATAATAGGATGATTGATACAAAAAGATAATATAGGAGACTTAGGAAGATGATTATCAAAATTTGCAGAAGTAGAGCATCTAGCTATAGCCCAATCATTATCATTGAAGCATAAATATTCAGTCTGTGACGATGAATAGGGAGTAATAATAGTAGCAGAGTGAATGCCAAATATTTTAGTAGAAGTCTTAAGTCCTTGAAGAATAAGTTTAGCCACCATGAGGTATAAGACTCAATTATACTTGTAGGAGAGACGGGCAAATGTATCCATAATAAAGGCCCTTGTTGCCAAAATACTCCTGTGGGTGTATATTGTGAAGAAATAATAATCAATATCAGCGGTTGAGTTAAATCAAATCTATCACAATGAGCTCCTTCGATGGCTTTTTCTACTAACTTTAAAGCTTTCCTAGCATCAGGAGTCAATGTTCACGGTGAAGATGGATCAGGGTCCCCGCGAAGGATGTCAAATAAAGGTTTTAGTTGGCCAGTGGTGAGGTTTAGTGTAGGGCGAAGCCAATTAATGTCTCCCAGTAGTTTTTGGAAATCATTGAGGGTGGTCAAATGTTCTTTATTTATTAAAATTTTTTTGGGTCTAACAAAGGTATCCATGATTTTAAATCCTAAATATAATATGGGTGATCTGCTTTGAACTTTTTCTTCTGCTATATATAATCCATATTTTTTAAAAATTTTCTGCCATGTCACTGAATATATTAAATAAGATTTTTTGATTAGGGTGGGCCAGTAAAACATCATCCATGTAATGTAGACACATGAGGTTTGGATATTTATTTTTAATGGGTTGGATTGCTTTGTCCACATATATTTGGCATATGGTGGGGCTATTAGCCATTCCCTGCGGTAGCACTTTCCATTGATATCTTTTATCATGGCCATTATTATTGATAGAAGGAACTGAAAAAGCAAACCTGGGGGCATCCAGAGGATGTAGGGGAATGGAAAAGAAACAATCCTTTATATCAAGAGTAATAAGATGGAAATTTTTTGGAATAGCTATAGGATTCGGAAGTCCAGGTTGAGTAGGGCCCATGATTTGCATGGTTTTATTAATTTCTCTAAGATTATGTAACAATCGCCATTTTCCTGATTTTTTCTTGATCACAAATATGGGGGAATTCCAGGGAGAGGTGGAAGGTTCTATATGTCCTGCTTCTAGTTGTTCCTGAACTAGTAGGTGGGCCACTTATAATTTCTCTTTAGATAGGGGCCACTGAGGGACCCACACTGGTTTATCAGAAAGCCATGGTATTTTCAAAATTATTTTCTCAGTGGCCCCGAAGAAAAATATCTTTTTCCTTTATGATAATGATTTCTTTTAGGGTTAAGCTTACCCTGTACTTTTTGATAATGATTTCTTTTAGGGTTAAGATTACCCTGTAGATTTTCACATTTAACACCTGCAGGCTTGGTTGCAAGGTGTACTCCCATTTGTTGTAAAATATCTCTTCCCCATAAAGTAACCGGTAGGTTAGGTAAAACATAAGGCTGAAATGTTCCTTTATGCCCTTCATCATCCTCCCATTTTAAAATTACTGCACTTTTCTCTGGGAGGTTACTATATCCCAAGCCTCTTAAACTGGTTGAAGCTTTTTGCAGAGGCCAGTGCTTGGGCCATTGCCATAGGTTAATGATGGAAGAGTCAGCTCCAGTATCTATCAGTCCCTCCATCTCTATTCCTTGGATTTTTATTTTACACATAGGCCTCCTTGAACAATCTCAAACCCAGCAAGCCATGGGTCTCGAGTCAGTGGAACAAAATCCTCTATTGTTCCTTTTTTGAGGCATACTCATTTTAAATGAATTAGGTAAATTTGGAAGGAGACGCAGCTGAGCAATTCTATCTCCTTGATTAACAGAACTTATACTTTGGGGTGAGCTAAGCATTATTTTTATTTCCCCTTTGTAGTCTGAGTTTGTTTCACCTGGGGTCACTTGCAAACCTAATAAGCTTTTAGGACTTCACCCGAGAATTAAGTCCTACAGTCCCTGAGGGAAGAGGTCCCCTGACTCCTGTGGGAATCAATTGAGACCCCATTTCAGGTGTTAACACTATTCGGGCGGTGGAACAGAGGTCTAATCCTACATTTCCTCCTGTTCCTCTGGCGAGGGAGTGGATGGGTAGTAGGGATTGTGTCGGGGAAGCATCTGAGTGGATGCTTGAGGATACTCCTCCTCCAATGCCTTATACATTTGTGGGCCCCGGGGCATTGGGCCCCATGCCCTGTTTTTTGAATTCCTGAACAAATGATTTCCATGGATGTCAAATTTTGAATGGCATTTATTGGCCCAATGATTTCCCTTTTTACACCTGGGGCAGCGACCTGGGGCACGGTATGAACTTGGTCTTATTTCCCTTTGGGGATTTTGCCTAGAATAGCCTGATTGATTATGATAATTTTGCCTGGAATATCCTGATTGATTATAATGTCTAGGTTGAGCCCTTGTTAAATTTTGAGGGGCAGCATCTCTCATAGCTGCTGCAATCATATTTCCTGTGACAAAGGTGTCATTTATATCTTTACATAGTTGTATATATATGGAAAGATCCTTTTTATTTCTCCATGGCCTGATGGCTTCCTGGCAGTATTTATTAGCATTTTCGTATGCTAATTGAACAACTAATGGCATAGCTTGATCAACGTCTCCAAACAATCTACCTGCAGTTCTCAAAAGTCGATCAGCAAAGTCAGCATACGGCTCATTAGGTCCTTGAATCACTTTTGACAAGCTACCTTGTAGATCCCCAGGTCCTTGTAAAGTTTTCCATGCCTTTAAGGCAGCTGCATTTATCTGAGCATATACACCTGGGTCATAATATTTTTGAGGCTGTGAGTCTGCGAACTGCCCTTCTCTTGTGAGCATTTCTATATTATGGTCTCCAAATCCTGCAGCTGCGTTTCTTTTAGCCGTTTCTACACAAAGTTCTTGAAATTGCGATTGCCAAACCAAGTATTGCCCCCTATTTAATGCTGCTTTACATAGACTTTTCCAGTCTGAGGGGGTTAAGCTAAAGGTGTTAAGGAACTCCAGCATACTCAATGTGAAAGGAGCTTGGGGTCCATACGTCATTACTGCCTCTTTGAGATTTTTTTATTGTTTTGAAATCTACTGACTGGTGGCCCCTCTGTTCATTTTCATTTTCAAATACTGGCAGTTCCCAGTGAATCTGTGAGTTACCCTCGAGAGTGCATAAGCGCTCAGAAAGACTTTTTATTTCTATTTCTAGGGTATGCAAACGCCTAGTAATACCCTTCATATTTTCTGTAATGGATTTCACCCATGGGGGAGTAGGGGACACAAGTGTTTCCTCTACTTGACGGTCCTTTTTCTTTTTTAATTTTTTTTTTGTTCTTTTTACTGGAGACTGTGCTTCCAGAATCACCTTTTGATTCCTCTTCACTACTATCACTTTTACTGGTATCCTGAATTTCAGCTTCTAAGGAGAGTACATATTCTTCGGCTAATTTCAATAAGTTTCTGATGGCTTTTGCAGCTCTTACTTTTGAATTTACACCACTACTCTTCTCACTGGTATTAACTGACTCAGAGGCTATGCTTTCTTGATCACTTTCCTCACTATCCACTGAGTCCGCGATATCAAAAAACTCATCCATGGCTTTTATTATCCGGCTTTTTGTTATTTTCGATCCCATTTTCAGTTCTTACCTGCTGGCCGAATTCCCCGTATGGGCCACCACCTGTTGCTGTCTGAAGTGATTGCCGCTTGGAGCAACGAAGCTGCGGGAAGAAGTTCAGAGGCAAACTGGAAACAAACAGACTTTTTATTTTGATAACTTCTCTCTCAAGCTCCAACAATGACTCTAACACGCACCACACACCACCAAAATACCCACAAACAAAATGGCGCCGATCCGATCTCGGCCCAAGTCCCGCGAGATCCCGGACCAAGTCCCGTGAGATCCCAGGCCAAGTCCCGTGAGACCACGGAAGGCGGCAATGTCTGAATATCTCTATGGCCCACAGCCAACCGCAATCTCAGCCATCTCCCCAATCAGGGCTCCTGCAGCAGTTGACCACTGGGCCACATCCTCAGCCCTTTGTTTTTTATTATTTTTATTTTGTAAAATTTTTATTTAGAGACAGGGTCTCACTGAGTTGCTAAGTGCCTCGCCATTGCTGAGACTGGCTTTGAACTTGTGATCTTCCTGCCTTAGCCTCCCAAGTACTGGGATTACAGGCATGAGCCACCATACCTGGCTCTACCTATCCTTATAGAGGAAAATATTAAGTATAAAAATGGTCAAAAAAATAGAGTGAAAGTGGCCCATGTCTACCACCAGAAATAGCCACTTTTATTTTATTTCGGCATAATGTCTGTCTCCCTCCTTTCCTCATTTCTCCCTCCCTCCTTTTTTCTCATACTACAGATAAATTTTCAATTCTGCATTTCTCAAGTAACATTGTATTAATGATTTTAAAATATAATTTAAAGAAAAAGACTTTGGTAATTTGATAGATAAAATTAACTGGTTTTAAGTTGTATGTCCTTAATGTTTTAGTGAGGATAACATTCTTTTTAGCCCATTTTGATCCACATTGCAGGTGTGGAACACCTATAAAAACTCAAATATAGATTGTAATATATATACTATGTTTATGTGATATATAATGATAATATAAAAATTATAATAATATTAATTAACATAACATACTCTAGGTTACAATTTCTAACCTATTTTAATGTACCCATGTCAATTTCATTGAAATGTTCACAGAATCAAAAACTTGGGACTTAGTTTATATTTACTGTCTTTTTGTATTGATCATGGCAGCTTTTCTACTTTGTGCTTTTCTATGGAATTGGAAGCATTACTAAGGCAAGCTTCTGATTTCAGATGTCCTGAATGATGCTATATTTGATGAAGATCATGATGAGATGGTGATTGTGAAGGACATAGATATGTTTTCCATGTGTGAACATCACCTAGTTCCATTTGTTGGAAAGGTAAGGTTTTCCTTGTTTCCTAAAAATTTAAAAAGCCTAATGAAAGTTTTAGGATAATTATATTTAAAATTGTCAGTTGCTAATTCCTAATATCCTAGATATTTATAGTTACACATAAATGTATCAACCTGATTCATTTAATAACTTGAAATGAAAACAAAACAAAACAAAGTAGCAGCTGGCCCCCAGGCCAAACTTTGTATTAAATACCATGTTAATAGGTTAAGAGAATGAGTTAAAGCAGCAGCATCTTTTTTTCTTGGTAAATGCTGCAGGCTCTGAAAACCTTTGTCTTTTATGTTGACTGAATATTCTTTGATCTAAGATAGACATGATATATGGCATGATATGAGCAGTAATGATTACAGAATTTCTAGGGACAGAGTTATAGTATTAGTGGATTTAATTTATTTCCAACCCTTTCTATAGGAAAAATGAATCTAAATGCAAGCTAGATGATGTATCATCTAGTTTGTTGTAGTTGAATATAAATTTGATGTGAGGTTAAAGCAGGACAATTGCAGGTTCAACTCAAAAAAGTTAACATCAAACAAAACCAAAAACAAAACAAATAACCCAATCAATAAATGGGCAAGGAACTGAATGTGCACTTCAAAGAATAAGAAATATGAATGGTTAACAAATATATGAAAAAATGTTTAACATCTCTAGCAATTAAAGAAATTCAAATTAAAACTACACTGAGATTCCATCTCACTCCAGTCAGAATGGCAATTATCAAGAATATAAGTAACAATAAATGTTTGAGAGGATGTGGAGAAAAAGGCTCACTTATACGTTATTGGTGGGACTGCAAATTGGTGCAACCACTCTGGAAAGCATTATGGAGATTATTTAGAAAACTTGGAATGGAACTGCCATTTGACCCAGTTATCCCACTCTTCAGTATATACCCAAAGAACTTAAAATCAGCATTCTACAGTGATGCAGCCACATCAATGTTTATAGCAGCTTAATTCACAATAGCTAACCTGTGGAACCAACCTAGGTGCCCTTCAACAAATGAATGATTAAAGAAAATGTGGTACACATATACAATGGAATATTAGCCATAAAGAAGAATGGAATTATGGCATTTGCCAGATGGAACTGGAGACTATCATGCTAAGTGAAACAAGCCAATCCCCCAAAACCAAAGGCCAAATGTTCTCTCTGATATGTGGATGCTAACACACAGTGGAGGGCCAGAGGGAGAATAGAAGGTCATTGGAATTAGACAAAGTGGAATGAAGAAGGGATGTTTTAGTCAGCTTTTTCACTGCTGTGACTAAAAGGATCCAACTGGAACAATTGTAGAGGAGGAAACTTTTATTTAAGGGCTCCCCGTTTCACAGGTCTCAGTCGGCAGACAGCAGGCTCCATTCCTTGTGGCTAGAGGTGAGGCAGAACATCATGAAGAGTGTGGCAGAGGGAAGCAGCTCACATGATGATAAAGAAGCAGAGAGAGAGAGAGAGAGACTCCACTCTCCATATACAAAATATATACCCCATATCCCCATCCCCAATGAACCACTGCCTCCAGCCACATCCCACCTGCCTCCAGTTACCACTCTGTTAATCCCACCAGGAATTAATACACTGATTAGGTTAAGGCTATAACCCAATCATTTCTCCTCCAAAGCTTCATGCATTGTCTCACATGTGAGCTTTTGGGGGATACCACATCTAAACCATAGCAAGGGAGTAGAGATGGGAATAGGAAAGACAGTAGAATACACCAGACATAACTTTATGATGCTCATACATGAATACATGACCACTGTAAATGCACATTATGCACAACCACAAGAATAGGATCATAATTAGAATAAGTTCTACTCCATGTATATATAATTTGTCAAAATATACACTCTACTATCATATCTAAAAAGAACAAAGGAACAAAAAAAGAGAATTGTAAGTTTGAGACTATCCTGGATGACTTAGTGAAATCTTGTCTTAAGAAATAAGAACTGGAGATGTAGCTCAGTGGTAGGGCATCCCTGGGTTTAATCCTCAGTACCACAACAGTAAATACATTTGTACATACAATATATACTTCGAGAACATGTGGGTTTAGAACAAAGAGTTGTTGTGTTCGCCCTACCCCAATAATTATTTAATTTTGGCTTTTCATCAATGCTTTTCAAACAGAAGGCTCCTAGAAAATAGTGTTATGAATACCTAAATAGCCATTACTGAAATTTAATAAGAATTAACATTTGCTTCTTTTTTCTTGTTAAAGTATTTTATTTTGGCCGGGCATGGTGGCGCACACCCGTAATCCCAGCACTTGGGAGGCTGAGACAGGAGGATCGAGAGTTCAAAGCCAGCCTCAGCAATGGTGAGGCACTTAGCAACTCAGTGAGACCCTGTCTCTAATAAATTAGAAAAAAATAAAGGGCTGGGGATGTGGCCCAGTGGTCGAGTGCCCCTGAGTTCAATCCCCGGTACAAAAAAAAAAAAAAAGTATTTTATTTTTTCACTTTTTTAATAGAAGTAAAACTTAGAAAAATGCATAAATCACAAGGGTATTCTTTACCACCTCACAGATTAAGAGCTAGAACATGATTAGCATCCTGAAAGATTACCTCCTGTTCCTTCTTAAGTCTTACCCCATCTCTGGTCCCCACAGGTAACAAGCATATCAATTTCCAACACTATAGATTAGCTTTGCTTATTTTTCTGTGATCTACAAGTGAAAAGAATCTGTAACATGTCCTCTTTTGTGTCTGGTTTCCTTTGTTCAACATTGTAAGATTCATTGATGTTATTGCCTGTGATTGTAGTTTATTTCCATTGTTATTTATGTATTATTACATTGTATGAACATACCATAATTTATCTATTCTTTTTTTCTTTGGGTAGTCATTTGCATTGTTTCCTCTTTTTTTCTTGTTATGCTGCTATCAAATTTCTTTTTTTTTTTTTTTTTTTTTTTTTTTTTTTTTTGGTACCGGGGATTGAACTCAGGGGCACTCGACCACTGGGTCACATCCCCAGCCCTTTTTTGTATTTTATTAGAGACAGGGTCTCACTGAGTTGCTAAGTGCCTCACCATTGCTGAGGCTGGCTTTGAACTCGCGATCCTCCTGACTCAGCCTCCCAAAGTGCTGGGATTACAGGCGTGCGCCACCGCGCCCGGCTTATCAAATTTCTCTTGTCGCATATATTCATGCATTTCTGTTAGGAATGTACCTACAGGTGGAATCAGTTTCTGACCTATAGCTCTCCAAAGTGGTTGTGCCAATTTACACTCCCAGAAGTCTATGGGAGTTCCCATTGTTTCATATTCTTGCCAATACTTGGTACTTCCAGGATTGTGGGTAATGGTATCAATCTCTTGCTCTTCCAAAAAATAAAATAAAATGAAAACTTTTATCATGGAAAATTTCAAACATAAGAGTAGAAAGACTAGTAGAATAAGTTCCATGTTCTTATCAACCAGTTTCAACAGTTATCAACACAGGATAATCATGTTATATAAAGGTCCCCACTTTGAAGCAAATCCCAGATATTCATTACTCCTCCCATGATTTCTTCCAGTGTGTCTCTGGAAAAGACAAGGATTTCTTTAAAGAAAACCCAGTTTGATTACCCCATGTAACAAGATAGAAACAAGTCCTTAAACATATTGAAGAATACAAAGTCTGTTATAGACAGCATGACTTTTTATCACTAATTATTAACTGGCATCTCTAAAATACTTACTCACATTGGCAGTTAACCCCCACTAGCAGTTAATATGTATCTCTTATCTATACTAGCATGACCACAAACAAAATCAACAGTAACTCCTAAGTAGCATCTAATAACTAACCCAAATAAATTTTTCCAATTGAGCCTGGTGCAGTGGCACAAGCCTGTAATCCCAGCACTTAGGAGGCTGAGGCAGGAGGATTGTGAGTTCAAAGCCAGCCTCAGCAATGGTGAGGCACTTAGCAATTCAGTGAGACCCTGTCTCTAATAAAATACAAAAAAGGGCTGGGGATATGGCCCAGTGGTCAGTGCCCCTGAGTTCAATCCCTGGTACAAAAAAAAAAAAAAAAAAAAAAAAAAAAAAAACTCCAATCGACACACAGGCTTTGCTGTTGGCTTATTTAAATAAGAATCCAGTTAAGAGTCACATTCGTATTTACATTGCATTTGGTTGTATCTATTAAATCTCTTATTCCAAAACAAGCCCTCCCCCATTAGCCTATTGAAGAGACCAGATTGGGTTTTCTGTAGTGACTCACCTTCTGTGAACCTCTGGATTTCTTATAAACCAGATCTAAAGTTTCATAATAGTAAGACTGAACATTTCTAACAGAAGTAATTCCCAGGAATGCTGAGAACTTCATATTCTATCTTGTAATCTGCAGTTAACAATGAGGGAAATTGAGTTCATTTCTGTCTTTTATTGTAGGTGAGATAATTAAACTCTTGTTCAGGAGAATCTAGAGTGTTAGTGGCCTTGTGGGGCCAGGGTCAAGGAACTCAATCCTGCATCTCGCCTCTCACCATTGTGGCTGTTCCCTTCCATTTGTGTGCTTGCTAACTTTGTTTTTTAGATATATGATTTAGTGATGATTTTCTAAAATGGACATTTAAATGACTTGGAATCTTAAGGAAGACCCCAAATCACACAAACTAGAAGTGTACTTCTAGAAGCACTGCAGATAAGCATAAAAATTCAAGAAGTACAGGGGCTAGGGTTGTGGCTCAGTGGTAGAGCACTCGCCTGGCACATGCGCGGCCCGGGTTTGATCCTCAGCACCACGTAAAAATAAATGCATTGTGTACAACTAAAGCAAATAAATAAATATTTAAAAAATTCAAGAAGTACAGAGACATTGGTTGTATTGGGCAATTCTTATTTTTTGAGAGATGGGGACTGGGGATTGAACTCAGAGGTGCTTAACCACTGAGCCACATCCCCAGCTGGTTTTATATTTTTTATTTTGAGACTGGGCCTTGCTAAGTTGCTTAGGGACTAAGTTGCTGAGGCTGACTTTATTTATTTATTTATTTTTAAGTTGTTGATGTACCTTTATTTTATTTATTTATTTTTATGTGGTGCTGAGGATCGGACCCAGTGCCTCACACATGCTCAGCAAGTGCTCTACCACTGAGCCACAACTCCAGCCCCTGAGGCTGGCTTTGAACTTGCAACTCTCCTGCCTCAGCCTCCCGAGCTGCTTGGAGTACAGGTGTATACCGTCACACTCAGCTCCTATGGGACAGTTATTTTTCTTTGTAGCACCCAGCATTCAGGTGCTCTTTTACTTTCTCTTCCGCCTACCAGGCAGGCAATGAGGTGGAATTCTCAAAGTCTTCAAGCATAGTACTAACAGATTAAAAAAAAAAAAAAAAAAAAAAAACACTAAGTACTACTACCAGATCAATTGTAGAAGTGTATAATAAATGTTAGGTGAACAAATGAAAACTGTTTTATGTTGGCAATCACGATGCAGATGTGTCTGTAATTTTATATTTATCTAATTGATCTATATTTGGCTAATATGATCACTTCATTAGCCTCTTGGAAAACAAATGTTTTCTCATACTTAACACTTGGTTCAAGAGGAGGCAATACCTACTTATTAGATATTCATTGGTGCCTTTTAAAATAATGGAAGGACTTTGCTTTACAGTAGGTCCTGTAAGAACCTAATTCTTGGGGTACATGTTCTTGCTAAGCCACAGTGGTGGCTGTGTCCTTTTCTCCTGTCAAGGTGAGTGAACACTCTGGCAGCTTGAGCAGCTTGGAGATGGGCAGCCAAGCACAAAAGGGCATGACACCTTGTGCAGCTGGGCTCTGCCATCAGATTTCATTATTATTATTATTATTGTTTTGGTGGTACTGGGAATTGAACCCAGGGGTGCTCTACCACTGAGTTATATCCCCAGCCCTTTTTATTTTTTAATGTTGAGACAGGGTCTCACTAAGTTGCTGAGGCTGGCCTCAAACTTGTGATCCTCCTGCCTCAGCCTCCCAAATTGCTGAGATTACCTGAGTGTGCCACCATGCCTGGCTCTGTGGTGAGATTCTTAAGCCACAATGCCCTGGGGAATGTCAACCTTTGTATTTAAAGTAGTCTCTCTTGGTTACATTGTGTTGTTACCACAGGGTCATTTACCTTTTCCTGAGAATGTTTTCATAGAGGAAAAAATTTTTCAGATTTGAATAAAAAATTGCTTTACCAGGGAATATCACAGCTATACTTTTAAAAGTTTTAAATCTTCTAATGTTTTAAAGTTACACTGTCATTGTGATGAATTTGCATGCCATTATACTATATTTTGTGCATCTGTATTTTGTCAGAAAGAAGTGCTATATGTTCACTTCGCTCACGATTTTTCTCTCCCCTGAAGGTCCATATCGGTTATCTTCCTAACAAGCAAGTCCTTGGCCTCAGCAAACTTGCCCGGTGAGTGTGTGGTGAATAGGAAAACAGGTTGATAAAACCTGCCTCTGTCTGCTGAGAATCGTCTCACCAAGCTTTCTCTCCCCACCAGTGTGGATCTCACTTGCGAGTCACATTGCTACTTTAAATTTATACTTGGAAAGGCAACCAGAGCAGGCCCTCTGTTCACAACCCATGCCCCTGACTTCTTCTATCCCATGGCCTGCCCCAGCCACCAATATTGTTTTTGCCCCTAAATATCCTTTATTGATATTTCATTTTGTTGGAGTTAGTGAATCATGGGTGATCTGGGAAATACTGGGGAAGATGTGTGTGTGTGTTGAGAGAATTGAGAACAAAACGAAGGGGCAGGTAATGAACGTATAGTCATTACCTTTAAAGTCCAGTTCAAAAAATCTTATTGAGATTATAGTGACCCTGTCACAATTGGGACAAATGAATCTCTGTGACTAACTGACCTTTCTGTGGCATTGGTGGGTTCCTGCTGCTTCTCTGTGAAGATGCTGGGATGTGCCACTCTCCTGCAGTGGTACCCGTGCTCTTCAGTGGTCTTAGAATCTGCATGAACCACCCCAGTGACCTGACAACTGCCCTCCACAGCTGTTCCTTTTGCTTTGTTTTCACCTCCATTTTCTCATTAATTTCCATTATGAATTTAGGAGAAAGTTGTTTGAAGAGAAATTTAACTTTCCTAGTTTCTGACCCCATTCTTGCTTGGCAGCCTTTATACTAGCCAGGGCTACTTGGCATCGTGAAAGCATCATGGTACATCCTGGCTGACCTTCACCACAGGAAGGCGCCTATCACAAATCCTGAGACATCCTGACGTCTTGCAGTGATCTTCCCCTAGTTGCAGAGCCGAGGGATGATATTTAATCTCACCGTAATTTCTATCAGCGACTCCCTGGTAACTTACTCCCAAATAATAATAAATAAGATCAATTTCATGTCAACTATAACAGTTTCTATACTAAAATTGTCTATTTTTACAGTTTCACAATATATAGTCTAAGTAAGGTCAGCATGATTACTGTGCACATGAAGCTGCAGGCCCAGTTGTCTGGTATCCTTCCTTCCAGCAAGACTGCCAACCCACACCTTTCCCATAAAATTTCTGGCACCACTGAGTCTATAACAGACTGTCCACATGTGAAAGGTGTAGTGGATGGCTTTCGTATAAAAGAGTGTGGCAGACCATATTAAGTTTAGACCTTGTGGGTTTTTTTGTTTGTTGTAGTGAGAGGGATCAAACCCAGAGCTTCGTACATTCTAGGCAAGCACTGTAACCACTGAGCCACACCTTCAGCCCCCTAGGCCTTGGTCTTAATGTGAACAGCCTTCTCTAGAAGACCATCCCACACTGGCCATGACTGATACTTTATGGGAAATGAACTCTACAGTGATCAGTAATATCGTGGAATGAATGAATGGTAACTTAGGAGTAGGAGGCGACAACAGTCTTGGTTATTTCTTTTTCTAGTGAAAGGAAACAATCTCAACTAAGCTTCCATGAAATAATACAAAGGACTTGATTATTAGCACAGGGATTTGTCCTTACACTAGGAGGATTAAAACCTAAGAATAAAATGAAACACAAACCAAACCAAAGACCCAAGTGTATGTCATTTTCAGATATTTTGTAAAAACTTTGAATAAAGGGTCTGTTACACAGAAAAGTAGACTAAGATTTTATCCAATTGCTTATTTCTTGTTAGTAGTGAAAATATTTAGCAACTGAAGAGTAATAAAGCCTCATGTCTCAGCAAAACTTTACCGCTCATTTTAATCTTGTATGTGAAGTGTGTCGTACGCTTGCCTTTAAATGAATGACCTTTCAGTGCCAGTAAAGTCAAATATCAAAGAGTAAAGCCTTAAGTAACAAGAAAATGCCAGAAGTGAGTTGATCTGGTTCAAATCTAGTAGAATTCTAGAATAAACTTGGTTTGAATAGAAATTCCGTTTGTTGTCAAAAAGCCATTGAACACGTATTTGTTTTTTTCACCTTAGAACTGAGTGAATATAATTAAATCTTGAATTTAGAATTTTAGTGCCATAGGATAGCCAAAGCTAACCTGCTTATTGCACCTGCTGTGCCTGGGCCCTGTACCAGCCACTGTGGCAGCTAGAGAGAAGGAGGACACAGTAGTACCTGCGAGGAGAGGGTGCACAGTGAGGTTGCAACAGGTGCCACAGTGATGCCTGCTTTCACGCACAGGCCTGGGGTTCAATCCCCAGTACGCACACACAGACACACAGACACACACACACACACACACACACACACACACACACACACACACACACGTTTGCTTTGCTTTGGAGCTGCAGGTTCATCACATCCATGATAGTGGGCTGACAGGGTGAAAGAGACACAGATGGAGAGATGAGCAGAATTTTTGTCAGACTCTGAATGAGTCAGTAGCTGTGTGTGTGTGTGTGTGTGTGTGTGTGTGTGTGTATTGGTGCTGGGGATTGAACCCAGGACCTTGTGCATGTGAGGCAAGCATTCTACCAACTGAGCTATATCCCCAGCCCTGAGCAAAATTCTGATGGGATGAAAGTTCTTCTAGGTAGCTTCGTGTCAGAGTGAAGGCAAATCAGAAGGTAGTTGCAAGGCACATTCCAGTGGGTAGGGACCAGGATCACTGATGGAAATAAGAGATTTAGCCGAGAGTGATGGGGAATTGGTAAAAAGTTAGCATGGGCATTAGATTACAGAAGGAATATTTCTTTTTCTTTTCTCTCTATTATAAAAGTAGCACACTACTACCAGGCATGGTGGCACATGCCTATAGTCCTAGCTACTTGGGAGGCTGAGGTGGGAGAATCACTTGAGCCCAAGTGTTCAAGACCAGCCTGGCCAACATAGCAAGACTCCATCTCAAAACAAACAAACAAACAAACAAACAAACAAACAAACAAAAATAAAACACACACACTTTCCATTTAAATACAAATAAGTGAACAAAGGGAAAGCTTTTGTTTCCTATTGCCATTCTTCAGAATTAAAGTTACGGAAATGTCTTTTCTTTTTTTTTTTTTGGTACCGGGGATTGAACTCAGGAGCACTCAACCACTGGGCCACATCCCCAACCCCTTTTTTTGGTATTTTTATTAGAAACAGGGTCTCACTGAGTTGCTAAGTGCCTCGCCATTGCTGAGGCTGGCTTTGAACTCGCGATCCTCCTGCCTCAGCCTCCCAAGTGCTGGGATTACAGGTGTGGGCCACTGCACCCAGCTCAAGAAAATTTCTATACAAACACAGACATAGCCCTTTAAAACTAGCAAAACAACAACAACAGAGGAAATTATACCTTATATGCTGTACTATTACTGCCTTTTTTAAAATTTAAAATATCTTGAATTTCTTGTATCTTTTAGTTTAAAATGTCCAAGTTATTTTTAAGGGCTATATAATATTTCTTTGGTTGATTAATTCACTAAGCCAGTCTTTGACATGGAGAAGTATAGTGTGCTGTTTGAGACTGTTGTCAAAAAGGGGAAAAAATGCTTTGGACATATTTTTATATGTTTTCTTTGCATACTTTGAATCTGCATGTAAGAGAAATTACTATGATGGACTTTTTTGGGTTCAGGGTATTTGAATTTTTGATATTACCAAATTTCTCTCCATAAAGATCATGCCAGCTTGTACTCTGCTAATGGGTAAAGGGTGTGTTTCTCCACACTGTTAATTCTGGGTTTCATCTCACTTTTAAATCTTTGCACATTGATAAGTACAAACTGACATCTGTTGTTTTTATTTGAACATCCTCTTCCCTTTCCTTCCTCCATTCCTTCCTTCCTTTCCCTTTCTTTCTCTTTCTTTCCCTCCCTCCTCCCACCACCTTGTGCATGCTAAGCAAGCACTCTACCACTGAGCTGCATCCCCAGCTCATTTTAAATTTCTTTCATAGAGTAAAATTCAGAAAGTTCCTCATTTTTCATTTGGTTGCTTGCTTTTTTTTTTTTTATTACTGATTTGCATAAGCTCTTTGAATGCTTACATATTTAGGTCAGGTGCTCGAAGTAATTTTTCTCAACCTTTTCATTCATGTTTTTTTTTTTTGCTTTATAGTATTATTTTTACATAAAGAAATTTAAAACTTTTCTGTAGTCACAAAAATTCTTTTTTTTTGTTCTTGTTCTTATTCTTGTTCTTCTTCTTTTTGTATGGCCTTATTTTTGTTTTTGAATCATTGCTCTATCTAGAAGTCTTTTGATCAAGGAACAGGGCAGGGCCGTCCACTGTTGTTGGGTGCTCACTGCCTCCTGTAGCACCCCACTTCTGCCAGCCTGTGTCCCTAGTGCCACTCTCTGTTGGGCTTTTCTTCCTCTTGGATTGTATATCAAGCTCGGGGCTCCTCTGCCTCTAACCTCTGAGGGTCCTTGCATTTGTTTTCAAGTGCTGCTGGAATGTTTTTTCTAGACTGTGGATTTAATCATGCTGTTTCTTTTGTTGCTCCTTATAGCTTTTAAGATAAAATTCAAACTCTGCAGAATAAGCTAGAAAACCCCAAAAGAATAGAAATCACAAGTCCAAATCAGAAATCGCTGGGGAGTCTAATTGACTAGAGAATACATATTAATATCTAGGGATAAGAGGATATGTAACTAAAAATAGGCCTTAACATTTAAAAAAATCATGAATAATGTTTTTTAAAGATGGGAGAAAAAGGAGTGTACTAAGAGTTAGAAAACCTTGATATACAACTAACCATTAGAAAGAGTCAAATTAGCCCATCCTGGTGGTGCACACCCGTAATCCCAGTGGCTCAAGAGGCGCAGGCAAGAGGATCACAAGTTCAAACCCAGCCTCAGCAACTTAGTGAGGCCTTAAGCAACTTGATGAGACCTGTCTCAAAATACAAATTACGAAAAGGGCTGGTGATGTGCTCTAGTGAATGAGTGCCCCTGGGTTCAGTCCCTGATACACAGCTCTGGATGTGGTGGTACATACCTGAAATTCCAGCTACTCTGTAGTCTGAGGAAGGAAGATTGTAAGTTGGAGGCCAACATGGGTAACTCAATGAGAGACCCTATCTCAAAAATTAGGAAAAAAAAAAAAAAAAAAGTAGGGGCTGGGAGGTGGCTTCATGGTAGAGTACTTGTCCAACATGCACATGGGCCTGGGTTCAATCCTTAGTACTTGGGGAAAAACAAAGCCCAAGGCAGTAAAAAAAAAGTTTATTTAAAATGACCCCAAGGAGGTAGCTTTCTAGTCACTTGCTTGAAAAAGTGCACATTCTCTGATGCATTTTTATCCTTGATTCAAAGAATTCCCACAAGTGAAGTTCTTAGGAACATGAGTTCTAAAGTTAAAAAAAAAAAAAAAAAGGGCACAAATGGGTAAAGAGGGCAGATGTTGGAATTATCAGATACAGAATATGAAGCAAGCATATTAAAAAGTAAGAGTATTGAC
Organism: Tamias sibiricus; assembly: GCA_025594165.1. Lineage (NCBI taxonomy): Eukaryota > Metazoa > Chordata > Mammalia > Rodentia > Sciuridae > Tamias > Tamias sibiricus. The sequence goes on from CM046659.1 coordinate 53,863,863, forward strand.
AAAGCAATAAGAAAATTTCAGAGTTAGCTAGGTAGATCAGAAAAAGAACCAAATGTAACTGCTAGAAATAAAGAAAAAATATGATAAATGACACTGAAGCCCAATATGCTCATTGAATAGCAGAGTAGACATAGATGAAAATATAGTAAACTGAAAGAAAGGTGTGGAAAAAATTGCACAGAATACAACTTGGAGAGACAAGCGGAAAATTGAATTTAACAAATGTAGGAGACGGTTGGAATTATGAGATATAGCAGAATAGATGAAATATTAGAAAATATAATTCCTGAAGAAGTTTCCAGATCACTTGCAAAATATCAGTCTTTAGATTCAAGAAGGCTAGTAAATTTCAAATGAGAAATATTTAAATCTGTGCAGAGACAAAACATGGTAAACTTCAGAGTACACATACTCAAATGTCAAAGTAGCCATGGAGAAAAATATTGATTAGCTATGCAGTAACAGTGCTAAGACTGACAATTGGTTTGCCAACAACAATATTAAAAGGCAGATAACTGTCAGTGTTAAACAAGAATTCTATTCCCAACAAATAGCTCTTAACAAATTATCTTCATAGAATGAGAACAAAATAAAGATTTTTTTTTTAAATTCAGAAAAGGTATGTGAAATACTGAAAAGACATTATAAATCAACACCTACTCCTTATTTAAAGTAGGAATAAGAAATTATAAGCTCTCTAAGCATAAGGAACATGTTCACTACATAATCACATAGGCATAAAAAAAACAAAAAGAACCACTGAATCGACATTTTGATCTTCAACACCACAGTTCTTTATTGTGATAGCTGATGGTTATCACAACATTCTAGAAGCCTGTGGGATCCTAAAGGACCTACTAACTAAAGAAAGATTAAATTGTTTGTACTTGCTCAATATTGCTTATATTTTGTTATAATGAAAATTTCTATGATTAGTATAATAAAAGCAATACTGGAAAAAAAAAACAAAAAAAACGCATGAAAGATTCTCTTGACATCCACAACTCTCTACCTTGCATGATAATAAAGTATTAGAGACATCTCTACTAAAGTGTGGAGCAAAACAGATGCCCAGTGTTAACACTTTTCTAATATTGCACCTGAAATTCTACTCAAGGAAAAAAAAAAAAAAAGCCAGAAAGACATTGTTAACTTTTGAAATTAGTGACTTCTACTTAGATTTTCAAAACCTATCAGAAGTTATAAATGTAGAAACTTGACTCCATAAGAAATATGGCATTGCTCCTAGAAAGAAGCTTGAAAACCACCCTTTCTCAGATTTGTGTTCCCAATACTATATATTCCTTCAATATTGTTTACCTGCTGGGGACATGAAGAAGGATGGTCCCCAAATTCACAAGTCCAAATTCATGACTAACAGGTCAAAGTTTAAAGAAAACATTCTCATTGTGAATTGTCCCCCTCAAATGGGGTTATTTACATTGCCATAGTTTTTGCATTTCATGATTAGATTAGGGAAGAATTTATCACCTGGCAGATCGTGATATAAGTTCAGGAGTCTTTTTTATTTGGGGAGGTTAATCATACAAAGTTCATACAAAGTACTTATATAAACCTCTCTTATAAAGGAAAGAAATCAAATCCATTCTAATCTGATTACATTAACAGATTTAGTTGGTGTTGTAGTTGACCTGATTTTTTTTTTTTTTTCTAATGCTGGTGGTTGAACCACTTAACCATTGAGCCACACTGAGCTACATCCCAGCCTGCACCCTATTTTTTTTTTTTTTCCAGTTTGAGACAGTGATTTACTAAGTTGCTTAGGGCCTTGCTAGGTTTGTAAGGTTGGTCTCAAACTTGCAATCTTCCTTCCTCAGCCTCCTGAGTCACTGGGATGATAGGCTTACACCACCATGACCAGCTAATTGGCCTGATATCAATTAACAAATAGTCTTTTATTTTTAACTTGATCTTTAAGCTCTGATAAAACAATATGATTAATTGGAACACTTGAGACTTAGCCTAAAATTGATGACTAAAATTTTGTAGCTCATCTCTAATTGTGTTTTTTTCTAAGTAAACTTTATACTTGGAGACACAGTTGTCCCCCACTCCCCTTGCCCTTTAGAGACATAAGGAAGCCCCATTTTGTGCAGAGTGATTGTGGTCTCCATGAGACTGCATCTCTTTGTAGAACTAGTTTTATGGGAATAAGCATTATCCCCTGCCCACATCCAACTATTGCTTCAACAAAGTCTTTTTAGTCTTGAGAGGTGGACTTAGCAGTTACACTTCAATCAAGGTATGATTAACTAAAACAATTCCTTCTTTTCTAGGATTGTAGAAATCTATAGTAGAAGACTGCAAGGTAAACGTTTATAATTTTTTTTACAGAAAACATTTTTTTCTTGGAAAAAAAGTATTTTTATTGTATTCAAATTGTAATAAACATAAAAAAAATTAAAACCTCATAGGAAGATAAAAGACAAAGTCTGTTTCAAGACAGAAATCACTGTTGTGTTTGCACAACCCTTCCCATTTCCATGTATATGCTGCTCTTTTCAAATTAGTCTATTTGTATCATATTTAAACAAAAGTGGATAATTGGCCTTACTTTCTTTTTTTCCTCCCATTTAAGGAACCTTAAACAGTTTTTCCACATAAACATTCATTTCCACATGCATTCCTCATTCATTTTGGTGGCTGCTTAGAATTCCATTGTATTCCACGGCTTGATTTATCCAATCCCTGCTCTGATAGACATTTAGGGATTTTTGTCAGTTTTCCAATAAATGCAATACATCGGTGAACACTTTTGTATGTATTCAAAGACAAGTTGATTTAGACAGCACAGTATTTAGGTTAAATCGCTTGGTTTTCAACAATTTAGTAATTAGCCCCTTTATTATTGGTGTTGCAAGCTGTTTATTTGCTACACTCTACCTCTGTGGAGTTGCTCATTAACCAATATTCTGTTAGTCTTCCTGCACGAGTTAGGAGCTAGTTTGCCATTCTAATTGCTCCCCTGCAGAGATGCTGGAGAGCTTCCGGGGGTTCTCTCCAGCACCTACAGTGCAGGTGAGGGAACTGAACTGGGGCCTCCTTGTGGCTCAGTCAGTAGACAAGCAAACAGGCAAAAGCTGTTGTCATGGCTCTTAAATGTCATAGAAGTCTGCTTTTTAAGATTTCGAATATTTTAGAGGAAAAACATAGCTGTTTGTGTTTGACTCTTAAACTGAACTCTTTGTCACCTTTACAGTTCAAGAACGTCTTACAAAACAAATTGCAGTGGCAATCACGGAAGCCTTGCAACCTGCAGGAGTTGGGGTAGTAGTTGAAGCAACGTAAGTCTGAACCTGCCTTTGATAATGTCACAGTCTATGTAAAAATTGATCTTGACATTTAGTGCTGCTTGGTTTTCCTAGCACCAAGTGATGTCAGACAGTTGCCAATGATGGTTTTTATTTCTGGGACTAACCCTTCACCCTCTTTTGTTCACTGTGTTGCTGATATCGGAACCAGGGTATAGGAGAGGTGTTTTTTTGTTTGTTTTGTTTTGTTTTTGTGGGGTGGGTGGGGATGAGGGTTGTGGAAGTGCAGGGAGTCATAAGCATAGTTGCAGACTTGCTCTATGCTTCTATTTTTTTCTTAGCTTTTTGTTGCTCCAAGCAATTTTTTAAATATTTTGTTACAGATTTGAAAGATAGAAAAAGCTAAGAATTGGTACAAAGGATAACAGAAGATAATTCTTTTTAAAGAGAAAAATGTCTATTTTTTTTTAGTTTAAGTTTTTTCTTTTTTTTTTAAACGAATACATAGAAATAGTACATATCGAGCTGGGGATGTGGCTCAGTGGTTAAGTGCTCCTGAGTTCAATCCCTGGTACCAAAAAAATAAAAAAACAAAACAAAAAGTACATATCCGTGGGGTACCATATAATATTTTGATACATGTATACATGGTATAATATTTAAATCAGGTTAAACATATCTATCTCCCCTAATATTTATCACTTCTTTGTGGTAAAAACCATCAAGCCTTTTCTTTTTCTTTAGCTTTTTACCATCTGTAGTACATTATTTTCATCTATAGTCACCCTACTGTACTGTGATGTACAGGACTGTGGACTTCTTGCTACTGTTCAACTGTGGCTTTGTGTCCACTGAGGAGCCCCTCTCCACACTCCCTCCTGCTTTCCTCCCCAGCCTGGAGTACCCGCCATTCTATGCCCAACTTCTGTGAGATCAGCTTTTTTTAAATTTTTTTAAAAAATATTTATTTATTTGCTTTTAGTTGTACACAATGCGTTTTTTACGTGGTGCTGAGGTTCGAACCCGGGCTGCGCACGTGCTAGGCAAACGCTCTACCGCTGAGCCACAACCCCAGCCCCCAAGAGATCAGCTTTTTTTTGCCTTTCACATATGAGTGAAGGCATGTAGCACTTGTCTTTCTGTGCCTGGCTTATTGCACATCACATAACGATCTCCAGATGTAGACACTTCTTTAAGTTAGAGTGAATTATGAGAATTGCACACGCAGTGTGGGCAGTTTCATCCACTCGATGGCCTGCTCTGACCTCTGCTCGGTGTATGTCGTGTGGCTCCAGCAGCTTGCTCAGACCCACTGGTCTCTGTTGCCTGGGTTCTGCCTGGTGAGACGTGCATACCTGGGTATTTGTCTAAACACCTAAGCTAGCTCAGTAGTGCTTCGGTCTCTGAAGACCCTTTATATTATTTTCACTCATAATGAAAATTCCGTTTTCTCTGCTCTTGTTGAATGCATCAAGGATTCAGCCACGGATAAGAATAAAAACTACAAAACTTTAAAAACTTAAAAAAAAGTTTGGGGTACCATGTGTCTCAGAAGGGATATTTTGACACACTTGGTAACTGAGCTGAGATGAATCTTTTGGCATGCTTTTTATTTTAAGAAGTCAAACCAGCACTGTCAGCTCCTTAAAACCACCTTCATTGTCTTGTTTTGTAGACACATGTGTATGGTAATGCGAGGGGTGCAGAAAATGAACAGCAAAACTGTGACCAGTACCATGCTGGGTGTGTTCCGGGAAGATCCCAAGACGCGGGAGGAGTTTCTCACTCTCATTCGGAGCTGAACTCTGAGGGAGCCTGGCGTGGTGCAGGTCCTACTGCTAGTGGCATTGTCTTCATCGTACCTCCCCTTTTCATTTCTTACAGAGGTTAACTTTATGCCTTGTCACTAATTGTATTTAAAATTATTTATAAAGTCAAATTAAAAATGATTCACATAGGGGTGAGCCCTGCGCTTTCTTCTTGCCACCTTGTAGGGGCATTGTCTAAGGTGAACTGCCAGCAGTCTGAGTTACATGCACAAACCACTGCCATTCAGATAACCCGAGGGTGCTGGGGAGGAGGAGAACCTGTGTATGTGGTTGAAATCCTACAGTGATCTGTCTCATCAGCATAGGAGAATTGGGCATGGGAAAAACGGTTCCTTTTTCCTCTGCCACAGAAATGGTATAATGCTGAAAGTGCTCTAATAACAGTGTGCAGCATTGCTCTGTGAATTCCAAGTCCAGCAGCTCCGCTTCCATCATGTTTATGAATTCACAAGCGACATTTCCTTTTTTATGTATTTATCAGTTATCCAGTTTTAACATTAGTCACCAAGGGAAGGTGGTGGAATATCTGTTTTTTTTTTTTTTCTTTCCAATTTTACTGTGAGTTAAAAAGGCACATTTCTACTTTCTTAATTCAAGTACAGGGAATTAGTTCCTGGAGTTGTTTACGAGTTATTCTCATGTCAACATACAGGGATTTAGACATTTAACTCTCTGTGCCTTGATGAGAATATCACACCAGTTAGCCTGTAGATACTTTTGCCTTTTTTTTAAAAGCCATTATTTTATAAGTCTTAGTACTGACAAAGCAGATAATTACAAGTTTCTTGGACGTTTTTATTTTGATCTTATGAAATATTTTTCTAAGGATTTCTAGAAACTTTTGAAAGTGCTCATCATTGTTAGGTCTGAAGAACTCTAGCTTCCAGGAGCCCAAAAGAGTACAGATGAATTGACAGTGGCCTGCACTGTGCCACCGTCCTCACAAAGCTGTGCTGTCGTGTTTGTGAAAATGCACTGAGCGCTCTGGTCTTGTTTTTTCCTTGTGGTCAGCGTGGGTCTTGGGTCTTATCCTCAGTGTGACTGTTCAGGTGGTGTAGGCCTTTCAGTCCAGAAAGCTGTTGCCTTATTACCATTTATCTTAAATGTTATTCCACTGGGGCAGTGTGGGCCAAATTAAAACAAAAACCCCTAGCTCCCCCACAAAAACAGACAGTTAATTCTACAAAGAAGCCTCTTATTCGGTCAGCATAGTGCTCTTCAGAATTTATCCCATACCTTAAAAAGAATGAACTGCGTTGCTTGAACTGTGGTCATCCTATCTCTGCCACTTAGATGCCATTTAGCTTATGATGGAGCAACATGGCAGAGGTTTCTTTCTTTTTAAAAAATCTCTTCTACTTTGGCCTTTTACTGTATTTGGAGTTTCTAAAGTACAATGGTGGTTGATTTTTGAGTTCCATGTCAGATCTAATTTGGAATAAATATTAACCTGCTTAATATTTAGACATTTCTGGGTAGAATTCCAACTCATGTTTGGTATTTTAAAGTAAAAATAAGTGTGACTTGGAGGACCAAAGAATTTGTTAGCTATAAATTCATCTTTGCAGGGCTAGGGACATAGCTCAGTGGTAGAACACTTGCCTATCATGTGCAAGGCCCTGGGTTCAATCCCCAATACTGCAAATAAATAAGTAAATAAATAATCATTTTTTGGAGATCATTTGTATTCCTTTGGAATGAGTTTGTCCTGACATTCCCTAGAAGTGTTCTTAGAAAGTGTGTTATGTCCACAGGTTTTTGTCTCATTGGTAAATGCAAAATAATGATCTTGTCTGTTTTACTCTGGTCTGTAGTACTTCAAAATTACTTTTTTCATATTCATGATACTGACTCTATTTGGGGGGTGGATTTTTAAGAATTTGATGCATTTAAATATACTGTTCAATTACATTGTTTGAATTTTATGTATGTGTATTCCTGAAGTTGGTTCTATTTAAATTATTAAAGTGTTATAACTTTGTCTTGTGAAAGTTTCTTTTTCTACCAACAGTATAAACATCACATATATTAATTTGATTATTTTAATTCTATCTTAGCTATAGTGCCCATCATCAGGGCTTCTCTTTTCCATTAAGCTATTAAGAGTAGCACCAAGTGACCCTAGGCTCTTACAGTCTCTTTGGTATTTGAATGGGGTGTTACTAACTTCAGTCTTTTTAAATCTGCTCCTTATAGGACCCTGTAGACTGCTGGGTAATGCAACTCATAATGGAGTGCATACTGGCAAAACATTCCTAAAACTACAGCTCAGAGTGTCAAAACAGTGAGCTGCTCATTGGAGGCCCGAGTTGCTCTTTCTGTTTTCTCATATATTGATTGGTCAAGTTCCTTGTTTGTCACCAAAAGGTTTTAAAGGCTTTCCATCAACACAGAACACCTGGACTCACCATGATGGACAAGGTCCTTTGGTGAGGATGAGGAGGAGAGGGAGTCTCAGTAGACAAGTTCAAGGTAAGGTACAAGTAGCTGACTATCCCACCCCTCCCAGAGACACTTGCTTTATTTTAATTGTCACCAGGCGCAGTGGCGCATGCCTGTAATCCCAGAACTTGGGAGGCTGAGGCAGGAGGATTGAGAGTTCAAAGCCAGCCTCCGCAATGCCGAGGCACTTAGCAACTCAGTGAGACCCTGTCTCTAATAAAATATAAAAAAGGGCTGGGGATGTGGCCCAGTGGTCGAGTGCCCCTGAGTTCAATCCCTGGTACCAAAAAAAAAAAAAAAATCCTCATAAAGTATGTATAGCAGTAGAGACACTAACATATGAACCCCATGTGCTTATCACCCAGCTTCAGGAAGTCTCTATTCATGTCCATCTTTTTCCCTCAATAGCTTCATCCCCACTGGATTATTAGAAAGCAATTCCCAAGCCTCATTTCATTCATAAATATTTCATACTATTAAATGAAGTAGAATCAGGGAAAGAATTCTATAGCCAAATGCCATCCATTACCACACATAAAAAAATTAGTTCTTTAATATCAAACATCCACTGTTTAATTTTCCCCCACTGTGGTGCATAATATTTTTTAGTAATTTATTTGAATCAAGATACAATGAGGTTCATACATTGTCATTGGTTGGCCTGTTTCTTTTCTTTTTTTTAAATATTTATTTATTTTAGTTGTACACAATGCCTTTATTTATTTTTACATGGTGCTGAGGATCGAACCCGGGCTGCGCACATGCTAGGCGAGCGCTCTACCACTAAGCCACAATCCCAGCCCCCGGCCTGTTTCTTAAGTCTCTTAAGAATCTTAGACACTCTCTTCCTGGCCCCTCCTTCTAACATTCTCCTTCGTTTTTCTGGTCATCAGCTTTTGGAGAGGCTCCAAAACATGTCCACTGCCAGAACATCTGTGGCTGTCCAAATGAAGTGACACTCCAGCTGCTGAGCCAGCCTAGGTGGGGGTCTGTTTTTAGCCTGGACTTAGCTTTTTTTTGGAACTCAGCTACATCCCCAGGTATGAAACAGTTCATTCTGTTTTTTTTCTTTTTCTTTCTTTTTTTTTTTTTTTTTTCTGGGTCTGTCATTTCTTGGGCAGGCTTCAGTTTTAAAACATCTACCACATGGCTTCTTTGGCTTCAGTGTGGAAGGCTGCTGAGATTTTGGTTAAACCAATGGAAGGGTCATTATAGAACTGGAAATGATGAAGCCTACAAAACTTGACATCCCTCTGCGTGCCTCTCCCTGGGGAATTCCAAGATGTGGGTTGGATGGTAGGAATGCTTGGTTTCTCACACCTCTGACTTGTTCTGTTACATCCCCATGACCCTCTGAATAAGAAGATCAGGTTCTGGTTGATGTGGGGTGGGGGGAAGTGGCATCCCAGGTCTTGCACTTAAGCACCTTATTGTTCTTCCCCCTCCCAGCTGGGCAGCTGTGACTCAGCAAGTCCTGGTAGGGCAGTTCTGATATATCCATCTGCTTTTCCCCTCATTTCTACATTCTACTGTTTGCTTTGAGCAATGTGTCCACAACTCTGACCTTCTGAGAAATCCTTTAGCTTCTGGAACTGACTGTGCTGCCCAGAGGGACACAGCATGACTGTTGGTGAGCCTTGAGCAGGCTGGGTAGAGGGAGTACTGTGATGAAATGCTAGGGCATGTTGGAAACTTCCTCAGGCTGTTGATTTTTTTTCTTTTCTCTCTTTCTGAATCCTCTCACATTTGAAAATGTGCTGAACAAATAGACAACCGAAATCTTTGCCTCCTGATTTGTCTTATTGTGGGTTTTCCTACTATAGGGGTGATGATACTGATTTTTTTTTTTTTTTTTTTTTTTTTTTTTGGTACCAGGAATTGAACTCAGGGGCACTCAATCACTGAGCCACATCCCCAGCCCTATTTTTTATCTTATTTAGAGACAGGGTCTCACTGAGTTGCTTAGTGGCCTCACTAAGTTCCTGAGGCTGGCTTTGAACTTGTGATCCTCTTGACTCAGCCTCCTGAGCTGCTGGGATTACAGGCGTGCACCACTGTGCCCAGCTATACTGATTTTTTATAGTCATGTTCTATCTTGACTGGTAAATTTTTTATGGAGCTTATTCTCTTTGCAGGGCCATTAGACTTCTAAAACAGGGTAAACTGAATAGAAGGAAGAAATGCTAGTAAATAAAAATCAGCTTAAAATAATTCTGAGTAGCAGGGACAGAATTTTTGTTTTTTTTTATATTGGTCACTTAGGAAGTGCCTCTAACCAAGAGCAACCAATCTCAGACCAAAATTTCTCTGAGTTTCGTTTCTAGGTATTTCTGAAAGTCAACTTGCCTATAAGCAAGGAGCATGTGAACTTGAAGTCCTTATTGAGATCTTACCTGATCACTTCTTGCTTAACAGTTATCATAATCACCTCTTTCTGAAGGGGTATGTATGTGGGGTAACTTCTATGCCAATGCTTGAATATTTTTAAATTTATTTATTAGAGCTTTATTGTTAAACATAGTAGTTGGGTTCATCCCAACAAATTCATACATGAATGGAAATCAAACTCAGTTCATGCTCACCCCTTTTTCCTTCTTGTCCTCCCTCTCCTCTCTTATTCTCCTTCCTCTACTCTACCAGACTTTTGCACATCTATTAATTTCTATTTGACTGGTTCTTTATGTCATCCTTCCCTCCTCCTTTATTTTACTCTAGCTTTCACATATGAAAGAAAACATTTGACATTTGAATTTCTGAGTTTGGCTTATTTCACTTAGCATTATATTCTCTATTTCCATCCATTTGTCATCCAGTATGACAAATGCCATAATTTCATTCTTTTTTTTATGACTGAGTAGAACTCCACTGTGCATGTGTATTTTTTTAAAATGCTTTTTTAGTATATATATATATATATATATATATACACATACACACATACGTGTGCGTATATATATATACATATACATATATGTGTATATATATATATATATTTAGTTTTCTAGGTGGACACAATATCTTTATTTTATTTTTATGTGATGCTGAGGATCAAACCCAGTGTCTCGTGCATGCTAGGTGAGCATTCTACCACTTAGCCACAACCCCAGCTCCAATGTGTATATGTATTTCTTAATCTCTTCATCTATTGATGGGCATCTGGGTCTATTCTATAATTTAGCTATTGTGAATTGTGCTGCTAAAAACATTGAGGTGGCTATATTGCTATAGTATGCCAATTTTAGATCTTTTGGGAAACTACCAAGGAGTGGGTTAGTTGGGTCATATGGCAGTTCCATCCCTAGTTATTTGAGGAATCTCCATATTGCTTTCCAGAGTGGTTGTACTAGTCTGCAGTCCCACCAACAATGTGCAACTGGACATTTTCCCCCACAACCTCACCAGTATTCATTATTATTTGTATTCTTGATCATTGCCATTCTGATTGGAATGAGATGAAATCTTAGTGTAGTTTTGATTTGCATTTCCCTGATTGCTGGTGATGTTTGTTGGCCATTTGTGTTTCTTCTTTTGAGAAGTTTCTGTTTAGTTCTTTTACCCATTTATTGATTAAGTTATTTTTTTTGTATTTTGGGGGTTCTTTTAATATTTTGGATATTACTCCCCTATCAAAGGAGTACTGGCCTAGATTTTCTCCTATTCTGTAGGCTCTCTCTTAACCATTTCCTTTGCTGTGCAGAAGATTTTTAGTTTGATGGTATCCCTCTTGGTTTTATTTCTTGTGCTTTGGGGGTCTTACTAAGGAAGTCAGTGCTGTTACCTTTATGATAAAGAGTTGATCCTGTGTTTCCTTCTAGCACTTGTAAAGTTTCTGGTCTAATTCCTAAGTCTTTGATCCATTTTGATTTGAGTTTTGTACAGGGTGAGAGATAGGGTCTAGTTTCCTTTTTCCTATATGTAGCTATCCAGTTTTCTCAGCACCATTTTTTTTTTTTTTTTGATACTGGGGATTGAACTCAGGGGCACTCGACCACTGGGCCACATCCCCAGCCCTTTTTTAAATTTTATTAGAGACAGGGTCTCATTGAGTTGCTAAGTGCCTTGCCATTGCTGAGGCTGGCTTTGAATTCATGATCTTCCTGCATCAGCCTCCCAATCTAAGCACCATTTTTTATAAAGGCTGTCTTTTCTGCAAGACATATTTTTGGCACCTTTGTCAAATATCAGGCAGCTATAGGTATGTGGATTTGTCTGTGTGTCTTCAGTTCCATTGGTTTTCATGTCTATTTTGATGCCAACACTATGTTGTTTTGTTATTACAGTTCTGTAGTATAATTTCAGATGAGGTATTGTGATGTCTTCTGCTTCACTTTTCTTGCTTAGTATTGCTTAGGCTATTCTGGGTCTTTTATTCTTCCAAATGAATTTAAGAATAGTTTTTTTTATAATTCTGTGAAGAATGTCATTGGTATTTTGATGGGGATTGCACTGAATCAGTATATTGCTTTTGGTAGTATGGCCATTTCAACAATATTGATTTTACCTATCCAAGAACATGGGATGTCTTTCTATCTTCTAAGTTCTTCTTCAATTTCTTTCTTCAGTGTTCTATAATTTTCATTGTAGAGCTCTTTTACCTCCTTGGTTAGGTTAATTCCCAAGTATTTTATTTATTTATTTTGAGGTTATTATGAATGAGATGGTTTTCTTGATTTCTTTCTTGGCTGAATCACTGTTGGACGATAGGAACTCTATTGGTTTATGGCTGTTGATCTTGTATCCTGCTGTTTGATAAGATCATTTATAAGCTCTAGAAATCTTCTGATAGAGTTTTTGGATCCTAGATATAGGATCATATTATCAGCATCCCTTTGATTTTTTTTTTCTTGCCTGATTGCTCTGGCTAATGTTTTGAGGACTATATTGAATTAGAGTGTGAGAGTGGACCACCTTGTCTTGTTCCTGATTTTAGAGGAAATGTTTTTAGTTTTTACTCATTTAGTATGAGGTTGGCTTTGGGTTTGTTATAAATGGAATTTATGATGTTGAGGTAAGTTCTTCCATCCCTAACTTTTTCAGTATTTTTGACATGAGTGGGTGCTGAATTTTATCAAACCCTTTTCTGTATCTGTTGAATCATGTGATTCTTGTCATAAATTCTGTTTAAGTAGTGAGTAACATTTATTGATTTGTGTATGTTCAACCAACCTTGCATTCCTGGAATGAAACCCACTTGATCATGTTGTATTACCTTTTTGATGTGTTTTGGAATGAAGTTTGCTAATATTTTATTAAGTATTTTTGCATCTATGTCTATCAAAGATATTGATCTGTAGTTTTCTTTCCTTGCTGTGTCTTTGTCTGGTTTTGGTATCAGGGTTATGCTGGCTTCATAAAATGTATTAGGGAGTGCTCCCTCCCTTTCAGTTTCGTGGAATAATTTGAGAAAGACTGGTTTTAGTTCTTCTGTAAAGGTCTGGTAGAACTCTGCTGAGAATACATCAGGTCCTGGGATTTTCTTTTTTGGAAGTTTTGTAGTTGCTTTTTCAATTTCATTACTAGATATTGGTCTGTATAGGTTTTCTATATCTTCCTGATTGAATTTGAGCAGGTCATATGTGTCTAGAACATTTTCAGTGTTTTCCAGATTTTCCAGTTTATTGGAGTATAGATTTTCAAAATAGGTTCTGATAATCTTCTGAATTTCAGAAGGATCTATGGTGTTATCTCCTTTTTCATCTCTGATCTTGTTGATTTGTGACTTCTCACTCTTTTAGTTAGTTTGGCTAAGGGTTTGTCAATTTTATTTATCTTTTCAAAGAACCAATTCTTTGTTGCAATGATCCTGTGTATTGTTTTCTTATTCTCAATTTCATTGATTTTGGCTTCAATCTTAACAGTTTCCTGTCTTCTACTGGTTTTGGGGTTAGTTCTTCTTTTTCTAAGGACTTAAGGTAGAATATAAGCTTATTTGTTTGTTATATCTCTAATTAAAAAATATTTTTAGATGTTGATGGACCTTTATTTTATTCATTTTTTTTAATGTGGTGCTAAGAATCGAACCCAGGACCTCACACTTGCTAGGCAAGTGCTCTTACCACTGAGCCACTACTCCAGCCCCTCTAATTTTTTAATGTAGGCACTCAGTGTTATACATTTTCCTCCTAGAACTGATTTCATACTGTCCCAGAGATTTTGATATGTTGTATCTCTGTTTGTGTTCATTTCTAAGAATTTCTTGATTTCTATTCTCATTTCCTCTTTGATCCATTCTTCATTTAAGAGAGTGCTATTCAATCTCCATGTGTTCACATGGTTTTTATTATTTTTCTTGCTGTTGATTTCTAGCTTCATTTCATTATGATCCGATACGTTACATGGAATTATCAGTTTTTTTGTATTTGCTAAGATTTGCTTTGTAGCCTAGAATATGGTCTATTATGGAAAAAATTCCGTGTGCAGCTGAGAAGAAGGTAAATTCAGCTTTTTTGGGGGGTGGTGGTGGTGGAATATTCTATAGATGTCTGTTAGGTCCATTTGATTTGTTGTTTAGGTTGGAGATGACATTATTGATTTTTGTGTTTTGATGACCTGTCCATTGGTGATAAGGGTATATTGAAATCATCAATTTTTATTGCATTGGGGGTCTGTGTGGAATTTAATATCAAGGAGTATTTTTTCCGTGTAATTGGACCATAAATATTTACTATCATTGTACCTTCCTTTTTTTTTTTTTTTTTTTGGTACTGAGGATTGAACTCAGGGATACTCCACCACTGGGCCACATCCCCAGTCCTTTTTGTATTTTATTAGAGACAGGGTCTCTCTGAGTTGCTAAGTGTCTCGCCATTGCTGAGACTGGCTTTGAACTCGAGATCCTCCTGCCTCAGCCTCCCAAGTGCTGGGATCACAGGCATGTAATGCTTCTTGATGTATTGTTTTCTTTACTAGGATGTAGTGGCTTTCTTATCTCTTCTGATTGATTTTTGCTTGAAATCTACTTTGTCAGATATGAGACTAGCTACTTTGCTTGTTTTCTTGGTCCATATGTATGAAATAAGCAGCCTGTGGATGTTTTTGCCTATGAGTCTCTTGTAAACAGCATATAGTTGGGTCTTGTTTTTTGATCCATTCTGCTAATCTGTGTCTTTTAATTGAGGAGTTGAGACCAGTAACATTCAGCATTAGTATGGATATATGTTTGTGGTTCCCTTTTTTTTCCCCCCTATATTTTATCCTATCCTGATTCTCATTTAGTTGATTATTACTCTGTTTGGGAGCTTTGGGAATTATTTTTTAGTTACTCTGTGTATAGTTAGTTGGTCTTTGAGTTTTCTTTGTAGTACTGGCTTGGTACTCATGATTCTTCTAATTTTTTGTTATTGTGGCAAGTATTTATTTCCCCCTCAAATTTGAAAATGAGATTTGGTGGGTATAGTAATCTTGGCTGGCAGTTTTTTCTTTTAGGCTTAGAATATCCAGAATCTCCTTGATTTTAGGGTCTAGACTGAGAAATCAGAAGTGAGTCTTTTTCATTTGCCTTGGAATGTGACCTGATGTTTCTTTCTTGTGGCGTTTAATATTCTTTCCTTATTTTCTATGTTAGGCATTTTGATCATGATATGTTTTTGGAAGCTTCTCATTTGACTAGGTGTATTTGGGGTCCTGGATGCCTCCTGTATGTGGATGTTTTTCTTGTTTCTGATACAGGAAAAATTTTCTATAACAACTATCTCGTTGAAAATGTTCTTCATGCCTTTAGTTTGTATCTCCATGTTCTCTTCTATGCTAGTGATTCTTTTAATTTTTGTCCCAGAGTTCTTGTATATTCTGGTCATGTTATATAATTTTTTCCCCTTTATTGCATTCTGAGTACTCGAGATCATATACCCTGTCTTCAGGGCCTGAGGTTCCATATTCAGGAGTGAGGGTCTATTTTCTATGTATTCTAAACTGTTAGTGATGCCTTCAAGTGAGTTTTTGATTGATTGTGTCTCTCATTTCTAGGAGTTCTGCTTGGTTTCTTTTCACTATTTCTATTTCTTTATTAAAATGGTCTTTCATCTTCTGTAATTGCTTTCTTAACTTCCTTAGATCTTTTAGTTTCACTGAACATTTTGATAATCAGTTTTTTTATAATCTTTCTCTGGACTTTTGTCAACCTCACTATTGGTAGGATCCTTTCTTGGGGATTGTGAATTTTGGGTGGAAATTTTTTTGCCTATTTTCTCATGTTTTCAGAAGTCTTAGATTTGCTCATCAATTGAGGTAGATTCCCCTATCTCTTTTTTCTTTTTCTTTCTTTCTTTCTTTTCTTTTTTTTTTTTTTTTTGCATATGTCCTTTTCTGTATAATTACCTTATTTTTGCTGAGACTTCTCTGTATAAGTAGATTTCAAGAGGTGGGACCTGAGATCACCCTCTGATCATTATTCTTTGAGTCCTTTTTGTTGGTTTGGGGCTTTTGCCTCCTTTCTTCTTTAAGTTGAAATAATGTCAGGGAATATTAAGTTCAGTAGCAGAGTCTCTAACCTGTGATGTCCCTGTAGGTTCCCAGCACCTCACAGAATGGGGCAAAATAAACAATAGTGATAACCATCGCAAGTAATACACAGTGTCAAAGTAAATACCCAGTTCCTACTATGACATCTTCAACATTAATTACCACCAATAAACAGGAATGAGTCTAGCAAATGTCAACAGTAAAAACAATAGTTATGAACTAGATCTGGTTTTAAAGCAAACAGCAGGTGTCAATTATATTATCCACAGCAGTTCCTTTTTCCCCACATCCTCGCCCACAGTTATTGTTGCTTATATTCTTAATAATTGCCATTCTGACTGGGATAAGATGAAATATCAGTGTAGTTTTAATTTGTGAAATGCTTTACTTTTATTGCAAAATGAAATCTCTTGTGTTCTCCACGTAGGTTGCCTTTATGTACTTCCTAATGGTAGAATGTATGACTCTAAAATGGGGAGAGGTTTCTATAATTATGGGAATGTAAGATACATTAAGTTTATTTCTAGAGTTCTTTTAAAGTCATTAGATGCTTTCTCTGAATGAATATCTGGGAAAAAAAAAAGTGTCCACTTTGCAGAACTTTGATCCCTTTATCAAAAGAAAAGTGGATCTGGTGAACTGAGTATCTAAAGCAAAGCCTGTTTTAAAATTTGGTCTTCTTTCACTTCATGTAATTATATAATATATGCACTTGCATAAATTTTTTTTTGTACTGGGGATTAAACTCAGGGGCACTCAACCACTGAGCCATATCCCCAGCTCTATTTTGTATTGTATTTAGAGACAGTGTCTCATTGAGTTGCTTAGTGCCTCGCTGTTGCTGAGGCTGCTTTGAACTCGCGATCCTCCTGCCTCAGTCTCCCAAGCTGCTGGGATTATAGGCATGTGCCACCATGGCTGCCCTGCATAAAATTTTTAAAAATCAAAAGGATATACGGAGAACAGTCTCCCTCTCTGTTTCTGCCAGTCCCAAAGCCACCATTTTACCATCTCCCATATCTTTCCAAAACTATTTAAGGCGTATACAATCATTTTCACACATGTCTATTTAAGTGAAAGACTCTTGTCCACATGTGCCCATCTGAATCGCCTAGGGAACTTTCAAAAATACACATGTGCTTACCCTATGGAGACCTATTCAGTATTTGTAATTGTATTTTGAAGAAAAAAAAAAAAAAGTCATCCTGGATATTCTGTGAGCTCCTTTAGTTGGAAACTACTAGTGTAAGAGACAACTATTCAGATCAGTAAAACCTGCCCATTAGGAGACCTAGACTAGCTGTATTCTCAAGCAACTGGGCAGGAGAACAGCTGTGTGGACTGTGTAAGCTATCAGTTCCAGAATCCCCGTTAAGGGCATCTGCAACCATTCAGTTGATAAATCTAAAGGTAAATTGCCCCTTAAAAGGGACTGTCTCCAAATTAATATAATCAGTGCTGCAATTACCTGTGTATAAATAATTTATTTCTCTGATCTGATTTTTCTAAACATATTCCACTCCACCCCACTTCTATTTTATAGTTGCTCATCATAGAAAAGTTAAAATATATAGTAAAGTATAAAGAAAAAGTCTTAATTACCCAATTGTATAGTCCATAAATAATGACTAACGATACTTGTTTTATTTAACTTACTTTTAACATTGTGCAAATAACGTATTGACACTTTTGGAGTATTTAAATAAAGCAAATCCATTCAGACATTATTTCATCTGTATTTACTTCGTATGTATCACCAGTGGACATGGAGCAAAGATTTAAAAATAAAAACCCCACACACTATCACAACCCCTAAAATTCACAATGATTACTTAATATCATACCTTCATTCTCCATTGACCTTTTCCCAGGTGGTCTCAGATTTCTTTTTAGAGTTCATTAGTTGATATGTTTGTTTGCTTTTGTGGTGCTGGGGATTGAACTCAGAACCTCACACATGCTAGGCAAGTTCTTTACCACTAAGCTCTATCCCCAGCCCTAGAGTTCAATAGTAATACCATGATGTCTGCTCTTCCTGTCTCTGGCCTCTCCTTTTTTGGTGTAACTATAATATTTTGGAGATCCTAAAGTCCACAAAACTTCTCCTCCCCCATCTTGGTATCTTGTTTTTTGGTCAGTACTGGGGATTGAACCCAGGGCCTCATCATATGCTAGGTAAGTGCTCTACCACTGAGATACACCCCACCCCTTTTAATTTTATTTTCGAGACAGAGGCTCACTAAGTTGCCCAGATTGGACTTGAACTTGCAATCCTCCTGAGTAGTTGGGATCACCAACATGTGCCACTGTGCCCAGCTCCTATCTTGGCATCTTATGTCTTATAGCTTTGTTTAAATGGTTTGCATGGTATACATCAAATATTTTTTCATAATTATGCACTTTTAAATTGTTTCCAGTTTGCTATTATAAATAATGCTGCAGTAGACATCACTATTTACAAAGGATAGATTTCTAAGTATGAAGTTCTTGGAACAAAAAAGCCCGTCCTCTTCCCCTCTTCTAATGAACAACAGTAGATGGCTTCAGATGAGCTCTTTACCTCTCCTTAACCCTCTCAAGGAATAGCTGTCCTCTTATATCTTAATTCTCTTATAGCTAAAATTTTTACTGCATACAAATTAATTTCTTTTTTTACCTGAGGGGGATACTTTTGCACCTCATTTACCTTGGAAGGTTAACATTTTTACAGTAACAATTTTGAGAACTCTAGTTTCACATTAAGTAGTAAGAAACACCACATAGAGATTACTTGTGTACTTTTTCAGGTTTTACCCAATGCCAACTTTTAGCAAAACAAGGATGCAGTATTGCAACCAGGATATTGACATTGAAACAATATAGCTATATTCAGATTTGCCCAGCTGTACTTGTGCTGGCTAGTGTGTACATCAAGTTCTATATGATCCTGTGTAGATTCACTGTCTACCTAGGTCTTGACTACTGCTGAACACAGCACCCACCAAGAGTTCTTTTCTACCCATACCACTCATCCTCAACTTCGTCACACTTTACAGATTTTTTTTTGTAATTTTTTAGTTGCAGATGGACACAATACCTTTATTTTATTTATTTATTTTTTTATTGTGGTTCTGAGGATTGAACCCAGTGCCTCACATGTGGTAGGCAAGCATTCTACCACTGAGCCATAATCCTAGCCCACCAGACTTCTATTTTCAACAAAGCTGGCAGAACTTCTAGAAACACCACTTGTGGAGTTGAGGCAATATACACATTTCTTTTTTACTTTTTTTGATGTTGGGCATCTAACCCAGGGTCTTTCACAGGCTAAGCATGCATTCTATTATAGAGCTAATCCCTAGCACAAAAAGTTTTTTTGTTGTTATTTTGTTTTTTTAGTACTAGGGATTGAACCCAGGCTGGGTATTCTACCACTGAATCACATACCCAGCCCTTTTTATTTTTGTTTTGAGACAAGGTCTTGCTAAGCTAAAGAGGCTGGCCTTGGAATTGTGAGTCTCCTGCCTCAGCCTCCCAAGTAGCTGGGACCAGAAGTGTGTGCCACCATGCCTGGCTCTGATAGTATTGTCCTAAGAGGATTTTCTGGCTATAGGCAGACTGGAAGACTTTTACTAAAGTCATTTCTTAAAGGGATTTTTATCTAAATCAGGAAATTTACCTTTTCTCAGTACAGTTTAATGGAAAATAATTTCATTTTCTTCAAGTGGAAGTGATCTCTGCAAGGAGGGGCCCTTTCAACTTCTCCCTCTGAGAAATGAGCAGATTCCTTCTGCTTATCACTAGTCAGGGTCATCTGAGGAATGCTCATGTGTAGCCTGGCTCCTTCTGTGGGGCCACAATTCTTATTGTTCTACACTGAGGCCAGGGTGGATCTGTCTTTGTTATAAGTCATTATTTCTGCTGGAGGTAGAGCTGCAGGAGTTGGAGTTGAGGAGGTAAGAAATACCAGCATGGAGGATGCACTTGGAGCAGAGGAGATGTAAACAATAATGTGAGGGCTGGCACAGCAGTGGTGGATGGCAGGAGGAATTAGAAGGGACAGTCCCCAGGCAAATGTAGCATGGGAAGGTGCTTCAGTATGACATATAATTTAGGCAAAATCAATCCCCATTTAACCTGGAAGAATTAATGCACAAGATGCATAGAAGGTACAATTTAATTTTAGTCATGTGGTCATGAACATTTTGGATCTAGAAATCATAGATAGAATATAAACAAAGATCCATTTTAAAAGTGTGTACATGTGTGTGTGTGTGTGTGTGTGTGTGCATGCATGTGTATGTACCATTTAAAACAACAACAAATATATCCTTTGCCTCAACAATTCTACTTTACCATCCCCCTATATATGTGCAAAAGTGACATTTGTATATACAGTTATTCATTGTAACATTGTTTGTTACAAGAAGGCTCTTGTTTATAGGACAACTCTAAACCCAAAGTATGTACAGTGGTCACACAGGGCTTGGTTGTAAGTTTTTGCTTCTTTCCACCTCGAGGTAGGTGGGATTCAGATCCACTGTCTACTTTATCTCTTTGGTGCGCGCTGAGCAAAGTTTTGAGGTTGGGTGGGAGCATTTGGTTGCTTCCTTCTTTTTGAGAAGCCTTCACAGTGTTCATAGCCTCTCATCTAAGGATACAAATGACCAAGAGCCCAGGCATTCTTGCCTCTCTTTTACTTTTAGAGACTGGAGCAGAGAATTTGTTATTTGATCAATTCTGCAGGCAGACACAGCGAGGGATGCACAGGTGTCAGCTTCACCCTCTCCTTTCTGCTCTTTGCCTCAGGATTAGAAGCAAGGCTCAAGCTCTGCCTTCTGTAAAAGCTACTCTGAAGAGTAAGACTTGGAAGGGAAGTTCAGATCTGAGTTTCTGTGATATGGAACAGACCGTTCATTTTAAAAGCAACATTTGTGCATAATGTGCTTTATAGATATGTAATTGCTCTGATAATTGGCAGTGTACTGAGTTCGGGGAAGATCATTATTGGAGACCTAGAACTTAGATGGTTTTGGCACACAGAGTTCCACTCCTGAAACTTTCAAATGCTTGGGAAGGAACACAAAGAAGTAGAAGATGGAAAGAGAACCATGGACCACCACTTGTGCTTGTGGTGAGGAATACTTAACATAACCCCTATGTAAACACTGACTATTGAATTAATTAAAAACTGTGAGATTACCTCCACCTTGGGAGGAAGGCACTTGTAAATTCCATCCTCATCTGTTATAATACGTTTTAGATACATTCAAACTGATCAGACAAGAAAGAGCAATTTTTAGTTAAGTAACTACCAGCAGAAAGAGCGAAATCACTTAATAAGTGCTTACCTTTCTCAATGAAGAGATGGGGAGTAGTGGGACAAAGGATTATTATTTTTTTTTTTCATTTTTTCTTTTGGTGTAGGGGATTAAATCCAGGGGTGCTTTACCACTGAGCCACATCCCTAGCCCTTTTCTTTTTTTTTTTTTTTTTTGGTACTGGGAATTGAACTCAGGGTCACTCGACCTCTGGGCCATATCCCCAGCCCTTTTTTGTATTTGATTAGAGACAGGGTCTCACTGAGTTGCTAAGTGCCTCACCATTGCTGAGGCTGGCTTTGAACTCTAGATCCTCCTGCCTCAGCCTCCCAAGGGCTGGGATTACAGGCGTGCGCCACCACGCCCGGCTCCTTTTCATTCTTTATTTTGAGACAAGGTCTTGCTAAATCGCTAAGGCTGAATGGGACCTTGTACCTCTGGTCTGGTCTCTGGAGTCGCTGGGGCTTTAGGCATGCGTGTGATGACAAAGGACCCTTGCTAAATTATAAGCTTTCTGTCTGCCACTTTTTGAGTTTTTAAAAAGGTAGGTCACCGTATTTACTTTGTTAAAAGTGAAAAATAAGCTGGGCGCTGTGGCGCACACCTGTAATCCCAGCCCTTGGGAGGCTGAGGCAGGAGGATCAAGAGTTCAAAGCCAGCCTCAGCAATGGCGAGGCACTTAGCAACTCAGTGAGACCCTGTCTCTAATAAAATACAAAAAAGGGCTGGGGATGTGGCCCAGAGGTCGAGTGCCCCTGAGTTCAATCCTCGGTACCAAAAAAAAAAAAAAAAAAAAAAAAAAAGTGAAAAATAAGCCAGTTGCAGTGGTGTACATCTGTAATCCCAGCGGCTTGGGAGTCTCAGGCAGGAGGATTGCAATGTCAAAGTCAGCTTCAGCAACTTAGTGAGGCCCTAAGCAACTTAGTGAGAACTTGTCTCAAAATAAAAAAATTTTAAAAAGAGCTGGGATATGGCTGAGTGGTTAAGCATCCCTGGGTTCAATCCCTGGCACCCCCCCCCCCCCCAAAAAAAAAGTGAAAAGTAAATATATGTCTTTATATCTATGGAACTAAGGAAATAAATACTAGTGTCTGTAATGATTTTTTGAAGTATTATTAGGTGTTACAACTAATGTGATATTTTGGGAAAAAAGATAAAAGTTAAAAATGTGAATTCTTGGATGAAATAAAGGAATCATTGTTCTCATCTAATCTTAACTGGCCTTAACTTTTACATTTTTTCTTTCTCTGTAACTCACAAGCCTTGGGTGCTCTAGGTCGGAGATTAACAAACTTTTCCAGCATGTGCCTGCTTGTAAATATTTTAGACTTTGTAGGTCGGATGGTTTCTTTGATAACCATTCAACTCTGCCACTGTAGTGTGAAATCTACCAGAGGAAAATATGTAAATGAATGAGTTATGGCTTTGTTCCAATATTACTTTATTTATGGGCACTGACATTTGAAGTATTGTTGTTTTTTTTTTTCTCACTTATTAAAAAACGTGAAAAGTATTTCTTAGTTCATGGGCCATACAAAACAGATGGTAGGTAGATTTGGACAGCAGGCCCTCATTGGCGAACCTTGCTCTGGATCTAACACATTTGTGTGGTTCCCTCCTATGCATGCATAGCAAAGAGTTCCATCTATCTGGGCTGCAAAGAGGAATTTCATGGAGTAGGTAAGCTTCCATCCCTCTGGCATTCGCTTGTAATTATGGAAATGATGTCTTCGAGGACTTTAAAGTCCTTTATGGCCCTGATGGGTCCTAAAGAATTCAACTTCTTGTTTCTCCTCCCCCTCTCCCCTATTCTCACATCACTGTGAGTGAAGCCATATTTCAGTGAGTACTTTATTATTTTTATTATTTATGTATGTATGTATTTATTTATTTATTTTTTGGTACCCTGGATTGAACTCAGGGGCACTTGACCACTGGGCCACATCCCCAGCCCTCAGTGAGACAGGGTCTCACAGAGTTGCTAAGTGCCTCACCATTGCTGAGGCTGGCTTTGAACTCGTGATCCCCCTGCCTCAGCCTCCCAAGGGCTGGGATTACAGGCATGTGCCACTGCGTGCGGGCGGCTTCAGTGAGTACTTTATTATTAAAATTTCACCACCCGAGAAAGGAACAATGCAGGAATTCACAGATGCAGAGACTTGGGCTCATCTTGTTCTGGGACGTCTGGATTGGGTACCTTGAGGGGTGGACATAAAGGAGATTCCTTGGATGTCCAGCCCTCTCTTCACTCACAGGTGACCAGACCAGGTGGGTCCTGGGAGTGAGGTCCTATCTCCCTGAGAAGACTGTTCAGGAGACAGCACTCCGCCTCCTTCCTGTCACTGTAGCTGCCATAGGCGGGGAGGGCACAGATCTTCCCTTGGGTGGCTTTGTTTCCTCAGGTTTCACTGTGTTCTGTGTTGGAGGATAGAGATCAATGAGACCACCCTGTCCTTAGGTGGAGTGAGAGATGCAAATAATGTAAACAAATATTTGAAGCACATTCATTGGATTAAGCGTTCTGATATATGCGGATCCCACCGTGGAAAGGAGAGTAGTGGAGACAGAGGGTTGAAGAAAGAGGCAGAGGACAGATCACAGAAGACCCTGCATCTGCCCTCTCCAGAAACTGACCCTGAAGCTGTGGAAAGCTGTTGGTAGGATTTCAAGCAGGGGAATGTAAGTTGTAATCAGAGTTGGAGAATGAACGGCTTAATTAATTAAAGGGGGATTAATTAATTTAGAGGGGAGAATAAGGCCCCAACTAGCTCAGTGGCAGTGGAGGCTGAGAAGAGGGGCCAGCAGAGAGATTTAAAAGGAGGAAACTGAAGAGCTTGCCCACAACTGGGTGAGGACTAGTCCAAGACAATTCCCACACTGGGGGCTTGGCTGTCCAGGAATCACAGTAGCACTGGTCACCAAGGAATGACAATAACACAAAGGGGTGTTTGAGAGGGGTTGGGGGCTGAGGATGGACAGCGCAGCCTTCAGTTTCCAACATGTTCATTGAGGTCCCTGTGAAACATCCTAATGGAGACAACTCTCTCCTAGGCCAGTGCTGAGGAGAGAGGTCTGGGCTGGAGGCCAGGATTTGAAAGTCAGCTGCAGACCAGATGCTGCTTGCATGTGCCTGGAGCCAAGGTCAGCCAGGAAAGGGTGAAAAGCAAGGAGAACGGAGAAAAGCTAACTCCCCAAAGATCATGTGCTATCATGACCCAGGGAACAGGAGAGATGAGCATGCCCAATTTCAAAGTTGACTTCTAGAAAGAATGTAAGACTGTCACGGTGGATGTGTGATGCATGTGTGGATCTACGAGCACGTTTATTCTGGAGTTGTTCATAATGTTAAAAAGTTGAAATAAATATCCAACAGCAGGCAATTTATCATGGTATGCCCATATGATGGAATACCACACTGTAAGAGCCCTAATAAGGAGATAGCTAAGATGGCGGCTAGCTGAGAGCCATAAGAGGTGTTTAAGTATTTTCACCTGATATTCATGCATTTATCTAAGACTCTTTCTATGCCCATGAACACTATGTGACGCACCTGTAAGTTTGATCTGTTAGCACGTGTATACTTGTTAAGGCAAAAAGTATATAACTGGGTGAGGTTGGCAAGAGGTGGTTGTTGTTGGAGTTGGAGAGAGAAGTCAGAAGAGATAGCAGAATAAAGAACCTACTCGTTTCCAGTCTGCCTCCGAATTCTTTCCCACGGTATCGTTGCTGCAGGCAGCAGCCGCTGCAGGTGGCAACAGTTGCTGAACGGGTGTTCTTGTAAAGGAGTAGGAGGGCTCAGGTCTTCTTATTCTGCTATCTTGCTGATGTCTCTCTGGTTGAGACTTCCAAACTATGAAGAATATCTTGTTATATAAATCACAGAAGTAATGGCAAAACCTCCGGCCTTTGCTTCCCACTTCCAATGTACCTCCCTCTGCCCCAGAACATTTTCTTCATAATTCAAGCTTTCCCCATATCAACCTTCTGCTTAACAAATACTTTTCCCTCTTTTGCATGTGTTTGTCTACTTGGCTTCTTAGCTATGCTCCCTTCCTGAGGAAGCTTCAGCTTTGGGAAGGGCCAATGTGGCATTCTGGCTTGCTCTTATTGTTGAGAGCAGGAGCATTTGGTGTCCAAGGGAGGACAAGTATCCAGGGCATTACCTGTGGCTGATGGGTATGGGCCCTGCCCCAGAGGCAGGTAAGCCTGGATCCTGCTGTGGTAGGTGCAGGAAACCCACAATGCCCATGGAGGGGACCTGTGCCGAGTCTTTGCAATTCTGTCCAGAGTTTTCAGAGGATCTGGGTGGAGTTGAGATTACTTAGTCAATATTTTTTTGTTCCTGATTATGTGAAAAAAATATAAAGGACTAAACTGTATCTACCTCCCTTTTGAATAAATACAGAAATAAAAATAAAGCCAATGACCAGGTGTGGTGGTGCATGCCTGTAATCCCAGCACTTGGGAGGCTGAGGCAGGAGGATCATGAGTTCAAAGCCAGCCTCAGCAATGGCAAAGCACTTAGCAACTCAGTGAGACCCTGTCTCTAAATAAAATACAAAAAAGGGCTGGGGATGTGGCCCAGTGGTCGAGTGCTCCTAAGTTCAATCCCTGGTACCAAATAAATAAATAAATAAATAAAGCCAATGAGTAAGCACACATTCTACAGATAAATAAGTAAAGCTGTTTTATACAGTTTTACAAATGAAGGATTAAAAGTTCCACCCTCACACAGAATCCACCAAATCTCATCAAGACTAATTACAAATTTGTTCAGTATCATGACTGAGCTGTTGCTCTGCCACCCAGGGCAAGACACTCACAGAGCACCGAGGCAGGTCCTTTTTCAGCCAGTAATCAATGTTACTAGTATCATTCTGAGCTCATTTTGTTAAGCAGTGGCCATGGCGCAGTTGGTGAAGGGTTGATAGTCGTGGGTAGGCCTCCTGTCTCTCGGGTGCATACAGAGTGAAGAGGAAAAGACAAGGCCAAGGCTATAATCAGAGAATGAGCTGTGTATTGTCAGGGACTATTGTGTGGACCGTTCATTCTTATTTAACAAATATTAATGGATTTTGGCTATGTCCCGGGCATGATTCTAGACACCAGGGATAGAGTGGAGAAGAAAACAAACTCCCTACTTTTGTGGATCATGCGTTCTGATTGGAGGTTAGAGGCTATGTACACTGATAAATATATGGCGTGTGGTAGCCGTAAGAGGCAAGGGCAAGGAGCAGGAGAGCGACGGGGAGATTGGTATTTTGCTTAAGTTATCCAGGATGATGTTTCTAATTAGGTGAAGACTGAACACCCCAAGGAGAGGGCAAGAGCCAAGAAGGTGCCTGGGGGGAGAGCGTCCAGGGGAGTAGCGAATAGCCAGGCCTGAGGCTGGAGCACGCGGGGTGTGCACGGAGAGCAGGCGGTACAGGACAGAGGTGGATGGTGGGCTGGGTCACGAAGAGCCTTGTAGGCATTTAAGACACTGACATTCACTGAGTGAGATGGGAGTCACTGGAGGGGCTCTAGCTAAGTGGCAGGATCTGACTGAGGCTTAGCAGGAGTTCCTGGGTTGTTCTGGTGAGAATGGGATAAGGGGGAAATTGGGAGATTGCTAGTGGCTCATGACATCCAGGTCAGAGTTGATGGTGGCTTGGACCAGGGTAGTCGTGGTGAGAGCGTGATAAATAGCTGGGTGGTGGATACATTTTATAGGCAGAGCAGGCAGGATCTGGTGGTAGTTAGATGTGAGGCGTAAAAGAAGGAAGGAGCTTGGGGTGACACTCAGATTTGCAGCTGGAGCAACTGGAAGGATGGAGCTACACTGAGGCTCTCGGAGAGATATGACTGAAGGGAGGGACACTCAGAGGTCTGGGACACCAGTGACTCAAAGAAGCAAGGACCTAAAATTGGAGCAGATTTATGGTGCTGGTGGCTCCCCCGGCCAAATGTGGCTGGCAGATAGAATAGGTTTTGTTCTCATGGGATTTACTAAACAACTTCATTACTTGTTGATGTTTTAAAACTCAAGGGATTTTCTTGTAAAAATCTGGATTTCCTGTTTCTTTTAGAAAAGCCAAATAGAAGGTGGTGCTGGTTGGTGCTGAATGACAGGTCCTTCAGCAGGGCGTTCCCTGTTCATGGGCAGTCACATCTTCCACTCTATTGTCTTATACTGGCTGTCACCCTCTTTGTCCCCTGGTTTCCTCATTAGAAAATCAGAGAAATAGTACCTGCCTTCTGAGGATGTGAGGACAATTAACAGAGATAATTTATGTAAAGCACTAGAACAGTGTTTACTAAACGCTCCAAAACATTAGTTATTCTTGTTGCTGTTATTATTTTTGTTGTTATTATTATTACCTGTCTGGTCTTGCCAGGCTCTGAGCTTGCATGAGGATTCCAGAAAGCTGGAAGATGATTCTAACAGGGGTTGAGAGGTGAGTGAAGCTTTCCTTAATGAACGATGGCACCAAACCAGAAAGCAGGAGGGAAGGAAGCACAGCTCCCAGACATTTAGAAAATTGTGTCCGCTTGAGCCATATCAGCCCCACAAATCAGAGTTCATTTCTCTCCTTCTGCAGAGCCCAGCACAGTGGCCTGGATCACCCAGTGACTCATCTAATAGTCCTGTGAGTTTGCCCAGCTTGCAGCCTCACAAATTACATCTGCAGCCTCCTTATCAGGCAAGCTAGGAAATTAAACCTAAACGGCTATGGTGTTGCTAAGTAATATGGCTCCGTACACAGACACCCGAGGCTCAGCCCGTTGCAGCCCCATTAAAGCATCATTTCCCACTGTGGCTAATAAGGTTTGAAATCTTCTAAGGAAACCTGCTGTTCTTTTTTAAGGTCAGAAAATGGGGTAATTTGGTTATAAGCAAGGGATAGAATTTCCTTTCTTAGATGTTAGGTGTGTGTGTGGTGCGTGTGTGTGTGGTGTGTGTGTGTGTGTATTGGATATCTACAGTTTTGTGTTTCACAGAAGCAGGGGGAGACCAGAGACAGTCATCTTGCCCTCCCTGGACCCCTTGGCCCTGGGCAAGGAGGGCCTTTTCTGGGCCACCTCTGAGTCCCTCACCTGGTACTCAGGACGTGTTTGCTGAATGAGTGTTGGCTTCCCTCTGCTTGGGATGTTTCTGAGGGAATATGCAATTCCAGGCGATGGAGGCATTTCTGGAAGCTTCTCCCTCAGGTCTGCTTTATCTTCTACAATATGGCCCTAGAGCCAGGAGTTGGGCTCCTAGCCCATTGAGTGCTTAGGCAGCTGAGCTGGACCTGGGAGAGGGCTTTCTTTTCCCATTTCTCATCAGTAAGACCGTTCGTGTCCATTTTAGAGTTTGGCTCCTCATGGCCCCACAAAGATCCGAGCCTTAGGGTGCAGCTCCAAAGAACATGGCAATAACTGATTGGCCCCTGAGTCCACTCAGAGAGAAACCTAGCCAATGTGTCATTGTGGCAGTGGAGCCCTTCTGTGGTCCCACGGCTATGCTGGGCAGCTGAGCGTGTTCAACATATCAGGACTATTGCCCATGGGGCTTCTCTAGCTCTCCTTTCAGAAGCATGTCTCTTATCTTCTCTGATCTGGGTTGGGCTGAGAGAGTGAAATTTCTCCTCTTTAAGTAGTATCTTTAATCACATCTTTCCTACAATGCTGGGGGTGATTTTCAAGATCCATTCATGTAGGTTGAGCCTCATACCATTTCTTTCTTTCTTTCTTTTTTTTTTTTTTTTTTGGTACTGGGGATTGAACTCAGGGGCCCTCGACCACTGGGCCACATCCCCAGCCCTTTTGCCTTGCCATTGCTGAGGCTGGCTTTGAACTCGCAATCCTCCTTCCTCAGCCTCCTAAGTGCTGGGATTACAGACATGCACCACCATGCCCTGCGCCTCATACCACTTCTGCCTGATGACAAGACTGTGGGGCTTATAGGCCACCTGGAGGGACATGCCTACAGCACAGTAGGTGTGTTTGTCCAATCTAGGTCTAAGGTCAGACCTAAGCTCTATTATCTGGTACCTATTGACAATCTGGCCTAGTTCATCCCAGTCTTCACTATTCAGTAGAAGGTGAAAGAGAATTCTTAGAACTGCCTTCTGACCCTCATGTGATAGAGACGTGGCTGTATCCAGAGAGGATAAGGACTTTCATATTGGAGATGTCTCCCATTCAAATCTTCCAGAATTGAGTATAGGCTTTACATTTTGTGGGCCTGCTGCAGGCTCAGATCCATCACCATGGGGAAAATTGCTCTCTTAGAACCAGACTGACCTGTGGAAACCACATAGGCTGGCCATCTATCTGACTGATTCCCTAGGTCCCCATGTACTTTCCTCACAGGGAGGAGGACACATATCATGCCCTGAAACAATGGACCAAGCAGGGATCAGATTTCAATGTGGTCTTTTATCTTAACATACCCTTGAGTTTAAATATTGACCTTCAATCCTTAAGCCACTAACACACTCTGTTTTGTAAGGCAAATCTCCCAGGGCTATGATTTCTGATTTGTTTTGTGTAAGTGTGCTGTGGTGCCTGGGTCCTTAATGATTACTTTCATTTGACTCTTTTTGCCAAGTGTTTTCACTCCTCAGTTAAATCAAGAGCTGCATGGTTTCCATCCTCTCTGCCATTATTTCCATGTAAGGAAATGTTGACCATATTTAAACAGCACCCTTTTCATTTTTCTGGAAAGCTGTCACTTGCTTGGTTGAGTATGTGCTTTCCTTGGATGATTCTTACAACTCATGTTGATCTTGCTGCTGAAAAGGCTTCCGGAGGGTGAGTTAATCACAAGCCAAGTGTCTCTGTGGCTCTGCTGACCCCCTGGGTGATGGATGTGTTGCTACACACATATATCTGCAGGCCCATCCAGTTGCCCATTTCTGGGATTACTGATGCCAGCTGAATTGTCTTGGTTGGTGCAGAGACCAACCTTTTCCCATGAGAAGGGAACACCCCCCCCCCATTGGTAGGGGTCCCAGGGCAGGACCCAGAAGGCACCACTCCCATCTCAGAAGGTGGCATCTTGGGAAGCAGCCCCAGACTCCTGGGGGAACTCCTACCTTATTCAGGCTTGTTTTCATCTCTACCCTGGTTGAAATATCCTGGCCAATTCCAGAGCTCCCACCCTTCCTTCCTTTCCTATGAAATTAAAACTGGCAAGAACCCTAAAAATGCAGATTTAACCATGACAGGGTTTTAGAAAGCCTGAGTTTAAAATTCTGATCATGAACTTTGCACATTCATGTTGGAAAATGTTGAATATATAAAAAAGCACTATAAGAAAATAAAAGCAGGGCTGGGGTTGTGGCTCAGTGGTAGAGCGCTCGCCTAGCATGTGCGCGGCCCGGGTTCGATCCTCAGCACCATGTAAAAATAAAGGCATTGTGTACAACTAAAACAAATAAATTTTAAAAAAAAAAGAAAAGAAAAAAAAAAAAAAAAAGAAAATCACTCCTGACCTGCCATTAACCCATTTATAATCACAACTAACTTTTGAAATATCTATTTCAGGGCCCTCTCCCCACCTCACAGTGTCTCCCATACACATTTATATAATTAAAAAATGGGAATATCTTATTTTATAATCTGATTTTTGCATTTAATATTGTATTATAGAGAGTATTTTCCTGCCGAGGATGGTGGTGCATGCCTGTAATCCCCAGCTGCTTGGGAGGCTGAGGCAGGAGGATCACAAGTTTAAAGCCAGCTTCAGCAACTTACAGAGGCCCTAAGCAATTTAGTGAGACCCTGTCTCAAAATAAAAATTAAAGTTTTTTTTTTTTAAAGGGTGGGAATGTGGCTCATTAGATAAGTGCCCCTGGTTTCAGTTATTGGTACCCCCCCACCACCAAAAAAAGATTTTCCTATGTTGTTAAATTATTATATATCATCACTTCTAATGGCCTATCATTCAGGACGTGGAGACATAGTTTATTTAGCCAATCCCCTGTTATGTGACATTTGGGGTTCAGTCCAATATCTTTTTGCCAGTATAATTATGCCCACAGTAAATATCCTTGAGACTGTTCATTACATAAAAGTTCTTTACATAAAAATTTAGTACATTTTTAAAGGCTTTGATTGATATTGCTAGATATCCTCCTGAAAGGTTGCATGCATTTGTTTTTTGTTTCTTTTCTCTCTTTCCCTCTTCCCCTCCCCCCCACTCCCCCCCCCCCCCCCCAGACAGGGTTTTGCCCTGTTGCCCAGTTTGGCTTCAAGCCTGCCTCAGCCTCCAGAGTGCTGGGACTACAGGTGCATGCCACCACATCTGGTGATTTAAAATACATTGGTCAGTTTGATAGGTGAAAAATGGGCATTTCATTGATGATTTTAGTATCTTGGATTACGTGACATTCAACATTCTCCTTGGGGTAATTGGGCAGTAGGGCTGTTTTGAACTTGCCAGCTGCCAGATGGTGGAGTTAAAGTGTTATTAGTTATCACTTAGGAAGATGAAATTGGGGTTTGCTGCCAGGGAGCCCAGGGCAGTTAGAGTCGTCATTAGCCTTCTGAGCCTCAAACCAATCTTCCTGAGTGTCTGTTTTCAATCATCCTTGAGTGGGCCTTCTAATCGGAACCTATCTTGCTCCTGCAGGCCCACAGCAGGGCATCACCGGATGGAATGTGACAGAAGACCCAGCAGGCTTGGTGGCTTAGCACGCAGCCAGTGCCTGGCCACTCATGTTGATTTTCTGCACCTACAATCTTTCTGCTCTTCCTTCCACCCCTTCATGCAGATAAGCAGATAACCATACCTCTCATTGCATTCTGTGCATCTCTTCCCTTCAGTGATGGGGTAACGAGCGTTTGGTTCTGTTGACATTCTAAGTCTGAGGCTGGTGGATAATCTGCTCAGCACATGGCTTAGGTGCTTCAATATTACCAGGCTTCTATTTTTTTCTAGGGATGCAGGCCTGGTGAGGGGAGAGATCAGAATGGGAAAGCCAGATTTAGGGAGTGGCCCTTGTGGGTGGGGATACACCCTGAATCAGACCTGCAGATACTCTCTGTGATGGGAGAACCAGGGCCGTGGCTGGGCAACTGAGAACAAGTTGATCTATGTTCCTTGCACAGCAAAAAAAATGGCTTTAGTGTCATTCATTACAGTTAGAAAATCTGGGGATGGATCTGATTCAGGAAGACAAAATCAAAAGGTGTTTTGTCAGTCTCAATAACAGAGTTTCTGAGAAGAAAATCAATAGTGATGGGGAGCCCTGTGAGGCAGTAAAGTCTGAAGGGATGCTGGTCTCCCTCCAGTCGGAGCAGGCAGCAGGGGCTGATCCTGAGAAGGCCAGGCCAAAATAGCTCCTCCATCATCCCCAACTGGCGGGTGCTCCCCAAGGAGCTCTCCAGGTGTGAGAAACTGCATCACTACCTAGCAGTGTGGGAAGGAGAATAGAAGGTTTAATGTACAGTTTCCAGTCCTCAGAAGCAGACACAGGCATAAATAACTCAGAGAGGCAACTGGCAGGAGAATTCAACGTGAATATGCCTATTGTTACCACGGCGCTGGAAACTGAGAGGAATTCAAATCGCACCTTTCATCCTGGGTTTGAACCCCAAAGTCACTTGGCTGAAGCTAACTGTCCTCAGTTGATGAAAAGATCCAGAATGCCCCAGGGGTGAAGATTTTTCACCAGGTTTGGCTTAGGTGACCCCTGACCTCTTCTGAGCTGATGATCTAGACTCTCCACAGATCTTTGGGAATTAGAGGCTAAAAAGGAAGCATCATGACAGAAATTTATGTCAACTCTCTTGGCTGCAAGAAGACTTGCAGTCTTTTGGTGTCGAGCTTGCAATGGAGTCAGGGTTTGTAGGTGAGGGAGGGAGTGGTACAAGGCTGTTGGCCATTTTGGAGAGGACTGCCTTTTACAAGAATCTGGCCTTTGGTTGAACTTAACAGTAATGTCAGCTTTTATTATACTAATCGTCGTGCAAACCTTGGTGTTGTTCATAATGCTTTCCTGTAGTTTGGACTTGATCTTCATCATATAAAACATTTTCCATAGGTTTATTGAATTTTAATTCTCATCAGTGTTTGAACAACCCTTTTACCTAGGAGCTGCTGTCTCTGCTGTGTGATCCTCAGCAGGACATTTAAGCCTGGCAGGCCTTAGTGCTCCTATGGAAAATGAGATAATAACAGTATCCATCTCAGGGAATTGTGTCAAGATTGAGTTAATACATTTAAAAAAAGAGCAGTCGATGCATATTAATTATTATGATGATGGCGATCATGACAACAGTTGTAATAACCACGGATATTGGATTTCACAGATGGAAGCAACCTAGGGTGGTTAGTTTCCCTGCCCCCAAGCGTGGTTTCAACAAATACCCACTCTTTACCTTCCTGGCCTTGCGAGGGACATGGTGACAAGCCTAAGGGGGAAGGTGCTTTTGGAAGAATAACCAGCCTTGTAATTTTAAGAAATAAAAGGCCCAAAGGAGAAACTTGACCTTGAGAATTGCATTAAGCTCTTCAACCACATCAAAGGCAGCAGTGAAGTAACTTCTCATGTGGGACCCCAAGAATTGAACGAGTGCATGCTGTCCTTTAACTTGGCCTTACTACTTACCAGTTGTGTGACCAGGGCCAGTTACTCAATCTCTCTGAGCCTCAGTTTCCTCATTTGTAAATAGGAATGATACTTAATAGAGTTGTTGGGATTGCTAAATCAGATGACGTCAGTAGAGCGTTTAGAGAGTTAAGTTCTTGGAACCTAGTGAGGGATCAAAAAAAGCATATTATCATGTTTATTATGAATACGCTTACTGCTAGAAGCCACCTTATAGTTTACAATTTAGAACTCAGGGAACAGATTGCTCTTACATCAGGGGTAAAGGACCATCTCATGAGGGTCATTTTTTCTTTCCCCTTACCTTGACAGCTAACACTCCTAGAAATTGCCCTACACTGTTGGACGTGACCCTCTGACCTTGCCCACATGAAGACAGGGGAAAGTCATGCGCCCTGGTTACAGAGGGGATCCTGGACATCCTGCCTCCTAGTGTATCTCTGGGTGTGTGTCTCTGCGTTGGGTGTCTCTGTAGTCCAGGAATGGCGCATGGCTCCTTTGCACCATCAGAGGTTCTGAGGATTATTTTTTTTGGTACTCGGGATTGAACTCAGGGGCGCTCGACCACTGGGCCACATCCCCAGCCCTTTTGTTTGTATTTTATTAGAGACAGGGTCTCACTGAGTTGCTAAGTGCCTCGCCATTGCTGAGGCTGGCTTTGAACTCATGATCCTCCTTCCTCAGCCTCCCAAGTGCTGGGATTACAGGCGTGCGCCGCCGCGCCCGACGGCTCTGAGGATTTTTGAGATCGATGTCTAGGCCCAGACCCTCCTTGACGTTGACTCCTTCCTAGCTCTTTCCCTCTACCCAGTGGTGCTTCTTTCTCGACTTCCCTTGATGTGCCCACCTTTTCCGTGGCTTGGCTGCCCTCAGTGGCTCCCGGCCTCCTGCCTCCAGCTCTTCTGGTTTTCTCTTTCTGCACTCGGCAGTTGCTCTTTCCTGTCTAGCCCTGGTTCCCATTCCTCTGATGATGGCACCAGGCCTTCCTTTGGGATTGGATAAGTTAGGAATGCGTTCAGCTGTCAAGAACAAGAAAGCCAAGGAGGGTGGCTGTGAAGAGGGACTTCACTTTCACTGCACAAACCTGAAGGCAGGTGGTCGCTTGCCTGGATTCAGCGGTTCTCTGTAGTGCTCGCAGCTCCGACCATCACATCTGTACTCCTGGGAGATGAAGGGAGGAAGGAAGTGCAATCACTTGTCCCCCCCCCTCTTTTTTTTTGCTTCCCTGATTATTTCCAGCATCCTTTCATTTACATATTTTTTTTTTAGCCAAAACCATGTTAAGTTTCTCCCTAGCTGCAAAGGGGGTGGAGAAGGCTGGCATTTCATTTTTCTAGCCTCCAAAAAGGGAGATAGGAAAGGGAAATGGGGCTGGGGGGGGGGGCTGGGGTTTTCCTGGATAGCCAACACTGCATAGTACAGAGAACAGATCAGGGGCTCAGCCCATGGGGCAGAGTTGACCCCTACCCCGAACATGTGGTTGGTGACCAGCCAGAGCCTGGCAGTGCTCTGGCCACAGTGATTGGTTCAGGGAATGGCGCATGACCAAGGCAGGGAAGTTAGAGATGATGAGACTCAATTCCAGACTATAGTTGAAACTATCAGGAAAGAGAAGGTCTTTCATTTGGTCTTCAGGATAACGTAAACCTGGAGCTTCTGGGGTCATAAGGCCACTCCATAAAGAAGCTGTCCTATTCCCTTCTTTTTACATCACCTTATTAAAACTCCTTTAACCTTTTTTCTCCCCCCAAATATGTCAAGATATAATTGATATATTTGAGGTATACAACTGAATGAATTTTTTTAACTTTTCATTTTTTAATACACACACACACACACACACACACACACACACACACACACGAGTTGTAGGTGGACACAATACCTTTATTTTATTTATGGTCGTGCTGAGGATTGAACCCAGGGCCTCACGCATGGGAGACAAGCGCTCTACTGCTGAGCCATAGCCCCAGTGCCCTGAATGAATTTTGAACTCACATATACATATCTGTGAAGTCAGACATTTCTTCCTCCTGCTGTATCTCCAAAACAAACTCCCAAGCAGATCTGTTTTCTGTCATTATAGTTTAGTGTGCACTTTCTAAAATTACCTATAGATGGAATCATACAGTATGTATTTTTGTCGTGCCACATGACATACCAGTCAGGGTCTTCCAAGTGAATTTAAGCTAAATAAAGACACAGACACAGAAAGTACTGTTTTTTTTGGGTTCAGTGATGGCTCCTCAGCCTCAGCTACCCAAAAGAGGGCAAGCAGGCAAAAAAAGAGTGGTGCTGAACCCTTTTATTGGGGAGAAGCTATTCAAATGAGGCAAGGGGTCAGGTTTCAGGGGGTTGAGTCTAGCTTCCAGATGTCTTGCTGTCAGCAGGTTCATTGACATTTAGGAAGGCCACGCCCATCTCATGTGCTGAGGGGGGATCAAGAGCAGAGCAAGAGAAGGGGATACACAAAGGGAGTTTCCATGGAACAGTCTATCCCAAACAGGGCAAAGGGGTAGGATTACAAAGGAATAGGTGAGTGTAACTCAACCCCAGTGGGCACACCTACTCCTGAAGCCACGCCTTCTTGATATCTGAGCTGGGACAATGCCCAAGCCAACAAGTGGTTGGGCAGAGCCTCCTGTGTCAGGAAGGGGTGGGTTCAATCAGGGCGGCTCCCCCAATATATATATATATATATATATATGTTTTTTTTTTTTTGTACTGGGGATTGAATCCAGTACAATCTAGTACAATCCAGTGCTGGGCAAGTGGTCCACTACTGAGCTGAAACCCCCAGCACTTTTTAATTTTTCATTTTGTGTGCTAAGTTGCTCAGGCTGGCCTCAAACTTGCCATCTTTTTGTCTTTGCCTCCTGCGTAGCTGGTATGACAGGCACACACCACTGTGCCCTGTTTGTCTGATTTCTGTCATTTACCTTAATTATTTTGAGATTCATCTATGTTGTTTTATCAATAACTTGCTTCTTTTTTATTGCTGAATAGTATTCTATTGTACAGTTATACCACTCTTTATCAGCTCAGCTATGGATGGACATTTG
Source organism: Tamias sibiricus (assembly GCA_025594165.1). Taxonomy (NCBI): domain Eukaryota; kingdom Metazoa; phylum Chordata; class Mammalia; order Rodentia; family Sciuridae; genus Tamias; species Tamias sibiricus. The sequence continues at coordinate 53,900,809 of CM046659.1, forward strand.
GGTTGTTTTCAGTTTGGGGGTTTTACAAATAAAGCTACTGTGAACCATTATATAAAAACATTTATAGGGACATATGCTTTCGTTTCTCCTGGACAAATACCTGGGAGTAGAATGTAGATCATAGGGTAGGTATATATTTATAATTTTTAGAAACTACTGTTTTCTAATGTGGTTGTATCATTTCACATTCCCATCAGTTCCTATTGTACATCCTCTATGGACACATTTTCTATTCTTCCCTGTGTATCAAAGTTAGTGCAATTTATTTATTTTGGTACTTTACCACTGAGCTACATCCACAATCCTTTTTATTTTGAGACAGGATCTTGCTAAGTTGCAGAGGCTGGACTTGAACTTGTAATCCTCCTGCCTCAGCCTCCTGAGTTGCTGGGCTTACAAAGGTGTGCAACACTGCACCCAACCAAGTCAGTACTTTTTAATCTTAAAAATTTGTTTAACTAATCATAAACCTTAAAAATTAAAATAAAAAAAATAGGTTTTACCTAGGCCCTCAATAAGTATAGCAGAGAAGCTTTGGTTGAAGGTTTGGGGACCTGTGTAGAATCTGAAGCCCTTTGGTGGGCCCCAGGAATAAATGTGAAGGCCCTGCTAAAGGTGACATGTACCAGTCAGGTTTAGTTACATTTAACTTTCAGTTAAGTTCTGGGCCTGCTAGAGTACTAGTGATACTGTTGAGGTTCAAGGTCCCCAGATTTCCGCAGCAACCATGGTGTCTTCCAGCCACGCTGAAAATCTCCTACCAAGGTCATTCAAACTGGGGAGCCTTCAGAGGCTCAAATGCAGCAGGCTGGGTGATGGGGTAATACTTCTTGCTGGATACGTCTTCCTTCACTATAGTCTGTCAATCAAATTTGCTTGATCTCTGAGACAAATATCAGAAATCGCATGACTCCAGATACCAGGAACAAAGAAACAAATTTGGAACATTGTGCACAAAAAAGATTTTAATAAAGATTGACCCAGCTTCATGCGTAGATTCTGCCACTCTTCTTATTGTGATCTTGACAGTGACGCAGGGCAAGACTGAATAGACTGAGTCTGAAGCCATTCATATTCCTGGCACTGACCGGCCCAGTGTAGCATAAATGGCACTGACAATGAATAGAGGTTCCTTCCCGGGTGCTACTCCAGGGGGACCTTCTGCTCTCAGTCCTGTCTCCCACCTCTTGTTTTCAGTCTCTCAGCCCCAGTGTGCTCTGGGTTCCCGTCACTGAGGTTCTGTCTGCCTGTGGGAGCTTGATGAGGTCAGATCCCTGGACCCCTGACCTTCTTACTTTAGCCCCTATCCAGGTGCCTAAGGACATGCATTTTTATCTAGCTCTCTGAGTGATTCTTCCTTCTCTTCCTGCTTTTTATTATAGAAAAGAAGAAGTACTGGCACCCGCTCTGGCCAAAATGCCTGGCACTTATCTGGTGAAATCCTAGTCATGACTTTGGGGTTTGGCATGGCGGCGTGGGCTCTGATGGAGATGGTCTTGGTGTTGGGGTCAAAAGCAAACAGATTCCACTCCCCGCCAATGAGATGGCTGGGTGGTGGTGGTGGTGGGGGGGGGGGGGGTTGTGTCAACTGGCACAACCTCAAAAGAGGGAAGTTTGATGACATCTGTTGAAATCACAAATCACATACCTTTTGATCCAGCAGTCCTACTTGTGTGAAAGGATATATGCACAACATATCTCCACATGCACACATATGCAGTGGATTTGTGAGAGCAGAAGATTGGCTACATCTAAAGGCCCATCAGTAGTGGGCAAATTTAAAGACATGTGGTCATTCCATACGATAAAATCTTTAAAAGGATGAGGCATTTTTCTTTACGTTCACTGCTATAGAATGGACTTCAGTGATGTTACCAATTGAGAAAGGTGAGGTTGAGATCAGTGTATGGCATCCCACCCTTTGTGCCTTTTAAAATCAAATAAAAAAACTTTTAGGTACACAGAATATATAGAGAGAAATCCAAAAGAAACTAACACATGAGGTTATCCCTGGAGCTGCCACCTGGGAGATGTAGGTGGGAAGATGTATTTTTACTGTAGATTCCTTTGTAAGATTTGAACTTGTGCTATTTGTATATATTGAAAATGAATTTAAACAAAATCTCTAGCATGTATAGACTATATGACTTTAGATACGTCACATAACCTGAGCCTCAGCTGTAGAATGAGATGAGATTTAAGTCACAGTGTTGCTCCAAAATGAGGACTAATGAGTAAGAAGTGCCTTGTGCAGGTTGTGACATATTAAGGGATTCAGTGAGTGGAATGTTGTAATGGTTTACTGATTATGTTTAAGTTACCATCTGGATACCAGGCAGGAGAACACTCCAGGGCTAGAAGAGAGAGGGATTTGAGAGACTGCAGCACCTCAAGGGTGACAACAGCATCTTGGTCCCTTCCACAGCACCTGGCACTGAACACAGCAAAACACCCACTGATTTGGATTGTGCCCTTTGGAGCTGCCTTCTAGAGCAAGCAAGAGAGAGGAGACACTGTCCACCAGAGGGCGCCAGCTGCTGCGTCACTTCCCTTTTCAATTCTAGAAGCTCTTCTGCTGCCAGAATGTGACAGATTTGGCAGGAAAAATGTTAAAGGCGACCTTTCCCCTCTTGGTAAGGTCACTAAATATGTTGCTCAATTGGTTGCTATTAGACCTGCTCAAGGGATTCGTCATCACTAAAAGTGCTGCCGAACTGGCAGAGCATCCTGAGGTGGGCATTCAGTGTGCATGGGCATGTGTGGTGTGTGTGCGTATGTGTGTATCAGGGTGTGTGGTGTGTTTGCACACACATGGGCTTGCATGGTGTATACTTGTACATGTACATGTACGTTCAGGAGCCTGGGTTGTAAATTCCCAGTCAGTTTGCCTCTACTTGGAGGGCGACTGCCCAGAAATGGACTGAACTGTCCCAGGCTTCTCTGCCCTGAAGAATCAGGCAATAAGACCCAATCCTTAAATTTGCAAAATGCTTTATATTTCACATGGCTCCATCCTGCCCTGGACCACTGCCTCTCACTGATCCTGTTTCACATCATTTCTCATCTCCCTATGGTTGTGTTAACAATGACTCCCAGAGCAGGAGAAGGAAGGACTCCCTGAGAGAATTCCACATCCATATTTAGCACCCTCCACATGCTCTTGCCTGCGGGACAACTCAATAGGATCATCATAGGCTGCACCTAACAGGCTGTGTAGGCGCCATCTCCCTCCACCTCCCCCCATGTCCCCACTCAAAGCAGAGGTGGAAGGACTTTCTCTCAGCAGCTCGTGGTGGTGGTAGCATCAAGGGAACTAACTCGTGGCTTCTGAGTCTTGGATCTGACTTTCAAACTGGGTACTTAACAGCAATGGTTGTGGATTCCTAGGGGAATGGAGAAACCGTTTGTCCACCGAACTCTGGGCATTTGTGGTTGCTTCTGGGCTGGGGGGAGTGCTGGGAATGGCCCTGAGTTCTGACTTTGCAGTTAATGACCCTTGCCATTGGCTGACAAGATGTGGACTGGACAGCAGTAATATTATTGCCATCATGGTGGCAATAATATTAGTCCCTATCACTCAAGATCACGTCCTATGTGTCAGGCTGTTCTAGTTACTCTGCTCTTTCATCCTCCTGGACTCTACACGGCACAGTACTTCTACTTCACAGACTGGAAAGTGAGGCTCAGAGCAGCAAAGTCATTTACCCGAGGACACATAAATGGTAACTGGCAGAGCCTAAAACAGGAAGTCGGGCTCCCCCTCCCCAGGGATTTTAATCCAGTGCATTCAGGCTCCAGTACTTCTTCAAAGTGCCCAGATGGAAGAAATCCTCATTTTACAGGTAGATTCCAAAACAGATATGTTTCCATTCTAGTTTCCAAGGTTTTTCTCTGGGAGAGGAAAATGTGCCCGGGTTGGGGTGGGGGCACGTCTGAGAAGGGAAGGTCCCCTCCTCTGGAGGAGTCTGAGCCCCGCGCCGTGGGGAGCGGGGCAGCGCAGGGGGAACTGGAGTCTTCACTCCCGCTGCAGCAGTGGGAGTGGGTGGGAAGCCTCTGCAGGCGCTCCTGCACTCCATCACCTATTTCTTTTTATTCTATTTTTTGAGTCAGTTCCTCAAACACTCGGGTTTGCTGGCTTCCTGCAGGCTCTCTACTGAACCTAGTCTTTGAAGAGAAGACAGTGAGTCCGAGCAACCTCAAAGGGCCCCTGAAGGCGAGAGCCCGGCTCAGGAAGCGCCTTCACAAGTCTAGGCTTCTGAGGCTTTGAACTTGGAGTGAGCCACAGGTTGCAGCCCAGCTGGAGAGGCCTGATAAAGGAAATTGGTCTGCCCAGAGTCCAGCGGGAGCTAATAGAGGAGAATTGGATAGACACAAGGCTGGGCTAGTCTCTGAGGTCCTGGCGATTCCATAGCATGTCCTCCATGGAACAGGTCACCCAGCTGTCCAGATACCACCTTGACTAATGTCAACACTTCAAGCTCCTCCAGACTCCGAGGGTCTGCAGAGAAGCAGTGAACCCAGGTACAGTAATCAGAATTTGCTTTTGTGATGAGCCCACACCCTCCAACAGGGACGTTGGACCTTAGTGATCTTGAGCTATTTATGCGCTCTCTGCTGGGGGGCAGGTGGGGAAGCCGGTGGTGACTGGTGGGAGTCATTAGTGCTGTGATTCCACTCCCTCTGTGTCTCCTTCTCAGGGTTGGATTGTGCTTCCCATCTCCCTTGAAGTTGGATGTGGCTGTGTGACTTGCTTTGGTGGATGAAATGTAAGCAGAAGGGACACATTTCACCTGTGGTGGAAGCCATGCCATTCTTTTCCTGAGCTGTGGCAAATATCAGTGCTCCAGTTGGTGGCAGCTGTGCTAGCCTGGATCCCACCTGACTTATGGTGGATGAGCAGCCACTGAGAGATAAATCTTCGTGGTTTTAAGCCACTGAGGTTTTGAGAGTGTCTGTTAATGCAGCATAATCTAACTTATACTGATAGAAACATGGATAATCAGGTTGATGAATTCTGATTAATGTATCACTCAGCTAATGTGCTATGTATCCCAGGGAACCAAATTCATTAACCTAATTAAAGTACACATGATTTACAAAATTGAGTCTTTGTGGTTGGCACTGCAAGCATTACAAGCTCATTGTGGGTGGGAGGAGTTTGAGAAGTGGCTTGAGTTTGCTAAAACCCTATTGTTTGTTCTGTCTGGTTTAGAGAATCCCTCAGAACACCTGAGGAATGGTGTGGGCCAGGTGTTTAGTCTTAGTTTTTTAATGAGTCAACACAAACAGCCCCCTTTTACCCTCATCTATCCAAACTGCAGAAACACTTACCATCATAGAACTCTTCAGTAAAGAGGAGAAGGGAGCCTGGCATGGTAGCTCATACCAGTAATCCCAGCTACTGGGGAGGCTGAGACAGGTGGATTGCAAGTTGAAGGCCAGCCTTGGCAACTTAGCGAAGCTCTGCCTCAAAACAAGAATTGAGGGGGGGGGGGGAAAGCTGGAGATACAGCTCAGTGGAAAAGCACCTGCCCAGCAACTACAAGGCCCTGCATTCAATCCCCAGGACTGCAAAAAATAAAAATGGTTTTCCTTAATGTGTATGTTTTTCACACTTGGCTGCACATTCAAATGAACCTTGAGCTTAATACCCTCCTGCCTAGGCCATGTCCTGGAACAACTAAATCCGAGGCTCAGGGGACAGGACTCAGGGAGCAGCATTTGGTATGCTCCTTGGTGACTCCAATGTGCAGTAGGGTTGAGACCCACAGCCATGTGGGCTCCCCTCTCTCAATTGGGGGCCATGTTTGAACAAATGTCCCAAGATGGTCATTTTTGAAGAATTCTATCACCTATAATAAACTTGTATCTCAGGCTGTAACAGATGTTGGAAAGGAAAGGGCTGGAGAGTCATTGGAGTCCCTCACACTGAATGCCCATATGGGGTTTCTAGAACCTAAGATAGCACCCCATGGTCCCCTTCTGGTAGAATTTGGGATAGACAGACCTGGATTTGAACCCCAGCTTGCCCTGTGAGTGTACATGACCTTGGACAATTTCCTTAACATACCCTAGCTTCAGTTTCCTCATCTGTGAAGTAGAGATAATTGAATACCAAACTTAACTGGCTCAGCACAATATTCTCTGCATAACTGCTAGCTCTTCTGTTATTTCTCTGTCTGGGTCATGAGGTGGGTCACATGACGTAACAAATTCCACCTGCTGCCCCTGTCTGTAGTCCATTCCTTCCCTGGTGAATGGCAGCTCCGTTTCCTAGCTGTCCAAGCTAGAAACTTTGGGAGGCCTTCTGGATTCTTTGGTCTTTCTTTATGCCCACATTGGGTCCATCCTCAGTCATGAAGATGCTCTCTTCTAAGCCTCATATGGATCTGTCCAGTTCTCCCTCTCTGTACTGCCACACCTTGGGGCTTGTGGATTGCCTGAACCAGTATCCAGCCCCGAGCAGATCTGTACCCCTTTCCTGGGTTCTCCTCTAATCCATGTCCTGCAATGTTGTCAGAGTAATTTTTCTAAAATAGAGATCTCCCTATTTGATATTAAACCAAATTTTAAAGTTGTGATAATTAAAACAGAAGGGGGGGTTGGGGCTGTAGCTCAGTGGCAGAGTGCTTGCCTAGCATGTGTGAGGCACTGGGTTCAATCTTCAGCACCATATAAAAATAAACAAAGCCATTCTATCTGTTCAGAACTACAAAAATAAATAAATAAATAAAACTAGAAGGGGTGCTTGTGCATGAATAGACACACATATTGATGGGGAAAAAACCAGGAAGCCTAGAAAGAGATTAAATATACAAAGGAGGTTGGTATATTACACAGGTGACATACCAAATCAGTGGAGGAATGATATGTTATTCAGTAGGTAGAATAGGCATAATTGGGGAGCCATCTTTGCCTAGAAATACAACCCGAGTCAGACTTCACAGTTTATACTGAGAATGGTTCAAAGATACGTAAGTAAAAAGTGAATTAATAAGTTGGGCACCACCTTCAGCAACTTAGCAAGGCCCTAAGCAACTCAGTGAGACCTTGTATCTAATTAAAATATAAAAAAGTGCTGGGAATGTTGTTCAGTGGTTAAAGCCCTGGGGTTAAATTCCCTGGTGCCAAAAAAAACAAAAAACAAAAAACAAACAAACAAACAAAAAAACCAAACCAATGAAAATACTAGAGGAAAACATAGTATATCTTAAAGGAGAGAGGGCTTCTTCAAATTAATTCAAATCTAGAAGCTATAAAAGATTTTAAAGCCGGGCGCGGTGGCGCACGCCTGTAATCCCAGCACTTGGGAGGCTGAGGCAGGAGGATCGTGAGTTCAAAGCCAGCCCTAGCAATGGTGAGACACTTAGCAACTCAGTGAGACCCTGTCTCTAATAAAATACAAAATGGGCTGCGGATGTGGCCCAGTGGTCGAGTGCCCCTGAGTTCAATCCCTGGTACAAAAAAAAAAAAAAATTAAATTAAAAAAAAAAGATTTTAAAAGTCAAGGACATAAAACTTAAACAAATTCTTTATGGCAAAAATTGCCATAGCCCAAATTTAAAAAATAAACTTGGAAAAATACTTGTAACTCATATGAAACTAAAGATTGATTTCTATCACATACAAAGAACTTCTAGAAATTAGTAAGAGAAAGATCAACAAACCAATGGCAAAATGGACAAATGTATGCACAGACAGTTCAAAGGAAAGTACCAATGGCTATAAAGCATTTAGACAGATGTTCAACCTAAGAGAAATGTAAATAAAAAGGCTGCTGATGGCATTTTGTATGTGTTAGGTGGGAGGATATAAAAAAAGTTTAGTGACATGTGACTTGTGTACAGGAGAAAAAAGCACTGCTGTCACTGTGGCTGGAGGTGTCAATCTATAGAAAGTACCTTGACGGTAACTAGCAAAATGACCAACAGTGCCCATGATGGTTAGTTTCACATGTCAGCCTGGAAGGCTGGGACACCCAGATATTCAATCAAATGCCAACCTAGGTGTTGCTCTGAAGGTATTCTGTAGATGTGGTCAACTCTACTCACTTGACACTAAGGAGATTACTTTGATGGTGTAAATGGGCCTCCTTCAATCAGTTGAAGGTCTTAAGAACAAAAACAAAGGTTTCTGGAAAAGGAGAAATTCTGACTCAGACTGAACCATCAACTTTTGCTCGCCTTTCCAACTGCTGGTGTGCTCTGCCAATTTCAGACTTGCCAGTCCTCACAATTGAGTAACTCCTGGGAGCAAGGCTCCCTCTCCTTCACCCTCTTATTCTATTTCTCTGGAGAACCTTGACTTATGTAATACCCGGTAATCCTGCAAACCTCCTTTCCCAGTGTGGGAAACCTTGCACCTGTGTGAAATAAATGAGATGTATAATTTATTCATTGAGTAGTGTGTGTAATAAAGGTAACTCAAGTATCCATCAATAATGGGCTGGTTGAAGAAGTTCTGCTAATCCACCAAGTAGAGCACTGTGCAGCCATCAAAATCACAAAGTACTGGCAGAGAATGGTCTCAAAACTGATTTAAGTGAAAGAAGAAAAATACCACGTAATATCAAGAGTGTGCATAGCCTGCTCTTTTGTGTGTATAAAGGGGGAACAAAAATATATCAGTGTTAGCCGGGCGCGGTGGCGCACGCCTGTAATCCCAGCACTTTGGGAGGCTGAGGCAGGAGGATCGCGAGTTCAAAGCCAGCCTCAGCAATGGCGAGGCACTTAGCAATTCAGTGAGACCCTGTCTCTAAATAAAATACAAAAAGGGCCAGGGATGTGGCCCAGTGGTCAAGTGCCCCTGAGTTCAATCCCTGGTACCACACACACACAAAAAAAAAAAAAAAAAAAAAAAAAAAAAATATATATATATATATATATATATATATATATATATATATATATATCAGTGTTTATATGTACAAAATCTCTCTTGGTGGGCACACAGGAAGCTCACTCTGATGCCTCCAGGGAGGGGAACTAAGTAATGGGACATGGGACAGAAGGGGGCCTTTTCACTTATGCCCTTCGGATATGCAAAACAAAAACCCTTTATATCTGAGCATATTGCTTGCTGCCAAGGACAGCTTATTGTCCTTATGGTACGGTCCAAGTTTTTTTTTTTTTGTTTTTGTTTTTTAACCATGGTTTACGACTCATCCCTGTCTCTACCCCTGGTACCCAACCCTACCACTCTCCATTCTCTACATTCTAGGTTCCAGTCCTGTATCTGTTTATTTAGTTTCTCAAACACACATGCGCTCTCTTGCCCCTACAGCTAGAACACCCCCAAGATATTCTCCAAGAAATCTTACTTTTATCTTTTTAATAATAAAATTTTTAATTTTGGGGGGGAGGGGGTACTAGGGAATTGAACTCAGGGGCACTCAACCACTGAGCCACATCCCCAGCCCTCTTTTGTATTTTATTTAGAGACAGGGTCTCACTGAGTTGTTTAGTGCCTCGCCATCGTTGAGGTTGGCTTTGAACTCTTGATCCTCCTGCCTCAGTCTCCGGAGTCGCTGGGATTATAGGCATGTGCCACCACACCTGGCTTAAATTTTTAATTTTTTTACTTGCATTTTTTTTACATTGTATAATGGTCAAATTAAGGCAAACATATCTATTACCTCATTTATCACTTCTTAATGGTAAAAATGCTCAAAATCCTTTCTTCTAGTTTTTTTGAACCATAGTTCTCTACTGTGCAACAGGACACCAGAACACGTTTCTCCTCTCTAATTAGAATTTAGTGCTCATCGACCAGCCTTTCCTTATGCTCCTGTCCCCACTCTCCCAGCCTGTGGGAGCCACTGTTCTCTCAGTTCCTACAAGATCAACTTTGTTAGATTCCACGTATGAGTGTGATGATGCAGTCTTTATCTTTCTATGCCTGTTTTCTTTTTTCACTTAAGATAATGACCTCCAGTTCCATCCATGTTGTAACAAATGGCAGGGCTTCTTTCTTTCTTATGGCTGAATAGTATTTCTTTGTATAAATGTACCATGTTTTCTTTATCCATTCAGTCATTGATCAATACTTTGGTGGTTTCCACGTCTTAACATTGTGAATAGTGCCTCAGCAAACACAGGAGTGAAGATGTCTCTTTGACACACTGATTTCATTTCCTTTGGACATACACCCAGTAGTTGAATGGCTGGGTCATATGGCAGTTCTATTTTTAATTTTTGAGGGATCTCCATATTTTTTTCCACAATGGTGCTACTAATTCACAGTTTCTACCAACAGTGTGTGGGGGTTCTTTTTCCCCACATTCTCACCAGCACTACAACCTTCTGTCTTTTGATAATAGTCATTCTTACCGGGATGAGGTGATATCTCATGGTGGTTTTGATTTACCTTTCCCTGATGATTAGTGATGCTGAACAATTTTTCTTACACATGTTTGTCATTTGTATGTCTTCTTTTGAGAAATATCTATTCAGACCTATGACCCATTTTTAGATCAGGTCTATTTTGCTATTGAGTTGTTTGAATTCCTTATATATTCTGGATATTAACTCCTTGTTGTATACATAGTTTGCACATAATTTTTCTTCCATTCTGTGGGTTGTCTTTACACTGTTGATTGATTCCTTTGTCATGCTGAAGTTTTTTTTGGTTGATGTAATCCCATTTGTCTATTGTTTGCTTTTTTGTTTCATGTGCTTTTTGGGTCTTATACAAAATGCTTGCCCATTCCAATATCTTGAAGCTGTTTTCTTCTAGAGGTTTCATAGCTTCAGGTCTTATGTTTAAGTCTTTAATCTGTTTTGAATTGAGTTTTACATAAGGGTCTAGTCGCATTCCTCTGTATGTGGATATCCAATTTCCCAGCACCATTCATTGAAGAGACTGTCCTTTCTCTAATGCATGCTTATCAAAAATCAGTTGGCTGTAAATGCATGGGTTTACTTCTAGGCTCTCCATTCTATTCCATCAGTCTGTCTGTCTGTTTTTAATGCAAATATCATGCTGCTTAAATTACTATAGCTTTGTAATATATTTTGAAATCAGGGCATATAATGCCTCTTGCTTTGTTCTTTTTGCTCAAGATGGCTTTGGCTATTTGGAGATTTTGTGGTTCCATATGAATTTTGGGTTTTTTTTTTCCCTAGTTTTTGAAGAATGTTATTATTTTTTTTTATTATTATTTTTAAAAAATATTTATTTATTTTAGTTGTACACAATGCAATGTATTTTATGTTTACGTGGTGCTGAGGATCGAACCCGGGCCGCACACGTGTGAGGCGAGCGCTCTGCCGCTGAGCCACAACCTCCGTCCCAAGAATGTTATTATTGATAGGGATGTCCTTGAATCTGTAGATGGCTTTAGGTATTATGAACGTTTTAACAATACTGATTCTTCCAGTCCGCGAACACAAGATGTCTTTACATTTCTTTGTGTCCTCTTTAGTTTCTTTCATCAATGTTTTATATATTTATTTGTAGAGATATTTTTACTTTTGGTTAAGTTCATTAATAGATAAACTTATTCATTTTGTAACTATTAAAATGGGAATATCTTTTTGATTTTCAGAGTTATTATTTATATATAGCAATTCTACTGATTTTTGTGTATTGATTTAGTATTCTATAACTTTGCTGAATTCTTTTGTTAGTTCTATTATTTATTAGTTTTTTTTTTGATGGAGTTTTTAGGATTTTCTACATATGAGATCATGTCGTCTACAAACAGTGACAAATGATCTCCTCATTTCCAATTTAGGTACACTTCATTTCTTTATTTTGCCTGATTTCTCTGGTTAGAATTTCCAGTGTCATGTTGAATAAAAATGGTAAAAGTACACATCTCTGCCTTGTTCCAGATCATGGAGGTCTTGGCTTTTCCCATTCAGTACAATCTTAGCTCTGGGCTTGTTATATATGACCTTCATTATGTTGGGGTGTGTTTGTTTTATACCTAATCTGTTCAGATAAAAAATCATTAAGAGATGTTGAATTTTACCAAATGTCTTTTCTGCAAATATTAAGATGATAGTATTGTTTTTGTCTTTATGTGGACGTGGTATATCACATTCTTTGATTTGTGAGTTCTGAGCCGTCCTTATATTCCTGGGATGAATCCCATATGATCATGATGAATAATCTTTTTAATGTGCTGTTGGATCTGGTTTGCTAGTATTTTTTTTTTTTAAGGATTTTTGCATCTACGTTCATCAAGGAAATTGGCCTGTGACTTACTTTTTCTATCGTGTTATTGTCTGCTTTTCTTTTTTTCTTTTTTTTTTTTTTTTGGTACCAGGGATTGACTTAGGGGCACCCAACCACTGAGCCACATCCCCGGCCCTATTTTTTTTTTTTTTTTTTTGTGGTACCGGGGATTGAACTCAGGAGCACTTGACCTCTGGGCCACATCCCCAGCCCTTTTTTTGTATTTTATTTAGAGATAGGGTCTCACTGAGTTGCTAAGTGCCTCGCCATTGCTGAGGCTGGCTTTGAACTCGCAATCCTCCTGCCTCAGCCACCCAAAGTGCTGGGATTACAGGCGTGCGCCACCGCGCCCGGCTTCCCCAGCCCTATTTTATGTTTTATTTAGAGACAGGGTCTCACTGAGTTGATTAGCACCTCACTTTTGCTGAGGCTGGCTTTGAACTCTTTGATCCTCCTGCCTCAGCTTCCCAAGCCGCTGGTATTACAGGTGTGCACCACCGTGTCTGGCTACTGTCTGGTTTTGATATCAAGGTAATGCTGGCCAGAGTTTGGAAGAGCTCCTTTCTCTTTAATTTTTTAGAATAATTTAAGAAAAATTGGTATTGTTTTTTCTTTAAATGTTTGGTAGAATTCAGCAGTGAAGTCATCTGGTCCTGGGCTTTTCTTTGATGAGATGTATTTGATTACTGATTCAATCTCATTACTCACTGTGTATTTAGGTCTTCCAGCCCTTAAGTCAGTCTTGGTAAGGTGTATGTGTATAGGAATCGGTCCATATGATCAGGTTACACATCTTTTGATGTGTTGCTATATATAATAATTTCTAATAATCCTTTGTTTTTCTGTGGCATCAATTATAATATTTCCTTTTTCATCTATGATTTAATTTATTTGACTCCCCTCTTGCCTTAGTTATTCTAGTTCAGATTTGTAGGTTTATTTAATGTTTTAGGAAAGCCAGCTCATTGTTTCTTTGACCTTATATTTTTTTTAAAGTTTCTATGTTGATTTTGTTCTGATCTTTATTAAATAATTTCCTTTTACTAATTTTACATTCAGTTCTTATTTTTCTAATTCCTGGAGGAGCAGTGAAATATTGTTTATTTGAAATCTGTCTTCTTTTTGATGTAGACATCAATTGTTACAAAATTCCCTCTTATTTGTTGATTAATTGTGTATCTTCTTCTGAGAAGTGTCTTTTCAATTCCTTAGCCCATTTATTGATTGGGTTATTTGTTTTTTTGGTGTTAAGTTTTTTGAGTTCTTTATATATTCTAGAAATTAGTGCTCTATCTGATGTGCATGTATTAAATATTTGTTCCCAATTAGTTGGCTCTCCATTCACCTCACTGATTGTTTCTTTTGCTGAGAAGAAGCTTTTTAGTTTAAATCTATCCCATTCATTAATACATGGTATGCTTTTACTGTCTTCTGTAGGATTTGGTATGTTGGGTTTCCATTTTCTTTTGTTTTAAGCAATTTAAAAATTCCTTTCTTAATTTCTTCCTGGATATATTGGTTGTTCAGGAGTTTAAAAATTTCCATGTATTTGTATAGTTTCCAAAGTTTTTCTTGTGGTTGATTTCTAGGTTTATTGTATTGGGATGAGAAAAGATAATTATGTGATTTCAATTTTAAGAATTTCTTATAACTTGTCTTTGGTCTATCACATGACCTATCTTGGAGAATGTTTTGCGTACTGTTGAGAAGAATGAATATTTTGTAACCGTTGGTAGAATGTTTTCTAGATGTCTGTTAGGTCCATTTGGTCTGTGGCCCAGTTTAATTTTGCTATTTCTTTGTTGATTTTCTCTTTGGGTGACTGCTACATTGCTGAAAGTGGGGTGTTAAAATCCCCTACCATTGTTGTATTAGTGTTTCTCTCTCCTTTTAGGTCTATTAATATTGCTTTATAAACTTAGGTACTCCAATATTGGGTGCATATATATTTCTTTTTTTTTTTTTTTTTTTGAAATATGTATTTATTTCTTTTAGTTGTACACAATGCCTTTTGTTTTTACATGGTGCTGAGGATTGAACCCAGGCCGCATACGTGCTAGGCGAGTGCTGTACCACTGAGCCACAACCCCAGCCCTACATATATATTTCAATAGTTGTTTTCTTTCTCTAAATTGACCCCTTTATCATTATATAATGGCCTATAATATTAGAGTATTCTGAATTTGACTGTACAGTTAATTACCAGTGAGTTTTATACCTTCCAATGTTCCAATGTTTTCTTATTACTTGTTGAAATCTTTTATTTTGAAGGACTCCCTTCAGCATATCTTGTAGGACAGGTGTGGTGGAGATATATTCTCTCAGTTTTATGTTTGGGAATGTCTTTGCCTTTCATTTACTTCATTCATTTGCTGAGTATAGTGCTCTTCAATGACAGTTTTTTTTTTTTTTTCCTTTAGCACTATGAAAATATTTACCCACTCCCTAATCGGCTATAAAGTTTCTTCTGGAAAGTTTGTTGTCCAGTGAATCTGAGCATGCTATGTGTCTCTTTTCTCTTGCTGCTTTAAGAATTCTCTCTGTATTTAGCTTTTGAGATCTTGGTTGAGTTGAATCTGACTGGTAACTTCTGACATTCCTGTATCTGGATATTCGTATCCTTCTCTACATTTGGGAATTTTCCTGTTATGATCTCTTTGAATAAGTCTCCTACCCTTTTGGCTTTCTCAGGTCCCTCTTGAACTTGAACAATAAACTAAAATTTTGCTCTTTTAATGCTGTGCCAAAGTTCCCATAAGATTTATTTTTTGATATGCCTCATTCTGTTTTCTTTTCCTCCTCCAACTGTACATTTTCAAATAGCCTGTCTTCCAGTTCACTGATGCTTCTGTTTGGTCTATTCTGTTATTAATGCCCTCTATTGTGTTTTAAATTTTGCTTAGTGAACATTTCAGTGCAAGGGTTTCTGTTTTTTGAAAAAATGACTTCCATTTCTCTGTTAAGAGTACTGAATCATTTATGTTTTCTTCTTGAGGCTCATTGAGTTTCCTTAAAACAGCTATTTTGAATTCTCAGAGTCTGCATATATTAATGGCTTGATGATTGGATTCTGGCACATTATTTTGTCTGTTAAATGAGGTCATCCTTCCCTGAAAGTTCTTGATGCTTGTTGGTATATGATGTTGTCTTCGTATTGAAGAATTAGGAATTTATTTCAGTTTTCATAATCTGGCCTTGTTTGTGCCTGTCCTTCCAGAAATTTTTAATTGGCTGCTTATTTTCTCTGAGGTCTCTTCTATTGCAGCACTAGATGGTGCACTAAGTCCAAGTTTTCTGCAAGTCCGTCGCTGGTGTGTCATCACTGTTTCAGCACTAGAGGGCACTCTAAGCTTAAACTTGTCCTAAATCCATAGCTGGTGTATTGTTCAGAATAAATTAGGGAAATGCCTTAAAAGGGAAGTCTGAACTGCTGGGATTACAGGTGTGTGTCACTGCGCCCAGCAAGTGAGCCCCCCACCTTATGTGGTGCTGGGGATTGAACCCAGGACCTTGTGCGTGCGAGGCAGGCACTCTAAAAACTGGAACAAGACGGGGATGCCCTCTTTCACTACTTCTATTTAACATAGTTCTTGAAACTCTAGCCAGAGCAATTAGACAGACTAAAGAAATTAAAGAGGATATGGATAGGAAAAGAAGAACTCAAACTATCACTGTTTGCCAACAACACGATTCTACACCTAAAGAATCCAAAAAATTCCACTAGAAAACTTCTAGAACTAATAAATAAATTCAGCAAAGTATCAGGATATAAAATCAATACCCATAAATCAAAGTCATCTCTGTATATCAGTGACAAATCCTCTGAAAGAGAAACTAGGAAACCACCCCATTTACAGTAGCCTCAAAAAAAGAAAAATAAAATATTTGGGAATCAATTTAATGAAAAAGGTGAAAGACCTCTACAATAAAAACTACAGAACACTAAGGAAAAAAATTAAATAAGACCTTAGAAGATGGACTGATCTCCCTTATTCTTAGGTAGGCAGAATTAATATTGTCAAAGTGACCATACTACCAAAAGCACTATACAGATTTAATGTAATTTCAATCAAAATCCCAATGACATTCCTCATAGAAATAGAAAAAGCAATTATGAAATTCATCTGGAAAAATAAGAGACCAAGAATAGCCAAAGCAATCTTAGCAAGAAGAGTGAAGCAGGTGGCATCACTATACCAGATCTTAAACTATACCACAGAGCAATAGTAACAAAAATGGCATGGTATTGGCACCAAAATAGACTTGTTGTAGACTAATGGTACAGAATAGAGAACACAGAGACAAACCCACATAAATACAGTTATTTATACTAGACAAATGCACCAAAAACATATTGTAGAAAAGATAGCCTTATCGACAAATGGTGCTGGGAGAACTGGAAATCTGTATGTAGCAAAATGAAATTAAGCCCCTCTATCTCACCCTGCACAAAAACTCAACTCAAAGTGGATCAAGAACCTAGGAATCAAACCAGAGACCTTGCACCTAACAGAAGAAAAAGTAGGCCCAAATCTTCATCATGTTGGATTAGGCCCCGCTTCCTTAACAAAACTCCTAAAGTGCAAGAAATAAAATCAATAATCAATAAATGGGATGGATTCAAACTGAAAAGCTTCTTCTCAGCAAAAGAAACAATCAGTGAGGTGAAGAGAGAGCCCATAGAATGGGAACAAATTTTTACCACACTCACATCAGATAGAGCACTAATCTCTAGGATATATAAAGAACTCAAAAAACTTCACACCAAAAAAACAAATAACCCAATCAATAAATGGGCCAAGGAACTGAACAGACACTTCTCAGAAGATGATATATAATCAATCAACAAATATATGAAAAAAAGTTTCAACATCTCTAGCAATTAGAGAAATGCAGATCAAAACTACTCTAAGATTTCATCTCACTCCAGTCAGAATGGCAGCTATTAAGAATACATACAGGGCTGGGGCCGTGGCTCAGCGGTAGGGCACTTGCCTGGCATGTGTGAGGCCCTGGGTTCAATTCTCAGCACCACATATAAATAAATAAAATAAAGATCTATCAACAACTATATATATATATATTAAAAAAAAAAAAAGAATACATATAGCCGGGCGTGGTGGCACATGCCTGTAATCCCAGCACTTGGGAGGCTGAGGCAGGAGGATTATGAGTTCAAAGCCAGCCTCAGCAATGGTGAGGCACTTAGCAACTCAGTGAGACCCTGTCTCTAATAAAATACAAAAAATCAAAGCCAGCCTCAGCAATGGCGAGGCACTTAGCAACTCAGTGAGACCCTGTCTCTAATAAAATACAAAAAAGGGCTGGGGATGTGGCTCAGTGGTCAAGTGCCCCTGAGTTCAATCCCCAGTACCAAAACAAAACAAAACAAAGAAAAGAATACATACAACAATAAGTGTTGGCGAGGATGTGGGGAAAAGGCACCCTCATACGTTGCTGGTGGGACTAAAAGTGGTGCAACCACTCTGGAAAGCAGTATGGAGATTCCTTAGAAAACTTGGAATGTAACAACCATTTGACCCAGCTATCCCATTCCTCGGTTTATACCCAAAGGACTTAAAAACAGCAGGGTACAGTGATGCGACCACATCAATGTTTATAGCAGCTAAATTCACAATAAATAGCTAAATTGTGGAACCAACCTGGATGCTCTTCAGTAGATAAATGGATAAAGAAACTGTGGAGCCAGGCGTGGTGGCACATGCCTGTAATCCCAGCACTTTGGAGGCTGAGGCAGGAGGATCACTAGTTCAAAGCCAGCCTCAGCAATGGCGAGGCACTTAGCAACTCAGTGAGACCCTATCTCTAATAAAACACAAAAAAGGGCTGGGGATGTGGCCCAGTGGTCGAGTGCCCCTGAGTTCAATCCCTGGTACAAAAAAAAAAAAAAAAAAAAAGAAAAGAAACTGTGGTATATACACACAATGGAGTATTACTCAGCATTAAAAGAGAATAAAATCATGGCATTTGCAGGCAAATGGATGGCATTGGAGAATATCATGCTAAGCAAAGTAAGCCAATCCCCCCAAACCAAAGGCCAAATATTTTTTCTGATATGTGGATGCTGATCCATAATGGGGGTTGGGGGGGCATGGGAGGAATGGAGGAACTTTAGATAGGGCAAAGGGGAAGGAGGGGAAGGGAGGGGGCATGGGGGTAGGAAAGATGGTGGAATGAAATGGACATCATTACCCTAGGTACAGGTATGAAAAACACAAATGGTGTGACTTTACTTTGTGTACAACCAGAAACATGAAAAATCGTGTTCTATATGTGTACTATGAATTGAAATGTATTCTGCTGTCATGTATGACAAATTAGAATAAATAAATAAATAAATAAATAGGGAAGTCTGTTCCAGAAAGCTACTACCTAGGGCCTAGGTGGGCCCAGATGCTTTGTCATAGTCCTTGGCCTGTGGCCAGGTACCAAGGATTCTGCCCAGCTTTGGGCCTCTGTGGAGGGACCAGCCTTGGGCTCCTATGCAAGGACTTGCGGACGTCATTCCTTTTCTCAGCATAGCAGATAATCACTCTATTCATGTTGTGATGTTTAGGATTGGGGAAGGGATGATGTAGGTCATCCTGTGGCCCCCAAAGCTGCAATATTGGGTCACACCTAGGACCCTCTGAGGCCCATAGAGCATACGGATGGGATGAAGGCCTGTGCTGCCATGGGCTTCCTGCTATTGTGGTCTATTCATGGCATGAGACCATTGCATCCAGCCATGGGTAATGCTGACTTACATAGGAGTTCAATTAATGGGGGCCATGGGTCTCCACCTGGCACCTGGGGTCAGAAGCTCTTGAAATCTCCCCAGTGTTGGATTTCACTGGTCTGGCACTGAGTTCCAAGGCAGAGTTCATTGCTTATTTTCCTGTCCTATCCCTTGGCAGGTGGAATTTTACTTTGTTGTGATGTCCAACATGAGGAGGGGGTGGTGGAGGGGGTCCCTTGGACACCTGGCTAACACAAGTCTGGAGGCTCAGGTCACAGGTGCTGGCCTTGAGGCGGGGACCACAGGGCTCAGCCTGATGCTCAGTTTCATCCTAGCAGGCTGGTACTGGGTTTCAAGTCTAAGGCCTGGACTTAATTCCCTCTCCCTTCTCCAAGTGGGCATTGTCTCGCTCCATGTTGCTTGGAGTTGGGGATGAGTGATTTGGGCAACTTTACTTCCTGCCTCCTTCAGTGTGTCTTGGTATTATGCTAAAACTAGAGCTGGGGTGTCTCACCCTGTTTCCTTTGCTCTTGAGAAGGTAGTTTCATGCATGAATAGACTCAGCAACCATCCTGCTTCACCCTCTGAGAACGGTCCCTGCTCTCAGTCTCTTTGGTGTGTTGGTTCCTTTCCTTCGAGGAACCTTGGCAGCTTCCCTCTGTGGCGATGAGGAGACTTTCCAGGGAAACCAAGGACCAGGGCAGAGCTCCACCCACTGGCTTCCTCTGGGTGTCAAGACGTCCTGGGACGTCTCGGGGTGACGTCCTGCTGTGGGGGGAGTGCAGCAGTCCTTACTCTCCTTCCTATCCCTGCCTTTCTCCTGGCCTCACATGGTTCAGGCTGCAGCTGAGGGACGCCCTGGGGCCTGCTGGCACACCTAGGGTTTTCTCAGGGGGTGGGGGGCAGAGGGAAGAAGCCTCACTGTGACTCTGAGTTGCACCAACTTGGTTTTGAGGTCTCCTCTGTCTCCAGACATCCAGCTGGTCATTGCCCCATCCTCAGCCCCATCTGGGTGTAAGGACGACTTTGAGGTGGGCCTGCAGCATTAAATCCTCATGTTTTGAGGGGTGGGTTGGATGTGAACTTGTTAGGAGCACACTTGGATGAGTGTGCTGGCTCTTGGAATCTCCCCAGAATCTCCCCTGAAGTGCAAGGGAATGAGGCTTGGATTCTGGATCTTAGCAGAGTGAAGCAGTGTTAAGGGATGCAGTGAGCGGGCCTGACCCCAGGGCAGAGGAATGAGAGGAGGCCTGTGCTCTCCGCCTTGAGGTAGAACTGGTGCATTTGGCAATGGATGGAAGGAAATGATTTCCTCTCATATGTGCATTTTATGCTCTCGTACACAGTGTGCTGCTGTCTTTGCACATATTCCATCTGGGATGAATAACAGAGTCAGAGGCCAATGATAAAAGAGGCTCAGGTACAGGAAATGAATGTCGAGCCTCTTCCCAGCCATCAGATCGGGGATAAACATACCAGAAAGCAAAGTGGTGAGATCCAACTGGACAGATTTGATTAGGGGGTTTGTAGATTCATCTGACCTTACTTAATTGAAACTGTGAAGAGCTTTATGGTACCAAAATACTGGAAACATCTCCCCAGGACATTGGAGCCAACACAGGGACACTCAGTGTGGCTGTGGTTCCCACAGGAGGGTTAACTAGCTGTCTCAAGTTCCAACACCTCTGGTGGGACCAATTCACTCACCGAGGTTTCGATTTTGTTTCTTCTGGATTGGACTTAAAAAACAGAACCTCAGAAAACTCTGCAACACGCTATTTAAAAACATGTACTCTGAGTCAAACGTAAACACAAAGGTCTGTGTTTTATGAAGTACAAGCTTTATAAGGCTGCCAAAATGTTTCTCCATTGGTTTTAAAAATTGAAGTAGAAACCACTGAAGAGTGAAAAACATTCCACAGAGGAAATTCTCAGGTTGACATCACAAAGAAGCCAATGTCTGTGGACAAGAGCCCCATGAAGGAGGCTGGCAGGAGGGAGCCACCAGGCTGGGTAGAAGCCTGTGAGGACGCTATGAACTGTCATTGGCTCCAGTGCAGCTCCTCGACCACAGCCAAGGTGTCATGTTTAAGTTTTGCCAAAGCTTTTCAATTTCCCCGACACCCACATTTCCCTCTTCACATACCTGTGTCCCAAAGGGGTGGACAGTCAGAAACAGACATGTCCACAGAGGAGCTGCCCTCCCTCCATTCTTTTTTTTTTTTTTTTTTTTTTGCATTTAATTTTAAAAATTTGTTCTTTGTAGTTATACATGACAGTAGATTTTTTTTTTTTTTTTTTTTTTTTTTTTTTTGTGGTACCAGGGATTGAACTCAGGGGCACTCGACCACTGGGTCACATCCCCAGCCCTTTTTTGTATTTTATTAGAGACAGGGTCTCACTGAGTTGCTAAGTGCCTCGCCATTGCCGAGGCTGACTTTGAACTCGTGATCCTCCTGCCTCAGCCTCCCAAAGTGCTGGGATTACAGGCATGCGCCACCGCGCCTGGCTTAGAATGTATTTTGACATATTATACATGCATGGAGTGTAACTTCCCATTCTTGTGGTTGTACATGATGTGGAGTTACACTGGTCGTGTATTCATATTTGAAAACAGGAAAGTTATGTCCGATTCATTCTACTGTCTCTCCATTCCCATCCCTTCATTACCTCCAACCAATCCAGTGAATCCCCACCCCCCAACCCCAGCCTATTGTGAATCAGCATCCATACATCAGAGAGAACATTTGGCTTTTGGGGTTGGGATTGGCTTATTTCACTTAGCATGATATTCTTTAGTTCCATCCATTTACTTGCAAATTCCATGATCTCATTCTTTTTATGGCCAAGTAATATTCTGTCATGTTTATATACCATATTTTCTTTATCCATTCGTCTGGCACCTAGGTTGGTTACATAGCTTAGCTATTGTGAATTGAGCTGCTATAAACACTGATGTGGCTGTATCACTGTAGTATGCTGATTTTAAGTCCTTTGGGTATATGCGGAGGTGTGGGATCACTGGGTCAAATGGTGCTTCCATTCCAAGTTTTCTAAGGAATCTCCATACTGCTTTCCAGAGTGATTACACCAATTTGCAGTCCCACCAGCAAGGTATGAGGGTGCCTTTTTCCCCACATCCTCTCCAACATTTTTTGTTACTTTTATTTAAACAACATTCCTTGTTTACTTTTAAATATTGTCGTATTTTTGATAATTGCCATTTGACTGAAGTGTAATGAAATCTAAGTGTAGTTTTAATTTGCATTTCTCTAATTGCTAGAGATGTTGAATTTTTTTTAATGTATTTGTTGACTGGTCATATTTCTTCTGTGAAATGTCTGTTCAGTTCCTTTGTGCATTTATTGATGGGGTTTTCTTGTTGGTTAAGTGTTTTGAGTTCTTTATACCCTGGAGATTAATGCTATATCTGAGGTGCAGGTGGCAAAGATATTTTTTTTTTTTCCCATTCTGTAGGCTCTCCATGTTCTTGATTGTTTCCTTTGCTGTGAAGAAGCTTTTTAGTTTGATACCATCCCATTTGTTCTTGGTTTTACTTCTTGCACTTTAGGAGTCCTGTTGAGGAATTTGGTTCCTAAGCTGACATGCTGGAGAGTTGGGCCCACTTTTTCTTCTTGCAGGTGCAGGGTCTCTGGTCTAATGCCTAGGCCCTTGATCCACTTTGAGTTTTGTGCATGGTGAGAGATAGGGGCCTAATTTCATTTTGTTGCATATGGATTTCTAGTTTTCCCAGTGCCATTTGTGGAAGGGGCTATCTTTTCTCCAATGTATGTTTATTTGCCCTTTATTCTTAATCCATGAGGGCCAGAAATGGAGAGTGGGAGAGGGAAGACCACAGTCTAAGTGTTGCTCTAGAAATGGTGCTCTAAGCAGAGATCCATGTCTAAAGACTTCCTGTTTGGCTGGGCCTCCCAGCACCAGTGCCTTTACCTGCTGGAGGGTCTTCCTCCCCACCTCCCCTTCCCTTTTGTTTACACCTCTTAGAAATGAAGAGGGACCGAGTCACTCACCATTCTTGGACCAACTCCTAGGCACTCCTTAAACCTGAGGGTCACTTCTCTATGGCAGTGAGGCTGGTGTCGGCCTGGGTGGGGTGATGCTGACCTCAGCAAGCTCACACACCGACTCTGATTCTGCAGGCTGAGCCCTGAGCTGGGGAAGGCAGAAGGGGGCTACTTCACAGGTATCTGACAGAGTGATTTTTGTCTATTGAACCTAATAAAACATTGCAGAGGAGTTACACGTTTTCTCATTCCACTTTTATGATACATTGCTAAAGAGTTGGACTATGGGGACAAAAGCCACCTGCACCACAAGGGGAATTCACAGATAGTTGAGAAGCGCTGAGCTTGGAGACCCCAGAGCTACTGCTGGGGGTCCAGAGGCTGAAGCACCCAGGGAGGGGCTGGTTTTTATACTTGTTTTTACTTCTTTTTGGATTAGGGGTCTAATTATACTTGTAAACTTTGAATACCATAGGTGCGTAGATGGAAAATAGAAAATGGAAAAGTCTATAGGCAGCTGTGGGACTGTTGCTATGACATTGATGCCTGGGTGTGATGTGCCAGCATGACTCACTAGGAAGGGGGAGATGGCCGAGTGTGGGTCGCCAAGCGATGTTTTTGGGTGGGTGGGATCCACCCTGAAGCCTCCACATTGTCCTCGAGGATCTGTCTCTGGTTATGGAGGAGACTTTGGTTGATAAAAGTGCCATCTGCCAACCCTCCCCTCCAAAGTCGAGTGTTGGGCTGATCAGGAGCCAGGGCTGGTGGTAGGGGGACTGTCCAAGGGAACCAACTGGGGTACTCTCATGAGAGGTGGCTTCCCAGCACTGTCCCTGCTCCTCCCAGCTGGTGTGCAGAGCATGAGCTGGTCAGCCTCACCTGTGGCCCCTCCAGACTCCCGGCTCAACCCCTGCAGCCTCTTCCAAGCCACGGTGCCATAGGCGCGCATCATCCCCTTTATTAAGTGCAATCAAATCTCTTTGGGGGCTGTGTGTGTGGGGGTGGGGCTGGGGGTCCTGTAAACTTTACTATAAGGGTCAGGTTTTCTTCAGGATTGACCTTTCCTTTACAGAGGTCGCTGGCTGAGCTACAGCTTTGCCGATAAAAAATCACTAGCCAGAGCTGTTTTGTCCCATGAAGCCCTTCCTCTTCCCTCACCCAGCTCTTACCATCATTCCACACATTCCAAAGTGGGGCTCAAATCTTCACTGGTACCTTCTCCCCTCCCCCCACATGTAGCTCATTTGGGTTACAAGAACTCAACTTCATGAGGAATTTCATTTTACATCCTAGTTGATGAGCCATACTATTATGTTCCCAGGGACCAATTTAGATTCTGCCTGTCTTTTGAGTAAGGCAGGCAAAAAAGGGTGTTGCTTATGTGGTTATTGTTACCATGTCCAGTTGTGGTTGCCGGGCTGGGATTGTGGCTCAGCTGTAGAGCGCTCGCCTAGCGCATGGGCAACCCGGGTTCGATCCTCAGCACCACATACAAACAAAATGCATTGAATAAAATGCATTGTGTACAACTAAAAGCAAATAAATAAAAAATATTAAAAAAAAAAGTTGTGGTTGCCTTAGAGAACTCTCAGGTTGCTGGGTTATGGTGGTAATGACCTTTATCTCCTATGTTCTGTTTTTACTTCTTTTTGGATTAGGGGTCTAATTATACTTGTAAACTTTAAATACCATGGGTCAAAACAAAAACAAAAAACCTCTGAAGTTCACAGAGATTAATTGACTGGTCTAAGATCCCCTTTAGTGAGAATAACTAGAGAATACTGAAGCCAGAATTCAAATCCAAGTCAGTCTCTCCTGCCATATGCTTAACTGATATAATATTTAGAACTTACATTAATATATATCATGCTGGAATTAGAAGTTTCATGTTTTACTGTGTGTAGGCAAAATCCCAAGACTCCAAGGAGGCTGGTTTCCTTAAGCCATGATTAAGGTATGAAATATTTCAAAAGCTGTGAGGATGAGAGGAAGGTATCAGCAGTACTGTTTTCAAGGTTAGAGTCCATATTTAAAAACACATCCCTAATTTGGGTGACACTTTCATTGGCTACTCCGGGCATAGATAAAACTGCATATTTCTACACCCCTGTTCCCACCTGTTTGTTAAGAAAGTAGCTCATAGTTGTAGTTTGTGCAGCCTGGGCAGGTGAGAATAGTTAATGGGGATGTCATGCTTACTCTTCCTTGCGAGATTATTGCTAAGACTTAGTTCTTGTTTTCTAATCGATCATGTTGACAAAAAGAAAATACACACACACCAGTGTTACAAAACCTTGTATTAATCATTTCCCTTCACTTTCAATATAACGTTGATATGAAATATAGCCATGATTCTTAGTTACATGGGAGGAAATGAGTAATAAATATATTGTAGCAAGTTTAAACCACAAGGGTGTTTCACCGGTAACAACATTTGAAAACTGTACACTTGCAAAGAAAGCATGTTCAAACATTAGTATATCTGTATATCAGTAAAGCTTTTACATGTAACAAACATGCTCTTTCCATATATGACAAATTTAAAAAATATGCATTGCTTGGCAACATGAGCTAGGCAAAAATATTTCTTTGTTCACTAACTTTATACAGGAAAACAGGACGCAAGGCATGCATGTACAATACGGATGCCTTCACGGGGCATGCAACAGAAGAGAGCTTTTTAAAAGTCAGTTTACATTAGCCATAAATACATGAGGGTTATATATTAATAAGGGAGGAAGTTTCTGGTTTGACATTATGAACATTCCTGTTTTCTTCCTATTCCTCCCAGAGGAATACACATTCACCTTTAAGTAAAGATAAAGGAATTACAAAAAAATAAAACTCACTTTGCAAACATCTCTGATGACTTGTAAAAAAGAAAGAAAAAGAAACATTAGTGTTATCACAGCTCCATGTGCAAATGATCCTTCTGCAGATTCTGCTTGTAACAGGCACACCCTAGTGCCTTGGTTAGGCTGCTTCCCTGCACCCAGGCTGCAGAGGACTGTTAAGGCCTGGTTGCAGGCCCATGCATGGAGCCCAGCTGAGCTCTCAGCCTGGGCTCTGGGGATACACATCTACAAACCTTGCACTGGCAGTTGCTACAAGAGGTGCAGAAGGACAAAAGACCCGGAGAAGGCTCCCATTCTGTAAAAGGCAGCCAGTGACACCTCAAAAGAAAATCTTGTTTCCCTCAGTGTCTCTTCAGAATGAATGGGAGTGGTGGGGGTGGGGGTGGGGTGGGGGGGGCGTGGCAGCTGCAGCTCCAATCCTGAGTTCCAGAAAGGAACCCTCCTACCCAGGATTTGAGAGCTTGGTACAAAACAGCTGCCCCGGCAGGCAGACCCAGCGGCATCTATTTTGCTGGCTGGCTCTCCTTTAAAAATTGAAACTTAAACAAAAGCATGTGAAAAAAAAAAAAAAAAAAAAAAAAAACATATCAGCAGCAATGTTTCATGTCGTGTACACAGTTCTTGTGTTTCTTCCTACTGTTTCTGGTAAGAAACCTCTATGAATAAAAAGCACCAATAAAACATCATACATGATAACAATATTGTAGAACACCACTGTCCCTGGGACAGCGTCGAGATGCCAAGTTGACACACTGCTTAACTCAGAACAAAGGGGAGCGGGGGAACCCACATAGTGAAATAGATTTTACTCTGAGATTTTTTTTTTTTTCTTTTTAAATCGTTTTCTATTTACTTAATATAAAACAGTTGCATTTGGGGGTCAATGGGTAAATACAAAAAAAGGCACTGCCGCTTTATTACTAAATATCCAACTTCACAGCCTTATGCATGCAACTGTTTCTTTTATAAATAAAATTCTTTTGCTTTAGGATTTTTAAATTGAGCTGTATACCTGCAGTCAACACAGGACTCAAAACAAGATGGGGACAGGCTCCTAAAATTCATCAGAACACTCAACTTAAAAAAACAAAACAGAACACTAGAGCAAAACACAACTAAGTAAATCTATACACAGTCAATGAAAAATAAGCTTTTCTTTTCTTAAAAAAAGAATTATGTTGTTATTAATAACAGACTTTATCATGGTTACCAGCCATAGCAAGTTAATAAGTAACATATCCAAAATAATATCTCTAATAATCAGATAACCATTGTTTCTATATTCAGTGAAGGAATAAATAAAAATTCAGATTTGCAAATACTTTTAAGGTCTTCTTCCTTTTAAAGGATTCATGCTAATGTGATTGTGTTCACAATCAGTTTTCTGATAACACAAGTCTTTATGGATACTTCTGTTTTGCAGCAGATCCGAACGCCTTCTCCTTTCTCTGTAAGACATGTAATACCCTTGTTTTCTCTCCTCCATATTAACTTTCTCATCAGCATCCCCCAAACACATCCTCAAACCCTCTGGCCTTACCTTTGGCCTTCATCATTTTGACATATTCTTCCTGCCTTACATGTGATCGTCCATCCCAGCACATTCCCTAACATTACACTTGTTTAGAAATGGGATGTGAGGGATGAATGTTAATGGCACTTGGTTAAAAAAAAAAAAAAAAATGCTGCCTCTTTCTGCACATGGATTTGCATCTTTAGGATTTAGTCACCCAAGGAGAGGTCTGAATGTTTTTCTTAAAAAAAAAAAAAAAAAAAAAAAAAAAAAAAAAAAAAAAGTGCACAGCATGAAATTGTGGATTCAAGCTTTCTGGGCTCACTAAAGGCTCTGGTTAAGGTATTCTAAGCCTTTTGCATTGCAAAAGGGTTTCAAAAACCTGACTGCAGCATCCTGGGCTGGGCTGGGTGTACATTTTTAATCTTGAAGGTAAAAGAAAGTTGTTTGCATTTAAAAATTAAGCCCTTTTAAATCTGTGTAATTAATTTACTTAAAAAAAATAACCATAAGTGAGTCCAATAATTTTCATGATCTGATCTATTTAATTGTGACTCTGACTTCACTTAAAAAAAAAAAAAAAAGAAGAAGAAGAAAGAGGAGGCATCATTCTCACTCATTTAATAAACAGGTCTTATACCCTTCTCCCTGATCTCGCCTCTGGCTGAGCATTCATACCGTCATCTACACAACCCAATTTTCCAGTGCAGAGCACAATTCCCTTTTGATTTCCTCTAATACCCTCAACGGCTTCAAATTCCAAAACACAGTCTTTCTTGCCCTTAAGAAACAGAGCTATTACTTTGTGGTACCATAGTTTGTTAATCTCTCACCACTGCAATGAGCGGTTTCTTCCCCCTCCCTTCTGTGTGGATGGATAAATCAGCTAACAATACAGCACATATGACTCACTGTATGGATAGGACCTTCCTTCCTACTTCTGCTTTCACTCCCACCTGGGAGGGTGGGGCTGGACTGCCTGAGCCCAGTGCCTCCTGCCAGCTCTTTCTGACACTTGCCAACTGACCCTTCATATACACTGTTGCTGGGCCTTTCTCTCTTCTTCCTCAGCAGGGACTTGACTGAGCCCCTCGGGCTCAGGTTCCTACAGGAAACCTCACTGCACATGTTTTGATCTCATTTTCTGGGTATTAGACCTCTTGTAAGGGAAAAGCGTCCTCCTCACCTTTCTTCCACCAGTGGATCTCGACCCACCTATGTGTCTGTGGAGCCGGGTCAGGAGTGCTAAGATGAAGCCCACGGGGAGGGTAGGAAGGAAGATAGGTCTTTGGATGAGAAGCAAATCCAGCCCAGAAAGAGGCCGCAAGGTTTGTTTAGAATCTCTGGGTGACCTGTGAGCAAATCTGTAACTGATCACATGCTGCCATTGTCCTTGTGTCCCTTCCTAGTGCTGTGCACATTCCAGCCATATCCTCATCCTTCAGATCCACCCACACGCTCCTCCCACCTAATGGTGAAAGACAGCAACTCAGGCCTACTTGACTATATCCATCTTCCCAAGAAGCAGAGCTCGGCAGCCATTTAAAAAGACAACCCTGCTGCTATTATAAAAATAGAGGAAAAAATGAATCCATAACAACAATAAATCCTTTACAAAAACCATAGTATGAAGAGAAGTTCCACCCAAACTCTTTACACATTATGTACCCTTTAAAATTCTTATGTAAACAATACACAAATCAAAGTTTATCTGAAATTTTGCTGGAGGGAATTTCTTCCTTCTTGTCCCTGTTGCCATCTGACCTTCTCCTGTGGCTGTTTCAAGCGGGGCCTCAGGGAACCCAATCAGGGGAAACAGAAACAGGCGAGCCGCCATCTTGCTTTGGTCGCATGTGTCCACCATCTCCTTCTGTGGCCTGACTGGGAAGCCAGGCTCTCTAAGAGGGCTCCCAGGCGAGGGCTTTTGCCTCCCTCTTGTGTCTCTCATCTCTCTTTCACAGCAGCCATCCCCACCCCTTCCATCCAGGAAGCCATTCACATCCCTCCACCCCGCCTCTCCCAGTCCCACCATTTCCCTAGAGACTCCTCCCACCGGGCACACCAAACCATCCCATGACAGAAACAAATGACAACATGACCAATCCCAGGTCTACTGATATGTTTACAAGGATGACCTACGCTCTCACAAAATCAAAATGGGCGAGGGACCAGGGGAAAAAGGCTGCAAAGTATCTTGGAGGATTCTGTGCAACCATGAAGATGGCTGACACTGGACCCGCAGCAGTCGATTTCACGGCCAGCGCGGTCACTCTCATCTTCAGCTTCTAGATTGTGGAGGTCCGGTCAACCCCGTCTGGGAAAGAAGCAAAGGGCATAGGTGAGCGAAACAGTTCTGTGTTGGCCCAGAGTAGCACCAGTGCCATGCGCGTTGGGTCTCCTAGTCTCTAAGAACAGGGCTTCACCATTCATTGGCAAATTCCGCTCAACATCTGGGGGATAGTTTTTTTTTTGGCCAGGAGCTACATTGAGCCTGGGAGCCAAGATGAAAAGACCCAATCCCTGCCTCCCAAGTACTCACATTGTAGACAAGACACAGACATGTAGAAAGACAATGGTGTTATAATAAGTGATAATTGGTATAAAGGACGATGTACCCAGACAGCAGGAACATGGAGGAACAATGTTTAAGTTGGCCTTGGAAGTCAAGGACCATTTCATAGAGATACAAAATGACTTTTGTAGATGATGCTTTTGTAGAAGTGTGTGCCAGACAAGGAGGATGCAGGAGAGGATGAAGTAGAAAGGCCCTTGGCACATACATAGGTATGAATGATAGGTCATGGGGCCATGGGGCTAGGGGACAGGTTAGAGGTTTAAGATGAAGGATGAGGGGCTGAGTGGCAGGAGATAGGACTGAAAAACCAGGCAGGGGCTGTAGTAGACTCGTAAATGGACCTGCATGGCTCCTGTCCCTTTCTTTGAAAGCATCTCCCTCTCGGACCAAATCCTTGATGAAAGACCGAGAACAAAGCAGTTGTGGCTCCAGCCCCCGCGATAGCTGAGCTGGATGGATCTGACTCAAACTGACCCAAATTCTCTGTTTCAAGAATCTGGTCAAAGGCAGAAACACCAGAGGAGGATGTTGTGGGCACTTGGAGCTGATAAAGCCTGTAAAATTGTGAGAACAAGGCCACCCAGGACCTGCCACATCTGCATTTTAGAGAATTGCATAACCCGGTGCAAAGCAGGGGACATGCATGTCAGAGATGAGAAGCCACGAAACCAACAGACAGCAGGGGCTTCCATGGCTGCCCAGTGTCTTTTCAGTCGTCTGCTTATATGGGGTTCTAGGAGTCCCCAGAAGCAGACCCTCAGGATCTGTGTACCATGAGCAGGATCTTGGACACAGCAGTTGAGGAATTTTAAGCAGTAGTATAACAAGCTCTGATTTTAGAATAGCTTCTCTGGCAGCTGTGTCTGATGGTCTGAACAAAAGGACAAGAGGGCCCAACATTGGTCCGTGTTGGACGGAGCTGACAAGGGGCTTATCCAGTGAGGAGAGAGAGACATGGATTCGTCATCACAGGAAGTAGAAAAGACTGTTCAGTGACCACTGGTGAGGGTAGGGGAGCTGCCAAGTGCCTCCCTGACTGCTGGTGTCTCAAGGTCAGGCAATGGAGCCCCACTTAAGCCCCAGTGTAGCAAAGCTGGCCTGCCAGATGGAGCATCTCTAGTCACAGGCATGATGAGGTGGGCAATGAGCCCACTCTGGGGTTTCCTGGTCCCTTGCTGGTGGTGCCAAGTTGGCAACTCTGCCAGCTGGGATGTGGAGGAGAAATGCCTCTTTGAAATTTTTTTGGGATAATTATAGGTTCATATCCAGTTGTAAGAAATGGTCTAGAAAGATCCCATGGATACCTGGCCAGGATCTTCCCAGTGGAGACAATTTGTAAAACCATAGTATAATAGTGTGACTACGATATGGATAATTCATTGATCTTATTTATTTAGATTTCCCCAGTTTTGCATGTTATGTGTATGTTATGTGTCTGTTAAGTTCTGTACAATTTTGGGAGAGATTTTTAAAGGAAGGAACAAACCCTTGAGTGTATCCAAAGTACTGAATCAGCAGTCCTAGTGGCCACAGATATCAGCTCCTAAACAATAACTTTTTACCTTCTGTGGTGTCAACCTGAGCCTTCTGAGTGGTGGCCTACAGTGGTCCTGGGAGAAGAGGGGTGTGCACATGCCCGTGAGTGTGTGCAGAGGTCTCTGTGGCTTGTGGAGTCACCCCTCTCATCTCTAGAGGAGCAGTGTACACTCTTGCTGGGGCTCACTGCCCTACTCATTAATGCCAAACCTTCAGAGCTATAAAAACGTAGAGTTGGAGACATGAAAAATCTACATGCACCCACCACCAAGCTGCATTGTCATTGAATTCCAACCCCATGACTCATCATCCAAGGACTATGGTGTTCATCTGCAGGGAAAGCACCAATCAGTAAATCCAGAGTATTCGTAGTTGTGCAAGTGGGGCACTCACAACTCCAGGGCGCGCCATTCACCATCATAGATTTTATGGTTAGTATGACATTTTCCAATAAATGACAGCTCGGTGGCTTGAGAAAGTAATTCGCACAGTCTCCATACTGACCATGTGGGGCCGGTAAGTCTCAAGAAGGAGGTAAGTAGAGAAGGTGAGAAGGAAGAGCAAGGTGAACTTCAGAAAATCAAAGAATGGAACGTGTCCTCTTCTCCATGGCATGATTCACTGCAGACTCTGCTGGGAGGAGCCTTGCTTTTGTAGTGGTGAGCATTCCTGCCCACAGCGCCCTCTGCAGGAGGACTGTGGCCAGGCTTGGCATTTCATCTTGATTATCTCAGACCACAGACCAGGAGCGAACCCAATAGAGCTTGAGGAAAGTCTCAAAGACTCACAAGACCAAGGTGGCAGAGGCAACCTACCACCTGGGTATCCTCGCCATTCTGTTGGAGGGGCCTCAGTGCGAGAAAAGAAAAGATGGAAAAGGAAGGCCAAAGGGAAAAGTGGCTTAGACTGGCACCAGGAGGGCAGCAACTCCTGGAGGAGACTATAGAGACCAGAGATGTTGGCATGAAAGGATGAGCCCCTGGGGCCCATGGACCCGTTATGCTAGAGTGGCCTTTCTGAGATATGGGGTTGCAGGAACTTGACACCCTCCCTCCTCTATTCCTGAGCCACAAGTAGAGGCACCTCTTTTACTCTGCTTTCCTTTCCCTTGTCACATGTCTTCCTATAAAATGACTTCATTTGTTGGCATTCTGTCGCCATGAAGGTCATCTTCCCTGGCACCTGGCAGGGGCCAGCCAGCAGAAGGGTGCTGTCATAGTGGGAGGACACATTGCCAGTTGTGCCCAGGTAGGCCATCCTGAACTTAATTTGCATCCAGTGCTCAGGAAACCACTTTGCAAGGCTTCCCACCAGAGGAGATTTATTGGAGAAAAACACAGCAATAAAAGAGTTCAGGAGATTAACAAGATGAAAACATTAGCAAACACTCATCAGTTCAGAGAGGTATTCTGTAAAAATAGAAGTAGGGACTAAAAAAGGAAGTCTTTTCAATGAAAACCTCCCTTGAAGAAAAGAACATTTGGGACTGGGCGCAGTGGCACATCCCTGTAATCTCAGCGACTCTGGAGGCTGAGGCAGGAGGATCACAAGTTTGAGGCCAGCCAAAGCATCTTAGCGAGGCCCTAAGCAACTCAGCAAGACCTTATCTCAAAATAACAAGTAAAAGGGCTGGGGATGTAGCTCAGAGGTCAAGTGGCCTTGGTTTCAATCCCCAGGCTCCTCACCCGCCAGCCATGTGGAGCAGGAGAACAGTGGGCTGATACTTGGCTGACCACCCAGGGTCTGGAGGCTTCCCTCCCAGTGGCAGAGCTCCAGCATGGCCCGGCTCAGCAGACTTGCTCACCAGTGGCTGTCCTAACTCTGGCCCTATGGATGCCCTCAGTACTTCCTTTAAAAAAAAAAGAAACTTAAAAAAAAAATTGAGTTAATTTGCATATTATAAATCTCACCCTTTTCAAGGTTACAATCCCTTGGTTTTTAGTATGATCACAAAGTTATATGACCATCACCACTATCTAATTCCCATTATCCCCCAAAGAGATCTGGTACCCACAACTGATGGCAACACTCATCTTCTCTCTGTCCCCGTGTACCAGCCTATCCAGGACGTTTCATATAAATGGAGTCAATTAGTGGCCTTCTCTCATCTAGGTCCGGCTTGTTGCACCTAGTGTCATGTTTTCAAGGTCCATCCTCGCCATGGCATGAACCAGTACTTCTTTGCATTGTACGGCCGTTCATCTGTTGATGAACTTTGGTGATTTCCCATTACTCATTAGGGGCTGCTGACTCCTTAGTAAGGCAGAGAGAAGCTGGTAGCACCTCCTACCAGGGGTACTAGGGATGACCCCAGGAGGCTTTGAAAACTTCTAGGATCTGAATAGCCATGGAGAGAGCAGTGATTTGTAAATAGGGTTCCTTGGAACTCGAGGGGAGGTCACAGAAGGAGTTGGGCCTTTCCACCATCTGTTTTGTCTGAAGCCCTGCAATGTCACAGTGGTCCTGATACCAGGGTCAGGCGGGTGTAATCCCAGGCCTCCGTTCTACTCCATACAGAGTGTTTGTCTGTTTCACATTTGGTTTCAAAATAAGAGTGTGTTTGCAGAGACTAAAAATCTGAACTCCTGGTCTGGAGGACAAAGCTTTCTGGAGCAGTAGCCTTTGGGCCTGACGCTGCTAGAAGCCAACCACATAGGCACTTGGTGTGTGGGCAACCTATCTCTGGGGTCAGTTAAGCATGTCCAGTCTGTGCAAGGCTATGGGAAAGGCCCATGGGTGACCTTTTTGCATCTCTGTGACCTAGAGACTCTTAGGAGGGTGGCAGAAGGGGGTGCACATTTCCTCTCCTTGGCCTGCCAGCAATCCACACATATGCAGGCCCAGAGAAAGGTGCCTACTTGGTACCAGGGCCTCCCGGACAGCTATGAGGAGGTAGGCTGCAGGCCAAGCCCATGGGGAAGCACCGCCACCTCTGGGAGCTCCTCATGGTGCCAGTCCTGCACACCGCGGCCCATGCTTCCATCTTGGCTGTGGACACGCAGGCGCACCCAAGCCATTCCTGTCACTTGGTGAAGGACAGCTCAGATTGCTTGGAGCTCCAAAAGTCATGCAAGCCCTTTGCAACTGGGGGATATAAAAGCAAGCAGGGATTTTTGTTTCAAACCTTCTATTTTTAGAGCACATTGGGATATGCTTGGCCCAGACTGGGGGATCCAGTGCCGAGAAGGAAAGCATCCAGTGCTGTGGGGGATGTTCCTGCTAGAAGCCACGTCGTGTATGCCTGACTCCTCCAACTCCCTGAGTTTGGCTGGGACAACTGTTGTGATGGGTTCCAATGTGCACTGGGGGAGGGGCCTCTGGGGCCTGGCTTTGGTCCATCTGGTTTCCAGGGCCCTGCCTCACCTCCCAGGAAGGGAGGGGAGCAGAGCTTGGTAGGCCACGTGGCGGTTGCGGCCAGATGAAGGTCCAACAGCACGCCACGGCTGCTTTCTCCCCATCTCCTGCCAACCTTCCTTGTCCCCTTCCCCAGAGCTGCTGCCAGAGTGCAGACAGCAGATGGCCACAGTCATCCCAGCACATGACGCGGAGGACAGGCAGGGAGGACACTCACCTCCCAGGGCATGCTCGGTCATACTGAGGCACAAGGACTCCAGCCTGTTGTTGATGTCAGGTTCAGTCACAGGAAGCTGGAATTCTGTAGGGACAAAGGGTTATGTTGGTGACAGGGGCATTAAGGACAAGGAGAAAGTATGCATGATGCCACATGCCAGGAGGAGAGTCTGGCGTGCCTCTCAGGGAGGACTTGGGGACCTTCATGGCCAGCACGAAGGGCAAATTACATTCAGGTTCCACCAACCTCTGTGCTGTTACACAGAGTCCACTGTGGACACAGGCAGCTGGAAGAAAACTGGTGACTAAAAATAGCCGGTCAGAGTCATAGTCTATCACTCCTCTCAGACCCCTCCAGCAGCTTCCCATCAGAGTAAGAGCCAATCTCTGGCTATAGCCTGCAAGGCCCCACATGATCTGGTCTCTTGTTACCTCCCTGTCCTCATGAACTCTCCCCTTCCTTTTGCTCCATCCGAATCTCTCTTCTACCCCAGGGCCTTTGCACTATGTTCCCTATGCCTGAAATCTCAGTTCACAGGTCCTCATGGCTCAATCTCTCTCTGCCTTCATAGCTTGGGCTCTACTGTCTCCTCAGAAAGGACTTTATCAAGAGACAGAGAACCTCTCCCCGCCACACTACCCCTTTTATCCCCTGCTTTCATACATGCTACGGATTTTCCTTCTGCCTTTGCCAGTTGAATGCTTGGGTCATCAGAGCAGGACTTAGCACCGCCCCTGCTTTCTTAGGAGGAGCAGAGTAGGAGCCCCCCCCAACCCCCATGAGCACCTCTTCTGAGTGCTTCTGATGTGCCTGCTCCTTCATCTGCCCAGCAAAGCCCAGTTCCCAAGTGGGGCCCTGAGTGGCTGAACTGCTTATTTATCAGGGTTAGTTGGCTAACATGGAGCTGGGACAGGACCCGTGTCTGACTCCAGAGTCGATGCCCTCCTGCCTGCCATGGTAACTATGGGTGGCTGTCACCACTCTTAGCCTCCAATGCACTTTAGCAGGAAGGGCTGAAATGTCTACTCCACAGGCACTAAGGGCTCAACTCCCACAGCTCCTCTACCATCTGGACCCTTCTCCATCTCCCCAGGCTTGGATCTCACCTCTCCCCAATGAGAGGCAGCCCCTGGCAACCTCCTCCTCTTTCTGGCTGGGGAACCCACTGTCAGTACCATCCTGTTCCTCGTCCTGCAGGGTTCTCGAGTGTCTTTAACTACCTGGAGGTACCTTGCAACAGTGATAACACTTTCCTGTCTCTCTCCATCCCCATAATACCCATCTCTGGCTTCTGCACAATTCATACATGTCTGTGGATTGGTGAAAACCATGGATTAAGAAATAGAAGGATCCCAGCAGCTCAGGAGGCTAAGGCAGGAGGATCATGAGTTCAAAGCCAGCCTCAGCAATGCAAGGCACTAAGTAACTCAGTGAGACCCTGTCTGCAAATAAAATACAAAATAGGGCTGGGGATGTGGCCCAGTGGTCGAGTGCCCCTGAGTTCAATACCTGTACTGAAAAAAAAGAAAAAAGAAAAAAAAGAAAAAAGAAAGAAGAAAAAAAAGTAGAAGGAACAAGGAAACCCATCCATCTGACAACTAGGAAATCCTACAGAGGGAGGTAGAAAAAAGTCCCAGAGGGGTTGTTGGCATGAGGTATGTTCCAAGTGACTAAGAAATCTCAACATTGTCACAACTTTCCTATGTGATCTGGGAAGCTGCTCCCTTCCTTGGTCCTTTAGTTCTTTCTCAAGTGGGAAAAAAAATAGCATCCTGGGGTCCAAATTTCAGGTCATTTCCCCGCTCCTTCCTTTGTCCACCAGGGGGCACATGGGACCAGAGAGGGAGACAGGGATCACACTGAGGTTGGCGGTTTGGTGGGATAGGAAGTTGAAACCAGTGGCCAAACCAAAGTATTTGTTTTCTTTGATTAACTATATATTAAGATCTTTCACAATTTGTGTTTCCCATTACCAGCTAATTCAGAAGCAGATGTCGTTTCCGTTATTTAAAATTCTCAGAGAGGAGGCTGGCAAAATGGATCGATATGAAAAGCCCCGGGGAGCAGAGAGTGTTCTGTCTGCCATGAGTTCCAGCATGGATGGGTTTGGAAGACAATTGGGCCAATTCCTGAGTGGATGGAGGCCAACTGAGCTTCCAGGGAAGTTGGGAGCCAGATAAAATGGCAGGAGTATCTCTTGCCCCACCCACTAGTTGCTGCTCAGAGCAGGGTTGGGGCAATTAGACAATCCCAGAGGGAAGAATATTTTCATCCATTCATGTGAAAATCATATGCATGCAAAAATTAGCAGTCTTCAGGGTGTGAAATCTATAAAATAGAAACACAATTTTATATATAGCTAGTTAGCAAATAAAAAAAAAAAAACAAACCTCAGCAATTATAGCCATCCATATGCTCATTGTAAGATTTAGTTTACTCTCTAGCGCTCCCCTTTAAACAAACACTGTGGAGAGATTTGGATAAATAAAGATGCTCGACATTTGGAGAGAAGCGTCTCAGCTGCAGGATTTCTTGCCAACATGCAGCAAAATGCCATTTTCCAAGCCTGGGATTGAGTGTTCCAAAAAGGGGGCTGAGAAATGCAGGGCTTTCTGCTCCAGCATCTCCAAACCTCCGTGGCTGCTCTTTTCAGTGGGGAGCCGGTAGTCTTGCTCTCTCACCCCCAGCTCTTCACGCTGATGCACTGGGGATCTGTGACCTCACCACTCTCAGGGTGGCTCCGAAAAATTCTAAGTCTTGGGAGAAGCCCATATGTTCACACTGCAGAGTTTCCTAATAGTGTGACTTTTTAATTGTGTATTTGATAAAAACAGATCCCTGGCTTCTTGCCGTACACTCAAGACAAAGGAAGACTAATCGGATAGATGACAGCTTCCATCTTATACTAGAAACCCTCAGTGACATGTGGCTTGAGGGACAGAACGCTTAACAAAGCCCTAGAGGGGCATTTGGGCAGTTCCTGGCCCACATTAACCATCAGGCTGCCTCTGCTATGGCTCCTGCTAAACCTGAGGGCTTCTCTTAGTTATCCAGACCCTGGCTGTGACAGATCAGGCAGACATAGCTGCAAGTCCTTGGTAAGGCAAAAGGGAAAGATGCCTCCCGACTGAGCTCTCTTTGCTGTTGTCCAAAGTAGGTCTATTTTTTTTTTTTTTTTTTAGCTTAGGTGACATCTCTAAGTAGAGACTTATCTAAAAATCCAGAATCTGAAATCTGAAACTCTATGTTTGATTTTGGAGCATTTCAGATTTTAGATTTTTAGATGGGATGTTTGATTGATAAAAATCTATGCAAATATTTTCAAATCAAAAAACTTTGAATTCTGAAACACTCTGGTCCCAAGTACTTTGGATAAGGGATACTCAACCTGTATTAGGAATTCTTTTCTGCATCATTAGAGCATTCCAGGATTTAGTGAGGATTCTTATGGTCAAGGTCATGGAAACTTAATTGCCCCTTTTCAGAAGTCCCCCAGTTTCAGGCCCAGGGTCAAGAGGAGGCTGGAAGGGCGAAGCTCCCTTTCCCTAAGAGGTGCTGCTGTGGAATCCATTTGAAGAGCATATGTGGCTTGTCCTTGGCAGACACTGGCCCTTGGGCTGAGTGTTATGTCCATGGCACCTAAGGTGCAATTCTGCATTGTTTTCTTCAAGGCACTAAGGCTGAGGGTAAGAAGCTAATTCATCTAGTACTTTAGAATAAGCAATAGGCTGGGTGTTTGGGTAGAAATCTTTAGAACCCCTTTTTTTTTTTTTTTTTTTTTGCCTGTGGTTCTATGCAAGGAAAGGGTGAGTTTTCCAGGATACAGCCCTCTGAGGTGGCCCAGTCTTCCCTTCTGATGGCTTTCCTTTGATGCCTTCTCTGGGTCTCGCTGTACTTTTCCCACCAGTCTCCCTGGGTCAAGGGGCCTCCATGGCCTCTGAGCATTGTGCCAGAGTCACTCCAAGATCCTCTCTGACTGGATCCAAAAGGCAACTGAGTCTGGGTCAGCAGGACCAGAGCTGCTTCCAAAATAAAGGATCACTCTCCAAACAATTTCCAAACAAATTTTCCAGATGGGGAAGTACCTGGCCTTTGTGAGGAAGATGGGATTCTCTGGAAGCCACCCTTTTGTCAAGCTTGCGTCCCCCCTTGGTGAGTGTCTCAGATCTCATCCTTCTCACTCTGGGAGGCCCATCTTGGTGTTTCTTACTCATCCCAGAGGACAGTGAGAGGCAGTGACCCTGAGAGCTCTCCTGGAGTTTCCTGGGAAACACCTGAAGCCTTTCCATTTGAGGATAAAGCAAAAAGTCAGCTGAGATGATCTCCAAGGGACCCTTGGATAATGTGGAGCCAGGAAAGAGGGAAGTGCCTTATAAATCCAAGCAGGCAACTGATCCTTGATACACAGCTGGAGGCTGGTTCTAGTCCCCAGTCTTCTTTGTTATTCTGCGGAGATATTTTAAATCTTCCATCCTAGTGGAATTACTTTTAAGTTAACAGAATCCAGCCTTCCTTAGAACGTACTATATGCTTCATGATTTGCTCAAGTGGTTTAAAATGGGTACCTTGAAGACATCTCAGGGCCAGGAGGAAACGACTACCTCCTAAAGCAGTTTTCTGAGTATTGAATTTTGAGTTGTCATGGCGTCTCTTTTTCATTTTGTGTTCACTGTTACTTCTGTTAACAATAAAAGATACTTTCTTACTTTCCTGATTTTCACTCTCCTGATATGACATTTTTTTTTTTCCCCTTCACGATGCTGGGATCAAACCCAGGGCCTCATGCATGCTAGGAAAGCACTGAGCTACATGCCCAGCCTCTGATGTGACACTTGTAGTTTCTAGTTCTAGCACCGAGCCACAAGCCCCCAGAAGTCTCCATAGTTAACTGGGTCAAGCTGCTTTGTGTCGGAAGGCCCATCTCTCTATGATGAACCTTGTTTGGGCCTGACCTAGTGGTTAGTGTCTGTGGAGGCTCCTGCTCAGGATGCAGGAAAAGCTGTCTTGACAACACTGGTTTGATTGTCAAGGGCAGAGGATACACTTGGAGCAAAGGCTGAGGAGCACTGCTGTTGGCAGAGACTTTCTGCAGCTTCTGTTCTCTTCAGTGAGGGATCCTGGATCTTGGTTGTGTCCTGCCTCATCCTTCATGGCCACATCCCAGAAGCTGCCACCTAGGATGGTGCTGAATATGTGGGGCAGAACTTGGAGTGGCTCTGTGGAGTGCTTACCAGTTTATTTGAAATTTGCAGTATCTTTGTTCCCATGTTTTGGCCATTATTAGAAATGCTATAGTTCATTAAGGCATGGCTGGATGTGGGTGTGTAATGTTTGAGACAGGGATAAATTAAAAAAAAACAAGCAAGCAAACAAAACAACAAAACAACAACAACAACAACAACAAAAAGAAACTTCAAGGGCTCCAAAGTTTTAAGTCTAGTATGCAAAGCAAATTCATTTAGAGACTTTCAGGTAACTACTTTGAAGGAAAACTGAAGACAAACTGGTCTATATGGTTGCCTCTGGAACATGGGACTATGACAGGGACAGGTAGAGGAAGGGACACTTTCCTCATAAGTACTGTATTATTTGATTATTTAACTATGAGAACAAGAGGCTTTGTGTGAAAAGGGTGGTGAAATGATCTTAAGTTCATGGTTTTCCCCTGAGCATGGCACTGCTCTAAACAGTGTGGGAGAAACAAAGGTCCAGCCCAGAATCCGTATCAAATAGACCCAAAGTGCTCAGGGATGGGACTGCTCTCAGGAAGTGGACTGTCTGGGTCTGGTCTTCCCAATTAAGATGGGGAAAGTACAGCAAGAACAAAGCTGGGGGCTGAGGGGACTGGAGACTGGGCAAAATGAGGCAGGAAGGAAAGAAACGGTGAGGAAAAAAATTGCAAAGGCCATAGTGCATTAAGGATTGAAGATCAGTCAGCTCTGCTAGGGCTCCATATGAGGCTGACGGGCAGCTGGATTGACCACTGGGATTGAGGCAGGGTGAGGTATTCATTCAAAATGAAAGATCTGCTTATGTCCAGGATGTCTTCAGATTTGTCCAGATTCAATTCTTTTCTTTTTTTGTGGTGCTTGGGAATTGAACCCTGGGCCTTATGTCTGCTAGGCAAGCACTGTACCTCTGAACTACATGCCCAGCCCTTTTTAAATTTTATGTTGAGTTTAGGGTCTTGCTAAGTTGTCCAGACTGGCTTTGACCTTGTGATCTTCCTGCCTCAGCCTCCTGAGAAGCTGGGATTATAGTCATGGGCCACCCCACCTGGCCCAGATTCATTGTTACTGGGATTATAGTCATGGGCCACCCCACCTGGCCCAGATTCATTGTTACTGGGATTATAGTCATGGGCCACCCCACCTGGCCCAGATTCATTGTTACTGGGATTATAGTCATGGGCCACCCCACCTGGCCCAGATTCATTGTTACTGAGTATGAATTATACAAAATTCTGCATGAGAACACAGGATTGGACTAAATGACCCAGAGAGAAGGCCTTCACAACCCTCCCCAATGGCTACAAGTGTCATAATAGAAAAAGGAAAAGGAAAAGAAAAAAAAAAGGAGTTTTAGAAGTAAAAGAGCAATTTTTATAGCAAGGTGGTTGTTGCTTCCTTTCCTGACATGCCTTTCCCTGGGTTGGGTCTCCTCCAACACCCTCCTGACCCACTCACCTCTAGCCTGCCTCCCTGTTTGTACATTCCTGTCTAAACTACAGCTCAAAAATCTCCCACAAATTCCCTATTGAGAGGGGCCAGACTCTGCGCTCCTCAGCTTGTATTCAAAGTTGTCCCCACCCCTCCTCCACCAGGACTATGATCTACAGCTGTCTTGGTCTGCTTGCTGCTACTCTAGCCAGATCCTTCAGCCTAGCCATGGCTTCTGGACCCTGCAGTGACACTGTCTCTGTGCAGTCTGGCTCCTGGGCTGCTCCTGCCTGCTACTCCGCCTGCTGTCTTTCTACCTTTACACCCTCTATCCCCTGCAGCTCCACTTCATTTCTAAGAAGCTTCCTTGCCCACCCGGGGCCACAGACACTTCCCTTCCTTGGACTCCCATGGGACCTGCAGTATAGAGCACTTTTGCTACCTAGGGTGGCGTTTTCCTACAGGTACGCTGGGGTCTAGGGTGGCATTTACCTACAGGTAGGCTGTGGTGGGGGGCATCTAGATAGGTTTATGGATTGCTTGTCTCAGAGTCTAAGAGGTTACTGCATTTGAGGAGAAAGGGTTCAAGGAACTACTGGATTTGTATAATTCTGGCTACCTTGCTTCAGGAGGTGTGATGATCAGCAGAACTGTGAAATGGACCAAGTCATGTTCTTTAACCAAGTAATGGAAAAGTGCTTCTCAAGGCAATCCTGAACCAGCTCAATCCGATGAAGTTTTCTGTTTCACTCTCACTACACACACACACACACACACAGAGAGAGAGAGAGAGAGAGAGAGAGAGAGAGAGAAAGAGAGAGAGAGAGAGAACCCCTCTAGTGATATCTCTGGCTTAATCAATCTAGAAATATGACTAGTATCAAAAATATCCCCGTCAGATTGCAAGTGACTCTGGGGCTCCACGTGCTGGCTCCCAGCCAAGCAGCCGCTATTCCTGCTGGCAAGGCACAGTTTAAAAAAGGAAAGACTTCTATAAGCTCGGAAGAATGTGTGGTGACAGTCGAGGCTAAGCACTTTCCAGCTGAGTTCATGGGGCATCTATTCTGGCATCCCGGCCTCCGCTGTGCATCAAGGGGGGAAGGAAGTGAGAGATCAAGGGCGCGGCCCCTACCTGGCTGCTGGAACATCAGCATGTTCTGTGGAGAAGTGTGGAC
Organism: Tamias sibiricus; assembly: GCA_025594165.1. Classification (NCBI taxonomy): domain Eukaryota; kingdom Metazoa; phylum Chordata; class Mammalia; order Rodentia; family Sciuridae; genus Tamias; species Tamias sibiricus. The sequence goes on from CM046659.1 coordinate 53,943,637, forward strand.
AGGCAGCGAGCGGGTCCTTTGGACGGAGCTGTGGGTGCGGCTGGGCATGCTGTTGCTGCCACCAGGGTTGGCGAACCACAGGTTCTAGTGAGAAAGGCAAAGTGGGGCTTGTTAATCTAGACACTCTGGGGAAGAGATGGGTAGCGGAGCCCCAGGCAGAATTCAGGAGGCAAATGTCCCAGGAGAACTCTCCTAAGTTCTGGAGGAGAGCTGGCAGCAGCCTTGCCACCTGCATATTCCCAGGGAGAGGGTGTAAGTCCCATTCATTGTATTTCCCCACTTGCTCATTCCCAGGCCTGGCTCTAAGCTTCTGCTTAATCTGGCCACCTCTCTCCCTTCACTATCTCCAAAACTTTTTTTTTTTTTTTTTTTTTTTTTTTTTTTTTTTTTTACTCCATGTGTTGCTTTTTCCTGCCACTTTCCTAGGAACTGGGGGAGTTCTACTATAAATGTTTGCAACAAAGAGTACAAACTATTTCAGGCTCTCCTTCGATTTTTTTCCTTTTGAGTTTCTTACAATTTACTCCACAGTGAGTGGGAGAAAAAAAGAACCTCTCAGCTGGCAATGCACTGGCCCAACTCAGCTTTGTGTGTCTGGGTAGTGACATCCCCTTGATCAGGTGGGGCTGGGGACAACTGTCACAAAGTGGGGATTTCTCAGAGCCTGGACAGCTTCCCTTTGAGAGGGAATCCACCCATTTCTCTTAGAGTGGTTTTCCTGTTTGTAAGCCAATCTCTCATTCCTTAGTTTTTCTTGAGAACTCAGAGCCTCAGACCTGCTTGTCTCTCTTCAATCTCAGTGCCAACCTGCAGAGCCTCACAGGACTGAGGACACAGGTAGAAAGTAAGGGCAGGGCCATGGGACAGGTCAGTTCTAGATCACCCAGCAAGGACCTCTGAGCAACCTGGCCTTCACCATCTGGGAATGTGTCCACTCTCCCTCCGACAGCCTCTCTCAGATTTAGTCTGTGAAATCTCCATCACAGCTGGGACAATGACAAAGGAGCTGTTTGTCACACACAAAACGGTGGAGAAAGCTCCTTAAATGTTCAGGGTCCTCTGGAACCTGAATCTGAGAGGAGACAGATCTGTTGGGGTGGGTTCAAGGATCAAGGCAAAGAAGAATTAGTGGGGGTACATCTCTCTAAAGTCCCTCATCCGCAGGGTTCCTGAGGCTACAGTGTCCAGGGCATCTCCAGCTCTGCCATGGGGTTGCTTTGTCTCCCAGAGAAATAACCTGATTAGTGCTGGTTGCTGGGGTGGCATGGGTGCAATCATCCCTCAGTTTAGCTCCTGGACCCCTCTTCCCACCCTGGATCATCTGGAGGGAAGTCCTGAAGTCTCAGGCTCTGAGCCTGGCTGACCTCCCTGCTCCCTGGGGGCAGGCAAACCTGTCTTCCTTGTTTCATGATGGTAGGGTTGGCTGCAGTGTGGCGCTGGTTGGAGCTGACGAATCCACTGGTGCCCAAGAGGCCTAGGCGGGCAGAAGGGACATTCCGAGAGGGGATCTGGTACTGGCGTGGGTTCCGTCTGCCCATGCCGCCACCCACAGAGCCAGCCGTCGGGAGGGAGTTGGACTGCCCAAAGCCGCGACTAGAACAAGGAAAAAGAACCAGGAGACAATCATTCTTCTAACCCACGGCTACCAGGGGGGTCTGTGGACAGCTCTGTGCTGGTGAGGTTCTAGGGTGATAACACATGCCCTGTCCTGGCACTCTCCAACCCTCAACACAAACCTATAAAGTAGGTCACTATCCCTTTATAGCCAGAGGTACGGAGCTTCATTTTGTGAGGGCCACAGAGCCAGCAGGAGGCGGCGCTGGAATATGAGCCGGGATGGCTAAGCAAGGCACTGTCCTGCCTCCTTCCAAACAGGGCTCCTTCAATGTCTGGTGCTGTGGACAAGGGCACAGTGCCTTTCAAAAGGCCACAGTGCAAGAAAGTGGCATAACCAGCACCAGAACTCCTTCCATTGTACCATGGTCCATTTCCCATCTGTCTGTCTCTGCAGCAGACTTGAAGAAGAGAGGCCGGTGAGCCCCACTGAGTTGTAAGCTCTGTGAGAAAAAAGTGTGTGTGCTGCTCAATCCTGCACGTCCAGTGACTGTACTTTATCAGCTTCTGCCATAGGAAAGGCTGGTTGAATGAATGAGTCTCTGCCATCATGCTTGTCCCAGTGACAGATGGGGCTGAACTCCCTGGTTGAGAATAGGGATATGACAATGTCCCCAAGTGACATGAACTGCCACCCGTGCACCACAGGCCCTCCTTGTGGTGTGGGCCTTGCAAAGGAGAGGCTCCAGGCTTCTCCTGGGTCCACGCAGGAGGCTGCTCCCGCTGGGCTGGGTGAGCTCAGCGCTGAAGAACTCATTTTTGCCACCATGCCTCAGGTTCTGGGAGGTTGCACAGCAGCCAGCAGGGTTTCAAGAACCGGCACATTCTTTCCAAGAGAGTCAGCTTAAGCCCTTCTCTATGGTTCAGCAGAGGTGCGTTACCTCCAACGGCCACTAGATGGAGTAGACTCGCGTGTTCAAGCTACAAGGGGGAGTTTGTACCAAGCCTGCGAGGAGACTCCGACAGACAGGCTTGACGTAGGTTAGCTGGTGGAGGGATGAGGGGGGCCACCAAACAGTCATTTCCTGAGCAAGAGGTGTGTGTCGGGGGGAGGGTCTTCTGAGCTTGCCGCACAGTAGATCTCAGAAAATGTTTCTCTTCACTCCAGAATCCCCAAATTTCCTAGGGATAGCTGGGGCAGGGAAGAGAATTCCAGACTTGTGCGTTTCCACCTCTAGGCTTTTGTGGCCAAGGAAAGTGTTCTAGATTCTGGTCAGAAGTTCATCTAAATGTGGAGGAGGACGATGCTCGGCGCTTCTTGGTCTTTCTCCTCCCCCCCCCCTTTTAAAACATAATCTCAGAATTTTTTTATTTGAAAGAAGAAATAAGGTCCAGGAGAGGTAGAACTAATTTCATTTGATTAGAGACCTTCTTTGGAGGGAGGACACTCTGAGGTACGCGACAGGTGGAAATAAGGATCAAGTGGGTTTTTTCATGTGTCTGTTTTTGTGAGAATCAGTCCCTTGGTTTCTGGAGTCAGAATTTTGGCCACCTGGTAGATGATTCAGTATTCTGCTATGATATTTTTCCTTATTTAGTGTGCATAGATTTTTCTCACTTTCCTTTTTGGTTGGATTTTAAGAAAGTTATTTCATATGCAAAACACAGCAGTCAATGACTGTTGCTAAAATGATTTGTGTTTCCAGGAAGGCAAGGCTGTTCTTGAGCAATGTAACAGCAGAGGATGCTGTTATAAGACAGCCACCAGAGAAATAAGGGACCTCGGGACTCCTAGAATTAGGTCTCAGCTGTTGGGGAGAGGAGAGCTGAGCCCAGAACATTCTGGGAGTAGGATGTGATGATGGGGGAGAATTTGACTAGGCTGTCATTCGTCAGACCCTGCTACAGTGTCCCTAGTAGGTTACGACAAAGCCAGGGTTGCCGCTGCTGGCAACTGAATGCTTAGGCTACTTAAGATCTCTAGGCTTAATGAAATAATCATGCTTTCTGGGGAGAGAACAAAGTGACAAAAGTAAGTTTTCCTTTCTTATTCTTCTGCTCTGTGTATCTGTGCCCCTCCTTCTCTGCCTCTCTAAATCTGATTTCATTACCTTGAAATGCATGAAAAGTCTTTGATAAAATAACATTAATAAGAGGCAATTAATTTGGGATTTGTGATAATTCAAGCAGGGGCTGGGCTGCAGTTACCCTCACTTTATTGGAGAAACAGGTCTTCAAAGCAAATTAATAGTAGAAAAAGATCCCAGAGGAAATACTTAGGAGAACAAAATATTTTCCAGAGTTTTAGCCACATCAAATTGAACATCTACAATTGATGACTGAATTCATTCTTTCATCGAATCAATAAATAAAAAGAGGACCATCAGGACTCCAATCTGGCAAGCCTTGCATTATTCCAACCCAAGCAATAGCAAGTTAATACTCTGGACAGTTGAGGTTAATGCCCCTGCCCTGTCCCAAGGATCAAGGATGTGGATCAAGGTCAAGCAGGGCTGGCAGAGGCAGAGGCAGAGGATGGGACTTTGGGGAGAAGGAGCAAAGAGCTTAAATACCCTATCTTCAACTTCAACCTCTGAATGTTGTCTTCTTTGGAGCTTGCTTCCCTGGGGCCTAGAGTTGCAGGCAGGGTCTGGAGCCTCCTTTCCCTTACTTGGGAGAAGGTGCTGCCTTTAGAAAAAGGGAGGATGAGGAGTAGGCCTTGTCTTTTATCTGGGCCACTGGGAATCCTCAAGAGCACAGAGGTGGTCTAGCCCAACCCAGCAGGGCTTGGCAACCCCAGATGGCTTAGGGCCAGGAAGCTGGCAATAGCGTTCCTTTCTGCGTATCAGCCTCAAACCATGAGAGTTGCCTGGCTCAGCAGTGGTGAAGAGCACTAATCCAGGGCTGGCGCTGTCCTGCTTGGTCTAAATCCTGAGTGCCCCTGCCTACCAACGCATATGTAAATTGGGGTTAATAATAGCAGCTCTATCTCATAGGGTTGTTGCAGAGATGAAATGTATTGATATTTTTAAGTGCTTGGATACCACTTGGCACATAGTATGTGCTAAATAAATGTTTGTCTAATAAATAACAGTGCTATATGCTGGAATGTGATAACACTTTCATTTTAAAATAAATAGTTCATGGAGACTTTAGCAAACTACAGCTGGCCTTACCTCCCTTAAATAATACAAAACAGTGATGTTCGAAGGCGCACTTATGCAAATAAATGCCCCACATTTTAACAACACAGAGCTTCTATATAATACACTGAGAAATGAAATGCCCGTGCACCTAACAGAACCTGTTAGTTGCAAGGGAAGAAATAATCTGTTCATGTTTTAAAATGTAAAATAAGAATGTTGATTCTTTTCAGGACGTTTGTATTATCACTCCCTTAATTCCCAATGAGCCCCCCACCATTGTTCAAGCATTAACTCCCTTTCCCCCCATATTAATTTTCTCCTGTAAGTTTTCATTACAGTTCACTTTTAATATGCAATTTTGGATTCCTCAGCTTAAAGTCATATTAAGGGAACAGGTTCTAAAGTACAACCAGGCTTATTTTTAACTGTATCCAAGAAGCTGAAGTACTATGAAAAAAAATCAAGAATGGTACTGCTCCACTATTAGACTGCAGCTCAGACCAAAATAGACTAGCACTGGGCTCTTCACCCTGCCACCAACTATAATTAGCTTGTCTGCAGCTAGAAGGGAGAAAAAAAAATTGCATACCACTTAAGGTGCTGGTAGAAGAGCCCATTTTTGTACTCTTAGAGCCCGCTTTGTGGATCAACCACCTGTGTTTTGCTGGCATTCATTAAATTGTACCCACTCGCCCTTCACGGGCTTGACTAGACTAATATCATTCTAACAATGTAAATTGAGTTACAAAAGCTCACATTCAGCTCTTCTTCTGGGAATGCTCTCCCTAACAGCCTTTTCCCAGCCCCACCTGTTTAACAAATGCAATTTGGAACGCCACGGGGAAGGGGTGATGTCCCCCCCATATTCCTGCCCCAGGAACAGAGGCAGCCCGCGAGACCCAGGGGAACCACCGTGTATCACAAAGACTGAAATCCCAACATACTTTCTTTGCTGTCGATATCCTGATATGTCTAGGAGGGTTTTCCGAGGGAAAGACCGAAAGAGCTTCTGCACCTGCTGTTTCCATGACAACAATCTTTTTTTCTGCGTCTCTGTGAATGCCTGCAGAAACAAACAGGACTTTTAAATGGGTGACGCAGCCTGACATTAGAGGGAAAAACATGCAATTAATAAGGGAAAACATCAGTGTCTCTGCGGTTGCCTTTTCTTCACCTGTTTTCACCCTGGTCCAAACAGCCATTCAATTTGGGAGCCACCTGTGCTGAAGATTCAAGTTATTTGGCATTGGAGGCACCTGTAAGGTCCATGCATTAAGCTGTTGACAACCCTCATTTTTGGTTGTGTTTCTGGCAGATCTGCACCACCTTCCCCTCCTGAAGTTCAAACTTCTCTCTGAACCCTACTCACTAACCAAGAATGAATTGCAAAATTGATTGTTGAATACTCCGGCTTTTGCAGGCTCCCTGCATTTTCATAATCAATGGAAATTCTAAACCACTCCAAAAATCAATCCGCTTGATGGTGTGTGGTGACCCTGGAGGGGTCTGTAGGGCTTCAGAGAATGGAGTAGATGTTCTGCGTTTTAGAGCTTTGCTGAGAAATCTCTAGTGAAGCAGCCCTATGCCCTATAGAAACTCCCAGGGCACCTAAACCTTGGTCAGAGTTTAGGAAAATAGGTAGATATGATGATGCCCTCTCAAGTTTTTTCTAGTAAAATTGGTGTGTAGGGATGTTTTGCCTTCGGCCCCATTACATGTATCTATGTCATGTGTCCTTTTACATAAAGTCTTTGCACTCACCACAGTCCAGTATCATGAGTCCCCAATTCAGGGCCTCTCAAATTCACACTATATTAAATCAGCCAAAGAGACTATTAAATGCTACTTCCAAGGCCCATTCCCACACTCCAGAACCTCACTGAATAGAGTTGGAAGGTTGTCAAAGGAGCTTGAGTTTGTAGCAAGTGCCCTGGTGATTGTTCAGGTAGAGCATGGACACATGGTATCCTAGATAGCAAAAACCTTACTTAACATACACCATCAAGTACCTGGAACTGTGGCCTAGAACACCTGCTGTGGGGAATCCACCTGACTCGATTGATTAGCAGTAACGATGATGGAGATAACACTCCCAAGCAGTTTTGTCAATAAGGCATGAAAGCCTTTAAGTAGTAATAAAATATTACTTAGAGTAACAGACTAAATGACCAGTTCCATAAAGGAAACAGATTTCATAAATGAAGAAAAAAAAATGATAGCTTAATTGTTTTTTCTTTTTTTCCTCTGAGGAAGCTTAATCTTTTAAGGACCTAAACACTGGAGAACTCTGTGGACAAAAGTAAAAAGATGTTATTCACATTATGGAAATGTGATGGATGGCTTGCCAACCTCTTCCTCCTGGGTGATCTCAACCAGATGACATGGGGCATATTCACCAAGGAGGGCTACCTGACTAGAGCCCTCGGTGCCCCACTGGAGTTAGAGGAACATGGCTAGAAGGTAAGGACAGGGTTCTCCTCCACGGTCCTTTCATTTGTGAGTGATGCTCACTGAGTGTCCCACTACACACACACACACACACACACACACACACACACACACACACAGAGGCAGGCATTTCTGCTGGATTACTAAAAGGAGGGAATAGATCTGCTTTTGACCAGTTTATTTAGCCAAATGTTGAGGACACAAAATGCAGTTGTGCTGGTCAAGATGATTTGGGGAAGAGAGTCCAGCTCAGGGGGTCAGAGAAAGGCTCTTGGATGTAGATGAGCAGGGCATGAATCCCTTGCAGGTTCCTCTACCCAAGACCAAGTTCCTTCTAGAAACCAAGGGTACTGATACCTTGCTCAAAGGGCCACTGTGAGGATGAAATGAGCCAACACACGGAAAGTACAGAGAATTCCTCGAATGTGCTCTTAGCAATAATTCACTACATGCTGCTCCCAGATGCTATAACCTGCCCTTTGGGGGTGGTCTATGCATGTCCTTCACATTTGATATTCAACAATGATCTTTAGCTCCAACAGCAGCACAAATCAAACAACTTCAAGGTCTCGAACCTACAATACTGAGCTGGTCTGGAGCCAGCCTGAAGGACAACCAGCCTGAGCGTCCAAATGACTAAGAAGTAAGTGGCCCACTTCATAGATGTCCTTCTAAGGCTATCATTATGTACATGACATCTCTCATGGTGGCAAACAGCATCCAATAAGGTGAGTCGTTTACTCCTCCACAGAAAGGTCGGCTGACTCACTGTTGGGGATGTCAGGCTCCCTTAATTTGGGGCACAGATAGGATCTAGTCCCTTGGCAGTGCTGAGTGAGGGTGAGGCTGGGTCTTCTCAGCTGGGAAGCATCAAGCCAGCAAGCCAGAGCTAGGTCCTGGCTGGCTCCAGGGATTTCTGAAAACTGGTACCTGGGCCTGAAGAGTAGTGGCTCCATTATTGGGTGTCTCTGCTAGTGGCTGTGATGCATGACATCTCACCATGACCCCCTCCACTGGCAGCTATGGTTGGGCCAGGGAGCAGCTGCCTCTGTCTGGCAGGGAAGAAGAAGATTCCACGCCTACAGGCTACCCAGACACCACCAGCCAGCCAGTTCCGAGTCCCTGGTCTCCGTCAGGCCCAGACCCATAATTCTGTCTGAAGGAAGATGACTGTGATGTGTCCTACAGTTTATATGCTGGATGAAAAGGCTCATAAAGGGACACGAACCCATCTTCCTGGAGCCACCTCGAGATAGCAAGTCCAGAGAAGACTGGAACCGTAATCCAGGAATCAAAGTGCTCTCAGAAGTAGAACTTCCCTGCGCTTCCTTTTCTACTCCAGGTAGTTGGAAGGGAGGGCTCCAGGTTTAGTCAACTCCTTCCCCTCTTTCAGCCGGCTGAGGAACAGCATGCTCTGGCTGTGAAAGGGAGCCCTGTCTCAGGAGTACAGCTAACCACCCCGGGATGGAGGCGTGCATCTCAACGGGGCCTCCCAGGGAGGGTGTGTTCTGACCACACAGAATGACCCCGAGCTTTTGCACTTTCTCGAATTAAAATGAGAACAAAAAGCCTTGAACAACATTTTCCCTTGCAAAGCAGAGCACAGGCCCCTCCATCCTGACATGAATTCAGGGCAGTGGATGTGTCACAGGCTTCTTCCTTCCCACAGGAGAAAGGTCCCTTAGGCAGTCAGCAGATGAGACCACACGGTGCAGTCTTTGCATTGGGCCACTTGGGGCTGCCAGGGAGGAAGGGGGGAAAGAAAAATGAGAGTCGGGGTGCCCAGGGAGGACATGTGGGATGGCAGGAAAGTGAGAGGCCTCAGGCCGACATTTGGGGACTGCTGTAGACCAATTAGGAGGCTCGCAGGTTGTTCAACAGAGGCAGCTGGAGGACTCATTATTTTTGTCTCATGGGCTCAGCAACTGGAGGTGAGGTGGAAGGCACCTCATCCTGGCATGTCTTGAAGTCTCAGCGCTGAGGGTGGGCGTGGAAGAGGAAGCAGAGTTCCTGTTTGCTTTTTCAGAATTTTAAATCCTCCCCAACCCACCCACGAATGTCCTCCTCCTCAAGACAACACAGAGCTCTCCAGACACACCTCTGCCTGAGCCCTTGTCACCATCTTACTGAATCTTCACCGCAGCAGCTCTGGAGCTGGCCTGTGGGCTTCACTTGGAGACACTCCTCTGAGGAAATACCCTGGTTTCGGCTCTGGGTTATGTGCCTACCTTCCTCTCTGAGCTCCGGGATGTGTGGGGAGGATCTTATCAAGGTCTTTATTGACATGTGTGTGATGACCTGTTTTCTGTTTGTCTCACCTCACACTGTAAGCCACCCAGCGAGGGACAGGGCCTAGGCACTCAATAAATTTCTACAGAAAGAATGTGTTGTAACATCCCTTCAGTGCAATCTTGCCTTCTCTTCTTTCTGACACTTTTTTCTACTCAATAAGGGCAGTGACAGGATTAGAAATAGTAAAGGGTTAGTTGGGGCTGTGGGAGGGGCCTTCCCTTCCTGAAATATACAAATAAGCCCTTCAGGCTTTGGCAATCATTAGATAGTACCTGGCTGCTCTGGGGAAATCACTGCAGAGGGAAAAAAAACAAAACAAAGCAAAATAAAACAACAACAACCCCCCCACCCCTAGTTTTTTTAAACAAAAAAATCCAGCACTTTGAAACAGTTGCATATTCCAGAGAATGGTGTGTGTGAGCTCCCAACCCAGGTAGCTGATGGTGGTGCTCACACTGTGACAGAGGGCTTTGGCTGGAGTGAATGGGGCACATACGAGTTCACGCTGCCCAGAGAAGGCACTGTGAGGATGAAGGTTTTGGGGGAGTGGGGAAGGAGTGACTGGGATGAATCCCCAGGAAGACGGTGCACCCGCATGTGAGGGTAGGTAGCATCCGATCGTGGATGTGGTGGAGGGCCCTGAGAACTGCAGAGAGACCTTCAGTGGTCCAAGGCCTGTGTGGTGGCATGGAGTATGGGAAGCATGAATGGGAAGTGGGGAATGGACCAGGCCAGACTGCTGTGCTGGGCATTTTCTCTTGGGTTCTAAATGCTGCCAAGCAGAGATGAGGAGGCTCAGGGGCCGTTTTAACCATCAAAATGAAAAAAGACCTCAACACTCTAGGTTCTCTGGTTCTAAGTTTTCTGTAGCCTAGACCTTGTCTCTGTAACTCTTGGTGCATGGGGGTGTGTGACCAAGGAACCACTGGATGCCAGGATCTGAGGCCCAACTCCTCCTCCCTATGTGTCCACCAGCCCGGACGTGCCCACGCGTCTGCCCAGCTCTGTACATGAAAACTGTGCTCTGACAGTCTGGTAGGCACAGCCTCAGCTGCCTAAGTCCTCTTTCCAAAGGACATATGGCCAATACATTTCCTATAAAAACCACAGTCCAAACAAACAGCTGTCAATCCACACACATATGCAAACACACATTCATTATTTATCTTGTGTACTTTCTTTCTCCCTCCCCCAGTTTCCCTGCACTAAAAGGCAAAGTGTTTCAACACACAATATTAAAAAGACTTGAAAACACCCAGGGCTAGGTGGCAGGGCTCTGTGTCCACTACCCAGGCTTGGCCACTCAGGGATTCTTCTGGAGTCAGGAGTCCTCTCAGGCATTCCCCTGACAGCAGAGCTCTCGGCCTGGGTGAAACTTTGGTAACACACAGCTGTGTCTGGCGGCTGTTTGGGGCAGCTATGGCCTAGTTCTGCCTGAACTGTTACTAATGACCACCCACCCCTCCAAAACAATCTGTTGCAGACTAAAGCAATCATATCACAGAAACTATGAGAAGAATTTCTAAGCAATCAGGACAAGAGTTTGGTAAAACCAGTCACTACTCACCTCATGAATTAGACATTTGTCTATGAGCTGTAAATAGGAACTTATATTTTCCTCATCAGGTCTGGAGACCAAGAGCTGTGTGCACACTGTGAAGTAAGAAGAAGAAGAAGAAAAAAAAAATAAGATGACGGTGATGGATTAGGACAATGCACACCCCTTGTAGCCTCTGAGATCTGCCTCTAATTTCCTTTCACGACCAAGATCTTGAGAGGTATGTGTGCCTCTGGCTTTACGTAAGGTTCACAAAAAAGGCCAGGAGGCTCCTCATTCCACAGGAGTCAAAGGCTTGGTCACCACTGGAGCCCTCACCCGGAGAAGCCCCTTGGGTTAATTCCAGTCATACCATTCTATATTAAGCCTTGTGCCATTAGCCGGAGACACACACTGTGATAGGAAGAACCGCAGTTTCCTGAGCTTGGTCCTTGCAAGTGGCTCTGTATGAGGAGGGGGGCGTCAAAGCACTCAAAGTCCTCTGATGCCGTTGGAGAGCAGCCTCCATGGTTTTATGAATGAACCACACCCCTCTTTGCCAGGTGGAGAGGCAGTGGTGTTTGTGGAGGAACGAGGCTGGCACCTCTTCTAGGCTGTGAGGCGTGTGGGCGGGGACAGGAGCGGGAAACCTGCCACTCAGTTGCTGGAGGGTTATTTTCTCTAAATGATTCCTGCATTTATACACACACAGGTTTACCTACATGCTCAAGGAAGTGCTAGTGAAGACAGAGCAGAGTTAGTCTGCAGGTGGAATACACATGGGCCCTGGGCTTCTCATGGTCACATATGGTGGCCACTCTGCCCTTATCCTAGAGGCCACAAGGGCTCTGGCTTTGCGGGAGACATTTTCAAGCCACAGTGGCAGGACAGAAGTAGTCAGCCTGAGAGCAAGGACATCTGACACTCAAGCAGGTCAAGATTGAAAACTAGGCATCATATTTGTTTTCTTCCTCTTTCCAACAGATTTGTCACAGAATTCCATTTAATCCACATCTTTGTACACAGGTTTTTCAGTATATCACCATGAATAATAACAAAAACTTATTCATTCATTGATAGGGAGAGACCCTGATAAATAAACTATGGTTTATGCATACAATGCAATAGTATACATCTTTTAAAAAATGCAATGGTGTTATTTTAATTGATTAGAAACATCCGCAGCATTTACTATTTAAAAAAACAAGCTGCAGAGGAGAAGACCTGTGTGTGTAAACATGGGTATCCACATGCTTTGTACATGATAAAGTTTCTGAAAGGATATCCCTGGACTTTACAGTGATCATTGTTCGGGAGGAAGATAATAGAGCTTGGGAGAGGGGTTGATTGATTTTCAATTTCCATCATTTAAATTTAATTCTTATACAATAGTTAAAATGTAAACAGAAGCAGTGTGGTCTCCTGAGGGCTGAGTCCACCCTTGACCTCCATGCAGGATGGGGTGCTGGACCCCATGGGAGGTGAGGAGAGCAGGGGCCTACCCTACCTATCGAGCCCCAAGGGAAGCCAGGAGTCCTCTCCTTCTGAATCAGATTGCTATGAATTTATCTTTTTTAAAGGACTTGCATGTGTGTGTGTGTGTGTGGGGGGGGGGGTGTTTCCTATTGCAACTACATGGCTCAGGTGTCTATTTCTGTCAGTGGGAACTTGGTTCTTTAAAATGGTCTGAGATATAGGATAATAAAGGGAAAAATGGTTTTTGCTTCCCAAAGGAAAAGGATGCTATCTTCACATTTTTTAAAAATAATCGAGATTTCCTGTGAAGCATTCCATCACACACACATTATTTGAATGTTGGACATTTTCAAGGACATGGACCTAAGGGCCTAGCCCTGAGAAAGGTAGAGGGTAGTCTGGGCAGCATGGGGGCCATGAATTCCACCCTGCTCCAAAGACATGCATGCAGCATGGCCATGGTGCACTTGGACAGTCCACGGTAAAGCAAGCTGCAGAGACTAACGTCATCCCTCACTTTGTGCACCCCTCACTTATCAGGCACCCACCAGCAGCCAAGCACCGTGTTACCTGCAGGGTGTTCAGTGGCTATGAAAAATGGTCTGACAGTGCTGCAGATTAATGGGGGTACAGTCAAGCAGACAAGAGAATTGCAATCCAGTGTGAACTGGCCTAGAAACAGAGAGTTAAAGGGGCTTTGGGGCTCATGAGAGGGATACCTGGCCCAGTCCAGGGGATCAGGCAGCCTTCTTGGCCCAAATGAAGACTCAACTGAGACTTGGAGGATGAGGCATAACATAGGTGAAGAGAATGGGCTGAGGGAAGGAATGTTCTAGGCAGTACAGCTGTGCAGGTTTTGCGCTGCCCAAAGGAACTCTGAGGTGAGGGCCTGCAATGCTGCATCCACTGGGATAAGATGCTATTTTGCAATTATCTTTAAGGCTTAATACATAAGCTTCTGAAAACTTGAAGACATTTCTATTTGGAAAGAATGGAGGTGGCGAGGGCAGTGGAGGCTGCCAGGAGAGGCTGGTGCCAGGAGAGTCCATGGGGGTGCCTTCACATGGAAGTCAAGCCTGCTCCATCTTTAGCTAATTAGAAGGCATGGCGGGGTAACCAGGTGGGTAGGTGGAGAAGCTGCAGAGTTCAAATCCCAGCCCTGTCTCAGCTGTGCAAGCCCAGGTGGGCTTCTTGGCCTTGTGCCTCCATTTCCTCCTCTGTAAAAGGGATGCTGGGAGGATTAAGCAAGCTGCCCAGGTGGAGTACTGACAAACATCGGAAATGCCAAATAACCACGAGCCCTCAGCACGAGAGCCTTCTGTACAGTGGATCAAACCTGAAGGGAGAATGCAAACACAGTCCCTGGAGAAGCGTTCCCCAAATGACCACACCCCTCTGCAATGCTTCCAGAGGTAAGGGAGGGGCCTCTGTGGGTGGGGCATTCTTGGGCTCTGGACTCAGGTGTCAGTGCTCTGCAGCTTTCTTCTCCTCTCCTGTCACTATGGCTTTGGAGGGGGGACCAGCTGCCAAGTGGTTTGTTCCTGAAGTCAGCTCTTCCAGGGTCCATCCCTACCTTCCTCCCCACCAGGGCTCTAACAGGAGGGCCAACACAGTGTCTCCTGGCCTGCGGGGCTCACAGCATGACCGGGAGCCACAATTTCCTATCTGGAAAACAGAGCTCCGCCACCTACTTGGACAGACAGTTCACCCAGCACCCAGGGAGCCCCTCAGGAGCTCCTGGCTCTGCTTAGTGGTATCAGAGAGAATACCTTTCCCCATGACGCGTGTGAACTGTCCAGGCAGGTCCCCCTCCGGCAGCGGGGCGACAGCCAGCTCCCCATCACAGCTGCTCAGTTGGTGTGGCTGCAGCCCACCGCTGGCCCCGGCCGAGGCGCCAGCAGAGGCACTGGCGGCCACGGTGTTGTCTTTGCAGTCGGGGCTCTGGCTCTCAGGGCCCATCAGGGAGGGCTGGTGTTGGGCTGGAGGCTCCCGGCAGCGCGCCTCCGGGGTGGCGCTGGGGGAGCTATAGGCCTTGATGGGAGTCAGGATCATCTGGTGCAGTTCCTGGAGGGGGATGCGCAGGCTGCCCCCCTCGATGATGTCCTGGACAACCGGGGAGAAGACTTGGGTTAGATTCTGGGTGAGTGCCACCTGCATACCTGCCCTCCCTGGCTCTGAGCTGTTCTGAGGACTCACAGCTGCTGACCCTTTCCTCAGTATGATCCTTAGACAAGTTTCTACTTTCATTTCATCATTCTAACATTAGCCCAGGTAGCAAATTTGGAAAATACAGATTTGTGTAGTGAGAAAAATAGGTACCACCTGAAAATCCCACTATCTACAAATGACCACTGCTTTTCCTTGCCTTCGACACCTTTCCACAAAATGCATTTCTTATTTTACACTCACACCTTTTAGAATTTGTATACCAAAGTTGGGTCATAGGTGGCTTTGTGTCCTGTGGAAGCCTTATTCCAGATAAAGGACTCTGTGCACATCTTCACGCAGCCTGTGACACAAGCAGCACAGAACGGTGACTAAAAGCAGACTTTGGGGGCGATGCCCAGGTTTGAATTTTGGCACTGCTATGTGACCTTGTGCAAATGAATTCACCTCTCTGTCCCTCAGTTTCCCTGTGGACCAAATGAGGATAATAATTGTACCTGCTTCACTCGGTGATTGAGATGATGTAGTTTTACGGCTAAGGTCATACCACCTGTGGTACGTGCTACTTTGTGAATTATGTGTTGAGTGCTCCTATGCACCGAGCACTATGCCAGGGAGGGGGATGCCAGGCATGGGGATTATGGTGGGAACAGCCTTTAGCATTCCCACAGGAACTACACATCCTACCATGAAATAGATCCATCATGCCAGGGGTGGGGGTGCAGGCCAGGGCTGCCACGAGGGGACTTCTATGGAGGGGGTGACACGAGAGGATGTCCCCAGGAAGAATCATCCCAGGGTACAGAGAGAACAAAGGCTCTGAGGTGGGCATGTGTGAGGATCAGCAGGTGACCTGCAGTGGAGGAGGGTGGCTGAGGGCAGAGGCATGGGAAATGAGGTCTCAGAGCCCCCAGGCCTGGTCACAGAGGCCTGAGGGCAGGGGCAGTGATGTTAGAAATTATTCTAAATGAGATGGAAAACCAGGGAAGGTTTTTAGCAGGGGAGCAACAGTTTTAGAAGGATGATTCTGGAAAACATGTTTAGTGTACGTACGATAGAATGTGTATAAGTCATACGTACATGTCTTTCTATCTTGTAAAATAAACTTGGACCATTCTGCACATAGTTGGATATGCTGGTCATTACTTATTAAAAAAAGGAATGCTGGCTCTGGGAGGAGTGACAGATGGATACTGGACTGGCCCAGGTGCTTGCGGTGAGGAGTGTGGTTGGAGGCCTGGGCTGTTCCCTGGCATGGTGGGTGGGTAGGACCCTTGGCCACAATGCTGCCTCCAGTACTCATGTAGTCACAGCTCTCCCTGGGACCCAGGAAGGATTGCCAACCAGGTCCTGGATTACTAATGAAGTACTTTATCTTCTGAGAGCCCAGAATAGCAAGGACATAATTTTAAAAACTTGACGCCCCGAGTACCCAAACCACCCCTGGGATCCTCTCTGAGAAAAAAATCACTCAATGATGTCATGAAATGCAAACATCTAGAACAAAATCATGCCTGCACCCAGACCTTTCCAATCAGCTGAGCAGAGAAAGGAAGGCCAAGGGCGGCTGCCTTGGACTCATGAGCTTCAATTCTGGGCAGCCACACCCTGTCGTCAGCGGTGGCCTGCTTTGTTGTTTGGAAGGAGCCTGAGTTGTGCCTTAGCCTCACTGGGATGAAGGTTTTATGAAGGAAGTGAATTTCTAATTAGTCACCAGAAGCGTCCCAAACCTGGCCTGAGCTACTATCCAGTCTGTGTTAAAGGAGGGCTTCAGAGTCTACAGACTTCCCTGGTCACACAGGCTGGTGGGCGTGTGCTCATCATTCTAATTCTCAGCTGCCCCAGGACCAGCCCTTCCCAACATCTGGAAGCATCTGGATGTCAGGGTGTGTGTGACTTCCTTGACTTTGGGCCTGGTGATCTGAGTGGGGCAGGGCACAGGAGGCAAGCCAGCTGACTCATGCTCAGGGAGCACCTACTGCCTCTCCTGACCCAACTGCATGCCACCTGGGGCACTCTGGTCCTCCCTTGAGTTCCTGCACCTGCCCAGCCAGCACCTGTGTTGTGAGGGTACCAAGCTCCTGTCTAGTCCAGTGCTAAGCGGAAGAAAGAAAAGAGAGAAAGGGGATGCGGCTCCACAAGGGGAAAATGGGCAAGTGTGTGTGGGGCATGGCATTGCATGTGTCCCCATCATGCCATCTGTGTGTCACTCAGGTGAGCATATGCACGCCTGAGACCTTGTCACCTGGCAAGAAGGCTTGGTTGAGAGGAGGAGAGGATTTGGGTTATGCTAAGAGCAGAACTTCATACAGAAAACATCCATGCCCCAAGTCCAAATCTCATTTTTGTTTTCTACTGGGGCAACTGTACTAAAAAATGAAACCACAAACATGAATAATGTTGGGCACTCTCTGTAAAATGTAACTTCCCAGGGATCACGTGGAGTTTTGTTTTGTCCCATGGATTTAAAACCTCTGTCTTATCTAAAGATAACACTTGGCTAACAACCAGTTAGCCGAATCCCTGCTTATGTCAGCACCAGAGGGTGGGGGGCACCGTGACCATCAGGTTGAATTCCTACCTCTTAAGCATGAATCCCTGAACTCAACATCGAGTGCCCACGTTGAGAAGCAGGTGGAAAACAGCCTGAATGGGACCCAACCTAGCACGCTCGACTAGCTGTGAGAATTAATTCTCCATGTTGACAAGCCTCTATCGATCCTTTATACAAAAATATAATCCTAAATTACAAAGAGGCGAATGAAGCTGTCCAATGACTAACGTGCCCATTCACAACTGCCGAGCCGAGGAGCACATTTGGAAGCAGATATTGGGGAGTCTGGTCCATGGCAGCAGCAGCCCAGTGATTGCTCAGTGGACAAGCAAGAAGGAAATTACTGTCCAACCAGCCCAACTCTGGCCTGACTTTCTTCGGTTTTAAAAGGCTGGTTCAGTGCCTTTCCTGAGCATGTGACAATAACAAGGCACAAAACATCTGGAAAAGAGAGCTTTGGGCAGCCAAAGTGTGCCCAGCACTGATGTGATGTGTCCCTGGCCCCATCCTTCCATTAGTGTGCGAAGAATCTGGACTTCTCACATAACAGGCCTCCCTAGTCTACTTAGGTCTATTCTCTCTCTTTTCCTTCAGGAATCAGCTGCTAAGCCCTGCATCAGCCAGGAGCTGTTCTGCATTGGGGATATATAAAAGCAAAGACGTCATCATCCTGAGATGCTGATGGTTCCTGGGACCCATAGAGTATGTGGGTGTCAGGACAGGGAACTATGGGACAGAAAAGAGGGACCCCTGACTGCTATTGTGTGTCTGTGTACATTGAGGCTTCAAGAAAAAAAAGAGGGAAGAGCATGAGGGGACAGAAAGGACAGGTGAAAGGTGCCCAGGGATGAAGCTGGAGAGCTTTTCCAGGGTGGATCCGGAAGCGGCTTGCTAAGAAGTTTGGACTCACTCGAGTTTCCTTTTCTTAAAACAAGCATCTACACCTTGTTACCTTAGGAGGTTTGCTGTCAGGGTCAGATGCACTGATATGTGTGGAACATTTTAAAAAGTATCAAAATTCACTGTACTATATAGGACATTATTATTCTGGAAATATTTATTACCTGATGCTATTAAATTTAACTGCTGTTTCTCTGCAGCAGTTGATGAGAATGGGGTCTCAGATCCAACCTCAAGAACAAGAACAGGCATAGACTTCCAGAGAAGCATCTGTCTCCCTCAAAGGGGAAACAAAATGGAACTAAGTGAATGTGTGTGTGTGTGTGTGTGTGTGTGTGTGTGTGTGTGTGTGTGTGTGCGTGTGCACGCACAAACATGTGATCCTTTCTCCACACCACAGTTCCAGGTTCAGAAATGGTTCCATTTCACAATCTGGAAGTCAGTTGGAAAGAATGGATGATGTCTCAAAAGCACGTGGAGACATTTTTTCTTATTAGTTAAATGTTGAAAAAAATCAACAGTCACCACTATGATCTTGCTTTTTCCTTTTCTACCAAATCGTTTGAGAAGCCTACAGTTCCATACTTGGTACCTCGCCACACATCCATAGTCCTGGTTTGTGGGTTTCTGCTTCTGTCCCCTCCCACTTTCCTGTAGTTTTTCTCAACAAGGCTGTAGTGACCAGCTGATGGCCGATTCCAAGGGACAATATTTAGTCCCCCCACTATATGTGTCACATCTGTGCCACCTGATGGAGTTCCTGCTTCAAACGTTCTCCTGTCACTGTGGGCAGGGGGCAGGGCTCAGTCTCTATTATCATTGGGTCCTTTCGAATGGCATGGTATACCCTCGCAGACTGTCTTCAGCTCTTCTCACTTGACACACGTCTGGGGAGTGCCAACTACCAATTACACACTGATAACCACAACTGGATCATTCATATCTTGCTGTTTCATGGACTCTAGACCTGCTCTTCTGGTCACCAACCTGCCATTTCTGAGTGTCCCACAGGCAACTCAGACTTAGCCCATTCAATTGAACTCCCTCTTCCCATTTTAGTTCAACTGAACACCCTCTTCCCATTTCTCCTGTATTTCTGTCCCCAAATGCCACAATATCCGAGCCAAAAGACCTCCTGATGGTCACTGAATGCCCTCTAAAGGATGCCTCCCATCCTTCTCCATCCTCACTGCCTCTGCTGCGGTTCAAGGTCCCATCAAGCCCCTGCCACAGTCTCCTCATAAGTCTCCTAGCAGCATCGAGCTCCTAGAAAGGCTTCCCTCCAAACCTCTGCAGTGTGTGTGGCCTACTTCATTCCAGGAAGATTCCCCCTTCTGCCTGGAAGATGACGCTGATCACACTGCGCTGTGTTGTCGTCCCAATGCATATCCCAGTGTACCCATGAGCAGGAACCACATACCGCTCACGGTCAGCCTCCAGTGGATGGGGCAAATCAAGTGCAAGTAGTTGCTTAGTAAGTGTTCAGGAACTGAATGGAAGAGCTCTGGACACAGAGCCCATCTGTGGCAACTACTGATTATGAACTAGCTTCGGGCGGGGTCCCAGCCATCTCCTTAGAAATCAGGGTTCTATGTGAGGTAAGAATGCTGGAGGGGGCAAGGGCATGGTGACAACATTTCCAACAGCTGAGGGGTGTCCAGGGATGCTTGATCTGAGTGTCACTTGCCATCAGTGGTAACAGGTGACCAATGACCCCCATCATCGAAGGGCAGGAGAGGCAGCCCTCCCGGCCCCCCATAGAAAAAACAGAGCCAGGGTCTCAGTCCTTTGCATATACTGAGAGGTTTCTCCCCACCTGCAGGCCATCAGCTCCTGAAGGGACAGTATGCAGAGCATCTAAACATTCAGGCATTCTGAAGTGAGCTCAACCCGGTCATCTGACAAGCTCGACTTCACTCTCTCGAAGAAGTCAAAGCGGATAGACTCACTATTGCTTTCCTCTTAGCCTTGAAAAGTCATTACACATGTGACATCTTTTTAACATTCCCATGCCAGGGAACTGGGAGTCAGTGGTGGTCTAGTACTGACTAGTATGTGGAATCAGCCCTGTTCTAGGTGTGACTCTAGGTCACAGTACATCACTGACTTATCAAAGCCTAGATGGAGCGCCAATGGCCCATCAGGCCACCTGTGCTACCTGGCTGCCCTAGTGCTCAGATTTTGGTCCAAGACTGCAATAAAGCAATAGCAATTTCATCTCTCATCTCTGAAGTGTGTGTGTGTGGGGGGGTACATTTCCTCAGCGGTGGAGGTATGAATGAATTCCTGAAGGATGCTCCAAAATAAGAAAGGAAAAAATCATGCTTTCACCCTAATGCTTAGCAATCTAATCTTTACGCAAAATAATTGCTGTACTTTTCTAACAGGTAGAGTGAATTGGCCCGTTGAATGTTCCCCCCAAAGAGAACAATTTCTTAGATTAAAAATGACAATGATCACTCAGTTGACAGGCTGCTTGGCTAAGGAGTTCACATAAAATATGAACAACAAAACTTCAGGTTCAGTTTGGAAAGCTCACTTGTAATCTGTAATGCACTTTAAGAGCATGTCTTTTGGACTGGGGTTGTGGCTCAGTGGTAGAGCGCTTGCCTAGCATGCATGAGGCATTGGGTTTGATCCTCAGCACCACATACAAATAAATAAAATAAATGTCCATCAACAGCAACAACAAAAAATATTTTTTTTTAAAAAAGAGCATGTCCTTAATCATGGATGTGTGGATATACATGTGAGCAGCTCCTACTTGTCTATCCATCTGGAGGTTTTAAAAAAGAAACTTTCCTTATTATGTTTTGTATGCATAGTCTCTTTTTTTTTTTTTTTTTTTTTTTTTGGTGGTGCTGGGATTAGCTCAGTGGGTGTGCTACCACTGAGCTTTTTATTTTTTGAGACAGAGTCTTACTAAATTGCTGAGGCTGGCCTTGAACTTGTGATCCTCCTACCTCAGCCTCCTGAGTAGCTGGGATTATGGGGATGCACCATCCTATAATCCCATCTACTTGGATTACATAGATGCATATTCTCTAAAAAAATATATATATATATATATAACTTATGATATATATAAATATAACTTTATATTTATACATGCAAAATTTTATATGTTCACATCTTTGTGAATGAGTTTTTAAAATTTCCTGCTCCATTAAAATGTCTATGTTCACCAGACTTGCTCGAGGACTGACTAGTTCAATATATTGTCCTCTCTCAAGGGCTCCATGGGATAACTGAGAAGTTACCATATACACCCTGTAGCTTTCAAATACCTACAGAACATTCCACCCACCACTCCCAACACCAATGCACAAGAACCGCAGCTCCAGGACAGAAGCAACACTGGTTTGCTTGTGTGCGGAGCAGGGCCTGGCTCTCCTTTACATCAAATCACTGAGACATCTTGTCCTAAAAATGACATTGTTACCAGGACAACCTCCAGATACAAGATTAAAAAAATGAACCTGTGTGAGCAGCAAACAAAAAGACAGTGGGCACCTGAGAACTGCTTTTAATGTCAGAATAACTTTTTCCAGCATTCTACATTTTTGGTACGGTTCTTTATCAGAGTGAAGGGGACTGATTTTCTTGTTAAATTAAAATCTGAAACCATTCTCTGGAGAACCAGTTGCGTCTGCCTGCCCAATGCTTTGGATACCCTCTGTGGAACCTGGAGTATGCCCTGGTGTGGGGATCTCTACAAGTGCTTACAAAGCAGAGGCAGATGTACACGTAATTTGACAGCACCTCACCAGGGGCCTGGGGTGGCTAGTCCAGGGAAGCCTAGACCCAGGATACAAGGAAGCATGTGTGACCAGAAAACCTCACTTCAAAGACATTTCACTTTTTCTGACTCTGCTAAGGAAACTGCATGGCATCCTCTCTGAGCTCTGCTAATAACCTTCTCAACTGAGAATTTTCCTTGGTCCATTTTCCCATGATGAAAGTAAAAAGACTCCCTCACTCCCTGATAACTTACCCTTTCCAAAGACTTTAGGAGGTTTTGTCTTTCTTTGAGCTTCTGAATACTGATGACAATTTTGTGTCTTGCACCTTTGGTAACATTCTGGAATTAAATATAAGTTAGATTTTAAAACATATTTTTGAGAATTGGCTTAGAGACCCTCAGTGGCTACTTAGTAGTCTGCTGTCTTCTGGGTTCCTATGTGTTCACAGGTAGTCGATATGTATTTCTCTCTGGTTGGCACCTCTGTCAGAAACTTCTTCTTACTAAATATTCTAACTCCACCTGGCTACACATTTGCCTGTGTCTTTTGCATGTGACCTTTAGGACAGAGAGATATAGAATAGCCAATTATTCCACCCAGCAGGACATTTCTTCAATAGCCTTAGAAGACAATTTTAGGTCATACACCCCTCTCCTCCAGGCCCCCTATCATTTCAGTCCCTCTTGTTTTCCCTGGAGGTCCCAACCTCATCAACTAGTCATTGTTTTCTGAAACCTTTCCTCTGTTTACAGGAAAGCCCCACACTGTCCACATGGAGTATTAGAAAACAGGGATTTTTAAAAAAAAATTAATTTGTGGTCTTTTTTGGTTTCCATGAATAAGAATAGAAAATAACCTAAATCCATAATTCACTCATCACTTTGGGCAAATGTTAGGATTCCCAGAATTGTAGATTTCATCTTCTTAAATCTGGAGCAGTGCAGAACCTAAGAATTCTGTCAGACACTTGTTGATTATAGATCCTGCAAATTCCCCAGTAGAAGGTCCCTTTTTTCTATTGGCTTGCAGATACAGGACACCTCTACCCTGGTACAACTCTCTTCTATTGAATTTCTTTTAATAAAGGAAAGGATGGGAACCCTAGTGACATCTACTTAGAAAAATTAAGACTTAAGTGACACATGAACCCACTTTCTAAGATGAGACACGAGGAGAGTATATTTCTGTTGAGCCTTAACTTTGGGTCAAAGTGAATTCAGTTCCTCTGAAAAGTTTGTGTCAGGGCTTTGGCTTTGCCTTCTGTGTCAATTTTTTTTTTTTTCCCTCAAGTTGAACAACTGATGACTTAGATTATTTTCTCAACTCTGACCCAAAAACAAAAATGCTCTTTGAAAGGGTTCTCATCAATTCCTGGGATCTCAAGGAGTGACCGAGATCCAAAAAGCAGTAGGAGAATTGTTAGGAAGTCGAAATTAGTGCCTTTCTCTCTGGGAGAATGTGCAGTGACTCTGGGCTTTGTCTTGCTCTCAATACTGGTATTCAGCCAGGCCTGCAGAGGTTAACTGAGGGGACTGAATAAGCGATGGGAAACCAGAGATCTGCCAGGAGGTACGCATCCAGACCAGCCATGCCCCGAATGGTACAAATCCCCTCTTCCTGCAGGGGAAATCAGTTCTTTAAAATCTTTGCTCAAAGAAAACTGAGGTCAATTTGAAACATGCAAATAGCATTTTAAACAAGGCAAACAAAGACATTGGTCAGATCTATTGACTAGAACACAGCATGGTAGGAGACATGCTTAGTTTCAGGGGTTCTGTTGACTGGCCTTTGGCATCCTGTACTTGGGGAAGGATGTTTTAGAAGGAAGGAGGAACTTTGTCCTTTTATGGCATACACAGGGAAGTGAAATCCGAAACCTGGGGAAATCTTCTTCTCAATCATTTTCCCATGCTATTCAAGGCGGTTTAGAAGAAAAAAAAAATTTTTTTTTTTTGAACAATTTACTCCAATTTCAACTAAGACTAGCTTAAATGTGATTCTGGAAAAGTGTTGGGGCAGGTCTGAAGCATGACTTGGTGCCTCTAATTCACTGGTCAGGTCAGTAGTTAACTGATATGTGGCTGGACTGGACAGCAGACAGTGGACCTGTTCCTATTCAGATAAGCCCTGGGTGGGCAGAGGGAGGGAGAGAGCCAGGAAAGCCAAAGCAGGGACATGACTCCTTGGGACCCTTGCCCAGTGTCACTTCTAGGAGGCTCCACTGATTCCTCCCTAGCACCTTGAACTTCCAGAGTATACTTAGATTCTATCTTTTCCTCTCTCTCTCTCTCTCCCCCTCTCTCCCCCTCCCTCCCTCATGACCCCTTGGTTGTCTGCTTGTCTTCTGCCTCCTACTGGACTCTGAGGCAAGAGCTCAGCCCTACTCACCAGGGGATGCAGCTGGCCCCCTGCATCCCTAGAACAAGGCAAGCTACTGGGTGGATATATGCCTGGGCCTGTCTGGGGTTTGAGCTTCAAGTGTGGCCCAGGGCATCCTTGCAGCGGGTGATCCTTCTAGCACATACCTGAGCCTCCAGCTGGCACTCGGTGAGGGCCATCATTTCCTCATAGGTCATCTGGGAGAAAAGCGCGGCGTACTTGTGCAGGCGGAGGCTTTTTAACCAGGCTGGAACATCTGTGGTGCAGGATGTGCAAGAGACGGGGAAAGAAATGAGAGGGGGCATGAGGAGGGGACAAAGATGTAGGAACAGAGAGAGGAAGAGGGTGATGGTCAGAGGAACAAAAAAAAAAAAAAAATCTTGATGTTACTACTTAATTTTGGCAGCAAATTAATGGACTCAGAAGTCTTGGGCTAGTGATGACATTCCTGCTGGTGGGTTCCTTGATTCTACTTCAGACAAGGGATTGTTAATGCAGGGTCTTTGGGCTTCAAGGCATACAGGAATTCCCTGAAATTATATCCCAATTTGTGACTATGTGGGTAGTTTGCTGGGCAGAGTGTTATCCATAGCGTCCATAAGGGGTTCTTGATCAAAACATAAGGATAAGAAACCATGGCCTTAGCATGACCAGTTCACTGTTGATTTGGAAAGAATCAATTTAGAATGTTAAAACAAGATACAGTGAATCTACATCCTCAGAATAATTTCTTTGTAGGTTTAATGCAGATTGCCATATGCTGTTTCAGCCCCTTCTGCAGAGACAGGGAAACCAGATAACAATGGTACCCTACAAGTGAAGTCAATGGAATACCTAGCCTGATCTTTCTCCTCCCTAGATCTCAGTGGGATAAAGAGCATCCTGGACCTGACACTATCTCTTTGGTGGGGGTGTGTCTACTGATCATTCCTCCAAGCTATGGAACATATCTGGATATTTCTTCAACTTCTTCCTTGTATGTCAACCCAAAATATCACCACTCAAAAGGTCCAAAGATTGGCTAGATAATAGAAATAGGAAATTAGAAATTCCCCAACACACCTGAAATAAGCCCCAAGTTTGAGATTTTATATAATTAAAATTAAATAGTAGCTGTACTGGAAATCCTCAGAATGATGACCTTGCTAAATACAACCAAAACAAAGCAATTGCCCATTGTCTTTAAGTCAGAGGTTTTGAGCAGATAGGATCTTTGAAAAGTTTCCAGAATCATCTTCCTTTCCACCCCAGCTCATTTTACAGATTGACAACATTAAGTCAGGAGGCCTAGATCACAGAACAAGTATGTGGTGAAATGGGGACTAGAACTTAGGTCTCCCAAGTCCCAGCTCTTTCCTACATTGTATCTTCTCCTAAAATAAAGACTAACAGCCCATCAGTGGTAGAATTGAATAACCACAGACTTCAAGGTACTTTGAAGTGCTGGGATATTGGGTAAGTGTTATTCATGTTTTCCATGAAGTGTTACCAATTATTAACCATGTTGATCACAAGATTCTGTACAGTTGATTGCTAAGTGCCTTATTCTGAAGCATCGACCAACCACACACATTTCAAAACAAGTGGGAACCTTCCAATTTTTCAGTGTTTTGAGTAGATACCCAGGTTGATGAAAGATGCCTGGCCAACTCTGAAATCAAGCTCTGCCTCTTAGGCAAACCAAACCAAAGGTTAGGGAATGTGGATGGGGGATGATCTCCTGACCCTCAAAGACACAGAAGATTGGGGTGCCTCCTGAGGCTGAGTCTTGACATCCTGCCACGTGAAGGCCTATAAAAGGGAATTTCTGAATAATTAGAATGGAGCATTCAATGGCATTTTAGGAACAGACTCAGTTATCTCAGGCTAGAAATCGCTTCATTCTGTGCTTGGAAGCCCTTCAAACTACTGTGACAAGAGAGTCTCTCTAGGAACACCATTAACCATAGACAAATAAGGCTTCCCCAGGCACATCAGACTAACCTTTACATCCTTCTCCACTCAAACTACCATATTGGGTCAACAGTCCAGGACATACTAGCTCAGGAGTCTGGTACGTTCCCTTGTGTGATCCTGGAGTTATCATACTAGACTTTCTTCTCCACTGTGCTTTTGTTTCTGTTGAAATGAGCTAATGCTTCTACAGAGTGAGCAGCCGTAATCATAGCTACAGTGCCAGCTTTCAAGCCAACTACATGTTACCACTTTGTCATCAGGTTTCATGATAGCTGTTCACATCTTTGAGAAATCTTTAAGTCACTGCTCAGAAAATGTAATGACCATTATTCAGAGAAGTATGGGTAACCCAGTGCCACACTTGGGCACAATTCATCACAAAGGATTATGGAGCAATCTCCTGGACCCAATTTCACCAAGTGCCCTTATAGCTTAGTCAGGCACTGATAGGCCAAACAGAATCCTGAGTCACTGAATCGTGTTGTAGACTGGGTGCTTTATAAGCCAAGGTGACAACAGGGTGTCTAAGAGTCAGGAAGCAACAGGGACCAATCTCAGGTTGGAAAGTCTCATTTTAATCAATGCTAGTTTGTTTAATACAAAACTCTTTTGACAACTAGAATTTCTCTGATAGAGGCATGGAAGGGCCTACCTTACTCATTTAGTCAAAATGGAGGTCACTGGGAGTAGTTTTCCTGGAAAAGACTTCCATATGACTTCACAACAGGCTGAGGTAGGCCTTCCTGAAGAGCTATTCTGGATGCATTCCTGGGTAATGTAAGCTCCTCTAGCTTTCTGTTCTTTGAGGCAGGCACACACTGCTGCTGCTTGCAGAGCATCTTAGTGCCTAGCCCAGGGCTGTGTTACTAAAGAGCTCTCTTTCCTGCAGCATGAACTGAGGAACCAAGAGGAAATCCCAGTTCTTAAGAACAAAGCTTACCAACCCTTTGCCCTTGCTTGGTGGTGAGGTACCTTCCCTTGTCAGTAATTAAAACAAAATTACATAAAAAGGGAAACAAACCAGAGAACTGAGAGCCCTGACCATTTCCTAAGTCAGGAATTCCAATGATTCGGATGCTAGATTCTGTAAGATGTTGGCCAGGGATGAACTCTAACTAAAAGCATAGGTCTTTTCCCAGGATCCAGATGCCACCCTGTTGGATGCAATCTAAGAACCATAGGATGTAAGCTTAAATTTTCCTTTTTCAATCTGTGAAACTGTGGCTACGGTTGGAAGACAAAGGCAAAAAGGGGAGAATCAGAGCTGTTTCCTAGAGAAGCTGATACACAAATGAAGATACACACACCTTCAGCTGATGCCCAGATGTTGAACTTGATCTGGGCTGTTCCTGTTGGACATACCAATGGAAGTCCCAAACTAGAAAGTCACTCTCTTATGCAATATGAGAAAGAGAAAAAAATGCCTTTACTACATGCTAAATTGAATTTCTTGCCAATGGTGGGAATCCTGGTATTTGCTCCTTCAACATTTACCAAATCCTTCTTATGGGAGGCAGGCTCTGTGAGGACCCGTCCTTGTGATCAAGGAACATTTAATCCAGAAAGCATGGCTGACTCACACACAAAAGATTATAATAGCTGCAGAACCAGTGCTGGGTATACTCAAAGTTCCAGAGGAGTACAGAACAATGAGCATTTGGGTTTGCCTGAGGGAGTGAGGAACATCATCTTGCAACTTGCTGCTTGGAGTAGCAGCAATTTGGAGTCCAGAGGGCAGACCATATTGAGGAAGGCATCTCAGAAACCAGGAACAGTAGAAACAAAGCACAGAGCCAAGAGAGCATTTAGGGTAGAGCAAATGGTGGTGAATGGAGGAGAATGGCCAGAGACAGGTGGGGCACATAGGCAGGGATGTCCGATGACTGAGATATGAAATGCTGAAACAAGAGTAGACCTTGTCATGTGGGTGATGAAAGTCTGTTGAGATCTGAGCAATGGAAGCACAATCAGATGAGTGTGCTGGAAAGACGCTGGCTGTCAATGGAAAGACTGGATCAGAGGACTAGAAAAGGAAAGACCAAGAGAGTTTAAAGGAGACCTTAAAGATGGACCTGGGAGGGGTGGCAGAGGAGAAGGAAAGGATGTAAACTGAAGGTACTTGAAGATCAGGGAGACAAGGGAGATGAAGATGGCTTCTTTGACTGAGGTTTTTTTTTTTTTTTGGTTTTTTTTTTTTTGGTACCGGGGATTGAACTCAGAGGCACTCGACCACTGGGCCCTTTTGTGTATTTTTATTAGAGACAGGGTCTCACTGAGTTGCTAAGTGCCTTGCCATTGCTGAGGCTGGCTTTGAACTCACAATCCTCCTGCCTCAGCCTCCCAAGTGCTGGGATTACAGGCATGCGCCACCACACCCAGCTTTTGACTGAGGTTTGGTAAGAGAAAACACGGGATCAGCAGATTTGGGGAGAAATGGTGAACTCCATTTTGATCACATGAGTGTCAATGCCTTTGGGTCATCCAAGGGGAGAATTCAACTGGCCAAGATTTTGGAAGAGTGGTGTGAGCTGGAGAACAATTTGCCTTGCCAGTAGGCTGTTTTAGTCACAGAAGTAGGTAAGGATCAGTGAGTGAGACTAGGAGAGAGCCATGGGGGAGCCTTGGAATGGCAGGCTTTGGGGGGAAGGTGTAGGAAGAGAAGGACAGCAGGTAGGAGGTTTCTAGGAGAAAGTACCAGTGTCATGTACATGATGGTGGCCTCCCATGCCATAGTCTCCATCCTTCATGAAGCTCCTTCTAGATGTTGTAGCAGCCAATATTGGTGTATTTTCTGATGGCCATTCTTGATAACTGTGCTATAACCACCTTGGAATAAGTTCTGTATTCATCTATTGATCTTTACCAATGGGATCAAATTTTAAATTATGCTTTTCTACTTTTCTTTTAGAGTTTGAGTAAATTGGCCAGAGAGGCATTGTGGCCTGCACAACAGCTCACACAGAAGCTAGCTCCAATGAGAACTTGGGCTGCTTTTCTTGGATGAAAAACATAGCAGTTATAGCCGAATATAACAGCCAAGTCAACAAGCTGTGCAACACCCAGCCACAAACAAGGGCGCCTGAGGAGAAAGAAAGATAGGATGAACTTGGGAAGTGACACAAGAGCAGAAAGTAAAGCATCCCTGGAAGAGAGAAACACAGTTTTCCACAAGATGACTCAGGCATGGTGCTCCTGGTGGAATGGGAGATCGAATCCCATTCACCTCAGAGAGCCAGGTGAATATCCAACCACTCTCTCGCTCCAAGATGTGACTGCATTCTTGGTCTCTGAGGGAGGAAAGAGGGAAAGCCAACCAAAGGGAAGAGGGTAAAGCCTACCCAAAGGGAAGAGGGGAAAGCCAACCAAAGGGCAAGAGGGCAACCAACTCTTCATCCTTGAAGTAAGGGGGGAAATATTTCTTTCAAGAACAAAGCACAGAAGTTTAGTGACACCATCAAGATTACCAGAGCCTGTCTTTGCTTCTGGCCAGAGCACAATGAACAACCTGATGCTATTCCAGCCTCTGAGCAAAAGAATGAAGGAGCTTTGGTCTCTGGTTCCTTTGGAGCTGGATTCTCTTGAGCATGCTCCATGATGCCGAGGAGTGTGCCTAGTGGGCTCCAGGAGGGCTTCCCCGCTTGTGGGGACAAATATGGGTCTTAGAAGGCATGGAGATAGCCTAGTTTGGAGTAAAATACCCACTCTTAAGTATTAGGTGCAATCATAGGGACTAAATCGGCTCCCTGACATTTCCATTAACCATGCTATCCATGGTGCTGTTCTATATGTAGCATGTTTTGCAACATTAAATTGCAGCAGTGATCAGTATTCAAAAGCTACCCTCCAAATGCCTGCTTCACCCTTATAGCACTTCAGCTGAAGGAGTGGAGGTTACAAGTCCCAAGACCCTTAGGACCTGGGGAATCCCAGCAATTTGCTTTCCAAAGCCATAAGAACTCTCAGCCTAAGAACAGCGAGGACCAGAGACCACG
This sequence comes from Tamias sibiricus, assembly GCA_025594165.1. Lineage (NCBI taxonomy): Eukaryota > Metazoa > Chordata > Mammalia > Rodentia > Sciuridae > Tamias > Tamias sibiricus. The sequence continues at coordinate 53,973,780 of CM046659.1, forward strand.
AGGACCTGTCCACGCAGGTTGCATGTTGGCATTTGGGGAAAAAAGAAATATGAAGCAAATTTATTAAACTTAAATGAATTCAAGACAGCACCTGGAAAGCCAATACTCTGAAAATAATGACTAGTTTCAATGACAGCCATGATGAAAAGTGTCCCAGACACGCACGAAGCTGTGTCACTCCCATTCCATCACTTGAACCTTTATGACTCTCAGAAATGCTGTATTCACAACCTTTCTCACAAAGGTTTCCGGCAGGTTCCTTTTTCTTAAAAAATATCTCACCTCTCAGTTTTTCTAGTCTTGTTCTGAGACAGGCAGAGGATCAAAGGTCTACATTTCAAAAACAACTCCAAACCCCAAACCAGCTATTTCAGAGTAGACAAAACTTTTCTTTTTTTTTTTTGCTATGGAGAGAAAAAAGTTTACCCATGTTTCAGCCAAGAGGGACTCCTTAGAAAAGGCAAACAGCATATTTCCAACAGTCAGTGGCCCTTTCCATTGTTAATGACCAGGTGTCTATCAAGATTACTAGAGCCCCAAGTTTCTTTTTTATCTTTATCTGTATGCAAATAACACATCACTTTTAATTACCTCTTTTTTTGGTACCAACATGATACCACATGTCCTAAGTACACATAGTTGATGTTAATTTGCAAAGGTGATGCTGAGGCTCATACTGAGAACATACTGCCAATCTCTACCCCCTCACACAGGCAACTACTCACACCTCCCAAGAATCCAAATCTATGGGTTTCTATCCAGATGTTTGGAATAAAGTCCCTCAAATGAACTTCCTTACAGATTTGCAACATGCTGAAATTGCAAATAAGGAGAGGAAGACAGAGAGGAACCAGGCTGGGCCAGGGCGGAGCATGGTACCCTGTAGAGCAGGGGATCTCTGAAGGTTTGCACACTTCCACCAGAATGTTCTACAAGTTCCCACATTCACCATGCCCCATGCTGTTCCTCCTTTCTATTTCTCCTCCCATGGGCCCTTTGCTATAGATGACGCCAAGGGCTATCCCAATGTCCCAGGCAGAAACCTGGGCAGTGTCCTAAATGCCTCCTGCTCTATCACTGCCCACATTCTGTTAGTTACTAAGCCCTCTTAACTCTATCTCATGGAGATCCCATGACCATACTCCTTTGTTTACAGCTTCACTGCTGCTTGCCTTGGACCAACTTCATTTTCCTTCTCTATTTCTGAAAAATCCTCCTCCTCTCCGCTGGCCTTCAAATCCAGAATCCCCATCCCCCCTCCTCAGATTGATATACCTTGCTACACTGCTGAGAGGGTCCCGCTTCTACTATACAAGCCTAGGCAGGTCATTCGACTTCAGAAATTCCTTTAACAGCTTTCAGGATAAAAAAGAAAATCCTTTGAAAGGCAGAGGATCTGGCTTTCCCCTCTCCAGACCCATCTCCCATGTGCCCTTCACTCTCTTGTCACAGGATCTCCTTGGTTAAGCCTCTCCTCTCTATGCTTTTGTGATGCTGTTCTCTCTGCACAGAAAGCCTTTCCTTCTCTATATTGACTGACCTGTAATCACAATCTGAGGCTAAGCTCCAGGCCTCTCCTCCTCCAGGAACTTTCCTTGACTTCCCTTCTCTTTGAACTAGAGCCTCTCCTGGTGCCTACCCCAACCCAGGGCAAGTCTCTAAGACAACATACTTTTATAGCAGGGCAACTGCCCCATGAGGTGTTTTCTGCTACTTTGAGAGTGACTGCCCCTCTTTAGTGTCCCCAGAGCTAATTAGTCCACTGTCTCTTCCAGCAGGTGCTCAGAAGAGCCCACTGACTTGAAGGAGGACAAAAGTGAACCTGTAAATATTCCTTCTCTTCGATATCATCAATCACAGCCACACCATTCATCAATAGTCCTGGCATTTGGATAAGTTTTTAGTTGTTGTGTTCATACATCATATTTGATGTGATGCTAATACGAGGGGCTGCTTCCACCAACTGACTATCTAGGAAACTATGGGAATGTCTTTTTTCTCTGCTCTTTCTTCTTCCTCTTCCTTCCCCCACCTCCTTTCACTTCTCCTCCTCCTCCTTCTCCTTCTCTTTTCTTCTTCCTCTCTCCCTCTCTCCCCAGAAACCTTTGAATGAGAAAAGAGCCAAGGGAGCACATTTGAATCCTGTGTTGCTTGGAGAATGAAGGATATTATAACCAAGTACCAACTCTCACAGAATCAAGAATCCTTCCCTTGGGATAAGTCAGAGTGAAGTTTTTGGAAAAAACAAGGACAAATGAATTTGAGATCATGGCTAGCATGTTTACTCCAAACATATATAACCAGGAGCTTCCCCAGGAAATGGGAAAGATGGAAAATTTCATATTTGAGGTCAGTATTCCACCTCTCCTGAGTTGATTTCAAGTTGAGGGGTCGATCCCATTTTTTTCTTAGCCTCAAATTGAGCCCCCAACCCTAAGGGACATTTTGTTTGAACTTGGAGCCGACTTAAACCATCAGGATAGGTATTTACTGTACAAGGAAAAACAAAATGGAACAGGCAGATGATGTCACTCCTCTGGGAGCAGGAGTTGGTCTACCCGGGACAGAACGTAGTGGCAGAGTGTGCTGATGACAAAACAGAAATAAGGCTAGATCAATGCACGTGAAAAATAAAAAGGGCGAGAAAGGTTTCTTGCCAAGAGGAACATTCCTAAGGGATGACTGCAGCCAAACCTGGCTAGTCTAGAGGAAAAGGAAGGAAAGGATGAATATAGTGTTTCAGCAAGGTATGCACACCTGCTGGCCAGAAAGATGAATTTACACTAAATCAAGTTCAATTGTGGTGACGTTTTATTCTTTTCCCAAGGTGTGAGGTGAGGATAATGTGCGTTCCCTGAAGATGTGGGAAATCTTCCAAATTCTCCTACAGGTACCTGGTTCGTGTAAATCGGGCATTTAAAAATTAGAAAAACAAGAATTTGGTGATGGCATCCTGAGGTAGAACATGTTCCTGTGAAAGGGCCTGGGTCACAAGAAAACAAGCACGTGGGAACAGGAAGAAGCACTGTATCTTTTTAGAGATACTTCACTTGATTTCATGATTCATTTCTCAAAAAGCACAAATTAATTTGGAAATTTAAACTTGCATCTGTGCTTTAGACATGGAGATCAAATGACAAGCCCTTGGGACAGGTATGTTATAGGGAGCTTCTTGGACAAGCTCCTAGGAGCTGATTTGAATGATCTTTGATGTGGATGAGTTCTTAGTGGTGGCCATCTTACAGCAGGGCTGGGTAAGGACATTTGTGTTAAATACTGGTCCTGTGACACTTTGGAATGCTAGAATTTTCAGGTATGGACTTTTCTGCTCTCTGATTTGTCAGCTGAGCTGCAAATATACTTTCCCTACAAACAGAATCCTTTCTTGTCTGTAATGTTCCTTTCTTTTTTCTTTTTTTTTTTTTTTTTTTTTTTGGCCTTTTAACTTGACAGTGACTTTATACCCTGAATCCCAATCCAATTCTCTTGGAGAAGGAAAGTTAAATAGGTTGAGAAGGTGTAAATACATGGAAAAGGATGCTTTGTTTCCTCCAACCATCTAAAAGCCTATGTTCTGATTAATATGCATGGGCCTATAAAGAAAATCTTCACTGTGAGATCTTGTCTGAGTCATTTTCTGATTAAATAAGCTTTGAAGAGACAATTCTCACCAATTCTTCAGCAAGAAATCAAATAAGCTTATATATGGGAGATAGTCCTTGAACTTTGAAGAATTTTGGCTTTTATCCTAAAACAGGAATAGGATATTCATTCAGCTTTTCTCTCACTCATGACTCCTCAAAAAAGTCTTTATTCATTTATTACCTCAAAATGCCAACACACAATGAGCATGGCTTTACCTACTTTGTGGGGGGATGTGTAGTGTGTGCATTAAGGCCTTAAAAAAGAAAGGAAAAGAAAAATAAATAAAGAAAATAAAGTAAAAGGAAGAAAGAAAACAAATGTCCAAAATCCCTACATGGGATCAGCATTCTTCCTTGGGAGGGACAGATACCTCAGTGAATGACCTTGCCACGGGGTCCTCTTCCCATTCAACACACGCCAATGCCTCCTCCCACAGTTACCCATTACAACATTAAATACACTGTCCTGGAAACAGAACTTTACCTGCACAGAAGCTAGCCAAAAGTAGTCCCTCAGGTATTTCAGTGCTCAGTGACAGATGCCAAGTCAGGCTTCCCAGAGCATAGCTGAGCCTCACCTGCTATCTGTCATCTGGGGCTCAGGTGCATGAACACAAGGACCATGTAATATAAACTCCACAATGCGTTTTGCTAGTTCTCCAAAATTGTGATCCAGTCTCCCCCAAAACCATGAAAGAGCAGAGGATGCACAACTCCTCCATGCCAGAGGACCCATTGCTTTTGCTGCCTGTCAAGCACCTTTAAAGACCCGTATGTATCACCAGAGGCAAACTTCAAGACACATCCTACTTCCTAGGGTCACTCAGCAGAGGAACCATCATGGGATGGGGGTGAGATGGGAAGGGCACAGGCCTGAGCGGCTGAGCGGAAGACTGAAGGCTGGTCTCATTCCCCAAGTCCACGGGCTCTGCTTTTCAGCCTGGTGTCCTCTTACAGCTAACAGCTGGGCAGGTGTGGGCATGCTGGTCTGCACCAGGCTCCCATGAGGGGAGGGGACTGGGTCCAGAGCACCCCATGTCAACAGTGATCATAGGAGGGGAAGTCAGAAACAGCAACCCTTGGGGGCATGTGTTTGTGTTGGCACAGAGGGCTGTATTTTAGTCCCAAAGGTGGCCTGCTAATTGTTTCCCCATCTAACAGTTATCACTAGGTCTCTGATGAGCATCTTTCCCTAAGGACTTCTAAGCCTTGAACAACTGGAGTCTAAGAATAAATGCACGCACACGTCCTCTTTGAACTGATCATGGGTAATTGAGAAATTTGTATCTCCTAATGAAGAGCTTGAAAAGAGGGTAGATTCTCCAGGCAATGTAGGAATATTTATTAGGCTGCACAAAAGGCCTTTATCACCTATCTTGCAAATCTATTATCAGGCTTAAAACATGACCAGAGATTCTCAGAGGTGTTTTCCTGTCCCTTAAATGGATGCAGAGAAAAGGGTTTAAAGGCTTCTTTGGATATCAAAGAAAAAGGGAGAAAGAAAGGAAAGTAGTACTGAAATTCTGCATTAAGAGAGATTTAGAGAAGAACAATAAATAAATAAAAGACCAGGAGTTTTTTTTTTTTTTTTTTTTTTTTTTTTCTGAATTAGCGACAGGTCCCTGGCCACAGCAGCAAGGCAGAGGCTGGAGCAGCTTGGAGGCTTTACAAACAGATGACCCTATCCCCTGCTAGTGCTAGTAGGGGACCATTCAGTTGCCTGAGGGTCAATGCATGGAAAACGAAAAGGAGGGTATTGACCTCACTTGCTCTGGTCCCTGGGCTTGGGCAGGAAGCCCTGGAAGGGGATTTGGAGCCCTTTCCACCAGGGCAAGCCCTGGAGTGCTGGAAGGAGAGGCTCTCAGGCATAAGCCTTGGAGAGGGACTGGGCTCTTGCTCTCTTGCTGACTAGCTCTTTACCCTTGGGACTCCAAATAAAGGGAGGGACTCAGTGGTTCCTCGTGTGGTCACTCACCTTTCATACCACTACCTTCTTCCTGGAATGTGTTACGAGCAGTGGTCTGATCTTCTAAGTGTTCACTCCCACCACTTCCTGAAGAGGCTACACTGCTTTGTGGAGACAGGGGGGCATGATCGGATGGGAGGCACTGGGGTCCTCTAGCTCGTAAGTCCTCATGAGACATCCATCCATGTCCTAGAGGCTGGTTTGGCACATTCATGGGTGGGGTAAGGGACACAGATCGTTTCAAAGGGCTGTGGTGTGCCTGGCCTGAGAGAACTGGAAAAAAAAAATAAAATGAAATAGGTTATTCCCCCCCCTTTAGCCTGGGACACAGAAGAACCCACAATACCTTTGTACCCTGAGAGATACTGCTGTCTGACAATCCACCCATGGGCACAGCAGGTTGAATGCAGGCCTGGAGGGTCCATCCCTCTGGGTGTTTAACAAGGATGCTGTGGGGATTGCTTGGTGGACTGGGTTGCTCCGAGGAGGCCGAACCTATGGTGCCCACACACATGGCCTTAGACTTTGTGGGCCTGGATCTGGTTTAATTCTAATTCTACAAATCAGGATTCAGAGCAGTGGGCTCACACCAGGCAAGGATGACAGCCTGGCAAAGTGGCCATCTGCCCAAAATGAAGCTAACATGTGCTGGACAATTTTTTTTTTTTTTTTTATAAGTACAAAAATCTAACATTACCCATGTTGTTATAGGGAAGACTTCCTGAATGGTGGGCAAGCTGGTCACTATTTGGGGACCTTTGTAGGGTGAAACTAGAAGAAGGTAGACTAGTTCTTCCAACTGGGATTTAGGTAACTATCACCTCTGAAGGGTGGTGGTGGCTTGGGGAGGGCCCAGCACCAACTAGTCCTCAGGATATGGGATACCAGCAGCTATGGGTGAAAGGGCTGATTCTTGCCCATGTCTTTGCCAGTTCATGCCAAAGTTTATACTGCAAAACACACTCAAGTAACAAGGCTTTCATTCAGAAGCCAGTAGGGACCTCTCTGTGAGCTGGGAATGGGTTTCGCCAGCATGTTCAGTCCTCCTGCATAGTGGCACCATCTGCATGGCTCCCATTTTTAATTTCTTTTCCAGAAAACTAGGAAAAAGCAACAAAACTCACATAACTAGCCAAATTAAGTTGAAGGCATTCAAAGGAGGGATTTAACCAACATCAATGCCAAGGGAGCTGATGTTACCCTTGGTTGGTTTTTCTGGGTGTGTAAAGTGACAACTTTACAAAATAAGTCTATTCATAACATTCTCTCCGCACCAGTGCCTGACAGGTCCAGTTTATTTTGACTGCTGCTGTACTAACATGGAATTGAGCCACATGCATTTTTAAACATTTTTCAGGGAAGCCATTAAATTCCGTCTCAGGCTCCATCCCCTCCAGTGAGGCATTTGCTCTCCCAAGTTCAGACTGGTACTTCTTTGCTGGCATTAACCTTCCCATGTTTTCCAGCAGGTAGACCAGACATCCCAGTGGAGAGAGGTCTTGCTCTTTGTTGAGCTGCATTTCTCGTGGGGCAGTACCCAAGTAGAGACCTGAGGAGCAGATTACTGTGCCCCCACTCAAGAGATAAAGACCAGAGTCAAAAGGCTGGAGCAGCAGTGGCATGAGGGGCTGCTAATGGTTGGCTAGCAGTGTCCAGGCCGGGAGAGCAACAGAGCTCATGCCTCTGTAGTCAATGTTTCCATCCGGCCTTCTGTGGCCAGAAGGTTGTGTGTGAAGGGTGACAACCAGAAGGACTAGAAATGCCTTTATTTACAAAAAAAAAAAAAAAAAAAAAAAAAAAAAAAAAGAGGAAAAGAAGTTGCAGAACTTATATTTGTGGGAACTTTTATTTGTAACCCCCAAATTTCTAATTTGAGTAGATTCTATCAAAGGCAAGGAATTATCATCTCCCTCAAAATATGCAATGGGGATATTGTTTTTTTTTTTTTTTTTTTTTTTTTTTTTTAATGACACTAACAGCTTTTATTTTTACTAGACTGGAGAAGCAACTATTTAAAAAGGCGTCCTGGAAAATGCATTGTTACCTGGTTGGAGCAGAATTAGCAAAAGAAAAAGAAAGAATGGGGAAAAAATAAAAAAATAAAAAAGCAGAGAAAAGGGGAAAAAATAAAAGGAAGCAGCAGCAAAAATGAAGAGAGAAGCCAATAGGAAGGAAAGCCAGACATCCAGAAAATCCATTTCATGCCTGTCTAAGTATTTATATGAAATTGGGCAGACTTGTTTGGGGCTGCCCTGAGTGTTGGACACTCTAGCTTAGACAACTTTGCTTTCTGGTACCTCTGCAATCATTTCAGAATGTCTGGTGGGGGCCATGAATGGTGCCAGCCAGGTGTGCCCCCAAGTAGAAATGGGGGTCTTTCAGCTTAGCTGAAGACTGTGCCAAGGAAGCCCCACAGTTCAGAGCTGGTGGAAAACCCTCTGCACCTAGGTTTATTAGATATCATAACTGAATAACAAACGGATTGATAACTACCAGGATGGGCCTTATCTTTGTTTTGATGCTGAGAAAAATACATATGCAGTAGTTGAATTTCATTACTGAGTGGGGCCGACTTTCTCCTTTTTACCTAAAATTTTCTTAAAATCAATGCTGCCCTCCATGCCCCCAGGGCATCCTTAGGGAAGCTGCCAGTATCCTGGGACTCCACTGGCAATTGAGATTGGAGCTATGTTTACCTAACTTAATGGGCTTATAGGGATCTGCACATAGAGACCTATATAGTCCCCCCCCCACACCCCCACATTTCCCTGTGCTTACCTGAATTCACAGGGGATAGGGCATGAACCTGATCTCTGCCTTTAACTAAAGAAAGCAATTGTACCTGAGATGCTAGGGCCTTGTTTAATCAATGACTTTCTATTAAAGACCCCACATCCTCTATATCATAGAGGGAGCCCTTTGATTTCTACAATTGCCACCAAATTCTGGAATAACTCCCTAGGAGTCAAGCTGTGGGAACAACCAAGCACAATGCCGGGCACCAATCTTCTGATTTATTTGCAGAGAAGGCCAGGGGTTTAGAGCCAGGCTGAACATCACATCTACGTTAAAGCACAGTCATGCTGGGCAAATGCCTCACTCCTCCAAAAACAACTGAGGACTGCAGACATTTCAGGCTTGTCTTCCTGTAGGGAGGAGACTGAAACAGGTGACAGGTGACCTGCCAACAGTGCTACTTTGGGGTGAAGACAAATCTGCTCGTCTGGGCAATGGTGACCTCAAAGAAGATTTGGGTGTCACCTTTTATTCTGGGGTAATTTGTTTGGTATAAAGCAGCAGAGGGGATCATAAATGGCACGGGCAGTGTCTGTAAGGAAACAGGCCACGTAGTTGTGGAATGAATGAGGTGGCTAGTAGCTGAGTTTCAATGGTTGTCTCATCTCTGCATTTTTTTTTTTTAAATAAAAGAAATGACAGAGTGGTGACACATGGGAGTTATGGACATTCAGGCAAAATAAGTTAATTAATTAATTAATAATAATAATAATAATAGACAACAACTTTCCTATGAGTCAGGAGGAAAGAGCAGTAAAAACAGACTTCTGAGAAGCTCGTCAGGCTTGTATTGCTGCCCTGGAGTGATCATAGCCAGAGGTTCTTGAACGCTCTTGCCTGCTGACTCCCATGCAGTAGCCAGCAGGGAATACTTCCTTCAGACCAAAGCCACCCCACCAAAGTACCTCCAAATGCTGCAGCATTAGGTACCCTTTAAAAAATGTCCATATAGATCAGAAATTGGCAAGTTCAGCAGACTTGAGGTCCTCAATTTATTCTGTACCTGTGACTTTCACAAGTGTAGGCGGAGGGGCAGCGTATTTCAGGATGGATTCTATATATTAAAAATCATACTAGGGCTGGGGTTGTGGCTCAGTGGCAGAGCGCTTGCCTCGCACGTAGGCGGCCTGGGTTCGATCCTCAGCACCACGTAAACATAAATGCATTGCATTGTGTACAACTAAAGTAAATAAATATTTTTTAAAAAATCATACTAAAAATTGCCCAGAGGAGCAAAATGGTGTCTGCTTTGCTCTTGAACCACTGCAACTACAACTTAGTATTGTGTATAGTACAGATTCAATGTCGCTTATAAGTTAAAAAACATCCTAAAGAAATTTCAGGTCTGTACACAGTTATATGTGTATGTGTGGGTAGGCATTCACACATCATTAGGACTCTGTAATTTTGGACACTGTCATGTATAAATTCAAGTGACCCCAAAATAAGTATTGAATAAGTTCAGTTGAAATATTTAAAAAGCAGCTAGAAATAACCTTACTACAGCAGTTGAACAGTGTGGTGTGTCTTATAATCTGGTGATAAACTTGGCCAGACCATTCAGGGCCAGCCAGCTTCTTAGACTTCATGTAATCTTATTATTTCTTTTTAGTCTACCAGCTTCTCTAATGAGACCCCCTTTTTAAAAATGCCTTTTTAGGGAAAAATATGATGTCTGGCTCTGAATTCTGTTCTTTAGAGTATTTTCTTGAAAGCCTGGAATTCAGATTTTTTCCCCTCATTTTCTTTGACCAATTTTGACTTCAACTTGATTTTTAGTTATTGAGATAAGATTCAGGCAGAGGTTTCCCAAGGCTTTTTGGTACTCCTTGGAGAAAATGAAGTAGAAATACTTTTTTTGTCCTCTAATATGAGCAATAATAGGGTTCATAGATAAAGGAAGGTTTAAGATACTGGATCAACTGCCTCCTTGCTTCAATGTCAGGTTTACTGTCAAGGAGAGAAGTGATCCACAGAAGCAGTCGGTCTGACTCTTACACCAAAACTTTATTCTAACTAATGTTAACACAGAGACCTTTCAAAGATACACTGAATACTTCTCTGGTAAATGCAAATTTGTGTTTTAAGAATTATTGTTATGAGCATAGCTTCTTAACATTTTAGAGATTGAAATCTCCTGCAAGATAATATAAATTTAGTAATTTCTAAAATGAACTGTGAGCCCCTAGGTAGTAGAAAGACCTGAAAAATCCCTGCATACACCAAGTCTTATCAATAGATGAAATACTGTGTTATGAACGAATTTTATGTGTATGTAGACGATATTAGAATTAATACAAGGTAAGCAACATGAATTAAAAAGATCTATGCTGAGTACGTGAATATTTTTGTCTTTTTTGGGGGGATCAACAAATTTGAAGTACAATTGTTGTTTTAATAGAGACCCAATTTTTAGGTATTAGTTATCAGCTCACCTGGTTCCTATGTATTATTGGTCTAGAGCACCCTCACTTGATAGAGATGATTGTTGCTTTGTGTTATCTTTGTTGAAACACTTCCCTGGGCACCATCAGTAGCCTCAGGAAGTCATGTGTTATGTATCTTTCCTACTTACCGGATCTGCTCAAAGTCAAAGAGATATTTTTGTTACCACTATTTGTTTCCACCTATTTCTAGGCTTGGCATTGTGCTCTAGATTCAAGAATTCAGACTGCTGGAGCTGTTAGAAATTTGACTTCTTTTTGAATAAAGGCATCAGATATTCCCACATTCCTAATATGGTCCTCTTTCACCAGACCATAATACTCTGTTCCCAGCCCAAGGCTGGATTTTGTGCCCTCATCATGCCCTATGAGTCCAGCTACATAGAGGTGATTTGCAACTTAAATCTTATCTACATTTTTAATTCAAGAGCTTGCTTTTCTCTCACACACACACAAAAAAACGCTTTCTTAAAATTTCAAATTTCTAGATGCTCATGTGATAGAATTCAGTCCAATAGCTGGCACGACGAGACTTTGTAAAAATAAGTCATTCTATTATAGGGATTTGAAATGGTAGAATAAGGAGACCAAGAATTTGCATATTATTTTAAAATAGTAACTTAGGACTCCTTTCTATGACTCAAGGGATGTGTGATGTGTCTCCACATACTCATGACAAAGCAGGGCGGGAAGAGCACCGACTTATATGTTGCTAATAGTGTACTGCTAGACTTGCTTCCAAAAGAAATGTAGAAGTATCAGTAGAACCTTTGGTGAAAACGTCAATTTGAGGGCTCACGGCATATAATTCTTAAGTTTTGCTATAGGAGACAGATTGATATTTGTCAAGTTAAAAAAGAAAAGCTCAGCCCATGGCAAGCTCCAAAAAAGTTATTGTTTCAAAGGGCCCAGAGTGGGGCACAGTGTCTCTGTCTATCCTTAGGTTGGAGGCCTGCTTACTGAACATTATCCAAGTTTCATCCCATAAATGTCTTCTCAGGACACTCATGTCAGGGCATCTAAAAACTACTACTAGACACTTTCAATTGAAAGAATGAAGTTCTGCTAACACTACTTATGTGAATGATTCCAGGCATTTGTTTTAAAAAAGAAAGAAAGAAAAAAAAAAAAAAAAAGCCCAAGTCTTAAGCAATGCTCAGTGGTGAAGTGACATTAGACCCTGGATTCCTCTTCTTTGCTTGGTTTTGTGGTGCCACAACCAGTAATCTGAGACCCTGTGGTGGGAATCTTTGGGGAAGAAAAGATTAATAGTATTCAAGAATACATTTTGAAAAATACAAAACCAGAGTATTTGGTCAGTGACATCATGCAAAAAAAAAAAAAAATCAGAATCAAAAAAACAAACAACAAAAAACCCCCACCAGTCACATTTCTGGTCACCAACAGACCTGTGTAAGTGGGGGAAGGGGAAGAGAGGGAAGAATTAATTACGAAGGTTAAATTGACATGCTCTGCCATCACTGCTTTGGGAAGTAGATTAAAAGCAACTCTGGAAGGTTAAAAGCCTCAACACTGCATGCTTGCTCTCTGCTTCTTGTCCAAAAGTTTGGAAAACCATTGTTTCAAACATCTGGACAGCAGAAGATGATTCCCCCAAAGAAGCTTCAGACTACACCTCACGCTGGGGGAAGAAGAGGGAACATGCTACAAAGCATAGATAATGGGGGGGGGGGGGTGGGATGTTCCTGACAGGCCCAAGGAAGAAGCCACGTGCTTTCGGTGAAGAGTAGGTGTCCCCTTGCTTATGCAAACCAATCCAAACTGAACTGAACTGAGCCAACCAACCAGATACTTTGGAAGAAGAGAAAACTACAACGAGCATCACAAGAAGATTGGCAAGTACATCCGACTAAATCTCTCTTTCTCGGTTTAATCTTCTTTTCACATGGTATTGAGACAAAAGCATCCCAATGCAGGGAAAGCTCCTGGAGAAATCTTTCCAATATTGTGAGTCCTTGTCACTGGTGTCAGCTCTGATTACCTCCAGACGGCTCAGCCTTTGGGCAGGGCAAAGATGTATGTTTCTGCTTTCACATTATCACTTAAACATTTGGGCTTTTAAGAAATAAATTAGAATGTTTCTAGCAGACTTTTATTACTGCATTAATCATTGGTACATTTTATTTGTCCTCTTTTGTCAGTTTCTATAATGGAAAAACTGGGTGTCATCCAGTAGAAAGTTTATTTTAGATAACTGCTATTTGACTCTATAGCATCATTATTTATGAAATAAGCTAGATGAGAAGCCAATAAATACTTTTTTAAGAAATCAGTAGAATTTCACAATTTTAGTTTTGAATCAAGTGGTCCTAAAAGAAAACTGCTCAAATTCTCTCATTCTGTTTATCAAAAGCAATGACATCAACTATGGAAGTATTTTGACATCATTAAAGCAGATGTTTAGGACAACTCAAGGGACTATGGGATCAACCCAACCAGTTTTAAATTTCCTGAACGTTGGGTCAACTCATATTTTTTTCTGCATTGTTTCTTTTTATACCTACATATATTTAATCCTTAGGTTTGTCCGTGAATTTCTATCCACACAGAGAGTGAAGAGATGGCCAGATACAACTGAAGAATTTGTAGATTTAAGTAATATTTCCTTTTAAGTTTTCCAAAGTATCTGTAAAATATGCTGTCGTCCTTGTGTTTAGGGAAGAGAGATAATAGAGAAGCGCAGGGAGCTGGATGTTTGATGACCAAGCTTCCCTCCTACCCCTTTCTCAAAAGAGAACTCTCACATCGTGACTGCTGCTCCATCAGCTCACGTGCCTGTCCAGGATGTGTTTCTTGGGTCTACGTAATGCAACATCCACCCATGCATCACAGCTCCCAGGCTGCTCCTGAGTGTGGGGATGGGCAACAAAATCCAGGCTCGAAACTGCACATAGCCAGGATTTCATGAGTGAGCAACCAAGACCCTCTCAGAGCATCTGTCCCAAAGCCATGGCCAGAGTCACTGAACAAATCATCAGAATATCCTTTTATATCTGTCACCACCAGCAACGCTTGTTAAGAGGAGAAGCAGGTCAATTGCTTAAAAGAAGCCAGCTAACAAATGATACTTCAAAATCTTGTCTACAAGCTCCTGTCTAGAGCTGACCCATAGGCAAGGTCTTAATGCCACTGGAGCTTAAAGGTTCCTAGAGAACAGGAAAAGGCAGCTCTTACAGGCAATGACACTTACCAGGCAAGGACGGGCATCACTGGAGGATGCCTAGATCCTGCTGCCAACAAGGCTCCACTCAGCTACCAAATGAATGATGGGTACCAGGATTTTTCTGAGCCTGAAACACTTAACTTTGTCTTGATCAAACAACCTATTTTTTTTTCTTTCCAAGGTGAGGAGACTGGTTATAAATAATTAGGAATATTATGTAGTTCTGACTAATTCTTAGCTTCTTGATAGAGGAATAAGAAGGAGAGATTCTCAGCATGGTTACAGGGCAATTTACTGATTAGGGAATTGGTGCTTGTTTTCATTAAAGTATTCAATCTAAATGTCAGATGTAACAATAACATGTAAATGACCATTCCAAAAAAAAAAAAAAACAAAAAAAAACACAATTTGAGCTCACATTGCTAATTAGATGATTTTTGTTGTTGTTGTTAATTAGGAGAAATTGGATGGTTTAGGGTCTCCTGGCTTCTTGATTACATTTGATTGAATTACCATGTGATTCCAGACAAGTTATTGAGGTTTCGCACATCCAATTCCCAATGTCTCTTCACCGTCGTTCTCCTCCTGAATTCTAAACCATCACAACCTGACCCTGTGGGTGTTGGGACGGGATGGGATCGGTACTGTGTTTGTATAATTGATGTACTGTGGTCTGTAATTACACACAATGATTTGAATTTTTGACTCCACGCTGCATTTTTCATTTAAATTGTACTGTTCTTTCCGACCCTAGAGAAACAGTGTTTACGTAATTGCTCTCAACACATCTACTTGGGTATTATAAATCAGTCCTGTGACCAAAGACTTCCAGAGCATGGCAAGCTCGAGGTGACTGGCACAACTCGGCACCCAGGACTGATGCAGTTCAAAGACAGGAATTGACCAGCTTTCACCTCTTATTTGGTTTGAGATGGAGAAGGCTGTCTGCAGCCTTCAGACCCTGACAGCAACAGGCCACAGAGGAGATCAGGAGGACTGAGTTGAACCTGGAGGTCGAGGGCTCCCTCTGCTCCTTGTCTATTGCTCAGCCCCCCCTCACCTGCACACTGTGTAGATTTGCATCTCTCACATGTCTTCTATACTCATTATTCATGGATTCTATATTTGTGAATTCACCTAACTGCTGAAAATCTATTCAGACCCTCAAATCAATACTGGCAGCATTTTCCATGGTCATTCGTGAATGGAGGGAGTGGCAAAAAATTGGAGTCATCTGCTCACAGGCTCCAAGCTGAAGTTGAATAGGGGATGCTCTGTCCTCTTGCTTCAGCTCTTATATTATAAGCCACTGTCCTTCTGTGGTCCACCGAGTACCATATTTTCCCCTTTTTTGCTTTTTTTTTTTTTTTTTTTTTTTTTTTTTTTGGTACTGGGGATTGAACTCAGGGGCTCTCGACCACTGAGCCATATCCCCAGCCCTATTTTATATTTTATTTAGAGACAGCATCTTACTGAGTTGCTTAGTGCCTCGCCATTGCTGAGGCTGGCTTTGAACTCATGATCCTCCTGCCTCAGCCTCCTGAGCTGCTGGGATTACAGGTGTGCACCACAGCACCCAGATTGATGAGCTCTTATTGTGTGTTCAATAAATCAATAATATATGCTAAATAAACATCTTTAAACAAACATACAACAACATTTCTATACATTGGTTAAGAAATATCTTATGACCAGACACTCAAAGGAACCTAACCCTATACTTCCCCTAGGAGCAATTTTTCAGTGTTTGCTGATTCAGTGCTTGTAACACCTTTACAGAACATAACTATTGTGAATAACGAGAACTGGCGATATGTTTATATTGATACAAACTCTTCATTTCACCTCTCTTCCTGTGACTAACCACATTTTCACTTTAGGCCAGTGGTCCTCAACTTTACCTGAACATTTAATCCCCTTGGAACCTTTAAAAAAATCTTGATGCCCAAGCCTGTCCCAGACCAAGTCACTGAGAATCAGAACTTGGTCAGTGGAGACAGAACATTTGTACTTTTAGAAGCACCTGGCTGGCTCTAGTGTTAGGTTTTCTTCCTGCCTCAGTATTCCATATCCTTGCTGTTCTGTCCATATCCTTGCTGTTCTACACCTCCCCAGGTCAGCTGCTGGGTTTGCCTGTTCTTGATAACATGCTGCCAAAGATTGAGCATCTTATTTATTTTTCAAGAGGTTTTAAAAAATGATGTTCAAATCACTGCTTCTTCCCCCAACCAATATTTTGTTTGCTTGTGTTCACATGTAAACTTCTGTGTAGGGTCTTCCAGCAGGGATTTGTTACCTTTTCCCTGCTCCCCAGATGCAAGAAATGATATTTTGGTGCCAATTTTCAAATCTAAATGATACCTGGGAAGAATTTTTTAAAAAAATATTTATTTATTTGCTTTAGTTGTACACAAAGCCTTTATTTTTACATGGTGCTGAGGATCGAACCCGGGCCGCGCACGTGCTAGGCGAGCGCTCTACCGCTGAGCCACAACCCCAGCCCTGGGAAGAAATTTC
Source organism: Tamias sibiricus (assembly GCA_025594165.1). Classification (NCBI taxonomy): domain Eukaryota; kingdom Metazoa; phylum Chordata; class Mammalia; order Rodentia; family Sciuridae; genus Tamias; species Tamias sibiricus. The sequence continues at coordinate 53,990,331 of CM046659.1, forward strand.
TAGAGAATTCTTAGACAAATGTTTTGACTCTGGGACAGTAATGCCTGCCTCTTGTGGTCATTTCCAATCTTGCTAAGCAAGCTGAGAGAGGTCCTTTCTGAGTGTGAATCAGCTGTAGAAACCTCAGAACACACTTTCTTAGTCTGGAAATTGAGTTGGTGAGAGAATAGCAATAACTGATTAACAATTAGGCAAAAAAAAAAAAAAAAAAAAAAAAACCAAAGTGTGTGTGTGTGTGTGTGTTGGGGGGTGGTTCTGGATCATCTTGGATCTTTATTTACTTATTTTTATGTGGTGCTGAGGATCAAACCCAGTGCTTCACACATGTGAGGCAAGCACTCTGCCACTGAGCCACAATCCCAGCCCTCATCTTGGATCTTGTCAGCTGTTAGAAAGGCTGATTTCTGGGCCTTTCCCCAGACCTACTGATTCAGGATCTGCATTTTAAGAAGACCCCAGGAGATGTGTATTCATGTTCAAGGTTAAGATGCACTGACTGTTTTTATGTTTTAGAACATAGTTAGAAGATCTTTTCCTCCAATGTCAATAGCTACCTCTAAAGTTGAAAAAATAGCAGTGGAGGCTGGGGGTGTATTTCAGTCTTAGAGAATTTATTTAGCATGTGGAAGGCCCTGGGTTCCATCCCTGCACTGCCAAAAAAAAAAAAAAAAAAGGTACAATTTATAAAATATCTTTTATTTTCTATTTAGTTCTCATAATATTCCCAAGAGTTGGCGCAATTATCCCCATCATCCCCATTTTATAGATGAGGCTAAATAATTTGTGTATGTTTACATATGTTATAAGTAAAAATGTAGATTTTTTTTTCAGGTTCAAAAGCCCATTTATTTTTCTTCTAAGATCAATACAGCTTAAATTCCAACCTTGTTTACAGGCAGTGGAACCACCAAAAAGAAAAAAAAAGTTATAATTGACATTTGACAAATTACAAGATAGTCTCTTAACAGGTCCCTAAATTTTTAAAAAAACATTTTATTGGTTCTTCTTAGTTACATGACAGTAGAATCCATTTTGATAAAATTATACAAGCGTGGGATATATTTTATTCTAATTAGGATCCCATTCATGTGGGTGGACACATGATGGGATTCACTTAGATATTTTCATATGTGTACACAGGAAAATTGTTTGATTTATTCTACTGTCTTTCCTATTCCTATCCTCCTTCCTTCCCTTTAGGAAAAAAATCTGTGTTCTAAAACACAAAAATAAATCAATACTAGGACATTATGGGATGGAGTTTTTGAAAGTGGTGCCAAAGATAAAAACAGAAACTGTGGGAGAAAAAAATAACTCTTGAGATATCATGAGTTCAAAACTGTAAGAAAGAATCAAACCAAAGAGAAAGCAATTCTAGAATGAGAAATTTATTCCAGAGGAAGTCAGGTGTGTATTTTAGAAGTCTATTTGGAGAATGGTCCTGGTCCAGGTGTTCTACAAGATCCTCTTGGCTTTCCATGGCCTATGTTAATCTTGTTTTTCTCCAAACCAGAATTTTTCACTTTACCATTTAATCAAAGAGTTTCTTATACCATCAATTCCATGTTTTTGCTTCTTGTTTCCTGGTCTGTACTATCTCCAACTGTGGTAGGAAATTGTTGTGCCTTTCTTTCTCTTTTGCCGTTCCAATGTTTAACAGTAAAAGTGATTTTTTTTTTAGAAGCTTGCCTCATTTGTGACATTTCTATAGTCATTGTAAAATGCTGCAATAAATCTAAATATTTTGATGTAAAAGTGAAAAAAAAATAGACACTGACTACATCCAGCATTGACTTGCTAGCTTGATATTTGTTCTGTTGATATTGAGGGAGACATAAACCCAAACCATAGCAGCCTGCTAAAGTGAGAAGAATTTGGAGTCTTGAGTTAGAATTTGTGTGTCCCCTTTGCACCTGTTTTCCCTGTTAGCAGCTGTCAAAGGCAACATCATAGCATTTTGGGGGAAAGAGTCAAAACATTTAATGTACACTAATGTGTTTTGCAAATTTTAAAGTGCTAAGGGAACATTAGTAATTAGTTGTCCAAGTAAGAATAACCCAATGTAAACTAACACTGCTAATGGAAGAATGAACTCCAAGTACTAGCTAATCTAATGATATCGATGAAGCATTTTTAGTGTATTACACTGGCAGGGAAAAACCTCTCTCATTACTTTCTAGTGTCTCACAGATTTACAAGTGACGAAATTTCTACTCTGGTCTCTCACACCAAAAGAGAATGTTCACCTTTCTCTTTCAGAATTCTTACCTCTATTGACAAACTTTACCTGCCCCAGTCTTCTTCCCTCATTCAGACTCAATGTGGCCTTCCCTTACCTAAATATTTTAAGTTCACAATTCATGTCTAACTTTTTGAAGGTTCAGGCATGTGAATCACTTCCTTTTCTACTACTTAGTGTTCATAATTCCTCATGAGAACTTCTCTTTGTCCTGACATTTGTAAGCAATACTGACAGACTGAGATCCTTACTGAAGATTCTAAGTGCCTCCTTTTATTAAGAAATTCAAGCTGAGAACCTATTACAAGGCTAGATGACATCATGCTCCTCCTATGCAAAACAAAGGCCTGGAGTAGATGAATTCATTCATTCACTAGATGTGGTTGGATATCCACCATGGCCAGGCTCTAAAAACTGAGGGTGCAATGTTGAAAAAGCCATCGTGGCCACCCCCGTGGATGATCTCTCAACCCTTCCCAGAGCTATGATGCTATTGGCACATTTGTAGAGTGCAGTTCTCTTTTACACCTCAGCTCATTAGGACAAGATGTGATTTTAACCACAGTATTTGTTTCTCCATATTTTAAAAAGTCTGCCTGTAATACTGATAGAATGGCCAGCCAAGATGTACTAGTAGCCGGCTGCTCACTGAGGGCTAGATTCTGGAGATAGGAATGCACTGAATTGTATCATCCCTCCCTGCCTCTGGCTAGTCCCAATGGTCTAATTTCTCCTGCACATTCAGGCTTGCATGAAAGGGTGTCTGTTTCCTTCTTACCTGCCTTGGACTGGGGATAATATATGGTCATGCACCCCAATGCAAACAGAACAAGACTATCAGGTACATTATGCCATGCTGTTTGAATGTCAGGTACTCTACTAAATATGTCCAGACAGCGTTCCATTAAAATCCTCATTTAACCATATGAGTAGGTGCTATTCATTACCCTCTCCTCCTGATCTCATTTCACACTTCGGAAGCTAAGGTGCAAAGCAAGTAAGGGACTTGTTCAAGATGACAGCAAAGAAGTGGCAAGAGCCAGGGTTTAAAACTCAAGGTTCTCTGACTTGCAAGTCTGTGTTCTTAAGCCTAATGCAGCAATGCTTCTCATGTTCAAAAGAACTCTGGGCTTAGACTATTGACCCTCACACTGCGTAATCAATATATAAAATCCTGAGCAAGTTTACCAGCTTCTCAGGGCCTCAGTGTACTCATCTAGAGAACAGAACAACGGTAACACTTATTCTCCCTACCTCCCAGTATTGCTAAGGGGATCACATGACAGAGGTGCTCCTTGCATGATCCAATCATCTATGCAACTATCCATATAAGCATACATCCGTGCATATCTATATACAGACGATATTGCTGAGCATCTACCCTGTGCTGGGAATATGCTGGGCACTAGGATGGATGATGATGAAGGCTACTAAGATGATGTATGAGAAGATGCTTTTTGAAATGGAAAAATATTAGTTGTTGCCTTCTGGAAAAAGAGTTTAAGCTAACTTCCTTATTTATTCACTCATTCTACAGTGAGCTCTCTATGCATAGGGCATTGTACCAGTGACAAGTGCTACAGATGACAAAAAGAGTATCCATAAGAGACAGGGATGCATAGATGAAAATGGCATTTCTTATCACGTATTAAGCCATCATTTTCTATCATTTTCAAACACACAGCTGCCAGGAGCCTTAAGGCGGTGTTAATATGCTAAGTAACACTTTGCATGAAGGTGAAGAATTACTGAAGGCAGGAAAAAATTTAGGTGATTTCAATTTCAATTAATTTTCCACAGTATCTCAAGAACTGATGAAAGTTTCTGAGGAGGTGGCAGTGCACCAGGACCAAGATGCTTCTCTGAACCCTGGCCCTCCTTTTTGGAGTGACTTATCAATAGATGAAAATGAAAGCAGCTTTTCTCCCTTGCTTCTGTGGTAAGTATTCATACAGTTTCCCTGGCTGAAAGTTGGATTTTTAGGCAATTGTTCAGAATCCATGGCTCTAGGTGGCGTGAAGATTCCCTATAATTGAGCCAGAAATCACCTACCTACTCTACCACATGGAAAGCATCTCTTTTCCATTTGGGCTTTTCCCAATTGGCTCACAAAGGTCATAGTTCTGGTCTTGTGTGGGTGTTGAGGGCAGAGGTAGGCGAGGTGATCATGTACATAATAAAAGCTAAACCAAGATCTTTTTTATTTTAAATACTGGAGGAGCAACAGACTTAAGAGAAACAACCTAGACCCCATCCCCTCTTAAAAAATGTTAAGATTATACAGTGTTTCCCAATAGGAAAAGCTATGCTTCAAGATGGTTCCCTAGGGGCTGGGGTTATAGCTCAGTGGTAGAGCCCTTGCCTCACACATGTGAGGCACTGGGTTTGATCCTCAGCACCAGATAAGAATAAAATAAAATAAATAAAGTAAAGATATTTTAAAAAGTGCTTCTGTAACATTAAAAAAAAAAAATGGTTCCCTGGAATGAATTCTCTGCCTTACCAGGTGCCAGATAGGGTCAGGATAGAGCCTTCTATTCTTGAGTCAAGCCCTCAAGAAAATTGGTGGTGAGCAATGCCAAGATTTTATTGAAAAATAGATGCTGTTGATGTTGTTTATGTGCCCAATGGAGTTGGTCCTGATGGAATTTTAATGATGGTACTACATTTCTTGATCTCTTCCACCAAGAACATTATTTTCAGAAGACAAGATGTAACACTGTAATTTATTCCCCTTATTTATTTACTCCTAAGGTATCTCAAAATTCTAGAACTTTCAAGCAGGGAGGAACTTTAAAAATATATATGATGAGTATGTAATTCATTACATGAGTCATACATGTAATGTAATGTAATGTATTCACACTTCTTGGCCATTTTCTCTCTGAAGAACTGAAAGACCTCAAATTGTCCAAGGCACTCATAAAAGTTGAATCCAAGCTAAAACTAGAACCCTTTGTTTTGGGCCTTCCTGGTTCATATCAGTGGTCATTAGTTTTCATATCAATGTCATTGAAAAGAGGATTAAAAAGTAGGTTTGTGGTCTAAAGTGGATAATTCCTCATTTGACACAAGAGTTATACACTGCAAGACCCAAATGTTGAGGCCTACAGATTTGTACAACAGCTTATTTGAAAAGTGTAATCTAATTTAGCAAGAGCAAGGATCTACCAAAGACAACTGCATACATCAGGGTTTTTCAAGAACCAATTTTAACACTGATCTGGGATTTTCCAGGTCTGGGGACCCTCAGTGTCTGTCCTTCCTATAGTGGCAGTTCACTATTGTCTAGCCATTTACCACTGAAGACACATCATGGGACCCTCCCATTTTTGCCTCACTCATCATCCCTGTTGTGAAGTTGAGTACTGTTTGTGGATTCGAGGAAGCAACACCTTCTTCAGCCAAAGTTCCTACCCAGGGAAGACATTTTTCTCCATTCTAGTTGATCGTATCACTCAGTTTGGGTTGCATGTACTCAATTCTGTGATTTTATATTATGAAATAATATAAAAGGTTTGTACCTGGGAAGTCTATATGTAGACCACCAGAAGCCATCATTTATCTACCAAATATTATATCTAATGAATCGACCACTTTGTCATTTGAAAATCCTGGGCATTGTCATAGAGATGTTACTGTTTGAAGATCTGAGTCTTAAAGATGGTTCTTCGTTGTTTACTAGAACTTTATAAGTAAGAAGAATGTCATATCAGAGTCTGAAAAAACCTTGGGGGTCATGTGATTGACCTTTCCATTCTCCCAGACTACTTTCTAGATAAGATGATGGAAACTGAGGACAGGCAATGAACTGCAGGTGCCATTGCAAATGAGAACTAAGTGCTTGTTCCAGGTCTGCTTCTACAGGCCATGTGATCTTCAGGCACTCTCTTAACCTTCCAAATGCTATAGAACTTTAACTATTAGAAACAGGCCACAACCCATTAATAATGAGAGCTATGGGGGAAAGATTGCTATCAGAAAAGTGAGAGTTGAAACAGGGTACTCTAAAGAAAGCAAAGAGATTTCAAACACTGCCCACTAAAGATTTTATATAAGACAGACAGCTCTATACCCATTTAAAATCAAAGACCCTGAGTAGCATAAAGTTTGGTTTCACTAGCTAAGTTTCAAAAATTGAAATGATTACAGATGTGCTATTATTTATTGGGCTATAGGCACTGTAGAAAGAGATCTACACACGTTCATTTATTCATGCATACATTCACTCACTTATTCATTCAATAAGCATTTCTTGAACACCTACAATATACCAGGCAGTGTTTTGGACAATGGGAATACTATAGTGAACAAGAGCTCTTGATCTTTCCAGACCTCTTGCTATTTTTATTATAGTGGGGGAGATAGATAATAAGCAAGTAAACAAATTCAAATAGACTTCTAATTTATGCAGATTTTTTTTCTCAATTTCTTCTGGAAATACTGATATAATAGCAAGAGCAAAGCATAAACCCACAGGGCAAAGAATGCAGGAGAAGATAATACAGGATTATCAGCAGACCACTGAAGTTAAAAAAATGTTGGAAAACAGAAGGACATAGGGGAATTAACTCAGTAGACCAAAGAAAGGTGATACATATGTCTGTAGCTAGGAGAAACATGACAATACATGCTATAGGACTCCCCAGAAGATTAGGACTCAGGGGCTAGTAACTCTGATAGTAAGGGTACATGGAAGGGACAAAAGTAGGTTTAGGGGAAAAGGGCAAAAAGCATGTCTAATGCACATGATTACCCATAGATTCTACCCATTACCTCACACAATAAAACAACTGTCATCTTGGCACTTTCCTCCTAACAGTCCACAGATGCTTGGCAACCAGGAAGAGAAGATTCCTCTAGGGAAAATTGGGCTAGTTCATGAAAAAGAATCACAGATGGAGATATACATGAACATCACCCCAAAAATAGCCAGGTTAGGTTCTTAACCTAGTCTTCCTATGGTGAAATCCATACACACAGGATTAGTGTTTTCCCTTTAAATTAAAGGAAAACCAAGAATCAACAGATAAATGAGGACTGTCTCTTTCTTGAGATGGAATCCAAATCAAATAGAAAAAGAAACTCCAGGGAAACACAAACAGTGTTGGGAGAAGAAAACTCTAAAAACAAAATGTAATATGTTCAGTGAGGTTAGGAAAGGTTTTACATTCATAAAACAAGAACAGAATGTCATATAAAAAGAAACATGCAAAGAACAAGAACTCTTAGATTTAAAAATATGATAGCAGTGATTTAAAATTAGGGTAAGTTTGGAAGATACAGTTATAGGAATCACCCAGAAAAGAAGAAAAAAGCAAAGAGAGAGAGAGAGAGAGAGAGAGAGAGAGAGAGAGAGAGAACGAGGAAAAACAAAGAAATAAAGAAAACAGGAAAAGTTAAGGAAATTAAAATATCAACAGAGAAGAGCTGTTACCTGATTTAAAGTGTACTTGAAAGAGAGATGATAGGAAATGAATGAGCAAAAATTATTTTTAAAATTTAAGAAAGTTTCTTGGAACTGAAGAAGCACATAGTTTTAAACTGGGAGGGTTAGTTTGAAGGTAATTGGTACAGACTGGAATAGGAGGATAAAAGGTTCCAAGAAAGATATCTTCAAGAAAAAGATTATATTTAGACTCAGAGGGACTTTTTCACAACCACATATGGGTAGCACCCATTACCCATATTATTATTATCCTTATTATTATTTTAATTTGTGGAAATCAAGGCTAAGAGAAGTTAAAGCCTTTCTCCAAGACCACACAATTATTAGTAGAATTGGGAACTTAAACCCAGGTCTGACTTCAAAGCATGTTCCCTGAACTATAACTTGATATGGCCTGAGACCTCTGAGACTCTGATTTTACTTAGTGATCCTGCCAAATATGTGCCAGGGTCTAACAATGAAGAGATGTGGAGTAGGGTGGGGTCATTCTTCCTAATTCTTCCTTCAATCCTAGAAACAGGGCCACTGTCACTGCTAGATTTGGGAGTTGTAGATCCAAGTTGGGGAAATTCTGGAAAGTGAAACTCAGTTTTGAGCCGTATGACTTGAGGAAAGGTGAGCTTCTCCAGTGCAGAAGAAAGATCTCTACTTTACTTGGTCATGGGCTTAAGGATTTGGCTTCCAGGGAGACCCCCACAATCACCATAGACTTGCTTGAAGTAGAAATTTTACCGGAGTTCCAAGGAGACAGACTTGGTGTTGGGATTCTTTTGATTCCTTATGTTGAAGATAAATTTGGGAATCAAGCATGTTTCTTTTAGAGTTCTGAATAGCTCAGGAAGCACAGCCAATGTGATTGACAGGTCTCAATCACGCTGTCAGTGAAATGCCCAAAGGAAAATCATTCTGGGAATCAAGAGCTCTCAGATTCGAATTTCAGCAAATGTTATGGTTTAGATATAAGGTGTCCCCCAAAATGACCCATTCAAATCTCTACCAATCTGGATGATTCCAAGGGTCTAAATCTAAACTGACTGTTTCCAAAGTCCACATTCTCAAGGGAACTACCCCCAGCAAATGCTTCATTTCCCTCCGTTCATGTCATCTAAAGTGACGGAGTGGTCTCACGGGGTAAAAAAAAAAAAAAAAAAAAAAATGACCTGCAGTCCAAAGCAGCCTCCTTATAGAGGAACCCCAGCAACCCATCTGCCTAGAGCGGCACCAGTTTAATAATCAACCCCAAATACTCAGCGGTAAAGAAGAATGAAATTATGGCGTTTGCCAGCAAATGGACAGAACTGGAGACTATCATCTAAGTGAAATAAGCCAATCCCCAAAATCAAAGGCATGCAATGCTAACACACAATAAGGGATTGGAGAGGGAAGAATAGAAGTTCATTGGATTAGACAAACAGGAATAAAAGGAAGGGAGGGAGGATGGGAATAGGAAAGACAGCAGAATGAATCGGACATAATTTTCCTATGTTCATTATGAATACACAACCAGTAAAACTCCACATCATGTATAACCACAAGAATGGCAAGTCACACTCCATGTATGTATGATATGTCAAAATACAGTTTACTGTCATGTATATCTAAAAAGAACAACAACAACAAAAATGTCCTTTCTCCCAAGTTATTGGAAAGGCAGGCCAAACCTCAAAGCCTTGGGTAAGGCTAGGAAGAGATCTCTTTTTTTGGCCGCTGAAGACCCAAGATGTTGATGTGAAACCCTTTACTTGTTCTGTTCGTCAAGAAAAAACATTCATTCTTTGCGCTGACTTTTCTAAAAAGTTTGTTCATGAAGCTGCCAAGGACGGAAAGCGGCTGGCATGCAGACACGTAGACATGAGTGGGGACTGGTCACGAGCGTGACCCCAGCGTCAAGCTCTCCCAGTCCAGCGTGTGGAGAGCTTTTCTCTGGGCAACTGCTTCTCCAATACCCCATCATTAGCCTGCTTTCTGAACTGCATACAGATTGAGTGGCTGGGGGAAGAGGAGTAAGAGAATAATTCCAGAAGCAAAAATTATGCAGCTGTCTCTAACCAGAGAGACAGCAAGATCACCAACAGAGAACTGGCAAAGAACTGTGAGCATAAAAAGCTTTAAATTCTTTCCTACAACGTCATAGATCAAAAAGAAAACCATCAAGCAAAGTATCGTTCACTCACCAGACTTCCATATTTTTCAAGTATTGACAATACTTGATCCTGACTAATGGTGAGCTATGCAATGGTGTCCACCTTCATTTTAGGATCTGCAGCTCAGGTCCACTTTCAGGGACTAACTGGTCTCAATCACATTGTTAGCTTCATACCCAAAGGAAAGGCACTCTGGGAATCAAGAGCCTTCAGATTTCTGATGAATTTGGAGCCACATTGCCCAAAGCAAGCAAATGTACAAATGTGGCTGTTTTTACCCAAAGATGCCTTATTGTATTTGTAGTAAGCTCTGACTTTTAAGTTAATACTTGTGTATAATGTTCAGTTGAGGTGTTAAGATTGTTCTGCTAGAATAGCAATTATCAGGACAAGTCGCAATAAATGTTGGCGAGGATGTGGGGAAATAAGTTCACTCATACATTGCTGGTGGGACTGCAAATTGGTGCAATCACTCTGGAAAGCAGTATGGAGATTCCTTTGGAAACTTGGAATGAAACCACCATTCGACCCAGTTATCCCACTCCTGGGTTTATACCCAAAGGTTTTAAAATCAGCATAGTACAGCAATGCAGCCACATGAATGTTTCAAGAAGCTCAATTCACAATCATCAAGCTATGGAACCAACCGCGGTGCCCTTCAACAGTTGAATGGATAAAGAAAATGTGATATATATGTAAGTATATATATATATATATATATACACACACACAATGGAATGTTACTTAGCCGTGAAGAAGAATGAAATTATGGCATTTGCCAATAAATGGATGGAACTGGAGAATATGATGCTAAGTGAAATCCTGGGTTTATACCCAATCCCCAAAAAACAAAGGCCAAATGTTCTCTCTGATACATGGATGCTAACTCACAACAAGGGAGGATAGGGAGAGGAAGAAGAGAAGTTTATTGGATTAGACAAAGGGGAATGAAGGGAAGGGAGGGAAGATGGGAATATGAAAGACAGTAGAATGAATCAGACATAACTTTACTATCTATTTAAAAATATTTATTTATTTGTTTTAGTTGTACACAATGCCTTTATTCGTACGTGGTGCTGAGGATTGAACCCGGGGCCGCGCATGCGCTAGGAGAGCATTCCGCCGCTGAGCCACAACCCCAGCCCTAACTTTCCTATCTTTATATATGAATACATGATCAGTGTAACTCCACATCATATAAAACCACAAGAATGGAATTCTAATTAGAATAAGTTATACTCCATGTATGTATAATATTTCAAAATACACTCTCCTGTCACATATATCTAAAAAGAACAACAAAAGAGATTGTGCTGCTAAACCTAGCAGAGTTAGTGACAATATTGCAGGCACAAAATAATTTCTTAAATAATAATCTACGTTTGTGGACAATGCCCTTTCTCACAGTCTAGTTCCCAATGGCCTGCTGACTCCACCAAAATTCTCCCAAGCATGCTGCGGTCTTAAAGCATTCTCCCACTACTCCTGTGGCTGTAGACCCGGGCCCAGGCCATATTGCAACCAAGGTCTCCTGTCAGCCTTTCTCCTTGGTACCACCCTCTCTGAAGCTCCTGTATGCATTTGGGAAGATGGCATTCTCCGCATTTACAAGCACAGGTGAGCAGGGGTTAAGAGCCACCACCTGCTCCACCCATCCAGCTTCATATTAAATGGGACTAGTTAAAAACAACAAAATAAAAGTCACCTAAATAATCCTAATACACAGAGAAGACCATTATACATAGTGCAACAACTGTTACCTGCAGAAATCTTCTCAATATGTGTTATTTTAAATACTTTATAGATTACTAATTTGATAGAGAACCCCAGGAACTGAGGACCTGCATCTCAGATTTAAAGAATGACGGCCAGTGAAGATTAATTAGCAACCAGAGTGTTCATACCTCCATTGCAGTTTTATTTAGGTAATGAAAAAATAATTTGATTTCAAAAAAGGTAGTTTCAGGAAACTCTGGAGAAGCACACCCACAATGTAAAATGACTCATCTCTATCATGTGTGCTTTTGCCAATAATGACACTAATGACAGACAGGGAGGGTGCCCTCAGTTTCCTAATGCTTACCCTCCAGTCAGCCCTTTTCTTCTAAGGAAGTTGAATTTCCAGGCTCAGAGGCATGGGGTGTCCTAGCTGTCTACTGATGCCACTCACAGACTCTTCCTTGGAAAACTGCAACTGAGGGACACTCATCTAATTTTATTTTGACTTGGGTTATAGAAACATTGTTTTTGTAGTTGTTGAATCCAAAATGGTTGGTAGTTTTTGAGATAGTTTAAAAGCTCATGATGTCCTTTTACTCCAACTGTGGAAATATTTGAGTTGGTGGCCCACAAACAAGACCAGTAAACATATGGAATTTTTATCAAATCTCTTAAAACAAAGACGCTTCAAACAGTCCACTTTTCTTCCCAAAGGATCCCATCATGATGAAGCCACAAGCTCAGAACAAGAATGGCTTTCAAGTGCATTGTGACCTGGGCGACAGGCAACTGACCCTGGTGAGCCTCTCATCGTGGTTTTTTCTTTAAGAGAATCTAATCTGTAATTGTAGTGTGCTTCAGGAGGTCATCACCACTAAGACCTTTACCTTAGGGACACATACTAATGCCTTTACTGTATTTCTAAAGTATTAAATCACTCATTAGCATTATTACTCGAGTCTAAATCACTGTCTTTCTTTTAGGATACATCCTTTTTCCTCTTCTTTCTTCACTAATGTCTTCATGTCATGTGTGTGTGTGTGTGTGTGTGTGTGTGTGTGTGTGTGTGTGTAATTTTTTTTTTTTTTTAAATAGCAAAGGCATGTCACTGGCATGGTACTCACTTCAAAAGGCAGAGTGAAAAGTAATTCCCCCGCGTGACCCCAGTCCACCACATGCCTGGTTCCATCTTCCAGGTAGGAGTTACTGGTATTCAAATTCTTTTTAAAATGAGAGAGACCAAAATCATGCCAGATTTTCACTGAGTATGCAGTTAATGCTGCCGATAGCAGGTGGAGGGATATCTGTTCTTGCCTTCAACACATCCCACTCTTTCCTCCCTAACCCCAATAGAACTGGAAATTTTTCTAATAACCTGGAAACAGAATGATCCTGAAGTGTAATCCAGCCCTGTTCCTTCATAAAGAAGTAGGAGTCCCCAAGAGTTTCAGATCACACAGAGGTAGAAGTGGTGTGAATTTTCTAATCCCCTGCCCTTTTCACTAGGACACATTATGTTTCTTCCAAATGCTCTGCACTCTTGGGACCAGTCACACTTTCCTGGCCTGTATCTATATGCATAGACTCATTTATCCCTCCTAAGTCCTATTCTGTTATTTAAAGATCATTTAAATACATTTGAATAATCTTATACTTATTATCCCTCATTTAAAAAATTATTCCTGTTAGTAATGGATCACAAAGAAGCAACACTGACCAATTTTAACCCGTTCTTTACTCTTTCTTTTTAAAATCTGACCCATGTTAGGGCATTTAGTAAGATATATCGCTGAAACCATCCTTAAGGGGATACTGGGATTTGTAGGATGCTGGGTCTTTATACAGTTCAATCAAAGTAACCTGATTTTAATTTAGTATATTGGAATAGCTTTGTCCTAGGGCTGCTCCAGGGATCCTATTCCCACCATAGTTACTTCAGAGCCTGGGCAGGTGGAAAAAGCTCCTCTTAACCACGAACAAGTACAGCATCAACACTAATAAGGGCTCTCTCTTGTTGAGCATCTCCTACTGGGATCCACACCACCACCCTAAGAAGCTTGCTAACCTCATCTTCACTTAGCCAACTTGCTTGACCAACCAGTGCTCTCCATTCCCTTTAAACTGCTTACTGTGTTTGTGGCTCGTCACCTCCTCCAGGACTGTAATTTACTTGGGCCCTTCTGCTACCACCAGTTGACTTGCAAGTGTACTAAGAGTCCACTGAATTTGTTCCTATAGCAGTTTATACCAGTTGTACTTGTTTTAAACAATTTTGAAAAGAATTATAGAAACAATGATGTATGACTTATAAATGTCAATTTTTTCCATGAAATTAGTTTTAATGCATGAAAACTTGCTTAAATGCTTTACAAATATTAATTTTTTGCTTAAAAAACTCCTATTGAATTCAGTGTGATTGAGAAAACAATAAGCTAAGTTATAAAAAGAAAAACCAGAATCTAGAGAGACTTTTGTGCTGTGATTGTTTTTTGCAAATATCTCCAAGCTCCGATTTTATTTTAAAGAAATCAAAGACAATAATCCACTTAAGAGTGTGCTTTTTTCAGGAAAGAGCAACCTTTCAGAGGCCCTAGTTTCAAAGAAAGGGCCATGGCCCTATGCAAAAAACTATGAATGGATGTACACACTTATGTTTTTTATTAAAATAATGCCTAAGGTCTTAATCCTTATAATTCCCTCACATTGAACATACCAACTACTCACCCTGATCAAGTCAACTAAGAGGCTTTCCTGCTGAAATTTGTTCCCCATTTTATGGATGAGGAAAGAGGATTTAGAGATCCAGTAACTTATCTGTGGCCTCACCTAGTTATTTGGTGGAGCTGGTCTTTAAAGCTAACTTGCCTGACTCCAAAGCCATATTCTTCATGGTTGATACTGTAAACTTGAATATCTAAAATGCCTCAGCCTTATAATTCCCACTGCTCTGGCTTAGGTGGGGCTGCTCCCCACTGTCCCCCAGAATTTCATGTGTTAGAAGTTTGGTACCCCAGTGTTATTGTAGGAGATAATGTAGGACCTATAAGAGGTGGGGCCTGGGTTGGGAATATAGCTCAGTTGGTAGAGCGCTTACCTAGCATGCACAAGGCCCTGGTTTCAATCTCCAACACTACATGAAAAAAAAGATCTGAACCTGGGGTGGACTCAGCAACACATTAAAGGCAATAAATGCTTAAAAACAAAAACAAAGAAAAAAAAAGGTCTAGTAGGAGGTCTTTAGGTCAATTGAAGGTGCTGCCCTTGCAAAGAGATTAGGGTAGTTTTCATGTGACCCAATGTCTTTTTTAATGAAGCTAGCTTTTTCATGTGTTTTATTACAGCAATGAAAAGCTGATTAATACAATTTGTGTATGTGTGTGTGTGTGTTGGCGATTGAACCCAGGGCCTCATGCATACTAGGCAAGTGCTGTATCACTGAGTCATATCCCCATCCCACAAATGTCTTACTGAGCCAAGTAGATGATTAAAGTATAAAATAACCCATTATAAACCATTTGGACCCATATGGGTTTTTCTGGACATTTCTGAAAGGACATATCCCAGCAAAGTTAGTTGTAAAACCAAACTTTCAAGAAAACCCTGTTCCCTCACAGACTCTACTAATTGGAATTGGCTTATAGAAATGGTCCAAACCTTTGGCAAGGAATGATGACTCTAAAGTATGTTGGGAGCTTTAGCCTTTTTCAAGCCCATAGAAAAACATTTCTATCATTTTCTAGATTTTGGAACCACCTGCTTATCTTGCTTTCCCATTTATTTTCCTCCTTTCTGTTTCTGGTGGGGCAAGGGTCTCACGTGTTGCTTAATCTGGGGCTCAAACTCATAATCCTCTTGCTACGGCCTCCCAAATATAGTTGGAATTACAAGCATGCACTATCATACCCAGTTTTGCTTCCCTACTTCATACCCTTCTCTCAATCAAATTTCCTGATACCCATGTTTTACCTTATGCAATGTTAAGTGCTGGGTGGGGAAGAGGGGATGATAGGATGATATTTGATGTGTAATAGGCAGAAAGTATAGCCCAAATAATAGTAATTACTGCCACCAAGACTTACCCTCACCTTGACATCTGAAACCTTGAACTTTGGGGGCTTAATGTGCTTTATTAAAGATATCAAAGATACATATAAGCTACATTGACAACACATCTTTCTTCAGTGTAACTTGGGTTTGCCCCTGGAAATCTTTAAACTGAAAAAAAAAAAAAAAGTAAGCAAATGCAAATTTAAAGTTTTCCATTTGTTTGTGGAACAGCTGGTGTTAGAACATGACTCTCAATCTTGTGAAATAATAGAAATCATAATAAGACTATAGGGCTTCAAGATGAATTTTAAAGATGCCGTCTTGTTCATCCCCTGTCTCCTCCCCTCTATCAGCCTGGTCCAGCTTGAGGCATTTATTCCAGCCAGAATCCATCCTATTTTTAAAGTATGGTAGAGAATGAGAACACAACGGTCTACCTCTGTAGCTCATCTAGTGTTTAATAACCCTCGCTGTCATTAAAGTCTAAAAAAATCCTCCCAGATGGGGAACAAGTGACACAGCCTCATGACCCAAGGTGCACACAGCCCATAGAGATCTTTCCCTTTTCCCAAGCAGTGGGATCTCTGGTGTACAATAAGCTAGCAGGCTTCTTGCTTACTACAGTGTTTTTCTGACTGTTCTTCTCCAGGCCTAAAAAACAAACAATAGGCATTATGAGGAAAAACAGGGCCCTGTAACCCCTCTGGACTCTTGGAAAAGGGAGAAGGGTTCATCTGTGTCAACACTGGGTCCTCTGAGACATCCCCAAGCTGTCTTTACAACACAGTATGTATTAGGAAGGCCAATGCCATACTAAAAAAAGTTTCCCCAAAAGGGAAGGAAGCTAAAGCTAAAAATATATCATGCCAGCTGTTATAAATGCTTCTCTTTGAAGAGCAAATGAGGGGTTAAGGAAATAGTGGAATTTTTCAGTTACATTCCGGGGGGAGGAAGAAATTTTCCACCAAGAAAGAAAGTCTGTTGGTGAAAGACAAAATAATTACATGAAAATTTACAAGGAACTCCAAAAACTAGACCACTGGCCCTGTTAGGGTGGGGGAGGACTCACAGCCCACAGGACAGAACCAGGGTCTTCAGATCTTTATACTTCCTTTTCAGTCTCCAAAGGTCACTTGTAAAGACCTCTTTTCTCACCAGGGCTGCCTAAAGCAGCTGCATCCTGTCCTCTGTTAAATACCTGTGTTCTGATGGTTTCTTGCAAGCTGACTGGCATGAGCTCGAAATGGCTTGGGGACTTGTAAGAAAATGGGCAGGGGAGAAGGAAAAGGAAAAAGTTAGGGATCCCCGAAAGAGCTGGCCCTGATTGCCTAAAGAAGTGATGGAAATGCAGGATTTTTTTTTTCAAGGTAAAAATTGGGGTGGGGTATTCACTTGTATCCCTCTTCTCATCAGCTGAAATGGTTTTGCTTCAGAGGTTGGCTCTATGGGTTCTGATAGACATCCCTTCCATAAGTGGAAGGACCACTCAGGAAGGCCCATAACAAGAACCATCATTATCCCCCCTCCCCCGATTCATGCACATAAAAATCCAGGTACCAGAAGCCCCAAGTAATTCTTTTTTAACTTTCAATTTTGAAATAATTATAGATTTACAAGAAATTTCAATAATACTACACAGAAAATTATCATGTACCCATTACCCAGCTTCCTCCAAAGATGACATCTTACATAATCACATTTCATTATCAAAACCAGGAAACTGACATTAACACAATACAACTGACTAGACCATAGGCCTTACCCAGATATTGGCAGTTTTTAAATGTACTAATTTTTTGTATGAACTTATGTATATAACTCTACGGCATTTTATCACAGGTATAAATTTATATAACTACCTATATCTCCCTAGTCAAGATCATAGTATGTTTTTAAAGGTCTGTTGGTATTAAAGCTGACTTGGTAAAATAAGTCACAAAAAGAGTAATAATAAATGTCATTGCCTACTAGAGGGAGGGCATCATTTGGGAAGGGTAAGAGGATGGTATGAAGAGGAGCTGAAGGGTGAAATTGATCAAATAATGTTACATGCATGTATGGCTATGCCACAACAAACACCTCTATTCTGTACAATTCTAATATACCAATAAAAAATTTAAAAGTTGCTGCAAAAGATTAAGACAGAAGGCTAACTGATCAATATTTAGTGAAAACATTTAGCGAATATTTTGCTAAATATTTAGTGAATTCCTAGGGACACTTTCTCGTTTATTTTGGAAATTCATTATTTTTGTGAACATCTGTCTAGTGAGCCCAGGAATTTATTAAGTCCCTACTGTTCAGCAAACATTTATGGCAGACTGGGCAGACAGGCTTGAGTTTGCATGCCGTCTCTTATTGAATTATAGTGGCTGCCTAGGGGGACAGATTGAGGGGGATTCGAGGCCAAATCTGGGCTTAGCAAGAAACAGCCATTATCTAACAGAGAAGCTTTACCACAGGAGAGGGGCTGTCGACTGCATGCCAGGAATTTGCCATCTCCAAAATTTCTGTGCCTTCTTGGGCCGCACCATGTTCTGGGTGTTGGGAAAGAGGACTAAAGAAACACAACCCCTGAGTCTAAGGAGTTCTTAATTGGGGGTGTACATGTTCTTCATCAGGAGCCTGTGGGACCAGATAGGTTCTAGGTGTTGGGTGCCACAAACCTTACACAAGGTTTGTTCAACTTTGTTTTAGCCTTCATGAGTGATTCCAAATATAGGGTGCCTAGAACCTGGCTTAGCATGGCTAGGTTTGCTTCCTGTTTGAAGTCTGCTACACAAAAGTAAACCACTCATGAACAGAAAGTGTTTCCCAGCTTTCTGAAGTGCTTTCGAAACTCTCTGGTGTGGACGTCAGCACCACCCCACTTACCCCAGACTGCCTGTCTGAACCTTTTCTACATTTCACTTGGCAAACCTGGACCTGGAAAAAAACTGAATGGAGTGAACTTGTTTCTGTTGAAATCCTTATAGTACTTGATTCTTCCCAGTATTCCTTACATTTCGCTTTTAAATACACTGACCTTTGCTAGCCCAGCGTGAGGAAAGAACTCAGAAACTTTGGGTACAAAACGATTCCGAAGTGCTCCATTTGATCTGCCTACTTTATAGATTCATGGTATGGTTTAGAACCTTAGTATTTATTTTATTAATCTTAATAATACTTAACTTTTTTTCTGATAAAAAGAATGCATTTAACAATTTCTGGTACTGTAAGACCATAAAAAAGTAAATTAATAATAGTACTCACCAATATACTGTTTACCACATACTGGGTATGATTTAAAATTCTCTAAATAATTGTTAACTCATTTAGTCCCTTTAATGCATGATGTGGGCATTATTGTCATGGTCATTTGACAGATGAGGAAACAGGTGTGGAGAGGTTGAGTCACTTAACCTTCCTAGTTGCTTTTGCTCCTTTCCTTTCTTTTCTAAAGCCTTCGGGTTGAAGTGTCAGGCTGAGAGTCCTTGGTCATCTTCTTTATATTTCTGCCTTGGTAGTCTCAAAGCTTTCAATACCACCCTTTGTGCTGGTAACTCCCAAACATCTATCTCAGATTCATCCTCTCTCCCACACTACATATCCATGTATCCAGCTGCCTACTCACCACCTCGGATTCTCTATCAGATATGCCAGATTCATCACACATGACACTGAGCTCTACTTGATAAAGACTTTCCCCATCTCTGCTGATAGCAACACTATCCTTCCAGTTGCTTAAGCAAAAAGCTCTAGACTCATTCTTGAATCCTCTTCTGCATGCTTATTTACTCTTCAGGGAATATTGTTAGCTCTACTTTCAAAATATTTGTAGACACTGACTGCTTCTCACCCTCCTACTGTCACCATCCTGGTTTGAGCCACCATT
This sequence comes from Tamias sibiricus, assembly GCA_025594165.1. Classification (NCBI taxonomy): domain Eukaryota; kingdom Metazoa; phylum Chordata; class Mammalia; order Rodentia; family Sciuridae; genus Tamias; species Tamias sibiricus. The sequence continues at coordinate 54,009,803 of CM046659.1, forward strand.
GTTGCTTGCCTGCATCACTGCACCAGCCTCTTAACGGATCTTCCTGTTTCTGTCTTTGCCCTGCTACAGTCTTTTCATAGCATAGCAGTCAAAGAGATCTCCTTCAAACTGAGTCAGGTCATACCACTTATCTGCTGAAAACCCTCCAGTAGCTTCCTGGTTTGCTGAGAGCAAAACACAGAGGGCTTGGAATGGCCCGTACTATCTAGTGGAGTCCATCCCTCCCAGCGATCTCTCCACCCTCTCCGACCACGTTCACCTCACTCACTCCCTTTCAGGCACCAGCCTTCTTGCTTTCCCCCAAATAAACCAGGCATTCTTTTATCTTAAGATCTGTGTTCTAGCTTTTTCCCCCTGCCTGGAATATTCTTTTCTGTAGATACTTGGCTAACTCCTGCAACTCCATCAAGTCTTTGATCACATGTCACCTTCTCAATGAAGTCTACATCTTGACTATCCTATTTCATAAGATAGCCACCTCACTACTGGGCCTGATCCTTATTCTACTGCTTTTCTTATTTCCACATCACTCACCGATCTCATCAGTCTCTGATGACCTGTATGATTTACTTATACATTATAATTTACATCCACTGGACTGCCAAGCTGCACCAGGGATGGCAACTTTGCCTTATCACCTGATATGTCCCAACTACCTCAAGCAGGCAAAGCCTATAGAAGGAGCTCAATAAACATTTTCTAAGGAATGAACACATAAGTGAACCAATGATGTCCAAATAAGTACTAAATCTAAATCCTGATAACTCCACCTAGGACACTTCCGGGATCCATTCCTCCTGCTCTGTATCTGCTCTCATCATAATGATGCTTTTATTATTTCACAATTGAATTTTTGAAACCCACTGACTCATCACTTGCTACCCATCTGGTTTTGCCCACAGACGACCAACCCTGTGGACAGCACTGCTCCCATGCCCGTGGTGTAAATGCCTGGCCTCCTTAGGGGCTTTCAGATCCCTCCCCCTTTAGTCTACTTTCACTGCCTTCCTGTGCTCCCTCTTTTCCTTCATGAATCTTTCCTTTCTCTTCCCTGTCTTCCAACCCTACCTGCACACTACCAACGCCACCTCGCTGTTCGCAATGCATATTCCAGCTTGGAGTGCTACCACCAAAATACCCCTCCCTCTTTCCACACTAGCCCACTTTCTACTTACTCTGGCAAAGGTTTTCTTAACCCTCCAGTTCACGAGGATCTTTCCATCCCATACATTCATAGCACTTACCATGAAAACCTTATGGTTTGAATGTGCCTCCTGAAGTCCATGTGTTGGAAACTTAATTCCCAATTCAACGGTAATAAGGGTGTTACCTTCAAGAGGCAATTAGGTCACAAGAGCTCTGCCATCGTGAATGGATTAATGATAATGATCATGGGAGTGGGTCTGTTATACATGTGAGTTTGGCCCTCTTGTGCTCTCTTGCCATGTGATGCCATCTACCACAATATGCTGCAGCAGAAGGCCCTCAGCAGATGTGACCCTTCAATCTTGGACATCCCAGCCGCTGGAACCATAGCCAAATAAACTTATTTAAAAATATAAATTTATTTATAAATTACGCAGTCTTTGGTATTCTGTTGCAGCAGCACAAAACAGACTAAATCAGACCCTCCTCACCTCATTCAGCTGACACTAATCCTACATCTCAGAGTAGCTCTTAGAGTATTATTTCTTACTACCCTTTTATAAAACTCTTTGTTATGTGAAATTTCTGTGCATAATAAGTCAGGGAAAAAGGAATATTTAATTTTTAATTTTGAGACTGATAAGTCTTCTTTCTCCAGTTATGTTATAGGCTCTCTAAAAGTTAACATAGTGCTTTAAGCTTCCTAGGGATTCAAACAGTGCCAGGCACACAGTAGGTAGACTGCAAGTATTGGAGTGGGGTTAGTCAAATGATTTCCAATCTATACAGGGAAGGAGCCACAAATGCTAAGGAACTTTGTTGAAAGTACAACCACCAAATTGGGGGAAAGGAGTGGATCAGTGGAATAAACCAAGATTAAAAACTAAAATACAGCTATAAGGGGGTAGCTTTCTATTTAAGCTACATTAACTGTCACTTATATGGCTGATAATTGGAAAATATGCAGCACTGATTTCAGTTTTTGTAATAATGTTTTGTATAGATATTCTTTTCCACTTTGATAAGAAATGTTGCTCTTCAGTGCAGTAGAAGTAGTTGTAAGTCCAACCCATTTTTTATTGCTGTGGAATGGCCAAAAGTCACAGCATCTTGAAGGTCCCAGGACTATACAGGTGGCCCCTGACTCATGATGGCCAGATTTCAAGATTTTTCAACTTCATGAAATGTACCCATACAACCATTCTGTTTTTCTCTTTTTAGACAGTATTTAATAAATTACACAAGACATTCAATAGTTTATTATAAAATAAGCTTCGTGTTAGGTGGTTTTGCCTAACTATAGGCTGCTGTAAATATTTTGAACACATTTAAGGTAGGCAGAGCTAACCTAAGACAAGATGTTCAATGGGTTAGGTGTATTACATGCTTTTTTTTTTTTTTTTTTTTGTACCGGGGATTGAACTCAGGGGCACTTGGCCACTGGGCCACATCCCCAGCCCTCCTTTGTATTTTATTAGAGACAGGGTCTCACTGGGTTGCTAAGTGCCTCGCCGTTGCTGAGGCTGGCTTTGAACTCGTAATCCTTCTGCCTCAGCCTCCCAAGTGCTGGGATTACAGAGGTGTGTGCCACCGCACCCGGCTATTAAATGCATTTTTAAATTATGATATTTTCAAGTTATGATGGGCTTACTGGGACATCATCCCATCATGAGTTAAGAGCATTCATCCTTTCCATGGCCCATGCCCAGGAAAAAGTGCTTTTATCAGCTGACCATTAGAACTGAAAGGACACAGACTCTGCTTATCAGTGTTAGTACTTTGCTCCTCACTGTTTTCCCTAGTTTCTTTCATTTATTCATGTAGCAAACACCTATTGTGTGCTTATGATTGCTGCTCTGGCCCGGGGTTGGGCATTTATATATATACTTTTACTTAGTTTAGCACAACCCTCTCAAAGGTAGATATTATGAATGCTCCCAGTTTATAAGTGGAGGCCTTGTAGGTCTGGGATTTGGACCTTGGAGGGCAGTGACACCAAAGTCCTTGTTCTTTCTACTTTGTCAAGTTGTCTCTCAGGAGAGCTCAGTGTGTGTTTGATAGAGGAGCAAATGAACAAATGACCCAAAGGTTTGCAGTTTTGTTGAACACAACCGAACCATCATAGACCATGCAGAGGAGTAAAGCAATGGTATTAACGTTATGTTAACGAGATATTAAAATTCAACATTGAATGGCATAAGTGGTTGAAAGAAACTTTCTGGAGAGAAGATCCGAGATCTTTCATCTTCTTCACTGATGCTTTCAAAGAGGGCTCCAACCCCTTTTTTCTTCCAGAGGAAGTAATCTAGCCATCTGGTTAAATCTGCAAGTCCCTTGCAACTCAAACTCACTATTATATAGGGGTTACAGGGTCAAGAAGGCAGAACAGCCATCTATGAACTTGGATTCTCTCTTCTCCACTGGGCTGGGTAGCCACAGCAAGGAATAAGTGCCTGGTTGACTACAACCAGATAACCATCTTACAGGTGCAAATCTCAAAACCTGACCAGGAGTGTATAAATCAGTTGATGAAAATGCATGATGGCTCCAGACTAATTTCAAGACAAATGATATAAGACTCAACCCCTTAAAAAATAAAAGACCAAGTTTGAAGAGGGAAGGCTGCTCAGAGCTTGCATCTCTCCCAGTTATCAAAGAATTTTGTAACAATAACTTGATCCCTTTGCTGATCCAAGAAACTTGGGCCAAGAGACTGTCATCTGCCCACGTGTGTCTGCAACCATATCCATAGCCATCACTGTCATCGTACCAAGGCTAGTGAAACTGTTCTTGCTGGATTACTAGCCTGTGAAAGACACTGACTGCCATTGGAACCTTTTACATAATAAGTTAATGATGCACCAATCACCAAATTCCCCAAATGCTCAAGTTACCTGTATCTAAATGTAAAAAAGAGAAAAAAAGAAATTTCCAAAAATCTCTTGTAGCAATATCAATACAACATCTTTATTATTTCCTTGTGTATTTAACTAAGGTGCCATTTCAATTAATGTAGTTATAATTCAACATTCTTAAATATTTGAGATAGCCCTTGAAAGAGCCTCCTTAGCCAAAGATTCAAGTGGAGGTAGAGGTCTACAGGCATCCCTGCTAACTTTTTAACATTCTCATGTCTTTTAATTGGGGGTTCGTGCATGTTGACAGGCACCTCAAGTCTAATGTCTTCCCCAAGAAAGTTATCTGGGTGGTAGCATTGTATTCATGGCACACGCACTGAGGAACACATTCGATGGTAGCTGCTTTCCTACAAATGTGGCTTTTATCTGGGTATGAATGGTGGGTTAATCACTTTGCTTGGCCTAAGTGGGAAGTCACAGAGAGGACTCCTGGCCCCAGTGCCCAGCTGTGGGCACAGCACTTTGCTTTCATGGCTAAAAGAACAGAGAGAGGGGCCGTCCTCTGCTCTGCCCTCCCACAGAGCAGTTCCTGACCCACCTCTCCTAAGATGTTAGACGGAGTGAGAGGAAGCCCACAGCATTCACACCAGGCCACAGCACAGAGCAGCATTCTCAGTTAGCAAACCTGCTCCCCCCCCTGGTGAGGAGCACAAGTGGCCCCAGACACCTGGGAATCAAACCAGGAAATGCAAGGGTGGGGACATTCCAGGGTGAATTTTGTTTTAAAAAAAGAAAAATACATATATAAAGGAAAGAAGATGCACGAAGCCCACAAGATTGGCTGGTTAACCATGGGTTAGAGTCAGGTTTACAGGATCACAGTAACTCAGTGTCTCAGTAGATCCCCAAACCCCAGAGTGAAAGACATGGGTGAAAGGCATTTCTACTTGTGGAAAAAGGATGTTTTCATCTTTCACCATTTATTTTCTCTCTCTCTTATTTTTTTTTATTGATAGTCTGTAACCCGAATTTGGACAACCCATCACTTTGACCTGCTCAGCATTTTCAACTTTCCACGAAGAGCAACCAGTATGGGGTCCAAAGAGCACTTTCCCACAGCCAATTCCCATCAGCCCTTCTCTCCCAGGGTTACAGGGTGCTCAGAGCAGACACTGTCAGCAGGACATGCCACACACAGCAAGTCACCAAACCAGAGCGCATGAAGGGGCTTCCAGGGGACTTACTTGTACTTGTGCTGGTTCCAATTGTGTTGATTGTGGTGGGGACGGATGAGGAGGAGTAGAGGGGCACATGGCCATTCTCACACCCCAGGCTTTTGTCCTGCCAGTTGGAGGCATTGATGCAAATCCCAGAGTCCCGAGAGTTCTGCCACCCGTTGAGCTTGTCATCGGAGTTCTGTCTTTGGTGATAGTAGTGCGTCTGCCCATAATCCACAGAGTCTGAGCGGCCTCGGCTCTGGCCGCCGAAGCTGGATGACGTGCGGTCCTCTAAGTGATTCAGCCACATGGCCAGAGCACTGCGGTCTTCCAGTGAAGTGGCCGGATGTATCAACGCGTAGGACAGCAGCTGCCTGCTCTCCTCGATGTGCTGGTTGTGTTCGATAGAGTGTGCCAGGATTTGGGGCAGCAGTTTCATATACTCTACTTTTGCGTCGAGGTTTCCTGGCTTCAGCAAAGGCAGGTGAGTTAACAGGAGGGAAATCACTTTATCCTTGGATTCTTGTTGCCATTGGTTAATGATTCCTGCAAAGGAAAATACACAGTGCAAATGAGCAAACAGACCCACAATGACACCAAACACCATGCTCTAAATTTAGGCAATGTCTGTGGATTAGAGCCCCAATCTATGTACCCTGGCTAAATTTTTGCAAAACAGTCTGTGCATCAGATTGGTGAACAGATCTCAGATCTTCAAAGGTCAGGTCCACTCCAATGAAACACAGATCAAAAATTCTGAGATGTTTGGGTGCTCAATCTCATTCTCATTCACATCTTCAAAGAGGTTATATCATGTTGGTCCAGATAAAATTTATAGCTGTTTTCCTTGGAAAATTCTAGGCCCACCCCCAAATGGACAGTGGAGGTAAATCTAAGAAAATCTCCACAGACAAGCCAGTAAAATCGAATACCCACATACCAGCGTCCTGGGGGTGAAGGTTGCCTCTCCGCCCCCAACATCTCTTGAGAAGAGGTTTTAACCCTGGCAAAGGGATCTTTGTAAAATAAGTAAAACTTCTTACATGGGGAAATCTATCAGGAAAAGACAGGTCTCTCCCATCTTGGAGCAGTAAGACTGCAGCTTTCTCATGAGAAATACTCAGAAAAACAAGTATGGACTCAGAGTTTGATGAGCCACGCATCCAAGACTCAGGTCTGGTGGCACCTCTTATCCCATATGCTAAATAGGCTGTTTTTCTTTATGAGAAGATCTCTTTGTTTCTATTGTGGTAAAATACATGCAGTATTAACCATTTTAAGTGTACAGCTCAGTGTCATTAAGTACCTTTGCAATGAAGTGTATCCATTTCCAGAACCTTCCATCTTCCCAAATTGAAACTCTGTTCCCATTAAACAAGAACTCCATTCTCCCTACTCCTCACCCCTGGCAAACCATCATTCTGTTTTCTGTCTCCATGAACCGGACTGTTCAAGGAACCTCTGGCAAGTGCACTCACAGTGTTGGTCATTTGGACTGCCTTCTTTTTGCCAAGTACCATGTCCTCAAGATTCATCTATGTGAAGATCTGTTTCTAGCACACTCACAAGGATCCCTCTTGTCCCCTTCCCACTCGAAACATAAGCAACACACTCTGTCTTGATTGGCTTTTGAGCAGTGGCTTATTTTGGAGGTTGCCAGTTAACCACAGGGCTGGGCAGTCCTGTGGGCTATCACACAGTATATGCAGGGTTAGAAGGGGTTCCCATACCCATAAACTACAAATGCATCCACCTATACTGTAAGGCAGCTTCAGACCTCTGGAAAGAATGTTTTCAAAGAAACTTACAGTGCTACAGTTGGGATCTTGAATGTCTCCCAAAGGTCCACGTGTTATAGGCTTATCCCCCAGCTTGATGCTATTGGGAGATGGTAGAAACCTTTAAGAGGTGAGACCTGGTAGGAGATTTTTTCTGGTTATTGGGATTATGACCTTGAAAGGGATAGTGTGACCCCCCATCCCTTTCTCCTCCCCTCTTTCTTCTTCTCAGCTTCCATGAGGTAAACAGCTTCTACCATTTGCTCTGGCCATGATGTGCTGCCTTGCCACAAGTCCAGTTGGCAACGGGGCCAACTGATTGTGGACTAGAAATTCCAAAACTGAGAGAAAAAATAAACCTTTCATATTTTTAAGCTGATTACCTCAGGTATTTAGTTACAGTGACAGAAAGGTATCTAAAGGGGCATGGTCTTTGGAGTCTGTCAAACCTGGGCAAGAGTCCCAGAACTGCCACTTAGTTTGTGGTGGAAACTTAGTTATTTCGCCTGAGTTTCAACTGCCTTGTCAGTCAAGAGTGACCAACAATCTCTTCCCCCTTCATGCCCTTGGATTAAATGAGATAGTTTCCAAAGAACCAGTCAAGTACTTGAATTGAAAGAAATTCCTTCTACTTGTCTCTGTATTAGCCGGACCCACAATAGAGTGATGTGGGTGATTTGGAGACCAAGTTTTAAAAATAATTTAGAGAAACCAGACATTGCCCAGGGGAAGTCATTAAAAATTATCAAAAGTTTGGAAAGAGGTAGAAAATAAAGCCAGGTGCTGTGGCTCATGCCTATAATCCCAGTGGTTTAGGAGGCTGAGGCAGGAGGATCACGAGTTCAAAGCCAGCCTCAGCAAAAGTGAGGCACTCAGCAACTCAGTGAGACCCCCGTGTCTCTAAATAAAATACAAAATAGGGCTGTGGATGTGGCCCAGTGGTCAAGTGCCTCTGAGTTCAATCCCCAGTACAAAATAATAATAATAATAAAAAATAAATAATAAATGGCAGCATTAAAAAAAGAAAAGAAAAAGTTCAGAGAGACAGGATTTATTGAGTGTATAGCAATATGCAGAGATGCTCGAAGCTTCAAATGGGGATTTCATTAACTATTTGAAGTTGAAATCACCAAACTGAAGCAGGTGTGGGGAGTTAGGATAGGATACAGAGAAGAACTGAAGTACCAGTACTATAAAAAGACACCAGGAAAGCCTCCAAGACTTCTGTCCTGGTGGTTTGAATAATAGAGCCAGATGATCTAGAGCAGCCTTGTTCAATAGTAATATTATGTGAGCCATACACAGAATTTTAAACTTTCTAGTAGCTACATTAAGAGTGAAAAGAATGAGCTAAAATTAATTTTAATGATATATTTGATTTAACCTGATATATCAAAATATTATCATTTCAATGTGTTATGCATGTAAAATTATGGAGACATTTTACTTTCTTTTGCTTTGTATTAAGCCTTTGAAATCCAGGGTATATTTTATCACTGACAACACATCTCAGCTGGGTCCAACCATAATAGCAGTGCCCAGGAGCTTGGTGGCTACTGAACTGGCCAGCACAGGCTGGAGACATTGGATGGGGAAGGCAGGCAGGAGGCACAGATGACCTCAGGAGGTCCCTCCCAGCTCCCTAGCTCTATATTTAGCTAATTGTCACTGGACACAAGACAACCCTGGTGCATTCTACTAGGTTCAGCCTCCCTTATAAGCAGCTCTGGGAGATGAAATCAATTCTAATGTTCTCATGCATACCTTGTGTGCAAACACCAGGCATACTTTAAATGCTTAAGATGAAGATAAAATCTATTCTGTAAGCCCAAGGGTCTAAAGAGGTACTGGAGAGAAGCAGAAGAGGCCAAGAGGAAGGTAAACCTGTATTATAGGTCAACCATGATGAGAGGGAGCCAGGGAACACCCTTGAACATGTACATTTAAAAACGGAATTTGGGAACAACCTTTAATAAAAATGCACAAGGCCGAGGAACTCCCTAGCTTTCCGCTAGGTCATTTCTCTGTTTGGATATTCTACCCATTCACAAAAGGTCAGTCTAAAAAAAAAAAAAAAAAAAAAAATTAGGAACAAAAACAGAATGTAAATAGGACTCAGAGTACAAACTAAACATGTTATCTCCATGTAACTGCTCCCTGCCAGGGATTAACCTGGGATTCAGAGGAGGAACAAACACAACAAAGAGGAAGGAAAATGAAAGGCTGCTGGCCCTGGTCCCTTCCAGGATTGAAATGACTGTATCCTGGGGACAGGGATTGGATGGGCCGTGGCATGGCCAGGAAGACAACTATGACTTTTGTTTACTACTACTGGGAACGTGAAAATAAGGTTGCCTTCTGAGGGCTAACTACACCTACTGGATCAAACCATTTCTGCTTCTGCTGCAGCTGCCATTGCTGACTGCTAACAGCCTGAGTGATTTGTGTGTGTGTGTGTGTGTGTGTGTGTGGCATCCTTCTACACCCTGTGCATTTAATTACTCATTTAATCCTCCTGAGAAGCTTGTGAGGCAGGTCCTATAACTAGCATTATTTTACAGGTGAAGACCAGAGGTGTAAATGGGGCAAAAGTTACTTGGCCCAGGTCCCTTGGCTAGTGAAGTGGCAGAATGGAGATAAGCACATGAGCTTCAAAATACATAATGGTTATCATATGCTAGAATGGTCTGCCATAAGCTATAGCTAATTTGCCCACATATGTAGTAGTTATAATACTATATAAATATATTAATAGAGTATATGGCTCAGCAAAGGAGTTGGCCAGCCAAAGAAATGTAGGAAAAAAGCGTCACAGAGATGATGTAGATGATGCTTTCTGTGGTTTTAAAATATGCTCACAATTTCTTGGATACTCCTCTCTTAGTGGAGTCTAATTTCCTGCCCTGTGTGTGCAGGTTGGATTCAGTGAGTTACTTCTAGTGACTATGACAGTGTGGAACTTCACAGGTCAGGTTATAAAAGGCACTGTGGCTTTCACCTTGCTCTCTCTCAGACTACCCACTGGGGAAAAGACAGCCACCATGTTGACAGATCATTCCAGCAACCCAGTGGGGAGGTCCTTCTGGTGAAGAATAGAGTCTCCCAGCCAGCACCAGCCCGCTAGCCATGCAAGGGAGCCCTCATGGAGGCAGAGATGACTGCAGCCCCAAACAACATTTTTTTTTTTTTTTTTTTTTTTTTTTTTTTTTTTGGTACCAGGGATTGAACTCAGGGGCACTCGACCACTGGGCCACATCCCCAGCCCTTTTTTGTATTTTATTAGAGACAGGGTCTCACTGAGTTGCTAAGTGCCTCGCCATTGCTGAGGCTGGCTTTGAACTCGCGATTCTCCTGCCTCAGCCTCCCAAAGTGCTGGGATTACAGGCGTGAGCCACCGCGCCCGGCTCCAAACAACATTCTTGAGGGACCCTGAACCAGAATCACTCATGCTCCTCATCTGCAGAGACTGTGTGCGATTACATAGTCATTGTTTTAAGCTGTTAATTTGAGTGATTACTTATGTGGCCAAAGATAACTAATATACTATCCAAGTACCCTACTAGTAAAAGAAAGCTTAGCCATTTGGCTTTGAGTAGTTCTGTCCTTCCAAGTCCTATCTCATTCTGAGATAGATCCAGGAAGCTAACCTGGTGCCACTAAGCAGTTCCCTGACTTAGCCTCCCTGTCCTTGTCAGCCTTTGGACTTTGAGTCAGCTTCCCAGGTACCTTTAGGGAGAGCATGAGGGACTCACAGAGACTTGAGGTATTTCCAGATGCAGTGGTGGTGGTTTTTCAGGGAAACTTACCAAATGGTTTCTGATTATGATTTGGCTTCCTGTGAATGCCTTCCTACAGGGAGAATATGTGCTGATTACATAAACTTGGAGTGTGTCTGGTCTCACTAATGATGGCTTCTTGAGGCAAATTAACAAGCCAGCATTGCAGGGTCCACCTCCCTGCCTTCTAGTTAGTATGAGTCAATCCCTCTGGATGAGCACCCTTGGCACTGACGAATGTGAGCATCTCTACCTTCACACGGAGGCCAGATCCCACCTGCAGGAACTGGCCATGCTGGCTAGGTCCTGCCAGCTACCCATTGGCCTTTGTTATGGTTTGGATGTGAGGTATCCCCCAAAAGCTCACATGTGAGAAGGTTCAGAGGAGAAATGATTGGGCTGTAAGAGTCTTAACACAATCAGTGATTTAATCCCCTGATAGGGATTAACTGAGTGGTAACTGAAGTGGTAGGGCGTGGCTGGAGGAGGTGGGAATTTGGGCATGGCTTCCAGTGGACTCTCTCTCTCTCTCTCTCTCTTTCTGCTTCCTGATCATCATATGAGCTGCTTCCTTCTGCCACACCCTCCACCATGATGTTCAGTCTCACCTCAAGCCCCAAGGAATGAACCCTGTTATCTATGGATGGAGACCTCCGAAACCAAGAGCCCTCAAATAAACTCTTTCTCCTCTACAGTTGTGCTGATTAGGTCATTTAGTCACATCAGTGAAAAAGCTGACTAAAACATCCTTTTTTGTTATATTCACGTCACCTTCCAGACAGCAGGGAATCTTCACTGAGGTTTATAGTCAACACATTCTCTCCATTGGGGAATACCAGGAATCCTCATAATTTTCAAATAATTGATCCCTTCTGAGATGCAATCTCGACCATAGACGCTTCAGGTACTAGAGGCTTCTAAATTTAGTGCACCTCTACACAACTCACAAACACAACCATTGCCCACCCCAATATCACCCTATTCAGGAAGCAGCATGGAAAATGGAAGTCCCCAAACTGAGGTTTGATGATGCCAATTTACCTCTATTACAGTCTCTGAATATCTCCTCTATCATTTCTCTGCCTACAGAGCAGGATGTTAAATGTGGGCAAAAGTTAATGATTTATAATTTTTAACCCAGTGACATAGAAATAATAAAAGAAAAATGTAAAGAGCTATAATTAAAGACCATGATGATTAGGAAAATGTCCCAATGATTCTTGGAGGGACAAACTATGTGTTTAAATACCAGGTCTGGTATTATTACTACACAATGGTATGTCAATGTTTAAGGGCTCCAGTTGTTAGTAAATTACCCTTAAATTGCTATTTTATTATATGCTTGTTTTCAGTTTAATAACATTTACCATAAAAGGGTTTCTCACAAGTGCATTTAGGCAATTTGCTCATGCAAGAAATGGCTGGGAATTAACTGTACACACAGAAGAACTACTGGTTGGATAAATGTGCTAAAAGAAAGGAATACTAGTGGCTCTTAAATGGTTAAATACTCCTTGGCAGAATTTATACTACAAACTCAATCCTAGACACATTAGGTACCAGAGGCTTCTAAATTTAGTGCAACTTTGCACAACTCAAAAATGGATGATAGCATCACATAGCAAGCATTTGATAGGGATGTGAACTGATACAGGGCACCCAAAAAACCTGGGAGAAGAACAGCAAATGCAACATGGCAAACAGTGGGATCTTATGTTGGCACTTGCACTTGCCTTTTGTCTCCTAAGGTATCCTCTGGAGCTGAGAGAAGACTTCCCATAATTGGGCAAAGCCCTCAAGTGAGGTGGATTAGATCAGTTGTGATGGGGGACCCAGATAGTCAGGGTTACTGAGCTTATATAGCTACGAGTGGTGTTTCAAACAAATACAAAGGATTAAGATGATATAAACCCTCTTCCTATGAAGCTCAGAGGATGATTTCTGGCTTCAAAGATGCCCTCATGCATCCTCTATGTACCCTATGTACTTTTCCTCCCACAATGATCATGGCAAGTCTGTGTGACCAACAGAATGTGGTAGAGGTATTCTGATATTAGGTCATAAAAGGTACTGCAGCTTCTAGGGGTTGGGATTGTGGCTCAGTGGTAGAGCACTTTCCTAACATGTGTGAAGCACTAGGTTTGATTCTCAGAACCGCACACAAATAAATAAAATAAAGGTCCATTGACAAGTTAAAAAAAACAAATAAAACAAAAAAGGTGCTGCAGCTTCTACCTTCCTTTCTTGGTTCATTTGCTCTGGGAAAAAATCAGCCACACTGATTGTGAAGATGTTTGGGCATCCCAGGGAGAGGCCCATGTGGGGGGCAGATTCAGACTCCTGCTCACAGCCAAAACCAGCTTGGCAGCCACCTGATATCTAGTCAACATCAGGACTACAACTTTGAGAGACGTTGAGCCTGAACTACCCAACTAGGCTGTTCTAAATTCCTGACCCTCACCCAAATGGAAGATAATTATGTTAAGCCATAGCATTTTAGAGTAATTTGTTAGATGGCATAAGTTAACCAATACAAAGAGCTTCATGTTACTTAGTTTAAAAAAAAAAAATCACTTAAATGCTTCTGCTTCTTTGATTCCCCAGAAAAAAAGCAGAGATATATAAGTGAACTACCTAGGTCATTATAAGCATTACAGTCTTCTCTGAAAGCAGAAGGTCATCAGGTTATTCATGGGTACCTGACTATGCTCAAAGGACAAGAACCAGGTACCTCTGGCTGCAGCAGACACCTACAATAATGCATTTGCCATTCCAGAGTAATCTGGTCATCTCTTCAGTGGGGATTTTCCATCTATAGTCACTTCCCCCAGTATGGTATAGATGGGTGCTTCAGGAGAGTTCCTTTGTTCCTGAGTGACACAGACCATTTGGGAACTTGTTCTAAAATGTCAGCCAAAAGCCAAGTTAGGGCTGGGATTTAACTTCAGTTTCTGACCTCCTCCAGGCTGTGACTGACTATTGCAGGTCTGAGGCTACCCATTCCCAGACAGCCCATTAAACAGCCCAGCTCCCCTAGTCACTGCTTCAGAGCTGACCTCTGGCTTATGAAAATGTGGATGACTCCTATATTTGTGCTTCCAGCTTATATCTCTCCCAAGCTTCAGATCCACCTGTTCAACTGCATCTTCTACATCTCCAGAGTATCTCAAAGTCAATGTGGCTAAACCCTAATTCTATTCTCACATTCACCAGATTGCCTCCTTTTCTCTTCTCCCCTATATCAGAAAATGGCTTCTCTATCTTTCTAGTTGCTCAATTAAAACTTTGGAGTATTCTTGATACTTTTGTCTCATATCCTGTATTTAATCTGTCAGTAAATCCTGTGGGCTGAACCTTCAAAACATATCCAGAATCTGACCACCTCTCACCATTCTTCTGCATTCCAATCCCCTCCCACCACCAAAAGTCTATTGTCAATCAAAACACTCATTTTAAAAGAAAGGTCTTTTAACACTAAAAGATAGGTCATTTCATTCTCCTGATAAAGTGTTTCAGTGGCTTCCGATCTGCGATGGTTTTAATATGGTTTGAGCATGTTCTGCAGAGGTTTGTGTGCTGAAAGACTGGGCCCCACTGTGGTGGTGTGGAGGTGGTGGGACCCTAAGAGGTGGGGCTGAGTGGGAGGTAATTAGGTCATTGGGTACACTGCCCTCAGAAGGAAGGGTACACTGCCCTCAGAAGGGATTGTGTAGCTCTTGTGGAATCATCGTGAGTCCCCACAAGAGTGGGTGGCTACAAAAAGAGCAAGCCTGGCCCCTGAATTTCTTTGGCTTTTTGTCTCACCATGTGATCTCTTCTGGACAGGCTCTTACCATGGTGTCATCCACCATGAGGCTCTTGCCTGAAGCTCAATTGATGGGGCCCCCCAATCTAGGATTTTAGCCTCTAAACCTGTGAGCTAAATAAACCCTTTCATTTTTAAAGTACCTAGCCTCAGGTTTTGTTTTTTGTTTTTGTTTTGTTTTATAGCAACAGAAAATGTACTAATACACCACCTCATTCTAAGTAAAAAGCCAAAGTCCTTATGATGGTCTGTGAGTTCCTCTATGATCCAACCTTATCCTACTGCTGTCCCTCCCTCTCATCTTGGCCCATCCTGGCTTCCTTGAACATGCCAGACACTTGCCTGCCTCAGAACCTAGAACCTTGGCACTTGCTATTTCCTCTGCCTGAAACACTTTTCCCCCAACCTACATTTAGCACAGCTCCAACTTTGCTCAAATGTCCTAGTGAGACCTTTTCTGTCCATACTATTTAAATTGCCCATCTCACCACTTCACTGTCTATTCCCTAATCCCCAGCCCTGCCTTATTTTCTCCATAGCACTTGTCACTCTGTGACCTGATGAATTTTTACTTATTTTCTGCCTCTCTCCACCAGAATATAAATTCCATAGGGGTTGTGATGGTGTCTCCATTGCCTTGTGCATTAACATTTCTTTATTAATCACATTTTAACAGCTATATGATTGTCCCCTGGCATTTTGTCTGAGAGTGTTTGATAGACTTTTGGATTTCTTATTCAAAATGTTAGCTACTTTGTAGAAATTCTTTAAATAAAGACTGATAGACAGAATGACCTGTGAATAAAAGTAGCTCCCATTATGCAAAACCTCGTTCTCACTGGACTCTGCAGTATTCTGATTACATTTAGTTTTCAAGTCAAAAATAAGAATATGTACAAGAAAAAAAAATGATTAGCTTAATTTTCTAAGTCTTTGCTACACCCCCCTTCTCAATATTCTGTTTAAGATACAAAATTCTACTAGAAAACAAAAACATAATGGGTGCTTTTCTGATTATAACTGACACCAATTAAAGTAATCCTTATGAAAAAGATTTGAGAGGCTGAGACAGCAGAATTAAATGCTTCTAATACAACTCTTTTGCAAACATCTGCTGAATAAAAGAAAGCCAGTACCATTAGGGTTGTGTTAATACTGTTGCATGTCCAAAATTTGAGGGCACTAAGTGATTATGTTTTAATAAAACCTCATAGGAATGGATCTCCTAACACTCATACAAATTAAAGATGAAAAAAATCATTACCTTACTCAACAAACATAAGACACATCCTTGTAAACCACATTTGCTCATTTTTTTTTAACACCAAAAACCTTCCAGAGAGACCGTGAATGTTCTAAAGGCAGGAAGATTCCTTACTAATCTTCACCCTCACACTCCCAGATCACCACTGCCAAAACCCCACACACCACAAAGTGATGCTCCAGTAGTTTCTTAAAATAATGAATTAGCAGTCCTCGTGCTGACCTAACCCAGGAGAAAAACAGGCTAAAAAGGCTTGGATCTAGTATTAGGTTTAGTAGTACTTAGATTTAGATCGTGTTCCACCAGAAGCTCTAGAAATGAGAACCTGTGGAGCCCACATGGTCTAGGTAGCCTAATTTCAATATGATGTGTTAATGACCAACTCCAAGACCCAAATCCCCAGTACTGTCCAGACAGGGTAACTGGGGAAGCATCTTGAAAGGACTGTACACAGGTCACGTCACAAAAGAACAGTTCATGCTTGGTCTAGGGGGCTGAACTGAACAACAGCTGCTTCACACGATAGGTTTATAAACCCCAGCAAGTCTGGGAAGGGTCAGAGTGAACAAATTCCACCCCTGATGACAGGCAGCCAGCCATTCTCTATCTTTAAATGATTCTGAACTGTTAAGTCACTAGGTTCCACACTTTCTAAAGTAAATGAGAAAGTTGCTCAACAACTTATAGATAAAATTTCCCACCATGGGAGCTGGGAATCCAAAGGATAAGTGTGAATATAAGAGCCCCAGGGTGTGTTATGTAACTATGTAAATATTGCCACCAAGGAATAGCACATATATATCCCCAAAATATGCATGGTAGTAAAATCTATGCATCACTCATTTAGGTATGAAATCTGAAAGAGAGGCACAAGCTACTCTATGGAGGAGAGAATGAACAATTTTGATGAGGCAGGATATTCCAATCCTTGGTCACAAATTAACTTGTACTATATTTGAAAAGAAAGGCCTGGATAACGACAAGGACAGAGTTAGGTGACCCTGGCATACATCCAATGGCACACTCTTGTCCTCATGAGTAGTCCTGTAGAGGGAGTTAGAGGCACACCTCCCTTCCTAGTTCTGCTCTGTTGGCCAGCTCTGGCAATTTATGCAAAGGTAAGTGGCAAATGGCAGCTTATTTTCACCTGTTGTTTATGTACCAAACTTGTTTTCAGGCTAGTAGGTTTGTTGATGCGATCAGAGTAAGATTTTTTTCAGATGTTTTGAGAAGGGTGCTCATTTTCTAATGCAGAATTCCATCAGCAGTGGGTAACAAGGACAATAGAAAGGATGATGGGGCCATTTTCCTTCTTCTGGGCATCCTGCCAGAGATTAGTATCTGGACCAGAATCAGGAAGACTGATGAGATGAGGACCTCTGGCTTAGCTGACCTGGTGGCAATGCTGCAGAGGGAGACAAATGCTCAGAGCCCATAGGTGTAGGGTCTATGGACAAGAGCCTCTGGCTCATCCTTCCTGAATCTCCAGCATGCTGTCTAGAATTCTATAACAAAGGAAGACTCCAAAACAGTGAGCAGAAAAGGCAAGGGAAAGAAGAAAGAACAGAGGGTGCAACAAAGCAGACCCAAGGCAAGAGGGCCCACACTGTATTGTAAGCTGCGCCATCACACTACCAAGAATCCAGAGAGAGGACAGACCTGGCTGGCAGGGGCACCTTCCTGGAGACAGTGAACAGCCCCTCTAGGTCCAGAGAGTCTAGAAACTTTCCCACCCTTCTCCACCTTTACCCCTAGGATTGTGGTGGGCAGGGGGTATGGACCAGTGAGGTGAAAGACAATGCTAACCTCTAGCCACACTAATCCCAAGCTGGGAGTGACAACAGTGGTTTGTTGTTTCATTTTATTTTTATTTATTTATTTTTTTTTTGTGGTACCGGGGATTGAACTCAGGGGCACTGGACCACTGGGCCACATCCCCAGCCCTTTTTTGTATTTTTTTATTTAGAGACAGGGTCTCACTGAGTTACTAAGTGCCTCGCCATTGCTGAGGCTGGCTTTGAACTCGCGATCCTCCTGTCTCAGCCTCCCAAAGTGCTGGGATTACAGGCGTGCGCCACCGCGCCCGGCTTCATTTTATTTTAATCTAGCTTTACCACCGTGATGGGGAGGTGGGTACACTTATTAATCTATCAGATATTTATCTTCAATCCTTATCAAAGTATATGGACTGGTGCTAGGATGTCCTTTTCAATGGGTGCCATAGACAGCCACTGGGAAGATTTTGTACCCATAGAAATGACTCCATGTTCCATGGGGGCTCCCTCCTACAGGGTGAGAGGGGATAGGGAAGTAACCCCAAAGGTCCAAGGCACTGTGTCACAAAGTGTGGAAGAGGGGGACACCTGAGAACTTGTTAGAACTTTAAATTCTGCTCCCCACCCCAGATCTACTGAACCAGAAACTGCAGCAAACTCTCAAACTCTCAGATCTTGGCTCAAGTTTGAGAACAACTGGTAGAAGAAACAAAGAAAATCACTGGCCTCCAATTTCAAGCTTTGAGGTTATTAGAAAGTAAGGCTGATGCAAAACCAGAAGGGAAAAATGATTTCTCACCAAGAGTAGAGCTGGGAGGAATCAATCCAAAGAGTCCCTAGGACCTATTTTTAAGAGGAAGTTGTTGGACTTAAAACAAACAAGCAAGCAAATGTCATAATATTTCTAGGAGGCTGATCACTCAAGATTTCTATTCATAGCAAAAAGGAGGCCATAATTTGGCCCACTTGGGTTTTGAGAGCGCTGTAAGAACAATTACGCCGATCAAGCCTGGGGAGGCTCATGAACAAAATGAGGTGAGAATTTCAGTGCTGAAGTATCTTTACCTTAGACTGCCACCCTCACAAACCACCCCTAAGTGGTCCCCAGAGTGCTATGCTGGTCCAAGAAGGAGGATTGAGATGGGTCTGCAGAAGCCCAAAGAAACCTGGATATTAGAGACAGAACATTACCTCTAAATGGTTGCTCTGGAGAGCTGTTTGGTGAAGTGTCAACTCACTGGTCTGTTGATGAACCACAGGACGTGCAGCAACAGGAGCAAAATTCTCTTGGTTAGAGGACCATAATATTTTGCTGAGTTTGCAGGGAGGGGCACAGACGCTGTACAGATTATGTGGAGCTGAACACATTACAGTTGAACCAGATGTTAGGTGAAAAATTTGTGCGTTGATGGAATTATCACATAAGAGATTGCTCCATCTCCTCCCTCTCCACTTTGTCCTCCTCCTTTTCTTCCCTCCTCTGGTGTCTGCTGGGCACAGCTTGTCATTATTGAGTGTCTGCCTGGGTATTGTGATGTCAGAGGCCTGCCCCACAGAGAGCCATGCTGAAGGGTCAAGCAGCCCAGCCCTGTTGAGAGCCATGTGACTCTGGGACAGTCTCCTGACACTGTGCTTCTTCTGTTTTCCTGGAAACATCTTACATCTCCAACATTTCCTGAACTCTGTATCCTCCCTGCCAAAACAGATATGGTACACAGGAGACACTGAGGCACACAGAAACTTGCCCAAGGTCATGCACCAACACTCTGGTACTGCTATGAACAGTGCCAGAGCTCCCGATCACTTGTCCACACCAGTCCAGAGGACCCGGCTGCCTTTTATAGAAAGTTTCCACACACCTTCTATTCCTAACCTTGATCACAAGCATCGCTGGTCCACATGCTTCGGCAACACCAGCAGACAGTGTGTCAGAGACTTAGTAAGCCGCCCCATTTAGGACCATGAGCACAACTTGTTTGCACTGGAAATGAATTAACTGAATTCTAGATATTCTTTGGGGGCTGTTTGTTTTGTTTTGTTTTTGTTTGTTTGTTTGTTTTGTTTTTATTTCAAACACTGCTAACTAAGTACAGACTGAGACATCAAGAAATCCAACTTAGATTCTTCAAGAAAAATCAGTATCTCACCACATACAGCACTTCCTGGTATTTCCCAAGATGCCAAGAACATCAAAAACCTATCGTTTTGGAGCTGGAAGAATATTTTGCTCATAACTTTCTGTGGTGAGGGAAGGAGATATCTTTTTGTTTTGTTTTTATTTTATAATCTGACATTTACAGTAATGGTGCTGAGGAAGTGGAAAATAACTTAAAAAATGAAATGTGTGTGTGAATAAAGTTTTCTGAATGCCTTGACCTTGAAGTCTAAAGTGGGTAGGACCTTTAGAGGAAAAGGAAGCAAGCCCCTTGGAAGAAGACAGGAAAATGAAGAACAGACGTATAACCTTTAGCACAAGGCCTGCTTCACTAATCATGGAACAGATTCCAGTACCTAAATAAAGCCCAGAAAGCACACATATTAGAAGACCTGGTTCATTTATAAAATAACTGATGGGCCAGCAGTGGGAGCAATCAATAGCCACTGAGGTGACTTGATCTTCAAACCTAAGTACCTTTCAACCATGGAGTAAATAAAATAAAACTTCATTGTAAAAGAGCCCCAACTGTCCCCCATGTGATCTGCTTTTGCTGCCTCCTCATGTGACTGGCCTCCCAATTTAGCGCGTAACCAACTCCCAATGACCTGTAATAACACTATTCCCAAATTAGAGCTCTCAATTTGACTTGGCTTTGGTCCCTCCCTCAAAGCAAAATAAAGCATCCGTTTTCTTTTTTTCACATTCATAATACTCTCCTTTTTGAGTTGCCAACTCAAACCCTGCTCCAGTCAAATTGAGCCCTCCTTGTATTTTTTTTTTTTTTTTTTCTGGTTAGTCAAAGAGCCTGATGGAAAAACACCAAGAGACAAAAACAAAAACAAAATCAGACAAAAATTCCAAGTAAGTGACATTCAGCTGGAAAAGCTATGATTCACATGCAAATAAAAATCTCCCTGAATTCACTGTTACTATGACACAAACCCCTGGCTTCGACATAAAAAGGGCAGAATGAAATCACCCACAATTAATCTCACTCTGGAATACTGGAATCTCTGGCTAGGCCTTCCCAGCTAATGATAAGAAAACCCCAATGGTAACAGAATGAGGCTAAGTGAGTGGGAGCCCAGGGCATCCCCATCTCAGCTGACATTCAGCCCTCAAACTCCCCCAACCCAACATTCCCCATCTTTGTCCACACCCTCACCTGACTCAAGCATGACCTACAAGGAGATGGGGCTCAGACAGGTCTTCTGGGGGCAGGTCTCCTAGGGAAGCCCTCTTTTCTGGGCAGACATGCTGAGGAAAATGGACTCACCAGTTCTCAGGATGTTAGAGTGCAACCAACCCTTCTATGGAGCTCTGGACAAATCTCCCCAAGATCATAGGGAACCTCTGTCTGAGCTCCACAGTAGCATCAGCCTCTGACCTCAAGCCCAGGCCAGAGACAGGTTAGCAAATCCCTCCGGAGGACTGCATGATAACTTCCCATCCCGCTTCCCTCTTTTCTCTAGGAGCATACAGTTGATCTGACACCACTTTCTTTTCTTCCAGAAGTTGGCTTTAGGGTGCCCACCCCCTCTGCTGGAGAATCACAGGATTTTGGAGATGGAAGAGGCCTTCCTACACTTGTGTGACAGGATTCCAAGTCCTGATGGTTACCCAGGCTGAGCTGCTCCCAGTTACAGGGAGCCCTTCCACCACCGAAGGGAGCTAGGGTTAATGAGGCATAATAAGCTTCTGTATTTTTACCCAGGTCAATTTTTCTGAAATCACAAATGCTCATATGCCACAGTAGTAGTATTCCCAATAGCCAAGAGGAAGCAACCCAAATATCCATCAAGAGATAGATGGATAAACAAATGGTGGGAAATACATACCATGGCTTATTATTTAATCATAACAAGGAAGGAAATTCTGACATATGCTACAATAGAGATGTACTTCAAGAATATTATGCTAAGTGAAATAAGCCAGACACAAAAGGACAAATACTGTACAATTCCACTTGTAGGAGGTGGAGTAGTCGAGTTCATGCAGACAGAAAGTACCATGTGGTTGCCAGGGACTTGGGGCTGAGAGAAGAGAGCTATTGCTTAATGAGTACCATTTCTGTTCAGGATGATTTAAGAAGTCCCATGACCAGGGGTGATGGTCCCTCAACATTATGAATGACTTAATGCCCAAAAGTGTATGCTTAAAAATGGTTAGACTGGTAAATGCTATATTTTACCACAATAAAAAAATATGGAAAAATAAATCTCCCCTCCCTTTCACTAAATAGCCATCCCCCTAAATATCTTTCTCAGGCTAAAAATCCCATTTCTTAAAATCATCTTTAGGTGATGATTTCTAGGCCCCACAGTCCTGACCCCCTCCTCTGGGTACACTTAGATTCTCTTTGAAAGCCTGGTGCCCAGCGCTAACGGTGGGCTGTGCTCAGCTGCCCCAGGTTCTGCTCTGAGGCACGCAGCTTAACTCCAAGTCAAGAGCTGTGCAGTGGCCTCCTGAAGGCCTGCTTTGGCTATCAGGGCAAAGGTCCGCGTCCTGAAGAATAAAAACACACGCCACCACCCTGCTGTGCTTCCCCAGACCGGGCTCCATTTCCCAGACAGCTGAGGGCAGCTGCGGCTGAGAAGTGAAACCAGCAAAGGCAATTGGGGGAGGGGGCTGCGTCTCAGCTGAACACACTCTGGTCTTTTCAGAGATTTCCCTGTATTTCTTGGGTGTTTGGCAAATGGAAATAGGGTGGACACTCAGGGAGCCACTTCCGGACACCCCACCACAAGCCTGGATTCTCTTCCTGGTGCTCAGCGGGGAGAGTGGCGACATGTGTGGGGACCCCTTGGCTGAGCCAGCCCTGCTGGGTTCAAGGACACACTCAGCCCCTTGGCCCATCTGGAAAAGGTTTGAAAGTTTGAGGCAGGAAAGTTCTTTTCTGCATTTTGATGTTGAAACTGAGTAGCCTGGGTGTTGGTCTCATTCCACGAGTGAGTAATCCATTTCCTGAAAGTAAACTGCTCACCCTTTGGAAGTGGACCAGTGATTTGGGGGTACCATCCGAAGTGTCACTACCTTGGTAAACATTTCCTGCCCAAGCGTGTAGCTTTTCTAGAAATGTCAGTTAATTTGCTAAATTTATGATCCCTAAGGTGGTACCCTAAAAAAAGTTAATTCTTCTCTAATGGGTGAGCAAGTTATACCTGGCATGGATGTGGTGTGTGTGTGAGTGTGTTTCTCTTACTAGTTGAAATTGTTAGAAAAATAAGCCAAGCTGGGAACAGCATTTCAATAAAGGGGGTTTATTAGGGACCACGTGGAAGGGCAGGGAGAAGAAGGGAAGGGAAGAGTGGTAGGGAATGGGAAAGGGGCAGGACAAGAAGAGAGCGGTTTCAGTCCGGAGCAGGCTTAAATAGCGAACTGGTGGTCCAGGGACCCCTGGAGCCAGTCCGTGTCCCCATAGGCTGCTGGAGGTCAACAGAGCTGGCCAGCCTGAGGCACCTGGGAGGTGTAGTCTTTTCTCAAAGTACCTGGGATGTGTGGCCTCCCTGCCCGGAATCCAACATAAATAACCACATAAATTAAAACCAGGTCTTATTTTAAAATCTCTACCTTCTTCCCTTTCTTGACTCCTGATTTTCTATTAATATCTGAGCCAATAATGTGTTGGCTTTGGAAAACTCTTTTCTATGCCAATATTTTGCCTGAAGTTTGAAACAACAGGGTTGAAAACTTCCTCTTTAGTGAGTCTTCTTGTTTTAGAGATTCTGTACAGAGGATCTCATATATCCACGACTTACTACAAAACTGTGCCCACCTGGATACATCAGGAGATGTTCCGCCGCACACCCTTTTTCTGTTGTAGGGAACAATTCAGACTTTAATCTACTGGCTTGAAAAAGCCTTTTTCTTTAAAGAATAAAAAGATGGTTTCTTTATGGTTCAAATTATCACTTAAACAATTCTTTCTAAATGACCCCTGTGTCCCTTTTCTTCCTTCATGAAACAGGCAGGCTATAGGATGGAACCTAAATTTTCTGATTGAAGATATGGAGATAGATGAAGACTTTTCAGAGTTTTGTTGGGAAGAGGGTGAGTTTGTGTGTGTTGGGCTCTCTGTAGGAATAAATTATGCCAAGAAGTGATTCTCAATGAGGAATCATAGGAGGTTAAGAACATAGAAGAAGGGCTGGGGTTGTGGCTGAGCGGTAGAGCGCTCGCCTAGCACGTGCACGGCCCAGGTTCGATCCTCAGCACCACGTAAACATAAATGCATTATATTGTGTACAACTAAAGCAAATAAATAAATATTAAAAAAAAAAGAACATAGCAGAAGGACTGGGGCTAGGGCTCAGCGGTAGCGCACTTGCCTGGCATGAGTGAGGCACCGGGTTCAATTCTCAGCACTGCATGTAAATAAATAAAATAAAGATCTATCAACAACTATAATAATAATAATAATAATAATAATAATAATATTAATAATAAAATAACATAGCAGAGGAAGGTCATTTTGGAGTCCCAATCTCATGATCAGCACTCTTCCCTTACCCCTTTTAGAACTAGCCCTTTCAATAAAGGGAATAGGAATCACAGGTAACCATGAAGGTCCTCAAGTACCACTGTCTTCCACTTGTGTACCCAGAGACAGAGTGGGGTTTTCATGAAACTCTCTGAATGCTGGTCCTGGGCCTTAGGCTTGTGCCTGTTTTCAGTCTTCCCTACAAGGATTATCCTGGGATCAGATGCTTGTCTACCTGATATTCCATCCCCTTTGGTGTACCTTGGAAAGGAGAGGACACTGACTCAGAGAGATGAAGGCTCTCCCTTAGTATTCTGCAGACTTGTGGATAATGGAACCCAAGCCCATGAAGGCTGGGGCACCAGTGCATACTTCTGTCCCTCCAGAGCCAGGTAGGGCTCACCTTGGGTACACAGTTTCCCAAGAAGAGGGTCCAGCACTGCATGGCAGCTGTCAATGGAAGAAAACAACATATTGGCTATGGAGAACACAGGGCTGGTTATCCAGGTACCAGTAATCCTAAAACCAGTGCATGCCCTAGTTCATTCATTGATTTTCTTTCCAGGAAGCTACTACATAAAAGGCAGCATTGCTCAAACATAAGTCACCGAACGCCTGAAATTCTGAGCTGGCCTATGTTGTTTATAGAGTAGGAATTCATCCTCAATTTATTGCCTTTTATGCTTTAATTTGGTTCGTGTTTCTTGCCCACTGCATTATCTTTTTTTATTTATTTTTTGAAGAACACAGCCATAGACAGAGTACAGATCTAGAGCAGAACATAGTGGAGACTAGATTTAAAAGTAACTGCCTCTTAAACAATTTTTGGAACAAGTCAGGGTATGCACAAGTAAGTGCTTCAAATACAGCCAGTGATCAGTAAGTATTATTATTAACAGGGTTACCAGGACCTGCGAAATGTCGGAGATTCTTAAAATGAGCCTTTGGTGAGTGTGTGTGAACAGGGGGACTGGTTCAGATTTCAGAACCCAGCTATGATGTATTCGTTACATTGCTACTGTCAGTACCAGTGCTCAACAGCCCCATGGAAACCGCCTCATTTTTCTGTGACTCCCTCCCATGCAGGCGTGGCCTGGGAAGATACAAAGGCCATAGAGCAGAGAAAACAGAATGAAATAGTAAAGACAAGAGGCCAACACAGAACTGAGCAAGCCCTGGCTACTTCTGCGGTGTTTTGAGTCACGGAAATAAGTACAACATGTGGACTTTCCCCCTATAAACGCATGCCACTAGATTCTTCTATGCATGCTGTACACTTCCCACAATTCCAAACATTAAGGGCCAAATTGTGGAATGAGAACAGGAATCCTGCCTCATGCAGAGATTATGCCCAAAACCACGCACCCCTTTAACGAAACACCCATCTCTGGAGCATGCTTTCACTGTTCATCCCTACATTCCCTGGAAGGCCAGTCCTGTAACCACGTATTGCATGCTATGGTGACATAATTATTTTATGGTCTCTCTTCAATAGCTCTACATTTCCTCTCAAAGTGGGATACTGACTCAGCCATAAATCTCTCCATCCTCTGGAGCACCGGTCTGTCACAGCTACTTCTACTACTTGTCTTTCAGGACATTTCTAATCCTTCCTTTGTCTAAACTCCACTAAACTGGTCTCCTTACATATTTTCCACTTGGGCTCCATCAAGAACCAGCTGAAGTAAAGGTTTTTCCAAAATTACTTGTGTCCCCCAAATATAATGACTGATGCACATCCAATTGCTCAACCTTTGATTAGTTTCTGACTTATTAATAGCCATTTATAGCTACCATTTGTGGAGTACTGTTTTATTTAAGTGTTTGCAAACTCTCTTTCCAAACACGATCATATCGCCATTTCAAAACAAGCATGACTGGTAGGTCATGGGGAAACTGAGGCTTGTGGCAGGGGAGCACCTTGCCCAGGGGCCCCACATGCTGCTAACTTCTGGTCCCCAGCCCAGAAGCACCGGGGTCCACCACCCCTCACTGCTGACACAGAACTAAAGTTTGCTGGAGGAAAGATCTGCATACCGTGGCCTGACAGTTTCACTTGTGTTTTCATGGATTTTTTCTTACAAAGGAATCTAAACCTTGACAGGCATTAGAAATTTAATAATAGTTGAGGAGCAAATCCCAGCATGTCTCCAAAGCAATACAGAATCAAATTCAGAAAGCAAATAAGTCGTTGCTTTCTTCTTCTCTCCCTGGCTCTGCTGGCGGGTATGAGTGCGCTGGGTGTGTCAGGCGAGGGGAGAAGGGACTCCAGAACATACCATTATGATTATCTAACAATAACAACACTCTCACTGGCAATGTCCTCTGAAGAGATTAAAAGCAGGAGGTTTCTATTACTCTACGTGGCAACAAACTTCTGAAGTAAAAAATAATAATAATAAAGTAAAAAATAGAAACTGCTTCATTAGTTCTCAGTGATGCTGGCTATTCAAGTTTTCTTAAAACCTCAACAGTATAAATCAAAGAATGTGCTGAAATGGAGGTTTCTGGGTCTTGTTTCAAATAATAGTTATCTCAATTTTTCTGGAAAAGAATATTTAACAAATATGGCTAAAATTTAAGTCATGTAAGTTCACTTTCCCTTAAAATAACCATATAAACAGGTAATCATTGGGGGGTAAAAAGCCCTAATACCCACATAAGACCCTAAACATTATCTCTGCTCATAGTCCAGAGATAGTCACAATCCAAGTGTCTCAGTGACAGACCTGAAAATTATACCCTATTGGCAAGAATCAACTCTGCAGCAGATGCAGTAAAAAACAAACAAACAAAAAAAAAACCAAAAAACCAAAAAAAACTAGTACAAATTATCAGGTCCTGATTCCCCATGCATTGCCTAATTTTTACTTCCTGAGAAGTCACTTTTTTTCCTTTTTCCAAACTGAAAATCTGACAACTGCATTAAAACCAACACTTTTACTTCTCCCTTGTACAGTTCTTATCCTAAGATTCTGTACAATGAAACACACAGTCACCTCAGACAACCCTGGGTTTCCCAGCAGACACTGCAAGGGGAGTACCGGTGGTGGGGAATTGAGCACGAGCCACTTTTGTATGAATCCAAAATAAGAGAATGTGGCCCTCATGGCACTTTGAATAACATCCATCTTTGACACACACACTTGTCCCTCAGTCACTTTGCTTCCAACTCCTCAAAGTCACTATCTCATCACATCCTGGGTTAGGCCCAGATAGAATCCTCTCAGCAAATCTTGAAGATTATCAAACAGAAACATTACTCTTCACACATTCTGAGATGGACTTGATAAGGATAAGGAGGTAGAAGGGTCACTGTGCAGAAACAAGCAATGCAAAGGGACTCGGTTTAGAGTTATCAACTGACTACAGACAGGTCCCCAGGGATGTAGCGCTGGGTTCTAAGAGCGGGACTATAAAACCTTGTACCTCAATTTCTTCACATGAAAAAAATAAACACGATACTCTTCCATTAATTATCACTTCCAAAGAGTGTCATGGGAGACAACGATTTGCATTTTAAGACTTGGTGCTGGTGTAATGATTGGCATTTTTACCTGGGACATCCTTGTCCACTTTTACAAGCTAAAATCTCCATGGCTGCCTAGGCCTCAAGTGTCCACTGATATATGGTTTTTGCCCAGCATCCTGATTCGTCAAGAAGTGGAAGAAAGCAATTAAATGCTCTTGGTTGCAGACTGGTATTTTTAGTGCTTTTAGAAAAGACTGTTTTTCATATAATTCATTCCTCATAATATTAGCTCTTGTGTTTTAAGAGCACGTAGCAGGGAGCTATTGTTAGTGAAGACAGGATCAGAATAAAGTGGCTGAGTTATAAGGGATATTGCTCATTCTCTTCTTTTGCTGAAAATATCATCTAAATGTCTACCTTCCAATGGTTCAATGGATTGTGGACATGTGGGAATCACCAAAAAACCAACTTTAAATAGTTGACCTTCTCCCCCAGTCTTCAAGAACAATGAGGACAAAGTGCTCATCTGTGAGTTTCCCCAAAGTTCTGTCAATCTGTCATTCATATAAAATTTTAAATCCAAGTCAATGAAAAATAAAAGTTTGAATTATCTGTCTTCCTAGTTTCCCCTGTTTCTTCCTGTTGTCTGTCTCTTGGCTATTCACTATTTTAAAATCTGACATAGCACAAAGAAAGGGGAATGACATTTGAAAGAAGTTTAGGGATAGGGTTGGGTGAAGAAGGTAAGGTAAAAGGTTGGGATTGTCCAGGGTTTCAAATTACCCAGGCCTTCCCCCAATGACAGATAGCAACTGCTCAAAACATGGTCCTTTGGCACTTGAGAAAGCTGAACTAAGGTTACTCTCATCTTCCCCCACCCTCCCCTGAAGCAGGTCATGAAGCCTTCATTCCAGAGGTGCTGCTCTGTACCTTAAGGAGAAGAATCTCCTCATCCTCATAGACATAGGGACGCCAAGAAGAATCTGCATAAACAGGCCCTGCTAAGCTCCCGAGGTTACTACCATTAGGTCATGGCCTTCAGTCCTCCAACCACACTTCTGCACCACCATCCACTTTTCCTCAAACCTAAGTATGAAAATATATAGGCTCCCCTGTTTCTTCGGGCCTGCTGTTTTATTTTTTTTTTTGTGGGGGGGGGGCAGGCGTGCAGGCAGGTACTGGGGATTGGGCCCAGGGGTATTCTACCATTGAGCTACATCCCCATCCTTTTTTATTTTAAGACAGAGTCTTGCTAAACTGCCCAGATTGGCTTTGAACTTAAGATCCTCCTTGCCTCAGCCTCCTGAGTTGCTGAGATTATAGGCATGTACTATTGCACTCGGTTTAGGCCTTCAGTTTTTGAAGGTTCCCACGACATGTAAAACTTACATTTAAATAAATTTGTATGTTTTTATTTTGTTAAAATCTCTGTTTTGTTACAGGAGCCTCAGCCATGAACCTAGTGATGGAAAAGAAAGGTATTGGTATTTCGAATGACATTTCTTTCTCACTACAATAGGTAGGTAGGTAGGTAGGTAGATAAAAACACATGTATAGAAGAACGAAAGAATGTGAGAATTGGCTGCAGGACATTGCAGACTGTTTAAAAAAGCATTCAGATAATAGCATAAACCCCCCAAGGGACTAATTTGGTGGACAAAAATGCCCTTTTAACCAAACAGTTCCAACATATGAGAGAATTTCTTCCTTCCACTGAAGCCAAATATTGTACTGTGCTGTATAAGACTAATTAAAACAATACTGTGGTATCCAGGCATGCGTGGGTTATGAAGAGGAACAATCCACCCCACAAAAATCTTCCTTTCGTCAGGCAGACGTGGAGTCTATGGCGAGAGTTCTGCAGGAGCTGGGAGACTTTTGCTTTGTTTCATTAACATTCACATATCCACTTGGTACTAACTGTAGCTTGGAACTACGATTTCCATTACAAAGCCTCTGAAATGCCAGGAATGAGTCATGGCATTGTGCAGCCTGGGCAGCACACTGATTTTCTCCATTAACCAGGCTACATACTGACAACTTCCAGGAGAAAAGCTGAATGAGTCAGTTTCAGGAATAAACCACATTAGAATACTATGTGCGTGGAGGAGTTAGGGTAATAGGGATTAGGTTTTTTCTTTTCTTTTCTTTCTTTCTTTCTTTCTTTTTTTTTTTTTTTGTTGTTGTTGTTATTGTTTTACTCTCTTTAAATAGAAACATTCATAAAATTCATTTCTTCAAGTATAGCAAAAGACAGATCAACCCAATTACAAGGTTTTGAACACCAAATAGGCTACCCCAATACTGAAAGAGTATAAATGATAGCTTTTGCAGGACAACTTTGTATCCTCTTTAACACAGAGAACGCCACCATTAGGACACTTCCAAATTCTTCTTCCTGTCTTGATGTTCTTTGGTTGTCTTCCACTAGCCATCTTTCACAGAGAAATAAGTCAATAGGTACCAAGTTAGATAACAAAAGGAAAGGAACAAGAGCCAGAGTGTAGCTGAGACTGGGTAGTCTCAGCAGGAACCAGAGACCTGACCACACAGAGACTGGGCATGGGGCGGGGAGGGGATCTTCTTTTGCATCGTGTCATGTTGCCTTTTGCCATTCTAGTTCTGAAACTGGAGTCCAAATCTCATCAGCCCTATACTTTCTTGAGAATTGCTCTCTGTGCCAAAGCGATGAAGGCCTAGAGCATGATCATCTGGAATATCTATTAAATAATAAAGAAGTTAGCATATTGTTGGAAACCTAGGAACTTCCTGACAAGGTGGAAACAGTGAAAAGTACTAGAAGCATCAAATGGTTAACACCTTTTTAGAACTTCTGGTCACATCTGAAGTTCAAAACAAGCATATTGAGATGATTTGAAAATTAAGTACAATCAAGAAAAATGGAGAAATCCAAATAAAACCAAAATGAGAGTTTCATTAATGAAGGTGATCACCGGAAGCGGGCACATCTCTTTTACAGCATGGACCTGCTGTGGCATTCCGTGGCTCCTTTGCCCAGGATTGTACTCAGTTGTCCCACATCTTTCCTAGTGTTGAACCACAGGGTTCTTTTTTTTCTTTTTTTGGATTTGGCCTCCAATGTTTAGGCACGAGTCAGCACACACAGACGAATAGATTAACTGAGCTAATTTAAGGGAGCCCTCCCATGGAAGGATTCTTTTTTAGCCTTCTATATTTAGGGTAAGGTTTGTGCCTGTGCGAGACGCTTACTGAAGAATTGCATTTTCCAAACCTTGCAAGGGCTCTGTACCCCGCCCGAGAGCTTCCTATCCGGCCACTCACTTGTTCACTGGAGCTCTGATGTCCCCACAGCCACAGAGTATAAAAGCAGCCTCACTCTGGTAACCTTGTTTATACTGAAGGGTGACCAACCTCACTTTCATAAGTACAGTGAGCAGTGTGTGGATCCGGGCTGGGCATCCCTATCTGGCAAAACTTGATAAAACTTAATTTGACATGACAACACTATTGAATTTGCTACCAGAAGCAATCATTTTGATTAAATCACAGCGTTCCTAAGTCTCACATTCAGTTACAAACTAAAGACTTTGAAGCTATGCACTGTGGAAACATGGATTCTCATGTTCTTATGCTATTGCTTAGTCAGACTGAAAGCATGGCCAAGGAATAAATTTAAAGTTTTGCCCTCCAGCAAACATTTCAGAAAGTCCTATTGTGTCTTGGTCACAAAATAAGTTGCTCTCTGTGGTAGTAGATTCTTTGCCTTCTTTAGGATCTTTCCCTATTCCGTTCTTTGAGTACTATTCTGGGGCACAGTGACCGAGATGTTAAGGGACCTACTGCACTGGTCACAATGATAAGAGGGTCAACTGATTTTTCTCCCTAGGTTCTTGGTATTTAAAGACATCTGCTGGGGCTGAGGATGTAGCTCAGAGGTAGAGTGCTTGCCTAGTATGCATCAGGCCTTGGGTTCCATCCCCAGTACCACCAAACAAACAAACACTGGCAGAAAAAGAGATTCCATTGGTGCCCTTCTATTGGCTCAGACTACACACCTGTATGGTAGAAACCAAGCCAGGCTCTCCCCAGTGTTCAAAGGTCTTTGGAGAATAGGATCAATTATCCATTGCCTTCTCTTTTGTTGCACAAATTCTTGGGCATAGCAAAGAGGTCAGGTTTGAAAAAAGTTGTTTTTGCAATATTACTTTTTTAGAACTTCATATCCAAAAAGCAACATAAAAGAGCAGCAAAACTCCTGCCCGTCTTTCCCTAAAAACAGAGTAAACTTCCTTGGTAGAATTTTTGCTGCCACTGAATGTATCTATTTTTTAAATGACAAACCTCTTGCCAGGCTTCCTGCCGACACCACGGGGACCAAGGCCTTCGTATAAACTCTTCTTTCCAAGGAAAAGAATGATACTGCCACGCTTTAATGTTTGGCATTTCTTGTTGGATTCAACTAGGTTGCTAAAATGGATTCAGGTCCCAGAGGGGAGAAGCAAATGGATTTTATCACTCCCTCCCCTTCATTGTATGTGCTCCAAGCCTGGCTTTCTACGGCTTAGTCAGTAGACTACATGCTCAGATAGAGGCATCAGATGCTTCAAAAGTAGGGGAGAGTGGCCTTCAGGGTTCCAGTCTGAAAAAGAAACCAACACAGACCCAGGAGCTGAGATTTGAAGTTCCAGATTAGTGGCTGTTACTGTTTACACAGACAGAAGACGGACATTTGATCTACCTTCAGCTCAGCCAATGGAATGACTGCAGAAGAGTTATGTTTTTTCTTCTGAGACTCAGCTACCCCAGGGCTTTAGAGGGTGGCCGGGATGTAGAGCCAGGACTCCTTCCTAAGGGCTGCAGAGCCCCCTCACTCTCAACCTGGGGCCTCCATATACAGCTTCTCCTAAGAATGCTTGGGCATCCTGATAGCACTCAGGATTCAGTGAATTTCCAGAATGTTCCTCCCAAGCATTTGAGAGGTTAAATGAAACCAGTCCAATCGTCAAGTGCTAAAAGCAGCAGGCAGCCTGCTTTGCTGACATTGTCACAAAACCCACAGTTGAGTACAAGGCAGCCATTATTTCTTCACTGATTCTGAGAATGCTTTTATTGCCTGTATTGTTTTCTAACTTTGGAAGCACCAAATAAGGATGACTTTTGGTTCAAGGTAGAAGCCATGACTGTTTATATGACCTCACGCATTCTTACATAATATAATAAACAGGCCTTAGGGCAGAGTCTGAAAGAGCCAAATTCTGCCTTTTGGACAAACATGTGCTGCTTCCATTAAAGTTAGGGTGACTTGGTTCTCAGACAGTTAGAGGAAAACTTCAGTCTTCAGCAAAGATGTGATTGGTAAGTCATGGTCTCCAAGCCTGGAATGTAGTACTCTGGAAAAGAGCTACTGAAAGAATATGAAGAAAATGACCTTAAACCCCAGATCTGCATATAACTTCCCATCATTTATAAATGTGCTCATCTCCTTTCCAAGCCGCAAGGTAACCTTTGAGAGTCCTGGCTACCTCTCCAAAGATTATTCAAGATCTCTTTTGGTGAGCTTCAAATGCAGGCAAAATGCAGCCTGTGCCAGAAGATCACTCTCCTAACTGTTAATAGGGTGATATTTCACTCAGTCACTTCATGGGAAGATGCATAGCCTGTTTCAGAGCAACAAATTACTTTATAGTTGTGCTTTATCATTCATTGTTCCCATGTTACAGACAGACATTTTATGGTAATTGATTTTGATTGGATATTATATATATATTTATGTACTACCTTATTCCAAAAAGAAATTTAAATGACTTACATGTGGTCTTAGAAATTGCTCCAGTTCCCCATAATACTTTAAAAAATAGTATTTTCCTTTCATAAAAACCTGAATTAAAAAACATTGGTGATAACCTTTATAGAGCTAAAGTTGAAAGCAGATCAAATCTAATGCTCAAAGCCTCAATTTTTAACATGAAAACAAATTCCATGATGACCAGGCCTCCTCTCAGGGGTCCTGTGAAATTGGTCCGCCCTTTCTGAAGTCTTACTGAATCTCAGCTACAGGTGCCCAGAGGGGGGAGCACAGTGACCAGATCCACATCACAATCAGCATGGCATCTATAGAGATGGAAAATAAAGTTCCCTAGGGTCAGATTTCCCCACCTCCTCTCTACCCTACTAAGTTCTTCAACTACTCTTAGGGATAATAAAGATAATTATATTTGAGTGATCGACACATCTTCAGGCTCAAAAAACAAAACACAAAAACAGAATAGCTGTCTGTACCCTAAAGGAAAACAAAATCTGAATCTGAAAAGGAAGCAGTAGATGGGGGTGTGACTTTCTGCCGTCCCCCCTCCTCTACCCATCCAGCCCCAGCTCACCCCCCAATGCCTCCACAGCGCCCCCTTTTGCCCTGGAAAGTATAACTTCTACCTGGGTTCTGTGCACCCTTCCTGGAGGTGACCATTCGGGCCTGTGATGTTGAGCCCTGATAATCCAAGCTTCGATGTCTTGCCTGCTGGCAAGAGGTACTACGCCATGTTCACTGGCACTGAGATGGACAAACCTACCCTGAAACAGAGGGGTTTGGATTCTGGCCTCGCACACATTCACTGCTGCATTTGAGAAGACCAAATTCATTTCACGTGTTCAGTAAGATCCAAGATCCTAAGTCTTGATGTTCAGGACCCCATAGAGTCTTGTCCCTGCTTTCTCCAACCACTCAACTTCCCAGCTCTGTGTGACAGCACTAGGCTGCCTCTTCTGTAACATCTCATGTCCCATCTGCAGCTAAAATCGATTTCTCCTTTCCCTTCAGTTCCACAGGCCTCTTCTCTCTTATGGTCTAAGCATTTTCTATCTAACTCCTGAGATCTTGGCGGGCAGTTCCTCTTTCCCGATGCATGCAAAGCTCCTTGAGGACAGAAACCTTGGTTCCTGTGGCTTACTCACCCTGAGCCCCATTTTGGCTGGGTGCTGCCTGTCAATATTTGTGGGTTGAAGGAGGGAAGAAGGAATCCACTCAACTAAGGGGTCCCCTGCTAGAGTGAGGAAACAGTTTGTTCTGTTTCCATCCCTAGGTGGTGGCAATTTTTATATTGACTTTTGTTGTCTTAGGAGCAATTTTAGCTGCCCTAGGTAAGGAATGCAGGTTGTCTTGACATCCAAGGCTATGTCCTATGAGTGGGAGGCTATAGTGGTCAAGTTCCCCTCTGTTATTCCCATATCTAGAAAGTAGTGGTGATGACAGTAACAACAGTAGCAGCAATAATAATAATGACTAGCAATGATCACACTCATGTGCTATTTTATATCCTGATGTGCAATCCTGTGCATTAGGCCTTATCATCCTTATTTTATAAATAGGAAATGAGATTTAGGAAGATCAAGCCATTTGGTCAAGGTCACAAGCTGGTAAAACAGGCACAGAGGCTTGAACCCGGCTCTACCTCACCCTCGCCTGAGTTCAGTTGGCTTCATCTACTGCCCAGCGCTGCCTTTCTTAGCCCTACAGGACCTAAGTCACCTGGACCCATTCATTCTCTACTTCCTGGATGCTCTCTGTGGTTTGACCTTTTAAGTGAAAAGCTATCCTTCCACATACACATTTCTTCCAAGAAACCCGATGAATTAGTAACCTACTTTCACATAGCTCAGAGAGTCCCTAATGACCAGGAACAGACTGGACGGAGATCACAAATCTGTACCAAGAGAGTCACAAGAGGTGGTGCAGATGGGGATGGGGATGAAGAACTGGGCCAGACAAACTCACTTGGAGTCAAACAGGCAGTGAGGGGACTCAATGTTCTGCTTTAAAGAAAAAATAAATCACTTTTCATTAACCCATAAAGTCATCTTGGTTGGGCCACAACTTCCAGTGAGTTCACAACATGGCCACAAAACCATTTCGGTGGTCTAGGAGAAAACTACATTTTCCTTTTTACACAGGAAGAGTGGTGCTTTTCATTTGGGGGAAGAGGATAGGGAGGGAATCCCTCAAAATGCAGCAGGAACTTGAACATGATTCAGCTCTGATTCATCGAGTCTGGTGTATTATTCCATTCACTCCAGGATTCTTGGTGCAAAGTGTGTGTTCCCTACACTCTTTGCAAAATCATATTTCCCTGCTACTAAATGACAGACCACTTTCTCTGACATGCTCCCAAGCTCACAGTGTTTGAGGAACTTCTCTGTGTGCTCTCATAAGCAGAAACACCAACACCTCCTTGAGAAGAATCTGACATAGAAAACACATGCTTCCGAAGAAAACAGCAGCACCTTCACCTTCTCTGAGGGACTCTGGTTCCAGGGCATATTAACCAATTAACAATCCCTTCACTAGGGCCCCTGTAGTGAATGAAACATAAGGGAGGAAATGTGGGCCAAGGGTGCAGTATGACCTTCTTGTCATCCTCTTCTAGCAGAAACTCAGGGAGTCACCACAAACCCTGAGCCCTGCTGGCTCCTGCTTCCCATGGAAGGCTTATAATTGCTATTTCCCCTCAATTTAAATGAACAGAAGACAAATATGGTGGCCTTATCCAAATGTCTGCTCTATCGCCTTGGGCTTTGACTGAGGGTCAGCCTTCTTTCTGCTTAAGTTTCCCTGTCATTTCTTCTTGACCCTGCAGCATAACAGGGGGTGAAAGATAAGGTCAGACTGGGGAGCCAGACTCCCTGACTCCATCACTCTTCAGCTTTGTGACCGTGGGCTAGTTACTTAACCTCTCCTGCCTCTGTTGCCTCACCTGCAAGATAGGGATGATAACAGTCCTTACCTCACAAGGCTGCTACAGAGAACAAGCCAGGAGGGATGTTATAGGGAATAAAACAGAAAGTACTATAGAAATATTATTACTATTATTACTTTTTCCTTTCTATCTTCTTTCCTTTACGTTCTTTCAACAAATATTTATTTAGTATTCACTAGATACAGTTAAACATCTTGTTCTTCAAGGAAGGACAGAAGAAAAACCATAGTATTGTTTCTTACTAAAAACAAAAACCACCTGTCTGGGATTTGGAGAAACTCAACTATGGACCCATCATAAGCATTAACCTCTTTATGGCTTTTTTTTTTTTTTAAAGTGATTTTGACAATAGGAAATAAGTACCGTGCCAGGCATTACATCCCATGCTATCCGAGTGATCCTACAGTCAGTGCCAAAAAACCTCAGAGGGTAGAGAGCTGGCTTATGGTTGGGCCAGTCTCAGGAGGCATCATAAGCACAGAATTTGTACTCAGTCCTGAAGACAAGTTGGAGATTAGGAGATGGAGGTGACAGGAGGCTATTTTAAGTAGAAGAAGGATAATGGGCAAAGCTGCACCAGCATTTAGGAACTAGCAAGGAGAAGATTTTGACTGTATCAGAGAACTGGATTGGGAAGAGTAGGGGGAACATGCAGGCAGCCTGGGGAGGGCTGTGTGTGATGAACAGTTGGCAGTTCTTGAGGTGGACATTGTATCAGAATGGCGGTGTGGGAGGATAAATCTTGTGGTAGCTGCAGGAAGGACTGGGTGGGGGAGAACAGCTGGAAGACAACTGCACCCGTGAGGCCTGAGGAAGCAGAGGGTGAGAGGCAGAGTCCTCCTGCCAGGAGGAAGGCGGGCCCTGCCACCCAACAGCTGCCCCATCCAGGGCACTGCCGGGGCCTCCCTTATCCATGGCTGTCTCCATTTAAAAAGAGGAGAACACAAGCAAAGCGTAAACACAGTGCCTGACACGTCATAAGACCTCAGCCAATGTGACCCAGTAGACCAAAGCGTGAATGGAGAATCACTGTTCACCTGCAAGTCAGCCATGGTGGGAAAACAGAAGGTAACAGCAAAGGAGAGAGGAACCACGGAGGCTTCCCCAAGTCACTGGCCATGGGGACAGGGAGAAGGCAACAGAGGAACAGGCGATGGCAGGAGAGAAGCAGGATGTGAAGGAACATGCTAACCCCTCCTTGGCTCTTCAGTCACATGACATGGGGACCTGGGCACCTAGAGAAGGGAGAGTATAAAGCCAATGCCCTCCCTGGACCTGAAACCTTGACTGACAAGCAAGGAGTCCCTGGGGGAGGAGAAGGCACACCTTCAGACTCTCCACCCAAAGCTGTCAACGATGCAGACCACAGACATCTGTAGCAAGACAGTTGTCACCATCATTTCCATTTTCAAGAGGAGGAAATTGGGCCGAGGTCATTTGGTGAGTTGGTAACAGCTGAAGGCAGAGTTGAGGACTTTGTCTTGGATCTGAAAACCTGTTCCCCTCCCAGCTGCTCCTAGGGCTTTTTCGCTCCAATCAGCCTTCACAAACAGATCTAAAACTGCACTGCAAAACACAAGAGCGTGAAATTGAAAATAAAATAGGTGCTTCCACATCTACTTAAATCCCACTTAATTTTAATAACCACTGAGGTTAGGCCTTGCATGAAAGGTGGGAAGTTGATTTAAATCTTGATTTATCTCTTGGTTGACTAATAAAATATTGTCATTCTGCTCAAGCAAAGGAAAGGATTGTTGAAAATGTCACACTTGTTTAACTTTTCCTAAAACTAAAAGTATACCTCCTGGGCACTTTCTTTGAGTTTTTAGTTTTCTATCTGTTCCATTCTTCCAACATAGGAGGTTCATATGTGTCTGCAGACCGATAGCAACCTAGGGGTTAATGTTCATTGTCAGTCACATGAATTCTCATCTGAAGTGGGAAGCATTCATCTTCTTAGTTACACTTCTAACAATATGTGCTATTTGTATACTGATGATACCTGGCTCAGAAGTGGGGGCTGATATGATCACAATAAAAAATATTGATAATACAAACCGGTTAGGAAAGCAGTGTCTATAATGAGCAAAACCAACTGTGGCTCTACGTCTGCTCTAATGTGGAAGTAATTGAGAATATCAGGTGACTGATTAAATACTTCCTGTTGGTCTGTCCTTCCACTGATCTTGGGGCCTCCTCTTTACCTCAGTGGCCAGAACAAATCTGGGTTTCTCCACAATCATCTACTGCTTCTTGTGTCTCATTATGTAACAAGCTGGAGTGACTCCTGTCAGTCTTGCTCAGTCACAGAAATTGAGGAAGATCCTGTTTATGCCTGTTGTACTTGTTCTTTTTGAAGAAAGGATGAAATGAGTGTGAAATAGAGAGTTATTTCTATGAAAACTACATTGTTGCCTTAGACTTGTTAATGGTGAATTTGCTTTAAAAAAGGTGAAATTAAATTCAAACAAGATAACTCTAAAAGATTGAGGACAGAGTCATAAAAATCTAAACATAAATTTCCTAGTTTATACAGGAAGGCTTAATATATATAAATGTATATATACATATATGCAGGAGCCCTGTGTGGGGTGCTTGTGCGGTGACTATGATATTTGGCCTTTGTATAGTCTCACGGGATTGTTGCGGGATCTCGATATACATTGCTGATGTCAGCGCCATTTTAGGGTGTGTTTTTGGCGTGTTTGTGTTAGTCGTTATTAGAACCAGAGAGAAAAGTTATATAAAAATATATCCAAGCACTTAGGCAGCAACAGATATATATATATATACATACATGTATGTGTGTATAATTTTTATGATTCTATACCTCAAACAGTTTTTCTTGAAGGTTCACATTGTGTGTTAAAAATCTTTGATGAAAATCTTTAATCTCTAAATTGAGTCACAGGTGGCTCAGAGTCTCTCATCAGACAATAAGAACCAAAGTTTCTCCTTTACTAGGTTTTACCTGAATAGTGGTAAGCAATTTGTCACTTACAGTCACTTCCTGAGCTCCAGGATTTATATGATACCTACTCATCTCCTTATTATCAAAATAGAAAACATACTATTACTAAATGTGAGCAAACTAGGATTTCACGTTGAGACAGCCCCTTTCTTCTGAAAGCCTGAAATATCATTTAAATAAATCAACCTGCTCTGAGCAGCACATTTTGGTTACTCTAGACCCAGAAAAACCTCAGAAATCAGGGTTCATTAGGTAAGGTTAGAGAAGATGAAGATGGATGATGATCAACCAGGAATTAATGAGGATCGAGGAAATCCAACTAATTTCACCTGGAAATCTCTGTAGCCATCCATCTTTTCCAACGTCTGCTCCAAATTTGGACCAGTGCCCTAGGGGCAAAAGACAAATCCATCCATCTTAAAAGTCCACTCAGGTGAAATGCCATTCAATAGTGCTATTTCCAGGACAGTAGAGAGCAGCCATTTTCTAGTTAACCTAGCAGGCATCAGTGGTTCCATTAACTTAAGAAAAGCATCTGGTTTATGCTCTAGAATAAAATCCCTCCTGATCTGAGTTAAAGCCCTAAAAAGTCTTACTGAAACAACTGAGGGCATCTTGTTGGAGGTGGGTGGAGTCTTGCTTTGCCATGAAGGTCAAGTTTTGGAGTAGTTATCTTTGGGATGTGCATTCCCTCAGTGAATAGGAATCCAACAATCATACCTGTTTTTATGATTTCAAACATTTCATGTTAGCATAAATTAAAGCATGTTCATATGGCTTTTATTGTTAAAGATAACAACCACCTCACTGTAAAATATTATTCTTCCTGAGGGTTCTCAAATACCTCTGTGAACACAGTCCAGTATCTACAGCATGCTCACATTTTCCCCCTGCTGTTGTTTGTACTCTGATATAGTCTAGACACAGCCCAGAAATTGAGGAAGATCATTCCAAAATGTTTTTAAACCAAAGAGAATAGAAAACAACCTCGCACGCATTGGATTTTAAGACACTTCCAGTAAGATTTTTTTTCACTACGTTCTGATCTCGCTTTATGAGAAATAGTTGTATTCTTGAACTCTCTAACATAAGTCAAACTTTAATAAACCAAAGGTTATTATTTTACGGGACTGTGTGTGTACATACATGCATGTACATGTTTTGTATTCATATCATTAAACATGCATTTAAACTTTTCAAGCCAAATATCATATCTTTGATGGAATGAGGACTTTGGACCATACTCTGTTGTTTGACTCCAAATGGTTTCTCCCTTATTTATTTCAGAGTCAGATCATATGAGTGCTTAGATTTTTTTGAACTCAAAAAGAGAGAGAGGAAGTGAGTGCATTTGTGAGAGCCTGTGAAGATGGTCCTGCCCAGTTCCCCTCAGTTAGCGTGTGACCCAGATGAACATGATAAGGGAGAGAAGTGTGTCTGCCCTCTCCTCAATCTGGCTCAGTCTTCTTGTAACCTGCATGGTGCAAGCATCTTGGTATGCTCAGTAGACACAATGTGACTGGCTATTTTACACAATGTGACTAGCTATTGCCCCTTTCAAAGAAATCCTTTAATCCAATGTGATCAGGATGTGTTGACAGTTAATCTAAAAAAAAAATTGGTTGGGGTATGGAATCATAATAATCATGCACATATATGTATACATATACATTTATATAATTAAGATATCCTGTATAGACCAAGAAATTTGCAGAATCTCTTTAGATTTTTATGTCTCCTCAATCTTTTAGAGTTATCTTGTTTGCGTTTAATTTCACCTTTCTTTCTTTTTTTTTTTTTTTTAAAGCAAATTCACCATTAACAAGTCTAGGGCAACAATGTAGTTTTCATATAGTTCTCTATTTCGTACTTACTTTGTCCTTTCTTCAAAAAGAACAAGTACAACTGGCATAAACATGTTTGGGAGCATACAACTGTCAACAGGCTTCCAACTGACCTTATGGGATAGGTAGGAGGGAACTTAGGGCCCCATAGAGGCAAAGAGAATTGGAAATGAGTGAAATGAGTTTCTATTATACCTCATCTGAGGCTCGACCAAAGAAATAGATAATGATCTATTCCTATGCTGGAGGGAGAAAAAAATGAACCAGCTGGAACAGTGAAGAGACTGTAGATTGGTCTCCACCCTGAATCCTTTCTATGGATTTAAGGAGTAATTTTATCTGCTCAGTTTTTATCTTACAGAGTATTGGATAAACCCTGTCATTCATAAGATCCAATAACACTGCTAAAAACAGAACAGAAAGAGAAAGTAGTCATGCTAAACAGAAAAACTAAAAGAACATATATTTATTTTCTGTTCCT
Source organism: Tamias sibiricus (assembly GCA_025594165.1). Classification (NCBI taxonomy): domain Eukaryota; kingdom Metazoa; phylum Chordata; class Mammalia; order Rodentia; family Sciuridae; genus Tamias; species Tamias sibiricus. The sequence continues at coordinate 54,051,557 of CM046659.1, forward strand.
AGTGCTTCCTGTGGTGTGGCACAGAAATTGAGGAAGATCCTGTTTATGCCAGTTTTACTTGTTTTTGTTTTTGTTTTAAGAAAGGATGAAATGAGTGCAAAATAGAGAGTTATTTCTATGAAAACTACATTGTTGGGCTGGGGTTGTGGCTCAGCGATAGAGCGCTCGCCTAGCACGTGCGCGGCCCGGGTTCGATCCTCAGCACCCCGTAAAAATAAAGGCATTGTGTACAACTAAAGCAAATAAATAAATATTTTTTTAAAAACCACATTGTTGCCTCAGACTTGTTAAATTTGCTTTTAAAAAGGTGAGATTAAATGCAAACAAGATAACTCTAAAAGATTGAGGAGATAGTCATAAAAATCTAAACAGATTCTACAAATTTCTTAGTTTATACAGGATACCTTAATTATATAAATGTATATGTATACATATGTATGTATAATTATTATTATTCCATACCTCAACCAATTTTTTTTTGTGGTGTGGAGGTTCACATTGTATCTTAAAAATCTTCGACTAAAAACTTTAATCTCTAAAATTCTGACTGCACTAAAATGTCAGCTTCATTATCTTGCCCATCATTTTACTCATCACTGTTATTATACAGGACTTGCATAAGAATATTTAGATGAAAAAGTATCTGAGGCTGGATTCAGTCTCAATGTCAAGCACATACTGGCTAATTCCACCTTAACACACTTGCAGCTGTGAGGGACGTTATATTTAAAGGGCCTTTATTTAGCTCGAGTTTTATTTATTTATGATTTATTATTTACATCCTGTCTACTTCCATGAAGGATTTGAGGCAGCTTAGCTCTTCAGTTCAACTCATTCTTTATCAGCTCAGTCACTTCTCTCCCATCCTGCTATGTCCCACTTCAATTGAGCAGTTTTCCCAGTGTGATCAATTAACTTGGACTCCTGTGGTCTGGGCCTTCTGCTGAGCAACAAAGGCATGGAGTCCACAGAGTCTGTGACCTTTGGTTAGCTGCCCAGGCACAGGGAGCAGCCCCAGCATCACAGGAAGCCCTGGCAGAACTTCCCAGGGCATCCCCTTTGGTGTCCCAGACTTCTCTGGGGGCTGTTGTGAGGTGTGAAGACTGTCCAGAAATCAGAGGGTCCTTAGCAGCCCCAGACTCTGTGCCAGTGGAACTGAAAGAGGCCACAAGAACCCTCCCTGAGAGAGATGAAGGGCATGCCTAAATGTCCCTCCCAATAGGGTCTCTGCCAATAAGTCCAATGACGGCACCCTTTTGCAAAACAGAGAAAACCTCAGCCTCCGCTCTTTGTGGATACCCACCTATATCAAGTCTGACTCAAGACAGCAAAACATCCAGAGGAATGATTTCCACCCACCATTGATGCTTCTGGGATGACTAGGCCACCTAACTTAGGGTGCTTATGGTTTACATCTATTATTCAGTGATAAAAATAACTGCCAGAGGCATATGTGAAGAACCTCAGGTAAGAGCTGCCACAAGTGGCTGCAGAAAAAAGGCCCTGAGTGTCCGTGTGTCTGGGTTTACTTTTGTCTGCAAAATCTGACTGCCTTCTCTGGCTCCCAACCCTTTGCTCTTGGCTCTTCTTTGTGTGAGTGTGGCTGCCAATCTCAGTGCCTACTCAATATGTCTATTCCGGAGAGTGGATAAAGCCCTGCATTTAATCACACACTCCCCTTCATCCTCCTGTTACCTAGCCTGCACACCTATTAATTTTGCTCTCTGAGAGGATAAGCAAGCATTCAGCACCAGAGAAAAAGTGGTTAATGTAAAGGGTTGTCCCAGAACAGAGATGCTTTGGGCCATCTGGAGATGTTTTTCCACTAGTGGGGACAGATTTGAGGTGAGCCATCCATACCATCCCATCAGCATTTTTGCAACCAAAAGCAGACATCTGGGAAGAGGTAGCAGAATCTCTGGGTATGATCTGCAATTGTGGAATAGTATGAAACCAACTTGCATGCATAAGGGATGAATCAATGACTCACACTAAGAGGTTCAATAAGGATTGAGTTCAATGCACAGAGAATATTTTGATGCTGACCTTGACCAGAATGGGAGCCATTTTCACAGAATGGGAAACTCTGAGATATTTTCCTTAAGGGTCTAATTCAGTGCCTGTTTTAATCTGCTAATTAGCATCCTGTTCTAACCATCTGGCTAACCAATCACAGACTAAAACAGAGGAGATATATCAGAAGAAGACCTTCAAACTCTTTGGGAAGAGAAAAGGAAAAGAAAATATATAGAACCCACATTGTATACTTGAAATATAGGTATAAAAAGAATTTTTATTCTACATTATTCTAATCTAATATTTCAAGGTAAGTGAATTTATAATCTCCTCTTAGACATAAAAGTGTATGTAGACCAAAAAATTTTGAATCATACTTTTCTATTTATAAAGAGGACTTCCAAAAAATTTAAAACTACCATTATTATTACAACCTTGCTTGACAGATGAGGAAACTGAAGCTCTAAAAATAACAAAAGCTTTGCCTGAGGTCCAGATCTCTGGGGTCTTGACTAAAAGTCCATTGTACTTATTGCTCTACCATGTTCATAACATTTATGAGACAGGAGTTCACAGGTCAAGCCTGCAGAGAACTAAAGACATTTAAAGAGTGTATAGTTGATAGATTTGCCTGAACCCTCTGTGTCTGCTCATCAAAATTCAGATTGTAGGGGCTGGGGTTGTGGCTCAGCAGTAGAGCACTCGCCTAGCATGTGCGAGGCACTGGGTTGGATCCTCAGCACCACATAAAAATAAATAAATAAAATAAAGTCCAACTACAACTAAAAATATATATTTAAAAAAATTTTCAGATCGTAATAGTCAAATAATTCTGTAGCTAAAAGGACTGGAGGTACATGCTTGGATATTAAGTCTAACAATACAAGCCATTCAAAGGTGCTGGTAGAAAATTGTGTGTGAATCTCATTTTATAAAATGGCTATATAAAGGTTGTTTGAGGGGGAAGCTGTGGACATAAGGAGATGCTAAACTTTTGTGTGTACTTCTTGAGTTGTTGCTTTTTCCAGTCTTTCCCTGCGCAGCACACCAAGTGTAGAAATCAGGTAAACCGGAAAATGAGCTGTGATGAGCAAAGTCACTACTGTTGGCATCAAGGTGGTCTGCTCCCACCTTTTCTTAGCTGCCATCCTCCTGGTCCTGGAAACATAGCCCATGGCTCCTGCATCCCACACATTCTCTAGTAAGTACTTCTCAGCATTAGAAAGAACTTCCTTCTGTTCTTTGCAAACAGAAGTCACTTTGTGGCAAAACTGTACTGGGGCACATGCACACAGGGAGAAACAGATGGTTGAGTGGCAACTGCCTGGACTTTTGTCTGTGGCCATCATTTCCTGGAACAAGTTACCCAGCTTCTCAGAGGACTGTTAGTTTCCTCAATTAACATACAGGGGAAATAAAAAATAAAGTCTACGTTCTCCGTTCTTCTGAGGATAAAAGGAAATAAGATGATTTAGAAATGACACAGCACCATGCAAAGAAAATATCTGATCAGTGAAGTGTGGGGAATTAGATTTACTGAGACCCTGGGGCAAGGGAAGTTATATTGACAAGGGACCTTCAGGACTCCTTCCCAGCAGCCCAACACCCTCCTCCCCCGAGGCCCCAGTGAGGAGGCAGGGCACCTAAACTGTGTCAGTGGCTGGGTGACACAGGGCTCTTGGGGGGGGGGGGGGGCTCAAGGTGCAGCACAGGTAGTTTGAAAACTATATTTCTGGAGTCCAGAGTCACTCACATCTTAACAGTGAGGTTCTTTGACTTTTGTTTATGTAAAGCAACTTTAGTAGAGTATCCAGGTCAATGTTTGCTGAAGAATGAGGAAGAGGACGATTCATCAGTTGATGATTCATGGTCCAGGTAAAGGAAGGGTTACAAAAGAGAGGGAGAAAAGCCAAAAACAAAAATCCTATAAAGTCCAAACAAACAAAAAAGATAGCCCCAATAAGAATGAATGGACAATTGCATGGCAGGTGGCTGGTCTCCAGGGCCTGTGAGACTGATATAACCGTGGTGCATCCGACCATGCTGCAACCTGCACACATACCTTGCCAGTAGATATTTTGATCCCCTCAGCCCCAAAGAGGCTGAAGAATGCTCAAGATACCTGGGTTACTTCAGTGTGTAGAGCAAATGTTAGCATGTGCCTGGGTGAGAAAAAGGCAGGGGAAACCTCTGTATGGGACCAAGAATCAACCAAAGCAATGTAGAATTGCAATCTTAAACATTGCCTTTGTGTGTTATAGTCAGAAACAGGATATAGTCCTGGACCCAAGTCTCATCTATTTCTTTGCCTGATTTCCTTCCTCATGATGTCATGACTTCAAAAATGCTCTGTGAAGCAGGCATCCCCAATTTATGGGTATACAAACTGAGCCTCAGAGAATGCCCTGGGTCATCCTAGTTGAAGCACCAGCCTGGACCCCACTCCACTGCTCTTCCTGTCTACCTTACAGTATATATGAAGCAGGTGCCAGGCCAGCAGGTACATCTTATTTCTCAGGAGGTGCCCAGCCAGTGGGTACAAGTGATTTCTCAGTCAGACATCTAATGAATAACAACACGAATGTTAGAAGATTTGAGTCTCAAAAGTAAGAACAGTATGATAGACAAAGAACAGAGAGGCTTGCAGAAACCATGGGAGGATGGAATGACCTTCACTTTGAGGCTGAATGTTCCAAGGTGCTGGACCGGAGTGACCATGGGAAGATCACAAATGGCACAGAGATGTCAAGCCAGTGACAATGCTGGTTAAGGAAGAGGCTCTTGTTGCACAGCTCTACTATAATAGGACAGCAAATTAGAGCAGGCTGTCACACAAGCTTTTGGACATATGGATCCTGGGCTCAGGATGGGGACCTATCTACATGTGGGACTTGACTGTTGTTTGCTCAGAGAAGATGAATGAAACATTGGGGCTATCTGAGGCCTGCAGGAGGGTATAACATATCACCAGTAATACAAGAGGGACACTGAGCTCATGTGAGGTCGTCTGGGAGTTCTGTGGCCCTAGCCTAACATTTAAAATTAATGGAAAGCCAACTAGTTTCTTCTCTCACAAGCTCCTCTCACATCCACTTCATGGATTTCAATTAAAGAACAATCTTGGCTTCAAGGTCCTAGAACACGAGGCTGGGCTGCTCTCTTGAATTAAAGGTATCTTCATACCTGTAGAGCTTTAGCTCCTGGAATGTACAAGATCATACCATCAAATCTGTAAACTATCCAAGACAAGAGTTGCAGAGCAGAACCCAAAGAGGAACTTTGCACCTCTGTGGAATGGGTGGAAAGGTGCCTGGCCTTTTGTTGACTGATTTAAGCAGTTCTTAAAATTGCCACTTGTTTGGCATGGCTGATCTGTCCTACCAGCACAGCTGGCCCCAAAGAAGGAGACTGGAGGTTGTTTTACATGGAGTGCATCACTGCAGAGGACCAGACAGGTGCCTGTGCCTTAGCAGAAACCCCAGCTCAGCCTTGACAGCAGGCTGCGACACTTCTCAGCAGAAAACCCTGACTACCAAGCTAGAAATAGTCAGCGCTTCCAGCCACCTCGCCTCTTCTCCTCGGAAACCTAGCATCTGTCTGACTTCTCTACTGGCAATGAACAGACAAGACAAGTACACAGCCCAACCCCACAGTTCATTCTAGCTGCCCTGGAAGTAGAAAGGAGGAAAGCTGTGCTTAACAGGATGAGAAGGCAGCAGAGCTGTAATGAGGAAAAAAACCTTTAGTGTATGAAGCAACAGCTAATGAACTGACTCACAGAAGAAGATTCGGCTGATTATCAGTTTAAATTTTTCATTACACCCCAGGCAGGTGGTGGGTGGATCAACTTGCTTCAGCGGCCAAGGTAGCTGGAATATTTTATAGTGAAATATTTTAATGGTCGATATTAACTGTAATTTGTTACTGTGAGGAAATTGGAAAATGAACCACTCCTACAGGTGTTAGACACATCTACAGATAAGATGGAATCTATGAATTCCTACAAAAGGCATCCCAAATACCAGTCAAGTTGCCCTTGACTACCACTGTAAAATAGTCAAGTTTTCTCTAAGGGATAAAAAAAATGGGGAAAAAATCAGATCAGTTATTGCTTTGCCCTTTGGGCTTGCAAAATATGACAAAGCACATAAAAAGCTAGTTGCACGATCAGCTTTACTATTACTCTTGCTGATTTTAAAGAACTCCTCTGTAAGTATCTCAACGTCTCTCAGAATTTAGCAGACAGGTTCATGTGTGATATGTCAAGAGCAATGGGGCTTCTACCACCACTAAAGAAACCAAAGTCCAAACTTGATGAGTAAAGGCCAAACAAGGGTGACTCTAGGAAGAGAAGTTGGCAGGGGTCACACACCATGAATAGAACCTCTCCAAGGTATGACTTGGAGAGAGAAACCTTTGACAGTTTCAGTTCAAAGTATTCCTCCACACATAACAGGGAGTAGTCAATTGAAAATGTGATCCATGAAAAACAATCTAGACAGAATGACGTCACTGAAAATCTATTGAAATGATGGAGGGTAACAAAGGGAAACCAAAAGTTCGTGGAAAGCTGAATTCTACAATGAGTAAATTTAAAGAGTAAGCATTCATCCAATTCTGCCTATCTGATTCTTATTTTTATTTTCCATGCTCACCATCACACTAACTTATTTGATCCTATTAGCAATATTAAATATTGGTCATCACACGTTCAATGCCCTTCTAAACCCTTCATGTGTATTAACTCTGTTCCTTATCCAAACAAACCCACATGGTAAGTGCTATTCTCCACATATTACAGATGAAAAAATGGAGGCACAGTGGTCAAATACATCATCCAATATCACAAAACTCTTAAGAAGCCATGCCTACATTTGTACCGGCAACTGTCTCCCTAATCTGTGCTCTTAATCACTATGCCTTACTGCCTTCCAACAAAGAGAAATATCCAAGTAAGAGAAAAAAAAAAAAAAAAAAAACAATGTCATTGATGTAGAAAGGCCTCTCCTTAACCTTGCAGGAATAAACTCCATCAACCATTTCCATTCCTTTGATTCTGTGTCCCTCAAGGAAGGTAGACACCATGATTGCCACCTGGCATCTCCTCCGCTGTGGGGAGGGCATGGGATTTGAGCAAACTGATCCATTGATGTGATCTCTGAAAAAGTATATTTTCTATCTGCAAGCTGATATTTCTGTTTGTGGATTAGACTCCAATGAACTTGGGAGTATAAGTCTTTCCAAGTCACCATGAGATAACTGACAAAAATCAAGCTACAGATCTGCAAAGTTGAAGCTCAGATTCTAGTCACTAGTGCTCGTGGGGAAGCAGTATCCCTTAAAATCCAAACTGAAATAGTCAACCAACCCAATTTACTTCTCTGCTACATGAACTACCCAAGAGGAAACAAAAACAAATATCACCTACTGAGCACTGACTGTGCATGTGCCAGGCACTGATGAACCTCTATACATACCATCTTCTGTGCTCTTCCTCCCACACTCTCCCTGGAGAGAGGGGCAGGGACTTACCAGCCTGTTTGTGAAGGCTGGGAGTTCCTAAGTACCACAGATCAGCACAACTTCTAGGACAAAACTTTTGCTGGCATATGACTAAAGGTGAAAAATCTGGATAACATTGTATGAGTCTTTTCTGAAGCTCCATGTATAAAGGATAGAAGACTCTCCTTTATTTTGAAATTAACTTCTTCCTACTTCTGATGTTGAAATGTCTTTTCTTTAATGAAGGGATTGTGATATTACATGAAAAATTTAACACTGCTATTTTTAACATCCTTACCTCAAGATAAAATCTAACACTCTGTTGAGCCTCCTCAATTAAAAACATTTTGTTGTTGTTGTTGTTAGATCCTAAAATCCTTAAGTGTGGGGTCATTGACCGGGGCTGATATCCTGGCTTCAACCAGGAAGGGAATTCAGAAAACAAAAAGGTAACCCCAGTGAGCCAAAATATACCCAGTGTTGCTACCGTCTTCCTTGCAAAGCTCTGATCTGACCTCTAGTTACTTCTTCAGTCCCCAGTGGCTGCTACCAGTAGGAATTCCCTGTCCTTCCTGTCCAAGCTGACATGCTGGGCAGAGTTCAGGACACAGCTTTAAATGTGGTTTCCTGATTAAAAGGGAGACTCCAGTTAGGCAGGAAGGAACTCAAGCTTGAATATTATATGTCATAGTCATCCACTGCCTCTTAGGAATGAAAACATCAACAGAAATGACCTGGAGCACAATATCATTCCTGAGAAAACCCCCAACAACCCAGGGAGGGACTCTTAACACCAAACTTCATCTTTTATGTTTTCTTTTGACAATAAAGTGACATGCTTAAGACTCAGTCACTCTAAAATACTTTAAAACCAAACAATATTTGGAATGGCAAATAGTGATGAAAAGAAACGAATGCTAAGAGGAACCAGGTATAGCATCTGTACCTAGCTGAGACGGGGTGGTGAGAAAGAGAAGCACCCACGGAGTCAGGTGATGGGTAGCTGACTCAGCTCTGCCACCAACTTGCGTTGGAATCTTAGGGGTTATGTTAAATCTCAGGTCTGGTCATGATAAATCCTAAAATTCAAAATAAGATTGCTGGTCACATTAAATCCTAAAATTTTGTGGTTCTATTTATTTATTGCCTGGGAGAAGCACAAACTACTTTCATATGTCAAGAAAGACAGTGTAATATTAAGTAATATTAAGAAAGAGCTTCTTAGAGGAAGGGTGGCAAGTTCCTGAAGAGTCTCAAGACCCTGATTAGACATAGGTGATTGACAAACTGATGGAATGGAGCTCCAGGAACCTCTCTGATGGGTTCTCCTCAAGGGAGCCTCTTGCCAGAGCACAGACAGAAAGAACTCAGGCTCTACTGCTGAGAGCAATAGAGAATAACAGGGGAGAAGGAAACAAGATGAAAAGAAACATCAATGAGGCAAAGGCCAAAGACAAGTGGGACCTTAGGTGCATCAAGGAGTATGTGAAGGACAGGCAGCATGCATGAGTTCAAGGCTATGAGGTTTATACAGTATGTAAAGGATGGGAGTGGGAGCAGGAGTCGGGTCAGAAGAAGAATGGACAGATAAACAGAAAGAACAAAGAGGGGAAAAGAAAGAAAGGAGAGAGAATCAGACCCTCTACCTCTCAATTTTTAATATAAATAGGATTTCTTAACCACACCCCCACACACACATTTACCAAAAAAGTTACCAGATGTGAGGTCCTGTGGCCAACTGCATCCCCGAGAATAGTCAGAGATTAAGCAGAGAAAGCCCACACGCTTCACGTGAACAATGTAACACCATTTTCCACTGTGAGAACACAGATGTGGCCCATCTGTACGCAGATATGGAAGGGAAGAAAAAAAAAAAACTGCACGAAGGTTCTATAACCTTTCAAGAAAAGATTTGGGGCTAAGCTATCCAGAAATAGAACATTTTGATTACAAAATAAAAACTAGGTCAATAAGATAATGGATGTGATTTAAATGAAAATCACAGTATTTGTAATGGGCTAAAAATGGTATCAATGTTACTGCAGAGAAAGAATATAATTAAATTTATTTTTAAACAGCAGCTCCCCACCCCAGGCCGACAAATCCCAGCCCAGCCACCAGTATTTCTCCACCTCATCCGTGAGGAATGTGCTGGCATCCCACAAGTTAGTCTGAAGAATGCGGAGTTTCCGTAGGACTTCAGAAGATCCCAGATGACACTGGTTAGCCACATTCTTTCACTTGTAGATCACTGTTACTAATTTAGAAAGCAAAGGAATGGGAAGGTTAGGATCTCACCACGTCATTCTTTTACCATTTTTTTTTAATTTTTAATTTTCTGGCATAAAAACATGCAAGTGTAGGTAGAGCTACCACACAGGTCTGCCATCTATTGAAACAAGGGACTTTGGGAGAATTCCAGACAGTTATATGAGGTGGAAATACAGCCCAACAGGTCTACGCACAGGCTAGGAATTAAGATAAAGGGTGAAGTGCACATTTCTGGTTTTCTTCCTACAACTTGTGACATGATTTTTGTGGAGAAACTAAAACTCTTGAATGCAGTTCATCTTCTACACTCTCCTTGGGAAAGGGGCAAAGAACAGCAGATGAATTAGATGTAAGGAATAATGCTTCCGGTGGTGAATACAATTATTATGGGCACACAAAGGTTACTCTGGCATTTCCTGAGATGTCTATATAAAAGCCACAGCCAAAGAATTGGTTTGTGCGTCACGACACATCAGTGGCCCTTCTAAACTTAGGATGCCTGCAGGGGGCAAATAAAAACAAATCAGACATCACTCACTGCTGAATATATTACTTTAGATCATGTGAGTGTGTGTGTGTGTGTGTGTGTGTGTGTGTGTGTATGCATGTGTAATGCATGGTTTCCTTATTAAAGGAAATTGCGTCAATATTTATATCCTGGAAATCTCAGAATGAGATATCAGCATGACTACATATACATATTAATCATTCAGAAGAGGTTACTTTCAAAATCTCTTGTGGGCAATGCATATTTACTAGTAAGTTCTTTTAAAGCATTAACTCTTCCTGTGTTTAAATTCTAACATACCAACCATTATTTGCAAAGCATTCATTCACCCTAGAAAGCATAAGCATACCTCCCATGAAGAAAATCTGTTCAATGACAACAGAACTTGTCAAACAAGAGAACTAGGGAACTTATTTCATGGAATGACTAATGTCATGCTGAACTCCCTCAGTACAATTAAATATGGTTGTATAATATCATTAACTTAATGCCCACATCACCTCCTCTTTACTTTGAGCATTACAATAAAAGGTATTTCAATAAATAGCACGTTGACAGTCATAACCATGAGTCCCTTCTACAAGTGACTTAAGGAGCTCCAAAGCCCTGATATTATGAGTCAAGTGAAATAAGTCACTACAATAGGTCTTGAAGAATGCTCAACCATAAGAGAAGCCTAAGGGCTTTGGATAATCTGATCTCATCTTAACATTCCTGGGTTAAGGAACATTCTTATATATAGTTTCTCCCACTCATCAGGCCCTTTAAACTTTGAAGTGAAAAGAGTGAAGAAAATATGTGGCAAGGGTCACTGCAGGCTGCACAACCTCTGTGAAGATCCCCCAAATAAGGTGCTTGGTTTTCTAAAGAAAAGCATTCAGCCAATATATAATTAAACAAAACCCAAAACTCTGATCTTCTATGACTTCAGTTTGGAGATCTTGATATGATGTGAGAAAATAACTAAAAGGTCAACAAGCAAAAAACACTGAAAGAAAAATAGCGCAAGCATGTGACGTGGGCCACGCCTCTGTTCTGTGGCTCTGGTGTGTGTGGGGTATATTATTTATAGGGAAAGGGAAGGAAGATGACAAAATAAGCTCTTGACAAAGAGGATGCAAACTTGTGCTGGGAAAAGCTTGGTGGGAGGAGAAGGCATCTGAGTGGTTGGCATTGTCAAAGGATGAACTTGGTTGAGTGACTTTGGTATAGTTGGCGTCTTACAAGGGAAGAACTAGTTGGGGGCTAGGGAAACAGGGTGTTTGGGGAGAAAGAGAAATAGTTTCTTGAACATGAGTGAGAGAAGGAAGCCCTCTTCCTTCCTGCCAACCTGCAAGCAAAACTGTAGTCCAGTCCCGAGAGCTGCCACAAAGAGACAGGAGACTTTGGCCAATACGCCATTCCAGCCAATACTACAGGAAAGGGGTGATCCTCTTCCATAAACAGGGGTCATGGGAGAAATCCTAATTGTATCTGCTTATGCAACTATTGATTACTCATGTACGTTCAAGAACAGGCGGGGCTGGTCAAGTCAATAAGTGATATAAAGGTTTATCTACAAATAATACGTAAACCCTCTATTCCAGGATCCCAATTCTAGCATGTTGTGAGTCCATTAATTTAATTCACTTGGTTCACTGTGCTTTTGTGAAATCTGTCAGGTGAGGATCTGTGAACTGGAGAAGGAGAAAATAAGAGACTGTCCCTGGAACAATCATTCCCCTAAGTAAGCATTCTCTATAGCCCTTTATATTGTCCTATGGGTACATTATACGTCAGTAACAGTAATAGAAAACCTTGCTTCTTAAAGTAAATGTTCAAATGGCTAAAAGTCTAAATAGACTAGAAATGAATACCAAATAGATCAACACTGGCCATTTTAATAGAAAAATTATGGAATGTGACATGTAAATGGAAATCTTACATTTATAAAAGCAGGCAAAATGATTATGTGTGACAAATACTTACAGGCAAATGAGAAAAAGTAGAAAAAAATTTCCCCCTTCTAAAATAAACTAATCTTTTTTCAGCATACTATTCTCCTAAGTTCTGACATTTATGCTTGCTTGAAAAAACAATTTAAGTCAACACTTCCCACTCTGTTATTCAACCCTGAGGCATGCAATTTTGATTAAATGGCTCCAAAATACCTTCCTGCACAAGAAACGGGCACCAACTGACTTGACCATGACAAAGTCACCCTGCAGTTTGACTTCTGCTACCCCGTTGCTGTGTTGGTGCCCTACTAAGCCTTGAGTTTACCTTTACCCACTCTCTCCTGCTTCTCCTTTTTTTGAGGACTTTACCTGGGTGATCCCTGCCATACCATGCTGGTGTCTTCAAAAGGCACCTCTTCATTTTCAGTGACCCCATAACCAGAATGGTACACTCCTCCCTAGGGTCAATGCCTCCATTCCAAAAGGGGATCCCATGACTTCCCTCTTCCTAAAACCTCTGTCTCACTCTTGAATACTCTTCTCAATAAGTTTCTCTTTCTCTTCTGGCTCCTCCTTCCCCCTCAAAATCTTAAACCATTGCTCCCCCAAATCACCAGACAATTCTAGGATCATTTGTTCAGTTGCCTACTTGAAACCCCCAGCCCAAGGATATCTAATAGGAACCTCTGACTTCACATGTCCAGCACTTGATCTTAGTGATAAGCCTGGTTCTCATTCATTGTTCCCATCTCAATAAATGTCACTCAATTGCCTGGAGCAATGTTGAGGGGGGGCTGGAATCACCCCTGACTGCCTTCTTTCCCTTCGTACATCTCATCCAACAACAAAGCCTGTTGACTGCCTTCAAAATATAGCCCCAAACTCTAAGCACTCATCTCCACACCCACCATTGTCTACCCTAGTCCAAGCCATCACATCTCTTACCTAGCACACTGGAACAACCTGAGCTCCTGGCTTCTTTTCTAACCCATTCCCTAAGGTCTACTCTCTGGACTGCAGTCAGAGTGGTCATTTAGGAAGTTCAATGAAATTCTTCCATTCTGCTTCTAGAAACTTCTAAAGACTTTCCATCACACTTAAAATACAATCCAAAGTTTTACATGACTTGGACAGCTCCTGGTAGCTCTCTACCCTTCAAGTCTATCTTCTTAAGTCCATCTCCCACCACAATTGGCCTTGCTCACTCCATTCCAGTCACCCTGACTCTCTATGTTTGAAACATGCAATTCTGAATACCATCTGTAGCATGGATGAAATACTACCTCTATGCAAATGTTAAATTGATCCTTCTGCCAACCTGCTTCTCTGATAGAGCCTCAGGGTACACATTCTGTCTACAATGCATCTCGAGCTAGATGTCCCTGTGCCAACACAAATTAGACACTGCAAAAAGGAGCTGTTCTTCCATCACCAGGCGGGAAGCCTTGCCAACCTCCAGTGTACTTCAAACCACCATTGACTGCCAGATTCTACCACGCTCCCCAGAAATCTCAGTTTGCTCTTTCCTCTCTCTCCCTCTTCGCAGTCTTGTGCCTGTCCTGGTTGTCCTATATCTGAAACCCCACACCTCCTCTAATTGCTCCTTAGCTTCCTCACTGCTATAACAAGTGTCTGTCCAGAGGTTAAGGCAAAAGGTTCTTTCTATCCCCAAGTTCAGGTCCATGGCTGTCAGCCTCAATTCTACTTGTCTAATGCAGTGCAATACAGTAGCCACTATCCATGTGTGGCCATTTAAATTGCAATTAATTAAAATTTAAAATCCAGTTCCTTAGTTGTACTAACCACATTTCAAGGGCTCAATGGCCACATATGTCTGGTGGTTACCTTAATGAACAGCATAGTTATAGGACATTCTCATTACAGAAAATTGTTAGTGCCAGAAGCTATCTCCTCTGACAAATTCATTCATCTCCCATGACAACACCTTCTGGTAGAATAAATCCCATCCTCACAAAGCCCTTTCAACCTACTGAGCTCTCATATTTCAATTTTAAGGAACTTGTGATACTTTCCTCCCTAAGATCCATCACAATTTTAAAGGAAAAGGAGGTCACATGTCCTTTGCCCTATTCCACATAAACATAAGTTCTCTTTCATAAAATTTATTTTCTTTGCAGAATATTTACATATTAATATTCAATTTATAGCTTCCAAATGCTGACTCAGCTGTTATGTCTTTACTATGTGCTTAGGAAGGTTGACTATTTTAGACTGAGCAGTCTTGGAGGCTGAGCCAATATTTAATGGTGCCAAGCATAAAAAGCTCTTTAAAAAGTGTGCTTTAATAAAGATGATAACACAGTGGGGAAGCATTTAGGCTTTGGAGTTAGCCAGGCCTCTGTCTGTTCTGCCACTTATCAGCCAGGGACCTTGGGCAAATTATTTAATCCTTCTTCATCCTCTATTTAAGCATCTACAAAAGAGGGAAAAAATAACTTTTCCTTATAGAATAGTGAAAATTAAATGAGATTATACCTGTAAATCACTTTAGCAATGGTTGATACATAAAGACCACTCATTAATGTTAGCTGCTACTAATCAGAGTGTGTTAAAAAATTATAAACAAAATAAGCTTAAATAATTCATGAGGAGGTTAAAAGCAAGCTGGAAAGAAATCCCAAATGTAATTGTTTTTCTTACAGAGTCAAATGAATGTCTTCAGATACAATGTAATAGATATTACTTAAATATCAAGTCTTGGAAAATATGTATCAGAGTAACATAAATTTGAACATTTCCATTCTATTTCTTCTATAAAAGCTACATAAAGTTTCCAGTCCTTTGGAAAATTTGTCTCAGAGACAGTGGAACCTTGCTTGGCAAGTTGAACAAGTTTCCATTAGTTAAATGCAACAAGGATGATTTCATTTTAAAAGTGAAATGTGGAGAGTGGCTAAATGGGGAGAGTACAACTCATCATACTAGTCTTTCAAAAAATCTGAAAAACAAAATGATAATAGCAAGAAGTACGATTTCCAATTCAAAGTGCACGTGGATATTTTTTTTTCCTTTTTTTTATTATTTATTTACTTATTCATCATGCACAAGTATAGTATCTTTTTACATACAACTGCTTGTATACAAAGTATATAAGTACCATTCAGATCTTCAATCATGCATTTAGGATAATGATATCCATCTCATTCAACCACCAATTTTTTTCCAACCCCCCCCTTACTCCCTCCCTCCCCTCCCTTTCCGTTGACCATTCTAGTGTTCCTCTGATCCTATGTACCCCCTTCCAACAACACTGTGAACCAGCCTCCTTATATCAGAGAAAACATTCGGTACTTGGATTTTTGAGATTGACTAATTTCACTTAGCATTATATTCTCCAACTTCATCCATTTACCTGCAAATGCCATTATTTTATTCTCTCTTATTGCTGAGTAAAATTCCATTTTGTATATATACCATATTTTCTTTATCCACTCATCTACTGAGGGGCATCTGTGGTACAGAATTGAGGACACAGAGACTAATACATATAATTTCAGCTATCTTATATTAGACAAAGGTGCCAAAAATGTACAGTGGAGAAAGGATAGCCTCTTCAACAAATGGTGCTGGGAAAACTGGAAATCCATATGCAACAAAATGAAATTAAACCCTTGTCTCTCACCATGCACAAAATTCAATTCAAAGTGGATCAAGGACCTAGGAATTAGACCAGAGACAATACGCCTAATAGAAGAAAAAGTAAGCTCCAATTTCCAACATGTCGGATTAGGCCCCAAGTTCCTTAATAAGAATCCTGTAGCACAAGAACTATTACCAAGAATTAATGAATGGGATAGATTTAAACTGAAAAGCTTCTTCTCAGCAAAAGAAACAATCAGTGAGGTGAATAGAGAGCCAACTAATTGGGAACAAATATTTAATACATGCACATCAGATAGAGCACTAATTTCTAGAATGTATATAGAACTAAAAAAACTTAACACCAAAAAAGCAAATAACCCAATCAATAAATGGGCTAAGGAATTGAAAAGACACTTCTCAGAAGAAGATACACGATTAATCAACAAATACATGAAAAAATGCTCAACATCACTGGCAATTAGAGAAATGCAAATCAAAACTACTCTAAGATTTCATTTCACTCCAGTCAGAATGGCAGCTATCAAGAACACAAACAACAATAAATGTTGGAGAGGATGTGGGAAAAAGGCACACTCATACATTGCTGGTGGGACTGCAAAATGGTGCAACCGCTATGGAAAGCAGTATGGAGATTTCTTGGGAAAATGGGAATGGAACCACCCTATGACCCAGCCATCCCACTCCTGGGTCTATTCCCAAAAGACTTAAAAACAGCATATTACAGTGACACAGCCACTTCAATGTTTATAGCAGCACAATTCACAATAGCTAGGTTATGGAACCAACGTGGATATTATTTTGTATTGAGTGCTTACAAGTCCATCATCCCAAATAAAATGGGCATACACATTCCATGCATGTGGAACATCTCTCTCACTAACTTCAGTAGCTGAAATTCAGAGGGGGCCATATATGCTCAAAAGCCAGTAGATTAATTCTGCCAAACAAGTCACCATTCTTCTTTTGCTATACCTTCTAAACGTGTGAGGCTGTTTGCACCCTGGACCAACAGTAGCAGTACCTGGGAACTTACAAATTCTTGGATTCCTGGTTCTACTGCATCAGAAAACCCTGGGGGTGAGGCTCACCAGTATTGGACAATCCTTTCATGTATTTCTGGTGCCAAAGCTACAGGGTACACCTGTGCCTTCTATTTGGGCACTTGTGCCCTCTATTTGGGGGGCAGTTCCAATAAAGAAGTAATTAGGCCTCCTTTTGGACAGGTAATACTGAAAAAATCATCAAGTGGCTCTCATCTGTACTGACACATGATATGGATTCAGTCTCGTTTACTAAGACTTGATTCTCTGATATCAGAATTAATGGACTCATTTATAATGTTAAGCAGAATCTACAAAGGGGAACCTCTGTGACTCTCTGGCACTCAAAATCTGAGCCAGGTGAGGAAAGCTAACCCCCAAATCCCTCATTTTTATCTATCATGAAAAATGGAACCAAAGAAAACTTGTCTCAAAACCACATGCTTTAATTAACTTGGCCTTTATAGTAAAAGTTATCAATCTACCATGAGAGACAGTTAACAATATAAAGAATGAAGTAATGAGCCTGGTGCGGTGGCACACGCCTGTAATCCCAGCACTTTGGAGGCTGAGGCAGGAGGATCGGGAGTTCAAAGCCAGCCTCAGCAATGGTGAGGCACTTAGCAACTCAGTGAGACCCTGTCCCTAAATAAAATACAAAAAAGGGCTGGGGATGTGGCCCAGTGGTCCAGTGCCCCTGAGTTCAATCCCTGGTACCAAAAAAAAAAAAAAAAAAAAAAAAAAAAAAAAAAAAAAAAAGGAGTAATGAAGTTAATTTAGGAAAGCCCCTAACACATTTTTTAAAAATTCATTTTGGAAAGCAAAAGAATTGTGGAATTATATAACCAAATCCCACCAGTTAAACAAAAAAAGAAAGATATAGGCAACCCTCTTTGGATGTTTTGTAAGACATAACATTTCTTAATGGTCAAAACTCAGAGGGAAATAGAGAAATTTTCTGGACCTCAAAACTTGAATAATCACATAAAAGAACTTATAAACAAAGGTGTTTTAAATGACATTTGTTGTCATTTTCTTTAGAAGATCCAAAACAAAATAAAAGCTTATTTTAATATTTTGTTGCTTCTATAATGTTGACAGTTATATTTTTACAATTCAAATAGATTCCCCAGAAGAGTGCCTCATTCATTTTTTAGTAGACAGGAATAAAATTCAATATGCATAAATTTCAGGTCTTGTGCTTTCTTAAAAACAGGCTTGTTTGAAAATTTTTCTCACAAGGATTATAGAGTTACATTGTTTTTATAATTAAGAGAATTTAAAGCAACTAACAGTTATTCATAAACCAATGTAAAAATACATTACAAAAGTTGTATATGGTTCCAATTTCTGAAAGAAGACAGTAGTTACCTCTGAGGGAGCACAGAGAAAATTTTACTTTTTCAACTTAAATCCCTGGGTTCTATTCAAATTTGGTTCTGTACATATTTTGTATATTTTTAAACCTGCATTAGCAATAAGTTAACTTACAAATAACACATCCACCTTACTAGACCATGAACCTTTACATGCATTACACTGAATCTCACCAATTTCAGGCAGTAGTTTCAGCTAATGTCCTTCAAAATTCAAGTACACACTCACCGATGACCACAGATTCCATCTGGTACAACTCAGTCACGATGCAAATGAAGGAACTGAGGCCCAGAGAAGAGGGTGAAAGGGATTTTCCTACACCATTGGACTTAGAGAGAATGGAGGCAGAGCTCACCCTCAGTTCTTTGCCTTCTCAGCCCTTTCTGAAGTTCCTGTCATGTTGCCTGTTACATGTTCTGCAATGACACTCATGTGTTTAAGATCAGAATCACACACATGACTTTCTACAGTTTACAAACATAGAACTCAATTCAAATGCAGTTGAACACCATCATCAAGCCCCACACTTAATGGTCCAAGCAGAGGGTCATGTGGAGGCAGAGTGAGGGAAGAGCCGGGATCAGGGACTAGGGAGTCTTCTGCCTGAATTTGACTCCTCTGGTTATCAATTGTGTGACAAATTGCATGTAGCCTCTTTCTTTACGCCTTCTTTTTCTGGTCTGCAACATGGCAGTTAAAAACAACATCCAGTTACTCAAAGTTATGAAGATTAAATAAAATAATTTATGTTGGGTTTGTAGCCAAATGCCTGGTACATAGTAAGTGCCCAATAAAAGTTACCTATTATCAAATCAGCATTCACATTCATAAACTAGGTACAATTTAGAATCTTCCTCACTAGTTCCTGGCTGTTTTTAATCTATCATATGCTAGGGTATCCTCTCCAAAATTTGATCAGATGTGCCCTTCTTTGAGAAGACTTTCATTTTACCACAAGTTATCGACCTTAGATAAGATCTGTCTTTCTGGGGGCTGAGATGCTTAGATTTTTTTTTTTTTTTTTTTTTTTTTTGTGGTACCGGGGATTGAACTCAGGGGCACTCGACCACTGGGTCACATCCCCAGCCCTTTTTTGTATTTTATTTAGAGACAGGGTCTCACTGAGTTACTAAGTGCCTCACCATTGCTGAGGCTGGCTTTGAACTCGCGATCCTCCTGCCTCAGCCTCCCAAGTGCTGGGATTACAGGCGTGCGCCACCGCGCCCGGCAGAGATGCTTAGATTTAATGAATGTGCATGAAAATACTATAGACCAGCAAGTTTTCCTACTCAAAAAAGTGATATTTTGTTTTTCAATTGCCCCGAATCTCAGCTGTGAGCCAAGAGGCCTTCCCAGGGGTTTGCTCTGGCATTTCCTCATCACCCAAACACCTTTGACTGTTTCTCCCAGCTGCTCACAATGCTCACTTGTTCTAAGGGGTCCCTCCTGGGTCCACCTAGTTCCCAGTCTGGTGTAAAGCTCCTTCCAGGGTCCTCCATTAGAGCCCCTCTTTTCTCCTTCCCTTTGGCAGAAAGGCCCCTCTTTTCTAGGGCTGAAAGTGTGAAAACCAAACCAAATACAGAAACAAAAACCCTGTGATTAATTTCCTTTTAAATCTGAAGAAGGTGGTTTTCCACCATTGTCTTCAGCAAAGCAGAGGTAAGTCAAATCCCTGTGACCTCCTTAACAATGACATTCTTGAAGGCACAAACAGAATACGCAATAATTGGCCATTTAAACATACCTGAAATACTTTGCCACACATACTTTCCGAGCGTCTTATAATGCTACACAACTTCAAGGAGCATGCCAATCCCTGCCTACCAGCTTAAATGGAAATTAAAATATCTGAGCCACCATCAAGTCATCCCAGGGATGTTTTGAGAAGCTTACCAGAACCTGTAACAACAACCCATTGAGAGCCCACCTGTGCGTCTCTGGACTTAAGGGAGACTTCCTAGCTTGAAGCCGTACTTCCATAAAGGACTGACATGTGCAATGTCTGGTTAACTGGCAGTCAGAAGCACACTTTTGGATTCTGAAACGAATCAACAGTGTGAGGCCTGAAGTTACCAATAGCTATGTCCAGGAGAAGGTTCACAGTCAATGTATCTGCAACCCTGAGCTCACTCAGTGAGCTCCACAATCAGGGCAAATAATTCCGATGACTGTATTCCTTAGTTTTCTCTTTCCTGTTATTTTTTTTCCAAAATCAGATCTGCTGAAGAGAATAAACACAATGAGTAAAGCAGGGATGGATAGGATTCTTGGAGCCGGGTTCCAACTTCTTTGCTTTGGCCTGTCATCTTAATCAGTTTCACCAAATCCCTTGCTGACTCAGCACTTTCCTCTTTGTATTTGTAATTTCCTTTCAAATCTGAAGAAGGTTTGAAAGTAGATATTAGAGGAAGTCAAGATGCCATTGAATCAGCAAATCTCTTGAGAACTTGGAGGAAAGGGAGTAGTGTCTTTTACTGTCCAGGACTTTCCAAGCATCATTAACCCCCAAGTTGGGCTGAGTTTTCTGTCATTTGTGGGTACTGGTGGGCCAGTGACTGTCTGATGCATTCCCCATATTTATTAATACTCATAGGCTGGTGAAACCATATTCAGGCATCCAGGACTGGTCGATTTTGTTAAAGCAGACTTACTTCCCATTGGTTCAGAATACTGTTCTCTCCATCTGATTTGGTACCCAACTCTTTCTCATCCCCTCAACCTGAAATTAGAAAACTGGATCATCCACTCAACAGCATTCTTTCATTCTTGCTATCTTGATGACTAAGCATACCAGGCACACAACTGGTGTTGAACGAATGTCTAATGAATGAGTGAGCTCAGTATCCACTGCTACTCCAACCAGATAATAAGGCAAAGATTTGTCTGGAAACTTGAGGACAGAATCAATAACAAGAAGTTACAGAGCCAGATGGATTGAGAAGTGTTCTTCCATGGAGAGCCACGGCCAGACTAATTTGAGGGCAGCAGTTCATGTCATGTTTGCCACACGAGCTCCCATTTTTATATCTCCTCCAGCTACCTCCAATTCCAGAGTACACCTGGTGCCACCTTGTTGAACAGAGTGCCCTAATAATGTGCTCCCCTAGGACTATCTTCCCAGCCTAGACAAAGCCTTGCCCACATCATTGTGACCCTAGCCTGTGCCCTCAGTGAAATATCAGGAAGGAAATCTGGTACATCTGTTCAAGTCATAACACTGGTAGAAGACTTGATATATGCATTTTAATAATTTCTACCTTCCAGTAACTTAAAACCTGTTGACTTATTGGTAAAGTCCCAGATAGAAAATTAAAGGTCATTGGTCTTCCACAAAAATGTGGCTCCACATAGAAAATAAAAATAAAAAAAAAAAAAAAAAAACTATACTGGACTTGGAGTCAGAAGACTTGAGTTTGAATACTGGCTGTATGTACCTCTTAGAGGCTGGTTACCTTAAACATAATATATATTCCATCTGATTTAAAATGTCATCACATGTAAAAGGGAGAGTGTAATATCCGTGTCTCATGGTGCCATCATAAGGATCAAACGCAATAACATTTATAACACTGCTTTGTAAATCTAATATAGTAAATGAATGAGTGTAGTGAGTAGTGCAGAAAAGAAGAAACAAGACTATTCTTGGACAATTCAGAGTATAAGGTAGAAGGGGAAATGGGTATCACATTCAATGAGTTTCAGAGACTTGAGCTGTGATCTGTAGGGTCTAATAAATGATCATAATAACAAAAATACTTGTAGACCTGGAGATGTTGCTGCTAATGAAGGAGATAATGATGATGGTGCCTTTATTGAGTGATAACTGCATACCTGGCATTATTCTGAGTACTATATGTGCATGATCTTGTTCAATCTGGCAATAACCCTAGGAGGTTATTATCCCCATTTTACAGGTAAGAAAGCAAACTAAAACCTAGAGAGCTCAATTCATCATCAAGTGAGATTCACTCAGCACATACTTTTCTTTTCCAGAGACTGCTGAATGAGAGGATAAAAGCATCAGGAAGTAAAAGCGGAGCCTTTATTCAGTAGGAATGAAAGGGTGAATTGGAGAGAGGTGAACCTCAAGAGCACGGGTGGAATGAAGTTACAGACACTAAGGAGAAACCTGCAAGGATCCTAGTGTGAAAGACCAAAAGGCAATTCTTTATAATGGAAGACAAAAAGTAGGCTGTGTGTAAGGGGAAGGTCAGTAGGAAGCAGGGAGAATGTAATTGTTGGGAAATCAGCTGAGATACACCATGGCATTTTCCCCACAGCCTGCCCAATGCACCAGGCACGCTAATCAGCAATGTTCTCATTCTCAGAGGCACGACCTGCTGCTGTGACAATTGAGGGCTGGGGTGAGGGCACGCTGATGAAGCTGCTGCCTTCCCAAATGCTTCATGCCACCTCTGAGTATTCAGCACCATTCCTGTGAGCAATGACAGGAGGAAACAGCTACAGCTGGCTGTCACCACCAGACTGCTAATGAAAACCAGAGAGTCTGCAAACAAAACTGCCGGCTTCTCACAATCAAACCAGAACAGTATACATTTGTAAAAAGGAACATTTTCCACCGGGAGCAGGTTTTCCCATGGTGGGTCCCAACAGGATTGTCTTAGCAACAATCAACCAAAATGAGATATATCAACCCTGACAATGCCTTTGCAATTCTGTATTTTTCTTCTTCTGAATCAATAAATAATTGATTCTTTGTCAATTGGGACCGCTTACATCCCAAACACAGATAAGGGACTTCAGAGATTGCTATAGATCTTTATGGTTATGAAACAAATTTTACAAAATCAGGGTTAAAAATGGAAATCCCATGTTATAAACACAAAACTGCCAGGTACTGGGGGAGGAGGAGAAAGAAGCTGGGGGGGGGGGCAGTGGAGAGGGAGAGAGAGATTTCCAAGGATATAGTAAACGTGGGGTTATAGTTTTGTTTTGTTCCATTGGGGGAAGGCCAACAGAAACCACTCTTCCCTGACTTGCTTGGGGTAACAGGTTGGCAGATGGTGATTTGAAGACACACTGAAAACAAAATCCCAAGGCTATTTTTCATCAAACACAAATATTTTACTTTAATTAGCCAATTCATGCAGACTTTCTGGCCAGACATATTCTATTGAAAACAAGCAGAATTACAAAGATTTGGCATTTTAAAAGAGTGTCGATAGCAGAACATTAGACCTCTTCTTAATATCCTTGTCAAGGAGCCAGACAGTAGAATCAGTAACTGGGAGCATGGAAGAGTGTGTGTGTGTGTGTGTGTGTGTGTGTGTGTGTGTGTGTGTGTTTCAATTCATACTGGCATGATAATAAAATATTTTTTTCTAGGTAGCCAGGTATCAGGCACCACTAGCATCCTGGGGAAATGTAAGCAGAGTGCTGTGAGCTGCCCTGTTTGAAATCCTAAAGCAAAGGAGACACACCTGGGCTGAACAGGGGATGGAAGCTGGACATAGAAGTTCTGGGAGATTCTGAGCATGAGAGGAGCCCTCCTGAAGGGATGCCAAAGGAAACTCTGATCCGCCTAACAGGCCACTGGTTGTCACTGCTTCATGTAGCCCAGCTGGTGTTGGCTGTGAAAAGTGGCCCGTGTGTGGAGTTCATATCCTCTCCTGCGACTTCACACTCCTGACCTTGGCACCTCAGCTGGGTTAGTTGAGGGTCACATGTTTTAGACAGGGGTGTAGGACACATGAGAGAAACAAAGAAGCTAGGTATTTCACCAAGGGTGGACCACGAGAGGAGGCAATAAAGACAGCACAGCAACAAGTTAACAAGGGCAACTGCAGTGACCCCAGGCTGCGTGACAGGTACTTGCCAACAACTTTATTTCTAGCATTTCAGTTAATTCCCACATAACTCTGCAATGCAGGTTATTTCCCTCTAATAAAGATGAAGAAACAAGCTCAGAGCGGGTTGTTAAGTGGCCAGGAGTACCCTCCACAGATCTGCTGAACCAGGTCCCTAAGCCCCTGGCAAACTGACTTGCCTAGGCACCTAGGGCGGCAAGTGGGCTTCTGTGCCCTACGGTGAATAAACCTGAACTTAGACTTTAAAAATACTAAATGCCAAAAATCAAAACCAACCTATCTGCTTGATGGAGGGGCTTCTCTTCAACCACAGCATTTAAAATAAAACTACCAAATGTCTCCTCTCCTGAAATATCTGGATGCTGGATCTGGATAACAAAACTAACTTCAATTTCTGGCCTGGCTACAAATCATTGTAACCAGTTCCCATGATAATATAAATCAGTTTGGGGATTCTATTATCACCGAGAGTATACTCTATCCAGAAACATTACAGCCTAACACAATAAAGGACTGACAAACTCTTACAGGAACTTCTATTGCTGCTCAAAGAATGTTTTACTTATAGACGAATTTGCTTTTAAAGCAAGGACTTACAAATGAATATGCTTTTAAATCAGAGAAGTATAATAATTTGTCATAACTTCTCTTTTTCTTTCATGTTTAAGACAGACTGTCTATGATGCTAAAAGTTGACAATATCCATCAGTAAATATTCACCCTTACAATGCCAATCTTCTAGAAATCTATTGCCTTTGTTCAAGGTAAAATATTAATGTACTCAGGGATTGGTATAGGATTGACAGAGCCAACTCAGCATGACAAATGGGGGAAATTCCAGGCACAACATTTATGGGAAACATCAGGTTAGTATGCTCCTAAGGCCAGCTGCTGTGTGAGCTCTGGCTCCCTGGTACAGTCCCCATGAATCACGAGGATTCACAGTTGCCCGAAGCCTGTGGCATTCACCAGGTGGCTTGCTTAAGCAAAGACAAGACTTTCTTCTGCTCCTGGAGAGTGAGGACTCCATATGTTGTGCCATAATCTCCTTGCAGCAAAAATAGCCTCAGAGATTTATATCACTTCCAAGAAGGAATGAGGTAGGGACGGTGACCATTTGGCAAGAGGCTAACAAGATGGGAACTCTGTGCAAAAACTGCCCCATTTGGATGCCTGAGACCTTCTTTAAATAACAGAGCAGTGTGTTAGCAGAGGGGCTAGAGGGTCTGGACATTTTTTATAGGTATATGAGGAATTCTTATTAAAAATTGCAAGAATTCAAGAGGCCCTGAGTGGCACGTGAAACAAAGGGCAAAGAAATTTCATCTGCTGGGGATCCCAAAAGGCCACTTAGGATGGGTTTACTATAACTAGTGTCAAAAAAGGGTCAGAGGCACTTCATTGCATCCCTTACAAAACTATCTTCTGCCCCGCTCCTTTCTCTTCACCTTGAGAAGATGAAAGTCCTGGATCAAGATACTTCCCTCTCCTCCAGCAGAGGCTGTTGGTGAGCTCCAGGGCCAAGAGGGCTCTTCCTCTTACTCCCCTGTGCTCCCCTGAGCTACCTCCTAGCTCTCTTCTCCATATGGTGGAGGTACACCTCTTCTGATTTTGACCTCTCAGCAGCTTTGGCCAAACAGTTCAGCATTTTCTCCTTCTCATCCCTCACTTGGCTTCTAGGGGGCCACATTCTCTGGCTTCCTGCAACCTCACAGGTGGCTCCCAGTCACTCTTGTCTTAGTTCTTCATCCTCATTTCTGCTCTATTCATACTTTCTCCCATGGTAAGCACATGCAGTCTCGTGCCATATAGATGGTACTTAAAGCAAACACCCACATTTATGTCTCCATGCAGATCACTTTCTTTGGAGTTCCAGACTTAAATATCCAACTGCATATTCAACATTAGGACTTGAGGGACAATAGACATCTCCATTTCAACATGTCCCAAACTGAGTTCCTGAGCTTTTTGTCCAAGCCCTTTTCATCTCAGTTGATGGTATCGCCATCCTTCTAGTCGCTCAGACCAAAAAGTCTTAGGGTAATTCTTGACTCTTCTCTTTCTCTCATCCCTTCTATCCATTCTCTCAGGACATTATGTTGGTTCTCCGATCTTCCAAATATATTAAAAATAGATCCAGAACATGATCACTTTTTATCAGTTACATTACTATCAGTCAAGGGTGAGACACCACCACCTCTCTTACTCTACCAACCTGGTAATAGGTCTCCCTGCTTTTCAAACTTGCCCTCCTGAGGCTTATTCTCAAATCTGCTCAAAACCTGCAGATGGGAAGACAAAAACTTTACAGGAGCCTACAAGACCCTGGACAATTCCCAGTGCCTGTTTCTCTCACCATTATTTACCTCTGGTGTTCTACTTTCCAACAACCCCTACTGACCCTTCCACTTGACCATTCCATTTGGGTCACACCAGCCATTGGTAAATTCCAAACTAAGGGCTTCTTCAATGGCTGTTCTCAGTGCATAGAGAAACCTTCCCCTTCCATGCAAATAGAAGCTCCTTTACCTCTTCAACATCTCTGTTCAAATGTCACCTTCTCAATGAGGTTCTTACTACGCTATTTAAAATCACAACCCTCTAAAAACACCAATCAACTTTAGCTTCCCTGACTTTTAATTTTTTCCCACAGCACATATTAGCTGTTACAACCTCTGTGATTTACTTATTTTACACTAGGTATTGCCTGCTATTGTCTGTCTCCCCACAGCCTCCATTAGAATGAAAGTTTCACAAGAGTAAGGAGCTTTATTTTGTTATTTGATGTTACCAAAGTGCCCAGAACTATGACTGGCACATGGTGGTTGCTTGAAACTATTTCTGGAATGAATAAATGAATGCTTGGTTATTGCATGCTAAAATAGATCACTGGAATTTTAGGTCCTAATGGTTTAATTTATAATACTGAAGCAATTGTTCTCACTGGTTGGATAATTCTTGAGATTGTTTTATGTCTTGTAGGCACTACTCTTAATTATAAAAGAGATTTGTGAACTATTAAGAAACAGGATTCATTTTTCTCTGCAAATGTTCTTGAATGTTTCTGGGTTCAATTGCTGAAACTCATTTGCCCAGGATACAGAGCACAGCACAGGGATCCAGAACTTCAGACCTCAAACCTTAGCGTTTTGGCTTTTAGATCAGATCCCCAAAGAAAAATTTTAACTCAGGAGTCTCACTGACAGCTGAGCATATGAATGTGTCAACAGATTTCTAAAATCTTCTCTAAATTTCATTTTTAATCACACAAATAACATGAGTATATTCACACTGTTAAAACACACTTAATGTAAAACCTTCCTTGATAATCAGCTTCTTGAGGGTCCTACTTCTATTCATTCTTTCATTTTATGAAGCATTTAATAACTAGCTACTATATACAAAATACTGTTCCAAATGCTAAGGACACAGTAATAAGACAGACAAAAAAGTCCCACCTAGTATTTCTAGGCTCTCCTAGCTCAATGCATAATAATAGTTGGCATTTTTATTTTTATTTTTTGGTACTAGAGATTGAACTCAGGGGTACTCAACCACTGAGCCACATCCTTAGCCTTATATTTTGTATTTTATTTAGAGAAAGGGTCTCACTGAGTTGTTCAGCACCTTGCCGTTGCTGAGGCTGGCTTTGAACTCATGATCCTCCTGCCTCAGCCTTCCAAGCTACTGGGATTATAGGTATGCACCACAGTGCCCGGCATTAGTTAGCATTTATTTATCACACACTAAGTATGATAAAAATATATATGTGTGTGCGTGTATATATATATGTATATGTGTATTAGGTCTTTTATTCACACCACTATATGAGAATGGTGCAATTACTCTCTTCATTTTATAGATAAAGGATAATGATGCACA
Source organism: Tamias sibiricus (assembly GCA_025594165.1). Classification (NCBI taxonomy): domain Eukaryota; kingdom Metazoa; phylum Chordata; class Mammalia; order Rodentia; family Sciuridae; genus Tamias; species Tamias sibiricus. The sequence goes on from CM046659.1 coordinate 54,079,542, forward strand.
GAGAAGACAGATTATTGCCCAAGATCATTCCTCTAGTAAATGGCAGCACTAAGAGAGCACCACAGTCCTTGAGTCCCCTCTTTCCTGTCCTCCTGCCCTCCCACTGGCCCTCTGGATCCAAGTCAGCAGGCCGCACCTCCTCCATCTCCACTACCCCATGAGGCACCAAAGCACCAAGCTCTCTGACACTGGTCACTGCATTAGCTCCCTGTTAATCTCCCTCCATCCCCCCACCCCGTGACCCCCACCTATTACTCTCCATGATCAGAGATGATTTTATAAACAAACTTTTAGAGCCTTTAATAGCTTTCATTGTACTTAAAACACAATCCTTAGTAAAGGATTTTTGGGAAATAAAAAAAGTGAAGTATGGAACAAGTGGGTAGAGTTTAGCCTCTTGGAGTTTGAGATTTTTAAAAAGAATACAAATAAATAAATAAATATATGTATTTGTTTATATCTATATAAAAATATAATAAACAGTGGGAAAATATGTAATAAAGAGAAGTTATCCTGGAAAGATAAACAATAGGTGGCTAGGGGCAGGGATGAGAGAAAACTTCTATTTTGTTGCGTATTCTTTTGTGTCTTTTAATTTTTGTTGTATGAGCACAAACATACATATACTACCTATTCAAAGAACTAAATAATTACAAGCAAACAGACTACCAAATTGAGATTTTCCCCAAAATCCTGCATTACTCACAGCCTGGTCCTCTCCTCCTCATCTGCAGCCTTTGGCCACACTGGCCAGCTTTCCAGGGCTTCAACACACCAGGGCCATTTCTGCCTTGAAGCTTAGCCCCAGCTGTGGTGCTCCAGCTCTTTTGTGGCTGGCTCTGCCTCAACATCTAGAATTTAATCTCAAAGTCATATTCACAGAGGGGCCTTCCTTGACCACTCAAACTAAAGTTGTTGCCTGCTTCTACCCCATACACCCAGCCTCATATACTATGATTAGGACTTGGGATGGGTACAACTTCTTTGGACAGCAAAGTTGTCAACCTCCATCAAAACCTATATGCACATGCCTAGCCATTTAACCCAGCACTTCTAATCTAAGAATTTATTCTAAATATAAACTTGTACATGTCAGAAAATTTATATATGTAAAAAAGGATTATTCTAGCCGGGCGCGGTGGCGCACGCCTGTAATCCCAGCACTTTGGGAGGCTGAGGCAGGAGGATCGTGAGTTCAAAGCCAGCCTCAACAATGGCGAGGCACTTAGCAACTCAGTGAGACCCTGTCTCTAAATAAAAAATACAAAAAAGGGCTGGGGATGTGACCCAGTGGTCGAGTGCCCCTGAGTTCAATTCCCGGTACCACAAAAAAAAAAAAAAAAAAAAAAAAAAAAGGATTATTCATTGCTATGTTGCTTTTAATATCAAAATGTTGGCCACAACAAAAAATGTCTATTTAGACAGACTCCTTAAATAAATTGTCATACATAATAACAGGCAAAATGCATTAGATACTTTTTATGTACCTACCAACAACTTCATGAGCTAAGCAGCATTATAAGTCCTATTTTAGATGACAATACTAAGGCATACAGAGTTGAAGTAATTTGCTTAAGATGCATAGATAATCAGTGGTATACTGGGGACTTAGACCACAGGTTCTTGGTCTCTATGCCATGCCATCCACCAAAACATATTTCCATGGTACTAGGCAGCCATCAAAAATAACAAAGTGCTGTATGCAGATTGATATGAAGTGATCTCCAGGCTGTGCTGGTAAGTGAAAAAAGTGAAGTATAGAATAAGTGGGTAGAGTTTAGCCTCTTGGAGTTTGGGATTTTTGAAAAGAATACAAATATATATACATATACATTTTAAAAGAATATATATGTATATGTATATATATGCATATATATGTATGTATATTTGTTTATATCTATATAAAAACATATAAGAAATAGTGGGAAAATATATAATAAAGAGAAGTTATCCTGGAAAGATGAACAATAGGTGGCTAGGGGCAGGGATGAGAGAAGACTTCTATTTTCTTGCATATTCTTTTGTGCCTTTTAATTTTTGTTGTATGGGCACAAACATACATATACTACCTATTCAAAGAACCAAATAATTACAAGCAAACAGAGTACCAAATTGAGATTTTCCCAAAAGGAAAAAGAATACGTCCAAGTCACTATCACATCACCTGTTGTATTTTCTTTATAGAGCTAATAGTAATGGTCTGTTTGTTGGTGTCTATCTATTTTATAACCCCCCTAGCCTCTTTATCTAAAACTATTTGGTTTTTCTTTGTGGAGGCAGTCGTGTGTATTGCACTAGACATGTAAGCTCACTAGACTCCTCTAGAATGTAAGCTCTGAGAGGAGAGGAACTGTGAGTACAGTTCAGTGCTGCAGTCCCCACCTTTAGCATAGTATATAACTCTGAAGAAATGAATGATGTTAAGTGCCTAAAAAATCAAGGGCTGAGATGATCAGAGAGTTTAACGTTAAGAACATTCTATACATAAATGCACAAAAGCATTTCATAGTTTAGACCCATGAGTAAGTTTCTCAGTAAGAAAAAGAAAGATCTTGGTCCAAAGAACGTGACGATGCTATTAACACAAACACTCCAAGTTGAGATTCTAAGAAAGCAATATTCATAGTGATAAGACTATGAAAGAAAAAAATAGTCCAACCCTTAAAAAACTAGAGAGATTTAGAAGTGCTGTCAAGGCATCTACAAATAATTTCATTATTTAAGTTATTGGGGTTATAAAAATGATCAGGGAAAACTCCCTGTAGGAGGTGGTACATATGACCCCCCATTTCTAGGTATACTCCCTGAAGAATTGAAAATAGGACCTCAAAGAGATATTTGTCCACCCACGTTCATAGAAGCATTATTCACAATAGTGAGAAGGTGGAAGCAACCCCATGTCCTTTGGTGGGTGATGAACAAAGAAAATATGGGATACACCCACAAGGGAATGTTATTTAGACTTAAAAAGGAAGGATATTCTGATACATGCTGCAACATGGACAAATCTCAAGAGTATTATGCTAAATTAGATGAACTAGACACAAAAGGACAAATACTGCATGATTTCACTTAGATGAGCTACCTAGAGTAGTAATTCACAGATACAGAAAATAGAATCAGGGCTGCCAGAGGGAGGGGCCGATGCGGAGTCAGTCATTTTTTAAAGCATATATCAATTTGCAAGATGAAAAGAGATCTGGCGATGATGGTGGAGATGGCTGTACAACAATATGAATGTACTTAATATTACTGAACTGCATGCTTAAAAATGGTTAAATGGAAAATTTTATGTGTATTTAATCACAATTTTAAAATTTTGGAAGCTAAAGATCTAGAGGTCGCTAAGATATACCATAAGCTTTAATGAAAAATAGTTGCAAGAAAATGCATATAATACAGTGCCATTGGGTAAAAGCTGCTACAGATAAATCATAGAAAGGAGACAAGGTGTCATCAGCAATTACCACTAAGCTGGGAAGGAAGGGATAAAGCAGAATGTTTTCAGATCAGTCCTCAGTATTGATTGAACCTGCCACAGTAAGAACATATTTGTTTTTATTGGCTTCCTGGGGTGGTGTAACAAAGTACCACAAACTGGGTGCCTTAGAACAACAGATATTTATCGTCTCACAGTTCTGGAAGCAAATCAAATTGTCTAAAATCAAGCTGTGAAATGAAGGTGTTGGCCAGGCCACGCTCCCTCCGTGACCCTGGAAGGAACCATTCCTTGCCTCTTCAGAGCTGCCACTGGTGGCTCTCAGTCTCTGGTGATCCTGGGCTTGCAACTGCATCTCCACAATCTCCATTGTCACATGACATTCTCTCCGTGCACCTTTCTTCACAGGTGGTTTCCTCCTCTTATAAAGATACAGGTCACATTGGATTAGGTACCTCCTTAATGATCTCATCTGAATTCCATTACATCCACAGAGTCACTGTTTCCAAATAAGGTCACATTCATAGCAGCTGGGGATTAGGCTCTCAACATTTTGGGGAGGGGGACACAATTCAACTTATAACACCATTTGTCTTTTATGAAAACTCCAGAGTTAAAATTCCTTGAACACTCATGAGCCCTCAAGAAGATGCATAAATCCTCTAGAGGCAAGACTGTGAAAATTAAGAGTGTGGATTTAGGAGACACTGCAGTGGTTTGAATCCCAGCTCATTCACTTACAAATTACACAACATTAAGGAAGTTCACTAACCTCTCTGCCTCGGTTTCCTTGAGCTAGCAACTAGTTCAAAGGGTTGTTGTGAGAATCAAATGAGTTATAAAATGCTTGGAACAATGTCTCATACATAGCAAGTGCTCAATCAATACCAGCAACTGTGTTATGATTATCATCACGTGCAACATCCCAACAGGGAATCTAAGGAATAGACAAAGAAAGTTCTGGGAGGCTAGTTCAGGATAGGATCAGCCAGGGAGCTGCAAATACAACTGACAGTCTGCATCTTTGAAAAGTTCCTCTGAGTTAACCTTAGATCTGACATGGACTGCCCCGAAAGCATTCTTGGAGACGAGTACCTGTATTTCAGTAGCAACTACTCAATGACCATCTTTGTAGCTGCTTACCCAACCACTGTGCTCCACAGTCAAGACTAGCAATTTCATTGACACAGGGTTACATTACTGCATTAAATAGTCATCATCCATGCAGTTATCCAAGTATTTTCCTAGATGCAGCTCCATATGCAGTGTGGAACTCAAGCTGTGGATGGCTGTTGGGGTCTCAGAGCAGCACCATCTAAATCATCAGGGCAAAACACCTGGCACTTCATGTGTAGCCGAGTGAGGGGTGCACAGCAGGCCTTGGTCCCAGGCCTCCCACTTTCTACGATCAGGGCCCTATATTTGGATTTTGATCTCGGCCTGACTTGCTGCTAAATCCGTATCCAGTTAATCTTACAGGGTTGTGGGGGAGGAGTCACGTTGCTATGGCAATCTAACAACTCTGGGTAGAAGGAGAGGAGAGGAAATGGAATTTCAGTACCAGAGACCACCAAAGGACTCAGAAATACACATTTCTGCCTTTGTGTCGCAGAAACAAATCTTGATATGCTAAAATAAACAGGCCTCTCTTCTCTTTTTCTCAAATTTCCAACTATTGACAAAAATAAAAGCCTGCTTATACAAGTACTCTATTCACATGTCATTTCCTAACAGGACAGAAACTAAAACTCACACTTCATTCAGCAAGTCAGGAAGTCAGCTGACTTCCTTTAAAACCCTCTCTCCGCATGAAACGAGCAATTGTCTAGTCTGGATTTTATACACAATATTACTTTTTGACCTGCAATTTACAAATAAACTAACAGACAGACACAAATAGAATTTCGGCCCTCTCATCTCCCAGCAGTTTAAAGGAGACAGAGGAGGACAAAGGGTGAAGGAGACTGCCTGGTAACCCAGAGACCTCATGTTCCACACTGACCTCCACCTGCACACAGTCACAGAGCTTCCAGCACAAACAGCAGCTGACTCCAAGGCTCTCTTGTCCCTGTTGTCCTGTCTACATCCTGGTAGGACTTCTAAGGAATCTCGTTGAAAGTTAAATCACAGTCAAACAAGCCCTAGCCAGGGATCAAGACTGCGTGCTAGATATTCAGGAGCAAGGGAATTGAACAACTGGGCAGAGAAAGTTCTGGGAGGCTAGTTCAGGACCTGATCAGCCAGAGAAGGTAACTGACTGCATGTTTGACAAGCTACTCTGGGTTAACCTTAGCTCTGACATCACATAGCAGCAGTAAGGACAATTTTCTTTTTTAAAGAAGTAAGGAAATAAGAATGTAGCTCAGTGTCAGAGTGTTCACCTAACATGTGAGAGGCCCTGGGTTTAATCCCCAATACTAAAAAAAAAAAAAAAAACAAAAACAAAAACCCAAACAGAAGCAATCCTGGACCTGATTCTCTTTTACTTCCTGTCCTTTTTATCTCTTTCCCAAGACAGGTTTTCTGAACTTCAGCTAAAAAAAATTGATTGCTAGATGAAAAGTATCTAGCAGTACTTGTAAACTCAAGGATCTGGGGGTGGGGAGATAAAAAGGCAATGAATGATTGGTTATAATCATGCCACTTTTTTGAATTTTTAAGGGAATAATAATTACTTAGAATTACCCAACAAGATAATATATAAACAGATCAGAGAAATAAATGTAATCAGGGAAAAAAATGTGGAGCATGAGTTGGAAGATTCTAGTCCTATCCAAGTTATCTAATCTGCCTGAACTTCTGTTGCTTCAGCTCCAAATGGGTATGATGATACCCACTGCTCTGGCCTCAATATCATGAGGAGCAAATGAAGTCATACAAGTGAAAGACTCCTATAAACTCTTCTACTTCATTCTCTCTCTCTCTCTCTCTCTCTCTCTCTCTCTCTCTCTCTCCTTTTTTACCCTATTGGGGATTGACCCAGGGTCTCATGCATGCTAGACAAGCACTCTGACACTGAGTTACATCTTTGGTCTTCCCATAATGTTCAATAAATGAAATGCATTGCCACTTCCATTAGAATCCAGGTTTATTGAATGTAGAGAGTGGATGTTCTGCTCGTATATCCTTTGGCCTCCACTGGAGTTACTTCTCTCTAGCAGCAAAAACAAATATATCTGAAAATAAAAGTATGCTAACCAAATATGCACATAAGTTTTTGACCAATTTTCCAAAAGCAGGTTTAAAGGAGAGCTGTTCATCCTGGAAAATCACAATACCGGGCTACCAGCAGGCAATCAGCAAGGCATCTGAAAGGCACAGAACCCAAATGGCACCTTCACCATGAGATCACTCATTGTTGTGCAAGAGATAAGAAGTTTTAGTTTATAACGCTCTAGTTGGTAGCATGCCCCTCAATCTGCTTCTGACTCTGGTTCCTAGCGTTAACACTAAATTAGAACTAATTACCATCTCAACTGACAATTTAGAGGCCATTAAAATATAGATTAGCCTGAAAGAAATACAGTATCCTGTGAAAAGGCAAATTCTGATGGAGAGGAGATAAACCCCAACACCTCACACTTGGCGTGTTAATGACCCTGTAACAGGTGCTAAAATGGGATGTTACAGAAGAGCTACTGTTGCTTTCCCTGGCCTTCTCAAACCTAAGGTCTAAAGGTCAAGGTAACTCACACACGTGTGTGCACACATGCACAACCAGCAGTGCAGTGACCATCATGGTCAATGCTAAGCCTCGGTCAGGTACCAAACAGATTTTGCGTAGGATGCTTCATAAACAACTAGAAGTTTTTGAACAGAAGTCAAGAATGGTATATCAAACTGGAGTGGGATAATTTAGAGGTCTGGAAGGATAGATCAGGGGAAAATGAAGGGAAAGAGGCAAGAGAGGACCTTTAGTCATGGGCTGGGTGGTTCCAGTGAACACAGCTGCACAGTGGAATCCAAAGAACTTGACTTTTTTAATTGTTGTATTATAAAGCTCTATTTCTTAGACACTTTCTGAGTATTCCACATTTTAAACTGGCAACCACTTGACTGGGGTGCCCTTCTTCTAAGACTTGTAAATATGGGGACGGATTTTTTAAAGAAATGCAAAGGGATTTAACATTTCATTTTGTAAACATCACCTGCTGAGCAGAAGAATCATAGTTTGTCAATAAACAAGCCCCATCTGGATTCACAAACAAATCAAAGGGGCTTTTGCAGCTTCTGGAAGGAAACTTATTCTTGATGTTTGCATTGCTGAACTTTCTCGGGCAGCTCTAATTTCAAAATGGCAATGTTTACATTGCGTTCACACCTAGTGTAGGGAAGACTAATGACAGTGTCTGGAGGCAGAAGCGTGGGAGTAATTGCTCAACAAGTCAGAGAGCTTCGATCTGAAACGTGGGCCAACAGCAGGGAAGCCCATTACTCCAATTGCTGAAATTATGTCTCCCTGGAGTCAAGTTCACAGAAATATTTATAAAATTAGCAAAACACTACTATTGGCAGTTTGGGGGTGCCTAACCTCCTAAAAACCTTTTTGGGGGTATGTATGGGGATGAGAGGAGGGAGGAGGAACAAAGGAAGTTACACACACATACACACACACACAAAGCTAAATGTTCAAAAAGTTATAATGGGGTCTTTTTGTCATAATAGTATGTTTAGAGAAGGCATGGGAGGCCAAACCCAGGTCATAATTCATCCTAAAGAGTAAACAGACTATTGCTGTCAACTCCAGATCGTGTTCCAAAGACTTTTATTAACCAACAAGATCCTTTCATTTGTAAAGCACCCTGAACTGTTGTATGTTTTTAATCTGCTCCTTAAAAAAAATTTACTATATATCTTTGCTGTTTCCTTCAAGTTTTAGTCATTTATTGTCACTTTCCCTACAAAGATAGTCTCTTTTCACAGGCTTTTCTTTATATTACAGTGTAATATATGATTACACTGTATATTACAGTGTAATATATGATTACAAAGTAATCATGAGGTTTGTCCATTCTTTAATTGAACCTAATAGAAATTGAGAATAAGAGGAAAATCATTGGCTTTCTTGCCAGTTTGGTCAGTTCTCCAAGTCTATTAGCAGTCACAAGTGACTCAGAGGGAAGACAGCATTTACTTTCTAGGTCTCAACTGTAAGAGTTTTACAAAACCTCGGTGAGCACATCATTTGTGCTCAGTTAAATTGGTTGTTGCTGAAATTTCCTGCTAGCATTGAAATAGATGTCAAAGCAGGTGGTATCCAAAGGTCTTGGATTAGTAATGCTTGGGCTTCTTGGCTCAGTCAGGGTCCATGGAGGTGGTTCCAGAAGAGAAGTACAGAGCCATGCAGTGATGTTTGATGTCTTTTTCCTTCCTGTGTTGCACATTGACACATAAGTTACCATGTGATTGGAAAGGACATAACAGAAATCAAACAGGAGATGATCAAATCAAACCAGTTCCTCTCAGATATCACCCATTAGATTGTCTCCTCACATTAAATTCTTATGAAAACAGAAACATCCTTTACATTTTCTTCCCAGTTAAGGTATAGGAGAAGGGGCCCTGGGCATCCATAGTCCATTTCCTCCTAATGTTTTAGAAAACATGGAAAGAATGAGACTATTCTAGGTCAAGAGATCCTAAAAGAGGTTTTGCAGTAATAACTAGGTCCTCCCTCATGTGTTGTTATCCCCAAACTGTATTCAGAACATTTCTGCATGGGTGCCCATACTTACCTAAAATTCAATAAGTCCAAATCAGTCTCCTCTTGTTGTCTCCCACCTCCCCCCCAAAACCAATGCCTATCTTGGCTTCTTTATTTTCTCCAACAGAATAATCCATTTTTATTCCAGTGGTTAAGAATTAATACTTTGGAATCATATTATCTGTTTTTCCTCCTTTTTCACTGATCTCTAAACTATTTCATAACAGAGTTGTTGATCATAGTTATTGGTTGTATTAACTTATTTGAGCCTCTTACCTGCACCCCAATATTCACTGGTCTGGATTAGACCTACCTGTGAAAATAAATGCTCTCCCATCTACTCAGAGTCTTTTAAAAAATGGAAGTGGGGTTTGAGAAAGTAAAACCAATTTTGGAAATTCCACGAGGATTACTCTGAGGCCCTATCAGGAAGCTGGGAGTGGGAGCAATAAGATGGCCCTTGAGAGAGAAAACACGGAGCAACTCCTGGAACAGGTATGCAGAGCAGCAAAGAGGCCTAATGGAACGAAAGAGCAACCAGGCCAACAAGATCCCACAAGAAAAAAAAGCTGGCCTGCCTTGGGAACAAGGAAAGTCACTGGGGAAGCACTGGCAGACCCCATGCAAGCCTGTCAGAGCTGGCACACTCATGGGAGCCAGGAGAGAGCACAAATAGAACAGGTTTCTGCCCTCCCAAGCTGACAGCCCAGTACAGGAAACAGAAAACAACCAAGCGTCGAACATAACTCTTCCCATGGACCCCTTCACCTGGCTCTGATTCTGTGTTCACCAAACTTTCTGCTTAGGGTTCACCTTTCATCCAGTTCTTCCTGCTTGCAGAGACATTGCCTTGTGGCAATCCTATTTATCACTACACCACAGCTTACTTTTATTCATCAGCCTCATGAGCTGGGGGACTGAGTATGCCCCTAGGAGATGGATCCATTCCAGGTATGTTGATGAACTGCACCAGCATGCACCTGTGGCAACTTCCTTGCTGTATCTTCACCCAAGTTTGCAGAGTTTAGAATCCACAGCAGCTTCCCAGGGCTCCCAGATGATCCAAACCATTCTCAACAAATTCTGCCTCTACAGACACAAACTCAGTGGCAGAGGTGTGTTTTTTAGAACAAAAGACCTCTTCTAGACACTATCCAATGGGTTCTAGACATCTCTGGATCAAATAATTATTCAACTACACAATTCATTCACTTCCCTTCTCAGGTGACATTTGTACCTATCAGCCTACAAGGGCGATAAAGAGTGCTTCTCAGACTTTAATGTGTGGACTTTCACGTGCAGTCCTGGAGATCTTGTTGAAATGTGAATTCCAGTTAATCAGTGCTGAGGTGGGGGCTGAAATCCTGCATATGTAACATCTTTGAGGTGACTCAGATGCTGCTGATACATGGAACATACTTTGATGAGCAGAAACAAAAATCCCAAAGCACAGGATGCACAACAGACCAGTTAAATCAGAACCCCGGGGCTGAGGCCATAAATTAGTAATGCTAAAGCTCCAAGATGATGCCCAGGGACAAGCAAGGTGGAGACCAGCTGGTCCTGATGCTTTTCCAGGGTCAGGAGTCTTCTCTCAGTCAAAATCACTGTACTTTGCCCTCAGGAACAAATCCACAAAATGATCCACAGAGGTCTGGACTCCCTCCAGCCTTTTAATTTCTTCAATGCTAAAGCAGCATTGCCTAAATTTTGGCATGTTTTACATGCTTACATTTATCAAGTCCATGCCTTTAATGCAAAGTACAACTTTATGGGTAAGCTCATCTGAAGCTAACATCACAAGCCTATACAGCTGAGGCCCATCATGATCCTACATCCTGCCTCTCTTGATAAGCCATGAACAGGCCCCTCCATGAGCTGTCTGGTCATTTGAGAAAACTTTTCTCTAAGAAGAACTAGATAGTGAGAATGCAAAATGGAAGAAAGACATTATAACTATTGCTTTCCCAGTAAAACATCAAAATTGATGTTAAAAAAAACTGAAGGAATAATTTCTAATTTAAATAAAACATCATAACAAGATAAGCAAAAAATGCTTTTTACCCCACTAACAAGCCTTCTCCTAGTGTGACTGCCACAAATCAATTTCCATTCAAGAAAATTAGTGTTTTGCACAAAAATCACAGAGATTGTGCACAGACAGCACCTTCTGACACTTGAAAAATCAACAGAATACGTCCTTTCCTCCAGAGAAGATATGTTCTCAAAGAAATATTCATTATTTGACTCCTAAATTTCACACAAAACAAAATATACACAATGAATAAAAATATTTTTAAAAGATGAGCAGCTTCCTTGAGACCACTGTTCTCTGTGCTTCTCTGGCATGTCAGAAACGAAGTCTGGCTGCACTTGGACATACTTCAAAGTCAGAAGCTTCCCCCCATCCCCTTTTTTTTTCTCTCTTAGACAATGCACCAGAAAGCATCAATGTGCTCTGAGTGTTAGGATGTAGATTTATTTGATTTGGAGACCAGAAAGAAAGGATCTGGTTCAGAATCTAGGGATGCTCATGCCCTTCCGAAGGTGGGGCCTGATGCATCACAACCTTCTTGTACTCTCTGTGGCCAGGGAGGAAGACTGCTCTGAGGTTGTCCTGTTTGAGTTCAAAAGTTATTATTTTAAAAATTCACACAGAAAATCTGGGAGTTGGAAGGTGCCGATTCTTCACCTAGAGGTCAGGTCTGCAAAACAGCCCTCACGCGCAGGACCCCCTCTACTCCTACTAGCTGCCCTGATATCAAACTTCAGTGACTCATAAGAAAAAATAAATAGAATGATGAGTTTTTTTTCCTAGGTTCCATTTTAAAATTATAAATAAGTTTTCTCAGAAAACACCATAGCTAGCATGTATTCCTAAAGACTTCTTTCCTGCCTGGTTTAATTCCAGTTTTAAGAAAAGGAGCCTGGACTTAAAAACAGTCCAAAACACTCTGCCTGATACCTAGAAAAGATGTCTCTCAGTTGGCAAGAGAGGGCCAACACCATATGTCTGCACCATTTATTATCATTTGGCTCATTTGGAATCCTCTAGGTAGACTGTAGACATGTCATAGAGGGAATGTCACTACTGTTCCATGCACCGGGCATTGCATGCAGGGCCTAGCATCCTGGACTTGGGGATCAGTTTGACTCCATGTTGATGATGAGGATGGGGATGGTGGCTAAGACTTACATGGTATGCATTTTTGTTCCAGGCATTTGCTTATTCTTTTAATTCTTAGAACAACCCTATGAAGTGGGTTCTGATATTAGGCTTCTTTACAAATGAGTTTTGGTTCAACAGCTGCTACCTATGAGACCTAGGGCAAGTTAAACCGAACTCTCCAATTCAACACTTTTTTAAAAATGAGGATGAAACATTGTATCTAAGGCTCCTCTGTAGGAGGAGCACAGATATAATGCAAAGCCAAGGGTATCTGTCAGTATCAGTTGGATGCTTGGTAAAAGCAATGCAAAATTTAAGGTCATTGGATGATAAAAGTTCTCCTGAGATCATTGAAAAAGAAAAAATCTTCTAAATTCAGAGAGAACCAGTATTTTTAAAAAATTAATTGATTTTTCCACCTGTTTGAGTTAAAACAAAATAAAATTTGAAAAAAGATTACCCCCAGCCAAAGGAGGAATCTTTCTCTGATTCCTTAACATGCTCTATAATAAAATTGTTCTATCTCCAAGTATATGTTAAGTAGGAAAGGAACACCTGTTATGTAAAATGCATCAAGAGCTAAGGGACGTCTCATAGACACAGCCAGAAAAGAAAAAATATAGAGAAGGCAAAAGCTCAAGATTACCCCTTCTGCACCTGAGGGATTAGAGAATTTCAAGTATAATTTAAGCTAGGGTGGGAATAAAGTCATTATCGTTTTCAAAGTCTTGGTAACAGCCATATCTAAATACCAAAAACTGATTTTGTCTAATTCACATTTTGACTTAAAATAATTACCTATTAATTATATCAACAAGATTATCATTCTTAGTAATTTTTACCATTTATAAAGCCTTTTATTTTAAATCATTGTTAAGAACAGATTTGATGGCAGCTGTTTTCTCATTGGAAATGATTCTATAGCTCTACTCTCAAAACATATTTAAAGTGACATTATTTGATCAATAAAAGAAAAATCTTTTCTGCACATTTTTAAGGACATGATTTTTTTTTTTATAGGATATGAGCCCTATTACATAGTTCGCCTTAGGAGAAATTATATTGCTTTATAGAGATCCAATAAATAGTGAAGTAAAACACTTTTCTTTGCTGCCTAAAATGCCTTTGAGTAATTTTCCAAAAGACAAGTGTTAGCTTAAAAATAAAATAAGCAACAAGAAAAGGGCAGTGCAGAATGGGGGGTGGGGGTGACAAGCACCTTGTCAGCTACTGGCCAGCTTCTTTTGCACCAGGCAAGAAGCAACTCGGAGTAAATAAACCTTAGTAACTGACTCTCTCTCTCCAACCTGAGAAAGACCTGTCCCCAGAGGATCTATTAAATCTTTTAAAAATATACTCAAAGACATATTCATTCTAACCTCGGCTGAAATTCTCTGTTTATTTTCAAGTTTGGAGGGAAGATAAGCTTGATAAACGCTTGGGTGGATGCAGTTTAGCTAAAGATGTGATTTCTCAAAGTCAAAAGGAATGTTTGTTGTTTCCTTTGCAATCAATCCTGAGAAGATAGCGTTTAAGATCTCAAAACTGCAAATTTTTATCTTTTGGTTTTCAAGTAGTGCGCTGGTAAATGTTGTAACAACACATTGGTTCTCAGCGGACAGAGGAGGGATTCGTAACATGTGCCAACTTCCTTGGTGAAAATACTCCTAACGTGCCTGATTTCAGACTACCAAGGTGGTGTCAATGAAAGTATAGCTGTAAAAAGCCGAGCATGCCTATCCAAGGAAGCTGATGGAAGCTGACTGTAGCACACCAGTGGAAATAAAGTGTACCGGCAATGCCATATAGCTATGTGCCAATTTAAATCTATGTTGCAACAGAAACCATCTTACCCAGGTTGAAAGCATTTGATTTTTTATTCTTACTATGTTTGTCACCAAAAGATTGATAATGTTTGGAAACAATCAATTGCAAATCCCTTGGGGGGTGAAACATGGGCATAAATGGAATGACTTCTTAAAGAACAAATCCTATTATATAATTTCTGCTACTAACTCAGAGTCACTTAAAGGCAACATTTATCTTGATGTCAGAAAGATTTCGAGTTTTTCCCACACAGAATGGATATCCAAAAACTTGTGAAAATGGAGTTTATATCATGGTTAAAATTCGGTACTCAACCTTCAAGAAAATTGACAAGTCTGGCATGATCATGAGTTGGTGGTGCAGGGCAAGAAGTGTCATGGGAACTCTTGCTTGGTGATCTGGGTCCAGTTCAAAGTTGTCATCCGTAGACCCTGACTACTAATTGTGTAAATGTGGGATTAGTGGCTGTTAGAGCTCCAATAGAGAGACAGAATGACCTCTCAAAATTAATGATGAAACCCAATGACTCTTCAAAATGACTGCAGGAGATGTCAGCACATGGAATACCAGGAATTTGTTCATTTTCTGAACTTCAAAGAACACAAAAATGTGAAGCCACAAGGGAACTGTTCAAACCTAAAATAGCTTCCTACTTTCCTCTGGAAATGGAAGGAAAGAATTATTTCTTCCTTACAGGTTCTTCCTTACATAATTCTAACAAACCAAGCTTGAACATCAAGTGAAGAAAATGGTAAAGTGCTTTCAGTGAAATTTCTATCACCATAATGCACATGTTCATGTTTTTATAATTGAACCTGCTGATCGTTTATGTATTTTAATGCATAGCTGTATTTATTTTTTTGTTCAAAATGTCCAACATACTTGAGGAGCCACTATTCTTTTATGTACAGTTGAGAAAGAATTAGTGTATATGTCCTATGGAATGTATTGTCTCAAGACAATGAATGACTCTTCCTTCTTCCTCCCTTTATTCTCATGGCACTGCAAAGGATATTACCATGTTTAAACATCACCACACTAATTAAATATTTAATTTCAAGGCCTTTAAAAATCCCTTGGTGTGTAAATAGATATTTGCTATTTGCTATTCATCAGGGTCTTGAATAAATCATCGGACACATCTGTAAAGCAAGGATAAAATTTTGCCCTCAAAGGTAAATTGGCTGGAAATGAATTGCAGTCTTGGCTCCTTCAACTTTCACTAACTCACATTCAAAATCCTTCTCTGCAGTTAAAGGTTATTGTTTTTCCATTGCTACTTGTAAAATGAAATTTTACATTTACAAAAAAATATCAGAATTGTTGAGACATGCATTGTTACTTCAGACATTTGGAGTCAAAATAATCAACTACAAAGTTGGTGACAAGATAGGCACTAAAAGGCTGTGAAATGTCAAAACGAAATAATCACCTTAATAAATCAATAACAGTAAGTTTAGTCCTGTAAAAACATAGCTTAACCAAAAGAATGCACAACAAGTCAATTTCCACATTATTAAGTAAGGGAATGAGCCAATAAGGGGGATTATAGTGACATATCTAGTTATCTAAAGACAGAACAATTTGTTCTGGGTGACTGCGGATGTCATCTTGCCAGGAGCATAGGCCTCAACCAGGAGAGAGGCTTCCCACATTTCCAGCCTGCACTCAAAAGAACACCCACACCCCATGACCAGCACAGCTTCATACAATCATGTGAAGTTGCAACCGGCAGAACAAGCTTCCAACATGACAAGAAAGGCAATTAAGAGTAATATATTAGTGTGTGATCTTTTTTGTGAATGTGCCTATTCATAAAAGACTTAAGAAGTTCTAAAGATCAAAAAGGAAAAAAATAGGCATTATCATATAATTCAATAGTTATGGGCAATTTTTTTTTCTCCAGAATTTAAGAAGTGTGGAGTAATGCTCTGGATAGTTTTAAAGAGAACAATAAAGACAGATATAAAACGTGCATGAGCAGAGGGAGTGAGGCAATTTTAATCTTTCCTATGGGAAGGTTTATGCTTTCATGCTCCAGATGAATCTTAAGTAGAGGCAGCTATTTGTCTATCATTATCTTCTCTAGAAATAGCCTGTGATTTTATAGTCACAAAGGATACCATGAGCTGAACAGTCACTTATAAATATAAATAAATTTTACTTAAAATACAGTGGAATACAATTAAATTTTATTTTTGTATAGGAAATAAGAGAATTTCCCCCCATTTAACTTCTACTATTATATAATTAAATCTACCTTCTGTGAGGACAAAGGAGGCTCCATATATGTAATAAAATAATGAAATAAAGCTTTTTAAAATAGTGTATTTTTAAAGCTACCACTTTCACTTTAAGTAATATTTTAATGCTTAAAATATCAGTGATACCATCTTTTTCAAGAAAATAACCAAATTATTATACACTGAAAGAGTATAAACAGTACCCAATTACAGGATGCTTTGTGTTCTAAAAGTTCACTTATAAATAGGTTGGGGCTGGGGTTGTAGCTCAGTGGCAGAGTGCTTGCCTAGCATGTGTGAAGCCCTGGGTTCGATCCTTAGCACCACATAAAAATAAACAAATAAAGGCATTCTTCCCATCTACAACTATAAAAGTGTACTGTTTAAAAATAAATAAATAAATAGGTTGTGTGCAATCTGGAATACCTTTTTAAAGACACAATGCTATAATGCTGATCAGGAGTCTAGGACAACCCATAAATATTATTTAGCCTACGATGATCCAGAAATGTAGTACCTACAGTACCACCAACTCTAAAGAACCACAGGTCAGCTGGGCACGGTGGCACACGCCTGTTAATCCCTGCACTTGGGAGGCTTAGGCAGGAGGATCACGAGTTCAAAGCCAGCCTCAGCAATGGCGAGGCACTTAGCAACTCATTGAGACCCTGTCTCTAAATAAAATACAAAAAGGGCTGGGGATGTGGCCCAGTGGTCGAGTGCCCCTGAGTTCAATCCCCGGTACCAAAAAAGGACCACAGGTCAGGATATTTCTACATGAAATAATTCAGAGTTCCAACTTGAGGAGTTAAATGCATCTCTGTGGTCTGAACACATTTCTCAGGGGTGGAGAGACTGTAGTTCACGTACATATTGGCAGAAGTTTGCACTTTTTAGTAAAAGGAGTAGAACTACATTTTTAACACCTACTAATCATATAACTTCAGGTATTCTTTAGCTGCAAAATGGAAGTAAAGATATCCGGGCTAGTTATATCAGAGGTTTACTGGGAAAATAAAATAAAATAAAATATCAAAAAGTGACATTGTAACACTGCCTACCTCTCCAGGTAGGGAAGTTTTCTTCATTGACCGATAACCCAAAACCACCAGGAAAGTTGGTGACTTTTCAAAGTTCAAAATGGGCTTGTGAGAAGCAGAGAAAGAATGGGGAAGGAGGGGACCAGGATGCTAGACTTCCGGTCTACCTTCCTCTGCACTGGATACATGGCATCTAATGCACCCATTTAGTGGTTACTCTGTCCAACACTCTGGCATACTATCAATGAATGAGGACACCATAGGAATGGTACATTTTGAGGTGACTGATCTGAGGGGATAGAACCATGTGTCACCCCAGGTTTCACCTCTGACTCTAGAACTTTATTAGACCCCCCCCCCAAAAAAAAAGCCACTTTCCAGGTCACAAATTCTCTAAATTGGGAGAAATTATGTGGTTTCTCCAATCTTCCTCTTAAGAGGTTGACACTTTGGTTTTTATGTTATTGGACAAATAGCTGAGAATCAATGAAACTTTTTCAAAACACTTTGTGTCCCTTAGGCAAAAAGGGCATAACTGCTTCCTTTTATTAATGTATCATCAGCCACTTAAAACATTTTACAAAAAGAGAGTAGATAGTAACTAAATGTTTCCCACATGTTTACACAAGACTTACATCAGGTTCTGAAAGTTAGGGGGATTTAGTTATGTGTAGAGGAAGGAAGAGAAGAGAAATGCATCAACCACTGGCAAGAAGAAGTAGTCCTGGCAAGCGCTTTTAAAAAGCCAGTTCTGTTACCCATAACTGATTTTTATGGAATGCATTTATGTCATTAAACAAACTGGAGTTTTGCATTATCCAAACAAATGCTTACTTTAAAGCCATGGTTCTCAAACATTTTAGTCTTTGGATCCATTTACACTTTTTTGTTTGTTTTTCAGTGTTGAGGACTGAACTCAGGGCCTTGTGCATGCTGGACAAAGGCTCTACCACTGAGCTATACCCCCCAGGCCTGTATCCATATACAGTCTTAAAAATTACTGAGAACCCCAAACAGTTTTTGTTTATATGGATATACCCACTTAGGTTAACTATATTACAGGAAACTTTAAAAATATTCATTCATTAAATTATTTGAAAATAGCAATAAGCACATTTGTTGACATATTTACATCTTTTTATTAAAACTGTATTTTTTTTGGAAAAACTTTTCAGTGGGAAGAGCCACTGTTTTTACATTTTTGGAAATCTCTTTCATGTGTGTCTTAATTGAAGTCAGCTAGATTTTCATATCTCTTTCTGCGTTCAATCTGTTATGATGCTCTTTTGGTTAAATTATGTAAAGAAAAACCAGCCTCCCAGAAATGTGTTGGAAAAGGAAGGAATATTTTAAAGCTTTTTCAGGTAACTGCAAGTATTCTTCTTTGACAAGCACTAAAACTTGACAATGGCTTGTTAAAGGGTACTGTGATGTGGGATCTAAAACCTTATTGAAGAACTCACAGTCTCTAAATTCATAAGATAACACAAGCAGAAAGGCAAACATGTGTTAATATTTCTGTGAAATGAGTTTGACCTCTTAGCTCCTCCAAAAGGGCCTTAGGGACCTGGGTTCTCCAGACTACACCCTGAGAATCTGTACAGTTGTCTCATGATGTGTCTGTGCTTTGTGAAACTTAAGAGAAAAGGTGAAACAACCTTATAAAGCAGGAATGCAAGAAAGATCAAGTGCAAACAAATCATTTAACCCCTGGTCCACCTTCATCTTCTGGGAACTGGAAAACAGGCATGGCGAGGCAGGAGCTTGGAGAAATGGCCCAAGCCAAAACCTGGGAATATAGTTACATCCTAATGGTCCTACTAGTTACAATTCTGAAAGGGTAATGTTTTCAACAGTATATACCAGAACCTTTGGGTACATTGTAGAGATGTTTTGTTGGATCATGACTGTTCATAACCAGCCCTAGCCCTTTAAACCAGTTTGGCATGTGACATACCACGAACCTACTTACCAACGTAGAGAAATCAGTTCAGGACACCGGTTCTGGCAATGCCTATGACCTGCTTCATTTCCTCCATTTGCTCCCACCTCCTGCTGATCTCCACCCGGCTCCTGGTGCAGGCCTTCTGCTCCTATACACAGCTCTGTCCTTAACAGAATCAGCAAGTGCATCTGCTTTCCTTGGTGTTTACCTTCTATGAGGATCGTGGTTCCCCACCCCACCACATCCATCAAGCCACACACCCAAGTGGTGGTAACCAAGTGGAGGAGGGGGAATGCAACTCCCTTGAATGCGTCATTCAAGAAAACTGATGCTTTTCAGTCTTGCATGAATTTTTCTTTTTGCCTGTTTCTTAGTACTGCACAACAGAGAACATGGAAATAAGTCATTTTCCTACATTAGCACATTTAGGAAACAGGCTCCTATAGTAATTAAACTAATGAAGATGACCCTAGATTGAAGAAACAGCAATTAGAGTTGACTGAATAGGCATTAGGGGAAATGAAGACATTCACATTCAAAGAAAGATGAGATTTTTAAATAAGAGATAAAATTAATAACAGCACAAACTGTATAAAGAGCTTCTAATGACTCAAAGAGGACTCGGAGACATGCAGATTAGTTCATCATATTCAAGTGAAAACAAAAGCGATGATAGCCTACCATGAAAATATGGACAATACAGGGCAGGCTGAAGGAAATTGAAAAATTAGAAGACACTAGCTAACTCTATGCAACATAAACTAATAACCAAAGGCTTTCTTTTGATTAAAAAAATACATATTTCCATATATGTTTTTAGTTGTTCCCCCCAAACATAAATAACTAACTTTTTGAGTAGCTATTCAAATCCTGTGCTATTCTTAAGTGCAATGTGGAAACTACTGAAACCTCATTCCAGTGGGTGCCCATCACTGCCTACCTGGCTCACCTGAGTTCAGGAATGTGCAGATCTGGGGACACCAAGGTGAAGACCTAATTGGAGGGTTCCTAGCCACAGACTGAGATGTGTTTGCTAATCCTTAGCAATTGTTACTGGCTTATTTTCCATCATGCTGGGCATGTTAGCATAATCTAGTATGTCAACTTCTCTTTGCAACCTCACAGGAACCCACAGGCCAAAACAGGAAGGAGAAAAGGCTAGCAGAAGGAAGTTTTCTCAAATGTCTTCTCTAGGCTGTGATTCTTAGGTAAAGGTGGATCGACTGTTTTCCTGGAAGCTGAGCTGTCCATTCTGGAAGGCCACTGGTGTTCTAAGGGCTGCTTGCTCACCAGAATGGGGAGCTCGGTGAAGCCTCCAAGTCCCCTCCTTGGTGGGGGAGAGAAGGGATATGCTCACTATGGTGGCTGCTGTTATTATTAATAAGTGGGGCTTTGTGGATAAAAAGGGAAGAGAGCCATGGTATTGTTAACATGAATTCTTCATTAATTCATCTTTGAATATTTTTAGTTTTTTTCCTTGAAGACATATATGCCCAGCCATGATTCAAGAGCTGCCTTTTATAAACTAAAGTACAATATTTCTATGTCATTATTATATATAGCTTTGGGTAATCATGGTTAATGTGATTTTTTAATGCAGAAGTTAAATGTGCTATAAACTCTAATTATCATCATGCTGGGTTTTGATCATTATTATATGGTGAAACCTTAGAAAAAAATTCAACCTAACTGGGTATGGTATTGCACACCTATAATCCCACCTACCCAGGAGACTGAGACAAGAGAATTGCGTTCAAGGCCAGCCGAGACAGTTTAGTGAGACTGCATGTCAAAAAAAAAAAAAAAAAGAAGAAGAAGAAGAAAAAAAAAAATGTAAACTCATCATAGGTCTTAACAACTTTTCATTTTAATTCTACAGATTTGGGCATATTTGCTAGGGAGACTGGGGGGAGGGGAAGGGAAAAGAAGGAAGGAGGGAGGGAGAGGAGAGGGACAGAGAGAGAGAAGAATCGAAACTTAATTTTTTTTCCATTAAGCTACAAGTGTTTTTCCTAGCTTATCTTTTTTCCACACTCATCCCTAAAAAATGCACCAGAGCTGAACTATTTTAAGAATGTGTCAGATTCAAACTATTTTATCATTGGCTATCTGCTATTTCACAGGAGAATTGAACTGTCGGATTTTTTTTTTCCACAAAATCAGAATAGACTTTTATAGTAGCAAGTCTTTATTGACTGTGACTTAGTGTTACATGTAACTTGCCTCAAAAAAAAAAAAAAAAAAAAAAAAAAATAGAGAAAGAAAGCTTCAGAAATTAACTTTACCACAGAAAACATTTAGCTGTTAAAAAAAAAAAAAAAAAAAAATCCAGCTGTAAAGGCACAGAACCAAAGATCAGAGCAATGTGCCAAAAAATAAGTACTTTTCAGACCCTGAGCAGCAAGCATAGTAAGAGCTAGTGTTGGCCCTCAGTGGTGCCAGGCCGAGCTAGCTGGTACGTTCTCGGGTAGAGAAAAATGCCTTTCTGGGGGTGACTATAATGGGCACTCTGTGAGCTCTAGGGCCTGGAGCTGCTTTCCGACAGACGACTTTGTTCCTTCTTTACACGGCAAAGTTCAAGTTTATATTTTTTGTAGCAACACATTCTCCTCATTTCCAGTGAAGTTGACGATTTAGCCACATTGCAGTTTTATTCTAATTTGAAGAAATGAACCTTAGCTTTGTTTGGAAGAGAAAGTGCTACAACACCCTTGTTTATTTTGGAAACTTTTATGAAAATATTCAAAACAGAATGAAAGGGATTGAGTTCTGGAAGGGAGGGGAACCCAGGTTGGAGAAAGATCAAAAAGACAAAAAGAACTCACTAACTGGATGGAAGTTTAAAATACAGCATGCATAACCCACCCACCTGAGAGACTCTGACTTAACATCAACAGTGCTGATAGAAAGAAGACCAAGTTATCATTGGCCCTCTTCTTCCAGATAGCAAGAAAATGCCTTATTGCAAAAAGAAAACCAGAGAAATGATGATTTCAATTTTATTTCAAAGACTAATGCCTTTGTTCCTGCATCAAGTTTAAACCCTCTAACAAGATATTCTAAATGATTCTGCTAACTTTTGCTATCAGTCTAACTCACAATGGACTCCCTTGACAGTTAAGAAATATCCCACTCAGAATAAAATAGGGCAGAGGAAAAGACTGCAGTGTAGGCCAAAAGGAACCTGAAATGATGTACCAATTACATAGCTATTTCTTTCAAACCATTTTCTGATAAATTCACCCTCTTCTCCAGTTGTCATAATTAGCCCCTCCATAAAACCATCTGAGTGACCAAAGGTACCAGCAGACATAGACAGAGCCTGCCATTGGTGACAATATTGAAAATGTGTTCATTCTGACTGGCCACTGTAACAATTGAGCACAAACTCAGTGGCTTACAATAATATACATATATTATCTTACAGTCCTGAAGGTCAGAAGTACGACATGAGTCCTGTTGGACTAAAATCAAAGTGTCAGCAGGGCTATGCTTCTCTGGAAACTCTAGGGGAGAATCCTTTTCCTTGTCTTTTCCAGTCTTCATAGGTTGCCCACATTCCTTGACTCACGGCCCCTTCACTGTCTTCAGAGCCATCAGTGGCAAGTTGAGTACTCAGCTCGCTTCTCCCTCACGCTGACTCCTCTGCCTCCCTCTTTCACTTATAAGGACACTTGTGATTACATGAAGTCTACTTAGATAATCCAGGATAATCTTTCTATTTTAAGATCAACTAGTCAGTTGACTTTAAATCAAACTAATAAAAGAAAATAAGCTATTCCATCTGCAATCTTAATTCCTTTTCCCCATGTAGCATAACATTTCCATAGGTTCTGGGGATTAGGATATAGGCATTTTGAGAGGCCACAGGTACCAAGAAAACAAACATTTGATCTTTGTGAAGTTTTCAATAAAGCATCTGATTCAGAAAAAGTGCCTCATTCTTTTTTAAAAAAAAATATTTATTTATTTGCTTTAGTTGTACACAATGCATTTATCTTTATGTGGTGCTGAGGATCGAACCTGGGCCGCACACGTGCTAGGCGAGTGCTCTACCAAAGAGCCACAACCCCAGCCCACCTCATTCTTATTAAGTGAATTCAACATCATCCAAAAAGGTTTGGATTCCTACTTCGCTTCTGTTGCTAACCATCCAGCCAGTGTTACTCCACACCCTTGAGTGCAGTGTCTCACCTTTAAAATGGGATTCTTACTAAGATTATGTCCCTGATTTTCATGCTGTTCCCTCCACCTCTAAATCTATGCTTCTTGCCATATTTGCACCTAAGAAAACCACATCTCCTTCTCCCATTAAAAACACAAAGGTGGGTAGCTCTCAGTATAACTCCCTACCTCCAGCTAGTATAAATGCAAAATCCATTACTCAAGAAATTTGGCCAGGCATTCATCCAACAGGTATTAACTCAACACCTATTATGTGCTGGCACAGTGTGTTCGGTACTGAACAAAAGTGGCATATTCCCTGCCCTTTCTGAGCTCAGCTTACCATTTTCCAATATTTCCTGCAGAGGCTACAGAGGGAAGCTATTTTTTATTATTTATGCTTCACTTCCTTTCAATATATATTTGAAAGCACAGTATATAAACATGCATGCAAAAGGAATCTTTAAAATTAGGAAGCAAGTAACAAAAATTAATGGTTATCATGGCAGGTGAGGACCTGACTGAGACTCAAAGCAGATTTTTTAAGTTCTATAGAAGACATCGCAGGGTACTAAGTGCCTTACAGTAAATTCTCTCTTTGATCCACACTGCAACTGAGTCAAGTATGGAAAGCATCATAATTGTCCCCAATTTTCAGGTGAGCAATTCATATCCACAAAGCTTGGACAAAGTAAGTTGGACAAAGGTCACATGGTAAGTGGCAAAACCCAGGACTCAAATTTAGGTCTTGATTCTTCACTTCTGTCATTTTTTATTTTTGTGGTGCTGGGGATTGAACCCAGGGCCTTGTGATGTGAGGCAAGCACTCTACCAACTGAGCTATATCCCCAGCCCCACTTCTGTGACCTTGATGTGACTGGCGAAGAGTCTTTTTCCTTTCCTGGATACTTCTAACTTCAGCCCACTTTCTTCCTTATACTTCCTACCTGACCACAGTCTTCACTCAATCCTGTACGCTCTTCACAGCCTTACCAGCCCCTCTTCTTAAATGGAAGCCAAAGCTATCCACTATGAGCACCCAAGGAATCTCATTCCTCAGAGAGCTCCGCTTCCATCCCTCCCACTGCACCTCAGGAAGGTCCACCTGGATGGCATAATCTGTGTGGCATTGATCTGTGCTCTGACCTCAGCTCTCTTCCCTATTTCCCTTGTTGGCCTCATTTTCCAACCTATAGCCCTGAAATCACTGAACTGTTTCTCCTTTATGTCATGTTCTGTCAAGGCTTCGTGTTCCTGACCTTGCGGATCCCAGCTGTGGTAAGAGAAACGCCCTTGAGCCTTGTGGAATCTCCTCTGGCCAGGCTACACCCTGCTCTCCATCCCTACCTCTGCTTCCCCACCAGCCAAGAGGGTCAACACAGCCCCAAGAAGGAGACCTGGGTCCTTTCTCTTCTTGGAGAGCAGCCAAGACAGTGTTGGCAGACACGTGGAGATGTGTTGGCTGCCAATACAGCTTCCAGAGCATTTCCACAGTGAAGGAAAAAGCTAATTGTAGACTCTACTCCATCACCAAACTACAGGAGTGGGGAAGTAAACACTTTCAAGTGCCAGTTACCATGCACCTTGCTAAATGAAGAACTTCTCAAGTCACTAAAGCTTTCTGGACTTTGAAAATTAAATCTTTAAAATGGCCATCAAGAAATACATTTCAAGGGGCTGGGGATATAGCTCAGTTGGTAGAATGCTTGCCTCACATGCACAAGGCCCCGGGTTCAATCCCCAGTCCCACCAAAACAAAAAAAGTTTCCATTAGGCACAGTGGCGCATGCCTGTAATCCCAGCAGCTAGGGAGGCTGAGGCAGGAGGATCGAGAGTTCAAAGCAGCCTCAGCAATGGCAAAGCACTTAGCAATTCAGTGAGACCCTGTCTCTAATAAATACTAATAAATACAAAAAAGGGCTGGGGATGTGGCCCAGTGGTCAAGTGCCCGGAGTTCAATCCCCTGTACCACACACACACACACAAAATACAAAATAGGGCTGGGGATGTGGCTCATTGGTTGAGTGCCCCTGGGTTCAATTCCCGGTACCAAAAAAAAACAAAAAACGTTTCATAGAAAACTCCAAAGAAAAATGCTAAATGATGACTTTTAGAACATGGAGACCAAGGATGGCCTGTGCCCTTCATCTTTGACACTACCATGTCTGCCTCAGAGGAGTGTCCTGCAGCCTCACATCCCTGACAAGTGCAGGACAACCTCCCTTCCAACCTCAGCTCTGCCTCCCACACACAGAGCACTGGGAGCAGGCACTTGCCGCAGAGTCCTCAGCACCAAGCAACACTCTGCAAACAGCTTGTAAACATCGATGCCATACAAATCTGAGATGGCCCATCAGGATGGCAGGGAGCTCTCCAATCTGGAAGCCAAATGAAGTGGGCCCATGGCACAGAAGCAGCATTGTAAAAATAAGTGTGAATACACGTGGACAAACACGCGCACGCACGTACCACAATTAGGGCATAGTGGGTTCTTTTCCTTGCAGTTGAAAAAAGGGACAGGCTCTGTAGTTCCTAAAAGGTGCTGCTGCTCCTTAAGCTTCTTTTCACAGCTTCCTTACTCTCCCAGTAATTAGGACAGCCCTCAGGTAACAAGGGGCACCTAATAAACACCTGTTGAAACAGGTTTATTATCGTTTTATTCTAAGTCAGGCTCAAGTCTGTCTGATGGCAGTAGCAGGAGGAATGAGGAAACTTGTTTTTAAATATTTTAACAAAGATAGGGATTTCTTAAAAAGTCTGTAGTGGAAAGAGATAATGTTTAAAATAATTTTTAAAGTGATATGCACGTGCACGCATACACGTGCATGGGCTTAATGCCCAAACTGTTTTAAGAAAATAAAGTTTTATTCACAAATATGTCTATGACATTAATTATAATAGTCAAATGCCAAACAATGAAGCAATGTAGAAATTGTTATAGCCATTAAAATTCTATTTGTAGAACCAGTGCCCCTGGCCATAAGTCCAGCAGAATGGACAATCCCTGGTGCCTCCTGAGAATTGTCATATTAGGTGGCTGTATCACTGTGAGGTTTCACTGACCATTTTTAAATAATTCAATTTAGGGTTTGCAACTTGAGGTTGTAGTTCAGCAGTAGCACGCTTGTCTTGCACAGGTGAGGCACTGGGTTCCATCCTCAGCACCACATAAAAATCAATAAATAAAAATAAAGGTACTGTGTCCATCTACAACTAAAAATTTTTTTAAAAAAAAATAATAATGCAATTTAATGACAACTGAATGTTGTTCACTGTGTTGTTTTAAAAATTCTGATTTTCACCAAAGCACTAATTTTTTAAAACTATTATGTACGCAATCTTGGTTGATTGGAATTTCAGTGGCAACAAATAATCTGCATCAGAAATAAAAGAGTAGAGACAGAGGTATAGCTCAATGGTAGAGTGCATTCTTAGCATGCACGAAGTCCTGGGTTCAATCCCCAGCACAAGGAAGGAAGGAAGGGAGGGATGGACAGAGGAAGGAATAGAACTTCAATGCCCCAATAATGCACCCAGGAAATCCTGCCACCTTATCCAGATTTAATGCTGATGGTTTAAAGATACTTTCCGTGAGTTATGCTCTGTGGGGTTTTCACTTTCTCCAGGGCCAGGGTGAATTTTCAGCTTCTGGGCAGCATGCCTTCTCTACAGAACAAACTCAAGTTGACAGATAGTGCTGCTGTAATCATCACGTGACACAAAGAAATGAAAATCATGATCAACACTATTACTTTATGCAGTGACACTATTACTCTTCTAGGTGGTAAAATTTAACTGTTCTTATTGATCAGACAGATCAGAAATCTGAAAAGAGTTTGGGCACAGGTAAAAGTGGCTGAGCTTCTCTCACTTGGTTTTCCCTGGTAGAAGTGCTCACAACTAAAACACTACAAAGCAGTCTAGAAATTGCATTTACAGAGACAGTGATAAAGACACTGGTAATGTTCTATTTCTTAGGCTCAGTGGTAGGCACAGAATATTCACTTTATTTAGCATTTAACCGTATGTAAATGTTACATACTTTTTTGTATGTGTGATAGGTTTCATAATTTTATAAAGATCAGAAGTGCAATAAAAATGCAGACTTTCAACATGCAAATTAGAACATAAATTTACAGTGGGGAGTTGTTTCCTCTTCATTTTGAGTTTATAAACAACATTTATAAGAGTTTATATAATTTCAGAATTACAAAAGATCAGAGATGAATCTAATGGTTTCCAAGTGATCCCAAGAATAAAATTCTGTTTTGCACAGACATGCCATCAACTCCTTACTTAGAGCTGTGGGTTTCTTAGCATTGGAGGTTCATTTTGTATGTCAGAAGAGTTGTCCCAAATCTCTCTGTTCTTAACACCATCCCTGGTTCTGCCTTCTTTTCTTGATTCAAGAGCTTCTTTTCAATCACCTGAACTGCTTCAATGAAGATACACGTTCAATTTGTGTTTCTCTAATATGTCCATTTGGCGTATGCTTTAAAGAGAAATGTTGTAGTTGCAAGGCATTGTGGAAACCCATCATTCTTGATAGAAAAGCTCCCTGGAAGTCCCCAAAACTGGACTGGTCAAGCAAGGAGCAAACAGCTAATTATATTACAAACAACTATGGTCAGTCAGGAGAACTGAAGGGAAGGAAGCACCAAAATAAAATAATGGAAGTAAAAAGTTCTTCTGTTTTTTAAAGTGTCTTCTAAAATACTGATAGACATGCAACAGTCCTGAATGGCCCGACAACTTACTCACAGAGTGGTACTGAAAACAGGACTCATTTGCTCAATCATTCCATTGGCTATAGGACAAATGCCTGTACAATCACTAAAACTGATCAGTTGCACAGGCTGATGGGCATAGTGGGGGCCAGTTATGCACACAGGACTCCAAACAGAGCCAGGCAGCCTGAGCTTTGTAAATGCACACATTGATCCACTTCTGCTAGCTCGAAGCAAGAAGTAGCTATTGTTAAATCACCAGAGAGCTCATTTATGCCAGAGTTAAAAATCCATATTCATAATACTGCCTAAATTATACATATTCTATGCTGTTTTCAGGTTTAATTATCTTTGGGCTAATGAAAAGTAAGATATAAATAAAACAAGGACATTTTAAAGTAGCAATAGCACTACAACTGGTTTCGCTTTTAAATGAATGACTAGATTTCTTGATGAATTTTGTCTTAGCTACTGGGGACAACCATGGCCCTGGCAGAGATGCTACCAGTTGAAGGAAGACCCAATGGTCTTAGGCACTGTAGAAGATGCACCTCCCATGGCTGCTCATGGTCCTGCCCAGCCCCCTCATCTAGGATCATGACATTGGAGTAGGCACCTGAGGAAGGTAGCAGGGACCTAAAGTGGCATTTCCTAAACTCTACTGCCTCAAATAAATCAGCAGGTTTGGATTCAGAACGTCAGGGGGCATGAAAATCTGAATTTCCAGCAAGATTCCAGGTGATATCCATGCTGCTAGTCACCAGTCTGCACTTCAAGTAACGAGAACCCAGACATTTAGCCTAACAGACATGACAAATGGAGAAAGTGAGAAAGTCCTGAGGCCCAAGAGCTTCCCAATTATAGCTCCCCTGATACTGGGAAGGTTTCTGTCCATAGGAGTCTCCTGGCATTCCCATGAGAACAGTTTTGTATTCTTGTAATAAATCCCATCTCTTTAAGCTAGCTTGCACTGGTTTCTGTTCCATGGGACCAGAAGAAGTTTGACGAGAACCGACAAAATGAAATTATCTTCATTCCTGAAAGTCACTGTCTCTGCCATCTGTTTTTCTAGTTTTTTGTTTGGTTGGTTGGTTTGGTTTTTAGGCAGTCCTCTAGCAATTAAATACATTATTTTGTTTTTTTTAAAATAAAGAAGCAACACGTTATATGTACAGTGACTTCTCACTTCACCCTAAGGGAATGGTCCAGACCTGGAAAGATATTCCAAGGAAAGGGGACACTGATTCCACAGCTTCCTAAGCTATGGTCATCCAGTCCCACACCCCCTGTTCTAAACTAGATACCTTCTCTGGGTCTGGCTGAGGATGAGGTGAGAAAAAAGAAATCTGCTACAGGGCTGGGGTTGTGACTCAGTGGTACAGCGCTTGCCTAGCATATGTGAGGCACAGGGTTTGATTCTCAGCACCACCTATAAATAAGGATCCATTGACATCTAAAAAAAATTTTTAAAAAAGAAAGAAGTCTGATACAAACTGGATTTAAGGATCCTGCTGTTTCTGTCTCGCCTTCCCCTTTGTTTCTATTGTTTTCTTTCCACCATTATTATCAGGTGTCTTTGGACACCTAAGGGTATTTAAGGGGTCAGGGTCTTCTCTCCAAGCCACCATCCTTGGTTCCTAACCGGAAAGTAACTCTATATTCATACATAAGCTTCAGTTAAAAAGTGCTTTATAAAATCTAACTCTTAAGTGTCTAGGGAGCCCTTCACCATGCAGCCCACTAACCTCGATGAAGTCCACAAATTAATTACTCTAACCCTTATAATACTGTGCCTATGTCAAGTGACAGTCCTATGATTTACATGAAAACAAAAATATTTATATGGTAGGCATTATAATTTTATACTTTAAAATGCTGCCAGTTTTCTATCAAGGCTCAAATTCCTGTTTTGCTCATAATTCCTGTTCTTCATCCTGATTTAAATAGGAATGAATCAAAATGGATAAAGGAGAAATTCAGAGGGAAGCAGGAGACTAACACCAGAGGAAAATCAATAATATGACTGTGATGACAATATGTGTGATCCTATTTTATTTATAATCTGGACTCTACCTACTTCCATATTGGATTTAAAATGGCTTAAAATAAACACATGGACAGGATAGTTGAAATAAAGACAAGAAGAGCTAATCCACATGGAAGAAAGAGGAGATAACCACCAGGAAGTAGAGATGAAAGTTATTGTAATGAAGCACTAATTTTGGCTCTGAGCTTTGGGAAACCCAAGCTGAAAAGGAAACATGATAGGTTATGAATTCTCCATTTCATAAAAGTGGAAGCAAATGGATTTGTCAGCAGGGACCATCCATTTTCTACTGCTGAGCTCAAAGAGGAAATGATGGCATCATCCCTCCCCCCAGTGCACTAAGAAACAAGGAATGGCAATTTCAGCTGAAGCCAGGGGGCCACTTTTTTTTCAACTGTTGGTAGAAGCCAAATTCCAGATTCTGAAACACAGCTCAGAGAAGGTGCATCTACGCAGAGCAGAGTTAACGTGGTGTCCACATGGTGTTTTCTGGTGCTGATATGAAACAGCAGCTCTTTGAGAACCTGGAATAGTTGGTGACTAACTTGCCTTTCAAATTGTCTTTCTTAAGGGAGGATTGTGGTTGCTAGTGTACATTTTAAAAGTGGCATATAGGCATTCCTCTTATGACAGGTCTGACGTTCTGTCAGGAAAGCAAAGAATCCTGTCTTGAATTCTCACCAGGAAAGGGGCTTTTTCACCTTCAATACTGGCTCCTACAGGCAAGACCTGTATTAGTTTGAATGGCAACCTCTTTATATGCTTGATATCTCAAATAGGTACTTTGGGATGTACCAATTCAAAGTTCTGCATGACAGAGAAAAATAATTTTGGTCTACAAAATGAAGGTCAGGGTTTATCTGGTGGCTAACTCAATCACAAAGATATGAAGGACAAATTCCAAGAGAAATTATATTCTGTTGACAATGCACTGGATTTCAATCAATTGGGTCAATAGTAGTATTAGATGAGTTTTACAAGATCTTTTAGGCGTGCATGCACACACACACATAGAGAGAAAAAACAAAATCAGTAACAAGAACAAAATTCTAGAAAATACCTTGTAAAGGTCTTAATTTCAGGTGTGGGGGAATCAGTGTTGAAATATTATTTCATATGGATCTGCCTCATCAGACAACCTGGGTCTATAACAGGCTCAGAAGAAGGGGCCTGGTTTTCCTTTGTTCTGCAGAAATATAGCATCTAACTTGCTCCCAAACAGAAAAGAGATATTTAGCTATAATTTAAAAAGAAGAATAGCCAGGACACAGCTTTGCTTCCTGAATTCTAAAATTGAAATTTGATCTGCCAAAAGGTTGTCATTACTCACTCCAGTCTGGCAGTAGGAAATGATGTGGTACAAGGTTTGGAGTAGAATTGAAAAGCAAGATTAATGATCTGGGTATCTGCAGGAATACATGTCTCTTCTCTCTGGGATCCAAGACTGTAAGTCTATAAATTCTCCCCAGATTTTTATTTCAGATGGAGAAATCTCAGTGTCTTAAGAAGAGGCACAGAGTTTTAAGAGGATGTGTACCCATCTAATGAACTTATAATATCAAGACTAATCAGAAAGAACTATAGCAAAAAAACATAGAATGTTGATCTGTTTACTAGCTACTAAAGACATCTGCATTTTACATATTTCTTTGTAGTCTACAAAATATTTTCTATTTTCACCTGTGGTATTATCTCATGTAATTCTTACAATAAAAAGGCAAGAGAACTTTCCAGATCATACAGCCAGAGAAACAGCTATGCCAGAATTGGAGCTCAACCCTACTAATACCAAATCCTCATCAGAAACATACATTAGGGCCCATTTATCTGGATACAATCTAAGAAGTATGGTATTTCTTTAAAAAAAACTTCTCATAGTACAGAGAAAAATAATGTGAAACTTTTGAGGGATTCAGCTATCAGAACTATAGTTTAAAAAAAAAAAAAAACAACTTAAGTTACTCCAATTATGTATAATGGGTGGTGTATGTAGATAGAAATGTAGTATGTTTCTATTTTTGTATGGACACCTAACAGGTTGCCTTTATGTTAGTTAGTATGTATCCTTATTTGAGTCTTCACTTCTTCCAATTGTGGTTATTATTCCACATATAGAGAGCACTTTGAAATAGGAATTAAATACCTTTAAAATGGGCATATTATTTGATAATACCTACCAAAAGCTAAATGTGTATTATACTAGTAATTTCTCTTCTAGAAATTTGTGCTAAAGAAATAAAGACTAGTTCATACAAGTGTAAGTTACAGGATGTTCCTAACAGTGTTGTTTATACTGATAAATTGAAAATTATCTATTTATCTGTTTTCTTCCCTACTGTGTCTTTATTTTATGTTTCACTTTGTTTTGTTTGGGGTTTGTGTTTGTTTTTTGCCATGAGCCTGTTTCCTTTAAAAAAATCAGAAAAATAAAGATTTTAAAAAAGGGGTAAGGAAGAGAAAGAATAACTCTAAACACAGAAAATCTACTTTTCCTAAGAAAGAGTCATATGAGTGTTTAAAAATATGTGTACAAAAGGGGTACATCACAGTATTTTATAGTAACAAAAAATCAGGACAAAACTAATTTTTGTATCATAATAGTATGATCCCCATGACATAGTTACTCAAAATGTTGATGCTTGCTTTTATTACTGAAATAAAGAAAGATGATTAAAAATAAAATGTATACAGTATTACCTCACTGTGTATATGTGTGTAACATGCAGAGAAAAAAAAAAAAAAGATTCAGGAAGCTATGGCAATATAGAATTAGCCTTGGTGGACAGTGTAACAAAATAGCTGGTAAGCAAGGACCCCAGAACCAGACTGCCCGAGTGCAGATCCTGACTGCCATTTTGTAGCTGGAGCATCTTAAGCATGCTAACCTGGTTTGTGCTTGAGCTTTCTCATCCATAATGAGAATAACAGTGGCGCCTGCTTCAGAGAGTCATTACGAGGAATAAATATCTAAAGCATTTATTTAGCAGAATGCCTGACATACAGCAAGCACCAAATATATACTGTCGTCACTGTCGCCATCACCATCACCATCACCATCACCATCATCATCATCTGTGGCTTTTTTTTTTTTGCGTGCGCGTGCGCGCGCGCGCGCGTATGTGTGTGTGTGTGTGTGTGTGTGTGTGTGTGTGTGTTGCTAAAGATTGAACCCAGCCTCTAAGACTAAGCTACATTCCCAGCCCTACATTTTTTTTTTTTTTACATGGATTACTTATTTTTAAAATTTAAAATAACTTACAGCAGGGACTCAAACAGATATTTGTGTACCTATGTGCACAACAGCATAATTCACAATAGCCAAAGGTGAAAACACCCTAAATGTCCATTGATAAATAAACAAAAATGGATAAGCATACTGTAGACTATTATTCAGCCTAAAAGAGGATGGGAATTGAGGGAGCGTCTAAAAGGGCAGCTCCTATAAAGTTTAGCACATCGTTTCCAGGTAGGAATGCATGCTCAGTGCTGCCAAATCTTCCATTTCTCAAAAGAAGTATGAAATTCATCAGTATGAAATTTGATGTGAGTCTCCCCAAAGTTAATATAGATATATAGTTTTGGCTTTGATTTTGTTAGTTTTCTTTTTTAAGAAAATGCCTTGTGCATGACACAAAATACTCTGCACAGGTCTCCCTTCCATGGCATCTGATCCAGAGATCTACAAGCAACAGCATCCTGGGCTCCCCAGTCAACCCTCCAGATGACCACAGGAGTGCTGTGAACCGGGAGACCACTTTTCTGAACTTGAAGACCTTCCCTCCTGATGGAGTTCTCCTTTTGCTTTTCCAGATCCATTCTCCACCCTTCTTACCTCATGTGCCTTGGGAATCTGCCCTCTTAGATGACATCTCTTGGTTGATGCTCTCTGGGACTTATTTGGTAATCCAATGGTATAACCAGCACGCCACTGAAGCAGGGAAGAGAGAAGGGTTGGGTGTTTATACCCCCTCCCTACAGACTGCTTCAACAATGGCTGCAATCCTGTCTGAGGCTGCACAACTAGGAAAAATGGTTCTTTCCTACAGCTAAACCTTTTATAAGGTTCCAACAGATTCTCCCTTTCCTTGTTTCTTTTGGACTAAGAGTAGTAATGGGTGTCTGTTGTTAACTCTGGGATGTTTTGCCAGCTCTTGGTGATTTTCATGAAGCCTGCCTACACCTGACAAGGGCCTCTTTTATTTAAGTCTTTGCTTTTACTACTGTGGAGGTATCATGCTTCCTTGCCAGGACCTGACTAATATGTCTTCCATGCCATATACCATGATCTAGTTACCATACAAATCGACATGACCAAGATCCCTTCCTTTCAGACCTGTCCTCAACTCCATAAAGGAAACAATCCACTAGCAAGGCTATCTTGCTTCTATTTTTCCTAGTTGAAAAAATACTGTTTTTTGACCCTTTCATGAACTCCAGTTTCTAACCCTCAATTCGGATTTTCTAAGATCCTTAGAGTGGCAGTCCTACTCTGGAAACACGAAAGGCAAAAATCAATATCCTCCAATTAAAAATACAGAGATTCTTTTCTTCTATTTTCTTCAAATACCCACATCAGAAGGGTAATAATTTTTTGTAATTTTAAATAAGATGTGCCATTAGATATGTTATATTACCCAGGTGTGGTTGTACATGTCTGTAATTCTAGCTACTCAGGAGCCTGAGGCAGGAGGATTACATGTTTAATGCCAGCCAGAGCAACATAGTGAGATCCCATCTCAAAAAAAAAAAAAAAAAAAAAAAAAAAAAAAGATATATTGAGGCTCCCCCAACCCTGAGTTAACTTCACTAAATACTAAGCTAAGTGTCTAAATATTCAAGTATCATATATTAAAATCTATATTAAGGACACTAGAGTGACCCTCTTCTCTCAAAAGTGCCCTTTGGTTTCTTATATTGTAACTAAGAATGTAAAGCTTTCCAGCCTTACTAGATTCTTTTTTAGTTCATTTAATCATTTATTCAACAAATATATATTTAGTACCAATCCCGAACCTATTTTGACACTGGCCTGTGAAGAAAAGAAGACTCAATTTCAAGGAATTCACCATCTATGCGACCATACACTTGAAAGACAATGAGACAATGCTCTAGAGATGTCTTCAAGTGTGAGAAGAACATCAATGAGGGATTGCTGAGAGAGTCTATAGTGCTAAAATAGCAAGATATTAGAAATTTCCTTTGTGATGGGACCTCAAAGATGAGAAGGAGTTGTCATATGGGGGAGAAAAGAAGGCATTCTAGACAGATGGAAAAATATTTGCAAACACCAAAGAATGGCAGCAAGTTACACAAGTTTGTGTACATTCCCAATACTCAGTTTAGCTCATGGCACAGAATAGGTATTTTCTGAATGAAGGAAGGAAGGGGAATTTCAATTGCAAAAATTTAACTGTCTTCATTATTCAAATTCCTGTTATGAGTAACAATCTAATTAATCATTCATGGTTGGCCCTAAACTGGAAATAGGCCTTGTGAAATGCATTATTTGTAATGCTCCCAAAAATAAAAGAAAAAAGTCATGTGTTAGCAATGCACATTCCTGTCTCTTAAATTCCAACACAAAAATTAAACTCAACAAGTTGCTGGTATGTTTGTATGACTGAGACTAGTTTAATATTTTAAATTCATTCATGATTTAGTCATCTTGTCATAGCAACTATTTTAATGTGTTCCCCAGGGGAAAAGTACAACTACCAATTAAATCTGATTCAATGATAAAAATTCAACCTCTGAATAATAATAAAAATTTGGATTTTGACTCCTTTTTTTTTAAGCTCTTCCTCTGCTACAGTTTTTCATACCTAACAAGCCCTGTCCTGTTATTCGTACTAATCATCTTACCTCTATCAGAAAAACCATATGTGGTCTGTGTACTTCAAAGGTCTGAATACTCACTGATTATCTAATTAACACTAGCAATTTAAAAAGTAGCTTTTTTTTTGTTCTATAACACATGCAAATAATATATGCTTATAAAAGCATGCCCAAAAAACCAAGGTGAGTCTACACAGACTGTTTACATTGCTCCTCCAGTGGAGAGGGCTGTTGGGAAGGCTGACATTCTACGTCAGAGGTCTGTATCATAAATCTCTGAAAAATCTTTTAAATAGAGTAACCACATTTTATTTGTGTAGTAGAAAAAATAAAAAGATTTTCTTAGAGTGGGGAGGCACATGAATCATCTTCTTACTTATGATCTGGTCTGGAGATTTTGGCAGAAACTGCAGGAGAAATACCAAAGAACAACGGTCATCCTTGCTTCCTTTCCACCAACACTAGTGATTCCCACCTCCTCTAGGCTCCACCCCGCCTCCTCTGAGCACACCAGCCAGAGCCAGGAAACCACCTCAGGAGCTGCTGCTGGCAGGGCCTCCTGGCCTAAAGAGGCTGTGATGCTTTAAATACTAAACACACTTGTTAAAATGGAAACTTAAATCAGCTGCAGAAAGACGGCGATCCAACCACACTTTAGTTTAGATGGTCACTATTCCTGCCTTTAAAAGTGGACCATTTAGCTGGGAACAGTGGCACACACCTATAATCCCAGCAGCTCAGGAGGCTGAGGCAGGAGGATTGCGAATTCAAAGCCAGCCTCAGCAAAAGCGAGATGCTAAGCAACTCAGTGAGACCCTGTCTCTAGGAAAAATACAAAATAAGGCTGGGATGTGGCCCAGTGGTCAAGTGCCCCTGAATTCAATCCCCAGTACCACCCCCCAAAATTATAATCAAAATTAAGCATTCTATTAATAATTTCCCACAGGGCAAAAATGATAATTTATAAGATATTATTTCTCCTGAAGTCATTTCCTCCTGTGTTCCCCTTATATAATCCAAAGGTGGTAAATACCATCTTCTTACATTGCCAGTTTTCAGTTGTATCTTCTCTTTTAAAATGGATGGAAAAACATCACTTGTTATCACAATTCCTGTGAGACCCATTCTGGCTAATATAGGAAATACTTGATAGATGGAGAAAAGAAAAATTACAATGAGAACAGAAATACAACAACAACAACAACAATCCTAGAATATGAAGCTAATAATAATCAAGAATTACTTAATCATGAAGAAATAATACTTAAGTTCTCCAGGAAGCAAGAACAATACTTATGACCAGAAGGATAAAAACTCCAACATCTATTTATAGAGAAAACTAGAAATCATCTCAATTTTCAATAACAGAGAGACAGCTAAATAAATTAAGTATCATCCAAGCAATGGAATGGTATGCATCTATCACAAACCACATATTCAAAATGACAGAATACTGATAATTGTTGAATATGGTATTGAAGGTTTTATTATATCATTCTACTTTTTAAATATCAACATGCTTTCTAATACTAGTAACTTGCGAAATGCTCACACTATACCATCAAGTGAAATGTGTAGGAAGAAGCAAAATGCAAACCCTATAAAGTGCACGATTCTCATTTTGTTAAAAACAAGTATAAACAGAGAAGGAAATACCCTGACATGCCAGGCAGAGAGTGGCTCTGAGGCAGGTTCATTGATGATGCTAGTTTTCTTCTTTTACTTCTCTGTATTTAAAAATGTCTTTAAGATGAAAATGTTCACTTTGGGAATTAGCAAAATGAGAAGCAGGACCATGGGTCCAATGCACGAGGAGTTTGATGTAGATAAAGAGTTTGTAGACACTGCCTGGGAGAAACAGAAGATGAAGAGAAGATTACCATGTCAAAGGAGCTTCCAAGCTATTTGAGGACACAGCTTGAACTTGAAAAGGTTCCTCGTGCTACAGGCAGTAGCTAAGTGTGGAATGAGACATTAATAGAAATGCTGGGATAGTTCTGAAGAAACAGAAAGTCACAGAGCTGTGGCAGATGCTGACCTCACAAGGCGGTGGGCTCTGATGATGGGTGGGATGTGAAGATGGGGACATGGAGGAACTTGGAGGCAGAAGGGTAGATTAGTTGAAACCACACATGGAGGACAAAAAGGGGACACACGTAGTGAGTTACTTTGGTTGGAATGGAGATCTCGGAGAAGAGCAGTGAGAAATCTGGCTGCAAAGTTACATCAGAGGCAGAGGTTTTCAACCCCATCAGACGTCATGCCTCTTCACCATGCCAAGATGAAAACCACAGCTAATATAACCCAATCAGCATGTAATTTTAATAAATCAATGTTATGACCTAGCTGTAATATAAAGAAGAAATAAAAAAGAAACAACTTATGATGATATAGGACACAGTATAATATGTAAATTTTCAGGCACAAGATCTTTAGAAGACCTCATAACGTGGTCAGATCCTTGCCCTAGGCTACTGTCACTATGAAAGCCACCCTATACATGCTGACCAATACATCAATTTCAACACGAGTAGTGATAACATTGTAGGCAATATAGGTAAAGTCTCAAACAAAACAAAATAAAATAAAGGTTTCCTCCATTTAAATTGTGCAAAAAGTATCTTTTGCTTACAGAGTAAGTTCTAGGCTCTGATGATTATCAATAGGGCTTTCACTTCCCTCTTGCCTAGTGGGCAACTGAAAGTCCAGCAGGAGGCAGGAAAGTTGCCCTGAACACTAAGGGACATCTAGCATTCCTGGCCCCACCCACTAAATTATCATAGCAAGCCACTCCTTGATACTGTAAAAACCAAAAGTATTCCCACAAATTTCTGAAGTCCTCCCTAGAGACCAGGACCAGCCTTGCTGAGAGCCCTGGGATAGAGCTGGACTCAGCATTTCTCAGTGGGGGTACTAGTGGCATTCTGGCAAGACAATTTCTCATGTGTGAAACTGTCTCATGTATTGCAGGAGACTGGGAATCCATGTCATCCTATGCTAAAAATCAGTCATGGAGCTAGCCAAAACCAGCCCCTCGTCCATCTTTTTGGGTGCTGCCTTTGGGAGACACTGACCAAGAGCTTGGAAGGCCTGAGTGACAAACTACTACAGCAACTGAGGGGAAGACAAGGCCTAAGATAAGGAACTATAATTTTTCAAACTTTTAAGTCCTCCTATGATGTATTTCTCAGAGAACTTAAGATCAGAATCATTACTGTTGAAGGAGAAAAAGAAAACAATGATAAAGGTGCCCTTAAACATTTACAGATGTTCACCTATTTCTCAAAAAGTGGGGCTGGCTTTGGCTACTTGAGGGAGGGGCCAGCTGTTGGAAAGCAGACTTCCTGCTAGTCTAGGAAACACAAAGCCCACAGGTTGCCCACATTTGGGTTTTCATGCTACTTCTGGGACAGTGATGTAAAGAACATAATGTCACTCCTCAGAAAGACTCTGCACATCTGTCAGAGTGGCCATGACCAGCCAGGAGTGAGAGGAGAGAGGAGGA
Organism: Tamias sibiricus; assembly: GCA_025594165.1. Taxonomy (NCBI): domain Eukaryota; kingdom Metazoa; phylum Chordata; class Mammalia; order Rodentia; family Sciuridae; genus Tamias; species Tamias sibiricus. Next base: position 54,119,187 of record CM046659.1, read on the forward strand.
CACAAAGACACTCAGGAAAGAGAAGACAGAAGTCACCTCATCAGTATCTTCTGGCCTCCTATAACCCAAGCCAATTTTAGGAATTTTCAAGACTGTCTGTTCCTTTTCATTGCTTTATTTTTCTTATGGGACTTAGCACCACACACAGTGCTCGTGGCCACATCATGAGCATGCAGACATTCAGTGAGTTCATTCAACAAATACTTAATGCATATGTGCTATACTCTGCATACTACTTCTGATGCTGGAGGGAAACTCAGTCAACAAGCCCACAACACCCTCCTTTCACGGACCTTACATTCTAGTGGAAGGTTCACATGAGAAACAGATATGTAATGTTATATGTCATGTGGGGAAGAAAACCAATAATGAAATAATTCAGGATAAGGGGTTTAGGTAGGATGGTCAGTTAGGCTTTCCTGAGAAGCAGAAAAAGGAGCTGGAGGACGTGAAGACATGAGGCATGCAGACATCTAGAGTAAGAGCAGTGTGTTGTAGGGAACCCCTGCCTTATGTGAAAGTTAGAGTTAAGACATCATGATTACCATCATGCAAAATAATCAAAGCAATTGACTTTACTTTTGTATTAGGAAAGGAGATATGTCTTATACACAGTTGGATCCACAACTTCTAATACTGTTTGTGTTCATTTTTTTTTATTAAAAATATAGTTCTGAATGAGCACAAAATAAAAAATGAAAGGCTGAGGTTGTGGCTCAGTGGCAGAGCATTTGCCTAGCATGTGTGAGGCACTGGGTTCAATTCTCAGCACTGCATATAAATAAATAAAATAAAGGTCCATCAACAACCAAAACAATTTTAAAAAATGAATGAATGAATGACACAGCCAACTTATTCTCTCCTGGAAGGACATATAAGCTTCCCACATAGAGAATTGCTAGTGCTAACTGATGTTAGTGTCCTTTGGCGCATTAAATAATTTTGTGTACTACTTAGGTCTTGCTACTTACACTGGTAATATAAATTGATGCAGAATGGACCCAAAAAATGCCAACATAGAAAATCCAACCAAAGCATCCATACCATATGGCTATAAAATTCAGGCATAGTGGAGTGAGAACAGGAAGCTCTCTGACCCAGTACGTGTTATACAAAGAACATCAACTTTAAGCGACCTAGGACCATTTCCATGCCTAGGCAGTACTGATAGAAGAGTATGTAAATTACTCTGTTTTTGAAAACTTCACACACAGTGAATCATTGGTCCAGTTAAACTCTTATCCTACCTCTTATGTGTCTTAAATTGATACAAAGTAATACAAATACAAAGTAATTCTAATACAAAAACTTTCTAGGATAAAAGTAATAATTTGGATTTTTTGGCATACTGTTCAAATAGACAATGTAAATACAAAAACATTACCATTCTCAATATATAAATTTATAGGCTGGGTGGCACACGCCTATGATTCCAGAGATTTGGGAGGCCAAGACAGGAGGATTGCAAGCTCAAGGCCAGCCTCAGCAACTTAGTGAGACTCCGTCTCACTAAGCATTACTGAGACTCTGTCTCAAAATAAAAAATAAAAAAGAGCTGGGGATATAGCTCACTGGTAAAGTGCCCCTGGGTTTGATTTTCCAGTGCCAAAAAAGAAAAAAGAAAGAAAGAAATTTGTAAGATTTTTGGGGGTGGGGGTGGGTAACTAGGGATTAAACTCAGGGGCAGTCTACCACAGAGCTATACCCCAGCCTTTTTTTGAGATGGGGTCTCATTAAGTTGTAGAAGCTGGCCTTGAACTTGTGATCCTCCTGCCTCAATCTCCTGAGTCACTGGAATTACAGATATGTACCACCAGGCCTATTTATAAGTTTTAACAACCTAACACTCTTCCAAGAGAATTAAACTAAAATTGAGTAGTTACCTTTTCCTTCCTTCTAGAAAACAATACCACACAGGGTGAGAAAATAAACTTTTTAAAAAAATTTTTAGTTGTCAATGTACCTTTATTTTATTTATTTATATGGTGCTGAGAATCGAACCCAGTGCCTCATACATGCTAGGCAAGTGCTTTACCATTGAGCCACAACCCCAGCCTAAAAATAATCTTTTGATAGAAATATTCCTTGCTTTCAAAAATCTTTTTCCTATCAAATGACTGCATAAAGTATGGAGATTTCTTGGGAAAATGGGAATGGAACCACCCTATGACCCAGCCATCCCACTCCTGGGTCTATTCCCAAAAGACTTAAAAACAGCATATTACAGTGACACAGCCACTTCAATGTTTATAGCAGCACAATTCACAATAGCTAGGTTATGGAACCAACCTAGATGCCCCTCAGTAGATGAGTGGATAAAGAAAATATGGTATATATACAAAATGGAATTTTACTCAGCAATAAGAGAGAATAAAATAATGGCATTTGCAGGTAAATGGATGAAGTTGGAGAATATAATGCTAAGTGAAATTAGTCAATCTCAAAAATCCAAGTACCGAATGTTTTCTCTGATATAAGGAGGCTGGTTCACAGAGTTGTTGGAAGGGAGTACATAGGATCAGAGGAACACTAGAATGGTCAACGGAAAGGGAGGGGAGGGAGGGAGTAAGGGGGGGTTGGAAAAAAATTGGTGGTTGAATGAGATGGATATCATTATCCTAAATGCATGATTGAAGATCTGAATGGTACTTATATACTTTGTATACAAGCAGTTGTATGTAAAAAGATACTATACTTGTGCATGATGAATAAGTAAATAAATAATAAAAAAATTTAAAAAAAAAAGAATTATGGAGACTGGGAATGAGGAGCAAAAAAAAAAAAAAAAAAAAAAAAATGACTGCATAAAAGTTTCAAACTTCCAGACATCAAATCACACTTACCAAAATGGTGTAAGAAACCATGTATACAACAAAGAATGCTGATAAATTCATGAGAAAAAGCAAATGTTTTAATAGAAAAGGAGACAGAAGAACTGGACACAAACTACAACTGTACCATAAATCTATGAAAAAAGATCAAAGAATGTACCTGCATATAGGTACTATCAAATCAACAAGATTGTCAGTTTTTTTAAAAAAAAAACAATACCTGTTGTAGAAAAGAGGACAGGAAGTAACATCTGTAAATGTTCATGCAAGCATTCATTGACCCAACCTCTCAGAAGGATGATCTGGTTAACAGGCTCCATTTGCAAAATTTCAGGATGTAAGATCCAGAAATTACACCTCTAGGCTTATGTCCTGAGGCAATGACCATCCTTGAACCGATGTTTATGATGGCACTGTAAAAGACTGGAAACAACCTAAATGTTCAAGCCCAGCCGTGGAAGGCTACTGCTACATGGTCATTTAAAATACTATTATAAAAGAAGTTATGATTATGATTATGATTATTAAAATGCTAATGACATATTCAGGATGGAAAGGCAGTTGAGATAGATAATATATTTCCACAAAACAGCATGTACACACACACACACCACTGTACGATATGTTCATATGCCATTTATGCATATGTGTAAAAATTATTTGTATATTTATGATAAAAGAATTTAAATATATTCAAGAAAATGAAAAAAATTGCATTTTAGGTGTTATAATTTATGTTACATTCTTTTTTTGATCTTTCTGGAAAAGATTCAATGTGGGATCAGAAACAAATCAGTGACCCTAGGCACATTTTCAACCACTCCGAACCTAGGTTTCCTCATCTGTAAAGTGGGAACAAAATCAATTTTGTGGGACTTATATAATTTATGTAATTATTCTTATCAGAATGTTGTCTTTTTAAAGACTTTTCTGCCCAATTTTCTAGGAACTGACTTGCACAATTTGATAAATTTGTTCAGTCACAGGAGACAGTATATTAGATAAAAAATGACTTATCATAAATAGCTTATGTGTCAAATTCCACTTCACCCAATTAATGCTTCTACTTCTTTATGTTATAATCCTATCTAGTGTAAACTTAGATCAAAACATTTATTTTAATCAGAAGACATGTTAATTGTGTTGCCAAGCAATTGGGTAAAGGGCAATAGCTGAAAAATCTTCTATTTCAAGTAATTAAATCATATTTAAAGTTAAATAATAACCCAAATATAATTATTTAGCTCATTTTATTGAATGCACTTTATTCGGAGTGCCTACTATGTGTTAAGCACTATACTAACAATGAACTTGGCAGAGGCCTCTTCAGTACTTTGGGCCTGAGATCAAAGAAAATTCAAGTCTAAAGAGTTAATCTGAACAGTTGCCCCTAACTTAAAGCCCAGTAGACAACAGCTCCTCTGATAAAATTCTCCTGTTGCAGAAAGAAGACCCTGGATGTTTTAGCCCTCAGCTGCTATGTCTTAGCTGTAAAGAGCTCCTACTCCTGCACATGCAAGACACCACACTCTAAACCCCAAACTGAAGTGCAATTTGCCAAAAATGAGGTCAGTCTAGCACATAATCACAATTCCAATGGTAAAATAATGCAGCACTTTATTTGAATCAAATTTCAGTGTGAGCAGGCCAACTGAAGCCACCTGTTACATGTGCTAAAACTTCTTTTAACAGCTCAACAAAAAAATACTATAAATATTCATTTCTTATGAAATTTCTCAAAGGTCACTTTTAAAGGGAAGGTTATCCATGGACAACTGGTAATAGACTGGCTGTAAGGACTCTACACTTGCCTTTTAGAAGGCAGTGGCAATTGAGATAATAGTAATGTACTATTACCACATTGGTAGGGGAAACTAATGGAAAATATTACTAGGTGTACCATTCTTAAGAGCATCACATATGACGATTTAACTGTGAAAACCAAAGTCATTTAAATCTTATAAAATACTATTTGCCTGAACACCGTGTGCACACCTTTTCAAAAGGTTCCTTGAATAATAACAGTGAGTGTTACAAATAACCTCTTTAACCTCCTGTAACAACAGCCTAGAATTTGAACAGCTGTCAAAATAGATTCCAGTATCCATTCTACTCAAGTGTGTTGGAAGAAGATCTTAAAACTGTCAAGGAGTGTCAGGATGTGGGGAACTTAGTATGAAATGTAACCGAGCTGACTCCAACAACTACAGAGAAATGGAGAAAGCTCAAATCAGCTCAAAGCAAAAAGATCAGTCAAAGGAGAACGACAACCAGAAGATCAGATCCAACTGCAGGTCAAGTTCTAGCTCATGCCCAGAAACAATGGGTGTTACCTAACAGGAAAGTACAGACCAGAACCTTCAACAAGCATGTCACTCATTCCACATAACGAACACCTCCTCTGTGCCACTCATTCTGCAGGTACTAGGATTAGTGCTGCTTTGGAACAGGGTTGCCAGGTTTGGCAAAGAAAAACACAGGACCTCCAGTTATATTTGAAGGTACACCATGAGCACTTGTTTTAGTTTAAATGGTATAAGTATGCCCCTAAGAGTAGGGGCAGAGCAGCTCAAGAGCAAGGGGTCCTGTAATCTTTCTAGCAACCCCACACAAAGGTGATAAAACACCAGTCTTGCAGTCTTGCCCTCCTGGAGCCAATGTTCCCATGCAAGATCTCTAAAAAGATAACTAAATGGTAAAATCTCTTCTTTTTTTTTTTTTTTAATGGTACTGGGGATTGAACTCAGGGGAACTCGACTACTGGTCCACATCCCCAGCCTCTTTTGTATTTTATTTAGAGACAGGGTCTCAATGAGTTGCTAAGTGCCTCACCATTGCTGAGGCTGGCTTTGAACTTGTGATCCTCCTGCCTCAGCCTCCCAAGTGCTAGGATGACAGGTGTGCGCCACCGTGCCTGGCTAATCTTTCATTTTTTTGTAAACCATCTTTTAACCTATATGAAAATTAAATTAATGGCACAAATTTACTCTTGTAAAACTTTCAGCAAGATTACCAATTCTGAGTCTGTATCACCTTAACGTGTAACCATTGCAGAGTTGTGGACACCACATCCCTCCACTCCTTCAACATGCGTCTCCTAATAATAAGGGCATTTCCTGATGTGACCAAGGTATAATTGTAACATAAGGAAGTTTTTAATTGCTATAACATTATGCTAATATAAGTCCAGTTGTCCCAATACTGTTCTTTTTTTTTTTTTTTTTTTTTTTTTTGTGGTACTGGGGATTGAACTCATCGACCACTGGGTCACATCCCCAGCCCTTTTTTGTATTTTATTTAGAGACAGGGTCTCACTGAGTTGCCAAGTGCCTCGCCATTGCTGAGGCTGGCTTTGAACTCGCGATCCTCCTGCCTCAGCCTCCCAAAGTGCTGGGATTTGCGCCACCGCGCCCGGCTCCCCAATACTGTTCTTTATAACAATTTTTCCCCAGCCCAGGATCCAATCCAGAATTCCATATTGCATTTGGTTGTCCCCTTTCTTCAGTTCCCTGTACTCTGAATTGGTTCCTCCACTAACGTGGTCATTTCAATCCAGCATGCTCAGCTCGGAGCTGGTGATGTGCAGAGGCAGTGTGGGAGCTCGGGGACAGCAATGCACTTCCTTCTTTGTCTCACACAAACATATCTGTTCTATTCAAGGGCTCAACAGCTGATGAACACCACTCACCATGTTAACTCTTAGGCGGTTCAATCAAATACCCAAACATCTCCTATTCTTACTCTAGGAGTTTTCCAGTATCAATGGGAAGGTAGAAGAGCAGCAATTCTTGTCTAAATTATTGCTGTCATAAATGTTGTGAACTAAACACATACACAGCACAATTATTTCCACATCACCCACCAGCAGCTTAATAGCAGAATCATACAAGACTCCAGTTTGACCTTATCACTCAGAATTTCAGTATCATCTGCAAATATCACAATAATCTGGAAAATGTGCTAACATGGCTCATTCTGTCACAAAGAGAAAATGTGAAAATTTGAGAGGTTTTGCTAAAAACAACAAAGAACAATGACAAGAAACCATTCTCCTTTTCTGACCAACACTTGTTAGATAAAAGGAATAAGTGGAAATAATATTCGAGAATAACAAGCAAAACATGATTGTTTTCTTGTTTAGCCAAGCTTTACAAAAATACTCTAAAATTCCACACGAAAGGGTTTTAGGCTGGATAACAGCTTTTTATAAAGGGATGCCTCTTTAAAATAAATTTTTAAAAAATTATCACAAATTTCTAAAGAATCTAAACATCAATACTTCATAGGACTCCTTGGTGTGTGTTAAATGGCTCCATGTATAATCATACCGAAATATTCACAGGCAGGGATACAGAGGTCATAACACATCATTTTATGTAACTTTCCCCAAAAGAAATTCTTTTGCACTGACATTTGAATCCTTGAAACTTGAAGAGCTTTCTTGATGATCTCATCAATTAAAAGGATAAAAGTAGAAATGAACTTAACTTTGACAAACTTCAGACAGGCTATCCCATGGGACCTTGGACCATACAGTTTACAATCCCAATTGAATCATCAGATCCAGGCCTTGGTCCAGGCCCAGGGGTGGTTGGCGTTCGTCAAGAGAACCACGTTTTTTATTTCAGCTCTGCTAACCAAGCAAAAGCTCTGAAAAAGAAACCATGGTTATCTTTCCTGGACCTTTTAAACATCCACATTCTTGAAATGTTTATCCCATTGTTTGAATTGGTCCTTTTTTTAATGACATGATAGCGCTTACAAAGTGTTTTACAAATATATAATTCTGACAATAACGTTGTGACTTCCATAGTGGAAAGTCCATTCCACAGACCAGAGAGCTGTGGCATAGAGAGCTTAAATACTTTTTAGAAGTAATGCACCTATAAAAGATGATGCCAAGACATCAACCCATGTCTTCTTAAAGGGCCTGAAAAGTAGCAGCTTCTATTTCATCCAGCTTTTATCACACACATCATAGTAAAATCATGAAGATTCTCATGTTGCCCTGTGTACCATTAAATCTTTATATGCTTAGATTTTTCTCACAACCTAACTGTCCAATCCTTTATGGGCTAGGGCTAGGAGTTAAAATCTCTTTGTATTCATTCATCCCTTCTTTCACAGACCCCCTGTGTCTCAGGAATGAAATTAAGAGGTGGAGCATAAACATGACTAGGACACAATGTAGTCAGACAGTGGACAATATCAATACCTTCTAACTAGGGTTGCACAAAGGTACATGCAATGAACTACAAGCCCTGAGGGATTGAGGAACACTTTCAGGATGAGCACAGGGCACAAGAAGACCCCTAGTTAGTCACATCACTGTGCAAATAAACATCCAGTCAGAAACTGCTTATGCAATGAATGAATGAAATCTCCTCCCACAGGCAGCAGGCAGTCATGAATGACAACCAGCAGAGGCTGGGATCTAGGCTAACTCGAGAGTGGCTGAGTCAGATTCTGCATAAACCAAGAGGACATTACTGGAACTGTGGTTAAACATGCTAAAATCAAGCCAAACCTTCCTACACTAGAACTCCCTGCGATTTCAAACTATGAGTTTTGGTTGTCATCCAATTAAAACAAATCTACGCTTTACTGTGAATAAAGAAACAAAAGGAGGGGGGTCCTGGAAAGAACTTTAAGGACAGCATTTTAATGAATGCAGTCTTTGAAATTCAGGTGGAGAACCTCTCATTCTTGGCACAAAAAATCATTTAAAACCAGTCTCCTGGTTGAGTCAGCCAAGAGAAAAGTTATGAGACACCAAAATCTGGGTCACAGGCAGTCAGGAAGTGACTGGATATTATACCAGCCCTTCTCCTACCAACAGGTGCCTAGAGCTGACCTCAGCACACCTCAGTCTTCTTCGATCTTCAACAAAGGAGCTGTAGTACATAGGGTCTATTCTACCTCCTTAGTTTTATGTTGCTAAAAAATGAAATAAGTGGAATTAGCTCTTGATCCATCTTAACTTATGTTTTCCTAAATATTCAGAAATAGTCCACCATTTACAAATAATAGAAAAGCTCCTTTTAATTTATAGCCCTCAAGTTGGTGCTTTGCCCAATTCCATGTCCTAAGGAGATCCTGATCCAGCACATTGATTCCTAGTTTGCCAAAGTCAAGGATGCCATGAGCTATTAGGTATTAGGGAGCATGATTGCTTCCCCAAATCCAGTCCATTCATGCAGAGGCAGCAGAATTATCCATTCCATGAGTCTTCCTTAAAGGAAATGTTTGAATCAGCACACTTCATGTGATTTTTTTTTAAATCCAGTGGAAAAAGAAGTCAAACCCTAAGAAGCTACATAGCATTAAAATGTGATAAGTAAGAGGAACACTTAAATGGACAAACTAAAAAGAATCTTCCAAGGTTAAACATACAAAATGTTAGCATGAATGATTAAACCTACCATTAAAAATCCATAAGTACTTTTTTTTTTTTTTTTAACATTTATTTATTTACTTTTAGTTGTACACAATGCAATGCATTTATGTTTATGTGGTGCTGAGGATTGAAACGTGCAAGGCGAGCGCTCTGCCACTGAGCCACAACCCCAGCCCCCATAAGTACTTTTTAAAAAATTCTAACACTTTTATTTACCTAAGAACTGGAAAAGAACCTCAACATTCATGAGGTGGCAAAGATTCACCATGGAAATCAGACACACACTGGTGACCTTAGACACTTTTCTAATCACTCTGAGCCTAAGTTTCCTCATCTGCAAAATGGAAACATTATTTATTTGTGGAATTTATATAATCTAGAAGTCAGTTATTATGTACTTACTGTGTGCAAGACTCTGGGTGATAAGTCCCTTATGTAACTATTGTCATATATTACATGTGATTTTCACAAACACTAGTTCTGCTTGTTTATTCATTCATTCAGTAATTGGAGAGGGATTGTGTATATGTAGCTGTCTGTACAATGTTTCACACACACACACACACACACACACACACACACACACACACACAAAGTGCTAAGGAAGAAGAAAAGAAAGGAAAAGGGAAGGGAAAGAGAAAGGGAAGAGAAGAGATGAGAAGGGGAAAAGACAAGACAAAATAAGAAAAGCTATTATAAGTTGAGCATCCCTGATTCATAAACTCAAACTCTGAAATGCTCTTGTTGGTGCTCAAAAAGTTTCAGACTTTGGTGTATTTTGGATATGGAGCTTTTGGACTAGAGTTGCACAACCAGAAAAGTCTACATAAATATTCCAAAATAAAAAATAATAAACTTCAAAATCTGGACCATTCTGTTCCCAAGCATTTCAGATGAAGGATATGCAACTTGTACCATACAAAGAATATACTCTGGTCATTTTTAGAACTACCTGGAGAAAATAAAAAAGATTTGGAGATCTAGACTGTGTTTGTGAGTAACCTCTGCTAATAAATGACTGACACACTCAGCACTTATCACTGCTCCTGGGTGACACAAAATCACCTGGTTCAATTCAAATGCTTGCATCTGGTCTGGTCTTGAGTGTGGTACCGACTCTCATAGTGACCTAGCCTCACCTCTCTGTCAACTACAAAAAGAACTGGAAATTACTCTATGGGTGTATTTCATAAACAAAAAGCCACAAATCTGTGGCCCAAACTAGCCAAGAAGTACAGGAGGAGTAAACTAGAAATAACTTGAAGACTTACAACTGCCCTTCCTCATTCACTTTTTCATTCATTCACTCGTATTATCTCTTTCTCTTCTGTTCCCAATAATTTTGTTTTCCAATCTTCATTTCCTATTCACAAAAGTTATAGAATCTTCGGGTCAGAGGGACTTTGGAAGTCACCTAAAATGTTATAGCTTTTTTTCTAAACAGGCACTAATCTTTGCAACGGAGAGATAGTGTACTGCTCTGAAGTCAGGCTGCTTGTTTTTAAGTAGAATAAGTTGCTGGAATGAATAAATAAGATAATATATGTACTCAAACAGGAGCCAGTCTAACTTAGAAGTACTATTTATGCCTGGCCCAATGCTAAAGGCTCATCTTCAGCCACCCAAGCCACAGTCTCCTCTTTAGCATATTTCCATTGTTCAGGAAGCGCTAATCATTGCAAAGTTTTCCTTTACTTTGAGCTAAATGAGCTTTACCTCACTGCCATCTACATAAATATAAAATTTAACCCCTCAACTCCAAGCCCAAGAAATTTCCCAAGTAACCCATGACAGTTCTCTGCTTGTCTTCTTCTCAGTTCACCCTGGCCTCCAGGTGTCCCCACCAGCCTCTCTCTTCTGACCACATCCTGACTTGTCCATCTCTTCAAATTGTGTACTGGGAACTGCCCTCCAGATTTCAGGGGCAACTCCCAGGCACTGTGGCACACACCTGTAATCCCTGCAGCTGGGAGGCTAAAGCAGGAGGACCACAGGTTCAAAACCAGCCTCAGCAACTTAGTAAGGCCCTAAGTATCTTAGCAAGACCCTGTCTCTGAATAAAAAATTAAAAAGGGCTGCGGGTGTGTCTCAGTGGTTAAGCACCCCTGTGCTCAATCCCTGGTACCAAAAAAAAAAAAAAAAAAAAAAAAAAAAGTAGGGGGCAACCACATTGTGACATCATTCATACAAAGTTCTAAGGCTACTAAAAACCAAAAGTTCTTTTCATGCATGATATTGCTGAACCACAACGCCTACTCTAACCCACAGCAGTGACCAGCTTGATTACAGGCTGTGTTGGTTCTCCCTCTTTAGCTGTTTCTCTCTACCTAGCTTCCTTTCCCATTGCCTGGGATCTGGGTCCCAAATAAACCACCTGCACAGCCAGCCCTTGCCTCAGGCTCCACTCTCCTGGGGACCCCAGGCTAAGTCACACTCTATCAGCACAAATAATGATGTAGAATGCATGAGCCCTGAGGCACAGCACCAGAGACCTCCCTTCAGGCTGACAGCCACCAGAGTCAGGCCTGTCAGTCACCAAAGCCACTCTAAATACACATAGGGAGACTCACTTGCCCTACTTCTCCATTTGATTCATCAGGAAATGTGGCGTGGCGGGGCGGGGGGGGGGGGTGGGGGGTTGGGGGGGGGGTGGTATCAAGGCTCTGCTGAAACTTAGATATGCGATACCCACCAGAATTCCTGTGAAGCCTCTCCACTAATGCTATCTCCCTTCCTCTCCCATTCGCCCAGCAAAAAGGAAGTGACGTTAGCTCTCCGTGGCCCATCCTTTCCATTTTTATCAAACTGAGGCTGGTTCCTATTTTCTCATCCAAATGCTCACAAATCATGTTTTAAACGCTCTTATTGGGATCTTGCATATGACCAATGTTAACCTCACTGATCCATCAATGTATAGAACCTCCTTTCTCCCACCTTTTCCCTTTTAGAACTGAGACAGTAGTCTTTATCTTGAGGGTGTGGATGCTGCTGATTCCTTTACCTCTTCAAAAATCCAAAAGTGCCTCAACATTGGCATTTTTGTCACACATTTTAACTGTTAAGATGACATGTTCAGTGTACATACAGAGAAATGTATGCAGCAGAAGGCAATGTTACATATGTATTTATGCTGCACACAGACACTTAAATTGTACTGACAAATCAGGAGAGGCTGCTTCAGAAATTCCAATGATTGCACTTTATGGGAGTATCTCTCCCATCCGGCCTCTGGAACTGACAGTCTTGCTCTTTCCAGTTCAAACTTACAGTCCACAGCATCAGCAAAAAATTAAAATATAAAAAAAAAGTATGTCTTTCCAGGAGCCTCATTTGCCATGGGACACTGATCATTAAAATGCCTGGAAATTCCAGCAAGGGCATGTCCAAAAAGCTAGGGGAAATGAGACAGAGTCCAGCTCTGCCTTTTTCAAACACTGACTCAGTTGGAGCTGTGAGAGACAGTTCCAAGAACCAGGCAGTGAATTATTGCTGAAAGCAGTATATAGAATGCTCAGTAGTGTAATGAATGATCACACTACAAAGACAAAAAGCATGCCTAGCTCAGAGCTCACATGTGTAACACTTGAGAAGATTTTTAAGTCAATGGTTCCATCATATGAAACACACTTGCATCACAGAAATTCTCTTTGAATAAAAATGTAATCTGTGGGGATTTTCCAGGGCCAGAGAGAGTCTGGTGTACATTACCAGTTAAGTCTGACCAAAGAGAGTGTCACCAGAAGCACATTGTCCTGTCCCTCTCCTCCCCCACCTTCCAAACACATGTTGCCACCAGAGCAAACAATGATTCACTTTGCATGTGAAGCTACCTTAAAACTGTAAGAGAAACTCTGAAAATGACCTTTCTCATGGCAGAAAGTTCAAGTGGGTAAAAGAAATGAACTCCGTCCTAACATTGAGCCATCTGGGTCAGCTTCAAACCTGACCCCAAATGAAGGCTCTAACAGGTGAGTGACATTATATTGAGGCTGAGATGGTGGAAAGAGCATTGAACTGAGGAGAGTCCAGTTCTAACCCCAGATCTGCTGGCCATGGCTTTGTCAATCAGTATTTCATCTCATAGACTGAGGAATCACTGTGCTCAGCCACAGATTTTCAAACTACCCTCCCTGGACAGTTAGGGTTGGGAGGAGGAGATTGCAGGCAACTGCTTCCCACAGGCTTTCATGTAAGTTTTCATTTACAAGTGAAAACCTTCTGATCCACATCCATAAGACTTAAAAGCCACCGCACCAAGTCACCTCTAAACAGTCTAGGTTGTTTCCACTCAAAGTGAGATCCACAGACCCACAGCATCAACATCACCTGGGAGCTTATTACAACTGCAGGTCAGGCCTCATCACAGACTTCCTTAATCAGAGTTTTCAAGAACAAGATCCCCAAGTGATTTGTATGCACATTAAATTTTGAGAAGAACTGGTCTGACACCTTTATGTTTTCCTTTAAGTGTTTTAGATGTTATTGCTTAACACTAGTCTAATCAAAGTATCCTGCAAAAGTATCCTACTGGGAGGAACCAAGAGAACTACAACTAAGTCTTAGAAGTTTATGGATGCTTAAGAGGGATGAAAATATTAAGTGCCCAGATGTTTTATTTTCCTACCTTTAAATGTTAGCAATTATGTGTTTGGATTGACCCAGAGATGCTCCTTCCTCCATTCATCAAGAGATCATACCTAGTGAACATGCTTCATGCTTCCCTCTCTCTAACCTATTCACATTTATCCTTCGAAGGCCCAGGAAACCTGCCCCTTACATGGCACTTGCAATGGCATCCCCTCTATGCATGGTTCCCAAGTGAAACTGGCATTACTGGTATTAAAAAGGCAAGAATCCTGTGAGCCCTAAAGCACTTGTTTCAAATGCCACAATCAAGTTGACATCTTCTCTTCATCTTCTTAAACTCAGGGGAGCCACATCCCCAGCGCTATGTTATTAGAGACAGGGTCTCACTGAGGCACTAAGCACCTCACTTTTGCTGAGACTGAGCTTGAATTCATGATCCTCCTGCCTCAGCCTCCCATGCCACTGTGATTGCAGGCATGTGCCACCAGGCCAGGCCTGCTTCACTTCTTACACAACCCAAATCACCGTGGTGAAAGGGAGAACTTTCATTTGACTCCAGTTTGTTTCTCTCATCAAAACAACGCCATTTAGCAACTGTTGATGGTCTAGGCATTACATCTGTGTTTGTTTAACCTCCACAACTTGAGTGTGAGCTCCTTGAGATGAATTATTACACTGACTTCACCTTTTGGCAGAGCATCCAGCTCTCTGTTGAGGTATCTGGTGAATGTATATGTGCTCAAGAACTTAGCCCCACAGTTTTTTGCAGAATACCGATCACCAGGTACCATCATTACAGTGATATCACACAGAAGAAACCACGGAATCATTTGATCCCCCCCCCCATAAACTAAGATCAGAAAACTGTAGTAAAATGTTGATATGTAGAGTGGGAACAAAAGCCAGAAATCAACTTCTGAGTTCCAAGGAGTCATAGGCTCCTCCATGAAAACAGGTTAGTTCTTGGGAACCCCAAGCTGGTTCTCAGGGTGCCACCTCCAGAGCAAGGCCCAAGCCTTGACTAGCTAACCAAAAGAATGCTCGGTTCCTACTCGGAAAGTTCTGCTTTCTTAGGGAGAATCCTGCCTCAGGCGGCTACCATGGAAGCAAAAAATAGCTCAGAGGAGACGTCTGATTCCACATCTTAATCTATGTGAATTGGATGAGCTCAGTCGGGCCTTAGAAGGAATGATTAGGAGGGATGAAAAGGAAGGAATAGGCTAAAACTCAAAGTGGTGATTACATGAAGACAAAGATTTCTACGCGCCCCACACTTTACCTAGCAACTGGGTTTACAGGACTTCACTGATGAATGGAGGCAACCCCCCAATTTCTCCTCGTTGTGAAGCAGTATATCCCTCTTCTCCTATTGTCAAGTCTCTTCAGAATTACCCCTCAGCAGACAGACCTGGCAGTTTTCAATTCCCTCTCAGTGCCCCAACCTCCATTTGCCCCCACTTATTTACTTAACCATCAACAAGCCAACTTGACTGCTGTGAAGTCTGTCTGCCTCATATTTGCTTTGATGAGGCCTGTTTATAACATACACTCACAGTTGCTAAAGCCCTTGAGCAACTAAGTTAAACAACCAAATCCAAATAACTCACAACAAAGAGTAGAATGTGTATAACCTGCTACAATTTACAATCAGTAACTTGCTCAGTCATCCCAGACCAACCCAGAAAAAATTACAGCACCCTCAGTGAAAAGGGTTTCATGTGGAGGGCCCCTATATATTTCATTCAACCAAGTGATTTTTTTTTTTCTTTTCACATTCACCAACTGAAGAAAAAAGTGTTGACAAGTTATTTGAGAAAACTGGGTCAGGCTGCCTGCATTTTTTTTTTTTTTTTTTTGATAGAGAGTGGAAAAATGAAGGTAAATGGTAGGTAGAACACAGCAATTTCTTTTTAGAGTTCCAAGTCCTCCCTAATCTCTTCTTCAAAATCCCTCACATGAAAAGATTTCTGATCACTTAGGAAAATGCTATTTATATCAATTCCACATTAATGAGTGGTGAACTTAAACCTGAAGGATAAAATAGATCCTTGCTGGGTCATTAACAAGGAACCTGCAGACCATAACAAGGTTTTTCCCCCCTAAACCATTATTTTTACAGATGAGAAAACTGAGGCTCAGAAATTAATCCACCTAGTCTGATGGATTTAAAAATCTATACTCCAAGAATCCTCCTCAAATTATGCCCTCCTGTGGGTAAACCCAGACACTTGAATAATACTTCTCTTTCCTCCTCAATCCTTCCTCCTAGCAGCCCCAGTACACTGATGTCCCAAAACAGTGCCACCAGAGGCCAAAGCAGAAACTGAACTCAACTGCCTCTTCCTCCATTTTTGCCTCTCAGAGGACCATGCATGTACCAGAACTCTTCCCCACAAGTATACAAATACACAAACACAACACTCAGCATACACACCCACACCCATAAACCACACTCCTTACACACGTACCATACATGACATACTACCACTACCACACACACACACACACACACACACACACCTCCTAATCCACCCTCCACATCAAACACTGCATAACCCACACAACCCACCACACACACACACACACACACACACACCCTTTTCATCTTTTAACTTTCCCTCTTCATTTCGCAGCAGGCCCTTGTCTTAAAAGTCTTCTTCAGTTCTTTATCATCTCTGCAGGATTAACTCTAAATTCCTTGGCTGGCAAAAGTCCTGTACACACATTGCTTCTGCTTCTAACTGCTGCCCTTTAGAATGCAGCACTCTATATTCTTTCAGCCACTCTGAACTTACCATTTCTTGCACAAAACCAGTCCCTTTCACAAATCAATGTGTTTTATAAATTTTATTTTTTCTGCTTGGAAAATGTCTTCTTCCCTGCTCTCTACCATCCTCTTTATATACTAAACCAACTTCTATTCATCCTTCAAGACTCTACTCAAACACATCTTCTGGACCCCTGCCTCCAGCAATTAGCTGCTAGGTTCACAATGTCCCTAGCACTCTTTTCTCCATACTTTTAATTGAACCCCACATTTATGCCTCAGCACCTATGATATTATATTAGTTATTTACTTAACACTGAGAGTTATCTATCATGTACCAAGTCATGGAATACAGTAAGATACCTCTGTATTCCCATTGTATAATACTGAGCCAGGAAAATAGTAGGCAGTCAGAAAATGTTTTTTGAATGAATAAATGAATGAAAGAACTACAAATAAGATCTTATTCTTATCATCAGGAAAACCTCTTCTACTTTCATTTTATTCCATTTGTGATCTAAAAAGGGGCCCTTATCAAGTTATGAGGTGCTGGAAACAAGCCTCAACTTAGAGTTATGACCGTGACCAATACCCAATGACCAGATCTGGAGTGAAAAAGAAAAATACACATGCATGCATGTGCACACACACACAAACACACACACAAATCCATAGGGACTATGTTAGTCAGTTTTCCATCACTATAATATATACCTTGAGATAATAAACTTCTAAAGAGAAAAGTTTATTGTGGCTCACAGTTCAAGACATTTTAGTCCCCGACAGGTTGGCCTGATTGCTTTGGGCCTGTGGTGGCACATAAATGGAAGAGCAAAACTACTCAATTAATGGCCAGGGAGTCAGAGAAGAAGAGGAAGGGGCAGGGTCTGATTGTCCCCTTCAAGGGCATGCTCCCAATGACCCCAAGATCTCCTACTAGGCCCCACCTCTTAAAGGTTCCATACCTCTCCATAGTGCCAAGCTGGGACTAAGTCTTTAACACATGGGCCTTTGAAGGTCATTACCGATCCAAACTATAGTAAGGACTGAAACAACTATTTTCTTTGGATCTCTGATAACCATGAACCTGAGGCAAAAAATGAACCATTTGATCATCTGAACCGCAGTTACTTTAAGAAAATGAAAAGTAAATATTAAACCATATCCCAGAGATCTCAAGTAAACCATGTTTAATGTGCAGGCTCTCTCTTGATTAAAAAAAAAAAAAAAAAAAAAAAAAAAAAAAAAAAGAGTCCTGCAGAAAACAACCAAATTCACACAATTACTAATTATTTGTTTCTTTTCTTTTTTTAAAACTGAATCAACCCCCAGATATGAATTAGGTTTCCATTTACCAAGTTTTAAAATCTCTAAACACTAGAAGAAATGCTATGTTTTAATTGATGATTACAGAATAAATAATACTGGATAACTTTGGTACGAGAAATCTTAGCCACTCAATGAATGAGTCATTCGGCACAGCCGAGTTTTCTGAATTGGTAAGAACAGCTTTGGAGGTTAATTATCTTGGGTGTAAATATTTCCCAAGTATATTGAACACTACCCCGTCTTCTTAAAAAGTGTATTTTTTAAAATGTACCCTTTTGGTAGTCTGCTTTTATTATCAGTAAATAGCAATTATTGGCTTATGTCATCAAAAACTGATGCTTATAGGGTCAATTGAGGTTTCCCACCTTAATAGTTCAAAGCCTTCAAGGCTTGTGTTCCAATTCTTGTGTCTGAAGTTATAGACCCTCACCCTATTCTAAATGTACTATTCCCAATACACTATGGATTATTTTTCAAATTAAAAAAAAGTTAGGATTGTGTCTAGAATAAGAGTAAGAATGTTTTGAAAGGGGGTCTGAAGTATTCTCTGGATTTTTATGCCAACTACTCTGGTTGCTAAGTGGACATTTTTGCCTCCTTCCTTGTTCTTGTCTAAGTTCCAGAAATGCAGAAAAGTACAACAGGTATGCTGGAACAAATCTTGATGCTGTTTATGATGCCTGCCCTCCAAAAGTAAACTAGACCATCATATGACCTCCCTAGTGAATTTCTGTCCTGGCCACGCAACAAAACAAGTACAAAGGTTTCCATGCAGGCAAAATGTTTAGATTTAATGATTAATCCAGAAACTGGTAGATGGTCCCCACCTTATATAACGTTTCTATATTTTGTACTTCTGCATCATTTAGCAGCACAAATAGGTAGGCATTGTAAACAGATATGGGTAAAGAAAAAATTGAAGAAAAAATTACCAAATGATTTCAAAAAATTCACTGAGGTTGAATTTTTGTTGAATTATATTTTTTTAAACTAAGTCACTCATTTTTAATGCTATACATCTAATTACTCACTAAACTGAAAACTGTTATATTGGGAAAATATCCTCTCCATTACTCAAATGGAAAAAATATGGCTTGGCATTTAAGTAACATGAAGATGAATTATCATTAAACAGTCCCTATAAGAATCAAAGTCGAGCATTCAACATAAATGACCATACTTAAATTCTTCGCATTCTACAAAATGAAAAAGTTTATATAATCTTGTTTGTCAAACCTGAGAAAGCAAAACCAAGCAGATGAACTGAGCTACCCACTGGCATTAAAGACAGAAACAAAGAGAGTGGATCATCAGTTACCTACCCTAGTTATATTTCTACACCCTAAGGAGGCTGGCCCTTCCACTATTTATAAACGTGGAACTCAACCAAAGGGGGCCTGCCACTACCACCCTGGAATAACTGTGTGGGCTATCAGGCTTGGGATGAATGGAATCTCCCTCAGAATGACCCTCCATACTTGGCAGTGCAGGATCCTTTGGGTGCAGTCAGGAAAAGGCCAGTGAGAATTTCCAGCAGTCACTTCCACCCTATGATGCTATATATGGAAACATCCCATTCTAGCCTCTTCAGCATCATGAGCACCATACCAGGGAGGAGGAATGAGGAAGAGGCTGGCTCTCCTCTTGCTACTCTGAAGGCACACTCACTTTAGTGTCTCCCAAGCTTCCATGCCTGGACAGGACCTTGTCATCAAACAGCCCAGACCTCTTCTTATTCTTGCAGCCAGCAGCTCTAACATGGAACAGCTGGAAGAGGACCCTGCATTCTTTTCTCTGCATAAACACTGGGGGCTCTGTTCACACTCCTGCAGCAGCATGAACCAAAGAATTTCCCTCATCAAAAATCACACAACCATCAGACCTTTCCCCCACCCCCAGTCTCCCCTTACTACAGAGATATAATTTCAGTCTGTCACCACCCATGCTAGCAAATGGCAAACTGCTGGACCTTTGGAGTATATTCACTTTCTGTACTAGTTGAGGTGTCTGTAAATACTAGCAGGGTAATGTGAAACAATCCTATTCTATTACTCAGGAAAGTTTCCTAACAAAAAGCATTGAGGAACCCAATTCATGGCCTGCTCTTCCAACAGGATCCCTATTAACATGAATAACGTCATGACCAGTAAGTGTAGCCACATCATATCCGTACTGCAAATATCATCTTAATAGTCTGTATCATCACCTACATATTATTCTGAAGATGAACCTCTAAAACCGTAATATTCAGGGGGTGGGGGAAATAAAATTGCATTTTCAGGTGTTCTTCATACAGCCTGATCCGAGCTTGGCTGCTGAAGGGCAGTCCCAGGCTTCTTCATGTGTTGCTGAAATCCAGAGCCACGTTGCCCAAAAGAAGGGAGGGGGACGGGTGGAAGCCCAGAAAATCCAGACTCTACGTGACCTGACTTACTTATTTCCCAGGAAACTGCATGAGAGAAAAATCAATCATTCATGCTACCGTAGCTACCACACGGAATGGGCTGAGGAGTTCACAGTGGGCAAAACCCCAAAGCAGCCAGCGGAGGTAAGTAGGCGGCAAGAACCGGGTGTGCGGAGTGGGGATAAATGTCAATGGCCCCGGGGCGGGTGCCGTCCGGGTCCCCACCAAAGGCGATCGAGGGGCGGGGCTCCGACCCCAGGCGGCGAGACTGGGTTGGGGACAGGACCGCGGTGGCCGCGCACTTACCGGGGCTGTTGGCCTCGCCTTCCAAGACGTGCAGCTCGGCGCAGTCGGCCAGCGAGTGCTCCAGGCAGAGCTGGAGGAAGCGGGCCTGGGTCTGGCTCACGCGCTTGAGCAGCGACAGCAGCGCAACAGTCTGCTCGCACTCGTTCCAACCCTTAAACCAGCCCGCCAGCACCCCGACCTGGTCGCGAAACATCATGGTTAGGGGGCCGCGCTAGGTCTACAAAGCCCCTCGGCGCCCCTACCCGCCCTGCCCGCCCCAAAGTTTGGCGGAGCCGCAGCCCCGCGGCCACCGGAGATACGTTCCGGTTCCAAGGTGGCTCTGGTGCCCGGACGCTGCAGGTACTGCCTCGGCTCCTGCCTCTCTTGTCTGGTTTCAGTTATGTTCCGGTGGTTCTGGCGGATTTCCCCGGAGACGATGACAGACAGTAGCACGGAAATGTTTCTTTTTAAAAAAATAAAATAAAATAGCGATTTTTAAAAAAATCCCTCACAAGGCACACAACTGAATGAAGAATGCTCTCTTTTCCCCCCTTCTCGTAGCTTCGGGATGGTGGTTTCCGGCGTCCGGGGGTCTTCTCCCCGCTGGGTGGCAGCTCGGACCCTTCACACCCGCATTCCCGAGCGGCGATCACCACTGGAAGAAGAGAAAGAGCTGCAGTGAGACCTCCGCCAGTGGAGGAGCGCGCCCGGGGGGACGCGTGCATCAGAGGGTGGCTGTGGGTGGGGGCGTCCCGCGGAGGTTGAGTCCCACAAATACCAGCCGCCCCTCCGCACCCTGGTGCGGGAGATGGGCTATTCCCGTGCGAGGAATGGCTAGAAGCCTCCTTTCCAGGTGCAGGAGGAGACCCCGCGGCTTCCTGTTGCTGCTGCTGCGAACGGCTAGTGCTCCCCTCAACGCCCCACCCGGGGTGGCCTCAGGAGCTGTGCTGAGAACGCCAGCACCAGCAACAGATCTTCCCCGCGCAGAAAACTTGCAATGCGGCTCCAAAGGGGGCGCGGGGGTGGGGGTGGGGGCTAACGCAAAGCAGAGGCGGAGGCAACGACAGCCCGAGTTCCTTCCTCCTCCTCCACCTCTCCCTCCTCCTCCTCCTCCCCCCCCCCCCTCCTCCTCTCCTCCTCCTCCTCCTCCTCCTCCTTCCTGAGAAGCAGCCGAGCGGCTGCAGCTCCATCTACAGCAACAGCCAGCATCTCCACCACCAGGCGCCCCTCTGGATTTAGGCCGTGAGGAGCCGCGGCAGCAGCTCGAGACAAAAATAAACTCTCCCCACCCAAAGCTCCGCGCCCAGCGGGCGGCGGCGCAGCACAGAGCCCTGGCTCCCCAGCGCCGCGCCGCGCCACTCAAGCCCACCCGGGAGGTCTCCCAGGGCCTGCTTTGCCTGGAGCGATCAGCCGTGTGCGTGCGTGAGCGCGCCTGTGTGTGTACGCGCGTGTATGCTTTAGGCATCCTGCCCCCGCCGCCGCCGCCCACGGGCGGGTCGGTAGGGCCCAGCGCCTAGTCCGTGCGTCCCAGGCCGAGGCCGCCGGGTTGCGGGAGCACGCGGCGCACGGAGTCAGCCAGAGCCCGCAGCAATGCTTCTACCCGCAGCAGGGCGGCACGGCGGGGAATGCAGATCACCGCCATCCGCACACGCCCCCCAACGACCGCGAAGAAGAAAGTTCGGCTTCTGGGACTCCCCCAGTTCTATCTCGGCTGTGGTTGCCGCCGCCAGTGGGGAGGAGAGCCCAAAGGCTTGGCAATCGCTGGGCGGCTAGCTCCCAGACTCCTGCTTCCCGATTTCCAGAACTTCTCGGGTGTAGGGGCTAGGAACCCCAGTGACCGCTGGGTCCCCCGCGGGGGGGCGAAAGGAAGGGACGCTTACCTTGGCGCGGCTCATCCCTGCGGCTCGGGGCCCTATTCGCGGGTCCGGGGCCGGGCAACTCTCAGCGGGGTTGGGGGCTCCCGGAGCGCGGTCCGCTGGCCATGCCGTCGGGGCAGGCGGAGCTGAGGAAGTGCTGCGCTGCGGGTCCGGGGCGCTACTGCCGCCGCCGCCGCTGCTGCCTCCAGTGTCGGCTCGCGGAGGACTGAGCCGCCAGAGCCGGAGCTCCCCACATGCTACTGATTAACATACACCATTACATCATGGGCTTGGCAGGGAGCGCCCAAGAGGGGGGAGAGGAACCCGGGCGGCGGCGGCTGCACGCGGGGGGAGTAGGGGGGAGGATCCCCGGACCCGGCAGGCGGCTGGGGGGGGGGGAACAGATTCCTAAGTGGGGAGCAGAAAAGGAGGAGGGGAGCGAATGGGAGGAGCTGGAAGGCGCGGAGGGGTCGGGTTGGAGGAACCGCTGAACACAGCAGAGAAGTTTGGGGAAGAGGAGGGGTCCGGGTGAATTCCTCACTGAGTGTAGTGGAAGAGCCCGGGCTCATAAGCCACCCAAGTCAGGACAGAAGGGGATCCGGACGACGCTGGAGCGGGGGCGGTGCTGCCACCCGCTGCTCGTCCTTGGGAATGTGGTTCACCAACTCCGGTGACCCCTGGATCCTGCTGGGGCCCGTGGGTGGTTGAGCTGCATGACCCGCGGACAGCGGACACTCGGAGTCACTGCCTGTAGGGGTCGGGACGGGTTCGGGGGAAGCGGACGCCAAAGAGAGAAGAGGGAGAAGGGTAGCGCGCAGAGCTGGACGTGCCTGGGCACCGGGCTCCCTGCGGCCCTGGTCCGTGGAGTACCAGAAGTGCCTTGCCCCCCTCTCCACCTCTCCGCCTAGGTCGAACGCTAGATGGCCTTTGCCTCCTGGCCCCCCGGCGCCACTCCCGGTTCTCGCTCTCCCTGGGGAGGCGGCCGACTTCAGCGGGCCCGCTCGCGAGCTATGCCTGGCGCGCGGGCTGCGGCTTCTGGCCTGGAGCAGGGACGAGCGCCGCCCAGGGCGACAAGGAGGCGGGGCGGGGCCACCTGTCAGCACGTCGGAGTAGCTGAGCCGCCACCCTTTACCTGGACCTGGAGCTGGCCTAGGGCAACCAGAGGCCAGGCAGGGATTTCAGGCGCGTGAGGTTGTGGAGGTTTGGACTTGGCGGCCCAGACGTACAAACTAGACTGGAAAGTGCCTCTGACTAATGTCGAAAATAAAGCATTGGTTAAAAATACCTTAAAACAAAACAAAACAAAAAATCGCTGTACCTTCTAATAGGAGGTAAGAAGTCACCAGGAGTACTAGATTCCTAAACCCAAGCTATCTCCGTGTTTTCAGAGGAAACACTGAGTCCTTCAACATTTCCCCCAGAGACTTGAGGCGTGTTTATAAAGGCAAACTTATGAGAAATTAGGTGCACGCATTAAAGTTTCAGATCCTGCTTCCCCCATGTTCACTAATATAGTATTTTAAAGATAAACTAAGATATTATTTCATCAAGTAACACTTTTGTCTTCCAACTCCCATACAGTCCCTGTTATTGCAATCACTTCTCCCTTCTCTCAGATTTTGATTTCTGCCATGTCAGACTTGTGGCAGCATCTATCATCTGTTAGGGTATTGAAAGGTCTTGTGGGGCTGCAAAAATTTAGGTGTTTCCATTACAATAGAGTGTGTGAATATTTTTTTCAGTTCATTTTTAATCAGCCAGGAAAGTTATCTGCATAATTTAATGAATATTTTGCCCTATTTAGAAAGCAAGAATTCTGGAACTATCTTATTTTTGTTTTATTACCATAGAGGCAAAAAGACTTGGTAGATCATTTTCTCCCACATGACTGTCAGTTACTCCTTCATAATAACTTGTCACGCATGACTCTCAGGTAATCCTTCCTAATAATTTTTATCAGGACAAGAAGAATTTTCTCTCAAGACCCTTCCTCAGTTGTAATCAGGAAGATTAGAGTATGGGTTACCTGGGTGTACACCTTACTATATATAAACTGCAACCAAAGTAGATGTTTCCCATGTGGGGCTTTTGGAAATCCCCATGAGTGAATTTGTTAAAAAAAAAAAAAAAAAAAGCACACAAAAAAGTAACATTTCTTGTCAGCAACTGCTTACCAAAGGAATAGTAAAGCTGAGAAACAAAACACAGCAAAACAAAATCACCTCCAGGCAAATATTCAAGAATTCTACTTATGCTGGCGTTAGAAAATAGTGCCATCTGCTGGAAGAGTGTAGTCCTACAGCAGCTTTTGACGTAGGAAATCTTGATTGAACTAACAACTGTTGAATTCCTACTACCCGGTTGCTTTTGATTGAGAAATACAAAGATGAGGATAACATGAGTTACCAGTCCCCTTGTTTTTATGGTTTCACAATTCCTACGGCTTCCTTGCTGCTGAGACTTCTCTGATGAGAAGTAGAGTGGAGATAAAACCCAGTGATACTGCCACTTGATACTCCCCAGAGTGAAGTCATGACTGAAGGAATGAAAGTAATACCATCAACTAAATATAAAATTTTGTATTAAATGTGGATTTTTCCTATGGAAACAAGTGCCCAGTTATTGATAGTTAATAGTGACTAACAAGTACTATTCATATCACTTGGAAAAGAAGTGAAAACATCCTTTCACTAAGGGATAAAGGAGGTATTACTATGTCTGTGTTCACAATTTTCCTATTTGAAGACTATTTATTGAGCACCTACTTTGTTCCAGGCATTGGATAAGGTAGTGATTATGCTGAGTACTCTGGGTAAACCCAGTAGAAGTACTCAGTACACAATGCTTACTAACCAAACGATACTCTAGGAGTAAAAGACAGATCAGGTTATCAAATCAATCAACATTATTTTGTTTTTCAACTCCCTGGAATATGTGAAGGGAAGAAATTGGTATTTTCTTAGTAAATAATTCTTTTGGTCAAATAAACTCAAATGTTTAGATATTTCAAATATCATTAATTCACAAAAAAGATCAGTACCATATTTACAAATCATTGGTGAAGAGGATGCCTAGGTATTACCAGTAAGGCATCCTGAGAAACTCATGTCTATGTATTTAAAATTCATATTTCCTCTAGCAGTAATAAGATAAAACAAACTGAAGAAAAACATTGGATATAGAGGCAGTGGAATTGTTGTCTTTAATTATTTTAGCTTATGAATTAACAAAAATATTTAGAATCTCTGCATAAAGATAAATAACATTAAATCCAATCACTCAGTAAATACATAATGAGCACTTATTCTGTGCCAGGTCCTCAAGATGAAATGTTGAAGACAGATGGTATCTTTTATCTAACATCAAAGCCCATATAACATATATATGTATGCATATATGCATAATTATTTACTATATAAAGGAAATATATGAGTAAAATTTCATGTATATCATAGGAAACCATACACACACACACACACACACACACACACACACACACATACATATGTGGTATGAGAAGATTATACCAAAATAGTAACTATAGTGATTCATGATGTACGTTAGGATTACTGAGAATTTTTGTCTTATTTTTCTATTTTTTGTCTACTATAAGTTAAAAATTAAAATACTGTATAAGCTCAGGACTATAAGCTCAAATTAAATTTAGAAATTGTGCTAACGAAACTATACCAGGCTGGGAGTGTAGCTCAGGGGTAGAACCCTTGCCTAGAATGGGAAAGGCCCTGAGTTCAATCCCCAGCACTGCAAGACAAAACAAGCCCCACATTTGTTATGGTTTGGATGTGATATGTGCCCAAAAAGCTCATGTGTGAGACAACACAAGAAGGTTTAGAGGAGAAGTGATTGGGTTATGAGAGCCTTAGCCCAATCTGTGGATTAATCCCCTGATGGGATAAAGTGGTAACTGAAGGGAATAGGGTGTGGCTAGAGGAGATGGGCATCGGGGGTGTTGTGTGCCTTTGGGGTATAAATTTTGTATCTGGCAAGTGCAATCTCACTTTCTGCTTCCTGGTGTAATGCAAGCTGCTTCTCTCTGCCGCACTCTTCTTCCATGTTGTTCTGCCTCACCTCCAGCCCTGAGGAATGGAACCGACCGTCTGTGGACCTTTGAAACTGCGAGTCCTCAAATAAACTTTTCCTACTCTATAATTGCTCTGGTGGGGTCTTTTAGTCACAGCAGTGAAAAAGCTGACTAAAACATTTTGAAAACAAACCCTATACGGTAAAACTTTGGTCTTTGACTTCTAAAAATTGTGTGTGAGATAGTTTTGCTTCCCACCTAGCCTCAGTACTTGGGGGTCTTCTTGTCCTAGCCTCAGTACTCAGTCTCCTCGCCTCAGTTCTTATCTTTCCATTGCCAGTTTAGACATCTGTGGTTTCTCAATAGACATTGATGCATTTCAGCTGCTCTGGGTTGGCATACAAAGATTCCAGGATTTGGCCAGTATCTGTTCTTCTGGACTTCTCTTCAACATTTTATTCACCAATTCATTCAGCAAGAAGTATTTATCAAGTATAAGGCATTGTGCTAGGCAAATAGAACAAAAAAAGGTAGAAGAGGCATGTTCTCTTCTACCTCTAGTGGGAAGCCCAATGTATACACAGAGGGACACACATGAGCGCAGATGTGAACACGCGCGCGCGCGCGCGCACGCGGGCGCACACACACACACACACACACACACACACACCAAAAGGTAAACTATGAAATGGGTCTACGGGGAGGGTTGAAAGACTCCACAAGAGACAGCAACTGTGCTGGAAGATTAAGTATACTGTGGATCTGTTGCCTTTTGAGCTGTTGTTCATTGAATGAATAGTTTCAACAGAAATAGGCAAAATTTAAACATTGATAACATCCGGGGGTGGGAGGCAGGATGTCCAAATATTGTTTGTATTCCTAAAGCATCTGGAAAACTCCATATTTGTGTATTTGAAGTCCATATTTCTTCCAGCAGTAATAAGATTAAACCAGGAGAAGAAGAGATGCAGACCTTCCCAGTGCCAGTATGCTAGTGGAAAGTGATCCCACAGTAACTATGGAATATGCTTTTCTGGATTACCTGGCAATCCAATTTGTAGGAACCTACCCTATTGAAGTAAAAGTACCTTTATTAGAAGGTAAAGTATACTAAAGTGTAAATATAAACACAAAATTGTTAATTTCAACATTGTTTGAAATAGAAAAACATTAAAATACCTATCTGTAGAAAATGGCTTAATAAATCATCAAACCTCTATGTTATGGATTTGATTCATCTAATTTTAAAAGTGAGTTGTTTTTCTTCTGAATATGTTGATAGAGCTTGCCTTCCTTGTACATTACCCATGTGAATTTTAGTTTCATTTTGTTCTTTAGTTAGATTATGCATGCCCTGTTTTTTTCTCTGTAGTTCTTAACCTATTTTAAAAAACAGGATATTATGTCTAGTGCAAGTTATTGGGAAGGGGACAAAAGCAAAATTTTGCCAACTAAAAAATATGGACACACTTAGAGATTAATTTTATCTTAACCTTTATTTTATGTAAGAAGACATTTTTTGAAAAATAAGTAACATTTTCTTTCTCCATGAAAGTGTTGTACAATTAAAAGCACAAGAGCCAGAAATGGCATAAGGCAAAGAAATGTATGAGGATTTGAAAATGAGAAAATAATTAATAAAATCACAGTGTCCTAATTTTTATAAGAAGTGAGTTATGTTTTAAAATGCTTCAAAATGTAACAGATTGAGGTACAGCAAAATGTTAATTGTAGGGCTGGGGATATAGCATAGTTGGTAGAGTACTTTCCTCACATGCACAAGGCCCTGGGTTCAATCCCCAGCACCACAAAAAGAAAAAAAAATTTAATTGTAAAATATAGGTGGTATATAGATATATAGGTATTTTCTTAGTTTTGCTGAATGTGACAATAGTACTGTGGTTATGAAGGAGAATACCTTTTTCTTTTTCTTTTTTTAAAGAATGTTCATGCTCACATTTGGGCAGGAGGTTAAGATGTTTGCAACTTTGAAATAATTCAACAAAAAACACATTGATACATAAATAAAACAAATGTAGCAAATACTGAATCAGCTGCAGAGTGTAAGAGGTGTATATTGAAATATTCATTCTTCTTTTCTGTATGTTTGAGGTGTTGTTTTTGTTTTCAGTTTTGGGAATAAAACCCAGGGGCACTCTACCACTGAGCTACATTCCGAGCTTTTTAAATTTTATATCTAATTTTGAGATAGGATCTCACTAAATGACCTAGGCTGGTCTTGAACAAATTCTATCCTCCTGCCTCAGCCTCAGCCTGGGATTGCAGTTGTGTGCCACCATGCCTGATGAGGTTTTTCTCAATAAAAAGTTTAAAAACAAAGTAGAAAAGTTATAAGAGACAGAGGTGGGATTCCTGGACAGCATTTGCAAAGGCAAGGAGATGCACAAGCTCTTAGTCAGTGCCATCAGGATTTGTCATTAAGAACAATAATGTGAATTGTAATAACATCAAAGTTCACTACTGTGTTTCTCAGAGGGGGGTCCACAAACCTGGAGCATCAGAGTCTCCTGGGGCCTTATTAAAAATGCAGATCCCTGAGTTCTTCTACTGATGTAGTAAATCAGACTCTCTAAAGGTCCCAGATGAGTCTCAATTATAGTGTTTACTAAACTTCCCTCTTACAAGATGCACCTGGAGCATACATTAACCATACAGATTCCCAGAACCCTTGCTGGGTAATTCTGATTTGCTTGGGCTGGGGTCTGAGAATCTGTATGTATAACATATGATCTAGGTCATTTTGTGGTCCGGCTAGTTTAGAAAACACCAAGTTAGAAAAATCTGAAGAGCCTCGATACAGTGTTTCCTAAATATACTTGGATAAGAATCAACTGGACTGCTGGTAGAAACCACCCATATTTGCAGACCTCACCAAAACCTCCAATAGAATCTTCTGGGGATAGGCAGGGAAGTCCATATTTTATTAAGAGCCCCTGGTGGTCTTGACTTCATACAATGAGGAACGCATCTGAGCACAGGTGTGCAAAGCCACCTGAAAGAATCAACTGTAGAAGCCACAGATATGGAAAAAGGAGAGTTAAGGAGAGAAAAGACAACACCTCTGCCATTTCAGTAGCACTCATGACATGTTAGGAGTTCTGGTCCCCACATTCCAGTCTTGAGAGTGATGAAAAGATGTGTCTACAGGAAGAGAATCTGCCAGTAGGAGTGTGTAGCTTTTTGGTGCCCTCCATGTTGCAGTTTTCACTATAAATTGATACTTTGTTTTCCTGGATTTAATGCAAAAACCTCACAAGTTTAGCTGAATGTATGTCAACCCCAAAAATGATGTCTCTCTTCCTTCCTTCCTTCCTTCCTTCCTTCCTTCCTTCTTTCTTCTTGCAAAAAGAAGAGCCATGGTGAATTTGCTAAGGTAAGTATGCCCCTTTAGAGGTTTCTGGGGAAACACCTTGTCATACAGAGGCTCTGACCCAGGAAACAGATCCAGGGTCTGGCAGGTGGGAGATGCAAGATGCAGTTAGCATAGTGGACATGCTTTATTCAGTGGTGGCCACAGCCATTAGCCAGCCCCCAGCTTCAGCTTTAGCCCCCAGCCAGTTCCACTTTAGCCCTCCCCTTAGTCCATTTCCATAGCCCCTTTTTACATGCAGGCCAAAGAAGGTGGGGGCGGGAGGCTCATGCTCACAAGTTACCATTTAATGACCTTTAGTCTATATGCTGAATCAGAGTGTTGCTGGCCTTGACTAACCAAAACATAGCCGGTTCCCACCCCTAGCTACACAATAAAAACAAAACATAGCCACAGGAAGTCTCAGAGAAGGAGACTTCTAACTACAGCCATTTTTTGGCCGGCCCCAACACACCTTGAAACCCCTCTCCAAGTAACTGCACACTCTACTTTCCTTTGGACTTCTATAGCATATTTAGACAAAGAAGGCTGAGTATCTGTCACCAAAATAAGCTTTTGGTTGCTGTGTAGTGGGTATCTTATGTTAAACTATGGTGAAAGGAAATGGTATTTGAAAGCTTGGTGTACTTACTTGGAACAATAAAAATTAAAACTTGACAACTTTAGTGGGTCTTTGGTTTTTCCAGCCCATGAGATTCAGAAGTTTCAAAGCCAGAGGTCCATCCCTCTAAGTGGCTGTTTAGATCCTAGTGGTTTGATTATTAAAGTGTGCTTTCTTTAAATCTGCTCTGTCTGTAACCTCCACCCATGGCCATGGAGGTGCGCTGCACAACTCTCTTCTAAAAGAGTTGGCTATAGGTGCTCACTCTCTGTTATCTGCTGCCTCATTGGGTTCACCATGGTGTTTGGGCCAAAGCCATGCTTCCCTGGAACCGCCCCTAGCCCACAGTTGAGTACAGCATGGGTTCTAGAGCGAGGCCATCCTTTATCCATATGGCTCTCCTTAATAGCAGTCTTTGCTCAAGGCCATCCTGTACTACAGGGGCTCAGATCCTGGGAAACAGATTTGAGATCCTGGCAGGTGAAATAAGATGCAAGGTGCTTATAAAAGTAACTCATACTTAATATTTTGAAAATGGGTAGAACAGAAGAGCATCCTATGAGGTAAAATAAGCCAGACTCAGAATCACAGTGTCATATGTTTTCTGTACTATGTGGAAGTTAGAGGGGCAAAAGACATTAAAAGGGATCTCATGGAAGTAAAGGGGTGTCTATTAGGATAGAGGAAAGGAATTAGGGGAAGGGAAAGGAAAGGAATTCGGTAGTGAAATTGATCAAATTATGTTATAAGCATGTACAAATATGCTACAACGAAACCCTCTATTTTGTATAATGTGCATCAATAAAATACCTATAAGGCAATTTTAGGAAAACATAAAAGTGCATAAAGGAAGAAACAAAAATTTACAATTTTTCTATAAATTATCCTCTACTAATACAGTATTTTTTTTTTTTTTTTTGCCGCTGCTGGTGGCACTATAAATTAATAAAAACTTTCTTGAAGAAAATACAGAAATATTGATCAAACACCCTTTAAAAAGTTTATGAACTTTAGCCAAATAATTCTATATTAAATTTATTCAAAGTAAATCATTAGAAATATGTAAGCTGCCCGGTACCGTAAACCGGGAGGAACACTCTCGGAGGCAGAGTTAAGCTTTTTACTACTTTTACTTCTACTTTCTTAGAGCTTAGAGAGGGAAAGAAAGATTTTTTAGAGAGAAAGATTAGAATGAGCTTTTCTTCTTAGCTTAGAGTAGAGTAAAGAAAGATAGAGCTTAGCTTAGAGAAAGATTAGAGCTTCTTTCTTCTCTCTTCTTTCTTAGAGCTTAGAGAGGGAAAGAAAGATTTTTAGAGAGAAAGATTAGAACGAGCTTTTCTTCTTAGCTTAGAGTAGAGTAAAGAAAGATAGAGCTTAGCTTAGAGAAAGATTAGAGCTTCTTTCTTCTCTCTTCTTTCTTCCTTCTTCTGTCTTCTGTCTTCTGTCTTCCTCAGGAGTCTCGGCCTAACTCTGACCAGTCATTACTTCTTCTATCTGGTTTCTCTTCTGTAACCGCTCTGCCTACGTTCTGACCGCTGATTCTTCTGACCGACCGAGTGACTGCCCGGCTGACTGAATTCTCCGTTCTCCTAACTCGGACCGCTTTCACCCGGTTATATACCTTCAGCTTTTCGGGTGCCTACAGGTGCGTCACATACATATCAGGTGGAACTTATGGCTTCCAGCTAGCTGCAACAGCCCTTCCTAATTAGGGCTCCTTCAGAAATATAGAAAATTGTTAATTTAAATGATGTTCTTTATAATAATATTTGTAATAAAAAAAATCAAAATTCTATTTGCTAAATAAATAGTGGAGTTTTTCTATTGTGGTAACTCATATAGCCATTAAAATTGTAACTTGAAAGAATATGCCTCTAATTATTAGAAGTATTTATATTAAACAATTTATTTCCAAGATTTCATAGTCCACAAGATTAAGACATTTCCTCCCCTACAAACCCTAGAAGAGTAATTATAAAAACTCTTCTACATATCTATAGTATAAAGGAAATTGTTCAAAAGAAAAAAAGAAAACCTAGGCTATCATACCTCAGATTGCAAAACTGTTGTTCCTGTTCTACTTTTTCATGCTCTAAGTTTGATTTCACGTCTTTGGTTTCTGAGAGCTCCTTTTGCATTCCAGTGACCTTATTTTCCACTTTTAAAATTTTTGCTGTAAGTAGTTTACAGAGATTTTTTTTAAGTTTTATTAATCTTTTAAATGATGAACTGCATCACAGATTTTCAATAGACTAACAGAATCTGTATCAGGGAGAAAACAAGAGAAATAAAATATATAAGCATTTTTTGTGAAAAAAAAAAAAAAAAAAAGATGCAAGGTACAGTTGGGATAGTAGACATGCTTTATTTGAAGGCATTGACAGCCTCCCAAAGTCTTTCCATAGGCCTTTTTTTTAAAATGCAGGCCAAACAAAGAAGGTGGAGTGTCAACAGATTACATAAACAAGCACGCGCTCACAAGCAGATGTTTATGACCTTGAGCACATATGCTGAATCAGGGTGTTTGTGACTACATACTAAAAACTTTGCTGGCCGGAAGTCCTGGTGAGGGAGCCTAACCATAGCCATCTTGGGCCTGCCCCACATCTCATCCACCTGACAGATTTTCTCAGAGCAGTGCCATGGTCTAAGGTTTTTCCTACCAGCCCTCTCTCACAGAAACCACACCTGCACTCTAGTCAGAAGGTTCTCCCTGCCCATTCTTACTTCTTTCTCATTTAACATTCATAGCAATTTCCCCCAAATAAATGACTTTCGTATCCAACTTCTTCTTGGCATCTTCTTAAAAAATCTTCTGATGTTGGCTTACAGTGACTCTGGAAATGGAACAAGGTATTACAAGTGCCACCTCTGCACCATAAACAGGTTACTTCATCATTGATAAATTTGGGATAATTCTCACCACATAGGGTTGTGGTGAGACTTGAAGGGGGTAATATGTAAAGTGCCTCACGGTGCCTGGCATGGGTTAAAAGGTAATGGCTTGTCCCCTACCTACTGCCACTGTGGGAAAACTATACTGACTATTCAAACACTATTTTGATCTACCACAATGCATCTTATATGTTAAAAAAAAAAAAAAGTGAAGATTTTCTTGAAAGTTGCATATGTTAAGGTACCCAGAAATTCCGTGGGGTTATCAGTGTGTGATGTCAAACACTCTAAAGTAAAATGAGTCAATACAAATTCTAATTTCCAAAGATGGTAAACTGGGAGGAATGGGATCTAAGTGAGCTAGAAATGTAGCCAGCAGGGCAGGGAACCCTTTCATGGTTGGAAGGAAGCCAGCAGAGGTGATTTTTCTGGACTCTGAACACAAGAAAGGTGCAGAGTCGTGGACACGAGAGCAAGCCAGAAAGGTCATGACGTATAGGAGGAATTGACTAGAACAAGACTAGATTTGAATGACTGAAGAGAACTTATTTTGAGACAGGGTCTCACTAAGTTGCTTAGGGCCTTGCTAAGTTGCTGAGGCTGGCTTCAAACTTTGTATCCGCCTGTCTTAGTCTCTTGAGTCACTGGGATAACAGGGATGTGCCACCATCCCTAGTACTTCAGCATAACTTGAAGAGCATTTGTAGTGTTTCCTGAAGGGTGTGCATAGCTACAAGGAAGTAATTTCTGTATTAAAAATATTTAAAAAATAGGGCTGAGTTATTGATTAGACATAACATGGCAAAACGTGTAGTTAGCTGTTCCTGAAAAGTGATCCAAACGCTACAGCCACAGATGATGAGAAATTCTTAAGAGAATTCTGTAATAGTATACATGTAGGGTTAAAGAAATTTCATAGTCATTGGAGTGCCATGAAATTAATACTTGCAATCCAGATTGCTGTAGTTTATACTTTTTTCTCTATGTTTCAATTTAGGTGTGTACCATTTGTACTGAGAACACCACAGAACGAACTATCCAAAGTCCATTGATTTTAATACATGTTTTGGTTTGTAAACAATTATAGTAATTTCTTGCACATTTTTGGAAATTAATTGTATAAGAGTTTATGTATCTGCTCCTAGATACAGTGTGTAAATAAAAATTTTGTTCACAAGAAAAAAAAATAGGGCTGGGGTTGGGGCTCTGGGTTCGATTCTCAGCACTGCATATAAATTTTAAAAAATATATACATATATTAAAAAATAATCATGTTTGTTCTCACAAGCTTGTTAGGAGGTCTAAAATTAACTGGCATATTACTTGGCTCATATTAAGTACCTGATAAATATCAATTTTCCCTCTTCTGCATAAATTAGGGTGTTTATTTTGATTAATGTAGAGCTTGGGTCAGCCTAATATGGCAAGCTTTATTCACCCTTGGAAGATAAGTTGATTTTGATACTCGGGATTGAACCCAGGAATGATCTACCACTGAGCTACATCCCCAGTAGGATTTTTTTTTCTTTTTTAAGTTTTTATTTTGAGATAGGGTCTCACTAAGTTGCTGAGGCTGGACTTGAACTTGTGATCTTCCTGCCTTAGCCTCTCAAATTGCTGGAACTACAGGTGTGTGCCATCGTGCCTGGCAGATAAGATCTCTTAAAGCCATGTAATTAGGCCTTGATCATGAAGGCCAGAGCTTAACTCAGAACTCAAGGGGAGGAAGGAACTGTGGAATTGGTGATGGTTGGGATGTGGGAAGACCAAATTAGGAGTCAATTCTGCTTAGATAGCAGCAGTGAAAGGCAGGTTGGGTAAGGGCCAAGGGCCAGGGCTCAGGGAGACTAAATTTGAGTTCAGATCTCATTATAAAGAGCTCAGTGTGTTGGCAGGAGCACAGATTCAGATAGAAAGCCAGTGTTTTGTTAGCCCAAGGCAGAGTGGTAATTTCCTGTACCAATTTCTTGAATCCCTAGCACATTTTTACACCAGTGGGGTCATAGCTTACTAATCCAAACCCACAGCAGTGCTGCTGGTTGGTATAGGGAAGACTGGCTGAGGGAAGCCTCCAGGAAGCACTGGGACTCTTGGGGACCTATTTACATTTTTACTAATGTTCTCAGCACTCTGAGGATGGTTTTCAATAGGCTCCTTAAACCAAATTGTTATGGTTTGGATCTAGAATGTCCTCCAGAGGCTTGTGTTAAAGGTTGGTACCCAACACAACAATGTTCAGAGGTAAGGCCTTTAGGAAATGATTGGATCATAAGGGTTCTAACCTCATCAGTGGATTAATCCACTGACGGATTCATAATTTGATGGCATTATTGAGTGGAGATGTAGAAGGTAGGGCCTAGATGGAGGAAGTAGTCGCTGGGGCTGTGCCCTGGTAGGGTATATCTGTGTCTGGTCCCTCAGCCCAGCCCCCACCTGTTTCTGCTCTCTGGTTGTCAGGAGCTGAGCAGCACCATACCCTTGTCATGATGTTCAGCCTCACCTCAGGACCAGAGCAATGGAGACAGTCAAGGGTGAACCGAAACCTCTGACATTGTGACACAAAATAAACCTTTCCTCCTTTAGGTTGATTTTTTAAGATATTTTGTCACAGTGATGAAAAGTTGGCTAACATACCAGTCTTAAATTAAACAGAATGCACAACCTAAAGGCCATGAACAGATGTAATTGTTCTTCAGGAGCCAAATTGAAATGTGAATTGGATAAGTGTTAATTCTATGTGTTAGATTCTGGGCAGGGAGGCCACACCTCCCAGGTACCTTGAGAAAAGACTACACCTCCCAGGTGTCCCAGGCTGGCACCACATAAAAATAAACAAATAAAATAAAGGCATTCTGTCCATCTACAACTACAAATAATTTTTTTGAAGTAAGACTGAATAATCTACCATGAAGAAAGATTCTGAGGCAGCTTTTTCTGGAATGGTGCCCTTCCCTCCCCCTCTTGACCTCCGGCAGCCTATGGAAGCATGGAATCGCTCCAGGGGTCCCTCTGACCACCAGTTCGCTATTTAAGCCTGCTCGGGACTGAAACCTTTCCTCTTCTTGTCCTTCCCTTCCCTGCCCCTCCACGCCGTTTCTTCCCCTACCTCCTTACCCTTCCACATGGCACCCTAATAAACCCTTTTTATTGACATGCTGTTCCCTGCGTGGCTTATTTTTCTAACACTATGAAGAAAAAAATTTTTTCTCCCTCCCCCCTCCCCTTTCTTCAGCACTGGGAATCAAATCCAGAGCCTTGTGCATGCCAGGAGAGCACTCCACCATTGAGCTACACCCCAGCCTGGAAAAAAAAATTTAGTGTTGTGAAATATACAAATGCCTTTAACCATTCTTAAGTGTGATATAAGTGGCATTAAGTACATTCTCAATGTTGTACAACTGTCACCACTGTCCATTTCCAAAACGTTTTCCTCATTCCAAACTGAAACAAGACCATGAAGCAATAACTTCCCTGCTACTCTTCCTCTCAGCCCTGTCAACCACCATTCTATGAATTTGACATATAAGTGGAATCACACAATATTTGTCCCTTTTTGACTGGACTTCTTCATATAGCATAATGTCTTTGAAGTTGTAAAAAATACTGATATATATGCATATATTATATATAAATATAATTTATGTATGTATATATAAATTTATTTATCTATCTAACTCTAGCACTGGTAAGGGAATGGAATGTAGAAGGTACTTAAAAAGTAAGACTGGGGCTGGAGCTGGAGCTTAGTGGCAGAGCACTTAAGCCTAGCATGCGTGAGGACTAGGTTCGATCCTCAGCACCACGTAAAAATAAACAAATAAAATAAAGGCATTCTGTCCATCTACAACTACAAAAAAAAAAAAAAAATTTAAAGTAAGACTGAATAATCTACCATGAAGAAAATTTCTGAGGCAGCTTTCTCTGGAATGGATTTAGTTAGAAAGGACGAACTCTAATTTTTCAAAACTTACATGCTTTTTTTTTTTTAATTTTTATTTTTTTGTTACTGGGGATTGAACTCAGGGGCACTTGACCACTGGGCCACATACCCAGCCCTTTTTTGTATTTTATTAGAGACAGGGTCTCACTCAATTGCTAAGTGCCTCAGCATTGCTGAGGCTTGCTTTGAACTCCCAATCCTCCTGCTTCAGCCTCCCAAGTGCTGGGATTACAGGCGTGCGGCTCTTATATGCATTCTTTTTGACTGATTTCTAACAACATAACCCAAGTCAATTAACTGGTACAGTTATTCAAACAAAATAAAAATATAAACAAATGAAACACAATTCCAAACACAAAGGCAGACAGGTTCTCACTTCTTAAAAATAAACAAATGTGTGAAGCATTAATTATAGGTCTTTTTTAAAAGTAGAACATGTCATAATGTGTCATAGATAAACTTTCCAATAAACACAGTCAGAAGGTTAAATGTAAGCATTGCAAAACCACTCCTATTTACAGGAATTATGTAGGTCACGATTGCAAAAGTGGAACTTTTGTATTTGTGGAACTTGTGGAGAGATAACTTGCTCCCAGATTGGCATGAGAAAAAGAAAGTAAAAATTGTTTATCCTGGAAGTCATCAAATCTTAATTCTGATCTTGGCTATTGATTCAAGAATTGCCTATATCATTTTCAACTGAAAGTACAATGGAAGTGTATCTGCAGGGTTAAATAGTTTAAATGCAAAAAAGTACAATCTTAAATCATATTTTTATAACTTAACCAAAGATCAGCATCCTTTTTCCCAATATTTTTTAAACAGCAACTTCTGTATGATGAAAACATCCCATAATTCCTGGTATGAACAACTTTCTTCTAACCAGGTACTACTGTTGTACAGGATACACTGGATAATGATTAACCCTTGTATTAGACTCTTGTTGTAACAAATACCTGAGACAATAACTCATTTAAAAAAAAGGTTTATTTTGGCTCACAGTTTTGCAGGTAACAGTCCATGACTGATTGACCTCTGTTGCTTTGGGCCTATGGTGAAGCAGCATGTCAGAAACATGTGAGAGCAACCATTCACTTCTTGGCCAGAAAGTGAAAGAAAGGAAGAGGAAGACGCTGGAGACCCCACCATCCCTTCAAGGGCACATCCCCAATAATGTGAAGACCTCCCACTTAGCCCCATATCTTAAAGCTTCTATAACTTTCTGGAGCCAGGCATGATGGCCCCTGCCAATGATCCCAAAGACTCAGGAGGCTGAGGCAGGAGGATCACAATTTGGAGATTGGCCCCAGCAACTTAGCAAGGCTGTGTCTCAAAATATCAAATAAATAAAATAAGAAGGTCAGGGGATGTAGCTCAGTAGTAAAGCAACCTAGGGCGCAATCCCTAGTATCAAAAAAAAAAAAAAAAAAAAAATGCTTCTGTAACTTTCTAATAGCACCATGCCCGGGGACCAAGGCTTTTTGGGGGGCACTTAAGATCCAAACTAGAGCAATCCCGTATTGTCCACATTTTTGGGATGTTCAGAAAATTTATGAGAGACTGCCTCATCCTATATTTAAATCTTATCACAAGATTTCTCAGAGTCTTTGTTATGTTAATGTTCATTGTGACTCCTCTGAAGAGGCCAATACATGACAGTTCCTAAGCTTTCTTAAATCCAGAACCTATATTTCACAGGTCTTCTTGTACTGCTAGTGTTGCCTCAGATATATTTTGGGAAATGCTGGGTCCAAAAATAGCTTAGAGAAAAACAATAAAAATGACAAAAGAATTTGGAAATTGTATTTATAACTCTATGTTGAGTAGTCATGTGTTTTTCAGGCAATGTAGAAAGGTGACTAGACAGTGCTTTAGGCACAAACAAAACTTGGTTCAAATTCCAATTCCACCACCTAGTGGCTGTGTGTTATGGGCTAATTATTTAATGTCATTTTGTCTCAGTTTTCTGTCTATCTTGGTAAATTGTGCCAGGATGATATAATAACTAATTGTATCGACTGAAATCCATCTGGGAAACAGTAAACACACCAATTATTTATCAGAGATTATTAATAAAAAGAGTTGTTAACTGAAAAGTGGAAAGGAAAACACAGAGGTATAATAGAGATAGCAATTGCAGGAAGCGACTACCATCCACAGGGCTGAGGAAACAAAGTGAAGCTGGACTTAGAAAAATTTAGGCATTTGGAGGAAGGGCCCCCACAGAGCTAAAACTCAGAATCTGCTGGGCAGCAGTTGGGGTCCTGAATGGGGATGAAGAAGCAGGTTTGGTGAATGTTGGAAGAACTACAATCTTGAATAAAAGTTGCTCTTGGAATAAGTGAGACCTGGGATGATGTCACAGGAACAGGAAGTAATCAGGAAACCCACAGGAAACAAACCGGAAGGAAGAAATCCCTTCTTCTTCCTATCTTAACTCCTTCTATTTCTCTGATTTGCGAAGCCTAAGAGGGAGTCCTAACCCCAGCACCACAAAGCAGAGGAAGATAGAAGGGTGGATTTGGAGCTGAGAGACAAAAACTTAATTGCTGGCACTAAAACAAAGCACTTAGAGCAGATACATACTAGCTGTTCCTCCTCCTCCTAACCTGACTAAGTCCTGTGCCTGGTACTACCTGCAGAATTTCTGTAGGACCTAACTATGATAAACATAGAAGATATTAACTGCCTGGAGTTTCAATGACTTAAATAAAATAAACAAGATAGGCTTAACAGTGCACCTCATGCTTAAAATGTCTAAGACCGAACTCTTGATTCATCTACACCCTGTCCCCAAACACCTTCCTCCCTCAGACTTTTAAAAGTGCAACTCAGAAAAGGTTGCCTCCCTGCTTTAACTCTCTGATGTCTTCTCACTGCATAGACAGCAATGCTTACTTCTGCCCATGGCCAATAAGGCCTGCCTGCCCTCTGTCCAACTCCACCCATGCCACTCTTCCTCAGTCACTCAGTTCCAGTTACAGGCCTCTTCTCTTTTTCTCTTATAACCCAAGCTCTTTCTCCCTTTTGGTCATTGCACTTTCTGATCCTTCCACCCAAAATGCTGTATCCAGGCTCTTGACAGGCTGGTTCTCTCTTAACCCTCAGGTCTCAGCAAAACTATAGGCTCTCCAAGGAGGTCCTCCCTGATACAATTGTATCTGCAGTACCCTCACTCATCCCCAGGATCAAACTTCAAGCCCTCAGACCCTTTCTGTTCCTCACCTGAATCACTGCAATTGCACTATATATATATATATATATATATATATATATATATATATACACACACACACACACACACACATATATTTTATTTGTAGATGGACACAATGCCTTTATTTTCATTAATTATGTGGTGCTAAAGATTGAACACAGTGCCTCACATGTGCCAGGCAAGCACTCTACCACTGAACCACAACCCCAGCTCCCTGCAATTGCATCTTGATCTTAATTTTCCTACCTCTATAGTTTCCCCAATTCAATGCTAAACCATCCTCTCAACTTGTAAGCTTATTTATGTGAATGATGGGTTTGACAGCTAATCCAATATTAATAAAATTTAACTTAAGTAGATAAAAATAAACATGAGTTCCAATACCTTCCCCACACTCCACATTGCAGAGTGCTACCCTGCAAGCCACCTCCAACCCTGATATTTCTAAACTATGAATATGGTTTTGTTCTGTTTAAAATGACTACAGATTCCTCAATTCTTTTAAGATTTATTTATTCATTCAACAAATATTTGTTAAATGGTAACCTATGTGCAAATCAATGGGAGTGCACAAATAAATCATTACCTCTCCTGAGCAGTTTTTTGGTCTACTGAGAGACACAAAGAAGTAAGTAAATAAGCATTTAACACATAATGTGCTAAGTGTTAAGAGGGCTTAAGCATGCTTTGTTATGAAAACATGAAAAAGGCAGCTACTTCAGATTTGCAAGTCATCCTGTAAGAGACAAGAAACAAACAAAAAATCTACACCTGAGAGACACAATTAGGTATTGGCTAGGCAGAACTAGGAGCCAAAAGTGAGGTAGGTATAGTAGGAAAGGAAAGGAGATAGGCACAGACATTAATAATAAAAAGTGGAATCAAGATTTACTAACTGAACAGGTATAGGACAAGGGTGAGGGACCAGAAGGAGTGAAATATAATTCTGTGGTTTTAGATAGTTGGGAAGACAGCAATGTCACTAGCTAAGGAAGGGAAAATGGGAGAGAGAGATTTTTTTGTAGGAATATATGTTCTACTTTGGATATGTTGGAAGGGCATAAGGGAGACAGGAGTAGACCTACCCATTAGCCATTAAGAAAGTTTGAAACTCAGCAGAAAGATCAGAAGTAGATAACTGGATGGAAGAAGAATCGGCCTAGAAGTAAAGTTGAATGCAACAGTGAGAACACAAGCAGAAAGCTCTTGGAGAAAAATAGGTCCACACTTGACTCCCAGGGGGTCAACCTTGCACACTGCCAGGTATACCACCGGAATAGCGCTTAACAAGAAGATGTGGGTCCAACGAGTGATGTGCGAAACTCTTAGGGAGAAAGGAAAAGAAGAAATCCATGGCTGTGAAATCTGTGGGCTGCCTGCATTAGGATCATCTAAGAGCTTATTAGAATAAAGATTCATAGGCCAGATTCCAGATTTATTGAATCAGAATTTTAAGAGGAATAAACCTGGGGGCTTGCATTTTTACCTCTCCTCCAAAAACAATTGTTAAACGCCATTAAAATGCAGTGGAACATGGTGACTCAGAAGCCAAGGGGAAAGAGTTTTTAGGAGGAGAAAAGTTAGGTATGGAATCCTTCAGGGGACCGTGATAAATGAGGAAAGAAAATATCACTGGGTGGGGTAAATCAGAGCTCAGTGGGCATCCGTGGGAATTCAGCTCAAGTAGAACAATGGGAATCTGAAAGAAGAGGTAGAATTAATAGTGAATGAGAGAAAAGAAAACAAAAATGACTACAGTATAGGTTTCAGAGGCTCCCATACTTAGCATTGTATTAGGATTACCTAGGGAACTTCTGTCTCAGTATGTCAAGGATCTGATTGGTGATTCAGGTAAGCATCAGCATCAAGAAATTATTGGTGTAGACTACTTTCTCAAAATATCTGGAGCTAAGGTAAATATTAAAAAGATGGAAGCTAAATAGGAATTGCAGGATTGCATGAGAAACAGGGTTGAGGAAGGAGTTTTCTTTAGTAGTAGTGTTATCTAGCATAATTTGAGGCTGAGGAAACAAGTTAGGTTGAAGATGGAAGAGAACAGAAGTACGTGGTATTCTTTTGTTTCTCAAAGACATCATTCCAGCAATTGTTCCTATTATCCCCAGCATCCTCAATTTTTTCCCTTTCCACTGAATCATTCTCATGGGCATTTAAACATATTGCCATTTGCTCCCATCTTAAAATTAAATTCTGGTAAATTTAGTATCCCCTTAAGGTTACCCACACAATTTTCCTACTCTCCTTTATAAAAAAATCCTTGAAAGACTTGTTTCTATTTGCTGCCTCCAATTCACCTCCTCCAAAACTCTCTTGACTTCATCCCAAACAAGTTTTTGCCACACATACCACCAAAATTTTGACTAACCAGACCACAAATCGTGTCTGTATTGCCAAATCCAATGGTCAATTCTCAGGCCTCACAAAAACAATATCATTCAATATAGATCACTCTCTCCTCTCTGAAATTAAATTTTCACTTGGTATCAAGGAAACTTAGTGTTGGTGACTTTAAACTATAATTGAAAATTCTTTACTGTTCCTTCCATCAAGAGATGGAATTTGTCTGCTTCCCTTGAATCTGGATGGGTTTGTGACTGCTTTGACCAATAGGGTACATTGGAAATGGTGCTATGTGACTTCTAAGACTAGGGTATGAAAGAGAAAGAATCCTAAGACTAGGCACAAGACAAGGATGTCCACTCTGCCCACTTCTATTTAATTTTCAGGGAAATTCTATCTAGGGAAGTTAAGCAGGAAAATGAAATGCATCCACATTGGAAAGGAAAAAATAAAATTACCTCTTCTTGCATGACATGATGTTGTATACAGAAAGGCATAAGCAATCCACTAAAAAAAAAAAAAAAAAAAAAAAAAAAAAAAACTACTAGAACTAGTAAACAAGTTTAGCAAATTTGAAATGCACAATATCAATATAAAATCAATTGTATTTCTATATTTCAGTAATGAGTGATTTGGTGCATAAACTCAATGTGGCATATCTATACAATGAAGTAGAATTCGGCAATAAAAAGGAATGAAGTACTGATTTATGTGATAAGATGAATGAACTTTGAAAACATTATAAGAAACCAGTTGTAAAAGACCACAAATTGTGTGATTTCACTTATGATCACATGTGATTCCTTTCCATGAAATGAACAGGGCAACCTATAAAGGCAAAAAGCAGACTAGTGCTTCCCTGTGACCAGGAAGGGATGGGGGAATTGGAAGTAATTTAATGGTCACAGGGTTTTCATTTTCATACAGAGGATTTAACCAGGGGGTGTTTTACCACTGAGCTACATCTCAAGCCCCTTTTATTTTTGAGACAGGGTCTCACTAAGTTGCTTAGGACCAAGCCACTGGGATTACAGGTGTGCACCACCACACCTGGCTACAGGGTTTCTTTTTTTGAGTAGTGATATTCCAAACTTAATAACTAAAATTCCAATTTTAGTAAAATTGATTTCAGAGATGGTAGTAC
This sequence comes from Tamias sibiricus, assembly GCA_025594165.1. Taxonomy (NCBI): domain Eukaryota; kingdom Metazoa; phylum Chordata; class Mammalia; order Rodentia; family Sciuridae; genus Tamias; species Tamias sibiricus. Next base: position 54,163,231 of record CM046659.1, read on the forward strand.
AGCTTTGTGAATATATTAAAACTATTTAATGGTACACTTTGAATGTGGGGGGGGTTGTATGGTATATAAACTGTATCTCCATAAAGTTGCTTAAACGGGGGGGAAAAAAAAAAAAGGCCATGCAGCTTTTGCTCTTGGAGCCCTGGATCCCCCATTTAGGAAGTTTGACTTCTCTGAGGCCACCAGGATGTGTCAAAGAACAAGTCACATGGAAAGGCCACATGCTGTGTTTGCTCAGCCCAGTGAGTCATCACAGCCCAAGGTCCAAATACCTGAGTAAAGTAGCCTTCAGATGATTCTAGCCCTCCAGCCTTTAAGTCACTCTTGGCCATTCAGGTCTTCCCAACTAAGTCCCAGGCAAGGCTATCTATGACATACCCTGTTCCTATACCTGACTACAGAATCTGTGAGCATAATAAAATTGTGGTCATCTTATACCACTCAATTTTGGGATGGTTTGTTAAGTACTAATAGATCATTGTAAAGATCATTCTTTTGGTTTTCTGCTTTGTTGATTCTTTCTCAGTCTATTGGTTCCTCCATAATCCCCCTGAGTATTATAATATTCAAAATCTCAGTCCATGGAGCCTTCTCTTCCTGTGCTAACTCCTATACAGTCTTCTGGCTTTAAATACCATGCTGATGACTCCCAATTTTATATCAGCTGGACCTTTCCTCTGAACTCCATAGTATATTCATCTGCTTACATGGCATCTCTGCTTAGATTTCCAGTTGTCATTTAAAACTGAATAAAAACAAAATTCCTCTTTTCATCCAAACCTCTGTTTTTCTAATTGTCTCCATCTCCGCAAATTGCAACCCTTGACCTAGTAAGGGTCAAGATTAAGATTAAGATCTCTTTACCTAGATAAACCCATGCCTCACTTCCTGGCCTTTTTCAGGCCTCTATTCCTAAGGAGGCCCTCCCTATATACCTCACCTCCATCTTCCACAGGCCCAACACATCCATCCCAGCTTTGATTTTCTCCACAGCAGTTATCTTCACTTGATACACAGTATCTTTCACTAACTGATCTGTATACTAGAATGTGGACTCTACAAGGCAAGAGTTTTCACCTATTTTATTCACAGCTATATCAGAAGTGCCCAAACAAGGAACATCTTTGACATTGAATAATCATGTAATTATTGAATGTACGAGTTTAGGAAGCAAGAACAGAAGTAGAGCCTCAAAAGGACGTAGAGTATGCTCTTCTCTTGGGGAAAAAAGAAAAGAATGTCTACTGGCTTTGAAGTACTGATAGTAAAACCTATCACACATAGGGCTTACTCTGTGCTATGCACAGCCTAAGCATTTTACACATATTAACTGACACAAGCCTCTCAACAGCCTGTAGGTAGGTTCTATTATCACCATCTTATAGATGAGGAAACTGAAGTAGAGTGAGATTAAGTAATTTGTCCGAGGTGACAAGAAATTTGGGCCCATCATCACCTCACTCCATACTACCTCTTAAAAGTTTTTCATCGAGAGTGATACAGCAGTAGTGGAACATGGAAGTTGAGTAGAGGGGGTTTGGAAAAACGGAGAGTTTGGTGGGAGGTCCATTGGGACAAATAAATAATACATAAATACAAGGACTCGTTGAGCAGGGCTGGAGATCTGGATGCAACTGAACAACTTGGCTTTGTTATGAACTCTACTAATTGGTAAAATCACTTGAGCTTTTGTAGATTTATAACCCAGTTAAGCCCAGTTTGTGGGTTGGTAAGGCAGGTAGAGTGGAGAAGTCAAGAAAGCAAGATAAGATGAAAACCATTTGAAATAGCTGAACAGGGAACCCAGGAGCAAGTTAATGCATCTTTAGAATACTCAGGACCTGGGAAATAGAAGTCATGGTGACAAGGAAGAAAAGATTTAGAAGAATATACTACAGCAAGTGTGCATATATACATGGAAAGATAGAGACACAGTCAGGGCAGGGGGTGGTCAGTGTTCAAGACCTAGGAAGTGGAGCTGGGGAATTATCCAGAGGAATAGGAATCAGCTGAGGCAGGACTGAGTTACTATGAGTACAGGAGACTGACGTCACTTCCTCCTACCTTTCCCAAATCCTACGTTGATTCCTCAAATTCCCATGAGCCAAGAAAAACACTTCATTCCATAATTAATGGTAAGGCTTAAAAAGTAGGAGAACCCCATTGGAGATAATGACTTGTGTCAAGTCCTCAGGTAACAGTTTTTAAGTTCCTTCCCTGGATCTGGTTTAGACATTAAGAACTCTCAGCAAGCACCAAGTTGAGAAGAAAGAAAGGGTCACTGAGGGAGGAAGTGGCCAGTCACTTGTCAAGTCTGCTGAAATACAGCCCTGGTTGATATTTTTGTAGCAACTAACCTATTAAACTAAATGTTTTATATTTCTAATAATCCATTCAAATGAAATGCTTTTCCAGATTGTCTTTTACACAAAGTCACCATTCACTGCTACTGGCAAATTCAGACATAAATCTCTAGAAGTCAGTGTACAGATTGCTCCTTATGAAGGGGTTATGTTATATCCTGATAAACAAAAGTGAGTTGAAAATATTGTAAGTAAAAAATGCATTACATACATTTACCCTACTGAGCATCTTAATTTAGCAACACAGCACACTGCAGACTGTCAATTGTTCACCCTCAGATGGTGTGTCTGATTGGAAGCTGTGGCTTCTTGCAGATGCCCACTATTGTAGGAGAGTATCATGTTGTGTATCGTTGGCCCAGGAAAATATAAAATCTAAAACTTGAAGTACAGATCTACTAAATGTTCATCACTTTTGCAACACTGCAAATTGAAAAATCATTAAGTAGAAACATTGCAAGTTGGAGGGCCATCTATCCTTGTTTTTACTTGATGCCTATCAAATTCTTCATATTGAGTGCCACAAAGGGCAAGAAGAACAATAACTTTAATTGCAAGAGGAATAGAAGGAAAATCATCTTTAAGAGTTATGAAAAATAATGGATAAATGAATATCAAAATATAGAATAAAATATAGAGAGTTATATTATTCAGCCTTAAAAGGAGTGAAATTCTGATGCAAGGTACAACATGGATAAACCCTGGAAACATTATTCTAAGTAAAATAAGCCAGTCAGGAAAGGACAAATGTTATATAATTCCACTTTCAGGAGGCACCTAGAATAAAATTAATGGAAAATAGGATGGTGTTTAGCACACGCTACGGGGAAGGGAGAAGGGGGGTTAGGGTTTAACGAGTTCCAAGTTTCAGTTGGTATGATATATAAGTTTTGGATATAGATTGTGGTGATGGTTGCACAATAGTGTGAATGTACTTAATGTCACCAAGTTTTACCCTTAAAAATGGTTAAAATGGTAAATTTTATATCATGTATATTTTAGTACAAAAAAAGTTATAAAAAATGGAGTAAGATTCAGGGTAACCAAAATTTACTTCCCTTGAGAAAGCAAATATTTATCTAGGACAGTTTAGGTACAAGCCAGAACAGAGAAAAACGATCTCCAATTCTTCATATTGAGTGCCACAAAGGGCAGGAAGAACAATAACTTTAGTAGCAAGAGGAACAGAAGGAAAATCATCTTTAAATTCCCCAATTTCCAACACAAAGTGAGTTTTCAGGATTCACTGTTAACCTGTTGGCCAAGTGCAGTAGAGACTATTGCTTTGGCTGCCTGCTTCCAATGGCAAAGTTGCAAAGAGCCTTAGGAATTTCCAAGGGTGGGGATGGATGTGTTTCTACCCATCAATATTCTTTTTAGGCACAAATATTTTGAGGTCAAGAGCTTTGTTTGATCCTTTGTACCCCAGACCCTAAAAGGTATTTATTACATAGCTATTGAATGCAGATGAAAGTTTGATTTGGTTTATAAAACAGAAAACAAGATCTTCTTGAGAGTGTTATCAATATCTGATTGGAATGAAATGATATTTAAAAACACTGATATAAAAGGCAAGGCATTATTTTTAATACAAATAGGACAAAAAAGACTTGAAAATCTCCCTGAATGTCATAGTTCACTTGCCATGGGCTACTGCCTTGGTGAGTTGAATGTAATTTTCAATGAGGACTTAGGAATCTGTGATTTCCCTTGTTATTCTTAGCCATTTTGAGGAGAACTGGGGATGGGGCTTTTTGGCCTATCAGGTTCCTTGACTCTCATAAGGATAAAACAAGGGATAGACAAAATAATTTATTATTCAGAGGGATACTGGGTTTATTTGGAGTAAAAATATCCTAGGAAAAAAACAGTTATTTGTTCTTTTACTGATTTTTCTAGCTTCAAAACCCCTCCAGTTTTGGATAGATTTGCCATGCAGGAGGAAATCTAAGGTAAGGCATTGAGAGTCTCACAAAGCTTTCCTGGTAGAGCATATTCTACTATTCTAATCACATTTGACAAATGAGCTAATAAATTTAATGATCCCGGAAACTTTATTACACAGGTTTTATATATCTTTCTCCTTTAGATGACTATCAATTTAGTCTATGATACACTGAGAACACTCAATGACTATATTTTGCATTTATGGTTTAAGAACTTATGTTAAAAAATTAAGACTTGTATTTGGTAACTATGATGATAAGAGAAATTAGAAACCAAATAGATGGGCATTTATAAAAGCATATTTCAAGGGAGGTTTAAAATGAGAAGCCCTTTCTAACTCCTAATTTTTCCTAATATCACTCCAGATTATGTCAAAAGGAAAAAAAGTTAGCAATCCTGAGACTTTTACCACCTAAAATCTTAGATAGGTTGCTTCCAGGATGATTTTTCTAATCAACATTATATGAAATATTCTAGTAGATAAAAGGCCAAATGTTTACATTCTTCTCAAGAGTTAAATAAATTTTTATGTATTAATATAGATCATATTCCAATGTTCACCATACTGAGCAGGAAGAAATAATTTTCATCATCCATGTACTGTACAAATAAGAAGTTAAAATAGAATTTTCTTTGATGATCAATACTGTAGATTCCATGTTACGATTAATTCTAAGAACCCAACTTTCTGCATCTTAGGTAGAAAGTGTACTTTTACGGTTGTAACATCTTCAAAGAGTTTTCAGTCTGTCTTTATCTTGTTCCTTCTGACTGCAAAGTGCAAAAGATTCCTGCACAAACTGCCTGCACATTGGGCACTGCTGAAAATACTTGACACAGCCATCACACAGGCATGCGTGCCTGCATGGCAAGAGCACCCAGTTCACACTTCCGTTCTGGCAAACCACACAGTCCTTGCTGTTCTCTTCAGACAGCTCCACTTCACTTTCAGACAGTCCAGCCTTTTCCAACAAACTTCGATCTGCATTTTTTTCTTCGGCAGAAGGATTGCTGGAGGGAGTTGAATTATTATTTGCAGACATGAAAAGTTGCTGAAAATCAAAGGGACAAGTGTAAAGATAACTATAAATGACAATTACTCTTTAAATTTGGGGGTCATAGATAGCTACTCAAAACTTATGAGCTAGCAAATCCATTAGCAAAGTACAGTTAACTTCTATAATAACTAACTGAAAAATATAACATCTCTTTGTAAATAGCCATTCTTTGAAGCTCTATAAACAAAAATGGGAGAGATAAGACAACAGGGTACAACTTACCTTCAGATCATGAAATTGACCTTGGGCCAGAAGTAAATATTGATACAATATTCTGCAGGAAAGTTTATAAGTCTTATCAGGAATATGAATTACTGATACCATGGAAATCTAAAATAAAAATTAAACACTAGTCAATATTTAATCGTATAGTATTATTTTAGAATTATGTGAAAAAATGTTTCTTAGAGTATATATTTTTAAAAAATCTAATCTCTATAAATTATTGTCACTGAAGAACTGTTGCCAGTTATATATTTTTGCTATGAGTATCCTAATTATACTCAAATTTATAAATTTAATGTGATCCCAATAAAAATTCCAATGAGCTTTTTTATAGAATTATAGGTATTGACTCTAAAACTCTTATATGGAACTCTTGCCTGGTATGGCACAAGGTTCTCTAAAATTAAAACAGTGTGATACTGGCACATGAATAGTCAGATAGATGAAACAGAATAAGCAGTGCAGAGACAGACCTAATAATGTGCAAGAATATGATGAAAGTGTCATCGCAAATCACCAGGCAAAGAACCTTTTTAATAAACAGTACCAGGTCAACTGGATACCTATTTTGAAAAATACAAAATTAGATGCATTCCTCATTCCAAATATAAGAATAAACTCCAAGCCTGGCACAGTGGCACATGCCTGTAATCCTAGTGGCTCGAGAGACTGAGGCAGCAGGATCAAGAGTTCAAAGCCAATCTCAGCGAAAGTGAGGCACTAAGCAACTCAGCGAGACCCTGTCTCTAAATAAAACACAAAAAAGGGCTGGGGATTACCTGAGTTCAATCCCCAGTACCCTCCCCCACCAAAAAGAATAAGCTCCAATCATAAGAAACCAAAATGTTTTTTAAAAAATAGAACTACAAAATGTTATAGTTTTAATAAGAGATATCCCCCGAAAAATCTCATGTGGTAATGCAGGCATGTTTGGTGGTGAAATTACCAGATTATGGGAGTTGTAGTCTGGTCAGTAGATTAATTCATTTGATGGATTAATAACTTAAGTGGATTACTTGGTGGTAACTATAGGCAGGCGGGTGTGGTTGAAACAAATATGTCATTGTGGGTGTGTCCTTGGGGATCGTACTTTGTCCCTGACTGGCTCACTTTCTTCCAGCTTTCTGGCTGCCATGAGCTAAGCAGCTTTGTCCACTATACCCTCCACCATGGTGTTCCGCCTCACCTCTGGCCCAGAGCAGTGAGGTCAGTCAAGCATGGACTGAACTTCTATGGGCCCCAAATAAATTTTTCCTCCTCAAAGTTGTTCCTGTCAGGTATTTTGGTCATAGCCATGCAAACCTTTCTAACAACAAGTACTGGAAGAAAACTGGTAAATTGTTTTGTTTGTTTCAGTGTAGGAAAAGACTTTTCTAACTATGACTCAAACCCCAGAGGCAGCCTGGGGCATGAGGCATACATCTGTAAACACAGATACGTGGGAGGCTGAGGCAAGAGGATCACAACTTTGAGGCCAGCATAGGCAATTTAGTGAACTTTGTTTCAAGATTCAAAAAACAGCTGGGGATGTATCTCAGTGATAGAACACCCATGGGTTCAATTCCCAGGTCCTAGAGGGGAAAAAAAAAAAAAAAAAAAAACCAAAACAAACAAGCATAAAAATCCAGAGGCAGCTGGTGCATGCCTATAATCCCAGAGCATGCCTGTAATCCCAGTGGTTTGGGAGGCTAAGGCAGTAGGATCGAGAGTTCAAAGCCAGCCTCAGCAATAGCAAGGCACTAAGCAACTCATTGTGACCCAGTCTCTAAATAAAATACAAAATAGGGCTGGAGATGTGGCTCAGTGGTTGAGTGACCGAGTTCAATCCCAGTGCCAAACAAACAAAAAAGCCCAGAGGCAAGTAAATTTCATATATTTGACTAGGTAAAAATTTAAAAATACATGATAAAAAAGCACTACAAAGTCAAAGAGGACAAACTAGAATAAGATATTTAGAATGTATATCACAATTAAGGGTTAATATCCCTAATTTATGAGGAATCTTTCAAAACTGAAGAAAAAAATGAGCAAAATTCTACAGAAAAATAGACAAAAAATATGAGCAATTCATAAAAAGATATAAACATGGCCCTTAACCACATCAAAAGACGTTCAGTTAGAATCAAAACTTTTCTGTTTCTCATTTATCAGATTGACAAAAATTCAGAAGTGACTTTTGAGAAATAGTCACTCCCATATATCACTGGTGGAAGTGTTTAAAATTTTTTTTGAAAAGGTATAATCCCAAGTAAGGGAACCTGGCAATATGTATCAACATTCATTCATACCTCACCCACACAACCCCAATAAAATGAAATTACAAATGTACAGGTTATTTGGTACAAGATTGTTATAGCAGAACACTAGAAACTACCTAAATGTCCAAGCACAGGAGACTGGCTCAGTAACTAAGATACATATACACCATACACACAATGGAGTATGGTTCCCAAAAGACACAATCCTGAATACCATAATTTCAAATACTAAAATTCTCAAACATCAAAATCCTCCAAATCATAAGCCCAAAAGATTAAAATCCCAAATGTTTAAAATCCTGAAAAATCACAATTCCCATTTTTTAAAAAAAGGCTATATAAACATCATTCACATGGATCTCATAAACAAGCAGGGGTTTCTATCCTCATATCACATAAAGTGGACTTCAAGCCAAAGTTAATCAGAAAAGGACAAAGAAGGACATTTCATACTGCTTAAGGGAATCATCATCAACAAGACATAACAATTATAAATATCTATGCCCCAAACAATGGAGCATCTATGTACATCAAACAAACCCTTCTCAATTACAAGAAGCAAATAGATCACAACACAATAATATGGGGTGACTTTAATACACCTCTCTCACCACTGGATAGATCCTCCAAACAAAAACTAAATAAAGAAGCTAGAGAACTAAAAGGCTATATAAGAGAGTTAGAAAATCAAATTCTGGGGAATTCACGCTTCAGTGCGTGTTTGGTTTGTCCATAAAACAGTTGCCAAGTTATTTAATTGTGTACTATCTCTGCCCCTTCATACACAGCCCCATGCATCTCTTCAGGAAAGAAAAAAGAATTGGAAAGGCTTAATGACCTTCTGAACCAAAGATGCTTGCTGATACAGAGGTTCCTGTGTTGAACTATTCCTGATTAGGGCTTTGACTATCATGAAAGATAGACAGTCAAATCCCTAACCACTTACATTTACCACTAAATCTAACACAGAAAAACTTTGGTTAATAGATGACAATTTCAAAGCTATCCCCGTTAGGTTTTCGTTTGCTTGTTTAATCAAATATATGCCATTCATACCCGTGTAGGGTCTGAAAGTTCCAGAACTTATCCATGTATGTATTATTGACTAAAAAAAGCGAAGTACTTTATAAACTCTTATTTGAAGACTTCGGAGAAGAAAATGGAGTTCAATTGAATCTCAAATGGTAATGACAGTTTTGGAATTACGTTTGATCAAAAAGGGAATTTCAAGGTGTTATCAATAAGGTTTGTTTTTTCCATTCAGCCCAATGCACTTGGCAGAAAATTCAGACAAGAGATTTGCCACACCATATAGAAACAATTAAAACTTCAGATTTTAAAAGTGCATCATTTATCTGCATTGAAACTCCTTCTAGATAATGAGATTCCAGGGGCTCTTAATGAATTAAAGTCACATGTGCCTAAAGAAGCCAGAGACATCTGACTGGTTTGAAAATAATTACATGCACAGAAGGATAAGAAGATATTTAAGCAAGTATTGCTATTTGATTACCAAATATGTGATCTGAACAAGTGCATATGGATTGATCTGTGCAATACTCATTCGATATAAAAGCACAGCACCAATGACAGAAAATTTTAATAGGGAAACTCATGGCATATATGAAATTGTAGAAGGATTTTAAAAAAAGAAACATCATATAGGAAATGTGAACATATTCTCTAAGGACAGCTTTACCCAAAAGGAAAAAATGCAGCTATTCATCACAACATATAACTTTAAAATATAGTTAAAGATCATGAAAGTCAGACTGCTCTTATGAACTACCTTCATATAATTACCCATAATCTATCCCTGTAGTTCTTTCTCATGTTAAATTTTTTTTCACCTTTTACAATTAGCTATGCTGTGTATTTCATGTTCGCATCATTTCTAATACTATAGGCATAAATTATGTAAAGACTTTTGGAGAGTTCTAATTTATGCATTTTTTGCAAATATGACCCTATAAAAGTATATTATCACAATGACTTTATAAATATTATAAGTGCAGGTACATTAAAAATACTGAAACTTCAATGAATGAAACAATGTCCTTTTGCACATCTACATTTGTGAAAGATAAAATTCTTGAGATCTCAGTACTTTGGAGAGCTGCATGTAGTGGTAACCCATTATGGCTTCCCCCATCCTTTTTTCTTTTAAGAGGGGAGGAGTAAGAACACAGTCCCCTGCTACCACAAATTATGCAGTCTAGTTTCCCGCATCTGGAAAAATCGCAGGGGTCAGCACATCGGAGTGTAATGGATATGCCTCGCCCTGGGAAAACCACCTTCGTGATCATGGTATCTCTCCTGCAAGGTAAGTATCCATTATGGCTTTTGATTATGGTATTTCAGATGACCTCAGTCATAGAGCTGGGTGCACACAATTACCATCTACAGTGATGTGTCAGGCATTTTGCTTTTTGACCTATTTCTTCATGAATATGCTTTGTCTGCTTATACCTGTTATCCTGAACATTAGCATTAGTATACCTGAGTGTTTATGCTTGCAAAAATATGCTTGACATTATTGCCATTTTATTTTGTAAAGTGGCCAATAAGGTATTGTCTTGCTTTTTTTTTTTTTTAATGTTTCTCAAATTTATTCCCTTTAAATAAAGTAAATAAATGTCTTTTGGAAGAAATATTTTTTAAAATTCTTTAAAACAAAAATCTTGGGATTTTTATCTTTTGGAATTTTAATACTCAGGATTATGGCTATCAACATTGTATCTTTTGGAATTATGGGTCCATACCCAATAGAATGCTATGTACCTGTTTAAAAAAAAAAAAAAGTGAGAAATATCTCTGGGAACTGATGTGGAATGACTGCTGAGATACAATGAAGTGAAAAAAGTCAAATACAAAAGAGCATGTATGGTATAGAGTGTTATCTTTTGTGTAAGAAAGAAGGAAAAAGAAGAAACATAGTGAAGATTTAAAAAAAAAAAAACAATGAATCTGGTTATCTATAAGCACTGTGGTATGTGGGAATGAAATTAAAGGGATATAGAAAAGAATACCTGAGTATATTTCTCATAGAGTTTTCTGACTTTAAATGCTCAGTCTTGACAGGAAATGGGGTACCAGGAAGTTTGAGCACCAAAATAATTAAATCCAGTAATGAATTATAAACCATGGCGGGGAGAGGGGGATGAAGGTCAAAAAGATAACAAACAGATAAACAAACAAATGGAAGAAAAGGGAAGACTCTGGCTTTGTGTAGCATACTAAGGATTGACTGGAAGGAGTGATGGAGCTAGAGAATAATCATTTTGCATCCATCATAGTAAAGATAAAAATTGGCAAGAATCATCAATGGATATTCAATCCCAGTGGAATTTTTTTATAAAAAGCAGAATATCTGCATAGTCTTAAAGTGCCTCCAGCAGAAGATGGCAGACTAGGACTCTCTAGTGATTGTCACCACGTAAATATCAATTTGAAACTTTCCACACACAAAAATACCCTCATGAGAGATAAACTGCCTCCTCATAGATCAAGGGAGAACAAATCCAGAACAATGGAGAAATTAGGTAATACCTTGTGAGAGATCAAAACTAACATCACCAGTGAGAGAAAAAACACTGCATTCTTCTAGAGACTGTGGCCTGAAAAGGACAATCCATCACCTAGGCAGTTCATCAGCTGCCAATGCACAACTCTGACTTGATCACGAGGAAATGTCAGAAAAACATGAGAATGCTCTACTTATAAAAAGGGTGTACTTGCAACTATTCTTCAAAAATGCACTGAATTCTTCAAAAATGTTAAAAACAAAGCAAGGCTGTGGAAATGTTCCAGGTTAAAGGAGGCTAAAAAATATATGATAAAAAAGAAACCCTGGATTTAGGCTAGAACTTGGACTGTTAGATCAATGGACAAATTGGAATACAGGTAATATGTTGGATAAAATATTAAATCAACATTAAATTTATAAAGTTGGTAACTGTACTATGGTTACATAAGAGAACATGCTTAAGCCATGTGTGATGGCACATACCTATAATCCCAGCAACTTAGGGAACTGAGGCAGAAAGACTGTGAGTTCAAAAACCAGTCTCGTGACAATGGTAGAATGAAACAGGTATTATTACCTTATGTACATATATAACTGCATGACCAGTGTGATTCTACAACATGTACAATCAGAATGAGAAATTATACTCCATTTATGTATGATATATCAAAGTGCATAAATGTATTCAGTCATGTACAACTAATTAGAAAAAATTAAATAAAAAAAAAAAAAAGAAGTCTCAGCAACTTAGCAAGACCCTGTCTCAAAATTAAAAAATAAAATAAAAAAGGGCTGGGGATTGGCTTAGTGGAAGTCTCTGGGCTCAATCCCCATTACCAAAACAAACAAACAAAAATAAACAAAACGAGAACATCCTAATATCAAGAAATATACAGAAATATTTAGGGCTAAAGAGTTATCATGAGGGGGCTGGGGTTGTGGCTCAGCGGGTAGAGCGCTCGCCTAGCACGTGCGTGGCCCGGGTTCGATCCTCAGCACCATGTAAAACATAAATGCATTGCATTGTGTACAACTAAAAGCAAATAAATAAATATTTTTAAAAAAGAATTATCATGAATGCAACATGAGCTCAAACATTTAAAAATATATGATAATATATCATATGATTACATGAAATTTACACATATAAGATTAATAATCTGAATGAAAGAAAAGTTAACCATTGATGATCTGGGGAAAGATATATGGGTATTCTTTTACTTTTTATTTTTGTAACTTTTTGAAATTATGTATCGATAAAAAGATTTTAAAAGCCTGTCATGGACGTAAAAACATAACATTCTTTATAATATAATATATGTATATTATATATATATAATACATATATATATATATATACATATATATAGTCAATGGACCTTAATTTTATTTATTTATATGTGGTGCTTAGAATTGAACCAAGGGCCTCAAAACATGCTAGGCAAGTGCTCTGCCACTGAGCCACAACCCCAGCCCCTAACACAATATTCTTTACAGGCTTAAAAGGATGATATCGAAAAGATTTTCAGATATACTATTAAATAAAAGCAGGTTACAAAATAGAATGTATGATTTGATCCTTTTCTTTAGAAAAGTATATATATGAAAATCTGGGGAGATACAACATATATTCACAGTTGCTATCTTTGGGTGACAGAACACAGTTGGTTACACTTTCCTCCTAGCTTATCTAGGTTTTCTAATTTTTTTTCCTGCCATAAACATGTTATTTGAATATTACAGAAATAAACCCTAATGTAATTCAGTAAAATTTAACACTTTCAAAATCTTACAGAAACAATTCTTGTTTTCCTTTAATTGCTTAAAACAACAAGCTGGTTCCTAATATACCATATAAAAGCAATTCTCTCCTGTTACAATGGGAATGGGAGAATTGTGGGGATTTTTGTTGTTGTTTGTTTGTTTGTTTTGGTTTGTTTGCTTTATTATTTAGACTCCATGATCCTGAAAACTCACACATGAAAAACAAATGAAATAATTCCCTTGCTTTTAAAATTGTGAACAGAGAATATTAACATGAACTATATGAACAAGTATGGTTTAGTGCCAATACTAGCCTTTAACTGAAATAAGAAGGAGGAAAAAAATAAGTGGAAAAAGGGGATGGAGCTCACAGACATTAAAAGACACACAAATGACCCAGACAGGGAGACATGCACAACAGATAAAATATCTGTTCAACCCCAGGAGCTACCCTGTAGAGAGAAGCTTCCACAACTACAGCTAGGCCACATCTTTCATTCCAATTGGATCAGGGAACCTGACAGTAAATTCTTCTCTGTTTATATGCCATTGAACTGTACACTTAAAAATGATTAAAATAGTAAATTTCCTGTTATGTACATTTTGCAACACACACAAAATCTTTCCCTGCTCAGATGGAGAAAGTAAGTTACAAAACAAAGAAGGAAAACACTGAACACCTGAAATAAAAAGAGAGCAGTCAGGGCAAAGGAATCCCAGGGGAAGCTGGGAAGCAAAATGACTGAGATCACGTCCTTTTGTTTTGAATAAATGGAAAAATTAGGGGAACCAAACCCAAGGAACTCAGAAAAGATATATAACACAGTGGTGAGAGAAAGGTTACCTTGCCGGGTAGGTAGTAAAGAAGGACGAGAGTGGAAATATGAGGCACAAACTGAACAGGTCTAATTTATCTGCAATTGAAAAAGCAGTGACAGAGGAAAAAAAAAACCAGATCTCTCACACATACTACTCATACATAGGCAAATAAGGTGTTTTGCCATCAAGCTCTGGAAGGTTCAGTAACACTACCTGGTATGAAGTACCCCCACTCCTCCACTTACCAAAACTTTATTGAGAATAAACTATGTTCTAGGCACTGCACTAGGTTCTGAAAATACACTACTGTGGGTATGATTTTTTTAAATTTACATATTTAAGGTATACAGCACATTTTGATATACATATATGTAGCCGCCTGAAGCGCTTGGAGCAACGGAGCCGCGGGAAGAACTTCAAAAGCAAACTGGAGACAAACAGCTTTTTATTCTGATAACTTTTCTCTCTGGTTCTAACAACAACTAACACACGCCAAACACACCACTAAAATGGCGCTGACCCGATCAGCAATTTCGGCCAAGTCACTCGAGATCCCGCAACAAATCCCGTGAGACTACGGGTGGCGACAATGGCCAAATCTCCACGGCTCATAGTCAACTGCAATTCAAGTCAATCCCCAAACAGGGCTCCTACACATATACATAGTAAAATAGCTACTGCAGTGAAGCAAATTGACATATTCATCATTTCACAGTTACCCCTCCTTTTCCTGTGTCAAAACACCTAATATTTCAGCAAAAATCCCAAATATATTATTACCATAGTGTACATGAGAGCTCTAGATTTGTTCATCCTACATACCTGCAACTTTGACTCTTTGACCTAAATCTCATTTCCTCCCTCCCTACTCCATGACTTAAATGAAGGCGGCTGACTTCAGCTCAACAGAGCTTTATTTTGACAATATTAAAAAAATAATAATTAGAGACTTAACAGCAAATGATCAGAGCTACATGTTCCAATAACAATCTGTAGCTTCCAAAGTTCAATGCATATTTATTTCAGGAAGATATCCACACCCCCCCACACACACCTTTTTTTAAGATAGGGAATAGGGATGTAGCTAAGTGGTAGAGTGCTTGCCTAGCAAATGTATAGGTCCCTAGGTTTAGTTCACAGGATTGGGGGGAGTAAGGGTAGGGGGTATAAAGGGTATTGACAGGGATTTTTCATGATTCTGTTAAGTCTGTATAAGGATATTTGCCCTAATATACAAGTTGTTGGAAAGAAAAGTAAGTTAATTTTTGTGAAAGTACTTTTTATATTACAAAAGAATCATCAGGAATGTTATTGTATCTTTATTAATAAACATCAAGCAATTCAGAAAAATAGTAAACTGTAAGGACAATATCACCATGATCCAATTTCACCGAAATTTATTTCATGTAAGGTTGAGGATCCCTTATCCCAAATGTTGTGACAAGAAGTGTTTCATATTTTGGAGTTTTTTCAGATTTGGGAATGTTGCAAATACACAATGAGATATCCCAGGGATGCAACCAAAGTCTAACTAAGAAAATTCATTTATATTTTAAATATACCTTATACATATTTCAAATATACTTTATACATATAGCCTGAAGATAATATATTTAGTGTACATGCTTTTGTCCAGTTACATAAAGTCAGGTGTGAAATTTTACACTTGTGGCAACATGTACCTGCTCAAAATTTTTCAGATTTGAGTCATTTTGAATTTTGAGATTAGGGATGTTCAACCTGTATAGTTTTCTATCATACTTAGAGGATTGTCAAGGATCAGCTCCTTTTGATCTTTAAGATGTTTTATCTTCCAAAATAGAGATAAACTACCAGACTGAAGAAATAATTAGCACATAATGAGAAAACAAGGTTACTGTAGTTACTGAAAATAGGAACCAGATGTGTAAGATACAGGTGTAGCAGGGACTGTAATAAAAATAAGGTGACTGCAACTATCAAATCAAGAGTGGAGACTCTCTTAAAATCAAGCACTTCAAGCTGGAGGTAGTGGTGCACTCCTGTAATCCCAATGGCTTAGCAGGCTGAGGGAGGAGGATCATAAATTCAAGGTCAGCCTCAGCAATTTAGTGATGCCCTAAGCAACTTAGTCAGACCCTGTCCCAAAATAAAAAGTAAAGGACTAGAGATGTGGCTCAGTGGTTGAGCACTTTAGATCATTACAATGCTTATTTGTTCAGTATTAAAAATGTTAAGAATAGACATGCATCCCAACAGACTTTTTGATGTGGTAAACATAACAGAATACAGAGTGATGAAATTAACTTAACAATAATTTATTTTCTAAATACAATCATATTCTTGTGACCTATAAGTTAAAAATTCATACTCTGAGGGTACGACTATATTTATAAAAATAATACAGGTATACATCCCATGTTTTCATCATACATCCCATGTTTTCATTTTTTAAGAAAATGAGTCCAGGCCAAATACATATCCACAGAAATTAAAATAAACATTTTTTATTTCACCAAATAATTAAGAACCACCATCCAAATCACTCAGAGGTAATGTGTTCAGAATTTTGAAATTACTTACAATATCATAAATTTCTCGGTCATCCTCATGAGCTAAGGTCAACAGCGCTACCAATGGATAACGAGATCTGGGCACTGTACCAAAGTCTTCAATTTTATTATCTCTTGGCAACTGGCAATATATTTCTTCTTTGCTGTCCTTTTTAATACTTTTTGAAAATGTAAAGGCAAATTGCCACTATAGCCAAAAGATTAAAAATATATCAAAAGTGATCAACAATGTAGCCACATTTTATTGTATCCATAAAAAGTCTAGTTTTCATGTGCTAATGGATATATCAGATAAAAGGATACAAATACTGTTCTTGGTAGAGATATTCACTATACAAAGCATCTTCTAATGCTTGGGGAGTGCTTATTCTGAAGCAATAAACGTGCTTCTGCAGAGCTTCATATAATTTTTGGACACTGCACCCCCAGTAGCATGTAAGGCGGCTATCTTCAAGGCAGTCTGTTTTTAAGGTTATACCAGCTGCAGAAAACAAAGCAGAAAGAGAACAGAAATTACCTAATGTGACATCTGACATAATTATACAGGGTGAGAAACACAGGCTTCTTTTGGGATGCTGGACAGGCCTGATGTGGGTTAAAGGAACTTGTTATGGGTATGTAACTAGAAGGTCTGGCCTCCAAAACAAAATATAAAACTATCAACATCTATATAGTTTTTTAACATTAATGAAAACCTCTTCCTTACTATTTATATATTTAAGTTTAGAAATTATCAGATTAATTTTCTTTTTTGACAACTCCAAGATTTTTCAAAGCACTCTAATAGTGCATATAATCCTAATGACAAGAAACATGCAACAGATCAGAGATGTCTCCAAAAGTGGATACACACAATCATGGGGTCCAGAAGATGATCATTGGAGTAAGAAAAATATTAAAAAGAAATTGAGCTTTACTAATATTAATATACACATTGACAGCATTAATATACAGTCTTGTCACATAGTTAATGTCCCACGTAATATGCAAAATAGCCTGAGGAAAGAGCAGGGATTCCAAAACGGGGAGGATTTAATAGCAATATCCTTGTTTATTTGTTTTCTTTCAGTGGAAGAAATAATATTACAAGTTAAGAAGACCTCATAAGTAGATACATAAATTCTAAATGGATATACAAATTATGTTATAGAGCTTTTTGGTTGTTTGTTTTTTCTGTTCTGGGAATCAGACCCAGGGGCACTTTACCACTGAGCTAAACATCTTCAGTTCTCCCTCTCCCCTGCACATTTTTTTTGAGATAGTGTCTTGCTAAGTTGCCAAGGCTGGCCTCAAACTTGTGATTCTCCTACCTCAACCTTCTGAATAGCTGGGATTTTAGGCATGCATCCTGTGCCTGGCTAGTTTTACTTATTATTCTGCACTCCACAGGACTTATTATATACCACCAACATGATTATTTTCCCCTCACCAGTGGCAGTTGTGGCATTATCAAGTGCGAGGGTAGCAGCAGCCAATACTGTGGGCAGTGCAAGATATAACATTTAGTGCTCACAGGCAGTGTACCTGCCTAGAACAAAAGAGCACGGTTTTGGTCATTGGTCCTGGCCAAACAGCTTGCTTTCTGATTCTGACTCCCTGAACCTACCAGCAATTCTGTAAGCTACTCAATATTCTTTTACTAGAGCTTTTCTGTTACTTGTTAATAGGCATTCTGATATAATATTCGTTTTTTAAAAATGTGATTCAGAGTATGGAATACACAAATACAAGCATTTGCCAGGCTAATCCCAGCGACTCAGGAGGCTAAAGCAGAAGGATTGCAAATTCGAGGCCAGCCTTAACAACTTAGTGAGACTTTGTCTCAAAATAAAAAATTTTAAAAGGGATAGGGATGTAGCTCAGTGGCGAAGCAACCCAGGATTCAATCCTTAGTACCACAAGAAGAAAAACAAAAAACAAATAAAAGCAAATGCTCCACAAGATACCAAATATCGATTGAGTTTTTCACTTTTCTTTTTGGTATTTACTAGTATTACACAGAAAGCCTGAGGTTCTGAGTATGTATACTAACAGTGATACAGCTATTTCTAATCAGTTAAGTAAAATTTTAATTGGTAGGAACTATGAATATGTAATTGGAGGAGAATTTGATTTTGACTACATGATCAGGTGTTAAGTCAAGAACAGAAAATTTCATTAGCTACTAAGTAGTTGAAGAAAAACATCCCTGATATACAAATTAATATATATGACATAAAATCACACATATTTTTCTCTATGTCAATGTAAAACCACACAACATGAGACAGGAGAAAAAAAGTTGGACATAGATAGGAAAAAGAAAATATAAAAAGCATATAGAAAAAGTACATATAGAAAAAAAACCCTACAAAGTGTTTACTTATTATTGTGGCAAAAAAATGTGCAAAGATGTTATATATTGTAGACTAGATATCATAGCAAAATGCTGGAATCAACCCAAATGTCCATCAATAGGGAATTAAATGAATAAAATACTATACTAGAAAATACTATGTAGTTATTAAAAAAGAATTGAGGCATATTAGAGAATATCCATATGTACTATTATGCAATGATCTTCGGAGCATGTTAGACATAAAATGAAAAGTGGAGATAAGTGTATACATATACTACTTACCTCATGTGAAAGGATATCCATAGATATGTGTTTATTTACATTAAAAAAGAACAATGGAAATAAGTCTTTTTTAAAAACTTGAGGGCTGGGGTTGTAGCTCAGTGGTAGAGTGCTCACCTAGCAAGAGCAAGGCTCTGGGTTCGATCCTCAGCACCACATAAAAATAAATGAATAAAATAAAGTTTTGTGTCTAACTACAACTAAAAAAAAATATATATTTAAAAAATAACTTGACTTATGGAACTTATTAAGTACTTCTAAGTAACTTCTAAACCTTTATTTGCTACATTAAAAAATTAGAGTTCTAGAAAAACAGTCCAGAGACTCCAAACTGCATAAATAACCCATTTACAAACTCTGTATACTTAACTAAAAGGGGGGTTATCTGATACCAATTGACTATTAATCAGACTTTAATAATGTGTTTCTGAAACTAATATTCAAAATTAATGGAAAAGAACTATAGAATATAAAATTTTCTCCTCCACAATCTTTCATAAAATTAACCATTACATATAAACTGAGAAGAGAATGTACTGATTTTTATTATTTGATGATAGTTCAAATACTCCTATGCAAAACTATTTTCCCTTTAGTTTTACCCATTTTTTTCCTGCAGAAGAGTTCCTACTTTTACATTTCCTTAGTCTTCTAAATTCCAGTGTACACATAAAACCACTTTAGATCAATAGCATTAACAGCATTAGTACACAATTGTAAACCAGAAATTTCAGAATCAAAATTAAATGAAACAACATAGGTGTTCTCTCAACTGCCCTTATCCAACATAGCTATTATAGGCAAATGAAGCTAAGTGTAAGAGAAAACCTGGTAAACAATTCAAAAAAAAAAAAAAAAATAAGGACTATAAGTCCAATGCATTCAGTCATTAAAAAAAAAAAAAAAAAAAGACAAACATAGCACACACCTGTAATCACAGTGATTCAGGACACTGAGGCAGAAGGATCACAAGTTTGAGGCCAGGCTCAGAAATTAAGCAAGCCCCTAAGCAACTTAGTGAGACACTGTCTCAAATTTTTTAAAGATGGCTGGGGATGTAGTAAAGTGCCCCTGGGTTTAATTCCTAGTCCTCCCACTCCCACCCCCAAACAGAGAGCAAGAGACAGAGCAAGAAACAATCTATTAAAAAAAGAGGAAGGGGGTCAGGGGGAGAAGGGGAGAGGAGAGAAGGAAGGGAGGGTAATGGGGGATGAATATGATCAAAATATATTATTTATATGTGCAAATATGCCACAATGAAATCACTATTCTACATAATTAAAATGCACTGGGGTGGGGGAACAATGGAACAAGAAAGTCACAAACCTTAAAGAAAAATCATAAGAAATAATATACAAGAAGACCATGCATGAGGATAATAAAGCCAGGGTATCAGAAGATGAAAGTGCAGGTCACAGGGAACAGAGAGTCACAAACTTCTCTCAAAATATTGCATGTGTTATTCTGCCTAACTCTTGCTTGGTAGTTCTTACCAAGATAAATAAACTCAAATACAAGGAAACTGCTTACAAAGTGACAATAGAATTGTTGAACCAAATTAATTAAATCCAACCAATACATACTGAGTACCTACTTAAAATTTCATAAAAGTCTCTACACTGGGGGAATGGTAATACAAATCCAAACACACTATCAGTAAATAACAACAACAACAAAATCCAAACCACCTCACCCTAACAATCAGAACTAAATAACCATCATTAAAACTGATTCTTGGGAGCTGGGGTTGCGGCTCAGTGGTAGAGCGCTCACCTAGCATGTGCGCGGCCCGGGTTCGATCCTCAGCACCACGTAAAAATAAATGAAGGTATTGTGTACAAACTAAAAAAAAAAAAAAAAAAAAAAAAAAACTGATTCTTGGGCTGGGGTTGTGACTCAGTGGTAGAGCGCTCACCTAACGCGTGTGAGGCGCTGGGTTCAATCCTCAGCACCACATAAAAATAAATAACTAAAATAAAGGTATTGTGTCCAACTACAACTAAAAAAAAAATATAAAAGACAACAACAACAACAACAACAAAGCTCTGATTCTTGGCCCTCAAAGTTGAGGTCCTAGAACAATATATACTAAGCTCTGAAAGAAAATGGATGCCAACCAATATTCTTATACCAGCCAAATTAAGCTTCAGATTTGATGATGAAATAAAAACTTTCCATGATAAACAAAAGTTAAAAGAATTTACAACTAGAAAACCTGCACTATAGAACATTGTCAGAAAAATATTCCATGAAGAGAAAATGAAAATCAGCAAAGGGAGAAACTGCACTACACTAAAGGAAAAGCCAATCAAAGGAGAAACCAAGTAAAGTTAAAAACTAAAAATAAACCAAAATGACTGGGAATACAAATCATATCTCAATAATAACCCTGAATGTTAGTGGCCAAAACGCATCATCAAAAGACATAGACTGGCAGACTGGATTTAAAAACAAAAAAACAAAAAACCCAACAATATGCTGTCTTCAAGAGACTCATCTCATAGGAAAAGACATCCACAAGCTGAAGGTGAAAGGATGGGAAAAAACATATCACTTGCATGGATTGCATAAACAAGCAGGGGTTTCCAGCCTCATATCAGATAAAGTGGATTTCAAGCCAAAGTTAGAATGGATAAAGAAGGACATTTCATACTGCTTAAGGGAACTATACATCAACAAAACATAGCAATCATAAATATTTATGCCCCAAACAATGGAGCATTTATGTAATCAAACATACCCTTCTCAATATCAAGAAGCAAATAGACCACAACACAATAACACTGGGTGACTTTCTCACCACTGGATAGATCTTCCAAATAAAAACTAAACAAAGAAACTATAGAATTAAATAATTCAATCAATAATTTAGACTCAACAGACATATATAGAATATTTCATTCATCAATGAGCACTTTCTTCTCAGCAGCACATGGATCTTTCTCTAAAATAGACCATATTATGCCAAAAAGCAACTCTTAGCAAATACAAAAAAATAGAGATACTAGCCTGCATTCCATCAGATAATAATGGAATAAAATTAAAAATCAATGATAAAATAAGAAATAGAAGCTACTCCAACACTTGGAGACTAAATAATACGCTACTGAATGATGAATGAATAGCAAAAGAAATCAAGGAGAAAATTAAAAAATTCTTAGACATAAATGAGAACACTGACACAACATATCAAAATCTCTGGGACACTATGAAGGCAGTGCTAAGAGGAGAGTTCATTGCATTGAGCTCATTCATCAAAAGAATAAATAGTCAATAAACAAAGGACCTAAATTACTTCTCAAAGTTCTAGAAAAAGAAGAACAAATCAACACCAAAAATAGTAGAAGACAGGAAATCATTAAAACAGAGCTAAAATCAATGAAATTGAAACAAAAGAAACAATTTCAAAATTTGGCAAAACAAAAAGTTGGTTCTTTGAAAAAATAAATAAAATTGATAAACCCTTAACAAAGAGAAAGAGAGAGAAAACTCAAATTAGTAAAATTCATGATGAAAAGGGAAATATCATGATGGACACTACTGAAATACAGAAGATAAATTAGAAACTATATTGAAAACTTATACTCCAATAAAATAGAAAATCTTGAAAACATCGACAAATTTCTAGAGAAATATTATCTACCCAAACTGAATCAGGAGGACATACACAATTTAAACAGATCAATTTCAAGCAACAAAAAAGAAGACACCATCAAAAAGCTACCAACAAAGAAATGCCCAGGACCAGACAGATTCTCAGCTGAGTTCTACAAGACCTTCAAAGAAGAACACCAATACTCCTCAAACTATTCCATGAAATAGAAAAGGAGGCAACCCTCCCAAACTCATTCTATGAGGCTAGTATCACCCTGATACCAAAACCAGACAAATACACATCAAGGAAAGAAAACTTCAGACCAATATCCCTGATGAACACAGATGCAAAACTTCTCAATAAAATTCTGGCAAACCACATACAAAAACATGAAAAAGATAGCGCACCATGGTCAAATGGGGTTTATCCCAGGGAAGCAAGATTGGTTCAACATACAGAAATCAATAAGCATAATTCATCACATAAATAGACTTAAAGCTTTAAGAATCATATAATCATCTTAATAGATGTAGAAAAAGCACTTGGCAAAATACAGCACCCCTTCATGTTCAAAACACTAGAAAAACTAGGTATAGTAGGACATTGTAAAACTATCTACAATAAGCCCAAGGCCAACATCATTCTAAGCAGAGAAAAATTGAAGGTATTCCCTCTAAAAACTGAAAAAAAAAAAAAAAGACAGGGATGAACTCTTTTACCACCTCTATCCAATATAGTCCTGGAAACTCTAGCCAGAGCAATTAGGTAGATGAAAGAAATTAAAGGGATACAAATAGGAAAAAAAGAACTCAAACTATCACTATTTGCCAATGACATGATTCTATATTTAGAAGATCCAAAAAATTCCACCAGAAAACTTATTGAGCATTTAATAAATGAATTCAGCAAAGTAGCAGTGTATAAAATCAACACCCATAAATCAAATGCATTTCTACACACCAGTGACAAATCCTCTGAAAGGGAAATTAGGAAAACTACCCCCTTTGCAAGAGCCTCAAAAATAAATAAATAAATGAATAAATAAATAAATAAATAAATAAACAGAATACTTGGGAATCAATCTAACAAGAGACGTGAAAGACCTCTACAATGAAAACTACAGAACCTAAAAAAAGAAATTGAAGACCTTAGAAGATAAAAAGATCTCCCATGTTCTTGCATAGGCAAAATTAATAGTCAAAATGGCCATACTACCAAAAGTGTTATACAGATTTAATGCAATTCCTATTAAAATCTCAATGTCATTCTTCATAAAAATAGAAAAAGCAATCATGAAACTCATTTGGAAAAATAAGAGACCCAGAATAGCCAAAGCAATCCTTAGGAAGAAGAGTGAAACAGGAGATATCACAATACCAGACCTTAAATATACTACAGAGCAATAGTAACAAAAAAATGGCATGGTATTGGCACCAAAATAGACATGTCGACCAATGGTATAGAATAGAAGACACAGAGACAAACCCACATAAATACAATTATCTCATACTAGACAAAGGCACCAAATACATACATTGGAGAAAAGATAGCCTCTTAAACAAGTCGTGCTGGGAAAATTGGAAATCCACTTAGACCCCTAGCTCTCACCCTGCACAAAACTCAACTCAAAGTGGATCAAGTACCTACGATTTAGACCAGAGACTTAACAGAAGAAAAAGTAGGCCCGAATCTTTATCATGTTGGCTTAAAATCTTACTTCCTTAACACTACTCCTAAAGCACAAGAAATAAAATCAAGAATCAATAAATGAGATGGATTCAAACTAAAAAGCTTCTTCTCAGCAAAGGAAATAATCAATAATGTAAAGAGAGAGCCTACAGAATGGGAGAAAATTTTTACCATACTCACCTTAGATAGAGCACTAATCTCCAGGATATATAAAGAACTCAAAAACTTAACAAAAGCAATAATACAATCAATAAATAAGCTAAGGAACTTAACACTTCACAGAAAATATACAATCAATCAACAAATATATGAAAAAGTGTTCAACAATTAGAGAAATGTAAATCAAAACTACTTGAAAATTTCATCTCACTCCAGTCAGAATGGCAATTATCAAGAATACAAGTAACAATAAGTGTTGGCGAGGATGTGGAGGAAAAAGTACAATCAAACATGGAACTGCAAATTGGTGTAACCCCTTTGGAAAGCAACATGGAGATTCCTTAGAAAACATAGGATAGAACCACCATTTGACCCAGTTATTCCACTCCTCAGTTTATACTCAAAGGACTTAAAATCAGTAATGTAGCCACATCCATGTTTAATTCACAATAGCTAACCTATGGAGCCAACCTAGATGCCCTTCAACAGATAAATGGATAAAGAAAATGTGGTATATATATACAATGGAATATTACTCAGCCTTAAAGAAGAATGAAATAATGGCATCTGCAGGTAAATGGATGGAGTTGGAGAATATCATGCTAAGTGAAATAAGCCAATCCCAAAAAACCAAAGGACAAATGTTTTCTCTAATACGTGGATGCTGAACCATAATGGGGGAGAGAGGAAGGGAAGAATGGAGGAACTCTGGATTTGGTAGAAGGGAATGAGGGGAAGGGAGAGGGTGTGGGAGTGGGAAAGATGGTGGAATGAGACAGACATTATTACCCTATGTACATGTATGATTGTACAAACAGTATGACTGTGCATTGTGTACAGCCAGAAAAATGAGAAGTTGTGCTCCATTTGTGTACAATGAGTTGAAATGCATTTTGCTGTCATGTATAACTAATTAGAACAAATTTTTTTTTCTTTTTTTTGGTACTGGGGATTGAACTCAGGGGCACTTGACCACTGGGCCACATCCCCAGCCCTTTTTTGTATTTTATTAGAGACAGGGTCTCACTGAGTTGCTAAGTGCCTCGCCATTGCTGAGGCTGGCTTTGACTGATCCTCCTGCCTCAGCCTCCCAGGTGCTGGGATTACAGGCGTGCGCCACCGTGCCCGGCAGAACAAATTTTTAAAAATTTAAAACAAACTGATTCTCTTACTGGACATGCTGGTACATGCCTGTAATCCCAGCAACTAAGGAAGCTGAGGTAGGAGGATCACAAGTTCAAAGTCAACCTCAGCAACTAAGAAAGACCCTAAATAATTTAGTGAGACCCTGTCTCAAAATAAAAAATATAAAGGACTGGGGATGTGGTTCAGTGACTAAGTATCCCTGGGTTCAATCTCAGGCATCAAAACAAAATGGATTCTTTCATATGTTTTCAATTTAAGTCAGATCTCCAGATGTTCCTCCTACTACCTTGCAATATGTCAATCATTTGGGGTACAGTGGTGGGGAAAAAAAAATCCTGGAAAATTAAACTATCTACATATCAAATTAAATAACCTTTTAAATTGTCACAAGATTATTTTATCATCCTATGTAGCCATCTTTAATAATACCTACCTTTCCACAAATTAAACAAATGGATTTTATTCTGCTAAATACAACTCCTGCCCAAATCCTTCCCTATAGAAAACTGATAATGAATGCTATGCCTTAGTAATTTAAAAATTAAAAATTTAATAATGCTATAAATCTATACATTGAAAATCATTTTATGTACTTGATGAATGCTACTGTGTTGGTTAATGCCTAGTATGTGGACATAACTGAGGTTTACTTACTGGCAATCATTTCAATTGCTTCAAAAACTTACAGGGCTGTTTTTTGTTTATTTGTTTGATTTTTTGTTAGTTGTTGATGGACCTTTATTTTATTCACTTAATCTTATGTGGTACTGAGAACTGAACCTAGTGCTTCACACATGCTCTACCACTTATGTCCTATTTTGCTCACAATGTATTAACTCTTCTCACTATTTCAGTACATTTCTGGGCTTGCAGAAATGTACTGCAGGAAGGATAGCCTTGCACTGGTAGATTTTCTTGTTTACAGTCCTGATCAAGAGGCAGATGAGACATTGTAGCAAGTTCAAGTCCAAAGCCAAAGAGATTGGAAGTTACTGAGCCACTACATTATGTATATATTAATCAGGTATGCACAACCTACTGTTTTCTAAACAAATTTTTATCTGTGTCATACCTTAAAATTTAGTTTTCTGAAAGGACAAATGTCATTCTTACTGGCTGTGAGGAGAAGGCCCTAATTTTCTTCTACTCATGGGGTAGCATTATTTACAGTTAAGGAAGTAGAATAAGAAATTCTGTACTTTTTCCTTAATGACTAAGTAAACAGATTTTTGACAAGTGATTAGGTTCTGAAAGTTAGAGGCAGGAAGAATGACTAGATAAGAATGGTGCACAGAAGTCATGGGGCATGATGTCAAGAATAAAAGGACTGGTCAACTGTTAAATACTTCTGAGAAAGCAGTGACAGGATTTGGAGGTTGTGGGTGATGGGCAGAAGTGGTAAGCAGTGATGCTGAAGAAAGTCATTTCAGTAGAGGGCACAGGGAAATGTTAGACTGTGCTGCATCAAGGAGTAAAAGGGAAGAGGAGAAGGCAAACGAAACAGCTTTTAAGAAGCAGGCTATGAAGGAAAGAAGAAAAATGGGCAGGGGCTAAGATAAGGTGAAAAGCTGAGATTTATTTATTTTTAAGATACCCAAAAGGTAAGTAAGTATAAAAGGTGAGAGTTTCAGCCCTAAAGTCTTTGAAAAAGCTACGGAATTCAATCTAGAACTGCCTACTCTTTATCTCCATTGAACTGTCACAAAAGCATTTCAAAGTGCAAAAGTTCAACAGTGAATTCAATACCTTTCTTCCCAAACCTGCCATTCCTCTGGTAGTGCTTATCTTCGTAATAGAATCTGTCTATGTGGGACCCAGACAAAGAACCTGAGTCTTCCCGCACTCCTCTCTCTTACCTGTCCCACCCTGTTTTAATCGTAACAAATGACTTCTTGTTCCTCTAATGTATTATTTGGTTTCTTACCTATCACAGTGCTTTGCTCATGCTTCTTCCTTTACCTAGAAGTTTCCTCAAGCCCAAGGTAAATAATTTACTTATCTATCAGTCAAGACTACTCAAAACAAAAACAAAACAAAAACCACGAGGGGGAAAGGAAGAAAAATAAGAGACTGAGCACATTCTCTTCTATGAAGTCTTTCCTAAATGTCTTTGCACCCTAGGAAATTTAACCATTTCTTTGTTTATAATTCATTCCCATGATTTATAATGGCTGATGACAATGTATTTTTCCAAGTAAGTACAGAAACAAACAATTGCCATCCATTATTACCATTACATAAATAACATTTTATATGAAAATAATTTGAATCAAAATACCTTAATTTCACATTAAAAGATACTTGTTCTTTAGAAGGTTAGAACCTTACATTAACTGTACTTAGACAAACAATATCATTTCTCACTTCACTAAAGACCAATGAAAATAGCACTGTGTCCTAACAGATTCTTCTCACTAATACCCTTAACACTTCATTCTTCTCCTTTGTATACATATCTCCCTCTGTTTACTAGTCGGTAAGTTCCTTACGAACAAAAGTTTATAAATTCTTAATCTTTGCAGTATTCAAGTCCCTGAAACAAAATAGATATTCAATAAATGTTTGGTAAAAGTGTAGAAAAAAATATAAAAGAGATAAAAAGAGATGAAAGAAAATCTTTGAAAATTGCCACCAACTTGTAATTGAAGCTGTAGATGGATTAGTGATCTCTAAGCCAAAAGGATTCTTGACTTGTCTCATCTGCTTTTTGAACACTCTTGTGTTGAACTGGGTCTCTTCTGAATTTCTCAGAATAACTGGAACATCCCAACCAAACCTAAAGAAAAGTAAAAATAAAGCAGAATTTTAACAAATGTTGAAATTTTATGTCATATGAGAGTATGTTGTGCCTCATGAAGCTAGTCCTTTTAACACAGAGGTTTTTTAAAAGAGGCTGTTACTTAACTTACCCTATTTTTCAGAATTAAACTAGAATTAAGAGAGATTAGAAGTCCCACTGCACTGCAACACACAGTTCAGCTGATTGAATCAACATACTCTTGAAAACAAGAGTTATATTGTTAATATTCTTGATAACAATAAAGAAGTATAGTGATTTTAGGTAAATTATACTTAATAGCAAAAATAGTATAGAATTATTTCATTTAAAAGATATGAAAAACAAATATACATTCAATATGCAAACTACTTGATATAATTTATCAAGCAAGAGAACTTTTAAAATACTAAAGATAGCCCTTCATTTACATAACAGATTTTACATTTTTAAATTTCATGTAAAAATGTAAACTCTGACATACACAATGAACAGATCTGAAAGGAAATGAGACCAAACTCTCCAAACATATACCAGTAATAGATAAAAAATAAAATTAAAAAGACCCTGCTGAAACGAGTAAGCAAAACAGTATATTTAAACAAAGAAATAGTAATATTCAGCACTGAAAAGAAACAACTTTTTGCTATAACCACATGTATAAATTTCAAAAACATGATGCTGTGCAAAAGAAACCTCATACAAAAGAGCACATGCTGTATGATTCTCTAACATGAAATTCTTGCCAGGAACAGTGGCACATGTCTGTAATCCCAGCAACTTGGGTGGTTGAGGCAGGAGGATCACAAGTTCAAGACTAGTCTTGGCAACTTAGTGAGACCCTATCTCAAAATAAAAAATAAAAAGGCCTGGGGTCATGGTTCAGTAGTAGAGCACCCCGAGTTCCGATCACAGTTTTGGAAAAAAAAGAAGAGAGAGAGAGAGAGAGAGAGAGAGAGATTAAAAAAGAAAGAAAGAAAGGAAAGAAGGAAGAAAGAAAGAAATTCTAAAGTAGGCAAAACTAAATTCTGGTAGAATAAAAAAGAGAACAAAGGTTGCTTGTCGGGATACAGGAGTAGGAAATGAGTGGGAAGGAGCATAAAGAACCTTTCCCTGGTGATGAAATCTATATCTTAATGCAAGCTGAATTGTATAGAAGGTTTGATAACACTTGGCAAACGATATGCTTGAGAACTGTTCATTTCATTGTATGTAAATATTACTTCAAAAGAAAAAGAACTACTAACAATACAAACACTGAACTCTAGCTAGTAATAGTCATGCTCTGGTACTTATGAATGAAGAGCACAACTTACTTTGAACTGTATCCCAAAATAAGATGGACTGTTGATTTGACAGAAGAATGGATGAATGGACAAACATGTAATAAGAAAATTATAATAATTTTGGTTTAGAATCTAAGCAATAGGTAAATGTTCCCCATATAATTCTTTCTAGTATTCTGTTTGAAAATTTTTATAATAAAATGTTGGAAAAGAGACATAGCTGGGTTTAAAAACAAGTATTTTAATGATCTGAAATGGGAAAGAAACATAATGAGTAAAGCTGATGCCATGGTGTGATGGGCTCTGAGTCTGGTAGCAGGCAGTGGCAACTAAGCCTTTACATATTAGGAAGCCAGTATAGGTTGTCTATCCAAGACAAGGGTCAGATCCAGGTTCATGCCACCAGGAGCTGGGTTAGGCAAATGTCAATCTTGAGCAGAACTATCATTATAAGACCCAGTCTTAAGACTGGGTGACATAAGAATCTAGGTGTAAATAATTATAAAATGATACCATGAAAATTTAGGTTGAAAACTAATATGTCAAAACATGACAACAAACCTAATGCTGAGAGAATGTCAATAAAATTAACAAATGGAACAGAAATTCATTCAAGATGATGAATTTAATTTTATTGGACAGTTAGAAAAGGCTGCTCAGGTCCTACCTAACAAAGCTGAGAAGTAAGCTTCTACCAGATCAAACTGTTTGCAAGCATCTTAACTGTGACCCAGAAAAAGGCTCAAGAATACAAAAATACCCAGCATCTCATAAGGTAAAATTCACAATATTTTTGTATCTAATTAAAAGGCATGCAAAGAATTAAGAAAATATTACCTATAATGAGGAGAAAAACTAATAGAAGGTAAGCAAAGATTGAATGTATTATATAGAGACATGGACGATATAAAA
The DNA here is from genome assembly GCA_025594165.1 of Tamias sibiricus. Taxonomy (NCBI): domain Eukaryota; kingdom Metazoa; phylum Chordata; class Mammalia; order Rodentia; family Sciuridae; genus Tamias; species Tamias sibiricus. The sequence continues at coordinate 54,193,926 of CM046659.1, forward strand.
GACCCAAATCAGGGCTGAGGTTGTAACTCAGTGGTAGAATGCTTGCCTAGCCGGTGTGAGGCACTGGGTTCAATCCTCAGCTTCACATAAAAATAAATAAGATGCCGGGCGCGGTGGCGCACGCCTGTAATCCCAGCACTTTGGGAGGCTGAGGCAGGAGGATCGCGAGTTCAAAGCCAGCCTCAGCAATGGCGAGGCACTTAGCAACTCAGTGAGACCCTGTCTCTAATAAAATACAAAAAAGGGCTGGGGATGTGACCCAGTGGTCGAGTGCCGCTGAGTTCAATCCGCAGTACCAAAAAAAAAAAAAAAAAATAAAAATAAATAAATAAATAAATAAATAAGATAAAATAAAGGTATTTTGTCCATCTACAACTAAAAATAACTTTTTAAAAAAAAGGACCTAAATCAATTTCTAGAGATGACAAATACAATATATCAAGATGAAAAATACACTGGATGGGATTGACTGCAGAACAAAAGATGAGTGAGTAAATCTGAAGGCAACACAATAAAAAGTACCCCCAATGAAACAGGAAAAAAAGACTGAATTTAAAAAAAAAAAATCAGTGGACCAAGGGACAATTTCAAGCAGCCTAATATACATGTAATTGAAGTCTACAGAGCAAAGTCAGAGGACAGATAAAGCATTTGAACACATAATGGCCAAATCCATTGAAAAGTATAAACCCACAGTTCCAAAAATTTAATGAACTCCAAATACAAGAAACAAAGAAGAATACACTCAAGCACATTGTAATCAAACTGCCTTAAACCAGTAACAAAGAGAATATTTTAAAAGAAGCACTACAGAAGATAGTAGCTTTCTTAGCAGAATTAATGAAAGCCAAAATATCTTTAAAGACATAAACTAAAAAAGCTATCAGTCCAGAATTCTATACCTATATTTTTCAAAAGCAAAAGAAAATACTTTTTCACACATACAAAAGCAAAAAGAATTCATCATCAACATCATTTATTGCACAACAAGAAATATTAAAGGAAATCTTTTGGGGAAAAGGTGAATGATACTAAGTAGCAATTTAGACTGATTAAAAAAATGGACAGCACAGAAATGGAAATGATATTCTTTTTTTTTCCTTTTTCTTTTTCCTTCTTCTTAAACCTCTTCAAAATATTACTTGAAAGTAGGCAGTATACCACAAACCATAAAGCAATCACTAAAAAAAGTTATTGCTAACAAACCAACATAAATCACTTAACTTATGCAAATTAAGAATGAACAAGAGGGAAAAAGGAAGAAAGTACAGACAGGACAAATAGAAAATAAATAGCAAGATGGTGAACTTAAATCCAACCTTATTGATAACAGCATCAAATATAAAATGATTTAAACTCCCTGATTAAAAGACAAAAATTAACAGATTGGATAAAAACATAAGACCTAACTACATGCTGCATATAAAAAAACCTACTGGAAATATAAAGACAAAAAGTAGATTACAAGTAAAAGATGCAAAAAACATACCTGCTAATACTACTCAAAAGAAAGCTGGAGAGGCTGGGGATATATCTCAATGGAAAGCACTTGCCCAGCATGCACAAGGCCCTGAGTTCAACTCCCAGCACTGGGAATAAACGTCAATAAAAAAGAAATTAAAAAAAAAAAAAAGAAGAAGAAGAAGAAAAAGAAAGCTGGAGTGGCTATATTAATGTCAGACACAGTAGATACCAGGACAAAGTCTATTACCAAGAGTACAGATGGTAGTTTCATAATGACATAGGGATTAATTAATTAGGCAGACACAAGAGTTCTAAATGTTTATACATGTATCGATAGAACTTCAAAACATGAAGTAAACCCTCACACAACCACAAAAAGAAACAGAAAAATTCACACAGTCAGCAATTTAGACTCCCCATGAACTCAATAATTGGTAGCACCAATAGATAGAAAATCAGTAAAGATAGCAAAGACTTGACTGATACTATGAACCAATTTGACCTAATTGACAGGTATAGAACATCTCACCCAATAATAGCAGGATATCTATATTCTTTTTAAGTGCATTAGGAAATTTACTGGAGAGAGAGATCATATTCAGGATATAAAACAAATCTCAATTAATTTATAAGAGGTCAAGTCATAAAAAGTATATCTGGCCACAGTGGAATCAAATAAGGTCACTAACAGAAAGATATCTTGAAAGTTCCCAAATATTTAGATTAAATAGCAAACTCCTAACTAACCTAGATTTCAAGGAACTTTTTTTAAAAGTATGAACTGAATGAAAATGACAACATATGTAACGAAATTTATGTAAAGCAGTCCTCTTAGGGAAATTACAAGTCCTAAATGGTTGATCCTGAGCACCCCCCTTCAAAAAAACAAAGAAAGAAAAAAAAGCACTAAACATCTCAATCTTATTAAATATAAACCTCTAATGAATCAAGTTTCAAACAAATATTATGAGTTAACAAATTGTTTCTTTCTTTTTGGTGGTACTGGGGATTGAACCTAGGGGTGCACCATCACAGAGCTACATTCCCAGTGCTTTTTTTTTTTTTTTTTTTTTTAAAGACAGGGCCTCACTAAATTGCTCAGCTTGGCCTTGAACTTGCAATAATCCTGCCTCTGCCTTCTGAGTTGCTGGGATTACAGACACCTGGTGATGAGTTAACATTTTTAGATCTAGAATTTCTTGAGAATATATCCTGGGCCTAACAAACTAATAATCCATTCTCGCATATTCACAGTTTCCCACAGATAAAATTTAGCAAGATCTTGCAATTCTCTTATGGGATAAGCTATTTCCAACCAGGTCTGATTTTTGCCCCTGTCCTGTGGAACATGCAAAGATCTCCAACTCAGGGCAAAAGGTAGGGCTAAGTATGCATATCCCTTTGCAAAGAGACTAACTGCAGTTATCACAGGATCTTCAAACGAGGGAAGACTAGATTTCTAACACATGAAAGACTACCTTCATCAAGAAGGCAGGCTCAGAGTGACTGGGGTTTCAACATTCTCAGTTCTGTGTCCATGTCTATCTAGATGTCCCCCCTCTTAAGTTTCAGAGACCCACTTCTTTCTAATCGATGTCCTTAACGAGACACTAAAAGGCTGTGTAAGTCTATTACCAGCACAATTAAAACTGAGCTAAATTTTTACCAAGATTGACCCCGTGGCTATACAAAATAAAGTGCTTTAGAACCATAGAAACTCTGATTCTCCAAGACTTGATTCAAGAGTTTCAATATTTGAGTTGGTCACTTTCTTTCTGTAAATGCTCCAGTGAATTCAGTGGCAACCAAATCAGCTCACTCTCAGCCCCTGTAGGCACTGTTCCTGCTACAACAGTCAAGTGCTTTAACTACTTGGTCCCCCAAGGCAGCTGCTTTAGAAATAACTTTATCACCATTAACCAAAGGTAGTAATTTAATAAATTACACTACATGCCATAGATTATTAGAACCTTATTTCTCATTAGCAAGGAGATGAAGAAATAACCAATCCAGCTCCCAAACCCTATCTCTGATAATTTTTTTCTTCCTAGGATTCCATTCTTAGTAACACTTTATCAGTCAGGATCCAGCCAAAAGAACAAAACCACACCAGTTATTTTAACAGAGAATTTAAACATTAAAAAATGTTAACCAGGGGCTGGGGTTGTGGCTCAGTGGTAGAGCGCTTGCCTAGCACGTGCGCAGCCTGGGTTCGAACCTCAGCACCACGTAAAAACTCATTGTGTACAACTAAAAGCAAATAAATGAATATTTAAAAAAAAATGTTAACCAGGGCTGGGGATATAGCTCAGTATAGAGTGCTGACTTAGCATGCGTGAGGCCCTGGGTTAGATTACAGTAAGGAGAGAGGGTTAAACCAAAAGCTGAAAAACAAAAAGGCAAAAAGAGGAAACTGAATATCAAAGAAGTAGTAATAGCAGGAAGCAGTTATTATTCCTAGGGCAAAGGAACAGAGGGAAGAGATTACAACAGTGTAGAAATTTAGAATAACAGCCCCACAGAGCTAGGATTCAGATCTGAGGAAAGGATATTGGTATCTTAAAGGGGTTGCAATGAGATTGGTTCTAGAACAGTAGAAAACTAAACTGGAATAACTTGAGACCACTGCCAGAATAAAAACAGACAAGAAAAGGAATCAAACAGAAATCAGCAAGCCCCTTCATCCTCTTGAAGGGCTTCCAGTCTCCCTCTTTTCTTGGCAAAACCTGATACACAGAAAGCTAGCAAAAGAGAAATGTGGTTTAGAGTTCTGTCCCAGATTCACAGAGGTATGGTATGATGAGGGTGGTATGAATATATCCTGGCCTAATAAACTAGCAATCCATTCTCACACATATTCCCCAGGTTCCCACAGATACAAGTTAGCAAAATCTTGCAATTGTTTTTGTAGGATAAACTGTTTCCAACTAGGTCAGAAAAGGTAGTATGAAGTTGAGAGATAACAGCTTAATATCCCGCAGTTAAGAGGAAGCAAGGGGTAACTGCCGAGTCAAGATCCTTGAGTATTTGACATTGTTAAAAGATATATATGGCATTTTGAACTCCTTTCTGCACAGTGCCTGACAGGAGCTAATAGAAACTACCATGTAAATAAAAAGGAATATCACACATCCAATGGCATGATTCTTTCCTATTGCTATTGAGATCCAGTAATCAGATGCTCCAATTCTTTCTCTACTCTCACGAGTGTAGGTGGACAAAAAGTAGTGGAAAGGAGCAACAGGAAAGAAACTCGCCACAATTGAGGTAAGAACCATGACAGAGAAAACAGATGACCAAAAGGGACTGTATTAAGGGAGGTCTTTAAAAAATGAAAATCATGGTGAGCTACTTAGTTTACCCTCTGGCCCTGCTTTAGTGAGATCAAAATAGAATCCAAATTTTCTTCATTTATAGTCAATCTGTGGCCTTGGCTTAGGTTTGCAAATAACAGTCAAAAGTTTAATTATGTGGGCAAAACTAACCCAAATGAAAAGAATGGTTGAGTTAGACTCAATGTGGTCTAATCAGGATGGAAATGACTGCCACTTACGCGAATGGACTTGTGGCCTCAGCAGTGCTTTGGGAAGGAGAACTGCCAAAGTTCTACTATTACCCAGGCTTCCACCCTTATAAAAGTCATGCCTACATGAGTGATTAAGTAATCATTAAATATTGAAATTAAGCCTTAAACCTGGCAGAGTCAATCATAGCGGGGCATGGTGGCACTCACCTGTAATCCCATCAACTCGGGAGGCTGAGGCAGGAAGATCACAAGTTCACAGCAAGCCTCAGCAATTTAGTGTGGCCCTAAGCAACTTAGCAAGACCCTGTCTCAAAATAAAATGGTCTGGAGATGTGACTCCAGACCTGGGTTCAATTCCTGGTACCAAAAAAACAAAAAGTGAAAAACCTGACAGTCAGGATTTGAACCTAGGTCTGTCTTAAGCCAAAATCTCAATCTCTCTCTCTCTCTCTCTCTCTCTCTCTCTCTCTCTCTCTCAATTTAAGCACATAATATAATTATCAACTAGGTATTGATTTTCCTTATGGAGGAAAATTATGTTTCTTTAAGAGAATTACAGCAACATTAGAGTCATTTTAAAACCTTGTGTTAAGACTGCTTTTCACACTTGGGCAACACCTTCCTAATTTCTAGTTACAAACTTTCTTGAAATGAATAACAGCAATAAAATTTGATGGGTCAAGAATAACAAATTATGGAAGACTGGTTTTCATCTTTTCCCATCCACATACAAATAATTTTCCATTCTACCACTGGCAGTTTGGGGAGCAGTATGGAAATGCTAAAACACTGACTAGTTCCTAAAGATGCCATATATTTTCAGAAACTGACAAGGGCCTGTGTTCTTTCTTTAAAGTAATGACATAAATAATTGAAGGGTGTTTTTTAACTTGTTTTACAAAACCTGCTTTAGTCACTAGAATGTGCTTCTCATGTTGTATTCTCTGAAATGCCTTTTCTTCTCAACTATACACATTCAACTACTTTTCAAAAAAAAAAAAACAAAAACAAACAAAACAAACAAAAAAACTCATTCTCTAAAATTCAGCTCACGTCTTTCTCTTCAGTGGAGTTCTCTCAGACACTGTAGGTCATGGTTGTTACCCACTTACACCCACAATTAGACACATTTGGAACCACCATCTTTTCAAAGGGTCTTATGAAGGCTGCAGGCTTGTGGGTTAGTAAAATGATTCCAACTTTATTTATAAGGCTTGACTCAACACAATACAATGGCTTCTACTCAAGAGAGAAATAGAATCTCTGGGCCAGAAGAATTGCTCAGGTGTTATTTAACAATCTATCCTCTTTGTCTCCAATAAGTAAACTGCTTCAACGCCATAGTGTAACTTATTTCTAAGGTCTCTTCCAGCTCTAAAATTTTGCTTTTTATAGGTCTATCGACTATTACTCAAAAGGTGTGGAATTGTGGAATGGGCATAGAAACCATTAAATTCTCAAATGGTAACTAAATTCTGTGAAAAGTTCCACTGAAAGACTTGAGGTCAAGTGTTTGGTCGGGTCAGAAACATAACAATCAACTTCTTGTTACTGTACAGGACTGTACACCGAATGGCAGGTGACCGGTTCACTCCAGGCACACAGTAGGCCCCAATCGGGGACAAAGCCTGCCGGACAAGTACTTAATCCCAACATCAAGACCAGACGCTTCCTGGCTGCCTAGAAACACAGCTGGGTAAACATCCCAATCCAGTACCACTCCAGAAGTCCGCAGCTCCGGGAGCGGGACGGCGAAGCCTGGCAGTGACGCAGGTGCGGTGTTCACTCGGTTCTCCGCCAGCAGTCAGTCGCAGTGCTCCTCGCCGATTACCCAACGGCCTCAGGCGCCCCAGTCCCGTGGGTTCCCGCTCCTGCGCCCACTGCTGCTCGCCGCGACCCATCTCCAGGGTTGTCTGTCCCTTCGTCCCTTGCTCCTAACCCTGGAACACTTACCATCCTAGTACCAGGCCGGTGGTCACGATGAAGCAGGTAAAGACCACCGCGATGTAGAAAAGAGGCGAGTATTCATAGAGCGTTACCAGAAACACAGCAGCCATCAGGGTTCCCTGGGCTGAGCCCGGGTCCAGCCGCCCAGCCCAGCCCAGGCCAAACCGAGCCAGCTCGGCCAGGGGTAAAAGCCACTACGGTGCCCCAGAGCGGACAAACTTTCTAGGTCCTCCCTCACCGAGGGTTCCCGTGAGCTAGAAGTAGGGGCAAGCTCGCAGGAGGTGGGAGCCGGCGTACCAATCACAGCCTCGCCAGCAGGGCGTGCCACGCCCCTCCCGCTCCCGTCTCAAACTATTGGCTTCGTAGAGGGGCGGAGCCCCGACTTGCACCGCCCCCAACTCCGGGGATTGGTAGCCTGGAAGCACCTCTTCTCTAGTCTGGTCCAATGGTGATCGCTGTTCTGCCGGCAAATTCTAAATAAAAATTGGAACCAACTCTGTCCAAAATTTAGGCAAACGCAGGTTTTTTGATGCCCAAGAGGAGCAATCCGAAATCCACGTGCATCGTTTCCAAATCCTGAAACAATACATATTAGATACCAGGCAAATTTGGGAAGAGAAGGTCAGGCACCTTGGGTTCTATAAAATGCAATAACCTCACACCTGTTCTTATTTAATCTAGAAAATTTATACATAGGCACAATAAAAACACAAAAAGGAGTCTTCGCCAAAGCAATTTATACAAGCCTTGCCATTCTTTTCAAGCTGGGCTTAATCATAGAGGAAAATCAGCATTGCGTGTCCAAAATTTTCTTTAAAATGAAATAACCGGGGAGCGCAGCAGTGGCGCACACCAGTAATCACAGCTACTCCAGAGGCTGAAAAGGAAAATCCAAATTGGCTGAAGAGGCCAACCCAGGCAATTCAGCGAGACCCTATCTAAAAATAAAAAGAGTTGGGGGTGTAGTCAGTGGTTCAATCCCCAGTATTGAGGGCCGGGTGATGCAGGAAGAAAGAAAAAGAGAAAGAAAGGAGGATAATCGTCTTCTCCCTGTTCTCCTTTTCCCTTTCCCCTCTTCCCTTTACACTCCTCTAATTAGAATTCATTTTCACTTTAATAACTTTAAAACATTTTTTAAAATGGAGTACAAAGTATAAAGTACAGGAAGTCGCTAAAAGTTCACTCTCTCTCCTCACCTCCCATCCCGTCTCAGCCCTGCCTTGAATCAGCTTCTCAACATAGCCTCGCTGGCGGTCTCTCAAAATGCTTCCCTTATATCTCTTTGGTTTGTATTTAATTCTAAAGCCATACCTAGTTACAGCTGAGACCCTAGAAACGTAGTCTTGTTCTGGGCAGCAATATCCCCTGCTACAAATCAGGATTTGTCACTGAAGAAGAAAGGGCGAATGGACTTTGGGACGCCTCTGCCACATTCCAACGTCACTATTAAAATTGATGCTTGGTAAAGATGAGTCAAGTTTGTCCTATGGCATATCCCTTGGCAAAGGATCATGTATCTTTTGGAATAGTGCTATTTGAGAAACTTGCTTTTATAATATAATTTTAAATTATTAAGTATTTGATTTGTGATGGAGAAGTTTATTTCATCAGCCCTCAATTGTTGGAAAAATTTCATTACTATAAACAACACTGCAATGCTTGTCCTTAGAGTTAAATTATTCCTTAAGATAAATTACAAAATGTAGGGTTTTAGTTTTAAAAACATGTACTGTAAGCTGCCTGGTACCATAAACCGGGATAAAAACTCTCGGGGGCAGAGTTAAGCTTTTACTACTTTTACTTCTACTTTCTTAGAGCTTAGAGAGGGAAAGAAAGATTTTTTCTTAGTCTTCTCTCTTCTTTCTTCCTTCTTCTGTCTTCTGTCTTCTGTCTTCCTCAGGAGTCTCGGCCTAACTCTGACCAGTCATTACTTCTTCTATCTGGTTTCTTTTCTGTAACCGCTCTGCCTACGTTCTGGCCGCTCTGATTCTTCTGACCGACCGAGTGACTGCCCGGCTGACTGAATTCTCCGTTCTCCTAACTCGGACCGCTTTCACCCGGTTATATACCTTCAGGTTTGCGGGTGCCTACAGGTGCGTCACATACATATCAGGTGGAACCCATGGCTTCCAGCTAGCTACAACAGCCCTTCCTAATTAGGGCTCCTTCATATTCCTTCCCTTTAGTTTAAAAAGGTGCTTTTGTTCTATTTTCTCTATTTTATTTTCTCTTATTTTCTTGTCCCTACCTAGCTTTTCACCTTTTATTTTTGAAAGGGTGGATATTTGAGCCCTTTTTGAGAAGGTGCTGTGGCTTTAAGGAAGCCTAATGCTGAGGAGCAGCTAACGCACCTAGTTAAGCACAATTGCATAAGCGGCTTTGACTTTTTTTTTTTTTTTTTTTTTTTTTTCTCCTCTTCTTTATTTTTCTTTATGGCTTTCTTGCCAAAGCTCAATGGCTTTTTTTTTTTTTTTTTTCTGCATGGTTTTTACCATGCTATTTAATTCTCTATTTTCTTTTAAGCTCATGGCTTTTTTCTTTATACTAAAGCTCAAGGCTTTTTCTCTATATTTTTTATGGCTTTTGGCCGGCTACTCTGCTTCGGCTTAATTCTTAACTGGCCTCAACTAAGTCAGCTTTTGGCCGGCTCGCTTCGGCTTTTCGCTGGCTACTCTGCTTCGGCTTTTGGCCGGCTACTCTGCTTCGGCTTAATTCTTAACTGGCCTCAACTGAGTCAGAGGCTATGCTTTTTCATTGCTCTTATTTCTTAGCTTTTCTTCTCTGCCTGCCGAGCCCCGGACGGACCACCATTTGTAAGCTGCCTGTCACGGCCAGCCACGGCGCCGCCACGGGAGGAAAATTCTCGGAGGCAGAGTTAAGCTTTTACTACTTTTACTTCTACTTTCTTAGAGAGAGCTTAGAGTCTTAGAAAGAAAGATAGAGAAAGATTTCTTCTTGTCTTCTTAGCTTAGAGTAGAGTAAAGAAAGATAGAGCTTAGCTTAGAGAAAGATTAGAGCTTCTTTCTTCTCTCTTCTGTCTTCTGTCTTCTTTCTTAGAGAGAGAGGGAAAGAAAGATTTTAGCTTAGAGAAGAGCTTAAAGAAAGATCTCTTCTTTCTTCCTTCTTCTGTCTTCTGTCTTCTGTCTTCCTCGGGAGCCTCGGCCTTACTCTGACCAGTCCTCTGGAGCCTCGGCCTAACTCTGGCCAGTCATTACTTCTTCTAACCGCTCTGTCTACGTTCTGGCCGTTCTGATTCTTCTGACCGACCGAGTGACTGCCCGGCTGACTGAATTCTCCGTTCTCCTAACTCGGACCGCTTTCACCCGGTTATATACCTTCAGGTTTGCGGGTGCCTACAGGTGCGTCACATACATATCAGGTGGAACCCATGGCTTCCAGCTAGCTACAACAGCCCTTCCTAATTAGGGCTCCTTCAATGTACAATTTTAAGACTTTAAAAAAACTGCTCTCCAAAAATATATGAATTTGTATTCTCACCCTTTTAACAACAGTTAACATCATTTGATATTGGCAAGTCTTCATCAATCTGAAAGGCAATCTTATTGCCAGGAAACAAAGAATTTTCATTATGAAACAAAAATGTAGGAAGTTGCAAATTAAAGTGGCATTAAACACATACATCTAATTTTATTCCCTCCTAAGCCCTACTAAAACTACAGTAAAGAGATTTGAAATGTAAGGAAAAGATGAGAAAAACAAGAAATAAAACAATAGAAGTAATATACTGGAAGATAAAAATCAGGCAAATAAAGATAATTTACTAATAAAGGAAAGCCAAATCCCAGACCAATAGTAAAAAAAACTGAGGCCTGACCTCATTTATACCAAAGAATTCTCTATAAGGACAGAAACTATCATAAATTTAACTCAAGCCCTTACTATTTCCCACTTATCTATCTGCTACAGCCACTGAAACTTGTTTCTCTACTTCTAACATAGATTCTTCCCAATGCCTTCATTCTGCACAGTGCTGGGAGGTGGATTTTTCCATAGCACATATTTTATTCTACAGCCCACAATGTATTTCTTTGAGGATAAAGTAGGACAAGGTCTTTATTTGTCATCCCCATTTCTACAGGACATGACTTCCAGTAATTCTCTCATTTATTTGCACTACCACTGACTACACCCCTAACTCTTTTTATTTTTAGATAGGGTCTTGCTAAATTGTCTGGGTTGGCCTCTTCAGCCAATTGGATTCTCCTTCTCAGCCTCTGGAGTAGCTGTGAGTACTGAGTTTTAGGTAAGTGCCATTGTAAAAAGCACTAGAGAAACAATAATAAAAATGACATATTTCTGTCCTTATGGAGTTTTCAACTAATGGAAAAAATAAATGTTAACCAAAGAATCTTTTTTTTTTTTTTTTTTTTTTTTTTTTTGGTATCGGGATTGATTTCAGGGGCACTCGGCCACTGGGCTACATCCCCATCCCTTTTTTGTATTTTATTAGAGACAGGGTCTCACTGAGTTGCTAAGTGCCTCGCCATTGCTGAGGCTTGGCTTTGAACTCATGATCCTCCTGCCTCAACCTCCCAAGTGCTGGGATTACAGCCGTGCGCCACCACGCCTGGTTCCAAAGAACCTTGAACAAAGTGTAAAGGCAAATTTATGATAAGTGCTATTTAAAAGAGGTACATGGCCAGCCATGGCAGCTCACACCTATAATCCCAGTGGCTTGGGAGGCTGAGGCAGGAGGACTGTGAGTTCAAAGCTAGCTCCAGCAAAAGCAAGGTGCTAAACAACTCAGTGAGACCCTGTTTCTAAATAAAATACAAAATAGGGCTGGGGACATGGCTCAGTGGTCAAGTGCCTGTGAGTTCAATCCCCAGTACTCCCAAAAAATAAATAAAAGAGGCACATGGAGATGAGAACTCATGACGAAGGAATATAAGGTAGATCAAGGAAAGCTTCCCTGAAGAACCAAGGACTGAGATGAGCTATGATGAAGAAAGGTTTACCAGTCAATGGGACAAGAGGGTCAGAAGACCATTTAGGATCCAAACTGTAGCACATACCATGGCCTTGAGGTGGGAAAGATCACAACACACTTGAGAAACTAAAAAGCCAGTGTGGCTGAAGTATGCAGAGTTAGGAGAAGCACTGAGAGTTGAAGATGGAAAGATAGGTAGGGTGCAGACCATTCAAGAGTCTTGCCATTTTAACTACTTAAATTTACCCAAACGGCAACAAGAAACCACGGATATGCTTGAAAAGGTCAGGGGTGACAGACTACTTGCATTACAAATCAATCACTTTGGCTAGTGTACAGAACATTGATTTGAAATAGCTGAGGTGGATAAGGTATGTCGATTGCTAGATTTTTTTTCGAAAGGCCATTCAAAAAAATAGTGCTAATTCTGATTAAAATAGTGATGAGGACATGCAGCAAAGAGGATTATTTGTTAGAAATGGTTTTATATGTGACAGAAAACCAACAATAATATCTTACTAAAGATAAAGGTTTATTTCTCTCTGAACTTAAAAGTCTAGAGATAGACAGCATAGAGCCAATATAGTGTTTCACACATGCAAGAGACCAAGACTCCTAATTTGTTCCAACCATGTGGTCCCAATTCCTAATGTCCCTCATGGTCCAAAACAGCAGCTCCAGCCCCAGCCATCAGGTCTATATTCTTGCTAGCAGGGAAGGGGAAAGAGAGGAAAACTGAGATACCACTTCCATTTAAGGAGACTCTAGGAACACACTACACTTCCCATTGACCACATCTCAGCCTCATATCTGCATTTAATGGCAAGAAAGACTAAAAATATAGTCTTTGTTCAGGTATGTGCTTGACTGTTACTTATATAAGAAGGAAAAAACTTTCAAAGAGAACTACAAGTCTCTGTCATAGGAGAGGTATGTGGGACTTAATGATTGAAACTGAAGCATGTGAAAGAAAGAGCTGAAATTCTGGCTTCTTCCACCGGAAGAATGGACGCACTTGTCTTTCACTGAAATTTAATTCTAAATCTCCAATCTCTCACCATTTATCCCTGTCCCCCTTCCCTCCTCTCCTACAAGCACTAATCTTAGCCCGACTGAACTACCAATCATCTAAAACACACTTGAGATGAGTACAGGTTTGTGAGGCCTAAAGCTTATAATTTGGGGAACCCATTCTAACAAGATGAACACAAACTTACAAATACAAAATTAAATATAAAGACTTTGGAAGGAACCCATGCAAATGAGGGCCCCTCAAAACTTAAACTTCATTCATGTTAGGGTGCTTTTAGAGGCACCTCTATAACTAAGAAAAATGTTAAGATACCATGGATTTTTAGGTACATCCTGATTCTATAAAAGTTAAAGTGTGTGTTTGTGTGTGTGTGTTGGAGAATTGTTAATTTTTTTTCTTAAGACGGGGTTTTGCTATGTTGCCTAGGCTGTTCTCAAACTCCTTGAGGCTAAGGGATCCTCCCACCTCAGCCTCCTGATGAGTAGTCAGCATTACAGATGTTCACCACCATGTCGGACTGGGGTATGGGGTGTGTTAATCTGAAAATCAATGAAATGAACTATTTTGCAAATCTCACAGTTGGCTCTGCATATGTTCTTCCCTTGCTCTCAAACCCCTTATCCCCCCGTCCTCCTGGCTAGTTTCTAGGTAAGTGTAAGGATTTATCTCTGAAGCTCTTTCCTCCAGGAAGCCTTCCTGGATGTGTCCTAACCTTTAGGAAGCTTTTTCTTTCATAGCATCCAACATATTTATGTATGAGAGCCCTTCTGACCCTGTGTAAGCAACTGTTCACTGGTCTATCTATCCTGCTAGTTAGCAAAGGAATGTCACCTAATTGATGTGTGGGCCTCAAGCATCTAGCTTTTATGTCTGGTTGTCACATTCTGGATGAACGAATGAATGAAAGAGGTTCTTCTCTATGAGATTACTTGGCAGCACTAAGTATACTAGGGTTAAAAAAAGAAGCATAATTTTCACAGCAATAGGAAGAATGGGCTGGGCACTGTGCTGTATGCTTATAATCCCAGCATCTTGGGAGGCTGAGGCAGGAGGATTGCAAATTCAAATCCAGCCTCAGCAATTAGAGAGCCCTAAGCAACTTAGTGAGACCCTGTCTCAAAATAAAAAAAAAATAAAGGGCTAGGGATGTGGCTTAGTGGTTAAGCGCCCTGGTTTCAATCCCCAGTACCCACCCCCCACCCAAATAGGAAGAATGGCTCTTCTTTGTCTGTAACTGATCTAGTTTTGCTCTTGAAACAACACTGGACTGAATAGTAATAGGGGAGGAAAAAAAGAGAGGACAATAGGAGCTCACATTTATCAATTAAAATTATCTTAGTCTCTTCTAATTTAGTTGACTTTTTTAGGAATCTGATCTATTTTAAGAAAATTCTTAGTTTCTCCTCCTTCTTCTCTTGCTCCTCCCTAAGATGATATCTGATTGCACAAACTGTTCATGGGATCTCATGGTGGGGGCAGGAAATGAGACCTCAGCTCTGCATGATGCCTGTAGGTCTTCCCTAAGGTGAAGAAGTATTAATCTGGCCTTTGGTGGCCCTGGGCCAGACCCACTGCTGAAATCCTGGATTTTAGCCATTTACCTCTGGTTGTAAACCCTTCATAAGCTATGGCCTCTTAGCTCTGCTGGTTCACCAAACTGTTCACCAAACTGTTTACCATCTCCGTTTTTACTTATTGGGGGAATGTATGAATATAAAGATTCTCTCACATGTCATGTGCAGTCTACTGAAAACCTGCAGTTATCTCAGGATCCCAAATTAAGCCACTTCTGCTACTCAATGTCATTGATCTAGGACCAAGTTCAAGGCCCCTCTGCCTTCTTAGAGGGAAAGTAGACAACCAGTTTCATTTTCTTTAGGTTCTCCACTACCTTACCTTAGGATCTTCCCTCCTCTTCTCCCTTGGCAGATACAATTCTATTCTTACTCTATCTGCTTCTCTCCATGCCCCACCAGATCAGAAGTGAAGGGCTTTTCCTCCACTGGCTTTCCTTATGTTATAGCCACTTTCATGTTATCAGTGTCTGGGTTTTCTTTTTCTTTTTTTCAGTGCTGGGGATTGAACCCTGGACCTCTTGTATTCTTAGGCAAGTGCTGTACCACTGAGCTACATCACCAGCCCTTTAGTTTAAAAATTTCATAAAACCTTTCTTAACTGTGTCTGGCTTTTTCAAGATAATTGTGTTTCTTGAGATTAAAAAATCCTATTTTTGAAGTAAAAACCTGTCTTTTTTTTATTCCTGACATCACAGCTCTATTTATCTTTTGAGACTGATAAGTGCCTCTGGATGACTAAGGAGAATGTCCCATAAAAGAATGCAAAATTATTAGCATGTTTTAAAAAGTTATTATCTCCATGATATATTTTTCTTGAAACTGCCAACTTTTTCATTCATATGGCCTTTTTACATCTCACCTTCTTTCTTAGAAGGCAATCTACCTCAATTTTGGAAATATCAATAGGTAGGAATATAATGTGTCATAATTTTGAGGTTCAAACATTGAGACAATCACTGCACAATGGAACTGAATGTGCAAATTTGGCTTTTGATGCCATAGGTGACAGGAATTGTGAAAAACCATCACTTTGGCAAAACCTAACAGTTTTGTCCTTTATAGGGAACTGAACTTTCAAATTCCTCTAGTAAAAAACAACAAACTCTCATAGTCTTAGATGTTGGGCACCAGTTGCCAAAGCAGTAGGAGGCTACTTTGTGGCTCAAAGCCTAAGAAATTCATCTAGAACAGTGGTTCTCATTTTGGGGTGATCTTCCCTTCACTTCAATATTTGACAATGTCTGGAGACAGTTTTGCATGTTAAAACTGGGGAGGGGAAAGTCTACTGGTCTTTAGTGGGTAGAGGCTGGGAATGCTGCTAACCTTCCTACAATGCAGAGTACACTTACCCACAACCAAGAATTGACCTACCCTAAACGTCAATATTGCTGAGACTGAGAAACCCTAACACAGAAATCTGTATTGGCTCTAGGCTCTTCTCACCAAATCATTGTATCCACCTGCATCCAAGTCATGTCTTCCCCTAGATTACTGAAATAACATCCTTAAAAATTTCCTTGATTCTGTCTCTGCCCTCCACAGTCTATTTTGTTTTATACTTTTAAAAACAGAATCTTTAATTTACATACAGTAAAGTCCACCATATTTTGTATAAGTTCTCTGAATTTTAATAGATGTAGAGAGGTCTGTAACTGTCATCCTAATCAGGATAGAAAATGGCAGTTCATTTTTCAAAGTACAATTGGGCAGCGGCCCCTAAGAGTGCCCATTTAAACATCAATCATTATTCAACCATACTTCAGTAAATAAATATTACTTTGTAAAGAAATGTGTTAACCAGCCGGGCTCGGTGGCACATGCCTGTAATCCCAGCACTTGGGAGGCTGAGGCAAGAGGATCGTGAGTTCAAAGCCAGCCTCAGCAATGGCCAGGCACTTAGTAACTCAGTTAGACCCTGTCTCTAAATAAAATACAAAAAAGGGCTGGGGATGTGGCCCAGTGGTCAAGTGCCCCTGAGTTCAATCCCTAGTACAAAAAAAAAAAAAAAAAAAAAAGAAGAAGAAAAGAAATGGGCTGGGGTTGTGGCTCAGTGGTGGAGCGCTTGCCTGGCATGTGTGAGGCCCTGGGTTTGAGTCTTAGCACCACATATAGATAAAATAAACGTCAATTTACAACTAAAAATAAATATATATTAAAAAGAAAAGAAAAAGAAATCTATTAACCAGCCTCCTGTAATCCCAGCAGCTCAGACAGAAGGACCATGAGTTCAAAGCCAGCCCCAGCAATTTAGTGAGGCCTTAGGCCACTTAGTAAGACCTTGTGTCTAAATAAATTTTTAAAAGGGCTGGGGAAGTGGTTCAGTGGTAAAGCGCTCCTGGGCTCAGTTCCTGGGGGTGGGGGGGTCAGAGTGGGATTCTGCAGAGTGTTTGAGGAAGGAGGGCGTGCCTAGATTTGAGAGAGATTAAATTTGGGAGTTAAGCTGTGATTAATATAGACATTTGCCAATAAAATCATTGACTCAATATTGTCACTTTGAAATTGCTCTCAAAGGTTGAAGTTTAACGATACCAAGATCCGGTGCACCCTTGAAGCCAGGCTAAGCAGTGGGCGCTCGCGTTCCAGTTAATTTTGAGCCGCGCCTCCCGCCGTCGGCCGTCACGTGCCCGGCAGCTGCTGCCGCGCTGATAGGTGGGGGCGGCTCTGCTGGGCGCCGGGGCAGGAAGGGAGGCGGCTGCCGTGCCATTCTTAAAGGGGCACGAGAGAAGGCGAGGGCTTGCTGACGGCCGGAAGGAAAATGGTGAGTTGCAGTGGGGAGAGCAGGGGCCAGAAGGCTGGGCCATCCCGCCGGGCTTAACTGTTTTCCAGAACCGGTCGCTGCAGGCAGCGGCTGCCTCCACCCCAGCTGCGTGCGGTTGCTCCCAGACAGGAACTTGGCCTCCGCAGGCTCCGCTGCCGCGTGTAGGGTAGCATCCTCCATCCCTCCCCTGGGTCGACCCGCCCTGCGGGCTCTGGGACTGGGATGCGGCCACTGCCGGCGGGGGCGATCTTCGTCGGGCCCCTCGCGTTGGAGGACTCCAGCTCCTGAGCTGAAGGTCGGAGGGCCAGGGTGTCTGGCCCTGCGGCAGGATCCCCCAAACGCCAGCTTTTCTTCGTCGGAGGCTGGGGGTGCCAGGCCTAAGGAGCTCTTGAGCCCCCAGCACCTTCTGCGTTTGCAAGGAGCTGATTACATTCTCTTGGCTTCCCCTTCGCTTCTTTCTGTCGTCCCCTTCCCCTACCTTACTCAACATTTCTTCTTATACATGCATTCTTCGATTTCAGGCTGTTGAAAATCTTTTGACCCAAGGCTTTGGCACTTGACCGTAAAGTGACTGTCAGAAATTTAAGTTTTGCTAGATGTGGGGACGATGGCTCCCTCCAAGCATAAAAATAAAGTGGAGAAATAAATGAATTGCCATCAAGGATCTTCTGGATCTTTCCCATAGGGTTTTTAAGTAAGCTCAAATTTCATTACAAAATAACATCAGAAAAACACTGCGGTCTCTCTGATCTCCCACTCTTTGTCACCACCCACTCTATCGAGTAGATCTTGGCATGGTCACTGAATCCAATGGATTCTTTTCAGTTTTCACCTTTTCTGACCTTTCAGCTGCATTCCAGGCTGTTGACACTCTCCCATTTTTGAAGCATTTTCTTCCGTAATGCTTTTTTCTTGGCTTATGGGATATAGAACTCCTGGTTTTCTTCCTGCTTCTCCTCTTGGTCCATCTATTTCCCATGCACATTATTATCCTTTCCCTGGACAGTAAGTACATGTAAGGAGTCCCAGACTCTATTGTAATCCTTCATTTTCCATTTTGTATTCTTTCTCCTAAATTCGTAGCTTCAAGTACCATCTGTATTCAGATGACTTGTGAACTTGTATCTGAGACCTTGCTTCTGAGATCCAGTCCAGATATTCCACTTAGTTGTTAACATCCTTGAAAGCTTTTCACTACTTCGGTGCCTCAAAGTCTCCTCAGTTTGTCTAGAAGGAACTCCTCCTGTTCTTTTGCCTCAAACCTGGTCTTGACTCACTGTTTGGCAACTGTTTGTGTAACTCACTATGTTATACAAACCAGAAGCCTAGGAGACGTTTTTATAACCCTTTATTCCCTTACCCATTTCACTTACATCATATCCAATCCATTCATCAGCTCCTTTGTAATGATTAAGAGAATGGGCCAGAGGTCAGGCTGCCTAGGTTGAATTCTGGCCCCATTAGCTGCATAATTTGGGGGAAGATACTTAATCTGTCAAAGCCTTAGTTTCTTGCAAAATTGGAATATTAGCTATTTATTTCATGGAATTGTGTCTAGCATGAAGAGAAATCTGTGTAAAGGATATGACACAGTGATTCTCATGGTGTTTAATACATGTTAACTGTTATTAGCATTATGCACTTCTCTTTGCTCTCATCAGTTTCTCTGAATTACTTTTCATCTCTCATCAGGACTAGTCTTGACTATTAACTAGGTTTGCTGTATCAGCCTGGCTCTCAGCCTGTTTCCTACATACCACAGCAAATACAGTTTTTTCAAAATGTAAATATCATTGTGTTTTCCTTCCCTACCCTACTTAAAACACCTTAGTGGTTTCCCTTTACATATGAGATAGAAAGCAAAATACTTACTATGACCCAACTCCTCCTGGAGCATGTTCCTGCTTATTGTCTGTGCTTGAGTTGCACTGGTCTTTCATTGTCTAGATGTGCCATGGTCACTTGAATCAGGTCTTTGCACAGGTAGTTTTAGTTCTCCAGATGCTTTTTCAGGGAAGCCTCCTATCACCGTACTGTTCTTTACCAGTCACAGGTTCTTATAGTCTTGTGTATATCTCCCCTTTCTAGCCCTTGTACATGTTTATATGTTTTTGCCTGACCCTTTTGGTGTAGGTTCCTTCTCCCCTAGACTATGATAAGATCCCTGAGGGAAGGTACAATATCTTTTATATACTTTTTACATGACTATATCCCTAGCACATAGCACTGTGCTGGCACTCATTTAATATTCATCGTATGGATAAACCAATAAATGAACACTTGACCTCAGTTCTCTACTTTGTGTGGTAACATTTACCACATAAGAGTTTTTTTTTTAAATTTTTTTAATGACATTATACTCATTTGTAAATGCTTCTACTAAGTGTAAACAGAGTTGGCCAAGCCTCAATCCTCCTTATAGGAAGGAAATTTTGGCCTTATTGTGGTTTTGAGAAGGGCAAAAACACAAAAATGAGTTTATACAAGTTAAATCACAGCATATTTTTCACTTGGTTTCTGATTCTAGGATGTTAAGCTTACACAACCAGCTCTGAGCATCAGAACTGGAGGATAAGACTTTTACAATAAATTGATCTTTGCCTAAACAAAAATCTGAAGTGTTTATTAGTTTCACTAATGGATTCTGCCTTTGGTCAAAGAGAGAATAGAAATTTTAGTTTTCTGGGTTTTTTGATCTTCCTTGAAAGAGACAAAAATAATGAAGTAGGATTAAATCTTAGCTTCAGGAAGCTCCCGATGACTTAGCATCTCTAAAGAGAATGAAAAGGTTGAAAATCCACAATCCCTGCAGGAGTGTTATTTACTGGATAATATATTTTGATGGGATGTACTTTCCAATTGTATTATAACATATCCTACAGTATATTTCACACCTTATGTCTTACCACTGTTCAGAATTTAAAGGGCAGTTAAAATTGAAAGCCATTTTCTGTTTTAGCATATGCTGTCTTTTACCCAATACAGGATCAAACAAACAGGCTTTTATTATTTTTTTTTATTTTACCATAAAATTGGAAGCTTTAATGCTTTTGGATTATGATGAGATGTGTATTTAGCATTTCAAGGAAGAGGAAGGGAGGGGGGAAACCTATATATGAAATGAGACTACAGTGAATGGACCTTGTTTGGAACCTGACTCAATTAAACCAACTATTAAAAAAATAAATAAAACAAGGAGGGAATTTGAAGACTATTTGGATATTGGAGCCTGGAATTATTATGTTTTTTTTTTTTTTTTTAGGTAGGGTAATGTTGCTATCTTTATATTATTTATTTATTTGGTACCAGGGATTGAACCCAGGGGTACTTAACCACTAAGACACATCCCTAGCCCTTTTTTGAATATTTTTTTAAATTTTGAGACAGGGTCTTACTAAGTTGCTTATGGCCTTGTTAAGTTACAAAGGCTGTTTTTGAACTCATGATCCTCCTGTCTTGCCTCAGCCTCTGGAGCTTCTGGGGCTATATTTATATTTTTCATAGCATATACTGTCTTTCAAATGATACATACTAAACTATTTCCAGGTGAAATTACTTTTGGCCTTTGTTGTGTTATAGTTTGCAGGGGCATTGTTGAGGGTGTTAAATGAAATATGGTTTAATGATTGAAACTGAGTGATATACATAGAGTGTCACTGTCCTGCTTTGTCCTTTTGTATGTGTCTGATATTTTACATATTGAAAACAAAAATATTTTTTCACTGTCATTTGTAGTAATGCATTGTACCACTAAAAGGAGTGCTTTTGATCATTTCCTTGACAGATTTCTCGGCAAGTTTCTCTAATATTTCTTCATAATTTCTAAACAGTTCTTTTAAATTTTATTTTTGTTTCATCTGGTTTTGCTTTTGTATCTTATTAGCTCATTTTACATATCTGTAGTCATGTAATTAAGATATAAAGTTTTATTCATCTTTCTTCTTAGGACTTATGTTTATACTTTTTGTTATTTTTATTAAAAAAAAGTTATTTATAAGATGATTTTCCTGTTCTTCCTGCACAATGTAAAAACATGATGCTTGCCTTATCTAACAGCACATGGTGACCCTTGACTTTTCCTGTTTTCCTCCCTTCCTCTACAATTTTGATGAGACGCATATTGGGATGTTTTTTATTTTTTTCCCCTTTTAATACTGGGGATTAAACCCAGGGTTACTCTACCACTGAGCTACATCCCAGCCCTTTTTATTTTTTTTATCTTGAGACAGGGTCTTGCTAATTTGCCCAGGCTGGCCTCAAACTTGTGATCCTCCTGCTTCAGCTTCTAAAAGAACTGAGATTACAGGCATACACCACTGCACTTGGCTATGTTCCTGATTTTTTAAACATTTATCAACCAAAGAGACTGTTAAAATATATCCTACATAGAAGGTGAACAAAAGTGTATGATTAAAAAGTATAGATCCAAAGATGGGTGAATTTGAAAGTCTTTAACATGTACATTTATTGAGGTTATGGCATTTTATTTTTTTTCCTCTTTTATAGAGTGAGTCTTTGGTGGTTTGTGATGTTGCTGAAGATTTGGTGGAAAAGCTGAGAAAGTTTCGTTTTCGCAAAGAAACGAACAATGCTGCTATTATAAGTAAGCTAAAAGTGTTGCTTCCAAGTTACATGATCTTAGTTTGTTTTTATTGTATAGCTACATTGAATAAACTGAACCTTTAGAAAGTAAGTTACTCTATTTGTTACTTCCTCCACCCCTACCTTTAAAAATTAAGGAACAGCTAATCCTACACAGCTCTAGAGAAGATGATCTTCTTGTTCACTTGGGGAAAGAGGATTCTCATGTGTAGTGACTACTTTCACTCCATCCTTCTTGGGAAACTAAAAGTAGCCTGGACTTTCATACTCAAACAGAAATCTTTGCCTATACCTAGAATGATAAAGTTCATCATTGTGTCCAAAGTGGCTTTGGGCACTATTCCAAATCTAGAACTGTATTCTGGTTTCATGGAGATTGCTTTTAAATGTGAATATCTTCTGTAAATGGAAAGGATAATTCACAGATTACCTCTACCACTGTGAGCTATATCTGTGCAAAGTTCCTTGTATTCATCAGTAATATTTAATATGTAGTTAATGATTTAGAAAGGTGAAAAGGGTGAAAATGTAGAACCATATAGACTATGCTTAACAGAGATTCACTTAGCAGGTGTAAATTAATCAGAAGTGGTGATACTTTGTCATTCATTCTGGTTCTGTTACAAATAATTGCTGGAATGTGGACATATGATTCTTGAAAGCGAATGTGTATGTTAGTACCATTTTACCACAAAAAGTGAAGCGATTTGAGACCACATTGTATTTCATAGGATTTACTGTGAAATTCATGCAAAACCAAACATGGCCAGCTCTTCAGACTAGTTGAAAAGAATAAAGCATAGTTATCTATGATTTGACTTTTGATTATGTCAGATGTATTTTAATATGGATATCAGTGCTATTTGGTAGTTCACTTTCTCAGACTAGTGATAATGTAGCATGAAATCCTGACTCTGGAGAAGCTGGCAATCACGAGGCTTCTCTTTCCTGACCTGACTCCAGGTCCATTCTTCCTTTCATTTCTAACCACCCTGCACATAGACCAGTCACAATCGCAATTAACCCTTTGGACCTTATCTAGGAAGTTGTGTTTGAGTTACAAACTTCTTCACGTACACAGTAAATGTAAAAAGCTAATATAAAGTTCTAAATAAGCAAACTAGGTGCTGAAAATTGTGGGTAAAAGTGTAAAAGCTATCTGCTTAAAAAGCAAAGCTACCAAATAGACCATAAACTAGAAATATGAATGAGTTTTATGCTTGTGTTTCTCAATGTTTAAAGTTTAAATGCCCCAAGAAAGATTGAGAATGCATGCATTGATTAGATCAAAGTCACATTAGAATCACAGTTTACTCATATTGTATTTTTATTTTAGTGAAGATTGACAAGGATAAACGCCTGGTGGTACTGGATGAGGAACTTGAGGTTTGTTCAATAAGCTAAATAAAATTTTTACAGTAAAACAATTACTTTCATTCGAAAGATACTTTATATTAGTTACACATACCTCTAAAGCAAGCTGTAAACCTCCTTTAAGTACATACTCATTGTGCATGAAAAGCATGGACTAAATATTGTATATTGCATTTTCTTGCTAATTTAACTCTCTTTAAAGCATTAATGGAATCTATTTTAATAAGAGGTAGAAGTTATGTCCAGTAAAAAGTGACTCAACTTAAGGTAATAATTAAAAACTAAAATCCTACAATTCAAGTATTTAGTTACTAACTAATTTAGAGTGAAATGAATTAACTTGTTTTTCTAAAATGAGATATTTCCTCTGAGGTGTTAGCTTATGTCACTTAGTATATCCTGACAGTTGGAACGTAAACAGAACACTGTGTCTCACAGCCCCATGTTTAGCTATTAAATTGAAGTAAATTTGTTTTGTGGCATGTGCTAATGAATTTATAACTATTATTAGAATGGGCTTAGCATATCTCCTAAGGACTTATGGGAAAGGAAATGTTTAAAAGTTGTTTTTCTCTATGGTACTAGGGCATTTCACCAGATGAACTTAAAGATGAACTACCAGAACGACAACCTCGATATCCTTTTCTTTGTGCTTTGGCTTGATTTGTTTTCTTTAGTGGTCAGAATTTCATTTATAAGCTCAATTGTTAAACTTTCAAAAGATATGTTTTACCAGAGTTCCTTCTATGTCATGATCAAAACTGAATCAAAATATGTCTGCACAGATCCAACTTTAACAAAAATGAAAAAGTGGATGTCTTAGTGGGGTGAATTATTTTCTTTTAAAAATAATTCTCTATTTTAGTGCATATACGATAAAAATTAGGAAAAACAAATCCATACTTTAATAAATTTCTTTTTGACAAATTACATGATTTTATAACTTACCTTTGAGGCCCATTTATTATTTTGTAGAAAGACAATAATGAAAGTGTGACCTAAATTAATAAGGTACTAATTTGCCACTCAGTAGCTCCCCTGGTGTTAAGTACCTGTCTCAGATCAGTGACTTTAGTTTCTTTAACTTGAGAAAAACCTTCATTGTATATAGTTATAAATATCAACATGACGATGGAAGAGTTTCATATCCTTTGTGCTTTATTTTCTCCAGTCCTGTTGGTAAGTAAATTTCTTTAAATAATGTGTATTTGCCTCTGATCTAATTAAGCCATCTTTTTTTTTTTTTTTTTTTTTGTACTGGGAATTGAACTCAGGGGCATGCTACCACTGAGCCACGTCCCCATCCCTAATTTGTATTTTATTTAGAGATAGGTAGGTCTCAGTGAATTTTTTATTGCCTCACTTTGAACTATTGATCCTCCTGCCTAGCTTGGACTCTCGATCCTCCTGCCTCAGCCTCCCAAGATGCTGGGATTACAGCAGCTTAAACCATCTTTTATTAGACAGATTTTATGCTTTTTTTAAAAAAAAGATTAAATTGTTGAGTTACCTAAATTGAGGTGTGTGGGTGTGTGGGTGTGTCTTTGCATACACCTCTGTACATCCCTAGAAAAGAAGATATTATAAAACATCTTCTCTTAGAATGTGTTTACTTTCTGAGGATGAATTCTTAGAAGTATAATTGTTGGGTCAAACCTTACATATATTCTAATAATTATGGCATATAATCACACTTTAGATATCAGAAGTATATTTTCATATATATTTTAATCTTATTTATTAATATGTGAACTTTGTGTGGTAATAATAATATATTTGTGTTTATCTTTTAAATAGTAGTTAGCAGTGATATGCCTATCATCTTGAAAATGGTCCTAGAGTAGCTTACATTGGATATTAAAATGGATTGGGCTGGGATTGTGGCTCAGTGGTAGAGTGCTTGCCTCACACATGTGAGGCACTGGGTTTAATCCTCAGCACCACAAAAAAATTAATTAATTAATTAAAGGTATTGTGTCCATCTACAATAAAAAATATTTTTTAAAAAATGGATTGGGCTGGGAATGTGGCTTAATGATAGAGTACTGGCCTAGTGTGTGCAGGCCCTGGATTCCATCCTTAGTATTGTGAAACAATAAATAAATAAATAAATAAATAAATAGTATTTAAGGAATCCATTATCACCTGAATTCTTTCATTATCATTGAATTCTTCTCTAAATTTGACTACTTGTATTTTTAACCTCTAAAACATACTATATATATATTTTTTAAAATATTTATTTATTTGCTTTAGTTTTACACAATGCAATGCATTTATATTTACGTGGTGCTGAGGATTGAACCCGGGCCGCGCACGTGCTAGGCGAGCGCTCTACCGCTGAGCCACAACCCCAGCCCCAACATACTATATTTTTAAACTAATCCATAAGCAGACTATAATTCACCATCTCAAAATTTATATATTTGAAGCATCCATAAAGTTGATCTTGATATTTAGTGTCAAACTTAAGATTGTGCTAAACACTATTTGTAAGTGTTTGCAAGGCTCTAAAAGTCAAGATCTACAAAGGTCTAGTATCATTTTCTTGCTGATATGTAGACTTATTTATAGTTGTCTATTTGTGCAGGCACTATGAAAAATAACATTCAAAATAGAGCCGATATACATTTAGAACACACTTTTTCTCAACTCAAAAGCAAAGGAAATCCTAAATATGTAATTTTTAAAAATAAAAATAATGAAAACTCACCATTTTTATCAAAGTCTACACTTCATTTCTATGCTAATCTCTCTTTTCCAGGATGTAAGCCTGAACAACAGATGATGTATGCGGGGAGTAAGAATAAGTTAGTCCAAACAGCTGAACTAACCAAGGTAGTATTTATTTATTTTTATTTATTTATTTTATTTATTTTTTATTCTAAGATGTTATAAATGACAGCAGAATGCATTACATTTCATATTACACATATAGAGCACTTTTTTACAAATCTCTGGTTGTATGCAAAGTATATTCACACCATTCGTGACTTCATACATACACTTAGGGTAATGATATCCATCTCATTCTACCATCTTTTTTTTTTTTTTTCCTTCCAAAGTAGTATTTATATTTGATTTATTTGTTGATGGTATATTTTCCTTTAGCGTATAGACAATAGCTAAAGTAGTCTGAATGGTTAAGTATTTTCTATGCAGTTGAGGGTTATTTCAATCACAGCTGTAAATTAGCAAACCTTTTTATTATTTGTAAATAGAACAATAGTGATTTTTTAAAAAATTAGAACTTTATGGTTTTACATAGTTGGGTTCATCTCTACAAACTCATACATGCATGGAAATCAATTTTAGTTCATGATGCCCTCTTTTCCCTTCTGCCCTTACCGCCCATCCCCTTCTCCTTCTTCTACTATACTAGACTTCCTTTCGCTCATCTATTAATTTGTATTGGATTGGTTCTTTATGTAATAGAATGATAGTAGTTTTTAAACCAAAATGTGTTTTTTGAACAATTTGAATAGAAGAAATCATATTCAGAATGTGAAGAACTTCAGAAAATCCAGTGGAACTAATAAGTTTATTGCAAATTCTTTATCTTCCATAAAGTCATTTCTAATAGGTAAAGATCAGCATTCAAGCTTCTATGCTGGAATTCTGTATTATGCAGCTAACTGTGTATGAGAGACACTTGCTTTAAGATATACTATATCCCCATTCTTTTATGGTATTTTTGAAGGTTAAAGGTAAGGTGTACTTGTCTCAAACTTGACTTAATTTCCACATACTATTTTGAATTGTAGAAGTATATAATGCTATGAAATAGAATATTGTATCATCAAGACCATATTAAACAATATTTTCTTTCTGGTTTTATTTTAATGACAGTATCAGTATTTCCCCTTGGGTGCTTAAGCATTAACTTGAGGATTGTCTTTAAGTGCCATCTGCTTTTTCTCTCCAGCCCATATGATTATCATTGATACTGCCAATTTATAGACACAACTTTTTTCCTAATTTCTATGCTAAGAACATTCTGGAGTTGCTGTAAGGAGTTGGATGGTTAAGGAGGAACTCTGTAGAGTGCTTGTCTAGAATGTGCAAAGCCCTGGGTTTAATCCCCAGCACTGGAAAATGTGAAACCAAATATAAAACTAAGGGGAAAAAAACCCAAAACTCTGTTAATAGCTTTAGCCTCAAGTCTTTTATAATCCTTTATATGTTCTAAAGTGCTACAGTGGAGACATTACAATTTACTTTTATAAATACTCTATTCAAATCCTTACAGCCCTGTGTGGTTGATTAGTATTTCTATTTTATAAGTAGGAAAACAGGTTCAGAGGCTGAATGCCTTGCCCAGGGTTGCAGGATTCAAACTCACATCTGATCCATAATCCCATCCATTCTGCTGTAATATGTTGTCTCTCCATAGCCATTATACTTTCTGGGCCTGTGTTAATTCAAATTCTTGCTGTGGATCTCCCTTCTATCCTTACCAAAACAATCTACAACTGGTATTTCCATTTGCCAAATTATGGAGGACTCAAAGTATTGTTCCTCCAGTTCACGACTGATTTTAGTTGTGTATACTTGGGTGTCTCTTCTAATGAGTAAGTTTTATAGAACTGCTATTCTAGAGTGTTTGTCTTCTCCCATCTTGATTGCTATACTGAATACTTAGTTTTTAAAAGAAATTAAGTACTGCTAAAAAGTATAACTAATTTTCCAGGCACCATGGCACATGCCTGTAATCCCAGTGACTTGGGAGGCTGAGACAGGAGGATCATGAGTTCATAGCCAGCCTCACCAAAAGTGAGGTGCTAAGCAATTCAGTGAGACCCTGTCTCTAAGTAAAATACAAAATGGGGCTGGGGGTGTGGCTCAGTGGTCGAGTGCCCCTGAGTTCAATCCCTGGTATGCTCCCCTCCCCCAAAAAAGTATATCTAATTTGTGTAGGTTAAGTCATGACCAATATGAAGGAAGCAGAATTTGGTATTTAATACTCAGTATATAATGTGTTATATGTGTCAGAACATGACTTAAGTTTTTTTTTTTTCTTAAGGTATTCGAAATAAGAAATACCGAAGACCTAACTGAAGAATGGTTACGTGAGAAACTTGGGTTTTTCCACTAATGTGAACTTCTGTGTTTTAAAAGTATTTATGTATTAACCTGACTATACTGGAACCAGACATAAATACTTATTTATGCCTAAAAAATGCACTGTTACTTACAGTTTGTTTCCTGCAGTAAAGAAAAATTCTTCATTTGTGCAAAGTTTGAACAAAGAGGAAATCATCTTCATAGTAATGAAACTTTGTAAAGTGTTTCCTTATATTTGTAATTGTTAGGTGGGCTACTTTTCTCCAAGGACTTTTTGCACTCTTGTGACTAATTTCTATAACTTATGGTTCAGAATTTGTTACTATTTACAGACACCATTGGAAAGTGGGTATTAGATTGTGATAGACAACAGTTGCCTCCTTTTGACAAATACTGGATATTAGCAATTTATAATATGAAAATAGCATATTATCACTTGTCAAAACATTGAAAATAATTTGGGGTTAAAAACTTGAGTGACCTAATTTTGAGCCATGAATAGTAATTTACTGTAGTGTAACCTATGTTTCAAGAACATTTTTCATCAATTTTGTACCTCTTGATTTCCTATATCTTTTTAATCAAGTCTAGAAACTGTGCTCATCAATCATTCATTTTTAAGGTCTAGGAGTTAGATTTTTTGATAGAGTTATGACTCTTAGGTTTCTTCTTATGGAAAATAGCATCTTGGTCTTCACAGTTGTTAGGTTGTAATAATCAAGGGCTTCATTCCCCATTTGTCATTTCTAGAAAGTTTTGAATCTAGGTTAATAACACTTTACTTATAAGGCACCTCATAATGTCTTGTGAACACTAATTATTTTAAGTGTGTTAATACTGTGCCTTTGATTTGTTAGCTTTAAAATTAGTTTAGGACTTTTACACTGCCAGTATTCTAAGAAGATTTGGTGAAATTAATACTTTTTTAAAGGGTCCAAATAAAACAATTTTCTAATGTGTTTATCTAAAATTTGTAATAAAATCAACTTCTTATTTTTAAAATTCCAACTATCTGCTTGCATTGGTGAATATATGGCAGTTGAGAGTTGTAATTTTAGGTATATTTGTGAATAGTTTTGTGCCATATGTAAAAGTTACTTATCTTAAAACTTTGGCCATAGTTAATAACACATCAACAGAAATCACATTTTTTAATCCCAAGTGTCAGAAGATAGTCTAAACTGGTCACCTGTTTGGTTAACTAAACCAGTCATGTTAGAAAAGGGAACCCTTGGATAAAGCAAGAATTGTAATATATAGCATACTTTAAAAACAAACATAAGTAACTGCTGAATGGTAATTTGATAAAAGGTCTAGAGAATCAAGAAGCTTAACCAAATTTGGTGAGTGGATTCTTATATTAAGAATAGCATAGTCATTTCAAAATTAGCATAGGCATTCTTTTTATGTTGGCATATTTTCTATTCATATTTTTTTAAATTTTATTTTAGAGAGTTCTGTGCCAACTTTAATATAAAGAGAGAAAGATAGTTGGAATTTTCACAATATTGAATAGAGCATCTTTTTTTCCCAACTGTTTGGCTTCACTAATCTAGAAGTCAGGAAGCATTGATAAGTTGGAAATGGGTAAGTGCTAAAGTAGGTATTTGTTTTGGTTAAAAAATGGAACAGTTCCTTTATTCCAGTTTTCAGAGAGAGAAAACTTCATGCAGGAAGTTTGAGAATTCTTTAAACAGCTATTTTGGTATTGAGGAGTAACTTAACTAATATTTCTGCAGAAATACAAATGAAATCCAAATGAATAGAGAGAGGTTTTAATTTTTTTAAAAGAGGAAAATGAGATTTTGTTTTACCTGGTTTGCATTAGTAAGAGACACTAGTGCTGCAAGAATGTATTTTTTAAAATAAGGTTCCTTGTTTCATTTTTCAGATTTTAGTCTAATTTTTTTTTTTTTTAATTTGGAAGTCCTCCATAATCTCAGATAATATTGACCTTCCATACACAGAATTCTTAGTTCTTTTAGTCTCTAACAGGAGCAAAGAGTTGTGATAAACTGTGCTGCTTTGAGCTTGTCTGTCTCCTTGTTAATAAAATGTATTTCTCAAGACAACAGATTGACGTTAGGAGAGCAGTAGAACATTTTAAATTCTGTCTGTGCTGTAAGGATAATTACAAATTCCATGCTCTAAAGTTTTTCTCAGATATTTCTATGTTTCCCTTTAACTAAATTTTGCATTGTTCTTTTAAAGTACATTCCCTGTCCTTTTTTCTGCCTTTCTACAAATAGTTGCTACAGATTTTACAATTCCAGTTCTTACATTCCGTATCTTTCTGGTATAGCCATTCCCATTCAGCCTTAAATCTTAATATTTTCTTTTTGGCAGCAACTTTTTTCCTGGGAACCTCCTTCATGGTGTTCTAAGTCAGCATTAGGTTTGAAATTATTGGCCTTGCATAAGTTCTGCATAGCATCTTATGTCAAAATAGAACCAACTAGTAATCACAGTATGGTTTTTGTGGCAACATAAATGACATATGAAGAAAATTGTTCTCAGGTTACTATGCTGAAATTCCAAAATGTCTTGAGTTTTGAATAGTATTCACTTTGTTCTGGTATTAAAGAATTATGTTAGGAAAAATAGTTGGTTGACTGACTGTTTTTGTTTAATTCACTTCTAAAATAAATGTTTGAATTGTCTATTTCAAAAAAGTTTACTAAATGCCTGGTGCAGTTAAACATACTCTTGTTTAAGAGGGTGTTGCTAAATTTTTATTGTCATTGAAGAATTTGTGTAGCAAAATGTCTGTCAGCACTTTCCCTCCCTTTTTATCTCCTATTTTCAGGAGTTAAACGTAGCCATAAACTGTATCCTGGTCTGACATTTTAACAAAACGTTTCCAGTTAGGGGAATTTATGGCCAAATTAAATTTGGCTTTTCCCCCTAACCCATACGAATATTAAGGAAGGTGTATTTAAAAACAAAAATGTACGGACTACTTTTTAAACTCAAGCAATGTCATTAATCCATATGTGGACTAGTGATGAATAGATATTTTCATAAGAGTTTAAATGCTGATATTTGGTGGAAGTAGAGAATAACTCGTATTCTATCAATTCAAGTATTCTTGGTATGGTTGCACTCCCTATTTGTTTAATAGACTGGTAATACTGGAATCTATGAAGTTTAAACCTTTACAATTTATGTGAAAAAGTGTTTCAAACATTTCTGGACAAATCTTATTTTCTATTTCTGGAAGAATGTAAATAATCTTCTAGGCCACTTAAAACTAATGGTCCCAAGTTGAATATCCTTGAGAAACTTGTTTCCTGTTAGGCCATTTGACATTTCAAATCAATGATCATATTCCTGTAATGTTTAAAACAACTACATTGAGCTCATGATAGAAACTGTGTTTTCTTGCTTTATGGAGTATAATTCATACACATATAATTACTTGAAT
Organism: Tamias sibiricus; assembly: GCA_025594165.1. Taxonomy (NCBI): domain Eukaryota; kingdom Metazoa; phylum Chordata; class Mammalia; order Rodentia; family Sciuridae; genus Tamias; species Tamias sibiricus. The sequence goes on from CM046659.1 coordinate 54,225,646, forward strand.
ATTATTTGAGATCATTAACATGCCAGGGCAATTCCCACTTATTTAGATGGTCCAATATAATCTCATTCAGGAGGCTTGAAACATTAATGGTTTAGTCTTGTGAATTTTAACAGTTCTCTGTCATCGTTTAACCAAACCAACAATTGGCACAACTTCTTAAGCTGTGGTTTCAGTCTCTGCTAGTTCATACTGCATGTTTATTTTGGACAGTCTTTTGTTAAGCATGGTGCTTGTACTGGTTTAAATAAAACATTAACATGAAAGTACTTCTAGCTTTTCATTTTTTACTTGCCTCTTACGCCCCCTTTTGAGTTATTGATACCTACCTCACTCAATTTGTGTAAACCACACATTATCTAAACAGTTTACGTTATCTGGGAAAACTGAGAAACAAAATAAACAGAAGTCACTTGCCAATTTATGGAAATTTGCAAAACTCAAGACTGATGCTAAAATGATTGGTTTGAATAAAATGCCAGTGAATGCTAGTAGAGACAGAGGGAGTTATTTCAAATTATGCATCTTTATTTTGAAAGGGAGAATTAGAAGTTAGGTCTGTATACTTCCTAAGCAATCAGATTAAAGGTTCTGTTATTGAATGTAGTTTATAACTATTAAACATCCATTCAAAACTAATCTTTTTTATAGACTGTACTACATGGTATATGTTTATTAGGTGTCTATTAGAATGAATGCAAATAACTACTTACATGTTTTTGGAGTTTACCAAGTACTTTTTGTGATTAAATATGTAGTAATAGTCACAATTAATTTTGGTTGTGAAAGGAGTAGTTTATGCATTCCTGGCTGTGCTGATCTCACAAGGAGAATTGTCAGAATCTGGAAATCTTTATATAGTCTTATTTCTCAAATTTGGCCATTTAACTACTGAAATAGCTCCTAAATTTATTTCAGCTTCACTAAAAACTATACATCGTTTTGTCCTTTTCACTCTTTGGCAGTGAAAAGCATTTGTAAGCACTTAACCTCATGATATGGGCTGACTTGTTTGCATGAGGAACACCCTGAGTGGATATTATATTCTTACACAGTATATTTTTTTTTAACTATATCAGATTAAAGACCATTTTGCTGAGCATCAGGGAGTTTTCAAACAGAAAGTTCTCTCATTCTTCACTTCTTGAGATCTGCCCCTAGGCTTCAAAAAAATTCCCTGCTGAGGTTCTGAGATTACCCTTTTTCAGTGATAGGGAAGAAAAAGCGGAGTCTAGGTTGCATCCCTCCCCAGCCCAGGCATGCGCACGTGTGTGTGTGTGTGTGTGTGTGTGTGTGTGTGTGTGTGTGTGTGAGAGAGAGAGAGAGAGAGACACAGATAGATGGATGACAGGGACTGGTACAGTCACAATTACCCACACAGCTAAGTATGGATTTTCTTTCTTTTTTGTTTTTGTTTTTGTTTTGTCGGGGGCGGGGGAAGGAAAGGTTTATTTTGATCTCATGTTGTAGAAATTTAGTCCCTGGTCAGCCTACTCCTTGCTCTAGTCTCAATTAAGTATGGATTTTCTTACTCTGGAATTTAAAGCTCTTTTATATTTTGACCTATTTCTTACCTGTATCATATACCTGTCTTAGTCTGTTTTTGTGCTTCTATAACAATAACTGACAGTCATTTATAAAGGGTAGAAATTTATTTTTTACAGATTTGGAAATGAGAAATCTAAGATCAAAGTGCTTGCTTCTGGTGAGGGTCTTCTTGCTGTAGCCTCACATGGCACAAAGGCAGAAAGGGGTAAATCCAGTCTTGAAAGCCCTTTTAATACTACCATGAGTTCATTCACAAGAGCTTTGTAACACGGTTGCATTGGGGATTGATTTTCCAACACAAGAATTTTAGGGAGCACATTCAGGCCTTAGCAACAGCCAACACAAGTATGCCCTTTGTTAGGTGGAACTGCTTTACCTACTGCCTCTGGTTGTACCTTCCTGTTCTCAGCCCACTCCTACCTTTAATCACACAGGACTTTGTTGCTTCCCATCCAGATGATTGAACCCAAGGACAGCTAGCCTCCATGATGTTGCCCAGCTGGTAGCAAACTATGAACTGGGCCAATTTTCGTGATTGAGGCAGTTAATCAGTGAGAGCTGAACTTTGTAAAAGGCCATTAGTTGGAAAATAGGCTATAAGCAACCTGCAGAGCAGAGGGAAAAAAGATGCCAGCTGGGGCGGTATAGAATGAAGCAGGTAGGCAGAGCACAGCTGAATGTTAAATGTGGACCCCCAAACCGAGGAGCCACATCCTACCGTTGAGTTTCCCAGAGCCTCCTTTGACACAGAGACACTCTTCAGTGTCCTCTTTCTGAGGGCTGATTGGTCAACTTTTTCTGGATTCCTCTGCATGTCCATCCTTACCAGAAACTCTCCATTTCTTAAGTTAACAAGGGTTTATCTACTCACATGCATACAAAAGTGCCTAACCTCAATGCTAGCGCTGGTTTCATCTGTCACTATTCCCTAAATTTACACTAGCTCCAGCCTAACCTACAAACATTTCCCCGGGGCCTCCTCTTCTTTCACCAACAGAAACACTTCCTGTGCTTCTGCTGCTTGCCAACATCAACAATCTTCAAAAGTCATCTCAAATGCCCTTTTAACTGTGACGTCTGTTGTTTGTTGAAATAAATACAGTATCCTTTTAAAAAAATAAAAGTTTTATTAAACAATATATCATTAGAGAAAGCTTATAAAATACAAATAAACAAGAGGGAGAAAGATTTTACAACCCAGAGAAATCCATTATAACATTTTGATTATATCTTTCCTTGTCTGTGGAGCAATCCTCTGGACCCATTGCTTTTCTGGTTACTCTTAAGTATTATGGAATTATGCTAATTTTTTCTAGGCAATAAAAATTCCAGTCTATTTTCAAGTCGATGTTTCAATATTGTACCTTATTTATTTAAAGCTCTCAGTCCTCCACTTCACTGCCTACAAGTACACATCATGTTGGGAAATCCATGATGAGGAACGGGATGTGGCCTGTCCCTCAATATTGTCCTGCCTTAATTTCCTTATTACTAATTGTCTCTGGTCCTTCTGTGTTTGGAGGAGGGAGCAAAAAAGATTTACCAGTATGATAAAGATGTCATCTAGAGTTGGTGCCCTCTGAGTGTGGCCAACATCAAATACCAACTCTTTTCCCTCAGGGGGTGCTTTCTGTGGGTTCCTTGCTTGATTCCCCCACTAGGAATTGTGGCTGCAGGTTACTTGACTTGATTCATGACTTCCTCTGGCTCATGACTTTGCAACTGCCCCTCCCAGCTCTTCTAGCAGTTGCCTCTTCATTATAATCACTTGCTTCTTCAGACTGGCATCTTGGCTAAGTACAGCTTGCTCTCTGTAATCAGGGTCAGCTCTCAGATCTGGTTCCTACATGCCTCTCATCCCATATTGTCCTATTCTCATCCTAGACCACAACATCTAAGGTATGCTGGGTTTATTTTGTTCTCACTTCTTCCTGGGAAGATTACCCACCCTCCCCCTTTTTTCCACCCAAATATTCCTGTGGCTGGCTCTTTATTCTGAATTGAGCTTAAAGGCTGCCTCCAACAGGGGCCTTCCCCTGCTCATCCATCCCAAGGTAGCAATACATTCACCATTACATCATCTGTTTCAATTGTTTATATAACACTTTTCTCCATCTACTATTTTTCTAATTTCTGTAGCTGTTCTGATTGATGACTCTCAAATGGAATAATGTAACAATTATTTTTCAAAAACTGCTATTTCTGTCCCCTGTCAAACCTCTCTGTTTTCCTCTGGTTTAGAAAGCTTCCTTGGTGATGTAATATTTTCATAATAAATATTCCAGCTGCTTTGTGTTTAAAGTGCCTTTCCTTTTACTGAGATTTAGTTCTGTTCATTAAAAAAATTTTTATCTCAATATTTGATTCAAAATTATTTCCCTATCAGCATGGGCTAAACTTTTAGCTTAGGGTGGGGAGGTGAGGGAGCACATGTCCTCATGCCTGGCTGTTTTGCCCTGCCATGCTCTCTTTGGGGGAGGGAAGGAAAGGCACAGGTTAAAAATTGTGTAGGCATCCTTGTGTTGCTGGTACGTAGATTATTATTCTTCTGGATTGCATCTCTGCTTAACACTGACTAGCATAAGTTCCAAAAGTGAGGCAAGTATCCAAATGGTTCTTTCCTGGGATGATTTTTTTTTTTTTATCTTTAGATGGCTTTCCAAAGTTTCTTCATGGTTAATCTTTCTACAACATTTGCTGTACTTGGATTATTGATTATCTTTCCCCATTTCCTTAATTTTTTATGTACTCATTGCTGTTTTTCCCAAAAATACTTAAACAGATTAGTTTAATGTTGTAGAAAGATTAACCATGAAGAAACTTTGGAAAGCCATCTAAAGAAGGCTGGCTCCATTCCTCAGGGCTGTAGGTGAGACAGAGTGTTATGGCCAAAGAATGTGGCAGAGGGAAGGAGCTCACATGATGATCGGGAAGAAGAGAGAGTCTCCACCCTCCAGATACTAAATATATACCCCATATCCCAGACCCCAGTGAACCACTTCCTCTAGTCTCACCCTCCTTCCTCCAGTTACCACTCAGTTAATCCTATCAGGGATCAATTCACAGATTAGGTTAAAGATATAGCCCAATCATTTCTCCTCCAAACCTTCTTGCATTGTTTCACACATGAGCTTTTGGGGGATACCTCACATCCAAACCATAACAGGATTCAAGTCTACAAATGATACATTCTTTTGAATAAAGTTAAGATTCGGTTATGTAAGAACATTGAATTTCCACTGAGTAATTGTTCCAGAGTAATACCAATTCTATCACTTGTTTAAACATTATTTGTGTACTTTAAAAAAAATAAATATTTGACAATAACCCCAGGGTGCCCTCCAGATAAATTCTGGATAGAGGTCTAGTAATATACATTCTCTCTGTTCTTAAAACAATAATAATGAAATTTATTTAAAAGTATTTCTCACTGTAGAAAATATGGCAAACATAGAAATGTAAAAATAGGAGGAAATTATTATTATTCACCCTTTAGAATAATCACTTTAACATTTTAATATACTTTAGTTTCCTTTCAATTGTTTCCCATATATTTAAAAAAGATTGTAAATGGTAAGTATATAATTTCATATCATGAATAATATTATATAAACATTCTCCATTAAAAACTTGTAAGCATAATTAGTTTTGTGATATTTTTAACACAAAAATAATGATTTACTTAAAAATTTCCTTATTATTGAATATTTTGGTGGTTTTCAAAACCATTTCTGGGACTGGCAGTGTTGCTCAGTGGTACAGCACTTGCCTGGTTTATGAGATACTGAGTTTGATCCTTGGCACTATGAAAACACTCACACACAATTACTAGAAATATTTTTGTGTAAAACGCACTTAGGTTTATTTTCAAAAGGCTTATTATGCTGAACTGGATTCCCAGCAGTTACAGACCAGGGTTCTTGCTAACATTGAGTACTTTTGTTTATTTTAAGTATTGCCTAATTTGATTGACCAAAATGGTTGTCTTTATTTTTATTTATTTATTTTTTTTGGATTGTTGGAGAGTGTTCCCATGTATTTTGTTAATCAATTACAACCATAAGTTGTTGGATCATCAATTGGGTTTATAGTAGTTTTAGAATTTATTTTAGTGAGTTTTCAATATACTTACTAATGCTTTGTGTTTTTGTTTTTGTTTTGCTGGTAATATTTTATTTTTATTTTGGTGATCTTTTTGTTTATAATTTTTTGGCAAAATTAAGTCTATTTTGTGTTTTTTTTTTTTTTTTTTTTTTTTTTTTTTTGGTGATACAATCCACTGCTTTTAGACTTTCTTTCTGTTCTTTTATCATTTTATGCTAGCTGTGGATTTACCTAAGTATTTGCTATATGGAGAGAATTTTAATTATTGATGTAGGGCTGGAAGTGCAGTTTAGTAGTAGAGTGTGTGCTTAGCATACAAGAGGCTGTGGATTCACTCCCCAGCACCACACACACCAACAAAATTATTTTTTTACCTCAACAAAGGTCTAACACCTATAAAATTATATTCCCTGGTAATTTGGTATGCCAATGTTTAAAATTATACAATTCTTGCCAGGTGTGGTGGTGCACACCTGTGATCCCAGTGACTTGAGAGGCTGAGCAGGAGGATTGCAAGTTCAAAGCCAGCCTCAGCAATTTAGCAAGGCCCTAAGCAACCTAGTGAGACCCTGTCTTAAAATAAAAAATAAAAAGGGCTGGGGATGTGGTTCAGTAATTAACCTCCCCTGGGTTCAATCCCTGGTACCAGAAACAAAACAAAACAAAACAATTCTTACATGGAAGTTGGTCTTTTTCTGGAATAATGATTTTAATACATTAATTTGTTTGTTCATTTATCTGACTGATTCTTGTGCCTCAACCATACTTATGTAGCATTATAAAGTATTTTCAAATCTGATAAGGTGAATTTCTTTTCACCTGTTTGTTTTCAAATATTTATTTGAAATTTTCATGAATGTATTTTCATGGATTTGTTCTTTTAGGAGAACTTTAGAACTATTTTATTCTGAATATATTTGAGATTTTGATTATAATCATGGTACTATAGACTGATTTGGGAGAAAATGACATCTTCACAAACATCAATCAAGGAAAATCTTTTATTAGGTATGAGGTACTATAATTTTTTTCATATTGGTAGCACACAGTCCTTGTTGAAATTTCTGACTATTCATTTTAATCAGGCTTTTTAGATTGCCAGGAATAAAGATTCACCTGGAGTTGAGCATGGTGGTGCACTCCTGTCATTCCAACTACTTAGGAGGCTGAAATAAGAGGATCCCAAGTTCAAGGTCAGCTGTGGCAATTTAGCATGACCCTGTCTTAAAATAAAAAAATGAAAAGGGCTGGGAGTGAAGCTCAGTGGTAGAGCACCCCTGGGTTCAATTCTGAGTACTGGGAAAAAATAATAGGGCTGGGGATATAGTTTAGCGGTAGAGCTCTTGCCTCCTAAGTGCAAGCCCCTGGGTTCCATCCCAGTACTGGGGAAAAAAAGAGAAAAAAAGATTCACTTGGGCAATCCCTAGTCCTGAGATTAATTGTGAGATTACTCCTGCTAGTGAGGAGATTGAGCCCAGAGATGGCTGCATAGCTGAGCCTCACTGAAATTCACTTGTCCTGGGACCTGGCAGCATCTACCTCCAGCTGTACAGACTTGAGTTTTCTGATTTTCATCTCAAATGCAGAGGTTTCCCAATCCTCTGTCATACATCATCTCCCTACCTAGTTTCACTATTTGCAGTCAGACCCCAGCTCACCCTCCATTCTGTTTAATCTTTTCTCTACTTCTTGCTTTGGCTTACTCAAAACTGACCTGCCTCCTCTTCTCTTCATGGTTCATTTTAGCCTTGTGTGCCTCAGAACTACTGAAAACACATGAAGGAGAATATAAAAAGAAAAAGGAAATGGATGTAGACCTCGACGGACCAGCCATGCTTTATTAAGCAGTGGAGGGGTACGTTTTCAAGAAGGAAAAATGGCAACTGGCTACAATAAGGGTCTGAGTTTTATAGGGTTTAGAGGGGCTGAGTCCTGGCAGGAAACGTGTTGGTAACAGCTAGAGGGAGACTTTGGGCAGTCAGGGGAACAGTTGTAGATAAGGAAAATTGCAACAAGCTCAGAGTCCATTACTCTCCCTTTATCCTTGGGGTTGTTATTTTCCATGTCTTTCAAAAGGTGTTGATAGAGATCATGGGGGCTCAGTACTGGGGACAGCCAGTGCAGCAATAGGTGGGGGCCAGGTGTGAGTTCCGTCTGCAGTCTCCCCGTTTTCCCTTCCTTCCTTCCCTCTACCTGAGGCCTGGGCTTCTATTTTATCCCGCTGCAATGACAAAAGCACCAATTTACTACAGACATCTCCCCAAACACAAGGCAGGAGGGGAGGTAGGGGAACAGTTGTAGATAAGGGAAGTTTCTTGGGCCTATTTTCCATATTCTTCATCTACTCTTGGATTATGAATTCAAATTTGGTTTCTTTTTTACAATTCTTTAGATCTGAGAGTGGTTAAGACTCCTGGTTATTGCTGGCCCAGTGTGCCACACCATCCTTTGTTAATTTCCTTTCACTTTGCCAATGCCTTTGCAAATGGTTCAGTGCATTGCAAGGTGGTGCATGCCTGGGTTAGCCTCTGCCCCAGGCCCTGCCTACTTAGGTTACAGCTTGGCTTCAGACTCCATGTAACCTTGGAGGTGGGAGGTGCAATTTCTTTACTGTTCTAGCTTGTGGCCCTCTCTGAGAAACAGAAGTGGAGTTAGTTCAGTGGTGTCAGATGAAAATATATACTTCATTTAAAATTATAAAAGTTTTTATTTTATTTTTTATTTTTTTTTAGTACCGAGATTGAACCCAGGAATGCTTAACTACTGAGCCATATCCCCAGCCCTACTTTGTATTTTATTTAGAGACAGGATCTCACTGAGTTGCTTAGCACCTCACTTTTGCTGGGGCTAGTTTTGAATTTACCATCCTCCTGCCTCAGCCTCTGGAGCTGCTGGGATTATAGGCGTGAGCCACCGTGCCCTACTAGCTTTTTATTTTTTTTAAAAAATTACAAAATGTTCCCAATAATAAAAGTATATTAAAAATTTTAAAGTATACAATTTAAAGTTCATATAAAGTGTGAAATTTAAAGATTAACAAGTGATTAAAAACAACCTATGCGGGGGCTGGGGTTGTGGCTCAGCGGCAGAGCGCTCGCCTCTCACGTGCGCGGCCCGGGTTCGATCCTCTGCACCACGTAAACATAGATGCATTGCATTGTGTACAACTAAAGTAAATAAATAAATATTTTTTAAAAAAACAACCTATGCTCATTATCTAGTTTCATTACCACATGTAGAAGTATAAAGAATGGTGCCCAGCCATCAGCTGAGTGGCACATCCGTGTACCAGATACCTTTGTTACATTTGCAAAAGTTTACTCATTTTTATGCTTTTCAAGTAATTTGAGGAACTGGACTCCCAAGGTCAGGTTCTGTGATGTTTGGTTGGCGTAGGATGACACAGACAGTAGATGTAAGTAACAACTGAAGAGCAAATGTATTTGCTATGGTCTGAATGTTTGTGCCCTACCCCCATTCATATGTGGAAATCCTAAACCTTAAGGTGATGGGAGTAGGAAATATTGCCATTGGAAGAAGACTGAGGGTGGAGCCCTCATGAATGGAATTAGTGCCCTTATAAAATAGACCCAATGGAGCTCATTCACTCCTTTCATATATGAGGACACAGATAGAAGGCTGTATCTGGAAATCAGCATGTGGACCTCACCAGACACCGAATCTGCTGGCTGCTTGGTGTTGACTCCCCAGCTTCCAGAATTGTGAGATATAAAATTGTTCATAAGCTACATAGACTATGATATTTTGTTATAGCATCACGAATGGACTAGAACAATGTTGAACTTTTGTTTGATTCAAATAGCTTCCCATTCTTGTTTAGGAAGGGAAGGAAGTACCTATGGGGGAAGTGGCTACTTTGGTTCTTCTTAAGTATGGTTTGACCTACTCATAACTTCTTTTATATATGGTTTCAGCTTTCTCTGGGACTCTGAATACTTCTGGGTTCTTTTGGCAGCTTTTTCTTTGAACATCTCTCCACTTGTGTCTTGCTCTCAGTTCCTGAGTGTCTTCCTATGTCTCACATTCAAGCTCTTGAGAAGCAAAGAATTCATGTGGCCCATTGGGGATGTTGTCCCCATAAGGCAGAGGTATTGGCTAGGTGGCCTTCCCCAATGCCACCTCCTTGGTTCTTGAACAACTGGGTACTTGATTGGTGGGCTCAGCCAAAGTCTAAGCTTGGGTGCAGTCAGCTGTAATAGGATATTGTAGTTTCATGGTCAGTTCCCCAGAAGAGGCTATGAGTTTGGCAAGCCTTTGGAACATGATCAGCTTCTCTTCAAGTTACTGATCATGTTCCTGTTTTTCGTTCTGGGTGTAAATAAATGCCTTTCTCCTGTGAGTTTTTTCACTTGGGCTCTGAATCTCCCTCTTCTACTTCCCTTCTTTCTTTTGCATTTTAGTTTTCTTTTGTCAAACATATTGAATCTGTCCTCTTCTTGGCAGGGATTATTGTCACTTCTATTTATCTAAGTTGAGTGCTTTTACATCTCCTTGAATCCTTACTTTATGAAGTAGGTGTTATTATCATCTGCACTTTTTTTTTTTTTTTTTTTTTTTGAAGGAGGCAATGGAGACTTTGAGAGGTGGAGCTGCTTCCCCAAGGTCATTCCAGAGCTAGAAGTAGCAGAGGAGGGATTTCTGACTCCAGTAGTGGCCTCTGAACCCTCAGTCAGGATACTGTCCCACAATAAATTCCAAGGTCAATGCCTAGTTCTTCTGTCTAGAAAAGAACCAGTGGTAAATCAGCCCATGTGGCTTGGGAGACAGTTGAGGCTGTAGCTCAATTCTTCTATTTCTAGCTCCAGGAGAACTTTTAGGAGGTCTTACATAGTCTTGTCCCTTGCTCAATGGGATGGAATTTTCATAAGCTTTTAGGAACCTTTATTATTAGTTGGATTTTTTAGGTTTTGATTGCATATGCAATCAAAGTTAAAATTTAAAGCATGAATCAATGTTTATGGAAGACTCTGTATCCTTCTTAGGTGTTCTGCAAGCTGCTGGCTTTTGATTAAGTTCAGCAATTGGCACACAATGCTCATGGCCTTGAATTTTCTAATGTGTGTTCAGGTTCCTGCGCGTGATCTGGAGTCTCTGATTCTGTGGCCCTTGAGAGGTGACACTGGACCTGAGATGATGCTGTTACTAGATGCTGTGACACTATAATGCGGGCATCGCATGCTTATTGCTCTGAAGTTCCTAGGTTTTGGGTCATCAGCCTACCATGGAGTCTTTTAAAGACCTGCAAAGGCTGTGGTTCCTTCCTAGCACCTCTGCCTCCCAGCATATCCTTAATGGTAAACTTCCACAGAACTATGACATTTGGGCACCACTCTCTTCCTTGCAGCCCCAACCAGCCTGACTAGCCCACTCACAGATCATATTGGTAAAAGAAATTAGAGAGCAGAATGTCCCATAAAGCCATCTGGTCTCCTGCAGAGATTTAGTTCAGGTCCTTCTCTCTGGTAGGACCCACTCTCTCTGAGAGTGTCTCCCTTTCTCCTTTCCCCTTTCCTATCCCTTCTAATAAACTCATGTCTGTTATTCTGAAACAAACAAACAAATAAACAAAACAAAATAAAACAAAACTTCCAGAGATTTAGTTCTGCAAAGAGGACACTCAGATTACAACTTCAGGAAATCAAACATATAAAATTATCACAAAGAAGATTAAGTGGTCCTCAGTGATTACAGGTAGCTAAATATTCTCAATATAATTATTGGTACTTTTTCTCTTGTATCCCCCTCCCCACAATAGGAAAGTAGCCAGACTCTTTATACTGCTTTGCCTTGAGATTTCTTTCTTTTTCTTTTTTTTTTTTTCTTCTTCTTTTTTTTTTTTTTTTTTTTTGTGGTAACAGGGATTGAACTCAGAGGCACTTGACCACTGGGCCACATCCCCATCCCTTTTTTTTGTATTTTATTAGAGAGGGTCTCACTGAGTTGCTAAGTGTCTCGCCATTGCTGAGGCTGGCTTTGAACTCATGACCCTCCTACCTCAGCCTCCCAAGTGCTGGAATTACAGGCATGCGCCACCGCGCCCGGCTGCCTTGAGGATTTTTGCAGGCAAAACAGAAAGAAGCCCTCTGACCTCAACAGCTTTTCTTGCCTTTTGTAAAATCCCTTATTGCACCACAAACACAGCGGGAAGGTGGTGAATGAAGGCTTTTGGGCTCCAGGAGAATGAGGAGAGAAGAGCTACTCTCCTAAACTGGAAGGGGTCAGAAAGTTCTGTGGGTCTTGCTGGCAGTGAAGACATGTGCTTTGGTCTGTAGAACCTGGGGCTTGGTGACATAATAGAGAGGTCAATCCTGGGGAGCCTGGAGGAACCAGAGTTCCCAACCTTGGTCAAGACTCTACCATCTGCCAGTTCTACTATTGTGACTGTGTACATTTCTAGGACTCTATGTAACTCTCAGAAGGAGATTGCCCATAAGACTAAGATGGAAGTTTTCACTAATCCATGGGAAAAGGAATTGGAATTGGAAAAAAGAAAAAAATATATTTAAACACAATAAAGAACATAAAACCTTCTCCAGAAATTTTGCTCCTCAGTATTCACACAAGAGAAATGAAAATATGTATTTGCAGAAATAAAAGACTTGTACAAGAATGTGTATAGTTAATTTCTCCTTAATAGATCCAAATGTTTATCAGTAGGAGAATAGATAAACAAATTGATATCCTCATATGCTGGAATATTTCAGAGCAATAGGCATGAACTACTAATAACGACAATATGGATAAGTCTCAGAAATATACTACTCAATGAAATACACCAGATATAAAAGGACATACCATATAATTTTAATGATGCTGCTCTAGGAAAGAAAAATGTAGTCTATGATGACAGAAAGCACATTAGTGGTTGCCTTGCACTGTGGGTTGGGAAAGACCAGGGTAGAACTTTTCTGGGGTGCTGTAAATGTTGAACATTTGATTGTGGGTGGTTGTATGAGTCTATAATTTTATATAAAAACTCATTAACTATACCTTCAACCTGAATACATTTTATTTTATGTAAATCATAATAAGGTTGATTTAAAAATGAATGAACTATAGGTACATGTAGAAAAATGGATGAATCTCAAAGAGAAACCTCAGAACATTAGGCAAATTAAAAAAAAAAAAAAAAAAAAAAAAAAAAACCACAGCCAGAACCAAAGGATACAAATCAAATGATCCCATTTAGTGAAGTTTAAAAACATGGAGAATCTGTTCTCTGCTGAAGAGGAAAAATTAGCCTGTGGAGGGGACATTGTGGGGTGATGGCAATATTCTCTAGCTTCCATAGGGAGGAGTCTGCACATGGGTATTATGCATGTATTGGTAGTGAAACTCCTTGAATTGTACACTTGCTAAGATCTGCATTTCACCATCCTTAGACTATCCCTTTATGTGACTTTAGAAAAAGGACACATAGCACTTTGGGAGGCTGAGGCAGGAGGATCGCAAGTACAAAGCCAGCCTCAGCAATGGCGAGGCACTTAGTAACTCAGTGAGACCCTGTCTCTAATAAAATACAAAAAAGGGCTGGGGATGTGTCCCAGTGGTCGAGTGCCCCTGAGTTCAATCCCCGGTACCAAAAAAAAAAAAAAAAAAAAAAAAAAGGACACATATTAAAAAACAAGAACATTAAAGAGGCATATTCTTATATGTGGGAGATTATTGACTGAGTAATTTCTGTGCACTAATTCCTTCATAATGGGTGTGTAACAGCCCTTCCTAGGGCAAAGGCCAAGGTGGCTCACACTGATACTGAGAAACCACATCCTGCTGGACAGTCCTATGCTTGCCATGGTTTTTTTTTTTTTTTTTTTTTTTTTTTGTATTTGGAATTGAACCCTGGGGCGCTTAACCACTGAGCCACATCCCTATCCCTTTTTAGAGACAGGGTCTTGCTATGTTGTGTAGGGCCTCACTAAGTTGCTAACGCTGACTTTGAACTAGCAATCCTCCTGCCTCAGCCTCCCAAGCTTCTGGGATTACAGTCGTGTGCCACTGCACCCGGTTATGCTTGTCACTTGAATGCAGCCTTAGCCTAATGTTTTAGACATGTATTAAGTGAACAGAAAATAGCTGGGTGTAGTGGCTCACACCTGTACCGTGAGCAAGGGAAGCTGAGGCAGGAGGATCACAAGTTCGAGGTCAGCTTCAGCAACTTAGTGAAGCCCTGTCTCAAAATAAAAAATAAAAAAGGGCCTGGCATGGTGCATGCCTGTAATCTCAGGGGCTCGGGAGCCTGAGGCAGGAAGATTGTGAATTCAAAGCCAGCCTCAGCAATTTAGCAAGGCCCTAAGAAACTCAGTGAGACCCTGTCTCTAAATAAAATACAAAGAAGGGCTGGAGATGTGGCTCAGTGGTTAAGCAGCCCTGGATTCACTCCCCATTATCAAAAAAAAAAGGAAAGAAAGAAACATGAATGACAGATTGTCAGTTCAGCACACAGAGAAAACAAACAAACGAAGAGTCATACATCATATTCTATTATTCTCTGGAGGGATGAAGGCTACCTTTCCCAAGATCTTCTCTGAGCACATGGCATGAGGGTCATGAACCCTTAAGCAAACTGTGAACAAGAAAGAGTGGGGAGGATTTGGGGACAACTCATACTTTCTGTTATCCATCCCATTCTTGCCAGCTTCTTAGCTATTCTTTACAAGGCTTAGTCACAAGCACATATCTACATCCATCTGCCACCCACAAACATTCCTAATCCAGGCAAAATAGTTTCTTCCCCAAATATGCAAAACTCTTCTGGAAGATTAGGAATTGCTGTCTATAATTTTTTGTGCTCAGGGTTCTTTCCTCTTGGAAATGCCTTATTCAAGGCAAGGGTTCAGATCCTCCCAAAGCATTGTGGGCTCCTCGTGGTATTTAAAACTGAGATGACTTGTGTAGCCTTCCACTTCTGTGGGAGTCTTGAGTTGATTGAAGGTCATTCACACCAGCATGGGGCTTTCCTTTTTATGTTACCACCTGTCTTTAAGTATCCTACTCCTTCTGGTCCCACGGAGTGGGTGTGGGACTTATGAATCTCCTGGGCCAAAGAACAAGGATTGTCTCTGTAGTGTGCTGGAAGAGATGGTGAGCCGAGTGCCAAGAGTCACTCCCACCTGGATGATCCATGGTGAAATATGCCCTGCTCTCAATTGGCAGTCCACAACTGACACCCCCCTGGCGCTCCAAGGGAAACCAAAAGTAAAATTGATCTGAGCTTCCAAGTGACTCCCTGGAGTTTGGCAGCGAGTGCTTGTTCCTATAGAGCTGGAGATGGCTCAAACTCACATTCTCCTAACTACTTAGCACCTCCCTTGCCCTTTCTTCAATGCTGGCTTTCTTTATCTAGTCTGGGGGGCTGGACTATCTTTCAGTTGTGTATTTGAACTTTCTTTGGTCTTTTCTTAGACTAGATGCTTTGCTATGGGCTTTTATTTCTCAGGTTTCCAGGGCCTGATTTGTGTCTAGATGTCCAAGTTGGGGGCATGGTCAGTAAGGGCTGTGGAGATAAAATGCTGGAAAGACAATTTGAACATAGGAATTTGAAGGAAGGAAGGGGAAAACAGAGGAGAAAAAAGGCAAGGGAAGGAGCTGGGGTTGTGGCTCAGAGGGAGAGTGCTCGCTTAACATGTGAGGCACTGGGTTTGATCCTTAGCACCGCATAAAAATAAAATAAAGAGGGCTGGGGTTGTGGCTTAGCGGTAGAGCGCTCGCCTAGCACATGCGCAGCCCAGGTTCGATCCTCAGCACCACATAAAAATAAAGGCATTGTGTACAACTAAAGCAAATAAATAAATATAAAATAAAATAAAGATATTGTGTCCACCTATAACTAAAAAAATAAATGTTAAAAAAAAAGAAGGCAAGGAAAAAGGGGTATGTAAGATCAGTCC
The DNA here is from genome assembly GCA_025594165.1 of Tamias sibiricus. Classification (NCBI taxonomy): domain Eukaryota; kingdom Metazoa; phylum Chordata; class Mammalia; order Rodentia; family Sciuridae; genus Tamias; species Tamias sibiricus. The sequence continues at coordinate 54,241,206 of CM046659.1, forward strand.
TTTTTTGCAATATCATTTAACCCTATCCATATGTACAAGTAGAAGCAGGGACTTAATTCAGTATGTATTGTAAAACTACTCCCATAGACTGAAAAAATTAATGCAAATTTCAAAGAATATTGGGACTTGGCTGGGTGTGGTGGCACATGCCTATAATTCCAGTAATTTGGGAGGCTGAGACAGGAGGATCACAAATTCAAGGCTAGCCTTAGCAACTTAGCAAGACCCTCACAAACTTAGTGAGACCATGTCTCAAAATAAAAAAAAAAAAAGGGCTGGAGGTACTTCAGTGGTAAAGTGCCTCTGGGTTAGATCCCCAGTACACACACACAGACACACACACACACACACACACTCCTTTCTCTCACCATAAATATAATTAATCAAGTCCTGTTGAGCTTGTCTCTCAAATGTATCAAATATGTTCACCCATTTTTTGGCTTAGCTTCCACTGGTTTTAGTTCAGATTCACAGCAACTTTTGCTTGGACCATTGCTGTGAGCCCATTTCTGATGCATCATTACTCAGGGTCACCATGTGCAATCAAACAGTTTGCTATCAATCAATATTCTGCACACAGGTGCCTGGCCAAGGAAGTTAGTGGGATTGAAGCATAGCCTACATTCCTATTCTCTGGTATGGGTCTCTATCTATCTGGAGAAAGTACCTTTACAATTTGCACAAAGATTCCATTTAATCCTGGTCATATAGACCTATCCTGTCCAGTACAATAGCCACTAGCTGAATGTGGCTTTAAAATCTTAATTAATTTAAATGATGTAAAATTTAAAGTTTCAATTTTAATAACGACTGATTGGACACCACTGGTATAGCAAACTTGCAACACTGCAGAAAATTCTATTGGACAACACTGGATAGACCCTTCTTCTAAACCATTCTACACAGTTTACTAGTGTGAGCAATATTTAATGCAAATCTAAACATGCCGGTCTCTTGCTTAAAAGCCTTCAATGATTTCCACTTCCATTGGAAGCAGTCAGTAGGTGGTGAATCAATGTTGTGGGTTACAACCAAAATTAAAAACAAAATAGAAAAAAAGGAAGTACTTATAGGCTCTTTAGTACTGTTTTGTGAAATTTTTGTTTTGGTTCTGTTTATATTTATTTGTCTCTATACCAAGATGTCCACCTCTCTGTAATGTGATGTCTTTATGATGTCACTGGGTTGCAATGAAAGAAATCTTTCTAATTGTGTATGGTGAGCAAAATAGTTTCAAAAACCTGAGCTTACCAAATATGAATCTTAGCTTCCTAGCTAGGCATTTACCGCTCTCTATAAACTGATCTTTGATTAACTCTTTTCTAACTCTTAACTCTCTATCTTGCACTTATGTTGACTAATACAGAACTGCTTCTGTTTTCACCTAAAACACCTAACTTTTGTTCCTTCTTTTCTTTTTTCATCTCTGTGTCTTTACTCATTGGGAACTGTTTCCTTGCCTTGCCAATTCTACCTTCTCTTTGCTTTACCTTCTCTTTGCTTGAATGACGACTACTCATCGTGTAAGCCTCGGATTAGGAAACATTTTTGACCTGAATGCTGCTCTGCTTAGACTTTTTTTTTTTTTTTTTTTTTTAATATTTACTTATTTGCTTTAGTTGTACACAATGCAATGCATTCATGTTTACGTGGTGCTGAGGATCGAACCCGGGCCGCGCACGTGCTAGGCGAGCGCTCTACCGCTGAGCCACAACCCCAGCTCCCTGCTTAGACCTTTGATAGCATCCCACAGAGCTCTTAACAGTTTTTAATACAATCATTATTTATTTAGTTGTTCATTTCCGGTACTAAACTGAGTTCTTTCGATACAAGTACTATCTTATTGATTTTTGTATCTCAAGGAGAAACACAGTACAAACCAGCAAACTAGACACTCATTCAATAAATATTTGTTCAAAGAATAAATTGGAGAATGAAGGACAAATCAATCAACTGTGTGGACAACCCAGGTGCGACGCAGACTCCGGCCATCAGAGGGCGCCGGCGCGACTGGAAGGGTGCGCAGGCGCGCTGGGAAGGCGGGCGCCGCGGTAGCGGCGGCGGTCGTGGCTGCGGCCGGGGGAAGTGAATGGTTTTACCCAGAGGGCCCTGCGCTGCCTTTCTCCGCTGGCACCGCCGCCGCTGCCAGCTCCTCCTCCCCGGCCATGGCGTTCACGTTCGCGGCCTTCTGCTACATGCTTGCGCTGCTGCTCACCGCCGCGCTCATCTTCTTCGCCATCTGGCACGTGAGTAGCTGGGGTCGGGGGGAAAGAAGGCGAGGTGGTGGCGCAGCTCCCTGTACCTCCGGGCTTGCGGTCCGGGCAGTGCCGGCTCCCGGAGGTCCGCGCACTGGGGATGGGGCCGGGCGGCGCGGGCCGCGGGTGCGGGGTTTGCGCGCGCTCTCCCGCGGGCGGGGGCTGCGGTTTCATGAGAGCCCCGGCGTGCGGTCGCGGGTGGATGCGCCCGCCGTGTTAGGGGCGCAGGCCGCACCCCGCTACTCTTCTCAGGCTGGGTGGGGCGATCGCGGTGCCAACGGGCCCTGCGGGACAGCGCCAGGCTCGCCTACCCTCTGCCGGCCCGCGTTCCCACATCCCGGGAGGATGTCAGGTGCGCACAGAGCGTGATATGTACTTAACGTCAAGTTTTCTGAATTTTTATTCTTGGGTAGATAGTCTTTCTAGGGTTTCCGCAGGAGCATGGCCAAAATGGGATAATTATAACCTATTTTTAGATGAATTTCTAACTCTACTTTTCAGCACTTGGTGGGTGCCTTTCAAGCAGAATCATCATTTTTAGGAACCCTATTTCCTGGTGAACTTTGATGCAGGTTGGATCGATTGCTTTGTTAACTGCATCTCCAAGCTTTCCCACTAAATCATACTTTGTCCGGGAGAGTTTCTGAAGAGACAGTCTTCCAAACCACCCCTGTATTCAGGGTAGCTTGATTTAGTAGAGGGAATTTTAATTAGATTTTGAAATGCTCAGAAACCTTAAGCTTCTGAAGAACAGTTTTATTTCTGTTACTTGCATCATGTTGTAGTATAGAAGCACATCCTTATTGGGCCCTATAAGGAACAAGTTTTAAGTTCACTGTGACATAGTTCTACAAAAGACTTTTTAAAAGGGTTTCTGTTTTTCTAGCACAAAATTAGCATTGCGGACTTTCTGGAAATAATTTGTTTCATGTTTGCTTTTGTCTTCCCCCATGTTCTAGTACCTTCTGGAATATTCGTATTCATTTGAATGATTGAGCATGTTCACTCTGATGTCAGGTTTTATGATGACCATTGCTATATCTTGTGAGACTTAGAGGGACAGAATGGTTAAATGGCTGCAGTATCATATGCAAAATAAAGCCTCAAAGGTAGAGGGCTATCACATCCCTCACCTTTTGCTAAACAGTGTGTTTTTACTTATTTAGAACCTCCTGCTTGTGTACCACATGCATAGGTTATTCACAGTATCATAAGTAATTGCTACCTAAAAATCTTGTCATTAGGAACCAAAAGCTTAAAGAGCATCGCATCTTACGATTCTCTGAGAGACTGAGGTAGGAGGATATCAAGGTAGAAGCCAGCCTCAGCAATTTAGGAAGGCCCTCAGCAACTGAATAAAACCATGTCTCAAAAAATAGAAAGGGCTGGGAAGCCGGTCATGGTGGCACGCTCGCCTGTAATCCTAGCACTTGGGAAGCTTAGGCAGGAGGATCGTGAGTTCAAAGCCAGCCTCACTAATGGCGAGGCACTTAGCAACTCATTGAGACCCTGTCTCTGATAAAATACAAAAAGGGCTGGGGATGTGGCCCAGTGGTCGAGTGCCCCTGAGTTCCATCCCTGGCACCAAAAAAAAAAAAAAAAGGGCTGGGGATGTAGCTCAGTGGTAAAGCGCCTGTGGGATCAGTCCTCAGGACCAAAAACCAAAACCAAAACCAATATAATATGAGATGCCAACTAGCTCTGCCTTAGCTTCTGATGAAACTAAGATGTGTGGTTCCCTTCCATCTATAGACATGGCTTTAAATCACTTTCTGCTTGATGGGTGTTCCTTTTTTCTAGGATGATGGAGAGTCATAGAAGAGAGCTATGGATAGCCTTTTTCCATGTTTTTACATTTTTTAAAACCAGGTTGTATTTGACTTATGGAAAATCTGACCTGCACTTTTTAAAAATGGGTGATTTAGTTTCAGCTTTGAAAGGAATGTGTGTCAGGATGAAATAGATAATTTTAAGTCCTCTTATAAAATTTTTAAAAATTTGTGTCACAAATTAGTAGAGAACTTTTATGCTTAGGGATTTCTTAGTTCAGAGAATTACTTCATCCTTTTGAAAACAGTTTAAAATAAATGCATATTTAAAATTTTTCTATTTCTCATATAACCTTGTTTTCTAAGATAGTTTAAATATCTGCTCTGTGTAACACAGATTTGGAGGTCCAGGTGGTTCAAAAGCCAAAAATGGCAGAAGTTATTCTTTCAGGGCATTTATCAAATTTGAAGATACCTTGAATTGTGTGCTTTGGCATCTTTAAAGGTTTATCTGTTTTATGCTTTTACACTCTGTGAAAATTTTTGTGAATGTTTTTGTTCAGTTGCACAGGTATAAAAGGTTTAAAAGCCATAAGATTTTAAAATATTTTCAGAAGAGTTTTGAAAATTCTTAGCATATAGCACTCAGAAATCCATTCAGCAACTTACTCAAAAGACCCTGAAGTCACCTGAAGAAAATGTCCAATTAAAAAAGTTAGTTTTAAAGATAAGTTTTGTATTCATTTGCTATAAAGTTGAATATTGTTATAAGCAAGTAATTGAACTATTGCAATCATAGTCTTCATTTTGAACTTTTATTAGTAAAGTACATTGGGGATATATCACAGCTAATAGCATGTAACTGACCAATATCCATAACTAATCAGAAATTGTTTTCTTCTAATTACACATTTGTACGTTTAACTTTTATTTATGTTAGAAGTCATTAGCAAAGGAAAATTGCACTGAACTTGGTGGTATGTATCTGTAATCTCTGGGACTCAGGAGATGAAGCAGGAAGAATGTACGTTCAAGGCCAGCCTCAGCAACAGTGAGGCCCTAAACAACTTAGTGAAACCCTGTCTCAAAATAAAATGGGTTGGGGGTATACCTCAGTGTCAATCCCCAGTAACGAAAACAGAAAACCCCTTTTGGTGAATTCTGTACCTTTTCATATAATTAGCATATTTTTTTTTCCTTTACTTTTTTACCCTCCTTCCATTCAACAAATGAACAAATTTATTTAACACTTAAATATGTGTGAATGAATGATTTTTTTGAACACTTAAATATGTGCACTATAAAACATAGGCCTATAAAATATAAGTATTATTTTATATTTTAGGTCATGGTACATAGTAGTAGAAAGTCTCTGCTCTCCTGGAGATTACTTTTTTTTAGTTGTAGATGGACAGAATGCCTTTACTTGGTTGGAGGTTTTTTTTTTTTTTTTTTTTTAAAGTGGTAGATGGACACTATATCATTATTTATTTATGTGGTGCTGAGGATTGAACCCAGTGCCTCACATGTGCAAGGCAGGTATTCTACCTTGTTTTTATTACAGCAGATTGATGAATTTTATAAAATTCTAGAGATTAAAAAAATTTCTTTTTTAATAAAACTAAGAACTTTAGGGAAATAAGCAGATTAAAAGCTAGAAATATTATAACTCTGTTCATCACTGATAATATTGAATAACACTATCTTATATCTATAATACTATTCCTAAACCACCAGGGGGAAGATAGATAGGTAGGTTAGGTTCCAGTGACCTGTGGGTGACCAGTGGCAGCAACTAAAATAAAATAGCTCCCTCATACACCTGCTGCTTTGGTATAAAGCCTCTATTGGTACATTTTGACTTTGAAGTTCTGTGTTTTAGTAACCCTTAAGGTTAAAACCATATTATTCCATAGTATGGACGAAAATATTCTTAGAAATTTATGTGTTTGGGTACAAATGGTTATAAACTGAAGTGTTTGAGTCCATCTCAAGTGTCCCTCTAAACACTGTGATGGGGGAGGGGCATCGTCAAGTACAGATATTTAAAAATGATCCTCCTTTCTGTTCAGTGGGATAAACAAACGTATACATAGATACTATTCTTCAGTGTGAGAAATGCCATGTTGATAGCCTTGTAAACATGGAATTGTAGACAGAGATACAGTTATTTCTATGCAAGGGAGTTAGGAAAACCTAGAGAGGGAGGGGTCTATACAGGAAGAGGGGTTTTTAGAATAAAAAGAAGTTTGTATGAATAGTTGTGTAGGTGAGGGAAAGTTCATTTCAAATTAAAAAACAAAAAAACCTTGAACAGAGACATGGAAGAAATTGAAAATTAAAGACTTATCACAGTGCTATCAGATCTTTATATTAATACTTTATATTAATATTATTATCTTTTGTGTGTGTGTGTGTGTGTGTGTGTGTGTGTGTGTGTGTGTGTGTTGGGGGGTACTGGGTATTTAACCCAGGGTGCTCTACCATTGAACTACATCCCAGTCCTTTAAAAAAATTTAAATTTTTTTTTTTTTTTTTTTTTTTTTTTTAGATAGGGTCTTGCTAAGTTGCAGAGGTTGGCCTTGAACTTGAGATCCTCCTGTTCTGCCTCCTGACATAGCAGGTGACATACCAGGCATATGTCGCCATGTCCAGCTACTTAACAGATCATTTTAATAGTCGTGACATAAAAATGTTAACTAGTTCTTTAAATTTGATTCTGGTTCTTCTATTTTTTAGCATATATTGAAGTTACTGTAAATTTGGTACCTGTAAATGCACTTTTGCTTTATTTATTCAATAATTATTTGACAATGGGGCAGGTTTGTTGCTGCCTTTTAATGAAGTGAATGGTTCTAACTTTTTACATTTTATTTTAGATTATAGCATTTGATGAGCTGAAGACTGATTACAAGAATCCTATAGACCAGTGTAATACCCTGAATCCTGTAAGTTATAATATAGGATTTATCTTTAGATTATTAAAATGTATTTGCTTTTAACTTGATATATTTTGAAAATGGCCAATATTCTCAGTAGCATGATATATTTGTATGTTTTGAAGTAGGCAGAATTTGAAAAATATTCTTTTCCTGTCATGCTTGACTATTCTGACGATTATTAATCTACTGGTGATCTTGTCAGCTGTCATACTAACATTCTTCCAATCTGCTTTTTACATTGTCGGCCAAAGACAGTTGAAAAGGTCAAAAAGATTAAAAGAGTCAAAATTGCACTAAAGGTGTGTACTGCTTTTTAGTTTAATGTTTTAATTCTGCATTCATTTCATGGGGAGGGTTAGGGCATTTGTATTTGTACTATTCTGTTCAGTGTGCTTGTTCATATGCCTGTTGAGGTTTATGATTTCATGAACTTTATGTTTTATGCAAATGTTTGCTTGCTGGCCCAGTCAAGTAGGGAAAGCTGTTAAATGCTTATGCATTTTTTTAAATTTTATGTTATGGCCATAGGCACATCTATATTAAATTATTTGGTGCTGTATTTGGAAGTTGGTTAACATAAAATGACTTAATAGATTTTGAGTTTATTTGTGGTTTGTGTCTTATGAGGTAGTATACAAATGTAGTATAGATTCACCAGCCATATCTAGTTTTATCTGTGGTTATGTATGTTTTTGAATAAATTAGTTTGGTCTTTCAATGGATGTTTATTTAGAGACTTTCAGGTAGATAGCTCTTTTCTGGAATCTTGTAGTAATGCTGTCCTTTGGACTCTACAGATGCCTGAACTTTGAAAATAACAATTCATATACTACTCTAAATTTCTTATCCTAAGTTCTGAGCTGTGGATTTAGTAATAATATGGCCGTTATGGTTAGGGGCTTTTGTATACATATATTTTGCTTTATTTAGGAGTCTTCTTTAATCTCTAGGTTTGATTTTGCCTGATTGGTCAGAAACTGAAAAGTTGTTTTTAAGAAAGCAGTGGGTGTATCTTCAAGTAATAGAAAACAGTAATTCATCTTTAAAAATTACTTATTGAAGGTGAGTGAGAGTTTGTGTAGACTGTAGTTATGTCAAACTCTAATGCTCTAGAATAGTAGAGCATCTATAAACTCATTTGGCTGCTTTCTTCTTATAAATGTGAATGATGGAATAGATTTCTAGTTTGTTCTTAGGGCACTGTTATAGTAAGATTTTGATGTAAGTACAGTTAAAAGTTTTAACTTACTAGCTGTTTCTCTGTTCTTAGGAAACAAAACATGAGATGATGACTCTCCTGATTGGAAAGTACTGTGTATCGTAAAACATTTTTACCTTAGTAATTGAAACTAATTGCTACCAAGATATTAAGACTCTGAAATTTCTCATTTTGCTTAATAGCATTGTATGACCTTTGACTTTGCATTACTTGAAATAACCAAATGATGATGAGTGTATTAAATAGCTGAAATCAGCTCAGCACTTTGCTGGGTACCAGGCTCTGTGCTCATAAGCACATTCTCTGGATTTCTTTTCACATTCAGTTTTCATGACAATCTTAATAGGTAGGTGTATTGTTATTTTCATGATTAGGACCCTTAACTGAGCTGCTTTGTGAGGTTGAAGCATGTTGCTGAAGGTTACACAGCTAAGGTAGAGACCAGAATTTGAACCCAGACAGCCTGATTTTTTGAAGCTGAAGTTCTTGTGTTTTCCTAATTTGCTGTAACTTAAGAGGGACTAATTTCATTTTAATACATAATGTCTGATTTCTGGCTTTTCTTAATGGAAATAAATTCTCACTAAGAAAAGACATGTGCTAGGGGACATGATGATTCTGTAGGATGTCTGAAGGACGCACAAGTTGCATTTTGGATAGGGTGCCGATAATTGGCTGAACAGCAGTGCATCTGACAGTTTTCCCTATTTAAGTTTGTTTTGACAGTTCTGCCAAAGTATGGGGGAAGACAAATATTATTTTTTAAAATGTGAACTTTATAACAGGAGAATATTATGTTTTTGCATGTTTTAAGTTCTATCATTTCAGCCATATTTGCATGAGGTATTTTTTACCTGGATACTAGTTTTTGTGTACACCTTGGTTCCTAAGTAGAAAAATGTTTGTGATACTTGTGGTGAAATTTTATCATTGTAGAAGGACTGGTTTTTGTGAGAAGTGTGTAATATGTTTCAGGACTCTTTGAGGAGAAGGGAAGAAGTGAAATTTGTTTCCTATTTCATGTTTAACTGGTAGAGTCACAATTACCTTTTTAACAGTCTTATTAAAATTATTTAAGTGCAATGGGAGTCATCCTGATTTCAAAATTATTCTTTCTCCATACCTCAGTCTGCAAGTGTAGGGCAAAACCTTGCAAGATAATTTGTATTGTTAGGTATCAGTTAATTTTAGAGTGAAGTAGACTTTGTTATATTTTATCCTGTAATTTAAATAAGTATTATAAAAGCAACTTTAATGGTGCTCCTAATGTGTAATTTTCTTGGTCTGTTCTCGCTGTAGTTGTTTGATTTCAAAGATGTCCTGTGGACACTTGTTTAGAGAACTTTGATCTCAAATAGATGCTGGCTTAAAGATTTGTTTACTTATATGCAGAATTTACCTTTGTTATTTATTATATTGCCTAAGTTTGAAGAGAACATCTGGCTAGTGGCATAGATAAGTTGATTTTTACCAAGATTTCATTTAAGGTAGTAGTCATTAAATAGTGCATTCTAGGACTATAGCACGGTGGCAGAGCACTTGCCCAGCATGCATGAGGCACTGTGTTTCATCTCAAGCACCACCAAAAAAAAGTTTACTATAACTTTCAATTGGAAAGTTTGGGAGTGAGTGTTAGAAAATGGACTTCAATATATGGTGTAATTATTATCATTTCTATAGCCACGATTTCCCTTCAGGAAAGATCTGATTATGTGGAGAATTCATATGATTTTCACTTGGTATGAAATGAACATTTGTGAAACTGGCTTTATAGCTGTGACTTTGGGAGATATTTTTGGCTGAAACATGCAGTGAAAGGTTTTGGGTCTTTTTATTTAACAAAATCATTAGTCTGAAATCTTTGGGATGAGAAAGATGATTTAAAATAAAGCAATAAGTCTTGGTCATTTTCTAAAAAGCACTTTGCCTGAATTAATTTTTCTCACTCAATACTACCTACTACTTATGCTCTTTCTGAGTTCTGAACTTCTTTCTCCTTGTCTTCTGCCATGTAGCATTTTGCTGGCAAGCAGGAGTAAAGGAACTGAAAGGCAATGTAAGGATGAGAATTTAGGAACCTGGAAAATTCTAATTTCATGTTTAAAAATTCAGTCTTTTCCCTCCTACATTGCAGAAAGCACATTGTTTGCATTTGTGCATATTAGTGTTCCTCCCCCCTGACTGTGCTGAGATTATTGGCTGGTTGGCTTTCCATTAAAAAATTACTTTTGTGGTAATGTGATGTGATTTGCTAGATATTGTACATGTAGCATTCCTGGTTTTTGTTAAAGGCTGAAAAACACTAATGTACAAACTTCTAAAAGGGAGTTTTGTTTTTGTGGGTTTTTAAAAAATCATGTTGCATGTGATCAGATAACTCATTTTTTTATTTTTGTCATTTTTTGAGTGGTGGAAATAGAAAGTATTCCAACTGACTAGTAACTGAACAACCCTGATGGTAACTTTAATAATTTAATCTGCTGCTGTAAGAATTTGAGTTTTAAATTTTAAGTCATATCTTACTCGTTTAGTGCAAACTATATATCCTCTGGTCAGTTTGCTTGTAATTCTGCTTTTGATAAAAAGCCAATGTGGAGATAAAGCTCTAGTAGCATCTTTCATTTCTGATTCTAAGAAAACAGTGCTTTTTTTTTTTTTTTTTTTTTAATAGAAATTTGGTTTCCACCTGGTTTTCAGATTAGCAGTTCATCTACTGCCAAAGTATTTTCGTAACGGGCTTATATTTTTCTTCCAGCTTGTACTTCCAGAGTACCTCATCCATGCTTTCTTCTGTGTCATGTTTCTTTGTGCAGCAGAGTGGCTTACACTGGGTCTCAATATGCCCCTCTTGGCATATCATATTTGGAGGTAATATTTAGATATACTTTTTATATTTTTCCTAATTAAATTTTAATTATACTGTGAATTATATTCACCTAAAAGACAGTTGAAAATTAGTATTTATTTTTAAAAATATCAAGTGAGTTAACAAATAACTTCACTACTTCTTACGGAGCTTACGTCATTACCTCTTAGAGGGATTTTTTTAAATAGATGAGGTGTGATTTACATATAGTAATGTGCACAAGTCCAAAGTGTACAACTTAATGAATTTTTGTGTATTCATACACCTGTGAAACACCACACAGATCAAGACATACAGCAGTTTCAGCCTCCAGAAGACTCCCTTGTGCCAGGCAGTAACTCCCACACCTGCCAAGACCACTGACTTCTATCTACTTAGATTAGTTGTGCCTGTCTTTAAACTTCATGTAAATAAAAATATACAGTGCATTTCTTCTTTCACTAAATTTACTTTGACTTTATAAAACATTTATATACTTATAGAAAATAACCATATTTTATAACTTCGAATGCTCTTATCTACCCTGTATGGAATTATTGTTTTTTTGGTACTGGGGATTGAACCTAGGACCACTCAACCACTGAGCCACATCCCCAGCCTTACTTTGTATTTTAGTTAGAGACAGGGTCTCACTGAATTACTTAGCCCCTCGCTGTTGCTGAGGCTGGCTTTGAACTTGCAATCCTCCTTTCTCAGCCTCCTGAGCCGCTGGGATTACAGGCATGTGCCACTTCACCCAGCTGGAATTATTGTTTTTTTGCTTTAAATAGGCAAGCCAAAATCTCGTTGCCTTTGATTTTAGAAAGTATACACTAACGAAATATTTAGGAGCAAGGTGGTATCATGTGTGTACCTGATTCTGACATGATTCAAAGAAAAAGGCACTCATGGTTAGAAGTAAAATGAGAAAGAGAAGGATAAAGCAGGTGAGGTAAATGGGAATGTTTGGACTATTTGAGTGAAGGATTCTTATACACTTTTATAAGTCTAAAATTATAGCAAGATAAAAAAGTTGAAAGAGAAGGACCTGGTTTCTTTTTCACAGTTACTTATATTTTTTTTGCATTTTTGAAAATGCAGATACTACATGATTGGTTTAGCTATCCTGTTCTGCTTATTTAGGGGCTCCAGTTTTAAAATTAAGATGATAAAGGAAAGAATTGCTCCTATAAGTAAGTTTGCTTCCCTATCTGACCTCCTCTCATTGTAACAAAATGTTTGAGCAGAAAAATCCTCCTTCCTGTCCTGAAGGTTTGCTGCCCTATCTGAGTGGCTAATGGACTGTGTTTATTCCAGGTACATGAGTAGACCAGTGATGAGTGGACCGGGACTCTATGACCCTACAACCATCATGAATGCAGATATTTTAGCATACTGTCAGAAAGAAGGATGGTGCAAGTTAGCTTTTTACCTTCTAGCATTTTTTTACTACCTGTATGGGTAAGTTTAAATATTAAAATGAAAATGATTTTACTGTGCTGCCTAAGAAGTTTGTAGGCATTATGGTTTTACTTGAAGAATAACTCAGTGTCTTGGATGGTGATAACTGGTAATAAAACAGTGCACACCAGCAAATTTTCACACATTCAAAGAAAAATACACAGGTACATGTTAAAGCAGCAAATTGGCATGCAGAGATACTGCTTCCTAAATTTGCAGACATATTCAACTGGTAAACAATAGTCCTTGTTCTCCATGGCAAAGTGATTGTATTGAGAAGATAAGACTGTGCAAATTTGCAAAATAAGTATTTCTACCTGATTTCAGTATCTCTCTAGACATAATGTTTAATATTTTTGCCTTGCCATTCTTTATAAGTAGTACGCTCTACCCTTTATTTTCTGGTTTGCTTGATCTGAATGGGACCAGCAAAATAAACAGTTCTACACTACAGTTGCAGTAACAAATTTTTCTACTTTATACTGTGGTGGACTTATCCTCTAGGTTGGGGATTCTTATCTTTGGTACTATTGATATTCTGGTCTGATCATTCTTTACTGTGGGAGGCTGCCCTGTAGGTGGTAGGATGTTTAGCAGCACCCCTGACCTTTACTTGCTAGAGGCCACTCTACTCATTCCCCCAGTTGTGAAAACCAAAAATGTGTCTGGACATTGCCAAATGCCCCATGGGGCAAAAGTGCATTGGTTGAGAACCATTGTTCTAGGGGTACTGTAAGTACAGTCAAATGACTGCTTGTTAATACTAGAAAAGGAGATACTGTTAAGTGTGGAATTAGAATTTTTCTTTAAGCTATATAAATATATTGGAGAGGGCTTTTCCACTGGTTTTCAAAGTATTTTTTAAAAATATCAATGTAAGATGAAATTGTTGAAATAATATATTAAGTTTCCATTCCCTCTCCTTTTTTGTGAAGTATTATCCTATAGGTTTTTTCATGTTTTTCTTTACATCACTTAAGGTTTAGTCATAGGAAAACATGAATGAAGTGTTAGATTGAAATTTAGGATAAAGTTGTTTCAGAGGTTATGATTGAGAAAATGAATATCCTTTAGTGCATCTATAGATGTTGATTATATATGAAACAAAGATAGTGAAAAGTTCTGAACAGTGTAATTTCATGTGTTCTTCTAATTTCCTGTTAATTTTCACTTTTTAAGTTTCTATAACAATGTCTGGAACACTGCTGGCATGTAGTAGGTATTTAAAATATATTTGTTGAAGAAAGAAAAAATGGATGTTGAATAATAAAGTTGGAGATGTGCAGTTGTGGAAAATATTCACCAGGATATGGTAGCACTAGAACATTGTTCGGTTTTAAAACTCATTTACCAGGTTTTCTCAACTCCTTGCTTTATATTTCCATTTAGAGATATGAATATGCTTTCTAAACCATGCCTCTCTGCCTTTCCCACATCACACTTTATGTAGAGTTGCTCTTGGACTTTTTAGGCCTAAATCAAATCCTTATTACTGCCTTTTATTTTGTTGGTTTGCACCCTTTTTAAACCATGTTTCTACTGCTTAGAACCCTTCCCACTAGAGAAAGACTGTAAGCAATAGGCTCTAATGGGAATGTTCCTCAATTGACCATTCCCTTCTATAAAATGGGAATAATAATACCTGCCTCCTAGGACTGCTTGGACAATTAAGTGAGATAATGCATATGAAGAACCTGACAAGCCCAGCACAAAGTGAGCTCTCCAGAGATGCTTATTCCTATTATTAGACTCAACTCCAGAGAGTGTGTTTTAGATTGCTTCTCTAAGCTTGGATCCCTATTAAGCTTTCAGCTGTGCTGTTCTGCATGCTAAAATTGGAAAGGAAATAGGGGACAACTATAGCACATGCACTGAGCCAAGTCGTGTTAGGCAAAAGTCCATAAATGTAAATTAAAATCACACTGAACTTGTCATTAGTCTTTTCATTTTCTCTGATGGTATGGTACCACATACTAGTTTGCTATTTAAAGCATGCTCAACTTTTTTGTGCTCTAAATTTTTATAATTAGGAATGTTTGAATTAATAGCTCCTCTTCTTCTTTTCAGCATGATCTATGTTTTGGTGAGCTCTTAGACCAACACACAGAAGAATTGGTGCAGATAAGTGCATGCAACAGCCACCAAATGAGGGGATTCTATCCAGCAAGATCCTGTCTGTTTCCAAGAGTAGCCTATGGAATCTGATCAGTTACTTTAAAAAAATGACTCCTTATTTTTTAAATGTTTCCACATTTTTTGCTTGTGGAAAGACTGTTTTCATATGTTATACTTGGATAAAGAATTTAAATGGAATTATGTATAAATTAATATAAAATGATTACCTTTGGTGTTGACAGGTTTGAACTTGCACTCCTTAAGGAACAGCCATAATCCTCCAAATGATTGCATTAATTACTGACTGTCCTTAGTCCATTGGAAACTTTTGTTTATAGGAACTTGTAGGGCCCATTTTGGTTTTATTGAAATGCCATTTAATTATAAATTAGCTGTAGCTATCAGGTGCTTTTGATGAATTGAAAATATGTATCTGACTTTTGGGAAACTGTATAGGTTTCCTCATTTATCATGTAGATGATTATATATGGATACATTTACAAAAATAAGAAGAGTGGGAATTTTTCCCTTCAACTTGAATATTATCCCTGTATATTGCATGAATGAAAGATTTCCCATATTTCCATCAGAGTAATATACTTGCTTTAATTCTTAAGCATAAGTGAACGTGATATAAAAATATATACTGAATTGTGAAGAATGCATTTAAAGCTATTTTAAATGTGTTTTTATTTGTAAGACATTACTTATTAAGAAATTGGTTATATTATGCTTACTGTTTTAATCTGGTGGTAAAGGTATTCTTAAGAATTTGCAAGTACTTTAGATTTTCAAAACTGAATGAGAGAAAATTGTATAACCATCCTGCTGTTCCTTTAGTGCAATACAATAAAACTCTGAAATTAAGACTCATTTTCAGTGCATTGTTTTAAAGATTACAAATAGCTATTCCTCACATTTGCTTGATCCATATTAGAGACATATGACTATCATTGGGGAAAAAAAAAAAAAAAAAAAACCAGAGTATTATTACATTGTGGTTTTTCTAAAAATATCATTCCCAGATCTAAAAAGGAAGATTTTTAAATGGCTAAGCACGTTATCTTCTATTGTCATTTGAGAAGATTCCTAACTATTGATGGTGCAGCATTATCCTTTCTCTTGCCAATTTAAAAAAATATATATTGTGGAACTTAAAATATTTAAAATTTTGTTTTCCTTTTTGAAATGGCTCATTTTTTAAGGTAAAATTACACGTAAATTTGAATATTTGCTGCTTTTCACAAAGAAGGTAAATTATGGCTAGTATGCTTTTGTAAGCATTCTTGTGGTTTATTTGGGATGAGAAAGTTAAAGCAATGGAAAATAATGTAAGTGGTTCAGAAGTTTATTGAGCATAAGATCAAAGGAAGATAACCAATATGTGGAAATTCCCAGAATGACCAAGGGAGTTTATGGATGTTGTGGAAGTCTGATTCTAAGAACTTCTTTTATTAGTTGCTATTTTATTCTGTACAAGTGAAAAAATGCTTGGAAATAATGCTTCTTCACTTTTGTGAGAGAAAATTAACATTTTGGGATTGGATAATTGGGGTGAATACATTGAAGAAGAGAATGTAGAATCAGAAGAGTGAGAAGAGTCAAACCATTTCATAACAAGGAAAAAGCTTTAATGACCTTTTAATTTATAGTCTGGAGAACCACTAAAGGGAGCTGACTTTTTCAGTTTGTGCAGTAAATTATTTACTGAGCACTTGCTAGGCACTGAAGATTCATGCATTCATTTAGTTTCTAATCCATTTAATTGTACCAGCATCTACTCTTCCCTCTTCTCCCCCCTTCCCACTCCCCCATAAGTACTTTTGATTATGGAAGACCTGGCCAAGTCTACATTACAGATAGATTTCCTGGGACTGTAATTTTAGTATCCCTTTCAAGGTATTTTCATGAACCCTTGCTCTTAGCAAATACTACTTTGTTTTATAAGTTTTAGCAAAATCCTTGTAATAATCTATAATCTTCTCCAGGATTAATGCACAGTTTCCTGGTTGGAAGCCATGTTTTCATGCTGTCAAAATTCTATGTCCTCATCTGAATCCTCACAGATCTCCACAATGAGGTTCATCCATTTCATTGGTATATTTGTTAGTGCCTAGGCAAAGTTAGTGATTAGAAGATTGAGCCGGGCATGGTGGCACACGCCTGTAATCCCTGCACTTGGGAGGCTGAGGCAGAAGAAGCATGAGTTCAAAGCCAGCCTCAGCAATGGTGAGGCACTTAGCAACTCAGTGAGACCCAGTCTCTAATAAAATACAAAAAAGGGGCTGGGGATGTGGACCAGTAGTCAAGTGCCCCTGAGTTCAATCCCCGGTACCAAAAAAAAGAAAATGATTGAGTACCTGGATGTTTTAATAGTAGCTGCTCACTTTTGCCTTTTTCATTTTGTGAAAGCAGAAAAAAAATACATCTGACAGTATTCTACTGGCTCATTTCCTTGCCCTGAATTGGATTTGTTATCTTCTTTGTTTGGGATGGTCCTAGCTTTACTTCTGTTGTTCCTATAGGTTCAGCTGAGGCATAGTTAGCCCAGATTTATAATCTTTCCAGTTTATATCAAATGCTTACTCTTAATTTTTTCCTTATTACAATTACTTTTGATATTATGTGCTTCATTTTATCTTTATGAACTCAGTAGCTCTCAGATAGCATTTTCCCTATTTACACCTATCTTATTGTGTGTAGTGTAACTACATTTATAGCTATTACCAACACCTTTTTGTTGCTATGGATGCTACAGAGTCTCTTGAATTAAAAGTCTTATCAATATAGTCTGTTTAGCAGTTATTCTGTTGAGTAATACTATACCATGATAATAGGTTACTTTAGTACTGAGTAGACATAGGGGCAGAAACTATTGAATACCTGTTTCTAAATGTTACTAATGACATTTGATGGTTTTCACAATGCTTAACTGATCCCCCTCACTCCTCATTTCAGAGTAAAGGAGAGTTTTGCACCAGGCTATAGAGAAACTGCTGATAAGAAGTTTGAGTTATTTTTAATGGGAAGGGAAAGTAATCGGAAATGAACAGATAAATCTCTTTTGAATTATATTTGAGTAATAGTAAAACGTGATAATGATCTCTTCTCAGGCAACAAAGTACAGGGCAGTTTGCTGCATGATTGTCTTTGAAAGTCTGTTCAGTGTTTTTCAACTTGAGGACCATTCATGCTAATAGCTTGAAGAGAAGCAGAGCTCTTCTCTGCTCCCTAAATCAACATACTTTGAAGGTTTGTCTAATATTTGCATAGAAAGGAAATAAAACTATGTGTCAAAATACTTTTCTTTGTATAACACTTCTCTAATTATATATTTATGAATAGTGGTCATATAATATTATTGCCATGGAGCAACTAGTGACATCTGCATATCTTTTCTACCCTGCATGGGTGAGCTTTCATTTTAGGTGTGAATATATCACAGCATTATATTAAGCCCATTGAAATAATGATTTATATTAAAAGTATACATCCAATTATATCATTTAACATCCACAAGTATCTCTCAATTGTATAGTATAATTGTAAGTCAGAAATTTTGATGGCAAAAATATTTTAAAACAATTTCCCTCATTTTAGAGAGGAAAGAAAAATATTGGTACCTTGTCTAGCATTGTTCATAAAAGTACTCATGTACATCCTTTCTGAAAACTATTAGTGTTAGTCTCAAATAATTTGTAAGCTCTTTGCTCAAACCCGTCATTGGTCAGACCAGTGGCTAGAAAGTCTCTGATACTAGCAGTATAACTTACAGAAGATGGTTCTGAACTAAGACCCCAGAGTGATGCCAAGAGAAAAAGTATTGCTCTATTTCTGGATATATTGACTATATTTCTTACAACAAATTTACTTTGACTAACATTCAGAGTTCTAAAGATAAAAGTCTAAAAAAGAAGTAAATAACTTTTTGTTTTGTAAAATAGTATTAACCATGTAAAGGGATATCAATCAGCAGGGTTGGAGTGAGGCTATTGTTCTGGATTAATGTTCTCAGTGCACATTGTACAAGTATGGAAGACGCTGACCTGTAAAGGAATGAATTGCATCTTATATATGTTAATTATATTGTATAATGCTTTTTCTAAATATTACAATTTCTTTGGATCATGTTTATGTATTCTGGAGAAGTTTCTTAAATGGATTGATAATTAGATAGACCCTAAAAATACAAAGAAAAACAGAAAATGTGGTTAGCTCTCTATGTTCATGATTTGTTAAAATCTTAAGCTTGGTGGTGCTGTATCACTGTCCAAAGAAAATGCTCTTAAGTAGCCCTACCTTACTCCTTAGAGCTGGTTATTTTGCTTTTGTACATTTAATAAAAACAGTCTCAAATATTTCTTTGTGTAGTTCATGGATAATGGCTGAATCTCTGTGTTAATTAATTTCAAATGCAGCTAACTCTGGCTTGTGTCCACCTCTCTCACCCATTGTTTTGGGGGCTGTCACATAGTTTGGGCAGAGAAAATACTTTTCCTAGAATATTAGAATTACATGTTATTAAACTTGACAATTTTATTTCAGAATAGTGTCATGCCATGTTTCTTCATTGTGGAATAATTGATGTTTTCTATATACTTGGCATTGAAATAATTTAATCAAGCATTTTTGAATATAGAAGGCTTAATATGCAGTTATAGAAACTGAAATGCATGCACTTTGAAAATTCAATTGATTATTAAAGGATTTGATTAATCCATGCCAATATTTTCCCTAGTGTTCATGAGTAAGCTCTGTATTTATATGGGGAGATTGGTAATGTTGGGATTTGTAAATGTTGGTTTTAGTCTAAAGTATTACAGCTATTAGGATTTTAAATTGTACTGGTTGTAATACAAAAATCATGAAGGCCAATCTATTTATTGTTGCAGCCTGTACACTTAACGCTAGCAAACAAACAAAAACTGCTTTAGCTATAACTTTTGGCATTTATGATTTGATAAGAAATCCCTAGGTTAAACATTAACTACTGGCAGGATATCTGAAATTCCCATCTTCCTTAGTATTTTGATAAAATCTTAAGTTCTAGCAGCAGTGCATATATAAAAGTATTAATAATATTTTATATTATAGAACATACTGGTGCTCTTGTCTGAAGTTCACAAACAGCACTAGTAATTGTTATGGAGTTTTTTCTTAATGAAATTCAAGTAGTTCATCAGCAAGAAGAGTATGAGACAAAGGAAGATTTTGGAGCACTTTATGATTATTTAAATTTTGATGTGATGAAACTTTTTTTGTAGAAGCGCCTTTGAGTTTGCAGCCTATTGGTAATAGCCAATGACCACTGATTCACCTTTGTGATCAGTAACCAAAGAAGCCATGGACCTATATATGGATGTGGTACTGAAACCACCAATCTGTGGAAACAGGAGGCTTTGACCCAAATGATCCTTGTTTATTGCCCAAATGATTGGGTAGCTTAAAGTTGAATTTAAAGACAAAATGTTTTAGTAGTATGGGGTGAGGTGAAGGAATGGGAGACTGAGAGATTATTAATCTATAGCCAAATACTTTGTGAAAGTGAAAGGAGGATTAAAATTCATTCTATGTAGTTTTTAGGAAGGAAAAATGAATGCTGTAAAAATGGAGTAGCTATCTGAACCAATGAATTCCTCATCTCTGAAAAAGTCCCAACAGATGTTGGATAAACACCTGTTTGAATAGATCCAGGGCTGGGAGGGAGGTGACTAGAAGCCTCAAAAGATCCCTTACAATTGTATAAGTCTATGAAGTAGAAAAATTAATGGAAGAATTTCAGGAGGAATAGAGGGTGAAAGTTACTTAAAAGTTCAGCGTGGGTACTCATACAAAAACTTCATACTTCCAATGCCATATGCCAACTCATAGTTGCCAGTAGTAAAAATGAGACAAACATGTAAATAATAAAAATTTGCATGTATTTTTTCCCCAGCATAGGTAAAATACCAGAGCAGCCAGTGTATTTCTAAAAGGAAAACTGTATAACAAATTTTCTGTCTTTGTGTTATGAGTGAAAGAGACAACGAATTTTGTCAATAAAAGTTTTAGGGATATCTGCATATATACATTTACATTGAAGTTGATAACACTAGTAGTTTGGTTTCAACACAAATTATGCTAGAGAACTCAAATTTCAGACATAGTCACATATATGCTATTTGAAACTCTTTATCTTGACACAGATCTTGATAGTGAATCTCTTGATGATAGATATGCAGCTAGTTTATCCCGGAAGTCATGAAGATAATTATATTGCTGCAAAAAGTAAAGACACACTGAAATACATTGTAGAAAACTAGTTACCAAAGTATACACAATACTAGCAGGAATGAGGACTGAATCAAAAAACAATTGCTAAGAGCAATTTTACATCTTTTTGGGTAAGGAAACATTTGTAACTTAGGGAACTTTTTCTTCAGATAAAACTACATACAGTATGAAAAGCTATTGCTTTAAAAATCTCAAAATCTGGGCTGGGATTGTGGCTCAGCGGTAGAGCACTCGCCTAGCGCGTGGGCGACCCGGGTTCAATCTTCACCACGTACAAATAAAACGCATTGAATAAAACGCATTGTGTACAACTAAAGCAAGTAAATACAAATATTTTTTAAAAAATCTCAAAATCTGAAAGCATGAAATTTGGATGAATGTTTTATAAGTTTATAGAATCCTTTCTTCCTACATTGGCAGAACTAAGTAAGATTAAAAGCAGTAAATATTTGCTAATGCTTTTTCCCTATGAAATAAGGAAGGAGAAGGCACTTTCTATGGCAATTAATAATGGTATATTCAAGAAAATTTGAGTTACTGAAGCCTCTGTCTCTTGCTTTTTGTGATGATCTATTTCACCTGTAACAATTCTTAAGAGAATATTTTTTAAAACCAAACATCACTAATCTTATCAGATAAGCAAAATAAAAGATTTTAAAAATTTATTTGAAGTTTAAATAGCTTCCCAAAGGATATTTTCACTCTGCCAATCTGCCAGTCATTTCATATTGTTCCTTTTGTGTGTGTGTGTGTGTGTGTGTGTGTGTGTGTGTGTGTGTGTGTGTGTGTGTGTGCGCGCGCGCGTGCTACTGGGGATTGAGGGGTGCACTACCACTGAGCTACATCCCCAGACCTTTCTATTTTTTATTTTGAGACAGGGTCTCACAAAGTTGCCTAGGCTGGTATCCTCCTGCTTCAGTCTCCCAAGTCACTTATCATTCCTGAGACACTGAAACTATGTGCTGCCAACAAAGAGATGGTTAAAGCTAGTTTGCCACAGAATGCCTAGGTGATGAACTGACAACCCATACTAGTGTGGGCTTCATTCTTTCCAATAGTACCTGATTTTGAAACATCATTTGATTTTAACATAAGGGGAATTCTCTTTTCAGAATGTATACTGTGAAGCAGACCTTGTATGGGTTGTTTTGTGAATGACCTTATTTAATCCTTAAGAATCAGGTTGCTTGGTGAATTTATCAGTAATTACAATAATTCACCATATATGATACTGGGTTATACCCACCCCAGCCCAGGGAGCTGTTTTAATGGCCAGGATTCTTTAGCACCCACTCCTTTGATTATCTAGTTCTAGAGCTGAAGGGTGCTTGGAAAAAGAAGACAAATTAGCATTATATTTCTACAAATAAAGTGAAATTTGCAGAATCTTTTTGGTATCATGATTAATATATAATATCCTTAGCATTGCTACTGCAATGTTTTTGAAGTGTTAAGGGTAGGGCAAATGTGGAAGAGGTCACTTAGGTGTTCATAGCTAAAAACAATTGGCACTGCTTTACATTTTTTATACTATTAATCTTGTTCAATGTTTTGGTGATATAGGATCTTTAGTTCTTAACCAAATTTATGATAACTATCTCATTATTCCAAGTGAGATGATCCATTTCTAGAACTGAGTGGGAAAACAAAACTGCAATAGATCTTGAAGAAGTAATAGATCTTGAAGAAGTAAAATAAAAGTTTAAAATTTTCTAATGAAAAATTTTGTTTAAAAATAATGAGCTTTTGCAGATATCTGGATTAAATTTAAAAAGTAACAAGTATGTTTGACCAATAGCATGCTTTGGATTTTCATCTGGTACCCTCTGGTTGTATATTACACTGTCCTTATAATAAAGGCTGCCCCTAACTGTAACCCAACAGGAAGAGTCAAGTGTCTCACCTTTATGGTCTGTATTGCCCCAGATCCTCTTACATCTCTCAGGCTGTCTATGGCTTGCTGAGGTGACACAGTGTCAGACAGGTATAGAAGGAGACAAGCAGCTACTAAGAGAACATGCCAGAAAAGTAATATATTATTAAAAAAACTAGAGATAGGGTAAAACATTTGATATCTAACTAGATTTATGTTAGTATAGAAGACTCAATTTAAAGTGTACAATTAATGAATTTTAGTCTATTTACATGTGGCAACCATCATTACAGTCAATTTTGGGACATTTTTGTCACTTTAGACAGAAGCCACGTCGTGCCTTTTCGCTATCAAACTTTTCTATTACCCCCATGATCTCTGTTTTAAGCAACCAGTGATCTGTTTCTATAGATGCTTATTTTGGACATTTCACATAAATGGTCATATAATATGCAGTCTTTTATGACTGACCTCTTTTGTCTATAATGTGTTCAAACAGAAGTCTGCCTACTTTGAGTTTAAAAATACATTGTGAAAATGTGTTTCTTACCAAGACAAGATCTCCCAAGTCCTCCATAACAGCTGAAAGGGAAATACAGTTTTGAAGTTTGTACATTGTCATTGCATCCAAAGTTAAAACTAAAAGCTTGCTTTTCCTGCCTACTATCTAACTCCAATGCTTAGCACAGCACTCTGTACAAACATTAATATTGTTTAATAAATCAAAAGCTGATTGTGCTTATTTATTTGTGATGAAGTATTCTGAACACTTCCAAGGGTCAGGGTAGTTAGGCCCCTTAACATTGACCTCTTTAAACCCCAAGATCCACATCTAAGAAATGGAGTATGTTACTAGATTGGTAGAAATTGATCTATTTTTACTAAATGCCACTTTGATCATTCTCTTTTAGACAAAATCTGAGTGGTTACAGGACAAATGCTACCTGTACAAAAATCATTTATCTAATGTCCTTAGAAAAGGAAAATACCACATGAAGACACACACAAGGAGAATCCTGTGGTGACCGAAGCCAAGACCAGAGTGATGCAGTTGCTAGTCAAGGAGCACCAAGGATTGATTGCCACCACCAGAAACCCAGAAGACACAAGGAAGTCTTCTACCCAGTCTCAGAGAGTGTGGCTCTGTTGACACCTTGGTTTTGGACTTCTAGTCTCCAAAACTGGGAGAAAATAAATTTCTGTATTATAAGCTACCAGGTCCTTGGTACTTTGTTACAATATCCCAAGGAAACAATGTAAAACAGTAGCAACAATGTTCACTGAATTCATAAAGGACTGAAAATGTATAGGCAGAACAATCCACAGAGCATTGGCAGAGAATGGGACTGGGAAAAAAAATTTAGCAGACCTTCTTTCTGAGGGATAAGCTGTACAGCTGTCTAGTAATATGGGCACATTCAAAATAGCAGAATGATAGAACATTATCTTTGTCCAAACAAACTTGTCATTGTAGGACCTTTGAAAGTTCTAGAATAAGGCAAAATTCCAGTCATCAGATGCAGTATTTTATGGGAGCCTGAAACATTCAATATATGCAAGCTCACCCATCTGCCTGTCCATCTCATTTGTATTCTGTTCAAACATTATGGCATTTAGTTTGTTGAAACCTGCTATGGTGAAAATTGTTAAGCTTCAATAAACCCAACTAGTTTGGTCTTCAGAAACTTTATAGTAGAAGTTTCTTTAAAAAAATTTTTTTTTGGCTGTGTGTGGTGGTGCATGCCTATAATCCCAGCAGCTTGGGAGGCTGAGGTAGGAGGATCACAAGTTCAAAGCTAGCCTCAGCAACTTAGTGAGACCCTGTCTCCAATAAGAAAAAGAGTTAGGGATGTGGCTCAGTGGTTAAATGACCTTGGGTTATATCCCCAGTACCAAAAAATAAAATGATATGTATTAGCTAATATATATTAAAATAAAATATTATACATATATAGATATTTTAAAAGGTCTCAGAATTGGTTTTTTAAAAAATGGATCTAAAAATTAGAAAATACTTTTCACTAGCTATATTTAACTAATTACTATTTTACCTATAGTTACCAGAAAATTAAGCAGAGATAATTGAGTCTATTCTGAAAATTTGCTTTTATAATTAGAACTACATGAGAGACCATGCTTAAGAAAGTTTGGAAACCATGGCTTCTGGTTCTTTATTGCCCATTCTGTAAGCTTTAGTTCTCTTTGTATCAGACTTTTGATTGGACACAAAAAGGTATTATGTCACCAAAAACCCTGTACTAGTGGGCTTGCCTTTGGAACTTGGCATGAGGTTCAAGGAGAGAAGTTGGCTGGATTTGTCCTTTCACAGGGACCCTGAGCCTATGCAGCTGTTGGTAGAGTTTGTACACCTAGAGCTCAAAACAATGACTTGAAGTACCTTAGAGTTTTTGAGATAATCGCACTTTAATGCCCTAATTTGCTCAGTAAAAATGAGGTGGCTTATTAAGTTACAATTATGTACAACAAACACAATAAAGGACTAGCTTTAGCTCTCCTTTGCTCTGTATCTCACTTCTGGAAGGTCATCTATGGTTTATCATCCACAGTACCATTTCTAATGCTACAACCTACTGTCCATTGTCACTCTCTTGTACCTTTATCCAAGCTACTTCTTTCTTTCTTTTTTCTTTCTTTCTCTCTTTTTTTTTTTTTTTTTTTTTTTTGGTACTGGGGATTGAACCTAGGGGTGCTTACCCACTGAGCCACATCCCCAGTCCTTTTTTTGTATTTTATTTAGGGACAGGGTCTTGCTGAGTTGCTTAGGACCTCAATAAGTTGCTGAGGCTGGATTTGAATTTGGGATCCTTCTGCCCAGCCCCT
This sequence comes from Tamias sibiricus, assembly GCA_025594165.1. Classification (NCBI taxonomy): domain Eukaryota; kingdom Metazoa; phylum Chordata; class Mammalia; order Rodentia; family Sciuridae; genus Tamias; species Tamias sibiricus. Next base: position 54,266,799 of record CM046659.1, read on the forward strand.
CTTCACTTTAAACCCATTTTGCTCCCTTTTCTTAACCCATTTTATTTTGCTTTAAACATTTATAACAGCAGCTTGTGTTTTCTTAATAGCCACTGACAGAGTCCCATTTCATTCTGGTAACACATTCATATCAAACAATTTTCAAGTCTTATTCTTTAGGATTGCTCATTGCTTAGGGATGACTTATTTGCTGTAAATTTTGGGGGGGAAAAGAGTTTTTTTGCTATTGAAAATAACTAAGCAACTGATAGCCTAATTGACAAGTGGATGGTATATGACAATAATGCCCCTTTTTGTGGTGGTGATGGTGGTCCTCAAATTGCAACTTAAGGTCTAAGACAAAAATAAAGGGGGGAAGGGTCCTGTAACCTTATTCTAAAAATTTCCAATTCAACTTATTTATTGTCCTTACTCTTGAAAAGCAGTGACAATAAATATCTGAGTGCTTACTTTGTACCAGGCACTGTGCTAGCACTTTCCATGCATTATGTCCTTTGAATCCTTATAACAAAAATATGAGGTAGGCAATAACTGAACAGTTTAAGAAACCATTTTGACTGGGACATTTCTCATGTAATGTATGCAGAAAAGGAGAACATACTGTATTAAGGTTTTTCGGTTATTTTTGAGACAGATTGCAAGCTCCTCCATTATTTCACAGCATCTGGCTATGTCAGGAGTCCCTCCATCTGGGATTGGATGGTGATGAGTTGTAATTCCATACTGCTGGTAGAGGTCCAAGAGGTTTGGGACTCTATATTTTGACAGTTCCCCTCTGGTGCAGAAAACAAATATGTCTTGTATACCATAGTTCTTTAGTTCTTCTGCCAACAGACCAAGATACACACAGACACACATAAAACATTACAAATTTAAATATGGTCAAGAGAGAGAATATGGAGTTAAGTCTGTTAAGCCAAACTAGTAACAAGTGATAATTTATAAATTTGAAATGCTGAATCATTAAGCCTGAGTGATTTATAAGTCTAAATTCCAAGATGAGACAATTATATTGTGTATTGTTTTCCTTGCAAAAAAAGGGTTTATAATACTGCTTTAACATGAATCTGAAAATATCTAATACTATAAACTCTTGAGAAGGAATGGATAGCACATTTTTTTTTCTCCCCACATCAACCACGCTTGCTACTTAAATCACTCTGCTGTTTATTTTACCGCAAACGTTGTATATAAAATCTCCAGCCAGAGTTCTTGTATTAGCCCTCACATCTGCTCTGTACCACACCATTGTGTATTTAATTTTATGGACCAGGTCTCTAGAAAATAAAGCATTAACTGTATTAAAATTACATGATTTAGTTATTTGCATTATAAGAACCAAGAAATATTACTAAGCCGGGCGTGGTGGCTCACGCCTGTAATCCCAGCACTTTGGGAGGCTGAGGCAGGAGGATCGCGGGTTCAAAGCCAGCCTCAGCAATGGCGAGGCACTTAGCAACTCAGTGAGACCCTGTCTCTAATAAAACACAAAAAAGGGCTGGGGATGTGGCCCAGTGGTTGAGTGCCCCTGAGTTTCAATTCCCGGTACCACCAAAAAAAAAAAAAAAAAAAAAAAAAAAAAAGAAGAAATATTACTATAGGAATTCTATGCATGGGAACTTCCTTAGGGCAATTCACTCCAGAGCATATATTTCAGAATATTTAAATAATCTTGGCTAATTTAAGCCTGCCCCTGCCCCCAAATCCAAGGACATTTAGCCACTGAGATATAAAGTACCTTTTCTCATGACCCTCTAGATCTGTAGTTGAAAGGCGGCTAGTCCAAATTGAGATGTACTATAAAAGACATACCTAATTGCAAAGACTAAGCACACAAAAATAACTATCTCATTAATTATTTGCTTTATACTTAAAAGCTGGTGAAATGATAATTTAGGATATACTAGATTAAATAAAAGGTATTGTTAAAATTATTTTTACCTGTTTTTACCTTTTTAATGTGGCAACTAGAAAATGTAGTTACAGATATGGCTTCCATTATATTTGTATTGGACAGTGCTGCTCCTGATAAAACTATTATATTTTTGAACTGTTAAACAAGGATTTATTAATATACTTAAGCATTTTTAAACAGTAATTCTGTTTGCTTTTTGTACACATCAGATAATTTCTACAGACTTTTCTAGAAAGGACTCTGAGGAGATGCCATGGTAACTACAAGGAGTCTAGCCCTTTTTTCCTTGTGGTGGTGAGAGTTGAACCCAGGGCTATATCCCCAACCCACCAAAGGGGGAAAAAAATTGAAAAACCCTTTATGAAAAATACTAAATTAATAGGGCATTCCAAAATGTACAAGTTTGGTCTTGAAACAATGATTTAAATTATATTTTGCTTATAACTTAAATGTTCTCTAAATAGAAACTTCCTATTATACTGGGTTTGTCTAAAGCAGAAAATCTTTATAAATAACTGCAAGGTTCAATTCATCTATTAGCCTCATTAAGTCTTTTTGGGAGGTAAGGAATAAATTAAATAAAGTACATGAGCAAACTGATGTTCTACAACAACCTGAAAAAGATTTTTTAAAAAAAAATATTTCTTTTAGTTGTAGATGAACAAAAAGATTTTTTTTTAATATTTTTTTAGTTGTAGATAAACACAATACCTTTATTTTATTTATTTATTTTTATGTGGTGCTGAGGTTTGAACCCAGTGCTTCATATGTGCTAGGCAAGTCCTCTACCACTGAGAAAAAGATTTTAAGGTTTAAAAAAGCTATACTGGTCAGAATCAAGTAATACATACATTCTTTATTTTCTGTAGTATAAAGATGTTGGTAGGACTAGTAGGAATGAGATATTCCAGGCCAATCAGAAAAAGATATTTTGAAAAAAATTCATATTTGTAAGCATTTTATTATATGAAAATTCCAAATGGGTATAGATTATCAAGATTATTATTAGACTTGAAATTACAGTGCTTTGAATATCCTTGGGCATGGAAAACCAGTTCCCACTCTGATTTCACCCTAGATGCTGGCTCTAAATTTCCTATCCAGGATGGATGGTTTCACTGCTACCTCTGGGTTCCCAGCTTGGAGTTAATTCCTACTACCACAATTAAATCTGCAAGGAAGAGAATAGTCAAAGATCTAGACAGTACAAAATGTCAGTTTCCTATTTATATAATTTCATCCGCTAACATACATACTAACATCAAATACAGTTTTTATGTATAATATACAGCAGTTGGTGAAAAGCAAAGTCATGTTGAGATAAATGATGAGTTCTCTGGGTCTTTCACAAATACATTTTCACATATTAGAGTAAGTTTATTTTTGAAACTTAAAAGTATCAAACATTGAGACTATAGTTTGTTTCTTTTGATAAGGAGACTTTCAGTGTTTTTTAAACTATTAGTATGGGTTGTCTCATATTACACCTACCTGTGTCTTTTTGAATATTTCTTCTAACATCTTTAAAATTTACAACCTATAAGTAGTAATAATGCAAGTAAAAAAAGTCAGTGTTTTGGTAATATATAACAAGCACATTTAAATTTTAAACACATACATAGCTACTTTTAGAAAATCATTCCATGTAATCATTTACTTTCAATTTCATTTTGAATGTGAATTTTAATTTCTTAGGTTCTTAGGAACATAATTACATGAATTCATAGATTCCAGCTGAAGAAACTCCTAAGCAGCACTCTTTATTCTGTGTGTTTCTGTGCTGAGTAGTTGGCTGTGGTCCTCAACCTCATTTGTACCCCAGGGATTAAGTTTTATTAAGATAGGTAAATCAGAAATATAAAGCTCTGAAGGCAGCTCTGGAAGGGTTGAAGAGTGGATCTATGTACCTTTATGAAGGCTTCCAAAGTGAGTTACCCAGTGCAGCTCTATGAGATTCTTTCATTGTTCAGTACATAGAGTAATGTGTTAACTGTCAAAAAAAGTTCTCCTAAATATATTAATAGGAAGCCAACTGTACTATTACCTACCTGGCAGAGCACATAAACCAAGAAACTGAGAACAATTCACTTGTGACAGAGGTAGCCTGAAAAGAAAAATTTAACAAGTTTAGTTCAGTTTTTTAAAAAGTTATAAATAGATAAGGTGCTATGGTGCATGCCTGTAATCTCTGCTACTTGGGAGGCTGAGGCAAGGAGGTTGATTGCAAGTTTGCAGCTAGCCAGCTAGCCAGCTAGCACAGGGAACTTAGCAAGACCCTCTCTTAAAATATTAAAGGGCTAGGGATTTAGCTCTGTGGTATAGCACTTGACTAGCACGCACAAGGCCCTCACTCAGTTCAATCTCCATGACCTACCCACCACTTCCCACAGGCTATAATTCCAAACTCAACCAACATAATGCTTGTCTCCAAATAAGGGTGTTTTGAAGCTTTACAAAAGTCACAAAGCAAAAATTTAAATATCCACAGGTGGATCACAAAAAGGCTTAGAAAGACTAAAAGGTTTAAAAAGATAAGTTTTAAAACTTACCATTTGCTTTCTTAGAATTTAAGTCTTAAAATGGCATATTAGTTTAAATTTACCTTAAAGATAATCCCAGGTTGCCAACAGGTAGTATACAGCATACTTAACTTATCCTGGGGGAGGTTACTTGAGATATTTTGTATTGCAGGTTGAGTATTCTTTATCTAAAATGTTTGGTAGCAGACGGATTTCAGATTTTGGAGTTTTCGAATTGTGTTAATTTGCATAGAATTTATTGGTTGAGCATCCCTAATCTGAATATCTGACATCTGAAATATTCCAAAATTCAAAACCTTTTGAGTGTCATGTTGACATTCAAAAGGTTTTGGATTTTAGAGCACTTCAGATTTCAGACTAGGGGTGCTTGATCTGTTGTAACTTTAGGTAAATGAACTGAAATATGACCATCTGACAATTTCATCTTTAGCATTCATTTACATTACTATTTTAAGATTTTTTTTTTTTTAGAACTACTTTAACAGATGTGATTTCATATAATGACAACCATGGGCTACCCATTCCTCTGGTAATGGATTTTGATTAAAATGAAATAATATCTGTTCCTGGTTTGCGTTACTCAGGGACAGAGGCTCATTTCATCTGCAAATCAGGAGATGAAGTTAGAGGAACAAGGGGGCATGCTATAAATACCATATGACATTAAAAATTAGATGAGTTTTAGAGTTTAAGAAGGGCTGAAAAGGAGATTGAAAGGTAATGCTACATGATGGCAGGACAAAAGAACATCAGAGACAACACCATGTAGTACTCCCTTCCTACTGTAGAGATGGTGCTTTCCAGAGGAGAGATTATTACTCCACAGGGATGAGAGAAAGCATTTTTTGGTTGTAGAGGATCTGTCAAATCATAAATCGTTTGCTAACATTTGGAAGCTGATTTTTTTATAGAAATTCTTTTTGGTTATTATATCTATTTGGATTTTATCTTAAACAGAATTTACTGACAAATGCATTAGTATGACAAATGGTTGAAATATTATGTAAGATTTGACTTAATAATAAATGATTATCTTGCTGGGTGTGGTGGTGCATGCCTGTAATCACAATGGCTCAGGAGGCTGAGGCAGGAGGATTGCGAATTCAAAACCAGCCTCAACAACTTAGTGAGGCCCTAAGCAACTCAGTGAGACCCTGTCTCTAAATAAAATACAACCTAGGGCTGGGAATGTGGCTCAGTGGTAGAGTACCTGTGTGTTCAATTGCTGGTACCCCCCCCCCCCAAAAAAAATTATCTCATCCTATATTTGGTATACCATTCTTTTGTCTTAAAAGAATAAGTAGCTTTAGGTGACAGATCAATTAAAAATCCTACCTGTACTCCTTATTTACTTGCTTCTATTAAGGTTTTCTCAATGTGTAAATAAGGAGAACAAAAGGGCCTTATAAAAACTGCAGAGTTCAAAGATCCCTCAAAGATTAGAATTACATAATCAGAAAATAATCACTTAATGTTTTCAACATGTGAACTACAAAGAGTATGATGCAGGGGCTGGGGCTATGGCTCAGCAGTAGAGCACTTGTCTTGCATGTGTGAGGCCCTGGGTTCAATCCTCAGCACCACATAAATTAAAAAAAAACTAATAATAAAGGTATTGTGTTCACCTAGAACTGAAAAAAAAAGAGCACGATGCAATATAAAATATTTTAGTTCATCATTGATTAGAAATGCTAACATACCATGATATCTGAATTGGAGTCTGTTCATCTTCAATAGGCTCTTCATCTGAGGAGTCAAACTCACTTGCTTGTATTGAAATAGGCTTCAAAAGAAATGTTAGAAATTATAAAAAGATATTTACATATATATCTAGCATTGTTGACCTTGGCCTAAAAATCCACCAAATTCATATTTCCAATTTATTCTTCTACCAATCTGGACTATCAGAGACTTTAGCAATAGCAATAATAAATGATTACTATTTACCATCCTATTAATAATCATAGCACTCCATAGTGGAAAGATCATTGTACACGAGCCACTTCAGTTTATCCTGGATCTGTCTTCTTCAAATATGAAGTGAAGAGATTTGTTTACTCATTCACAAACATTTCTTGGACACCTTCAGTGGCCAAAGCTCTGGGGATGGGAAGGTCCATAAGGTAAATTGCTTGCCTTCAGTGTAGTTGTAGGGACAGATGTGTATAGATTACAGGAGAAAGGTTTTACTTTGAGACAGGGTCTCACTAAGTTGTTTAGGGCCTGGCTAAATTGCTGAGGCTGGTTTTCAATTTTCCACCCTGCTTCAGCCCTAGTCACTGGGATTACAGGCATGTGCCACACCCAGCAGGAGGAAAACGATTTTAGTGCTAAAATGGAAGAAGAAACCCCGTGCCAGAGCAGAGAAGGGAGTGACTGACAATTTATGGAACTAGAGAAGTCTTCACAGAGATGTTTACTCTTGAGTTTTGAAGGAAGTGCAGGAGGTTTTTAGGCAGATATGGAAGAAATTTAGGAAATAAAGGCAAAGAGAGAAAGAAAGGGTTTGTGTATTCAGGAACTGTGATGTTGAAGTAGAGATGAAACAGAAGAGATGAAGCTAGTGAAATAGTTTCTTTAAAAATGTCTCCTAAATAGGGGGCAGCTTGGTGGTAGATGGGGGGAGTACAGACGAACTAGCATGCCCCTACTTTATGAATCACCAGACTAGAATTGTTGAGATGGCCCCAGTGTGCGGATCTAAGCAGGTGGAACTCAATCCTGAAGGCAGAATTTTTACATGGAAGCTTTGATACTTTGTACAAATTTACAGGCCCAATAAAAAAAATACCCTTTTCCTACTCCCTAGTTGGAACAAGCTGAGAAATAAGACATTGGATTGGTACATGGAGATCAAAATGTTAATTTTTATTGTCAAATGGAAGATGTAGCTTAAAGCTATGGTTGAGTGAGCTTGCCACTTCTCCACCCCAGAATTAAAGACTAATCCTCCCAGTTACAGGCACTGCTGGACAACCCAGGGCTTCTGTGTGACAGAAAGTAGGCCAGAAAGCACTTTCTGGAGGCAGGCACATAGATCTGGAGAGAGAAGTGAAGAAAAGGTTGAGCCACTTGTGTTCAGTTCCTCCCAAACCCTAGGATCAGATAATTTACTCTTCCCTTCTGGGGACAAATGGAGAAAGAGGCCAGCAGTTAAGGACAGCTGATGTCTCCCCACATGGAAAAAGGGATTAGCAAGTGTAAACACCTAATGTCCTGTCTAGCTCTCAAGTTATATTCTATGATGATCCTGTTTGTTACTATAACATCACATGACAGAGTGAATTAAGATCTGCTTTAGAGCTATCTGTAGTATAATCAACTGAACCTCAAAGAAGGCCCTTCAATAGGGTGTCAACCCAGGCAGTAGATAAGTCATGTGGGACTCTAGCTCCTTGCCAACGTCTGTTTTTCCTTTACTTTAAAACAATTTTGATTAATAAAGATTTTTAATTTGTGTGGGCCATTAGCTCCACTTCTCCTAACCAGACTGGACATTTCTGCTTCCCTGGCCCCAGTGATTCTGAATCTCATGGAAAGGAATGCAATGCCAAGTGTTCCTGGGGGATGGTGGCAGTTGTGATGTCAACCACAATCCGGGGCAACACATTCGCATTCACGATTTTTCTTAAGGGGTTCATGGCAGCCCCCAGACACCCTTGGGGGGGGGATGGTGGGATATCACGCTTATTGATACGATGAAACACGCTCTTTATACCTCATTTTCCTCCATAACCCTGGGCTTGGCCTTCTTTTGCAAGGCTGTCGAGAGGTTTATGAAAAACCCGCAGGTGACAGACCACAGTAGGGACACAGTGAGTGTCTGACTTCCCCTCATCCAACTCGGACCCAGGTCTGCGGGATCTAGCTCCTTCACAGCGGTCACTGTTGCCGGTGAGGGGAAGCGACACCTCCCCGACCCACAGGACGGTTAATACTCGAGTCGTGCCACGACCAAGCCCGGGCTGTACGCCCCGTCTCAGAAGTGGCCTAGAGAACTGCTCCGGTCCCTGCAGCTTCGCTCCTCCAAGTCCCATCCTACCCGACTCACCGGCTTCATCTCTGGCCGCCGCACGCCTAGACCAGTGCCGCCTCCCCGCGCAGCACCCGCGTCTCTCAGTCGCTGCCCCGCGCCAACCCGCCTCTCCCTTCAACTCATTGGTATATCCTCCGGGAGGTGGGGCGCGGCGTCTTCTAGGAGCCAATCAAATCTTGGCTCTGTTTTTGCTCCGCCTCCGGGTGCCCGGGCTCTGCCTTTAACCGCTCATTGGTTCTTAGAAGGCCTTTGAAAGACGCGCGGGAGGAGGGCCCTGCGGAACGTTGATTGGCTGGGGGCGCCCTCCTCCCGCCAGTTGGGAGTGTGGAGAGGACAGGGGGCGGGGAGAGGGGCGGGGCGAGTCTTCCGGTAGCTCTGGCGCTTTGAGTCAGTGGAAAGCTGTGCTTTCTAATGGTAAGAGGTATAAAAACTCAAATGGTAAGAAAATATTTTGTGTAAAACCAATGACTTGGAAAACTGTGCTCTTTATATGTAATACGAAAGGAAATGCACTCTAAAAGCATGTATAACAAATTATATTAATTAAAAAAAAAAGAGAGAGGAGTGGTTCAGGGTAGGGAGATTTTGCTTGCTTTCTTAAAGCAAGGAAGGTATGTATTTATAAGTTAGGGTGCAGATCAACCTTCCTCTTCACAATATTAAGTAATATTGTATAAAAGGGAGAGAAAATGATACCAGGTGGGTTTATAGTGCTAGTGTTTTTACACAATCAGCTATCTTTACAGAGTGTGTTCGATTATTCTTTACCCCACTCCCCAGTTCCTATTTAACTGGCCATAGCAAAGGAAGTCACCGAGAGCGATATGACCTACGCATCTGAAAAAAAAAAAAAAAAAAAAAAAACCGTAAAAATTTCAGCTCCCTGGCTCATGTCTGAAAGCTAGTGGGCATAAAGCTATTAGTATGCCTTAGCAAAGAAAAGGGCACAATTTGACTTAGGAGCGGCATTAGTCAGGGTTCTGTAGAGAAACAGAATGAATAGGATGTGTTCGTGAATATATAGAAAGAGATTTTGAAGAATTGGCTCTCCTATGGAGTCTTGGTGAGTCCCAAATCTGAGGAGCCAGGCCAGTGTGTTGCAGACTTGGGAGAGGGTTGTTCAAATTCAAAGGTAGTCAGTTTGTAAGGCCAGGAAGAGCACATGTTGGAAATAACTCTGAAGGCTATCTGCCAAATAATTCCCCTTGCGCTGGGGAGGCCAGTTTTTATTATATTCAGGCTTTCAGCTGCTTGGATGAGGCCCACCCATGTTATGCAGGCAACCTACTTTACCCCAAATCCACCAATTTAAATGTAAATCTCATCCAAAGCCACCCTAACAGAAATATCCCGAATTATATTTCTCTAAATATCTTGGTACTTGGCTCAAAATTAACAAAACTTAACCATCATAGAGACCCACTGGAATTTTCTATAGCCAGGAAATCTTTTTAGATCTTTGCTATTCAATATGATACCATATTGATCCATTATCTCCAAAATCAAAGGGTAAAATAGAAACACACACACATACACACACACACACACACACACACACACACACACTCACAGAGGAAACACTTCCTTATACCTATCCTCTTTTAATATAATTTGCTTCCTTGGATGATATTGCAATAGAGCTAGGGAACTGGTCACAATCCATCACAGATTTATGACTATTTGGTCTGTTAGTTCACATTTCAAATTGGTGGCCCTGGCACTATGTACAAGGGGGTATATGGACTTAGAGTTCTGCCTTACTTGTGTCAAATAATAAACAAGAGTTTGAGCTGCACCAACTTTCTGATGCATGACTGTGGTCATGGCTTTTTAAGTACAATGGCTGTGCTCAGTTTGAAATACATTTGCGTATATTTAGAAGTAAACCAAGCTGGCCTGGGTGACATTGTGAAATAGGTATTTGGTTATTGGTGTATTGGTTATTGGCATTTGAGGCACTCATAGCTCAGCTTTGACCCCACTCTTTCACAGGTTAAAGTGAGGAAGACTGGGAAGGTGTGCTGAAGGAAAAGAAAATGTGAGAAGCACTGAGAGAAGCCCGAGCCAAAGAAAGGGACAGGAAGGAGGAAAACTGGTTGCTGTGGTTTGGAAAGTGTCCTACAAAGGCCCATGTGTTCAAGTCCTAATTGACAGTCTGTGGTGCTCTTGGAGGTGGTGCAACTTTTCACAGGAGGAGCCTGATGGGAGGAAGTTAGGTCACTGAAGGTTATACCCCTTGAAGGGGATATTTGTTTAATAGGTGCCAGGGTAGGTGTTTTTCTTTTTAATTTTCATTACAAAATCAGTGTTTTCCATTTAACAATCATTACATTTTTTTCTAATCACTTTCTCCCCTTCCCCAACAAACCTTTTTTCCAAAAGGTCATATACAAGGGGACAAAAGCATTTTTGCATAGAACATTTTTATACCATTTAATTAGAAAGGTTTGTCATGTTCAGCAATCAGGAGAGAATCCTGAATTTTCAGGAAGTTTCCAAATGAGTTTACATAACCTTCCACCTCTTTGTTCTGATCATTTATCTAGTGAGCAGACTAGAAAAATCAATCCCTCTCTAGGAATGGCTGCATTTAATAATCAAACTGCCTTTAATCTTGTGTGCATACAGGAGAAAAGAGAGAATAGTAGAGTCAGGCTCTCAATTCACTGCAGCAAACTGCCACTGATCCAGAAAGGCAAACGAGTCAACAGAAGTCAGACATTCCCCAGAGGGGGTTGAAAGTCTGATCTGTCATGAGTGGTGGAAAGGTCACAGTCACTGAGATGTGCCTGCCCTCCTCAGTGTGTAGCTGTTGGCAATAATCACATGTTAGGATTGCAATCAATGTCTATATCAGAAATATAGAGGCAAGAAGCAGCTCTATTTGAGATGGTATTATCAGAGAGTAAACCCTCTTCCATGAACATCTGTATGTGACCCTGTGGTCCAGCCTGCATCCATGATGTTTTCACAGTTTATGTCTCCACTGAAGAATGTCCCAGTCTGCACTAGTCCCCAAGTTGAAGAACTATTAATTGAGCCTATGCCTGATTGTAGTTCAGTACAGCTTGTCCTGAAGCTGAAACTGCCCACCACAGATAGTATCAGGTTTGACTTAAAGTCCAAGGAATTAGGATCTGTGAGTTTAAGATTTAAAAAAAAAAAAAAAAGAAGAAGAAGAAGAAGCCCAAAAGGCTTTGTTTAGGCAGCAGCAAAGTGCCGGACAGCTGTATTGTACAAGTGACAAGCAAGGTGTTCCTAAGTCCTTTTAAATCATGTCAGTCTGGCTGGGTGCCATGCACACGCCTGTAATCCCAGAGGTTCAGGAGGCTGAGACAGGAGGATTGCGAGTTCAAAGCCAGCCTCAGCAATTTGGCAAGGACCTCAGTAACTCAGTGAGGCCCTAAGCAACTCAACAAGACCCTGTCTCTAAATAAAATACAAAAAAAGGGCTGGGGATATGGTTCAGTGGTTGAGTGCCCCTAGGTTCAATCCCTGGTACCAAAAAAAAAAAAAAAAAAAAAAAAAATCATGTCAGTCTAAACTGATCCTTTTCAAAATATGCACACCAGGCTGGAAAGTCACCAGCCTCTCTGAGGTTTAGACATCTGATTTTTGTGAGAGTTCATTAGCAAACTAAAACTACTCCTTAAAATTCAAAAAATGTATCCCCACCTGGAGATTGCTTCTCTTTTTATGTTATTTTCCTGCAGCTCCAATAGGCAGTATCATAGTAAAAATCATCACTTATGAAGACTGATTGTGTCTTCAGTACTCAAACAGTTTATATGTTTATATTCTGCCCACTGGAGCAAAACTAGAGAACAATGTGGTCAATTAACATTTTTTTCTTTGCAGCTTTCCCTGATTGAAATTAAAGCATATGACATTGTATATCTCTCTCTCTTTTTTTTTTTTTTTTCGTTTTTTGTACCAGGGATTGAACCCAGGGGCACTCGACCACTGGGCCACATCCCCAGCCCTTTTTTGTATTTTATTTAGAGACAGGGTCTCACTGAGTTGCTTAGTGCCTCGCCATTGCTGAGGCTGGCTTTGAACTTGCAATCCTCCTGTCTCAGCCTCCCAAGTGCTGGGATTACAGGCGTACACCACTGCGACTGGCCCATTATATATCATTTTTTTTTTTTTTTTTTGTTTGTTTGTTTGTTTGTTTGCTTTTTGGGTGCTGGAGATTTAACCCAGGGCCTTGATGCATGTGAGGCAAGCACTCTACCAACTGAGCTATATCCCAGCTCAGTTGTATATCATTTTTTATATTACATCCAGATACAGTACTCACAAAACATAAAGCAATTTTAAAATTTCCCCCTTTTTTCCCCCTTTGCAAGTTTATTCATACAACCAGCAGTAAATTTAGCATTATATAGTTAATACTACAGCTTGCCAAGCAAGATTCTGGCTGGAAAGCAAGGAGCAGCTAGTTATGGTAGCAGCAGTCCACTGACTGGGATGACCCCACTCCCTTGGTTTATCTAAACCTTGGCTCTAGCCTTGGAAACTCATTTAACTTTATTCTTCCTGTTGGATTCTAGGCAGAGGCTGCACCTCCCAGGCAGAAGGCCACACCTCCCCAGGTGCCTTGTGAAAAACTACAGCTCCCAGGATCCTCAGCGTGACCAAAAACCTGACCAGCAAGTCCCCTGTCCACTATCCCCCCTCCCTGACCTCTGCTGGCCTATAGGACAAGGACTCACTCCAAGGGGGTTTTATGGCCCCTACTCTATTTAAGCCAGCCCCAGACTGAGCTCTGCCCTTTTTTTTGGTTCCTGCCGCCTTTTGTTCCTGCTCTCCGTTCCTGCCTGTCCCTATTCCCCTCCATCCCTTCCCTATCCCCCCCTTCCCTTCCCTTCCTTTCCCTACCCTTGCCCATGTGGCACCCCAATAAACCCTTTTATTTCACTAACACGGTGTTCCCAGCTAAGTTAACTAGCAGTTTTCTAACACTTCCCACCTGGAGGAAAGAGCAATATGAACTTTTAACATTTTTGACCTATCCAAAAACTCATCTTTGGGCATTTTTAGGCTCTTTCTTTTCTCAACTGAAAGAGAGAACAAAAAGCAAAGAATAAAATCTTGGTATTTGCAAGTAAATGGATGGAGTTGGAGAATATAATGCTAAGTGAAGTTAGCCAATCCCAAAAAAGCCAAATGCCGAAAGTTTTCTATGATATAAGGATGCTGATTCATAATGGGGTTGGTGGGGAGCATGGGAGGATTAGATGAACCCTAGATAGGGCAAAGGGGAGGGAAGGAAAGGGAGGGGGCATGGGGGTAGGAAAGACAGTGGAATGAGATGGACATCATTACTCTAAGTACATGTATGAAGACACGAATGGCGTGACTCTGTGTAAAACCAGAGATATGAAAAATTGTGTTCTATATGTATAATACGAATTATAATGCATTCTACTGTCATATATAACAAATTAGAATAAATTTTTTAAAAAAGCAAAGGCATCTCGGAGCTGCAGTTTCCCCCTTTCACTTTAGTCAGCATGGCCAAAAGCAACCAGGTGATCCAGTGAGCCTACTCTCCTGGGGTAGAAGCTCTCATTTTCAAATTCCATATGTAACACTTACCTCAAAACGCACAGCAACTTAGCTGTTGTTTAATATTCTGGGTAACTGCATGGCCATCTAGGTGTTAAAAGTTTTCACCTTCTACTTCTTCATTCTTCCTTTTCCCGAAGAATGTCTTTGTCATGTTTTATTCTAGCATATCCCATTTCTGACATCAATGATGTCAGTAGGATCACTACGTCTTCCTCCAGGTTGGATGATTCAGTAGGATCATTGGAACTCAGTATATGGTTTCTCTCATGGTTATGACTTATTATAGTAAAAGGATAGCAAAATCAGGAAGGATAAATGTGCATGAGACAAATTCTGGAGGAAACTATGTTCAAGCTGAGGTAGGACAGACCAGGTGGAACCCCGAGGAGTTAGCAGGAAGCAGTTTTAGTGGCTGCAGCCAGTTCAAAGGGGGCTTTCACCTAAATCATTTCTTTCCTTTGAACCTGAGTCCAAGTCTACATAAAAGTAGGTTTTTTTCTTTGAGTTCACAAAGATTGCTTTCTGACTATTTTTTTTATTATTCAGAGATTTTTACACATTTTACCACAAAAGCAGAAATAACATCATGAAGTCTGCAGCCAAATTTAGTTATTGCAAGACAGAGCAACAGGAAATAGGAAGCCTAACTGTTGGATTCTAGGCAGAAGGCTGCACCTCCCAGGCAGAAGGCCACATCTCCCCAGGTGCCTTGTGAAAAACTACAGCTCCCAGGATCCTCAGCGTGACCAAAAAACCTGACCAGCAAGTCCCATTGTCCACTACCCCTACCCCCCCCCCCACCTCTGCTGGCCTATAGGACAAGGACTCACTCCAAGGGGGTTTTATGGCCCCTACTCTATTTAAGCCAGCCCCGGACTGAACTCGCCCCTTGTTCCTGCTCTCTGTTCGCGCTTGCCTCGGTTCCTGCCTGTCCCTATTCCCGTCCATCCCTTCCCTACCCCCCTTCCCTTCCCTTCCTTTCCCTACCCTTGCCCACGTGGCACCCCAATAAACCCTTTTATTTCACTAACACGGTGTTCCCAGCTAAGTTAACTATGTTTCAGCAGTTTTCTAACACTAACCACATTTGAACTCTTTTGCAGAAATTCTTGCTGATAGTCTAAGCCTCACAATTATGGTGAGGGTCTCTGGAGAAGCTTAATTAAGATTTTTGGTGGAGGATGGGGCGCCACTACAAAGCCTCCAAGAATCCTTTTCTAGGGGAGTCACACAGTTTAGGTTCCCCCATCAATGGGTTGTGACAACATGTGTGATACTTTCTTCTTATCAGAAAAACTCATGTCACGACCTGTGTGACGTTTACTCAGTTTACCCAAACTCAGGCTGCTGAGGGGATTAGAAATAAGAAATATAAGAAATAAAGACAAAGACTCAATAGTGGGGCTTAGTGGAGGAATCAGCCTTGGTGGAGTCTGACCTCTAACAAAGAGGGAGAACCTGAGCTTAATTACATAGACAAAAAACATCAAAAGGATTTATTGTGAGAAAAACTTCTTCAAGGTAAACAAAAGCAAAGTGGAGCCGGAATGGGGTAATTGGAGCTTATCTACTTGCCCCAAATCTTCTCTAGTCAATAGCTGGCACCTCGAGGCTATTGGGTGTGCCTGTATTTCTTCGAAGCACCCTGGGGCAGCAGGCATTTGAATTCAAAGCTATCAAACCCATAAATTCCACTGAGGCGTGGAATCAGCCACATTAACAGGGGCCACCTAACAGGGGCCACCTGCAAATGGGCGTTTCTCTCAGCACCTTCACACCAAAAGATTCCCAGAAGGGCAGTCTCACTGTCTAAGGCTACAGAGTTCAAAGCAATGATTCCTTTGCTGCTCCTGACAAACTCAGAGACACAATGACCAGAAGTTTCATTAGGGACTAGTAGGTACCCAACTTTCAGACTCCCACAAGGAAAGTAGATCTTCAGGATAAACACGTTGTTTGTACAAAAAAGTTTAGGCATGATGGTCCTTTCTTATCAGAGAATGGTGGGAACTCTCCCCAAATCTAAATTCCCAGATGCCAGTCAAGGGCCAACCTTGCAAGCAGGTCTTTTTAAGGTTAGCAAGTTAATTTGTTGTGTTAACTCTTCACTGCACAATAAATATGGCAAATGCTTAAAAAATTCTAGTTCAATCAGGTTTATCCTCTTTCCCTTCTTCTGTTATGATTAGAAAAAACACTTCTGGTATAGCCCACTTATCTTAGGAGAAGGATGAGAGATTTGTGGAATAAACCTGAATTCCCCAGCAGAGCCAACAACTTTATCAACCTCCGTACATACAGAGCCTAGCTGAGATAAGCAGGTCTGTCCAGCCAAGCCTAGCCTGGATAAGCTGAGCTTCAGCCAATCTTTAGCTCACCCCTACATCTGTGAGAAGAAATCACTCTATTAATTAAGCCATAGAGATTTGGGGTTGTTAGTAGCATAGCATTTCTCTTTTTGTGTTAGTAGCTCAGTGATACATTAATTTACTATTTCTTCTGGCACTATGAAATAAATATCATCAAAATCTTTTTAGAATCAGGCAACTGAGAACACAAAGGGCATTAAGGTCTCATTTATCCAAGGTCTTTTCTTTTCTTTTTTATTCTAATTTATTATATATGACAGCAGAATGCATTACAATTCATAATACACATATAGAGCACAATTTTTCATATTTCTGGTTGTATACAAAGTAGAGTCACACCATTCATGTCATACATGTACTTAAGGTAATGATGTCCATCTCATTCCACCATCTTTTCTACCCCCATGCCCTCTCTCTACCCCTCCTACCCCTTTGCCCTATCTAGAGTTCCTCTAATCCTCCCATGCTCTCCCACTCCCAACCCTACTATGAATCAGCCTCCTTATATCAGAGAAAACATTCAGCATTTGGTTTTTTGGGATTGGCTAACTTCACTTAGCATTATATTCTTCAACTCCTCCATCTATTTACCTGAAAATGCCATGATTTTATTCTCTTTTAATGCTGAGTAATATTCCATTGTGTGTATATATATATATATCACATTTTCTTTATCCATTATTTTCTAAGTAGATGTAGGATTTGAAGCCAAAATTCTGTTTCTAGAATGTGCATGCTCTTGCTTGATTCTGCTTTGGGGCTTCAGTGGGAATTTGAAGAATGGCCAATCCTCCATCAAGGATAGGCAATCTGGGACTTAAAAGCAGGTGGGAGCAAGGTAGAAGGGAAAGAATCACATTAGAGAATAATGAAGAATGATATTAAAAACATTCCTCTTCTACTTTTGCTTTAAATGACATGCTGTGATGGCATGTTTTGTGATCCCATGGGAAAGATAGAAAGCCAAACTCAGAATCATGTTCAGAAAACTTGAATGATGATGATTATAGTGATGATGAAGAATTAATAGAGACTGAGCATCTTCTAAGTGATGGACACTGCTAAGCACTTGTGGTCGTCATTAGTGATGCCAAAAATACTTTCAGTTTTCGGCCCATGATAGGATTTTGCTTTCTTGCTTCCTTAAAGTAGAGATGAGATGACCAACTGAATTGCTTTGGTCCAGGGTCAACAAACTATATTCTGTAGCCTATTTTTGTGTAACCTGTTGCTGGAGACAGACATTGGAACACACATCAACAACATAAACCTTTGGTTTACTGGAAGGATGTTCTTTCAGGTACATGGAAGTGTCCAGATCCAGTATTAATTTGGGGGAGAGGATCTGTTTGTGTTTTCCCAAAGCACGAATCCTCTCCAATATGGATACCATCTAGATTAATAAAGCAGGTACCAAATCAAAAGGATCAAGATGAAGTTGTTGAGGAATCAAGATTAATAAAAAAGGTACAAAATCAAGAGGACCAAGATGAAGATATGGAATGATTCCCTTAAAAGAGTTCTTCAAAATATGTCACAACTTAAGTGTCATTCTTCCCAGCCGGGACGAAGAGATGTCTCTTTAGTGTGCACACAATTTTTTTTCTTTCTTTTTATATATGTGTTTATGTCTGTGTATTTGTCTAAATTTCATGTTAATGTGACATCACAAATACATGTTTGTATGTGTGTCTGTCCAGTGTGACATCAAAAATAACAAAGCGCTTATGAAAATATATATATATATACATATATGGATCCAAATAACTCTAATTCATTTAAGTTTAAGAGTATTCAATTTGGGTAAATAATTTAATAAGTGAAGGTACCTTCAATTTTGTTTTATAGGTGTCCCAGGGACTTCTCTTTAGTGAACAATATGACTAGTGCTGTATAACCTGATATTTTGGTGTTTTGACATAAGGTTGCTTATTTTTTATTAACTTCATTTGTTTAATAACTGATTAATTTCAATTATTTCAACTGGTAAAGGATTGCTGTGTATGCAGAAACTCGAGGGTTCCAGCTAACAAATTATTTCTCCAAAGTGCTTTTAGTTTTTCTTTAATCTATCTTTAATGCAGTAAATACCCTCAGTCTTTCTTTGTTTTGTTCTAAATATGATATTTTGCCAGCTTATGTTTGTGGGAACTCAAGCAGCAATGTATATGAGCAGAAATCAACTTTAATTTTCTGATCTAATAATTCTGTTTTTTAGTTTGACAACTCGCCTCTTATCTCAGTGCTGGAATAGCACTGCCTTTCCTTTAATAATTGATGCTTGAATCTCTAGGTAGCGGGCCCTGAAGATTTGCCGGTGGCATTGTCTAGACATAAAAAAGACGGCTGCTGCTATAGCTGCAGGGATCGCAGTAGCTGCAAGCATCCCTGCTGCTCAAGCGTCAAACAACCTCACCAGCAGTGTGGCCTCTGCTCTGCATGCATGGGGCCTCCTAGATCTACGTGTTATAACAAGTGGACATTTTGATCTTTCATTGTTTGGAACTTCACGGGACAGTGCCTTGCGGGTATTTGTCTAGAGAAACTCACTATGTTACTTGATGGAACTTAGGGCAGCTGATTTGTTTAAACAATTTGATATGCTATGCAATTTGGCTCGTCACCAAAAGGCTTGTCGCCTTAAAGCCGCAGCATCTCCTCACAATTGGACGGCTGTTAGTCATCTTACACAGTCGATCCTAAAGGGCTCCATTGGATGGCTGGTTAGCCAATGACGGGTAAGATCCCCAGAGGGGGACAACCTAAGACAGGCACAGTCGCACGGGACAGTCTCATGTGGCCGACATATCAACCTAAGACAGGAGTCAAGGGCACAGCCTTGATTATCTGATGACGGGTAAGAATGTTGGTTGCACATAAACGTCCTAGAGCATCCCCTCTTTTAAAACAAAAGGGGGGAAATGCAGGAGCCCTGTTTGGGGAGATGGCTAGATTGCGGTTGACTATGGGCCATGGACATGTTTGGGCATTGCCGTCTTCCGTAGTCTCACGGGACTTGGCTTGGGATCTCGCGGGACTTGGCCCAGGATCTTGAGAGACTTGAGCCGTGACTCAGCATATCCGCCCAGCGCCATTCCTGCTCAGGCGCGTGAGATGAGACCTGAGAGAGAACGGACGGGTTAACGCTATTGTGTGTATATATATTGTAGTTTCTTGTAAGAGTACGTGCCTTGGTTTCTTGTGAAAGTGTGTATGTGGTGTTAGAAATTACAAGAGACAGAAAGAGAAAGATAAAAGAATTTTTTCATTTCCATCCTGTCTCCGGGCTTCTTCCCGCGGCGATGCAGTTCCGGGCTGCAAATCCCTTTCCAGCAACAACAACCTGTAAGCTAAGAATGGTATTTATGTTTTTTTAAAGGGCTGTAAAAAATGAAAAAAGTTCATGGTGGAGACCATATGTGGTTCGCAAAGCTGAAAATGTTCACAATTGGAAGTTGATCAGTCCCTATTTTAGTCAATACAAATGACAGTGGAAGTGACATATGCCATATTCAGGTGGTAGCCTTAAGAGCAGCATATGATTTTTATAACCTTTTCTTCTGCACTAGTTCCAAAGAGAGAGTCTCTGACCTAGGGTGAGGATGATACAGAGTGGAACATTTCCCTGACTTGCATGGACAAGTGGAGTGAGCCAGGAAGACATCTTTGTCATTTTAAGCCATTGAGAGTATTCTTTTTGTTATGGAGGCATCACCTGGGCTTTCTTGACTGATGTAGCACTTCACATATATTTAACCCTCACTATGTCCCTAGAAGGTAGACACTGTCATTACCCCAAATCATGTAATTTAACCACACCATCCCCTCTGTACTTAGTCATCATGTCTCTCTTAGACTACTGTCATAGCTCCTGATTTCATTCTTGCTCCTTATAGCTTGTACTGTACTCATCAGTCTGGTCATTCCAGGATTACATTTCTGGCAATGACTGGGTAGATGGTTGTAAGAGCCTTTAATGAGGAAGTAGCTAAGATGGTGACTGGCTGAGAGCCATAAGGAGGCGTTTACTTGTTTACACCTGACCTTAATGAATTTGACTAAGAATCTTTCTGTGCCGCACCTGTACACATGTATGCTTAATGGGTGAAGGGTATTTAACCAGGCCGGGGGGGGGGGTGTCAGAGAGGGAGAGAGAAAGCAGAGAAGAAGCAGCAAGAATAAAGGAACCATTCATTCCCAGTCTGCCTCTGATTTCTTTCCCGCGGTATTGTTGCCTTAGGCCCCCTCTGGTGGCCCGTACGGGGAATCGGCATGGCAGGTAAATTGAGGAACCTCGCAGGAAGAGCTAGGGAAATTGGGTTCAGAAAAGAACCACTCATTCCCAGTCTGCCTCCAGTTTCTTTCATACAGGGAATCGGCACGGCAGGTAAACTGAGGAACCTCGCATGAGTCTCTAGCCAGAGCGGTTAAGGGCGAGGCAAAATGGGTTCAGAAATTTCAAGGATTAGAGATTTGTTAAAGATAGTTAGAGAAGAAGAAAATAAAGAAGAAAATGGAACAGCAGTAAAATTGAGTACTGCGCAGAAATACGTCCAAATGATAATGAAAGTAAGCCCATGGTTTATAATGTGGCATTTATCACTATGTAGTTGTTAAAAATTCCTCAATATTGTTCACTTTATTATCTTCCAATTTTTTAAACACCCAACAAAACAGCTCTGCCATAATATGATGCATAATAAGCATGTTCTGTAGATAAATTGACCCTTTTGTTGTTATGAAATGACCCTTTGTACCTGATAACATTGTTTGCTCTAACATCTATTTTTATGATAAAATTACCACTTCATTTTCCAAAAAAAAAAAATGTGGCATTTAGTTAGGGAATGTCTGCTCTCAACTAGACCTAAGTTCAGGAAAGTGTTACTGAAAGTGCCGAAGCTTTGGGACAGGTACAAGAAAGGGAGTCAGTTAGGCTAGTGAGGATAATATTAGTGAGGAAGAATTAAGTTGGAAAGGCTTATGTAAAGCAGTATTGAGCGGGGGACAATACTTAGTTTGGAGGTTTCAGTTCCAAGAGCTCTGTGTTGAAACAGCTCGAAGAAATGCGGCTGCAGGATTTCCAGATCGTAACATAGACAGGTTAACTGGAAAAGGGCAATATGCTGATTTACAGGTTCGAACTCAGTTCGATCCTGGAGTTTACACTCAAATATATGCCGCAGCTGTTAGGGCTTGGAAAATTATGCAAGGAACTGGCGACTTACAGGGTAGCTTGTCTAAAGTAATTCAGGGACCCAATGAGCCATATGTCGAATTTAAGATGTTCTTTCAGGCACATGGCAGGGCCCAGACCCAGTATTAATTTGGGGGCGAGGATCTGTTTGTGTCTTTCCGCAGCACGAGTCCTTGCTGGTGCGGATACCATCAAGATTGATAAAACAGGTACCAAATCAAGAGGGCCAAGATGAAGTTGTTGTGGAATGATTCCCTTAAAAGTGGTATCAATCCACGCACCTGCGCGAGTTTGTCTCTTTTCTGACAAGGGGACCTCATCTTTGCCTTTTCAGCTAAGAAACTTTTAAGCTGCGTGCTTTTTTCCTTCAATAAACTCACAACTTAAGTCTCATTCCTCCCGGCCAGGACGAGAGGATCTCTCTTTAGTGTGTGCACAATTGTGTTTTTCTTTTTTATATATGTCTTTATGTCTGTGCGTCTGTCTAGATTTCATATAAATATGATGTCACAAATAACAAAAACCTGACCGCTCATGAAAATTAATTGAAAAAAAAAAGGGTCCAAATACCTTTAATTCATTTAAGTCAAAAAAAATTCAATTCAAATTGGGTAAACAAATAAAAAATGAAGGTACCTTCAAATTTAATTTATAAGTATCTCTAGGACTTCTCTTCAGCAAGGAATATGACTAATACTGTTCAGCCTGATATTTTGGTATTTGACATGGGAATTTACAAAGTTAAATTGTTTCAACAGGTATATTCATAAAAGGTTGCTGTGTATGCAGAGGCTCAAAAGTCCCAGCTAACAAAAAATATTTTTCTAAAATGCTCCTAGCCTTTCTTTAATCTGTCTTAAATGTAATATTTTGTCAGCTAAATACTCTCAGCCTTTCTTTAATCCGTTCTGAATGTGATATTTTGCCAGCTAATGTTCGTGGGAGCTCAAGCAGCAATGTATGTGAGCAGAGATCAACTCCAGAAATAAAACACCTGACCTAAGTTCTAATAGTTCTATTTTTAGTTTGAATTGCACTCCTACAACTTGCTTCTTGACTCAGTGCTGGAATGGCACTGCCTTTCCTCTAATGATTGTTGCTTGAGTTCCTAGGTACATCCCTATGCCAGTCTTAGCAGGCCCTGAAGATTTGCTAGTGGCATTGTCTAGACATAAAAGAGATGGCTGCTGCTGCTACAGCTGCAGGGGTCGTAGTCGCTACAAGCATTCCTACTGTTCAAGTATTAAACAACCTCACCAGCAGTGTGGCCTCTGCTCTGCATGCATGGGGCCTCCTAGATCAGCATCTACATTTTGAAATTGTCAATCAATGTGTTGATCTTCTCCAAGAGCAAGTGGACATTTTGGCAGATCTTTCTACCATAGGATGTTTAGGACATTACACAGGACAATACCTTACGGGTATCCCTTTTCTTAACCTTAATAGGGCAGCTGATTTGTCTAGAGAACTCAGTACGTTACTTAATGGAACTTAGGGCAGCTGATTTGTCTAAAGAACTTAGTACGCTATTTAATGGAACTTGTCTTGTCAGCACAAAGCTTGCCGCCTTAGAACCAGAGCATCTCCTCATGATTGGATGGCTGGTAGTCAAAGACGGGAAAGTCTCATGTGACCAACATATCAACCTAAGACAGGAGCCAAGGGTACGACCTTGATCATCTGATGATGGGTAAGAATGTCGGTTGCACATGCAGACACCTAAGACAGGCACAGTCGATCCTGATGTGGTGAGGGTCGTCACCCATCCATTTAAGCTATTCCCTCTTTTAAAACAAAAGGGAGGAAATGTAAGAGCCTTTAATGAGGAAGTAGCTAAGATGGTGACTGGCTGAGAGCCAAAGGAGGCGTTTACTTGTTTACACCTGACCTTAATGAATTTGACTAAGAATCTTTCTGTGCCGCACCTGTACACATGTATGCTTAATGGGTGAAGGGTATTTAACCAGGCCGGGGGGTGTCAGAGAGGGAGAGAGAAAGCAGAGAAGAAGAAGCAAGAATAAAGGAACCATTCATTCCCAGTCTGCCTCTGATTTCTTTTCCAGCGGTATTGTTGCCTTAGGCCCCCTCTGGTGGCCCGTACGGGGAATCGGCATGGCAGGTAAATTGAGGAACCTCGCAGGAAGAGCTAGGGAAATTGGGTTCAGAAAAGAACCACTCATTCCCAGTCTGCCTCCAGTTTCTTTCATACAGGGAATCGGCACGGCAGGTAAACTGAGGAACCTCGCATGAGTCTCTAGCCAGAGCGGTTAAGGGCGAGGCAAAATGGGTTCAGAAATTTCAAGGATTAGAGATTTGTTAAAGATAGTTAGAGAAGAAGAAAATAAAGAAGAAAATGGAACAGCAGTAAAATTGAGTACTGCGCAGAAATACGTCCAAATGATAATGAAAGTAAGCCCATGGTTTATAATGTGGCATTTATCACTATGTAGTTGTTGAAAATTCCTCAATATTGTTCACTTTATTATCTTCCAATTTTTTAAACACCCAACAAAACAGCTCTGCCATAATATGATGCATAATAAGCATGTTCTGTAGATAAATTGACCCTTTTGTTGTTATGAAATGACCCTTTTGTACCTGATAACATTGTTTGCTCTAACATCTATTTTTATGATAAAATTACCACTTCATTTTCCAAAAAAAAAATGTGGCATTTAGTTAGGGAATGTCTGCTCTCAACTAGACCTAAGGTTCAGGAAAGTGTTACTGAAAGTGCCGAAGCTTTGGGACAGGTACAAGAAAGGGAGTCAGTTAGGCTAGTGAGGATAATATTAGTGAGGAAGAATTAAGTTGGAAAGGCTTATGTAAAGCAGTATTGAGCGGGGGACAATACTTAGTTTGGAGGTTTCAGTTCCAAGAGCTCTGTGTTGAAACAGCTCGAAGAAATGCTGCTGCAGGATTTCCAGATCGTAACATAGACAGGTTAACTGGAAAAGGGCAATATGCTGATTTACAGGTTCGAACTCAGTTCGATCCTGGAGTTTACACTCAAATATATGCCGCAGCTGTTAGGGCTTGGAAAATTATGCAAGGAACTGGCGACTTACAGGGTAGCTTGTCTAAAGTAATTCAGGGACCCAATGAGCCATATGTCGAATTTAAGATGTTCTTTCAGGCACATGGCAGGGCCCAGACCCAGTATTAATTTGGGGGCGAGGATCTGTTTGTGTCTTTCCGCAGCACGAGTCCTTGCTGGTGCGGATACCATCAAGATTGACAAAACAGGTACCAAATCAAGAGGGCCAAGATGAAGTTGTTGTGGAATGATTCCCTTAAAAGTGGTATCAATCCACGCACCTGCGCGAGTTTGTCTCTTTTCTGACAAGGGGACCTCATCTTTGCCTTTTCAGCTAAGAAACTTTTAAGCTGCGTGCTTTTTCCTTCAATAAACTCACAACTTAAGTCTCATTCCTCCCGGCCAGGACGAGAGGATCTCTCTTTAGTGTGTGCACAATTGTGTTTTTCTTTTTTATATATGTCTTTATGTCTGTGCGTCTGTCTAGATTTCATATAAATATGATGTCACAAATAACAAAAACCGACCGCTCATGAAAATTAATTAAAAAAAAAAAAAGGGTCCAAATACCTTTAATTCATTTAAGTAAAAAAAAATTCAATTCAAATTGGGTAAACAAATAAAAAATGAAGGTACCTTCAAATTTAATTTATAAGTATCTCTAGGACTTCTCTTCAGCAAGGAATATGACTAATACTGTTCAGCCTGATATTTTGGTATTTGACATGGGAATTTACAAAGTTAAATTGTTTCAACAGGTATATTCATAAAAGGTTGCTGTGTATGCAGAGGCTCAAAAGTCCCAGCTAACAAAAAATATTTTTCTAAAATGCTCCTAGCCTTTCTTTAATCTGTCTTAAATGTAATATTTTGTCAGCTAAATACTCTCAGCCTTTCTTTAATCCGTTCTGAATGTGATATTTTGCCAGCTAATGTTCGTGGGAGCTCAAGCAGCAATGTATGTGAGCAGAGATCAACTCCAGAAATAAAACACCTGACCTAAGTTCTAATAGTTCTATTTTTAGTTTGAATTGCACTCCTACAACTTGCTTCTTGACTCAGTGCTGGAATGGCACTGCCTTTCCTCTAATGATTGTTGCTTGAGTTCCTAGGTACATCCCTATGCCAGTCTTAGCAGGCCCTGAAGATTTGCTAGTGGCATTGTCTAGACATAAAAGAGATGGCTGCTGCTGCTACAGCTGCAGGGGTCGTAGTCGCTACAAGCATTCCTACTGTTCAAGTATTAAACAACCTCACCAGCAGTGTGGCCTCTGCTCTGCATGCATGGGGCCTCCTAGATCAGCATCTACATTTTGAAATTGTCAATCAATGTGTTGATCTTCTCCAAGAGCAAGTGGACATTTTGGCAGATCTTTCTACCATAGGATGTTTAGGACATTACACAGGACAATACCTTACGGGTATCCCTTTTCTTAACCTTAATAGGGCAGCTGATTTGTCTAGAGAACTCAGTACGTTACTTAATGGAACTTAGGGCAGCTGATTTGTCTAAAGAACTTAGTACGCTATTTAATGGAACTTGTCTTGTCAGCACAAAGCTTGCCGCCTTAGAACCAGAGCATCTCCTCATGATTGGATGGCTGGTAGTCAAAGACGGGAAAGTCTCATGTGACCAACATATCAACCTAAGACAGGAGCCAAGGGTACGACCTTGATCATCTGATGATGGGTAAGAATGTCGGTTGCACATGCAGACACCTAAGACAGGCACAGTCGATCCTGATGTGGTGAGGGTCGTCACCCATCCATTTAAGCTATTCCCTCTTTTAAAACAAAAGGGAGGAAATGTAAGAGCCTTTAATGAGGAAGTAGCTAAGATGGCGACTGGCTGAGAGCCAAGAGGAGGCGTTTACTTGTTTACACCTGACCTTAATGAATTTGACTAAGAATCTTTCTGTGCCACACCTGTACACATGTATGCTTAATGGGTGAAGAGCATTTAACCAGGCCAGGAGGCGTCAGAGAGGGAGAGAGAAAGCAGAGAAGAAGAAGCAAGAATAAAGGAACCATTCATTCCCAATCTGCCTCTGATTTCTTTCCAGCGGTATTGTTGCCTTAGGTGGCAACAGATGGTTTGGACCAGTATTCCCACTTACTACAACTGAAAAAGCAAGTAAAAATATTTCTTAAAACGCTCGAAGGCTACAAAGAGAGCTACTAAGGAGGTGAGGAACTATAGGACCATGAACTGGGAGGGAAGAGAACTCAGAGGTGTGGGGTTGTCATTTGAGGTTGTTTGCTTCCAAGAATTCTGGTTAGCTTTGAAAGAGGAACTGAAAATCTGAGAGACTGAGTGGAGTTTTCCATAGATTCATAAAGCCAGTGGATAAAAATTGAGTTTGGGGACTGTGAAAGATGAGGGACTTGCTAAGGACCCCAGGCTTTCAACCAGTACTTTGAAGGGTCATACTCTAGTGTAGTAGCACCCCCTCCTCCACAGAAAAACTTCTCTGAGCTCCAGTGGCATAATGGGTTAGCGTGTGGTACTTATAAGACAGAAAAGATTCTCCAGAAATATTCACCATGGCTGATTTTAGGACTGTCAGCAAAAGAGTCTCTACAAAAGAGTTCAATGTAGATAAACTTGCTATTTTCCTGTTGCTCTATTATTTGGTCACTGGTCTGGAAGAAATCAGCACTCTAGGTGCTGGACGCCCCTTTACTTGTTTTTCACAAACATGTATCCAGTATAGTAGTTTTTTAGAAGTGTGTTTGCAAATGCAAAGTGTGATAATAAAAGGACAAATTCTTTACACAAGGCCTCTGGCCTTGAGCTAGAGCTTCACAGAGATGTCTACATTTCTAAGGTAAGAGAAGTTACTAATTGGGCTCCATGGTAACATCTGGCAGGGGGAGAAGAAGATCTCCCCTTCTCAGGTGTTGTCCTTGGAGAGTTAACTTGCCCAGAACAGTGAAAGAAAAAAAGCTGCTTTTATGTGAACTTCTGTAAACTGTGAATTTCTGAGCCCCTTCCCTTACATACTGGGTATAAAGTTCTGAAACTACCTGAACTCGGGATTCAGGGGATAATTAATTGCAGTGAGAGCTGTACCCTCTGAACCTGGCTGCAGCCAAATAAAAACTGTTTCCTGATATCTTCAGTGCCTTGCTTCGTCTGTCCCTACAACACTAGGAGTAAGAATGAACTGATCATAGAGCAGTTTCCAGAGAGCGTGATGCCAACTTTGAATAATCTCAGTCCTTGTTTGGTTGAAAATGACCTTGAATTGCTAAAGTACTACTGATCAAGGCTTGCTATAGCATTTTGATATTACTCTAGGCAGGGTTTCTGATTCTCCCCACTATTGAGATTCTGGACCAGATAACTCTTTGTTTGAGGGGCTGACCCATGTACTGTGGAAAGTTTAGCAGCATCCCTGGCCAACACCCACCGGACACCAGTAGCCCTTTCATTGTCGTAACAATAGAAAATGGCCATTGACAAATGTCCCCAGGAGGGCAAAGTGCAAATGCAATTGAAGTGTGTTCTGCCTATAACTGTTACATTGTGAATAGCTCAAAAATGTTGAGGAAGTGTTCTCTGGTATTTGAAAACTGTTACCTGATTCAGCAGAGTTTGCTCACGTGATTGCTGGATGAGTTCAGGCGATTCACTTTTCTCTTTCTCATTAATGTCAATGAGAATGTCAACATTCAGACCTCAGCCATACTCGTCATCGCTTGCAACTTACAGGAGCTGGCAAAAGTCAGCAAAATATTTCATGAGACTCAACTAGCTATGCAGAACTTAAAGAGTATTGTACCGTTTATTGTTACTTGGAAGTTGATTTTATTCTTCTTCTCAAAGAACTTTTGGATTTTTGATACTCTGTTGTGTGTGTGTTTCCTTTTTAAATTCCTGTTATTGTAAGAGCCCTAATTGAGGAGATAGCTAAGATGGCGGCTAGCTTAGAGAAATCAATAAAACCATGCAAATTATGGGCCCTACCCAACCTGGACTTCCTAATCCTATAGCTATTTCCAAAAATTTCCATCTTATAACTCTTGATATAAAGGATTGTTTCTTTTCCATTCCTCTACATCCTCTGGATGCCCCCAGGTTTGCTTTTTCAGTTCCTTCTATCAATAATAATGGCCCTGATAAAAGATATCAATGGAAAGTGCTACCACAGGGAATGGCTAATAGCCCCACTATATGTCAAATCTATGTAGACAAAGCTATCCAGCCCATTAAGAACAAATACCCAAACCTTATGTGCCTCCATTATATGGATGATGTTTTTCTTGCTCACCCTAATCAAGAAATCTTATTTACCATATTCAGTGATATGACAGAAAATTTAAAAAGATATGGATTAAAAATTGCTGAAGAAAAGGTTCAAACTAGATCTCCCATATTATATTTAGGATTTAAAATCATGGATACCTTTATTAGGCCTCAAAAAATTTTTAATAAATAAAGAACATTTGACCACCCTCAATGATTTCCAAAAACTGCTGGAAGACATTAATTGGCTTCGCCCTACACTAAGCCTCACTACTGGACAATTAAAACCCTTATTTGATATCCTTTGCGGGAACCCTGATCCATCTTCACTGCGAACATTGACTCCTGATGCTAGGGAAGCTTTAAAGTTAGTAGAAAAGGCCATTGAAAGATCCCATTGTGATAGAATTGGTTTTGCTCGACTGCTAATATTGATTATTATTTCTTCACAATATACACCCACAGGAGTATTTTGGCAACAGGGACCTTTATTATGGATACATTTACCAGTCTCTCCTAAAAGTACAATTGAGTCTTATACCTCCATGGTGGCTAAACTTATTCTTCAAGGACTTAAGACTTCTACTAAAATATTTGGCATTCATCCCGCTACTATTATTACTCCCTATTCATTGTCACAGGTTGAATATTTGTGCTTCAATGATAATGATTGGGCTATAGCTAGATGCTCTACTTCTGCAAATTTTGATAACCATCTTCCTAAGTCTCCTATACTATCTTTTTGTATCAATCATCCCATTATATTTCCACAGCTAATAAGAAATCAACTATTCCTAAGGCATTAAATGTATTTACAGATGGGTCTTCTAATGGTACTGCTGCAGTAGTCACTCAAAAAGAAAATATGATTCATATTACTGGTCAAAAATCAGCCCAATTAGTTGAATTTGAAGCTATTATAATAGCTCTAGAAAATTTTAAAGAACAGCCTATAAATATTTTTTCAGATAGCCACTATATTGTACATGCTGTCCCTAAATTGGAGCTAGCAGGTCCAATAGCACCACATACTCCAGCCTTTAAATTGTTTTTTCAAATTCAAAATCTCCCATGGGAACGTAAAGAACCTTTATTTATTGGACATATCAGAGCTCATACTGATTTACCTGGTCCTCTCCATGAAGGTAATCAAAAGGCTGATGCCCTCACTAAAACAATCTTTATATTTTCATCAGTCCAACAAGCTACCTTGTTCCATTCCCAATTTCATGTCAATAGTACTACGTTACAGCAAAGTTTCAAAATCACGAAGGAGCAAGCTCGAACAATTGTGAAGGCTTGTCAATCTTGTGTGACACATTTGCCCAATCCACATTATGGGGTTAACCCAAGAGGATTAATGCCCAATCATTTGTGGCAGATGGATGTCACTCATGAGCCAAGTTTTGGATAATTGCGATTTATTCATGTGACCATAGATACATGCTCAGGCATGATTTTTGCTTCCTCACATTCTGGAGAAAAAGTTAAAGATGTTACATCTCATTGTCTGCAAGCTTTTGCTGCATTGGGCATCCCCAAAATGCTTAAAACAGATAATGGCCCTGCATATACATCCTCATCTTTCAAACAGTTTTGTGCAAAATTCAATATATTCCATAAAACAGGTATCTCATACAATCCTCAAGGTCAAGGTATAATTGAACGAGCTAATTGCACACTCAAAATTATGCTATTAAAGCAAAAAGAAGGAAATTGGAAAAATCCTAGGGACAGATTGGCAGTTGCCCTGTTTACCTTAAATTTTTTAACTTTAGATTCTAATGGATATTTGGCTGGAGACAGACACTGGAATCCACACCAACAACATAAACCTTTGGTTTACTGGAAGGATGTTCTTTCAGGTGCATGGAAGGGTCCAGATCCAGTATTAATTTAGGGGAGAGGATCTGTTTGTGTTTTTCTACAGCACGAATCCTGCCCAATATGGATACCATCTAGATTAATAAAACAGATACCAAATCAAAAGGACCAAGATGAAGTTATTGAGGAATCAAGATTTAATAAAACAAGTACAAAATCAAGAGGACCAAGATGAAGGTATGGAATGATTCCCTTAAAAGAGTCCTCCAATAAATTCACAATTTAAGTCTCATTTCCTCCCAGCTGGGATGAGAAGATCTCTCTTTAGTGTGCACACAATTGTATTTTTTTTTCTTTTTATATATGTCTTTATGTCTGTATTTGTCTAAATTTCATGTTAATGTGACGTCACAAATATATGTTTGTATGTGCGCCTGTCCAGTGTGACGTCACAAATAACAAAGCGCTTATGAAAATTAATATTATAAAAAATTAATTATAAATATATACATGGATACAAATAACTTTAATTCATTTAATTTTAGAGTATTCAATTTGGGTAAACAATTTAAAAAGTGAAGGTACCTTCAGTTTTGATTTATAGGTGTCCCTGGGACTTCTCTTCAGCAAAGAATATGACTAATACTGTGTAACCTAATATTTTGGTATTTGACATGGTATTGTTTATTTGTAATTTACTTTATTAAATAGCTGATTAATGTGAATTATTTCAACAGGTAATTTCATAGAAGGTTGCTGTGTATGCCGAGACTCGGGGGTTCCAGCTAACAAATTATTTTTCCAAAGTGCTTTTAGCTTTTCTTTAATCTATCTTTAATGCAGTAAATACCCTCAGTCTTTCCTTGATTTGTTCTGAATGTGATATTTTGCCAGCTTATGTTTGTGGGAGCTCAAGCAGCAATGTGTGTGAGCAGAGATCAACTTTAATTTTCTAATCTAATAATTCTGTTTTTTAGTTTGACAACTCGCCTCTTGACTCAGTGCTGGAATAGCACTGCCTTTCCTTTAATAATTGATGCTTGAGTTTCTACGTAGCGGGCCCTGAAGATTTGCCGGTGGCATTGTCTAGACATAAAAAAGACGGCTGCTGCTACAGCCGCAGGGATCATGGTCGACAAGCATCCCTGCTGCTCAAGCATCAAACAACCTCACCAGCAGTGTGGCCTCTGTTCTGCATGCATGGGGCCTCCTTGATCAATGTGTTCTAACAAGTGGACATTTTGATCTTTTGGGACATTATGGGACAATACCTTGTGGGTATTTGTCTAGTGAACTCAGTGCATTACTTGATGGAACTAAGGGCAGCTGATTTGTTTAAAGACCTTGATACACTATGGAATTTGGCTCGTCAGCAGAAGGCTTGCTGCCTTAAAGCTGCAGCATCTCCTCACAATTGGACGTCTGTTAGTCAACACACAGTCGATCCTGAAGGGCTCGATTGGACGGCTGGTTAGCCAATGATGAGTAAGATCCCCAGAGGGGGACAACCTAAGACAGGCACAGTCGATCCAGATGAGGTCGTCACCCATCCACGGGACAGTCTCATGTGGCTGACATATCAACCTAAGACAGGAGTCAAGGGCACAGCCTTGATTATCGGATGATGGTTAAGAATGTTGGTTGCACATGGACGTCCTAGAGCATCCCCTCTTTTAAAACAAAAGGGGGGAAATGTAAGAACCCTAATTGAGGAGATAGCTAAGATGGCGGCTAGCTGAGAGCCATTAAGGTGTTCAAGTATTTTCACCTGAATCTTTTTAT
Source organism: Tamias sibiricus (assembly GCA_025594165.1). Lineage (NCBI taxonomy): Eukaryota > Metazoa > Chordata > Mammalia > Rodentia > Sciuridae > Tamias > Tamias sibiricus. The sequence goes on from CM046659.1 coordinate 54,299,322, forward strand.
GCCCGTGAACACTGCGTGACGCACCTGTAAGCTCGAGCTGTTAGCACGTGTCCTTGTTAAGGAAAAAAGTATTTAACCGGGTGAGGGTTAGTTAGTTGGTGGTTGGAGTTGGAGTTGGAGAGGTTGTTGGAGCCGGAGAGAGAAGAATAAAATAACTTTTTCATTTCCATCCTGCCTCCGAATTTTCTCCCTCTGCAAGTGGCAGCCGCAGGTGGTAACATGTTATCATCTTTAAGATCGATCTCATTTATTCGATGTTGCTTGGTTTTACTCTCCTAATCTTGAAAACTCTGTTGTAGTAGTTATCCACTACTATGTAACAAATCATCCCCAAATGTAGCATTTTAATAAACACACACTTCTGTTCATTTCCTTTTTTATCAATCTTGTTCTTTTTCTCTTTTCTACTTCCTTTTCTAATTTCTTGTTCTTTTTTTTCTCTTTTGGTCTCCCTGTTTCTCTTCTCACCTTTCCTTCCTCTATTTAATTGCTCCAGATATGGGATTGAAATTAAAGATCAAGGAGAGGGTGCAAATCTATGGCCAACAAACTTCATCTGGTTTCCAGATATGTTGCATTTGCTCTGCATACTGTTCTAATTTATAGAAAATTCTATGTTAAAAAGAAGAGCCGTGTGTGATGCACACTTGTAATCTCAGCGACTTAGGAGTCTGAGGCAGGAGGATCACAAGTTCAAGGCCAGCTTCAGCATCTTCACAAGGCCCTAAGCAACTTAGCAAGGCCTGTCTCAAAATGAATAATGACAAATTAAAAAAAAAAAAAAAGGGCTTGAGATGTGGCTCAGTGGTTAAGCACCCTGGGTTTCAATCCCGGTACCAAAGAGGGGGCAGTATAGAGATGAGGAGGAGTATTTCTGGTTATATAAATCAGGTGTGGCAATAAAGAATCTGTACTTCTACATCAAGACCATAGCTGGAGCTTCTTTATTTCCTTCTCTCTTTTTATTTTCTTGAAAGGCCACTTAGACATTTTGTAGGCCAAATATTTGCCCATATACCTCGGCACTCCCTACTACTGTGTTCCATCATGCCTGACTTGGCTGTGTTCTCAAAGTCCAATAGCCACTGACTTTTGAGGCTTCTGAAATAAAGCTGTATGATCTTTATTATTTAATTACAAGGCAAGTCCTTCCTTTTAAGAACAGCTACCCTCCCAACAAAAACTGATAACAAGAAAATAAAACAAATACTGAAGACAATTCCTTAGTTAGTCAAATGACCCCTCCTTTACATCCCATAGTCACATCTCCAGTTGTTTTTGAGAGTAGGAGAATGGGGAAGGAGTCAGGGATTGGTTTAATGGACTATAGACTGGTTCTCTGAATATTTCACAGCAGATTTTGTGTGTGTGTGTGTGTGTGTGTGTGTGTATGTGTGTGCATGCGTGTGTGTACATATGTATATACTCATTTATTTTAAGGACTTGGTTCACATGACTAAGGAGGCTTTCAAGTCCAAAATATGCAGGGAAGGCTGATACCCAGATGAGTTGATGCTATATTTCAAGTCCAAAGACCATCTGCAGCAACATTTCTTCCTGCTTAGGGGAGGTCAGTCTTTTGTTTGATTCTGGCCTTCAACTGATCGGATGAGGCCCATCACCATTATGGAGGAAAATTGGTTTTACTCAAAATGCACTAGTTTAAATGTTAATCTCATACAAAAACACCCTCAGAGAAACATTCAGAATTTTTTGACAAATGTATGTATCTCGTGGCTCAGCCAAGTCGGTACCTAAAATTAGCCATCATATGCGTGTTGGACTTTGATTCATCCATGAGGTCTGTAAATATTGTTGAGAACCATCTGTCTACCAGGTGCTAGTCAAGGTGCTGAGAATACTGGAGTGAACCAAACAAAATCACAGCCTTTATGAAGTTTGTGTGCTCTCGGGAGACAGTCAAATATGTGCTATGAAGGAAAACTAAAAGAAGGTGGAGCCTGACCAGCATGCCATTCTGGAAAGAAAGTTGGAGAAGACATCTTTCAGATGTCATATGAAAAATACTCGAATCAGAGGGGATGAACCACTTGGATATTTAGGGAAAGAGTTTTCCATTTGAGAATAAGGAAGTGCCAAGGCCGCGAGGTGGGAATGTTCTTGATGAGTTCAAGGAAGGGCAAGAAAGCCAGAGGGCAGGAGCTGATTAGGTGAGGCAGAGAGGGTAAGGAAATTGAAGCAGGGCATGGCGGGGAGGCTTTGGAGTCCTGGTTTATCAACTCCTCGTCTAGACACCATCCCACAAAAATCCTTCTTTTGCTGAAGGATTCAAGGGAGGGTCCAGGTAAACTACGTCCCAGCTCCATGTGACAAAGGGGAGCAAGTCCTCTCTGGGTGTTCTTCAGGATGTCTGATACTGCCTCTTGCTGGAGCTCTCATCTTCTCCTGATTCTCCCAGTGCTATCTCCACAGATCTCCTTTGTATTCTTTAGCATCAAGTGTCCCATCCATTTTTCTCAGAACATACTCCCCTGGGATGAGTAAAGTCCTGGCCTTTTTCAGTGTCAGGCAGATACTACCACCTTTGCCTCAGTGGGGTGTGCTAGCTCCTGCTGACTGCAGAGACAGGACTATGAACTCTGGTCCCATGGCAGGAAGGGGTGGAGGGCCAGGGTAAACTAGGGGTGTTTTAGCTTCTCTTTGTTCTGTCTATAAGCAGGGCTTTGCCCACGTTTGTCTTTAACTGCCCAATGACAAAAAATTCACCTCTGTGATATAACTTTTTTTTTTTTTTTTTTTGGTCTGGTCTAGAGAATGACAAACTATGGCCCACGGGCCATTACCATAGGACTATTTATTGGAACACAGTCACATGCATTCGGTTAGGTATTGTTTATGGCCATTTTTGCACTATAACAAGTTGAGCTGAGTAATTGCAATTGAAACTGTCTGTCCTATGCTGCAGTTTGAATCCTGAATGTGCTCCAAAGGCCCATATATTAAAAGCTTGGTCCCCAGTCTATGGCACTGTTGGGAACTGGTGGCACTTTGAGGAGGTGAGGTCTAGTGGGAGGAAGTTATGTCCTTGGAAGCATGCCTTTGAACTGGATTTGGGACCCTGGCTCATCTTCTTCCTCTTTCTTTGCTTCTGGGAAGCCAAGAGACTAGCAGCATTCTGCACCACATGCTCCCACCATGATGCTCTGCCTTACCACAGGCCCCAAAGCAGTGGAACCCAGTGACCATGGAATGAAGCCTCTGAAATCTTTTAAGTTGATTATCTTAGGTATTTGTAGCAGTAACAGAAACCTGACTAATCCTGAAAAGTCTATCATATTTACTATTAGCCTTTTACAGAAAAGTTTGTCCTTCCCTGAACTAGTCTATGAGAGAAATACACATTTCTTCTAGTAACACGATTGCAAATCTGCCTCTTGCAAAGCATCACTGCTGGGCTTCTTAAGCTAAAGTGTTCTCCTTTGCTTGGCTGGGTCCCTTCATTTTGGAGGGTCCTGCATAAACTGACACCGTCTCTGGCTGAACCACCTGGTTAAATCACATCTGTTTTAGTCAACTTTTTGCTACTGTGACCAGAAGACCTGACAAGAACAATAAGAGGAGAGAGCTTATTTGGGGGCTCATGGTTTCAGAGGTCTCAGTTCATAGATGGCTGATTCCATTCCCTGGGGCATGAGATGAGGCAGAAAATCATGGTGGAAGGGCATGGCAGAAGAAAGTGGCTCAGGACATCACTTGAGGAAAAAAGAGGAGAGGAGAGGAGAGGAGAGGAGGAGAGGAGAGAGAGAGAGAGAGAGAGAGAGAGAGAGAGAGAGAGAGAGAGCCTCACAGACAAAAACATAAGCCCCAAGAGCATGCCCCCAATGACCTACTTCTTCTGGCTTCATTCTAACAGCCTGCAGTCACCACCCAGTTAATCAGGGGATCAAAGCACTGATCAGGTTAAGACTCCCACAACCCAATCATTTCTAAACCCTCTTGCATTGTCTCACACATAAGCTTTTGGGGGACACCTCACATCCAGACCACATCAGTACAAAGTGACCCAATTTCTCTTTAATCCCCAAGATCCTCCTGAGGGAAGAAGCCATGCTTAAGTTCAGCCTGCCACACCTGTAGTCTTCGGTTAATTTCTCAGTGTGTGACTCACAGCTGTTAACAGATATGTGCGTGATCACAACAACATAGAAGATTTTTCAATCTACCAGAGAGAAAAGTGTTAACACGTGTTTGTAGCCCATGAGAATTTTGAGATGTGCTCAAAGAGAAGGCACACACGAATGCTCTCAGTAGTTGCACTTGGATTTGTGTTTTATAACTAAATCCATATTTTAAAAATATTTTAATATTAATACTAATGGATTGACATGCATGTGAGGGAGAGAACACTGGAATCTGAGGGTTGAATGTGATACGAAGAGAACACACTTCCTCACACTTCCTCATTCTTGACAAGCCAGGTTTAAGAATTTCTTCTACCATGACTGTCAGATACAGTCAGTGACATACTGCAGTCAGATACTGCAGTAGACATCTGTTGTCTTCCCAATTGCTTCTTCGTGGGTGAACTGCCCCTCTTTCCCATTTCATGTGGTCCTGTGTATGTGATCCTGACTGACCCATAAGTGTGTTCATCACAGTTTCTAGATCCTGGGAAGGTGTGTGACCCAATTGGAGGATGCTTCTTTCCTTGTGTGTGTTGGTTGTGAGTGCTCTCTTTTTTTTCTTCACCTCCCTGAGTTTTCAGTTTAACTCCAGAATGATGCTGAGTTCTGATTTGCATTGGATAATCGGCATAGTTTATGAAGTTTACTTAAAATACTACTTAAAAATGAAGAAGGTATGTATTTTATAATTAGAAGAGACTGAATTTTCTATAATAATATCATTCATCCTGCATGGTCTCTTGTAAGGTGACTTTGCCTCTCCTCATCAAGAGGTGGAGTGTAATGCTCACTTCTTGAATATGGGCTTGCCCTTGTGACTAGCTTGACTAGTAGAATATGGCAGAAGGGACAGGTAATAAGCTCAATAAATTTTCATCCCCATGTACCCAGCACTTAAAAAAAAAAAAAAAAAAAAAAAAGGCTCTCAGGTCCTCACTTCCAAGAAGACCAAAAAAAGAAGGAATAATGATTGTTCCAAAAAGGGCCACGGCCATGTGCAGCCTATTCATTGCACAAACTGTGCCCAAGGACAAGGCCATTAAGAAGTTTGTCATTCAAAACATCATAGAGGCTGCAGCCATCAGGGACATTTCTGAAGCAAGTGTTTTGACGCTTAAGTGCTTCCCAAGCTGTATGTGAAGCTGCATTAGTGTGAGTTGTACCATTCGCAGCAAGGTGGTCAGGAATCAATCTTGTGAAGCCCGGAAGGACCGAAAACCTCCACCCCATTTTAGACCTGCTTGTGCTGTCCTGTAACCTCCACCAAAGCCCAATGGAAGGAGCTGGGTCCTTAATGAGTGAAGAAAAGCTGTCTAATGGAAAAAAAAAGTTAAAAAAAAATAGCAGGGCTTGGTGGCACATGAGTGTAATCCCAGTGGCTCAGGAGGCTGAGACAGGAGGATCATGAGTTCAAAGCCAGCCTCAGTAAAAGTGAGGCACTAAGCAACTCAGTGGGACCCTGTCTCTGAATAAAATACAAAATAGGGCAGGGGATGTGGCTCAATGGTTAACAATGGTTAAGTGCCCCTGAGTTCAATCCCCAGTACAAAAAAAAAAAAAAAAAAAAAAAAAAAAAAAGAACATTCTTAGCTCTCTGGAGTCCCTTTTCATTAGCTCATGTCCAATTTTACTTCTGACACTATAGCTTCATTTTTCATGTTTATAAATTTTATGTTAATGGAATTTGTTGTGTCTGGCTTCTTTTGCTCAACTTGGTGTTTATAAGAGTCGTTAAAGGTGTTGTGTGTGGTTGAACTTATTTGTTCTTATGGCAGTATTCCATCGTATAAATATACCATGATTTTTCATCCAATCTATTGTTGGGTAGTTTCCAGTTTGGGGCTATTATGGATAGTGCTGATATAAACACTCTTGTTGCTGTCTTTTACTGAACACATTGCATACACTGCTGATGGGTATGTAGCAGTAGCGGAAGTGCTTATGTGCACCTTTGGTCAATACTGCCAAACAGTTTTCCAAAGAGGTTACACCAATTCATTCTCCCACTGGGACTGTTAGAGCTCTATGCCAAGCTCTTTGCAACACTTGATGGTGCCTGTGTCTTCATTTTAATCGTTTGGTGAGTCTTTTTATTTCAAAGAAGCATTTAATTTCAGATTGTGAAAAGACTGATAATACTAATCACTTGACTATCAGAATCAGGAGATGCCTTTCTCTAAAAGGTAGCGAAAGTGTAAATATTTTTTGACATTATTTTATAAATACACATATCATTGCAATGTGTATATTTAGGGAGAACACACGCGTTGCCATAAAGTTTACCAAGTTTAGGCATAACATCAGTGATAGAAGAAATATTATTTAAGTTTCCCAGGCATCACCAGTTCAGGGGTGAAATTAAAGTCACAATAGCTGTCTCATATGGAATATTTCTCTGGTTTTCCCTCTGTCTAGTATGTGAAACTGCAGTCCTCTCCATTTTTTGTAGTAGTTCAGCAAGTCCTCAAGGACTTGTATACTCTTGAGATACAAAAGCAAGGCACCTCTGTCTTCCAGCTCTCCTGCTCTGCCTTGCTGGGGTGATGATGCTGGCTAAACCTGCAGTCAAGCTGAAGCCCATCTTACAGACTAGTGCTAGGATGTCCCACCCAGGGTGTAGTGCCAACTGTTCCTTCTCTGTTGCTGCTGAAATTGCTGGCACAGGATTTTGCTAACTCTTGCATCTTCAAGGTCCCGTGGAAATGTTAATGAAATCTTTTTAATTCTGTTGGCCTTTTAAATCCATAGAACATGGTCCAAGACATGTTGGGCACAGTCAACACCGGGTGGTATAAGAAGCTATCTTCCCTTCTGGCCCTGACATGATGTCACTGAATCCAATTCGTTTACTTAGACTTTCTCATCCCTTGGGGTGAGTTACTTCCCAGGAGTCCCTGATCCGTCCTGTCAACAATCCTACAAGATTACCTCATCCTCCGCCAACTGTGCCCAGGCATGCCTGAGTTCCCAGTGCTTGGTCTCTAGCTAAAGGTGACCATACATCTGGCTCCGGTTGGTTAGCCCTGGCTTATTACTGGCATAATTATTCAGAACAAACTGAATAATTCACTCTCAAGGGGGTCATGGTTTGGATGGTGAATTATGTATGGTCACCCTCTCTCAAGCCATTTTTAGGAGGCAAAACAGAATCAATACCCTTTAGAGTGGTTAAGAAATACACTGTTGAGAATTGTGGACTCAGGACCAGTGGCTGCAGGATCTGCCCAGCACACAGCCCTTGCCTTCTCACAGCCCTTGCCTTCTCTCGGTTCTGCGGACGGCAGCTCCTTGGCTCCACCTACAGGCCCATCTCTGCTCTGTTCCAACACAGTTTCTTCCTTTCCTCAGGCGAGATGGAAAGAATTGAAGTTGGGTACTCCCTAGAGGTTAATGATTGTGGTGGTGGGCTCACCCAACATGCACTTCTGCCCAGTTTTCCTTCCCTGGCTTCTGCTGTGCTCCTGAGATGGTTCTTGTTTCATTTATATTCTAGTCCTTAACGCTGTCTTGATGATCTCTTTTCACGTTCCCAGTCCCTGGCCTGCCCTGGGCCTGGACCTCAGCTCTAGACCCGCAGTCACATGGCTTCTGCCATTCCCTGTGGCTTTCCCTGCATGGCCTGCCCACCCTGTTATCTGCCCCATTGCCAGTGCAATTTGTGCTTTGGAAGTTATGTTTTAACTTCTTCTTCTTCTCCTTCTCCTTCTCTGTACCAGGGACTGAACCCAGGGGCACTAAGCCACATCCCAACCCTTTTTATTTTTTATTTTGAGACAGGTCTCACTAGGTTGCTTACAGCCTCATTAAATTGCTGAGGCTGGCTTTGAACCTGTAATCCACCTGCCTCAGCTTCCTGAGCCACTGGGATTGCAGGCATGCATGCTCCCACACCCAGCATGTTTTTTTTTTTTTTTTTTTTTTTTTTTTAACTTCTTGTTGCACTTGCATGTTGAGGTTCCACTGGGAAAGTAGGGTGCTCTAGAAGAAAGAGAAGGGGTTTTGAAGTCAGAGGTCTTGGGTTCAAGTCCTACCTTCCTAGTTAGCTATGTGATCTTGGACACGTCAAAACACCTAATCTGAATTACCACCCCCTCATCTGTAGTATGTGGAATGAGATTGCTCATGAAATGCATAAATTGACTTCTTAGCTGAGAGAATGTCCTAGTTTGTTCAGTAGGAATCAGTATGTGAGGCTGGGAAAATCAGATTTCTGAATTGGAGGAACCAAAGTTGTATGTGAAAGAAGCTGGGAGAAGAGAAGAAGAAGAAGAAGAAGAAGGAGAAGGAGAAGGAGAAGGAGAAGGAGAAGGAGAAGGAGGGGAGGGGAAGGGGAAGGGGAAGGGGAAGGGGAAGGGGAAGGGGGAGAGGAAGAAGAAGAAGAAGAAGAAGAAGAAGAAGAAGAAGAAGAAGAAGAAGAAGAAGAAAGGAGAAGAAGAAGAAGAAGAAGTTGTTGTTAAAACATGACTTCCAAAGCACAAACTGCACTGGCAGTGGGGCAGACAGGGGTGGGTAGGCCATGTGGGGAAAGCCACAGTGAATGGCAGAACAGCCTGGAACAGCAGCATTGATTTCCTATCTTTGTTTCAGAGGAAGTCTGGGCAGCTCCTGGAGTGGGGCTATGCACTCCCCCACCCCTCAGTGTTCCAAGCCTAGAGATCTTGAATCTCCTCACAGGGGAGAGTAACTGGCACCTTCCCCACCCCATCTCATTGGTTTCAGGGAAAGAGGTAAGTCAGTTTGCTGGGGATGGAGAAGAGTTTGACACTCAAAACTATCTTTCTGTGACATTGAGTTCACTTCAGATATAATCTAAAAGAAGGAGGTAAAGTATTGTTTTCATCCCTTCATACTGAAGGTGAGTTCAGAATGAGTCGGGGACACGTATGGTAGACACATCCATACTGATGACCAAAAATACAAAACAGAAATTGGCGAGGCAGTCCAGATGATAGTTGTGCTCTTCCTGGAATGGGAGATGGCAGTGGAGAAAAGGGAGATTTCAGTAAACATCTTCTTCTCATACAGAAATCCCCAGGCTGGGACTCAGATCTGATTAAATGAGTCAGGCTTACATTTATTACGGTATATTACAAACATTTTTCAGCATTCAGAAGTGACTGGTGTCTCTGTGGATTTGGCCAGTTCCTGGCAATTATGCACTTGGCTGCTAGTACAAGCTGGCTTGCCAAAATGCCTGGAATGACAATCCATGTCTGAGCAGCTTTCAGTCTGGGAAGGATGTTGTTTAACACCACGTTCCTTCCCAAGGTAGCCAGATCCTGGTTACAGTTCTGTCCTTTAAATCTATTCCTGAAACTTGATCAGAAAGGATATGGCCACATCCCCGTGCCCTTTTGCAGCTTCCGCAGCAAACACCTGGGAAGACCTTGCATTGATTTTACAGCATCTGTCTGCTGCTTAGTTCAGAAGTAGTTTTTGTGCCTTAACCAGAAAAATCACATTCAAACATAACCTGTCAGATGGATTATTTAAAAAAACACTAATTCTTTCAGAGATTATTAAATCTGGAGGCCTGGCCAGATTCCAAACTGATTAATGACATTCTTTGTCTGAAATATCCTTGCAGGTGTATCTGAAGGCGTTTTGGCCAACCTGTCAGAATTGTAGCTGGTTTACACTTATTTGTGCTTCTGCCCTTTATCAGGAAGAGAGTCTGTCAGGTTGCACATTCTGTATAGCAGTGGATTCTGGTAAAAGAAGAAAAAAAGAAAAAAGAAAAAAGGAAAAAGAAAAAGAAAAGGGTTTTAGGAACTTTTGCAAGGACAGTTTTGGATAAGAGGATTAGAATGTGTGTACTTCATGAGGCAGGAATTTTGTCTGATTTTTTTTTTTTTTTTTGTGTGGTACCAGGGATTGAACTCAGGGGCACTCGACCACTGGGTCACATCCCCAGACCTTTTTTGTATTTTATTTAGAAACAAGGTCTCACTGAGTTGCTAAGTGCCTCACCATTGCTGAGGCTGGCTTTGAACTCTTGATCCTCCTGCCTCAGCCTCCCAAAGTGCTGGGATTACAGGCGTGTGCCACCGTGCCCGGCTTGTCTGATTTTTAACCACTAATATTTGCTGAATGAATGAATAAGTAAGTGGGTGGGTATAAGCCTATCCTTATTTGCACAGTAAACACCATCTTGTCCATTCTTTATTCCCCTTTTATTTTTTCTTGCTTCCTTTTTATTCCATTTAGACAGAGGACAGTTAAAGGCAGTTCTTTACTAAATAGGGCAAATATGGCCACCTTGACTGGGGTCTTGTATACACTTAATCTATTTCTCTTATCCCTGCTACCTTTATTCCCATGAACTTCACTGCTCCCTCCGAAAGGAGCACCCCTTCCCCTGCTTTTTCAGTGGGTGGTCTGGCCTTCTCTGGGCAGAAACTTGATGTGGCCACAATAATGCTTACCTCTTTCCTTCAGTCTGAATGAGGCATCTCTTTTATAAGGCAGACTCCTTCTCTTCTATGGAATCGGGCAGTGCCAGCAATTCCCCCCCCCACCTCCTGCTTTTTCTTCGCTATTGGCTTCTTCCGTGTCCACAGAAGTACTCAAGTCTCTACAATATACAAACAAACACAAAACTAAAACAAAAAAAGTCCTTCAAACGAAAAAAATCTAGCCCCATATTACATTTTCTATCACAACCAAGTTTTTCAGTATGAAGCTCTGCACTCAGAGATCCACTTTCTCACTTCTTTTTAAATTATTTGTGAAATTAAGCAAGAAAAGAAGTTCTTTCAGAAGTAAAATACAGAATCATAACATCAGAAATACATCTCTTCCTTCCTTCAGATGAAAACTAGACTTTTTTTTCCTTTCTTGCCAGCTGAATTTCTTAGGCTAAGAACATAAGCCCCAAATCAGATTGCGTTTTGTTTTTACAGAGCTTTCTTTTGATGAAATCTCTTGACAACAAAGAAAAAAAAAAAACATAGAGGACAATAGGGACAATTGTTCATAATCCAAGAGAAAATGTAAGCTTGGGTCCCTTTAACTTCCCTTATAGTGGAATTTGCTTTAAGGTTGATAGACTTAGAAGTGAAAAAAAAAAAAAAAAAAAAAAAAAAAAAAGATGGATCGCAAATTGAACAGCTGATGGGCATGAAATTTTGAAGGTGAATTATTGACAAAGGCATAAACAGTGCAGTGCAAATTGGTTAAAGGAAAGAATTCTAAACATGCTCTTCCTCTGTAATTTTGATCATCCCTTCCCTGAATCCTAAACTCAACACAAAGTCTTATCTGACTAAGCGTTTTCTTCTATGCCAGCTGTACTCAGGACTTGAGCTGCTTCTCTGTCATCCTTTTGACATGCTGGGGGAAGGTCACCCTGATGGCACCCTTCTTCATATCCAGTTAACAGTTCTTTCTGTTATTTTCTTCTTGAAATGTTTTTCTCCCTCAGTTCTCAAGAAGCAATCTGTCCTGGCTCTGCTTCTCAGATTCCTGCTCTGACTGTCTCTAAACCTGGTGCTCCTGAGGGTCCCTTCCTGGCTCTCCTTCAACCATCTGCCTTGGTGTCTTGTTGCTGTGGTTTTAATGCCAATAGCTGAAGAGTCATCCTAGCTCTTCTCTGCCCCTCACTGCCCATATTTAATTGGTGATTGAATATTACTTTTTCAATACCTTAATATCTCCTGCTTTGGCCCCCTCCTCTCCATCCCCATGGCTACTGCCCAAGTTCAGACTTCATCATTTACACTTTCTGCATTTTCTACCTCTCTGCCTGCTTCTGGTCATAACACTTCTCCAAGGCACTCTCCATGAATATATTGATAGAGCCAGAGGGATCATTTGAAGATGCAAATCTGATCATGTCCACTTCCCTGTTGAGTACCCTTTACTGAAAAGTTCAAACCTTCAGCATAGCATAAAAAGAATGTTAATTGTCCTTTCTAAATTATTCATCTTAGCTGTCTTAGGAGGTCTCAGACTTAAAGGCCTACAGTGGAGGGGGCAGTGGAGAGCAGGTGAGACTGTTGTGAACTGGAGGGTCCATAACCCCATGGAGAGGGGCAGCCACTGCTATTGTCACCTCCCAATTCATATGTTGAAATCCTGACCTCTCATTGATGACATTAGTAGGCAGAGCCTTTGGAAGGTGAATCAGTCCCAAGGCTGGGGCCCTCATGAATGGTGTTAGTGCCCTTTTAAAAGAGACTAGAAAGTCCTCTTGTCCCTTCCATTATGTGAGGCTCAGTAAGAACCTCTATAGGCCAAAAAGCAGGACCTTGCCAGATGTGGAATCTGCTGGTGCTACCAGCATAGACTTCCCAGTCTCTGGAAGTATGAGAAAAAAATGTTCCTGTTTAGCTGTCCAGCCTGGGGTATTTTTGTTTTGGAAGATTAAACTGGCCAAGACAACTGCTATATGGCTCCAGCCCATTGTTGCTGGGTGGAAATTTGGGCCCAGTATGGCTAAATTAACTTTTTTTTTTTCCTTTTCTTTTCTGAGAAGCTGAGTTTTTATGTCAAAGTTTCTATTTCTTAAATGTTATAACTAATTAAAAAATTTAAAAAAATTGTATGATAGTTCAGATTTCAAGTAAGAAAAGAAAAAAAAAAAAAAAAAAAAAAAAGAAAAAAAAAAAAAAAAAAAAAAAATGCTGGATCTGTGTACCAAACTAAGCATGTCTGTGTAAGACCGCGGGAGGTGATGCTCCTGTCTATAACTCCCTCTGCATTCTCATCTTCTAGCACGGAATTGCTTCCAGTGCTCTAAATGCGTGTCATGCCTTTTTGCTTTTGTTTCTTGTTGGCTGGCTCTGTTCAGAATGCCTTTTATCCTCCCCAACACTGCTTCTACTCCATACCCACTTTTCTCCCAAATATGTGGTAAGGACTATGAAATTTTTCCTCATTTGTTAAGACTTTCCCTGAAGTCCATTTCTCTGGGCATTTCTTGACATTCCCTCACACCACTTTCTAGGGAATGTTTTCATTACACTACAACAGATTCTTTGGAGCTTTTTGTGGCATTATTTGTTCCTGTGATGGCAATCTCTAGACTCTAAGCTCCCAGAGGGCAGGTTCTGTGACTTATTTGTTCATTTATCCCACACATGGCCAGGGGAGCAAAGTAGGTACTCAATAAATATCTGTTGAATGAATAAACCAGATAGTAATGAGTTGCTTTCTAAAATTGAGAGTCACTTTAGTTTTTATAAAAAAATTGTCAAAATGATATTTTATATTTGAGAACTTAATAACATTTCAAGGTCCTCATAAATATTGATGCCTCTTTTGGAAGCTAACTAAAGATGGCCCCCTGGTAAACATATATGCCTCATGCTTTTGTGTGGTTTCCTTCCTTTGAATCTGGGTTGGCTCAGTGACTTGCTTTTTGACCAATAAAATGAAGTGAAAATGACATTATGATTTCCAAGACAGAGTCCTAAGAGGTCACAAAAGCTTCTGCCCAAGTGTGTGTCATGGAATGTTTGCTCTTGGGAAACTCCCTATGTGCTGTGTGGAGCTCAGGTCTCAGAAGGAGGCCACATGTAGGCCACATACAGATAGATCCCTGCTGGGTTGGCTCTTAGCCAAGTTAGCATCAACTGCCATCCTGGGAGTGAGGCATACTGAACATTCAGCTCCACTGGATCAGACTGTAACCTGATCCACCATCTCCCTGCAATCCCTTGACATGACATCCCCAAGTGAGAACTGTCTCACTAAACCCATCCAACCCACAGAACTGTGGGGTATAATAATAAAATTATGTTTAAAGCCAGTAAGTTTTGGAGTGCTTGTCAAGAAGCAGTGGATAGCCAGAACACCTTTGAAGTGAATAAAATATTATGCCTGAAATTATTAAGTCAAGAATAGTTTAAACCCTCTTGCTATAGTCAGCCTTAGAAACATATGCTACATTATTTCACAAATAACCTGCTTGACCTTATGCTTCAATGAATTTCTTCTTCTTCTTCTTCTTCTTTTTTTTTTTTTAGTTTTTAATACTGGGAATTGAACCCAGAGGCAATTTACCACTGAGCTACATCCTCAGTCCTTTAAATTAATTAATTAATTTATTTTGAGACAGGGTCTTGCTAAGTTGCTTAGGGCCTCACTAAGTTGCTGGGGCTGGCCTTGAATTTGCAATCTTCCTGCCCTCAGCCTCCCAAGCCACTGGGATTACAGACGTGCATGTGTCACCATGCCTGGCTTCAATGACTACTTTTAAATGTATGGTTCCCTTCACTTAGTTATATACCATTGACATTGCTTCATATTGGTCTTAAAGAAATCTTAAAAGTTCTCTAACACATCTTAAAGTTCATACACTTGGAATCCTCACACAGTGAAGAACATAATAATAGAAGATGACAGTGTATGTCCCACTGTATAGTGGCCAGCACATTTTTTCATTTTATTGAAATGAAATTTCAGAAGAACAATTTTTTATGATCCTTTCTATGTAGCACTTGTTCTTTAGTGAAATGATCCATGGCAGATTTTAGCCAGCAACATTTGTTTAGCTTCTGTCTATCGGATAGTTCTCCATTTTTAAATTAAGCTATAATTTATATAGTAAAATTCATGTCTTTTTAGTATACAGTGATGCAAGTTTGGGGACAAATGTAGACAGCTGTGTAACCACTGCCACAATCAAGATATAGAACAGTTCTCTACCTCCAAAATCCCCATGTGCCCCTTGGTAGTTAAGCCTCTCTCTATCCTGGGTAACCACTGAGCTTTAAAAAAAAAAATCTTTTTTTCAGTTGAAATTCATATAATCTAAGATGAGCCATTTTAAGGTGAACAATTCAGTGGGATTAAGGACATTCACAATGTTGTGCAACCACCAGCTCCATCCAATTCCAAAACAATTTTATTATTAAAAAAAAACCAAAAACTCCCAGGGCTGGGGTTGTGGCTCAGTGGTAGAGCGCTTGCCTCACATGCGTCAGGCACTGGATTTGATTCTTCAGCACCATACAAATAAATAAATAAAGGTATTGTGTCCATCTACAACTAAAAATAAAAAAATAAAAAAAATAAATAAATATTTAAAAACATAAAATAAAACTTCTTACAACTTTCTCCCCTATTCCCCACTCTTCCCAATCCCTGGCAACTATTCTAGATATATTTTTTTAAATATTTATTTATTTACTTTAGTTGTACACAATGCATTTATGTTTACGTGGTGCTGAGGATCGAACCCAGGCCGTGCACGTGCGAGGTGAGCACTTTGCCGCTGAGCCACAACCCCAGCCCCTAGATATTTTATATAAATGAAATCATACAATATGTGAATTTTATGTCTGACTTCTTTTACTTAACATAATGTTTTGGAGGGTCATCCTCCATTGTATGAATCAGTGTTTTATTCTTCTTTATGGCTGAATAATGTTTTACTCTATGGATATCATCTTTTTTTTTTTTTTTGTCTTTTTAGTTTTGCCTTTGCAAGAATGTTATGTAAATTAACTTGTATCCTCCACAAGCTTTCTTTTTTCTTTTTCTTTTGGTGCTAGGGATGGAACCCAGGGCCTCATGCATGCTGGGCAAGCACTCTTAACACCAGGCTATATACCCGGCTGTCTCTGTTGGCTTTTTTTGGGGAGGGAGTCGGGGGAGACTGGGGATTGAACTCAGGGGTACTAGACCCTGAGCCACATCCCCAGCCCTATTTTGTATTTTATTTAGAGACAGGGTCTCACTGAGTTGTTTAGTGCCTCACTTTTGCTGAGGCTGGTTTTGAACTTATGATCCTCCTGTTTCAGCCTCTCGAACCGCTGGGATTGCAGGCTGGGATTACAGGCGTGTGTCACTGCACCCAGCCTCTGCAGGCTTCTGACTATTCACTTTGCTTATAGAGAACATGATGACTTCAAATGTCCCTATCACTTATTAAGCTTTTTCCCCTCATGATTCTGTGATGGCATTCAATTTTGGGAGTCCTTACCTGTGTGTACCCTGCTTCCCTGTATGTCATGAATGTCCTCAGTTTTAGGATAATGCCTTGCCCTGAGGCTGAACCCTCAACAACAGTCACTATTGCTTAAAGAATGGTAGTTAGTGTGCAATCAGTGAGCGTGTGTTTGATCCTTCATTTTAAATTCTAAATTGTTCACTTCAGAAACCATTTGATGGATTTTAAATAAGATTTGTGAAGGAATTTAAGAATCCTGTTTCCCATTTTGAACCACAGAAGAGAGAAACTCCTGGTGAGAGGTGAGGTAGTTAGAGGCAGAAGTAGACCTTAGGGGAAGCAGCACCTGTGCTTCCCTCGCCCTCCTGGGGCTGGGACATGCTTATGGGGGGGGGGGGTGCAGAAGAAGTGTGTAACTACGGAAAAGCAGGTCAGATCCTGGAGCTTCCCTCCTGCACCGGTTGGATGTCCCCATAGGAGAGTAGGGAAGGCAGCAGGATATGCCAACACAGAGAGGCCTCAACAGGCCACCTGGGCCTGGCCAGACTTGCCTGCTGGCTTGGGAGAGCAGTTTCCATCACTCAAAATGGGCTTGCTAGTTTGCCCAGGGGAAGCTTAGAGCCATGGGCCTGAAGGCATCTTTGGATAGGAGGCCAGCTGTGGTGTGTATGTCTTGGGTGACTGGAAGCCAGATGTGAATTCAGCCCCCTCAGCAAATGCTGGCCTGGAGGGTCATTAGACTAAGGAGCAAAAGACACAGAGGTCTCAGGAGATGCCAGTGAAGGGTGGATGATGTCAACCGCCCAGGTGTCATATGGTCATGTGAGCCCCAGGGGCTTAGAAACCACTCAGGGAAAATAGTTGGTATCCTGTATCGTTCAGGGGATAATGACAAGAATAAAATGCTCTGTACAGATGTAATTTTTTTCCTCTGGGTATTTTCCATCTGTGGTTGGTTGAATTCTTGGATATAGAACTTGCAGATATGGAAGGTCAACTGGGATTTCTTCCAGCAGATGGAACTGGAATTTGAGCTAGAGGTTGTGTGGTAAACCTTCTCTGTGCCTCTTTTCATTTGGAAAAGAGAAAGGCAATGATATTCTTTCCCTCTTTCCTTTCTTTCTTTCTTTTTTTTTTTTTTTTTTTTTTTTTTTGGTACCAGGGATTGAACCAGGGGCACTCAACCACTGAGCCATATTCTCAACCCTTATTTATTTTTTAAAATTTGAGACAGGGTGTAAAAGTTGCCTAAGACCTAGCTAAGTTACTGAGGGTGGCTTTGAACTTGTGATTCTCTTACCTCAGCCTCCTGAGCTATTGGGGTTGCAGGTGTGTGAGTGCCATTACATTGGGCCTTGTCCTTCCTTCTTAATGCTCTTGTGAGAACTGGAGATGTAGCTCAGTGGTACAGCACTTGCCTAGCATGCGTGTATGTATGAATCAGTGTTTTATTCTTCTTTATGGCTGAATAATGTTTTACTCTATGGATATTATCATTTTTTTTGTCTTTCTAGTTTTGCCTTTGCAAGAATGTTATATAAATTAAACATGAAGCCCTGGGTTCTATTTCCCCAGAACCAAAATAAAGCTATGGTAAGGCTTAAATGAGTTAAGGCATGGACAGAGCATGGAACACAGCAAGCATCCAGTAAATGTTAGCTCTGTTGTCTGAAAAATAAACACATATATAATATCACAAGCACAGAAGTGATAGGAAAACATCACATCACTTGATTGCTTGAAATATTGCTTGAAAAATGTTCCTATCGTAGTATTATGATATTGTACAACTGAACCAGGAAATTGGAGTTCATGCCCTTTGGATCTTTGGGTTTGAGACATTATCAAACTCCTGATAGTTGCTACTGTTGCTGATGAAGCTAAAGCTAAAACAAATATTGGCTGTATGCTAAACACAGTCAGTAAGGATGATAAGGTCAGCTGGTTACTTTAGTCTGGGTTTTATAGGGTCTTTGTACCTGGGGAGTCACCTTGGATCTTACCCTTCACTTTGTGCCATTATAGGCTCTATTTTATCAATTTACTCAATGTGTAGTCTTCTTGCAACTCTCTTTGTGTCTTCATATATATTACACGTAAAAATCTATTCTGTTCAGCCAAACTTTTGAGCAGTTTAAAAGATGTATTGGTCAATTTGATAATAGCATATCATTGAAAGTATGTTATTGTTAGGAATTAGCCAAAATGTAACATGACATGATTTTCCTTGTGGCTTGCTCGAGCATTTTTAGGTTGTACATGGTAACATTTTTAGAATTGTTAATCAAATTAGTTTTTTCAACTCCCACAGTTCGATACTTGTGGTTAGTGTCTACTAATGTCTATTCTAATGATGCACTATTGGCTTTCAACCAACTAATTATTATCTGGATTATCTTTCAGAGACTTGGCAGTCTTCCTGATTACATGCTGCGGGCTTTCTCTGGATCATCCTAATCCTCTATTCCTTACTCTTCAGACACATTTTGCACTCATTATGCAAAAGTTCAAAACCTTAGTCCTGTGAAGAAAGCTGTTTGTCTGGCCTGATTTTCCAGCACCAAAACCAACCAACCAAACAAACAAAAAGTCAATTTTAAAAAGTTCACATTGCATCAGGGAACAGAAAGGCTATTTTCTCTCCTATCAAGGTTTTCCCAGGAAATCCCTAGGCTTACAGACCTTACTGTGCACACGTGCTTATGTTAAGATGGTATTTCATTGCTTGTGGATAGTATTTTCCTGAGCTCACATGCTTTACTTCTTTCTGTTTTAATAGCTAGAAAAGGATGGCCTTTCCTTCCAAAATACTCATGTTTTTCTAAAATGTTAAACTTCATTTCTGACCAAATCATTACAGAGAAGTACTCGGAAACCTTTTATTCTGGAGACTTCTGGGCACAAACACATTCTACAGTGTGCATGAATACCAGGCTCCTGTGTCCTCCAGGGAAGATGAGCTGGGTAATAAACCAAACAGCGGGGGTCCATGGGCTCCTTCAGCTCAGACAGAAGCAAACAGAAGTGCACAAAAGATGCATTCCAAAGGCCACAGCAGGTTGTTCTCAGGAAAAGGGACTCATAATAGCAATTTATTTTTAAGCAATCTATCGACAAGATTCTATATGATAGCTGCTTTTTCTTTTAAGCTACTTGGAAACCTGTTACTAGTCTGGAATTAAAGTGTAGACTACAAAACACAAATATGCATGTGTGAATATATAGCAACAAATCCCACTATCATGGATGATTGTTATGCACCAATAAAAGTATGGAAAAAAGAACACAAAAATGAGTAAGAAAAAAAGGACAAAAAATAATAATACGAAAATGACCGAGGAGGAGACAATATGGCAATTTTAGGGCTTCTCTCTTTTTGCTTTCCAACTTGCTGTAACTAAGGCAAGAGAGGCATCGTGAGCAAGGTCCCTCCCGTGGTTTGCTCTGCTGTGGAGTTCAGCGCTGGAATGCCTGAGCCATGAAAACACAGCCCGGTGCAGTCTGGCTGATGGGAAGCCCTGAGCAGCTTGCTGAATTATTACTTCATTCTCGGCTGAAGCAGCAGGAGGCGAGATGATGAGTGAGTGAAAAAGCCCGTGGACTCCCACGTGGGCGGAGAGAACCAAAACAAACATGGAGGAGACAGGCCAATATTGAAATCTGTTTAAAGGATGGAGCACACAGGAATGTTGGAACACGTTTTGTCTTGTGAACAGATTTCGTTTTTTAATGGCTGTATTAATCAGAGGAAGGAGAACGACAGGATAGAATCTGTTTTCCTCCCCAACCTGGACACCTCCTGTGGCACTGCAGGACTCTTCCCTCAATTCTTTGGACTTAACATGGCCTGGAAGTTTTAGAGGAGTGAGACCTGTTCTGACTTCATAGGCTACGACATCTTTTTTTCTTTCTTCTTCTCAAATAGACTTTGCCCCAAAATATTAAGGACAAGGGATCCACTATGGGGGTGGGTAGGAGCAATAAATTAAGATTTTTCATTTTCCAGGCAGCTCAGCTCTGGTTAGCAGCATGAATCTCTTAGACGAATAGCCCTCCCTATCCTCTCCAGCTGTTGCACAGGCGTCTCTCTCTGGCTATTCTTTTAAAAATCCCTCCCTTGGGGGATTTTATTTTTAACCACCTTATACCAGATTATCATATTTCCATTCATCTCCCCACTTTTTTGCTTAAAGCCAATTACCCAAATATCCATTGCTTCTTCAAACACATCCATACCATTGTTAGACTGGTGGTTTACAGTTCTTCCCTGGCCTTTTGCTACCATCACTGGGCCAGTGGAAACCAGTCGCTTATCTCTTTGTTCTATTATGGAAAGATAACAAACTCTTACATTTTTGAAGTATTTTCACTGACTTGACACCAAGTATCTTGATGAACATGAGATAAGCATTCAAATACTTGTTTATCTCCTTGCAGTTACATAATGAGGTCTAATATTGGTTAGCAGCAAGTGTATATCAGTGTATACACACACACACACACACACACACACACACACACATTCTCCTTTTGGTCTACAGAGGAAGCATATTACTGAAAAGGGCAGAAATAAAATCTGTGTTTATATTACAATTTTCCAAGAAAGCCAATATTTTCACTTCCTTATTATGTTTTCCTCCAGTTTCAGGAAAGTTCTGGAGGAACTAGTTTGTCATGTGGCAATGGGATTAGTGGTTGATAATTTTTGAGTCATACTATTAATAAAAATAGACATTATTCTGGGCCTCATGAGGCAGACCTGTAATATCAGCAGCTCTGGAGACTGAGGCAGGATTGCAAGTTCAAAGCCAGCCTCAGCAACTTAATGAGGTCCTAAGCAACTTAGTGAGACCTGGACTCAAAAAAAAAAAAAAAAAAAAAAAAAAAGAGGTGGTGATGGGGATGTGGATCAATGGTTAAGCGTCCCTAGGTTCGATCCCTAGTGCAAAACACCAAAATAAAACAACAAAATTAGACATTGTTCTAGGCTGAGTTCAATAAGCTGCAATCTAGATTCTTAACTGTAGAGGGCGCGCTTGCCTTAATAATCGCGTTACCATTGTCCTAGGAAAAGAAGCCAGCAGGTGGGGTGAAAGGTACCCTTTTAGCACTATGTACTTTATGGGGAAGGAAATGAGGTGCATTCTGGAATAGACAATACATCCATATCGTTGCATATTATCTCAACATGTTTTCCTTAATAACAAACTCACTTTCCTGCTTGTATCTTCTGGCTACTGTTCTGTTAAAAGTGGAGATGGCTTCAACCAGTGAGAATAAATCTCTAGGGTATGCCTTGTTTCAGCTGGCCACTTTGTAACCCATGCTTTGTGTGCTGGGAGCAGGGAGTGCTATTTCAAAAATGGCGAATGGAGCAAGGCATTCCTGTTAATGAAAGCCTTCAGGGGTTTTCAATTTCATTTAGAATGAGCTCTTTATTTCTTGCTGTGCCTGCCAGGGCCTTGTGGATATAGCCTCTTCCTCCCCTTAAACCTGTCTCTCTTCCTCTCTCTCACTTCCTTCCCCACTGGAGGGGATGAAGCTCCTCCACCATCACCCCGGTGGCTGGCTCTTGGTCCTGGGCTTCACAGAAGCTCCGCAGTGAGAGCTTTTGTTTTGTCTACCCTATATAAAATAGGCCCTGTCGCAGCAGGATGTTATTTTTAATTAAAAATTGTAAATTGTGGCACTAAGATTTTACATAACAAAATTTATCATTTAAAAATGTTCAATGATTTCACTCCTGCCTTTTTTTTTTTTTTTTTTTTTTTTTTTTTTAACTGTTAAAAAATCCCATTTGTTTCTTTTCTGGCATGGAGGTGTTCGTTCATTGCTTATTTGTCATTTATTCTCATATTCCATCCATAAATTGTGAACTTTCCTCACAATTTAGTCTGCCTGGCAATAAGTGAGCCCAGCCTTGACAGCAGGAGCTAGTCAGTGTAGAGTATGGCCAATTTTGGGGCTATTGTAGAAGAAACTCCCATATGGGTAGGATGACCTCTGAGAGTGCTTTCAATTCAAAACATCTACCTTTCCATGAAATGTCTTTCCATTCAATTTCCAGAAACAACTCTTTGGGCTCATGTTTTTCCCAAGTATTTTCCTATTTTTCACCTGCAACCCACAGAATCATAACTAAATTGATCATGTTTTACCGAGTACAGGTGTTTCCAGAAGACTCTTGAAGGACTGGGATCATGCTGTGGCAATAAATTAAAAAGTAGCATCCATGGAGTACACGCCTAATGCCAGGCGCTGAGATATGTGCTTCACTAGGATTGTTTCACTTGGTCTGTTACAACCCTGTGAGATAGATACTATTGTCACATCCCATTTAAACAATGTACAACCAGGGGCAGGGGGCAGGCACCTGACACATTTTTCTCAGCTAGTTCATGGCAGAGGAGGGACTGGAATCCTGGCAGTTAGATCTCTGGAGCTCACGCTCTTCACCAGTCTGCTCCCTCTCATACTTTAGTCACAAGTTGGCACAAAGCAAAGGTGTTGTGTTTGCATGCGACATCTGAATCAAACTGGTTCACAGTGACATCATAAATAAATATTTCCTCAAGTTCTTAGCACAACAGCTGCTGTGGTTTGAATGAGTGTCCCCCAAAGGCCTATCTGTTTAAAGGCTTGCTCTGAATGCAGCAATGGGAGGTGATAAAACCCTTAGGAGGTAGGGCCTAAGGGGGAGGTCCTTAGGTCATTGGGAGCAGGTGTCCTCTTGTTTTTTATTTCCTGGCTTATGATGTAAGTGGTTTGTTCCACCACACACTCCTACCATGACGTGTAACATAACATAAAATTTACCATTTAAAAATGCCAGAGGCCCAAAGCAATGGTGTTACTCAATCTTGGACTGGAACCCTCAGAACTATGAGCCAAAATAAATCTTTTTTTCTATGTATGTTAATTACCTTAGGTATTTTGTGATAGTAAAATGAAACTGACTAATACAGTAGCACAGCAGCAGTTTTGTTAGAGGTATTCTATCCTGCTTCTCAGCTTGGGTATTGACCTGCAAGTTGTCCTCGGAAGCCAGGGAGCTGTGTAAGCATTTGCGCATGCGTGGAAGGAAGAATCTCTGTCAGTAATAGTTGCTCATGCTTCCAGAACAGGTGGTACTTGGAAGAGGTAGTTTCTGCAGAAAGATAGCTTTCCCAGGAAAACTGCCTCTGAACAGTTTGGGTATATGTATTAGGCTTCTGCAGAGACACAGAACCAACAGGATATATACAAATAACCAGAAGGAGATTATTTATCTATTTATTTTTGCAATACTGGAGATTGGACTCAGGGTGCTTTTCTGCTGAGTTAAATACTCAGCCCCGCCCCCGCCTTTTTTAAAATCTGGAAATGGAGTCTCACTAAGCTGCAGAGGCTGGCCTTGAACTTACAATCCTCCTGCCTTAGCCTCCCATGAAGCTGGGATTACAGATACGCTTTACTTAACACGGCACAGAAGGAAAATGATTTTCAGGAATTGGCTTCAATGGTTATGGAGGCTGGTAAATCCAAAACCTGATGGTGGGCTGGCAGGCTGGAGACCTAGGCAAGAGCGAATGTAGCAGTTCAAGTCTAAAGGCCATCTGCTGCAGAATTTCCTCTTGCTCAGAGAAGATCAGTCTTTTGTTCTATTCAGGCCTTCAGCTGACTGGACGAGGCCCACCTGTGTTATGGAGGGCATTTGGCTTTTCTCAAAATCCACCAGTTTAAATGTTAATCAATACAAAAACACCCTCATATTCTGTTTGCTCATGTATCTCAGCTCTGTAGCCAAACCAAGGAAACCATAAAATTAACCATCAAAGTAGGGTACCTGGTGCTTGGGTCCAACTCATGATGCATGATCTGGGCTGGAATGCAAGCAGGGCAATATTGTTGGGGGAGCATCCTACCTCCCACCAGGTGGGGGATTATAGTTCCCACCTATTGTCAGTGCTACTGATTGATCTCCAAAGGAGGTTCTCATGGGAAATGATGTATCCCAGCTACCTTGAGATTTGCCTGGAGAACAAGCGCTTGCCAGACATTCATCTTTGGGATGCAGTTGGTTCCTGCACTTTCTTGCTAGATGGGCTTCAGAGGCCCAGTGATTCACCCAAAGACGACCCACTTGGTGCTGGCTTGAGTCATTTCTGGACTGTATTCATTCATGTGACATTTGCTGTATATTTATTAGGTACCAGGTCTTACGTATTGGGGATATAGCCACGAGCTAAGTGCCAAAGATCTCTGTTCCCAAGAAGTTTACATTTCGGGGAGTAGGGAGAGACAGACATTTAAAGAAAACAAGTAAAATGTATATCTCAGACCAGATGGTGATAAGTGCTGTGGAGCCAAATAAAGGCAAGAATGGAAATGAGAAGTGCCAGGGTCAGCCGTGTGCTGGGGTGCTAGTGGCTTGCATTATGAAGTATAGTGCCCAGGGAAGTCTTCCTTGTAAAAATGATACCTTTTGTGTAAAGAGCAAGTCTGCGGATAGCAGGAGAACTCCAGGCAGAAGAAAGAGCCAGTGCAAACGCCCGAGGAAGGAGTTTGCCCAGTCTGGTTACGGACCAGAGAGGCTGGTACCTTGGATGGGCAAGGAGGAAGGTAGCTGAAGGTACAATTAGAGAAGAAACAGCCAGTGGGGACTCGAGAGCCATTGTGAGAACCCCAACTTCTGCCTGAGAGAGCTGGAAGTCACTGAGCAGTTTTATGCAGAGGGTTGACACTGTCTGGACTGCCCTGTGGGAGACAGGACAAGGCAGAAGCAGGAAGACTCTTGCTAGAGTCAGAGAGAGAAACAAGGGAGTCATGGCAAGGCCCACAGCATTTGCTTTGAAGGTTGACTTGGAAGGCCGACTTGGAAGGCCAAGGCGCTCAGCATTTGCTGCCCAAGGCCAGGGCTCTGCCAAATGCAAGCACGCATGCGCATACGCCCCAGGGAGGTTTAACATCCACGTTCCAGCCCAGCCTTCTTCTACAGGATTTCAAAATCACGGTAGGAAATAGAAGGTCTTTAGATTTCCAGTGTTCTCATCCTCAACAAGTGTCTGAGGACTGACTGCGGGGCTGTAGGATGTGGAGCCCATTGCATCTTAACGGGAGGGAAACCCTCCAAGTCCGCGACTGTGGCTGCGACCCTCCAGTCCAGGTCCTTGTGCGTGCGTGGTAGATGTCGTGGCCCAGTGGCCACTCAAAGGAAGTGACCTCATAAGTGTACCTTTCAAGCCACACAAGATGGGTCGGAGTGCGACATTGGGCTGGGCGCTCTGGTTTACACCAAATTCAACAACTTGTGGCCTGCAGATCCTCAGTATAAATAGCTGGAAAAGCCTGACCTTGACAACCTCATTTCTCATTCCTTTCTTGTTACAGGTAATAGAGCTGAAAATGTGGATTTAATTATAGCACTAATGAAAACTGAAAATCCAGACAGACACTTGACGAACTGTGCTGCGCTTTATATTACATTTGTGCTAACTACAAAGTGCCCAGCTGGGTGTAACATTATCCCCCTTCCTCGAGCATCTGCCTGACTGAAGCTGTATAATTGATGTGGACTTTGGCAGGAGGTCAGCTTAAAGACTCTTTTTTTTTTTTTTTTTTTATTTTAAAAAGATTTTTTTTTTTTTTTTTTTTTTAACAAAACATCTTCAATGGTGTTTTGGGAAAAGGAATACGTTTATTACCTGAGCTGGGAGAACATTTCTCTGGGTTGCCCCACACTTCCCTCCCTCATTCCAAGCTACCAGAGCATTCCACACATTGCCTTCAGGAGAAACTCCAGGGCCAGAAGTGAGCTTGAAGACTTGCCTTTAACCGGGAGCCATTGTAACTTTGTCGTTGGCCAGTGACTCTGACTGGGCAAAGCTGTATCTTACTGCGCAGCCCTCGGCTGTCTGCTCCTTCCTGTCAGAAGGATGTATCCAGAGTTTCCAATAGGGAGAGCCATGGCCTCTGTGAGGGGGAAGCCACACCCATCTTGTCCTCACCTGCTGGCCCACATCTGCCCTCTGGCCTCATTCTCCAGGCCATGGGAGCTTCTTAGATAAAGAATTGATAAATGTGATTCAGGACACCTGGTTAAATTTGCATTTTGGATAAACAGGGAATATTTAAAAACATTTTTTAAAGTTAGAGTCATTCTTCTATATCTGAGGGGGATTGATTCCGGGATCCCCTGCAGATAGCAAAATCCTTGAATTCTTACTCTCTTAGGTAAAATGGCATCTCTTTTCTGCATATAACCTATGCATACCCTTATGTATATTTTAAACCATCTCTAGATTACCTTAAATACCTACTACAATGTAAAAGCTACATAAATAGTCATTATACTGTTTTGTTTAGGGAACACCAACAAGAGAAAAGTAGTACATGTTAAGTACAGATGCAATGTTTTTTTCCAAATGTTTTTGATCAGAGTTGGTTGAATCTGCAGATACAGAACCTGTGGATACAGAGAACTGACTGTATTTGTTGTATATCTAATATTCAAATTTAACTGAGCATCCTATAGTTTTATTTGTTGAATCTCACGTCCTTTCTGACAGATTTTCTGTCTGGCAAGGTCTCTGAAGGAACTCCTGAAGAATTCTCACCTATGACTTAAATCAAGTATAAATTCTCATTTGGAGACAAGGTAAGGTAGTTCTGTCTAGCTTATCAGGACCTCCATCCACATCCTGATTACAAAGTTGTCCTCTCATCCTTTTATTAGGCCACAGAGAACATACTGAATTCGCCCAAATGACTCTAAACAGTTGAATTCATGGTATAGTTGACCTGGAAAAATAAAGAAAGACTCTGTAGAGACCTGCTATTGGTGTGGTAGCTTTCCTGGCTTGGTGAGTGGCTTGGGCCAGCGTACATAATCTCATTCTTGTTTAATTTATATAATATCTTAAATTTATATTTTGAATAGGTAATCTATTCATCTTATATATGTAGATTTGGATCAAACATGATATATAAGAGTCTCCTTTCCCTTTTCTTGTCCAGCCATCTGTTCTCTTCCCCAGACAACACGTTCTTTTAATTTCTTTATTTACTCTTTCAAAGATATGTATGCATACACACACAAATAAGTGCATATTCTCCCTGCACCCCATTCTCACATGATTGTTAGCATATTGAACATACTGTATCTGTTGAACTAAAACCACCTTCCTTTTCTCACTTAAGATATTGTAGAGATATTGTTATATCATGACATAAAGAACTTTCATAATTCCCACCCTCTCGTGTGGTACTGAGCATGACCCCAGAGGGCTTCTACCACTGAGCCACATGACCAGCCCTTTTTATTTTATTTTAAGGCAGGGTCTCACTAAGTTGCTGAGGCTGGACTTGAACTTGTGATCCTCTTGCTTCAGCCTCCCAAGTTGCTGGGATTACAGGTGTGTGCCACCATGCCTGGCTTTCTTATTCTTTTTGTCTAGTTGCACAATAGTATATTGTGTGGATGTGTCATAGCATTTTTTAGTCAGTCTCCTTTTGATGAATAATTATGTGGTATCAGTTGTTACAAACAACAATGCATGCATGTATTGTTTTGCATTTATGTGAACACATGTTTTGCTTTTTTGTCTTTGGTTAAATTCCTAAATAGGGAGCTTGTTGAGCCAAAGACAAATATAAATACATGTGCATTTGTAATTAGTCAAATTGCTCTCTATGTTAGTTTCCAATTGCTGCTATAACAGATTACCACAGGTATAGTGGCTTAAAACAATACAAAATTACTATCTTACAGTTCTGGAGGTCAGAAGTTTTAAAATTACTGCTGGGGGCTCTAGGGGGGAATTCATTGCCTTGCCTTTTCCAGCTTCTAGAAACTGTGTTTCTTGGCTTGTGGCTTCTTGTTCGAGGCCAGCAGTGAAGAATCTTCTGACTTCTGCATTTGTTATCACAACTTCTCTGATTCTGACACTCTTGCCTCCCTTTTATAAAGACCCTTATGATTATATTGGACCCACCTGGAGAGTCTAGGATAATTTCCCCTTTTCAAGACCCAATAACTTTAATCACATCTATAAATTCTCCTTTGCCATGTAAGGTAACATAACACAGGTTTTGGGGATTAGCATGTGGACATCTTTGTGGAGTTATTAGACTATTACAATTTAAACTCTCACCACACCCTCACTCACAGAATGTACATTCAGAAGTTTTGAATCCTTGTCAATCTGATAGGTTACATCAATGTTATGTCCATGTAAAATTTATATTGTATTTCTCCTATTATGTGAAGAAGCTCCAATCATATATCTAGGAGTGATCATTTTCTTTTTGAACTATTTTTGAATGATTTGTCAATATTTATTTTTATATCAAGTCATCAGTGGCACATTGATTGTGCATTTGTGAGAATAGATTGTGTCTCTGAGAAATAAGTCATACATATTTTTTCCCAATTTTTCATTCATTTCTAGTTTGCTTATGGAAGACTTTTTACTCTGCCAAAGGTTTTATTTTTATGTAGTTTGAACATATCAAATATATTTATGGCTTCTATGTTTTGGGTTGTAAAGATCTCTACTTTAAGGGAATAAGGGAAATTCAAATTTTTTAAAAATTTAAATAATTAGGGCTGGGGTTGTGGCTCAGCGGCAGAGCGCTGTCCTTGCATGTGCGCGGCCCAGGTTCGATCCTCAGCACCACGTAAACATAAATGCATTGCATTGTGTACAACTAAAGTAAATAAATAAATAATTTAAAAAATTAAATAATTAAACAACACAGGAAACATATGGCCTTTGTTGAAAAGTAGAAGATACAGGTCAACAAAAACAAAAAACACCTAAGACATACATTTTCTTGTGTCT
Organism: Tamias sibiricus; assembly: GCA_025594165.1. Classification (NCBI taxonomy): domain Eukaryota; kingdom Metazoa; phylum Chordata; class Mammalia; order Rodentia; family Sciuridae; genus Tamias; species Tamias sibiricus. The sequence goes on from CM046659.1 coordinate 54,328,184, forward strand.
TCTATGTGAGAGTGGCCTTTTGGTTGCAGCCTGTTTGGAAGTGGGGCTAGGCAGTGATTGCTGAAGCTGGCTTGAGTGGGTTTTTGAGAGCAGTTGAGCCAATGGTGAGAGCTGCTCTCCCAGAACCATGTCCAGCAACATCTATTTGGTAGTTTGAAACTCATCCTGTTGACAATATATACACCATAGAGCTTTCCCTGCTGGAGAGCCAGTTGTTAAACATTTACCAGCACAGCACTAGGGCTAGAGAACTTTTCTAAAAGATTGGGGGGAAAAAGAATCTAAGAAATGGTTTTACTTAATTGTCAATTGTATTTCTTTTGAAATAGCTGAGTGGAGTTGGGTGGGGTTGAGAGTGATTGCATGTGGGGTAGATTTAAATTTGTGGTACTTGCGGTACTTGTGAGTGTGTGTGTGTGCACATAGAAGTACGTATTTACTGTAATATCATATTGTACATTAAATCCGATGACCTGCTTTTTTTTTGTCTCCTTAATGATATATTGTAGCTGTCTTTCTACCTCAATAGCTATTTATACAAATCATTATTTTAATGGTTGCATAGCACACCACAAGTGACTTATTGTCTTTTGACCAATCCCCATGATGAGATGTTTATGAAACGTCTGTATGTCTTGGGTTCCCCCTCCAGTTGATGTAGTAGGCTGCTCAACTCTTTTTAAAGGATGTTGGGATTGAGAAAACTTTCAAGAAGTCCTTTGATACTTTCAGATGCTACTTTTACAGTGTTGGCTTCACTATTCCAACTACTCCTATCTAGGCAGGCCTTTGTAGAAATGCCCTGGTTTCTTCTGGTATAGCTAGCTCAGGCCCCTTGGAGACATAAATTCTGGAGATACTTATGTAGCTACAGCAGCTTAGGAAGAAATAATCCTGGTACCAGAGATGTGCATTCCAAGAGAGAAAAGCCCTGCCATGAGACAGACAGGGTGACAATTAAGACATAGATAAAAATAAATGAGAATGAATCTCAACAATTCACTGAGAGGATTCGGACAGGCCTGCAGGAATGCAGGGTTCAGGGAAGAGATAACTAAGAAGGCATTTTGGGGATGCCTTCAAGTGAGAATGACGTCTCCTTGTTATTATAGACTTAAAAAATTGCAATGCGGGCTGGGGTTGTGGCTCAGCGGTAGAGCACTCGCCCAGCACGTGCGCGGCCCGGGTTTGATCCTCAGCACCACATACAAATAAATGCATTGTGTACAACTAAAGCAAATAAATAAATATTTTTTTAAAAAAATTGCAACGCAGTGGTTTTTTCTCAAGTATCCAGAAAATCCTTGACACTGTTTAGGAAATTTAAGAGAAATATAAGAAAGGAATGAGTGGACTGATTTTTTAAAAAAATATTTATTTATTTACTTTAGTTGTACACAATGCAATGCATTTTATGTTTACGTGGTGCTGAGGATTGAACCCGGGCCGCGCGTGTGCGAGGCGAGCGCTCTGCCGCTGAGCCACAACCCCAGCCCCCGAGTGGACTGATTTTAATCAAGCAAAAAGCAGGAATTTTCTTAAGCTCATAGGCACATGGCAAGGTATTAGTTTGCTTTTGTTACATCCAGGACCTTTGGCTACTGAGTGTGCTTTTGGCAATGAAATACAAGGCTACTGCACTCCAGTAAGTTCACAGAGTTATCCTGTGATGTTATTTGAATAATGTAATTGCTCTGAGTGGGATTCCCATGTACAAAAGGGAGTTAGGTGCTCTGGACTTGTCCGACAAGTGCTTGAAAAAAAAAAAAAGAGGAGTATTATTAATATGTGGAATTTTAATTAGTGCCTACACCAAAGCTTTGAAAATAATCTTTTGGTGTTTCCTTGAGCCTAAGGGCAAACAGACCCTACCTAGTTGAAATACTGTATATACTCTGTGGCCTTTGTTTCTTAAAACACTTGCCACTGGAAGGCAGTGTTGCCTAGTCACTGTGTTCCTCCAAGATGTTGGGCAGATCTGAAGAGTTGGCCTGAATGTGCAAGGAATCCACATGAGGCAAAAGAAGTGCTTTTATCTGTGCTTCTTTTCTGAATCTGGCAAAGATTGTGGGCAGCTCATGGATGGACCAGCCCTGCTGGGTGTTTCCTTGAAGCAGGAGTGTTGGCCTTCATTGTGTGGAATCAGCCTATCTGTATTGAGATGCTGAGCCTGGATCACCTTTGGCCTCCCCCTTTTTCAGCTGTGAAATGGGATCTCCAGTTCTTACAATCTTGATAGCAAAATGCAAATAAAAAAAATAAAATAAAAGCAGAGGGTGGGATTTCCATATAGTCAAATAAAGATCAACAAGTTTATCAATGAGTGAAAGAGTTATCCTTTCAGAAATCTCACTCTTTTTTTTTTTTTTTTTTTTTTTTAGAAATCTCACTTTGAGTATTAACTTTCATTAGACCAAATTACTTCATTATCTTAGATATTTCTTTTTTTTTCTATCACCTGTTGAATCTGGTAGAAGTCTAGGTAAATCTGAGTTCTCAAAGAAAATTGGTCCAACAATTTAATATTCTTTCTGTGCTTTTTTTCTCCTTATCCACACCTAGTCAGGTCATGTTTTGATTTAGAAGCATGCTTCAGGGTTTCAAGTTGAGGAGTATTTTCTGTTGACTTTTTAATAATAGATGTTTCTTCTTTAGGTGGTTAATAATCATCCCTACTCTTTGCAAAGTGCTTTAAAAATTTAAAGCCTGTGTGTGTTTTTCCTCAGTGGATTCTCATAGCCTTCTGGTAAATTTGGTAAAGGAGGAATGATGAATTCTAATTTGATGCTCAGAAAACAAGTTCAGGTGGAGGGATTCTCCAAAAGCCACTCAATCAACTTCTGGTTCCAAAACATGCTTTCCCGCTTCCTGATCTACACTACATATCAACAAAGACCCTTTCCTCTCACAGGCTGTGGTAGGAAAGCTGCAATTGTAAGCATTTTTGTCCCATCTTTCCTCCTTTGGTTCATAGACAAACATACCTCTTATTGGTCCACACAGCATCATTTTTCATGGGCTTACCATGAATAAGGGCTCTGTACATTAAAAACCTTTCTGCTTCTTAGGGAGCTTTATTCTAAGGAGTGTTTCTGTGCAAACGTCTTTTACTTGAAAGAGTATGGATCACTTTTCAAACGTGAAATTGTCTTATCTGAAATACATTCCTACCTGTGCTGAAAGATATAATCAATGCCTTGATCATACGGACAATCTTTATCAAAAGTGCCTTAGATCCCAAAGAGCCTAAGGGTACAAGAGAGAGGGTCTTTCCTGGTGTCACAATGTTGTCAGAGCTCAGCTCTTTGTGGACCTGGCACGAATGAAGGTTTCAGCAAACTGCCTTGGAATCCCTCTAATCCCTTCCGTGTTTTCAGCATCAGATAATTAACATATTTCTAGGTGCAGGTCACTTTAGTTCAATTAATGCCTTTATATCTTGTGACATTTTAGTTTGAGTGTCATTTTGAAAACTGGAAGCTGGAGTGTGCTAGGTAGTGAATTAGTTAATGAGGATTCTTTTGATTGTTATATCAACTATCAAAATAAATTGAAAATTAAATTCACCTTCCTCAGGGCTCTACAGCAAGATTCACAAATGAGGAATAGTCCCTCCAAAAATGCTTGAAAAAGTCAAAGTCAGACTTGTAAGTGGGTATTTAGATAGTCTGTAAGCTCCAAAAGGTAGGGTCCTTGTATCCTTTCAAAATCCAGCTCAGCACAAGGTGTATTTTTGACTAGATAGATCATAGTTGATGCTCTTCTTTTTATGTTAGTGCTGTGCTTATCAATGAAGTATCTCAGATTGTGCCTATATCACTTCATAATCTGTCACACACATAAATTTTAATGTAAAATTTAAACATTTTATATTAAAAATTTTTATTGAGATAGTTTTAGATTTACAAGCAGGCATAAGAAATATTATAGAGAGATCCATGTCATCTTTTCCTAGTTGTCCCCTAGTTGTTTTGCATTTTTGCAAAACTATTGTATAATACCACAACCAGGGTGACATTGATTCAACTCAGTGATCTTGCTCAGATTTCCTGTTTTACTTGTATTCATGTGTGTGAGTATGTCATGTCTTTAGTTTTATACAGTCTTATGTGTTAGATTCATGTATCTACCACCATCCTCAAGACCTGGGGCAGTTGTTACTCCACTGCAAGGATCCCTCCTCTTGCTCTTTTATACCCACACCCACCTCATGTCCCTGGCAACCACTGATTTGTCTTCCATTTCTAAAATTTTGGCATTTCAAAAATATTATATAAATGGAATCATAACGTATGCAACCTTTTAGGACAAGCTTTTTTTTTTAAAAATTTATTCACTCAGCATAATTCCCTAGATATTCATCCAAGTTGTTGTGGATGTCAATGATTTGTTTCTTTTTATTGCTGAGTTATATTCTATGGTATTGATCTACCACAGTTTACTTATCTATTTATCCACAGAAAAATATCTGGGTTGTTTGCAGTTTTATCTGTTATGGCTAAAGCTACTATGTACATGCATGTACAGGTTCAACACAAGTCTGTTTCCATATCTTTGGAATAAATGCCCAATACAGACACCTTTTTGAAGAGTACTAGGAGTAATTTTCATGCTGCTTTTCAGAAGATAATCTTCTAAAACATGACCCATTTCAGCTTGGACAGAGGCTCCAGACTTGTCAACACTGGGTTTATTATTTGCATTTTGGCCTAGATAAATAGAAAACATTTTGGCATGAAAATAACTTGACTTTCAATCAGTTCACTCAGTGGCTAGTTCACGGGGGAGCTGAGATATTAGTGATCTAAAAATGTTTCACAGGCAGAGTGATCACCTCCTGCTCTGCCTTCCTACCTGTACATTCTCACAGTCATATGAAGTCCTGCCATTTCTGCCGTGTTGCATTGTGGTCATTTGTTTTCATACCGGACTCCTCACCCTGCTGATTATTTCAATTCCTTGAGCTCTGTGCTCCTGTTTAATCATCTCAGTGATGCAGAGTAGATATCCTAATAAATGTTTCCCACAGAATGCTTTTCTTTTTTTGTACAGGATGGTTCATAAATCATCTAATTAATTTTCATTGAGCTAAATTGATAACAAAATAACAAAAAAATTACTTTTGTATCCTCCAGTTATGCCTTTATAATATTATATAGAGAAGGAATTCCAGAATAATAGTATGCTTTGAAGAAGATTGGGGTGTGGTTTCACTAGTTAGGAGGAAGGGAATTTAGTCAGCACAAAAGTGATGTAATCCAGTATTTCATATGAGAAAATTAGGAGTTCAACTCTTTCTGTTACATCAAAAAATAATATAATTCAACATTAATCCCAAACTTGCATTTTTGTAATGGAATAATGCATGTGTGACATTAAAAAATATCCTATCTATATTTTGACAGTTGGAAGATATTTAACATTATTTTAGTTCAGTTTTATATGAGGTGAGATTTCAGCAACAATCTTTGAGGCTATAGACTTCGTGGCAGAAAGATTATCAGAAGTCTAGATAATTTTATTTTTACCATTAGTGGTTTGAGTTTGATATTTTATTTCAAACTTTGTGATGGATGGTGCATTCCTGCCTGCTATTGCTATTAAAACTTTTATGTATTACGTTGCTGTTGTCCACACTGTAGGTGGTAAGGCCCAACAGTTGTGGAGCCCAGAGTTGGGCTTTATTTATAGAAATAAATTCAACAGGGCTGGGGTTGTAGCTCAGCGTCAGAGCACTTGCCTCACACGCGTGAGGCCCTGGGTTTGATCCTCAGCCCACATAAAAATTAAATAAATAAAAATAAAGACATTGTGTCCATCTATGACTATAAAAATATTAAAAAATAAATTCAACATTAAAATATCTACATGATAAGGAAAATATTAACACAGATCAATGAAATGTGCAAATAATTATATAACAATATTTGGAATTATAAGTTTGAACTTTTCTTGTAAATCTTTTCTGGGAATTTCTAAAGGTAACTATATTTAACTATTATGATATGTCCTTTTGCTACTGCTGTGAGGGAGACCGATATGTAAGACTGTCAAACTGCATTTCAAAAGATTGGAAAGATAGGTTTTGAATAATACAAACATTTAATTATCTGAAGTAATTCTTACACTGCTATGTGATCTGATATGAGATCTGTCCTTTTCTTTTAAATTTGACAAACTTTTTATAACAAAGAGATTATAGACATTCTCCTATGTAAAGACTAGAAGAAAATTATGAACTCTTCCCTTCTTGACATATTTTCTGTTATATTTTGGAGAGTTGGGATTGGTAGGCTAATATGTGATATTGTTTAAGAAGCGGCAGCAATTTATAGTTTGGTTGAAGCAAGTTCTTGTAATAATGACAGGCGCGGTGCAGCACTAATCCATGGGGATCTATGCAACATGGCAAACAATACACTTTCCACGACGTGTTTGAATTATGAATCCAGGGGTGGGCGGTCTCTAAGTTCTGTGCAGAATAGCTTTGGTGTGAGTTGATGGAGCATTTTGTACCTGGGATTCAGAACTTTTATGAAGGCCAATACCCTGAAACTCATTCAAGCAATAAATTCACTTGTCTTTGAGTTTACAAGGCAATAAACAGTGAAGGCCTTTGACCTTAACATTTACTGAATACATTTGCAGCAGTTGTGTTTATTGACAACTATTTATAGGGAAGCATTGGGTACTGAATTTCCTAAGGAGAGGTGGGGGAGCAATTTTGTGGGTCTTTTTTTTTTAAATTAAATTTCCGAATTTATTTTTTAGCTATTTGATAGATTTTCAGTTTTGGGTTAGGGTTTGAGTCTGTGTACAAATATTGCTTTGGGTATTCCTTTCGTCATGATCAAACCTTAGTTTAAATATGTTCAAAGAAGACTCATAGGGAGAGGAATAACACTGGAGTAAAAGCTTGCCCATACAACCAGTGGTGCTTCTGCGCTTTGAAAGCAGGACAGAGAATGGTAAAGGGATTTAAAGCTTTTTATTTTTTTCTTCTCTAAATTCATTGTATGTCATGGAGTAAATCACATAGCTTCTGAATGAACATCCAGGTCTAAGGAACAATAACACTGTGTCTCCCAAATATGTTGGGAGGATTTATTAATCCCAACTACATGACACATTCTGAGTTTCATGGGATTAAGGACATGAAAGCAAAAGAGGAATTTTTATTATTGAAATAATTACCGTGGCATGGCATGAAAAGGGCAGCCTGCAGTTCTTTATTCCTGAAAGTCAGGAGGGATTACCACTGCTCTACAGGGCAGATGGAGTACCCAGGCACAAGGTAATCTAGAACTTTGTTTTAGTTAAGGGTGAGTCTGGTGATGGTTGAATTAAAAATGATGCTGTAAGAACCTGGGGTACAGGGCATGAAGCCACCCCAGAGGGATGGGTCATTTTCACTCTAAGAGATTCTTCTGAGTCAAGTTTTTGCTGTAGATTCGAACTGTAGTCACTGCCCAGCATGAGGGAAGCCCCCTTTGGTGATGCTATTTGAACACGTTTGAAATCAGGAGAAATTCCTTGCAGGTTCTGGTGGGGCTCATGCCTTGGAGAAGAAGTGCTGATTGTTATCTTCACATCTGGTGATGGTGGGAGTACTTGAGGGAGTAGTTAACAGAATCCATGCCTCCCAGATTCCACAGAAACATTGACACCGCAGAAACATTGACACCACACTCTTGGAAGTTGAATTCTGCAAAAGCTATGGCTGGCAGCCTTGCAGTTATCTTAAAAAACTTTGGCTCACAAAATTCTTCACAAGCTTTCTTTTTCACAGAAGGAGCAAATTGTTAACAAAACAAAGTATGTGTTCTTTAGGTCCCATTGTCACGTTTTATTAGACACTATGTATCTGTGGACCTACTCCATTGAGGCCTGGGCTATATATTTGCCCATGGACTTGAATCTTGGCTGGCTTAATGTGTCTGTTTTAATAGATTATGAAAGAAAAGGAACTTTCGTTTGCTTGTTGAAGAGAGGGAGGTTAGGATCTTATTTGGCAGTTTAGCTAGGTAAATTGGTTTTACGGTGTCAATGTTTAATGTTTCTAGTTAGTTCTGCCTAGAGAAAAAAAATATGTTTCAATGACACAGGCTACCTCTTACATGTATGGTCATTGTTTGGGGAGTGGAGAGATAGTGTCGGTGACTCTGGACAATGCATTCATTAAGACCAGGAAAGTGATTCCCAGAGCAGTGACTACTGTTGCAAATCAGTTTGTGGGATTGAGAGACAGTAATCAAATGACTTGTTGTTTTATGGAATTAAGTGTTTTGCATTACCCTTTCATAGTTATCACATACTTATTCAGTGTTATGTTATGAAGCCTAACATTTAGTGTGGCCACATCACCTTAGAATTACTTTCACCTCAGCTTAGCCATTTTGTTGGCATGCCCCTGGCCTGTAATTGAAGACAACATTCCACATGAAGTCACTGTTGTGCAATAATATTAGTTGGGCAAAGCAAGTAGCTGCTTTCTAAGGTTATCGTGTGTAATGCCTTTTTCCAGTTCAAGAGCATATCTTGTTTTAAACAACTTTTTGAAAGGCAGCCAAGGAAAAGGTTGGCTCAGATATGCCCTCACCGGTCCTGTTTATGGGTTACAGTGTTCCACTTCTTGGAGGAAGATGATAAAGCAAAGCTGGCTTTGGGGAGGGGGTGTCTGGGAATATGTAGTGATGTATTTAAATCCCACATGTAAAGGCCAAAAGGACAGAATGAAACAGAAAAGCATTACCATAGGAAAATCAATCACTATCTTATGCTTAATCACAGGTACCGAGGTAAGAGTGATGTTCTAATGGTTGTTAGTGAAAAGAGTACTTTAGTTACAGTGACCTAACGGGAGACTAACTGGTATTACTTTTGGTGGGTAGAAGTTGGGGCAGGAACATAAAAAATGGCATGAGAATATTGTTTTCTGTTCACTCTTATCAAATAAAAAGGCATGCAATGAAGTTTTCTTTTTGACTGCTTCCTCTAGGGAGGCAGAATTGTTTTTATGATTCAACTGATGCCACATTAACTTTGCAACACTTACCTTGAAATACAGGAAGATTAGCACCCTGAGAAAACCAGGAACACCCTGAAACAACTAGAGGACCCCTGCCCCCCCCCCCCAAAATGGTACACTTAACTTTGTGTCAGAAACAAACAGGCTAACAAACAAAATCCAGAGATTCTCTTTGTTAAGTTGTGGAGGGAAATGCCTTCAGCCAGACAGTCTGAACACAGGAATGTTGGGCAGGGGGTCGGATCCACAATCGGAAAGGGAGAACAGGCTGATAAGGCGAGGGAGAAAGCAGCGTCAGTCACCAAAGCTGGTTGCCGAGGTAAAGTGAGGAGGGCCAGGATGTTTCTGATACCATCACATGGTCCTGTTAAACCCTGGCACATACCACAGGAATTGCGACTCAGAGGCACAATGTAAGTAGTGCAGTGTGCAAATATGGAACCTACCAAACCTTGTGCTTCAGTGCAAGATGAAAGACATTCCAGTTTGATATAAAGCTGTCTTCCTGGGAAGTAGTCTTCCTTGTTCCCAACAGTGCTGTTGCTTATGAGCAACCTGTGAATTGTGTAACTTGGATTAGAGATCATTTGCGTCCTGAGCTTTAGATACATGAGGCTCATTTCCATGTTCCAGGGAGATGGACTGTTTTCGTGAACTGGCGATTTTGTATAGGGGCCCTTGCCCTTCCATCCAAAGTAGGCTGCCTCAGTGGGTTGCATTACATGACTGTCAACACAAGACACTCAGGCTTTTCTTCCTCCCGTTTATCTCTCAGAAGTGTGACCTTTCTGGGTAAAATGGCAACTTTGAACATTTCCTGTGCATTTATGAGTTTCTAGGATTTCATTTATGGCCCTATTCCTTACCCTGAGACACTCAGACTTGTGGCCATAATAATAAGAGATGAAAATAGGAGTTTCAAAATGTGCCTGAGTTGTGGGATGAGTGAGCTTGGTTACTTGATGCAGCTGAGTATTTTTTTTTTTTTTTTTTTTTTTTTTTTTGGTACCGGGGATTGAATTCAGGGGCACTCAACCACTGGGCCACATCCCCAGCCCCTTTTTTGTATTTTATTAGAGACATGGTCTCACTGAGTTGCTAAGTGCCTCGCCATTGCTGAGGCTGGCTTTGAACTGGCGATCCTCCTGCCTCAGCCTCCCAAGTGCTGGGATTACAGATGTGCGCCACCGTGCCTGGGGCAGCTGAGCATTTTTGAGATGCTTATTTTGTCCCTTCTGGTTCACATTTGGAGAGTATAAATAGAAAAGAAATCAACCAACCAAACAAACAAACGACAAAATCCATTCAGATGCCTGGGATTCAAGCAAAGCTAAGGTGTATTTCAAGGCGTTCTGAAGCTTGTTTCTGGCCCCTCTAAGGGTACTGGTCCCAATGGATGTGTTCAGGTGTCCACATGCAGAAGCTGAGCGCTCCTGCTGAGTGGGGGTTGTCAGTAAGTGGAAATCAGAGGTGGAATACCTCCGCCTGCCTTCTTGTCCAACATTAACCTCATGACGGCGTTTATTGGTGGATTCCAGATGTGCTTGACTCCCAGGCTGGGTTTTCAGAGGTGACAGGTGGTGTGTTTACCTCAGCATAAAAAAGGTCAAATTGTGTTAGTGCTAGATCTCCAGGCCAACCTGGGAGTGTCTGCTGGGCCCAAAAGTGGGAGGAGAGAGTGCTTCCCCAGAAGGGAAGAGTTGTCATTTCGAAGTGGCTGCAGTAGAGGTCGCAGCTTGAAAGGAAAGTGCTACTCAGAGGCTGTGAAACCAGAGCTTTTAACTGGGTGTCCCCAGGGTCATTCCTCTTGGTGCACCACTCTCAGCTGCTGGTCAGCTCTTGGTGGTGGTGTTCTGCAGCTACAGGATTTGGTGAGCTCTGTTTAGGAACACTTAATTAGTTTGACCTGCCCCACTGCTTCTTACATGAGGAGAAGCACTCCGGGGATAGAGCTTGAGACTTTGAGAAATGTACTGACCTCTTTTAAAAGGACACCGTGTGTGTGTGTGTGTGTGTGTGTGTGTGTGTGTGTGTGTGTCTCTCCACGCGCATGGTGCGCGCACCCTGGTGTCAATTCACATACTTTCTATTATTAGATTGTATATGCATATAAAATTGGAGATACATTTGTTATGTTTACAAAACCAGCACTATTCAAAATAACAGTGTTAATCAACTAGAGTAGATGGTGTTGTTTTGCTAAAGCTCAAATCACTGATTAATAGTGGAAACACAAATTTGGGACCTAGGCCTACATTTAATTAACGAATTGATATTTATTTATTTATTTATTGTGCTGGGACTGAACCCAGGGTCTTGCACATCTAGTCAAGTGCTCTACCACTGAGTTTCATCTCTAGCCCTTAATTTATATTTTTAAATTTAATGATGGTAATTCAGAGAATCTCTGTACATACAAGTGAGTTGTATAAAACAGGTGAATAACTTCAAGGCTTTTTTAGTTTAGAGACATCAGACTTCATATTAAAGGTAAGCTTTGCAGCCAGGCCCAGTAGTGCACGCCTATAATCCCAGTGGCTCGGGAGGCTGAGGCAGGAGGATCACGAGTTCAAAGCCAGCCTCAGCAATGGTGAGGCTCTAAGCAACTCAGTGAGGCTCTGTCTTTAAATAAAATACAAAATAGGACTGGGGATGCGGCTCAGTGGTGGTTGAGTGCCCCTTAGTTCAATCCCCAGTACCCACCCCATGCACTCCCCCCCACAAAAAAAAATAAAAGCTAAGCTTTGCTTAAAATCAAATTTTCAAATGTTTGTTTGAATGAAGCAGCAGTTAATTATGAGCAGGTGTCTTCTGAACTAGAAGGTAAGATTAGCATTGCAGGGCATTGAAATCTGCATCATGTGGGCATCTCATTCAATGACTGTTGGAATTGGGACTCAACCATTTTTATCTGTTATATGCTATTATATTGATACTATCAAATGAGTACAGATAGTGATGTGCAAAAGCAGGCCACCCAATACATAATTTCACATTATAAACAGAATACAGAATATTTTGGCAGAGGTACTTTTGAGCACTGAATGCCAGTATTACTATATGCCTTGTGGTGATTTTTTTCCCCTATCAACATGAAGTACTGTGAGATTGTCACATGTAGAACATATGCTATGGGAAGGCAGCCCTGAGCAAGGTTCATTTGTAAGGCACCAGCAAGGTGATTCAGAATTTGCTGTTATACATCTGAGATTATTGTCATGGGAGAAAATTTAAGAAATTTAATAGAATGCAATGGCCAAAAGTTGGAAACAATCCCCATGTGCTTGGATGATAAAAGAATAAGCAAACTGATATGTAAATGCAATGTAATGTCACGCAGCCTCAAAAAGGGAGGAGATGTTGACACTACAACGCGGACAATCCTTGAAGACTTCATGCTAAGTGAAATAAGCAGTCATAAAAGGACAGATATTGTATGATTCTACTGACATAAAGTATCCAGGGTATTCAAAATCATAGAGAAAGAGGTTTCCAGGGGCTGAGGAAGGAGAGAGGGGAATTAGTATTAAGTAGATGCAGACTTTCAGTTGGAGGAGATTGAAAAGGTCTGCAGATGGTTGGTGGTAATGGCTGCATGACAGTGTGAATGTACTTAATGTCACTCTGCTCTACACTTAAAAAGTAGGTCAAAATGGTAAATTTTATGTTACATATATTTTACCATAATAAAAATCCTAGCAGAATAATTTCAGACCCCCGAGAATTCTGCAGTACACAGTCTGGGTACAGCGTACCAAAAAAAAGTCCAGGTACCCCAGTCAGCCTGCTGCCCTTGGGGACATGAGAGGAAGACAGAATGTTGTGCTAGTTTTACATAAATCTAAGTAAATCAAGTTAAAAGGTTTTCCTTTATTCCAGAATTATGTCTATGCCACTTCTCTCTTGGAGGGTGGCCTGAAATGCAGGGAGTGGCCCTTGATAGTGATTTTTTTTTTTTAAATGTACCTAATTGGCAGAATAAGTAGTTGGTAACTCCACGTGGCTACCCCAATTAAATGCTTATTTAAACAACTGATGAGCGAAATCTAAAAGTCTGGGAGCTGCTGCTTTTTGAAACTGGCATGTGGTCCTGTTATTCCTTCCCATTTTGATGGCTATACTTACTCAAGGTGCATTGAACAAGAGAAAAATTATAGCTTAGCAATCTAGAGCCAGATTCCACCGTCTCCCTCAGCGGCCTTTGCAAAACACAAGGAATGACACAGATGTAGGCTGTTGTTAACTCTCTCTCTCAGTATTTATTGAACACCTAAGGTAGGCTTGGGGAGACAGATGAAAAGGCTTGGTCCCTGCCCTGGAGGAGCCCAGGGCCTGGTAGGGGAGGCAGGCACACCAATAGCCTACTATAACATGATGTGATAAATTCTGTCATAAAGAGATGGACAGAGAGCTAGGGGAGCATAAAGGAGGGGTAGTAAACTGTAACACTATCCCAATGTTTTACAGCTTTTATGGTAAGGAAATATATTGTCTAAGACTCAAAGTAAGACCCTTTTGGCTGAGACGTGGGCCCATTTCCCCTCATTTTGACCCCATATACAAAACGATCTCCCCATCAGGATGTGGGCAGCCGTGGATTGTGAATTCTGGGTTAGGATCTGTGATAGAAAGCAAATTTGGGGGACGTGGCATTTAACAAAGCTCAAATGTGTCAGAGAGAAGAGTTAGGAGCTCAGAAGTTGGGTGGATCAGATAAGAACCAGGCTGGCCAAGACCCCAGGAAATAGAGCAAGGCCTCATTCAAAAAGTTGCCAAACCCCAAGTGGCAAAGGGGCCAGAGGACAGCTGTGGTACCATTGAAACAAAGGCTATTGGGAAAAATAACAATAGATAATATTTACTGAAAGCTTAGTGTGTTTTAGGCTCAGTGCTACATCCATTCTTAATCTTCACAACAGTGCTGGGGATATTAGTATTGTTGTTGTTCCCACTGAGATAACTGAGACTTGGGTTACTAACTGTCCCAAATCGCAGAAAGATGATGTGCTTGAGGTAGATCCAGGGGTTTACCCCAGGGCTGCAGGACCCCAAAACTCTCATTCAAGTGGCAGCACAATCTTAGCTCCCAGTGCAGTCTCTGCTTGGATGCTCCACCAGTGGCTCAAATTTAATGTGTGAAAGTCAAACATGGCGTCTCTTCTGCCCACTCCAGTTAGCCTCCCCATTTCTCTTCTCCCAGGTGTGAGACCCCAGCTTATTTTTTTCTCACTTCTTGCTTGCCTCATCCAAAATGTTGCCTGGCCCTGGTGGTGTCCAACCCAAGCTTTCCACTCCCTTTGCCATGTCTACAGTCGCCTCACACCACCTCTCACCTGCTAATTTGTCCTGTGGTTAATAGTCTCAGGAATTCTGCAGTACATCCTCTGGGTGCAGTGTACCAAACAGAGTCCAGACATTGTCGTCTTCAGGTAAAGAGGACTTCTCTGCCAGATAAAGCTCCTGTTAAATACCAGCTCTGATCACACCACTTCTGAGAAAGTTTAATAGAATATGAATAACAACAATGGATTTCTTCCTGTGGAATCAACAAGAACATTCAACCTCTTAAGTTTGTCATTCAAGGTCTTCAAGGATATCCAGCTGTCCAGTGTTAAGTTGCATGAAGTTACTGTCATATTTGTTTTGCCTGTCTTGTGTTCTTTTGTCCTATGAAAGCTGCTCCCAACATGCCTTGCCTTTGGTTACCTCTGGGCCCTTATGCACCTAGTGCTGTTTGCTTGAAAGGTGTTTGTTCTCCAGCACCTCCACCTGCCAACATCATAACTGCCATTCAATGCCATTTCTTCCTGTTTCTTTTCTCCTTACCACCCCCACTGGGAGTGATGTCTCTTTTTTAAGGCATTTTTGTGTGTCATCGGCAGTAACCCCATGGTGCCTACATGTTGATATATACTGGCCTCAACTCCCTCATTAGACTCAGACTTCCTGAAGACAGGGGTCTTTTGTCTCATTCATGTTTAGGTCCTCCTTCTGGCCTGACTTGGAGAACTCCAATATTCTTTGAAGGCATGGGTTATGTTGAAGAGGGTGGCAGATGGAAAAATGAGGGAGTTAGGAGAAACCTGGGTTTTAGCAGCATGATTAATCCTTCAGATGCCTCTAGAATTTCTCCTGAAGAAACACTCTGTGACTTCTTTATCAATAGAATTTTTTAAATTCTTTTTTAATTTGTGCTTTTTAGATATACATGACAATAGAATGCATTTTGACATATTATACCAACACGGAGCATAATGTCCCTTTCTTGTGGATGTACATGATGTGGAGTTACACTGGTCGTGCATTCATAATGAACATGGGAAAGTTATGGCCGATTCATAGTGGGATTTTGTTTGAGGCTGTACTTTGCTGCTCTTATGTCACATTGTCTTCTCCCTCTTCTTCATCAGCCCCCTTTTCTTCACTTTTTAAAATGTTTCAGTAACTGTTCCACCTTTTGGGATCGAATCCACTGTCTTCAATCACTTCAGAAACACATTTACAGTTATTCCACAGATTTAGGTTTTATATATTCTAAAAATATTCTTAACAGCCTTCTAATCATTTATATTCTGGGAGATTTAAATTTGAGATCATGCATCCTTGAATTCCTTAGTTATCTTTTTATGGAGGCAGGGCTATGTTGTTTCACAACATCAGGGGCCCTATTTGCCTTGTAACCTGTGTAGATGGTGCTCTCTGGAGATGAGTAGTGCTCAGCCTGCCCAACCATATATAGCAGTCCTGATTGTGAGTACATGAAAGTCAGGTGCACATCTCACTGACTTCTTATCATTTGTAAGTCATTGTGGGCTTATTTGGACCCTGGGTATCTCCAGAAGGGTTGGATTGTATAGAGTTTCAGGAAATCAGGCTTCTCCTTGGACATCCAGCCCTTGCTTGATCAGTTTCTCCACTTTCAGAGATTCCACAGACTGCGGTGTGAGAGCCAGGAGCCTGGGAAACCACATGCAGGTGCTCATTTTCACATTTGGGCATTCAGCTTGGCACTGACAGCAGAAAGGACTTGGAATCCAACAGCACTGCCCATTATGAGAAGTTAGTTGTGGCCTTTTGTGTCAAAATTATGTGCTTGTTTAAGCCCTGGATACTATGGTGATCGGTCTTGTGTAAACACAAAGACAAATAATGCTTTATATTAGTCTACCACCTGTGCCTGTCAAGTTACCTAATCACCTCTTCATGAGCCTACTTCTCATTGAATAAATGTCCCAGGCAGTATAATTAGATGTTTCCCCTTCAAGCACTGGGACCGTTTATCCCCATTTGGGATGCCCAGTCCTCTGAATGCCATGACAACTAGGGATGGGGGCCTTTCCTGCAGAAGTCATGGTGTGCAATTTTCTTGGAACTCAATGGGAGTTTGAAAGGAAAAATGACCCAGAGGAGGACAAGCAAGAAGAGACAGCCCATTAGCAGCCGAACCATATGACAGAGTAAAAAGCAACTTCAGAGCTGTCAGCGTAACAGCTGGGGGAACATGCCAAGAAGCCAAGAAGCCAGATGCTGCTGCTGCAAGACTATTTTCCATGAAGTTTGGGCCTGTGATGTTCATCTCAGCCCCCTGTGTGGCCCTGGGTACGGGACTTTATTGCTGGATAAAATAACAAAGGCAGAGAGAGGGGGGAATTGTGTGCATGCCCGGGGGGGGGGGGGGAGCTGACTTATAAAGTCAAAGCAGACAGTAAGAATTGGAAATCCTGTTCATTATAACCACCAGCATTATTAGGAATCTGAACTCTGTACATACCTCCTCCGTAAGGGATTTATTTGGAATACTACCTAACAAGTGGCATATTTTGATTTGAAGCTAGGCATTAAGTTGGTGAGGATCCCAGGGTTAGATCATTCTCTAGACTGACTAGCTTCTTTTGGTGGCCTCAGAGATACTCAGATACATGAAGTCTTCCAGTATTGATCTTGGCCCCAGATAAATGGGAATTTGTCCTCATTATACAGATGAATGGACCAAAAAGAATCTTACTGACTTAAAGGAATGCTAAGTGGCTTGCTTAAAGTTATTCCCTTTGACATCTCTAGGAACAGACCCTCCTGAGTACTGAACCTTGTGCTCAGCACTTAACCCGGAGGCTGCAGTCACTGTGCTTTTCCCTCTATGTATTGTCTCACTCCTCAAGTTCACCTGTTTTCTCTCCCCTCCACCTGCAACCTTGGACTAACAATATAGGAAACTAATGTATTTTCTTTCATACCCAAAAGACTACTGGAGGAATCACTTCTTGATTTCTTGGAAGATAAAACATCTTGTCCTTTTTTAAAGACTGTCCTGGAGAGAATTTATGGAGAGAAGCTGGCTAGATACTTACAAAATCTTGAGTTGCAAGGAAACAATTCTTTCTGCTTCAGGCAAATAGAGCAGTCAGAAGATAAATTGTAGGAAACACGTTTTGTGCATTTCCTGAGGACATAGAGGGCGGGAATCCTTTGCCTCGACACCAGGGTAGCTGGGTGGAAGTATTTTCTTTCTTTTCTTCTTTTTTTTTTTGTACTGGGGATTGAACTCAGGGGCACTCGACCACTGAGCCACATTCCCAGCCCTTTTTTGTATTTTTATTTAGAGACAGGGTCTCACTGAGTTGCTAAGTGCCTCGCCATTGCTGAGGCTGGCTTTGAACTCGCGATCCTCCTGCCTCAGCCTCCCAAGTGCTGGGATTACAGGTGTGCGCCACTGCGCCCAGCTTTGAAGTATTTTCTAATATGTCATATAGTTTTATTCCTCCACCTGAAAGAAAGCAGATGTGGGACTATTCAAAGTTTTGGGTCACATAAAAATCAGATACATTGTAGCTGGCATGTGGTGTGGTTCTGCCTTTCTGGCACACTGGAGAGGAAGAGTCAGGAGAAGGATGTAATTACAAAGGTTACAGTTAAAGGAAATCAGCAGTGGTGAGAAGTCGTCCCACCTTCAGCCTTCAGGGAGTGACAGAGGGGGCAGTGGCTGAACCCTATCACTATAGCTGGAGTAGAGGGCTGCAGGGAAGACGCTTTGGGTTTCAGAAGTACATGTCCAGTCCATAGAGACTAAGCAGGACAGGAGCTGGAGGAACACATACATGACCTCACTCTCCTGACAGAAGCTGGGGTTCCATCATACCTGACCTCATTCTTCTGGCCCTCTGCTCTCCTGCTGATGCTCCTCATTGATTGGACTCAGCAGGAAGCCAGAGACATATGGGGCTCAAGAGGTATGCAGGGTGGTCATCCTGGCCACAGAAAAGTGTAGAAAAGGGAGCGGCTATGGAGGACATCTGCACAGCTGGTGCACAATTTATGTGGGTATTTTGTGGGTGCTATTCCACCCACGTGGATGTGGCTTGCTTTCGCACAAATAAGGACTCTTTAGGCTTAAAAACCAACTGGCTTAGTATAGATCTAACAGAGATGTGGCTCTGAATGTGGCTAGACCGATCACTGTGGGATTTTAATATATTCAAAGTTACTAGGAAAATATTTTTTAACAACAAGATTAGAGAGACACTTATTTACTATGTAAAAATCATGTTGGCCCAAGGACCAGAAGGGAAAAGATGAGATAAAAAGCAAGTTCGTGGTTTGTGGTGGGAGCTGGGGAAATTTTCCCTCTTTTAATTTCCTTTGTTGCTATTTTAATGCAGTTTTTGTAATAAATTAAAAATAAAGAGAAGTCACCAGTCCCCTAGCTGAGCTTATTTAGGCTCTGGACAACCACATTGCCATAGAAAGTATCTCGGGTAAGGAAGACTTTAACATGATATTTCTTGCCTGAGTCTTGGAAACTTAAACTAGCATCCATGTGAGGCTCATTTTAATAGAGCCCTCTAGGTTTTTAAGCATTTTTTTTCCCCCATAATTACTTCTGTTTTCTTTATAAGCAGTTTTATGGGGACTGGAGGGGAGGTATTTTCCTTTACCCCTCAAGTGGCTTTGTGCCCAGTTCTCAGGTCATTGTGGATGCCCCAAACAAGACCCAGTCTTTTTACACGACTTTGTTGAAATGGGGCCTCCTATGCTCTGAGAACTGTCCTTCCTTTCAGGAGGCCCAGAGAGAAGTGTTATGGTTACTGGGTGTGGGAAGGGGAGCCAGTGCTCCGTCAGAACATGGAAAAGAGAGGACACCCTCCCCACCCCCACCGCTTCTTTCCTGGTAAGGAGGCTGCTGGGCATCCAAATGCCAGGCACAGTTTCTAGCACATAACCCTGAGCACTGAGGACGGATGGCTTTCATACTCCTCTTTCTGACTTTGACTGCAAACCTGATTCCAATATCTGTGGACTGTCATGAGTATTTACCCTGAGAAAAATGTTTTGGCTGAAAGGTATTGTTTCTGATCTCATAGACTGTGACCAGTTGACAAGTTATCTGAGCTGGACTGGTTCAGGGGCCTGGCTTCCAGATGTGAACTGGGAGTTCAGTTTTCCATTTTCCTCCCACCCCCATCTGCCCAACAAAAAAAAAAAAAAAAAAAAAAAAAAAAAAAAATTTTTTTTTTTTTCACTTGCAAGGAAAATAACTAGTTGTCTGGTTCCTGACATATATCTGATGTCATTAGGTGAGCCCTGAATCTAGAGAGAACTTTGTTTATGTGAACTAAAAGATATAAACCGTGGCAAGGTAATTTTTAGTCTTAGCTCAGTGCAAGGAATAAGTACAAGATTTGGGCAGAATTTACTCAGGGTTGATTAATGACTTCTAGATTTATACCAAAAAAAAAAAAAAAAAAAAGATGAATAGGTAAAGTGTGTTTGCCTGAGCATGATTGCTTCATATTGTTTATCCTTGGTGAGATGTTTAGAGTCAACAAATATCTTGAACATCATCTGTGCACACAGGGTGGAGTCTATTAGGACGAAGGATGAGCCTCTCCCCTATAGGAGTGGGCAATGGGAGGTAGAACAGAGAGGCCTGGGTTGAACCCAGAGTTTTTCATGGGTTCCATAAAGGAGCCCACAGACTGTGAATGGGTTGCTTCTGCTTCTCTACCAGCTTTCTTGCCCTGTTAAAAACTGTATTATTTTTGTGTTTTTGGCTTATGTATATATTTCAAGCACAGGTCATGGTCTTTTAAAGTTGGACAGGTTAGATTTTAAGTTCACCTTTAAATGGTCCAGTGAGCTAAAAGCAAGGTAGTAGACTTTTCTGTGCTTCCTTTTCCTAATTTGCAGAAGAGGATACGAATTGCATACCCTGTGGGATTCCTGATTACTTTATTCTGAGGTTGCTTTTGTTTTAAATGATCTACCTTAAATCAGATCTTCTTGTGTCCCTTTTGTCTTATTTTCCAGAACCTTTTTAAAGAAATATTTATTTTTTAGTTGTAGTTGGACATAATACCTTTATTTTATTTATTTATTTTTATGTGGTGCTGAGGATCGAATCCAGGGCCTTGCATGTGCTAGGCGAGCGCTCTACTGCTAAGCCACAACCCCAGCTCCTCATTTTCCTGACTTTTTTTTTTTTTTTTTTTTTTGGTACCGGGGATTGAACTCAGCGGCACTAGACCACTGGGCCACATCCCCAGCCCTTTTTTGTATTTTATTAGAGACAGGGTCTCACTGAGTTGCTAAGTGCCTCGCCATTACTGAGGCTGGCTTTGAACTCGCGATCCTCCTGACTCAGCCTCCCAAAGTGCTGGGATTACAGGCGTGCGCCACCGCGCCCGGCTCCTGAACTTTTGAATACAGAAAAAATGAACTATAGGAGAGAGGGTGCTAAACCCTAAAGAGTGTTGTGAGGCTGATGGTCAGGAAGGACACACACAATTCACTGTCCTGACTGCTACAAGGTGCACAGCCTGTGCCATGTCTGCACAACTCTCCTTTTACCAGCACAGACAGCTCCAAATTGTTTCCCAAGGGCTGTCCCCTAAACCCAAACATCAGGGGTGGACATCCAGTTTCCGGGAGGGTTTTAATCACCTCTAGGAAAGAGTCCCTGGACAGGTGACTCCCAGATAGCCCTGAGTGTCTGACTGAGAACGCTACTTCTGCTTTGTTACTGTGGCCATACTGCTACACAAGACCAAATTAAAGTGCAAGCACAAGACCAAAGCAATATGAATTGTTTCAAAATTGGAGACAAATATAAACTAATATGAAAATAATAATAATACACCCTTGACCTGGTATCTTTGGGATTTCCAGGGCCTTGGAACTCTCTAATCTATGGTTTCATGGTTTAATCTGCTTTGTATTTCTCTGAATTCAGTGATGCTGGGAGAGTGGGGTGCAGGGCTGGAGGAACTTAAACAAAGAACAGAGAAACAAGGGATGCTTGGCAACATTCAATTTTTAAAATATTTTTTGTTCTCATCTCAGAATGAATTCCATCATACTCTTAAAAAAATTCATAGAGAAAGGTTTTTCAAAGAAATCAGTGTGTGCACACATGTCGATATTATGTCTGTATCTCTAGATATTTGTCACTGTTTTAGGATAGACTTTGCTTGTCACACTAGAATAATAAAGAAAATATTAAAGAAAGCACAGTGGGTCATTTATGTGCTCCCACACCATCTTTCCTCCCATCTTCTTTGGGGATTTCTAAAATAAATCTTTGAGATAAAATTCAGGAATTGTAAAATGTCTTTGACGCTTCAACAATTTGAAAATGAGATATATATTCGTTGTGTTCATTGTGCTTTTAAAATTCAACTTGTGTTTATCAAACACCTTCTAAGTGCCTAGAAAAAAATCAGTGCACATCACTGTTGTTATTTCTAGATAGCTTGCAGTAGTGGCAGAGAGAGTTGGAATTGGGGTGGAAAGGCGGACCTGGACATGCAGTAAACAAACAACTGGAGAGGTATAGAGAAGTGTTAAGAATGCTAAAGAGCCTTCCAGGTCTTGAGAAGAATACGACTAAGTCATGGCTGGGCAGGGAGGAATGTGGCATGTAGAGTCAGAGATGCAAAACTTTGGGGAGATTTTCTTCCCCTTGGAAGAGGTCTCAATAAAGCAGTTGTGTCCATTGCTGGGTGGCACACACAGAGACCAAGGAGGGAAGCATTGGTGTGTGCAGAGTTCCCTTCCCCCACTGCATGGAGGATGGAAAGACTCTTTGCTCCAGGAGGCAACAGACCTAACTGACTTTCAGGGCAAATGTCAAGTCATCAGAAATAGTGATTAGATCTCTGGTGTCTCAGCATTGGTCATTCTAGAAGTTGGCGAGCTCTGGACACACAATCACTCAGCATTTTTGAGTGGGGCTTTTGCTCATAGGCTGTGGCCAGTTTTGGCAGGTTGAATTGCATTCATTCTTGTTATAGTTTGGATATAAGGTGTCCCCTGAAAAACTCATGTGTTAGGCAATGCAGCAGTGTTCAGAGGGGGATTAATCCATATTAGTGGATTAATCCATTTGATTGATTAATAATGTAGATGGATTATTGAGTGGTAAATGTAGACAGTAAGGGAAATAAGTCACCAAGAGGTGTGCCCCAGGGGATTGTATTTTGTTCCTTGCTCCTCTCTCTCTCTCTCTCTCTCTCTCTCTCTCTCTTTTTCCTGGTTGCCACAAGCTGAGAAGTTTTCCTTCATCATACTCTTCTGTCATGATGTTCTGCTTCACTTCAGGCCCAGAGCAATGGAGTTGGCTGACCATGGATTGAGATCTCTGAATCCATGAGTTCAAAATAAGCTTTTCCTCCTCTAAGTTGTTCTTGTCAGGTATTTTGGTCACTGCAATGAAAAACTGACTAACACAGTTTTGATGCTACATTTTATGTTTGGGGTCCCTGGATCCCTCCTGTCTTTTGGTTTATGTCTCTGCTCGGGGAGGTCTGTTGCTTTACCTAAAGTGATTACAATCTGTATTATTCTGCACAGCATCCTGTTTTGTTTTGCTGGTGGAATTTTCACAAACTATTTTGCTTATTTTTTTGGTGAAGAAAACAGTCCATCCACATAAGGCAGTCATTTTAGAGAAACAAAGGCTAAGGTCCCAATAGGTTTTTAGCACTCTTTTCAAGCAGCCTTCTAAAAGTTCATTGGTGTGCCCCCCCTTCCCTTCCTGATTGACACAGTTCTCTTCCATACCTGAGTGTCTCCACCCCCAAGGCCTTTGGTCTCCTTGGGGTGGTTTTGAGGTGGCAGGTACTGGGGTGTGGTGGTTTTAGTCTCAGGGTGGTGAGCACTCCTGTGCATCTCCAATGCCCTTCTTATAAGTATTATATTTGTCCCTAGCTCCTCATTCTCTTTCTCTCTGCTTCCTGACTACTATGAGCTGAGAAGCTTTCTTCTACCAACCTTTTTCAAATCCTGTCTTTGGTCTCTTCCTTTCCGCCTCACATATATTGGTATTTAATGTCTGTCTCTTTACGATAATCTGATACATCATGAGGAGAGAGAATGTGTGTCTTTGTTCTGTCCCTAGGGTGCAGCATAATGTCTGCCTCACTCCAGGTTCTCAGCCAGTCTCGAACATTGCTTCTCCCAGCCCCTGCCAGCCACATTTTACCTCTGAAGTGTCCCCCACATCCCAACATCCACATAGCCCACTTGAGCTATCCAAATTTGAAAGATAAAAAGGGAATAGAGATATAACCACTGCTGGTTCTTCTAATAATTGGTAACAAACTCTCTTCTGGGGGATTTGGGGAAGGAGTGGAGGAATTAAAAAAAAAAAAATCCCCAAGAGAATCCCCACCCCCCCAAAACACAATCCAACTTTTCCATTTAGCCCTGTGGTTATTTTTTTAAATCGGCCTCTCCTCTTTTTGCGAAGTCTCACCCCAGCTCTCCATGTGGGCCGTTCTTCTTGTTCTTGGATGCTTGGATTGCTCTTTATCTACTCGCCATCTGTGTAAGGGGATCCTGCCAAGATGATCAGATGTGAACTCAGCGCCAGAAACATTTTAATTAATTTATGGTGATAAAATGCGAAAAGAAAACCATTGAGGAAAGCCTGGGCCAAAGAAAATTAAACATAAGAGGAAACAAAGAAACTAAAGCCATGCGGTCTTGGAAGGAAGGGCCTGGTTGGCAAAGGAGCCAGCAAGCCCTTTGTCTTGCCCTTTTCTCTTTTTTAATGCCACCCAGGTGAAACAGCCACCGAAGACCCTGAGGCAAGGAGTAGAGGGAGAAGGGAGGAAACTGAGTAGTCAATTATCAGCCTGGACTTCTTGATGAGGACACTTGAACATGGGAAGGTAGACAATGTCAAGAACAGGGCTGTGGGATTAAAAGCCCGCATCATAATAAGGGTGGCCAAAGTTTCTTACGTGGGCACAAGAGGGAAGTTTATTAAGCTACAGCTCTGAAAACAGTGGATAATTAAAGCAGTCAGTATATAAGTAAAGAAGTCAGTATTTAAGTATTTGCAACCTGGCTAACGGTTTTTTGGGCAGGGTAATGCCTATATTGGGAGAACACTAAAGAGGACCAGTGCTGGCCAGCTTTGTTTCTCCTAAGACAAATGCAGGCTGACAATCTTCATTTTGTAGGCTGACGGGAACTTTGGACTTATTTGCAGCGTTGTTTTGATTTAGTTTTTCTTCCTTTTCTTCTTTTTTCAAATGTGAAATACCTACTGAGTGCTGAAAAAGATGTAGGTCTCAGATACTCCTTTTCCAACCAAACTTTAAATGAAGAAGGAGAAAAGGGAACATCCCAGGGAAGCAGTGCACAGCAAATCTACCCAAGAAGGCATGGTTTGGTTTCTCGTTTATTTGGATACTACATATCCTGGTAGACTTGATGGTCTCAATGCAACTGGTGTAATTCAAGGAAAAGAATAGACTCTTTTTTTTTTTCTTCTTAAAGTTTTAAAAAAATTCATTCTAATCAGTTATACATGCCAGAAGAATGCATTTTGACATATTGTACACTTCTCATTCTTCTGGTTATACACCATGCAGAATCACACCAGTAAGAATAGACTCTTAAAAGCAACTGGGGCAGGGACATAGCAGCAAAGGAGAAACAAGGGGGTGTGTTAGCTGAAGGCAGGGAAAGCTCAGACTTAGTGATGGGAAGGAATTGATAGCACACGGGGTCTATTTCCTAATTAAGAGGGACCTATGTAAAATTGAATAAATAAGTATATGTTGAACTTAGTAATGGGTTATTTATGCAGCTGTAATAGAATAATAGAATTTTAGAGCTATAAGTGATTTCATACCATGTGTCTGAAATAGAACTGTCTAGAGAATGAGGTCTCTTTTTCTTCTTTAAGTGTATGTGGTTGATCCCCTACTCCCTGTGTTTATGGAGTGGGGCCTTGGCATGTGCATCTTAAAAAAGCTTGCAGGAGATTCTGATGTGCACACACTTATTCAACCATTCATTCAACACTCCTTGATTGCCTACTAAGGACCAGATACTATGGTTAGGTGTTGGCACACAATGGTCAGGAAAAAATCATGGATCTCCTGTCTTCATGGAGGTATGGTCTGTGGGTAATGCACAACCTTTTCATTTCCACATACAGACACTGTTAATTTGAAAGTTTAGGTGATTCCCCCTTGGTCACCCAGTTAGGTGGTGGTAAGCTGGAACAAAACGATTCCTCAGTTCTCATCTCCAGAGTCTTTCCCTAACTACCTTTGCTGAATTTTTGATTATCTTTTATTTAGGCTAATATTGAAAAGCTAGGGCTTCTCTGTACTAGAAAACAGGTTGGAGCTAGGTTCAAATCCTTGCTTTACCATGGGTTAGCTTTATGGCATTAGGCAAGTATATGGCCCCTAGCAACCTCAGTTTCCTCATCTATACAACAGAATCGTACTACCACACTGAGGTGGATGGGATGGGTATTTGGTGGGATAACATAAGTCAAAGTACTTAGCCCAGTGTCTCAGACTTTGGCAGAACTCCATTGGGGGAAATTCTGGCTACTGGCAGTGTGACCAAAGGTGACACTACCCACTGGAACTTGCTAAGTCAGTGTTGGGGCTCCTTAGCATCAAGCGCATTCTGGTGTGCATGGGGACTCACAAACTTCAGGAGAAGCCTTCGCAGAGAAAGCCAGAAATTCAAAGCTGGCACAAAGAGGGTCTGAAATCAGAGGGAGCAGGCAGCCCTGGAAACGGCCTGGAGTACAGTGGCAGTGATTCCAGAAGCCTCCCACGAATGCCTTCTTGGTTTCTTGGACAGTCCTGGCAGCACTGGCCCCAGAACACATTGTGGTCATGTTACCAGGTTGCCTTCTGCTGACCAACTCAGCTCCCTAGACCATGGCCTGAGTCTTCAGAGAGTTCCTCTGCCAGGATAGAAGTTGCCACCCAACCTTTTTCAAGGGACCAGACGCAGATCAAAAAGATTAAAAAGGAAGAAATTTGTTTTATTAAGGTGAAGACATGTACCACCAGCAGAAAAAGTCCAATTATAATGTATTTCTCAAAGTCTTTTTAGCTCTTATTATTTAAGAGTACATGGTCAAGAGAAGTATGTAGATGTGCTCACCAGAAGACACACAAAACAATGTCCATAGCAGCAGTAAGTGTATAGCCCCAAGCTAGATGCTACTCAAGTGCTCATCAATAGGGTGGATAAATACATGGTGTTATAATCACATAGTGAGAATTTTATATCAATGAAAATTAACAAATAATAACTACATGAAACGGCACAGGTGAATCTTACAAAGTACTTGTGCAGGAAACCAAATGCAAAAGAATAAATACACTGACTGTATTTATATGGAAACTTACTTATGATGTCAGGATAGTGACACCTTTGGAGGGGTAGTGACTGGAGGGACATCCAAATGAGGTGTCTTGGGTAGTGATATTGTACAAATTCTTTTTTAAAAAATATTTATTTATTTACTTTAGTTGTACACAATGCAATGCATTTATGTTTACGTGGTGCTGAGGATAGAACCTGGGCTGCGCATGTGCGAGGCGAGCGCTCTGCCACTGAGCCACAACCCCAGCCCTTGTACAAATTCTCGATAAGAGTGTTGGTTGCATGGAACTGAATTACTAGGAATTCTACCCAGCTTTTTTTGCAGAAGGAGATACCCCCAAAACTTACTAGGTATTCCTGGGGTGGGACAAGTATGAAGTCATCCTGGGTACTGGCAGTGTGACCAAGGGTGACCTTATCCACTGGAACATGTAATAGTTCATTGAGGTGTGTACTTGCCATTTGTGCCTGTATGGCATAAAAGGATGGTTGAGTTTCAATGAAAGGTTTGCAAGAAAACAACATAATATCTCTGCATCATTAGTTATATTATAGATTGCTGCCTATATTGGAAATGTGCACTGTGATCTTTCCACCAGTGAAATAATAGTTAAATAATATTCATAATTTTTTTTATGTCTTCCACAAATTAGGCACTCAATAAATATTTGGTGAATAAATGGAGAATGGGTCAAAATGGATCTACGGGACAGAGAAGCCATTAAGAAAAATTCCAGGGAATTTTAAAAAGGCCTCGTAGGCAACTTCTTTTATTGGAGATTTTCATGATCTAAACCACTAGACATTTAGGAAGAGGGCCTATACCTCCTAAGCCAGTGTGCCATCTGGCTTAAACCCACATGTGCACACATCATTTTTCTTCCTTGGCAGTGGAGAGCGGCCCAGACTTGGGGAGATGGGGACCTCCCTGTAAGGAGCACTCCCTGTGTTCCAAAGCCCCCTGAGCCTTTCATTAGACCCAGGTCAGCTGGATCTTTGATGTCTTCTCTGTGTAAATGCAGCACAATCATTTTCTTTTGGTCTTTGATGAGCAAAGTGGGACGGGAGGTTTGACCTAGGGGCCTGGCTTCTGGCAAAGCAGGAAATACCTCATCTTGTTGAGGTACAAAAAAGGGAAATTAAAATGTCCTGTTAAGTAGTACCTGCTGATTTCAGGTCTGCCAGACATCTTCCAGGAAGTGTGATGGGCCACGAACATGAGTTGGAAAGAGAGGCAGTCCAAGGGGGTAGCAACAACTCAGAGTTCCCCAGCTCTAGCCTGGGGGGAATCTTGTTCACCCTATATACCCTCTAGCCAACCCCATTAGTTGGAAAGTCAAAAGTGTCAAGTGTTTGAGAGATGTAAGCCACACAAAAGGATGATTGAAGTTGTTTTCCAATTAGAAGGTTGTGGGTGGTGAATGTGCAAACATGCATTCCAATATAGACCTGATCCTATTATCAAAGCTTGGAATTTGCTTCCTTTTCTAAGGATCAAGCAACATTATACTACAACACAACTCAAATCTAACAAATAGTACAACGTTGAGGAATGTGGACCTTTGGAAACCAGGTTTCTTTGTCTCTAAGATAGCTTCCCTTGGCCCTGGTAAGGACAGTCAAGAAGTCTTGGTTTTCAGGGATCGACCTCAGAGCTGGGGCTTTACACAGCACCGAGTGGTTGTGAGTGACATTCCACTGGCAAGTGAAATCCTCTCTCTGGGTCTCGAGGAAACTAACTTCCTCTAAGTTGCTTAATCAGCTTATGCAATATAGATTTTGCCCAAACGTCAAGTAATGATGACATTTCACAGAGATGAAGTCAAGAGTGAAGACTGCCTTTGGAAGGCAGTGAGGTTCAGAGGGGCTTGTGGAACTATCCTTGAGGACTGGATGCCCTGGCTCTTGGTGCTTGGGATTCACTCTTAGCCCTGAATGTCATCTTTAAGGGAAGCCCTCTTCAGAGTAGGAGTTGTGGGGTCCTATTTTTAAGTACTGCTGAGGGGCTGGGCAATCAGCCTGAGGGGAGAGTGATGGAGGATGAGGGCAAGTGACAGTTGAGTAGAGCAGGCTTTAGAAAATGCTGAAAGCATAAATATTGAAATTAACCAACAAACATGATTAGCTTTAAGCTGGGCCCATCTGCTTCTAACACTGCCACCTCTAGACCCATTAAAGCCCCCCCCCCCCAAAAAAAAGGGCACCCTTAGAGAAAGAGATAGAGATATAGATATAGATAGATAGATAGATAGAGAGAGAGAGAGAGAGAGAGAGAGAGAGAGATGTTGATTGTAAAGATCTTTGCAAATCCTGAATATGGTCCTTGGGCCTCAGTTTTCCTCTCTGGATTGGATTCTCTAACCTTTAAGGTCCCCTTTGGCATTAAAGTTCTGCATTCCATGCATGGTGTCTTCCAAGCAGCTTCCTAGGAATGTGCTATCACCAGTGGCTACAGTTAAAATTGAATATGTTTCCTGTGAAAGATAATGTTGTAAGCCTCATTAACACTAATACCTCAGGCCAAATATGTTTGCCAGACATACTTGATTCTTTGAGGATCCAGGACACAGCTTGGTTCATTTATATTGGAGGAGAAAGAGAGGAACATTCTGGAGGAAGGGGAGCTAACCAAGGAGTTCAGGATCGAGTAACGTTCTCTGGAGGCTGCTTTGCCTGTCATATCTCTTGTGAAAGCTTACTCACAGCAAATGCCAAGATTCCAGAGGTAAGATTTCTTTATCTTTGTGACTGGCACCAGGACACTGGAATACTCAGGACCCGTAGTTGGAAACAGAAGGTACTTAGCCATTGGGATGCCCCCCAAGAATACCCACCTCTTGGAATTCACCCCCTGTGTAATCCCTTCCCCTGAGTATCAGCTGGACATTAAAACTTAATTCATACAAGGGTGGGAAGGGTCTATAACATTTGTCATTAATTTATATATCCTAAATACTTGTAATTTCGCCAGTGAGAACCTTTTGCTAACATTCATTGTCTTAGTCAACACGCTACTATTTTTGTTTAAAAAACAATGACTTGTTTCTGACATTGAGTGTGTTAATTTGCAAGCTTTGTGTTTGATGGAGATGTATTCGAAGCATTTGTAGCAGCTGCCTCTGGAGTATATAGATCTCCTACTTTCAGCTAACTGCTACAGGTCTGTGTGTTCATGGGTACAGTGCCTTTTTTGAGTTTTGGCATCCTAGCCCCAGAAGTATAGCTTAAGCCAATTTACACCCCCCACAACACACATAACAAAATGCCTCTCTGCATATACTGAAGTACCTTAAAGCACATTACATCCAAGAGGTAGGTAAAGGGTAGGTTTGCAGAAGGATTATAATTTCTTGTTCATGTAGATGACCAAACCCCTAGATGTCTGGTATTTTTTTTGAACATTATTTATCTCATGCTTTCTCATTCTCCATCTTATGCCCTGGAGTTTTTCTGAGACCTTATAGGAATAAAACGGATGTCTTTAACCAAAGGAGATTCCAGTCCCCTACTAGTCCATGCTGGATTCAAGTAAAGAGGTGAGGAGTAGAGGGATGAGCGGAGGTGGGAGGGTTGCTCCCAAAGTCTTTAGATCACCAAAGGCTGCACATGGCTACAGCTCCAATGGCTCAGATTTTTTTTTTTTTTTTTTTTTTTTTTTTTTGGTACCAGGGATTGAACTCAGGGGCACTTGACCACTGAGCCACATCCCCAGCTCTTTTTTGTGTTTTTTTAGAGACAGGGTCTCACTGAGTTGCTGAGTGCCTCTGCAATGGCTCAGATCTGGTGGGTGTCTCATGATCTGTACTATATAGCTGGCCCTGGGGCCCTCCTTAATATGCCTGTGCACATTAAGAATGGTCAGAGACACTCTGGGGCCAGGCTCCTCAGGATCAAGACACTAATAATGGGTTAAAAATACATAGCTCCAAACCAAATGTAACATCAACACCTACATTCCGACCACTGCCTGTCACCTTTGGAGGTGCAGCAGCTAGTTTTATATTGAGGCTCTATAGACTTCATCATCCCTGAAGGGCAGTTTGGTGACCTAAGGTAGCAAACCTCATTAGTAGATGAAATTTGGGATCCAGGGCCTAGAATTCCCTTATCAAACTACTATTTAGACTGGTAACAAATGGAAACCAAACAGATTAGATAATGGTTCACAAAACTGAAAAACAAACAAACAGCTGAGCATAAAGTCTTTCCAGCTGTCAGAACTGTTTCTTTTTCCTGTTTCAAAGAAAGTAACTAGGCGGTAAGAAATGACTTAGACCTGTTTCCTCTTAGGTATTTATCTACCACCATCACTGTTGGCTTCATTATCCACTCACATTCTGCCTTTGCTTATGATTATTTATTTCCTTTCCTCCTGCAGGCCAGAATTTTAAAAATAACTCTGAATCCACTGAGGAACTGACTTTCAGCCTGTGTACACGCAGACTGGTGGACGTGGTGGGACGTGGGTGGCATAGGAGTACAATAGTGGTTCTTGAGGCTTTCTGAGAGACTGACAACCCAATTAACTATGGTTGGTTCAATAAGCAGAAATAGCCTTGCATTCTGGGAGCCCCCAACCTCTGGGTCCCTGAGCTGGCTGGGAGCTACTTGGACTGCGCCCACAGAAAGACGTGTTCCTCGTTGGCTCCTTTCCGCTGGACTGAATTAACGCTGACCAAGCTTCAATTGTATTTTGCTTTCTAGCCTGCCTGGGTGGGTAAGAAAGGAGCAGGTTTCTTTTGGGTGGGGAGGAACATTCCTTTCTTCCTGTGGGGAAGGTGGTATTTATGTTTCTCAGGAAAGAACTTCCTGAGGAATAACAGATTGCTATATGCTTTGAGTGTTTGGGGTAAAAAGAGAACACTTTAAGCAATCTATTTCTACTCTAAAGTGCTGTTGGAAGGATGAAGAGGGAGTCCAACCTAGGGGAGCCCTTCTTCAGATTCAGCATGCAAAAACAGCAATGGTGCTGAACCCTGCTTATAATCACCCATACTGAGTTTCACCCCACACCAAATAAATAGGACCATCTGGATTTTGGTATTTTTAAAAAGCCCCCCAGGGGCCAGGCATGGTGGCACTGTCCTATAATCCATCCTCCTGGAGAGAGAGAGGCTGAGGCAGGAGGATCACAAGTTCAAGGCCAGCCTCTATAATTTAGTGAGACCCT
Organism: Tamias sibiricus; assembly: GCA_025594165.1. Lineage (NCBI taxonomy): Eukaryota > Metazoa > Chordata > Mammalia > Rodentia > Sciuridae > Tamias > Tamias sibiricus. The sequence continues at coordinate 54,360,028 of CM046659.1, forward strand.
GTCTCAAAAAGTAAAAAGGGCCAAGGATGTAGTTTAGTGGTAAAATGCCTCAGAATTCAATTCCTTGTACCAGGGGGGAAAAAAATCAAAACCAAAGTCCCCCAAAACAAAGCCAAGGTTGAGAACTGTTGCAGTAGAGATCCTACGCAATATATAAGAATGTGAGGGAGATGGAATCTGGATTACTTCAAGTTACATGGAAAAAACCCAACAGTTTGTTGAGTGCCTTTCCTGTGTCAGGCATTGTGCACTCCCCTTATATTATTAACCCACAATACAACAACCATGCAAGGTGGCCCACTGCATTTTACAGAGGAGAAACTGAGTCTTAGAAAGATGAGTTAATTTGCTGGTTTGTATAAGGTCACCCTGCTAGGAAGTGGTAGACCTAGAATTTGAGGTCCAGTATGTGATTCCAAAGCCTCTAAACCATTTGTTCCTATAAAAGACCCATCTAGGGGCCAAGGGAGAGGAAGGACCACAGGCTTTGGCAGATGATGCATTTGTGGTATGGTAATGGGCCAGTTAATAAAGACAGGCAATTTTAAGATAGTTCAAGGACAAATTCCAAGTGTTCATCTGCCGTGCAGCTTTCCTTGGCCCTTCCCATATTTCCCGCTGCTGTTATTTTCTCTTCCCATTTATTCTTGCTTCTTCTGGCTTTCTGGGAGATAAGCTGGGCCAGAATATAGAAGATGTCAAAAGCAGAATTCATTGTCTTTCTGTCCATTTTCTACCCCTGGGAGCTTTGTCTTGCAGAGGGGCACCTCCATCCTGCCAAGCATGCCAGCCTGAGCCCAGGGCTCATCCGCAGCCCTTTCCACACCCTGGTTTTCCCACCATGCTGATGACAAACCTTGGTCTAGAGCCAACGTTAATTATAGGAAGTCCTCCTCCTCCCTGTTGCCTACCACCATCAGACTGACTGCTGCCCTCGTCCTGCTCTCCTTCCTCCCTGTTTGATCATATCATCAGAGGAAAAGCATGCTACTTACCTCAAAACAGGCATAAAACACAGGGTAAGTTTCTCTGAGTATGCTTTTTCATTCAGTTTTGACTTCTGGAAGCATGCTGATGATATTCTACATATTCAAATAGTGAAATCGAATCAGCAATAATGAGAAGATAAAAGCATGCTAGAATGGGAAGAAAACTGAAGCAATTGAAGCAGCTGCAGTTTAAGTGAATAAAATTACCACAACGAAGGGGAAAAAACCCTGATGGAAACAGCTTCTGAACCTGGTATTTGACTAAATACATGCAGTCTTGGGCAGGGTAGAGAGGTGTGGGGAGGACGGGGAACAAGTCCTGAACTGTTTACAGTAGAGGGCTTTTGGGAGAAGCTATTTTGAAACTATTTAGATGTATTCCAGGACTGAGTCATGAGTAAATTTTAATTCATGTTGGTGGGAGCAAGGTTGTTGAAAACTAGGAGAGGTGTAAATATGGAATAGGGAAGTTAGGAAAGAACAGCATGGGGACTGATTGGTGTGGACTCAGAAGTGTCCACACCATTGTAGACCAATCGTGTGTGTGTATCAGTGCTGGGTATAGCTGCACATATATGTATATGTCCTAGTTCTGTCCACTGAAATAGCCAAGAAGCAATAATACCCCCATAGCAATGAGCATACCTAGCACCCAGATCGTGGTCTCTCATGCCATTCACTAACAAAAGCAGTCAGGGGTCTTTGAAGAACTGGTTGATCCCATGACTGAGGCAGGTGCAAGATAAAATTGGTGTATTTTATTTTGCCAGAAAGTAAGAAAGAGATTTAAGGAAAAAAAAAAAGGGGGTGTGTACTATTGTATTAGTCTGTCTTCTGTCACTGTAACTAAATGCCTGAGGCTGGGTACTCTACCATTGATAAATAGATGAATAAAGAACAGTGGAGGAGAAGGAATATCTCTTACTTATAGTGGAATGTCAAGTACCTACCAGAACATGAGGAAACAGGGCTAAAGTTTGCAAATCATAATTTTACAGCCATTACAGTAAAATTGCTTTGGGAAGAATCAAGTATAAATGATAAATCTGAGGAAGGAACATTGATGAGGAACAATATATTTGCTTAATCTTAAAATCTTCCCTCAGATTGCTTGTTAATAGCAAAGTCAAAAATAGTAACTATAATACAATGAAGAAACAGAAAAAACATTGACTGGAGATCAAAATTAATATCACAAATGAGGGACAGAAGGACTTTGAGTCCTTCCAGATACAATACTTTGAGAAGAACATACCATCATCTATGTATTGTTCCTGCTGGGAGTGCATAAAAATTCTGAATCTAATCAATAGGAAACAGCAGACAACCCTAAATGAGGACAATTCTTTTGAATAAAAAGTGGAGGCAGTAGATTATTATTAAAAAATGTCAATGCTGTAGAAGACAAAGGACAGACTAAGGAACTATTCCCTATTAAAAGAGACTAACAAGACACCACAACTAAATATGTGGTCCTAAACTGGATCCTGTAGTGAGAGGGGAAAATGCTGTGAGTGACAGTTCAGGTTAATTGATATAATTGGAATGTGGTGGTAAAGTAATGCATCAATTATAAACTTATTGAAGTGGATAACTGTATCATAGTTATAGAAGAGTGTACTTCTTAGCAAGCACACACTAAAGTGGGTAAATGGCCATCATGTATGTAATTTATTCTCAAATGTTTCAACAAACAATTATACACAGACACACACACACAAACACACATACATATGTACTTCTTTAAAAATACAAGAACAAAGCCGGGAGTGATGGTGCATGCCTATAATCCCAGCTGCTCAGGAGGCTGAAGCAGGAGGATCGCGAGTTCAAAGCCAGCCTCAGCAAAAGCAAGGTGCTAAGCAACTCAGTGAGACCCTGTCTCTAAATAAAATACAAAATAGGGCTGGGGATGTGGCTCAGTGGTTGAGTGCCCCTGAGTTCAATCCCTGGCATCCCCCCACAAAAAAACAACAACAACAAAAAAAAAACAAAAAAAAAATACAAGAACAGGAAAACAAACAATAAAGCAAACAGGACAAAATATTAACAGTAGGTAGATGTACTTATACTAGCAACTTTAAGTTTGATATCTGGGGAGACTGAGGATGGAGCTCCATGGTAGAGTGCTTGGCTAGCTGCTTGAGGCCTTGGGTTCCATTTCTAGTACCGCACATGGAAAAGTTCGATATTTTTTTAATGAAGGAAAAACAACATGAGCTTTCTCAAAAGTGTTATGTACCTAATTTTAACACTCTAGACAATACTAATTCATAAACTCATATTCTTCATCAAATGTGACAGTCACTTGTTAGGAAAAACAATGACTATGCGCTAACATTGTAATTTGTTTTATAAACTGAGATTACACCTAATGTTTCATAGTAAAGGGTTCCCCCTTCTCAAAATAGGTTGCAAATCACTAACTGATAGGATAAAAATCCAAATTCCTAGAATGGCCTCAAAGAATTTGTGACCCACCCTCAGTTTACCCTCCAGACTCACTTATGTCTTGAAGCGTCTTGTTCTTGCCTCTGGTTATTGTCACCGTTCCTTTGCTGCACCATTCTGCGGGGTCCTGGGGGTCTTTTTGTGTGGTGTTTCCACCATACCCGCCCGAGTCCAGATCAGGATACAGATGGTCATCTCCTTCATGAAGGCTCCTCTGAGGGTCCGATTCCAGCCCAGGCAGAAGGGACCCCTCTCATATTTGTGATACCTTTGTATCATTATGTGCCCTGTTCTAATGATAACCACTTTGTGCCATAATTTATTTCCTTCACTATCTCCTCTAAAATAGTCCTTGAAAGCAAGATCTGGTAGAATTCAGTTTTTGTTTTGTTTTGTTTTGTTTTGTTTTAGGTGCATAGAGGGCTGTGGAGAAGAATGTAGTCGACAGTTTGCTGGAGCTGGCTTGCACCTGCTCACACCTGAATACCTACTAGACCTGGCTCAGGAGAGCCTTTTTTGTGTATCTTTTTTCAGTTTCCTATGGTGGTGGCTTGAAACCATCAGGGTGGGAGCATTTACACTCTGCAGGATGGTGCAGAAATCACCACCAATGCCTACACCCACTGGGAGAGGCGTTCTTTTCTTTCCTGTGTCCATCTGGTCAAAATGTGAGTCTGGAGGTGCCAGTGTTGCATTTTCTGGAAAGCCTGGTCTGAGAGAATGCTGCTGATACTGTGAGAGAAGCACAGGCATGAGATAGAAACAGATGCTCAAGCCTTTCATTCCCTCCGTCTCTAAGGCCAGACCCACGCTCATTGCCATGAGTTAGTAGGGTGATTGAATAAGTTCCCACCTCTTTCCATTTTTTTCTGTGCTTTGGTTGAAGTTGATGAAGTTATGTTTCCATCACTTGTACCCAACAGAAGTCAACCTAATCTTCAATTGTTTTGAGGAGTTTAAGAGCAGACACCGTTGCTTGTACTTTATTTCACTAAACATTGCCCTGCGCATAGAAGATACTCAGTAAATCCATCAGATCCAATTCATGGGACATCCGTAGTGTCTTGGGCACGAGGTCTGGCTGATTCTATTTATATTTGTTATCCCATTGAACCTATCATTTGGCATGCTGCAAATGCTGCAATTAAGGTGTGTTTGCTTTTGTATCATAACAACCTGCCCTTTTCATCCTACTGATATCTACAGAGAACATGTTGAACCAGGACACATAAACAGGGAGCAGTCTGATAGATATGGGTTAGAAACTGAAACAGTGGCATTCTTGGGGTATTTTGTGTGTTTATGGGTCATTTAATTCAGGGACAACCCCATGTATTGTAATGTTTTTTTTTAAAAAATTACCTTTATTTAAAAACGTATTCTAAGAATATTTTTTTGAGAATTCACAACCTGGTTGAGATGGATACTGTCACAGTGTCTCTGAAGCAGGTTTGAAAATCAGAGGCACTCAAAATATAGGTGATGCCTCAGAGTCCGATGCCCAACAAGCCATTATCTCTCAACATCCATGCCATGAAAAACAGCATAGTTTAATTCCAAAGTTCTATTTTAGATTTAGTTTCTCAATGACTTTAAGCCTTAAAATAGAAGTGTACCAAGCAGACACCTCATTTTTCAGTATAGAATTAAGTTCTGCTGATAACAGATGGATACTTTCCACATTAGTGCAAAATGTGAGCACGAATCTCAAGATAGTGTAATGCACTCCAGGAACTGACGGTGATATATTTAGATACTGATTAGAAGTAAAACTGATACATCATTCCTTATAGTGTACACGAACAGTACCACTGCATAACAGTGCCTCCTGGGACTGAGGTCATTTATTTTTCCTCCTGGATATATTGTTTATATCATGTTTCTCTCCCTCATGTTATATATTAAATTGTTTAATGTAAGCCATAAGAGAGCAAATGTCACTTAAAGGTCTTTCTCTCTCCCCACCCCTTAAAATCTGAAGAATCAAATATTCTCAAGCAGGTGATCTGTCAGTTTTCATTCCTGAATGTCATTGGTACTTAGAGATTTTCTTATCAGTTCATTTCACATTCCCAAATCAAATGACTATTAATCTACAACATCTGAGCAGAAAGACTGGGGGCTTCCTGACTTTTGTGCAGGCTACTTTCTGGGTCCCAAATGTGTGTCTGCAGGGATAAAATTTTCCCTGAAGTTGGTAGGAAAAACAACTCATTGTTAGAAAGTTCCTTAAGAGGTGAAGACTATCGAAAGTCAAGGTAATAATTAATAACTACTACGGATATTTTTGGAAAATCTGTGTGTGTGTGTGTGTGTATGAGGGAGAGAGAGAGAGTCCGAGGAGAATGAATAGAGGTATAATGCAAGGCTAAAGAATTTTATGTCTTGGAGAATAAGATGGTACAAAATTAAACTATTCTGTTTTGTTCTCCTAAGTACCTCTTCAATCCAGAACTACAACAATAATCACCACTTACTGAGGCTTACAGTGTGTGTTGCACTGTGCAAGATTTATCCTTCAATTTGCACCAAAATACATCCACTCCATCCGCAAATCTTGTTGTCTCTGCCTTCAAGATGTCCTCTGCATCTGTTTTCCAACACCTCCCCTGTGACCACCCAGCCTAAGCTGTTCTCATCTTTTGCCTAATCGGTCTCTCTGCTTCCCTCTGGTCTCTGTGGTATTCATTAGTGTTGTTCACAATATTCCATCTTGCAGGCACATGGTAGGATTGTAGTCTTGTGTTCCCTTTGAAGTTTGCTGTGGTCAGGTGATATGCTTTGGCCAATGAAACGTAAGTGGGAGTCTTGTGCTACTCCCATGTGGAAGCTTTAGAGCCCATGTGTGAGTCATGTGCTCTTCTTTCTCTCTGTCCTGGTAATCTGTAGTGATTCAAATCAACAGTGCTCTGTGTTCCAGAATGAGAAGAGGAGTGCAGGACCCCAGCCATCCTACAGTGCACATGGAGTATAAGTGAGAAATAATCTTTGCTTTTATAAGCCACAAAGCCTTGGTGGTTATTTGTTATAGCAGCATGACCTAGCTTGTGCTAATAGATGTACCCCCTTGTAGCTTTATCTTCAAATTGCAACTAGAGTGGTCCTTTCAAACATGCATCAGTCTATGCTGCTCAGATCTTTTAATAGCTTCTCATCAATATAGATGGCTAAGTGGCTTATTTTCAGGCCCTTATGATCTGGCTACCTCTTTGATCTCATTCCCTCCCACTCTTACTCCCACTCCCTTTCCTTAAGCCACACCAACCTCCCTGCCAACACTTGACCATTCCTCAAACATTCCTGCCTCAGGGTCTTTGAACCTACACTTTGCTTCTGCCTGAGTGACTTTTGCCCAGATAACAGGATGCTTCTTCATCCTTTTATTCTGGCTTCTACTCAGAGGCCATCCCTGACCACCTTATCTGAAACAGCATGCCATTGTCTTTGTCTCCTTGTGCTGTTTTACTTTTCTTCAGTGTGTATTAATTTACCACTCTCCGATACTATAAGTTCCATTTCTTTGTTTCATCTGCATTCCTGTGAGGGTAGGGATTTTTGCCTGCTTGGTTTACTGCTCAAAGTTGTTGTATAATTACTGGTCCACTTTAGGTACTCAGTAAATATGTGTTGAATAACCATGGGCCCCGTTTTATACAGCAGGAAACTAGTAGTTAACAAGGGAGCTGTGATCAGGCCTGGGTCTCTGCCTTCAGTGTGCTCAGAAGCTGTTCCCTTCTCCACACAGCACCCTGTAAATTCTATCAGCACACATGAGCACCAGGTCTCTGGGTCAGCCCAGCCATGCACTTTCTCTGGTTTGCATTTATGAGGCCTGAGGTTAGGATGAGTGGTTTTGAGAAGTTCCACACTCAGTTGTGGTTCATTTGTCATGTGGATCATAATCTGTTTTCTAACTTCATCTCTATGACACTCTCTCATTGCGCTAATGGAAAAGATGTCATATAATAGATAAAAAATCGTGGTCCCAAAGTCACTACTTGCCTTTAAAATGAAAGGTTTCTTCACTTAACCTTAAAAATGCAAGTGTCTGCTGTTTTGGGAACTCACTTTGAACACAAAAGTCATGTAGATTTAGGAAGAGGCCCCTGTGGAGGAGGCTGGGAGGAGCCCTCGGGCTGAGCTGGGCCAGGCTGACTGGCTCAGTGTCTGGAGGGTAGTGCAGCTGTCCTTTGCCCTGTGCACGAAGTAGACAGGGAATGGAGATGTTGCCAAGGCACGGTCCAGTGGAGAGAAACTTGTCAATAGATGTGAGATTTGCCTGGATAATTGAAGGTTTCATATGAAAGAAGCACCCTAGAGTTCATCAGAGTAGCATTCTCAGAGCCTGACCCTGTGGACTGTCTGCTCTCGACTGACCAGTGCTGAGTCCAAAATGTCAATCTTCCGGAGACCTGCTCCACACTTCAGCATCAGAAGGCTGGAGTGGGCGTCAGGAATCTGCATATTTAACCAGCTTCCCAGGTGTTTCTCATGAACACTCAACTCCGGGTCTTATTTAGCTTTTTCATTTTATAGATTTAGAGAAACTGAGGCCTAGGGATTTGATTCTTGTGGAAATGATTATGTCAAATTGCAACAGGGAAAGGTGAAAGTAATTTTCAGGGTAAAATAAAATTTTAAGAGTCATCATTCATCTCTATTTTTGGCACAGGTCTCCTTCATAAAAAACATATAAACACAAAAATACAAGTCCATGTAGGAAGCATGCGGCAAAAGAGGTTTTCTCGAATATTTCTTGTAGTCAGTATGCAGAGTCTCCGTACACCCACTTCTAGAGCTGAGGGCTCCTCAAAAACAATAGCCTCCCTTGAGGTTTGCTTCTGTGCTGACCAGCAGAATTAAGGCTACTAGGAGCTGGTCATCAGCTGAGAGAGGTGAGAAGGGGGAAAGAAAAGAAAAAGTGAGTCAAGCCCCAGGAGATTATTAATAAAAATAAATACTGGGAAGAGCTTTTTCAGGGGCCCTTGTTACATTAGGTGAGGGAAAGCCACCGTATTCACATGAACCACCAAATTTTCTTTTCACAGATGTGAAATCATGCTGAGTCTATCAATTAGTCCAGGAATGACTATTGTTGAACAGAAGATTCTCTGTGGCTTATCCTTCGTATCAATATATGAAAAAATCTCTAGAATTTTATGGTCCAATGTGGCTGTAAGTGAACAGATAAGAACCCAAGTAAATGGAAGCACTCCTCCATTCCTAAGGGAAGTTGGTGAGCTGCCCACATAATTTGCTGATAAAGGTCCATCTGTTAAAACAAAGTAAAGCAGCATTGGCAATGCACTTCAGCCAGAGACCATAAGTGGTTATTTTTTTCTTGACAGTCGTGTTGGATTTTTTTTTCTTTAAGCCCTGAAAACTGTTTGAGAATGAAATATGGATGATGATATTGGCTTTAAGTTAACGTTACACTTTTTGCTTGGAGAGAGAAAATCCGTCCGCACAGCTTCCCTGGTAAACACTATTTTGTGATAAACTGTTATGAGAATCAAGTCATAAGGAAAACTCAGCTTCACAAATGACACACGTAGAAAAACAGCAGATGTCTGATGAAGTAAAGAACCGACTTATTGCCAAGACCTTGAAAAACAAAATTAATTTCCTTTCGTCTTTGATAATGGTGATGTAATGTAGTTAATAGGAAGAGCCTGCCACGCTCAAGTAGTTATAAAAGGAGAAACGTTCGCCAGGCCCTGGGTCAGAATTGTTGGTTTTGTTGCTATTACTTTCACTGTGTTGGTCACTAGCTAAAGCAAGTGAAAGAGGTGAGGAACTTGTTTGGTGATGTTTGCAATGTATAAGCTTAGAGTCTGTTATTATTCTTAAACAGATACTTCACAAAGAACAAATGCAGTTAAATCAGAGTTTTGCTCTGATCATGACCTCAGTTATTTGGAGCCTTTGAAAGTCATTGTCAGTGAAAAACTTGCCCCACAACAATGGAACGAACTCATGAATATTTTACAGAACAGTTACATTTCCATTGGAGGTGAATGCTTGGATTTTAGGTAAATGAGGCACATGACTAGGGCCCTTTCCTGTACAGGTGAAAATATGAATCACTAGGGAAGCATTTAGCTAACAACTACTTAAGCTCATGAGCAATTTATAGACAGATCCAACTGTCTCCTTTCAGCCTCAGCTAAAAATAACCCACACTAATGGACATCCAACCAATGCTGGTGTCTCATAGTTTAGGATGTAGAAGCTGCTGAGTTTTCTGGTCCCAATAAGCTGGATTTAAAATTAGCAAAGTAGCAGGCAGCCTAACCCCAGTCTTGGTTATCAGAATTGGCCCCATTCTATCAAAACTCTGAATTTGTTTTGTCTGCCTGAAACCACATGCCATTTGAACAACCCCTCTGTGAGTTTACTCTGAGTCTAAGAAAGTACAGCATCCCTCTCAAGATAGCCGTTGGCTGGAGGACTAGAGCAGGGGCTTTTACAAGTACTAGTTTGGTGGGGCTGATGGAAGTGGCTCCTATCTCCAGTGCATCCCCTAGATGTGCATGCATTCAGGATTGAGAGTGTCTTGTGGATACCTCAGGGTGCCTCTCTCAGTGGTTCCACCAACAGAAACTCAGCAGATAGGTCAACAGCACTTGAGACCTGGACACTGCTAGCTCAGTGTCAAGGCCAGAGTTTAATTCAGTGTGCCAAGACTAGTCATTTTCTCTCTTCTCAGGGGAAGACTCTTCTCCCTGGAGAAAAGAACTCTGAAGGATGGCTAGTTTTTGTTTTCTTTTTCTTTTTTTTTCAAATCCATGATAGATGGTATTGAAATCTAGGAGAGTTGCAAACTTTATTTATCCTTTTGTTTTCTCTATTTTTTCAGTCCATTTATATTGGAACCACATTTAAAAAGACATTTGTTTACTTCTTTTTCTTTTTTTTCCCCCTACCTAATCCATCTGGCATAAAGTTTGGGCTATCTAGGAGGAAAATCTAACAATTTTCATTGGGCTAAACTCTTATTTTGCTATCATAAGAAGCTGCCTGGTTCAATAATGCTATAGCAAATAAAAACAGTAATATTGCCATACATGTTAATTAAGTGGTTTTGGTACTGTTTTATTCAACCTTCATAGCAAAATAATGGGTTAGGCATTATGAATTCACATGAGGTAACAGAGGCTTATGTAAGTTTATTAACTTGCTCAAGAACACACAAACGTTTTTTGTGTTAAAAGTGGGACCCCAAGGCACATGCTCTTAATGACTAGGCCATCCCATTTCTCTGCCCTTAGGTTATTTTATGCAACATTCCCCATAATCCAGGAGATGGGACGTGTCCTGGGATATTAACACTTGCTATCCCAAACTGGCCCAGGAGAGTAAGTCCCTGTCCCTACTGTGGAATGGCTGTTATTAAATTGCATCATTTGGTTAATATGTCCTGCTGAAAGTGCCCTTTTAGAAACATGGATCAGGTTGTGGAAAGTCTCTCCTCACCATAATGCAACCATTGCAAAAGTGGTTGCTTTGTTGATTGAACTGGCAGCTCCGGGTGGTACTTCAAGATATTCTTCTGAGGCTATTTCAGATAGAATTTTTTTTTTCTTTTTCTTTTTTTTTTTTTCCCTTCAGAAGTTAGGTTGCAGAACTTATGGCAAGAGAGCCTGTTAACAGAGTTGTAAGTCTTGAACCCTTGCATTTTCATAGAGTCCAAGTTCATAGTCTAAGGCTAAGGGTTGGAAAATAACAGATTATTTCCTCCTTGGTTTTACTCTAAAATAGCCTGATGTTTTTATAGCTTTCTTTGGATGCTGCTGATGTTATGGGTATTATTATAGAAAATTTAGAAATTGTAAACTTCTGTATGAATTTTACTCTTAGGAACATTAGCTTTTTAAAAGCCTTGCACTTTACTTTTCATAGAAATTCACTAGGAATGGAGCTTTTATCTTCCAAAAATTTATGACATTTCTCACTTAGAATTAAGAACAGCAGTTTCTATAGGTGCTAAAATCTCAAATAATTCTATTTTCATTCTTTGGAATGGATTGGGGCCATATTTGGAAACTCAGAAAAACTCACAGAATACTTGAATTGGTTTTGCTCCTATTTTGCAAATAAACACTTGTCTAAAGTGGGTATAAAGAAGTTGAAAAACTATCACTACAAAAATTACCCAAATGCTTTCAAATCTTGCTGTATCACATATATATGACAAATATATGATATATGTATGATATATGACATATATATAATATGATATGATACACACACACACACACACACACACACACACACACATATATATATATATATATATATATCCAACCAAGAGTTGATTATCTTTACCATGTTGATGTCTTGGCTTCTCAAATCAAAGAGGGGATTAAAGACCCTTTAAAGCTTTAAAGATAGATAAGACAGACATGGTTCAGGTCCTGATTCTAATGTTCCATGTATTTCGGCTAATCACTGGAGACTTGTTCTCTTCATCTGTACAGTCAGAATAATCTCCCTATCTAGTAGGGTTGCTATGAGGACTAATAAGAGAATGTGTTATATACATTCCTAGTGATGGAAGTTACTCATGGTAACTATTATCATTCTCTAGATGCTAACCATATCTAAGCATTTAAATATATAGACACTTTTGTATTGGGAAACTGAGCTGTCCCCTCACCCTCAAAAACCTGGCAGGTTCTCGTACTTTCTGGACACTAAGTAGAGGGCCATGATATTTGAGGCCATCAATGCTCTTTAGGCTCTACAAATTACAAAGTCAGATATGTGACAGTCTTTCTGGAGAAGCAGTTTTCTTCCCTGAGGAACACTGGACAATTCATATTCATTTAATATTTATTTAGCTCCTACTGTGAGACAAGTATTGCCTAGGCACTAGGTGTTGGGGAGTGCACAAAACAGATGTAGTTCTTCCTTTGTGGCATTTATATTCTAGAAGGGGGAGAGAGCTAGCAAGTTAATAAACAGAAGATTTCTTAAGTACTGTTAAGAAAAGTCTCAGGGCCATTTAATGGCAAGTAACTGGGTTGAGATGGAGGAAAGATTCAGATGGGGGAGGTCAGGGAAGTGTCTCTCTGAGCATGTGATTATTGAGGTAATTTTTGAGCCAAGATCTGAAAGATGAGAAGAAGACAGGGCAAGAGTCTTCTGGGCAGAGTGGACAGCAATGCAAACCCCTGTAGGCAGGAAGGAGCTTGTGTGTAGGAGAAAGAGGAAGAAGGCCATTGTGTCTGGAACATGGTGAGGGAGTGGGAGAGCCACGGCTGAGGTGTCCCCAAGAGGACAAAGACAAGGAGCAGAGGATTAGGAAGAGAAGGGAGTCTCTGCAGGAAATGCTTCCATGATCAGACTCTGCTTAAGTTCCCCAAGGTAGGAGTGTACTTTGTAGGCTCTTTGCTTCTTAAACACCCCCAAAAGAGAAAGGCCCGGCCATAAAGGAAAAAGGGGACATGCTGGGAAAATGGTGTTATTTTTACTTTAGAAAACCAAGCAAAACAAAAATTGCAAATTTCATTTCACCAGTCTTCCTGATGGGTCTGAATGAAATAGAACCACTGGAAAGCTTCTGAAACACTTATTCTTGTTTGTCTTCAAGGAGGTCCTTAAATGTTATAATACATATGATACAGTAAAATATACAGTCTTATGTGTCTATTAAAGACTCAATCAACCATTTTATTTCATATCAATTTTGATATTTTTGAAAAACAGGAATATGTTATAAAAAGTTGTATTAGTCAGCTTTCTGTCCCTGTGACCAGAATACCTGACAATAACAACTTAGAGGAGGGAAAGTTTATTTTGGCTCTTGGTTTCAGGGGTTCAGTTCATAGTTGGCCAACTCCATTGCTCTGGGCCTGAGATGAGGCAGAATATCATGGTGGAGGGTCATGGTGAAGGAGCACTACTCAGCTTGTGGCGGCCAGGAAGCAGAGAGAGAAGGGGGAAGATACTGCAGGTAAGATGTACCCTTCCAGGGCATGCCCTCAGTGACTCAGCTCCTCCGCCATGCCCTACCTGCCTACAGTTACCACTCAGTCCATTTAGACTAGAATGGACTGATTAGGTTTCTGGTCTCATCATCTAATCATTTTACTTCTGACTATTCCTTCGTCAACACAGTAGCTTTGGGGACACCTCATATCTAAACCATAATAGAAGTATAGTGTTTCTGAGGAGCAGGTCCATAAGCAATATTTTAGCTTTAATTTCCCAAGACTTTTCTTACCAATCTAGGACTCACTGGCTTTATGGCATCATGCTAAATGACATGACCATATCTTGTAACTCCTTAACCCTGTTGGTGAAGGCAGAGTGCTCATGAGACAAAGGTCAGATACCAGTGGTTGGTCCTCCTTTTGTTACAAGGCCAGCAATTCATGTAAGTCTGTTTTAGGTATGTGTAGCTTCAGCCACAAGTAGCCCAGGGGTCAGAGGGCAGAGCAGATCTATTATGGGCAAAGGCACATGGATGAACAGGTGTGGCCCCTAGAAAGACACCCTGAACTGTGGCTCCTCCTCTGTCAGCAAAATCCTCTGATATTTGAGAAATCCTATGGAAAGGAATGTTCTAGAAAATAGCATTTTTCATTAAGACTTACTCATTGAGCAAGTTAGTTCTTCCTTTGCTAAGACATCTGTGTCCAACTACATTTTCCCTGATTCTAATCAACAATTTGGTTTGATTACATTTTAACATAAATCCCAGCATAGCAAAAGACCTTTGACAAGTTGTACAGTATTGAGGGTGGGGAATGGACTTGATTTTATGGACAGAGACAAAACAAAATTACCTTTTGACTACCTTGGGCTCCCCCTTGCCTCACCCTTTCTGTTGATGTTGGCTAAAGAGTACATGATTTGGCTTAGAGACTTTTTTTCTACAAGGTGGACCAGTGGTGCTGATCAATCTTAGGCCAAAGAGCCAAGCTACATTTTCAGGCAGGCAGGCAGGCAGGCCATTCTGGGTCAGTTTGGTGAGAGGCGTGGCATTGTGTACATTCAAAGGCTGTTTGACCCTGAGTTTTCTTTTCTTTTTCTTTCTTTCTTTTTTTTGGTACTGGGATTGGACTCAGGGGCACTCGACCATTGGGCCACATCCTCAGCCCTTTTTTGTATTTTATTAGAGGTATTAGAGGCAGGGCCTCACTGAGTTGCTAAGTGCCTCGCCATTGCTGAGGCTGGCTTTGAACTTGCGATCCTCCTGCCTCAGCCTCCCACGTGCTAGGATTACAGGTGTGTGCCACTGTGCCCGGCTCTGACCCTGAGTTTTCACAGGGAACTACTTGAGAGGAGCAATATTTTAGCTTTAATTTCCCAAGACTTTTCTTACCAATCTAGGACTCACTGGCTTTATGGCATCATGCTAAATGACATGACCATATAGTGTAACTCCTTAACCCTGTTGGTGAAGGCAGAGTGCTCATGAGGCAAAGGTCAGATACCAGTGGTTGGTCCTCCTTTTGTTACAAGGCCAGCAATTCATGTAAGTCTGTTTTAGGTACGTGTGCCTTCAGCCACAAGTAGCCCAGGGGTCAGCGTGTCAGAGGGCAAGGTCTGAAGGGTGACACAGGGTCTGGCAAGGTCTGAAGGGTGACACAGGGTCTGAAGACAGTTACCCATTACTTTTTCTTTTTTAATTTATATTTTTTAGTTGTTGATGGGCCTTTATTTTATTTATTCATATGTGGTGCTGAGAATAGAACACAGTGCCTCACACATGCTAGGCAAGTGCCCTGCCACTGCCCCAGCCCCTATCCACTGCCACCCACTGTGCTAAGAAGTGGGAGAGGAAAATGAGTATAGGGTACTCTTGCTGGGGAACAAACCTGTTAATGAATAATGCCAGGTTTCTTTAAAATATTATACTTGAAAACATGTTTCATCTTTTATGTAACCTAAAAGATGTGTTTCCTGGAGGTCACAAGACACAGCGGGTAGGCACTTGGAATCAGTGGAGCTATTTCTAGGCCTCCACTGATTCACTTTATCATCAATTCTGTTAATTAAGTCAGGTTTTCTGCTGACTTGATAGAGATGCAAGAAAGAGGGGAAAGGGTTTTAAAAATAAAGAGATAATTGAAGATAGGCAACATAAACATACCCCTGAATAAAACAAGTAGTGCTAAAGCCATATAATACTTTGTAGAGAGAAGCCAGAGAGAAGGTGTCAGAGAAGAGAAAGGTTATTGCCTCTTGGTTGAAATTAGAAAGGTTAGTCAAAAAATTGCAGACATATTTATCTCAGGTTGGCAGTTCACGTGCTGGATCTGAAGTCAGATCCCTCCATTCAAATCCCCACATCTCAATTTACATCCCATGCCCCTGGGAGAAGCTCATTAACCTCTTTAGGGCCCACTTACCTCATCTGTTAAATGGTACCTACTTCATAGGACTCTTGTGAGGACTAAAAGAAATAGTGTAAAGATTGTTAAGTGTTCCTGGAAAACACGAGCTTTCAAGAAATGGTGGCCATCAATAATAACTCGAGCTTTTGAAAGAAATAGGTGAAGAGTGTGGCAAGGTCTCTATTCTTCCTCTGGGCAAGAATTGTAAAGCAGAAACATCCTATTTACTGTAGGCCTGGCTATAACTGTCACTTGTCACAAGACACTGTTCCTCCCTCCTCCTGTTGTCCTCATTTTCTGGCTTAAGTTGCTGGTCTCTTACTTTTCTCTGATCTGAATCCTATATCAGAGTGGTTTAATAAGCTTCAGTGATCTTTGTCAAGTATTTCCCATATTTATTAATGAGGAGCTAAATTGATGGAAATACACCTTTACATATCTTGTAAAGGAGGAAGTCGTAAGAATTTATTCCTACAAAATTCCTGTAATAATAGATTTGATATCCATGAAGGCACATGTGAGTAAATATGACCTATTAGTTAATGGGGCAATCTAGGCTGTGTTCTAAATGAGTCCCAAGGGCCATTATGCAGTTTAGCTCTCCACATTCTCTCTTCTCCAATTTCATGGATTAAGGACTTGGGAATCAAAGAAACAGTCATATATAGTAATTGATGGAATTTTTTTTTTCAATGAATATTCTCATGCGTTTAAAAACAATTGATATGTCCCAAATGTACAGCATCCCCAATTCAGCTTTATTTCTCTTTTTTGCTTTATTTCTGGTCTGTAGTTTTCCAATATTTGTGAAGCACTTTTAGATCCTTCAGGGTGAACAGTGAGAGAAGCATAGTAATTTTTATGATACTCTCTAAATTACAAAGTTAATTGTTAAGATTAAATCTGCTTGCTCAGGTAGCTTTCAGTGTTTTTTTTTTTTTTTTTTTTTTCAAAGTTAAGTTGGAATGGAAGGAAAATGGCTTTTGGAAGATCCATAAAGTCCAACTTGCTAGCCTTCAGGTTTGTTTGTTTGAGACAAAGACCAGAAAAGTGTTCTGGGCTACTTTTGTTTTTTAATTCAGAGAGCCAGCTATTTTGAACCCCACATCAAATCTCCAAGGTTCTCAAAAGGAAAGGTACGGCAATGGGCCAAATAAATCCTGATGGAAACTATTGGATCAGTCTGTTTATGCCCATGTCAGGGGTTTATTGATCGAGTGAGCTCTCCTGTAGCTGGGCAGCCTTTGATCTGCCAGGGAGAAATTGGGTTTGGGATTTTGGCGGAAGGGAGGGGAGGCAGTCGGGGAAGGATTTGGAATGTAATGGTCCTTGTTATCTGTAGTGGACAGAGACGCTCCTGACCTGGGCCAGCGCAGAGCTGCTGCCGGGAAGAGCACAGGCAGCGGACTACCCAAGTGAGCTGAAGGCAGGCGGCCCTTTGGCATTTTTAGTAGGAGCAGCACTTAAAGCTGCTGGAGTGATTTCTTGCTGCTAATAGATTTGTTTCTTTAGAGGCAGATAAGTAAAGGAAACGATGACTTTTAAGTGAATAGTTCCCCTGTGCGGGGGCTGGTTAGTGTCAGCTAGTTCAGTGGCAGGAAATACCGATGGGCTTTTTTTTTTTTTTTGTAGCCAGTGACAAAAGGCTTTGCGGCCTCCCCTCCCCCACCCCCCACCTTCCCACCCTCGCTCTTTCTCGCCTACAAAACCCAGACGCCGGCCCCTCCGCTTGCTGGTGGAGGGCCAAGGCTTGTCTGAAAGCCGTTTAAGTAATTGCTCATAATTGCACAGGTTTCCCCGACTGGGCTTTTACCTCTCCACCCCTGAAATTAAAAGGGGCCAAAGATGTGTGACCTTTTTCTAATGGGATGGGTACTGGAACAAAGGAATTCAAGGAGGAGGCCCCAGGCCTTTATCAGGGCTCATCTATGACAGCTGGAGGCCTGGGGGAGTGACAGGATTGTCCTTTTTCAAGTTGGAGAGGAGCAGGGGTGGGAGGGAATTCCTCCTTCTCAAACCTCACAGTTCTGTATGGTGTCTTCAAGTTCTCAATTCTCTCTTTTTTTTCCCAGTCCTGGTGAACATGAATCTTTTGCTATTTCTGAAAGGGAGTTGGGTGCTACTTGTACAACAATATCCTATGGCAGCTGGGAGGTCTGTGTTTCCCTGCCTTAGATGATTCACCTAACTTCCCTGAGCCCCAAGTTCCTGATCTGACAAACAGGGATGATGAGATAATGCGGCCTGTCAGAAACTGGAGATAATGTATGCAATGCACTGTGCGTGGCACCAAGGAATCCAATAAATGGTCATCATTTCCTAAATATAACTTTCTGATGTCATTTCACTCACCTCCCCTTTATTGCATTGAATTAAGGAGAGACAAGTTGTAGAACTTGAAACTTATGACCCAAATTAGTTAAGATCCATAGAATTTTGAAAACAGGATGGGATTTTCAAATTATCTTATCCATTGTTTTGAAAATCTGGCTCTACATTGAGAACCACCAGCAGATTTTAAAATTATTGATACACAAGTCCCATGTCCAGAAATTGACTTATTTGGTCTAGATGGGCTTTACATATCAATATTTTTATAAAGGGACTTCCTTGTATAACCAAAGTTGAGAATCTCCTATGTTATTGAACCACTTTATTTCACAGGAGAGAAAACTCAGGAGGATAGAATTTGTTTGCCAATTCCTGTATTTAACTTTCAGACCCATCTATCTATGTATCTGATACCAAATATATATTGAACATTTACTATGTGCTAGACAATGGCTAAACACTCATGACAAAGTTAGGTAGATTGATCTCCTTGGAATATAAGAACCAGACCAAAAGACCTGGCAGGGAACAGTTCCAACTTACCAGTTGTTGGCTTGTCACTCTAAGTTGCTTTTTTTTTTAAAAATATTTATTTATTTACTTTAGTTGTACACAATGCAATGCATTTATGTTTACATGGTGCTGAGGATCGAACCCGGGCCGCGCACGTGCAAGGCGAGCTCTCTGCTGCTGAGCCACAACCCCAGCCCCTAAGTTGCTTCTTAATATCAATAAAAGTTCCACCTCAGTCAAAAAGACATTGGTCATTGGAGATGAGTGGCTCATAGGAATTTGGGCTTCTAGCCCACATGGTGTCTTCTCCATGCTGAGAATTCTGAGCTCATTCCTGAATCCAAACATCCCAGAATATTCTATACCCGAGGCTTCTGCATGTCCTGAGCCATTTTCTCTGGGCTGTCCTCTTGCCCTCACATTTGTCTCACACAGTGGCTACAGCCAGATTCTGGGCCTGGAAATCCTGCTGACACAAACAGAACAGAGACAATGTGAAAATTCTGTGCCTTGGTTTATGCTATTAGAGCTAATGATCTGTCAGTGTTTCCATTCTAACCCTTATTTTGGGGGATGTATAACTTGGTCATAAATACTCTCTCCAGGCTGAGCCTTGGCACTTGTGATTTCAGCCTGGTAGCACATGTGTATGTTGGTGTGTGCATGTGTTTTTACAAGGAGACGAGGAAAAAAAAAGTTAGCCATTTTTAAGCAAAGGATGGTGAGAAATGGGGTTGGGGGGGGGGGACAGAGAGGTGGTAATTGATTGCAGATGCTCTTTGGATACTGCCAGGACTTGAAAACTGCTGAGTTGCTTTGTCCCCCAATTGGGAATATGGAGGGTGGAGATGCTATTCTGTGCTTTAATTCTGTGCAAGCAGTGCTAATTGACAAAGTAAAAATCCATACATAAAGAGTAAAATATGGCCCTATGTAGCTCCCCTAGAGCAGAAATTGACTCAAGACCAAAGGCTCTAGGGGCCAGAGGCAAAGAATTAAAATAATAGTATGCAAAGACACTTGTCTTTGACCTTTCACCTGGACCTGGCTGTTTCCCTCCTTCACCCCTTCTTGCTCTATCCTGATCAATAGGAGGTAGAGGAGGTACCTGAGAACCTGCTGCACCTAGGTTTTTAAAAAATTGTAACTATAGTTATCATGGTGTGTGGTTGATGGATGAAGTTGTCCATTTTCTTTTGAATAGAGAATACCAGAAGACTTCTGATAATTTGAATTTAAGGAGATTAGGTCATAACACCAATGTGCAAGGCTCCAAGCTGATCAATATTTATTAGAATCCAGACATTAAACAATCCATAACATTCAAAAAGTCATATACCCGAAGTGACCATTATGCATTAAAAACAAAAGCCATGCTGTGAACTGCTTCTTCCAGTTTTTCCAGAAAGATGCTGTTGCTTAGAATGAATAATCCCAAATAAGAAAGACATCTACAGAAGAAAAACCAGGGTCGATAAAGTCAAAATCAGTTTTGTACAAAGACATACTCATGGGGGCTGGGGTTGTGGCTCAGTGGTAGAGTGCTCACCTAGCATGTGTGAGGTCCCTTAGCACCACATAAAGATAAAAAATAAATGTATTGTGTCCATCTATAACTAAAAAATATTTTAAAAAAAGACATGCTCATGCATCAAAGTCCATAATGGGCACCCCTCAAATAAGAGCTTCCTAACTACGGATGAGCTCCGATGCTGGGATTGTGTTCATATTACATCTCCTAACCATGACCATGTCAGGATGCAGAAAGATCTAGATCCTATTCAGCAACCATCAACCATGGATATCACTGTGGAGATATAGTGTGTATGTACAAACTATTGTTTCAAGCTGATTTTGAGACCCTGTTCCTCAGGTGCACTCACCCATTCAGCCATCTCTCTTGCTCCCTCTATGCAAGCCCTGCTACTCTACTCTTTATGTCCTGCTTCTCTTTATGTTCATTCCTTCTTTAAGGTCTTTGCATGACTTCCCTGTGCCCAAAATGTTCTTCTCTCCTCCCGTTTATGGCTAGTTCTTTCTTTACCCTCAGTCTGGTCTCAGGTGACAAATCACCTTCCTGGAAGAACCCCCTCCTTGTCCTGTCACTCGTTTTCAGGGGTTAACAAACTGACTGCACACCAGATCTGAGCATCCACCTGCTTTTATATGGCCTTAGAGCTAAGAATGGCCTTTAGTTATAAATAGTTGAAAAAGATCAAAAGGAATAATGTTTCACAACATACAAAAATGCTATGAAATTCAAATTTCAAGGTCCCTCAGTGAAGTTGTATTGGAACAAAGCCATGCTCATTAATTTACATGTTGTCCATAGTTGCTTCATGCTGCGATGGCACAGTTGAAGAATTGTGACAGAGTACTTGGCCCACAAAACCCAAACTATTTTCTCTCTGGTTCCCTACAGAAAAATTTTGCTGACCTTTGTTCTAATCTATTCTGTGACTATATTTTAGTTTCTGTCTAGCATTTGCCTTTGGTTGTGAATTATCTTACGTATTTGTATATTTATTTCCTGGTGTGTCCTTGCTAGGAGCTCTGGGAGGCAGGATTTTGCTGCCTTGTTCATTGCTGTACATTTCAAGATATAAAGTGAGCATTCAAAATTTATGTCCTGAATGAACTAATGAGTGAATAGACACAGTTCTTGGACCAAATTATCGATTGTGAAGTTTAAATGGGCATGTTCATTCATTTATTCAATAATCATTTACTGAGTGAGGTAGGCACTTGCGCCCTTGGTATATCCATTCGTTTGCTTTCATGATGATTGACCCGCCAAGGCTGTTGCCTTCCCTGGGCTGCTGTGGAGTTAGCTCCGATGGGCTTGGCTGACTTTCCAAGTCATCAGACAACTCTGACTCTCCTTGTCTGTTGAACCAGTCTCCCGTCTTGCTACATCCTCCCCTGATGACAGCATTGGGGTTGTGCTGCTCAGGGCTCTAAATCTCCTGGAGGGTTGACCCATCTGCCCTCCCTCAGGAAGAGGCATATGTCCCATTTTTGTGCATTCAAGCACAACCTTTGCTCCTGCTTCTGTCCCAGAAATCCTCCTCTCCCCATGTTCCCGATCACCCGGGCTTGCCCCCGGCAGCCTCCCACTCACGCCTGCAAATCTCGTTCACACGGCATCAGATTCATCATCGCTGGCCTGAAAGCAAGAGAGGAGGGCAGGAGTCTGGTGGCGCACATACTTCTCCTTCCTCCTCCTCTTTCCTGCATTCTCTGCAGATGGGTTTTATGAAGGCGTTTCTGTGCGCTTTCCCTGGAGTGGAAGCTTGCTTTCCTAATGGTGCTTTTGGAGTAGGAGGATATAACAGTCTACTTTGATATATTAATGAATCTCAGTTCGTGGTGATGATAGGAGGATAATTACCTACCCTGGGTTTACTTAACAGCTATTCCACTGAACAAGATGTTGAAAGAGCTCAGATTTGGACATGAAAGGAAGAATACAGTTAATCTTTAAAGAAGCCTATCTCTTTTCCTCATGTGCTAGGTTGAAGTGCCCATTTCTATACTTATCTGGTTTGTAGTTATAGCAACATTCAATTTGGATTTTCCAAGCCAGATCTGGTTTAAAATGTATTTTCCCAGTGTAAAAATCACTGAACGAACCTCAATACTGGTTACTCTCTCTGTAAGATTTTGACAGATAAAATTGGTCTGTTTTGACACTGGTTTGTTTTTAGCACATTATGAGTTGTCAGAGTTCTCTGGACAGTGAGGAACAGGCAGCATTTAGCCAGGTTGGACCTGGTTAAAGACATTGAAGACAACTGTTGGAAAGGGCTGATAGGGGAACTGAGATAAGATGAAATTGATCATAATCAGTTTACTGACTTACCTGATTAAGAACCAGGAACTCTTTCTCTTGGAGGATGTCTGTCCCCCTTTCTCATTTTAAACATGGGTCTGTTCTTATTCCTGCAGAGCCTCCAAGAACACCAGAGTAGAAAGTTCAAATAAAGGGTAATGCCATTTATGTTGGCCACCTGGCAACCCCAAGCACCGAGAAAAGCTCCAGGCCCATGTGGGTGCTTCATAAACATCATTTAATGTTTAATGGAGGGAAGAGACTAGTAAATGTGCTCTTGGTTGGCAAGAGGATAGGGAATCTGATCCCTTCCTTCTGACATTTAAGCCCTGCTTTTTTCCACACACGAAAGCACATAAAGCCAGGAGAATAGAGGAGACACATATAGGAGGTTCAGTAAAGCAATTTGTAAGGAAAAATAATTTCTGGCATTCAGAATACCAACCCCACAATGCAGAGGTGAATGCATCCTGACACCATTCAACACAAGACTAAAAAATATACTAGCCAATCAGTTTGGATTGGAGTAATAAGGGAAGGACCTACTCCTCTT
Source organism: Tamias sibiricus (assembly GCA_025594165.1). Lineage (NCBI taxonomy): Eukaryota > Metazoa > Chordata > Mammalia > Rodentia > Sciuridae > Tamias > Tamias sibiricus. Next base: position 54,383,044 of record CM046659.1, read on the forward strand.
TTATTCCCCACCCCCACCCCCACCCCTTGTTCAGAAGACTCCACGGACACTTAAGAACAGGGCATCTCTGAGTTAAGGCACATATGTATCACCTATGGGCCTTGTAAAATCCAGATGCAGATTCATTAGGTCTCAGGTGGGCTGGGGTCTTGTACTTCTAACAAGCACCAGGTAAAGCTGAAGCTGCTGGTCCACAGTCCACACTTTGAGTAGTGAGGCCTTAGAGAACAAGTTCTTGGGTGAAAGTGGCTTGCTTCCTCTTGGTCAGAGGTCCAATTCAGTGCTTGGGCCAGAACTCTGAGGCAGGTGACATTTTTTGTGCTGGAGGGTAAGAAATGTGGGTGTGCGGTGAGTTGCTTGGTCTTCTTACCATCCTCCTTTTGGAATTCCTCTCTGGCCAGGTGTCCTCCTCAGCTTCCAATGGGATTGAGTGGCCCTTCTGCTTTTGTTGCCACTTCTCTGTGATCTGTCCTTATTAGGGTAGGGTCCCTGACTCCAGTCTGACACTGGGAGCTGCTCACCCTGAGGAAAAGGCTCTGCCACTCCCTGGCTGTGAAAGGTGAGCAAATTACTTGAGCACTGATCTCTAGTTCCTCATTTGTAAGGAGAAAATGATAATACCTGTCATAGAGTCTTTTAGGGTTCAATGAGTGAACCCATGTAAGGTACTTAACATGGCCCCTAGCTCAGAGTAAGCCCTTGGGGAATGTTGGTGAGTGCAGCCATATCCATTGGTGTCTGCCCTTCTCAGGGAACTGATGATGCTTAGGAGGGGTGAAGTTTTGCTGTATGTGTGCTTAGTTTTCATTATATATGTTGGCTTCAGGGAGACATTTAGACATACAGTGATTAAAGATTGTGAAATCCAAAAATGGGAAGTTATACTCCATGTATGTGTGATATAGCAAAAGGCATTCTACTGTCATGTATAACTAAAAAGAACAAATAAATAATAATAATAAAAAAAAGATTATGAAGTCAGCAAATAGGAGGCAAAGAACAGGGCTAGTCCTGGTCACCCCCCAGGCCATCTCAGTGGCAGGTTCAGTGTATGGCCACTTGGGAAAATAGAAGAGACTGGCAACTGTCTTAGCAGTTTCAGAAAAACAGAGGACTGTTCCAGATACACAGCCACTGTGACAGCAGGCACCCTGCCTATCCCAGAAGTGTCTGCCATTGCTTCCTAATCTGATATCTGGTCGGTCCTACAGAAGATTCTGCTAACCTCTGCCACTTCTATCATCACTCTGGACCACCTTTTCACTCTGGCATAACATCCTGCTATTCTCTCTCCCTCACGCCTTTCGCTTGCTTTTTGTGTGTCCAGCTTCTAATCCCATCTCTTCTCTTCTCATTTGATCTCATATATCTTGAGATCACATGCTCTGATAGATTATCTGATTGGCTCAGCCAAACCCAGAATAGAACACCTCAGTTGAGTCTGTGGCCCAATCTGCTGTGACCAGGACTCCATGGTTACAAGCATAACAGTTAGCTCTGGTAGGTAACACTGCTGCAGGCAATTCCTTACACATAGATTGTGTGTCATTTTGGATTCTTTTGGCAGAAAATCTGATTCAAGTAGTTTACAAAATAGGGAGTGAATTACCTAATATAACACACTCCAGAGGTAGGGTGGTTCCTGGGCGGGTCGCTGTTGGTTGCCTGCCTAAAGTCATTTTTTCTCTTCTTTCCTTGTGGAAAGAGCCAGGATTTGGTCTCCAGATGAAACTATATAGATAGAAAAGGTTGTTCTATGCCTAGAGCCACGAGAGTGGATTTTGATGAGTTTCATTCTGTTCCTTCCATCAGTGATTGGTTGAGGCAGGGGCATGTGACCCAATTCTAACCAATAAGATATGGAGAGACTTCTGGGGAATGTTTTATTGCTCCTAAAAAGCAATGTGTGTTAACCTTCCAACTTAGCAATCCCTCTCCTAAGAATTTACTCCAGGGAAATGGAAACATACGTCTACACAAAGAGCTGCTGGTGAATGTTTATAGCAGCTTTATTCATAATAATGTAAACTGGAAACAACCCAGATGTCCATTAACTGGGTGAATGAATATACAAATTATGGTATATCTATACAAGGAAATACCACTCAGCAGTAAAACAGAGCAAACTACTTATATATGCAACAACATGGATGAACCTCAGATGCACCGAGCTTAATGAAACATGCCAGATACAAAAGTCCACGCTAATGTATGATTTCATTTATATCACATCCTTGAAAAGGCAAAATTTTAGGGACATATATCAGATTAGTGGTTGCAGGTGCTGGAGCTGAAGGAGGGGACTGACTACAAACGGACATGGGAGGGGATTGACTACAAGTAGAAATGAGGAAACTTTTTGGCATGGTGGAGATGTTCTAGACCTTGTTACGTGACCGTATACATTTGTCAAACTCATCAAGCTGTACATTTAAAAATGGAGAATTTTACTGTAAGAGAATTGCATATCTATAAACCTGACTTTAAAAAAGCCACAAGGAGGCAGGCCCTTTTCTGCCTTCAGACAATCCCTACAACATGTAGTATGTGAAGCTGCAGTAGTGTTTCAGGACCATGAGGGGGAGCCAACCTGGAAGGTCACACAACACACTGAGCAAGGTGGAATGGAAAAAAAAGTGTTGAGCAGCTAAATTAACCAGCCCTAGAATCACGGAATCTTTGGCTTTTTGTGTGAGATAATGAATTCGTTTTTGCTTAAGCCAGGTGAGTGAAGATTTCCACCCAAAGCATCCTTCTTAAAGGACACATGATCTGTGTGTAGAAAACTGCCTGCAGTAACATTGTCCATCAGGATGGGACTGTAGACATGGAAGACACTCAAAACATCATCAACCATCTAGAACAATGATCTACAGACACTGAGGTAATATTATTCTGTTTATGTCTTGATTCTCTTAGTTTATGCTTTCCACTACAAAAGTTTCTGGTGTATGTGTTTCCCTTACTCCTCTGAAGCATATACATCCTAGCAGTATGAAATAACATTGTCCCATTATGAGCACTAGAGACCTGCAGCTGTTGGTAGGTAATGCTTTGGAAACCGAAAGTGTTTGGAGCACTAATGGACTGAACTTTCCAAGGTAGCATGGAAACTTGGTATTGCCATTGATGCTCCCATTTTATCTTCTGATGGAGAGAGCTTTGGTGGAGTACTAGGCAAAGAGGACCATGTGTTGGTATATACTGAAGAGGAAGATTGGTGCTTTTGGAGGTGTAAGGCAAAAGTGAATTCTGGGGCAAACTGCAGACACACTTTCAGAGACTTGGCTAAAACAGCCAGCTGCTGCATTCAGACAACACTTATTCATTATCACCATCTAGTATGATAATCTGCAAATGCTGTGGTGATCCTATACTGTTTATGTCTTGAGTTGAGGCCAGAGACCTTTCTTCTCCTAGTTTCAGAGCCAGGGAAGTAGGGGATGCAAATAATTTGCATAATTAACTCAAAGCTATAGATATAAATGGTGACCAGGAAAGGAGCTGACTGTCTGGAGTATTATCCTGTATGTACGCAGTTCCAAATACCAGGTAGTTTTCTGTCCAGAATCCTATCTTAGGACTGAAGAGACCCTTACACACCAAGTTTACATTGTGTCACTTAACTTAGTTCAGCAAGAGCATGAAATTCTTCCAGGCGAGTAAAGTCTCCTTATCTATCCCCTTCCTCCCCATCCGCCCTCCACTTCAGAGCCTCCTTCCTTCCTTCCACTTGGGAGGTTCACATTGCCCCTGTTTTTTTTTTCTTCAAATTTATTTTTTATTTTAAGTTGTTAGAAATGACAGCAGAATGTTGCCCCTGGTTTTCTAGCACCTCTAGGAGAGGCCTGGCATCCCTGGGTGGTGGCTCATCCTGTGGGTCTCCTCCCCAACCACACAAACCAGTTTCCCAGGTGCATTCCACACAACGTGAACAACCCATCCTGGCTGTGCGTGAGTTCATACACCCGGCCAGACTAGGTTTTGTGGAGTCTTGATTTTATGCAGTATTTAGGGCCTTCTTTAAAAATTACTATGAAAGAGAGTATTTATTTAGAATAAGAAAATAAATCACAAGAAATCCCACATTTATAAGAGCTGGCAAATACCACAAACATTGTAGTAATACAATTAACAGAATATTTTTTATTGATTAGTTGCCCAAAGATCTGAGGATGCAACTCCATGGTAGAGTGCTTGCTTAGCATTCAATCCCCAATGCTGGGGGTGGGGGGGTGGGCGGGGCGGCAGGAAGTAATGAATGAATAGTTAAGTGATTAGCTAGCTGCCTGACACACTTCTCTAGTACTCCCCTCCCCCCATTTTCCTTACTTAGAATTTTCATATCTGATGACTAGAAAAAATTTTCCATAGACTAGATTTTTGTCCCTTATATCCCACATACTTGGGATACCAGATTCAGTAGGGCACTTTCAAATCACCAGGTGACTTTTGACCTTGATGCTGGGTTAAACATCACACTGGGTGGAGGGTAATTCCTGGAAGTAGGTACTATATTGGAATGTCTAGTAATAATTTAATCTCTGTGCAGAATGGCTGTGAGCCACATACATATATCCTGAAGAACAGAAGTTAAAAGTATCTCCCATTTAAGGTGTAACTTCTCCTTAATCAGATCCCTAAAATGCTTATAGCTACTTCAGAGCCACCCAATTCAAGGGGAAGCCTGATTAGAAATATATGATATGCTTAAGCCAGTTGCAGTTAAAATATTATACATTTGCAAGTTTCATAAAATGGATAACTATGTAAATTCTTCGCTAAGGCCCTTCCCAGGGTACCTATTTCAGAGAAGAGCACTGAGGCTTAGACTTGATGTCCTTCAGCATAAATTCATCTCTGTTTAATTAAATTAAAATTGGTCACATGAGCACTACCTGCCTGTTGGTGAATGGTTGTGTGAAACACACATGCTACTCTCACACACATTAGGGTCTCAAAGATTGTGGTGGGAGTGAAGAAGAGAACTTAGCCTGTTGTATTTAAGCTTCTTCTAAGAACAAAGAAGCATGTCATTTATAATTCACAGATAATTATTTTCTTTCTTTCCTGTACTACTCCTAGGTGATAGGCTGGGAGTTAGGGACTAGATCATCTAATTCCTTATGATTCTTTTTTCTTCTTTTTTTTTCTTTTCTGGTACCAGGGATTGAACTCAGGGGCACTCGACCACTGGGCCACATCCCCAGCCCTTTTTGTATTTTATTAGAGACAGGGTCTCACTGAGCTGCTAAGTGCCTTGCCATTTCTGAGGCTGGCTTTGAACTTGTGATCCTCCTGCTTCAGCCTCCCAAGTGCTGGGATTATAGGCGTGCACCACCACACCAGGCTCCTTATGATTCTTTTAGTGGATATTTGAAGAAATTTGTCCATGTTTACCTGTTTATCACAAGTATAAATGCAGCCTAATCAACTCCAGCTGAAAGGGGCTCAGAAAAAGGGGGTCTATCTGTATTGATTGGAGTGAAGGAGCCCCTTCATGCAATCAAAACCAAGCTCTAAGTCAGCACCCCCCCCCTTGTTCCCCAAGAAACCAAACAGGAATAGTAATGTGGAATGACATAGTGTTGAACACTGTCCACCATGGGGTGAGATCATGCATCAGTTGCTGGAGGGGAACGAGGTGAAACCTGCTTCATTTACTTTGAGACAGTTTTGAGAAACACAGCCCACATGGCTCAGTCAGCGGCGGAAAGCAATGAGGTAAAATGGGCCGGCCACTGAACCATGCACGGCCATTCCTCCAGTTGTGCATGCCCAGTCCTGGCCCTACTCGTGCCATGTTAGATTTCACCACTTGGGCAACCTGAGCTGTGTGACTCCTGCATCACAAAGCTCCACCTGGGATCCAGAGTTGTTGTGAACCCTCATCTGTAGTTGCCCAGTGGTCCAAACTCCAGCTTGGATACAGAGCTCTCTCCCTGCCAGTCTGCCTCTTCCTCTCCAGCCTCATTGGCCACACACCTGTTTTGTGCTTTTGCACTTGAAGCTCTAGTTTTCTGCAGTGATCACTCCTTAGTACCTTTGCTCTGTTATCCCTCCCCTGTCTGGGATGCCCAGATCCTCCGCTTCCCTAGGTCAGGTCTGATTCGGCTTGGATGCATGCCTCAATACCAACTCCTTGGGGCTCTTTTGGTCACATCTCAACTCTGGCCCTCAAGAGTTGGTTCTCTGTTGTGTCTTGAATTATCTTCCTGTGCCCCCAGCTTGGAACTCTCCTACTTGCTCCTAATGTGCAGTTTGCTGCTTTGTTTGAGAATATAGCAAGGAAAGAAAGAGAATGGGTGAAAACAAAAAGAATGGATTAAACTAATTCATTAGTGTGTTAAGTATAGAGAACAAACCTGTTAGACAAGTTGAATATGCTAAACACAGGCAGAAAAGGATGGAAGGACCAAATAGTTACTAAATATTTATGATACACTAAATACATATGAAATACTTAATCTTTATAAGGCCTTATTTTGAATACCCATTAGCATACCCTTTGACCCCATGTTCCTTTATCCAAGAAGTACAGGTACAATCCATGACTGCTCAGTAGGCTAATTGACAAGCTATAAGCGGTGGCCAGGTAGACTTTCTCCCTGGTACATCTGATAGAACAAGTAAGTGCATGCTGTTGACCCCAGCATCTGTTGGGCCCTTTTGATCACATCTCAACTCTGGCCCTCAGAATCATAAAATCAGTGGAGAAGGGAGAACCCAGAATTTAGTTTGCACAGTTCTTCCACCTGTTTGCACTCTCTCCTAAGAGTGATAACTTACAACCATATATTTTCCCCTTCCTTCTTGCCATGTTTTAAGTTGGCTTAATGTGATTCAGCATATTAACGTATCCTTTCTGTCCCATAACCTCTGGGACAGCTTGCCAGGTAGTGTACCTGGAGGCTACCATTGCATCAAGGTAATTTCTCACCCAACACTGTTCAATAAATATTTACTTGATGAATGATTTGGTGAATGAACACATTGTAGAACTCAGAATTGTCTTTCAGGCTCACAGACTCTTTCATAGTTCTACCTACCATTGGCAAAAAGTCATGAAAACCCAGCTGGGCGTGGTGGCACACACCTGTAATCCCAGTGGCTTGGGAGGCTGAGGCAGGAGTCCTGATCATGAGTTCAAAGCCAGACTCAGCAATGGTGAGGCACTTAGCAACTCAGTGAGACCCTGTCTCTAAATAAAATACAAAATAGGGATGGGGATGTGGCTCAGTGGCCAAGTGCCCCTGAGTTCAATCCCTGGTACCAAAAAAAAAAAAAAAAAAAAAAAAAAAAAAAAAAAAAAGAAGTCATGAAAACCCAACTGATGTTGCTGCCCCTTTGAGCACCCGGGAGGATCTCTACCTTTCCTGGATGGGTAGGAGGGAAGCCTCTTGCAAGATTAGAAGCAGGGCAAGCAAATTTGGGACTGGGGATTCAGTAGGTGGGAATGCATGGCAGGTAGCAATGTCATTTCCCAGAAATTGGAAGTAGGAAGAAGGTAAGGCTATGTCTAAATATCCAGAAAATGAGTAGAACAACGCAGGGGAATATGAAGAAGTGTGAGATTTAGAAATATGGTTGCAAGTGTGGTGGGTGGGCGGGGTCAAAGCAGGTGAAGTTGAGGTGGAATGCTGGGACAGGGCAGTGTTCTGGGTTGGTACAGAAGTGAATTCCCTGTTGGTGCAAACTGAGGAGGCCCTCAGAAGTTCAGGCTTCTTTGTTTTGTTAATTTATTCAAGTAGTGTTTACTTTATTGTTGTTTTGTTTCTGTTCATGATAGGTTAATTCTCCATATCTGTGATAGGTTGCTCCTTTGTGTATGTTTTTCTCCCCCCTTTAAAAACCATAGATGCCCTATATGTTGTCTGATATGTATTTTAAACAATACAGATTATCTTACTCTCCTTTCTTAAATTGGTCCCTTAAAGTATAAATAAACAAATAAATATTCAAACAATTAAATGGAATTTCTGTCTATTGATGGTCTGTGAGCATTCTGAAAAATAACATCTGCCCTCTCTTTGGTTCCAGGGGATTTTATGAGCATTAATGACATGTCTGAAAAGCGTTTCATTTCCTTGGAAACGAGCTTAACAACGTGTTTTTCTCTCCACAATGATATAACAAGCCACTCATGCTGTGCTACTGATTTGTAATAATTGAAACTTTAGTTGCTAAAAAATGGAAGTAGTTTGATAGCAGCTTAAAATAAAAATCTTTGATATTTTTATATCTTTTACATGTTTTAGGTGATAGATAGGTAAATGGCCTTTTCATGACTTTTTAAAAAAGCATTCCATGATATTTATTCTCCCATCGTATTTTAACCAGTTCTTACATCAGTTCACAAGGTCATGGACTTGGCCTGTTTTTCATTTCACAAACATCTGGATTTATAGTAAATGATTCATGCAGCCTGATACATAACTGCCCTCTTTTTGCTCTTATTATCACTTGTGGAATTCGATTTACCTCCTACCCTGTGAGCTATTCTTTCATTTGGAACAATTTCCTCAGTTATATAAGCCTCTACCTTATGGAATAAGCATGATTAATTATCCACTGTAATGGAAAATGCTATCCAGCTTGGGTTCTCTCATTTTTAGATAGAAAATTTCATGTCATCCTTTGCAAAGAACATAACGAAGGATTGAGAAGGACAAGGTCCCATAGAGGAGGTCACTTGCAAAACAGAAAGGAGGAGACAGACTCAGAATTTTTAGATGTGCTTTTCCTGCCTTATTTTTCTTCTTTGTGCTCATCACCATCTGAGAAGTGATGTGGTTATTGACAGATTTCCCTCTTCCTGCTTCCTTAGCATGGGACCTTCATGAGAATAGGGACTGCCTTGCCAGCACCCACAATTGTGCCTGGCACATAGTAGACACTCAATAAATATTTGTTGAATTAATAAATGAAAGTGCCATCCACTAACCAGTCAATCAATAATAAATAGAGTGTATACTACTACTACTGTTAAATGCCCTTGTACCAGGTTGAACAGTGTCTCCCCCAAATTCATGGCCAACTGGAACCTCAGAATGTGACCTTATTTAGAAATAGGATCTTTGCAGATTTAATTAGATTAAGATAAGGTCATATAGGATTAGGCAAATAAATCCAAGGATTAGGATAAATCCAAGGTGACTAGTGTCCTCAGAAAAAGAGGAGAGGGCACAGAGAAACACACAGGGAAGAAGACCATGTGATGATGCAGGCAGAGGCTGGAGTTAGGGAGCTGCAAGGCGGGGAATGCCCAGGGGTGCCAGCGGCTGCTAGAAGCTAGGACGGAGGCATGGAACGGAGTCTCTTTCAGAGTCTCCAGAAGGAACCAAGCCTGCACACACCTTGATTATAGACATTTGGCTTCCAGAACTGCAAGAGAATAAATTTTGGTCATTTTAAGTCGCCCAAGTTTTAGTAAACTAGGGAACTAATGCAATTCACTTTGTGTCAAGTCCTGGGCAAATGCCAGTTTACAGATAAGAAAACCTAGAGCAAATGAGATGCCAAATATCTTGCTAGAGCCCAGCCCTGGTCTCTGCATTTTCTACTGCTCCACATTTTGGTCTACTCCATGGCCAGGTTGGGGCCAGGAGTGGAGGGGGCTTATAAGATTAGTAGTATCCCTACCTGGGGTTATTTCGTGACTGCTTTTACCAAGTTATGGTTAGTGAGGGGGGTATGCACCTTCTTTGTTAAGAAGTTTGTGCCCAGTCAAATGAGTCACCATTGATGCTAGTTAGCCAGAAAGCAGGGAATAAGCTCATTGGATTTCCAGAACTTTTTCTAAATTTGTGATTCCAGTATCAATTGTGTTTCCCCCTAAAGTGGCTAAGGCTTTGCAAACTGGCAATATTTTATTGAAGTTGAATGTGGACATGCATACCTTAACCTTTAGCCATGGATACCCAATTAAAGTGCATACATATGTTCACCAAAAGACATGACCAAGAAAGTTCACAGCAGCACTGTTTATAGTGGCCTCAATTTGGAAACTACCCAAGTGGCTATCAACAATAGACATCCCAAAGCAGATTGGAGCACAAGAATGAATGGAACAAGTGTTACATGCAACAATATCACACAAGAAAACACTAGAGAAAGAAGCCAGCTGGAAAAGAATGTATATGGGATGATTTCACTTAAATACATTTCAAAAGCAGGCAAAATAACCTATAGTTTTAGAATTCTTGAAAGAATTCTTTAGAGACTTTAGAGATTTGGTTTATCTCTGAGTGGTTAATGAAGTTCTAGTCTTTTCTTTTTTTTTAGTCTTTGTTTTTTAATCTGGGTGCTGGTTACATAATTGTGTTCAGTTTTTGAAAAAAATATAAGCTGTGTGCTTATGATTTGTGTGCTTGTCTATGTATACATAGTACTTTGATAAAATGTTTTTAAAAGTAATTTGAAGAAAATTACAAAACCTGTCTGCATCCTGTTGCATCTCTTTGACTAAAATCATCCTGCAGCCATGCCTGGAAAGAGCTGTTCTTGGTGGGCTGTACTTTTTAACTAGTTGATGGTTTCCAAACTCTTCTTCCCTCTGTACTTAAGCTATTGTCTGGCAGGGAAAGTGGGCCTTTGAGCACTTCCCTGTTCAGAAGGATGAAGGACTGTTTTCTAAGGTGGCATACCATGAGGGCAGCCCTCATCATAGAGCAAAATCCAACTCATGCTAACTGTGAACTCTCAAAAGAGAGAAGTCTTCTGGGCTCAGGCAGCAGCAATTTGGGAGGGGGAACTGAGGGCTGAATCCAGGGCCTCATCATGCATGCTAGGCAAGTGCTCTCTCAACGAGCCATATCCCCAGCCCAAGAAAGTAACTTTTAAATACTATTTTATTGTTATAATTCTGGGAAAAAAATTGTCAGGTGAATACAATTTCAAAAGAGTACAAGCCTTACTCATTTTTTCCCCAGCCAGTTGATTGTGATTCTGAATTAGATGTAGTTGTCTGGTCCCAACCCCATATAATATGATGGTGGTGGGAGGTTACGAGGAGCCATTCTGTCCCCTTCCTCACACCTCCAATACCTCCAACAACTCTCTCGTGTACACTCTGATGCCTGAAATTCTATTATTAGGAGAACAAGTCATTCTACAGTTAAGATGCTGAATGAAGTAAGATGGAGATACACCTTAACACTTTGGCTTTAATCCACTTTAGTGGATTAAGTGAATGATTCAAAGGTCTTTCCAGGTTTTGATAAGATAGACTAAATTCAAAATGCTTGTTGCCTAAAACAGAGGACAAAGAGACTAAATAGAGTCAGTGCTCAGGGTTGGGAGAGAGGCCATGGTTTAAAACCCTCAACTTCAAAGTGTTGCTATACAGAGAGATGGGGGAAAAGACTTAGAGAAAAAAAAAATCCTTTGTCTTGAATAAATGGATAGAGTTAGATGTTCACCAGGGCAGTTCTTTCAGAAGAATGCTCCCCTGTCTAGAAAAGCATTCCAGGCCTGGGGTAAGAGAAACATTATCTCAGATGGGCCAAGTTCACAAGATGGCTTCTGAACCCCTCATCACCAACCCGCCTCATTTACCTGCCCCCTCCTGGCTTTTATTTCCAGCCTGGCACCCTACTACCAGGCTGCTATGCTAAGACCACCTCTGCATGGCACAGTTAGCCCCGTCGTACATGGACCCCTCTTTGGCAGATTTACTGAGCTCTTCTATCAGCACCTCTCTCAGGAATGTCCTGATTTCAGTGCTCAAAGTCCTGTCTCCTGAGAAACTCTGGGGGAACCCAGAAGGTTGATCACTCCGGTTTTGCTGGTCAGGATAGCTCAGCCAGGCTCAGCCCTTTCCTGGCTTGGTTCTGAGATGTTGTTAGACAGATATAAACAGAAAACAGTAGCAATAGGATGAAAGTGCTTTGCATTTGAGAAAGGACCACATTAGGAACACTTTCCAGGTGGCACAATACTTTTCTGTGATAGTGTTTTTATATTCATGGAATGGTACCTCCAATGGCAGAACCACTGGAGCCCCTGACTTGGGGTCACAAGATATGGACTAGAGTCAAAGCTATGTGTTTACTGCCTATGTGACCTTGGGAATGTCTCTTTCTGAGGCTCATCTTGTCTGTGGACAAAAAGGTCTCATCAAAAAAGTGATTGCATGACTTAAATGCTTGGCTGATAATAGTTACTCAATAAATATCAATTTACTTTTCTTTCTTTCACTGGTCTTCTGACTCTGTCTTTTGTCTCTTCCTCTTTCTTTCCTCCCTTCCTCTTCTTCCCCCCCCCATTGTTCTTAGTCCCTTAAATTCCTGAGCACATTGTCTATATTTCTTTTGTGATACTTATCACCATTGCATGGTGGTATGGGAGCAACTTTAGAATTACATATAATTTGGTTCAAATTCTGGTCCAATCACCTTCTAATTGTGGATCTGAGTGCAGCTCATTAACCTCTAGAAGTCTTGGTTTCCTTACCTGTAAAACAGAAACAATAAGTTCTTCTTTTAAAATATATAATAAAGGCAGATGTTGCAGGTATTTCAGGTGCTGTGTGTCGTTCTGTTTAGCCCATCTCTCAATCCGACTGTAGCAGTAGTTGCCTGGGAACTGAGACTGGTGCTCACAGTGCTCCTCCTACATCTCTTTAGCTTCTAGTTTTATTACAAAACAAATGGCATAGATGGGACTTCAAATGGAGTCATTTTTGAATAGTCGTATACGTATGATCTAGGATGAACAACATACCAGAGTTTGAATAAAAATTTAGAAATAAAAGAAAGTCAGTGGAGTGAATTTGACATAACTTTCCTAAGTACATATATGAATATACTGCAGTGAATCTCAACATTGTATACATCCATAAGAAATTAATTAAAAAAGAGGAACTACTGGTAAATGGCAGAAAGATAGAGGGAAAGGAGCAGGGGTGGGAAGAGGGAAAGGGAAGGAGAGGTACTGGGCCCTGAATTAGAACAAGATATAGTCTATGCTTGTATGATTATGTCAAAATTGATTCTATTGTCATGTATAACTAAAAAGAACCAGTAAAAAATTTAGACATAATACAGATTAGAAAAGGAAGGAACTATAATGAGTTTGCCATGATTTGCATCTCCCCTGTTAATTTGGGCTATTCTAACTAGGAAAAGAATGCAATGTGCTAACCTATTAAATGCCCATCAGCCATTTGTCTCCATCTCTAGAACTTTGTGTTTGGGAAATGGTCATGGAAATCTACTGTAAAGATTTAAACACAAGAGTCTGGGGCTGTGGCTCAACGGTAGCACACTTGCCTGGCATGTGTAAGGCACTGGGTTCGATTCTCAGCACCGCATATAAATACATTTAAAAAAAAAGTATATCAACAACTAAAAAAAAAAAAAAAATTTAAACACAAGCTTCATGGAGTGTGGTGTAGGATTTGTTCCTGTCAATTAACCCTGGAGGATAACATTGTGGTATGGGGTCTTAATGATGCTCTACTTCCCTTGCTCTCAAACAGATCATTTAAGTGTGCAAGGAATCAGGCATAATACAAGCATGGAAAAGTGAGTTTGTGCCTTTGAAGAGCTATAGCTTAATCGAAATGGAAAGCAAAGTGCAGAAATACTTTGAATATTTAGGAGATAAGAACCTTCTCTAACCATCCACCAAACTTTCCATAGAGCCCAGTTCCTCCTTACGTAGACACAAAGAATTCGAGGTGGTCTACAACTTTATTTAAACCTTGAGGTGAATCACACAAAAAAATGTGCAAAGTATAAACTATATGGTTAAAGGAATCCAGGGAAAGGAAAATAGATCTAATTTGGGATAAAATAGCACACAGGAATGTCTCCCATATGGTTCTGTGCAGCAGCTTGAGGTGAATTGCATATTTGACTTTTGAATTTCGTAAAAACCAAAGTTAAAAAAACAAAAAACAAAAAAATGGGTATAGTTTGTTTTGGTAGTATTCTGAAGATAAAATGGAACCAGCTTAGAAGCAGGAAAGTTTTTCTGTAGCGAATTGAAAGCAAATTCTCCTCTACAGGTCTTCATGAAGAGGGCATGGCAGTATAGTGGACACAATCCCAGGTGGGATTCTCTAAGTAAAAACTGTGGAGAGCTTCTGTTATTGGCTGTTTCATGTCATGTCCCTCTGTGTAAGTCTAACACACAAGCTCATTTTAGCAAAGTGAATAGAAAATAAGTATTTTGTGAACTTCAAACAATTCTCCATAAATATAATTTCTTAACATTTTAAATTTGGCTTATTGGAATAGGGCTTCTCACATTGAATTCTCACATTTGAAGATTTTCTAATATCTATTTTAATCTTTAACAATTTCCCCTTCCTTTTTTTTGCTCCTGCCATTTATTTGTTGAAAAAAAAATTTGTCTTTGAGGATTTTTCTACATTCAGGATTTGGGTGATTGTGTGTAGAGGTTTCACTGAATTTTAAATAATAATAGTTACTTTATTTCCATGACAAGAAATTTTAGTTGGTTCTTTTTCAATTTTATCTAGTCATTTTAAAAAATCTTATTTTATATGGTTTTCTTTTCTTTATTCTTAGCTTTAATTCCTTCTTTATTTAAAAGTATTAAGCATACTTATCATTAATTATTCAGTATCTGATAATTCCATTATCAGAAGCCCTTATGGGTCTGGTTCTATCATTTGTTGTTTCTGATGACTCTTGTTCATAGGTTCTTGTCTCTTGGTAGACTCTGTGATTTTTTATTGTGAGGTCATGTGATTCACATTTGTTAGAATTGACTCTGAGGGGGTTCTATGAAATCTGGGTTGAGGGTTTGTTTCTCTGGGTGAATTTCCAATTGTCTTTGGCAATTACCTGGGGGCACCACAAACTTGGGTCTCCTTTAAATGACACTTTCTTTGTGGTTTTCTGGGCCACACAGCTAGTATAATTTCCAGCCACAAAAGCCTGTGTGTGGCCAGTTTGGGTTTTTGAAATCTCTGAGGAGGACTTCTTTTTTTCCTGTTGTTTTGTTTTTTTAAAACTTGTTTCCAAGACCAAGATTTTATTTGTGTGTGCCATTGCTACACCAGCTGCCTTTTAGTTTACCATTTTCCTCAGAGAATAACCCCTGTGAATCCTAGCTATGTGTGGATGGATCTCTAACCTAGTTTTCTTTCCTGTATAATGGCTGCATTAGCACTCTTTCTTCTCTGGCCATAGCTTCAGCTGGTCATGGGTTATTTCACTTGTTTTCTAAATTCATTAATAAATACTTGTATATATATGCAACTTATATACATTATAATTATATAATGTAATATGTCACTATCATGGTTATTATCTATTATATATAAAAGTAATATTATATCATATATATAAAAAATATATATCATATATATAAAATATTATATCATTACATATAAAAGTAATATAACTATCATGGTAATTATCTATATAAAATCTAAATATTATATCATTATATATAAAAGTAATATAACTATCATGGTTATTATCTATTATATATAAAAGTAATATTATATATATACAAGTAATATTATATTATAAATATTATATAAAATATAATAGTTAATATTTTATACACATACACACACTTTAAGCTTTTTGTTGCTGGAGGATTTCAGGATCTCTATCAATTTGCAAAAATTGGAGTTGTTCTTTTCTGAGTCCTCAGTCAGATTCAAACTCAGTATGAGTGTGTCAGTTCTGAACCCATTAAATCTTTTAGGATCCTTCTGACCCTCTAAGTTAGGGGACCCAATGCATTTTCCTATGCTGATGCAGAACATGTTGTTCAGCTTCTCTGTGATCATGACTAGACCTTATTCTCTCATGACTACCCTTGATATAGTCTCACTCCTAGTGAACTCTCCCTGCAGATGAGTAGCCTGTTATAAATACACAGCTCTTCAGCTGCCTTCCCTGACTCTCAAGTTGCTCCCTGGATCATTCTCCAATGTTTCAGCTGCCATACTAGTCTTCTTGGTTCTGTAGATTGCTTGAACCTAACTTTGCTATGGTATTTAAATAGCATATTTGAGCAGCTCCATTGTCCTCTGTAAGGGCCATCTTCTATCACCTGATTTATTCCCCAGCTCCCTTCCCTACCCCAAACTCCAATCCCATTTTGGATACCAGCTGTCAGCTATGCCTCATGCTTTTTTTTTTTTTTTTTTTTTGGTTAGTCATGGGTTGATGAGACAACAGCATGCCTGGCCACCAAATCTTGAATAGAAACAGGAGTTATATTTGTGGGACAAAAAAAAAAAAAAAAAATAAAAAAAAAAAAAAAAAAAAAAAAAAAAAAAAAAAAAAAAAAAAAAAAAAAAAAAAAAAAAAAAAAAAAAAAAAAAAAAAAAAAGAAAAGAAAAGCATTAGTATAAAGCCCTACTTGAATCACTCGTCCTTAAATTCTAACTCTGAACTTTATTTGCACTACTTTTAAGGCATTCATTCATCTACACCCTTATCTTGTAATTTTTTATGTAGATATTTCATCTTCCTTGAGTGAAAAACCAGCTGCTTGAGAGTAAGACATGGCTTTGGGATAAAAGGACCTGGGTTCAAATCCTGACCGTACCACATTCTAATTAGGTGACTTTGGGCAAATGAACATCTCTAAGCTTCCTACAAATTGAAGACAATGATCCATTCTTTAACTGAAACTTTGGGGTAAAGACGTGTCTAGGAATTAGGACTTTTCAGAGTTTAGAAAAGTAATATAGTATGTATGATGTAATAACCTGGCACTACCCTGCAAATACCTTCCTTTCTCTGTGGAAATAGGTATGAATTATCACAGGAACTGGATTAAAATGAAGATGGTCATTATACTCATAGCATTTCATTCAGGTCAGTTTTTGCAGCCAAATGAGTTAAAAATCAACCTTCAGTTTTCAGAGTTTTGGGGCTTTTGTGATGGCAGATAAAGGATTGTGGAGCTGTATTATTACCTCACAAAGGTGTTGCAAATGATAGATAAGACAGCATAAAAAACACCTCCTAGCCCTGAGCCCAACACATACATAATAAGCTTACTAAACTTTATGTGAAGCTGACTTTTAGCCACCTGGTAAATATTTGTTATATGTTATTCATGTGGAAGCTGATGATTCAGGGATTTTTGTGTAATAGAAATTTTCAGTTCCTCCCTTTCTTTCTTTGGTGATTTACTTGAAAGCACCAGTTTCCATTTGGCTTTTCTAACCACACCAAGGACCTTCTGCTCTCTGTTGTAAACACCTGAGAACCAGAGTGGCCCAGAATGTTAGTAATGGAAGAGGCCTTGGAGACCAGGTGGCCTGTGATTGTGAACTGCTTTAAAGAGCTACTAATTCATATTGTCATTCACTCTCTTAATGTTATCATTAAGGAAATTGAATTCTCAAGTGAAGAGAGATGTGACTTGATTTGCCCAGTATATACAGGTGGAAAGGTTTAAGTGTCACTTGAAAGAAAGGGGTTCACTTCACAGGTGAACTATGGTGACCCTTTGTCTTCCGTGGGAGCTACTTTTAGGAAAAGATGGAGAATTGTTCCATATTTTGAGTTATTCACTTGGAAAAAGGTATAGTGCTCATGATTTTGAATTTGTGCAGTAATTAAATACCGTGCATCTTGTTCTATTATTTGGAGACCTAAATACGTGATAGTGGTAGTATATTCATTCATTTGACCAATTCTTGAGCTCCAGATCTTGTTCTACTTCTCTGGAGTAAGTCTGAACAAAACAGAGGTTTTAGGGCTGGAGTTGTGGCTCAGTGGTAGAGCGCTCGCCTAGCACGTGCAAGGCCCAGGCTCGATCCTGAGCACCATGTAAAAATAAAGGCATTGTGTACAACTAAAGCAAACAAATAAATATTAAAAAAAAAAAAAAAAACATAGGTTTTGCTCTCATGAAGCTTACATGAGTGAAAAGGGGAGACAAATGTCAGGTGAACAAATAAACAGATTGGATAAAGTCAGCATGAAGAACATATATCAGGATGACATAAAAGAGACTGATTGGTGTGGAGGGCTTTTTTTCCCTCCCTGATCATTCAGGGAAGGATACACCCACTCCCTAAAAAAAAATAAAGTGGTGATATTTGGGAGACAGCTAGCATCACCCAAAGAAGGATTGAGCCATTTGGTAATTTGGGGAGAATCCACAGCAGATGGGACAAACCCCACAAAAGTCAGAAAGAGTTTGGGATACATGAAAACACGAAAGGTCACTGTGGCTGGAGAAAATGGAGAAAATGGTTCATCTAGTCACATGGGGCCTTGAAGACAAAGAGGAAGAGTCTGGAGTTTTTTCTATGCACCTCAGGAAATGGTTGGAAGGACTTACGGGCATAGCAGCAGTGACAGGGAATATGGAACTTATTTCAGGCACAACATTGAAGGGGCTACCCTGAAATTCAGGAATCAAGCTAAATTATATTTTAAATAAGGAAATGAAGGCAGAAATCCATGATGATCAAGATACAGTTTGTTTTCTTCCCTTATCCAAAGTTTCTTTCTACAGTTTCAGTTACCTGTGGTCCAAAAATATTAAATGGAAAATTCCAGATATAAATTATTCATACGTTTAAAATTGTAGGCTGTTCTGAGTAGCATGATGTCTTGCTCCATTTCACTGGGATGTGCATCATCCTTTTACCAGTGTATCCACACTGTATATGGAAGCATTTGAAGCAGGGAATAGACTCAGGCTTGCTTTATTTTAATTCTGAAAGATATATAGAAGGTGGCACCATCTCACTAGTCACTAGTGGCTGTCACCTCCTAGTCCTTCCTCTCCAATCTGAATTTCTTTTGTGCACAACTTCTTTTCCAAACCTTTGTAGTGAACTACCTGGAAGCCTCACTACACAGAAATAAACTCTGTTGTTCCTCAGCCTTTCCTGGAGGCTATATTCCTTTCCAACCTTTAGAAGACTTGGCTGTCTTTGAGGAGATGCCCTATAGAAGTTACTCATCTGCCCACACTTTGCAGAGGTAGCGTGGTATCTATGCACAATGGTATTGTTGTGCTGTGTTTCTTTACCACTTCATTTGGGGTGCCAAGGTTCTTTTTTGATTGTATCATTATAAACTCTCCCCTGCACTTACTATATCTCCCGTGTCTTTTCTTTCAGTAGATTTCCATGCATTTGGTCTCCAACATAGAATTGCCTTCCTTTCTTCCTCTTCCTCACTCTGGGCATCTACTTGATGACAGTGATTGCAGATTTATCAATTGACATTTGTCTTCAGCTGGTCCAGGCCCTTGACACAATTCCTTCTGGATTGCTATAGTAGCCTTCTAAGCTGTTTTCCTGTTTTGTCTCGAGTACTGAAATTTGCCTTCTATATATCCTTCAGAATTAAAATAAAGCAAGCCTGAGTCTGTTCCCTGCTTAAAATGCTTCCATGGATGGAGTCTGATCTCCTCTTCTTCCTACAGGCTATCCAGGGTTTGCAGGCTATGGTCTCCAGTCCCCATCTCATGCTGCAAAATAAGCAGTTTGCAAAATCCACATTTTAGTCCTTCTTTTGTAGCATGCGGTCTTTCTCTTTGGTAATGTCCCCCTTGGGTACCCTTTTCCTGAGTTTATTTTGCTGCCATTCTGCACTGACTAAAGCCCACGTACTTTCAGATTAAACTCCTGTGCTACTCTCTTCCATGGCTGTACTCCAACCTCTCTCTCTACCTCTTCCCCAGCTCTGTGTCTTCAAAATGGTCTGTGGATACTCTGTTCTCACCATGTTTGCAGGTCTTCTTTGTTCCATCTCTCTACAGGCTCAGCAAACTCAATGCCTCTTGGATGCTAGGCCAATGCCATGCTCGCCTTTGTATTTCCTGCACTATATGTGCCTTCTAGCACTCGGTAGATGGTCATTAAATTATTATTATTTTTCTAAGTGCAGAAATAATTCTTGTCCTTGTTACCAACAACATGTGACCTAAGAGCAACTTTAAAAATCTAACTGGGGGCTGGGGTTGTGGCTCAGCGGCAGAGCGCCCGCCTCACACGTGTGCGGCCCGGGTTCGATCCTCAGCACCATGTAAACATAAATGCATTGCATTGTGTACAACTAAAGCAAATAAATAAATATTAAAAAAATCTAATTGAGCCTCATATGTCTCATTATGTGGATAATAATATTTATTCTGCAGGGTTGTTATGATGATTAAATCAGATATCCTTAGTTCATGGGCTCACAGCATTCATGATTGTTACTTCCCATTTTCTTATTTTCTAGCAAAATATCTGTTGTGGACAAATGTTAACATATTGATAACAGTAATAATAGAATTCATAAATCCTTTAATATAATAATAGTAACCATACTATATAGCTGTAACGTATTAAGCCTTATCATCAGCTGATGCTGTTCTAAATGCTTTACTTTTATGAACTCACTGAATTATCACAGCAAACTTGCAAGAGAGGGGATGTTACTATCCCCACCTTAGTGGAAACTGAGATGCAGAGAGGCTGTTGAACATAATCAAGGCCTCACTAGTGGTAGATCTTGGACTTGGACTCAGGCTGTCTGGTTCTAATGTATGATGAACTAGCTTCTTAAGCTACCTAACTTAATTCCCATGAAAACAGTGTAAACCTTCATCCTCCTTTCAAAGAGAAAGAAATTGAAACTCAGAGAAGGTGGGAGACTTACCTAAGGTCACACAACTAGTAAGAGGTGAAGTCAGGATTCCATCACATTCTTTTTTTTTTTAGTTTTTTTTTTAAATTTTTTATTTTTATTTATAATAATTATAATTCATAGTGCACATATATAGCATCTTTTTACATACAACTTTTGTATACAAAGTATATTTGTACCATTCAGGTCTTCAATCATACATTTAGGATAATGATATCCATCTCATTCAACCACCTTTTTCTTTTTCTTTTTCTCCCCCTCCCTCCTCCCTTACTCCCTCCCTTCCCCTCCCTTCCCTTTGACCATTCTAGTGTTCCTCTAATCCTCCTATGTACCCCCATCCAACAATACTGTGAACTAGCCTCCTTATATCAGAGAAAACATTCGGTATTTGGATTTTTGAGATTGACTAACTTCACTTAGCATTATATTCTCCAACTTCATCCATTTACCTGCAAATGACATTATTTTATTCTCTTTTATTGCTGAGTAAAATTCCATTTTGTATATATACCACATTTTCTTTATCCACTCATCTACTGAGGGACATCTAGGTTGGTTCCACAACCTAGCTATTGTGAATGTGCTGCTATAAACATTGAAGTGGCTGTGTCACTGTAATATGCTGTTTTTAAGTCCTTTGGGAATAGACCCAGGAGTGGGATGGCTGGGTCATAGGGTGGTTCCATTCCCAGTTTTCGAAGAAATCTCCATACTGCTTTCCATAAAGGTTGCACCATTTTGCAGTCCCACCAGCAATGTATGAGTGTGCCTTTTTCCCCACATCCTCTCCAACATTTATTGTTGTTTGTGTGCTTGATAGCTGCCATTCTGACTGGAGTGAAATGAAATCTTAGAGTAGTTTTGATTTGCATTTCTCTAATTGCCAGTGATGTTGAGCATTTTTTCATGTATTCATCACATTCTCTGGGGCAGCAAAGCTTTCACTTTTGGATATAAGATATGGTTTAAATTTTGCCTATATTCAAATAGACTTTTAAAACACGAGTTAGTGCACTAACAACAAAGGATTCAAAAACTAGATCAAGAAAAAATCCTATTTTTAATAGCTACAAAAAGTACTTAGAGATAAATTTAGCAAAAGAGATGAGAAGCCCACATACTAAAAACTATGAGAAACTGTGATGAAAGTAATTGAAGAAGGCATAAATGAAAAGATATTCTGTGGTCATGGACTGGAAGAATTAATATGGTTAAAATGTCCTTTTTACTCAAAGCAATCTATGGACTTGATAGAACCCCTATCAAAATTCCAATAATATTTTTCATAGAAATAGTAAAAGCAACCACAAAATTTGCATGGAACCACAAACGACCCAAATAGTTAAAGCAAATGTGAGCAAAAGAACAAAATTGGAGTCATTATACACTTGATTTCAAAATGCCCAACAAAGCATAATAAAAAAAGCATGGTAATGACATAAAAAACAGATGAATAAACCAATATTGGACAAAATAGACCAATAGAAAATAACAGAGAGCCCAGAAATAAATCCACACATTTATAGTTAATTGATTTTGGGGGAGGGGTATAATGGAGATTGAACTCAGGGGTGCTCTACCTCTGAGCTACATCCCTAGCCCTTTTTATTTTTTACTCTGAGATAGGATCTTGCTAAGTTGCTCAGGCTGGCTTTAAACTTGCAATCCTCCTGCCTCAGCCTCCTGAGTTCTTGGGATTACAGTCATGCACCTCTGAGCCTGGCCTATAGTTTAACTGCTTTTTGACAAGGATGCCAAGAAAGTACAATGGGAAAAGGGCAGTCCTTCAATGCTGCTGATATCTACACACAGAAAAAGAAATCAGACCCAATTTCATACTATATACAAAGATCAACTCAAAATGGATTAAAGCCTTAAGTGTAAGACCTGAAACTATTAAACTGCTAGACGAAAACAAAGCGGAAAAATACCATGACATTTATCTGTGCAATGATTTGGGGGATATGATGCCAAAAACACAGGCCCCCCGAAAAAAGCAAAATTAGACAAACAGGGGCTGGGGTTGTGGCTCAGCGGCAGAGCACTCGCCTCGCAAGTGCGCGGCCCGGGTTCGATCCTCAGCACCACATAAACATAAATGCATTGCATTGTGTACAACTAAAGTAAATAAATAAATATTTTAAAAAATTAGACAAACAGGATTGAATTAAACTAAAAAGCTTCTGCATAGCAAAGTAAACAATCAACAGTAAGGAGACAACCTATGGAAGGTGAGAAAATATTTGCAAATGGTTCTAAGATTGCGGTTGATATGATACCATTGTCTGTATCTTAGATAACTCAACAGCAAGAAAACAAATAACCTGATTTTTAAAAATGGGCTAAGACCCAAAAGGACCCAGATAGACATTTCTTGAAAGAGGACATGCAAATGCTATTCAAGATTTATTCAACAGGTATATGGAAAAAAAAAAAAAGCTTCCACCATTGAGACCTGAAACAAACAGCTCTTTATTCTGGCACTAGTCATCAGGGAAATGCAAAATTAAAATCACAGCCAATGAGTCCAAATATTGTCCACCTCATACCTGATTTTTAGAAATAAGGAAGACCAAGATAAGGGATCTTGTGTCCTCTATAAGAAACAGAAATAAAAAGTCTTTCTGAAAGATCACAAGTGGTGTCCCTTAAACACCTTTAGCTTAACCCCCGCAGACTGAGGATGCTCACAGGAGAAGGGCAATTTGCAGACGTACAGGATCAAAAATATTATACCCCAGGAGTATATGCTCAGGAGAGTTCACTGACCCCTGATGGGAATGTCGACTTTTTGAAATTAGTATAGTGCCAGTGTGGGAAACAGGCTTGGAGGGTCCTCAAAATATGGAAAACAGAATTACTTTCCATATCAGGTGTATTCTAGAGGCAATCCTAAAAGGCTATTTCTAGGCAAAATCCTAAAGAGAAATAAGACCAAATTCATGTGATCCAGGTTGCTGCCCCAGGTGTAAGAAAGGAAATCATTGGGCCAATAAATGCTATTCAAAATTTGACATCCATGGAAATCCTTTATTCAGGAATTCAAAAAACGGGGCAAGGGGCCCAATGCCCCGGGGCCCACAGATGTACGAGGCATTGGAGGAGGAGTATCCTCAAGCATCCACTCAGATGCTTCCCCGACACAATCCCTATTACCCATCCACTCCCTCGCCAGAGGAACAGGAGGAAATGCAGGATTAGACCTCTGTTCCACCGCCCGAATAGTGTTAACACACCTGAAATGGGGGTTCAACTGATTCCCACAGGAGTCAGGGGACCTCTTCCCTCAGGGACTGTAAGACTTATTATCGGGTGAAGTCCTGAGAGCTTATTAGGTTTGCAAGTGACCCCAGGTGTAATAAACTCAGACTATAAAGGGGAAATAAAAAATAATGCTTAGCTCACCCCAAAGTATAAGTTCTATTAATCAGGAGATAGAATTGCTCAGTTGCTCCTCCTTCCAAATTTACATAAGTCATTTAAAATGAATATGCCTCTAAATAGGAACAATAGAGGATTTTGTTCCACTGATTCGAAACCCATGGTTTGCTGGGTTCGGGACTGTACAAGGAGGCCTATGTGTAAAATAAGAATCCAAGGAATAGAAATGGAGGGTCTTATAGATACTGGAGCTGATTCTTCCATCATTAATTTACGTCAATGGCCCAAACACTGGCCTCTGCAAAAAGCTTCAACCAGTTTAAGAGGCTTGGGATATAATAACCTCCCAGAAAAAAGTGCGGTAATTTTAAAATGGGAGGATGATGAAGGACATAAAGGCACGTTTCAGCCTTATGTTTTACCTAATCTACCGGTTACTTTATGGGGAAGAGATATTTTACAACAAATGGGAGTACACCTTGCAACCAAACCTGCAGGTGTTAAATGTAAAAATCTACAGAGTAATCTTAACCCTATAAGAAATCATCAAAAAGTGCAGGGTAAGCTTAACCCTAAAAGAAATCATTAAATATAGGAAAAAGACATTTTCTTCGGGGCCACTGAGAAAATAATTTGAACAATACCATGGCTTTCTGATAAGCCAGTGTGGGTCCCTCAGTGGCCCCTATCTAAAGAGAAATTACAAGCGGCCCACCTACTAGTTCAGGAACAATTAGAAGCAGGACATATAGAACCTTCCACCTCTCCCTGGAATTCCCCCATATTTGTGATCAAGAAAAAATCAGGAAAATGGCGATTATTACATGATCTTAGACAAATTAATAAAACCATGCAAGTCATGGGCCCTACTCAACCTGGACTTCCGAATCCTATAGCTATTTCCAAAAAATTTCCATGTTATTAGTCTTGATATAAAGGATTGCTTCTTTTCTATTCCCCTACATCCTCTGGATGCCCCCAGGTTTGCCTTTTCAGTTCCTTCTATTAACAATAATGGCCCTGATCAGAGATATCAATGGAAGGTTTTGCCACAGGGAATGGCTAATAGCCCCACCATATGCCAAATATATGTGGACAAGGCCATCCAATCCATTAAAAATAAATATCCAAACCTCATGTGTCTACATTACATGGATGATATTTTACTGGCCCACCCTAATCAAAAAATCTTATTTAATATATTCAGTGATGTGGTAGAAAATTTAAAAAAATACGGATTATATATAGCAGAAGAAAAAGTTCAAACCAGATCTCCCATATTATATTTAGGATTTAAAATCATGGATACTTTTGTTAGACCCCAAAAAATTTTAATAAATAAAGAACATTTAACCACCCTCAATGATTTCCAAAAACTACTGGGAGACATTAATTGGCTTTGCCCTACACTAAACCTCACTACTGGCCAATTAAAACCTTTATTTGATATCCTTCGAGGGGACCCTGATCCATCCTCACCGCGAACATTGACTCCTGATGCTAGGAAAGCTTTAAAGGTAGTAGAAAAAGCCATCGAAGGAGCTCATTGTGACAGATTTGATTTAACTCAACCGCTGATATTGATTATTATTTCTTCACAATATACACCCACAGGAGTATTTTGGCAACAAGGGCCTTTATTATGGATACATTTGCCTGTCTCTCCTAAAAGCATAATTGAGTCTTATACCTCCATGGTGGCTAAACTTATTCTTCAAGGACTTAAAACTTCTACTAAAATATTTGGCATTCACCCTGCTACTATTATTACTCCCTATTCATCGTCACAGATTGAATATTTATGCTTCAACGATAATGACTGGGCTATAGCTAGATGCTCTACCTCTGCAAATTTTGATAATCACCTTCCTAAGTCTCCTATATTATCTTTTTGTATTAATCATCCTATTATATTTCCACAGGTAATAAAAAATCAACCTATTCCTAAGGCATTTAATGTATTTACAGATGGGTCCTCAAATGGTACTGCTGCAGTAGTCACTACAAAGGAAAGTATGACTTACATAACTGCACACAAATCAGCTCAACTTGTGGAATTGGAAGCTGTGGTAAGAGCTCTGGAACATTTTAGAGACCAGCCCATAAACATTTTTTCAGATAGCCACTATATTGTACAAGCCGTCCCAAAATTAGAGTTAGCAGGACCAATAGCACCTCATACTCCAGCCTTTAAATGTTTTATCAAATACAAAAACTTTTGTGGGCAAGAAAAGAACCTCTATTCATAGGCCATATTAGAGCACATACTAATTTGCCTGGCCCCCTCCATGAAAGTAATCAAAAGGCTGATGAACTTACAAAAACTATATTTATACTTTCAGCGCTACAACAAGCTACTTTATTTCATTTCCAGTTTCACGTCAACAGCACCACCTTGCAACGTAGGTTTAAAATCACAAAGGAGCAAGCCAGAACAATTGTAAAAGATTGTAAATCTTGTATGACACATTTGCCCAATCCTCATTTTGGTGTTAACCCTAGAGGATTAATGCCCAATCATTTGTGGCAGATGGATGTTACTCATGAGCCAAGTTTTGGAAAATTGCGATTTATTCATGTAACCATAGATACATGCTCAGGCATGATTTTTGCTTCCTTACATTCTGGAGAAAAATTTAAAGATGTCACATCTCATTGTTTACAAGCTTTTGCTGCATTGGGCATCCCCAAAATGCTTAAAACAGATAATGGCCCCGCATATACGTCCTCATCTTTCAAAGAGTTTTGCGCAAAATTCAACATATCCCATAAAACAGGCATCCCATACAATCCTCAGGGTCAGGGCATTATTGAAAGAGCAAACCACACACTAAAAGTTATGTTGTTAAAACAGAAAGAAGGAAACTGGAAAAATCCTAAGGACAGATTGGCAGTTGCCCTGTTTACCTTAAATTTTTTAACTTTAGACTCTGATGGTTATTCTGCTGGAGACAGACATTGGAACCCACATCAACAACATAAACCTTTGGTTTACTGGAAGGATGTTCTTTCAGGTACATGGAAGGGTCCAGATCCAGTGTTAATTTGGGGGAGAGGATCTGTTTGTGTTTTTCCAAAGCATGAATCCTCTCCAATATGGATACCATCTAGATTAATAAAGCAAGTACCAAATCAAAAGGATCAAGATGAAGTTGTTGAGGAATCAAGATTAATAAAAAAGGTACAAAATCAAGAGGACCATGATGAAGATATGGAATGATTCCCTTAAAAGAGTCCTTCAAAATACATCACAACTTAAGTGTCATTCCTCCCAGCTGGGACGAAGAGATCTCTCTTTAGTGTGCACACAATTGTATTTTTTTTTTTTTATATATATGTGTTTATGTCTGTGTATTTGTCTAAATTTCATGTTAATGTGACGTCACAAATATATGTTTGTATGTGCGTCTGTCCAGTGTGACATCAAAAATAACAAAGCGCTTGTGAATATATATATATATATATATATATATATATATATGGATCCAAATAACTCTAATTCATTTAAGTTTAAGAGTATTCAAATTGGGTAAATAATTTAATAAGTGAAGGTACCTTCAATTTTGTTTTATAGGTGTCCCAGGGATTTCTCTTTAGCGAAAAATATGACTAGGGCTGTATAACCTGATATTTTGGTGTTTTGACATAAGGTTGCTTATTTGTTATTAACTTCATTTGTTTAATAAATGATTAATTTCAATTATTTCAACAGGTAAAGGACTGCTGTATATGCAGAAACACGAGAGTTCCAGCTAACAAATTATTTCTCCAAAGTGCTTTTAGTTTTTCTTTAATCTATCTTTAATACAGTAAATACCCTCAGTCTTTCTTTGTTTTGTTCTAAACATGATGTTTTGCCAGCTTATGTTTGTGGGAGCTCAGGCTGCAATGTGTGTGAGCAGAAATCAACTTTAATTTTCTAAGCTAATAATTCTATTTTTTAGTTTGACAACTCGCCTCTTGACTCAGTGCTGGAATAGCACTGCCTTTCCTTTAATAATTGATGCTTGAGTCTCTAGGGAGCGGGCCCTGAAGATTTGCCGGTGGCATTGTCTAGACATAAAAAAGACGGCTGCTGCTACAGATGCAGGGATCGCGGTCGCTGCAAGCATCCCTGCTGCTCAAATGTCAAACAACCTCACCAGCGGTGTGGCCTCTGCTCTGCATGCATGGGGCCTCCTAGATCTACGTGTTATAACAAGTGGACATTTTGATCTTTCATTGTTTGGGACTTCATGGGACAGTACCTTGGGGGTATTTGTTTAGAGAACTCAGTGTGTTACTTGATAGAACTTAAGGCAGCTGATTTGTTTAAAGAATTTGATATGCTATGCAATTTGGCTCGTCACCAAAAGGCTTGTCGCCTTAAAGCCGCAGCATCTCCCACAATTGGACGGCTGTTAGTCAACTTACACAGTCGATCCTAAAGGGCTCCATTGGATGGCTGGTTAGCCAATGACGGGTAAGATCCCCAGAGGGGGACAACCTAAGACAGGCACAGTCGCACGGGATAGTCTCATGTGGCCGACATATCAACCTAAGACAGGAGTCAAGGGCACAGCCTTGATTATCCGATGACGGGTAAGAATGTTGGTTGCACATAGACGTCCTAGAGCATCCCCTCTTTTAAAACAAAAGGGGGAAATGCAGGAGCCCTGTTTGCGGAGATAGCTAAGATTGCGGTTGACTATTGGGCCATAGACATTTTTGGGCATTTCCGCTTTCCGTAGTCTCACGGGATCTCCGGGACTTGGTTGAGGCTCTCGAGAGATTTGAACGGTGACTCAGCAGATCGAGCGAGCGCCATTGCTGCTCGGGCGCATGGGAAGAGACCAGAGGGAGAAAAGACAGGGTTATCGCTATTGTGTAGACATATTGTAGTTTCTTGTAAGATTAAAGAATATTTTCGTCTCCATCCTGTCTCCGGACTCCTTCCCGCGGCGCTGCCGTTCCAGGCTGCAATCCTTTTCCGGCAACAACACAGGTATATGGAAAAAAAAAAAAAAGTCCACCATTCCTCACTAGTCATCAGGGAAATGAAAATTAAAAAATCACAGTGAGATATTGCCTCATACCTGTTAGAATGTCTTGTTATAAGAAAGATCACAAGTGGTGATGAGGATGTGGAGAGTTCACTGTTGATGGGAATGTAAATTAGTATAGTCAGTGTGGGAAACAGCTTGGAGGGTCCTCAAAATATGGAAAACAGAATTACCATATGATCCAGCAATCCTACTTCTGGATACATATCAAATAAAATGAAATCAGTGTGTAGAAGAGATATCTACATTCCCTGTTCATTATAGCATTATTCTCAGTTGACAAGGTACAGAATCAACCCAAGAGTTCATCACAAATGAATAGATAAAGAAAATGTGTTCTCTATTTACAATGGAATACTGCTCAGCTTTAAAAATGACGAAAGCCTGTCATTGGCAACAACATGGATGAACCTGCAGAATATGATATTAAGTAAAAGAGGGCCCAGAAAGAAAAATGCTACACAATTTCATTTATGTGCAAAATCTAAAAATGTCAGATTCGTAGAAGCAGAGAGTAAGAGGGTGGTTACCGGGGGCTTTGGAGGAGGAGTTTGGGGATGTTAGTTAAAGGGTACAAGATTTCAGTTAGGAGGAATAATTCCAAGAGATCTATTGTACAATATGGTGACTATAGTTAGCAATATGTATGTATATCTTTCAAAGCATCATGTTTTATATCATATATACATATACTTTTAATTTTTCAATTAGAAATAAAAAATAAAAAAGCTTAAACACAAAACAAAAAATGATTTGGGCTACAGACAATATATTTAATGATAATGTATTATGATCAACAATAGCAGAATGATTTTTTTTTTTTTTTGTGTGTGTGTGTGTGTGTGTAGTGTTAGGAAATAAGCAACCCATCCCTCTGAGTGGGTGAAAAATGTCTGGAGTAGAATATAATTTAGACTTTGAACAACATTTCTAGCTAGGTTAGATTATCCAGAAGCCTAGCCCTTCAGACCTTCACCACCTCTTTCCAGGGGAGTGGCCTCAGGGCAGTCCTGTTTCCTGAAGGAGGGAGAGGATCAGCCAAGGGGGCTCCATGGAGCCACAGATGGGTTTTCCAGTGCACCATCTGGGATGCATTCTGGGGACTAGTTTCTGATACTCTGTGGGAAGAGGTATGACAGGGTTGTTCCTTCTTTTCACTGAATATTGCCAGAGGTTGGCCTCACAAAAGCTAGAAGAAATGGGTGTGTAGGAATTTGAAGCTGGTAAGTTATTTATTTACTTGACCATATTTTAAAGGCTGAAAGCCATCCACAAAGCCTGTGGAATTCATTGTCATGGGAGGTCAGTGAGTTGAGCTCCCACGCTGTGTTTCAGCTGGATGATTTTGTGTTTATTTTGTGACTGATGATGATATTTGTAGTAAAGATGAAACTCAGGCCTGGGTAAGGCGTGAGTTTGGGGGGAGAGCGGGAAAGAAACGGTTACCTCCCTATTCCCCTCCGTCCCAGCCTCTGAACTCCAAGTGACACCACCAATCGTCACACACACTTGGAAAGAGAGACATTGTGGGGTGGAGACCATCATGGAAGAGTTGTGAAGGGAAATGTCAGAGGACATTCCAGGATGATTCTCCTTTCTCCAAAGTAGAATCCACTGTTGTCCTCAACAAGAGATCTGAACACACAAATTTTCAATGAAGACCCACCCTACATTAATTGTAATGATGGATTCTACTCATGGGGGTTGAGTAGAGAGATTGCCTGGATGAAAACTCATTTTTTTTTTAAAGAGTAATTGATTTATTTTATTTTTTAAGGTATCCTCATAGTATCTACTCTTCTTTGTGCCCCCTCTGGATGTAAATCCTATCTGATCTTTGTAGTCAGCCAGTGAGCAGGGCCCTATAGTTTTCCTATAGTTTTGGGGTAAGGAAACTGAGGCTCAGAAGTAAATTGCTCAAGATAGCTAGTTATTTTGCCTCCAAACCTAATGCTCCTAATTAACTGGTCTAGTTTCTAAGGTAAGATGCATAAAGAGACAGTAGTAAAACATCATATAGTATGACTAGGAGCAACTCCAGTTGGCACTTGACATTTAACAGACTCAGAAATTGGCAGTGACCTTCGTTGTTCTGCATAGCATTTTTTACAGTTAAGTGCGAAATGACTTGGGTAACACTGACCTCCCCAGTAGGCAATACCCTGTATAAGTAAAGAGATATTTCTACCTATTTACCTCTGCATTTTGAGGGCTGGGTGCGCAGTGGACTTGCGTCAGTGTGTCTGAATGAATAAACGAAGGGACAGAGAAAGTCTAACATTTTTCCTATCCTCCTCTAGGGTTTGTGACAGGAACTGGTTTTCTTTGATCACTGGGACTAGAGAAGTGTCATAATCTTGTCCCCCTAGGGAGCTTGACCTCTGATGACATTTTCAAGGCTACAGTGAAATGTCGCTGGAACGTCAGGTTGCAGAACCCTCTGTTCCCTTTTTTTCTCTCCTCATCACAGTGTAAAAGTCCCTTCTAGGTGGATGACCCTCTGCCCCAGGAGGCAGGTTTTAAAATCTGTCTGGGAGCCCCTGGAGTAACTGGAGGGAGGAAAGAATCTTGTGCCCGTTGTAGAGGGGCCTGCTGGCTGATAAGTGCTCAGTGAATATGAACATGTAGTGGAAATGGTTGTGTGGGGGACACCTCAATTTGAAGACTTCCCTGATGTGATATTCCTTATTGTAAGGAGCCTTGGGCCATGTAGTGGGATTACCAGGGAATCCAAGAAAAACAGAAAGAGAAATGAAAAATGGGGATACTCTCTAGAAGATTAGATGTGATTCTCTGGCTTCTAGATAAAATAGTTGAGAATGGTGGTAATATTTTGGAGAAACATTCATCTCCCAGAATGTAAAGAACGGGCAAGTATTCTTTAATAAACCCCTTGTGGTCTGGTTCACATGCAGCAGGACTTCAAGGGAATGCTGCACCAAGGATTTCTGTGCAACTAATTACGTAAATACCAAGACATGTCGTCTCCCCCCAGACTAAAAGGTCTCTGGGACAATGAGGAGACGATGGCCCCCTTGCCCCCTTGTCATGCACATTAATGTCACAGTCCTTAGCAGAGGACGTGGGATGCTTTGATGGCCAGTATACTCAATTTGGTTTCAGAGATTTCCAATTCCTTGCACCTAAGCCATCTCCTCAACAAACAAATAGCAAGGGGGACAAAATTCTCTAGCAGGCCGTGGATACTTAATTACCTCAACTGAGTGGTCTTCCCACTGTGGCGAGCAGCGGGCGGATACTTGGCAGCATTAACATTCCTGGAATTGTATTGGTCTGGCTTTTGTAAAGGAGTTGAACGCTGCCTCATTAGCTCAGGCTCGTGGGGCATTTGTCTCTGGACAACAGTTTAATTATGGACATTGTTTACGAATCAGTATTACAATGACAGACTAGAGGGCTAATCTGAAGATTAACACAGTAGCTTGTTTTTGGTTTACTCTTTCAGCTAGTGAATGTAGGAGTTACATGAACCTGTTTGTGTAGTCCTCGTTTTCCATAGTAAGATTGAAGACACATTCTGAGGCATGGATTCAGTTAAAGTTTAGTACATCCCTCCTCAGTTTGGTTTTGCCTAATGTGACCCAAAGGGAGAAAGGACAGCTTTTGGAAATATGGGAAATGGACAACCCAAAGTTCTGGGAGACCTATTAGTTAAGACGATTGAATTTCGGAAACTTTGTCTTGAGACTTTGTCAGTGCCCAGGAAGAGCTCTGGGAAGCCAGTTTTCATCTGGGATTCTCAGGTATAGTTTTACTGATATTTAAGGAACTGGAATAAAAAAATTTCCCCTTCTGTACTTTTGCTTTTCTTCATCTCTGATTGAATATCAAATTTTTTTTTTTTTTTTTTTTTTTTTTTTTTTTTTGGTACCAGGGATTGAACTCAGGGGCACTCGACCACTGGGCCACATCCCCAGCCCTTTTTTTTTTGTATTTTATTTAGAGACAGGGTCTCACTGAGTTGCTAAGTGCCTCGCCATTGCTGAGGCTGGCTTTGAACTCGCGATCCTCCTGCCTCAGCCTCCCAAAGTGCTGGGATTACAGGCGTGCGCCACCGCGCCCGGCTGAATATCAAATTTGTTTGCACTTAACACATGCAAAACTGTGAGCAGAAAGCATTGTGACAATGTTCTTTGCTGGTGAGAAAAATGTACCCTTCCAGAGAGACTCTAGGACTTTGGGACTGATTCTAAGATATTTGTATGAAAATGTTTCTATGGTTAGGAGTTTTGATTAATTAAGAAAATAGCCTTGAACATTTAAGAGACATAATCCCTCACACTTCTCAAATTGTGGAACAGGGTGGCATTTGGGGAATTGAATGTGCCAGAGTCATTTTTATGCCACAGTGGAACATGGGACATGGTAGTGAGTTCAGGCACAACCTTGGAGTCAGGTCTGGGTTGTCTTCAGTGTTGCATTACTGGGTGGCAGGCAGCTTCCAAGATGGATAAATGATTCAGAAAGAAGTAGTGGCTCCATGTTACATGTAGGCAGGTGCTCAGGGGCCCAAGCCTACCAGGAACAGGCCTGTACTTGAGGGCTGCACTTGTCTGCCTGTCCCTTGGGGGCAGGGATCGTCAGTGCCACTGACTGAAATACAAAGTGGGCATGGAAATCTCTTTGCTCCTCACTGCCTTTAGCATCCAGTAATGTTAGATGCAGCACTGGGGACACTGGGCATTTGTATAGCAGAGCCCAGCGTGAAACCCGAGAGCTGCACGGATCATTGATGAAGATTATTTACCTGGGTATGTTTTGTTTTTAAGTTTCTCAACTGAACTAGTAACCAAGCTGAAAATGTTGAGATTTCTCATGAAGATCTAAATTACTGATTTCTCTGGCATCATTGAAAATTCTGAGAGCAGAACAGCATTCTCACAAGGAGGTGGCTGAGGCTAGGAGCTGTCCCCAGGCAGGGACTGGCTGTGTGCTCTCCAGGCTCAAGACTCTGCTGGTATCTGGGCATGGATACACACAGGGTAAGATCTGTGGTACCCAGGAGCCCTTCTCCCACAGGTACTGGCTTTTAACAACCAGAGGATGTTCCCTGAGGGAAGAGTTTCTTCTCA
The DNA here is from genome assembly GCA_025594165.1 of Tamias sibiricus. Classification (NCBI taxonomy): domain Eukaryota; kingdom Metazoa; phylum Chordata; class Mammalia; order Rodentia; family Sciuridae; genus Tamias; species Tamias sibiricus. The sequence continues at coordinate 54,417,163 of CM046659.1, forward strand.
CTTTCAGAATATGACACTTTAATGTAGATCTCCAGTAAATCATTCATCCTAGTGTCTAGTGTGAATTGATTTGTCAGATGACACCCCAAAGTGGAGAAGGGTGGCTGTCAAGGGAAACAGAGGAGAAGGAGGAGGGCTCAGTGAACTCACTGGGCTTTTGAGCTGAGCACAGGGATGGGGCAGAAAGCAGATCTGCCTGTTTGAAGCCTGGACCTAGGCAAAGAGTAAGAGGGAAGCCGTCATGAGACGCAGGAAAACCTTAATGCCTCCTGTTATGGAGACACTGGAGCATTTTATTCTAGGGTTCTGGGGGTATTTTGAGAGTAGAGAGTTATAGGGAGACTAGGAAATAATTCTATAGATGGTTTTGCGCAACATCAATACATACGCTATTTCTATTTAGCCACCTGAAAGGACAAAGATGATGATTTCAAGTCACCTCCTCCTGTCTCCACCAGGAGAGGTGCTAAAGGTGTTAGGTAGAGTAGCCAAAAGGCAGGACACTAGAGGAACAGGGGGAAAGACAAAAGGGCTTTGGTGGTCCCTGCATTTGTGCCCTGGAGCGCTGGCCCTAGGGGCAGCCATATAGGCCTTTCCCCAATGCTCCTGCTGCCAACATCCCTCATGACTGTTTGTCCCACTTAAAATAACGAGTCTCCGAATCCCTTATTGGATTCAGCCAATCCTCACGGTGTGGTTCAGCTTTTAAGAAGAATAAATCAACATTTTAAAGCCTGCTTGGATTTATTGTAAACAGTCTCTCTCCACTAGAAATGGCCCGCAGTGTGATTTGGCGCAGTGCTGGGATGGTGAGTCCCATTTCAGAGACACATTTGCCTTTAAAATAACGTGGCCACAAGGAAATGCACCTCATCGTTGGCTGTGCTCATGTTTTCTTAGGAACTTGAAAGGACTTCTGTCTGAGTCACCTTAGCTGCTCCTCTGAGTCATTTCTGGGGTTGAGAAGGAGAAGGACAGAGAAGGGGGCGATGGAAAGGCCTGGGGGAACTGCAGCCTCACTGTGGTGACCCAGCCTCATGCTGCCTTGGCTGCTATGACCCTGTGCCATGTCCTCAGACCTCTGACCTCAAGGAAACCCCTGGAAGGCAGTCTCCCTATGTGCCAGGAGGGAGTAGACAGGTTTTCTGCTATTACAGAAGGGTGTTCAGTGTGTGTCCTACATGTGCTCTTTCTTTTTTTTTTTTTTTTAAAATATTTATTTATTTGCTTTAGTTGTACACAATGCAATGCATTTATGTTTACATGGTGCTGAGGATCGAACCCGGGCTGCGCACGTGCGAGGCGAGCGCTCTGCCGCTGAGCCACAACCCCAGCCCCTACATGTGCCCTTTCTAAGGCCTACTTCCTGAGACTGCTAGGCCTGTTTTCCCTAAGACCAGCCCAGTTGGGCAGAGCCTTCACCTGTAGTATCCCTGGACTCTGCTACCAGCTCCGGGAGGCTGCCTCAACAATTCTCCTGCTTGTCCATGGGGCATACGTATTTTTGAGGTTTCTTGAGTCTTCATAGAACTTGTGCCCTATCCCTCTTTCCTGTCTTTGCTTGTGATCCTGAAGCCCTCACTGTCCCTGCTAGAGTCTTGGTCTGTATACTTGTCTGGTGCTCACACATATTTCAAAGGTGTTGCTTATCTGGTGACAATTCTCACTGGAAATGTGTTATCAGTTTTATGTTCTCCGGGAATCAGAATAAGAGTCTTCTAAGTTTGGTTTCACCATTTGCTAGTTTGGTGAATTGGGGAAAATTAACTTGTTTTCTGTTGCCGCCTGCAGCTATCACCACTTGCAGCAACGATACCGCGGGAAAGAATTCGGAAGCAGACTGGAAAATGAATAGGCTCCTTATTCTTGCTTCTTCTAACTTCTCTCTCTGGCTCCAACAACCTCTCCAACTCCAACCACACTCTCTAGCCAACCTCAACCAGTTAAATACTTTTTGCCTTAACAAGTATACACGTGTCAACAGCTCAGACTTACAGGTGCATCACATAGTGTTCACGGGCATAGAAAGATTCTTAGATAAATGCATGAATATCAGGTGAAAATACTGAAACACCTCTTATGGCTCTCAGCTAGCTGTCATCTTAGCTATCTCCTTATTAGGGCTCTTACAGTTTTCTGTTCCCCTGACCATACAGTGGAGGTTGCAATAGTGGCAGCTAACATCATAGGGTAGTTGTGACAAATGACATCATCTTGGTAAAGTACTTATCAGGTTACCTAGCACTCATTGAGTGTCTAATAAATGCCACTGGTATTTTATCTTCATGAATGTAGAAGCTGTGAATGTACAGTCTTAAAAGTTCCAGGGTATGACTCATCACAAAACTTAAGAGCTGCCATGAGTGTCTGAGCCTTCAAAACTGGACCTGGCCTCCAGTCCTCCTGGCAGGTGTATCCTGCTGATCTCACGGCTGGTCTGTGCAGGAAGTTTGATGCTGGCTAAGGGAAGAGCTTGCCTCCCAGAACAGCACGGGCATCCTGGAGGAAGGATTCCAAATTCACCAGCCAGTCTTCAGCCAGCTCTTTGGATTCAGAATCTGAAGCTGCAGCCATATTCTGACTTCTTAAACTATTTGCATAGCTGCTTCCTTGTGCATTTTTGGACAAATTAAAAGCAGCGTACACACAGAACTCTTTGGCCTGTGTTCACAAGCCGAGCCAAACTCAGGGTTAAAGGTTAGACATGAAATAGCAAACAGAAGCAAGGCAGACAGGCACTCACATCTGGCTGCCGCTACAAATGAACAAAACAGATGCCCCGGAAAGTCGGGAAGAATTTGTATGTGAACGCAAAGTCTTATGGATTTACCATTTTGACTCCAGCAGCTCCTAGAAGACTTTCAAAGTGAGGGAGTGTCCCCTTAGGACTCCTGCAGGAGCTGGGCACACCTGCACAGGGAGCCACACCCGGCAGTTCTGAGAGGACTCTAATTTATGGAGAGAGGGATTCTGAGCTCAGCTGCATTCTTGTGGTTGGGATCAAAAGGGCTTTCTTGCTGACCACAGATCACATCCCAGGAATCCTCCCTAGACAGAACATTCCTGAGAATGAATGTGGCCTTGGCTACAGCCCATGTGGTGGAGTAGGACTGGGAGGGTACATACCTGGGATGATGGCATTTTTAGTACTGTAAAACAAAAGTTTATATACCGCCTATGCCCCCGAACAAGAGAACTGTAGATTTGGAACAAGTTATAGTCTTCCCATCTTGCTGAGGTGAAACCTGTTTAATGGAAAATGAGCCAAACTGAGTTTTCATTCTGGCAAGTTATTTCACTTTTTTGTGAGTTAGTTTTTTTTCTTTTTCTTTTTTTCTTTCTTTCTCCCTGCCCTTCTTCTTCTTCTTTTTGTCTATGAAGTGGGAATGTTGGATTAGAGAGATCTTTTTTTATAGGCAGTTTGCCACAGTCCTCACCATTCCATATCGCTTCATATATGGTTTGCTTCAGTCCTATACCGTGCCTTCCTGACCCTATTAGGAATTTGAATTTGCAACCTCTGAACTAGATCATCTATTAGCCCTGACCCTGTGCTTATTCTCTAGTTCTAATATTCTTGAAAATCATAGTTGCAAACAGAACATTTGGAATAACTACATAGGCAGGATGTGTATGTGTCTTCTGGACTGAGGTGTTCAGAGCAGTAGGAGGAGGGCCTGCACACAGCTAGGGCTGGAAATGGGGTGCCTGCTGGTAGAGTCATGTCTGGCAATTCCAAGCAGAGGAGCGTGCCAGGGGTAAGTGGGAAAAACCTGCCTACAGGGTTGACACACCCAACATATTCCACTGTTTGCTTTTCCAGAGTATTCTCAAGAGTTGTTTTGCTCACTTCTTCCAGGGCAACTTGTCCCTGAAAGGGTCAGCAAAGTTGTGCTTTCTCCTCTGATGGGGTGTGTAAACCTGGCAAGAGAGAAGACAGGAAGAGGAATGCTGGGCTTTCTTCTACCAGCCAACTCCATTGATGCAATTCCCAGTTGTCTGCATCTATAATGAGAAGGAAAAAGTGCTCAATATAAGTGGAGCTCCAAATTCCCATTTGAAAGATGGTGGAAATATTATACCCAAATGAGCTAGTGTAAGGTCAAGGGTGCTACCTGGCCTCCTTTTATGATGAAGTCATAGCTGAGAATTTTGTATGATGAAGTAACAAATGGTCTCATACATCTACAGAGACAACACTAGTCATATTTAAAAGGGCTGTTAACACAAATATTTAGATTTATATTTGGTTTGTGGGTTTCATTTTTGGCACAATAGCTTGAAGTTATATTTGGGTAAGAATCCCACAGATAAGAGGAAATTTCACACCTTGGTTAATGAGAGATTTCTGTCCTGCCTTTCTTGATGGACTGGGTGGATGGTGATTACATTGTGCTGGCAACTTGCCTGCCACAGCTCCCCAAAAACAAGGGCAAGAGAAGAGGTCTGGGAGACAGGGTGGGCGGGCAAGGAGGAGTGTTGCGGGAGAGTATTGTGTAATGAACAGCTCACAGCTCACAACGTGGTCTCCAAGCCCCAGGAAAAACAATTTTCTGAGTATTGAATCATTAACTGATGAGCAGAGTCTCACTTGCAATCTGAGTACATTGAAAAAGAGTAATATGTGTTCCTATAGCCAACATCTCCTTTTTTTTGGTACTGGGGATTGAACCCAGGAGCACTCAACCACTGAGCCACATCCCCAGTCCTTTTTTGTATATTATTTAAAGATAGGGTCTCACTGAGTTGCTTGGTGCCTCACTAAGTTGCTGAGGCTGGCATTGAACTCACAATCCTTCTGCTTCAGCCTCTCGAGCTGCTGGGATTACAGGCGTGCGCCACTGTGCCCAGCCAACATTTTCTCTTATGTTGCATGTAGAAGTACATTTGTCTGATAGCCTTCTTTCCACAGAAAGAGTTCACTGGATCAGGGAAAGGAGGCTATTTGTTTGGAAAATGGGCTCTGGTAAGTAGCAAGGTGAAGATACAGAACTTTTGAAGGTTCTAGAAATCCAGTGGCTTAGAAGAGTCTCTCCAGAGCAAGGCTTGATGGCAGCCCATTAGATGTCTATAATATTGCTAAGGCTCAGAGAGACCCTTAATATAGAAGGAACATTCACTTTCCTAAAGAGCAAAAACAAAACAAAACAAAACAAAACTCTATAAAGAAAATATAATGAGGCTGGGATTGTGGCTCAGCGGTAGAGCGCTCGCCTAGCACGTGCGCGGCCCGGGTTCGATCCTCACCACCACGTAAAAATAAACGCATTGTGTACAACTAAAGCAAATAAATAAATGTTAAAAAAAAAGAAAATACTATTAACTTTTAGGGATATAGATTAATTGGCTACTTGTCTACTTATATATTGAATTTATTAATGTAGTTATGGTACTGAAACTTTGTCCCTTGTCTCTGATATCGATCTAATAATGAGGACAAGGTTTTAAGAAAAAGGAAAAAGAAGTTTTATTGATTTGTTAGCCAATAAGAAAGACAGCAGGCTCATGTCTCAGAGGCTGTGATTCTCACTGATGGGGAACAAAGGGTTTTAAAAAGGGGTCATAAGGGTGTATTCCATGTATCACTCTCAGTAGATATAATTAATATCCAACTTTTATCTTTGATAGAGCTGTCGTTCCAGTTTCTGGGTCTGGAGCTTCTTCATTCTTGTGGGTAGTAAGTGAAAGGACAGATACCTTGGCTTGGGACAGGACAAATGTTAATCTTGCTTTCCCCACAGGTAGGGAAGGGAAGAGGGAAAAGAGGAAGGAAAAACTGTCAGTTTTAAAATAAGCCACGGTGGTCAAGCAGCAAGGTTTATATTTAAAGCATGAAGTAGACCCTATTACAGTCACACATCCTAGACTATGAGATTGTTTAATTTGGAAACATTGCATTTTTCACTTAGTTCGTGAAATGATTTTATTAAAAGTCTTCATTCACGTCAGCGACATTCAGGGCTTTTTTTCTGAGTCTTCTCACATAATTTGACATAGCACAGTGTTCTTACCTGTGCTTCAGACACAGCTGTGTTTGAATCTGTTTATTCTAAGCCACCAAATCATCATCCATCTACAAGTTAGGGGGGTTGTTTTTCATTCATTCTTTACGTGAATAGTTGGGATCTCCATAATGTAACCTTGACTCTATGATTTTAAAAAGTGTCTTGTAAAAAAGCTCTTTTGAAATGAAATATCACATTTGTCATTAGTCTCGGTGACATTTGTCTGACTTTTTGAAAAAATCAGTTTGATCAGGTGATACAAATATGCTGTACAAGTATACCAAATTAGTTTTGACTATGGTCCTTTGGTCTAATTTATTTTTGAATAAATTATGTAATTGAGGACATGTCCCATACTATAAATGTCTATGTGAAAAAAGAAGTATGAAGTGATTTCCTTAAGGAGTTAACTTTAGGTTTAAGGAAGGAGTGCCTTATATTTGGGTATATACAGTTACACATCTTAGCACATTTTCATATTTTATTGAATTGATTGAAATGATACTTAGCAGCTATTTAGATAAAAATCAAAACAGAATTGATACTATACTAAGGTTCACAAGTATAAATGATATAAATTTATAAACCAGTGTATATTGGGGAGAGTTTTAAGTTCTAGATGGATCAGAACAAGTGAGAATGGCTTAATGTTGAAATATTTGTGAATATTATTAACACATGGCTGTTTTGAGGGCTGGGGATGTAGCTCAGTAGTAGGGCACTTGCACAAAACACTAGGTTCAGTCCCCAATATTGCAAAAAATAAAAGAAAAAATGACAAATGGCTGTTTTGATTTTAGATAATATTCATTTGTCTACTTAAAATGAATTCTGTGGAATATTCATTCATTGAGCTGTTCTAAGAAAAATATTCCATGGTCAAATAAAGGTAGAAAAGTCTGTATACTAGTTTCCTTTTTGGATATTTAAAATACTCATTAGCCTATTAGAGGCTCTAAGGTCCTTCAGAAAGTAATTTATTTTCAGTCCAGTATTTCCCAAACAGGTTTCACTATGGAACTCTTTTAACAAAGCAATTATTAATAGTTTATAGAAATAAAAATCTGTGGCACTCAGGTCTGTCTCTTTGTTTATCTCTAACTCAAGAAAATGGGGAGATGGAGAAATGGGGAGAGAAGATGCCTCAGAGAACCTGGGAGACATCTCCATCATCTTGAGGGAATAAATATAGTCACTTTAAAATACAGCTAGGAGGGGCTGGGGTTGTGGCTCGTGGTGGAGCGCTTGCCTTGCACATGTGAGGCACTGGGTTGGATCCTCAGCATTATGTAAGATAAATAAATAAAATAAAAGTATTTGTTCATCCAGAACTAAAAAAAAAAAAAAAAATTAAAAAGAATACAGCTAGGAGGAAGAGCAATGTACAAAGTGTCATATCAGGGGGATCTCATAATTTGGTGTGTTCCTCAAGGCATTTGGTGTGCTTGAGCAGACTGTCCTGTGCCTGAGGACCCACCTGGAAAACCCTGGATCTCCTTCCTGATAAGGGAGATGGATCAGTGCAGCCCCATTACTGCTGAGAGTGTGGGCTGCCTCGAAGTGGGCACTGGTGGTAACTGAGGGAGGGCTCCTAGGGTGCCATGGGGTGACATGATTCAAATGATGTATTACCTCAGTAATAGACGTCACCAGGTGGGAGTGGCAGGAGCACAGTTTTAGCCAGGAAGGGTAACTGTCCCCAGTTTTCCAAATGGAGGAGCAAGATGAAAGAGAGGGGAGTGGCTCCATGGGACAACCAAGAGGAAGGCTCAAACAGTGCACAGGATGCCTGGTGAGACACAGAGGCCAATCCTGAGCAGAAAGGAAGGTGCTGTGAACTGCATAAGCTGGATCCTGCAGCTGCGTGTGTTTCTTTAGGTCACTCTGAAACTAGTACCTAAGGCAGAAGTCCCCATAGTACATGGGTGGATCATGAGACTTTGGGTCACCTTTAGAAAAAAAAAAAACAAAAAAACAGATTACTGAGTAGCCCTTGGAGATCTGGAATTAGGAAAGACCATGCCTGAGTTGATTTTCCACAATCTCCACAGGTGATTCTCAGTGCTTCCAGATTGAGTGACCCACTCCTGTCTAGAAGTACACATTTTCCACTGGAAATATTTCTTGAATTTAATTTCCTGTTGTGAAGTGAAATCGGAGAAGTTAAAATATATTCTCCCAAACTCATAGTCACTCATGGTTTATTAAATGCAGAAGTCTTAAAATTATCCAACGGTTGCTAATGAACGGTTTAAAGACTCTGCCTGTAGACCTGAGTTCTCCCTGTTCTTCTCCACCCCTTTCCATTTTCTGTTTCCTTGTCTGTATAGTATTTTCCCAGTCCTCACCTGCTCAAGCCAGCTCGTGTCTGCAGGGATCTTTGCCTCTTGAACTCTTTCAGCTAGACTACTCTGAAATAAAATGCTTGCCAATTTGTGATTTTTATTTTTTACTCTTGCTGGATACTTATTATGTAATCTTACCCTCCTTGTTTCTGAGCCAGCTGACTAGAAATGACCAGGGGGTACTTTTCCGTTTTTAATGATAACTTTGATGACACCAGAGAGCCAGACTCTATCATCAGAGGTCATTTCATGCATGTCTCACTCAGACCATCAGGGACCCACTGCAAACTGCATACTTCCAATCAGCCTGCTTTATGGTAGTTCCTTTTTAGATGTCATTTGCAATAGACAATGGTCTGATTTGTTCTGTGCCATTTTGCAGCAAGTTGGGGCAAGAGACTGTGCCTCAATTTCCCCATTTGGAAAACGAAGGTGATAACGCAATATTACAAAATGCAAACTGTTTTGCAAAGACGTTTGTAATGCAAGTGCGGCTTATTCAAGTCTAACTAACCCTAAGTGTGTTCATCATTTTAAATGGAAACTTGCAAAGAACAATTTGATAGTAACTGCATTTTCAATGAGCGAATTGTGGTCACAGTTCATAAAATAGTCCTGCACCACTTGGGTCGTTTTCTGCAGAATTTGTAAACTGAAGGGATGGAATGCTCTCTGCTGTGTAAATTCTGCATCTGCTATTTCTTACAACTGTTTTCCCTAGGGCTTGAGTGACCGAAGCTGAGGAGTTAGTAGAGAAAACAGGTGTTCCTGTTCAAAGGAGGAAGTAAGTGTATTTATGAAAATGGTCTCCCCACCAGCCCTTCCCCTCTCTAAGAGAGATTCATGATCCAGGCATCCCTGGGGGCAGCACCAACCAGTAAAACCCTGGCTCCTTGCATGGACTTTCCACTTTTAGCTTGGCAAATTCAGGATGGAAGATTGAGCCCGTTTGCAGGATGAGAGATGCATGCCTGTTCCCTGTGGGATACAGGAGTTTGTTTGGTTTCAGCTGGTTGAGATGTTGCCAGTTAGAATAAGAGGGTGGCTTGCCTGGGTGCACATCTTCGAAACCCGAACCCTCAAGTTGCTTGTTGGTGAGTAGGGCAGACGAAGAAAACTGCGTTTCATTTCACTTTGAAGGTTTTCTGCAAGAATCTAGGGCTGTACAGAATGGAAAGCCAGGGCTAAAACCCTCAAAAGATGCTGCTCAGGCCAAACCTGAAGGTCAAACCTTGAAGACAATAGGATCCAAGTTCTAGCTGCTTTTCAAGCTTTCAGGTTTGGAAAATTGGATTTTGTCAGAACCTAGGAACTCTTGAGGGGCTAACTATGTCATGCCCACAAAACTTGAAAGAGATTATACAAACCAAAGGGGTGATGATTTGACTCACACTGAGAAACTATCTGTCAAATTGCCTGGACACTCTTGTTGGCTTGATGGAATATTTGTATTAATTTCTAACAACATAATGGTCAAGTACTCCAGACATTTATACCTACTTTCCTACTCTCTGTAGGAAGGCCAAAGAGGGAGCTAAAATACAATCAGAAGGTTGCAGATGGAGCTTAGAGAGTGAGTTCGTTCATATCAACATCAAGTGCATCAAGCCATATCCCTGGACGTGTCCACTCACAGCAAGCAGACTGGATGTTTGAACCAGGAGCTCCAAGCCCCTTCCCTGGGTGGTGCTGAAAGCCTCCTGATACATCAATATTATCTTATTTTCCCCTGTGTGCTAATGACTAATTCTCCCTGGGTGAGAGACACCCAGTGTTTCTCCAATGTATCCTCTGGTTCACTAGGCCCATCAGATTCTTTGAAGAAAAGAGGTTCGGAAGTTGAAAAATTCCACACTCTATGTAGTATCCTCATTCTGTGGATTTATCATGTTCATTAGCACATTAATGTTCTGAGAAAATCTTTTTAACTTTGTTTACTCTCATGTTTTTCACATGTACTTAATCAAAGAGTTATCTTTCTGTGGAATGTCTACTAGTAACCCAAAAAACTAGTTGCTCCAGGGAATACTTGGGGAAATGCCAAGACAAGTTGAGCACCCCTTAGCTGAAAAATCTGAAATCCAAAATGCTCTAAAATTCAAAACCTCTTGAGTGCCAACATGACAGTGCAAGTGGAAATTCCACACCTGACCTCATATGTTAGGTCACTGTCAAAATGCAGATGCACTCACATAGTGTAATAAAATTACCTTTAGGCCATGCATATAGGGTACATATGAAACATAAGTGAATTTTATGTTTAGTCTTGAGTCCTATCCTCAGAGTATCTCATTCGGTTGTAAATATTCTATAACCTGAAAAACAAAAACAAAAACAAAAACATGGAAACTCTTAAAGTCCTAAGTATTTCAGAAATCTGTATCAAAGATGCAGAAAGCCATGGGTATCACCGACTGAGCATTAGGCAAGCTCTTATTCTTCCTGGATTTTGCCTAGGTGACAGACACTCATGAGAGTTTTGTGACTGCCTCACTATCATCTCCAGGTCCTGCCAATAATGATAGAAAACAAAGAGAAACAAAGGAAGCAGGTTGGATTTAAAGAAAGGTAAATTGGTCCTAGGGTGAAATAAGTTCCAGGAGCTTAGGCTAGCTGGCCTCTAAGTTTCCTTTTAGTCTTCAATATCCACAGAAATCAAGACTAGGGGAAAGAGCACTTCTTTATTGGATTTCTATTCTTTTTTCCTCACTAGCAAATGGAGAAAAATAAAGCAATTTTGAGAAATAGCAACAGTGAAGAGTTTCTAAAAAACTGCATTTGTCTTTGTGAGTTCTTATCTGCAATGGATTTTAAGCCTTAGCAGGTGACATTGTGGAGAAAGGGCAGACTTGACATCAGGAGGCCTGGGTTCTAACACCAACACTGCCCCAGTGTTACCTTGGGCAAATGACTTCTAGCTCTTTGAGCTTCATATTCTTCTTCAATTCACAATGTCATTGTAAGAATTACTTGGTGACATCAATAAGCTGTAAGTCCTATACTAAGTATTTATATATATCTTATATATATATATATTTAACTTTCCTAAGCAAAGTCTAAGTAGTAGGTACAACAGAAACAAAAATGAAGGCTTAGAGAAATAAATGGCCTGCTCAAGGACATGTGGTTAGGTGGTAAGAGCTGGAATCCACTTCTGTTTGATTCCAAAGTCCACTTTTTTTGCTATGCTCCTACATGCACAAGCCCAGGGTTTAGCCGTAAGTAGTTAATACAGGTTTTAAAATATAATTGGCTTTTTTTTCCCTTAACATAATTAGCACATAGTCAAATGACTGGGCTGATTCATGTCAAGTATGAAACTGTGGAAATAGGCAGCGGATGACCAACCAGGAAGAAAAATCTTAAATCTTTGGTAATTGTTGAGTACAGAGCTGTTTGGGTTTTGTTTTTGTTCATATACTATTACACTACACTGAATACTCCTTTTTTTTTTTTTTCTTTTGGTATTGGGGATTGAACTCAGGGGCACTCGACCTCTGGGCCACATTCCCAGCCCTTTTTTGTATTTTATTAGAGACAGGGTCTCACTGAGTTGCGAAGTGCCTCACCATTGCTGAGGCTGGTTTTGAACTCTCCATCCTCCTGCCTCAGCCTCCCACGTGCTGGGATTACAGGTGTGTGCCACCGTGCCTTGCTTGAATGCTCCATTCTGGCAGACTGTGTCATATTTTATAGTGACAGTTGACACTGTGGAAAAAGGCCACCTAACCTGTTGGTGATTCCCCACATTATAAGACTTACCTTTTTAAGGTAGAACTCAGAAACCATATATCTCAGATTTCTTTGTGGCCAAGGGGCAGGCCTGTGACTTTGGCTCTGTGACCACACAGCCCATACAAGGTGGATTTGGAAGTGAGACTTGTGAGGTGATGGCTGCACAAAGGGAATCAATCTTCTGCAAGGGGTGGTGGAGGAAATAGTAGGATTAGGGAGAGTGGTAGTCCCCAGGGTCACAGGCACTGAGTATGGGTGCTGAGTGTTTCCCTTAGGGAAGCCTCTGTACTGTAGCTCAGCAACCTTGCTGGCTGTGTAGCTTTAGGGTTTGGCTTGCTGGTTCTTCTGGAAAGTCTTGAGCTACCTAATACTATTTAATGAGTTCCTTTTTCCACTTAAACTTGCCAGAGTGAATTTTGTTGTTTGTAACCCCAAATCTTCACTGATAAACTTGTTCGGTTGCATTGCTCAGCACACACTCAACAAACGCTGAATGCATAAATGGAGGGCAATTGTGGAACTGGTGATTTTGTGTGTGTGTGTGTGTGTGTCTGCTGATATATGTCAGTTTTTCTGCATTGATCTTGATCTCTCCTAAGTTGTATCTAGGGGTCTGCTATGTGGGAATTTTTAGTTCTAACTTTTTAAACAACAGGAGCACTGTAAATGTTAATATGTCCCTTTACCTTGCTTTGGGCGGCTGTTAATGAAGATACATGGATACATTCATACCAATTTCACTCCTCTGTAATCAAGTGGGCAGGTTTTCTTCACTTCTACTTGTCAGAAGGAAATTTGCCATAATATATGAGGCCTCAGCTCAACTCTTACATTAAAGCTGACATCGCTCTGGTGATCTGCTTGCAGATTGCCACATCCTTTGAGAGACATTAAACTGTGAGTCTCAGAATACAACGGAAACAGTTTTTTTAAATCTTACCCCTTTTATTTTGTATTTTAATATGTATATATGTGTGTGTGTATGTGTATATATATATATATATATGTGTGTGTGTATATATATATATATATATATACTTTTTTTTTTTACTATTTTCAAGGAGTTATTCAGAATTTACTTCAATTTAGTATTATGTATTATGGTAGTTAATTCAGTGATTAATTCAGGAACACCAGATTCTGGCTTGCTGTTCATTTTGCAGGTTCTAGAAAGCTCCAAAGAACAAAGTTTTACACCTAACATAAAAGATTCATCAAGCTGGGCGTGGTGGCACACCCCTGTAATCCCAGTACTTGGGAGGCTGAAGCAGGAGGATCATGAGTTCAAAGCCAGCCTCAGCAATGGCGAGGCACTTAGCAACTCAGTGAGACCCTGTCTCTAATAAAATACAAAAAATGGGCTGGGGATGTGGCCCAGCGGTTGAGTGCCCCTGAGTTCAATCGCCAGTACCAAAAAAAAAAAAAAAAAAAAAAAAAAAAGATTCATCAGAGAAATTGTATTACAGGGCAAATCTATATGTTGGGTCAAATTTTCCCTTAACAATTTTGCACTTCTCTTTGAGTATCTATTGGCTTCTCCCCTACATCCCCTGACCCCCATTGCCTTCTTGAAGAATTAGTTCTGAGTAGAAATGCCATAAAAATGCCAAAAAAATTTGGAATTCTACTTGGAAAGAGATGTAAATGGGCCAGTGAGTAACACAGGACAGTAGAGGACCAAAAGAGAGACTGATCTCCCAAGAGGGAGCCACCCATTCCTGCTCTGGTATCTACTAAGTATACTTTGTATACAAACAGTGTTATCTGAAAGGAGGCTGTATGTGTGTATTATGAATTGTAAATGCAATCTACTATTACAAATACAACAACATTGAATAAAAGAAAAAAAAAAAAAAAGCATAACACCCGTGTCCTTTTCCAAGAGAAATGTCTCTACCCTGGAGTTTTAAAATCACCTGCTTTATATTTTTTTCTTGGGTTCAAACTGATTTTAATTATGGGCAATTTCACCAAATAAAACTAGCACATATGAAGTTGTTTGATGGAAGTGACTTTTTTTCCCTAGAGAGTAAAAGAGAACTGATTACCTTGTAATCACACATTAAGATGCTCTTAAGGGATGAGCTTATCTGGAAACAGGATGTTGGAAAGATAATGTTGACACTCCATTTTAATCCCACCCCCAGCAGAGGCAAGCTTTTGTGCCACTTATCTTTGTCAAGAATTTAGGATGAAATGTGCAAGAAACAGATTTTTGTGTTTTAAAACAACAGCTGCTAAGCAACTACTATTACGGGCCTTTTGTTACCAAGTTTTAGGCAGATAGGGGCCAGATGGGTATTTACAGGAGCTCTCCCATTTAGTAATCCTACAAGGGAAGTGTGATGGAAATCGTGTATGACTGCGCTTATAAAATAAATGCAATGGAAATAAATACTAACATATAATACTTCTTTCGTGGCATGTCTGAGTTAAATTTTTGCTACTTAGTTATTTCTTTGCCTTTCACCTCTGGAAGATGCCTATACTGGACAACAGTTGTCATAGAAACCACTTAATTTAGAAGAAGGCAGCTGATATTTAGGGTTGGCAATAGAAGATGTTCATTTCATCTATCACGACTCAAAAAAACAGAGGAAACTGCTTTACCAAAATAATATTAATCTTTGTTTTACAAAAGCATGTTCTTTTAGCAAGGATGAGTATTTTTGCCCTGTGGGAAGGAAAGAGGTAGGATTTTTTTTTTTTTTTTTTTTTTTTTTTGAGGCATTGAGTGTCTACACCTAATTTAATTTTTGTAAAAAAACAAAAACAAAACATGATTTAAGGAATCAGACTGGGGTATGTACAATACCCAAAAGTGCTTGACATGATGTATGGAAGTACTAAAATTTCCAACTTTGCAATTTTCTATCAGGATTCTGCTCTGTGTTCTCCCTTAAAACTTGAGGTCTGTAAAGCTCAGGAAACAATCTCAAGAATTAATAAATAGGATGACATCAAAGTAAACAGCTTCTGTACAGCAAAGGAAACAACAGCGTGAAAAGAGAACCTATGGAATGGGAGAAAATCCTTGCTAGCTCCTCTTCCGACAGAAGATTAATATTCAGAATATGTAAAGAACTCAAAAAACTTACTACCAGAAAAACAAATAATCCAAATCAATTAATGGGCAAATGACTAAATAGATACTTCTCAAGGGAAGAAATACAAATGGCCAACAAATATATGAAAAAATGTTCAACATAATCTTTAGCAATCAGGTATATGCAAATCATAACTACTCTAAGATTTCATCTTACTCCAGGTAGAATGGTAATGATCAAGAATACAAACACCAGTAATGCTGGAGAGGATGTGGAGAAAAGGGAACACTTTTACAATTTGGTAGGACTGTAAATTAGAACAACCACTAGTAAAATCAGCATGGAGGTTCCTCAAAAAACTGGGCATGTAACTACCAAACGACCCAGCTGTATCACTCCTCAGTATTTGTCTTGAATTAAAATCATCATACTGCAGTGACACATGCAAGGTATAATTAGATAAGCTCAATGGGAAATTATGCAGGGATTTACTGGGCTGCCACTTGAGGTGTATCTGTAAATTTTAGGATCTATTAAGCCTGGCTGAATCCTGGTATCTGATAGTTGCTTTCAAATGGAAGACACCACATATCTGAACATATTTTCAGGTTCCTGTTGTCACCATAAGCCTTTGACACTTACATACACACACATGCTTTTTCATCTTGTGCTATTTCTGCTGTGGCCTGAAGGGTGGGAAGAGAAATCGTTATTCAGTTTTGTCAAATAGTGAAATCACTGTAAGGTTGCTAGTCAATGTAAACACATTCTCCAATGGCCAGGAAAGTTTTGCCTTTGTTGGAGCTGTGAGATATCAACTTGCAGAGTTTTGCCAGGAATCAATCAGCAGGGTAGGGGACAAGCCACAACTACAGCTGTCCCAAAGGGAACAGTTCTTGTCCTTATCATAACACACCAGGGCTGGTGGCTTTCTTCCATTATTCCTTATTTCTCCACCAAAAACCTAGTTAGTTCTTCTCTGTGTTCATGTATGTGTGTGTGTGTGTGTGTGTGTGTGTGTGTGTGTGTATGGCACTGGCTGCAATGTCTGCCTTTTAATAATATTTTCACCAATATGGTCTGCTCAGTTACTGCACTATAAGCCTCCATACAGCAAGCTTCATGCCTTTTTCACTCTCAAAGACCCAACACAGTCAGTCCTTTGTACATAAAGGCACCAATCTGTGCACCATTGTTCAGTGATGAGGTTTTCAGTCTTTGGTTACTCTGAATGTTGACCAGAAGGTACATACAACAGAGCCCCTGGAAGGTAGAGGATGGATCTGAGTGTTTTAGAGAATCTGCTGTATTTCACTTTACACTCAAACCCTGCCTCCAATCTCAAACCCTGGGACTTTGTTCTTTTGCAAAGAGTTTTCTCACCTTTGTCACTATTAAAACATTGCAAGGGATGTATATTAAAAAAAAAAAAACTCTGAGACATGTTTAGTATTAATACTGGGAAACTTTAGATAGGGTAAAGGGGAGGGAGGGAAAAGGAGGGGACATTGGGGGTAGGAAAGATGGTGGAATGAGATGGACATTATTACCCTAAGTACACATGTGAAGACATGAATGGTGTGACTCTACTTTCTGAACAGAGTCATGAAAAATTGTGCTCTATGTGTGTACTATGAGTTGAAATGCATTCTGCTTTCATGCACAACAAAGTAGAACAAATAAAATTTTAAAAAAATATTAATAATGGGAAAGGAACAGCTATTATGAGAATCTGGTTATAGACAGCATGTGGGATGACTTTTACTTATCTGTAATCTCAAAGGATGAGAAAAGAACTGTTGCAAGGAATTGCAAGCATTTCTGTTATTCTTTTAAAGAAACTGTTGTATTCTAAACACCGCAGAGGAGCCTCACATAGGGTGCTTCTTACATCAGTTGGGGAGTCTGACTGATATAATCAGTACAGTATTCTCTGTTCCTGTTAGGAGTGCAACAGGAAGATGCCTTTTGGGTAGAACCTGGAGGTTTTTTTAAGTTTTGATTTACCTAGGGAATATCTTTAATAGCTTAAGTAAGCTGGAAAGTGACTTAAAAATGCCTGGAGAATTTATTTCAAAATAGGTGGACAAGCAAATTTTGCTTGAATTAGCTCATTCCAACAATTGTTTATTTGCTGAATTCCATAAGGCTTTCAGATGCTGACTATTTTCTACAGAAAACAATAAAAAATGACCATTCTTTATACTTCAGTACCTAGAAGAGATTTGTTCAATAGACACATATTTATTTCAAAGTCCAAAATGTGGGTAAAGAATCATTAAAAACCATGTCTAAAACTTCCTTCACTTTTTATTTTCTATAACCCACGAGAAGGAAAAAAAAATTGCAAGTTTGGGGATTTTCTGACCATTTGAATAGGAAGATGAAGCCTGAGAGCTAGGCGACTATTGCCTCTGTCTACTTTATATTTTGAGCAGGATGCTCACCTCACATCAAATTACTCAGGCAGTGGTTCTGCTTCTCTGAGGAGAGCGATTGCATCACTGAGTGTGTTTCTTATTTTGGCCCATAGACTATTTAAACAAATTTTAGTTTCTTTCCACTCTTGCATGTGCTTTGATTTTTGGCTCGAGTTTATGTGCAGTTACTAAATTGTAACCGTGATTTTGTCCCTTTTGATAGGCTGTCAGCTTTGTTCATATGAATAGCATTGCTTTGGAGGAAGAATTTTTGAACTTTTCAGATTGCCATCCCTGTTTTGCAGTTCCAAGACCCCCTTAAAGGGCACTTCATGTGCTCTTAGAGATTTGTTTAGGAAGGGGCATTTGGAGAGAGAAAAAAGGAGAATGAGATCAGATAGAACTGATAAACAATAACACAGAATACCTAATAATAACACAAAACACCTTAATTTTTCAGCAGGTCTTTGTCACTTTAACAAAAAAAAAAAAAAAAAAAAAAAAGATACTTTTTTTTTTTTTTTTTTTAAAGAGGAAAATCTTGATTGAACTAAATAACATATTGAATCTATCCCAATTAGCTTCTGATTGACTTTTCTTTATCTTTTAGAACTCTCCCCATCCCACCCCTTGGCCTCTCAATTAAACTATCATTTTTCAAAGGAGAAATATAGAACAACCCTTTGTATTTTTGTAAAGTTTTGTAAGAAATTATCAGAATGGGGGTGGGCTGCTCACAAACCGTGGAAGAAAATGAACTGGTAAATTAAAATGGAGGAGAGTGGTATTTCACAAACGTGGAAAGAAAATGAACTGGTAAATTAAAATGGAGGAGAGTGGTAATTTCTGAATATGGAATTTGGTTTTATTCTTCCGAACATAGCATGACAAATTGAACTTTTAAATGTGTGTTCTATATAAAATGGCTAAATAGATTATGGTGCATCTGCATTATGGAATATTATGCAGCATTTGAAGAATAATTTGAATATATTGAATCAGGGTTAGCAAATTCAGAGGTCTGAAAGACCAGGCTGGATGGAGTAAGGGAGCTTTTGGTGCCCTGGGCACTAGGGGCCCTGCAGAGGTGGCAGCTACTATGTAGCTCCTTTTTCTTACCGGTTCCTAAGAGAAATGGTTAGGCCATTGCTGGATCTTTCATTTGTTTTAAAAGTGTGGTACAGGGGCTGGGGTTGTGGCTGAGCAGCAGAGCGCTCGCCTCACATGTGCGCGACCCAGGTTCGATCCTCAGCACCACGTAAACATAAATGCATTGCATTGTGTACAACTAAAGTAAATTAAAAAAAAAAAAAAGTGTGGTACAGCACAGTGATAGAGTGCATGCTTATTACATGAAAAGCACCAGAAGAGGGGGTAGAATATGAACTTTTCTATGCTGACAACAAATTCAAAACAATTTCAAAGGATTTGTGAACTGTGGGTTACTCTTGGTCGATATATACTGACCTGGAATGTCTGAGGAACGTTCTTAATAAAGAAAAACTTCACAGAGTAACACATATAGTATGATCTCACTTAGTACAATTAAATAAAACAAGACACCCTCCTCAATTATATATGGGCATATGTATACTTATGCTTGTAGATGCTTACAAATAGACCCATAAAATAGTCTCCAAATTGCTGTCCATAGTTACCACTGAAAAGGGCAACATATGTGTGTGCTTTAGGGGAAGGGGAGCAGTTAAGGGAGGTTTATGCTATTGTTTTCCTTACTTTTGTGTTGTTGATATTTAAATAAATACTAAGAATCTTTTCCTATATCAGTTATAAGACATGAATAGTATGAATATACTTCGTATACAAACAGTGTTATGTAAAAAGGTGCTCTATATGTACTATGAATTGTAATGCATGCTATTGTTATAAATACAACTTTGAATTAAAAAAATACTGTTTAAAACTGGGTTTTAGTGTTCAATTACCAAACTATTTTTTTCTTTTTCACTTTTCTTATAAAGTCCCTTTTTAGGATTAGGATGTAGACCATAAAATAAGTTTAAAGAATAAAAACATTTTGGGAAGTATTTGCCTCATAGACTGAGTACAGTCTGAGTCATACTAATGATAGGACATTGATAAACTCTCAAAAGTCATTGCTGAATTTAGAGCATGTTCAGATACTGCTTTAATAGACTCGGTTTTATGATTCTAAAGAAATACCAGAGACAATACGCCTAACAGAAGAAAAAGTAAGCTCCAATTTCCAACATGTCGGATTAGGCCCCAAGTTCCTTAATAAGCAATCCTGAGCAAGAAAAGTGAAGCAGGGGGCATCACCATACCGGACTTTAAATTATACTATAGAGCAATAGTAACAAAAACAGCATGGTATTGGCACCAAAACAGACTGGTGGACCAATGGTACAGAATTGAGGATACAGAGACTAATACATTTCTTAAATGGAGAAAAATTGAAAGCATTCCCTCTAAAAACTGGAACAAGACAGGGATGCCCCCTTTCACCACTGCTATTTAACATAGTACTGGAAACTCTGGCCAGAGCAATTAGACAGACAAAAGAAATTAAAGGGATCAAGATAGGAAAAGAAGAGCTCAAATTAGCACTATTTGCTGATGACATGATAATCTACCTAGAAGACCCAAAAAAACTCTACCAGAAAACTTTTACAACTAGTAAACAAATTTGGCAAAGTTGCAGGATACAAAATTAATACACATAAGTCAAAGGCATTTATGTACATCAACAACAAAGACTCTGAAAGGGAAATGATGAAAAATACCCCATTTACAATAGCATCAAAAAAAAAAAAAAAAAAACAAAAAAAAAAAACCTGGGAATCAACCTAACGAAAGAGGTGAAAGACCTCTATAACGAAAACTATAGAACACTAAAGAAAGAAATCGTAGAAGACCTCAGAAGATGGAAAGACCTACCTTGCTCTTGGATAGGTAGAATTAATATTGTCAAAATGTCCATATTACCAAAAGCATTATACAGATTTAATGCAATTCCAATCAAAATCCCAATGTCATTCTTCAAAGAAATAGAAAAAGCAGTCATGAAATTCATCTGGAAAAATAAGAGACCCAGAATAGCCAAAGCAATCCTGAGCAAGAAAAGTGAAGCAGGGGGCATCACCATACCGGACTTTAAATTATACTATAGAGCAATAGTAACAAAAACAGCATGGTATTGGCACCAAAAGAGACTGGTGGACCAATGGTACAGAATTGAGGATACAGAGACTAATACATATAATTACAGCTATCTTATATTAGACAAAGGCGCCAAAAATGTACAGTGGAGAAAGGATAGCCTCTTCAACAAATGGTGCTGGGAAAACTGGAAATCCATATGCAACAAAATGAAATTAAACCTTTATCTCTCACCATGCACAAAACTCAATTCAAAGTGGATCAAGGACCTAGGAATTAGAACAGAGACAATACGCCTAATAGAAAAAGTAAGCTCCAATTTCCAACATGTTGGATTAGGCCCCAAGTTCCTTAATAAGAATCCTGTAGCGCAAGAATTACTACCAAGAATTAATGAATGGGATAGATTTAAACTAAAAAGCTTCTTTTCAGCAAAAGAAACAATCAGTGAGGTGAATAGAGAGCCAACTAATTGGGAACAAATATTTAATACATGCACATCAGGTAGAGCACTAATCTCTAGCATATATAAAGAACACAAAAAACTTTACACTAAAAAAACAAATAACCCAATCAATAAATGGGCTAAGGAATTGAAAAGACACTTCTCAGAAGAAGATACACGATTAATCAACAAATACATGAAAAAATGCTCAACATCGCTGGCAATTAGAGAAATGCAAATCAAAACTACTCTAAGATTTCATTTCACTCCAGTCAGAATGGCAGCTATCAAGAACACAAGCAACAATAAATGTTGGAGAGGATGTGGGGAAAAAGGCACACTCATACATTGCTGGTGGGACTGCAAAATGGTGCCACCGTTATGGAAAGCAGTATGGAGATTTCTTGGAAAACTGGGAATGGAACCATCCTATGACCCAGCCATCCCACTCCTGGGTCTATTCCCAAAGGACTTAAAAACAGCATATTACAGTGACACAGCTATCTCAATGTTTGTAGCTGCGCAATTCACAATAGCTAGGTTGTGGAACCAACCTAGATGTCCCTCAGTAAATGAGTGGATTAAGAAAATGTGGTATATACGCACAATGGAATTTTACTCAGCAATAAAAGAAAACAAATTAATGGCATTTGCAGGTAAATGGATGAAGTTGGAAGACATAATGCTAAGTGAAGTTAGTCAATCTCAAAAATCCAAGTACCAAATGTTCTCTCTTATATAAGGAGGCTATTTCAAAGTATAAATTAAAAAAAGAATCCTGTAGCGCAAGAATTACTACCAAGAATTAATGAATGGATAGATTTAAACTAAAAAGCTTCTTTTCAGCAAAAGAAACAATCAGTGAGGTGAATAGAGAGCCAACTAATTGGAACAAATATTTAATACATGCACATCAGGTAGAGCACTAATCTCTAGCATATATAAAGAACTCAAAAAACTTTACACTAAAAAAACAAATAACCCAATCAATAAATGGGCTAAGGAATTGAAAAGACACTTCTCAGAAGAAGATACACGATTAATCAACAAATACATGAAAAAATGCTCAACATCGCTGGCAATTAGAGAAATGCAAATCAAAACTACTCTAAGATTTCATTTCACTCCAGTCAGAATGGCAGCTATCAAGAACACAAGCAACAATAAATGTTGGAGAGGATGTGGGGAAAAAGGCACACTCATACATTGCTGGTGGGACTGCAAAATGGTGCCACCGTTATGGAAAGCAGTATGGAGATTTCTTGGAAAACTGGGAATGGAACCATCCTATGACCCAGCCATCCCACTCCTGGGTCTATTCCCAAAGGACTTAAAAACAGCATATTACAGTGACACAGCTATCTCAATGTTTGTAGCTGCGCAATTCACAATAGCTAGGTTGTGGAACCAACCTAGATGTCCCTCAGTAAATGAGTGGATTAAGAAAATGTGGTATATACGCACAATGGAATTTTACTCAGCAATAAAAGAAAACAAATTAATGGCATTTGCAGGTAAATGGATGAAGTTGGAAGACATAATGCTAAGTGAAGTTAGTCAATCTCAAAAATCCAAGTACCAAATGTTCTCTCTTATATAAGGAGGCTATTTCAAAGTATTGTTGGATGGGGGTACATAGGAGGATTAGAGGAACACTAGAATGGTCAAGGGAAGGGAGGGTAAGGGAGGGAGCAAGAGGGGAGGGGGGGGAGAAAAAAAAAAGGTGGTTGAATGAGATGGATATCATTTTCCTTAATGCATGATTGAAGACCTGAATTGTACGAATATACTTTGTATACAAACAGTTATATGTAAAAAGATACTAAATATATGCACTATGAGTTGTACATATTAAAAATTATAAAAATAAAATTAAAAAAAGAATCCTGTAGCACAAGAATTATTACCAAGAATTAATGAATGAGATAGATTTAAACTAAAAAGCTTCTTCTCAGCAAAAGAAACAATCAGTGAGGTGAATAGAGAGCTACCTAACTGCAACAAATATTTAATACGTGCACATCAGATAGAGCACTAATTTCTAGAATATATAAAGAACTCAAAAAACTTAACACCAAAAAAACAAATAGCCCAATCAATAAATGGGCTAAGGAATTGAAAAGACACTTCTCAGAAGAAGATACACAATTAATCAACAAATACATGAAAAAATGCTCAACATCGCTGGCAATTAGAGAAATGCAAATCAAAACTTCTCTAAGATTTCACTTCACTCCAGTCAGAATGGCAGCTATCAAGAACACAAACAACAATAAATGTTGGAGAGGATGTGGGGAAAAAGGCACACTCATACATTGCTGGTGGGACTGCAAAATGGTGCAACCGTTATGGAAAGCAGTATGGAGATTTCTGGGAAAACTGGGAATGGAACCACCCTATGACCCAGCCATCCCACTCCTGGGTCTATTCCCAAAGGACTTAAAAACAGCATATTACAGTGACACAGCCACTTCAATTTTTTTTTTTTTTTTTTTTTTTTTTTTTTTTGTGGTACCAGGGATTGAACTCAGGGACACTCGACCACTGGGCCACATCCCATGCCCCCCCCCCCTTTTTTTTGTATTTTATTTAGAGACAGGGTCTCACTGGGTTGCTAAGTGCCTCGCCATTGCTGAGGCTGGCTTTGAACTCGCGATCCTCCTGCCTCAGCCTCCCAAAGTGCTGGGATTATAGGTGTGCGCCACTGCACCCGGCTTCAATGTTTATAGCAGCACAATTCACAATAGCTAGGTTGTGGAACCAACCTAGATGTTCCTCAGTAGATGAGTGGATAAAGAAAATGTGGTATATATACAAAATGGAATTTTACTCAGCAATAAAAGAGAATAAAATAATGTCATTTGCAGGTAAATGGATGAAGTTGGAGAATATAATGCTAAGTGAAATTAGTCAATCTCAAAAATCCAAATACTGAATGTTTTCTCTGATATAAGGAGGCTAGTTCACAGTGTTGTTGGATGGGGGTACATAGGAGGATTAGAGGAACACTAGAATGGTCAAAGGAAAGGGAGGGAGCAAGGGGTGAGGGAGAGGGAGAAAAGAAAAAGAAAAAAAAAGGTGGCTGAATGAGATGGATATCATTATCCTAAATGCATGATTGAAGACCTGAATGGTTCAAATATACTTTGTATACAAACAGTTGTATGTAAAAAGATGCTATATATGTGCACTATGAATTGTAATTATTATAAATAAAAAATAAATTAAAAAAATAAAAAAGAAAAAAATTTAAAAAAAAAGAAATACCAGAACTGTTGATTCTTTTTTATCTTAATGTAAGTTTATTTTAAATGTACAGTATATTTGTGTTGTTTTCCACTGATAAATTGATAGTTCTTAAGCATGTGCTTGCCATTTTAATGGCTGATGCAATGCTATGGTAGTGATCTTTCTATTCTTTCAATGGTTAGAGGCTTCCCTTAAACACAGCTGTGTTGAGAATATGTCTTATTGATCAGCTATTAGAGGACTAACCATTGTAAGTCCATCCCTATTCCCAGAATAACAACTCCAAGTAAATAACCTGCTAGCTGTTAAGACATAATTGTACACAAAAGGCCTGTACATTGGAAAATTATTTAGCTGAAAAAGTTAATATTTATTTACTTGAATCTTCTACAAAGAAAAAGGGAGAAAAACAAAAAAAGAACAAACATGAAAGAGTCCCTTATCATTTAGATGAAAAATAGTTGGGAGAACAAAACCATTTATGTCTGATATGAGGTATATAAAATGGAAATACCAAATGTGTTTTCTTACCTCTCTGCATTTTGCAATTATCCATATGCTGCAGGGTTTAAAATTGAATGATTCATAGACAACATGGTGAAATGCTATGTAAGTTCATGCTGTATGTGAACTCTTGTAAATTGCAGTGCTGACATGAACTCAAAACCTTCACCATTCCAATTCATTGTTTGAAAACACATGTTTCAGTACCAGAGAGGCAAAGCCTCTTCAGACAAAGCGGCTGCTCTGAATCCACACTATTATTAGTGACTTAAAAAAAGAAAAGATCTTCTAACAGTTAAATATTTAAATAATTTTACCACCCATTCCTCCTGTTTCTTATGTTAGATTGTACTATGGAATTCCATTTAGACCTTTCTTTGGCAAAAAGGGGGGAAAAACATGAATGAAAGTATATACCATTCAAAAATATTAAAAATGATCTGGGGAAGAGATGGGAGGTTGTTTCACTACCCAGGGTTGACTGAATAAGCGGGAATAAAGGAACGTTGTTGTAGCATTTCATTATCCACTCCCCAGCCTAATGCAGTTGTGGGACTCTCGGTAAAACTGCCGTTTTATCTTAAATGAACGGCAGTATGTTGCAGTACTGAAGTGTTTCGAAAGAACAGTCACTCCATTATTTTTTCAGAGATTACCTGCTTCAAGTGAAACCTATACGGAATCCTTTCTGACCTGTTTGGTATTGTGATATTGATAACCAGCCACACTTTCCATCCCCTTATCTTGCCTTCTATGGGATAATCTTTTCTTCTGGATCTTAATTCTGCTAATAGCACCCTTGACTGGCTGCCAGACAACAAACACAGGCAGGTGAAAAATGAATGGCTCCAGCCTGACCGCTGATAACTTCCAAAGGCTTTTTATTCTCAGAATTCCCTCCAAAAAATACAAGATGACAGGATGCCTGTCAATCGCATGCCTCTCGTTCAGTTCTGCAGGCATCCACCCTCCTCCAAAGTCACCTCCCTTCTTACTGTTTATTCTTGAAAGGGAGCATTTCATTGGTCTCTGTTCTATTGCTTTTGTTTTTCTTTCCTTCAATGCATCTTTACTTTAAAACATCTAAAAAGTAATATATATGTGTTAAAAGCTAGAAAGCCTATAGGAGTTTATAAAGTAAAATGTTCTTTTCCTTCCTTATTCCTAATGGTTAATCATTGCAAACAGTTTGTGATTTCTTCTAGACCTTCTACATACACAGAAACATATAGATTTCTTTTTCTTTATCATGACAAAAGAAATGATACCAAGTTATTCATATTCTGTTACTATATCACAAAGACGCTTGTTCAGTACATAGCAATAATCTTTGTCCTCACTTGATGGCTTTAAGATACTTCATATTATATGTGTAACATATTACTTAATTATAAATTATTAACAAACATTTTATTGCTTCCAGTTTTTTTGTGTTTTACATGTGATACATTTCTAATGTCATTTTCTACTGCAGTTAACATTTCTGTATTTTCACAGTTGTACAAGAACTAATTCTATTTGCTTTTTTAAAATCCCCATAATTTTTTTGTATGTGTGTTTTCTGTGTGTGTGTGTGTGTGTGTGTGTGTGTGTGTGATTTAAAAAACCAGGAACCCATGACATTAGAGGTGAGTTTGGAGAAAGTAATTTCTCATATAACTGGTTAATGCATAGATTTACCTTCTGTGATTCTGAGGATCAGTGTAGTTTAAAATGAACAAAACAAATGTGTACCACAGATATGCAAAACAATTTTAGAAAAGAAAAAGAATTTCCTGATTTATTATCTGTGGAAATGAATTATACAACACTTAAAACAAAACAAAAACAGCAGTTCTTATTCTGTGAAATCAATTCGACTACCTTGTGTAGGACTTGAACTCTGAAAAGTGCTGAAAACAGCTTACTGCCTTCCCATCTCAAAAGGCTCTGGAAAGCCCATAGTGCAGGCAGCAGGGGCAAATAATAACTTGTTTGCTCTGGGGCACATTCTTTGTACTCCTAAAGGACTCTCGATGGTTCTGTGGCTCTCAGACCTTGGCAGTGTATCTCACAGTGTAGTGAAATCAATCTCAGAATAAGACTCATTTGGTACCAAAGGAGTGATTTAGGTGGAACATTTGAACATATGATTATAAGGTAAGTCCTACTAAGGGGGCCTGGCATGATTAGCTTTGCTGGAATATATAAAAGTATCAACTGTTCCTTCAGGGAAATCATTTTAATAGATAACAGCATGTTGTACAATGTTTCATCAGTGATATTTAGATCTAAATTAAGAGCAGTTGTGAGATGGGTTGGCGATTTTTCTTGTGATAAAAGGGAAATAGTTCAAGAAATATGGACCAGATGTTATCTTAATCCAGACCTCATGTAAAAAAGCACACTATGGAACAGTAATAATAGTTCATTCTACCTGTTTTTAATTTTTCTACTCTCAGACACCCCCTGTGAAAAATAGATTAAACCAACACATCATTTACGCATCAGCACTAGACTGGGGTTTACTCTGTGTGGAATGTACAGATTGAAGTTTGTAGCCATTGCTTTTTGATAAATGTTTTAAAATGCTCATTTGACAGTAGCATTTCAGAGGAAAAAACCTCCAGCCAGCCAATGGCTTAGAACAAAAGTTCACAGCGTGGGGATAACCCAGACTTCGATACAGATTCATTGCTCCTTGACTCTGATCTACAAAATCTGTGGTAAATTTATATAAAGTCAGTATCAGAAAAAAAAAATGGATGAAAGGAAACTTCTCCTGATCCTGAGATGTGCTTCTAGATCTTCCATATGCATCTATGTATGGTGTGTGCAACTCTTGAGGAAGGAAGTGTGGCTTGGTAGGTCTCCAGGGTGTGAGTCCCAGTGTCCTTTCTCGTGGGTGGGTGTGTGGAGTGGGTGTCGGGAGTCACCTTGCAGGAGTGTCTTCTCAGCCGTGCTTATCGTGGATGGCTTCATGTGCCTCTCACCTCACCTCATCGGCGTCTGGCGGGCTGGGTTAATTGTGGTGTTGTGGACAAGTCTGTGGGAGTTGTGACACGTGAGAGCTATTCTTGGGGTCTTTAGAGCAGAAATGGCTGCAGGGGCTGGCAGGTGGCCCAAGGTGAGCGAAGGTGGTGAAGTAAAGACCAGAAGGAGGAGTGCAGACTGTGGTAACCTGAAACACACATTTGAGGGTCCAAGGGCTGTCAGCTTCGATTTTTGTTAGCCTTCAGATATGCTGGCTAATGTTAATAGTTACTTGCATTTCTTCATTTCTTGATAAACTGAAAACCTCTGTTTTATGAATCTTGTTTATTGTGGTAAAATACACATAGCATAAAATGTACCATTTTAATCATTCTTTAAATTACGGTTTAGCGACATTAAGTACACTCACATCTCCAGAATTCTTTTTCACGGAAAAAACTAGAAACTTTGTACCTATTAAACACTAATTTCCCATTTTATCCTAATCCATTCCCAGTCCCTGGCACCTTCTATTCTACTTTCTATCTCTATGAATTTATGAGGCTAGGCACCACATGTATGTAGAATCATACAATATTTGACCTTGTGTGATTGGTTCACTTCACATAGACACTCTTCTCAAGGTTTGTCCATGTTGTAGCATGTATTAGAATTTTCTTCCTTTTTAAGGCTGAATAATATTCCATTATATTTATTTCATATTTCATTTTAGCTATTCATTCATCAGTGGATAATTGAATTGCTTTGACCTTTTAGCTATTGTAAATAATGGTGCTATGAATCTCCTGATTTTTCAACTGACTAGCCACATGAAGCATGTCTTCAGACTGCATTGAAGCCTTGGGTGACTAATTTGTAACGTGCCCTAGAGCACCAAATCAGCTTTTGCTGTAGTGGAATGTAGCCATGCACAGAAAGGGATACTATAGCAATAACTTAATGGAGTCCCCAGTGGTCCCAAAGAGTTAAATCAGACTGGAATTCTCTTCATGGGTATATTTTCCCAGAAGGAGAATTTGGCTCATTGTGATCCTGGCAGCCTCCAGAGCTTGTCTCCTTTCTGTTCTCTGGTACCAATGGCAGTTACTATGGGGAAGGAAAAGTTAGAATGACCCCTGTCGAAGCAGCGTTCATCCCATGAAAGATCCTTCAACCATGGGCGAAACCCTTCATTATTTTTTTTTTCCAGAAAAATCAATGCTCTTTTCCAAATGTGATATTTCCATTTTTACTTCACAACAGAGAAGTAAGACTGTGTAATAAGAAAAATGAGCCTTTAGGGGCCGCCCACACAACTCGACCTCGGCAGGGGGAGTTGTTCCAAACAGCTTCAATAGGGATTACAACTCAGGATTTACCTTTTAAAATAATTAACCTTCTGATCACCAGTGACAGTCTAAGGGCATTTTAATGGCCATTGTTGTTTTAATTGGAGTGACAGCCAAAGTTTTGGAAAACCACTTCTTATCAGAATCTAGGTAGAAATGTGATTTTTTTTTTTTTTTGTCATTCTGAAGAAATGGGAAGAAATGACTGCAAGTCTTCCTAGCTCTAAATTACTTACAAAGATAAATTCTGCACAGAATTACATCCCCAGGGTTGACCAAAAGAGCTAGCATACTGTGGGTGTTTGATAAATATTTGTAAATCCTGAATTTAACAACTGTATGCAATTATTATATAGGAAGCCACTAAAAGAGTTTCGAAAATGATGAAAACAAAACGTGAGATGAAAAGTACAGTTTATGTATTTTAAATAGTCTTCCTGAAATCTATATTTGTTTCTAAAACAAAGACTTCACAAAAATTAGCTCCTCATGTAAAAAAGACCCCGTCAGTAGTTGTAGCAGGACATACAGGTTAATATTGAAAGAGCGTTATTAGTAATGACCAAAGACCTTTAGCCTCCTGTCCAAAATTCTGTTTTACTGTATAGAATGAGAATGTAAACTCTATCATGTTGGGCTATTTAGTAACTTATTAGTGCATTCATCTTTTCATCATTTGACAGGTGGAAGTAGTAGTTCAGTTTTTAGTTTTAATTATAAGGGATTCCAGATGTAGAATGCTACACAAATTAAAACCAGAGCTCCTCATATGTCTTTTCAAAGTAGGCTGACTTCAAGGTATCTGCTTTTCATTTCAAAATGTTATTAAAGCTATTACTAAGAAATTCATAGTCTTAGCCTGTTCCAATAATTGACACCTTTAAATTGACTAAACAGATTTAGAGTGTGCAGAAAAGTAAATTTGTCTTAGAGAATGACCCCAATCATCTATTTCCATATAATGGACAAATCAGTGTCCTTGGAATTAGCTTGGGAGGTGATGAATTAAGCTGGAGAGTTCCCCTTGTCCCTCTTTCTCAGTTTTTCCTTTGTCTTTCTAACTAATCTTTACCTACAGATACTTGCAACTTAGGAAGGAAGATTTAGTGGTCTGGGTTAACTGAACTGTGTGGTTCCTCAATTTTGTTTTGCCCACCAGAACACGCAAAAACATTTTCGTGGAAACCAAACAACTGAAGCCAGAAATATTTTGTTTTTTATTTACTTTGATAAGGCAGTCTTGGGGGAAAGTCCTGGTTTACAACAACTTTCCAGTCACGGGTTTCTTAGCTGGCTATTCATTGTACCCCTACAAAAGTGGCTTCATAAAGAGCGGAGATTTTCGGTAATTAGAAGGATATCTGGCTGGGCTGATAAATTAGAGAAATAACTTGTTTGGTGTAAACCGAGCCTGTTTCTGAGGCAGAAATGTTAGGCTTTTATCCTCTGGAGTGTGATTGAAAGGGTGAGAAGTTAATTTGGCAGCCTCATGGTTTCATAATGTTTCTCCCCACCCCCTCCCTCCAGCCCCAGCGAAGCCTGGGGACTGCAGCGCTTTGCGCCTGCCCTCATACAAGGCAGGACCATGACCCGAAACGGAACCCTTCTCCCCAGGGCACATTCTGAGCAGCAACAGCTTGGCTCAAGTGTTTCTTATGAACAGCCGTCCTGAGCACTTGATCTAAATCATGCCATTTCCTTCACAGCATGGCACAGTTAACAAGTCAGTGCACCAACACAATCTACAGATGGCAGTTCAAAAGGTGCGGGTCCCCCCAGCAAGATAAAGGGCAGGCAGTTCCAGGGGGATGCTCATTATGGGAATGCAGCCGGGGGGCTCGGGAGGGGTGTGAGCGCCGAGCTGGGCTGCGGATGGCGGGGCGGGCTCGGGGAGGGGGCGCGTCAGAGCAACTCTGAAAAAGGCATGCGTGTCTTCGCAAATCAAGCCAGTGTTGGGAGAGACATGTTATTGAAGTAAAGTGCAAACAGCTTGCAGAGAAAGGCTGCATTCAGCCTTGGCTGCCTCCTTTCAGGGCCAGGAGACGAGCGAGGGTGGTGACAGGGTACAGCACTTACCTTGCTCCATTTATCTGCAACCCTGGCAAGTATAAGGCAATTTCCTGAGCAAAACCCCCAACATTAAAAGCGGTGGGGGGAACTCCCCGGCGAATGCACGAGTCCCCCTGACTCTGGGAGAGCGCCCTGCTCCGCAGAGAACCCGGGCCGCCTTCTCCGCTGGCCTGCGCTGCTCCGCAAATTACATTAGCGCTAATGTCCAGCGAAGAATCTATGAGACATATTGGGCCTTTAGACTTCAAAACAAGCCTAAATTGGAACCACATTGCAGGAATACTTCTTAGCTAACATTTATATTACTTCAGTTACCAAATCCAGACTAAGTCCCCCGACTCGGCGGGGGAGGACGTAATATATTAGGAAGTAAGAGGAGGGTGTTCTCTTCTGGCCCCCTTTTATAAAAATGTACAAAAACTTTCCTCGCACTAGCGAGGAAATGACTACAAGGCCCTAAAACGTGGATTTCCAGAGGCACATGGGGGGCCGCTCTCCGCCCAGGCCGGCCCCCCATCTGCGTGTCTGCCTGCCTTCAGGGGATAGCTTGAGTACCGCAGACTGGCTGCCTGGAGAAAGGCTCCCGTATCAGGCAGGTAATTATACACCTAGAGCGAGATTCCCCGGGTCTCGGTGAGTTGTCAGAGGATGAGATCTATCTCAGGAGACCCAATCAGCCCCTACTATACCGATCTTTGTAAGCAAATCTCTTTGGGAACGCAGGAGATGGTGCTTTACCACGAATTTCAGCGCTCAGGAGAAAGGAACGCAGCCGTGCTGTTTATTTCTGAGTTCTGCCAAAGCAGCCAGTGAAGATTTTTCCTTTCTGCACTTATTTTAATGTGAACATATTGAAATGGATAACATTCTTGCAGCTCAGAAATTTCAACAACAGGACTGGCTGAGCGGGGGTAGACAGTATGTTGGATACATACTACTTTTAAAGACGGTACCAGGAAGAATTCAAATTTACCAAGAGTGACTTTGAGGGAATTCTGTTGCCCCGACTGGTCTGAAGTTTACCTTAACGACCCTGCCAAGCGGTTCTCACCCTGAACTCTTCTTTTTTTGTTTTTCTTCCATTTTATCACCCCGCTTTCTGCCCTCATCAAAAGAATGGGGTGGTAGTGGGGAAAAAAGATTAGTAAATTTGAAAGATGACAAACTAGATAATTTAAAGTTCAAGTTAGGCAGAGGGTGTTTAGTTTTAACTCTGTCCCAGTTGGGCCAAGATGTCAAAATGGGTCCATCCTATTAAAAGCCTCCAGCACATTCACCCAGGGGCTGCTCCCCTTGTCCCTATCAGGTTCATGAATATCCTTTCACACAAAGACAGTTTGAAAGCCAGACAAGGGAAGTTGGTGGACTCTAGGCTCATGCACTGCTGTGAAATTTAGAAATTTACAAGTTCTGCTTGACATTTTCAAGTCTTGGGCATGTGTTCGTAGAGAAAGAAATAGTCATTTATGTCTCTGTAATTAAATAGTACTTGTTTTGTCAGAGAGTCACATTGCATCATGTACTTTAGGTTTGTTATCATTAGGGAAAGTTTTGTTTGCCATCTCCCATCTTAATTTTATTTGGAATTTCCATATATGTGGCAATGATCAGTTGCTTCTTGGTGTTGAAGAGGCGATCAGCTTCAAGTGCCTAGTGGGCTCATAGGTAAGGTCTAACCTGCCAATTTATGAAAATTGATCAAGGGCCAGGACTGACTTTGTATCTCCATAGAAATGAGCATAATGCTGTGATGATTGCAAGCTGTCAGAATCCTTTTTGGCAGTTTGAATAACATATGTTGGCTTCTATGGAATAGAAACAAATACCA
Organism: Tamias sibiricus; assembly: GCA_025594165.1. Lineage (NCBI taxonomy): Eukaryota > Metazoa > Chordata > Mammalia > Rodentia > Sciuridae > Tamias > Tamias sibiricus. The sequence continues at coordinate 54,450,253 of CM046659.1, forward strand.
AATATGTTTAACTAGTCTATGAAGTACATATGGGGAACATAGAGAAGAATGAGAATTTAAAAGACAAAACAAAATAATTACAACAAAAGTCAGAACTTGCATTGAGTTTTACTTTTTAAAGTACCATTGTAAGGGACTATGCTTTTATACCACTGATGCTGCCTTTGCGGAAAACATCCTTCGACATGCTCGTTTGAAACTTCCTTCTTCTGTGCTTTGGATAAGTGTCTCCCAATGGCTTATAGGTTAAAGCCTTGGTCCTTAGCTTGGCACTATTGGGAGGTGGTGAGAACTTTAAGAAGTAGTGCCTTGTGGAAAGTTTCAGGTCACTGGGGTGGGAGGATGCCCTTGAAGAGGATTGTGGGATTGTTGTCTCTTTCTCTCTATGTACACACCTGATTATGAGGTAAATGAGCCTTCTTCTACCATGTACTCCTGCTGTTAGGTGTTGTCTTGCCCACTGACCCAAAGCAATAGGGTCAACCAACCATAGATTGAGTCTCTAAAACTATAAGATATATATATATATATATATATATATATATATATATATATATTATGGTACCAGGGATTGAACCCAGGGGTGCTTAAACACTGAGCCATATCTCCATCCCTTTTTATTTTTAATTTTTAGACAGGATCTTGCTAAGTTGCTCAGGGCCTTGCTAAATTGCTGAAGCTGGCTTTGAACTTTCAATCCACCTGCCTCAGGCCTCTTGAGCTACTGGGATTACAAGCATGTGCCACCACATCCAGCTAACCTATCCTATTTTTAATTTGATTATCTGAGTTATTTTGTTATAGCAATGGAAAGCGGATTAACAAATCTTTGGAATCTATTTGAAAGCTATTCAATAAATTACCAGATTTGCTTTATGCTGCTATTTTATTTTTGCCCACTTCCAACTCTGTTACCCACATTAACCATTCATTACCTGATTCAGAAGTCTTGATTCCAAATGAGGTCTTTAAATATCCAATATAGCCTCCAAGAATGAACATTTTATCAGTGAGCCCTCACTTATGAGAATGAGACCTAACCTTTAAAGGTAAGCCCAGAAGAAAGCATACAATGTTTTAAATATAAATGTTTTAAGCAAGAGATGCACCATATACATTGTGCTCTTAAAAAACAAGTTGGTATCTTTTGATCATATTTTTTAGTTAATGGGAAAGCAAACAGTGAAGCAAATGGGATAACTGGAATAAAAAGCTTTCAGCATCTCCTGATTTCCCCACTTAGGGCCTTGTAGTATTTTCTATGTCAAATGTATCAGATTTAATGTGACTTAAAAGTACAATTTATGTTATATTTTTTTCCTTTTCTCTCATGGGCCAGAAAAAAATAAAAGAACTTTGAGAAACTTTGTGGTTATATTGGATTATTATTCACATTGATTCAGTTGTACATTCTCTACATTTCTTGTGGCAAGTGACTTGCCTCTACTTCCTGATTCACTGACTTTGAGCTTGACCATGTGATGTGTTCTGGCCAATGGAAATAAGTGAGTATAGAGGTGAGTAGAAACCAGTAGAACTATTGTTGACTCACAGCCCTCATGAAACATGAGCAAGATAAATGCAGATATGTGACACATAACTATGTTTTGATCAATGATAGATCACATATGCAGTGGTGATCCTTTGAGATTCAATTACCTAGTGATGTCATGGCCATCTTAGCTTGTTTAAGTATACTCTATGATGTTTGCACCATGAGGAAATTGCCTAATGATGCAATTCTCAAGATGTATTCTTGTCATCAAGTGACATGTGGCTGTATATTTTTAAGTCATTGATGTATTGAGGCTGTTTGTTACTATAGTGGAATACAGATATAATTTCATAGTATATCTGGACATGGCAGACAAAACTCAAGTTAGTGAAGTTGTAGAGAAGATTCCTAAATGCTTGTTATCCAGAATATTTCAGGAATTATATCTAGGACTCTGGATTGAAACATTGTTTACAGAATTCCACAAGAATCCAAATTTGTGCATTGTATTTATTGGGGCAAAATTTGTGGATGGAGGGTGATCAGGGCATTTACAGTCATTCAAAATGACTGTCAGGCATCCAGATCTAACATTTGATAAACCAATATTGGCATTTTAATGTGCTAAGTTAGTAAGCACAGGCAAAGTTCACAAGGCAGGTGGTATTTATTATGAGTACCAGTTACATGATCATTTCCAGTGGAGATGACCTAAGTGCAATTATAAAGTCATCTGTAGGAATAGCATATACATTTGGAGAAAGCAAATATCAGCCCATCTTTTCTTGTGTTCTGACATGACTTTTATTCCTTGGGTTCGGAGAGTGAACTGAATCTGCACATATTGTCTTGCCTCTCTGCCACCCCTACTTGTCTTTTCTGGTTCTAGTTTAGAAAAGAGGGCTGCATAAGTAAGTGATTGCTATTTTAACTTTATGTAATTTGTAGTCCTAAATATCCCCTTGGGATGCTGTTTAAAGACAAAAGCTCCAACTTCATTGAACAGATCTCCTAGAATAGTGTACCAATTGTGTTTAGTTATGTATGATATCTCAACCTTGGGAAATAATGAAAACTCAGGGGTTTGAAATGAAACACTGCATCATCTCCAAGCCTTGGTAGATGAATAGTGACTTGGGAACTTCCAGGATCTTTCTATATTCCCTATTCTTCCCTTTTATAGGGAAACTACATATTTTCTCTGCTCTATGGAACTGAGTCATTCCATGGCTGTGAACTAACCAAGTGTTCAAGACCTGGCTATCTTAAGAGGATTTTAGAAAACTATCTCTCAAAAGTTTGACCATAGCTGTTTGAGTTGAAGATGTTTAAATCCTATCACCTTATACTTTCATTTCTAAACCATATGAATTGGTCATTTTGTAGGTCAAAATGGTTGAATATTGGCAAGGTCCATATGATTCAATCTAAACATCAAAGGAAATTCATACATGTGTATAAAGAGGCCAAATTATTTATTGCAGATTCATCTGAATGAAAACTTAAAAATACTCTGTCCATTAATAGAAGAATAAATTCATCTATCATATTATTCTAAGGATAATGATTAATGAATTAAAGCAGTAGAATTTAAAAAGTATGATACAATTGATATACTGTTTAAAGGTACACGAAATAAGAACATACATTGGTGAGGATATAAACACATATGGTAAAAGAATACATATATTTAGAAAGAACCTGGGGATGTAACTCAGTGGTAGAGCACTTGGCTAACACATGTGAGGCCTCCCAGTATCACCATCACACACACACACATATGTGCATGTGGGCGCACACACACACATGCACACACACAGATACATACACACAAGTCTCAAATGTTTGGGGTGATCTGCTGATCAGAGCAGAAAAAAATAGGTTTGGGGAGGTTATATTATGCTCTGTTAAAAAAAGATCCCAAAGAAAATCTGAAAAAAATGTTTAATTTTTAAAAAACATTTGGGTAATAAATTTAAAATTATTTTAATACCATTCTCCTTTCCTGTGTGTTTTAAGTATTTTCAATAAAACTTTAATATAAAAAATTCTCTTAGTGAAACCTAACTTAAAAAACCTATTGCCTCATTTCAGAATCCTGTTCTGAAAGCAAAAAGTTGAATATTTACTTTATTTCTTTTTATTTTCCTGCCAAAGCAATCTACTTCACCACAGTAGCAGGTGGATTCCTTAGGCTAACTAAGGGGAAGTCACAAAGGTGGAAATGCAAAATTGAAAAGTCACTCAGTATTTTTAAAAACATCATTCCAGTTCTCCCCTTTGCATCTGTTTTCTTTTAATGCAGAAGCCAACTGCTCTCTTTGATTCTTCCTGTCCATTGTCTGATCTGAGGCACAAGAATAATGAACATCTCAAAAAGATGAGGAAACATTTTAGCTTGGAACTAATGGAGAAATTAAGTCCCTCCTTTTTTAAATTTTTCTTTTTTTTTTAAATAATGAGACTATGTATGCTTCTGGCAAATTTAACTAAAATAGACATCACATGTAATGCAGTGCAATATCCCATAGTTTTCTCTGAATAAGCAGGTCTTAGGCCTTACATAAGATATGGGTCTATGGCTCTTACTTCTAAATTCTGGATGGACATCTTGAAGATGCTAGTTTCTATGCCATTGACCCTGTCAGAGGGTGGCAAGAGTTTATCCATTGGGTTGCTTTTGGCTACCAGCATTTGAAAGTCCTGAGTCAACTGACTTAAATAATGTAGAAATTTATTGCTTCACATTAGAGGAAGCTCAGTGGTACAGTGATCTCTTGGGCATGTTGCTTCAGAGACTCACTGATGTCATGAAGAAAGATGGCTCTTTTCTTCTCTGCACTTAGGCAGCTCTTGGTTGGCTGCATCCTCAGGTTGGAGGGCTGCAGCAGTTCCAGGAGGCATATCACCCAGGTCAGTGTTCATGGTAGAACACTGTTTTTATTAGGAGTGAGGAGATACTTTCTAGAGTCTCACAGCTGACTCTCCCTCACATTTTATTTGCCAGAGTTTTGTTGTGGGTTTATTTCTGAAACATTCCTGAAAAGACCCATAGGATTATCACAGACCAGTTGGGCTCAGTCCTAGACTATGTTCCCGTAAAGAACATGACTATCTAGAGGATTACTGGCCAACTGATCACAATCAAGTCAGGAAGAAAGGAAAGAAGAATGGATGCTGGGTAGATAACCATTAGTGCTCAATACTGTGGCCTGGAGTGTATATAGGGCTTGTTAGTTTGATCAGATCATTCTCCATACATTTCTAGTAATTGTACTAAGTAAAATCTGTGGACTGTTAGATAGGTTTTTTGTGATGGTTACTTTTATGAGTCCACTTGACTGGGCCATGGGGTGCCCAGATATTTCATCAAACATTATCCTGGGTGTTTCTTTGGGAGAAGTTTTTGGATGAGATTAACCTTTAAATTACTAGACTCAGTAATATTCTTCCTAGTGTAGTGGAGCCTCATCCAATCAATTGAAGGCCTGAATAGATTGAAAGTCTGACATCCCCTGGACAAGAAGGAATTCTTTCTGGCTGATGGCCTTCAAACTAGGATGATATCTCTGTAGATTTTGGACTTATAGACTCCTAGTTTTGGAACTAGTTCTTTGTAATAAATCAACCTATTTATCCATCATTCTGTTAGTTCTGTTTCTCTGAAGAGCCCTAACTTCCCCTAATATTCAGATAGTACCCCTTAAGCACTTTTGACATGGAAGTTGTGGGAACACCACTGCCCCCTGGCTGGTGGGAACTTCTTAAACAGTAGATCAAGTGTAAAAAGCAAATAGTGCTAGGAGAGGGAAAAAAAAGTTCCTTTATATAGAGACATCAGTGTAGCTATTTCCAAACACTTAAAACATTTCACCTTGTTTACATTTTGGAAAATTCCAAGTTTTTCCTTGGGGTCTATTCACTTACCCAATTTGAGATTTTAGGAATATTTTCAAGAATTTTCTGGAGAGTGTTTCCATTTTGGCAGCAGGCACTTTTTCTTTTTTTTCTTTCTGTGAGTCAGATGAAATACTTGTCATTTTCCAAATTATTCATTTGCTTTGAGAATCTGCTTGTTGTGGTGACCAGAACATTTGTTGGCTGAGGGAAAACACTTTTATTTCAGGGGATGGGGTGGATGGAAGTGGTCAGAGAAGGGGAAAGGAAGTGGTTTAAAGAAAAGGAGTGGAAATCCATTGCCTTTCCCGAGTCTTCCGCAGAAGGAATGGAGAGGAATGCTTTATTTTGGCTCCCAGAGAAAAATTCCCAGGACTTGTGTAATGAAAATCGAGTCACAGTTGTCTTCTCCTCTGTCAGTCACATGCCCTTCTTCTGTTTCTTTCTCCAAACACATATCCCAGTTAAAATCCAGGATCTATGATCTTTCTTGCTGGCTGTGGTACATCTCTCCTGCTGTAGGGAGGAGGAACCCAGTGCACATGTCACTGGTTTTTTTTCTTTTATAGGACAGGTCACTCTAGTAATAATTACATAAGTCATCTCCCCACTCAGGAATGAGGAGGGATTTTTTGGGGGGGTACGTATTTGATGGAAAGTGGATAAGAAAGATTTTTTCCCCTTCTGGTATCATCAGGGACTTTTAAAAAATGTAATTTAATTAAAAAATAAAGAAACTTTGGCTTATTCCCCTGAAGTGTACCTTGATTTCTTCCCCATAATTAAATTAAGACTAACAAAATAAAATTCTAGCCCTTACATTCTTCCCCCAGTAAAGAACTCCAGTACCCATCTCCGCTTCACTAGACCCAGTGAGAAATGCTACTACACAGATCAGCCCTGGGCTCCTGCAGACCTTTTCAGATTTCCTACTCTACTACTTCTTAGTGGTGAAAGCTTGGTGAAGTTACATAATTTCTCTGAAATCCAGACTCTTCATTGATAAAATGGAGATAGTAATACTATCTGTCATATTGGGTCCTTGCAAGATGTAGCACACATTGTCTGTGACATCAAATGTGTTTCGTTAGACATGTACAGCACATCTTTAACTCTTATTTGACTTTTATTGGAAGGGTCATGGCAAAGCCTAGTTTGGCACTGACTGGCTACATCCTATGTCTCAAGATAATAAACCTTAGAATGCAAAATTTAACTCAAGTTTAGTTTCAAAAAATCATGTTTATGGATGGTTACCCAAAAGATAGAATCTCTAATGAAAATATTCTAAATCCAATACATTGGTCAAACCAATCCATTAGGAGTACTAAAAAAGGTTAGATTCTGGGCTGGGGTTGTGGCTCAATGGTAGAATGCTTGCCTAGAATGTGTAAGGCACTGGGTTTGATCCTCAGCACCACAAATAAATAAATTAAAGATGGACACAATAAAGGTATCATGTCCATCTACAACTAAAAATATTTTTAAAGAGAGGTTAGATTGGAGATTGGACAAGAGGTAGAATGAGTTTTGTCTGAAGTACTCAGCAAAAGGTAGAGGAGTGTGGTGGTGAAGTAAAGGGATTAATGATGTTTCAGCTCCTCAGCATTTGTCTTCTATAAGGAAGGAAATATGCATATGTAAGTAAGAGTCTGAGATGGGAATAGCTGAAAGGTGGGAGAGAGAGGACTAAAGAAAATAAGCTTAAAAAGTATGTCACCTTGATGATTGCCAGTCTGACTGGAGTGAGACAAAATCTCAGTCTAGTTTTGATTTGCATTTCCCTAATTGCTAGAGATATTGAACATATTTTAAAATATTTGTTGATTGATGGTATTTCTTTTTCTGCAAAGTATCTGTTCAGTTCCTTTGCCTATTTATTGATTGGGTTACTTGTTTTTTTGGTGTTAAGTTTTTTGAGTTCTTTATATATCTTGGAGATTAATGCTCTGACTGGCAATCATCAAGAATACAAGCAACAATTCACAATAGCTAGGTTGTGGAACCAACCTAGATGTCCCTCAGTAGATGAGTGGATAAAGAAAATGTGGTATATATATATACAATGGAATTTTACTCAGCAATAAAAGAGAATAAAATAATGACATTCACTGGTAAATGGATGAAGTTGGAGAATATAATGCTAAGTGAAATCAGTCAATATCAAAAATCCAAATACTGAATGTTTCCTCGGATATAAGGAAGCCAGTTCACAGTATTGTTGGATGGGGGTACCTAGAAGGATTAGAGGAACACTATAATGGTCAAAGGGAAGGGGGGGGAAAGGGAGGGAGCAAGGGGGGAAGGGGAGGGAAAGAAAAAGTGTTTGAATAAGATGGATATCATTATTCTAAATGCATGATTGAAGACTTGAATGCTACAAATATACTTTGTATACAAACTGTTTTGTGTAAAAAGATGCTCTAGGGCTGGGGTTGTGGCTCAGTGGTAGAGCACTTGCCTGGCACGTGCGCGGCCCGGGTTCAATCCTCAGCACCACATAAACATAAATGCATTGCATTGTGTACAACTAAAGCAAATAAATAAATATTTTAAAAAAAATGATGCTCTATATGTGTAGTATGAACTCTAATACATACTACTATAAATAAAAATTAAACAAAATAAAGAATACAAGCAACAATAAATGCTGGTGAGGATGTGGGGGAAAAGGCATGCTCATATATTGTTTGTGGGACTGCAAATTGGTGCAACCACTTTGGAAAGCAGTATGGAGATTACTAAAGAAACTTGGACTGGAACCACCATTTGACCTAGTCATCTCACTCCTAGGTTTATACCCAAAGGACTTAAAATTAGCATACTACAGTGACACAGCCACATCAATGTTTATAGCAGCTCAATTCGCAATAGCTAAAACATGGAACCAATCTAGGTGTCCTTCAACAGATGAATGGATAAAGAAAGTGTGGTATATATACACAATGGAATATTACTCAGCCTTAAAGAAGAATGAAATTATGGTTTTGCTGGTAAATCGATGATGGAACTGGAGAATATCATGCTAAGCAAAATAAGCCAATCCCAAGAAATCAAGGCCAAATGTTTTCTCGATATGCAGATACTAATTCACAAGGAGGGGGCAGAGATTAGAGGTATTTTGGATTAAATGGTGGGGGGGGGGGAAGGGGGAGGAGTGAAGGAAGGGGATGGGTATGGGGGTAGGAATGATAGTAGAATGAATTGGACATTATCACCCTATATGCATATATAATTACATGACCTGTATTTGTACAACCAGATGAATGAGAAGTTATACTTCATTTATGTAAGATGTGTCAAAATGCATTCTACTGTCATGTATAACTAATTAGAACAAATTAAAAAATAACAAAAAAGAGGATGTCACCTACTCCAAAGAGCAGGAAAAAGTGGGCATGAAAGAGGACTTAGTAGCATGATACAATGAGCCAGTCACCAAGTGACAGTGGCCTAGAACAAGAAGCAAGCTGATCAACAACTAATTTTACATTCCTAGTGGTGCCTGTTAGCTAGTACACACTCATTAACTCTCCATAGTGATTGAATGACTCACCAATACTGAGACTCACAAGCACTTGAAATGTAAATTTTTTTAAAGAAGATATTATTTATTTTTATTTACAAGAGATTGCTTTTAATTTTAGCCCTTAGGGTATTAATCTTCTGCCTAACACTGAGTACAGAATTTTGAGTTCTAAGATTTCTACCATAGGCCACTAGAATAATATAAATTTGTCATTGTCATGATATTTGTCTTAGCTACCTTTGGCCACATTGGATCAAAGAGTTAATATTAATAAACAAAGGCAACTTCCTTTGTAAGGTGGAACTGATCTAGACTGACAGCTATATATATGTCACCTGGCTTGATCCAGGTTTGGGAGAAGGAATTCAGTTGAATTTTAAGTTAATCGAATGATTTCAAACTCATTAAAACTGTTTTAGTTTCTGCAAAAGCCAAAATGTATCTGGCCTCAAGTGCTTTTTCCTCTGGCCTTTAAACTCTAATGGAGTTTAGGAGAAATTTAATCTGTATGTTTGCGATTCATTTACACTTAACACATCCCTGTGTGGTTTCTAAAGAGCTAGTCAGTGTTCAGTAATTGTTGGAGCCCTTTTTTTTTTTTTTTTTTGGAGGAGGGGGGTAGTAGGAAAGGTGAATTGTACCCAGATTAAATGAACTCAAACCCCAAAAGATTTGGGGTCAGCGAGCAGCTCAGAACCCATAATGTTCAGATTGGTTTAACACTTACCAAAAATATGTCTTCCTCCTATTCCTGTGGGTTTCATACAACTCTTTGCTTTGGATTTTTGCAGTTCTTGTACACATGTCCCTGGATTGATATTTGGCTATGCATTCTTGCATATCTCCCTTTCACTGCTATTCCACCCCTTTCAGAAATAGGAGATTTTTGCTCTCAAAACACAGCCTCTACCATTCCAGTCTTTAATTCACAACTAAAATTTCCCTTTTCCCTTCTTCATCTGCCAAGGGCAGAAGTCCTTGATCCCAAATATACTTTTCCTCCTTTAAATATGAGCTTAATTCCCTCTAGAAGAAGGCCAAAATTCACATCCACCTCCACCCCTTTCTAATATGCCCTTATGCCTAGAAATCTCACTTTCTCATGGGAGTTCTCTCCTGTCCATAGTCTTCCTAAATTCCAAATTACTCATCTGAATTGTGTAGGTAATTATGTATTGGATGTATTCTATTTTCCCAGATGTTTTGATATCGTCAGTGTCCATCTTACATCCCATTGTAGCAGACGTGGTGTGTTGACATGTTAGTTATTATTGTTCCTTTCTTCCTTGTGAACAAAGCCCCATTTCTGGGGTTTACCCTTCTTTGACGCGACTCAGAAGTGAATCTTGGTTGGTCAGAACCAATCATGATGATTCTATCCTGTTCTTTCTCATGCTTGGTTTAGAAAGGGACTTGGTACCAATCCCTTCTAAGTGTGCTGGGAACTTCTGGGAAGAGTTCCTCACTCTCCAAAGGACCCACTGGAGAAACAGCCTCTCTTTCTTCTGCTTCTGCCTACATGTTTTTTTTTTTTTTCCTAGATGTTTGTATGTCCAGATGTGATGCCTGGAATTGAGCCAGCTATTCTATAACCCTGAGAAGATCAGTTCTGAGGACAAATCTGACGTACTAAGTGTTCCAGAGTAAAGATGTCAAGAGTCTGGGACTTTGGTGGCATTGTTGAGCTATTCTCTTTTAGCACTTGTTATATGCAATGATCAAATTTCCTTGCTGTTCAAGTTGCCTTGGATTGGATTTCCTGTTCTTTGGACCTGATTCACTTACTTTCCTGAATGAGGTCCAAATCCCTCTCATTCACGAGAGTGTCAGTCGTGTCTTAGGGTGCTAGTGGCTTCCCTACACTTTTGTACTCTTTTCTCTCAGATAGGGCCCTTTCTTTCCACCCATGGTTTACCACAGCAGGGGTTGTTCTTTCACTATTCGTAACCCATCTATCTGAAATTTCTTTTCTGCCCCCTGAGCCACTAAATCAGTTCCTCCCTTTAAATCTTATCCTGCAACAGGCCCTTTCTTGTCAGCGTTTGATTAGCTCCCTGTGATAGCTTGCATGAAGGATGCTCTATAAAAGTGAATTATGCTGTACTATGTTATATTGCTCCACCCCTGGGCCCAGTAGGAATCATGGGAAACAGATGAGCACAGAGGTCAGAGGCATGGACTGCAGAGGAAGCCTGTGGAGGGACGGCAACACTGTGTCCCTCACAGGGACACATGGAAAAGTTCCAGTAGTCTCCAGACTCTCTAAGGTATAAGCTAGAAGTAAAACACTAGTTTATGTGACAGCCTGGGAGCCCCAGGGATGAACTGAGGAGTTTCATCACTGTAGATCACAGAATTTTTAAATAAGTGTGATATTCCAGAAGCTGAAACATTCTTTGAAAACAAAACATGCCGTAAAAGCTCAAGAATGAGGTCTCCACTGGATGTCTGCCAGGTTCAGCCTTTGTTTCTAGTCTTCCCCTGGCTCCAGGAGAGTCCCTAAATATGATTTGGGCCAAGTTAAAGAGCCTTGATTCCTACCTTGAACACTAGGTATAGGCTTTAATTTGACCTGCAATGATTTACTTGGGTGGACACTTCGTAGCAGTCATAGAACATGTGGGCAGCACCAGGGTGGCTCAGGGAAACATTTGTAGGCTATGATTACAATTGACCTTTCTTCTTCTCTTTCCTGTGAACTCTTCTTCTTTTCTTTTGGTACCAGGGATTGAACTCAGGGGCACTTGACCATTGGGCCACATCCCCAGCCCTTTTTAAAAAATTTTATTTATTTTTTTATTTATTTTTTAAATTTTTATTTATAGTAGTATGTATTACAGTTCATACTATACATACATAGCATCTTTTTACACAAAACAGTTTGTATACAAAGTATATTCACAGCCCTTTTTTGTGTTTTTATTAGAGACAGGGTCTCACTGAGTTACTAAGTGCTTCACCATTGCTGAGGCTGGCTTTGAACTCGTCATCCTCCTGCCTCAGCCTCCTTCCCAATCCTGTGACTCTTCTTATTGCATCTCCTTACCCTGCTTTTTCCAACTAAGAATTCTGCATTTGCTAATGACATTTGCATCTCCGACCTTTCTCCACTTGTCAATTTGTTTTCTGTAATGCTCAACCCTGGCACCCCTTTTAGTTCCTCCTTGCTGTCTCATAGGGCTTCAGACCCCATGATCTTTCTTCCTGGAAACCTCCCTGATTTCTCAAGAGGAAGTTTTGGAGTCATATCTAGGTTTGTATCCACTTCTGCTGGATCATCTGGGGATAGACCTTTTTGAGTCTTGCTTCTTCATTCAAAGATTTGGAGATAATCATATTCAGGGCTGTTGTGAGGGTCCATAAATTGAATAGTTGATGATTGAAAACGTTTTCTACTTTTCCTTACCAGAAGTGTTTTTTTTCTTTGTACCTTTCCTAGGTCTCCTTTGAAACTCTATTGGAAATTCTGTTTTTAAAAAATCGGGTTTTAGATGCCTGTTTACATTTGGGAATTGTTTCCACTCCCCCTTCCATGTTCTGTGTATGAGTAATGGCATGATAGTTGTGATAGTGGACAGTGGCAATAGAGAGGCTAGTGCTGATCTTTTTTTTTTTGTATGGGGGACTGAACCCAGGGATGCTTAATGACTGAGCCATATCCCCAGCCTTTGTTATATTTTAAGACAGGGCCTCATTAAATTGCAGCTGCTGGCTTAAAATTCACAATCCTCCTGCCTCAGCCCACCTAGCCACTGGGATTACAGGTGTGCGACCCGGCATCTGGCTTAGAGCTATTCTTGCATTTATTTTCCTGTGAATCATTCCATTTTACCATAACTTGTTCCTTTAAGGCAGGTTGACCCTTCAAACCTTCGTAGCCAGAACCCAATAGGAGAGTCTGTTGGGCACCTAATCTTGTACACAGTAAACTTTTTGAACTGTATTATCTTGAATCTAGTCTTTTTCCGTCTCTTCCTTCACTCTCCTTGCTTCCTTTCCTGTTCCTGGCCTGGAGCCAGCCTCTTGATCTCCGGTTGGACTAGATTCTCCAGGTTAATCCACACTTGACCTCTTGAACATAGTTCTGTATTTTCACTCAGACTCTGCCTCTTGTTCCCCTGGGCTCTAATGTTCCTGCCTGATTAAGCCTCTGGAACCTCATTGTGGTGAAAATCTCCTCACCTACCGAAAAGACAATACCGGAGACTTGGACACTCATTTGCAGGTAACTGTAGGTATTTAAAAGAGTCCCCTTTAAATTCATTTATGAATATAATAGAAATGTGCTCTAGACTGTGTCATAATTAGTACATCCCTATTTTTCAGAATGGACATTTAATGAGATTTAAGAAGGTAAAGGTTTTCCTAATTCTGCCACTATTTTTATTTTTTATTTTGCAGAAGATCTTGAAGTCTCAACTTGGTGGCTTTATATTGCTTATTTTTTTGCTCTGATCATTGTATTCTTGAAGGAAAATAGTTTTTCTGTGCCAGTTTTATGCAAATATGGGTTTTCATCTCCTAATTTCTCTTTTTGTAAAGTCTATCAGAGCTGGTAGGCTGTTTATTGACCTTTGATCTTTGAATCCCTTGTCCCCCTTCTCCCAGCAACTTGACCTGGGTTAGAATCAACAATGGCAGTAGATTTGGGAACACAGTTGCCCAAGATATTATTTCAACACAGAGTCCAAGAGAATCTGGAGAAGCTTACTTCTTCCAGGTTTATAGTCCCCTGTCCATTATTCCAAATCTACACAACTTACAAATCCTCTATGATAGAATCTTAGTGGTTCTTTTCTTTTTAGTTGATCTGATTTAAAATGTTAAGTTTCAGGTGATGAAATTTGTCACCAGAATTATTCTAAGACTGATCTGATCAGTAGAATCTTGTCCTTCCAAAATGGTTACCTCATCTATCTTTTTGATGTGATGATGGTCCTTCATGGATAGAACCAAAGCAAAATTACTGAAAAGAGGCAGTTTTATATACCACCTAGTGGGCTACAAAGGCTTTTTTCTTCTCAGTGCTATGGATGAGGTGACAGAAATAGTAGTCACTCAACTGTCCCTTGCTTTTGCTAGCATCTATTGGTGCAAGTCCCTTGGTTTCTAGATCCCAGCCATACTCCTAAGGATTTCTGGAATATACTAAGGAAGGCCTCACATGTGCTCACAGTTGGGCCCTACCAGTCCTGACAAGCAGTGCTATGAGCCACTGGGCATTGTGATCTTATGACAGGTGTTGGTGCTACATGGCTGGACATCATGCTTCTACGAGGTAGCAGTCTCCATGTTAAGTAGAGTCATGCCCAGCACCATCTTTCAGGGCTTTCTGCTGAGCACCAGTATCTTACTGCAGTAGAAGCAGTAAAGCCCTTGAGCTGCTGAAGCTGTGAGATGCTTAATTTTTAAATCAGGGAAGAGTCTCCCTCTGTGATTCACTGTGTCAGAGGGAGTCCTGGGAGGTAGGGTACTGCTTATGAAATTTTAAAAAGTTAATAGTTCTTTCTATATTCACTCATGATTCCCAAATGCAACGAGTGGATGGACCAGAAGACAAATTCAAATAACAGATATAGTGCATCCAGAATTGCTACTTCCTTGACAACTAACACTTTCGATCTTGTTAAATCTTTCTATGCCTGGATTCTTGATATCTCACGCTACTAAGAGAACTGCCCCATTGGCCCACTCATCAGTTCTCCCGTGTACCAGGAGATTTTCCAGGACAAGAAGGCCTAACTCAAAATGACTTAATGAGAAAAACTTCCCATCTCCTACAAGAAGAGGCCCTGTGGTCAGGCAACTCTATGGTTGGTAATTTCACAGAACCAGTTTCTTTCCTAATTTTTGCTTTGCCACCTTCAGCATACAAGTTCTATTCTCAGACTAATTCCCTTCATGGTTACAAAAATGATTAGGATGTTTACAATTGTCAGAAATAAAGAAGAGCTTTCTTCCTCCTATGTATATCTTTACGAGCAAGGAAACCATTCTCATACTTTGCCCTCAGCAGACTTCTGTCATCCCATTAACCAGAATTGTTTCAAATGCTCACTGCAAAATCAGTTTCCATCAAGAAGAATGAGATTCGTATGACTAGTTTAACCAAGCATAGACTGTGCAGCATGTGTGATTGCCCAAACTGGAAATTCTGGGAAGGAAATCAACAGCCTGCTATACCTTGGAATGACCAGATAGAACTAAATCCTTCACTTCAAACAAACAAACAAACAACCAAACAATCCAATGAACAGAAAGGATGCTCAGTTTTTCTTGGGCTCAGCCATTATAGGCAACCAAGTACAGCAGGTGTCTTGATTTGCAAAGGAACAGAGGACTACTTTTCTCCTACAGGGGCTTAAAAAAGAAAATATCCTAACTCCCATTGTCCTGTGAGGGAGATTAGCTCCCTGAACTGGAAGCTGGAAACTCCAGAAAAACAGGGGGTGGTGGGCAGGGACCAGGAAGTGTAGGGAGGCTGCCAGGCTCCTGGAGGACTTTAACATTGGGGAGGAGAGATGGGATTCCCTGGGGAGAAGGGAAATGCTAAGTGAGCTGAGCAGAAATGGGCTCTGAGGCCTGACATGATTTTATTTTTTACTTTTGGTTTATTTTCAGGAAGCTCAGGGAATTTCTTTGACTCGAAAACAACATTTCTTGTTCGAGAAAACGACTTTCTAGGAAGTACTAACATTTTTTCAAGTTTTGGGTCTTCCCTCATCACCCATGCATTTTCACTCCAAGTAAAATGCTGCCCTTTCCTTTTCTGAAATTCTTGCTCTATATATTTGATAGCCTAAATGCAAGTCCTATGTTCTGGAAACTTACAGCAGAATTTTGAGATTCACATGGTCTTTGAATGTCAGGAGTTTTGTCATCTATTGAAGATAGGACTCCTTATATGAGGAATGACTAGACTGAGCCAGCCAGTTCATTTAACATATTATAACTCTCTGCTTATGAGTGTTATTATTATTATTATTTTTGCTAGTCTTCCAAGAGCTTAGGGAAAATGGTAATTTTTAATTAATATTTTAATTAGTTTTGTGACATAAAACAGTGTGGGCGTTGATATATAACAAACAGGCCAGGAAATCAGATCTGAATCTTGTGTTTACTTTGTCCTCACTGAGTAATATTTAGGGTTAATTGAATTTGTGGCTTATTATTCCTTATCTGTAAAGTGTGTGTTACTAATAACCTCCTAGCTCCACCACTGATATCTTCAGTGTTCAGCACGTGTGGCTGACCTTCCTTCCTTCCCCACCAAATAAATATGCTGGTGTTAGAGCATACAACAAGTGAAAGGACACTCTATTGAACAATTGCAAAGAAATCTGTAAGACAAAGATAACATACATACGAAAAAGTGTATAAGTGAATATGCACATGTAATATATAATGTTAAAGGGACTTTTATAATTTATTATACCCTGAGTTTTAAATTATGAAGTCAGAATTTTATTATTGAAAGAGGTGTATTCTTGTCTAAATGATTCATACATAGTAGCCAGTGTGTTTTTTCAAAAACTCAAGTCCGACCAACATTGCCCTGCTGTAAGACCTAGAGTGGATTCTTAGTTTGTTAAAGCAGAAACCTCTCTCTCTTGCTTACCATTCTGGTTACTCCAAATCTAGAATAACGTGTAGCTTGTAGACTGGGCAATACATAGTTCCTAAGGAGTGAATAAAATTCAAACTTGTTCCCAATGCCCCAATGATGAGTGCATCCCTGGCCTCCCTTTCCATCTCCTCTATCTTCACTCTTTTTTTTCCCCCACAAGCGAGATGGAGCCAACTACTTGTGGTTTGACAAGAAGCCATGAAAATGCCCTTCCAGGCCTTTACCCTGGCTGTCCTAGCAGCCTGGGATGCTGGTCCTTATCCCCATACTGCCCTCCACATATGCACCCGTTGCCTGCTCATTCTTATTGTTCTGTTTTAGATGTCACTCATGTAATGTGCACCCTCCTCCTTTACCTCTGCAAATGGATCAGAAGCCTCTCCTGGGTGCTCCCATTGCACCCTCTATTTAACTTCTTACAGCACTGATCATACTCCATTGATTGAATCCATCTGTTGTCTTGTCTATCTCTTTCACTAGACTGTGAACATCTTAAGGACCAGGCCTGTGTAGCGATACCTGATAATAAGTATGTTTTGAATAAATAAATAAATAAATCTATCTTATGGTTTAACTCCTTCACTTTATTCTTTAGAAAACTAGGGACCAGGGCTGGGGATGTGGCTCAGCGGTGGAGCGCTCGCCTAGCGCGTGTGCGGCCCGGGTTCGAGCCTCATCACCACGTAAAGATAAACGCATTGTGTACAACTAAAAGCAAATAAATAAATATTTAAAAAAAAAAAAAAAAAAAAAAAAGAAAACTAGGGACCAGGCAAGTTAGTGAGCTGTCCAAAGTCACCAGCACTCTGGCATACTGGAAGCTGAGCCTTGAATTAAATTTCTCAGCTATCCAGACTCTTTTTGGCTCACTTACTCAGTGTTACTGAGGTAACACTGTTCCAGAAAATGCAAAATAATTGTAATTTAACATTTGAAAAATGTGGCTTGGACTTCAATAATCATATAATTAATCCAAAAGACAAATACAAAAGATTTTTTTTTAAAAAATCTCCTATTATTTTAAATTACACATGCCATTGTTTTTCTCCATTATCCTGAAGCTGTTGAAAGAATGTGACATAATGGTGTGCTCACTGTTGGAGGCCTGGGTTTCTGTATTGCAGCCAGAATGTAGCTGTGTTCTGGCAAAACCTTATGTTATCATTCAGGTTTTTGTTGCACTGAAGTTAGGACATCTTCTGCTGCAAGGACCCTGGTGGGAAAAAAACATCCAGATATCAGATCCCCTTCTTCAGCAGTGCCAGCTAACAGTGCACTCCATAATTATGAGAACAGAGGAGATGTGGGATAATAAAAGGAGACGAGGCATTGAAACCCTGAAGTCCTAGTCCTAGTTTGAATTCTATTTTACCACTTTGCAAACTTAGCATAATATTTTCTCTAAGCTTTTATTTTCTCATCCAAAATAGGACTAACTGGGAAGATCACCTAAGGATTAGCATATATAAAACGTTTTATCCCTAGTGTCTGGTTACCATGGGTCTCCAACAAATGTTAGAGTCCTTCTCTCCTTATACAGATTTTTCCTATTGCCATCATGTTTCCAACTCAGGCATTCCTGCAAAGATCTTTATCTGGGTGCCTGATCTGGGAACCTACTAGGTTCTCAGTAAGTGCTGGATGATTAATTATTGTAAAGGAGATCGTTGTTATTCAGTGATGATGATGATGATGATAAATTATTATTCAGTGATGTTATAAAATATATATGAAATAAAAATCAGAAAATGTATGTGAAATAAAAATCAGAAAAGGAACACTTCTGATATGAAATAAAAATCAAGCATAGTTACAATTATTGTTAATAACGATCAACAATATGTTATCACTGAATAGCTAAGTTTTGGTTTCAAAGAAGGTTCTTTGTCTCTTCTCTGAGTTGGGGATGTGTTTACTCACAACTTTTAGACATTAACTTTACACACACACACACACACACACACACACACATACACACACCACACACACATATACTCATACACTTCGAAAAGAATTGCAGTCTCATTTTGGGACAATAAAAGGGGTTGACAGATTTTGTAAATAGGATCAAAGAATATCTTTCAACAGAATATGGAGTTCTCCATCTTTTCTTGCTCAGATAATTGACTAAATTGATTTTTTTTTTTTTTAATTAGGGATTTCCGTGAAGTACCTGGTGGAGTCACTTAGGGCCAATATCAAAATCAAGAAAAATTCTGCTGAACACCAGTTAGGGATCTGGAGCACCTTAGAAAAGAAGTTGTATACTTGTTATAATTTTCTTGACATGTTTGGACTTTCCCCTGGGGAAAAGTTTAATACTAACTTGCTTGCTGACTACTCCAATCCATACCACTCTCTCCTCCTAACACATTTTGTTTTTCAAATGCACATGCTTCACATTGGTTATGCACTCTTTTGTGTCTGTCATTAGCAGCAAGTTTATAAGTTTCCTGAGAACAAGGACCAGACCTTCATGTTGAAGCAGACCTGGGACTTCTAAGGAGAGCAAGATACAATTATTCATCAGTTGTGTGAGTCCAACATCCTCTGGTTTTTCAGCAACTCAGGAGCAAGAACTCTTCCCATATTACACATGAGTGGGGGAAGCTTGCACAAGTTCGAAACCAGAGAGTTGGAATTACCATGAGAATCTTGCCTCTCACCACTTGGCAAATAACTATTGTTCTAGGCCATTGCCTTGGCAGATTTCCTTTGGGAAATTTAGGAGGCATTATAATTTCAAGCCCAAACAATGTGAATTCCAATTTGTTTCTTCTCATTTTAAAAAATGAATGTGGAAAGGAACACTTCTGATAAGCAATGAGACAGAGATATAATATCAGGTGAGGGAATGAAGTGCAGAAAACCTCAAATCGTTTAGCAAATGGATTGAAGCTAGCCAGAGTTTCACTACATTTCAAAACCTGAGCCCAACATAACACAAAGGGGTATGTGTCTTACTGTGTCTTTAGTGAAGGCCATTTAATACTGGGAATTTTTCCAACAGTGTATTTCAATAACAGTGACCCTTCTTACAACATTTGGGGTTTGCCACTTTGAAAATCAATACTGTTCCATGTCCACTGAAATTGCTCATTTGTTCTCTGTAGCGTGTACATAGGATGACCACATAAATTATCCTCCACACTGGAACATTTTTGAAAGTGAAAGGGAGAGCCATTAATAGTTGCACCAGGACAATAAGAATAAGTTGGGACGGTCCCAAGAAAATTTGAGTTTCAGAAAGTGATAATTATTGAAACAGATACTTTTGTGTATTCATGAGAATCATTATTTTATATACTTATGTGTATATATTTATGTAGCCTTAAAAGAATAAGTAACTAAATTATTCAACTCCTTGTGGTGATGGAATTGGGCCAAATCATTTATACATTCTCAACTAGTCCCTTCATAATGAAGAGCTTGCATTCGCAGGCCAACTGGGCGGATCGCTGTAGGCCTACCCAGAAATTGAACCCATGATCTTGCTTTTGTCAGTTTAGTTTGTAACCAGTTTTAGATTCTGCAGGGCCCTATCAACAGGTCATATGCTAGACTATGAGATCAAAGTAAAAACACAGAGGGTTCTGGGCTTTTCTGTAAGGCCCCAGATTCTAGTCCTGTCTTTATCAGTAACTGACTGTGATTTTTGGCAAGTCATGTAACCTCTCTGTGTTTTGGTTTCCTTATCTCTAAAGTGGGGGTAATACTATCTGATGTGCAGACCTCAAAGCTTTGTTGGGAGGATGCAGTGAGGTGATGTATGGGGAAGCCTTCTGGAAAGTGCTTTGCATATGTGAAGTGTTATCATTATAGGAGAGAAGGGGGAGACATGAGATGTGAGGGGAAAGCAGGACTTTCAACTCTGGCTGGCCTTGTAGATTAGGCTTGTGCAAACAAATGATGACAATACAGCCACAGGAGAGGCTTCATACTCTCTTTTATGAATAGGAATGGGGAGACAGGGACTATATCCAGATGGACTCAGGGAAGATGGAGTGGGATTCATATTCAAGTTCTTCCTATAGTGCTGTTTTCTTCCCAGCCTGGCAATGAACATGTTGAAGTCCCATGTTATACCCTGGGGTCCCAGGCTGTGGTGCAGCATTAACTCACTCCTCACTGACAGGGATGGCTTTATTTTGCAATCCAGTAGGAATCAGAACATTAGATTTCCCTCTCTTATTGACATTTTGTCAGGATTAAATAAAATCACATATGTCAAAGTGCTTTTGTTGGTCTATATAATGCACTCGATAGTACAAAATAATGACTTTAAGTGGCTATTGATACCAGTTATTATTCTAGTAAGAGTCATGTTTACTATTTTCTTAATGATTAAAACTTTTTGAAAATCACAAAACACATTTGCTTATAAAAATTTAGATATAACAAAAGGCATGATGAAGGAAATAAAAATCAAGCA
The DNA here is from genome assembly GCA_025594165.1 of Tamias sibiricus. Classification (NCBI taxonomy): domain Eukaryota; kingdom Metazoa; phylum Chordata; class Mammalia; order Rodentia; family Sciuridae; genus Tamias; species Tamias sibiricus. The sequence continues at coordinate 54,471,233 of CM046659.1, forward strand.
TAGTTACAATTATTATTAATAACAATCAATAGTAGTTTTGCTCATTCTTTAATCTGTTGATGATAATTTATAAATTCAGCCAACAGAATGCTAACTTTTCATGTAGTTTATATTTTCGTGGGGGAATTCCAACAAAGAAACAGCTGATTATAATGTAAGGTGAGGCACACCATGATGGTGAGGCAGAGTGTGCACTGGGGCACTTATGAGGAGCATCTGTCCTCTTAAGGGAGAGTCAGGGAAGGCTTCCTGGAGGAAGAGACACTTAAGTTGAGACCCAAGATTGACTAGAAGCCAGCAGGTTGTAGTGGATGTTACAGTGTGCCACCAGCCACCGGGATATCTCCTTAAGGACCAGAATATCGCCTCAGCTGGCGGTAGTATTGCCTATGATGGTGCTTAGCTGAAGTCCTGTCCAATGAAGGAAGCTGCCTTGCTTAAGGTTATTTCTATCTCGGAGGGCAGTCATGGTAAAAGGTCCATCTCCTTGCTCAATTAGCATAGCTCTGGAGGACCATTGGTGTTCTAAAGCTTCTCACAGGTTGGGCTAGTCCTCCGTTGCCCCTCCATAGCAGTTCAGCTTTTTCCTCTCCCTTTCTCTCCGCAGGTGTTATTCCCAAGAGCATTGCTTAATGAAAGTTCTGCACACAAATGAGCCTTCCCTCATTGACAAAGGCAAAAACTGGTTGTGATGGTGGGGAGTGTAGCGAGGGTGTTACTGGAAGGCAGAACAACATGTTCAAGGCTTAGAGGTATTGAGAAGAGAAAGAATTTTCACAAAGTCTCTAATATGTGAGTGAAGTCAGTGCAAGAGAGACATGGTTCCAGAAAGAGAATCAAGCTGTCGGAGTCCATGTCAAGGGAATGGAGAAATTGAACTCTATCCTAAAGCTGGTGAGAAACTCGTAAAAGTTACACATCATAGAAGATTCACCATCTCACTTGTGTTTTAGAAAGATTGCAATTAATAACTCTGTCATTGATAAGTTTTAGATTAGAATATAGGAGTATTTTGTGACCTCCCTCTCCACTCTATACCTTTATGGAATGAATAGCAAACCATGTCTCCTAGTAAGTTATGCAATAAACATCAGTATTGTAGCAATACTGTGGAACCTTTAAATCTCTGAAGGGATTTAGTCATCATACTTCTATCATCATCTTCTTCTATTTTATTTTTTCAAACCTGCTTCATGGTGTTTATTTATTAAGCACCAACCACATGCCAGAATATTCTGTGCTATTGCTATGGTGGACCTGAGGCAAAAGCTTGGTTATGGCTAGGTCACCGCAGTGCCTGGTAAATAGCAAATTCTCAACAAGTGGACACATGGAAGAGGTCTCAGTGCCACGGGCAAATGACTTACTTCTAATGACTGTGAAATAAGGACAAAATGGAATTTACCTCTCCAGTTGTTGCAGGGGGGAAATGTGGGCAAAACACTAAGTTCATAGGCTTAATACAGAGTAAAAATCATATTTGCTCAATAATTCAAACATGGTTTGCTATTATCAGTATTGGTAGAAATAAGCTAAGACCTAAAAGGTTTATAATCAAACTCCTGATATCTATTTCTCTTATCCTCGTCACCCTGTAATATTACTTCAAAAGAAAAATGGGATTTGAAAATCATATTAAAAGATATAATCACTCATTAATGTATTCAACAAATATTTTTTGAGGGCATTCAAGGTATCAGTCAGGGGTTACACTGTGGGGAACAGAACAGACACAATCCTTGTTCTTATGCAGCTTATGGTTCAGAGGGCAGATGTCAAACAAAGAAAATCTCATAAATTATATAATAAAAACAGTTTGTCATCAGAGAGAAGCCAGTTTTTTTTAAAAAAAATATTTATTTGTTTGCTTTAGTTGTACACAATGCGTTTATTTTTACGTGGTGCTGAGGATCGAACCCGGGCTGCACACGTGCTAGGCGAGCGCTCTACCGCTGAGCCACAACCCCAGCCCATGAGAAGCCAGTTTTGATAGGGGAAATCAGGTAAGTCCTCTCTGAAGAAGTGACCTTTGATCTGGGACCTAAGAGTAGAAATTTCATTGAGAGGTTAAAGCACTCCAGGCCAAAAGAAAATCCCATGCAAAGACCCCAAGACAGGAAGAAAGCTTGGTCCATTAGAAGGACGAAGAAAAAGCCATCAGGGTACAGTGCTGGGAGTGAAGCAGGAAAAAAGACAGGGGCACAATTTTTTTAGGGTCTTGGTCATTTTTTATTTTTTCTTTATCTAGATGAAAGGACACACAAACTGCCTTAAATTTGACTACTCTTTGTATCAGAGTAAATTTTTTTTAATGTGTACATGGACACAATACCCTTTGTTTATTTATTTATTTTTATGTGGTGCTGAGGATTGAACCCAGTGCCTCACATGTGCTAGGCAAGTGCTCTACCACTGAGCCACAACCCCAGTCCTTCAGAGTAAATTCCTGATGCTTGTGAAATTGGAGGGCAGATATACTGCAGTCTGAAAGTCGCATCTGAGCCTTGGGAAAAGCTATTAGCTATTTTTTTCCCCCTCCAGCTGGTCATCATGATAAAGGAAAAAGCGTATAGAACAAAGGTTCTTAGCTTTTTGTTGAGAGCATATTTTTCTACTTATGGTTCTCTTCCTAAACAATAAAGAACTATTAGAAAGTCTCCCCTCTCTCCTATTTTTCTTGGAAATGTGATTCTTTCAGCAGAAACTATCAGAGGGAGTAGAGGACAATTGAATAGAGATCCTATGGTGGTCCCCAGAAGGTGCAGGAGAATTGGGGTATTATAAGTGGGTGGTGATGTCTTTATTGCATTTGCTCAGAGAGGCCTTGGTTTCCCTCTCAGTGATTAGAACAACCTGTTTTCTGGGATACAGTATTTAAAGAGCAAAATCAGCATTGTTATCTTCCAGGATGGTGAAGGCTTAATTAACATTCTAAAATGCTTTGAGATCTTTGGATAAAAGTGACGTGTCATTATCTTTGGAGTGATATAGGTCACGTGACACAGGAAGTGGCTTTGAAGGAAAGGAAAACCTTTCATCAGGCAAACTCCTTTGGGAGGTTTGAGCCTGTTCTGAGTGACTCAACATGCCCGTGTCATCTCTTCCTAGACTGTGAATGAAAGGAATAACTGGGCCTCCAGCTTAGCAACTGCCACCACCGTGAACTGAAAGAATTTAGCAAGCTTGTACATTAAACGCTCTACAAACTAGTAGACTTCTGAAGCATTTAGCCAAGTGTCCCTTAATAAACAGTGAGTATATATCAGCTATTATTAACATTATTGTTCTCCTAAATATAGTTAAAGATGTATGGCTTGTTTTCTCTTTTAACAAAAGAGTTCAATATTCTTCAGTGTTAGGCTAACCTAACTTTCATTTTAAAGACAATAAAAAGAAAAATAAACCATTATCGTTAAGACCCTAACATGAGGGCCACACATAAGTCATGTTTACTGTCTAGAGCCCTTCTCGGCAAGTTATAGTCTATCTCTCAAAGTTGGGTACTTAATTTTCCTTTTTTCCAACAAGAATCACCCAAAGTAGAAATTAGATTTCCTAACTTAATCTCCCTGATGGTTTCCTGGGGTCTGCAGTGTGTTATAAGCAAAGGCGACTTAAACTGGACTTGGACTGTCTCCACCTGATGACCCATTGACCCACCCTTGATGGCCCATTAACCCACCCTTAAACCGTCTCCACCTGAGGGCCTGAGGGCCCTGTGCTTTATAAACCCTGCCCTTGCTATGAGCTGGTGCCATTTTCTACTATCCTGCTTTTTGCTGGACGTAGTTGGTGGCCCTGGCCAGAATAAAGGCTTCATTGGCCATTACGTGAGTGGCTTGTGAGACTTTTTTCCTGAAAATTGGGTACAACAAGTGGACAGGGATTTCAAAGAGAACAGCTTAAAAGTTGTTCCAATTTATCTGAGGACAGAAGTGCAAAAGGATTTCATCCTGTTCTATCAACTTGTATGTCTTCATAATGCTTCCAGGAAATGTTGATGACAGGACACAGGTAGAGAATGGACTATAGGAATTTGGTTCACATGAGAAAAGTGTCTATTTGAGGAACATCGTTGTCAAACTAAACCTTTCCATGTGTATTTGTGAAATTTTTTTTTTTGCTAGCTATATGACTGGAGGTTTTAAATACAGAATTGTCTTAATTATATTTTTGACAAAATGCTGTGGAACTGCATGCAGCACAAGCGGAAGAGAAAAAACAAGGAAAGGGTGTGGCAAAAGGCTACTGCAGTCATAAGGTGGAAAAGACAACAGGGGTGCCTGAAAAGTGCAGCTGGCCCGGGGCATGCCGGGATGCCTTCCAGGAAATCTTCCAGGACACTGTCTGGCTCCTGCAGGTAGGTAGGTTTCCCCAGTTACCGGGCCCACAGTACAGTGGGGTCAAGCACCAAGCCGACCTAATTAAAAGCTCATTACACCAGCCCATCCTCATTAATAGGCTGACCCACGTGCAAAAGTGCAGGAGTCTGCTCTGCTTCCCAAGCTGAGGATCCCAGTCACTGCCCCCGGGCCTGGAAACTCTGGCCAGTTTATTAAAGTGCCCTCCCTCCCTGTCTGTGACCATCAGGTACAGTTTCTTTCTGGATTATTTCACATTCCAGTAAATTAGTTTTATCTGTTCTATAACATTTTAAAAAAGAAAACTCTCTGGTCATCACATGGATAAAATAACAAGGAATAAAAGAATGTGTATTTCATCTAATCAGAAACAAATAATTTTCAATCTTTCTTGAAAATGCAGCCTTTCCTGTCCTGCCCCCTTTTTCTTTTTTCTTATACTGAAGGGATTTTGAAATTCCCGTCTTATAGTCAGATTGTGGTACGGATCATCCTCGCCATGTTTTTTATATAATTGTTGACGACCTTGACGGAAGATAGCAAAACTTGTTAAGTATAAAGTTGGTAAATGATACTATTGTTTGGGAGGTGGGGGTGGGGTGGGAGCAGTGAGTTTATCTAGCAAAAAAAGAAGAAAAAAAAAAAAAAAAAAAAAAAAAGGAAAATGTACCCTAACCAGGCTCAAATTAACTGAAATGGATCAAAGTAAACAGAGACATCTAAAAGCTTTTGTAAGTTGAAAGTGGCTATCTGTTGCAGGTCTTGCCTCATTAACTGCTGATTGAAGCTCTGCTTGGCCCTCTGGGATACCTAACACCCCAGGCCTATCACCAGATGAACCCGGGTTAGGCGGGTTAGGCGCTGTTGCCTTTCCTTCTGTTGCTTTGCACAGCTCCTTGACCTCAACCTTCTTACAAATGTTTATCCTTCCTACCAGGCAAAGGGAGTTAAGGTTTGTCCTTGAGAATATAGCTTGGAATCTCACTCCTAGCCAATGAAGAATTCCCAAAAAAAGCGAAATGGAAGGCATAGCTGTGATATCTTTGCAGATCAGTATTCTGAAAGGTAGACTCACAGTTCTGGTGTTTTAAATCAGTCTCTGCACAAGAATATGTACAGCAAAGCATCCACATTTTTTCCTTGGGTGTTGACCTCATTTCCACATGTGAATGGTGAAAGGTAACAATTAGGCCATATGCTTCAAGATACTGGCTATCTCTTTGGCTCCCATGGTTCCAACCCATCACCAGCCATTCGGTTGGGACCAGGAGCTGAAACTGAGATGGCTGTGTAGGGAAGGCAGAGAGAATGGTAAGTGGGGGTGGGTTGGAGTGGGGAGGGAGGAGCAAGACTCTTTGAGTAGGACCAGATAGGTCTCTGTGTAGAGTAATATTACAGCTCTTTCTCTCATAAACAAGCTGCATGCCTGCTTCTAAAGACCCATCTGGCATAGCTTTGAGAATGGCAATAATTACAAGCTGATGATGGACATGGAAAAAAAGCCCCGCTGAGCTAACTCATAAGGAAGTACAGGCCAGGACTGCAGGGAAATTACAGGCTGAAAACCTTTCTAGTTTAGGCCTTTTGGTGTTCTTAATCACAGACTTTAAATGTTGTAATAAACACTGTTGCATTTTATTGACCAACTCCCATGACAGGCAAATCTTTTTCATTTTATTTTATTTTTACCATTTGCTCTTTGGAAAGCAGCTTGGCAGTGTCTGCCTGGGTCATGCCAATGGATCTTTAGTTTTTCTGCTCATAGAAAAATTAGGAAAACAGAGGTGGCTTTTTCTTTAGTTCCTAGAAATTTGCAATTTTTCCCCCTTGGTCTCTGCATGCTATGGTTCAGACAGATTCCCAGTCTGTGCTTAACCTGCAGCTGCATAAGATAAAGGTCTAGTTGCTTCAATCAAGGAGATTAAAAAGAAAAGAAATGAAAAGCCTGGGAAGAATAATCTATGATTCTGTACCATCTATTAACATTTATGATTTGAAAACAAAAATCCAAGTTAAACTGTTTACTATTAGATTTAACAGAATGTTAGGTTCTGATAATCCTTTTTTCAGGGATGGATTTGATACCGAAAGGATGATCTTTCTCAAAGTTTGGAACCGACCATTTTACAAGTGGGCCTAAGACATTTTGTCCTTAAATATCTTTAGGCCATCTAATGAAGCAAATCCCTTCGGAAATATTCCTAGGAAGAAGATGGAAACATTGGGGGCAGGGAGGGAGGATATAATAATAATGTTTCCTATCCTCTGAAATATTGTTCAAACATTATTCAAAATTTGTAGTCTAAATGTCATGGCAAAATTAGTTTTGAATGTAACACATTATCAGTTGTTATAATGAAATGTCTACATCGTATCGTGGAGTTTATTTTAATTCAACAGATGGTATCACTTTCCATAAAAAGAGTTTGATTTTCATTTTATAATTTTTAAAATCTAAGGTTAAAAGTGATGAATAATTACATGAATTGGGATTTTTATTGATCCAGTTAACTTAGATAAATGGGTCCTTGTTCAAAAAATGCCCTTTTTTGGATTTTAAAGCAGAGGATGTAAGGTTTGTTTTTCTTTAAGCCCAAAATACTGCTTTGGAAATTTATTTTTGAGTCCTCCCTTTTTGGCTTCAATTTCTCGTATTTCTTAAAGACTTTTATTAATTCTTAATATTTTGTATACAGTCTTGGCTATCCCAAATGAATTATCTTTTCTGGCATTTGATTACTTGTTCAAGCACATAAAGTTTTGAGGTCTATGGAGTTAAAGCAATGAAATGATTGCACAATGGAAATGTACCCATATAAACCCAGACTTTTCTCCTTTCATAAGCATTGCTTTACCTGAAGCTCCCTTGTCAATGAGAAATTATTTATTTATATCTGTCTCTTTTTCTATACCAGCTAGAATTATTTCTAACAAAAGAAGCATGAATTGGTGGAAACTATATGTTAAATGTAGGACTATTTGTCTAGTTTTCATTAGGTTGCTGAGTGAAAAGCCTCAATTCCTCTCTTTTCCCAAGGTACTCAGATGTCCATGGAGTTTCCTCATCTCACATTATCATTTCTCTCACTGGGCACAATCCAGCTTTAAAGAATTCAACACTTACTGGCCTTTACAGAACTGTCAGCAATGACAGCAACCAGGGACACTGACATGTCTTATTGTTTACAAAGGATGAGCACAACAAGGCCTCTCGGATGACTTGATAAGCCCTGTAACTCTCCTCTCTCTCCTGACTCTGGCCTCTCCAGACCAGCTGCCTTGCACGGCTAGCTAAGACAGAACTATCAAAACTTGATCTAAACACTGACAAGTCAGCAAACAGCAGCAAAGATAAACTAGAGCTGCTCAAGGTTGCTTTGTAAACAGTGAAAACAGAAAGGGAATCAAGAATATTTCAGTCCCTTAATTCTTATATGCACAGGGTTTTTTTTTTTTTTTTTCTTTTAATGTACTTAAAATATGATGAAAACAAAAATCCTAGACTAGGATTAAAATAAATTTCTAGATTATTATCATGGTCTTAAAATTTTAATCTGTCTCATCACTTATCATCCTTCTACTTCTTGAGGAAACCCTAGCCAATGTGGTTAAATTAAGTTCAAAGGTTTGGGTGTTTTGTTGGGGGGAGGGCTAGAGATGTAGCTCAGTGGTAGAGTTGTATGCTTCACATGCAAATGGCCCTGGGTTCCATCCCAGCACCCTTACACAGCAAAAGTTTTTTTTTTTTTTTTTTTTTTTTTTAAGTATTTTGAACATATCTTTTTAATGTTGCTTTTTTAAATTTAGCAAATCCAGAAATGTCTTGGAAATGGGCAAATGCATATGCTTTTCCTCTTTATTTGTAAAGAGGAACTCTATTTTCAGGAAGGTGATCCTGGGAAGTTGAATCTCCTTTCCCCTTTTCCTTCTTTTGCCTTGCAGTATTGAACACATGGAAGAAGAAAGGAAAGTTTCATGCAAAGTTACACTTGGTAAAATGCTTTTTAAAAATGATACATATGTATACATGATATGTATGTATATGTCACATAGCACAAATAGCATTCTCTTCCATACACAGAGATGAACTTTCCCAGAAAATTATCCAAAGAATTCATTGGACCATCATTTTAGAGACAATTGTATATCAATACCAGATACAGAGTAGATATTTGTGCTCATATGGGATGTATTCTGTAGTTTCACATATAGATGGTATCTACTAATGCTACTAATCTACTAATGCAAAATAATTGTCAGAGGACTTCATGGTAAATCAAGGCTCAGAAAATGATAAGCCACACAAGGGATATAGTATAGTGCTTCTACCTGTTTCTTCTCAGGTTCAGTTACTACAGCTTATTATTTCTCCTCTGGTCTGGCTTTTGTATTCAGATATTTGTTCATCTCTGGAGTTTGTGTGTGTGTGTTTTGTTTGTTTTTTGTCTTGAGTGTGGAGAATAATTGTATAGTTTGAGGTCCTTCTGCTAGGAGCTTATCTTTACATAGTTATGAAGATGACACATAGGATGTGTGTCATCTTCATAACTATTTCTTTCTTCTCAAGTAATGCATTGGCCTGTCTGCCTAGCTCTTGTACAGTTCAGCCTTCCCTCTGCAAAGAAATGAGGACATGAAATCTGCTAATATTCAAAAGCATATTCAAACAATATGTTTGAATAAAAGCATTTAAAAAAATGTCTTCCTGCACACAGGCCTGCCTTATAATAAACCAGAAGAGTGTAGGAATTAAGATGTTGTTGAAATGCCCGAATGTCTCTGCCCTTTTATTATGTCCAGGGTGATGAGGTCATGGCTTATAGTTTAGCTTATATGGTGCAATTAAGAGATTCATTTCTTAATGTGATTCATCTCAGGAAGAGTTGACTCAGAAAAATTTTAGGGGAGAGGCAAGACTCGTATGAGAAGATGCTGGAAAATTATGATTTTCTTCTTGAAGTTTGAGTTCTTTTTTCCCCCCAGGCAAGAATGAGAAGAACTGCAATGAGTTTGTATCTGATTTCTGAGTAGATGGGAACTTGATTATTTAATGCCAGTAAGGCTAAGGATACAGTTTTTGTTCCTGGCTTTTTTCCCTCCTTTGCAATGATGGCAAAAATTGTGAACTAAATATTAGTTTCATTGAAACATCATTAGATCTTTGTGTGTAGACATGTTTGAATGAAATAATACCTGATATACAATATTTATATGTGCTTGAATTAAACAATATTTCATTTATATAGTTATATAATACTTGTACGTTTAACTTTTTATTGAGATGTTTATCTGTCATTCCTGTTTGAATACTTTCAAATGCAGCTTTTAGGTTCTTATTGTTGATAAAAAGTAGGTTTCTTCATTTGGTTAGGGTAGTAGTTCTAAAACATAGTCAGTCCTTTTAGGGAAGCAGTGGGTTAGGACATTTCTATTCTTTTTTTTTTTTAATATCTTTGAATTGTTGATGGACCTTTATTTTATTCATTTATTCATATGTGGTGCTGAGAATCGAACCCAGTGCCTCACACATTCTAGGCAAGTGCTCTACCACTAGGCCACAACCCCAGCCCCGACATCTCTATTCTTTAATGAAACATTTAATGGTCCTCAGATTCTTCCTTCTCTTCAAGTCTTCCTCAATTGTGATTCTCTGCTTGCTCATCCATGATCAGGTTTAGGTGAAAATTCCTAATTTTTGTACTGGTCAATTCAGTCTAACAAAAACTTATGTAATTCCTGTCCTGTTTGAGGCACTATGCTAGGCACCCAAGATCATTTTTGAAGTGGTTGATAGTAGTTGACTCTTTAGTAGGAGATGGAAACATCTACATCAATGAATACAAATCATATTGGGCTGAACATTGTAATAAAGGTGTTATATGTGCCTGAAGAAGAAGCAACTTATTTTGTCTTGGAAATGGGTAAGGCTTCCTAGAAGTGGTGACATTTCAATTTGTCTTTAAAGGAAAAGCAAGATTTTGAATAGATGAAGCTGGAGGAGAAAGGAAAAAGTTCCAGAGGTATAAAAGCCCATGACAAGTCCTGGTAAAGGAGGGGAATCTTTTTAGACTAGAGTATTAGCCATGTGTGAGGGAATAAATGGTGGAATAGTTTTTATGTAATAATAATTTTAGTTCATGAGGGTCCTTGGATGCTATGCCAAGAGAGTGGGCTTAATTGGTAAAAGAAGAGAAAGCTAGTAAAAGCTTTTGAATGGAGAGGGTGAACCATGATCATAACTGTACTTTAGAAAGTAACTGTTAGGGATGCTAAGGATAATGGGGTCGAGAGAATGCCAGAGACAGGAGACCTGTTTGAAGGCTATTACAGTAATAATCTAGGTACAGATAATGTAAGGAAGACAATGATAAGAGAAGTAGAAAAGAGAGAATAATCCAAGAGATATTTTGAGTCTAGAACTGAATGTGGTAGGATTCACATGAGATTCACAAGTGACAGAAGTCTCCACTTCAGGGGGTTGGTAAATGGAGAAACTATAAACTGAGATAAGGAAATTGAAGAGAAGAAGGTTTGAAGGGGAAAACAATGAGAGTGTAAACTCACATTTTAAATTAACTTTGGTTATACACACTATTTTTTCAGAGAACAACCTTTTTGGTTATTCTTTCTGGATTCTGTTATTAGAATAATATCCTGTTTTATTTACATTTTAGACCTTAATACTTCAATTCCTCAAAGGAAGAGAAGAAAAGTTGTATCTTCTCATCATCATCTCTGTGTGCATTTTTCTTCTATAGTAATCTCAAGGTGTCTGTGAGGCTTATCTTGGGGCTTCCTCAAGATACTCTTCTACCTAGCTTCCCTTCCTCTGACCATACTCTTGAGGATGAGGCTATTTGAAATCCTTATTAGTGAGTATAGGATTCTTAAAGTTAGACACAACTGGCCTTTATAAAGGTAGAATTGGAGCCAAAATGGATTCTTGGATCAGGTATCTCCTGTCGGTTATAAAGCTGCCAATCTCATACCAGTGGGTGGAAATGGACACCAGCCCCTAAGGAAGTGATGGCTGCACATGGGCGTCTGCTATCCCTGAGGTTTCTTCTGCTCAATGAGGAAGGAAATTGTGGGCTTTCCTAGGCATTTTTCTTACTCTCTTCACACAGGGGAATGGAAGAATCTTGGCTTTTGGAGTTTGGATAGTGAATCTAAGACTGGAGGGGTTTCCAGAAAGCAGCCGGTTTCCATCTCTGAACTGCTCTTTCTTTCTTCCTCCACCCCCCTTCCTGTGCTGTACAATTCATTCCAACTCCAGGACTTGTACGGTGTTTGAAAGTCTATGGGCAGCCTGGAGTTCTGAGCCTATGCAGCACTTCAGGGTGCTAAGTGGAAGGAAGGTCCTATGCCACTGTGATTTCCTTCTGCAAATGAAATATCATTTATATAAATATCCAAACTAATTTCTAACTCATTTCTTTATTAGATTTGCATAACACATATCCATTAGCAAGTTTTGCTGAAAGGTGGTGAGAAGTGTTAACCATAATTCCAAATATCTATTTCCTATCTAATAAAGCCATTCTGATGTTTGCAATATGAATTTGGTTTGCAGTTAGAATTACCCACATCAAATATTTAAAAATCAGTAGTAGTAAATTCACTTTTTAATCTCTGGAAAATAGTGTATAATGGGTAACCCATCTAATGAACTTGTGAACTTAAGGCATTGTGTGTTTTATAAAATCATTAATAATTTATTCAGGTCATTTTTGGATACCCATCCCAACCAAGAAAATCAACATACTGTACTTCCTTTCTGACTTTGTCCCCAAATTTGTGGCACAAAAACCACTTCTCCAGTTTTAGTTTCTTTGGCTATTGCAGCAGCAATGGTTAAGAGAAAATAAATCTTTAAAATGGACATAAATATGGTGAGTCTTTCCCAATGATTGTGGCCCCAAAGCATATATTAAATACCTATTGAATACTCAGCACATTGATGGATGCTGTATGGGCCCCAAAGAAGAAACAAGCCCTATAGGAACTCATTGCAAACATACCTGAGTGACGGAGGGAAGAGTTGGGGCTGAGGAAGGGGAAGAGCAGTTCATAATCTCAATGCAGGGCTCTGATCCCTGAAAGCCCAAGTCTAAGGGGAATGTTCAGAAGAAAAGCACATTTTTAGCCCCTTCCATTTTAGAGACTTATCCTAGGATGGAGATAGTGGGGGGAAGGATAGAAATGAGATAGCAAACTGATTTGTTTGTAGTAAGCTTGCTTTAATTCTCCACTGTAATGAGTTTGAAGGCAGCAGTGCAAAGGGCCATTTATTTATTTTTGAAATGTTAGGTTATAAGTAATGTTGGTGGCAAAAATCCTCTTCTTATTTTGTCTTTTGTAAATGTCTATGGTATCCCCTCCAAGAGACAGTAGGTAAGTGCTGGGGTCTAGCCCTCAAAGGAACCGATGTTCTCCAGACACCTCCTTAGACACTTGTAAGTTGAGAACTGAATCCTCTGGCAGACACATTTTCCTTGTCAAATAATGCTGGTCCTACCTCACCGACACTGATAGTCCTGGGAGCTGCTTCTGATGCCAACCTGTATTGAACTCCTAGATGTGAGTACACTTTCTTGAAGGGCAGCTCGGGCTAACACTTGACCTTTCAGAGCTTTGGGAGGTGGGAAGGCCAGCAGCCAGTTGCTGGGGAGAGATTTCCCGGTTATTGCTATGGGGAGTCTGTTTACTTGCCTTCAAGGGTCAAAGCCATTTGAATAGGCTTCCCTGGCTCTACTCCTGGGTTTGGTTTCAGAGGACCCAGTCCTGAGGAATTCTGCTCTCATGGCCCTCCCCTTACTGTTAGGGATGGGACTTTTATTCCACAGTATGGTTTGAGTCTTCCTGAGGAGCACTGCAGCTTGCTTGCAAGAACAGCAACTGGAATGGCTGTTTTAAGTGGAGTTTACTGTTGTTGTATAAACCTTCATTTAAAATTGACTATAAAATGTTTCTGAACCTGCCAAACATGCATTAAAATATTTTGCTCCATTTATGCCTATGTGTAACATTTGGTTTCTAAAGAGCTTTAATCAGTAATCTTCAAGTAGGAAGTTATTCATCTTTATTGCCAGTCGGTTCTCAGTGGTGGTCGTGGCAACAATCTTTTTATTGCTTCTGTGTTTAGTTGTTCTTTGACATGATAGAAGTCAGCTGCAGTTCAATGAGCTCACTATTTGTGCAACTTAATTGCTTGCTTCCTTCAATACATACTCAATTTTTCCTTTTATGAGCAGGGCTGTTGGAAAAATTAAGCTTAAGGATATAGCCATCCACTGTTAATTAACCTCCTTCCCAAACACATTAGTAAAATAGGTCAAATAACTGCTGAGTGCTAAGTGTACTGTTACCAAGGTCCTCCTCAGCTGAGAAGTGAATCCTGTAGTAAGTGAACAAATGTTGGCGCTTGGAGCATTTTCTGGAAGCAGTGATGACATAGAATAATGCTTTATAACAGCATTTCCTGCTGCACCATCTCGTCTAATTGAAATACATTGTTTGACTTTGTGTCTACCACGGGTTTAGCTTGTTTCATTCTATCAACATGAAAAGAAATAAAAAAGACTTCTTTGGTTTTTGTTGTTTTGCTTTCTAGGTTATTGCTTGTTTTAAAAGGTGATCCTAAATTCAGCTTTCTCTTTAAATAGTAACCACAGCTACTATTTTCATTCATAGTTCCTAGAATAATCTGGATATTGTGGGGATGTATGAATACTTGTGATGAACATAAAAATATTCTCAGCGAGGGAACTAATCTATCAAAATAGATAATAATAATAGAGCTCTTATAATTCCTCTCCATGTCAGGGTTATATTCAGATGGAAAATCACTTTAATTGCAGTGGTGAAGGGATGATTGGAGCTTTGCCAACTTGACAGAAAATATTTCTTTCTTTCTTTCTTTTTTTTTTTTGGTACCAGGGATTGAACTCAGGGGCACTCGACCACTGGGTCACATCCCCAGCCCTTTTTTGTATTTTATTTAGAGACAGGGTCTCACTGAGTTGCTAAGTGCCTCGCCACTGCTGAGGCTGGCTTTGAACTCGCGATCCTCCTGCCTCAGCCTCCCAAAGTGCTGGGATTACAGGCGTGCGCCACCGCGCCCGGCGAAAATATTTCTTCAAAAAAGAAAAATTCAGTTTCTGAATTGGTAGAAGGCTGGAAAATGGTAGGGTCCAGTTTATACTTTTAGAAAGAGGAAAGTAAATGCAAACAAAATTAAAATGGGAGAATGTACCAGATGGAGCAAAAGGCTACATTTGTGATCTGTACCCTCTATCTGCAGTTTAAATGTTTAGCCTTTAATTGAGAGGTATGAGGAGAAAAGCAACCCAACCAATCCCCAAATGCATCCTAAACCAATAAATAACAGAAGTTTTTTTTTAAAATTATTACTCAGTTGTAATGTCAATCTTGCAGATATTTTAATAGAGAACCTATATTATTAAAATCATTTGCCTTGGTATGTACAATCTCTGTTAGGTAATGGTTCAGTATTCTTTCAAAGTTTTTGTGCCTCCTCGACTTTGGCAAGGTATTTTGTACTCATAGTTAATGAGAAGCTTCCGGCAGCACCGTTTTTCTGATGTCACTTCAGAATATTAGTGGCACAGAATTAATGTTGAGTCAGTAACCTTTGGATATCTTTGTTTGCCCACCTGGTAAGGAGAGAAAATGACCCTTGCCAGTCTAGACTCCAGAGCACTGTTAGGAAACTTGATTAGCTAATGCTTGTTAGAAGCCCCGAGGTAAAAAGGCTTTCCTTGTATGTTATTTTGTACCACATGGAAGCTTGCAGGAGTGACCTTATTCATATTCATTAGTTGTGAGTTCTAAAGGTTATCCTCTTTTATCTTTTGCCTAGCTAAGGTCTGAGATGGTGGATTTTTGGCACATGGAAAATAGGTGAACCACCTGAGAGGTTGAGTTGGGAGGAGGGGCATTGCATTTATGTACCCTGTAGCTGCATGACTTCCAAGTGAAGTCCTCCTAAGACAGCAAGAATTTTCCAAACCTCTGAGGCTTTCTTGTGAGGGATGGCACTTGTCATTTTCTCCTTCAAATGGTGCCTATCATTTTTGTGTGACTGACCCACAGATTCCAGGTTGTGGGGAGGACAATAACCTTTGTTGGAGTAGGAGCTGGTATGAATCAAAGTCAAGGGGCTGAAGTTAAAATTTTGTTCCTATTTAGCTGACTGTTATGGCAAATTTCATTATTCTTTTCAAAGATGAAGGTACTTGTCTAAGAAAAGAAAAAGAAAGTAGAAGTCTAGGATTTGTGAGAATGAGAAAATATAGAGTTTTGGAAACTTCCTGCGGCATATTTAAATATGTGTGTGTGTGTGTGTGTGTGTGTGTGTGTGTGTGTGTGTGTAGTGTTATTATCTATTACACATTATATATATGTATTGTATATATAAATAAATATGTATGCATGCATATATTTATATATTTCTCACCACGGAGCCATATTGCCAACATGAAGGAAATTTGTAAATGTTAGATTTATTTCATGTTCCTTTTAAAAGAGCCAGACCTTTGCCTCGAGAGTATGTTGGGTCATGCTAAGCCTCCATGAATTAGTGTTTTGCTTATCTCATGGATGCTTCTATTTTTAAAGTGTATGTTTCTGGGATGGACTTTTAATTAAATCCCTGAAAGGAGAGTAGGGAGCCATGGAAATGCTTCCTAAAACCAGCAGGTGGCACTGTGGATACTACAGTGGTGAAGAAACTGGGGTGTAGGAGGCAAAGATGAAAGGGCGAAAACTGGAATAATGAGATACTATAAGTTAGTCTACAGATCTTTGGGAGGTTAACAGGGCATCTCAGAAAACTGTAAACCAGTCTCTGGATGTGGAAGGCTGCCATAGATCTGCCTTATATAAGATTGTTTTCTCTGATTTTGTTTCTGCTGCATCAACTAGTATCTACTTAAACTCTATATCATATACCCTATTGCCCAAAGATGAACATATTTGAAGGGAAGATTTTAGGAATTTAGAAATTTTACTAAATTTCTCATTTACTCATAATTTAAAACCACAGTATAATAAAATAGAAACTCAAGTCTAGTGTGTATGTAATATAAGGTTATATTTCATGTTTACAGAATATTACCCCACTAGGGCTGGGCGCGGTAGTACATGCCTATAATCCCAGCATTTGTGAGGCTGAGGCAGGAGGATCACGAGTTCAAAGCCAGCCTCAGCAATGGCCAGGCACTTAGCAACTCAATGAGACCTTGTCTCTAATAAGATACAGAAAAGGGCTGGGGATGTGGCCCAGTGTACGAGTGCCCCTGAGTTCAATTCTCAGTACCCCCCCCAAAAAAAAAGAAAAAAAATTACCCCTCTAGGGAAACAGGTTAATTCTATTTATTTAATTATATTAAAGAGATAGTAAGGACATTTTCCTTAACCTCTGCATTCTGAGTCATTTATGGCTATAGAAAGAGATTTCTGTAAATCAGTTTTTAGAAGACACTTTTTGTATGGATGAATTTGTACTCCTTTGAATGTTCTAGTATGCAATCAAATTGAATAAAGAGATGGCAACAATTATTGACTTCCAAGTGAAGTCTTCCTAAGATAGCAGGAATTTCCCAAAGTTCTAGGGCTCTTTTTTTTTTTTTTTAAATAAGTATTTATTTCCTTTAGTTGTACACAATGTGTTTATTTTACGTGGTGCCTGAGGATCGAACCCGGGCCGTGCATGTGCTAGGCCAGCGCTGTACCGCTGAGCCACAACCCCAGCCCCCTCTAGGGCTCTGTTGTGAGGGATGGCCCTTGTCATTTTCTCCCTCAAGACATTAGAAGCGAACTTCTTTTGCAGCTTACAGCAGAGGCAAAAGGAGGTCCTGAGGAGGATATGTAACTTCTTACAATAAATGTTTCCTAAGTAGAGGCCTCTTGGCAACAATGGTCTTTCTATCATAAATACAGAGGTCTTTCCCTGATGAATTTCTACTTTGGGGGTAGATACATGGATTACATTTTTTTCCTCTGTCTGCAGAGGTAGGAAGTGACTGTGTTCCAGGGGTGGTAGGCCCATCTCTTCAGGGCAAGAGCTGAAGGGTTGTGATGTGTGGATGAGTGCTCCAGAAATCAGTAATGGATCACACTCTACAGGAGAGCAGGGAACTGGGAATGGAGTTGGACCGAGTGACAACAAAGCTAGATTTAGGACAAGGTGGTGGAAGTCAGGATCTGAAAGTGGCCAGTTTTAGTGGTCTCAGTCTCCCACAGGAGTCCAGCTGCTTATGAGTTCCTGTCAGCCCCATCTGCTGGGAGCTGAGGTAGGTTGCTAGCTGCGTTGCTGAGGGAGGGGTGCGTTGAGTGGTCTCTCCATGTGACTGGAAAGTTTGACCAGCTGAGGGGACCTCGGAATGGAAACCAGTTTACTATATATTCAGAACCAGGATATTTCTGATTCACCAGGGCAGGCTCCTCTCTTATTTCTTGGAACAGATTCCTCTCTCTGAGCCTGCAGCCTGGGTAGTGCTTGAGCGGCAAAGAGGAGCATAAGTTTCCTGTCACTTCCTCTTTGGCAGGTTGTGTCTGCAGACACTGGCTCCCATACCCCATAATTACTTTTTCACATTTTTTAATATAGTAACACATGGTTGGGCTTGTGGTGGGGGAACCAGTGATGCCTCCAGGCCATGAACACTATAAATAACTTCAGGGATCGTTTTATATGGTTAGGGAAGGAAGCCGCTTCTTTCTTAAGAAACAGCTCCAAGCAAAGAAGCAGGATTTAGGAACAAATAACTTCTATTTTTTGAGAGCTCTTTTGCCTTTTCTATTTCTCAATAGATCAGAGATCTTATTGGTATTAATTTGTTTTCTCATCAACCTGTCTTAAACCACTTTTTTAGTTAGAGTGGCTATTGAAGCCATCTTTTCACATAGAGAAAACTATTGATGCCATCTTTCACATACAGAAAAGTGCATATATTTTGTTTATAAATGTAAAATTTTAAGCTCTCAACTCTATTCTCCAGGGTTAGCTTTTGACTGTGAACTCCCTAATAGACAAGTACCCATGTACAGATGTATGTGTTGATTGAAGTCCCATATTGTTGGAAGAGACTTCAATAAGTAACCTAAAAAGAATTCCTTATGCCACTGGCAAAAAATTTTAAACCATCTCAGGCAGCCTAATCTCAGAGCTTCCTGGGAAAAGAAATTTAGGACATTTGTTGTAGAGCTAAGTATTTAACAGGCTTCATTTTCAAGTTCTTCCTTTTGCCTAACTTTCTAATGTGTTTTACATTTTTTGCTGCTTATTTATTCAGTGGAGGTTGACAATAACTGATTACAATTACCTTTCAGTAACTACCCTTTATATGTTTCAAGGACCTGATCTCTAAAGCTGCATATAACTTGGTGAAAGTGTTCTTTTCTATTGAGTAGCAATCTAATAGGAAAGTACATCCAGCTAAAATATTCCAAAAACTTTCTATGTTTCACGCGAGTCTTAACTCACATTTGTACAAGTTTGATTATCATAATTCTCTTCTGAAACAGGGCAGGTAGTTTGGATAATCTTTGCATTCTATATTACATATTTTTATAATATATTACATTAGAGGAAAACAAAGATACTAGATCAATGAAGAATATATAGCAATGAGCACAATTATCCTAGACATTAACATGCTTTGTTTCTCCCTTTGCAAAATTAATTCACTTAAAGAAAATTATATCTATGGGGAAATGGGGTTCATTTTACCCCTAGCAGCTTGCACAGTCATTCTGGGACTAAGAACAAAAATTGGAGTGAGAGGCACATCTGTGGGGCTCAGTAAAGGGCTGTTGGGACACATGCCTGGGGGCAAGCATAAGAAAAACCAAAATCCAGAGTCTGTTGATCTGGGCCAATATTTACCACACTCACAGAGTACCTGGCATTGTGCTCCAGGTTTCCAATCTGATGAACAAAGATAGAAATTTCTCCCTTTTGCAAAATGAAACTTCATTTTACTTCTTTCCTGATCATGTGCTCTTACAGATGATGCTGGTTCCTTTTTCCAAGGGCCTGACCTATAAGGCCAATGTGTATACCTAATGCTGTGGAGTTTGCATGACTGATGAGTCATAAGAAGACTGCAATTGGCTTCTCATTTTCAATAAATGATGCCATTTGATAATTTTAAAGACTTTTCTAGTTTTGAGAATCTGATGGGGCAAATGTTTTGATGTGGTACACTGACAGCCACAGTATCTGTCAAAAGGAACTATGACAGATTAAATATCAGAGTGCTGTTCTCTCACGATGTAGTAGCACTCACAAAGGAAAAGGCTTGTATTATTTCCTGGGCCCTTGAACTACTGCACAAGGCCCTGTTGGATTAAGTAAGCTGGCACAGAATGACAAATTCTTGTTAGCCATACATGCCCAAAGGCCTGAACACAAACAATCCCATTATAAAATCAGTCCTTTACAAACAATATTTTCAGAAAATACTTGTACCTGTTTTTCTGCCATGCTACACTTTTTGAGATGATTACATGCTTATGCTAGGGAATGGCATGTCGCCAAAGCCAGCGGTCTGCCTGCTGGAGTTTCAATAGTGCTCATTATGAAGGAGAAGAAGTTTCTATTCCTACCCCTGGAAGGAAAAAGCCACTCACAGATAAAGTGTATGATATGATTACCATTGCTTTAGATAACCACAAGTATTACTTCCGACATGATAAGGGATTGTTTTCTGTCTCCATCATACAGAGCTTGGCTTAGCCTTTTTAAGAAGAAGTGGTGGCATTTTTGAAGGCCACTTGATCAGTTTGGAACTTGTGGGAGCATGAGGTTGCCATGCAGATAAAAATCAACACTGGTTTCAGCTACCACAGCAATTGTAGTGGGAGTGCGGAGGGGGGTTTAGGAGGAAGGTTGGAAATGGGAGCAAAAGGCCCTAGTGACTCTGGCAGAGTTATTTAGAGGCCTTGTGACTAAAACCAGGCATATCAGAATCTGTTAGATGAGTTCCTTTTCTGTGCTAACCTCTTTAGGACTAAGCTCGTTGAGAGCTAGGATGCTTTCAGTTCCTTGGAAGGATGTATGACCGAGACAGATTTACTTTTAAATAGTCACACAGGAGTGTTAGCCATCAATACCTAATTTTCTGGAGGGGATATGAACAAGAAAATTATAGGACTGATGAGAATTTAATGAGTTAGGTTGTAGAAAGGAAATTAAGAGTCCATTCCTGACAACCAGAATGATATGCAAGTGCAAATATTGCTGTTTTAATCTTTCAGTAGACTTTGTTGGAAAAACCAGGCTGAGATGAGGGACTTTGTAATTATCAAAAATAAGAAATGGTAGTAACTCCTTCCTGATACTTTGACAAATTGTTAACGGTTGAATTGTTGACTACCACATGAAATCCAGAGAGGGTAAATCAGAATAGGATCTAAGGATTTCAAGTAAGTCCAAAGACTAGGATAGTGTTTGCATGTTATATGTGTAAGTTTTCATATATGTGTTCGAAAAGAAAAATTTCAATTCATCATTATAACTTGAATAGTTATTCCTAAGAAGCACATGAGCTCAAAAGAGGACAAATGTGTAGAAACAGTCTCCTCAAAATGGGTATTTTGATACTTTTTTGTACATTGACACTGGTAAACATCAGAGACCAGTATAAGAAGAAAAGAAGAAGGGATTCAGTTTCTCTAACTTTTGCACTCCTATTCCTGTGTTGCTGATGTTACACCTCTTGCAATAACATTTTTATGACCTCCTGGTACAACTGTTACTGAACACATTTGGAGAAGGGTGAGGGGAATCTTGGGCCATAAGAACACTTGTGCTGACTTAGTTTTAATACTCAGAATGCCACTCAAAGTTGTTGTTCTCCAAAAAGAGTACACATCCGTGTTTTGAATAGTAGTGGGGAATAAGCTATCCATTCTTTTTAACTTGCTATCATCCAATTTTCTTTTTTTCATGAGATGTAATAACTTTAGGAACTTCCCTCTTTGCTAAGTAGGGATGTGATTACCCAACTGAATGCTTGGGATTATCCAGATGGAAATACTCTCTTCAAGAGCCAGGTATTCAAGTTTATTCAGCCTTTTAAAAATTAAAATATAATCTCCAAATAAGCTTTACTTGTGTTTACTTTACAGACCTTGGTACAAGAAGTTGCCAGTGGAGGAGATGCAGCTCAGAAGTTTTTGGGTAAAAAGATCAATAGCAGTCTCCAGCCAGGGACTTGGTCAATAAAGTTGCTAGGTACCTTTTCCATTGTCCTTCTCTATTTGGTGCTCAGAACTAAAACCTGTATTTGTAGATAGGTTTGTATTGAAGATAGGCTCACTCAGCATCCTGTCTGCCTGTCACAGGCTGTTTCTTGAGCGTTTTATCAGAGACACTCTAACCTTAGGGAATTGGGCTATCAGAAGCCCCTTGGCCAGTGGCTGTCCATATGCCATGAAGAACTAACTGCATGAAGTCCTGGTAGAATTAGTTTTTCTTGACACCTCTCAAGTTCTTCATAACTTATATCTTTTTTTTAAAGGGGTCAGACTAGACATAATTCTTATCACTTTCCATTCTTTCTTTTCAACTTCCTAGAGTTTTTCCAGCAAGAGATAGAGACTCCTTCTCTTTCTTGGGAGGGGTTCAAGAACAGGGTTAAGGGGAACTCGCTGTTGTTAGGATTGCTGCTTTCTTTTCAAAGTACGATGGGTCACATGATGCCTTTCAGGCCCAGATGGGGAGATGATGTGGATAAAAGTATTTAGAAAGAGATCAAAAACTGGGCTGCACTTCTAAATGGCTTGCCTTTTACAAAAAGCACATTAGCCTCTCACCCAGATGTGGTTGTGGGTAACTGTCAATACGGCACACAGGTGGCATGGTTATCTTGCCATTTACTGCCTGATGCCTCAGTGACTGCTGCCAACCCTTTAGAAATGGGAAATGACTAATGATGTGGTGGAAATTATGAACCAGGATTAATAAAACTTGAAAAGGAACAGTCTTCAGTGTTTGATCCTCCTCAGAGGAAGTTAAGTCTGAGTCCTAGAATCTTTTCCCTGAGGTGTTCATCTGATTTCTTCTGATTATGTGGCTGTAGTGAGGGTCTAGGCGAGAGCTAGGAACAGTGAACCAGATGGTGCAGGAAACACAGTGCTACTCGCATCCCTGATGGTCGAGACATATGCACTGTTCTGTAGTCCATCTGTGAAGAGTCCAGGTCAAGGAACCACAGCACAGAGGAAAAATTAAATTTTTAAAGCTTGAAGTTTTATGCACACTCAGGAAGAACATTCTGGAAATATTTCCTTCATTCCCTATCTGAATGATTTCTATGCTTTCTGGTACAGGATAATTCTTAAGAGTAGGAATAGATTTCAGGGAGTTGCCACTTTTCTTTTCTTTCTTTCTTTTTTGTTTTTTGGTACTGGGGATTGAACTCAGGGGCACTCAACCATTGGGCCACATCCCCAGCCCTTTTTTGTATTTTATTAGAGACAGGGTCTCACTGAGTTGCTAAGCGCCTAGCCATTGCTGAGGCTGGCTTTGAACTTGTGATCCTCCTGCCTCCGCCTCCCAAGTGCTGGGATTACAGGCGTGTGCCACCATGCCCGGCTACCACTTTTCTTTTTTAATTTGGTAATCAAAATGCCTTTTCCTTAAGCCCCTCAGCCAAAGATTTTTTTTTTTTTTTTAAAACAATATCAAAGATTGTCTTGCCCTCTTCCTTCTTCCCCACACATCCTCAGGCTCCTCTTTCCACTTGGGAAAATGCTAGATAGGCCAAGGGAGAAATGTACTTTTTTTTTTTTTTTTTTTTAAATTTTGCTTCATAACTGATGAAGCAGGGCAAGCTGGTATAAGGTATAGTGAAGAGAAAACCAATCTCTGAATAAGGAGACTTCACCTGTAGGCCTCTTTGATAGCTTGATCTCTGGGAAGCCCCCTGCCCCCTAGCTCTCTGAGCCCAAAGGTGTCACTATTATGATGATGGGTCTTAAGTAGGTATCTGTTAAGCCCTATTCCTGCACTCATAAAAACACACATTTGCCACACTTCCTCTGAGCCACTGTCAGTTTCTTTGTCTTAAAATATGTGGCCTGTCCAGGAACCCACTCTGGCTGCTTCTGATGAGTGGCATCATGGACAGGGGTAAGAGTAGAGGTAGAACTTGACCAGCTGCTGCAGCAGTGTAGTAACACTTGGGTGATTCCTTAGTGGTAAGGCTTAATAGTGCTGTAAGTCAGCTGGCTACGAAAGGACCCAGAAAGTATTTCTAAGTTCTCTGAAGTCAAAGTAACTCTTAAAAATTTTTCATTAAGACTACCTGGGCCATAAAAGAATTAAACTAACTTGGCCACTGAAAACTTTTAGTGAATCAAGGCATCTCTAAATATTAAGTGAGTTCAGGTTGCCAAACCATCTCTGTAGCTTGGCATGGTATGGGTATGTATGGTGAACCTCTGGGTGCACATGTACGAAAAAATGTGTATGTGTGTGCATGCAAACACACACATGGGCCTATGTGCATATGTGCTTGCATGAGAACTAAGAGAGACAGTATAGAGTTTAGCTGGTTTATAGTGAATTAATGAGAGAATTTGGAACTAAGGAATGAAGCTAGAAAGAGACTAAATAGCATATGATCTTAACTTATCCACTCAGCAAGTTCTTCTGACCTGCTTAAGGCTTTATGAAATCCTTAAAACAAAAACAAATAGGTAACATTTATTGAGTGCTTCCTGCATGCTAGGCAATCTTTTGATGAGGTACCTAAATCTTTCTTGTCTCAGTTTTCATCTGTAAAATGGGAATAATCATAGACCTATCTCCCAGGGTGATTGTGAGGATCAAATGAGTAAAAGACTTAGGTGTTAATAAAGATTTACTGAGTGGAAATAGGGAAAGACTCAGAGCCTGGTGCACCATATGTACTCATAAGTGGTAGCTGTTATAATCAACCCCATTTTATGTGCAGAAAGGTAGAAGCTCTGGGGGTTAGGTTATCAGCCCCGAATGCCGCAGCTGGAAGGAATTGAACTCAACAGCTTGACTGTGGAGTCTGAACCCTGCTCCCTTCCATACTAGAATGTCATCAGAATTATTGCCCCTTACTACTGGGCCTTTTCAAGTAACTGCTGTCTCAATCTTCTAGGGCTTGAGGCAAACAAATTCCCTCAGGACCCGGTCCTCTAGGGTCTTTCCTTCACGCAACAGATATCTCAAGGCATTTTTTTTTTTTTCCTGATGCCACTCTAGTGCCACAATGTTCCGTGGCAGTTTTTCTCTCTCCAGATCCTTGGGCCAGGTCAGAGAAAAATATTGTATGTTTAAAATAAGATCCTTAAGCTTCTTTTGGCTCTTGCTTCCAACTTCTTGTTCCTGTCAATCGGCTTTGTGCAATAATGAAAACAAATTATATTAAGCAGGATTTAATGGATATATAGCAGTTAAAGAGTGTATTTTTTCCTCTTGCCTTTTATCTTAGATATTCCATTACCAAATAAGAAGGTTAAAAAAAAGAAAAAAAAAAAAAAAAAAAAAAAAAAAAAGCCCTGGCAGAACAAAAGTTGAGAGCCTGAAAGTTAGTGAAAATACAGTATCTCCTTGAGCAAATACTTTGGTGTGCTTTCCAGTAGCTGAGTCTTTACATGAGAAAGGTGAATGGACCTGTAAGAGCGTCCTCACATTGAAGATCCTTGCCCTGGCTTCTGGGGACCCTAACCATCACCCTAGGGCTTCCTAACTTGATCAAGACTCTGAGAGATGGAAAGAGAGCTGCTCTCTGAGCATCTTTCTACTGTGCTGTACTGGGCCTGGCTGTAGATGAGGATTGGGCCTTGCATGGCTGCTCAAAAAGGGAAGCCCAGACCCCCTGCAGAGCTGAGGCGGGCCTATCACCAGGTGCTGAGGAAGGGGAAGTGTTGGACAGAGGACATCACACTGTGTGTTCAGTCTCCCTTTCTCCCTCTCTTCTTCTCTCCGGGAAGCCCTGATCAATTTTTCTCAGAGGAAATAGGGTGAAATGAGCTCTGATGGCAGCCTTGAAAGGGAAAGGATGAGCAGGATGGAAGAGGGAACTCAGTCAGTGTCGGTGGTTGCCAGACAGTCGTATGTTGGCCTTACCCCACTGCTTGATGTGTGTGCGGGAATCACAGGTCTTCTTCAGGCCCCTGCAGCAGGGCTGTCTCCAGTTCTCTGGTGCCAAGAGCTCTGCTTTCCCCAGTAGCCAACAATCCAGCTATGGGTACCGCTGCACCCAAGGACTGAAACTCCTGCCCAGTTCTGTCTCTGCACTTGGTGCCTGTCTGTCCTGCTCTTGGTCCTGGCATCCTGCTCCTGCACTTGGCTGGCAGGCCAGCCGCCGGTTCCATGGGACTGGACAGCAGTGGCCCTTACCTGCTGCTTTGCACAGGGGTTCTTTCTTCCTTTTTGCATTGTTGTCTTCGGCCTGGCACTTGGAGGAGCCCAACAATCACAGAGACAAACAAAGATCTTTTAAGAGAACAATCCTCATTTGTTTCCCGGTTGGCATTTTTGGAGATTTAGAAGGATAATCTTGGATGTACGTCAGCAAGCATGAGCAGGAATCATCTTAATCCTTAACAAGGCATACAAATGAAATGGGACCACGTGAAAAGTGTACAAAGAATTTCTCTTTCTTCTTTCTTCCCCCGAGGTTCAGCCATAGGGGCTGTGTAATTTCCTCTTGAGGGAGGGGAATTTTCCTTTTGATTCAGTTACCTGCTGCAGAGATGGGACTCCCAAGGGTTTCAACTTTAGGGCTGTTCTGGCCAAATGTGTACTTGTTATTATTATTATTTTTACACAATACCTTTATTTATTTTTTTAAGTGGTGCTGAGGATTGAATCCAGTGCCTCACACGTGCTAGGCAAGTGCTTTTACCACTGAGCCACAACCCCAGGCCCTGTACTCATTATTTTTAAAGAGAACTTTCCTGCCAACCCTCTGTCACATGTAAGTCTCTTGAGGTCTAGTAGGGACAGAGAACTTACTTAGACTCTTCTAGCCTTTCTTTTAAAGTCTTGAGTTGGCCTCAAAGAAGCAACTTCTGGATTCTTTTTATTTTATTTTTGTTTTTTAAGAGTATTTTTTAATTGTAGATGGACACAATACCTTTATTTATTCATTTTTCATGTGGTGCTGAGGATCGAACCCAGTGCCTCACATGTGCTAGGCAAATGCTCTACAATTGACCCACAAATCCAGCCCCAACTTCTGGATTCTTGATCCCATTTGGTTTATAAAGACAAATGAACTCCCAAAGTAGAAGATACCTCTGCATCTTTCTGTCTCAAGGAGAGAATAATATGGATGTTCAAGAGCCTCTCCTTCAGCATCACCATTGTGTCAGACCTGTCAGGGGAGAGATAGGGTTGAGAGTAGGTGGAGGAGAGTTAGCTATCACCTCCTTCACCCCCAGAGTGCTTTGTCATGGTGCCCATGATGTTAGCAGGTACCTCTTGAGGAGACTGAGGAAGTTAGGCAAGAGAGGAAGGGAATGTGTGGAACCAGTATTTTCCTCTCAACTATGCAAGAGTTGTTGGGAGTCTTTCCTTCTCTTGTTGTTATGGTTCTACTCAATTTTCCTACTTTTCTTTATATGGAATTTTTAAAATCTAATTTGTACTCTCCAGGTTTCTGTCTCTCCATATTTTAGGTCAGTGATTTTTTTATCAAATAAAAATGAAACTTTTTAAACATAACTTTCTTCTGATTGGTTATCCTTTAAAGATTTGCTTTGTTCTTTCTACAAAGAATTAAATGAGCATTACATCTGAGCATTGTCATGATTAGCAAAATCTATGATATAATTATTTTTAATCCTTAGGTTTGAAATTACCATAGGTTTCATTATGAACTCTGTGGACACCCCACCAATATACTCCCTCAGATGGTAAGTTTATAGTATTTCCTATTGATTAAGACCCTAAAGATAGATTTCTGGTTTATAATTATTTCTTTCCATTATTGTTGAATAGAAAGAGAAAAACTCTACAAACTATAACTCCTTTGTTTTATATTTTCTTCCACCTGTACTTCCAATAGACTCTACTCCCATTAGTACTCCTAATGTTAGTTGAAAAAAGTGAATGACCTCACAGATTTCTTTCCAAATCATAATTTAATCACCAGTTATATTTTGGTATTTAATAAACTTTGGTTACCCACAATTGGTTGGCCCCTTTTCTAAGAGAGGGATCCCCCACCCCATAGGGATGTCTTTTTCCATTTGGTGTTACAAAGCCAAAAAACAAAATTAAAACTGAGCACCAACAGCACAATTTTATTCATTATCCAAAGAATGGAGATTGGGAGTCTAGCTATAAATCAACTTCTCAACCTGTCAGGGGTGGGGAAATCATGGCTATAGGATAAAAGAAATGAGGGGGAGGGAGAAGCTAATGAAAAGGAGGCATGTTCACATCTTTTCTGGGAATGGGTGGAGCTTTTCTGGGTATTTGGGCACCACCTCTTTTTACTCCTTTTGTCATTCTTTCTAGTTGTCATGGCAATTGTCTACGGTCTTCTGCTGGGGAGGCTGTTATTTAGCATGCAGATGGCATTAAAATGGAGTTTAGGGTCTGTTAGAGGTGGTTTAAGTGACCATCTTGGGTCTAGTCAGTTCCAACTGGTCTGGTCACAGAGAACTTTTGACTTGTAAACATTCTTTCCTTAGAGATAAGCAAGTTAGGGGTTGGGCAAGAGTTGAGCTAGGCTGTATAATTATTAAACTGTATAATACTTCTATTGTAACTTGCCAATCAACTATAATAATTTATGTGCTTTTTCCTCATCTTTTGAACACTGTCTAACCAGAATCACACAGAATTCTAGAAATGGAAGGCCTATAGCATCAAGTCCTAGGATGTCTGATATTTCAGCTCATTAGCTGACTCTAATTTATTGGTCAAGACTGGCTGTTTAGAGTGCTGTCTTGACAGTAACTCTGACACCAGGTCTGGGCTTACCGGGAAGGACAACCATGATCAATTAGCAATCTCTGCAAGGAGTATGGGAAGAAAGGGTCACACACAACTAGTGATATTTATCTGATGTTTTCAGTTCTAATTAAATATTTTCATTTTGTAGTAGAAGAAACTAACGCGCGGAGCAATAAAAATGACTTTCCCAACACCATACCTTAAGTTAAGTACAAACTAAGGTCTTGAGCCCACTGCAGTGGGAACTTTCAGTAAACAGAGGAGTAATTCTACCCTATTCTTCTCTCACTTCCCATCTACCTATAAGGGAAGAAAAAGAATAAAACCAATATTAAGTTGTAAGAATGAATAGCACAGTGAATGAGACTTTAGCAGACAGAGAATTTTAGAAATAAAGAAAACAGGAAGAACATGTGTGGTATAATACAGAATGTATCTGGTCTTTACCCCAGTTCCTGGCATAGAGTTTTAAAAAACCTTGGGATTTCCTGAGTAATAGGAGTGATTTGTTGTGCTAATGAAGTAGCTTATTGTGGTTCCACAGATAGCTTTAGGATAGGAGCTGGTTATCAGAAAGACCAAGCAAGAATTAGAAGGTTGGAACTTGGGGCCAGCTTAATCTTCAAGGACGGAAGAAGAGCTGGATATTGAGTTCAACCACATCCAATGAGTTAATCCATCACATTTATGTAATGAAACTTTGATAAAAACCTCTGGATACTGAGGTTTGGAGGACCTTCTGGTTGTTCAACACAATGATATCTTGAGAGAGAGAAAGGAAGAGAGAGCGGGCATGAGTAAGTATATGTGTATTAAACAAAGCAAACAAACCAAGAACAAGGAACTTGGCAAAAGGATCAGAGTAGGAACAAAATAAACTTCAAAAACAAACACACAAAAACCCTCATTCCATATTTTAATACTCCACCCTTGTTGTGGAAAACTCGGTCCTTGTCCCTGATGCCGATCTAAAAATGAGTACATGATTTTGAGAAAAGGGAAAAAGAAGGTTTATTGCTTTGCTAGCAAAGGAGAAACACAGGGAACTCCTGTCCCAAGGGCTGTGATTCTACCCATTAGCAGGAACAGGGAGGGGCTTTTATAGAAAATGAGATTAGAGAGGAGATTAGAGAGAAGAGATCAGGAAGGAGAAGATCAGGGAAAAGAAGACCAAGAAGGAGATCAGGAAGGAGAAGGTTAGAGAAAAGAAGACCAGGGAGAAGAAGATTGTGAAAAAGAAGAAAAACTTGTAAGTTTCAAAGCCACAAGGGATGTAGTCAAAGTGTCAAGTGAACCCCTGTTATAACCTCTCAAAAAAGCAAAGAATAAGACATATAACAGTTATGTGGCCTCGAATAAGTTTTTAAATATCTCTGAGCCACAGTTTTCCTATCAAATATAACAACAGCAACAACAGTCTCTTTGGGAGATTAAATAAAATAATAGATGTAAAACATTCAGACAATATTTTTTTTCTCAAATATTTATTTATTTGCTTTTAGTTGTACACAATGCGTTTATTTTTACGTGGTGCTGAGGATCGAACCCGGGCCGAGCACAGTGCTAGGCAAGTGCTCTACCGCTGAGCCACATCCCCAGCCCCCTCAGACAATATTTATAGCAACTGCAGTTATTAACTTTTGTTAACAAATAGCTCTCAGAAATTAAAATATGAATATAAAATTGATTAAAAAAAAGGTTGACAGGGTCAAGAAGATCTCTCAAAGTACAACAAAAATATAAAGAAAAAAGACCAAAGGAAGAAGAAAAGAAAGAAAAGAGGAGAGAAAAGATAAAATCAGAGGCTCAATTCAGGATGTTAAGTGTAGGACTTCTATAAGCTCCAGAGACTACGAGAAAGCAGAGGAGATTTTTAAATAAGTAATAGAAGATTTTGTAGACTGGAGAGTCACACATTTGCAGGTGGAAAGAGTCCTTTTTCTTAGGAAGGTACTAGTGGAAGTACCTTAGCAAAACAAGGGAGTAACCAACAAAGAGAAACCCAAGTGAGCTTAACTCAGTAATGGTAATGTAGGATGACAATTCCACAGGAAGCCAACAGAATGTATTTGGGGACACACATGTGCAGTGCCTTTGGAACATAGGCTACAAGTGCATGGAGAGCTAGAAGATAAGATGAAATCCTAGGTTGAGGACAGGTGATGGGCACAGCTGTAAGCCAAACAAAAAAGTTTGGATTTCTTCCTAAGAATGATAGAAAGGAGGGTTTAAACAGGGTGTGACATAATTAGGCTTTATTATTTAAGAAAGCTAGATTAATCTAGTAGCAGAGTAAAGGCTAGATTAAATGGAGGCAGGCTACTTGCTGGAAAAAGGGTTGGGAGTTGTTGCATTAGTCTTAAGAGGATAGTAGTTATCTCTGGCTGTAGCAGTAGTGGTGGAGATGCACAGGTTGCATTTAGTGAACAGTTAGAAGCAGGTGGAGATGAAGAAAGGAAAGAGGGGCCAAAGCTAACTCTAGGGTTTCTAGTGTGGGACCTTGGGTTGATATCTTTTTTTGTAATAGATAAAAAGAAAAGGAGAGTGCTTATTATTTGCAGGGGGATAATGAGTTCTGTTGTGGACGTTGTGGAGTGAATTATGTAACCCCCAGATTATATATTGAAGTCCTAACCCTTGTTACTTTAGAATGTGAACACATGTGGAGATAGGGCCTTTAAAGAGGCATTTCATTTATAGTGAAGCTGTTGGAGTGGGACTGTAATCCATTAGGACTTATAAGAAGAGGAAGAGCGATGTTGGAGGCATGCCTGCACAGTGTAAAGGCCCTGTGAGAACACAGTGAGAGGTGGTCACTTGTAAGTCAAGGAGAGAGGCCTCAGGAGAAACCAACCCTGCTGAAACCTTGATCTTGAACTTCCAGCCTCCTGAACTGTGAGAAATAAATTTCTGATATAAATATAAGCAATAAATTTAAGTTATCAAGGATGTGGTATTCTGTTATAGTACCGATATGCTGAGCCTAAGTGCTTTGAAATACCCTGGCAGAGTTGTATAGGCTGTTGGAAATGGAGATCTGGGACTGGGAAGAAAAATCTGGGCCAGAGACTAAGATTGACTATCATCAGCAGATGCTGAAATTTCCTTGCATTGGTTGGGAGGAAAATATGAAATTGAGATTTCAGTGATTGAATAGGCCATTCTTCATGCCGTGGAGACAGTAAAGATGCCTTACAGAGCCTTCCCTCTGCCCTGCCTTTTTTTTCCAGTTCTCTCCTTTCAGTTACCATATTAGTCAGGCATTTATCAGTAAATCTGCAACTGAAGCAGATGCCCAACCAAATAATAAAGTATAGCCTTCACTTTCTACAGGGAGCAGCAATGTTGATTGATTCTCAGGAACCCTCCCATTTTCCTTCATGATTGGAGGGGAGAAGTAACTTTGAGGGAAAGGACAGAACTCACCCTGAGCACTGCTGTCCCCACAATCTGACCCTTTCTCCTCTTTTTTTTTCATTTTTAGTTTTTTTTTTTTCTGTAGACTGTGAATGGTGGGAGGAAGATTTGGGGTTTCACTCCACCTCCCCCTGCAAATCTCCCAAATAAACTCTAAGGGAATGTACCTGGCCCTGTTATGGTCAGCCTTCTTTAGTTTGTGGGTTTTCTTAGTTTGAGGGGTGCATCTGAAGGCTTTAATGACAATTCCAGGTCAGAAGGAAATGTTCCATGCAACATACCCAAATATCAGCGGGATGCCCTTCAGAAGGTTCATGGGAGAGATGAATTTCACATTAAAGTTTATTGATCTTTCTGGTTCATATATCATGCAAAAGTTCCTGGGAAAGTAGCAGTTTAATCTGGATTACTCATTTTTCACAAACTAGGACCATAATATGAGAACAGCAATGGTAACACAAAATAGCAACATTGCTGGGACCCATATTTTAAATTTCTAAAGTGCATTTGAG
This sequence comes from Tamias sibiricus, assembly GCA_025594165.1. Classification (NCBI taxonomy): domain Eukaryota; kingdom Metazoa; phylum Chordata; class Mammalia; order Rodentia; family Sciuridae; genus Tamias; species Tamias sibiricus. The sequence continues at coordinate 54,503,500 of CM046659.1, forward strand.
TGTATGCTATCATTGGATCCTCTTATAACAAATTTGTGATTAAATCAGGGGAAGGCATTGTTCTAAATTTCAACAGAGGAAAAAGCACAGTTCAGTCAGGTAGAGTGACTCATCTGAAGTCTTGGAGCTAATGTGAACTACAGCTAGCATCAGAAGCCATTTCTTCTGACTCCTACCTAGTCTAGTATTCTTTACACATGCAAAAATGGTATTCAAAGGCAATCCCCATCAAAGACCTGTTTTTTCTTTAGGCAACATCTTTAGTTATTAGCCATATTAGTAAAAATCCTTTATGGTAATGTGTTTCCACTAATAGGATTAACCTGTGCTAACCAGTGGCTATCTTTCACTAGCCCCCACCCTTTTTATTATTGTACTTATAGAGCACATTTTTACATATCACTGGTTGTATACAAAGTATATTCACACCATTTGTGTCTTCATACATTCACTTAGGGTAATGATATCTATCTCATTCTATCATCTTTTTTCCCCCATCCTTTTGCCCCCTCCCTTACCCTCCCTTCCCATTGGCCATTCTAGTGTTCCTCTAATCCTCCTGTGATCCCTGTCCCAATCCCACTGTGAATTGGCCTCCTTATATCAGAGAAAACATTTGGCATTTGGATTTTTGGGATTGGCTAACCTTATTTAGCATTATATTCTCCAACTCCATCCATTTGCCTGCGAATGCCATGATTTTATTCTCTTTTATTGCTGAGTGATACTCCACTGTGTATATATACCATATTTTCTTTATCCATTCATCTTTTGAAGGGCATCTTCCACTAGCCCTTTTAAATTCACTTAATACCATTCTGTATCCTGGATTGTGTCATGAGAAAGTGACTCTTAAGGTCTGATTCAATGAATTCTCTTGTCCTCTGGCTCGTGCCTGACTTCCTTCAAATAGGAGCAGGAGATCAGAGGATGACAGCAAAGTGAATCTTGGTATTTATTCTAGCCCCCCCCCCCTTTTTAAAAATATTTTTTTAGTTGTAGGCAGACGCAATACCTTTATTTTATTTATGTGGTGCTGAGGATCCAACCCAGGGCCTCACACATGCAAGACGAGCGTTCTACTTCTGAGCCACACCCCCAGCCCCTCTAGCCCCTTTTGAAGTGAGGGAGGTCCACTTGCCTGACCAATACAATGAGTATTGATGTTAGATATACTGCTTCAGGGATCTAGTACTGATCCTTATCCTAAATCTCACTCCACATGCAGATTGGGTGTTAGTGTTCAGAGCAACCTCAGAAGCCATGAGTCAAAGATGGAAGAGCCTAACCCATCTGGATCCCTGAAGGAGTATGTAGAGTATAAACCTCATTCCCTGTGTGCAGTATAAACCCTCATCCCCTGTTCTACCAGTTAGATCTCACAGAAGTGAGAGATAACCTTTTGAATTAGCAAACAAGATATGGGAGGTAGTATAAAGTAGTTAGCATTATCCTAACTACTACACTGAATCTGGTTTGTTAGAAGTAAGTTTCATCTGTAATTCTTTTTTAAAAGCACAACTATTAAAAACTAAAATTCATAGCTCATAAATGGGGCTCCACATCAGTAGCTTTCATACTTTTTTGATTGTTGATTCATGACCTACTAACACGTTGTGAATGACAGTTTTAAAACATTCCTCTATCTGCATTTCCTATCCACATATATAGGTAATAGACCTGCCTACTGTCAACTCAAGGGCAATAACTATGAAAATTGTTAGTATACTTTTCATCTTAATTTGATAAACTCTTGGTTGAAAATTGTCATTGACTCAACTGAACACCAGATTGATTATATCATTTACCTGTCCTCTCTGATTTTTATTACATTTGTATCCTTCTTGGAGGGCTGTTGGGACTGGAATATGCATATTAACCAAAGACTTTTGAGAAAATATGTCCTTTTCCTTGCTTTGCTAGTTTTATTTTAAAGGCCATGACATGGAGTACATTTTTAAAAACAATTTTTAGTTGTTGATAGATCTTTATTTTATTTATTTATATGTGGTGCTGATAATTGAACCCAGTGCCTCACACAGGCTAGGCAAGTGCTCTACCACTGAGCTACTACAACTCCAGCCCCTGGAGTACATTTTTGACATTAAAATTACCTATGTGGGCTGGGATTGTGGCTCAGTGGTAGAACGCTCCCCTAGCGCATGGGCGACCCGGGTTCAATCCTCAGCACCACGTACAAATAAAATGCATTTAATAAAACGCATTGTGTACAACTAAAGCAAATAAATAAAAATATTTTTTTTTAAAAAATTACCTATGCAAGGCTGGGAATATAACTCAGTGGTAGTGTGCTTGTCTAGCATGTGCAAGACCCTAAGTATCCCCGCCCCCCAACTCTCTATCTCACTCTCCCACACACACAAAGAAAGAAAGATAAAAAGGAAGGAAGAAAGAAAAGTACCTATACCATTTTAGCTATAACTCCCGATCTTAACAAGTTAAAAATATTTAAAGAACTCAGTTGAGATCTCGGCATGGAGTAAGTACTCTTTATACATATGTGTGTATCTCTATCTATGTGACAATTCACCCATCCATTTGTCTATATTTTTAATCAGGGTCACATTCTGTTCTATCCCATGGGATTGCTGATTATCAGCAAATAACTGTATCCAAGCTCCAGAGTGCACAGTGGCTAGCAGACAGAAATATGGGATCTAATGTATTTGAGTTACTTCCCAGTCAACCCCACCTGCCTGTATTAATCTATGGCTGCAGAAAAAATTGCCATTAACTAACAGCTTCAAATATTACCCATTATTATTTCATAGTTCCTGTAGACCAGAAGTCTGGGTATGGCTTAGCTGGTTCTCTGCTCTGGGTCTCACAAGGCTGAAATCAAGATGTCAACCAGGCTGTATTCTTACCTGGACATGTGACTGGGAAACAGTGTGCTTCCATGTTCATTCAATTTTCTTGCTGTATTGTCCTCAGAGCTGTATCATTGAGATCCTTGTTCTCTTGCTGGTTGTTGGTCAGGGTCCATTTTCAGCAACTAAGGGCTTGCCTCAGGTTCTTGCCATAAGGCCCAATCAGAAATCCTCTCACAACACGGCAGGTTGAAGAAAAAGTATTTCTTGCTTGGACACTTGACCTTTTAAAGGATTCGCCAGGTGAACTCTGGATAATCTCTTTTTCTTGACCGAAAGTCAACTGACTGTGGAGCTTAACTACATCTGCGAAAACCCCTTCATCTTTGCTGTATAATCGTGGGAGTGATATCCCATCACTTTTCATTGGAAACAAGCCACAAGTGCCACATGCACTCAGAAGAGGGGATGGTACAGGGGTGTGAGTCACTGGGGTCTTCTTAGGATTCTGCTTACCATACCCTTTCAAATTGGTTGTGTATACTCACCCCTTACCTTTGTTGGCCCCTTGGATGGCAGCTTTCATGAAGATGAATGGAATAGAGGTTGATGGATTAGAAGCTCTTTGGAAAGAGAAGCCCCCACAGTAATGTGATGAATATTACAAAAGTAGCATAGAACATGTATAAAAAATTAAATTTAATTTAAAAAAAAGTAGCATAGTACTTTGACTGTGCTAAATTCCTGAGTGGAATGAGACTATTTTGACTTTTCTTTTAGGTGGCCATGTAGCCATTGCTGTTGATAATAATTAAGAGAAGATCTTGAGGCACAGTTTTAAAAATCAAAAAACATTCATTCAATTGAAATAAGTAATTCTCATTTTAACTAACTTTCTACTTTTGAAAACTTGTCAGGTATCTTGGAAAAAATCACTAATTTCAAAAGTCACTGGTGTCAAAATGTAGGCTTTGGAATTTATGCTCTAGTTCATAACATTCCTCGAAGTCTTTTTTAAGTCCCAGATCTAGTGAGAAGCTTCTTACTGAGTACCATGAAGTACGTGTGCATAGAGGGAAAGAGGGACTGAGTAGGAGCAAGGGCTTGCTTTCCTCAGCAACAAATTATTTCCTCCTTTCCTTCAAAGTTTCAGGAGAGAGGACCCTGAACAGAGAGAAAGAAACATATAAACACATTACTTCAAATAAGTATACATTCATTAGGCTTAAACTGCCAAAGTACAACTAAAAAACAAAAAACCAAGGACTTGATTTTTTTCTCTACTCCCTGTCTGTAGGTATTTCTTTATATAAGAACTTCTGGGGTTTTATATTCCAGGATTGCCTCCAGATGGTCTGAAGTGTTCTCTCTCAGCTATTTCCTAGTGCATTTCTTTTCTTACCTGGGGAGAGGTACCACAGAGATCAATGCCAGAGGGCATTATAGAAAACATTGACCCAGAAGGCACACTCCAGGCCACTGGAAGCATCTGCTTCACAAATGTCAGACTGGGGGACATCACCAGATGTTGGTGTTGAAATACCATTTAGAAGACAAACATTGACTCCAGGGGCCAAGGGTCACCTAAACAAAGATCCAGACTGGCAATGAGGCTCAAAGTAAGGGTACAAAAACTAGATTCACGTGTTCATGGCTCTTTCTGTGGTCTAGCTCACAGATCATCACTTTCCAAGACTGTAGAAACTTCTTGCATTGCTTTCCATGGCTTGGATCCTTGGGGAGAAAGGACAGGGAAATGGGGAAATGATAGGGTAGGCACAAAATTAACATGCAGACATTAAAATAATTTCTTCTTCATGTGGGATCTTGAGGAATCCATGAAACAAAATTTAAATATTACTATTTTTAGGATGTCTCAGGATGGATGGAGTGAGGTCATTTCTTTATGCTGAAGGGAATGTGCAAATAGCCTGAGAATGAAAGAAGGAGTCTTCTTTGCTCCTTTTGCTCTGTGCTTAACCATACTTTTCTACCCAGTGTGGAGGCCTGAGGATTGTGAGTCGGTAGGCAGGTTATGAGTTTCTCATGATGCCTTTTTCTTATTCTGCCCCAGTTGTACATTCTTTTATGATGATGTGTTTGAAGCAATGCTTACAAGTGAAAATACCATGTAATATTTATCTGATTAGGTTCATATTAGGAATTAGAGTAGGCCAGATGAAAGAATGAAGAAAGGACGTTTTTTATTTCTTCAGCTACATGCATTAAGACATGGAGAGAAACTAGTAAGATGATGGCATGATGTTAAAGTGCTCTGACCACCACACTGGAATCAGGGGACTTTTATTCCCTATATCACCAGATACTTTATTATACTAGGAAAGGTGAGAAATCAAACTATCCCAATTTCAGGATTCTGTTCCATGTCTGGGCAACACCCTCCCCCAATCTTTGATGTAGAGCAGATTTGTAGAGCATTATAAAAAAAAAAATTCACCCATTAAACATTTTTTCATGGACCTGAAAAAGAGTGTGAGGTGGTAAAAATCAATAAAATTTGCATTCTTCTTTTTTTATTCATCTGGCACACATTGTTACTTGGCCTAGAACAAAAAGACCTGTAAGAGTGATGACAGTATTTGTGAAATGGTTTTTTTAAATTTATTTCAGTAGAATGTCTTTTTGAAGGGTCTTGAACTTTCCATTTATTTATTTGTTTATTCATTTATTTAGAGAAAGCTGAAAGTTTTAACAATTGTTTAACTTTCCAGGAACATGGTGATAAACCAGTAGAGGAGCTAACACCAAAAATCTTTGAGTTTGACCAACCTCATCATAGGAAATAAATTGCAATTGAGCTGCTCTATTCTGGGCCTTTGAGGATGAGGCTGATTGAACATCAGTGATCCAGTCAGCTTTAGGATGACTATGGATGCTGGAGAAGGATCAGGAACAGTATGTCTACCACAGAGGGCACAGAGTTGGCACCCGTGACTCCATCAAGGGCAAGGGCCTGCATAGTCACTGCTTCAAAACAGAGCTGCCTCTTCAAAAACTAGTAAGTTCTCCCTGAAGCCCAATACTATGCCCATACGTCAAAAGGAGTTCACAGTATCCATTCTCCTCGTTCTTAGTAAGAAACCAAAATACCCTGATTTTTCATGGGAAACTTCTCCCTTCCACCGTCATACCTTACAATTTGGGTGATGCTGACTCCTCTTCATGTTTCAGGGCTGGTCGCCCAGAAAATTACATTCTTCTTGAGCATGATGGGCTCAAGGAATGGGCATGTGACTCAGTCAGACTTCAGAAGACTCAGTTCTTTGAAATAGTTGGAAAAGAGAAACTTTCTATGAAGGGTTGTTGAGAGGATAGGAAAATAGCCTGGAGCTTCTGGCTTCTAGCTTGCCACTATACTGGGGAGTCTGTCTGAGAATGGAGCCAGCAAAGAGGAAAGCTGAGTCAAAACAGAGAGGCAGCTTCATGAAAAATTGTTTGAGCACCTGGATCCAACCATGACCGAGGCCAGATGCCCTTAGATTTTTTCCTTTAATGAGCCAATAAACTCTCCATTTATGCTTAACACAATTTAAGTTATTTTCATTCACTTGCAACAGGGAGCCTTGAATAATACATGTCCAAGCAAGGAAGAGAAATGAAGCATCCTTTAACTCTTCCCCATGTTTTCAGACATACTCATCTATTTTGTTTTTTAAGAAAACCCTTTATTTCCCTTAACCTGTTAAGTTCCATCATCCCAGTTGTGGGACACCTATAAAAACCTAAAAGATGCTATCTATGTATAGTATGAACTGTAATACATACTACAATAAATAAAAATTTTTAAAAAACCCTAAATCAAGCAACAAATATACCACTTACAGTAACCTTTGAAATAAATATTATGTTTCTACAGTTCTATCCTTTGGAGAGAAGTAATAGGTGAATACTTAGAGCATTTGAAAAGTATGTATAAACTCTTTGGATGTTATGGTTTTCAACCCATTTTATTTCACGTGTGTCAGTTTCATTGAAAGATTTGCAGAATTGAAAATTTGAGACTTAATGGGCCAAATTCAGATTCTCTGAGATTATCACTGTACAAAGGTCTTCACATTGGGAGGAGGGCTTGACCTTCCTCTTGGAGATTTCTTTCTTGTTTTTGTTTTTGTTCTGGGTATTGAACCCAGGGGTGCTTAACCACTGGGCCACATCCCCAGCTCTTAAATTTTTTTTTTTTTTTTAATTTTGAGACAGGATCTTGCTAAGTTACTTAGGACCTTGCTAAATTGCTGAGGCTGGTTTTGAACTTGGATCCTCTTGCTTCAGCCGCCAAAGTTGCTGGGATTTCAGGTGTGTGCCACCACTCCTGGCTCCCTTGAAGATTTCTTGCTCATCCTCCTGCTGCCATCACACATAAAAATCTCTTCTCTTCTCATAATAAACCCAAGTCTGGGTTCTGCAAGGTAGGCAATGGATTTAGAGTCTTCCTATTGGAGTGCCCAACTAGACATTCATAACTGCAGTGCCTCTTCCCCTGATATTTGTCTTTCACCTGTATCATTATAAAAGTGTATTTCCTCATAGGCTTATGCTGAGCAGATGAGGGAAATAGACTACTTCCACATCCTATTTCCCCTGACCCACCTCCTCCTCACCAAGCATTACAATTACACAACCTCTCTTCCTTTTCTGACCACAGCAAAGCTGGGGTGGACCGAAGAAGCAATTGTTGCAATGACATGTACTCCCATGCTGCCCTTATTCCTTTTTTCCTCTGTTTGTTAGGTAACCTCTTTCTGCAACTTCTTATTTGACATTTATGTGCTCAGCTTCACCTTGAGAACACTTTAGTGATTAAAGCATATAGAGTTGAATTTTTTGTCCAACAAAGGTTTGTAAACATATTCATCTTTCTTATAGAGTCCCTGAGACTGATTATAACAGATTCTTGATGAGAAGCCATTCTCTGTGGAAGGTGGATATGAGGTTGTATGCAATACTGTTCTCTTTTTAAAACAACTGGTCACATCAGTACAGACCCTTCTGGCAGTTCTAACATTGGTAGCACACCAGTGGAGCTTTTTACAAAGAAGTTGCTGGGTTCTGCTGACTATTTTGGAGATAGAATTTCTGAGGTGGGCTTAGTTATATGTACATGGAAAGGCTCAGAGGTAGTTCTGGTGTACAGCCAGGTCGAAAACCACTGGGCCAAGACCTCAGGTCTTGGGGGACTCAAAGAATCAAAAGTGTACTCAACTTTCAAGTTCATTTAGTTAGAGTGTAGATTGTTGGTTTTGCTCCCTGTTTGTTTTAGTTATCTATTGTTGCATGAAAAACTACCCCAAATATTTAGCGACTTAAATCAACAGTGATTTATAATTTCTCATGCGTCTATTGTCTGGCAGTTCTGCTTCACAAGGTGTCAGCAGGGACACTGGAACAGCTGGAAGATCCAAAATGGCCTCATTTCCATGGCTGGCAGTTCATACTGGCCTTTGGCTGTTAGCTCAAATGGGGCTGTAAGCCAGGGTTCTCAAGTATCCCCCACATGGGCCTCTCCACATGGCTGCTTGGGTTTACTTACAACATGGTGGCTGGGTTCCAAAAAGATGCATTTTATGAGGACAAACCCCATTGTGCAGGGGATAATCTAGTTTTGCCAAAACTTATCAGATGGCCAAGCCTAGAGTTAGTGGAGAGACGATGACACAAAAGTGTGAATCCTTGAAGCTATAGTTGAGATAGGCACCAAATTTCAGTCTGCCATACTACTTTCCTGTGTCTTCAAGTAAGTATTCTGATAAGTGCAGTGATCCAAAGATGGAAGATGGAGGGGTAATGGCTTACTGTATTTCTTATTGTCTGAGATCTTTGCTATCTCTTGCATTCTGTTTCCCGGACAGTGTGCTATCACAATGTGATAACATTGTGCTACGTAAAGGCTAGGTCTACCCATTGGAAATATCACTAAAATTATCTTGCACAATTTTATTTCAATTTCCTCTTCCTGCTTCTCCCTATGATATAGGAACTGAGGGGTAGTTTCTGAAGCTCTAATGCTTGCTATGAAATATCTCTTTTCATGTGGACAAAACAACAGATATTTGAAAATAAAGATGAAAATTTTAATTAATCCACATTTTCTCAGTGCCCATCTTGTGCTTTCTCAGATCTTTCTCTACTCTCTCCTAACATTAAAAGGATGAAATAAATTCCAATATTAAAACATTATTTCTGTGTTAGTCAGTTTTTTGTTCCTGTGAGTAAAATACCTGACAAGAATAATTTAGAATAGGAAATATTTATTTTGGCCCATGGTTTCAGAGGATTCCGTCCATGGTTGGCTGGCTCCAAGGCAGAAACATCATGGCATGGCAAAAGAAAGCTGATTACCTCATGGCAGCTGGGAAGTAGAAAGCCAGAATAAGGGGTCTGAGAGAAAACAAACCCTTCCAGGTCATGCCCCCAGTGACCTTCTTCCTCTCACTAGGTCCTGGCTCCTAGTAGTCCATTCAGCCATCAATGGGTCGATCCACTGATGAGGTCAGAGTCCTGATGATCCAATCATTTTCCCCAAACCCCACCTGTGAACAGATGGGACTTTGGAGGTCATTCCAGATCCAAATTGAAGTAGTTATCCATGACCATAATCAACCAGTGCCTGGTAGATAAATGAAAAGCTAGTTTTATTTGCTAGCCTCTGAACCCCAAATGGGCAAAAGTTATCTATTTTAGAGGACATTGGTGTTCATTACATATGGGCTACCCATGTGTCAATACTAGTAAGAGAGGGATTTCCACAACTGCCGTATTATGCGTAAAGTGCTGTGGTGCCCAGGAGCCAATGAGTGATGAACAGGACTCTGAAGTTTACTTTGAAGGGCAGAACAGTATTTCAAAATGAACTTATGTCACTGGAAGATAAAACTGCCTGGCTTGGAGGAAGTAGAGAGGTTGAGCTGAGTTTTAGCAAATGGTAGGCTGTCCCTAAGGGAAGAAATAAAGTTAAACATATAGTTGGCCCTCTGTATCAGCAGATTCAGCCAACCATGGATAGAAAATACTTGAAAAAAAAAAAAAAGATGTCTAGCGGGGCGCGGTGGCGCACACCTGTAATCCCAGCACTTTGGGAGGCTGAGACAGGAGGATTACGAGTTCAAAGCCAGCCTCAGCAATGGCGAGGCACTTAGCAACTCAGTGAGACCCTGTCTCTAATAAAATACAGAAAAGGGCTGGGGATGTGGCCCAATGGTCGAGTGCCTCTGAATTCAATCCCCAGTACCAAAGAAAAAAGATGTCTGTACTGAACATGTATAGACTTTTGCCATTTAAATAGCTTTTGTATTATATGATGTATTATAAGTAATCTGGAGATGTCTTAAAGTATTTGGGAAGGTGTATGCATATTATATGTAAATACTACACCTTTTTATATAAAAGTCTTGAACATTTGTGAATTCTGGTATCCACAGGGTGGTGGTGGGGGCATCCTGGAACCAATCTTACTCTGTTACTAAGGTTTGATGTATTAATTGTATCCTTGAAATGAGGACAAGGAAGAATAATGAGGGCATGTAGAAAAGATAAAGAAGTCTCAAATGGGAATTAAATTTTAATGATTTAGGCAATGCTGTTAACCCCATTGCTTTGTCTTAATGAAAGAGTAGGGGTAGTGTTTAAGGAAGAAGATCATCGTAGCACCAGCTAGGAGATACTCCTATTTCTCTTTCAACCATCTTGAATAGATGCCCAGCCAAGACTTTGAGTCTCATGAGGGGCTGAAGAGATGATTCCAGCTCTCACATGTCCTAAACATTATAAGCTGCTGATTAGAGGCCTTCAATAGCAAGTTAGCTATCCCAGAACTGATATCTAGGGAATTGGTCAGTCAAAAGTTGGAAGTCTTAAAGACTATCAGTGATTTGTCTTTGTAATGGCTAGTATCCAGGTACAACAGATTGCTATTCTGTAACTCATAAAATGCTTCTCCTTTACCAATCGATATACTACTCATACCATTAAAATTTTCTTTAAAGATGTTGACTATTGTTAATACAAGATATTATTAATGTTTCATGCATCATTTTCATACTTTAAAAATTTGTGTAGGTTACCCCCAGCAGCTTTATAGTCCCTTGTCAAAAGTCTGGGTCCCTGGGGGATTGAGAAATATTGCTGTGTCCATTGGTAATCCTGCTATTATTTGCTGTAGACTCAAGGCAACAGAGAGCTTTTTTGAATTTGAAGGCAGAATAGAACATTTATTTTCACGCCTGTTACCTTCACAAGGCCAAGTTCATTGTCATTGATGGATGTAGGTGGTGGTGGTAGAAGGGAGTTGGTAACACACAATAAGGATAAGGGGATGGGAAGTAAAAACTTTAAGAATTTATTTACCCTTTTCCCCTGATATTGAAGCAAGGCTGAAAGCAATCTCTTTCTACCTTATCTTTCTTATTTTGGCTCCTCAAAGTTCTCCCCAAAGCATCAGGCTACTTTAGTTTCCACCTCAGTGAGCCTCAACCAGAATAGAGGAAAGATAATTAATCTCTATAAAGAGAGTTATGTAGCCGGGCGTGGTGGCGCACGCCTGTAATCCCAGCACTTTGGGAGGCTGAGGCAGGAGGATCGTGAGTTCAAAGCCAGCCTCAGCAATGGTGAGGCACTTAGCAACTCAGTGAGACCCTGTCTCTAATAAAATACAAAAAAAGGGCTGGGGATGTGGCCCAGTGGTCGAGTGCCCCTGAGTTCAATCCCCAGTACCAAAAAAAAAAAAAAGAGAGTTATGTGTTGTTTGTAACAAAGTCTCCAAGAGATTTCTTGATATTTCTGGCCTTGTGCTTGTATATATATATATATATATATATATATATATATATATATGTATATTTTTATGTATTTGGACATGGAAAGTGATACAAATTTATTTTTTTGGACTTTTATAACATTATCCATTACATTCAAAGAATGTTAGGATACATCATACACACACACACACACACACTCACACACACACACACATCTAAGCCACAAAACTCCTTTAGATGGTTGCCTGAGCTACCTGTCGTTCAATCGCATTCTTAGTATAAAACAGCCTTTGGGGTAAAAACTGTTGTCTGTTTCAGTGGACATGTGGGAATATTATGATGCCTCTAGCTTTTTAGATGAAGGAAACTTTGAGCCAAATCCACTTCTGGGGCACTCATGTGTAGATCCTATATATGTAGCCATACTGAGTGGGATGTTTACAATTTCTTTGTAAAAAGCATATGGCAGCCAGTTGTCTTTGCCGCTTTTAGTTGGAGATACACATGGCAGCTAGCTCTCTGAATTTACAGATGTGGGTTAGCTGATGCTGAAATAGCTGGTACTTTCTCAGATACATTGTTCCATGGTAGTACTGCTCATGGACAGAGAATTTTAGTTTTGCTTGTCTCTGTTCTAATTAAATTATTATTGATTATATATTATTTATTCAGAGCAAATGTTTACAAGCTCCTATATTTTTTCTTTTTAAACATTTTTATTTGTTCTTTTTAGATATACATGACAGTAGAGTGTATTTTGACATATTATACATACATGGAGTATAACTTATGCTAATTAGGATCCCCTCTTGCGGTTGTACATGACGCAGAGTTTCACTGGTGGTGTAGTCATATGTGACATAGGAAAGTTATATCTGATTCATTCTGCTGTCCTTCCCATTCCCATCCTCCTGCCTTCCCTTCATTTCTCTTTGTCTAATCCAGTGAACTTTTGTTCTCACCCCCTTACCCTATTATGTGTTATCATTCACATATCAGAGAGAACATTCAGCCTTTGATTTTTTGGGGATTGGCGAGGCTTCTATATTTTGTAGAATGGTTTTGGTGAACAGCTTATTAAAAGTACTAACTTTATTGTAGGGAATTAAAAACAGTAATATCTTGCAAGAAAGTCTGATAGCTGAGAAATTTATCTATCTGTTTAAAAATAATAAAAAGCCAGTTGCCTGTGCATTTAATTATCTCAAGAAATATTACCTTTTGCTGATTATAGGCTTCAGTACTAAGCTATTCTAGAGTTGATATCTAGGGAGTTGGTCAATCAAAAATTGGCAATCTAGAGTTGTCAGCTAGTGTTTTAGTCTTTTAGCTAGCATCCAGATAGCATAATTCTGTAACTAATCAAACATTTCTTTACTCCATTGATATATCACTCATATTATCAAAAGTATCTTAAAAGATGCTAATATTGGAGCTAGGGCTGTAGTTCAATGGTAGAGTGCTTACCTAGCATGTGTGAGGCAATGGGGTTTAATCTTCAGCACCACATAAAAATAAATAAACAAACAAACAAATAAATAAATAATAAAGGTATTGTGTTCATCTACAACTAAAAAAATTTTTAAACAAGATGTTGATATTTTTGAGGAAAAAATGAGTTTTGAAAATTAATGCAAGATCTAAAGCAATAATCGCTTATATTTTAAGTATGTATACTTAAAAGATTGGCCTGGCTACCTTAGATATTAAATGAGCCCCTTATATATAAGGGAAGAGGATAATGGTATGTGCATGTGTGCCTATGCACATAAATATATGCAAATATACATCCATATCATTTAAATATGACAATGTGAAATCATAGGAATTGGGTCAGAGTCTACCATTTTATTGCCCCCCATTTTTGGAAAAAGGAGCAAATCTAATTGCAAAAAGTGAATTGGAAGATCATAAAACTTAGATTCAGGGAAATTTATTTTCTGGGCTTTAGTCTGGTGAAAAAAGAGTATGTAACTAGGGTGATGGATGAACATTCAACTCTGCCTTAAAGGTAACCAACTTGGTTTCCTTATCCTGAATAAACCAAATATCAGAATAATGTTTTGGGTTACTTTAGAATACAAAAGGTCCACAATATGAAAGTAGGTAATGTCTGAAGCCTTCCCCAACAGCTTGTGTTAAATAGATATGGTTAAATGTTATTTACTTAAAATCCATAACACAGATGAGAACAAATCAAGGGACTAGAAACAGAAGCAAACAGGTTGAAGAGAGTTCTTTATTTTGTTTAACAATGGAAACGACTGGCTGAGGGTGTAGCTCAGTAGTAGAGCTTGCCTAGAATGCTTGAGGCTTAGGATTCATCCCCGGACTGCAAAAACCAATTCAAAATGAAACAAAAGAATGGAAGGAAGTATGGTATAGACAAGTAATAAATTGTAAGAATAAGAAGTAGAAAAAAACCATTGCCTTACTAGTTGGTTAAGGAAAGCTGGATTTACATACAATGACACTAGGGAAAAAAAAAAAAAAACATTTTCAAAGCATTCTTTGTTTTAAAAAATATATATTTTTAGTTGCCAATGGATATTTTATTTTATTTATTTAATGCAGTGCTGAGGATCGAACCCAGTGCCTCACACATGCCAAGTAAGTGCTCTACTGCTGAGCCACAATTCCAGCTCTCAAAGCACTCTTTCTTTCTTTTTTAATATTTTTTTAGTTGTTGATAGACCTTTATTTAATGAATTTATTTATTTTTTAGGTGGTGCCAAACATTGAACCTAGTGCCTCACACATGCCAAGCAAGTGCACCACTGCTGAGCCACAGCCACAGCCCCCTCAAAGCTCTCTTATTGAATGACTTTATTTCACTTTGTGGGAGTAGGTATGTATATACAATTATATATCACAAATATAATTTATGTATATTTATATAAATCATACATATGTGTATATGTTTCTTTTTTGAACTAGATGATTGAACTAGTTCTAGGATATTGAACTAGACTTGTTGCCCAGGTTCACTGCCTTTTACTCATCTTTATATATAAGTGTTCTATTGAAACTAAGTCTTCATGGTGAAACTCTCCCCCTTCCTTCTGTACTTACCTGGTACCTTTGCTTCCTTCCAGTGATTAGCACTTGGAGTGGAATTAGAGCCTGGCCTGATATAGATAGAGGAGGAATACCAGATTTTGTCTCATTTCAATTTTTTTAGAGGCTATAAACACGTTAGCAAAAGGCACTAACCTGAGGTATGGTGTCAGAATTCATTAGTTCATCTAGGATGAACCGGCACTCTGATAATAATCCATGTTAACTGTACCTAGAAACAATGTGATCATTTTGCAGAACACTGGGAAACAATCCAGTGGTCTGGCGGACTTCCAGAACAATCCTTCAAGGCCAGAGCTTGCTTCTTCTTATCGCTCTCTTGATATGGAACACCCAAGTTCCAGGGTGCAAAGGAGGTGATGGATGAATGAACATTTGCTACCTGAGAAAAGGAATGAAGGAAACCACTTTCTGGACAACACTTAGCCCTAGAAAGGAAGACTACCTGCTGATGGAGATCGGTCTGTCTGTGCTTGGTTACAAAGAAGTTCATTTCTGGAACATTTACTTAGGAGCCCACTGTTGTAGATTTGCATTATTTCTGGGTGATAGCAATGAGATTTGTACCACTTTCTGGGTCATTATTTTTTTTTCACTCTGTTAATGGGTTGGCATATCATTTGACTATATTTAGGGCCAGATTGTCTTTTTTTTTCCTCTCTCTCTCTCTCTCTCTCTCTCTTTTTTTTTTTTTTTTTGTCATTTACACTTGACTTCTTCTTGACTCATCTCCTTTCACTTTCCCCTTGTTGATTCTACTATAATCACTTGAGCATTCATCCTGTCATTTAACAGACCAAACTTATCTCCAGTTCAGAGACTTGTGCTTGCTGTGTCCTCTTTCTGAAACACTCTGCCCTAGGTCTACCCAGAGTGGGTGGCTCCTTGGTATTCTTGTCTCTGTTTCCACATCACCTCCACACAGCACCCTGTCTCAATTGGCTTTCTCTCTGTTCTCTACCAGTCACTATCATCTCACCTTTTTTTTTTTTTTTTCACTTTCTAAAATTAACTTGCTCACTTCTTTGATTACACATTTATTGGCTGTCTTTACTGATGAGGTACACCCACCATCTAGGCCTCTGTCTCCAGATTGCCTAGCACAGAGAATAGCACACAGTGGTACTCAATAAACATCAGTGACTAAACTGGATTTTAAATTCATCTCCAGCTCATAGACTTCATCCTTTTCTGAGCAAAAATGCTTCTTTATAGCGAGAAGTTGATGGTTCAGCATTCTGAATCAAAATGTTGTGGGGAACAAATAAAATAATATTTTGACTCATTTTTGGAGGTTGAGGATGATCACTGAAAGCGTAGTAGGAAAAGAGTAAAAAAAAAAAAAGAAAAATGCACTTAATTATGAAGTACTAGGGACTTTCTTGGTTCCACCTTCCTGGCTGGCTTTGGCCAGATGTTTGTTGGAATAGAAATTGCCTTATTTATCCCCAAGCTGTTTAGTCTTTTCTTTTATCATGAGAGGGCCTTTGTGTTGGGAAGGAACTGTAAGACTTCCTGCTTACTCCAGCATAGACATCTGTTAGTCAAACAGACATTTCTCCATAGACTTCAAATGACTACTTTCTTGTACAAACGGAAATGTGCTGACTCTAAGGGGGCCAAAGAGAAAAAAAATTTTTTTTTCCCCAATCGGATATCCTTATAAGGAAAGCACAAGACATGTGCTTATAATGTGCAAACAACTATTACTCTGAAAAAGAATTATTAACATGTCCTAACTTTGATAAAAATAAAAACTAAATCATTTCCATTGATACAAGCCATTTGTTTTTCAACTGGGATTTTCATAAACTTAAATTATAAAATTAATGACAGATGCATGAGAAGTGATATATCTGGCTTCCACATGCATGCACTAGAGCTAGCCCTTTTTAATACCATTTTAAGACTTCCTTTTTAATAGGACCAAAGTAATTTAGAAATGATAAGCTTGTTCTTTTTATCAGTCCCATTTTATAACCTTCTCTGAATCAGACAACTCATTTGATCTGAACCATTTGCCCTTTGCTTTTTCACTTGTCCATCTTATATCTGTCCCCAAATATTTCATTTTCCTGGTGACACCAGGACTGGGGTCATGAAGCACCCTTTTGTAAAAAAATTAGGAGGGGCTTTTTCTCTGCTAAGATCATGCTTTTATCATCAATGATATTTCCTGAACATCTGCCTAATGGAATAAGAAAAATACTCATATTTAGTTCTTTGGATTTTTTATGCGTTAGAAAAAATTTAAACATATCTTGAAAGCAATGTGAAATGTCTTTCAAATATCTCTTCATGTACCAAGTTAAATAGGACTTCTTGACATGTGTGAGAATCCATCTGAGGAAAGAGTAACTGAGAGATGACCCAGAGGTAGCAGGAGTCATGTCTTCCTTTGGGCAGTACACTGAAGAGTGCTAAGGCATGTCCACAGAGAATTGGTACAACTCACAAAAGCAGTACAGTGAGGAAGGCCTAAACCTCCATTTTATAACATTTGGGGGATACACAGATGAAGAAAACATTATTTAGAAATTGAGATCCTCTAGGATAGGGATTTATTTCCTGGAACCCAGGGAAATCCAAGAATCTATGGTGGAGTCACTGTAGCCTGTGATCCACCCCCTGAAGTTTTGTGCATGTTGGTGTGCATTTTTGCATGTTCATTTTTCATTGTTGGTTCACTAGCTCTGGCTGGTTCTCAAAAGTGTATGTGATCCCAAGAAGTCAGAGAATCACAACAGAGCCAGACTAGTATGCCCCAAACTCTTGTTTCATGGGACTTAATGTTCTTTGTGATGTCATTAAGTCTTCATTGTGGTCAGATAAGTCTGGGTAACATTGTTTAGTGTATTTATTGATTGGAGATTCCTAATAAACATTAACTTACTAAAGCTTATTAACTTATTGAGGATATACTCCAGTAAAAAAACAAACACACACACACAAACATGTTTTGTTTTATTTGCTAGTCTTTTATCTAACAGAAAAGCCCTGTGTTTGCAGAATACCTATAAATGTCCCAAGAGCACTAATATTTCATAGAGGTGCATTCGAGAAATATTGAACCCGACTGTGCATGCTAAATGACACTTGACTGACTTTATGGTTTGAATCTTAAATGTCCCCCAAAGGCTCATATGCTAAAGGTTTAGTCACCAACCTGTAGTGCTACTGGGAAGTGGTAAAACCTTTAAGCAGGGCCTGGTTGGAGGAAGTGAAGTCACTGGGGGAGTGCTCTTGATGGTGATAGTAGGACCCTAGCTGCTTCCCCTCTCTCACTTTGCTTCCTAGCCACCATGAGGTGAGTAGATTTGCTCCACAAAGTTCTTCCCCAACCCCCATGATGTTCTGCCTTGCCACAGGCCCAAAAGCAATGGAGGCAAGTGATCATGGAATGAAACCTCTGAAACCCTGAACCAAAATAAACCTTTTGTCCTAATAAATTGAGTGTATCAAGTATTTTGTCACAGTCATAGAAAACTGATTAACACAATGATGAGAAAGATTGTGGAATGTGAGGGTTGTCTAATCACAGTCCACATCTAAATATAGGCCATCCACTTAATTCCCAATGGATACTTGAGTTATCTCTGTAAATATCACATAAAATGGTTGTTGTTTCTACAATTTTAAAATCTTTTCTTTGATAGAAAATTCACTAATGCCAAGACTATCACACTTTTTCAGACTATTCTATTCCTTGCCTCTTCAAGCTCCTTTTGGCCAGATGCAATAGCACATGCCTGTACTTAGGAGGTCAAGGATTACAAATTTGAGGCCAGGCTGAGCATGAAAATGACTGAGGATGTAGCTCAGTGGTAAAGTGAATCCTGGTGGGTTCAATCCCCACTACCAGAAACAAACAAACAAATAAACAACAACAAAAAAAACCACTACTCATCTATTTAAAATGATAAACTAGGAGGCAGAAGCATCAGATGTTCTTGAAGTATTTGCTGTTCTATAAGAGCAGCCTCAGCTCCTTCCACCGTTCTTCATGGTTTGGGGCCCTTCACAGGCTTGGCTCAATGTTTGGGTTGTCCTTCATTGAGTCTCACTTAAGGCATTCTGCCCACCCAGATTCTTTGCCAAGGTAAATGGAACATTTAATTGAAAGGATGCATCTTCTTCGGTCTTCTTTTCAGGAAAATTCACACATGAGTGTTTCCATCTGGTGTTTGTAGTCACAGCCACGTGTTCTTTGAGAATGAGCCCACCCATCTGCAACTGGGTGTGCAGAGCTGCTTTTGCATTACTTAACCCTGCCTGGGTCATGGTGATGAACTTGGGGTGGGGAGCTGACCCCAGCTGGGCCAACTGGATTATCTTTTGTGGTGACTGCAATTGGATTTTGATGATCATACTTACTCTCTCTTGGGTCTACAGGTTTGTAGAAGCTGCAAAATGATTGGGGGCTGGGGGAGAGGAGAAAGGTGTGTCAGATGTGCAGGGAGAAACAAAATGTGTGTGTGTGGGTGGGGAGTATGAGAATGAGTGAGAGAGAGGTTATAGCTACTTCCTGTTCTCATTTCTTATGAGGCCCATTGGACCTCTTGCCCTCAGGCTCACTGGAATACTGATATTTTTCCTCTATGCTGTGATTTGAACCCACCATTGAGCTACATCCTCAGCCTTCTGATTCTTTATAATAATTTCGCCTTTTTTGCTTAAGCAAATTCAAATGGGTTTCTCTTACAATTAAAATATCCTCGACAAAGAGAAACCTCAGGATCCTAAAACTCCTGAAGAAAATTCTACAGGGAAAATTGTTCCTGGAAGAAAGTGAACAAAATCCAGGGAGGAACTGAATTATTGTAGAGCTCTCCTAATTTATCACTGTCTAGCACCTAACCCTACCCTCACTCAGTTTATTAATTTGTCCTACTTACTTGCCTCTACTTAGGCTGATTCCTTTCCTAGAATGCCATTCCATGTTCTTTTAGTATGTTTAAATACTGCCTCCCCTTTAAGGATACAGTTCAGTTATTCATCTTCTCTGAAATTTATTCTGACCATTCAATAAGTATGTGGGGAGTAAGAATAGCTAATCTGATAAAGGAATAGAATACTAGTCCCATAAAAAAGACAGAAATATTCTAGACTATTCTAGTTAAATGGGAAGGGGGATTGATACATCAATAACACCAAGTACCAAGGATTATTCTACGAATTAAAGCTGAAGCTGTCATTTTTTTTTTTTTTTTTTTTAATCCTTACTGAAGCTGATGAAGCAGAATTTGCTCAAGAACAATTTTGGACTGCTGACCCAATTTCTTATCCTTTGTGGAATTCTCTTCTAGAGCAGATTTTCCAAGAGATTGTGGAATTTAAATTTTTTTCTATTAATTTAAAATAGCATCTTTCTTAGGTCCTTCTAAAGAAGTGACTTCTTAGGCACTTTCTAGCTTTTAGGAACTCTTCTTTAGCACTTAGTACATAGATAATTTACAAATATTTGTTGAATTTGAGAGTAAATGAAGACAGCTTCCATCTTTGAAGTTCAACCATTAGGAAAGCAAGAGGCTAATAGTTTGTTTTGGAGAAATGTTTTGGCTGCTGGTTAGAAGAAAGACCAATTATAATCTGATGCACAAAGAAATACACAGCACTTCTTTTTGCTTCCAGAGGTAGACAACTAAAGCATATTGAGAGTTGATATAGGGACAAGCAGGCCCAGTGCTTAAATGCATGAGCCACTAAAAACAGCCACCACATTCCTGAATTGTTATGCTGCTTGGCTAGGGAACCAGCATTCCAAAATCCCCAGAACAGATCTCCACCATCAGCCAGGGAGTCAGAATCTCTGCTATCCTGGTATCATGTCATGCTGAATATTTGAAAGTGGGGATGACTACCTATTTATCTTTCTAGCTCATTTGGGATTACTGGCATGGTATAGAGAGCAGGCGGCCCACCTGAGGATTGATAACAATTCAATTCAGTCACCAAATCTCTTGTGAGAGTAATACAGAAGGAATGGAAGCTCACTTCCATTCCAGTTAAGAGATGCTTTATCTGTAGAAAGTAAGAGGAAAATTCCAACAATTACAAAACCCTCCTTGGAGTGTGAAGTGGTGCAAACCCTAGAACTATCGGCAGGATGCCAGTCTGGAACCTGGGGCTCCTCAGATCTTCCCCTGTGGGCAGGAAAGGGCTAGCATTGCTGGACAATATGTTCAGTGTGTTCAGGGTGTTGCAAGATGCCAAGGAGTGTCAGGTCCTCCTCACCCTCCTTTTATTTCTGCAGACATTGAACTCGAGAGTCATGCTGTCATTGAGTCCTCAATGGCTGAACATCCTGTAGGAAGATGAGCAACAGATTCAGATAATTAGAGCAGCAGACTAGGTTCATATTTATGAGAGGAAAAGGCTTTTCATGAGAGGAAAAGGCTTTTTCCCCCCATCTCAATTGGTGTTTATGCTTAGTCATTTGAACTAAGTGGAATCCTGGCAAAGTGACCTGGATATGCAGTTGAATGATTTATATGTGCCTTGGGAAAGGAGATGATTGCAAAGCTATTTCTAATCTTTAGTTACAAAATAAACTTTACTCCTTTTATTCCTTTCATTCAAAGGTACTCTGGTCTGAGCAATGATGCTAACTTCCAAAGTGGCCATAGGAGTGGAGATGATTAAAAGCCTTTGCCTTTGGAATTCTCTGTAGACCCAGCTCAGATCCTGCAGAGCTTCTGAGCCTCCCGCTTTTCACCTATCTGCACTGGGATCTCCGTCAATGACATCTTAGGACTTTCTGTTCTGTTACCTATTTTGAAATAAAATCTGAATTTCCGTCAGTGCTAATGAGAAACTGGCTTTAATGATCTTTATGCTTCTTTGGTTAGGGTTTTTACAACTGAAGTATGTCTGAAGTAGAGTCTGGCTTCTTAGTTAGGTCAAGTGCATTAAATTAATCAAATACCAAAGAGAAGATCTATGCCCAGACACAGCAGGAATGCTCCTGACAATTGAAAAAAAAAAAAAAAAAAAGAACAAAAAAACCATTCAAAGGGATGATTTATCAAGGGAACATAATGGGGAGTGGAGTGGTGGGTAAGGGAGGATTAAATTTCAAAGATGATGTCCTTTAGACTGCAAGGGCATGTGAATGACAAAGCGTGTGTGTGTGTGTGTGTGTGTGTGTGTGTGTGTGTGTGTTGTTTTGTTTTACTTTTTTGTTTGACAGCCAGAGCTGCTGCTTTATGGATCCTCTCTCTAGTGTCATGAAAACCCCATGTAGAGAGCTATAAGTAATGTTCCCACTATGGAGAAATAAAATTGAGACTATCTAAACAAGAGAGTTGTGACTCACAGAGTAGCCTGATGGCTGGCTTGGTTTCTTTAAAATGGAAATATTTTGTGGTTATTTTCATGAAGGCAAAAGTAAAAAAAAAAAAAAAAAAAATGTTTACAACCCACAAGATATCAAGTTCTGTGGAGGCAGAGGGAATGTCCATTGTATTTGGAATTATGTCTCCAGGGCCTAGTATAATGCCTGGCTACTATGGTTTAGATATGAGGTGCAACCCAAAAGATATGAGGTGCAACCCCATGTGTGAGACAACACAAGAAAATTTAGAGGTGAAATATTTGGGGGTTGAGAGCCTTAACCTAATCAGTGCATTCGTTATCTGCTGGTAGGTATTAACTGGGTGGTAACTCTCTCTATCTCTTTCTGTCTGCTTCTTGGTGCCATGTTTGTAGCTGCTTTCCTCCACCCTTCCACCATGATGTTCTAAGCCTTACCTTGGGCACAGCAATGGAGTTGCTGTTTATGGACTGAGACCTCTGAAACCATGAGCCCCAAATAAACTTCCTAAAATTGTTCTTGTCAGGTCTTTTGGTCACAGTAGTGGAAAAGCTGACTAAAAGACTGGTCCATAGCATATGCTCATTTATTAAATATTGTTAACATTTATTACAAATAACATCTAAATCACATTTCATAAAACTATAAGCACTTCCAGATTAAAGATGCCTGGACAGAATTTTTATTGCTCATTTCCAATAGATACTTAGTAGATTTTGTCTGACCTAGTGAATATGATTGATATCCATATTTGTTTTAGTATGTACTCCTGAGAATCTATTGCAAAAAGTTCCAGAAAAATCTCATCAAAAGCTGCTTTTGCCATTTCAAATGATACTTTTTATTACAAAAAATAGGCAGTAATTTTAAAAAATGAATATTTAATCTATTCCTATCTATAATAATTTTAAGGATCAATCTTATAAAACCTAAATATCTGAAATAAAGATATTTTGAATTTTGATCAAAGAGTGCCTGGTACGGATCATGGATGTTTAGCTCCAGATTTATATTCATTGTCCTGTGTCTATATTGAAACAAATTTGAGAAATCAGATAAGCCTTTTTATTTCTAATGGATTAGAACTCCATTGTTCAAGGTGCAAACATTTTTAAAGAAAGTTTTATAAGTAGATCTTGATTTTTAATAATTCTTGAAAATGTTTCTGGATGGCTTGTGCTTCTTATGTGTTTACTGAGAGACAGTGTGAATATAAAACAAGACAAGAAAGAGAATGTGCTGATTGACTCAATGGTATTATAAGGCAAGGACTTTTTAAAAGCTCTAAATATATAAATGACAAGGGGGAAAACCCCACTTCTTTCAAATTTCAGTAACTTCTAAAGTTGAGGCCAGTAACTTATGCTAATTATATAACAAATAGGAATAATAAATATTAGATAGTAAAGACAACCAGAATATGTTTTACAAAGTAATTCCTGCAAGGAAAGCTGAATGAAAAATTCGAGTGCCACATTAAGCCTCAAATGAAATTAAGGAGGCTTAGCTAGTATTTTTGCTCACTCTTATTCAAAGTTTATTTTTTATTAATGTCATTTTAAGTGTGCTGGCCCACTTGCTAGAGGCAGGGGTTTGAAAAAGGGGTTGACTTTCATAAGTATAACACACTATTATAACTGAACATCTCTCAGTCCCTGGATATAGAACTGCAGTGAAAAAATATTGCATAAAAGACAGATTTTTCTTTCAAAAGAAAGACAAAACAGCTCAAAACCATACCTAGGCACACAGAATACCACCACCACGAGCTGATGCTACTATGCCATTTTTAAGAACTAGGATGGCCTGGCATCTGAGCTCAGGTTCACATTCAGGTTCAGGCAGAAGCAGTGATACTCAATAATGCTTAGTGATTAGACAAGCAGGGCACATGCCATTATGCACATTCCTGGAAGAGATGTAGCCACAAGCATAGTATGCAAAAGAAAGTGAGCATAGCATTAAGCCCTCAAGTCAGGTTTTTGTAAGCCATTTCCATCACTGACAGTTACTGAGATATTTATTTTAAAAAATTCTCCTTTTGAATTAGGTTTCTTTTGAGCAAAAATCAAAATCAGTCATGCTAGATTTTTTTTTTTTAATGAGGTGATTTGGTGATGCAATATGGCTTTCTTGAAGCTTCCATTTTTAAAGAGCCTTTTCTCCCTGTGATTTCAAGTGGGAAATGAGTCATATATAACACCCCTGATATCCTGTGATTCTCTGGCTATAGAAATAGCCACAAAAAAATATTACTCTGCTAGGGCAGAACCTATGGCTCAGGCCTTTATGCAAAAATCAACCCATTCCTCAAACAGAGGAAGCTAGTGTTGAGTTAGAAATGTCACTCTGACAGTGAAGTGACAGGCATTCTGACAAAGACACAGAATTTTATGTCTTGGAATTCCTTATTTTTTCTACTCCTGGGATTTTTATGAAGCAACCAGCTGACCCTTTTGCCTTCCCAACACCAGTTCTGCCTAGGCCAGCTCTGAACACTTGCACTTGGCTAAGATTAATAATCCTAATTCGAAGCTCAAGGCTCAGAGTAAAGAGCCTCGAATGGCTTTTCCAAATAATGGTTTTGGAAAACAGGTGCTTATAATATTCAAATTGCTTCTGTTTTTCATAATTTTTTTGTTTCTCCTACTGCCCTCGTCAAGACTTGCTAATCCCCAGCATTTCTACTTTCCTGTAATGGACAATCATAAATTTCCAAAGAAGTAAGTTTCCCTGGATCTGAAGCACAGTGACGTTGTTTGTTCAAGATATTTGGAGCCGGTGCCAAATGCATAACAAAACATGGTTTATGGCCTTCATTTGGCATTGATTTGTGCTACAAAGCTCAGAGTATCATTTCCTCCAGAAGGTTTTGCATTTTTAATGAGAAAAAATATTTCCAGCTACAGAGTTCTTGAAGAACTTTACAATGTTGAATTTTTGAAAATCAAAACCCTCCCAAATAAAGTGGCTTTGAAAGTTTTGCTTTTGTTTCAAATTGTTGTTTTTAAGTGGAGCCCCAAACTTGTCTTTCCAAGGAGCAGTCACTGGTGGTGTTTCCTGTGGGACAGAAACCAAATTGAAGCACTGGCTGGGTGATCACAAGTCAATACAGGAAACTGGTGGCAAAAATGCTTAATTCCTGGAGGGTGCCCTGTCACTGGGGCTTAGCCAGAGTTCTTCTGCACACCTTGCAGCCTCTAAATGGATGGAGAGGAGACAATACAGATTCCAAACGAAGATGGCTTTTTCAAGTGTGAGCAGACCAGCAGATTCCTCATGTCCAATAGGGAGGCGTTAGGTATGTTATTTCAGGAAATCCAATACAATGAATTAGAAAGAAAAATAAATTAAAAAACAAGTTAGCTGCCCAGATCAGAACAGAAATGCCTGCTTTCCCCTGGAATAGAAGGTTTGAAACAAAGAGGAGAGCTCAAAGGGCCTAATACCCTCCAGAAAGTCAGAGGACTTCCAGAGTGTTGACTTTCCTTGCTCAGATTTTCCCTTGTTAGGAAAAACAAAACAAAGCTGAAGAACAAAAGTATTAAGATCAGAACAACAATTAGTCACTTTTGAAAGAACAGTATTATTTGTTACTGTCTGAAGGCTCAAGAAACTTCATTCAGTAGGTATAGAGTCCCAGAATTAGTGATGCTAACAAACTCCTGGGTGATAATGATGCTGCTTGTGTGGGGACCACACTTTAAGAACCATTGTCTTAGCATAACCTATTAGCTTTGAGATCCAAAGAAATGGAGGCATATGAGTTCATGGTAATCTTGTGATAGTTTGGATTTATTCTCACAAATGTGTCTATAATTCAAACCATCACAGAAAAGGCATTACCTGGAGAATTCAGGCCCACAAATGACTTTGCATCCTGTTAATATATTTCAAGCATAGGAAGTCCCTCCACCCTAGGGGAATAGGGAGAAGAGTATTTCTAAATCACCTTATGATTTGTTTTACTGACCTTTTAGTTTTACATAGATACAGCAAAGAGTGTTTACCCCAATAAGAATCTAATATATTCTTTTTTTTTAAATTCATACTATACATATATAGCATCTTTTTACACAAAACAATTTGTACACAAAGTATAGAATCTAATATATTCTTTTTTAAAATATTTATTTATTTGCTTTAGTTGTACACAATGCGTTTATTTTTACATGGTGCTGAGGATCGAACCCAGGTTGCACGCGTGCTAGGTGAGCGCTCCACCGCTGAGCTACAATCCCAACCCCTATTCTTGAATAATGCCTTTACTTTGGTTTTTTATTTGTACAAGTTCTGGATGAAAATTGTGTCAGGGACTGGGGTTGTGGCTCAGTGGTAGAACACTCATCTAGCATGTGTGAGGCACTGGGTTCAATCCTCAGCACCACATAAAGATAAATAAATAAAGGTATTTTGTCCATCTACAACTAAAAAATATTTAAAAAATTGTGAAAGAATATGGGGAGCATGAATGGGCAAGGGATCTTCTAGCTAAGCTTTTACAGTATGTTCTTTTCATCTCTCTGGTGTTGGCAGGAAGAGGTCACTTGTGATCTGAAGATAAATGTATTGTTATATCAAACCTAGATGAATAAGAGAAGTACTTGTTATTTGTTTTCAGTCCATGTTGTAACTAGGAAGATCCCAGAAAAGATCATAGATGAGCCTTAGTGTAAGCTGCCTGGTACCGAAAACCGGGAGGAAAACTCTCGGAGGCAGAGTTAAGCTTTTACTACTTTTACTTCTACTTTCTTATAGAGAGCTTAGAGAGGGAAAGAAAGATTTTTAGAGAGAAAGATTAAAGCGAGCTTTTCTTCTTGTCTTCTTAGCTTAGAGTTAGAGTCTTAGAGAGAAAGAAAGATAGAGCTTAGCTTAGAGAAAGATTAGAGCTTCTTTCTTCTCTCTTCTTTCTTCCTTCTTCTTTAGAGAGGGAAAGAAAGATTTTTAGAGAGAAAGATTAAAGCGAGCTTTTCTTCTTGTCTTCTTAGCTTAGAGTTAGAGTCTTAGAGAGAAAGAAAGATAGAGCTTAGCTTAGAGAAAGATTAGAGCTTCTCTCTTCTCTCTTCTTTCTTCCTTCTTCTTTCTTCTGTCTTCTGTCTTCCTTGGGAGCCTCGGCCTAACTCTGACCAGTCATTACTTCTTCTATCTGGTTTCTCTTCTGTCTTCTATCTGGTTTCTCTTCTGTAACCGCTCTGCCTACGTTCTGGCCGCTCTGATTCTGACCGACCGAGTGACTGCCCGGCTGACTGAATTCTCCGTTCTCCTAACTCGGACCGCTTTCACCTGGTTATATACCTTCAGGTTTGCGGGTGCCTACAGGTGCGTCACATACATATCAGGTGGAACTTATGGCTTCCAGCTAGCTACAACAGCCCTTCCCAATTAGGGCTCCTTCACCTTAGAATCTCTAGGAATGTCATTAGGACAATTGCCTTTATCCCACAAAACTGCACAGTGTTTAAGAATCAAAATAATCATTGTTAAACCAAATCTTGTTTAATGCTAGTGTGATGTACTTAACTCTCAGTCAGTCTTGTCTGCATTTCCAACCTTTGTTTTGTAGGCTTCCTGAAGTCTTCCCATCTGGACATGAGCTGTATTTGGCTTATTTATAGTACCAATGAAATTACAACCAAGTGGCCCTGAAATTCTAGAATATATAATTCTATAAAGCCAACTGTTCATCCTATAAAATAAAGGCCCTTGCGAATCCTCTCTAAAACCCACAGCCCAATCTAAAAGTCCTGGTCTCATGTTGGTAGCAAAGGGCATCTTTTAGAGTCATATTTTACATCTCCTTAAACAGACGTCTAAATGTAGGTACTGTGGTCAAGGTGTTGGGTGTCAAATCAGATGGAGGGTCAAATTTTTCATGGGTAGGGAACAACTCAGTGATCATTATGACTCTTGTGCTTTTTGAGTTGAGTTTCTGACCCTTGAAGCTAAAAGTCCTAGGATCACTGGATCCTTTTGGATTATAGGAATGGCAAGAAAAGCCCCCAGCATCACTGGGGTCTCTCCAAACAGAAATAACACTCAAAATCAGGATGAAGGCTTTTAACCCAATCATCACCAACCTTACATGTCCTTTACGTGTCTTAGACTATGGATATTGAAATTCCCCACTGAAGGCCTTAGACATAACTTACCTCATCCTGAGTAGAACAAGAGCCTTGCAGTCTCTGCCTGTGAGTGTTCTCAGGAAGAACGTACTGTTCTCTTCAGCTTCCTTTTACTGCTGGGAAACTCAGGCCCACTTTAAGTTCCCCTTTGCTTCTGGGAAATACAGATGAGTGGACATTCAGGGACATCTAGATGACACATATGGAACATGTCTAAGAGTTCAACCAAATTCCAAAAGGAAAAGCACTCGCCTCATTCTCCTTTGGGTGTACTTCTCTCTTTCCTCTATACCTTTCTCCTGGTGCCAGGTGCCTAGTGCCTTAAGATGAGTCCTCATTCTGCTGGGGCTACTTAAAATGTAGGGAGCACCCAGAATTCAGTATTTAGCTCTCGAACTATTCTGTTTCAGACCTTCCTTTTGTGCCTGCCTGAGAATATCACATGGTCCAAGCTACACACAGATTTCCTTGAATTGCCAAATAAGAGTATGCTAAGGTGGACCACAGGGGAGAGAGCAAAATTGAAAAGGCTCCAGATAACCACATAGAAGACATGCTTTATTCGGAGATGGATTTTGTTCATCCAGTTCACTCTATAATCTCAACAATGGCTCAGTGTGTGATACGTGCAAAAAGACTATCTTAATGAATGTATAAATACAAGATGTAATGGGTCCCATACCAATGCCATTCAGCCAGGGGACCTGCTGTCATCCAAATTGGCTGTGAATTAGTACAGCAGATTACCTAACTTAGACTTTTAGTGACCGATAAAACTGAAGTGCCTCAAATCTAGACTGGGGAAACTCAGGGGAGTCAACCACTGATAGAGAAATAGGTGAATGACAGCCTAAAATGAGGGAAATGCCTGTTTATTGAATACATTACACACATTGTCATTTTTGTTCCTTATGACGACACCAAATGTCTTAGTACGTGTGCTCTGATGAGGAAACTAAAGCCAGAGGCAAGTTCGTGAGTGGCTGAGCCAGGACTTGCATCCAGGTCTTCTGGGCCCAAAGCTCATGCTGGTCAGATGACCTGGTGATGGGAGAGGAAAATAAGGGTGGTTTCCCCAAAAGTATCATCAGAAAGTGTCATGAGTTTATCATAACACCTCCTATGACCCAAATTTGATTCTCAAGGGCATTATCTTCAGCTTCTCATACTCTACTCAGATTCTCAGTGAATCTTAGTTCAAAATTCCTGAAAGAAGCATTTGATCCTGCTTAGGAAGAATATAATAACAATCTGGTACAAATAAAGTTTTATGTTCTCATCTTCCACTTAGAATTGAAGTTGGAACAGGATTTTTTGAAGAAAGTGGATGTGGGAGACAACTATTAGTATTTCTGAAAGAATCTTAATGAAACAGGTGTAGCCAACGTTCACCTGCAATCCCTTTCCTTCATTTCTTCCTTCCTCTTTCTCTGTTTCTTCTGTGAATATCCATCTCTTTCCCTGACCAGATGAAATGCTGATATTCATTTTCCTGCTGCTTAACCACAAGGTACATTATATTTGAATCTGTTGTCATTAGACTTGAGTCACAGGGACTGATACATAGTAAATATCAAGTATGTAAACTGTGCTACTGTCTGCTGTCAGGGTGAAGAAATGATGCCTTGTAGCCAATACTGATAAAAGAACAAAGTAGTTCTTCATTCATCTGGCCTTCAATAGAAACAAAGACAACTGGTTTGAGAAGGCCCGAGTCCCAGAATCAGCCTTCCCTTTAATTCTAGCTGTTCATGGGATCAGTCATTGCAAAGAACATCTCAGGTTTGAGGGGAAGGAGCTGTGGTAACTGTGGGAGAGCCCCACTTAGATTTTCCTCCAAGAGATTACCTACTGTGAGGAGCATGGTGAGCCACAGCTATGGGATCCAATGTAGCACTCACGACAAGTTCACCATCCTGCACAGCTGCTTCCCGCCAGTGACTTAGTATGCTGTGGGTATTAGGGCTGGGCCCTTCCTGCCTAGTGTGGAACTCCTCTGATGGGCAATGAGGCTTTTCCTACCCAGTCCTCCTTCAGTCCTTCTTTCCTTTCACAGGTATCACAGCTGTACTGTGATCTGAAGTCTTCTCCAGGCTGCTCCTTCTTACTCTCCCCTTTCTAATTTATATAGGGATTCCCTCAATATATCTTCTGTGTGTCTAATTCTATCTCTGTGTCTGCTTCTTAGAGGAACTGAAGAGACAGAGGAGGCTTGGATGCAAGGAAATTTTCATGGTACCCAAGTGTAGGAAGAAAAGCTGAGACTCCCAGAAAAAAAGGCTTTTGTTCAACAAACAAGAGAGATGGTTTCTTGGATTCGTTCTCATCCCTGAACTTGTAACCAGTCAGCATTAGTACAGGTTAAGTGACCCTAATTTGTAGAGGTTAGAGAGTTTTAGAGTTTCTACAAAATTGACCAATTATAGGACTAATTACATTTACAAACTAACTATACTTTATATGAAAGAGTTAATGCAACCTTTAAAGGTGCTTCATGTAAAACAGAGAAGAGCCAAGATGTTGAGAGAACAAGACAGCTTTAAATGTTGTCTGCATGTCCTTGACTTCATAAGTTCTTCCAATCTCAAGTAAATGAAAAATCTCTGTCCAGTCATTTCTGGGAAATACATCCATTGTAAAGGAAGAGTTCTTGGGATATTCAGACACCATACAAACCTTATAAAGGGTGTCCTCAAACAGCTTTACAATGCCTTCTGCCATGACATTTGAAGGTTTCTTCTTTTTCTTGCTTACTTGAGACAGAGGGACAAGGAAAACTAGTGCATAAAAGGTGGATAATCTGGGTCAGTCGTTTCATTAGGAAACCCTCAACTGTCAGAATGTTGGGATCTTTATTGTAGGCTGGTCTATTTTCCCACAGAGGCATCTCGAATCTTTGTAAACCTGGGTTATATAAGCCTGGCTGTCAGCATTTTGGGGGGTCACGTAATAAGATGGTATGTGTTTGAATAGCTGGAGGTGGGGGGAAGTTTTCACCATTTAGTGATTAGATTAATTCCCCTGTTTTCAATATGACCCACCTTTTCTCAGTTTTGTCTATCATTCCTCAATCTGAGTCTCTCTGTTTTTTCCAACATGGAGTTTTCAGCTCAGATGCAAGAAACTGCTGCCGGCAACAAAGTATGGGGCAGGGGTTCTATGATTAGAACTTCGAATTATGTGAAGCTTTAACGAATTCTCCTGTTTTCAAACCTACTCCCCGTCCCAATTCCCAAGGTACTGGTGTTTCCTATTTCTTCTAAAACTTTGTTGCAGTTAGCTCTTCTCCCATTCTCTTTGGACTAAATGCCTTCTATCCGTCTTCCACCCTCCCTTTTTTGGTGAGGTTTGAGGTGGAGTAGGAGGTCAATGCCCAAGTTCAATCGGTTATGTTAAACTTGAAGTTCCCTCCTAGGGGCTCTGGAGGGTCTGCTTGGCAGCAGTATTCCTGTGGGGGTTATAGAGAAATTCTCTATTCACTGTATGGTAGGCTTGGGAGATCACACCTAATCCCACAATTTGACTTTAAAGAGAATGGAAAACCTGGGAAATCTGCTGAGTACAAGAGCAGTCAGCTGAAGGCAGCTCGTGCTTCAAAACGCTTGATATTTTGTGTTGTCGCTGAATGAATCTTTTAGTTGCCCATGATGAAACTATAGCTGTGATACATGGGGTAAGATTGTCAAGAAGCCATTGAAAATGCTTGCTTGGTTTTCTTTTTTTTTTAATTGCAAAAAAATGAAATATATTTGAAAGCTAACACAAATACGACATCAGTGTACATTAACTAGACAATTTGAGAAGCAAATGTGTCGGGCGCGGTAGTGCATCCCTGTAATCCCAACAGTTTGGGAGGCTGAGGCAGGAGGATTAAGAGTTCAAAGCCAGTCTCAGTAAAAGCAAGGCACTAAGCAACTCAGCGAGACTCTGTGTCTAACTAAAATACAAAGTAGGGCTGGGGATATGGCTCAGTGGTTGAGTGCATGGTGACTACATTATAAAATCACAATTAAATTTATAGAGATTTTTGCATATAAGGATTAATAGCATTAGGTAAAATAAGATTTAAGAAATGTATTTGTCATTTTAACTATTTTATTTCATTAAGCCATGAATTGTTCAAGAGAAAAAATTCTTTTTATGAAATCTTCAAGTCTTAAAAGATGGATTAAATACAATGTTATGGTTAGAATGATGGTATCCTCTCCAAAATCCATGTTGAAACTTAATCTCCAACATAATAATATTGTGAGGTGACTTTTGGAAGGTGACTAAATCACAAGGTGGAATTGTCACCTGTCATGGTTTGGATACTGTTTGTCCCCTCAGATTCTTATGCTGGAGGCTTGATTCACAGAGTCTGATTTGGGGAAGTGATAGAAACTTCCAGAGGGAGGTCTTTAGGTAAAGGTGCTGGCCTCAAAAGGATTGCTGGTCTCCTGGAGTGAGTTTTTATGAAAGTAAGTTGTTATAGAAGCCTGATCTTGATCCCTGAGCTACTCTGTGCTTCCTGCCTCATCATGTGATCCTTCTTCTTGCATATGCTCTGCCATCCACCATGGGGACCTCCCTAGAGCCTGTGCTATGCTTTTTGGACTTTCAGCTTCCCAAACAGTGAGCTAAATAAACCTTTTATTCTTTATAAAGTTAATGACCTCAAATATTTTGTTATAGTAACAGAAACAAACTAATACAGAAAATTGGTACCAAGAGTGGGATCATTTCTGTAACTACACCTAAATACATGTAGGCAGTTTTGGAATTGGGTTTCTGGCAGAAGTTGAAAGAGCTTGGAGGAGCAGACTATAAAAAGCTTAGAATTCTATAAGCAGAGTATTATGGGCATTTATCATTTTAGTAATTTGAGTTTTCTCTCTCCATTAGTGTGGCTAAGGGTTTATCAATTTTATTTACTTTTTCAAAGAACCAACTTTTTGTTTTGTCAATTTCTTGAATTTTTGTTGTTGTTTCAATTTCATTGATTATAGCTCTGATTTTAATTACTTCCTGTGTTTTACTGCTTTTGTTGTTGATTTTTTCTCTTTTTCTAGGGTTTTGAAATGTAATGTTAGGCCATTTATTTATTGACTTTCTATTCTTTTAGTGAATGAGCTCAATGCAAGGAACTTTCATCTTAGTACTGCCTTCATAGTGTCCCAGAGATTTTTGATATGTTGTGTTGATATTCTCATTTACCTCTAAGTATTTTTTTATTTCATTCCTAATTTCTTCTGCTATCCATTTGTCATTAAATAACATATTATTTAGTCTGTAGGTGTTAGAGTAGTTCCTATTTTTTTATTTTATCATTGATTTCTAATTTCATTCCATTATGATCTCATAGAATGCAGGTTATTATCTCTACTTTTTGTATTTTATAAGAGTTGCTTTGTGGCATAAGATATGGTCTATTTCAGGAAAGGATCCATGTGCTGCTGAGAAGAAAGTATATTTGCTCGTTGATGGATAAAATATTCTACATATGTGTGTTAAGTCTAAATTATTAATTGTATTATTTATTTCTATAGTTTCTTTGTTTGGTTTTTGTTTGGAGGATCTATCCAGTAGTGAGAGAGGTGTGTTAAAGTCACCCAGTATTATTGTGTTGTGGTCTATTTGATTTTTTGAAATTGGGAAGGGTTTGTTTGATGTATGTGGATGCTCCATTGTTTGGGGTATAAATATTTACAATTGTTATGTCTTGCTGATGTGTAATTCCCTTAAACAGTATGAAATGTCATTCTTTGTCCCTTCTGGTTAACTTTGGCTGGAAGCCCACTTTTTCAGATATGAGGATAGAAACCCCTGCTTGTTTACATGATCCATGTGAGTGATATGTTTTTTTCCCATCCTTTCACCTTTGGTCTGTGGGTGTTTTTGCCTGTGAGATGAGTCTCTTGCAGACAGCATATTGTTGGGTCTTGTTTTTTAATCCAATCTGTCAGTCTGTCTTTTGATTGATGAGTTTAGGTCATTAACATTCAAGGTTATTATTGAGATATGATTTGTATTCCTACTTATTTTGGTTTGTTTCTGGTTTTTAATTAGACTTAGTTTCTCCTTCGATTGACTGTTCCTTTAGTGTAGTTCCTCCCTTTGCTGGTTTTCACATTTATTTTTCATTTCATCTTCATGGAATATTTTGTTGAGAATGTTCTGTAGTGCAGGCTTTCTAGTTGCAAATTATTTTAATTTCTGTTTGTCACGGAAAGTGTTTTTTTTTTTTTTTTTTTGACTTCTCATGTTTGGGAAATTTTCTGATTTTTTTTTTAATTTAATTTAATTTTTTTTTTTTTTTTTGGTACCGGGGATTGAACTCAGGGGCACTGGACCACTGGGCCATATCCCCAGCCCTTTTTTTGTATTTTATTAGATACAGGGTCTCACTGAGTTGCTAAGTGCCTCGCCATTGCTGAGGCTGGCTTTGAACTCACGATCCTCCTGCCTCAGCCTCCCAAGTGCTGGGATTACAGGCGTGCGCCACCGCGCCCGGCTTTCTGATATTATTTTATTGAAGAGATTGTGCATTACTTTGCTTTGTATCTCTGCCCTTTCCTCTATCCCAATAAATCTTAAATTTGATCTTTTCATGTTATCCCATAATTCTTGGAAGTTCTGTTCATGGTTTCTTACCATCTTCTCTGCATGCTCAACTTTATTTTCAATATTATATATTATACATTTTGTCTTCATTGCCTGAAGTTCTGTCTTTTAAGTGGTCTAGTCTGTTGATGATGCTTTTCATTGAATTTTTAATTTGGTTTATTGATTCCTTCATTTCAAGGATTTCTGTTTCATTTCTTTTCAGAATCTCTGTCTCTTTATTGAAGTGATCTTTCACCTCCTGAAATTTATCTCTGATTTCATTCCTTACATCATCCTTTACATTGTGGATCAATTTAACTATGTGTATTCCACATTCCTTCTCTGACATTTCTTCTACTGCAGTGTCAATGGATTCTATTATTAGAGCATATTCCTTGTTTGGGGCACTTCATTCCCTTGTTTTCCATGTTGTTTGTGTTTCTTCCCATCTAGCAGTGTGGAGCAGAGTTTCTACCCTCTAGACTTACAATGCCCTCAGAAGTTTCTAATACCTTGTCGTTAAGGGGGAGACCAATATTAACAGCACCCAATGCAAACAATATATAGTCTTAAACCAAATAGCTCCTATTAATACGTCTACAGTTTTGTCTCAATAAATAGAAATGGTGTGTTCAACTATTGTCTATAATACACACATAAAAATAATAAACTTGCAAAAGGGTTTACAATGTCAAATTGTGGACAGAGAGAGAACAGAAGTGGTAAAGGATGTGATATTTATGAGGAAGGAGGAGAGAAGATAGAAGTAAAAATTATAGGAAAAGTGAAAGAGAAATTAATAGAGATTGGCTGTTAGTAGGAGAAAAGAGAGAGAATCTAGGGAAATATATAAAGCAAAAATTTTTTAAACATTAAAAAGAAAAATTAAAAATAAAAGATTATACAACAAAACTGTGATATACTATTCAGACACCCAGTCCTCAATAAATCGATGCATGAAAAATACTTGGTTTCAAACATGGTAGATGTGTGGAAGGAAGAAAAAGGATCTTGATGGAAAATTGAATAATTTTTTTTTCCATTGGAGTTTAAAAGTTTCTCATCTTCCTTTCTCAGCAGTTAGGTAGTGTTATCTGGAGTTTGATGGTTAGGGGTTGCTAGGGTGGGAGGGTTAGTACTGGAGGCAGAACTCCTGGAGGTGGTGTAGGCTAGGTATGCTCTGGTTTCTTCGCTGTGTGCCAATTAGTCTGGAGATTTTACATGAGCACACCTCCAGGGTCCATCAATTCCTGGTCTACTTTTGAAGACTGCACCCCAGGAATCTCCTTTGGGTTCCACTCGTGTGGTGTAGGAGCCCTTGGACCCCTCAGTACAACAAGAATGAACCCCTCAGTAATTAAAGTGGTCTTTAATTTAGTTTCCGATCTCTACCCCCAGCCTTTTAAATTCCTGGTCAGGCACTTCTCTCCCTGTGGGTCCTGAGGGCTGGGTGTTGGTACCTGTGCTGCAGCTGCAGAGTTGGCAGGTCTGGTGGTTAAGAGGCAGGTGGGGCCCAGCCATGTTGGGGACCCAACCATTTGTGATAAGCAGATCAAGACCAGGTGCTGAGACCTGTGGGCTGGCCATGTAGCTGGGAGCAGTGGGCCAGGTTGGGGGTTAGGGAGGGGTTGGGAGACTGGGGACTGGGGAGCCAGAGGGCACTTTTGGGTTCTGGACTGATATCAGACTTGATGGGACAAGGGACCAGCAGATGCTCGCCTGGGGAGGGATATATGGACCCTGCAAGTGCCGGCCTGAGTGGGCTCTGGGAACCCGGTGGTTGCTGAACTGCCTGGCTGGGCAAGCTGAGAGCAAGATGCCTTTACACCCTCTTCCAACCTTCTGACCTGCTGTAGCCAGCCCCGTCAGTCCCCTCGAGCTTCTAGACTCATGGAGCTGGGGAGAGCGCAGCTCTCTCCAGTCTCTCTAACCTGTGGTTTAACCCCCACCCCGGGAGGAAATGCTCCCAGTTTCTGACTTTGCACAGGATTGCTAGGCTCAGAGAGGCCCACCCAGACCTAGATGCAAACTCACAGACCTGGGTTTTCGTTTCTGTAGTCTCCACCATGCTGCAGTCCCAAGATCTTGGTTTTCTTTTGGTGAACATTCAGGTGTCCTTTTGTTCATTCTTGTTGAGAGTTTGGTTACACATAAAGCAGAACGAATTAAATAAGTAAAAATGTTGAGAATAATAATGAAAGGAGTCATAAATATAAAGAGGAGGAAAGCTAGATTGAATCCTGTAGTGTTGGATTGGAAATAGAGGCATAAATTCTTGATTATCAATAGAGCTAAATATAGATCTATATAGATGCAAATCTATGTGCACACATGCACATTTCAATAATGTAGAGAACTAAATTGAGATATAATTCTGTGGTGTATGTGTGTACATATACACATATTTCCCAGCTCTATCCACCTTGAGGACCAGGAGCAGCTATATCCCTATAGTAAAGAATATATCTTGGACCTAGACCTTAGTTTTAAAAATACTGGTCTACTTTAAAACCAGCCAGCCTCTTTGAGTAAATGATTGATCCTCAGTCTGAGTAGAGAAAATCAAAGAGTGATAGGCTTGGGCCGACAGGCCACCTCCCCCATGGAAATTTCCATTAGTAGCAACCTGGTTTAATTTTCCCCAGGCAGGAGCCAATCAGCTTAAAGATCGCCCTGTTTACTGGGAAAAGAGCCAATAGTGTTAAAGGTCGCTCAGGCACACCCCCCCACCAGAAATCCCTACTTAAGTCCCTGCCTGCCCAGAGCTCACACACAACAGCTTGTCCCTGTGGAGAGGAAGCAGCCGCTGCAACAGTTCCAGACTCACCGTCTCCAGCCCGACGGCAGCTGCTCCAGCGGACAGCTCCAGCCTCCAGCCCGACAGCAGCTGCCCCAGCCGACAGCTCCAGAGACCACAGTTGGCACGACCAGGCACTGACCCTCCGTCCAGAGCTTGCACACTTCCCTCTCCCTGACTCCTTTCTCCCCATACTTCTTCTACCTCTGACCAGCCATAAAGGCTGGTAAATAAATCTCTTGGCTGCATGGTTGTCTCCGGTGTGATTTTTGCCCTTCAAAGAGGAGCCTAGAACATCTTTTGATATCAGAAAGTGAGGGAATGTTAAAGGAATTCTGGGACATAAAGAAAGAAATACATAGAAGCCACCTTGACATGGCTCATGCTGGCCAACTCTGGGATGGTCTGTGCATCAAAATAATAATAATGCATTATAATCATGAATCCATACAGAGAGAAAATGAATAAGTACATGGGACAAATAAAACTTACAGTAGAATAGCAGCTAACAAATATAAAAGGAATGTTCAAATTTGCATTTGGCAACTGTTACAGTAATACTCAATTTGCATAAGAAACAGTGGTTCCTACAACTAGTGGATAAGAGTTTGATGAGAGACTGGGTATTTACTTGGTCTCAAGTTATCTCTTCACAATATATTTTTTAATTATGAGGAAAAAGAATATCTCTACAATTGAGATGGCTGATAAGAACTACTTTAAACAAATGATCCCAGTGGATAATACCAGTGCCACCCAAGAAATGCAATGAGATGGAATGGTTTTGTGATATATTTCCACTAAAATCATAACTTGAATTTTATTATGAAGAAACATTGAACAAACACATATTGAACAACAATCTACAGAACAACTGGCCTGTATTCTTCCAAAATGACAAGATCATGTAAATCAAGGAATAACTGAACAATATTCTTCATATTAAAGGAGCTTGAACATAATAATTAAATGTAACATTTGATCGTAGATTGGATTTTTTTTTTTTTTTTTTTTTTTTTTGCTGTCAAGCAGTAATTCTCAATGTGTGCCTCCAGGACTAGCAGATTCAGCACCACTGGAACTTACCTAGCAATATACAATTTTGGACCCCAGGTCAAATCTACTGAATCAAAAACCTCAGGTTTGGGGTCCAGTAAGCTATGCTTACTGAAGCTTTCCACTTATTCTGATACACCTGAAGTTTGAGATCCATTGCTATAAAGCACATTGTTGGGGCAGTTTGTTAAAACTGGAGAAAGATCATAATAATATATCAATGTTAATCTCCTGTTTTTCATGTCATTGTTTATAGGAAATACATGGTATTTATTAAGAGGTAATGGAAAATTATGCCTGCAACTCTATCCTGTATTTTAAAATATTTTAAAATAAAACATTTAAACAATGGGGATTGGGCTAAGTTTTACATGCACCATATTAGGATGAATATCTGTCACATACTCATTCGAACTGCTTTTATGCAAGTCAAATGTAGCACTAAATAGAAACGATACATATTCCACTACATGTATGGTTAAATCTGCTATGGAAAATAGTCTGTTCTCCCAAGAACCATCTGTGTTTATTTTCAGGTTGAACAAACCCTAAGGTTGCTAACATTCTTTAAAACCATGTTGATGAATGACACAATCTTTGAATCACATCAAAGCCAATATGGTTTCTTTGGGGATTCCATATCAGTGGAAAAACAGCTCTGCTGAATAGCATCTGCCTAACCATATGTGGAAAGAGTCAATACAGAAACTGAAAAATAATTGTTTTCAAATAATTGGCTAGATGACATACACTGCTTCTCTTTCTCAGCTGCATTACTAATTGCCTGAATACAATCCATGTTCTGAAGTTTCCCCTCATAGATTCTTTGCAAGACTTTCCATTGCCACAATGGAAATGCAGCAAGAGCAAAATATAGCCTGAGACAAGTACATATGTTGGAATAGGTTCAAATATGCAGGGCTTTATCTAGCAGGGAAAATCCTTTTAGAGTTAGAGGGGAAGTGAATCAGGTCCATGGACCTTGGCTAACTAACCCATACATATAAACATTGGTGGTGGTTAGTTATTTTTCTACTTTTTGTTGTCTGCTTTGAAGCCATTGTTCAAAATCCAGATACCCAGCTCCATTCTCCCTGGCATTTTGATGGTTATGCATTTGTTCTGAGACTGAGAATGGAGAGTTCCTGTTCAACTAACAAGTGTTCCTTCCCCAGCCATAATCCTTCAGAAGAACTGAATCTGATAGATTATGTCACAACTGAAGAAGACAACATTTGTTTTAAGAGAGTTTATTTAGAACATCCTGATGCTAATGTCAGCACACAGATTGGGCAAGTTCCACCAAAATAACTTTCAGACTATTTGTACTCAATTAAATGTTTATTTAAAATTTCCTTTTGGTTTTTACTGCTGTAAATGTATTGTTCATTTTTCACATACCAGGCACTGTTGTTTAGTCTCAAGGGCATAACTTGTTACAAATTTAACAACTGTGACATATTAAAAAACAACATTTAGGGAAGAAATTAGGGTTGAGAGGATGTGACCAGATGTTTCCGTGGTGTTTCACCAAAATATCACTTAAATGCCAGCAAGATTTTAAAAGGAATTTTTTTCCCAAAGTCTTTCTAGCTGCTGAACTGACCCCAAAATATGTTGCTATCACAGTTGTATTAGAAAACCCATTTGGTTTCCATTTTAATTATAGTTTTCATGAGGGCACTTAAAGCTTTTCATTGCCATTTTTTTTTCTTATAAATCCACTATGGCAAAAGAAAAAGTTGCAACTGTGGCACATGCAACTCTGTGACCCAAGATTTTTCAGGACTAAAAATGGGTATGTGTACCTACTTTCTATGACTGTTATGGAAGTTATATGAGACAATATATGTGATAGTCTTAGTCCAGTACCTGGCTGATAATGATAGTGCCATTATTGTTACAAACAGTGCTATATATTAAAAGACTTGATTGGGATCCAAGCAAAAAAATCCACTAAATGCTCTCATGCTATCATGACTTAGAAGACTTAGTAGACTTCATGTCCCACTGAGGCTTTCGTTTTTGGTTGATATTGTTAACTAAAAAAAGAAAAGAAAAAAAGAGAGCTCATTTAGAGGCAACTACAAAATAAAGTCATCATTATTTTCAGATAAATCAGGTGGTAATGAGGTTAGAACTCTCTGAGCCAAGATCTAAATTCAGGAGCATTTAGAAAGCCTGCTGGCAAATACTGCAGAATAGAGACTGTCTGGACCCCAAGCAGAGGACTCCAGGTTTCTTGTTCTTCTGTGGGAATGCGGTTGATGTCAGAGAGTTAATAGAACTTTCTAACGGTAGATCAAGGCCCTGGAGTTTTCATGATTGGTCCACATTAAAAAATTTACAAAAATATAAAAGTCAGTGAAGCAAATGCTGCACAACAGAGGTTTTTTTCAGGGAAAAGGGATAAGCTTGATCCAAAAATATTTTGGAGGGTGGAGACATTCCAAGCATACCATTCCATGCATGTGCCAATGGAATGTGGGCACAGCACAGGAACAATGTCCAAGGCTAGAGATCGTCAGAGGAAATTTTGAGTGAAAAGTACAAAGTGGTAAATACACACACACACACACATACACACTTCTCTACTTACAGGTTGAATTTTGAGTTCTAAGTGAATTTCAGGTTCAAGAGCTATGGATCCCAAAATTGGATGCCAAATGGTTATAGCTGCATCTTGCAAATGTGTGTTTCTACACATACATACACAAACAGTGAATTTGAAGGAGAGATTGGGTAAGTTCCACTTACTCCATTTCATTCTTGAACTGGAAATGACATGTTGTCACTTTCCCTTTTCTTGGACTCTACGGGGGTAAAACTGCTATAACGAAAGTTTATCAATTTAAACAATAAATATGGACAGCTTTTCCCTATTAATCGTGGAAAAAGGTGTAACATCTAAGCCTTGGAGGCACATATCTATTCCCTTCCCCAAATTACTTCAATGAATTTGCTTATTATCATAGTGGTTGTTTTATCTTTATTAGTGTTTGTGATCCTTTGAAACATGAGAAATTTTGTTTTGAAAGATCCTCCATCATTCTGACGAACTGTACGGGCCTTTAGCTTGTGGAATAGGCTATCTATTTTGTGTTTGCAGTAATTAATCATCATTTTTCTCTTTGGATAAA
The DNA here is from genome assembly GCA_025594165.1 of Tamias sibiricus. Taxonomy (NCBI): domain Eukaryota; kingdom Metazoa; phylum Chordata; class Mammalia; order Rodentia; family Sciuridae; genus Tamias; species Tamias sibiricus. The sequence continues at coordinate 54,545,192 of CM046659.1, forward strand.
CTCAGGAGATGCAGAGGCACTTGTATATCCAAAACAACTAAGGATTTTTCAATAAAATTTCAGTCAAATGTTTCAAAAAATACTTTGCCATATGTTTTGTTAAAGAGGCATTCTCTCTTTTTCTTTGACTTTGCTAATCTATTTAACCAAAGAGGAAGAACAATTCCATTTATGTAAAGAATCATTGATCACCTGGTTGATGCCTGGGGATGGGATAACCCAGTGTTTCTTAAAGATGGGGCACAGTTCATCTCAATCACAATTACCTGGGGGATTTTTAAAACTTCAGATTCCTGGGATCCACTTTAGCCCTGTGAGTCAGAATCTTCCCAGGTGACCACTGGGAAACTGAATATTTAATGAGTTCTCTAGGTGATCCTTGTGCATCTTAAAATGTAGGGGTTCTCTTCAAAATGGAAATTATTCTGGTCATAAAAGCCACTAGTGCCTTAGGCTTGGGAGATCCTCTAACTTTGAAGAGAAGGTCAGGGCATACTCCTTTTGGAAAAAAGCAAAAACAACTCAATTTGAACAAAAGAACAAAAGTGATTTTTCCATCTTCTAAAGGTCTCAACTTTTTCTCCTAGTTCTATTTTCTTCCACGGGTTCAATCATTCAATCTCCTTCACACGGAATAGTATGTGCAATTAAGCAGCTACCTCAAACACTTTGCTCTTGGTCCATACTTCATTCTTTATGCTTTTGTGTTGTTGAATGACTATGATTAGGCAAGAAAAATGATGCATACTAGCAGCTGAGTCATCTTACAGTCACAAAGTATGAAATGGATCTGAGTCTCTGACTGTATCTTCTTGGCTCAGTGGTTCTTGATCTTGACTGCACATTAAAATCACCTGGATTTAAAACTTCCAAAGCCTGGGCCACACCTCAGACCAAAGTCACCAGAATCTCTTAGCATAGGAGCTGGTATTAGCACTTATAAAGTCCCTAGTGATTCCAGCATGCAACCAAGGCCAAGGACCACTGTCCCAGGGCATCTGGAGAAAGCAAACTGAAATCTTTACAACATCTGGGGAGATCATCAGTATTTTCCATTTCACACAGAACTTTTATTTTCCTACATGCAATACACGTTAGCAGGGAGAAAAGGTTTAGGAGTTCTTTCTTACAGAAACTTGTTCCTGAGAGAGAATTTTAATGTTTCTTCATAATATTCAACCACCACTACAGGAGATCCAGTGTGCAATGCTGAAGTATGAATGTTGGAGGTGTTTAAAGTACACATGCATAAACTTACCCACACTGTGCACTACCCCTGTCCGACTACGAAACTCCCCTACACCAACACTTCACTTTGTTTCAAGATAATCTGAAATTTATCAGTCTTCAGCTCTTTGCTGTCTTCTCAAGAGCCACTAACAGATCTCCAGTGAGCTGAAACAGGGAAAGTTGTTTTAAAACCATTGACTGCTTAATAAATTAGCACTAGACGGCTCATAGCCTAATTTATCTCTGAGAGCCAGTTTCCCAGGGTATCAGAGCAATACCACAAGAAAAATTATTTCCATTAAACACCACAAAAATGTCTTTCCTGTGATACTTCACTAAAAGGGTGACATGTACGAGATTCTCAGTCACAAAACAGGAAAGCAATGTTTGAAAGTTAAATTAAAAAGTAAAGCGTAGTTAAGATTTTATTGAGCTTAAACCCCATTCCTACCCCCTAACATATAAATCTGTTCTGTGTTCTGTGTCTCCCACTCAGATGGGTGATAAATTTTGGATGCTGGATTCTTATGTCTCTAAAAATAACGTTTACCTAAAGTGAAGTGCAACATCTGGGTCCATTGAGGGAGCATGCAGTGGCCTTTCAGGTTAATTGTTTGTGTGGTCAGGTTAGGTTTCCCAACCCCGAAAATGATACCAGTTTTGTTTCTCTTGGCCTCTGCCCATCACAGGTAAAGATTCCTGTTCCACTGAGTTTCCCAGAGACCTGCTCCTTCATGCAGAATGTCACCCTCAACGCCCTGACACGGAGGAAATGGAATATTTCCCATATGCCATCTGAGCTCAAGGACCTGCTATCCCTGAAGGGACCCTGGTTTCTGTGGTTGGGAATGGATTTAAGAGTGCTCCCAGTGCTATCATAGTGGGTGCCATCAAAACCGACTGAGGAGTCTCTGATGCTCTTAAAGGACTGCTGACCCATTCATCAAAGGACATGCCCAACTATTTAGACCACAGAGTGGTTTGAGGTGGTCTATATGTTTATTTAGGGATTGTCCAAAGAAGGAAGGTAGCAAGGCTGGCATTAGATTGGTTATAAGAACTTTTCATCTCCGCTTTCCAACACTCTAGTCCACATTCCAAAACAGCTAATACCATGGAAAAAGAAGCCTTATGAAGGAATGTGGTGGAGCAACCAGCTGTCCAGAGTGATCCTGGGAAATGATGGGTTTTTTAAAGGATAATATCACAGTCAGTCTTAAAACAAAAATTTAAAAATCTCTAGATTTTTGTATAAATTTAAGCTAAACATTTTCATCCACAATATAAATTTTTCCAGGCACCAACTCAAAACATGGGAGTTATCCTTTCATTTTTTTACTTTCCCTCTCAAATTCTGTTTATTATTCCTTTTCCCCCCACTCTCTTGGGTACTACCTCACTTTAAGACTGTATTGTTTCATATTGGTGTATTGTAAAAGACTCCTTTCAAAATTAAGGGCCATTCTAATACCCTATCACCAAAGGGGTATTGAATTATTGCTTGGTTCACATCTCTATTTAAGCTTTTTCAACGACTTTCCCGTTAATTGCTGAATAAAATTGTCTTTTAAACAATTTGCTCTAAATAATGCTTTCTATCTTTTGCTACTTTCCATGTTCTAGCCACATGATACTCTTCCATCTCCATGTTTTATTTCTTAACCTCATCTTGCCCTTCCTCACCTTTGGTTTATACCATTCTCTGCATCTAGACTGTCACTTCCTCTCATCGCTCCTTGATGAAATCTTCCTTGTTCACCAAAATCCAACTCACCAAATACTCTCTCTCTCTCTTTTTTTCCCCATTATTGTTTTCTGGCCACTTTACAGAGTTTTCTTTGCCTCCCTGTTCTTGAACATTTGATAAGGACTACTCTTCAAGCCTCTAATGTACATTGTCTTGTTCTATAGTATAAAGGTAAATTTTACCTCCTTCCTTTTTCTAATCCTTAAACTAAAAAAAAGTGTAGTATGGAGAACAGAGCCTGAAGAAATCTCTGGCACATCTAATTTGAGGGCAGGTACCAGGCCTAATTATGTGGATTAGTGGTGTGGAGACCTTGACACATCTGCATGCAAGTCGGTTTCCAAGGACCATCTACATGTTCAGAGGCTTATCTGAACAAATGAAACCTCCCAGATCTTTGGAATTTCTGAGATGGAAGGGGTCAGGGGTATGGGCCTGCCATCATAAAATATGTATTTTAACAAATTAACCAAATTGCAAAACTTTCTGAAAGTATGAGGCTTAAAGCTGGCACGTATGTGGTGCAGGTGGCCTGGGAGCTGTCTGAGCAGGTTGACCTTTGTTGTGCTTACTCTGGAAACCTGGCTACGAGGCTTGGGCAGATCATGCGTTTATAGGCTAAAAGGCAAAAGACAACTTAAAAGAAAAATACTTCAAAGGATTGAAATGGGGCAAGGAATTCTCAGTCCTGGTCAGTCTGTTTGCATCGTGAGAAGGCTTAATACTTGGGAATCGTAGACCCTTAAAAACTAACTTGTGTTTACTCAAATTCTTTTGCAGACAGAAATTCTGAGTAAGTGCAAGCCTTTACATTTTATACTTAATAGTTGCACATAATAGCAATGTAAATCAGGACTTTTGTTTCTCTCTCTCTCTCTTATTTATTTATTTATTTATTTATTTATTTATTGTGGTGCTGGGGATTGAACCTAGGGCCTTGTGCACGCGAGATAAGCACTCTACCAACTGAGCTATATCCCCAGCCCTTGTTTCTCTTACTTACCATAAAATGAAGATATTGTTCAAAGAGTTTGACAGTTAAATGTAAATTAATTAGATAATTCAGGCTCCCCAATTTTTCCTTTTCTTCAGTAGTAGGTATTTGTTTCTGAACTACCTGTATTTCTCCTAATTTCACTTTCCCTAGGTAGCCTCAATATTTTATTTGTAATATGAGAATCATAGTAATCTTAACTCTCCCGTGAGATTATAATGAAGATTAAATAGCAAATGTGAAAAATGCATTTAAAATGTTTTGTGGGACTAGGGATGTAGTTCAGTGGTACCGTGCTTGCCTAGCATGCGTGAAACCCTGGGTTTGATCCAAGCTCCACAACAACAGAAATGGTATATGGTGACTGTGCAAGCACTGACACATTTTCACGTTGTGTATATATGTGCATTATTCAGATAAGACAGTTGATCACTCTCTGGTTTTTAATCCTTTGATCCATGCTCCTCTTTAAATTTGGCTAAATAGGGGCATACATGTACATATATATACATACATATATATACATATATGTTTTGAGTGCACATAATTAACAATCATACTTTATCAAATAAAAAACAATTTAGAAATGAACCCCAACTAGGAGATTAAGTTGAATGGATTTTACAAATACTGCTTGTGTGATTTTAAACGTGACTTTAGATTCTTTCAATACTTAGAAAATATCCACTAAGTGGAAAATGTTCTCTAAGTGTTGCCTGTGGACTCATGCTGGTCTGTAGCTACTTGATTCCAGCAATAATCAATGATAAATATATTTTTACTTCACTACTTTTGTTTGGGTGGTAGTTTTTGGTTCCCATTCTGTGCAAACTCTTTAACTTTTCATTAATTGGCAAACAATAAGTTTATTGACTAACACTTATAATAATGCTGCTCAAATGGCATGTTACCATTGGGCATTCATTTATTCTTTCTTTCATTCCTTCTTTCCTTCCTTCCTTTCTTTCAATAAGCATTCACCAATCAACCTATTAGTTAAAGTAATCCTAGCAGTGTAACATGTAAGTCCTGAGGTCAATACAACGAAAACCTATTTTTCATACATATTAGTTCATTTGAGTGTTCCTGGTCTGGTAGCCTTTTATGTTGTCTTTGGGAAAACAACTCTTTCCATCTGTGGTTCCACAGTCTTCTAAGACCTTAGTTTCTGTTTGTTTGTTTGTTTGTCTCATTTACTTACCAGAGAGAGAGAGAGAGAGAGAGAGAGAGAGCGAGAGAGAGAGATGATGGATGTGTAAGTCAAGGTTCTCCAGAGAAAGGGAACCAACAGGATATGGATGTTAACCATTCAGAAGGACACATGTCACTTCTGCTCACATTCTCTTTCTGAGCACAAGTGTTTTCCCTCACCTCCATGCAAAGGAACTGAGAAATACAATCTCTGAATTTTTGGACACCTCCCAGCATTAGCACTTCATTAGGAAAGGGGAGCAAAAAAAAATTTTTTTAAAATATTTATTTATTTATTTGCTTTAGTTGTACACGATGCGTTTATTTGTATGTGGTGCTGAGGATCGAACCCGGGCCGTGCATGTGCTGGGCGAGCGCTCTACCGCTAAGCCACAACCCCAGCCTGGGAGCAAAAATTTTTGATGGTCAGCTAAACTAGTGCTTCTGAGACCATCTGTGAAGGATCAGTTCTGCTTTTGAAAAGTTTAAATCACAATCTGATTTTGAGAAAAGAGCTCTAGAAAAGTGAATTACTAGAAAAATTGAGTAAACCACAGATATAAAAAACACAATTCCATCTTTTAAATTATGAGATTCAGCAGACATAAAATCACTTTGTCTAATCGTTAGGCAGTTCCTCTAATTATCTCCTCGTGGACTGAAAGCATTGTTCACAGACTGGCCCCATCCTTGGACCACACATTTCTAGACACTGGAATTAAAATCAATAGCAGACATGGAACTTTTATTTTCATGTAATGAAACAGATAATAAATAAATTAATTCAGGTAGTGAAAGGCATTATGAGGCTACGTGAACAGCAGCAGGTGAGACCCCAAATATTCTGTAGAGGCCTTCCTGTGGAGCGTTCTTTTTATGATCAAGGTAAAGCAACATATTCAGAAAAATGGATTGGCACAAAAAGTTTCTATCTTGTTTTAATTTATTTAAGGCACATGTCATTTTCATTTCTAATTTCAACTTTTTTTAAGGATTTGGGATATAATCCCTCTTAAAAAGAGGAAGCAAATGGAAATACTTTTAAATATTAACCAAAAATAACATATTATTATTGTACATATTATTATATACATATTTTAAATATCTTCCTAAAATATTATATACATATTTTTGATAGCTATAATGAGATATAACTCACATACTATTTAATTAAACCATTTAAGTGTATAATTTAGTGGTTTTTAGAATAGTCACAAATAGGTGCAACCATCACCGCAATCTATTTCAGAATATTTTCATCACCCCAAAATAAAACCTGTACCCTTTATTTATTAGACCCACCCCTTCTTATACCAAGTCCTAAGCAACAGCTAATCTTTCTGTCTTTACGGATTTGCCTATTCTGGACATTCCATGTAAGTTGAATCTTATGTGGTCTTCTGTAAATTGCTTCTTTCACTTAGCATAACGTTTTCAAAGTTCAGTCATGCTGTAACATGCATCTGTACTTCATTCCTTTTGTGGATAAATAATACTCTACTGTATGATACCACATTTGTTAATCCATTCATCAATTGTTAGACATTTGGGTTATTTCTACCTTTTAGCTTTATGAATGCTACTATAAACATTCATGTGCAAGTTTCTGTGTGGACATATGTTTTCACTGGTATATTACCAAAAGTAGACTTTCTAGGTCATATAGTGCCTAGGTTTAAGGATCTGAAAGACTGCTTTCTAAAGTGGCTGTACCATTTTACATTCCTATCATTAACATATGAGGGTTCTAATTTCTCTACATTCTTGACAACTCTGTTTTCATCAGTTATTATTATTATTATTATTACTATGCTAGTGGGTATGAAGTGATAGCTCATTGTGGTTTGGATTTGCATTTTCCTGATGACTAATAATGTTAAGCATCTTTTCATATGCTTATTGGTTATTAGGATATCTTCTTTGGAGAAATGTCTCTTTAAATGCTTTGCAACCATTTTAAGATTGAGTTACTTCTCTTTATTACTGGATTTTAAATGTTCCTTATATATTCTGGATACAAATCTTTGAAAAGATATGTGATTTGAAAATAGTTTCTCTTCTGTATATTTTCTTTCTATTCCTCAATGGTGTCTTTTGAAGCATCAACATTTTAAATTTTTTAAAGTCCAATTTATCCTTTTTTGTTTTTGTTTTTGTTGCTTTCAGTTTTGGTGCCATATTTAAAAACTCATTGTCAAATTCAAAGTAATGAAAATGTATATGTGTTTTCTTCTAAGAAATTCATAGTTTTTTTTTTCTTTTAGGTCTTTGATTTATTTTTATTTTTTATTTTTTTGGGGGGTACTAGGGATTTAATTCAGAGCTGCTTAACCACTGAGCCACAATCCCCACAGCCCTTTCTAAAATTTTTTAAAAAATTTTGAGACAGGGTCTCACTGAGTTACTTAGGGCCTAAGTTGCTGAGGCTGACTTTGAACTTGTGGTCCTCCTGCCTCAGCCTCCCAAGCCACTGTGATTATAGGCATGTGCCAATACCCCCGGGAGTCTTTGATCTTTTTAAATTTTTTCCCATTCTTTTTAGTTGTAGATGAACACAATACCTTAATTTTATTTATTTATTTTTATGTGGCGCTAAGGATCGAACCCAGTGCCTCACACATGCTAGGCAAGCGCTCCATCATTGAGCCCCAGCCCCAGCCCTAGTCTTTGATCTTTTTGAGTTGATTTTTTTGAGGTGGTGTAAGGTTAAGGGCCCAGTTTAATTCTTTTGCATGTTAGTATGCACTTGTCCTGGTGCCATGGTCTGAATGTGTCCTTTAAAATTCATGTATTAGTGCTTTAATCAGCTTTTTGTCACTGTGATCAAAAGACCTGATGAGAACAACTTAGAGGAAAAGTTTATTTTATTTTGACTCATGCTTTCAGATGTTCAGTCCATGATCAGCTGACTCTTGCTTTGGGCCCCAGGTGAGGCAGAACATCATAGCAGAAGGGTGTGGCAAAGAAATGCTGCTAAGTTCATGACAGCCAAGAAGTAGAGAGGGGGGAGAGAGAGAAGAGAGAGTGTGTTGAGGCAGGGGGTAGGGGAGGATAACGGGGACAAAATATAACCCCAGTGACCTAATTCCTCTAGCTACACCCTACCTCCCTATAGTTATCACCCAGTTAATCCATCCATGCAGATTAATCCAATGATTAGGTTATAGCTCTCATAATCCAACAATTTTACCTCTGAACATTTTTGCATTGTTTCATGCATAAGCTTTAGGGGAACACCTCATATCCAAACCATAATAGTTGGAAACTTAATCCCCCATGCAACTGTGTTGGGAGATGAGTCTTTTGAGAGGTATTATGGTCATGAAGACTCCACCCTTATGAATGCTATTATAAAATGTCTTGATTGAGAAGACTGTCCCTTTTTGCCTTCCACCTTTTTTCATGTGAGAACATAGCATTCCATTCCTCTGAAGGATGTGGCATTCAAAGCACATTCTTGAAAGGAGACAACTAGACCCTCAGCAGACCATTGAACCTGCTAGCTCCTCAATCTTGGACTTTCTGGCCTCTGAAACTGTAAGAACTTTCTGTTCTTTGTAAATTATCCAGTTTGTGATACTTTGTTACAGTAGCACAAGATAGAGTAAGACATTCTCTATCATTGTTGAAAGACAATTCTTTCTCAACAGAATGCTCTTGGCATTCATGTAAAAAATCAGTTGACTATAGGCACATTGACTTATTTTTGGACTCTAAATTCTATTCCATTGATCTATATGTCTATCCTTATACTGGTACTTCACATCTTGATTACTCTTGCTTTGTAATAAGTTTGAAATTGGGACGTGTGAGTCTTCCAACTTTGTTCATATTTTTCAAGATTGTGTTGGCTCTTCTGGGTTACTTACAATTTCATATCAATTTTTATGATCAAAGCAACCACTTGAAATTCTGATGAGGATGGTGTTGAATGTATAGATTAACTTTGGGAATAATGATGTCTTAAAGATATCAAGACTTCCAATCCATGTACATAGCCTGCTTTTATTTATTTATGTCTTTTTTGATTTAACAATTTGTAGTTTTCAGAGTATATGGTTTTTCACTTTGTTAAATTTATTTGAGTATTTTTTCTTTTTGATGCTATCATAAGTGAAATTGTTTTTAATTTCAGTTTTGATTACTTATTACAAATGTATGGAAACATAATTGGTTTTTGTGTATTGATATTGTGTCTTATAACCTGGTTAAAGTTGTTGTTCTAATAGTTTTTTAGTGAATTCCTTAATATTTTTCTATATATAAGATCATGCCTTCTGCAAATAGAGATAATTTTTCTTTTTTCTTTCCAATCTGGATTATTTGTTTTTTCTTTTTCTTGCCCAACTATCTGAGTTTAAGCCTCTAAAACAATGTTGAATGCAAGTGGTAAAAATTGATATTCTTGTTTTGGTCTCAAAATTAGAGAAAAGTATCCATCATTTTACCATTAAGTATGATGTTTGCTGTGTGCTTTATAGATGCTCTTTTTTTCCAAGTTGAGAATGTTTTCTTCTATTCCTAGTTTGTTGAGTGTATTTTCATAAATCATGAAAGAGGTTAGGATTTTGTAAAACACCTTTACTTTGTCTATTGAGGTGATCATGTGATTTGGGTTTTTATCCTGCTGATACGGTGTATTACATCAATTGATTTTCAGATGTTAAACCAACCTCACATCCTGGAATAAATCTTAATTAACCATGCTTTATAGTTCTTTTTATATGGTACTAGATAAAGTGTACTCATATTTTGTTAAGAATTTTTGTGTCTCAATTCATAAAAGATATTGTTTTATAATTTTTTTTTTTGTGATAACTTTTTCTGGTTTTGGTTTGAGGGTCAATTGTGGACTCATAGAATTTGAGTTTAAATGTGTTTACTCATCTTGTACTTTTTGGAATAGTCTTTGAGGAATTGATATTAATTCTTTTATATATGTTTAGTAGAATTCACCAGTGAAGCCAAGAGGGCCTGGACTTACCTTTGTGTGTAATTTTTTCAACTATTTTTTAAAATATTTATTTATTTACTTTAGTTGTACACAATGCAATGCATTTATGTTTACGTGGTGCTGAGGATCGAACCCGGGCTGCACACGTACGAGGCGAGCGCTCTGCCACTGAGCCACAATCCCAGCCCCAATTTTTTCAACTATTAATTTGAACTCTTTACTTGTTATAAGTATATTCAGATCATCTATTTTTGTCTCCGAGTCAGTTTCAGTGGTTTTTGTCTTTCTAGGGATTTGTCCATTTTGTCCATTTCTTCTGATTTATTAGCGTATAATTATTTATAGTATCTTTTTTTTTCTGTAAGTTCAGTACTAGTACTCCCTCTTTTATTTCTAACCCATAATTATTATCTGTTTTTTCACTATATAGATAATACTTTGTCAATTTTGTTAGTTGTTTCAAAGAACCAAATGTAGTTTAATTGATTTTTTCTGTTCTGTATTTCATTAATATCCTATTTTATCTTTATTATTTCCTTTCTTCCATTTGTTTTAGGTTAAGTTTGTTCTTCTTTTTCCAGTATTCTTAAAGGTAAAAGTTTAGGTTGTTGATTTCACATTTTTAAAAATTTAGGCATTTATTGCTATAAACTTCCCTCTATTTCTCCTTTACTGCTTTCTTTTGAGTATTTTCTATTGTAGTATTTTAATTCTTGAATTATTTTTCACTACTTTTTAAAGTTATTTCCTTAGAGGTTGATTTAGTATTTACCATATCAGAATCTACTCTGATTTATATTAACTCTATTAAGATATAGAAACAGTATTCCTTTATAGCTGTATTTGATTTCCCCTATTTTATTTTACATATTATTTGTCTTTGTATTATATTTGTATTTGTTATATGTAGCATTGTTATACATGCTGCTTCTATAAATGTTATAAACCCAACAACACATTATTAGAATTTTCTGTATATAATTTTATGACTTTAAGGAAACTGAGAAGAAAAAGGAGAACAAGTATGTATTTATAGCTTTCGTTATTTTAATCTTTTTATTTATCACTTCTGTTTCTCTTTGTTCTTGTGGGTCTGATCATCGATAGTCATTTCCTTTGTCTGTTAGAGGTTTGCTTCCACCTCTCTCCTTTGTGCAGTTATTGGCAAATATATTACATTTCTGTATGTTTTTCCCTGAAAATACATTATACATACTGCTCTACATGAATTGCTTTTTAAATAATCAAGAGGAGAAAAATATGCATTTATACTATCTTTCATAATTAAATAATTGCCTTTACTGGTGGTCTATCATATGTGTGTGTGTGTGTGTGTGTGTGTGTGTGTGTGATATGTTTGTATTCTAATTACTAACGCTTTCATCCTGAAGAAATTTCTTAGTCATGTCTGCTAGCAACAAATTCTCTCAATCTTTGTTTTTCTGGGAATCTTTTCTGCCTTCATTTCTGAAAGATAGTTTTGTAGATACAGGATTCTTGGTTGACAGGCTCTTTCTTTGAGCCCTAAATATATTTTTCTACTACCTTCTGGAATCCATTCTTTCTCAGCTATTGACTTTGTTGAGGTTCCCTTGTACATAAATGAGTTATTTTTTTGCTTTCTGCTTTTAGAATTTTCTCTTTGTCTTTCAGCATTTTTACTAATTGTTGTCTATTTGTGGATCCCTTTGTGTTTATCCTTCTTGGAGTTCATTGGCTTCCTGGATATGTAGATTTATGTTTTCTAATAAACTTGGGAACTATACCGCCATTATTTCTTTGAATATATTTTCTCCTTTTTCTATATCACCTCTTTCTGATATGTTACAATTTTATCAATATTCTTAATAGTATCTCATATGTTCTAAGGTTCTGTTTATTTTTCTTCATTTGTTTTTAAAAAAATTCTGTTCCTAACAATGTATAATCTCTCTCAACTACCTCAAATTTGCTAATTTTTCCTTTTATCACTTCACATCCACTGTTGATCTCTCTAATGAATTTTAAAATTTAAGTTATTATACTTCCTGTCTTCCAGAATTTTCATTGTTTTTCTTATATTTTCTACCTCTTTATTGATATTCTCTATTTGATGCAACATTGTCATCATGCCCTCCTTTATTTCTTTAATCATGATTTCCTTTAGTTCTTTGAACATATTTGTAATGGCTACTTTGAAGTCAATGTCTATTAAATCCTACATCTGGTTGATCTTACAGCAGTTTTTGTTCCCTGCTTCCCACCCCTCTTCTGGTGTGTGGGTCAGATTTTTATGTTTCTTCACATGTCCCATATTTTTTTTAAAGGAAAATGAGCACATTAGGTAATATAGAAGCTCTGGGTACTGGTTCCCAACTCTGGGGCTTATTATTGTTACTTCCTTGATCATTTGTTTTATTTCTCCCTACAATGTGAGGACTCTGATGTGGCTCCTCAGGGGACACAGCTTTGGGTATGCCCATAGTCACTTGGGATGAAAATGATTTTGTCAGGGCTTCCTTTGATCATCTTTTTCCCTGACCACACCCAGCTATTAAACACCACTAATGGGCAGCTGATTACTCTATTGTTTTCAACAATGTGTTGGAAGCATAAATTGCTTCATAAATGAATCCAATCAAATTCAGGCTCTTTTGAAGAGGGCAGTATTTGATATATTTTTTTTTCTGACTCCAGTTGTTTCTCCTCTTTTCCCAGCTCTCTGTAGCAAACTAGTCACCAGTAGTTTAGCCTGTATCTCTAATGAAACTAAGAATCTCCTTCTAATTGCCTTTTGCTGGCAACTTCCACTATTTTTGAAAGTGCCTATAGGGTTGAACTTTTCCACACTGTGTTACAAATAAAGTCCTTGAGGAGGGGATTTGGAACCTCTGTTCTAAAGCTTACTTCTCCTCCTGAGCAGGATCTTTCCATTCTGGGGGCAGACACAGTGGCACACTTTTCATGGAGTGTCAGCCTCATTTATGGAGCTGAGTGCTTCAGCTTGCCTCCTTTGACATGGAAGCCCTTTCTCAGGAACTTCAGCAAGGACAATTGGGGGGCCCAGTATTCTCAGAGGCACCATCTCCTCCATTCCATGAGTAGGGCCTGTGCAGAAAATGGGCACCCCCACCTCTCAGTTACATTCTCCTGGAACTTAGCCTCATCTACAGGTAGCTGGTAGCAAGGTGAACTTTGCTGACATCCAAGGGTAAAGTTCTCCATTCAAATCCCATAGAGTCATACAGGTCTTAATGGGTTTTGGTAGATTTACTTGAATAAATGTTTCTTGGCTTGTTGTATGCCCTTAGAATGATTTCCTTTAAGTGACACTCCCCCCCCCATTATAATTTTTACTAGCTTCACTGGAGAATGGCTTTATGGGGCTCCTTGGACTTCTTGAAGAAGGGAAATTTTGTATGTTAATTTTTTCATTCACCCAATTTTGTTTAATGTGTATGATGTGTTTTGTGCTGTGGTAGTAGTTGAACATACAATGATGAATAAAACATACTTGAACTTGATACTAGTGGGCAAGACAGACAAGAAGTGAAGCAAAAGAAGAATGGAAGCAACTTTGACAGGAGTGCCCATTGGATTTTGAGTAATGAATGAACAAATGAATCACATTAAGTGGAAGGAAATCATGCCTTGTAAAGATAAAACAGCAAGAATTATGCAGCTTAGTTCCCTGTTGAAAAAGAAAGGGAAGCTGGCACAATACTTCATAAAATAGAGGGATGATTTGGGTTAGGAGAAATCAAGAACCTTAGGAATGTAGATCCTGGAGTGACGACTTGAAAGGAAGTGACTAATGTCCCATTTTACCACTGTGGCTTACTAACTCAAAGCAAACGGCATACAAAAAGAATAATTATGCACTATTTAAGAAACATATTGCTACATATAGCTTATAACATTTAGTTTTAATCAAAATAAGGAGTCATCTGGGTGTGGTAGCACTTGCCTGTATAGTCCCATCTACTCGGGAGGCTGAGGCAAGATGATCAGTCCAGCCTAGGAGTTCAAGCCCAGCCTGGGCAACTTAGTAAGACCCCATCACAAAAAAAAAAAAAAAAAAAAAAAAAAAAGGTGGGGGAGTCAGCAGTTACTGAAGGTGCTCTTGTTTGATTTTATTTTTTCCCCAGAATTAATTGCTGTGAGGCATGGTCTGCTTATCTTAAAAAGAGGACAAACAATGACCAGGTGACAGTTAGCCCTGTCTTTCCATCATACAGCCTTGAGCTTGACCAGGTGACAGTTAGCCCTGCCTTTCCATCATACAGCCTTGAGCTAAAGGCAAATTCTTCCTTAAGATGTGTGTCTTAAACATTGTTCAAACTGGTGGAACGTTGTGGTCTAGAAGTAAAAAAATAATAGTGTTCTATTGTATACATATATTTAAATATTTAAGGAATAGTTCTTGAATTACAATAGCCATGTTTGTTTCTATTTTTATCCCCTAGTTCAACAAGCATGTGTTGAACACTTAATATGTGCCATATACTATGGAAAAAAATGAACATGGTGGGGACTTACTCTTAAGGATTAAACATACTCTATTTGGAGTAGGTATGGGGTAGGGTATATAGATAGACCAAATCCATTCTTATTAAAGCTGAATATATTACAAGTGTCTCAGGATTATTGATAAAGACTTTTATTCTGGGAAGAAACGATGTAGGCCACAAAGTAATCCCCAAACAACCCTAAGTGTAGCAGGCAAAAAGCTTAAAGGCAAAAAGCTTATTGCTTCTAGAGGACATCTCTTCTTTTTGCCTATGTAGCATTGCTCCTTGTTGCTGCCTAAGGCAATGATACCGCGGAAAAGAAATTGGAGGCAGACTGGGAATGAATGGTTCCTTTATTCTTGCTTCTTCTTCTCTGCTCTCTCTTCTGTATTCTCCATCCCCCTCTCTCACGCCCCCAGCCTGGTTAAATACTCTACACCCATCAAGCATACACGTGTTACAAGCTCAACTTACAGGTGCGGCAGGCAGTGTCCACGGGCACAGAAAGATTCTTAGTTAATTACATTAAGGTCGGGTGTAAACAATTAAACGCCTCCTCTTTGGCTCTCAGCCAGCGGCCATCTTAGCTACTTCCTCATACAAGGCTCTTACAGCTCCCTTCCATTTTAAGTAATTGCATACCACTTTCCTTTGCCATTAAATATGGTGCTGGTGAGGCTGACAGCTTTAGTACCTCCTTTCCTTCTTTTTCCTACTCAACAAGGATTAAACATGTCACTAAAGGTAGGACAGTCATAGAGTTCTCATGAGGAATTTGGATACTGACTAGATCAATACTTAGAGAAGGCTATTGGATCAGTCATTTCTATGGCCATGTCCCAAAGACATAGTCTAAGACTTCCAATAGATCTTTGGGGTTTCCCAGGTCCCATCCTATTCCAATTCTTATTGTTAAGTTCTCCTTTAATTCTATATACTTCTAGAATCTTTTCATTATCACCTTTTAGTGTAAGATGCTCAGAATTGGATTTTATTGCTTGAAACCAAAACATGCTACTAAGAATTTTCTGTGTCAGGTATTACTGGATTTTCCAACTTATATGTCTTTGTTGAATTCATTTTTGATTTTAGGTATGTCTGGGTATTTTCCTGATGACTAGTGACATTGAAAATTTTTTCATGTTCTTATTGGCCACTCATATGTCTTCTTTTTGTGAAGTATCTTTTAAAATAGTCTTTTCCATTTAAAAAATTGGGTTATATTCTATCTTATTATTAAGTTGTGAGAATTCTTTTATTCATTTATTTTTTGGAGGTATCAGGGATTTAACTCAGGGGCACTTGACCACTGAGCCACATCCCTAGCCCTATTTAGTATTTTATTTATAGACAGGGTCTTATTGAGTTGCTTAGCACCTCACTAAACTGATGAGGCTGACTTTGAACTCGAGATCCTCCTGTCTCAGCCTCAGCTGCTGGGATGACAGGTGTGTGCCACTGCGCCCAGCTATTGTGAGAATTCTTGATATGGGCTAGATACAAATCCTTTGTCTGATACATAGGTTATGTACATTTTCTCCTGAATCGTGGCTTGCCTTTTTGTTTTATCTTTCAGACAGCAAAAATTTTTAATATTGATGAAGTCTAGTTGGTCATATTTTTCTTCAATGCTTTGTAATTTTCATGTTGTATCTAAAAATTTTTTGCCTGACTCAAGGTCATAAAGATTTTACCATGTGTTTTCTTCTTGAAGTTTTATTGTTTTAGGTTTCATATATAGATTATTGATCCATTTTGGCTTAATTTTGTGTATGGTGAGAGATTAGTATTTCTGTTTTTTATTTCAAAAAATATATACACTTGACCCAGGCTTTCCTTTCTCAGTTGAATTCCCTTAGCACTTCTGTTATAAATGAAATTGACCACATATGTGTGGATCTATTTCTGGATTCTCTTATTATGTTAAAGTGATCTATATATTCATCCTTTTTTGCCAATATCAAATGGTCTTTATCACTATAACTTGTTACTAAGTATAGAAATCAAATAAGGTTAAGTCTCCAGCTGTTTTTTTTTTAAATTGCTTTGAATATTCTAAATCGTCTGCTTTTTCATTTTAAAAGTTCTACCAAAATCCAAACTGGGACTTTGACTTTAATTCCACTGGTTCCATAGACCAATTTGAGAACTGCTACTGTATCAATTTCAAGTCTTCTAATTCATAAGTGCAGTATCTCTCTCCATTTATTTTGAATTTTCTAATATCTCTCAGCAGTATTTTGTAATTTTCGGTGTAGAGGTCCTCGACATCTTTTATTGGATTTATTTTCAGGTATTGCTATTTCTAACATTACTGAGATTGGGACTTCTAAAAAATTTCATTTTCCAGATTGTTAGTGTGAATATTTAAGAAAGCAGTTGGTTTTTATATGTTAACCTTGCATCGTGTGACCTTGCTGAATTTTATTATTTTAGTAGTTGTTTTATAGATTCCCTAAGATTTTGTACAAAGACAATCATATCTGTAAGTACAGTTTTACTTCTGTTTTCCCAATACTTATGCTTTTCCTCTTAAAAAAAAAAAAAAAACTGCTTTATTCCAATAAATAGGACTGCCAGTATACTTTTAAATAGAACTGGCAATAGAGAAAAAGTCTCTAGCTAATACACTTTTCCTTTCCCTTAAAGCTAAGCTCTTTACCGGTCTGGGGTTGTGGCTCAGTGGTAGAGCGCTCACCTAGAACACGTGCTGCCCGGGTTCGATTCTCAGCACCACATAAAAATAAAGGCATTGTGTTACAACTAAAGCAAACAAATAATTTTTTTTTTTTTAAAAAAGAATAGTTACCTATCTTTGCCCACCTCCATTCACTTGTTACACTGTAGACATGAACTTCTGTCTACAGTCCTCTATTAAAACCACTTTTTCAAGAGTCTTAATGACCTATTTATAGCAAAATCCAAAGAACTTTCCAATTTCTTGTCTTTCTGGTTCATTCTATGCATTTATCTGTGTCCTTACAGCACTCTCCTTTCTTGATTGCTGGACCACTTACTATGAATTCGTTTTGGCCGCTGTCATGGCTTTCTGTTTTTCTCTTTGCCTCTTAAATTATTTCCCAATTATCAGTTTTTCAAACAATTTCCCATTGTTTTCCTTATTTTGACTCTGTGTGTGCTCTCTAGGGGGCAATTACATTCACTCCTAGGCTACAATTCAACAATGCATGGTGGTGATTTTCAAATCTCCTTCCAGCTCTAATCTCCCCCACTGCTCAAACTTTACTGCTAGGATATTTGATGGACATCTAAAATTTAATATGTGTGAAACTTTGCTTATTGTTTCTTTCCATGTTTGGCCTGCATCTTTTTCTGGATTTCTGATCAAGCAAAACCAGTGGACAGTCTTCAAATGAACGAGGTTATTTAATGACAGTATTTGCTTTAGTATTTCTTCTTGCTGGAATATTTTCCTTCCTTCTCCTTTACTCTGGTTCACTTATACAACTTAAATCATTGAGGCTAAGAAACCTTTCCTATGTGTCCATATCCCACCTGAGCCAGCTAGAATTGAATGTTGTACCTGGCATGGACTTTCTTGGAAGCGTATGTAACATGTATTTGAGATACATATTTGTTATGTGGACATTTTCCTCTATTAGGTTTAAGGACCTGTGCCTTGTCTTGTTTGTTTTTTTGTATCCCCAGATCCTGCCATCAAGCCTAGTCCTTAGTAGGTGCTTGTTAGATATCTGTGATTGAATGGATAATACAATCAAGCCTGAAGCTAGCAAATGTATCAACCTAGGTGAAGAAGAATTAGTATTATAGTATTCATGTAGAAGAAGATTGTGATAACAGAAGAAGTGATCTGTGACAACCCCCTTGAAAGAGGTGTCCTCTTAATACTTGTTATCACTAGAATTTCCAAGGGAAGTGAATAAATGCCTCTTGAATCCAACCAATATCCCTTGCTCTAATTCTGTACTGATTAAGTGGATTATGATTTAACTTCTCATGTATATCTGCTTATAGATGAAAAGAAACAAAAATAGACTAATTAGAAAAATTGAGAATACAATCCATTGAGAAGTTATACGATCCTCATTGTAAAGGAAGTAATTGGCATCTGACCTCTTTGGGTTTTGTTAGAATGAGTAGATGCCCCTCCATTTTATTGTATCTAGATGTCCTGACAACACTGGTCTGGTCTGCAGAGCTAAGCTCAAGCCTGGAGCAGTGTCTCTCTGTGGCGCTATGTGACTCCCCTGCCCCAAGCCTAAGCCACACCTTGTGTTCTTTGTGGGACTTGCTAATTAAAACATTTACATAGAACTCATCAAAGAACTCACCAAGAAAGCCTAGGGCATATTTGCATTCTGCCTAATATTTTATAATTAGATTATCTATGATCTCCTTATAAGTTTTTTAAGGTATCGGAAGAGTCATATTGTAGAGAAATAATTCTTCCAAAGTTAGAATGAAATGTGAAAAGAAGCTGAAAGGATAATGAAGGATGGTAATAGACACATAAAAGCCAGAAAGTAAAGCTATAATGTTTGATATTAAGCAGTTGGTGAAAGGTAGCCAAGGACAATAATAGCTGAAAGAGTAGAAAGGTCTTAAGAAGAGCAGGATGAATGGGAGTTGACAGGAATTTTTTTTTTTAAAGCAAGGTCAATGAGCTGGAATAGTGCTCAATTCCACCCCCACCCCACCCTGACCACAAAGTGTGCCCTATGTGCTAACATAAGTATTCAAAGTCAGATTTGGTAAGGGGGCTTCTCTGCTAAAGGTATAACCCCATGTCCTATATATAAGGTAATTTTTTTTCATTTGACTTGGGCTTCTAGCCTGGCATAAAATAAGATTCACTTACTCATTCAAGTATTTATTAAACCTTTTGCATGCCAGGCAGGGTGCTAGATGCTAGAGACATGACCATTAGTAAGATGGACAGGGAAGGACAACAGACCAAATTAATAGTTGTTGTTTAGTGTGATAAAGGTGAAGAAATGCAATATACAAATGGTGTTATGAGACCAAAGAGGAAGGACATCTAACCAAACCTAGAATCTGAGAAAGACTCCCTAAGGGAGCCTCCTTATTAGGCTGGAATCTCTAGGATGACAGGACCTTTTCTCTGGTTCTTGTTAACATCCCTGGTGTTAGCAAAATTTGCAGGAAGGGACCGAGGCTCGAACTGTCGTATAGGAAAAGGAAAGGGGTTTATTGAATTACCAAAGAAACACGTGGAGGGGATGGGGACAAACCGTGGGGAACGGACGGGAGCTGGAGCACGCGGGAGCGGGAGTGGAGAGCAGGAGCAGGGAGCGGCAGGAACCAGGGGAGAGCAGGAACAAAAAGGCCGATTTCAGTCCGGGGCTGGCTTAAATAGAGTAGGGGTCATAAAACCCCCTTGGAGTGAGTCCTTGTCCTATAGGCCAGCAGAGGTCATGGGGGGGAGGTAGTGGTAGTGGACAAGGGACTTGCTGGTCAGGTTTTGGTCACGCTGAGGATCTCGGGAGCCGTAGTTTTTCACAAGGCACCTGGAAAGGTGTGGCCTTCTGCCTGGGAGGCGCGGCCTTCTGCCTAGAACCAACACCTGGGACCTAGTTCCATGCCTAGTATGTAACAGAAAATGAATGAAAATAAGCTGAATGAGTGAATTAATAAAAAACCATCTTTACTTCGTTTCCTTGGCATGAAAATAGTTCCAATAGGGGCTGCTGTCCTAAATCCTGTTCTTTGATTCTCAGAGAGTTTCCTTAAGAGAAGAGAACCAGTTTATCTGGAAACAGAGTTTAATTTAATCTGACATTTATTTGCCCTTTAAGTTTTATGAATACCAAAATTTTAGCGTGAACTCCCAAATAATCAACAGCAAATAATGTCGATGAAATATCTAGAAGGTATTGAATATCTTTTAAAAATGGGGAAGCAATCGAGATGCAAGACCAATACTTCAATACAACATAAGTTGAGTCTTAAATATACAATGAAGCAAGTACCTGCTCTTACTTGATCTCTGTCAGAATGTATCTATAGTGCTTTAACTGGATTTACAGGTCCTTGAAATGCAAAAGAATCACTTATTATTTACAGTTGCTTCTGTCCACCACAAAGGTATTAGTCTCATACCTAAAGTTTAGAAAGAAGAAAAAACAACAATTCAAAGAAACAGTCTTTATATTAAAATTCCCACAAATAGTGTGATGTGGGTCAAAGAAATAAATTTCATTTTACTGCTTTGTGATCTGGGATAGGTCAGTTAATCTTTCTGAGCTTGTTTCCTAATCTACGAAATCATGGTGCTTGCCCGAACTCATGATATTGCTATGAAGATAAAAAGTGATCAATAAATGAGCTTTGAAAACTAAAAAGCCATATGACTATTAATTATTAAAAATAATATTTTGAATGGAAAACGGGATTCAAAGTGCTGACCAGGAACGTGGGGCTATGATGAACAAACTTAAGTGTTCTATGATCAGTTCCAGAGTCCTTAGTGTGTTATCAGTTCATCACTTCAGATATTGAAAAGAATCTTATGCTGGGGAAATAGATTAAGGAATTGGGTAAAAGAGTTAAAAAAAAAAAAAAAAAGCTATCCTCTGATCAAACAATCCAAATCAAAAGCATCTGTACATATCCCGGTAGAGGATATTCTTTTAATGATTTAGAGAGCTTCTTAGGCTTTCTGGAGTCCTCACTGAGGCTGACATGGAAAACTCACTTACCCAAGAGGCTTGGTTGACTAATTAGACAATCTGTACCAACTTGATGGCCCCAGCTGTCCAAATAAAACCTGCCTTAATGGTGGAAGGCTCAGAGTAAAACCGAAGGGGCAAGATCTGGGACGAGACTCAAATCCGGGGAAGACATCTGAGCCGACCCCTTTCCTTGAGTGTCTGAGAGGCAACATCTTTATAAAACTTAAGAGTTTATTTTAACTATAACTAAAAGAACTAAGTACCAGTTACCGCGAGCAAGGATGATCTTTATCTAACTTTGTTGGCCTGAAAGAAAGGGAAGGAATCTTAAAAGGCTCCACCAGCTGCAGGCTCCTCACAGAGAACATCTCCCGCACATTTCTGACATGTCTCAGATTTTTCCAACCTTACCTTGTGTTAGAAGAAATTGCTGCGGAGTCAAAGCCCTCCTACATGGGTTACCCCACGTAGGTGTTATCAACAACTACCCCACACTCCACTGGATCAGCATTTTCCCTGTTTCTGGTCAAGGCCAGTGATTGCTGTGTAAAAGGCAGCATGATCCACTCCTGGCCTGATTTCCCTTGGAAGGCTCACTCCAGCACCTGTGAGCCCTCACCCCCAGAGAGAGAGGGCTAATGTGCTAATTACCCCAACTCAAAAATGTAAGCTGTAAACAAATGAGAGCTGTGTTTATAATCAATCAGTTTTATGACCTTCTGATGGTGATGATATCAGTGGCGTTTACACTGGAAGACCGCACAGCGTTCAGCAGCTGGCTGCTTATGTTGCTTTAGAGCAGAGGATGATGTGGCCCATTAATTGTAGTATTTGCACTGAAGCCCCTACCTGCCCTTATGCCTGAACACTGAACAAGGAGAAGATGTCTCAGCAGCAGATGTCTGCAGAGCATTTTGTGATCATAAGACCAGGAGGATCCAAGCAAAGCGTAAATATCATAAAATGTGGCAAGAGAAATGTTTACACCAATCTGTGGTTTTTGATCAAAGCCCAAATTGCTGGGTTCTTGAGTGAAAACTTCTGGCTGCACATGTGAGATTTGCAACTGCCTTTGGCACCTATAAAATATGATTTGTGAGGTGCCGAACAATGTACTGAGGGTCTCCAAAGCCTGCTTCTTTGGCACCAAGAGACTTTCAAACTGAGTCCTGCCAACATGTGGCCACGTGGGTGCATGAACTTTGGCTGCATTTGGGGTTTGCTAAAGGTACAGAGGGTTTATCAGTGAAGTCTCAAATGCTTTTTTGCCTCTGAGCACCTTGCACTTCATTTATAGACCCTTGGGAAATCTAAGCCCATCGGTTTCTCGTTCATTTACACTTTACTCATCAAAATGTTGGTTTTGGTTGAATTCCTTTGTTTTCACTTCAGGAAACCAATTTTAAGAGTACAGAGTTGGGGGGAAGATAGGTAATTAGCAAGGGATATTGACTTTGACCCTAAGCTCTTTGTCCTGTTTCTAGCACTGCTTATAGTCCATTAAATACTTTTGTGTGATAGGCAGTTTTCTGGCCCCCCCCACTTACCCAATTTCCCTAAGTTATTTGGGGCCAAATTCCTTCCTCGCTTGCAAAACTTGCTGTGAAAAATGAACTCCCTCCCCAGTCCATAATGAATAAATAATAAGTGTAGGTCTTTGCTTCTGTCTCACCACCAGAGGTTTGGAAAGTAATAGCTTTACATTTTATCATATATGCCAGTCAGTAGAAGACCAATATAATTTGTAAAACCTAATGAATTGGGTGAAGGAAACCTTATTACTATGGTACTTAAGAAGTTCCAGAATTACCAACACAGTTTTGGCTTTATGTTAAATACCATTCAAGTGGACGGCAGTCTAACATAGTACAGAGAGCCTGTGCCTTGGAATCACATCTACCTGGGCTGAAATCTGAGATCTGCTCCTTAGCATTAACTAGGGAAAGTTATTAAGCCTCTCTGTTTCATCATTTATATGGAAGGGATAATAATAATGTCCAGTCTATTGACACTCTGGTAAATGAAAAATTTCCGTATTCCCCTGAATACTCCCACGTGACTGATTCCAAGTTGTCATCTTCAGTTGGGGAGAGATGAGCACAATCAATTTTCGTGAGCTGGTGCAAGCAGTTGCCAGTTCTCTACTAAGACTACCCACACCTTAAAGTTGTTGGGAGCACATGAAATGCTTAAGGCTGTGCTTTTATACTGTCGTTTCCTTCATTACAAGATGCAACAATTATAAGGAAAAAAAGTCATCATTTCAAAAATTTTTTTTCAGGGAAAATATATTTATTGGTTGTATTTATCCTATTTCAGAAATGAAAAATTAAGTGCTTAGCTTATTATTGAGAAAACAGTTCATTCTCTACTGGGTACTATGCTGAGCACTTACCATAGGTAAGAAGCCTATACCATACATGCTTTCGGCTTATGACTATACTTGTTTGATTATTAAATTAGACGCACTCTCGTACTCTCTCAAATACTGACACCTTGAGCCTTCTGGCTCTTTCTTTAGAATTTATACTTCTAGGAAGTCTCTCTGTCATATCTTGTATTAGTGTAGTAGGGCTATCATAACAAAATATCACAGACTTGTGACTTAAACAATAGAAATTTACTTCTCACAGTTCTGGAGCCTGGAAATCCAAGATCAAGGAGTCAGTAATGCTGTTTCTCCTGAGGTCTCTCTCCTTGATTTGCATGTGGCTGTCTTCTTGCTGTGTCCTCAAATGGTCTTTCTTCTGTATACACAATCCTAGTGTTTCTTACTCTTCTTTTTTTTTTTTTTTTTTTTTTGGTACCAGGGATTGAACTCAAGGGCACTTGACCACTGGGCCACATCCCCAGCCCTTTTATGTATTTTATTAGAGACAGGGTCTCACTGAGTTGCTAAGTGCCTCGCCATTGCTGAGGCTGGCTTTGAACTCGCGATCCTCCTGCCTCAGCCTCCCAAGTGCTGGGATTACAGGCGTGCGCCACCGCGTCCGGCTCTCTTACTCTTCTTTTTAAGGTATATCAGTCCTATTGGATTAGGTCTTTAACACATGAATTTTGTAGGGATACAATTCAGTCCATAACACACTTTTGGGCTATTAGGTTTCTATGGTTACCACAAACATGGTAACTCAAAATAATGTAAATGTATTCTTTTACAGTTCTTGAGACCAGAGTCCAAAATTAAGGTGTCATCAGGGCCATGCTCCCTCTGAAGGCTCTAAGGGAGAAATCTTGTTTGCCTCTTCAGGCTTGTAGTAACTCTAGGCATTCTTTGGTTTGTGTCAACATAACTCTATGCTTCCAGCTTCATGTGTCTTCTTCTCATTTCTCATCTCTTAATGATGGGTGTGGCTGGATTTAAGGTGCACCCAGTTAATTCAGGTTGATCTCATCTTAAGATCCTTAACTGAATCACATCAGCAAAGACCCTTTTCCAAATAAGGTCATATTCGCAGGTTCCAGGTGGACATATCTTTATTTCGTGAAGACACAATTCAACCTACTACAGGCTGATTAATTCACCCAATACAATGCACAGGACGCAATATTGATTTGTATCACAATGAGATGTGGTGGCAGTGTCCAGTAAAGAAATGATCCGAGAAATCCTACTTTTTATAGACTTTTCATTAATACAAATCAACTGATATCAGCTCTGGTAGAAACAGCTATATGACTATCAAAGACATGAACCTTTTAAAATTTCTTTATCCTTGTTATTATTTTATTGATTTCTGAAGGTGCTCCTAAGGTTTGTAATTGATTAACAAAAATTCCACAATTTTAGCTCACGATAAAATGAAGTCATTTCAGAAATCAGAAACAGAAACTATACATAGGTTATCAGCATTCTAAGTCATCCATTATTTCCTTTGTCTTATCTCAGGCCTGGAACAAGGAAAGAAGACTCAAACATATGAATTTCCAAAGCAATTGAAAAATTAATATTTTAGGCAAAACATGAATGTTATATAGACTTACTAAGAGAAAATTAAACATTTCTGAGCTATAAAAGACCTAAGATTTTTAGCTCCAGATTAAGGTTTTTTTAATTTTTAATTTTTTCTTTTTAATTATACATAACAGTAGAATGTATTTTGAGATATCATACACATATGGAAGATAACTTCTAATTCTTGTGGTTGTACATGATATGGAGTTACACTGATCATGTAATCATATATGAACATAAGAAAGTTATGTCCAATTAATCCTACTGTATTTTCCATTCCCATCCTCCTTCCCTTCCCTTCATTCCCCTTTGTCTAATCCAATGAAATTCTGTTCTCCCTTCCCCACTTATTGTGTGCTAGCATCTGCATATCAGAGAGAACATTTAGCCTTTGGTTTTTAGGGGCTGGCTTATTTCTCTTAGCATGATAGCTGTCAGTTCTATCCATGTACCAGCAAATGCCATAATTTCATTCATTTTGGCTGAGTAATATTTCTTTTATTCGAATTGTTATATATGACAGAATGCATTATAGTTTATATTACACATATGGAGCATTTTACATATCTCTGGTTGTATACAAAAGTATATTCACACCATTCGTGTCTTCATATATGCACTTAGGGTAATGATATCCATCTCATTCTACCATCTTTTTTTTTTTTTTTTTTTGCCCCTTCTCTTCCCCTCCCTCCCCATTGGCCTTTCTGGTGTTCCTCTAATCCTCCTATGCTCCCCTTCCCAACCCCACTGTGAATCAGCCTCCTTATATCAAAGAAAACATTCAGCATTTGGATTTTTGGGATTGGCTAACTTCACTTAGCATTATATTCTCCAACTTCATCCATTTACCTGAGACTGCCATTATTTTATTCTCTTTTATTGCTAAGTAATATTCCATTGTGTATATGTACTACATTTTCTTTATCCATTCATCTACTGAAGGGCATCTAGGTTGGTTCCACAGTTTAGCTATTGTGAATTGTGCTGCTATAAACATTGATGTGGCTGTATCCCTGTAATATGCTGTTTTTAAGTCCTTTGTGGCTGTATCCCTATAATATGCTGTTTTTAAGTCCTTTGGGTATAGACTGAGGAATGGGATAGCTGGGTCATAAGGTGGTTCCATTTCCAGTTTCCCAAGGAATCTCCATACTGCTTTCCACATTGGCTGCACCATTTTGCAGTCCTACCAGCAATGTATAAGTGTGCCTTTTCCCCCACATCCTCTCCAACATTTATTGTTGTTTGTATTCTTAATAGCTGCCATTCTGACTGGAGTGAAATGAAATCTTAGAGTAGTTTTGATCTGCATTTCTCTAATAGCCAGAGATGTTGAACATTTTTTCATGTATTTGTTGATTGATTGTATATCTTCTTCTGAGAAGTGTCTGTTCAGTTCCTTGACCCATTTATTGATTAGGCTATTTTTTTTTCCTGGTGTTAAGATTTTGAGTTCTTTATAATGTCTGAGTAATATTTCATTGTGTGTGTGTGTGTGTGTTTGTGTGTGTATATGTATATACACATTTTCTTTATCCATTCATCTGTTGAAGCGCACCTAGGTTGGTTCCATAGCTTAGCTATTGTGAATTGAGCTGCTATTAACATTGATGTGGCTGCATCACTGTAGTATGCTGATTTTAAGTCCTTGGGGTATATGCCAAGGAGTGGGATAACTAGGTCAAATGATGGTTCCATTCCAAGTTTTCTGAGGAATCTCCATACTTCTTTCCAGAGTGGTTGCATCAATTTGCAGTTCTACAAGCACTGTGTGAGTGTACCTTTCCCCCTCACATCCTCAGCAACATTTATTGTTACTTGTATCCTTGATAATTGCCATTCTGACTGGAGTGAGATAAAATCTCAGTGTAGTTTTAATTTTCATTTCTCTAATTGAACATTTTTTCATATATTTGTCAACAGATCATATTTCTTCTGTGAAGTATCTGTTCAGTTCCTTTGCCCATTTATTGATTAGGTCATTTTCTTTTTGGTATTAAGTTTTTTTGGGTTCTTTATATAACCTGAAGATTAATGCTCTATCTGAGGTATAGGTTACAAAGATTTTTCTCCCATTCTGTAGGCTCTCTCTTCATGTTCTTGATTGTTTGTTTGTGAAGAAGATTTTTAGTGTGATACCAACCCATTTGTTGATTCTTGATTTTACTTATTGTGCTTAAAGAGTCTTGTTGAGAAATTTGGTTCCTAAGCCCACATGATGTAGATTTGGTACTACCTTTTTTTCTAGTAGGCACAGCATCTCTGGTCTAATGTGTAGGTCCTAAACCTTCTTTTTGTAATGTAGAGTTTTGTAATGTAGAGTTTGTGCTAAGTTGCAGCCGTCTAATGGGGACTCTACTTCCTAACTGCTTTGAATTTTGATGTGGTCATGTAACTAATTCTGGGAAACAGACTGTGGATAGAATGTGATGCATGTCACTTTCAGGCTAAGGTGATCAGGTATTCTATACTCTGTTTATATTCTCTTTGCATTTTGTGGCAGCCTTAGGGAAGCCACACGAGGATGGTGCCTTCACAAGATTAAAGGAGATTGGATACCTGAGTAATCAATTACGTGTCTCTAGTTAGGCAGCTGCAACTTAGCCCAACTCTACATTTATAAAATGAAGGTTCAGGATCTAGGCATTAGACTAGAGACCCTGCACCTAGTAGAAGAAAAAGTAGGCCCAAATCTCCATCATGTTGACTTAGGAACTGAATTCCTAAATAAGACTCAGAAGCGATGACTACCAAGGAATAACCTACTAAAAATTTGCATGAGTATGAAATAAACTTTTATCATATTGAGCTACTGAGATTCAGAGATTATCTGTTGCTGTAGTTACTTTCCTGACTCTATCTGGCGTTATACAATATGTCCACATGAAATGCATTTTATAGTGAAGTTGTAACATTGTTTCATAAGACAGCCACCACATTATCTCACCCAACTAGGAACTGTTCACAAAATATCTT
The DNA here is from genome assembly GCA_025594165.1 of Tamias sibiricus. NCBI lineage: Eukaryota > Metazoa > Chordata > Mammalia > Rodentia > Sciuridae > Tamias > Tamias sibiricus. The sequence goes on from CM046659.1 coordinate 54,573,406, forward strand.
TGACTAAAAGTAGTGTTTAGTTGTCTAAAACAGTTTCTGATCTGAAAATGTTATGAGAAGATGTTAAACATTCTATATAATTCACCCTAACTTTCCACATTAACTTTTTTACCTTGAACAGTCAAAAACAATTTTTCATGTGAAAAAAATATAATTTGAGGAGTGGTTATTATACTGTGGGAAAGAACCTGTTTTTTAGAGTCTGATGAATTTGTGTTTAAATTCCTGCTGTGCCACTTGTACTGTGTGAATTGGGCAAGTTATTTAATATTTGTATGCTTTAATTTATAAAAATGACACTTCACAGATAGTTATATTGAGAAGATTAAATAAAACAATAAGACAATGTGATGTGCTTAGCATATGATTCAATTAATGATTATGGCTGTTTTATTGCCATTATTGCTACTTATTATAATATATCCTTTCTTAAAATACCTCAGATTGTTTCTGTTTTTACCATCAACTTTTGGTTTGGCTTGATGTTTGTGACATCTAGTTTGCTAGACACAATTTTGTCCACCACATGTTGGTTAGGTTTAAACCATCTGGAAGAGGTTCCTTAATTTAGCCCCCACCACAAGCCTTTACATCATTAAAAAAAAAAAAAAAAAGTCAGCCTCTATAGGCACATACCTAGCCATGGTTTGAAATGGATAGTGGGAGAGACCATCCAGAGTTCTCATAATGTGGTACATTAGAACAGATGAAACCATGAGAAGTAGGCTGAATTTTAATATGTAAAATTTATATCTGCTTTCATTGTTCTTCTTTTGACTTTAGATGAGGCTGTGAGATCACCTGGACATTTTTATGGATTCTAGTTGGTGTTAAAATGACTTCATGAAAGTAAAGACTATACATATTTTGTTTATTATTTTGTTACACATAATAGGTGTTCAATGAAAATCTGAAAAATGAATAAATATCATCAGGGAAGACAGGACTGGACCAAAGGTGGACACAAGCGTTCTTAGAAAAATGTTTGAGCCCAGATGAACCTAATAAGATACTGTCATGTTAACCAACTGAAAGGATATCCCTCCTAGCATGAATTGATACCCTCAGAAGTATATAAGGCAACTTTCCCAGTACTATCTGTCATTATTTTTCAACTCTATCTCTGAGAACTCAAGTAAATTGTTCTTCTCTGGCCACCAACATTACTGATATGGACTTATCAGGTATATGTATATACTGTAGAGAAATGCAAAGCCTAATATAAAGATATTCCCTCTTTAGAGAAAGGGTCAGTTAAATTCAACTGATTTTTTTGAGTAATTATTATTCAAGCAGGAGAGAGTGATATTATACAAGAATAATTGCACCATAAAGAATGCTGTGTTTTGGGGTTTTTGAGGTTGTTGTTCCTTACTGCAGAGATTTCAGGGAAGAGAGAACATTTGCCGGTATCAAATGTTTAAATAGATAAGACATGAAGAAATTAGTCCTGGGCCTGACCTACAATGAAACTCAGTGAATGTTGCTATTTGTATTCTTATTATTGTAGTAGTGTATGCTGTAGTGCTCTATCCAGATTTTCCTTGGGGATGAAGGTACTGTATGAGAGGGAAAAATATCTTTTTCCTTTTACCTTTCTAGTTTCTCACCTGGAGCCTCTGTAACAAAAGACAGATTAACAAGAGAAAAGCACACAAATGCTTGCATATAAAATTTATGTGACATGGGAGTCTCATTTCCTTCTGAAAGGAAATGGTTAATCCTGAGAGTTTTTACACTAGGTTTGATGAAAAGTGGAAAGTTGTGGAAAAATGTGATAAGATACAGGTCTTATGAGCTAAGAGTGGTCAACTGGGGAAACTTAGCAAGGCACATCCATTCAGATTCATCTGGGCATCCTCTGACTTCAGAGGAAAGGGTGCTTCTTTCATTTAGGTATAGGGAGGACATTTCCTACATGAGGGTCTATGACTCACCTCAGGGGAAGTCGGAGAGCCCTCCCTGTATTTATTGTATTTCAAATTCTCTCAGCTTCAAATACTCATTATGCCAAGATGCCATATTTTTGGATTGTGTGTCCTGAACCCCATCAATGCTATTTCCCTCAGCTGTTAGGGATGATGACGACTCAAGAGATGAATTTTCTCCAAAACTTGTTCTTGGATGAAAGGAACTTGTTGCAGGCTGAATTGTGTTTCCTGTCTCTCTCCCCCAATTCATGTGGAAGCTTTAACACCCCCCTAGTACCTCAGAATGTGACTGATTTGGATATATTGTCTTTAAATAGGTAATTAAGTTAAAGTTAAACCATTAGGGTAGACCCTAATCCAATCTGACTGGTGTCCTTAAAAGAAGAAGCATTTAGAACACACGGAGACTCCAGGGGCACATATGCAGGGAGAGGGACAAGTATGTGAAGAGGCAGAGAATGGACAGCCATCTGCAAGTCAAGGAGAGACGCCTTAGAGGAAATCAACCCTACTGACACCCTGATCTGGGGCTTCCAAACTCCAGAACTGTGATAAAATAAGTTTATGCTGTTTAGGCTACCTGGTTTGTGGTATCTTGCTAACGCATCCCTAGCAAGCTGTATGGAGCTGCTTCACTGAAAGTTTACTTCCCAACTAGGGGCAACTGGTACCCAACGACTGGTTAATGTCATGACACAAAGGCCCAGAACCCTAACCTCAGTTTGGAACATGTCTGAAGGGTCATTCCAGGAGGCTACAGTATTTGCTGAGGCACCTAGGGTTCAACTTCTTTCTCTGCCTAATTCTTCCTTAGACATGTTGAAAGAATTCTGCATTAAACCTCCTGTACACAAATCTCTTGGGGTCTCTCTTCTGGGGAATCTGGCCTATAATATATATCATCAGGAGTGGTTTTATGAAGCAATCACTAAAAAACAAGATTTGGGAGTAAGAGCACCACTGGCTAGTAATGATGACCCCTTAGGCAGGTGGAGTATGAGTAGCCCGGGGGATTCTGTTGCATGACAATTATTAAAACTTTCACCGATGATAAACTGAGACGAAACACTGATGAAAAGGAAAATGAAAGTGGTGAGATGTCCCAGGCACTTAAGAGGTTTGGAGGGATAGTAATTGAAAGAGCAATGGAATTGAGTGTCTCTTCCTGTGGGCTATCAATCAATTGGAAAAAGACAATGAAATTATGAGGGAATTAGCCATCAATTTGATGTTGAAAGTCAGAAATCCTCTTTCACAAAGTATAGAGTGCAGTCAGAGGATAAAAACCCTGAGCATCAGGCTCAGGATTCAATTATCATTCAACAGAGCTCCAGAGAAAGTCGAAATTTCAACATTGGCAAGTCTACTATGTCCGGGTCAGGGATCATGGTGAAAAGGACTGGAACTCTAGATCCACACACTCAAGAATCTTATAAAATGAGATCCCCTTGAGCCTTCTGGGCCTGCAAAAGTGGCCCTCCTCTCTACTAAAGCCTAGTGCTAACCCTTTGCTGGAAGCTGAAGCAGAGGTTTCTGTTTCAAAAGACCTGTATCTCCCTTGGGATCCATAGCTACCTCTATCCCTGACCATTTGACAATAACTATTGGTTAAATCACGATGTAGCCCAGCCAGGGAAGTGCTGGACTCTTTAAAGAAGGAAACAGCTGCAGGAACTAATCAACATGTATTGGCAGGATGCAGGAGAGTTGCCTGGATCAAGAAGAGAATAGAACATAAAGTTGGACATGAGAGAGTTTATCAATATGGGAGCACTCCTCTGTGATACAGGATTTAACACCTTGGCAGGGATTCCAGGAAATGATGCTAACATTGAAAAAGAAAATGAAACTCAACCCTTATGTCAAACATAAAAATTAATTTGAGATGGGCCACATAAACATAAAACCAAATATCAAAACTAAAACTAAAACTTCTAGGTGAAAAATATGGAAGAAAATCTTTGTGACTTTGAATTAGGCAAAGATTTTTTTTAAGTGTAATACAAAAAGCAGGAACCACAAAAGAAGAACATTGATAAATTGCACTTTATCAAATTAAAAGTTCATGTTCTTCAAAAACAAAAAGAAAATAAACAAAAATACTTGTGAGAAAATGTGAAAGATAAGCCAAACAAGGATAAAATATTTGTGAAACACATATATGATAATGGAATTGTATCCAGAACATGGAAATAATTCTTGAGATTCAAAAGGCAAACAAACAAAAACACAAATTTTAAAAACCTTATGTAAAAAGTGGACAAGAGATTGGAACAGATACTCCAGCAAAGAAGCAATTCAGATGGCAAATAAACATATGAAAATGTGCTCAATGTCATTATTCACTAGAGAAACAGTTTAAAAGCACAATAAATAACCATTTTACATGGTTGAAATATCTAAAATTTGGAAAAGATCGACTATATGAAGTGCTATTAAGGACTTCATACTTCAGTACCTGGAATTTTCAAGCACTGCTCATGGGAAAGTAAAGTGATACAGGTTGAGACTTTCTTTATGCAAAATGCTTGGGACCAAAAGTGTTTCAGATTTCAGTTTTTCAGATTCTGTAATATTTGCATGGATTTTATTGGTTAAACATCCTTAATTCAAAAATTCATAACCCAAAATCTTCTAAAAATCTGAAATTTTTAAAGTGTGGGCATGATGTTAAAAATGTTTTGGATTTGGGAACAGTTTGGATTTCAGATTTTTGGATTAAGGTTTCTCAATCTGTATAACCATTTTGGAAAATACTTGGCAGTTATTTCATATAGTTAAACAAACACAGTACAATTTAATAATCCTACCCTTAGGAATTTATGAAACAGAAATAAAGATATGTGTCTACACAAAGACCTGCATGCAAATGATCATAGAAATATATTCATAACAGCCCCATGCTGGAAGCAACCAAATACCCACCAATTAGTGAACTGGCATTTTGTGGTACATCTATATAACAGAAACTTACTATGCGATTAAAAGGAACGATCTACTGATAGACGCAACAGTATGGATTCATTATGTTAACAGAAAGACACAAAATATTACATATATTCAGTTCCATCTATATGACATTTGTAGCAAAGCAAAGCTATAGTAAGAGGCAGAAGTGGTTGTCAGGAGCTGGGAAAAAAAAGGAGGTATTATGGATTGAATCTGAAATGCTCCCAAAGGCCTGTTGTGCTATTGGGAAGTGGCATTTAGAAATGGGTCCTAGTGGAGGGATGTGAAGTCATTGCAGGCATACCCTCTTGGGGATGGTGAGACCCTGACCCCTTCCTCCTGCTCTGCTTCCTGGCTGCCATGAGATAAGTGGCATTGCTCCATCGCATACTCCCTGCCATCATGTTCTCCTTAACCACAGGCTCAAAGCAACAGATTCAATGGACAATGGACTAAACCCTCTGACACCCTGAGTCAAAATAAACCTTTCCTTCTTTCAAGTCTCAAATATTTTGTCACAGCTGAAGGAGCCCCAATTAGGTAGATGGCTATTTGGTCAGCTGGAAGCCATAAGTTCCACCTGATAATAAGTATGTATGTGACGCACCTGTAAATGCACGTGAGGCACCCGCAAAGCTAAAGGTATATAACCGGGTGAAAGCGGTCGGAGTCAGGAGAAGAATGAATTCATTCAGTCAGTCATGCAGTCGCTCGGTCGGAAGAAGAGTTCGGGTCGGAGGAGAAGAAAAGAATCAGAGCGGCCAGAACGTAGGCAGAGCAGTTACAGAAGAGAAACCAGATAGAAGAAGTAATTGCTGGTCAGAGTCAGGCCGAGGCTCCCGAGGAAGAAAGAAGAAAGAAGAAAGAAGCTCTAAAAGCTAAGCTCTCTCTCTCTCTCTAAAGAAGAAATCTCTCTCTTTCAAGCCCTCTCTCTTTCTCTCTAAGCTCTAAGAAGAAAAGCTCTATCTTTCTCTCTAAGCTCTAAGAAGAAGAAGAAGAAAAAGCTATCTCTAATCTTTCTCTCTAAGCTCTTTCTAAGAAGAAGAAAAATCTTTCTTTCTCTCTCTAAGCTCTCTCTAAGAAAGTAGAAGTAAAAGTAGTAGTATCTTCACTCTGCCTCCGAGAGTTTTCCTCCCGCGGCGTTGTGGCTGGCCACGACAGGCAGCTTACACACAGCAATGGAGAGCCAACACAGGACAGAATTGATTACAAAGAGCACAAAGGAACTTTTTAGGATGACAGAAATGGTTTATGACTTTGTTCTGGTGGTTATGTGACTGTACACATCTTTCAAAATACATTGAGTTGTACACTTAAAACAGGTGAACTTTATTGAGTAAATTCTAAAACTAATTAAAAGTGCTACATAAAAAAATGTAAAATGTATAAAATCATGCCCCCTCATGTAGTTTCCAGATCTGAGCTAATGTGTTGACCTGGAATTCATAGACAAAATGAAAGGCCAGGTCCTCAGGAGGAAGAAACTTATGGCCCACACACTCAGCAAGGGTGTATGATCATGATTCTTTCAGTTCTACTCCAAAGGGATTTTCTTCAAAGACTTTATTTCCTTGAGTAACCATACGGTGAAGAGAGGGCAGTTCATACGTATAGGAGGATTGCTAAACACAGGGTTCAAATTGAAATTAAGAGCTGAGACCTGAAGGATCATCATGACTCATATGTTAGAGTGATGGCATGTGGAGGTCAGGTGATTAGTGGAGCCATGACCCACAGCTGGCTCACAGTGGGTTCACAGGAACCACAGGTTCACCTAATGGCCATCTCACTAATCCAAATGGATATCTGAAATGGACATGCATGGCAGTTGGCTGAATCCCATATTAGTTCCTGGGGTTAGAACTATTGCTTTTAGGGAAGACCAAGTAAAGACTTCGAAAACCTCTGCTCCCAGCCAAAACACTAAGTTAAAACAATATTAGATATCAGGGAGAATGGCAGATGTGTGCCATCTTAAATATCTAAAGGAGGCAAGTGTCATGGTCTCCTTTATTTCCATTGAATTTACCTGTCCAACCCCTACAAAGCAAAACTTGATCTTGCAGGATAACGGCAAGTTCCAATTATAACTGCTATGCCAGATGTGGTAGCTTCACTAGAACAAATCAATATATCCTCAGGTACCTGATATGCAGTCGTTGATCTGGCATATGTATTTGTTTCCTCCATATTGGGAAGGGGAACAAAAAGCCATTTACATTCATATGAGGTTAATAATATTGTGCTCTTAATGGTCTTATCCCATGGCCACATTAACCCTCCCATTAGTCATCTGTCACAACATCGTCTGTCTAGATATTCCATAGAATATTAAATTATCTATGATATTATTGACATCATGTTAATTGGATTGGATGATCTTGAAATGACAAATATGTTGGAGGACTTGGTATGGCACATATACTTCAGAGGGTGAGAGATAAATCTTTTCAATATTCAGGAGGCTGGCATATCAGTAACATTTGTTTAGAACACAGTAATCTAAATTATTGAAGTTTTTAGCTCCTACCAATGCCTGGCAGACTTTTTCAGATTCCACAACTGGAAGCCAGGTGACATGAAAGGTTTCCACTTTTGAGTTGGGATGGTATATAGCACATCCAAATTGTGATACAGGCATCTGCCTCCTTCACCACATGATCTGTCAGACCCTATAGTATTATCTGAAATAAGGAATGACAGGAATAGGAAAACCACAATGCAGACACCTAGAGCTCTAAAGCAATGCCAAACCATCTAGAAGTGAATTATATACTAATTGAAAGATCCTGTAGTGTGTCTGGGTCTTAGTAGAGAAAGAGTGCCTAATCATGGAGCTTTGAGTGACCATGAACAGAACTATTAGCTTTACCTAGGTTTTATCAAATCCACTACATCATAGGTTAGGATATGCCAACAGCAATCCAGATATAGAAAGTTACATGTGAGACTGATCATGAGCAGGGACAGAGGGCATAGCAGGGCTGCATGAGCAAGTAGCTCAGACTCCCATCTGATCTACAACTGTTGCAGTTTCCTCTTTCTTGTCTTACACCTATGGCCACATATGCAGTGTCTTATATTCTGCTAACAAAACAGAAAGCCAAGCTTGGTTGTGGATGTATTGATTTATTATGTGGGTCTACGAGGAGCAATCCTCTGGGTGAACAGAGCTCTGCATAGTGCAGCATATATTCCCCTTTGGGTGGTAAGAGAAGTGGCCAAAGGAAGAATATATACTGCCTCATGGGCAGTTTCAAATGGCTTTGCTGAATGGCTAAGGGAGGAAGCAGAAGAATTAGAATATTGGTAATAAGCAATTGGAGAAGAAGAAGAATGTGAATGGACCTATGCAAGTGGTCTAATGTGAAAATATTTTCTCTACATTTTAATGTTTCTGAACATTAACCATGAGGGAGAAAAAGAACACCCAAATAAATGAAATACTTGGCCAGTTGATATCAGCCATCTTCTGCCATTGGCCACCCTGGGGCAGACATAATGGTTTTGTGAACAGAATAGCTGTGGAGGCAGAAATAGGGGCTCTGTATCACCTTAACCATTCAATTACCCTAACTTTTGTAAAAAATCCAACCTGACAGCTGCAGATTCCAGCAGACCAACAATCCTGAGGTCTGGCTCAAGGAATCCAAGCAGTCTTGAAACACATTGGTTTTATCAGCCCCCTCTTGCCTTGGATTTATCTTGATTGAAATGAATACGTATTTCCAGTATGAATATACAGATGGCCTCATCCAGCTCCATCATCTCATGGCTTACTGAGTGTTTGATGAATAAACATGGAATCTGACCTAACATATTAGACCAAGGGACAAATTTATACCAAAGAAAGTAGGACAGTGGCAATAAGGATGTGTCATGACCTACTGGTCCCATCACATATTGCATCACCCAGAAGCTGCTGATCAGATAGAGGCATAAAACCATCTTTTGAAGGTGTAGTTGAGGTGCCAACTTTGGGATGATGTCTTACAAGGGTGAGGTGTCACCTTCTAGGATGCAGCGTATATCCTAAGTCAATGACTAGTAGGTGGTACTGTGTTCTTAATAGGTATGATACATGGTCCAGGAACAATGGGATTACCCCACGTACCATTACCCATTGCCTCTTAGAAAATCTGTACTTCCAATCTCCAAGATTCTAGGTGCCCATTTCCAGAGGGAGGAGGGGATGCTTCTACAAAAGACCACAGGAGAAATACAATTAAATTATCATTGTTGCCTGGTCACTACTACTAAGAGACAATCAGTTGAAGAAAGGAGTCACCAATGATGGGGCTAATTGACCCTAGTCATTAGGTGGAGTAGGTGCAGGGAAAAATACCTTTGTGTCCTCTGAGTTGTCTATTGGTATTCCCTTGTTCAACTTTGTTAGTTGATGCATAAATTAAGCAATCATAGCCTAGAAGGGAATGGTGACTGGGCCTCTAAGGAAGGGGGTATGATTCTTGCCCACACAAGTAAAATATCTCAGTCTTCAGTGATGCTAACTAAGTGCGAGGGGGATCTAAACTGGGAAATAAAGGCTGACAATGATGAATATCGGTTGACCAACTGCAGTAGATAGGGTTGTTTTTCTTATTAACCTACATATTGTAAGTTTCCACCAAAAAAATAAAGGAGTTATTCTCCGCTGGGGATGTGGCTTAGTGGGAGAGCACTTGCCTGGCCTATGTGAGGCCCTCAGTTTGATTCTCAGCATGGTCAGATAAATAAATAAATAGATAAATAAAATAAATAAGAGGGGGGGTAGGAAAGAAGCAGTATTTCCCAGATGGTTTAATTTTAATAGAGAGTGGATCTAGGGTAGCATAAGGGCACGTAGAAAATGCTTGTATATGCTGCCCATTCCCCACATCCACCTTAAGATTTAGGCACTCATTTGCTATTTGGTCCAATTACTGTAAATGGCACAACCAGACATTGCCCTCAGCTGAAGAGAACTGCCTTTCAGACTACTCTCTTCCCTGGGGCACCCCACACTCAGTGGTTTGGAGAACAGGGGTACAAAAGCACAGCTTCTAGCCTCAATTTAAGACAGCCCTACAGGGCCATCCCAGTTTCAGAACTCCCTATGGGACTGTTGATCAACTCCCCTGACCCTGGGCTTGACTATTCTTTCCTCACTCCTCATAGCTGTTGTTTCTGAGAGTTCCCTATGGATCTTGTGACTAAGAGAATTGAAATCTCCATCTGAGAGACTGTTTCCCGAGGGAACCCAATTTGTGATGATGATCATGGGAAAGATAGGAAAACACAGATAAAAGAAGAAAAACTTCCATAATTTGATCACCCATCTATTATTTACCGTCAGTCCCTTTCCTATGAATATGTTTTGTTTTGCATACTCTTTTTATATCTTATTGTTGAAAATTTAATATATTGTGAATGTCTTATGTCATTCTTTTCTAACATCACTCTTAGTTGCTGCACAATTTGTAATGTGAATGTACCAGTATGTTATTGTGTGGTTTCTAATTTTTTAACTATTATAAACAAGGCTGTAATGGCCTGTATTAGTGAACTTCATATTATTATAACAAAATGCCTTATAAAGGGAAACTTTATAAGTTCTTTATAAAGAGAAAAGGTTTATTTTGGCTCAAGGTCTGGAGATTCCAATCCAAGATAAAGCAGTCTTGTCCTATTGCTTTGGGCCTCTGGCAAGGACAGCACAGAATGGTGGGAGTACATGGCAGAGCAAACCACTTACACCATGAGCCTGCAGGCAAAGGAGAAAGAGCACATGGGCTGGGTCCCACGGTCCCCTTCAAGGGTATGCCCCCATTGATCTAAGGATCTCTCATTAGTCCCCACCTCTTAAATGTCCATAGCATCTCCCAGTACTGCCACCCTGGTGACCAAGACTTATACTTGGGCCTTTGGGAGATAATCAGTATCAAAATTACAGTGGTCATCTTTGTAGCTAAATCTTGGCCCATCCATGGTTGGCTTTTATTTTTAAAATTTTAAAATATGTAGAATTTAATCACAAGCTATAGAGATATATCTACCTGTAGCTATATCTATGTATATTCCACAGCTATATCTGTATCTATTATGTAGCTACAATTAGTTATACATAAAATCAAAACTATATTCTAAATAATTTACATGTTTGATTCTTTAAAATATACTATGTATTGAATTTTTAGCCCTTCAGTAGTGGTGTATACTGTGTTGACAAAGATGATTTTACCACAGATTATTGATTCATTCTAATGTTTCACAGATTATGGACACCTCATTTAAAAGGCTTGTTTCATATAGGGGATTTTATTCCCAATATTTTATCTACCACAAAGGAATACAAGATCATTTAGATTTCTTCCCATTTTTCAATTATTTGTTTCAATCAGGAGATGAGATGATAGACTCAAGACCCTATTCCTTTGTTTTTATATATATATTAACTCCTAGTCCCCATTGATACCCTTCATCTCTTATTTAAATAATTTCTAAATCTAAAAAGATTGCCTGGAACTTCACTACTGTTCCCCAGAAGGGACAATTGTAAGACATGAAAGAGTAGAGAGGACACATTCAGCCAGAGGCAGGGCCCTCATTACAATTAATGGACTTCTTGGAGGAGAGCATGAGTAATTGGTTTTGAGGTTGTTTCCACTGCCTTTGAAGGACAACTGAAGTGCTCATCAAGATGTGCCAAATGTTTATAGAGTGCCTCTTTGGATAAGTATCTGTTTTAAATAAGTGAATTTAAAGGGGCCTGTAACTCACTTAAATTACACCAAGATGGGAGACTGGAGACAGGATATAGCTTCCAGTTGAAATTCCTTGATCTCTGGTTTAGTCTTAATTTTATAGATAACAAAAGCCATCATTTGAAGAACTTTAACCAGTTGTGTTCAAATGGTATTCAGATGGGACACAGGCTGCAGGCTCTCCCCAAGCTTGTTGGTTCATATCCATTTTCTTTTTAATGCAAAGACTTGGCATTTGTTAGTCCAATGAGCATATATACAGTTTGTGGCTTGAAAAGTCTTTTGAGCTCCTCTCTGGCCAGAAGAAAAGCAGGGATAACAGGATGCCATGTCATTATCACCAGTACCTGAAAATCATGGTGCTGATTAGGAAATCAGCTGCAGTATTTCTGTACGACGATCCTCTTCTCTTCCTCTCAGGTGAACCTAATTCATACCTCCCTGGCATTGGCGTCTTAGCCTAATGCACTGAAACTTAAATGAAGTACACATTTGGCTGAGGTACTGGGTGCTGAGTTGCTCAGAGATAACAAAGGGAACTTTGTTACAGAAGATAACTGAAGGAATAGGGCTCAGAATTAAGGGAAAGGAAGGTCTGGACATGCAATGAGGGAAAAGAGACCATCCTGAAATTTCACTGCATCCTGCCAGTAAATGATGAAAGAAAAAGCAGCAGATGAAAGCTGAGAACTAGCATTTAGACTTGCATCTGCCACTAATGAAGTGTGTGATCTTGGACAAATCCGTTGATTTTCTACGGATTTGATTTTTAAGTGTTGTCAAATAAAGGATTCAGACAAGGAGTCATTAAGATCACCTTTACAAGTTCCAAAATTCCCTGATTTTATGTCTAAGAATGTGTTCAAATTATATCAATCTTATTGTCTTAAAGATTTCAGGTACTTTTTGTTTTTTTTTGGTGGTGGGGATTGAACTCAGGGGCACTCGACCACTGGGCCACATCCTCAGCCCCTTTTTTGTATTTTGTTAGAGACAGGGTCTCACTGCTAAGTGCCCATTGCTGAGGCTGGCTTTGAACTCGTGATCCTCCTGCCTCAGCCTCCCAAGTGCTGGGATTACAGGCATGTGCCACCACTCCCGGCTCTTTCAGGTACTTTTTATATGTGAACTGTGAACCTGTGTTTTCTTCTGTGTCTTAATCTTAATATCAGCCTGCTTTTAAATTACTGCTAACTGCTTGCCCTGAACATCCATAGAAGGAAGCTCTTTATACTGCCCCAGGGTTCTTTTGCACCTGTTCTCTTCAAATATTGTTACACTTCTTCATTTATGTATTTTCTTGTTTGCTTGCTTGCTTGTCTTTATATAAGCCACAAGCCAGTTATCCCTTTTGTAACTTTTATGACACCTCCTGCTTAAAGCTCAAAAGGTTAGAAGGATAGAGAGACCCTGATTTCACCATCTGTATTTATACTGAAAATCAAGATCAACAGCACTTTTGCTCTAGGGAGGTATCTGCTGCTCACCACTTCTCTATTGTTGTATATAGCAAACTCCTCAAAAAGGTTGTCACTGCTCACTGTTTCCAATTTACCCCTCCTGTTCTTTTTAAAATTTATTCCAATGATTTCCCTACAGCAAAACCCAACAGTTAGTTGGTAGGCCCAGTCTTGGTTGACTTGTCACAGCACGTGATTCCATTGACTACTCTTTCTTTCTTGAAATGTTGGTAGTTTTTCTTTCTTCCCCTCTCTTGAGTTCCAGGATACCTCTGTTTCTCATCCTACCTTGTTTACTGTTCCTTTTCATTCTCCTTTTCTGGTTCCTCCTTCTCTCTGCAACCTCTAACCATCAGACTGCTCAGGGATAGTCCTGAGACCTCTTCTCTTCTTTATGGAACCATTTCTTAGATGGTCTCATCCAGCTTCATGACTTTAATTTCATCCATACTCTGATGAATTGCAAATACACGTCCTCAGCCCAGAAATTTCCCCTTGCCCTCAGACTTGCTAAGTTAACCATCTGTTCTACATGGTATGTGGTAGGCATCTCCAAGTTAGTATGTCTGTGACCACCCTCCTGACTCTTGCCCCTTTTCTAAATCTGTGCCTTCCTATGGCTACTACATCAAAGTTCCTGTCAACTCCAAGTTCTTCCATTGCTCAGGACAATACTATAGGAAACGTTTATGAGAACTTTTGCTTACATCCCATTATGTGGGTGTCACTACCATCAAAATATACCCAGAATTCAATCACTTCTTACCATCCCGATGTTATTTTCATGATCTCCCTGGTGTCCTTTCTTGCTTCTGTTTTTACCACCAGTTATGTTCTCAACATAACAGACAGAACAGTCTTTAAAACTTTGTGTCAGATTATGTGTTTCTTTTGCTCACAACCAACTTCCCGGTGATTTTTTTTTTCAATAAATCTGGCTCAGAATAAAACCCAAATGCTCTGAATTTTCACCATCACTTTTTTTGTCCCCTCCAATACTTCTCTTACCTCATCTTCTACCATACTGTGCCCCATTCCCTCTACTCCAGCTAACTTGGCCTTGGAGCCATTCTTGGCTTCTGTGCTTTTGCATATACTGTTCCCTTGGCCAGGCATGCTCTTCCCACAGATAACTACATGACTCATTATTTCACCATAAATGAAATAGCCACCCATGCTGAACATCTTTATATCCCATGTAACTGTTCTCCATAACATCTATCACCATCTGACATAAAAGTAAGTACTTTAAATTTTTCCTATAGTCTCTCTTCTCCCAGGAGAGCAGAAGTGTTACAAGGGTAGAGGCTTGTCATGATCTGTTCATTGCTAAATTCCCAAGGTACACACCTGAGTTTGGCACATAGTGAGTGCCCAGTACTTTTTTGTTGAATAAATGTGTAATTTCATAAGAATATTTAGGACAGTCCCATGGGCTTTGGAAAAACTGGATCAGGACAATTAGGAAGTCAAGGGACTTGGTTTAGCTGGGAGCCATGTGACCCATATTTCATCTGTGTATAGGCTTAGCTAGGAGAAACTCGGGAAGGTAAATTCTCATGTTGTTGGCTTGTTGGGGTAAGGCAGTGATCTTCTGGGCTTGTGTCAGGTGGAATAGCAGGCTTTTCTACTTAAGTTAGGCAATTTGCTTCCCTGTTGGCCATACGCTTAATTTTAATCATAATTCAATAATACACATTCGCTCAAAGATTGCTGTATTAAGATGCCTCTCTGTTTAGTTTACGTGTGTCTATGTGTGCACATGTTTCCAATAGCATACCAGATGAAATTCAGAAACCACCATCCCCATTGAAATCTGTGGTCCATTCAACATAATATTCCCTTGCCAACAGCAGTCCAAGGAAATTAGGTCAAAGTAGATATGGACACTTGATAGCATATTGTCATTTGTAAGGCTGGAACTTCAACTCAAACTAGCTTAAACAAACAAGCTAAAGAGATTTATTGGCTCAACTGTCTTGGACGTTTAATGGATATTTTTAGTTATAGCTGGATCTAAGAATGCAAATGAAATAATACCTTTGTGTCTCTCAGATTCCTCTTTCCTGACTTGGCTTCATTCTTACATAGGCTTTCCTCTGAAGATAGCAAAGATAGCTTGAGGCAGTTCCATGCTTCTGTGGTCTCAAGCCCTATCACAATTCCATGAGGGTGGGAAGGGAAAGGTCATAAAAGGAACTGAAGCAGGGGAAATCAAAAAGTAACATTGCCACCCTTCTCCTAATGGCCATTTGTGAAGTTAATTTATTCAAAAATTTTTAATGTGTTTTTATTTCCTTGAAGTCTATGACATAAATTTGTCTTTTTAAATTCAGCTGGCTTTTATTACCATGTTTCTTAGAACCCCATAATGTTTTATTTCCTCTGCAATTCTTTCATAATGTTATTGTTCCTAATAGCATTGATGAGGCTTTGGAAACTTTAGACCAAACACAACTGAAGTGTTGGTTAGCCCCTGTGGTGGTGCTGTCATGACTTGATGACAAATATACCGATTGGGGTCTGATGCAAGCAGTGTGGTCCTTTCCAGTGAAACAAGCCTTACAGGCCTCACACCATCCATTGCCCAAAGGCAAAAATTAGCTGAATTCTGCTTCAGAGTGCAATACAGCTTGAGAACAAACTCATAATTTAGGAAATCAAAGGTTTTGCAGGCATTTTAGAAATGAGGTTTGGGACTGGCCAGTGTGAATCCTTTAACGTGGCTTGAGCCACTGTCCTCTCAATTGACTTGATTCAGGGAGAAGGATGGGAATCTTCACCTTGTTCTCAAAGCAAATGGGTCTTTCCTGTGAGAAAATCATGGGTCTGTTCATCCCTAATGAACTCTGGGTGGAGTTGTAAGCAACAAAACAAATTCTACTGATTTATGTAGGAAAAGATTTTATAATAAAGATAGTAGGTGTCTACTGATACCTAGAATATATAAAGAACTTAAAGATCTTAACACCAAAACAAAAACAAAAACAAAAAACACCAAATAACCCAGTCAATAAATGGGCCAAGGAACTGAACAGACACTTCTCAGAAACAAATACATGAAAAAATGTTCAATATCTCTGGCTATTAGAGAAATGCAAATCAAAACTACTCTAAGATTTCATTTCACTCCAGTCAGAATGGCAGCTATCAAGAACACAAACAACAATAAATGTTGGAGGGGATGTGGGGGAAAAGGCACACTCATACATTGCTGGTGGGACTGCAAAATGGTACAGTCAATATGGATAGCAGTATTGAGATTCCTTGGAAAACTGGGCATGGAACCACCTTATGACCCAGCTATCCCACTCCTGGGTCTATACCCAAAGGACTTAAAAACAGCAGGGACACAGTCATATCAAGGTTTATAGCAGCACAATTCACAATAGCTAGGCTGTGGAACCAGACTAGATGCCCGTCAGTAGATGAATGGATAAAGAAAATGTGGTATATATACACAATGGAATATTACTCAGCAATAAAAGAGAATAAAATAATGGCATACTCAGGTAAATGGATGAAGTTGGAGAATATAATGCTAAGTGAAGTTAGCCAATATAAAAAATCCAATGCTGAATATTTTCTCTGATATAAGGAGGCTGATTCAGAGTGGGGTTGGGATGGAGAGCATCGGAGGATTAGAGGAACACTAGAAAGGTCAATGAGGAGGGAGAGAAAGGAAAGGGACAAGAGAGTAAAAAAGAAATGGTAGAATGAGATGGATATCATCACCCTAAGTGCATGTATGAAGACACAAATGGCATGAATACACTTTGTATACAACAGAGATATGTAAAAATGTGCTCTATGTGGGTATTATGAATTGTAATGCATTCGACTGTCATATACAACAACTTCGAATAAAAAAAAAAATCTAGGGCCATGTGAAGATGGAGACAGATTCAAGTTATGCTGTCACAAACCAAGGGAGGCCAAGGGTTGTCAGCAACCACCAGAAACCAGAATAGGTGAAAAAGAATTCTTCTTGGAAATTTCAGGGAGAACATAGGCTTGCCAATATCTTGATTTCAGACTTCTAGCCTCTAGAACTGTGAGCAAATACATTTCTATTTTAAGATATTCAGTTTGTGGCACTTCCTTATGGCAGCGTAGGAAACTAACATGATAAGGAAGTTAGGTAGAAGGCCTCAGCCAAAATCCTGCCCAGCAACATACTGCAGAAGCAGTAGTGCAGCTACCTCTGGTTACTGAAGCTGTTCTCACTGTCCTCAGGATGAATCCTCCACTCACTTCATTTCTTGGTATTCATGTTCTAGGCAGGAGTGTCTGCCTGGCTCATGTGTCAGTCACGTATCTAGCCTAGATAGGCTGACAAGAGGAGAGAGAAAGCAAGAATCTGGCCTTTGGGAAGCTATATAGTGGATCTTTCCCAAAGGTAAATGTTGCCACCTGCGGCTGCCGCTTGCAGCAACAACGCCGCGGGAGAAAATTCGGAGACAGGATGGAAATGAAAAAGTTCTTTTATTCTTCTCTCTCCAGCTCCAACAACCTCTCCAACTCCAACCAACCACTCTAACTCACCCTTACCCAGTTAAATACTTTTTGCCTTAACAAGGACACGTGCTAACAGCTCGATCTTACAGGTGCGTCACGCAGTGTTCATGGGCATAAAAAGATTCTTAGATAAATGCATGAATATCAGGTGAAAATACTTGAACACCTTTATGGCTCTCAGCTAGCCGCCATCTTAGCTATCTCCTTAATTAGGGCTCTTACAGGTAAAATTCAGCTTTGGATATTAGGCAAGGAAAAAAAAACACCATGACATGTATATGCAAGAGGTTTTTTTTTTTTTTTTTTAAGACTAAAATTTTTTCTCCCCCCCCCCCACATTTTTTGTTGGTGCATTATAGTTGGATGTAATGATGGGATCTGTTGTTACATATTTGTACAGGCACACAATATAACAATGTAATTTGGCCAATATCACTTTCCCTAGCACTTGCCCTCTCCCTCCCTGCTTCCTACCTCTTGGTCCTTTTCCTCTACTGATCTCACTTTGGTTTCCATGAGATTCCCACCTTTCTTTTTCTTTTTCCTCTTTAGCTTTTGCATATGAGAGAAAACATATGTCTCTTGACCTTCTGGGTTTAGCTAATTTCACTAAACACAGGAGTTCCATCCATTTTCTTGCAAATGACATAATTTCATTTTTCTTCATGGCTGAATAAAACTCCATTGTGTATATATACCACATTTTCTTTATCCATCAGTTGTTGTACATCTAAGCTGGTTCTATAGTTTGGCTATAGTGAATTGTGATGACTTTAATTCTTCAGGATAAATACAGAAGAGTAGCATAGTTGGGTCATAGATTTCCATTTCTAATCTTTTGTGAAACCTCGGTACTGATTTCCATAGTGGTTGTACTAATTCATAATGCCACCAACAGTGTAAAAGTGTTCCTTTTTCTCCACATCCTCTCCAGAATTTATTATTATTTGTATTCTTGGTGACTACCATTCTGACTGGTATGAGATGAAATCTCAGTGTAGTTTTGATTTGCATTTCCCTAATTGCTAATGATGATGAACACTTTTTCATATATTTGTTGGTCATTTGTATCCTTTTGAGAAGGGTCTGTTTAATTTCTTTGCCCATTTATTAATTGGGTTATTTGATTTTTTTGTGTGTAAGGTTTTTTGAGCTGTGTATATATTCTAGATATTAATCCTCTGTCAGAAGAGTAGCTAGCAAAGATTTTTTCCCATTGTAGTTTCTCTCTTCATATTCCTAATTGTTTCCTTTGCAGAAGCTTTATAATTTGATGTCATTCCATTTATTAACTCTTGGTATTATTTCCTGAGCCTTATGGGTCCCATTGAGAAAGTCATTTCCTGTGCCTAAAATCTGGAGTGTCAACCCTATTTTTCTTCTAGGAATTGCACAGTTTCTGGTATTCTGAGGTATTTGATCCTTTTTGAGTTGATTTTTGTTCAGGGTAAGAGATAAGGGTCTTGTTTCATTCTTCTACGTATATATAACCAGTCTTCCCAGAACCATTTGTTAAAAAGGCTATCTTTTCTCCAATGCATGTTTTTGGCACCTTTGTTAAGTATTGAATGATTCTATCTGTCTGGGTTTGTCTGTGTGTCTTCTATTCTGTATCATTGGTCTATGTGTTTATTTTTTTGCCAGTACCATGGAGGTTTTGTTTCTATAACTCTGTAGGTATTATGATGCCTCTGTAGGTATTGTGATGCCTCCCGCATTGCTTTTTTTTGGCTTAGAATTGCTTTGGCTATCCTGGGTCTTTTATTCTTCCAAATGAATTTTAAGACTGTTTTTTCTAGTTCTGTGGAGAATGTCTTTGGTATTTTGATGGGGATTGCATCGAATCTGTATATTGCTTTTGATTGGATGGTCATTTCACAATATTAATTCATTCTGACCATTAACATAAGAGGTCTTTCCATATTTTGAGATTTTCTTCAATTTCTTTCTTCAATGTTCTGTAGTTTTTGTTGTAGATATTTTTCATCTCCTTGGTTAGATTTATTCCTAGTTTTTTTTTTTAGGCTATTTTGAATGGAATTGTTTTCCTGATTTTTTCTTAGCAGATTCATTGCTGGTATATAACAAAGCTATTGTTTTTTATGTGTTGTTTTTGTAACCTGCTACTTTGCCAAATTTATTGTTAATTCTAGCAGTATTTTGTAGAGTTGTTTTGAATCTTCTAGGTAAAAGATCATATCATGGGCAAATAGTGATAATTTTTTTTTCTTTTTCCTTCTTTCTTTTTTCCTTCCTTCCTTCCTTTCTTTCTTTCCTTCTTTCTTTTTCTTTTTTTCTTCTTTTTTTTTTCGGTACCAGGGATTGAACTCAGGGGCACTCAACCACTGGGCCACATCCCCAGCCCTTTTTTGTATTTTATTAGAGACAGGGTCTCACTGAGTTGCTAAGGACCTCGCCATTGCTGAGGCTGGCTTTGAACTTGTGATCCTCCTGCCTTGGCCTCCCAAGTGCTGGGATTACAGGCATGAAATAGTGATAATTTTACTTCTTCCTTTACTATTTTATCCCTTTTATTTCCTTCTCTTGCCTAATTACTCTGGCTAGAATATCTAGTACTACGTTAAATAGGGTGGTGAAAATGGACATCCCTCTCTTGTCCCAGATTTTAAAGGAAATGAGAAAGTAGAGATTTTAAAATGTGATATGTTGCAAGTAATAGTAATAATACTGAAGTTTGAAAACAATTTGCTTTTTGGCATAAACTAGAGGGATTGCACATTTATCTGTCCTTTTAGGTCTCTCCTAGAAGACAAGGAATCTTCTACATTTCTGCTGGGTATACATAAGAATGTTGCCATTTGCCAACCATCTATGCAAAAACAAGGTAGGTATGTGTTAATGCAGGGCTTGTGCTTCCATAAGTCTGGCAGACTCTGGAGAAGCCAGAGCTGTAGCACAGAACAGAGTGCCAGCTCTGTGGCAGGCCCTGGGGCCTGAGCTCTGGCTCTGCTACTTACTGTGGGCCTTGGCCATGTTTCTGATCTTGAAGTTTCAGTTTCCCTTTTTTGCAAAATGCGGATAATACCAGCATCATAAGGTTGTTGTGAATATTAAATGTGTTAAGCCACATAAAGCACTTAAATAGTGCCTGGTTTGTACTTAGCACTCAGTCAATGTTATCTATGCCCCTTACCAAGTTCTGAGCTTTGAAGATGTTGTCTTTGTCTTTTTTGGAGAATCCTATTTCTGAGCAAAAAATAAAATAAAATAAAATAAAATAAACACTGTATTTAAAGAGCAAAAATTGTAGTATTTTCCACTTACCATCTATAATGATTTTGATATAGTTTAAGTGTGTTCCCCAAGAGTTCATGTGCTGGAAGCTCCATCCTCAGTGTGGAAATGTTGAGAGTTGGTGGGATTTATAAGAGGTAGGGCCTAGTGGGAGGTCTTTAGGTCATGGGAAAATTCCTTCAGAAGGGATTGACATAGTTCTTGTGGGACCCCAGTTAGCCCTTGATCTGAGGTGATCTGGTTTCTTATCTTGACATGTGATCTCTTCTCAATATGCACTCCCACCAGAATGCCATCTGCCACAATATGATTCAGATAGGTAGGCCCTTGCAAAAACCAATGCCTCTAAAACTGTGAGCTAGATGAAC
Organism: Tamias sibiricus; assembly: GCA_025594165.1. Classification (NCBI taxonomy): domain Eukaryota; kingdom Metazoa; phylum Chordata; class Mammalia; order Rodentia; family Sciuridae; genus Tamias; species Tamias sibiricus. The sequence goes on from CM046659.1 coordinate 54,594,630, forward strand.
TCCTTTTCTTGATAAGTTTCCTATCCTTGGGTATTTTGTTATAATAACAGAAACAGACTAATATATCAGCTAGATGAGAGAGAATGGGACTCTGGGTACATTGTCCTACAAATATAGAACCAAGAAACACAGGTGGTAATAGGACTATATGGGTGGATCTACAATGAATGCTTTGTACATATTAGATGCTCAATAAATATTTTGAGTATAGTGGGAAAGTCAAGCAAGGTGCTTCCAATTACCCTCTCCTAGGAAGTTTCAGATTGCCTGCCATATCCCCATCTTTTTCTGAGAGTTTCATATGTACAGCTTATGTTATTTTGTAAGCTAGTATAAATCAAATCCTAATCAAGGGAATCCAGCTCATAACTTCACTCTGATCTACCACAGGTGGCTTTGTGCAAATGCGGAGTCTTACTGGGATTGCCTAGAGTCGATTTGAATCAATCAAATTCACTTCTGAGGAATGCAAACTTGAACTTGTAGAGAGAGTTAGCAGTTGGTATCAGGGGCAGAAGTAACAAGCTCACAGAGAGAAGTCACCAGTTAGCTGAATCCATAAGCAGACACAGAGAATTAATAAGATGTTTCTTTGTTGACAGCAGAGGCAGAAATAAAGACAGGCATGTGTCATGGCAGTCCTCCTGCTAGAGCTGTGCATGATTATTGCATTTAATCTGTATAATAACACAATGAAATAGTTGACATTATTATCTTCATTTCAGACCCAAGGACACTAAAGTTTAGAGAAGTGAGTAACACGCTAAAGATCCTGAAGTGAGAAGTGGTTGAGTTGGGGTTCCCACCTATTCCGGCCCAGCAGCAGAGGCAGAGCAGCTGAATCAGCACAAGGAACACCTGTGGCTGAGGGGCAGCTACTCTCCTTAGGCCACTACATCTGTGTCTCAAGTATCTCCCAGGCCTGTTCTGCTGGGAGGCCCAGTTGTGACTTCACCATCACTGGCTGTGTATTATTGTAATAAATGCTCCATTAAGAAAGGAAACCTGAATGGTTCTTGTTCCCTAAAGCCTCTCACTATTCATAGTGAGGTCCAGGAACAGCCAATTCAGCATTAGCTTGCTACTCATTAGAAATGCTCCACTCTGGGGCTCCTCCCAGACCTCTTGAATGAGAATTAGATCTTTTAACAAGATATCCACTTAACTGATGTGCACGTTAAAGTTTGAGATGCCTTTCCTTAAAACACTGGTGGTCAAACTTAGCTGCACATTGGGAAGTTTTAAAAAACACAGTTACCTGGGTCCCCACCCTTATGTCCAGGCCACTGGTATGAGTTGTGGCCTGGACTTTAAGAAGTACCTAGGTGATTCTAATGTACAACCAAAGTTTAGGACCACTGCTCTAAAACCTCTAGCCAGTGTATGAACAAAGGATAAACGTGGGGCTGAAATGTGATTTGAGTGAAGATTCTGAGATCATGAATGTCAGTGGATAAGTGAGTACAGATTTGTTCACAAAACTCATACTATGAAAGCACTTGAAGCTATAGAGTAAGCATAAATTATGATGAAACTAAAATTACTATGGGTGACTATTTCTAACCTTTCTCTTGCCTGCTACAGAGGATCTTACTCAATGATTTTTTTTTTTTTCCTTTCTTTGACCCTAGATGAAGGTTCTGTCTCTTGTGCTTCAATGTGATGGACTCATGAGGAAAAGGAGGAAAGGAGGAAGACATAGGTAGTGGCCAGGGAGGGACATTTAAAAGTTTGGGGTGGGATTGGAAGAGAGATGTCCATAAGTGTGGATTTTGGAAAAATTAGGATAGGATTTTAAAAAAATACATGGTAAGGGTGAGACTACCACTAATAAGATTAGAGTCTTCTTAATGTCCCTTAATAGAAGCAAGAAAAGCACTAAATTAAAAATATATATATATATTGTGGAAAAAATATAAATTACACGAAATTTCCCATCTTAACCTTTTTAAAATATACATTTCAATGACATTAAGTGCATTCACATAATTGTGCAACCACTGCCATTATCCATTTCCAGAACCTTTTCACCAACCCAAACTGATATTCTGCAGTCATTAAGCAATGACCCTGGGTTCCCCTTCCCCAACCCCTGGTAACCATTATTCCACTTTCTGTCTCTATGGACTTGACTATTCTAGGTATCTCACAAGAGTGGAATCATCCAACATTTGTCCTTTTGTGCTTGGCTTATTTCATTTAGCACATGAATTTCTATTATAATTATTGTTACCCTCTTAGATTGTCCTTTTAAAAATACTGTCTGAGGACTGAACCATGTGTGTATTGGCTTTATTAGGGTTGTGTTATGATTTGGATCTGGAACGTTCCCCCAAAACTCATGTGCTGAATGCAATGCAGTGATGTCCATTGGTGGTGCTTTTAGGAAATGATTGGATCATGAGGGCTGTAATCTCATCAGTAGATTAATCCATTTCATGGATTTATAATTTGAATGGACAACTGGATGATAATTGTAGGCAGGTGGACATGGTTGGAGAAAGCAGGTCACTGGGAGTGTGACTTTGGGGACTTCTTGTCTCTAACCTCTTCCTCTTTATTTCTCTTTCTGCTTCCAAGCTGCCATAAACTGAGCAGCTTTCCTCTATTATGATGTTCTGCCTCACCTCAAGCCCAGAGCAACGGAGCCATTGACCATGAACTGAAACCTCTGAAACCATGAGCCAAAATAAATCTTTCCTCCTTTAAGTTGTTTGTATCAGGTACTTGGATCACAGTTGACAAAAAGCTTACATAAGTTGCATGAGTAGTGTGTAGCTTTTCTTGATGAGATTTGAATTTAGGAGGTGATTATTCTGAGAGTTAGGCCAGGCCAAAATAAAAATAGGCTGAGATAACCTTGTTGCTGAAAGGGCACACAGAATTTTCAAGGAACACAAATGTCTGATCCTGATACCGGGTGAAGCTGTGTATAATTGCCCCATCCAGTTCCCTAACAAAGACACTTGATATTTCTTTGAGTTGCCTGCTCCAATTTTCAGCTTCTCCTAAAGCTAAAATTGATAGATAGGCTTGGGCGATGGGCCACCTTCCCCCATGGAAATTTACATGAGAAACAACCTTGTTTCATTTTCCCTGGGCAGGAGCCAATGGGCTTAAAGGTTGCTCTGTTCCCCAGGCAAAGAGCCAATAGCATTAAAGGTTGCTCTGGTACATCCCCCACCAGAAATCCCTACCTAAAGCTCCTGACTGCCTGGAGCTCAGTCTCAATAGCTCATCACTGCTGAGAGGACGCAGCCACTCGACAGCTCCAGACCCACCACCTCAAGCCCTATGGCAGCTGCCCCAGCCGACAGCTCCAGACCCACCCCCTCCAGCCCTACGGCAGCTGCCCCAGCCGACAGCTCTAGACCCACTGTCTCCAGCCCTACAGCAGCTGCCCCAGCTGACAGCTCCAGCCTCCAACTGACAGTTCCAGCCTCCAGCCACATGGCAGCTGCCTTAGCCACTGCGGACAGCTCCAGACACCAGAGGCAGCGCGTCTGGGCACCCACCTTCTGTTTCCCTTTCCCTGACTCCTCTTGCTCACCAGAGCTTGCACACTTCCCTCTCCCTGACTCCTCTCTCCCAGCACCTCTTTGACCTCTGACCAGCCATAAAGGCTGGTGAATAAATCTCTTGGCTACAAGGTTGTCTCCAGTGTGATTTTTGCCCTTCAAAAATACCATTTGAACAACATTGCTCCCTCCTTTTGGCTATGAGAGGTTGGTTGGTTTTTGATAATTAACAAAGTTCACAGAGCTGAGTTTTGTTTTTTGATTTTTATTTTTTAAAGAAACCTGCTTTACACCTCATAGGTAAGCTTTAAGACATGTCAATTTTTTCTGAAGTGAGCATTTACGCTTTATCTCACAAGTATGAAAGAACAGGAAGTGAAAGAGACATTGCTATTTTCTCTCAAAGTATTTTAATACTTATGATCAACCTGTGAGACCTTTCAGGAAATACTAAAAATAGTGATTAACTGGTTATCTGACTCTGGGTAAGTCAGTCTTAATTTTTTTTTTCATTTTAGAAGTGTGATAATGCTTATCTAAGAAGACTATGAAAAGAATTCAAGGTAGATAGTGTCTATATAGAAGACCCTCAATACACATGTCATTTATCTGTATTGATTCTATTACAGTGATGATATATCCTTTGTAGTCATCAACATATTTGATAAAATTTAAAATTTTCTGGCAGTGAAGTTCATGGGTATTGTTAGGTAATATTTGTGTTCAGATTAGTAGCACATCACTGTCTTAGGTTGAATTTAAAAGGAACAGAACATGAGAGAGAAATTCTGCTGCTTTTCAAGAAAAACCTATAAGGTTAAAAGAGAAACAAAATAGGAGAGGGGAAGAAAACAAGAAAGGATTGTTTCAAATGAAGCCTAACCTTATAGCTTGATGCTAAGGGAAAGGGTGGGGCGTCTGAAAATGGGGAGTTTGGGATATAAATCCCACTACAGGATCATCCTAGAGAGCAATTCAGGCTTTCCTTCTCTATGGGACCATTTTAAAACTCTAAACTTTTGTGGAAGTTTATGGAAGCATGAAAAATATCCAGTTTCTGTGATACCTGTGTCCTCTAACTTAAAAATGGCTATGCAATGATTCTCTTTAACCATCTCTTAGTGAAGATTCAAACAAAATTGCCCCACAATTGAAGGCAAATTTCTTATTCATGAATTTCACTTCTATTTCTTAAACATCTGTTAAGTGTTCAGAACTGTATTAGGTACTAAAATCATGGCCAAAAGCAAAATTTTCAGTGTCTGTTTTTGAACCACTTAAAAAGTAACTAGTTGAAAGCAAGATAGCAGCAATCATATTTTATAGGATTTTCTACAAAAAGTAACTAGGCTACTAAAAAATAAATTAATTAAAAAACTGACATTTAACCTATATTTTTGAAAAGGTATGGTATAAGACTTGTTTAGATATGCTCTTTACATAGCTAGTTGAAATGATAAGTAAAAATATGATAGAGTTGAGGTTCTACTTTACCAACCTTTTATTTTCCTTTCCTAATCATTACTAATTTTTGCCTAATCCTCCTCACAAGCACAGTTTCTCTCAAGGTTCCATTTGATTATGGAATTTTTACAGTTTTTGTATGTTATAGGTTTCATTTTCCATTTTCATCTACCTGATGGAAAGGCCAGCTGATGAGAATATTGGTTCGCCATGAATCTCTTAAGGAATTTTTTCCCCCTCCTTTTTGCTGTTTTGTATTCCCAGACTTAATACTGTCTCCAATAGAAAGTTGTTCAAATTGGAAGCAAATGTGGGGAAATTATCTAAGCACAGCTTAGGAAAAGCCAAAGTAGAAGAAATATGTTTTCCTTTTGCTTCTTCTTAAATTGTGCTGGTAGTCTCCATTATCAGAGCATTACTCAGATTTACCTTATTTGTTCATTCATTTATTCATTTTTATTTATTATCAAACCAATATTAGACATCTGCATTTGCCATGAACTATCCTTTCCTTGAATGGAGTTTGTTGGTTTTAAAGCAAACTTTGAAAGAGGTGTAAAACAAAAGTTTCAGTGAGATTAGCACAAGGTGGTCAGGGAGGACTAGAAAGGAATGTGTGTTTGCAGTTTTGAGGAGAGCCTCGTTCTGGCCTGTGTCATTGACATGGTCTAAAATTCCAAATCCTGAAGCAGAACTTCAAATAGCCCCATTCTTCCAGCAGCAGAAATAACCTACACACTGACACCACAACTTTCCCACCTCCTGGTTTCCCGGGCAAGGAAGGGGGCTTTTGGGGCAGAAGCTCAAGTGTTCCTTGAAAGCACGGCGACTCAGAGCTTGGCAGGAAAGCCATGATAGTGCGATACATGCAGCCACAGCAATCCAACAACTGTTTTTTTTACCTAATTGACTATATTTTAATTATTTGAGTTGATCCAAATTTTCTGGGGATTTTTTTTGCATTTTTAAAATTTTCATTTTGTTTTTTAATGTTTTCAGTAGTACATTGTAGTTATACACAATAATGAGGTTCATTTTAACATACATAGATGGAATAAAATGCATGGAATATAATGTGCTCCATTTCAGTTCCCAGTGCTTCCTCTTTCCTTTTTCTCCTCTCTCTCCTTATTCCCCTTCTTCTTTGTTTTCCATCTATTTATTTATTGTTTTTTTTAATTGTTGCTTTATAGGTATACATAAAGATGGAATTCGCTATGGCATATTCATATACGTACAAAGCGTACTTTGTCAATGAAGTTTCACATTTCCTCCCTTTTCCTTTCCTTCCTCTCTTCCCCTCAATCTGCTTCCTCTGTTCCACTGATCTTAACTCTATTTTCATAGGATCCACTTCCCCCCATACCTTCTGATCCAAATCTTCTTTACAATACTTTTCTCCCCTTCCACAATAGGATCAAGTCTAGGGTCTGGTATTGCAAACACAATTTGCATTTTCTAGTATTCCAAGATTTTTTTTTTCAGATTCCTTTAATCTGGAATGTGTCCATAGCCTTTTATGACATTGATGTTGTTGAAGAACGCACTCCTCATCACTACCTCCCCTTATCACCATTGTTTTTAATAAAACATTCCTTGTTATTACTGTGTCTGATAGTCTTTGTGGTTGAAGCTATTTATTCTGGGCCAGAGAACTGCATAGGTGATAGAGTGTCCTTCTCAGGGTAATGTGTCTGTTCTTTGATGGTAATGTTGATTTTAATAGCTTAGTCAAGGTGTTACCCAAATTCTCAATTATATTACTGCAGGGTTTCCCTACTCAGCCTTGGAACAAATAAGCTGTCCATGGGAGACACCTTACAATGATGCAGGTATCCTGGTTCTCATAAAAATGTTCCTTAGGTGCAGCAGACATTGATGTCTTGTCTGATTCAGTCTTTATTATCATGATCATAAAATAATGGTCCCTCAGCTCTTTACTCCCTACACATTCACCAGTCAGCTGTTGCATTTCACTGCAACCAAGCTTCCCTCTGCCCCCATTCATATGCACTCATGAATTCCTGTTTTTAGTGATTTATAATTCATAGCTGTCCTTATTTCTTTTCATGCTCAAATTTATACATTCTTATTCATATACAATACCAGGTAAATGAAGCTTAATGCAGTTTACCCATATCCAGTCAGATTGCAGCCCCCAAGTATGAAGACATTCTGGAACTGCTGCTGTGTGTATGTGGCATACGTGGATACACTTAGATATCCAAATATTTTAGCACACACAAAAAATTGATAACAGAGGCTACCGTAAAAGAAGGGAGAGAGGTTTGGGTAAAATTCACTAACATAGTTTTGTTTTATGGTGCTGGGGATTGAATGCAGGGTCTTGAGCATTATGGGTAAGTGCTCTATTCACTGAGCTACATCCCCCAGACCAAGAAAAATTTAATGTTAACTTCTGCAATATTTGAAAATTTTAAGCTAGATATGTATGATAAATAATTTAAGAGGAAAAAAAGCTTATTTTCCTCCTGAACAATATCAGCAAAGCTAGATGAATTTGGAACAAATTTTGTTTTCCTATTTATTGAACTTCTACATACCATTTGAAAGCTTTCTAAGCAGCCATTCTCCACAAGCTAAGTAGTAGTGTTTGATGATCAACATTAATTTGGGTATATTTTCAAAGGCAGGTTTCAGATACCACGGTTGCAAATTCTAACCCCTGATTTTCAGTTCTTAGACTCAGAATGTGGTTTCCACTGCCAGGGTTAACACAGTGTAACTGTCATGGCAGTGCAGTGCTGCTTCAGCCCTGACCATTCTGTGAAGTTTGCAGGCCATAGAGACTGCATATGACGATATTAGCGCTCTCATTTCAGCTGTTTCTCCAGAATTTAGCTGTGTGTGTTTAAGTGAGGTGATTTGGCCCATTATAGTACTTTGTAATCTAAATAAGTACTGAGGTGCCTGACATTGAGTATCTCTCCTATTCATATTTTTGACAACTTAAAAAAAAATGCTACAAAACCACACACAATAGATCCTAATTTTTTCTTCTCTTAAAATAAACCCATGCATTTAAAACACTGAACCCCACTGTGGTATGTGGTAAGAAATCATCTCTGTGAACCCTGCAAAGCTGTAGCTGCTTTGGCTTAACACTGAGCAGTTCCGAACACACAACCCAGAGGGAAGTTTCATAGGCCTACTCACAAGCAGCCTTGTATAATTATCCCCCCATTAAGACTGCATGCAAACCACACTGTGCTCAACCATAGTCATTCTTTGAAAAAATTAAATACATAAATAAATAAAGTGGCCTTATTATAAACATGAACAAGCTGGATATTTTTGAGGGGCTTTTCCATTTTGGATCCTTGTGGTTTTCTTCATCTATTTGATAATCATTGACATGCTCTACAGTTAACCTTCCAGCAATGTGAAACTTTATATCAGAGCTTTGCAATGTCTTGCAATGCAGACTGAGGTTTGCTGAGGCTGTTTTTATAATCACTGGTGGTAAAGTCAGGAAGATGCAAAATGGGCGTGTACTGAAGTGCTGTTCATCCAACATTCTAGACCTTAAATTAGAGTGATGAGCATAAACACTGCAAAGAGAGTTTTTTTTTTTTTCAACCAAATTGCAATTATATTTTAAATTACCTACAATTACCAGAAACCATCTTAAAGCTAGAAATTAACTTCTTAGGCACAGGTCCCAGCAGATCAGCTGTTAAATGGACCATCCTGTGTAGCTGACCTCCCACTCTAGTTTCACGGAGATGCAGCCTCACTTAAACCAAGTGCAACAGCAGGGCGGAGCCCAAAGTTTATGGTCACGTGACAGGTGTTGGCCTGCAGAATTGTGCAGCCATATTTTTGCAACTTCCCAAATTACAGTTTCATTCAGTTCATGTCATTTTCCTGAAATACAGGGCTTGTTTTCTTTTTGAAAGCAAATGGTCATTTTATTTTCGATTTTAATGGAACTATTTCTATGCATCAGGTTTTTGTCATCTAGTATTTAGGGCATGGAATTTGGTCCAGGAGTCACTGGGGCTATTCTTGGACTTGGTAAAGGACCTTACCTTCTAGGCTTCAGATTCATTGTCAGTAAAGAATGGGCAGTTGAGAGAGTTCCAGGCATCCTCCTAAAGAGCACCAGAGGCCAATGGCTGAGACACAGAATTGGGTTCTGCTCCATCATGCAGTTGGGCTCTTCCATGGTCTTTGCTGTCATCTCACAGGCTCACCTTCCTGTTAACAGATGATGGAGTAGGCAAGCTGAAACTTTTCTTACATTGCCTGGCTGATAATGCAACTCAACATACAGTTGACTTGAAGTCAACATACAGAGTAATTTGAAATGTTGAAATCTGTACTTAAACATCTGGGAATGAATTAGCTACTTTAAAACCTCATGGCCTATTGTTTTTCCAGGAACTCATAGTATCTCTTTCTTGAATCCAGTCTCTTGTCTTTAATCCACCTCTTGGAGTAATTTTTCTGAAATATAAAGCAATCTCAATTTCCTTCTTAAAACCCTGCAGTATTTCCTCATTGCCAATAGCCATGCTGTTATGATTTCTGCCAACTTCTCTGCTCCATACTCCATACTTCTGCAGCACTGAAATATTTGTTTCCCTCCCAACACATCATTCTTTTGTTCACCTATGGCACTTTGTTTTGAGCTGTCAGTCCTTTATAGCTTGCTCCCCTTAGTGTTGCTCTATGTGGCTAAGTCACAATGTTCAAGGCTCTGTTTAGATCACCTGCTACAAGAAAGCCTCTCTAGAAGGCCCTACATTATGGAAGATACTCCTTTTAAATTTATTATTTAATCTTAATTATTTTGCTCTCATTAATCCCTCTGCCCATGTCCAAAAATGGGGGAAGAAATGAGGGGGTCCAAAGAGGAGGAGTTTTATTTTCTGAAGCCCACGAAAGGGGTAACTGATAGATGGGCTACCCTCCCTCCCCAGAGGTTTACATATCCTGAGCAAAGCAACCTTGTTTCATTTTCCGGGCAGGATGTTTCTTCCCCAGACAGGACGTTTCTTTTCCCCAGGCAGGAGCCAATAGGCTTAAAGGTCGCCCTGTTCCATGGGCAAAGAGCCAATGGTGTTGGGGTTGCTCTGGTGCACCCCCCACCAGAAATCCCTATATAGGGTCCTGTTCAAGAGACTCAGAACACAATAGCTCATCACTGCTGAAAGGAGGAAGCCAAGAACACAACAGCTCATCCCTGTGGAGAGGAGGAAGCCACTCACACAACAGCTTGACCCTGCAGAGACTCTCAGACAACAACAGCTTATCCCTGCGGAGAGGAGGGAAGCCACTGCACCAGCCTCAGACCGGTCGCCTCCAGCCCGATAGCAGCTGCCCTAGCCAATAGCTTCAGACCCACCACCTTCAGCCCAACAGCAGCTCCCCAGCTGACAGCTCCAGCCTCCAGCCAGACAGCAGCTGCCCCAGCCGACAGCTCCAGAGATCCCAGCCAGCGTGACCAGTCACCCACTTTCTGTTCAGAGCTTGCAAACTCCCCTCTCCCTGACTTCTCTCTCCCACCAGAGCTTGCACATTCCCCTCTCCCTGACTCCCTCTCCCAGCACCTCTTTGACCTTAGACCAGAACACCACTTCGACCTCCAACCAGCCACAAAGGCTGTTGAATAAATCTCTTGGCTGCACTGCTGTCCCCGGTGTGATTTTTACCCTTCAGTAACTACTTGGGTGACCTTTAGAACCTGTTTGGAAGAACCCATGCCTTTTTAAGAGCTGAGAAGGTGGGTGAGGTAGGACAAATGGCCTCAACTATAGACTCATAAAATTAAAACATACAACTCAGGCCTAGAGTAAAAGATGGTTTTGAACATTTTTTTTGGAGTCCATGTATGTGTTAAACAAACAGTAAGTTTGATTAATAATGATATGTACCACCCCTTTCTTATACTATTAGGGATATGACACTGCAGTTAGAGTAAAATTGTTATTAATCTAAATAACATTTATTTTGATTATACTGTACTCTATTATTCATTTTGGTTATTTGATTAAATAACATTTGTTTTTCTTTTTATCTACAGATGACAGTAAAAGGTACTTTGACATATCATACATATATGGAATAAATAATGATTTTTTTTAACCAAACTTCTGCGGGTGGGGTTCTGAGGGATAAACAGGTATGTGATTAAAAGGCAAAATACAGCTATGCTAAAATATCTGCCATCACATTGTATCAATAGGAATGCTTTCAACATCAATAGAAAACCTGACTAAAAGTGATTTAAATAAACTCTTTTAGTCTTATAGCAAATATTCTAGAGGTAAATAGCTGTTTGTAGTTAAGAGCTCAGAAGTACCAGGGCTAGAATTTCTCCAATTCTCTTGTCCTCTGTTGTGGGTATATTATGGTGGCCATGACTCTAGACACTAGTCTATATCCAGGCAGGGAGAAGGGGTAGCTGAAGGGATGGGACCATGACATCTGTTCTTATATTAGGAAAACAAAGCTTTGCCAGAAACCCCTTGAGACTTCTACTTATAGTTCATGGGGGAACCAAACTATCTCACATAGCCATCTCTAGCAGAAGAAGAGCAGAAAAGCAAATATTTGGGTTTTTTTGCCTCTATCAATTGCATCTGCTACCATGTCATCTAATTTTCTCAGAAGTCATCATTCTTTAACACTGTTTACCAATGTCTCACTCTTTGGAACTCTTAAAACCTATCCAAAATATGAAGTTGTACATTGTTTATAAATTTCACCAATTACCACAGCAATATGACAGTGTTGTCTCCAACAGGTTATTGCATGCCTGGGGAAGACACATTTGCCTGTGGTGTCAGGAAAAGCTTTGAATCCTATTGTTTGGATAGATTTGAAAACAGTACAAATAGAAATGTCAGTCCTTGGTTTAACTTTTCACTCTTGTTTATTCACGGGTGCGTCTAAGAGCTTTTGCATGTAAACTTTCCAAATCTTAAACTAAGTGTGGTAGGCCAACTATCTCAAAGTTTATGGCTGACACACTTATCAAGAAGAATAACAATCCATTAATTTTGATGAGGTAACCTCGTTAAAGAGGGCATGTGGAATAAACAAGGGGAATTCGAGCAAGTTTGAAGTCTTGATGCTGTGCCATCTTCTCTCTGTGGTGGCATATTCTCAGACACCTCTCTGCTTTAATGATACTATGTAGTTAGTTGAGAGCAATACAGAGTGAGTTATGGAGCCAGGATGTCTAGGCTCATGTCCTACTTCTACAGCTCTCTGTGGTGTGACTCATGAAAAGTCACTTATTAACCCATTTGTGCCTCCAAATGGGTTAATTATAGTACTCAGCTAACATGTAAATATGTGAAAAGCACAGAAAAGTTTCCATCACAATATACACAATAATTGATGAATATTATCTCCTGTTATTACAGAATGACATTACATAATGGCAATACCCACAAAGGCAAGTGGATATTTTGCTTCTTTCTCTTTTCCTTCCTGCTGGTGTGTATTCTTTTGGACATTTCCCTGTCACAAAGGCAACCCTCATAAATACTTATTAATGTTTAAGTGTTTCAAGGTATAGTACTTAATAACAGCATGTACACTCTGTCTTGCAATATTATTATTATCATAATTTCACAGAAAGAAAATAAAATTGAACAGAGAAGTGAAAACTTGTTCAAGCCACATAATTAGTAAACTTGATGAAGTTAGGTGTTTTGTATTTCAAAACCCAGCCTTATTCCCATTGTGGCATTACTGAATTGCTATAAAGCTTAAATGATCTTTTTTATGTGCACATGTATCTCTCTGTATATAGTTTTCTTGTGCTCTGGTAACATCTGCATAACTTACACTTATCCTCTTTCTCTGATAACTGTTTCAGGATCCTGATAAGGAAGGATAAACTTCAGAGTCTATGTAAAGATAATACTTTAAAAGAATAGTTAGTATCCAATAAACTTTATTTGCTATAGTATTGTTATTATATAAACCCACTTTCTCTGGCAAAGGTAGAATGCACCAACAGTGGACAGCCAACCCACACTAGATCAGTTGAGTTCTTCTCTTTGCAGAATTTTAAGTTCAGATCCAAAGATGGTTCAGTAGATCCAGCATGTCAGTGTGACCATGTTGACAAAAATTTAAAAGCAGTGAAATATCCATTGTACCACAAGAGATGGAAAAGGCATGGAATGATGATAAGAAAGGGGAGATAAAGGGAAGCCAAGCAGAAGCAAGAGGTTGAGAGATGGAGCACATACTGCTTGGGAAAGTTGTGGCTTTTCAGTCCTTAGTTCTGGAAACTTTTGAAATTTTTGCCCTCAAGTGTCTGTGAGAAACTCCTTATCCTTACAATAATTTACCTATATCTTGTTTTGTTTATTAAGTTAGATTAAGTTGGATTTGGATTTTGTTACTGGCAACCAAAATAGTCACAGGGATGGATATTATGGTTACTGATTGGAATAAGTGTTTTAGATTATCTGGGAATTTTATTTATCATTTCCTTTCCTTTCCTCCCACAGATGAGGAGTTAATCATACCGAATGCCATGATTTAAATCCAGGTATCCTAAAACAAATGTAAGAAAATTACTTTTCTTTGTCAATTGCTAAATTTCCATCAGTTAAGAATACACAACATCGGTTCTAGATCTGGTATGTCCATCTGTGTAAAATACCTAGGGCTGTATTTATTGCAGGGGGGGGGGTGGGGTGGGTATCTTTCGCCAGACATTTGTAAATACTGTGTTTCAATGTGCTCAGCCTTGCATCTGCTACACTGAGCAGTCAGAATCACATGATGACTCCTAGGCTATAGAAAAGTCCAGATAGAGAATCCATCCTATAGTCTCTGAATTGTATCTCTGTGTGACTTCCAAGGCCAGATATTCTGATACATGTAACACAAGCAAGGTCCTGGAATTGTCATCAAAAGTCTCAGAAACCCCCAGCTTTTAGTACCACTGATAAGATGATATACAAAGAGATTTAAATGGATGTGACCCATAGAGTTTCGGTCATTTTGGTGTGGCTTCTTATTCCAAGAGGGGTTTTGGTAAATATGAAAAGTCTTAGAATAATCTGAAGTCACCAAAGGAGATACATCCTATGCATATGTGGATAGATCTAATGCAGATGTGGGAAGGAAGTCAAGATAATCAAGTGAATAAAGCAAATTACAGAACAGAATATTATAAAGGAAAGATACACCCATACTTATGGGTCTATGGCTCCTTTTGATATAGATGTATAGATAGAGATAGATATATTTATAAGCATAGAAAACTTTTGACAGAATATATTAACTGTCAATAGGTTATCTCAAGAGAGTAAAAATAGCATATTGGCTCAAAGAACTTATAAAAACAATTCAGGTTCATTACAAATTGTTTTTCAAACAATATAGAAATTTATATAAGACAAAAGAAAAATTGTTCTCTCTCCATCTGCCATTCATCCTTCCTTGAAAAGGGACTTTTACTTATCTCTCTATCCTATTTGGTTTGTTTGTTTTTTAGCATAAACATGTGCAGTTTTCATGTATAATAATCATAATTCACTTTTCTAGGACCTTCCTAAGATCTGTGGGATCAGAAAGTTTGGAGCCAGTGGCTGGGCTTATGTATTCAGAAATAGCTGCCTATATGATTTTTATGTACATTACTAACTGTTAAGAACCCTTGCTAGCTAGGATCATTTTCTGTGTCTTCAATGCCAACATGACCTCAAATAGAATTTAAACTTTTCAGTCATGGAAGGGATCTCCATCTCTTAGAATCTGGGAAGTTATATAAAACTTGAATAAATAAAAGTTTACAAAAGAAAAGCCAATGGCCAGGATATCCTGAACACTCAGTGGTTGACCTGACTGTACCAAGTAGGAACTGAATCATGATTTCTTCCTAAATATAGATAGCAACTGTATTGTTTGTATACTTCTATATTCCACTCCCATTTCTATTGCAGACGTTGCTAACCAATTTTCACACTTTTTCTTACTGAGCTTTTAGAATCATTTTATCACAGCTCCTTGTCTCAGGTAACCACCATCTATCATTGACTTGACATTTCAAGTGAAATCTATTTGTGATATTTCTAGCATCCTTCCTGCCTCCATCACAGTACAATATCCTTCTTTCCTATGAGTAACCCATCCTATATGGGTTTGATATGGCTGAGTGCACTCCTGTATTAAACTACAGGAATGGAAATATCATCTAGGCTTGCTCAGTAAATCAGGAAATCTATTGCCGAGGTCCCATATATTGGTGCATGTGAATATGTCAGAACAATATATTATTTTTTTTCCTGGGACTTTCTCCTGGATTTATTTGGGAACCAAAATAAAACAAAATGTGTTTTTCTCTCCTAGGGTTATTAGACTGTTGGGGACATTAAGAACACATCAGCCAAAAGAATAGAAATTTAAGTCAAGGAAATGAAAACCTAACTCTCTGGCTGTCTCCCACTTCCTGATATGTGGACTTGGCCTAGCCCAAGGGTGTTGCCCTGATATATGATGAAAAATCAAACCACCACAAGGGTAGGCTAGTGTCTGTTCCTCCAATGTGATCTGCTCGTGCTGCCTATGCTCCCCTATAACCTTTCTGCTGATTGGCCCGTCTTCTATAGAGGCAGTCCAACTCCCTTAATAAACTGAGCTCATGCCTTGACCAGTCTCCCTGACGCATCTGATTGTCCTCCGAAAGGAGGGCTGGGTGCAGGCGGTCAGTCAGCTCTTACCTTTCCCGATCCGTCCTTGTTGGGGCGTGCTCCCCCTTCTCTTGTGGGTCAAGAGGAGTTGGGGGCTAAAAACCCCAGCATTAGACTTCCATCAAATTTGAGTCTTCAGGTTCCAACAATCATCTTGGTGATTTGGAGGGAACCTGTTGAAAAAGTAGGGAAAGAGACAGAGCCCTGATATTGTCGTTTACATTTCTTTATTCAGACATACCTAATTTATGCTCTATCTGAGGAGCAAGTGGCAAAGATTTTCTCCCACTGTAGGTTCTCACTTAACAATCTTAATTTTTTCCTTTGCTGTGCAGAGGCTGATTAATTTGATGCCCATCGAACTTATTGATTTTTGGTTTTGATTCTTGTACATCAGGAGTCTTCTTAAGGAAGTGAGTTTCTGTGCCAACATATTGAAGTATTGGGCCTACATTCTTTTCTAGCAGTTGCAGTTTCTGGTCTAACAGTATTCTTAGACAATGAAAAGAACTATTGACTATATCATGCATGGAACCATAGAATTTTAAAAGAGGAAGAAACCTAAGCAAATTTACTATTTTTATTTTATGAGAGAGGAAACTGAAACCAAAAATATTAGTCCATTTGTCCAGGGTCACAGAATCAAACCTAGAATCCAGGTCTCTGGCTTTATCTGGTACTCTTTCTGTTCTGTGCTAGCTTTACTCAAACTAGTTCTAAAACAGTAGGACTGTATCATAAAACAACTAGATAGAATATTCAAAATTTACTAGCATAACAGAGAAGGGGGAAATTGATGAATGAGCAATTTTATTAAAATTCAGCATTTAAAACAATTACATTATATTTTAGTGAGAAGAAAATCAGTGGAACATGATAGACATAACCTCATACTTGACTAAATTGAGGTTTATCCAAGTTATTTGAAGTCCAGAGTTCTCCATCTTTCACACTTGTTCTTCTTTCTCTGTTCAATTTTGAAGAAAAATTATGGAAGTTTTCTCTCAGTTGCTGCTATGCAAAATATATACTGACAGTTATTTCTTCTTAAATTGAAGCTCTTGTAGGAAAGAATTACACAAATAAACTATGTTATATTTGCAAATTAATAATACATTATTGGCAGTCTGCAAAAAGTACTTCTATATATTATGAGATCTTCTTTTGTTAATACCTTATATTCTTCAGAGATATATAACCTGTAGTGCAATGAATAATTTTTTTATTTTTTTTTAAATTTATTTTTTAAATTTATAATAATTACAATTCATAGTGCCCATATATAGCATCTTTTTACATACAACTGTTTGTATACAAAGTATATTCATACAATTCAGGTCTTCAATCATGCATTTAGGATAATGATATCCGTCTCATTCAACTAACATTTTTTTTTTCTTTTTCCCCCCTCCCCCCTTGCTCCCTCCCTTCCCTTTGACCATTCCAGTGTTCCTCTAATCCTCCTATGTACCCCCATGCAACAATACTGTGAACTAGCCTCTTTATATCAGAGAAAACATTTGGTATTTGGATTTTTGAGACTGACTAACTTCACTTAGCATTATATCCTCTAACTTCATAATTTACCTGCGAATGCCATTATTTTATTTTCTTTTATTGCTGAGTAAAATTCCATTGTGTGTATATACCACATTTTCTTAATCCACTCATTTACTGAGGGACATCTAGGTTGGTTCCACAACCTAGTTATTGTGAATTGTGTAGCTACAAACATTGAGATAGCTGTGTCACTGTAATATGCTGTTTTTAAGTCCTTTGGGAATAGACCCAGGAGTGGGATGGCTGGGTCATAGGGTGGTTCCATTCCCAGTTTTCCAAGAAATCTCCATACTGCTTTCCATAACGGTGGCACTATTTTGCAGTCCCACCAGCAATGTATGAGTGTGCCTTTTTCCTCACATGCTCTCCAACATTTATTGTTGTTTGTGATCTTGATAGCTGCCATTCTGACTGGAGTGAAATGAAATCTTAGAGTAGTTTTCATTTGCATTTCTCTAATGACCAGAGATGTTGAGCATTTTTTCATGTATTTGTTGATTAATCGTGTATCTTCTTCTGATAGGTGTCTTCTCAATTCCTTAGCCCATTTATTGATTGGGTTATTTGTTTTTTTGGTGTTAAGTTTTTTGAGTTCTTTATATATTCTAGAAATTAGTGTTCTATCTGCTATGCATGTATTAAATATTTGTTCCCAATTAGTTGGCTCTCTATTCACCTTACTGATTGTTTCTTTTGCTGAGAAGAAGCTTTTTAGTTTAAATCTATCCCATTCATTAATTCTTGGTAGTAATTCTTGTGCTACAGGATTTTTATTAAGGAACTTGGGGCCTAATCCAACATGTTGGAAATTGGAGCTTACTTTTTCTTCTATTAGGTGTATTGTCTCTGGTCTAATTCCTAGGTCATTGATCCACTTTGAATTGAGTTTTGTGCATGGTGAGAGATAAGGGTTTAATTTCAATTTGTTGCATATGTATTTCCAGTTTTCCCAGCACCATTTGTTGAAGAGGCTATCCTTTCTCCACTGTACATTTTTGGCGCCTTTATCTAATATAAGCTAGCTGAAATTATATGTATTAGTCTCTGTGTCCTCAATTCTGTACCATTGGTCCACCAGTCTGTTTTGGTGCCAATACCATGCTGTTTTTGTTACTATTGTTCTATAGTATAATTTGAAGTATGGTATGGTGATGCCACCTGCTTCACTTTTCTTGCTCAGGACTGCTTTGGCTATTCTGGGTCTCTTATTTTTCCAGATGAATTTCATGACTGCTTTTTCTATTTCTTTGAAGAATGACATTGGGATTTTGATTGGAATTGCATTAAATCTGTATAATGCTTTTGGTAGTATGGACATTTTGGCAATATTAATTCTACCTATCCAAGAACAAGGTAGGTCTTTCCATCTTCTGAGTTCTATGATTTCTTTCTTTAGTGTTCTATAATTTTCATTATAGAGGACTTTCACCTCTTTTGTTAAGTTGATTCCCAGGTATTTTTTTTTTAATGCTATTGTAAATGGGGTAGTTTTCATCATTTTGCTTTCAGAGGCTTTGTCGCTGATGTACAAAAATGCCTTTGACTTATGGGTATTGATTTTGTATCCTGCAACTTTGCCAAATTCATTTACTAGTTGTATAAGTTTTCTGGTAGAGTTTTTTGGGTCTTCTAGGTATATTATCATGTCATCAGCAAATAGTGCTAATTTGAGCTCTTCTTTTCCTATCTGGATCCCTTAAATCTCTTTCGTCTGTCTAATTGCTCTGGTCAGAGTTTCCAGTACTATGTTAAATAGCAGTGGTGAAAGGGGGCATCCCTGTCTTGTTCCAGTTTTTAGAGGGAATGCTTTCAATTTTTCTCCATTTAAGATAATGTTAGCTTGGGGCCTTGCATAAATAGCTTTAAAAAGTTGAGATATGTTCCTGATATTCCTAGTTTTTCCAGTGTTTTGAACATAAAGGGGTGTTGAATTTTGTCAAATGCTTTTTCTGCGTCTATTGAGATGATCATATGATTTTTATCTTTAAGTCTATTGATGTGATGTATTATGTTTATTGATTTCCGAATATTGAACCAGCCTTGCATCCCTGGAATAAACCCCACTTGATCGTGGTGCACTATCTTTTTGATATGTTTTTGTATCCGATTTGCCAGGATTTTGTTGAGGATTTTTGCATCTATGTTCATTAAGGATATTGGCCTGAAGTTTTCTTTTTTGGATGTGTCTTTGCCTGGCTTTGGAATTAATGTAATATTGGCCTCATAGAAAGAGTCTGGAAGAGCTCCCTCTTTTTCTATTTCTTGAAATAGTTTGAAGAGCATTGGTATTAGTTCTTCTTTGAAAGTCTTATAGAACTCAACTGTAAACCCATCAGGTCCTGGACTTTTCCTTGTTGGTAGCTTTTTGATGATGTCTTCTATTTCTTCACTTGTAATCGATCTGTTTAAGTTGTGTATAGCCTCCAGTTCCAGTTTAGGCAAATCATATGACTCTAGAAATCTGTCAATGTTTTCAATATTTCTATTTTATTAGAATACAAGTTTTCAAAGTAATTTCTAATTACCTTCTGTGTAACTGAGGTGTTTGTTGTGATATTCCCTTTTTCATCACGAATGTTAGTAATTTGAGTTTTTTCTCTTCTTTTTGTTAGCATCGCTAAGGGTCTGTTAATTTTGTTAATTTTTTCAAAGAACCAACTTTTAGTTTTGTCAATTCTTTGAATGGTTTCCTTAGTCTCAATTTCATTAATTTCTGCTCTGATTTTAATTATTTCCTGTCTTCTACTGCTCTTAGTGTTGGTCTGTTCTTCTTTTTCTAGTGCTTTGAGGTGTGATGTTAAGTCATTTTATTTTTTTTTTTTTTCTTTTAAGAAATGAACTCAGTGCAATGAATTTTCCTCTTACTACTGCCTTCATAGTGTCCCAGATATTTCTATATGATGTATCTGTGTTCTCATTTACCTCTAGGAATTTTTTAATCTCCTCTTTGATGTCTTCTTCACCCCTTGTTCATTCAGTAGCATGTTGTTTAGGTTCCAGTTGTTGGAGTAGTTTTTTTTTTATTCCTTGTTTTGTCATTGATTTCCAATTTCATCCCTTTATGGTCTGATAGAATGCAAGGTAGTATCTCTATTTTTTTATATTTGCTGAGAGTTTCCTTATGACATAATATATGGTCTATTTTGGAGAAGAAGCCATGTGCTGCTGAGAAAAAAGTGTATTCGTTTACTGAGGGATGAAATATTCTATAGATGTCTGTTAGGTCTAAATTATTAATTGTTTTAAGGAGGCTTAAAATTTCTTTGTTTAGCTTTTGTTTAGAAGATCTATCCATTGGTGAGAGAGGTGTGTTGAAGTCCCCTAGAATAACTGTGTTGTGGTCTATTTTTCTCTTGAACTTGAGAAGAGTTTGTTTGATGAATGTAGTTGCTCCATTATTTGGGGCATATAGATTTATGATTGTTATATCCTGTTGATGAATGGTTCCCTTAATTTGTAAGAAATATCCATCTTTGTCCCTCTTGATTAGTTTTGGTTTGAAGTCTACCTTATTTGATATGAGAATGGAAACCCCTGCTTGCTTCCGCAGGCCACGTGAGTGATAGGACTTTTCCCAGCCTTTCTCTTTCAGTCTGTTGATGTCTTTTTCTACAAGGTGTGTTTCTTGGAGACAGCAAATTGTTGGTCATTTATTTTAATTCATTCTGATAATCTGTGTCTTTTGATTGGCGAGTTTAGGCCATTAACATTCAGGGTTACTATTGAGATATGATTTTTATTCCCACCCATTTTTATTTGTATTATGGTCTTTAGCTTGATTTGGTTTCTCTTCTGGTTGGTATTTTCCTTAGTTTAATATCTCCCTTTGTTGATTTTTGTTGCGATTTTTCTCTTCTTCTTCATGAAAAATGTTGCCCAGATGTTCAGAAGTGCTGGCTTTCGAGTTATGAAATCTTTTACCTTTTGCTTGTTGTGGAAGGTTTTTATTTCATCTTCGAATCTAAAGCTCAATTTTGCTGGATATAAGAATCTTGGTTGACATCCCTTTTCTTTCAGAGCTTGAAATATGCTATCCCAGGATCTTCTAGCTTTTAAGGTCTGGGTTGAAAAATCTGAACATAGTCTGATTGATTTCCCCCTATATGTAATCTGCTTCCTTTCTCTTGTGGCTTTTAGTATTCTCGCCTTGCTCAGTATATTAGGCATTTTCATTATAATGTGTCTTAGTGTAGATCTGTTGTGATTTTGTTTGTTTGGTGTTCAGTAAGCCTCTTGAACTTGGTTTTCCCATTCATTCCTCAAATTTGGAAAATTTTCTGTAATTATTTTGTTAAATAAATTACTCATTCCTTTGGCTTGAAACTCTGCCCCTTCCTCTACGCCAATCACTCTTAAGTTTGGTCTTTTTCTGTTGTCCCATAATTCTTGGATGTTATGTTCTTGATTTCCTATGAGTTTTGCTGTGTAATCTACATTTTTCTCTAGGATATATATTTTGTCTTCATTGTCTGAGGTTCTTTCTTCCAAGTGGTCTACTCTGTTGATGATGCTTTCAATTGAACTTTTATTTTGATTTATTGCTTCTTTCATTTCTGGGATTTCTGTTTGGTTTCTTTTTAGAGCCTCTATTTCCCTATTGAAGTAATCTTTTACTTCCTGTATTTGTTTTTGGAGTTCTTTGTCAAAATGATCTTTTACCACCTTTATTTGCTCCCTCATCTCATATTTTGTTCATTCTTAAGTTCCATAAACATTTGGAATATGTAATTTCTAAATTCCATCTCTGGCATTTCACCAACTGTGCTTGCCATGGAATCTACTGATGAGGTATATTGATTTGTTTGTGTCCCTTTCTTCCCTTGTTTCTTCATGTTGCTTGTGTGTCTTTTCTTCCTGCACTGTGGGACCTTGACTATTTCAATTTTACCTTAAAGCCTTATGTTGCTCCTGTACTACAATGCTATCAGATCCCCTTATAATTCCTTTACACTTTCAAATCTAACACTTTCTATTCAGAAAATCCAAGTTTGATCACAATGTACAGATTTAGTTAACCCGGATATTGTTTCCAATTTACTCTGTATGCTTCTGATAGGGTTTTGTAGCTTCAAGTATTGGACACAGAGGTGATATGTTTAGGAAGAAGGAAGTAAGTGTATTGAATTGTTCTTTCTTAGAAAGTATGAAAAGAGAGTTCTGTGAAAGTGGTTTAGTGGAAGTGGTTTAGTATCAGTAGACAAGAAAGGAAAGAGAATGGAGTGAACAGTTAGGTGGAAAGACCAATTTATATATAAACCTAACTTATGCAGCTGTTGAGAGAAGAAATAAAGTAAGTAATATGGAAGAGAAAAAAATGACAAAAGAGTAGAAATTGGTGTAAGAGAAGAGAGAGAGAGTCAAGAAAATAGAGAGTAAACTATATATAACACCGCTTTGCTATATAGTTCAATTACGCCCATTCTAGAAATCCCAAATTCTGTGTATAACTTGTTTTTGCCTCTGTTGACTATGCACTGGCAGGGTGTAAATAGAAAAGATGAAGGAAGAAGAAAAGATGCAAAAGTGAGAAGGAAGAAAAGAAAGAAAGAAAGGAGGAGCAGAAGCAAACAAACACACTGACAAGCAATGCAAAAAACAAAGCAAAACAAAACAAAACCAAAAAAAAAAAAAAAAAAAAAAAAAAAACCAAAGAACCAACAAAACAAACAAACTAACAAAAAAAAAAGTCGAACCCAGGAACAAGTCTCAAACAAAATGGACCCTGGGAAGCCCTCCTTTTTTCCTTTCCAGTTTAAGCCAATTGTATCGGATCACGTCTAGACAGTCAGTGATCCTGTTAGTAGAGTCAAGGCTGCACATTTGGCCAGTGGCAGAATGGCACAGCAGAAGAGTGGCTCAGGGAGGTTGTGTGTCAGCAGATGAATGGCACTGGGAAAGGGACCCTCCAGAAGGCACCCTTTCCCCACACCCACCCACAGTTGTAGCTTCTTGGGGCCGCTGCGCCCACCTCAGACAAGCCCTCCCCTGCTGGTTGCCCAAGCCTCACCCAGGTGTGCGCTGTTCTCAGAGCGTTGGCGGCTCCCTGGATGTTTGCAGCTGTTCTTCCTTTCTGCCTTGCTCCTTTGTCTGGGTCAGCCACTGTACTCCTCAAAGATGGCGGTACTCTCCTCCCACTCAACAGCAGTTCCGCAGACCTTTGTGTCACTCCAGAACGTGCAGGATCGGCTTGGCAAGTTGTGTGAAAAAGCTCTACGTAGACACTGCTCGCGCTTCCAGGCTCCTTTCTATCCTTCCTCGCTGATTGGTTTCAAAGCCGCTGTGTGGATCGTCCCCTTGCCACAATGTTATCGGGCAGCTGTGCCTGCAGCGCCAACAGCGCTGCTTCGGACTGTGGACCGCTCCAATTCTGCCCCTGCCTGTCGTGGTCCAGAGATCGTTGTATTTCACCGTCCGGGGTGCACGGATGTCTCAGCTCCCTTTCAGTTGCAAGAGAATTGCTAGTAACGCGCTCAGACTTCCCACTAAGTGTCTTTTAGTAACTATGTCCAGAGAGCACCTCCCTCCTGTAGGCCATCTTCCCAGGATCCCCCCCCCCCGCGATGAATAATTTTATTCCAGATTCATAGAATCATGGAATTTGGTGTGAGAAGGTTATTTAGAAACTGGTTAGTTCAACATTTTTTGATAAACACAAGATCCAGAAACATTAATTGACTGTATGTAACCTTGGGCAAGGATCTATTATGAATCCTTCCATAATGTCCCTTGAAATTAATTTTTTCTTATATGTCAAATTTTAATTCTTAAGCTTGAAGGCAAATAATAAAGTATCCCAAAGTATAATTTTATAGTTAATCTGAATTATTTATTTATTTACTTACTTACTTACTTATGGTACCAGGGATTGAATACAGGGGCACTTAACAACTGAGTCACATCCTTAGCCCATCTTATTTTTTGAGACAATGTCTTGCTATGTTGATTAGGGCCTTGCTAAGCTACGGAGGCTGGCTTCAAACTTGGGATCCTCTTGCCTCCTGACTCTCTGGGATTACAGGCATGCACCACCATGTCCAGCTAATGTTTTTTTTCCCCCCATATTATATTTTATTTGAAGAATTTTTGAATAGTTAAGAACACCAAGGTCTTGAGACAGATTATTTTTTTCCATGTTTTCTGAGCAGAAGCTTCATTTAGAAAGTGACAAACAGATGCAATGAAACAAACTTAGGGAAATTATGCCTTCTTATCTCAATTAAAAATTTGTTAACAAGAAGTAATCGTATTTCTAGGATGTTTTAAATAAATGTTCTAAAATGGTGTGGTAAATGGCATATTTTCCCAAGTATAGTGAGAAGAGATAGGACTTATTTCTTTTTTTTCATATTTTTCATATTTATTGTAATTTGTCATACATGCTTGCAGAGTGCAATTCATTTCATATTACATATAAAGAGCACAATTTTTCAAGTCGCTGGTTTTACATAAAGTATTTTCACAACAATTGTGTCTTCATACATGTACTTAGGGTACAAGTGTCTAACTCATTCTACCATTATTCCCATCCCCTTACCCCCTCCTGTGCCCTCCCCCCACTTTGTTCTATTTAAAGTTCCTTCATTCCTCTCATCCCCCCTCCTTTGCCTTTATAAGTCAGTATCTTCAAAACAAAGAGATCATTCAACCTTTGGTTTTAGGGGATAGGCTAACTTCACTTAGCATTATTTTCTCCAACTCCATCCATTTACCTGCAAATGCCATGATTTTATTCTCTTTTAGTGCTGAGTAGTGTTCCATTGTATGTATACACCAAAGTTTCCCTATCCATTCATCTGCTGATGGGCATTGGGGTTGGTTCCACAATCTAGCTATTGTGAATTATGCTGCTATAAACATTGATGTGGCTGTGTCCCTGTAGTAAGCTGTTTTTAAGTCTTTTGGGTATGGACCAAGGAGTGGGATAGCTGGTAAAATGGTGGTTCAATTCCAAGTTTTCTTAGGAATCTCCATACTACTTTCCAGATTGGCTTCACCAATTTGC
The DNA here is from genome assembly GCA_025594165.1 of Tamias sibiricus. Classification (NCBI taxonomy): domain Eukaryota; kingdom Metazoa; phylum Chordata; class Mammalia; order Rodentia; family Sciuridae; genus Tamias; species Tamias sibiricus. The sequence goes on from CM046659.1 coordinate 54,619,862, forward strand.
AGTCCCACCAGCAATGTATGAGTGTGCCTTTTTCCCCACATCCTCACCAGTGTTTATTGTTGTTTGTATTTTTGATAGCTGCCATTCTGACTGGAGAAAGATGAAATCTTAGAGTTGTTTTGATTTGCATTTCTCTAATTGCTAGAGATGTTGAACATTTTTTCATATATTTGTTGACTGTTTGCATATCATCTTCTGAGAAGTGTCTGTTTAGTTCCTTGGCCCATTTATTGATTGAGTTATTTGTTTGTTGTTGTGTTTTTTTTTTTGTTTTTTTTTTTTTTTTTTTTTTTTTTTTTTTGGTGTTAAGGCTTTTAAGAGCTTTATAAATCCTTGAGGTTGGTTAGTGTTCTATCTGATGTGCTTGTGGTAAAGATTTGCTCCCATTCTTTAGGTCCTCTATTCACCTCACTGATTATTTCTTTTGCTGAGAAGAAGCTTTTTAGTTTGAATCCATCCCATTTATTGATTCTTGGTTTTAGTTCTTGCACTATGGGGGTCTTATTGAGGAAGTTGCGGCCTAATCCAAAACGATGGAGATTTGGGCCTACTTTTTCTTCTATTAGGTGCAAGGTCTCTGGTTTAATTCCTAGGTCCTTGATCTACTTTGAGTTGAGTTTTGTGTATGGTGAAAGAAAGAGATTTAATTTCATTTTATTACACGAGGATTTCCAGTTTTTCCAACACCATTTTTGAAGAGGCTGTCATTTCTCCAATGAATGTTTTTGGTACCTTTGTCTAATATAAGAAAACTGTAGATGTGTGGGTTAGTCTGTGTCTTCTATTCTGTGTCATTGGTCTACTGGTCTATTTTGGTGCCAATACCATGCTGTTGTAGTTACTATTGCTTTGTAATACAATTTAAGGTCTGGAATAGTAATGCCACCAGCTTCACTCTTCTTGCTAAGAATTGCTTTGGCTATTCAGGGTCTCTTATTTTACAGATGAATTTCATGATTGCTTTTTCTATTTCTCTGAGGAATGATATGGGATTTTGATTGGGATTGCATTGAAACTGTATAGTGCTTTTGGAAGAATAGTCATTTTTACAATATTAATTCTACCTATCCATGAACAAGGTAGATCTTTCCACCTTCTAAGATCTTCTTTAATTTCTTTCTTTAGCGTGCTGTAGTTTTCAGTGTAGAGGTCTTTTACTTCTTTTGTTAAGTTGATTCCCAAGTATTTTATTTTTTTGAGGCTATAGTAAATGGGGTGGATTTCCTAGTTTCTTTTTCTGAGGCTTTGTCGTTGATGTAGAGAAATGCCTTTGATTTATGTGTGTTGTTTTTACATCCAGCTACTTTGCTGAATTCATTTATTAGTTCTAGAAGATTCTGGTGGAATTTTTTTGGATCTTCTATGTATAGAATCATATCATCTGCAAATAGTGATAATTTGAGTTCTTCTTCTCCTATCTGTATCCCTTTAATTTCTTTCATCTTTCTAATTGCTCTGGCTAGGCCTTCAAGAACTATGTTAAATAGGAGTAGTGTGAAAGAGGGCATCCCTGTCTTGTTCCAGTTTTTTAGAGGGAATACTCTCAATTTTTCTTCATTTAGGATGATGTTGACCTGGGGCTTAGCATAGACGGCCTTTACAATGCTGAGGTATGTTCCTATTACCCCTAGTTTTTCTAGTGTTTTGAACATGAAGGGGTGCTATATTTTGTCAAATGCTTTCTCTGCATCTATTGAGATGCTCATATGATTTTTATCTTTGAGACTATTGGTATGATTAATTACATTTATTGATTTCCTTATGTTGAACCAAGCTTGCATCCCTGGAATGAACCCCACTTGATCATGGTGCACCATTTTTTTTATGTTTTTGTATTCAATTTGCCAGAATTTTATTGAGAACTTTTGCATCTATATTCATTAGAAATATTGGTCTGTAGTTTTCTTTCTTTGATGTGTCTCTGCCTGGTTTTGGAATCAGGGTGATATTGGCCTCATAGAATGAGTCTGGATGTGTATTTGATTTTTCAAATTCATTCTTCCTGCTTAGGAAATTTTCTGATATTATTTCATTGAATAGATTGTGCATTCATTTGGTTTGGATCTCTGCGCCTTCCTCTATTCCAATAAATCTTATATTTGGTCTTTTGATGGTATCCCATAATTCTTTGATATTCTGTTCATGGTTTCTTACCATCTTTATTGTGAGGTCAACTTTATTTTCAAGATTATATATTTTGTCCTCATTGTCTGAGGTCCTATCTTCCAAGTGATCCAATCTGTTGGTGATGCTATTTATTGAGATTTTTAAGTGGCTTATTGTTTCTTTCATTTTAAGGATTTCTGTTTGTTTTTTTCTCTGAATCTCTATCTCTTTCTTGAAGTAATCTTTTGCTACCTGTATTTGTTCTCTCTCTCTCTCTCTCTCTCTCTCTCTCTCTCTTTTTTTTTTTTTTTTTTTTTTTGTGGTACTGGGGATTGAACTCAGGGGCACTTGACCACTGGGTCACATCCCCAGCCCTTTTTTGTATTTTATTTAGAGACAGGGTGCCACTGAGTTGCTAAGTGCCTCGCCATTGCTGAGGCTGGCTTTGAACTCGCGATCCTCCTGCCTCAGCCTCCCAAAGTGCTGGGATTACAGGCATGCGCCACCGCGCCCGGCTGTTCTCTTATCTTTTTGTTGGTGTGATCAATGGTTGCCTATATTTGATCTCTTATCTCTTTGTTGGAGAGAGATCAATTTTTGCCTGTATGTGCTTGCTTAGGTCATTTTTTAAATCCCAAATCATTTTAATTATGTATATCCAGAACTCCTTCTCTGACATTTCACCTACTGTACTTTCTATGGATTCTATTGCTGTAGTATCTTGGTTTGTTTTGGGCATTTTCCTCCCTTGTTTTTTCATGATGTCTATGTGTTTTCCTCTCTTGCAGGGTAAGCCTGAGGTATTATGGCTTTTGCCCTATTGTCTTATAGCATCCCTAAAGGTTACACGAAACCTCACTTTTTAGGGAAAGATCAATATTACAGCATTCAATGTACCCAATGTGTATCCATATATCAGTTAGCTTCTATTTTTATATTTATAGTTTTGTCACTATAAATAGAAATGATGAGATCAGTTATCTTTTACCATATAGTCTTTATGTTTGCATGGTGGTTTACAGTATCTAATGGTAGAAGGGGGGACTTAGGGGTTGGCTAAGATGTTTATAAGGTAGAATGTGAGAAAATACAGGTATTAGATTATTTGATTACTGAGAGTGTAATCATAAGAATTGGCCGTTAGTAGGAGAAACATGAGATAGGCATCCCCATATAAGACTCCCTGTTAGTTCACAACACAGGATAACTGGTAGCACCTCTAGTAGAGCACCCTCTGGTATAGCCTGGTCCATAGGGACCTTAGTGATATCTTACCAGGACCTTTTGTTGTTCCTTGATAGTAGCCTCCCTATCTCAGTTTTGTGGCAGTGGCAGCCTGAAGCCTATAATTATCTTGATGTTGGGTTGTGTAGCCACAGAACTCCAGTGAAGTATATCTCTCTGGGCAGGTGTGAGTTGCCCCTCCAAGTTGTGGGTGTGGGGCAGGCCTCTCTCTCCAGATCTCCTCCTGGCCCCAGTGTGGTGGAGCAGGCAGTCTGGCTTTCTTCTCCCCACTTTCCTCCTCCTGGGTCTCCTCCCAATCTAGGTGTGGTGGTGGGGGTCGGGCAGGCGGGCAGCTGTCCCTTCCTCTGGCCGGTGCCTACTGCTCCTCCTCGTTAAGGTGTGGGCGGTAGTGGGGGGGGTCACACAGGTAGTCGGCGGAGCCCTTCCTCCAGCTGGGCCCTTCCTCTGGCTGGGGCCTGCTGTTCCTAGTCCCGGTGGTGGAGTAGGTGGGTGGTGGTCAGGCAAGCAAGTGGCTGGGCCCTTCCTCCAGTTGGTGCTTGCTGTTTCTCCCTCTCCTGGTGTGGTGTGGGCAGGTGGGGGTAATGCCCTGTCCAGCTAATATTAATGTTAATTTAAACATCTAAGTAAAATAAAACTACTATTTGCGTGCTTAATTTAGCTAAAGTATATTTTCTGTCTTTCTACTTCCCAACCCATTTCCAAAAACAGCAACAATAATTATCATAAAAAAATCTTTTTTCTATTTAATATTTTGGCATCTAATGTTTAAGGAGTACCATTAACATACATTCACATAAGATATTTTTGTGTAATATGCATTTAACTTTAAAATGTTATATATATGTTGCAAGGAATCTATTCTAATTGTCTTCCATATTTATATATGCAGAGTTCCAGAGCATCCTAGACACCATATTATCTCTACTTCAGGTTAGTTGTGTTCTAATTAATGAAGTTAAGCATGTCAAACATGAAAAACTTGTTGCAAAGATCACCTCAGGATGTGGCAAACACTCTGGGTAACCAACCTCCAGAAACAAACATTTAAAGAAGACCTCTCCTTGTTGTACTTTAAAGGGAGAAAGCTGCTCTTTAATGAGAGGAAAACAATTAGAAAATATAAAATGTATCTTAGTTCATTTTGTTTCTATAACAAGATATGTGAGGCTATTTTTTTTTTTATATAAAGAAAAGAGATTTATTTTGCTCATAGTTCTGGAGGTCTACGAACATGATGCTGGCTTCTGCTTAGCTTGTCTCTTGAGGGATATCATTATATTGCAGATGCCATCATTGCAGGAACGTATGTGAAAAGATAGGTCATGTGGCAAGACAGGGAGCCAAGGAGATTCGGGGGGGGGGGGGGGGCACTTGCTGGTTTTATAACAACTTGCTCTCCCAAAACTAACTGGGCCCCTTGATAACTACATTAATTCCTTCCAAGCCTAGTGCTTCCAGCGACATAACCACCTTACACTAGGCCCTACCTGTTAAAGATTCCACCACTTCAACATTGCCATACTGGGGACCAAGCTTCCAGCACATGAATCTTTGGGATAAAGCCCCAAACCATAGCAGTATTTTAAGCCCCAAAAAATCAAATAGAGGAAACAGATGTCTCTTACCTAGTTCTGTATTTTCCATTCTCCCAGATGGAAAAAAAAAAAAAAAAAAAAAAAAAGTCAATTGTAAGCCTTATGTGTCCCAAATTATGTGTTTCCCAGTCCCCTACTTGGGATTATATCTTCATCCACAGAGAGGGCAGTCCCAGACCAAAGAGTGTAATATCTTCTAATACTGAAAATATAGGTTTATAATTTTTCCCAAAAATATTAATCCACATTTTTTTAGACTTAAGGAAACTTATGTAAGAACTCAGATATCTTGAAAAGCCAAAAAGCATTTTCTTTGAATAGTGACAATTCATTGTAATGTTTATGTCACAGATATCTCTGGATGTGAATACTGTAAAAATTAAATCCAACATTTTGGAATTTGTTTTAAATGATAAATAGTGTGAGTGCAATAATAATGATAGGTGGATAGTCACTGTAGCATTTATTGTAATAGTACAATGTGGATACCACAACCTGAATGACTAACAGTATAGGATTCACTAAGTAAATTATTGTAATAAAAAATTATGTATCCATTTTTAAAAAACATCCTGTGGAAATTTGTTGTTTATGTTTTAATTTTCAGTTGGATGAAATGGCACAGGTCAGAAGCTCCAAAACATGTTCTTTTAGGAAGTAGTTTTAAAAGGGAAGGGATTCATCATAAAATGCTTTATTTATTTATTTATTTATTTATTTTTAAATTTTAACTCCTTTCAGGTAAGGAAGTTCTGTGCTACAGGAATTCCAGCTGGGGTTCCCAAATAAGAGATTGTTTCTCCGGGGCTAGAGTTGTGGCTCAGTGGTAAGAGCACTTGCCTAGCATGTGTGAGGCCCTGGGTTCAATTCTCAGCACCACATATAAATAAATGAATAAAACAAAGGCCCGTCAACATCTAAAAAAGATTAAAAAAAAAAGATTGTTTCTTCAGTGTTTTTAAGACTGATCAATAGCTGGACACAATTATTCTGTGTGGCTGGGGCCATAATAGACTAAACAAAGTTTAGCATCTGCCAGGGTATCTTGTTAGTGACTTTATCTTATGGGGTACTTGATCCAGGGCATTAAAAACAATAGGCAGTGGTTTGGAAACAAAAAAGAATATATATATGTTGGGGCTGTGGTTGTGGCTCAGCAGTAGAGCGCTCACCTAGCACATGCATGGACCTGCGTTTGAGCTTCAGCACCACATAAAAATAAATAAATAAAAATAAAAGTATTGTGTCCAACTACAAATTAAAATATATATATATACATATATATATATATATATATATATATAATTTGATGGAAGTTATCTTTGCCTATATGTCAATTATTGTAATATGCACAAAGCAAATGGGCCTTCTTAAATCATCAATATTTTATAATTAATAAGCTAGTCAAGTCTTGGATATCAAGAGAGATGAAGTCTTACTTCAATTTTGGGCTTATTTTTTCTTGTCTCTAACATTTGCTGTCTGTTTCTTAGACTATCTTTGGTTCTCATTTTCTGGTTGCAGAATTTTTCACATCCTCTCTGTGCTTTCTCAAGAAGCAACTGTTACAGAACAAGGATTTTGCACTCTTAGCTACAGAAAAGTATATGATGCTGCTGCTGCCACCATGATTTCACTATTCTCTTTGACCTCTATAAATTTTGCAGGACTTCACTTATGGGGTGGGTATGGCAATTCTTCATTCATTCATTTATTCTTCAGATTTTTTTTTTTCTGGAGCATCTACTTTGTGACAGGTTCTAGTGTAAAAAGAATGAGATTCGGTTTGTGTCTTTAGGCACTTTATATTCCAGCAAGATAATCAGAAATCTATACTATTAATTTTAATAGAAAGTAGTAAGTATAAGGATAAAAAGATATGCATAGGGTATATCTGGAACACAGAAGAGGAACACTTAATCAAGACAGAGAAAGAGAGGTCTGAATGGCATCCTAAAGGATGAGGATAGGTAAGCTAAGAGAGAGGAGGTTCACGCAAATGTTAAACTGTAGTAAATGGTATGGATCCTGGTGTCCATGGTGGAGGACATGTACAGGTGGGCTGGTAGATAGATAGAAAAATTAAATGAAAACATATACAATAAAGTATGTGTAATAAAATGTTAACTACAGAATATAGTGGATGGGTAGATATCATTTGTAGAATTCTTTAAAAAATTTTTGTAATAAAAATGTCCCAAATTGTTCTTTGGATAATATGAATATTATATTAGACAGCACAGAAAAAAATATAGAGTGAACTTGCACATGGTTTGTGGAAACCAAAGTCATGGAAAGAGACTGAAAAGCAAAAAATCAAAGCATCAGAAAAACATAGAAAATATCAAGAATTCTTGACTGGGAGTAGAGGTACATGCTATAATCTCAGCAACTGGCAAGACTAAGGCAGGAGGATTGCAAGTGTGAGGATTGCAAGTGTGGCCATCCTGGTCAACTTAGCAATACCCTGTCTCAAAATAAAAAGGACAGGGTATGTGTGTATGTAGCTCAATGGTAGAGCATCCCTGGGTTCCATCCCTAGTATCTTAAAAAAAAAAAAAGAAAGAAAGAAAAGGATAAAAAAAGAAAAAAAAAAGAAAGAAAGAAAGAAAGAAGAAAGAAAAAAGTCTAAGATATATGCAATTAGTATTTTAGAAAAATAGAAGGGAGAGAATGAGGCAGAAGAATTCTTTAAAGAAATAGTTCTTGACATTTTTTTTTTCAATGTTAATAAACCCCAAGATGAGAAATGTAAAGAAAACTGTATCTGTACACATCATAGTCAAATTGTTGAAAACCAAAAACTAAAGAGAAACACAACACATTGTAGGGGATATAAATGGGAATACTAAATAATAATAATTAACACAAAAGAAGATATGAAAAGAGAGACAGTAACAAAGAAAAATGGTGCAAATGACAAGAAAAGAGAAATCAAGCTGGTAAATTAACCCCAAATATATTAATAATTGCTTCACATATAAATGCACTAAAAACTTTGATTAAAATGAATAAATTAGAAGAATGGATTAAAAACAAAACTCAGATATATATTATTTAAAAGAGATACACTTTAAACATAAAGACACAAATATTAAAATTAAGACACTTATTTTCACATACTTATGTACAGAGACAGAGAAAGAGTGTCACACCCAAATTTATGGTTTTAAAAATCCAAAGAAGTTCACTACATTTCTTGAACACATTAAAGTGCAAAGGACCAGCTGGACCAAAATGTAAGGAGAGACAAGCATAACTGATATGAGCATTGACTTACTGAATCAAGATGTTGCTAGGTATCAGGATAAGTCCAACCAGGGCAACTGGTATTCTGGTGGGATTGAGTGCAACTGGTTGAATGCACAATGTGAAATAAGGTGAAGGCCCTGGTGAGCTATAAATGCAATGAAGAGCCCTTTGGGTACTCATAGGAAAACTGGGCGAAAATCTCCTTGTGGTGCAGAAGTGAGGAAGGAAACTAGCAACTACTGTGAGAAGGCTACTAAATACTATCAGGACCCTTCTTTATTCCTTTCATGGAGCAGAAGCCTTGTTCTGTGGTAGGAAAAACAACAAATACTATTTCATTTAGAATATTTGTTGAAAACTCAATGCAGCTTTGAGAAGAGAACAGGAAACAAAAATCAAATAAACACGAATAAAACAAAAACTTACCTCTGTGGGATAGGCAAACATGCCATGTTTGGCTGCAGATTACAGAGAAAGTCTATCCTCTGAGATCCAGAAAGATGGTTTCTGAGACACAGATTTAGTCACATAGATAGGGTTAATCACAATAGCAGAGAATGCCCCATTGCCCTGTGCTAGACTAAGGGCATTAAGTAGAAAGTAACTTACAAGAGACACACCTTCTTCCAGGTATAGTATAAAGATTAGTGCAAAAACCTGAGGGTGGAGCAGACCTTGAAAGCAACCATCTGGTAAACCAGTTTCCACACTGAGCAAAATGTATCACTAGAGGATTTTGAAGCACATGGGGCACTAAGGGTAACAAAGTAACAATAAACCTCAAGTTCAGCCTAATTCCTAATTCAATGGACTCTCCCCTTTTTGCCCTTCCAAGTTCTGAAAGAAGGAAAGTTATGCCCATTTCCAGGGATAAGAACTGTTGACTCCACTGTTTCAAGCAAGATGTTGGTTTTCAACAAAATATGAAGTTCAGAAAAAGTCAGGAAAAAAGAGGGAATTCCCAAGAGACAAAACAATCATTAGAACCAGGTACAGATATTACAAGATATATTGTAATTATGTTACAGGAAATTTAAAAATAGCTATGATAATATATTAAAGGCTATGAATTAAAAGGTGAACAACATGCAAGGTCAAATGGAAAATTCAGCAGAAAGATAAAATCTCTGAAAAAGGATTAAATAGAAATGCTAGAAATAAAAACTAAAGGAAGAGACATAAAGAAAGCATATAATCTGTGAATTCAGCAGTGTCATGAAAAGGATTAATAATATTAAAGATAGATCCATAGAAATTTCTAAACTAAAAGGGACAAAATGAGGGAGGGGAGGACCAGAATAGAGCATCTGAGAGCTGTGGGTCATTGTTTTAGTCAACTTTTTGTTGCAGGGTTCAAAAGAACTGATAAGAACAAGTAGAGGAGAAAAAGTTTATTTGGGGGCTCAAGATTTCAGAGGTCTCAGCCCATAGATGGCCAATTCCATTGCTCTGGGCCAGAGATGAGGTAGAACATCAGGGCAGAAGTGTGTAGTGGGGGAAAGGAGCCAGAAACATTGCACCAGGAAGCAGAGAAAGAAAGACTCCCCTCCCCATGGCCAAAATATAAAGCACACCCCCAATTACCCACCTCCTTCAGCCACACCCTCCCTGCCTACAGTCGCAATTCAGTTAATCCATACACTGATTAAGTTAAGACTGTCATAACCCAATCATTTTACCTCTAAACTTTCTTGCATTTTCTACACGTGAGCTTTTGGGGGACACCTCATATCAAAATCATAAAAAACATTACACAATGTAATATGTGTAATCAAAATTCTAAAGAGTATGTCTCTAATAACAAAGTTTTAAAATAAAGCAAAATTTAACAGAATTAAAAGGGAAAATAGGCAAATCCATAGTTATATTCAGAGATTTCAAAAGTCCTCCCTCAGTAATTGATAGAAAAACAGACAAAAATTCAATAAGGATACAGAAGACTTGAATAATAATATCAACCAACTTGATTCAATTGATGTTTATAGAACTTTTCACAAAAAAGCAGATTACATGTCCTTTTAAAATGCATATGAAACATTCACCAAGAGAGTCCACAAAGTAGGCAATGGAATAAGTCTCATAAATTTCAGAAACTTGAAATTATTCAGAATGTATTCTCTGAAAATAACAGTAAATTAGTAAATAGCATAAAACTGTCTAGAATAGGCTTGCCATTTTAATACACATCATTGACGATCTGCTTATTTTAAATAGCCTATTGCTCATTTGGAAAAATAAACCAGTAGACAATAAAAAAAAATTGTCTAGAAAATTCTTACATGCTTGGAAATTAAACAATATACTTTTAATAACTTATAGATCAAAGAAAACATTGTAGTAGAAATTAGAAAATATTTTGAGCTAAACAAGAGTGAAGATATTTCAAAGTTCTAGGAAACAGTTAAGCAGGACATAGAGGTAAATTTATACTTTCAAATGTTTGTATTATAAAAGAAAGGCTTCAAATCAATGATCTAGACTTCTACCCTAAGGTGACAGAAAAAAAAGGAAATTGAAACAAAACTAAGAAGAAAAATTAAAATTATAGAGATAAAAATGAAAATTATTATATAGAAAATGGGCAATGAAGGAAAATAACAAAGTCAAAAGTTTTATATATCTATATATATATATATATATGACAATGAAAAAAGCAGAAATAAAGTACAAATCACTGTTGTCAAGAATGAAAGTGAAGCCATCACTATAGATCCTAGAAGCATTAAATGGACTCTAGATATATTATAAACATTTTATGCAGTAACTTCAAAAACATGGTTTAAAAGTAAATAGAGGAATCCGGGAGAAAAGATGGTGGACAGCAGAGAAGCACGCTCGGGAGACCGGCAATAAAAGAGGCTTACCAAGAAGATTGAACGCGTTCCTAGCAACACTCCCACAACTGGGAGGGAGCTGAGACATCCGTGCACATCTAGATGGTGAAAATGCAAGAAACTCCAGACCGCCGACGCACTGAGTCCAGTGCCAGTGGCCCACAAACCGAACCAGCATTAGTGGTGCAGCTGCCGTGGTAGCATTGCAGTACGGGAAGTGCAGACCACGGCCTCGAACAGCGCAGAATAAAAAGAAAGCCAGGCGCAAGTAGTGGCCTCACAGACGTCTTTGGCGTAAATTGCTGAACAGGACCTGCATGCCTCGGAGTGACACACAGGTCTGAGATACTGCTGTTGGGACCGGGGAAGGCACCGCCATTTTGGAGGAGGGCTGCAGCTGACTGCAGACATCCTAGGATCGGTCCAGGACCTTGAGAACAGCAAACACCTGGGTGAGACACGTACAGGCAGCCCGCAGGAAAGGGCCTGCCTGAGGCCAGCACAGCAAACACAAGAGCTATAACCAGGGACGGGCGTGGGTAATGCGTGCCTTTTGGATGAACGCTTTCTTGATGCTATTCACGTACTGACAGCCCCCCACCCCCAGCCATTATTCTTCTCTGCCAATCTGCTGCTGACCAAAGCTGCAGACTAGACTCCACTGTGACTGTCTGGGCGTGGTCCAGGACAACTGGCTTAAACTCTGACTCTGTTTATTTTTGTTTGTTTGTTTTTGCTTTTGTTCTGTTTGATAGTGGGATTATTTGTGTGTCTGTGTTCCTCTTTCCTTTCTTCCCTTCTCACTTTAGTCTCTTCTGCCCTCATCTTATTTACTTACAACCTGTCATTGTGTACTCATCAGAGGTGAAAACAAGGTATATGCAGAAATTGGGACTTCTAGGCCCGGGGCAATTGAAATATACAGAAAAGCGGTGTTATATATAGTTTATTCTCTATTTTTCTTGACTCAGTTTCTCTCTCCTCTCTCTCTTACACTAATTCTTACTTCTTTGTTATCTCTCATTGTTCCTTTTTATTTTTTCTTTTCCATCTTTCTTCTCTCAAAGGCTAAATAAGTTTGGTTTATATACAAATCGTCTTTCCTCTAAATCGCTCATTCCGTTCTCTTTTCTCTCCTGTCTGCTGATATTAAACCACTTCCATAGACTTCTACTGTTACACTTCTTAAGAAAGAACATCTCAGTAACCTCACTTGCTTCTTCCTAAACATATCATCTGTGTGTCCAATACTGAAACTGTAAACCCCAATGCAAGCATACAGAGTAAATTGGAAACAATATCTGGGTTAACTAAATCTGTACATTGTGATCAAATTGGGATTTGCTGTAAAGAAAATGTTAGAGCTTAAATTGTAAGGTATTTATAAGGGGACCTGATAGCATTGTAACACAGGAGAAACATAAGGCTATAAGGTGAAATTGAAATAGGCAAGGTCCCACACTGCTAGGAGAATAGACACACAAGCATTATGAAGAAAGAAGAAAGTGGCTGAAACCAACCAACAGGCCCCCTCAGTTGATTCCATGGCAAGTACAATTGGTCAAATGCCAGAGATGGAATTTAGAAAATACATATTCCAAATGTTTATGGATCTTAAGAATGAAATAAAAAATGAGATGAGAGAGTAAATAGAGGTGATAAAAGAGCATTTTGACAAAGAACTCTAAAAAAAATACAAGAAGCAAAAGATTACTTCAATAGGGAGATAGAGATTCTAAAGAAAAACCAAACAGAAATTCTGGAAATGAAAGAAGAAATAAACCAAACTAAATGCTCAATTGAAAGCATCACCAACAGATTAAATCACCTGGAAGAAAGGACCTCAGATAATGAAGACAAAATATTTATCCTGGAGAAAAATCTAGAGGACACGACAAAAGAAGTAAGAAAACAAGAACAGAGCATTCAGGAATTATGGGACAGCATAAAAAGGACCAAACTTAAGAGTGATTGGTGTTGAAGAAGGTGCAGAGTTTCAAACCAAAGGAATGAGTAATTTATTCAATGAAATAATAGCAGAAAATTTTCCATACATGAGGAACGAATGGCAAAACCAAGTTCAAGAGGCTTACCGAACACCAAACTTACAAAACCACAACAGATCCACACCAAGGCACATTATAATAAAATTGCCTAATATACTAGGCAAGGAGAGAATACTAAAAGCCACAAGAGAAAGGAAGCAGATTACATATAGGGGGAAACCTATCAGACTATGCTCAGATTTTACAACCCAGACCTTAAAAGCTAGAAGATCCTGGAATAGCATATTTCAAGCTCTGAAAGAAAAGGGATGTCAACCAAGATTCTTATATCCAGCAAAATTGAGCTTTAGATTCGAAGATGAAATAAAAACCTTCCACGACAAACAAAAGTTAAAAGATTTCACAACTCGAAAGTCAGCACTTCTGAACATCTTGGGCAAAATTTTCCACGAAGGAGAAAAATAACAATGAAAACCAACAAAGGGATATAGTAAACTAAAGGAATTACCAACCAGAGGAGAACCCAAATCAAGCTAAATACCATAATACATTTAAAAATGGATGGAAATAAGAATCACATCTCAATAATAACCCTGAATGTTAATGGTCTAAACTCACCATTTAAAAGACACAGACTGTCAGATTGGATTAAAAGAAACAACCCAACAATTTGTTGCCTACAAGAAACACACCTCATAGAAAAAGACATTAAGCGATTGAAGGTGAAAGGCTGGGAAAAGTCTTATCACGCACATGGGCTGCGGAAGCAGGCAGGGGTTTCCATGCTCATATCAAATAAAGTAGACTTCAAGCCAAAGCTAATCAAAAGAGATAAAGATGGATACTTCTTACTACTTAAGGGAACTATTCATCAACAAGATATAACAATTATAAATCTATATGCCCCAAATAATGGAGCACATACATTCATCAAACAAACCCTTCTCAAGTTCAAGAGTAAAATAGACCACAACACAGTTATTCTAGGGGACTTCAACACACCACTCTCACCAATGGATAGATCATCCAAACAAAAGCTAAATAAAGAAACATTAGGCCTCATTAAAACAATTAATAACTTAGACCTAACAGACATATATAGAATATTTCATCCCTCAGTAAGCGAATACACTTTCTTCTCAGCAGCACATGGCTTCTTCTCCAAAATTGACCATATATTATGTCACAAGGCAACTCTCAGCAAATATAAAAAAATAGAAATCCTACCTTGCATTCTATCAGACCATAATGGGATGAAATTGGAAATCAATGATAATACAAGAAATTAAAAAACTACTCCAACAGCTGGAAGCTAAACAACATGCTACTGAATGAACAAGGGGTTGAAGAAGATATCAAGGAGGAGATTAAAAAATTCTTAGAGGTAAATGAGAACACAGATACATCGTATAGAAATCTCTGGGACACTATGAAGGCAGTAGTAAGAGGAAAATTCATTGCACTGAATTCCTTCATTAAAAGAAAAAAATAACAACAAATAAATGATTTAACATCACACTTCAAAGCACTAGAAAAAGAGAAACAGATCAACACTAAGAGCAGTAGAAGACAGGAAATAATTAAAATCAGAGCCGAAATTAATGAAATTGAGACTAAAGAAACAATTCAAACAATTGACAAAACCAAAAGTTGGTTCTTTGAAAAAATAAATAAAATTGACAGAACCCTAGCAATGCTAACGAAAAGAAGAAGAGAAAAAACTCAAATTACTAGCATCCGTGATGAAAAAGGAAATATCACAACAAACACCTCAGATATACAGGAGATAATTAAAAATTACTTCGAAAAAATTGTACTCTAATAAAATAGAAAATACCGAAAGCATAGACAGATTTCTAGAGTCGTATGAATTGCCCAAACTGGAACAGGAGGCTATACACAATTTAAATGAATCAATTTCAAGTGAAGAAATAGAAGACGCTATCAAAAAACTTCCAACAAGAAAAATACAGGTCCTGATGGGTTTACAGCCGAGTTCTACAAGACCTTCAAAGAAGAACTAACACCGATCCTCTTCAAATTATTTCAAGAAATAGAAAAAGAGGGAGCTCTTCCAGACTCTTTCTATGGGGCCAATATCACATTAATTCCAAAGCCAGGCAAAGACACAGCTAAAAAAGAAAACTTCAGGCCAATATTTTTAATGAACATAGATGCAAAAATCCTCAATAAAATTCTGGCAAATCGGATTCAAAAAACATATCAAAAAGATAGTGCACCATGATCAAGTGGGGTTTATCCCAGGGATGCAAGGCTGGTTCAACATTCGGAAATCAATGAACATAATACATCACATCAATAGATTTAAAGATAAAAACCATATGATCATCTCAATAGACGCAGAAAAAGCATTTGACAAAATACAACACTCCTTTATGTTCAAAGCTCTAGAAAAATTAGGAATAACCGGAACATATCTCAACATTATAAAAGCTATCTATGCAAAACCTCAAGCTAACATTATCTTAAATGGAGAAAAATTGAAAGCATTCCCTCTAAAAACTGGAACAAGACAGGGATGCCCCCTCTCACCACTGCTATTTAACATCGTACTTGAAACTCTGGCCAGCGCAATTAGACAGATGAAAGAAATTAAAGGGATCCAGATAGGAAAAGAAGAGCTCAAATTAGCACTATTTGCTGATGGCATGATAATATCCTAGAAGACCCAAAAAACTCTACCAGAAAACTTTTACAACTAGCAAATGAATTCAGCAAAGTAGCAGGATACAAAATCAATACCCATAAGTCAAAGGCATTTTTGTACATCAGTGACAAATCCTCTGAAAGGGAAATTATGAAAACTACTCCATTTACAATAGCATCAAAAAAATAAAATAAAATACCTGGGAATCAACTTAACAAAAGAGGTGAAGGACCTCTATAACGAAAACTATAGAATACTAAAGAAAGAAATCATAGAAGACCTCAGAAGATGGAAAGACCTACCTTGTTCTTGGATAGGTAGAATTAATATTGTCAAAATGTCCATACCACCAAAAGCATTATACAGATTTAATGCAATTCCAATCAAAATCCCAATGACATTTCTCAAAGAAATAGAAAAAGCAGTCATGAAATTCATCTGGAGAAATAAGAGACCCAGAATAGCTAAAGCAATCCTGAGCAGGAAAAGTGAAGCAGGTGGCATCACCATACCAGACTTTAAATTATACTATAGAGCAATAATAACAAAAACAGCATGGTACTGGCACCAAAACAGACTAGTAGACCAATGGTACAGAATTGAGGACACAGAGACTAATACATATAATTTCAGCTATCTTATATTAGACAAAGCACCAAAAATGTACAGTGGAGAAAGGATAGCCTCTTCAACAAATGGTGCTGGGAAAACTGGAAAGCCATATGCAACAAAATGAAATTAAACCTGTATCTCTCACCATGCACAAAAAGGAGAATATAATGCTAAGTGAAATTAGTCAATCTCAAAAAAATCCAAATACCGAATGTTTTCTCTGATATAAGGAGGTTAGTTCACAGTGTGATTGGATGGGGGTACATAGGATTAGAGGAACACTAGAATGGTCAAAGGAGGGCAAGGAAGGGAGCAGGGGGGGAGAAGGGGGGAAAATGGTGGTTGAATGAGATGGATATCACTATCCTAAATGCATGATTAAAGATCTGAATGGTACTTATATACTTTGTATACAAGCAGTTGTATGTAAAAAGATGATATACTTGTGTATTATGAATAAGTAAACAAATAATCTAAAAATAAAAAAATTAAAAAAAAATTCAATTCAAAGTGAATCAAGGACTTAGGAATTAGACCAGAGACAATACACCTAATAGAAGAAAAAGTAAGCTCCAATTTCCAACATGTCGGATTAGGCTCCAAGTTCCTTAACAAGAATCCTGTAGCGCAAGAATTATTACCAAGAATTAATGAATGGGATAGATTTAAACTAAAAAGCTTCTTCTCAGCAAAAGAAACAATCAGTGAGGTGAATAGAGAACCAGCTAACTGGGAACAAATATTTAATACATGCACATCGGGTAGAGCACTAATTTCTAGAATATATAAAGAACCCAAAAAACTTGACACCAGAAAAAAAAACAAATAATCCAATCGAAAAAAATGGGCTAAGGAGTTGAAAAGACACTTCTTAGAAGAAGATACATGATTAATCAACAAATACATGAAAAAATGCTCAACATCGCTGGCAATTAGAGAAATGCAAATCAAAACTACTCTAAGATTTCATTTCACTCCAGTCAGAATGGCAGCTATCAAGAACACAAACAACTATAAATGTTGGAGAGGATGTGGAGAAAAAGGCACACTCATACATTGCTGGTGGGACTGCAAAATGGTACAACCATTTTTCAAAGCAGTATGGAGATTTCTTGGGAAAATGGGAATGGAACCACCCTATGACCCAGCTATCCCACTCCTGGGTCTATTCCCAAA
Organism: Tamias sibiricus; assembly: GCA_025594165.1. NCBI lineage: Eukaryota > Metazoa > Chordata > Mammalia > Rodentia > Sciuridae > Tamias > Tamias sibiricus. The sequence continues at coordinate 54,637,356 of CM046659.1, forward strand.
GGACTTAAAAACAGCATATTACAGTGACACAGCTACCTCAATGTTTATAGCAGCACAATTCACAACAGCTAGGTTGTGGAACCAACCTAGATGTCCCTCAGTAGATGAGTGGATAAAGAAAATGTGGTATATATACAAAATGGAATTTTACTCAGCAATAAAAGGGAATAAAATAATGATATTCGCAGGTAAATGGATGAAATTGGAGAATATAATGCTAAGTGAAATCAGTCAATCTCAAAAATCCAAATACCAAATGTTTCCTCTGATATAAGGAAGCCGGTTCACAGTATTGATGGGTCGGGGTGCATAGGAGGATTAGAGGAACACTATAATGGTCAAAGGGAAGGGAGGGGAAGGGAGGGAGCAAGAGGGGAAGGGGGAAAAAAGTGGTTGAATAAGATGGATATCATTATTCTAAATGCATGATTGAAGACTTGAATGCTGTGAATATACTTTGTATACAAACTGTTTTATGTAAAAAGATGCTATATATGTATAGTATGAACTGTAATACATACTACTATAAATAAAAATTTTTAAAAAGTAAACCGAAAACACCCTTGCAGAGGTTATTAACATATCAAACACTTTAAAAATACAGGTATGCTGAATCTTCCCAGCCCCTTAAAACTGATATATTTGACCTGAGAAAATGACAAATACTTTTGGAGAATGCCAATGCATTATTGTAAAATTAGGTAGAATTCCAATCAGTTGCAATCCTACATATGGGCTCTAACTTAGCTAGCTATAGATTGCTTGTCAAGAATTGGGTGTTATCTTCCACATCAATTAATAAGCAGCACTTCTGGGTACGTAGGTCACATGAGACTGAGATTGAGTAGGCTCTAAAAGTACTAGTAAGCCATGTGAGCAAGTGGTTCAAATTCTCAGGGTTCCTACACTTCCTGCATACTCTCATCTCCTTCAACCTATTTATATAGCTTCATGGGTAGGAGGAATACCCCATGACCAGTTGATTAGGGAAACAAACATTAAACTTGATTTGTGGATGATTCTGTGATATATATATATATATGCATATACATACATATACATATATACATATGTATATCAATATATAGATATAGATATATATCTTTGAATTTATGAACCTCAAATTAGGTGTGATGATAAGGACAATGATGAAGAGAAACCATTCTGTAGGTGGAATTATAAGTGGTACATCTTTTTGTTCACATTCCTGGAAAGAAAGATGTTCTGCATCGTGAAACTAAAATGATTCATAGTCATTGACTCATGGCTGTGTGGATAGTAATGGACTAGAATAGAATAATACTGGAAGATTAACAATAAGAAGGTCTAGGGCCAGGAGAGGTGGGAAACATGTGTTTTATCAATGATGAGTAGTAGGAGTGCTTAGCCTCAGGTGTAGGCAATTGTTTAGACTTAGACCAACAAAAGATTTTTTTGACGAGTACTATATCACTGACCTTGTTTACAATTATCAGCACATGGTGTTAATTAAAAGAAGACTAATTTGTTGTTCATTCATCTATTAAAGGAGAATTAGGTTGGTTCCACAGTTTAGCTATTGTGAATTGAGCTGCTATAAACATTAATGTGGCTGCATTACTGTAGTATGTTGATTTAAAGTCCTTTGGGTGTAAACCAAGGAGTGGAATAGCTAGGTCAAATGGTGGTTCCATTCTGAGTTTCTAGGGAATCTCCATACTGCTTTCCATAGTGGTTGCACCAATTTGCAGTCCCACCAGCAATGTATGAGTGTACCTTTTTCCACATCCTTGCCAACATTTATTGTTGCCTGTATTCTTAATGATTGCCATTCTGACTGGAGATGAAATCTTAGTATAATTTTGATTTACATTTCTCTAATTGCTAGAGATGTTGAACATTTTTTTCATATATTTGTTTGCCATTTGTGTTTCTTCTGTGAAATGTCTGTTCAGTTCCTTATCCCATTTATTGATTGGGTTATTTGTTTTTTGGTGTTAAGTTTTTTGAGTTCTTTATATATCCTAGAGATCAATGCTTTATCTGAGGTGCATGTGGTAAAGATTTTCAATGAAAACTACAGAACACTAAAGAAAGAAATTGAAGAAGACCTTAGAAGATGGAAAGATCTCCCATGCTCCTGAATAGGCAGAATTAATATTGTCAAAATGGCCATACTACCAAAAGCATTATACAGATTTAATGCAATTCCTATTAAAATCCCAATGACATTCTTCATAGAAATAGAAAAATCAATCATGAAATTTATTTGGAAAAATAACAGACCCAAAATAGCCAAAGCAGTCCTTACCAAGAAAAGTGAAGCAGGAGGCATCACAATGTCAGATCTTGAACTATACTACAGAGCTTTAGTAACAAAAACAGCATGGTATTGGTACCAAAACAGACATGTAGACCAATGGTACAGAATACAAGAAACAGAGACAAACCCACATAAGTACAGTTATCTCATACAGATAAAGGTGCCAAAAAACATTCACTGGAGAAAAGATAACCTATTCATCAAATGGTGCTGGAAAAACTGGAAATTCATATGTAGCAAAATGAAATTAAACCTCTATCTCTTACCCTGAACAAAAACCAACTCAAAGTGGATTGAAGACATTAGAACAGAGACCCTGGGCCTAATAGAAGAAAAAGTAGGCCTGAGTCTTCACCATGTCAGCCTAGGATCTGACCTTAACAAGATCCCTAAGGCACAAGAAATAAAATCAAGAATCAATAAATGGGATGGATTCAAACTATAAAGATTCTTCTCAACAAAGGAAACAATCAATCATGTGAGGAGAGAGCCTACAGATAGGAAGAAAATCTACCACATTCTTAATATTATGTGTTTCCTAGGTTATATAAAGTAAATGAAAAGATGCTATGTGGATGGCAAAACTCTGATATTGAAACCAGTCAAGGAACTTTTAGTTTATGGTCCAGTATATCAGGAGCTTAGAAGTCACCACTCTGTCCTAAGATCAAGTAAAACACTGAACAAATGTAAAAATCAACAACTCTCTTAGATCCATTATAGAGGTGAGGTCTATAGAGCAAACTGCTGCCCCCCAAATTGGAGAGACTGATAAATGAATGCAGAGAATCACAACTCATTAGAGCAGAAACTCATGAAAAGTAACCTCCCTGAGAGCCAGTGCCAGGGTAGGAAACTGGCTACAAACTCCAAATGACAAATTGCTAGAGGCTCAATGTGGACAACTCTTGAGAGTTAAAAATTCCGGGGGGATCTAGTCATAGGGAGATCCCCATACTTTTGTGAGTTTTAATTCCATTAAGTCTACAAGATCCTCACACTGAATATTGGAGAAAAATTCCCTCATGTTTTCATGTGGGGCACAGAACCACCTTGAATATACCAGGGCATTCTGTTGTTATTTGTAAAGTCTCCCTTCAGGAGGAGCTATATTACCAGAGCCTAGCCTCTTGGGATTTTATCAGAGCCTCACTAAACTGGAGGAATGGAAACACTCCAGCCCCCTCCAGCTATCCAATCTCACTTATGTGGGGGAAATAACAGAAATGAGAAGCACTGGTGAAATTCACAGTCCAAGGGCACAGACTGAGAACTAGTTGTTACAAGATCCCCCATATCTTGCCTCTATAATACTAAAGACGTATCTGCTGCAGTTCCTTTTGCCAATACAGTATCTCCACCTTAAAAAAAAAAGTTACAAGACATATTAAAAGAAAAAGCAAAACAAAATCTACAGTTTGAAGGAACAGCATACATTAGAGTCAGAGTAGGTTAGAGTAGAAACATTTACATTAACAGACCAGGAACTTAAACACACACACACACACACACACACACACACACACACACACATATATATATATTACATTACTATGCTAAGGGCTCTGATGGAAAAAGTAGACAACAGGCAAAATTCTAAGAAAGAATTAAAAAGTAAATGTCAGAGATCAAAATACTTTTGACAAAGAATTCCTTTGATGAGTCTATTAGTAACCTGATGAAAGAATCTCTGAGCTTGAGGATATGACAATACAAACTGAAAAGTAATGGGGAAAAAGACTTAAATAGAACAAAATGTCCAAGCAACTACAAAAGTTGCTAACTATGTGTAATGTGAATGCCAGAGAAGAAATGGAAATAATAGTTGAAGCAATAATGACCAAGAGTTTCCCCCAGTTAATGTCAGGCACTAAACCTAGATCCAGGAAGAGAACATCAAACAGGGTGAGTACCCCCACCCCCATAAAAAAGTTACACCAAGGCATATCATATTCAAACTTCATAAAATCTGAGATAAAGAAAACTTGAAAGAAGCCAGAGGAAATGAACACCTTACCCATAGAAGAGCAAAGATCAAAATTACATACAAGATCCTTATCTCTCACTCTGTACAAAAATCAACTCAAAATGGATCAAAGACCTTAAAGTAGGGCCTGAAACTTAAAAAGTACTAGTGGAAAACCTAGAGGAAACACTTTAAGAATTGGCACAAGCAAAGATTTCCTGACTTGGACTCCAATAGCTGAGGAAATAAGAGCAATAATTGATAAATAGCATTATAGCAAATTTAAAAGTTTCTGCACAGCAAAGGAAACAATCAACAGAGTAAAAAGACAACCCACAGAACAGGCAAAAAATCTTTGCCAGCTTATCATCTGATGGAGGATTGATATATGGAATCTATAAAAATTTTGAAGAATATAAAAGATTAACAACAAAAGAACAAGTAATTCAATCAATACCTAGGATATAGATCTGAAAGACACTTCTCAAGAAGAAATACCAATGGCCAATAAGTATATGAAATAATGCAACATCTTTAGCCATCATGGAAAGGCAAATCAAAACTGCATTGATATTCCATCTCAGCCCAGTCAGAATAGCTGTTATAAAACAAACAAAAGTCCCCCAAACCACAACAAAAATAATAACAAGTGTTGGCAAGGATATGGAGGGGGAAATTCCTAAAAATAGAACTACCATATGATCCATCTATACCACTACTGGGCATATATTTTGAAGGCAATGAAGTTAGCATATATAAGAGATACTTACAATCCCATGTTTACTCACGATAGCCATGGTATGGAATCAGTTTAGGTACCTGTCAACAGATGAATGGATAAAGAAAATATGGTATATACACACGATGGAGTATTACTCAGCCATAAAATAAAATGAAATCACATCATTTGTAGGGTAACAGACTAGAGGTCATTATGTTAAGTGAAATAAGATTAATATAACATGTTTTCTCTCATATGTGGAAAGTTAAAAAAAATAAGGCAGGGGTGAGGGGAAGAAATGATGTTCTGAAAATAGAAGAGGAACTAATAGGGAAGGGATCAGGGGGAGGCAGGAGGGAAAAGGAGGATATTAAGGAGGTTGGATTGGAACAATGGTCAGTATATGCAAATGCATGAAATGTAACAGAGAAACCCATTAATCTATGCAATTAATAAGAGTTAATAATTATAATTTAAAAAATTAAAAATAATCACACCAACTTTTCCTCAGAAATCATACAAGTGAGAAGAGAGTAGAGTGAAATAGTTAAAAGTGTTAAAAAGAAAAACCCTACTAACCCTAGAGTTCTGTAACCTGTGAAATTAACTTTCAAAAGTAGAGAAGAAATAAATGACTTCTAAAACAAATAAAAATTGAAGGAATTGAATTGCCAGTTTACCTGATTTACAAAAAATGTTAAAAGCAGTTCTTCAGAGAAAAGCGAAACAGTACACATCAGAAATGCAAATCTATACAAAGAAAAGATGAACATCAGAGAATGAATAAGTAAAATAAAAAACTTCTGTTTCTTAGTCTTAATTGATCCACTAGATCAATTAAATGTTTTCTAAATAATAATAGCAGTAATGTATTCAATTTTCTATGCATATGTATATTCATATATATATATGTTTGTCTATACACAAGTATATATGTATATACATAAGCATATGCTTTTATAAGTGGAGTGAATAACAGCAATAATACAAAGGATAAAAGGAAAAACTTAGACAATACCAGATGCTGCTTAGAATGCTGAGCAACAGGAACTCTCATTCATTGCTGGTGGGAATGCAGAATGGCACAGTGACTTTTAGAAGAAAATTTGGTATTTACCCAAATGAGTTGAAAACTTATGTCCAAACAAAACCCTGCATCAGATGTTTATAAGAGTAAACATACACGTGTGTGTGCGTGTGCGCGCACGTGCACATGCACACACACAGAGTTTTATATGTTTTATATATATCAGTAAAGTTATTGTTTATAGTAGTAAACATTTATTCATAATTGCCAAAACTTGAAAGCAACCATAATTAATGCCTTTCAGTAGGTGAATTAATAAATGATGGTACATCTAGACAATGGAATATTATCGAGCACTAAAAAGGAATGAGTTATTGTTGTGATTTGGATCTTAAATGTCCCCCAGAGGGTCATGTGTTGAAGGTTTGGTTGAAAGCCTGTGGAGTTATTGGAAGGTGGTAGAACTGTTAGGCAATGAGGGCCTTTTGGAGGAATTAGGTCATTGTGGGTGTGCCCTTGAAGGGGATGTTGGGGGCCTGGTTCCCCTTCTCTCTTTTTGCTTTCTAGCTGCCCTGAGGAGAACAGCGTTATTCTCCATATCCTTCCCACCATGATGTTCTGCTTCCCATAGGCCCAAAGCAATGGAGCCAGCTGAAACCTCTGAAAGGACTGAAACCTCTGAAACTGTAAATCAAAATAAACTTTTCCTTCATGTAAATTGTTTATCTCAAGTATTTTGTCACAATGATTTGAAAGCTGACTAATGCAGCTATTAAGCCATGGGAAACTAAATGCCTTCTTCTGAATGAAAGAAACCGATGTGGAAAGGCTACATACTATATGATTCCAACTATATGATGTTCTGGAAAAGGCAAGTGTGGAGACAGTAAAGAGATTACTTATTGCAATGGATTAGGAGGGAGAGAGGAATGCATAGACAGAGCACAGGGGATTTTTAGGGCAGTAAAATTATATCGTGTGATACTATGACTGTAGATACATGTATTATACATTTTTCAGAACCTATAGAATGTGCAAACCAAAAGTGAAGGCTAATATAAATTGTGGACTCTCTTGGTTTGCTGATTGTAACAAATGAACCAATGTGGTGAACATGTCAATAAATGGCTGGGGTGTTGCATATGTAGGGACAGGGGACACATAGGAACTTTCTGTATTTTCTGCTCAATTTTGCTGTGAACCTTAACCTGTTCTAAATAATAGAGTATATTTAAAGTGAAAGAGAAAAAATAAAAACCAGACAAAATGTATAAATTACTCACTAGTAAATATAACATGAGTTATAGCTATGATAATATGCAAATTATAAACCAATTTGATTTATGAATGTATCTTTAAAAATTTCTACCAAACCAAATCCAATTGTAGGTTAATATATAATGACCAAATAGGATTTATAATAGGAATGCAAAAAAAAAATTTCAGTATCAGAAAGTGTATTAATATAATTCTCTACATTAATAGGTCAAAGTGAAAAGGCTTGGTCTTCTCAATAGAAGCTGAAAAATGATATAATTTAGTATTCATTTATAATTTAAAAAAGCTTTTAAGCTGGGACTATAAGGAAATGTCTTCAATGAAGTTAAACCTATCTTCAAGAATTGACAGTAAGCCTTAGACTTAAAAGTGAACTATTGGTCATCTTCAAAACTGACACACTCTCAGAAATGAAGTAACTTCTCAATGCATCTGGTATCTCTTTACCTAGAGACTGACTAAATCCAAATAAACGATATATTTTCAAAACAGCCACATGACCCAGATCACAGTGAACACAAAGTTTTAAGGCACACAGTGCAAACTGCAGCTGTTAAATGACTTGTCTGAGAGGAAACACACGGATTGAGTCATTAGCATATTGGCAGTACAGATGCTTAAAACACATACAAAATAAAGTTAACAAAACTCAAAATATGTGGACTAGTCATTCTCCCTATTAGCAAAATGTTTCTGGCTTAAAAATAAAAACGGGGGAGATCCAAGATGGCGGATTAGAGGAAGCCGCACTTCAGGACAGTTCCGTAGAAAGAATCCAACAAAGCAGATAAATTGCCTTTCATTATATATATATGGACTGAAAATACCGATATCCTGGATGGTTTGATTACCACTACCAGAGAGAGAAAGAGACAAGCTGTCTGCAGCGGCTGGAGCCGCGAGGCTCCTGCAAAAACCGCCTGGGCGGTGCACAGGCCGTGCGAAACAAGGTCAGGGTGAGGAGACCGCGCTACTGCTGCAACCCCAGCCAAACTCACTGCACACTAGCGTGAAACCGGCGATAAAAACCAGCGATAACAGCCGGCGGGATTGGTGCTGGGGAGCCACGGGAGACCGCGGGTCCACACACCAGTTCGAATCCACACTCCGCCTGACGTGACCCTCGGTGTTGCTTCCCGGTGCGATCGGCAAGGATACAGGAGTCTGGGAGTCTGCGGAGCTACTGTTGACTGGAAGGAGAGCGCCGCCATCTTTGAAAGCTGCAGGGGCTGGTCCTGACAAAGGGGAGGAGACTGAGAGCGACTGCCGCATCCACCCAGGGACTCTACAGCTCTCTGAAGACAACACACAATTGGGTGAGACTTGGTTGGTCAGCAGGGGAAGGCGTTTCTGAGGCTGGCACAGCGGCCACAGGGGACTGCAACTGTGGGTGGGCTTGGGGAGGTGGTGCCTTCTGGAAGATCCCCCTTCCCGGCGCCATTCATCTGCTGACACACACGGTCCCCCTGGGCCACTCCTTCACTGAACCGTGCAGCCGCTGGCCTAGGATGCAGCCTTGATTTCACTGACAGGATCACAGACTGTGATCCAATAGCAATTGGTTTGAACTGGAAAGGAAAAAAAGAGGGGGGCTTCCCAGGGCCCGTTTTGTCTGAGACTTGGGGTTTGACTTTTTTTTTTTGTTTCCCTTTCTTTTTATTGGTCTGCTTGATTTTCTGGATTGCAGGGAGGGGTTTTTTTTTTTTGTTGTTGTTGTTGTTGTTGTTTGTATGTTTGTTTGTTTATTTTTTCTTTTTCTTTTTTTGGCTTTGTTTTGTTCTGCTTTTTTTTTTTCCTTCCGCATTGATTGTTAGTGTGTTTATCTGCTTCCGCTCCCTTTTTTCTTTCATTCTTTTACTCCTTCTCACCCTTGTATCTTTTCTTCCTCCTTCATCTTTCATGTTTACATCCTGCCAGTGCATACTAAACAGAGCCAAAAACAAGTTATACGCAAAACTTGGGATTTCTAGAACCGGCGCAATTGAATTGGGTAGCAAAGTGGTGTTATATACAGTTTACTCTCTATTTCCTTGATTCTCTCTCTCCTCTCTCTTACACCAATTCCTACTCTTTATCATTTTTTTTTCTTTTCCAACTTACTATATATATAAATTGATCTTTTTTACCTAATTGTCAACCCCATTCTCTTTCTTCCATCGTCTACTGATACTAAACCACTTCCACTAAACCATTTCAATAGATATCTCTTTTCATACTTTCCAAGAAAGAACAATTCAAGACACTTCCTTCTTCCTAAACATAACACCTCTGTATCCAATACTTGAAGCTATAAAACCCTATCAGAAACGTACAGAGTAAATTGGAAATAATATCTGGGATAACAAAATCTGTACATTGTGACCAAACTTGGATTTTCTGAATAGAAAGTGTTAGGTTTTAAAAGTATAAAGGAATTATAAGGTGATCTGATAGCATTGTACTACAGGAACAACATAAGGCTTTAAGGTAAAATCGAAACAGTCAAGGTCCCACAGTGCAGGAAGAATAGACACACAAGCAACATGAAAAAACAAGGAAAGAAAATGACACAAACAAATCAAGATACCTCATCGGCAGATGTCATGGCAAGCACAGTTGGTCAAATGCCAGAGATGGAATTTAGAAATTACATATGCCAAATGTTTATGGAACTTAAGAATGAACTCAAAAATGAGATGAGGGAGCAGGTACAGGAGGCAAAAGATCATTTTGACAAAGAACTCCAAAAACAAATACAGGAAGTAAAAGATTACTTCAATAGGGAAATAGAGGCTCTAAAGAGAATCCAAACAGAAATTCCAGAAATGAAAGAAGCAATAAACCAAAATAAAAGCTCAATTGAAAACATCTCCAACAGAATAGACCATCTGGAAGATAGAACCTCAGACAATGAAGACAAAATATATGTCTTAGAGAAGAATTTAAACCATACAGCAAAACTTGTTAATAATCATGAACATAACATCCAGGAATTATGGGACAGCATAAAAAGACCAAACTTAAGAGTGATTGGCGTAGAGGAAGGGGCAGAGTTTCAAGCCAAAGGAATGAGTAATCTATTTAATGAAATAATTACAGAAAATTTTCCAAGCTTGAGGAATGAAATGGAAAACCAAGTTCAAGAGGCATACCGAACACCAAACAAACAAAATCTCAACAGAGCCACACCTAGACACATTATAATGAAAATGCCTAATACACTGAGCAAGGAGAGAATACTAAAAGCCACAAGAGAAAGGAAGCAAATTACATATAGGGGGAAACCAATCAGATTATGTTCAGATTTTTCAACCCAGACCTTAAAAGCAAGAAGATCCTGGAATAGCATATTTCAAGCTCTGAAAGAAAAGGGATGTCAACCAAGAATCTTATATCCAGCAAAATTGAGCTTTAGATTCGAAGATGAAATAAAAACCTTCCACGACAAGCAAAAGTTAAAAGATTTCACAACTCGAAAGCCAGCACTTCTGAACATCCTGGGCAACATATTTCATGAAGAAGAAGAGAAAGATGATAACGAAAATCAACAAAGGGAGATATTAAACTAAAGGAAATACCAATCAGAAGAGAAACCAAATCAAGCTAAAGACCATAAGTCAAATAAAAATGGATGGGAATAAAAATCACATCTCAATAATAACCCTGAATGTTAATGGCCTAAACTCGCCAATCAAAAGACACAGATTATCAGAATGGATTAAAAGAAATGACCCAACAATTTGCTGTCTCCAAGAAACACACCTCATAGAAAAAGACATCAACAGACTGAAAGTGAAAGGCTGGGAAAAGTCTTATCACTCACATGGCCGGCGGAAGCAAGCAGGAGTTTCCATTCTCATATCAAATAAGGTAGACTTCAAACCAAAATTAATCAAGAGGGACAAAGATGGATATTTCTTATTACTTAAGGGAACCATCCAACAACAGGATATAACAATCATAAATCTGTATGCCCCAAATAATGGAGCACCTACATTCATCAAACAAACGCTTCTTAAGTTCAAGAGTAAAATAGACCACAACACAGTTATTCTAGGGGACTTCAACACACCTCTCTCACCAATGGATAGATCATCCAAACAAAAGCTAAACAAAGAAACTTTAAGCCTCCTCAAAACAATTAACAATTTAGACCTAACAGACATATATAGAATATTTCATCCCTCAGTAAACGAATACACATTTTTCTCAGCAGCACATGGCTCCTTCTCCAAAATAGACCATATATTATGTCACAAGGCAACTCTCAGCAAATATAAAAAAATAGAGATACTACCCTGCATGCTATCGGACCATAAAGGGATAAAATTGGAAATCAACGACAAAGCAAGGAATAAGAAAAACTACTCCATCAACTGGAAGCTAAACAACATGCTACTGAATGAACAAGGGGTTGAAGAAGACATCAAAGAGGAGATCAAAAAATTCCTAGAGGTAAATGAGAACACAGATACATCATATAGAAATCTCTGGGACACTATGAAGGCAGTAGTAAGAGGAAAATTCATTGCACTGAGTTCATTCCTTAAGAGGAAAAAAAACCAACAAATAAATGACTTAACATCACACCTCAAAGCATTAGAAAAAGAAGAACAGACCAACACCAAGAGCAGTAGAAGACAGGAAATAATTAAAATCAGAGCAGAAATTAATGAAATTGAGACTAAGGAAACCATTCAAAGAATTGACAAAACTAAAAGTTGGTTCTTTGAAAAAATAAACAAAATTGACAGACCCTTAGCAATGCTAACGAAAAGAAGAAGAGAAAAAACTCAAATTACTAACATTCGTGATGAAAAAGGGAATATCACAACAAACACCTCAGATATACAGAATATAATTAGAAATTACTTTCAAAACTTGTACTCTAATAAAATAGAAAATACTGAATGCATTGACAGATTTCTAGAGTCATATGATTTGCCTAAACTGGATGTGGAGGCTATACATAATTTAAATAGATCAATTACAAGCGAAGAAATAGAAGATGTCATCAAAAAGCTACCAACAAGGAAAAGTCCAGGACCTGATGGGTTTACAGCCGAGTTCTATAAGACTTTCAAAGAAGAACTAATACCAATGCTCTTCAAACTATTTCAAGAAATAGAAAAAGAGGGAGCTCTTCCAGACTCTTTCTATGAGGCCAATATTACATTAATTCCAAAGCCTGGCAAAGACACATCCAAAAAAGAAAACTTCAGGCCCATATCTTTAATGAACATAGATGCAAAAATCCTCAACAAAATCCTGGCAAATCGGATACAAAAACATATCAAAAAGATAGTGCACCACGATCAAGTGGGGTTTATCCCGGGGATGCAAGGCTGGTTCAATATTCGGAAATCAATAAACATAATACATCACATCAATAGACTTAAAGACAAAAATCATATGATCATCTCAATTGACGCAGAAAAAGCATTTGACAAAATACAACACCCCTTTATGTTGAAAACACTAGAAAAACTAGGAATATCAGGAACATATCTTAACATAATAAAAGCTATTTATGCAAGGCCCCGAGCTAACATTATCTTAAATGGAGAAAAATTGAAAGCATTCCCTCTAAAAACTGGAACAAGACAGGGATGTCCCCTTTCACCACTGCTATTTAACATAGTACTGGAAACTCTGGCCAGAGCAATTAGACAGACGAAAGAAATTAAAGGGATTAAGATAGGAAAAGAAGAGCTCAAATTAGCACTATTTGCTGATGACATGATAATCTACCTAGAAGACCCAAAAAACTCTACCAGAAAACTTTTACAACTAGTAAACGAATTTGGCAAAGTTGCAGGATACAAAATCAATACACATAAGTCAAAGGCATTTGTGTACATCAGCGACAAAGACTCTGAAAGGGAAATGATGAAAAATACCCCATTTGCAATAGCATCAAAAAAAATAAAATACCTGGGAATCAACCTAACGAAAGAGGTGAAAGACCTGTATAACGAAAATTATGGAACACTAAAGAAAGAAATTATAGATGAACTCAGAAGATGGAAAGACCTACCTTGCTCTTGGATAGGTAGAATTAATATTGTCAAAATGTCCATACTACCAAAAGCATTATACAGATTTAATGCAATTCCTATCAAAATCCCAATGTCATTCTTCAAAGAAATAGAAATAGCAGTCATGAAATTCATCTGGAAAAATAAGAGACCCAGAATAGCCAAAGCAATCCTGAGCAAGAAAAGTGAAGCAGGGGGCATCACCATACCAGACTTTAAATTATACTATAGAGCAATAGTAACAAAAACAGCATGGTATTGGCACCAAAACAGACTGGTGGACAAATGGTACAGAATTGAGGATACAGAGACTAATACATTTAATTACAGCTATCTTATATTAGACAAAGGTGCCAAAAATGTACAGTGGAGAAAGGATAGCCTCTTCAACAAATGGTGCTGGGGAAAACTGGAAATCCATATGCAACAAAATGAAATTAAACCTTTATCTCTCACCATGCACAAAACTCAATTCAAAGTGGATCAAAGACCTAGGAATTAGATCAGAGACAATACACCTAATAGAAGAAAAAGTAAGCTCCAATTTCCAACATGTTGGATTAACCATAAGAAAGCCACTCAAGAATTAATGAATGGGATAGATTTAAACTAAAAAGCTTCTTTTCAGCAAAAGAAACAATCAGTGAAAAAAACATGGGGTTACTAACCATCATACACTTAACCCTTATGGGTATTGGACAATGTATAAAACAAATAAGGTTCAAATCGCTTTGAAATGCAAATCAAAACTACTCTAAGATTTCATACATACAGCCATCAAGAACACAAGCAACAATAAATGTTGGAGAGATGTGGAGAAAAAGGCAAAACTGCTGCAACCGTTATGGAAACATATGGAGATTTCTTGGAAAACTGGGATGGAACCAATGACGATCATCCCACAGCTAGTGCAAATCTCAATGTTTGTAGGAAATAATCAGCATGAATCAACCTAGATCCCTAGTCATGGTATATACCACAATGGAATTTTACTCAGCAATGGCATTTGCAGGTTTAAGTTGACAGAAGTCAGTCTCAAAAATCCAAACCAAACTAAGGAGGCTATCCATTTGATTAAAAATAATCAAGGGAAGGGAGGGTATTAACTTGAATAGAAGATATCACTTAATGCATTTTGAAATTTTACGCTACAAACTGTAAAAAGTACTTTATGCACTTCAATACAAAAAAAAAAAAAAATTACAAACTGGGTGCTTTAATTTCTATTAACCATTTTAACCATCAAAAATGGACAATATTTGACAGATGGCCCACATTATTTCGACGATCATTTTCAGCCCATGGCCACAAGCAACTTTTAGCAGAAGCCAGCAAGGACAGATCCTGCCTTTTTAAAAAATAATATTTGACAGTGACCTTCCCCAGAGCAGGAGCCAGCAAGGACAGATCCTCCAACTCTGCCTTGATTTCAGGCATGCCCAGGACAGTCCCAGGGTCCTACATTAGAGTGACGCCAGGCCCAGGCTCCAGCCAGTCCCACCAACCTCCGCCACAGAGCAGGAGCCAGCAAGGACAGACCCACCAACTCTGCTTGAGTCCAGGTGGGCCCAGGGAAGTCCCGGGATCCTGCATTGGAGTGACGCCAGGCCCAGCAGAACACCACAGGAGCTCAGACTCAACCAGTTCGACCCACACCAACCTGCATGGACCCAGCCCCAGGTAGCATACTTTGAGGGACAATGGCAGGTTCTGATAGCCCAACAATAAGGGGAGGCACAAACAACCTGCAAGGATATTATAAGACTATAGGGAAGAAACTGTAATATCTCAGATCTATACTGCAAGAAAGTAAGGCAAATAGGCAACATGAAAAAACAAGGGAGGAAAGTACCCCAAACAAACCAGGATTCTACAATAACAGAACCCATGCTCAGTGAAGTCAATGAAATGTCAGAGAAGGAGTTCAGAAGGTTCATAATTAAAATGATCTGTGAATCAAAGAATGACCTAAATGAACAAATACAGGCAAAAATTGAACAATACAACAAATATATAAGAGAGCAAATACAGGTAGCAAAAGATTACTTCAAAACAGAGATAGAAACTCTAAAAAAAAAAAAAAAAAAAAAAACCAGAAATCTTTGAAATGAAGGAAACAATTAACCAAACAAAAACACAATTGAAGGCATCACCAACAGACTAGATCAACTGGAAGAAAGAACTTCAGACAATGAAGACAAAGTATATAATCTTGAAAATAAAGTTGACCACACAATGAAGATAGTAAAAAACCATGAACAGAACATCCAAGAAGTATATGACAGCATCAAAAGACCAAATCTAAGAGTAATTGGGATAGAGGAAGGCACAGAGTTTCAAACCAAAAGAATGTACAACCTCTTCAATGAGATAATATCAGAAAATTTCCCAAGCATGAAGAATGAATTGGAAAACCAAATACAAGAGGCCTATAGGACACAAAATGTACAAAATTACAACAGATCTACACCAAGACACATTATAATGAAAATGCCTAGCATACAGAACAAGGATAGAATTTTAAAGGCCGCAAAAGAGGAATCAGATCACATATAGGGGGAGACCAATTTGTATCACAGCAGATTTTTCAACTCAGACACTCAAAGCTAGGAGATCATGGAACAACATATTCCAAACTCTGAAGGAAAAGGGATGCCAACCAAGAATCTTATACCCAGCAAAATTAAGCTTTAGATTTGAGGATGAAATAAAAACCTTCTATTATAAACAAAAGTTAAAAGAATTTACAAGTAGAAAGCCAACACTACAGAACATCCTCGGCAAAATATTCCATGAAGAGGAAAAGAATAACAATGATGAAAATCAACAGAGAGAGGTATTACAATAAAGGAAAAAATAATCAGAAAGAGAAACCATGTCAAGTTAAATACCAAAAATAAACAAAAATGGTTGAGAATACAAAACACATCTCAATAATAACTCTGAATGGTAATGGCCTAAACTCACCAATCAAATGACATAGACTAGTAGATTGGATCAAAAAAACAGACCCAACAATATGCTGCCACTAAAAGACTCATCTCATAGGAAAAGACATCCATAGGCTGAGGGTGAAAGGTTGGGAGAAATCCTACCACTAGCACGGACTGAGGAAACAAGCAGGAATTTCCATCCTCATATCAAATAAAGTTGACTTCAAGCTAAAGTCAATCAAAAGGGATAATGAAGGACACTATATACAGCACAAGGGAACCATACACCAACAAGACTTAACAATTATAAATATATATGCCCCAAACAATGGAGCATCCATGTTCATCAAACAAACTCTCCTCAAGTTTAAGAGTCAAATTGACCACAACACAATAACTCTGGGTGACTTTAACACACCCCTTTCACCACTGGATAGATCTTCCAAACAAAAGCTGAACAAAGAAACTATAGAACTCAAAAATACAATAAACAACTTAGACTTAACTGACTTTTATAGAATATTTCATCCTTCAACAAGCGAATACACTTTCTTCTCAGCAGCACATGGATCCTTCTCTAAAATAGACCATATACTGTGCCACAAAACAACTCTTAGCAAATATAAAAAGTAGGGATACTACCCTGCATTCTGTTAGACCATAATGGAATGAAATTAGAAATCAATGATAAAATAAGAAATAAAAGCTACTCCAACACCTGGAGACTACATAATATGCTACTGAATGAACAATGGGTTGCAGATGACATCAAAGAGGAAATTTAAAAATTCTTAGAAGTGAATGAGAACACAGACACAACATATCGAAATCTCTGGGACACTATGAAGGCAGTTCTAAGAGGAAAGTTCATTGCATTGAGTTCATTCCTCAAAAGAAAAAAAAGTCAACAAATAAATGACTTAAAATTACATCTCAAAGCTCTAGAAAAAGAACAATCCAACACCAAAAGTGGTAGAAGACAGAAAATAATTAAAATCAGAGCTGAAATTAATGAAATGGAAACAAAAGAAACAATTGAAAAAATTGACAAAACAAAATTTGGTTCTTTAAAATATAAATAAAATTGACAGACCCTTAGCCAGGCTAACAAAGAAAAGGAGAGAGAAAACTCAAATTACTAACATATGCAATGAAAAAGGAAATATCACAACAAATACTACAGAAATACAGGAAATAATTCGAGATTATTTTGAAAACTTATATTCCAACAAAATACAAAACACCGAAGTCATTGACAAATTCCTAGAGTCGTATGATCTGCCCAAACTAAAGCAGGATGATATACACAATTTGAACAGACCAATTTCAAACGATGAAACAGAAGATGCCATCAGAAGCCTACCAACCAAGAAAAGGCCAGGACCAGATGGATACACAGCTGAGTTCTACAAGACCTTTAAAAAAGAACTGATACCAATACTCTTCAATTTATTTCAGGAAATAGAAAAAGAGGGAGCACTTTCAAACTCATTCTATGAGGCTAATATCACCCTGATCCCCAAACCAGGCAAAGACACATCAAAAAAAGAAAACTTCAGACCCATATCTTTAATGAACATAGATGCAAAAATTCTCAATGAAATTCTGGCAAAACGGATACAAAAACATATCAAAAATATAATACATCACAATCAAGTGGGGTTCATTCCAGGAATGCAAGGATGGTTCAACATATGGAAATCAATAAATGTAATTCATCACATCAATAGACTCAAAGATAAGAACCATATGATTATCTCAATAGATGCAGAAAAAGCATTTGACAAAATACAGCACCCCTTCATGTTCAAAACACTGGAAAAACTAGGGATAACAGGAACATATCTCAACATCGTAAAAGCTATATATGCTAATCTCCAGGCCAACATTATTCTAAATGGAGAAAAATTGAAAGCATTCCCTCTAAAAACTGGAACAAGACAGGGATGCCCTCTTTCACCACTTCTTAACATAGTAATTGAAATGCTGGCCAGAGCAATAAGACAGATAAAAGAAATTAAAGGGATACAGATAGGTAAAGTTGAACTCAAATTATCATTATTTTCTGACAATATGATTTTATACCTAGAAGACACAAAAAATTCAACCAGAAAACTTCTAGAACTCATAAATGATTTCAGCAAAGTAGCAGGATACAACATCAACACCAATAAATCTAAGGCATTTGTATATATCAGTGACAAATCCTCTGAAAGGGAAATGAGGAAAACTACCCCATTGACAATAGCATCAAAAAAATAAAATACTTGGGAATCAACTTAACCAAAGATGTGAAAGACCTCTATAATGAAAACTACAGAACATTAAAGAAAGAAATTATGGAAGACCTTAGAAAATGGAAAGATCTACCCTGTTCTTGGATAGGCAGAACTAATATTATCAAAATGACCATACTACCAAAAGCACTGTACAGATTTAATGCAATCCCAATCAAAATCTCAATGACATTCCTCATAGAAATAGAAAAAGCAGTCATGAAATTCATCTGGAAAAATAAGAGACCCAGAATAGCTAAAGCAATCCTTAGCAAGAGGAATGAAGCAGGTGGCATCACTATACCAGATCTTAAATTATACTACAGAGCAATAGTAATAAAAACAGCATGGTATTGGCACCAAAATAGGCTGGTAGACCAATGGTACAGAATAGAGGACACAGAGACTAACACTTATAATTTCAGTTATCTTATATTAGACAAAGGCACCAAAAACGTACATTGGAGAAAAGATAGCCTCTTCAACAAATGGTGCTGGGAAAACTGGAAATCCATATGCAACAAAATGAAATTAAACCTCTATCTCTCACCATGCACAAAATTCAACTCAAAGCGGATCAAGGATCTAGGAATTAGACCAGAGACACTACACCTAATAGAAGAAAAAGTAAGCTCTAATCTCCAACATGTTGGATTAGGCCCCAAGTTCCTTAATAAGACGCCTGTAGCACAAGAATTAATATCAAGAATCAATAAATGGGATAGATTCAAATTACAAAGCTTCTTCTCAGCAAAAGAAACAATCAGTGAGGTGAATAGAGAGCCTACTAATTGGGAACAAATCTTTACCACATGCACGTCAGATAGAGCACTAATCTCTAGAATCTATAAAGAATTTAAAAATCTTAACACCAAAAAAACAAATAACCCAATCAATAAATGGGCCAAGGAATTGAACAGACACTTCTCAGAAGAAGATATAAAATCAATCAACAAACACTTGGAAAAAATGTTCAACATCTCTGGCAATTAGAGAAATGCAAATCAAAACTACTCTAAGATTTCATTTCACTCCAGTCAGAATGGCAGCTATTAAAGACACAAACAACAATAAATGTTGGCGACGATGTGGAGAAAAAGGCACGCTCATACATTGTTGGTGGGACTGCAAAATGGTGCAGCCAATATGGAAAGCAGTATGGAGATTGCTTGGAAAACTTGGAATGGAACCACCTTATGACCCAGCTATCCCATTCCTCGGTCTATACCCAAAGGACTTAAAAACAGCATACTACAGGGACACAGCCACATCAAGGTTTATAGCAGTACAATTCACAATAGCTAAACTGTGAAACCAACCTAGATGCCCTTCAGTTGATCAATGGATAAGGAAAATGTGGTATATATACACACAATGGAGTATTACTCAGCAATAAGAGAGAATAAAATCATGACATTTGCAGGTAAATAGATGAAATTGGAGAATACGATGCTAAGTAAAGCTAGCCAATCCCCAAAAGCCAAATGCCAAGTAATTTTTCTGATATAAAGAGGCTGATTCACAGTGGGGTTGGGACGGGGAGCATAGGAGGATTAGAGGAACAGTAGAATGGCCAATGGGGAGGGAAGGGATGGGAGAGGGCAAAAGGGTGAAGAAAATAAAAAAGATGGTAGAATGAGATGGATATCATTACCCTAAGTACATGTATAAAGTCACGAATGGTGTGAATATACTTTGCATACAACCAGAGATATGTAAAAATGTGCTCTATGAGTATAATATGAAATGTATTACATTCTGCTGTCATTGCTAACAACTTAGAATAAAAAATAAATTTGAAAAAAATATTTGAGTAAAGTTTTACAGACTAAACTCTTTAGAAAGTAGCCCTTATTTACAACCCATTCTCTTAAAACAACAACAACAACAACAACACAATAAAAACAAACACAAAACTTTAGTACTGGGCATTGAACCCAGGACCTCAAGCATGCTAAGCAAGCCCTCTACTGCTGAGCTACGTCCTCAGCCCTCACATTCTCTTAAAGGATATAAAATGCATTTATAAATTTTATAAATTTAATTTTTTCCAAAGCTTTAAACAATGCTTATTGTTATGAGCAAAATCTTTCCATTACTGACAAAACTTATAAATCCAATAAATTAAAACTGTAAGTAGAGTGTAGCTCACATTATTGAAACATTCCAATATTATTGATTTACAGATTTGGTCAAATTATCTTATGTATTTCAAAATGAAGCCCTAATTCTAAAACAAATACATATTAGTGTATATAGTTACTATATACATATAATTAACACATACATATAGTTGCTATATAATGAGGACTTCAAGTAAAACCTTTGGGGTTCACTTCTCCTGGGTTCAAGTTACAAGTTACCTAGTTCTTTATCTGATTTAAGTCTACAACCTTCCAGTGAGGTTGCTGATGGCTCTATTCAACTGATCTCTTAACTGCTTGATTGAATTCTGTTTTCTTTACATATTCTTTTTCCCCAGTTGTACATAAAATCTTATAGATATTTAAAGGATATCTGCCTATCTCTCATACCTTGGGCTCTGAGGTCAAAATATCAAAGTCACACAAATGAGAGTCTGCCTAGAGAAGCAGAAAGAATCAAAGGAGTGTTTAATAAAATGTCTGGATATAAGATATTTGTAGAATCTCTACACCAGCCATTAAGAAATATAAAAGCAAAGGCAATGAAAACCATAAAATACCAGGAATAAATCTATAAAGAAATGGGCAAAACATATACAAAGAACGCTGGGAACTCTATTCTAGGACATAAGGTAGGGAGGCTTAGCACTATAAAGCGATGATTCCCAAGCCACATTTTTATGAAATCTGAAAAACAATTTTCAAATGCATGAAAATTTTTTCAAATGAATAAAAAAAATGAAGTGGAACTTAATTTATCCAATATCAAAGTATTTTATTGTACTATAGTAATTAATGTGTTATGAGCTCCTAAGGAGATCAACTGAGCAGAATAGAAACTCTTCAAACTAATAAGTCCATGGATATTTATTTTGTAATGAAATTGGCATTTCTAACCAGAGAAAAAAATGTGCACTATCCAATAAATAGTTTTGGAAAAATACAGATATGTTATTTACACTACAGTTAACTCCAAGTGAATTAAAAACTTCAACTTGAAAAAACAAAATTCTCAAGAGTATTAAAAGGAAAGATGAGGAAATATATCATTAGGGTGAGATCTTTCTAAGAAACACATAAAACCTAGAATACATAAGGGAAAAAATATTTTCCCATAAAAATGTAAATTTCTCAATAAGAGAGTATTTTAAAAGTTTAAAATATAACACAAATAATAGACCTGAAAAAAACTATTTGCCATGTATATAAATCATAATTTATGTCCACAAAATCAGACATCCTATCCATGAATACAAAAAGATGAACAATTCAGTGGAAAAATGGAAATAGAATATGAACAGACTATTAAAAACAGGGGAAGAAAAGGGGCAGGAGTCCACAAACATGAAAAGATGATCAGCCTGTACTCTAATGAGGGAAAAACAAATAAAAACAGTTGAGCTATCAATTTAACTCAGTACATTGGAAAAAACTTGTAACTTAATGTTTCAGCATTAGCAAGTCTGGGGAATGAGTGTCCTAAGACAGTCTTGGTAGGAATGTAAATTGAAAATATGTTTCTGGCGGTGTCTGTCTAAATTTAAAATAGATCATAGACTCAGAGTTTTCAGTTTTAGGAACTTCTACATTGAAGAAATATTTGAGCATGTAAACAGAAGCGTTAAAAATATTCTATTGCATCACACTGGTAAAAAGTTAAATAATATTTAAATGTCCATTGTAGAAATGTGGTTGAATAAATTATGAACTATTTTGGAAAAATGTGTCCTTAAGAAAAAGAAAAACACACGTTCAATCAAAAAATGTTATTGGATAACATATATATTACAAACTCATTAAAATGTGAACAACCCCCCAAATATATGTCCATACATTTCTGTCAACATATGGATAAAGGTCCAAATGATTACAGACCAAAGTATTGACTCTGGGTCATATTTGGGAGGGAAGCTGGGTGGTAATATTGGATAAGAGGGTTTTTTTAAAATAGTTATCTGGCTCCTTTACTTCAAAGTTTTTCAGCCATGATAGCTTTTGGCTAAATAATTTAATAAAATAAAATCCATACTTTTCTTGACTTTTCTCCTCTTTACCCTTAGCAGTAATAGACAAGAGGGAAGATGCAATGTTTCAAATGTATTCCCATCTTAGACATTCTCAATTTGGGGATTTTTGTGCTTTGGTTTAGTCATTCAGAGATTTGTCATTCTTTTCTTCTGTAAACAGTGTGTTAACTGAGCAGAACAGGTTGACACTGATTCATCACAGCTAGCCCCACCACCCCCACACTCTGGAGGAAAATCTAGGCAGGTCCATTACTTTACTGACCACAGTGTGTTGGGGAGGGGGATCCTAAGTCTCCTGTGTCGTAATCATAGCCTCAGTCCAGTAATTAATTGTCCAGTCCTACATAATAATCAAACTTTGAACTTGTGCAATGTTAAATCAAGTCTCTTTCCCTCATTGAGTCCTGCTTTAGACTGGCCCTTCAGAGTAGAAGGGAGATGATTGTCCCTTTTTACCTGCCTAGTATTTCTCTTCCTGTCCCAGCTTACTGTCTGGGTCCCAAGCAGCAGGAAGAAAGGCTAGGAAAGTTCTTTTTTGACTCCTGCTGTCATAAGCTGACAACCTCACAGTGGAGATTAAATTCCAACACATGAACTCTTGGGGTATACATTCAAACCATATTCACATCATAACAATGATTAAACAAAAACAAAGCAAAACTAACAGAAACAAATTTTGCTATGTCCTGCTTAGAAGGTGGAATAAAGAAGGGGACCCAATATCATCTTGCTCCTTCATGTTTTACCAATTGTGTTCTAGTTGTCCAAATGAAAACAGAGAATTATTTATCATTGATTTCTTATACTTGAAAATGAGTTAAATATGGGCTGAGAAAGGGTTTAAAGAAGACTAGATAAGTTTGATACCTTAAAGAAGTCTGGATAAACAGATGTACATGAGGTCACTTAGTATATTTTCTGAAGTAGCGATTCTTAAAGGTCAATGTTGCATTAGTCAATTTTCTTTTGCCATAACAAAATACTCAAGATTGGAGACTTTATAAAGAAAAGAGGGTTATCTAGACTTACCATTTGGAATCTGAAAGTTCAAAATTAGAGGCCCCTGCTATTTGGCCTCTGGCAACGACCCCCTTGGCTATATCACATTATGGGAGAGGGCATTGCCGCAGCGACATGTGTGAGATGGAGAGAGCAGTCACAACGCAAGATAGGAAGCCAAAGAGATGCAGGGGGCAGGCTTGGTCTTTTTATAACAACTTGATCTCAGTGAACCAGCCAGAGTCCTGCAAAAACTCCATTAATCTTTTCTGAGGGTGAAGCCCCCAGTGGCCTAATTATATCTTCTTAAAGTTTCCACCACCTCTCAACATCAATACCCTATGGTCAAGTTTCCAGCACATTGAACCCTTTAGGGACACACTCAGTCCACATCCAAATCATAGCAAATGTGCAACAGAATCACCCAGAGGAATAACAGAGGTGGCTGAGTCCCACCTCCAAAGTTTCAGATTAAGAAGCTCTGGGTGGAGCCTGGGAATTTGCATATCTCACAAGTTCCCAGCTGATGCTGATGCCACTGGCCCAGGGTTCCCACTTGCAGAACCACTGGTCTAGACGGAGGATAATTCTAGGAGTCATCAACATAAAGATAATGTTTAAATCCGTGGGACTAGATGAGATTGCCTAATGAGGCTGTTCAGAGAAATAATAAAGGGGAGAGAAAGAGAAGAAAGGCTAAGTAGAGGCAGGATCAGAGGAGTAGAAAGAAATCCAAGAGAGTGTGGGGTTTCAAAAGACAGGGGAATTGAGGCTTCCCAGTCGATATTGATTAATTGTGACAAATACTGTTGAGAAATAGAATCAATAAGAAAGCAGTGGGCTGGGGTTGTGGCTCAGCGGCAGAGCACTCGCCTCGCACGTGCACGGCCTGGGTTCGATCCTCAGCACCATGTAAACATAAATGCATTGCATTGTGTACAACTAAAGTAAATAAATAAATATTAAAAAAAAGAAAGCAGTGATGTCCACAATCTATCAGTATCAGAAACTTGATCAAGAGCAATCATTTTTACAAATGTCTCACTATTTTTTTCCCCAAAACACCATCAAATGAGTACTGTTGTCTTCATTTCATAATAAAGACAACTGAGGTTCAGAGAGTTTATATGGGTTGTTAGGGCAGCAGAGGCCCACAACCCAGACTTCTTTCCACTGACATCTGGGGAAATGTGAAGTTTGCTACATCCTCCACTTGCTCCAGAAATCTGCAGTGGGCCCACTGCAGGTGAGAGGTCCAGGCAGCCATTCTGCTCATTCCTCCCAGTATCCAGGGTGCTGTGGCTGCCCCAACACTGCCCAGTGACTCTCCTTTTCCTTGATGTTTATCTGCCTTCCTGGTCAGGTCCTCATGCCTTCAACTTTTTCATTTGCATCCTGTACCCAACACCAGCCTGGGCCTCATTCCTTCTCAATGGCATAAACTCTTTGATCAAATGGTAACAGGTAAAAGTGGGTGCTAATTGGCATTGTGCAGTAGAGGTTTTTCTGTTTCGGTTTTGTAGTGCTGGGGATCCAGCCCAGGGCCTTGCACATGCTGGGCAAGCACTCTACCACTGAGCTACATCCCTGACCCCTGCAGTAAAGGTTTAACATCCGTCTTTCTGATTTGTAGTGTTTGGTGGTTTCAAGTCACCAGTGTTGATTTCAAGCCATCAGTGTGATGTGATGTGACCATGGAGTTGGGAAGAGATGCACACAGCTGGCTCTCACGAGCTGCTGTGAGCCGCTTCCAGCACTCCACTGGAATGATTTAAAACGTTGATTTTCATGTAGCATATTTCCATTCTGAACAGGGCCTTCTGGAGACAATGTCTTAACCACAAGTTGTGGGAACTTCAGGCCCTCTGCTCAGCCAAGGGGGAGGAGACACTAGGAACAGGAGGCCAGTGTGCAGAGAAACGGTCACCTGCTTCCTCCACATCCCATCTAACTCAGAAGCAGTGAGGACGGCAACTTAAAAGCTGGCATTCATTCTGGTTTCCAGGGCTCGAGAATGTTCTTTTATGGGGATTACAGGCTTGTTCTTCTTTGGTGTCAGCAGGCGTTTATGATAGCTGTAGCAGGAATGAGAATTTAGGTCTGGAATAAGCTTTTCTGTTTCTTGCCAGCCTGCGAAGGTTTACAGTGGAGCCCAGACATGTCTTGTTCGCGCCCATGTGAGACTCTGTTCCGGAATCAGAGGAGGAGGCCACATTCTCACACAGGCAGGGACAGCTGCTGAGGGGTCAGTCCTGAGCAGAAGGGATTTTTACTTCTGCATGTAATTTCCATTTGCTCTTATTCTTTTATTCCTAGAAGCACAGGCCACAGAATGTGTCTCCAGGGAATTAAGTATGTGATATTACCGTGGATGGTGTTGTAATAATATTACCTCATACTACCTAGTGGGGAGGGGATTGAGTTGGGGCAGGGAGCGGGGAGGACCAGGGGCCTTGTTGGGAAGAGGAGGTGAGCAGTAAGAGCTAGAATTTGGCACTGATGTGGAAGTTGGGAGAACATGGCTGGGAGATTGGTTGAAAACTCACAGATTTCATTGCAATCTGATTTTATGTCTCTGCTTTGCAAGTGGATACGGTTAATTAAGGAATAAACTTTTCAAGGCTCAAGATGGTTTTTTCAACTTGGTAAAGAGAGAAGTCTGAGGAAGACTTATGTTTCACTGCTTTTTAGAAGGAGCAATGGTATAGTCAGGTTCTAGCCCCTGAAGATACCTGGAAGTATCATGGCACTGGGCAAAGAGGCTTCTAGAAAGGAGGCTGTGGTTGATTTTATACCAGCTACCCAATGCAGTGCTTCCCTGTCTGGGCAACTTTTCATTTACAGGACTGTTTTATTATGTATAAATTACACATTAAGGTCCATGAACTGCCAGAGATACTCCTAGGATCATACTTGAAAACCACATGTTTTTTCCAATGCTCTCAGGTGCAAATTCACTCACACACACATGCATGCAAATGCATCAAAATAACACTAATATTTATAATAATACTTTGCAATTCTCACTGCCTTTCATCTGTAGATCTCCAGGTACTTTGCAAGCATTCATTAATTCTCCCAACATTCCTCTGAGGAAGGTAAATATTATTATCCTCCCCTTTACAGATGAAGCAATTGAGTCAGATAAGTGATTTGCCTGCAGCCAGTGAGAGAGTGTGGGTGGCGGGCTGAGATTCTGAGCTCAGAGTTCCTAGAGATGTGCATTAGGAAGACACCCAGCAGCCCAAACACGGAGGGTGCTAAGGCCTGTAGCATGTTGGGCTGTTGTCGAGGGGTACCTTTTCCTGTTAGATCTATCACCATGGTAATAATTGCTATGACTTATTAAGCATCTATTATGTCTTGGGTGCTTTACAAGTATATATTATTTCCTTTTTTTATGTTGAAACTGGAATTATCCTTGTGGTCTGAGGGTGTTGCAGGGGGGACTGAAATGTACAGAGATGTAGCATCCTGTCCAAGATCACATAGCTAATAAGTGCTTGGGCTGGAACTCAAACCCAGATCCATCTGCCTCCCAAGACTGTGTGTGTCCTTTTCCCAGCTCATACCTCATGCTCATTTGAAAATTGCAGGGAGGCGCCTTTCTACCCATTCACATTTTTTTCCTTTAGACTTTGAACCCTTATTTATCCTAGATGTCTACCATCCATTTCTTTGCCTTTGTCAAAATTTAGAGACTGATAAAGCATGTCGGATCAGGGCAGACAAGTTCTAAGCATAAGAAAAGGGAACCATTACATTTAGAAGTATGTATGCTAAGTCAGGAGCAAAAACTTTAATTATCATCGTTTTTCTTCACTTCATGTTATTTCTGGTGAGTGTGTCAGCATGGCACCTTTAAAGAGAACAAAGAAACAGCCACAAAGAGAGAATTTGGATTCTCCTGGGGTAGATATCTCTCCAGGTGCACTGTCAGAGAGTCAAAGGAAGATCCAAAGGACTGAGAGTACAAGATGAGCTTTGCTTTCTTCTATCCTTCAGATTCCTCAGAGTGTTTTCAGGAGCTGGACTGAGTTCTCACTTTCACAATTCAGCTTTCAGTCAAAGTGGTGTGTCTCAGGCTGGGAGAAGCCATGCGATCTATGGAGCTGCCAGAGTGTCACTGGAAAGATCTGGGAGTGTGTAGAATTGCTGAAGTGGGAAGAACTGGGGACAGGGTGCACCTCAGACATACAGCAGGGCAGCCTACTGGATGAGCAGGAGGTGGTCTGGCTGAGCCTCTGCAGTGGCTCCTGGAGCTGGTTCACAAGGATGAGCCATAGGCTGCTAGTGTCTGACTGGAGGGGTAGGGAGGGGGCGCAGGTAGAAGCCCCCAAGATTCAGCCAGTGAAACCAGAATAGATAGAATCTGCACCCTTTAAAATTAGACTAAGAAGTTGGCTTTGTAGTTTGGTTCATTTTGTGAGTGAGATAAGAAAAACCAAGTTTTAATCACAACTTATTTGACACTGTGTTTTTCTTGGAGAAGTGACTGGCTTATAAAAATTAGTGCTTATACAAGAATCTGAACCCAGCTGACTTGTCTGTTTTGTTGGAATTCTTTTGTAATTAGTTTAGTTGTAATCCTAGTGCTGTTTCCCAGCCACCTCCTCTCCTTACACCATCTACACACAGTTCCTACCACATTGTTGCCATATGCTTAAAAGCAAGACTTTAAAGACTGGATTACATTGGGTGTGGTGGTATGTGCCTTTAGTCCCAGCAACTTGGGAGGCTGAGGCAGGATTGCTTGAGTCCAGGAGTTTGAAGCAACATACTTTAGCCCATTTCAAAAGCAAAAGGACAATTGATTACAAATAGTTTCTCTTGGTTTAGTTCAGATTCCACATACTTGGTGTGTGTGTGTGTGCACACACTCCTGCACACAGATGGGTGCATACCGGGCTAGAAGCACAGCAGCAAAGAGAGAATATGTGTTGTGTGTGTGAAATAGTCTTGTGTTTATGGTAGGGTGACTAATCATCCTTGTTTGCTGGGACTGAGGTCTCTCTTGGGCCTACAGAACTTTCAGTGCTAACCTCCGGAAAAGCCCAAGCAAACCAGGGCAAGTTGATTACCCTAGTTCATGAGGATGTTCAACTACAAGAGATAAAACCCAAGCTTTTAAGGCATCAAGTTAAAACACACCAAACCAAACTTCTCAAGATACAAATGTAAGACCACCCTCCACCCTTCCCCATGGGATAAATTAGCGCTACACAATTGACAAGTAGCCATAAATATCGGAAAGCCTTTAGCAGCAATCCAAAATTATTTTTTTTCTTTATCTTCAAAGCCACCGAATAAGTATTTTTCTGGGTTTTGTTTGTTTGTTGTGTGTGTGTGTGTGTGTGTGTGTGTGTGTGTGTGTGAATGAAGAGAGAAGAAGAAAAAATTCTTCCAGTGTTTATTCTGTCAGCCCACATAAACACACTTTTGAAAAGTACTAAGAGGAGCGAGTGCTGGTAATGGGACCATAGTGGCAGGTGGCCTGCACCCCCTCTGAATGAATGAATGCAGGGGTCTCCACCGAGCCGGAGCCCAGGGGAAGCTCAGAGACCCAAGGTGCTCCCATGCCACGCTTACCACATAACCATTACAGAGCAGAAATCTCTGCTAATCCTCTCCTATAGGACAGCGGGGAGTGTTAGCATTTTTGGACTGCTTCACATTCCTTCTTGCCTACTTTTGAGAACATACTACATTTTAAAACTTGTTGGTTTCTTTCATGTTTTATTTGACCCTATGTAATTGCATTCCTGAAGGAATAACAGGCCCCCCTAGTGATTTACACCCTGTATTAAATGTCACTTTTGAAGAGACACAGTTAACAGTTTGGTTTAACCTCCCGCCTTCCCTTTCTCTATTAGCTCAAAACTGAATTTGAGCTCCAGCTCTAAGGACTCTGAGGGCAGGATGAAAAGATAAAAAAGGAGCTGGAGCAGCAGCAACAGCAGAAGGGAGACTCTGCTCTTGCACTTCTTACGCTTTCCCCTGTGGAGCCAATCACTGGTTCAGAAAAGAAAGACATCCCTTTCCTACCTACTGTTCACTGCTGTCCCCAAGCAGTCGTTTGGATGGCAAATCAGAACCTCATCTTGGACTCACTCAGTTCTATTTTATATTACCAGCCATCGCCCAGGCCCTGGGGACCCAGCAGTTCGCATAAACCATAGTTTCACCTCAGCCAGCAGTACCTTGTGAGTAGTGGGTTTGATAAAGCCATGGGGGCAGGGGGCATGGGAGATATCTTAGTAATTTACCTTATTTCATTTATACATACATATATATGTGTATATATATATATATATATATACATACATATATATGTCTGTTATGTTATTGTTGGTTGAAAATATTTCATTTACCCTTGTAATTTCACTTAAATTATATTTAACAACTGCTTAATCATCTGTTGTGAAATAATTATTCAGAGAACCTTTAAATAAATCTTGATACATGGCATATTCCATACGATTGTGTGTGTGTGTGTGTATGTTTAAAATCTAGAAGTAAATATATCACACGAGATCATCTGACAGGTAAGTTAAGTAGTCATTATTATTTCCAGAACTTCACATAAAAATATGAGACAAAAAGAGACTGTGTTATAAACAATTGTCTATGCAGAACACAAACTACATTCATCCTCTGCTCTGTTCCACTCTTCCCCACTTCTTACTCTCTCACTTTGTCCCCAGTGACCATTCTAGGCTTGATTGTAAATGACTGCAACTTGATACTAGGGAGAGAATGAAGTAGGAAGCAAAGACAGCTATGCTCAATTCTCTGCTAATATGAAGATGTGACCTAGTTTGATCATATCAGCACTGCAGACCTTAATCCTCAACTCCCACTCTAAGGCCACTTAACAGCCATTAGCTAAGTCCTTTAACCTACAAGGAAAAAAAAAATCACAGTGACTTATGAGATCAGAAGTTGGACTCTTTTGGACTATATTTATCTTGATTTTATTTCCTAAATTATGTAGTTTATAAAATAGATAAAATAATGAAGAAATGGGGGCCAAAGGTAAAATGAGGGTAGTAGAAACAAGACAACATCAGAGAAATGAGCTGCCATGAAAGACATTAGCCAGCTGTAAAGTAAAACAATCATCTGTCATTGCCACTACTGCCATCTAGCTACTGTTAAAATGGTGTATGTATATATATTTTAAAAAAAGAATTATTTTTTTTTGGTACTAGAATTTCAACCCAGGGGCACCTAACCACTAAGCCACATTCCCAGCTCTTTTTTAATTTTTTTTTTTTTCTTTTTAGATAGGATCTCACTAAATTGCTTAGGACCTTGCTTAGTTGATGAGGTTGGCTTCAAACTTGCAATCCTCCTGCCTCAGCCTCCCAAGTCTCTGGGATGACAGGCGTGTACCACCATACCCAGCCAAAACTGTATATTTAAAGAATACAATTATTGAGTGCTGTTTCTATTAAAAACCATCAAGAATGGGCCGGGTGTGGTGGTGCACACCTATCATCCCAGTGGCTCAGGAAGCTGAGGCAGGAGGATTGTGAGTTCAAAGCCAACCTCAGCAACTTTGCAAGGCCCTAAGCAACTTACAGAGACCCAGTCTATAAATAAAATATATTTTTAAAAAAGGCTAGGGATGTGGCTCAGTGGTCAAGTGCCCCTGGGTTCAATCTCTTGTACTAAAAAAAGAAAAAGAAAAGAATGGACAATTATAGCTTGTACCACATTCCAAGTGATGCATATTTTCTAGTTGCCAAATCCTGTAGAGATAAGTCCTATCTTCCAGAAATTAAAAAAGAAAAAATTTACAGCCCATTTTCCATTCACAATAGACAGCCTTTACACTTGCTTTTATTTATCATTTCCCTTAGTGTGTTACTGCTATTGTACTATGGTAATTTTCATTATTATTTTTATTGTCATAACTCCAATTACTATGGTATAACACTATGATAATAAAAAGTGTATGGGCCAAGTATATTGTAAAAACCTTGTTTTATAATACTGCAGAAATAACCTCAGACAATGATTTCAGTCTTTCCTTATTTGAATCACATCAACATAGAAAAAGATCATGATAGTTTTTCTTGTTATCATATATACTTACAGAACATTCTCTCCAGAACAAGATGTGCTGTTTTTTTTTTAATGACACTCAAATTTTCACAAGGAAAAAGTCCAGTCCTAACCATATTGTGAATGTATCCTCTAAGAATCCATCACATGGAAACTTAAGAGAATGTGTATCTAGTGCCAATGATTTCCTGGCCAGTCTTTGAAATTTTCTGATCTCAAAAATTACATTCTAATTAGTGTCATGCATAACTAACTCTCAGGTTTCAATATGTGTTGAATTTCCCAAGAGACTGGGATTGTGAACTGTAGAGGTGTAGAGATCTGGACTCAAATCCTGTCATACCTGTCTGTGGGGCAGCTTACTTCACCTCTCGTAGTTTTAGTTGTCTTACAGTAAAAATGGGGCTCATATGGGAACTGCAACTCATAAAGTTGTTGTGGGGATTAAATGAGATAATGTGTGTTAAAAGGTTAATATAGTACCTGTGGGGTGTGCATGTGTAGAGTGAGCACTGAAAAAAGTATCAGTAATTGATTATAAACACCATTTTCCTGCCTTAAACTTTATTGTACTTTTGGGGAAAACCTTTGTACCTCATTTGGTGATTTATTTTGTGATATTGTAGGACTATTAATCAATGCCAGTGTTTCATTTTCTTGACCCTGGATAGCTGGGGCAGAAATAAAAAGCCATATTAAATGCTCCAGGCCAGTTTGATATTTGATATTTAGAGTAAACTTATTGCTTTCAAGATGAATACACATTTATTTCCATTCTGAAATGCTAGATTATCATATGATGGATTTTTAAAAATATTTTTTAGTTGTAGATGGACACAATATCTTGTTTGTTTATTTATCTTTATGTGGTGCTGAGGATCAAACCAGGTCCTCACACATGCTAGGTGAGCACGCTACCACTGAGCCACAACTCCAGCCCCATATGATGGATTTTCGTAAAGTGATTTTTTTTAAAGGACAAGATTAGCAGTTTGCAAAACTGGCATTTTTATCTCATTGCTGTTTCAATTTGTATCTGATTGTGGTTGAGCATCATTTATTTTATCTGGCAAGAAAGGTTGCTCTTCCATGAAAAATCTGTTACCATCCTTCTCTCTTTTTATTGGATATTTTGTTCTTTTCAATATTATTTAATGATTTACTTTAATGTATTTAATTAGCATTACTATTATTCTAATACACTTTATAGTTTCATGTTTATATAATTTTAAATATTTTATTATTAATAATTATTTAATATTATTTTATTATTGTTATTTACATGAATTCTTTACATATATATAATACTTATTAGATAATCATATATATAAGAATGCATCAGATTTTATATAAAATCTATCTTATAAAAATAATAATGCACAGAAACAAAAGAAGAAAATATTTTTGTATAGTTCCCACAACTAAGAACATTTTTTAGTTCTATATATTTTTAAAAAATGTTATTAATACATACTAATTTTACATACTTATGAGGTTCAGTGTGATGTTTCTGTACATGCATATAGCATTCATTGACCAAATCCAACCTTTCTTTTTCTAATCTCCCTGGCAACACTCATCCCAATCTCTAGTAGTCACTTTCTACTTTCAAGTGAACATCTTTTAGCTTCCACATATGAGAGAGAACATGTGGTGGTTGTTTTTCTGAGCCTGACTTATTTCACTTAATGGCTGCAGTTCCTTCTATTTTGCTGCAAATGGTAGGCTTTTGTTCTTCTTTATGGCTGAATTATGCTCCTTTGTGTGTGTGTGTATATCCCCACATTTTATTTAACCATTCATCTGTTGATAGGCACCTAGGCTGAGTCTATCTTACACAATTAGACACCTTTTGTTTACATATTTTTATTTGTTTTGTTTTTGAGACAGGGTCTCACTATATTGCCCAGGCTGGCCTTGGACTCATAATCCTCTAGCCTTAGCCTCCTGACTGGCTGGGATTGCTCTAGGAACATTTTAATGGCTATCCTTTTTAGTCCTTTTCCTATGTAAATATGTGTGTGGATTTTACAAAAAATACTACATTACAAATGTTTTATAATCTGATATTGTCCTTACCTATGTGTCTTACACATTTCTATATGTTGCTAAATATTTAGCTATAATATAATTTTAGTTTCTGGGTAGAATTCCATGATATTGCTATATCATAATATATTTAATAATCTCTTTTAAAACAATTTGGCAAGTATTTTAAAAGCTACTTGGTACAAGTATAATCTCTAACTTCATATTTACCTTTCCTGATGGACTTCTGTCTTTTAAGCCTTTCTGTTCTGACTGCAGTTCACAATAAGAAGTACAGAGTAATCCTGACTCCACAGTGATCTGTGCATGCGACATCCACGCATGACACACCTGTGAGTGGGAAAAATGTTGAAACAAAACTCACTCTAATAATTTCTCATCTTTCCTTTTTCATATCACATTTAAAAGAAATTCTGGGGGCTGGGGTTGTGGCTCAGCAGTAGAGCACTCGCCTAGCACATGCATGGCCCGGATTCGATCCTCAGCACCATGTAAAAATAAAGGCATTGTGTACAACTAAAACAAATAAATAAATATTTTAAAAAATAAATAAACAAAAGAAATTCTGGTCACACTCCACTAAATTCCCCCCCCCCCATAAATGATCTTTTACCCTTATTTTGAACATCATGATTTAAGTCGGGGTCCTAGGGAATGGGACTGTGCTTGGCACGAGGGAGCACGAATGTGCCTGCTGTCAAGTCATTGTCTACACCCAAGATACCTGCTTCAAGCAGTGTGCTTGGCGCAAAGTCGACTTTAATGACTCTGGAGTCAGACAGTGTGGGTTTAAATGCTGGCTTTGCCACATACTAGTTGGTGACCATAGGCAAGTTACTTAATCCGTGATGTGCCTCATTTTCCTCACCTGTAAAATGAAGATAATAATAGTACTTAACTCACAGAATTATTATGAAGATTAAATGAATTAATTTTTTAAAAAAATACCTAAAGCAGTACCTGCTACATAACAAACAAAATGTTTTTTTTCTTTTTTTTTTTTTTTTACATAAACAAGTAGGACTTTCCTGGCAGTCAAATGGTTATATCAAAGGGTATATAAAAACATAAGTCTTCTGAACCTTATTGGTAAATGACACTCATTACTCTTTCTCCAACCACTGAAAATAAGTCAAGCCCACTTTTATTCCTACCAGCAGCAATAAACCTAGACAGGTGATGTCCTCAGGTGTTCACTGCTCATCTGTTACCTGAGGCTGTGTGATGTGAGAGGTGTGGCTTTCTCAGGTAGTGAGAGAAGGGAGACAGCAGACAGTTGCTCACAGACAGCATTCACAGGATGTCCACTCACACTTGACCGAACCCTCTGGTAGAACCAGGGTCGTCGTGAAACCCCAGGGATGCTCTGTGGAGTGGGTGGGAGGATCTTAGCATGTGCTTGGGGAGTGAGCAGAATGTTAAGACGACTCTCAGGCAAATTCACTTCTCCAGACCATCCCTCTCTTAACGTCACTGTAGTCACCCTTGCCACCCTGCCACATACTCTAGCCCTGTCTCAAATCTATAAGAAAATGTCTAAATCCCATATAGTGGGTGTCAAGCATGTTTTCCTGATAGATGGGTTGCTTTATGAAAGTTGGTGTCACCTGAACTACTCTCTCTCTCTCTCTCTCTCTCTCTCTCTCTCTCTCTCAAACACACAGCCATAACTTTTTTTTTTTTTTTTTCACCATTGGGGAAATGCATATCCATCTCAAGTTCCAACTTTTTTTTTTTTCACCTTTGGGGAAATGCATATCCATCTCAAGTTCCAACTTGTCTACAAATTATTCCCTGACATCTCCAACCCAGGTGGATCTCTCCTTCCTCTGACCTCCCACAGCAGCTCTAGGTAGAGCCATAGCATTTAATACTTAATTATATGCTGTCTGGTTCTAGAATTGGTGCAGGTGTTAGTGGTATCCCCCAAACATACTGTAAGTTCTTTGAAATCAATCATCATATCGTATTTCTTTTGGATCCCTCACTGGCTTGGCACATTGTAGGTCTTTAGTAAAAAGTCAAAGATCAATTGATTGACACAAGTACAAGCTGCATGATATTGCATTGAAACAAAATTATATTAAGGAAGATAAGTTTTCCAAACGTTATAACTTTCACAAACTAATTCCAAAATGGAGAAAATATTAAAGTATTGAAAGATCAAATAATTACTAAAATAAAATATGGGTGAATGTCTTTATAACCATAAAACAAATGAATTAACTTCCACCTTTCCAAGCAGTATACAAGCAGAGAAACCCACAAGAAGAAAAGGTAGATACATTCAATAATAAAAAAAGTTTAAACTTCTCTGTGGCAAAGACTTTTTTAAATTTATGAGGAACTTGTACAAATCAAGAAGATGATAAAAAAAAAAACCCTCCCCTCAACCAAAATTGCAAAGGGTAGAAACTGACTGTATTTTTTTCTTCCTGGACTTTGTTCTTCACTCATCTATGAAGAATCTTGTGCCTCTACTGAGGATCTTGATCTTGCTTCTCTTCAAATTCGGTCTCCCTAGGTATATCTTCATCTTTTTCCCCACCTCTCTCAAGGGTCTTTTATACTCTGTTTTTTTTTTTGTTTTTTTTGTTTTTTTTAATATGCAGGAAGTAAAAGGGCTTTGTAGTAGCACTTTAGGAAACGAATGGCTTTCTTTGAACTTGCTGCAAGTGATTCTTCATGGGTGAACAGGCCTCTAATGTCATGGATATTTCAGAGTGAGCAGAATATCACAATTTGAGCCAACTATCACAAAGTTGTGTTAATCAACTTTCTGTTACTGTGACAAAATACATGAGAT
Organism: Tamias sibiricus; assembly: GCA_025594165.1. Taxonomy (NCBI): domain Eukaryota; kingdom Metazoa; phylum Chordata; class Mammalia; order Rodentia; family Sciuridae; genus Tamias; species Tamias sibiricus. Next base: position 54,673,971 of record CM046659.1, read on the forward strand.
AACCAACTTGAAAAGGGAAAGTTTATTTGGGCTCATAGTTTGAAAGGTTTTAGTCTGTGGTCAGCTGACCCTGTTGCTGTTGGACCTGTGGCAGGGCAGTATATTTTGGTGTGAAACAAAATTACATTAAGGATGAGAAGCTTTCCATACTTTACAACTTTTGGAATTTGGGCTGAGGGTAGGGTTGTGGGGAAGTGGATCCGCCTCCTAGTGGAATGTGAAAGAGAGTGAAAACAGGAAACAAAAGTTCCACAGTCTCCTTTGAAGGCACGTACCCCATGCCTAAAACCCCCCATTAAGCCCCACCTCTTGCCCTGTCCACCACCTCTACAAGACATTAGTTCCACAGACAGTACCAGGGAAACTGAGAGCCAAATGGGCACTAGGAGACTCTGTGCCTTACTGAAGGAAAACAAACTAAAGAGAAAAGGAGATCATAAGAAGCAGAGAGGCAAAATGTTATCATATGCATTATTTTTGCAAACTTGCCAGGAGAAGCACAAGAAGCAGCACCCAGATGCTTCAGTCCACTTTGTGGAATTTTCTGAGAAGTGATCAGACAGGTGGAAGACCACATGTGCTAACGAGGAAGGAAGACATGAAGGCATGGCACAGGCAGATCAGACCTGTTATGAAAGAGAGGTAAAATCCTATATCCCTCCTAAAAAGGGAAGCAAAAACAAGTTCAAGAATCCTCATGCACCCAAGAGGCCTCCATCAGCCTTCTTGCTCTTTTCTGACCATCATCTAAAAACCAAAGAATGCCCCATCCTATTTATTGGTGATGTTGCAAAGAAACTGGGAGCAACATGGAATAACACTGGTGCAGATGTCAAGCCTCTTTCCTGCTAGCTGAAGGAAAAACACAAAAAGGATCTTGCTGCCTAACAAGTTAACGGAAAACCTGATGCAACAAAAAGGGAGCTGTCAGTGCTGGAAAAAGCAAGAAGAAGAAGAAGGAAGAAGAGGAAAATGAAGAAGATGACGATGCGTAAGTTGGTTTTTCCTTGTGTCTGTAAAGCATTTAACCTTTCCACCCCCCTTTACAACTCATTCTTTTTAAATAAATAAAACTCAAATGTAAAGCTATGTGAGATTTGTTTTTAAACTATACGGTGTTTTTTTTTTTTTTTAATAGTTGACACACTACTGAATGCGTCTCTAAATAGCCCTGTCCTGGTGGTATTTTCAGTAGCTACTAATCTTGCCTGGTACAGTATGGAGGTTGTACATTAGTATGAAAATTTAAATTGTTTATTTGTTGGTGCACAGCACAAATTAGTCATATTTGGGGGTGGTAGATTTTTCATCTTAAGTTGTTTCTGATGCAGTGTATACAAAAGGGCTGTTCTGTTAAATATTGAATATCAACTGTAATTGCAGAAAAAAGAGTTCCAACTCTTTTGATGACATTCTGAATACTTCTAAGTAAATGCAATTTTTTGATAATAATAAAAAAAATGTTTCCAACACCTCCCAGTAGCACCAAGCTGGGGACTAAGCCTTAAAACACGGGCATTTAGAGGACATTCCAAATCCAATCTATAGTGGCTGTCAATGACATCATTGGCTAAATCTTAGGTGGCTAACCTTTCCTGAATGATGTGTTTTTCCCTAAGCTCAGTGTATTAAGTACACTATAGAGAGAGGCTTTCACTATAATGTTATGGCATATAATCTTGGAAAACTGGGAATATCAGAAATTTCATGCAGTATTTCATTTGAGGATGAAAACTAAAACATATTTAAGAAAGAGAAAAACCATGTATCAAGTTTTAAATATTTGTTTGCTTTATAATTCCAATTTTTTTCTAGAAGAACAGAATCAAACCAAAACTAATTTTTTTTTCTTCTGATCACTAGGAGAAAACTCATCTCCCTAATGTTGCCAAGCAGTTGAAAAGGGCTATTGTTTATACAGAAGATGCTCAAACTGGAGGAAGACACAGAGGTGAATACATGAGCTCTGTTGGAGGGTATTTTTGAGGATATTGTTAGTGAGTTTGGTGTATAGATAAAAAAGTCATTGAAATGGATCTAAGTTAAGTTTAGTTTCTTTGGGACCACATTAAAAAGCATCATTGTTTATCAAGAGGAAAGAACAGTTGATAGAGAGAAGCTTATCTTTTATAGAGTATAAACTATTACAAAGACTAAAAAGGAATTAAAACTATCAGGTTAGAATACCTGAATGTTCCCTTAGAAATGCCAAAGTCCTGACATTCTGACTATTTAAAAGAGCACTGAAAAGACACCAGTGTACAAATATGGACACCTTTTGTTTCCTTTGGGGTTCCGTCAATGTATTCCAAGAAGTTTTCTCAAACTGTTCTTTTTTTAGGAAATTTGGAAAAGCCTTTTTATTTTCCCCCACCAAAAATATCACTTATTTCCATGCCCCTGTAAGCAACATTAAAGTTAGTATGTATATGATACATTTTGTTCAAGGATGTAGAAGCTTTAAAACCAATAAAATTCCAATTTGCTGAAGAAAGAGACACAAGCATGGTAAGTTATAGCGAGTCTCAAGTAGAATCTGCATTGACCCTATTAAATCCAAGGCAGTTTCTCCACTGCCAAAGTGAGTTTCTAGGCCACAGATTACTGATTATTTCCATGGGGTTCCATTTTATTTGGTTAATGTAAACATTCAATTATTTTTATAATTTGGTAATAAAAATTTCAAAGACGATCCATCACCTTTATTTAAAAATACCTTAATATGATGTTCTATTAGTTGAGTGGAAAGCAGGAATTCATGATATGCAAATGAGAAGAGGCTTCTTTTCCTCTGAAGGTCAGTCCACCACACAACTTCCAACAGAGTGAAGCCAGACAACAAGAGTGTGAGTCCTTTGAGATATTCATTCTTACTTTAAATCAGAGCATGGCAGAACTAATTTCTACTGTCTAAGGATTTGTACTTCAGAAAATGAGATGAATATTTAAAGGTATATAATTAACTGAATAGTTGAATGATCATAAAAAAGAAAAAAGTGGAATACAAGACAAGGGGAAGTGCACTAGTTGAGGAATGAGCAGAGATGATAGTGTTACTTATCTATATAAATTTTACTTACTGAGAGGAGTCAAATAACATTCCTTTAATTGATACAGGAGGTGACCATAGTTGGAGAGAGATTTTGGAACTTAGCAGAAGAATTAGGGAAGAGTAGATGGTGGCTCCTTTGGGATTCATTGTTGTAGCTCTAACTTTATAAAGCATACATGAAAGGCCAGACTTTTAAATTTACAAACTTATTTTGCTTGTCTCTCTCTCTCTCTCTCTCTCTCTCTCTCTCTCTCTCTCTCTCTATATATATATATATATATATATATATATATATATACTTAAAATGGATTTTTATATTAGTATAAAAGTGTGCTCATGAGAAACTTTGTCTTGGTGTTTGGAATCATAATTTGAATGGTTGTTTTGTTGTGTGTGCAAAAACTTTATCTTATACAAAATAAATGGCAAATACATTCTAGGCATGTTGACCATTTAGACAATTTAGAAGCTCTCACCATTTGAGCTTCTTTGGGATGCTGAAGAGGCTACAATATTGTCACACCAAGGCACAGTGACTGGGCAGGTGACAAAACTCAGAACTGGGCCTGGGTGTGACCTGGACTGGGGCTGCTTAAACAGGGGAAGGACAAGAGTTTCCATTGCCCTACCCAAGGAACTCAGGTCAGACCTGAAACTTCTGACACTGATCTACATACCAAGATCTACATTAACATCAAAATACTTGTTGACAGCTTTTAGTGCTTATTCTGGGCCAGGTGTTACTAATTGAGATCTGAATACTTTTGAGGAAGTCAGTGAATTCCCTGAAATTATAAGCAAAATTTGTTGTGTAGATGAGCATGTGTTTTTGTAGAGTATGATTCATCAGATTTTCAAAGGGGTCACAATCTCAAAACAAAAGAGAGAACTACTTTTCTAGAGGGGAAAAAATTCTCTAGGATTTTCCCAATGAGCAAAATTCTATAATTTCCAGCCTCTTCTTCAGGAGAATTAAGCTAAACAATTTAAAACCTCACTGCACTTTTCTTTTTGCACAATTTTTGTTGCATAAAAATATAAAAAAGTATTTTAGTTCACCCAGATTTAATCATCCATGAAAAAAAAAAAAAAAGGTGTATGAGTTGGTTCATTCATTACAAATGAAATGCCTGTTTTAAAAGGAAATGCCACTTCATACTTCAACATTTAATTTGAATTCTAGTTATTTTAACAAAAATATTTCAAAGTCCTTCTCAGAAGGAAACAAAACCACAGGTCTCTCCCTGTCTATCCTAAGGAAATATAATAGATAATTTTTTTTCTTATTTACAAGTACATAAGAATTCTAGTTAACCAATTAAAATTTTTTTAAAGTAGGGTAAATAGTCAATGAAAAAGATAAAAGGAAACAATAAAAATGATAAATTAAACCCAGTGAAGACAGAAAAAGAGGAAAATGAAAACAAAGAATAAGTATAATAAATGGAAAATAGCGTGAAGGTAGAATTTAATCCTGTGATACCAATAATCTAAGTGTGAATGATTTAAACACACCAATTAAAAGACAGAGATTGCCAGACTAGATAAACTGGCAAGACCCAATTACATTCTGTCTACAAAAAACCCACTTGAAATGTAAAGACTTTGATTAAAAGTAAAAGGATGGAGAAAGATATAACATGAAACACTAAGTGAAAACTGGAGTAACTATGCTAATTTCAGAAGAAGCAGACCTCAGAATAACAAGTTTATCAGGGATAAAGAGAGAGTTTACCTGATTAAAGAGTCTATTTTCCAAAAACACATAACAATCCTAAATGTGTATGCACCTAACAATAGAGCTTCAAAACAGGTGAGGCAAAAAACTGACAGAAGCAAATAAAGGCAGACAAATACACAATTATAATGGAAGATTTCAACACCTCTTCCTCAGTGATTGATAAAACAAGTAGGCAAAGAATAAGTAAGAGTATTGATCACTTAAACAGCATTATTCAGCAACTTGACTAATTGACGTTTATAAACCACCCCACCTAGCGGCAGCAGAATACATATTCTTCTCAAGCACACATGGAACATTCACTAACTTAAACCATATTCAGAGCTATAAAGCAAATCTTACCAAAATTAAAAAAGAAATCACATAAAATATGTTCCCAGACCATAATGGAATTAAAGGCAAATATATAACAGAAATACATTTGGAAAATCCCCAAATGTTTGGGAATTAAACAACACACTCCTATATAACCCATAGGTCAAAGAGGAGGTCCCAAGAGAAATTTAAAACACATTGGTGTGAAGCCAGGACAGGGTGTGGTACAAGGGAAGTTGGCATGGCCTACCTGTGAAATGGAAACAGGAGCCAGGCCCTCAGGCCCCTTAGGGAAGTACAAACACAGGAGATGTGGGATGAGGTTAAGCAAGGTTGGAGTTGTGGGTGTGGATTGGGGCACTAGTGTGGGGAAACAGTGCACGGAGGACATTCAGGGGCCCTGTGATATGTTCCTAGCACAGCTGACCAGGCTTTCTTCTTTTAAATGTTCTGCTTTAATGAACACAGTGAATCACATTTCTTTGGGCCAGATGGGGAAACAAAGTCAAAAGATATAGTCTAGTTTTCAGTAGAGTACTCAATTTTTAGCTCTTTGCTTTTGATCTGTTCCTTCCAACCCTTAAAATATCCCATACTAAGCTTTTACCATTATAATCTAATTGTAAAAATCATAACTGTGACTTGCTTACTATGAGGCAGACACTATACTAAACATTTTGTAAGTGTTGTTTTATTCAGTCCTCATCAAAAAACACCTGTCAGGGAGATAGTCTCATCTCCATTTCACTGGGGTATAAACTGAGATACAAAAAGATATAAAAGGCATAAAAAGATATAAAAGGCATAAAACTGGTAAGTAACAAAGTTAGGATTTGACTCCTATTTTGTCTGATTCCTGAGACTGTTAGTACCCATGATGTGATGCTCCCCACTGAGGGTGCTCTGGTGGTTACCTTTGCACTCCTTAGTGTCTAAAAGCACAGAAGTCTGAAAGGATATGATGGAGAAGCTTTTGTTTTCTTGGGCAGAAATCTCGATGATTAAGAGTGCCCATAGAGGGAGTTAGCAGGATTTGGTGCTGCAATTTTTTTGAAGCAGAACCACTGAACCATACATCTACGATATCTTCACTAGGGTAGGTCTAGGTTGAACAATCCAAATACTGTCAGCAGGCCTTCCTGTTGGCCTCTTGCTCAGTGGACCTCTGGACCAAAGCAAGGAGCATGGGAAAGAAACTCACTTTAGGCATGCAATCTTCAAGTGGGGCCTTTTGTGGTTACCAGAAAATACCAAGATTAAAAACAAAATGAAAAAAATTTAAAATATGTATTATTTTTATCACACAGTGAAAATATTGAAGGAAAATTAAAAGGATGCTAGCCTGCAGAAAATGTTTATGTAGATGGACAAGGTAAAATATAAGGCAGGTGGTTGATGGTCTATAATATGAAATTTTGACCTTCTCAAGATGGTGAATTAGTGTGTGTCTCAAGAAGGTAGAGTTAAAATAATTGGAATGTAGCTGCTCATTGAGCTCATTCCAGCATGCAAAGCAGCTGAGAGATATTCCAACTGACTCCAGTTGCAAATCACTCCTACTAGTCATATGAGTACCACAAAGGAAAGAAAGTACATATGCTGTTATCTACACTATACCTTCTTGAACTACCAGAGGGACTGACCCTGCTCTTGCAAGACCTACAGAGAAAGCAAGTCTCCCAGCTTCCAACACAGTATGTACTGGATCAAAACCCACCAATTAAAGCTGAAGAAGCCACAGGGAAACTGTGCTATGACTTCCAGTTGGGATTAAACTTAACACTATACCACAAACTAGTATCCCAGGGCTCATCATGAAGAGAAGGCCATGAATTAAGACCCTGACATAAAAGTGGAAGAGAATCTGTCCCAATAGATACATAAATCTCAACATATAAACAAGAAATATGAAAAACAAGACAATACAACATTTCCCAAAGTTCATAGCTCTCTAAATAACTTACTCCAAAGATATCAAAGTGAATGGAATGCTAGAGAAAAAAATTCAAAACAATGATTTTTAAAAAATTCAGTGGTTTCCAAGAGGATATAAATGAACAGCTGAATGAATAAAGGAAGGCAATGTAGAGTGTGAATGAGCAATTAATAAAGAGAGATTTTGCAAAAGAAACAAACAAATCTTGGAAATGAAAAGTTCAGTGAATCAGATTAATAACTCAATTTGAAACCTAACAGATACATCAAGTAGAAAAAAGAATATCAGGGCTTAAAGACAAGGTTGAGGGATTACCACAGACAGCAATAAAGGGAGGGGAAAAAAGAATGAATAAACAACACATACAAAATATTTGCAATACCATTAAAAGACTAAACATATTCATAAGAGGATTAGACAGGGAAGAAGAGCTCTAGGCTTAAGGCCCAAAAGAGCTATTCAGAAAAATAATAGCAGAAAGTTTCTCAAATCTTGGAAAAGACTTCTTGAACATACGCTTACAAAATACATTTAGAACCCCAAATAGTTGCAACCAGAAAAGAACTTCTCTACAACATATTAAACTTCTAAAATTACTGAACAAAAACAAATACTAAATGCTGCAAGAGAGAGAAGTCACATTTAATGGCAAGCCCATCAGAATGACAACAAATTTCTCAAGAGAAACTCTAAAGGTCAAAAGACATGGAATGATGCATTTCAAGTCCTGAAAGAAAATAACTACTGATCTAGATTATGATACCTAGTAAAGTTATACTTCAGAATTGAAGGAAAAATGAAGACCTTACATAATAAGCATGAGGCAAGGGAATCCATCACTACTGAACAAGCATTACAAAAGATACTTAAGGGAATACACCCAGAAAAGGAAGAAATATAAATATAATTATGAAGTACAGGAAAAATAAAGAAGAGTAGAAGAGTACACCAGAAGAGTACATAAGCAATTAGGAATAGGAAAGTGATTAAAATTAGGCAAGAATCAAATATTATTAATATAGAAAAGTATCAAACCTCTAAAATGAATAAGAGAGGAAGAAACAAGCATGGAATATTCAAAACAACAAGAAAAGCTACAAAATGGCAAGAATAAGTACATAGTTTTCTATAATAACCCTAAATGCAAATGAACTTAATTCTCCAAATAAAAGCTGGAGGCTGACTGACTGGATTAAAAAATAAGACCCAACAATATGCTGCCTGAAAGAAGTTCACCTCATCAGCAAAGACATATACAGATTAAAAGTGAAAGGATGGAAATTGATACTCCAAGCAAACAGAAGCCAGAAGCAAGCAGGAGTAGTTATATTCATATCCAACAAAATGGACGTTAAGCCAAAATCAGTTCAAAAAGACAGAAGGTCACTACATATGAATAAAGGAAATAATTCATCAAAAATATATAACAGGGGGCTGGGGTTGTGGCTCAGCAGTAGAGCACTCGCCTAGCACGTGCGTGGCCTGGGTTCGATCCTCAGCACCACATAAAAATAATGGCATTGTGTACAACTAAAACAAATAAATAATTTTTTTAAAAAAGAATATATAACAGAATGTGATGATGCATGTCTACAATCACAGCTTGAGAGGCTGAGGCAGGAGGCCTGCTAAGTTCAAGGCCAATCTCAGTAACTTAGGCCTGCAACAACTTAGGAAACCCTGTCTGTCTCAAAATAAAAAATAAAAAGTACTATGGATATATCTTGGTAATAAAGTACCCCTGGATTCAATCCCCAGTACCTAGTAATAATAATAATAATAATAATAATAATAATAATAATAACAACAACAACAACAACAATTATAAATACAGATGCACCCAACATCAGAGCACCCAAATTTATAAAATAACCACTAGAGAGCATAAAGGGAGAGAGAGGCCCCAATATAATAATAGTGTGTGATTTCAATACCTCACTCTCACCAATAAATAGATTATCCAGACAAAAATTGAATTACACTACAGAGCAAATGGATTTAACAGACATCTACAGAATATTCCATCCAACAGCTTCAGAATATACATTCTTTTCATCAGCATATAGAACCTTTTCCAAAATAGATCTCATATTATTAAATTTCATAGTTCATAAAGCAAGTCTTAACACATTCAAAAATTGAAATAATTTCTTGCATCCTATTAAATCACAATGGAATAAAAGAAGAAATCAGCAACAAGCAAAACTATAGAAATTATACAGACTCATAGAAATTGAACTTTTGAATGAATAAAGAGTCATGCCACTGAGGATTTTAAAAATAAAATATTTGTATTCTTGGTGGCTGTTATTCTAACTGGAATGAGATGAAATCTCCATGTAATTTTGATATGCATTACCCTAATAGCTAAAGATGTTGAACGTTTTTTAAATATTTGTCGGTCATTTGTATTTCTTCTTTTGGGTAGTGTCTGTTCAGTCTATTTGCCCTTTTATTAATTGGGTTGTTTGGTGTTAAGTTTTTTTTAGTTCTTTATATATTCTGGATATTAATCCTTTCTCAGGAGAGTAGCTAATAAAGATTCTTTCCCACTCTCTTGGCTCCCTCTTCACATTCTTAATTGTTTCCTTTGCTATGCAGAAGCTTTTTCATTTGATGCCATCCCACTTATTAACTCTTGGCATTATTTCCTGAACTTTAGTGGTCCTATTGAGAAAGCTGTTGCTTGTGCCTACATGTTGGAGTGTTGACCCTATGTTTTCTTGGAGTTGCATAGTTTTTGGTCTAATTTATACATAGACGATGGAGTACTATTCAGCTGTAAAGAAGAATGAAACCATGTCATATGCAGGAAAATGGATGGAACTGGAGGTCACCATGTTAAGTGAAATAAGCCAGACATAGAAAAGCAAGTATCACATGTTTCCTCTCATACTTGGAATCTTCAAAAAGAAAAAGAAAAGAAATAATGAGCTAACCTAGAAGTAGAAAAGGGACCAATAAAGAAGAGGATGGAGCCTGGGGGTTGGGGGAAAAAAAACAAGTGGCAAGAGATGGTAGAAGGGAGGGTGGACATGATCAAAGCATTACATGTGTGTGTGTGTGTGTATGAAAATGTCATGGTGAATGCATTGATTTATACAATAGATATGCATTAATAATTATAACAGCGATTTTAAATTGAGATTTACATTTATGTATTCAAAGATCCAAAATTTTTTAAATGTCAATTACCACAATTATCACAGAAGTTATCATCAGAACAAATATAAATACTAACAAAAAAATTTATGTACATTTCAGAATAAGCTTGGGTGTGTTACTTCAATTGCTCTTTGCCTCAGTTTCCTTGTCTGAGAAGTATGGATAACAGCAGTGTTTATTATCACACGGGATTATTACGGGGAATATACATACGTAGTAATAAGTGTTCAAAACATTTTTAGTTATTATAAATACATGTCCAGTACCATGATAGAATTAAAATCATGTATAAAATATTTATCCTTTTTCAAGACCCTGATCAAGTGTACTTTCCAAAACTTCCAAAAGAATAATCCTGCCCTCTTCCTAGACTTTGGGCAAATTCTTATTTTGGCATTCTTTACATTGTTGTATAGAGTGTAGAAACATCTTGGAAACTCTTTTGAGGGTAGGAATAGGGTCTTATTCATCTTTCTTTCTTGACCCTCCCCTACTTCACCCTGGCCTGCAAACACAAAAACAGTGACACTGAGGCTAGAACTTGGAGTTTACAGAGTGTAGAATAAATGTTTGTTAAATGGAACTGAACTGAATTGACATGCAAAGTCTGGGCCCAAGCCAGGAGAAAAGAGACTGAGAGAACAAGAGGAAAACCCAGAGCTGGCATTTGTCATTCACAGAAACAGTGTTATCCCACTTACATGCATTTGAATGAAAAGCTCTTGACACTGTGGAGTTTGTTGTTGAAAGACAACAAAAGCTTATTTGAGTCTATTGAGGTGCTAACAGTCCTTTATGAAATATGAACTGGCCAGCCTTCTGACTTATAGGAATATTGGCCCCCAATTTTAGTCCATGCCAAACTGAGATCTCAGAGAAATTTTGTATAAAGCTGTAGCTTGTGCAGCTTTACTTCTGCAAATTAGTGTGAGAGCAAAAGGCAACTTTTCAAGTGACTCTACTGTGATTTGCCAATTCATAAAATTCATAGATTTGGTAAGGATATGTGGAGCGTTGGTCTGTGGAAGCCTGACCAAAGTCATGGAAATCAAATGTAATCAGTGGTGCTGGCATAAATCCCTAGGGTAAGGTAGGAGAGTCCCGTTTGTCCTGCAGTGTAAACACACACGTGAACACATGCACACACACATACTCTCAAACACACACAAATCTTGAACACATACAAGTTCTCAGGCATACAGACTCTCAAACACACTCTGAGATAATACCATCTCAAACACTGACACACAGGTACTCACAACACACACAAACACACACACACACACACACTTTTCAAGTAATCACTTCAGAAATTGCACAAACAGATCTTTTAAGCAGTAACCATAAGTATGAGTATCTAGAAACTGGCTTCTGTTCTGCATATAATAGTACCATTACTCAGGGCTTTGTGTTTGGTCTCTAGACTTATTCTCATCTTCATATTAGTCTGTCAAAATCTCCTGCAAAATGAAAATTCCTAGTCCTGCACCTTCAGAGAGTTTGGCTCAGCAACTCTGGGATCAGAGTCTACCAATATGCATTTGTCAGCCAGATCAATAATAGGAGATCTAAAACACTTTGGATCTAAAGACTTATGGCTATGTCTTGAGGCCTAATAGATCCACCTACATTTTATCATTGCACCAATAAGACCTCAAACATCAAACATTGAAGTCTACCTGCAGCCTGGCTGTCTTCACCTGGAAGGCCCTAGTGGGCTTCCTACATTTGCATCATAAGAAGGGCCTTGTTTAAGAATGGGTCATAGCTGGGTGTCATGGCGTATGCCTGTAATCCCGTTCACTCTGGAAATTGAGGCAGTAAAATCGCAAGATGGAGGCCAGCCTCTGCAATTTAGGATTAAAAAAAAAAAAAAAAGGATCATCCTATACATTTGTGTTTGAAATGAGAGCAGACAGCTCATTTCCTTGTTGTAGCTGTTCATGTAGATACAGCACAGATTGAGTATACCACCTCTGAAATGCTCGGAACAAGTTCTGGATTTTGGAGCGTTTTGGGTTTGGGAGTTTGAGATGAGGGATGCTCAATCTGTGTCTCATTTCATCTGTGCAGAGTGGGCACTCAAACCCAGTGTAACTTTCTTTCTTTCTATTTATTTATTTATTGTTTTGGTACTAAGGATTGAATTCAGGGATGCTCCACCACTGATCAACATCCTCAGCACTTTTTATTTTTTGAGACAGGGTCTCACTAAATTGCTGAGGCTGGGATTACAGGCTGAGTGCACCACTGCTGCTTGCAAACCCAATTTGCTTGATGATGCCACAGCTAACATGTGTCTGGCTGAACCTCAGGTGTCTTCACTGACTGACCAGGAGTCTCATCAAATGAAATCTTCATGGCAGGTGATATTAAAGTACTTAGCAACCAGTAGAGCAGGTACAGGCCCTTTAGAACTGATGCAGATATGTGGGCCCTGAGGTTGTTGCCTGAGTGCAGAAGGAGAGTGTCCTGCTCACTCTCCTGCCCCGCCCACTGAAAATGGTATAGTGTCCTTCAAGATATCATCATAGGGGACTCAAGCCCCTAATTAGGGGTGAGAGAAAGAAGCAGGAAATCACCTGCTTTCACCCAACTTCCAGAGCAAATATAGCAAACAGAAAATGATGACCCAAAAATGTAAGTTCACTCTTCTTGAGACAGAGTAGAGGGCTGAATTAGAAAATGGGTTTCTATAGGAATTATGACAACCTTCCCCTCAAACAACATCTCCAATTCATATTCTGACAAGTATTCTGTATTTATGACGATGAAGAATCTTAGTGTTTTAAATTTTGACCCTCCTGCAAATCAGTGACAAATGATTACCAAAGGTCAACAGTATTCGGTGGTCATTACCATGCTCTTTAATTTCCATACTATAAAGAATTCCTCTCCTTCTAGGGCTCAGGTGCAAACACCTGAGAAGAGAATGCTGGGAATGTCTAGAAGCGTGACTCATTAAGTCCCTCACAGTTTTGCCTGGATCCAGCCCAGGTCAGCTGTCTGTGACCGTGTCAGAGCCTGCATGATGCCCTGCAGGAACGGGGGTTGACTTTGCAGATTTCAGATTAGAAAAAGCTCTGACCAACAACAGGTTTCCTTCTTTACCCCCCTCTCCCATCTTCATCTTTTCCAGCTGTTTTAAACTGAGTTTTTAGACTTAATATTTAATCCATGTAACTCTTACAACTCATGATTCAGTATTTTTTAAAATATATTTTTAGTTATAGATGGACACAATAACTATATTTTATTTATTTATTTATTTTTCATGTGGTTCTGAGGATCGAACCCAGGGCCTCACATGTACTAGGCAAGTACTCTACCACTGAGATACAATTCCAGCCCTCAGTTGCAGTTTTTTGATAGCAGTTTCTAACCCTCCTGTTTTTCTTTTTCTACTCTTGTCATAAGTACTCAGTTTATGACTTAAAATGACTTCTGATTTAAAATCATGCCATTCTGATGTAAAAATCCCATACTTAATACAGCTATGCCTCATAACCATGCCCGCGAGGTATTTAAGGTAATTGGAAATTATTTTATTATGGCTTCACTTCCCTAAAAGCATTCCAACATCACTCATTGAAGTAGCTAAAATAGAAGCTTGATCTTGGAATTAATTAGGGATTAACACGGAATCTTAATTTTAAATGTATCAAAGGAAAGAAAACAATTTAGACCCCAGTATACATCAAAGGATAATTCTATCTGGCAAGGCACAATGACTTTGCAGCCGCCTAATCTCTCACCACACCCTAATGCTTCCATGGCGACCGCACCACAGAAGCCCCAACAACATATCTAGAGCTGCTCTTTCAGGAAAGGAGTTCTCCCAAAGCACTGTGCCTGGTACTTATTCAATTATGGCTATTTACAAACTCACGAAGCTGTTGTGCCCCAACAGATAATTTCCACTCGCTCAGGCTGAGGTCTCTTTGGAAGTCACTGATGATAACTGTTGCTGAACCCTGCTGGAACGTTGCAGGCATAGCCTCTGCCCTGCTTTCAATCTCTGCAGAACGAGAATCTGGAAAGGCACAGGGCACTTGGCCAGAGGGATAAGTGAGAGGCCACAAGGAACAAGGTGAGAGAAAATTCAGAGGCCCATGACCAGCTGCGTTCAGGGTTCAAATCGGTGTCAAATGTCAGCACTTTGCAGTGAGATTCATATGCACATACCCTCTTCTTGTAGGCAAAAATCTCACGTGCATTTTTCTCTTTTTCACTTATTTGAAAACCTTGCATAGCCGAGGAAGGGATTATGCACTAGGAGTGTTTCATTTTCAAATGTTTTTGCAGAGGGCTTTTGCCTCCCACCAACATTTCAATCACATATAGTGAGCTTCACTAGAAAAAAAAAAAAAAAGTTTTCATTTAAAATTTGAGTAAGGATGCCTAATTCTGAAAAAGAGAATTCCGGGTAAAGGAACCATCTTTAATTTAGAAATCAACCTGTACCAAAACACCATCATCCCTAATCTTGAGTCAACTTACTTATAATTTGAGACTTTGGTATAGGGAGTGGAATTTAGGGCTTTAAGAGCTAAATTTTTATTTCATCAGGATGCAAATCACTTAAGTGTATCTTGCTTTTTGACCATATTGACTAAAAAGGGCATTTTTCTTTTACTTCTTCTCTTTTATTCTCCTTCTTTTTCTAATAAGCGTAACTGATAGAAAATTTTAAAGTTGTCCCCTGTACAATTCAGTTGAATTGCCTTATCTCCAGTACTAGTTACACCTAGTTTCCAAATACTTTCATTCAGGTACAGAACTGAGTTCCTTTTGGCAGCAGAACAAGTTCTGTAGAGAGTCTTTCTTTTTATTTAGAAATATATTTGGGGGCAACTTTCCCCTTGCTGTAGACTAAAACAATTACTGGAACTATAAACAAAGCCAAATCATCCACCTCTGAACAGCCAGTTCCAATAGGATGCCCCTAATGATGGAAATGTTTTTTTTTTATCTCTTAAGAGGGGGTTTTTATTTTAAACTGATAAACACAAATATGTTGTTAGTGAGTGTTTTCCTGGGTATAATATATCCCTCAAAGCATTTTTCCTAAGAGGGAAATGTTACGCTCTTGATAAATGAAAAATAAACTCTTGTTTTCAAAGATAAATTATTACAATGAGAACTTTCTCCTACCTATAAAAAAAAATCTCATACTAATCTTTGGCTTTGCATGGTAGAGTTTCCCTGAATTGTTGGATGCATTCCATGTTTCTCAGACTTTGTTTTGGTAAAGGACAAGGGGAGCATCTCCAGTGGGTGAGTGATTTGCCTTATCTTCCTTTCACCGCATCCTCAGAGATCTTTAACTCTTTAAGCAGTGGCATTTAAGTCTTAAGAACACCCAGAAGCATGCCCCAGGCTTTAGCATTCTCAGTTAAAAAAAAAAAAAAAAAAAAAAAAAAAAAAAAAAAAAAAGGCCAGGTTGGGTATCAGCAAAGCAAAGCAGAAAATGAATAAGGCAGGTAGTTCAATTCTGATAAGATTAGAGATCTGCAAATCAGGTAAGCTGAACTACAAACAAGTGCCCCTACTTGGGCAGAGGTGGCCTCTCCTCTTTCCTGTGTCTGAGTCTACTTAATGACAAGGAAAGTTATAGATATGCTCTTTCTCAGCAGTGAGGTTATTCTTTTACTTTTATAAACATTTTTAATCACACCTTGTTACCTTTGTGCATCAAAAAGAGGTTATCTAAACCAGAATGTAACTGTCTCTAGGCTATGCTGAGAAAACTGGTACAATCATCAATTTTAAGGGGGTTTTCTCATGATGTAATAGACATAAGGAATGCTTGACCTTTGAAATGACACCTCAGGCCTTCCCAAAGGAAAGCCTTTACAAGAAGAAGAAAAGGAGAAGGAGAAGGAGGAGGAAGAGAAGGAGAAGAAAGAAAAGAAAAATGATTGTAGGAACATGCTATTAAGTCCTAAAAGTCAGAATGCAATTATTCCTTCATTAAAAACTTTGCAAATTGGTCTTATTTAAAACCTTTTAATTATAAAGCCAATACTTCATACTTCAGTATGATGTAAAAACCCTTAAGCTATACTGGTAAATAGAAAAAGTAATGAAAAAAAAATTTGGTTCAGTCTTTTGGTTTGTTTTGCATTTTATTTGAAGTGCTGCATATGTAAAAATCAAGCAAGAAAGCAAACAAAAGTATGCCATGTTTTAACTTTAGCAAAACAGTTTACTTGATGATATTTTGTTTTCAAATCAAAATTATATTCTATATCATTTATAAAAAGAATTTTAAAGAAAAGCTTAGGAAAACCATATTCTCAAAGTTAAACAGTATTTGACTTTAAGTGGTACAATTATAGTTGATTTTTTTCCTTTACTTTTTTGATTTCTTGGTTCTCCTATTTTCTATACTAAATACTTATTGCTCTTAAAATTTAATGCAATTTTGTGTAAATTATAAGAAGATACGGATCATACTTATTGTTGGGTGCTTTAAACACCAGCTTTGGGACTCTTTCTCTTCACCACTTCTCTGCTTATCTCTGGGTTGAATTTCTCCTTAGGTTGTTTTTTTCCTCCTCTCAAGACCCTCCCTAGGTGTTCTTTCTCCTTCCTCAGTCAGGATCACCTGCCCTAGAGCTAAGTGCCTAGGGTAACTCTGACAGAGATGAAAGAGAAAAAGAAGATAGGGTGCTACACTGGGGAAGCTTCTGCAAGATAAGAGGCCTCAGGAAGTCAGGGCTGAAACCTCATTTTAGAGACAAGGGAAAGAAAATGAGAGGGTGACTTGCTCAAGGTCATACCACCAACTTGTAACAAAGTGGGATAAGAACCCACGACCAGTACTTACAACTTGAACCTGTGATGGAGCCAGGACTCCTGGAGTGCAGACCATCAGATGTGTTCAAGACACAGGCAGACATTCCATGCCTGAAGCTGGCTGGATTTTATTCTAGAAATGTACTGCTGTCCCTATCCCAACACCCTCCCCCACTGCCTTTTTATTGGTCTCCCTGCCTTAGATAGAGCTATGAGCATTGAGAAATGCTCCCCTCTTGTAAGAAGCACAAGGTGCTAAAGCAATGAAACCAAGGACTGGCCTGCGACTCCAATATCCAGAGCAGCAGGGCACCCAGGAGCAGTGGCCACCACATCTCAAGGGGGCCACTGTCTCAGCCAGTTGTTGCCATCTATGAACTCTAGCCAGTTATTGCCAGATCTGCTGATTCAACAAGAGAAGTGAGGAATTAAGATTTTTGTGTGAAATTTGCTAATTTAAATATATTGATGTCAAATCACTTTGAAAAGCACAATTCAAGCCAGAGAAATTAGGCCAGCTGGGAGCCAGAAAAATTGCAAGTATTAATGAAGAATATGAAAAACGGGGCAGCGTTGCCTCAAAATCTTAAAATGTACATGTTCTTGGAGCCTTGGTGAAAAAAGGGAAAGGCAGCAGCTATCTCAAGTGCTGATGGGTAGTCGCAGAGTTGAGTAGCATTAATGCATAGGCTGAGCACATGGATATAGTGGGCGCTGGGCACTGGGCAACGGCTCTTTCTGTGCTTTTCATATTACATCTGGCTTTCTGTGTCTTTTTATTTTTTTTTAACATAGAAACAAGATTATCATTGTTGCACCACTGGCTTATAACCAACACACAGGACCCCCCCCCCCCTTAACCCCTGGTAGAAAGCTGTGGCAAGGGATTGGGATCTACTTGTTGTAACTTGTACATAACACACATGGATTCCTAAAACATGTGAGCCTGTACCCATAGAAGGACATCCTTCTTGCCACGTCCATGAAACTGCTTATATGTGCCACCTTCCACCTCTGACTCTCATTTAGAAAAAAAAGAAAACCCTTTCCTCACCACAGAACCTATTCATTTGATATACTTGAAATTTGACAGAACAAAGATTGAAGGCATTCCCTTTTAATTTCAACTCATAAGAGAACACACTCCTGCTGAGCGTGGTGGTGCACTATGCGGAGGTTGAGGCAGGAGGATCGCAAGTTCAAAGCTAGTCACAGCAAAAGTGAGGCACTAAGCAACTCAGTGAGACCCTGTCTCTAAATAAAGCTGGGGATGTGGCTCAGTGGCTCAGTGTCCCTGAATTCAATCGCTGGTACCAGAGGGGGAGTGATGGGAGAAAGTGAGCACTCCTTTTGAAATGAGGAAAATGAAATTTTACCTTGGCAACCTAACCTAAAAATTTTAGGTATAATGCTTCTACTTGTTTCTATTTTCTCCAAATTTTCTGCAATGAGTGTTTATTGTTTTTATAATCTGGAAGGGAAAATGTTAAGAAAAAAATCTAGAAGGCAAATCAAACAATGTCTATCTGTATAACATGTCTACGAAGAGTCAGATCAGCCTCTAGGTAGTTAAGAAGGTACCAGAGAAGTGGAAAGAACTTCAGCTACAGAGTCAGCAAACGCCAGTTTAGCCTCAGCTTTTCCCCTCATCCTGAACCTCTGGGCACTCATTCTTTTCTTCTGTTAAATGGGGATGGCAATGACTGGGTCAGGGCTACTATAGAGGTTAGTGATAAGTGATGTGCACATGGTAGGTTCTGGATCAAGGGTCATAGAGTCTGTGGTGATTTTGTTTACTGCACCACCCACCATTGGATCGAGAGAACTGTGGGAAACCCTACTGAACATTCAGATTCACATGTATTCATGAGAACAAAGTCTCTCAAGGTCAACAGACAGCTGAGGAGTTTGTCTTTGTTTCCCCTGCTGATGCAGCTCAGTACAGCTCTGCAGGATCATGTTAATTGTTTGGGACCTGTACAGATTCCATGAGAAAATTTTGAGGTTTTTTTTTTTTTTTCTTATTTTGGGTATTATACTAGTTTAGAAAGAATCAGTGACTGAATTTTCAGAGTTGTTTATAACTATTTATTTTTTGCTTCTACATCTTCAAATTTAAAAATTCATACATTCTTTTCCCCTAGGGCTCTTTAGCACAAGAACAACCTTTTAGAACAAACTTGGATGTTGTGCTAAAGATTATGACGCTTTTACCAATACAGTGAATATTCAAGAAATACTTTTTGTATTAAATGCTCTGTGGCCTGAATAATGGCCATGGTGGGATAGAATCTGATGGAACAGTTCAAAACATATTACATTGAATGAAGCTACCTGACCCTCTAGAATTAAAGGAAATGCCAGTACCTTCAGGATCAAGTCCATAAATTAAACATTTTTTCCCAGCTTACTAGTAGTTTGTTATTGTTTTCATTTTGCAGCATTTGAATTCACAATTTACTATGCCAGCCTTATTTAAGAAACTCTATTTAGGCTAACTGGATATTTATTGTTCTGATGTTCTTCCAGGGCTGTCCACCACCACTGGTCACACTGAGCTCTGCCTTATTGCTCTCAGGTGGACTTCCTGTATCAACAGTCTGCTCGTGCACACTACTGCTGTCTTTCTAAAATGCCAATCTAATCTGGCCTGTGACCTATTGGATAACAAGAGCTAACATTTATTGAGCATTTACTATGCTTGGCACTGTGTTAAGCATTCATTATCCCATTTAATCCTCATAAAAGTCCCACGAAATTATTCCCATTTAACAGAGAGGCAAAGGAGGCTCAGAGAGGTTAAGAAAATTGTGCAAGTAGATTGCAGATTACATTTTGGGCTTCATTCATCCACTTAATTACACATACTCCTCCCCCACTGCAGCTGCAGCAGCATGATGGCAGGATGTACTAGGCGTGGTGACACGTCGGTCACATGCTGTCTATTCTGGCTGGAATGCTCTTGCCTACTTAGCATTGAGACAGGTCCTCTCCATTGTGAAGGCTTCCCAGACATCCCTCCAACTTTCTGCTTATCCCAACATTTCCGCCACACACCTGTGGCATGTCTTGCTTTGCCATTGTTAGTTTATCTGTTTTTCTCTATTATCAAACGCCATGAGCCCTGGAACTTAGCGTATTGTATTTGTGTTCACTTACACAAAGCCTGGTTAGTAGTAGACACTGAATAAATTTTTACAAATGGATGAAGTGTGAGATCCTCAAGGGGCTTCCTGATCTTTCTATCCCCTACACCAAGTTGCAGCACCAGGAAGTCTTCCTGAAGGGACCCACCTAACGTACACAGTTCTTAAAAGTGTCCATTTCAGGCAGTCACTGGCCTGAGAAAGCCACTATTTCCCACCCCTTCTGCATGCCTGTCATACTCTTTCCTGACTTCGAGCAACATAAGCCTTAGCTTGGAGTCATCCCTCATTCATGCTACTTCTTGGTCCTGCCCCATTTAAACAGTTGGCAAGACTGGTCAGTTCTTCCCATGAAATGCCTTCACCTGCCTCCCTCCCTTCATTGTTTATTGCTACTCTCCTACTAAAGGTGATGGAAAAGGAAAAAATTTTAAATAGGAAATAGGAAAGAATGAGGGGAAGGAATCACAGTCTGGTTGCAAAGGAGGCTTCAGGAACTGATTTTGAAGCTCCCTTTGTACAGCAAACTATCATCTTATTTAGACTTACAAATTAGTAACATGGCCAAGTTTTATAAGTAGACTTTACCTAAATATAGAAATTATCAATTGCATATATCTGATGATACAGATATGCCTGTTAGTGATAGAGATTACAATAGGAGACACACTACTTTGTACAGCAACCATTAGAACTCCTTCTTACTCAGTTTCTTTGACTCCAAGCACTTTCTCTTTTGTTGTCAAATAAATTTTCCTACAGCACAGTTTCAGTATTGTTACTATTCACAAACCTTCCCTGGTTTCCCATTGCCTAGTAAATAACAAGTGGTTTTGGTTTTTTTCATGGTGCTGGGATCAAATCTAGGACCTCACGCATGCTGAGCAGATGCTCTACCACCTGGCTACACCTCACCTCTGCCTACTCCATAAGGAACAGTCATTCTATATGTGGACTCTGTGGCCCTTCACAATATGGATCCCCTCTTTTTTTTTTTTTGGGGGGGGGCCCTATATTCCTTGAGTCACTATGGCCCCCCTCTATTAATTCCTTTGGAATTAACAGACATCCAGTGTATGCTGGCTTAGACAAATGGAGAGCTATTTTTCTTACCTAATAAGAAATGAAGAGGTCTACCACCCAAGGGCTGCTGAGGTGCCTGATGATGGCCCAAGCTCCTGTCTCTCCATGGATTTGTTCTGCTTATCACCTCATGACCTCAAGATACACCTCCAGGATTCTCAGCCATAATTCCCAGGAGGAGAAAGGAGAGACTGAGGAGGGCAAAAGTTGAAGGAAAGTGAAATTGAGCCTGTCCTGTTTTTAACGGGTAAGGGAAACACTCTCCCAGAATCCTAACCCAGCAATCTTCTGCTTATGACCCAATGACCAGAAGGGTGTCACATTATGGAAGATGACCAGGAAGGTGAAGTCATGGATGGAGGTGGCCCAGCCAACAGCAGCACTTGTCATACCCCCTGCTCTAATCAGGTAGCTCCCTGTCCTTCCTTTCCATCTGCCTTCACATCATTTCCTCCACCTCCGTGATCTTTGCCCTGCCCTATCTCTTATTAAAGTCCTTTCATTAGTTACAGAACTGATAAAATACCACATCCTCCAAGAAGCCTCCCTTGTCTCCTTCTAAGCCTCTCTGACAAAATGTCTCCTTCTGAGATCAACCACTGTTTGTATTTATGCTATACATAGAACTCCTCACACTGTACTATAGTTAATTATGTGTGTTTTGTCTCCTTGTCTGTATTTTGAGGTCCTAGGGGACAGGGCGTATGTCCCATTCATCTTTGTATTTCCAAGACAATCATCACAGAGTAGGTATTCAATAAGCTTTGGATGAATGTGTGCATATTCTGCAATATTCCATTTTGAACAGAAAAGTCTGCAATACCCACACATTGTGTTGTCCATAATGGCCCTTCTGATCCAAGTCAAAGGAGAACATCTGCAGTCCTCTGTGAATATTGGCTGCTGTCTTCTGTCCTCAGCCAAGACAGGGACATCTGTGGTGGCAACGTGACTATCTACCAATGCTTTCTATGTCCCTCTGCCCAAATGTGCAGCTGTTTCCTGGGTGGGAAAATAAGAGAAGAGTAAAAATCAGACAAAATAACAGCAATTTCAGCAAGAGACTTGTAAGTGTATTAGACTTAAGTAAAGAACCTCAAAATTGTGTTACAACATAAGCGATAACATGAATGCCAATTAATAGCATTTATCAAGCCCCTTATGCCACACACTGTATTTTATATGCATTGTGCCATCAGCTCCTCATAAGAATATAATGTACTCACTTATTAGATAAGGAAACCAAGGCTCGGAAAGGTTGAACAGTTTGTGCAAGGTTACATAGCTGGCAAAACTGGGCAGACTCTCACTTCTTAGCACAAGTGTGTAAGGGAGGGGTGTTAGCTCTCTTGTAGATGAGGAACCTGCAACCCAGAGAATTGAAGTGATTTTCTCCAAGCTGAGCAGGCAGCCATGAAGAGAATCCCAGGATACCGCTTATCTATGTGTTGGTGCAAACTGTTTCATTTCTGTGCCTCAGCTTCCTAATCTGAAAAATGAGGTTCTTTTGAAACAATAGGAGTTAAATGCACTTAAAAGAGACTGGTCTAGCATCCAGTCCAAAATGCATTTAGAAGTGATAAGATAGGACTGCCGCTAGTGTGTATGATAGGGCAGCCATAGCACAACTTACCCGGTGTGCTGAACAGAGCAGAATTGGGTATTCAGATGTGCTTTCTTCTTCTGGAGAAAAGAAACAAAATACTGCTTTCTGACTCCCAGTGGTAGGAGTCCTCTCTCTTCAACAAAAGGACATCTAGGTTTACCAGCCCCACCCATCAGAGTCATGCCTGTGGAGACAATGGCTCTATCGGCATTTCTCCCCACTGCCAGCATTACTTGACCCAGAGAATTAGCAGGCTGTGTCTTTGAAATTGTTTTAGAAAAGGATCTTTACCTAGTTTATGCTGAGCTCTGTAGGGTGATCTGTGATAGTGTAATTTCATTTTGTCTAAGCCACATTTCCTGCTGTGGTATCCAGTCTCTTAAAAGGTTCCCTGATGAACCATGCCCCTTAGTATGCACACAACTTTGTGAAGACCTCTATTACATTGAATCTAGAGTCTTTGTCCTCTCCCTAGAATATGGTACAAGGGACTTTGTGTGACTTCTGGGGTGAGGCTAAAAGAAGTCTTGTAGCCTCTGCCTTGTGCACTTGGAAAGTTCTCTCAAGGGAATGCCACATACTATATAAAAGTTCAAATACGGTGAGATCTTTGGGTATCTGAGGTCCCAGCTATCATCTGACTGCATATGCAGGACACCCCAAGTAAGAAATGCCCAGCTGAGCCCAGTCAATCTACAGAGCCATAAGATATGATAATAATTGTTATTTTAAGCCTATTTGAGATTATTTATTTTGAAGTACTCGACAATCGAGCACTCTTGATTCTCCAGAGTTTTTGGTCCAGTTATAATAAATCCAAACCCAAACTGTAGATAAGGATTGTAAACCGTTTCTTTTATCTTTTCCTTTTTCTTTTTTTTTTTTTTTTTTTTTTTTTTTTTTTTGTTTTTTTGATGGTACTTGGGATTGAGCCCAGGAGAGCTCTACCACTGAGCTTCATCCCCAGCATGTTTTATTTTTTTATTTTTATTTTTTTTATTTTTTTGGTACTGGGATTGAACTCAGGGGCACTCGACCACTGGGCCACATCCCCAGCCCTTTTCTTTGTATTTTTTTTATTTTAGAGACAGGGTCTCACTGAGTTGCTAAGTGCCTCGCCATTGCTGAGGCTGGCTTTGAACTCGCTATCCTCCTGCCTCAGCCTCCCAAAGTGCTGGGATTACAGGCGTGCGCCACCACGCCAGGCTATGTTTTATTTTTTTATTTTGAGAAAAGGTCCTGCTAAATTGCTGAGGCTGGCTTTGAACTTGGAATTCTCCTACCTCAGTCTTCTGAGTTACTGGGATTACAGGCGTGAGTCACTGTGCCTGACTTTTTCATTTTTTTATTAAATAAGATTTTATTCTGAAAATACAAGTCAGAATCAGTGAACGTCCATATGCAAAGCTTTTATTAAATAATAGGCAGAGAACTACTACACCACCTATCACACTACATGTTTGTCTATTTGAGTGTCACCTGTCTCCCGTTTTTGAATGCAAATTCAAAGACGGTGATGATTTTGTCTGTTTCATTCTTCTCCTTGTCCTCACTGCCTAGAACAGTGTTAGGCTTATAGTGGGTCTGCAGTAAATATTTATTGACTAAGGAGCCAGAAGATAAATGTAACATAAATAAAGTCAGTGTATAATCCAACATTAATGTAATAAATATATCCAGCCCATAGAAAACCTGTCACATTGACTTCCTAAATAAAATTTGACATAAAAGTGTTCATGATATGGTAAGTAAAGAAAAAGTAAAAAACACTCTGGTTAAAATAATTGGCTTATAAATCAGCAAGTGCTGCATAATTTTATAAAAATTTCCAAGTGTTTTTCTGCAAAGCATGAGGCCCAAAGTATTTTTTTTTTTAAACTACAGACAGTAGTTATCTCTGGGTAAAAGTTCACAAGAGATTTTTGTTTTTTTCTTAGTGCCTTTCACATATTTTCTAAATTTATTTTATTTTATTTTATTTTTGGTACCAGGGATTGAACTCAGGGCATTTGACCACTGGGCCACATCCCCAGTCCTTTTTTGTATTTTATTTAGAGGCAGGGTCTCACTGAATTGCTAAGTGCCTTGTCAGTGCTGAGGCTGGCTTTGAACTCACAATCCTCCTTCCTTAGCCTCCCAAGTCACTGGGATTACAGGCGTGCGCAACCGTGCCCAGATAAATTTTTTATTTTAATTTGTTTTAATTAGTTATACATGATAATAGAAAGCATTTATGCACTTGGATGTATCATATGTAGATGGGATATAATTTTTCATTTTTCTGAGGGTACATGTTGTAGGATCACATTGGTCATGCAGTCACATATATATACATAAAGAAATAATGTCTGTTTCCTTCTACTGTCCTTCCTATCCCCACATCCCTTCCCTTCATTTCCCTCTACCTAATCTAAAGTAACACTATTCTTCTCTAGTGCTCCCTGCCTTATTGTGAATTAGCACCTGCATATTAGAGAAAACATTTGGCCTTTGTTTTTTTTTTTAATATTTTTATTTATTTGCTTTAGTTGTACACAATGCGTTTTATTCAATGTGTTTTATTTGTACATGGTGCTGAGGATTGAACCCGGGTCGCCCACGTGCTAGGCAAGCGCTCTTCCACTGAGCCACAATCCCAGCCCCTGGCCTTTGATTTTTTGGGATTGGCTTATTTCACTTAGCATGATATTCTCCAACTCCATCCATTTACTGGCAAATGCCATAATTTCACTCTTCTTTAAAGCTGAGTAATATTCCATTGAATATATATACCACATTTCCTTTATCCATTCATCTATTGAAGGACACCTAGGTTGGTTCCATAGTTTAGCTATTGTGAATTGAGCTGCTATAAACATTGACGTGGCTGCATTACTGTAGTATGCTGATTTTAAGTCCTTTGGGTATAAACAAGGAGTGGGATAGCTGGGGTTGAATGGTGGTTCCATTCCGAGTTTTCTGAGGAATCTCCATACTGCTTTCCATAGTGGTTGTACCAATTTGCAGTCCCACTGGCAATTTAGTATTTTCTAAAATTTTCAAATTAAAGTAATATGTGTTTTATAATCAGGAAAAATATTATTTCTTAAGAAAATTGGAGGGGCTAGGTTGTGGCTCCGTGGTAGAGCGCCTGCCTCGTACATGTGAGGCACTGGGCTCGATCCTCAGCACCACAAAAAATACATAAATAAATAAATAAATGAAAATTGGAGCATTGATATACCTATTTTATGCATATCCCATCTAAAACCACAAAAATTAAAGTCTTTTAATTTTTTCTCAACCAATTGAATATTTCATGTGTATTATTCTAGTCATGGGCTTTTCTAACTTCCCATAGAGTCAACCATAGCATCTCTGCCCTCAAGAAGAATGAAATAAAAGGTAGAAATAATTCCTCTGTGGCTCAAGTAAATTCAAATAGCATTTTCTGCAAATCAGATCATCAAGACACTGATTGTCCATGGAGTCATGGACATTGTTGAAAATGAAATATTTTCCCAACTTCAGGCAGAAATACCATGTTTGTAAATGTGTGGAAGTATACTTCCTAGCCCATTGTGAAAGTGACCCATTGTAAAAATAAAACAGAATATGTTCATGGGGTATGCTTATTATGTATGTGTATTTCTGAAGTCCACATGACAATGCCTTGGAATTCAACAGAGGATGGAGAGAAAATTGCTTCATCTCTGGCACAAGAGAAGCTTTCTACTTAAGAGGATGCATACATGGGAAAGGAGCACTCCACACTCTGAATATTTTCTTAGAGGTAAAATAGTGGTGACATCCCCTATTCCACAGACCCTTCTGCGACTTACTGTGATGAACAACTGCTACTAGTTTGTGTGAAATGGTAGCTTCTGCCATAAATGTTACCAAAAACCAGATATGCGCAGGGAATGAGTGCTAAGAAGTCTAATTCCTTAAATAAATAGTACAGATACCTCTAAAGGTGAGCCCAGTTAGTTCCCTAATTGCTCCATCATTGGAAACTAAGCATTGTTTAGTGATGAAAATGCTTTCCAGAACAGATATTAACTCCACTGATAACCAAATTGCATACCATAAAGTTTCCTCAGGCCTGAGTCTCCCCCTAGATTTCCTATCTACATTAGTAGGTAGAAACAACAGAATCCTTACTCTTCTTTCAGTGCATTCCTCACCTGAAAGTCTTGTCAACTAACCCTCAGAATATTCCTTGGTCTCTGTTTTCTCTCCTTTTCCTGTGACACACTGGGTTTCTTCCCATCTCTTACCATGCCTTGTGTACCAGCCTCCCAACTCTGCACCTGGATGTCTTTCTCACTGGATTAGGGAGTGTTTTTTTGAAGGTGGAGAGCAAGTTTTATAGTTTTTTTACATTTTCCAGATGCATTGTTCCTAAAAGCTGCTCAACAAATGATTCTTGCTCACTGGTTTTCTTGCCTGACTGAAAGGTAACAATCGAGGTGGAAAAAAGCACTAAAGCTGAGAAACTAAAGATCTAGGTTCTGCTGTGTGGCTCTCTGTATTAGTTACCTATGACTTTATAACAAATTTCCTCAAAACTTGTGGCTTACAACAACAGCAATCATTTTATTGTCTCTCATATTATCCGTGGATCAAGATTTGAACAGAGTATTGTGGAGATACTCATCTCCCCTTTGTGATAGCTAGAGCCTCAGGTGGGAAGACTTGAAAGCTGGGTGAAGTGACAGCTATGTTCTGGAATCCTCTGGAGGCATCTTCATTCACATGGGTGCCGACTGATGCTGGTATCAGCTGAGGCCACAGCTGGCTGTTTTTCAGGACACTGACATATGGCTTCTCCTGTAGCCTTTCTGCTTGGGTTAGTTTGGGCCTCCTCACAGCATGGCAAGGGCAACTGGGTTCTAAAAGCAAGTGATTCAAGACAATTGGTTGGAAGCAATATCACTTTCATGACCTGGCTTTGGATATCACATAGCATCAATTCTTCCGTAGTCATAAATTGACCTGGTATGTTAGGCAGAACAAATAGCACTCTAAAATGTTCACATTTTAATCCTTGAACCTGTAAATTTGTTAGCTGACCTGGCAAAAGGGGCTTTGCAGATGTGGTTAAGTTAAGGACCCAGAGATAGGAAGATTATCCCGGATAATCCAGGTGGATACAATATAATCCCAAAGGTCCTTATAACAGGAATCCAGAAGGTTCAGAATCAGAAAAGGAGATATGATACAGAAGCAGAGGGCAGAGGGATGCTGGCCATGAGCCAAGGAATGCAGGCAGCCTCTAGAAGCTGGAAAAGGCATGGAAACAGATTCTCCCTAGAGCTTCCAGAAGCATCTGGCCCTGCCAATATCTTGAGTTTATCCTACTAAGATATAGTTTGGAATTCTGATCCCCAGAACTGTAAAATAATAGATTTGTGTTGTTTTATGCCACATATTTTTTGGTAATTTTTTACAGCAGCTACAGGAAACTTATATACCCAGATTCAAGGCAGGGAGCATAGACTCCCATCTCTCAGTGTTAAGTGTCAAAGTTGCATTCAAGAGCATGTGGAACAAAACAGATTGTTGTAGGCAGCCTTTAAAAACGCAATCTGCCACACTCAACCACTAAGTAGGTAGGTAATTATAGGTTTGTCTTTCTGGGTCTCAGTCTCATCATCAGACAAATGAGAGGGTTGAATGTGAGGACCTCTAATATTTAGGTCCCCCAAATTCCTGGTCCTATGAGTGAATGGAGGTGTAATATTTTCATAAGAATTCATAATAAATAATGGCCAATTTCCTAAGTTGTCCCTTAATTCTTATCATCATTTATTTACTATTCTGAATGGAATGGGTATAGATACCTGGATCAGAAAATAAGCATGGTGAATTCCTAAGAAGGTAAGAGTGGGTCATGGGGTTTTTTTTGCTTGTTTGCTTGCTTTTGTTTTGCAAAATTTTAAAATATAAAAGGAAGGAAGGAAGGAAATTATTAACTCTTTGAGATAGGGACCATTTTTTGCTGATTCTTAGAACTGAATCCCAGTACCTGACATAGAGTCTAGTATTCAGATGACCTCTAAAGAAAGTCATGTGAAAATAAAAAGAAAAGACAACACAAATTCCACTGGTTATATGCCAGACAGCTTTTTCGGGTGGCCCACCCTTGGGTGAATTATTGGGTATGAGCTTTGATTCACTTTTTCTTGGGAAGCTAGTTCAGTGGGCTTCTAATTTGTCTCATTTATCCTATCCTTGTTCTAAATACAGCAGCCAGAGTAATTCTGATAAAAGTTAATGTTTTTCATGCCCCTCTCTACTGAAAACCCTCCAGAGGCTTCCTGTCCTACTTGTATTTGAATCCAAAGCCTTTACCAGGACCAGAACTAGGGTTAGGCCTGGGAGATTCCTGGGGTGCATAATTTAAGGAGGAACTCACTCTTAGGTGCCCATCCTGCACTCGCATAGTTCTGAGAATGATTGTCTCCTCAAATTGTGTGCTTTGCTTGCCCCATCCTCATGCTGACACTGACCCTTATCTAAGGTGGTAATGCAAGACTATACACCACTGAACATCTCACACCCCACATCTCTCTGATTTCATCTTTTCATACTCTCCCTTGCCTCCTTTTACTCAAGCATACTTCCTTCTTGCTGTTCGGGCCCTCACTTCTACCTCAGACTTCAGACTGCTCTTTCATTTAACAGAAACATGACTTCCTTAAATGTACTAGCTCATTTTCTGTTGCTATAATGAAACACCTGAGGCTGGGTAATGTATATAGAAAGGACGTTCATTTAACTTACAGTTTTGAAGACTGCAAGTCCAAGGTTGGGCAATTCCATTTTTTTTTTTTTTTTTTTTTTTTTAGTTTCTGGTGAAGACCTCCTGGCATATAGTATTGTGGTAAAGGTACATGTCAGAGGGATTACATGGTGAGATAGGAAGCCAGAGAGTGGGGAGGGCTCTTTTATAATGACCCACATGATCTTTTATAACAACCCACTTTCATAGAACTACCTGAGGTCCCCTGAGAACTGTTAATCCCTTCTGAGGGCAGTGCTCCCAGTTCCTACTTACCTTGCACTTCACCTACCTTCTAAAGGTTCCACCACCTCCCAACATCACCACACTGAGGACCAAGTTTTCCATACAAGAATCCTTGGGGAACATAATCAAATCACATCCAAACCAGAGCACCTGATACAACGTGCTAGCTTCCTCACCTCATTCGTGTCTCTTCTCTGCTCAAATGTCACTTTTTCTGTGAAACATTCCCTGACTACTCTATTAAAATTCAATTGAATGCCTCACTCTCTCTCTTTTACTCTTAGGACCTATTGCCATCTTATGTGTTTCGGATTGTTTTTACTTATTTTGTTGGGGGTCTGCTTTTCATATTAGACATTAAGACCTGGGAGGATAATAATTTTTATCAGGTTTTCACTTCTGTGTCCTGGCACCAAGAATAATGCTTAGCATATATAGGTGCTCAGTAAAATTTGTTAATTGAATAAATAACAATAGACAATTTGTCCCATACAATAGGGCATGGTTGCTTAATCCCAGCTACTCAGGAGGCTGAAGCAGAAAGATCACAAATTTGAGGCCAGCCTTGGCAACTTAGTGAGACCCCCACTTAAAAAAAAAATTGTCCCATAAAGTCATGAAGAATAGAAAATTATAGGATTTTAGAATAAACAAGAATTTTACTAAAGGGACCAACAAACTACATATACTCCATGACCTATTTGGATGAGCTAAGAATGGTCTTATGTATTGAACTGTGTCTCCCCCAAAATTCATTTGTTAAAATAATATCCAGAGCCAGGCGCGGTGGCGCACGCCTGTAATCCCAGCACTTGGGAGGCTGAGGCAGGAGGATCGCGAGTTAAAAGCCAGCCTCAGCAATGGTGAGGCACTTAGCAACTCAGTGAGACCCTGTCTCTAATAGAATACAAAAAAGGGCTGTGAATGTAGCTCAGTGGTTGAGTGCTCCTGAGTTCAATCCCTGGTTGTTAATAATAATAATAATAACAATAATAATAATAATAATAATAATATCCAGAACTTCAGAATGTGACTCATTTGGAAATAGAGTCACTGTTAATATATTTAGTTAACTTGAAATAATACTAGAATAGGGTAGGCACCTAATCTGACTGTGTCTTTATGTAAAAAGGGGAAAATTGGATGTAGACATGTACACGGGAGAACACTATGTGAACCTAAAAGCAAAGATCATGGTGTTGCTTCTATAAGCCAAGTGTCTTAGTCCATTTTGTGCTGCTGTAACAGAAGACTACAGGCTAAGTAATTCACAAACAATGGGAAGTCCCAGTTCTGGGAACTGGGAAGCCCAATATCAACGTGCTGGCATCTGGTGAGGGCTTTCCGTCTTATTACCTCATCCCACAGCAGAAGACAGAAGGGCAAGAGAGGGTGAGAGCAAGAGAGCTTGGGCCAGAGGAGGGGAAGGGAACCAAACTCACCCATTTATCAGAAACCCATTCTTGGGATGATGACATTAATCCACTCATGAGGGCAGAACCCTCATGACCTAAGCACTTCCTAAAGGTCCTACCTCTCAACACTGTGGCATTGTGGATTAAGTTTCCAACACATGGACACATTCAAACCACAGCACTAAGGAACTCTAAAGATGGCCAGCAAACCATTGAAGATCAGGACAGAGGCATAGAACAGATTCTCCTTCACATCTGTCAGAAAGAATCAACCCTGCTGACATCTTGAACTCAGATGTCTACCTTCCAGAACTGTGAGATAATAAATTTCTGTTGGTGAAACCACCCAATTTGTGGTATTTTGTTATAGTAGCTCTAAAAAGGTAACACAAATGATTATACATTTGTAAACAACTGCAGAAGGTAAGGAGGAAAAGGAAGAGGAAGAGGGAAAGGAGGAAAGGAAAAGAAAGGGAGAGGAGGAAGAAATAATGACAGAGATGGTAAGTGGCCCCCAAAGCCTGAAATATTTACTATCTGGCCCTTTACAGGTAAAAATTGCCACTACCTAAGATTTAGAGGTCACATAGCTCATATAACTTGTGAAGAAACACAGACCTTCAAAAACAGTCCTATGTCCAAGTCCAGACAACCGTGCTATGGCTTGAATGTGTCCCCCGGAGTTCATGTATTCAACACTTAATTTCCAATGCAGCAATATTTAGAGGTAGAACCTATAATAGGTGATTAGGCTATTAGGTATCTGCTCTCATTAATGAATTAATGCCGTTATGAAGGAAGCAAGTTGGTTATTGAAGAAATGGCGTCCTTATGAAAGATGTTTGGTCCCTTCTCTCTGACATGTTCTCTTTCTCCATGTGATGCCTTCTTCCAGGTTGTGACACAGCAAGAAGGTCCTCACCAGATGTGGCCCCTCCATTTTGGGTTTCCCAGACTCAAATGAACTTCTATTATTTATAAATTACCCTGTTTATGGTCTTCTGGTACAGCAGCACAGAACAGAATAAGACATATACCATCAACTGGTTTTAGCTATGCCCCAAACAGGCCGCTTCAAGTCTATTTTAAAAAAAAGAAAAGATCATACCACACTGACAACTGTACTTTTAACAATCATTTCATCAATTCCTCCTTGTATAAATACCAAAGTGTTATTAATCTATTATTCCAGCCCAACAACCCGAGTCCTATACAGAAGCACAGCACTCTTCATAAGTTTTTGAGCAAAGTATCTGCTATGAGCCATACTTGTTTTTGCTCTTGTATTCATTTTCTGTGATACTAGTTCTCAAGACATAATTAAAACATAATTATTAAAGATAAGAATAGATGTCTACCTACTCTCTGGATCTTCCACAAACTGAGTAGTACAGATTTGGCTATTATATATGTTATGCTAAAGAGGAATAAAAATGGAGAACTATCTGTTGAACAAATCTACCTGCCACAGTAATGACTTAAGAAACAATTTAAAATAAAGTGGACCAGAGCCTGTAGTAGTTCTTTTAATGTGCTCCTAACTCAGAGAGCAGCAAAATGAATCTGTTTTGTTTTCATTAGCCAATGATTTGGTGCTGTGTGCCCACGGGCACGCACACACACACAGATACACACACACACACACACACACACACACACTGTTTTGGTTATTTAACCTTGAGTGAGATCTTTTTTAAAATATTTATTTTTTAGTTTTAGTTGGACACAATACCTTTATTTTATTTATTTATTTTTATGTGGTGCTGAGGATCGAACCCAGGGCCTCGCACATGCTAGGCAAGCACTGTACCGCTGAGCCAGATATTTTACCATTTGGACAGATAAAAGTTTGGGCCTCCAATGGTTGTTAAAGATAATGGTTTCTACTACAGAAGGTTACTGTAGGAACTGCAGGGGAGGAGAACAGAGGTGCTCTTTTCTTCCTAAGCCTGCTTAATTAGTTGAAGAAGCTCTATGCCACTAATTAGGAAATATGTGCATAAATTTCTGTTAAGATGTTAATATACCTGAACTGTGGAGGAAATAGAAGGGAAGTTAAAGACAATTTTTTAGCAAAAATGAGAAGACTGTGTCTCAAGTGTGGTTGCTCTATTTTAAACTCCTGTACTTTAATATCAAATTCACAAGGAATTTAATTTACTTAAATCTGAACAAAATTTGCACTTTACCTAATATCCACTTTTTAAAGCAGGGATTTTGTCTAGAGTTGGAACCTGGCACTTGTTAGTGGGGTGGGCTTAGGAAATTTAATCTATATTTCTTTCCTCAAATGCTAAAAGAAAAAGTGTGCTGGGGACAGAGGGATGATAACTACAGCATATAAGCCATAGGTTGTCTCAAGGAGTAAGTGAAATAATGAAACATGAAAATGTCTAATAATTGTTAGGGATCCAAAGTATGTTGACTTTTCTTATAAGTATATGGTTGAAGAAAATATGCAAATGTTCATGTAATTATAATTATTTACATAATTGTTCATTTAAATATAACTAGCATGTGAAAACCCATCAGTATTTTCATAAATGCCACCAGCCATATATTTTGTGATCTGTAAATTGGTTTCACCTACACTTCAACATTTGTTCCTTACACAAAGAGTCACAAGAGTCTTAGGTGGGTAAATGGTGGGTCCAATTCACATGGGCAGAGCAGGGATTTGGGGTCCAGGTCATTATTCTGCTAGGGGCTTTTGGCCTGCTAGTGCTAGCTCTTAACAGAGTGACTTTCTATGGACTCAGTGACAAGAACATTGTTGAGTGTGAAGTCTATATATCACTGAATCAAAGTTGTTGTGCAGGCCATTTAGAGACAGATCCCAAAAGGAATCTAGCATCATATATGGTGTGTATGATAAAGGTTTTTAGCCTTTTTTGGGTCCCAAATCCCTTTGAAAATTTGATAAAGTTATGGCCCCCAAGCCCTTTAATGCTGCACCCAAAATTGTATGCATAGATGTCAGTTTTTTCAGATCCCCCTAACAGCCATCCAGTGAAGCTATATAGCAGGTTTAAGAAGCTCTAATCTAAACAGATTAACTTTTAATTTAAATATAACAAAGACGGCCAACACTCACACTCACTTTTCTTTTTTTTTTTTTAATATTTATTTATTTGCTTTTAGTTGTACACAATGCGTTTACACAATGAGTTTATTTTTACGTGGTGCTGAGGATCCAACCAGGCAGCGCATGTGCTAGGCGAGCACTCTACCGCTGAGCCACATCCCTAGCCCCTCACTTTTCTCCTTAAGACTCTTAGACCTTGGCCGAATGCAATGGTGCACGCCTGTAATCCCAGCACTTGGGAGGCTGAGGCAGGAGGATCGCAAGTTCAAAGCCAGCCTCAGCAATGGCGAGGCACTTAGCAACTCAGTGAGACCTGTCTCTAAATTAAAAATACACAAAAAGGACTGGGGATGTAGCCCAGTGGTTGAGTGCCCCTGAGTTCAATCCCCAGTACCAAAACAAAACAAAACAAACAAACAAAAAAATCTTAGACCTTCAATCGTCCAATACCAGCCAAGCCATTCCATCCACTATTGTAGAAATAAAACAGGATCA
Source organism: Tamias sibiricus (assembly GCA_025594165.1). Classification (NCBI taxonomy): domain Eukaryota; kingdom Metazoa; phylum Chordata; class Mammalia; order Rodentia; family Sciuridae; genus Tamias; species Tamias sibiricus. Next base: position 54,708,823 of record CM046659.1, read on the forward strand.
TCCAAACTCCTCACATTCCAGGAGCCACACAGGTCATTTGGCTCAAGCTGAAGTCATGTTTTCCTGTCACTTATAGTTGACACCCTAACATGCAGGAAATGCACAAAGAGTAAAAGTCAGATTTTCAGAATGAAAATCAGAATTCTGAAGCATAGGCTACAACATCTAACCAGCCATCCCCTTATGATGAATAAAGAAGACTCCTTTATTCATTTAAACTTTTGTTTAATTGGCTCAAAGAAAGGCTGAGGCCCCCATGATTGCTCTGCAAAGATTGTGTAGCCCACCAGGGCCCATCTGAAACAATATCCCAAAGCTTGAAACTCACACCTCCTGCTCCTTTTCTCCACATCAGGTCCCTTCACCCACACCTGGCCTTACAAATCCCACTTTGCCAGTGTTGCATAAAGTTACCACTGCTACACTTGGCAAGAGCAGACACTGAGGGAAGCAAACCCTTGTCCTTAACTGATATGAAAAACCACACACTCTAGCCTGTGGACAACCTGTCCTTGGAAACAGCAGTGGAGCAGGTGGCTAGCTAGGGAAGCAAGCTTACAAATATTTTCCAAGTGCAATTTTCTCTGAATATAATTGAGGCTTCTGTACCCAGTTGTCCCCAAATCCTTAGGACTTCACGGGGAGAACACCAGGGGCCAGGGATAAAATTGCCCCAAGAGCCTCTCACTTCCTACCAGAGGAGTCTCACGTTAGGACCTCCCATCTCTTTCGTTTTCTAAATTTTTATTTATTTCCTTATGACTGGGAGATTGGTTCGGAGTTTCCAAGTCCTGGTGGATGAAAAAGGAGGTGGAAACCCTCTGCTGTCAGGAGCCTCTGGAGCAGCTGGATGCAAATTCCGTGCGAGTGGCTCACTAGGGTTGTTGGGTGCTTGCTGTTTATTCAAGTATGGGTCACGTTAGCCACCTGGGGCACAAATCCTGCAAAACGAGTCTGAGAGCGGGGCGAGCTCTTGCAGGTAGGAGGGTGCAGCCGCCGAGCTAAAAATAACGAGGGCAAGAGAAAGACTGGCACGCGGTGGAGGCTGGGGCCGCACTGCAGACGTGGCGATGCAGTGAGAGCACCCAGGCTGGGCTGTGCAGTGTGGTTCCGCCGACCCTCTGCCTACCGTGAACAGACACGCAGGTTAGTAGGGCGTCGCGGCAGGGACCCGCTGGGAGTGCCCAAGGAGTGACGAGGCAGCCCCCTGAGCCTCTGGAAACAGCCGCGATATGCCACGCCACCTGTGGCCCTTGGACATCTAGGACAAATGCCAATGTTTCTTTAGGCGAGGGCACATCAGGGAGGTTCAGTCATGCATCTGACCCGTCAGCTGGTCTGGGGAGGATAGGGAGGCACTGGACCTGGTGAAGCTGTTGTCCCTAGCTTAGCATGCTAGCCCCACTGCAATCAGAGAAGGCCAGGTGCAGCATGGAATTTCAGGGCATGAGCTCAGGCAGGTCCTACTCCATCTGCCTGCAGGAGGTGAGCTAAGGGTGCAACTTAGCTGCCTCCCAAGGGGAAGACTCTTTCCCTACATTAAACCAGCTCCTTAGTTTCTCTACTCGCAGCTCATCTTCTCAACACCTCCATTTTCCTTGAAATTGAGTTTGTGGATTTGTGAACCTGGCCCTGAGGACTGAAGACCCTGAAGAGAACCGAATGTTGGCCACACGAACCTAGATTTATCTTTTTGCATCAAGCTGGGACTCAGCTTTGAAGAAGGATCAAGTCACTTCTTTGGAGTCCCATTTTCTTTATTGCTATCCTCCCCATACCATCTCCCAAGCCTCGAGATTCCAGAATCTAGACATAGAGCCCATTGCTTTCTCTTCAGCTGTTACCTGTGTTTTGTTTACATGCATTTTTATAGAAAAAAAAAAGGGGGGGGGGACCCTGGCATTTCCCCCAGGGACTGATGCACGTAATACTCAGTCCAAGCCTCTCAGCCAGAGAGCCCAGCACAAGTCACAGATGCCTCTGAGAATCTTTGTTTTGGTCCAGGGGTTCCTGGCACTCCCTGGGATTGAGAAAAGTAACAGGGACCTTTTGGGCATTTGCCTTCTACCTTGGGTTTCTCTGGTGCCCAGAGGCCAGGCTTTGTTTGGTGTGGCCAACCCTTGAAGAGGGACCCCCAGAGTGGATTTCCTGAGGCCATAGGTCTGCTTTTCAGGGGCTGTGGCCACCAGTAGATCATAGATTAGCTACTTCTAGTTTTGCCCCGCAAATCTCTTTGGCTCTAAGCATTGTCTCTTGTTGGGGGTTTCAATTGCTGGTCAAAGAAAGTATTTCAATTATTGGTCAAAGGCATATTTTCCATCAACATTTTATTCAAATATAATAGAAAATACATGAATCTCAGGTACATAACTTAATGAATTCCCACAAAGTGAATGTCAATTCCATCTGTATATAACCCTGGAGGGGCTTATAAACAAATTGTAACTATTCTTCAACAGGACATTAGTGAAAGGGCTCCCTCCACTCAAAGGACCAGACTATCAGTAAAAATACCCACCTTTTATTTATATGGTACAAAATTCTTGGATCACATATTCCTTTGAATAAAGGTTTCCATGCAAAAGAATAGAAAGCTTTTAGCATGAATTGAGGGGAGAATGTTAGTTGTTATTACCCAATCATCATCTGATTGGGAAACCACAATTATCATTTGGTAGTCAGGCATTGGAGTAGTACTGCTACTAAGACCTATCCTCTAGTGACACTGCATTCTTATCCAGGTCACACTGTTCATGCACACCACGGAGAGAAAGAGTGAATGAGAAGGATGTATGAGCTGAGAACAAAGACATCCCAAAGTTTTAACCTATTTCACACATTCTATAAGAATTTATTTCCAAATAGCACACCTGCTACACAGAATTAGGTGGGTACAGTTGACCATTTTTTAGTAAAGGAAGCTTAAATAGGCAAAGCTAAATCTATCCTTCATTGTGTGTTGCTCCCATCTTTACCTTTCTTGGAAAAGAAAGAATGTCTACATCTGTGCCCTGTCTGCCATGTACATGTTAAACATGTAAGCTATAAACATGTAAGCACTCTTCTCGTCTGTCAGATATCACTGGGATCTCAATTAGAATTATCTGCCCATTTTTCATGTTATACTTTGAAGGATTCTTTTTTAAAGAATTATATTCTAGAGAGTAGCAAGACAATAATTCAAGGCATAGAGAACTGAAGCAGTATTTTCTTTTTTTCATGAGAAAATATTAGAATTCAGTATTAATAGCCTCAAGTGAGGTATATCAAGGGTTGACAACAGTCTTGAATGTTTGGAAAAGGAAGCTCAGTGGTCAAAATGCTTGTCTAGCATATGCAAGGCCATGGATTCAATCCCTAGGCCTGCTGAAAACAAAACAGAAACTTCTTGACCAGGAAAAAAGGAAGTGGTTTAGGGTTTTTTGTTTTCATTTTTTCATACTGGGGATTGAACCCAGAGGTGCTTTACCACTGGGTTACATCCCCTGCCCTTTTTGTTTTATTTTTATTTTGAGACAGGGTCTTGCTAAGTTGCTTAGGGTATTGCTAAGTTGCTGAGGCTGGCCTCAAACTTGCCATCCTTTTTGCCTCAGCCTCCTGAGTTACTGGGATTACAGGCATGTGTCAGTGGGCCTGGCAGGTTTAGGTTTTAATAAGATGGATAGAGAAAATTCTAAAGTGAGAGGACTTAGGAATCAGAAAAATCAGAGATGGAAAATGACTTGAAGATGTCAGTGAGTCTATCATTTCTTTGATCTCAGTAGGTATGACTTTGACAGTTATGAGTTATCTTGGCAGAGGTATATTCATAGTAAAACTATAATGAATGTAATTCAATGAATGATGTTCATGTAAACAGTAGCCCTTATTCCATAAACACCTGAGGTATACGCAATAAAGGTGAGACACAACCTCTTCCTTTAAAAAATTTATCATGACCTTTACATAAAACTCAATAGCAAAACATTTCTTTACCTTCTACTTTGCTCATTTAATTTAATTCCTTACTTTTGTAAGGAATAATAATAACTAATATTTATTGACCTCCTTTGTGCCTCCCATTTTAGTATATCAACTCACTTAATGCTTACAGGAATATAATGAAATAAGAAATATGATTCTCAAGTTATAAATGAAGAAACTGAGACACTGAAGGATAAGCCATTTGACTATGTTTAACTACTAGGATTGCTGTCTGTAGATCCTGGGGCTTGAGAAACCTGTGAAGAACCTGTTCAGTTATCACATTTTACAGTGAGGAAACTTTGACCTAGCAGAGGTAACTAGCTTCATTTTCAAGATCACAACCTTTTTTTCAGAGGAGGGAACAGAAAATCTTGCCCTAAGATGGGCTCTTTGTTAAGAAGAAACAAATGTCTGGGTCTTGATTTTGTTCTGTCATTGGAGAACTTGGGAAAATCTCCTGAAATTCCCTGTACTAGCACACTGAAAGATGCAGCAGTGGGTGCCTTGGCCTGGGGAAAGCCTTCAGAGCAGGGTTTGTTGAGGTGGATCCACAGGAGATCCATCTATCCCCCTGCAGGCTCAGTTCAGGCTGTGGAGGAGGAGACATACTGACATGGTCTGATTTTTGGTCCATCACTACAGCTCTAAGACCTTGAGCAACTTATATAGCCTCTGTAAATTTCAGATTCATCTGTAGAACAGGGATTTTATGAGGGTTGTCAAGAGGGCTAGAGAACAGATATGTAACATATGGTATATATTAATAAAAGAAAAACTAATGGTCCAGGCCAGTTTCAGAGATCCCTTCTGCTAAGGTTTAGAATGAGGTATCTCCCCAAAGCTCATTTGTGAAACAATGCAAGAAAGTTTAGAGATGAAATGATTGGGTTATGAGAGCCCTAACCTGGTCAGTGCATTGATCCCCTGATAGGGATTAATGGGGTGGTAACTGTAGACAGGTAGAGTGTGACTGGAGGCAATGGGTCATTGGGAGCTTGCTTTTGGTGTGTTCTGGGCATAGTAATACCATAAGGGTCATATTTAACAGTTTATAAAGTATTAACCAAGCAATTTCCTTGTTTATTCAATAATGTCTTGGTATCTGTTTTTAATGGTATCTATCAGTCATGAAACTAAGTGAAATAACTTTTAAAACAGTAGTTCTCAAACTTCTGTGTGCTCAGAATCATGAGGGAAACTTATGAAATGCAGATTTCTATAATTTTTCTCTGGAGAGTGGAGCTGTCTTTTTCTCCCTGCTTCCTGGTGGCCATGTCCTGAGCCACTTTCTTCCACCACACTCTTCCTCCATGATGTTCTGCCAACCCTGGGGCACAAAGCAATGGAATTGGCCATCTATGGACTGAGACCTCTAAAACCATGAGCACTCTAAAATTGTTTTTGTCAGGTCTTTGTGTCACAGCAGCAGCAAAAAAAAAAAAAAAAAAAAAAAAAAAAAAAAAAAAAAAAAAAAAAAAAAAAACTGACTAAAACACTTTCCAAATTCCACTTTTAATTGCTCTATCTTACTGCTTCTCAACAGTTAGCAATGGTGCTGGGAATTTCTTCAAAGTATTCCCCTGTAGCTTCAATAGAAGGTTTGAAGACCTGATGTGTTTCTTAGTTAAGGACCCAGAAGCAAGTACTACCATGTCTACAGAATTAGAATTTTTTTTCACCTATGTAGACTTATTTTTTGTGTACTGGGCATAGTAATACATAAAGGTCATATTTAACAGTTTATCAAGTATTAAGCAAGCAACTTCCTTGCTTATTCAATAATGTCTTGGTATCTGTTTTTAATGATATTTATTGGTCATGAAATTAAGTGAAATAACTTTTAAAACAGTAGTTCTCAAACTTCTGTGTGCTCAGAATCATGAGGGAACTTATGAAATGCAGATTTCTATAATTTTTCTCTGGAGAGTGGAGCTGTCTTTTTCTCCCTGCTTCCTGGTGGCCATGTCCTGAGCCACTTTCTTCCACCACACTCTTCCTCCATGATGTTCTGCCAACCCTGGGGCACAAAGCAATGGAATTGGCCATCTATGGACTGAGACCTCTAAAACCATGAGCACTCTAAAATTGTTTTTGTCAGGTCTTTGTGTCACAGCAGCAGCAAAAAAAAAAAAAAAAAAAAAAAAAAAAAAAAAAAAAAAAAAAAAAAAAAAAACTGACTAAAACACTTTCCAAATTCCACTTTTAATTGCTCTATCTTACTGCTTCTCAACAGTTAGCAATGGTGCTGGGAATTTCTTCAAAGTATTCCCCTGTAGCTTCAATAGAAGGTTTGAAGACCTGATGTGTTTCTTAGTTAAGGACCCAGAAGCAAGTACTACCATGTCTACAGAATTAGAATTTTTTTTTCACCTATGTAGACTTATTTTTTGTGTACTGGGCATAGTAATACTATAAAGGTCATATTTAACAGTTTATCAAGTATTAAGCAAGCAACTTCCTTGCTTATTCAATAATGTCTTGGTATCTGTTTTTAATGATATTTATTGGTCTTGAAATTAAGTGAAATAACTTTTAAAACAGTAGTTCTCAAACTTCTGTGTGCTCAGAATCATGAGGGAACCTTATGAAATGCAGATTTCTACATCCAAATCTGGGGCAGGGGCAGGAAATCTGCCTTTTATTAGCACTCCTACCTGTACTGTGAAGCTTATAACCCTCAGAACATACTTTGAGAAAGTCTGTCTCAAGAGCTTGTTGACCAGCTACTCTTTCTTGATGCTCTCTAGGACAAAACCAACAAACAAATGCCTTCCATTCAGCAGGAGCAGCACAGGAGCCACAGTTGCTCCTGAATTATGATGGGTTTCTTCTCCTAATTTATATGCTTTAAAGTAGAGTTTTATCTGGTCTATCTATATCATGTTCTATAAAACAACCAAGATTCAAGAGGAGGTTGAGAGGGGGAAAAGAACTGGATGGATTTCCCTCACCAACTCTGATCATTGGTGTGTGTTTGATAGGCTCTTTAACCAACAAGTAATTTGTTCTTGGTGGGGAAAAAGAGTGGGTTAAAAGCAGTTGACAATAGGTGGTTTGCATTCATCTAAAATGTAGGGAAGGAAATAAAGCTGTCCCAAGAGAACTACAGACTTGTTCTCCCATCACATACCTAAAGATCCATATCAGTATCTAAACAAGGTATGTCAGGTGGCTTAATTGGGAACTCCCAGACAGTGGGTTTCATGGGTAGGCCATTGCCACTTTATTGTCTGGGCTTCAGCAAAATGAGATAATAGCTGTCATCCAAAAACATTTGGGATTAGAAAAACAAACTACATAGGGCTTTAAAATAAAATAACGCCCTGCTTTTAAGTATAGCATATCACTGTTGTTTCTGAATTTAAATATTGAAGAACACATTTTGTTAATAATTAAAACAATAGTGATTAATGTAGGGGGCTTAGTGAACATTTAATCTGTCTTTACAGTGTGCTAAAGGAGTCTACTGCCTGATGCCGCAGGAGAGACATTAGTAACTATTTAATGGACTTTTAATTTTGTGTTGTTAGTTTTAATAATTAATTGTAATTTTGACTGTGTTGGAAGCTGCAGGTATATTTTCAGTCATCTTTCCAGGCTGGTGTTACGGCCCTGCCCTGTTTAATCAGAGGTTCTTAGAGGAGTGAGGTTCAGGAGTGATTTAAAATGAAAAAATGGATGTTCATTAAAACTACAATAAAAGGGCTGGGGATATAGCTCAGTTGGTAGAGTGTCTGCCTCCCATGCATAAGGCCCTGGGTTCAATCCCCAACACCACCAAAAAAACTACAGATTTAAGGGGAGCATGGAGAATATCTGTCCAATCCTTCATTGTTGCAGATTAGAAAATGGATACTCATAAGAATGAAAAGACTTGGCCAATGGCATACATCTTTGTTTCTGTTGTTTGGACAAAAGACCTCACCAAGCAGGATGCTTTGGCCCTGCTCTGACAGTTGTTTCTCTGCTCTCCAGGCACACTTTCCATCTTTTGTGATCTATGCTCCCAGATTACAGGAAATAGTTTCTATCTTCTAAATATTGAAGGTGTGTGAATGTAAAGTTTTATAGATGAGCTACTCTAGGCCATTATCTGTTTAAGAGCTCAATGCTTTGCTGAGACAGGGAAATATAAAGTCTATCCCAGGGAAAGAAATGCAGGACAGGAAATGGTCAGTCTTCCCTGGCTACCTAGAGCTCAGGGCTGTGAGCCTCAACTCTGCCCTGAAGCATTACCTCAAGACTCCAGAGCAGAGGCTGTGATTTACTTCAGGGCTTTGGGCAAGTCCCTTTAACCTTGCTGTCCTTCCCCTTCCTTGTTTGTAAAACAGAGATGGGGCTGATAGCTCCCTCACAGCTCCATCAGAGGCTGTGTGTGAAATTAGTTCCTGTTTGGGAAGGTTTAAAAGCCACCACATTCCACCTCCCAGCTAATATTATTACTAGCACTGGGGGGGGGGGGGCACAAAAGGGCCAATTCCTCATCCCCCTTCCTCCTTTAAAAACAGACCAAAGGATATCTTTTCTTGTCTCCTTATGGCCTAAAAGGTGGTAGCTTCTGTGGTTGTTACCTTCTTGGAAGGTCAGATTGCTGAGGTTAAGTATTCTTAGGTACACCACAAATAAACAATCAACAACAACAAAAATAACTGCTGTGGCAGTGCTTAAGAGGGTTTCTGAACTATAAACACACTTTTCTAACTGTAAAAGAATGGGCCCAATCTGTCTGCAAAGGCACTTCTGTCCTCTAAAAGGTAAGGTCTGGGCAGAGGAGAGAAGGCAGCCCTTTTAATGGGATCGTGTTTCTAAGGATCATCACTAACGCTTTCCACATGAAACACTTAAAAAAAAATTGGATGGAAAGTCACCTTTTAAGAGCTGAAGAGGTATCTTTCAGGCACACAGCTCTGTGCACAGCCTGTTTCTCAACGTTTGGAACTTCTTTAACAGTTTATGGAAGGCCACCCTTTAAACCAATCCAACAGCTCCTTTCTCCATAACCTGATTTTAGAGGTGTTTCATTATCTCTAATTACTCAGGGTAAATGGTGATTACTCAGTGTTTTAATCATCAGTTTGGGCAGCAGTTACTCTAAACTCAGGGAAGCCCAGACTCCCATGGGTATTTTTGGAAGGTACCGCGACTAGTCGGTGCATGCTTTCTAGTACCTCTGCACGTGGTCCCCAGGTGAGCCCCGGCTGCTTCCCGGAGCTGGAAAGAGCGATGTCCCAGCCTTGGCCGCATCTGAGGGCTGGGGCGCGCTGCGCGGGCTTCCGGGACTCGGGCCTGCGAGGCGAGGCCCGGCAGCTGGTTGGGAGGATGTGGGCGGGGCTCCTATCCCCAGAAAGGGAGGCGAGCCAGGGAGGAGGGAAGAAGGGAGGGGCTGTTGGGGAAGAGGAGGAGGAAGGAAAGAAAGAAAGAGAGGGAGGGAAAGAGAAGGAAGGAGTAGATGCGGGTAGGCAGAAGAGGAAGGTGGGAGGGAAGGAGCGCGGAAGCTAGGTGAGTTGAGTATCCCAGACCAGAGACAGGAAACTAAGACGCCGCTGCTGACCGGCCTAAGTATCTGGCCTCTGTCCCTGATGGGATTCCCGTCCGAGCTGTCTCGAGCCTGCAGCGCCCCAGTCCCCGGCCCTCGCCCAGGTTCACTTCAGCCCTTCAGAGGTCCCCAGGAGCTGCTGCTGGCGAGCCCGCTACTGCAGGGACCTATGGTGAGCAAGGCTATCTGGCGAGGGGTGCTAGTCAAGAGGGGTCCGGGGCGCATCCTTAGGGGAGAAGCTGGAGACTCAGACCTTAACTAAGGCAAAAGGTGGCTTATTTTTTACTCTCCAACGGTGGTGCTGGAGTGGGGATGCTGGGGCTGAAAGACACCTCCATATCTGCTACTGCCTCTACCCAGGGCACCTTCTTCTCCGTCAGGTGGCCCGGGCAATTTCCACTTTTTGTAGGTGCAAGCCAGGAGAGGCGGGAAGTAGAGAAGTCCTTGGTAGGAGGTCGTTGGGAAAGACCGTGGGGTCTTAGACTGAACTCGTTGCCCGTGGGCTGGCGGTTGCGATCCCAAGGACAGGAAGGGCCGAAAGAGGTAGGAGAGAGCTGGCTGTTAGCTTCAGAGATCCTGAGGAGGCTGAGGGACTGCAGCATGGGGGAGAGAACACCTGGCAGGAGCTGGTTCCGTGATAGGAGGTGCAGTCCTGTGGTCCTCTGGAGGAAGCGCGCCGCTGGAGGGGCTGCCTCGTGGGGACTGTCACCCATCCTTTCTCCCAGCTGGCAGGCGCTCTGTGAGCTTGTGAATTGCAACTGCGGGACGCGCCTTCTCCATGAGCTATTTTCTTAGACTTGCGGTACTTTAGGAGCCTTCCCTCTATCATTTCATGGTTTAAGATTCCTAGGGACGATGGCCAAAGTGCCAACAGCTCCCGGGACGCGTCTTCCTTCCATGTAGTGTCTTATGGGGAGTCTCTGACTGGACGCACGGCGGACGCGAAGCTCTTTCAGGCCCTCCCCGCCCCGAACCCATGGGAAAGTGCCCTGGAATTGCCAGGTCCCGGCAGACCCCTTCCCGCAGGAGCCTCAGGCGCCTCCTTGAGCACCGCTTTGGTTGTTGGTTTGCGAATATCGTGGTTTATGAGCTGCAGGTTTTGAGATCTTAAAGCCCCAAAAGGCACACACTTGGTCAAGTGATCCAACCTCTAAACAAATTTAGGCTTTGGGAGAAGATTCCGGGTAGTGAAGTGAAGGACAACCGCCACAAATTGTATTCCCGCCCCGAAGAAGAAGTTTTGGAGGTGAAAGTTCTCTTTGGCGTTTATCTTTTTCATTAAAAATTTTGGGAAGAAAAGGGGTTAGAGAAGAATCCTAGTGAATCCAAAATTGAAACACGTCCCCGTCTTTCCGCAGACGCGTGGTTTGAGCGCAGAGAGCGCTCCTGCCGCTACCCTGAGACTCCTAAGGGACCAAGGATCATACCGTGATCCCGGTTTCCTCCCTTTATACTGTACCACGTCCCGCGGGCAGCGGCCGCGCTTTCTGTATTTCCCACTTCTGGAAGTCCCACCGCCACGGGGCATTATTATTATTATTATTATTATTATTAACTCCTGACTTCTCAAAAATAATCTTTGCTTTCTCAAGCCCTTTCCCAGTTCTCCCCAGGTGTGGCGCGGGCTTGGGAAAGGCGAAAGCTGCTCAAAAAGCTGAGCGGCTCTTATTGGGCGTAGATGGTCAAGCAGGGACGCCCGCGGCCTCCGCACTCCGTTCCGCAGTGTAGGATGGCGCCGGGTAGCAGTGGCCTGGAGGAAGAACAGAGCTGCTCTATCGTTTATAAAGCTTCCTCAAAGGCTTTCCCCCAAATAACTTTACGTTTCTTGGAGAGAGTGTGGCGGCCATACCGGAGTCCTCGAGTTCCGAAGCGACTCGAGACAGAAACTGGAAACAGCCTTAGGAAAAGGAGACCGGGTGGAGCAGGCTTTGGGGCGGGAAAACAGGGACTCGGGCCCCGGGGGGTGACCCGGCGCACGCACTATGGCTGAACGCAGAGTTATGCCAGCTCAGGTTTTCGAACAGGCCCTTGCGCTAAGGGAGCCACGCGTGCGGCATCTTTGGTTAGAGTCTAGGTCACCCCGTAATTGTTTGAGTTGTGGGTTGGTAAAATTCTTTAAGGAATATTTGCTGCGATTCTGCAGCTGGTGCAAAGAAGGAAAGGGGTGGGGGAAGGAAGTGGCGGGGGGTGGAGTGTGGTGGTTTAAAAAATAAGCCAAGACTGGGAGAGAGACGCAGACGCAGAGGTCGAGTGCAGGCCGAAAGCTGTTCAAGATTTTCTCCACTCATGGAAACGTGGTGGGATTTCTTTTTTGTGCCGGGTCGGGAGTTGTAAAAAGCCTTGGAGATATTAAGATCTGAAAAATGTGATGCGCCCTTCGGCGACGCCTCTTTCTGAATCTGCCTGGAGCGACGACCCTAGGCACCCGCCCCTCTGCCTTGAATGGCCCCGCCGCCGGGTTTCTTGGGGATCTGCTTTGGTGTGTGTGTGTGTGTGTGTGTGTGTGTGTGTGTGTTTGCGGGGGCGAACGCCGCGGCCCACCCGATGCGGGGCTTCTCGGCAAGGTAATGGAACCGGAGAAATTACTCTAGCAGCCGCTCCCTCTAACTTTCCCACACCGATTACACCCTGATACCCTCCTCCTTCCGGCCGCTGCGTGACAGGGTCGGCAACTTTTGGTTGGAAGCTAAATCGGCTACCCAGCTCATCTGAGCACTCTCAGGCATTCTCCAGGAGTTGGCTGCCTGTCGCTGAGAGCGTATTTGGCCTCTCAAAAACTCTGGGGAGGAGGTGGCGGTGTGTGTGTGTGTGTGTGTGTGTGCGCGCGCGTGCGCGTGTAGGGTCCCTCAGCGCTTTTCCTCTTTTTAAGTGCCTTTCAGTGGTGAGGCTGTGGGTAGCTAAGACTCGGCCGCCCCCACTGCTGGCCTCACTAGAACGGTGTTCACACTCCAAAGCGCAGTCCCTACAGTGCACCCCAGATCCTCGGGCTTCAGGCCGCTAGTGAGAGGGTATGGCCAGACAGCTGCGCACCGCAGGTAGAGGCGAGCACCAGGTCCACTGCACCCGCGGCCGAAGAGCGCGGCAGCGGCCGTACCCCCGGCGGAGATTCTCCGCTGAGCGCTGCCGGGAGCTCCTCCCAGACCGCTGCGGCTCCGGCGGCGGGCGCGGAGGTTGGCTTTGCCTAGAGAGGCGGGACCGAGCGGGGGCGGGAGGGTGGAGAAGAGTAGGATGGGCTCCCGGGCGAACGGGGCGGGGCCTCTGAGTTCACGTGACTCTGAGGGGCTGGAAGAAAAACAGAGCCTGTCTGCGCCGGAGTCTCATTATATTCAAATATTCATTTTAGGAGCCATTCCGTAGTGCCATTCCGAGCAACGCACTGCCGCAGCTTCTCTGAGCCTTTCCAGCAAGTTTGTTCAAGATTGGCTGTCAAGAATCATGGACTGTTATTATATGCCTTGTTTTCTGTCAGTGAGTAGACACCTCTTCCTACCCTCCTCTCGGGAACTCACTCTGCCCTCCCCATCCCTGATCGCCGTCCGTCCCTCACGTCGGACCTTCCTTTCAGCGTCCACACTCCGCTCTCTGGCAGTGCTGTCGTTCTCTTCTTGGCCCCGCAGCCCGGGCGCTCGAAGCGTACCGGTTCTTTTTAAAGTGCTGCTTGCTCCCACTCGCCCTCTCAGATCCGGTGCGTTGCAATAAAAGGGGGCGCGAGAGGGGACTAAAGAGATGAAAGGTCCGCAGCGGACTAACCACTCCCTTCTGCCCAACTTGCCTTAGGAGCGCTCAATGCCTGGTGACGCGTTCCTAGCCTCTTGTCAAAACTCTAGAGTTCGCTCCGGAATCATCCCCCACCCATTCCCTGGGAATGAGTGAGCAGACACGATCAGATGTTTTTTTGCTGAGCATTTCAAGCTCATCGACCACAATAAAATAAACGATCATACCACCTGGGCAGCCCCCAAACTCCTTCTCGGTCACTGGACCCTGCCGCCCTGTCTTTGCCTTGTCCCGGTTTCTCTGCTATCCCTCCCAACGGCTCCCAAACAGCTGGAAGTTAGGCTCGGAGGGAGGAGGAAGAAAGACGGAGGCGGGGGATGAAGGAAGAGGGGGAGATGCTGAAGGTCTTAAGTGGAGAGCTATGGCAATTTAATTTTCCCTCCCCCACCCTTTTTTACCCCCTCAATGTTAACTGTTTATCCTTGAAGAAGCCACGCTGAGATCATGGCTCAGATAGCAGTTGGGACAAAAAAAGATTAACAGGATGGAGGCTATCTGATTTGGGGTTATTTGACTGTAAACAAGTTAGACCAAGTAATTACAGGGCAATTCTTACTTTCAGGCCTTGCATGGCTGCAGCTGCTGATGGTGGTGGGTGTGAGGGAGAAAACACAAACTTGATCTTTCTGACCTGATTTACATCCTGACCCTCCTTTACTAGTCCTTTTATACATATGCGGAGACATCTCTATTTCTCTCTATTTATCGGTGTTTATTTATTCTTTAACCTTCCACCCCCTCCCCCTCCCCAGAGACACCATGATTCCTGGTAACCGAATGCTGATGGTCGTTTTATTATGCCAAGTCCTGCTAGGAGGCGCGAGCCATGCTAGTTTGATACCTGAGACGGGGAAGAAAAAAGTCGCCGAGATTCAGGGCCACGCGGGAGGACGCCGCTCAGGGCAGAGCCATGAGCTCCTGCGGGACTTCGAGGCGACACTTCTGCAGATGTTCGGGCTGCGCCGCCGCCCGCAGCCAAGCAAGAGCGCAGTCATCCCGGATTACATGCGGGATCTTTACCGTCTCCAGTCTGGGGAGGAGGAGGAGGAAGAGCAGATCCACGGCATGGGTCTGGAATACCCGGAGCGCCCTGCCAGTCGTGCCAACACCGTGAGGAGCTTCCACCACGAAGGTCAGTCCCTGCCCCCAGTCCGGCTGGGGGGTGGGGGAGGGCTAGTAGGGCAGGCTGGAGGGGCCATGGAAGCCGTGGGGAAGAAGAGTTCAGGTTACATCAAAGCCCCAATCCTGTAGGCTGAGGAACAGAGCCCCTTACCTCCAAGAATTTCCAGAGCTGCCGCTGGACTTATTTTCTGGAGACAGAGGGGGAGGGGGAGGGAGAAGGGGAATGACACTGCTCAGAGAGGGCTAGCCCCAGCGGTGTGTTTTTGCTATATCAAAGCCTTTTCTGCGGAGTTTTCTGCCCGTTTTTTTTCAAAGCACCTACTGAATTTAATATTACAGCTGTGTGTTTGTCAGGTTTATTCAATAGGGGCCTTGTAATCTGATCTGAATGTTTCCTAGCGGATGTTTCTTTTCCAAAGTAAATCTGAGTTATTAATCCACCAGCATCATTACTGTGTTGGAATTTATTTTCCCCTCTGTAACATGATCAACAAGGCATGCTCTGTGTTTCCAAGATCGCTGGGGAAATGTTTAGTAACATACTCCAAAGTGGAAGAGGGAGAGGGTGACTGTGAGCATGTTTCCTCCCTGCCTCTGCTGTTGGCCCCTCTTTCTTTACAGCCACTTGTAAAGAAAACTGTGTACAAAAAGCCAAGAGAGGGTCTTCAAAAGGGAGTCTGAGGGTGGTGAAGTAAAGAAATTGACACATGGAAATTATTAGACATATGAAGGAGGTTGGGAGATACTTTCTGTCTTTGGTGTTTGACAAATGCTAGCTAAGTTTTAATGGTTTGCTAGCTGCCCCACTTCTCCATTCCTTCAAATTGAAAGGTACACTTATTTCCCTTTAATAGTCTTCTACAACATAAGCAGGTTCACCACTCGTCACCCAACACAGCTATTTCTTGACTTTTCCATCTCTCAAAAAAGTTCATAAGCTTTTTCTTTTCCCTTTCTTTCCCAACTGTGCCTAGAACATCTGGAGAACATCCCAGGTACCAGCCGAAACTCTGCTTTTCGTTTCCTCTTTAACCTCAGCAGCATCCCAGAGAACGAGGTGGTCTCCTCTGCAGAGCTTAGGCTCTTTCGGGAGCAGGTGGACCAGGGCCCTGATTGGGAGCAGGGCTTCCACCGTATAAACATTTATGAGGTTATGAAGTCCCCGGCAGAAGTGGTGCCTGGGCATCTCATCACACGACTACTGGACACGAGACTGGTCCACCACAATGTGACACGGTGGGAAACTTTTGATGTGAGCCCTGCAGTCCTTCGCTGGACTCGGGAGAAGCAGCCAAACTATGGGCTGGCCATTGAGGTGACTCACCTCCATCATACACGGACCCACCAGGGCCAGCACGTCAGGATTAGCCGATCGTTACCTCAAGGGAGTGGGGATTGGGCCCAGCTCCGGCCCCTCCTGGTCACTTTTGGCCATGATGGCCGGGGCCATACCTTGACCCGACGCCGGAGGGCCAAGCGTAGCCCTAAACATCACCCACAGCGGTCTAGGAAGAAGAATAAGAATTGCCGGCGCCACTCACTTTATGTGGACTTCAGTGATGTGGGCTGGAATGATTGGATTGTGGCCCCACCAGGCTACCAGGCCTTCTACTGCCATGGGGACTGCCCCTTTCCACTGGCGGACCACCTCAACTCAACCAACCACGCCATTGTGCAGACCCTGGTCAACTCTGTCAATTCCAGTATCCCCAAGGCCTGTTGTGTACCCACTGAATTGAGTGCCATCTCCATGCTGTACCTGGATGAGTATGACAAGGTGGTACTGAAAAATTATCAGGAGATGGTGGTAGAGGGATGTGGGTGCCGCTGAGATCAGGTAGTCCTGGAGGATAGACAGATACACACATTCACACAAACACACACGATCCCATCCACTCACACACACACCACACAGACTGCTTCCTTATAGCTGGACTTTTATCTTTAAAAAAAAAAAAAAAAAAAAAAAAGGAAAAACCTAAACATTCACCTTGACCTTATTTATGACTTTACGTGCAAATGTTTTGACCATATTGATCATATATTTTGACAAAATATATTTATAACTACGTATTAAAAGAAAAATAAAATAAGTCATTATTTTAAAGGTAAACTATGGCCTTTATCTGTTTTTTCTGCCCCAGACCTTTTGAATGTTGTTGGTTTTTGTTGAGGTGGGGTTGGGAGCATGATGGAAGTCAGAAGGTGGTAACTGGAGGTGGTTAAGTTATAAGAACAGGAAGTAAACTGATGATGGTAGAGAAAGATGGTAATTGCCAGGATGAATTGTTTTCCATTTCCATAATGTTAACAAGGATGCAGCATCCTCTCCCATCTGGATTACACATGCCTTGGAGAACAGTGGGATGAAAGGAATAGGTCAGATTAAAGAGTCAGTTTTGGGTTTCTTGCACATCTTCTGGTTTTGGTCACCTGTTAGAGGTGTGTCACATCTGAGTGAGATGGAGAAGTCTCAACCAGGAAATCAATTCCCACTTCTGCTTTTATGATACTCCAGATGTCTCCAGTTTTGACAGGCACCGGTGTTGTATTTTCAAACCAAAACTAATTCACACACTTACATATTAACATGTGTGGCTCCCCACCCGCCAACAGGAATATTTTTGTTTTTTGTCTTTTTGTTTTTGTCTTAGCTTTTGCTTTGGAGAGGGGTGATTTTGCCCAATGAAAGAAAGAAAGCCCTCTGCCTTCAACAAGTTTGGTGACCACTGCTACATATCATGTGGTAGTATTCTCTAGTGTTTCTTATTCCCATGTGAAGGCTCCTTATTCCCACGTGAAGGCTTTCATTTAATTCAAGATCCCAACAGATTGGGCTGATATGGGAGAGAGTTGGTAATGGGGTCACATACTGAAGGATCCGAATTATTAAGGAGGCCTTGTGAAAGTGTTCTGCTTTTACATGGAATCTCTTTAATTCAAATGCCAGCCTTTTCTCTGTGCTGCCTCCCCCACAAAACCTTCTCTGGAGCTGGACAGAATGTGATACACCTGGTAGATTTGCTGTTTGAGCCAGGGTTTCCTCAAGGAGAAAGTTTACTTTTTGGCCACAATAAAAATGGATGATGCTAATGTGCCGAGGCTGTGGGGGACTCCTTCAGTCAAGGGCAGAGAAATGGGTATAGGGGCTAAGATACCAGAGAAGTATTTGCGTTTTTCTTACCATCAACAATGACATGAAGCCTGCTCAGACTCATTTCTTATGTGAGCATTTCCTCTGCATAGGCATGAATGGGTTGGGGGAAGAAGTGGTCAGTGTCTTTGTATAGTCCCTTGGGGAAGGTCTGGTAGGGGTGCACTACTCCATAAGTTAGGTGTAGATAGGCGTGGCAGTGGTAGTGCAGCTGTGGCTGGTGGTGTGTGTGCACCCACAGCGAATGTGGGAGGCAAGTGCCTGGCATTTGTATATTTGTGTGTGATGGGTGTGCACCCCTGCATTCTTGTACACAGGGTCTTGCATATGCTCTTGGGGGTGGGGTGGGTGAAGCAGGATTCATTTTTGTTTTTAATTACTGAAGTCCTACAATACTCCAAAAGGAGCAGCTTAGTGGAAACCAATAAAAATAGAAGTGGGGTGGTTGCCAAAGCCCCAGCTCCCCGGAGAGCGCAGGTGGAGAGAGGAGATCAGAGCCCCAGGCAAAGGCAGCAAGACTCCACAGTTCCTCCAAAACTCCCCGCAAAGAGAGTTCCTCCCCCCTCCTTCAGCCCCCCAGGTCGCTGCCCCTTTGATTAATAGTATGGAGCTTGAATAAATCATTTAGGGGAAGCCCATTACAGGTTCCCTCAGGCGACCTCGTTTTCTTTTGCCCGATTTCCAGCAATTTTCTGAAATGTCCTGTCATTGAAAAAGAGCCCTATATCGCCAGCATTTGAACCAATGATGCTGGGGTGAGTCCCGAGCCTGGTGATTGTCCAGCTCAGGTCACTTTCTAGCAACCACTACCCGCAATGCTCCTCCCCCTCCCAGCCGGCCTCTCACTCCTACTGGCTTATTTTCAGGAATGGATAATGTTGTTTATTTGTTCAGCCAAATATTTGGTCTGGGAATTTACCGTGAAATTCTGTGAATTGCATATACCTAGTTAACAAAATAGTCCTAATGCCACAAATGTTAGCCTGGAAAACAACGAGCTGTGGCCAGCTTTAACTCTTTAAAGTCCGTTGGAAAGCAAAGTCTGGGGCCTGGGGAGATAAGGAGTGTGTGGAGGCTGAGTTAGGCTTTACTAGTTTATATTTGTGCCTTATGTTAGGCCCAGTACCTTATGGAAGTTGTAGAGTGGCCCTTGGCGTGGCTTTGGGATCTGCCATTTCCCATCTTCCCCCTTTACAACCGCACCCCCACCCCCACCCTAGAGTAAGGTTCCCACTACTTAAAGAAAGATGGGGAGGGAGAATCGCCCTTGAGGAGTTCAGCAAAGACGTAACCACATCAGAGGAACTGCTTGGTCGATTCCTGTCCAACCCTTAAACTGGAACCGGCTTCCTAGGAGCTTAAGACCGAAAACAAAACAAAAAAAGAGGGGGAAACGCATCAAACATTCCCTTGCTTTCGTTGCATAATTTGCTCAGAACCTGCCAGGTGACCTGCTGACTTTGTTTTCGGTCTTGACCATGCTTCATTCCACCACCCCCCTTGCCGCCCGGCAGCGCCACACTGAGAATGCTCCGCGCGGCCCGGGGCTCTGGCAGACCCCAATAATCACCCCCGGCCTTGGACGGACGTCAAGATCCGGCCCCGAGGCCCCGCCTCCCGCCAGCTCCAGGCGCTCCCCGGTCGGGCGGCGGCGGGGGCACCAGGGGGCGTCCTGCCCTCCGGGGACCAGCGGGGACTGTGCACCTGGCGGCGGTTCGGCGCTGTCCGCCGTGGCCGTCCTCCGCGGACCCCTCCCCAGGCCAACTGCAGTTTCAGGTCCCCCACTCGAGCTGACGATCAGTCCAGCTCAGCCGCCCACCGGGACCCGGAGGCCCAGGTGAAGCTCTGCGAAGACAGACGGATCTGATTAGCGCACGAGGGTCCTTAGGGCGGTTGCTCGGCGTATTTAACGTGAAATGGGGTCAAACGGCCGCGCAGAATCGTAGAGTCTGGAGGGAGGCTCTCTCGGGTGGAGAGGTGTAAGACGAGTTGAGATCTTTAGGAGACTTCTGTGGGCAGAAAGCAGGAATTCGGGAGCCAGCCTCCCTTGTCACCCAGTGCATAGTGGACCCGCTTGTTGGAGTGATTGAACCCTAGCACGGATGGCATAAGCAAGTAGGGAACAGACCTACTTACTGGCTGAGGGTCTGACCTGCAAGACATGCTTTGAAGGCCTAGCTGGTCTTAGCCTCCTCCAAGTTCATGCAGAGCCCCAGGCCTTGGCCAAACTGCTTCCCGACCCTCTCTCCCCAAACATTGCAGGAGGAGGGGAACAGGAGAGGCTGAGGGTGCTCCACAGGAGTTGGCAGATTTCTTGCAGAAAAAAAATGCCAAGCCCATAATACATAACAACAGCACTTCTGCTGACCTCCTCTGGCCTCTGGTCCAGGGACTCCATGGGTACCAGACGCCTTCCCCTCCTAAAGTGAGCCCAGGCAAGGAGAATAGAGCTTTACTGAGGCCTACCTCTCCAAACTGTTTGTCTTCAATGATACTTCTGCTTCCACACAGAGCAATTTTATAAATGATTCACACATTGTTTTTTAATTTATTTAAAAATGATTATTATTGTAACCCAGGGCCTCTGCATGCTCAGCAAGTACTCTGCCACTGAACTACACCACAGCCCCATACATTATCTTTTAAAAATGCAAACACAGCACAACAAAACAAGCAAGCAACAACAACTAAAGCAATGTTGGTGACCTTACATTACCTGAGAATCAGAAGGCTATTAATATTCTCCAGAGGAATTTAGGATAATTGGTGGAATGCCAAGTTAGAATTGATGCAGAGTTATGCAGGCTTACCATGTGATACAAACTAGCACAATTCAGAAAACTATAATTGAAAATAAATTCAAAAGTGGTTAGAAGGGTGGCTTCCAAGGTGTGATTCCAAGGGTCACATTTCCTTATTATGCATTCAAAGAGTTCAGAAGTATGATGCTCTCCAGTGGAAAAAAGTGTCTGGTGTTAGAAGAAAATTTGGAATGCTCTAACGTTAAAGCAAAAGAACATGTCAAAACACACACACAAATTTTGAAAAAAACAAGTCAAAAGTTCAAGGTGTACAATGTTTAGTCAATTCTTGAAAAAGGTTTTTTTTGTAAACTGAGGAAGCCATTTGAAATTATCATTCATAAGTCACTTAAGGTACTAACTGAAGTGAGTTCCAATTGTCTCTGTTTTTTCACTCCAAAACATTCTTTAAAAATCCTGGATGAAAATGTAAATGTTGTACAGTGTGCTGATCAGATCAAGTAATTCAGAATGTATAATTCTATAGGATTCAGAGATGTTTACTTTTAAAATGTGAAAAAATATTTTCTGTGAGAAGAGGAAGACAAGATGGAACAATAATTTGCTGAGTTGTATTACTAATGAGAATTTCTGAAGTCCAGATTTCAGTGGTTTTGCCACAATTTCTCAAGAAGAGATCTCAGTCACTCTTAATTTTTTGTAACTTGATTTCTAACAAAAATATTTTAAAATTACAACAAAGCTCCTCTATTCCAAATCCTTGAATTCCATAATCAAGCTGCAAGTAGACTCTAGTTGTACATAGTTTCATTATAGATTTAGCAATTTTTCCAGTTTTATTAATTGAAGCCCTGGCCAGATAAATTCTCTAAAAGTCCAAATCACACTGATTTTAAACCATTAGATTTGTTTACTCCTGTAATTTCTCTTTCCCTTATGATACCAGAAGCCAACTCAATCTCTCATATAGTTGCCCATGATATAGTTAAGAAAATACACAACTGTGTTCAACTCAAGCTTCATGCTGATTTAATCTTTGTTATTTGGGTTTTCAAAGCAGTTTGTTTCTGAGGTAGGGCCTGGGGGAAGAACCCACAGATAAGTCTGGAAATATAGCTAAACTGACTGACTTTCCAAGTGTACTTACTTTAGTCTTCTATTGATTATTATGCAAAATTAATAAAATGTTCTTTTTAAAGGATAACAACAGACATGGTTAAGGCTATAATTAGAGTTCTTTGAATCCAGACATAATTCAAAAGTAGAAGAATGGCTATCTTTTGAGAACTACCTTATAAATTTCCTTTAATTGATCAGCAAGTTATGTAGCCCGAAGTGTTAACTTTATTTCCAGAAAGCTCAGACTTGAGTATCTAATGTCCATTTGCAATTCCTCATTCCAATTGGTTCCCACAACTCTCTTTCCTTCTTTTGTTTCTAATCTTTAGCAAAATGACATTATAAAGAAAAAACTTTATGAGAAAGTAAATTCATTTAGAGCCTCATCATTCTAAAACAATTACTTAGGCTTTCTGTTTCCTTCATGTAGCATTTATTTATTTATTTATTTTGGTACTGGGGATTGAACTCAGGGGCACTCAACCACTAGGTAACATCCCTAGCCCTTTTTTGTATTTTATTAGAGACAGGGTCTCACTGAGTTGCTAAGTGCCTCACTGTTGCTGAGGCTGGCTTTGAACTCATGATCCTCCTGCCTCAGCCTTCCAAGTGCTGGAATTACAGGCATACACCACTGAGCCTGGCCATAGCTTTTATTTTTTTATATTTTATTTTTCTTAACTTTAGATCAATAGTATAACCTTAACATATTGTGAATCCTAAATGTATTGGTTTGTACTTATGTTAAGGTGGATCATGTCCACTCTTTTGTAAGAAAGTAGATTGGGCATAAAATTTAAATTACTAACCTGAAGCAATTTTAAACATCCTGACTATCATATCAGGGCTATGTGCATCATGTCCAAATCTTATTCAGATTCTTATTGACTTCTTATGGTTTAGCTTATGCACAGTGGCCCCTGTACTAAACAGAATGCTTCTTTGTGTGCCTACATTAACCTGAACATCTCAGGCTCTGAAATTTTTGTTAACTGAGCATATAAGACGACTTGTATCCACATGATTTTGTCATCTTGGTAATATGTTCCTTCCCTGGAGAAAGTCAACTGACCCACAGAGGGAGAAACACGCCAAAGGATCTCTGCCTCATACACTCTTTGGCCCCTGGACTACATATGTGTCCCTTATTTTCTTGCTCTGATTCTCCTCCTGGTTTTCTTGGGAATTGAGGGTGGTGGGAAAGAGAGGCAGAAGTATCTAAACACAATAATTACCAAATTGAAACCTATTTAAATGGTTCCAAGTTAACTAGGCTCAGACTGACCTTGACATTTTCAACCTTCAGACTCCAATTGGTTGGGATCAGACACAAATGTGAAGTTGCTGAGTGATTTCCACACACTTCTTTTGTGTACCTTAACCAAGGCAGACAAAAGATGTTTTTCCAATGGGACTCCTCTGACCCTGCAAGAAGCAAGCTAATCTCGGGCGATTTGGAGGTTTTAGGGCACTAAGGACTTTTAGAGCATGGAGAAGTCATTTGTTCAATGGTACCTTAAAAGAGTTTACCTCCAAAAGGTGAGTTCCTTTTACTGTCTTGAGTCCTTTACTTCCTTTGAGATCAGATTTGTTATTTGCATAGCAAAGCATTCCATTTAGCTGGAAAGGAGGGACTGGGGACTGTTAACAGGCAAAGTCCCTTTTCCCACAGTCTTTCAAAACTTAGCAGTGTGGTAAGTGGGTTTGATCAATCTTTCCCCTCCCTTAAACCCCAAAACTTCAGGCTATTTTGCTCATTATCTATCTTGAGATTGACTAGCTTTTCCGGATCGAAGAGCTGTAGGATTTAGCAAATAGCTGCTGAAAGCACTGTTTTGCTAACATTGTTTGTTTTGGCAAGTTAGTGTAGACTTACAGGTGAAAACTGCAGGAGACAGCAAACTCCACCAAGATCCCTCTTTCTCTTCACAGACATTGCTTTTAATTTTTTAAATACATAACCCAAATAAATCAGGGAGGAGATTTCTTAAAATGTTGGTGACACTTTGCATGGGAATGATACAAATTTATCTTGATATTATGTTTGCCACTGTTTCTTCTACCTAAACTCATCTATACACTTTAGTTACGGTCTCTGAGGGCCTATGTAATGTGTAGGTTATTGTTTATTTGGTTGTCACTTAGCCATTCTCCAGAACTTGCTCATAATTTATTTTAACCAAATGTCCCCCACCTTCGAGACCCAACAACATAAATAAAGGGGACTTTTCGGCATTCTAGAAGGTTGAACACTTTGGGGTTCTAATTAGCACATGGTCTACTGGTACTCTTTTTATCACCTATTATTTCCAAGTTGGGAGATTAGTCACAGGAATCTGAAGGAAGGAACCAAACCTTTAATGAGCTCAGTTGATAAGAAGGGCAATTGCAAAAATATAAAAGGTTTGCTGTTAGAAGATAAGCTGTGACTTTAAGTAAACTGCTACTTTTTTATTGGTGCATATTAATTAAACAAAATGGTGAGTTTCATTGTCGTATACTCAAATATAACAAAAAAGAATTCCATCATTTTTACTCCCCAGAACCTCCCCTCTGGCTTCCCTCAGACTGCCTTCCTTTACCATCATGTTCTCCCTTCTACTTTCATGGCATTCCTTGAAAACTGTTACCTTTTAAGCATTTGTAGGAGAATCTTCTTCCATCCATATCTCCCTAAAATCAGTAATGTCACATGCTCAAGCCATAGTGGCCTGAAGAAAAGTTAATTTAGGAAAATGTTGCTGGAAGAGAAAGGCAGAAGAAAATGGCCTGGACCTATTCTGTAGTCCGCTGAGAAAGTTTCTGGATTTCTCTAGGAGACGAATGGCTTGAGGGTGGCAGAGAGGAAGAGGCTTCTATTTCCTCTAGGGTAATTTACAATGAAAATGTGTTCAGATTGGATGTCCATAACTAAGTGCAAACTTTTAACAGAATTTTGAACAGAACAGAAAAGTATCTACTAAGATAAATATGAATATATAAAGAATTGTTTTCACTCCTGAGTTATAATGCTGGGATACTGGTTCTTTCTTTCTTTCTTTCTTTTTTTAAGAATTAGATATTTACGGCTGGGGTTGTGGCTCAGCAGTAGAGCACTCACCTAGCACTTGCACAGCCCGGGTTGGATCCTCAGCACCATAAAAAAAACAAACAACAACAATAACAACAACAACAACAAAATGCATTGTGTACAACTAAAGCAAAACAAATAAATATTTTAAAAACTTAGATATTTAGATAAACAGGAGTTTGGCCATTGATGGGAAAAGTGTTATGATGAAAATGAAAAATGCCCCCTAGGCTAATTTAATGCAACACCAACTAAAATCTCCTTAAAAATACTTTATGGAACTTGAAGATATTCAGATGAGCCAATGCATGGGAAAGAATAGATTGGCCTTAGATGTATATAAAATGACACTTATAAAGTACTTTGTTATTAGGTTATTAGAGAGTGGGAGAGACAGGGCAGATGTCAGTGGAAAAAGCAAATAGCCTGGAGATATATTTAAAATATTGTTAGCACTCAACATCTGAGAAGCTAGGAGAAACACAGCATAGGAATACCAAGAAATGCTACTTGGTTAAATGTATATCATGCAAAAGTGATTTCATATAGATAGGTATGTTATAATAAACTTCAGAAATGTCTAAACATATTAAAGAGTTAACCATATTTTTAAGTATGGGAAACCATAGTTTTAGGAATAGGAAAACTGAATTGCCCAATTCAGGAGATTAAGGCAGGGGGATTGCAAATTTGAGGCCAACCTAGGCAATTTAGCAAGACCTTGTCTCAAAATAAAAGACCAAAATGGCTGGCCATGTAGCCCAGTGGAGCACCCCAGGTTCAATCCCCAGGAAAACAACAACAACCCCCCCCCCCACACACACACACGAGAAAAAAAAATTGAATTGCCTATTTTCCAATGTAGTGTAGAAGTGTACATTAAGACTACTAAGGAATGAGAGGATTATTAGAGGTAAAGAGACTAGATTTTATAATCAGAAATTTTAGAAAATGTAAGAAACTGTACATAAAAAGCAAACTCCAGAATACAAATTATGATAAGTTCTTGATAAATATTAACTCCAAAACACAAATTATGAATATAATTCAAGGTCACATGAAAATTTATAGTCAAAGTTACTAAACAGATGCTTTAGAGCAGAGGTTGGCACAGTTTTTCCATACAAGGCCAGATGGTAAATATTTTAGGCTTTGTGGATCACAGGTCTCTGTCATAGCTACTCAACTCGTTGGTTATAGCACAAAAGCAGCCACAGAAAATAGTAGATGAAAGCAGGTAGTTATGTCCCAATAAAACTTTATTTATGGATATGAGCATTTGAATTTCATGCAGTTTTTGCATGTTATAAAATACTTTTGATTTTAAAAGACTATTTAAAATTCTTAGTTGGTGGGCTATACAAAACCAGGTGGGGGCTGGATTTTGCCTGCAAGCTGTAGATCACCCCCCCCCTTTGGACCTGTGTTCCCTAAGGCACTTTCCTTGAAACAACTCTTAAGAACTCCTATATGAAAGGATGCTGTGAAGAAATGTGCTTGGGAAACCCTGGGATCTTATTATCCAGTTGAAAATTTACAGAGAACTTTCACATTTTAAAGTCTTTCAGAAATTCCACAGGGAGAAACCTGCTTAAATTTGGTCAGCCCAGTGATGCCTCAACTCTTTAGGCTCAGTAACCCCTTTTTGTCACACAGATTTTCAACTCTGTAAGGCCTATGCATGGTTTGGCCCTTGCCTATCTCTCTGATGGCACTGTCTCTTTTTCCTTTGTTAATTGCATTCCAGCCACACAGCCCTTCTTTTTATTCTTGAACCAACATGTACATTGATTCTTGTCTTGAAGGTCTGCTGTCTTCTCTGCATAAAACGTTCCTTTGCAAGATCCTCACAAGTGGTCTCCTAGTGATCAGGTTTCAACTCCATTGTCTCCTCCTCTGTGAGTCCTTCTCTGTGCCATATTCAACCACAGGATTCAATTTATTTATTTATTTATTTATTACCAGATATTGAACCCAGGGGTATTTAACCACTGAGCCACATTCCCATCCCTTTATAATATTTTATTTAGAGACAGGGTCTCTTTGAGTTGCTTAGGACCTAGCTAAGTTGCTGAGGCTGGATATGAATTCGAGATCCTCCTGCCTTTCAAGCCACTGAAATTACAGGTATGCCCCACTTGCCTGGCTATATTTGTTTTCTTCATTGAATGTTTATGAAATTTTCTATCTCTGTGTTTGTGTATGTATTATGTATCATCTCTTCACTACAATGAAAGTTCCATGAGGGTGGGGACCTTGCCCCTTTTGTCTTTGCTAGATTATTCTGTCCCTAGAAAAAGTGTCTGCCATATAAAATGAATGTAAATATAATTTTATTCAGAGAGATTGCAAGAGACAGAGGATGAAAGAGAAAGAAGGGAGGAGAAGGAGAAGAAGAGAGAAAAGAGTTCACAGATCATATTTCACATTTTGGGAAATACTCTATCATACCAAAGAAAATACAGTGTTAAATTATCACTTGAAAAAATGTACAATGTTACTAGTAGTTATAATGCAAGTTAATAAAACTTAAAGTTTATATTGCAACTCAAAGATTATTATAAATAGCTCACATAATTACACCCATCAATTATTGAAGTTTCTGGAAATGCTTTCATTTATTTGTTTTCTGGAGCGTAAGAACTAAAAGTTGCTTATAATTTTTGACACTTTGGGAAATATATGTCATGTGAATAATTTGAAGAAGAAAACTGTTGTTTTTCAGTAAATTTATATCAATCTGGTTTATAATAGCAATAAATTGGAAACAATTTTTTATGCTATTAAAAATGGCAATAATGAAAATTATATCAGTAGCTGAATTTGTGTTTATCAAGCAATATTAAACTAAAAGAGCATGACAACAAAATTTGTGCCCTCTGATTATACTCATGTAAAAACATGCACTCATCTGCCAAACAGCTAGAGATTGCAATAAAGAGATTGCAATAAAGCAAATTAAATTTTATTTGTTGCAATCTTTCCTCTGTAAAGTGAAAAAGTTGACAAAAGAAAAGAGATTGGTACTTGTCTGCACTGGGGGGAGAAAACCGGGTCTGGACATGCTTTAATTTGTCTGAGGTCAGAGAAAGAAGACTTAAATATCCTGAATTATAGGTGGCAAAACTTGTCCCATTCAGCCTTTCAAGAAGTCTGAGCCCTGGTCCCAAAGGCATTCTTATTTCTCAGTTAATTCACTTTGCCTGTCCTCTAAGTCCTCTGAGAAGCAGAAAGTTGCTGTGTACTATGAAGTATTTGCATTAAACCGGGTGTTTGGGCATAAATTACGTGGAAGACATTTAGTTCCTACACCTTAAATTTATTAGCTTTGTTCTGTTGGTTTAAAAGGTTAGCATACACCTACTGTTAAAACTTTCAACAACAAAAACTTCCCCAAGCCTGGCCCTGCTAAGATTCACTAAAAGGTAAGAGTTTGAGAGGTGCTCTGTAGTCCCGTTCAAGTAAGGTATGAATGACGGAGTGCCCATCTTAGTATTTGCAGACAGGGCTGTTTGATCTGCAATGGAAGAATCCATTGGTGTGTACGTGAGCTCCGTGGATGAACACTGGTCAAAGGAGAACTGTTATGTAATTATAGCATCTGTAGCGTCCGACGCGACACCCGGCCTAGCCTAATAGTTTGTACTGGGAAGTGGGCGTCATAAGGATAGTGAGAATTAATTAATGTTTATGAAGGCTTGTTCAGATTCATGGGAGAAAAGCACTCTGTAAAGACGAAGTGTTAAGTCATTTGAGAAATGATGTCTTCTTTTCTTAAACTGGAAGAGATGTTTGGGCAAAAACATTATCATTTCAAAGTGAAACTTCATTTGAATTCTTGTGAGATTTTTCGGCAAATTTCTTGTTTTATGAGTCTGATGTAGAGTATGTTGATGTTTTGCCACCATACAAACTTGAAGAACTGAGATTTGACTGGGCTTAATGTAAATCAAATATCATCATCATCATTTTCATTAGTGAACACATATAATTAATTATCCAGTTCATATATGCTTTTCTTTACAGTGTGCACGGTAAGCAAATTTAATTTCTGTAAAACATACTAGTAGTTTATAGTCCAGGAAAACTTGTATATAAGCATAAAGGAACACAGTGGCTTGGTCAGGCGTGGTGGCGCATGCCTGTAATCCCAGCACTTGGGAGGCTGAGGCAGGAGGATCGCAAGTTCAAAGCCAGCCTCAGCAATGGCGAGGTACTTAGCAACTCAGTGAGACCCTGTCTCTAAATAAAATACAAAAAAGGGCTGGGGATGTGGCCCAGTGGTCGAGTGCCCCTGAGTTCAATCCCCAGTACCAAAACGAAAGAAAGAAAGAAAGAAAGAAACACAGTGGCTAGAAATGTGTATTTGATTCATGCAAAATATAATTTTCATCTAGGCTTAAAATTTTAAATCATGATACATTTTAAATGCTATAAAATGAAAAAAAAAAAAAGCTTTAAAATTTTTTTGTAGTACTAGGAATCAAATCCAGGGCCTCATGCATGCTAAGCAAGTCCTCTTACCACTGAGCAATATCCTCAATATTATTTATATTTTCTTTTGAAACAGGGTCTTGCTAAGTTGCTCAGGTTGCTCTAGAACTTGTGATCCTCCTGCCTCAGCCTCCTGAGTAGCTGGGATTACAGGTGTGTGCTACCACAACCAGCTTCAAATGAAATTTAAAAATAATTTTAATGTCACAAGCTAGACAATCCTTTGTGTGCTATTTATAAGATTATTTGAACATTGAAGGAAGAAAATAAAGTTGTAATGTTAAAATCAATTGCACACAGTATTTATAATATTATTGGCTCACCTAATGACTTTTGGTATAGAAACATTTATTTAGTCATTTTAAATGGAACATAGCATAAAAATAATAATTTTTAAATTTTTAATTTTAAAAATAAAGTGTGTTTTGGGGCACTATAAAATTGACATGTTCTTTTATAGCTTCTCAACCCATGCTTCAGTTGCTGGTATAGAACACAGGATTAACACAATTCTCAGACACTGAGCAGCATTTCCAGTGCTTTAATGAATGCTATTAGGCAAACAAAGAAGTACCATCCTATTTAATTTAGAATAATTGTTTTTTTTAATATTTGAGAATAACTTTTCTTTGTAATTAAGGGAGATGCTTAAAATATCTTTAATATCATGTTGTAAGTTTCTTGTAAAAGATGCTTAACTCAGCAGTTCATTTACTCATAAGCACTTAAATAGTTAAGCATGTTTAGTAGTGAACTTGCAAAATAGAAAAATTTACTCTGGTACTGGAAACCATAGTTATCAAATATTTTAGTGCTGATTTGCAATTTTACTTACATTGGATTTGAATTCCTCAATAGCTCTTTATACTTTTTCAGGCATGCAAATTATTCTCTTTTTTAAATTTCATTTTCAATAAAAACTGTACTTTGCCGTTAAGCTAAGGAAATATGAAATCATTAATGAGAATTATGTGTTATCCATTTACAAAGTGAATGATTTGGAGAAAGGCAAAGGATATTTGAAAACTAATTTTATTGCATTATTTTTTTAAATAGAATTAAATTGACTGTGATTATTTTGGCGTGGTGGAATTTGAACCCAGGGCCTTGAACATGCTAGGCAAATGCTGTACCACTGAACTATACTCCTAGCCCCATTGCATTATTTAGTATTGAATTAACCTACAGTACTTATACTTCAAGAAATAAAGTGTGCTTTTGAGCACTGCAAGGTCTCAAAATGAGGAATTAGGTCGTATTATTCAAGGAGGTACAGGAAAGCTTATGGTTGTGTTGGGTGTGAAGTTGGAATGTTCCAACAAAGGTAAAGATCAAACCAAGAACAAAAACTGAAGTGTTTCCTTTAATTTGATAAAAAGAGATAATTTATAGCTGATAACAAGGCTATTCATTTTAATTTTAAATTTTTACATTTGGTCATTGTGAGATGGAAACCAGAACAGATAATAAATATGATAGGAGAAAAGAAAACTAAAATTGGCATGAAGAACTTGTGAGAAATCGATCCGGCAATATTCAAATCTATAGGTCCTGATAATTAATGACCTAGGGTCAAAGAAGACTCAGGTGAAGTTACCACAAAATGTGAAACAAATGTTCTGAGGAATTCAGAGTTGACTGACAAGATGTTTAAATGAATAAGTGTATTTTTTAAAAGGGAACTAATCAGCCTGACAATTTAGCTTTAATATGTTCAAATTCTCAAGTTTATCACAAATTGCCTTAAATATAATCTTTGGGGGAGCAAATACAATTTGAACTCATTTTTAAAGGTTTAGAATTAAGGTCTTGCTATGGACTACATGTTTGTGCCTTTATCACCCCTATCCCTCCCAATTCATATGTCTGAACCCTAATCTCCAGTGCAATGCCATTAGGAGGTGGGGCCTTTGGGAGGTAATTAGGCTTAGAGGAAGTCATGAGTATTGAGCCCCCATAATGATATTAGTATCGTTATAAGAAGAGGAAGACAGTAGAACACACCCCATACCTTTGGCCAGGTGAGGACTCAATAAAAAGATGGTAGTCTATAAACCAGGAAGTGCCCTCTCCAGATATTGAATCTTCTGCTGCCTTGATCTTGGATTTCTCAGCCTCCAAAACTGTGAGGAATGTAGTTTATGCCACCTAGTCTATGGTAGTTTGTTACGGCAACACAAGTTCACTAAGAGAGATTCCTTCAGGAGTTCTTGGCCTATCATACTCAGCATGGACTTTGAGGTGGTTTTCCATGAGTCTTTGACTTGCATAGCTTTTCCATATAGCTTTTTTTTCCCCTCCAGTTTCCACCTGGGACTAAAATAATACTGAATTATTAGGGCTGTAGTCTGTGACTGTGCCACAGAGGGAAAGTAACAGATTTTGTAAATTGATACCTTGACCTTGCCCCTGAGCGGACAATGCTAAAACCAACTTAGCTAACTAGTCACAGACCTAAGTAGATGAGCTTGGTTGACTGAAGGGAAGCAATAAATTATGTTTGTATTGACCTTAGTAAACCTTTTAATTCTTTCCCACATGATATAGTTCTCAACAAATTGGGAAAATATGGCCTAGAGTCTAGGTAATTGCACAACGGCAGATCAATGGCCGAGGCTCGCAGCGTTAGTTTTATGGCTTGGTGTACTCGGTTTCATCATCTATAGGGAATGGAGGGGTGCTGAAGCTTTAGGCCATTCCCTCCCATCATCCCAGAGAGGATCTGAGAGGACAAGGCCTCCCTTCCCATAATGGAGGCAACCCAGTTCCAAGTGTGTTGGGGTCAGGGTTGATATGAGGAATGCTGATACTCGCTATAGCATTTCTCCATTTCTCCTACAGCTATTTTCTCTCAACAGAAGAAAAAAAAATCAATTTTCTCTTTTGCACCTTTATTTGGCTCATGGTTGCTGTCAGCTCAAGTGGAAATTATTGGCTTTTTTTCCCCTTCAACCTGTTCAACGGGTAACTCTCTTAAGTCACAAAGTAAAATACATTAAAAACCTAATGGTTGCTAAGTGAAAAAATCTATACAATTTGTAAAAACTCCCTCATTCATTCAATAAATTGTTGACTAACTACTTCCATGTGCTTCACTATACCAGGCAGTGGGTGTACTAACCATTGGTCCAGAGGAATATAGTCTATTTGAAGACACTGGCATTGCATACACATGCATACATACATATGTTATATGTCATATATAGTATATGTGTGCATATGTATGTGTATGTTTATAAGATAGCACATGTAATATATATGTATATGTGTACATACATACACACACATATCCATACATAACAACTGCATATGTTTCTAGAGTCTACATAACAAAATACTACAGATGTGGTGGCTTAAACAACAGAAATATATTTTCTTATACTTCTGGAGGCCAAAAGTACAAGGTCAAGGTGTTAGCAGGTTTGTTTTCTCCAGAGGCTTCTGTCTGGCCACCTTCTTATTGTGTCCTCACATGGTCTTTGCTCTGTGTGTGAGAATCTTTGGTGTTTCTTTGTGTGCCCAAATTTCTTTTTCTTGAAAGAATGTCAGCCAGATTTGATTGGCCCTCATCCCAAAGGCCTCGTGTTAACATAATTACCTCATTAGAAGTCCTATCTCCAAATAGAGTCACAGTCTGAGATACTGGGGTCAGGGATTCAACATAGGACTCCTGGGATTCATATGGATCTAGTCCATGAGAATGACATGATGGTGAGGTGAGTGATAACAGAGGTATGGAAAGTTTTATGTGAGCTCAGATATTGTTTTGGGACCAGGAAAAACACAAATTCTCTGTATATTTTAGAGCACTTTGGCAAGTCATAGATAGCATTAGACCTATGAACATGACCTGTTTGACCAACATCATGTTGAAAAATCCTAAGTCTGAATCCTTTAAGGTGGACAAACACTTGCTTCACATTTACAATAACTGTTTGGTCCTTAGACATATTTGGGTTTGCAATCTCTGTCTGAGCTCTTAAGGAGAAAGAGAAACATTTTCCTCACCATCCCATAATTTGCCAGCCCACATGGAGTCAGTAAAGTACATCATTATACACCCAATTATTATTAAGTTGTTCAAATATTATTTATTTGTCCATTCCTCTCTGTCTACCTATTTTCATTTAGCTCCTCCCCCAACCAAGTATAAGAAATGATATCACACTTGAACCAAACACCTCTTTAGCTACATAAAGATTTAGCCAAAGTTTTGAACTTTTGCTTCAGGACTTGTTTTTCTTAAATAAGACTTTCCCCCTGCTTCCATAAAACTCTGTTCATATCTTCTGTCTTCTAATTTTATTTGCTTATTTATTGTGTTTTTGGTGGTGCTAGGGGTTGAACTCAGGGTCTCGTACATGCAAAGCCCAGGGTCTACCACTGAGCTACATCCCTGACCTCTTTTTTTCTTTTCTTCTTCTTTTAATATTTATTTATTTGTTTTAGTTGTATGCAATGCCTTTATTTTTACGTGGCGCTGAGTATTGAACCCGGGCCGCGCATGTGCTAGGCGAGCGCTCTACTGCTGAGCCACAACCCCAGCCCCCTGACCCCTTTTTTTTCTAATTTTAAATTGCACGTGGTAGTGGCTGATGATAACCAAGACCTACTCCGTGTGATCCTTCAACATTCAGCTCTGCCAACTGGCAGCCTCTCCTGGGATATCCTGGTGAGAAGAGCAGGAGGTTAGAAGTCATTGGTCAATTCATTTCCTAGGGCCAGGTCACAGTTATCACCATTTCAGGTATGGATGAGGCTGGTGAGTTCACTGTAAAGGAAGAGTGAATGGGCAAGACATATTTGGGTGCTGGAAATACTTTGTAATCTTGTTATTTTCTGTTTTTCTGTGATGGTTTAAAAATAGCATTTCTCTCCAAATAAATGCAATGAAAATAAAAATATTTTAAGTAAAATGTAACAAAGGTGGAGGCTTTCAGTAGTAACCAAACACATGTGTAAAGAAAATATGAGGTATCATATTTGAACTTAGTTTGGTAAAGATTTAAGGATTGGTGATTTTCTATATTTGCAAGAACGAGGGAAGATCAACACTTACACATTATTAATAGGGTATAAATTGGTACAATGTTCTGGAGGGCAGTCTGTTACTGAATATCAAAATTGAGAATTTTACTTATAGGAATTTATCTCAAATACACCAACATGTATACATGAATCAACACAGCATTGGGAATAATTGCAGGAAAAAAATGGCTAAAGTCTTAACTTCCCAACAATAAAGAATGGATCAAAATAATTATTGTGCATTCATGTAATGGAACTGTATGTTGCCTTTAAAAAGAATGAGTCATAACTGTATTCACTGGCATAGAAATATACTTCAATAGCATATTGTTTGGTTAAAAAAAAGACAATCTTGAAAATAACTATGTAGGACGATCCCTTCAGTATTAAATTGTGTGTGTGTGTGTGTGTGTGTGTGTGTGTGTGTGTGTGTAGAGAGAGAGAGAGAGAGAGAGAGAGAGAGATAATCTGGCAGACTGTTCATGTTCACAGTGACAATTTGGGGGATAAGATTTGGGGTTATTTTTATTATTTAATGAATTGAAATTTTCTTTAGATTTCAGGAATTCTAAACATTTTCTTTGTGACATGGTTTTAATTGGAAAAAGAATAAATTTTAAAAATTTGAATAAAATTGTGTTTCCAAGACATTTACCAAATGAGCCCCATTACTATCTATTCCGTAAACTGTTGGCTTGCTCAAATATTTTGATTTCACTTATAGGCATAATTTTTATGTGTAGAATATTACTCAAATATTACTCAATATTACCCACTGGGCAGTGTATTGTGAACTTCTCTTTTAACATGCATGAAGTATTCCAACAGGCCAAATAAATTAGGAACATGTCACAAATTCATCCAAGACAAGTGTTATGGGTAAAATTATGTCTCCCCAAATTTATATGCTGAAGTTATTAACCCCCAGTAACCCAGAATATGACTGTACATAGGATCATTGAAGAAATAATTAAAAATAAAGTTCATAGATCAGGCCAATTCAATCTGACTGGAGTCCTTATAGAACAGGAAATCTGGACATAGACACATAGAGCGGGAAACCCACTTGAGGACTCAGGGAGAGGGCCATCGATAAGACACAGAGAGAAGCTTCAGAAATCAATCCTGAAGACACTTAAATCCCTGGACTGTTAGCTTCTAAAACTGTGAGAAATAGATTTCTGTTATTACAGGTGCCCAGTCTCTGGTACTTTGCTATGGAATTCCTAGCAAACTAGTACAACAAGTAAACCCACCTCATCTCTTCTGAGAGTCTTGTTTTTGTTTTGCGATATTTCAAAGTTATTTAACTATATTGCACATAAATGGTCTTGAAAAAAACTTAAACTGCTTAAACTAGCAAAAAACAGATGAATACCAACTTCATGATATTACACCTGAAAAATATCATCAAAAAAACCATTTTAGAAACTTAAAATTGATACCAAATGAAACAATATCATCCTTAGATTGAGCTGGATTTAACAAAGTTTATTTATACACACAGGTGTAGAGTTCTGTAATTTATATAGATAAAAGTATTTGGAAAAGAAATGTGACTTTAATCAGGGCTGCATCTTGCAAAATTAAAGAACCTACTGCTTTGTTCCATTCATTGCTTTTTTATGTATATGACTTTTCATAGACTTTTCATGGGGGAAGGAAAAACCCACAATCCAGAGAATTTTAAAAACGGGAAGAAGCTAAACTGCTCTTAAATTGGTGGGCCTTTTAAAACTTGTGAGACTAATGAAGTCCATATAGTACTTTTTATTTACCAATATCTAAAAATTTTAGATGAAGCTTTTAAGATTTTGGAATGTAAAGGCATATTGTAAATGAAGGGCTTAATTTTACCAAAGCTACTTGATAGTTACAAAGTATGAAATCCTGTGGAAAAAAAGTGACTTTTACTTAACTTGTGTTGGATCTTGTGTATTTACAGGAAATGTTTCCATTTAAGACCATTGATACATTAATAGTTTCCAGGCACATTTTATGACAGGGCCTAAGTTTGTTCTCTTTTGAACAGCTAGGAAAGGATGTTTTTAAAGTAAGCACTTAGATTTGCCTGGATTTCATTTATAAAGCAAGGGTCTTAACTCCAAATGCCTCTGAAATCAAACTATGCCCTGGAGTAGCGAATTCCCCAGAGATGACCAAAGCATCTTCCAGTCAATTTCTTCCTAAGTCTCTTCTCCTGCTTTTTCTCCCTTGAAAGTAGTGAATGGATTCAGTAGGTGGTTGTCCCTCCACAACCTCTCATTTTGTTCATGGACAGTCTGTGATTTTACTTTCCTAGTTCCTTGGAGAAGTTGGTAATCATGAATCATTTATGACAATACTGCTTTAAAGTTCCATTGCTCATTCTGACCCTGGGGTTTGACTGACATCTTGTAGCGGACATTTTGAGACCTTTAAGAATCGGGAGGATCTGATTAGGTGAAGAAAATATGAATATATTCTCAAGAGCAGGTCAGAGTGCTACAGTGTCCTGGAGAATAGGTGTAGTATTTTTGACCCAAATCCTGTCTTCTTGTGTGTTGCTAAAGCCCCCTAGTGGCCAGGTTACCCCAATCAGGTGCTGGGTGCCCCCTCTTTTGGGGAGCTGATCCTCATCAAAGTCCTACCTCTTCCTTTCTTCAGATTTCTCTGAATGTGGGCCTTGGATATAGCCTGATTCCTTGGTTTCAAAATGTTTCAGTGTGTTCTGGCCTTTACCTCAGCATGCTTCTCTAGGGAGAGGCCAGCTGAGAAGGAGGTAGGTCACAAAAGCCATGAACTGTTCTTTAAAGTGCTAGTGCAGACAGAAGATCTCAGTAAGGCACCAAGGCTGTGAGCTGGGGCTCCCTGGGGGTAACTTCCTGGCTTTGGGTGTCTTATCATTCCTGCA
The DNA here is from genome assembly GCA_025594165.1 of Tamias sibiricus. Classification (NCBI taxonomy): domain Eukaryota; kingdom Metazoa; phylum Chordata; class Mammalia; order Rodentia; family Sciuridae; genus Tamias; species Tamias sibiricus. Next base: position 54,745,744 of record CM046659.1, read on the forward strand.
CAGCTTCAGAAGGAGGAGATGGAGTCCAGTTCTCTTGACCTTCTCATAGGAACCTTTAGGAGCTTAAAAATATATTTCATACAGTTATACTCAGGTGACTTGAGTGCCATGCTGTAAATTCAAATGACCCCTCAACTTAGGTTTTACAGTGAAGACCCTTGAGAAATCCCCTGTTTTCCCTAAGAACCCATTCCTCTGTGCCCATATGGTTCCCACTGGGCACAAGCCCATTAATAAGTGTGTAACAAGAGACCATGTCTTCTCTGTACATTTGGTGGTGAGCGGGGTGTCTGGCACATCATGGGGTCACACACTGAGTCTTTGGAATCAATGAAAGTGATTAAATCAAGTTGATTTGAAGTATATGTTTTTGTGGAGATTTGAGTTCTAAAAGATACATTTTACCAAGATTTTAAGTTAAGATGCTTTTCATTGTGAGCTATATATATGGTAATGTGCAGAGCATTAGAGATAACGGCGGAAAAGTCCCAGATAGAATTAATTCCTGTTCCCAGGAAAGAAAATATGGCCCAGTGGAAACCACGTGTCCCCTTGACCCTGCCCACCTTCACCCCTGCTCGTTTCTCCACTCCCTGCTAAGCTTCTTGGTTCTCCTTCCCCACCTCCTACTCACCTTTAGCCCTTTTTCTCTGTGTTCTTACCCATCACTCCATGGAATCTGCTCTATCTGAGGTCTTCATGTTGTGAGTTCACTTTTTAGCCCCCTGACTATTAATTTCGCCTCTGGGAGCACTGGACACATGTGGCCACTTCCTCATTTTCTACTCTCCACTCCTTGCCCCTTTTCTACCTTTCTTACTGCTCCTTCCCAGTCTTCTTTGCCATCTGTCCCTTCCCTCCCCAGATCTGAGTGTTGGCTTTTCTTTTGAGATCTATCTTGGGATCCTTTTTCATGTTACTCCTCTGGGTATTTTAATCACAGATGTACATTGGAAGCACCTGGGGTGTTGTATTTTTTAAGATACACATATCCAAACCCCCCAAAATCTGATTTATTGGGCCTCTGGTGTTTGTGTTTTGAAAAAAGAAGATTCCACAAGTGATTTTTAATAACATTGCTTGTTAAGCACTGTGGCTTCATTTCTCTCTATCTGTCTATCTCTTTTTCCCTTTCTCTAGGTGATCTCATTTTCTCCTATGGCTTCCATATGCTGGTGACTCCCAAATCTAAATTTCATCCCAGATTTTGCTTTTAATTCCATATCACAATGTACACATGCACTCTTGGGTAGCACAGAGGCTTCTCATAAAACTCAACCTATCTTCAACATAAATCATGATTTATTTCTCCAAATCTGTTCCTCTTCCTACCTTTCTCCTTCCAGTAAGTGGCATTATAATTTCTACATTCAGACAATGGGACATTCTCCTTAACCCCTTCTCCTTTATCTCCCTCACCCCTTGAAGTACAAGTTTTGCCACATCTGCCTTCTAAAAATGCAACTGCAAGCAATCCCTTTTTACTACAAAAGGACACACCATTTCAAATGATTAAGCTCAATACTTATCAACTATATTCATTTTTTTTCCTATTTCTGTGATATCATTTTTGTCTAAACACTGGTTCTTTGGATGGCTGAAATATCTTCCTTACTGGCCTCTCTGCATCTTCTCTTGTCCTTTCCTTCTAGTATTTATGCTGTTTCCAGAGTAATTTTTTAAATGTATATCTAATTAACTCTTACCTTCACTTAATAACCTTCAACAGGCTCTCAGTGAACTTGAATAAAGTATAAAATTCTTAAATGGCTTGGAATTCTCTATATCATCTGGTTCCTTTTTCCTATGCAGCATCGTTCTAAGTAATTTTTTTTTTTCTTTCCACTTCCTTCTATGGTCAAATCTCACTGGTTTCTTTAGGTTTCCTCTGGTTTGCAATTTCCTTGGCTTGGTATGCTTGTCATCTTATTTTTGCTTGCAGTGCTATGTAGTGAACCCAGTGCCTTTCACACACTAGGCAAGTGCTCTCCCTCTCAACCACACCCCTAGTCCTTCATCAAAGTTTTCTTTGGATAGTCAATCTCTCACATCTCAGTCTAAACATCACATCCTCTGGGAAACTCTGACAGATGCTCCCTACTAAGATAAGGGTCCCTATTATGAAGGCTGAAATTAGAGTACTAATTGCCATTGTTATTCATTATGAAACTCATTCAGTAATTATTTATCAATAAATAATTTATTCATTAGTTTGTCTATGAAACTAATGCTCCACAAGAGCAGGGACTATGTTCATCTCATTTTCCTCAGTATCTTCAACTTTTAGCATAGTGCCTGAAATTTGATAAATTCTTTTGTTATTCTTTTGGTGCTAGAGCTTGGACCCAGGTCCTCTAGGCAAATGCTCTGTCACTGAGTTATACCCACTACCCCCAATAAATTCTAAATATCCATACCTTGAATGTATAAATATGATGGGAATTAATTAAAACACAAGCATATATTTAAAAATAACAAAAAAATTTGGAAGCATCTTATGTAGAATGAATGAAGTACAGGAAAAAGAGAGAGAGAGAGAGAGAGAGAGAGAGAGAAGAGAAAAAAAGAAAAATATATCTTGGATTTTCATGGAAAATTTTACACAGAAAGAGATATTTGTCTTGGCCCTTCAGAGATGGTGAGGTTTTCGATGGATGGAGTAGCACCCTAGGTAGTGGGAAAAGCAGGATCAAGGGCATAAAAGTATAGGAAAAAAGAAAAAAAAATCAACTTGAGGAATAGCAACTGAGCCAGGTGGCTTTAAGGGTAGGGCATGTGTTAGGGTGTGAATGGGTGATAAAACTAGGCTATAGAAGGGAAGGGGGCAGAGGATGGAGCTCCTAAGGACTTGAAAATTTTATTTTCCACCCATTAGATGAGCAGTGTTCTGAGAGAATTGATCTGGCCTTAGTGTGCAGGAAAAGCTTTGGGCACCTCAAAACTAGTTAGGAAGATTGTGGTAAACTTTACCAATGATCACCATAGCCAAAACTCAGGTTGTTGCAATGGTAGAGAAAGGAAAGATGGACCTGAGGCTGAGATGACAGAAGTAGCATTGCGAGGTATTGGGTAACTTGTGCCATGCATGGCCACAGTAGACAACCAGGCCAAGATGTGACCCTGAGGTCCAAAGACTACAAGAAAGGCAGTGTCTGTGCAAACGGTTTCAGAGCAGCAGCCACTAGTTTGAATTCAGAGGGGAGGAAACTAGGTTGCATCAGGTGTGTCTGTTCTGCAAAAGCTGTGAGAATTCATTCATTAGGAAAATCTATTCACCAGGATTCCCTGCTTTCTGTCCAGTGTCCTCTCTGTTAGTAAAGTTGTATTAGCAAGTTGCTGGGGAGGTGGTTTGTAAGCTGATTTTTGGACTGGTAATTTTAAAATGTGTGTGTATATTTTTTAATTAAAATTTTGTTGTTGTTGTTCTCTTCCCAGACAGCAGTTATGGTTCGGTCCACTTCACAGGTACGCCTCAGGCTTGCAAATGACTATTTCACATTTACTATGTAAACTAGTGACTCAGTGTGTTGCTTCAGAACCAGATATGCGTGGTTTTGCTTCACTTGAGGAATTCTGTAAAGAACATACTTCATGTCAGCAGAAACCCTCGTAAATCTATATGGAGAAGGACACAAGCAAAAGCTCCTTTTCTAATCACATGGCTGCATGCAGTTTTCTTCCTTTTCTTTACAGAGAAGTCCTGGAGTTTTCTCTACGACCCTAGAAAGAGAAGGGGCACCTTTTCACCTTTTTTTCTTGAATTTACTCTTCAAGATTAAAAAAATAATAACAATTGAAGGAGAAAGGACAATTTTAGGGGTGGTTATTTAGCTTTGTCTGCAAGAGGTATGCATTTGCCCTCCAGCCGGGTCCTCCAGGGAAGCTTGCCAGAAAAAACAAACAAGGCGACATGGCCCTACACAGTTTCTCCTGCACAATAGCTGAGCTTCTGTATCTGGCCCTGTGTATATAAACTATGTGTCCCGGGATAGAAAGTTTTCCAGAAGCATAAAATCATAGACGGATGGGGTAGGAATAGAGATAATTATTTTGTAGTTGCAAAATAATTTCAGCTTAGATAGAGATAAAGCTTTAAAAAAATTTCAGCTTAGCGATAAAGCTTTAAAAAACTTTCATAAATAGCATCTTCTGCTTGTGTCATTTTTGGCTTAGATAAATTGGAATTAATAAGATTAAGTGAAAGGAGATAAGCATTAAAAAGGAAGTCCCCAGATAGAAGGGTTTCTGCAAAAGACACCTGCCCAGCCGGGCATAATAGAGTCCACAGCTTGGAAGAACCTCTATATGAATATTTTGGTTGGATTGATGACCCTTTGTGGGTTTTGTGGCATGGAAAACACACACACACACACACACACACACACACACACACACACATATATTTTCCTGAGCAGAGTACTATATGTTGCTTTAAAGAGTCCTTGACATTATCTTGTCTCATGGTCTTTATTAGTGAACTTGGGAGATATTTGGACAAGTGCAATGTTTGAAATGAACTGAGGGCTTTTAATGCTCATTTTCTATAGGCTACATTACAAAATTTCCCTATATTGTTATTTTATTTATCTAAATTTATATTTCAATTACAAAGGACTTCATACCATCATGGGGACATTTACTTGGTATTTTATTAGTCTCTTTAAAGCATGCTTTTGTTTCATATCTGGCCTGAATAACACCTTTCCTTGTGTATGGGTGTACATGTGTGTACTTGTGCTCTCATCTCTCAAATTTGTCTTATTTTGTATGACCGTAGGAGACTTTTGAGACTGTTCATCATGCCTAGTGATCAGTGCATGGGGACCGCATGTCCCAGAGTACAAGGAGCTTTGGAACCAAGGTTGCCACCCTTGGGTTGATAGCACTCTGCACATTCCCCATGGCCAGATATTTTAGTATTCCCTTTGGTGAAGAGAACTAGAAAACGTGACCCTTTTAATTTATAGATGACACTTTCTTGGAAGCAAAAGCCTAAAAGCATACATTTGAGGTCAGAATTAGACTGCAGAATAATTTTGATAGAAGCTGAGGAATTAGCAGAGTGAAACTTATTCTATGGCAAATGCATTCCCAGGTTCACAGAACTTCTCTCTGCCCCCTGCAGACATGGCTGCTCTTCAGGGGTCCTTCTGCTGGGGACTCCACAGTGCAGGCTGCTTGCCCAGGTTCCTGTTAAGTCCTTGCTTCTCCTTACACGTTTGCTGAAAACCCTGTTCCTCTGAGGCCATCTCCGTCCATTGCTGCCTTCTACTGACCACCACCTTCTGGCCATGTTCCCTCACTCCACTGACATTCATTGCTGGCGTTGGCATGTTCCTTCTTCATCATTTGTTCTTCTCCCCTTTTCCCTGTCATGATTGAAAAGATCTTCCTCCTTCTGCCTGAGGTCAATCCTTATTCCTGGGCTCTGGATTCCATTCCCTCTGGCCTCTTTCAGCCCACTGATTTTGCCTACCTTACATCTTAGATTTTTTTTTCTTTTGTATTTCCATCTTCACTTCCTCTGTCTTAATTTAAACCATCACAATCTTTCACAATCCCTCTGTTCCCTGCATATAGCATTGCCTTTTCCTAGACCATATTTCCTCAGGAAGTCAGAGTGAATTTTACAGATTGTAAACCTGAGCATTTCACATAACTTCCTCTTCTCCCTCCACCCTGGGTCTCCCTTGGTTGTCAGAGTAGGGTTCAAACACCCACCCCAGCATGGCATCCAGAACTGGTCCTGGTATGGCCTTTGCTTAGCTTTGGGAGGACGTAACGGATCACCTTTTAGCAAGATAGTAGTAATATAGGTTAATGAAGTCTCTGGTATTAAGAAATATTTTTAAAAAAACAATAACTTTCCTATGTTCATAAATGAATATATCACCAGTAAAACTCCACATCATGTACAACCACAGAAAGGAATCCTAATTAGAATAAGTTATACTCCCTGTATGTATGTCAAAATTCACTCTACTGTCATGTATATTAAAAACAACAACAACAATAAAGTCAATTTTTATGTGATTAGTCTCAATGAAAAATTTTGAGAAGAAATTTTCAACTTTTTCTTGATAGGATAAAGCTGTTTCTGACATTTACAAAGTCGGTAAAAACCATACTTCATTTTGTTTAGATACTTACGGGTGTGTGTATGGACACTTTATTTTACATACAAGATGTGATTCCTAGGAGAGAGTGATTGGGAATTTAGAAACCAAGATGTCTAATTTTGGGAAGTTGTCTGTGCAAGACCCTTGTTCAATCTTCGCATATTTCCTAAGCATTAAGATGGTGATAAAACTACATTACCTCTGAGTGTTTGTGGAACATAGCTAATAAAAATAACAGGCTGTGTTACTAGGATAATAAGATGACTTGGAAATGACATTTTTTTTTTTATTAATAATGTATGATGACTTCTGCGTCCTTTGGAACTATTTTTAGTTCCTGAGGTTAGGCCTTATGTCATTTAAGAAAGAATAATCAGATGCATGTTGGTGATATTCCCTGCTTCTCAGCATATGTAATGTGATCTATGATGCCAAAATAAAACCATAAAAGCCAAAAAGAAAAGCACTGAATATTTAGCCTTTACAAGCATCATTTTGTTTTCACAACCCTTTCTGAACCTCAACCAATTAATTTATACATGTCTCTGAGAATGATGATGATGATATGCTACAGGTGAGAAGAAACTGAGGTTAGTTGTTAAATGCCTTGCCAAAGGCCATAGAGGGGATGTTTTGTGCTTGGCCCAGAGCCTGACTACTTCTGATGTCTAATCCAGCTGAATTGCGCTTTGAATAGTACCTCTGATTAAAGGGACCTTTGTATTTGTCTTTCATTGGCTAGACAGTTTAATCTAATGTGTTTTGTGATTCACGTATTTTGTGACTTACCTCCCCCACCCCTGCCAAAATGCAGTTCATAGAAACTCTTTTTCTTAGGGACAAAAGAGACAAGGGAATATATAAAAATATGATATACTAGCAATTTCTGATGCATCAGCATTTGAGTGAATGATAACTGAGTGCCTATGTGGCTTCTGGTGATAAAACTTAAGTCTTTAGTGCAAAATGTTTACTGACAGTACACTTGACCTGCATTGTGCAAAATGATTAATTATAAACAGAGGGAGCAGGGATGATGGGTAGTTCCTTTGTACCTGCAAACTGAAGAGGACAGATACAAAGGTTGTTAAGGATACTGTTTAAAAAGGGAATGCCAGGGGTCTTAGATTGCTTGCATTCCTTGATTTACATAACAGATATATTCCCCTAAAGTTTATGTAAATGGATCATATTTTTTAAAAAAATATTTATTTATTTGCTTTTAGTTGTACACAATGCATTTATATTTACGTGGTGCTGAGGATCGAACCCGGGCCGCGCACGTGCTAGGCGAGCGCTCTACCGCTGAGCCACATCCCCAGCCCAATGGATCATATTTTTAAAGCACCAACAAATCTAGCCCTTTAAAAGATTTTTGATTTGTGTCCGTTTGAAATTAACCTTAACTATTGTGAGCTAGACAATTACTTCTGAATAACTCTGTTGTACAGATCTGACTTTTCAAACAAGTGATATTTTCTTCTAGATCAGAGCCTTTCTGTGAACTTGTTACAAAATGCAACCATGTTACTAACACATAGTAGAAGGCAGCACTGCACCACAAAGAACTTGATCTTCACAGACACATGACTCTGGGGGGCAATATAAATTGTCAATTATTCCTGTGTAACCATTGATAAGTTTCCTTTGGTGAGTTTTTCAAAAACATTGCATTAATTTTGTACTGAAAATTTTAATTTAACCAAGTCATGAGCAGTTTCCAGGCAATTGTAAGGCAGCTCACATAGATCTTTCATTCTTTTAGTATTCACAGGCTATTCCATTGCATAGAGTTATTGTACCTTATTCATCCACTTTTCTATTAACGGACACATTGTTTTTATCCAATCTTTAATTTTTAAAGCAACAATCCTGCAAAGAATGCCTTTATGAGTTTATGTATCCCTCTTAAGCACATAAGTCAGATTTCTAGAAGTGAGATGACTACAAATGGGCATTTAAAATGTCATAGATCCTGAAATTATATGCCGAAAAGGATACACCACTTTGTATTCCCATCAACAGTGTGCACACCTGTTCACATCCTGGCACCATTGCTTTTCCTGGCTATTGCCAAACCTCTCATACACCTGATCCATTAGATGAAAAGGAAAGTATTTCACTATTGTTCTTATTTACATTTACTTAGTTGTGGTTGAGCTTAATAAGCAGACTTTACATGTATGTTAGACCAAATCATTTTGTTTCTGGTGAATTGGAAAGAAATAATAATCGGGTGTGGAACATAATCCAGCTCTGGGACTGAGAACATCCTTAATATTTCCCTTTGTTATGATGGATGAAGGATGATAACAGGACCTATCCAATTCTGACATTTTTTGAAAAACTACAAACAAACAAACAAATAAATAAATAAAACAGGGTGCAAACAGTACCTGTGTTATCTTTATTAAGACTCCTAATTATTAGTCAAGCATTTTGGTTCTGGGAACTGGAATTGGTAGGAAAGTTTTTAAAGAAACTTAGGAAAGAACTTAATTTCAAGGAACATGAGACTAAGACTTTAGGGGAAAAATGATTATTATTTAATGGAAAATTATTTTATACCCCTGAGCTCTGACTTTCAGCTAGAGAATCATTAGTTGACATTTTGATTGTTATGGTTGGTAGTAGTTAAGGGTTTAATCACTTTAATTCACGGTTTGAATAGCCTACAGAAATTTGGCCTGTAGCCCTTTGAAGAAAATGATCCTGAAACACGTAACTGCTGATAAAAGAATCATCTCTGTGCAAATACTAAGTCTGATAACAAGTCTATCTTTAGGACTTTCACTCTATTTTTTTTCCTCTTCCACTCCTTCCATCAGTCAAATTCTACCTTTTTCTTAACTTTATTAAAAAAACTGTTTTTTTCAGATCTTATCTTACATTCATCAAAAAAGAGGGAGAGAGAGAGAGAGAGAGAGAAAGAGAGCGGCATGAGCAATAAAAGTAACCTCTTGCTGGGCACTGTGGTGAAGGTCTACAATCTCAACTTCTTGGAAGGCTGAGGCAAGAGGATTGCCAGCCTCAGCAATTTAGGGAAATCCTGTCTCAAAATAAATTAAAAAGGCCCTGGGATGTAGATCAGTGGTAGTGTGCTTGCTTGGCGTGGGTTCAGTACCTAGTTCTGTACTGAAAGAAAAATACCTATTTTTAATTTATAGGGTGATACAAACATTGATTGCAATTTTAAAAGTCCCATTGTCCTTTTGCTGTCAGCTTCTTGTGACTATAGTATACCTTTTCAAACGTGGACCACTATTTGGAAAATTCTTGTCTATGGCAGAGGGGTTAAACGAAAATACAAATTTTGGTTCTAGGAAAAACCAAAACACATGGCCAAGGAGGAATCACAGGTAGTGTCTTTCTTTTAAATTAGGGTTATAGTAGTCCAATTGGTATCTCAAAACTTGTTTTGAAGAAGTGTCTACTCACATTCATAAGCAGAACAGGACTATTTGGTGCTGAAAGGTAAGACTATGAAGCTAGGCTTATCACACAGGAGATTTTAATTGGAATCATTTGGTGGGGAGGGAAAGATGGTGGAGGACAGATGTGAGACAATGAAGGAGGAAACCTGGCATGTTCTGTGGGGTACCCTGGCCATTAACAATGTGGTGACCAAAAGAACTTTTAGGAGTAAGGGTGACAGATTTCTAATTTTATGTTGTTTTGCAAATCTCCAACTTAAATCTTCATTTCACCCAAACTTTAGTAAATCCATGTGATTTTTAAAAAAATTATCACTCTTTTATTTGAAATCCAATAGAGCTTTTATGGAGGAGTGTTGTATGGAGTAATGAGAGCATGCCTCATGTTTTATGTGATTTACATGTTTTCATGTTTCATGGAGGAATGATAGCATGCATTGACCCTCTGAATGATCCACAGACTGAACTGGTAGTTAGAGGCAGAAACCAGAAGTCAGAGATTCCAGTGAGACTTGACCTTCTCTGACCATCCCTCTCCACTTCCTGCACTAATATGGGAGTTGTAGAAATCTTTCAGTGAGGGGGCACTGTGGTTTGGATGTTTGTTCCCTTTCAAAGTTCATGTTGAAACGTAATTCTCAATGCAAAAGTACTAAGAGGGGGAGCCATTGGGATATGATAGTCATGAGGGCACCATCATGAATGAAATGAGTGGCCTTATAAAAGTAATGAAGGAGCCAGGTGCAGTGCTGTAATCCCAGCAGTTCTGGAGGTCAAGACAGGAGGTTCTTGAGTTCAAAGCCAGCCTCAGCAATGGTGAGATGCTAAGCAATTCAGTGAGATCCTGTCTCTAAATAAAATACAAAGTAGGGCTGGGGATGTGGTTCAGTGGTCAAGTGCCCCTGAATTCAATCCCCAGTACAAAAAAAAAAAAAAAAAAAAAAAGAAGAAGAAGAAGAAGAAGAAGAAGAAGCAGCAGCAGCAGCAGCAGCAATAAAGGGAATTAGCTAGGCCTCTTTTGCTCTTCTCTCCCTTCTGCCATGTGAGGAAACTTAGATGGCACCACTTATGGGGAATGGACCTTCTCCAGACACTGCACCTATCAACTCCTTGATCTTGGACTTCCCAGTCTACTGAACTGCGAGAAGAAAATTTTTGTTGTTCATAAATTATCTAGTCTCAGGTATTTTATGATAATGGCACAAAGAGACTAAATTGGAGCTGGAGGTAGGGAAGAAGGGATTTTCTACAAAATGGGAATGTTGTGTTTAAACTAGTCCTATTAAGGCTCTGAAAATCATGTCTATCTCCAGGTAGATGTCTATATTCCACCTTTCAGTTGAGAAGAGTGTGAAACAAAACTGGAAATCTCTTCCTTGGCAGATGAGATGATCAGCTATGTGGGAAATACAAAGGAATTTATAACAATAGATTTCTGCTAGAATTTATAAATGTATTTAGCAAGATTGAGGAAAATCAATATATAGAAATGAGTTGTATTTACATGTAGTGGCCATAAATATTTGGAAATTGAAACTTAAAATGAGAGCCTTTTATGGGACTGGGGTTGTGGCTCAGTGGTAGAGAGCTTGCTTAGCATGTGTGAGGCACTGGGTTCGATTCTCAGTGCTGAATATAAATAAATAAAAATAAATAAAGTTCCATTGGCAACTAAAAATATTTAAAAATATGAGTGCCTTTTAAAATAGCACCCATAGCACAAACTACTTAAGTCAAAATCTAACAAAATATGTGCAGGATTTGTGTATCAAATGGAAACACAAATTTCCACTGATGGAAAAAGAAGACTTAAATAAATGGAGCTAGAGAGAGAGAGAGAGAGAGATCACATTCATAAATTGAAAAACTTTATATTATCAAATTTTAATTGTCCTCAAGTTGATCCATAGATTACCAATCAAAAGTACAGTGGGGTTTTGATTTTATAAAAAATTAAAAACTTCATATAAATTTATGTTCTGATTTGCACTTTATATGAAAAGAACTGGAATTTCAAGGGGGGGGGGACACAATTTTAAGAAAGAATAACAAAGTTGGAGAACTTATACTACCTGATTTTAAGACTCTGTAAAACTATTGTAATCAACATGGTGCTCAGCATAATTCTCTGGAGAATCAGTTATCCAAATTTTCATATGTATCAAGAATTGGTTCCTTTCTTTTTGTTACTGAGAGGTGTTTGCTGGTATAGACCTGCCACAATTTGTCTGATCATCCACATGTTGTAGGATGTCTTGTTTTTTTTTTTCTTTTTTTTTTTTTTTTTGTTTTGTGTTTTTGGGCTACCATGAATAAAGCTGTTGTGAATATTTTCTTTTCTTTTTAAAAATATTTATTTATTTGTTTTAGTTGTACACAATGCTTTTATTTTTATGTGGTGCTGAGGATCGAACCCAGGCCACACACGTGCTAGGCAAGCGCTCTACTGCTGAGCCACAACCCAGCCCCAATATTTTCAATTAAGTTTTTTTTCTTTTTTTCTTTTGGTACCGGGGATTGAACTCAGAGGCACTCAACCACTGGGCCACATCCCCAGCCCTTTTTTGTATTTTATTAGAGACAGAGTCTCACTGAGTTGCTAAGTGCCCCGCCATTGCTGAGGCTGGCTTTGAACTCGCGATCCAACTGCCTCAGCCTCCCAAGTGCTGGGAATACAGGTGTGCGCCACCACGCCTGGCTTCAATTAAGTTTTTATATGAACATAAACTTCCGTTTCTCTGGGACAGATGACCTAAAGTACAATTGTTAAGTCATGTGATAATTGCATACTTATTTTTTAAAGAAACTCACAAACTGGCTTTTTCATTAAGATGATACTGTAGGCAGGAGAGGAAGCCCCTGCACCTCCCCAAGCCAAGGCCTTGGAGACCATGAAGGCGGTAGTGACAGGTATCTGCAAGTTGCCGTCTGAAGCGATTGCCGCTTGGAACAATGAAGCCACGGGAAGAAGTTCAGAGGCAAACTGGAAACAAACAGGCTTTTTATTCTGATAACTTCTCCCTAACACGCACCACACACCACCAAAAAGCCCACTGACAAAATGGCGCTGACCTGATCCGATCTTGGCTCAAGTCTCGTGAGATCCCGGGCCAAGTCCCGTGAGGCCACCGAAGGCGGCAATGTCCGAATATCTCTATGGCCCGCAGCCAACCGCAATCTCAGCCATCTCCCCAATAAGGGCTCCTGCATCTGCAGTTTTCTGTGTATCTAAACATCTACTCTATGTCTCTGCCTCCCTTTTGACCTCCCTTTCTCTCACTCTCCTGTGTTCTCCTTTCTGTGTTGACTCTGGGCATTAAACAGAGAAATTGAAGAGACAGTCCTCATTCTGATTCTTCATGGTCAAAATATTTGCAGTGACTTCTACATTTGGTGCCAAATGTCAGTGACAATATTGCTTATGAATGTTAAGTATGAAGCACATAAAAGAGGAAAGTTAATTGGCTTAACTTTGCAGGATTTTATTTATTTATTTGTTTGTTTTTGCACATCGTGAGAGGCAATGTCATATAATGGTTAGGAATGGACACTGTAAACCAGAGAACTTGAATGTGATACTGTGCTACATTTTAGATATGACACCTTGAGCGGGTTATTTCTTTGTGCCTCAATTTACACATCTATAAAATAAGGATTTTCATGGTCTCTATCTCCTGGTGCAGCTGTGAGCATTAAGCTGGCTTTATAAGGAGTTTCTGGAGTGGGGGCCTGGTACACTATAAGTACTTCATAAATGCTAGTTTTTCTCATTGTGGGATAATTTTACCTCTGCGGGCCATGAAGATGCTGGTGGTAATAAGCATTACTTTCAAATCTCAAACCTAAGTCGGGGATCAAGCCAGTTTCCAGGAGAGGATTCTCTGTGATGTTGGATGAATGCTGACTGTCAAGGCAGAGAGCCCAAAGTCCTGAAAGGTAGATGGAGCCTTCCCTGAGGATTAAGAACTTCAAGCAGCGCCCCAGACAGGGTGGTATCACTGACAACTTTGATCCAGGTGGGGCTGAGAAGAGCAGGAGCTGGGAAACCTCTTACTCCTGTCCAGTTTTTCACATGTGTGTGAGAAGTGTCTATGAAAGTGTGAATGTGTATAAGTGTGTGTGTGTGTGAGGGTAAGTATGTGTGTGGATAGAGGGGAGAAGGTGGAAGGAGGGTCCTTCCTTCATCAGCACTGGGTGAATGAAGCCATCTGTATCAATATGTGCTATGTATGACAATGCCATTGACTAGAGGCCTCTGTCTTGGTTCTCAGTTGACTCTTATTTAGACCTTGGAGAAAAATTATCTGCCTGCAAAAAAATGAATAAACCTTATTTGGCCTTTGAGATGTAAACTCAAGACCCTGGCAAATGCTATGTCATCTTTCATGATTTGCTCTGTTCTACTTGGTTAGCGCCTGCTACCCAAAGGTGTAACTGCATCATCATTCCTGAGAACAGAGGCAGCCAAGGGGTATGTTGGGGCACACATGCCGTGGGGAGTGGGCTCTGTCCACAACACACTCAATGACTTCCAAAGGACATTTTCTTCTTTGATTATATGCTTCCAGCACGCATCTGTTAAATGTAGCCGAGTATGTTTACGTGAACGCTCTGTTTTCTTACAGCCGTGCTCTGAATCTTTCTCATCTGACCTGAGGATGCCTGTGCATGCCCTACCACCAAACAAAAACCAAACCAAACAAAAACCCAAGGAGCTGACAGCAAACTGGAGGAAGGAGATTGGATCAGCAAAATGTTGCGCCCAGGAGGGATTTAGCTACAGATAGGGAGAAATAGGGCCAAAGAGGGTAGGCAGAAAGTGGCCTTCAAGGTCATCAGGAGGGGACAAGGCTCAGAGCAGAGAAGGTGCTCAGCTCAGTGACTGCAAAAGGGCTCAGAGGGTTTTGAGGACTTTTTTCTGAGGCAAACATTTGAATAGGAAACTTCAAATAGTCCAAACATTCCATTCACCACAACCATAAAATTCTCAGGAATAAGTTTAACAAAAGGGGCATCAGGCTTCTACTACAAAAATGACATAAAAGAAGACCTGACTAAACAGAAATACATATGTGTTTGTGGGTAGAATCCCAGTATTATCCAGATGTCAGTTCTCACATTGATCTAGAGTCCATGTAAGCCCAAAGTTCCAACACTACTTTTTTTTTTCCTTTCTTTCTTTCTTCTTCTTCTTCATCTTTTTTTTTTTAAATAAAAATTGGCATGTTGGTTATAAACTGTATATAGAAAAGCACAGGCCCTTGAATGGCTAAAACAATCTTGAAGAGAGAGAGAGAGTGTTTTATATAACTTAAGTTGACTAGGCTGCTGTTATTTAGTTTAATGATTTAAGCTCATTTGGGGAAAAAGTTAAAATACTGATATGCCCAGGAGGTTTTCTTTTTGTTTTTACCCTCTCTGTGTATTTCACTGGTGGTTAAGTATGAAAACTAATGCAGTTATGACAGTCTTTGTATCTTGGTTGGCCTCCTCATTCTAATTCAAAAGCAAAAGATGGGTGGCAACTGGCAGGGAAAGCCAAGGAAACACATTGTTGCCCTGCGTGCTTCTGTTAGTTTCTTAGTGTATAGGCAAAAATTTAGTTCCAGAATACACAACTCTCTAAATTTACTAACAAAATCTCTGTGTAAATCTTAAAAGGTGGTTTATATTTATAACTGCTTCCTAACGTCCCCCCACCCCCACCTTTGGTCTTCTCTTTATATTTGCTAACCATAGGGTTTAGAAAACTGGGGCTGTTTAGAAAATGTTAGAGAATATTGGATTAAAGCCAGGATGTGTTAAACTTCTAAATGTAAATATCTCCTAACATCCCACGGTGAGTGGGAGCGCAGCTAGCATTTCTATTTACCATTGGTTCCCATAAATTCACATTAGCTGGGCTGCAAAGTTAATCTGGATACGGGACTTGAATGGCGCTCCTTTACTACATACAGTCTGTGAGTGGATGTGAATGGTGATGACAGCTGCTAGAATAACAAAATTGAGGAGAGGAAAAAGGATAGCACAGCTCTCATCCCGAGCTCAATTGTAGCTAATTGGAGGACCAGTCTCCATATCCAGGCAGCTTGTTCTGGGCTCAAATGGCAGACAGATGCTCTAAAGCCCTTGGGCTCAGGTATCTTATAATTGTGGATCCAGCCAAGGACAAATTTGATTTGTAGCCCACATTTTGACCTCTCCACAGTGTGAAGTGCTGGGAGTTGTTCCCACTTTGCCCCTCTCTTTCAGATCCTTTCCATCACGGTCCCCTAGTCCCAACTGCTTGTCGATTTCCAGAACTACCTCCATATTTTATTAACAGTCCTTCAGAGATTGAATTCCAGAAAGAAGGATGGGAAAGAAACCAGACCAGAGGAGGGAGAACAGCCTCATTGCCAAGGTTACTGAGATGCTGACCTATAGGCTATTGGGGGCAGAAAATGACAGAACTTCACTTGGAAGGTATGTACCTCTGGGAAGTCCTGCTCTGCCTCTCCAGTGCAAACTTTTAGAGCAAAGGCAAGTTTGAAGGGAAAGAGGGTCATGAGAGCAAGACATAGCCTACCCTGTATGTGTGAGGAAGTGGTGATGGTGACAGTTGAGAAGATTTGAAATCAATTTGGCTCCAAATTTTTCTGTTACTAGATGTCACAGTTAACTCTAGGATAATCAGCAACCCCTTATAAACGCCCTCACCAATATATGGATCTTTGGATACTTATCTGAAAAAAAAAATGACCTATATTGATAGTTAGACATGTGCGGGCACCTCCTGTGAAACTGTCTATTCAAATAGGAACACAGTTTCAGAGTGTCCAAATCCTGGGCGCTGGGGCACTTCAGCAACAACACCCTGTAGACAACATCAGGCATTGCTTTTTACCTCTGCAGGATTCTTTATTTAGGTCAGAATTTCATGGCCCTTGGCATTTGATCTTTTTTCTTTAAATGTGGCTTTTAAACTTATGCTCCCCCCCCAAGAAATATCTGTGAAATTATAAGATATCATACATCTTTCCTTATGCAGCTACTGAACTTATACCTTCTAATCTCTCCTAGCCCAAAGAGTAGCCACTAGCCTACTTGTGTATTGAGTGCTTGAACTGTAGCCACACCAAACAGAAAGGTACTATAATTATAAAATACATTCTCAATTTTGAAGATAGGGTAAACAATGTAAAAATGTCTCATTATGAATGTTTACATGAATTATACACTCAAATAATATTTTGGAAACATTGGGTTAAATAAAATATATTAAAATTAACTTAATGTTCTTACTTTTGAAATGTGGCTACTTGAATTTAAAAATAACATATAGTTTATGTTATATTTAAGGAAACACTGGTCTAGATATTTTATTATTATCTTTTACTGCTGAGGACTGAACGCAGAGTCTCATGCATGCTAAACATTCTACTACTGAACTCTACCCCTAATCTAGATTTTTAATATAAGAAATATATAAAAAGAAACCTGATCAGGAGGCAAGATTCACTTACAGATACTCACAGATTCAAGGTATTTCTTTCACTTAAACAATTAGATATTTGTTCAAACCCAGGGGATCAACACTTTGCTAACTGTGAAGGAGTTTACAATCTCAATGGGGAAAAAGACATGCCAAGACATTTGCACCTACTTGTTTTTTATCTTTGATGGAAATGAAGGGTCAACCCTATGTCTACAGTATGAATGATCACTCATCAGGAATCAGATGAGTAAGAGAAAAATTACAAAAACAGACATGACCATAGGACCATAGAATTGGGAGCAAGAACCAATTTTGGTGATCATGGATTTCAATGGGGTTTTGGTGGTGGGTAGGACAACACCTCAATATTTTAGAAGAGTAAATGACTTACCCATAGTTAGACAGAATTGGGATGATAATTTCTAAATTGGGGCTCTATCCAACTCACAACAATCTCTATGATCTCTCCTTCAAGTGAGACAAGCATGACAGGTTGCCTGGGTCCATTTCAGCAAGAATTTTAATTAAGATGTAGAAGTTTTCTCTCTAACCTGTGTCAGAATGTTTATTTTCTGGTTTGGATATGGCTCACTCCATCCAACCTGACTCCTGATCTCCTGCTAGTCTGGCATTTTTAGTTTTGTGTTACTGCTTTAATCACTTGTTGATCAAGTTTTCTGATGGTTACAGGGAGCAATGCTTCCTCCGAAGTACATTTCCCCCTGCTGTATTCGTAATAGCAGCTGAAATCTCCCAGGCTCATCAGAGTAGGAAATTATTTGCATTCTGTTCCATAGTACATGTGTGCATGCTTTAATAGCAAACAATGTCTTAAATTCTTTGAGAAAGCTTTTTCTGTTTTCCAGACAAAAAATAAAATCTTCCCGCTATGAAGTCCTGATTTTTAAAATCTGCATTGGCAAAAAGGAAGCAAACACTGAGTATCAGATTCAATCTCCAGACACTTTTCCTTCTTTCTCTTGGTGTCACAATTTTTTGATAACTCACACGAACAAATGAATAAAAATTTCAAAATATTCTTACTACTCTAGGACGTATTAATATGAGAGTTCACTAGGATGTTGCCAAAGTATTAATGACACTGAAACATTCTTTTCTACAAAACTGAATATTCTTTTGCTACTTTTGTATGGAATTTTGATAAATGTATTTTAATGCCAACTGGTTGTTTCCTATATAAAGTGGTGAATTGCAAGATTCTCTGAACCACTGGTCTCTCTCAATAATGGTTTCAGGAAAATGCTTCTCTGAGCACTGCTTTTCATGATGAAATATGATTGTGGATGTCTTTATTTTTAAATACTAGCATTGACTTCTTTTTTTTTGGGGGGGATTCTGGGGATTGAACTCAGGGGCACTTACCTACTGAGTCACATCCCCAGTCCTATTTTGTATTTTATTTAGATACAGGGTCTCAACTGAGTTGCTTAGCACCTCACTTTTGCTGAGGCTGGCTTTGAACTTATGCTCCTCCTGCCTCAGCCTCCCTAGCTGCTAGGATTACAAGCCTGTGCCACCATGCCTGGTTCTCATTGAATCCCCCTTTTTTTTTTTTTTTTTTTTTTAGTTTTTACTTTTTATTTGGAAAAAAAAATCTTTACAGAAAATTACTGGAAGAGTATACTCAATTTCTGAATACTACTCACTGATTGTTAAGGTTTGATACATGTTTTTCTCTTTCCCTTTCTTTTTTTTTTTTAAATTATTTATTCTAATTAGGTGTATATGACAGCAGAATGCATTTTGATTCATTATACACAATTGCAGCACAACTTTTCATTTCATGTAGTGTTGCACCATATGTGCAGTCATACATGTACCTAGGGTAATGATGTCCATCTCATTTCACCGTCTTTCTTGCCCCCATGCCCCTCTTCTCCCTCCCCCTTGCCCAATCACAGTTTCTCCATTTTTTCCATTACCCTCCCCCGCCACCCCCCGATTATGGATCAGCATCCACTTATCAGAGAACATTTGTTTTTTCAGGATTAGTTTACTTCGCTTAGCATGATATTCTTGCACTCCATCCATTTACCTGCAAATGTCATAATTTCATTCTCTTTTAATGCTGAGTAATATTCCATTGTGTATATATACCACAGTTTCTTTATCCATTCAGCTAATGAAGGGCATCTAGGTTGGTTCCACAGTTTACCTATTGTGAATTGAGCTTCTATAAACATTGATGTGGCTGCGTTACTATAGCATACTGATTTCAAGTCCTTTGGGTATAGACTGAGAAGTGGAATAACTGGGTCAAGTGGTAGTTCCATTCCAAGTTTTCTAAGGAATTTCCACATTGCTTTCCAGAGTGATTGTACCAATTTTCAGTGCTACTAGCAATGTATGAGTGAGCATTTCCCCCACCCCCATCCTTGCCAACACTTGTTGTTGTTTGTATTCTTGGTAACTGCCATTCTGACTGGCATGAGATGAAATCTTAGGTAGTTTTGATTTGCATTTCTCCAATTACCAGAGATGTTGAACATTTTTTCATATATTTGTTGATCCATTGTATATCTTCTTCTGAGAAGTGTCTGTTCAGCTCCTTAGCCCATTTATTGATTGGGTTGTTTGTTTTTTTGGTGTTAAGTTTTACAAGTTCTTTATATATCTTAGAGATAAGTGCTCTATCTGATGTGTGTGTGGCAAAAATTTGCTCCCAAAATGTAGGCTCTCTATTCACCTCATTCTTTGTTCCTTTTGCTGAAAAGAAGCTTTTTTACTTTGAATCCATCCCATTTATTGATTCTTGATTTTATTTCTTGCACTTTAGGAGTCTTGTTAAGGAAGTCAGGGCTTAATCCAATGTGATAGAGATTTGGGCCTACTGTTTCCTCTATCAGGCGTAGGGTCTCTGGTCTAATTCCTAGGTCCTTGATCCACTTTGAGTTGAGTTATATTCATGGTGAGAGACAGGGAATTAGTTTCATTTTGCTGCATATGGATTTCCAGTTCTCCCAGCACCATTTGTTGAAGAGGCTATCTTTTCTCTTTTCTCCAATGTATGTTTTATTGTGCTTTTGTCTAGTATGAGATATAGTATTTATGTGGGTTTGTCTCTGTGTCTTCTATTCTGTACCATTGGTCTATGGGTCTATATTGGTGCCAATACCATGCCATTTTTTTTTTTAAACTATAGCTTTGTAGTTTAGTTTAAGGTGTAGTATTGTGATGCCTCCTGTTTCACTCTTCTTGCTAAGGATTGCTTTGGCTATTTTAGGTCTCTTGTTTTTCCAAATGAATTTCATGATTGCTTTTTCTATTTCTATAAGGTATGATGTTGGTATTTTAATTGGAATCACATTGAATCTGTATAGCACTTTGGGTAGTATGGCCATTTTGACAATATTAATTTTGTCTATCCAAAAGCATGGGAGATCTTTCCATTTTCTAAGGGCTTCTTCAATTTCTTTCTTTAGTGTTCTGTAGTTTTCATTCTTTTGTTAAATTGATTCCCAAGTATTTTATTTTATTTTTTTGAGGCTCTTGCAAAGGGGGTGGTATTCCTAATTTCTCTTTCAGAGGATTCATCACTGATGTATAGAAATGCATTTGATTTATGGGTATTGACTTTATATCCTGCTACTTTGCTGAATTCATTTATTAATTCTAGAAGTTTTCTGGTGGAGTTTTTTGGATCCTCTTAAGTATAGAATCATGACATTAACAAATAATGATAGTTTGAGTTCTTCTTTTCCTATCCATGTCCTTTTAATTTCTTTCATCTGTCTAATTGCTCTGGCTAGAGTTTCAAGGACTGTGTTGAATAGAAGTGGTGAAAGAGGGCATCCTTGTCTTGTTCCAATTTTTAGAGGGAATGCTTCCAAGTTTTCTCCATTTAGAATTATATCGGCCTTGGGTTTAGCAAGATAAAAGATAGCTTTTACAATGTTGAGGTATGTTTCTACTATCTCCAGTTTTTCTAGTGTTTTGAAAACAAAAGGGTGCTATATTTTGTCAAATGCTTTCTCTGCATGAATTGATATAATCATACGATTCTTATCTTTAAGTCTATTGATGTGATGAATTACATTTATTGATTTCCGTATGTTGAACCAAAGTTGCATCCTGGAATGAACCCCACATGACAAGGTGCACTATATTTTAAAGTGTGTTTTTGTATGCCGTTTGCCAGAATTTTATTGAGAATTTTTGTATCTATGTTCATCAGGGATATTGGTCTGAAATTTTCTTTCCTTGATTTGTCTATGCCTGGTTTTGATATCAGGATGATACTAGCTTCATAGAATGAGTTTGGAAGGGTTCCTTCCTTTTCTATTTTATTGAATAATTTGAGGAGTATTGGTATTAGTTCTTCTTTGTAGGTCTTGTAGAACTCAGCTGTGAATCCATCTCACCCGGGATTTTCTTGGTTAATAGGCTTTTGATGGCATCTTGTATTTCCTTGCTTGAAATTGATCTGTTTAAATTGTGTATGTCCTCTTGACTCAGTTTGGGTTGATCATATGCCTCTAGAAATTTGTTGGTGTCTTTGAGGTTTTCTATTTTACTGGATTATAAATTTTCAAAATAGTTTTTGATTATCTTCTGTATTTCACTAGTGTCTGTCTTGATATTTCCTTTTTCATCATGAATTTTGGTAATCTGAGTTTTCTCTCTCCTTCTTTTCATTAGGGTGGCTAAGGGTTTGTCAATTTTATTTATTTTTTCAAAGAACTAGCTTTTTGTTTGGTCAATTTTTTGAATTTTTTCTTTTGTTTCAATTTCATTGATTTCAGCCCTAATTTTAGTGATTTCCTGTCTTCTTCTTCTTTTGGTGTTGGTTTGGTCTCTTTTTCTAGGGCATTGAGATGTAATGTCAGGTCATTTATTTGTTGATTTTTTTTCTTTTAATGAATGAGATTAATGCAATAATCTTTCCTCTTAGTACTGCCTTCCTAGTGTTCCAGAGATTTTTTAATATTGTGAATCGGAGTTCTCATTTACCTCTAAGAATTATTTTTTATCTCCTCCCTGATGTCTTCTGTTATACGTGCATCATTCAATAGCATTTTGTTTAGTCCGTCGGTGTTGGAGTAGCTTCTAGTTTTTATTTTATTATTGATTTCTAATTTCATTCCATTATGGTCAGATAGAATGCAGGGTAGTATCTCTATTTTTTTGTATTTGCTCAGACTTACTTTGTGGCATAACATAGTCTTTTTGGAGACTGGTTCATGTGCTGCTGAGAAGAAAATATATTCACTCATTGATGGATGAAATACCCCATATATGTCTGTTAAGTGTAAATTATTGATAGTTTTATTGAGTTCTATAGTTTCTTTGTTCAGTTTTTGTTTGAAAGATCTATCCAGTGGTGAGAGAGTTGTATTAAAGTCACCCAGTATTACTGTGTTGTGGTCTATATTTTATTCTTGTTGAGAAGGGTTTGTTTGATATACATAGATGCCCCATTTTTTGGAGCAAAGATATTTATGATAGTTATGTCTTGTTGATGTATGAATCCCTTAAAGCAGTATGAAATGTCCTTCTTTTTTTTTTTTTTTGGTACTGGGGATTGAACTCAGGGGCACTCGACCACTGGGACACATCCTCAGCCCTTTTTTGTATTTTTATTTAGAGACAGGGTCTCACTGAGTTGCTAAGTGCCTCGCCATTGCTGAGGCTGGCTTTGAACTCGCGATCCTCCTGTCTCAGCCTCCCACAGTGCTGGGATTACAGGCGTGCGCCACCGCCACCGCGCCCGGCTGAAATGTCCTTCTTTATCCCTTTCCACTAGCTCTGGTTTGAAGTCCACTTTATCTGATATGAGGATGGAAACCCCTGCTTATTTACACGGTTCATGTGAATGGTACATTTTTTCCCACCCTTTCGCCTTCAGTCTGTGGATGTCTTTTCCTGTGAGATGAGTCTCTTGAAGGCAGCATATTGTTGGGTTTTTATTTTTAATCCAATCTGTCAGTCTATGTCTTTTAATTGATGAGTTTAGGCCATTCACATTCAGGGTTATTATTGAAATATAATTTGTATTCCCGGACATTTTGGCTTATTTTTGGTTTTTTAACTTGACTTAGTTTTTCCTTTGATTGGCCTTTCCTTTAGTGTAGTTCCTCCCTTTGCTGATTTTCATAGTTGTTTTTTGTTTTCTCTTCATGGAATATTTTGCTGAGAATTCTCTCTAGTGCAGGCTTTCTTGCTGTAAATTCTTTTAACTTTTGTTTATCATGGAAGGCTTTTATTTCATCATCAATCTAAAGCTTAATATCATCAAATCTAAAGCTTAATTTTGTTGGATATAAGATTCTTGGTTGGCTTCCATTTTTTTTTTTTTTTTTTCAGAGCTTGGTGTATGTTGTTCCAGGATCTCCTGGCTTTGAGGGTCTGGGTTGAAAAATCTGCTGAAATACAAATTGTTTTCCCCCCATATGTAATCTGATTCCTCTCTCTTGCAGCCTTTAAGGTTCTATAGTTATTCTGTATGCTAAGCATTTCCATTATAATGTGCCTTGGTATAGATCTGTTGTAATTTTGTACATTTTTTTTTAATACAAATCTTTTTCTTTTTTTTTTTTTTTTTTTTTTTTTTTGGTACCAGGGATTGAACTCAGGGGCACTTGACCACTGGGCCACATCCCCAGCCCTTTTTTGTATTTTATTTAGAGACAGGGTCTCACTGAGTTGATAAGTGCCTCGCCATTGCTGAGGCTGGCTTTGAACTCGCGATCCTCTTGCCTCAGCCTCCCAAGTGCTGGGATTACAGACGTGTGCCACCGCGCCCAGCTAATTTTGTACATTTGTTGTCATCTAAGCCTCTTGTATTTGATTTTCCAATTCATTCTTCATGTTTGGGAAATTTTCTGATATTATTTCATTGAAGAGATTGTGCATTCCTTTGGTTTGAATGTCTGTGCCTTCCTCTATCCCAATAAATCTTATATTTGGTCTTTTGATGCTATCCCATAATTCTTAGACATTCTGTTTATGGTTTCTTACCATCTTCACTGTGTGGTCAACTTTGTTTTCAAGATTGTATATTTTGTCTTCATTATCTGACATTCTGTTTTCCAAGTGATCTAGTCTGTTGGTGATGCTTTCTATTGAGTTTTTATTTGATTTATTCTTTCCTTCTTTTCAGGGATTTCTGATTTTTTTTCCAGAATCTCTATCTCTTTCTTGAAGTAATCTTTCACTACCTCTATTTCCTCCCTTATCTCTTTGTTGGAGTGATTGATGGATGCTGATATTTGCTCTCTTATCTCTTTGTTGGAGTTATCAATTTTTGCTGTATTTGCTCTCTTGTGTCATTCTTTAATTTGCAGATCATTTTGATTATGTATATTCTGAACTCCTTCTCTGACATTTCATCAACTGCACTGTCAATGTATTCTGTTATTGTAGTATCTTGGTTTGTTTGAGGCACTTTCTTTCCTTGTTTTTTTTTTTTTTTTTTTCTCTTCATGTTGTCTTTGTGTCTTCCTTTCTTGCAGTGTGGATCTGATGTATTACAGTTTCTGCCCTATGATCTTGTAGTGTCCCTGCAATTACCTGTACCTCACCATGGTGTTGGGCTTCCAGTCCCCGGCCAATGTCCCAGGATGGATGCTACTGCAACTGAAGGTGGTGGCGGCAATAGTGGAAGTAACTCAAGATAGCAGTGGGGGTGTCCCAAGATGGATGCAACCACTTTCAGAGTTGGGGCCGAAAGGGTGGGCCTTACAATGGCTTTGGGCTACCTGTTTGGAGATGCAACTGCCTCCAGGCCCTGTCTGTTGTCCCAAGATGGAGACTACTATGTGGGGAGGGCTATGACGATGGCTGCAGGGTCCCAAGATGGAGGCAGGCTGGGGGAGCAATGTGTTGATAAGTGGGGAGCCCCAGCATGGTCCTCTACTCTGCATGGGGGCGATCCTGGGCCTGGGTTCTCACACATGTCAGTGGGGATGGTTCTGGGTCTGACCTAGTCCTGGGCTCTGATGTGGATCGGCGGGGGTGGTCCTGCTAGCATTGACTTTTAATAATGTACATGATGATATTCCTTCTAATAATCTCTGTTCATCCAGTTCTCAAACCATTTTCATCAATCAGATACATATGAAGTAATATATTTGTTGTGCCTTGCTCTTGTTGATTGAGAGCATCAGTATAGAAAAATGTTGCTAAATAAATCAACCATGTAAATACCCAGTCATTAAAATGAATATTGAATTTATTCATCTAGTTTAGATTTTAGTCTTCTTAAAGACTAAAAGACCCCTTCATAAGGAACAATGACAATTCAACCTGAGTGGTAGCTTTTCGTGGTTGTTCATATCAGCTTTCTAATGAGCATCTTCTGGTTTAACTAACTTGTATATAGTGCAATATACTTTCAAAATTGCATTTAAGATTATTATACATTTGTGTATTAAGAGCAAAGCAGTAGGTGTTGGCTCTTTGCTTTTGATTGTCCACCATCTAAACCCACTTTATGCAAATAGGCAGTCAGCTACTGTGTAAGTTTTTAACCCTACCTCCTATCTTGGAAGCTGAATCTAACCAGGTAGGACATGAACATGTTATAAAAGCTTGAAAATAGGATCTTCCACTAGAGATCTCAATCTGAACAGAGTAACACAGAAAAGTAGATGTTATGGTTTGAATCTGGAATATCCCCAAAAGCTCATGTATTGGAAGCAGGGTCCCAAGTTCAGAGGACAGGGTTTTAGGCAATGATTAGGGTTCTGACCTCATTAGTGGATTGATCCAATTGCTGGATGAATCCGTTGGTAAATGAATGGACTGCTGGGTGGTGACTATAAGGCAGGTGGGGTATGGCTGGAAGAAGTAGAAAAAATCAGGTATTTGTTACCGAGCATGTTGACAGTTAATATAATTTTGCTGACAGTTAATATAATTTTGCTAACATAATAAGAACAAAATATCAAGCCAGGTGCGGTGGTGCACCAGGAGGCTTGGGAGGCTGAGATAGGATCACAAGTTCAAAGCCAGCCTCAGCAAAAGCAAGGCACTAAGCCACTCAGTGAGACCCTGTCTCTAAATAAAATACAAAATGGGGCTGGGGATATGGCTCAGTTGTCAAGTGCCCCTGATTTCAATCCCTAGTACCGCCAAAAAACAAAAACAAAATATATTCACCATATTCATCATCATTTTAGATATTGCTAGATATTATATACATTGTGAAGGACAATAAACTGATCAAGTCTTTACTGACTATTTTTTCCTCTAATTGTAAAATCAAGAACAAGATTATTCACATACTCTGAATCCTAAATCTACTTTTTGGGGCATATTACAATGTGTACTTTGTTAAAATCTTTCAACAAAGCAACAAAGTTTTTTTTTTTTTTTTTTTTTTCTTATCCATACTGGGAATTGAGCCCACGGGCTCCACAATCCCCAGACCTTTTTTATTTTGAGATAGGGTCTTGCTTAAATTGCTTATGGTTTTGCTAAATTGCTGAGGCTGGCTTTGAACTTGTAATCCTCCTTCTGGGCCTCCAGAGCTGCTGGGATTATAGGTATGTGCCACCACACCCAATTCAACAAGGGATTTTTTAAAAAAGCAATTTTATTATGAATAAATAAAAAATATAAAAACATGATGTACCTTTATGAATCCATAACCCAGCTTCAATAATTATCAACATTTTGCCAATCTGTATTGGCAAAATATAGGTTGAAAACAATTGTTTCATCTGTAATTCCTGCCACTTTTTTCTTTTTCATCTTTTTCATCTTATCTTGATGAAAGGGTTTTATGTCACAACATCTTGTCAATTCACTCATAAATATTCCTTGTGATTACAAATCAGATTTGGCCATGGCTATGCCAGGGGTTTGCTGAGTTCTTATCTACTATGCGAACTTTGCCTTCTAAAGTGACTCCAAAATCAAAATGGACTTTTAGGGAAAACTTAAGCAATTATCTACATGCTTCTTTCATTAGTCATTGTCATTATATAACTTATAATCAAACCATCTATTTTTATTTAAACAAGTTCTGGTAATTTCCTTCCAAAATTTGCATAATTGGTTTTAGAAGTTGTTGCAAAAATGGTGGTTTATACAGTTATTGCTTAGATTTTTTTTGTTTGTGTGTTTTGTTTTAACCAGGAGAAATGCCAAGATTTACTCCAAGAGTTATGGTCACTGAATCTCAAGGATAAACTCCAATTTTTAAGTACTGATCTATGTAGTAATTTCCATGTTTTTTTTTTAAGATTGATGAAGATCATACTGCTCAACTATGTGGAGTGTGCAAATTAGGGGGGAAAAATCACCCTCTTTGGGCAGAGAAATGTAGACTTATCATGAAACTTATGTGTTGGGACCCCTCAGTAGTGTGATCCCCTTCTAAAGACTTGACAAGGGACCAAGCAGTAGCTCACATAGTCACATTTTTATGTAAAATTTGCAAAACAAGATATTTTAACTACGCACACACACATAGATTTCAGTGGCTTCTATAAAAAAACTATTGCTAGGTGTCCTCAGGTAGGAATGGCTTCCAGAAATACTTCCACCACCTCTGTACTGACTCATGTGTCATGAAGACGCAGGATTAGATGTCAAATGCTAACCAAAGCTGTCCTCTGAAACTGGCACTGGACATACATGGGGAGGAGAAACAAAGTAGGAAATGCATGAAGTGAGTAATATTTTGTAAAAGAAAAGGATTCTGTGATTATAGAGCTCACAATATACAGGACACTTGATAGAAATTTTCCCATGTTTGACAATCCTAATTATGTACATGGCACCACCAATAATGAATTTTAACACTGAAAATAACTTTTCTAAATTATCAAAATAAAAAATTCAAAGATGTCAGAGGAAACATTACATTTTCTTTTGTTCTTTCTATAAAAAATCACTACAATTATTTATCCAAGAGACAATGTATATAAATTTCAAAATGTAGGGAAAAAGTATTATGCATGTACACCAATCAAAATCTTGCGATACACGCAGTTTTGCTGAGGTTTGTGGTATTTGTCAGATTTTAAAAATTTGGAATGTTATAATTTTTTTGCTCATTTTAAATTAATGCCTCATTTTCTAACTATCTTTGTACTTATGGTTTTGTCCCCCCCCCCTCTCTTTTTAAGGGGATTCAGATTCCATTCCTAAGTCTTCAGTTCCTCTACAATCTAGATCTGCTTCTTTTAAATGGGCCAATTAGAAAAAAGCTTTCCCTCTGAGGAGACCAAGCAGAAAAAGGCCTCTCCTTTACAGGGCATGGTGAGAGCAGTGTGGTTTTCTTCACCTTGGACTTCCCGCTCCTGGATTTAGACTTCTTGTAGCAACTTTGTAGCCCCTGCACGCAGGCAGATGCCCTAAGAAAGGCCACTCATGTCTGATTCTTTCACATAGATAGGATACTCTCTGTTTTTATTTTACTTCCCCCTTCTCTGAAATTCACTATGGCATGACAATATGTCTATTACAATCTTCAGTAACTTCAGGTGTAAGGAATTGCCTTCACTACTTTGTATGCTTTTGGAGTTTCAGACAAGTTTCACCTTCCCACATGTGAATCCATATTCCTAATTGAAAATGTATGTTTAGTGTCTTAAAAAGCTAAGGGCAGAATGACTTTAAAATCACATGAAATTATTTTTGGCTCCTTTATGTTGTTAAAAATATCATTAGATTTAGTGTTTATAAGCTAAATATTTTATTGTAGCAGGAAGTTGAACTCATTTGGGGAGCTAGGGTTTCCCCAAGTATTATTGGTATTATCAATAATTTTTGTGAGGTGCTAAACTCATTTATTAAAAAAAATAAAAACACAATCTTCTTAATCTTCTTGAGCATCATGTTTCGGGGGTTGCCACAATCTTTATTCTCCCATTCCCCGTGATGCTAGGTATTGAACTCAGGGCACTCTCTATGCTAGGCAGGTACTTCACCACTGAATCACACCTCAGCCCCCACAATCTTTATTTTAATATGAAGCCTTCTAATTTCGATCTTAGGAATTTTCCCCTACATAAACCTAACTTCATTTTTTCTTCTAACTTTAAGGAAATAGAAAATACATATATTAAAATCATTTTTATTGCTATATGTTTTCCTTTGAAATCAGTTGCCACTGTCAATAAATAATCTTACCCTCCTCTTTGAAAATAACTGGTACCATTGCTGATGATTTGTTTTCAGCAATCTCTAGATAAATTTTTTTGGGATGTATTTCTCTAATAACTTAGGAATGAATTTTTTTTTCTCTCATATACATTTCTAAATCTGGATATTATGGCTTGTTTCTATAATTAGATTCTTTGAAACCATTTCCCCATTTGCTTTATGCAATTTAATTGATTCCACTCTGTTTGATTTTGGAAAGCTTATTTGTTTGTTAATTGCAATTAATCAATGAGTTAATTTTCAACTGGAATATATAGTCTGTTTCTGATTATGTATACTTATTGGATGACAGGTGCATAGTTTCTCATTTATTTATCTATCTCTCAGTTTCTAGACTCTGAGTAGCTTGAAAGATAAATCATTTTTAAAATATAGAATTCTAGTAGTGGTTAATATTTAACAAAATGATCCCCAAATAGATAATATTACAAAATGCTTTGAGAAATACATGATATTCAAAATAACATTGGAATTAACAATGACTGTTTTTGATATGATATATAAACTAACAATAAATGTTCTGAACTTGGATTTATAGTCTTTTTTGGAGTCAACCTTGTTGAATTTGTTTGCATACTTCCTATAAAGTAACATTCAGCTTGCCAATATATTAGACTCGCTAGATTATCTATGTTTATCAGCTTTTCATCACTTTTGACAAAAATACCTGATGCAAATATCTGAGAGGAGGAAAGATTTATTTTGGCTCATGGATTCAGAGTTTGAGTCCATGCTGACTCCTTGGCCCTGAGATGAGGTAGAATGTGATGGCAGAAGGGCAGAACAGAGGGAAAGAGGCTGAGCTCATGGTAGCTGAGAAGGGACTGGGGGTGAGGGAGAGGATAGGAAGGAAGAAAGAGAGAGAAAGGGGTCAGAGAGAAGATAAAGCCCTTGAGATCACACCCTACTTCCTCTAACTAGCTCCTATCTTGCAGTCATCCATTCAGCTACCAATGGTTAATCCATCAAATGGATTAATCCACTGATGAGGTCAGAGCTTATATGATCCAATCATTGCCTAAAAGCCCCACCTCTGACCCTTGTTGCATTGGGGACCATGCTTTCAACACATGAGCTTTGGGGGGGGGCATTCCAGATCCAAACCATAACAATATCCCATTTCCAATTCTAATAACAAAAGAAACACCAACATAAAATGCCCCTTAGCTTTAGTAATATACTTTCTTCCATTTAGTGTTTGATTTATCATTTTCTTTTCTAAAAGTTGTGTTCTTTTCACTACAGGTTCAGACTGTGCCTGGTTTAACTTTGAAACTGATTCTCAATGTTTGCAATTAACAGTCCAAAGAGACTGACGGATCTAATGGTTCCATCAGAGATAAATGTTGGTGTCTACTCCATAGTAAAGTAAATAAAACTTCATGCAATCTCCATTAAAGGCACCCCAAATTATATATTGATAGTGCCTTTTTTCCCAACTGGATCTCAAACCTGGGGTATGTCCTGAGATTGTTGCATTCCACTGTGTTTTCCCTGATTCATCCAGCCCAGGGCTTTGCATGTGGTGAGCACTCAAAAATGTTTATGGATTAGAAATAAATAAACACATTTAAAAAAGATTTGGAAAGCACTTCCTTTACAGATGCTGAATTGGATCTCACTTGGCTCCAACAAGGCCTTCCAGAGCTCCCTGCTGTGCACACAGCCCTGTGTCAACAGAATTGGAGAGGGACCTACAAGAGCAGGGGCCCTGGGTTTGCTTAGGGCCTAAGACTGGGCTAAATGGGCCCTCTTAATCAAGGGGTGCAGGCAGGGGAGAGGCAGTGTGGTGAAAAAGCCTTGGACTTCCAGTTCAGACCTAGTGCTTCCAGGTGGAGTTCTCATCTACCTTTGGGTCTTATTTTCATATCTGCCAAATATAGGTATATATTGTGGGCTAGTGAATGAAGCAAGAGACCAATGCTCCTTAAATATTACTGTGCACCCCTGCTGGACATCTTGTTAAATGCAGATTCTGATTCAGCAGGTCTCTAGTGGGGTCTGAGCTGCTCTATCTCCAGCGAGGGACCTGTTTAGTTCATCTCTACACGTCTAATGCTATAAATGGAATATAGCATGCCCTCAATAACTGTCTGTTGAAAAGAAATCAACAGTTCTGTATTTCATACCAAAATGGTCCAGCTTTCAATGCAGAACCAGGCCCTTAGAGAAGAAAAGTGTTTGAATCCCAAATAATATTAATAAAGGGCCAAATCTTGGTAGACTGCGAGCAGAGTTTTTATCATGGAGGTAGGGATAAGGACTGGTTTGCAGCTCAAAAGGAAATCTGAATTCAGCCAACAGCAAGGAATTAAGCGTTGGAGTTGATACAAGGAGAGGTAGGGCCCCAGTGGTGCCTCAGAAGGGGGTCCCTGAAAACTGCTTGATTCAGGGGCCAGACTGCAGAGGGAGTCCCTGAGCAGTGTGGAAAATCTGCCCTCTCTTCCAGGACTTAGAGGAAGGCTGCAAGACCTGCAGGGCAGCGCCTGTGTGGGGGATCAGTAGAGGTAAGGAGGGCCTCCCAGTCCTGAGCCCTCTTAGACAACTTGAACTGGCAAGTGTAAGGGTTCCAGAAGTTTAGTGTGTGATCTAAGGCATGTGCCATCTACGTTCCAAGAAAGAAAGTGTAGTTGTTTTGTATATCTGAGTTGCATCAGTAATTTAAACTTGCTCCAGATGTTTGATGGAACCCAGGATCCTGTTGCACCTGAAGTGGAAGAATTATAGAGAGGCAAACAGAGGGATGAAGTAAACAGAAGAGTCAGGGAAAATGCCAGATGATTGTTGCCTGTGCATGGTAGCAACTTCTTGGGTGTCTTGCTCCTGGCTAAGCTCATCAAATGGTTTTGAACCTATATTTGGGGGAGTGTAGGGAAACATTCTGCAGAATGTTCACAGGCCTTTGGTAACCCCGGGCAAGGGGAAATATCTAAATGTGGAATTCACATGCGGTACACATGCCCTACCTCCATGATAATATGCATTAGAACTAGCATGAGGTCACTCTCAAAGATGGGGTTCAGACTATACTATCCATGATAGTGAATATCTTGTTTTTAAAGAAATCATGCTGAAGAGCAAGTACAGAACACTGTGTTTGCTGCCTTGTTTTTTTTTTTTTTTCTTTTTTCTGGTATGAACTGTTTGAAAGGCACTTACCAGGGTGAGTATCAGTCTGCCGAGCATTTCTTCCCACCGCACCCCAACAGGATCCCAGGTTCCAGCCTCCTCTGCCCTTGCAAGATGAGTGGGGCATCTCAGAACCCAGCTCAAGCCGTGCTGGACTCTCATGGGCACAAGTCCAGTTGCAACATCTGGTGGCTTGGGAGGGGTGTTGGCCTGAAGCTTGGAAAACGGTTGTGACATGCTTGTCCTCACGAGAGGTGGCCTTCTACTGTGCTTCCTCTCAGAGCTCCTGCACCACCCAAGATGACAAGTGGAGAAGTGGGTGGGATCACGAATCAAGCAACATTCAGACCCCAGGCCCTGTGCCCTCAAAAGAAGTGGAATAAGAAATCAGCATCCTGAAGATCACAGGCCTTTGATGGTTTTTAATACTTTGTCTCTTTGTGAATTTCCTCCAGCTTTGATCTCAGATTTGTGTGAGAGCTCTGGAACCCCATACTCCCTCTTGCTCTGGGTCTTAAACTTAGCTGGTAACAATGCAGATGTCCAGGATCTCCACTGCATCTGGTGTGTAATGACAAGAGGTGACACCTGGAAATTTTTTTTTTTCCCTCTTCTTCCTTCCTTTATTTCCACCCCAGCACTGCTCATTCCTCCTCCTCCTCTTTCTCCTCCTCCTCCTCCTTCTCTCTCTCTCTTTCTTTCTTTATTCTTTGAAAAAATAAACTTCTTCAAATGTTTTTTACTGACCACTTAGGAAGAGTTGGAGAGAAGTGATGTGAACACTGTGGGTCTCCTATTGTGCCCCCTTGCCATGCCCCTAATGTCTCTTTGGCTTCATGGACCTGGCTCTGATGCCTGCCCAAGCATTCCTAGCATGTCCTTCCCTTGGCCTTTGCTCCTATTATTTATGTCTCTCCC
Organism: Tamias sibiricus; assembly: GCA_025594165.1. Taxonomy (NCBI): domain Eukaryota; kingdom Metazoa; phylum Chordata; class Mammalia; order Rodentia; family Sciuridae; genus Tamias; species Tamias sibiricus. The sequence goes on from CM046659.1 coordinate 54,778,956, forward strand.
TTTTAAATATTGTTACAAACTCTGGATTTGCATACTAAGGTAAGCAGTTTGTATTATCTTCATTGTGTTTTAATGGAGACATTGCCCTTGAGTTAGATTTATAACTATCTGCACACAAGCTTGCCCCCTAAATTTTCCAGCAGCTTCTGTACCACCCAGTTCATCTGGTGTCAGTTTCTAGGCTCTTTAGAAAGGGCTAAAAACATGCTACATTACAGCCCAGCAAAGCTACCATGCTGTACTGAGTCTTCTGTGTGAAGACATCTGTGAAGTTCAGTTCATGAGGGGGAGTCTCTTTTAATGCTTTGAATCCTCTCTGCTCACTCAGGTTTTGTTTGTTTTATGTTTCAGTTTATTCTAGCATGTGCTGTAGTTTGCACCTAAAATGTCCCATAAAGACCCATGTGTTAATGGATTGATCACCACAGTGATGCTATTGTGAGGTGGTGGAAACTTTAGGAGGTGGGGCCTAGTGGGGGTGGTCTTCTGTTCATTGGGGATGTGCCCTTAAGGGGGATAGTGGGACCCCAGTCTATTCCTTTCTTTTTCACTGCTCAACCATGAAGTGAACCGTTGTGCTCTGCCATGTACTCTTTCCATGATGTCTTGCCTTGCCACAGGCCCAAATCCAATGTGTATGCCCAGTCATGGATTAAAACCTCCAAAACCTGAGCTGAAGTAGCCCCTTCCTCTCATTAGGTTAATTTATCTTAAGCATTTGTTACAGTTACAAAAAGCTGCCTAGTACAGTCTACACAGGTCTTCTTGTGTTCAATGATATCTCTACCAGAAGTGAAAAAAAATGTGGAAAAAGCATATTGCCTCACCAAGTCCAAGTTGCTGCTGTTGTTGTTATTATTATTATTAATAAATGTACAGAAGAAGGCAGAAACAGTCCTGATTCCCTGATTTCCTTTGGCAGTGGTCCCACACCTGTGGATAATGAAGAATTAGTTGGGGGTAGGGAAATAATGCCTGATTTTCTGAAGTTTGCTTTATACTATTGGAATCTCTTTCAGGGAAGAGGGCAGGACGTCTCTTTTACCCACAACACCAGGCCTATAGATTTGTTAACTTTATTGGTTTCTTTTTTATGCTTAAGAATGAACACTCAACCTTTAAAAATGGTGTCACCACGCCTTTTAAGTGGGGTTGAAATTACCACCACTGAAAAGGTCTTGATGTCACTCAAATTCCCTGAGACCCAGCTTTGGTTCCCAGGGCATCTGAGTTCTTAAGGCACCTTTAAACCTGGACATGTTGCTTATTGCTTCCAGACACCGAGGCCGTCCTGTCTCTGTTGAAAAGGCTGCATTGCCCCAGTCAATTGCAAACAGTGGTAAAGGAATGCTATATTGGTGGCCTATTGTTCTAGCCTGGCAGACCCTGGAAGACATTTGTAACATGTTTTTTAAGTTTTAGGTTTTAAAGAGAATATTTACAGGGTCAGCTGTTTAATGTTTTTTTTTCACTAATTAGACTAATCCCTTACAGTTTGCCTCTCCTTTGTGTTTTATGTTTATTGTGATCTATACAACACACAAAAATATATAAAGGCTTTATTATGGTTCAAAAAAAAAAAAGTAATAACTAATTAAGGAACTGGGTTATTGAGTTCTTCTTGGCCAGGGTCAGTTTAGCCACATGGTCCTCACTTCCTTTCTTCATTTTGTTTTGAAGGCTCCCCAGGCCTGTGCCTTTGGGGCACTAGTAATTAATAAGCTTTTGTTCCCAGTGGGCCCTTTGTTCCCCCAGGTCCACCTCCCTGAGTGATGTATTGGAACAACCAGTGGGTCCGAGTTTCCTTTTTCTTATTTATTTATTTATTTATTTATTTATTTATTTATTTATTTATTTATTTTTGTCTCCCAGACCCTTAAAGGCCTTGGTCTCTGTTGAATTTCAGGCCTCAGATTTCCAGAAATCTTAGCTCCCCAGCTACACTGGGTGGCTGGTCCTGCCTTCTTTCCTCTTACAGGCTATAGAGCTGTGAGAAAGAGTACTTCTGGAGTTGGGGAGAAACTGCCCACCAGCTGGGCTCCATAGTAAAGTTCCACCCTAGGTTACAGGATTCCTGGAAAGATGATGTCCAGAACCAGTGCCACGCTCTTTGTAGGACTAACTAGGTACTGATGTGTCACCGCCATCTGGTTTCCCTGGAGATGTTTACATGCAACTGTTCTATGAAATCAGTCCACCATGCAGACTCATCTTACTGAGAAAATGTGTGCAGATGATTTAACTTAATGACTTAGTTCAATTGAATGGCTTCCAGTAGCATAGTAATGTGTTTTGAGAAGTTTTGAAAGAGAGAGAGAGAGAGGAAAAGCTGGTTTCCCATCTCGTTCAAATCATTTTTCCATTCCTCAGGGGGAGAAAGGAAAGTCTGAGAATCCAGCAGAATTAATGCAGGTTACCCATTACTTCATTTTATAATGTTTGGCAAGGAAAACATGTTAAGTCAGTTAAATCTGTTTATTTGGCTCTTCCAGGCATTCCATGTGCATGGGGCCTGGGTTGGAGGGGACAGTGAAATATATTTCTGCTGAGATGCCTTCCTTGAGAGAAATAGGTCTGGTTAAGAAGCAGGGCTGGTAACACCTGGATTCTGTTTGTTAGGGACCTGAGGCTTTGTTTGAATATCCTACAGGTGAAGAACCCAAGGCTGACCCCACAGGCTATCATGAAGAGCCCTGTCTGGGGTCAATTCCTGCTCTGCTCTTTGCCAACAGTGTGACTTTGGGCAAGCCACAAAATCTCTCTGTGACTGAGGAGAATTCCCTACTCCAGAGAACTGTTGCAAGACTCCTGTGAAACAACAGATGTCAAAGTGCATTATAACCTGCAAGATGGTATAGCAATGCGTTGTCAAAATGATGCTTAACACCAGCAGTAAAACAGGATGTTGACAGTTAGAATATTGCAGCAGAGAGGATAGAGGACACCTAGAGCATAAAGATTCTTCAAAGGAAAATTTCAGCTTCCCAGACCCATTCCACAATGGCACTACTGGGACTTGTGAAAAGATGACCTAGCAGTCAGGGGCAGCAAGATGCTAGAAGCCATAAGCTGTGTTTATAATACAGTGGAAAAAAATCAGCGTGTCTTAGTAGCAGGAGTTGAAAGAGTTGGCAGCTATGTGGGGCAGGTGAGGATGACCCTGCTAATAACCTTGACCATGAACTGGCCACAGTGCACTTGGTGCTGCTTATATCACCTCACTGCTTCTCCACAACCATGCACTCCACTCCAACCAACATCTGCATTTTATGGAAGAGAAATCCTGGATGGGTTAAGAAACCCATCCAAGTTTACACAGATGATAGCAGAACAGGGATTCAAACTCAGGTCTGACTCACTTTAGAACTCACACCCTTAACCTCTTTTGAATCAAATGAGAGAAATAGAATAAGGTTTTTTTTTTTTCCCCCTGCCTGGTAGTCCTAGTAAAGAAACTTACTTTTCTTTTATTAACTCTATCAAGACTAACCCCAGAATTCCTTAGCATCACCTTGAAAAATCAAAATCAAAAGGGAGAAAGGAGTAGTACAATGTGGTTGCAATTATTGTTGCGTGTGATTAAGTAGGCATGGGGGTAATTCTTAGAACATCCAGTCCTCAGGAGCTCTTTGGACTCTCCTTTTGAGATTTCAGGACAGAAGTTGAAAGGAAGACTTCTACCCTGAGGACAGACACCAGGTTTTAGTTTTTAAGGAATGTCTTTACTATCTAGCTCAGGGCCTGGTACATCATCATCCAAACAAACAAAAAACTGGTGGTCAATGGAAATGGAAACAACCAATCTTCCTTCTAGACCTTGTTCTTCTACCATTTCTTTAAAAAAGTTATTTTCATGTCTCTGAAAATGTCTACAGCTGTGCTCTGAAAGCCACACCCCACCTCCGTTCTGCTGGGCAGGTTCTGCTGGCCCCTCTGTTCCTCTGCTCAGTTCCTGTGGAAGTTCCACTCTCATTTACCTTTGGATCTGAAACGTCTGCTGGATTCATGGCATAGCTGGAGGAAGGAGAAGATGCATCTGGAAGGAAATTGACACTCTATAGCTTTTCATGAAAGACTTTTTCTCCTCCATGACTTCCTCTTGTTTTTTTTCCTAGTTATGTTTACAAATAAGATAAATAAATATTAGAGCCTGTGCAAGATTGATGGTGAATGCTCATTACCAGGGTGATGCAAATTTATATGTGCCTAGAAGTTTCATTGAGCTTAAGACTCTCTTTCCATTTGTTTTTATTCTTTGATCCCCACCCCTTTGCTGGTGTTATGGTTTGGATGTGAGGTGTCCCCCAGAAGCTCATGTGTGAGACAATGTAAGAGGTTCAGAGAAGAAATGATTGGGTTAGAAGAGCCTTAACCCAATCAGTGAATTAATCACCTGATGGGATTAATTGAATGGTAACTGAAGGTAGGTGGGGTGTGGCTGAAGGGGGTGGGGCATTAGGGATGTGGCTTTGGGGTGTACATTTTGTATCTGGCAAGTGGACTCTCTCTCCCTCTGCTTTCTGATCATCATGTGAGCTGCTTCCCTCCACCATTCTCTTCCGCCATGTTGTTCTGCCACACTTGGAGCCTTGAGGAATAATAAAGCTGGCTGTCTATGGATTGAGACCACTAAAACCATGAACCCAAAATAAACTTTTCCTCCTCTATAACTGTGCTGGTCAGGTCTTTTAGTCATAGTAGTGAAATGTCTGGTAATATAGAAGTGGGAATACCTGAAATTTGGCCTTTTGTAACCAAGTTACCTTCTACACACTCACCTGGATCACTGCGAAGGTATCAACTGGGAGTTGGACTGGAAAAGATGTGATGCCAGGAGCTGAGGGGCTGTTTTGCCTAGTGTGTGGGGTGAAATCAGGCCCTACTCTGCAGAAGATGCGCCTAGAATTATATGACTGGTGCTTGCTCATCAGTGTGTGAGAAAGATCAGGGAATTGGTGAAACTCCCAGGGCAAAAAAAAAAAAAAAAAAAAAAAAAAAAGAATCTGAGAGAGCATATGGTCTAGAAAAACTAGGATCATCAATCTCATTTCTTAGTGAAAGGACTCTTCTCCAATTACTTTATGATAGTTTTTAGTGAAGTGTGTACTTAGGAGGGGGCTGTCCAGCTTCCATCTTGTCCTTGATTGTCCCCTTTCCTTGAGTACAATTTCCTTTTATAGAGTGGCACCTGCAAAGATGCTCATCCCCAAAATCATTTGACCTTCACTTAACCTCGCTGAGTCTCAGGTTTCTGCTTTACCTATGTCACAGAATGGTGGTAAGCATAAATTAAGTAGTATTAGTAACAGAGACTCTAAAAACTGATAAATCTTTCTGTGACCCTAAGGTGTCCTTAATACTTTAATTTTCTTTATAATTTTAGGTCATTGTTGGTAAGTTAAAAATGGAATGGAGAAAATACAATTTTCATTTTGTTCCAATAGTGTTCAGGGGAAAATCATATATGTTGGAGCTCTTTCATGTTTATGTCTACACAGGTTCATTAGTTGGACAAAATAGACCTCTCATATTGGGTTGATGCATTTGCTTACAATTAAACAAACAGAAAGCTGATCCATTTTGTAGCTATGTTGTAGCAAATATTATTGGCAAACTTTTTGTGTTGATGGTGAAGTTGATTAAAAAGCCAAATTATGGTTGCTTGCACTGCTTAAGCAACATGCATACGATTAGTTTGTTTATTTAGAATTACCAAATTATAATGACTAAATTGTTATAATTAATTGTAATTACTCAGAATTATAAAACATTCTACTTATTCAGATTACTTCTTAATTAGGTATAGAGACCTGTTATTTTTTGTTTTATTTCATGATGTTTCAAACTTCTTTTCTTTGTTCAAGTACCTCAGACTTCCTAGTGTGTTGTAATTCTCAGAACCTTTCATGGACAGTGCTTGACCTAATGTCTGTACAATATAAACTTTTCGTGTTTTTCCTCTCAAAGTAATACGAGTGGTGAGACATTGGTGATTCTAACAGCCCCGTGAAGCCAAGTGCTGAGGCCACTTTAAGGACATTGTTAAGTCAGATTCTCACATGGTCCCCTCTTTCCTTATGGTTCTTTGCCACAGTTGTGTGTCTGTTATTTATTTCTGTGACTACTTAGGAAGTGTCTTTTCTCTCCCACCAAGGTTAAGCTCCCAGTGGGCAGGGCCAGAACATGGTTGCTCACCTTTGTGTCCCCAGCTCCACACATAGTAGGGGGCTCAGGAAGGATTTACTGAATGAATGAGTTCAAGACATTGCTTACTTTACTACAATGGATCCACTCTTGGGAGGTTCCCGGGAGAAGTTTCTTTGTGGTCTTACTATTGCAAACAACAGCACTATTCTAAGCGCTGATTTGTTCTTATCCTGTGGAAAGTTAATTGTGAACTTGATCATTATTTTCCTGTCCGTTGTGGTAGCTAGAAAACTTTGAAACAAATTTTGGTTGATCCCAGCACATGTACAGGTTTTCATGGTATATGTTTTGTGCACTGGCCACTTTCCGACTTACAATTTATGCCCTTTTCTTTTTATACTTTATCATCCTTCAGTTTATTTTATTGCATTTTTGATGTGACCTTTGCTATTACCTTAGATACACTTGGCAGTGAGGAAGATTACAACAAATAATACTCATATTCACAGCTTTTACTGTACTGAAGGCAATAAAGATTAAATTTTAAGAATGTGACATTTTCATATGATAATATTTCTTTCATTTTTCAAAAAAATTCAGAGTGAAGCAATAAGAATTGATGTTCATACTGAGATTCTCGGGTTCTAACAACAAAAGATGGAATAATTACATCAAAATGTGGATTTAAGATGTCTACTTAATGTTTAGAGACCGTGAGAAATAAGAAAGTTGTCTGAATGGTGCTTTGCCAAAAAGATGTGTTGGCATCTCCCTTGGTCTGCTTTGTCATGCTTCTGTCTTTTGGGAGACTTAAATAAGGTTAGGATCATCTCTGACCCATCACATTCAGTTTTGCTTGGTGTCCTTCCTAGATTTCAGAGATGTCTATGGAAAACTTACTTCCCATGCTGAAATTTTGGTTCAGCCTAGGCCTTCTCAGGCATTCTTATGGCTTGAGAAATGCTGTGTGACACATACAGTCCCTGAATTCAATCTTAAATGTAGTCCTAGTCACAACTTCCACAGAGCAAAAGCAACTACATTTGTAGCACCAGCAGATGTAAAAATGACCTCTTGCCTTCTCTGCTTTTGAAACGCTTATGACCCCTCTCTGTCGGGGGCAAGGGACTTCTGTTTATACGTGAAGCACCACTTTCAGTTACACTCATGATTATGTGACTTTCGGTATTTGCTATGTCCTCACTCTTGGCCAACACAAATATGTTATCACATTCGACCTTCCTTAGCATAAGAATGACTTTGGAAGGCCACAAGATTTTCTAATAAACAATAATGAAGGAAATGAGAGCACCTGCAAAAGGAAGGAAAACCTCCAACTGCAGATTAGGAGATAAGACATAACAAAGCCGTCCACGTTCCTGTGAAGTGGTGGTCCCTTCCAAGAATGCAGAATGCTGTGACCACGTGTGTGGAATGCTTGCCCTGGAACGCTGGTTCCAACACAAGGAATCTTTGCCAGCCAACCCCAGAGGACTGTCTGAGCTACTGCCACTGAATGAACCCCCAGGCATTGACCAAGTGAGCCTCTGTCTGACCTCCACCCAGGGGGGAGAGTAGGGGCAAGATTCTGGGTCCATCAAACTTGAAGTTAACTCAGGGTGTGATAATCCCAATAGCCACTTCCAACCTCTTTCCTTTCTCCCTTACTGTTACCCCTAAACTCCAACTAAATCTACACAGCAATGACCTTGATGTTTAGAAGTCTGTTTCATCCTCTGAAAATAGCCCTGCTATACTAGAGATTCTCCAGTCTTATAGCTTTGAGTTCCTTAGAGCATTAATTCTGTTTCCCTCCTTCCACAAATGCTCAAATTTCTCTAGAAAGCCCATTTTACCTTTTCTAGATTTTATTTTCTTCTTGTACCCCTTGTAGATACAGCAAACTCTGGAATCAGAATATCTGGGTTCAGATCCTTGCTTTGTGAATTGCCATCCAGGAGATCTTAAGCAAGTTTCTTAAGCTTTCTAAGCTTCAGTTTCCTCATCTGAGGGAGAAAAGGGACAGTAATTATTGTGCCCATTTCCCTGGGTTGTTGTGAGGATTATATGAGAAAATCCAACTCTACATAGCAGCTTCTTTCCTTTTCTTTTTCACTCTTCCCTCCTCATCTTGTTCTTTCTTCCTCCTCCACCTCTGCTGCCTTCTCTCTTTCTCTGCCCACCATCTCCCTTCCCCCTACTTCCTTCCCTCCTCCTTCTTCCCCTCACAATCCATGGCACTTCTTGGGTGAAGCAGAATCCTGTAGGAACCAATTACCAGATGTTGGGTAGGATATTTGGGTCCCTATTTCCTCCTTCACTTCTTCTACCTCCTGTCATTACCCCTAAAGCCACAGGACCTGTGTCATGTGATACCAGTACACTCTGTCATTTCAACATAGAACAGGTGAGAAGCACTGCTTGCTTTTCCTTTCAAAATGGGTATAATGACATATAGTCTCCGAAAAAGCCAATCTGGGGTGAAGCAGTGACCATGCTTTAGAAAGTTTCTTTGAACATTAACAGTCTCAGATTCCTTAGGCTCTTAGAGTGGTCTCCATTTTGGAACTCTGACTGCTGCCATTACTGGGTGGAAGGATGGGGAGCTGGAGAAGGGGAAATGTGAGAGCAAAAGGGGAAAGGAGGGGGAAAAAAATAAAAGTTTGCTAAGTAAGTGATTGGTGTAGTTTGGAGATGGTTTGATTGAAAAGTTTGCAGTTAAGTTTTAGGAAAAAGGCTTTGTTTGTGTTAAAAAAAAATCAAAAGCAAAGCCTGCCTATTATATCCTTAGCCTCTATTACTAAGAAGCGATGAAGGTGGAATCATATCTGCAGGAGGGATGGGGAACACATGACAGGATCACTTGGCAATGGCAGTTAGTTCTCACCTCAAGTGGGACCAATTATAGTGATGGCTTAGCATACTGCATTGAGAAATATTTGGAGGCACTCCTAGAATCAGGGGAAAGAATCTTATAATTTCTTATCAATGTCATGGTCAAAGAATGGTGGGTCAGTATGGACTATGCCCTTGCCAGTTTCAGATTCAGATACATAGCAATGACATCTCTGAGATGGGAAGCAAGACCCAAGACTTCCCCGAGTATATTGGAGCTTGCTAGAAGGGGAGGAAGAAATGAGTATTGTTCTCTTTGGATAAGCTGGGGAATGGAATGGGGAAAACAGTGAAGAAGACAGGGCCCCTGGGATGAATAGGGGAGGAGGAAGGAATTGCTGCATGGCAGGGAGCTTAGAACACACATGAATGTTGACTCTGTGTGATGAAGTCGTGAAATAGTTTTAACAAAAGTCTCTCTTTGCACCTGTTAGTGTTTAACCTACACTGAGGTAGAGTCCAGTAATTCAGCTGGACATAGCTGTGGAGTGTTAATGGGCTTTAGGTTTCCTATATGCTCTTTCTGTCTTAAGCTATTGATATGTGGAAGATACTTTGCTTTCTTTATTTCCCTTGATGAAAAATTCCTTTGGAAAAATTTGACTGTTAGAAAGGCTTTCAAAGGGATTTTGCTTTGAAAATTGCTATTATATAAGATGATAATTTAAATCTAAGGGATAAAGCAAAGCTGGCCATGGCTGCTCAATAATAGCTCAGAGTTGAATTGTCTCCACGTCCATCTTTCTGGCACTTTGATTCATTAGTATAAGTTGGAATGCATTTCAAAAGAATGTGTTTAAATCCATTTTCATTTTCCAAGGATTAAGTTTTTTTTTTATGATAGTCAATGTTCTATTATTAATCTCAGACCCACAGATGCAATCATATCATATTTGATATAGGTGTAATTTGTGCATGTGTGTCATGTTCTAGCACTTATAAATCCATGACTTTGTGGAGCAACATGATCAGGACATTGGTAAAGAACTGTGCATGAAGTAGGTTTGTTCTCTTCTTTCAGTGATGAATCCTTCAACTTCCTGTATCAGTGTCAATTTCACCTAATATTCTCTTCATGTTCAGTCCAGAGCTTCAAACTGATCATGTTCTCTGTTCTCATTCATCCATTCTGGCTTTTTTAATCTATCTGCCTAACTCCTGCCATGATAATCTTATTCCCTCTTTTGTTGAAACTGTTGGGCTGTTTTCCAGTGCTTGCAGAATAAGATCCATTTGAGGTCTTCTATGCTTTGTCTACCTCTCCAGACCCATTTCTGCCTTCTCTAAGCTCTTCTGACTCTATAGTCCAAGCTCTTGCTACCAGATCTCTTGGTTACTCCAACAAGTAAATGTTTACTTACGCTTTGAGATCCAGTTCAAGCATTATTGCTGCTCACCAAGCTATTGTTTCTGTGTTCATCTTGGTTTTACCTCTGTCTTATCCTGGGTGGGATCTCTAGGTTGTATGCTCTGAGATAATGAGATCCTTCTCTAGGTCCTGGAGTGCCAGCCCCTACTCTGGGGACTCCTAGCAGCTTTTAGTGACCCAGACATTCAAGAGTTACTGTATGCAACAGCAGGAGACTTCTTGAACTCTGTTCTAGCACTTTGGCTATAACATTTGAATTCAAATGTTTATATTTTCAATTTTCCCCATGACGACATGATTTTCCTACCGTATATGGAATTATCTGTTCCATTTATTCACTTTTCTATCTCTCCCTCTAAATTGTAGTTTCTCTGAAGGCAAGGATACAATCTTTTCCAACCTAGAATCTCTAGCTTCCAACCCCAAGTCTGGAAAAAAGTAGCTGCTTGATAAATACTGAATAAGAAGGAAATAGTCTCCAGGGGTGAGAGTGGGAAGTGGTAGAAATGATATAAATCAACTTCTGATCAGCTCTAACCCTCCACACATTATTAGTAGTGGTTCTAAATTGGGGTTATTTAGCCCTGCTGGGTTCATTTGGCAATGCATGGAGACAGTTTTGTTTGTCACCAGTGTGGGGGTAGGGTGCTAATGACACTAGTGAGTAGAGGCCAGGAATGCTGCTAGAATCCTACAATGCACAGGACAACCAAGCCCTCCCCCCTGCCTCACCCCCAGCAGAATTATCCTTCACAACAGAATTATCTAATACTCCTTGTAGCCTTGGCAAAAAGTTCCTCTCCTTTCTGCTCCCTGACACTGGGGTCTCATGCTGCCCTTGATCAATGCTTTTTTCCCTCCACTCTTCCACTCCATGGTTCTGGAGAGTCTGGAGAGTCCCAAAAACAGAAGTAAGGAGTTATTTCCTCCACCTCTTCTTGTCTGTGCCACCTTAAGAGGTCCCTCCACATCTTAGCTCTGCTACTGTCACTCCGAGAGTCCTCTCTTGTTTATTCACCTACAAGTGGAGGTTTTAGAGCAGTGTGTAAGATCTGAAGTTTATAGACACAACAGGGTGCACTCAATACAGTGTTTGGGATCCCACAGAGAGCAAGTAAAAGAGAGGACACCAGAGTGTGGACACTTGGCTGTGTCCAAAAGACATCAAAATACCCAGCGGAACATGGAGGACAGGCTGTCGGTCCATTCTGTTTATGTAGAACAAGCCAATTCTTTCCCCCACACGAGTGGCTGGTTTTGTTTTATCTTTATATAGCCACTATTCCTCTTTTTTCCCCACAGACCAACTAACCTCATGCTTTTTTTTTTTTTTTTTTTTAAATGTGATCTTTGTTTTGGCTTTTTGCTTCTTTTTTTTTAATGTTGGTTTCTTCCAATGAACTCTTATTTTGCTGCATAATATCAAAATATTTTCTCCAAAGACAATTTCCTTTAAAAATAAACTGTTATCAGGAGAGAAGCTATGTTCACAGCTGGTAAAGGCATGATTAAATAATCACCGTATGGGGAATTGAAAAGCAATTTCATAATATAGCTTTAAAATCCAAAGAGAAAAATCAAAGGAAACATTCCAGTTAGTTAAGAAAACTTTTAATCAAATGAAGTGTTTGAACTCTATTTGGTTTGACTTTTTTTTTTTTGGCAACTTTCTGTGTGTGCATGTTTTAGTTGGTGAGAGTTTGTAGGAGGTTATCTTGATACAGTTACGGGCACATATAAAGTAACCTTGAAAACAGCCGCACTGAATGTTTTGAACCTAAATTTGACATGCATGGGTCTTTATCTTTACTGCCAGTCTCTCGTCTCTGCCATAGCTTTTTTTTTTAGGTCATTGGTCTAAGAGGAAACAAGAATATTTTAAGCAGGACTCTTAGACTCTTCATGAGCAACGGATTTATGGGGAAGAACTCATTTTGAACTGGAGAGGCTAGGGCTTTGCCATCAGTAAACCACTCTGGGGTTTAGTTTACTACCTCTGTGGCTGGGCACAAGGTTACCACTCTTCAGGTTTGTGCTAAGACTGTGTCTTACCAGGGCAAAGTCCTCATGGCAGTACATGGAAGGTCCCAAATGCTTAGTAAACAATAGTTGTCATTGAAACCACAATTGTGTGGAAAATTCAGGAGACACCTGCTTTTTATAGAAAAGTTTTCTTTTTGAAACTGATAAAATGTCAAAGCTACTATAGAGGAATGTGCAAAATGATTGCTGGAATTTCCTACAAATGCATAGATCCTAAGCTGAACAAAAATTTAATGTCCATTATTTTTAATACAACTATTGATTTTTGATGAAAAGTCTTTGATTTTTTTTCAAGCACTATTGAGTATGGAATTTTGTTCTAATACTGTACATCAGAACTCTCAACATGCCTATGATAGAGATACAATAAAATCCCACTAGAAAATTGTAGTTGAATGATTATGTTATTCTATTATCAGCTCAAGATTTTAAATAATAAAATTGCCTATGAGACAATATTATTTAAATACATTAAAATATCTAATGTAATTTTTGAGCATTTTGAACATTTCAAGTTGATTTAGTTGTTATCAGATAAAAAAGAGCTATGCTAGTCGATTTCATAAACATACATTAAATCTTGAAAAAAATGAAATAACTTAGAAACATTTGTCCAAAGTTTGTGAAATCATTCATTTTTATTGTTCCCATGTTGCTCAGAGTATTTTAATACATGTGTACAAAGTAAAACAAAATTATACATCCTAAAAATGTGCCTTGAACCTCTATAACAGAATTAACATACTCTTTGGAGCACATTCAGTAAGCCATTTAATCAATTTACATAATTCAGTATTGGAATGCCTTTCCAAAGCATATTAATGTGTGTGTTTTTTCTCATGAAAGTTTGAATTATATTTAGGTACTTATGTGTCATCTTTATATTTATCTTGAAAAGTTGAATTTAACATTTTGTGAAAGCTTCCATTGGTATTAATCCAATAGAACAAAATATAGGATGGTATTTCAATCATACTCACATTTTAAATTTTTTATTTGGAGCACTTTATCATACCTGTTTATGAAGTTTAGGTTGGAGGTACCTCAGTGAAAAGATGAACATACAATGATACAGGCACAGAAGATTTTAAAAGATGATACAGACTCCATTATACAGTGAACAACACTCTCTGATTCTAAAAAGATGGAAATAAAATCGGTGGCATAAAGATAAGGGGAATCGACCACATCTTCAAGCTTATTACTTTGTATTTTTGTCTTATGAGCTCTGAATTGAACTTCTGCACAGGATCTGATCTGGATGAAATGTCATATCTGAGACTGATCCTTATCTCCTAAACGTTTCCTTTGTTTCTTTGATTCTTTGGGCTTTACCCTCTTATTTTATTGTGAGTGGCCCAGAGCTTTGATCTTGCAATAAGCTCTGGCTCACAACACAAACCTTTGCTTTGGTGTGACACACAGAAGGACATGGGTATACTCAGAAAATCTAAATAGACAAGAGGTTACTTCTTCTGTGGTAAGGGCTGAAGGCAAATGGGGTAACTTCAGAATTTATTGTCTCCCATTACATTATGGGAAACTGAAAAGTCACACGGGTATTTTAACATTAAGAAAGCACACCTGTGAGAACAAGTTTGATGTACAGTATCTATCTGTTTCTTATTTCATTCACAATAGTGACTTGAGTTTAAGAATTAAAATTTCCTCTTTCTCATTGCTGCAGATATCAAATATGTAGAGCCATCTTTCAGATTCCAAATTCTTTTAAAAATTACGTTGAAATAGTTCTTGAATCTGTTTAATAAATGTAAAAATGGTAAATATAGTGCTCATAAAATTGATGTTTTTTAGCCTAAAAAATAATTAGACATGAAGGATGCATGTTAAAAATAGATGTTGTGTTTTGTTCAAAAATAATATATGCTATTTTTAATATTTCTTACTTCAGGGTAAAAAGGGAGCATAAAATGTTTTGACCTATATAGTTCATTGTACTTACAGTATCAGAAAACACATTAAATAATCACTTATTGGAAGAATGTATTTAGGCTAAGGTACAGGGTTCCCTGAAAACCAGGGGTGTCATAAATAGGGTGCTTTACATTCAGATAACTCTAACAACGGTTGGGGAGAACTTCAAAGTGTTGCCTTCTTCAACAAGGCCTACTAATAAGTTAATTATAAACACATAAATAGTGGTTCTTAATGTTATTTTCTTATGTTGTATAAATAGAAATGTTCAGCAGCCAGCCAGACACAGCCATGAGACTATATTAATGGCAAGTTTATCATTTTGAGATGGACACCAACACTTTTATGTCCCTCAAACTAAAAGCAGCCAAGAAATTGAATTCACATGCTTGATAATTGAGAAATGAATGGGAAAATTTTATCCACCAACATTGGACGTGTCCCCTCTTTTACTAACAGTTTTCATTAATTTTGAGAAAGCGTAGCTGACGTAGCCAGTTTAGAAATAATAGATGGGCCACTCAAAACTGCAGGTCGTGGGAGAAATAGACTTATTACCCAGCCTACCACATCAGCTTTTCATTCTGAGGATCAGAGACTTTTGTTGTCTTGCTCTTTATGTTTTTTTAAACACATTCTTGTATTTTTTTTCTTTTAAACCAGGACTCATCTGCTAGCTACTAAACAAGCACTGAACTTTGTCTAGTGGGTTCATAACCTGAATTCAAGTTGTAGGTAATGTTTGTAATTCTAAAAATGCCGACATTTGTCATTGTGAATTATGTTTCCTTTAGGAAATTCCTTTACCAAAGAGAGGCAGTCATTTTTGACACTAATCAGATGCCTCTGTGCTGACCCTCTTGCTGAATGAGGCCAGGCTTTCTAGGTTATTAGTATTTAAAAAGAAATAACCACTCAGTGTAGCATTTCAGTAAATAATGACCTACAAGACCTATTAGGCATATTCCACAATTTTTCCCACCCGCAGCAATGATTAACTCAGAAAACATCACAGAGCTTTCCTTGTGTCAGCTGAGCCAGGGTTTGCAGTTCTTCATTCACATTTTTTACTTAATCCCGTGGCTTTGAATTCTTTGCCTTGTAAGTTCCTATATATAAAGATTAGAAACTGCTTCTGGCTATGCAGAATTACATGCTTTTAGATGAAATTCAATCCATTGTAAAAGGTTTTGTTCAGAGAAACACTATTTATTCCTTGTTGAATTTGGATGACACAGAGAAGAACATTAGTTAACAGGGAACAGAAATTGTGTTACCCAATTTAAAAAAGCTGTAGCAATAATTTTGGGAAAGACTAGAAAAATTAAACACCAGTGAGTTTATTTAAGCCTTTTAAGGAAAAAAAGGAAATACCGGAAGATAATTAAAAGTGCAGGGCTAACTTTTCCTCTGGAATGTCTTTGACTTGCTTGCCTTTTATATAGGTTATGTCCTAATGAAGGTTGGGGATTGAAAAAGAATTTCTGGGGTTTAAAGAAATGATTTTTTTGTGTGATTCTTAATACGCATCTTTGTATAACATAGGTTGAAATGAATTTTGAGCAGTGAAGAAGGAAAAATATTTGGATCTGATGAGCTATTGGAAATTGTCTTCTTCTTGTCTCTTTTTCAAATATAATGTGAAAAATGTGGAGAATTCCCGAAAACTGGTTAGTTTCTCCCAAATGATTTATCTGACTACATATTGACCAGAATGGATTGTCCTCGCAGA
Source organism: Tamias sibiricus (assembly GCA_025594165.1). Lineage (NCBI taxonomy): Eukaryota > Metazoa > Chordata > Mammalia > Rodentia > Sciuridae > Tamias > Tamias sibiricus. The sequence continues at coordinate 54,795,077 of CM046659.1, forward strand.
GGTTTGAGATCAAACTCTTGATATTTGGCTTCAGAATTTCAAAGAAACAAGCACTGGGGCCACGGGGGAGGTATCTACAAGTCCGCTGTGGAGGAAAATATTCAACAAAGATTTCATTTGTTCATATTGTAGGATTAAAAATTTTTGTTCCTTGTAGAGCACAGGCATAAATCCTTAGCCAATCTCTGCAAAATTTGTTGAAGGGTCACTTGAACATAAAGGTAACAAATTCTTGGGGGTCTTTGAGTTGTATATTTTTATACCCTCTGCCCTTTTCAGCTAACAGAAAAGGCCAAACACCCACAAAGACCTCCTTTATTGTTCTGTGTTCTACTCTGCCTTTCACATCTTATTTTCTTCCCAGATGCATTTAGCAGACTTTTTGTTTTGGTTTGTGTAAATGAGCTTCATCTCAAAGTAGCCATGACCCTCCCACTTCTGAATCCACTCTTAATGGATAACCCTTACTTCCTTATTTCCCAAACTGCCTCCTTACAATATTTGCTGTTCCACTGTGTTTAACATTAGCAATGGATGGTTCTCAGGATTCATTCAAAGATGGGAAATGAATTTTTTTTAATTGACTTGGCTGGAAGGTGCTCATATAGAAGGGATGCTGGGAAAAGAAAATGAGCCGACATCCTAGGGAAGTGAGGTAATTGCACTGGTCAGAGGGTGGTTCCGGAAGGTTCCGCTCAGAGTGGGCTTCCATGTTACACAGAATGAATCTCCTGGTTCCTGGCTCAATGCCTTGTGATAGAAAGGGCTTTGTAAATATTTAACCCCTTTCCCTACAGGACCTTCCCATCCCCAATACATATTATTGACTAATGGACTATTTGGTTTTGGGAGACTCCCTTCCTTCCTTTGTCCCCCACTCCCTCCTTTCCTCTCTATTTCTTTCTTTCTCCTGCCCCATCCCCAAAAGATCATGGATTCATTTAGCTGAAACCCAGAGTTCTCAGACAAATCATTCTCTTAAGGAAACGAGAAATGCTAGAAAGAAGAAGACTAGAGTTTCATGCATACCAAACTCACAATATTTGACTGGGAAAAAAGCCTGACACAGAGGAAGTTAATATCACTAAGAAGAACACAGAACGGAGCTCTGAGTGGCTGGGCTATGTCTATGTCTACACCTCCCCAGTGAGAGCTGCCGAATGGATGAATGAATTCCCCTGCAGGTTGCTGTTGCCAAGTCTCTGGCTCGGTCCTTTTTAATGTCATTTGTATTAGGCTTGAAATTTGCTTTGAAATCACAGGAAGAAAGACTCTATATAAACTAAATGGCCATTGTTTTCACTAATATTATTATGTCACACCCAACCCCCAGTCCCTCCCAGACAACAATTGAACCAAAGCAATGTCTGTCACATGATGCCCGAGGTCAAGTAAGTTCACCTCTTTGCCTCTCACTAGGCCTCATGTAAACTACCGAAATAAAGGAAAGAAGTCTAATATTTCTTTGGAGGTACACACTTAATAAAAACACAATTTAAGGTGAGAGGGCAGACAGAGAATATCATTCCATTTCCTCCAAAAGAATAAGGTTTGCTCAGACCCAGATCCAGTCTCTGGCAAATTTTTTTCTTTCTTGGATGAAGTTAACAGAGAAATGAGTTTGGATTTGCCAGTTGCTGTGTAGAGGGAGGGCCCACTCTCGGGGGCACAAGGATTTCTATCTTTTTTATGGCAAATGCTGAATCTCAGATATAACTACAGATTCTAGGTAAGCTTATACTGAATTTTGGTCATGTTAGGGGCAAATGAGAGGGCATAGAGATCCAGCCTCATAGAAGTATCGTAGGATGGATGAAATTTAATTGATGACATTTACAGAGAGCAAAGGAAGCCCTCCCAGGTGTCCCCAGCTACTTCTGAGAAATGCACCCCTCTCTCTATCATAGGCCATTAGGCCTTTGTGTTTTTCATCCATTCACACAGCAGAAATGCTTATTTGGCATCTATTATGGGACAGACTAAGGCCAAAGAGACATGAATCCTGCCTTCCTAAGGCTCCCATATTTTGTATTGGAATGGTTACCAATTATCACTATATTCAGAAGCTTAAAGACCACTTAACAATGGCAATGAGGTGGAGGAGGAAAAGTTAAAGAAAAAAAGAAGAAAAGGGGAGAGAGCGAGAGAGCGGAAGGGCATTATGTATAAACCAAAACCAAGCCCCAAATCCATAAATCCAGGGGCAGTAACAACCTGTAAGGAAGGTCAACCCAGATTTAAGAATTGGCAGTGCCACCTTTAGATGCCTTTGCACGCAGTATTTGTCTACTGTACAATGTAAAGAGGGATGAGCAGGAGAGGCAAGGCATGCTTGGTTGAGGACGTTTGCTTTGTTATTCAGTTATACTGCTGAGGTAACTGAGAATGACCACAGCCAGGAAGTCCAGAAGGAGACCCCCAGACATCTCGCAAGGGCTATTGGGAACACATGCAGTGTGTCTTCCCTTGATGAAAGATCCCTCGGGTGGTGACTGCAGGACTCCTGAAGCCATCAGTAATCCAGTGCAGTGAAGAACTCCTCCTTCCTCCCTTCCCTGCTCCATCTCTAGCAGAGGGAAGGGTCAAGGCCACGCAGGTTGAAAGAGGGTCCTTTCTTGCCCCAGTTCCCATTCTTCTCAATGCTGGTCTCTTGAGAAGGACCCACACATATCTACAAGGAATACTTGGGACATAGCAAGTCATGAAAAAAGTCTGCTGCATAAATCAATAAGCATATTGCCTTCATGGACAGACAGGAAGTCCAAATGAGTGGAGCGGCCAGCGTGGTGAGTGGCGTTGCAGGGGGGCTGAGCCACAGCATGCTTAATTCAAGGGGTAGTAGCAGTTTAATTCCCACAGAACATCACCCAGGGGAGAACGTGGGGCCACATTGCTCAATCTTCTGATATTGCAAAAGGAGCCAGAAATCTAGACTTTTGTGTGAAGGCTCATCACCAAAAAATCTCATTAAAAATGTGTTGTTATCATGATTTTTAAAGCACTGTGAAGACCAAACAAACTTCTCTATGGTCTAGGATGAGGTCCATGTTTGAGGTTTACAGTTCTAGCATTGCTGAACAAAACTGGGGCTGAATTGGTAGAAGCACTTCAATGAAGACAATAATTTTGGAAAAGTTCTTTTCAGTCCACACTCATGAACTCTTTTGGTTTATGTCACTTAATGAATATGGTAGAGACTGGCAATATTATTAGGTAGTCTCTAATGCTTTGTTAGGGTACAAATGCTGTCTTCTCAGAGCAGGTCCCTGGAGTCTATGCATTGGTTCCAAGATGCCAGAAATCTCCTCAGGGTTACTGCTTGTGTGTAATTCATTTGAATTAATAGAATGAATGTATGATTTATTTTATTTTTGGGGGAGTTCTACCTGGTGATCAATGTGGGTACCAACTTAAGGTCAGGCTCTGTGAGTGACCACAACGGGAAACAGTACTCATGATCTCTAGATTTGGCTTGCTCACTTTGGGCATAAATATGTTTAATTAAAAGTTGTAGGGAGGGGTGGAGAACTGAGGCCTGATATCACTCTGGAAAGAACAAAAAATGGACTTTTCACCCCAGCCAGTATAGAGTCAATTTCCAGGGTGTGACCTGCAGAGAACATCTGTGACCTTCTTTATTTCAGAAGTTCCAGGAGGAGGCTATGGCTCTGGCTGTCACCACTGTTTGAGCTGGTCAGCAGGAAGCTTGGCCTGCCAGGAAAACAAGGGAGGGAACAAGAAAGGCTTTTTTCCAACTTATCCAGATGCCTCAGCGCCTACAGCTGATTGGCGGAAGAGACTGATTGGAATGAGTCTGTCTTTCCTGGTCTGTATTACATATGGTAGGCTACATGATGCTATAACAAATAAACCCCTAAATCTCAGTGGCTTAACACAATAAAACTTTATTTTTCACTTAGGCAAAGTCCATTGGGTGCTCAGAGGGTAGCTTCCATGGGACTGTCCTCCAAGCAAAGATTGTGGGACTCAACTTCAACTCTTGAGGTCTCTTCTCTCCCCTAGGATTTTCTCAACATCCTTTACTGGGATGAACAAAGAGGGAGAAGTGATTGGCATGTTTTGGAGTCAGGCCTAGGAGTGTCAATCTTTGCTTCTGTTACTTTTCATTGGCCAGAACTTAGTCACATGGGAAGCTGTTTGCTCTCCCATTCAGACCCAAGGAGTCCATATGAGTTGACACCACCTGTTGATCATTTGAGCAGAGGAAGGAGAATTAACTTGTTTCTCTTTCCTCTCCTCCATTTTTCCTATTCTCCTTTCTTCTCTCTTTCTCTGAGCTTTTTCTTCCTATCATGCCGATATAAGTGGCCAACCACAAGAGCTGTGAAGCCAGGATAAGCAGCTGGCAGCCTGGCTTTCCAGGGGGCTGGTGTTCAAATATTGTGAAAGAAGCATGGGTGGCTCATTCAGATTGGAGCACTCAAGCTAATTGGTCTTTAATTAGTCTGTGGCTAATTTCTCACTTCAAGCGGTGGAGCTGTTTTCAAAGAACTTTCTTGGTTCTTCTTAACAAGTCTAAACTCAAAAGAACACACAGACTGCTGCTATAAGACGCATGTAGACCATTCCAATTAAATATGGGTTTCCTTACTTAATTTCTTTCATTGGCTGAGACAAATAATTTAATTCACTGATTCTTTGCATTTGTGGAGTGGCTTCGATCAGAGGACCTAATGATACTTCCAAATAGTTAAGTCATTTCATTCAACTCAATGAGTTTTTGAGGTATCTGGGCCAAACCTCAAATTTCTTCGGTTTATAAAAGGGAAGAAACCAAATCACGGAACAGTTAAAGGCTGTCCACTGTCATTTATACAAATAATCATCATTGTTAGAAGTTCCTGAAATCTTAATCATCTAATTCGTCAATTATATTTGTATTTCATGTATTTCAAGTATGTGTTTTTAAACCACTGCCATGAAAGTTTAATGTCCTTTGTTCTAATTCAGAAATGGTGGAGACATATATTTAAAAGGGTTCATTCAATCAAAAACCAGGATTGAAAGCCAGCAGGCTATGTTAGATATCCAAGCAAGAGGGTCCTCCCATTTTTGTGAATCCACTTTCATGGTGTGCATGTGTCCCTATCAAACAAGCAGAAATAATATGTCTGACATTCAAATTCAACTTACAAAGTATCAGTAAGAGGTAGTGTTTTTAATTCAAACAGTTTATGTGGGGAGGCCCTCATGGACTAATCAGGTTAGGTGAGAAGTGACTATTTAATACATCATATACACAATTGTTGTATGATAAAGATATACTGTTAAATGGGCTTAAAGTGACATTTTTTGGGGAGGGTTTATTGACCAGATGCAGTGAATCTGAGATCAATTAATTTTGCTTTGAAGTTTGTTCTTGGTCCAGATCTTCAATAAGAAGGTAGTTTCCAAATCACTGGTCTGTGAACACTGCTTGTGATTAATTACCCTTTTATAATCTCAGGAATTCTGCTCTTTGCTATATTTTGAATAACTCAGACTCCATGGGGAGTTGTATTTTGGCTGGTATATTTGGAACTGCTAATAAACACCTACTTCCTGTTTTTCTTACTACTGTGTATAGCAAATGGTAAAATTACTTGTATTGCCATCTCTGTTCCTGTGTGTTTAACTAGCCCTGATTTATGTTGTAGAATAATCTGCATCAAAGAGTCTTTGCCAACAAAGTTCTCATAGCTTCAAAATGTAAGATACTCTATCTTACTATTGCAGTACAAACTTGAAGGATAATAGGAAAAAGTATTCCATTTCATCAGCACAGAAAAATTGGAATTTTAGTATCTTGAGCCACAAATAACTCTTAGGAAGAAGTTTAGATCATTTTTATTTTTTTAACACACATTTTTAAGGTCATTAGTTTTATTTTTTTAGAAAGACATATGATAGGCTAGAAAAGGTTTTTTTCTGCTTTCCTTTGAGGTGTACATTTTATTTATTTTTTTTTTGCTAAAATCTAAATGGTGTATTAAGCCAAAATAAGTCTATTATAATTCTTACTCATCTTAGGTTTGTGATTTGCAAAATGCCTGGGTGTTTTCATTGCTAACTTTTGACTGGCTGGTATTAGATGTCCAGCTTCTGCTGTGTGGGCTGCAGGTACACATCCAAGGGCAGGACATTGCTGATTTGGGAATCAGGGATTCCATAGAGGAAGAGGCATCTGGGGAGAACCAGCCCCGGGTCTAGCCCTGACCCCATGAGGAGAAATTATCCTTTGTCTTCCACACTCAGATAGGCATTGAGTGAATGATTGACAGACATTCATTCTCCTTGGTTTATAAAGATAGAGAGAGAATTCGTGAGTGATTGGTGCCCTGGAACCTCTTCCCTTTTCCTACTCTCCCACCAGACCTCTGCCTCATGTTCATGGTGACCTAAGTGGGAATGGAAGGGCTGAAAGTGGTATGGGATATTGCCCATCTGTGAATTTGGTAATGGACTGGCCAAGGAATAGCACTATCCTTAGAATACTGTTACCAGGCCCATATCCCAGATTTCTGCTTTAGAGGATGCTTCCCAGACCTTCTCTCCTTGTGCCCCATGATCATGCTTTAGTCAGCTTTTTGTCACTGTCACCAAAAGACTGGGCAAGGACAATTAGAGGAGGAAAAATGGCTTCCAGTTTTAGAGGTCTCAGACCATAGATGGCCGACTCCACAGCTCTGGACCCAAACTGAGAACATCATGGTGGAAGAACACTGCAATGAAGAAGCAGAGAGAGCTCTGCTCACCAGGGACAGAATATAAACCCCAAAGGTACACCCCTAGTGACATACTTCCTCCTACATGTGGCTACATGCCTATAGTTACCACCTAGTTAATCCATTGTAGTGGATTAATCCACTGATTAAGTTAAGGCTCTCAGAATCCAATTATTTCACCTCTCAAAATTGTTGCATTGTCTAACATGTGAACTTTTGGGAGATACCTTGTATCTAAACTGTAAGAGGTACCTAGGTTTCTCCAGAGACAGAAACAGCCAGATACTGCTCCTTGACTTGTTATGAGGTCATGTCCCTATAAACTCACTGTAAGTGGAAAATATCATAAACTGAAAGTGCACTTAATACATCTAATCTACTGGACATCATAACTTAGCCTAGTCTACCTTAAATATGCTCAGACTACTTACATTAGCTTACAGTTAGACAAACTCATCTAACATAAAGCCTATTTTATGGTAAATATTGAATATCTCATGTAATTTATTAAGTAAACTACATGGTAGAGTATCCACTCTTTTCCTTTCATGATTAGGTGGTTGACTGGGAGCTGTAGGTGCCTGACACTGCACAATGTAAAGAGAGAGTATCATACCACATACTAGCCCAGGAAAAAAAAATTCAAAATTCCAAGTATGGTTTCTACTAAATACATATTAGTCTGCACCATTATAAAGTAAAAATTCACAAGTTGAACCAAAGTAAGCCAGGGTCCATCTGTATGTATCAAGGGTCTTGGGTGTGTGTATTGTATATCATAGCATACACGGGGACCCTGTGAAGACCTCTTTCCTCATGCATTCTCCTGAGGGGTGGATGGAACTTGGACATGATAGATGGAGTGTCCTCACACATGCACACCAGGCCCTCATATACAGGATGGAGCTGGTGATCAGAGCAGAAGGGAGCAGATCAATGCTTGAGGCCTCCATTTATTGCCTTGTCCTGGCCAGGAGATGTTAGGAGCAGGCCTGTGTGATAATTCCAAAGTTTTTCTCCTCTCCAGCACCATGTCTTCCACCTCCTCTTAGGCCTTCAGCTTAGCCTTCTCGTGTCTCTACCTATGGCCTCTCTGCTGTTGACTCTGAAGCTATCCTTCTCCCCAGTCTTCACTAAACTCCAGACTTCCATGTTCACCTTGCCTAGTTGTCCCTCCCTGGAGGTCCCACCAGTGCCTCAAAGGTAACATGTTTAAGATGCGAACGAGACTCCCTCAACCAGCTCCTGATTTTGAGATCTTTTTTAGCTGATCACACCAGCTTCCATAATTATCCAGGCAAATGTATTCAGAAGTAGTTTAGGCTCTTTGCTCTCCTCTATTGCCATCATGGAGTTGATTATAAATCAATTAATAATTCATTATAAATGGGAGGTAGAATGTAGGTGCACAAAGCTTCAAGAGTGCTCTTCAGTGTACTGTATTCAATGAATTATGTGAAATATTCGACACTTTATTATAAAATAGGCTTTTTGTTAGAGAGTTTGCACGACTGTAGGCCAATGCAAGCGTGCTTCTCTTCTCATGGCTGCTCCCTCCTGTAGGTTCCATGGCTGCTCACTAGGAGGACATTCCCACCTCCCCTTGCTCCTGGTTCCAACCTCCCTATACAACCTGCCTCCTTTTGCCGAAGAGCAGAAGCATTCACATCACTTACCCACTCAAGAACCTTAGAACAGCCTCATTCTCTGTTCTGCTGATCTGATTTAGTAAAATTCTTTGATGAATTATTTAACTTTTTACCCTTCCATGTGTCTTTCTGGTACCTATAATTCTATATCCCTTATCAAACCATTGCAATCCACCAGCATCTTCCTAAAATAATACCAAGAAACCTGTCTTGAATTGTCAACTGTGAATTTTTGTTTTCATTTTTAATGATTTTTCGTATTATATAATGTGATGAACACTGTTTATATATCTACCATTTAGCTTTATCAAATCCCAACATTATGCTGTATTTGTTTTAGATCTTTTTTTTTATTTTAAACATAAATAAAACTTGACTAAGCAGAAGCTCCTGGGTAACACAATCCCATTTTCCTCACACACACACTCTCTCTCTCTCTCTCTCTCTCTCTCTTTTTTTTTTTTTTTTTTTTTTTTTGTGGGGGGATACCAGGAATTGAACTCAGGGGCACTTGCCCACTGAGCCACATCCCCAGCCCTATTTTGTATTTTATTTAGAGACAGGGTCTCACTGAGTTGCTTAGCACCTCACTTTTGCTGAGGTTGGATTTGAACTTGGGATCCTCCTGCCTCAGCCTCCCAAGCTGCTGGGATTATAGGCGTGCGCCACTGCACCTAGCTCCTCACTTCCTCTTTGTCTCTCAGAAACAATTGTTATCATGGATTTAATATTTATAATTACCATACATATCTTTTATATGTTATTTTATATTTGTCTTATTTAATATTTATCATTACCATACTATGTATTTTATATCTTATTACTTTTCAGGTTTATGAACTTAATATAAAAGTTATACTTTAGTAATTGATTTTCTCTACATATTGTTTTGCAACCTTATCCATGTTATTTAATTTAATGACAGATATTCCACAATACTTATTCATTTATTCATTCCATGATATATCCATTTCCTCTAACAGACATTTATGTTCTCTAATTCTTCACGTTTATCAACAGTGTTGCTATGAACATTGTTTGTTTGCCTCCTCACAACCAAATATGAGAGTTTCTTCAGGGTTTATACCTATACTGGAATCTCGGGGTGACAGATATAACCATCTTTAGCTTCCTTAGATTTTGTTAAAATGTTTTGTCAATTGCACTAATTTGCATTCCTACTGACAGGGTAGAATGATTCTTGTTTCTCTGCCCTCTCACTTGCTCTGTAATTATCAGATTTCTAAAATTTTGCAGTATGATTGGTGTGAAACAGGATTTCATTGTTGCTTTAGTTTGCATTTCTCTAGTTTTCAATAGAGAAGACACAAAGTACAAGCATGAAAGATCCATACATTTGATACTCTTAAAGACTGTGTTGCGTAACAAAAGGTACCACAAAATTAAAAGACAAAACACAGACAGAAACAATACATATGCACATGCTTGTAGGAAATTCAAGATCAGTATCCAGAATACATAAAAAGAACTATAAATTTTAAAACAGGGCAACCCAATAGAAAATACACATGTTATGAATAGATGATACTCAAAAGACAAAATCAAACACATACCTGGAGCTCAATAAATGCTCGCTGGCTACCAACTGAATAAAAAGAGTTTCCAAAGCAAATTTTTGCAGATGTTAATATCTTTGTTGGGTTCTACAGGGCACAGACCGGAGATGGAGATTTCTGTGCAGAAGGTTTACTGGGAAGTGGTTTCATGAGGAGTGAGGAAAACAGAATTGGGCAGAGTAAGAATTGGTCTGGGAGCTCTGGAGCTGGAGGTGGCCCTCCAGAGGAGTCATGTGTGTGTGTGTGTGTGTGTGTGTAATGCGCATGCATGTGAGCTTGGTGCTGGGATGAAATCCAGGGCCTCATGCATGCTAGAAAAACCCTTTGATGCTGAGCTACATGTGCCCCTAGCCCCAGAGGGATCTTGAGCTGAGGCAAGGAACTGGGCCTTTCTGTCCTTTGCTTGCTGGTTATGAGCTTCCTCAAGGAAGGGAAGGAATCTTTGGCAGGGCATATCCCTTTGGCAGAAGGAGAGACTCACATCCCTTTTGTCCAAGGATAGACTCAGCTAATGAGCCCTCTGTAGCCTAACTCCTGGTAGCTGGGGAATGCTGCAGAAGCTGGGTGGGGCATGCCACAGCATCCAGTACATCTGATGTTAAGATTCAGTGAATGAACCAATGCACTGTGACTGAGACACTGGAATTGAAGTCAGAGCGCCCCAGATTTAACTGAGCCCCACCACTTATTAAGTAACCTTGGGCAGGCTGTTTTTAGTGTCAGTTATGATATTCTTCCAACAAATATTTGTTGAGTGCCTGAGAATACTTACTTGGGGATTGTTGTGATTGTTAATTCAATGAATACACATAAAGAGCTTAACATAGTTCCTGGCCGGTGTTTAATGCTTGATAAACAGTGCTTATTATTTATTATTATTAAAAACTGTGGGTAAAAGCATGTATTACTTTTGTTCTGTCAGTGTAATATAGCAAGAAACTTCCTTGGAATGTGCTTCTGTGGCTTTCTTAGATAAATGGAATACTCATGAGGTTAGTGGGATTTAGAGCAGGATTATTCTTTCGTCTAAGCCAGTAAATGCCTTAGCTGTTTAATAAAACATTTCCTGGATTCATATTTAAAACTGAACTGACTTCCTACTCCTCAAAGCCAGTTGTTGTTTTTCTCTTCCTATCTTCATATGATTTCATTTCTATAACAAATAGGTAATCTCAGGCCAGAGAAATAAAAAATGCCTTGTGTTTACCTTGACTCTACCACGTGGCTGTGGTTAGGAGATTTGACATTAGGAATTCTTTCTTAGAATTGGGTAGAATGAAATAAATTTTAGAGCTAGAAGGGACCACAAACCTTAAAAATGATCTGGGATGATGCTTTACTTTTCTTTCTTTCTTTATTTTTTTTTTAAGTAAAGGAATTCTATCTCCTCTCACCTTCTACCAACTTTTCTATAAAGGAAATTGTATGTGGTAGCCCATTATCTGGGGCAAGAAAACAGAAAAGCTCTGGTTGAAGTGGGATGAGGAGACAGGAATTTGCCTTTTCTGCTTCTTGCAGCCCACTTTTTAAAAAAAAAAAAAAATTTAGGTGTCAATGGACCCCTATTTTGTTTATTCATACGTGGTGCTGCGAATCAAAGCCAGTGTCTCACACATGCTAGGCAAGCACTCTGCCACTGAGCCACAACCCCAGCCCCTGCATTCTACTTTTTTATATGGTGGTCCCTGAGCTATCTCTTGGATGAAGTTACAACATGAAAGAAAAAAAAAAATCACTGCATAGCACAATCAGTGCTTTGAACAGGTGAAGAGGCATCTGGTTTGCTTCCTACCTTTCTGACCCTACTGACAGCTCTTCTCAATCTCCTTTGCTGAATCCTCCCCTTTTTCTACCATTTGGGTTCTTTAGGACTCCATTTTTGGACCTCTTTCTACAGTCTCATCTTTGGTGATTCTTTTCTAATCTTTTGGCTTTCCATTCCATCTATATGCCCCTGACTTACAATATCATACCTCCAGGCTAGATCTCCTTCATGAACTCCAGACATATTTCAATATGCTTAGTTGACACTTCTCTTGGATATCTGATAACTCAAAATTAATATGTCCCAAACGGCACTCCTGGCCTTCTCCAGCAAGACTGATCTCTCTTATTTAATGGCAACTCTGTCCTTCTAGGTGCTTGGACTCAAACATCTTGGAGTCTTCTCTGACTCTTCTCCCTTGGCCCACATTTAATCCATGAAGAATTCTGTGGGCTTTCATGTGAAAATGTATTTTGAATCAGGAGAAATGTATCTCTCCTTCCTTGCTAGTGATCTCTCTCCTACCATCATCATTTCTCATCTGGATTATTGCAATACTGTGTCTTATTAATCAGGGTGATGATATAATTTATCATTTGAACTAGGATATTTTGAAGATACAAAGGAAAGTGGAGATTAGTATTTGCATTGGTATGCATTGTCCAGGATCATTTCTGGACAAATAGGAAGTATGGCCAACCCACCCTTACCTCATCTCCCTGTCCTGCCCTTGCTACCTTGAAATATAATCCTGATATATACCAGCAACCAAGATGCCTTTACTCAAATCCAACTTTATATCACATCATGCTGTCCAGTGCCCCCTCATTTCACTCAAAGTAAATGCCAAAGTCCTCACAAGGTTCTGTGTCTTCTGCTTCCCCATTTCCCTCCACCCAAAACTAAAACTCTTTTCCTTCACCTCTTTCTCTAGCAGCCTCTTTATTCTTCCTTAATCATGCCACACATATGCTTCTACCTCAGGACCTTTGCATTAAGTGTTTCTCAGCCTGAAATGCCCTCCCCCTAAACATTTGCCCAGTTGCATCCCTTATAACCCTCATTTGTCACTTAGTCATTGAGACCAACCTGCATCATGTTAAATTATAACCATCCCTTTCTATTGCATTCTTTAATTATTAATAGTTCTTATTGTCTTCTAATATTTTATATAATTTGCTTACTTATTATGTTTGTTTTCTATCTTCTTTTTTTTACATTTTATTTATTTATTTTTAATTTTTATTCTAATTTGTTATACATGTTTGCAGAGTACATTTCATTTCATATTACATATAAAGAGCACAATTTTTCAAGTTGCTGGTTTTATATAAAGCATTTTTACAATTGTGTCTTCATACATGTACTTAGGGTAATGATGGCTAACTTGTTCTACCATTATTCCTATCCCCTTGCCCCCTCCCCACCTCCCCCCTCTTTGTTCTATTTAAAGTTCTTTCATTCTTCTCATCCTCCCTCCCTTGCCTTTATAAGTCAGTATCTTCATAACAAAGAGATCATATATGTACTTAGGGTAATGGTGTCCACCTCATTCCACCGTTTTTCCTACCCACATGCCCCCTTCCTTGCCCTTTGGTTTGTTGGGATTGGCTAACTTCACTTAGCATTATTTTCTCCAACTCAATCCATTTACCTTCAAATGCCATGATTTTATTCTGTTTTAGTGCTGAGTAGTGTTCCATTGTGTATATATACCAAAGTTTCCCTATCCATTCATCTGCTGATGGGCATTGGGTTGGTTCCACAATCAAGCTATTGTGAATTGTGCTGCTATAAACATTCTGCTAATAGAATGCAAATTCAACATGGATAGGAATTTTTTTTTGAAGGGGAGTGCTTGGCTTCTACTGTATCTCCTGCATTTAGAACAGGACATGGCATATAGTTGTGACTCAAAAGAGATTTGTTGATGACTAAGAGAAGAAGCTTCAGAAGCTTAAAGGGCTTCCTTCAAATCATTTGGTGACCTGTGAAATGCCTGGACCTGGAGCCAGAATCCCTGACTTCATACCTCAGGGATTCCATGGGGTCTGGATGAAGTAACAGACCAAAAACTACTGATTGTTCCAGTGGGCTCTAGAACATCTGGGCACTTTATCTTGCTCAGATTGAAGCCCTTTCTGCAATCTGGGTACTGAATAAGACATTTGAAATGGCTCACAAGTATTGTATGTAGAACTAATTCTTTTTAAAAAAATTTTAATTTTTATTTAGTCTAATTTGTTATATATGACAGCAGAATGCATTACAATTCATATTACACATACAAAGCATATTTTTTTCATATCTCTGGTTGTACACAAAGTAGAGTTACACCATTTGTGTCTTCATATATTTACTTAGGGTAATGGTGTCCATCTCATTCCACCATTTTTCCTACCCACATGCCCCCTTCCTTGCCCTCCCTCCTCTTTGCCCTATCTAGCATTCATCTAATCCTCCAATGCTCCCCCCAACCCCATAATGAATCAATATCATTATGTCAGAGAAAACATTCGGCATTTGTTTTTTTGGGATTGGCTAACTAACTTCACTTAGCATTAAATTCTCTAATTTCATCCATTTACCTGCAAATGCTATGATTTTATTATCTTTTAATGCTGAATAATATTCCATTGTGTATTTATACCACAATAAGTGTTGGCGAGGATGAGGGGGAAAAAGGCACACTCATACATTGCTGGTGGGACCGCAAATTGGTGCAGCCAATATGGAAAGCAGTATGGAGATTCCTTGGAAAACTGGGGATGGAACCACCATTTGACCTAGCTATCCCACTCCTTGGTCTATACCCAAAGGATTTATAAACAGCATACTACAGAGACACAGCCACATCAATGTTTATAGCAGCACAATTCACAATAGCTAAGCTGTGGAAGGAACTTAATGCCCTTCAGTAGATGAATGGATAAAGAAACTGTGGTATATATACACAATGGAATATTATGTAGAACTAATTCTTGATAGAAGCAACCCTTAGTTGTAAGAGTAATGATGTGCCAACAAACATCCTTATTTAGAGGATGATCTGAGAATTTCTGCTTCAATATTATAAAACTAGAGATGAAAACAACCTTTTTGCCTTAGAAAATGGAAAAATCCTATGAAACTGTCCATCTCTGAGGAGGGGAATGATAGATACAGGCTGGGATCTGCTTGTTTGGAAACCTGGACCTTCATGACTCTACGTGGTTCTACTTCCATCCTCCTTGATTTCTTTGGAAACAAAAATTTTGCTTTTCTGCAGATATTAGTATGACAAGTATTCACAGGTGAACTGCTACTGGTAATGGTGTGATTTCTTTCATTCCTTATACCTGAAATGTCTTTTCTAAACTCTTTCCAAAGTTTTTTCTAAACAAGAATCCAAAGTGGGGCTGGGGTTATGGCTCAGCGGTAAAGCGCTCGCCTAGCACGTGCGTGGCCCGGGTTCGATCCTCAGCACCACATACAAATAAACGCATTGTGTACAACTAAAGCAAATAAATAAATGTTAAAAAAAAAAAAAGAATCCAAAGTGACTCTGACTGAAGTTAGTGGCTTTGACTCTACTTCCCCCCTTTGATAATTTGCAACATTTATACATTGCTTTCAAAATGTTTCTCAACTATTTTATTGAGGGCCTATCTTGCATCTCCAATTAAATACAAAATCTTCTGAAGATAGGAGTGAATGCCAGGTTTTTTGTTTTTGTTTGTGTTTTTAGTTTGTCTTTCTTTTTTTACTGCTTTGTGCTTAAAAGCAAAGCTTAGAAGGGCTGATGAGGGGATTGAAAACTTGATTCTACTTTTGGTTTTATCTTTTAGTACCAGTGGTATCTTTGTGAAATTGTCTTCATCTATGCAATCATAATATACTACTAATAAAAATGCTAGTGGGTAGGGTCATCAAAGAAACAGTATGTGTATTAGTATCCATTGGGTGCCTCTCCTGGACCCTCACTTTTGGGGTAACTGACCCCCAGCTTATTCCCATCTACATGATTACAAAGGCTGGTCTCCTGCAAGTCATATTTGAGCAATGCAACCCTGCTTCCCTACCTAGGTAATTGAACCACAGCTGGGAACCTGACAAAGGAGGTACTAAAAACACTTGAAATTAGGACCAAGAAATTCTGGACTCATTTGGTTGTTGTTTTAATAGAGAAGAGGCAAACTCAGAAGGTTTTGGTTGATGATACTTTTCTACCATAGAGTTGAATCAGAGAGAATGCAGTTTTGCAGTTAAAAACAATAAAATAAAGCTAAAAAAGCTTTTGGGGGTTTCCTAGACTAGAGCATTCTAGTTTCTCATTCTTAAGGCTCAGTTTCATTCCTGCCTTGAGGTCAGTGAGATATCCTGGCATCCACATAATAATAATAATTATTATTATTTGCTTTAATTAGCTTGAGTTGGTTTATTTTACAGCCAAAAGCATCCCGATTAATACATTATATATGAAAGTGATCTGTAAATCAGACGCAATTGAAAACTACTGGGCAGCTCCCTTTTTAGCCATGTTTCAGAGTCTCTTTTTATGCTTGAACTGTGGATGGCAGAAGAAATGAGTTAAGATTTTAAAGTGAATCAGCACCTTCACCTCCAGTTCCATCTCCAAGGGACACACCAAGGAATCCGTTGCTACCAATAGCCAACAAATATCATTTCCTTTGTGCTGTGTCAATCTGATTTGGTAGGCAAGAAAGGGATTGGAACTTGTGTGGTAGCTGGCTAGCTAATATTGAGTCTAGAAAGTAGAATGCAGATTATAAGAAGACTTTGGATTAAAAGCTTCCTAGAACAGGAATTGTGGGGAAGGTGTTGGTGGGGTATAGATGAGTGGAGCTGGTTGATACTATTTTATAGCACACTTTCAGTACCATTCCAGAGAACCTGCAGGGATCCAGGGCTGAGCTTTCTACTGAATGTTCTTACCTGGTCCATTCTGGTTTTTCTCATACCACTTCCTAACCTAATCTCTAAGAGTGGAGATAAAACCAGATGTGTTTGTTTTGTCAACACATTTACCAGACAGATGTGCTGCAGGGCTGAGTACCTTTGTTGAACACCTTTCCTTTAGTTTCAAATTGAACTTTTAACAACTTTAAAAGAAATTCTAACACAAAAGATCCATTCAAGTTTTCGACTGTGTAGGGAAGTCAAAACCATTTGTGGGCAAGCATGTTGGCTGTTGGGATGCAGGTAAAATCCTGAGGGACCATTCTCTACATCTCCCATGTGCACACTCAATAAATGAGGTTCATTACAGGTGCTCATGTTGGAAATAACTTTGGAGTCTGAAAACTGAAGAGCAACCTTGTCCTTTGAGAGGCATGTGTGGGTCTTCATGGCAAATGTTACAGATGGTACAACATGCTGGGGAAAACCATGTTTCTTGGGGATCCCATCTTTTATGTGAAATCTCAAGTTCTGGCCATCAAGTGGAGCTAGATCTGTCTCCCATCAGTGGGAAATGGGAGAGGTGTCTTTAACACACTGGCACTATGGTTGTTTTTAGAAAGTGGCAGAAATGGGTGTAATGATGGGAAAATGGGGACCAGGGAGTGGCCTGACCTAAGTCATCTCTTGGCTTGTCAGCAAAGGAACAAGAAGCTTAGGAAAAAACCTGGTCATTGTTAAAGGACCCAGATGAGCTGCAAATCTACTGTGAGAATCCCAGCACTTCCCCCCAAATTTACCTTCTCCCCTCACTGCACATTGAATTTAATAGGTTTAAATTATCCTGAAAAAAAGATGACCATGTGATCTATCTCCTCCAAAAATTCTCTGCCGTGGTATGTTCTCTTTAAACATTTAGACTATGAACTACCATCTATAAGCATTTGATGACGTACCAATTTGGAAACATCAAATATAAAGATTTATGGCATTGTAAATTGTACATAATTGTTATATTGTGAGTCAATAATTTAAAAATGTTCTAAAGATAAGAAAGAAACAGTAGTGTTCTTTGGTCTGCATATAAAACAAATAACAGTGGGGGCATGGTATTAGTCATTAACACACAAGTCCTGTGATAATTGGCATGATAATGCTTTCACATTGATTTCTCTGCAAGTAATGAGCATTCTATTGTTAAAGAAAGATACACTTTGGAATTAGATCTCTGTGTGGATTTTGACTTCACAACAACAAGTGTAGTAGCATCATGGGCCACATATGCAATCTCTGAAGACTTTAATTTCCTTTTGGGCATTGGGACTAGAACTCACTTTATAGAGCTATAATAAGAATTAAGTGGAGATACTTGGAGCTAAAAGAATATGACTTCCTGTTGTTCCCTATGCCTGCTTTTCCTACAGGCTTTGACAACCAACAACCTTCAGTGTTATTTAATGTCTTTTTTCCACCGCTCCCCCCAATTAAATTTAATTTTTAATTTCATTTTCTCTCCAGAGGTGGCATTACAAAGCAGGAACAACAAAATTAGTATAAACAATCTCTTAGGGATAAATTGATTAGCTACTGCTGATTATCTCTTGGGTTAAATGTAGTGCCTGGTATTTATTGATTGGTTGGTTGCTCATCAGATAATATTATTTAAAATTTTAAGCTTTATTTTGAAAGGGACAGCCACAGTTGTCAAGAAGGAATTAAATCTTTCTTAGAAATATATCTCCACACATGAAAGGGTATTGTGATTTGTTTCAGAGAATAGGATTAGGGGCAAAAGTTGTAAGTCCTAGGGAAGATAATTTCAGCTCAATTTTAATAATCGTGTATCAATTAGAATTATTCATTTGCACAGTGAACATTCTTGTGAAGCACATTATAAAATGGTCTTAAATATACTCCTTTTCTCTGAAAGGTTTCCCTACTTAAATTGTGGGGTTTTAAAAATCGATGATATAATCCAAATATATTATATATTTTAGAAATATACATATATTTTAATTAATTGAAGCTCTAAGAGCATTGATTTACATGCACAAAGCAGGTAATGTTAGTGAACTTTATCTAGTCATTAATATTTTGGAGTGCCAGAACAATGTCCCCTTCTGGCCAAGCATTGTAAAGGTCTGGCCTTGTCTCACATGAACGTAAGGCAGGGGAGTTTCAGTAATAAGTGAATACGGGTTGTCTTGTACCTCTGCTTGTGATTTATCCTTGGAAGGGTCATAAAGTGAGCACTTAAAATTTGAAGGCACATCAAATGAGGTAGCTAAGATCAAAAAGTTTCTTTAAAACACTGTCCTGGGAACTTCTGTGTGTTCTTCACTGTCTCCTCCTGTCATTTTACTCAAGGCTGTGGTGGGGGACCAGAAGGGCATCTAAAATTGGTGGCAAGTGAGGGCCAGTTTTATGCTGATCAGGTAGACTTTATGAATCCAGTGAGTCCCATCCTAGAGATGTCCCTATCTCCAATGCTAAGGGGCGGCAGTAGGGAAGAGGAAAAAAAGGCTGTGTCCAAGTGCCTTTTCTATTCTCCCTTGTAATCTTGCATCTGTTTTAAAAGACTAGCTATTAGGGGCTGGGGTTGTGGCTCAGCCGTAGAGCACTTACTCTGCACATGTGAGGTGCTGGGTGTGATCCTCCGCACCACATAAAAATAAATAAGTAATATAAAGGTATTGTGTCCAACTACAACTAAAAATTTTTTTTAAAAAAAGACTAGCTGTTAACAGAAACTAATTTGATACATCTAACTCAAGTGGAGAAGGAAATCTGAAATCTCAGCAAATCCTGAGAGCTGTATTTCTAGCAACTTGGATGACATCAAACGATTCCAGATGAGGTGGTAGAAGCTTTGTCCTTGAAGATCCTGTCTGTGAAGGCATGATATTAAAGGAATGAGGACTGAGAAGGTCAACCCTAAGTTCTTTTACAATTTGATGACTCTATGGGAATTTTTAAGATAAGATGCAGCAAATTCTCATTGTGGAGGTGAAAGTTCCGGACTAGAAAATTTCCCATGTGATTCTGCTTATTGAGCCCTGCTTGTTGGAGCTGTGAGCATTTCAGTCCAGTTGCTGGGTCAGCTCTGTATATTTTCTCTAGTGCTATTTCAACTAAGGGGTCAATCGGAATTCTTCTCTCTTGTTCTAATATTTAGGTGTACAGAATGGAAGCTACAGAAACACCTTGGATTTAATCATGGCAAATGATGTGTTTACCTCAGAACAAGTTAATGAAAAACCTGGAAAATATCAATTTGGTCATAATTCAGAGTCAGGAAAGCAGTAAATAATTCTAGCACCTTTCTGTACCTGTGAAACAGAACTAGCTTTGTTTTATTTTATTTTTTTTCTATCTTCAATCTAAATCTCATTGAGATATATTTTCAGTATGGAAAGGCTCATTAAATCACAAATTCTAAGAGTAGGGTTTGAAAAACACAAAGGCACCCATAAGTTCTACTAACTCATACTTCAAATAGAGGAGCCTGTCAATCTACTAGCTCAATACACAGCACAAACATTTTAATTTAACAGTATGTACTTGAAGCCATGTATCTGTATAAACACTGGTCTCTCGATCCATTTTTAGTTTATAGTCTTTGCTTTCTAACTGAAAGATTAAACATTCAGTTGCAGGTTTATAAAGGTCTGCAAAGAAGAATTTATGCTAAAAATGTCTCTGCTTGGGGTACAAGGCTTGGGTAGAAGGAAGAAGTGAGCATCAGCCTGCTGCTAACATTGTTTCCTGAGAGCAGACATTGAAGTGGAAGTGCAGGGAGGGCATGCACTTCTTCAACCAAAATGTATTGAGCAGCTGCTCCGTTCCAAACCTAGGCTATTAAGGACACCACTGTCTACCCTACTGATTTAACAAATGGCACATTGATAGCAATTAGGGATTGCTTACAAGAGCTCCATAAAAGGAAGTAGGAAATCAAGTCACAGCACTGATTGGATTGAGAATGATCCCAGCACAATCCAAGGGGTATATCCTAATCCTCTACAATGTGTAGGCTCCTGGGGATCAGGCTGCACAGACTTTGTAGCTTAGAGGCCAATTCAAGAACAGTTTTTATGTGTTATATCATCAATGTCTTAGCAGAAATTCAGTCAAGCTAGTGAAATGGAAACCAAGTGAATTTTACATGAGCAAGAGAATAAAAATTTTTAATCCTATTAGTTCATTAAAAGTGAAAAAGCAATGTATCTATGGATTCCAAACTAGGTAGTGTGATCAAATGCTTTCAGGAGCTGTGTGTATTTTATATACACATTCTCATTTTATCTTCAATACAAGTTCTACAAAATGCATACTATTATTATCTCAAGTTAAATACACATTCTCATTTTATCTTCAATACAAGTTCTACAAAATGCATACTATTATTATCTCAAGTTTTCCCATTAGGAAATTGAGGCACAGAGAGGCCAGTTATTGAATGGGAAAGAAGAAGGTGGATTGGAATCCCAACCTCTAACTCTGAAGCACATGCCTGGGACAGCTCACTGTTGATATGGCTCCTGGTGTTGGATGATGCATGCTGGGAAACCAAAAGCTCCTACCTCTCTGATGCTTTCTAGTCCACTCAATGGCCTCATTATCTTCCCACGCCAGAAATCTTGGAGTCATCTTAACATCTTTTCTTCCTTTATGCCCCTTCGCCCTTATCCACCAGTCCTTAAGACTTGATTATTTTAATTTGTACTATGTTTTTAATCTGTCTTTAGACATCATATTTTTACCTAGACAGCTTCAATTACTTCCTAACTGATGTCTATCTTTTCTCATTCAGTCTTTACCTGCTGCCAGGGTGATCATTCTAACAACAAAGATGTTCATACCACATCTTGGTGTCTTTCAGACCCATCATGATCTGAACACTCCACCCATTCCTTAATCTCACCCTGTACTCTAGGGACCTTCAACTCATCGAGGTTGATTATGCTGTGGCTTCTACGCCTCTGCCTATCCTTTTCTCTAGAGCAGAATGGCCTTCTTGTTTTCTATCCAGTAAACTGACTCTAAAGTCTCCTTCTCTGAGAAGCTATCACTGGCTCTTCCAGACAGAGGCAGGTCCTTCTATCTTTGCATTTGTGTCTCTGAACAGTCACCTCTTCCTACCTGTCTGTCTTCTTCCACTGCAGCATGAGTATTTCAGGGCAGAAAAATAAAATCTGTCAGATAGATGCTGTGCATTAGGAAGAGCAGCTCATAGCAAGGAGGAACATCAGTAACAGGCACTTGCAGAACCTGGGTTTGGGGTCATCAGAGGAGAAACTTTCCATGTAGGGATCCATGAGGGCTTGGACACCTATTTTGCTCTACTCATATGGTAAATGTCTGCCCTGCTGCACAGGTACTCTGCCTTTCTGGCATGTCCTAATTTAGGCTTTCCATCCACTTCATCAATAATGCTCTTCTGAGTCTTCTGCAGAGAAAGTCTTCTTCTTCAACATCTGGTATCCCTCCTTACTAACCCAATGGAGTCCCTTTGCCCCTGATCATGAAGAAACATCAGAAGAACATGATCTTTCCCTACTTCCTGAAGGATATATCCTTCTCTTAATTTCTCTGCATTTCAATTAAAAAATAATGATAATTGGCAGTGCTTCATTCATAGGTTTTCTTTTGGGTAACTTGTAAAATGGGGCTCTTGCCACTGTAAAAGTCATACACCCACATTGGGAACTGAGTTTTTCTGGGGTCATTGCTCTCTAAGGATGGCAAATGCTGGCAGGTGTGTACTTTGGCCACAACTCCCTACTACCTTTTGAAGGCATTCTCTGTCACCGAGCCTGGACACAGCCTCAGGATCTTGCTCAACCCAGCATTTCAGGCAGCCACCAATCATTTGGAGTTGATACTTAACAAGAAAACTGCTATTTTCTACTCATGCAGTTAATTTAATCTGTGTTCTTGCACTGACCATAGCCTGCCCAGTGTATTTCTTGGAGAAAATGGAACTGTCTTTCCCCAGGGTCACAGCATAATATATATTAATTTTATCATATTCCCATGAGGCTATTAGGTCCTTGTGGATAAAAATTTAAAAATCTACAGCAATCCTTCTGGATATAATGTTATAAGCCCACAAAACTGAGACATATTTGCACACACCAGCAACAGAAAGAATCCTGGTGTCTGCAGGGCAATCGAAGGCCACCTGACTATTAACACATTGGCTTTTCACACTAAGATCATAGGTTTAAACTACTGATAAAACTAATGAGATCATGTGTAATGGTTTGTGAAACAGGAAAAAAGATTTCAAAAGCTATTGAAGATAATTAGGTTAATTTCAAAGCAAAGGAACAAAGGTCCTCACAAACGTGTATGAAAACAAACACAATAATAAAAGTCACTGAAGAAAAATGAAAAGCTAGGTTGCAGTTAAAATTTCACAACATTCTTCACTAAGATACACTTAATTTCATTTTATCTTTGTTTTTACCTCAAATTAGTCTCAAGGACAAGAAAACCTGTATGGATGATCCTTGAAGTAGAATTGCAAATATCTAATCTATTTGAGGGTAAAATTTAGCTTTAAAATAAAAGCATATTAGAAGCCTACTGAGAGGAGTTGAGTGTCTGTGGAGCAATACCGAACATGGTAAAGAGGCTGAGCTGGCTGTCAGGGGTGTTCTGAATTTCTGTCATGTCTCTTCCTGGTACCGCTATGTGACATTGGCAGATAGTTTAAGGTCTCTGAACCTCATGCTCTGCTCACGTAAACTGGAGATAGTTATAATACCCATATGAATATAAATTGAGGTAAAGGCAAGGCACTTCAAAAGTGTGGCATAGAACTAGCACTTAACCAATGGGGGCAACTCTATATCAAGTGGACTTATAATAAATGAAAATGCATCCAGTGAATTGTTACATTTTATTATTTAAATTTCCGTCAGAAAGATTGCCCTTGGTTTAGGCAGGATTTCATTTCTCTGACAGGTTTTCCACCAAAGGACTTTTTTTTTTTTTTTTTTTGGTGGCGGAGGGTACTGAGGATTGAACTCAGGGGCATTCAAACACTGAGCCGCATCCCCAGCCATATTTTGTATTTTATTTAGAGACAGGGTCTCACTGAGTTGCTTAACGCTTCGCTTTTGCTGAGGCTGGCTTTGAACTTGGGGTCCTCCTGCTTCAGCCTCCCAAGCCACTGGGATTACAGGTATATGCTACCGTGCATTGCTTCCACCAAGAGACCTTTAAATCAATTGAAAAGTAGAATTGAACTAGAGAGGAGATTGTCTCTGAACAAGTTAATCCAAGTCTGATGAGACCTTCAAGGCAGCATCGACTACCTGCTGCTGGCCAGGTATGCCTTAAGGCCCCCAGTACTTCCTCATGTCCTGCTGGAAAGGGGCTAGAGTTTTTCAGAAAAATCAGTGCTGTGGCAAAGAGAGACACGATTTACAGGCTTTGGCCCTTTGCTACGGTTCCAGGAGCTGTTATTAATAGATTCAGACGACTTTTCTGTTGTCCCCACAGCACGTGAGCCAACATGTACACAGAGAATAAGACAGAAATGTCTAAGACGGGCCCTCAAACCCAAGGAGTAGTTCTTATAGGAAAGTAGAGTTCTGAGTTCTACAGTCCTTACTGTGGTGCCAAGTGAAATCAGCACTGCCATTCTTATTTTATAGACAGAAAACCCAAGGCACCAGGGGATTAAATAATTTGTATTGGAACAAGATTTTACTAACTCCATAGAAAGTTGAGCTAAAACTTAAACATGGATAAACCACATCCTTTATTTAAACAATATTTTACAGTCTATGATGAAAGAATACTTAGAGATGGAATTTCCAGATTGACTGTTCATGAATTCACAGAAAAATTATGCAACTTTCCATTCATTCAGCAAACATTTATTCAGTACATACCAAGTGCTAGTCACTGTGATAGGTCCTGGAGATACAAGGTTGTTGAAGACTAGTGCCTGTCCTCAGGGAAATGAGGGGAAACACAGGTAAAGAATAATAATTTTTAAAACAAAGTATAGATTCTGTAACAGTGGCAAAAAAATATGTACTTGGTAAAGTTGGGGCCCAGAGAGGAGTCAAGTCCTGAAAGATCACTCTGTTTGTTTTGCCCTGAGTAGGCTTGGCAACGGAAAGAATGCTACTGAATGCTAAGGGTTGCAATCCTTGCCAACTTTAAACTCATAAATAGGCGAACATGATATATGTCTAAGTGCTAAAAGGCATGAGTGCATGTGAGCATAGAATGTTATCTTTTGTGTTTAGTATCTGAAATGAGATTGCAATTATTTTCCAAATCCTACATAAAAAAATGGAATTTGGAGTCTCCTACAATTTGACCTTTGAATAATAATTCCATGCTGATAGCTATCTGGCCAAAGGGGAGGGTCTGAAATCAACCCAGAGGTTTGATGGCTGGGAGGAGAGTAGTCTTGCCAAAATTAGACTCAGCTTTCAACCCACGTGTGCACTTTTTGCTTGAAGCATTCCCTTGTGTTGACTTTGAACATCCATTTGCCTGGGTTTCCTCCTAACCTACTGGTGCTCCTCAGCAGATTCCTCATCCTCTCCCTGCAATCTCCAGTTTTCAGGGGCCCCTACATTTCAGTCACAATACTCTTTCCCTAGGTAATTGCATATTCTGCCGTAACTTCTATCACAACAGAAATGTCATTCAGTTTTGCTCTTACATAGAAACTGTAACATTCAGATACATACATCCAACTCCACACAGGATTTCTTACCCAGAGAGGTCTTAAGTTTCTTCAACAAAGGCCTCATAGGTTGCAACTCAGGGAATTCCCCTCTACACTCCCTACCTGTCAATTTGTCTTCTACTTTGGCAACTGTTGTCTGCCTAGTTCAGGGATTCTCTGACCTGAGCCCTCATTTGAAGAACTTCTAGAACACACTCGTGCCTGGGCTGCCTGCTTAAGCAACTAAATCAGAAACTCAGGTGAGGGTCTCCAAGTAAGTTTAATGTGCATCCTGGTCAAGAATCATGGAACATGTTTAATTTGGATTGGATGAGTCATCTTGATCTTTTCCTTTTCATTATTCTTTCAGATGTAGCCACTTGATGTTTTATCTACTAAATAGCTTTTGACTTTACCTACTCTTTTTCATCATCAAAGCCACCACCCTAAACCAAGATAGCATCTTCTTTTGCTTGGAAAAAAAAAATCTTTTAAGTGTTCTCATTTCCTTTCACACCCATATTATTACCCACAATGCAGCCAGGGCAATTTAAGCTTCAAAAACTGCACCAGCTTTTTCACTGCTCTTAGAATAAGCCACAGATTCTTATGATCTATCAAAAGGTGGGTACAGGACTATAACTCCTTTGCTTTGGTCTAACCGGCAAACGTAACCTAGCTCCTCTATTTAGAAAACACATCTTCCTGACCCCTGACACACTGGGTGGGCATATATGTAGTCAGATCTCCTGGGAGTGAGCATGGTGATCCAAGCCTTTCAGGTTAACAATGGTCTTCTCGCCTTACAGTTTGGGGGCTAGTATAGAAGCAGCCTTGCCTCTGGGTTCAAAGTGAAAGGGGAAAAAAGAGACTCTTGGCAACCATCTTCCTTCATCCAGCTCACAAGGTCCAATCTGTTGTTCCTGGCAACAGTTGGAAGCCTCTCAATGATTAATAAATTGTTCAAGTAATATTTTGTCTACTTCCTTTCTTTCCTGTTCAATGGTTAGTTCCATCATGCTTTGTTCACTGAAGAATCTTTCTAGCACATAGAAAGACATCATTCTTTGATAGACGAATGAAAAAATTAATGGATGAATCACAGTCTTCGAGACATCTACTGCAAAAAAATTCAGAAAAAGAAAACAAATATCTATGGAAGGTTTACATATCTGGTTTATCAAATTTCATTGTACTGTCTTCACAAAAGTGTCCTGAAATGAAGAATGCAGATGAGAGAATGCAGATAAGAGAATGCATGGCCACTGTCCCTGGCCTTCTCCCACCAGAAGATGCTTCCCTGGCAGTTTTAGGCTTCTTTTCCTAATAAAGTAAGATTCCTGTCCCCAAGCACTGCAGAAAGTCATTGAAGCCTGCTTTATTTTATAATCTGACTTTAGAATGGAAGGGGAGAGTATGTTCATAAACTCCTTAGAACAGAGTTGTATTGAAAATGACTATGAGACATATCCATAAAATAAGCAGCTAAGGAATGATAAAAGAGGTAGGAGAGTTATAGAAATGCATTTGACAGGAAAATGTTGTGCAATATGGGAATGAATTCACTCCTTAATAATCTAATCAAAATTTCTTTAATTAATTTAATCTTCTATGGTTTTTTATTTATAATTTAATGAATTCATTAGTGTTCTAAATGTTTGGAAGTGGTCATTTGATTCCAGAGTATATTTGAAACTATATTTGATACATTTAGAAATATTTTGGAAATCTACCAAGGGAAGTTTTTTTTTTTTTTTTTTTTTTTAATCAGAACTACCGTGTTTGTAGGACACACATTATATAATGGTACTACAAACAACATGTTTTCATAAAGTTACATATTTTATGAACAAAGCATATATGCAATAGGTACCATACATCCAACTACATGGACATATTGAAAAATATTTACATTTATAGCTGATTTAAAATAGAATACTGACAGCAACAATAACATAAAACTTATACCATTATAACAAATGTATTGACTGGTTATTAAGTCATTAATACTCATTGAGAGTATTTAGGATTGGTCACTGTGCAAGCAAACTTGAGATGCCCTGAAATTGTACATTGCAGATATGAAAGAAACCTGGTAAAAGTTTCTCCATGTTTCATAATAGTCCTAAGAACAGATATGTATTGTTGGTAACAAATTGTGTTGCTAAAAGCCACCTTTTAAAACTAAAAATCAACTTTTTCAACTATCCAATTAAAAACAAAAATTTCTAAATAATGTTATAAAAAAGAATTATCTTTCTTTCCTAAGGACTGATATTACAAAAGCATTGGCCTATGAAGAAATGATCAGGATTATATAGTCAAAAAAGGCTGGAAAAAATTTTCAGGAATATGTTTGACAGTTAACTATTATTTTTCTGTTTTTTTTTTTTAAATGTTGATGCTTTTGTAGTTTTTAAAAATTTGTGATTTGTTGTATATTTTTCTTGTTCTAAATAAAAGCTTATTTATGTAGTATTTTTTCCTTTTCTTTTGGATGTAACTCACTCTTTTTCTTTCAGAGGTAGAAACTCCATCCCCCAGGACCTGAATCCAACTCTGGTAAGGATATCTTCCTTATGTTTTTAAAAACATGGTGATTTTACATGTTGACAAGGTGGTTTGACATCAAATAGCTGTATCAAAGTATTAGGTCAAAACGCCCTGCTTTGAACCAGCCCATCCCAGGGGTGAGGCCAGGACTCTGCTGGCTCAAGCCTCGTGCTCACAAATTAAGCCTTTGACTTTATCTCCAAGAGAGGTTATTGCTGCAGTTACCAGGATACAGAGCTGAAATCCACCACATGCCTTTCTATGTGTGCCCTATTATCATGCCACCTGCCCTGGATGCATTTTAAATTGGCATTAAAAAAAAATTACCTTATGGCTAGCGCAGTTATAGTGCATTGGCTCCCCCCCCCCCCACCTCCCGTTACAGGCATTGCTTTGCTAAATGCAAACATTTAAGAGTGGTCCAGTTTTAATCAGAGGTTCTGCGGTTCCGCCCTGCCTCTATTCTTGGTCCCTGGGCTGTGAAATCCATGCTGGACTTGTTTCTTTCCTCTTTCCTTTTCCCTGGGTGCTCAGCACAGAGCAGGTCCTTGAAGGTTAGTTTTTTGCTTCTCTATTTCCTTTGCTCTTTTCATTAGGGCACATTTTTTTTTTCTCTCTTCCCTGTCTGTCAGGTATGAGGAAACTTACATAACGAAATCGCACCTAACACATTCCAATGGTATTAGCAAATGGCTTCCTTTATTAAGCTGTCTGGTGTGACAGAGTCCAGGTTATGGTCTGTCTGCAACATAGCACCTAGGAACTGTCTTTACACCTGGCGTCATTTCTCATTGTTTCACACAGGACCACGGTGAACACCACCACTAGTGAACTAAATGGAAGGTATTTCTCAAGATGAAGATTGGGGCTTAACTGACAGAAAAGATTCTTAAACTGTAGTCCTTACCGTGTGGACAGAGTAATAGTAAAAACAATAACTCTAAATTGTAAACATTTTATGACGTATAGTGTCCTTCCACATTGTCACCTCATGAAATCCTTTTAACAACTTTGAAGGGTGGATGTAACCTTTATCCCAATTTTAGAGAGAACAATGCTGTACGAGGGATTAGGTGACTGACCCCAAATACCTTAGCCAAGATGTGGAGAAGCCAGAACTTAGACGCATGATTGTATGACTTCTAGACCCCTTTATTTTCATGGCATTTTTATTATTGTTATTCAAGAACACTAACTACATTTTCAACAGCCCCTGCCCCTTTCTTTAACTCTACTAAGATGAAGCCATTCTGGAAAAGCACTTGGCCATATGGTAATGAGCAAGAGGTGCGTCTTGCTCTGGAAAAGTTTACAGTCCAAGGACACATCTAGCCACGTAAACAACTGGCCATAATATATTACATGCAGGGCTCTCAGAGGCACAGATAAGATACCGTGGAACCAACAAGCAGAAGAAATGACCAGAGAAGAAAACAAATGTAGTCTTTCCCTACATAAGCTGTCAGAGAAATGCTGTTCTCACGTCCAATTCTTAGCTTACATGCTTTAAATGCTGCAGTAGTTAATACAGTTACTTAGAATGATTATAAATCAACTTCTACTGCATCTTGGAGTCACTCCCAAGTTGACAAAGCAAATACATTAAAGAGTTGAGAGGAATATAGCAAAATTTCCCTACACTATAAATGTTTTTCCATTTTTCATCCTAGTTATCTGACTTGACTTATGCTTTCTCTCTAATTTTAACAACTTTTTCTTTGCAATTTCTGTTGTAATTAAGTCCTTGTTCTGTAGATCTAAACAAGGCATTCTATGCCACCCAGGGACAGTCATGGCTTGAATCAGACTCCAGGTTAGAACTGATTAACCAGATAAGTGGCTTTCACCTCTTCTCTCTCTCTCTCTCTGTTTAATTATTTTATTTGTGTGGCACCCAAAGAAATACATGGAATTATATAATCTGTGAATGGTTGTTCATGAAGAAAATTGAAAGCTGATACTACTGAGTCACATAGAATAATGAAACCTATTTACGGGTAAAGAGAATATTTCTGTGAGACTACTTCGGGGGGTTAATTTTTTGTATTAAAAAGGAATTATATGCTTAAATTGTTTTTGCTTTTGTCTGTCAGCATGGTGCCTTGATTACAAGTGCATTCTAGCATTAAGAATTTTGTGTTGGCTAGTTTCCCAACTTTCCTATAATACATGTGGAAATATGATGTTTGTTGGTAATGATAATTTCAGATAGATTTCTAAGTTTGTCCATTAAGCAGCAGACTATATTAACTGCCTAATTTAAATTTTGAGACAAAATCCCAGATTTTAAAGCCTCTTCCTGCTGAATATTGTTCCAAACATGCCCCACATAGAAGTGCTTTGTTCCTTTCTAATCCTACTCCAGGCTCCTTGCCTCTTTTTAAAATTAGCTCCTTCTCACTCCCTCTCCCTTTAGATGAGGGACACATTTATTTGCTAAGGCTCTCTTCTCGTTCTTAATTTTTTTTCTATTGTTCAGAGAGTGAAGGTCTACATTCCAAGTTCATTTTCTTCTGATGAATCTCACCCTTATTGTTTTAAGCTTTATTTAAATTTTTTAAATTTTTAAAAAAATTTTTTGGACCTCTTTCTCTCTCAATACAATTTGTCCTGCTCGTGGATTAAGGACCAATCTTCCTTCTTACACTCCAATTCTTTTCTACTTATGCACCATTCTCACAAAATCAGTTCTCTTTAAATGTAAGTTGGTGACAAGATTGAAGTTTTGAGCTATACATGACTCTCAGTTAATCGGGATTTTTTTTTTTTTTTCCTAAATGACTAAAACCCTAACGTAAACAGGCTTAGGGGAAATGAAATCATTGACTTACATCACCTGAAAAATCTAAGGATGGAACTTTTGGCATGCAAAGATCTGAAGGTGCAAATTATATACCAACTTCTTCTGTGAAATGAGCACTGGCAAACCTAGCAAATCCAATGCCAAGGAGTAGGAGACCTTTGCTTGCTTGATATTTTAATGCAGACTCTCAGATCTGCAATGATTGGACCAATTCAGATCACTTTGTATCCCTGAGCCAACAAGACTATCACCAGAGGTGTGGAATGTGCCAATTGCAAAAGCCTCAGTGATATGTTCATTTTTGGAGTCTGCAAATGTGCATCAGCCCTCTTGGAACCACAAGAACTTAGGTGGCAGGGAGCAGTATCCTCATGAAAATCAAGGTGCTGGTGCAGAAGAGGGGGAATAGATGCTGGCCAGGTAAACACATCAGGTGTTTATTATAATTTTCTTCCCAAACAGACTGAACCTTTCTGAGCCCTGTTTCCTGTACTTGGATTGTGAACTATGTCCACCTCTATCAAGAATACTATGTAACCATGGCATTTATAGTTAATATTAATAGTAAATCTTGAACAGTGGTTTAATTTCCCTTTTAGAAATATGGTAGAAAATAAATGTCTGCTATTTCTCTCCCTGGTTACTAATGATAGCTTGCACAATAAGGAAGGTCCTTGGCAGAATATGTGATAGGACTCCATTGTTGATCCCATGTCCCTGATTCCTGTGTGTCCCCTCTGGTCTCAGAACTTGGCTTCATTTCAAGGCTTTCCTGGTGCTGTCCTGGCTTATCTGTCTCAAGTGGGAGGCATGCTGGGTACCACACCGATTGGATTCTTGCCTTTGGACTGTAACACAATTTGTTTCTTAATATGTGTTGTGTGACTTACTAGCAGGATCGCTTGGTCAAGGATGCTTAACTTCACCAACCTCAAGCTAACATCCTACCAAATTCCCATTTCCTAGGGTGGTTACAAGGGTGTTTAGAATTCATGTGAACATGTCTTGGCATATAAACTGTAGTCAGTAAATGGACATGATCATTGGGATCACATCCTTGGCTGACTAGCCTCCTGCTTGGGCTTTTAGAATTCTCTCTCATTTCCTCATCACATCTCCTTTATCTATTCTTGCTTGGTGAGTTCTTTATGAATTTATTATTATACTTTTTATTGCATTTATTGAGTACACTGTATCTCTAAGCATCTTAGATTATTCATATGGTCCCCACAACAAGAACATAGGTAGGTACTTCTTATCTGATGGAGAAACTGAGGCTTAGAAAGTGTGTACAGAAAAAGGGCAACAACTTATCACAAAGTTGTGGAGACAGGACTGGCACTCCAGTCAGGAATTAATCTGACCCCCTTTTTCTTGTTGCACAAGTCATTTGGAAACTTTAGTGTGCATAAAAATACCTTCAGTGTATTCAAGATACAGACTTCTGACTTGGGAAGGCCAGAACAAGACCTCAAAGTGTTCCTCCGTGGTGGCCGGCACACCTCAGGTCCTAGGTGGACTGTAGATGCCTGGACTCCCTTTCTGTGGTTTCCACCTTCCCACTTCTCCCACAGAAAGATGGAAATGCCCTGCTGCCCGCCGGTCCTGCATCTGCCCTGCTGCCAGGCACCTGGTTGCTCTCTCCTAAACTTCCTGCTTTTTCAAACAATTCTGTAATCCTTTGAGCACCCCCAAGGGTCCTAATGTGATCATCCTTTGGGTCCTTAGCACTTGAACATATGTCAAGCGCAGATTTTAGACTTGTTCACATTAGTATATGTGCACTGTAGACACAACAGGAACTCAGTTTACCAGTTACTTTTGTATTGTGTAAATACCCATTTAGTTCTCTTCAATGTATAGGTTTGGTTTTCTTCAATGAGGTTGTAGATGCTTGAGAAGAGTGACTGGTCTTCCATTTTCTCTGTATTACCCAAAAACTCGCCATGATTTGTAGATGCTCAGCAAGTTTGATACATGTTCATTAATTAGTCAAAGTTTACCACTATTCTTTCATAGACTATGGGATTTAGTAACTGAAAATCTTTTGAACACTTACGCTTGTTTTTCCACCTTAAATATTCAGAGCGCTGGAAACAAAAAATAACACAATGTAGCCACAGAGGTAAAATATTTAACTACTCAACATTCTTTGTTTTGCATAAAGAAATGTTTAACCAAGATTTCTCAGGTTATAGTCAGGTGGTCAAACCTTTAAAAACAAATGTGCACACACAAATAGACAGGCACAATTTACCTCAAAATGCAACTGCTTGTGGATTAGGTCTTTACTTCTAATGCTTTCTAGGAGTTTTTTTTCTAAAGCTTGTACCAGCTTGGACAAATGCTCTGTCCTTGGGCACATAAGTCATTACCAGAGATGATTTTTGAGATCCCCAATGTTCTGTCCTAGCATAAGTAGCTAGAGGTTGGAATTATAAAATAACATACTTGCCTTCAAGGAGTTTACAATCTAATCAAAGTGACAGAAAATGTGGGCAAAAGGTAATTGGGAGTAAACAGTTCTTTGTGCTCAGGATTTCCAAGATGTTAAGGATTATCTAGTTTAAATCGCACAATTTTCAAATAAAGAGATTGGAAGAAGAATGAGAGATAAATTGTTGTGGTCAAGGTCATAGAGAAAAGGGTAAAGGCATAGCCTGAACTTGATCTCTGATCCCTTTTATCCTATGTATGGAGATTTTCTAAACCACGATAAAACTTAAACTCAAAAGAAAGTTTGCATTTTGCCAGAAGGTTAGCCACCTAATGGGGATGCCCAGAACCAGAAGACTTGCCAGATGAGAGTCATTAGTTACACCAATGAGTGAACACCATGCAATTGTAGCCAGGAAGCTCACTCTCATGAGGGTGAGTTGTGGGAATCACACAATTTCAGGTGGTAGGCAGAGTGGTGGTGGTCTAGTACTGGCCAGCAAAAATATAATTCAAGCCACAAATTCCAGACACGTATGTAATTTCAAAATTCCTAGTAGACACAAAAAAGTAAATAGACACAGGTGATATTAATTTTAATAATACATTTTATTTAATCCAATATCTCCAGTGTATTATTTCAACATGTAATTTATATGAATGAAAAAGATATTTCATTTTTGCTTTTGTGAACTAAGTCTTTGAAATCCAATGTATGCTTTATACTGATAGCAGGAATGTTTAATAGCTGCAAGTGGCTTCTGCACCAGACTGCCCATATATAGAGATTCTCATCAATGAGTCAGATTGAGAGAAGAGCATTAATGTGGTCTGAGAATTTCTGAGAGAATGCTTCTTTAGGAAAGGGTTTAGGTTTTATGTAGGTTTGCACATAGGATCTGGTCAGAATGCAAATTCTGACTCCCTAGGTCTGGGGTCAGTGTAGGATTCTTTCTTTCTTTCCTTCCTTCCCTCTTTCTTTCTTTCTTTCTTTCTTTTTCTTTCTTTCTTTCTTTCTTTCTTTCTTTCTTTCTCTCTCTCTCTCTTTCTTTCTTTCTCTTCTCTGTCTCTGTCTCTCTCTTTCTTTCTTTCTTTCTTTCTGTCTTGCCTTCTTTCTTTCTTTCTTGTATAGGGGATTGAACCTAGGGGTACTCAACTACTGAGCCACACCCTCAGCCCATTTTTGTATTTTATTTAGAGACTGGGTCTCACTGAGTTTCTCAGGCCTTCACTAAATTGCTGAGGTTGGATTTGAACTAGTGATCCTCCTGTCTCAACCTCCCGAGCCGCTGGGATTACAGATGTGCGCCACCATACTTGGCAGGATTCTGCATTTCTGACCAGCTTTCACATGATGCTGTTCCTGCTGGTTGGCCACCTACACTTCGAGTAGTCAGGTTAGTCTTGGACATCAGCCATGGTGAGCTTGGGGAGATAAAAACAAATAAGGAAGTTCTAAATAGGCAATCAGCATTTTATCAGTAGTGGGAAATGTTTCTTCTCACTGAGTTCCATGATCCATGGAATAGGAACTTGCTCCAATCCTGTCCTCTTACACAGGTAAAGGATGTTTTGTCCATCCTCAGCGCCCTTCACCCATCCCTCCTCATAGGACAGAGCAGTGATGCATCTGACTGGAGAGACTGGGCAGTGGTCTCAGTCCATGAGTTGCCAGACTTCTCCTTGCCTCCCTTGACCCCTTAGAGCCAACTGTCCTCCTACCCAAGCATCTTCTTCTCTCTGTTCCATTTCCCCAAGGAATCATCTCAGTGACAGTGCAGGTCCTAGATTCAGAGATTTTTACACAATGGACATGCCACCTCATCAGTCAAGAAAGGGAGAACTGTCTGATAATTGGTTATAGATGGAAAACCTCAATGTGGTTGTTTATAAAATTAAGTTTTAGAAGAACGTATGGAAAACTATCCTGAGAACTTTTCTCCTTCTTCTTCTTCTTCTTCTTCTTCTTCTTCTTCTTCTTCTTCTTCTTCTTCTTCTTCTTCTTTGTCTTGTGGATTGAACCCAGAGCTTTGTACATGAGCATTCTACCACTGAGCTACACCTCTAGCCCTTCTTTTTATTTTATTTTGAGATAGGGTCTCACTAAGTTTCTTAGGCTGGTTTTGAACTTGTGATCCTTCTGCTTCAGATTCCTGAGTTGCTGGAATTATAGGCCTGTGCCACCATGCTAATTTAAACAGGTGTGTGTGTGTGTGTGTGTGTGTGTGTGTGTGTGTGTGTGTGTGTGCATGTGTGGAGTTGGAACCCCAGGGCCTTAGGCACATAGGTAAATATTCTGCCACTGAGCTGCACTTCCAGCCCTGACTTCTTAAATGACAAAATGACCTCAAAATCATAAAGGAAATGCTGATTAATTTGATTACATTAAAATTAAAAACACCAACAGACAGCAGGAGAAAGATAAAATGACAAGCTATAGACATCTGGAATGTGTGGCTTCTCAGGTTACCAGGCCTTGCACTGCAACACCCAGTGCCATATTTCAAAGGGCCAGCCTGTGCCTAGCTTGCCTCATCTCTGCTCAAATTTCACTGGTCACAATTCCAGTTAGATGGCCCATACTGCAAGGGAACCTGGAGAATGTAGTCTTTATATGTTTCCCAGAAACGGGAGCTTTGTGGTGAATACGTAGTATTGTCTCTCTTATCTTAATTATACTAAGGGTCTTCTCTCTCTCTTTTTGTTTCTACGAAATTCTGTAATAGCACACACATCATTCTCACATAGAATTGCAATGAACATATGGTTGTATGTTCATTGAACTCAATATACTTTTCCAGTTTTACTTTTTCAGTAGACCATTATTTTCCTCCTTTCCCTTAAGTGCTGTAACCCATGTTAATGATTTATTAAGCATCTTTCCATATTTTCCCCCATGCAAACATAATTCTATTCATCTATGTATGTGTGCATGTAAGAATGTATTTTTCTATCTAGATATAGGAATTTTTTTTCCAGTTCCATAGGAAACCTATGAATGATTGAATAAATATAAGTGGCACTAATGTCTATGCATCAGAAAGGCAATATTTCTTATGCATAAATACATATGGGCACAATATAAATTGAAACAATTTATAAAAAATTTAGAAAAAATTTAGAGTGGGCTAGTTGAATAAACTTCAGTTTATTTGTAATATGCAGTGAGGGCTGTGTGCACTAAATTATATATTATCTGGATGCATAAAAATGACATCACATATTACATCTGTTGTTTGCATACTTGCAGCAAAAATATTATTATAGGGTACTTTGGTGTCTAGTAACAGAACAACTTTAAAGCAGAAAAAAAGAGAAAAATTAGGGCTAACTAGAACTGATAAAATACTACCATAGTTCAATTAATTATTCATTTACACTGCCTCCTGCATGCCAGCCTCCAACTCTCAAATCTGTTTCGTTACAGTCCATGGAATGTAGTTGTTGCAAACTCTAGGCAGCCATGCTAACAGTTTGGGTTCACTTGTTAATAGCTCTGGGACTGGCATTACTAAACCTATTGTTATTTATATATTTATCAGAAAGAAATTTTCAAAGTACTTCAATGAAACTCTTTTTTCTTTATCAAGGTGATTTTTCAGAGTCTGTGATGACTACTCAAGAGATGGTGGTCTGTTTGGGGACAGATGTTATACATGCCAATAAGAGTGATTGATAAGTAAGGGGGCGGTACTTAGAAGATTGCGCACCTTGTTCATGCCTTAAACTTTGCCTTAGTAGGAGAGCTGTCCTTTTGACTTACTGCAACTCCCTTTGCCTTAAGCACTCCCTACAACTGCAGTGCCTGTGGAAGCCACATGTACTCTGTGAACCTGACCCTGTCATTACAGCCACATGGTCCAACTACAGACACCCAGCTCATGCTGGGGCAAATTCTCTTTTCGAAAATTTGAAATTTGGGGTTCAGAGCCAAGGAACCAGTGTCTGGAGGTGGCATTGTAGCAAATAAAGCACAGCTGCTGGAGAGAGCAGCCTTACCATGGGTCGGCAGAACAAGGTGGGCCAGTGTGGAAAGAGGCAGCAAAAGCATGATGATCTCTTTCCATTCCCCATTCCACACTCAGCTGTGTTATTATCCTTGGGGCCTGTGTACCCCTTACAATGAATTTTTCTTTTCTTTTTAAGCTGGTTTGAAATGACTTCTGTTTTTTGCAATCCAAGAGCCTAGGCCCCAAAACTTCAAATATACAATTCTGGAAGAATTCAAATATTTGTGAGTTCAAGAATTAACATAAATGTGGATAAAAGACTTAAAAACTCTTATGTAATTTGGCTTTCCTAGCTGATTACAAAGTTTTAATATTTTGGGGTAGTGTATAACCTATCTGGCAAAATATTTTTTTAAAATAAAACTTCAGGTAAAATTTTAAATGTATACAAAATCAAAATAATATTCTCTAACATACAATTTGGCTCAAGAAAGAGCACATTAATAATCTCTTGAAAAATTCCAGGAGCTTTCTTTAATTTCACCCCTGTCCCTAACCCAGAAATGACCTAGCTAGAGTTTCAAGTACTATGTTAAATAGCAGTGGTGATAGGGGGCATCCCTGTCTTGTTCCAGTTTTTAGAGGGAATGCTTTCAGTTTTTCTCCATTTAAGATAACGTTAGCTTGGGGCTTTGCATGAATAGCTTTTTATGATGTTGAGATAGGTTCCTGTTATTCCTAGTTTTTCTAGTGTTTTGAACATAAAGGGGTGTTGTATTTTGTCGAATGCTTTTTCTGCGTCTATTGAGATGATCATATGATTTTTATCTTTAAGTCTATTGATGTGATGTATTATGTTTATAGATTTCCAAATGTTGAACCCACCTTGCATCCCTGGGATAAACCCCACTTGATCGTGGTACACTATCTTTTTGATATGTTTTTGTATTAGATTTGCCAGAATTTTGTTGAGGATTTTTGCATCTATGTTCATTAAAGATATTGGCCTGAAGTTTTCTTTTTTGGCTGTGTCTTTGCCTGGCTTTGGAATTAATGTAATATTGGCCTCATAGAAAGAGTCTGGGAGAGCTCTCTCTTTTTCTATTTCTTTAAATAAGTTGAAGAGCATTGGTATTAGTTCTTCTTTGAAGGTCTTGTAGAAGTCAGCTGTAAACCCATCAGGACCTGGACTTTTTCTTGTTGGTAGTTTTTTGATGGCGTCTTCTATTTCCTCTATTGAAATTGATCTGTTTAAATTGTGTATACCCTCCCTTTCTAGTTTCGGCAATTCGTATGACTCTAGAAATCTGTCGATGCATTCAGTATTTTCTATTTTATTAGAGTACAAGTTTTCAAAGTAACTTCTAATTATCTTCTGTATATCTGAGGTGTTTGTTGTGATATTTCCTTTTTCATCACAGATATTAGTAATTTGAGTTTTTTCTTTTCTTCTTTTTGTTAGCATCGCTAAGGGTCTGTCAATTTTATTTATTTTTCAAAGAACCAACTTTAAGTTTTGTCAATTCTTTGAATTGTTTCTTTAGTCTCAATTTCATTAATTTCAGCTCTGATTTTAATTATTTCCTGTCTTCTACTGCTCTTGGTGTTGTTTTGTTCCTCTTTTTCTGGCGCTTTGAGGTGTGATGTTAAGTCATTTATTTGTTGTTGTTGTTTTTTTTCTTTTAAGGAATGAACTCAGTGCAATGAATTTTCCTCTTACTACTGCCTTCATAGTGTCCCAGAGATTTCTATACAATATATCTGCATTTTCATTTACCTCTAGGAATTTTTTAATCTCCTCCTTGATGTCTTCTTCAACCCCTTGTTCATTCAGTAGCATGTTGTTTAGCTTCCAGTTGTTGGAGTAGTTTTTTTTGTTTCTTGTTTTGTCGTTGATTTTTAATTTCATCTCATTATGGTCTGATAGAATGCAGGATAGTATCTCTACTTTTTTATATTTGCTGAGATTTGCCTTGTGGCATAATATATGGTCTATTTTGGAGAAGGAGCCATGTGCTGCTGAGAAGAAAGTGTATTTACTCACTGAGGGATGAAATATTCTGTATATGTCCATTAGGTCTGAGTTACTAATTGTTTTAATGAATCCTAAAGTTTCTTTATTTAGCTTTTGTTTGGATGATCTATCCATTGGTGAGAACGGTGTGTTGAAGTCCCCTAGAATAATTGTGTTGTGGTCTATTTGACTCTTGAACTTGAGAAGGGTTTGTTTGATGAATGTAGGTGCCCCATTATTTGGGGCATATAGATTTATAATTGTTATATCTTATTGATGAATGGTTCCTTTAAGTAGTAAGAAATATCCATCTTTGTCCCTTTTGATTAGCTTTGGCTTGAAGTCTACCTTATTTGATATGAGAATGGAAATCCCTGCTTGCTTCCACAGCCCATGTGAGTGATAAGACTTTTCCCATCCTTTCACCTTCAGTCTATTGATGACTTTTTCTATAAGGTGGGTTTCTTGGAGACAGAAAATTGTTGGGTCATTTTTTTTTAATCCAGTCTGACAATCTGTGTCTTTTGAATGGTGAGTTTAGGCCATTAACATTCAGGGTTATTATTGAGATGTGATTTTTATTCCCATCCATTTTTATTTGAATTATGGTCTTTAGCTTGATTTGGTTTCTCTTCTGGTTGGTATTTCCTTTAGTTTAATATCTCCCTTTGTTGATTTTCATTGTTATTTTTTTTTCTTCTTCGTGGAAAATTTTGCCCAGGATGTTCAGAAGTGCTGGCTTTCGAGTTGTGAAATCTTTTAACTTTGTTTGTCATGGAAGGTTTTTATTTCATCTTCAAATCTAACGCTCAGTTTTGCTGGGTATAACATTCTTGGTTGACATCCCTTTTCTTTCAGAGCTTAAAATATGCTATTCCAGTATCTTCTAACTTTTAAATTCTGGGTTGAAAAATCTGAACATAGTCTGATTGGTTTTCCCCTATATGTAATCTGCTTCCTTTCTCTTGTGGCTATTAATATTCTCTCCTTGCTCAGTATATTAGGCATTTTCATTATAATGTGCCTTGGTGTGGATCTGTTGTGATTTTGTATGTTTGGTGTTTGGTAAGCCTTTTGCACTTGGTTTTCCCCATTCATTCTTCAAGTTTGAAAATTTTTCTGTTATTATTTCATTGAATACATTATTCATTCCTTTGGCTTGGAACTCTGCACCTTTCTCCACCCCAATCACTCTTAAATTTGATCTTTTTATGTTATCCCATATTTCTTGAATGTTCTCTTCTTGATTTCTTACAATTTTTTCTGTGTAATCTACATTTTTCTCCAGGATATATATTTTGTCTTCGTTATCTGAGGTCCTTTCTTCCAAGTGGTCTAATCTGTTGGTGATGCTTTCAATTGAACATTTAGTTTGGTTTATTGCTTCTTTCATTTCTAGAATTTCTGTTTTGTTTCTCTTTAGAACCTCTATCTCCCTATTGAAGTAATCTTTTGCTTCCTGTATTTGTTTTTGGAGTTCTTTGTCAAAATGATCTTTAACCACCTGTATTTGCTCCCTTATGTCATTTTTGAGTTCATTCTTAAGTTTCTTTAAACATTTGGAATATGTAATTTCTGAATTCCATCTCTGGCATTTGACCAACTGTGCTTGCCATAGAATCTTCTGAGGAGATATGTTGACTTGTTTGAGTCACTTTCTTCCCTTGTTTCTTCATATTGCTTGTGTGATTTTTCTTCTAGCACTGTAGAACCTCGACTATTTCATTTTTACCTTAAATCCTTATGATGCTCCTGTAGTACAATGCTATCAGATCCCCTTATAAATACTTTACACTTTAAAATCAGACACTTTCTATTTAGATAATCACAGTTTGATCACAATGTACATAGTTAGTTAACTCAGATATTGTCTCCAATTTACTCTGAATGTTTGTGATGGGTTTTATACTTTCAAGTGTTGGACACAGAGGTGATAAGTATAGGAAGAAGGAAGTGAGGGTATTGGGTTGACCTTTCTTAGGAAGTGTGAAAAGAGAATTCTATGAAGTGGTTTAATATCAGCAGACGAGAGAGGAAAGAGAGTGGACGATTTAGTGGAAAGACCGATTTATATATAAGCCAAACTTATGCAACCATTGAGAGAAGAAAAAAAAAAAAAATGATGGAAAAGAAAAAAAGAAAAGAAGGAAAAAGAAAAAAAAGAGATGACAAAGAAGTAGGGATTAGTGTAAAAGAGAGGAAAGAGAAAGTGAGGAAAAAAATAGATAATAAAAATATATATAACACCACTTTGCTATATAATTTAGTTGCCCCAGTTCTAGAAATCCCAATTTCTGTGTATAACTTGTTTTTGCCTCTGTTGAGAATGCAATGGCAGGGTGTAAATAGGAAAGATGAGGGAGGAAGAAAGGAGACAAAAGTGAGAATGAAGGAAAGAAAGAAAGAAAAGAGGAATAGAAGCAAACAAATAAACACACAATCAAACAACAACAAAAGGGGAAAAAAAAGTCAAACCCAGGAACAAATCTCAGGAACAGATCTCAGTCAAACAGTGCCCTGTGAAGTCCTTCTATTTTCCCTTCCAGTTTAAGCCAGTTGTCCCGGATCATGCCCAGGCAGTTACAGAGAACCTGGCAAGCTTGTTGCAGACAGGGACATGTTCTCCTGCTGTCCTGTGCTGGAATCGCGTCTCTGCTGTGGGCTGGCTAGGAAAGTCTGCTGGTGGGGTCCTACCTGAGAAGCTTGCAGGCCGGGGCTCTTTCCGCTGCCATCCTGTGCTGGGATCACCTCTCTGCCCCTTTCTCCCTATAATAAGTAGTTAGGAGTATAGTTTCTAGGCTGTAGTATATGTATATGGTTAAGTTTTCAGACAACACTAGCTATTCTCAAAGTGATTGTATTCTAAGTATATAAAAATTCTCTTTTCTCTATATCCTTGCCAATATTTGGCATTCTCTGACTTTTTATATTGCCAATCTAGTGGACATGAAATTAAAACTTATTTTAACCTAAAAATATTCATTGAGTGCTTAATATGTACTAGAATTAGAGCAGAGAATAAAATAAACAAAACAAATATTTTAAAAACTCCCCCTAAATCTTACCCTCAAAGGAACTTACATTCCAGTTGAGGATACAGAGAGCAAATAAAATGTCTATGAAAGCTCCTGATCCAAGATGGCGGATTAGAGGAAGCCGCACTTCAGGACAGCTCCATGGAAAGAATCCAACAAAGCAGATAAATTGCCTTTCATCATATATATATAGGCTGAAAATACCGATCTCCTGGATGGTTTGATTACCACTACCAGAGAGAGAGAGAGACAAGCTGTCTGCAGCGGCTGGAGCCGCGAGGCTCCTGCAAAACCGCCTGGGTGGTGCACAGGCCGCGCGAACCGAACTCACAGCACACCAGCGTGAAACCGGTGATAGAAACCAGCGATAACAGCTGGCGGGATTGGTGCTGGGGAGCCACGGGAGACCGCGGGTCCACACACCAGTTCGAATCCACACTCCGCCTGACGCGACCCTCGGTACTGGGGCCCCGGACAGAGCGGCGCAGAGATCTGCGATCAGCAAGCGGGGGCAGAGTGGAGCGGGCCACGGTCTGGAGCAGTGCTGTCTGCACCACAGTCACAGGTGTGGCTTCCTGGTGCGATCGGCGAGGATACGGGAGTCTGTGGAGCTGCTGTTGACTGGAGGGAGAGCACCGCCATCTTTGAAAGCTGCAGGGGCTGGTCCTGACGGAGGGGAGGAGATGGAGAGCGACGGCCGCATCCATCCAGGGACTCTCCAGCTCTCTGGAGACAACGCACAATTGGGTGAGACTTGGGTGGTCAGCAGGGGAAGGCGTTTCTGAGGCTAGCACAGCGGCCACAAGAGGCTGCAGCTGTGGGTGGGCTTGGGGAGGGGGTGCCTTCTGGAAGGTCCCCTTCCCGGTGCCATTCATCTGCTGACACACGCAGTCCCCCTGGGCCACTCCTTCACTGATCCGTGCAGCCACTGGCCTAAGATGCAGCCTTGATTTCACTAACAGAATCACAGACTGTGATCCAATAGCAATTGGTTTGAACTGGAAAGGAAAAAAAGAGGGGGGCTTCCCAGGGCCCGTTTTGTCTGAGACTTGGGGTTTGACTTTTTTTTTTTTTTTTTTTTTTTTCTTTTCTTTTTATTGGTCTGCTTGATTTTTTGGATTGCAGGGAGGGGTTTTTTGTTTGTTTGTT
Organism: Tamias sibiricus; assembly: GCA_025594165.1. Lineage (NCBI taxonomy): Eukaryota > Metazoa > Chordata > Mammalia > Rodentia > Sciuridae > Tamias > Tamias sibiricus. The sequence continues at coordinate 54,838,333 of CM046659.1, forward strand.
TGTTTGTTTATTTTTCCTTTCCTTTTTTTGGCTTTGTTTTGTTCTGCTTTTTTTTTTTTCCTTCCGCATTGATTGTTAGTGTGTTTGTTTGCTTCCGCTCCTTTTTTCTTTCATTCTTTTCCTCCTTCTCACTCTTGTATCTTTTCTTCCTCCTTCATCTTTCATGTTTACATTCTGCCAGTGCATACTAAACAGAGGCAAAAACAAGTTATACGCAAAACTTGGGATTTCTAGAACTGGCGCAATTGAACTGGGTAGCAAAGTGGTGTTATATATAGTTTACTCTCTATTTCCTTGATTCTCTCTCTCCTCTCTCTTACACCAATTCCTACTCTTTTATCATTTTTTTTCTTTTCCAACTTACTATATATATAAATTGATCTTTTTACCTAATTGTCAACCCCATTCTCTTTCTTCCATCGTCTACTGATACTAAACCACTTCCACTAAACCATTTCAATAGATATCTCTTTTCATACTTTCCAAGAAAGAACAATTCAAGACACTTCCTTCTTCCTAAACATAACACCTCTGTATCCAATACTTGAAGCTATAAAACCCTATCAGAAGCGTACAGAGTAAATTGGAAATAATATCTGGGTTAACAAAATCTGTACATTGTGATCAAACTTGGATTTTCTGAATAGAAAGTGTTAGGTTTTAAAAGTGTAAAGGAATTATAAGGTGATCTGATAGCATTGTACTACAGGAACAACATAAGGTTCTAAGGTAAAATCGAAACAGTCAAGGTCCCACAGTGCAGGAAGAATAGACACACAAGCAACATGAAAAAAACAAGGAAAGAAAATGACACAAACAAATCAAGATACCTCATCGGTAGATGTCATGGCAAGCACAGTTGGTCAAATGCCAGAGATGGAATTTAGAAATTACATATGCCAAATGTTTATGGAACTTAAGAATGAACTGAAAAATGAGATGAGGGAGCAGGTACAGGAGGCAAAAGATCATTTTGACAAAGAACTCCAAAAGCAAATACAGGAAGTAAAAGATTACTTCAATAGGGAAATAGAGGCTCTAAAGAGAATCCAAACAGAAATTCCAGAAATGAAAGAAGCAATAAACCAAAATAAAAGCTCAATTGAAAACATCTCCAACAGAATGGACCACTTGGAAGAAAGAACCTCAGACAATGAAGACAAAATATATGTCCTAGAGAAGAATTTAAACCATACAGCAAAACTTGTTAGTAATCAAGAACATAACATCCAAGAATTATGGGACAGCATAAAAAGACCAAACTTAAGAGTGATCGGCGTAGAGGAAGGGGCAGAGTTTCAAGCCAAAGGAATGAGTAATCTATTTAATGAAATAATTACAGAAAATTTTCCAAGCTTGAGGAATGAAATGGAAAACCAAGTTCAAGAGGCATACCGAACACCAAACAAACAAAATCTCAACAGATCCACACCTAGACACATTATAATGAAAATGCCTAATACACTGAGCAAGGAGAGAATACTAAAAGCCACAAGACAAAGGAAGCAAATTACATATAGGGGGAAACCAATCAGACTATGTTCAGATTTTTCAACCCAGACCTTAAAAGCAAGAAGATCCTGGATAGCATATTTCAAGCTCTGAAAGAAAAGGGATGTCAACCAAGAATCTTATATCCAGCAAAATTAAGCTTTAGATTCAAAAATGAAATAAAAACCTTCCACGACAAGCAAAAGTTAAAAGATTTCACAACTCAACAGCCAACACTTCAGAGCATCCTGGGCAACATTTTTCATGAAGAAGAAGAGAAAGATGATAACGAAAATCACCAAAGGGAGATATTAAACTAAAGGAAATACCAACCAGAAGAGAAACCAAATCAAGCTAAAGACCATAATTCAAATAAAAATGGATGGGAATAAAAATCACATCTCAATAATAACCCTGAATGTTAATGGCCTAAACTCGCCAATCAAAAGACACAGATTATCAGAATGGATTAAAAGAAATGACCCAACAATTTGCTGTCTCCAAGAAACACACCTCATAGAAAAAGACATCAACAGACTGAAAGTGAAAGGCTGGGAAAAGTCTTATCACTCACATGGCCGGCGGAAGCAAGCAGGGGTTTCCATTCTCATATCAAATAAGGTAGACTTCAAACCAAAACTAATCAAGAGGGACAAAGATGGATATTTCTTATTACTTAAGGGAACCATCCATCAACAGGATATAACAATCATAAATCTGTATGCCCCAAATAATGGAGCACCTACATTCATCAAACAAACGCTTCTTAAGTTCAAGAGTAAAATAGACCACAACACAGTTATTCTAGGGGACTTCAACACACCTCTCTCACCAATGGATAGATCATCCAAACAAAAGCTAAACAAAGAAACTTTAAGCCTCCTCAAAACAATTAACAATTTAGACCTAACGGACATATATAGAATATTTCATCCCTCAGTAAACGAATACACATTTTTCTCAGCAGCACATGGCTCCTTCTCCAAAATAGACCATATATTATGTCACAAGGCAACTCTCAGCAAATATAAAAAAATAGAGATACTACCCTGCATGCTATCGGACCATAAAGGGATGAAATTGGAAATCAACGACAAAACAAGGAATAAGAAAAACTACTCCATCAACTGGAAGCTAAACAACATGCTACTGAATGAACAAGGGGTTGAAGAAGACATCAAAGAGGAGATCAAAAAATTCCTAGAGGTAAATGAGAACACAGATACATCATATAGAAATCTCTGGGACACTATGAAGGCAGTAGTAAGAGGAAAATTCATTGCACTGAGTTCATTCCTTAAGAGGAAAAAAAACCAACAAATAAATGACTTAACATCACACCTCAAAGCATTAGAAAAAGAAGAACAGACCAACACCAAGAGCAGTAGAAGACAGGAAATAATTAAAATCAGAGCAGAAATTAATGAAATTGAGACTAAGGAAACCATTCAAAGAATTGACAAAACTAAAAGTTGGTTCTTTGAAAAAATAAACAAAATTGACAGACCCTTAGTGATGCTAACGAAAAGAAGAAGAGAAAAAACTCAAATTACTAACATTCGTGATGAAAAAGGGAATATCACAACAAACACCTCAGATATACAGAATATAATTAGAAATTACTTTGAAAACTTGTACTCTAATAAAATAGAAAATACTGAATGCATTGACAGATTTCTAGAGTCATATGATTTGCCTAAACTGGATGTGGAGGCTATACATAATTTAAATAGATCAATTACAAGCGAAGAAATAGAAGATGTCATCAAAAAGCTACCAACAAGGAAAAGTCCAGGACCTGATGGGTTTACAGTTGAGTTCTATAAGACTTTCAAAGAAGAACTAATACCAATGCTCTTCAAACTATTTCAAGAAATAGAAAAAGAGGGAGCTCTTCCAGACTCTTTCTATGAGGCCAGTATCACATTAATTCCAAAGCCAGGCAAAGACACATCCAAAAAAGAAAACTTCAGGCCCATATCTTTAATGAACATAGATGCAAAAATCCTCAACAAAATCCTGGCAAATCGGATACAAAAACATATCAAAAAGATAGTGCACCACGATCAAGTGGGTTTATCCCAGGGATGCAAGGCTGGTTCAATATTCGGAAATCAATAAACATAATACATCACATCAATAGACTTAAAGACAAAAATCATATGATCATCGCAATTGACACAGAAAAAGCATTTGACAAAATACAACACCCCTTTATGTTCAAAACACTGGAAAAACTAGGAATATCAGGAACATATCTTAACATAATAAAAGCTATTTATGCAAGGCCCTGAGCTAACATTATCTTAAATGGAGAAAAATTGAAAGCATTCCCTCTAAAAACTGGAACAAGACAGGGATGTCCCCTTTCACCACTGCTATTTAACATAGTACTGGAAACTCTGGCCAGAGCAATTAGACAGACGAAAGAAATTAAAGGGATCAAGATAGGAAAAGAAGAGCTCAAATTAGCACTATTTGCTGATGACATGATAATCTACCTAGAAGACCCACAAAACTCTACCAGAAAACTTTTACAACTAGTAAATGAATTTGGCAAAGTTGCAGGATACAAAATCAATACACATAAGTCAAAGGCATTTGTGTACATCAGCGACAAAGACTCTGAAAGGGAAATGATGAAAAATACCCCATTTGCAATAGCATCAAAAAAAATAAAATACCTGGGAATCAACCTAACGAAAGAGGTGAAAGACCTCTATAACGAAAATTATAGAACACTAAAGAAAGAAATTATAGATGAACTCAGAAGATGGAAAGACCTGCCTTGCTCTTGGATAGGTAGAATTAATATTGTCAAAATGTCCATACTACCAAAAGCATTATACAGATTTAATGCAATTCCAATCAAAATCCCAATGTCATTCTTCAAAGAAATAGAAATAGCAGTCATGAAATTCATCTGGAAAAATAAGAGACCCAGAATAGCCAAAGCAATCCTGAGCAAGAAAAGTGAAGCAGGTGGCATCACCATACCAGACTTTAAATTATACTATAGAGCAATAGTAACAAAAACAGCATGGTATTGGCACCAAAACAGACTGGTGGACCAATGGTACAGAATTGAGGATACAGAGACTAATACATATAATTACAGCTATCTTATATTAGACAAAGGTGCCAAAAATGTACAGTGGAGAAAGGATAGCCTCTTCAACAAATGGTGCTGGGAAAACTGGAAATCCATATGCAACAAAATGAAATTAAACCTTTATCTCTCACCATGCACAAAACTCAATTCAAAGTGGATCAAGGACCTAGGAATTAGACCAGAGACAATACACCTAATAGAAGAAACAGTAAGCTCCAATTTCCAACATGTTGGATTAGGCCCCAAGTTCCTTAATAAGAATCCTGTAGCGCAAGAATTACTACCAAGAATTAATGAATGGGATAGATTAAAACTAAAAAGCTTCTTTTCAGCAAAAGAAACAATCAGTGAGGTGAATAGAGAGCCAACTAATTGGGAACAAATATTTAATACATGCACATCAGATAGAGCACTAATCTCTAGAATATATAAAGAACTCAAAAAACTTTACACTAAAAAAACAAATAACCCAATCAATAAATGGGCTAAGGAATTGAGAAGACACCTCTCAGAAGAAGATACACGATTAATTAACAAATACATGAAAAAATGTTCAACATCGCTGGCAATTAGAGAAATGCAAATCAAAACTACTCTAAGATTTCACTTCACTCCAGTCAGAATGGCAGCCATCAGGAACACAAGCAACAATAATTGTTGGAGAGGATGTGGAGAAAAAGGCACACTCATACATTGCTGGTGGGACTGCAAAATGGTGCAACCGTTATGGAAAGCAGTATGGAGATTTCTTGGAAAACTGGGAATGGAACCATCCTATGACCCAGCCATCCCACTCCTGGGTCTATTCCCAAAGGACTTAAAAACAGCATATTACAGTGACACAGCTATCTCAATGTTTGTAGCTGCACAATTCACAATAGCTAGGTTGTGGAACCAACCTAGATGTCCCTCAGTAAATGAGTGGATTAAGAAAATGTGGTATATACGCACAATGGAATTTTACTCAGCAATAAAAGAAAACAAATTAATGGCATTTGCAGGTAAATGGATGAAGTTGGAAGACATAATGCTAAGTGAAGTTAGTCAGTCTCAAAAATTCAAGTACCAAATGTTCTCTCTTATATAAGGAGGCTATTTCAAAGTATTGTTGGATGGGGGTACATAGGAGGATTAGAGGAACACTAGAATGATCAAGGGAAGGGAGGGTAAGGGAGGGAGCAAGAGGGGAGGGAGGGGGAGAAAAAAAGAAGAAAAAAAGGTGGTTGAATGAGACGGATATCATTTTCCTTAATGCGTGGTTGAGGACCTGAACTGTGCGAGTATGCTTTGTATACAAACAGTTGTATGTAAAAAGATACTAAATATATGCACTATGAGTTGTACATATTAAAAATTATAAAAATAAAATTATATATTAAAAAAAATGTCTATGAAAGTTACATTGTACTTTAGTGATTGATAAGTGCTGAGAAGAATTTAAATCAGAGCAAATGACTAAGTAGTGCTGATGCTGGTGTGGCATTGAACTTCATAAAGAAGAGGCCTTCTAGAGAAGATGGGCATTTGTACAGAAACCATAAAGAGGGGTGAGAAAGCCACATTGATATTATTGTTTTCTTCTTTCTGATTATCTGTTAGGGTTGAGTTAAGGAAGTAGAACTGTGTTAATTGTTATGGGATAAAGTCTTTACTATGATAATTAGACTAACCAAAGAAATGTGCAAAGAAATGGAGGCGTGAAGGACTAGAAGTGGGCTTGAACAAGGGAAATGGGGTCATTAACCTCCTTCCACTGCAGGTGGGCGGGGAGCAGGTCGATGCAGGGCAGTTGAGAAGTCAGGCACCCCTGCTGAGAACACAAGACCAGGAGGAAGCCTGTCAAAAGCTGCATTGGAGTATTTGCTGCCCAGCTTCTGGGTCCACTACTGGTTGGCAGAGCCAGTCACGGAGAAGAGCTGGACACAACACTTGGTTAAGTTGGAAACTATGGGGAACCTTTGCATCGTCTTTTGCTGCACTGGCTTTCTAAGAATTTCAGAGAGTTACAACCAGGTTTCTCATACACCTTCCCAATCTTTGGCAAATTCCTCTTTTGACCAACTTTATCCTATTACAAGGATGGAGATGATGGGAAAAGTAGCTCTCAGTTTAACTGAGGTAACACAATATAATCCTGCACATCTAGTTATTGATGAAGTTGAACATACCTTTATATATTTATTGGTCATCGTTTCTTCCTCTGCAAAGAATCTCAGCTGTATGTCCATTTTCTACAGTTTGATTTTCTAAAACTGATTTTAATGAGTTCTTTAAATATATTAATTACACCTTTAGTCTAGTATTGTCCCAGTTTGTAGCTGGTAATTTTACTTTTAATCACAGCATCCTTTGAAGAACAAAGATCTTTGTTTTAATAAAATTCCCTTTATCAATATTTTTTTCTTGTGCTTCATACTATTTGTATACTGTTTAAGAAATGCTGCCTTAAGCAAAGGTATAAATTTAGTTTCCTAAGATGTCTTCTAAACATTTTTATAATTGACTTTGTGTACTAGTTGCTATTGACTTTTGGGAATAGTGCAAGATAAAGATACAATTTCACTATTTTTTTTCCCATATGGATATTTAATTGTTTCAGTGTTGTATCTTAAAATAGTCTGACCTTTCCCCACTGATTTGACAGGACTGCTCTTTTCGAAAGCATGTTTCTAGGTTTAATTATAATTTTATTTCTGGTTTCTCTAGTCTGTTTCATTGATCTTATTTTCTCTCATTAACACTATATGGCATCTTTGATAGAGCTATGTAATTAGTCTTCCTATCTGGTAGATAAAGTCTCCTCAGCTTGTAGTTCTTCAGGAGTACTTTGGTAATTCTTGGTTCCTTGAATTTTCTCTATATTTAAAAGTCATCTTCATTAATTCCATAAAAATATCCTATGAGATTTTTGTTCAAATTATCAAAAGTCTCTTTTGGGGAAATCTAACTTATTTTTATTATTGATTCTTTTTATGCATGAACATTTTGTGTATGACTAAGATTGGCTTGTGATATTTCTTTTTGTTGTTCTAGCCTTATCTATTTTGATATCCCAGGCATATTAACCTGACACAATGTGTTGGAGAGAGTTTCGTCTTTTGCTATTCTTGAGAGAATTTGAATATGATGTTCTTTGGAGGTTGAAAAGAACTTTCCTGTGCAGTTTCCTATGCCTGATGTTTTCATTTTGGAAAGATATTTATCTACTAATTCAATTTCTTCAATTTTTGTGGTATTATTTACTTTCTTAGGTTTTGGTGGTTTGTATTTCTTTAATAACTCATCAATTTTCTTGAAATTTTAATGTTCATTTGGCATAAAGTTTTTCATTTCTCTTGGTATCATTTTTCTGTAGTATCTATAGATATGTTCTCATTTTCATTCCTAATATTGTTAATTTAGGGTTTACTTTTTTTTTTGACTAATTTTGCCAGAATTTTGTCAGTTTTTTTTGAATTTATTCTTTAAAAGGCCAGCTTTCAGCTTTATTGAGTCTCTATTGTGTTTTGTTTTCTATTCCATTAATTTACCTTTTTATTTCTTTCCTTGCTTTCTTTGGATTTGTTTTGCTCTTCTTTTTAAAAAATTCTTAATTTTTAGTTGTTTTCTTTTATTTTCTTTATCATTTAAGGAAATAATTTTTCTTCTGGGTATCAATTTGTTTTACAATTTTTGAAATTCATTTTTTGTAGTTCCCATTGTGTTTTTTACTTTAATCTATGAGTTAGTTAGAAGTACTCTAAAATTTCAAAATGTATGGACTTTTACTAGCTATCTTTCTGTAATTGTTTCTTGCATTATTTTCATTGTAGGATATGAAAGTTTCCTCATGATGACAATTCATTAATGACATGCTGTGGTTTATGGTAGCATGTGGTTAATTATTTTTCAAATTTCCCAAATGTGCATGAAAATTAATTCATTCCACTAAATTTGAGTGCCTTATTTTATAAATGTTTGTTTCAAGCTTTCTGATATCCTGATTTAACTTTTGCTTCATCTATCACTTAGGGAGAGAGGTACATTAAAACATTTGTCTAATAAAATGATAGAAGTGTTAAATTGCCTTGTCGTTTTGTCTATCTAAAAATTCAATAAGGATAATTTACTAGGTATAATCAAGTTTAGAATAACTTCTTGTTATGTTGAATTTTTAAGTAGTGATCTTTTCTTTTAACTTTTGGTAATGATTTTTGCCTTAAGAATATTTTGTCTGATATCAATTTAGCTGCATAATACATTTTTTGGGAGATGACATTTGCCTTGTATGTATGGTATCCTTGTATGTTCTGGGTCCCAGAGTTTTTTAAGTATCTCTTGTAAATGGTACTAAGCTGGAAATCTTATTTCATCTAGACTAAGTTTTTAAGTTTTAGTCTATCTACAGTTATTTTGATTACTGATACATTTGTATTTATTTCTGCAATGTTGATTTTGTCTCACCTTTTAGTTTTATTTCTGCTTTCTTGCTTCCTCTTTATTCTCATCCTATGATCCCCCTCTGCCTTGCTTGTTAGAGAATATAACTACTAAGATGTGTTCTTTCAATATTCACTCATATACTAATATGATCACTTAACTTATCAAAGCCTAGAGTTAAATCAGTATCTTTTCCTTCTCTCTGAATAATACAAAGACCTTAGAACACTTTAGTCCCATCCTACCCTATTTTTGTAGTGTATTGCTATCTAACACTACAAGACAACTTATTATCAGTCCTGTACTCAGAGCTATTGTCATCTTGAGCCAGACAATTCTTTGTTGTGAGGAACTGTCCTGTGCTCTGGGGCATGTGTAACAGCATGCCTGGTCTGTGTGTGCTAGCTGCCCATAGCTCCACATCTCCCCAGCTGACACAAACAGAAATTCTCCAGACATCATCAGGTATCCCCAGAGGAAGAGAAACTGCTGAGGTTCTTAACCACTGATTTAGATCCACGCGATTACCTGACAATATCTTTTATCATTTTTTCCCACATTTCAGAGCTCCCATCATTTTCCTTCTGCCTAAAATAAATAATTTATGAATTTCTCCAAGGAGATCTAGAGGGCAAAGGGTAACATATATATTTGTGTTTTGTTTCACTTTTGGTAAATCTGAGAAAAGTGCTTTTTCCTTTGTTCTGAAGGATAATTTATTAGATGTAGAATTCTAGATTGAAAGTTATTTTTTTATTTTTATAAAGGTACAATAATTTTATTGTAAAAAAATTTGAAAACTATTGATGTAATTCAGAATCAACTATAATTGCATCTAATCATATTTAACCACATGTTCCAGTACCACTTATTCAAAATGTTTATTTTTCTTTTATTAATGGCATTTATTTTTAAGTAAATCCACAATATATGGTTAAAACATAGATTTATGTAGGTTTAACCCTGGGTTTCAGCACTGACTAGCTTTTAGACTCTTGGTTATTTTACTTTCTCACCTATAGCATGGGGATGATAAGGATGATAATGCTTAATTTTTTGAATTATTGTGAAAATTGACATTGCATATATTGTGCTTAGCATAATACCCATCAAATACTGTGTCCAATAAATACTATTTATCATTATTATTAATTTATTTCTTTATTTGCAATAAGTCAAATCTGTCCAACTGCTGTCAAGTCAGATTTCCCTTTTACCATGTTTGTGAATTTGTTTTTATAAAATTATTATTTGTTGTTTTTAGATATACGTGACAGTAGTGTATATTTTGACATATTATACATATGTGAAGTGCAACCCATTACAATTTTGATGTCATTCTTGCCATTATATGGATGGAACTGGAGAATATCATGCTAAGTGAAACAAGCCAGTCCCCCAAATCCAAAGGCCCAATGTTCTCTCTGATATGTGGATGCTAACCCATAACAAGGGAGGGTAGGGAGGGAAAGTATAAAAGTTCACTGGATCAGACAAAGGGGAATGAAGGGAAGGGAGCGGGGATGAGAATAGGAAAGACAGTAGAATGAATCGAATATAACTTTCCTATGTACATATGTAGCTGCCTGCTGCTGTCGCTTGCAGCTACGACGCCACGGGAGAAAATTCGGAGGCAGGATGGAAATGAAAAAGTTCTTTTATTCTTCTCTCTTCTAACATCTCTCTTCGGCTCCAACAACCTCTTGAACTCCAACCACTCTAACTCCAACCACACAACTTCAACCACTCTAACTCCAACCACTCTAACTTCAACCACCCAGCCACTAACCCTCACCCGGTTAAATACATTTTGCTTTAACAAGGACAAGTGCTTACAGCTCGAGCTTACAGGTGCGTCACACAGTGTTCACGGGCATAAAAAGATTCTTAGATGAATGTATGAATATCAGGTGAAACTTGAACATCTTTTATGGCTCTCAGCTAACTGCAATCTTAGCTATCTCCTTAATTAGGGCTCTTACACACATATATGAATACACAATCAGTGTAACTCTACATCATGTCAACCACAAGAGAGTTATTTTCTTTTAGCACCTTGGGGGATTCATTCCACTGTCTAGTGACATTGTGGATGTTGAGAAGACATAATGATCAGTTAAATTATCATTCTTTTTAGATAATATGACTTCTCTGTGGCTCATTTGAAGAAAACTTTTTGTTTCTTGTATTCTTAAGTATATTCACACACACACACATAAAAAACTCCTTTTTGTGGTTTGTTGGGATTTCTGAATCTGAGGATCCTTATCTTCAAACAATTCTGGAAAGTTCTTAGTTATAATCTCCTTTTTTCATCCCTATTCTATTATTTTTCTGAAATTAAACAAATACTAGATTTTCTCACTTTGTCTTATATTTTTTTCTTAGCTTTATTTTCTAATTCCTTCTCTTGGCTTCTCATTTCTGTGTTTCTTTAGATTTATCTTCCACTTTAGTGATTATCTCCAGTATTGTCTAACATGCTGCTTCCCTTTAAATTGAGTTTCTACTTTTTTGATAGGTAAGACAATAAACTTTTTGTTGTGTAAGGCAATTTGACTTAGATTTGTTGTTTCTTGCCATCAAATGTGTGTGTGTGTGTGTGTGTGTGTGTGTGTATACATGTGTGTGTAGTTTTGCTCCAGCAGGGCCAAAAGGAACCTGTGCAGCCTCTTGTCACCAATACTCTGCCTCTACCTAACCCTTACCCATCATTTTTAGCATACATACACATCATGTTAATGATTATGAAAATCAAATTAATTAAATCCATTGCCACTCATGCTATATTTAAATCCTCAGTTCTTTGTACCTTTCAAGTTTTTAGTTTTAGTTTTTTTATTTTTACTTGTTTCATTTGGTTCTTCAAATGAGCTTGAATTTTTGAAATTATTTCTTCACTCTTATTAATATTTTCAAATCTCTTTTATGTCCTTAAACCTATTAAACATGTATGTGTGCTGGTTTGTAATGGTGGCTTGATGTATACTTGAAATCTCTGTGGATCATAGTTTGTGGTCTGTTGTGGCTACTTGTTCTTCCACCTGACACCTTGTTTCTTTGTGTGATTTGTGTTTTTCAAACTTGGACATTCTTTGAGGCCTAGATTGATATTGTGTTCCTTCACCTAGGAGGATTTTTTAATGACTTCTGCTGGTCATATAGAGGTTACTCCTGCAGTTTGCCCTTCATTTTTTTTTTAAACCTCAAGTAGGTAAAATTGGTCTTGAAACCCATGTAATGACAAGCTTCTTATAGATCATTATGGGATTTACTCCCTTCTACCAGGGCTGAGTATCCTTGTTATTCTGTCCTACATAGTGGATTTATTTCTAAAAGATGCAGTCCTTTGGAGTCCCAGTTTCTCCATCTTGAACAGCTCCTAGGCTTCCTCTGTGTGGTCTATCCCTGTGCAGCCTTTGCAAAAAAGGGTGAATGGTATGAGATTTTTTTTTTTTTTTTACCATACTTTTATTTAATTTTCAAACAAGCATTTCATGGATTCTGGTAGAAAACTCCTTAGTCAAAGATGAAGGACAGGTTTTTTTTTGTTGTTGTTGTTTGTTTGTTTTAAATAGAAATAGGAGTATCCTGAGTGTCAGCATTTTGTACATGTTTCCCCAACCCCAAGCTCCACAGGAGACAAGAGAGGGACAGATGACACCTGCCCCTGCAGTTCAGTAGGCTGTGTTGCTAGAGGAAGCCTGAGCTTGAGGAACCTAACTCTTTTATGTTGGCCATTTGAGCATGGGTGGTCTTCACTCTGGAGGGAGACATTATCTTTTCTATATTGGACACTAAGCATATCTGCTCTTTGCTCTGTAAAGATACATTGTCTCTATCTTTTGAGGCTGCTCAGTAAACAAGCATTCCTGAAAAGACAGAACACAGGGCAGCTGTTGCCTTCTTCATAAGACATTTGGAAACACAATAGGCTTGTGGAAAACAGACTCCCAAAAGTCATCAAAACGGATGGTCAGAGTTCAGCAGATGTCCTTAGAATGAAAGTTGTCTAACCTCAGAGGATCATTTTAACCTTTGCATCTTCCTTACCTTCTTGCTAAAGAAATATTTAGTACAATTTATTCATGATTTTTAAAAACAAAAACATTCCTAGACTCCTAGTCTGTACTATTGCTGGAAATCCAAGTTACAGAGTTAATCTTCGTGGATTTAAAATAAGCCAACTACTTATTCTAAGCTAGTTTCTTATTATAATTCCTAAATTATAGTAAGCAACAGGCAATTCCTCTATATACTTACTTTTTTTTCTTCTTTAAAATGACAAAATATAGACTTTCCATTTAAAAAAGAATAAATTCACTATGCAAATGAAGATTCTGTTCTTGTGTTGTATGCAAAAATGATTTCCCACATACACCATTTGTAAACTCTTGATGACAGAACAGTAGAGAAACTCTGAGCAAACCCTAGTTAGGAATGGCATCTTTGTAGGTGATGGAGTAAATCTCCAAGAATAAAAATGCATTAGATTTGTTTCTTGTTTGAAATAGTTTTCTTCTTTAGTTGATTGGGAGAACTTTGGAGATGAAAATATTGGTAAAATTGTTTTTACTTCTTTTATTTAAATTTCATATTCTCATATATCTTATCTCTTATGAGCATTGTGGCACATCCATGTGGCCAACATGTAGATTTCAGGAAACAGATAAACAGCAAGACTATATTTGAAAGTTTGCCTAAGTTCTATCCTCAGGGATGGTTTATACCTTTAGTTTTGCTATCTATCATGGTAGTCTTATTTGGTAGGGAGAAATAGAATAAGTTGAAAAAGCATTTGTATAAGAAGAGAAAATCTGTCAGAGTTTTCCTTGAGTTGATTCTTCTACATAACTCCTAAAGTCTCATGCTACTCTTGGTAAAGTTAAGGGATTTCTAACAGGTCATTGTAAGGTGTTTACAGGTCATTTAAATTTGGCCCTGTAACTTGGTCCAGTGTATTTATTAGTCAGGCTTTCCTTGTTGTGACCGAGATACCTGACAAGAACAACTTAGAGAAGGAAAAGTTTGTTTGAGGCTTATGGTTTCAGAGGTTCAGTCAATGGTCAAGGGACTCCATTGTTCTGGGCCCCAAGATGATGTCAGAACACCATGTGAAGGGCATGGTGGGAGAAAGCTGCTCAGGGTGGAAGCAGAAAGATGAGGTGCCAGGGACAAAATATGAACCTCAAACACATACCCCCAGAGACCTACTTCCTATTCCTACACCCTACCTTCTTACAGTTACCATCCAGTACAGTAGTCCTTTCAAATTATTAGTCCATCAAATGGATTAATCCAGTGGTTAGTTATAGCTTCTATAATCTAATCATTTTACCTCTGAACATACTGAAAGTTCCTGCATTTTCTAATATGAGATTTTGGGGGAACATCTCATATGCAAACCGTAACATCCAACTGTCAGATTTCCATGATGCTTAGTTTTGTGTTCTAAGGATAGAGGTAATCTCCATGTTTTAGGTGAAACACCAACGCCCAGATTAGGGAATTATTCACCTAGTGTCACATTGCTGAACAATACAGAGCTGGGTGGAGGCATAAGCCCAGGACTTTTTAAGCATGTTGCTTTTGCATAATGTACATTTTCTCCAAATTGTGCCTCATGGAATTTTTTTATGAAATGTCAAAAGATATTCTTCTAAATAAAGAGTCAAATAATTTAGAAAATGATGGTCAAATAAAATTTATTTTTTCCCACACATTCTGGATTCTAACCTTTTATTAGTTTTTATTTTTGTCGATATTTTTCCTTACTCTAGACCTTTTTCCCCCCTCTCTGCTGTATCTTTGGGTGAATAGAAGTTTTAAACTAAAGTGTAGACTAATCTGTTCATTTTTTCATAGTTTAATTTTTTGTGTTTTAGAAATTCCTCCATAAGTTCATGTTTTCTCACATATTTGCAACTAAAAGTTTAATGTTTTACTCTTTACGTTTAGTCTGTGATATACCTAGTACACATAGATAACATAGTATACATAGACTGATTTTAGGACATGGGGTATGGTAAAACTCCAATTTGTTTTTCCATCACAGATAAATAAGTATCCCTGACCTTCATGGCTTTCACCTCTGTTATGTGTGAAATTTCCATGTATGAGCAACATGTTCCTTCCCCTCTATTCTGTTCCATTTTGTTACTCTGTCTACTCATCTACAGTACCAGTACTGCTTGTAATTGAAAAAAACAAAAATGGGAAACAATCTAATTGTTCAACAGGAAATTAGATGAAGAAATTGTGATTTATTCATATGAGTAAATACTGTATACAACAGTGAAAACAAATGAACTTGAGCTGCATACGTCAAAACTCTCATAACTACATTGTTGAGTTCTTCTTGTGATGCCCAAGCTTAGAGTTTCACCAAAATAATACCTAGAGCATTATATCAGTTATATGAACGTTAAACACATAAAAGATAGTATAGTCATTGTTTAGGAATATATGGAAATATATTAAAAACATTAATAAATGCATAAACAATTTACACAAATTCAGAATTTCATTACCTCTAAGAGATGGAAGAAGTATTTTTGAAGAAAGAGCACACTGAAATATCGATTTTAATTGTAATATATTTCTTAAGCTAGTGGGTGAGTACATGGGTTTATTTTATTTTTCTTTATGCCTTCTTAAGATTTTCCTAATGTTGTTCTTTTCCTAATGTTTTCACAAGTAGTAATATAAAATACCTTTATTGAAATGGTTCTCAGAACCTTTAATTTTCTGATATGTCTTGTTTTTAATCCAAAAAAAGGAGCAGTCTGTGTTTCCCAAATTTAATTGACCATGGGAGTCCCTGGACACCTATTGATATCTTGGGAATTAGTCTTGTTTTATGGGTCCCAGATTCAGGCATGTACATTAGACCATATTGCTTATAAAGATGAGATAAATTCAAGGTCTAGTCTTTCTTAGTATGTCATCATATTACAAAAGCGCTTTGAACTCAGCAGGATAAAAAGGGAGGTGTCTACATGTGGTTTTTACTTTAGCATTTTTCTTCAAGGTCCTCAGGTATTCCTATGACTTTAATTTGTTGGCTACATGTCCTTCCCACCCCATTCAGTGGGGACTATTGGAATGTTTGAAATAAAGAAATTAACAAAATAAAAATTATGCAGGGTGAGAGTAAAGCTATAACATGACTTCTTTTTTGTTTCTGAAGTACAGTGCCAAGAGCACGTAGTACAGAAGAATGTCACAAGGATAGGGGCTGCCTGGGGCATTCACTGATCAGGTTAATTACTACAGATAACTTACTATTATTTGTATTATATATACCCTACTAACAGAGCATTTTTTATCATGGATCATCTCATCAATAACCTCAGTATGTACAACTCTATCTTCTTTGTAATGGAGATCATTGAAAGACTGTTTTAGTTTTTCTTAATATGTAAAATGAAGCTGATTCCTTTTTTTCCTCCCAAAAGGAATGCTTCCATTGGCAGACTTTGTATGTATTAAAAAAAAAAAAAAAAAAAAAAAGAAGAAGAAGAAGGAGAATGTATAAATAAAGCAGCTGATTTGACCAGGCAAGACTTGATTCCAATTCAGTGTACTTTCCCTATTTATAAAGTGTAGTACAAATGTTGGCCATTAGAAACTGATATTCCCTGGGTGTGTAAATGTGGTAACACACTTTTTTTTTTTTTTTTTTTTTGGTGGTGGTTGTTATTATTGCTCTTTTGAAAATATGTAGAAAAATCCTAATAGAACAACTCAACTCTAAAACAAGAGGTAGTGTAATGTCTGTACTCATATTTTTTTAAAAAAGGGACAAATTATTTTAAGATGATTTTTTAAAGATTGTGGCCCCAAATGGTGACTGTAGGCCTTGTACAGACTAGTGTGTGTGCTACTACAATCTTGCTTGAGGCTCATAAATCTTGCATTATTTGGAGTAAGTGTAGACACTCCAAAATGACTTTAGAAGTAAATATGACTGTGTTTCTGGGCACAGGCTGGGTAGAGAGAATGCTGTGATCATGTGTCAAAAAATTCTAATCATCTGGTCTTATAATGAATGGATTAGTTCCTCCATTCTGCCAATAGAACATGAGTGTATGAAAACTTTGAAGTGCAGGAGGCAACGGCAAAGAAAACAATAAACTGTGCATGTGAGACTGGCTAGATGCTTGGTGATTAAGAGATGAGGGCCCCGCGGGTCAGCTCCCCATAGGTACAAACAGATGTTTGCACTGTTTCACAGCTGCTAAATATGATATAAATCCAAAGAATTTTTCTTGTTTTTATAAAGGAAAAAAATACCCAGACAGCAAATTTTTGGTCATTCAGATACTCTTACCAAATGACATCTGGTTTCTGTACTGCTTATTTAAGCAATCCTTAAAAAAAATGTTTGCCAAGGGGAGTAACTCTAAACTTTCAGTCCTTCACCATACATAACAGTACAGTTTAAATTACAGTGTAGCATGCAGAGTTTATTATAAGCAATGCCGTTCTTTATTTCTTAACTAGCAAGTTCTACTTTTAAGAAAATGGGTTAGATATTATGTAATTAGTTAAGGGAAATCGATGATGAAGTTACATGTAGAATATCCTAGGATTCCTATCCCAATGATGGCAAAGAAAATGAATTAATTGCTTCCATATGTTAAGAATGATGGTGAGCAAGGCTAAACTATACAGTTACCTAAAATAAAATGTCAGCAATCTTGCAAGACAGTATTTTGACTTGCATGAAGGTGAGAGAACATGCAAGGCAGAAAGGAAGCAGTGACAGGTTGGAGAGGTCAAAACAGCAATGAACCTTAAGAAAAGACGTGCCTGCATCTTTAGAGAAGAAGCAGATATCTGCCATCTCTACAAACACCATGCCTTCAACTTTCAATGCAAAAATTCATTCATTATTCTGCTTGACAGCAAAAATACTTATATTAATTATTCTTCTCAAAAGTGTCTGTTTTGAAGCATGTAATGCCCAAACTTACAGGTTTGTGCTCTGAATGTTTTCCACCTGGACTTTTGTGGCAGACCCTGATCTGGAGTTTCTTTAGCACTTTGATTTCAGCGTGTGTTTCAGAGCTTAGCACTGGGAACAGAAAATGTGATAATTTCATAACAAATTTGGCAATTAGCAGCATTCCTTCTTTGGGGCTTTACATCATTATTTGGCCTGATACTGTAATTCCAGCCTGATATTAATAAAGTGGAAAAAAAGAAAAAAAACACAAACTGACAAGTTCAGCTTAGTTGGAGATTCCTCACCCAAAGGTTTGTTAGGTCTGTACAGTATTCAAAAACCTGTCCAAAGGGTGTTTCCCAGAGTGAAGATGATATACTGCATGGATCTAGTCCCTTTGAAAATTGATTTGTCCATTTTACTTTTTTTTTTTTTTTAGTACTAGGTTCTTGACATTATGTGATGTAGAGCCTACTAGAACTGAATTTTCAAGAGGATAGTAATTTTCCCCGTTGTTTTACTTTCTAAAGTTTGAATCAGGCTTCAGGCCAGGCGTATGTGTATATTTTTCAGTTTCAGCATCAAGTACAATTTACTGGTTTGTCTACCGTTTCTTTTTTAGTCTCTAGCAGGAACTTTTTGGGCTTTTCTGGATTCCATAGGTTTACCCTATCTCTAGTATCCATCACTTCTATGCTTACTAACTTTGAGAAACTTCTCATGTCAAACCTCCTCATATATACCATCTGTGTATGAACGTCCCAAGTGGGGGCTCCTAAAGAGTTTTCATGGAATCATGTCTGAGGAGTCCTATATTCAGGTTGGCATTCAACTGTGCACAGCTAAATCCCCAATCCCCAGACCCCCATGCCAAGTTCTCCTTATCACTAACAGCTTCCTATTGATGTTAGTAAGGCTAAATATGCAAAGGAAATATGAAGCTCTTCGTTCCCTGAGAACCAGGATATTTAGGTTGTGCAAATCCCTGAACCCTAAAATGGATTTAATCAGCCCAATTCACATCATAAATATCATGTTGCAAGGACACACATGTGCTGGAGCAGATAGGGAGATTGAGTTTTAACTTTCAAATTTGCAAAATTATGCCCCGTGGGCCATCAATTTTTCTTTGGACACTCCAGGGACTTTATGCCAAGAAGAATTCTTGAAGGGTTTATATTGAGTGAGTTCATGTTCTACATTGAGAAGGGAGTAGTCCCTCTCCACGATCAAAGACATCATATTTCACTGTGTAGAACACTACTAGAACCCCCTAGCTGTTATTTCTGCCTTCATTTCCCCAGACTATTCCATAGAATGGCCTGGCATTCTTCTGCAAAGCTACTTCTATTTTTCTCTTTTTTTCCTCTCACCCCTCCTGTACTTCAAACCAGTCCTTCCTTCCTCCCTCTCTTTTTTCCTTTTTTCTTTCTTTCTCTTCTCCCTCTTCTCTCTCAAATAGCCTACTAGCATGCAATGATTCCCTACTGAATCTCATCTAAATACATGAGGATAACTGAAGCTTGACATTTTAAAAATTATACTTTTTATTTAGAAATATAGACTTACACAGAGTAATGAGAAATGATGAAGACAGATGTCATGTATGCTTTTCCCAGTTTCTTCAACTGAAAATATCTTGCAAAACTAACATACAACTAAGATTTTGCCCCTAATACTCTGATATGGAGTATTTCCATCACCATGAGAAACCCTCATTTTGCCCTTTCATAAGCTATACCCCAAACCTTCCCATTCCAACTACTAATCATTTCTGTAATTTCGTCCTTTCAAGAATGCTGTATAAATGGAATCATATGGTATGCAGCTTTGGGGAATTGGTGCTTTTTCACTCAGCATAATTCTCTGAATATGCATCCAAGTTATTTCGTGTATTTGTACTTCCTTTTTATTGCCAAGTATGGTGTGGATGAGCCATAGTTTGTCTAACAAATCCACTACTGAAATGCATCAGTTTCAGGCTACTTATGAAGTTGGCATGAACATTTGCATATAGGTTTTTACGTGAACATAAGTGTTAATTGCTCTAGGACAAATGCTCAGGAATATAGTTGCCAGGTGTGCTAATCAACTTTTTGTCTCTGTGACCAAATACCTTGTAAATCAACTTAGAAGAGGAAACATTTATCTGGGGCTCATGGTCCATAATTTGCTGACTCCATTGCTCTGGGCCTGAGGTGAGAACATCATGGTAGAAGGATGTGGCAAGGCAAAGCAGCTCGGCTCAGGGAAGCTGAGAAAGAGAGAGGGAGAGGGAGAAGGGAGAGGAAGCAAGGGGGAGAGGAGGAGAATGGGGAGCCAGGGATAAGCACAAGTCCCAAGGGCACACCCTCAGTGACCCACTTCCTCTAGCCTGCCTACCTGCCTACAGTTACCACCAAGTAGTCCATTCAGTTATCAGTGGATTAATCCAGCATATGAATTAATCCACTGATGAAGTCAGAGTACTAATTATTGCTTAAAAGCCCCACCTCTGAACCTTGCTGCAATGGGGATCATGCTTTCAAAACATTTTTGGGAGGCATTCCAGATCCAAACCATAACACCAGGTTATACGGCAGTTGCACATTTAGCTTTTTAAGAAGCAAATGGCTAAGCTGTTTTACAGAGTGGCTGTACCATTGTCTATTCTCACAGTGACATAAGTGATGCAGTTAGCTTGCTTTTGACGTGTCACTATGTCTTCTTCAAGGCATTCCGATAAGGTGTGTAGTGACAGCGCATTGTGACTTTAATTTACATTTCCCAAATGGCTGATGGAACTGAAAATCTTTTCATGTGCTTATTTGCCATCCAGACACTGTTTTAAATGAAATTTCTTATAATGTCTTTCATCTACTGTCTATTGGATATTTATTGATTGATTGATTTTACTGTTGCTTCTTGCACATTTAATTGTCAAAAAAGATTTTTGAAGGTCACACAGCTCTTAAGAGATGGAGTATGAATTTGAATTCAGGTCTGCGCGACTTTACGTGTTTTTTTCCTCTCTATTAACCATTCTCCATCATTTTGCCTCTTTGTCTCCATTATTTCTTTGTGACTGACTGGTTTTCCTGGCTTCTAGTACTACTGCTAGGGAAGGGGATCCCACATTCACATTCCCAGGGACAAGTTCTAGACCCACTCAAAATGGATATGTATCAGTGGCAAAATGGACCATGTCCTAAATCAGACTCTGTGACTTCCACCCATAAAAATCCTCTCTGCTTCTAACCTTATTCCTGATAATGGAACGATCATCCTTTCTGTCATCTGTCAAAAACTTTGTTTCCTCCCTCACTTTCCTTCCACAGCACTGCTTTCGTCAAGCCACTAGTTGCCAAATCTCAGCATAGATTCTTACTCTGTGTTCCTTTCTTTCAGGGTGCACTAAGAGCTCATCATTTTTCAGGCTCTATTACCCACATTACTGCAATAGTATCCTAACAGGTCCACAGTCTCCCCTGTCTTCTTTTTCCTCGGTCTCTCATCTTAGACATTGCTCTCAGATTTATCTTGAAGCTTGAGATTGATACGTCTATCCTATACAACTCAGTAGGTCTCCTCTGCCCAATGATGAATGCAATCCTCAGCCTATCTTCATGGTCACCATCAAATTATGTTCATTTTTCTTTTAAGCCCAATCTCCATACACATTCATACTCAGCTGTTTTCATTTCCCCAGTATGTCCTGCACCTTTTGCTTGGCTCCTCCTCATGCTGTTCTGTTCTATTTACTTTTCAGCAATGCCTTTGACATGCCCTTCAAGGCTCATCTGAAAGCCTTTCCTGATTCTTCTAATGCGGATCATATTTTATTTCTTCAGAGACAAATCTTTCATGATATTCATCTAGCCTTTTAATGGTGTGATGATCTCGAAGGCAAAAATAATGTTATTCGCTTTTGTCTTCTTCACAGTACAAGGCAAAGTGTCTTGTTCATAATAGGTCTTCAATGCTTACAGATTTGGATTTTGTGAATGAATCTTCAAGGACCAGAGCTTCTGGTAAGGTTTGTTCTAAATTGTTTTGTTATGAGTCATGAGTTATGTCTTTACTGAATCTTTTTCTATATTTTGATTGATCTGGATAAAACTAATCACCGATCTTGACAAAAGGACAATAATCACTCACCAAATACTCTTTTCTCACTTGTCATTAGGATCACTCTTACAGGTGTGGAGAATTAATTTCTGAAGGTAGTTTTCTGAGCATAAGCCTGTTACCAATAAAATTCCACAAGGTTCTTCCTCATCTGGGATAATAGAGGAGCAATAGTCTTTGAAATGTGTTGGAGTATGTCAGTTGTGGACATGTTATGCCCAGTTAGAGGATGAGATGTTTCTGGAAAAATCCAATTTAAAAACTAAGTATTTTGATAGTTTATGAGTAGCAAAATGTATTAAAATGTATTTAGTAATGCCTTTGTCAATTTTCAGCTGCATATGTGTTCTTTTAGATTTGTAAACTTTTAATCTGAAATAGGTTGACTTTTGAAATTCTGGTCACGGAGGTCTCTATGGGTTCTGTATAGAGGAACTGTGGATGTGGATGTAGGAGCATCCTAGGGCTGGTGGGTTCTGGATTCTGATATGTAATTTCCATTCACAGAATCATTTTTTTTCTTTAAGAACACAAGAATGTGGATTTATAGCCTGTATAATTTAGTAATTATATCCAATAAATGAAAATGACATCATGTCACTTGGACTCAAGAGCCTAAAATTGCAGAAAGATGCCAGGGAAGAATGTTCATGGTGAAAATTAGGGCCACTAGTCATTCATTGTTGTGCCTGGAGACTAGATGACAGTGCTGTGAATATAAATAATTCCCAGCCATGGAAACGAGCAATGCCTTTTTGTGCCCAGCATATATTAAACACCAACATCCCAGTAATAAATTCTACAGTGTAGATTTAGCCTTCACTCATTTTCTTGCACTCTCCATTTTCTTTTCTTCCAAATATACCCTCCATTCTTTGTATTAAGATTTACTACTACTAATTCCATGTTAGAAGAGAAGGTTGTAAAGCACTCAGTTAAGAGAACAGGTTTAGATTCGGGCAGACTGGTCTTAAGCCAAGCTCTAAAATTTTCTAGCTGTGTCCCCTTGAACAAATAAGGGTAGATCCTAGTTTTCTCATATGTGAAATGGAGATAATAATCACAGCTATCTCCTAGGGTTGTTAAAGGATTTCATAAAATAATATATAAAATTTAGTCTAGCAGAGCAAGTACTCAGTAAATGATAGCTGCTCTTATTATTAGTTACTATTTATCTTTACACTTATGATTTTAAGTAATGCTGAACTAATAGTCATTAGTTTATGCTTCAAACCCAGGGATGTGATGGGCATGTACCTGAAACCAAATAGAATGAAGGTATCCACAAAATACCTTCAAAATTAGCCTATGTAATGAGAAGTAGAGGCCATAGCCTTAAGGAACAGTTTGTTGATGTTCTGAGTTCACACCTATCTCATTTATTCAACATTGCCCAGACACCTACCCTATGCCTGAAATGTGCTGGCACTGGAAACCATGTTGTGGTATTTTTCATGGTTCATTTTGCAAACAAAATCCATCTGAATCCATTTGAATGCTTCCCAACTTGTTTTCCTCAGGTAACTATGAGTAGCTATGTGGTGTTGCTTGGATCTGGAGATCAAATTTAGAGCTCACCATTGGGCTTGTATCTTTGCAGGTGGAAAAGTCTTAAGTCACCAAAAATTGAAGCCAGGAAGTGTGGTGGCCACTGTGAACAACCCTGGCTCCTCTCCAGGAAGAGGCCTGGGAGTTCTCCCTATCGATCTGCTCAGAAATATGTGTCCACACAGTGGAGTTCCTGTGCTTGCTTGCATCCTCTGGGGACATAAAGGCATGGCCAAGGTTGGATGACAGAGTGATCTTGCATATGCTGAGGGTCTCCCGTTGCAGAAAGGAGCTGGTGAAACATTCATTGGTCTGTTTGTAGATGAGCAGCCAGCTGTGGCTTCATTGTAATCAAGTGTTCGAATTAATCTCCTTCATCTGTTTTCATTTTGCTAACCTGCTACATCAGGCACCACAAAATAAATATATTAATTAACTACCCGTTCTCTAAAGGGAGGCGCTTGGAAAATAAAAAAATGTTCATTTGCAATGGGGGGAAAAAACAGGAAATAATTAGAATCTTGAAACCTCTGCAGTTGGAATAACAATAAAAAGAGCAGAGGTGACTATAAAATAGTCTGTTCTTGGCATTGTTTAATTGGCCTATTTATTTTTCTGCCTCTGAAGCTGTCTTTAGTGACACCTACTGATAAGAGCCAATCGGAACCAGGGCCGAATTCCTTTGGGCTGGACCTGCCAACAATTGCTCAGCCCTCCAGATGTTGCTGCTTTTTGAGAAATGAGAACTCAATAAACCAGGCTCACCCTTCCTCCTGGGGTGAACACAAAGACAGTCAGATATGGAAAATCACTGCTCAGTACCATGAACAATGCACTCAAATGAGGGGTTGGGCCCGATCATATTTGTCTTGGTGGAACAGGCGGTCGTGGAGCCTAATGCAAGAATTTCAGCTGGCAACCGTTCAAACTGTGACTATACATTGCAATTGCTCAACAAAAGGAGGCCTTTTATCTGGGAAGAAATCCAAAAGTGGGTTTAAATAACTAGCTAGAGAAACTTGTGAAGAGGGTTAAATATGGATCACACATGATTTTATTATGCTGATCATTTTCTCCACCTTTTATGCTTTTCAGATTAAATTCTTTTTGTTATGTAACAAATCAGAAAGATGTGGCAGTAAACAGCCTCGTGGCACATCCTTAACCATCAGTGAATAATATCCAGTGAGCACTTGTAGTTCTGGGAATAGAACAAAATGAGCTGAAGTGAATTAGTTCCTGTCCTCTAGACCAGAGTGTCCCAATCTTTCTTAGTACAGGACACACTTGTGACCTTGCTGTGAAAAAAATTAGAAAATGTATCACAATCCTTTTTTGCTGAGCTAGTTTCTCATCCAGCTGTCTGTCCATCCAAACCTTCTGTCCCCATCCTCATTGTACACACTGAAGACTCACAAGAGCCTGGAATCTCAATGTGACAAGGAACCATATATTTCATGGTATAATATTCATATATAATATTCATATTATATTCATATAATATTCATATTCATGGTATAATATAAAATATAAGTCTTTTGGCTGGTTTTAATAAGGTAAATGTAATGGATATTGATAAGTTCAATGTTTACTTATGATATTTAGTTCATTAGTTTGATCTCATATAAGTGCTTAAAATCACATTGCCTCTATCATGCTATATTATTTTGGAACCAATTTCTTGAGCTCTGTCTGACCAGATCATTTTCATCTGAAATCTCCACTGGCTTCTTGGACACAGCCAAGAAGCAGCAGAGCCTTGTCATCACTCGAGCTGTTTTCAAATCGCCTAATAGAGTTTTCTAGAGATGGCCACCTTTACTTCTATTTCCTTTCTTGAATCCAAGTGTGTAATACAATTACTGAAAATTGACCCCAGCCACACCTACTGCTTTGCATACTTTTCCTTAAAAAATAAAATCACTCTGTGATCCCCATGATATAATCAGACAAGTAAATCTTGAACATCAATCATATTAACATGATATACAACATGTAGAGTTATCAGACACCGAGGAATAATACTAAATCTGTGGTAATTTTTTGACCTTTATAAACTGCTCACAAGAGATGGTGAATGGCTACAGGGATGAAATTGGATAGGATGACTTCTTATGTTCCACAGCACAGTAGGGTAATCATGGTTGGCAAGAGTTAATTGAATATTTTTACAAAGAAATGATAAATGTCCTAGATATGTTAATTTCCCTGATCTGATCATTGCATATTATATTGAACTATCATGCTGTACCCCATAAACATGTACAGTTACTATGTGTTGATTAAAAATAATTTTAAAATAACTGGTCACTTTTGATGACTTCCACAAGCCTCCACCCTAGCATTGTTCTAGGCTGTTGAGGCTTAATAAATCACCCTCCAATGGCATTTGTTGTTCAGAATAAAGTAATTGACAAAGCATCCCATGATATGAGATACTTGGCAAAGTATCAAATATAAAGTGACTCTTTTTAGAGAAATAATGTTTTTGGGTAACTTGCCTATTATTCAGGCGTGTAACACATAGTGCAGTATCTTTTTTTCTGCCATGTCCACACCCCATCATCTCCACACCCCAAGGCCCTACTCAGAAGTTGGCAGAAGGAATGCATCTCTCTGAGGATGATTCCATGCCTCACAGAGTTAGGATGTGCTGGTCAAGAATGCTTTAGATGCTCACTGCTGAAGAGTCTAGTTTCCCCAATTTCATAACAGACATGGAGTAGAACACTTAAGCAATGACATGATAGCAAGTATCCAGTCAACTAATTTTAAAAAATCAATATTTAGATAAAATTTCTAAGTGAAGTGCTTCTGGTTTCAGGTGGATGAATGTATAAGTAGGTTATTGAGATAAAAAAAAAAAGCATTATCTCCTTTTTGCTTTAATCTTGGAGGACTTTGCAGAGGAAAAAGAATTTTTAGGTTTTTGATGGGAAGAAGTCAGGTTGGGTGGATTGTGGTAGAGCAGGACACAAAGGAGGCACTATTTGTAAATGGCCAAGGGAAAGTTTAAAGGGACTGACAAGGAGATTGGTGAAACAAAACAGAGGCTTTAAGAAAGACAGTTGAGGGGCTGGGGCTATGGCTTAGCGGTAGAGCGCTGGTCTCACATGTATGAGGCCCTGGGTTCGATCCTCAGCACCACATAAATAAAATAAAGGTATTGTGTCCAACTACAACTAAGTGTGTGTGTGTGTGTATATATATATATATATATATATATATATATATATATATATATATACTTATTGTGTCCAACTACAGCTAAGTGTATATATATATATATATATATATATATATATATATATATATACACTTATACATATATATACACACTTTTTTTTAAAGAAAGAAAGAGAGTTAAAAATTGGTGTTGGTAGCTGATGGGCACTTACACCCAACAGACAGGGAAACTGGAAAATTCATTGGAAGAGGAAAGAGGGGAGAGTGAGTTCATATTGATAGGTAAGAAGGATGGTTACTGTAATAATCAACAATAATATTGATTGACAGTGAGTGGTGAGGGAGACCTGAAGTTCATTGTAGAGTGAGAATAGTCATCCAACTTGGATGAAGATGATGAGGTAGGGCATCAAGGATTCAGACAAAGGTGTGACTTGGGGAAGAGGGTAGCACTTACGAAATTCTGTTAGTTTTCATTTACTCATGTGACTAGGTTCATTTGTGTTCAATCTAATTATTTTTAAGTCTCAAGTGGAACATAGTCAGGCATTAATCATTTTATTAGCTATAAGGTACTGATTTAAAAAATATTTAGAATATCTTTTTTTTATTGTTGTTGTTTGCCAGGTTCTACTGTATGAATAAAAAGACCCACACATTGTTATTTGGGAGCCAAATATTGCTATTGTTGAGTGATATTTAGGTAACTTCCTATTCCCTGCATTTGGATTTTCCAAACCTTTGTATGCTCCAGGGTCCTCCTATCTAAGAAAGTTCTGGGGGATTCATGTCCCCTTCCTTTCCCACTTATCCAGAGCTAGAATGGTATATGATTTGTATCGCATCACCTATTTTGAGTGTGTAGCTTATATCAAGTGCTTTGCCTACGTTAGAGTTCAAGATGCCTTAAAATTGATGCAGAAGGTGAACACTGATATTACAGATAAGGACAGCAAGACACAGAAAGGCTGGACAACTTGACAGAAGTTACACCAACATTTACTTTGTTATTGTTGGAAGTTGAAAGTAGAACCCAAGGAAAGCTTCATCCCAAAGCTGATTTTCTTTAAGCTCCCCTTAAATTGCTTCTTTAATTTATACATGTTTATAAAAATTGATGTTTTGAAAGAAAACTCAATGAGTTAATAATTAGATAATGTTTTACAGAAGAGAAAAAGATATAAAAGTAGAATCATTCATTTATAATTGCACATGATTTGAAATTATTCTTATTTTATATGACAATGTCTATTGAGGGGAAGGTGGTACCAGCGATTGAACTCAGGGGTGCTTAACCACTGAGCCACCTCCCCAGCCCTTTTAATTTTTTATTTGGAGACAAAATATCACCAATTTGCTTAGGGCCTCACTAAGTTGCTAAGACTGGCCTCAAACTTGCGATATTCCTGCCTCAGTCTCCCTAGTCACTGACAATGTGTATTTTCAGGGTAGTTTAATGATAGGAAAAAGTCTAGGCTCTACCCTGACACTGATATGAATTTTAGTCTGGCCCCTATCATTTGCTACATTTACAACACAGAAAAAATTACTTAATCTCCAAACCTTTACTTATCAAATAGGAATAGTGATATTCACCTTGAAGTAATGTGAATAAAAATAAAGAGATCAGTTGTCAGGGATTACAAAGATTTGGCCAGGAACTGAAAAGTAGCATGCAGTAATGATTGACAGGCTTTGAAGTTGGATGACTAGAAAGATGTTTGTGCCAGTAGCAGAAATAGAGTAATCAGAAGGAAATGAACACATGTTTAGTTGTCAAAAATACGTGTAGGTGGAACTGGTCACCAAGGATTGAAAGGAATCAGAACTACAGACTTATCCAAGTAGAATGAAGATGGATTTATTGAGTAGATTATATTTCTAAGGTGTGAAGACAAAAGAAGAAACAAGAACAGATTTGGAACACATCATTTTGGGCATTAGAGGAGAAAGAGAAACTAGAGAAGGAGACAGAAGAAGTGGTCAGAGCAAACAAAAAAAAAAAAAGAAAGAAAGAAAGAAGAGTCAGGGTAATGGGTGTCATGAAAGTAAAGGGGAACTTGGACTTAAGGGGCATTGAGTCAACTCTGTCAAGTAACAGAGCAACAAAATTAAGAACGGTGAGAATATTCCAGGGTGTTGGGTACTAAAGTCACCAAGGCCAGTGGTCTTGATTAATATGGAGAGGAGGGCTGGGGTTGTGGCTCAGCGGTAGAGCGCTTGCCTAGCACGTGCGCGGCCTGGGGTTCAATCCTCAGCACCATGTAAAAATGAAGGCACTGTATAAAACTAAAACAAATAAATAAATATTTAAAAAAAAATGAAGAGGAAAACTCACCTAGGTATAAGAACCACTTAGGAGAATGAGAATATTTTAGGTGATTGGTACAAACTGGAAATCAGGGAAAAGGATCTCATAAGTAAACAGAGCAGTTGTTAATAGGAGAGTTTGCTTAGTGGTTGCGGAACCAAATCATGGTTTGCAGCTCTAGATAGGGAGGTAGATAGAGTTCCCACAGCAGGACTGCAGGCAGGAGAAGCAAGCTCATGTAACAACTGTGGAGAGATGATGTTGTATAAAGAAATAAGCATGAGACAGAGGTAATAACTTAGAAAGGTGGACACCCTGCAACTCAGGACATCCACAGTGTGAAGACATAGTTTAGTAGAGGGCTGGATTTCAAGGAACGGACAAGAGAAAATATAAGGCCTTCATAGTGGATGGTGAAGGTAGCCTTGAAACGTCACCCACTGAGGTGGGTATGGATGCAGGCATGGTGTGGCACCAAGTTGAAGGCATGACTTTGGGAAAGGCAGGCAATGTAGGTTGTTCTATTACTGTTGGGAGTTTAAGGCAGCCTTATCCAGCAAACTTACTCTGTAGCTGTGTCTTTCTGTAAGTGATATTCTCCCAACTTCCGAAGCACAGAAAACAAGGGAGGAGCAAAATTGCCCTTGAAGAACTTTTGTTAGGAGGTGGTTTTAATAGCTTATTTATTGGAATTTGACTATAAAGAGACAGATAGAAATTATAGAAGGTCCTGAAAAACTTGTGAAGCAGAAGAGATATGAAAAATGAAGAAATTAGAGAGCTGCATGACAATTTCAACATTATTTGAGGACTAGAAGTTAGAGGAAATTAATGAAAGCAATAGGTAAAAGTAGAAGGATCTGAAGACTGAGAAAGTGGGGAAGATAATTAGGAATTTTTGAAATTATTGCTTTTTTGGGGGGTGTGGTACTGGGGATTGAACTCAGGAGCACTGAACCACTGAGCCACGTCCACAGCCTTATTTTGTATTTTATTCAGAGACAGGGTCTCACTGAGTTGCTTAGGGCCTCACTCTTGCTGAGGCTGGCTTTGAACTTGTGATCCTCCTGCTTTAGCCTCCCGAGTCGCTGGGATTACAGGTGTGCACCACCACACCCAGAAAGGCTAAGGCTTTTTTGCTTTTTGAACAGGGTGTTCCAACAGTTTTCATAATTTGAGTATCACCTACAGAATTTTTGTATTATATCTGCATACCATCTGTACTCTTGTTTACTTAATATTTTTGCACTTACATTTTATTTATTTATTTTTCTTAAGCATCAATATCCATGAAATCTTGAATTTGGTGGACAATTTACATGTTTTCCTAAAATGCACTGGTGTAAGTATAGTAACATTAAAATGTTTGTGTCCAATCTTGGGAAAATAGTGTCTTCTAGGATTGTCAGAAGCTTGAAATAGTGCTTCATGTCTGAGTGACATTTCAAACATCATTGATGATAACTAAATTTTTGAAGCAGTTAAGGACTCCAAGGGAGGTATGGCATGCAAGAAAGGGGTCTGGCTTGCATGGATTTCCTAGGTAGTGATCAAGGAGAATGGATTATTAGAATGTGAGCCAGTCCGAGGATCCACAAGAATAAGGGTGTTTGTGTGTGTGTGTGTGTGTGTGTGTGTGTGTGTGTGTGTTGTCAACTTTATGTGGAGACATTTTTGCAAATGGTTGTAGGAGAGTGGTATAGAAACAGAAACAGATCATGTAAACAAAGAGGAAAGGATAAAATAACCAAACAGAATTTGTCTACCCATCCCAGGAAGGTGAACTCTGTAGGTTACTTTGCAAGCATAGTGAGATTTAACTTATGGTATTATTGTGACAATTAAATAAAATAATACATAAAATGCTTAATATACTGCCTGTCACATAATGATGTAAGTGACAAATGATGGAAATGAGGGTGAGGACGATGATCAAGTTATTACAACTTAAGAAATACATGGACTTAAATATATGTTCTTGGCCATGGAGAAAGGGCTGGAAAACTTGCTGCCAGAGAGAGGGTATTAGGATTGAGGCAGATCTCCCTTTTGGGAGAAGGGAAGTGTCTCCCAATTCTAGTAAAGAAGGTCAGAATTCCTGGAGATGAACTGCAGACAAGAGGAAGGGAGTGGGATAAGAAATCTTTTGGAATCATAATGGGAGCAACTTGGGAGATGGTATCTGATATTCATCCTTTGAGAGAGTTTGGAGTGAGAGAGGAAGAGAAATCAGTAAAGCAGAATGGTGGTGTGCGCCCTGACGACCCTGCATTATATTGTTAGGGAATGGGACTGGGCTATTCTCTTAACAGTCCGCACTTGACTCAGATTTGGTTGTTTGAAATCAACATAATGTGTAATTTGAGAGATTGAAAAACAAGGATCTTAACTACCAATATAGCACTAGTTGAAAAGTCACACTCATACAAAAAGTAATAAAGTTGTAAGGACAAGTATATATTTTGACTCAAATATGAGGAATCTATGGTTTTCACATTCAAAAATACCCAACAATAACCTCAGTGCAGTTTGGAATTATTCTGGCTCTATTTCCATTTTGCATGTATTTGCTGGGGTTGGAAATCTAGGATGTCTACCTCGAAACAATCCAAACTCCCAAGTCTGACTTAATTCTTCAGAATTAGAGACAAATACAACTTGATCCTGCACTCTATGCAGTCTGGAAGAAAGTTCCCAAACCTTGTGTTGGGTTTCCCAAGTATCCAGAGCTTCCTGAGAGTCAAACCCTGGGGATGGGTTCCTTCAAGGTCAGTCACTACATTTTCATTCCAAAGATTTTCTTGTTCTTGAAAAGGACTGGGCAAAGGGAGGGGTATCTGATTTGGAGCATCTTTTCTTTTGGCCCAAGCTCCCATCTCCCCATCAATTTGATTCCTGCTCTGTAACCACAAAGACAGGGATGATGGATCTCCTTTTGGAACACAACATAGTTTGCTTGGAAAAACATCCACTTTAGACAAACAATAAAAGCAGCCCGAGTGGGGCCTTGGCTGCTCTCCTGGTGTTACGCTTGTGTGGATGCCTCTGGCGCTTGGCAGCAACTTTTCTGGTTGCACAAAACAGCCGACCCCCCTTTGGGAATACCCATCTCCTGTCCTTGTTAGTCAAAAACATAATTTGGAATTTAAGTTATTAGCCTAAAACTGGATGCAACTTTGACTCTCTAAATCTTAGTTTCTATGTATTGTAATGGATGATGATTTTTTTTTTCTTTTCTTAATCTACTTGCCTCCAAGGGGGAGAATTCTGAGGGAGATGATGGAACAGATGCTGTGTAAAAACAGTTCTAGTGTGCTGAAAGATATATCCACTGATCCACGTGGCCTTTGCTGATGTCATTTGGAAATCATCTGTACTCTCCATTTCTCTGAACTATTGCTACACTTGGTTTCTTATGGTGTATTCATCAGATTCTGCCTAGTGTTTTATACACTCGTGTGTGTCTTAATTTCTCTTCAAGCTGTGATTTGCATACTGGCATGGACTATGCCTTACTTGATTTTGCTTCCCCCACCAATTTATGTTTATATGAATATAAATATACATATTGTGTGTGTGAATGTATCAATGGATTCCCATAACATATTTTATTCAAATATTTACTGAATAGCTGGTACATGTTGGTTACTGAAAATATGCTAATATTTTTATCATTTTTGGTTGTGCTCTATGCTTGCTTCATTGTATCAAAGAGAAATAACTATTATTTTGTCCTTTTTTTAATAGATGAAAAAAACCAGGCATAGGAGCAAAAGCAATTTTCCAAAGACCATACAACTTATTAAGTGGCTGAGCCAAGCTTCAAACTTACTTTGAAACCAGAGCCATGTTCTTAACCACTAGGCAACACTGCATCTGGGTATTGCCTCCTGAAATCAGATTAGGAAAGCAAAGATGAAAAACAGAAGCCTCTTGGGTCATATCAGAATATTTCATGTTCTGGTAGAAAGACTTATAAAAACACTGTAAGAACATATACTGATGTGGGGTAGTGATGGAACTATGTTGGGAGGGCATCAATACCTAGGGACACAGTGGTTCTTAGGAGACGGCTCAGGTGGAAATGTGGATTTCCTCCATTTGACAGCACTTGTCTCAGTATCAAAAATAGCTCTCTTAGATGGATATCATTAACCTAAATGCATGATTGAAGATCTGAATGGTACTTATATACTTTGTATACAAGCAGTTGTATGTAAAAAGATACTATACTTGTGCATGATGAATAAGTAAATAAATAATAAAAAATTTAAAAAAAAAAAATAGCTCTCTTAGTAGGAAGGAAATGTAAGTTTCAAGGACCATTTTCCATTTCACCTCCTTGACTAAAAAAGAGGAAACTGAATTAAAGAATAATCAATCACCATCCAAAACAGGACAGAAAAAGATGTTATACTCTTATAGTGAGCCTTAATTTTCTTGAAAGTTTATTAGGAAGAAAAAGCAGACAGAAAAAAAAAAAAAAAAAGAAAGAAAGAAATATAAGAAATGATCATGCCAAGAGGGGTAGCACACACCTGTAATCTCAGCAGCTCGGGAGGTTGAGGCAGGAGGATCATGAGTTCAAAGTCAGCCTCAAAAACAGCGAGGCACTAAGCAACCCAATGAGACCCTGTCTTTAACTAAAATGCAAAATAGGCCTGGGAATGTGGCTCAGTGGTCAAGTGCCCCTGAGTTCAATCCCTGGTAACCGCACCCCCACACACACACAAAAAAAAAAAAAAAAAAAAAAAAAAAAAAAAAAAAAAAATCGAGCCCTTAAAAGTACATTATGTGAGAGAGAAATATCAGTAAAAAATCCCAGAAATCAGCCGGGCATGGTGGTGCATGCCTGTAATCCCAGCACTTGGGAGGCTGAGGCAGGAGGATTGAGAGTTCAAAGCCAGCCTCAGCAATGGCAAGGCACTTAGCAACTCAGTGAGACCCTGTCTCTAATAAAATACAAAAAAAAAAAAGGGCTGGGGATGTGGCCCAGTGGTCGAGTGCCCCTGAGTTCAATCCCCGGTACCAAAAAAAAAAAAAAAAAAAAAAAAAAAAAAAATCCCAGAAATCTAAAACCACACATGTTGGATATTGGATCAGCATCTCTCTCTCTTAGAAAAAAATAGAGGTGGGGAAAATACTCCCCCCCCCCCACCACCACGGTTTCTGCAAATACTTGCAATAAGAGAACTGTGAAACTATTGGGTTTGATGGTCTGGACCCAAACAGGGTCACTGATTGCTAGTTTTCCATAAGAATATAAATCCAAGTGCCTATTGTCCACTCACAAATGTAGCTCTATCACTGTCTCCTTCAGTTACAAGAGATGCTATTTGGACAGGTAGGATATTATAAAACCCAGTTAACTCTCTAATAATCTCACTTTGAACCATTTAGGTAAAATTTCCCTGAACTTCCTATGCTCCAGGCTAATTTTGACCTCCAGTTTACAGTTATTCTCTCCATCTGAATTCCACCCTCACCTCCATCCATTTAATTATTTGCTCCTTAAAGTATCCAGTAGGAATTCTACCACTCTGAGTTCCCAAAGTAGGTTTCATAGAACAAGATTCCCTGAGGACCTTCCTGAAAGCTGGGTTCCATAGTCAAAGGAGGTTGATAAATGCCACACACTACCTCTTATTTCATCTATAGAATTTATACTATGTGCCTCAAATTTTAACATTTACTGTGTATGTAAGAAGTGCTTAAATATTTATCATGGACCACACATACACAGTGCTGGACATCAGAGCTACAATTGCTTCCTCATCCTAAGTTAAGTCTTGTCTGTTTACCCAGAGTTCATACTTCTGGAAACTAAGGATGGGTCTTATTATAATGCTATACCATTAGTAAGATAGGGTACAGCACTATGGACATAATAAGAGGTTTGATAAATGATTCTTAGTTGGTGAAATAAGTAAATGTGTCTTAGCTTTTATCAAAGAAAATTGCTTTTATTAATTCTTAATAAGACTCTGGAAGAGAGAACAGAGTTTTGACCTTACTTTCTGGTATTTCTAATAACAAAACTCTTTGCAGAAAGTCAGAAATAACTTTGAACATGGTGACTGACTCATACAGTGGTATCCAACATAAGAAAAATGCAAATTTTCTGATTTTGGAATGTCTACCAGGACACTTTGGAGACAACAGGGCAAAGCACCACAGTTATTCCCATTCCATTCTTTACTGTAGAAATCCATTTTTGCCACTTGATTTCATGTCTAGCCACTATCATATGTGACAAAGTTGAGTTCATGAACTAAATTTGGGTTGATCTCATTAAATTCTTCAATAGAGAAAGATTTCTCATCTGATTGTCCTTGAATAAAGGCACCTTGTGACAAAGACAATGCAAAACTACAATGCAAAACAAGCCACACTGTTTCCCAGTCACTGGGTATCTACCTAAAAATCAGATTGGCACCTGATGATTAATACCATCTGTCCAACATTCTTTGCTTGCAGTTTGGGTGTCAGGTAAAAAGGATTTATTATATCCTAAGATGTCCATGGACAAACTCCAGGGACAGATGTGGTACAGGCAGGCTTAGAGCATTTGGTGAGAATATTTTAGTTATTCTTTAAGGGACTTGTCAAACATTAATTAAGTAAGGCAGGAAGGTTTTATGATGTTTTTCTCCCTATCCTTAAATGGAATGTCAGAGTTATGTTAGTGGAGTTAATACTACCAAATTTGAATGCTCACGTGCAATTCTATCTGTATGTATTTGTCAGGGTGGGGCAAAGGCTGAGGTTTAGCTATAGTTATACATACAAGTTATGGGAGAATTAATGATTCCCAAGTTGTGCTACTGAGGAGCTGAAGGACCTACAAAAGACCTTTCAAACTGTTTTCAAGGATAGAAAATCGAACCATTGAAAAATTACTTCAAAACCTTGATTCAGTGAATCTTGAATGTAGCATTTCCCTTATCATGGCTTTTATTGGTATGCCACTTAACACTGTATAAATCATCCTCTACTATCTGAGGATGGCTGTCGATGTTCCTTCCCTTTTGCTGTTGTGTGCAGAATTAAAGACAAGTGGCTCCAAATTCAAGTATGCTCTAGGTGGGTGCATTGCACAGGAGAATGTGCTGCTAAGAATGGAGTGAGGAGGGCATGAGTTGCCAGCTCAGAGAGGCTTGGGATGAAATATACCTCCTGGCTATTCTTCCTCAACTGTAAAGCTCTGTTTTCTCCCTAGTCATCCCAGATCCTCTGTCAAGGGTAATTGTAGCCCTTGGTGAAACCTTCTTAGCTGGCCCTAAAGGCAGAGAGAAAAGGAAGCAAAAATAGTAATGGATATTTCCAGTGGTTTGGTCTTTTCCATTTACCTTGATAAATCCATTGTGATCAGATAGTCAAATCTACAGTATAGCATAAACAATTTTCCCCAATCTGTGCCCCTGGAGCCTCCTGTATCAGCATCACCTGACAAGTCTCTAAAGTGCATATTTCCAGGACCTATACCAAACCTTCAGAGTCAGAATCTGTGAGCATAGGGCTGAGGAAGATTGATTTGTGTCATGTGTTCTACTTGCAGTGGCAACTATTTTGGCTGGGCACTTCTTCAAGATGGGGCTTTGGGGAAAGATGAGGTGGGAGTGTAGGAAGGGGTGGAGACTGGACCCATCAGAGTGACGACTCTGTCTGTGGTCATCAAACGTGGGGCTTAGAGAGTAGCTACATGGCAGAGATTGCAGATTGGTAGCTTACACATGTATTTTCTTTGCATCACAGAGAAAAAGAGAAATGTCTTTCTACTGGGCATATCCTTTTCAGTCCTCCATCTCTGCCTACTCTTTCATCTCCTCCCTTCTGAAAGCACTTAAATCTTCAACTTATCGGAAGGGTGACAGCTCTAACATAAATGGCCTATTATCTCCTTGTTTTGAAATCAATGAATATGAACCTGTTCATAAATGTTGGCCGTCAAGAGAAGACACACTTTTTTCTTTGATTTGACTTTAATCCAAAGTTACCCTTACTTTCCTGACTTCTTAGAAGGCACCAGTGAAATAGTGCCTGGCAAAGTGTATTGATGCAACGCAGTGTCATGATACAGCTGATGAGTTACTTCAGATTGTTTTCTCTTATTCCTCCCATGCTCTGAGTGCTTCCACACCTCAGTTTTCCGCACCAAAATGGCAGAGGTTCCAACAATCCAGATTCCCCATTCACCTGTTTTGGGAGGGACAGGTGCAACCAAGATTTTTCTCCCTGTTTGTTATAAATTCTCTGTGAAATAAAAGCACAGCTTTCAGCTCTTTCTGAAAGCCCTTTGTATACCGTTCATTCCTGAATGTTTTCATGTAAACATTTTAATTGGTGGTAAGTGTGCTTGTTTGTTGTGTTTGTCAAGTCAGTGTAAACTGTAGTCCATTAGGCCTTGAGATGAGTCTGTTAAATATTTTCAGATGTTTTTTATTTCCTCAGCTAAGAGCTGGATTTGAACCAGAGCTCAGGGGTGAAAGGGCAATGTGTAATATATGGAGACATGGAATTCGACATATGAAATAAAATAATGTAATGTTTTTAATATTTAAGATGAAAAAAGCAGCAATAAAACATTGTGGAAGGAGGAAAACATGAATACCTGTATATTTTAATTTTAAATGCCTGCAGATGTTGAATTTTAATCAGAGCATGTCAGATTCTGACTCTGACAAAGGCAAAAATGTGAGATCTGTTTTCTTGAATTGCTTCCACATTTTATGCTTCAGATTTTTATTGCATATAACACTGCATCATCATATATTTATGTAAAGTGCCAGCATCCATTGACTTAGCACGTGCATGATGGTTAACATATAGAACAGTATGCAGTGAAGGAAAGATCCCTTCTCTCTCTCTCTCTCCATGGTGTAGATTCTCCCTGTGACCTTGTGGGAAAGAAGGCATTTAACCTCTCTCTGCTTCAGTTTCCCTAGTCACAAAATAGAAACCACTACTCTTGTTTCTTCTTGAACTCCTCAAGTGCACTGAAGCTTATTTGAAATACTAACTGATCTGTACACCCAGGAATGCATCATTGGGCAATTTCATCACTGTGTGAACATCATAAAGTGTACTTAGATGGTATAGGTCAGTCACTTGACATGGCCTCTAAGTGCAATCAAGACATGGTCAACATGAGATGTATGGCTGTTGCTGGCGTAATGAGCCATATGTTTTATAGTAAAGTTTTCTTTTGTTCTATCAACAGAAGGAGTACACTCTGATAAAATGAATAAAAGTACAATATTATTGATTCAGAAACCAGTAACATAGTTGTTTATCATGATCGTAATTATCATGTGATAAACATAATTGCATGTGCTGTGTTTTTATACAATTGACAGCATAGTAGGTTTATTTACATAAGCATCACCACAGACATGAATAGTACACTGCACTATGTTACAATGGCTATGGTGTCACTTGGTAATAGAAATTTTTAAAATTTCAGCTCCTCAGCTATAGGACCACTAGCACTAAAATGTCATTATGTGGTACTTGACTTATGTACATGTCTATAAATTTTTATTTAGAAAGGTCAAGAGATTTAACAAAACTAGTGAAAACTAGACAGATATATTTCTTCCAGTAAAAGTTAGATATATATTAAAATCTAAAGTTCTATGCATATTTTTGAGATAGTTTCTATTTCTCTAATTTTGTCATCTTATTTCCCAAAACAATGTGAAAGTCAGTAACCTCAAATTTTGCATTGAAATTCTACCACAGAAAACAATGGGTTTATATATACATAATATAGTTCCAAAAATATCTGTAAGTCCCCATTGTAACTTTCTCTGAACAGTTTGAATGTTGTAGGATAAAGAAAGAATAAGCAGTTGATTTGGTTTAAGATGTTCAATACCAAAATGGTCTTTATCTGCTGCTTGCTTTCTTTCATGTTTCTTAAAATAACCATAACCATGAGGATCTATCTTAGTTTGTTTTGTGCTGCTGTCACAAAACAACACAGACTGGGTGATTTGTAATGAACATAAATTTGTTCATGTTTGCTCATGGTTCTAGAGACTGGGAAGTTCAAGATTGAGGAGCCACATCTGGTGAGGAGCTTATTGCTGAGTCACTGCACAAGGGCAAAGAGAGAGCATGAGAGAAGGGGTGAACCCCTTCTAGTGCATTTATCTGTTCTTAAGAGCTGGGTTTTCACAGTCTCACTACCTCTCAAAAGTCCCACCTCTTACTACTATTACTAAAAATTAAATTCCAACACAAATTTGGGAAGGGATGAACAGTCAAACCATGACAGGGTCTTTTAAGCTAAACCACTGTATATTCCTGCCCCTTTTATATTTTTCCTTTCTCCATCTCTTTACTTTGAGGTCCTCCTGCCCTCTAAGGGGATTTGTATTGATTTGTTGGAAATAGTTAAGGTACTTTTGAGAAGATTGAGTCTCATATAAAATGCTGAGTTTTCTGTAATGTAGCTCATGTCTTGTTTTTGAATGTTCAGAGGAGTTTGGTATATACAGTTTAGGGAGAAAGAAAACAAATGGTAGTTCACGTGTAGGATAATGTGGTATAGAACATGAACTATGTATTTTAGAAAGAAAGACAATCCATCTGCTGAGTTAATACAGTGGAAAGAGGACTCAGCCAATAGTAAAGGGGAAAATTATAGGAGTCTCAATTCAACCCTTGCATATTTTTAGATACTCCACATATTTATTTTTATTCTTATGCAACTTTGACTCTTCAAGGATTTTTACTTTATTACAATAGAGAATGTTTTCACTAGAAATGATGCTTGGGAATATTTCAGACAAAAGTGATCAGAGTGAGAAATCAATCACACTTCTCAGAGAGCACTGGGCACTTTCTATTCGGGGAATAGGGAGGACCGGATGTAATCTATGGATTCCCTGGTGCTCCTAGGGTCATCTGTGCAGCTAGACAGTGGGAGTGGAAGTTGTGTTGGCCATTTTTGCCTAGAAGGCAAGGCTGGAGAATGATAGCACAGAGAGAGGAGTGAGCTGAATAAAGAAAGAGAAAATAAATGGTAGTTATTTTGAGTAGAAGATTTAGAAGAGAAAATGATGTATTTAAATAGGAGTTCCAGGAGGTTATCTGTGAAAAACTGTGAGAAACCTCCAGCCTTGCTATCTAAAAAACTTACAGTAAAGATTCAAGACCTTTGGAGTTGGGTACCATGTTTTTTGTTGTGACACATCCACAATCAGACAAATCGTGTATAGTATGTAGACATCATGGTTTAGCTTCTGTCTTCATCAAGCCCTTCTGATTCATCTGATATAAAATTAATTCTCATTTATCTCTACACTTTGTACCTCCATTCTTGTGATTCGCAGGAATATAGAATCTCTAGTTGAAAAGGAATTTTAGAAATGATTTGTACAAGTTCTCAACCACAACTAATGATCTCTTTTTTTATTCATTTATTCTCTCTCTAGTATTGGCTCTTTAGTTACTGGAACATAGTAGGAGTGACATATTAGAAAAATACTTTTTAAGAACTATGGGAGAAAACTGCATGAAGATAGACACCCATGAATCCTACTCTCAGTGGATCCCTAAGTAACCAAGACAGTCCTTTTACTTATCCTTTCTTGGCATACTCTCCATTTCTCCATAGGATCTATACACCTTCACCACTTTCTTCCAAATTCTATTCCCTTCCTCACCACCATGAGGTTCTTGTAGGTGTTTGAATAAATAAAGTAAGTTTTAAAGTAAGAAGTTTGAGGCCCAGGAGTGTTATCTAGCCACATCATCTTACAGGTGAAAAAAAACCTGAGATTTTAAAGGAGTTAGATGACTTGCATGGTCACATGGCTAGTTTAGGGGTAGAGCTTGGAGTCGGTTCTAGACAAATAGAATCTCTTGTCAGTCTTCCATCTGTTAAGAAAGCAAAAATTATTTGAGGAGATAATTACCAATTCATCCCAATCAGATTTTTTTTTACAAATATATCTGACCACCTACTCAGGTTGGAAGGTAGTAAGGATGAAATTACTGTGTCAATCCATTATTACTTTTAGGCATCCTCTGATTTACCAAGAACTTAAGCCAATACTTCTCATCTGAGTGAGAGTATCCAAGGTGTGCTCTGAATGGACAGGACAAGCCTACTGTTCCCTGGAAGCTGAGGAGGGTCATAGTTGTTCAGGACAGCAGCAGCACTAGAGCTTCCTTCCTTGACCTCAGCCTTTTATATTGCCAAGAGTAGGAAAAACTTCCTGGTCCACTCTGTCTGAGCACATCCTGCTTCAGTCCTTAGCACCAGACCTTCGGTTCTAAGTGGCATTGTCACTATGGAGTCACTGTAAGTTGTATCTCCACAGTGCTTTTATAATTCTTCCAGCTTCAACATATGGCTTCCAAAGGGAAGAACAATGACCCGGCTTGAATGTGGTTTAAGAGACTGTCCGGCTGTGATTTATACATTTTCTTCTGTAAACCAGTATGCACGATTCCAGACTCATGCAATGTATAAAAAAAAAATATAACAAAACTATATATTGAACACTTGGTTTAAGAAATAAAACAGGATCACAGTACAGTTGGATTCCATTATTCTTTTCCCCAATTGTAGTCTTCTTTCCTGCCCAATCTCCATCCCTGCTTCCTGAGTAATCACTATCCTAAATTTAGTATTTGATGTTCTCTTGGATTTCTTTGCTTTTAGCATATGTGTTTAAACCTTAAGTACTACATAGTATTTCATTGTATGTTTGAAAAACTTGTACAAATGTCATCACACTAATTGTATCCTCCATAAATCTGATTTTTCCTCAATATTTTCTTTCTTTTCATGTTGAAATTTATAGTCCTTGTTCATTCTTTCCTCAAGTGTACAATATTCTGTTATATGACTATACCATCATTTCTTTAACTATTCTCTTATTGATGAAGATTTGTGCTGTTTCCATTTTGTTTTATAATTACAGAATATTGCTAAAAACATTCTTATTCACATATTCTTGTGTATATATGTGACATTCTCTGGTATATATATCTAGAAGTGGAATTCCTAAATTAACTTTCCTTATTTCTTGACTCAAGACCATAAAACAAAGTTGATTGGAAGGGATGTAATAACTCTTCCTCAAGTCAAAATACGACATTCCAGGACCAACATCACCATTTTATCACCATGCTTCTGATGAGTTTTACTAATTCTAAGAGTAATGATGAACTTGAGAGCAGAGGGTGGCTGGAAAATCACGATTTTTGTTTGCAAAACTACAATACACTAAAATGTGTGCTGTCTGGCTCCACACATCCCTTCATGCTTCACACTGGGGTAGTCATAACAGATCTTTCTGCCTCCACTTTGTGTTTCAATCCCTTCTCTCAGGTCACCTTAATTTTATTATGCTGATGCTCAAAAGCTACAAAAATTTGTTTAAGGGCACAGTACAAAGTTGTGCATTGACATCTTCCTCTATTAGGTCCTAATCAGTTCCTTGTTTTACTTCCCAGGCCTTTCCTAAAATAAACAATTGAACAATTCTGCTACAATTAAATAATTAAATTTTTATTGCCTCCAAATAGCTATATGATGTCCTGAATTTGTGTGTCCTCTTTAAGGATCATACTCTCCTATTCAATTATACATATTCCATTTTTTTGAAAGATAAATGTATATCCCAACATTCCTATACATACTGCCATTACTATTTCTATATTGGCTTGAGACCCAGTGTCCCTTCCTTGGAATGAATGGACTGTTCTAAGAGGCACTGAATTCTTTGTCACTGGAAATATTGAAGCTGAGGTTGTTAAAGGGATTATCTAATGGAATGGGATGATGCATCTTTTAAAGTTAAGGGTATCTCTTTGCTATATTATTTGTATATTCTCTTCTATGCATGTCTTGAATTTTAACTTAAATTCTGAATTTTAACTTAATCTTATGTGCACTCATTAGACAACTCCTTGCTACATTGCCCAGGCTGGTAATAAAGCTCCTGCCTCAGCATCCCAAGTACAGGACTGTAGGCACATGCCAATGTGCCTGGCAATATGTCCTTAAAAAACTGGCCAATGGTGACAAAATTCCACTGGAACAACCCTACAATCTGAAGTTTTGTATATTTCTCAAAGAAGATACTTGCTGAACATGT
The DNA here is from genome assembly GCA_025594165.1 of Tamias sibiricus. Classification (NCBI taxonomy): domain Eukaryota; kingdom Metazoa; phylum Chordata; class Mammalia; order Rodentia; family Sciuridae; genus Tamias; species Tamias sibiricus. The sequence goes on from CM046659.1 coordinate 54,881,574, forward strand.
TCAGAAACAGAAATAAAATATTCCCTTCACTTACATTCTTTTTTTTTTAATTCGAAGTTGCTGTATATATAACAGTAGCATACATTACAATTCATAATACACATACAGAGCACCTTTTTACATAACATTGTTTGTATACAAAGTATATTCATACTATTCATGTCTTCAATCATACATTTAGGATAATGATTCTGTAAGTTAAAGAAGCAATGAACTGAATTAAATGTTCAGTTGAAAGCATCACCAACAGATTAGACCACTTGGAAGAAAGGACCTCAGATAATAAAGACAAAATATATAATCTGGAGAAAAATGTAGAATACACAGTGAAAATGGTAAGAAATCAGGAGCAGAACACTCAAGAAATATGGGATAACATAAAAAGGCCAAATTTAAGAGTGATTGGGGTAGAGGAAGGTGCAGAGTTCCAAGTCAAAGGAATAAGTAATTTAGTCAATGAAATAATAGCAGAAAATTTTTCCAGACATGAGGAATGAATGGGAAAACCAAGTTCAAGAGGCTTACTGAACACCAAATGTACAAAATCACAACAGATCCACACCAAGGCACATTATAATGAAAATGCCTAATATACTGAACAAGGAGAGGATATTAAAAGCTATCAGAGAAAGAAATCAGATTACATATAGGGGGAAACCAATTAGATTATGTGCAGATATTTCAGCCCAGGACTTAAAAGCTAGAAGATCCTGGAACAACATATTTCAAGCTCTGAAAGAAAAGGGATGTCAACCAAGAATCTTATATCCAGCAAAATTAAGCTTTAGATTTAAAGATGAAATAAAAACCTTCCACGACAAACAAAAGTTAAAAGATTTCACAAATTGAAAGCCTGCACTTCAGAACATCCTGGGAAAAATATTCCATGAAGAAGAAAAGAAAAATAACAATGAAAATCAGCAAAGGGAATTATTAAACTAAAGGAAACACCAACCAGAGGAGAAACTAAATCAAGTTAAATACCATAAACAAATAAAAATGGATGGGAATATGAATCACGTCTCAATAATAACTCTGAATGTTATTGGCCTAAATTCACCATTCAAAAGACACAGATTAAAAGAAATGACCCAACAATTTGCTGTCTCCAAGAAACCCACCTCATAGAAAAAGACATCAACAGACTGAAGGTGAAAGGCTGGGGAAAATCTTACCACTCACATGGGCTGCGGAAGCAAGCAGGGGTTTCCATTCTCATATCAAATAAGGTAGCCTTCAAGCCAAAGTTAACCAAAAGGGACAAAGATGAATATTTCTTACTGCTTAAGGGAAACATTCATCAACAAGATATGACAATTATATATCTATATGCCCCAAATAATGGAGCACCTACATTCATCAAACAAACCCTTCTCAAGTTCAAGAGTCAAATTGACCACAACACAATTATTCTAGGGGACTTCAACACACTTCTTTCACCACTGGATAGATCATCCAAACAAAAGCTAAATAAAGAAAATTGAGACCTCATTAATACAATTAATAACTTAGACTTAACGAACATATACAGAACATTTCATCCCTCAGTGAACGAATACACTTTCTTCTCAGCAGCACATGGCTCTTTCTCTAAAATAGACCATATATTATGCCACAAAGCAACTCTCAGCAAATATAAAAAAGTAGAGATACTACCCTGTATTCTATCAGACCATAATGGAATGAAATTGGATATCAATGATAAAACAAAAATAAAAAAAGCTACTCCAACACCTGGAAACTAATCAACATGCTACTGAATGAACAAGGGGTTGCAGAAGACATCAAGGAGGAGATTTAAAAATTCCTAGAGATACATTGTATAGAAATATCTGGGACACTATGAAGGCAGTAGTAAGAGGAAAATTCATTGCATTGAGTTCATTCTTTAAAAGAAAAAAAACAACAACAAATAAATGACTTAACATCACACCTCAAAGCCCTAGAAAAAGAAGAACAGATCAACACTAAGAGCAGTAGAAGACAGGAAATAATTAAAATCAGAGCTGAAATTAATGAAATTGAGACTAAAGAAACAATTGAAAGGATTGACAAAACTAAAAGTTGATTCTTTGAAAAAAATAAATAAAATTGACAGACCCTTAGCAATGCTAATGAAAAGAAGGAGAGAAAAAACTCAAATTATTAGCATCTGTGATGAAAAAGGAAATATCACAACAAACACCTCAGAAATACAGAAGATAATTGGAAATTACTTTGAAAACTTGTACTCTAATAAAATAGAAAATATCAAAGGCATTGCCAGATTCCTAGAGTCATATGAATTACCCAAACTGGACCTGGAGGCTATACACAATTTAAACAGATCAATTTCAAGTGAGGAAATAGAAGTTGCCATCAAAAAGCTACCAAAAAAAAAAAAAAAAAAAAAACCCAGGACTAGATGGGTTCATAGCCGAGTTGTACAGACCTTCACTTACATTCTTTATTTGTATTATTTTAACATGTCTGGCAGATTGTGTTTTTTCTAAAGATAGCCTCAATAATATCCTCTACTCTACACCTTTTTCTAAACACTTGCAATACTCCCATCAAAATGTAAAATCTATGACCTCCTTGCTTGGAACTTGGGAAGGGGGAGCATTGTGACTGTTCTTACTAAGAGAATATGGAGGAAATGAAGCTATGTGAATTAAAATGTCACACACTTTCACCTTGTTTTCTCAGAATTCTTGTACTGGGAACCTGGCTGTCACACTGTGAAGAAGCCCAAATCAGCCCATGTGGAGAAAACTCAGAGAGGTCATGCTTACTTTTACAGCTACCAACCCGGGTGAGGTACCGATTTGCAATAAGCACCAGCCACCAGAAACGGGAATGGAAACACCTCCAAATACTTTCAGTGAGTTACCCCTATCCTTTGGGTCTTTCCAGCTGGGAACCCAGACTTTGTGGAACAGAGACACACATTGCTTCTGTGCCTCCTCTGAATTTCTGACCTACAGAATCCTTGAACACTATCTATTGATTTTTTATGTTGTTAAATTTGAGCATGGCTGTTATGTAGCAATAGAAGATGGGACAGTGTGTGACTGCTGTAGATCACTTTAGAAACTTCTATTTAAAATTGGGTCTAAGTATGTCAGTGGGTGAAAATCAATGACTTTCAAACTGATGAAATTATATCTTAGTTCCATCAGTTTTTCAGTATTTGTTGCACATATACTTATTTTATCATCTTGCCTGACATAGAAATATAAAAATGTCCTCTTAGAAACATTTGCTATATTTTCTTCAGTTTACTTACTTCTTTAGGAGGCTTCTACAAATGAGGGGCTCAAAGGCAAAAATTGGTTAAAAGTCAGAGTTCCTATGTTAATATTGTTATCTTCAAAGTCAATGAGCTAAGAGTTTCTTTTTTTTTTTTTTCAAGGTTTTTGTTTTTAAATAAACCAATTATTAGCTGCTATTCAATTTTATTTGATTATCTTGTGAAAGCACATGGCAAGTATTTCTAAAGTCTCTTGTATTTCATGGAGTCTGTCTTTAACTAAAGAGAATACATTATGCTCTCCTATAATTATTTTTTGAAAACACAAATAAAGGGTGAGAACATAGCACCAAACCCTTGGAGTTCACTCTAAATCACTCATGGCTTTCACTATATTGGTCCCAATGTCAGTCGTAATTACATGATAATTTTCTCATTTGATTGTTTCATTCTGTAAATATTCCTTTAATCAAATTCATTAAGTTAGCTGAGTGACACCCAGAAATCTCTTGGCAGCCAAAAAAAAAAAAAAAAAAGAAAAAAAAAAAAGCAGAATTGGCACTGAATTTATCATTAATCTCTGGGTCTGTCAAACTTAAAAAAGGACTTCTGGTTCTGTCTGAATGTCCTAAAGCTGATGTACAAAAATATTAGGAAGTGTCAGATTTAATAGCACAACTAGTAGAAACATAATGTTGAAATCATTTTTTCCCTCTTGTTTTCTAGAATTAACTTTTGTTTCTTAAGGTGCATAATTTGGGAAGATCTCCACATTCTGCTACCGTCAACTATTTTACAATAGTAGGATTTTTAAAAAATACTTTTCATTAAAATTGTAGCATCCATAAAATAAACAATTAGGCAATTATCTCTTCAAGCATTCTTTTTTTTTCTGTTTACTAGAAATGTGTATGATTTGGTTAAATCATTTTTCACTAGCACTTTCTTTTCATTATATTTTCTACATTCTTCATTAAATTTGAGACCAAAGTTGACTTACAATTTGTAGGGGTGTTATTTTAGAGTTTATCCTCCTTGTAAATTTTTCAAATTTTTAATCTTGAATAGTTACGGACTCGCAAGAAATTGCAAAGATAGTACAAAGTGGTCCATGGATACTGTGGCCAATTTCTCCCAATGGCTACATCAAACATACAGTACAATACCAAGAAGGAATTTGATACTCATAGGGTATTGATAGCTTTGTGTCATTTTATTGCCTGTGTGGATCTGAGTCAGTATCAGCACAAAAAAGAACCAGAATGTTCTGCCATGGTAAAGTCTCTTCATCACATTCAACTTTTCTCTTCCATCTCCACTCTCACCAACTCCATCTACTACTCATTTTAATTCCATCTCTATAATTTGGACATTTTTAGAGTGTTACAAAAGTGAAATCATACAGTGGATAATCCTTTAAGGGTAGTTTTATTCATCATATTAACTTTAAAAGCCATCCAAGTTTTTTCACGTGTCAATAGTTTGTTCCTTTTTATTGCAGAGTAGTAGCCCATGGATGTACCACAGTTTGTTTAATCCTTCACCTTTTGAGGAAAACTTTCCCTACTAAAAATAAATATTCTGTTAATAGTCACATAAAGTTTTGTGCAGATATGATTATTCATCTGAGAGAAATGCCTAAAACTACACTTTTGGGGTTGTAAGGTAACTACGCATCTAGTTTTTAAAGAAAACTATTTCAAACTATTCCACCAGAAAAAAAAAAAATATGAGATCCACATTTTCTGCACCCTCACCTGCACTTGCTATTTTCACTAGCTTTTAAAATTTTAGCTATTCTAATAGATGCATGGAGATATCTCATGGTCTTAATTTTCATTTCCATAATGGCCAATGATCAATGTCTTTTCATGTGTGCTTTTGCTCTTTGTATTTTCTTCACTGAAATGGCTCTTTATGTTTTTAGCCATTTTCTGATTGCATTGCTTGTTTTTATATCGTTGAGTTGGGGAGTTCTTTATATTTTCTAGATTCTAGTCCTTTGTTAAATATATTGCTTGCAAATATTTCCTCCCAGTCTTTAGCTTGACTTTTTTGCTCTTAACATATTCTTAACAAAGGATTTTAATTTTGATGAAGTCCAGTTGACCACCTTGTTTTCTTTAATGGATCACCCTTTTAGTGCTATGTTCTAAGAACTATTTTTCCAGCTCTAGGTTCAGAAAGTTTTCTCCTATTATCTTTGGAACATTTTATAGTTTTATGCTTTATATTTAAATCTATGATAAATTTCTAGTTAATTTGCATGTAACATAAGGAATTTAGATTGATATTCTTTTTTTTTTTTTTTTTTTTTTTTTTTTTTTTTTTTTTTTTTTTGCCTATGTATACTCAGTTGCTCCAGCACCATTAGTTGGAAAGACTTTCTTCCTTCCTCCATAAAATTTCTTTTGGACCTTTTTCCAAAAATTGGTTAAGCATACTCGTTTGAGTCTATTTCTAGGTTCTTTATTCTGTTTCATTAATCTATGTGTCTCTCTTTCAATACCACATAGTATTGATTACTATAACTATATAATAAGTCTTGACACTAGGTAAAGTAATTCTTACTGCTTTTTTCTCTGTTTTCAAAATTGTTTTAGCTATTTAGTTACTTTGTCTTTCCACATCAATTTTATAACTATCTCATCTATAATTACAGATTTTTTAATCCTGAAATCTTCATAGGAATTATGTTAAACTTCTATATTCTTGTAGAGTGAATTAACATCTTTACTATATTGAGTTTTCCAGTTCTCAAATATGAAATATTCCTCCAATCATTTAGATCCTTTTTGACTTACCAGCATTTTGTAGGGGTCAGTATATAAGTCCTATACCTTTATGTTAGACTTACAGTTAAAGTTTTCTATATTTTGAGTGATTGTAAATTATTTTGTATTTTTAATTTTGGTGTCCATGTGTTCATTGCTAGTACATAGAGACACAATTGATTTTTGTTTGTTTATCTTGTTTCTTACTCTATTTTCTGTTGCTTTAACAAAATACCCAAAGCTGGGTAATTTTTATTTATTTATTTATTTATTTTTCTTTATTGCAGCATAATTGACAATTAAAACTTGTATACAATTACAGTATACAATGTGATCTTTTTGATATATGGGTACTGTTTTAGTCTGTTTTTAGTCAGCACTGTGACCGAAATACCTGACAAGAACAATTTAGAGGAGGAAAAGTTCATTTGGGGCTCACAGTTTCAGAAATCTCAGTCCATAGATGGCCAACTCTGTTGTTCTGGGCCCAAGAGGGAGGGGGGACTGCAGAACAAACCTTCCAGGGCACACCTCCAGTGATTTACCTCCTCCATGCATGCTCCAGCTGCCTACAGTTACACCCAGTCAGCCCATTCAAACTAAAATGGACTGATTAGGTTTCAGTTCTCACAACCTAACATTTTATCTCTGAATATTCCTACCTTAACAGTAACTTTTGGGGGACAACTCATATCCAAACCATAACATTCCATCATTGGCGCCCAAAAGCTCAAGTTCATCTTACAGTGCAAAATGCATTTAGTTCATCTCCAATCTTAACATTTGAACATTGCCCAAAAGACCAAGTCCAATGCTATATGCAAAGTTATAGGACCTGTTTGCCCAGCTGGGTTTTGGTTTTGTTTCGACCTCATCCCTTCTTTCTGTGTCCCTATTCCTCCTTTGTAGAATGAGAATGTTTACTCAGAGCCACTATATCTTGGTTATATTTAACTTGTTTTTGAATTTTTATAGGAACTCACAACCAAGAGTTTGCCTTGAGTGTCAAAGCTGGGTAATTTGTAAAGAGCAGAGGTTCATTTTTTTTTCATAGTTTTGGAGGATAAAACTCCAAGATCATGTGGCTCTGTTTCTGGTGAGGGCCCCCTTTGTTGTATTACAACATGGCAGGGAAAAGGAAAGGGAATTTAGAAGGTGTAGAAGGTGCCAAGCACGTGGGGTGGTCTTACTTTTTATCAACATATTTTCTCAAGAGCTAGATCACTCAACACAAGACCTCTCTTCTGAGGGCAATATTCCCATGACCTAATTCCTTGTCCTGCCATCTTTTACTATCAGTACACTGGGGAACCAACCAAGTTTTCAGCACATGAAACTTTGGGGACAAACCATATCCAAAGCATAACATCTTGCATCTTTAATCTTTCCTAAATTCACTTTTTACTCCCAGGAGTACTTTTTAAAAAATGATTTCTTTGGATTTTCTATGTAGACAATCATGTTTCAGCAAACAGGAACATTCTCATTTCTTCCTTTCAGATATATGTACCTTTCATTTCTATTTACAACTTCACTGTGCTGAATAGTGCTTTCAGCACTTTGTTCAATAAAACTGGTTCTCAAACAAGAAAAAGCATTCAGTGTAAGCACTAAGTCTAATGTTAGTTGTATAGTTTTTTGTTTTATTTTCAGATTCTCTTTATAAAGTTGAGGAAGTTCTTCCTATTCCTATATTTTTTTTTGAAAAATTTTATCATGAATTGGTGTTGAATTTTGTCAAATGTTTTTTCTGCCTTGATTGACATCACATGATTTTTCTTCTTTAGCCTACAAATGTGATGGATTGCATTGATTGATTTTCAGTTATTGAACCAACCTTACATTCCTGGATAAATTCCATTTGGTCATGGTACATCATGTCATTCTTTTCATACATTGCTCAATTCTATTTGCTAACAATTTCTTAAGATTTTTTTATATCTATATTTTTGAGGGTTATTGGTCTGATCATTATTATTGTTATGGTTGTTTTGTACCATCATTGTGTGCTTTTGATAGCAAGATAATACTGTGTTCATTGACTAAATTAAGAATTCTTCCTTTATTTTCTGGAGGAGATAGTATAAAAATGTTATTAATTCTCATTTAAACATTTGGTAGAATTCTCCAGGGAAATCATCTGAACATGGAGATTTCTTTTCTGGGAGTTTTAAAATTATGAATTTATGAATTTAATTTCTTTAATAGTTATAGAGCTATTCAAATAGTCTATTTCCTATTGGCAAATTGTGGTATTTTACTTTTATGGAAATTAGTCCATTTCATTCAAGTTGTCAAATTCATTCCTATGCAGTTATTCATAGTATCTGATCTTTTCAAGGTTGTAAGTGATAACTCCTGTTTCATTTTCTAAGATTCATTCTTTGTATTTTCTCTCTTTTTCTTTATTAATTTTGCTAGTTGTTTATCAATTTATTATTTTTCTAAACAACCATCTATTTGATTTATTGATTTTTAGCTATGTATTTCTAGTTTTGTTGATTGATGTCTGTTGTTCTGTCTCTTATTACCTTTTTTCTAAACTTTGATACTGCTGATATTTGTCCTCTTATTTTTTGCTTTCTATTTTTATCCTCTCTTCTATTTTTTTAACTCCTTTGCTTTCTTATGATTGAATATTTTTCTCAATATATTTTTTATTCAGTAATTTGCAGATATTATATTTCAATTCTTTCAATTAACTTAAATACTTAACCCACTTTTTGACTTAAAAAAGGTTTAATTTGGAAAATATATTTTTTATCCTTCTAAGTAATACAAGAACTTTGTAATACTTTATCTCTGATGATAATTCTCTCACCATAAATATTATTGTAACTGTATATTTTAGTGCTGTCTTTTTTAGTAATGATATAACTTTTTATATTTCCATTTGAATTCATACTAAATACTTTATCACTTCTTGTATATAAGACTTTCTATCTAGGAGTGGGCTCGTTCTGCTGGGAATACATCTTAAAATTTCCTGTAGTTAAGGAATGTTGGTAGCAAACTCAGTTTATGTCATGAAAATGTCCTTATTTTATCCTTATTTCAAAATATAATTTCACGATAAATATAATTTTAAGCTAGCAGTTATTTTTTCTGTACTTTGAATATATCCATCATTTGGTTTTCATTGTTAAGAAGTTAGCTCTTAACCTACTTATTATTTCTCTGAAGGAACTTTGTCTTTTTCTCTGGCTACTTTTTAATATGTTCTCTATGATGTATATACCATAAATGTTTATGCCATTAATAATATGGTCTCAAAAGATATCAAGCACCAATTAACAGACCTACAGAGTGAAATCTATCAGCAGTTTTAGCCAGAGATTTTAGTATATACTACTCAGGAAATAACAGATCAAAGCAGATTTTTTAAAGTAGATATTTTTAAGATAAGAAAAATAGTTTGAGCTACTAGTTCTAACCCAGCAAAAAGAGAATACCCCTTGTTTTAAAGCATATTGCAGCATTAAATAAAATGTTTTGTATGAAACCAATAAAAAGCCTCAATAAATCCAATAAATCAGTATCATGCAGATCATATTCTCTAAATACACTGCAGTAAAATTAGAAAGTAGTGACAAAGGACTAGCTTAAAACCCTCATAAGCTTCAAAGTGAAATAAGTCTTGCAAATGGGGAATGTGGTTCTCTTTTCTCATGCTAATAATTTCTTGACTCCATGTAGGAAGATTTCTCATCCCTACATGGTCTAGTGCGAGGAAAAGGGCACAATCTTAAATAGCAATTGATGTTGTCATTTGGCATGAGGCTATTTGAGTGGCAGATAGTTAAAATTAGGATGAGAATTCTTTCCAGTTTGCTGAGACAGTGCTGGTTTACACTTATTGTCCCAGAATAATTATTAATAGCACTCATTTTCACTCTCAAAATGTCCTAGTTTGGTCACTGTAGTTAAAACTGATTCCCATTTTGTTTGTTTTTTTATTTATTTTTACCCTTGTTGCTAGTTCTTGAAGAGTTCCATCACTGGGGACCATATGCAATTCTATTTTAGATGGTTATTTACAACTATTTCTACAGTTTCTAGAGCCCAATGTCTTTGGATTTCTTGGTGCTCAGTCCCTATGTACCTCTAGATGGTTTTGTTTTACAGTACCCATAACAACCCTTTCCTAACTTGCTCTTACATGTGGTCCATCTCTGGTCCCTGAGAAACACCCTTTCCCCACCAAAACCTTAGAATTCCAAACTAACTCCAAGGCACCTACTTCTATGCCACTGCTACAGGGTGTTTTAGCACTCCCAGTGTTAGTTACTAGTCCTCTGTGTTCTTCCAAAGTAAGGAACATATCCAATTCTCTGAGTAGACTCATGGAAGTTCATTCTCACCAGGCTGGTTGTGCATGAGCAGCTCTCCCAACCTCTCCCAGAGTGCAGAAGGAACACTCGAAGTACAACAGCTCTCTAAAGAAATACCTTCTTGAAGACCACCTTTATTATTCTGACCCCTTTGTGTTCTCAATATGAATGCAGGGTCCCTTTACAAATGATCTATAATTGTGCCACTAATATTTTGATCATTTCATTTCTAAAGACATAACTATGGAGGTCTGCCTCATACTCTCTCAGATGTTGTCCTATTGATGCCACAATCAAAACTGACACATGGAGACCATTATTTCCATAGCCTCTTACCTACAGTACACTTTCCATGGAGAAAAGAATGCTTATTTTAACAAAATCAGGTTGACCTATACATACTTCTTTATGATTTACTTTTTTTTTTTTTTTTTTTGGCATCGGGGATTGAACTCAGGGGCACTCAACCACTGGGCCACATCCCCAGCCCTTTTTTGTATTTTATTAAAGACAGGGTCTCACTGAGTTGCCAAGTGCTTCGCCATTGCTGAGGCTGGCTTTGAACTCAGGATCCTCCTGCCTCAGCCTCCCAAGTGCTGGGATTACAGGTGTGCGCCACCGTGCCCGGCTATGATTTACTTTTTATAGTTAGCAAGTTTCCAAACAAATATAGTTACTCAGTACTTAGGACATGTTCTGAAAAATGTGTCATTAGGTGATTTTGTTATTTGATGAACCTCATTGGGTGCACTTGAGCAAACAAAGATGGTTAGATTATCACCAGGCACTATGACAGTACAGGGCCACCAGTGCATATGGGGTTCATCATTGACAGAACAGTCATTCTGTGTCACACTGCTGAATAATAAAACTCCTTACACTCTCACTCTTCACTCTTGTGAAACATCAGCTCAGATAACTCAGTCAATTCAAAGGCATAAAAATGTTTCTTTCCCCTTTAGCTAGGACTCTTCCCAACCATTATGGAGTCATACAGGAGAGCTCTGTGTGGTTTGGTGACTGGTGACTGTGGTACATTTCACTCAGAGGATACCTCAGAAAACAGCACTACATTTCCATTCCCGAGGCGATGGTGGCTGGGGTTGTTATTTTCCTTAGCACCCAGAGGAGCCAGCTGCTATGCACTGATTCCCCTAGCTGTTGGCTTAGTACTCTGCTGAAACAGTCAGGGGCGGGACAGGGGAGAAGTTTTGGGTAAGAAAGAGGGTAATGGGAACAACAAGCAACGGTACATAGCTTTGTCACTGTTGAAAGATTATTTGATGTTTTCACTTCAGAATAAAACCACACCTGTTTCTATTAAGAAAACTGAGACTTAATGAACAAAATCTTGACCTGATAAAACACCCAGTGGAAATTTTTATTATTCTCTTGCTGAGCTGCTCTCCCTCACCACCGCCATCCACTGTGTGGACACTGGGTTTCAAAGAATGCATATCGGGTTTCATGTTCTAAAACCAAGTCAGAGAGGTGTGCTTTGGAAATCTCAAAATAAAGACTAAAATTCATGCCAAATCAACCACGGACAAGAAATGTATTTAGTTACATTTAGTTACATTAGATCATCTTGCCCACCCCACCCTATCTTGCACACACCCCAAATATCACTTACAGTCTGTTTCCTCATTCTGTCATATTTCCTAGCAACCATTTGCTCCAAAACCATGTGTAAAAGCCACCCTCCATGATAAAAATCTCAACTTAAAAAAAAATATTTTATTTGCTCATTTTACAGGCCCAATTATGTATGCCCCTCAGGAATGACTTGGGGAGTTTTTCTTTTCCTAGGCTCATTAGGTCTACAAATAAAAGTTTGTATATTCTTACCTTTCTTGTTACTTTCCATCTTCTCAATTCCCCTCATGAGACTTCTGTCTCACATCCTGTGTTCCTTGCTAAAACCAGATTTCCCCAACCTTTGGGGGCTCTCTGAAGGCCTTTCTATCAAGCTAACATTGCTATGGGACAGATGTGCATGGGCTGGTGAATTATGCAGTTATGAATCAACCTAGTGTTTTCACCAATGGTTAATTTGATCTACTTCCTGGCATCCTCCTTGGTGTTGGCTCTGTGTGAGTGATCGGGAATCTGCGCAGTGAAAGGACAGGGACCAGAGCCCATCTCCTCTTGCAAGGCAGTGGGCAGCTGGGCTCTCTTTACCATCTGAGACCAAGCTAACTCTTCTGCTAGTGGCTTTCTTTTCAGGATATCCTTAGTTTAAAAGTGTGTTTTCCTATCTGGTTGCCTGGGTCTGTGTTTAGTTTAAATTTCCCAAAGCCCCCTTTTTAAATATGTATTGGAAAATAATTTATTTGATTATTTAGTAAATTCAAATAATTGACTAATTTAAACTAGTAATTTGGCTTTACTTCCTTGTAAGTAGGCCAGGCACTTAAGTCTATGGACAATTCTGAGTGCCAATACAAGTCCTTTTAACATAGGCTTGTGATACTGTGCTTTATAATTATAATTGAACAAATCACTGGCTTTGTTTTTTTAAAATAATAAAGAAGGAAGCTATGGTTGTGACTAGTTATCTTTCTTTTTTACACAACAATCTAATGCTTTTTTTAAAAGTGAATACCTTGTAATACTAGTTCCTCATGATACCTACAGGCATTAGTTGAAAAATTTTTTTTCCAAACTTATGGTCACATAAGTTTAGAAAAAAACTTTTTAAAATAAAATGAAACAGGCTTTATAAAAAGATGCCTTCAATACTAATAGTCCTTGGATTGTTGATAATTGGTATATGCTGGGGGTCCTGGGACAAATACTCAACAGTTCTCAATCTCCTTTAAAATTTTTACCTAAAGAGGCTTCTGGGAGATTAGTATGCTTTGGAGCATACTTAGGGAAATATTATCTTGCAATTTGCTCATGGGAACCAAAAACATGAGAATGAATATTCTAAAGTGAGAATAACTGCACCTTGTGGTATTAAATTAGAGTATTCAGGAAAGTATTTGGAGTTAACATTTTTATGTTGTCTTTTTTTTTGCAAAGATTCAGATTTTAAGATTTTTTTTAAATCAACTGTTTTCCCTCTCTGTTTGTGTGTGCATTGGAGTGTCCCCTTTAAAATATAGACCTGATAAACAGTTTCACTTCTCAAAATCAGGCACTGTTTCTCCAGACGAACAATAAGCCACTGCCACCTTTTTGGCAGCCCTTAAACAGGAGTGGGCATGGGTATGATCCAGGATTTAGCCTTCAAGTTCTGATTCAGTAAGTCTGGGGTGGGGGCTGGGCTTAGTTCCTGTATAAAACATCCACAGGTGTCATCTATGTGAACTCCCATCTGTCTAAGTACTTGATGAATTATTAATTTAATTAAGTAGACACAACCCAGGGGAACATAGCAAATACATTTCTAGGAAAATGCAAAATATTAGAAATAGTCATATGTGTTTAGACACTTTTTTGGGAGATAATTTTCCATGTATTAATATTTTCTTTCCCCCCTTAATGTTTTCTCTGCCCTTTTCAGAGTCAGTCTGTCTCTATTCATTTCCCTGATTGACCATGTGTGTGTGTATGTGTGTGTGTGTGTGTGTGCGCGCGCGCGCGTGCGGGCTTGCACACGTGCATGCATGCTTGAGCGTGTGCGCTTTTGTCTCTGTGTGCTTTTGCCTCCAACAGCCGCGTGCATGTGGTGTCTCCATCAGCTCAGCTGGACTCCTCTCAGCTTCCTGCAGTTTACACAGGTGTCTGGTTCTTTGGGCCAGCCTGGTCTGCTTCCTCCAGCCCTTACAGGCGCCTCTGGCATGCATCGCCTCCTCCAGCCCATGCATTCTGTCTGTCTTTCCTCTATCCCACAAGGACAGGAATGCCAAAAGCTGGCTCAGACAGCTGGTTTGGAGTCCTAGTGATGGGTGTGTCCATGGGGAGAAACCTTCCTAGAAGACTCCACACACTTTCCACAGTAGAGACAGGCAGAAGGGTTTGCATTGTTTAAAAAAGTTTTCTTGTCATCAGCCCTATCTCCCCTCTTCTGCTTCTCTCCCTCTCTCCTTTTATGATTGCCCCATTTCCAAACAACTTCCTCCTTCATTTGTTGTACCACACCCATTTGAAAAAGTCTGTCTCTTCTTTTTAATTCCAGTGATTTTTTTTCCTATATAACGGAGACAATCAAACTATTGAATTGCATATGTATAGCAGGGATAGACCTGAAGTTATAAAATGTATATTTGGGTGATTTCTCCATTATTCTCCAAAATAAATAAATCAATACAGATGGAGCCAGATTTATAGAGGCTTTTTCCCATCTCAAATGCATTATTTGTATACAAATAATATAATCTCAGCATAGCTCTTTTAAAGAACTTACTCAACAAGGCACAAACATGAATGTGTCCTCTGAAGTATCTACACTAGGAACTTAAATATGGAGGGGAAAAAAACAAAACTCCAAAGTCATTCCCTAAGATGTTACTGGAATTCCCCAAACAAACAAAACCCAAAATACTCCTCCAAGCATTTATTTTTGGGGAGATAGATGTATGAATAAGATGTCTGAATTCTGAGGGTTTCATTGTGTTTGCTTCACACATATATACTGTCACAGAGACAAATTTGCTAAAACTGGAATTTTAGACTTGTGGCATCTATCACTCTCCCATCCATCATCAGCATTGGAATTCTGCCTATTTCTCAAAGCTCGGATTAGATGCTTCCTTTTCCTCAAAGTTTTTCTGAGCTCGACTCCTGCTTCAGCTCTCTGTGATTGTCTCTTTCACAGCAAATATCACGCCTATTTTATAATAAAATTATCGTAGCCACCTTATTTTTCAACCAAACCATGTATAAAAATGCTTGTAGGGAAGAATCTATATCAAACACCTCTTTCTTCATTTCCAGATCATCTAATCTGATGTGTTCTAAGTGAAAGGCACACTCCAGTTTCCTGATGGACAAACTTGGGTGAACTTAATGGATGAGACTTGAGTGGCTTTGGAATCTTTGTTGTTAAGTTCTTGTTTTAGAAACTATTGAGAATTCTAAGAAAAGATAAATGTAAAGAGAACAAGTAAAATGTTACCATGTCAATGCTAAAAGCTTGGTAGAAGCCTGGAGTTCAGGGTAGGAAGACCTCTCATTGGAAATGCCAAACATCTAAGGTGAGAGACAAGAAAAATGGCTGCCAACTACAGTCTATTTCTAGGAGTGTTAAAGCACCCCCTACTGAGCTGAATTCTCTTCCTTCCCTCTTTTCTTCCGTAGACTGTTCCCCTACAGGCTTTTGGCACATATGATTTTAGTGCCTGTTACCCTGGGTTAAATAAACTTCATTTAAACCTTATCCCAGGTAAAATCTTCATCTTTGGGGAGCATTTAGTTGTCAAAATTGCAGTTTTGTGGTAGAATGTCTACTTTCATTTATATATTTTCAAGGTTTCAAAATGTTGCTACTTGCCAATTCTAAAATTTAATGTTCCATTTTCCTCTCTTGGCTTTTATTTGCTTAGGATTTCAGATGAAGCCTTCCTTTGTGTGTGTGCTCTTGTCTGGAGGGCAGCTCAAGGGGAACTTCCTAATTCTGTCAGGATACAGGCAAGCATTCTGTTAGGACAACTGGCCCTCAAAGACTTCTCACCTCCCTCCCAGAACTTCAATGGATGTAGGGTGAATTTTGGAGTATTACAATAGGCATATTCTCAGCTATTAGAGATAATATTTTTGTTTAAACACTTACCTCTTTTATGGGCTTTATGCAGCAGGCCCGAAAATGGCTTCCAGAGATTTTCTTGTGCTCCAACAGTTTCACCTGCATAACTGTGCAGTCCCGATGAATCACCTCAAGACTAAATTGTACAACTAACATTTTGTGCGTGTGAACTCCTAGAAAGAACTTTAATGCCAAATGTTTCAAAAGCTTTTCTGTAAGTATGTATCTGAGAGCAGTCATGCCCAGGTGGAGAGCTTTTGAAGAGCTCTATGAGGACAAGCCACAGGAAGTTGAAAAGGTTAGAGGAGGTGACGCACCTGGGTTTACCATTCCAAGCCCAGTCGTTTGGACAGGGTAAGAGTTTGGCTAGTCTACAGATGAGAACAGTGATTCTCAGAACTCACTCTGGACCTACTGAATCAGAATATCTGGGGGTGGGGCCCAGAGATCTGTTTCAAACAGCTCTCCAGCATATTCAGAAACTCTCCACCTGGGCCTGACTTCTCTCAGAGGTGTACTTGCCAAAAAGCTTTTGAAACGTTTTGCATTAAAGTTCTTTCTAGAAGTTCACCTTGGAAAACCACCCATGGAGACTGGAATTTTGCTATTGCAGATTTTGAAGTTTCTGTGTGTAAAACTGTGCAGAGATCATTTTCATGAACTTTGAGATCCCAACTGCTGGTTCCAGATGACCTAGCTGTGGTCTTACCTTTGGATTTACCACTGATCAGGATTGGAAAATTAAGAGTTTAGATTACAAGCACATAAACAGTTGAAAATGCTTCTGCAAACTCATAAGAGCATGAGAGTAAAACATGATTATGAAAATGACTGTGGTCTTGACACCCTCCTGAGAGGGTATTTGAGATCCTCAGGTTTCCTTGGGCCACACTTTGAGAATCACTAGCCTATACTAATGACTATTTGTATCTACTCATATTTGCTAATTGTTGAGACAGAAACATTTAGACAGTTATTCCCTATGGAAATTTGTAATTTCACATATATTGGTCTTCTTTTATTCTAGATTATGAATTCCTCTATGTGTATATGTGTTCCCCATAGTGTACAATTTGGATCTAACTTATGTGGTTGATATGTACAGAAATGCAGAAATAGTAAGTTAATAATAACAAGCTGATTGATATTTCTTAAATACTATTTTTTAATACAAAGGGTGAGATAAAGCATTGGATCATTTTCTGATTAATATAGGCAGAATTAACCCTGAATATTTATTAATAGAAACATTTAAGACCAAATGAATTTTCTGTTTAAAAAACAAAATTTAAAAATTTTTATAGTATATATATTCAGAATTTTAAAGCATTTATTCATCAACCAGGTGGATTTTACCTGATAATATTTTGTTAACTTAGAAATCAATTTTATTCTTAGTACCAGAATACCTGTTTTGAATTCCAATTCCATTGATTATGTGAACTTGCACTCCTTATGTTTGGTTTCCTTTTACATAAAATATGGAAAATAACAATACCTCTTTCACCAGATTCTTCTGATTTTGGAGTGAGATAGTGCTTTTAAGGTGCTTAATGTAGTTGCTGCACATCACAGATGCTCAACCAATATTTGCTGGGCAAACTTTAAGTAAACATTTTTTGCTTTATTATTTTTTAAAATAATATCAGCATTGCAAAAATCACTTTTAGGACATTAGTTCTGTTTTTTCTTTCTATTTAACCATCTGATTTTAAATTGCTTCAGTTACTTTTAACATACTTTTCTTAAGTATTTCACATCTGGGCCTTGGAATGTGTGTATGATGTGTTTTTCAGGTAAAAACATCAATTATTAGAGAAATGTGGGCAACCACCCTAGACTCCTTGCATTATATTCTATTCTGAGTCTCTGAATTAAGTAAGCATATTGTGATATTATTACAACATTTTTTAAGTTATTGCTTTCTTATATTAATAATAATCTTTGGAGATTGTGACCCAAGTTTTTCACAAAGCACCTATTTTGGAGATGTTTTAGGTACTACGTTCACCTTAAAAATTTTCCAGTCTGTGTCTTCACTTTAAAAAATGAAAATTAGCTAACAGATGTCATGAGACCTTTCCCTCTTCTATAACTGTTCTCACTCTCTCCACACCTGACATTAGGCGCATGTGCCTGAGAATGACCCTTGATTTTTTCTATGACTCATTGTTAATCATTATAAGGAATAGCTCCATCAGTTCATAAATTTGAAGTAAACTCAACTTCCCACACAGTCTGTTAAATGATCATCAGCAAGCTGTTCAGGTTGATTCATAAGCTCTCAAACTCCCATTATTTGGAGGTGATTTTAGGTATATTGACAAACAAATTTGCACATTCTAGGTTTGTTCAAACAAGGCTTTCTCTATCCCCCAGAATATATAAGTTGACCTTCTACAGGCATCTCATTCATAAACTAAATATTTAAAATCTAAGTCCATTAACAAAGTGCAGTTTATCTACTTCTCATGTTGTAATGGGAACAAAGCTAGAAGAAACCTGCTCAGGATAAAGACAGTATCTCTTCTTAGGAATCTACTGTAAACCAAGCTCATTTAATTGAGGATTGCTATAAACAGATACAAATCTACCAAACAGGGGCACTATATAAAATCACAGAGAGTAAAATAATTTTCAAAATACACAGCATCCTTGATCTGTGAGGCAGAAATCATTACCAGGAATTTCTTGATTATTCTTGCATTTTCCAGAAGAACTTTAGGATTACATTATAAATTGAATAACAACTTGTGATTTCATCGTAAGTGAATAGCTCTACATTAGTCCAGTCTTCTCTCAGGGACCTCAGGAAGAGTTTTTATATGTAGTGCTTTTGTTCTTATGCATGAGACTTTTACATTATAGGGTGTATGTGTGACATTGTATTTTGTCCCTGAAATAAAGCAGTGTGTGTTGCCCACACTAAGGTGTGATTCAAGTTAACATGGTGAAAATTCAATTTTCTTTCCCCTTAAAATTTTTTTAAACCATTGTCATCCATGCCCATGGAATTAAATGTATAAAAATTCAAATGATAAGAAGCAATGTTTTATTACCCTCAGACCTCCCTCTACAATACATTTGCTTTTATCTTTTCAGGATCAGATGTGTTGAGGATTAATTTACATATAATAAAATTCACTCATTTTAACTGGACAATTTGGTCAGTTTCAATGAATGTCTACCATCATACAACTGTGGCGGGTGTCATCAGGAATAGAACATTTCCATAACCCCCCAAATGTTCCCTTGTGCCCTTTGTAATCCATCCCCTCCCATACTTCCATCTCTGGCAATTACCTATATGTTTTTTTTAAATTTTTTCTAATATCTCATATATAAGGAATTACATAGTTGTAGTCTTTTTTATTTGACTTCTTTTGATATGCATGATTCTCAATCTAGATGAGAATTATCTATATGATGTATCAGTGGTTCATTTATTTTTCTTGCTGAATAGCATTTCATTGAATGGATATACCACAATTTTTGTACCAATTCAACAGGTGATGGGCATCTACATTATTTCCAGTTTTGGACTATTGTTAATAAACCTGCTATGAACATTCCTGGGCAAGTCTTTTTGTGAGCTATGTTGTAACTTCTCTTGGGTAAATATATAGGTGTTGCATTCCTGGTCATATGGTAAGGGAAAGTTTAAAAGAACTCACCAAAAGTTTTTCATTTTATTCACTCAAGATAATTCATCTTAAATATTGAGAGTTTTCTTTGCTGGCATTTGGTAGACTTTAAAATTTTATACATTCTAGTATGTATAGTAATATATGATGGTTTTAATTTATGTTTCCCTATTGACAAAAAATGCTAAATATCTTTTTCTGGGTCTGTTTGACATCCATATGTTTTCTTCAGTAATCTTTTTTGCTATCTATTCAAATTTTTAACATATTTTTTATTAATTTATCTTCTTATTAGAACAGAAGTTATTTGCCTATTCTGAATACAAGTTTGCTACCAGATATATATTTTGTGATTGTTTTCTTAGTATATGGTTTGTATTTCTCATATTCTTAACATGGTGTTTCAAAGAAGTGTTTAATTTTGATGAAGATTATTTATCATTTTTTTCCTTTGTTCATTATGCTTTTTTGTGTATTGAATCATAGAACTCTTTCCCTGACCTATGATCACAGAGGTTTTCTCCTGATTTCTTCTAGGATTTATTTATTATTTATTTTTTTTCAAATTTATTTTTTATTCTAAGTTGTTAGAAATGACAGCAGAATTCATTACATTTCATATTATACTTAGGATTTATTTTTTTAAAAAGTTTTAAGTTTTTACCTTGAGGTCTACAATCCATTGAAAGTTTATTTTTATGTATGATGGTAAGCATTATAGTTATTTTCACATATAGTTCTCTAATTATTTCAGCATTACTTTTGAAAAGACTATTCTTTGCACACTGAATGTCCTAAAATCTTTGTTAAACATCCATAGACTTTATACATGAGTGTCTGTTTACCTGGACTCTCTTCTGTTTCATTTTAATATGTTTATCCATATGCCAATACCACATTGTCTTCATTACTATAGATTTTATTTCTGCATGTTATATTTGAGTCCTTTCTATAACTCTTAGTTTTTTCTTCACACCATGGTCTTTTTTTCCCCTCTCCTTTCTTGAACATACAGAGTATATTTATCATAGCTCTTGACGTCCCTCTGCTTTATTACACAATTTCTGTCATCTCCATGTCTTTTTCTGTTGATTGACTTTTCTCTTATTTATGAATCAATTTCACTTATTCTATACACCCTTGGTAATTTTTAATTAGATGCTTCTTTTAATAGATTTTTCATTACTGGTTGCAGATTTTTTTTGGTATTTCTTTAAATCGCATTTGATTTTTCATACATAGTTAACTGGAATTATTTGATCATTGTAAGCTTTTATTAGGTTGAGTTCAGAGACACCTTTAGCATAGGGCCAATGTGATCTTACTTTTCCTTCTCCTGAGAAAAAAATTAATTTGTATCTCAATTTTTAAATCCTTTATTTTACTTCAACCTGTGTTTCTTATTCCATTATTATTTAAAAACATTTTTTAGTTGTAGATGGACACCCTTGTTTCATTTATTTTTATGTGGTGCTGAGGATCAAACTTAGTGCCTCACAGGTGCTAGTCAAGGGCTCTACTACTGAGCCACATCCCCAGCCTTCTTGTTCCATTATTGACAGTATCTCTTGATGTAACCTTTTAAAATGAGGTTGTCCTTAGCCTGCCCTTGCCCACACTCCACCTCCCAACTTCTCTCCACTGTATCTGACCTTGCTGGGGCTGGGAATTACACTTTGCTTTGTAAGCATAATTATATTCTATAATTTACTGAAGACCCCAAACTTCAAGATAAGTTATTTCTAATGTAAGTTTTGCTTACTATGGAGTCAGTATTGTAAAATGCTATGTATTTATTTTTTGGTGGTTTTCCAGTGTTTGACCTCAGGTCAAAGAGAATATTTCTAGAATCAAGTGTCTTTCTTTTGTATATATATATATTTATTTCTCTCTGGAAGTTTTCTGGATTTTGTCTTTAACCCTGAAATTGAACAGTGATATCTCTAAGTGAAGATCTTCTTTGTTTCATCTTACTCAGCACTTGGTAAATCATCTTACCTTGATGATATATGCCCTTCAACTCTGCAACATTTACTTATAGTATTTCTTCCATAATTCCTCCTCTTTTAGTTCTTTATTTTCCTTTCTAAATTGATTTTCTGTGTATGTGGACTGAACTTCTCTGTATCTTGTCCCTCCCTTCCCATTTTATGCATTTTCTTCTTTTCATTTTTTTTTAGTCATACATGACAGTAGAGTCCATTTTGATAT
The DNA here is from genome assembly GCA_025594165.1 of Tamias sibiricus. NCBI lineage: Eukaryota > Metazoa > Chordata > Mammalia > Rodentia > Sciuridae > Tamias > Tamias sibiricus. The sequence goes on from CM046659.1 coordinate 54,903,458, forward strand.
ACTTACACAAGCATTTTCATCTTTTTGTTTTGTCTTTATCTTTTAAATTCAATACATTCACCTTGATATATTGGGAAAAAAATTTTTTTCTCTCTTAATTTTTAAAATATTTTGTTTTAATTTAAGAATACAATGTCTCCTTGACTCTATCTCTAAATATATTAAACTTGTATTTCCCTAATTTACCTAGATTTTTCCATTTCTCCAGAGGTCATACATTTCTTCTTCTGGGTTTTGCTCTTTGATGCTTCAGATTTTTCTCAAATGTCTGGTGATACTTGCTGTCAATTGGTACCTGTGATGAAGTTTGAAAAGAGGACCTGGAGTGCTGAGGTTATAGATGGACTCATCATCCAGCTGGTTCTGCTCCTGGGAGTGAGGGTGGTTGGTAGTTTTGCCAGCGAACCTAAATATAGGAAGGAAACTTGATTTCATCAGTGCTATTTTTTTAAAACTTTTTTAGTTGTAGATGGACATAATACCTTCATTTTATATATATACATATTTAATGTGATGCTGAGGATCAAACCCAGTGCCTCACACGTGCTAGGCAAGCACTCTACCACTGAGCTAAAACCGCAGCACCTATTTTTTTTTTCTTTTCCACTATACCTTTAAACATTATACATATTGGGGAAAATTATAGTCATTACTTTTCTTTTCATGTTTTACATATTCTATCAGTTATATCTTTAAGTTTACATGGTTAGAATTTGATCTATTACTCCATATAATTTTTGAGTGATTTCAGTATAGGTTTATTCTATACTTTGAGCCTAAGATGTGCAATATTTATTTATACAATAACCATGTAAATACTGTGCCTTATGGAGCCAAGGAATGTGCTAGCATTTTACTTCCATCTCTGGGTCCAAAGTCACATCCACATCTCACCAAATAGCAAATACCCAGCAGCTCTGAAGCTTGAGCTTTTCTTATATTCCACTGAATATTCACAGTCAGCCTGCCTTTTAGTCTGATTCATAATTGGACCATGACTTTTTATACAGTTGTAGTTTTCCTTGAATTTTTACTTGCCATTCTTGCTTCTTTTAGGAGAAGAAACATCCCCCACCCCCAACCCGCCAACTCCGCACTAATATTCAGGTCCTTAGTTATTCCATTGTATGCCTGGAATCTCTCCTTTTTTCTTGACAGTGAACTTGTTTTGGAGCTGTGAAGTATTTTGCTTTGTTCTTTAAAAACAACTCTGCCATAAAAATCAATTTCATTTGTAGAATGTCTTTTAAGGAAAATTTAAAAATGTGTTTTCTAATTTGTAAGTTTGTACACTGGTATATACTGATTAGATACTTACAACAAGATCATGAGGACATAACTGGTGGATTAGTTATCACAAGATTGGTGAGTAAATTCAGTGTTTAAGGACAAAACATTCCCAAAAGTGCAGTTTCCAATAACAAACTTACACAGTCCTAAAGTCAGAGATCACAGTCAATGGGAGATGATTATTTGAAAATCTTTGAAAAAACATTTTTCCCTCTTGGTAAACGAACTAGATAAAAACTAAATTCCTTGACAATATATCACATAAGATTAAGTTACATTCTACAGAAATGTTGCCTTCTCGACTATTTCTTTCTCTAGGTAAAAATTTTAACTTTTTCTTCATTTCTGAAATAAAGGGTTGTGTCAACAATCTTTTTTTCCTCCCTCATGGTTCTAGTTTAAATACCATTTTGCCTCATGACATACAGTTTTACCGGGAATTTTAAACAAGGCTGAATCAAAATATTTGGGGCTTATAATTTCCTGTTTATTTGGAGCCAACTGTTCTAATTTAGAATGCTTGCTCTCAAGGCCTGCTGTCCAACAGCCATTGTGGATTCCTGTTGGGTTTGGATTTCAAGCTGTCTTCTTTCGTATTGTTAACTCTCAGTCTACTGGAGTAAGTCTGTTGCTCTGTCAGATCTTCCTTGTGTTCCTTGTATCTTAAAATATTTGTGTTTTTGCTTCACTTGTGATTTATAGTTTGACGAGGTGTGGCATTTTAAGTTAAAAAGAGAGGGGCTTTTATATGTTTCTTTGTTTATGCCTTGCTAATAATGATTTTATTTCACTGCAATTAGAGAATATAGTATCTAATTTCTCCTTTTAGGAATGAAGTTTTTCTCCACACATTGTAAAGTCAGGGTTTTAAAAAAATTTATAAATATTTAATATAGAAACACTTTAAATTATCAGAAAAAATTTCCTCTTTGATATCTTTGGTTATTTACTCTGGTCAATTTGTCTTCCCATACACTGTTTAGGTCTCCTTTGTCAATTTTCCTGCCCCTCATCTTCACTCTAATTGATTTGATCTTCAACCATAGAGAGTTTCTTAATTCTTCCTTCTTTATCATTGGTTTCATTTCCACTGGGTTAATTTTGATTTTTACCGTTTCTGTGTTAATTTTAAAGTTAATACTATATTTATTTATGTTTATTTAAAGTCTTCTGTATTTGTCAGCTATTTGTCACTCTGACCTTACATAAACAACTCAAAGAGGGAAAGATTTATTTTGGCTTATCATTTCAGAGATTTCAATCATGATTGGCTGACTTCATGTGTCTAAGATGCGGCAAAATATCATGACAGCAGGACATGACAGAGCAAAGCTATTCTTTTCACAGATACCAGAATGCAGAGGGAGGGAGGGAAGAAGGTGGGGGGGCGGTGGGGGGGGGGAGCGAGAAAGAGAGAGAGAGAGGGAGGGAAGGAGGACAAAGGTAAGGGGCTGGGCCCAAGATATATCCTTCCAGGGCATTGCCCCAGGGACTTACTTCTTCTACCACCAATCAATAGTCCATTAAAATTATGAATCCCTCAATGGATTAATCTATTGATGAAGTCAGAGCCCTCATTATCCAGTCATTTCCCATAATCCCTGCCTCTGAACATTGCTGCATTGGGACTGAGGCTTCAATACACTCTTCTTTGGGAGATGCTTCATATTCATAACATCTGCTATTTCTCTTGTAGCCTTGGAAGTATTTTTCCATGCCTCCTAACCCCCTTCATCTTCATTTTTATTGTGTTTTCATTGCATCAATTATTTCACAGATATTATGTATTCCTGGATTTTCTTGAGACTGTTAAGTAGATTCTACTTAAAGTTGACTTGATTTATTTGTAGTTAATTATTTACAAACTTTTAGCATTTCACAACATCTTATTTATGTTATTATTATTGTTTTAAGGTTAATAATTCTAGGACAAGAAACTATACAAAGTTTGAATTTACCCCCAAAGAGTATTAATAAAGCCTTCCTAGACTGTCTATTTATTTTCTGGGATAAAATTGAAGTTTCGGTTGATGTAAATTTTTATCACCAGTGCAGGGATTCAGTAGTCAGAAGAAAATCAGAATTATGGATTGACCCAGGACATGTTTTCTTTTCTTTCTTTCTTTTTTTTTCTTCTCACTATTTGGTAACACCTGTGGCAGGGGTCAACTTTTGATATCTGTTTTTCTGTCCTTCACTTCAGTCATAGGTGGAACTAGGTTCACCTTTTTCTGGATAATAATACCACCAGCACCAGGGAGAGGGTGAGACCTGGAGGAAACACTCTGCCTCTAAGTTTGTGTTCTGGAAAACCTGCTCTTGTCCTTGCCCTGGAATTTCTTCATAATGCTGCTTTGGAAAAGCTATTGATTGGTGGAGATCAAAGCAGTGAGCTGGAGATTTCTTAATCTGTCCTATAACTAGGTTATCATATTATTTATTACCCAAATCAGAATAATCGAGAGAGAGAGAGATTCATTACAACAAAGATAGGACAATTGTTGCAAACTGAGACTGTCTTTGCTAACTGGAGCATGTGGCCACCCTACATATGACCTACTAATGGTTTTCAGCAACTACCCCCTTCAAATTAGGGAATATTAGAAGGGTTTTATGAAATTGCTCTCTGTCATTAATATATGTGAATCTAATAACAACTTCTAATAAAATGATAGTACTGGTACTAATAGATTACTATTTATTGAGTACTTACTGTTACAATAATCTATTCTGGAAGAAAAATTAAGATTTATACATGTAAACTTTAAACCCTTTTCTACTCAATTTTCCTTCTATGAACCTTCTATGAATCATCCCCAGATTTTGAGATTCATTTGTATTCTTGGGGAAAGAGAAGAGAGAAACCATTGGTTGTCTCTTTCATGTATCTTTTCCCTATTCTCATCTCACTTCTGTTTTGAAAAGATGTCCTTTCATCATTTCGTATGTGTCTTTGTTTTTAAATAGGTGAGAAGCTCTTTGAGAGGAAGAACCTTGTCTCTCATAGCTTCCAAATTGGGGATCCCCTATCATCCCTACATACTTCCTGCCACATGCTAAGTTTATACTGAATGGTGTCTATAATTTTGTAGGTGAGTATGGGTTTTCTTAGAACAAAGATTTTGAACCTTCCTTGTCTGGGATGCCATTAAAACTTAGCTTCCTATTCAATATTGCTATTATAGTTGGATTTTTTTCAAAGTTTAATTCCATACCTCATCTGAAGAAGTAGATTCAATGATTGACATTACTTATATATTTTTCCTTTTTAAAAGTAAAGAGAAATTATAAGTATCTTAAGGTAGATTCTAAATCTGAATAGTGTATTTGCAATGACATAATTTTACAAAAATGGAATTCAATATTGAATATCTGAATTACAAGCTGAGAAGAGCCATTCTGTCATTGTTAGGTTATATGGACATTCTTAATAATATGTTAACTGGCTAAATTCCTAGGTCTTTATTCCTTGCATTTTTAAATTTCATGATTATTATTTGATTATGATCAAATTCTGTTAGGTCAACAAAAGTTTGTACTTCAAAAAGAATTTTAAAATTTTTTTACTATATATTTATGTGAAGAAAGATGTGTCATGTGTTATTTATATCACCTTAAACATGGAAATTGGGACCCAGACAAGGTGGTATATGCTTGTAATCCCAGTGGTTTGGGAGATTAAGGCAGGAGGACCCTGAGTTCAAAGCCAGCCTCAGCAAAAGCAAGGCACTAAGCAACTCAGTAAGACTCTGTCTCTAAATAAAATACAAAATAGGGCTGGGGATGTGGCTCAGTGGTTGAGTACCCCTGAAATCAATCCCTGGTACCCCCTCCAAAAAAATGATAGAAAGTGGGAAGCAAAATTTAAAAGTCCACTTCTAGTTAAATGCAATCTTTTAAATACATTTTTTTCAAAAAATAAAATAAGATAGAATGTACAGAAAAATCTAAGACTCCTAACTCAATATACCATCTACTTAGACTTAAACCATTCCTTCACCTCTATTTTGTGCCAGATACGCTGGAAAAAATTGTTGTGATGCTGCTGTATCATTACATCATTTTATTAGAAAAGAGAAGAATTGCAAAAAGAAGTCACTTCTCTTATAGATTATAAGCTTATCCAAGGCAGTATGTTTCTTAAACTTCTTGGTATCTGGTCTACCACTTAGCAACTAGCACAATTCCTAGATAATGTTTCATGCTAACTATTCTAACTTGAAATGAATTTTAATTATTTATTTAGCAGGCATAGACCATGCTATTTATAAGATCTTTGAAGACACTTTTCATCCCAAGAGCTTTCTTATTTCAGGTTCAGTTCATGAAAAAAGATTCGTCTTTTTCACAAAATAATCACATTTACTTTTAGGATGTATTCTGATGAAAACAGAAATATCAGCTTACTTTGTAACTCTCAATTACATGTCCTTCTTTTTAACTAGATATAATCTGAATATATATTAAAAGCCACATTATACATTATCTAGATCTGGTTTTCTGAAAAGCTGTGCTGGTAATGGAATATTATCTGCAAGGTTTTCTTTACAATGGTCACAAATTTCTTATTTAAATTATTATCCTTTATGAGCCCTCATTTTCTTCTTATGTAGAGGGCTGCATAATTACCAGTGAAGGAACTGGAAAAAAATATTTGCAAAGCCTCATAATTCCTTATTTGATAAATGTCATGCTGTAAAGGTTTTAAGATTGCCATGCATAGATAACATCAATTTTGTTCTTTCTTACGTCTGAGACAGAATAGCTACCACATAAAAAGAAAGTGTATGAAATTTCTAGATTCACTTTTAACATTTCCAGAGAGAGAGTAAGAAAAAAAGATCTAAGTTTGGACAGAGGAGCTATAGTCTAAATCTAAGATTAGCTTAGGTTTCTTGGACTTCTGGAGAGTAAATTTCCCTTGAACATGGTACCTGCTATGCAGGGATATGCATCTAAAATCCCCTACTTGAGAAAATATCTCATAATAAAGTAACAAATTATTAGTTTACAGATGTTGCACTATGTCCTTAGGCAATTTCTGTGCATTAAAAATCCTTGCATAAATGAGGACTAGGGATTATTATGGCTATGCATAGGTAAATATTGTTCTGCCCTGCATATTTCCCTGCACAAGTGTCTGTATTTTACTGTGTAAGATCTCCAATGACAGCTTCAGTAGTGTAGTCGATAGAAAGGTCCACAGGTCTTGGAATCAGGAGCAATCTGTGGAATCTTAGGCAAACCTTGTTCTCCAACAGTCTTTCACCCTATCTTTTAGAAAAATTAATGATGTCTAGTTCATAAGCCTGCTGTAAGGGAAAAAATTAGATACTGTATGGTAAAAGAAAAATATATTGTATATGCTTGGATGTTGGATATACTAATACAGTATGGATTCTTCAGCCCATGGATCAAGGAGTAATTTTTACTTTCATGCTTATTATTTAAGAAATACATTTTAAAGGCTTTGATCTGCCAGAAGTAGTGATTCCTCTGATGGATCTGGGCAAAGTAAATAAAAAAACTTCTGGAAAGGATTCACTATTCTAGATGTCATGAAGAACATTTATAATTTAAGGAAGAAGGTCAAAATAACAACATTGACAGGAATTTGGAAGAAGCTGATTCCAACCTACCTTCGTGGATGACTTGGAGAGGTTCAAGAATTCAGTGGAGGAGGTCACTGCAGAACTAGAAGTGGAACCTAAGGGCATTTATTATCATGTATTTTTAAATTATTCCTTAGACTCAAAGCCTCCACTTGTTCCTTCTCTCTAGTGTCTTGAATGACTGCTATTATGACTCAGCAACAAACTCAAGAATTAATTATTGATTTAACTGATTATAAATAATCAATTATAAATTGATCTTTGGGGTTTGAATAAAAGGTTTTGAATAAAAGGTTTTGAATAAAAGGTGCCCATTATGTGTCCTTGCCCCAGATCACACCCAGATTTCTTTGCTTTTCTCATGCTATTCCAAAAGACTCTGTAAGTGACCAGTGTGAAGTTATTGAAGTTCATCAGACACAGAACACAAGGAATATAAGTCAGCATCTTGACCTTGTGTCCATTCTGTTTGTTGAATCACAAGCTGCAGGACACTGAGTTTTTTACTAAAAGAAACAAGAATCTTTACCCAACTCCCTGGGAAAAAGCCTTGTTTATGCTGTCCTGACAAATAAAGTTGGGGTTTGGTTCCAGAATGAATTTCTGTAAGGTACTGACTAGGTGGGAATCAGAACCCAACTCTTTCCTTTGTTTATTTAGTTGGCTTAGGCTCCTCCCATTTCTAGACTCCTTGGTATTCTATGGTTTTTCCTGTTTAAAAATGACAATTGTATTTTAAACACTCCCAATCCACTACAATGACTCTATTTCAATGATCTGATAGGTGAGACTGTGTTCGTTTTGCATGACTACTAAATAGTTGAGATTACTGATCACCTTCAGCTCTCAGTTCTTTACAAATGGTATTTTCCCACTCCACATTTGCGGTATATAATAGGCATTCAATGCATGTTTGCTAAATGTGTACATGGAAGAAGAATTGATGACTGGAGCTTTTCCCCCAGTTTGGGGGACTGTGGTTGCTGCTTTACCTGTCTCCATTTGCCCAGCCAGCCTCTGGATTTTTCTCTGCTTGCTTTTACTTTTGCAGGCACCGTGGTGTCCCACTCACATATCCATTGCCTCAGCATCCCAACACATACAACTCACTCAGCAGAAGGGATTCCACTCCAGCTTCCAGAAGCAGTGTCCAAGGGAGCACTGTTTGCGTGTGTCCTGAAGATGGAAATGATTATCATAAAAGACGTAAGAAGGATTATATCAGAAATTCTCTCCAGATCTGCGCATTAAGCAAACCATCCTGTTTTGCATTACAAAATCACATTATGTTCTGCAACTCTTCTGTGGCTGTTTGGTGTTGGTCATGGATTTGTGAGAGATTGGGGTCAAAGTCAGCAATGTTTACAAACACAGGAGGAACATCAGCATGATATGGCCAAATCCAAATATGATCTTTATGATTTTTAAAGTGGCTAGTCATTTGACTTACAAACAGAAAGCATGGTTTCTGGCTATGCAAGGTGTTCCTTGAATTCAGAACATTAAATAGTGTAACCAAATTAAATCATTCATCTGCATTTCAAGCACTGGCTGACCTGCCGTTTCCTAATGCCAGTTTCTGCCTAATACCTGGTACACTTTTCCATGAACAAAAATTTAAAAGGAGACACAGGAGTCTGAAGCATTTAAGAGTTCATGATGGGGGCTGGGATTGTGGCTCAGCGGCAGAGCACTCGCCTCGCACGTGCGCGACCCGGGTTCGATCCTCAGCACCACGTAAAAATAAACGCATTGTGTACAACTAAAACAAATAAATAAATATTTAAAAAAAAAAAAAAAAAGGAGTTCATGATGAATTAAGAGCCTGAAAATAACTTCAAGCCATTTGAACTGGACTAGCAGGGTATTCATGTGGCTTCAGCCTTGAGGGTCAGCAATCAGTGGAAAACATCAGAAACAGGTTGCAATAATTTTTTCTGAGGGCATTATGCCCAGGTAGACTTCACTTCTTTGTCTTCAGACAAGGCATCTCTCATGATTCTCATAGAGAGAGTTTTGTGACAATAACCGCTTGCCAACTGAAACAGGTTCAGAGGGCACTAGAAAAAGTGGTGGTCTTCTTGCTCCGCATGAGAGAGCTGAGTTATCTTTCTTTTTATCTTAAAATTGGCCAATGAGTAGTTTGGGGATGAGTCTGTGGCTCTCTGGGAGATTTATGGATGTGTGATCAAGTTTACTCTCTAAGAAGCAGGATGCCCTTTAGGATAGCTTGATTAAGACCACTTTCACAATTTCTGATCTGAGTTCTATTTTGGAATCTGGAAGGAGAGCCCGAGGAGGGAATCTCAATTACATTGCATGCTTCCTGCCTCTCTTCCAAAAAAGAATAAAGTGCAATAGTTTTGGCATTACAGAACTGAATTTATACTAACGTGACTGTAACTCAACCTCTATAGCACCACTAAAATGTTAAACTAAGATTCCCATCGGGCAGAGGACTGACATAGATGTGACCCTGGACAAAAAACTTTTGGAGCAAATCACATCCTTAAAGGGGTCCTGAGACCTGTGTCCAAGCTGGGGTCTAAGTTTTATGTCTTAGAACTTAGTAGTGAGCGTCCCACAGCTGGATGTGTGTGGTTGAATCCACCGGTTCACTTCCAGGTGCTTCCCTAAATGCTCTCTGACTGTTACTTATACCCATTTCTGAGTATTTGTCACAACTGCCACCATTGAGGGAGAAGAAAGAGAGAGTGAAGGGCTGAGAGGAAAGGAGAAATAGCAGTCATATCCTGGCGGAGAGTGGATTCAGTCCCAAGGCTGAAGCAATTATATTCCACTCTTCTCCATGTGGATTTCTGTATCACTGTGATTTAAGCCAAAAGGGGGGGGGGAATCAAAGAATGGAATAAAATTACTGCATGCAAAAGTTTCCGATTTAGGGAAGAAGAGACCAGATCAACATGTGCTTCAGAAAGTCATTTCTGGACAATCAGAGATGTGATAAGATCCAAGTCAAAGAGATCATCCAGAGTGCACCGAGGACGTAGGGAACAAGGGTTTATTTTATGGGATCTTTGGGAAAAAACCTACAGAGAATAGATTAGTGAGACCTCCCGAGTGGGGAGAGAATGACTGTAGCATGCTTTAACCCTACAGAGTTCACATCTTTGCCTGGTCTCTTTAAGAAGGGCTGCACAACTCTCAATGGCTTTTCCTTGGAGTGTTTCAGCCTTACCGGTACAGACCACCTGGAAGCAGAAGCTCCTCATGCCTTCCTTTTCTAGCAGTAGGTGAGGTTGAGGATGCTCACACGGGAGTAAGAGGCTTCTTTATTCTCAACTTAAAAGCCCTGAATGGGCCGGGCTCAATGACACATGCCTGTAATCCTGGCACTTGGGAGGTTGAGGCAGAAGAATCGTGAGTTCAAAGGCAGCCTCAGCAACGGTGAGGCACTGAATTCTAATAAAATACAAAAAAGGGCTGGGGATGTGGCCCAGTGGTTGAGTGCCCCTGAGTTCAATCACCGGTACCAAAAAAAAAAAAAAAAAAAAAAAAAAAAAAAAAGCCCTGAATGGGGCAATATTTAAATGTAAAAATTGATGGGAATACCAGCAAAGTTTTCTCTGAGGACTTCTTAGTGTTAGCGACAGAGCTTGGAAACTCCACCTAAGGGGGGAACTGGTCGTGGGGTCTTGCCCATGAATAATGTATTGGAAGCAGGATTCTTGGGAGAGAGACACAAATGGGAAACAGGAGATGGCAAAGCAGTGCTAAAACCACGGCTGAGTCACACATTTAAGTTGCATTTTAGTTATTTTTAGTGGTTTGGGGGTTTGAAAAATGTTTGGTATTTGTAAATAATGTTTTTGAATTCTAACATTTTTCAAAAGTCATTTTTATTATAGCATATACTGGATCCTGAAAGTATGCGTATTTTATTTCACTCACTCAAGTACCTGAAATAACTGTGGTGGGTGAAGCTTATGCTCTGAAATCCCCAAGGAGCCATATTTGAGAATTTTTCTCTTCCTAGTTATTACAACTAATTTTCCCATCAAATCCTATAGGACTGCTTTGAACCCTTCCAAGCTCTGAAGGCAGAAATGCATTTTAACTCATTCACGCTGGTGCTAATCTCTTCAGTGATTTATGAGGTCTTTAAAGCCTTAATTCTCTGTCAGGAGTCTTCCTTGGTAGTGAGTTGACAGTTTAAATTAGTGTTTAGACATGGCTTTCATAATGTCAGTTTTGTTTTGTCTCAACAGCGTTTGAGAATTCCTTCCATTGTACCTCAAGTGACTCATGGCAGTAAAGGACTCTCCTCCTCTTTTGTTCTTAATCAAGGAAGAATGGAATGAACCACATAATGTTTGTAAAAGAGCAACCTTAATTAGTTGGAGGCTGTAGCCAAAGATGCTTGTCTTGTCTCTTTAGCATATAAATGTAAGACATGATGCGTTCAGGTGAATAAATACTGGTTTCCTAAAAAGCCTCTCTTGGTTCCTTTCCAAAAAATAAAGGGCAATTTCAGTAGAAACATTTTAAAACCTCCTTGAACTGGCAAGGGAGAGACCCCAGCTAGCTTCCAAGACTTGTATTTGTTTTAGGTTTTGGGATGGCCTTTCAGATTTGAATGAATAAACCACCAAATGAAAGCAGGTCTCCTGAAAGGGGTTTCCCTGTTCACCCTAAGCCCTTCCTACTCTTTGAGGAATAGTGCCAAGATACCCAAGGCTAGGGATGCCTTTTTCTGCCAACTGCCAACTATATACTCTCAAGTTTGAATATAAAAGTAAACCCCAGTCCTTAGGGGGTCCAAGTTTGTTTACTCTCAACAATGTTTGGCTTCCTAAGGAAAATGGTGAAAGAAAAGTATAAAATTCCATTTAAAAAAAAAAAAAAAAAAAAAACCCTCAAGTACTCCTGGACATCAAACAAGTCTTACAACACAGCCCTTTGATGAGTTCAGTGTAAATGAATCAGAAACATATGGATAGTGTTTATACCCCAAATGCACATGAGTTTAAAAATTTTGAGAGAAATTAGTTTAGTGAGCTATGTTTGGGTCACTTCCAGCATCCAAGAATTCGGAAAATCACTTCTCATGAGTGAAGATGTGGAAGAAATGGTTGAGCACTCCTTCAACTGAAAAATGGGCATGGTCAGCAGCCAGGGCTGTGCTGTGTATCATAAACACAGTAGCAGAGGGCACGGATCTTGAACAGCTCCAAGCCAGGAAGGATTGGGGCTCCTTACGTAGGGAAAGCTTCTGTATCTCATTACTGGCTGTCAGTACCTGTGCAAGAAAGTTTCACACTTGACAGACATGGCTCCCCAACTTCATTGGATTAGTAAACCATTGCACAAATCACCTTTAGCACTTAGGTCACTGTGATCCAGTGGCTATGTGGTCTCATTTTGGTGCATGCAGTTCTTTCCTTTCACCTCAAGGAGAGTGGAAACTGCCAATTGTGTTATAGATGTAGAAAACAGTCATGCCCAGTATTTATTCACCTGAACGCATCATGTCTCTGGTTATACCAAAGAAATATATGTGGACTGTAAACATATCTCCTTTTGGTAAAATGTGGTCTAAAGGCATCGACATTTCTCATTGCTAGCTTGACCAAACACTGAGTTTTTTGAATTATCTTCTTTTGATCCAAATGTGTGCAGTCATTTATTGAGGAAGAAGAGACAAAGGATAGAGTATTCTAATATATACACTGTGTCTTTAAAAAAAATTTTTTTAAGTGCTCTTTGTAGATAAACATGACAGTAGAGCATATTTTGACATATTATACATACATGGAGTATAACTTCCCATGATGTGGAGTTACACTGGTCGTATATAGGAAAGTGTTATTATTCATTCAACTGTCTTTCCTATTCCCATCCCTCCTACCTTCCTTTATTCTCCTTTGTCTAATCCAATAAACTTCTATTCTCCCCCCTCCCCTTATTGTGCATTAGCATCCGCATATCAGAGAGAACATTCAGCCTTTGGCTTTTGGGAGTTGGCTTATTTCACTTAGCATGATTGTCCCCAGTTCCATCCATTTACCGGCAAATGCCATAATTTCATTTTTCTTTTTGGCGGAGTAATATTCTATTGTGTTATATACTGTGTCTTAATCTTAGAGTAAAAAAATTTTTTTTAAATCAGTCTCATGGGTTGAGCTTGGGTGGCTAGTTAGGTTTCAGTGGCCTTTAAAGTGTGAAGATGCTGACTGTGAGAAATGAAGAAAACTTCTCAGTGTCTTTTGATGTTCTGTCATGGAGTGGAAGCAATAATCTTCTTTAACTGTGATCAGTTTTTACTGAAAATACTATCTACTATATGAACAACACTGCACATGAAAATGAGAGTCATGAAAGCAATGTAAATAACCAGGACTTCTGCCTTCAAAGAATGTGAAACTGAGTTGAGGTTACAAAACATGTAAAACAATGGCACTGGAGATGTCATCATGAAGTTGTTTCATTGTTAAACTAGTGACATAAACCATCAATTTATATGTTGAGGGAGTTTGGATAAATTTAGGCAGTGTGGGATTGCAGAAAGATCATGAGATACTTGAACATTGCTGGAAATATAACAAAATGGAGAACATCATATTTGATAAATTTCTTCTAAGAAGTGGTGGGTGGAGGTAGAGAAAGGAGGAAGAATTAAAATCTCAGCTCTGTCATGAACTAGTTGTGTGACTGTGTAAATCATGTTGAGCTGACACAGCAAAGAGGGGGATATTAATATTTATCTCTGTTTATTCACGCAGTAGCTCTTTGAGTGATCGCAATATGCCAGACACTATGAGGAAAAGGGAAATGATGATTGTGAAGCATCGTGTTCAACCTGGTAGGCTTGGTGGAGGCAGTAGGTATTGTACAGTACTGAAACAGGGGAAAGGGTAAGTTAATGTCAACTACATAATTCTACTTTGATTCATGGAACTCTTTGCATAATTATAGCTAAAAATGTCTTAAAACAGAAGGTCAGGCAAATATCTTTCTTTCCCATAGCACACTGTAAACACTGCTTTCTTTGTCTCGCACTCTTCTCTCTCCTCTCTCAGACCTTTGTCTGGATTGGGAGAGATAGGTGGTGCTGCCATTGGAATAGCTTTGCTTTTAGTCACAAGCTTTGGTCTACTCTTCTCAAAACACACGTGGTTTAAATATAGCTTTATAGGGTGCTGCTAACTCCCCCACTGCTGCTGGGCTCTCAACTCAGTGTGTGACTTTGGGAATGCCCCACATCTCGCTGCGTGTCCACGACTCCATAAGATAACAATACTGACTAGTAAGTAAAACACTTAGAGTTTCATGGAAGATACAAAGTCATATTATGGTGCTCATGAAGCCTATGGCTCATGGTTCTATTGCCCTAGAGGTATTTGCAGAATTTTCTTCTCTTAATAACCCTTTATTCTTGTATTACTTTGATCTTTGGTGCAGTATTGAAGGCATTGGGTGCAGCAAAGAGAAGAGCGATGACACCTCTGGGAAGCAAGGCAGAGGGTGGGGAGGGTGGCGAGGGTGGGGAGGAACAGGGAAATTATGAGCCTTTTGAGGGTGCCACATTTCTAATGTGGTGAAGAGAAAAGGCGTAACATCCCCTGGGGCCAAATATAACCAGACACCCAATGTTTACAAAGAGCCAATAGATCAAAAGTTCTCGTTTTGACCAGTTTCTTTTATTTTTTTTATTTGTTCTTTTTAGTTATACATGACGGTATTTTGGCATATTATACATACATGAAGTATAACTTCCTGCTCTTGTGATTGTACATGATGTGGAGTTACACTGGTTGTGTATTCATGCATGAACACGGGAAAGTTATGTTTGATTCATCCTACTGTCTTTCTCATTCCCATTCCCCTTTCCTTCCTCCCATTCTCATTCTTCCTTGTCCAATCTGGTGAACCTCCACTCCCTTTCCCCTCTGCCTATTGTGAGTTAGCATCCACATATCAGAGTATCATTTTGACCTGTTTATAGCCAAACAAATAGCCTACTACAAGTGCATGCCAGATTGCTATCAGTGTCAAGGATCTAGCTCATTTGGGGGATAGCTTCATGCCAAAGGAGCCAGAGATCTCAAGGTGTTTAACCTCTAGAGACATGGAATAATTTTGTATAACGGTAAAAAAATTGAAATGAGAGAAAAGGATAAATAAACTAGAATTCTCTCATACCATGGTCCATCACAGAATCAGACACACGAGTGGATGGCATCCTCAAAGATAATATATTCATCAGAATAAAGGCTTGATGAAATACAGATGTTAATTGTGGCTCCACCCTCGCTCCCCTTCTGTCCTTCTCAACATATAAAGTTGACCCAATGTTCTTGGGCCCATGGAAGCCACACTGAACAGAACCATATGTCTCCTTGTCCTGCCTTTTCTCTTTGATGGAGCTGCTCCTCTAGGTAAGGTGGAAAAATATTTAGAGACTATCACTTTGAAAGGTGCCAAGTTATTAGCCTGACCTTAGCTGCTACATGTCCCAGATACGTACAGCTTAGGAAAGTTCACTGCACTGTGATTTGAGACCCTCAGCAGCAGGTGAACAAGAGAAGAAGGAGAGGGCTTCGCTTCCCTACCCACCTGATGGAGATCCTCAAGGCAGAGGTGGTGTTCGTTTCTCCAGCACTGGGCACCTGTGAGGTGCCTAATAAATGGTAATTGAATGGGTAAAATCCTGACTGAGAGGAGGCATTCAACAGGACAAATAGTAAAGAACGTCTGTGTCATCAGCTTGTACCTCCAGTGAGACATTCTGGACTTCAGGTGGCCAAAACATCAGTTTTCATGAGGTACCACTGCCCATAAAGGTAAAAATGCCACCTTGACACACTGTCCCCTGAGTTCACTGTCTTTTATTAGGGAACATGAAAAGAAAAGGAGCATGCCAAAAAATACCACTTGATTTACATTTTAATGCTGTTTAAAAATATATATGTATTTCTCTCTTGACCAATAGTGTGCTTTGGTGAAAGGTCATTGTGTATTGGCTTCTGGGCACAATTGTGCAGCCCTCTGGGGCTCTGCTGCCTCTTCTATAAAATGGGAGGTGAGATGAGTTCCAGTTCACAAATTCTATGTTGCTATATGGCTGTGGTTAAAGTTTAACAATTTATTACATCATAATTTCTACAATTTAATTTCATTATTATATGGAAGGTGCACATCACACTTAATGTAGCTTCTTTTTTTTGGAGCATATATATATTTTCCATATGCATGAAACTATAACCATACATATTGAAGGAGCAAGTAAATGTATTAGAATTATTGCCAGCATATAAATTTCTAATTTATACTCTTATCTGATATAAATTTTCACACATTTAAACATTAAATTGTTTCCAAATGTAAGCCAGAAAAAAGCCAATTTTTCAACATTGCATTATGAACCTTTAGACATACAAAAGAGTGACAAGAATTCAGATTTTATAATGACATTCTTATCTGAAAGGGTTGTTATTTCAGCATCCTAAAAAATGAGATTGAAATATTAAGGGTACAACGGACCCTCTATCCTGGCATTAAAAAGTATATCCAATTGAGTATGAACTTAGCTGGTTAGGTTCAAAATGATTCAATGAAATATATATTTCAGCACATGAAATAGTATTGCTATTAAAACCAGTGGTTGCTTTGTTCAATAAAACTAATTTCATTTTCTCTGTCCTATTAATCTCCTTAGAACCTCATTCCTGAGCCTCTGGAATTGGAGGAATTGATAGAATCCTGGCAATTATATTGTTTTACAGCTTTAATAATATTGTCTGATGAAATAGTTATGGAGTTTATACATTTCCAGCAGATAAACAATGATTAGAATATTTATAAAATAGATGGATTTTTTTTTCTACAACCACCCCTTCACCCCTTTTCCATTACAAAATAGAAATGAATCATTCAGTAATTGAGTGTTCCACACCTCTGTCCCTTTATTGCTATCAGGGGGACTCCTGGAGCCTGGGATGCTGGTGCCACCACCACCATGTTGTTGCTGCTGCCATTGCCACCAGTGCTGAAGCTTTAGTGCCAACTATGTGGCAGGCAAAAGCCTCCCTCTTGCTACAACGTTGCAGAGGCTGGCTTCCACTGCCACTTCCAGGAGAGAACACTGGAGGACAACCTGGAGTGACAAGGGCTAGGCTGTTCTTATCCACGTCTACTCAGACTGCGGAACCAACCTCTATTACGAGCAAACCGCCCTGCACTTGGCCCTGCCTTCCCCTCAGAATGAGTTTTTTCCCAGGAGCCTGGTGGGGGTAGGGGTGGGGGTCCTGTAATTCACCAGGGGGCCAGACCTGCCTGGACTTGTTTGCATCCTGCAGTAAACACAGCTGGTGGGGGGCAGGGAGGGACACCTGATTCACACAGCTTTAATAGCTGGAATCAATTACTAATATGTTCATTATTTGCTAGTTTATTCTCACCATTTTCAGATATGTTGGTCTTGTCTCAGATATGTTGGTTTTTTTAAAGTCTGACAGAGAAATGGTACAATGGCAAAACTTTATTTTTTATAAGTCTCATTTTAATTGTTCCCAGACTCTTTTTTGCAGAACTTGCTGGCTGGCTGACGGATTCAATGTAAATGTCCAGAAGGGTGGGACCGTTTATAACCATAGAAACAAATACAAGATTTTTACCCTCAGCTCTGCTGGATGGATAAATAAACACAGGGATGGGACAGCTGATACCTTCCTACAGTCTTTGTAACTGTATTTCTGAAGAGTCCCTTAGATAGAGCTCCAATGTCCTTATCCAGCTGGCAGATTAGTTCTTTTGTTAGGCAACCACATGATTTGGAATTTTTTGAACATTTTATAGACCATCTTAAATAGATGGGCTAATGTCAAAATCAATTATTTTCATAACTCAGTTTTGAGAAGTGAAACATTATTAGTAACTATGAAACAGATGTTGTAATGTATGTCCTAATTCAATTAGAAAAAAAAAAAAAGGTTAAAGCAGTCATTTTATAATTTTCCCAAGAACATCAAGTTAAATTTAATGTACCTGATTCAAAATGAAAATTCACACAAAGTGTGTCAAAAGAAGTTTAAGTTAATAAAGATGAGATATTTGAAATCAAATGAGAATGAGAAAATAAAATGTCAGTTTTTTGGGGGGAGGAGGGGAAACTCTCTTCTCAAGCAGATGTTCTAGAGAGACAAGGAGCCTGGGCTGCATATGCCTGGGCAGCCCAGGAACAGGGGTCCTCAGGGGAGGTGCAGGGTGGGCACCAGCCCAGTGCATGTGAAATGTGCCTGGGCCAGCTCTGAGCAGCTGGAACAGACCCTCCAAACAGAGGGTTGTTGAAAAACAAGGCCAGCTATGGGAGGTAGTCAGCGTGGATTTGACATACGGAGAGAAGTACTGCATTAGGTATGAAGGCTAGTCATTTCTTTTCAACATATGTCACTTTGTTGTGTTCTCTTCTCTTAAATTGTCTTCACTCAGCCATTAGCCTCAGCAAGCCTGATGTTAAGGGGATGGGGCTTGTAGAACAGCAGATTGTTTTCCATTTCAAAAATCATCACAAATTTCACTGAGATTTAAGAAACCTCACTTTGTTTTCACCTGAGTATAAAATAGAGAAGGTAGGTGTGTTTCAAATGGAACATACCAATATTTTTCAATAATGAGTTTACAGTAAAGGGAAGAAATAGCCAAAAGCTTCTAGAATCTTCTTTCTTGCCATTACACTTATAGTCTTCTTGATTAAGTACAGGCAGTCTCATCTTGTTTTATGAATTATGTTCTTGAAGGGTATACATTTACATATAATATGAGACAATCATATGTAAAAGATTATAAATTCATAATTATACTTGATAATTTAGAATTAATCTTTTTAATGCATTTGCAACATTTCAGAACTCTCACCCTTAATCAATTTAAGTTACATAAACTTTTAATTGTCTGATATTTTCTGGTTTGGATTACAGAACAATTATTTTCTTTGTTTCAATTCATGAAGTTTATCAGAACTATGCTTCCTATGGAAACATTCTAAAAACCATATTTTAATCATGCAAACTGGCTCTGCGGACAAACAAAAAATGATGTCAAATTAAATTGTCATCTGGCAGACAAAATGATACCTTAAAATGATGCTTTAATACATTAGGTCATTAGGTGGTTCTCTATAGTTAAAATCTGGTGTGTAAAAATCAATCATGGGTTCAACATAAATTTTTTAAAGTACTGATTCTGTGAAAGACACATTACCAAACTTGGGGAATGCCTGTGTGTTTAGGAAACTCATTTTTGTGCTTTTATATACTTTTAGAAATCAAAGTACACACAGATTAGAAAACAATTTGGTTACCATTAGGCAACATACCTAGAAAAATTCCATTTTATAAGGAAATTCTGCTGTGTAAAATAACAACATTAAGGCACCTAACCTTTAATGATGCTTCCGTTTTCTGTTGTGGGTTAGAAATGTGAAATTCTGCCCGGTATCTTGGCATATAGCTGTAATCCCAGTAATTTGGGAGGCTGAGGCAGGAGGATTGCAAGTTCAAATCTTGTCTCAGCAACTTAGTGAGGCCTGAGACCCTGTCTCAAAATAAAAACTTAAAAAGAGCTGGGGATGTATCTCAGTGGTTAAGCATCCCTGGGTTCAAGTCTCCATATAAAAAGAAAAGAAAAGAGAAATGTGGGGGGCTGGGGTTGTGGCTCAGCAGCAGAGCCCTCGCCTCGCACGTGCGCGGCCCGGGTTTGATCCTCAGCACCACGTAAACATAAATGCATTGCATTGTGTGCAACTAAAGCAAATAAATAAATATTTAAAAAAAGAAAGAAATGTGAAGTTCTTATTGATGAAATCCCTAGTTGGAAGATTGACTTGTCATATACGTTACATACCTTACTAATTTCCACCCTTCCCCAGTTCAACAAATATTTACTGAGCTCCTACTTCTTTAAACATGTGTAAACAGCTAAGAGACTATAACAAACCAAACCCTGGCCCTTCCCTCAGGGAGCTCCCCTAGATTGCCAATTTCAAAGCTTTTGAATACCACAAACATGCTCAATAGAAAAATCATATTGAATCAATTTAGTCTTTGATGATTCATAAGATATTTCCAGGTCTTGCAGTAATCAAGGTCATATTATGAGTTCCATTTATCATGGTATAATCAAAGCTGTGATGTTCTAGTTAATAGATTTTGATTTGGTAAGTAGCAACTGAGAGTGTATTGCTTCTTGCACACTACATTCTGTACCTGAGAATCTCAGAGTACAATGACCACTTGAAGACACTGACTTTCATGAGCTGCTTTGAAAAAGGAAGTTTCCTTTCTTTATAAACAAGAAAGTGTTTGCTATCCTTTATCCAATAGAAAATGAGTGCTTACTGCCTGCTTTGTTAAGTGATCCCCTTGGTTCCAGAGGAACAAACAAATTTGTTTTATAACAGGACATACTGCTCTTTATGTTATTGACTGAGCACCTATTTTGTCCAGGAATCATTTTATCATCTTATATAAATTATACTGGGTCTTTATAACAATGTTTCAGAGTAGATTTTATTATTCCCCTTTGTGGAAGTAAATGTAGAGAGGTTATGTCAAACTTCCTTTAAGTCTGTCCAATATTAAACAAGAGACCAAGATGGAATTTGAATGCAGGCTGGGCTGATTCTAAAACTTGTTTCTATATATTTTTTAATGTGTGTATTTTCTCATTTAGATGCAATGCTTTCTTCAAGAACAGTCACATTTTTAGCAAGACTATAGTGCAAAGAAGTAATGTAAAATGAGCAGAACTTAGAGAACTGAAGATTCCTTCAAAAGACATGGGGTGTGGGAAAGGGCTCTGGACAAGAAAGGGAAACTGACAGAATGGAGAGTCAGTCCCACATGTAGACAGTGATTCCCCCTCCTTGGCAATATGATAGTGCCAGGGCAGGGCAGACCAGGAAAGAAACTGCCTCTTGATCTTGTAGCTTCCCTAAAGTCAGGGCATTCGAAGTTGGCAGTGTTGGTCACTAAAGAGGGGATCTGGACTAGTGTGAACATGGTGGCCAAACTGAGGAGGGGGGCAATGGGCAATTGAAGTCAACTTAGAAAGGTGTTCTTGCTGACTCACAATGATGTTTTGTGTCCTCAAGAACACCGGAACAACTCTTTTATGGCCATGTATAAATGTTATAAGAAAAAGGCAAACAAAAAACCTTTGAGTTAATTGAATTTTTAAAATATAACTTTATGGAAAGAATGCTTGTCCATTTCCTGATCCTACCAGGAGTGCTGGGAAAGACAGGGGACAATCTTCCAGCAGCCTTCCGTGAGCCACACTGGATTAGACTTTATTAATAAGTATTTACTACTAACTACTAATTTACTACATATCATCAGTAAGTGTTTACTAATGACTATTTGACTATACATTACTAATTCCCACTTACTAATTACTAATTTGCTGCATGTTACTAATCAGATTTGCATCCGTTGCCAAGATGTCACCTGAGGCCTAATACTCTTGGGAGACAGGTAAACTTGGATGAATGTGCTAATTTCAAGGCCAGTTGGAACCAGGACATCAAGGAAAGGGTATCTATAAATACCTGAGTCTATTTTTTTCATTATCCTCTCTCTGTGTTTTCACACCTGGATCTGTAGAGTGTACGATCCTCCATAGAGAATTAAAAGTTGCACAATATTTGTATATTTGGCTAAAATTAGGGAAGACTATCTTTGGAAATATCTATGATAATTAAACATACAACAAGTAATTATAGCAGCATATGTCTAAAGTTTTACCAAAGAACCAAAGACTAACAAAGATTTTGTTCTTAAAGTATATATGAAAAGTAAGGATAAATGGGAAGAGAATTTTAGTATATCCATAGGGTTGAAAGACAAGAAATTATAAATCTTGATTTGGGTTCCTAACTGGATATGTGCTCCATAACTTTTATGACAGCATGTAGGATTTGCAAGGCAGATCCACCTATAGAAATTAAGGAAATCCAGGGAAAAGCTTGGATGGGAGAATATCTCAGAGATAAATAAATACCAATGAAGTAGATCAAACCTACAGTCTAAAAATATCTTAATTAATTCATGCTCATATGATACTTTGAGAAGGAAGGCATGAAATAAGGAAGGAACAATACAGGTCAATTCATAGCAATATTATCTAGGATTGCAAGTAAGCCATTGGAAGTCATTTTATGGTATAGAACCTGAAAGACCCAACAGGCAGACTTTTGAGAGATGATGTCAGCAGGCAGAGAGGAGAGCAACCTTGGGGAAAATAACCAGAAATGGATAAATTTCACATTCTGACCAAAGGAAGGTTTAAAAATCAGCAAATCAATGAGGTCATGGCTCATTTCATACATTTGTCATCTATTCCTTGCTTCTTATTTTGTTGATTTAATCAATGTTTTGGGTTCCTATTTGAGGCATTTATTGAAGAAACTTGCTTTCCCAGTCACACAGGAAAAATAGTCAATGTAGTGGATGGTTTGAGGTCCTGAGATGGAAAGAGAAACCAAGAATTTTTAATCCTGGAGATCAACTTCATTTACTATATATTTTTTTAAAAGTTAAATACAGAGAAATTATCAAGTCTCCATTGATAACTCAATAGATTTTTACATATATCCTTCAATCGAAAGAGCTTTCTTTACTTATCTGTTATAGTGCAGGTGTAGTGGAAATGAATTTCAGCTTTCATTTTTATAATTTGCTTTCACTTTTTAAAAGATTTTTTCTTTAGGTATTAAATGTAGGTTGACAACTTTTCCCCTTAGCTCTTTAAATATGTGAGTCCATTACCCTCTGCCTGGTTTTGATTGGGAAGTCCTCTTTTACTCTTACTGTTGTCTGTTCCTTCCCTCCAGCTACTTTTTGAGATTTTCTGTTTATCTTTCCTGTTTAGCGAAGAAATTAGCAAATAAAACTTAAAAGAAGCTGGGCAAAACGGCACATGCCTGTAATCCCAAAGACTCAGGAGGCTGAGATAGGAAGATTGCAAGTTCAAAGCCAGCCTTAGAAACTTCAAGAGGTCTTAAGCAACTTAGCAAGACCCTGTCTCAAAATAAAAAAGGGCTGGCGATGTGGCTTGGTGATTAAGTGCTCCTGGGCTGAATCTCCCGTATCGTATGCTATGTTGATTTTCTTTATATTTACCTGCTTGAGGTTCTCTGAGACTCTTGAATTATATAGGCTGATTATTGACTATCATATCCTAAAGTAATGCTTCTAATTTGTTCTTACTCCTCTAGTTTGAAATTCAAATTGCATGTATACTTGATGGTTTTTCTGCCTTCTGAGTGTCTCACACTGTGTTCCATCATTGTCTCTTTCCTCCCTGATCTTGGCTTTGAATGTTTTCTAATTGACCCTTTTCTGATATGTGTTGTCTGCTCTGAACCTTGTCCATTAAGTTTTTAATTTCAGATATTGTGTTTCTCAATTCTAGAAGATCTGTTTGATTACTTTAAAGATTCAAATTCTCTGTTAAAATTATTCATCCTTTCAACTATTTTCCCCCTCTATTTTATTTAGCAGTTACTATAAACTCCTTTAGGGTTTTTGTTTGTTTGTTTGTTTGCTACTGGAGATTTAACCCAATGGCACTTAATCACCAAGCCACATCACCAGCCCTTTTTATTTTTTATTTTGAGACAGGGTCTTGCTAAGTTGCTTATGACCTCTCAAAGTTTTTGAGGCTGGCTTTGAACTTGTGATCCTTCCAACTCAGCCTCTTGAGTCTTTGGGATTATAGGCATGTGCTGTTTGGCCCAGCTTCTTTTAAATTTTATTTGCTAATTTCAACATTTGAATAATCGGTAAATGTGCTCCTAGACTATTTTTGGTCTTTGTCATTTTTCTCATGCTTCTTTGCCTGTTCTGTTTCTGTTTGTGATTTTATGACAGATTTTGTACACAAACTAATTGTAGAGATTGAGGTTAATATTTTTTTTCTCCTCAGAAAGGGCCTTCCCCTTCTAGATTTAATCTAAAATTAAGCTTAAATGGAGCTAGACTGAAGCTGTAGTTAAACTCAATCCACCTCTGGTTTCCTGTGTCCCAAGGGAGAAACTCCCAGGCCTCCAGACTTTTCCCCACCTGACTAGTCTTCAACAGTTTTGAGCTTTGCTCTCCTGGTCCATGATTTAGCAAATATTTTAAATGTGTTGAGAAGACTAGTTCTGTGTTTGCAGAAGTCCCTCTTCTGCAGATAGTACTTTGTGTCTTCAATTTTGCTTAACAAAGAGGGATTATATTCTGCTCATTAGAAATTTCCTAGCCTCCCACACAGGTATTGACCCAGCAAATGGACTCTGCCCAGAGAGCTCTTGAAGTTTTCAATTTATTACACCAGTCCTGCACAACCACCAAAAGGTCTGCTATTCTCTCTTTTCCCCTCAAGCCCTATCTATAGTCCTTACCCAGAAGTAGCAAATACACATAGTTAAGAAAAATGACCAGAAATGTCTGGTTTACCTTGGAAGGACTTGTTACCTTCTTGCTTAGTTCATTCAATTCTTTCTACACCATGGCTCTCCAATGTCCTGAAACAACATTTATATATGTATTGATGTAAAAATTATGAATATATAGGAAGAAATAAGATTATATAAAATATGCATAAAATAAAATTTATATATGTATACATGTGTATATACATAAATGTGTATAATCACATATATGTGATATATGCTATACATGACATATAATATATATCACATATATGAGATACATATATATCATACACAGAGTTAAATCTCATTACTTGGGGAAGTTATATTCTATAAAGTCACCATGAACCTTGAATTATAAAATACTGAATCTCTGCCTTTAGCAGAAATAACAGGATTAGGCTATTAAATATATACCAATTGTTTGAATAACATTGAACCCCTGGCTAATGCTAATAGCACTGTAACTTACCCCTGAACAAAGCTTGTCTAACACATTTGTTTTCCCCAAGATATGTGACAGCCTTCTTGCACTTAGGGTTATTAGACAGCACTTCAGCTCTGTACTTGAGGCCATTTAAAACAGCAAGATCACCAACAAAAAGCACAAAATATAAAAAAACATGGCACTAAACATACTATGAAAAGGAGGCTTGTTTACAGTATGAACCCTGAAACAAAAAGGCAGGTATTTCCTTGTTTGACCTCAGCTGGGGAGTTGCTTATGGGGTGAATAAGACTTTTTGCTACTCTGTGCATGTGTCTCAAGACTTCAGAAGTGCTGGAAGCTTTGATTTTGATATGACATGTAAGTTTTAATGAGTAGGAGAATTTTCAAATAAGAAATCTGTGAATAATGACGGTCAACTAAATATCTATATTAAATAGTTATGATATATTTGTTAATATAAATATAGCATATTTTTCATTTTTTATTCTGTTATACATGCTTGTAGAGTGCAATTCATTTCATGTTACATATAAAGAGCACAATTTTTCAAGTCATATTTTATATATTTAAAAGAATGTTTATATACAAAATATATTTTACATGTTTTAAAACATTAAATTATATATGTGTATATGTATATATGCGATTTTTATAAATTATCTGGCTCTTTTTAGTGGTTACAGTTAGAGTGGTATTCAGTTGCTTCCTACTTCATCCTACTTAAAATCAGGAGCCCTCAGTCAACATTTTAAAATACTTACTACATTTCCTGATAGTACTATTTTCAATCCAAAACATTTATTCCTGGAGCCCTTAGGAACTTGCTTCAAGACTGAGATTTGGCCACAAACAGATCATAATTTAATTTACCTTTTAATTATTTCTTTTGATTATTGCATCACCTACCTGTCCAGTAGCATTCTGACCTAGTTAAATTTTGTCTTTTTCATGATATAGTTTTAGCAAGGCTGGTAATATCTCAATCTCTGCTGGTCAGTTGAGAAAGTTATTAAAATGGATTATGTCAGTATGAATCTTCTGTAATTTGTAAGAACATTCCATAGTGGCTGCTGGGGAGTTTCTTATAAAATACTGATCTTTACACTGGGCTATAAATCAGTCTTGTATGGGAGAGCCCCTCCCAGCAGCAGGTGCAGGGTGAATGTATGTCTCTGCATCTGATTCACTGAAGAGAATGAAAAGCAAGCTCCTGGGCAGATGGGAACAAATAAAAGAGAAACAATTTTGGAGCTTGGAAGGATTAGGGAAGGAGATAGCAAGGTGCTAGAGAAGAACCCTTCAAAGCTTTCTTAATTAGCCACCCTCTCCAATCTACCTCCTTCCTATTTCCATGGATCTGTGTGGATTTTCAGAGGAGTGTAGAAATGAGGGTGAAGCTAAGGAGCATAAGAGAAATTCTGGCTGGGGGTGGTCACCAGAGGCAGCTCTTGAGAACAAGCTGAATGAGGACTGAGAACCCTCAGGTAAAAAGGGACCTGAAAAGAGTTAATTACAGGGATTGTTTCCAGGGATCTTGAAGAAGTAAGGCACCCTTGGAGTTACCTCTCTCAGAGATGGAGGCCCACAGGGCTTAGTCATCATATAGAAGAACATGGAATAATGCTTTTGAGCAAGTTTCATATTAATACATCTCATTTATTCAGTGCTGTGTTTAAGTGTGAACACTTGAACTATCCAGTGGGCCCTTTCTCCAACTCAGGATGGCTGAGTAGGCCTCAGGCAAGTGAAGAATTTACCACACTCTCCCCTTACATAAAAGTTACTTAGGGGCACTTTGGCCAGGTGTCTCTCTCCTACCATGGGAAAAGCATATGTTGCCCCAAGAGAACCCTGGCCTAAATTGTGACCTATCAAGTGTCCTTATAAGGCACAGTAGATAAGGAAGGAGAATCATTTCAATATGATGAAATGGCTATTAGCCCACAAATAATGGGGGAAAGACTTTCCCTCAATCAGATTAAAAAAAAAATAATAACATTCTATCACAATTCATGCAATTTGTTTATAAACATTGTAAGTGTGTGTGTGTGTGTGTGTGTGTGTGTGTGTGTGTGTGTGTGTGTGTTTAAGATTTGTGAGGTCAACAGTGCACAGGGCCTCTTTAGATATGTGTCTGGCCCTAGTACACATCTAAGGTAGTCCTCCCTTGGGAAGAAAATAGAAGTTTATATATAGGTTCCAAAAGGTGTTGTTATTTTGTGCTTTTGGGGAGCTAGTAAGATGAAAATTCTGCAATATTACTTAGAAATGTTATTGTAGTTCTGAAAATAGTGAACCCATAAGATGATAACCCAAGCAGCAGGGATCAAAAATATTGAGTATGCCAAAAGAAATGAAAACATGTCCACACAAAAACCTGTACCACAATGTCCAAAGTAGCATTACACCTAATAACCAAAAAGTAGAAACAATCCCCCTACCCATCAACTGATGAATGGATAAACAAAATGAAGTATATACATTGAAACATTTTTTAGCAGTAAGAAAGAATGGAGTACTGATTCATGCTACCACATGGGTGAACTTTAAAAACGTTATAGTAATTTAAAGAAGACAGTCAAAAAAGGCTATTGTACGATTCTATTTAAATGACACATCAAAAATAAGCACACTGGAAGGTACAGAAAGTAGATTAGAGGCTGTCAGTGGCAGGGAATGGACAACCGAATACAGAGTTTCTTTTGGGGGGTAATGAAATGTTCCAATAGGGATTTTGGTGATGACTAAGTAACTCTGAATATACTAATTATATCATTTATTTATTATATAACTGGAGGGTGTATGTAGGGGGAAAAGCTGTTATAAAAAAGAAAGAAAGAGGGGGCTAGGGTGTAGAGTGCTTGCCTAGCATGTGTAAGGCACTGGGTTTGATCCTCAGCACCACATAAAAATAAATAAATAAAATAAAGGTATTGTGTCCAACTATAACTGAAAAATAATTTTAAAAAAGAGAAAAGAAAAAGAGAAAGAAAAAACAAGAAAAAAAGAAAGACAGAAAGAAGGATCCTATATACCCAGAAAGGAATGATTGCAAGGTATGGAATTTGGGAATCATGAATTTAGAAAAGAGCAGAAAGGCCTTCTACTCTGATCTCCTACACATCTGATTGCTCCTTTTAAAAATAAATGAGGCCTGTGAGACTAACACTGCAAATTTCATTTTCCCTTTGACTCCTCCCTGACATTTATCAATTATTTTGTCTTTCTGTAGTTGTTCAAAATTATGCTAAATCTTGGTGCCAGTGTCAATATCAAATATGAAGGGAAAAAAATCACACTGGAGACAACCATGCAGCCAAGCAATTTATTCACCAGCCTTTGTGGCTGGTCGGAGGTAGAAGAAGTACTGGGAGAGAGGAGTCAGGGAGAGGGGAGCGTGCAAGCTCTGAACGGAAGGTGGGTGCCTGGTCACACTGGCTGGGATCTCTGGAGCTGTTGGTTAAGACAGCTGCTGTTGGGCTGGAGGTTGGAGCTGTCGGCTAGGGCAGCTGCCATCAGGCTGGAGACAGTGGGTCTAAGGCTGGTGCAGTGGCTTCCTCCTCTCCCCAGGGATGAGCCTGGGCAAGCAGGAGCTTTAAGTAGGGATTTCTGGTGGGGGGTGTACAGAGTGACCTTTAACACTATTGGCTCTTTGCCCAGGGAACAGGGTGACCTTTAAGCCAATTGGCTCCTGCCTGGGGAACAGAGCGACCTTTAAGCTGATTGGCTCCTGCACAGGGAAAATTAAACCAGGTTGCTTCTCATGGAAATTTCCATGGGGGAGGTGGCCCATCGGCCCAAGCTTATCTATTAAAATACCTATACAACTTCATTTCCCTTACTCTGATCAGTTCATTCCTTACTTCCCGTGAAATATGTTGTGCCAGTCATGTTTACCTTACTGACAAATCCCTATGCATTTGTTACATTTTTGTGACAGAATCCTTTCTGTTCAGGATCAAAGACCATTCTCTGTCTTGGCCTTCCATTTCCTCTGGTCCCGGTGCTCTCATGAGCCTTCCTACTCCCAGGCCTTTTGCAGGTACAACCCTACCCCTTATCCTGAACATTCTCTTTATTGATCATCAGGGTTCACAGAAAAACTATTTATCCCCCAAATTTGTTGAAACATCATCATATTCTTAAGATTTTCTCTGGTTTTATTTCTAGTCTCTTCCTCCCCTTACCTTAGCATCAATTTCTCTCTCATCTGGTTGAATTGGGTCTGTATTCCTTTGCATATTTTATGCCAAATTGCCATTGTTGGGTTGTCTACATGTGGATCTCTAAACCATGATCTCTTTGGGGAGGAAGTGTTTTTCCTACTCTGTGTGTCTCAGCTTCCACATGACTGGTGCGCAAAAGGTGCTTGCCGAAACTCTCACAAGCATCTCATTACACTGCTCTAATTGACAGTTATCTAGTCCTAACCAGACGGGCACTCACTCCTTTTTGAGGCAGCCCGTGCCAAGTTTGAAGCATTGTAATTATTAGGAAAGTGTTCCTTATATTGAGCTCAAATATTCTTCCCTTTAAAGTTCACTCATGGATCATGGCTCCACCTTTTAGAACATGGAAATCAAGCTGTTCTGTCTTTAACATAATAGCTCCATCAGTGGACGCTGATCACATTAATTTTCCTTATATATCTCCTCCCTCTATGACCACACACAAAATAAAAGTACTTCCTCTTCTTCTAGTCAAATATCTCCATTTCCTCAAGGCATTCTTTATTTACATTGCCTCTGGGGTTCCCATGGTCCTACCTTAACACTGTAGAATGCTTTTTAGTTGGTCAATGGCCTTATCCAGTGGCTTACATAACTGGTCATCATCCCTGGGTATTATCTGAAGAGAGAGAAAAGGGAGGGACTCTAATTTCCTGTGATCAGGAACCACGCTCCTGTTCATGCAGCCTTTTTGTGAACCATGTCACACTGTTACAGTGGACTAAAACTTCTAGGCTTTCTCAGGAGATTTTTGACATGTGCAATCTCCCCTTCCAGTGCCAGTCTTATTGCTCAAGAATTCGCCTACAGTGCTGAAAAGGTCACGTGAGACAAATGAAGATACCATTAGAGCACTGGGTTCCTAGAGTTTGAAAAGGGACAAGTCAGAGGAGATGAAGGTCAGAGGAGAATAGCAGATGGGATGCTGATGTTTTGCAGTCTTTTCATCATTTTACTAAAGCTCCATCACAGAGTGTGTCTCTCTATGGATAGGGATCGTGGTTCCCTGACTACATCCCTGCAGCTAATACAGCGTCTGGTACATCATAGGCATGTAGCACGCTTTTGGGAATGAGTGGATGTAACCCAGGGCTGTTTCACGTACAGATCACAGGAATACAGAAGACTGGCAGTATATTATTCACACTGGGGAAGAAGAGAACCCATTTGTAGATAGGTGGTATGCTAGGCATGTGAGGATTCAGGCAGAAGTGGTTGGTTATAGCAGTGACTTTCATACATTGTTCTGAAGACAGGTTCTCAGAGCGGGGATGAGGAGGGGACAAGAGGCATGAGTGAGCTGATCTTGGGCTCCTACCCCACCATGGACTTAGAACAGCTCTACTTTTAGATGTTTTATATATTGGGTTCCCACGCAAGTTTTCTTTTGGTGACATGGCTCTTTGGCTAAAATCATGTTCAGATTCTTGATGTCAATTCAGACAAGATCTCAGACCCAAAGAGTGAGATGAGTACTAAAATGACAGTGAAGAATCACAGGCCTACCTTTCCCATATTGGAGAATGTAGGTGTCTGACTGCTGCTTGAGCAATCCTAGTGACTGAGAGCTCCACACATTTTGAGACAGCCTGCTGGCCCAGGTCTTCCTGCTAAGAGAAGCATAACAGGGACACTCCGCTTATGAAGAGGTGAGACAGTTTTTTTTTTTTTTTCCTGAGCTGTACTTAGAGTGTTCTGGGGAGACCTAGGCTTGAACAGATGCTCTTCTAGAAAGTTTTCACTCCTCAGACCCAAGAAACACTTGCTATTGCCAGACTATTCCCTGTTCTCACTCTGCTCTGCCTGTATTATCTGCTTCCTTGCCTAAATCTTTGCCTTTTTTCAAACCCACCTCATCATTACCTGCATCAAGAGTGGGAAATCATTTCAGATGCTAAAAAGGTTGTAAGCCCATAACTTTAACCAGATGGAAAACATGGGCATGGAGTAGGGAACATGGAGACATGAGATACTTCAGTCAGACTCCCAGTAAAATGAATGAGTAAAAGCACACACTCCCACTCCAGGAAAGGCAAGAACTTCTCCTCTTGAGGAACTCCTAAGAGCAGTTGAAAGAAGGCCATCTCACTGCATATATGATCCGAGACTGTGTCTTGCTTTAACTTGAGTCTTAGTTACAGAAACTAGAGAATGAGAACTTCAGGGCTCTCCTGGTATCTCAATGGGTAGACTCAGTTTCAAATCCAGTGCCTCTCTTAAGAAAGACAGAAAAAAAAATGCATCCACCAGATGTACCAATACCCTTTTATTTAGGGAAAGTCTTAAATTCCTGAGTTTCAGGCCTCCCCAAATGGTCACAAGCTTGAAAGAACACATTAAAGCTACTAATTCATGGTTTGAGTTTTTCTCCACAGTGGCAAGACGGTGACAGATAGTGTTTTGCTCCAAATCAAAGCTACATCAACTCAAGTGAAAATTGGTTTGAGCACATCTCAGACCCGAACAACATCTCAAACCCAAAACACAAACTTCAAATGGCACCAGGGTAAATACTGAATGCTTTCATGGGCTTTGTCCAAAATAAACATTTGAAAACTCCCAGAGGTTTTGGTTTCCTGAAGTAAAGAAAAAATCATATTTCCAGCTGTCATTGGAAAATATCACACAAAATCCCACGTTTTATCTTCCCAAATATTTTTACAATTACTAAATACTTAAGGACTATTTTTGTTTCTTTTTATGTTGGTGAGCTGTTCACACAGAAAGCGATTATGTCAGGAGTCCTAAGGTATGAACATGGCTTCCACACAGCTACAGAATAGACTTCCTCACTTTCTCCTGTAGTTTTTTGGTGAACTGAGAATCTGATATAATTAACCATGTGGTCAGTAAACATGCCAAAGCACAATCTTTTGTTTTCACTTTTGAGAATGTCTTATAAACATATGGTGACTTTTAGAAGTACTAACTGCAAAATTGGCAGCAAGTTTTGGCATTTACAAAAATCCATATGTTCATTAAATTATTTTATTTATGGCATTTAATTTTTGGTTGGCTTTTGTTGTTGTTATTACCACTTGCCATACTTAAAAGCATTTTCCGTATCTTGACTTCTCAAGACCTTTGGGCTCCTTTAGAATTTTAATTGAAAGACAGCAATTCAATTCCTTTGCTGAAATTCATTTAGGTCAAGATCATAGGACATGTCTGGGGGTTGCAAGAGCTGTAATAGTTGGGGATTAAAGCTTTTTGTTAATAGGTCAGTGGTTTTGCCCAATTTATAACACACACAAGAACCGTGGTAGATTGTTGCCTTTGATGACTGGAATAATATGTATATTTTAGTAGATATAACACAGATAATCCTTTGGGATTTGGCAGTATAAGTCACAGAACTAGAAGAGACTAGAAAAGGTTATCTAGTCCCAATATTTGCCTTCAGATCTTTTAGGACCACCCAGAGAAATGAAATTTATTGTGTGTTTAAAGCTCATTCCTAGAGATGTTTTTCCTCCTTGTTTTATCTTTTAGTAATCTTTATTGACAAAAATATATATATATATGTGTGTGTGTGTGTGTGTATACATATTTTTTTTTCTTTTTTCCAAACTTCTTCATACTCATAATTTCAAAGATCCTCTGGTAGATCGCGTGGTGCTACCTTTTCCACTTTATAAAGGAAGACACTGGGTTTGTAGGAGTTAAGTAGTTGGCCCCAAGCCTCATTAGAGATATGAGTCACATTTGGGAGTGAGAACACAGAGCCACAGCCTCATTCCTGAGCTGTTTCCTCAACCCTGCATTCTCCCTTAATATATCCAAAAGCAAAAGCAAAAACAATCACATCTGAGTGACCAAACAATGGTAATCAGATGTGCCCGAGCCAATGGCTACTGCTGAAGGAATCCACCACCTACACAGCACCATCCATCTGCTCCTGTGCAGACATCAGTTTTCTTTTCTCTCATTTCCTAATTTCACCAAAAGGAAAATGAAAGGCAATTGTCAACAAAAAGAATGCACTTTGCACTGCTGTAGCTGCAAGTGAATTTCAGATGTTACCAAAAAGCAAATTCCTTAGTTGATTTTCAGCAACCGTTCACTAGAAACTGGCTGGCTCTGTTGCTATTGTTCTCATATCGGTACCCTGGACAGCTTTAATTAATATCAGAAACAGCACAGGAAACATCCTTTAATTATTCCTCTTATGTTTAGAGAAAATGTAGCTAACTAAAAACAAAGTAAACTGCAAAGCTTTGAACTTGAGTGTTATCTTTGTCCTTTGGCTTACTAAGGTTTTTATGTTATCGGACATGATAATTTGTTTTCAGTGATAACCTTGATGAAATTAATTTAGTTTTAGACTAGCATACATTTCCTTTTGCCGATATTTTCACTGTTGGCAAGGTCTTATCTGGGCAGTTAGTACTGTTCTCGTCTGATTCTGTCTGCTGAGATTCAATAACTGCCGGATTGTTGTTGTTTTAAACAAAGATGTTTACTTTTGTTATTAATGTAAAATTCGATTCATTTCCCCTTTTTATCTTCCCATAATGCAGAGACCATTCTCTCTCTCTCTCTCTCTCTCTCTCTCTCTGTTTCTCTTTCTCTCTGATAGAGATAATGGTTTTGGACTTCATTGCTAAGTTTCCTTAGAAACACCCTACCAGGCCTTTCTAAATACATCATCACCAGAAGGGGAAAGATATTTCAGACACTCCTATCTGTACTTGGCTTGAATTCAACTGAGATCTAACTTCGAGGTCCTAAACACTTCTTTCTATTTTTTATGATTAGATTTTTTCCTTTTTCAAATATTAGAGTAATATATGCTTATTGAAAAAAGATAAAAGTTTCAAATAGATCTCCCCCACCTGTACCCCAACATCACTCAGTTTTGGGATCATATTGGGCATTAAAATATCATTTTAGAAATTTTTTAAAAAATATAAGTGAAGGGAAAAAATCACACTGGAGACAACCATGCAGCCAAGAGATTTATTCACCAGCCTTTATGACTGGCTGGAGGTAGAAGGGGTGTGGGTTGAGAGGAGTTGGGAAGAGAGGAGTTGGGGGCGAGCTCTGGACAGAAGGTGGGTGCCCAGATGCGCAGTCTGTGGTCTCTGGAACTGTCAGCTGGGACAGCCGCTGTCGGGCTGGAGATGGTGGGGCTGGAGCTGGTGCAGTGGCTGCCTCCCCTCAGAAGGGATGAGCTGTTGAGACTTAGCTCCCAGCAGGCAGGAGCTTTAAGTAGGGATTTCTGGTGGAGGATGTACCAGAGCGACCTTTAACGCTATTGGTTCTTTGCCTGGGGAACAGAGCGACCTTTAAGCCCATTGGCTCCTGCCCAGGGAAAATGAAACAAGGTTGCTTCGGGAGGAGGGGGTGGCTCATCAGCCCAAGACCATCTATCAATAAGCATATTGCTGTATGTATGAGAGACAGATCTTATACTAATGAAGTCATGCTATATTTACCTCTCTGTAATTAGATTTTTCCACATATTGCTTGCCTTAAATATTTTCCCCCAACTTTTTAAATTAAACTGGTGCATTTCTGATAGAGACTTTCTTCCCAGTATTTTTTCTATTATAACACAACATCGGTTTATTTAGGGATAAGAAATGGGGGTGCTAATCTACCTTCATATTTCAAAATAGTGTGTTCATTGAGTAATCTATTTTCTCATGATGATTTGAGTGGGAATTTCTACCATTTAATAAATGATGGATGTTTCTCCTAGGAAATTATTGTTTGTACCACCAATCATTGTTCTAGCTGAGCTGTAGTGGTCCACAGACTATATAGGAGTTACTCCCTAACATTCTTTCAATCAGATAATAAATGTTTATGCCGTTCCTATCTGCCAAGCATTTTGCTGGTGGCTGGGAGTTCAATGGAGACAGAGGTAGCCATGGCTCCTACCTTCATAGTGATGTGCTTGTCTATACTGAGAAAAGCATAAAGAAATTGCAAGCTAGCTATATTTCCATCCTCTTCTTCCTTCTCATTGGTATATTTGGGTCCATTTTTAGAATCTAAACTGTCACAAGTTCTGTCTATCTGGTGTCACAATGTTTTAATGTATCTTTTTAAAAATTTTTTATTTGTTTTAATTAGCTATACATGATAGTAGAATGCATTTATGCATTTTGATATATCATACATAGATGGGATATAATTTCTCATTTTTCTGAGTATACATGTTGTAGAATCATATTGGTCATGCAGTCACATATATACATAAAGTAATAATGTCTGTTTTGTTCTACTATCTTTCCCATCCCCACATCCCCTCCTCTACCCTCCCTTCACTTTCCTCTACCTAATCTAAGGTAACTCTGTTCTTCTCTAGTGCCCCTCACCTTATTGTGAATTAACATACATATATTAGAGAAAACATTCGGCTTTTGGTTTATTGTATCTTTTGTGTAAGACAGCTAAATATTCTTTTGCATTCTTTTTTATTCTTCCGAAAGATTCTGACTATTCTCATACATTTGCAATTTCAAATGAAATTTAGTGGTATTTTGTTTGGTTTTGAATAACAACAATGACAAAAGTAAAACACTGCTTATATTTTGATTGGGACAGCATTGAGTGTATTCTCTAGATTGAGGAGAATAGACTTTACAGTTTTGATTTTCTAACCAAGACTCCAGTATGTTTTTCAATTTGCTCAATGAAAAATTTGGTATTTTCCCAAAATTTGATGAAGATCTTTTAGTAAAACTCACTTTTGATTTAAAACATACATATTTTTAATCATCATTCAGATATTACAGGTTGAGTCTTCCACATCTAAAATGCTCGGAACCATAAGTGTTTCAGATTTGGGAATTTTTTTCAGATTTTGTAATATTTGCATGCTCATAATGGGGAAGGGGACTGATGTCTGGACACCAAATTCATTTATATTTCACAATAACTATATACTTAGCCTGAAGGCAATTTCATATGATATTTTAAATAATTTTGGGTATGAAATAATATTTGTGTATGTCAAACCATCAGAAAACAAAAGTGTCACCCTTTCAGTCACCCATGTGGACGAACTGTTTCATTTTGGCATACATCATCTTCATTCCTGATGCTATTGATAAGCAATCTCATTCTTATGCACACATAAGTACTTAACAATAAAACCACAATGTGAAGGGTCACTATGCAGCACAGAACATCACCCAAATCCCTTGAGTCACCTGTTAGTGGCAGCACATGAAGGTTGCTTTCAGTCTCTACTTTATATGCTGTGATTTGGTTGAAAGGTCACTGTAAACTGTATTTATATTTTTAGGTGAGAAGAAACATAAGAAGCAGTTGAGAGACCAGAAAGGGGGGTCCTCTAGGGATGAGGAAGTATTCTGATGGATGGCTTTTAAAAATGTTTAGTCCAGTCATTTTCCTCTTTAACAACCGCGATTGTCTTAGAAATCTGATTTTCTAAGTTGACATGATTTCTAGCCCATCATGAAAGCACAGTGCTCTAGTCCTTCGATAACCCCATCACACATTTTCACCATGTCATCTAGGGGCACTTTTTCTTCAGCAGTAACAACATCATCTTCATTGTCTTTGTTATCATGAACACCTCGATTCAGAATTCTTTCGTCTGTTTCACTATGGTTCAAATGAAGCAAATGAAGTCTGAATAAGCAAATGAAGTCTCATTATTGATGTTAAAAATTTCTTTTATATCTACTTCTTCCAGTTTGCTGATGGACACATAAGGTATATATTTTATATATGTAAAAATACTTTTCATATTTT
The DNA here is from genome assembly GCA_025594165.1 of Tamias sibiricus. NCBI lineage: Eukaryota > Metazoa > Chordata > Mammalia > Rodentia > Sciuridae > Tamias > Tamias sibiricus. Next base: position 54,940,208 of record CM046659.1, read on the forward strand.
TTTCTCATATTTCATATTTTTTTCACATATGAATCCTTCAGATTCACCATCTTATTTGTCATCATCACTGAAACAAAGTCACAAGCCAGAGCTTGATAGAGGCATGCACATCTGTGTCTTTAGTCATTGTATTCCAAATGTTGGCAGTAGCATACAGGACATCCTTCATGCTAATCTCCTGAAAACCTTCCACACTCACATCTCTGTTCACTGCTGTTAGCATGCTGTTCAGTAAAATGTCTTATGTTTAATCTTCATTGATCTTAGGATTCCTGGCCACATGGTATCCTAAATGAAGTCACATTTGGGGAAAAGCCCATGTCATAAACATTATTTGTTTCATGATCAGTCTTCTGTTACCTGTGGATCCAGTCTTTCTATACTTCAAATAAGATCTTCATTCTTTAGATGCGAATTTCACCTGGAAGATGAACAGAACAATTGTCAAGGAGTAACAAAATCTTGCAGTCACTACCAAGTCCAGCTCACCTGCATAAGCCCCTGGTACAAAACATTTGTGAAAATAAACAGAAAAGATGTTCCTGACACTCCATGACTTTTTGTTAGCATAGTGATAGGCTAATAAGAAATTCAGTCCTTTAAAATAGTGAGGACATAAGATTTTGCCTGTCACAGAGAATTTATACTTTCATGTGTTTGCTGCATTAGCACATCCCAGAACAGCAATTCTGTCCTTGATAGCCTTAATTTTGGTAGATGCTGTCTTATCAGCTATCGTCAGTGTCTCCTCAGAGCAATAATGCTAAAACGGTGATGTTTCATCAGCATTGTAGACTTGTTCTTGTATCAAATTTTTATCAGTGATGAACTTGGCAAACTGGTCAATAATTTTTTTCCTCTGCTTTTTGATAAACAAATGCTGTATAATAACAAATCCTTAAAAATTTAGTGCCACAACTTTTCTTGAATTTCCGCAACTAGCCTGTTAAATATTCACACCTCCCTTCAATTTTAATTTTATTGTGATCTTTGCTTCTTTCATGATCAGCATCGTGTTACATGTGATCCAGTCTTTCTATACTTCAAATAAGATCTTCATTCTTTTTTGTGGCTGAGTAATGTTCAATTGTGTATATATACCACATTTTCTTTATCCATTCATCTGTTGAAGGGCACCTAGTTTGGTTCCATAGCTTAGTTATTATGAATTGAGCTACTATAAACATTGATGTAGCGTGTCACTGCAATACGCTGATTTTAAGTCCTTTGGGTATATGCCAAGGAATGGGATAACTGGGATGGAACTGGAGACTATCATGCTAGGTGAAATAAGCCAATCTGAAAACACTAAAGGCCGAATGTTCTCACTGGTGTGTGGATACTAACACACAATGTGAGGGTGGGAAGAATAGAAATTCATTGAATTAGATCAAAGGAAATGAAGGGAAGGGAGAAGGGATAGGAACAGGAAAGACAGTAGAATGAATGGAACCTAACTTTTCTATGTTCATATGTGAATACACCACCAGTGAAACTCCACATCATGTACAACCACAAAAATGGGACCTTGTACTCTGTGTATGTGTAATATTTCAAAATACTCTCTACTTTCACATATATCTAAAAGCAATAAATAAAAACATTTAAAATACCTTCGTTTTTAACTTTATGCAGTGTTTTTCTATTTTGCAGTTACTATTTTTTGATCACCTTCAACACAGAACTTCAACACTTTGTCCTTTGTCTCCACCAGTCAGTTGTGGTGGTCATTCCAACAGTATGTTTTTCTGTAAGACATTTCACACTCTTCTTGCAGTCCAGTTTCTCCAAACACTGTAATTTCTATGCTATAGATAAACATAAATGTTTCTTCTTCATCTTGTCTCTGTTATCCACAAGGGTATCTTCAGGCCTTTTTTTATTCCCCCCCCCCCCCCAACACCCAACAATATTTGTATACCATAGAAGAGAGGATAGCAAAAACAAAATGAAACAGAAAACCACAAACAACAATGATGAAAACAAAACAAACAACAACAACAAAAAAAAAAACCAGTGAATAATACATGTGGCTCCATGAGAGGCTGCACGGGAAACCTGCTGTTGGCACATCTGGCTTGCCCTTCGTTACCTTTTGTGGATGTGCTTGCCTGGGGGAATGTGAGTGTGTGCAGCATAGACTGCAGTAGAGAATGGTCTGGAAAAGGCTTTTCCCCTTAAAGATGTTAATAATGTTGTATGGGTGCATTTTGGCAGCAACCTGTCACACGAAATCAGGTGTAAAATTTCTCGTTCTTGGCATTATGTCATTGCTCAAAAAGTTGAATTTTGGAGCATTCCAGATACTTGATTTTTGATTCGGGCTGCTCAACCTCTATTTCAGTTGGGGATTGCTTTGCTGCAGATATCCAAAATTTCTAGATAAATAAATCTAAGCAAAAGAAAATGTGACTCAGGAAACTGAAAAATCATGAGTGATGCTATTTGATACAGGGACTCAAATGACAACGTTGAAATTCAGGTTCTTTCCATCAGCTTAAAGTGCCTCAATTTTGGCTTCAATCATTCATTAATTAGGGAAGTATTTATTAGCGACTTATCCTCGGCCAGGAACTACTTACTCTTAGTGCTAGGAAACTGATTGTCTTTAAGATAATCAAAGTACTTGCTTTCATGAGATTTAAATTTTAATGGTTGTATTTCAGGTTCTTTGTAAGAATAATATGGCTGCTATATTGTTCTGACTATAGCTTCATAGGTTCAAGTCTTGTAGAAAAGCAGATTCTCCACCCTTAAGCATTGGGACATCATCTTGGGTGTGAATCATCTCATGTAGTCAGGAGTCTGGAGCCTCATTCTGGCTTTGGCGAGGTCAGTCACCTCCATGTAACACACAGTGTATCAACCCCAGCCAAGGCCAATGGTCTAAAAGATGAGAGGTAGAGTTCTCCAAGGAAATTTGCTGTTAACAAAAGAATGGAGAAAGAAAGCACATCCCAAAACTTACAAATACCTATTATAGGAAATGTTTTTTCTAGTTGTTTTTTTTTTCCCCAATTTGGGAGTGAATATTGAATCTCATCAAATGGAATTTGAATTTCTATTGAGAGATTAAATCATATTTTCTTTTGACTATTAATATGGTGAGTTATATTGATTGATTTTCTAATATTAAAAATTTCTACCATTCTTGGAATAAACTTGCTTGGTTGTGGTATAATTATTTTTAAAATACATGGTTAGGCTTCCTGTGTTTTGTTCAGGACTTTTGCTTAAATATTCATGATATTTCTTTTCTTTGATAAGAAGTTTCATTTCAACATTATGTCGGGCTTATAAAAGATTGGGAGGTGTTCTTCTTTGATCATATTTCATAAATGTTTAAAAAGCACCAGAATTATCAGTTTCTTGAAAGTTAAGGGGCCATCACTGCTACAGTTATAGCAGTTATTTTTCACGTACAGTTACTTTTGATCAGCATTTCAACACTGCTTATTTCCATATTGTGAATCCTGAATGCCCCAAATGGAGCTCCTATATTTTCCAGGTTCCCTGTCAGAGGGGAAAGAGAAGAATGACCTGGATTTGTCAATCAAAGGCAGTGCAAAACTTGTAGGTAGAAGTGAGCAACGTAATGCAGGAACCTGCAACCAGGAGTTTGAATGCCAAGCAGGTGTGTCAGCAGAAGCAACTGGAATTTTCACAGGGAACTGTGGAAGACCATAGGCCGTAGTGTGATCCTAGCTGTATTGTTCTTCTGTGGCTCTCCAGCCTTACTGGAGTTCCTGTACATTGTTGGCATTTTCTACTAATCTCTTTATGCTTTAACTAGCCAGCATGGGTTGTGTTCACCCAAACTGGTGTTAGGGAAAATGATTGCATAAAATAGATTCTCAAGGAATGAGAATTTAGGATTGATTCCTTGACCTAGTTAAAGAAATAAATGAATAAAATAAATACACAAACAAAGATATTCTCTATGTGTGTATAATATGTCAAAATACACTCTACTGACATGTATATCTAAAAAAATAAATAAATAAACAAATAGATTTGAGAGTTCCCAAATTCCCATGTTACCATCACTTGGACTCAGGAACTGAAATTTACCAGCACCCAGAAGCAGCCCTCCATGTGCTACACATCTCCTTTCCAAAGGTAGTCATTCTCCTGACTTGTAGTACCATAAATAGACTTGCCTTTTTACCCTGTACATAAAGGAAATCATATACTATGCATACTCTATTGTGATAGCTTCTTTATCTCAATGTTGTATGTGGTCACATTCATTGTTAATGCTGTATGGTATTTCTTTGTGTGAATACATCACAATATTTTTCTATCCATCATACCAGTGATGGACATGTGGGTTGTTTTCAGTGTTTAAGTATTTATGAACAATGCTTCAAAGAACTTTTTTTTTTTAACCTTTTGTTTCTTATGTGTACTTGTTTCTTCTACCTATATGTCTGTGAATAAATGAAATTGCTAGGGCAAAAAAATATTCTTATGTTCAGCATTAAGGGATAATACCAAAGAGTTTTCCAAAATGATCATATCAATTTACTCTTTTACCAACAGTGTATAAAAGTTTTAGTTGTACTGAATGTTTGCTCGTACCAAGAATCAGTCTATTAAACTTCTTGTCATTCTTTTAAAATTTTACTCATTCTTTTGATAGTTTATTGTGGTTTCAATTTGTGTTTCTCTGATGACTAATGAGGTAGAGCATCTGTTCATACAGTGATATGATCCTTGCATAGCCTGTGTTCTAAAGGGACCAAGTTCCTTGCCCAAATCACTTCTTGATTGTCCTTTTTCTACTGATATACTGGACACAAAACCTTGTGGGGTTATATTTGGCACAAATATCTTCTTTTACTCTCGACATTTTCTTGTCACTCTCTTAGGTGTTTTTTTTTATGAATAGTGTTTCTTACTTTTAACATAATTCAATATGTAGTTGAGTTTTAAGGAAATAAAGACCTGGCTGATGTGATAGTAGGAAACCTTAGTGATCCATGGAAGGTAGGGGAGAACTGATTGCCTTTTAAAATCTCATCTGCAAGTACATGGACAGAAGTTCAAAGTCTGGACAAACTTATTTGGCTGCTGATGTGAAAATTCTGAAGGTCATGTGGAATAAAAAGACATTGTGGTGGAATGGCTGCTTCTAAATATGTCAGAGGGATTATAGAAAAGGAAACGGTGAACACATGATTTTAAATATTTGGCTAATATTCCAGGCATTCTACATAGCTCTGAGAGAATCTCTTTGTCTAGTATTCAGAGGGATGTTCTAGCCATAAATCAAATACACCACTCCCACTCTTGCTTTTTTGACTCTGGTCACACTGTCTTTTACACATGGTGCTTCCTCTACCGGAAGCTGTCCTTGAATCCTTCATATCACCTAGTAACTGTCATTCTTCTTTCAAATGTCAGTGTCTTTAGCAAAATAATTTCTCACTTCATGTACCACTTCCTCAAATCTAGGTCAAGTTCTTTGGTGATAAGCTCTTATTGAACCAAAAACCTACTCTTTCCAGCATTTAGTTCTGTGTGCAATCAAACTCTGATGTTTTGGTGACTATTCAATTAATGTTACCACAAAAGATTCTGTTTCACCAGAGAGCAGAGACCATGTTTATAATTGCTTATCATCCTATCTTCAGTACTCAGCATGTGCCTATTGACTGAATTGAAAAAGAACTTCTGTTTGTTCTTGAAGATGGATATAATAACTACTTCACAAATGCTTTGCAAAGAATGAGAATAATAAAAGTATGTTAAAAGATGGACAAAGGAAGAAGTGCCTGACAAGAAGTACAAAGAGTCATGAGGGGAGTAATAGGAGAAAGATAAAACAGTGATGGAATCGTTGGGAGAGAATGTGTGAAGAACTATAGTGCAGGCAAGGCAAGTAACCAGCAGATTACTTGCAAATGGGTCGGCAGGTTGATAGAGGAGGTGCATGGAAATAAGATGTATACTTGCATACAAATCTACAGCCTTGGTATTAAAATCTCTGTGCTGAGATTTTATTTGGATCTGAATAAAAAGAAGAAGTCACACAAATGATACTATTCTGAAAATAGACCAAAACCACCTAAGCAAATGGGCAGTATTGCTGTTTTTAATACTAACCTCAAAACTGTTGTAGTTAGAATGTGTGCAATTAAACTTCAAGTGTGGACTTCAACAGGCCAGACATCTGCTTTCCATCCTATCTAGTTACAGGTATAGCAAATACATTTTTGACCCACCTTGTAAAGAATATTACTTTTAGAGTATAGAATGAATGGAATTACTACCTAATTTCTGACTATGGTCAGAATTTTTTGACTATGAAAATAAAAGTGAATCCAGTTAGATGGGAAGAGTAACTAGTTGTTATGGTTTGGGTGTAAGGTGTCCCCCCAAAGCTCATGTGTGAGATATTGCAAGAAGGTTCAGAGGAAAAATGATTGGGTTGTAAGAGTCTTAACCCAATCAGTGATTTGATCCCCTGGTAGGGATTAACTAAGTGGTAACTGAAGTGGTAGGGTGTGGCTGGAGGAGGTGGGAATTGGGGTGTGGCTATGGGGTATATATTTTGCATCTGGAGAATCCAGACTCTCTCTCTCTGCCTCCTGATTGTTATGATGTGAGCTGCTTCTTTCTGCCACACTCTTCTGCCATGATGTTCTGCCTCACATTGAACCCCGAGGAATGGAGCTAGCTTTCTATGGAGTAAGACCTCTGGAACCATGAGCCCTCAAATAAAGTTTTCCTCCTCTATAGTTGTTCTGGGTGGATCCTTTAGTCACAGCAGCAAAATAGCTGACTAAAACACTTGTTGAAGAGTATGATTCTGGAAGATGGTCAACAGGAGAGAGGTGCTCTCTGGACACAGGTGCTAAAAGACGGGGAGTGGGAAGTTTGAATGCGTTACTAGCAATTCCATTACAACTGAAAGGGAGCCGAGACATTCGTGCACCTCTGGACAGCGAAATACAACGTTCTCCGGACCACGACGAGCAGGGGCAGAGTCACAGCGGTCCACAGGCCGAAGCAGCGCTGTCTGCGCTGCAGGCAGGCGCAGCTGCCCGATATCATATCGGCAAGGAGACATCCACCCAGCAGCTTTGAAACCCATCGGGGAAGAGGGGTAGAAAGAGGCCTAGAGGAGTGGGCGGTGTCCACGTAGAGCTCTTTCGCACAGCTTGCCAAGCCGATCCCGCACGCTCTGGACTGACACAAGGGTCTGCGGAGCTGCTGTTGAATGGGAGGAGAACACCGCCATCTTTGAGAAGTACAGTGGATGACCCAGACAAAGGGGAAAAGACAGAAGGGCAGAACACCTGCAGACATCCAGGGAGCTGCCAGCGCTCTGAAGGCAGCGCACACCTGGGTGAGGCTTGGGTAACCAGCAGGGGAGGGCGTGTCTGAGGCCACCGCAGCGGCCACAAGAAGCTACAACTGTGGGTGGGCGTGGGGAAAGGGTGCCTTCTGGAGGGTCCCTTTCCCGGTGCCATTCATCTGCTGACACAGAACCCCCCTGAGCCACTCTTCCACTGAGCCATTCTACCGCTGGCCAAGGGTGCAGCCTTGACTCCACTGACAGGGCTGCAGACTGTCTGGACGTGGTCTGATGCAGTTGGCTTAAACTGGAAAGGAAAAAAGAGGGGGGCTTCCCAGGGCCTGTTTTGTTTGAGACTTGGGGTTCAACTGTTTTTTTTTTTTTTTTTTTTTTTTTTTTTTTTTTTTTTTTTTTTTTTGGTTAGTTTGCTTGTTTTATTGGTTTTTGGGGTTTTGTTTGTTGGTTGGTTGGTTGGTTGGTTTTTCTTTTTCTTTTTTTGGCTTTGTTTTGTTTTGCTTTTTTGGCATTGATTGTCAGTGTGTTTGTTTGTTTGCTTCTGCTCCTTTTTTCTTTCCTTCTTTTCTTCCTTCTCACTTTTGCATCTTTTCTTCCTCCTTCATCTTTCATATTTACACCCTGCCAGTGCATACTAAACAGAGGCAAAAACAAGTTATACACAGAACTTGGGATTTCTAGAACCGGTGCAATTGAACTGGATAGCAAAGCAGTGTTATATATAGTTTACTCTCTCTTTTCTTGATTCTCTCTCCTCTCTCTTACACCAATTTCTACTCTTTTATCATTTTTTTTCTTTTCCATCTTACTTTATATATAAATTGGTCTTTCCACCTAATTGTCTACTCCATTCTCTTTCTTCTCTCATCTACTGATACTAAACCACTTCCACTAAACCACTTCAATAGAACTCCCTTTTCATATTTTCCAAGAAAGAACAATTCAAGACACTTTCTTCTTCCTAAACATAACACCTCTGTATCCAATACTTGAAGCTACAAAACCCCATCAGAAGCGTACAGAGTAAATTGGAAATAATATCTGGGTTAACCAAATTTGTACATTGTGATCAAACTTGGATTTTTGGAATAGAAAGTGATAGGTTTTAAAGTGTAAAGGAATTATAAGGGGATCTGATAGCATTGTACTACAGGAACAACATAAGGCTTTAAGGTAAAATCGAAATAGTCAAGGTCCCACAGTGCAGGAAGAAAAGACACACAAGCAACATGAAAAAACAAGGGAAGAAAGTGACACAAACAAATCAAAATACCTCATCAGTAGATTCCATGGCAAACACAGTTGGTCAAATGCCAGAGATGGAATTTAGAAATTACATATTCCAAATGTTTAGGGAACATAAAAATGAACTCAAAAATGAGATGAGGGAGCAAGTACAAGAGGCAAAAGATCATTTTGACAAAGAACTCCAAAAACAAATACAGGAAGTAAAAGATTACTTCAATAGGGAAATAGAGGCTCTAAAGAGAAACCAAACAGAAATTCCAGAAATGAAAGAAGCAATAAACCAAAATAAAAGTTCAATTGAAAGGATCTCCAACAGAGTAGACCACTTGGAAGAAAGAACCTCAGACAATGAAGACAAAATATATGTCCTAGAGAAGAATTTAGACTATACAGCAAAACTCGTTGGAAATCAGGAACATAACATCCAAGAATTATGGGACAGCATAAAAAGACCAAACTTAAGAGTGATTGGAGTAGAGGAAGGGGCAGAGTTTCAAGCCAAAGGAATGAGTAATTTATTTAACGAAATAATTACAGAAAATTTTCCAAACTAGAGGAATGAATGGGAAAACCAAGTTCAAGAGGCATACCGAAAACCAAACAAACAAAATCTCAACAGATCCACACCAAGACACATTATAATGAAAATGCATAATATACTGAGCAAGGAGAGAATACTAAAAGCCACAAGAGAAAGGAAGCAGATTACATATAGGGGGAAACCAATCAGACTATGTTCAGATTTTTCAACCCAGACCTTAAAAGCAAGAAGATCCTGGAATAGCATATTTCAATCTCTGCAAGAAAAGGGGTGTCAACCAAGAATCTTATATCCAGCAAAATTGAGCTTTAGATTCAAAGATGAAATAAAAACCTTCCACGACAATCAAAATCTAAAAGATTTCACAACTCGAAAGCCAGCACTTCTGAACATCCCGGGCAACATTTTTCATGAAGTAGAAGAGAAAGATATCAACAAAAATCAACAAAGGGAGATATTAAACCAAGGGAAATACCAACCAGAAGAGAAACCAAATCAAGCTAAAGACCATAATTCAAATAAAAATGGATGGGAATAAAAATCACATCTCAATAATAACCCTGAATGTTAATGGCCTAAACTCGCCAATCAAAAGACACAGATTATCAGAATGGATTAAAAGAAATGACCCAACAAATTGCTGTCTCCAAGAAACACACCTCGTAGAAAAAGACATCAACAGACTGAAAGTGAAAGGCTGGGAAAAGTCTTATCACTCACATGGCCAGTGGAAACAAGCAGGGGTTTCCATTCTCATATCAAATAAGGTAGACTTCAAACCAAAACAAATCAAGAGGGACAAAGATGGATATTTCTTACTACTCAAGGGAACCATTCATCAACAGGATATAACAATCATAAATCTATATGCCCCAAATAATGGAGCACCTACATTCATCAAACAAACTCTTCTCAAGTTCAAGAGTAAAATAGACCACAACACATTATTCTAGGGAACTTCAACACACCTCTCTCACCAATGGATAGATCATCCAAACAAAAGCTAAACAAAGAAACTTTAAGCCTCTTTAAAACAATTAACAACTTAGACCTAACGGACATATATAGAATATTTCATCCCTCAGTAAACGAATACACTTTTTTCTCAGCAGCACACGGCTCCTTCTCCAAAATAGACCATATATTAGGTCATGAGGAAACTCTCAGCGAATATAAAAAAATAGAGATACTACCTTGCATTCTATCAGACCATAAAGGGATGAAATTGGAAATCAACGACAAAACAAGGATTAAGAAAAACTACTCCAACAACTGGAAGCTAAACAACATGCTACTGAATGAACAAGGGGTTGAAGAAGACATCAAAGAGGAGATTAAAAAATTTCTAGAGGTAAATGAGAACCCAGATACAACATATAGAAATCTCTGGGACACTATGAAGGCAGTAGTAAGAGGAAAATTTATTGCACTGAGTTCATTCCTTAAGAGGAAAAAAACCCAACAAATAAATGACTTAACATCACACCTCAAAGCACTAGAAAAAGAAGAACAGACCAACACCAAGAGCAGTAGAAGACATGAAATAATTAAAATCAGAGCAGAAATTAATGAAATTGAGACTAAGGAAACCATTCAAAGAATTGACAAAACTAAAAGTTGGTTCTTTGAAAAAATAAACAAAATTGACAGACCCTTAGCAATGCTAACAAAAAGAAGAAGAGAAAAAACTCAAATTACTAACATTCATGATGAAAAAGGGAATATCACAACAAACACCTCAGACATACAGAAAATAATTAGAAATTACTTTGAAAACTTATATTCTAATAAAACAGAAAATATGGAAAACATTAACAGATTTCTTGAGTCGTATGATTTGCCTAAACTGGAAATGGAGGCTATACACAATTTAAACAGACCAATTACAAGCGAAGAAATAGAAGATGCCATCAAAAAGCTACCAACAAGGAAAAGTCCAGGACCTGATGGGTTTACAGCCGATTCTAGAAGACTTTCAAAGAAGAACTAATACCAATGCTCTTCAAACTATTTCAAGAAATAGAAAAAGAGGGAGCTCTTCCAGACTCAGGGAAAGACACATCCAAAAAAGAAAACTTCAGGCCCATATCTTTAATGAACATAGATGCAAAAATCCTCAACAATAATCCTGGCAAGTCAGATACAAAAACATATCAAAAAGATAGTGCACCACGATCAAGTGGGGTTTATTCCAGGAATGCAAGGCTGGTTCAACATTCGGAAATCAATAAACATAATACATCATATCAATAGACTTAAAGACAAAAATCATATGATCATCTCAATAGACGCAGAAAAAGCATTTGACAAAATTCAACACCCCTTTATGTTCAAAACACTAGAAAAACTAGGAATATCAGGAACATATCTCAACACTATAAAAGCTATTTATGCAAGGCCCCGAGCTAACATTATCTTAAATGGAGAAAAATAGAAAGCATTCCCTCTAAAAACTGGAACAAGACAGGGATGCCCCCTTTTACCACTGCTATTTAACATAGTACTGGAAACTCTGGCCAGAGCAATTAGACAGATGAAAGAAATTAAAGGGATCCAGATAGGAAAAGAAGAGCTCAAATTAGTACTATTTGCTGATGACATGATAATATACCTAGAAGACCCACAAAACTCTACCAGAAAACTTTTACAACTAGTAAATGAATTTGGTAAAGTTGCTGGATACAAAATCAATACACATAAGTCAAAGGCATTTTTGTACATCAGCGACAAAGCCTCTGAAAGGGAAATGATGAAAACTACCCCATTTACAATAGCATCTAAAAAAATAAAATACCTAGGGATCAACCTAATGAAAGAGGTGAAAGACCTCTATAAAGAAAATTATAGAACACTAAAGAAAGAAATTATAGAAGAACTCAGAAGATGAAAAGACCTACCTTGCTCTTGGATAGGTAGAATTAATATTGTCAAAATGTCCATACTACCAAAAGCATTATACAGATTTAATGCAATTCCAATCAAAATCCCAATGTCGTTCTTCAAAGAAATAGTAATAGCAGTCATGAAATTCATCTGGAAAAATAAGAGACCCAGAATAGCCAAAGCAATCCTGAGCAAGAAAAGTGAAGCAGGGGGCATCACCATACAGGACCTTAAATTATACTATAAAGCAATAGTAACAAAAACAGCATGGTATTGGCACCAAAACAGACTGGTGGACCAATGGTACAGAATTGAGGACACAGAGACTAATACATATTTCAGCTATCTTATATTAGACAAAGGCGCCAAAAATGTACAGTGGAGAAAGGATAGCCTCTTCAGCAAATGGTGCTGGGAAAACTGGAAATCCATATGCAACAAATTGAAATTAAACCCTTATCTCTCACCATGCACAAAACTCAATTCAAAGTGGATCAAGGACCTAGGAATTAGACCAGAGACAATACGCCTAATAGAAGAAAAAGTAAGCTCCAATTTCCAACATGTCGGATTAGGCCCCAAGTTCCTTAATAAGAATCCTGTAGCACAAGAATTACTACCAAGAATTAATGAATGGGATAGATTTAAACTAAAAAGCTTCTTCTCAGCAAAAGAAACAATCAGTGAGGTGAATAGAGAGCCAACTAATTGGGAACAAATATTTAATACATGCGCATCAGACAGAGCACGAATTTCTAGAATATATAAAGAACTTAAAAAACTTTACACCAAAAAAACAAATAACCCAATCGATAAATGGGCTAAGGAATTGAAAAGACACCTATCAGAAGAAGATACATGATTAATCAACAAATACATGAAAAAATGTTCAACATCGCTGGCAATCAGAGAAATGCAAATCAAAACTACTCTAAGATTTCACTTCACTCCAGTCAGAATGGCAGCTGTCAAGAACACAAGCAACAATAAATGTTGGAGAGGATGTGGGGAAAAAGGCACACTCATACATTGCTGGTGGGACTGCAAGATGGTGCAACCGTTATGGAAAGCAGTATGGAGATTTCTTGGAAAACTGGGAATGGAACCACCCTATGACCCAGCCATCCCACTCCTGGGTCTATTCCCAAAGGACTTAGAAACAGCATATTACAGTGACACAGCTATCTCAATGTTTGTAGCTACACAATTCACAATAGCTAGGTTGTGGAACCAACCTAGATGTCCCTCAGTAGATGAGTGGATAAAAAAAATGTGGTATATATACAAAATGGAATTTTACTCAGCAATAAAAGAAAATAAATTAACGGCATTTGCAGGTAAATAGATGAAGTTGGAAGACATAATGCTAAGTGAAGTTAGTCTCAAAAATCCTAGTACCAAATGTTTTCTCTGATACAAGGAGGCTAGTTCATAGTATTGTTGGATGGGGGGGGGTACATAGTAGCACTAGAGTAGCACTAGAATGGTCAAAGGGAAGGGATGGGGAAGGGAGGGAGTAAGGGGGGAGGGAGGGGGAGAAAAGGAAAAAAAAAAAAAGAAAAGGTGGTTGAATGAGACGGATATCATTTTCCTAAATGCATGATTGAAGACCTAAATTGTACGAATATACTTTGTATACAAACAGTTGTATGTAAAAAGATGCTAAATACATGCACTATGAGTTGTACATATTAAAATATTATTAAAAAAAATAAAAAAAGAGTATGTTTTTGCTGCCTAAGATTAGTTCAGACTTTAAAAGAACATACCATAATAATATTTCTATAATGCCTTACCAATGCTCTTTTTTCACTCCTACCATAATTCTGTGGGGCAGAAATTAGCTTTCCCCTCATAAAAGTAAGGAAATCAGGGAGATGAAGCAAGGAACCATAGATCCAGTGTTTTTCAGGGTTAGAATTTCTAAGGGGCAGCAGATGGAAGAGCACTTGGGAATATCCTAGACCAGTAAGATGTGCACTCAAGGTCCAGATGAATATCATTAATGTCACCAGTAAATAAAAATTAATCCCAATTTTACAGCTTTTCTAAGGACAGTCTTAAATTTTTTTCTGGATAAACCATGAGATTCAAAAGAATCATTCAACACTTTGAAAATTTCAGCACCACTTGTGTTTTTTGCCAACTATTCCCATAAAAGAAAGTCAACAATGAGTTGATGCTGACACTGGTCAAATACAAGCAAAACCACATATTTCATCTTGTCAATAGATTATTTGAAAGGCAAAGTACAATTCTGCTGATGACATATTATCCTTGTCTTTATGCCTGCGTCTAAATTTTGAATTGCACATATCACTGTATTGTTTAAAAAAAAAATCTCAGTGCAACGCTTTAGTGACCGTCTGTACAGCAGGCACTCAGCAATGTGAAGCATACAAAGCTTTGTGAGCATCTCAGCTATTTTATGTACTTTTTCAGCCAATGAAACGTGATCACTTAGCCTTTTAAATACCTCAGTGATGTTTTCATTTCTTTTTGGAAAAGCTGGAACCATTTTAATTTTTTTGGCTTTATAAGAGGTTATCTTGTCTGTTTTAAAAATATCCAGTATTCCCCCATCCTTTATAATTCAAAATGATGCTCCAACTTAACTGACAACATAGTACTATTTGAAAATATTCTGTTGTACAAGACAATGAGATAAATAATTATCATCTATAAAGACAGGAAAGACAATTTTTATTGTATTTTTATTTCTTATTTACAGTTTTTCTCAGTTTCATTGTAGTGTATTTCTCCCTTCCAAGAGTCAAAAGAACTCTATGATCTGTCACTGTTTTCAGTGTTTTGACATGTAGTAGTACAACCCTGGGCTAAGAGAGTGCAGCTTCTAATTTCTTTTACTTAATTGAACTATCTATCACTAAGCATACATTTTCATAATATGTTTAATTTTAAAATAAAATATTATAAAATCTATACTGTTTAATATAAGATCTTAAAACTTAGAAAAGTTTTCACAAATAATTCAAGAGTAGTATTACAAACCCAAATGACAAAGCTTACTTATTCCTGATGTGTTTCCACATATGAAGAAAAAAACCTGGATTGATCTTTGATGATATGCATATTTATACCCTGAACCCACTACTTTAGAAAAATTCTAGAAACCACAAGAATATAAAAGCATCCATTCCATGGCATCAGCTTGTTCTGCAGCCTTTAAAAATTCTTTTGAGTCCGAAAGAGTTAAAAGCAAATAGGATCTTGGTGTTCTTTTTTTTTTTAATTTATCTTTTATTCAAAGTTGCTGTCTTTATAATAGTAGTGTGCATTATAATTCATAATAAACATATAGAGCATCTTTTTACAAAACATTGTTTGTATACAGTGTATATTTGTACCATTCAAATCTTCAATCATGCATTTAGAATAAAGACATCCATCTTATTCAACCACATTTTCTTTTTTCCCCTCCATTCCCCCTTGCTCCCTTCCTTACCCTCCCTCCCCTTTGACCTTTCTAGCATTCCTCTAATCCTCCCATGTATCCTGACCCAACACCACTGTGAGTTAGCCTCCTTATATCAGAGAAAACATTCTGTATTTGGATATTTTAGATTGACTAACTTCACTTAGCATTATATTCTCCAACTTCATCCATTTACCTGCAAATGCCATTATTTTATTTTGTTTTATTGCTGAGTAAAATTCCATTGTGTATATCTACCACATTTTCTTTATCCATTCATCTACTGAGGGACATCTAGGTTGGTTCCACAATCTAGCTATTGTGAATTGTTCTACTATAAACATTGAAGTGGCTGTGTCACTGTAATATGCTGTTTTTAAGTCCTTTGGGAATAGACCCAGGAGTGGGATGGCTGGGTCATAGGGTGGTTCCATTCCCAGTTTTCCAAGAAATCTCCATACTGCCTTCCATAATGGTTGCACCATTTTGCAGTCCCACCAGCAATGTATGAGTGTGCCTTTCCCCCCACATCCTCTCCAACATTTATTGTTGTTCGTGTTCTTAATAGCTGCCATTCTGACTGGAGTAAAGCATCTTGGTGTTCTTATGAAAATAATTTTGACCTCAGACACACCTGAAAGGGTCTCAGGGACCCAAACCACAATTTGAGAACCACTGGTTAAGTTCCAGATCACAGAATATCACATTGACTTTGGATAACATTTAAAAATATCTCAGAATCCCTAACCTTGCTTCTTCAATGTGACCTTCAAAAAAGTCATGTACTCAAGATGGTGGTACACTCCATTGAAAGTGGTTTGGGGGTAACTGAGGAAGTCATCTTTGTCATAACTATGCCTCTAGGAGACCATGTGGGACACTCAGAATAATGGTTCAAAAGCAAATCTATGAAACCATCTTCCAAAAATAAAACTTTTCTCTTCATGCTTTGGATAGGAGTTGCCCATCCACATTTCCAGAGAACATGTGGCATACACATTCACACACTATTGGTAAGGTTTGATATTTCAGTTTTGTGACCCAAATGACAGGAGTTACACCTATCAAATATCTACAAGATGAGGTCCACATGGTGTCTGTCAGCTAAGGGAGTCCTAAATACTCTTCTTATACTGTGACTAGAGCAAGTCAGAAACAATGAAGATAATAATAAGGGAGAATAAACACAATGCAAGACTACTAGGAACAATAAGAAAGCCTAAGGTGTAACATATAAAAACATAAGTAAATAGAACAGGAGCTTATGGGGTAAAAATCAAGTAGATCATAAGAAAAATTAAACAGTTAACAGTAGGAGTTGCCAAGTTCAACACCCAGCATAGGGACACTATGGACCTCCTTCAAGTTTAACTCCTGAGCCCTGCAATTTTTGCAGGTATTTTCTGTTAACCAGCAGATTTTTATTTTTCAAATTGTATATGAATATCTTTAAAAGGGAATTGCCTCTCCATCTAAGTTTTTTGAAAATTTTAAGTACAAAAATATAACATAGACACAGTAGAATGTAAAAAGAATATACAAGTTTAACAAATATGAAGATAATGCTTGTGCAACTACTATCTGATTAAGAAAGATAACATTATTTGCACCCTGCAATCTCATGTTTTTCCCCCTCTCCTATCACAACTCTCTCTTTCCTTTGTTAAGTAATCCAGATATTCTCATAATGATTTTCTCAGATTTCTTCTTGTTGGAAATGTGATGGTTTGTAGTAGTATTTTATTGAGACTTTAATATGCATTTTCCTGATTAGTAAGGAGGTTGAGTATCTTTTAATATATTTATTTACCATTTAGCTTTTTCTTCTGTAATGTGCCCATTTCAAGTCATTTCTGCTTTTTATTATCTCTCTCTCTCTCTCTGTCCCTCTCCCTCTCCCTCTCCCTCTCCCTCTCCTACTCCCTCTCCCTCTCCCTCTCCCTCTCCCTCTCCCTCTCCCTCTCTCCTTTGGCTTGCAGCAGTTCTTTACATATTTTGGACACTAATTCTTTGTCAGATATGTGTATTGCACATATGATGTCTTTTGGTATGTAGAAACTTTTCATATTAATACAGCCAAACTTAATAATAATTTTCCTTTGTGGTTAAGTTTTCAGTATCTTTAGAAATCCTTTCCTAGCTTTAAATAATGAAAACCTTCTCCTACAATGTAGTACATTATAGAAGCTTTAGGGTTTTGACTTATTAATTTATCTTGTCCTATTTACAGTTCATTCTTTGTGAATGAAGCATACTTCATTATTTAAATATCAATACCCAACTATATTAACACCATTAAAAAATTTATCTGTATAAAATAATGTTGCTTCTCCATCCAGATCACCTCAGAGTGATTCTTTAAATTTTGGAAAAATTTGCCTCTACCTCCATCAAGCAGCTCCTTTGCAGAACGTTATCTTTGTACTACTGGAAACCACTTTGCTATAACTTGGAGAACCCTGGAAATGCCTAGGAATTTACATTGCCTCAGAGCAGCCCTTAACCAGTGCCTAAGGATGATAGATTATGAAATCCCAGCTCTCTTGCCTTTTAGAGGATAATCCTGAAGCATAATTTACACTCCAGTGTTCCCCTCAGGGTCATGCAAATTGATTTGGACACAAATCCTCATCTCAGGGTGTTTCTGGGAAACTTGACCTAAGACATTATTCTTTCCTGATTGAGCTTCCATATAGCTCATGTCCGACACTAAAGGCCCATGCATGCACCAGTCTATTTGGTTACTATGCATTCTGTATCTGCTTGTTAATTTAGGTACCCTTGGGACAAAATCACATTATCTTTTTTTTGTTGTTGTTGTTGTTGTTGTTGTTGTTGTACCGGGGATTGAACTCAGGGGCACTTGACCACTGGGCCACATCCCCAGCCCTTTTTTTGTGTGTGTTTTTATTAGAGACAGGGTCTCACTGAGTTGCTAAGTGCCTCACCATTGCTGAGGCTGGCTTTGAACTCGCGATCCTCCTGCCTCAGCCTCCCAAAGTGCTGGGATTATAGGCGTGCGCCACTGCGCCCGGCTACATTATCTTAATTACAATTAACTTGTGAGAATTCTTCATATCTGGCAGAATGCATCTTTAAATGTATTTTTCTTTCAAAGTGTTTTGGATATTCTTAGCTCATATAAGCTTTAGAATCATCTTGCCAATTTAAAAAAAGAAACACACACGAAAGATCATTTTTATGTATAAATAAATCAATTAGAAGAGAATTGATATTCATACAAAATTAAATTTTCTAATTTATTGATGTGGATATTTCTCCCTTTACCTAAGTCTCCTTTAAGGGCTTTCAAAAAAAATTTTTATGATTTTTCTCCATGAAGGTCTTATTGCCTTTTGTTAGACTTGTTCTTACATAGGTCATCTTTTTTGATATTATTATAAAATTATTTTTGTTTAATCTATGGTTTATCATTTATATAGAGAGTCAAATTAGTTTTTTTTTTAATTAACTCCAAAAATGTATCTGCAGATTTCAGATGTTCCAGGTTCACAATGTTGCCATTTGTTAATTTTCAGTTAGCTTATGTCATGAGACTATCAAAACTATGGCTCAGTTCCACACCTCTTCATTCAGATGGACAAATGTTCTACATGCCAAATCAACATTTGGTGTTCAGTTAGTCTCCCTGGGTTCTCATCTTCTGCTGATTTTAGCTTTATAATTCACCACTCTCTCAGTAGTGTTTCGATTCTTTTAAAAACTTTAAAAGATATTTACCCAACTTTTAAAGTTGTGCTTAACATAAGGGTCGATACAAACAACCTAGCAGAAATTTACTTTCATTTTCAAAGACTTAAATCTCACAAATGCAATCAACCATCTGGAGAAGAAAACTGTGTATTTGCAGAGTTGTAACATCTGTCTAAATAGCATGGACAAGGTTCTCAGGGTAAGACGAGGGAATCTGGCCAGGACATACTGTACAGGAAGAGTCAACAGGGTTTGCTGATGGTTGGAGTAGAAACAACACCACCAAGAAAAGTCAATGAGGATGGCTTCAGCAAGTGGAAACAGAGATACCTTGCATGAGATCTGGAAAATGGAATGGAATTTAGGAGAGGAAATCAAGAACTTGGTTTTAAATGTGTTAACCTTGATGAGTCTACTAGGCATCCAGGGAGAGCTGTTGAGTCAGCAGTTGGTTCTGTATGCTCAGAGCTCAGGGAAGAGGTAGATCTGAGAGTGTCCACATGTAGATGATTCTTAAAGCCACAAGTCTGAATGACATGTCATAGGCAAAGAAGGGGCTCTGGGATTGACTCCTAGAGCACTTCAACACTTACAACTGAGGACAAGAGGATGATAGCTCAGAGGATAGAGACATCTCAGAGAAGGAGCAAGTGAGGAAAGTGAAAAACCATAAAAGACTGGGTGTTAGTCAATCACATTAGCCTCAAGAAAATAGCTATCAGAAGGCCAACAAGAGGTTGATTTTGGGAGGAGACTGGCCTGTGAAAGTTTATTACCTCTCACCATGAAGCAACAGAGTCCACAGAGTAGTGAGGCTTGGGGTTACATTTTAAGTTTTGCCTTCAGTGTTTAATGCAGTTAAATTGGATGATCAGAAAAGTAAAAAGAATTCTAGCTTATATACATTTTGGTCCCCTGCTTTGCTCTTATTTATCATGAAGAGTTCATCTTTGCTGGGAAAATTGGAGCTAGAGCAGGATGGGTATCTGACAGTTGTTGATGTCATGAGATTTATGTCATGCTGGGCAGAGTGCAGGTGGGATAAGGTGGTGTTACCCTGTTTCTCCTCCCCTGGTTATTTAACTGCATGGGAATTTCTAGAAATAGCCCCTCTATGGCCATTGGTCATTGACTTTTCAACTACTTTTGGAGGACTTACCATAGCACAAAGTCAAGGATTTAGTAATTTGAGGTTGCTTTCTGAAGTAGAGTGATATGGTATTTATCCCCTCCTCTTTCTTATTTGGCATCATCTTTTACCACTAAAGGAAGTTTTGATGAGCTTTGGCACTGTTATGTAAACTTTTTAAAAGAGTAAGATAAATACGTGAGAAGTGGGGGGTATTTAATGCTTTCAAGAAACACTGTGAAACAATAGTAGTATATTTTTCTCATTTTAATAATTCCTCTAGGGATTTAGGCTGGGATTGGCCAAGAAGAGTTTAGTGGTAATAAACTTCACCTTGTTGCTGAAAGTGTGGTGTCATATTGAGATAACACTTGAACCAGCATATTCTGACAATATAAAATCCAGGAAAACTTTAAGACCAAGCAACTACACTTTCTCTTAGTGGTAGAATTTCTTGAGAGATTTTGGGAGCTGTATGAAAACTAAGCAAAAAAGGGTGCTGGTGAACCAGGGGGAGAGTAGTGAGTCTGGTTGAGTGTGGATTTCTAGGTATGAGTGAAGGCTACAAGACAGGAAGGGACAATAGGTCAAAGGAAACATGAAAAAAAGATTGCTCTGCAAGTTGAAGGTGGCTCAGAGGACCCAAAGCACTTTTAAAAAATATGCAGACTGATGATTAATGCTTACCGCATTTCACTAAGATTTTTATAGAGCTGTCCAAATGTTTCAACACCTGCTTCACATGAGGGAAAACGCTCTTGTAAACAAGAGTGAGTCATTACCCAAGGCCTGTGAGAAAGGTGCTCTCGGGTATATGCACATTTTCTCCACATTTCCTTTGATGGACAGTGACTGAAAATAGAGCATAACCTTCTTTGCCCCAGAAATGTTTGCTGAAAAAGAGAAAATTCTAGAGGGAAAAAATCAGGACACATATTGTACACCTAAGCACATAAATAAATCCATCCCTTATGTATTTATGTAGGTGGAAAACCTGATAATTACATTTCCAAATGGTTTTTAAAACCCCCACAAATGTATACTTAAAAAGTCATAGCAATGAATGGAGACTGGATGGCTCATTAGTTGTAAGATAAAGAGACATTCCCTTTGGATCACCTATTTCAAGAAGGATGAGGCCAGAGCAATTCGATTGAATAGCAAAAAAGGCATCCTTTGTGAATATGTGAGACCACAAGACCTATATTGTAACTTTTAGGATCATTATTCATTCATTCTCTCTTTCAACCAGTGTTTTTTACATGTCTGTTACGTCACATATACATTTATATAATAAGTGCTAGAAGTACTAAATGAGAGGTACTTCAAAGAGCTCATCACACAGGGAAAGAAAGACAGGCGAAACTTTAACACAATGTCATGAAAACTAAAACTCCATTTCACAAAATTATACCATGACATGAAAGCCATAATGGAGACTTTATCAATAGTTATGGAAGTACAGAGGAGAGACAGAATATGAACTGGGATAATATTTATGCTTTATACACTGCATGATCTCACTCATTTGTGTAATCTAAAGAGAAGCTGATCTCATAGGAGTTGAGAAGAGGATATGGTTATCACAGGCAAGGTTAGTAGGGTGGTAGGAGGGACAGGGACAAGTTGATCACAGGGTACTAAGTTACAGTTAGACAGGAGTAAGAAGTTCTGGTCACTCATACATTGTTGGTGGGACTGCAAATTTAGAAAGCAGTATGGAGATGCCTCAAAAGACTAAAAGTAGAACCAACTTCTGACCCAGTTACCCACTCCTCAATATTAATCCACAAAATCCTAATCAGTACTATAGTGATACAGTCACTAATTGTGCTGTTCACAACAGCAAAATTCACAATAGGTAAGTTATGGAACCAGGCCAATAGCCCATAAACAGACGAATAGATAAAGAAAATGTGAAAACACACACACACACACACACACACACACACACACACACACACTGGAGTTTTACTCAGCCATAAAGAAGAATGAAATTATGGCATCTGTTGGTAAATGAATGGAACTGGAGAACATAATACTAAGTGAAATAAACCAGAATCTGAAAGTGTCAAATGTTTGCTCTTATATCAGGAAAGCTAGAACAAAATAAGGGGAAAAGGGAGGGTATGCGAATCCCATAAAAATAAATGGGAGATCAGTGAAACAGTGAAAGGGGAATGAGGGGGAGTGCAGGAGCCCTGTTTGGGGAGATGGCTTGAATTGCGGTTGACTATGAGCCGTGGAGATTTGGGCATTGTCGCCTTCCGTAGTCTCACGGGACTTGTCCCGGGATCTCGAGTGACTTGGCCGAAATTGCTGATCGGGTCAGCGCCATTTTGGTGGTGTGTGTGGCGTGTGTTAGTCGTTGTTAGAACCAGAGAGAAAAGTTATCAGAATAAAAAGCTGTTCGTCTCCAGTTTGCCTCTGAACTTCTTCCCGCAGCTCCGTTGCTCCAAGCGCTTCAGGCGGCAACAGGTGGCAGCCCGTACGGGGAACTTCGGAGCGGACAGGTAAGAACTGAAAGGTCTCTAAAGATGGGTTCAAATATAACTGAATCCCAAGTGATAGAGGCTATGCAAAGACTCCTTGATATACCTGACTCTGTTCTCAGTGAGGAGTATATAGAAAAAAGTGAAAGTGATCAAAAAAGCGTAGCTTCCACTGGGCCAACTAAGACCAGTAAAGAGAGTATTAGAAGAGTCCCAAAAATGACAAAAATCCAAGCTATTAAAGCTATTCGGGAGTTATTGGTGATAGCTGAAGGATACTTGCTCTTAATGGAACCTGGGCCTCAGGATATTGCTGTCAGTGAAATTAGCAGTGGTGAGGAATCTAGTAAAAGTGATCCTGAGAAAATGAGGAAAAAGAAACTAAAAAAGACCGAGAAAAAGGACCGTCAGGTAGAGGAACCACTTGTGTCCTCTACTCCCCCATGGGTGGAATCCATTACAGAAAATATGAAGGGTATTACTAGGCATTTGCATACCCTAGAAACAGAAATAAAACGTCTTTCTGATCACTTATGCGCTCTCGAGGACAACTCACAGATACATTGGGAACCGCCAGCATTTGAAAAGAAAAATGGACAGAGGGTCCATCAGTCAGTAGATTTCAAAACAATAAAAAATCTCAAAGAGGCAGTAATGACTTATGGGCCCCAAGCTCCTTTCACGTTGAGTATGCTGGAGTCCCTTAACACCTTTAGCTTAACCCCCTCAGACTGGAAAAGTCTATGTAAAGCAACATTAAGTGGGGGGCAATTCTTGGTTTGGCGATCACAATTCTAAGAACTTTGTATAGAAACGGCTAAAAGAAACGCGGCTGCAGGGTTTGAAAACTATGATATAGACATGCTCACAGGAGAAGGGCAATTCGCAGACTTACAGGCTCAAACAGATTATGACCCAGATGTATATGCTCAGATAAACACAGCTGCCTTAGAGGCATGGAAAACTGTACAAGGACCTGGGGATCTACAAGGTAGCTTGTCAAAAGTGATTCAAGGACCTAATGAGCCGTATGCCGACTTTGCTGATCGACTTTTGAGAACTGCAGGTAGTGTGTTTGCAGATGTTGACCAAGCTATGCCATTAGTTGTTCAATTAGCTTATGAAAATGCTAATAAATGGTGCCAAGCAGCCATCAGGCCATGGAGAACTAAAAAGGATCTTTCCGTATATATACAACTATGTAAAGATATAAATGACGCCTTTGTCACAGGAAATGTGATTGCAGCCTCAATGAGAGGTGCTTCCCCTCGAAATTTCACAAAGGCTAAACGTAGACATTATAATCAATCCGGATATTCCAGGCAAAATTATCATAATCAATCAGGCTATTCTAGGCAAAATCCCAAAAGAGAAATAAGACCAAGCTCATACCGTGCCCCAGGCCGCTGCCCCAGGTGTAAAAAGGGAAATCATTGGGCCAATAAATGCCATTCAAAATTTGACATCCATGGAAATTCTTTGTTCAGGAATTCAAAAAACGGGGCACGGGGCCCAATACCCCGGGGCCCACAAATGTACAGGGCATTGCAGGAGGAGTATCCTCAAGCATCCACTCAGATGCTTCCCTGACACAATCCCTACTACCCATCCACTCCCTCGCCAGAGGAAAAAGAGGAAATGCAGGATTAGACCTCTGTTCCACCGCCCGAATAGTGTTAACACCTGAAATGGGGGTTCAACTGATTCCCACAGGAGTCAGGGGACCTCTTCCCTCAGGGACTGTAGGACTTATTATCAGGCGTAGTCCTAAAAGCTTATTAGGTTTGCAAGTGACCCCAGGTGTAATAAACTCAGACTACAAAGGGGAAATAAAAATAATGCTTAGCTCACCCCAAAGTATAAGTTCTGTTAATCAAGGAGATAGAATTGCTCAGTTGCTTCTCCTTCCCAATTTACATAATTCATTTAAAATGGGTATGCCTCAAGAAGGGAACAATAGAGGATTTTGTTCCACTGACTCAAGACCCATGGCTTGCTGGGTTCGAGACTGTTCAAGGAGGCCTATGTGTAAAATAAAAATCCAAGGAATAGAAATGGAGGGATTAATAGATACTGGAGCTGACTCTTCCATTATTAATTTACGCCAATGGCCCAAGCACTGGCCGCTGCAAAAAGCTTCAACCAGTTTAAGAGGCTTGGGATATAATAACCTCCCAGATAAAAGTGCGGTAATTTTAAAATGGGAGGATGATGAAGGCCATAAAGGAACATTTCAGCCTTATGTGGAACTTAGGGCAGCTGATTTGTTTAAACAATTTGATATGCTATGCAATTTGGCTCATCACCAAAAGGCTTGTCGCCTTAAAGCCGCACCATCTCCTCACAATTGGACGGCTGTTAGTCATCATACACAGTCGATCCTAAAGGGCTCCATTGGATGGCTGGTTAGCCAATGACGGGTAAGATCCCCAGAGGGGAACAACCTAAGACAGGCACAGTCGCACAGGACAGTCTCATGTGGCCGACATATCAACCTAAGACAGGAGTCAAGGGCACAGCCTTGATTATCCGATGACGGGTAAGAATGTTGGTTGCACATAGACGTATTAGAGCATTACCTCTTTTAAAACAAAAAGGGGGAAATGCAGGAGCCCTGTTTGGGGAGATGGCTTGAATTGCGGTTGACTATGAGCCGTGGAGATTTGGGCATTGTCGCCTTCCGTAGTCTCACGGGACTTGTCCCGGGATCTCAAGTGACTTGGCCGAAATTGCTGATCGGGTCAGCGCCATTTTGGTGGTGTGTGTGGCGTGTGTTAGTCGTTGTTAGAACCAGAGAGAAAAGTTATCAGAATAAAAAGCTGTTCGTCTCCAGTTTGCCTCTGAACTTCTTCCCGCGGCTCCGTTGCTCCAAGCGCTTCAGGCGGCAACAGGGGAGAGAAGGACAGGAAAAGGGAGGAACTGTGGAATGAAATTGACCATATGATGCTGTGTACATATTTGAATATACCATAGTGGATTCCACCTTTATATATATCTGTAAAGCACCATGTTGTGGTTTAGATATTAAGTGTCACCCAAAAGTGCACGTGTGAGATAATGCAAGAATATTCAGTCCTGGGGACCTCACTGGAGTGCTGCCAGGCCCAGGTCAGTCCCGCTGACCTCACCCTAGTGTGGCCAAGCTCAGGTTAGTCCCCCTGACCTCCCCTTGAGTGTGACCAGGCTCCAGTCAGTCCCGCCAACCTCCCCCCCAGCACAGGAGACACAAGGACAACTCTGCCCAAATCCACTTGAGTGCAGGCGGGCCAAGGACAGCCCTACACTTGAATGCGGCCACGCTCAGGTAGGTCCCACTGACCTCCGCACTAGCACGGCCAGCCCCAGGTCAGCCCCGCTGACATCCTCTTGAATGTGGCCAGGCTCAGGGCAGTTCCACCAAATTCCGCTTGAGTGCAGGTGGGCCCAGGTCAGCCCAGCCATCACCCGCAGAGCTCAGGCAGGCCTAGGACAACTTCACTGACCTCGGCTCAGAGAACCACCTCTTCCAACCAGCAGACCACCGCAGGAGCTCAGATTCAACCAGTTTGGCCCACACCAACCTGTGTGGGACCCAGCCCCAGGTAGCATACTTCTAGGGACACCTGCAGGTTTTGAAAGCCCAACATTAACGGAAGGCACAGATGACCTGCAAGGATATTACAAGAATATAGGGTGGAAACTGTACTATCTCAGAGCTACACTACAAGAAAGGAAGGCAAATAGACAACATGAAAAAACAAGGGAGGAAAATACCCCAAGCAAACTAGGGTACTATAATAACAGAACCCATGCTTAGCGAAGCTGAAGAAACATCAGAGAAGGAGTTCAGAAGGTTCATAATTAAAATGATCTGTGAATTAAAGAATGACCTAAATGAGCAAATACAGGCAAAAATTGACCACTACAACAAAGATATAAGACAGCAAATACAGGTAGCAAAAGATTACTTCAAAAAAGAGATAGAAACTCTGAAAAAAAAATTCAGAAATCCTTGAAATAAAGGAAACAATTAGCCAAATAAAAAACACAATAGAAGGCATCACCAACAGACTAGATCAATTGGAAGAAAGAACTTCAGACGATGAAGACAAAATATATAATCTTGAAAATAAAGTTGACCACACAGTGAAGATAGTAAGAAACCATGAATGGAACATCCAACAATTTGGAACATAAGCAAAAGTCCAAATATAAGAGTAATTGGGATAGAGGAAGCCACAGAGTTTCAAACCAAAGGAATGCACAATCTCTTAAATGAGATAATATCAGAAAATTTCCCAAGCATGAAGAATGAATTGGAAAACCAAATACAAGAGGATTATAGGACACCAAATGTACAAAATTACAACAGATCTATACCAAGACACATTTTAAAAAAAATTTTATTATTCTAATTTGTTATACATGTTTGAAGAGTACATTTCATTTCATATTACTTATAAAGAGCACAATTTTTCAAGTTGCTGGTTTTATACAAAGTATTTTTACAACAACTGTGTCTTCATACATGTATTTAGGGTAATCATGGATAACACAGTCTGTCATATTCCTATCCCCTTTCTCTCTCTTCTCCCTCCCCCCTCTTTGTTCTATTTAAAGCTCTTTCATTCCTCTCATCCCCTCTCTCTTGCCTTTATAAGTTAGTATCTTCCTATCAAAGAGATCATTCGACCTTTGTTTTTCTGGGGATTGGCTAACTTCACTTAGCATTATTTTCTCCATCCATTTACCTGCAAATGCCATGATTTTATTCTCTTTTAGTGCTGAGTAGTGTTCCATTGTGTATATATATCAAAGTTTCCCTATCCATTCATCTGTTGATAGGCATCAGGGTTGGTTCCACAATTTAGCTATTGTTAATTGTACTGCTATAAACATTGATGTGGCTGTGTTCCAGTAGTAAGCTGTTTTTAAGTCCTTTGGGAATAGGCTAATGAGTGGGATAGCTGGGTCAAGTGGTGGTTCCATTCCAAGTTTTCCTAGGAATCTCCATACTACTTTCCAGATTGGCTTCACCAATTTGCAGTTCCACCAACAATGTAAGAGTGTGCCTTTTCTCCCACATCCTTGCCAGCATTTATTTATTTATTTATTATTTTTATTTTTTTGTTTTGATAGCTGCCATTCTGACTGGGGTAAGATGTAATCTTAGAGTTGTTTTGATTTGCATTTCTCTAATTGCTAGAGATGATGAACATTTTTTCATATGTTTGTTGATTGTTTGCATATCATCTTCTGAGAAGTGTCTGTTTAGTTCCTTGGCCCATTTATTGATTGGGTTATTTGGTGTTTTTTTTTTTTTTTTTTTTTTTTTTTTTTTTTTTTTTTTTTTTTTGGTGTTAAGGATTTTAAGGGCTTTATAAATCCTTGAGGCTAGTGTTCTATCTGATGTGCTTGTGGTAAAGATTTGCTCCCATTCTTTAGGTCCTCTATTCACCTCATTGATTGTTTCTTTTGCTGAGAAGAAGCTTTTTAGTTTGAATCCATCCCATTTATTGATTCTTGGTTTTAGTTCTTGCACTATGGGGGTCTTATTGAGGAAGTTGGGGCCTAATCCGAAATGATGGAGATTTGGGCCTACTTTTTCTTCTATTAGGTGCAAGGTCTGGTTTAAATTCCTAGGTCCTTGATCCACTTTGAGTTAAGTTTTGTGCATGGTGAGAGAAAGAGATTTAATTTCATTTTATTACATGAGAATTTCCAGTTTTCCCAACACCATTTGTTGAAGAGGCTGTCTTTTCTCCAGTGAACATTTTTGGCACCTTTGTCTAATATAAGATAACTGTAGGTGTGTGGGTTTGTCTCTGTGTCTTCTATTCTGTACCATTGGTCAACTGGTCTATTTTGATGCCAATACCATACTGTTTTTGTTACTATTGCCTTGTAGTACAATTTAAAGTCTGGAATAGTAATGCCACCCACTTCATTCTTCTTGCTAAAAATCGCTTTGGCTATTCGGGGCCTCTTATTTTTCCAGATGAATTTCATGATTTCTTTTTCTATTTCTATGAGGAATGATATTGGGATTTTGATTGATATTGCATTGAATTTGTATAGTGTTTTTGGGAGAATGGTCATTTTGACAATATTAGTTCTACCTATCCATGAACAAGGTAGATCTTTCCATCTTCTAAGATCTTCATTAATTTCTTTCTTTAGCGTGCTGTAGTTTTCATTGTAGAGATCTTTCATTTCTTTTGTTAAGTTGATTCCCAAATATTTTATTTTTTTTGAGGCTATAGCAAATGGGGTGGATGTCCTAGTTTCCCTTTCTGAGGATTTGTTGGTGATGTACAGAAATGTCTTTGATTTATGGGTATTGATTTTATATCCAGCTACTTTGCTGAATTCATTTATTAGATCTAGAAGACTTCTGGTGGAATTTTTTGGATCTTCTATGTATAGAATTATATCATATGCAAATAGTGTTAATTTGAGTTCTTCATTTTCTATCCGTATCCTTTTAATTTCTTTCGTCTGTCTAATTGCTCTGGCTAGGGCTTCAAGAACTATGTTAAATAGGAGTGGT
The DNA here is from genome assembly GCA_025594165.1 of Tamias sibiricus. Classification (NCBI taxonomy): domain Eukaryota; kingdom Metazoa; phylum Chordata; class Mammalia; order Rodentia; family Sciuridae; genus Tamias; species Tamias sibiricus. Next base: position 54,969,498 of record CM046659.1, read on the forward strand.
GAAAGAGGGCATCCCTGTCTTGTTCCAGTTTTTAGAGGGAATGCTTTCAATTTTTCTCCATTTAGGATGATGTTGGCCTGGGTTTTAGCATAGATGGCCTTTATGATGTTGAGATATGTTTCTGTTATCCCTATTTTTTCTAGCATTTTGAACATGAAGGGATGTTGTATTTTGTCAAATGCTTTCTCTGCATCTATTGAGACGATCATATGATTTTTATCTTTGAGCCTGTTGATGTGATGAATTACATTTATTGATTTCCTTATATTGAACCAACCTCGCATCCCTGGAATGAAGCTCACTTGATCATGGTGCACTATCTTTTTGATGTGTTTTTGTATTCGATTTGCCAGAATTTTATTGAGAATTTTTACATCTATATTTATTAGAGATATTTGTCTGAAGTTTTCTTTCTTTGCTTTGTCTCTGTCTGGTTTTGAAATCAGGGTGATATTGGCTTCATAGAATGAGTCTGGGAGTGTTTCCTCTTTTTCTATTTCATGAAATAGTTGGAGAAGTATTGGTGTTAGTTCTTCTCTAAAGGTCTTGTAGAACTCAGCTGTGTATCCATCTGGTCCTGGGCTTTTCTTGGTTGGTAAGTTTTTTATGGCATCCTCTATTTCTTTGCTTGAAATTGACCTATTTATAATGTGTATATCATCTTGATTTAGTTTGGGCATATCATAGGTCTCTAGAAATTTGTGAATGCCTTCGTTATTTTCTATTTTATTGGAGTATAAATTTTTCAAAGTAATTTCTAATTATCTTCTGTATTTCTGTAGTGTTCATTGTGATATTTCCTTTTTTCATTGTAGATATTGGTAATTTGTGTTTTCTCTCTTCTTTTCTTTGTTAGCTTAGTTAAAGGTTTATCAATTTTATTTATTTTTTCAAAGAACCAACTTTTCATTCTGTCAATTTTTTCAATTGTTTTTTTTTTTTAGTTTCAATTTCATTAATTTCAGATCTGATTTTAATTATTTCCTGTCTTCTACTTCTTTTTGGGTTGATTTGTTCTTCTTTTTCTAGGGCTTTGAGATGTAATGTTAGTTCATTTATTTGTTGACTTTTTCTTTTTTGAAGGAATGAGCTCCATGCACTTTCCTCTTAGTACTGCCTTCAGAGTGTCCCAGAGATTTTGGTAGGTTGTATCATTGTTCTCATTTACCTCTAAGAACTTCTTAATCTTTTCTTGATGTCTTTTGCAACCCATTGATCATTCAATAGGATATTATTTAGTCTCCAGGTGTTAGAGTAGCTTTTCTTTCTTTTTTTTTTTTTTATCATTTATTTCTAATTTCATTCCATTATGATCTGATAGAATTCAGGGTAGTATTCCTACCTTTTTATATTTGCTTAGAGTTGCTTTATGGCATAATATATGGTCTATTTTAGAGAAGGATCCATGTGCTGCTGAGAAGAAAGTGTATTGATTCATTGATGGATGATATACTCTATATATGTCAGTTAAGTCTAAGTTATTAATTGTATTATTGAGTTCTATAGTTTCTTTGTTTAGCTTTTGTTTGGAAGATCTATCCAGTGGTGAAATAAGTGTGTTAAAATCACCTAGAATTATTGTGTTGTGGTCTATTTGATTCTTGAACTTGAGAAAAGTTTGATTGATGAATGTAGAAGCGCCATTATTTGGGGCATATATATTTATAACAGTTATATATTGTTGATCTATGATTCCCTTAAGCAGTATGAAATGTCCATCTTTATCTCTTTTGACTAACTTTGGCTTGAAGTCTACTTTATTTGATATGAGGATGGAGACCCCTGCTTGCTTACGTAGACCATGTGCGTGATATATTTTGTCCCATCCTTCCACCTTCAGTCTATGGGCATCTTCTCCTATGAGATGTGTCTCTTGAAGGCAACATATTGTTGGGTCTGTTTTTCAAATCCAATCTATTAGCCTATGTCTTTTAATTGGTGAGTTTAGGCCATTAACATTCAGGGTTATTATTGAGATATGATTTATATCACCAGTCGTTTTTATTATTTTGGGTATTTAGCTTGACTTGGTTTCTCCTTTGGTTAGTTTTTTCCTTTATTGTAGTTCTTCCCTTTTCAGATTTTCATTATTATTTTTCATTTCCTCCTCATGGAATATTTTACCAAGAATATTCTGTAGAGCAGGCTTTCTTGTTGTAAATTCTTTTAGCTTTTGTTTATCATGGAAGGCTTTTATTTCATCCTCAAATCTAAAACTTAATTTAGCTGGATATAAAATTCTTGGTTGACATCCCTTATCCTTTAGAGCCTGGTATATGTTGTTTCAGGTTCTCCTGGCTTTTAGGGTCTGGGTTGAAAAATCTGCTGAGATGCGAATTGATTTTCCCTTATAGGTAATCTGACTTTTCTCTCTTGCCCCCTTTAAAATTATATCTTTATTTTGTTTGCTAGGCATTTTCATTACAATGTGCCTTGGTGTGGACCTGTTGTAATTTTGTACATTTGGCGTCCTATAGACCTCTTGTATTTGATTTTCAAATTCATCCTTCATGCTTGGGAAATTTTCTGATATTATTTCATTGAAGAGATTGTGCATTCCTTTGGTTTGAATCTCTGCACCTTCCTCTATTCCAATAAATCTTAAATTTGGTCTTTTGATGGTATCCCATAATTCTTGGATATTCTGTTCATGGTTTCTTACCATCTTCACTGTGAGGTCAACTTTATTTTCAAGATTATATATTTTGTCCTCCTTGTCTGAGGTCCTATCTTCCAAGTAGTCCAATCTGTTGGTGATGCTTTCTATTGAATTTTTTAAGTGGCTTACTCTTTCTTTCATTTCAAGGACTTCTGTTTGTTTGTTTGTTTTCTCAAACTCTCTATCTCTTTCTTGAAGTAATCTTTTGCTACCTGGATTTGTTCTCTTATGTCTTTGTTGAAGAGATCAATGTTTGCCTGTATCTGTTCATTTAGGTCATTTTTAAAATCCCTTATCATTTTAATGATGTAAATCCAGAACTCCTTCTCTGACATTTCACCTACTGTGCTTTCTTTGGTTTCTATTATTGTAGTATCTTGGTTTGTTTGGGGCATTTTCCACCCTTGTTTCTTCATGATGTCTATGTATTTTCCTCTCTTGCAAGGTAAGCCTGAGGTATTACAGCTTCTGCTCTTTTGTCTTATAAGGTCCCTCCAGGTTACCCAAAACCTCACTTTTTAGGGAAATATCAATATTAGAGCTTTCAATGTACCCAATGTATGTCCATATATCATTTAGTTTCTATTTTTATATTTACAGTTTTGTCACTATAAACAGAAATGATGAGATCAGTTATCTTATACCATATAGTCTCTATGTTTGCATGGTGGTTTGCAGTATCTAATGGTAGAAGGTGGGACTTAGAGGTTGGCTTAGATGTTTATGAGGTAGGATGTGGGAAAATAGAGGTATTAGATTATTTGACTAATGAGAGTGTAATCATGAGAATTTGGCTGTTAGTAAGAGAAGCAAGAGATAGGCATCCTCATGTAAGATTCCCTGTTAGTTAGTTCACAACAGCATAACTGGTTGCACCTTCTGGTGCAGACTGGTCCCCAGGGACCTTAGTGATGTCTCAGCCAGACCTTTTTGTTGTTCCTTGGTATTAGCGTAGCTAACTCAGTTTTGTGGCGGTGGCAGCCTCAGGCCTATAATTATATTGGTGTTGGATTGAGTAGCTACAGAATCCCAGTGTGGTGTGTCTCTCTGGACAGATTTGGGTTGCCTCTCCAATTTGCGGGCATGGAGCTGGCCTCTCTCTCCAGATCTCCTCTGGGTTGCAGTGTGGTAGAGCAGGCAGTCTGGTTTTCCTCTCCCCACTCTCCTCCTCCTGGGTCTCCTCCCAGTCTAGTTGTTTTGGTGGGGGTTGGGCAGGTGGGCAGCAGGGCCCTTCCACAGGGTGGAGCCTGCAGTTCCTGGTCCTGGTGATGGTGTGGGCCAGTGGTCGGGTGGGCAGGTGCCTAGGCCTCTTTTTCCAGTGGGTGTCTAACACTTGTTCCAGTGGCAGCTGGGCAGGTCACAGTTCCCCAGGGAATGGACAAGGCCCTTCCTCTGTTCAGGCCCTCTCTGCAGCAGGGACCTGATATTCCCAGCCCCAGAGGCGGTGGCAGCATGAGCCTGCGGCCAGGCGGGCTGGTGGCTGGGCCGCACCTTCTGGTGGGTGTCTACCACTTGTTCTGGTCACAGCTGATCATGTCACAGGGAATGGACAGGGCCCTTCCTCTGGTCAGGCCCTCTCTGCCACCAAGACACATTATAATGAAAATGCCTAGCATACAGAATAAGGATAGAATTTTAAAAGCCACAAGAGAGAGGAATCAGATCACATATAGGGGGAGACCAATTCATATCATGGCAGATTTTTCAACCCAGACACTCAAAGCTAGGAGATCATGGAACAACATATACCAAGCTCTGAAAGAAAAGGGATGCCAAGAATCTTGTACCCAGCAAAATTAAGCTTTAGATTTGAGGACGAAATAAAAACCTTCCACAATAAACAAAAGTTAAAAGAATTTACAACTCGAAAGCCAGCACTACAGAACATACTCGGGAAAATATTCCATGAAGAGGAAATGAAAAACAATGATGAAAATCAGCAGAGGGAGGTATTACACTAAAGGAAAAACCAATCAGAGGAGAAACTGTGGCAAGTTAAATACCAAAAAATAAACAAAAATGGCTGGGAATACAAATCATGTCTCAATAATAACTCTGAATGTTAATGGCCTAAACTCACCAATCAAAAGACATAGACTAGCAGATTGGATAAAAAAAAAAAAAAAAAGACCCAACAATATGCTGCCTCCAAGAGACTCATCTCGTAGGAAAAGACATTCACAGGCTGAGGGTAAAAGGTTGGGAGAAATCCTACCACTTACATGGACTGAGGAAACAAGCAGTTTCCATCCTCATATCAAATAAAGTAGACTTCAAGCTAAAGTCAATCAAAAGGCCACTATATACTGCTCAAGGAAACCATGCACCAACAAGACTTTAACAATTATAAATAAATATGCCCCAAACAATGGAGCATCCATGTTCATCAAACAAACTCTTCTCAAGTTCAAGAGTCAAATTGACCACAACACAATAATCCTAGAAGACTTTAACACACCCCTTTCACCATTAGATAGATCTTCCAAACAAAAGCTGAACAAAGAAACTATAGAACTCAAAAACACAATAAACAACTTAGACTTAACTGACTTATATAGAATATTTCATCCTTCAACAAGCGAATACACCTTCTTCTCAGCAGCACATGGATCCTTCTCTGAAATAGACCATATTCTATGCCACAAAACAACTCTTAGCAAATATTAAAAAAATAGAGATAATATGCTGCATTCTATCAGACCATAGTGGAATGAAATTAGAAATCAATGATAAAATAAGAAATAAAAGCTACTACAACACCTGGAGACTAAATAATATGCTACTGAATGAACAATGGGTTGCAGATGACATCAAAGAGGAGATTAAAAAATTCAGAGGTGAATGAGAACACAGACACAACATATCGAAATATCTGGGACACTATGAAGGCAGTTCTAAGAGGAAAATTCATTGCATTGAGTTCATTCCTCAAAAGAAGAAAAAGTCAACAAATAAATGACTTAACATTACATCTCAAAGCTCTAGAAAAAGAAGAACAATCCAACACCAAAAGCAGTAGAAGACAGGAAATAATTAAGATCAGAGCTGAACTCAATGAAATTGAAACAAAATAAACAATTGAAAAAAATTAACAAAACAAAAAGTTGGCTCTTTGAAAACATAAATAAAATTGACAGAAACTTAGCCAAGTTAACCAAAAGAAGAAGAGAGAAAATTCAATTTACTAACATATGCGATGAAAAAGGAAATATCACAACAGACACTACGGAAATACAGGAAATAATTGGAAATTATTTTGAAAACTTGTACTCCAACAAAATACAAAATACCAAAGGAATCAACAAATTTTTAGAGTCATATGATCTGCTCAAATTAAAGCAGAATGATATACACAATTTAAACAGACCAATTTCAAGCAATGAAATAGAAGATGCCATCAGAAGCCTACCAATCAAGAAAAGGCCAGGACCAGATGGATACACAGCCAAGTTCTACAAGACCTTTAAAGAAGAACTGATACCAATACTCTTCAATTTATTTCAGGAAATAGAAAAAAAGGGACCACTTCCAAACTCATTCTATGAGGCCAATATCACCTTGATCCCAAAACCAGGCAAAGACACATCAAAAAAAGAAAACTTCAGACCCATATCTTTAATGAACATAGATGCAAAAATTCTCAATAAAATTCTGGCAAAATGGATACAAAAATCAAAAATATAGTACACTATGATCAAGTGGGGTTCATTTCAGTGATGCAAGGATGGTTCAACATATGGAAATCAATAAATGTAATTCATTACATCAATAGACTTAAAGATTAGAACCATATTATTATCTCAATACATGCAGAAAAAAACATTCAACAAAATACAGCACTCCTTCACGTTCCAAACACTAGAAAAACTAGGGATAACAGGAACATATCTCAACATCGTAAAAGCTATCTATGCTAAGCCCCAGGCCAACATCATTCTAAATGGAGAAAAAAATGAAAGCTTTCCCTCTAAAAACTGGAACAAGACAGAGATGCCCTCTTTCACCACTTCTATTTAACATAGTAATTGAAATGCTGGCCAGAGCAATAAGACAGATGAAAGAAATTAAAGGGATACAGATAGGTAAAGTAGAACTCAAATTATCACTATTTGCTGACAGTATAATTTTATACCTAGAAGACCCAAAAAATTCCACCAGAAAACTTCTAGAACTCATAAATTATTTCACCAAAGTAGCAGGATACAAAATCAACACCCATGAATCTAAGGCATTTGTATATATAAGTGACAAATCCTCTGAAAGGAAAATGAGGAAAACTACCCCGTTTACAATAGCATCAAAAAATAAAATAAAATAAAATATTTGGGAATCAACCAAAGACATGAAAGACCTCTATAATGAGGACTACAGAACACTACAGAGAGAAATTATGGAAGACATTAGAAGATGGAAAGATCTACCTTGCTCTTGGATTGGCAGAACTAAAATTGTCAAAATGACCATACTACCAAAAGCACTATACAGATTTAATGCAATTCCAATCAAAATCCCAATGACATTCCTCATAGAAATAGAAAAAGCAGTCATGAAATTCATCTGGAAAAATAAGAGACCCAGAATAGCTAAAGAAATCCTTAGCAAGAAGAGTGAAGCAGGTGGCATCACTATACCAGACCTTAAATTACACTGCAGAGCAATAGTAACAAAAACAGCATGGTATTGGCACTAAAATAGACTGGTAGACCAACGGTACAGAATAGAGGACACAGAAACTAATGCATTTAACTTCAGTTATCTTATATTAGACAAAGGTGCCAAAAATGTACATTGTAGAAAAGATAGCCTCTTCAACAAATGGTGCTGGGAAAACTGGAAATCCATATGCAACAAAATGAAATTAAATCTCTATCTCTCACCATGCACAAAACTCAACTCAAAGTGGATCAAGGATGTAGGAATTAGACCAGAGAGACACTATGCCTCATAGAAGAAAAAGTAAGCTCTAATCTCCAACATGTTGGATTAGGCCCCAAGTGCCTTAATAAGACTCTTGTAGCACAAGAATTAATAAAAAGAATCAATAAATGGGATAGATTCAAACTAAAAAGCTTCTTCTCAGCAAAAGAAACAATCAGTGAGGTGAATAGAGAGCCTACTAATTGGGAACAAATTTTTACCACATGCACATCAGATAGAACACTAATCTATAGAATATATAAAGAACACAAAAATCTTAACATCAAAAAAACAAATAACCCAATCAATAAATGGGCCAAGGAACTGAACAGACACTTCTCAGAAGAAGATATACAATCAATCAACAAATACATGAAAAAATGTTCAACATCTCTGGCAATTAAAGAAATGCAAATCAAAACCACTCAGATTTCATCTCACACCTGTCAGAATGGCAGCTATTAAGAACACAAACAACAATAAATGTTGGCGAGGATGTGGGGGAAAAGGCACACTCATACATTGCTGGTGGGACTGCAAAATGGTACAGTCAATATTGAAAGCAGTATGGAGATTCCTTGGAAAACTGGGATTGGAACCACCTTATGACCCAGCTATCCTACTCCTTGGTCTATACCCAAAGGACTTAAAAACAGCATACTATAGGGACACAGCCACATCAATGTTTATAGCAGCACAATTCACAATAGCTGAACTGTGGAACCACCCCATATGCCCTTCAGTAGATGAATGGATAAAGAAAATGCGGTATATACACACAATGGAGTGTTACTCAGCAATAAAAGAGAATAAAATCATGGCATTCACAGGTAAATGGATGAAGTTGAAGAATATAATGCTAAGTGAAGTTACCCAATCCCAAAAAGCCAAATGCTGAATGTTTTCTTGGATATAAGAAGGCTGATTCACAGTGGGGTTGGGACAGGGAGCATAGGAGGATTAGAGGAACACTAGAATGGTCAATGGGTATGGAGGGGGAGGGAGGGGGCAAAAGGGTGAAGAAAAAAAAAGTTGGTAGTATGAGATGGATATCATTACTCTAAGTGCATGTATGAAGTCACGAGTGGTGTGAATATACTTTGCATACAACCAGAGATATGTAAAAATGTGCTCTATAAGTATAATATGAAATGTAATGCATTTTTCTGTCATTTATAATAACTTAGAAAAAAATAAAGAAATTTTTAAAAAAAGAACAGGGTTATGAGAGCCTTAATCCGATCATTCAATTAATCCCTCCATGAGGATTAACTGAGTGGTAACTGAAGGCAGGTAGGTTGTGGCTGGAGGAGGTAGGTCCTTAGGGGTGTGTCTTTGGAGTATATATTTTGCATCTGGTGAGTGGAGTCTCTTTCTCTCTACTTCCTGACCATCATGTGAGCTGCTTTCCTTCACCACACACTTCCTCCCTGATGTTCTGCCTCACCTCGAACCCTGAGGAATGGAGGTGGCTGTCTATGGACTGAGACCCTGAAACTGTGAGCCCCCAAATAAACTTTCCCTCCTTAAAACTGTTCTTGTCAGGTATTTTAATCATAGCAGCAAAAAACTGAGTAAAACACACTAACTAAAAAAAAACAATAAATAAATAGAAGGGAGACTAGTTGAGTAGAAGAACGGGAAAGATAAAGGAGGAGAGGAGGGAAAGAGAAAGTACTAGGAAATGAAATGCAGCAAATTATAGTCTATGCATGTATGATTATGTCAAAATGAATGCCACTATTATGTATAACTATAATGCACCAATAAAAAGAAGAAGTTCTGGTGTGCTATTGCACAAGAGGGTTACTACAAATAATAATATTGTACTATGCATTTTAAGGAACCAAAAGAAAGGAGGAGAAAGACAGGGTTTCAATGAGTTGCTTAGCACTTCACTTTTGAAACTTTTCACCATAACAACAAATGTTTGAGGAGATAAATACATTCAACCTGATTTAAACATTACACAACATACACATTACCTAGTGCCCCACTAATATAATTTTTGCATGTCAATAAAAAATAAGTTTAAAATTCAAAGAAAAAAGCCTTATCATTGAATAGCTTTAAATGATTTGGCCAAAAAACAAGCTTTGTTGAAACCATGCTAGATGGCCTAAGTCTTTTAATTAAAATAACAACATAGTCAAAAGAATAATACTAGTTTTCTACAACGTGACAATGTTTTTGCACTGAGGGATTGTTTTGCAATTTTTTAAAAATTGAAAACTTTAAAAAAAGTTTTAAAAATACTTTTGCCCATTTTCAGAGTTTTTTTTTTCCTTGTATCTTCTTTATTTTGAATCTGTATTAGCCAATCTCTAAAAAAGTAAAAATTCTAAGCTGGAGGACTACCTTAATGTGCAGCAGCAGAAGTTCATGTCCTCCAGCTCCATGGTCCCTGGTCACACGTTTACCTCCATCTGATACATATGATGCAATACTTTGGATTCTTCATAGGATAGCCTAGAAACCCAGTTCCAAACTCCAAGTAAGCCCATATTCAAGTTAGCCCATATTCAAGACAATAAAATATTGATGTTCCCATCTAATGAATAAAATGTGACCAGGCACAACTTTTTTTTTTTTTTTTTTTAATATCCTTGAAACAGTAGTAACATTATTTATTTCCAGGGAAGGGACTGGAGTGTTTGTAGGACAGTTCAGGAGGGAGATTTCCTTCTTTCTTTCTTCTTATTTTTTACTGTTTTCTATTTTAAATAGTTTGTTGTACCATGTGGTTCAATTACCTGTTTTCAACAACAATGAAAAAGAATTTTAAAAAATGTGCACACCTGTAATCCAAGCACTTGGGAGGCTGAGGCAGGAGGATCGCGAGTTCAAAGCCAGCCTCAGCAATGGCAAGGCACTTAGCAACTCAGTGAGACCCTGTCTCTAATAAAATACAAAAAAGGGCTGGGGATGTGGCCCAGTGGTCTAGTGCCCCTGAGTTCAATCCCCAGTACCAAAAAAATGCTTATGTAAGCACTGTGAACTTTTGCTAAATTTGTCTTGTCTTTCAGTGAATTCCATCAGACAACCTAGATGGCCAATTCAATACTAGACTTGACTGAGATACACTTTAACAGTATGTTGTTTGTTCAAAATAAAATAATAATGGGTGGTGGACATGATCAAAGTATGTTATATGCATGTACAAATATGCCACAATTAAACCCATTTCTCTGTATAGCTAAAATGTAGTAATTAAAGGTAAAGTAAATATTACCCTATGGACACATATGATTATACTACCTGAGTGATTCTGTATCATGTACAGCCAGAAGAATGAGAAGTTGTTCTCCATTTGTGTACAATGTGTCAAAATGCATTCTACTGTCATGTATAACTAATTAGGACAAAATTTAAAGATTAAAATAATCATATATAGGAGGGTTTTGTTTGCTTGCTTGTTTGTTTTTTTGGGGAGGTACTGGGGATTGAACTCAGGGGCACTTGACCACTAAGCCACACCCCCAGCCCTATTTTGTATTTTATTTAGAGACAGGGTCTCACTGAGTTGCTTAGCACCTCAATTTTGCTGAGGCCGGCTTTGAATTTACAATCCTCCTACCTCAGTGCCCCTAGCCACTGGGATTACAGGTGTGTGCCTGTTTGATATAGGAGATTTTGAAATGATTTGAATATATACTATTCTCTGCTTTCTGGGTGATAATTTTTGGGAAAAATTCACCTTCTATTTGACATGCATGGTATATAAAATACTGATTTAACAATATGTGGAAAAGGCAGAGTAAACATTAATTATAATTCATGCATATATCCTGACTTGATTATTGGAAGGGTTGAACAAGACCAGAAAATGCACCTACCACCACAAAAATGAAAATTATAGAATAATAGGGCCATCTCATCAATTTCGGATCAACTTTTGTGTCCTTCAAGCCAAATTGGTGAACACACCAAAGCAGCACCATTTCATATATGGTTTTTAATTTCTTTGGACACCATAGCTCAGATTCTTGAACTCAGTATGAAATGGAGGCATTTTCAAGGCTGTGACAGCTTTACTAAATCATGTTTTCTCTTTTGATAGTCTTTCATTTGTAAAAACATTTGTGACTTCTGAGAGTTTTTAAAATATCTATCTCACCAAGAAATAACTCAATGACAAGTGTGATCTGAGTTTGACAAGACATTCTCCTCGTGACCTGAGTGCGTCCTGCTATTTCCCAGGCTTTCTCATTTATAATTCACTAAAGTGGTTAATAATAGAGATGTGCCAACTTTTAAACCAAATTTTGCTCTTATTGCTGGACAAAGTATTTGATGCCTTTTTTTTAAATTTAGGAACAAATGACATTCAGATACAGTTGCCTATTGGTAGAGGAAGCCTTAGCTGCAGAGGAATTGCTGTGTCCAATTACTGACACAAATAAAGAAAAATAAAGAGCAAATGAAAAGTCACCTTAAAATGTGGTTCGGACAAAAATAACAAATAGTGCCATCATCCTCCTTCTAAAGAAATACACAAATGTGTTCAAACTGCCTCTATTAGCACAACATAGTCTCAGATTGCAGATATACTTTCTAGTTCCTAGGGGACAAATGCCAAGCTCTCAATGAATTTATCCTCAAGAATCATACACTTGTGTGTTTTTTACTCCAGTGTGTCCTCAAAAAACATCAGTAGAATCCAAACTCCACTAATCCCATGGAAAATTGCTCAGGGCAAAGACATTACTAAAGCTTTCAAGGCAGAGAAGCTCACTCTCAGTGTGCCAGAGCAGCTGGCTCAGTGCTCACCTCGGAGTGGCGGCTGTCCCAAGAGGCACATCATTCTACCCATGGGAAGGAGGGAACAACTTTCTTCCAGGATTCCTAAGGGACACCTGGGAATTCATAGGGATCCTCACACACATGATGCTATACACGGATTGGTTTAAATGTGGCTTAGGTCTGATACAACAGATTATATGAAATCTTATGTATTTGTAATGGCAGCTTACCAAGACTGGTGGCTGTCTAAGCTACGGAGTGGGGTGTTGAGCTTGGAAAATTAGAAAAATAAATAAGTCCAGGGTGACAGAAGTGTGTGGCAGCTAGTAGCCTCATATGAACCTGAGAAATAATGTTAAAGATGTTGAACTTTCCAATATATGTATGTGAGTATGTCACAGTGAATTTCATCTTTATGTGTGTCCATAATGAACTAATTTTAAAACCTATGAATAAATAGAGTACTAAAGGAAAGGGAACATGGGCAGGGAGGTAAGGAAGGGAGGGAAAGGGGAATGCTAGGGACTGATTAAAGCAAATTACATTCCATGCTTGTGTAATTATGTCAAAATGAGCCCTGATATTATATATAACTAAAATGAAATAATAAAAAAATGTTGAATTTTACCTCAGGGCATGGAGATTCTAAGTGAGAAAAATTGGGGAGTTTAGAATTTCCCAGGATTCAGGAAAGAGAGGCAGATTAGAGTCACTCAATAATACTTTTGTGCATGGATTAAACTTGGTTGTGCTGGCAAGACCTCAGCCCTCACTACTTGTTAAATTCACATCCCTGCAAAGGGGGATCAAAGGAATCATCAGCTGAGTGAAAAATAGATATCTTCAGCATTTTTCCCACCACACAGCGGCCAACAGATGCCATCACCAGATGACAGTCTATTAGCGCTTTCATCTTCCTTTATTATTTTTGTGGTTAATAAACCATACGATAAACTGTGCTGTGAGCTGACTGTAGAAAGTCTCAGTTGAAGAGTTCCCTGATTCAAAGAAAAAAGAATTCCACTGGGGCTAGATTTAAATCCCAAGGAGATAGAGTGCTATAAAATGCAATTTGTTGCAGTGTATTTCACAGAGGGTGCTTGATATAACTCATTGACATCAGACATTTTATGAAGCCTTTAATGTAGTGATTCTTTACTGTAAAAATACCCTTAATGAGAAGTTTAGAGTCGTTTAAAGTCACTCACCCCGAAGAAGGAGTATAGCTGCATTGACTTGCTGAATAAGAAACACCCCACTACAAAGAAAATGAAACAAATTAGAACCCTAGCCATGCATCAGGGGCCTTTTAAATATGCCACAGATCTTGGGTTTTTTTTTTTTTTTTTTTTTTTTTTGCTTGTTTGATTTTCAATTATGAATACATCATTCTGTATGGTTAGTACAAACAGGGCTTCATCTTCTCTTTTCCACTAAAATCCCCCCACTTAGCAATTTACAATTGAACTTTCTGGTTTCCAATAAAAATAATTATAATCAACAGTAAAGGATGGAATGTAAGGTTTTGAACTGGTTGGGAAGATTTCTCTAGATAATATTTTTTAAAAAATAATATTAATCAATTAATATTGAATAGCTGGGTGTGGTGGCATGCCTGTCATCCCAGCAGCTTGAGAGGCTGAGGTAGGAGGATCACAAATTTGAGGCCAGCCTCAGCAAACTTAGCAAGACCCTAAGTAACTTAGTGAGACCTTGTCTCAAGATAAAAACTAAAAAGGACTGGGAATGAATGTAACTCAGTAGTAAAGTGCCCTTAGTTAAATCCATAGTACCCTCCCACCACCACCACCAAAAAAAAAAAAAAAAAAAAAATTAGTTGAACAAATTAATAGGATTCACTATGATATTTCTGTATATGCATATGGTGTACATTGATTGTATCTACCTTTCTTCTACCCCACTCTCCTCCCCATACACCTCTCCCCACAACACAAACTCCTATACCCCTAGTTGTTTTGTTTGTTTGTCTAAGTTTCACATATGAGAGAAAACATGCAATCATTTTCTTTCTGTGTCTGGCTTATTTCACTTAACATGATATCCTTTAGTTCTATCCATTTGCCTGCAAACGACAGAACTGCAGTCTTCTTCATCGCTCAATAATGCTTCCTTGTGTATGTGTATTTTCTTTATCCATTTACCTGTTGACAGGCATCTAGGCTGAAGCATTAACTTGGCAGTTGTGAGTAGTGCTGCAATAAACCTGGGTGTGCAGTTATCTCTTGTATGCTGACTTCATTTCCTTTGGATATATACCCAGGAGTGGGATACATGGTTCTAGTTTTAGTGTTTTGAGGAATATCTATATTGTTTTTCACAATGGCTGTACTGATTTACTTTCCCACTAACAGTGTGTAAGAGTTTCTTTTTCTCCACATCCTCGCCAGTATTAGTTATTTTTTTGGTTGTTGCTGTTAAATGCCCATTCTAACTGGGGTAAGGTGGAATCTGATTGTAGTTTTGTAGTTTGAATGTTTGAATTTCTTCTTTTGAGAAATGTCTATTAATATCATTTGCCTATTTTTAAATTGGATTACTTGGGGAGTTTTTTGTTTGTTTTTCTTCATTATTTTGGACTCTTTATATAGTCTGGATATTAACACTGCCAGATGAATAGACAACAAATGTTTTTTTTCTCTTCTGAATGTTGTTTTTTTTTTGGCTCTTTTGATTGCTTGTTTTGCTATGCAAAAGATTCTTAGTTTCATGTAATCCTATTTGTCAAATTTTGCTTTTGTTTTCTTTTTCTTTCTTTCTTTCTTTTTTTTTTTTTTTTTTTTTTTTTTTTTTTTTTTTGAGTCTTTGGGGAAAATCATTGCCTGTACCCATACCTTAAAGTTTTTCCCCTGTACTTTCCTCTAGTATTTTCAGTGTTTTCAGTCTTACATTAAAGCCTTTGATCCATTGAGTTGATTTTTGTGATCCACAGATTGGAAGTAATGCTCATCAAGATACCAATGACATTCTTCACAGAACTAGGAAATCCCAAAAATTCATATGGAAGCCCAGAAGACCTCAAGTAGCCAAAGTAACCTTGAAAGAAAAGAACAAAGCTGGAGGCCTCAGAGTGCCTTATTTCAAGATAGACTACAGAACCATAGCAGGTAATACATCATGGTATTGGCACAAAAATAGACATAGGCTGATGGAACAGATCAGGGGACCCAGAAATAATCCTACACATCTATAGCCAACTGATTCTGAAAATAGATGCCAAAAACACACATTAGAGAAAGGACAGCTTCTTCAATAAATGTTGCAGGGAAAACTGGATAGTCACATGCATAAGATTGAAACTTGGCCCCTATCTCATCCTGTACAAAAATCAACTCAATGGATCAAAGGCTTTAATCACCATGTTATACAATAGATCTCTTGAATTAAAAAAATAATTAAATTGAAAGCCTCAACAACAGATCAGATCAAGTGGAAGAAACAATATCAGACCTTGAAGAATGTTCTTTCAAAATATTATATTCAGCTGGGCATGGAGGTGCCTGCCTGTAATCCCAGTTGCTCAGGAGGATGAAGCAGGAGGACTACAAGTTCAAAGCCAGCCTCAGCAACTCAATGAGGGCCTGAGCAACTTAATGAGACCCTGTCTCAAAATAAAAATTTACAAAAACAGGCTGGAGATGTGGCTCAGTAGTCAAGATCTGATCTGTTGTTGAGGCTTTCAATTGAATTTTTTTTTTAATTCAAGAGATCTATTGTATAACATGGTGATTAAAGTTACTAAAATTTACTGAATATTTGAAAATTACTGAGAGTAGATTCATTGTTCTCACCACAAAAAGAATAAGTGTGTGAACTAATGCATATGTTAAATAGCTTCATTTTGCCATCCCACAAAGTTTGTGTAATCATGTTGTATACCATGAATATATACAATTTTTATTTGTCAGTTAGAAGGAAACAAATATACTTAAAATTTTTACCAATCAGAGAAATGCAAATCAAAACTACACTGAGATTCCATCTCACTCCAGTTAGAATGGCAATGATCAAGAACAAAAACAATAATGAATGCTGGCAAGTTGTGGAGAAATAAAGAAAGAAGGAAGGAAGGGAGGAAGGGAGGGAGGGAGGGAGGAAGGAAGGAAGGAAAGAAGGAAGGAAGGAAGGAAGGAAGGAAGGAAGGAAGGAAGGAAGGAAAAGGAGCAGAAATTTTGATGGACTTTGCATTCAATTTGTAGATTGATTTGCCAGGATGATCATGTGGTTATTTTTCCTTTATTCTACAAATATGGTGTATGACATTGATTGACTTTCATATATTGAACCACTATTGCATCCTGTAATAAATCCCACTTGGTCATGGTGTATTATTCTTTATATATATGCTGTGGATTTTGTCTGGTATTTTTTCCCTGTTTTCATAAGGGATATTGGTTTGTAGGTTACTTTCTTTGAGATATCTTTGTCTGGCTTTGATATGAGGGTAATATTGGCTTTATAGAACAAGACAGAAAGTGTCAACTCCTTATTTATTTTATTTTATTAGAATTTATAGTTACACATAGTAGTTGGGTTCATCCCAACAAACTCAGACACGCATGGAAATCAATTTCAGTTCATGATACCGACTTTTCCCTCCCATCCTCCCTCCTCTCTTCCATTCTCCTTCTTCTACTCTACTAGACTTCCTTTCACTGACCTATTAATTTATATTTGATTGGTTCTTTCTACCTGTGCAAAAAGATGAAGTTCCCTGTCATACATCATATGATTTATTTACTTATTTTTTTATTTGTTCTTTTAAGATATACATGACCACAGAGTGTAGTTTGAGATGTTATACTTACATGTAGTATTATTCTAATTATAATTCCGTTCTTGTGGTTGTAGATGGCATGGAATTTCACTGGTTTTGTATTCATATATGATTCATATATGAACATAGGAAAGTTATGTTTGATTCATTCTATTGTCTTTCCTATTTCCATCCCTCATCCCTTCCCTTCATTCTCCTTTGTCTAATCCAATGAACTTATGTACTCCCCACACACACACACCTTATTTTGTGTTAGCATCCACATAGAATTCACTTTGCATTGCCTTCCCTTACCCATCTCTTCACTCTGCCTCTCTATCTCCTACATCACCGTTCTTTCCTTTATCTTTATGTTATCCTGCCTTTCCTCCCCCTTTTCCTTATTTTACTGTAGCTTCTGCATGTTAGAGAAAATATCTGACCTTTGAGTTTCTGAGTTTGGCTTATTTCACTAAGTGTGATATTCTCCATTTCCATTCATTTACAGGTAAAGTTTATATAACATAATAATTTTATATAATATATAAATGGTTTCTTAATCTATTTATCTATTGACAGGCATCTGGGTTGATTCCATAATTTAGCTATTGAATTGTGTTGTTATAAACATTGCCTGTGTCACTATAATAAGACAATTTTAGATGTTTTGGGAGAATACCAAGGATTTAGATAGCAGGATCATGTGGTGGTTCCCTAGTTTTTTGAGGAATTTCCATACTGCTTTCCAGAGGGTTTGTGCTCATTTGTAGTCCCACCGACAATGGAGAGTGTACCTTATTCTCCACAACTTGCTAGCGTTATTATTGTTTTTATTCTTGATCATTGCCATTCTGACAGGAGTGAGATGAAATCTTAGTGTAGTTTCTATTTGTATTTCTCTGATTGGTAGAGATGTTGAACAATTTTTCATATATTTGTTGGCCATTTATGTTTCTTCTTTTGAGAAATTTCTGTTTAGTTCTTTTAATTTTTATTGATTGGGTTATTTGGTTTTGTGGTATTGAGTTTTTTTTTTTTTAATTTCTTTTTATCTTCTGGATGTTGCTCCCCTATGGAAGCTGGCAAAGATTTTCTCCCATTCTGCAGGCTCTTAATCATTTCCTTTGCTGTGCAGAAGCTTTTTGGTTTGATGGCATCTCACTTATTGACTCTTGGTTTTAATTCATGTGCTTTGGGGGTATTGTTAAGGAAGTTGGTGTCAGCAGCTATATAATAGAGTGCTGACCCTATGATTTATTCTAGCAGTTGTATGGTTTCTGGTCTAATTCCTAAGTCTTTGATCCATTTCAATCAGTTTTGTGCAGGGTGAGATATATGGGGTCTAGTTTCATTTCTCTACACATAAATATCCAGTTTTCCCAGGACCATTTGTTAAAAAAAGCTGACAATTTTCCAAAATATATTTTTGGCACCTTTATCAAATATTAGATGATTATAATTATGTGAGTTTGTCTCTGTGTCTACTATTCTGTTCCATTCGTCTTCATGTCTTTTTTGATGCCAATACCATGCTGTTTTTGTTATTACAACTCTGTAGCATAATTTCAGATCAGGTATTGTGATGTCTCCTGCTTTGCTTTCCTTGCTTAGTATTGCTTACTCTGGGTCTCTTATTCTTCTGAATGAATTTAAGAATAGTTTTTTCTAATTCTGTGAAAATTGTCATTGGTATTTGGATGAGGATTGCATCGAATCTGCATATTGCTTTAAAAAGTATGGCCATTTTGATAATGTTAATTCTGTGTATCCAGGAACATGGGAGGTCTTTCCATCTTCTAAGGTCTTATTCAGTTTCTTTTTTCAATGTTCTATAATTTTCATTGTAATTTTCCCTACCTTCTTGGTTAGATTAATTCCCAAGTATTTTATTTCATTTGAGGTTATTGTTAATAGGATGGTTTTCCTTATCTCTTTCTTGGCTGAATTACTGTTGAAGTATCAGAAAACCATTGATTTATGGGTGTTGATCTTGAATGCTGCTACTTTGTTGAACTCATTTATAATCTCTAGAAGTCTTCTTGTGGAATTTTTTGAGTCTTCTAGATACAGGATAACATAGTCAGAACACAGATAGTTTGAAATTTTCTTTTCCTATTTGTGTCCCTGGATTTTCTTTTCTTTTCTGATCACTTTGGCTAATGTTTCAAGGATTGTATTGAAGAGTAGTAGTGAAAGTAGACAGCTTTGTCTTGTTCCTGATTTTGGAGGAAATGCTTTTAGTTTTTGCCAATTTAGTATGAGGTTAGCTTTGGGTTTGTCATAAGGGGCCTTTATGATGTTGAGGTAAGTTCTTGCATCCCTATGTTCTTCAGTGTTTTTAACATGAATGGGTGCTGGATTTTATCAAAACACTTTTCTGCTCTATTGAGATGATCATGTTATTCTTGTCATTAATTCTGTTTAAATGGTGAATAACATTTACTGATTTGCATATGTTGATCCAACCTTGCATCCCTGAAATGAAACCCACTTGATCATGGTGAGTTATCTTTATGGTGTTTTTTTGAATGTGGCTTGCTGATATTTTATTAAGGACTTTGCATCTATGTCCATCAGGGATATTGATCTGTAATTTTCTTTCCTTGATGTGTCTTTATCTGATTTTGGTATCAGGGTTATGCTGGCTTCATAAAATTTATTTGGGAGTGATTGCTCTCTTTCAATTTCATGGAATAATTTAAGGACTGATGTTAGTTATCTAAAGGTCGGATAGAATTCACCTGAGAATCCACCTAGTCCTGGGCTTTTCTCCTTTGGAATGCTTTTAATTGCTGCTTCAATTTTATTACTTGACATTGGTCATTTTAGGTCTTCTCTATCTTTCTGATTCAATTTGGGCAGGTCATATGTGTCTAGAAATTTGTCAGCATCTTCTGTTTTCTTCCAGTTTATTGGAGTGTAAATTTTCAAAAGAGGTTCTGATAATTTTCTGTATTTCAGAAGGGTTTGTGGTGATATCTCCTTTTTCATCTCTAATCATATTGATTTGAATCTTCTTACTCTTTGTTTTGGTTAGTTTGGCTTAGGGTTTGTCAGTCTCATTTATCTTTTCAAAGAACCAACTCTTGATTGCATTAATCCTATGTATTGTTTTCTTATTCTCAATTTAATTTATTTCAGTTCTGATATTAATTATTTCCTATGTTCTACTGGTTTGAAAGTTAGTTTGTTCTTTATCTATAGCTTTGAGGTACAGCATAAACTTATTTATTTGTGGTCTCTCTAATTTTTTAATGTAGTCACTCGGTACTACACAATTTCTTCTTAGAACTTCTTTCTTACAGTCCCAGAGATTTTGATCTCTGTTCTTGTACATTTCTAAGAATTTCTTGATTTCTATTCTCATTTATTCTTTGATTAATTCTTCATTTAGGAGAGTATTGTTCAATCCATGTGTTATGTGGTTTATATTATTTTTCTTGCTGTTGATTTCTAGTTTCACTTCATTATGATCTGATAGACTACATGAGATTGTATCAGTTTTTTTTTTTTTTTTTTTTTTTTTAATTTGCTAAGATTTGCTTTGTGGCCTAGAATGTGATCTATTTTGGGAAAAGCTCCATGCACAACAGAAAAGAAGATAAATTAAGCTGTTTTGAAGTGGAATATGCTGTAGATATTCGTTAGGTCCATTTGATTCATAGTGTTATTTAGGCTGGAAATACCTTTATTGATTTCATGTTTTGATAACCTGTCTATTGCTGATAAGGGTATATTGAAATCACCCAGTATTATTGTGTTGAGGTCTATGTGGGATTTTATGTCCTGGAGTTTTTTGGGGTTTTTTTTGGGGGGGGGTTGTTGTTTGTTTTGTTTTGGGGTTTTTTTTTTTTTGTGTGTGTGTGTGTGTGTGTGTTTTTGTTTGTTTGTTTTGTTTTTGCATTTAATTGGTTGTGTTGACATTTGGGGCATAAATGTTTACTACTGTTATATCTTCTTGTTAGATTGTTACCTTTACCAGGAAGTAGTGACCTTCTTTGTCTCTTCTGATTAATTTTTGCTTGAAATCTGCTTCTCTTCTCTCCCAATGATTCTCAGGTTTAGTCTTTTAATGTTGTTCCAGAGTTCTTGTATTTTATAGTCATGTTCTATAATTTTTTCCCTTTATTGCATTCTGTGTACTCAAGACCTTATACCCTGTCTTCAAGGCCTGAGGTTCTATTTTCTATGCATTCTATTCTGTTAGTGAGGCCTTCAAGTGAATTTTTTATTTGATTGTGTCTTTCATTCCTATGAGTTCTGCTTGGTTCTTTTTTACTATTTCTATTTCTTTATTAAAGTGGTATTTTACCTCCTATAATTGCTCTCTTAATTCTTTCCTCAGATCTTCTTTAAGTTCACTAAACATTTTAATTATCATATTTTTATAATCTTTCTCTAGCATTTCATCTACCTCACTATCAGTGGGATACTTTGTTGGGGGATTGGGGATTTGGGGGGTAGATATGTCTGTTTCCTCATGTTTTCGGAGGTCTTGGACTTGGGTATCAACTGAAGTGGATTCTCTTACCTCTTTTGTGTGTAATTATCTTATTTGTTCTGGGACTTCTTTTTGATATATGAGTAGATGCCAAGGGGTGGGACCCGAAGCCCATCTTGGATTGTTTCTCCTTGGGTCTGTGTTTCAACAGAATTGTTTTTTTATCTGATGTTTTGAGCTTTTTATTTCCAAGATTTCTGTTTGATTCTTTTTCAAAATCTCTCTTTGCTGAATTTCTCATTCATATCCTCCATTGTTTTCCTCATTTCATTTAACCATTTATCTGCATTCTCTTTTATCTCATTTGACTTTTAAAAATCTTTCTTTCATTGGGCATTTCATCTTCTTTTATATCCTTGAAATCTATTAATAGAGTTATTATCTTTAATACATGTTACATTACCTTGTTTTTTGTTTGTTGTATTCCTATGTTGAGATTTTTGCATTTGGTATCATGGCTATCTCTACCACTTTTGTGGGATGACCTACTTAGTACATGACTTTTTTCTGAAAATGCTTCTTGGTGTATCAGTTTGTTGCACAATGCTGAGTTTATTTCCAGCTGGGCACTATAGTGTTATCTCTCTGTATCTTCTTTGACTGTGATTAGTGACTTTGGGCATAGTGTATACAGGGTTGAAGTCAGAGAGACTAGGGACACTCTAGCAGTTCAGGTACATGTGGTGTGGACTGTAGAGTGTGTGTGGTCCATCCTTTGGCTACTCCCACAATGGAATTAATGGTCCCTTTCAGGTGATGGGAGTTTCCTCAGGTTATGTTGATATTGGCGGTTCGGTTACTTGTGAGGGTCTCTAGCACTGGCTGCAGCAGTCGTGGTGAGGTATGTGAAGCACTTGTCCTCTGACTAGGCAGAGGTGCAGGCCTAGATGCTTCCTTGGGTGGGGGCAGGAATCACAGCAACCTCTCTGTGGCACTCACACCCAGTCTTATTAGCTGTGCATAATCAGGACCAATGGTGGTGCAGGAATCAACTGTACGTCACTGTGACTAAAATACCTGACAAGAACAATTGGAGGAAGGAAAGTTTATTTGGATTCACAATTTCAGATATGTAGTCAGTAGTGGGCCAAATCCATTGCTCTGTGCCCAGGGTAAGGCAAAACATCAAGGTGAAAGGGTGTGGTAGAGGAAAGCTGCTCAGGACATGATAACCAGGAAGCAGAGAGGGAGAGGGGAAGAGGCTGCAGGGCAGATGAACCCTCACAGGGAATGTCCCCGGTGACCCACCTCCTCCAGCCATATCCTACCTGCCTACAGTTAACATCCAGTTACTCCATTCAAACCAGGATGTACTTATTAGGTCACAGTTCTCATAATCTAATAATTTCTACCTCTGAATATTTCTGTACTAACACAGGAGGTTTTAGGAGACACTTCATATCCAAACCATAACAGGCAGGACTTGTATAGATGAAGTGGCAGTTGGAGTTGTAGTGTTCCTCTCTGCTACTACTGCAGGTATGCCCATTGAAGAGTGGGATCTTAGGCCCTACTAGTTTACACATCTGAAGACAGAGTTGATGCCCAAGGGTTTTTCTTCCCTTAATTCTTTCAGCTATAGTGCCTACCAGGGATTGAGTAGTAGGGGTCACAGTTGGAGCTGGGCAAAATTCCTCTCATTTGAGGGGCTCCTGGGATGAGCAAGAGTGGAATGTGGCTGGCACCAGGCAGTTTCTCTCTAGATTTTCCCTGGCTGTGTGTTATGAGTGTGGAATGACACCCTGAGACTCAGAGTTGCTCAAGAGCACCCCAACACACCCCTGTAGTCAGGCAAGCAGTGGAAACACAGAATTCTGTCCTGGCCTTGTTAGTGACAGGCACCTGAGGGCAGTGCTGGGGAGGAGGTTGGCAGGAGCCATGTGGGTAACTGTCTTCAGTACTTGCATTCCTGTAAAAGCATACATAACTGGCTACATCCCTGTGGCAAACAGCAATGTCCCTGAATACCTCCCACCCCGACTTTTCTGAGGACAGCACCCTCCATTTCCCTCTGGGTCACATCACAAGGTGCCTATAGTGTGGTTCTGTGGACAGGTTTGTGTCACTGTACTGAGCCTCGTTCAGTTTGTGAGGGACTACCACTGAGCCAGTGCACTGGAATGTCTTCGTGGTTCCAGTGATGGAAATATGTAGGGGTTTCTGGTTCCTACAGCAATCTAAATTCTGATCCTAGGTCCCTTCTCAGGATAGTTCCTGGTTATAGCACAATGGTGGGGGTGTTGCTCGGAGATAAAGTGAATTGTTTTTCTAAAGCCAGACTACTGTGCAGATTTCAATTTCTTAGCTAGTTAGGCTGCAGGTTTGCAAGATTTTGCAATGTCTATGATTGCCAGTTTCCACACTGGTAGAGTTTCCTGGGACTCTCTTTTCTGCCTTTAACACGCTGAGGGAAGATTCCCCCTCCCCTGGCTGAGATATTTTCTCTTACTATGCTCTTATCCAAGTTCTCTGGATTTCACAAGGTTTCTGTCTTTCTCTTATAATATCCAGTGTTCCTCCATGATCACTTATCTCTGTGTGCAGCTATACACCTGCTTTTGTTCTTCTTTGTGGAGAAGCAGGTGGCTGCTGGCTGTCTCTACATGGCCATCTTGCCATCCCAACAATGCTTTAAAAAAATTAATATATAATGTATATACAGTAAAATGCCTCCATCTAGTTGTGTTAGTTATTTTTATGTTACTATACCAAATATGTGAGATAATCAACTTATAAAAATGAAAGGTTTATTTTGGCTCACAGTTTTGAAGTTTTTAGTTCACTATTCATGGTCCATGATTCAGTCCAATAAATTCATTGCTCATCTGTCAACAGTAAAGAAGTCGGTGTGTGTTTGGGGGTGCACTGGGGTCCTACAATTTCCTTCAAGGCCATGCCCTCAATGACACAATGACCTTAGGCCCTACCTCTTAAAAGTTTCACAACTTTGGGGGGTGCATTACTCCAAAACTCCTTCATGCACTGGTGAGTCAACTATACCTCCTACCCCATACCTTATCAAGTGTGCTCATCTGTTTTCTGACCTTATTGCTTTGACCATTCAAAGATACAATATTAATACCATTATAGAGTATATGACCTTTAAGCCTGGCTTAATTCACTTAGCACAATGTATTTGAGATTCACCAAATGTTACTGCATGTATCAGTACTTCATCTATTTTTTATAACTGAGTAGTGTTCCATTGTACAGCTGTACCACAGTATGCTTGCCATTTATATGTAAAGGATGCTTGCTTGTGTTGTTTACAATTTTGAATGATTAAGAATACAGATGTTATAAACATTCATGTACATTTTTTGTGTGAATATAGGTTTCATTTCATCTTAGTAAATTCCTAGGAATAGTATTACTGAATTGTAAGTGCACATTTAACTTGATAATAAACTATCAAACTGTTTGCAAAGTGGCTGTATTGTTTGCATTCTCACCAGAAACATTTGAGAGAGTACCAGATACTCCATGTTCAAGTGAAATTTCAGTCTTGTCTGGGATTTTTTAGGTATTATTGTGAGTATTATATCTTATGTGGTTTTTGTTTGTATTTCACTCATAACTTATGAATGATGTTGGTCATATTTTCTAAAACTTTTTATTTTCATTGACACATAACTGCATATTTATGGTGTACAATGTTTTGCACACACACACACACACACACACACACACATACATATACACACAATGTGTAATGATAACAGCAGGTAATTGGTATATCCATCATATATCCATCACCTCAGACATATATCTTTTTTTGCGCGTTGAGGACATTCAAAATCCTTTCTGCTAGCTACTTTGAAGTACATAATTAATTATTGCCTATCATAGTTATCATCTCTTCTTCTAAGTGCTCATTCTAGATTATTCTGCCTGGATTTAAAATCAATATCAGTTTTTAGTGATTATCCAAGATTGTCAAATGTCTAAACAAATCTCTTGTACTTTCAACTTTCCTAATATCCCACATAAGCCACAATTGCTTTCAAAAGCTTCAAAAAATAGAGATAAAAGTGTTAACTATGAACAAGTGTGGTGGCACATGCCTGTGATCCAAGCCACTCAGGGGGCTGAGGCAGGAGGATCACAAGTTTGAGGCCAGCCTTAGCAACTTACTGAAGAGCTTTGTAACTTAATAATACTCCATCTCAAAATAAAAAATAAAAAAGCACTGGGGATGTGACTCTGTGTTTAAGTGGCCCTGGGTTCAATCACTGGTAAGAAAACAAAAAAAGAAGGAGAAGGAGAAGAAGAAGGAGAAGGAGAAAAAGAAGAAAGAAAATGTTAACTCTGGAGCTGTTCAGAAACTGATAGTGGATATTGACCTTGAATTATTTTATTACCATTGTTATTAATTTATGTTATTTTGAGATGGGGGTCTCACCAGGTTGCCCAGGCTGACCTTCAGTTCCTGGGCTCATCTTCCTACTTTAGCTTCCCCAGTAGCTAGGCCTACAGGTGTGCACCAACTCACCTGTCTAGAGAACACACTTTAAATATCAGTAATAACTTCAAGCTATTAAATTATTAATGTCAGTTTTAACTATTGAAATAAAAAAAGAAAAAACTATCTGAGCATATAAACTAAAATTAAAAATCATCTCTACATCCTATCCCCTGACTTTTGGTTGCAGTTTTTTTTTTTTTTTTTTTCAAAGAAACCTTCAATAGAAGCATCATCTACACTTTTGGGACAACGTGGGAGAGCAAAGCTCTTGGCTCCAAACACAACTTTCTGAAAGGTGAGTAATCTGCAACCCTCCCCTCCCCGTTCTCTTTGTAAAGAGTTTGCGACCTTTCTTAATAATTTAATATTTATTTTATTAAAAATATTTCCACTCAAACAATTAACTTGATTTAAACTTTCAAGTGTTTCTCTGCCAAGGATGTTAGGAATTTTCATTATTCTCTTTGAGAACTTTGAGGTTGCTTTAGCCAGTCTAAGAACAGACTCTTAAACACCAACATTAATACTTGGCTCTAATACTTGCTTTAAATGAAAGGATTTGAAAGGTTCATGTAAAGATAGGCCAGTTTAAGTGAGTTCTTAATAAATAAGAATCAAGCATGAAGGCTTGTATTTTGAAGTCAGAAAGTAATCTGCTCTGAAAGGCATAAAGTTTTGTTGGTTGCCTACAAAATGTGAATGTTTATTTATTGTTAAATTTAGGTTTCTGGATTAACTTGGTATTCCCCAAAGTTGAGACAAAGACTTGGGTGGAGGTGGCTCATTTGGGAATATAAAACAAGGTATGAGAATGGGCACCTAAGAAAGGAAAAATAGGGAAATACAGAAATCCACTCTGAGGATATATTGCTGAGCTACTTGCCACTGGGGTCCTTTTGGACTTGGATCCTACTGGGCATGCTTTGGGAAGCTGGAAATTTCCCAAGGATTAATGAATTTCCTAGAGGTGATCAACCAACTCACCATCTTAATCAGATGACTTGTTTTGAAATAATTTTCTAAGTAACTGCACAAGTAAATTAATTTTTTTTTCAATTTTCTTCATAATCGAATGTAGTATACTCTTCTCATTTGGGGGAAATCCAGACACTTGTAGTTGTCATTATTTAATTAAGAAGAATTAGGTATAATTGCATTGGAAAATTTATGCTTTTGGCACTAAGTAACCTAGACTATAGAGACATAGCTCTGGATGGCATGCCTCTATCTGTATCTTCAGCATTTACTAGTTAATGCTTGTTAATTTGTTTAACAAATATGATCAGCACCATTATATGTTTGACAGTGTCATGAATATTAGAAAATCAAAGATAAAAAAGAGATATCTTCAGGGCTGGGGATGTAGCTCAGTGGTAGAATGCTTACTTAGATGCCGGAAAAAAAAAAAAAAAAAAAGAAAAGAAAAAGATAATTTCTTTTCAACATAAGGAAATAAAAATACCTCTAGGTAGTATTACTAGTTGAAAGTTGTTTTCAAATTCTATGTACTATAAATGACTTGCTAATCTAGCTTTCCTTCACTATAATGATAGGTATTTTTAATCTCACCCAAAAATAGCCTTGTTCATCTTCAGTGCACATAGATATTTGCTTGAAATTTGTAGTTTATCTAATAAATGGATATACCTTGACTTCAGGTCTCTTTAGCCAAATTTAGGTTGCTTGTAACTAATACTTATAATGACCACCATGATGCCTTGTCCAAAGGTTTCACAGCTTTCATGTCAAAGCTCATTTCTCTCTGTTTAATGAAAATAAAAAGTATATATAAACATATATATGTTCCTTTTATTTATTTATTTTTAAATTTTTTACTTGTTCTTTTTAGTTATACATGACAGTATTTTGACATATCATATATACATGGATTATAATTTCCTATTTTGTGGTTATGCATAACATGGAGTTACACTGGTCATGTATTCATATATCAACATAGGAAAGTTATAACTAGTTCATTCTACAGTCTTTCCTATTCCCATCCCCTTTCCTTTTCCCCAATTCTACCCTGTCTTATCTGATGAATCTCCCCTTCTCCTATTCCCTTTGACTTCTGAAAAGAATCAGAAATAAAACCATGGCTATTCCACATGAAGTATTTTAAAAGGAGTGATCCTTTTGACTAGTGAGTGACTTAAATTAGAACATTTGTTATAAATCTCAGTAGCAATTTCCATTTTCGTTCCATTTGCTTTAATTAAGAAGAAATATCTTAATTGTGTAATTAGCAAGAGTTGACCATTTACAGAATTTTCAGTGGAAAGTACATATTCCAGGCATCACACAGCCTGAAGGTGACCCCAACAAAGCCTCCACACAAAACTGTGACCGAATTGGGAAGAACGTTTTGGTGAAACAATGTTTTTTTCCAACGTTTTATCTCACAGTGAAATTCAATTTCACCTCTGAGAATTGGTACATAGTATAGTTTGGTACATGTATAGTTTTCTTTTCTGTTACAATAAAGGCTAGGTAGTAAGATAATCTTTCTCTACATAAACATTCCCAAATATCTGGAAGAGCATTGTCAATTACAAAGAAGTTACAGACTTAAATTGCAGAGTAATAGTTCAAGCAAATAATTA
The DNA here is from genome assembly GCA_025594165.1 of Tamias sibiricus. NCBI lineage: Eukaryota > Metazoa > Chordata > Mammalia > Rodentia > Sciuridae > Tamias > Tamias sibiricus. The sequence goes on from CM046659.1 coordinate 54,998,163, forward strand.
TTTTTTAAAATTTAGGAGTTATGGTGTGCTTAGGTATGTCTAACTCCCTTCTTCCAAGTATTTCCAAGCATTTAATGGTTGATTTCATAGCTTAGTATTGTCCTTGTCAAGTGGTGGTTTTTAAAATATTCTCACAATGTGGAGCCCTTACACAGCTAATCATTTTGAAGTCTAGAGCTAAAATGGTAATCAGCCCAAACCACAGATGGCCCACCAAGGTGAGGTAGGCATCTCTGAGTCCATTATTAAAAGGAAAAATGAATACTATGCTGCCAACCTCAGTTTCCATGTGAATTTATTCCAGAATTTTTTTCAAAGTCAAGTTTCATACCTCTTCTACAGCTGATGAGTGGGAAAAAGGTAGGGAATTACTGATGTTGACAGAAATAAGAAGATTTCAGAATAGTTACACATTACACAGATGGTTAATTTGCATGCTGAACCATCTAATCTTGAATTGGCTCAGACATGCCACAGCAAATTTTCTAGAAACCTAATGTTTCAGTTATTGGAAAGAAACCAAATGATCTAATCCTAACAGTGTTGTGTTTCACTGTTGAGAGAGGCCATGCACAACATAGAATTAAGAGACTCATTAATTACATGGTCATAAATTTTAGAGTGAAAAAGGCAAATTGGGTATTTTGGAATAATTAATGGCTTTGGGAGATGAACAGACAACTTAAGGTGATTAACCCAATGAAAGAAAAGCTCACCTAGGTTCTTTGGCAAAAAGTCACAGGGTCCATGATAAAGGGTAGTTACTTGTGTTGGCCATTTTTTGTCCACATTTTTAGGTAGTTAAAAAGAAAAAGTCTTCAAAAGCAAAAAAACAAATAATGAAAAATTCTAGTTTGTATCAGCACATGAGGAAAATACCTGACATATGTCAGGGCAGCTCCATGGGGTTACCAAGCCCTGCTTTGAAGGAACTTTCTGATCTCCATTTACCAAGGCCCTTATCCTACTGCTAATTGTATTGTAAGGCCAAGGGAAAATTGTAGTCATTATTTTCTTTGCTTTTTAAAAATAAATTTATTTATTTATTTTAATTGGGTATATATGACAGCAGAATGCATGTTGATTCATTGTACACAACTGCAGCACAGCTTTTCATTTCTCTGATTGTACATGATGTAGCATCACACCATATGTGCAGTCATACATGTACCTTGGGTAATAATGTCCATCACATTCCACCATCTTTCCTGCCTTCCATACCCCATCCCTCCCTCCCCTTATTGTTGTTATTTTCTAACTGGGGGAACTGATTCTAGGATTTAAGTTTTAAAGATCATGGATAATTTCTAATAGCCCAAGACATCCTAATCCTGGAGGAATCCCTATGCTCAACTGATTATAGTTAAGGTGGTGTTGATTAATTTAGACACTCTTAGATTCTATGGAATTTACCTCGAGGCTTGGTCTTAAAACAACAACAATGTTTTATTGAGTCAACAATCTGATTATGAACTTTATAATTCAGCTGAATGAACCTTGAAAGTGATAATCCTTAAATTAAAATATTATAGTCCTATATATTGATCCAAAAATAAAAAAAATTTCTAGTTTCATATCACAGGATAAACCCAAGTGTTCAGACATGAGCGGTGCATGAGCAAGTTAAGTTGTTCTGCACTATTTGGAGATAAAATATGTTTAAAGATAAATCCTATAAAATATTTTCAGAACAGATTCTGAAAATACATGCCTGAAGAAGAAGAAGCATCCAGAAACCCACATCTGTACTGCAGAGGACTGGCTATTTCTTAAGCTATAGTCAGCCGCTCTTTATCTGCAGCAAATGCTTCATTTTAAGTTTTTCAAAAGAATGAAGTAAAGGTCAAAATTAATGCTCTCAAGTCAAATATCTGCTTTCCAAGACTGTTGCATAATCAGTTATGCTTTGTTTTTTTCATCACATGGCTTTTTCTCTTCTGGAATATCTTGCCACCGCTGGAGCTACCTAGGGGGATTTGGGGAAGGCAGTCAGGTCTGTTGGGCCAGTTGAAAAGGAAACATGACCGGAAATATCAGAAGGACCTCCTTAGGATAGCACATCACCTGCAACACACCTATATGCTTAGAGAGAAGTATGTTATAGAAATGTTTTGGTGAACCTCAATGCAATGAATTGTCCTAACTGGAGATGGATGGTTCCATGTTCACATGGAAAAAATTTGGATTAAATGATCTTTGGGAGAGAGGTTAGATAACATTAAGAGTAAAAATGATGGACACTAGGCGTGGTGGCACACACCTGTAATCCCAGTGGCTTGGGAGACTCAGGCAGGAGGATCCCAAGTTCAAAGCCAGCCTTAGCAAAAGCGAGGAACTATGCAACTCAGTGAGACTCTGTCTCTAAATAAAATACAAAATAGGGCTGGGGATGTGGCTCGGTGATTGAGTGCCCCTGAGTTCAATCCTCGGTACCAAAATAAATAAATAAATGAAAATAAAGAATAAAAACATATTTTGAAGATGACATTACATAAATAAATGTGTATTTCACATTGCACCAACCAGCTTTTTGGATATCAGGGCAGCATATTTGGACGAAGCTGCAGGCCTAGTTGCAAGGTCTGGGACTTTAATTTAGAATCAATGCATTTTAGAGCTGGAAGAATGCTTAGAAGCCCTCTGGGCTAGTCCACTCCCAAACCTCCTTGTGCTTACAAATCATTTAGGGAACTTGTTGACAGTGTAGACTCTCAGGCTCTGTTGCTGCCTGAAGCAATTGCCGCTTGGAGCAACAATGCCACGGGAATAAGTTCAGAGACGGACTGGAAATAAACAGGCTCTTTATTCTGCTAGCTTCTCTCTCCGGCTCCAACAACACCCCAACATGCAATCTACACTCCTCCAACTACCACAAAATGGCATTGACCCCGTCCACAATGTCCCGGGCCAAGTCTCGCGAGATCACGGAAGGTGGCAATGCTTGAATATCTCTATGGCTCACAGCCAACCGCAATCTTAGCCATCTCCTTAATTAGGGCTCCTACAAGGCTCCACCCCAGAGATGCCAAATCTGGGAATCTACTTTGGTTCTGAGCAGGTACTCTCTGGGCTACTCCTGGAGATACTACTTAGTCCAACTCCTATGGTTTACAGAAGGGCAAGTTGAGAACCAGAGAGGGTAGGTGCCATGCTCGAGGTAACACAGTAAAATATTGTCAGTCATACTTCCCTCATCTGAAGAAGAACCCTTGGAGATTAGCACTTTGAGATTTTAGGAAACAACTCACTACTGCACCTAATGGGACAGCCTGCTTTTTTATCCAAGTGACTACCATTTCTGTTAAGAGAAAAGGGAATTTAGATTCTGCCGCTGTTTATGTAGAAGCCAAGGGAGTGAGTAACACTGGAGGGCCCTTTCTCTCATAGAAGTGTGCTCACATCCATAACCAGGAGGGCTGTGTCCTTGTCCTGCCTTGGCAGTTAGTTTCTCTTGGGCTCTCCCTGCCGGTTTTTACTGGCTTACAAAAAGGCTGGGCCAGGAGGTGTCTCCTCTCTCTTCCAGACCTCCAATTATGAGTTTCACCATAGGCAGAAATATCCAGTTTCCTTTTTCCACTTTAGCCACTTACACATTTTATGAATAGTGGCAATTATGCTAATAACTAACAGTTAATTAGTACTAACTGCCAGGCAGTGTCCTAAGCAATTTACATGAATTTTTTGAGCTTTTAATCTTACAACCCAGGATTACTGTGCCCATTTTTCAGATTTAGAGACTGAAGTGCAGCAAATTTAAGTAACTTTCCTATGATCACATAACTAGTGAGTGGTAGAGCCAGGAAGAAATCAGATAAGGGAAGAAACGAAACAGAAAAGCAAGAGATTATGATGGCATAATATATCTTCAATGTTAACCTTTCCTCAGAATTTTATTTTGTCCTTTGCGTTTCTCTCCCAAAATCAGTTAGGCTCATCTGTGCTCATTACTTTATAGAACAATATAACAGACAAAGCAGTCTTTTTTCTAGTTCTTATTTTTTGTTTGTTTAGGCTTTCAGGGGAACTGAAAAAAGACACCACGTCAAGGATTGTAGGATTCACGGGGGGAAAGTTAAGAGTGAAGTTCAAACACACGCACGCACGCATGCACACTCACACACACAGACACAGACACACACACACACACACACACACACACACAGGTGCTTTCGAGAAAGAAAAGCAATGGAAAGGAAACCATGAGAGTATAGATGTGGTAGACCAGAGACTCTGTTTTGATTGCAAGCCCTTGAAGAGCTGGCAAAGATCCCTAAAGAGGTCAGGGAACCCAAGAACCAAGGGGCTTGCGCTTCATTTCCTGGGGGAAGCCGGAGATAGGCAGCAAAAATCAAGAGAAGAAGCAGCTATATTCCCAATGTCCTAATGTCCAGGCAGAATTTCCATAGTCCTATGTGACACAGCAAGATCAAATGTATGCCAGCTGCCTAGGAGCAACGTCAAACACACAAAGACAGCTACTGGGCCAGGAGGGCACATCAGCCACAGCCTGGTGGACAAGGTGCAGAAGGACAGGTGGGGTGAGGGCTATCTCACCAGCTGTATGGACTCAGGCCTAGAGGTAGTATGGATTCTTCAGAATTGTAAAGACCCTTGCCTGTTGCAACTTGGGGGAAATCAAGTGAAAGCTTATACTGATCAAAATTGGGTTCCCTCCATCCTGACAGAATTTAGATTCAAAATTAAAATGATATGATTTTATTTTCTGCATATATGAGTTTGTGAAATGAGGTTTATACCAAACAATGTAGCAATCATTCCAAATCTGAGGGGCAATGACTAACTTTGGAATATTGGTGTGGTTTTGTTTTTGCATTTGTATACTTCTGTCATTTTGGTGAAAGGAAAATACACTTGAAATACGTGCATAGAGAGAATGACCAGATATCTGTTAAATACAAACTGTCACACTGGACATTAAGTAACAACAATTGCATCAGTAAGGAGTTAAATATTGTTGGAAACCTCCATCTGAGTTCAAACAGTAAGACAATGCTTCTGTTGCCTGTTATGGATACTCCAATTCCTGCACTAAAGAACTGACTCAGAATTGAGCAACCTCAATTTGTTGAATTAGAAAGCTTCTGCAAGGAGATGGGAGGTGTGGAAATGTAGAGGAGAAAAGGTCTCATTTGAGGTTTAGCACTGGACAGGCATTTAAAAAGGACAGCGTGACCCAGCATGTTGATCAGTGTTGTCCCTGTGGTCCAGGAGACTTCTACACTTGGAAACATGGTTGTAGGATCCTGAGAAACTCTCATATTCTTCTCTGATTTCTGACGAAGAATGGTACCATCTGGTTTCCAGCAAGCTAAGGAAGATTTTTCATAGGTCACAATTTCCTAAGTTCTTTCTATTTTATTTCATTTGTTGTGATTTCTGTTTCCAAACAAATTGGAGCTAAGGCATTTGTCTTCCTCTCTCAAACAACCATCAAACAAGACAAAATACATGGAAACTATGAGTTTTAAAACACTGAGCATTAGGTAAGGATGGAGACCCATCACTGAGGGACAGGAAACAAAACTGTGTCCTCTTATTGTTCCAGTTTACTACTTTGAGAGAGTTTACAGAAATGGGAAGATTCCATGAGTTGAGGAGAAGGAGGCAGGGGTTCCAGAGGAACCAAGGTAGCTAGAATTTGTACAACAGAATACTGAGATAACATAGAGAACTCTGGAAATCTATGGAGGGTACTCCTCAAATATGCATGCTGTGTGCAGCAAAGAAATTAACCAAGGCCAGAGAAAGAGCTGCCTACAAGGACCTGCCATTTCCATAGGATTTGGTATAGTGTCCTTCACCACCATCTAGACTGGACAAATCTCATGGGTTATCGATAGAGTACTCAGAAAGGTTTGCATCAGTAGTGGTAAATAATTAACCCTAGACAAAATATACTCTGATCTTACTAACAAAATTGAAAAGCAAGTCTTGAAAATATCCAGCTATTTCCAAATGACGGAACCATTACCGAGACTATAATTCCATAATATTTATAGGAATACAAAAACATTTAGCCTCCTTGCAAGTAAAATTCACAACTATCAATCAAAACTCACCAGGCACATAAGAAGCAGAAAAATGCAACCTGTAATAAGAAGACAATCCCATCACTGGAAGAGCACATGGATAGTGGAATGAGCAGACAAGGGCACTGGAACAGTTATTAAAACTGTATTCCATATGTTCAAAAATTTTAGAGACATGGAAGGTGTTAAAAAGAACAAAATCAAATTTTGAAGATAAAAACTATCATGTCAGAGGCCAAACATATGCTGGATAGGATTAACAGCAGATAAAATACTGTGGAACAAAAATATTAATGAACTTAAAGACATGGAAATAGAAACTGTCCAGAATGAAACATAGCATTATTATTTTTTTAATGAAGAAAGAGGAGAGAAAAAATACTTGAAGAAACAATGATCAAATTTTTCCAAATTTTTGTTTCACTGTGCAGTTTTATTAACCATTCAAGTACAGTATTATCTGGTAAGATTGGGACAGAATTGGGATTGAAAAGTGAACAGATATTTAGCATCTAACAATTTGAAAGAAGCCACTACATACATACTCTTCACAAACATGTTTTCACAGAGCCAATACAGTACTATTCCAAATTTGATGAAAACTATAAACTCACAAATTCAAGAAGTTTGACAAAGCCCACACATGACAGAAGGAAATCTTCATCAAAGCATATCAAAATCAAATTGCTCAAAGTCAGTTTTAAAGAGACAAGCCTATAAGTAACTACAGAGAAAGACATGTTGTTACACATAAGCAAAGGTATGACCATGGATTTCTTATCAGAAGCAATTCCAGTGAAAAGTCTGGAGTGCAGGGTCTTTAAAGTACTTATGCTTGGTTAGGCTAAGCATCCCCAGGGTCCCTGTGTAAGAGGCTTGCTCCCCAGCTTGGTGCTATTGGAAGATGGTTGGAACTTTAAGAGGGAGGCATAGTGGGAGGCCCTCAGGTCACTGGGGACATGCTCTTGAGTGGTTGTAAGACTCCATTCTCTTATTTTTCTTCTTTGTTTTGCTCCCCAGCTTTGAAGTAACCGTTTTTCACATGTGTTGTTGCAATGATACACTGCCTTGCTACAGGCCCCAAAGCAACAGGGCCAATTGATTATGGACTAAAATTTCCTAATACATAACTCCAGCAAGCCCTAAAATAATCACAATAATATTCTTCAGGTAAGACTCAGCTATTTGTCTCCTGGGAGCTAACTGGAGTGTTGCATTGTACCGTATAACCCAGCCCTTGGGTGAAGAAACAACATTTTTGAATATTTTTTTTCCATTTGTCTAAGAAAATGTTGTGCTTTTTAACAATAAAGTAAAATTCCTAAACACTTGACCATCACATCTTGTAGGAGAAAAGAGATATATACCAATATATACAAGCTCTTTGGAAAAGTCCAGATAGAACTGAAAGGAAGGGAAGGAGGAAGGAGGAGGGGAAGGAGATGGCAGGATAAATTTTTTGCATTAGTATAGTGTCTTGGACATGGTAGATGCTATTTTTCATTACCTTTCATGATAAAATTTATATGAAGGAAGGGTATTTTATTTCAAACTCAATAAGTCGAATGAGAAACAAAGAGCTTTCTTCTTTAATAGTGCCTGATGTTTATTTGAGTACTTGACACAACCAAATGCATTATATCATTTGGTTTTGCAACAAACCTTCTAAGTATGATTAGGTCAAATCTACAGGACAAGAAGCAATCTGAGAGAGATCATAAGTTGGTAAGATCACCTCGCTAGGAAGTTGCAAAGTGAGGTTCAGACTCAGGTTTCTAATCCACATCCCATGCTTTTCTTTCTCTTCTCTTGCAGGCCATGCGGAAGCCTATCTCTCACACCACATCTTTCAGGGTAGTTTGTCAACTGGGTTTATGTTACAATAAAATATAACTTTCCTGCATGATCCCTTGATCTTGAACTGTGGTAATTGATCAAGGCTTATTTGTTGGCAGAGTATAAATGGAGGCAAATAATATACTTTGATCTCATTACACAGGATCTGTTTCCAAGCTTCGATTTCTGAAGCTTATACTTGCTAAATATTGTCTAATATTAAAGTGGCAAGAGAACTTTTCACCCCATTTACATTCTTGCTCATCTAGAAAGTCCAAGAAGCAACAACTGAATTTATAGTTGAATTTATACTTATAAATGTTATCATTAGGAAATTGCTGGATATGGTGTTATCATTTCTGTAGTTACAAAAGAAATATTCATTCCACTGTAAGTTGCCACAATACGGGAATAATTGCTATGCTATTGCAGAATAGTTGCACGATAAGGTTATTCTTGTCAAACTATAAATTATGTACTAAACAAAATAAAATTTATAATGAAAAACTTAACATGGCTTAAAGTAGCTTCCAAACCCAAGTGGTGCTCTGTGGTTGTACCAAGTAATTACATAATTATTTAAGCCTCACAAACGCCGAAATTACAAACTACTTACAAAAAAGCATTACCATGAGATACTAAATGGAACTTAAAATAGTTACTAACCCAATTTGGGTGATAATTTTTATTGCACTAAATGGCAATGTCGTCATTATCTTTTTCTGAGATAGCATCTAATGTATTTTAACAAATGCTTCTTATTTGTCTTCATTCAGACAATCCTAGATTCTCAAACTTGGGATAAAAACGTTTAAACCAATTCCCTACCCAGAATGCCCTTCTACAGCATCAGAACAACTAATCTTTGGGCTTCATCTTGAACTAAGGCAGACCAGAACTCCATAATTAATGAAGTTGGTGGTCAGTTAGGATGCTTTGGTTGCATGTGATGGGGAACCCAATTCCCACTAGCTTAAGACATTTACAGTCTCAGGCAATGGAAAAGTCCAAGGTGACTGGCTCTGTACTTGGCTTGATCTGGGTTTAAAATGATATTGTAAGTACTATTCAATCTTCTTTAAAAAATATCTGTTTGGGTTTATTTGTTAGTTTTGTTCTTGGGCTCTCCCCCTTATAGTAGCAGGATGTCCACCAGAAGATCTAGGTACAACCTACCAGCTTAGTAATTCCAGAGGAGAGAATTTCTCTTCCTAGGAGTTCAAGAGAGACCTGTCTTCACTGGGGTTTTCTGTATCACATACATATCACATGTATTCCCCTAACCTATCATTATATACAGGTGTTTTCTTGGTCTAAATCTGGGCCCCATGAATACCCCTAGAACTAGCAGGGTAGGGTCATTCCTAAAGGAACACTGCGGTACTGGTAATGAAAGAAGGAAGGATGAACACTGAGAAGAGAAACATAACAGAGGTCCAGAACAGGAAAGATTTGTTATCCTTCCTCTAATAGAGACATTTCTTTCTCTTTTATAGTGGAAAACCTCTGGGAGATGAATTCTGGTGAGAATAAAATGGATCTGGTGGACCAATTGGCCCAGGCTGGAAGCTGAAGTCCAACTTTTGGCATTTACCATGAACATAACCAGAAGGGTAATTACAAGTTTACAGAAGCTCTAATTTTTTTCATCCAAAATGCAGTTAATCTGGACACAATGTTCTGTAGCCTCAATCTACAGAGCTTTGCTTCACCAGCACCAGTCTTTCAATAGTACTTACATTTTCTTCTGTTTTCTTTTGAATACTAACCATGCATGACTCAAGATCTCTGCTGACACCATTCACCGTCCGCAGAACACTCTGGTGAACCACAAAGCCTTGCTATATGTACTGATGATCTTAAAATCACAGGGGCGGGGGACAAGGAGCATCTTACACACATAAGGAAGAAGCAGTAAATTGTACAGTGCTAGAGAAGCTTGCCATTCTAGTTCTCAGGTGGGGCAGGATATTATTCCTTCTGGCTGCCAAGCATCTAACATTTGTTCCCAATGGGTAATTATCTACCTCTTAGGTTCTGGTGGGAGGGGCACAGACACCAATGTCCAAATTTGCTTTCCCAGCACTCCATGCTGGCAGTGTGTGGGCATGTGACCTGGGATCCACCAATCAAATGCTCCTACTCTGATCTTCCAATAGGTGATTAAAGATGCAAGGAAGCAGGATTGGGAAGAATCTTCTGTGACAATGAAGGTGATGCTACAGGATAAAGTTCTGCGGCAACCAAGAAGCAGTATACCATCCATGCCCAGTATCTGGAATCAGTTGTATCACAGCTTCTGTGCATATTTAGTGCACAGTTATAGCAGTTCAAGGCCCTTTCTGCCTAGACCCAGTTTTCAGTGACATTTTGGTGCTGTTGCTGGCTATGGCACCTCAGATCTGGATTTCCAGCACTTGCAAAGTGTCTATGCAGTCCTTATCATTATTTTTTTAAAAATCAAGAATTAATATATGAAGCTTGCATCCAGACATAAAAGGCTAATACGAAAGTTTTTATCTGATGTTCTCTCATAGCCGAATGTACTGTCTAGAAAGATTTTATGGTGCAGTGGCAAAAGAGAGGATTGCAACTCTGTCCCTGTCACACAACCACTCTATGAATTTAGTTAATATACATACTTGCTCTCATTCATAGTCTTCTCAGATGTAAAATGGAGATAATAGAATTTACTTTATAAAACTGCAGCAAGGCAAAGCAGTTAGCATATCTCTGGAACATAGTAAGTTCTCAATATGAGCTTTAGAAAGTATTAAAGAATTCTTTAGTGGTGTTGTGGCTGGCTTTTGAGTTACAAGAGACATTTGCTATCATGGAGGGTAAGATGGGGGATTTCTATTCAAACTCCTATCATCAAGAGTATTTACGCATTTAAAAAAATATTATCATTTTCTAAACTATTTAAATAAGTTTATCAGCAGTAGAGGCCTTGATAAAGGGTGGGACAAACCCTGGTTGGTGGGCAGGTGACTTTTCTGTTTTTAAAGTACCTCCTGGTGGGTTGAGTACCCTCCACTGACTCATCTTAAAGTTTCTCTCTATAAAAATGTAAACTAATCCAGGAAAAAATATCTAGGTTGAGATTCCCATCATTTGTTGCTTCACAAGCCAAATGGATCTGGAACAGGAGGCGATGGCTTTGAAGACTGAGAGGGTGGGGGCCTTGCAACTGAGTAGAGGTGGTGCTTAGGCCACCCCTAGATGGAGGAAGGACTTTCCGTCATACCTTAGCACTCCTAAAACTGGGCGATTGACTCCTGTTTGTTTTGCTCTGGAATTTTACTGTGAAACCAAAAACGTATGTGCTTATTTTCCTTTTGGTCTATAATTATAGCAGAAAACGGTCCCCCAACTCCTGCCAGCATGCACCCCTGATACTCATGCAACTGTATCAGAAATTGGAGATGACAGCCATGGTAGAAGGATTGAGAAAGAAAGAGAGAGAGAGAGGAAAAAAAAAACCCACGTTACTAAGTTAATAACCAGAAGAAGATCTAAATAAGGGCAGCTCCCTTACAATCCCACATACTATTTCTTAAACAGAGTCATTCTGTGGTTTGTAATCAAGTGTCTGAATTCTGAATTTATAGGCCCCAGGATGGTAAGTGTGGTTATATGGTATTTAGCAATTTTGTGTGGTGTTGTGCTAAATATGGAAAAGTCAGAAAAGTTTTTCAGTGCTTTTCCTCTGAGTCTCCTCTGAAAGTTGGGTTGGGTGACAGCTAAAAAAAACACCAGTCTGGCAAAGGCAATCAGGTTTATCTGCTTTGGAGCTTTAATTTTGTTTGAAAAACATTTCTTTAAAATATTTCTAAATTAACTTATTTCTCTTTGATCATGAAATTGCATTCATGTCTCAACATCTTGAAATGTGTAATATGTGGAGATGGATCTCTACTCAATATGAAAAAAAGAAAAGAATATTCTGAGAGTTATGATCTCCTCAAAGAAAGGCCAGGGTAGGGCTGGGGTGGGCAGGTGGGAGTGGAGGTCAGAGACGACATCTCTGTCATCCCTGGAAGTTGTAAGTGCAACATGAAGGCTCATGAGGCAGGACGTTGGGCTTCAAAGGCATTTTCCAGAGTGCGTGGGGGCAAGGATATACAGTAGAAACAACTGGGAGTCTGAGGCTCCAAGATATGTTCTACCACTCCATGACACAGAATTTAAGAAAAAAGATTCAGTGACCTATAATGGTTGCTCCAAATCTAGGATTCAAGGGTAGAATTATAGGTTGGACATAAAATTATCCACATTTTTCTATACTAAATACCACTCTTTCAGTATCTATGGTGGTTTAGAAATTCCCAAAATGGTAATATTTAAATGATTTCTTAATTCAATTTAGAAGTCACATAAGGCATTCAATGTATTTCTTTCAGGGTCACCTTACATTTTTCAGTGTTCCCAAGTTCCCCACCATCTTTACCACACTTGAATCCAAAAATCTTTAAAACTTAAAATCTATTTTTAAAACTATTAAAAACGTATTATTATACTTATTATTGTATTATATACTTACTTACTATATACTTATATACTTATGTATAAGTATATATTACATATGCTTATTATATTTATATTATTGTATTTTTAAAGTATCTTTAAAACTTAGTTTTCTCATCTGCAAAATGAGGATGATAATGATGCTGTAAGATTAGACATTATAAAGCATTTCTAACATGTTCCAACACGTGATTGGCACTCAACATACTATAACAAAACAGAAATAGCAATATGATTATCCTGAGTATACACCTGCCTAAGGTAATGACTTTGAAGAAAAATAAAAACTTCTTTAAATGGATAAGTTGAAGTGTTTTATTTATGCTTTTACTTACTTATTTATTTTTTGGTATTGGGAATTGAACATAAACGTGCTCTACCACTGAGCCACATTCCCAGTCCTGTTTACTTTTTGAGAGAGGATCTCACTAAGTTACTGAGACTGGCCTTGAGCTTGTATCCTCCTGCCCCAGACTCCTGAGTAGGTGAGATTCAGGTATGTGCCACAATGCCCCCACAAGTTGTAGTGTTTTAAATAATCAGTTTTGTTTTCCTATGGTTAAAATGAATCTGAACTATTATAATAGTCACATATTATAAAGCTATGTATTAGGAAGAAGGAGAACTGAGGCTTTCAGACAAGTAGTTCCTAGGATAGCCCCCCCCCCCCCATTTCCAGTTCATGAATTTACACTGATTCAACAATACTATTAAATGTAGTTATCACTACAGTTTGGTAAGTATCAAGTTGAATGTCCCCATGGGATTAGCTTCATAGAGTGTAGCCACATTGGCACACCCTCCTCTCTCAACCAGAATTGCCAAGAACAGAAAAGCCAGACAAGTGTCCTTACCATGGAGTGATACAAGTACCTATAATATAAAATAGTGATAATATATGCTTTTGATGTGAGATAAACAACCACCCTTTCCCTCTCTTTTTCCATACCCCAAAGTTCCTAGCTTGAACACCCTTCATCACTTGTCCTAGTTTGGGGAGAAATTGGAAGTTCTTCCATTGGAGGCCTCTTGCATCTGTGACTACTTGTCTTCTCTGAGTCCTGTCCCCTTGGTTTATAGGATATTGAGATGCTGCTGGCTACCCTCAGGCCTATGCCTATCCACCTTTCCTGGATTATTGCCAGAACCCTCTCATTCTCAAGGGGAAGGGTCCTTATGTGCTTTCTCCTCTCCCTCAGAATCACCATCACCCTCATGCTCACCATTCACTCTTCCCATTGCCTCTATGCTATTTCCTTTGCTGCTCAACCAGTTCTGGCCTCCCCCTGTTTGCTCCCTTCAACCTCTGACCGCTGCTTCTCTCTAGAACACATGCAATCAAAGTTGTATTATCAATTTATTGAATATCTTCCATATTTAGTATCATAGTTTTCTCAGTGATGTGAATGAGGTATGTGCAAAAGTTTTAGAAAGCTAAAAAGAGGAGAGAAAAATAGTTTGGCTTAGAGAGACCTAGGCCGATTTCACAGAGGACCTAGGACTTAAATGAATGGGACAGATGAATAAGAATACTACAAAGAAGGGAGGGACAGAGATTTCAGACAGAAGGAATGAAAGAAAAATCAAATCCAGAGTCAAGAATAATGGCCAGGCATGGTGGTGCACACCTGTAATCCCAGCACTTGGGAGGCTGAGACAGGAGGATCATGAGCTCAAAGCCAGCCTCAGCAATGGTGAGGCACTTGGCAACTCAGTGAGACCCTGTCTCTAAATAAAATACAAGAAAGGGCTGGGGATGTGGCCCAGTGGTCAAGTGCCCCTGAGTTCAATCCCCAGTACCAATAATAATAATAATAATAATAATAATAATAATAATGTCCACTATGAGGGGGGCCTTGTTGTTTGGTGAACAATAACTGGAGAAGAGACTGGGAAGGGGAGTTGGGCCCAAATCACAAGGGAGCCAAATAGGTGCCCCCCCCATCCAAACACACACACACACACACACACACACACACACACCATATATATATATACATATATATATACATATATATATACATATATATACATATATATACACACACACATATATATATATATACATATATATACACACACATATACACATACACATTCACACATATATACATACATATATAAAATATGTATAAACATATATATTTACATAAATTCACATTTATATTATTGATAAAGGGATATGTTAGACATGACAATGACAAAAGAGACATGTTTTAGCACTATGGGGGAAAATTACAAAGAAAAGAATCCTGAGAAAGGGAAATTAATTAGTTGGGCAGCATTTGAGAGATTCGAGCTAGCATGCATAATGGCTTCAACCATGGGTGGCAGAGGGAAATGAGAAGAGGACTGAATCAAGTGACACTTGGGAGAAAAAATACAGCATGAGATGTTACTTCAAACTGTGAAAATAGTTAGAAAGGGGCTTCAAAGATGATTCTGAGATGACATATTGAAAGTCTGTGGGCTCTCTCTAGAGACAGATAGACAGATCGTCGTCCTTCTTTCACCCACGCTCTGGTTATGTCCTACACACCTACACACACTCACCACTGTGTGACGCAGCAATTAGCACATGCACAGTGGGCCAGATTAGTTTCATGGAGCTCATCGCTTTCTCAGAAAAACTGGCATCTGGAATAGGTTACTAGGAGGTCATAGGATTTTCTTCCCTGGAGGTCTTTTACAACAAGCTAGATACCCATCTGTCTGTGATGGTTTAGGTGTGGTCCTTTCTGAAGCCTGGGAGGTGGCCTACTGTGTCCTTGTGATCCCTTCCAGGCCTACAGTTCTATGTTTCTACATCATTTTATGGCTTCACCCCAAGGTATATTATTCAATTGATAAAACAAATAATGAGATGAAGCTGGAATGTTTTATGGACACCGTCATAGAATGCATTCTGGCAAATTCTTAAAATTAAACAGTGAGTCTTCTGAATAAATTATGAATAACGTTATGGGTCAAGATTCCCCAAAGCGTGTATGATCAAACTAGTGCTGCAATATTCTTAGTCCTCGAAATGGGAAATGGTGAAAATTCAAAATATTAGCATTTGAAAGCCCCCAGATGTCCTGCTGGAAAGAAGCTTTTAATGGTTTTAAGTGTGTCTCCTTAAAACTGTTAGAAGAAATATGTATCTGTAAATATATATATATATATATATATATATATATATATGACTATGAATCCAAATCTGTCTATTTACCTATGTATCTTACATCAACTATCTACTTTTAAACTTCTTGTGAAAACAGGGTTTCACAATTCACATCTTGGTAAATATTGTTCTATCTTACTCTTCAAATTATAAAAAAAATCTAGGTTGAGAATCACATGAGTAATATCTAAGCTTGTCCAAGGATGGATGATCTTTGGTTAATATGATAATCGAATTATTTTAAAATTACAGTTTGCTTCTCTATAAAATGGAGATAATGAGCTGGGGATATGGCTCAGTCAGTAGAGTGCTTGCCTCACATGCACAAGGCCCTGGGTTCAATCCCCAGCACCACCACAGGAAAAAAAAAAAAAAAATGGAGATAATGACACCTACCTGACGTGGTATATAAATAAATAAACAAACTAAAATGTGTAAAGCACCTGGCACAGGGTCTGGTGCCTTGTAAGTGCTTCATAAATGTTAGCTTCCTACCTTCTTTATGTCTCGGAACCTAATACATTTTACATTTTACAAATAAATTAAATAGTTTAGGTGCAGAAATGCTTAGGCAATTAAAACCTTTGGCCTCTTCTAGGAAATACTATCCTGTGTTAAATTAAAATGGAGAAGGTCAAGTAGTCATCCTTCAGTAATCACAACCATATGGAAATGTATATGGTTGTGCACAAGAACCACTATACAAAAATAATAATATTTGTAAAAAGTGGCAGGATCATGGGAAATTTGTTCCTTTTTTGTTTGATACCAGGGATTAAACTCACAGGCACTCGACCACTGAGCCAAATCCCCAGCCCAATTTTGTATTTTATTTAGAGATAGGGTCTCACTGAGTTGTTGAGTGCCTCACTTTTACTGAGGCTGGCTTTGAACTCAGGATCCTCCTATCTATCTCAACCTCCTTAGTCGCTGGGATTACAGGCGTGCGCCACCATGCCTGGCTCCATTTTTTTTAAACTAATAAATGGTTAGTACAGTTGTAGGGTCATAGCTAAAAGTGAGTGGAAAGCGTAGAGAGCTTCCTCATATCTCCTTCCCACCTATATACATAGGTCCCCCACCACCAACACACTGTACCTGAACAGTACATTTGTTACAACCAATGAACCAGCAATGATACATCATTATCAACCAAAGTCCATGGCTGACATTAGGATTCACTCCTGCTGTATTATATCCTGTGAGTTTGAACAAATATATAATGATATGTATGTACCATTACAGTATCATACATATCAGTTCCACTGCCCCTCAAATCCCCTGTTCTCTGTCTACTCATTTATAGAACCCTGGAATCCACTGATCTTTTCATTATGTCTACAGTTTGCCTTTTCCAGCATGTTGTATAGTTGTGATCAGACAGTATGTGGCTTTTTTATATTGGCTTATTTCGCTTTTAAATGTAAGAAAACAAACTAATACGTAGAATAAATGAACCACAAAAAAAAAATAAGGAATTGATATCATGAGTTAAAGGGTCCTGTCCTACAGGTGAACCAACCATACCTGCTTCCTATTTCCCAGACTGCCAAGTTTCACCTCTTGGAAGACAGTACTCCTCTTATCGTTGGTCCCTTGGCTACTGTCCCTGGGCCTCTGCCTTTCCTTCCAGGAGCTCAGCCACCTTTCTTGGGGTTCCCTGTGCTTTTAAGGACAGACAAGACCAGTCAGTAACTGCTATTGCCTGTGAAGCTGTTTCTGAAGCACTTACTATGTTCCAGGCACTGTATATTTATTTATTATTTCATTTAGTCCTCATATCAATACTGTGAGATGGTTATAAGTATCTCCATTTTAGAGATGTACAAACTGAGGCTGACAGAAGTTAAAGACCCCCTAAAGGTTGGCAGTCTATCTCTGTGGGTTCTACATCTGCAGATTCAACCAATCATGGATCAAAAATATAGGGGAAAAGTTGAGTCTGCGTTGTCGCTGCCTACAGCAATTACTGCTTGCAGCAATGATACTGCAGGAGAAAACTCAGAGGCAGACTGGAAATGAAAAAGTTCTTTTATTCTTCTTTCTTCTAACTTCTCTCTCCAGCTCCAACAACCTCTCCAACTCCAACCACTCCAACTCCAAACACTCCTCTAACTAACCTCACCCTTGTTAAATACATTTTGCCTTAACAAGGACAAGTGCTAACAGCTCCAGCTTACAGGTGCATCACACAGTGTTCACAGGCACAAAAAGATTCTTAGATAAATGCATGAATATCAGGTGAAAATACTTGAACACCTTTATGTCTCTCAGCTAACCGCCATCTTAGCTATCTCCTCAATTAGGGCTCTTACATTTCCCCCCTTTTGTTTTTAAAAGAGGGAATGTTCTAGGGCGTCCCATGTGCAACCAACATTCTTACCCGTCATCGGATAATCAAGGCTGTGCCCTTGACTCCTGTCTTAGGTTGATATGTCGGCCACATGAGACTGTCCCGTGGATGGGTGACGACCTCATCTGGATCGACTGTGCCTGTCTTAGGTTGTCCCCCTCTGGGGATCTTACCCGTCATTGGCTACCAGCCGTCCAATCGAGCCCTTCAGGATCGACTGTGTGTGTTGACTAACAGCCGTCCAATCGTGAGGAGATGCTGCAGTTTTAAGGTGGCAAGTCTTCTGCTGACGAGCCAAGTTCCATAGCTAATTAAGTTCATCAAACAAATCAGCTGCCTAAGTTCCATCAAGTAATGCACTGAGTTCTCTAGACAAACACCCGCAAGGCATTGTCCCGTAATGTCCCAAATAATGAAAGATCAAAATGTCCACTTGTTATAACACATTGATCAGGGAGGCCCCATGCATGCGGAGCAGAGGCCACACTGCCGGTGAGGTTGTTTGATGCTTGAGCAGCAGGGATGCTTGTAGCGACCGCAATCCCTGCAGCTGTAGCAGCAGCCATCTTTTTTATGTCTAGACAATGCCACCGGCAAATCTTCAGGGCCCGCTACCTAGAAACTCAAGCATCAATTATTAGAGGAAAGGCAGTGCCATTCCAGCACTGAGTCAAGAGGCGAGTTGTCAAACTAAAAAATAGAATTATTAGATCAGGTAATTAAAGTTGATCTCTGCTCACACACATTGCTGCTTGAGTTCCCACAAATATAAGCTGGCAAAATATCAATTTCAGAACAAATCAAAGAAAGACTGAGGATAATTAACTGACAAAACACTGCATTAAAGATAAATTAAAGAACAACTAAGAGCACTTTGGAAAAATAATTTGTTAGCTGGAACCCCCCTGCCCCGCCCCCCCGAGTCTCTGCATACACAGCAATCCTTCTATGAAATTACCTGTTGAAATAATTCAAATTAATCAGATATTAAACAAATAAAGTTAATTACAAATAAACAATCCCATGTCGAATACCAAAATATCAGGTTATACAGTATTAGTCATATTTTTAGCTGAAGAGAAGTCCCAGAGACACCTATAAATCAAAATTGAAGGTACCTATACTTTTAAATTGTTACCCAATTAGAATACTCTAAACTTAAATGAATTAAAGTTATTTGGATCCCAATATATATATATATATACATATAATATTAATTTTCATAAGCTCTTTGTTATATGTGACATCACACTGGACAGACGCACAAACTTACAAACATATTTGTCACATTTACATGAAATCTTGACAAATGCACAGACATAAAGACATATATAAAAAGAAAAAAATACAATTGTGTGTACACTAAAGAGAGATCTTCTCATCCCGGCCGGGAGGAATGAGACTTAAGTTATGAATTTTTTGAAAGAAAAAGCGCGCAGCTTAAAAGTTTCTTAGCTGAAAAGGCAAAGATGAGGTTCCCTTGTCGGGAAAAAAAAAAAAAAAAGAATAATAATGCTTAGCTAGTTAATTATTTTGTTATTTGGAGCAGATTAAAAAGGTTGTTTTGGAATAAAGAGTACCTGGTAAGGGATGCTTGCTGTGATACTTGTTAAATATTGTTTGTCAGTTTTTTAATAATAGCACTGACCTGAATTATATAGTGCTAGTAACACAGCTCCCACTCTCATGTGGCTACATCAGTTGCTCGTGGTCGCAATGAAGTATAAAAGAGGATATAAGCTGCTGAAGATTTCACAGAAGAAACAGAGATATTAGAAACTTCGTGATCATCAATTTTAAACCACTGCTGTCTTACTGCATTTTTATAATAGGCAGTGTAATGGCCTCCATCCAGCCCACTGTAGTGATTTGAAACAGAAAAATATTATATTTCTTTAAATTGTTCTTTGGACTAATAACATACTGTGACAAGTCAAGATTTTCTAAAGGGAAGTCCACAGATGTCTGTAATTTTTGCTTCCACCTGCCATCATAGGAAAAACATTTCAAATGTACTAAAAGAACAGGTGGTAACTTCCAGATTTCTATCTTTTTTAGAGAATCCCATCGAGCTCTGCAATAACTGCAATAAAATCTGTTGTTATCTGTGAGTTTTTCTTCTTTGGAAAATAATCTAAGGCAATCCTGTAATGTACATTTACTTGTGGATGCTAGTGGTAGAGATAAATACATGAAGGCCTCAAATGTCCTAGATTTTTTGTGACAGGTGAGGCATTGTACTGTGGATTTGAACTGACCCTAAAAAAGTGCAACAATAATAGACTCATTAAGCTGCTTATGTTTCTGCCAAGCATGTTCTGCAGCTTTAAAGTTATCAAGATGATCATTATTTTCTTCTTTATGTCTCTTTCAATTATCAGCTTTATTTAGGTCCTCATGGATTCATCCATGAGGAACAGAAGCAATTCTTGTGAATCTTGTTGGCTGTATCCTGCAAACTGGTTATTGATCTTCCCAATAGTGATTTTAAAGTCTTTTGGACTGATATATCTATACTGTCCTGTCCACAGGGCTTTCATGATTATACCAAACTCTTCTGCCACTTCACCTTTATGCCCCAACAAATTTGACCTGTTAATATCATTTTGATAACAGTTTTGGTTGAAATAATCAGCCAAATGTGGGGCATTACATAGGCACTGCAATATTGAGTTCATATAACAAGTATTTCCCAAATTACGAAGTCTAGTAAGAGCTGGCCCAGATCCTCCAAAAACAGGATTGAGGTTCTGGATCTGAGAAGCAGAAAGCCCTGGGATCTTAGCTTTAGGATAGCATACTGGCTTATCAGAAAGCCATGGTATTTTCAAAATTGTTTTCTCAGTGGCCCCTAAAAAAAAAAAAAATATCGTTTACCCTTTTGATGATGAATTCGATTTTTATTTTTAACACCTGCAGGCTTGGTTGTGAGGTGTACCCCCATCTGTTGCAAAATATCTCTTCCCCATAAGGTAACTGGCAAGCTGGTCAAAACATAAGGCTGGAAAGTTCCTTTATGCCCTTCATTATCTTCCCATTTTAAAATTACAGCTCTTTGTGTTGGGGTGTTAGTATATCCCAAGCCTCTTAAACTGGTTGAAGCCTTCTGCAGAGGCCAGTGCTTGGGCCATTGTTGTAGATTAATGATGTAAGAGTCAGCCCCAATATCAATCAGCCCCTCCATCTCTATACCTTGAATTTTTATTTTGCACATAGGCCTCTGTGAACAATCCTGAACCCAGCAAGCCATAGGTTCTGAGCCAGTGGAACCAAATCCTCTATTGTTCCTATTCTGCGGCATACTCTTGAATGAGTTGTGTAAACTGGGAAGGAAAAGCAGCTGAGCAATTCTATATCCTTGGTTAACAGAGCTAATGCCTCTAGGTGAACTAAGCATTATTTTTATCTCTCCTTGGTAATCGGAGTCAATAACACCTGGTGTTACTTGAAAACCTAATAAGCTTTTAGAACTTAGCCCGAGGATAAGTCCTACAGTCCCTGAGGGAAGAGGTCCCCTGACTCCCGTGGGAATCAGTTGAACTCCCATTTCAGGTGTTAGTACTATTCAGGCAGTGGAACAGAGGTCTAGTCCTGCACTTCCTCTTGTCCCTCTGACAAGGGAGTCAATGGGTAGGAGGGATTGTGACAAGAAATCATCTGGATAGATGTTTGAGGATATTCCTCCTATAATGCCTCGTACATTTGTGGGCCCTGGGGCATTGGGCCCTGTGCCCCGTTTTTTGAATTCCTGGACAAAATGTTTCCATATATATCAAATTTAGATCTGCATTTGTTGGCCCAATGATTCCCCTTTTTACACTTGGGGCAGCAGCCTGGGGCACAGTATGAGCTTGGTCTTATTTCTCTTTGGGGATATTGCCTGGAATATCCTGATTGATTATAATTTTTAGGTTGAGCCCTTGTGAAATTTTGAGGGAAAGCACCTCTTATTCCTGCTGCAATCACATTGCCTGTTACAAAGGCATCGTTAATGTCCTTACATAATCTAATGTATATAGAGAGGTCTTTTTTATTTTTCCATGGTCTTATAGCATCTTGGCAATATTTGTTGGCATTTTCATATGCCAACTGGACAACTAAGGGCATTGCTTGCTCTACATCCCTGAATATTCTGCCTGACATTCTTAAAAGTCTGTCAGCAAAATCAGCATACGGTTCATTAGGCCCCTGAATTACTTTAGATGGGCTGCCTGGCAAATCACCTGTTCCTGGTAAGGTCTTCCAGGCTTTAACAGCGGCATTGTTTATTTGTGCATATATACCAGGATCATATTGCATTTGGATTTGTAGTTCAGCAAACTGTCCTTCACCTGTTAGCATATCTACATTATGGTCTGGGAAGCCTGCAGTTGCATTTCTTCTAGCTGTTTCTATACAAACCTCCTGGAATTGTGACTTCCATAACAAGTATTGTCCCCCGCTCAATACTGCCTTGCATAACCCTTTCCAGTCTGAGGGGGTTAAAGTTAAAGTGTTAAGGGACTCCAGCATGCTCAACGTGAACGGAGCTTGGGGCCCATAGGTCATTATAGCCTCTTTGAAGTTCTTTATTGTTTTGAAGTCTAGGGATTGGTGGTATCTCTGCCCATTTTCATTTTCAAATACTGGCAGGTCTCAATGTTCCTATGGGTTTTGGCGTTCGAGGGTGGGTGCGTAAGCGCTCAGAAAGGCCGTTAATCTCTGCCTCAAGGGCACACATATGCTCAGAAATACCCTTCATGGTTTCTGTAATGGATTCCACCCATGAGGGAGCAGAGGGCACAAGTGGTTCCTCTACTTGATGGTCCTTTCTGGTCTTAACTGACTCAGCAGAGGAGGCTGTGCTTTCATGGTTATTTGGCTCTTCCTTACTACTATCACTTTCACTGGTATTAACTTCCTGAGTTTCAGATTCTATGGAGAGTACGTACTCTTCCACTATTTCCAACAAGTCTCGGATAGCTTTTGCAGCTCTTATCTTCGTTATTTTTGAGTTCACACCAATACTATCCTTACTGGTCTTATCTGACTCAGCGGAGGCTATGCTTTCACAATCACTTTCCTCCACACTATCAGCTATATCAAAAAACTCTTCCATAGCTTTTATCACTTGTTGCTTGGTTATTTTCGCACCCATCTTTTCTCAGTTCTTACCTGCCGATTCCGAGTTCCCCATACAGGCCACCACTTGTCGCTGCCTACAGCAATTGCCACTTGCAGCAATGATACCGCAGGAGAAAACTCGGAGGCAGACTGGAAATAAAAAAGTTCTTTAATACTTCTTTCTTCTAACTTCTCTCTCCATCTCCAACAACCTCTCCAACTCCAACCACTCCAACTCCAACCACCCCTCTAACTAACCTCACCCTTGTTAAATACATTTTGCCTTAACAAGGACAAGTGCTAACAGCTCGAGCTTACAGGTGCATCACACGGTGTTCACGGGCATAAAAAGATTCTTAGATAAATGCATGAATATCAGGTGAAAATACTTGAACACCTTTATGGCTCTCAGCTAACCGCCATCTTAGCTATCTCCTCAATTAGGGCTCTCACACTGTATGAAATATGTACAGACTTTTTTTTTTTTTTAGTTATTCCCCAAACAATATATTGTAACAACTATTTACATAGTCTTTTCAGTGTATTAGGTATTATAAGTCTACATATGATATAAAGTACATAAGGGGAGTGTGTAGGTTATACGTGAACATTGCACAATTCTAGGTAAAGGACTTGAGCATACTTGGATCTGAGTATCCATGTAGGGTCCTGCTACAATTCCCTGTAGATGTCGAAGGCTGGCTGTAGGACTCAACATTGCTTTGTGCTCAGGCTACCTAAGTGCCATGAGTAGTGGTTTCCAAATATTAAACCTACCCTTAATGATGAAATTTTCATTGCAAATGTCCCCATTGCTCCCAGTTGAGTGGTGACACCAGTATCTCCATGTGAGAAGTGACAGAGGGAGATGTCTGCTTCTGCCCCTTTCTGAAGTCCTGCCTATCTGTGGTCCTGTCTCAGGGCTTCCAGGCCCTCCCAGGAAAAGTGGAAGAAACTATATGCCCCCACGGTTCTGTTTCCTAGAGTAAAACCAGATGACTCCAAATTGAGAGAAACAGCATTGAATTCTAATTTTGATTAAAAAAAAAAAGAAGAAGAAGAAGAAAAACTGAGACTAGATCCTGATAACAAACCAAGTGCTGAACCAAGACAGACATCAAGCTATGTTAACAGTCCTGTAGAACAAGCATTTCAATTAATCTGTAGAACATTCCCATCATATCCAAGATTTCCCTCCACTTGTACCCACTCAGCTAAATTCGTCTCCTAATCCTTGAAGCCAGGCAACCATTGATCAACTATCTGTCACTATACTTTTGCCTTTTGTAAAATTTCCTGTAAATTTCATATCATGCAGTATCTATTATTTTGTAGAAGCCTTCTTTCACTCAGCATAATGCTTTTGAAATTCAAACCTCTAGTTGCATGTTCCTTTTTATTGCTAAGTAGCAGTCCATCAAATGGACATACTACAATTAGTTTATTCATCCATTGATGGTCATTCGATATCATCCTTTTGGGGGCTATTGTGAAAAAAAACTGCTGTTAACATTTATATATAAGTCTTTGTGGGAATACATGTTCTCATTTCTCTTGGGTAAATGCCCAAAATACAATTGCAAGACCATATGGTAAGTCTATGTTTAACTTTTTAAGTCCAACTGTTTTACACAGTGGCTGTAACATTTTGATTTCTTACCAGCAACGTATGCAAGTTTCAGTTGTTGCACAACAATGTCAGTAATTGATATTACTGACAAAATCAAAATCAGTCTTTTGATTTTTAACCATTCTATTGGGTGTGTAGTGGAGTCTCCTTATAGTTGTAATTTGAAATTCTCTGATAACTACTGATATTGAATGTGTAATTACTTGCATTCATATGTGTTCATAGTGATATGTCTTTTGCTCATTTTTCAATTGGGTTGTTCATGTTCTTATTATTGAACTATAAGAGTTCTTTATATATATTCAGCATAAATTATTTATCAAACATATATAATGCAAATATTTTCTTTCACTATATGGCTCCCCTTTTCTTTTCTTAGCAATGTACTTTGAAGAGCATGATTTTTAATGCTAAAGTCCAATTTATGATTTTTTTCTTTTATGGTGTATGTTTTCATGTTTGATTTATTTATTTATTTATTTTTTTATTTTTTATTTTTATTTTATTTTATTTTTGGTACTAGAGATTGAAACCAGAGGCACTTTACCACTACATCCCCAGCCCTTTTATTTTTTATTTTGAGATAGGGTCTTGCTAAGTTGCTTAAAGCCTTGTTAACTTGCTGAGGCTGTCCTTGACATTACAATCCTCCTGCCTTGGCCTTCTGAGCCACTGGGATTACAGGCATGAGTCACCACACCTGGATGTGTTCTGTATTTAAAATTTTTTATTAACACAAAATAACAAAAATTTTCTCCTGTATTTTCTTCTAGAAGTTTTATGATTTTAGCTCTTATGCTTAGATATATGATTCATTGGCAATCCATTTTTATTCATATAATGCTAGGTAAAGTTTATAAGGTCATATTTTCCATATAGATATGTTTCAGCACCATGTGTTGAAAAGATATCCTCATTGAATTATCTTGTCACTTTTACTAAAAATCAGTTGGCCATAATACCTGTGCCTCTTGATTTTGGAGCTCAGTATTTCGTTAAGTTGATCTATATGTCTATACTACACTATCTGGATAAAGCACCATTTCAGTCTTGGAATCAGATGATGTAAATCCTCACAGAAGTTTTATTTTCATAAAAGTTTTATTTGAATCAGTTTCTTCATGTCTACAAAATAGCTGCTGGGATTTTGTTTGGGAATTTATTCGCTCCACAAAAAATTTGGGCAAAAGTCACATCTTAACAATATTAAATTTGCCAATCCATCACCATGGTGTATATCTTCATTAATTTGTTTTGTTCCATTTCTTTCAACAATGCTTCATAATTTTTAGCATGTATCTTTTATATACCTTTTGTTAAGGTTATCCATATTTCAAGTTTTCCATGCTATTATAAATTGCATTGCTTTTAAAATTTCAATTTCCAATTGTTAATTGCTAGCAAATGAAACAAAACTAGTTTGTAATATTGACCTTATTTAATTTTGCTAAACTCACTAATGAATTAGTTTTGGGGAGCTACTTTAAAATTTTATAGATAGAAGATAGTTGTCACATGTTAACAAGAGAGTTTTACTTCTTTTTTCCAATCTTTTATTGATATTTAAGAGATTCAAGTTATAAATCTTTTAGTAAAGATTTTTGCATCTATGTTCATGAAGGATAAGATCTATGCTTTGCTTTTTGGGTAATATTTTTGTGTTGTTTTGACAAGAGATTAAAGCTATCCTCCTAACAAAAGATGAGAAATATTCCCTTCTCCTGTTTCTTGGAAGTGTTTGCATAGCATTGGTATTATTTTCCATAAATTCCTTGAATAATTAATGAGTGAAGTTATCTGAGAATTTTCTTTGGAGCAGATATTTTAACTCTGAATCAACTTTTTTTAAAAATGGAGATTGGGCTACTTAGCTCATCTGTTTAGTTTTGAATAAACTTTGGTACTTTGTGTCTTTAGAAAAGTTCCATCTGTTCCATCAAATTTGGTAAATTTTCTGGCATGAAGTTATTCACAATATTGCCCTTTATATTTCTCTAAACATCTCTATATCCTGGATTTATATTTTCACTTTCATTTTTGATTGTTGTTAGTTTGTGTCTTCTTTTTGTTAATAAATCTATTGAGAGTTTTTATTGAATTTTACAAATTTGTTCAAGTGTTCAGTCATTGCACTTGTTAACTGTCTCTGTTGTCATGGCTCTTTTGATGTTCTTATATATAATTGGTTTTGTATTCTTTTCTTTATGTTGAATTCCCTCCACTTCTGAAGGTTACTGATGGTCTCCTTTTTCTAGTCTCTTCAGGTAAAAAACACGGATGATTGATTTTATGCATTTTTCTCTTTAATAATAAAATCCCTTAACATTATACACTTTTTCTCCAAGTATACAACTTTATACCAACCCCTCAACTTTTGATATGCTGTGTTATCTTTTACGTTCATATCCAGTTACTTTTAATTTCCCTTGTGATATGTTTTTGATCCACAAGTCATTTAGATTTGTATTCATTTTTATCTATGTGTGGATTTTCTAGAAATATTTTCTATAATCAATTTCTAGTTCATGTCACCATTGCCAGAAAACATACTTTATAAATGTTTTGATTCTTTAAAATGCTTTGCAACTTGTTTTATCATCAAGAATATTGTCTATCTTTGAATGTGTCATGTACACTAGATGAGATTGAGTAAGTACGTTGTGAAATGGAGTGTTCTATGAACAAACATTAGGTTAAGGGCTGGAGTTGTGGTTCAGTGGCAGAGTGCTTGCCTCACATGTATGAGGCACTGGGTTCGATCCTCAGCACCACATAAAAATAAATAAATAAAATAAAGGTATTGTGTCCATCTGCAACAAAAAATATTTTTTAAAAATTAAGTTGGTTAACAGCATTTTCGGATTATCTAAATTGCTGTGGTTTGGATTTGAGAGTGTTCCTCAAGAGTTCATGTGTTGGGAGCCTGATCCTCTGTGTGGTGGTGTTGGGAGCTAGCATGGAACCCTTAAGAAATGAGACTGAGTTGGAAGAGACTAGGTCAGCAGGGGTGCCGCCCTGGCAAGGAATTGATGTAGTTTTCATGTTAGTTCTCATGTGAGGGTTATTATAATAGAGTGAGCCTGACCCCTGAATCTCTCTCTGACTTCCTGTCCCAGTGTATAATTTCTATTTTTTTAAATTTTTTTTTAGTACATGCCAGTGTGATGCCTTCTGCCCTGAGGTTCTCATCAGAGCCAAATTGATGCCAGCAGTGTGTCTTTGAACCCCCAAAACTTGCGCTAATAAACTTTTTTTTTTTAATAAAACACCAGTCTTGAGCATTTCGTTATATTCATGCATATATTAGGACATGGACTAATATGCATGTGAATGTTGTAGTGATTTATTATATGCATCATACCAATTACTATAAGTGTTAAACTCTTATAGTATTTGTTTTTAGATTTGTTCCCTTCCCCTTTCACACCTACCAGTTTTGATTTCATGTACTATGAAGTATTATTATTTCTTTATTAAATTATTTCTTTATTCTAATTTGTTATAGGTAATGGCAGAATGCAATTCATTTCATATTACACATATAGAGCACAATTCTTCAAGTCACTGGTTGTACACAAAGTATTTTCACACCATTTATGTCTTTATACATGTACTTAGGGTAATGATGTCTAACTCATTCCACTGTCTTTTCTACCCCCATTTCCCCCTCTCTTCCCCTCCATCCCCTTTGTCCTATATAAAGTTCCACCATTCTTCCCATACTTTCCACCCCACATCACCATTATGAGTCAGCATCCTCATATCAAAGAAAACATTCGGCTTTTGGTTTTTGGGGATTGGCTTACTTCACTTAGCATTATATTCTCTAACTCCATCCATTTTACTGCAAATGCCATGATTTTATTCTCTTTTAATGCTGAGTAATATTCCATTGTGTATATATACCAAAGTTTCCCTATCCATTCATCTACTGAAGGGCATCTGGGTTGGTTCTACAATTTAGCTATTGTGAATTGTGCTGCTATAAACATTGATGTGGCTGTATCCCTATAGTATGCTGTTTTTAAGTCCTTTGGGTATTAAACCAAGGAGTGGGATAGCTGGGTCAAATGGTGGTTCCATTCCAAGTTTTCCAAAGAATCTCCATACTGCTTTCCAGATTGGCTGCACCAATTTGCCATCCCACCAGCAATATGAGTGTGCCTTTCTCCCCACATCCTTGCCAACACTTGTTGTTGTTTGTATTCTTCATAGCTGCCATTCTGACTGGAGTGATGAAATCTTAGATTAGTTTTGATTTGCATTCTCTAATTGCTAGAGATGTTGAGCATTTTTTCATATATTTGTTGATTGATTGTATATCCTCTTCTGAGAAGTGTCTATTCAGTTCCTTGGCCCATTTATTGATTGGGTTATTTGTTTTTCTGGTGTTAAGGTTTTTGAGTGCTTTATATGTCCTAGAGATTGTGCTCTATCTGATGTGCTTGTGGTAAAGATTTGTTCCCATTCTGTAGGTTCTCTATTGACCTCACTGATTGTTTCTTTTGCTGAGAAGAAGCTTTTTAGTTTGAATCCATCTCATTTATTGATCCTTGGTTTTAATTCTTGCACTATAGGAGTCTTATTAAGGAAGTTGGGGCCTAATCCAACATGATGGTGATTTGGGCCTACTTTTTCTTCTATTAGGAGCAAGGTCTCTGGTTTAATTCCTAGGTCCTTGATCCATGAAGTATTATTTTTAATGAATACATATCAAGAATTATTCTAATAAATTTACCTGTCATCACTATAAAAATACTTCTTCATCCATGGGAATATTTTTTCTTCTAAAGTTTTCCCTTGTCTGATATTAAGTAGACTTTCCAGGTTCCTTATACTTAGTGTTCACGTGTTACCTATTTCTCCAACCATTTATCATTACCTTGTGTCTTCATAGTTAAAGTGGGATTCTTGCATGTACAATACAGTTATATCTTGCATTTATATGCAATCTGATATTTTTCTGCCTTTTAGTTGGGATATCCGGCAATTTTAAATTTAATATGAAAATCAACAAGTTTGGGTTTCATTCTACTATCTCACTGTAGGTTTTCTATTTGTTCTATCTGACTTTTTTCATACTCTTTTTCTCCCTTCTTTTCTATTAATTATTTGTTATGAAACCATTTTTTATCTGCTATTCATTTGGTAGTTGCACATCATTATTTTGCTTTTATTTATCATCATCATCATCTTATTATTATTATTGGTTGCTCAAGATCAAGGGATGGCAAACTTTTTTCTATAAAGAGTCAGAGAATAAATATTTTAGGTTTCTGAGCCATATTTAAATATTTTAGGTTTCTGTCACAACTACTTTTGTTGAAAGTAGTCATACACGTATAAAAGAACAGATAAAGCTAAAAGCAAATGGCAGGCCAGATTTAAACCACGGGCTATCTTTTGCTGATCCCTATTATAATCTCATATATAAACTTATAATTTATATAAATTTACACATTTATATACAAAATTATATATATATATATATATATTTTATTTCTATATAATTGGAGTATACATACACATGTAACTTAGCATAGCCTAAGTCCAAATAACATATTATTTTATCTACAGTATAACAACCTATAAAAATATACTTCCACTCTTTATCTCCTAAACAAGATGTTGTTGTTATATATTTTAAATTTACATGTTGTACTCTCCCATGAAACATTGTGATTGTTTTAAATTTTATATTATCTTTCAAAATAGTAAAAATGAGGACAAATGTATTTTTTTTTAATTCCAACATATTTTCATTTCTAGACTTCTTCAATCCATTGTCTAAATACAAATTTCCATTAGGTACTATTTTGTTTCTTAAAACTTATAGAATATTTAATATTTTTCCTAATATACACTGCTGGTGGTAAATTCCATTTTTGTTAGTTTGTAAAGGCCTTCATTTCTTGCTTTTTTTTTTTTTTTTTTTTTTTTTTTTTTTTTTTGGTACCGAGGATTGAACCCAGGGGCACTTGACCACTGGGCCACATCCCCAGCCCTTTTTTGTATTTTATTAGAGACAGGGTATCACTGAGTTGCTAAGTGCCTCACCATTGCTGAGGCTGGCTTTGAACTTGTGATCCTCCTGCCTCAGCTTCCCAAGTACTGGGATTACAGGCGTGTGCCACCACACCCGGCGGCCTTCATTTCTTCTAGATATTTTGAAAGACACTTTTACTGGATACGGAATTCGAGTTATACAGTTTGGTTTACAGCACTTAAGAGATATTCTTCCATTGTCTTTGAGCCTTCATTGTTTATAATGAAAAAGTCTGCAAAAAATTCCCTTCTCCATAGGTACAAAATTGCCTTTTTTCTCTTGTTACTTGTTTTTCAGTGTATCACTTGTGAAACTATTGTATATTGTGATGTACCTTTGTGTGATTTTCTTTGTTTTTATGCTTAGGGTTCACTGAGATTCCTATATCTGTGAGTTTATAATTTTAACCCAAATTATTTTAAATAGTCACTATTTCTTCAAAATATATTTATGTCCTCTACACCCTCACCTTTATTCTCTTTCTCAGACTCCAGTTACATGTGTTAAGACTATTTGTATTATATTTCTTTTTTTTATTTGAAGTTGTTGTATATATAACAGTAGCATGCATTATGACTTGTAATACACATTTAAAGCACCTTTTAACATATCACTGTTTATATACAAAGTATATTCATACTATTCATGTCTTCAAACATGCATTTAGGGTAATGATATCCGTCTCATTCTACCATCTTTTTTTTTTTTTTTTTTGCCTTTATATCCCCTTGCCTCCTCCCTTCCCATCCCTCCCCATTGACCTTTTTAGTGATCCTCTAATCTTCCTATGCTCCCCGACCCAACCCCACTGTGAATCAGCTTCCTTATGCAGGAGCCCTGTTTGGGGAGATGGCTAAGATTGTGGTTGACTACGGGCCATGGAGATGTTTGGGTGTTGCCGCCTTCCATAGTCTCACAGGACTTGGCCCGGGATCTCGCGGGACTTGAGCAAGATTGCTGATTGGGTCTGCGCCATTTTGGTGGTGTGTGTGGTGCGTGTTAAAGTCGTTGTTAGAGCTAGAGAGAAAAGTTATCAGAATAAAAAAGCTGTTTGTTTCCAGTTCACCTCTAAACTTCTTCCCGCGGCTTCGTTGCTCCAAGCGGCCATTGCTTCAGGTGGCAACAGGTGGCGGCCTGTACGGGGACTTCGGAGTGAACAGGTAAGAACTGAAAGGTCTCTAAAGATGGGTTCGCATATAACTGAATCCCAAGTGATAGAGGCTATGGAAAGACTCCTTGGTATACGTCCTCATCTTTCAAATAGTTTTGTGCAAAATTCAATATATCCCATAAAACAGGCATCCCTTACAATCCTCAGGGTCAGGGCATTATTGAAAGAGCAAACCGCACACTGAAAATTATGTTATTAAAACAAAAAGAAGGAAATTGGAAAAGTCCTAGGGACAGATTGGCAGTTGCCCTGTTTACCTTAAATTTTTTAACTTTAGACTCTAATGGTTATTCTGCTGGAGACAGACATTGGAACTCACACCAACAACATAAACCTTTGGTTTACTGGAAGGATGTTCTTTCAGGTACATGGAAGGGTCCAGATCCAGTATTAATTTGGGGGAGAGGATCTGTTTGTGTTTTTCCAAAGCGTGAATCCTCTCCAATATGGATACCATCTAGATTAATAAAACAGGTACCACATCAAAAGGATCAAGATGAAGTTGTTGAAGAATCAAGATTAATAAAAAAAAGTACAAAATCAAGAGGACCAAGATGATATGGAATGATTCCCTCAAAAAAGTTCCTTCAAAATATTTCACAACTTAAGTGTCATTCCTCCCGGCCTGGACGAGGAGATCTCTTTTTAGTGTGCACACAATTGTATTTTTTTTTCTTTTTATGCATGTCTTTATGTCTGTACATTTGTCTACATGTCATGTTAATGTGACGTCACAAATATATATTTGTATGTTTGTGCGTCTGTCCAGTGTGATGTCACAAATAACAAAGCGCTTATGAAAAAAAAAATATATATATATATGGATCCAAATAACTTTAATTCATTTTAGGTTAAGAGTATTCAATTTAGGTAAATAATTTTATAAACGAAGGTACTTTCAATTTTGATTTATAGGTGTCCCTGGGACTTCTCTTTAGCAAACAATATGACTAGTGCTATATAACCTAATATTTTGGTGTTTTGACATAAGATTGTTTATTTGTTATTAACTTCATTTGTTTAATAGCTGATTAATTTCAATTATCTCAACAGGTAAAAGATTGCTGTGGATACAGAGACTCGAGGGTTCCAGCTAACAAATTATTTCTCCAAAGTGCCTTTAGCTTTTCTTTAATCTATCTTTAATACAGTAAATACCCTCAGTCTTTCTTTGTTTTGTTCTGAATATGATATTTTGCCAGCTTATGTTTGTGGGAGCTCAAACAACAATGTGTGTGAGCAGAAATCAACTTTAATTTTCTAATCTAATAATTCTATTTTTTAGTTTGACAACTCGACTCTTGACTCAGTGCTGCAATAACACTGCCTTTCCTTTAATAATTGATGCTTGAGTTTCTAGGTAGCGGGCCCTGAAGATTTGCCAGTGGTGGCATTGTCTAGACATAAAAAAGACGTCTGCTGCTACAGCTGCATGGATCACGGTCGCCGCAAGCATCCCTGCTGCTCAAGCATCAAACAACCTCGCCAACAGTGTGGCCTCTGCTCTACATGCATGGGGCCTCCTACATCAACATGTTATAACAAATGGACATTTTGATCTTTCATTGTTTGGGACTTTACGGGACAATGCCTTGCGGGTATTTGTCTAGAGAACTCAGTGTGTTACTTGATGGAACTTAGGGCAGCTGATTTGTTTAAACAATTTGATATGCTATGCAATTTGGCTCGTCACCAAAAGGCTTGTCGCCTTAAAGCCGCACCATCTCCTCACAATTGGACAGCTGTTAGTCATCATACACAGTCGATCCTAAAGGGCTCCATTGGATGGCTAGTTAGCCAATGACGGGTAAGATCCCCAGAGGGGAACAACCTAAGACAGGAACAGTCGCACAGGACAGTCTCATGTGGCCGACATATCAACCTAAGACAGGAGTCAAGGGCACAGCCTTGATTATCCGATGACAGGTAAGAATGTTGGTTGCACATAGACGTCCTAGAGCATCCCCTCTTTTAAAACAAAAGGGGGGAAATGAAGGAGCTTGTTTGGGGAGATGGCTAAGATTGCGGTTGACTACGGGCCATGGAGATGTTTGGGTGTTGCCGCCTTCTGTAGTCTCACGGGACTTGGCCCGGGATCTCGCGGGACTTGAGCGAGATTGCTGATCGGGTCTGTGCCATTTTGGTGGTGTGTGTGTGGTGCGTGTTAAAGTCGTTGTTAGAGCCAGAGAGAAACGTTATCAGAATAAAAGGCTGTTTGTTTCCAGTTCGCCTCTGAACTTCTTCCCGCGGCTTCGTTGCTCCAAGCGGCCATTGCTTCAGGCGGTAACATCCTTATGTCAGAGAAAACATTTGGCATTTGAGATTGGTTAACTTCACTTAGGATTATATTCTCCAATTTCATCCATTTACCTGTGAATGTCATGATTTTATTCTCTTTTATTGCTGAGTAATATTCCATTGTGTATATATACCACATTTTCTTTATCCACTCATCTACTGAGGGGCATGTAAGTTGGTTCCACAACCTAGCTACAGTGAATTGTGCTGCTATAAACATTGATGTGGCTGTGTCCCTGTAGTATGCTGTTTTTAAGTCCTTTGGGAATAGACCCAGTAGTGGGATGGCTGGGTCATAAAGTGGTTCCATTCCTAGTTTTTTAAGGAATCTACATATTGCTTTCCATAATGGCTGCACCATTTTGCAGTCCCACCAACAATGTATGAGTGTGCCTTCTTCCCCATATCCTCTCCAACATTTATTGCTGTTTGTGTTCTTAATAGCTGCCATTCTGACTGGAGTGAAATGAAATCTTAGAGTAGTTTATTGTATTTCTGATCAAAGGATAGAATAGTAGTTTTTCTCTTTTCATTTTGGATAGTTCCTATTTCTGTCTTCATGTTCACTATTTCATTCTACAGCATACAATCTCATACTATTCCCATTAGGTATACCTTGTAATTGCAGATGTTGTGGTGTTTTTCTAGAATTTGCATTTGAATTTTAAAAAATATTCTTCACATCTAGTGTTACCATTTTATATTTTCTTCATGTTTTCAAAAATGTAAAAACTTTTCACATTTGTTTATTGGTTTATTGTCCCATACTAATTCTATAGTCTATATTATTTCTGGATCTGTTCCTATAGATTGGTTTTTCCATTGCTTATGGATCATATTTTTCCACTCCTTACATGCCTTTGATTATATTCTGGATAGTTCAAATTTTATTTCATGAAAGAGGGCAGAATTTGCTCTGGTGTGCAGTTAAGTTCCTTGTGAGTTAATTTGATTCCCTTCAGGCTTATTTTTATGCTGTGCTATCACAGGTCTAGGCCAACCTTCATTCTGGGAATAATTTTCCCACAATAAGTGCCTGATGTTTACAATCACTCTATTCATGTCCCCAATTTTTAAGAAGTCTCCCACTCTAGTTGGGGAAATGTACTCATCCAGTCCTCAGTAGGCTCAGAGAATTGGTTGGCCTACTGTCTACGCTTATTTCCCTAGTCTCAGGTGATTTTACCCTATGTATGTGCAGATAAGTACTCAGCCACCAACTCATCAGGACTTTTTAAAGAAATAACCAATTTGGTGGTACCACAATTCTCTATGTTGGTTTATTCTTCTTTTACCTAGGAAATGACTTAACAATCTGACTTCTCATAACACGTACCTCATCTATTCCCTTTCTCTCAGAAATCATCATCATGTGACACCTACTGTCCATCGTCTGAAATATGTAATTCTATGTATTTTGTCTGGTTTATACTGCAAGAGGAATTCCTGCAACAGTTAATCCTTTATGGGAGGAAACCAATGCTCTAGCTTATTTATGTAATTATTTTAGTGATAAAAGAGCTCAACAGCTCAGTGTAGTTTTCCTACCTTACTGTGAATAAAAAACAAATCCCTTACATAAGACATTAAAGATTAAAGGTACAATCCATGAAAGAAAGAATTGATAAATTTGACTTCATTAAAATAAAGACACTGTCAATAAAATGGAAAGGCAAGGCATAGACTGGTGTAATATTTGCAAAAGACATATCAGATAAAGGACTATTATCCAAACTATACAGGGCACTCCTAAAAATCCCATTTAAAAAAATCCACCTTGATTAAAGAATAGATTAATAGCAGTGAGAGACAATTCATTAAACAAAATGTGCAAAAAATTAATAAGCACCAAAAAGATGCTTTACATCATATGTCATCAAGAAAATAAAAATTAAAACAATAATGAGATACTACTATATGCCTATTAGAATGCCCAAAATCCAGAACACTGAAAGCACAAAATGCTGACAGGAATTTGGAGCAACAGGAATTCTAATTCATCGTTGGTGGGAATACAAAATGGTATAGCCACTTGGAAGGACAGTTTTATGGTTTCTTTAAAAACTAAGCATACTCTTAGCATACACTTTTAATCACACTTCTTGGTATTTACCCACAGAAGTTGAAACTTATTTCTGCACAAAGACCTGTATATAAGTTTACAACATGTTTGTAGTAACTTTATTCATAATTTCCAAAATTTGACATCAAACAAGATGTCCTTCCACAGATGAATAAGTAAATTAACTGTGGTACATTAATTCAGAGAATATTATGTTGCTAAAAAGAAATGAGCTACCAAGCCATGAAAAGACATAGATAACACCTAAATGGGTATTACTAAGTGAAATAAGCTAATATGAAAAGGGCATATACTGTATGGTTTTGACTACATAACATCCTAGAAAAGACAAAACTATGGACAATGGAGGTAGTAAAAAGATCAATGGTTGCCCGATGTTGGAGTGGGCAGGTTGAATGAATGGAACACAGAAATTTTTAGGGCAGCAAAAATACTCTGTGTGCTTCTACAATGATGGATACGTGTCTTTATAAATGTATTTAAATCTGTAAAATGCATAAGAATTAACTCTAATGTAACCTGGTGTAAGCTGCCTGGTACCGAAACCCGGGAGGAAATCTCGGAGGCAGAGTCAAGCTTTTTTCTACTTTTACTTCTACTTTCTTAGAGAGAGCTTAGAGAGGGAAAGAAAGATTTTTCTTCTTAGCTTAGAGAGAAAGAAAGATAGAGCTTAGCTTAGAGTCTTAGAAAGAAAGATAGAAAGAAAGATAGAGCTTAGCTTAGAGAAAGATTAGAGCTTCTTTCTTCTCTCTTCTTTCTTCCTTCTTCTTTCTTCTGTCTTCTGTCTTCCTTGGGAGCCTCGGCCTAACTCTGACCAGTCATTACTTCTTCTATCTGGTTTCTTTTCTGTCTTCTATCTGGTTTCTCTTCTGTAACCGCTCTGCCTACGTTCTGGCCGCTCTGATTCTTCTGACTGACCGAGTGACTGCCCGACTGACTGAATTCTCCGTTCTCCTAACTCGGACCGCTTTCACCGGGTTATATACCTTCAGCTTTGCGGGTGCCTACAGGTGCATCACATACGTATCAGGTGGAACTTATGGCTTCCAGCTAGCTGCAACAGCCCTTCCTAATTAGGGCTCCTTCAACCTGGGGACGATGGAGGACAATGATGTGACCATGTAGGTTCATCCATTGAAATAAATGTACCGCTCTGGCAGGGGGTGCTGATAAAGAGGGAGGCCATGTATGTGTAAGGCAGAGGGTAAATGGAAAATCTCTATACCTTAAACTGAATTTTTCTGTGAAACTAAAATTTCTCTGAAAAATAGTTATTTTTTTTTAAATCCTCAGTTCTCAGATTGTATTCCTCCTCTTTTTTGTTAAAAATGTTATCTTTATGAAAAAACTGTGACTGTATATATAGATGATTTTAAATATTTTTACCTGGCAAAATAAAAAATTGAAATACTATGTTGCTTTTTTCAATAGTTGACTTGTTTATTTTACTGGGCCTTGTAATAAAATAAAAAAAAAAGTTTTGCTCCACTGTGTTAGATCATAATCATACCCCTACAAGGACTGTCAAGGGAAATAAAACAAAACTGGCAGTGCCAGTTTGTCAGTGTTTGGTCAGGATGGACATCATAACGTCTTAGTTCTACCCTCTAACTATGTAGAAATGATATTAATAGAAACAGGCCTCTGCCAACTAATGATGCAGATGGGCTGTTTTTGTGAAATCAGGCTTTCCAGGAAGCAGACACCACAATATAGTTAAGAGTGCAAGAGATTTGGGAGTAGTAAAATCATGAATGGTAAAGAGAGTGCCTGCAGGAGTAGACAAGGAATGTTTTCTGTCTGTTCTGACTGCTTTGGATGAAGGAGAGGGCAGAAGTATTGAATAGGAAGAGGCCCAGGTCATGCCAGAGCCCGAAGAGTCTCAGCTAGCCCAACAGGGAGCTCCATTGCAAAACCTGCCCATAGAGGAGTCCTGCACTGGCAGAAATGGCCAGGTTCTACTTACTTCAGCTATGCTTAGTTACTGGTCAGTGTCTCCGGTGGAAAGGAGGCCTCGGCTTAAATGCTGCAGTAGATATTAAAGGCATTACAGATGATAACTGTCGCCCAAGTGCACTCACAGAGGCAGGTTTGCTCATTGAGGGAAATTAAGCAACACTTCCTGCGGCTGCTACTCTATTCTAATGCACCAAGGCTGCAGACTTGTTGGTCCTGAGAACTGACTCAGATTATAAAAACACATCCAAATGAGGCCATCCTCACACTTCTCAAAATATGTCTTAATTTTTTCCAAATTTATTTTTTATTCTAAGTTGTTAGAAATGACAGAAGAATGTATTAGATTTCATATTATACTCGTAGAGCACATTTTTACATATCTCTGGTTGTGTACAAAGTATATTCACACCATTCGTGACTTCATACATGCACTTAGGGTAATGATATCCATCTCATTCTACCATCTTTTTTTTTTCTTGACCTTTTCCCCCTCCCTTCCCTCTCCCTCTCCATTGGCCATTCTAGTGTTCCTCTAATTCTCCTATGCTCCCCATCCCAACCCGACTGTAAATCAGTCTCCTTTTATCAGAGGAAACATTTGGCATTTGGCTTTTGGGGATTGGCTAACTTCACTTAGCATTATATTCTCTAACTCCATCCATTTACCTGTGAATGCCATGATTTTATTCTCTCTTATTGCTGAGTAACACTCCATTGTGTGTATATACCACATTTTCTTTATCCATTCATCTACTGAAGGGCATTTGGGTTGGTTCTACAGTTTAGCTATTGTGAAATGTGCTGCTATAAACATTGATGTGGCTGTGTCCCTGTAGTATGCTGTTTTTAAGACCTTTGGGTAAAGACCAAGGAGTAGGATAGCTGGGTGATAAGGTGGATCCAATCCAAGTTTTCCAAGGTATCTCCATACTGCTTTCCATATTGGCTGCACCATTTTGCAGTCCCACCAACAATGTATGAGTGTGCCTTTTTCTCCACACCCTCTCCAACATTTATTGTTGTTTGTGTTCTTAATAGCTGCCATTCTGACTGGTGTGAGATGAAATCTTAGAGTGGTTTTGATTTGCATTTCTCTAATTGCCAAAGATGTTGAACATTTTTTCATGTATTTGTTGATTGATTGTATATCTTCTTCTGAGAAGTGTCTGTTCAGTTCCTTGGCCCATTTATTGATTGGGTTATTTATTTTTTTGGTGTTAAGATTTTTGAGTTCTTTATATATTCTAGAGATTAGTGCTCTATCTGATGTGCATGTGGTAAAAATGTGTTCCCAATTAGTAGGCTCTCTATTCACTTCACTGATTGTTTCTTTTGCTGAGAAGAAGCTTTGTAATTTAAATCTATCCCATTTATTGATTCTTGATATTAATTCTTGTGCTACAGGACTCTTATTAAGGAACTTGGGGCCTAATCCAACATGTTGGAGATTAGAGCTTACTTTTTCTTCTATTAGGTGTAGTGTCTCTGGTCTAATTCCTAGATCCTTGATCCACTTTGAGTTGAATTTTATGCATGGTGAGAGATAGAGGTTTAATTTCACTTTTTCTTGCATATGGATTTCCAGCTTTTTCTTCTTCATTTTCTTTTTCCCAGAACCATTTGTACGACCAGGAATTACTTCTTCTATCTGGTTTCTCTTCTGTAACCGCTCTGCCTACGTTCTGGCCGCTCTGATTCTTTTCTTTTTTGTCTAATATAAGATTAACTGAAATTGTATGTGCGTTAGTCTCTGTGTCCTCTATTTTCTTCTGTACCATTGGTCTGAAAGCCCAGTCTACCAGTCCTATTTTGGTGCCAATACCATGCTGTTTTTGTTACTATTGCCCTGTAGTCTGGTATAGTGATAGTAATTTAATGTCTGGTATAGTGATGCCACCTGCTTCACTCCTCTTGCTAAGGATTGCTTTAGCTATTCTGGGTCTCTTATTTTTCCAGATGAATATCATGACTGCTTTTTCTATTTCTATGAGGAATGTCATTGGGATTTTGATTGGAATTGCATTACATCTGTATAGTGCTTTTGGTAGTATGGTCATTTTGATAATATTAGTTCTGCCTATCCAAGAACAGGATAGATCTTTCCATCTTCTAAGGTCTTCCAAAATTTCTTTCTTTAGTGTTCTGTAGTTTTCATTATAGAGGTCTTGTGGATACAGACAGGTAAAGTAGAACTGAAATTTTCATTATTTGCTGATGATATGATTTTATACCTAGAAGACCCAAAAAATTCCACCAGAAAACTTCTAGAACTCATAAATGAATTCAGCAAAGTAGCAGGATACAAAATCAACACTCATAAATCTAAGGCATTTCTATATATCAGTGACAAATCCTCTGAAAGGGAAATGAGGAAAACTACCCTGTTTACAATAGCATAAAAAATAAAATAAAATACTTGGGAATCAACTTAACCAAAGACGTGAAAGACCTCTATAATCAAAATATGTCTTAATCTTCTAGACTGAGCATCAGTCTGCTATTGGAACAACAATTTATACCACTGATTTCCTCAACCAATATTATTGAATTTTCTTTCTTGTACCACTATGTTCCAATATCCTTACTCATAAAATGGGCATTACAACAAAATATCAGGTTAGGACAAAAAAAAATTGAAATAACATAAGGGAGGTTGGGAGGGGAAAGGAAGATACAATCTTCTTCTTTTTAAAGCCAAGATATTTTATAGAAAATCAATGTCTTCAGCAATTAGTATGGTCTTTCCCTCCCCACTACATTCCAATTTCTTAGAAGATATTGAGTTATCAGTGTTTTTCCAAAGTAAGAAAGAGTAGAACTTCCTCCCTCCCAGTTAACAGAAACATTCATGAAGAGTCTTCTTTTTATTCATTTATTTGTACCTACCATTAGGTTAAATCTTAGATTACCCTGTGATCAAATTCCTTGGGTTGTTTGTGGCCATAGTGTCGTAGCATCCCTGGACTTCCTACTTATTATTAGTTCTCAAATAAAATTTTGCTTCATAAATCTCTGCCTTCCTTAGTGTTTATTGTTTACTTCCTTTCAAGTAAAAAAACAGTTTTATCAGCCTTTCTGAAAAGGTCATGCTTCATTCTTTGAACAGACCCAGTGCTCTAAATTTAAACATCTTAGCATAGGTTCTGGAAGAGGAAAGACAGACTCTGCTGGAGCACTGGCTCACATGGGATCACAACTCTGAGTCCAAAAACAATCCACATTACGATTCTGTTTAAAATGAACTTTCATCACAGAGAGTGAAGTCACTGAGACAAGAAAAACTACATCTGTCACTGCCATGAACAGTGGTTGAACAAGTAGCAGGGTGACTAAGTCAGCTCCAATCTAAAACTCCTTTGATTTCTCATAGCAGTTTAAGGAATGCTTTCCCATTTCTCTTACAATGTTGCAGTCTCACCAGGATTTGTGGTTAGGAAGGAGGGTAAAAATTTCATGATGTGTGGGGAGGAATGACTAAATAATGGAAGCACACATAAAAACAGCACCTCAAAAGACACAAACACACAGACAAATCTTTCTGGAGAAATACCAGGCTATCTCTGCAGATCTCTAAGGGGAGACTCACCAGAAGGGTAAAAGGCACCAGGCTCTACTGGTTACATAGATTTCTCCCTCTTATCCACAGTTTCCATCTCTGTAGGAAATATAACAGAGGATAAGACTGGGAAGGTGGCTGTTCCTTGCCTCTTTCATCAGGATTGTTTCTGGGAATATAGGCAAGGAATCATTCCATTTTGTGGAAGTCAAAAAAATAAATAAATAAAAAGTTGGTCCAGGCTCAAGTGTGTCTCGCATTGTTTAAGAAATTTAAGGTAATTCAAAGAAGGCTTAGCCTCTTCCCTCAAATAGCTTATCATCCAACAAAAAGATAAGGATAAGACACATTTGAAACAGGAGTAAACAAATAAGGTCATATGGAATCTAGTTCAAAATCATCGCTGTTAATCGCATTCCATTTAGCTTTTTTTTCCTCACACCTTCCTTTTCTCATATGTTTCTATAAAGGTTGAAATTCTCTGCACTCCTCTTTCTGTTTAAATGGATGGTATTTGAGGAGAGGGGGCCAGTCCTCACACTTGCTTTTGCCCTAGGTCCTGTTTATAACATTGGCATTGTTGTATCATATTACAACTATTATTTTTTTAAGGTGCTTAAGAAAAATAAGAGATTAATAGAGATGAGGTGGTCAAAAACTTATGGTTTAAAAATATCTTGATGTTAGAAAATGCTAGAATTTGGCACAAAGGAACCTCTAACATGCGCTTTATAAATGGATGAATGAATGAATGGTTTGAAGATAGAAATAAAGTATTCCGAGAGAAAAAAAAAATCAGCAGAGAAAGGCATAAGAATGGCATATTAATGGATTTAAGAGAGTTTAGGCAAAGTAGAACTGAAGTTGGGTATCATGAAAAAGAAGTAGTAAGGATCAAAAAGGGATGAGAAAAAATTCTGGGCCTGGAAAACTCAGAATGGAAACTTAGATTTGATGTCCTAGAAAATAAGAGTCTTTGAGGGTTTGGGGGACCAGGGAGCTGTGGAATGAGAGTGTCTGAGAAGGATGAATAGCATGAAGGATGGCTTAGGAGGGAGAGGGTGGGCTCACCTCGTCCAGTTGCCCATGTCAGCCAACCAGGTGTGAAGTGATGGCGGGAAGGGGAGTGGTGGAGAGGAAGGGATGAGGATAAGAGGCATTTCAAAGGAATACTCAGGAGGATTTAATAAACACTTTTCAGTAGATCAAAATCTCCAGGCTTACTGAGGCTACAACAG
This sequence comes from Tamias sibiricus, assembly GCA_025594165.1. Taxonomy (NCBI): domain Eukaryota; kingdom Metazoa; phylum Chordata; class Mammalia; order Rodentia; family Sciuridae; genus Tamias; species Tamias sibiricus. The sequence goes on from CM046659.1 coordinate 55,041,176, forward strand.
AAGAGATAAGAAAATGACTAACACTTGTAGAAGGAGCAAAAGATAGAAGGCCTAGGAAATAGAAGCCAGGCCTGGAAGTCAGCACCCCCTGACCTTGCCCAAGGCACTTGTTAATTCATTCCTTAAAATCAAGAGTTTGCTTCACCATTTTAGAAACATGCTAGCCTCTTGCATTCTGCCATTGTCCAAGAATTTAAGATGCAAAGAGAAAGAAGCCCTGGTTCTTGTCAATAGCGGCCTTTCTGGAACTTCTTGGAACCTGCCACTTCTGAAGTTAGGCTTCTTCTGACTTCACCCAACTCTCCTAATCTGGTTTTGCCTCCTGTGAGACTAAGAAAACACTAAGACAGGCAACAAGGAATGCTTCACCTACTGGAAGAGTTGTGTCCTTGAAGAACATTAGCAAGTTCTGAACAACAGGTCTCAGTTTTTTATTTCAACATTTAAAATAGTCAATGCCGTATGCAAAATGAGTGAACTCAGTTGTAGAAACATATCTTAGTGTATATACAAAAGAAAGCACACTGCACGGGAGGCTGAGGCAGGAAGATCATGAGTTCAAAGCCAGTCTCAGTAACTTCGCAAAGCCCTAAGCAACTTGGGGAAACCTTGTCTCTAATAAAATACAAAAAAGGGTCTGGGGATGTGGCTCAGTGGTTCAATCCCTGGTACCAAAAAAAAAAAAAAAAAAAAATGTAGAATAAAACTAAATTAAAATAGAAGGTGGAACTACAAAATGTTCATTTACTCTTTGTTTTTACATTTTGTCTTTGTGAGATTCCTTTTAGGTGGAGATGCTGCATTTGCTGTAGATTCTGCCTCTGAAGTTCCCATTAATGCTTCAAGTATTCCTATATCTGTTTAGGAGGAAAGAAAGACTTCCACGGGGAGATAAAACTCAGACAGCGTATAGTGTAAATGATGTCACAGAGCAATGTGTGTGATAAAATTCATGATAAAACACTATCTACATGGATAAAGCTAAAAATCCAGAATGGGCACTTTGCCAATGTATATATATAGACATCAAGAATCTGTTTACATGGTCTAAATCTGTAAAGGAACACTGTTTTTAGGGACACATTAATGTATGAGAAATCCTGAAGATTTCCATCTGAAAGGGAAAGAAAGGCTGGAGTCTGGGTAGGAAGGAAATATGATAGGGGTGTACATGAGGGCTTCAGTCGTGTTTGAAATGCTGATTTCATTAACTAAATACTCTACATAGCTGCTCATTACATAATTCCTTATACCCCTTTGCAGCTTTGAAATATTTCACAATATATTTTATCTAAATCTTCAGTTGTTCCCTGAGAAAAGTGGGGAAGCCCCCATGGTATTGGACCTTTCTCAACATAGAAATAGACTTGCTGCCCCCTCCTCAGTGTAGAAGTGATTCACATCCATGGTCAGCAGATAAAAAGGAAATAGAAGACCCCAGCCTAAATTATTCATCTACTAAATGGACAAATAACTTTCATTTGCTTCTCAGTAGTAAATTTGGTAAATTCTTTTTGCTGCACAAAGGTTCAATTCCAGGGGGTGGGGGGGGGGTTGTCATTTCTTCACATTCTTGTGCAAGCGAAAGGACTTCCTCCGGTTACAATGCTCCAGAAGCAAATATGTGAGAGTCCCCAGAAATGCTCAAAAGCCTGAGCCCCACTGGCCCACAGAAAGGGGATTAGTAAAGCACCATTAACCCCACAATGAAAACACATCAGTTTAGGACTTTCTTTCATCCTAAACCCAGTTTATAAACACAGCCTTATCACAAGGAGAATGTTTATCTTCCGTGTAATAAGTAGATTCCCCCAAAGCAACAGTAGCTAATGAAATTAAATATGATGTTGAAAAAATATATTTTCTCCATCCAGCAAAAATGACATAGATGACTGTTAGGCCAACATGTTTGAGCATTTTCTCTGATTAATTTTAAAGTTTTATTAATAAGTCTACAAAGGCCAAAGGTTTGAATCTAAGAGTCTCCTACCTTTTCAATTATTGAAGCCAAATTTCTAAAGCAAGTCAGCACGTAGAGCTTTTATGGATTTGCAGCCCGCAGTTAAGTAAGACACATTCTAGTAATTTATGATCTTTTATCTGGGAAGAGGTTGATGACAAAGGAAACTCAATTACAACTTCCTTCTCCTCCCACTTCTAGCTTCCTTCTCCTCTTCCTTCTAGCAAGAGGTCCTTGAGCTTCTCTGTTTGTTTCCATTTCTATGTAAACTTCCAGGGGATAATTTAACTAGACATTAACTAACCATGGCTTTACTAAAAAACTTGCCTTAAGGGTTAATAATATGTTTCTAGCCATGTCATTTTTTCACTGGAGGGTCACATTTTTTATGCATAATCACCAATGAAATGATGAAACAAACGCAGAAGCTATGCACACTGTCTATCCCAAGATATAAATTTAAATGTGTCTTAGTCCTCAAACACCAGTGCATATCCATCTGTACAGCACATGCCATCTAAAATTACTAACAATGCAAGGATCCTGGCTAAAGAAACTGGAAAGCCAAATGTAATTTACCACCTGTTCTCTTCTCCAAGTATGTGGATATGAGGCAGTGGGAAAACCATAACTAAAAGAAATGCATAGTATTTTCTAAACCAAAACACAAGCTACATGGTCTCTGAACAATTGTAGTCAGACCAAGAGGGGACAGAATATTTGAAATGAGGGCTCTCCTGGAATGGTTGGAATATATGGTTTCCAATCTCTCACTTTCCTGATTTCTCATCTACTCATAGGTAGCTAAGGGTAGAAGCAGGGAGATCTGAATGTTCACTTTAGGACTTGGATGTGGAGAAGTGTTGCTTTTTTACTTTCTGTAACAACTTTTCTCTCATTAGGACAGAAACTTACCCTATTCCATCCTGGTATATTAAGAATTTTAGCAAATCTGACCTTAAGAATTTTAGCAAATCTGAGTAATATGATCTCCTTCACTGTCTACCTCCTATCTCTTCCTTTGCTCCTGGGAGGTGAGCTAATTTCCTGGAAGGCTTTCACTGTGTCCAGGCATTGAGAAAAGGACATTTAGCACCAACTGGCCCTGGTTTAGGTGTCTCTACTTGCTTGGTTTCTGGCATCAGCTTCTCTCCTTGGCATCTACAGAGTGGATTCAAGCTGATTTTCAGAGTAGCAGGCTGGAGTCCACAGGCCTTCCTATTACCTCTTATCTTTTTGTTTGTTTGCTTGTTTTTTGGTACCGGGGACTTGAACTCAGGGGCACTCGACCACTGGGCCACATCCCCAGCCCTTTTTTGTATTTTATTAGAGACAGGGTCTCACTGAGTTGTTAAGTGCCTCACCACTGCTGAGGCTGGCTTTGAACTCGCGATCCTCCTGCCTCAGCCTCCCAAAGTGCTGGGATTACAGGCGTGTGCCACCATGCCCGGCTCATCTTATCTTTTTTGATGCTATGGGATCCTGATCCAGATCCACTCTGATCCATTAGTTCTCTTACCTCTTCTGTGTTCCCATCCTCCTTCTGAGCTTGGGAATTCTGGGAATTCTCAGCTACTTTTTCTGTACCACTGTATAGTGTACCAGGGCCTGGGAGACTACCCAGACCTGCCTCCAGTATGTTTCCCTACAACTGTTTTACTGCTCCAGTCTCAAGTTGGATGCCTTTGCGTGGCTTGCAGCCTGCATATGTCCTAACATTCTCAGATTCCTTCTGAACCTATCTGGGGCATTTGATTTATGAAAGGAAGGAAGGGAATTAGACAATAGCTTAAGGACAATAGTCAAGTTTGTAAAAGGATTTTCCAGAACAGAGGATAATGGAGAAGGTTTTATGCACTCACTTATTTATTTATTCATGCATTTAAAAATATTGCGTATTAAATACTGTGTTGATTACATAAATATAAGCAAGGCATGGTCCATGGTTTTAAGGAATCATCAGTTGATAAAGAGTATTTAATAGACTCTTTAGTATTTACAGGGCATATCAGAGACAATTTTGAAAGTATGAATAGATATCTGTACAGAAAGGCAAGTTCACATGGGGATTTAGAAAAGTTTTCTTAGAAATTCTGATGCTGTCTTGAAGGATGATTAGGCTATCATCAACAGTTGAAAGACAGTGGGAACAATGAGAATAAAAACATGGTAGCATGAAACAGCATTGGAGAAGAACAAGTGCAGTATGATATAGAATAGTTGGAGCAAAGAATGAGAGGTGAGGAACAGTTAGAAGCAAAAAGGTAGAATACGAATCATGAAATGAAGAAGTTGGGACTTTATCCTGCAAGAATTGGGGAGCTACTGAATCTTGGAATCAAGGCAAAGACATAATTACACTTACATGAAGAAAGTTTATACTTGCCAATAATGTAGGGAAGGGACTTGAAGAGGTGAAGATTGGAGGTAGGGCAGCCAACAGAAAATGAAGAGGCTGTGAATTAAGAGAGCAACAGTGAGAAAAAAGGAGGAGATAGCTAGGAGAAATAATTAGCAGAAAACTGAGACACTTGATGACTGGCTAATGTTGGGAATTAAGAAAAGGAAAAATTTGGTGGTAACCAAAATTTTGGTTGTAGGTTAATGGTGAGATTTGTTGAAAAAAAAAAAAGTATGAGATAAGGAAGAGATTTTTTATAAGGCAGGTTGTTTAGTTAAGTTTTTAACATACTAAGTTCAAATAGATTTAGGCTGTCCAGATGGAGTTATTCGATAGCTAGTTGAATAGGTGAGAATCTCAGAGTCCAGATTTGAAATGAATGTATAGACTTGGAAGTCAGAGCATACAGATTGTACTAAGGTCTGTGGTAGTTTTTTGCATTCTTGTCTGTCTTTTTGTTACTACCAATAATTTGGTTGGGCCTGAGATTCTTTTTTTTTTTTTTTTTTTTTTTTGGTACCAGGGATTGAACCAAGGGGCACTCGACCACTGGGCCACATCCCCAGCCCTTTTTTGTATTTTATTAGAGACAGGGTCTCACTGAGTTGCTAAGTGCCTCTCCATTGTTGAGGCTGGCTTTGAACTCAGGATCCTCCTGCCTCAGCCTCCCAAGTGCTGGGATTACAGGCGTGTGCCACCGTGCCCGGCTGGCCTGAGATTCTTTATGGCAATTTTCTTAAAGTATTACATTCATATTTTAATATGCAAGCTTATTGATGAGGTATTTAATTCCCATTTTAATCTTATTCCTCCTTAGGCAATTTGATTTTCCCTTAGTTCCTGGAAAACCTAAAAAATGGAAAAGTGAAGAACAAAGATAGAAAGTTGGTAATATCATCATCTGAGCATAAGCTGCCTGTCATGGCCAGCCACAAACCGCCGCGGGAGAAAAACTCGGAGGCAGAGTAAAGCTATTACTACTTTTACTTCTACTTTCTTAGAGAGAGCTTAGAGAGGGAAAGAAAGATTTTTACTACTTTTACTTCTACTTTCTTTCTTCTTTCTTCCTCGGGAGCCTCGGCCTAACTCTGACCAGCCATTACTTCTTCTATCTGGTTTCTCTTCTGTAACCGCTCTGCCTACGTTCTGGCCGCTCTGATTCTCCGACCCGAACTCTTCTTCTGACCGACCGAGTGACTGCATGACTGACTTAATGAATTCTCCGTTCTCCTAACTCGGACCGCTTTCACCCGGTTATATACCTTTTGCGGGTGCCTCAAGTGCATTTACAGGTGCATCACATACATATCAGGTGGAACTTATGGCTTCCAGCCAGCTGCAATAACCCTTCCTAATTGGGGCTCCTTCATCTGAGAAGTTAAGGAGAAGAAATGAAACTCATAAAACAGTTGGAGGAAAAAATGTCAAAGAACCAGGAAAGTATCAAATACTTGAAGAAAGAATGAAAGATTTTCTAGAAAGGAATGATTAATATCAAATTCCAGAAAGATCAAGTAGAATCACCCTGGAATGGACCAGTGGAAGTTGGCCATCTGTAGGGCATAAGTGAGTTTCACCAGTTGAAAACTGAATAGGGGACTTCCCCTTCAGAATGGAAGACAGCACACACATCTATTTCCTTCCCTTCCTAATGAGATGACTGGAGGGATTATGATGGGGACTAACTCCATAACAGTCCTGAGAATAGGGAGGAGAGGTCATCAGTGTACCAAATATTTGAGAAATTTCTGGAAAGCTGAATGTAAACAGGCTTTATACTTTGAGACTAATCAGAGCTAAATGAGCTCAAAACCAGAATACCCACAGAAAGCTGAAGGAAGCTGCTCTTCCTGTGGGACCTGGAAAGACTCTTGAGATTAGATCAAAGACAACTGCCAGTCAAATCCAGAAAGAGTTATGGAAGATATCAGTCATGTATATGGGCAAACATGTGGAACTGTGTACAGGAATAGCTTCTGAGGTGCTGGGCCCAGGAAGGTAGAATAAGAATTCTCTAATGGGCCAAATTTATAGATATGAAAATTTCGATCAGAGACACAATGTGCTAGTTAGAGCAATTTGCTATGATTGAAGAATTGAAACCATGTAGCCTAAGTACATAGTGTTTATAAAGTCTATAGTGGTATACAATAATGCCTCAGCCCTATGTATTTACACACCATTCATTCACCAACTCATCCAAAACAACTTCTAGTCCTGCAAGCTCCATTCATAAGTGCCCTATATAGTTGTATCATTTTGTAACTTTTATGCCATATTTTTACAGTACCAATTCTATGTTTAGATGCACAAATACCATTGTGTTACAGTTGCCTACAGTATTTACTACAGTAACATGCTGTAGAGGTTTATAGTCTAGAAGGAGCAGGACATACCATATAGCCAATAAATAGTAGGAATGTGATCTGTTTGTGTATCTACACTTTATGATGTTTGCACAGTGATGAAATTGCCTAACAACATATTTCTTAGAACATAGACTCATCACTGAGCAACACATACCATATTTGCAGCAGTCTCCCCTGTCCCCAAGTTCCTCAGAGGTGATGCAGATGATTCTGAATGGATATCCGTATATACAACAGATTGCATTACAGGAAAGGAATTTTGAGCTGAGAAAAACTAAAGATTTGATAATGAGCAAAAAGTATGCCTGTTCTTTGACTCTGAAGGGATTCAATCTCTATTTTCCAAACCTATTTGCTATGCAAACAGAAAATACAATATGAAATAGGATAGGCAATGACTCATTCACAAGATGTGAAGAAATGTGGGCGAATTCTTGGGGAATTATCACTCAACAATATATAACTATAATTTCTACACCATCTTAGCTTCTCGTAAAATTTTCCATTAACTTCTCATTTGTTGATGGCTCTGATTAACCTGAATGACAAGGCTGGGACCAAATCCATTCAGTTTGTTTCATTCAGCATTTCATTTAGGCTACTATCAACAGAACCCCAAGCAACAGGATGAAAATAACCTGCAGCATTGATCTCAACCATGCCCTCTAGGATCCGGGACGAAACCAGCTTAAAAAGAAAAAAGTCTCATAAACCACCAGAGACTACCTTAAAGTCAGGTATCTGTTCCCTTATTTTCTGTGTTGACTTTCCCACTAGACCTTAGAAATTAATCTGGGCACAACTGGATACATTACCAATTACAGACTCTGTATTGGACACAAACAAAAAATTAGGGTAATTCTATCATCCATAACAACTCTGGCCTATAAGTTGAGGCCTCCCTAAGTACCTGCTACAGTCTTCTACAAGTTCTATCATTGATGGCTTCACATAAAGTCAAAGACAAATTTTTGTGTTAACTCTTACAATTAAATGGTTCCTATTGTAGGGGTAACTGTGCACAAAGTGATTCAATTATCTCTTTGCGAAGCTCCCTGATTAGCTAAAGATAGCCTCATTTAGCAGAGATCTTTATAGTCATATAAGGGCTGCATGATCTACTGACAGGTTTCCTTAAATATTTGAAATTCTTTTAAATTACCCCTAAGATAGATGCAATTCATGGTGTTTGGGGGAAGAAGGCAAAATATTACGTAACTTCTAAACAAGAAGCACAGTGCCAGGAACACATAATGTATCCCTAGGCCTATATAAATGTCTAAAATTGCCTACAGTTTGGGGGAACTTTTGCCATGTGGGATGTGGATCAATGTAGGGTACAGGTTGACTGCTTCCCATATGACTTCCAAGTTGGCTGACATTCCTTAGTTTAGCTCTCATAATTGAGCCCAGTTCTTTATTTTGGAGGGACTGTGTTAGGAGAAGTTAAGTCCAACCTGTCCTGTGTATTCATTTACATCAGCAGCCAGAGATGCTTCATTCATCCACCCCAGGAGTAATGGCTATTTGAATGGCGGTGAGGAAGGCCTCCAGATACATCAACAGTAGATTTGTGTGGGAAATGCAGGAGCATTTTTCCTGGAGTGATTCTACCAGATAGAGTTCAGTAACATTTCTTCATCTCCTATGCTACAAGGGTCTGAGGTATTTCTTCCCCAGATATAACGGTGGTTGTCCTCCTGTCACTGACAAAAGTTGGAGTGTCTCTTTTCAGTAACTCCAACACCTTCTTTTCCCAATCATTACCACAGAGACCATTTACCAAAACTGACCACTCTGGACCATAAAATAAGCCTTAACATATTTTGAAAGATTTAAATCAACAGACTATATTCTTTGATTATATTGGAATTAGGTAATAAATTAGTAACAACAGAAAAACTGTAATTTAATTTATAAATCAATAACAAGTGTTTGAAAATTGAACAGTCTCTTTACAAATAATCTATAGATAAAAGATTTTTTAGTAGAAATTAGAAAATATTTTGGATTAAATGATAATGAAAGTATAGCATACCTATACTTGTCAAAGTATCATGACAACCAAATAAAGTTTGCAATCCTCATATTGGCTCATTCAACAGGTACTAAAAAGATTAAACAGATAATATTATGTCATAAACAATTATATGACAATCGGTTGGAAAATTCTGAACAAACACAACTTCCTAGAAAAAGTTAGCAAAACAAACACAAACAGAATTTTTAAAGTGTGAATAATTCTGTATGAATTGGAGAAATAGAATCTATAAGTTAAACATTTTTTTCTGACAGAAAATTACAGGCCCAGATGTCATCCCTAGTGAATTCTAACATTTAGGGAAGAAATAACATCAGCCTCCAAAAATTAATTTAATGGATGATTACAACATCTCTAAATAAGCAAGACCATCAGGGTCTCAGAACTTGCAAGTATTGAGGTGTGACTCAGTTCTCTGATTTTATAAAAGCTGCCAAAGCAAAAAAAAAAAAAAAAATGGAATGAGAGTAGTAGATTAAGGAAATCATAAAACTAACTACAGCTATGCAACCAGCTGCAGATATATAGACTACAATAGCTACCTGTTTTCTTTTTCTTTTTCTTTTTTTTTAATTTTTTTAGTTGTAGGTGGACACTATACCTTTATTTTATTTATGTGGTGCTGAGGATCAAACCCAGGGCCTCACACATGCAAGAAGAGTGCTCCACCACTGAGCCATAGCCCCAGCCCCCAGCTACCTGTTTTCTATTTTTTCCTTGTTACATTTTCCTTGTTCTATTTTCAAAATAATTTTTCTTGTTGCCTCTTTTCTCCTTCTTATTTTATATAGAGTCAATTGGTTGCAGTTAACCTGGTGATTGACAGGTTACAGAATGTACATACAGAATCATGGCATAACAGCAGAAGGAAATAAAATGGTCTGGAAATAAATTTAGACTTGGTGCTGAACACAGTAGCTGAGGAATCATGGTGAAGGACAGGAAAGTAAGAAGTCAATTCTAATTGGGCACGGTGGAGCACACCTGTAATCCCAGCGGCTTAGGAGGATGAAGCAGGAAGATCGTGAGTTCAAAGCCAGCCTCTGCAAAAGTGAGGTGCTAAGCAATTCTAAATAAAATACAAAATAGGGCTGAGGATGTGTCTCAGTTGTCGAGTGTTCCTGAATTCAATGCCTGGTACCAAAAAAAAAAAAAAAAAAAAAAAAAAAAAGTTAATTCTCACTCAAACACTAGACTTCTTACTGTTGGGCTTAGGTTTTTCCAATTCTGTAAAGTATCCAGAGTGCTTATAGGTCAGCCTCTGCCAAGGACTTATTGGAGCAGATGGAAGTGAATAGTCCAAAATAGTGACTTATGCTAACTAACATGGTCATCAATGGTATAGGGAAGGGTATTTTAAAATAAGAGTTGCAGGTGGTATACACAGTTACAAGAGAATGGAGCACAGGGGGAGCTCCCTGAGGTCACTGAGGATCACGCCCAAGGCAACATGTCTGACTAATTCCTTCTGAACAAAGCATAGCTCAGCACTATTCCTGGATCTGAGCCTACTAAATATGTTAGGTTTTGATAGTGATCAAGATTACACATCAACATATAATTGAGTGAACAAATGGATTAACATCATACTATAAGTATGAGCCCAAAAATGTGTTTGAAAACAGCTGCAATGAGAAGTCCTGGAACACAGCCCTAACAGACCAACATATTCTGGCCCCCAGGACAGAGTCGGCTGTTTGATGAACTTCATAAAAGTGTTGTGTTTTCTGATATTGCTGCTCCAAAAAGCTCAAATCCCTCAAGAGCAGAGAAGCTAACGAATGAGATTCGAAGCAAGCCCTCACTAAATCAATAGGGAAGTCCAAGTGTAAGAACAATGGGCCAATTACCAACTCAGAGACATGGGTGTTTCCCCACAAGCAGCCTGAAGTTTCATTATTTTCTTGGCTGAGCTCAGAAAATGGTACTTCTGGTCACCTGTCATAAGCAGGAGATTTGTATCTTGACAAGAGAAGATTTTCATGTACTTGGAAAATCCCCATCTTGTTACAAAATACTATGAAATAACAAGAGATAGCACATTTTCTTTCTTCCCAAGAAGCTAAAGTAGTGTTTTTACATACATCTTATTTAATCTTAAAACAACCCCTTGGAGCTATGGGGAAGGAGAGGATTAAATAACTTTGGCATATGGAAAACTCAAGATTTTAAAAAACTAAATGGCAGAAATATTGGAATAGAAAGCAGTGCCTCCAGCAGCCAATCTGGACTTTTCTTAAGTCTTTGTTTCTTGAGGTGACTTCCTGGATCCACTTCCATCCAAGGAAAACTCATTTCACAATCTAATCTTCAAACTCCTCTGGGTGTCCTTTTAGTCTGTTCAGGCTGCTACAGCAAAAATACCATACACTGGGTGGCTTATACATCACGGCAATTTCTTAGAGATCTAGAGCCTGGGAAGTCCAAAATCAAGGGCTTAACACATTCCGTGTCTGGGAGTCTCCCTCTTCTTCATAGACAGTGCCTTTGTGCTGTATGCTTACATGGTAGAGGAGGCAAACCAGCTCCCTCGGGCCTCTTCCACAAGGGTACAATCCCATGCATGAGGGTTTTGCCCTCATCTTCTAATAACCTCCCAACAGTCTCACCTCTTAACACCATCACCTTGGGAATTAGGCTTCAATGAATGAAGTTGGAAAAGAAAAACTATACAGATCATAGGAGATGGATAAAAGCAATTTGGAGAGTCACCCACAGCTCAGTGAGAAGATCTGATGTATCTAAAGGGTTAACCTGTCACCCGTGACAAGACTGGTTTTTGGAATGGGCGTATGACCAAAGAGAGATTTTTCTGGAAGCTTCTGAGGAAGTGCTTACTGACTCTTAAGACAGAGCGATAGGAAAGCAGACACTCCCCCACTGAATTGCTACTGGCAGCCGTCCCGCAGCCCCAGGAGGTACTGCCTTAGGATTGAACTGACACTGTGGACAGCAGTGCGGAAGATGAAAAGACACTAAGTCCTCGATGACATGGCTGAATTTCTGGATCTAGTAAAGCTGAAGCCCAGCCCTACTTCATGTTTTTCTCTTGTACGTAAACTAAAGGGAAACCTTATTTTATAAGCCAGTTTGAGTTGGTTTTCCCATTGCTTATAGCTAAAACCATTCTGAAGTAGAAACATTCAGGAAAAAAAAAAAAAAAAAAAAAAAACTATGCTCACATGCCAAAAGAGCCTACCTCTCCAGTTCAGATCTCCCCTTCCAGCCTTCACACTACCCAACCAGGACCTGGTATTTCTAATTCCAACAGCCCAGGATGCATACATTTCATTCCTAGAGTGAGCCTCTCCACAGCCCTCTTTTGCCCACACCACATCCAGCTTTTGATGATCCTCATCCTCATTAGAAAACCCTCTACGCTAAGGTTGGCCCAAGGTCTCACTGGGGACAGAGGACCTATATGTTGTTTTTGTTTTTGTTTTATTGCTATGAGCCTCTAGTTGTACCTCAAGTCTTGCTCTTGATACTTGTTCTTAGAAGAAAGGAAAAGAAGATTGTACTGTCTACTCCATTGTCACCTTCCAGTCCCAGAGTGATTTTTCATTCTCTGTAAGCTTTCCAGTCTCCTGTGGAAACAGACCTACTCCCTCAGGTGCCCTGGATCCAGCTGTTCCGGACTGGATGGCCTCTCCAAACCAACCTGAAAGGAGCAGTAGGTATCCAGAGCTGAGCTTGCGAAGGCAGCTTCTCAACTGGGAATGAGGGATCCAAGTGACAGAAACTGCCTGCTGAGTCTGGGGTGCCTATGTGTTGACAGAGCTCCACAGGAACCCAGGTCAGGGAAGTGGGGCAGAGCAGAAGGGCCTTTGGTAATGTCACAGAACCCATTCAGGAACTGGGTTGAGGATGGAAGTTAGGTGTTTTCATCACGGGAGTGAAGGAACAGGAACATTGGCTGTGAATGTAGGTAGACGGGGATCGACTAGCTTTGTTACCTTTGGCAAAATTCTCACCTTCTTTCTCCTGTAGAATGGGGCCAATGATCACTACCTCTTGGGATTATGTTAAATTAAAAAAAAATTTATAAATAATAATTGGATGTATTCATGGAGCACAGTGATTAAGTCATGCTAATTAAGATATTGATGGCCTCACCTACTTATTTTATTGAGGGTCTTCAAGTTGACTCTTCCAGCAATTTGGAAATAAATATATATGCTGTTCTGAAGGCAACAAAGACTAAACACCAAAGTTACACTTTCTTCATTGGAGGCCCTCTTTAGGATCCTGTGCCCTCTTCTTTATGTGAAATTGACAACCACTCAGGGGAGTGCCAGACTTGGTGTTGGGATACTATACGATTTGAAGTCACGTGCCCCAAAGGAAAAAGCACTGGTGAGGAATCTGGCAATCAGATTCAAGACTCAGCTCTGTGAACTGTGTTGCTGGGCTTCTCACTTACCTTCTCTGCTCAGCTCCACTGTAAAGGACGGTATCGAATCAAATCATCTCTAAGTCCTCTCTGGGACCCACTTCTAAGGGAACTCTCGGGGTTTCAGAAAAGAAGGTGACAACTCTGGGCATGCCCGGCAAGGGTCACAGCTGGATGTGATTTCATCTGCACACAGCAACTCTCCTGGCCCCTCTGAGCACCCCCTGAGTCTTCTCCATCCTTGGTCACTGGTCCTGCAGAAGTTGACACTCTCACCCAAACCCTTCTCTCTCCTCTCCCTCAAGAGGAAGGTGCCTCGGCCACCCCTATAAAATGGACCAAGTGTTGTTTTCAACTATGTACTTCCACAATTCTTTAAGGACTGGGTACTGACCTTACTAATTATTAATTGTTTCTTCTCTTTCATTCTGTCAGTTCCAAATTAGGGGATCTTGTTAGTATTTTCTGCCTGGGAATTCTACAGCAGAATTTAACCAACCCAGTAACAGCCCCTCAGAATATGTCCTGTGACTTTCTCCTCTTGCCTGACCTTCACTGTCTTCATGGAAATGGCCCCTCCGTGTCTGTGTCCACGTAGATGCAAATGCCCTTCTCAGTTTCACCTTTAGCTATTCAAATGATTTCCAGATAACCATGGTGTCATGGGCTGTCTCTTCACAGAAAGTTGTCTTTTTTTACTGCTGCCCAGAGTGAGATCCTGTTTTTCCCACTTCTTTTCCAATTGACTCCAAAGCTGGGTTCTTTCCATCAGAACTGCAGGCTTGGAAGTGGAGTGAGCACAAGGAGCTCAGGCTGTGTGTGTTGAGAAATCCCAGGTGAAATGTGCTGAAAGTGCAGATTTCTGACCTCAGGCATGATGCCAGAAAGAAGTTTTAATGTCCAAATGTTTTATGCTTGAAAGATAGGCCCTTGTGGTTGTTGGTTTAAACCTGCATAGGACACAGGAAGTAATCTGATAGCCCATGCACTGCAACCCATAAAGTAATGCAAAATCACTCCGATTGAGGCCAAGAACTGTGCTGAAGATTTGATGCTCTCTAGAGATTATTGCTCAAAATAGGTGAGCAGTGTAACGAGTCGTTCCCCCAATCCTACATTCAGCATAGTACACATATGAAAGGAAAATCTAAGAACTTCGGTATTAAAATAAGCAAAGAATTTAAATATTAACATAACGAAAAGTTAAGAACTAAGACTGGGAGTGGTGGTGCACACCTGTGGCCCCAGCGACTCAGGAGGCTGAGGCAGGAGGATTGCAACTTTAAGGTCAGCCTGATCAACACACACTGTCTCACAAAGCACCTCTGGATTCAATCCCCCAGTACAAAAAAATTTTTTTTTAAATAGGATTATTCTATTACACAAACATTTCCTGGCATTATTTACTTTTCAAAATTTTCCAAACCCTCAAATTAAAAAGGTGGATATGATTCTCTTATCCTTGTTAACTGCAAAGGGAAAAAAATAGATTTCTGCTCCTGTGACATCTTCTTATTTTCTGATCTTCACCATGACACAATGTGGCATTCACAATCTTCTTTTTATGATACATTTCAATTCTAAATGCTGAGAAGGTGACTCAAACACAGTAAGAGACTCTCTGAAAATATTATTTAATTCAACACATATTTACTGAAAATCTCTACAGAGGATACCAAGATAAGTAAGACAGTATTTCTCCTCTCAGGCCTACAGGGTTAAAAGACACATACCTAGGCAAATGACTACATTAAAACATAGAAAGAAACAATGTAGAGTCATGTAGGAGGGAATTTTGAATGCCCACCTGAGCATGTGGCAGAGTCTTATGGAGGGAGAGCCATCTGCTGAGCCCTGATTCATAAGGAACACTCCTGCACTTAGAGGTGATGGGAGAATCGTCACATGGGGAGGACACCTGAGCCCTGGTTAAAGAAGGGAAATGTAGACACATGTAAAAGACAAAACATGATCTGTACACTGTGTCTGGGGAACAGGCTTTAATAGACTTAAAGGCCAGGTTAAGAAGTTGGCAATTTTTCCAACCCAGCTGGTCACTCAGTACTGTGTAAGGGAATCATCCACCAAGATTGTGTTAAGTAACCCCAGAAAATACAGTCTCAGGTTGCACATAATAAAAGCAATTCCATGGAAGCCGGGTACAGTGGCACACTCCTATAATCACAGCACTTGGGAGGCTGAGGCAGGAGGATCGCGAGTTCAAAGCCAGCCTTAGCAATGGCGAGGTGCTAAGCAATTCAGTGAGACCCTGTCTCTAAATAAAATAAAAAATAGGGCTGGGGATGTGGCTCAGTGGTTGAGTGCCCCTGAGTTCAATCCCCGGTACCTTCCCTGCCACCAAAAAAAAAAAAAAAAAAAAAAAAAAAAAAAAAAAAGAACGAAAGGAAAACCCTCCATGGAAAACAACATCCCCTGCAAATCAGCATCAGCCCTTCAGAGAACCTGCCCTTAAACATTCAAGTTAGGCTCTGATTGGAAGCCATTCTTTTTTCTTTTGCAAGGCTGACTTTGTTAGTTGTATCTCTTCCAAGGAGAAGTTATGCAGGCCCCTGTGCTTTCCATCCAGCTGCTCTGAAGGTTAACAACCTACACCATTGAAATGCCTCCGGAGGTCCTTCTGGGGATTTCATGTAGTCCCATAATGCTACACTTTAAATCCTACCATCCCAAACATATTCTTTATATTTGATGAAAATATTTCCATTTATTTTCACATGATGCAGGAAGACTCAAACAACAAAAACTTATTTTTATTTCTCTAGGTGTGTGAAAAGATCCAGCAAGATCAGTGGCATACTCTGAAAGGCGCTCGCCAGAGGCAGTGGGGTTTATGGATAATAGGATGGGTCCGGGCTGTTAGAAGGATTTTACAATGCTCCAGGCAAGAGGTAACAAGAGCCTGAATTAAAGCAGGAAGACTTGAAAGAAGGGGAAGATATGGGAGGCGTTTGGGAGACAGGATCAAAAGGGTTTGGCAACTGATTGAAGGTGCAGAGAGAGAAGGGTGGAATGCTGATGTAGCTTCCTAAAGGTGTGTGGCCGAGTTCCTGAAGATGATAATACCACTTCTCTGGGAAGGCAAACCCAGGACAAGCAGAAATTCTGTAAAGGGATAGCTTATTTTTTAAAAAAAATCAATATTATTGACTTCCACTTGCTGGATTAGTTATAATTAGGGTAACCCTATAATGTTATCATTCAAACTGGGTCACCACTGAGAAAGAAAAGTGCATGTTTTCCCAATTATACCCAGGACAAACAGGTCTAAACCAAAATTGTCCCGAGTGGGTCCAGATGCTTAGCCTCTTTATAATACTGTTCAGTCTCCACTCATTTGGGGGTTAGTGTTAATGAAGCCGCCTCACAGTTCAATGAATGTTGGTATCCTGGAGTTATATAGCACCCCAGAAATTTATACAGCATAGTTTCTCAGAAAGTTCTGTCTACTTCATTCCCAATGTCCTGCCTCTGCTGAAACAGTCTCTAGAATAGGGGACTCACTCTGACATTTATTCTATTTTGGACATTATATTCTTCTACCTTTTACATTAGCCAAAATTGGTTTCCCTGTAAACTCCACACATTGGCACTAATAATAGTTCTAATAATAATGGTATCATCAATATTACAGTAGCTACCATTTATTGAGCATCTACAAAGGGCCAAGCTTCACATGAATAATTTTTGAAATCTATTTACATTGCTATTTACATTACAAGTCTACTTACATTGCTTTTGCAGATGAGGCAGCAGCAGACATTGACAGGGAATGTTATTAGTAAGCACATACCACTAAAAAGTAGAAGAACAGAATTTGAACTAGATTCTATCTTCGTAGTCCCAAAGCCCATATGCTTTCGACAATAACACATTTCTGCATGTCAGAATAGTTTGCCTCTGGAGGAATGCAGACTAAGTAAAATCTCTCTTCCATACACCAGTCTTTATGATATTAGAAATAATTGTCATCTCTGCTTTTGCTGACCCTGATTCTCATTCCAACATCTGCCTTGCCAATAAGACAACAGCTTTTTCTTTTTAACATGTCTGCATTGCTCTTGACAAGTTTTGATTTAGCAATGTACCTCTTGAAATATGATGCTCAAAACCAAACCCAATGTTTGAGGTGTTCCCCAATGAACATAATGGTAACAAGTCCCCAACTTGCTCTGTTCTGGGCACTAGGATGCAAGATAAAAACACAGTTTTGGAGCGTTGGTTTTCCACTTTCAATTCCCTTTCATTGATCAGTCTGCCACATGCTGTCATCAGGTTGTCAGTTACTCCAATGGCTCAGAATGGAAGGTGTGACACCTTGATGTGATCTATCAATTAAATGTAGGGTTTAGTGATGGTGGATGCAAGAGACAGCTGTCATTTTTTGCTCATCAGAACATTCTTCTGGGGGCAGTGTTATTTCTTTACACTTTCACCCTTTATTCTGAAGGCCAGTCAGGTCCACCACTGGGTTCCAGTAGCAGAATTCACAATCTGTATTTACCCAATCCATTCCAACCTTCTGCCTCAGTGGTTGGTATAGGAACAGACAGAGTGAGCTAGTGACTGTATCAGTTGGCTGCTGCTATAATCATACCATGCAAATTATTCCAAAACTCAGTGGCTTATGAACAAAAGGCATTTAGTTCTTGTTCACATTTATATGGGTGATTGAGGTTTGACTAATCAAGGTTGGCTTGTATGGTACCAACTCCAAGCCAATGATAAGGTCTAGGGCTGCTCCATGTGTTTTTCATCTGCCTTGCACAATTTGTCTTTTATACAAGGCATGTTCTTCTTATAGTAAAAGGCAGGGGTGCAGCAAGAGGGAAAACTCAACTGTGTATGTCCAGCTCCTTTTGTATATTGTATTTTCTGATATCCCATTCACCAATAAAGTCATATGGTCAAGTCATGGCCAAGGAGAGAAGTGTACATTGCCAACCATGAGGCTGTAACAAAGAAGGTAGATGTATAATACTGCTACAAAAGTCCAGAATTATGACTAAGAAATAACTCAACCTACCACAATGATACAATTTAGGCAGTAGGATTCAATTATAAACTTCATTTGAGTTCTTCAAGAAACAAACACTATTTCCAATGAATAGGATGCTATGATGAAGTAAGCCTAACATTTGGGACCACCATTTAGAGCCACAATTGAGTCACTCCAGAGAAAGGAAAGCCTTCAGACGGAGCCTGGTGGCAAGGACTGGTCACCGATTCAAGCTTTTACTGAAATTAGAGCTGCCTGCTGAATATTGTTCAACTTTGTGAGCCAATACATCTCCTATTTCCTAAATTTAACAAGCTTATAGAGAAACCACTTCAACTGATGGAGTTGGGCTTTCTGTCACTTGCAGACAAAAGAGTCTTAACACCGATAGTAAATGAAGGAAGACAGTTTGCTTTCAAAACTGAGCTATAGTAAATGATGATTAAGGCTATAACTACTCTGTACAGTGTTTATATAGAGCATCCTCTAGCTTCTTCATCACTGTTGAAGCCCTTTCTAGGTGGAATGAAGGTGTGCAACTCTCGACACTAGACCATTTCATCTTGTTTCTCAAACACCTTTTAAAAGAATCACCAATCACGAGTAGCCTATGTTAATTTTCAATGATAATTATTATATCAGAAAGCCTTTTCACCTTACTTGACTCCAAATATTTCTTCACACATGAAGAAAAAGCAACTGAACTTAAAATCCCCAGGATAAAGGCTCAAAAAAAAGCAGTTAGTATTTTTCAAGCATAAAATAAAAAAAGACTTTATGATCATGTTGGATTCTTGGCTTGTGCAACTGAGGTTTTGCCTTGACTATTTAAGTAAGAAACAAGAAGATGTGGTCAAAAGATCCCTTGATTTCAGAACTTGGTAGCTTTATCCAGGCCTACCACATTAGTTAATTTCTAAGTCTCAGTTTCCCCATCTGTAGAAAGGGGATAGTTTTTATTATCTATGATTTACAAGGTTGTTGTAATAATCCCTAAGATAATGAACATGAATAAGATCTTTTCATTATTTTCTTATATTAAAATTATTTCTTAAATGTAACAAGCTTATAGAGAAGCCACTTGATTTGAGCATTTGAATATTTTTTGTAATGCTTTATAGCAAACCTTCCTTCCTGATTTATTGCCCACAATGGCTCATCTGTCCAATTGTTAAGCCAAACACTGGCAAGAAGACAGTTAAGATTGGCTCAGAGCAGACCTGCCTTGCACCCAACACCATGTTTAAGAGCAGGCATACCCAAGCAAGACCGAGGCTTATTTCTCAAGAAAGAGGAAAGTCTCTGAGGGTGGTGTCTGGTACAGCATTTACCAAACTCTACTGCACACCATGTTATATGTCTGAACCCTTCAAGACTCTCTAAATTTCAGGGCAGAAGGGGCAATGTCTTATCACCAGCACCCAGTACCATTTCTGAAGCCAGTAGGAACTGAGTGAGCCCTTATTGAATTATATTATCAGATTTTAAATCTATTTCAGCTCTAAGGCTCTATAAATACCTTTCCATGGCAGGTTGACAACCGTTTCTGCACTTCTCTCTGTGATGGGTAGAGACCAAGCAGGGGGGAAGAAACACCCCCAGATATGTGTAAAACTCCTATTGGTTTTCTGTGAGGCTTTGATTTTTAGAATGATTTCATTTCCCTGCCCCCTTCACATTATTATCTAAAACCTTTAGAACTAATTAGAAGTGGGAGGATCAAAGATGATATATTTTGAATTTGCTTCCCGCCTCACCCACTTAAAGTAAAGAATCCTGCATAGCCCATTAAGCTGGAGGTTCTTGCTGACAGGAAGGAAGCCATCTGGTGAACAACTTCTGTTAATTATGTTGGAACATACTAACGAGAATAAAGAACAGCCCTTAATGACCTTCCCCTTGGTGGCAGAATCCACTGCAGAGTAGACAGTGTGGCTCAGAGCCAAAAGCTAATGGTTAGTATTGGCACTGAACACTCAGGCTCGCTAGGACTTAATAATCTCCTCTCAGTGGAGAAAGTATTTTAGGCATTCACAGCATAAATCCTCTACCACCTGCATGTAACTGAGCTCCAAAATAGTCATTTAGGGCATTATTTGGAATCCCTTAGTAAATGTGAATCCGGGTGTTACCTTCTCTGTATCTTTCTTTGCTTTGGGATACATCAAATGAGACCAGACAAAGGTTTGCATTTTGTTTCAACCAATAACAGTATTTAAATGTTACTTGGCAAGGCACAGATGCAATTATTGCATATCCCAGAGGGATAAAGATACACAAAAATAATTATCCTCATTATGACCTGGATGAGTTCATCATTTAGAATAATATTTCTAATTCCACTTTACCCTTAAAAATCCAGACAACTACGTCACCCATGCGAAAAAGGCAGAGTTGAAGTTTGGGTATTCCACATCATGAAATACCTATAGGTGTCAAAACATCCCATATTTTTTGTTTCATTTATTTTTTCCCCCCTACTTGGTTTGAGAAAGATTTTTAAAGTGGCTTACATAGTATGATAAGATTAAATTTTTAAACTATTTAATTTTAAGATCATAAAGATATCTGAAAAGTTAATTTTAAAGAAAGTTTAGAAAAAGGGGTAGGAAAATAAATTCAAACCAGGAAAAAGTCTAGTGTACAAATATGCACATCATGAAATTCTATACCTTCCTGGAGGTGGGCCACAAACTTGGCTCTAAGCTCCTAGTGGCCCACTTAGAAGAGGCAAATACTTGGGTGGGTACTTGGTGGACTCAGGAAAAAAGTTTTACAAACATCTCAAGCATATTTGTTCCTTTAGTACTTAAAGAACGTTAAGCTTAGTCTCTCATACATCCACAATATATATTCAGGAAAATTTTTCAAAAAAGAGCAGAAACAATCTTAGAAACTGCTGCTTCAAATCAGGTGGGAAATGTTATTTTAACAGAAATCTTAAATAAAAAGGTCCATAACTTCAAACTGTCAACATTTCACTCTAAGTCGTAACAAATCTGTAAACAATATAAATCTGTAATATATTAAAGTTTAATAACTTTAGATATTAGCCAAGAAAGTGTTATATATATTATTTCTGGTTATATATTGAAGGCTTTCATATGTACATCAAAACTATAATTTTTATAGAGTCAGGTATGTTGAGAGTTTGCACAGAAGTAACAAAATAAAAGTTGTTTGTGCCTAAATCATCCCATCTGTGTCTCTTGGATAATACTCAATCCTCTTCTCAGCCACATGTATCAAGCAATTGGCTAAAAATCCTTGTAGACAGGATGTCTCCTATTTGCATTTGAAGTACTCTTCTGTTTAAAATATAAATGCAATTATTGCATATCCCAGAGGGATAAAGATACACAAAAATAATTATCCTCATTATGACCTGGATGAGTTCATCATTTAGAATAATATTTCTAATTCCACTTTACCCTTAAAAATCCAGACAACTACGTCACCCATGCGAAAAAGGCAGAGTTGAAGTTTGGGTATTCCACATCATGAAATACCTATAGGTGTCAAAACATCCCATATTTTTTGTTTCATTTATTTTTTCCCCCCTACTTGGTTTGAGAAAGATTTTTAAAGTGGCTTACATAGTATGATAAGATTAAATTTTTAAACTATTTAATTTTAAGATCATAAAGATATCTGAAAAGTTAATTTTAAAGAAAGTTTAGAAAAAGGGGTAGGAAAATAAATTCAAACCAGGAAAAAGTCTAGTGTACAAATATGCACATCATGAAATTCTATACCTTCCTGGAGGTGGGCCACAAACTTGGCTCTAAGCTCCTAGTGGCCCACTTAGAAGAGGCAAATACTTGGGTGGGTACTTGGTGGACTCAGGAAAAAAGTTTTACAAACATCTCAAGCATATTTGTTCTTTAGTACTTAAAGAACGTTAAGCTTAGTCTCTCATACATCCACAATATATATTCAGGAAAATTTTTCAAAAAAGAGCAGAAACAATCTTAGAAACTGCTGCTTCAAATCAGGTGGGAAATGTTATTTTAACAGAAATCTTAAATAAAAAGGTCCATAACTTCAAACTGTCAACATTTCACTCTAAGTCGTAACAAATCTGTAAACAATATAAATCTGTAATATATTAAAGTTTAATAACTTTAGATATTAGCCAAGAAAGTGTTATATATATTATTTCTGGTTATATATTGAAGGCTTTCATATGTACATCAAAACTATAATTTTTTATAGAGTCAGGTATGTTGAGAGTTTGCACAGAAGTAACAAAATAAAAGTTGTTTGTGCCTAAATCATCCCATCTGTGTCTCTTGGATAATACTCAATCCTCTTCTCAGCCACATGTATCAAGCAATTGGCTAAAAATCCTTGTAGACAGGATGTCTCCTATTTGCATTTGAAGTACTCTTCTGTTTAAAATATAAATGCAATTAATTTGCATCATTTATTTAATCTGTCTTTGCATACTAACATCACAAAAACTGAAAATAAATATTAGGTCATTGTCAAGATATCTCAAAAAAATATTTGTGCTCAGTGAATTTGAGATTTAAAAAAAGAAAAGAAAAAAACTAACCTCAATTTTGTTTGAAGCTTTTGATGCTTCCCCACCTCCCACTATCCTGTGGGCCGCCCACCACTATCTTTGAAGTTGGCTCATCTGGTAACAGACTTACTGAAAGCTGTAGTGCACACCTACCACTCAAAGAGTTAGATGTTGTCCATGTGACAAGATTTGATCAGTCCCTTGGTCTCTCGGACGTGCAGCTGGTGGTGAATTCTTTTTTGCTAGTGTAATATTGTAAGTGTCTTCAGTTAAAATTAAAGCTGCCATTATATTTTCATCTTGTTCTTCAAGGAGACTGTTCTCTGGAAGTAGCATGTGTATACATTTTTATGTGGCAGTGCCAAAGAGATATTTTATATTACTCCAGATCTTCTGTGTTCACAAAGAATGGCCCAATTTAATAGAAAGTCAGTAAATAATCTAAGTTGTTGGATCTGGGCAATAGCCAGTCTCCTAGAATTATTGGTAAAAATAAAAATATGACCCGCTTTGGCAGTTTTATGCTACAGATGCTGCATTTAAGATGACAGCATTGAAATCCAGAAAAACATGTGGGATTTATAGAAATTCTCTCCATGTCCAGATCGCCTGGCCTCTACAAGTCAAAATGTCACTTCTGAAACACATCATTTACCAGTCCTCCAGCAAAACAAACAATCCTTAGAAAAGTCCCCCATGGAACCAAGGGGGTGAAGAGTAATAGAGTTGGAATGTCATCACCATCAGGAGAGAATAGAGCTTCAAATACTGCCAGCTTTTTATGAAGAAGTCAAAAAGGGAAAGGAACTAAAATTGAATATCAGACAGAAAAAGACTTTTTGAAACAATGCAATGAACTTTCAACAATACCACAAGTATATATCCTGGGGGAGAGACAGGGTGTGGCTGGGGAGATAGAGGATACTGTTGAACAATAGAATACTTACTCCATTCTGTGAAGAAAAATGAGGACTCCAGAGATCAGAGAACCATTCTAAAAATTGATGCTTCGCTATAGTCATTTCCAACCCTGTACAAATTTTCTGTCCTGAGCTGGTGTTTGTGCTTGGCTCTGGGATCAGGCAATCTTGGGACAGATTCCAAGCTCCATCACCTCCAGCTGTGCTATTGCTACTGAGCAAGTTTTCAAACCTGTTTAACCTTCAGATTTCTCACCTATCAAATGGGGATACCTTTTATACTGTAAAAGGAACAAATACTAAGTATGATGAACTTCTATCAAAGTGTGTGTCCTGTAATACTTAATGAAGTATAACTGTATTACTAGTGAAAATACACAAGAATCCTACCTCCCAACAAGTGTTATGAAATTATTCTCATTTAACACAGCAAAGTGCCAGGTTAGGAGCATCCCACAGGCAATAAATCAAAATACAGGATAGAGTTAGAATTCAGCTGGTATTCGAAGTACTAACAATTCCATGCCTTCTTTGAAAAGATTATGATGTACTTACAAATTGGTTAAGGAACAAAATGTCCTGAAGTTCTGTTAAATGATGAAGAAAAATCCATGTAGGTAAATTTGAAACTCTCCTTTTTTGAAAAATATATTATTGTTTTTTAGAATTTTGGATGATCTCTAGATTCTTGGGTAACTTGGAAGTGAAACCCATGTTTCAATTTTGCATGATCATTTTAAAAGAATGAGTAAAGGCTTTTATCTTGGTTTGGCAATTACTGTGCTTGTCTCAGAGGGAAGAAATTTGACTCCTATATCTACAAACTCACCTTGTTGCAGGCAAATTGCTTAATCTCCTTGTTAATCATCTTCCCCATCCATAAAACAGCACAAGAATATTTACTTACCTCACAGGGTGTTTTGAGACTTTATTAATTAATGTTTAGAAGATTAAGATCCTTAGATGAAAGGAGCTGTAAAGTATAATTATCATTTTATTTTTGCATGCTATGTTATGGACAAGCATTTAAGATGCTATTGCTATGACAAAGGCCAATAAAGATATGCAGATCTCTGCCTCTGATGGCCTATAAACAGCCTATAAAGTGATTCCCTATGGAAATGATATGAAGGGTCTCATCAGATTTTAAGTTTAGAAAGTTTCATTTATTTATTTATTTATTTTTATAATTTCCAGCTGCATGAGCTAGCCAGTGAAGAAGGAAAATAATTAAAAATTCTCCCTATTTTTACAGCACTTTACCTGTCTCTATACTTGTCACCTCATCATAAACATTCCTGCTACATTCGGCTTACTCTTTTCAAGGTCAAGTTAAGAGGGAGAAATCAGTAGTTAACAATAGGAACACGAATAAAATATTCTCTGTATTTGCTTCTATTTTTTTAATCTTTGATTTTTTTTCCTTTCATATATCTTATGCATGAACAATTCATCTTTTTTACTCTTCAAGGAAATTGTCACAAACCTCATCATTGAAAACGAAATTTTCCTACCCAGAGGCACACTGATTGGAAAATGCCCTATTACACAGTGACCGTTTTTCCCTTAAATCTTCAACAGCTTAGAGAGTTTTGTAAAACTGTATTTCAGGGTTTGATAATTCTTGGGAAACATCTTCTTAGACTCCTGAAAGAAGCAAAGAACAGAAAAAAGGATTTCTAACCAAGTAAAGCACCCTACAGTTTGGGGCTAAAGCGCTCAGTGAATCACATCTTTGTCCGCTTAAAACCACCTTTCTGTAGCTTTCCAGAGACAAAGCTCTTAGCTTAGTCTAGAGACAAAGCTCATGATTTGGGTTTTTTTTCCAGCCTAGCCCCAACCCTCCTTACAGTCTCTCTGCCTACTGCCCTCCTCACTCCACATCCTCAGCCCAGATGCTTTTCCCTGTCTATCTAATCCTTCCAGACTCAGCTAAGGAGTTCACCAGAATGGTCCCTGCACAAGGATGACATGCAAATTTGTGAAGCATTCCATACTTTAAGGCAGAAATTCTGAAATAAAATAAATCAGTATCATCAGTTATGATCATTGGATGGTGAATCCCAGATCATCTTAATTTTTTTAATAATTTCTATATTATCTGAATGTTTTACAATAAACATGGTATTACATTTATAGTAAAAATAGAAAAAAAAAAGAAGAAGAAGAAACTCAGCTAAAATGTTCTCTCTCACTTTTTATCCCAGAAAGCTGGTTACCCTGTCTTCTGGGTTCCCACAGCATTCATTAACACCTGTGCATTAGCAAATGTTGCATTCATTTATATTCATACATACATGCATACATATGTATACTGCATATGTAATGACATATAAAATAATATATATCTATTAATTATGTTAACATTTACACTTAAATTGTTTAAATTACATTTTTGTTGTATCCATTTTTTTGTTATACTTGTATATATGTAAATATACATATTTATTATTCATTTCTCTGATTTTTCTATGCATTTATAGCTATTGGGTAAATATAATAATTAGTTAAATACTATTGAAATATGTTTAAAGAAATATGTATATGTTCATAGAAGTATATGCTTCATATATCTTTATTATTTTTATTATTTTATTCATAGATTTATCCTTTTACATTTGCAATATGTTCAATTATATATTAAATTTAAAGTAAATGTAATTGTTTAATTTTGTGTCTGCTTTAGACACTAGGCTATGACCTTCTAGGCCAGGAATTTAGAATAAAGTTTAGATTCAACTAGATATAATAATATCTACCTTTATTGAGCACTTTATGTCAGTGAGCTAAGTGATTCATGTACCTGATTTCATTTAACCTACACAAACTTCTGATGAGATTGATGCTATAATTATCCACATTTATAATGAGGAAATGCAAACTCAAACAAATAAGGTAAGTTGCCCCTCTCATTCAGGGCTTAGGTAGACTTCCAACCCAGATGTGGTCTGGCCTTTGTGATGGGAAAAGCAGGGTGAAGATCAGGCATCCTGCTGAGTAAGACCCAGAGCTTGGGAGTTAGACAACCATGGTACATGCCCATGATCCATTACCTCTTAGTGGTATGGATCTAGAATGTGTCCCATCTTTCATGGCCACATTGTATGAGAGGCCTAGATCTGGAGTGAGTGCTGAGATAGGGAAGGAAATGCATTATCAGTTAGTGAAAGAAAATTTAGACTTTTTGAAAAATTGACACACTTTCCCTGAAATAAAACTAAAAAGAGCACTGATTAAAAATTAATTTTTATTTCATCATTGCTCAAAATTTCTATCCTTTAGATTCTTGCAACTCAAGAAAAGGTAACACTAGCAGTACCTAGGATTTTATGAGAAAGACAGAATCATAAGTTCTAGCAGGTTATAGAATCAAAACTGCTTCTGAGCAAGTTCTTTGAGTGGCTCTTATGTGCAACTTAGCTTGAGAAGCATGCACTGCTTTCTGGCCAACGTCATTAATTGCAGTTCTAATTAGATTTGTCCAGTCCTCCTTTATCGTTCCAACAAATAAGAGAAGTAGAGGCTATATGGGAGAGGTGGAGATGAGATAGTAGGAAAACAATCAGATTCTAGTATCAGGTTTGTTATAAGCAAGATGTGTGACCTTAGGCAATTTATTGACTCTGTGACTTCAAGTTGAACTGTGTCACATTTGTGGAGGAAGGAGGAGAAAAAGAAGGAAATTGGAAAGAAGGAAATCAGCATAGATTATCATAAGGGTGACTGTTTTAATTCAAATATTTATTAAATAGAACATTAAAGTGACTGACTTAAAACTTTTAAGGATTGCATTTCTGTCTTCACACTGCTGTGTTTTCTAGTACATAGTAGTTGCTCTATAAATAACATGAACCAAGAATGAATGAATGATCACTCTTACACTGCAAAACCCTCAGAAATATTTCTCAAAGCTAGCAATACCTTCCTCTGTACTGCTATCATACCTATCATACTTTTTATATACACTCACACTTGGGACAATGTACAAAATTTTTAAATAAAATTATCCATAACTCTGTTGACTAATAACATTTCTGCAAATTTTATGCCATTGGCATGTGCATTTAACATAGGTAACATCACAGAGTACGCAGATATGCAATCTGCATACTCTTTTTTTGTTTGTTTTTAATTTTTTATTCAGCCAGGCACGGTGGTACACGCCTGTAATCCCAGAACTTGGGAGGTTGAGGCAGGAGGATCGCGAGTTCAAAGCCAGCCTCAGCAATGGCAAGGCACTTAGCAATTCAGTGAGACCCTGTCTCTAAATAAAATACAAAAAAGGGCTGGGGATGTGGCCCAGTTGTCAAGTGCCCCTGAGTTCAATCCCCAGCACAAAAAATATATATATATATATTTCTTATTAGTGATACGTGATGGTAGAATGTAGTTTAACATATTGTATATATATGGAGTATAACTTCCCATTTTTCTGGTTGTACATGATGTGGAATTACATCAGATGTGTATTCATATATTCACGTAGGAAAGAAATGTCCAATTCAGATTCATTCTATCTTTCCTATTCCCATTCCCCCTCCCTTCCCGTCATTCCCTTTTGTCTAATCCAAAGTACCTCCATTCTTCCCTACCCTACCCCCTTATTGTGAGTTAGCATCTGCATATCAGAGAGAACATTTGGCCTTTACTTTTACTTTTATACTTTCTTCATTTCTCTTTATGGCTGAGTAGTATTTCATTGTATATATATAGCACATTTTCTTTATCCATCCATCTGTTGAAGGTTATCTAGGCTGGTTCCATAGTTTAACTATTGTGAATTGAGCTGCTCTAAACACTGATGTGGCTGTGACACTGTAGCATGCTGATTTTAAGTCATTTGGGTATATACCGGGGAGTGGGATAAATGGGTCTAATGGTGGTTCCATTCCAAGTTTTCTGAGGAATCTCCATACTGCAATCTTCGTACTCTCATTATACCATTCAATAAATATTTGGACATTTATGTGTTTTATAGGTACATACATTCATAATTATTTTAGAACTGCATAATATTCCTTAATGTGTCTTAATTTAAAAACAAGGTCCATAATGTTAAACTGCTTGATGAGTTCTCATTTTTTACTTTTATAAAAAATATTAAAGTGAATATCTTTAAAAATGTATTTTTGAGTGACTTTTCCTTGACATTCATAGGAATGGATTGATTGGACCAAAAGGTATGATCATCTTTTGTGGTTCTTGGTATAGACTGCTGAATTTTCTTTCTGGTTCTAAAATTCTAGGGTTCTGAAAGAGTCATATTCTCTAGTGGCTATAACAAAGACTAGAAGCCAGCAGCCAGCTACTGGTGCCACCACAGTCCTTGAAAATGGCAAGACAGACATTCCCACATTCTTTGCTTTCATGGATGATTAAAACAAAATGGGAACCTTGTGCTAAAAATTGGCTTAGAGCATCAGATGGATAAAATATCGTGTTACACAAATGACCAGAGACTCACTGGATAAACAAGATAAACTCACAGTTGCATTCTTTCCCAGAATCTCAGGATAGTCCTTTGGAGCCATGGATTCACAATTCTGTTTCTAGCCTATTTTTAAAATATCAAAGAGAAGGAACAGATGTCACAATGAATTAATATCCTGGACTTACAAATCTGGAGACATAGGTTCAAATTCTCCCTAGTTGAAAGTAAATATGAGGTTTTTGGCTTCTTATAGATCCCTAGTGGCTATTTCATTCACCCCCAGCCCCCAAATTTGACAGTTTGACAGGATGATCCCAGCATCTTCCTTTTCATCATGACCTGAGGGCTGAGAGCTCAGATGAGGTAAGGCAGTGCCATACTGAGTAGAGGGAAGTGCCATCCTCACCCTCCTCACCCACATTCCTCCAGGGATTACCATCTACTGTTCAACACTTCCTCATCAAGAGGCACTGAGTTACACAGCTGTTGTTAAGAGAGACCGGAAATAAAGGAGGAGTAGCCCTGTCCCCTTGACTGACTTTGTGATAGAGAATCAAAGCTCATCAAAATGAAGCTGCAGAATCCATTGGCATGGCCACCATGCTGTCCATCCAAGTGGACCTAATGGAGATGCTCCCCAGACAAGTTCCCCTTAGCAACCCTCTATCTCTAGGCAAGTCATTCTCTGGACCTCATCACAGAGTCTATAGCAATGTCATTAACATTCTCACGTCCAGTGGCCATTTCTTCTAAGAGGTCTTCCTGCTAAGTCAGGTTACATACCCCTTCTTTGTGCATCTGTGGCAACCCTCTCTCCATCCCAGCACTTCTTCCAACTGCCTGTAACAACCTGTATCTGTCTACTTCCCCACTAGAGAACATCTCTCCAAGTCACCAATGTGTTCCCCAGTTCATCTTTGATTCATCCTTTGATTTATGCCTTTGTAGGCATCTCAGTAAGATCTTCTGAATTACCCTGAAAACTACCCGAGACACCTTTTGAGAAGAAAAGGGTGCTGGAAGGTCATGCTTTGTGTAGGAGAGTCTCTCCCAGCAGGACCCAGAATGAGAAGGAAGTTGCCTCAGGCTCACAGCCAGCTGGGCATCTCACTCAAAAGACACAGTTTCCACCAGAAACCCACTGTGGGCCCTTACATGCCTAGTGTGGTTGCTGTGATGATAGAAAATGACAACTAATCTTTCCTTCAAAAAGACAAAGAGAGGTTGCACATGAATCACACTTTACTCAATCAATGTCAATATGCAACCCAGAATTATTAGCCTTCAGGAAAACCTGGAGTTAGGAATTTTTGGTTAAACCCTATATATACAACTTCACTTTGTATCTTTTTCTTTCTAGCTGAGTTGGATTTTCAATTTCAAGTGTGTTTAAACAGACTTTTGAAGAGGCAGAAGAAGTAGATTTTTTTCATGCATCTACCCCTTGATAGCTTTCCTTTGGGTATTCCCTGGGAGAAGAAGAAAGCTTGGCTGATCCCACTGATCCCATCCTGGGCTTTCTAAATAGGTGGGTTGCTCACTTTTCACCCCATAGAAACAGGCCCTTCTTTTATTTGAGTTCAGATATATAAAACTATGAGCATATTTTTTTCATTAAAATTATGTTTTTTAAAGCCTACTAAAGACAGTTGAAATATTTGTCTCCCCCTCCGGAAAACTAGGAATGAATTCCTCATCACTAAGGCAAAGTCTAGGGCAATAAGGGGTGTCCAATCAGAAAGAAAGGAACCCAGAGAGCCAGAGCTGATCAATTTGGGCACAGTAAATAAAAGACAAGCAATAAGTGATGGGAAGGGAGAGAGGGGATGTGGGCATAGGAAAGATAGTGGAATGAAACATACATTATTACTGTATGTATATATGTAACTACATGACCAATATGATTCTGCAACTTGTACACTCAGAAAAAATGAGAAATTTATATTCCCATCTATGTATGATATATCACAGTGCAAAAATACATTCTACTCTCAGGTATAACTAATTAAAACAAATTTTAAAAAATTAAAAAAAAAAAAAAAAAAAAAGACCAGCAGTCTGGCTGCTAACAGCAGTCACAGGAAGATCCCAGAGAACCTCATTCTCTCTCTCTGTCTCTCTCTCTCTCTTTTCCTGAAGAATATTATCCAGAGCTCTTCCTCTGAGTTTCTTTGAACCTCAATGTTTGGGATAATAGAGGTCCACCTGTCTTAGGCTTCAGTGCTAAAATCTTCCCCCAGAGTTGAGTTTTTAAAGGGAGCAGGTTAGTAACTATCAGCAAAAAAAGAGAGAAGGCCAAATTGCTCTCGTGCTTGAGCCTGTGGGCCATTATTATTTTGTAAGTGGATTGGTATGCAGGGGAGATAGAGCCTCCTGGAGGAAATGCTCCAGGACTCCCTTTAGGAGCTGATACTCCTCCCTATGCTCATCCACCCAGCACCAGCCTCCACCTGGGAAGAGGCAGGAAGACCTGAGCACAGAGGGTAAGGGCTGATCCGCTGTACTCACAAGATGAAAGAACAGCAGGGGCTGCCCCATGAAAGAAGGCAGGACCCCTCACCAAAAGAAACCCAGAAATCAGAGCACACATTGCAAGTCTGCATCCAAAGTCAAGGGATATGAGCCAGGAGGAGACTTGGATGAGAGGAGAGGAGAGGAGGAAGCCAGACAGGGTTCCAGCAAGAGTCTAAGAGCAGCCCTTTACAAGGATCCTGAGGAAAACTTTTCAAAAAATAAAATGAAATTGCTGCAACTTCTGTTCCCTCCTCAGTTGAGTCTACAGGAGCCTGCATGACCAACTGTCAGCCCATGATACAAACTTCATCCACAGGCCAGCACCAGCTGCAGAGGCTGAAAATATCAGCTTGGGGAGAAGCAAGCCTAGGTTCTAATCTTAATTTTACCACATATTATTAATGAGACTTTAGGCCAAGTTACCCAATCAGTTTTTGCATCTGTAATATCAAAATAACTTCAGTGAGAAGGTGGATGTAAAGACATCTTGACAATTTGGAGCGCCATCCATATTGGGTACAATTCATTGTCAATCAGCTTTATCCATAGCCCCTTCTATATGTTCTATTTTATCCCAGGCACTAGAAACTGGGGAACTGTGGATCTCAGTCTTGCTTTCTTCCAAGGTTCTGGATATGACTTATGCTTGAGATTCATTTATGGGATATTTTTAAGGTGGAGGGGAGCAAGAGGCCCTGCCTCCTCTGTCAATGGTGGTGGTGGTGGTGACTAAGTGTGACCTTCTACACATATGACCAATTTGCAGCTCGCTGGTCTCCACTTCCCCTCTAGGGCCCAGCTGCAGCACGGTGGGCCATCTGTCATTTCTTGCAGGTTCCTGATCTCAGGTGGCAGCTGGGCACCATAATCTGAAAGCTAGGAGTAGCCCACCTTACTTTCTCGATTCCAGTCTTTTCCACAGTGTAATAAGCACTTGTATTAGTTTTCTATTGCTGAATGGCAAATCACATAGTATCTTAAAACAATGCCCATTTGTCATCTTGCTCTTCTGGAGGTCAGGTGAGCTCAGCTGGGTTCTGTATTCAGGGATTCATAAGGCTGAAATCAAGGGGTCAGCTAGGGTAGATGCATATCTGGAGTCTCTGGGAAGCCTCTACTTCTAAGCTTGCTCCAGTTGTGTATAGAACCCATTTATTTCTGGTATCTTGACTGAGGCTCCCATTTCCTAGCTGGCTGCCAACCAGGGACCTCTCTCAGCTCTTTAAAGTCATCCACATTTCTTCATATGTGACCTCCCCCATCTTCAAGCCAGTGACGGCACAATGAGCCTTGTCATAACATCACAGCCAGCAGCCGGACCCTTCAAGTCAATCCCACTCACGCTCTGCAACTCTGAATTGCTTTTCTGTTCTCAGCCAGAGAAAGTTCCCTGCTTTTAAGGGCTCGTATGATTAAATCAGGCCCTCCCAGATAATAGCACTTCCTTAAAACAGACTGTGCCATATAATATCACATAATCACAGGAGCAATGTACCAACATACTCCCAGCTTCTGGGATTAAAGTGAAGCATCTGAACTTGGAGGACCATTTTGAAATTCTGCTTGCATAGCACTAATTCCTTCTATTAAATCACATTCTTCTTGAAAATCCTGGAGTAGTTTCTGATTTCCAACACTGAACCATAAGCAATCTGAGATCACAATCTGCAAACAGACCCTGAAGAAGAGATAACGGCCCTTAGAATTTTTAACAGTCGTGCTGTTGGAATATTCTGAATCTAACCAACCAACAATTATTTAGCAACTGCCACATATCAGACTATTCTACATTTAAGGAAATCAAAAAAGAATAAGAAGACCTACCTTATGGTCCAGTTTGATAGACCAAACAGACACAAATTTCAATGTAGCATATCATCAGAGTTGATAAGAGAGATCACAATCAAAGTGGAGAATCATTCAGTGACTCGAGAAATATTGGTTGGATATCTACTCTGGGTCAGGCATTGGCTTGGGCACCAGTGATCTGAACACCAATGGAGTAGGTCACTGCCCTGGAGAATCTCTGGGAAGTGGAAGATGCTGTCACATAAAAATGCCACTTTAAAATAATACCTGCCTTTTAAAGAGGTTTTTCCTAGAAACTCCACACAATGCTACTTTATGCGAATTATCTTAGCTATTTTTCATGGTCAGCCTGATAGGTATATTTACAGAAGAGGAAATTCAAAGGCTCAAGATAATTAAGTCACTTTTCTTTTTTTTTTCTTTTTTAAAAAATTATAATAGTAGTATGTATTATAATTCATAATGCACATATATAGCATCTTTTTACATACAACTGTTTGTATACACATTATATTTGTGCCATTCAGGTCTTCAATCATGCATTTAGGATAATGATATCCATCTCATTCAACCACCTTCAACCACCTTTTCTTTTTTGTTTTTTCTTCCCCCCCTCCCCCCTTGCTCCCTCCCTTCCCCTCCCTTCCCTTTGACCATTCTAGTGTTCCTCTAATCCTCCTATGTACCCCCATTCAACAAAACTGTGAACTAGCCTCCTTATATCAGAGAAAGCATTCGGTATTTGGATTTTTGAGATTGACTAATTTCACTTAGCATTATAGTTTCCAACTTCATCCATTTACCTGCAAATGCCATTATTTTATTCTCTTTTATTGCTGAGTAAAATTCCATTTTGTATATATACCACATTTTCTTTATCCCCTCATCTACTGAGGGACATTTAGGTTGGTTCCACAACCTAGCTATTGTGAATTGTGCTGCTATAAACATTGAAGTGGCTGTGTCACTGTAATATGCTGTTTTTAAGTCCTTTGGGAATAGACCCAGGAGTGGGATGGCTGGGTCATAGGGTGGTTCCATTCCCAGTTTTTCAAGAAATCTCCATACTGCTTTCCATAACGGTTGCACCATTTTGCAGTCCCACCAGCAATGTATGAGTGTGCCTTTTTCTCCACATCCTCTCCAACATTTATTGTTGTTTGTGTTCTTGATAGCTGCCATTCTGACTGGAGTGAAATAAAATCTTAGAGTAGTTTTGATTTTCATTTCTCTAATTGCCAGCGATGTTGAGCATTTTTTCATGTATTTGTTGATTAATTGTGTATATTCTTCTGAGAAGTGTCTTTTCAATTCCATAGCACATTTATTGATTGGGTTATTTGTTTTCTTGGTGTTAAGTTTTTTGAGTTCTTTATATATTCTAGAAATTCGTGCTCTATCTGATGTGCATGTATTAAATATTTGTTCCCAATTAGTTGGCTCTCTATTCACCTCACTGATTGTTTCTTTTGCTGAGAAGAAGCTTTTTAGTTTAAATCTATCCCATTCATTAATTCTTGTGTTACAGGATTCTTATTAAGGAACTTGGGGCCTAATCCAACATGTTGGAAATTGGAGCTTACTTTTTCTTCTATTAGGTGTATTGTCTCTAGTCTAATTCCTAGGTCCTTGATCCACTTTGAATTGAGTTTTGTGCATGGTGAGAGATAAGGGTTTAATTTCATTTTGTTGCATATGGATTTCCAGTTTTCCCAGCACCATTTGTTGAAGAGGCTATCCTTTCTCTGCTGTACATTTTTGGCACCTTTGTCTAGTATAAGATAGCTGAAATTATATGTATTAGTCTCTGTGTCCTCAATTCTGTACCATTGGTCTACCAGTCTGTTTTGGTGCCAATACCATGCTGTTTTTGTTACTATTGCTCTATAGTATAATTTAAAGTCTGGTATGGTGATGCCCCCTGCTTTACTTTTCTTGCTCAGGATTGCTTTGGCTATTCTGGGTCTCTTATTTTTCCAGATGAATTTCATGACTGCTATTTCTATTTCTTTGAATAATTACATTGGGATTTTGGTTGGAATTGCATTAAATCTGTATAATGTTTTTGGTAGTATGGACATTTTGACAATATTAATTCTACCTATCCAAGAGCAAGGTAGGTCTTTCCATCTTCTGAGTTCTTCTATAATTTCTTTCTTTAGTGTTCTATAGTTTTCATTATAGAGGTCTTTCACCTCTTTCGTTAAGTTGATTCCCAGGCATTTTATTTTATTTTTGTTTGATGCTATTGTAAATGGGGTAGTTTTTCATCATTTCCCTTTCAGAGGCTTTGTCGCTGATGTACAAAAATGCCTTTGAAATTAAGTCGCTTTTCTAGGAAAAGGTAGACCTGGATTTGCAACCCAGATAGACTCCATTCTAACACTCCCCCCGTGGTGGGTAATGGCTGTGTGTAGAGGCTGCATTCTGCCCAGGCCCCTTAGGAACCTTTTTACCACTTCTGTGCTGCCTACCCCACTCCACCTGTACTGCCAGCCAGCACCTTCACTCTTTCTTGGAGAAGTAGCTTGTGAGTCTCCCTTGTCCCTCAGGGCAGTCCTTAACCACTGCCTGCTGGATGAGGGAACAGGAAAACTCCAGTTCCTTTGTCTTAGAGAAGGACAATTGTGAGGTTTGATTTATAGAGTTAATAAGTTTGCCTGTAAATTGGGCAAAAGCTACCCTTTGAGTGACTTTGCCTGTGACTGCACACATCCTGCTTCCTCTCCTCCCTGCTCTCTGGCCCCCACCCACTAATTTCCTAGTTTCCCTTGGGAATTTCCTTATAAATACTTACACACAGATCTGAGGGTTGCCCTAAGACATTGCTGTCCTGACTTTTATGCCTCACCAATATGGGAACCAAGAGAAGGCAGTGACTAACTCATCTGTTGGGGGTAATTGGAAAGAATTCCCAAAGGAAGTCATATTTCCAGTAGGAAAGATAAACTCAGGTCGGCTAAGATGGACAAGTGTGCAGAGAGCATTCCAGACAAAGGGTACTGCACATAGAAAAACACAGAGAGGGGAAGGATCAGACCAAGTCAAAGGATGGAGAATCATATTCGGATGCACTGGAGCAGAGGATACAGAAGGCAGGGACCTGCCAGAATTTGGAGCCCTCTGCTAGAAGCACCTCAGAGTATTAGGGAGATGAACTATGATCACATTTATATTTTTCATGTGACAAATATTTACAAAGAACTTAAAATACAGGTAAGGCACCAACCTAGGTACTAGGGATATTGCAATGGAAACCTTTAAATTCATGTGCCTATTTAAATGACCTAAGATGGAAATTTATTTTCCCAGTTCACACTAGCCACGTTGCAGATGCTCAACAACCACATGTGGTCAGTGACTATAATATTGGACAACATAGGCACAGGACGCTGGCATCATTGAGAAAGTTCTGTTGGACAGTGCTAGTCTCTCCCATGAGCGTATAGCTAGCAGTCTTCCACCTAATTGTTCATTTCATGTGGTATTTCCTTCCTCGTCTTTTTAAAAAGTCACTTCTTGTACCGTTCTTCTTTTGTACAGAAGAATCTGAGGATTCTTTTGATTGTACAACTGGGCGGCTGCACAACCACCTGCATTTGGCAATCAAACCGTAGTAGTGGTTGTCAAAAGACAAGGATTGCAGAAATCCCTTTGAAAATACACGTGGTGTTTTCTATATTAAATGAGGGAGATATGCTCACACCTGCATAGAGAATCCAAGGACTGGGGTCTGCCTGCCTCCAACTGTTTACCTTGTTCATTCTGGAAGTGTGTAGCTCTAAGTCCATCCTCCAACAGCAAAATCATATTTGTAAAAAAAGCACCAATTGAATTTCTCACCTGGCATTCTGTCATGTTCAGTGCCACAAGACTGAAAGTAAACTGAGCACTAGCAACAGGCAACTCTGAAATCTGTCAGGGAATTTAAAGTCATTATTTTTATGATAAACTACTAGGAAATTTAGTTTTTCCTGAAGAATTACTTTCTTCTACCTCTTCATTTTCTGTTTCTTAAAAGAATGTACAGCACTTATTTTTACTGATATTCTAGAATAAATCAATCACAAACATAAAAGTTGAGCTATCTAATCAAATAATTTTAATGCAAGTGCCACTATAGAGAAATTTAAACCTGACGATGATGTAGGCAGTACAAATCTTACCGAACATGCATTCCAAGTATTAAATTCACCCTTAAGAGGCAATTTAATATTCAAATGGGAAAAGATTAAATATCTCATTATTCCTGGTAAGGTACAGCTTTCGGGGTTCAAGCAAATACTGCTCACTTTACAAAAGTTCTCCTCTTTATTCTAATATTATGAGGAGTTATACGTAAGAGAAAGAATGCTGTTTTTAAAATATTAACTTTTGTTGACTGTGATACCAGCATCAAAAGCTTAACTCAATCAGACTCATATGCTTTTTAGCAGTCTTGATTTATAAAAAGCTTGTAAACACTAGTAAACCAGTTTTTAAGGGCCTGCAGCAGCTGCAAGAACCAGAGATTACAAAGCAAAGAGATTGTCCTATACCCAGGTCAGAGAAGATGTCTTTGCAATTGATGGTATTTCTTTTACAGTTTTCCTTATTATCATTGTGTGTGTGTGTGTTAGTTTGTTAGTTTTTTTTTTTTTTTTTTTTTCCACAGAGCTAGGTGTGTTCTGTTGCCCTTGTACCTACAAGAAAAAGGGTGCAGAAGATTCCCACTCTCCTCTTTTTCTAATTCTGTAAGACTAAGGAGGAAACTTGGAGTTTTCCAGTTGATTATAGAGAGGTGGATTGTGCTCTACATTATAGTCTTGCAGCCCTGCCACCAGATGAAAGGAAAAGCATAAAAGCATCACCAAAGCCTGGACTCTGCTTTTCCTGCTCTAACATGCCATCAAATACGGACGGGGCACTCCACTGATGTAGGCATTCTGTTGTTCGCATCCGCCAGGTTCAGCTGAGAATGTCTGAGATCAACAGGTGGCCTCGCTAATGGAACAGATTCACTCATTGTTTGTGTGTTTAATGAATCATTGAGTTACTGATCAGCAGTGAGCAATGGAAGCTGTTCAAACAGAAATGAAGCCCAGCCGTGAGGTGGTGCCGCCAACACACTCCTTTGAAGCGCTACTGGCCCCGTGGGGAGTGCAGGAGGCTTGGGGTTTACTCCCTACAGTTCCCAGAGAAATGGTAGCAAGAAGAAGGTGTTATTTCTAATTGGATGATGAAAGTCAGCTCAGGGGACAGAGACCAAAGGGCCAAATGTAAGAAGGGGAGGAAGTACAAACATCTGAATCAAACGCTGAGGTAAAACAGAGAGACAGGTGTTAGCAGTGAACCATGCAGTAACCCTCATCCAGCCCCCCTGGTCCTCAGGAAGCAACCAAGTGGGAAAGGACTGAAGCAAGAAAAGCAAGGCTTAGGATCTAGATGCTGACTTTTTCTTTTCTTTCTTTTTTTTTTTTTTTTTTTTTTTTTTTAACAGAGTTCAAGGTACAGGGGAAATTCTCTTCGTTTGGGAGGCAAGGCTGACTCTTTTGTGCGATTTCCTACATATTACACAACAAGCCTTTCCTATGAGTAGCATAGACTTATGGTCCACTGGAATCATATTAAACAGTGCTTTTTTTTCCACATGAAGAAGATTTTTTTTTTTTTATTTGTAGCCATTTTGCAGTGCTGGTGATTGAACCCAGGACCTGGAGCATGCTAGGCCAATACTCTACCTCTGAGCTATGCCCCCAGCCCTCAAAAGACTGAATTTTAAACAGGTTCTCAAATCAGTGGCTCCTATCATTGACTCATTCTGCCATGTATCTTTCTTGTCCCCAGTAGCTTTCCCAAAACCATTATCTTCACTGAGTCTCCATAAGTTTTCTGGCTAAAGGAATATGGATCAAATGACTACTTTGCAAATAGGCCTGGATCATAAAACCTCCTAGATGGTCCACCATGCTTTATTTCCCTCACCTTCAGCTGGATTTTGATGCCTTTGTTGCCTTTGAAGGACACAAAACTTTGGTTAAACCTGGGGCCCCTTAACCCTCAGTGTGACCAGGCAGGATCTGGGGTAGCTGATGTGCAATTGCCTGCATTTTCCTTTCTGGACTGTATATAAACATTCCTTCCTTCTACTCACACCATGAAAACTGAACAGTAACAAGGTGTTCTGATGGATTCCAAGGTTCCTTTTAGTCCTACTATCCTTGACTCTAGGCCATCGCTCCAATGACTCATCCACCCTAGATAAAGACAGGAGGATGTTCTTCCTGTTTGTTCAAGATCTCCATGGAAGCAGTGGGACCCTCCTCCCTTACATTCTCACCCAGAGAGAGTGAGAAAGGGTGTTTAAATCGAAATTTTCTTTACTGTGACCAAAAGTCCCGACAAGAACAATGTACAGGGAGGAAAGTTTATTTGGAATTCATGGTTTCAGAGGTCTGAGTCCATAGATGGCCAAGTCCATAGCTCTGAACCTCATATGAGATAGAACATCACAGTGGAAGGGCCTGGTGAAGGAAAGCAGATCAGGACATGGCAACGAAGAAGCAAAGAGAAGTCCAACATAGTGGTGCCTGTAATTCCAGTGGCTCGGGAGGCTGAGGCAAGAGGATTGAGAGTTCAAAGCTAGCCTCAGCAAAAGTGAGGTGCTAAGGAACTCGTGAGACCCTGTCTCGAAATAAAATACTAAATAGGGCTGGGAATGTGGCTCAGTGGTCCAGTGCCCTGAGTTCAATTCCTAGTAACTCCCCTCAAAAAAAAAAAAAAAAAAAAAAGAAAGAAAGAAAGAAAGAAAAAGAAACAGAGAGAGAGTGTTTCACCCACCCAAGACAAAATGCAAACCTCAAAGGCATGCCTCCAGTGACCCACCTCCTCCAGCTACCTACTACCTGCCTATAGTTAGTTACCACCCAGTTAATTTATATCAGTAGATTAATGCATTGACTAGGCTAAAACTTTCATAACCCTAAACCTTCACCTCTAAACTTTCTTGCATTCTCTCATAAATGAGCTTGTGGGGGGGACACTTTATATCTGAATCATAACAAAGGGGAAGAACACAGAAGAGAAAAAATAAACAAACATAAACAAACAAATAAAACCTCCAGGAAATCTATCCAAGTCCACCTGTCAATTAATGAAGAGAATCATAAGGAGGCCTAAAGGCACAAAACCTGGGACAGACACAAGCCAGAGAATGAGGGCATAATTTGCCACTCTGTCTAAATAGTGGCAGATCTTTGGGCTATAAATCCTGAACAAGGGCCAGAATAGTGACAATATGCTTTTATTTTACCAGCACATCTCTTGATATGGGTCATGCTTAACAAGCCAGGCCAAAGTCCTTTTATAACTAAAGATCTCAGTGATTCCAAAATTAATCTCCTTCCACATGTCCTCTTCAATAAACCCTTCTTTTCAACTCAGGGGATGGGAAAGCTATTGCTCCCTCTGGCAATGTCATTGGTATTTAAAAATCCAGATGTATACACACACATCCTATGTGCACATAACTTATAATACCATTTTGAATTTTGCTGAATGTTGTATGTACAATGGAATGTTAACTCCTCCTAGATGTAGAAGCTCTGCCATAAGTCTTATAGTGGAAATATGACCTAATCCCAGAATAAAGAGGTTGCACTTGGTCTGTGACATTAAATAGCCAAACTAAGCCCTCAGCATTAAGACAACACAAAAACTGGTTTGTAAAGGTGTTTACTAGCCTTTTTAATTTTTCTTAGAAAGGGGAGTGGTGGTGAAAGATAATTCCATGCTTTTTATAAATCTTCTTTTAATCTTCAAAACATTCTTTAATGTTTATTCTATAGCAAGTATGATTTTAGATGCTTTTACAGCTCTTAATT
Organism: Tamias sibiricus; assembly: GCA_025594165.1. NCBI lineage: Eukaryota > Metazoa > Chordata > Mammalia > Rodentia > Sciuridae > Tamias > Tamias sibiricus. The sequence continues at coordinate 55,082,421 of CM046659.1, forward strand.
TAATTCCCTATGAGGAGGATACTATTACCACCCCATTTTACAGGTAAAGAAGCAGAGGAACAGATTGGGTCATTTGTCCAAATTCACACAGCTAGTCAGTGGTCAGGCTGATTCAGATCCATGCTGTCCAGTGTCACAATCTGCATGCTTGGTCACTACGCCATACTACCCAATTGCACTAATCCACACCCATGTTTTCCTCATACCCATACTTCTCCCCTGCCCTCCTCCCATTGGTCAGATGCACAATGGTGCACATCAGTTATTTCTCTAGGACCTACCCAAGTCTATGGGTCAAACCCAAGAGGTCTGAAGTGTGAGTCTGACGATGAAGAGTTTTCATGGCAGATATGGTACCTAAACAGAGGATGTTAGTGGAAAACGTTTTATTGAAAAAGTTTAATTCTTAAGCAGAATATTCAAACCACTTCTCTCTATGGAAAATAAAAAATCTACAAGATTGACTTCACCTCCATGATTTTATAGTTATAGAATCAAAAAGATGGTATGTGGCATGTCCTAGAAGAACAGTACCTTAAATGTTCAAAGACATGAAGGAGTCTAGTGTTTTTCAGCATTAAGGAAGAACTTAGTGAAAATTGGCATGGACACCATGGTCAAAATACCTTGTTTCCAGTCATAGCATTACCCTAATTGGTAGGCTGAAATGGAGTGACAAAATTCACCTCTCCAGGCTCTATTTCCTAATTTTTGAATTGAGAAGGGCAAAGTATATGACTTCTAGGTTCTAATCCAACTCTTTTAGACCATTTTAAATTCACTATATCCCTGGTCCACAAGACCCTTAACAGACTCTCCACCCTCATCTCATATCCCTAGGCTCCTTATGGACTTAGCTTCAACCTCATGGACCTCTTTCTATTCACTCCAAAACACTAAGATCATTACCAACTTATTGTCTTTCTGTGGGTGATTCGCTCTGGATTCCCTGAATCAGAATCTCATTCACAACCCCATTGGCTTTTTGTTTGTCATTCAAGTTGCTTGTTCACCTTTTCAGTCACCTCTTCAGTGAGCCTGTCCCCAACATCTCAAGCTAAACTGTTTTCCTCACCCCAGCACTGTCTTCATCAATCATGATTTATTATCACCTATCACAATCTAACATTTTTTTACTCATTTACTCACTGTTTATAACCAATCTACCCTCACTAAGTATGAACCGCATGAGAGTGAGACATTCTCTATCTTATTCATTATTGGATCTCCAGTGCCAATGTAAGAGTGACTCAGTGAATAAATTCAAGAAATCTAGGACTCTCAATGGAGACAAAAACAAAGTCTTAGAGTGGAAAAGCAGTAGGGTTTCTTTCTAACAGTCACTTCCAAGAGCAGAGAGATTGCTCTTAACACTCCAGTTCCCCTTTCTTACTCAATTTAGTGATTTTGGAGCAGAGGTCTGAGTGACTGTACACAGACTCTCATTGGTAGATTTGTGCATCCTTTCTCTTGTAGAGACCTTCTCTCTCTTGATGACAAGCTGTGAATCTTCAGCTTGTGTGGTTATTCTACCTTTCTCATATGCAGAAAATATCCTGTGCAGCAAAGAAGACCCGCACTTCAATGCTGAGGACAGCTGTGCAACTCTGGTTCTGCAGATTCTGAGCATCAAGATCTGAGTAGAGTTCAAGTTTTGGAGCATCTGGCCAGGGTGAGAAAGTCAGGATACTGAACCCTACGAGGGCTCTTTGATAGCAAGAAAGGCTCCAAAAGCACCATTACAACAGCTTAGACTTTAACTGATGCTGATTTGATACTGGCTGCTACCTGATGAAAGGGGTCTCTTCTCTCCTAACAGAACGGTGTACCATTCTAGACCACACTAGGCATCTGTCTTAGGTTTCTGGCCAGACAAAGCAAAGCCTCTGAGGCTTGAGGAAGCTGTGTGGAGTTTCTGGGTGGGACAGCTATAGAAGCTGCTCCTCCCAGCTCCAAAAGGACAAGTGATGCTTAACTCACCGCTGCCTCCTCAAGGGCTAAGGCAGAGTCCCCACCCAGGTGAGTCACCTGGGAATAGGGTTGAATAATTAGGAATAACTTTGGTGAAGTCAGAAGAAAGGGGCAGAGTGTCACCACCTGGATTCTGAAGGGAGGAGCAGTCCTCCTCATGTGAGGAACCATCTCATATGCCCAAGACCCAAGGACAGAGAGTTAACTTCATTGTTCTTTTTGTTTGTTTGTTTAATTTTTATTTATAGTAGTAGTATGTATTACAATTCATACTACACATATAGAGCATCTTTTTACACAAAACAGTTTGTATACAAAGTATATTCGTAGCATTCAAGTCTTCAATCATGCATTTAGAATAATGATATCCATCTTATTCAACCACTTTTTCTTTTTTCCCCCCCTTGCTCCCTCCCTTCCCTTTGACCATTATAGTGTTCCTCTAATCCTCATATGTACCTCAACCCAACAATACTGTGAACTGGCCTCCTTATATCAGAGGAAACATTTGATATTTGGATTTTTGAGATTGACTGATTTCACTTAGTATTATATTCTCCAACTTCATCCATTTACCAGCAAATGTCATTATTTTATTCTCTTTTATTGCTGAGTAAAATTCCATTGTGTATATATACCACATTTTTTTTATCCACTCATCTACCAAGGGACATCTATGTTGGTTCCACGACCTAGCTATTGTGAATTGTGCTGCTATAAACATTGAAGTGGCTGTGTCACTGTAATGTGCTGTTTTTAAGTCCTTTGGGAATAGACCCAGGAGTGGGATGGCTGGGTCATAGGGTGGTTCCATTCCCATTTTCCCAAGAAATCTCCATACTGCTTTCCATAATAGTTGTACATTGTGCAGTCCCACCATCAATGTATGAGTGTGCCTTTTTCCCCACATCCTCTCCAACATTTATTGAACACTAAAGAAAGAAATCATAGAAGACCTCAGAAGATGGAAAGACCTACCTTGTTCTTGGATAGGTAGAATTAATATTGTCAAAATGTCCATACTAACAAAAGCATTATACAGATTTAATGCAATTCCAATCAAAATCCCAATGACATTTCTCAAAGGAATGGAAAAAGCAGTTATGAAATTCATCTGGAAAAATAAGAGACCCAGAATAGCCAAAGCAATCCTGAGCAAGAAAAGTGAAACAGGTGGCATCACCATACCAGACTTTAAATTATACTATAGAGCAATAGTAACAAAAACAGCATGGTATTGGCACCAAAACAGACTGGTGGACCAATGGTACAGAATTGAGGACACAGAGACTAATACATATAATTTCAGCTATCTTATACTAGACAAAGGTGCCAAAAATGTACAGTGGAGAAAGGATAGCCTCTTCAACAAATGGTGCTGGGAAAACTGGAAATCCATATGCAACAAAATGAAATTAAACATGTATCTCTCACCATGCTCAAAATTCAATTCAAAGTGGATCAAGGACTTAGGAATTAGTCCAGAGACAATACACCTAATAGAAGAAAAAGTAAGCTCCAATTTCCAACATGTCGGATTAGGCTCCAAGTTCCTTAACAAGAATCTGGTAGCACAAGAATTAATACCAAGAATTAATGAATGGGATAGATTTAAGCTAAAAAGCTTCTTCTCAGCAAAAGAAACAATCAGTGAGGTGAATAGAGAGCCAACTAATTGGGAACAAATATTTAATACATGCACATCGGATAGAGCACTAATTTCTAGAATATATAAAGAACTCAAAAAACTTGACACCAAAAATCAAATAATCCAATCGATAAATGGGCTAAGGAATTGAAAAGACACTTCTCAGAAGAAGATACACGATTAATCAACAAATACATGAAAAAATGCTCAACATCGCTGGCAATTAGAGAAATGCAAATAAAACCTACTCTAAGATTTCATTTCACTTCAGTCAGAATGGCAGCTATCAACTTCATTATTCTTAACAATTAATTAACTTTGACTTTCTCTTCTCCCCTCCAACCAGTTTCAGAACCTTCAAACTTGTGAAGAGATACCCTGGCTCTCTCTCAAATTCTTCTACTCACCCCCCCCCATAGCCTCTTCTCTGTTTCACTCTATCATAAAGAGATTATAGGGTCAGAGATTTAGGCACTTCCTTGCCTCAGTTTTGGGTCAAGAAGCTCTACCTTAAACATCACTAACATCTCTCTTGCTGCAGCATCAGCCTATTTTAACTATTCTATTTATTGTGAGGAACCAAAATAATGAACGTTCATGTTCTTCATGATACTTGAAAACAAATCAGTACTTAACTCTCTGTCTCCACTAAATTTCATGAGAATCCATGCTCCCAAAATGACAATATTTCCAGTCATTCTTTCCTGAACTCTAATTCTTTGTGTAATTTTTACAGTTCATAGATCAGGACTGTACATCCTACTTTTATAAATTCCTCAGCTTTCTTAGAACAGCAAAAGATTTCTTTTCAATTTTTCATGTTGCCTTTCTGACACTCTTGATCTGGAAATGCACTCCTGGCTTATATTCATCTTGAATTTGAATCTTGGGTCTCTTCCTGTCATACAGCCTCACTGAATTCTTCCCTAAATAGATTTCCTGCCATGAGCAGAGTTGTTGGAAACCCACTCTTGACTTTTTTCCCTGTCTCTCACTGGTGAGCAATTTCCACAGAGCTCCACATGTCTAAATACCTTTTTTTTGCCTCTTTCTGCCAAATGTGCTTGCCTGATGCTTTTATGACCATCATTAACTATATTCTGTCCTTATGTTGTCCTTGTCCCAACTTAATTTTATTTTAGTTGTCAGGCCAAATTTGTTAAGTTTTCTTACTATTTTTTTTTTTCTTGGAGGTTTTAGCATATTCAGTCACCTAACACTGCCAGGGTTGTCCCAGATTAGATTTATAGTCTCAGCATAATTATTACAGTAGTACTTTTCAAGACCCCCCAGTGGATGTCTGAAATCATGGATAGTACTGAACCTATATACATATGTATTGTTTCCTATATGTACATACTATGGTTTAATTTATAGATTAGGCACAGTGAAAGAGTAACAACAACAACTAGCAATAAAGTAGAACAATTTTAAAAATAGATAACAGTACAATTTCCAGCATCACTACTCTTGTGCTTTGGAGCCAATAATAAAAGTAGTGTTGGTTTCTTGAACACAAGCACTTCAACATTTCAATAGTCAATCTGATAACTGAGATAGCTAAGTGACCAATAGGTGGGTAGTGCATACAGCATGGAGATGCTGGACAAAGAGATAATTCACATCTCAACTGAAAAGAAATAGGATGATATGAGATTTCATCACACTACCAAGCCCACCACTGAAAACCAATAAATTGTTTATTTCTGGAATTTTCTATTTAATATCTTGGATGGCGACTGACCACAAGTCACTAAAACCATGGAAAGTGAAGTCACGGATATAAGGGGATTGCTGTACAGAGTTAGAGTTTCCTTTTCCTTTCAGGAGCATCTTTCTTGGATGGTGAATGATATGGTCTCCCCACTGACCTTTCAGACTATCTCAACCACTCCAGCACCTCACGGAGGGCGCCTCAGCTTCTTCTAGAACTTCGGTTAGAGACTATACATTTGTCTTCCCTCTAGGACTAGCTTTTGGTAGTCTAGAAAACAAGGATCTGGCCCCTGGAAGGAGTGCTGTAGCGCTGACTAGGACATTAGGTTGACCCTCTCTCTTAGCTAATAGGTCCCATGAAGGCTGAATAAGGCTTTCTCTGATTCTGTGCTTACATCATAGAGATGCAGCATAGTGTAGCAGTTAAGAACTGGAAATTTGGAGCAGTTTGGTGAAGTGCAAATCTCGGTTATGGCATTTACTTATGTTATATACTTGGGGTATGTGAGCCTAGGTAAATATTCTTGATCAAGAGATATCTGAAATATGGAATATTTATACACTCATAGACCTAGCACTCACAAAGCTGAATTTGTAAACTAATATTTGGCATTTTCCATGTCACAAGATCAACATTATAAGAACACAACATGGACAAATCAGCTCTAGGCCAGTTTGTCATATCATGCTAAGTCATGGGCCGCAAGCTGGGACATTTCTTTAGCGCTAAGACTTCCTCCCTACAGGACTCAACAGTTATTTCCTCTCTGGATGCTCAACATATGTTGAACTATGTCATTCATTTTTTTTCATTCATAAAGTGTAAGATCTTTAGGAGGTTCTTAGGCACACCAAGGTATGGGCTACAAGGATCTAAAGAAAATAATGTCCACCCCTATCTCCAACTAGTCCATTATTAAGTTGGAGATGATAGAAGTATGCGTACCAAAATTAAATGACCATGCGAGGCATGAACCAAGAAATATTACCAAAAAATATAATGATTATATGTCAAATAAGTAGGACCTCATCTAAGATCTACAGAAGAGATCACTAAAGAATGAAAACAACAAAGAACTCAAGACCTAGAAGATGGAAGCAATGGATTCTGGGGTGGGAGACAATTTTTAGATATGCACTAAACCTCAAATTCAGACTAAATCAAGTATAAGGCATCAACCTCTATTCCTAGAAAGCCAAATAGCTGAGTGTCTACTTTAGTATCACTTTTTAGTGTCCTGAAACTTGTAAATGAGCAGCAATTCTGTGATTCTGCAAGTTAAAATCATATCTAATGAGCACAACACCCTAGTAAGCTGATGAAGGTATGTGATTCAGATTTTTTTTTAATATTGCCATTTTTAAAAAAAAATTTTGCTAAGTAAATACGTTAGAAAGGACATTTACTTTCATTTCTTTTACAATCCTTTCATTTCATAAAAGGATATTTTGGCACCAAAAAGTAGATGAAACCTAATCAGACTTAATTTTAACATCTTCATAATCACTTTCGAATATGGATGACTACTCTAAATATCATTATAGTTCAAATGATATTTGCTTTATGTGCTAATAACACATAAAATTTTTCTTTATGATTAATTAATAAAGCATTTTACTTTTATAATCAATGTTAGTATATAGTATTATTATATTTATATTGATACTATGTTAATATATACACTATTAACTGATATAGTTAATATGTAAAACATACTTATGACAAAAGTAAAATGCTTTACTGATTCTGTCTATAATAGCTAGTAATTTGTATAAAATTAATTATAACTTTATAATAGTTATAAATAAATAAAATACATTTCCTAGTAAATTAGGGAGAATATTACATCTTTCTCAAACTTACACGTTTATAAACAATTAATAGTAGTGGCAGAATAATAGAGATTAGATTTGTTATAATTCTAATCTATGTAAGTATATATTGCACTAGTAAAAAAAAAAAAACTTTTCCTGAGTTAGAATTCTCTTCACACAAAGTTATGTGATTAAATGTGATTTATCTGTATCTGATACAACAGATAATTAGACAAGCAGAAACAATCATAAGTCTTATTTTTAAATTTGACAGCATTTAGTATTAATGATGAATTTCACCTAGGTTTCTTCCTTATCTAGTTTCTGAGGAATTTAAAACAGTAATCACTGCAGTGAATCTTATCAGGGAAATATTTATAGAATGGAAAAATTAGGAAAGAATAGTGCTGCATAAAGCTCATTGTCAATGGAACAAACAAATCATTCATGATGCCTTGAATGATTTAAGACATCACAAGCATCATATGTCTTTTTTACATAGTTCACACGTGCATTGCACTCAGAAAGGAACCATAGGGCAGAATAATGTAAAAATAACCAATGATCAGCAGAAAGATGGTGAGTGAGCCACAGGGATGAGCCTTTGTAGCCACAGACAAGCACCTTAATGGAAAAATGGAATAGCTAATTCATGTTTAAGAAACAACTGCTTGATTGACCAAAGAATGTCTTACCCCTCTACTCTATAGATAGCAGTGCCAATGGCGTAAGGCCTCCTGCCACCAAAGACTCACTCCTGCCTACAGGGAGGGTGATTTATGTGCTGAGCCCTGCTAATATGTCTGTCTAAAATGAGAGCCAGAATGCTAAGGGGAATTATGACATGGTCTTTTATCTGGAAATCCAATGATATTGTCCCATGGACACATTTCAATATTCAAATTTTAAGAACAATATTTTCTTCTCAAGTGATTGTGAAAAGTAGCATAGACATGTAGAATACTGGAAATAAACTATGTGAGGACAAAGATCTTGAATTAGCTTTTGAAGATAGTCAGAAAAGAACTGTTTTTCCTTCAATAATTACTTATTGAGAACCTACACAGCACCACACCTACAGTCATGTCACATGGATTCAAACCCTAGCCAAGTCATTCACTGGCTATATAACCTTGGATTTGTTTTTAATTGTCCCTCAACTTTCTCATCTGTAAAATAGTGTTAATCGTAATATTCAACCTGATAGGGGTTGTTTTAAAATTCAGTGAGTTAGGATTTGTAAAGCACTTGAAATTTTGCCTGGCACACATTATATAGTGTCTGTTATATTAAAATACCAGGCACTGTTCTAGACACTGGGGATAGAAGAGAGCACAAAGTGCCTTTTGTAAGGTTATTTCAAAGAAATTTCATCATCACCATCAACCAATTCTTCAAGTCCAGCTGTTGAAGAGGACATAATCCATTATTTTAGTAAATTAGAGAGAACGGAAAGCTTAATAATGTGGTAGCTACTTTCCCATACCCCATACTGAAAAACAAAACAACAAGAACAAGAAAAAGTTGCTTTTTAAAAAATAAATCTCAGTTGAAATGAGTGAATGATGATTAAATGTTGATTGAATTGAATTAGATTTTGAAAAACAAGAAGATAGAACCATGCAGTGCATGGAACAAACAGTAAGGAAAGGGGGACTTAGGACAAGTCTGTCTGCTTTAGGAGAGGTAAGGAGGGTGCAAGCCAAGAGCAGGACCATACTGTGATGGGTTGGGTGACCCTGCTGGTCTTCAAAAGAACAAATTCAGTGGGAGGATTGTGGAACCCAGATGACTGGAGTTTAAATAGACTGCTGCTCTCTGGGGAAATTGGAAGGCCAAGGGTAGGAAACATGTACAAGGAAACATGGAGATGTTAAAAAAGTCTTTACAACAGAGACACCCAAGTGATTATAAAGAAGGCACTGGGGAAGGAGAAATTGAAAATGTGTAGAAAGCAAGTATATAATTGATGAAGATTGCAGAGCAGGCTAAAGAGGGTGAGAGTAAGAACTCTGACATAGTAACCGTGAGATGGAATAGAAAGCAGGTGAGGACTCAGATCAGATGCCCTTGGTTTTCCTGAGAAAGAGTAGAAAGGATCAGGATTATGGAAGGATCTTTGGGCATTTAAGGAACATGAAAAAGTTTAGAACTGCTACTGTGGGGAATATGATATGGCATTATCTCAATATGAATAAAAGGATATCCAATTAAACATGGACACTCAATGGAATTCAGGTGGCAGGGATTTGTGATGGATAGAAACACAATTTCCAGTAATGGACCATTTTCCAGAATGGTTTGTTGTGTTACACATAGGGATCACAAGCTTGGAAGCTAAGCATGGAGGGAAGGGATTTTTCATCCTGAAAGATTTTCCCAGGCTGGGAAACTATAATAAAGTAAATAAAGAGAAAGGTGTTGGCAGATTTGGGGAACAGGTACAGATTGAGGAACTAGAGGGTATGGTGAAGACGTACAATGGCTTGGTGGCATAGGGTGGAGTGACAGGACATTATTTTCAGAACATTCAGGGCATATAAGATCCTCGAGGTAGCAAAGAAAAAAGGACTGCAGATTAAGTCTTGAAAAATGTGCAAAAGGGAAGGAGTGGAAAAAGTTAGAGAAACTCAGAGAGAGAACCATTAGAAAGGTAGAAAGACAAAATACAGCCATGTCATGTAGATCAAGGAGAGTTTCAAAAAGAAGGAAGAATCAACATGGTATGTTTATAAATAATAATTCTTCTAAACATGCAAAAATATATAATAATTGGTATCAAATGCTAGTTATGAACAAGCACAGTGCTAATAGTTTCCCAAGTGACAACCCAATGAGGTAAGTACTATGGTTGACACCTTATAGTTGAAGAAAATGAGGCATAGCTGTGTGAAACAACTTATTCAAGGTCATACAGCCTGAGCTTGTACACTGACCCCAAACAGCTTCCCGCTTTAATAACAAAGCCAGTTCTGAAATCATTTCCATACAGTTGCAATTGTTTTTTGCAAATACAGCATCATGTGCATGAATTATCTTTATTACATTTAAGGACAGAGAGTTTAGCATTCAAAGAAGATTGACACCAACAAGTCAATGTTGGATTTATCCATTAGAAGACTGTTAGAAATGGATGGCAGAGCAGAGAAGAAGGGGTACATAGAGCACATTTCTGGGAGACAAGGCTGGGATGGGAGTAATGGAGGCCCAGGGAATTGAGTTAGGAAGATTGGGATTGGAGTTTGGCACCAATGAGTTGAAATCCAGGCTGAGTTGGTTAATTGTATAAGCTTGGACAAATTATTCCTCATTAATTTTCATTTTCCTTGGGTATCTAAGATAATGATAATAGTAACTACTTCAATAAGATTGTTCTGAGAATTAAAAGACACAATTCCTATACATATTTTTGTTCAATGCTTGGCTTATAATACACACTCAATAATGTCCTTACTATACAAATCACATACACAGAATGGTTAGCCATAGTGTAATAATGTTAACTTTCTTTTTAAAATCCTATTCTACAATACAAGTAGGTATTCATGTTGTAGCCATGTTTTGATTATCCTCCTACCAACTCTTTGCTCTCTGGTTTCTTGAATTAATGGAGCCTAGATTACATTTCAGACCACTTTTATATATATTGGTTTCTTTCTCAGATAAAACTTTGGGAGGTAAAGATAGCAAATTTACCTCCTCTAGGTAGGAAATGACTGGGTTCTAATTAAACAAATATTCTGCTTTATAGAAAGCTATGATATGCACCATAAAGATAACCATTTTTCAAATACTTAATATTAAATAGAACACATTTAAGTACTCTTTAGTAATTTGAGAGGTCAATTTAGGATTTTTACTGTCTTCATTATTTATCTAGGCATCGTCTTTATAAGCATTTACTTTCATCTTCTCATAGAAGTGCAGAATACCAGTTATACTCCTCCTAACAGAGAGCATTTGACTTCTGTGGATACAAGTATGTAAACAAATTCACATGAACATTGAGTTCAAAAAGGTAAAGTCACTAGAACTCTAAAAATACAATAGGGGAATTGATTATATTCTTTTAGGGCCAATATTTGGAATTAAGGAAATACCTGGAGTCACCAGTAAACTTTGGGGATCAGCACTAACCTGACTAGTTCTTCCTCCAGAATGAGGAAGTGTGAGTTGCTGGAGGTATGATTAAAACAAAGGATGGCCAAGAAATTAAGCACATCTGTTACACTCATTGAGTCATCAGAATTCAAGTTTTGGTACTTGAGGTTAAGTCTTAGATAAACTACATTTATTTTTTTTTTTTTAATCCTTATTAAGGACCTCTACACACAAGACTAAATTCTCAGAGTCCTAAACAAAATTGGGTCTGAAATCAATATAGTCACTGTTAGAAAGGATTTGAGGATTGAATCAGAGAATAGGATTTGGCTCCTAGGACACAAACCATGCTATTAATCCCGGAGAAAGGATTTGCCCATTTAAAGGATTATAAATTTTTGAAATGCATATTCTGTTGATAATACTCTTCGTTTCCTGCAAATATAATTACCGAGGAATATTTTCATTGTGATTAGACTAGGACAATGTTTTCATTGTTGTTGTTTTAATTTCCTTCGTTTCAAAGGGTACCAAATTTCAAGATAATCAGACTTGTAGTCTCATGGTCCCAAATGGCTACGCATCCAAAGACTCAAGTAAATAAACAGAAAGAAAGTCCACCAGCAAACCAAAAATCATTTATATCTAAAAGACAGTCTCCTTGACTTCTCTTTTAACAAGAGGAAGAAAATATCTGCACTTCTAGGTGACAAAGTTAGCACAAAGACCTGGACAGTGCAGGACAGGTCCAGCAGACTTAGTGGTGGGCGCTATCATGTCCTGGCTACTTCCCACTCTGAACTCATGTTGAGTGAATGAAACAGATGGCTGTAGATCATGTTGAAATACAGTTTTTTTTTAAAAAAAATAATAATAATAGGAAAATTCACTGGTTATGGAATTCCCTTGATGGATCTGGCTCTGAGGAGAAAGAGAAAAGGGAAGCAAGCTGGAGAAACATTTGAGGTCATATAACACTTTGTCTTCAATGTTCTCAAGGCCTCCCTCTGTGCACAGACCTCACTTTGAAATTACCACCAGTGATAGGCTTAGAAAATCCATTCACCAGAGACCATGCCTAATTCTTTGTTCTAAAATCCAGATGTTTTTTTTTTTTTTCCAAAAAAGCAATCATCATAATTGTCATCATCATTATATCATCATTATTATTTTTATTACTTACACAAACTCAGCATAGGACTATCTCCATAATATACATAATATAGCAGTAGAGATTTGACCCTATTCTGAATTTTCCTCTGTTGTTCAAAGGGCCCATCCCATCATTTCTGAGAAAAGAACAGGGGGATGGGGTTGGGGAAGGAGACTGGCAGGGTCACAACATAATGCTGTTAAGTCTGAATTCTCCCATGACGGATCCCTCACTGGGAAAGACAATCACATGCAAAGGGATGACAACCTCACGAGGCAATGGCCTCCTGGGAGATCCTGTGCCACCATGTTCAGGTCATTAATTTGATTACCCTTCAGGGAAAGAGCCAAACTTCAGGGGCCCTCTCAGAACCAAACCAACCCTTTCAAAGTTTGCTCATCTCTAATGAACTGGGTCTTTTCAGCCACCACCTAACCATATGATTTCCTTAATTCTTGGTCACTTGTATAAGGACAAAGATAAATGTGGCTTTTCCTAGCTGCTTCTAAACTAAGTTCAAGACTGAATTAATATGAATGGAAATGCTTCGTCTTCATATAAAGGTTGGGAGAAAACACCACATATTTGGCTTGCCAGCACCTGCTAAAATGTACACAGTATAACCCACATTGACAATGATGCAAGAGTGGCAGAGAATACTAATGAGCACTGGGACTTCAAGCTCCTAAGATAGTGAAACTTCACCCAGCAAATAATTTGGCAGTAGCTAGAATATTCTAAAATTCAAATAATATTCGTGAAGAGGTAGCATATTCCAAAATTTTAAAACAGGCTTAGACGTTAAAGGAATTTTTCAAATTTCTTGGGTTCATTACCTACTCAGTGACATATGACAACTATTTTATTTCTTAAAACAAAGGTTGAAATATCTCCTATCAATTTATGTTCTTATAAAGCTTTCATTAGTATTAGGAATATAAGGAGTAATGAAGGATTGAGAATCTAAGACCAAACACAAAGATTTAGGCAACTGAAGAAAGGCATATTACTTGAAAATGCATAAAAAAGTGGGTGTTTCATAGTGTTTCAGAATCTTGAACTAACAGAAAATGAGGGTTCCCCATCTGCTAAATTAACATTTTATAATGTATCATTACCCCTCATTTGTGATACATTTATAGTTATTCGACATTCTCCACCTGTGTCAGTCAGCTTTCTATAACTATGACAAAATACCTGAGAAAATCAACTTAGAAAGGAAAGATTCATTTTAGATCACTGTTTCAGAGAGAGCACATGGTGAGGCAAAGCTATTCACTTTGTAACAAACAGGAAGCAGAGAGAGGAAGAGAAAGAGAGACAGAGAGCACAAACAAGGAGCAGGGGACAAACTAAACCAGTCATGCGCCCCACCAGTGACCTACTTCCAACAAGTAGACCCCACCTCCTAACATTTCTGCCAACTTCCAAAAGTACCATCAGCCGGGGACCAGCCCTTCAGCACATGGCCTTTGGAGAACATTTAAAATCAAAACCATAACACCTCTTAAATATCACTTGGGTGTAGAATAATGTGAACTTAAAGAAACACAAAATACTTGCCTTGCTATTCTGCCACAAGGACTTCATAATTTAATGAGTGTAAAATAGTACCCACAGACCAAAGGAACACAGGAGATCTCAAAGGCACTTATTCCAGACCAAAACACAACTGAGAGACAGAGACTGAGTAGGCCAACTTGAAATTGACAAGATCAGGGAGAATGAATCAGGAACTCTTTTTCCAGGGAATCTTGAGGTTTAAGCTGATTTGAGAGTATAACATGACTGGTGGATAGAACAGGGAAGCCATTGCTGTGAAAACAAAGGAGGTTAAGACAATGAATTCGAATCCATTTTCTCTTTTTGTTTTGTTTCTTTAACCTTAATTGCAACCCAAACCCATCCTCCAAGTAAGTGGAGGAAGAATAGATATTGCTTCAGTAGTTAATTTGTAGAAATCACGTGGTTTGTTAGGTACTGCAAAATATTTCTGTTAGTTACAAGCAAGTCAAATCAGATCAAACTGTTCAAACCCATCTTGAATTCTTATAATGTAAGAAAATAGATTTGGGTTTAGGGGAAAGGTTACCAATTGCTTTTATATATATATATTTTTTTTTACCTTTCCTTGCACCCCAGTAAGTGCCTTTACTACATATTTTGATTATTCTTTTCAATAAATTCTTTAATAGACAAAAATAATTGACAAGTCAAAAATTCTTCAGGTGACTGACTTGCCTTCAAGACTAATCTCCTTTGATTTTGATTTTCAAAAACACATTTCCTCATGGTCCTCTGATCTAGACTGTATAAATTCAGATTAAAACTTAAACTTAATCAAATCCACAGACGCTCAGTTACTTATGTGTTAAAAACTAGAGAGTAATGATGACAAGCACATACTGTTCATTTGCCAGACCATGGCCCCTGGACAAAATCCTTTACATGCATAAATTTATTTAATCTTTATAGCAACACTAACCAGGGTTTCCAAATTCCCAAAAGATTTTAATCTTTTGGAACTGGAAACAAAAAATCAGAATTCCTGGGAATTCTTGGAATACTCCAAATCATTAGTTATTCTGTATTTTGTAGTACTTACCCAGGGAAATATAGTAGTTAGTATTTTAGAAGTTGTTTGGTTTAGTGGGCTTGGTGTTATTTTGTGTATGTGGGGGTGTTGTAGTTTGCTGCTTTTCAGTGTTTTAGTAGTATTTACAAAGAACTTCAGACTACAGTGAATATTCAAAAACTGGAAACTGCCAGCAAAAATTACTGGATAATGCTAGAAAATCTAACATTTGGATCTTCAGCAAAATTAACAACAATACACAGAATCGTGTGTCAAATAGCTAATTTAAGGAGTTACTTTGCATCTAAACATGATATGTCTTGGAACACCACTCATAGGCTTTGTGTAAAGTACACCGTCCATACAGACTTGCTGGAATTTATTTTTACTCACAAGAACAACTCACCATTAGTCACAAAGAGGATCACAAACAAGTGCTTGTAACATGGTTTATTGGTTTTCTATTACTGTGTAACAAATGACCACAAATTTAGCCATTTAAAACAACTAAAACGTATTATGTCATAGTTTCTGTAGGTCAAAGGCCACTGGACCGAAATCTAAATGTCAGCTGAGGCCACAGTTCCCATTCAGGGCTCAGGAGCTTCTCCAAGCTCATTGGTTGTTGGAAGAATAATACATTCTTCTGTGACCGGACTAAGGTTCCCATTTTCCTGCCAGCTATTGGCTGGAGACCTGGCTCAGCAACTAGAGGCTTCCCACAGTTCCTTGCCAGAGGGCTTCCACAGCCAGCTCATGACCTGGATACTTTTATCTTTTCCTAGGCAAGTTGGTGTGTGATTCTCCACCTTTCTCTTCTGTGACCAGCAAGAGAAAACTCTCAGTTTTTTAAAGCGTTCACATGATCAGGTCCATATAGATAAACTCCCTATTCCAATCAAATCAGTCAATTGATTTGGTTCATTGTTTACATTCCCCAAAATCCCTTCACAGCTGTATATAGATTAGTGTTTGATGGGATAACTGGAGGAAGATCTGTGTATTGTCAAAGGCCTGGAAACTTGAGGCCATCTTAGAATTTTGCCTACCACACTTGACCATGACCATGGCCACAAATGTTTGCCACCTGTATGATTTAAATATTTTAGGAGATGCATTTAAAAAGGAAAAAGTAACAGACAAATTTTAATAATACATTTTGTGTAATTCAGTATATCCAAAATATTATCATTTCAATATGTAATCAGAGTATATTAATAGCAAGATATTTTAACCTTTTTTTCCAAACTAAATCATTAAAATCTGACACATACTTTAAACATAGAGCATATCTTGTTCAGGCTAACCACATTTCAAGCACTCAGTAACCATGCACGATACAGAGGACTGAACAAGATAGAACTGCAGCTACCTTTCCTTCACATAGTCTTTTCCTGTTCCAGAAATGTCTGTATTAATTTTCACTCTGCAGGTCCTGTTCTTGCTTTCAATGTGACATCTAGGGGCATCTTAAATCTCAACTTTTCTGTTGATTAGCAAATTTTAATTATCATAGGAGATTTATGATAAGTCATCCTGATTTCTTCACTGAGTTTTCTAATGGGATACAAAATTCAGCAAAGCACACATTTCCTGAGAAATTCTGGAAAGGAACTCCTACATGAAAAAACTAGTATGAGATATATACTACAGAAAGTAACCTTGAGGTTCAAAGAGGTCAAACTACAAAACAAAATCACGATCATCTTCTTGCCTGTTATATTGTATTACTAATTCTTATGTAATGGGAATGTCAAATCATTCTTCACTCCTCATTTCCAGAGTGTTGAAAGTTATTTTAGTCTAAGACTTTAATCAGAGACACAATTGTGAGTAGTCTTTTCATGCTTCGGCTAAATTTTACATGTGTAAAGGAACATCTAGAACTAAGTTTGGAGGTGAGAGCTATAGACTGTGGAATTGTTCTACTTAAGAACATCAGGGTAAACCCCTATAATCAATGGTCACTTGCTTTTCAACAAGGGTGCCAAGATGATTCAATGAGGGCAAGAATAGTTTTTTCAACAAACAGTGCTGGGACAACTAATTATTCATATAAAAAAAGAAAAAAATTAGGCCTCTCTATATAAAAATTAACTATACTATATAAAAATATACCATATAAAAAATTAACTCAAAATGTATCAATGACCCAAATATAAATGCCAAATGTGTAAAATTCTTAGGAGAAAACAGATGTACATCTCCATACACTTTGATTAGGCAAAGATTTCTTAGATATTCAAAAGCATAAGCAACCAAAGCAGGGGGGAAGGGCATGATAGATTGAACTTCAAGAAAACTAAAACTTATAACCAACAGAATGGGGAAAAATTGCAAATAAAATATCTAATGAGGGGGTAATATTCAGAACATGTAAAGAGTTATTACAATTTGACAATAAAAAGACAAATAACTCAATTAAACAATAGGCCAAGGATTTGAGTAGACATTTCATTGAAGAAGATATGCAAATACCACTAAGCACATGCAAGTGTATTCTCCCTCATTGGTCATTAGGTACATTCAAATCAAAACCACAATAAGTTTCTATATCATATGTACTAGGAGGGCTATAGTGACAATAATAATAATAATATGTATCAAAGATGTGGCAAATTTGGAACCTCCATACATTGTTAGGGGGAATGTAAAATGGTGTAGTCACTTTGGAAAACAATTTGGTAATTCCTCAAGAAGTTTATGTCTTTGAAACATTTCTTGGTACATATGAAAGAGTCTTTTAAAAAGTGGATAGCTTGTCACACAAGTCTAACTACCAGAGCATTCATTATAAGGATAAATTAATTTCAGCTGAAATTGAAGGTCAATCCAACTAATTCAGAGGGAACAGTTTCAATGAGGGAGCCATTGTTTGTATCCAATGACAGATCTAAAACAAAAGGGGTAAAAAATGTCATTTTGAGTTCTGATCTCACATAGAAAGCACTTCCAGAGTATTGCCCTCCTTTTTCACTTCCTAACACTGTCATATCCCTTACAACACCTGCCAGAGTCTATTCCCATCTTTATGACTTTAGAAACTTCAACGGAAATCTGGACCATTGATGGGAAATATATGAATGGAGGAATCTCACTGCTTCAATTCATACCACAGAATGTCTGATTGTTCAGTTTTGCAAATCAGCAAGTGAACAAACCAATTTAAAGAAATAAGTATGATGCCACATAAAACACACTCCTCTTATTTATCTTGACAAGGCATGGTTTCATTTTAATGATTTATGTTAATGTTTTATTGTACCGTGGTCATGCCCTGAAGTGCATTTTATAAGACTAATGAAGTCTTAGTAATCCCAGACGTCATCTCCAGTATTCTCTTATTATGTCTTTCCTGAGAACTCTTGTGGGAGAGACTACCAACCACCATGTGAGTAAGGAAGCTTGTGAATTAGTGACATGAAAATCAGTCAAGTTCTACAGTAGTAAGGGGTCCACAGGAAGTTCCAGTGGGATTCTGCGTTTTCACACAAAAATGGTCTATTGGTCTTCATCACAATGAGAGATGAGCAAACTCTGCTGTGTTTAGGGTTCATCAAACATCAAACCCTTTTTTTCAAATGTTTTGGGTTTCCCAAAATCCAAAACACGTTTTGCCCTCAGCATTTTTCCCTTCATTTTCAAACCCCTGTGTATTTTAAGGGAAATTTAATCCTTATGTTTCTGACTCATTTACACTTAACACGTGAACATGTTGTTTCATAAGACTTATTTGAAGTCTGTGAAGTCTTGTAAGTCTTCTAGAGCCCTTTTCCTGTAGTGGCAGGAAGCCGTATGTTGCAAAGGCATGTGAACTCAAATTCCCAAGGAGTAGAATTGGTTTAAAACTCAAGATTTTCTAAGACACAATGTTCAGTTGATTTAAACTTGGTGAAACTCATCCTCTGCAACATAATTACTATCCTATACTTTGGTACATGGCTTTCACAATGAAATAACTGAGACTATGAAATAACTGAGACTGTGAAATGGTAATTCTTGAAATTTTTGTGATAGAATCCATAAACTGGATTTCCATAGACAAAGAAGGAGCTGAGGTCATTTACCAACAGTGGCCAGGGAAGTGCTGTTTTAAGCTCTAGATTTTTAGATTCCAGTCACAACCCTCCTTGAAAGCCACTGTCTCTGAACATTTGATCTCAGAGACCCCTCTGAAGACCTCCCCCAGACTCACAAGGGCTGTGCCTGGGTGATCTGCCATACCTGGGTTCCAATCCTAGCAAAACAACTCCTCAGCAGGCATACAGAGTGGGGAGAATTGCTGCCTAGACAAAGAATCTTTCCTATTTTAGAGATTTGGAAAAAAGAAAAACAAAGCAGTGAATTTTAACCAAGCAATTGAGGTTGCAGGGAGGGAAGTGAACTCTTTGATTCCTATTTTCACACTCAGCCTTTCTTCTAGGCAAGTACCTTGTACTGCAACGGGACTCCAAATGCAACTGGACAGACAGTATGAAGTGGCTTCCAGAGGCAGTTCCAGATTCTCCCTGGAACAGATATAAACCTGGGCCTCCCAAGGTTTCTCCAGGCCAAAAAAATTGATTTGGAATGATTAGTGGTTAAAAACCAAGGAATTTAGAGTTAATCAAATCTAGATCTGTAACTTCTCTTCTGCATCCTAATTGCTTCATGCCTGGTAAGTTAAATCTATCTCTATTTTCCAACTGCAAATAGAAATTCAACACAAGAAGTGATTGCACAAATTAAATGAGATCAAGCAAGGTAAGTGCTTTGTGAGCACATGTTAAAGGCACAATGAGTCATGGTCTTATTTGTTGTTTTCATTGTTGCTGTTATTCTTTTTGTCAGCAAAGCTTCTATAGGATTTCTAATATCTGGGGTCTTTCTCCCTGCTGTTTACAATCCCTTTTCCACCCTAATATTTGAGCAGGACTGAATGTCCAAGAGTAGTTGTTATTTTTGTCACTATTGAATCTCTTCTGGGTGTCAAATTAGAGGTGACTTTCTCCTGCCTTTGCCCCCATGGTCCATCCTGAGCAAAGATATCAGGATAATCTTTAATGTAACTTTTACATAGTCCCTCTCATTACCATCTCTTCTGAGATGCAACAGGTTGAATTTAAATGTATTTGCTTCTCCTTTGATATTGTCTTCCACTTTCTTTCATTTCAACAGAGGTTTCTCTCTCTTCGCTTCTCTAGGTCTCCTGGTGGCCTTTCTGCCTTCATGCCTTCCTGCCTAACATTTATGGAGGGCATTCTCTTTTCCTTCAAGAAGTATCCTTGATTTAACTCATGATCTTGGTCTTAAACCCAATCCCTCCTTCCTCCACAGATAAATAAATGACTTGACCACTTTCCTACACACTCAAATCAAAATTCTGGGGTCATCTGGGATTGTCCCTTTCCATAATCTCCCACATGTAATCACGTGATGGATTCCGCCTTGACAATGACTGTATCTCTACGTCCTTTTCTCTGCATGTCTTCTCTACTAACACTCCAGAAGCATCTATTACTGACTGATGGCTGGGCAGCTATAACACTTTTCAACTGTGGATTCTTTCCACTCTGGTTTATCCATTCTTCCTCTCCTACAATCCTCTCTCCAGTATCTTTAGGATGCTACAAGGTCCACATAATCAAGTATATCTTGTTCCATTCTCTTCTAACTCACCATGCACCAATCCACTAACCTTCTCATTCAAAGGGGTCCATTTCCTTTCCTCATGGGGTCTTCCCTCTGTGGAAAGATAGCAAGGCTCTCCCCTCTTTAATTAGATCAATTCCTGTTTCTTCTTTTTGTCAAACCTGGAAACTCAAGTCCTCTGAGAACTCTTTCCTAAGTGTCCTGCTACAGCCTCACAGTGCCCAGACTTATGACACCACAAGCTTCACTAAATAATTTAGGGGGTGACTGTGCATTTCATAGCTCCTGTTTTGTCACAAGCCTGAAGTCCGGAGGGCCTGTGTCTCTCTTGTTCACTGCTGTATCCCACAGCTGGAAGAAAGGCCTGAGCTTAGTTTGTTCTTAATAAAAATGTCTTGAATGAATTAGCTCCACCTAGCTCAGTGCACTCTTGCCCCACATCCCCTACATGTGTGAAGTTTCAGTTTGCACAGCTGGAATTTGTACTGGTCTTGAAGCCCTTTAGCAGTTGTAGTCAAGGTACTTGAGCTGCCTCAGGATTAGATTGTAAGCTCTATGTGGAAAAATGCCACATTTTCTATTTCTCTTGTTATTGCCACAGTCTTTCTACTCCTAAATTATGAAATCATATTGATTGATGTTTACGGGCTGCTTCACACTCTTCCTAAACAATGGCTTATCTTTAGGATTCATTCCTTCCTGCAATACCCACTTCTTAACTGTAGTTTAGATTCTTCTATCAACTAAGTGACAATATTCAAACAATGTTGGTAAAGTTCAGTATCTGTTTTAAGCTTTTAATAAATTATTAATTTAATATTTTAAAAACCTGGGGATGGAGTTGTGACTCAGTGGTAGAGCACTTGCCTAACATGTGTGAGGCACTAGGTTTGATTCTCAGCACCACATATCAATAAATGAAATAAAGGTCCATCAACAACGAAAAAATATTTTAAAAAAACTTTATGCCTTTTGTACATTGTATTAAGGTATGACCCAAAAACATGGGGGGAAAATTCAAAAGCTCTAGAAAGCAAAATCTTTAAACACATGTTTTAAAATCATTACTAGTTTTAGTAATCACATTTTAAAGATAAGCACTATAAAATTTCTTAATTTCAAGTACAGTCAAACTTACAAAAATTTGCAGAGATAATATAAAGAAACCCAGTACACTTTTCACCCAGATTCCCCAATTAAAATTGTTTCACAATCTCTTTCTCTCTCTACATGTATGCTTCTGAATCGTTTGAAAGTAAGTTACAGACAGGACATTCCTTAATACTTCAGTGAGTATTTTCCAAAAACAAAGACACTTTCTTATAAATTTATAGCAAAACAATTAGAATCAGAAAATTAATATTGATATAATAGTAATATGTATTTCATAGACTCTAAATGGTTCCTCTAATGTCCTTTATATGCCCAGAATCAAATCCAGAATTGGCAATGCACTTTGTAGCCATATTTCTTTGGTCTCTTGCACTATGAAAGAATGCTGTCCATTTTTGTCTTTATGACCTTATTGTTTGGAGGAACACATGATAGTTACTTTGTAGAATGTCACACATCTAGATTTACCTTTTCTGTTTTGTTTTGTTTTATTTGGGTGCTGGGCATTGAACTCAGGGGCACTTAACCACTGAGCCACATCCCCAGCCCTATTTTGTATTTTATTTAGAGACAGGGTCTCACTGAGTTGCTTAATGCCTCATTTTTGCTGAGGCTGGCTTTGAACTTGCGATCCTCCTGCCTCAGTCTCTCAAGCCACTGGGATTACAGGAGTGAGTGCCCCACCACCCCAGCAGGATTTGCCTTTTCTATGATTAGATTCATACCATTTGTTTTTAGCAAGACTACAGAAACAAAAATGCAATAACAAAGAATACATTACAGCAAATAATTATTCACTGTATCAATTAATTATTAGTCCAGTTAAAGATTATTTTAACTTTTTCACTAAATGTACTGTCTACCAGCTTTTTTTCACTTTAAAATTAACTATCTTTCAGATCTATTAGATTTAAGTTAATATTATGAAGTAATTACTAAGTATCTTACATGAATATATTTGAGAATATGCTAATATCTTGTTCCTCATTAAATTATATCCACTAGTTCAGCAGCCATTAATGCTTCTTGACTTGATAAGTTACTATTATTTTTCATTATGATCTCTCAATGGTGATTTTTCTAATTTTATTATACTCTTTACATTTATTATTTGGCATCCTACTATGAGGTTGAGATTTTCTTTTGTGTTTATTTATTCATTCATTCATTCATTTCTATTGTGACTTTTTTTGATGCTCAAATTGTTCTGATGTAGTTAGTGAGAGTTCCTTTAAAATACCTTTTTGTTTCCTTTTGATGTATCCTCATCATTCATTGTGGACTTTTTATTTTTATTTTTTTCAATGAACAAAATATTCCAGAGTGATCGTGTACTTTTTCTGCTCTGGTCCTGGAACAGGCCATCTCTCCAAGGAGCTCTATTTAAGTGGATAATGGTGTTTGGAAATCAAACTATGGGTCCTACTTGTATCATTGTCACTTGGGTGTCATTTCTTTTAATTCCTCTCAGGATGCTCTTTCTTCCCCTCTCTCTCTCTCTCCCTTGCTCTCTCTTTCACACACACTTTCACACTCAACCTTTACATGAATCTACACTGTTTCAATATCCATGTCTCTATAAATCTCAGAATCCATGAGCAATTTTTAGTATTCCTTCTTTCCATATTGGCCAAACCTTTCTTTAGTGAGAGAAATTTGGTTTTCAATGCCCTCAATATATTTACTGATGTGCTCAATCCCTCTTTCAGTAACCAATATACTGTCCATATGGCCCACCTCCTTGAAGTCCCATCCCAGGGTCCCCAATGAGTCAGGGTGACTCCATGGCTCTTGCTCTGCCAACCCAAACATATTCTTTTTTTATGTGTGGTGTTTCTCACATAGTCTTTCAATATACAATTGGAAATAAAGCAAAGAAGCCTTGTTTAGGATCTTTTCTTACATGGAAAGACAAATTCTTTAATGCTTTAATTCAGAAACATTCATTTCGTTGACAATTGATCTTTGGAATATACTAGCTGAAAATATGAAAAAGTCTTCCGATTTGAAAAGGAATAAACCCACAGGTACTATGAGAGTACACAGGACAAGAAACCAACCTATTTTGGGGGGTCAGTTGTTTCCTGGAGGTGATGCCTGGTTTGGCTTTGATGGTAACTATCATGACTTGGTTTTTCCATATACTTCTGCTTTTGATGCTGAATTTTTTTTTCATCCCAGGCAAGATTAAATCCCCTTATTCTTCATTCCCATAGTCCCCTGCATTTTCGTATTCATAACATTCATCATTCTTATATAATTAATCACATGTTTAATATCAGGAATATCCATCCCCTCACTGTAGTTCCATGACTTCAGAGACTATATTCCACCTGTTCTCTACCAGAGTCTGAGCTCCAAGCAAAATGCATGACCCAGAAGAGGCATTTAATAAAAATTTGTTGAACAGAATTTTGTTCTAATTTCTTGGTATTAAGACCTTTAAATCATTGTTTTCTGGGTCAGCCTCCATGCTGCACTGTATCCCAAAGATAAGACAACGGTCATCTTCCCATCTGCTTTCTACCAAGCAAGAGTACCATGATTAAAATTTTTCTCAAGCTTTGAGTTTAGCAAAAGTCCATACAGAGTCAAGCAAACAAACTTCAGGATCTGTTGCTCAGTCCTTGAACACACAACAGTGATTTCAGCAGCATATGGCCCAGCCTGTCATTGTCTACCCACTTCATCTCCTCAGAGAGGAAACCCCTCTCCTCCTAAAAAGCAGCACAAGCAGGTAATTGTGGCTACAGTTATTTGCCAGTTCAGTTTTGCATCTCCAGATAAACTCTAGTGTCAAGAAATAAAAGAAAGACAAAAAAGGAAATCTAAATGAAATGATTAGGTAAAATACAACTTAGGCTTTCTCCCTGCTAAGAAAATTGCAATAATGAGTGTTTCATGTTTTAACTAAAACTATGACATTTTTTGCAGTTGTATGATATCTAAAACATAGTTGCTTTTCCATGTTTACTAAATGATAACATTTTAGGAATTCCCTCATTTTCAGTTATGTTTAAAATCTATGACAGTGATTACCATATGAAAGGCTGCCCTAACCTTTAAAATGTCACATCTACAAAGGTAGCTGTTTATTATTTTCCTCTCCATCACCATAACAGTAGTCCTCTCATCTCTGTAGTTTCACTTACCTATGGTCAATGATGGTCTGAAAATACTAAATGGAAAATTCCAGAAATAAGCGATTCATAAATTTTGAATTGCATGCTATTTTGAGTAGCTTTACAAGATCTTGAGCCATCCAGTTCTGTCCTCCCAGGATGTGAATCATCCCTTTGTCCAGTGTATCCACATTTTATATGCTATTTACCCTTCTCATCTTTGTTATCAGATCAATTGCTGTATTATCACAATACTTGTGTTAAGTACCCTTACATAGCAGCCTAAACCTACATCATAGTGCCTACATCATCCACATCATTTCATCTCATCACACAGGTATCATCTCACAGGATCACAAGAATAAGGATGAGTACAATATAATAAGGTATTCTGAGAGAGAGAGAGAGAGAGAGAGAGAGAGAGCTCATATTCCTATAACTTTTATTACAGCCATTGTCTAATTCTTATATTTTATCATTAGTTATTGTTAATTGCTGACTATGTCTAACATATAAATTAAACTTTATTATACCTATATGTGTATAGGAAAAAATCACTATATATACATATGTGTATATATATATATATATATATACACACACACACATATAAGTATATATATGCACACACATTAAATATATATAAACATCATATATAATATGTTTTATATAAAACATATAGGTATATGTAAACACACACACACACACACACACACACACACAAAAAAAAAAAAAAAAGTTTGGTGCTATCCGTAGGTTTGGGAATCCATTAGTGGTCTTGGAATGTATGGTCTTAGAATGTATAAAAGTGACTATTATACAGCATAAAGGAAACGGAATCAATATAAAACTCACAACTGCTTTTGATTTCCACCTCCATTTCTTATTAGTCATGTAACTGGCTATTGACTCACTGATTTATAAAATGAAAATAGTAATGTCTTCACAACCTACCATAAAAAGCTGTATAAATCAAATGAGGTATCATCTATCAACATACCTTATAAACAATGAAGTGCTATATGCATTAAGCTAATATCAATGGGACATTATAAAAGTACATTTAACTTTTACATAAAGGTCCTCTCAAAATTAAAGAATTTTCCATTAAGATATGATAAAATATACTTTAAATATTTTCATCATTTTTTCTGCTTGTTAATGCAATTTTTTTCCCTAACTCTATTAGAAATTGCATTGAATGGGTAATGAACAGATGACTTATTGAACAAGCAAACAAATGCTTCATCTTTTCAGGTGGGTAATTACATCGGTGAAGCAACACCTTCAGTTAATTTCTTAGCCCAAGCACATAGGTGTAACAGTAATTTTCAGGAAGAATATAAGACCTCAGGAATTAAAGTTAAAGATGCTTCAATATGGAACACCAGCCAGGATGTTAAAGAACAGGAAATGCTGGTGCCATGTTCAAACTTCTAAATGTGGCTTCCATCTTAGGAAAGGGTCCCTCCATGGTTTCTTTCCACCGGGGCATCAGAGACAGCAGCCTACTTTCACCATCTGGGTACAATAAGTGAAGAATTTGAGTCATAAAAATTTCTACCCAGTTTAAGATGCACAAGTATTGCTTTTCTCAAACTAACTGCCTCTGGCGGTTCTAATTAATACTTCCGTTCAGAATTTTAAAAAATCCTTAAAAGACTTTTAACCTAATATTTAAAATAATTTGAGAAACAATGCTAAGACAATCTCTTTTACATCAAACTTCCTATGAGATATAATTATGTAAGCACCCCCTCATTCTTCTTCACTTAAGGGAAAACTGCCAAGAAGTAACTAGGGGGTAGAATTGGTCTTCTCTGGGAAAACAAATGATGAGACCATGTGCATTGTAGACTTCTATGCTGAGGAGGCTTTACCCAACAGCAACAACAGCAGTCAACAAAGAGGCTTTTGCTTAGTCACAGCAAACCAAGTCAGGAGTAAACTGATTTTTTTTAATTGCTATTTCAGAGTTTTTATATACAAACAGTTGTATGTAAAAAGATGCTATATATGTGCATTATGAATTGTATTACACACTAATATTATAAATAAAATATATAAAAAAAAGAAATGCTCCATGACTTATTTCCAGGAAGGTGAAGAATAGAAAATTTCTTTTGTTGTCTTCCTGGGGGGAAAATGCTCTGCTTAACCTGGCTACCAGATTTACTACAGATACTACAAGGAGAAGGGAGGGAGCTAGGGGGGTATGGGGGGGGGGGAGAAAAGGTGGTATAATAAGATGGATATCATTATCCTAAATGCATGATTGAAGACTTGAATAGTACGAATATACTTTGTATACAGTGTTATGTGAAAAGAGGCTCTATATGTGTATTATGAATTGTAATGCGTTCTACTATTACAAATACAACAACATTGAATAAAAAAAGTAGAAACTGGAACTGGCAAAAATATATTTTCCTAAAGTTGACCATGAATTAGCTTTGATTTAATGGTTTAAATTTAATGTCCTATACAGTTTTATTTTTAAGGCCAACAAAAAGTGTTTTAGACTTTCTAAGCTTAAAAGCAAAATGGAGAAAATCACAAGTAGATAACACTAAGAGCTGCATGAGAAAATTCATGTGCGTGAAAAAATAAAAAAGACTGACATAATTAGACCTGAATATGACAAAAAGTTACTGCATGAAGAGTTCATGTGAGTTGATAGGAACAACAGAACATCCCTGTCCAAGAAAATGGACAAGGGATACAAACCATCACAAATGGAGAAATCCAAAGCAAAGAATCATAAAAAGAAGTTTGTAATGCAAAGTTTTATGAATTGAATATAGCTAATAATATTATATCATATATTTAGAATTTTCCAAGAGATTATATGTTAAATAGTCTCACCACAAAACTTTTTGTGACAGTGGGCATTTGAATTGATTTGTGGTAATTATTTCACAATATATACATATATCAAAACATCACATGATGTCTCTTAAGCAATTTTTTATTTGTCAATTATACTCCCATAAATCTTAAGAAAAAAATGCAAAATCACTATCAAAGAATCACAAATCAAAGTAAAATGTGGTGTTTTGGCTATTAAATTGATAAAGACTTTTAAAAGATAATATACTCATACTACTGTATCCAAGGTTCTACATCTGTGGACTTAACCCACTGTAGATCAATAATATTTGGGGAAAAATTGTATCTGTACAGAACATGTATATTTTTTTCCTTGTCATTATTCCCTAAGCAATTCGGTATAAATATCTACATAATATTTACATTGTAGTAGGTATTATAACTAATCTAGAGATGACTTAATATATATGGGAAGCATATGTGTAGGCTATATACAAATGCTAGACTTTTATAGGTGGGACTTGAACATTGGCAGATTTGGGGTTGTGAAGTTTATATTAGAATGAATGCCCCACAGATACTGAAAGACACTGTGCTAATTTTTGTGAATATACAATGAGATTGAAACTCAAATACTGCTAGTAACAATATAAGTTATCCTTAACTTTTCTTAAATCATTTAATTATAAATATTAAGAGTAAAAAATAGTCTTTAACTAAGTACATTCATGTCAGGGTTCTAAGTTTAAGAAAATATACAACCTCCCAAAAATTTGTGTGGAAAAATATGTATTATGGTTTTTATATACTAATGAAAAGCTGTAACTAGTTAAATTGTTACATTAAATGGAAAGAAATTTCTTTTGATTGAATACAATGTAATCATTTAAAACAATGGCTTTCAAAAATAACTGGTAACAATAGAAAATGTCCTCCTAAGGAGTTAAGTGAAAAAGTAGGATATAAAATTGCATGCATGCTATGACCACATTTTAGTTAAGATACATGCACAGGAAAAGAAAGTAAGGGGAAAAAATGATTGAAATACAACAAAATATCAACAGGGGATAAAGCAGAATTATATTTTGTTCTTTGTACTTGTATATTATCTAAATTGTTTCTAATAAACTTATCTTATGATTAAAACAAAATTCCAATATGGAATGAAAGACTTGTTATAGATGCATTTTTCCCAGATAGGTCAGTGAGATGTAAATGTGGCTTCAGAAAGGAGACATTAAATGCTATTTTAGTTAGCTTTTATGTTGCTGGGACTAAAATACCCAACAAGACCAACTTAGAGGAGAAAGAGTTTATCTCGAGCTCAGAGCTTCGGAAATTCAGTCCATAGATAACCTACTCCATTTCTCTGTGGCCAAGGTAAGGTAGCACTTTACAGAGGAAGGGCCCAGCAGAGGAAAGTTGCTCTGCTCAGGGCAGGGGTCAGGAAACAGAGAATGGGGGGGGGGGGGAGGTACCTCAAGGATGATACACCCTTCCAGAGCATGCCCCCAAGTGACCCACTTCCTCCAGCCACACCACGCCTCCCTATAGTTACCACCCAGTCAGTCCATTCAAAGGAGGATGGACTGATTAGGTTACACTTCTCACAATCCAATGATTCTTCCTCTGACTATTTCTGCATTAACCAGAGCTTTTGGGGGAAACCTCATATCCAAATCATAACAAGTGCAAATACTCATAAAATCTATTTTTGAAATTTGAATTTCAAGACCTAACTGAATTAAACAGCCCACATAAACTCCTCTAAGTATTCTAACTCAAAGAAATCTGCCTTAAAAATTCACACCTTGTTTACAAGCATCTTCTTAAAGCTAACAAACATTGAGCTCCTATCCTAAGAACTTTTAATATGTTAACAGTTATGTTCCCTATTTTTCAGATGGGGAAAATGAGTTAAGTAACTTGCCCAGAATCACACAACTAGTACGTGGTAGTGTGAGGATTCAAATCCAATTGATATTGATTCTATACCATCTCTACTGAGTTTTAGCATGTCTATATCACCATTTTATGTGTGTTTATTCTCTCCAGCAAGAGTGTAGTTGCTTTACGAACAAGTATGGGACCTTGCATTTCTTCAACTTGTCAACTTGAAGGCCTAGGATGGTATTAGACACTAAGGAAACCAACCACAAATATGGACTTTATTATATTAAAAACAAAACCATAAAGCCAAATGTATTTGCATGTTCATTGAAAACTCTAGGAATATTTTAGGGATTAGTATTATTGATTTTCAAGATTTATTTCCTAGGCAGATATCTCTAAGAAACAAATCATAGCTAGTCTATGTAGCCATATGCTCTAGTCTTTATTTCCCTGATCCAGCAACATATATATTTAAGAAGTAATTGTTTTAACTAAAAAAACCACCAGAGATGTTGTTTTTGAACTGCCCTTCATTATAAGCTTCATTATGAACTACTCATTTATTACCTATGAAATTCTTTAGAACAAATAAAATGTAAAAGTAGAAAATGATGGAAGAAGGAATGAAAGATTCTTTTTTTAAAAAATGCTTAACTAGGCAAATGGTTTCTGAACTTGGCTCCTGAAGGGAGTTGGTAAATGCAAAGCACATTTGTCATTCTACCCTCTGCCTCAGCTAGCTTGGTGGTGAGACAGTCCCTACTTGATGACATCTAAAGTGGCACTAGCTTATGGGGCAAAGTGAGCAAAAACTGCAGTTCCTTATCCAAGTGATATTCCTGGAGAATTGGGGCTGGTGATTAGCAAATTGGATTTTAGCCAAGTGATTGAGGCTACAAATGAATGAAAGACCTGCTAGACCTTTACTGACCAGGGTGAATTAAGATCTCCTTATTATAGTTCAGTTGAGAGACAGTCCTTCTAACAATGGCCCCTGACACCAAACTAGGAACAGGATGGGTTCAGAAGAAAGAGTGCCAACATGTTGAATCACAATCATTCCCTAAAGCAGATTTTTCTTGTATCTCTCCCCTCCAGTTTCATCAAAGCATGGATCTTATTTCATTTATGAACTTATAACCCAAAGTGATGTCTCTATGGATACTTTAAAAAGAGTTTACAATAGGACTCAAGAATATTTTTAAATATTGAGATGATGAAGGGAGTAAAGGAAAATACTATGCTTCTAGGGCTGGAGAATGGAGTCTACCACCAGTATAACCCTTGTGTATATTGCCCTAACCACACATGCCATTTCTAGGGACATGCTTTCACCTTGCTTATACATCCTGTATCCCTTTCCTAGTTTAGAATGTTTTTTAAGCTGTTAACTAATACAACTCATGTTGCATCTTCAGTGAGACAACTTTTATATAAGAATCTATTGAATCCTATCTGTCCTTCCAGTTCCCAAGTGTATAAATAGTGCAGTTCTCAGCACTTGGTAGGTACATCATATATACTAAGCTATTGGTTCCCCTGCCTCCATTTTTGTCCTTCTTGGCCCTAGCATAATATAAGAATCTCCTCTCTCCCAAAACTCTCCCTAATCCTGGTCCCCACTTTCAATCATATCTTCCCATCATTAATTGTGAGTATCATCTATATAACAGTATTCCCCTAGTGAAGACTATTTTGGAGGGTATCTACTGCTTTTGTAAGTTATTGCAACAGTCCAAATCCACCTCAAACTTCTGCTGGCAGATAAAATGTTTAGAATTTCCAGCAGCTAGCATCTTCCTACTTAATAATTTCTACCTCCTTAAACTTCTCAAAACCCTTTGTGGTTCTCCTCAATTTCTAAGATTGCAGAATTTCCCCAAATGTTACATTTGTAGGTCAAAGAGAACTGTTTCATTATCTGCCAAAGTGTATCTTTTAGCTCCTCAGTGAGGCAGTCACCTTTAGGAGCAAACTCCTACATTAATTCACCTTGAAAGTTGGCTTTTCTTTTTGTTTCACCTAAAAATATTTGGAGAAATTTCCAAGGAACCAGCCAGGACCACCAAGCCACTGATGCATTCTTTTAGGAAAACTTGAGTAAATTTGGCTTTTTATGATCTGGAGCTGAGCATGTTCAGAAGTGTTCATGTCTGCCATCTTCTGTTTTTGAACACATGCTGCATGACCTTGAGCAAATCATGCTCAGAAATGTGTCTTCCTTCTTTCCTTTTTGAACTACTAAGATGAGCATGCTCAAGAATGTGCCCACTCCTAGATGTGCTTTATATATGAATATGCATAGACTCCAGGAATAAAAAAACCCATGCTTCCTTTGTTCAGAGAGACATCTCTTTGCAAGAAACTCCACTACTCTCCTTACTTGCTGCAGGTAATAAAACTTTCTCCATTGTTTTGTCTTCTAGTCATGTTCATTGACTTTGTACTCACCAAGAGGAGAATCCATTACATGCAGTTACAAAGTTGGCAACTTAGATGGGAAATTCCCCTTGAAAATTCAAAGGTTTGTTTATTTGTTTGTTTGTTTGTTTTAATACTCAACTCCTGAAAGCAGAGGCAATGAACAAAGGCAGCCTGTCCCAGGATGACCCTCCTATAAGACCATAAATGAGTCCACAACTGGTAATGGGGCACCTTCCTTCTTAAGGATTGACTTACCAGGCCTGCATCACCTTAATGTCCCTGGGTGAATTTGGAGGCTGCTCTGAACCTTTTGTTTGGAGTGGTGCCAGACCCTCCGTGGGTGGGGGGGGGGTAGGAGGGAGGATTATTATATTTACATATTTATATATTTAAATATTTTTATTTTATTTTATTTTTTATTCAAAGTTGTTGTATTTATAATAGTAGTATGTATTATAATTCATAATAAACATATAGAGCATCTTTTTACAAAACACAGTATACAATGTATATTCATACTATTCAAATCTTCAATCATGCATTTAGGGTAATGACATCCATCTTATTCAACCACCTTTTCTTTTTTCCCCTCCCTCCCCCCTTGCTCCCTTCCTTCCCCTCCCTCCCCTTTGACCTTTCTAGCATTCCTCTAATCCTCCTATGTACCCCGACCCAACACCACTGTGGATCAGCCTCCTTATATCAGAGAAAACATTTGGTATTTGGATTTTTGAGATTGACTAACTTCATCCATTTACCTGTGAATGCCATTATTTTATTTTATTTTATTGCTGAGTAAAATTCCATTGTGTATATGTACCACATTTTCTTTATTCATTCATCTACTGAGGGACATTTAGGTTGGTTCCACAACCTAGCTATTGTGAATTGTGCTGCTATAAACATTGAAGTGGCTGTGTCACTGTAATATGCTGTTTTTTAAGCCCTTTGGGAATAGACCCAGGAGTGGGATGGCTGGGTCATAGGGTGGTTCCATTCCCAGTTTTCCAAGAAATCTCCATACTGCCTTCCATAACGGTTGCACCATTTTGCAGTCCCACCAGCAATGTATGAGTGTGCCTTTTTCCCCACATCCTCTCCAACATTTATTGTTGTTTGTGTTCTTAATGGCTGCCATTCTGACTGGAGTAAAATGAAATCTTAGAGTAGTTTTGATTTGGGGGGGATTTATTATATTTATATATTTAAATATTTACATATATTCATCTATTTCTCTTGGCCCTTAGGTAGTTAGGTAGCTACGGGCAAGAAGGCACCATACCAGTGGAGAGCCCACCGAGCTGTCTCCATCATTGAAAGATGTTTAGCTACTTGCCAATGACTAATACAGATGGTCTTTCTCTATAACACATTATGCCCACAATACTCTTTGCAGACCAGGAGAAATGGCCTGAAATTTGCTTTAAGTTACCCATTTGATCTTATAGTTGTAATTCTGCAAGAGTCAGGGGAAAAGGGATGAAATTCCTTATTTGCAATGTTTTAAGGACTTATACCAAAATGAGAGATTATAAGAGAAATGGAAATTAGCCAAAATAAAGGTTAAACTTTTGACCAAAAAGAAAAAAAAAATCTTCCCAGTGTTTGAAAATATCCAGAGGAAGATGACCTGCCTTACCTTCCCCTGGGTCTGGAAAGATAGGTGTAGGCTCCAGGAAAAAAAACCCAGCTTTCTTTCTTCAGGAAGAGCAGGTGGATCACCCTCTTCCATACTCTCCTAAGCTTCCTCGTCCAGAGCCTTCTCCCAGAAATGTTGCACCTGCACTCTCTCTTAAACCTATATACTCCCTCTTCTTGACAGCACCACAAGGCATGAGACCAATGACAATCCAGAAGAGGGAATTTTATCCCTTTGACAGGTTCCAGGTAGAGAGGCAAATTTTGTTTATGTATCTGTGCTGACATTACCTCTAATTTGTAAGGTTGGAAAGCAAATGCCCAAAGGCTGAGTGCAGACCATGGAGGATTTATTAACCTTATGAGGTATATCTTTAGAACTCACCACCCTATGTGGACAGATATTCAAACTCTCCTGTCCACCCTTCTGACCACAGAAGAGAAATCAGCTGTCCTGGTAAAAGCTAAAAAGCACACCAATCAGCATGGCAACACAGTTTGGTGATCTAGTGAACAGTGAGTTCAAGGGACCCCACCTTATTGGGACCCTAACACAGCAGTATAATGAGCCACCCTGGACAACTATAGGGATATTTTCTTCAGAGGGATGCAAGAAGATGGAAAACCCCCAGTTAATTTGAACAAAATGAGGGAAGTTCAGCAAAGGCTAGATGACAATCCTTCAGCTTTCATGCAGAAGTTGAGGGAATTTCTCCAAAAACATTGTTGGAATTCTGAAGGGAATGGTAACCAAGTAATCCTGGGAGCCTACTTCATATTTCAGACTGCTCCTAATATCCAGAGAAAATTCCAAAAATTAGCTGTGCGTCCAGAAACTAACCTCTCTCAACTGGTAGAGATTTCATTTAAGGTTTTCAGAAATAGATGTTGCTGAAGAGAAAAAGAATAAGAAAACAAATTGCTTTGTTGGCAGTCACCCTCCAGTCCTCTCCAGATAATCCAGGGGGAAGAAAGTCGTCATCTCAGGTACTCTCCTTTTGTCCCCAGTGTGGGACCTATTGGCCCCCAGTAAAGCTAGGGATGAAGTGCAGTATATTCTGTAAGCAGGAATAACCTCAGAAGAGGGAATGCCCACCAATCTTTAGAAAGGGAAAGCAGAAAAGCAACCTGATTCCTTTCAGTTCCCTCTTGCACAAGATAAAGATTTATGGGACTAAGGGGTTCCCCATATGGCTCCTTTTAGCACAACCCAGGATTTTTCCAAGGAGTTCTAGGTTACCTTAACTATAGCTGGAAAGGAAGTTGAGTTTTTACTTGATACTGGATCAACATACTCTATGTTGACTTCTGAAAAGGGCATTCTATCCAAGAGGGAATGTATCAGGAGAGGTATCAGGAATGGGAGAGATGAAATGGTTTCTTGAGCGTCTGACCTGTGAAGTGGGTTCAAAGATTTTAAAGCACATACTTCTGTATGCTCCTGAGTACTCCATTCCCCACTTAGCAAGAGACCTGTTAACCAAAGTAGGCACAACTATTAATCTTTAGCAGATTAGGATGGAAACACAAGTTCGTAAGAGTTGTGGAGCTGAGTTTCTTAGTGCTACTCCATAAAACTCAAAATCTCCCTGAAACTGTCCCTAAGAATGTCCTGACTCATTAAGCCTGAGGTCTGAGCACATGGACAAGTGGGATGAGCTATTCAAGACAGACTTGTAAAGGTTATCTTTTAAAAAAAATTAGCAGCTGGACTCAAGTAAAACAATATCACTTAAAACCTGAAGCCATAGCTGAGGTCCTTGTGTTTAGACAACTTAAAACAAGGTTTAACTAGTCCTAATTGGTCTCCCTGAAACATCTCCCTCCTACCCATTAAGAAAACAAGGATAGGAGGGTGTAGGTTTGTACAAGACTTAATAGGCAATGAATGAAGTTGCACAAGACATTTGTCTTATAGGGTGAATACTTTATTAGCTAATCTTTCTAGGAACAGCATATAGTCCTGGACTAAAAGCATGCTTGCTTTCTTTTGCATCTTATTGTCTCTGGGTCCCAAGAAATATTTACTTTTAAGTGAAAGGATCTAGAGACACACCAAAAACAGCAATATTGCTGGACAGTTCTCCTGAAGGAATTAAAAAATTCACCAATCATTTTTGGAGAAATTCTGAGGAAGAACCTGAGACAACTAAGTTTGGGAAATGGGACTTCGTTCCAACATGTGGATGACACACTAATTGTAAGCCCATCTAAGGAGGGCTCAGATAAAAATACAGTAAATGCTTTAAACTTTTGGCTAAAAAAAAAAACACCATAAGTCTCTGAGGAAAAGGCACAAAAATCTAAAGACATGGTAAAATATCTGGGTTTTATAATCTTTCAAGGACAGCATAGCTTCCCCCAAGAAAGAAAGCCAGCCATTTGCCAGCTAGCCCCTCTAAAAACGTAGAGGTAACTGTAGTGATTCCTAGGCATGGCAGGCTCCTGCCATATTTGAATTCCAAATTTTGGGCCAATTGCAAAGTCCCTATATGACAAACGACAAGAACAAGAGACTGATTTCTTCAGATGAGATCTGAAATTTAATCAAGCCTTTAGTAAGCTCAAAGGGGTACTAACAAGTACTTCTGAACCAGGTATACCAGATGCAAACTACTTGATTCATTTGGGCATGAAAGGCCTGGGATTGCAGCTGTTGTGTTGACACAGATGCTGGACCCCTTCAAAAGTGGTAGCTTATTTTTCTAGACACTCAGATACTGTGTCTTGAGGTTGGCCACCATGCTGAAGGGCAATTGCCACAACTTGCCTGTTCATTAAAAAGGCAAAAATTAAAAATAAAAAAAAAATAACTATGGGGCAGCTGCTGATAGTCTAGACCCCACATCAAGTCTCCAGTTTTCTGGAGACAAAAGGCCATCCTTTGTCTGACAAAGGGCTGAATATTACCATACCAGGGTCAGTTACTAGACTGGTCCCATCCAAATCTAAAACCTTGCCAGACACTTAACCCAGCCACTCTACTCCCTGTACCAGAAAAGTTTGAAATTCATCATTATTTGGAACTAATAGGCCTGGTATACTCAAGCAAAAAGACCTCCAGAGTGAGCCCCTAACATGCTGAAAAAGTAGTTTGTACATGGGAGCAGTTCTGTAGTTAATGGTCAACACTGGACTAGTTATTCAGTGGTCTCTCTCCATGAATCCACTGAAGCAAAAGTTCTCCCCACTCAGAACTTCAGCTCAAAATTCTGAAATTGCAATCCTAACTTGGGCACTGGAATTAGGCAAAGGGAGGGTATTAACTGTATATGGATTCCAGATACACCTTCTCAGTGATTCAGGCTCATGGTGCAACCTGTAAAGAGACAGGTCATCTTAGTACCAGCAACAAAAAAATTAAATATGAAAAAGGTGATCCTTTTACTGTTTCAGGAGGTAAATGACCCTCAAATAGTAGCCATAGGACACTGCAGAGGGCATCAGAGAGGATACTCAAAATTAATAAGAGGAAACCACACAGCTGATGGTGCAGCTAAATGTGTGGCTTTGTCCAGAAAGATTCTCTAGCTCCCCTCTCTGTCTTTCTACAAATTTGGTCCCTCCTACCCAGAGGAACACAGAGACAAAGAAAAATGGCAGGATTGCAAATGTCTCCTGTCTTGAGGTGGGGGAGTAGGGTAGATGTCAGACAAGCAAGGAAAATTCTTATTACCAGAAAGAGTAGCCTGTGCCCAAAGTTCAACCCCTTATGGCAAAGAAACTGTACAACTGGCTTCTTGGAGTGATAAGTACCACAAATTTATTTATAGATCACAGGTAAACTAATAGAATATTGTATATAAAGCCAACAAAATAATATTCAGAAGAGGCCACGTGCTAGAAGCCCATTAGAAAGGGCGCTACAAGCACAAGTCCTGCTGCCTGGAGAGGACTGGCAAGTGGACTTTACAGTCATGCCAACCACTTCAGGAGGTTTTAAATATCTCTTAGATTTTGCAGATACTTTTACTGGATGGATAGAAGCCTTCTCTTGCAGAACAGAAAAGGAACAGAAGTTATGAAAGGACTTCTAAAAGAAATTATTCCCACATTTGGGCTCCTTGCTCTGTCCAAAGTAACAATGGACCCACTTTTATTTCAAAGATAGTGTGTAAGATTTCCCAGGGACTTGAATATGAGGGAGATTATATACAGCTTGGGGAACCCAGTCATCTGACAAAACTGAAAGGGTCACTTGTACAAGATTGCCTTGTCAAAACTATGTCAAGAAGCTTGAGAAAATTGGTTAAAATTTTTTACGTTGCTCTGATACACATCAGAACCACCCTCAAAGGAAGGTCAAATTCAGCCCCTTTGAATGTTCCATGAAAACTCCTTTCTGTGGGGAACTAGCTCCCACATACACCCTGATGAGGAAATTGAACTGCCCAATAAAACACACAATCAATCTAGGGCAGGTGATTGCATACCTATTTGCCTCAATAGGTATGCAAACATAAAACTTCCTTCTCCTACAGGGATAAGACTGCACCCCAATGAACCAGGGGATTGAATATATTTAAAACCTGGAAGCCAGTGTCCCCTTAGAACCAGCTTAACCCCATTTGGACAGGACCTTTTTTCATCTTACTAACTACTCACTGTTTTCTTAAATTATAAGATGTAATTCTCTATATTCATTGCATCAGAATAAAGAGGGTGCAGGAACCAAAAGATTCAAGTGAGCCTACAAATGCCTACTCCTGTGATCTAGGACCGTGACTCACACTAAGCTAAGGAAAGTCAAATAGATGAGAAAAGCCAAGCAATGAAAGACTCTTTTTGCCCTATTCTCCTAGTTGTTCTATTTGTATAGTTTTAATCTTCAATCTACGTATGCTCTTTTGTGTTTTACCAGAAGCTTGGAGTTCATAGTCAATGCAGTTGAAATATAGCTAATGAGACTTGTATATTATCATAACTAGGGTAAGACAGTAAGTACACTTTTGTCTTACTCTTTTAGCCAGCCTGCTTAACTGTGTTGGCAAATAACCATTAAGATATAATAGGCTTTTTTTATCACTCCCTTGGTAAATCAGTATGATCTCCATTTACATTACTATTTTCTCTACCCTTGTATTTGCATGGAAAATAACTCTAGCCAGAATCTCTCAAAGCCTGGCACCCAGGAAATTTAACAGGCTATTGGATATGTCACCTAAAATTCCTCTTGACCCACAACCCTACTGACCCCAAGGTCTTACCAGTAACTAACTTTTCTGAGGTTCCTAATTTTACAGTGAGATATGGTAAAAGTCTCTCTGAAGTAACATATCAAATAAGAGTAATCGATCAGCACCCAAGCCCCCACCCCTTTTTGTCCCATGGAGGACCTTGAGCTACATACTTTAGGGGTATAAGTTGTCCTGAGCCCATTAATGTTACAATAAACTATTTGGACTGTCACCTCCTAATAACAGCTTCAGCTGGATTCTGTGTAAAGAAAAGCCAACATCACAAGGTTTCTCTCTCGGTACCACTGAGATCAAGTCTGTCAAGGAAATAACCGCACCCTTCCCATTTAACACTACTGCTGAAGTTGAAACTCACCTTGAAAAGATTGAAAAACATGTCCCACTTCAACAAATATCCCTAGAAGCACCAAGAATAAAGCATCAGTTCTCAGGATTGTTTTCATAGATTCCCCAAGGTATTAAGTCTATACTTTCTGGGCTACTTAAGTTAGAAATGTCAATTTTATTGATCCTAATCATAATTTATGTCATAATTAACATGTACCTTCAAATGTAGTACACCAATTACAAAGGAACTCAAGTTATGGTTACAGACTGACTCTGGTGATCATAAGGCATATCTTGCTTTAGTATCGAGATAATTTCAGTCCTCTAAAAAGGATAAGGCACCTTCTTCAGCAGTAAGTACTTTAAGAAGAATGACCTCCATCACTACAGTCCTCACAAATGAGAAGTGAAATATCTGGGGATGTGATTTATTAGCTGCTTAATGAGGCAGGCACCTTTAGGGGCAAACTCCTACATTAATGCACCTTCAAAATTGTCCTTTCTTTTTGTGTCAGCTAAAATTCTTTGAAGAAATTTACAAAGACTCAGTCAAGCTCATTGAGCCACTCTTGACATATTCTTTTAGGCCTGCTAGAATAAATTTGGTTCATTATAATTTCGAACTGAGCATGCCCATAATAATTCATGTCCTCCATCTTTCTTTTGTAAACATGTGTTCTATGACCTTGAGCTGAGAATGCCCAGAAAGGGGTCCACCATTTTTCTTTTTTGAATAATAACCTTAAACTGAGCATGCTCAGAAATGTGACCACCTGTACATGTGCTTTCCTAAGTGAATATGTATAGGCTTCCTGAATAAAATCCCTAGTCTTCCTTTCTTCAGGGAGAGTATTGCTCTGAAAGTAACTCTAGTGCTATCCTTACCCTTACTTGCTGTGAGTGATAAATCTTTCTCCATTGTTTTATCTTCTAGTCATGCTCATTGGCTTTGCACTTACCAAGAGCAGAACCCACTGCATTCAGTTACACATCTCCACCATGTTTTAATTTTCTTCAAGGAGTTTCCAGAAGTAAACCCTGGATGACAATTTGAAAGAGCTTGTTTCTAGTATTGACTAAAGGAAACCACTTAACTTTTGTCTCATTTCCAAGTAAGAACTAAAGACCCTTAGGTCAACTACCTCATAGAAACAAGAGTAAAAATCTCTAAGGTTTTTGAAAATGTATACATAGTATATGAAATTATATAAATAAGAATATATACACATATGTACAGGCTAATTAAAATAATTTCAAAACTATTCATTGATTGAGAATATGGAGCTAATTTTGTGGTCAAAAACATTTGCCACATTTTACCTGCAAATGGTCAAATTAAGTCTTTTCAAATTATGAGTGCCTTTTAGTGCTACTCAAAACAGTTAAGAGTATTGCCCTAAAAAGATAAATGCTATCATAGGTCTTTGAAGTAGGAACTGGTTTTGCTACCTTTCTCCCCAATTCTGCCTCCTTTGGAGTCATCAAAGCAATGTTCTTGAAGTGTGAATGTCTTGCAAGTAGCTTCTAATGCACTCACCCTTCACTCTGTTCCTCACTAATCAGAGGTAACCTCCTTTACATTCCTAATTATGCCTCCTTCAAAGAGCATGAAGTCCAATACTGGTTGTAAATGGTTTAAATGCATCTCTGCTTTTGACCCGGGCTGCTCCTACCAACTTGCATCCTGACATCACAGCAATCCCAAGGATAATATGTCCCAAGGGCATCTGGCCAGTAGAGGTTTTTCAGGGTCACTTCCCCTTCTTTCCTTCCAGCCACCTGGAGGCTCTTTCCTCGATGGTTGATTGTCTTAGTCTCCTCCCAGAAGAAGAATTATCTAAAAGGTCCACCATTATTTTAAAAAGTGATTTTCAAATTCAACCCATAAAAATAGGAAGGAGGCAAACTTTGGGAAATAGTGTTAAAAATGAAGATCTCTAGGCCCCACATTCCATATATTTTAATTCAGTGGGATGTGGTTAAGGCTGGGAATGTGTTTTAAATGAACAGCCTAAACAGTTCAACCATAGGTGACCTGCATTTTGAGAAACACTCTCTTAGAGAATAAGGTCAATCCCGGACCCAGCTAATTCTCCATGTCACCCCCCCAGCTTTCGTCCTCAGTGTGCACTCATGTGCTAGCCTATACTCTTCTGTCCTCTCAGCCTTGACGTCCTCCATCTCTCTGCCACACAAACTGTGTGGTTTCAAAGTCTTCAGATACCTTCTCTGAAGACTTCCCTGATATACCATTTAGAATTCTCTCCTTGACATTTCTGAAGCACCCAGAGTCTATATCCCTTATCCCTTTTTAAAATATTTCTGTCATTGCATTTATTGTTAACATATCAGCATGAAATATTTAAAAGTATAAATCACATGTGATTTATCTTTTCCTAGCAGAGGGCTGTGTCTTATAGTAGTCGCTGAATAAATGTGTATAAAAGCAAATTTACTTTTATTTAATCTATTAGATGCATTTAAAGTTAATTAAACTTCTCTCCTGTCTTCCTTTGGAACACAGAGGGAGAGACCATCTCTGATCAGGATGTAATATGCAATTCAATGTACCTTCAATGTACCAGAAATAAATGTGGCTATGACAGAATTTTGAAAGAGTTACTTACCTTGCTTTGTCAACTTTGGGCTCCAGAATTGTGCTCATCACAGACAAGTTATAAATATCAAACTATAAAAATAATTTGATTTTTAATAAGGAAACTTACAAAGATACTAAATTATTTAAAGAACTGATAACACTATACATTACAAAGAATGTGAGGGAACTGGGCACAAGTTTTGGAGTAAAATTTGATAGTGTCTATTAAAATATAAAGTGTAAGGATTAAATTCCACCATTTTGCAATCTTTACTGGAGACATTCACACACAAATATATAGTAAAATGCACAAAAATATTCATTACAATATTAAATGTAATAATTGCAAAAAAATTATAGCAATAAAGGAATTGGTAAGCAAATATTAGTACATTCATTCTGTAGGATAATATGCAGCAGTGAATTATAACATACACCTATATGTGCTGATATAAAAGGATCTTTAATATGTGTTGTGGAGTTTAAAACAAAAGTTGTAGAGCCCATATTGCAGGTTACTATGTACTTAACTTTTTGAAAACTGAAAGTGTATGCCTACATTTAACTGCAGCTGAAAATGTAAACATTTGTATAAAACAATGTTGAAGAATGTGACACAAACTAGGGATATAGGCTACCCCTCTTGAGGAAGTGACTGAAATTGGCACAGTGGATGTGTGAGAAGGAGAGGTAGAACTTTGTTTCTATTGTCTGAGTATATTTTAAATGAACTTGTGCTCACACATTACTTTCATTATGGAAATGTTTTATATAAATGATATGCTATGAAATGACAAATACATCCTGTTTACATACTTTGCATAGTAGACTACAGTATTATATGGCTAGCTTACTACACAAACACTATGTAGTTAGCTAAATTATAAAAATGTAAAAGGAACTGCTTACTCTAGGTCACTGTAAATTAAAGCAACACATGGAAATCTGTTTGCAAAACCCAGAATCCAACCACAAATTTTCTATCTCCATCACCTAATATTAATTTCCTGAGAAATGGATGGCATGATGTAGTTCACTTGAAGTTGCAGTTTCCAAAGGCTATGCAGAGTTTCTGATGTTGTCAACTCTTTTCATGAAAGACTGATGAGATACTTAATGAGCCTTTTGAAAAAAGAAATTTCTGTTTCATTATCTATTTATTTTCTTCCTTTCCACAGTTCTCTCTTAATAATCTCATGCCCACATGCTACCTACACTTGCCCGGTGTGTGTCTTCTATCCCAGACTAATGACAAATTCCAAAAGTCCTTATTCTCTCCACACCCTCCTCTCTGCTTACTTACCAGGAATGGCTGCACAGGACTGCAACAATGTTTCTCACTAGCAGGAGCCAAAACTGCTACTTCTGAATGCTGAGTTCTCTGCACATGGCAAGGAAGAAGGAAATATTTTAAACTCCCTACAACTGAAGAGGTCACCATAATTGGGGGTTTAGGCAAAAATATATTTTGCTTGCCCTTTCTTCTCCTTTTGAAAGAAACACGGAGGCCAAGATATCCCGTGTGTGTGTGTGTGTGTGTGTGTGTGTGTGTGTGTGTGGTCTAAGGCTTATGCAATTTTGGAAAGCCTTCTTTAGGAAATCAAATAAAAAGTTACAAGGAAAAATTACTACTACCCCTCCCAGGTCCTTGGAAGGACATGCAACTATAGGGCCCTGAAACTTAAGCTTCATCACCTTCTTGGTAAGTCCTCTCTGATCAATGTGTAATAACACTAAATGTGCACCTAGGCCAAGAGCAGAGGGTGGCTGTGTCATTCCACATCCACTGTCAGGTGAGTCACGCAAGCACTCCCTGAAAATGCACTGGCAACAGAAAGAGTGCATTGAACTTGGATTAAGGAAAGACATTTATATTTGAGAGTATTGTCCTATAACAGCATGGGTCTCCAGCCTTAGCTTACCATAAAATAATGGAAGTGAGGGAAATGGGAATCCACTACTTGCTGAAAACCCAGGAAGGAAGCTGTGAGAATATAAGAAAGTCCTAAAACTTAATAACAGATCTCCTTTTTAATATGACATGGGAAATTTTAGGCAAAATTTAAAACTCTTCTTTATGTAAATATTCTGATGAAGAAAGAAATTAACAGAAAAAAATTTAATTTATAATAATTGTATTCTAGTTTATCTTGTCCGTTAAAGATACATTTCTTACATCTTCTCACTGTATTTGTCAAATACTTTCTCCACCTCCTCTCTAACAATTGTAATCACCATCACCATCACCACCATGACAGCTATTCTTTTGTTTGGGGGGTGGGGTATAATGGGGATTGAACTCAGGAGCACTTGGCCACTGAGCCACATCCCCAGCCCTACTTT
Organism: Tamias sibiricus; assembly: GCA_025594165.1. Taxonomy (NCBI): domain Eukaryota; kingdom Metazoa; phylum Chordata; class Mammalia; order Rodentia; family Sciuridae; genus Tamias; species Tamias sibiricus. The sequence goes on from CM046659.1 coordinate 55,126,517, forward strand.
GTATTTTATTTAGAGACAGGGTCTCACTGAGTTGCTTAGCACCTCGCTTTTGCTGAAGCTGGCTTTGAACTCGCGATCCTCCTGCCTCAGCCTCCCAAGCTGCTGGGATTATAGGCGTGTGACACCAAGCTCAACATGACAGCGATTCTTAATATAAGCTCCCACTCTGTTGGTCACTGCCAAACACTGCAGAGATCAACAGGATCCTCACTATAGACAAAGGAGATACCACAATCCTAAGAGATCCCCTTGATAACTAGGCCCACATTGAACAGAGGCTGCCTTTCCATTTCCTACCCTATCCATCAGAAGGCTTTCAGCTACAAGGGCCAGAAAAACTAAAAATGGGATTAAAAAAATTCATTTGAATAAAAGTCTAGGCAGGACTGTCATCAGCAGACACTGGATACAATACTCAATCCATGCAAAAGGAAATTTGTTTTTGTCTGCCTTCCATGGTTTCCTGATGTCAGTTCCCCTAGAAGCTCCAGGTACTCCCCTTGAAACCATCCCCATGAGTCCTTGGATTCTGTCTCATTGGCTCATGTTGTCAGGTGCCCATCACAAAGCATCACTATCACCAGGGAGTAAATACAACAAAGTGATTGGCTTGCAGCTCAATGTAGGATGACGTTATGTTCATTTTGTGAATGAGAATGGAGTAGAAGTCACTTCCCAAAATGAAAATCTTGGTGCTGTTGATAGGAAAAGAGTAGAATAGAGGCTGAGGGCAAAGGTATCAGCATCCAAAATATGTCCACTGTATGTTATTCCCATGCGGGTACGAGAATTTAAAACATTGATGAACATCTGTTCACATGCATTCAGCTAAAAATAATAAACAAAACTGTTGATCTACCATTCTCCCTGTCCCCCAAGAATAGGAGGGATCAATTTGATTGTTATCTGCAATTTAGAAAAAAAAAATATACCAAGAAATAGTATATTTAACTACTGTGTTTATGCATTTTTCTTCTCTAGGGTAAAACTATGGTGACCTGACCATAGGATCCAAAATCTTCCCCTAAAGACTGAATTTGAATAAGAAGAAAACAGGCACAAAAATAATAATGACCTAAACAACAGAGCTACAATATTCTTCCCATAGAGATTTTCAAGTCAATCAACTAATGACACCCACGTATGCCTTATACTATATATTTTAAAATTTTCTTATGCAAGTACTCTTTATCTCTAGGAGACTGTATTGAATTGCCAAAAAGATAACTATACTTGGAATCTTTGAAATGTAAAAAATAGAAAATGTATTAAATCTTGTACATATGCATTCAAGATTGTTACATTTACTGCCAGTAACATCCCTGAAGTATGACACATACAATATTGTGCCATGCATACTGGTGAGCCAAGTATGGGTCTGAATTTTCATCACACTTAACAAAAAATGTTTAGACTTGAAGAAGCAACAGCAATAACAAAAAAGGGATTTTCCTTTTTGTATGTTAACAGATTTCATAACACACACGCACACACACACACACACACACACACAAATGCTGTTCAACTTGCATTTAAATTACAGAAAATATATTGGATTGAGGGAAAAGAAATGTGAGTTCTAGGCTAAGCCCTGTCACTAACCAGCTGTGTGACCTTGGGCAAGTCACTTTACATCTTTGTTTTACCTTCCTCATTTGCACAATGGACAGGCTGGCAAAGATTGACTTTTTGAGTTCCCAGCCCTGAACTTGGTAGACTTTCATGGGGGGGTGGGGAAAAACAAAACATGCTAAATAGGGAGCTTGGTTTACCTACAGATCCAAAATGGAACATTACCATCCAGTTCCCTCTTGGGAAATTGATATCAGGTGATGGGTATAGAAAGTTTGTAGGATGATTCTGAGTTTTACAAACAAATTTCCATGTACCTCTTTAATTTGCGATTACCTTAAGTAAGCAATTCCCTTTACACTTTTATTTAAAAATAACAAGCTGTGTTTGAAGTGCCAGTATATACCATTTATTACGCTCTCCAACCCAAACACAAAAACATTTGTACTTATGTTATGACTTCACCTGGTGGCTTTCATTTTCCCCAACATAAAGACAGGGTGAAGCAAAGTAATAGAAAAATAGAAAACATCTTTGTCGGAAAATGAGATTGCAGCTGTGTAACTGGAGCACACAACCATAAATCAGAATGTCAAATCCAAAACACATGACTTTTTTGCAAGTTCTCCATGTGCGCTCTAATGTGATTACAGCCTGGTTGCTATTATGATTTAAAACAAAGTCTTTCATGCTAGAAGCAAAATTCGGAATGTGAGCCGCCTGGGGGAGAGAGCTGCAGGCGAGCTAGCGACATACCCCTTGCTGTCATTGAGGTGGGCTCCTGCATTGCAACCTGGGTTGTCAGGTGTGAGAGAGCTAGAGGATACAGGGGAACCTTGGCAGAGGTCTTAACATGAGGGACAAATTAGGTAGGGGTGCTCAGCTCTGTTTGACAATCTGAAATTAGTTTCTTTCTCCCTGCTCACCATCTTTTCTTTCTCTTTTTTTTCCCCCTAAGCAGAATTCTGAAGCCAAATACAAAGATTACAGAAGTCATTCTTTCCTGCCTATCACATAAACAAATGGCCCAGCTGTTATTGCTAAGATTCCAGTTTTAAACTTGGACTTTCTTGTATAAACTTCAATGTAATGGTATTTAAAGTGTCATAGGCAATAAGCATCTAATCCTACTCAATAAATTGTAGGCTCGTTGCATGAACTCCTAGAGCTGTTAAAGACAGCTGTGCTTTTTTTGTAATTTAAGTCATTTCCAAATTGGGCAGCTCTCCAGGTGTATTTTCAGACAAACAATGTGTGCTGGAAAAAAGTGATGTTCTGAATCTTTCAGCAATGGAATAAACACAAAGGAGTAACAGCTGGGGTATAACCTGGTGAAAACATGGGTCCTGCTCACCCCAGGAGAGCAGGTATCAAGGCAGAGGTGCTCGGAAACTGCTCTTGCTTCCTCACACTGTTAGAATATGAGCCAGGACACTCTCCCCCAAAGAGCCTTTTGCATGCACTGTTACTTTTGTAGTAGCTGGTGGTTGGGGTGATGCCATAGATGGGTACCAGGAATGGAAATTAACAATTTAGTTTTTCTCAAAATAGGACCTTTGACTTTAGGAGCAAAGACACAACTTAAAATAGAAAATGGCCCTCCCATACCAATATTTAAAGGAGCCAGACAAAATGGACCAATATTTAAAAATTCCAGACAAAATGGTTTATACCCCTGTGATGTCATTAAAACAAATCCATATGATAAGAAGGAATTCCCAGAGATCATTTTATCTAGCTCATTGTCTCTGAGAAGACCCACAATGAAAGTATTTGAAAATAAGTATATAAAAGTTATTTTATACATAAATCAGGAAGCATTAAGTGAGTCCTCTTCTGGTGCATAAGAGCTCTGAGTGGGAAGCATGGGCAGGCACTTTTCTATATCCACCCCAAGTGGAATATTCTTCAATTAGTTGGTGTACCTGAGCTCAAGCCCATAGCCAGGAAGCAGCAGCCCAAGTTCATCCCAACCATGATCTGGTGACGGTGGGTGGTTTTCAGGGAGGCTATTGCAAGCGTTGCTTCTGAAGCTCATTCTAGAGCAGACAGTGTTGTTGCTGGCTTTGTTCACATTGATCTTTATTTTCAGTGGTAGTTCTGTGCCTAGAAGAACTTACCCACTTTCGTTCTACACTGCTCCAAGATATTGTGCACTATCTTTCAGGCTGAATATATTTGATGTCTGCCTCGTTGTCAACAATGCAGAGAAAACAGAGAAAGGCACAAGGAAAATATAAATCACAGACCTGGAGCCCACAGAGCAGCTCCCCTGGGTCTCTCTGTGGTGGGTTGAACTTCATCATAGACAAACTAGGCCTGAAATGAATCAACACCTCCTTCAGCTGCTGGCATGTAACACAAGCCCACAGGTGGAAGGAGTTCCAGGCTATGACTCAGCATGACTTTTGGCTCAGGTGGTCAGCTGGACAGCTACCCCTACTCCCAAAACTCTTAGAAGTCACCTCTTGGATCCCTGTCCCCAGAGGCCCCCTCCAAATGACAGGGCTACATGCATTCCTAGGAAACGAATTTCAAGTGAGAGCTTGATAATTAGGACTCCATTCCTGCAGGGATTTGAGTAGGTATTCCTACTGTTCCCCTTGGAGAAAGGAAAGCTCAGACCTACACCTCAGTGGGACACTTCACCTCAGGAAAAAAGCAATGGTCTTCTCGTTCCCAGTCCTGTAGAACAAAACCTCGCAGGCTTTGTTGGGTTTTGAGGGAAAACTCAACAGCTCTGCATAGATTAAAGTCCTAACCAAAAAATGTCTAGAAACAACTAATCTCTCAGTGTCGCTCCAAACAAGTACAGCATATGAGACACATGGTGATGATCAAACAGTCAGACCTTCAGCCAGCCAACCTAGTGAGTCCCATTGCTCTCACTGAAAGTCTCTAAAAGCTTAGAAAAATACTGTCAAAACTACACATATATTATTCAGAATTTTGTTCTCAAGGCAACTTACCCAGTGCTCCAGGTAGCATAACTCCTACTAAAATTCTGTTTAATTCTCATGAAAGTGCCTTGAAGGAAGGAATGGAATGATGGGTAGTTTTCTTGTGTGTGAGTGTGTGTGTGGTGTGTAAGCTAAAAGCTGGAGGATGAACTTATTGAAAACATCTTCTGTTCTACTTTAATTTTCACCAGCTTTTGCTAGTTTACTTTAACAAGTAATGTTTGATTTAATTCAGGCCTGCTTTTGTTTACAAAATGAACTTGAGCCAGCAAGTCGTGGCCTGGCTAATTTGCACATCCACTGCCTTGGTCTCCTCCCCTTTAAACAAAAATCTGGAGTTTGTGATTTATTGTTGATTTGGTTAGCTCAAGTGATTTTGATAGCTAAAACCTACCTTCCACCCCATTCTTGAGATTTCATCAAGAGCACCCAATTGATTTTACTACACAGGCAGAGTTGGCCTCACACCCCACAAAAAAGCAAAGCAAAGCATATCTGACCTTCCAAGGTTTGAGATGCCAACAAAAGGGGATGAGAGTAAAAATTCACAGATGGGAGAAGAAGAAAGCAAGATGCTATAAATCCATAGCTTAGACATTAAACCGACTCATTCAGAAGAATAATGTCATACTAACAAATAAAATGGTAAGTGTTGATAACAGGTCGCTTTGAATCTATGTGAACTACACTTGTTTGACAACTAGGTAAGCCAAAAGTTCTCAAATTCATGCAAGTTCAGGATCTTCTTGGAAGTTCCATTCATAAATCTTTTCCTTTAGAAACTCTGATTATCAGAGTCTAGAGTAAAATCTCTATATTCACGAGGTACCCCCAAATGGTTCTTGAGATCCACTAAGCTTCAAAACATTAGTATAGTCCTTATTAATATTTAATGTCACCTTGCCCAGCAAGTCCAATCTCTTCCTTGGCTTGAATTCTCCACTCTAAATCTTTTTATTCTAGGCTGTGCTGTTCCTTGTATATGACGGGAGGGGGAGAGAGAGGAGTAATAACAGTCCTGCTTCCCTTGCTACAAAATCCATATACATATCATTGCTGAGACTTGTTCCTCAAAATCACTACTTGGCACTGACATGGCTTGACTTTCACATGCACAGTGTGGCCATAGCTTTCCGTCTCCATTCAACCTTCTGTTCTAATGGCAAGGCAAAGCACATTCCCAGTTTCCTCCACTCCCATGCAAACTGCTACCTTTTTTGAAATCTAGTCACTTTCCTCCAATTTGCTTAATTCAATGTAATCTCATTTGAAATAAAGAGGGTACTTACTTACCCAAGACTATAGATTGTGAGGGAACGATGATCAACTCTGAGGGGAAAGCAACTATGCCCATCCTGCTTATCCCTGTATGCCCAAAGAATAGCCTGGCATAGGACCATGGCAGATGTTCAACAGATATTTGTTGAAAACACTAGTGGATGTCCAAAGCCATATTTGCTCTTAGATGCTATTTTAATAAGCTACAACTTTTTAGACTGTACCTTAGCCACGTGGAATCATAAAATCTTAGGAATGAAAAGGCTGCCCTCCTGATACTGATAAGAAAACTAAGGTCAAGAAAAGTCATGGCCTTCCCCAGCTTAACTGCACAAGGACTGTGAATTTCAGACTAGTGAAGAGTCCAAGGTTTATTGGCTTGTGTGTGTGTGTGTGTGTGTGTGTGTGTGTGTGTTTTGTTTTTAGCACTGGCCCTCACTCAGGAAGTTTCAAGGATTTATAGGTTACCTGGTAGGGACCAAAGTCTAGCCCAAATGTTTTGTTGTGTTAGAGGCCTCTACTCCAACATAACTGGTCTTCTCAGTATCTTCTGGCCATGATCTGTTTTAGGTCAGCTCCCTCTGCTGATCATGCCTCAGCTCTCTGCTTTTGTCTTCTGTTACATTCATACTCTTAATTACTTGGGGGTTTTTTTGTTTGTTTTGTTTTGTTTTGTTTATTGTCTCCCTCCTTAGACTGTGAGAACCTTAAGGGCAAGGACCACTTCTTTCATATCATCACACTTCACCAGCTCCTCACACTGGCCCATACCATAGTTAACATAATTAAGTAGGAAGTAATTTCCATCTCCATGACTTTATTCACAGATGTGAAAGCAGGAGGCATCACAATACCAGACCTTAAACTATACCACAGAGCCACAGTAACAAAATGGTATGGTACTGGTGCCAAAACAGATTGGTAGACCAATGGTACAGAATAGAAGACACCAAGATAAACCCACATAAATACAGTTATCTCATACTAGAAAAAGCCACCAAAAACATTCATTGGAGAAAAGATAGCCTCTACAACAAATGGTTCTAGGAAAACTGGAAATCCATGTGTAGCAAAATAAAATTAAACCTCTCTCTCTCACCCTGCACTAAAATCAACACAAAGTGAATCAAGGACTTAGGCACTAGAACAGAGACCCTGTGCCTGATAGAAGAAAAAGTAGGCCCAAATCTCCACCATCTTGGCTTAAGAACTAACTTCCTTAACAAGACTCCTAAAGTGCAAGAAGTAAAATTAAGAATCAATAAATGGGATGGAGTCAAACTAAAAAGCTTCTTCTCAGCAAAGGAAACAATCAATAATGTGAAGAGAGAACCTACAGAATGGGAGAAAATCTTTATCACATGCACCTCAGAGCACTAATCTCTAGGATATATAAAGAACTAAAAATCTTCACACCAAGAAAACAAATAACGCAATCAATAAATGGGCAAAGGAACTGAACAGACACTTCACAGAAGAAGAAATAAATCAATCAACAAATATATGAAAAAATGTTCATCATCTCTAGCAATTAGAGAAATGCAAATCAAAACTGCGCTGAGATTCCATCTCACTCCAGTCAGAATGGCAATCATCAAGAATACAAGCAACAATAAATGTTGGCGAGGATGTGGGGGAAAAGTTACATTATACACTGCTGGTGGGACTTCAAATTGGTACAACCATTATGGAAAGCAGTATGGAAAGGACATTTTCAAACCTAAACCTAGCACCAGTACTACAGTAACTTCAGGAGTAGCAAGTATGAAAATAGAATGAAATAATAAGGGGAATTTCCCAAATTTTTTCAAATTTCCCATTTGAAAAAAACCTCAAAATAGATATGAAATGTTCATACTTCATCTCAAGCCCTGTTGTGTCTACAACAGAGACTTGGAGAAAATATAAGCCCAGAAGCCCCCGCAAAAGGAGAACTTCCATATTTTTCATCCTAGCTGTGCTATTGATAATTGTAGGGGAAGGAGATGTTGATTTATTTTCTTTTTTTATTTCACTTCTAGTTGAGTTTCATTCATCTTTAGCAAGCAATCATGTTTTAAGTAGGCAAGGTATTTCTTTCCAGTTTATTCTTCCCTAAAATAGGTGGCAATAAAATTGAATTGAAAATTGTCTCCTTGGGCTGTAGCTCAGTGGTAGAGCGCTTGCCTAGCATGCTTGAGGCACTGGGTTCGATCCTCAGCACCACATAAAAAGTAAACAAATAAAATAAAGGTATCATACCCATCTATAACTAATAAAAATATTTAGAAGAAAAGAAAAGAAAATTGTTTCCTTGATTTCATTGATCTAAGTCTTGTTCCCCAAAACTTGTAGGATATAAATGCAATATAGTATAAAGTATGTCTTGTGGAATGAAAGGCTTATAGAGTATCACAGTCAGCAGTAATATGCATTCAGAAAGCAGAAATCTACAGCGGGCAAATGATTCAACTTTCTACACCACATTCATGGCAGAGAAAAGCCCAGAATCCCATATCCTATTTTCCATCCCATAACATTTAATCTATATCACGTCACAATAGTGTTTCTTTTCTACGCCCCAGAGTTTATAACAAAATTTGGCACATAATAAATGCTCAGTGAATCAAGCTGATTTTCATTCTTAAAGGGGATTTGTCTAACACTCACTCAAACATATTTCTGATTGATTCCATACTTTTTTGTGTACTTAGTCCTACTTCTGAACCCATGCAGATTATACATGGCTATTTGCAGAGTACCGCCCTGCTGAGAACTCAGTGTGTCCCAATTTCTGCTGACATTCTTCTTTATTCTCTCCCAGTCTTTTCACTTACACATGTACCCCTGCATGGTATTCCCTTTATGACTTGTTACTACCCTGTCTCCAGAGGGAGACTTGTTCGTCTAGTTCCAGTTTGAAAAACAATCAACTGTGTTGTAAATGGTTTAAAAAGTTGGCTCGCGGGAGGGGGAAAAATGCATATCTCCCAAGGACATTCCAACTTTTTTCTTGGGTTCACTGGACTCAAATAGAATATATCTAGCATTTTATTTTTGTTTGCCTTTTCAACCAAAGTGACTGACACATGTTAGTCCCTCCAATGTACGTTGGATGAAATATGTGTGAAGATGTGATTTGAATTCTTTTATCTCAAACTGCAACAGAATGTATTCTTATCCTTTCTATCTTTGAGGAAGCTTAGAATACAGTCTTTCTGTTCAGGGAGCTAATTAATGAATATTGGGATTTACAGAGGAGTCAGCAACAACATTTGAAAAGACAAAAGCATGTCAAAATTTCCCTGCTGAAATTTCCAATCATTTTGTACTGTAACGAACTCATAAACAATTGCCCACATGCCCCACCGATCTTGCTTTACCATCTCCAACATCACCACTCTTGAAAATTCTTTCATTCTTTATCAGCCGTGGTGGCTTTCTTTGAGTTTCCTCTTATTTCAGCTACTTCAGGGCCTTTGCATATGCCGTTCCCTCTGTTTGGAATATTAATTGTGCTGCTCATGCTCCTCCCTGCCACCCCTGCCAATGAACCATGCCTCTTTGTGTCCACATCTTTGCTGCTCCTACCATCAAATAGTAGAGGCAATTTCTCCTCCACTTTATTTGGACAAAACTTCTGACTGATATAATGCAATGGAAGTGCTATCTATGGTTTGGGTAAGTGCTATGGTTTGGGTAAGCAGCCCATGTGTTAAAGATTTGGTTCCCAGACCAGGAGCTATTGGGAGGTGGCAGATCCTTTAAGAGATGGGAGGTCTTCCAGCCATTGGCGCATACTCTTGAAGTGGGCATGGAAATGCAAGTCAACCCTCCTTCCTCTTTCACTTCCCAGCCATGAGGTGAGCAGTTTGCTCCATGTGCACCCACTGTGGTTTGGATATACGGTGTCTCCCAAAAGCTCATGTGGTAATACAGGAATGTTCAGAAGTGAATGGTTATATTGTGAGAGCTGTAACCTAAGCGGTCTGTTCTACTTTGAATGAGCTAACCAGGTGGTAATTGCAGGCAGGTGAAGCATGGCTAGAGGAGGTGGGTCACTGGGGACATGCTCTGGAAAGGTTCTTCCCAACCTCTAAAAGGGTAAAGTCAAATTAACCTCTCTTTCTCCCCACCTCCCCTGTCTCCCTGCTTTCTGGTCACCATGAATGGGGCAGTGCTCCTCCACCAGACCCTTCCACTATGATGTGCTGCTCACCTTGGGCCCAGAGCAATGGAGTTGACCCACCATGGACTGACTCTCTGAAACCATGAATCAAAATTAACTTTTCCTCCTCTAAGTTGTTTCTGTTGGATATTACTGTCGGAGTGAAGTTAATCTTCCTAACACAGCACTTCACCATAATGCTACCTTGACACAGGCCCAAAAGCAATGGGATCAACTGACCATAAATTGAAACATCTAAAACCATAAACCTTCTCTCATTTTATAAGTTGATTATCTTGGGTATTTTGTTACAGTAACAAAGCTAAGTAACACATAAAGTAAATATTCTGGAACTTCCAAAATCAGATCCTAAGTAGTCTTAGAGCTTTTGTTCTCAGAAATATGTAAGATGATCAAACTATCTTGTCAAAGAGAGAGGGCGCATGGGGAGAGACAATAAGCCATGTAGAAAGACATACCACATGGAGAAAAAACAAGGTGTCTTTATCTCATAGATAACACCAAGACCTAATACACTAGTGAAGCCAATTTGTATTCTCTAGCTCCAGGTGAGCTATCACTACATGAAAGAGAAGCACTGTCCTGACTTAACATGTCCAAATTCCTGAATCACAAAATTGTAAGCAATAATTATTGCCATTTAAAATTTATTTATTTTTGTTACATATAGTAAGTATATTATTATAATTTGGTTTACAATTATGTGGGTTACAGTGTGTACATAGATTCTTTTAATCACCACCATGAATGGATTCATGGTAGTGACATAATATTTCAAAGTATTTTTGGTACTATCAATAGTACCAAATAGAACTCTACACCCGCAAAACCGTACCAACCACTGATCTATTCTCTGAATAACAGGTTTTTGCTTGTGTCCAAGTGTCAGACACATAGACTCATAATTCAATATTTTGAGACTGGTTTCTTTCTATTAGAATAGCTAATTTGAGATTCATTCATGTTGCATGTATTACTCATCTGTTACCTGTTGTTGCTGAGTAGTACTTTATTGTATGGATTCCTATCCACTGAGGTAATTTATGGTTGGTTCTAGTTTGGGGTGATTTTGAGGGCTATTTTAAGCATTCACCTTAAAGTTTCTATTGACAATAAGTGGTTGGTCCTTTCATTGCTGTGACCAAAATACCTGACAAGCCCAATTTCTAGGAGGAAAAGTTTATTTGGGGCTCATTATTAAAGAGGTATCAGTCCATGGTTGACTGATGCCATTGCTCTGGGTCTAACATGAGGCAAAACATCATGGCAGAGGAAAGTTGCTCACCTCATTTGCAGCCAAGAGGCAAAGAGAGCATGGAAAGAGCCTGGGACAAAAGCCTGGGACTCCAAGGCATGTGCTCAGTGCCCACTTCCTCCAGCCATGCCCCCACTGTCTAAAGTTACCACCCAATTAGTCCATTCAAATTAGAATGAACTGATTAGGTTACAGCTCTCACAATCTAATACTTTGACTTCTGAACATCCCTACATTAACACAGGAGCTTTCAGAGGACACCCCATATCCAAACCATAACAGTAAGTTTTCATTTGGGGCATACAAATAGCTAGAGGTAAGTTTACTGGGTCACATGAAAGATCTGCATTTCACTTTGTAAGACAAACTACCAGAGTAACTGTCCCATTTTGCACTCCTGCCAGCAGTACATGAGAATTTTAGTTCTTCTGCATCTTTGCCTCACTTATTTTCAGTGATTTAAAACAATTCTAGTAGACATGTAGTCGTAACTTTTACTTTTACTTTGCATTTCCTTAGTAAATAACGATCTTGATCATCTTTTCATGTGCTTATTTTCCATATGAAATGTTGGTTCAAGTCATTTCCCAATGCTTTTATTGAATTGTTTCCTTAGCATTGAGTTTTGAAAGTTCTTTCTATATTTTGGATTAAAGCTCTTTGTCAAATATATGATTGGCAAGTATTCTCTCCCAATCTGAGGCTTATCCTTCATCTTCTTAGCAATACCCTTTGAAGAACAGCATACTAAATTTTTATGAAGTTTACTTTGTCTTAATCCCTGTTAGATTGTGCTTGTGGTGTGATATATAACAACTCTTCACTTAGCCAAAGGTCATGAATATTTTTCTCTTATGTATTCTTTCAAGTTTTAATATATATATATATATATATATATATATAGAGAGAGAGAGAGAGAGAGAGAGAGAGAGAGAGAGAGAGAGAAGTTTTGTATAAGATATGAGGCATAGGATGTCTCACATATATTTTATTAGATTTATAACTAAACATTTCAATTTTTGAGTTTATTATGCTTTTTTCAGTTTCCACTTGTTCTTTGCTAGATGGTAGAAAATCAACTGATTTTCTATCAACTAATATAAAGGTGTGTTCTTTATAGCTTATGACCTTGCTAAACTCACTCATTAGTTTAGGAGCTGTTTTGTAGATTCCTTAAGATTTTGTGTACATAATCCTATCTGTATAGTTTTAATCTGCCTTTCTTGTCTGAACACCTTTTCATATCTTCTTCTTCACTTATTGGACTTTCTAGGACTTCTAATACAATATTAAGTAGGTGTGGTGACAATGGACACTTTGTGCAGTTCATGGTCTTAGGAGGAAAGCAGTGTCTTCCCATCAGGTATACCATATTATCATTTCAAATTGTACACGTTAAATATTTATGGTTCTTTGTATATCAATTATACTTTAATAAAACTGCTTTTTTAAAGAGGTAAGCTCCTTTGTCCTTTGTTTGATTATTAATGGAAGTAAACAGTGAATAGTGGCTAGTTTTATTCTGTTTTGTATTCTGCTATACATATATGTATGTATATATATTAGATATATGTATGTTTTATATGTTATACATGATATTTATTATATATTATACAGGAGATGTAATATATATGACAAATAATTGTATATGATATATAATGTGATATATAATATATTGTATGTGATATATACAGATATATACTTATATATGATATATTCTATATATATGATATATACTAATATGAATATGTATACATATCTATAAATATATATGAATATAAATATATATGGATATATATTTATAGATATGTATAATTACCTATGTATTCATGTTTCTTCTGCCTTCTCCTCTAAGTACTTCTCCACATTCTCTGCAAACTCTTGGGATTCTTTCCTTTCTATTTATGATACTAACTTTCATTTCTTCAGTTTCATAATTGAACCCCCTATGATTACCTCCTTTTTCTCATGCTTGAACACTGATTATCCTGGAAGAGTCTTATGTCTTCTTCATCTCAGTGCTCCCAGAAATCTTTCTAGTTCCTGTTCTCAAACTGCATTATTCTATCTTGCCTATAGCTCTCTGATGTGATCTGTTGTTTTAAAGCTGGTTTTGTTTTTTCACCCATTACCCTTGGACTCGATGCTTTGGAATTTTTCTCTCTTCCTGGGCCCATCCCAGCCCTCATCTCAGACTTTGATTCTAATTTCCCTTTAATTAAAGCCCTCAAAGTGCACAAAAACTATACCTACTCCAATACCAGTTCCTGCAGTTAGAATTCAATCTGTGTCCAGCCCCCACTTTCCTGAGAAGGCAGATCTACCACCTAGCTTGCTACAAAGGAAATATACAAACTAACAATGTGAAGCCAAAATAATATAATTCATGTGATTTTGCTGTTTGTTTATTACAATTTAATCCATTGTACAAAAAATGTTTGATTTTAAGTACAATTGGGTCTAGATTTTTTTTTTGTCTCCCTAAAAGATTACATAAAATATCATTTAACTTTTTCTTGGAATTATTTTAATATCAGTTATCTAAATGGATATTATAATATGATAAACCCATATCTTAGTCAATTGAAAAAGACTATTTCTCTCTTAAAGATACCAAGATTGCTATAGTTTTATTGCTGATAGTGTTTCATCATGTTTTTTTTTCTACTTCTTGTGATTTTAACATTTTTTTTCCTTTTCTATGAAACTATTTAACTTCCTCTGGAAGTATCCTTCTTTCAAATTCCTTCTAATTTACTATAAACATTATTAAAAAACAAAAACAAATTGTTTGCTAAACTTACCACCCATTCTTCTTTAAGTTTTCTTGCTTATCTATGATTTGAATTATTACAATGATTATATATTAGTTTTTATTTATTCCTCAAGTTATTTTACTAACTTAAAATAATTTTAAAATGAATTGAGGCCTGGTTACTTCCTGGAGAGTTATGAATATTAAATACATTAAAAATGTGTTGGATATCTATAATCATCTGATCCTTGACAAAGGTGCCAAATATGTACATTGGAAGAAAAAAAAAACGGACTTTTAAACAAATAATGCCAGGAAACTTGTTATCCGAACACAGAATAATGAGACTAGACCCTTATATCTCAACCTACACAAAAATCAATTAAAAATGGATCAAAGACCTAGGAATTAGACCAGAGAGTATGCAACTCCTAGAAAAAAAACATACATTCAACACTCCAGCATATAGGTAGAGGCAACAACTTTCTCAATAGGACCCCGAAAAGTCAAGAAATAAAACCCAAGAGTTAATAAATGGGATGGCATCAAATTAAAAAGCTTTTGCATAGCAAAGGAAACATTTAGGAATGTGAAGAGAGAACCTACAAAATGGGAGAAAATATTTGCAACTCTTCTGGCAGAGGATTGTTATCTAGAATATACACAAAAACTTAACACAAACAACTTAAAACCAAAAAATCAAATAAACTTCTTCTCAAAATAAGAAATACAAATAAATGACCAAAAAATATATGAAAAAAAATGTTCAACATGTTTAGCAATTACTGAAATGCAAATCAAAACTGCATTGAGATTTCATCTCACACCAGTCAGAATGGCAGTCATCAAGAATACAAATAATAGTAAATGCTGGGGAAGACATAGAGATAAAGGAACACTTTTACACTGTTGGTGAGATTGTAAATTCCAATTACTGTGGAAATCAGTATGGAGATTCCTCCAAAATGTGGTATATACATATAATGATGGAGTGTTGCTTCCTGACTTGGAGCAACAACGCCACGGGAGAAAAACTCAGAGGCAGAATGAAGATGAAAGAAGGTTTTTTATTCTTCAGCTTTAGCAATCTCTCAAAACTCTAACACTGGCTCTTTCAGCAACCTCTCTGACTCTTTACTTCTTCTGACTACTGACTCTTTACTTCTTTACTTTACTTTCTTTTACTTTTACTTTCTTAGAGAGAGCTTAGAGAGAGAGAGAGAGAGAGAGAGAGCGCTTTCTTCTTTTTTCTTTCTTCTTCACTTTCTTTTACTTTTACTTTCTTAGAGCTTAGAGAGAGAGAAAGAGAGAGATAGAGAGAGAGCTGCTTCTTTCTTCTTTCTTCTTTCTTCTTCGGCAGCCTCGGCCTGACTCTGACCAGCAACAATTACTTCTCTCTATCTATGGTTTCTCATTTCTTTCTCTAGCTTCTTCTGACCGAACTCTTAACCGCTCTGACTCTTATTTCTTCTTCTGACTACGTTCTGGCTGCTCTGACTCTTTTCTTTTTCTCTGACCTGAACTCTTCTTCCGACCGACTGAGCGACTGAACGACTGACTGAATGAATGCCGCTTCTGACCGCTTTCACCCAGTTATATACCTTTAGCTTTGCGGGTGCGTCACGTGCATTTACAGGTGCGTCACGTGCATATGATTATTATCAGGTGGAACTTATGGCTTCCAGCTAGCCACAATAGCCATCTCCCTGATTGGGGCTGCTTCAATGGAGTCTTTTTTTTTTTTTTTTTTTTTTCATTTAGCCATAAAGAAAAATGAAATCATGTCATTTGCAGGAAAATGGATAGAATTTGAGAAAATTATGTGAAGCAAAATAAGCTAAACTCAAAAGGTCAAGGGACTTATTATGTTTTCTCTCATTTGTGGAAGCTAGAGAGGAAAAAGGCAAAGAAAGGGTGTTGGGAGTCAGAGGGAAATCTCATGAAGATCAAAGGAAGTGAAGTAGAAGAAAGAGGCCAGGGGATGAGAGACACCAAGGGAGAGGGGAAGTGCTGGGGAGTAAGATTGGCCAAATTACATTATTATATTGTGTGTATATACAAATATGTAACAACAAATCCCACCATATGTACAACTATAATGCATCCCAAAAAATGGGGAAAGAGAAGTCAATAAATAAACCAAAATGTATTGGAGAGATTAACTACCATGAATTTTGTTTTTATCCCTGATTCTGGAAATAGTCCTGCATTGCATTTTTTAACTCCTCTGACATCTCTCCCTGGACACTCTACATGTACCTGTGTACCTCAAATTGAAGGCTTAAGCTCACCATCTTCCTCCACCTTCACCTAAGCCAATTTATCCTCTTGTATTTCTTAGTTCTGCCTGTAGCACTATGAATTTACTATCATGGACTTGAATGTTTTTAAGAGAACTTTGATTTTTCTCTTTGTCCCCCAACCCAAGCAATATCCAAAGCCTTTTTATTTCTATTTCTGCTATATCTCTTAATTCTCATTAAGACTTTCTTTTCCTCTCATACCCTTATCTGGAACATTATTTCTGCTCATTTGGATTAATGCCACAGAATCTAGATTAATGCAACAGTCTGATAACTACCTTTGATTTCCAGCCTCTACACATGTCACATTAATTTTCCTTAAGAACTTGTCTAATAATGTATCTTTCCTATTCAATAACTTTCTTCAACTTTCTAATTTACAAGGAATAAAATCGTTCACCTCTCCAGTCCCAATCTACCGTTGCAATTTGCTTTAATAACCCCTTCTTCCTTTTTGTCCTCCAAGCAAGTTATCTGACTAGTACTAAAATAAAAACAGTAATATTCTAACTCAAGGTCTATGATTTTTTTTTCTTTCTATATTTTAAATGAATGAGCTATAAAGAATGGACTTCAGTCACCTCTACCTGGGCTTCTCGGGAGTCTTTTTTGTTCATTTTAATGGGTTCTTAGCTTTATACTGGATAGATGACATTGCCAAATTGCAGAGTTCCTTAGAGGTAAATTTCCTGAGAATATATATGTGTGTGTACACACACACACACAAAAAAAAAAAAAAAAAGTACACAGAACCCACCAACACGTTCATACATACATCTAAGCAATATATTAGAATTTCAACAATATTCATTCTTTACCTCAAATACAGTAGATACCAGAGGAATACTTTTATATTTTCCTTTACATTGGACATATTTGCAATTTGAGAAAAGAGCTAGTGTTGGTTTTCAGACAGAATCCATTTAATTAATCATACTATTTGAACAGCTGGGGAGGCCATGTATTTATGTAAGAGCTTAACATTCTTGCGAAAAATTGTCAAGTATGAATCAAAATAATATTATTTCACTTTTTAATGATACACTATTTATCTTTAGGTTTTATTCACACCTAACTTTATAAATCAATAGGTCCAGTCTTTGGGACGCATTATTACCTATGTTTAAATGCTTTTAAAAGCACTATCATATGCAGTGTGGTAAAAAGGGCTAAGGTTCTCCTTACCACAGGGACTCATTTGGAAAGTGTAAGATTTTCCAATTTTTGTTTCTAAATTTGGCCAGCAAGGAATAGAGTAGAAAAGAAATAGTTTGATAAAATTGCATTTTCCCTTGGTAGTTACCAGCACAAAGATGGACCTTTTTTTATTTAAAAAAGGAAAAAAAAAAAAAGAAAAAAGGTTAAGTTTGTCTTCTTCAATACAGCAATAAGAATTCTACACAAACATAAGCCAAAGGCATAGTAAATCTGAATTCTTGTGTTTAATCACCCAAAAACAGTTTTAAAGAAAAGTGTTCATTAAAACATGCCCAACAAGATTGAAAATAAGTGGGAAACCTATAAAACAAGTTTTAATACTGGATTCTATCTTTTATTCTAGAGTAAAAGCCAATTTGAAGGAAAAAACTTTAGATTCTACCAGAGCTAATCTACGAGGAAACTCTGGGGATGTGGGCACTTGTTTAATTGGAAATCACTTCTGAGCACCCTCAACAGCTGGCCTGTGGACCCAGCCATTGTGGTCAGAGCCTCCAAGTGCTACAGTAAATCCTCAGAACTCTCACAGAACTGCAGAAAACTTATAAAGGGCCAGAAGTTCCCTACGAGTAAATTTCAGGAGTAAAGGGTAAAAAAAAAAAAAAAAAAGTCAACCCTGTCTCTGCCCCTGTGGAGCTCTCAAAACAGTAGAATTTCTACTCTAATAAAACATAAATAAATGTAAAACTGAAACTGCTATGTGGAGAAGATGGTACTATGAGAGCTTATCATAACTAGATGTGAGTGGTCAGGAAGGGGAGACTCTCCTGAGAAGGCCAGGACTGAGCTGGAGTCCTCCGTGAGACTAGGAAGGAACCACTTTCCATGAAAGAGGAGGAAGCATGGTGAGTCAGAGGCACTGGAAAAAGGCTGGTGTGCCAGAAAAAGAAAGCATGGGGGAAATGAGGCTTGACAGGAAGAGGGGCTCAGATCCTGCACAATTTGTAGGCCTCACTAATGAGTTTTATTTTGGGTAGAAAACAGGAGTAGCACATATTTTGAGATAATTACCTAGAAGGGCCACATCCAGTCTAGAGAAAAGAGAGACCCACAGAGTCTAGAATCCAACATGGCTGAGTATAGTAAAGGCACACCCACCTTCTCAGTATACATTAATTGCCAGGGACAGCAATATTAAGAGATGGCTTCTTGAATAGGGGCCAAACCACCACTTGGTTAAAACAGGGAAGTTTTGACTAGCTCTACTAATAAATAATGAACCCAATATCCTTTGCCTGGCCTTCATTCTTTCACATAAATCCAATATGTTAATGCATCTGTAACAAATTAAGTGTCTCTTAAAAGTCCCTTAAAAGTCTCCAAATCTTTGAAAATTTAGAGTGCCTATGGAAAACAAATAAGCAAAATCCTTGACCTTTTCTCTATTCATAAGTAAGATCAATGGAATATGCCAAGAACCCAGAAACCCTTCTATTCCCAGAATTTTTTAAAGGAATTTGCTTTTATGAACCCAAAGCAAAATTGGAGGTCTTAAAAAAAAAAAAAAAAAAAAAAAAAAAAAACTAGCTTGTTGGTTAGCTTTTGATAATGAAGTCAAGAGAATACTAATATATACCAGTCACAATACAGAATAACCCAATCTCTGAGCTCACATTGATATTTGACATATGTAGCCTACACCACCCTTGGAATCTAAGGGTAGCAATTTAAGTTGTTTATTCTTACATAATGGGAAAGAAGTGAAAGGAAGAATTTCTATTTCCCATTAGTCAATGTCACATGTCTCTTCTGTTTTCCAGTGAGCATTTTCTGTAATAACCCATTAAACTGATCTGTAACAATCAATAAAATATTTGAGATCATGCATGAAATCCAAAAGGAATATCAGAATAGAGAGAGAGACTTTTGGAAGGCCTTTTTAAATAACAAATTTCATTTATTTTATTTTGGAAAAAAAAATATGAAGAAAAGAGTGGGGAGGGAAATGCTATTAAAAAGCTACCACAAGGAGTCAGCAATTTCTGAGTTTTTCAATTAAGTTGCCAATTTTAAGGCTATTACACTGTTCCCTGAATCAAAAGGATTAACAATTTTCCTCTTAGCAATTAGAAAGGTAGAATTTTACCATGGAAGCACATGGGGAAAGACTGTACAAGAAGTTAGAATTAACTAAATCTCTACTGAGGACCACCCAAGAGGAGCTAAATGAGGGGTTACTTTCAAGTGGGGCTGGGATCAAAGATTGAGGGAGATTAGAACCAATAGGAGGTTAAAGGAAAACATCTGGTCTTTTACAGTAATCACCAATAGAGAGGTGGATCTTCCTTGGGGAAAGAGCAGCCCATCTGACCACAGACCCTGCCATGTGCCACAGAGTGGTGACTCCATGGAGGAAGGCACTTCTGTCATTCTGCAGAAAAACTGTCCTGAAACATTAATGAGAGTCAGGCAGAATGCAGACTTACAGTTCAGCATTAGGATTCAAAAGACATTTCCCCCTTCATTAGGGTGACATAGTCATGCTACATATGGATTATACCCACTTCCTAGACTTGACTGTAGTGAAACCTGTTACTGTGGATGGTGGAGGTGGACAGTGTCTAAGCTTAGAGCTGAGGCCACCAGAAAAAGAGGAGGTGATGCACGTTAATACTGACTTTAATTGTCTTTCCTAACTTTGGCTTATATAATATAATAAGTTCCCAAGTCTGCTAAGACAAGAGACATAAAGTCCTGGGAGAAACATGGAAACGTTCAGGAGATAGAATGAAGAGGAAGAAATTCCAGTATTTTCCTAATAAAAAGGCCTTTGATGAAAAAAGCAGTTTATTTTAGAAAGTTCTTGCTTTTTAATTTGAGTCTCTTAAAAGAGGAACTTACTTTTACCTGGTTCCTAAACAAAGTCTAATTCTACTTTATTCCCTATTTTTCAGATTATCCACAAGTATGACAAAACAGCCAAAAAATGGCATCTTTAAACGTGCCAGTTTTATCTGTTATCTCTTCACATCACATTTCCTTAGAAATCCAAGGAGGAATTTTTGTAAAACTTCAGAGCAAGCGTGTTTGCTCCACTCTATCTTACAGGAAGTTGGCTGGGATGAGATCGAATGTGCACTTTGCCACGGGTCAGGCCGGCAACAGGCTGTTTCCTCAGTCAGACTACATGTTGGAGAGCCTGTGCTTTCAGCTCAGCACCTCACCACACAGTACTTTCATCAGCCATGCGTTTCTTAGAGGGAGAATCACAGACATTGGGGCCTGGAAATAGCTTTGATTAGACCATCTCACTTTTGCAGTAGGATGCCAAGGTCTGAAAGAGTCACTAGCAGAATAGGAATGAGTCCCTGATGATTTTCAACTGGAGTCCTGCTTACAACTCAGGACTTGCCTTTATTTCTCCATTATCTTACCATCCTTCTTGCTGTAGGCACACCCTCCTTGTTACGGTTTAGATGTGAGGGGTTCCCCCAAAAGTTCCTGTGTGAAATAAAGTATGTTCAGAGGTGCAATGATTAGATTATGAGAGGTAAAACCTAATCAGTGGATTAATCCATGATGTGGATTAACTGGGTGATAACTGTAGGGAGGTAGGGTGTGGCTGGAGGACATAGGTCACTGGGGGCATTTTGGGTTTATATTTTGTCTCTAGCAAGTGGAGCTTTTCCTCCCCAACCCCTGCCCCATCCTCTTCCTCCTTCTCCTTCTCTCTTTCTCTCTCTCTTTCTTCCCCTCCCTCCCTCCCTTCCTCCCTCCCTCCCTCCTTTCCTCTGTCCCTCTCTCCTTCCTGTTGCCATCTCCTGAGCTGCTTTCCTCCACTGGGCCCTTTGGCCATGATGTCCTGCCTCACCTTGGCCCAGAGCTATAGAGTTGGCTGTCTATAGATTCAGAACTCTCAAACTATGAGCCAAAATAAACTTCTCCTCCTCTATGTTGTTCTTGTCAGGTCTTTTGGTCACAGTGATGAAAAAGCTGAATAAAACACTTCTCAAAGTTTTCCTTTTTGCTCCCCTGTGTCTTAGACAGCTGGAAAAGAGTGTGACAAAAACTAAGTCACCTTATCCCCAGGGTATCCAGCATCAGAGTGGGTGGTGGGGTTAAGAGGGAGAATTTAGAGCCATAAGGCACTGGCTTCTACCTTATCCCCCAATTATAAGTGAGTTTTCCAACTAACTTAGCCAAACATTTTCCCCTTTCTAATTTTCTTATTGTCTTCTTTAGACCTAAGGTATAGAAGACTGAGAACCATCATATTCTTCAGCTTGTGGCTCATTATCATCATCCGGCTATGCAAGACATTACCCTCCCCTTTTAAATTTGATTATTTCCCTCTTTATCCCCATGCCCATTACCCTCCCTTCCATAATCAGTCCCTCTAATGCATTTCAATATGTCCTTGGATACTGATGTGTTCTTGAAGAATTTAATGTCATCTTTTGTGCAGTACCTGTTTCTAATTTACAGAAGTAATATTACACTAAGCTCTCCTTCTGTTTGTTACTTTTCAATCAATAATTTTATTAAGATTTACCCATGCGGCTGCATGTAGATCTAGTTTATTAATTCAAACTACTATATATGATTATGTTGAATGCATCATAAAAAATTACTTATCCATTACTTCCAGGGGTGGAAATATAGTTGTTTTTTAGTCCCAGCTACCCTAAGTAACATTGCACTGAACATGCTCATATAGGCCCTCTTTGTTCATGGGAGAATTTCTGTTAGGTCCCTGAGAATTAGACTGCTAGGTCATGGGGAAAATGCATACTTATATTCTCTACACATTTACACATTTCTCTCCAGAGTGTCTAGAAAAGACTATATACACACCTGTAGTACAGGAGAATCCTCACATCCTTCCTAGTTCTTTGTATTATATGGCATTATATATTAATTTTTAACATGGGTTGTGGATAGTCAGCGTTTCCCCCTTATTAATAACAAGGCTTTTGACTTTGCAATTAAAGCCATCATTTTTTATATTATATTTTCCTACCATGTGAAGTTACATGTAACGACCAAATGCAGGAAAATTTCTTTTGCAGCTTCAATAGATACTAGAATAAGTCAGTGTTCTGATTAGTAAAGAGCTATCAGTGACAGCATACTCAGTCTGCCATTTTCAAAAAAAGCAGAAAACCAACTGCAAAAGCCCATATCACCACAGTCAGTATGAAAATTCAGAAATCACTTAGGATTAAGTGTAACCCACAATCATCACCATGAAAACCAGTTCTCGTCCCTTGTTAAAATGCCTTGAAATTACTTTTTTTAAAACAAGGAACATTTTCAGATAATGCAGCATTTCCACACTCCTCCAACCCACCCCCACCATCCCACACACACTCTTATACATATACACCCTTCCTTGAAATTACTCTCCACCCTGCTGAAGACGTGGTCCTGTGACCATGTTAGTACCACATGATCCTACCCACTTCCCACAGTTTCTGGGATGACAGAAGTTCATTGATCTAAGATTTAATGCATCCATAATCTGGGATGAACCCATGAGAGTCTTAAGACTTTGAACTAACTGAGATAGATCTACATAGTTATGGTATGACCAGAGCGGTCAGGTCATGGACAGCATGGTCCAGAGGCAGCACCAGGACATGACAGAGCTAAGGTCATGAAAAAACAGGAACCAAGAAGTATCAGAAAATCCTTTACTGCAGGGAGGAAACAGGATCTAATTTGCAGAAAGAAGCAGCGATTACATCCAACAATCCAACAACTACATGTGCATGAACTAGCCAAGCGGGAGCCTGACTACAAAGAATCATTACCTAGGTTCATCTAGTTCCACACCCATCGTATGAAAAATAAAGCTGATCGGACTTTTTACCTCAAAGACAAGCACCATCCATCCCAGAAAAGGAGGCTGGCTTTCAGACCTCTGTTTTCTTTAGTTCCCCAGATCATACTCCTACAAACACTGTCCACCATTTGTAAGGGAAAGTAGAATTCCCGAGCCTCCATGACTTCTTCCCTATACAAGTTACCACTGATAAATTACTCTCAAGGAGATGCATAAGAAGTTTGAAGAGAAAAAAGAAGTGTGGTGCTTATCAGGCTTCCAAAGGATCAACTACAGTATAGAGAGCTCAAAAATATCCCAAATCCACTTGAATGTCAAAGCCAGAAAGGACCTAAATATAATATAACTTGGACATTTAATTGAATATTTGTGTAACAACCACAGAGTGTGCTCTTTTGAGTACATTGAAAATACTTTAAAATCTGGTGTTGAATGAAGTTAAACTTGGTGGAAGTTATCAAAAGTGAAGGATCTGTGATTTGGGGGAATTTTCTTTTTTGTTTTTGGGGGGTGCCAGGGATTGAACTCAAGGGCACTCAACCACTGAGCCACATCCCCAGCCCTATTTTGTATTTTACTTAGAGACAGAGTCTCACTGAGTTGCTCAGTGCCTTGATAAATTGCTAAGGCTGGTTTTGAACTTGAGATTCTCCTGCCTCAGCCTCCTGAGCCACTGGGATCACAGGCATGCACCATCATGCCCAGCGGAATCATTTTTCTTAGAAGCCAGAAAACATTTTCTGGGACAGAGCTTCAGAGAAAACTCTCCCCTGAAACATTCTGACAACAGGTGAACCAATGACTCTCCACTTGCCATCATGACTTAGATGCAACCAAACAGCTGGCTATAAAAATGAATAAGCTAAGTTGAGTGGACATCCACATTTTCCATCATTCCTAAATCTCCTATTCAGGTAGCACAGTGTGGTGCTCAAAGGAATGGACTGCAAGATGGACTGTTTATATTTCAACCCTGCTTCTGTCTTCCCAGCTGGTGAATTTGAGCAAGTTATTCGGCCTCTCTATGCTTCCATTTACTCATGTACAAAATAGAGATAATAATTGTGCTTTACTTATAAAGTTTTTGAGGGGATTGACTTTAGAAGTGTGCCTGGGAGATAAGTGTGTTCAATAAGTTTTAACTATTATTGTAATTGTGGTTTGGTTAAGGACACCAAGATTCTCCCTCACGAAAGCAGTCTCTCTCCCATTCTCAATCCAGTCGACTGTGGTGGACCTGACTCCTATCATGACTCCTGGTCATTGCCAAAATAGATTCTTTAAGGGTCAAGGTTGAGAGTTTTGATTTGAATTATTAGGAAAAATGTACTTTTGTTTTCTCTGGAGCTTCCTAGACTCATGACTAAACATGGAGATGCTAGGAATCATTGACTTGAGAAAACTGTCTGAGGGTATGCCAACACAGAAAAACCTCAGTTGAACGATGTCAAGAGATCCAATCATTATAACATCATTCAAGGTCCTGGATCTAGCCATGCCTGATGCTAGATACTTTTGGAATTTCTAGTTGTGTGAGTCAATAAGTTCTCTACTTAACTAATCTAAACTGGAATTCTGTTATACGTAATTGAAGGAGTCCTAAGTAATATAGTACATTATAGCCAAAGGCATTTGGGGACTAAGTAATTCACTTCTTAATTAATTCATCCAAAACTTTTATTTAGCCCCTACATTATTAGATACTGTACTAGATATTGTGGAAGCATTGTGAACAAAATTAGAATCTGTATTCCAGTGGGGGAAGACAGTGAATAAATTAAAATCATCAAGCTGAAGTATGTAAAATCATCACTTTTATAGGTCAAATATAGTCAAATGTTGGTAATTTTACATGATGGAGCCCTACTTCTAGGTCATACTATAGTTACTCTTTACTGTCAGAGGTTTGATACTAAGAAACGGAACCACTTTACTGGCTTCTGGTTTTACATCTTCATGCCACATGAACCCACTCTTCTGGAGAATCATTTCTTCTATTATGAATTAACCTTGGTTAATGTCACAACCTCCATCCCAGCATGACAAGGAGGTACAACCACCTTCAAAATCACTTTCCTATCCACGAGGTCCTTCATTCCTGTAAAACCACATTGCTTACCAATATTGTTACCATATTTTCTTTCATGTGTCAGTAACAGCCTGTCTGCCCACCTCCTTATACCAACCTCTTTTGCCTACTTGATCCCAGTGCGGCCCTCTTGTAATTGGTATCACCTGGTACTTTTTGCCTGCTCCTGGTCTGAGTCTCTGATTCCTGCTTGAATACTCATGCCAGGCCTTCCTAACTTAGAACAGCTGGCAGGCTCCATCTATCATTTGGAGGAGGTTGTATCTTGCCTGGTTAGTGGGAGTTCAGCAGGGCTGTATCTGGTGGAATGACTATCCATATTGGGAGTGACAGTAACAAGGAGGGGGAACAG
Organism: Tamias sibiricus; assembly: GCA_025594165.1. Taxonomy (NCBI): domain Eukaryota; kingdom Metazoa; phylum Chordata; class Mammalia; order Rodentia; family Sciuridae; genus Tamias; species Tamias sibiricus. The sequence goes on from CM046659.1 coordinate 55,152,252, forward strand.
GGAGTCAAGGTGTGTAGCCTGGGAGGTGAAGGCTAAGATGGGGATTAGAATGCAGGAGGGTACTGGAAGCGCTATTTGGGGGAAACAACTGTGGAATGGATGGGAAGAGAAGGGAAGGAAGCAGAATTAGGTAGGTAAAGAAACTTCAGTACAGTCATGGTAGAAATTTTAGAGGCCTGCAGGAAGTTCCTAAGATGAGTCCATTCTTGAGACTTTCCTTGAATTGGGGTTAAGAGAGAAAGGTCTTTGTGTTCCAGCACCAATCACTGAAGGGGGTCCTTCTTGGGGGGGGGGGGGCTGTATAACAATTCCTAAAGAGGGCTTACAGCCAAAGATGTCTGCTTAAGGTGCTCAAGCATCCAGGATAAGTCCTATATTATTCATGAATGGAGCACAGCATTTACCACAGTGGGGACACAAGAGAAGGGATTTCCATCAGCTACCAAGTCATGGAGAAAAATCATAAGCCATTGGCAAAAAGTTGGAGCATGGTACCCAGGCATGGTACCTGCTTCAACCATCTGAGAATACCCATCTGAGAAGGGGACATTCAGAAAAGTTTACTGGTCAGCTCATAACTAAACTTTTACTAGTCTCAAAAAGCATCAAACCAATCGACGGGAGAAATGATGAAATAAAAGTGAAAGGGAAATGTATTTTGCTTCCAAGGTGCTAGGAACTAGCACATCCAAGGTACTAGTATCAGATTAACCATATGATCGTTCTTGAAGGTAGAAAATGGGTCTAATGACAAACAGTTATTTGAGATTTTGTATAAAATTTAGGAAAAAAGAAAAAACAATGTATTTACTCACATATTTCAAGGCTATCAATTTTATCCTTCAGAAATAAAGCTAACGGTGGCCAAATTTTATCTCCAAAGATCATTGCATTCTAGTTTCATTCTTGCCATAACCTTTGTTTGCAGCTTGTCCACATCTAAGTTATCTGCTAGCATTTCTGTAACAGTCTTTCTGCAGACACTAAGTGGGAAAATGGACCTGTTGAATTATAGCAAGACGATCCCAAGTTTCCTTTGAAGAAATCCATGGTTAATATGTCTTGACATCTCCCTCAGCAGGTTACAGATTGGCAAGGTCTTTCCAGAAGACTTTTGGAAGGTGGGGCAATCACGGTGCTGAGCAGCTTCAGGAATGTCTTCTAGCTGCAGGAAAGCCGCAGACTGGAGATCCAAGGGGCATACTTTGGCTGACTGCCAGTATTTTGTAGCGGGAAAATGTAATGTTGAGGGACTTCCTTTGCACCAGTGAAAGCTTTGTAAAGGTCAGAAAATTATCCATTTTACCCACACACAGAGTCTGAAATTCACAGATTTATTGTGGCTCAGGAATTTGTGACATCTCTTTAGAGTTTACCATGGGTGACAGAGTAGAAATATGATAATGAAATCACTATACATCAGCATTCGTCTTTTCTTCACATTGTCCTAACACTGCCCTTCTCTCCTTAAAGAAAAAAAAAGTAAGTAATGATTTGATTTGCTTCATTCTATAATTCTTTAAATAGCTTCTAAAAATGTTTTCCCAACAGAAATAAAATACCATCTGGCTCATAATAACTAACCCTGATGTACCAAAGCATAAATATAATATTTCTTCCTTAAACCTTTAAATTAGGTCATCATATTTATAGTTTCATTTTTAAGCAACCCTTTTTAAACAAAACATTTGATGTTAAGGAAGGAAAATATCACAATGCCAGATTGGCTGCTTTTATCCCTTTACATTCCACTCTATTTTTTTTTTATAGTAAATACTAAAATTAAAGAAAATTAATGTCTTTTGTTGTTCTTTGTGAAATAAAAAAAAAAAAATTATTCCCACAAACTGCCGAGCCTTAACAATGCAATGCATAGAGTTTTATTCTTTTCACAATTAAAATTTACTTCAAGTCTTTTTCATTCAATACCAGGCCTAAGACCACCAACCTAGAAACAATTTCTGTTTTTAATAGCCCCCATTAATATCTATGAAAACATAGTAAATGCATAATTTTCACATCAGGATATGGAACCACAAGAAATAAATTATTTATATGAACTACATAAAAGTAATCTAGCATTACCAATGCTTGCCAAACAAAAGTATCCTTGGTAATTTTCATTCATTCAACAAAGATTCATTGAACTCTCACTCAATACTTTACACTAAGGCAGAAATGTTAATGGATAAGAGATATTACCTGTAATTCCTGTCCTGGAAAAACTGGACTCCAGGTAGGAAGACACACAAGTGTACACACACATACACACACACACGCACAAAATACCCAGTCATGTGTGATCAAGGGCCTGATAGCAGTCACAGTAGACAAGGGCATAGTGGCTCAGAGCAAATTACAATCACTGTTATTTTTAACAGTCTAAGAAGTTGTCATGGAAATAGTAGGGCATCATTCCAAAGGGTAAACCAATGGCCAAGGATTCCATTCCTCGCAGATGTATACATCTAATTGAAAATAAAAGTTTGTTGATGCTCTGTTACCCTGGATAAACATTTTTATACCTTAATGTCCCTCTTCCTTCTTTCTCTGCTCCCCACCCCACACCCATCAGCTGCTTGTGCTTATAGTGCCTGTTGCTATGATTCCGACATGTTCTGCCAGAAATCCTAAACAAAAGTGAATCTTAATCTCTGAGCACCGGAGAAAATGATGTTACATTAATGACACATTCTTAAGCACAAATGAAATGGCCTCCTAAGAACTGAGAAAGGGATAGTGATAACTCTATGTGTGCGCATGCGCACGCACACACTCACACACAATCTCACACACACACACACACACACACACACACACACACACACACGGGTTTTACTAAGAGTTAGAAGCCATCTTTTGAATATGGAGTCAAATCAGCCTGCTGCAGAATTATTTCTCTCTATAAATGGATGGTTTAAGCTAGGTGGTAACTAAGTATTCATACTTTGTAGTTTTCTAAATGTCTCTGAACCTGCAAATTTAATGTATTTCTTTTTTATGAACTTTGTGACTTTAAGTATAAATTAGAATCTGCATTAAAGGATGTATTGTATCATTAAGAAATTTAATGTACATAAAATCAGATAGAAATTGCAGGATGTTCACAACAGAGCTGAAATGGGTTTTGTTTTTAACCCTCCTGGGTTCAGTCCCTAGCGATGAGAAGCTATGACCTCATTATAGAGTGATAGTCCGTGATCTGAGACAGGTGGCAAGGGGAGATGGTGGGCAGTTATGGTGGTAACAAGAGTTCTCCAGAATGTAGAAACATTTCTTTCTTCCTTAAAACTTATTTTTTTTTTTTGCTTTGTTTTCATCAAAACTTGAGTAAGATTAGGATGTTTTACATATGTGTTAAGCCTTATTTGGATAAATCAAGCTATGTATCTTTTCTTAACAAATTGCCTGTTCTCTGCACCAACAAAATGGACATTGTTTTTACATATAAAGCCAAAAGAGAAATCAATTTACAGCCTGTTATTCAAATTAGACCAGCTGTGAATTCCTCTCTGTGCAGGGAGTTTTTATGGCCATCCATTTTTAAAGTTGACAGTTGTTCAAGAAATGTGTGTTAATTTTACCAATTGAAATTTTATTTATTAAGAAATTCCATGCACTCAGGAAGATATATGTGACTTGACTAGGCTAGCTTTGTTGAAAATGAGCAATCCAGATCTTAGGGAGATACAAGGAACAACTTCCAGGCCAAGATGCCCTTTCAAGTAATGAAACAGTAGGATTTATTTTACCACTGAGGTTAGGGATAGCCAAGATCTTATTCTGGGCCATGAGTCTATGACCTACCAAAAAGTTGGAAGACTTGGTACATTTTAGAGACTAAGCAAAGGTGACTATGGTTCCAAAAGATGCATAGCAATGAAGCCCAGAGGTAAAAGTTAGGAACAGGCTATGAGAATCCATTTCTCAACTCTGCTCATCTGTTTTACTATTTTATACAGTGACATTATCATCAGTTACTACTGTAGCATCAATAGATAGTAAGTGAATTCATTTCTGGGCATATAGGAACTAGGAAGGTGGTACAAAAACTCTGAGATACTAAAGAAAAGAGGTATGCAAACAAGAGATTGTTAACTAACTTTTTCTCTTCCCCTAAGAACCTGCTCTTAAATTTCCCATTCTCTCCTCTTATTATTTCCCCTCATCAGTCGTTCTTTTCTGTGGCCAATTGGTTTACCACCCAAACCCACAGTGACACCTGCTGGCTGATCAGAAATGTTGGGAATGAGTCCCAGCCAGGGGACCCATAGAAAGTAAACAAGCACACTGAAGCAAGCATTAAATCCTATAAAATTCTTTTAGACATTTAGACAGAAAAAAAAAAAAATTGAGTAAGCATGGCACAGAGCAGTTTGGGAGGGGAAAACTTTGCAGAGAAATCTGCTTGAACCATTGCAAATATAAAATGGAAAGATTGTATGTGTTTTTACCTTGTAAAAAAATGAGCCAAAGGTACATCCTCTACTATGAACCAATTATTAAGACTTAAGTAAATAGTTATGCTAATTACTCCTGGAGAGGCACGTTTTACAATGGTTTTCATCAACTACATTTATATTCTGAAAGATTACATGTAGCTTTAACTTAATAAATTCCCAAAAGAAATACAAGAAAATGAGCTACATGAACATCTGTTTTCTTTTAAAAAATATTGATTAGAAATCCAACGTAAAGGGTTAAAACTTTAGATTTAAAACATTTTTTTGCAGGACTTCCAATTCTTGGTTAAGTTTCTTTCTAAGGAATATTCTTATTTTTTAATCCTAGGTATTCACACATTGGTTGTTTTGGCTGGGTACTTTTTCAAGGATGTTTGCTTTATTTCAAGCAAATCCATTTCTGACTTGAAAGTACAAATTCTAGTAAAAACAAAGACAACAGGAATATTTTTTAACATTGGTACATCTTCTTAAAATATTTATACTTTTCATTCGAAGGTTAAGTCTTAGGAAAAAATTCTCCATACACATGTTCATATTTGAAACAAGAGGTTGTCCCCAAGGACTTGTAGCAGCAATGTGTATTAGACAAAAATGTTGGCCTTCTTCATCCTTACTCTGTGTTCTAAAAGCCAAAACTTCATTTTAGCATGACCTTAGAAGAATAGTGATACTTTTAGCATTTCCTGGTATTTGGTGGAAGGAATGTTTTTATTTGACTGCAGATGTCACTTGGTTTACAGGAAGGATTTGGTAACGCATTCATGCCAGTACTGCACTTACCCCAGATTTCTTGCTATGTAGGAAGAACACATGTCAAAGCTCACTGTTTGTTAAATGGAAAAGATTCAGTACACCAGAAGCTTCTATTATAAACATTGTGACTTCGTGCAATTTACAAAATGTTCTATCTCCATTAAACAATAAACCCCTGACCCCAGAGCTCAGTTTTGGGATTCTGTGATTTGAGAAGGTAGACATAATGGATGGCAATAATAAATGAAAAGTTCAAGAGGTTAAGAAAAACTGTTTAATTATTTCTCTAGAGCGTGGGCTGCAGAAGCTTTGCATGTCTGCCTTCTTCCTCATGGAAACGCTGCATGGAAGGGATCCATTAGTGCAGCCCAGGCAGGTCATGAAAGCAGGTTGCTGGCCCTCAGCTGTGTTTATGAACAAATGGTCTCTAGATACACTTCCCTCTCTGAACCTTTGCAATTCCTGCCAGGAGGGATCCAGTGCCAGTCCCAGGGCTCAGCATCTGTTTTCCAAAGAGCTTGGATTTGTTAGCATGAGAAATTCATTGCTCATAGTTGCTTCCCAGCTGTGGCACTAGTCAGTGTAGCCTTTTTGCCTTATTTATTTGTTGAAAACGAGGTCCTATTCTCTCTTGGAAGTTCTCTTATATAACTAGTCCTGGACACAAGCCCCTGAGCTCTTAGGCCCAGTCCCATCAGGCTGCCTTGCTAGCTAACGAGTCCCTCCTGAAAAGCCTCCTCATTCAAACTTCACAAAGTCAGGAAGTCCACATGAAGGCAGGACTTGGCAATTCCGGAGGCACCATGTTCTCTAAATCAGAGATGCAAAACATAGGCCCAGTCTAGAGATTCGGGCCTTGGTTGGAGAGTCTAGGGAAAGCTTTCAATGGAGCTTCAGAAATCAGGTGAAAAGCCTTCCCAGGGGAGAATAACCACAGCAGATCTGCCAGGAATTCCTCACAGAGTCCACAGCATGTTCAGAGCAGAGCCAGCAAAGAATGCTTTGTAGGTCTAGACCCAGGGCTTAAGGGATAGCAGACAGGCATCCTTGTTTTTGCCAAACTAATGTGAATTCTTTAGAACTTCCTATCCCTCAACCCATCCCAAAAACACTTACAGTAAATTGCTATCTGTCTTACTCCATCTAGACTTGTGCAAACCAGATCAGGGGCAGCTGTTCTGATGAACCTTGGCTTCTGAACTCAAGAAGAAAAGCACTGTGTAGGTTGTGATATGGGAAGGAAAGGAAAAAAACCTGGCTTTGCTTGAATTCACATGCCAAGTTTTTTTTTTTTCAGGGTAATCTGAAAAAAAAAAAAAAAAAAAAAAACAGAAACCAGAACTTTAATGAAAGAATTAGAGAATTTTATTCATTTGTTGTCTTAATTTGGAAAACACTGTTACCAGGATGCTCCATAAAAGAGGGAAAACCGACTTCTTTCCGGTGCGTGTACCATGGGAGAGGAGGTGTGCAGAACCATGGATGGAACCAGAGCTTTGAGTTAAGAAACTTTTGGATTCCACCATCATCTGTCTGGGTAATCTTGAGGAAGTCAACATCTCTAAACCCAAGTTTTCTCATCTGTAAAATAAAGTTTATAGAGACTGTTGTAAGGACAAAATGACATAGTACACCTAAGACAGTGTTCAACACAGAACATCACATTGCTCAGTCATTGCTGGCAACAGTGAATAAAAAGACCTTGAATTTAAAGCCAGCCTTGACAACAAGACCCTGTGTGAACTCCACCAAAGAGCTTCCTTTTCCGTTGGTTCAGAATCTTCTCTTAAGGACCTCTGGGAGGAATAATACAATGAATGGAATGCTTCTTATTTCCAATCTGTATGAGATGGAAATGAAACAATCATTTTTTATAGAAAAAGGCTAGGTCCTAGGAGCAAGGATCTTTATTCCATTCTTATCCTGCACTGTACAGTTAACTTTCTGACAAGAGAGAAATTACAAACTCCAAGGCCTCAGCACTACCTCTGAGGCTTGTGGAAGAAGCACATAAGTAGATGTACTGGGCACAGGACAACTGGTCACCAGGAAGGGAAAACCTAGCTAAGCCAAAAGTCAGGGATGGACTAGAGCAGAATTTCTCAGTCACTATGCCCTACCCACACTGCACCCTGGCCTCAACTGGAGACAGCCAGAGTGAAGAAGAGAGGGGAAGCCCAGGTGCAAGGCCTATGAGATTCTGACTTCAGGCACTAAACTTGAGAAGGTACCAAACATCTCAGTGATCAATATAAATATTTCAGTGCAATGTTTTAAGATAAAAATCAATGCATAAAGCCACATGATGAGCAAAATATAACTTTAATTGCGAAGCTCAGAAATACCTGAATCTGGGACTAACTTGTAGACTGGGACTAACTTGGGGCTATGGCTGTATGGAGAGATCAAACCTGGCTGAGCTAAATGGGTTGCTAGGAGGTCTTGATGGAATAGAATTTTTAAATATACAAGACCTTTGTATGAGGAGTTTGCCCTCCAAAAGCTTTGTCCCCATCATAAGGCACATGTAAACCTTCCCACACTGGCTGAGAGATGATTGAAGAAGTAAGCTCTGTGTTGCTCTGGGTTCATTCAAAGCAATTTTTTATCATCATATTAAATGTCAAAAAATACTACTTATCAAAGACCCCAAGAAGTTTCTTGAACCTAGAGCTAGTATTTACCATGCAATATTTTGATATATGAGGGTTAATTATTCTAAAATACACAGGTTACATTTTCCTCAAATATACATGGAAAATATATTTGGAAAATGAAAGGGAAATGGTGCTTTGAGGGGAAAAAAATACACGTGTGCTCTGCTGAATCCCAAATATTTCAAAAGTACTACAAAGCTCACCCAACCCCAAGTGCTTCTGGGCTCACATGTCCTAGCTCTCTACTCTAGAATAGCTTCCTACCAGCACTTTGCCCAGGCAGCTCTACTCACAACAGGAAGTTTGTAACTCAATTTTCCCTTTTATAAATAAAAGCATCTCCAAATGACAACAACACCAGAAGAAAAGAAATAAAGGAAAATGTGGTTCTTTTGAGTCTTGTCATCCTCAGTGAACTATCATGCAATTAGGCAGGAAAATGCCAGGTGCTGACCTTGAGGGTGGGGAACTCTCTCACTAAACAAACAGTATCAATTCTCATGGAATGTCACACCCCATCACAAGGCCTTGGGAAAATAGCATTGGCATCAACTTTGAGTTCATTCTGAAATCTAAATATACAGATGAGCTAGTATCAGTCTGTACCAATTTAAATATAAGCACAGGATGCTCTTTCAAGCAGGGTGATGCTATGAATAGGTAAGCAAAGCAAATGAATTAACTGATGATAAAAACAAAGCTGTGGTTTAAAAAAAAAAAAAGTCTTAATACATCTATGTGTCCTAATTCTCCTACAGCAGATATTAAATATAAATGTTGATAAATTTAGATAAAACTTTTATTTCCAAAGCAGCAAGCTCAAAAGCCAACAAGAGCTGGAGGTTTGTAAGTTCCCAGGTTTGCAAATGGGTTAGCAGGGCAGAATTGAGGTGTTTCCGTTTGTGAGTTTGTTTGGTTCCCTCATTGGCGTGAGAAACCAGGCACATTTCTTCAACTTTGGAAGTGGCAAAGGAGTCCTATTCATTGGGGTTTGTGAATCAACGAAGAGGAATGGCGTTTAATATTTAAATATGTCTCATGTAGCCATTAAAAATCTTTTACGAGTGTTAAGCCATTATTAAAGCAAGATGGGCTGTGGGTCATGGACCCTTTCATGGCACTCCCACAGTGCTAATGAGTCAAGTAATATCTCTTCTCAGTGCGATGGCTGCCTCCAGCACCAAATTCATTGTGCTTACGATGGCTAGAAATACTCAAGGAAAAAAAAAATTACCATGAGAAATATTCTATCCCAAGAACTTTTCCCTTTCCATCTCTGAACAAAAATGCAGTTTCTAACTCAATTAACATTAGGATGGGTTTGTGTGTGTGTGTGTGTGTGTGTGTGTGTGTGTGTGTGTGTGTGTGTGTATAGTTGGAAGGTTATGTAGGAAATATAGATAACCAGTCTAGATCAAATACATGGAGGGTAGTAGAACACACAAATGCCTCTCACCCCACTGGACTACATGCAGATGTCCCCAGAAGATGTTCATCTTAGTTTACAGATGGTGGTACACTCCACTCCAATGTAAGTCAACCACTGTTTCCAAGGTAACTAAAAGAAGAAGGGAAGAAGGAAAGAACAACAAAGAGCAGGGAAAGCTAACAAAAGAAGACAAATGCACTGCATGAAAGAAATAAGTGAGTGAACACAGCAACTTGTTTGGGAAGACCTACTTACATATGAGTGATATACTACTTGCCAAAATCAAAGCTTGATTATACCCCATTGCCCAAGCATATTCTATTAAGGAGCAACCAAACAAATGAACAGTGAGGTATTTGTATATGTAAATACTCCCAAACATTCTTCCTTCCCTTTACTCAAAAGAAGATGAATTTCCACACAGCTGCCATCAGAACACAGAATAACTGACAGCCAGCATACTATGAGAGTGAAATGCAAGTGTCTCATGGTTTCCAGATCATATACGAGGCACAAAACTGCATCACAATTTTTGTATCATACATAACACCTTGATGGTTCCATAAAGCATTTGTTTAAATAAAATAATAAAGAATTATATGGTGTAAACCTCTGAATTCTGATATTAGTGGTATCTGATTTTTGTTTGGATGGATATTGATAAGAAGGGAGAAGACAATTTCTGGTGGGTTTTAACTACATTCTAAGGTCAAGGCATTTAGAAGAAATTTTCATGATTGGAAAAATGTAGCAGGAGGAAACTATGCCATTTCTTTTTGGTTACTTACCTTGGTTGCTGCAATACTATTAGTCATTAACAAATCTTCATCAAACTTTTTGCTGGTATTAGCAAGACTCGATTGGTCATGAGGGACAGAGGAGGCTCATTCAAGACACCCCAAGGTAAGAGACATGGCTGAACTGAAATTTGAAGCAAAAACAGTCAGGAACTGAGGCAGCCTCATTTTGAGTCTGCCTAAGGACTGCACTAATCTCAACTCATGACTTCTTCTTATCCTCATAAGTTCATCCTGTAATTGCTTCCCTGATCCCAAGTTTACCTTGCAACCTTTTGAGTTACTTTTCAAAGCCAACCTGCCCATTCTCTGATTTTCCTTCTAAATTCCAACAAGAGAACAGAGAGACAGTGTCTGCTCTTCTCCGCCCAGACACCCCTGTCACAGGTCTTCAGCAAGCCTATGGACAGGCCATCCTGGGATCATATGTGTCCCATTGATCCATCCAGGACTTGCTGGACAAGGGAGTCATTGACTCAGTAGGGTCTGAGAGGGGAAACAGCCAAACCAGCTCATGACACGGAGGGCATAAAAATAGCTAACCACGACACAGTAAGCTGCTGCTATCAGCAAGGACACAGAGCAAACATGGGACATATGATGGCAGCTGCTTCCAACCAATGGGGAACTCTGTTTTCACTTCAGTTTGGAAACAATTTAGAGGTAAAGATTCCCCCCCCCCCACCCTTCATTTTCTTATTTTAAAATGTTTTAAAAATTAAAAAAAAAAAAACTTCAGGAGTGCACAGGAAAAATTAAGCCCTTCCCTTTTTCAGACTGAAATGGATGAAGCAAGGAATTCTTGGAAATAAGATTGTCTAAAACTAGATTGCAACAACATGAAACCATACTTCAAAGATACTTGGAGCAAATGTTCTCAGGGCCCTGATGGGTAGAAATGATTATAAAAGAATATTCTACCAAAAACTAAGAGTAACACTTAGAAGAGAATCAACAGGCACCAGAGGACCCAAAGAGAATCTCAATATCCAAAAGATACTGCTGCTCTTGGTATCAACTACTGTTTTCTGGATAAGTATTTGTCTTTTCTCACCTAAACTTAGTCTGGGGTTTTCAACTATCCTTAGTGAGAAGGGACTTAGAAAACAATGTCCAAATCTGGTTGTGTTCTTGTGGATCATTTGTTGGTGTGATTGTGCATGCATTAACTGAATCTATAATAAACTGCATGTGATTTTCAACACATAGCAGAACCTAGACATACATCTCCCTGGTTCATTAGAGCTGAAATTTTTTCATTAAAGCTGATCATTTTGTTGCTGCTCACCCAAAGAGATTCTGGCAAATAGGAAAACTGCACAGCAAACCTGTCTGTCTGCAATGTTTTCTTTCAAAAAATGTAGATGGTTTCCCAGAGCCTTTTATGGTATTTGGCATAATCAATATTTATTGAATGACTCAATTATTGGTAGTAGGCAGGAAGGGAGGGGAGAACAAAGGGAGGTACGGATCACTAGTCACATTTTTGCTGGATTTTCTTCCTATCTTGTTAGGTATCATCATACTCACAGAATTCAATTTTGGACGCCTTACTAAACACAACTACTAGATTATGCTGAACACTAGAGTGAGAACTTACAAGCTATTGGAATCTAAAAGGGAAAGACACTTTGTCCCTTGTCCTTGACTAAGGTAGCAAATAGTTTTGGGCTCAGGAGTCATTCTCAAACACATCTGCCTTTATGAGTTGCAGTTTTGGAAATTACTCAGTTAATACTAAAATATGACTTGATACAACATCAGAGGTTTTAGCAGTGAACAATGATGGTGATAATTATGATTGATGACCCTGACCGTATTCTGATTACTGTTTGTAGTTTCATCATTTGAGTGGTAATTCACTGCCTATTAGCTCATATCAATGCCTGGTTATAAAAGTGTTCGTAATGTTTACAACGAGAGGCCTTGGTGATTACAGTCAAATAAATGTGTGAATAATTGAGAGGTTATGCTGTAGTACACGCCTCGTCAAGCTTCCTTTTCAAGTCTTAAGAACATATTTAAAGCTCAACACTAGACCTCAATTATACTTGAATTACCAGCAAGAGAAAAAAGAGCTATGTTAACAAAGCTGTCAAAAACACCCTCTGCTTTAAATTTACTTGGACAACTGGACAATGGAAATAGTTCACTCATTTAAGGGGTGACTTCATCTGGTAAAGATTCCACTGCATTTAAGAGAAAAGAAAACAGAGACTTGAAATTTATTGAGTTTTTTTTTTCCCTTGGTCCCCAAGAAAACAGAATGTTAATCTTGATAAAATGGATTGCAAAATTGATTGGATTGCTAACTCTACAATGCAGATTTGGTAAAAGGATAGAGAAGTGAAATGTTTACATATGTGTGATCTAATATCAATTTGCAGAGGTCTCAATGAATTACAAAGTTCCCAGCAATAAAATAATTCAATGCAGTATGCCTTTCTCAAAGAGTACAATAAATACCTACCAACTTTTCTTTAGTTCCACAAGGGAAGGTTTTACAATTTGGAACTGAAATTAACCCAGCACATATCAAAAAGTTCTGTCCTTTTCCATAATAAAAAAATGCATTTCATACAATATTATTTTAAAGAACACTTCAAGTTTCAGGGATAATTGCACATTGTTTTAATATAAAAATGTGAAGAAACAAATGTGATAATGTTTCAAAAATAATAACTACCAAAATTCAGACACTTTATTAAAATCGGCATTCATATTTTTTTTTTTATAATGTGTTTTGCAATCTGTATCATAATTGATGTGGAAGTAATCTTGGATTATTCCTCTGACACTGGGTCTTTTATTTTAAAAACTGTCAAAAACACCCTCTGAGACACTATCTACAGAGGCATTGCAATAAATTTTTTATCATGAGCCCCATGTTTTATGGAAAATAATCCTTAACACTCAAAATACAATAGATTCTTATTGTCTTAGAATCACCACATAGGTGGTACTCATTTTCACACATTTCTTAATCTGCCTAAAATTCTTCCTAGCACCTTACCTGAGAAAAAGGTGGCATGTAACAGGAAATGTTAGAAACTTAATGTTGTGGGATTGGGATTCTAACAGCCAACTCAGTCCATTCTCTTCCTATACAGAGGAGACAACAAAGGCTCTCAGAGCTTAGTGAATTTTCCAAGGCCACATGCTGCAATGTAGTGATGGAGCATGGACTGCAGTCCAGTTCCTGCCTCTGACTTGATTTCCTTTCCCTAGGTCTTCTTCCACCAACAGTCTCCTCAGTAGCTCCACTATTTCCCCTCTTGTGCATACTCTACAGAAGAAACAAAGCCAACCACGACTAGGTCTCCAGCCTCTGGGAGAAGACAGACATGTCCCTGAGATGACCATTATCCACAGTCTGTAACTTCATACAAGAGCTGCCACAGAAAGGGCCAGAGCTGGGAAGGCACAGAGGTGAAGTGACCTAGAAATGCCTTGAGAAGCAGGTGGCATTTGAGGGTGGGTGAAGAAGATTTTGGCAGCTGGCTTGGTATTGATTCTGGGAAATGATTTTATTCGGCCAAACTAGTTCAATTTTGACTCATTTAAAAATGCAACCTAAAAATATAGTAGATTATATCCAGTCCATGGATGGTGCATCAAAATGTTACTACAGACTCAGCAGGTAAAGCTGCAGACACTAAACACATTTATTCATTCTTATCCCAAGTTATTTGTACAAATAAATCTGCTTCAACACGATGCTTTAATTTTATTAAGGAGCATTAAAGACAACATTATGTTTTGGATAAAAAAGTGAGGATGAGAAAAATCAAAGACTTGCCCAGAGACATAACTAGTTAGCAAGTGGCGGAACTAAGGCTAAAACCCATTTTTCCTCTGCATTCCCTCTCTGAATTTTCTCCCATGTTTTCTTTTATGAGTTTACTACTTTAAAATCCTTTTTTTATGTGCAGGGGACAAGATGGAAAGAAGATAAATGCAAGGTCACAAACTTTCAGAACACCACTACAAAACCAATTTTGATCCATCAGATATAACTGTTACCCACTGTGGACTCAAAACCCACTATCAAAACTGTGATCAGCAAGCCAATTTTATCAGGCAGTGTCCCCTAGATATGGTCGATCAGGCATCACATATACACTTGCTTTCTTTTCTAAGAAAACTAGAAACACCTGGATCATGTTAGGTCACTTCTGGGTTGCTACAGCTGGTTTTTATGCTTCTCTCCTCTTAAGGAGTTGACAATCTGGAAAAATCTTGATATTCAGCCAAGAAAACAAGACCCTTTCATTTTGAGCATGGCCATTTCATTTCTGTATGTTCTGGCAAAGAATGGGGAGAGCGAGATGGAAATTATTCCTTATGGTATAAAAACAAAAATGTGAACAATCAAAAAAAAAAAAAAAACAACAACAAAATAGGTCATGATCATCAAGGAAGGATCTATTAAGAAAAAAAATTCTGTTCTCATCCTAAACAATTCTCTTTGGCATACCAAGTAGCTGCATTTTGCAATAGCTGTGGCCAGTGGTGCCCAGTGGACAGTAACGTCAGGCCTCCTTTGCTCCATCTGCACCATCTGCTCTGTGGGGCCAGGCAGCTGTGCCTCTGTTCTGTGTATCCTCCACCCTCTCTCAGAGAGACACTTGAAAATCTCCTCACTTCAAGCAAAGGGCGGGAGGCCAGGGGTGGGGTGGCCATGCTTACTCTGTAGCACACTATTTCTCTGGTTGAGCTTCTGATGTAAAATTAGTCATCAATTTAGCTCTTTTTTTCCATGAGCCTGAACTCTGGCTTTCTGAATGTAATGTGTAGATAGATGTAACATATCCAAACCTTGGGAAGAGCCACAGTTTCCACAACATGAACATTGAAGCTGGCAAAGTTCAGAGCAAGTTTGACGTTAATCAAGTATCACTTCACTATCCGGGCTTTGAGCTGAAAATTTATCATATTGAAAATAAGAAAATAAGAGTCCCTACACAAGGGACCATGAAATACTCTGAAAGAGCATGTGAAACAAAGGATCTATGGCTCTCTGCCTAAGGCAAGAACAGGCCAAGGTGTGTGTATAGGCAAAGCAGTGATTTTGAAATACATGCATTGTCCAGCACAGCAAAAGCCAAGGTGAGAGGGCAGTTTCGCCTGCTGCTAATTTCCTTTACCAAACTATTTACTTATATATGTGTTCACTTCCCATCAAGTATAGTTCAGCTCTTGTGCCCTGCTAGAGATATGAGGGTGGATGTGTCTCTTGTTAAAAGGGCCTTTGCACAGGGGCAGTCTGGCCATACATCTGATCTACTCTGTGCTGTGTTTTCAATCTATTTTATCACATACACATGCTGATTTTGTCCAGCTGATAGCCAATAAAAGACAGGGCCCCTAATTCACCTTCATTCTTGCAATTGTCCAAAACTTTCCTCTGTTGCTTCTCATCTTGCACCATGCTTCTCCTCCCAGCTCCTCACCCTTGACTTGGCCTCCCATTAGCCAACCGAGAAGAGGTTCCCTGGTTTTAATGGCAGAACTTGCACATACTGATTTTCAGCCTCCATGCTCCCTAAGGACAGCAGATCAGAACCACCCTTTGACTTTTCCTACTCAAGGATAGCCAGAGGGCAACTTCCTTTTCCTATCCACCCCACTCTAGTCCCTCGGATCCAAACCACAACCCTGAGCTGTCAAGTACCAGTCCCTGTGGAATTGTTGTGAGGGGCACGATGTATATCGTTACTTTATTGCAGGGCAGCTTGTTGCCTCATTAAAGAGCTTCAAGCCATGGAATTAAGCAGAAGGTCTACTCTCCTTGTGAGAGGAAACGAAGAGACATTAATGACCAATGGCAAATAGAAGAAAAACAGTAGCAATAAGGATCATTACTGCTTCCTCATTGTCAAGCTTCCTCCCAGGTAAAGAACTCCTGCTGGTACTCTTAAGAGACATTCCCCTGTCTTCCATGGGATGAATACTGATAATCACTACTTGGAATATTTCACAAGATCATTCCAAATACAATCACTGTCAGGGTCACAAGTAAAACCATTAGGAGAATATAAATAATATGCTTAAAAATTTTGCTTGGAAGGTGAGTAACCCCCATCAGAGAAAGCACTGTACAAGAATATGAAATTTTAGGATTCTTAGAAACTAGCAGTGAAGTAAATTAAAAAGTCTGGCAAAGGAGGCTATTCCAAGGGAAGGAGACCCCCAAGTGCATAGGCTTTGAACTGGGCATGGAACATAGCTGGACAGAGGATGTTATGGAAAGAAGATATGTAATGGGGAACAAGAGGACAAAGGAATTAAAATAGCTCTTGCTCATTACTCACTAAAAAAAATAATTAATTAATTAATTTAAAAAACAATCCAAGGTATAGAAAGGACGGATAATATGTTGGGCCCAGCCTCTGCTCCATTCCCACCTGGATTCACCCAGCCATCATTTCCAGCTGCTGATGACCCTCCAGGAAGTTTGCCCAGCACTGAGAGTCTGTAGGTGGCGGCAGGGGAGATCCTGATCTTCAGTGGAGGGAGTTGCATCTCTGTCCTTGTAGTGGCAATCTGCATGCTGGGCTAGCTGGACCTGCTATAACAGCACTTCTTGAATCTGATGTCATTTTGGGGTGTAATCAAAGCACTTTTCCTCATACCTCATGACTAGCGCCTTCCTGCCTTTTTCCTAAGGCTTCTGTTTTGGTCACTGTGACAGGATGTGCCATGGAACCCCTGGTGTTCACACGTGCCCTGGTTCACACTGGATCTGCAGAGCAGGAAGGCTGACAGCAGGGCCCTTGGCTTGCTCCCACTGGCCATGTGTGCAGCATGCAGAGGCCCTTGCTGAGGAGATGACCACTGACTTGGGTTCAGCTTTCCACAGTGACCATAGGGGGACCAAGTCATATGACCCAGAAATGCAGAGGAGCTGTAGTGCTCCTCTGAAAATGGTAAATGATAGATAAATCCTCCTCTCCTCCTTTTCCTACAAAGACTCTTCTGAGACACAGTAATCCATGCCATCTCTCTCAAGATGTCCTAAAGAACCAATGACATTGTTAAAAAGTTGTACCCAGCTTGGGTACATTCTCTTCCTCCTATGCTGTCTGACTCTTTTTCCCTTCTATTTCTTTGGGCTGGCTCTTCACATTGAAAATGTAACACATACAATTTTGGTTCAGGTTTTGTTTTCTAGGCTAATAGGAGGCTAAGATGAGTGGCATCCTTAATGTTACACAAAGCTGGGATTTTAACCCAAGCCTACTTCAACTATGATATACAGATGAACCAACATCCCCACCTCACCCCAATCCCACTGCCAGGTAGCCATATGGAAAAAGGAAAGAGTGAGACTAATACAAAGCAAGGACAGGTCTGAATTCCCAAAGAAAAAATGAGGAGAACAAAGACAAAAGATAAATAAAGTTGCCACTCTTCAGCCTTCTGTATTTCCATTTCAAGCTGTCTTGCAATTATCAAAGGCCTCTATTATCCTGGGAGCAGAAATTGCCTGATGAAGATAACGGAAGTTTGTTCCTGTGTAGTTCCTACTGTTTTGGGTGTCTTCAAGTGCACTATCTCTAAAATGAACACAAAATGTTACTAGCTGTTTCAAGAAAGACTATAAAGAATGCAATTTACAGATCTTGACCACAGAGCACCAATTACCACAGCTCTTATATCTTTTATTTCCCCTGTTATTTCTTCTGCCTCTGTAGAGATTCTTCAAGAACATTTTCTTAAAAAAAAAAAAAAAAAACAAAAACAAAAACAAAAAAACTCTACATAAGCAGTAGAATGGTCTGTCATCTTTAGCAAAGAAATGTGAGATGTGTGTATCTACTTTGAGTTGTTGCCTTTAGGAACATTAGGTTTTCATACTGAGCACTGACATTCCAGTAATGAAAAAAAAAAAAAAATCTCCAAAATACATCTGCCAGCTCCACCTCATGGTTCTAGAAATAATTCTCTCCAGTTGCAAGGAAGAAGGGCCACACATTACCAAATAAATCTGCTCTGGCTTCTCTTCTAGCAAATTGTGCATCTTCTCCCTGGAGTACTATTAAGTGGATGATACAATAATTCCCTGGGACTCTAATAATCTCCTAGCTCATTCCCTTGAACTCTGCTTCCAGCCTCTGCAACATGTCTGGACTCAGACAGCATCTCTGTCATGTCATTTATGTTTTTGCACACACCCCTCCTGCATATCCTTCACTCCGTGAAGGACAGTTCATTAGGGAAGATCACAGAGGAGTCTCCTTGTTCACATAAAAACACCACGGTTAGCCGGGCGCGGTGGCGCACGCCTATAATCCCAGCACTTTGGGAGGCTGAGGCAGGAGGATCACGAGTTCAAAGCCAGCCTCAGCAATGGCGAGGCACTTAGCAACTCAGTGAGACCCTGTCTCTAAATAAAATACAAAAAAGGTCTGGGGATGTGACCCAGTGGTCGAGTGCCCCTGAGTTCAATCCCCAGTACCACAAAAAAAAAAAAAAAAAAAAAAAAAAAAAAAAAAAAAAAAAAACCCAAAAAAACACCACGGTCATCAGAGAAAACTAAAAATATTTCAACTATCCCTTTTGGAACCTTCACAGGATTCCAGAAATGTTTAAAAATCAATAATAAGCCTGGTATTAAAATCTTTATTGTCCTGCAAATATACCCAAAAGAATAACCTTGAAGTTAAAAAAAAAAAAAATTCTTGAACTCATTTGGAATTCCCAGCTTCATGAAGCCTGAGTTCATCTCTGTTGACTATCATATCCTCAAGGAAGCACCAGCAGACCTTGAGGTAGTCTATTCGTCAGTCAAATGAAGTGCTCAGAATCAGACTCCTGTAAGTCTCTCTCCTTCCCTCCCTCTCTCTCTCCCTTGAACCTTCCATCTGCCATTACTACTGCTATAAAATTTTATATGGTTGAAATAGAGATTAAGGGTAGCTTTGGACAGGAAAGGAAGTCACTTATCCAAGTCCAAGAAGCTGGCCAAGAGGTGTGTGTGGAAGTAGAGAGTGCCATCCAACTCTGTGCCTTGATTACGAGGTTGGCAGTGAGAACTTCAATGACTAAAAATACATCTGTGGGTATCACAGCCATTTGAAACTCCCGACACTGCCTTCCCTCTCCTTGCCCAACTGCCAGCAGCAAAGGGTTCCCTGAGTCGTGGGGAACATCAATTGCCATATATTCAGGACTATGTTGTTTACAGAGAACCACCAGTCCATTAAATAAAAAAAAAAAAAATTCTTGAACTCATTTGGAATTCCCAGCTTCATGAAGCCTGAGTTCATCTCTGTTGACTATCATATCCTCAAGGAAGCACCAGCAGACCTTGAGGTAGTCTATTCGTCAGTCAAATGAAGTGCTCAGAATCAGACTCCTGTAAGTCTCTCTCCTTCCCTCCCTCTCTCTCTCCCTTGAACCTTCCATCTGCCATTACTACTGCTATAAAATTTTATATGGTTGAAATAGAGATTAAGGGTAGCTTTGGACAGGAAAGGAAGTCACTTATCCAAGTCCAAGAAGCTGGCCAAGAGGTGTGTGTGGAAGTAGAGAGTGCCATCCAACTCTGTGCCTTGATTACGAGGTTGGCAGTGAGAACTTCAATGACTAAAAATACATCTGTGGGTATCACAGCCATTTGAAACTCCCGACACTGCCTTCCCTCTCCTTGCCCAACTGCCAGCAGCAAAGGGTTCCCTGAGTCGTGGGGAACATCAATTGCCATATATTCAGGACTATGTTGTTTACAGAGAACCACCAGTCCATTAAAGAACTCCATATCCCTATGAAATAATCACTACCACTCAAGAAAATAGAATCACATGGATTTTATTTAGTTTTCAAAACAGAACTTGGCTATACAGAAATAGATTTTAAGGAACCTGGTCATTTGGGAATAAATAAATAAATAAATAAACCTTCCTGGGGCTGCTTTAAAAAAAAAAAATTAGGTGTTTTCCTTTGTTTACTTTTACTTCAGTGGCTTCTTGGCATCCATTCATGCCATTTCAGATGACCACACACCATCCAAAGTGCACAGACCAAAGCAATTTCAGAGAAATCCAAGGAGAGAAGATTATCTATTTGGTCAACCTTCTGTTTGAAGGAGAATTACCACTTTGTTTTTATATCATAAATCCAGCTTTTATACTGTAGATGTTACTGAAGTTGAGATGCTTCAAGGAAGGAGTTAGATGTGGCCTTTTTGACAATATTCAGTGTTGAAAAAATAATCCATATTTGTTGAGATTTGGGGATAAAGATGGAGCAGAACCATACATTCAAGGGAAGTCCTTTCTTCCACAGAGAATGCTGTTCTATAGGTTCAGAGGAAAAGTCCTACCTGCCAATTCCATCCATCTTCATGGGTGGTAAAAATGGGGAGATCTACTGATCTCCCCATGACTCCTTTCCCTCAAATCTATTTTATGGAAATTTCAACATGCTAAAAAAAAAAAAAAAGAAAGAAAGAAAGAAAGGGACAAAATGAAAAAAGAAGTCTTATTGATAATAATGACCATTCTTTCCTAGGGAATGCTCACAGTACTCAACTTCTTTATGATTTTTCTGACTCTGGATATTTTTTACTCTGTACTCAAATGGTTTCATATTGTTTCACACTTCCAGTGACAGAATTTAATGCTAATTTTTTAAAAAAATGTTATACTCAGAAAAGAAAAAGAAGTAAACTTTAAAAAACAAAAAGAAAAGATTGCAATATTGAAGAATCTCATGAAAATGTCATGTAAGTAATGACATTTCTTGTGTTTTCTCTGAGAAGGGATTAAGGAATGGGGAGAAGAAACTGCAGGTGCTATATTTCCAGAGTGCCAGTATTTGCTCCAGGGGAGCAAATTTGCTGAGCTTACAGAAGAAATTTAGCTGACAGACTACATGGAATCATCTTAGTACTTCTAAGTACTAAAGAGAAAGAAGGCTTACCTTGTGTAACTCCTCAGAACCGAATTAAGTCTAAAATTCAGCATAATAGGAAAAATATTTCAGTTTATTTTAAGAAAAAGAAACAATAGATTTGTCTAACATTAGAACATTCTGTATAAATAAAGAGTGAGCTTTTCAACACTGGAAATATTTTAAGAGAAGTTAGACAAGACCTTACTCAGGAAATGTCTGCTTGGAATGACAAATGAACAATATTTCTAACTAAAAGATTCTATGATTCTCTAAGTATCAATCAGTACTAACAATTATGATTAAGGTTAAGGTAAAAAAAAAAAAAAAAGAGCTAGACCCAAATTATCAACTTTACATAAAACACCCTTTAATGTAAACACATTCACTGATTTTCTTTTCTATTTGTCAAATAATATTTGAGCCCTTAGAAAATGCCTGTATGTTTTAATTGTTGTACTACAATGATGGATAAGGACACTCTCCTCATGACACTTGCATTCTTCCAAAAAACATCTTCACAAGGAAATTTCGGAGAGTGATAAATTCTATAAGAAATTAACAGAAAGTAATAGGATAGAAAATGAAGATGGACAGCTACTTTAGCCATGGTCAGCAGGGAGGTCTACCCTTGGGAAATACAATTTGAACATAAGATCTGTTTGGATAGAAAAAACTGTCCATGCTGAGATATGGGGAGAGAGAGGTTTGTGCTGAGGAAAGGGCAATTGGAAGGGCTCCTGAGACAGAAAGGATCCTGCTCTAGAAATAGAATGAGCTGGAGTCAGAGAGAAGGCAGGATACAGGTCATGCAGGTCTGTGTGGACCACAGGAAGATGTTTGGATTCTACTGCTCTTACAGTGGAAAGCCACCAGCAAGTGATATCAACTGAGCCATGTGATCTGAATTACTTTTAACAATTACTCTAGCTGTTGTGTAGAAAATATGGCTACCAGGAGCCAGAGGTGGAAGTAAGAGGGCTAGTTAGAAGCCATCACAGTGATCTAGGTGAGAGCGAATGAGAGCTTGGGAGGTAGCATAGTTCAAATAGCATGGCAAGAATTCTTTAGACATTTAAATGAAGCAATTGAAGTGTGATGTGTGCCCGCGTGTGCGAACACCTTAAGGAATATATACATACTATTTTTTTTTTTAAACTGAGAACAGGAATCATCTAGAAAAGAATCTTTGAATAAATTGTGGGAGAGTTTAATAAAAACACTTAAGTTTTCATTTTAATTGCCTCAAAAACATTGTCTCTGTATTCCAAAGGTCAAAACTCCATCATGTCTAGTTGTATCACTATATCTGAATGATAATGAAAGTGGTATTCATAACAGCTGCTGGGATGGACTTCCTTCTTCAGCTTGTGAGAAGACAGGGGAACTAAATCTGGCGACCTTCTCATGGCCTGTCACAGAGCCACAATGAACAATTAACCAAATAAGCGAGAGGCTTCTCCAGGTTTACCAGGAGAGAAATAAAAAGCCAATTTACCAGTGTTGTTGTTGTTTTGCATTTTACCTTGGGAGAAATATACAGTTGTTTGGAAAATGCAGGTGATGGGACCCATTCAACCCGGGATTTAAGTGGGGTTGCCTGCAGATGGATAAGCCATCAATCACTCTGGCTGTCGTAGGTGGAAAATCTTTGCTTAAGTCATCAACACTCCCAAGTGTAATCCTACCTGTGTTAAGCAGGGGGATTTCTGTTTTTCTACTGTGACTTGATATTGAGAAATAACATAAGCAGATAAGCTTTATAACAGCCTAGGAAACCCTGTCATTCCTAACAAATGAGAATTACTGGGCTACACAAGCTGGACTCCGGCTTATGGGCCATGTGCGTGATGACCTAGGTAATGTGGCAGAACCTGGGTCTTTTGGAGGGAGCCCAGCAAGAAAACAAAGTGGTTGAAACAACAACGGAAGAGAGTAGTGGGGGGAGCAGGGAGATCTTGAGATAAAGAGACCAGCCAGCTCCCCAATTTTCAAAATCATTCCTTTGCTCCATTTTTTTACATTGTTTAAACTTGATGGCTAATTTGGGAGAGTTGTGTTATTCCCAAAGGCTTTGTGCTAGGAGATATGGTGCCCGCAGTGGTCCTGACCTATGCCCCTCTCATTTCCACTTTAAAACTTCAAAGATGGTTGTCTCTTAATGTCTATTGAATGGCTTTGGCTTGGGAGCTGTTCAAAATATTCCATCTTTCCTCCTCGTTCTTCTCACCCTGTGTTACCATACCTCAATGTGGCTCCACCTACTCTTTTCCTCTTCCCATTTCTCACCTTCTCCCAAGAAGCAGTTTGGAATTCCAGTCAGTAGTAAAGATGGTAGTTGCAGCCACATGAGGGGGAAGCTCCTACACTAGGATAGTTCACCTCTGTTATGGGCTTTTGTTTTGTTTTGCTTACATAATCTTGAAAGTTTCCTGGGAAAATGTAAAAATGCCCATTAGTTTTTTCCAACAATATGCAATTATTTGTATGAAATAGGAATATCTACAAAATTAAGATAATTTATATAAAAAACAATGAATACTTTCATAGAAAACTAATAGTTGAGAGGAAGAACACAGTTAAACTAAATGAAAGTTAAGTATTTGTTAGAATTAGGGGAAATTGGAACAAATTATTATAATAAATGCTATCCTGTCTACTCTATAACAGTAATTCAGTTTTATCAACAAGAGCTTTCAAACCTAACATTATTAACAGCATGATGTGTGGGCATTTACCTTGTTATGGTTAGTTCCTATGTGAGTATTATCCAGAGTTGGGAGATTTGCCATTGGAGTAAACATCTGTGTATGAATACACATATAAAGACACAATACATAGTACACATGTTCTTTAAAAAATGAATTGGGATGAAATTGGTGCCAACTGATGATGGCTAACAATATAATCACTGCTTAAACTGGGTTTACAATATAAATCAATTAGGAACCACAATCATAGGAAAGCACAAGTGTAGTGGTAAAGAAGAGTCTCTAGACCCAGGCCCCTAGACTCAGACTTCACATCTCTGTTAACTTGCCAAATGATCTTGGGTAAGTCAATTCTCTTCCTTGATTTCCTCATTTGGGGTGGCAATATCACTTGTAAGGTTTTCATGACAATTAATGAACTATTATATGAAAAGTGCTTGACACTACTCATGGTATGTAGTAATTGCTATTTAAGTGTTTATTGTCTTCATTGTCATTGATTATCATCATTATTGTTGTCATTAAGATATGACTCTCCAAAATCAAAAGGCAAGCTATGAAATGTTATAGCTTATTAGTTATTACAAGAGAGGAATGCTCTTCAATGATTTCCCTTCATTTAATCAGTTAGAAACCATTTGTTCTGTTTTTCGTTTTTTGGTTTTGTTTTGTTTCATTTTGTTTGTTTAAATACTTACTATGTGCGAAATACTTACTATGTACTGCTTAGCACAAGGTGTTAGCAACCATCTCTGGTCTCAAGTAGCATACATTCTAGTGAGTTAGGTGGTATTTATGGTTCATCTGTGCCCTGAGTTATATCAAAGTATTTTTGAAGAAAGATCTGCTTTAAAGAATGAAAACACAGGGATGGGGTTGTGGCTCAGTGGTAGAGCGCTAGCCTAGCACGTGTGCAGCCCGGGTTTGATCCTCAGCACCACGTAAAGATAAAGGCATTGTGTACAACTAAAAACAAAACCAAATAAATAAATATTAAAAAAAAAAGAATGAAAACACACACATACATACACACAATTTTCTCTGTAGACAGGCAATAGATTAGTGTCCTTTAGAGCTATGTTGTGATCATGTTATTGTTATGCAAACACATCACTTCTACTTTATAAGCCACCAAAAAAGGTTTTATCTTGACTTTCTTCACATTGGTTTCCTTCCAAAGTGACTATTCAGTAAAAAATAACACACTATGATGCTCCCTCATCCCAGACAGGTTAATACATTTGACTATGAAAGACAAAGGAATGTGAACTGTATGGGTGAGCCCTGAAACAGATACCAAACAAACAACAACAAAAATAACTCATCAGCAGGTTATTTTCAAAGACAAAGAAAAGGAAATGCCAAATCAAGCTCCATTATAATTTCACTGAGCAATTTCAGCCCAAACTACACACACAGGTTGAACTTGGCAAAGAGATTCAACATCCACTTGTATGTACATGAGTTTGGAAAGTCATGATACTGAATTTCAGAATAAGTTGAGGATATATAATTGAAGTCCAGGGGTCTGGATCCTAATTCTGTGCAATCTGCAGGCAAGTCATCAAATCTCATAAGACCTGTGTTCTGTACAATGGAACAAGAGTTCCTACCTTGTTTATCTCACAGGCAAGAATCATATGAGCTATGTTTATGGAAAATGGAACATAGTAGCATAAGTAGTACTGTTGATGTTGGGACATGGACTATGCAGAGATGGTGTAGATGATCTGCAGAAGGATATCACTTAGGATTCCACCAGAGAAGCAGAACTAGAAGGGATTGGTTGCGGGAATTATCTTGTGGGAGCTTGATAAGCACTCTGTGAGGCTGTTGTCCCCACATCTGATGCTTGAGTTGATGTCTGTGGGGCAGGTCATTAGGAAGAGAAGATAGACAGGAAGATTATCAAGCACAGGCTAGAAACCACTGGCATAAGCTAGAACTACACAAGGGTAGAATAAAACCTGAGACAGGTCTTGGTGCTGGACAAAAGTCAGGGCCCTTTGTCACAAACTGAACACACTACCTGGCCCAGGAGTCAGACAGATGGAGGGAAAATTGGGAAATCAGACTCGGCTTCTGCTTTGCACCAATCACATGTGTGCACTACAAGATAGCTCTTGTTTCCTGTCTGGCCTCCAATTCTCCCAAGAATTTTCTCTGTGGTCCCCCTATCACTAGACATAGGTAAGAATGTGATTTCTGGGAAGTGTGGTTCAGCCTAGCCAAGTTGATACTCTACAAGGTCCTCACAAAGCCCTTCACCTTCTTATCCAGACAAATGTCACAAACTGCTAACATGTCTGTCAGACTAGTTAAGAGCAAGAGCTTTGGAGTCTTCTTGACTCAAGTTCAAATTCAAATTTCATCACTTTCTTGTTTGTGGACACTGAGCAAGCAAATTATTTAGCTCTCTGTGCCTCAATTTCCTTATCTCTAAAACTGGAGTTATAATACCTGTCTTATCATCAGATTAAAGATTAGGGAGATGATACAAGTAAAATGCTAGTAGAGTACTACTATTATATGGTCATTGCTCAGTAAGGGATAATCATTTTTATTGTAATGGTCATGCCATCGACTCTTAAGAGCTAACCACATAGGAGTCAAATGTCTGAAAATATTCCCCAGAGATCTCTTTTCCCTACTCAGCTTTAAGTACATGCTTAAGGAGAGTGCTAAAGAAGTATTTAAAGAACATTCTTGAGGCAAATAAAAATGGAATCAGTTTATACATTAAATTATAGAGGGCCAACTATTTTCATATTTTCCCAGCTGCTGGAGATATTTGCTGAAAGAACATTGGTATTTTGAAGCATTATGCTTCCAAGTTGACTTGCAGAGTGGGTTCATCAGAAAAAGCACTTATTAGGCAAGCCAAGTTATGTTGGACAATATATGCCAAGAAACAGTTATGAGTATGAACTCTGGGGACAGATGGCCTGGGTTCAAATCCTGACTCCACCACTTCTGGGCAAGTTCCAGAAGCTCTCTATCTCATCTTCTACTTCTTTACAATGGAAATAATACCAGCATATATGTCATGGAGTCACTGTGAGGACTAATGAGTTAAACTATGTGGAGTGCTTAGAATAAGAAATGTAGTGGTCATCATGTAAGCACTTGCTGTTGTCATTGTCATCATCATCATCATCATCATCATCATCGTCCACAGATCTCTCATCTTCTTTCAGCCAGGAATCAGCACCTACAAATTCAGGTCCATCAACATCCAGCAGGAAGCATAAAAGCAAGCAAAGAACAAATGGTCTCCACTCGATTACCAGCATTCAATTCTCCAACAGCTGCACTCCTACTTGCTGCAGTCTATCTCCTCTTTTTGCCAAGGCAACCTCCTTGGGACTTGACTTTTCACCTGCCTCTCTCTACCTGCAGATTTGATCAGTTCTTCATATTTACTTAGCTGGATTTCAGGACCTTTCTGTTGATCTGTTGTGGATACCTGCCACTCATGCTCCAGAGGAATAGTCCATTAGAAGGGATTTCCATGACCCTTGGGGCCTAAAAAGAATTGGTGAAATAGTTTTTCATTAACTGTTTTAACAAAGCAAAATTAGGCACTGTTCCACAGTCTTGTTGTCCTAAACAGGATGCAATACTTCAAGCTCTTTGCTCACCCATTGGAAAAGCATTAGATAATTGAAAATTGAGCTCTCCTGCTCTAGGAAGGCTGTGGGTTTTCTCAAATGTTTGCTTTTCCATGCTTGCACCTGCACTTCACCATAATAATACAGCCTGAGAGTTTAAATAGAGATGTGTCTAATTCAGAACACAGAAGCTTAAGGAAAGAATTCTGTTTTTAAAAGAGATTCCTATAAATGATTTAGCAAATTTGAGCATATAACCTGTCCAAAAGTGCTAGCACACTTTGCTTCAAGCAGCCAATTTTGCAGGCAACGCTGTGGTTTTCTTGTTCCTTCTGCGACCTGTGGCTGCCATTTCCTCATAGCAGAGTCCTCAGTGATGCACGAACCAGGGATGTATTTCTCATTTGTGCACACAAGTGGTTTCCTTGAATTATGAGCCCCTAAGTTCCAAGACACTTACAGTCTGGGTGGCCACACAGGTATAAGTGCATAAAAGTCTGTTCTTAGCAAGGCTCAAGGAGTGAACTTATTCACTTCAAACAACTCTGCTCTCTCTGGGAACATGCTAACAGCACTCCACCAGGAAGAGGCATATTTGTGGTCATAATGTACTAAGCAATGGTACAAGAAACACACACTAAGAGAAGTTTGAATACCAAAAAGCAAAATAAGTCCAGCTTCTTATAGGAAAGGATTCTTCAGTCCTCCCCTTTCCCTCCTCCACTGAAACATCTTAGCTCCTTGGAATTCAGCAGAAATGCCAAAAGCGAGATTGTGTCTGTGGACCCAGCCATAAATCCAACAGTAGCAGATGTTAAAATTAGATTTTTAAAAAGAATAAAAAATAAGCAAAACAAATGTTTTGAGAAAGGACCTCCTAATTTGGGGCTAACTACACAAAATAAAGTCTCCTCTAGAGAAAAAAATTTCTTCTTCAAACATGGAAAAGGGAGCCTCACGTTGACCCTATGGAGTTGCCTGAGCAGTGTGGGCAGCAAGACCTGGGCCTAGAGGACGGCCAGCCAGCACAGACCACCACAGGGCTGGGTCCTCTCCCAGAGGCAGAAAATCACTGTGGCCAGATGTGCCACCTCTGTTCTATGGGAACAGAAGAGAAGGACAGAGGAGAATTTGACTACCTGGAATAAATGCAAGGTCTTTGAATTCAGAACAATTATTTTCTCTTCTGAACAGGTCCTGGGATCCCCAAAACGCATTCTTCTAAATGACAAGAGAACTCTTAAACGTTATAACTATTGGCTTAGAAAAGTTAACTCATATTGGAAATACTCAGTATCATTTTTCCCCTTATGTACCTAGGAACAAAATTATTCCTGATTATAAAGGACATATTTGCCTATTAAATGAAAATTGCCAGACTGAGCAATGTCATGATAAGCCACTACAAATGCACAAATTTGATTCTGTTTGGTTATATTTATACTTGAACTAAAATTATCTACAGATGTATTTCTGACTGAAGAATAGATACACCCCTAAGGAGTTGCCAGGAAATCTTTGAAAACAGAAAATTATCTTTAGAGTGCTGGGGGACTAGCACATAATTTGCAAGGGCCCTGATATGAATTACTTAGTAGATATATTGTGTGGATTTATGGAGAGTCTCATAGGTGAAAAATATGAAAAAAAAGACAATTTTTGCCCTTAATTAGATTCCAATTCAGGTTATTGTTTCAAGAATTGAGATTTTTCAGTTATTTTCACCTATTGAAGTTTCTTAAAATGAAGCCACCTGTACAATATATAGCATCCAAGAAGCCCCAGTCTTACTCTGTGCTAGGGAAGCAGTCTGTGATAAGATCCTGTGTAAGATAGTGCACCTTCCTCATAGCTGGGAGAATCCTGAACTCCTAGATATCTTGGGCCACCAACTGAAAAGGTGATTGCCTAGGATTGAGCCACCCTGCAAAGGTACTGATTGCCTAAGGTTGAGCCACCTCTTAGGAAAGTTAAGCAGCCACTTCTCTTCCATCCATTCATTGCCCTCTGTATTAGCCAGCTTCTGACCACCATAATGAAATACCAGAGGCTAGGTCCAGTTAAAAAAAAAAAAAAAGAAAAGAAAGGTTATTTAGCCAAAGCTTTGGGGACTCAAAGTCCAAGCAACTTGGTGTTGGCTCTTGTGAGGACTCCCCTGACTGTACCACTTCAAGAAAGGTTATTTAGCCAAAGCTTTGGGGACTCAAAGTCCAAGCAACTTGGTGTTGGCTCTTGTGAGGACTCCCCTGACTGTACCACTTCATGGCAGATGGCATCACAAGAGCAGGAGCACATGCAAGAGGGACAGATAACATGGTGACATGGGAAACCAGAAAGCAGAGAGGGACAGATGATAGCTCACTTTCAAAATAATTTTAATCTCTTCCAAGGGGAGCATCCTGCATTGTCACACTTTTGGGGGACACACTAAAACCATAAAAAATGATAGCACTTTCCATGCAACACTGTCTTTGCTCACTGATCATATATAAGCAGCAATCTCTCTCATATACACACACAGTTTCCAGTGGCTTGTTAGTCTGTGCTTCTTGGTTTCCTCATGCTTTCCACAGTGAGGTTTCATTGTAATGAGTCAAGCATCACCAGCCCATTCTCCAAACCCTCTTTGATTTCTTCCTTCTTCCTATCTCCCTCAATCAGAGGAGAATCAGAAGAAGATGGGAAGTTCTTTCTGAGACTCTCATATCACATCATGTCAATAGCCCTAGTCCTTCTATATTTAGATCCTACTGTGCCCTGAACACAGTAAGAACAAACTCACTGCAGCATTACTATAGAGATTTTTTTTCCTTCATTGGTTCAGTTATACCTAACTGAGAGGACTCTGGTGGCCTCCTAAACCTGTTCTAAAAAATAAAGTTCTGTTGGTGGTTAAATGGCAGCCAGTGAGTCGGAAATTATGCCATATAGTCTTAGAACCAGGGAGAGCTAAACCCTCTAGGTATGTCGTTCCATGAACAGTTAAATGTTTCCACAGAGACATGTCTAGTATATGATGCTGTAGCATTTGACTGCCTCCTTCTCAATATACCCTTGTCTTGACCTTTGTGACACCATCATGCTGTCCTGGTTTTATCTGTCCGTTAATAACAAAAACAACAGTATTGATCATTTACTTTCATCAAATACTTCTTCTGTATCAGACATAATACTAAGTATATATCTATGTATTATCTCAAACCCTCAGCAGTGGCTTCTCACTTTATTCTCCCTCTTCATTTTCCCATGGATTTAAAAACTGTAGCCTAATCATTACCAATTATTATCTCTAGCACAGACCTATTTTTGCATTCCAGACACACTAATAACTTAATTAGCAATTCCTCTTGAATATTTTTTGCAGCATCTCAACGTTAACTCTTCTGGCTGGGGGTGTGGCTCAGTGGTAGAGCACTTGCCTAGCATGCTCAAGGTTCTGGGTTTAATCCTCAGCAACACACACACACACACACACACACACACACACACAAAGTTAACACTTCACCTTTTCTCATACAGAAGCCTCTTCTCCAATTTCCCATATCTCAGGAAATGGCACTAAATAGGTGTCATTCTTGATGCCCCCTTCCTTCCACTCTCATGTCTAATCAACCATCAACCCTACTGAGACAGTCTCCAGAATGTATACCAAATCTACCACCTCTTTTATCTTAACCAGTGTAATCACCCCATTATCAGTCTTTCTACTTTCATTCTTTTCCAATGTCAACTTATTCTCCACAAAGCAATTAGAAAAATCTTTTCAAAATAAAATAGTCTCTTGCCTCATCAAAACTTTTTTCTGTGGCTTCACGTGGCACTTAGGATAAAATTGAGAATCTTCATGTGACCTCCACCCCCATCTCTAGCCCCTCCTCTCACCATTCCTTTTGCATGCTCTACTTCTACCACCATTGTTCTTTTCCCCAAAACACTCTAAGGTCATCCCCACCCCAGAACTCTCCCTCCAGCTCCCCTTCATTAGCCTCTTAATTTGGTCTCCCTCCCTAGAATGTACATATTATGAGGAAAGAGACTGCCTATGTCTATTAGCTTAACACTGTACCTGAAGAGCAAGCATGATGCCTGGCTTAGAGGTGTGCAGTAAATATGTGGTGAACACATGAGCTAAAATATCTTTTGAAGGTCTATTATGTGCCAGATAAAGTGACAGACATGTTGACTTCTCCACTGGATAGTTTGCAAGCTGGCAGCTGGTGAGTAAGAGCACACAAATATGGAAGCAAAGGAGGAAAAGCAAGACAGAAACCATCTTTTTGAAACGTAATGCCAAAAATGTCATCACACTACCTTTGCTTTGTCTATTCGCTAAAAGCAATTCATTGGGTCTAGCCCACACTCAAGTAGAGGGTATGACACAATGTCATGCATACCAGAGGCAGGGATCATTGGAGACCATCTGAGAAGCTGCCTATCAGGGTGGCTATCACTCTATGCCAATGTACATAAGCCTATTTCTTCATTATTAAATCTGCATAACATTCTAAGGTACAAATGAAGTGATTTGTTGTCTGAACAATTCCCTATAATTGGAGATATATATATATATATATATATATATATATATATGCACACACACATATGTGTATATATATATATATATATTACATTATAATTTCCCACTAACTTTGTAATAAATATCCTTGAACATACACATTTTCATAATTATCCAATTATTTCTGGAAGATCAATTTCTAGAAGTGAAATTACTGCAC
Organism: Tamias sibiricus; assembly: GCA_025594165.1. Classification (NCBI taxonomy): domain Eukaryota; kingdom Metazoa; phylum Chordata; class Mammalia; order Rodentia; family Sciuridae; genus Tamias; species Tamias sibiricus. The sequence continues at coordinate 55,184,308 of CM046659.1, forward strand.
AAGAGCATCTTTGTAATCCTTCATGTATGTTACCAATTGGCCCTCCAAAAATGTTATACCAATTCACTTCTCAACAATTTCTGACTAATACTTTAAAAACTAATCATTAAAATGTTTTGATACTCAATTTCTCTACCACATAAGAAATACTGGGATGGGATTACTTTTTATTATGGCCTCTTCCCAATGTTGCCTTCACTAACTGCACAGTCTGTATTTGCTTGTCTGAAGATGTGACACCTATAACTACATAGTTACTTCATTCCTCTTTCTCACACAGCTTTTCTTCTTCATCGGAGAGGTGATGGTGATGGATGTAGTAGCTAATGCTTCATTTTCTGTTGCCATAACAAAATACCTGAGACTGAGTAATCTATAAAGAATATAAATTTGTTTGGCTTATAAGGTTCTGTAGGCTGGGAATTCCAAAAGCATGGTACAGGCATCTGTTCAGCATCTGGTGAGGACCTTCTTCCTGCATCATAACATGGTAGAGGATATCACATGGTGAAAAGGGCTAGTTCAAGTCTCTCTCCCTCTCCTCATAAAGCCACTAATGCCATCCCAGGGCCTCACCCTCAAGACTTCATCAAATTCTCATTACCTTCCAAGGGCAACACCTTCAAATACCATTAGTTTATGAACATGTGGATTAAGTTTCTACCATATGACATTTGCGGGGACACATTCAAATGATAGTACTGCAGTAACAGACAAAAGTAGAATTTCCAATGGCTTATATATGAAAATTCATTTCTCACTCACACACAAAGTCCAGTTTAGATTTCAAAGGGCTCTTCAGAACAGTTTTTCTTCCCAGGGTGGTTAAGGGATCCCACCTGTTTCTATCAGGTGGTTCTACCATTTCAACACATGGGCTCTCTAGTTGGAGTAAGTGGGGAGAGAGAGCTGGAGGATTAAGCAAGGGCTCTTAACGACTTCAGCCAGGAAGTGACATACATCATTTCATTCAAAGTGCATTGACCAGAACGAGTCATGGAGCCACACCCAAGAATCTTGGTAAGCATCCAATTTTTAAATTCTTAATTTTACTAAATATTACATAAGTGATATCATTAAGTTTTAACATTAATGCATTTGACTAATTGATGCTTGTAAACACATAATATGGTGACAGGTAGATAGCCAATGAATTTATTTCATAATATTAACACATCTCTATAACAAAACATAGCAGGTAAAAAAATATACTTTTATACCTAGCAGAGGGCCTCTTTTGTTGGGCTCAGATATTTTCAACAAATCTGTAACCTATCTATAACTTTGGTCTTTTGGGTGAAGTCATATAAAAATGTAAAAAGTAAGATTGTCCGTCTTCAACCTTGCCTTGCTGCGTTCAGAGGGACATGTGCCACTTGGTCCCACATGTTGAAACAGCCGTTTCCAGATGATGTATTCTTTAAGTGGACACAGCTTGGCACCGGACTTTTCCACCTCTCCTGTTTCTAATCATCCATTGCCTGGGCATGTCAGGGTCAGGCTTAAAGACTTGCTAGAACTGGATTCAAGATTTACGAGAACTAGATGTAACCAGGCCTCTCCCAGAGGTTTGGGAAGAACAGCTGGAGTCTGGCCCTTTGCATCATGACAAGGACTATTAAGAAGTGAAGTATTTTTTTTAAATGAGTGTATAAAAGCAAAAAGTAATCCAAAGGAATATCAAAGACATGTTCAGAAGGGGCACATCTAAAGCAAAAGAGCCTAGCAGCTCTGATTCTCTACCTCACATTTCAACTCTTTGTAAACAAGAAGCAAAAATTATTAGGTTGGAACTCTGGGTTTTCCCCCTTGACCCATTCCTGAATGGAGTTGAATCATTCCCACCCAAAGCATGAGGGGCTGTTTTGTTCTCCAGGCCCCACCCTGTGCTGATGTAATGCACCACGGCTGTGTTTTTCTGATGAGTGTGCTAGGGAGGGTCCTCGCCAGGAGGAGGGAAGCTGTTGCCCAGCACTCCTGGAAGGGCAGGGAGAAAGGAAGCCGAAGCACAGATGTCTGCTGTGGAAGGGACTGACAGCTCATGCTGAGTATTGGAAAGTTCACCTTGTCCCTCCTCTTAACCGAGCATGACTGCCCCCTGCCCCCACCGTCCCCTCCAAGACCATCCATCCCTGAGAGCTCATCACTCATCACCAGAGAGCTCTGGTTTCTTTCATTTGGTTCCTGCAGCTACACCTCCCTTCCTATGCAACACTGGACGATGTCTGCCAGCCTAAGAGTGCCTGCCTGCTCCTGGTGCCCAGGTTCATGTGGAAGGAAGAAGAAACAGCTCCAGGCCCTGGGCTGCACACTCCAGGCAGAATCTTCCAGCCTTCCCTAATGGGGGCCCTGTCACCTACTTGAAGGGACTGGTTTTTATAATTTCTTGATTTTCTTTTAATGTTGAATTCATATTTGTGAACATGTCAGAAACACCAGAGCAGAAGTTTTAAATAAAAATTATAAACATTCCATTTATTCAGCCCCACCCACCACACACACACACACACACACACACACACACACACACGTACACACACCACAATTTTCCTCACTCCTGATTCACCTTTTTAATGCCTTACTTTTCCTTTTGGTTCTCACTATTGGTTCTCAATATTGTTGCCTGCTATTTGAAAATAATTTTAATATAAAGAATTAAGTGTATAGTTCTCTTAAAAAGTGAGCAATATATACAGGAAAACTTTCTGCATGTAACCTTTATCTTAAACTATCTAGAGCCTGTCAAACAAATAGTAAACACATTTATTATTTTAAAACAACTTTATTGGTTTTCATATAAAGCAATTTCACTGAAAAAAATATTTACTAAAAATGATCTTTTCCTAATGAATCAATGAAAGCCACACATGGTGCCTGATTTTAAAGAAAATTGTTAAGTAAATCTATATTTCTGTAAATCATCTCTTTTTCCTATATGGGAATTAAATATATCCCAATCTATTCAAGGATTTCAACTTGTTCTCTGTTTATAAATTGATTTCTTAAAAGTTCCCTTCAAAAAGGGAGCAAAACAGCATTAAATGAGAATAAAATTATGGTATTTGCAGGTACGTGGATGGAGTTGGAGAATATCATGCTAAGCAAAGTAAGCCAATCCCAAAAAACCAAAGGCTGAATGTTCTCTCTGATAAGTGGATGCTGATCCATAATGAGGGTAGAGGGGGAACATGGGAAGAATGGAGGAACTTTGGATTGGGCAAAGGGAGAGGGGGGGGAACGGGCATGGAGGTAGGAAAGATGGTGGAATGAGAAGGACATCATTACCCTAGGTACATGTATGATTGCACAAATGGTGTGATTCCACATCGTGTACAACCAGAGAAATGAAAATTGTGCTCCATTTCATTTGTGTACAATGAAACAAAATGCATTTGGCTGTCATGTATACTAATTAGGACAAATAAATTTTTTAAAAAGGGAGCAAAAGATGGGGAAGGCCACTTCCTACTTTAAAAGAGTACAGGAGCTGTATACATTTTGCAAATGGGGGAGGGCATTTTCTGGTTATTTTTCATCATGATTGGAAAACGTTTTGACTAAGCATTGAGAAGTCTGCACAAATAATTAACATTTTTAAAGAACACAGTTCAGGGCTGGGGTGTTGCTCAGAAGTAGAGCTCTTGCCTAGCATGTATGAGGCTTAGTTTGATTCCTAGTATGTGAGCACATGTGCACACACGCACACACACACACACAAGCAAAGCTCTATGAATGGACCATAGTTCATTTAAAAAACATCCATTTCAGTGATATTTGGTCATGAAAATTTTAAATCTGAAAATAATAGCTGAAATGTACCTTGAAAAAGTCCTCTAATATAGTTAATGATAGTTTTTTGAAACATTTTAACCTCTCTAGTTCCAATAAGAATGTCCTTATTACTAAACAGGTGAGGATAAAGAAAAATAATCCTTAAATTTACCAGCCTGAGATTAAAGAACATTTAGAAATGGAATCCAGTCTACCTTTGGCTTCTATCACCTCCTATCCTTCTGGGGGAATTTAATGGGCTTCTCTACAGGGCTCTGACTTGGTTGTCCCCTAGAAGGCAAGGAGCTCTGTGCTATACAGGCACTTGGTTAGTGTTGGTGTTTAGATACAGCCCTGTGGTTTGGCTAGTGGCACTGGCAGAAATCGAAAAGGCAGGAAACCAACTTCTGGGAGAAGACTGTGGTGAGGAAGGCTGTGCCACTCCAGGTGGGTTACTCCAGGTCCAGCCCAGAGTCAATAACAGAGGCAGGCCTCCACTCAAACTCCTTAAGATTCCTATTCTCTTCCCCTCTCTTCACTTCCCTCATTCTCTCCCTCTGTACTCTCCTGTGCCCTTTCTTTTCCCTCTCTTGTTTTCTTCTCTCCCTCCTTTTAGATCTTATTCCTGCAAGTGACCACCATTAGCAAGACTTACCCCACAAATGATCTCTAAATATAGAATTTGTCCTTCCTAAAGCAGTTAGGGTTTTGAGAAGCCAAGTATCTTCATCAATCAAGCATTTGTTGCATCTTTACTATATACTACACCAGATATTTGGTATCAAACAATGATCTGGGTTTTAAAGTATGTCCGGTAGGGGAGACAAGTCATTTTAGGTTATAGATTATTTCAATTCAGTGGGATAGCGAAAATGACAGAGATGGTGTATTAGCCAGGGTTTGCTCAGAAGACTGAAGCTACTCTACATATTCCAAGTATAAAGAATTCCATATAAAATTGGAGGACTGCATGCTTACTGGGAAAGCTGCTACTGAAGTTCCCAAGATTGACAATGAAGATTTTACCCTGAGCAGTGGGGGTGGGGGTGTGCAAAGGAGCTGGATCTTTCCTGGAAGGCTGCAAAGAAATGAGTGAAGCCCACAAACCATAAAGCAAGAGCTCATGTCTGGAAGAGAGCTTTGTTTGACCCCACACCCTGTTGAGAAGAGTGACCTCCACTTCACCTCCATTCCCAAATCTCATGTGAGTTCCCCTCCTTGGTAAAATTAAATCTGGAGCTACATGGGGGAGGTGACTCTAGGAAATACAGTTCCTGGACTTAGACAGGAGTGAAGGAGGGAGTCCAATTGACTGCAGGAAATCCACCACAGATAAGAAAAGGGTGCTATGCAGCACAGAGAAAGGCCATCTAGCCCAGATAAGAGCGGAAGAAAGAGGAGGCTCCTAGAAGAGCTTGCCTTAAATGGGTCTTAATGAATGACTCAGTTAGCCAAGAGGAACAGAGGGCATACCAGGCAGAAGGCACATGAGAAAAGTCACGGACATAAGATACAGCAAGAATGTTCAAGGAGTACTTTCGTATTAATTTTCTCTTCCAATTTTGTTTCAGATTTTAATCAAAGAATAAGATGGTTTTACTTTCTTTTAAATTGAGTCCATCATGAGCCTCTAAGTGCTCTACATATCAAAGTAAGTCAGCATAATGGCAATAAAGCAAATTAGTTACGAAAGTGTTGACTCTGACATCAAACTGGAAATACATCTCCACCACTTAGAAAGCATGTGACTTCAGGAAAGTCACTCAATGTCTCTGAGCCTCTATTTTCTGTTTCACAAAATGTCAAAATTGTAGTTTTTTTTTTTTTTAGGTTGTTATGAGTAATAATTTAACTATTCCATGAAAGCACTAGAAAATATAAGCCATTATTATTCATCTACTTCTGATGTTATGAGAAGATCTTAACTGCTTACAATTTCTCATTTGTTTTAATAATATATATTTATAATTTATATGAATATGTTGAACAGGATGAGTATATGAGTCACTGATATGTTCATAAATGATCTTTAGTTACAGCTCAAAAGCATAAAGAGCATTGATGTTGAAATTGTAACCACAACAAGGAGCATAAAAGTGAGTCTTACATTCACCTCAATAATATCATCATCACACTCACAAGGATCAACATTTCATCCCAATTCTTAGATGAAGAAATTCTCCAGCACTTCAAAATCCAGTTACAAAAATATTTAGTGATAAGTATTACCTAATTGAGCTTTCTTTTAATAACAATCAAGAGTAACCATATTTGAAATATGTTACTTGTGCAGAGGCACTTATAAATAGCAATCTCAAATTTTCTCTCAGAATTAGAAAGAATATAGGAAAATCATAAAATCAAATAGTTAAGATTTAAAGCACTAATGCAAAGTAAACATCAGATCAAAAAAATCATTTTTGTCTACTTTCAATACCATCAAGCAATTAAATTTCAACATTTTCTTGTGTGTTTGTCCTAATACCCAAATACAATGAAATGTTCAGTGTGTTTATCTTTTTTTTTTTTTTTTGGTACTGGGGATTGAACTCAAGGGCACTCGACCACTGGGCCACATCCCCAGCCCTTTTTTGTATTTTATTAGAGACAGGGTCTCACTGAGTTGCTAAGTGCCTTGCGATTGCTGAGGCTGGCTTTGAACTTGCGATCCTCCTGCCTCGGCCTCCCAAGTGCTGGGATTACAGGCATGCGCCACCGCGCCTGGCCCAGTGTGTTTATCTTAAATCATGCTGTTGACTATGTAATTTGTTGAAATAATACTAAACCATATGTATCACTTGTTAAATGGGGAACAGGCAAAATAAGTCTATAAATTATGAATATTACTGAGACTGGATTCAAAATAAACTTGATAAAATAATCTAAAATAATATTTTAGCTAAAATAGCTTCCTTTTTACACAACACATACACATAATGAAAACAAAAATAAAATGCAAAGGAGAATCAAATGATTAAATATTATTTTGATGCGGCAAATAAGTCAGAGAAGATTAGGAACCTGTTATAGGTAGTGATAGCTTTTATGAAAAGGGATAAAGGATAGATTTAAGAAGAGCAAGACAGATACAAACAAAGAAGGTGCTGTTAGAAGAATCCATGTGAAAGACAGTGAAGATCTGAATTCATGTGATAATAGGATTGGTGCAGAGAGGATAGATTATGGAACAATTTGGGGAGGTAAAATTGGTAGGTCATGTGATGGAGATTTTCTTAGAGAGAAAGGGACAGAAATGGGGGATGGTTCCCAGGTACTACTTGGCCAGTCCCAAGGAGGTAGCGTGTGCTGGGGAGGAGCCATGAGAAAGCAAAGTGCTCAGCTTTAGCCCATCAAGGATGCTAAACATTTCTGCTTTGCTAATTGACACTGTGTCCTCTTTCTTCCTTCTCTTTTCCTTTCTTCTACTCCACTTAGCCTCTTCCCCTTTATTTGGACACCAGTGACTTATAAAAACTCAGACTATACCTTGAAAGGGTCTGAATTATGAATAGTATTTAAGCTTATTTTACAAAATTCAAGGCTATTTTCAACCCATAAGCCTGGCCTTAGTGGTGATCTCTAGACCCAAGTTCCAGTATTAATTCTTCTATGAACAAACTATGATTTGGGGCAAGACACTTAAAACCTGTAGGTCTCAGTTGTCTTTTCTGCAAAATAAAAGGGATGAATTAAGTACATTTAAGGCTTCTCTCAATACACAGATATTGATTTCATATGATAAATTTTTTTTGCTAAACCCAGAATTTGACAGGCTTTAAATAATCCATGCAGCACTCTAATGGTATATTTTATCTTGATTAAAATTACGTCTCCTTTAATGCTAACTATCAGGCTACATCATGGAATTGGAGTTTGTGATTGAAGATATATAGTGTTATGAACCGAATTAATTCCCTTAAAATTTATATGATAAAGCTCTAACTTCCAATGTAACTGTATTTGGAGATAGAACTTTTAAAGAAATCAAAAAGGTTAAATGAGGGCCTCAAAGTGGGCCCCTAGTCCAGTAGAACCGGTGTTACTTATAAGAAGAGACACTAGGGATACGCACACACAAAGGAAAGACTGTGTGAGGACAGAGTAAGAAGATGGCCATCTGCAAGAGAAGAAGAGAGGCCTCAGGAGAAACCAGACATGCTATACCTTGATCTTGCACTGCCATGTAGGAGCCCTGTTTGGGGAGATGGCTATGATTGCGGTTGACTTCGGGCCATGGAGTTTTGGACATTGCCGCCTTCCGTAGTCTCACGAGACTTGGCCCGGGATCTCGAGAGACTTGGGCCGAGCGCGGAGCAGGTCGGGGCCATTTTGGTTGTTGGTGTTTTGCTGGTGTGTGGTATGTGTTAGAGTTGTTAGAGCCAGAGAGAGAAACTGACAGAATAAAGATCCTGTTTGTTTCCAGTCTGCCTCTGAACTTATTCCCACGGCTTTGCTGCTCCAAGCGGCCATCGCTTCAGGCGGCGACACTGCCAGTCTTCAGAACTGTGAAGAAAATAAATTTCTGTTTGTCAGCCACCCAGTCTCTGATAATTCATTATGACAAGGCTAGCAGATAAATACAATTATAGATAGATGATAGATAAATAGATAATTTTATTTCATAGGAGGAAAATTCAATTCAAGCTTTTCACATTCTGTGCTGAAGAAGAAATTTTATATGTGTATATGTGTGTGTGTGTACACATATATAATTTCTTCTCTGCCTCAATGTCTCCAATTTTAAATAATTCTATATCCTAAGAGTATAGAGATGATTAACAAAATTAAAGGCTAAAAGGATGAAAAAAAAGCATTGTAAATTTGGTCTGGTTTGTTCTTGGAAGAAAAGAATGTTTCATAAGTGAGATTTAATTATCTTATTTCCATTGAAAATGCTAAGAATCTTGGTTCATTCTACACCAAACTTTGGCTTCTTCTTTCATCTTCCAAATGACAGGATATGAAAATGCTTTTTAAAAATAAAACAATTTCCTGCCGGGCGCGGTGGCGCACGCCTGTAATCCCAGCACTTTGGGAGGCTGAGGCAGGAGGATCGCGAGTTCAAAGCCAGCCTCAGCCATGGTGAGGCACTTAGCAACTCAGTGAGACCCTGTCTCTAATAAAAACCAAAAAAAGGGCTGGGGATGTGGCCCAGTGGTTGAGTGCCTCTGAGTTCAATCCCTGGTACCAAAAAAAAAAAATAAAAATAAAATAAATAAAACAATTTCCTAATGAAAATGGAGTTTTAGAAATTATTACATTATTTCCCTAAGTGGGCTTGACAAAATGTATTAAAATGAATTCAAAAGCCACAAAATCTAGGTTCTCGTTCCAAATCATACACTTGGCAGATGAGAGATGAAAACATGTGACCAAGACCTCTGAATCTTAAGTTTCTTCATCTGTAATACAGAGATCATAAAATAATCCAATTCACAGAATTATTGGGACAATTAAATGCAATCTATTTACTTCTTATCAGGGAATAAGAATGTACATATAGTACATATTTTGTCACGCAGCCTGATTATATCACCTCCCTATACAAAATTCACACTGGTTTCCCTTTAATGTAGAGGTGGCATCTGATTCTCTAGCATGTTGTCCAAATCTCATGCCCATCTCCTATAATACCCATCACTGTCCATCCTCCTATCATATGCTGTTCCTGGTAATTCCCCAAGGAAACCATGGGCTTTGGAAGTTTCTGTGCTTTTTGCCAGGATCTCCCTTCCCAACCTCACGGACCTGGCCAACACCGGTTCTTCCTGTGTCTCACTTCAAATGTCCCCACCTTTTAGATGCCTTCCATGACTGGTTGAATTAGGTCCTCCCATCAGTCTTGCAGCAGTGTGTGCAATTTTAGTCATAGAGGTTCTTGGATGTCTAACCCATCAGACTGGGGATTTCTGGACTATCTTTGGTTGGGATTGTCTGTGAACTCAAAGCACTAGCACATGGTAGACACTTGATATCTAATCAAAAAGGGAAGAGCTGTGAGAACAATGGGAAGAAGAGATAGAAAGAAAATAATAAGGGAAAGAGGAAAAAGTAACAAGAGGAAGAAAGGAGACAGAGGAATGAGAAGAAAACAAAAACATTAATCACTCTAAAAATCCAGTCAATTCAAAGTCCATTTCAAGGAAAAATACTTACCTGAATGAGATTGATCTGCCTAAATCTCTTCTACATCAATGGTGCTGTCAAGTTAAGCACTGATTTTGTCTGCTGAAATTGCAAATTGGTGAAAAAGGAAGAGTTGAACCAATGTAAATCAAATTAATTTAAAAAATAATTTTGCACTGACAAAACAATATAAGAGAATATAAGTTTAAAAAATGCAGTTTTTGATTATTACATGAGGTACTACATACCAAGGTGGTGGAGATTCTAAGGATTAGAAAACATCATTATGGGAGATTTTTTAAAAATTTCCTCACATAGAGAATTTATAGAAAATTTGGGGGAATTTAAAAAAAAAAAGGAGAAATAGAAAAAGAAAGAGAGAGAAGGAGGGAAAGGGGAGAATAAGAGGAAGGAAGGAAAGGGAAAATAGGAAAGGAGGGAGGGAGGGAAGGGTAGGCACAGATGTATATGACAAGATATACAGAGATAAGTAATTGTGGAAACTCTTTGAAGGGAACCCTACCCTTATTTTCACTTTTCAGGCAAGATTATTTCTTTGATAATATTTTTCCCCGTGGGCAAATGATTACGATTATGAACCTTGACTATAATTATTAATTCGTCCTCTCAATTTTTAAAAATTGAAATCCTTAGTATTTGATTCATTGAATACCAAGATATTTAAGACAGTACCAAATGAAGTTTGAAATCATTATATTTCATATCCAGCAATGACAGAGCTGTTTAACAGAATATATTCTTCACAATAAAAATGTGGATGATATTAGCAAGTCACAGTACAAACACTGCAGTTGCCATGTTAGTGTTTTCTCTCTGCCCACATGTTTATTGGCGAACCAAATGAAGTACTTAAGCTACAGGAGGTAAGGGCTACAAATACTTAATAAAATATTACCCAAAGAGGAACAATGAAAAAGATAAAAGAACACCCAAACCAAGGCTCCCTTATGCCAGGGACTCAGTATCTTTTATGGTGAAGATTTTTTCAATGTTCTTGGAAAGGATATCCCCCTCTGGTGCCCCGATCAGCCAGCCGTTCTGTACTGGCTGGCATCCAATCTTGCCTCAGGCAAAACCCTTTCCTTATTCAATTTTCTTCCCCAGCTTTGGAGAGCTCTGCACAGCCTGGAATACAGAAACACGAATGCAAGCCCAGGTTTTCCAATCATTGCATCTTTGAATTTAAAGGACACGGAATCACCACAAAGTCACCATCAAGCATAATTTCTAAGCAAACTACTCTGAGTGGAGGAGAAAAACTCTCTGTCAACCCTATTGAAGCAATTATTTGCAGCATATCCAGATTTTTTTGCCGGTTCTCTCATTATGAAGATTTTGCCCATTCACATGTGAACTTTAAACACTGACAGATGGAATTCCTTTGTATAAACAATTTCAGATACACTACTCCTCCGTGGCTGTGTCAGTTGTTTACAGTATCAAAAAGCCACAGATATGCCTAAAAGTAAGGAAAGTCCGTATTTCTGCCAAAGGTTTGCACAACATCCATCCGTAGTTTGTAGCTGGGTGCTCAAAGTGTTGCTGATGAAACCCAGTTTCACAATCATGAATTTCCTCAAAGCACTTGACTTCCAAAGTGGCCCATCTCTTTCTTTGAAAAGGGCCACAGAATCTCGAAGCAGGTTGAGAAATGGAGTGGACCTAGGAGAGATTAATCACTGTAAAATCATGAAGTGCTCTACTTCTCTCTCACAAGCTCATTCCCACAGGTGTGGTGCAACTCCTCCAAGGCAAAAAGTTCACTTTTCTTCTTTCCTGCAGATCCAAGAGTCTTGGGGAGCTCCTTGCAGACATTTAGATCCATTTTATAGTCCTCTCCCTTCTGCCATTTAAGTACCTTAATTCCTAATTTCTCCAACTTTATCTAAGTGACCCTCTCCATTGGCTATTTAACCTATTTGGAATCTCTTTTTCCTTTCTTACATACCCAATCTTACCCCAAAGTCCAGATTTTCTGAGGAAATGTTTAGTTTTATAACATTTGCTCTCCAAATTGAGAAAGTCTACTTTGTGTACAAAAACTGTTTTTAAAGCTTTATTGAAACATAATTCACATGAAATATAATTGATACATTTAAAGTATACAATTTAATGGTTTATAATGTATATATTCCCCACAGTCATTTTTGGATGATTGCCATTACTCCAAAATGAGACTTTGTATCCATTAGAAGTCATTCTTCCTTTCCCCTCCACAGCTCCCAACCACCCAGCTTATCTAGGTAACCATTTATTTACCTTTTGTCTCTACAGATTTTCCTAACCTGAACATCTATATAAGTAGAATTGTTAGTCACTGTGACAAGAATATCTGAAAGAACTATTTACAGGAAGAAAGGTTTATTTTGGGCTCATGGTTTCAGAGGTTCAGTCCATGGTCAGCCATCTCTGTTGCTATGGGCCCAAGATAAGGTAGAACATCATGTTGAAGGGCTTGGAAGAGGAAATCAGCTCAGCTTGTGGAAACTAGGAAGCAGAGAAAGAGAGAGAGAGAGAGAGAATGAGAGAGGGAGAGAAAGAATGTGTGTGTGCAAATGAGGAGCAAGAGACAAAATATAATCCTCAAGGTCATGCCCTCAGAGACTTAACTTCCTCCAGCCACCTCCACCTGCCTACAGTTACAACCCAGCAGCCCATTCAAATTATTAACCCATTAAATGGAATAATCTACTCATCAGGTTATAACTCTTATAATCTCATCATTTCACTTCTGAACATTCTTGCATTGCCTACATGAGCTTTTGGGGAATACTTCATAGCCAAACCATAATAAGAATTATATAATATGTGGTTATTTGCCATTCTTTTTACTTAACATAATGTTTTCAGCGTTCATTCATACTATCATATGTCTCAGAATTTTATTTCTTTTTATTGCCAAATAATATTACTTTGTTTGAGAATATACCACATTTTGATTATCCATTCATCAGTTCACACTTTTTTTTTTTTACAGATATATATTTCATTTCTCTTGGGAATATTGCTAAGTGTGGAACTCTATAAGAAGGCTTAGTAGGAACCCCCAAATTGTTTTAGAAAGTGGTAGCACCATTTCATGTTCCTACTAGCAATTTATTAGGATACTAATTTCTCTCCATTCTTGCTAACACTTGGTATGTTCTGTTCTTATTTAGTTTATTTATTTTGTGTAGCTGTGCTAGTGAGTGTGAAGTAGTATTATTTCTTTGTTTCTGTTTGCATTTCCCAGATAGGGTAGTGATTTGGACCATCTTTTTATGTTTTTTGGCCATTTGTACTTTATTTTTGGAGGAGTACCTGTCATATTTTCATCCATTTTTAAATTGAATTATTTTTCATTATTGGGTTGTTATTATGACAGGTTGAAATATTTTCCAAAATACTTGGGACCAGAGTATTTCAGATTTCAGATATTTTCTGATTTTGGAATATTTTCATATTTGTAATGAGATAGGGAGAAATTTTGAAGATGGGACTCAAGTCTAAACATAAAATTGATTGGTGTTTCACACACACCTTATTCACATAACTGGAAATTCTATACATTTTTGTTGTGGTATTCTTGCATTTTTACTGCAACCTGTCCCATGAGATTGAAGGGGGAATTTCTACTGTGGGCTATTAAAGTAATACTCAAAAAGTTTAAGATTTTAGAACATTTCATATTTCAGGTTTTAGAATTAGGGATCTCAGCCCACATTATATTATTTCACTTAAAATCACATTTTCAAGTTTCATCCAAGTGTCAGAATTTCATTCCTTTTATAATATAAGCTCTTATGTTAATTATTGTATTAAAACTTGTAAGAGTCATCTTTTTACTTTCTTGATGGTATCATCGATAGCACAAAATTTTGAATTTTTATGAAGCGAAATTTGTCTATTTTTTTCTGTTGTTATGTGTGCTTCTGGAGTCAAACTCAAGAAGGCTCTTCCTTCACAAAGATCATGAAGATTTACTAATGTGTTTTCATCTAACTCATTGTATGAGTTTTATATAGGTTTGGCTCTTACATTTAGGTCTGTGATACATTTTTAGTTGATTTTTGTGGTGGTATCTAACATCATGGTTTTTTTTTGTTTTGTTTTGTTTTTTTTTTTTTTTTGGTGGCAGGGACCACGGAATGAACTCTGGAGCACTTGACCATTGAGCCACATCCCCAGCCCGATTTTGTATTTTATTTAGAAACAGGGTCTCACTGAGTTGCTTAGTACCTTGCTTTTGCTGAGGCTGGCTTTGAACTCGAAATCCTCCCACTTCAGCCTCCTGAGCCACTGGGATTACAGTTGTGTGCAATGGCACCGGCTAACATCATTCTTTTGCGTGTGGATATCCAGTTGTCCCAACATCATTGGTTGCAAAGAGTATTCTTTCTCCGTATCATAGTCTTGGCACACTTGTCAAAACTCATAAATGTAAGGGCTCAGTTCTGGACTCTTGACTATATTCCATTAATGGGTATATCTATTTTTATGCCAGGACCTCATGTGATTACTTGATCATTGTACCTTTGTGGTGAGTAAATTAGTAAGTATGAGTCCAGTTTTTTTGTTTTAGCCATTTTGGATATTTTTCATTTCCATATGAATTTTAGGATCAGTTTGTCAATTTCTGTTTTTAAAAAATCTGACTATAATTTTGATAGGGATTAAGTCATTGTACTTCAATTTGGGGAATATAGTCATTGCTGGGGCTCAGAGAACAATAATCCTTTAATTATCTTTGCTCAGTTCTCTAGTACAATTTGAATAGGAGAGGCAAGATCAAATATCCTTATTTTGTTCCTGATATTAGTATTAAAAGCAGTCAGTATGTCACCATTAAGCATGAAGTTGACTGTAGGCTCTTTGTAAAGGTTCTTTATCAAGTCAAAGAAATTCCCATCTACTCCTAGTTTGTGAAGTGTTTTATCCTTAATGAGCATTGAATATATATTTATTCTATAAGTTTCATTGGCATTCCTTTGAAAAAAGTAAATAAAAAGCTTTTATATTTCAGTAGGAACACATAACCCAGCAACTATTTTCAAGTCTATACATATTATGTGTCCTTCCATTTCTGATTTATAAGATCTTTTAATGATGGGTATATTAATTTCATAGTACTTAATGGGAATGCATTTACAAACCATATCACTGCATCTTAACTTATAATAATTCATATTATAAAAACCTCAACAAGTGGATACCTCACCAAAATTCAAAGGGCAAAACAAAAGAAAGATCTCCCCCTCCCCCCAAAAAAAGTTCATTTGATCAAGAGTCCAAATATAGGATTCACCTTGGGGAAATAGAAGCTAAATTATACATGAGATAGGCATTTGAATACTGAAAATGTGGCTAGTGCAACTGAGAAATTGAATTGTAACTTCATCTCATTTTACTCAATTTAGTTATTGGGAAACTATGTATATTTGAAAACCTTCGTATCCAAACCTACTTCAACCTTAAATTTTATGAAATCTAAAAAGGGATCAAGCACCATACTGTTGTGCCCCGCGGCTTCGGACCCCCAAGAAGACCACCAGAGTCCTTGGTCAATGTAAATAACAAAGAGTCATTTATTAGCAAGCTCGAGCTTGGTCCTCCGCGCACTCGGTAACCGGTGACGCTAAGAGGCCCCGAACCCAGATTTAGCAGGGTTTTTATAATGAAGTACATGCAAGTTAAGGGGGGGGGGGGGCTTTACAAAGCTCTTCTGATTGGTTAACATATAAAGTCATGTACAAAGCATTACTTTTGAGTTTTGGGTTAGCCTGACCGCTAGGGGAAGGGTAATCTGCCACCTGGTTTTGCAAGCTAGACAAAATAAGGAACAAGAATAAGTTTTGGGTCAGTCTGACTGCTAGGGGAAGGGTAATTTTTCAAAAAACGAGGACAGTTTTGGGAAAGACTTATGTTTACACAAGCATTTGCATTTTTCACCTTTCAATACTTCTGATGTATATGTAGTGTCTGAATTGAGATGCCGTATAACATGAAACACACAGGACATCCAAAATTTTTAGAAAAAGAGGATTTAAATATCCCATAATAGTTTTTTAACATTGATTACATGTTAAAATGAGAATTTTCAATATATTAAGTTAAATATATAACATTAATTTCATATAAATCTTTTTGCTTTTTTATGTGATTACTAGAAAATTTTAAATTAAAATTTAAAATGTGGCTTACACTTAACTTCAATTGGACAGTGCTGATTTAGAGAGTAGTATGATCCTGGGATCAGATGAAACTTTACAAATAATTAAATAAGAATTATTTCTATGACAATCTCTAGCCAAAGTAAATTCACAAAGTGCCTTGTCCAGGTTGAGACCACACTCAGGAGGGTCCATTCAGGCTCTGTGGACCTCACAGTGAGAGAGGTGCACTGTGTGGACTTCAGAGCAACTCAAAAAGAATTACTGAATGGCCAGAGGGTGTGACTTAGGAGGAGGAAAAATAAAAGCACAAAATCCAAGGAAGAACTAAATATATAATTTTCTGCAAAGGACTGAGGGGAATTAGTTGATGTGACAAAAGGAGTTGCAACTAGAAGTAATGGGATAATAGTAAGCAGGGAAATTTAGGCTTGAGACATTTCAAGTTAAGGAAAAACTAGAAAGGGCACAGAGGGTGGGGTGGGAGGCTGATTCAGGCTTGACAGAGGAATGAAAGACTTGACCTAGAGGTCTTTTCAGCTCTGGTTTCTAAAATCCTTTCCTGGCAGTGAATTAATTTGCTGTTGGGGCTGGGGAGGGCAAAAGAGTTGCTGAGAGAACAAACTGGACAACACTTTCAGTCTGCACCATACTGAAACAGTGAAGTCCTCCCTGCCCCTGAGGCTTCCTTAAACATCATTTGGGTTCTGTTTGACTCTGAGGTTGATGTGTGTTGCCTCTTGGGAATCTTCACGGTGTGCATGATACCACACATGTCTGCACAAAAACTCCACCACAAAGAATGTGTTACAAGGCAAATCTGCTAAGTGACTTGGAGGGTTTAGGGGCTGCAGACCTGGTGCACCTGTTTGTTACGGAGTGTTCCTTTCCCACTACATTTTATTCATGAAACAGAAGCAGAAAATGCCAAGTCCAGCCCTGAAGATGGAAAACAGACTGACATTCACACATAGGCACCAATCCATTCTTTCTCAACAGCCTTTTATACACAGTGAGTGGAGACTCCTCACAAACTGAGATTATCATCGATAAAGACAAGCAGCCGCCCACACACACACCATAACTGAGATAGGAGACATTATCTATCTACAAAGACAAGATAGATAACCTACTTAAAAATATGATATAAATAGTGGTCATCCATCTGCAAACACCACTCTGGCAACCTTTTTGATAATTTCACCTATGTTCCGGTAAACGGTTATGAAAAACAATGTGTTTTCAAAGTAATAAAAAGGAAATGAATATCTCGATTCTCTTAATTCAAGGGCACTGCAGTAGAAAGGAGGCTTTCTTATTGAGAGTGTATGTGGAGTAGGAGGGAGATACAGCATTGCTTTTTTTCCTTCATAGAGCCTTAAAATCAAGAATAGGAAATAATAATGCCTCAGATACTCTTGCATACAGGTCTCTATGCAAGGTCTGGCAATTTTTTTTAATGTAAAAAGTAAGTATGATTATTCTTATTGATGTGGGATTTATACACACACACACACACACACACACACACACACACCTCCAAATAAGATGTTGGGTTCTATAATCAGAGTTCCAGAGTTCAAATTCAGGTTCTCCTACTTAAGTGTATAACTCTGGGCAAGTTGCTTTCCTCTATGAGCTTGATTCTTTACCATTAAACTGGGTAGTGTATCTCTCTCACAGGAATTTTTATCTCTTTCTTCTTGGAAAAGTGCATGAGCTAAAATACATAAAACTCTTAGCATATCACCTGGCAGATAGTATATGCTGACATACTCTCTGTTGCTATTGTGGTGTCATTGTTATTAACTCCACAGTTATCACTGATATTAGTACTAGATATCTATTAGGGAAACATAGTAGTTGAGATGATTGGAAGCAGAGATTTAAAGCATCCCGCTCTCCATAGGAGGGAGGCAGGTTGCCTTACCTGCCAAACACATAGCAGAGAGTATACTCCATTCTCTATTCAGCAAAATGACTCTTGACACTATGATCAAATGGCTTGGTTGAGTGTATTTGAAATAGCCATTGCACAACTCTGCTAAGGCTAAACTGGGATAAATTATTAGCATAGCCTTGGAACTGTGCTTCATTATGCAATCAAGAGATTCTGTATGGTTTTACTTTTCATAGGGAAAAAAAATATCAAAAACTAGAACCAGAAAACATTTGGAATTTTTTTTAGTCCATGGCCAGATCTTACAACATCAGTGATTTAAACCAGGCATAGAATATGAACTCAACTAGGCCTCTAATATTTCTGCATTACTTGGTTACAGTGAACAATGCAGTCAATGGCTGTTGTTGAAACTCTACAGCATGCAAAGGCTAAAGGGCTTGCTAGACAACTGGAATCTCACTTTCACAGAATTACTCTGGCCTCCTGAATGCTGGAATAACTTAGTACTACAATGCTTAAATCTTCTGCACCATAAGTAAAAAATAAAAATATTAAATTTAATAAGCTCAGAGACTAAAATCAAAGCCACATTTACTGCCAAAGAAACCAACAATGATGTGAAGCAAGAAGAGAGAAATGTACATTCACCCTGGTTTGAATTTCCAAGAAAATGATAGCAGAAGAAAGAATTGTACATAATTTAAATATACTGTGAGCTGGGGCCTCCTTTCCAAAAGTCTTGAAGACTTACACACAGGATTTCATATGTCCATTAGGAACTGATTTTCTAAATGGCTACAATTCTAGCAGTGTTGCTTTCCCTGAAAGAGGAAACTGTTTATTTGCATCTTCTGTGCTGACTTTGCTAAAGAGTCATTAAGTGATGCAGTGTAGCTAAGAACAAGTACCTGAAAAGAATGGGATCAAGGCAACGCACCAAGCTTTGTCCTGGCAATCTGAATGCAGGTGTGAGAGACACAAACCAGGTGGCTAAAAGGCTTCTTTGTTTGAAGCTGTCAGTAGGAGGACCTGATTAATCTCATGCCCCATCCCTAAACTCCCTTTTAACTATGTCAAGACATCTCCTCACATCAGGAAGTCTACAATGACATGGTTATGTGCTAAGCTCAGTTAATGTGGTCCTAGGTTTAAACACTTCAGGTTGAAAGTGGATAATTGGTGGTAGTGGATTTTAAAAGCTCACACAGGTGCCTTTGAAAAGAGGTCAAAAGTCAAGTGCATCTCTCCTGAGAGTACTGGTGAGCCCTTCCTAAGGAGATCAAAATTCTTTTACATAAACCCCCAGGGTCTTGTAAGAACTGTTATTAATTTAGTTCTGTATGTTCCAAATAAGGGGAAAACGATACCACATGTGTATATTACCAGTAACCTGGGCATATTTGTTCCAGAGAGGTAGATGTTAGATAGATTTTCACCTGGCACTTCTGGATTGCTAATGAAGTAATCCACTTTCTACTAGGGCAGAGCTGGGGAGTTCAGGTCAGGGTAATGAACCTTGAAAACAGTGAAAAGCCTGAGGGAAAAAGGAGTATAAACATAGAAATGTGTTGTCATATATTGAATGTATTGGTCAAGCCAAGGCTTCAGAGTTTTAATTATCACACACACACACACACACACAAAATAAAGAATAAAATAAAATAAAATAAAAAATAACAGACATTTCTGTGTACATTTTGACTTTGAAAAAAGTGTTATTAAGCATTTTGTCACTTTTTTATTAATACAAATTACAAGGTTCCATCATCATGTGTTTTAGGTGTTTTAAAAAGCACTGAATCGTAACTGGTATATTTCAAATAATACTTGGGAATAGTTTTCTAGTACAAATGAAAGATCTTCAACTGACCATCTTTAATTTTTCTTTCATCTATTTGTTACTTTTATTTAATATGACTACTATTCTTTTATGCATAAGATGTGTCATTAAAACAGGAACACATAATTAGAAATTTTGTGGTTTTATATAGATCCAATTAAAATATTTAATCTTATGTTTTTGTGTCTGCTTATAAAAATTGCATTAGTATACCAATAGTTTTTTTAAATATTTATTTATTTACTTTAGTTGTACACAATGCAATGCATTTATGTTTATGTGGTGCTGAGGATTGAACCCAGGCCGCACACGTGCAAGGCGAGCACCCTGTCGCTGAGCCACAACCCCAGCCCCTACCAATAGTTTTTAAACAACATGAACCAATTAGAATGTCTTTCATTTTTTAAAAAAGCAGAAGGTAAATGTTGGCAAGTATGTACAGAAATTGAAACCTTTGTGCACTGCTGGTTGGAATGAAAAAAAAAATGGTGTAAGTACTGTGAAAAGAGTATGGTGATTCATCAAAAAATTAAAATAGGATTGCTGTATGATCCAGAGATTCCATTTCTAGGTATATACCCCAAAAAACTTGAAAATAGGGACTACAGCAGATATTTATAGGCCCATATTCAGAGCAGCATTATTTGCAATAGTTAAAGCCAAATATCCACTGGCAAATACATAGATAAACAAAATGTGGCATATACAATGGAGCATTATTATGTTTTAAAATTATTATAAATAATATTATTATAAAAGGATGGAAATTCTGACATATGTTATAACACAGATAAAATTTGAAGACTTTTTGTGAAAGTGAAATAAGCCAATCACCAAAAGACAAATACTGTATAATTCCACTTATATGAAATACCTAGAGTAGTAAAATTCATAGAGAAGAAAGTACAATGGTGCTTGCCAGGGGCTGCATGAGGGGAGAATGAGGAGTTATGAGTTAATGGGCACAGATGTCGTCGGGAAGTTGAAAGTTTCTGGAGATGGACAGTTGTGGTGTTGCACAACAATATGAATGCACTTAATAGTACTGTCTATATACCTTTAGATGATTAAAATTGTAAATTTTATGCTATGTATTTGAATGCAATACATTTTTTTAAATTCAAAATCCTTCATGTATTATCAGTGCTCTGGAATTGGGGTCTGGATTAGGCATGCTTGATTGACTGCACTTAAGTCTGATGCACTATATTACTAATGAAAAGAAAATGTGTTTCTTTCAAGATCTCAAAGAATCCAACTGGCTTAGTAAACAGATAAAAACAAGGGTGTAGCTGACATTTTGAAATTGGTACACAAATTCTTGGGCCCATCCTCTCCATACTTATAATTAGGAAAGAATGTCACTAAAATTTTTAATGAAAATCACAGGTTTGTCATACTAGTTTTGCCACAAAATCATGGTTTCACTTAAGAAAGGGGGGCAGGAGGAACAAAAATCTTTTAGAAATAACACTTTAATTCCAATTTAATGTTAAACACACATGGTCATAGTATGTAGCAAAGTTAGTAGCATGAAAAGTAATCAGACATTTGATTAACTGGTGTTAAACTGTATGTGTTAATTGCAGAGAAGAAAGACTTGCCAAGGCATGCTAGAAGCTGAGCTTCCAATTTGAACCCAGAATACAAAGGAAATGGCTCTAAGATCTGAGTAGCTGTTTTAATGTTTATACAAGTCCAAAAAATTCCCAGCTCAAATCCCAGGAACATAAGTCTATTTATTCTACTTAAAGTGTTAACAGAGGACAGTTCAATTAACAGCATGCAACATTTCTTTAGAAGACCTCAAAATCCCTTAACTTGCCAATAATAGTTTAAAGACTCAATGGTGCTTAAAGTCTGGAAAAGGATTCAGTCTCTACCAAACAGGAGATTGCCCTTGGAGAGCTCACTAAAGACTTTGGTTAACCAAGAAGCTATAAACCCCAGTGTTCTCATTATTACTCACATATCCTTCCCTGTTGATAGATCACAGCAGTTTGCTTGATTGCTTATAATTAGCAGTATCCTCTGGTAGAACTTCACCAACAGGGGGGAATTTACAGATTGCAAGCCTCTCAATTCCTAATTTTCTAGCCAATTTTCATCTACCACTAAAATAACAGTAGAATAGTAACATTAGTTGCAATAATAATAATAATGATGATAATGATAACTAGAGAGGTTGGAGGGTCACAGAACAGGCAGTTGTGTTCATTTCTGCTGTCTTTCATTCGGTCTTATAGTTGAGAACGTTTTTAAAGACATAAAACACATACACAAACATTCACCACGCATACACTTAACCTTAGCAAAATTAAGGACCACAAAAGTTGAAGCTTCCAATAAAAGAAAAGTTTTGGAAGTGTTACTGGTCATCCCTAATAGCATTATTAGTGCATAAATTGCTTGTCAAATTACTACCAAGTATCTTTCTTTGATTTTCACATTGGCTGCATACAAATCCACTAGATTTTAAACTTCATGAACTCAGAAACCATGTCTTCCATGTCCATAACTAAATCTTGAGCTCCTATAACAGTGGTGGTTTATGTTAGATAGTCAGTACAAATATGTGTTGAATAAATGAATGAAGGAATAAGTGAATGGAGAAATAAAAACAAGTGATGTTATTGACAGCCATTGGAAGCAAAAAGAATTTTAAGAACTTAAAAAATTACAAATTCTTACTACGTGCCTGAAAACATTCTAAATGACTTACACAGTCCAAGTCATTCAATTATCCAGATAGTCCTATGATGTCATCCTTTATTCATCCCCTTGTGTGGTCAAAGAAACTGAGGCACCGAGAGAGAAACTGCTTAATCTGCGAACTTGAGAACCAGGAAATCTAGCTTCAGAGTCTACACTCTTGCTCTCATCCATTGCACTAAATTCTTAAACTAGGGTTTAAGTGGTAAAGTGCTCGCCTAGCATGCATGAGGCACTGGGTTCAATCATCAGCACCACATAAAAATAAAATAAAGATATTGTATCCACCTTAAAAAAAAAAAAAAAAAGGCCGGGCGCGGTGGCGCACGCCTGTAATCCCATCACTTTGGGAGGCTGAGGCAGGAGGATCGCGAGTTCAAAGCCAGCCTCAGCAATGGCGAGGCACTTAGCAACTCAGTGAGACCCTGTCTCTAAATAAAATACAAAAAGGGCCAGGGATGTGGCCCAGTGGTCGAGTGCCCCTGAGTTCAATCCCTGGTACCACACAAAAAAAAAAAAAAAAAAACTAAAAAATAAATATTTTTTTTTAAAAGCAACAGGGACTGACACTAAAAATAGACCTCGAATATATAACATATTTAAGGTGGTTCAGTTGATCAGAAATGCTCACTTACAAGCACAACAATGGAATTATTAGCAGAAAAAAATAGCAATGTCTTCATGTGTGAACCAAAGCAATGGTTTTAAAAAAAAAAAGTCACCACCAAAGACAGCAAGAGAAGACAAGAGAGCCACTCTTTACCCTTTGCAAGTGTGTAGAACAGTGACTGGCAGAGTTAAGTGCTGTATGAGTGTTATTGTTATTGCACAAAACCCTTCTTTGATAGTGGTATCTGGTAACATTTTTAATAGTGTGACTCAAGGGATATCCAAGTCTGTCGTCATAAGCTTCCACAACATCAGAAAACTTTTTCTTTTTTGGTGCTAGGGGATTGAATCCAAGAGCACTTTACCTCTGAGCCACATCCTTTTTTATTTCTCACTAAGTTGCTGAGGCTGGCTTTGAACTTGCTATTCTTCTGCCTCAGCCTCCCAAGGCGTGTGCTCCCACACCTGACTATTTCTTTCTTATACTGAGATAAAAATATTAGTTGGCATTAGCCCTGCCCACTGTGGCAATTTAGAACCATTTTTGTACAGAACTCTTCTGTAGAACAGCAACTTAAGTCTTTGAAGGTACTATCCACTCTCTCACGAATTCATCTGATATCTCAGGTTCATTAACCACGCATTTGGTGCCCTGAATTCCAACTGTCTTTGCCAGTCCCTCCCTCCTTTTTCTCTCCACTTCTTTTGATCCCTAGCTGTATTAGGGTCTGTCGCTGCCTGAAGCGATTGCCGCTTGGAGCAACGATGCCATGGGAATAAGTTCAGAGGCAGACTGGAAACGAACAGGCTCTTTATTCTGCTAGCTTCTCTCTCAGGCTCCAACAACAACTCCAACACCATCCACACTCCTCCAACCACCACACAATAGCGCCGACCAGATCTGCCATCCCCCGGGCCAAGTCTCGCGAGACCATGGAAGGTAGTAATGCTTGAACATTTTTATGGCTCACAGCTAACTGCAATCTTAGCTATCTCCTTAATTAGGGCTCCTACAAGGGTCTAATGACAAATAAAAATTGTATACATTTTAAATAACATACATTTCAACATGTTTTGATATATGCATACATTGTGGTCACTGCAAACAAGCTAATTAACGTATCCATCACTTCATAATTGTTACTTCTGTGTGTACAATGGGAACACTTAAAGTCTACCCTCTTAGGAAATTTACAGCACATAACACACTACTATTTGTTATAGTTTCCATCATCTTATAAATAAAGAGTTTGAATCTTTAGATGAAAATACCCCCATTTACCCTCACTTCCTTCCTGAACTCAGTTCCTGGCAACCACCCTCTACTCTTAGTTTCTATGAGCTCAACTTTTTTAGAATCTACCCGTAATTGAGATTGTGCAGTATCTGTCTTCCTGTGTCTGGCTTATTTCATTCAGCATAATGTCTTCTAGATTCATCCCTATTGTTGCAAATCTCAGGATTTCCTTCTTTTTTAATGATGAACAATATTCCTTTGTATATTGACCACAGATTCTTTATCCATTTATCCACTGGCGCATACTTAGATTGTTTCCATATTCTGTATCCTGTGGATAATGTCGCAATGTTTAGAGGAGTGCAGATAACCTATTGGATTTACCAATTTCAATTCCTTTGGATGTATACCCACAAGTGGAATTACTGGATGACATGTCATTTTATTTTTACTGAGGAATATCCATACTGTTTTAAATATGGTCATACCAATTTATAGTCCCACCAAGAATGTACAGTATTTATAATTTGGTTTGTGGTAACACCCATTCTAACAGAAGTGAGGTGTTATCTCATGGTTTGCATTTCCCTCATGATTAGTTATGTTGAGTACTTTTTCATAAAACTATTAGCCATTCATATATCTTCCTTGGAAAACTGTCTATTTGGGTCCTTTGTCCATTTTTCAATTGGATTACTTATAGTTTTGCTATTGAGTATGTATGAGTTCTTTATATACTTTGGTTTTTACCCTATCCAATATATGGTTTGCAACTTTTTCCATTCTATAGGCTTCCTATTCATTTTGTGCAGAAACATTTTAGTTTGCTGTAGTCCCCCTTATTTTTGTTTTTGTCCTGTGCTTTTAAAGTCATATTCATAAAAGCATTTTAAATGTCAAAAGTTTCCCCTTTCATTTTTTTCCTAGGATTTTAACAGTTTCAAGTGTAAACATTTAGTTCTGTAGCCAATTTGAGTTTATTTTTGTGTATTCATATACATATCTGGTTTCCCAAAGATCATTTATTGAAGAGAATATCTTTTCCTGATTGTGTGATCTTGGCAACTTGTTGAAGATTATTTGGCCATATGTATGCAAGTTTATTTCTGGGCTCGCATATTGGTCTTAGTGTCTATTTTTAATATATAGGACCATACCATTTTAATTACTATAGTTTTATAATGTACTTTGAAATCAAGTAGTGTGGTGCATCCATCTTTGTTCTTTTTCAAAATTGCTTTAGTTATTCAGAGTCTCTTGCATTTCCATAGGATGATTTTTTTTCTATTTCTATAAAAAATGTCATTTGAATTTTGATAGGGATTGCATTAAATCCACTGATTAGGTAGTAAGGACATTTTAGCAATATTAATTCCTCCAATTCATGAACATATGCTACATTGTCACTTATTTGTGTCTTCAGTTTCTCTCATTAATATTTTATAATTTTTAGTCTACAGATCTTCTTGGTTAAATTTACTCCTAGCATTTTATTCATTTTTGATGCTACAGTAAATGGGACTGTTTTCTTAATATCTTTTTCAGATTGTGTTATGAGCATATGGAAACACAACTGATTTCTGTATGTTAAGTTTGTGTCCTTCAACTTTGCTGAATTTGTTTATTCTAACAGGAATTTTTTGGTAGAGTCTTTTCTACACACAAAATGATATCTTCTGCAAGTGAGACAATTTTGCTTCTTCCTTTCTGATTTGGATTTTATTCTTTCTTTTTCTTGTCTGATTGCTCTGGCTAGGACTTCTAACACTATGTTGAATAGAAGTAGCAAGAGTGGGCATCTTGGTCTTCTTCCTGATTTTAGTGGAAAATCTTTCAGCTTTTTGTCCATGAAATATGATGTTAGCTCGGGCTTGTCACATATGGCCTTTATTATGTTTCAGTATATTCATTCTATACCTAGTTTGTTGAGGGTATTTACAGTGAAATTATATTTAATATTGTCATATGACTTTTTTCTATCCATTTTTTTCTATCCACTGAGATGATCATGTGGTTTTGTCCTTAATTCTGCTAATGTGATATATCACATTTATTGATTTATATATATTGAGCTATCCTGGCATCCCAGGAACAAATCCTACAGATCCTGGTGTAAGATCTTTTAGTATGCTATTGAATTCAATTTGCTAGTATTTTATTTAGGCCTTTTTCATCTATGTTCATCATGGATATTGGCCTATAGTTTTTTGTTTGTTTGTTTGTTTGGTAATGTCCATCTTTGCTTTGATATTGGGTAAAGATGGTCTCATAAAATAAGCTTGAAAGTATACCCTACTCCTTCATTTTTTCAAAGACTTTGAGAAGGATTGGTATGTCTTCAACAGTTTAAGTGACCTCTTCTAGATATAATCATCATTGGATTATGATGGCAGCAGAATTGGACATCATGTTATAAATTTTTCTAATCAAGATAGCTTTTTGAGGGATTATTAAGCTGCATGGTCTGGGAACTATTTCCATTGATATGACTTTATTATGCTAGCCATTTTTATGTTTGCTTCATACTGTTGGATCACAGTAAAATGAGATCATCTACCAACAAGTGCCCTTTAACTTATGCTTGTGAAATTCATACTTTGACCATATTTGATTTTCATTGAATTAAATTTTATCTGTCTATTTCAGTCCAGAATTTTGAGATTATGTGACAATGGAGGGGGGAAAAGATGTAAAGTGTAAGTAGTCAGAAGTTGACCTGGAAAAGTCTTCAATATCCCATAGCTCATATATGAAAGAAACATATAAACCTTTTCCTCAACTTGACAGAAATTATAAAGATGTATAGGGTATAGCCAAAATAAAATTAAACTAACCATACTAGAGGCCAGATAATTATTTAATATTATCTATCTTAAAAGACATCACAAAATTATTCTCACATAAGGAGACCATCAAAGAGTAAGCAGCCAAAAAGAGGAAGGGAAAAGAGTTTTATGAAAGTGTGCCCAAAAACTTATAAATAAAAGTGCTGTCATTTTCTTATATATAATAGAGTTTGTGTCAGCTTTCCAATTTGTAATTTGTTGTATAAGAACTTAACTATTGCTAAGCACTTCAGATATCAAGTTTTGTCAAAATCCTGTAATAGGAAAATGAACATGTGGTTTGCTAATAGTGTGAAAAGAATGGAATAATTACTGCAAAGTATGCTGGAATATCTTAGTTGTTATTTTCCATAGACGTGCCAGCTTCATACATTAAGATAGTAGTAAAAGGTATAAATGATATTAGCAAATGATACCAGATTCCGTTGTATCTCAAAGAACACACTTGTTAATAAAACAGTGTCCATGGGGGTATACAGGAGGCAGGAGAGTGTAGTGCAGTTAGGTTGTCACTGGTTGAGCAACTCTACTTGTCACCAACCTGATGAGAGTCTCCAGGAGTGTGCTTCAGGCTCTTTCAGCAAAAAATAGTAAAATATCTGACTACAGCAGGAATAAATCTAGATTGGGACAAGCTTTCACAGTTGGTGGTTAAGGAATGAGATCTCACTAGAAAAAAATACAAAATTATAGTTACAAACTTAAGTATGAATGTTTATTTAAAATGAAAAGATAAATCACAACAAATTACATGCTTTAAAAAGCTGTCATCAACAAGCATCACAAAATCAGGAAAACATACATTTTTCTACATTTTTTGGTTTCATCTTCTTTGAGGGAAGAGTTATGCTATTTGTCTCTGCATAAAATCCTATTTAAATATTAGTTATTTGATTGATTAGGAAACATACAATAAAACCTTACTAAACTGGTATAATTGGGGCAGATTGATCTAAGAAGAAATCTGAATTATAGAATTCTTAAACTATATGAATTTTAAAATACTTTTCAGTGCATATTATTGCCTAAGTCAGAGCTAAGATATATATGTATGACTTACATGCGAAGTTAAAATTTAAAACAGGACTACATCATATAATAATGTATCATAAGTATAAAATTTCTTTAACATGAATATTTTAATAATAAATCCAGAAATCAGATTTGCTGAGCCTCTTATTTAGAGTAAGAAAGAATACTTGAACTGAAATCTTTTTGAATGCTTTATTTAATATCATATTTTGTGATAGAAATATTACTAATATTAAAATTTATGGTTTAAATTACTAGGAGTTTATTGCACATCTAATTGAGTCAAGTACTTTTTCTAGAGATTAGATTGAGAATATAAAATTTATTGTGTGCTTTCAAAAATACAGAATTTAATGGAAAGCCATTTAGTAGCATATACTAATTGATTTAATATACTATTGGCTTCATATAGTAACCTAAAAAGAAAGTAAGTATTCTGAAGTTATATTTTATCCCTAATGTTATATACCAACCATGAAAATTAAAATCTACTCAAAAGAGTAGACTTTCAAAGAAGTCTGTCTAAATCTAATTTGATTTGTTTGAAGAACAGGCAATTTACAGGGAAATTATAGAGAATCCCTCTGAAAACTTTTCTCTAAATGTGAAATTCATGTGTTTGTACATTGTGTTTACAAAAAAGAAAAAGAAAAAAAAGCTATTCCCAAGAAAGGCAACCAAATTCCTTTTAGGACCATTATCTGCTCTTCATTCTAAACTAATCAAAGACAAGCCCAAAAGTCTTGAGAAAGCTGGAAAACCTTGATGAAGTTTTGAAGGCTGCTCAGGATGATGGGATGTAAGGTTTTACCTTATCTCTTAAAGCCCATCTGCCCCTTCTTTGATCTATTTCTGGTGATAATTACACTCTTTGGATTCCATTTGCTACACACCAAAAGTTTTCATTATTTTTGTTCAGTGCATTACTCAA
The DNA here is from genome assembly GCA_025594165.1 of Tamias sibiricus. Classification (NCBI taxonomy): domain Eukaryota; kingdom Metazoa; phylum Chordata; class Mammalia; order Rodentia; family Sciuridae; genus Tamias; species Tamias sibiricus. The sequence continues at coordinate 55,213,485 of CM046659.1, forward strand.
TCTCTAATTTGGGGTCCCAGCATTATAAAAAGCTGCCAGGTGACTCAAACATGAATCCAGGCCTGAGACCCAGGCAGTAGAATCAGGAATGAGCCTGACAGAGTAGCAGTAATATTTAATTCATTTTGTTGTCCTATTTAAGGGTTCAGTATTGTAGAAAGGGTAACTGTGATAGCTTGCCAGTAAATTCCAGTGACTCTTAGGAGTCTCAAACTCAAACCTAAAAAGACTGGATGGATGTGAAAAAAGACCCCCATTGCAACCAACAGGACAGAGTGTGAGCTCCATCCAGAGGGGCTGGCTACAGCTCACCTCTTGTCAAAGATGACCACAAGAGTATAAGTCAGAGCTGGGGGCAGTGTCACATGCCTGTAATCCCAGCACTTAGGAGGCTGAGGCAGGAGGAACACGAGTTCAAAGCCAGCCTCAGCAATGGCGAGGCACTTAGCAACTCATTGAGACCCTGTCTCTTATAAAACACAAAAAAGGGCTGGGGATGTGACCCAGTGGTAGAGTGCCCGAGTTCAATCCCCAGTACCAAAAAAAAAAAAAAAAAAAAGAGTATAAGTCAGTGTTGCTGCATATTATAATTTCTCAAGAGAAAAAGAGAAACCAGCAAGTAGTGTGTGTGTGTGTGTGTGTGTGTGTGTGTGTGTGAGTGAGAGAGAGAGAGAGAGAGAGAGAGAGAAATCTTTTCAATGATAGCTCAAAAAATGTTATAAAGTTGCAAAGCCAAAATGTACATCTGCCAATTGGACTGGCACCTTTGCTATGTGCAGCCCAAGTCCAGATATTGAGCACTTGAACTTCAGGATTAAAATGCATGCTTTGGTATGGCTACAGAGTCCTTAGCTTCCTACCTGAGTGACTGTTCTCTACTAAGGAGCAAAATGACCATATTAGACACTGAACACATGACATACAACAAAAGTAAACATTTCTCTACACCAGCAATTATCCCTAGAAAATAATAATAATATCTCACACTACCATTAAAAAGGAAAATAAGTACTTATTTTAAACCACATTAAAGTCATTTTGAGAGATGTGAGATCATAAAATTCTATTCTAAGAATGGACATGTCAGTGGAACACACACATGAGGGTGTCCATCCAGACTTGTTCAAGAACAGGAGTGCTAATCTAAAAGGAGCAAGTTACTATCCCTCTTTTTCTATAATTATTGAAATCAACACATAAATAACAGTAGATGTCCACTCCACTCTGATGAGAAAAAAATATTTAATAGAAAAATTGTAAAAGTTGTACCAATCAGCCTAATGTAAGGCAGTTATTTTCTGCAATACATTTTTTAAATTTTCAAAGAGTTCAATGATATTGTTTATATTTACATATTGAAATAGCATTAGCTAGGCAATAAGACCTTATTCTAGTTCTTGCATTTATTAACTGTGTTAATTGCATTAACTCATCATGGATAAGTTATCTGGTCTCTGTTTCAAAGTATTGCTCAGAAAATTAAATTATATAATACAATTTAAAGTGCCTTGCATACACTAAATTTTAAATTGACATTTGGCTTCTTATTTGTAAAAACAGCAATCATGTATGCACTTACATTATATAAAATAGCTACATATTTTATGAAGGCATCTGAGATTATCACTTTATTTTTCAATCTTGTACTGTCTTGTGCAGTGTATTCAATTCAGTCTATAATGTTCATTGAATTCCAGCCATGTTCAAGCTATTTTGTTCAGAACTGTAGCAATCCAAAGAAAATCAGTATAAGTCTTTCATACATTTTCTTCACCCATTAATCATTTAGTGAGTACCAGCTAGCTACTGAGGACATATCTCTGAATAAGACAAAAGCTATGTCAGATGAAAGGACATGGTCTTGTCCACAGACTTGGAAAGTCACTTGGATTATTATTAAAGTGCAACTTCCTAAAGCAGTAAGGATATTTCACAATAATGTGTCCACTAGCAACACTTACAAAGTGTATGTGGACTGATTAGACACCAAGAGTGAATGGAAGCACTTAGTGTTCTGTTATTATTACCTGGGCATATTGAGTTCCCATTCACATTTGTATATCTAAAACAAAAATATGTATATAATTCTAGAAAGGCAATCTGACAATCAAAGTGAAATCTCTAAGATACAAATCTTTTGCAGAATTTATAACTTTTGTAATACACAGCCTATAAAAACACTCACATAGGCACACAAAAACTGTATGCAAGAAAGTTTAAAGAGACACTGTGGACTCCTCTGAAGTCCTGGGATTCACCCCCATACACTCAGACATCATCATATCATCACCAAAAAGAGCAGGTGGTACTTAGGAATGGGAAACCAAGGACTTTCCTGGATTCACTCTCCACATGGACTATTAAAATCAGTGTTTTTTAAACTGTGGTTCACAATCTACAAATCACTCATAAAGTGAATCCAGCAGATTATCACTGACAATTTTTCTATTTAAAAGCATAGAATAAAATAGAACAGAACAAAAAGCATTAGTGTGAATTGGACATACTAAGGGGAAGTATTGTGTTTCACGACATCACATCCATTTTTATACAAATATATGCACAATTATTTGTGTGCTGAGATGATGTAGGGTGTTTCTCTGGGTCACATTTTTTTAAAGTTGAGAATCATAAGTTAAAAATATTTTTATGAACAAGGTGTAGTGGTACATATTTGTAATCCCAGCAGCTCAAGAGGCTGAGGCAGGAGGATCAAGAGTTCAAAGTCAGCCTCAGCCATAGCAAGGTGCTAAGTAACTCAGTGAGACTCTGTCTCTAAATAAAATAGAAAATAGGGCTGGGGATGTGGCTCTGTGGTCCAGTTCCCCTGAGTTCATTTCTGGGTACCTAAAAATAAAAATAAAAAATTATGAATTAATGTTTAACCAGAGCAGGTTTTGGGAGAGGGGATTTCCCATTGACAACAAATAGGATCTTTTGAGGCAAACCTGTTCAGTTACAATATATGCAAATATATGTCATCTGTAGGGCTGTGAATTGGTCCAAAATCATACATACCAAATGGTGAACTATGAACACCTCTAGAGAACATGGAAGATGTTATAATAAAAAGGGGAGAACTTTATATTTTATGTACTTTACATACTATATACTTTTACATACTACGGTTCTATAAGGAAAATCACATGTAAGAAGTGAGTATTCTGTCAACTGGCATGAAATATTACCATATCTTTCAGCCTGAAGTCTGTGGGACAAGGCAGGGAAATGAAGCTGCGTCCACCTTAGAAATTGGGCAGTAAATTGCCAGAAATGCCAGTGACAGAAATCAATGGGTGGCCTATTCTTCTGTATTCTGCCTGATGTGACTTGAGGAAACTTGGTGTTTAGGCAGACAAAAGAAAAGACAAAAGAGAATCTGAGGAAAATTCTTAGAGGAAAATCTAGCACTAAAAAGAAAACTGGAAAAGTGGGAGGAGGCTGAGACTCAGGGTAAAAAGTGGGAGTTGTAGGTGAGCTAATAAACTAAACTCTGAAAAATGTTCAACAAAGAGTCTGAGGGCCCTGAACCATTAGGAAATCATGGTGTTATAAAGAAAGGAGCTACCACCTAGAGCTGCAAATGCTGAGATTCCTGTGACCATGTGATGAAGGCCAGCCCCAGCAGTTTCCTGAGACCACCATCCTTCAAATATTCCAGGCCCAAGGCACCCTTCTTCACCTGAGAACTCTGCCCGGTGGACTAAATATTCATATTCATGAAACAGGCCTCTGCACCGTGCTAGGGTCTCAGAGTTTACCTCTCTGCCTTTCCCTTCCTTTATGGTTCCATGTTGAAAGTCTCGTTTCCAGACAGCACCTGCTGGCAGCCATGTTAATGTTCAATAAGATCTCATCCAAGGAGCAATGCAGGGAATACTCAGTGCTACATAATTGCTGAGCTTTGGCATTAGCCTAGCTCTCATGCTTAATGATACTAGGCCTTGCCAGTCTACCAGCTTGCCTTTTCTGCTGGTCCCAACTGATAGTTCTATGGCCTCTTCACCTTTTCTTTTAAAAGGGTCTTTCTGTGTATTTGGTACCTACTGGCTTGGAGTCAATAACAGATGTATTTTTACTGGGAATAATATACACTTGAGTGGCAATTTTTACTAACTTTATGAAACTCAACTTGGCCAGGTTTTGGGATGCCATATTTTTATAGGCAGCATTTTTCACAGGAGCAGGTCTCCGTGTTCTGGATTCCAATGGAAAAGTGTAAAAATGTGTGAGACCTTTGGGTAAATGCATCATTGCCCACTGGCAAAGACCAACTCCAAGCTAAGCCTTTGCAAATTTTCATCAAATTTGGAAATTTTGTTTAACAGTGGCAATGGGTAAAGTATTTTCCTAACTAAATGTTAAACCACAAATAAGCACTTTACTCAAGGAATTTCTTGAAGGCAGCAAATATATCTTAGTCCTATTTGAAACATCAGCAGTGGTGTTGCACATAGCATTTGCTTAATAAATGGTGTACACACACCAGGGAAGCAGAATAGGTAAGCAAGGTGAAGCCTTATTCCATTGATCACCAGAAAGCTTTCGAATCCTGAAGCAAAGGCTGATTCTATTCATGAGACCTTGCACTTGGGAACAATAATTACCCTTTTCCTCTGACTTTTTGTCATTCCAATTATTGGAAAAGTTGCAAGATGCTTTGATCAGTTTTTATGGCAACTAAAATACACACATTTTCCATTTACAAATTATTTATAGAATACTCACTCCACCATTCAATATTGGCAGCTTCACTCTGATAAGCCCCTCCTAAATCATGTTGATGGAGTTTGGGTTTTATGGACAGCAGATCTATTAATTATCTTTTCTACTGCTCCTTGGAATGTATTTGAAGCACACACACACACACAAAAAAAAAAAAAAAAAAAAAAAAAAAGATTTTTTTCTCCATAAGTAAGAAGCAGCAACATGACACTGATAACCACGTCTAACTCTGTTTTTCCTCTCTCTTCCCACCTTTTCTTCATTCACAACAGTTTGAATTAAGACCAAAAATTTAGGTTAAAGTCAGACTCTTCAGGTTAAATGCAGTTTTATAGAGGCAACTATATGTGAAAGAAATTTTATAGGAGCAAATGATCAGTTGCATTTTTAAAACAACTCCTACCTATACTGCTGGTAAACTGCCAAAGGATTCATTGTATTTCCCACACAGGGAATGACGGTTAAAGACACTTAAGAAGTAAGCTAAATATTTCAGATGCTTGGGTTTTCATTGTTAAACTTGAAATAATGTAATAGCAGTTTCAGAATAATGTTATTCAGATTCTCTTTCCTGGTATCATAGACCTTTGTTTGTTTGTTTGTTTGTTTGTTTGTTTGTTGATTGGGATTGAACTCAGGAGTGCTTAACCACTGAACCACATCCCAAGACCTTTTCCGTATTTTATGTAGAGACAGGGTCTCACTGAGTTGCTTCAGGCCTTGATAAATTGCTGAGGCTGGCTTTGAACTCTTAATCCTCCTGCCTCACCCTCCAATAGAACTTTATTTTTAATCCTTTCATTCAAGAGTCAATTTTTCATCTGATTACACAGAAAACAAGAATTTTCCAAATCCTACCAAGCAACATATTCAAACTGTTCTATCAGAAGCACTTCTTCCATCATGGGCCAGAATTTTCAGCCTTTATAATTCTTTAACCAAAGACCTCCTGGAGCAGTTCACCATCAGTGAAATTACCACAGACACTCCTTTGTGATTGAGAAAATAGTAGCAAATGCTCAGTGGTTGGTTTTCCAGGTTAGCCAGTGGCAAAACTAACACTAAGCAACCCATGGCCAGCCAGGCATTAACAACTCACCTCTCCATTTGATCCATTAAATTTAGTAGGAAATGAATAGTACTCTTTACTTACATATGGAAGACACTCAGGTTGCTGAAAAAACAAAGCTTCTCTTACAAATCAATTTTAAATGCCACTTAAATTTTTATCAGTTTTAGATAGCACATGATCAAGTACTAAACCAAATGAGCCAGTTCTCTGGCAGAGGAGACATAAGCTTAGCTGCAGGGATGCTGCAGGTATACAACCTCAAGAATCCCAGTAAGGAGGAAAGAAAACATGCCAGTGGGTAGAAGGGGTTAGTTACCACAGAGTGATAAGTCATGTCACAGCAAACTACGGTTCCTAAGTGGTACAGGATATGGAAATTGAGGAAGGAGGCATATTCCTTCATATTCTTCTCAGATATCATCTCAATCAGTAGTTCAAAGGAACAGGGCCTCTCTGCCTCCCAGGCAAAGTTTTAGTTTTCCATTGAGACAACAGACTTTCCGCCATTTTGAATAAGTGTTCACATCACACCCTGTTCCAGAGTCAGAAGGGAATAAAGGAACTTTGCAAAAGAGGCAATAAAGCTAAAACTAAAACAAAGACAAAAACAGGGAAACTAAGTCTACCTCCAGTACCCAAAATAGAGGAAACCTTGAACCTTCCAGGAAGTTAATGTTCTCTTACACAGAGCTTTTTCCCTGATGCCTTTGCAATGGATACAGTGGGACCATTAAATAAGGAAATGTTTCTTTTTCTTTCCATTGTAAGTGGACAAATTCTCCCCTTAGTAATTGTGAGAGTTTTACCCCCAAAAGGGCTATGGACAGGAGTGAGACCTTCTGAATTCTAGTCTTCCTTGCAAAGAGAAAGTAAATGATTTTTGTTTTTCCTGAAGTTTTTGTCCCTGAATCTTTAATTTTTCTTTCATACCTATAAGGCCCAGTAACAAAGGTTTTTTTAAAAGGGGTGCAGGAGAGACTCGACAACAAATGTGGCATTCTCTGGGATTTCCAGATTTGCAACAGCATTTCCAGAGATGGTCTGCTTTAAACTAACATAGGCAGAGACCGTTTCAAACAAACAGGACTCAGTAGAATGAGTTACAAACATCTCTCTTGAAGTTTAGTCTAAAACTTTTTCTGTCTGGGAAGGTAAAGTGAATGGAGAGGAATTTGATGTGGTTGGGATTTCCCTGAGCCTCTGTTTTCTGCTTACCTTTCTAGCCAACCCAAGAAAATCCAGTCTCTGGAAAGAGATAAGACAGACATTTCCAAGAACTACATCTAAAGAAACCTGTGGTGTAGAAGTTAGGCCCAACCTGGAATTTTAAGAACTTGTTTTCAAATCTCAAACACCAGAGATCAACCAGGACTGACTATTACTTGACTTAATGAGGTCAGTAGATTAATTTTTCTTCCTTTCCAGGACCAGAGATTGCTGAATCAGCCCAGATGCTACGAACTTTTAGAAAATAAGAAATCCTTTCAGGGCTTAGGAATCAAGGTCACAGCCTTCTCCTAGAGCATGGTTATATACTGTCAGGCAAATAAATTTTTACTTTGGGGTAGAAAAGTAAGCCATCTTTCAAATGAAACAACACCAAGAAAATAAATGCAATATGCAATTAATAATGAAGGCCAGGTTTCTCTCTTACTGTGTTTTTTTTTAAATGAATATATTATTAAACTACTTAAACTCATTAAAAGTTAAATGTTATGTAGAAAAGAAGTGCAACTGTAACATCAGCATGCCCTGTTCACCAATCCATTTTTAATATTATCCCATTTCATTGAAAATAACTTCCTTTATTTTGTGTCTTTGGTTTCTGGAAACTGAACAATAAACTAAATTTTAAAGAAAGAAGGAAAGAGGGACACAGGAAGGGGGTTTTCTCTCAGAGGGAACAATGGCTAGGAGGAAGCTGGCACTATCCATGCATCCTCTTTTATTTTACTAGTGGTTATTTCCTCCTGTATTTATGCCCTGTCAATCTCCTTCAGTGAACTTCATCTTTCCATCCATTCAGTTGCTCCTTAACTTCTCACAACTTCATCTCTCATCTCCTCATCCCACTCATAATTAGCCTAACAAAAAACCCAATAGGATTTAGTAAAGGCCTTTTTATTTATTATATTTTATAATATTTTTGTCCTTTGTGTATTTATTTTCATATTATCTAGGAATACAAGAGCCATAAGGGTTATTTCCATACTTTGGGTTACTACCATGTGCTTGAGAGTTTAATCAATACTTGCCAAGAAATCAAGTTATAGTTGTTAGGTTTACTTTATATAAAATAGCTTCAAAAGACCAGAGCTAGGTAGTGAGGAGGCCATAGAGTATTTCATGAATATTTTTTTCTTTAAATTAATACTATTCAGGCTAAGATGTTATGAGTTCTAAGGAGGGAAAAAAATTCTGTACATAAAGATAAAAAGGAATAAGAGAGTAAATTCTGAAGAAACATTAACAATAGTAATCATATGTTCATAAACATATAATGATAAGTCATACTTTTATAACAATACTTTTCAAATATCTTTCACATATATCACTCCCATTTAATTAAAAAGTATCAGTAATGTGTTCCCACACTGGGACCAAGCTTCATGAAAATTATGTTTAAGGACGGTTCCAGTAAATTTCTTAAATCTTTAGTGAAAAGAGAAGAACCAGCTAGATACTAACACAAATGACAAAATTCTTAGATTTTTTCCCCCTAAAGCTATTCTTAAATGTGACATGTACTTAACTTTTTGAAAAATTTTAGGTGCCATTCTATCTATAGGAAGAAGAACATATGGGTGGCTACATGGGCAAGGAGGAGCTCATTAGTATCCTGTTGTCAATGGGCAGTTATCTTCCCTCACCACCCTGAGGCTATTCATCCTACTCCATAAAGAGCCATACTGCCCTGGGCTAATGGTCCCACCCAGTGGCTGGCAGGAGAATCTGTGTAATTCAACTTGGTTTCTCCATCACTCTCTTTCTTCCCCCTCAGAATGCTGACTTTTTTTCTTACTCCCTTTTAGTCCCTATTAAAATATTCACCTTAAATTTATTCTTGGGTCTTACAGAATCCTCTTACACAGGATGCCTTCATATCTTCAGTCCTTTCTCTCCCAAGTTAAATATTTCCTGGTTATCCAATAATCTCAGATTTTTCATTTATCAACTTTGAACACATATTAGATTGTCTATGCCCCTCTGAAACCATGGCATCCAATACAGGTTATAATGCTCCAAGTACAGTTTGACCTCAGCAAAATAGAATAGGATTAACACTTTCCCAAATCTAGATACAAAAAAAAAAAAGTATTTACTAATGCTAAGAAGATATTAACTTTGTTAACACCCAGGCCACTCAATGGACACATGTTATATAAATAAAACTGTTAATCTTTTTCTACATTATATAAGCTAAGGATCCACCACCATATGTTTTGAAAGAAAGTTACTTCATAATATCCAAATTTCCACACAGATCCTTATTTTATCTAATCAAATCTGATAGTCTTCAAGGACCAACATCAAAATTAATGTCATCAAAAATCTTGTTGGCTTTTCATATTTTCTTTATTATTTAATTAGTATTTTTATAACATTTGTCTTCTGGTATTTGTTTATGCCATAAATATGCTTTTTAGCTATGTTTTAACTTATATAGGTTAATATAATCTTAACCACATCTTGAAACTTTGTATCTTTGGAAAATCCAACCCAAATTGCAACAAGAAACCACAAATGATTTTGGAAGTAGGTCTTATTTTGAATTTATGATTTACTGCTACAGGCTTAAGTTAACTGGAACATCTTTATTTTTATTAACATTTGTGATCTGATTAGAATCACAATATTATCTCAGTCTTAACTCTGTTTTCTTATCGTTACTTTCCATCCAGAACTATTTAGTTTTAGGCTTATCCAACATCTGTGCTTATATAATCATAAACTATTTATAGATAAGCACAATTTTGCAAATGATATTTCAGGATTCCTTTCTATAGCTAGGTGATATGTGGATGAACTATATAAATAGCTAAAGTCCACAGATTCACCACCTTATATCTCCTTATAGTTCTCAAACCCATCCATTTGTGTCCATCCCTATTGCCATTACCTTAGTACAGGTCATCATTGTCTCTTGGAATTCAGAAACATTTTCCAATAGCCCTGCATCTGATCCAACCCTCCTCCAACATACTCTTGCACTGCAATCAAGGTGATCTTTCCAAATACATAACGCTAATTGTGCCAAGTTTTCATCTGAAATCCTTCAGAGCCTCCTCATTGCCTTCAGAATTATAGAGTTGCATTTTACATGAGAGTCAGGTTTCAAAAGCAACGGACAAAACATAAATCATGTATGGTCAAAATTATTCTGGTCAGGTTCTTAAGTACCAACAGATATAAATGTATATAGAGATTTTCTACATGTAAATTATTAAAATGTGCAAAATATAATTTTAATAGTATTGGGATTCTTTTTTAGTTTGGTTTCATGTGTAAAGTTAAGAAAGTTAAGAATGCCTTTGATAAATATTCACTGAACCAGAAACTGCACTGGGGATATGTTGAAGAGCAAAACATACTAAAACTTTGGCCTTCAGAAGCTTATATTCAGCAAACAAACAAATCAAATATATAGACCCTCAAATGGCAAGAGTGCTACTGGAGAAACCCAGGTGGAAAAGCAGGAGTAAGGAAAAATGTCAGGAGCAGAGTAGAGACGGGAAAGGACTGGAATTTTCAGTGGAGTTTTCAGAGAAAACCTGGCATTTGAGCAAAGCCCTGATGGAGGTGAGAGAGTGAGCCAAACCTGTAGAGGAAGAGTGTTCCAGCAACGAGAAGGAGCAGTGGGTGCTTAGAGGCTGGAGGGGTTGAAGAGTGAATGACATTGAGCCAATGGCAGCTGGAGTGCAGTGAAAGATCAGAGAGGTGGCAGGGAGCCAACTGTGGAGGACCCTTCAGGTGTCAGCTACTTGAGTGATGTGGAAGTCACTGGAGCATTTCAAGCAATCATAGGGTCTGACTATGAACCCCAGAAGGGCATCCAGACTGGTCTGTCTTCATCCTCTGCCACCCTGAGGCTGCATTTCTCTACACACTCTTTCTCACACCTTCCCTTCCCTTAAAGCCTTAACTCTACCCCCCTCACTGGACTCCATGCTGACTTGGCCTTGTACTTGTTCTCCCACATTCCAGGAAGGCAGATATGCCTTTTCCAGGGTGTCACCCTGTTTCCTCCAGTCTGGGCTGACTAGACTTTGTTCATCTTCCCAGAGTGTCTAGGACACTGCAGAGCAGTGGTAGCCGACTATCCTCATTTCTACCCTGTAAACTCTGCAAGTAGTGCCCAAGTTTTCTTTGTAACTTGAGCCTGCAGCACAATACACCTGCACACAGAAATCAGTCAGTGTTTGCTTCATGAAGGGATAAATTCTGGTAAAATAAGATGTAGAAGAGGAGAATCTCTCCTGTGTACGGCACTTTGAATTATCTACAATCTCTATGCTTCTGTTTCTGGTCTCCCATTTGTAGAATTATGTTTTAACACATTTCCTTTGTCATCTTTAAAATTTGATTCTGAGTACATTCTTCTGAGTTTAAAATTTATTATACATCAAAGTGAAAAAGAAAAGCTATGAAAAGTTTGTCCTTTCCCAAACTCTGGGCAAACTTCCATTTTCATGTTTTCGAGACAAGAAAAATATCCTAATCTACTTGTCAAATTTAAAATTATTTTTAATTTTTTGTGCTATTAATAAGTCACAGTAACAGATACCAACTCAAAGTGCAACTTAACTGTAAACAGGGCATATTGGCTATTTCCATGTGTGGGGGCGGGGAGTGTGAGCAACCTATGCTTTAATCCACATTCTAAAGTGTGAAGACAGAAATAAGAGAGAAACAACAAGAGTGTTCAGCTTGAGTTCAGATATGATCAGCTTCTGAAAAGATGATCAAAGTCCATGTTAATGTCTTCCAGATATCATTTGAGCATTCACAGTGGGAGAGGAAGAGGAACAGAGTATTTTATATGATATAAAATATAAGCCTGTAAGGGTGGCCATAACTTTATCAAGGTTGGAAAAAAGTTTTCCCTTTCTCCCTTCAAGAGAATACCATGCTTAGTTAGCCTCAGTTTAAACAGGCACACTTACCCTTTCAACATAACATCAGGGCCCCCCTCTCTTACAAAGGTAAGATAATGTGCTCTTAAGTAAGAAGTCAAGCCCTCACTGCCTTTTGAAACTGCCTGATGAGAATTAACGGCCTTTGCCATCCACTTTTAAACAACTTTGGCCGGTTTTCTGTAAGCACCTCGTTTATCTTTGGGCTCTTTCATCTATTATCTGACTGTAAGCGTGTTCATAGCTCATCAGCTGAATTCACTCTGACAGGGAAGTCTCATGACGAGTAGCCATCAGCCTAATGTCAGTTCAGTGAGTATCTCTGGAATTGAGGTGATGGGACAGGGTCACTTTCTGCAACTCCTCACAGCACTGTGGAACCACAAAAATAGAGCCTTAAATCATCCTCCTAGGTCCCCTTTGCTAATATTAGAGCACCCTGCGGCTATGTTCACGCTTAGATCAAAAACACCACCTGGGGCCACCTCTATATCCATACTTACATGTGGTCATAGATGTGAATCATGAAATTTCCATTTGTGCAGATGAAAGTTACCATCCAAATGGTTTTACTGTGACCTCTAAAGAGTCCATGCACAGATATTTTTGACACTAACAATGGGGAAAAAAAAAAAGAAGAAAGAAAGAAAAGACCATCATCCACTATTTTTATAGTTTGGCCACCTGGGTCCCAGAAGTTTGTAATTGTTACTTTTCTTCCTGAAAAACTGGGAATGGGTCTTATGATAAAAACAAAAATACCTGTGCTGAAAACATAAAATTCTTATTTTTAAAACAACCCCAGCTTGGGTTTTGATCATCTGAAAGTACGTGACCCTTGAACCCAAAATGCCTGCTTACAATAACTTATCAGAATTATATTTCAAACCCAGGAAGGCTTTACACATTCATAAATATTTGAGTAACTGAAGTAGAGTTTTGAGAAATCTCATCACAACAGCATTCAACGTTTATGCTTTCTGTGGCAAACAGAAGCCCTTTGATATTAGAATTTTTACTTGCAAGGAGGTGTCTGATGTTCTAAATCCTCCATTACCCAAACAGCATGGCCTATATCTGCCCAGCTGATGAGTGAATCAACTCATTAGGATGTGTTTAGCTCTACTAATCACCTGACAATTATTCAGAATCAAAAAACAACACAACTTTTTCAGTCCCAAAGGTAAAACTACATTATAAATAATGGCCTTCAATTGCTCAACAGTTAGCCAACACCTCTGCTCTAATCCTGAGAAAGTAACTTCATGTAGATGGGCTGAACCAGTATGAACACACCCCAAGTCATACTAATTAATGAATAGTTGCTGTCTAACTTCAAAGTCCCTTTAACAGAGCTATAACCAGGTGCTGTAAGAACTGGAATTAAGCAAATATCGATACAACATATGCTTCCTATATGTAATAGGTTTCCATTTACACCATTGTGTAGGTCACTTGAAAAATAACTGCTCAGATTTCCACAGATAGAAACAACAAAGATAAAGGCTTTCCTTTGTTTAACTGTCACTCCTTTATTCTTGAGACATTGCAAGGCTAATGTACAGAGGGGGTAATTATCTTACAGAGCAGATGATCTGGCAAGACGTATTTGTTGTTAGATGTCTTTCAGGATTAGATTTTCTTCAAGTTATGCTTTGCTTTTATGACTTGCTAAGAGTGAAAAGCAAGAATTTCTGTATAAAAGTATTCATAACAGTAATGATTCTTTGGATATATGCCCAAGATGAATTAAAATCGCTTATTGGAATATTGTGATTGGCAAATTGGGGCTTTGGAGATTGTTATTATTTTAGTCTCTGAAACAAAAGACAAATCAGAGCCTGCAGCATAGTTTAAAAATAAGGAACTCCTACAACCCTCCATTTTCCCATGCCACCCATACTTCCCCCACCCCGCATAAGTATAGAAACTTCTCCAAACTATCAAAAGACCCTAAGTACCCATTTCTATAGGATTTATACAAGCTTCCCCCTCATCATTTTGTTCTTATTTCCCTTGCAGGACCTTCTACCAGTAGCGCTCTTTCACATCTGCATCTGAACCAATTCCAAAACTCTAAACTGACTACCATGTCTTTCTACTTGAGTAATTATGAAAAATAAAATTCACATAAAGCAAATTCATTTATGCATATATCTCCCCCTACTCCCTCTGCTCTTCTCTCCGTCAAAAATACCCATATTATGTCTCCCTCACCTGGCTTCCCAACTCTCAATGGTATTCAATCTCCCAGCCACCCAGATTATGGCTTTGAAATTGTGTTAGACTCCTCCTACTCCTTCATTCTCTGCATCTGTCATTTCACAATGCCTGTTAATGATTCATGGAAATGACTTTCAAATCCAAGCTTCCCCTTCATTCCCACCTCCACCATGGTAGTGGAGTTTCCATCACTACACATATGGGTTACAATAGCTGCCAGGCAATCTCCTTCATGACAAGCTGTCCTGTGCCAAACCTTCCCATGCCTTGGGAAAATGCATGTTAAAAACATATTATCAATATATTTGCTACTTTAATATAAGTCGTCTATGGCTGCAAGCTCCCCACTTCATCAGGTCTAGCATCCTTGTGTACTTGTATAAGCATGAAGATGCTTCTCAGGATGAATCAAACTGTTTCCTACATAAAGTTAATTACATCCGTATAACTTTTACCAATTTGTTCTCCTTCAAGAGGAAAATTTAATTTATTTCCTCTTTCAAATATTTGAAAACAGCTCTCCTGAATCTGCTTAATAGTCTTCCTTTTGCCCAATTTCTTCCACCTTTCTTCAGATGATTTTTTTTCAGATCCCTTATCATCATCCCCATTTATACCCACTGGCCTAACCCCATTTAAAATGTATGACACTCTGGAGTTGAAATTTATAATTTTACTTTTGTCCATTCTCAAATTCCTCTGTTTATCCAAACTAATAGGAAATAGCCCCCTACAGATTTTTGATAGTAGCATGGGGTATATTTGAGAATTTAAGCTAATATAAGAATTTTTTTTAACATTGTACTTCTGTGTTCAGCATGATATATCATTTACATTTAATAAAGATGCAGTGATTGACTAACTTCAATTAGTTATGAATGATCATGCTTGAGTAGTCACATGGGGAAAAACAAATGTAGGCTCTTTGAATATAATGCAACTTAGGTTGAAAATCAAGAGAGCTCACTTTACAAAGGCATTGTATCTTTAACTCTCAGATACTGTCAAAAAGAAAAAAGAAAAAGGAAAAAGGCCTAGCTCCCATCAGACAAAAGCTAAGAGTCTTTAGACATACTGGGCAGGAAACAGTCACTCCACTTTCATTCCACCAACCCTCAAGCCAGTGACCTCCCTTGATCTCTGAGATGACAGTTTGCCAAGTTCCATGAAGATGGCATTCACAAATGACCCCATTAGATTTCTTAAAGACCTTAATTGCCCAATTTCTTTCACCCAGGTTTCTGAGGTTCAAGGACTGCTAAACTTCAGTTACTCTCTTGTATAGGTTCTAGCTATTGTTACCTTAATCCTTTCTGAATCCCTAGGATGCAAAGAATGGAGCAGACTTTGATTCTCCTACTGAATTACAAGATACTTTACATACTTCTGTCAATAGTCATTCTCCTGTGTTTACTGTTCAACGAGGACATTCACTTTCATGTCTAAACATAGAAGGGAAGACACCATTGCAATAAATGTAATCTTACAGATTCAAAAGCTGATCCCTTCAAAAGACCATGTGAAATACCTTAAAAAGAACCTAATCACTTCCTGCTGTCCTAGCGTCACAGTTCAATCTTATCTGGCTTAATGCTATTGGCTCCCCTCCGTACCCATATTGGAAAAGCCATCTGGACTTTTCTTGCAAATCAAATCAACATATATTTTTTGAGTATCTACTCTTTGTATAGCACTATGTTGGAGTAAGTCTTTGGGAAACAAAGTAATTTCATTTAAACTTTGGCTTTTCTTTCATGATTTGGGATGACTTTGAAGGAAAATATATCCCATATATGCAGATCAATGAACCTGAAACTAAAATGAATATATGGGATGGATAGGCAAAGAGAAGGCACCAAAATAAACAAAAAACGGATTAATAAAGTAACAAAAAATAGGAGCTCTGTGTATTTAAAAGTCATGCCAGAATCATAATTCTTTAATTTCCTTGTCTAAAATTCTTTCACAGCCTTATACTGGAACCTCATAAATTAAGTTTCTAAAGTCCCCCATGAAACTTTGTTGTGCCAAGTAGAACATCTGTGGGTACTAATGTGTCTTCTTTTCAGTGGCAAATGAAAGGTTCATGAAGGGCCATGGGGTTATGTTATGCCCTTCCCCCACACCAGGGTGCGTGCACATCTCTCTCAGAGGATGGAGGTTAAACACTCCTCTGCTAAAGGAAAAACAGGATCAGAGGAAGCTTTACTTAGAGGGCAGACCCAGGGGAGAATAATCACCCTATAGTCACACTCAGGGTTTTCAACATTTCTAGAAGATTGTGACACCATTAGATAATAAATATGGAGTTTAATTACTTGAGTGATCTGTGAAATGATCGTCTTGATAGTCAAAACATAGTGATTTTATCGCTTCTCTAATCACAGTTTGAACATCTCCATTCAGGGGATAAAACTTAGGCAAAGAGTCAGAGGTAGCACATGCAAGAATCATTTTCTGTATCTCTGTTTTGCTGTAATGCTTGAAGTCACTGATGCTTTTAAAGGATGTCTATTAATCTGCCTATGAACTAGTAGTTAAAAAGATGTAACTTTCACAATTGATGCTAGGAATAAACAAGATAAGCATAAAGTATGTGGTACAGTGTCTAGTTCATAGTAAAATTTAATAAATGGTAGAGTGGAAAATATAAAAAAAATAATGAATTTTAAAAAACATAGTGATTTAAATGGGGAATAAAAAATAGAAGAAAAATCAGTGGAGTAGACAAAGGGAAATGAAGGGAAGGGAGGCAGGCTGGGAGAGAAAAGATGGTGGAATGAATCTGACTTCACTTTTCTATTTACATATATGAATATACCACGGTGAATCACAAGACAATAATTAAAAAAAAAATTGTAAGTAAATAACAGAAAGATCAATAGAGTAAAGGGAAGGGAAAAGGAGAGAAAAGACAGGAGGGAAAGGGGAAGTACTGGGGACTGAATTAGAACAAATTATATTCCATGCTTTTATAATTATGTAAAAATTAATCCTATTGTTATGTATAAATAAAAAGAAACGATAAAAAAATTAGTGATTAAGAGCTATTATCCTAGATGCATGATTGAAGATTTGAATGGTACGAATATACATTGTATACAAGCAGTGTTTTGTAAAAAGATGCTCTATATGTTTATTATGAATTATAATGCATAGTACTATTATAATAAATAAATAAATAAAAGATTAAAAAAAAGAGCTGGGGCTATAGCTCAGTGGTACTGTGATTGTCTAGCATATACAAGCCCCTAGATTTGATCCCTGGTGCACAGGCATGCATGCGTGCACACTCCCCCCCCACACACACACACACAAATATAGAGATTATAACCATATTCTATCACTTGAAGAGAAATTGGGCTAAAATATATTCAAGAACAAATCAACCGTAAAGTTTTGAGTTTAAAAGATTCATCCCAGAGAGGAGAGGGGTCAAAACAGGTAAAACTAAAACGGTATCTGCTGAGAAATAGACCGTTTACAGTTTCATGATGAATACAGCTCATTTCACATACTATTACTAATGCTTTTCTGCATTTGATTTTTTATTTTAATAAAAATGTCCAAAATAGGTCATAGCAAACTGATAATTTACTTAAGACTTCTACCACTGGGAACCCAGTATCACAGAGGAGTGAGTACAAGAAAAGCTGACCCACAGACTCTAAGGAGAGAGCCAGAAAATCCAAGGTCAAGGGAAAAAATAAAATATATTTAGCAAGGGAAAGAGAGTAAGATGTGGCTCTTTACTCTCCTTAGAGTCTGGGTCTATAATGTGATCTTGGTATCAGTAGAGAAAGATAGCACCCACCTAAGGATATGACAGAGACCACAAAACAGCCTATGGATCCCACGAGGTACTGCACTGAATTACAATCCCAGTGGATTGGCACTTCAGAATTCTGAATGTTTGGAGGTAGACGGCAGAAGCAATGGAACTCAAGTTAGAAGACATTCTACATCTCCAGCAAAGGTGAATAAAAGCGCATCCAGGGGCTGCAAGAAAGCAGTATGGAGATTCCTCAGAAAACCTGGAATGGAACCACCATTTGACCCAGCTATCCCACTCCTCAGTTTATACCCAAAGGACTTAAAATCAGCACACTACAGAGACACAGCCACATCAATGTTTATAGCAGCTCAATTCACAATAGCTAGGCTATGGAACCAACCTACATGCCCTTCAACAGATGAACAGATAAAGAAAATGTGGTACATATACACAATGCTCATATACTCAGCCTTAAATAAGAATTAAGTTATGGCATTTGTAGCTAAATGGATGGAGCTGAAGAATATTATGCTAAATGAAATAAGCCAATCCCCCAAAACCAAAGGCCAAATGTTTTCTCTGATGTGCTAATTCACAATAAGGGGTGGGGGCTAGGGAAGAATAGAGGTGCTTTGGATTAGAGAGAGGGGAGTGAAGGGAGGGGAGGAGGTATGGGAATAGGAAGGATAGTAGAATGAATTGGCCATTATTATCTCATGTGCATATATGATTACATGACCAGTGTGATTCTACATCATGTACAACCAGAAGAATGAAAAGTTATATACCATTTGTGTATGATGTGTCAAAATGCATTCTATTGTCATGTATAACTAATTAGAACAAATTTTTTAAAATATAAAAAAAAATAGTATCCAGTCTGAGAAGCTTGGGGAAGGAAGGCCTGGCCATCTTCATACTTCAGCTAGTAATGTTCTTATTTTTTGTCCTCTGATTTTTAAACTTTGTGACATATTCATTCTAAAAATGTTTGAAAGATATGGCTAGTGAAGAATAAGAAAAATATCCCATTCAATCTAGTCCATATTCCCAGGTTCACTAGATGCCAAAGTAAGAGAATATTCACAAGCCTCATTATCCAGACCCCTCAGAAAATACTGTATGGTCAGCAAGATGTCATCAAGGTTGTTCCCTTTTCTTTTATACATTAAGCCTTCATTTTTCTTTCATTTTTTATTTTACTTTTCAAATTGATAACAATAGTAACAATAAGAATAGCTTATATTTATTGAGAAGTTTCTAAGTTCCAAGCACTATTCAGAGCATTTTCTATATGACTCCCTTAAACTTCAGAGGCACGCACAAAAATATGATAGTATTACTATTTTCCCTGCTTCACATATGAAAAAACTCAGGAAAAGAAAGGTTAAATCACTTATGCAAGAACACTGTTTTGATTTGAATCTGAAATATCCCTCAGAAGTTCATGTATTGAAGTCTTGGTCCCCAACACAGCCTTTGACAGGTGGGGCCTTTGAGAGTGATCGGATCATGAGGGCTCTTACCTTATCATTGAATTAATCCCCTGACAGAGTCATAACTCAATAGGGTATGGAGAGGTAGGGGCTAGTTGGAGTAATTAGGTCATTGGACCCATGCCCGGCCTCTTCCTCTGCACCACCCCCAACTTCCAGTGCCATGAAGTAAGCAGCTTTGCTCCACAGGCCCAGAAACAATGGAACCAAGTGATCACGTACTGAAATGTATTAAACTGTGAATCATAATGAATCTTTCCTCTTTTAAGTTGTTTTTCTCAGGTATTTTATCACAGTGATAGAAAGCTAACACAACAACTCACTCAATAAGTGGTGGAAGATGCATAAAAAGGGTAATTCATTCCAATCTACTTAACAGCTAATGAAGAATTCCAATTAAACACATTCACAGAATGTTAAAAGAATGAATTTATTTTGTTTGGGCTTGGACCATGAAGCAAGACACAAAGGTAACGGTCTGCCAACTTGTCTTAGGGCAAAATTTCTTAACTCTAGCATTATCAACACTGGGGCTGCATCCTTGACCTCTACCTGTTAAATGCCAGCAAGACTTCTCTCTCAGTCACGATCATCAAAAAGGAGAGTTACTGGGGCCTGAATTAGAACAAGATATATTCCATGTATAATTAGGTCAAAATGGATTCAACTATCATGTATAACTAAAAAGAACCAATAAAAATTTTTTTTAAAAAATAATAAAAGAATCCAGACACTGTCAATCTCCTAGTTATAGAGTTGCCAGATTTAGGAAAGTACAGGATGCCGAGTTGAGTTTGAACTTTACATAAGCAATGAATAATTTTTCAATTTTAGTATGTCCCATGCAAAACATGGAACACACTTATACCACAAATTATTTGTTGTTAACCTAAAATACTAATTTAACTATGCATCTTGCATTTTACTTGGCCTTCCTACATGGAGGACAAAATTGACCCTGGGTGAGTACCAGTGTTAGAGTTTTGGTGAGTCAGCAGGAAAGAAGGTCAAAGTCTCTGACCCTTCTCTGTGTTGAGCTCCATCCAGTGCAGTGCTCCAGCCAGGGCATGGATCTCCTGATTCTTCACTCTCCATTCAATTGACCTTATATTTTAAGTTCTTGGGGTTGTTTTCTTGGAATAAGAATGCTGACTCATTCTTCTCCTAAAGTCTTATGTCTGTTTCACCAATACCACCTCTCTGGGGTCAGCCAGACCAACCTCATTTCAGGGAATCTGTGTAAAGTGGCCAACCCCAACCCCTTTGCCATAGCCAGCAATGGGATGCAATGGGCCAGGGATAATCCATAGGTACAGCTTTTTCTCTCCAGTCCCTGGACCTGTGCAGGCCTTCTTGTGAAACTGATTCTGCCACTTGCTTGGACAAATTACTAGACTAATCTGAGCCTCTATGTATCCATAAATAGGACAATAATATATGTTACCATTAAGAGGTAAGAATTACAGGAATTAACATTTGCTACATCTAGCTCATCAAACATACTCAGTAAATATTAGATCTCCCTCCTTTCCTTCCCTTTTCTTCCTGAAATGCAACAAAGATCACTGTGACCTTCAAGAGCAGGCAGAGATTATTTCTGCCAAAACACTTTCCACCCCCTACCCCACTCCTCTTTCCAATTGCTCCCTTACTCTGCCCCTTCTAGTCTAATTTGTGGTGTCATTCCTTTTGACTCTGTGAGGCAGTCTAAATTTCGTAACAATTCAATCAAGTTCAATTAATGGAATTGTAAAGGGCCTGGAAATCAATGCTATATTAAATTATGAATGCAAAAATTAGAGCAAAACAAACCTCATGCCTCAGAGCCAAATTTTATGTTTTTAATGTGTAAGGAAGCCATTTATCCTTGGCCCCAACCCAAGCCCTCCCTCTGAACAGCCAGATCCAGTCACTCCCGACCACTTACATTCATTATGGAAATATAGTTGCCTCCCTCCATGTTGGAACAGCTATTGCTTGCCACCAATGGTGTCCATGGGATTCACTAAATACCAAACTTGGCAAAGCACTATTATAGCCCAGCATGGTATAGTCTTCTTTAATGCCTGGGCAAACATTGCAATTGCAGTTGTCTTAGCCACCATGCACACCTTAATCAGCATACCAACTCTGGAGATCCAGAGGAAATGATCTTATCTTCACTCCATTATTAATGTTCACATTGCTTAAAGAGACTTGCTAAGCTGTTGGGAGTGGGGGCATAATTCCCAGTTCTTTGTCACTGTAAAATTCCTTGAGTGAATCAGCAGGTTATCACACCCAGAATTATTAAGATACATCAGGGTATAAAAATGAATCTCCACTGACTTCTGTCCTGGAAAAAAAGTTTTTAAAAAAATAGTTTATTTTCTAACCCATAACCCCATACCCTTTTCTACAGTTCAGTGTGCTTAGCTAGTTGCAGCAACATCATTGCTATGCATGAATTCATAGGGCAATAGGGCATTTACATTTATAAGGAAGTATTTCTCAACTGTTTTCCTTTCCTTCTTTTTTTCTTTTTCTTTTCTTTCTTTCTTTTCTTTTCTCTTTTTTTTTTTTTTAAATAGCACTGGGGATGGAACTAAGGACCTCACTCTTCATTCAAATGACCTTATATTTTAAGTTCTTGGGTTTTCTCCATTCAAATGACCTTATATTTTAAGTTCTTGGGGTTTTTTTTTTTTGTTTTGTTTTTTTTTTTTTTTGTTTTGTTTTTTGTTGTTGTTGTTGTTCTTAATGCTTGGGTTCCTAGAGTATTGTTTATCCCAGTGAGCCATATTCCCTCATCTTGTCTTCTTTCCTATAACTTTCAAGAACTGTCTTAAAAAACAGAAAACCAACCTTAATAGCATTATGATGATAATCTTCATGACATTATAATGAGTGAGAACTTCTCATTTATTTTTCTACTGAGTGCTGACTAGCCTCATAAACTGCCCAAATTGATAACTATTATTTCCTTTCTAAGTAGAAAAAGGAAGGCGCTGAGAAATCACCCTCCCCCAAATCATTCATCTTATACCAATGATTCTTTGGCTTTTTGAAGGGTAAGTGACCTTTGCTCCCTTCTGAATGATGTCTGTAAAATGATGGAAACATCCAATTGCCTAATTGCTCTTTATAGCTTTTCCAACTTCTATGAGCCTTTTTATGGGTCTCTATCCATCTCTACCCTCGGCCATATGGACTATATTCTGTAGATTTCTTCCTTCCTCCACCATAAGTTCTTTCCCAAGCCTCATGCAAGGGCCTTTCCTACTCTTTTCCTTCCTTTCTCCAGCAAGGCTTTGTTTAGGGCTGTGGTCTTTTCCCCTCACACACACTCCTTTTGGAAGTTCCCAGTCAGATGGCTTTAATTACCACCTGAATGCAGATGACTCCCAAATCTCCAGCCCCAGCCTTGACCTCTCACCCTCTTTTCAGTCCCATATTTCTTTCTGTCTGCAGAATATCTCTACTTGGGTGTCCCACCACCTCCTAAAACTAAACATGTCAGAAGCAGAGCTTATTATCTCTCCACACCCCCCTTCATTTTCTCCCTGTTTCTCCAGGGCTGTCAATAGCACCCCCGCCTCAGTCTCCAATCCCTGGAGTTCCCAGATGGGCCCAGAGCAATGTCTCACCCCCAGGCCTCAGAAAGACAGGTTTTTGTCCCCAAATTCCCACTCAGCTGCAGGCTGTGACAACATTGTGATCTCAATTGATTTTATAACAGGGTTGTTGCTTTTAAAACTCTACTTTCCTATTCATTCAACCATTGACAAATATTCAATATCTCTGCTGCTTTCCATTTCTTAGGACATCCTGACGTCCTGGAGTCCTCTGAATTGACAAGCAAATCACATAGGCACCTCTTTCTGATTCATAACTCTAAATTATAGAATATATGAGACTGCGTATTTATAAACCTTTTTATTTCCTAACATAATTAATAGCTGTAGTTACCAATTAAATAGTAAACTAATTAGTAATTAGCCTGAGAGATTGATGAAATGGAAGTTTTAAGTGATTATTTCTGTTCTTAATTTCTATTCTCTACACCAAAAGTCACCACCACCCTTTCCCTGGGGCTTGGTTACATGTCATCTCTCTAGCCTCCCATCTCTGCCTCACTGGGTAACAATAATTGCACTGCTATGATGGGTACTGTCCTATAATTCACCAGGTGCTCTGTTAAGAAATTTGCTCACATGGTCTCATTTAATCTCCTCAGCTACCCTAGAAATAAGCATACAGATTGTCATGTTTTATATGGCAAATAATAGCTCAAACTGGCTTCACAAATAAGGAGATTCATTAATCATAACTGAAGAATATAGGGTGGTACAGGCTTCAGGTATAGCTCAGTCAGTGTTCTCAATCAATTTTCTGCAGTTTCCTCAGTTCCATTCTCCTTCATGTGTTGGATTTGCCATCGAGATGATTCCTTCACAATCAAAAAATACCACCAGCAACAACAGGCCTATGTACTTCCTCATTCATATTCAAGAGAATTGATATCATCCCATTTTGTTCATTGATATCATGAATAAAAATGGCTCTTCCTACAGAGCCTACTGAGGAGTGAGTCACACATCCCTGACACCATCCTGGGAACAAGTGGCAGGAGTACACTGCTTGGCTGAGGCAAAGCAGGGCCCACTTCTGAAGCCAGAATTGGGGTCCATTTCACCCAAAACATGTTCTATACAATGCAGGAGAGGTGGGACAACTATTGAGAGACAACTATAGTGTCATAATCTCTGTTGTTTACATGAGGAAACCAGTCATCACAAAGCTAGTAAGTGACAAAGCTTGGATGCAAATGTGGGCTCTCTGATTTCAGAGTTTACTCTTAATCACTAGGGCAATAATTCCTTCCTACAAATACCTAGATTCTTTAAAGAAAGTGAGAATTCAAAATATACATCTTTTGTCTTTTTGCAACTTGTCATAGAAAGCCTTCCTTTGTTCCCATTTATTTTTTATACCTAAGATTTGAACCATTTTGAAGTTATTTTACTCCTTTGCTGTCCTGATGATGTTCACAGGTGAAAATGTGTCACTCGCACTCCAAGAAAACATCTTCTATTTTTACAAAAATATGGTTTTTATATTGGAGTAATTATGGTTATTCACAGGAGACTATAAAATCCTTGAGAGCTGACCAATGGCCGAGAAGTGTTCTGGGCCACTGTACCTTTAGCAGGTCATTGGCACATAAAGAATGTCAGCAACAGCATCATTCGGTAGATCTGAATGGTATCTGCCCTATGAAAGGCACTCATTTTTGTTCACTGACAAGTTCCTATCAAAGAGCCACTCAGAACATAAAAACTTCAGAGTACAGGTGAAGGCAGTGTTGAGAAGCTGGAAAAGCTTGCCTTCCATATTACCCATTTCATGTTCTTTTCTCTTTTCAATACTGCTATCCATCTGCCAATGTGCTAGAAAAGAATGGAGACTTTGGAGAGTAGCGGGGTAGATACCAGCTCACCTCTATGAGACTTAGTTTCCACTTGGTAAATGAGGCTACTTGGTAATAAACTCTGAATAAAATAGAGTATTAATTTGGCATATGCTTTGTTTAGTGGATTTGTTGAGGGTATTGAACCAGACACTCCTGCAAAAGTTCTTGGTATATTATAGAGGCTCGGTGTGCACCCAGGCAACTCCCTTTCCTTGTCCTTTATGAGGCCCTGCCCATTTATCTAAATACAAAGCACCAGATCTATAACTAATATGAAAAAGTTGTGTTAGTTTATTAGATATTTTAAACAGTTCTTAATTTCACATGATATTATGTGGTGTCAAAGGAACTCAAAGAATCATTGAATAAGTAAAAAAGATATTTCAGGGAAAGAGAAGGATTCTTATTTCAGTGACTCTGAAACCAATGCAGTTGCTCCTTGAGAGCCACCAGTTACCCATTGCACAGTGCCTAGGTGTCTTAGGATGTTTCTAGTTCTCCTTCTGAGCACATGGTATGCTTCACTGAGGTGATTCCTGGGCAGAGCCTTTAAGAAACAGTGTGTGATGAACACTGCCCTTCCCTTCCTCTTTACTGAGAAATCATTGATGTTCCTGGATAAAAGAGGCTCTGTCAGCTTGTATCTGAGTAAAGGATGACATGGAGCAAAGTGTCTCACCAGCTCAAGAGGGACATGCAGAACAAGGGAGACATCAACCTTTGCAGTAATATGCTACTGACATCTGAAGGATATTTGTTACAGAAGCATCACTTAAACTATCCTGATCATTTCGTGGGGCCAGAAGAAGGGGATAATGTTTTTGTGTGTCTCTTCCAAACATGTTTTTCTGTCTTATTCAAGAGAACAGGTTAGAGACTGTATTGACTCCGGGTAAGAAATACTCCTCTGCCTGGAAACCATCCTACTCAAGTATGTCTCCTTCCCTGGGCACATCCCTCCTCCTACTTTTCCTATTTTCCCAGCTTAAGCATAGTCTTTTTCTCTTAACCTTTAATTCTCCTTCTCTTAGCCATTTTCTAAGGAGGAAAAGCCCCTTACTCCTGTGTTTCTCTACTCCCTATGACATCTACTCTACCATGCCTCTATCATTCCCATGGTTAAAATAACTTCCGAGTCACAAGCCATAGATCTCTAGTGTTAAGACCTTTCTCATCCAGGAAACTGAGAGTTGGAAATACTGGAGTGGAACCCCTCAGTGCCCAAGAGAGGGCTGGAAGAAGGCAGGCAGGGGGTGGGTAAGGTTGTCAACTGAAGAAATAATGGATCTCTGAGGAAGTCATCATTTTAATCAAGGAGAGCCACAGAACAGAATACTGGTCCATTATACAGGAGCCTGTGTGAAATTTCACTCTGCAGGAAATTTATGATTTAGCTTAAAGAACACACATAAACATCTCAACTTTAGGGCCAACTCTGTTCATATATATGTCCTCCAGAATATCTGGAACAGAATGAAAATTCAATAAGTGTTTGATAAAAGGACTTTAATTGATGGTACATAATACCATTAAAAATTGCTGATAGATTTTCTGGAAATAATTAAGAAAACAAAGTATAAAATTCAATTTGACTTTCATATGAATTTCAATATTTTACAAGACCTGCCTACCACCTGTGCCTAATTACAATGTAGCTCAATAATGACTATGAATGTTATTACCTGTGTGTCAGACGAGCTTTGCTGTGTGTGTTTTATTTGATGACAACAGGCTTCAGAGTCACTGATCATGTCAAGCGGTTGTTTATATAGCTTGCTCATCTGCTTCCATCTTAAAAACTTAAAGGCAATATTGTTCACTGACACCACACTCAACAGACTTAATCGTGAGTGAACTTTGGTCATGTGATTGATAACAGAATCTTTAGTAACCACCCATACTTTCCTCTAATTAAAATAGTGGCCCTATAGTTCTGATTCTTCTTGCCCTGCACAGGATATCCAAAAGCAGAGTATCCTTATTTGTAACTGGCTTTGCATTTACTCTCCTTTTACAAGTTACCTGGAAACTCTTATCCCTCCACACTCACACCCTTGGGGAATCTAAGCCACAGTCTCCATCCTCCCTGTTGAAACAACTCTCCTGTTCTCACTTGAATTTAGTTCCATTTTGCCAGATTCCTTGAAAAATATCTTCACTTGAACATCTCTTTATCCAGATTCATTACTTTTCCCAACTTTCCCAGTTGTCCATAGCATCACCATTTCCCCAACATCCAGGATGGAAACCTTATCTACCTACTCCTCTCGCTTTTCTCTCACTGCTTCTAATCATCAAGTCCTGTTGGTTCTTTCCTACCTGAAGTCTATCAAAGGTACCTCATCCCCCATATCCTCACCATCCTGGTGTAACAGAGGCTGCAGTACCACTCCTGAGTGACACCCCATTGTGGGAGGACCTGGATCAGTCAGATTCCAGTAAAGAGACTGAAGTAATATGGAAGAACAGAAATTTTTAAAAATTCAGATATCACAGAGGTGACAATTACATGAAGCAACTACCACCCCTAAGCCTTCTGGAACAAAAAGGAGAGACTAGAATGATTAGGACTTGAAAGAGGGCTTCATGGAGCTGAAACTCAGTCCTTTGAGCAAAGAACTTCTTGGCTACAGCTGGTCTTTCAAGAGCTGAAATGAGAGAAAGTGGATTCTTTGAGTGTGGTAAAACAGATAGTTGGATTCAATAGCTGCTTCTAGAATCCAGTACCACCACCAGGTTTTGTAAAGAAGTGAGGTCAGGTGATGCTCACAGGAACAGAGAGCAAACAGGAAGTTCACAGAAAACAAGAAGTAGCCATCTTTCATTCTCCACTTAGCATTCCCCAATGGTAAAATCTCACATGGAGCCAGTTGGCAAAGCTGATCATTTATGGAGTACTGGCCCCATATCATAGGGTAGGCTTAAAGCTGAAAGACAAGAAATGGCACATAGTGACATAAAGAATAAAGAAGTTCACTTCTTTTCATCAGGACTGTCATCTTCTTCAATTCTTTTGACTCCGATCCAAATGCCAAACCCTAGTACTACTCCTTCCTCAAGTTTCCAATTTCATTACTCAAAACCACAGAGAGTTCTGCTTGAATCCATTGTCTTTGGACTTTGCTACCTGATAACCCTCAACTTCCTGCCACACCACCTTCAGTGGCCTTGGTATTATCTTGGCAATGAAGTAACTGTTGAGGTCCTCCAGCAACTAAAACTCTCAGTAGCTATTTCCAGAGTTATCAATTCATAAAGCTCAGGCTCTACCAAACTGAGAGAATTCTCTCTTTTTCCTTCAGAAGGAACTCCTTCTGAGGAAAAGCAATAAACCCTCCAGCCAAGGTGTGGAAGCAAGCTAAATGAGAAGTCCATGAACATTTAAAAATGAGCATAGTACTTAGTGAGAGCTCAGCTGAGAAACATAAATCATGTCAGCCATGAAGCTGGCCCAACCTTGTCTATCATAGCCACAGACAGGTTAGACCAAGGAAATAAAGAAGGCTTCAGTGGCATTGCTCACAAGAGATCCTCTATGTAGAATTTCCTTGTTTTTGTTTTTGTTTCTTCTATCCTTGAAGTCAAAGCCCAAACTTTCTTTAAGATCAGCTTTCAGACTCACTTTTTTTTTAATATTATGCCATATTTATTTTATCTATTTAGACTGACTTATTCTTGGTACCACGTTTCCCAGGAAAACAAGCCTTTCAGCTTTTGGTAGTATCAACAGGGAAGCAAAGACTGGAAAACTGAGTGTGAAAAATAATGATAATTTAAATCCATTTGCTCCTTACCCAGAACAAATCCCATACCCAGAGATACCAAATTTCACTCATTAGGCTGGCAACATACTTAAAAATTGATAAGACATTAGGATATTTTAAGGAAAAGACAATGGCAGAACAACATTTATGTTATGATTGTGTTTATTCATAATACATACATACAGGACTGTCACACACACACAGAGTACATTTTATGAATGACCTGGACAGACACCAAAATGTTGAAAGGATATTATCTCTGAATCAGGGAGTTTGAAGGAAAGAAAATGAAGGTGTATTTGCCCATCCATTCTATACCTTTCTGTACTGATGTGCATTTCATTATAATGTCAGTGCAGATGTTTGTAAATTTTAGTGGAAAAAAAAATAATCATAGACCCCCAAGTGAAAGTGATAGAATTATGGAGGTCAGAATAGGCAACAGAAAGTCTATTAAAGTATCAGAAATTTGATTAGCTCTTTTCAGAACTATACTAAATTTAACTTGTTTACAAGAAAACAAATTCAGTAGATTGATTTCTACGATGCCCAACTGGTCTTTACCTAATACCCTACATCAAAGCATGTGTTTCTGTGTAGATTCAAAAGGAAACTTGCCATCCTTAAAACTGTTTTTGAGCTTGTCTGCAGCTAAACATCGTCGGAGCCTCTACAGTGAAGTCTGCAGTGCTCATTTTGGCACAGGCAGCTGAGCATTTGAACAGAGCAAAGATCAATGGGAAGCCCGTTATCCTTGGGTTTGGCAAAGTGTTTAAACCTGTTTGGGTTTAAGTATTCAGGATGATGAAATGTTAGCCCGTCTGAGACTCCTTCAGCCTTTTTTCAGGTGCAATTTCGACAGCTGTGTAAAGGATTTATGCAAGTTTGGATGAATTCAAACACAGGTGTAAAAGATAAAAGGCAAGTGGAACAAATGCTCTACCTATGATCATTTTTCCATGTTTGGCCATCTTATTTTTTTGCCTGTTGATTCCAGTGCCCTTTCATGCAACATCTATCTTATGAGTCATCAAAAAACACCACCTTATTTTAATTTATTGCTAATAAAGAATAAAATTTTGAACAAAATTGTGCCTGGTGCTTCTCTCTAAATTCAGCTCTTTTATTCCCCAGTGTTTCGTCCATCTTTCTTCCACCGACTTCAAGTAGATTTCCTCCCCCTCTCTCAATCGCTTTGACCTGTAGATGGATTTAGCAGATCTTACTGCAGTGTCTCCAAATGATACAGCAAAATAGTTTATATGATCATTTCACCATATTCTTTTTTTTTTTTTTTTCTTTTTCATTACACCATATTCTACTGCAAAGGCTTAATATTCTGTGACTACAGTTGAAGGTCTGGGGGTGGCTCAACATGTTTGTTTCTTATCACTATTTCTTATCTATTTGTTTCTTATCACTCTGAACCTACTGTTTGTTGGCTGATTTTAGCCAAAAGATAACCAGGTACTTGAAGTCAGTCTTTTAAGTTTTTATACTACATTAAATGGTTTTTTATTTAAAAGGGTCTTGCCTCAGTTTACCATTGTCATGATATGTTAATAAGTAGATTCACAATGAGATGAACCATTCCTGCTCAAGTTTTTCTAAAATAAGAGACACAACCAGTTTTACCACTACAGTAGGCACAAGTGGCCCAGCAGGAGGTAGAGCCATGTAAGACAGATGAATAGGAGGACACAAAAGAACAGGGTCATAGCAGAAGGGGCCCAAGAACAGGAAGAGCAGTAGCTTCCCAAATGTGTCCCTAAGCTCAAATGTGGTGTTCAACAGCCTCAAAGTCTTCTAGAAATTGCTGGCAGTACTTTGGGATCCTGAATAAAAACAAATAGTGAAACACAGAAGAGAAACTCAAGTGTGCACCCATGTTTTGGAAATAGAAGCTCTAGACAGGAGTCAGGATCCTGGATCCAGTTATCAGCTATGTAATTCCAGAAAATTCCTAACTCCTGCACTTCATCCCCTTATGTGAAGTTGAATAATGAGTTCTGTCCCATTTATTTCTGAAGCAATTATATGGATCAAATAACTATTTTGAAACTGTAGTGGAAATGTGTTGCACTATAGAAGTTAAGCCATTAGTGTTATTAATTTATAGACAAGAAATGCATAATTTTATTTGCTTATAAAACTGTTTCAGATGTTATTGTTAAAAATAATTTTTAATTACTTGTAAAGAGTTTGGGATATTAAAGTATAAATTATTGCTTCTAAATTTACTTCTTTAATTAATTTGCATTAAATGGTCTAATTTTTGTTTCAAATTAGATTCTTAGCTGCAAAACTTTGTGACATTCCACTTCTATTCGTTTCTAGCAGTTTGTGAAAGAAGGAAAAACTTGAATGTGAGAAGCCACCAACGTTATAGTATAATGATTATTTTCTGATGTTTTGAAAGTTCTCTATTTCAGGATAAAAAAAAAAAATCTCCCATTCTCCCCCAAATACTCTCAATATCTAATTTCTGAACCCAGCTCTCCAATTGTTCTAAATTTCTGAGCTACTGATAAAAGCACTTTTCAAAAATTTTTCTGCTTTCTTGTACAGATTTCTGAAAACGAATATTTACAATAATTGAATCATGGTTTGTATTCTTACTAGAAACACACTTGAAAAGGACCTCACTCCCTGTGCCCCCCCCACCCACCCCCACCCCCAGATAGGGAAACTGAAATATAAAGAGACTGTGCAAATAACCCAGCAAGATGTTGAAAGATGCAGGACCAAATAGGTCTCAGTCTTTCCCAGAGCACCCGCCAGTTCTCAGGATTGGATGGTTTGAAACATAAGCCACTTTCCTTCATACTCCAGAAGATGATGGAGGAACCTAAATTAAGAAAGAAACAATTGAACACCACATTGTTGGAATTTCCTAGAATCCCAGCCTGCATCCCATACCTACTGAAAGCTACATTTATTTATTTATTTATTTATTTATTTTTTTACAACAAAGTCATTTTCTAACACTAAGTATCACACTGCTCTCACCTTGGCCCCTGACCAGGTGAAAGCTTTCCACTCATTCAAACTAAATCACCATTATACTCTACCAGGTCACCCATTTCAGTTCTCTGTACTTGCAATTGTTTCTTGGTATGTTCCTATCTTCCACCAACAAAATATAAGCTCCATGAGAACAGAGACCCCATTTGGGTTGCTCATTTCCCAGGACCCCAAAACAGTTCCTGATACAGAGAATGCATTCAATAAAATGTGCTGAATGAACGAACGAATGTGCTTCTTGGTCAGTAACTGAATCAAACATAGGTACAAGCAATTATCGCTTGCATTTATTGTGTAGAATTTTTATTCCAGCAGATTTTCAGCCTCATGTATTTAACGAACAGTAAGATTCTTCATATTTCTTTTATTACCCAGGCTGATAGTATACAAAATATTTCACTTTTCTTTCTTCTATATTTGTAAGAGAAAATACACTTTTGTTCTTCGGGCGATAAAAGTTATTTTTGTCCTTTAATTGACAATTGTATCAATTTTTCCAATTTCTAAAAAACAAGAATTTGTGTGGCACTCAAAAGAAGTTTTTTTTCCCCTCTTCCTCCCAGCCTTAATGTGTTCAGATCCTCTGTTGTCTGTTTGCCCAGAAGTCCTTTCTCAAAATGTTCTTTAAAAGCTTTCAAGAGCACACTAGTGCTTTTCAGTGTCGAAGTCTATTTTTAAAAGAGTGGGGGGCAGGGAGAAGAAACTTAAAGTGAGAAGATTGAAACCTCTTATTTGTCTTGTCCACTTGGTGTTGTTAAAACAATGTTTTTTTTTTTTTTTAACAATGGGTTTTTTTAAAAAAATATATTATTTGTTATGGGATAGACATGCTAAATTGCCCTTACACTAAATATTCTTCACAAGGAGTTAAGAGTTTTTTGCAACACTAACCTCATCTAGTTAATCCAGGTCATTAAAAATCTATGCAGAGCAGAGATCACTGAAAAAACTAGCTAAATGCTGCTCTTCAGATAAATTAATATACAGCACTGGGATGCTGATTGCTGATTCTAGAAGATAGTAAAACCTGAGACAACTAAGTGGAGAAGGAGGGGATGAAGTTCCACTGGCACCTTTTCTTTTGAAGTGGCCCCAAACCCTAAAGCCTGCATTTCATTTGGGAAAATCTTTTGCTAAAACCACTTCCCATGTGCAACCCATCTGGAAGACTATAATCTAGTCTTGCCTGCAGCAAACCAACAATAATGATGCTTGCCTTTCATCTCAGATCCCTGAGCAATAGACAAACATTAATTAATGCCCCCAACACACCTGTGAGGTAGGGAAGTATTATTATCCCTGGCTCACAGATGAGGAAATCCAGACACCAAGAGGTTAAATGATTTGCCTTAGGCTACAGAGTGAGCTAACAACAACTGCCGAACTTTCCACTAACCCTCAGTCTTCTGTATGGACTCCAGCTCTGAGAAACTCTCAGATCAGCCCCCTGAGTACAGACATTCCTAGATGAGGGAGGCTGTGGTCAATTTACTGATCTCTCATAATTTGGATCCCACTCCAGAATGTAAATAAACTTGGTGCCCAAATGTCTTAAAAATGTAGAAACAGTAACAGAATCTGGATTATTTATATCTTCCAATGCCCTTCTCAAAGTATCCTTTAATCAACACAACAGATGGAAAGTAATTAACTAGCTTCACCAAACTTCAGGCAGCATTTATTGAGCACCTACTATGTGCCTGGCACTGAAACTTTCAGTATTGTTTTCCCTCTCCTTTCCAGAGAACCAAGTGTGACTTCAATAAAATAGCTCTTGCAATTCTTGGGGTGAGTGGAAATTAGAAGCTAGTCTAATCAAGGATGGCTTCTCTTTTGCCTAAAGGTTGGCAAGAGGAGTATAAAAATTGCCAGGAGAATCCTAAATGTAAACAATTGTATGATCATTATACACAACAGCAGCCTGCCTGCCCAGAGTCACAGAATCTTGCAGCCCACCCAGCTTTCAAAAAGCTTGTCAAGAGTTCCACTGATACATACAGTCCCAGTTCTGTTGATAATAGATAACTAATTCCTCATTAATTGAGTTTTTATTGCAGGTTTTACATGAATTAATCCCATCTAGTATTTGTAACTACTCTCAAAGAAGGTGTTAATATTTTTCTCTTATTTTACAAATGAGTAGACAAGGCTCTGCATGTTTAAGAACTTGCTAGAAAGTGACAGGGCAGCATTTAACATTGCTCTGACTGTGAAATCCATGCTCTGGCCCTATTTCACTAGGTCTTTCCTGAGGATAGTTGATGGGTCTTTTTTTTTTTTTTTTTTTTTTTTTTCCTGGTTGTATACAAAGTATATTCACACCATTCAAGTCTTCATACCTGCACTTAGGGTAATGATGTCCATCTCATTCCACCATCTTTTTTACCCAGTTCCCCCTCCCTTTTCCTCCCTCTCCATTGTCTTTTTCTCTTTGTTTTGTTATCTCTTTAATCTCTTGGCACCTTTTACAAAGGCTTTAGATGAGCAGGCAGATATCCCTAGCTCAAGAAGGAGCTCCCTTGCCAGCTGTTCCTATAGAAATCTGTGTTCCTCCCTGGTCCACTAGGCAGTCCGCAGCACAGCCCCACAACAAACCTTTGCTGACCAACCCCTCCCTCCCTCCTGAAGACCATTTTTTAATTCTTTACATTAAAAACTCTTATTTGAAGTAAAATGTCTAGAAGCTTTGTGACCATTTCTGTTCCCTGGACCTGTTATCTATCTGGTTTAAGCCCATGATTTCAAGTTGACCTCAGGCTTTTAAATGCGCTGGTTAGTTCCTTTCTCCATCCATTCATATAGCCTTTATGTTATAAATATCAAATCAATCTAGTCAAACTGACAAATTGACAAACAATGCAAAGGACTTGTTTGCTGATTACATGAAAAGAGCAGCAGGAATGTGGGCTTCAGGTATGATTTGATCAGGACCCTGACTCTGTTTCTCTCAGATTTATTCTCTTTTGTGTATCAGATTGTTTCTCAGACCGACCCTATCATGTTGAAAGATGGCCATCAGTGGCAATTCAGGTTACAGCTTCCTGTGCATATTCAGGACATCATGAAGAGGTGTAGTGGGAAAAAAAGGAGGAACAAGAAAAAGAGATGGGTGGAATGGGAGCCCTGTCAATATCATTCAGTGAAAATGATGAGCTTTGTGAGACTACCTCTGAACCAATCTTAACATTAGGGAATTAACAAGTACCCTGAATGACTGAGCCTGGGTTACCTGAGCCAATCACTGTGCAAGGGTAGTGGGGTTATCTGAATGGTTTCTTATCAACCCACTCCATACTATGTAGTTGCAACACAAAAGTGTAAGGGTAGTTCTCCAAATGAAAATCTGGGGAATATTAGGAAGAAGGAAATCCAAGAATGTCCTTTACAATCCACCCCTTTGGCTACCCAACACCATGCACACTCAACCTCCCCACACATGTACTTTCAAAATTGCCCACATACATGTACAATGAACACACTTCAATGGGGCACGACAGAATGTCTCTTGTAGTCACTATATCTAGCTCTAAGTCTACAGCTATGCTTGATGTTGCAACTCTTCTGACCAATCTTGCATTGTCCCTCATGGCCAAGGGCCTTACACGTGACTAAGTAGTGAAGTAAACTCCATCAATATAATTCATACACAATGGAGAGGGAGACCAAGACAAACGCAATTCTTTTTAAATCCCATTTGGAAAAGAGCAACTGTGTACAATGACCTCATCTCATAACATATGTCATATCCTGATAAACAAGAATGTCATATGTATGAGATATCACATGTGCATTATATATTAGCTACATAATATTACAAATGCATGTTTCAGTGCTTTGGCAGTGGAGTGAGTTTCTTGATCAAAAAATCAGCAGATTTGTCTTCTTTTGCAAGTAGAAAATAGCTAACTTAAGTGTCTAGAAAGATCAGGGTACCAGATTTCCCTACCATTGACCAATCAGGGTCCACTTCTGGAGCTGAAATAAAATCAACCATGCTCAAACTTCAAGATTGCTACACAATGCAGAATTCATTAGGAGTGTTCCCTTGAAGGAAAATCAACATTCTGGGAAGATATAGGAAGACAAAGAATGGATGCTAGTAGAAATAGCTAGTCATCTAGCCTAATATTTATTCTGCTCTTTTTTTTTTTTTTTTAATAATGTAACCCCAGAGTTTACTTGGCAAAAATTCACCTGGATGAAAGACTTCACTGTTCAGCCTCTGTTATAGCCAAGCACAGACATGCACCTAAATTCTGGCTAGTGGGATATAAGCAAAACTGTATGTGACAGACTTCAAGAAATTTTCTTTAAAGACAGCTAGCAGGTACCCATTGCCTCTTCTCCATTTCTACCATCTTGCTGTCTGAAACATAATGATGTAATGGCTAGCACCCTAGCCACCATCTTGGACTATGAGGACAAGGCCAGTTCTTTGGAATAGTAGTATAGTGAGCTAGAAAGAAACTGGCTCCCTAGCTTCATGAAGCCACTAAAGGATCTATGAATTGCTTATCTCCATACTTTATTTACAGGAGAGGTAAATAAATGTTTTCTAACTCTGTATGCATGAATTAAGAATATGTGTATAGCATCTTTATGAATAAATAAATAAATAATTAAATAAACAAAATTTTAAAAAAAGAATGTGTGTAAATGGGAAGTTTAATGCTGTTTAACAAAAAGAATGACAATGTGCACGCTTAATTTGAAACAGTATATTATAATAGCCACATTGTTTATAGAATGTATGCTGTGTCATAGGAACAATACTAATCACATTAAATTATATTATCACACTTAAATCACATGGTGAACCTAGACACAGGAGGGATCATCACCCACATACTATAGGTATATAAACCAGAGCATAGAAAAGTTAAATTTCCAAATATCATGCAGCTAATAAGTGAGGAAGTCAGAATTTGACCTTAAGTCTGGATGACACCCGAACTCTCTAAGACTACAAAAAGAACAGAAATTTTCTGAGTGGTCATACCTTACCGCAGTAACAAAGACAGCCTGACTGAGCTGCTCAGTAAATCCTTGAATCGAATGGGAATTAATAGGCATAAGAAAAAAAATAGACACAAGTGAAAAGACTCAATCAGAATTCCATTTCTTGGCCTTTGGAAAATAGAATCTCTTACACATTTCCTCTGTTTCCTGTCAAACAATAAACTATTTATTAAATAAATAAATATAATCCAGAGACTCAGGGAGACCCCTCCACTGAATAATTCAAAAGCCAGAAAATCCACTTGTTCAGAAAATTACAGCACCCAGCATAATGCTCTGTGTGTATGTGTGTGTGTATGTGTATGTGTGTAAAGACACAGAGAGACAAACACCAGAGAGAGAGAGAAAGAGAGAGAGAAAGTGTGGTCTCTTAATGAAAACCTTTGACTTTTTTGGAATTGTAGCATTCTTTACTAAGTCTGAAAACAGTCTTGAAGGCAAATTCCCTGACACACATACCAAAGCCAAAACACCCAGCTTCACCTCACCAAGTGTTGCAAATCTGATTGTAGTGCAAAGTCAGAAAATAAGCAAGGTCCACCTTGCTAATAGCAGCCCTGATTCCGAGGGATACCGAAAGGATAGTTAAGCCACCATCACAGGGTATTTATTTTAACCATTTACAGGTTTACACTTGAATGCAAAGAGACTGGAATAAATAGCCATGCGCACACAATGCCACCTGCAGCAGAGGCTGGTAATCCTGATGAATACCTAAGGTACTGGAAAGAGGCATTTTTATCCACCAGAAACAAGGGAGTTACCCTAAAAAAAACAGTGGAACCATTGAGATAAAGCACAAAAAGAAAAGTGAATTTTATTGGGGTGGAGAAGGAACAAAATCTACCACACATAAAATATCCTAGTGTGAGACATATAAAGTAAATGTATTTGCCATATTCTTATTGTGGGGAAATTCCTTCCATTCCCACTGTGTTTCTAAGGGGCAGCTTCAGTTATCTATTACTGGCTTTACCAACCCCTTTATCATTTAGGGTATTCAGTTTCTTTGCTTAAAATGTTCAAATCAAGAAAGACTGTGGATGAGTTACTTGAATATGAGCCAAATTCCCACAATTAAAGCTACCCTATTCAATTTGGTAGCCATAGGCCATATGTAGCTACCTAAGTTTAAATTAAAGACAATTAAAACTTAAAATTCAATTCCTGAGTCACAAAAGTAACATTGCAAGGCTCAATAGCCAAGTGTAACTACTGACTTCCACAGAATAACAGACATAAACCTGTTCATCTCCACAGAGTTTTGTTGAACAGTGCTGCTTTCTAGCCTAGAACATGGGAGCAAGAGATCCCACTGTTAAGAGATTAAAGTCAGGTACTACAGATATTAACTGCAAAAAAGAAAAAAAAATTAATTGTTGAATAAATGTAAATCTGAGTTTAGAGTGATTTTTCAAATGATCTTTACGACCTTGGAGGTCACCTGAGTCCTGTGATTTACAGAAGGTCACTCTACTCCCCACCCTTCTCCATAGTAGACAAAATTCTTTATTGCCACAATTCTTTATTGTCTTATGAAGAAGAAATGCCATCCACTACAGATTTGTCTCAGTTAAGTCTTTACAAAATCTAAACACTGCTGGAATGTTAAGAATATCCATTCATTCTTAATTTATTATCAATTAGTCAAGTCCAATTTTAGATCTCCAAAGATAGAAGAATTGACTTTATTGGAGTTTTGTTGGGGATGGGATAAACAAAGAGGATGTAACTTTACAACCTATGGATTGGGAAGACAGGAGAGGAAAAGTAATTTGGAGGGTTTCATGGAGTGGCTGAAGGTAGCTAAAGAGCAGAATTAGACCAGTGGAAACATGAGTAGAAGCAAAGAAAAGGTCTGGGCAGGGGGAGGAAGGGCAAAAGAGGTTATAGGCACAAAAATTCAAGTGAAAGCTGATACGGTAGCAAAGACAAATTTTTATCATCTTGGAATTTTCCTAAGGATGACCATGCATATTATAATACTAAATATGTTTTTTAGCAAAATATCTAAGGATATAACCATTTCTTTCTATTAAGAAATTAAAAGGCATATAGGAGGCTAAAATGCAATGTTCATTTAAGCTGACAGCATTGTTTTGCACTCAACAAATGCAAAAGAAATTGTATTAACTGAGCTAAAACGCCTTGCTCTTACTGTTTTGGGACTGAATTAACTCATTTGCTTTTAATTTTAATTCAAGGGTCAAGTTTTTAGAGATTCTACCTACTAACCATAATAACAAAAAATGATGGCATTTACCAAGGTCCTTTCAGGAAGGCACTATCCTAAGCTCTTTACCTCTGCTATTTCATTTCACCTGCATGACATCGTTTTAGGGTAGATGTTGTTCTATCACTTTTACAGAGAAGGAAACTGAGGCTCAGACAGTTTATAGGATTTGCCTGAGGGAACACAGCTAGTAGTAGCAGAGCCCAGCTCCAGCCCTGATAAACAGAGCTCCGAATTCTGTGCTCTTAATGCCTGCCTGACACTGCCTCCTACTTGATGTTCAGCAGAAATATAAACCATTCACATTAAGATCCAAGAGGTCTGATCGAGCCGCATCCTTAGGACGCCTTTCTCACCTTAGTCCTCCTCATGTACCTGCCATCACTTTTAATTGCTTCGCTTGCCCATTGTGGACGTGTCTTTTTCCCTGCTTCCTTGCCTTCCCCTCCCCACTACCACCCTCACCACCAACTCCAGACAGCAGCCAAGGGGTTATCTGTCAATGGTGTCACCTAGTGGCGGAAAGAGGAACTGTTTATTGGACTTTCCTCTACTACACCTGATCCATCCCCGCTCTTCAAGGGCTTTTTTGGCAGGGTCTCTCTTCATCCTTCTAAGTCACCACGCATGAGTGATTCAGTTCTGCTTTAATCTTTTCCACTCAAGCTCCCTTTCTTCTCCCCTTCTCTCTTGGAAGGAAGAGCCTCACTCACCCCTCATCATTTATTTCACTAATCAAAAAGTTGACCAACCACAAGAGAATAGTGGGCTCTAAAATCAGGCAGACCTCGAATTCCAGAGCCATCACTTTAATTGTGGGATTTTGATAAATTGAATAACCTCTCTAAATCTCAGTTTTCGAAATTGTACAGTGGAGATAAATAACCTATTCACAGAGCTTTTAAAACAATGAGATTTATTTTAAAATAACCTTAGGAAAGCATTAATACCTGTATGTATATAATAGGTATTTAATGAATATCACTCACCCCAACACCATCATGAATGTAAAAACAAAAAAAATCATGTAACTGTATTAATAAAAAGCAAAGCCATATTTTTTAGGTTCAATTGGGTCTGCTGAAGAACTAGTATCTGTAATAACTAGAGTCTTTTAAATACGTTCCCATCAAAATCTCTGTAAGTAGCCAGGTGTGGTGGCATGTGTCTCTAATCCCAGTACTTGGGAGGTGCAGGCAGGAGAATCACAAGTTTGAGGCCAGCCTCAGCAAATTAGCA
Organism: Tamias sibiricus; assembly: GCA_025594165.1. Classification (NCBI taxonomy): domain Eukaryota; kingdom Metazoa; phylum Chordata; class Mammalia; order Rodentia; family Sciuridae; genus Tamias; species Tamias sibiricus. The sequence continues at coordinate 55,253,641 of CM046659.1, forward strand.
AGGCCCTAAGCAAATTAGTGAGACCCTGTCTCAAAAAAATAAATAAATAAATAAAAGGGCTGGGGATGTAGCTCAGTGGTAAAACACCCCTGGGTTCAATCCCCAGTACAAAAATAAAAAAATAAATCTCCATAAGTATCCATCTATTTCTGGTTCTTCTTGTTACAAATAAAATATATGGTATTTTTTTCATGGTGGAAAAATCAAATATTATGAACAAGCCTGGGTATGTAATTATCATTTACAAACATTACTTGCCTTGATCCTAGAATTGAAAAATGGTTCAGCCAATTTGGAAAACAGTTTGGAAATTTTTTTTTAAAATTTTGTATGTATACATATATTTTAGTTGTCGATGGAGCAATATTTTATTTATTTATTTATTTATATATGGTGCTGAGAATCTAACCCAGTGTCTCACATAAGCCAGGCAAGTGCTCTACCACTGGGCCTCAACCCCAGCCCTGAAAATTTCTCAAAATGTTATATATACACCTAACATATGAACTAGCAACACCTGTCCAGGAACACAACAAATGAAAACATAAGTTCAAATAAAAATCTGAATGTGAACAGTTATAGTGACTTTAGTCATCATTGCCAAAACTGAAAACAACTTATATGTCATTTACTGATAAGTGAATAAACAAACTAATGGGACTCAGAGCTCACCCCCACAAAATATGACTGTGGAAGCCAGAATGTGTATCCCAGAATATATCTTCTTGGTATATTAATTATTTTGAGCCGATTATTTTGAGAAACTGAAGACACAGGAGTAGCTCCAGAAAAGTGGCTCTATTATAAAAGAAATATATATATATATATATATATATATATATATATATATCTTTAAGGGAACTCTCCAATTGTAAGGGTGTCTCCTCTTGGTACCAAGAAGGAAAAGATGACTACAGCACTCAGGACTCCCTCAAAAGAGAAGGCACAAATCTAAATCTGTATAACAAGCCTTGCCCTTGTAGTACAATGCTTTTTCTGGCTCTTTCTCTCTGTATTGAAAACTAGCCTTTATTATGCCACAGGAATATAGAAAGAAGAAATGAAAGCAGAATCATGTGGTGATTACATGAATCTGACATGACTTTCCTATGTACATATATGCAATACACCACAGAGAAACTCAACATTACATACATCCACAAGACTGGGATCCTAATTAGAATAAGTTATATTCCATGCTTGCATAAATACATCAAAATTGATTCTACTGTCATATATAAAAAGAACAAATAACAATTAAGAAAAGAAAAACGTACACGTTCGCATCCTTCATACACAATTCCAAAATCAAAAAAAGTGTCTGAAAAAACAAATGTCTATGTGCTGACTCATTCAAAGCAACTTGAATGGATTTTGTGGCTGAAATTTACCTGACCCACTGTGAGACACTCATCTTTATTTGCCTCTCTGGATGTGACTGTTCACATGATTCCTTACAGAAAAATTAGTGTGTTTGATAATTGGGCTGTTGTATACTCTGCTGGAGGTGCTATAGGATGTGTTTAGTGTTAATTTATAAATCTGGCATTCTGAATTTTGAAACAGAAAATTCTGAATATTGGAACAAACAAGCTCAGTATTTATTTCTTACTACTAATGAGGTATTATTCTAAATTCCTTACAAATTTTATCTTATTGAAGCTGCATGACCTCTTTTGGAGATAGACATTGCTATGATCTTCATGTTATAGATGAGGAAACTGAGGATTAGATTCTTTGCTTCAGAGGATAAAAGTATTTTAAGCCTAAATTTTAAATGCTTTTTTGAGATCTACTCTAGAGGTCCCACATTTATTAATTTTCTTCCATGTATACTTAAGTTATGTGTTAATAAATCCCTGTCTTTTTCTCATTTATCTGTCTTTTGTTACAGGGATTCCTAGTTAAAAGATATGAAGGGTAATGGGGAAATTATTCTTCCTCCTTCACAAAAACACGATGCATTGAGCTCTAAAGGAGGAGAAATAATTTTCTCTCTGCCTTGCATATAACGGTGGCCACTCCTTTACAAGTTGTCCTTTTCAGTTACTTCCCTTCAGTTTGCCTGGCATTCTAAATTTTAAAGCAAAGCCACACCTAAATCATTAAGATTTTAACTGCTAAGTAACATTTTTAGATTTATACAACCCAGAACATCTACTGACCTTCAGCTTATATGAGCCTGTGTAAGATGAAGCTTACCTTGGAGAAATGCAACGTGTTTGTCTAAAGGATTACAGAAACTAGCAGCAGAATGTCAGACTTGATTGACATTGCCAAAGCAAAAAAAGAGACCACCGTCCCTGGATGACAAAGATCCTGCTCAGCACATAGCCTTCCAGACCACTGTCCCCCTGCACCTCCTTTTCCTTCCTATAAAAGCTCTTTCCTGTACCTGAGCTCCCCAGAATGGTCTTCTTTTGAAGAAGATAGCTTCCCTCATTCCATCTGCCTAGGGTGCCAGTACCAGAATAAACCTCATTTCTTTCCTACCAACTCTTGTCTCCCAAGTACTGACTTTTGAGCAGTGAGCACACAGACAGGTATGGTAACATCCATAGTTGCTAGTTGGATGAACCCCTGTAATAAAAATCAAGTTAACAAGAAAAAATAGAGATTCGATAACTTATATATACCTCACATGTACAGAGTGCTCCTCGACTTGTAATGGGGTTACATCCCAATAAACCCATTGTATATTGAAAACGTCCTAAATCTAAAGTGCATCTAATGCATCTAAATTACCAAACATCATTGCTCCACAACACAGTACACTGTAGAGCACTAGTTGTTTGCTGTCATGATTGTGTAACAGACAGGGGGCTGCAGCTTGCTGCCACAGCCCCAAATCCTGAAAGAAGGTCATATTTTTATCACTAGCCTGAGAAAAGATCAAAATCAAGTATGGTTTCTACTAAATGTTCATCACTTTTGCACCATTGTAAAGTCGAAAAGTCACAAGTCAAACCATTATAAGCCAGGAACCATCCATACATGGGATGTACTGAGAGAAAAATCATTAAATCTCAAAGAAATGGCTCCGAATTTATACATCCATACCAAATTCAACTGTAACAAAGACAGAAGAGTGTTGGAAGTGGGAGGTAGTAATGTGTAGATGGATAAGTAGCAGACAGACATCAGCCGTGGGAACATGGGGAGAAGGGCCTCCTGTGCGGACCCCCACATGCTTTCTTTTAAAAAGCAGTTTGACTGAGACCACTCTGGTTTTGCCTGGCTCAAGTTAATCGGATACGCCATATTCCTCAGCAGATTGTTACCTCTAGGACAAATGCAGAACCAAAGACTCCTCCCTGCCCATTAGAATAGAACAAGTTATCCCAAGGGGAGCATTTTTGTGACCTTTATACAGATCAGATTCTAGGACTTGAGGAGACAGGATAATTAGGAGCAAAGCCCCCAACCCTAAAATCTATAAGAACAAGTTCCAATTAGAATTGGTTAATTCAGGCTTAGGTGATCTAGAGTTGCATGTCATTATAATAGTAAAATCTTCCTTCCATGGGGTAATGCCATACACACCTGGGACTTGGAAGTCTGATGCAATCCTGCTGTCAGTCAAAAGTCGAAAGGTGGACCCAAGCGGAACTTTAAGAAAACTTCCCTAGGACCCTCAGTAAAACTGGAAGGCAGGAGGGCACACCATCCCTCTCCTCTCTGAGAGGACCATTTGTCCTAACCATTCTAATAAACTCATGCCTGCTGCTATGTGCAACTCACTTGAAATTCTTCAGAGAAGATTGCAAGAACTGGTACTCACAGATCTCCACAGTTGTTTTGGCTCTGCAGGCAGATCTTGCTCAGTAACATAAGTGACCAGGAAAAGCATGGTAAAAGATGGTAAGGTTTGTTATATAGATTTAGGTCAGTGCCTTTTCATTCATGAGTCTCTAGTGATTAAAGCCATCTTTCTCTTTCTGATACAGAAATGGGACATTCTTACAAATGAAGATTTCCTTTGTAAGTATAAATTTTCCTTACTAAACAGTAGCTTCTGCTATGTTTTTGGAGCTTCTATTATGTCTTCAATTTCTCCAGATAATGAACTCAAAATAATGTTTGTGCCAAAGAAGTATATTTTGGGGTAGTATATTCCAGGACCCTACATAAGCAATGGAATATTACTGTTAAACCAAAACTCTTGAGATTAATGGATTTCAAAAATGGGAGGATTTATTGAGCCAATACAGATGCTAGCCAGTAAGAAAGGACCATGTACTAGAATAAGTTCCTGCTCCTACCAGCTGCAGGGCTCAATAGCAATTAGGAAATGCCCACCAGACCAGAACTAAGAGCCTTTCTAAAAATAAAACCGTAGAGGAAGACATGACCTATTTATATTGAACCTACATTGGCGATAGCCAAGAGAGGCAGGATAATGCCAAGCAGAGAAAGCTTTAGGATAGGAAGGCAGTCCATAAGAAGCAATTGTTGGGGGGGGGGGGGTTCATCAAAGATGGCAGAATAGAGGAGGTCACATTCCTAGCTGTTCCACGGCATGAAACCAAGAAATCAGGCAACTTCTCCCCAAGGTGGGTGAAAAAAAAAAAAAAAAAGTGTGTGTGTGGGGGGGGGGGACATTACTGGAATTTAAAACTGGACATTCAAAGCAGATTGGGGACACAGGAGGCATCCCCAATGGCCAGACCTGAAGCACCATTCAGAATGGTCCCTCCATGAACATAGTAGAGGGATAAGGGAATTAAAGGAACCTGTATTTTGGGGAGGCATGTCTTGGTACGGAGTGTTTAGAGACCAAGGACATTGCCCAACACACCTGAAAGATGTGCTGCATGATATCCGTGTGTAGAGGGAAAAAGTCGCCTTTTCTCCAGGCAGCGTGTGGAGGACAAAGGAAGAAACGCTTTTGCAGTTGCAGCGTAGGGGTCAGCAACTGAGGAAACCCATTCCTGGCAAGCCCAAGTTTGGCCCGAAAAAAATGACCAGGAGAAAATCAAATATGGAGAGAGGTTTACACAGGGGCACCTGCTCTTGGAAACTCACCCGGCTCTACCCTTCCCTCTCCAATCCGACTACTTGCAGGACTGGCTGGGAGATATGCCTCTGACCAGAAACTCAGAAGGGTGGGGGTGGGAGAGATTGTTTTGAGACTGAACCCAAGACCAGGAAAGGTAGAGTCTGCAGGTGATGTAGGGGTCTAAGATTGGCTCGAGTGGAAACCAAAAGAGATCCCTGGGGTTAAGTCTTCCACCATGGACCAGCAAGTACTGGGTGCTGGAGGTGTGCTGATTTAAAATCTCCAGACCAATTAGTATTCAACAAAGAGCCTGGAGTCCCCTAAGTATAAACCCTGCCTCCAGGAATTCTTCCTATGGGATTACATCCCTCACTCCAGCAATCCAGGGAGTGGAACGTCACACTCCAGAAGACCCCACCTAAAACTGCTGAGAAGAGAAGCTGAGAATATTTTGAACTTCAACAGAAAGAATTCTTTAACTTTTCAATAAGATTTTTTCCTTTTTAAATTCTTTATCTGTTTAATTGTGATCTTGATGGTGCATAGACATTAATACATTTTCATATTTGATTTTTTTGTTATTTCTAGCATTTTTGAAGCCAGTTATTTTTCATGGATTAGTTTTTTTGTGAACTAGGATGTTTGATTAGTATATTTTAGTTTTGCATTCATTTTATTTTTAATTTTTAAAATTTTTACTTTGTATATATTTTTTGCCTACCTTTTTCTTGATTCTCTCTTTTCTTCCACCAACAGCCAATCTCTACTGTTCTCTCTTTCACTCTTCCTTTAATCTTTTACTTTCTGTCTTCTCTCCTCCTCCCTCATAATCATCACATCTGATATCAATTCCGTTCTATCCCTGTCCACAATTTGAAATGAAAACCCACTTGGAAACTTGCTGTTTTTATTATAAGCAATAACTTATCATATCATTTCTGTTTATTGTGATAATAAATATTATAGATGTCATAGTAGGAACTATTTGGTTTAATACTGTATATTGTTTGCATTGGTTGTTATTATTTGTCTCCTCATAAACATTGAGGCACTGGAAACCTTCAGGGACAGTATAAGTCCACAGGGTAGAAACTCTACTGCCTCAGATCTGTACTATTAGATGGGTAGACACACAAACAACATGAAAAAGTAAGGGGAAAAAATCACCCCGAGCAAACCAAGACACTCCAATACCACAATCCATCAACACCATAGTGGAAGAAATGTGAGAGAAGGGGTTTAGAATGTACATAGTTAAACTGATCTGAAAAGTAAAGGATGGTATAAGGAATGAAATCAAAGAGAAAATACAGGAAGTGAAAGATCAACAAAGAGGCAGTGATTCTGGGGAAAAACAACAACAACAACAAAACAAACAAAAAAAAAACATAAATTCTCAAAATGAAGGAAACAATAAACCAAATTAAAAATTCAGTAGAAAGTATCACCAACAGACTAGACCACCTGGAATATAGAACCAATGAAGACAAAATATGTAATCATGAAAATAGAGTGACCAAAGAGAGAAGATGTTAAGAAACCAAGAACAGAACTTCCAAGAATTATGGGATAACTTGAAAAGAACAAATTTAAGATTTATTGGGATAGATGAAGGCATGGAGATAAAAATCAAGGAATACACAATCTTTTCAATGAAATAATATCAGGAAATTTCCCAAACCTAAAGAATGAAATGGAAAATCAAATACAAGAGGCTTACAGGACCCCAAGTTTACAAACAGGCCCACATCAAGACATGTTATAATGAAAATGCTTAGCATACAGAATAAGGATGGAATTTTAAAGGCTGTAAGAGAATAATATCAGATTATATATGGGGAGACCAATTCAGATCTCAGCTTATTTCTCAACCCAGACCCTCAAAGATAGCAGTTCTTGGAATAACATATATCAAGCTCTAAAAGAAAGTGGATGTGAACCAAGAATCCTATATCCAGAAAAATTAAGCTTTAGATTTGAAAATGAAATAAAAACATTCCATGATAAACAAAAGTTAAAAGAATTCACAACTAGAAAGCGTGCACTACAGGATATTTTCAACAAAATATTCCATGAAGATAAAATGGAAAAAGAAAAGTGAAAACCAGCAAAGGGCAGAACTACACTAAAGGAATAGTCAATCAAAGGAGAAATTAATTCAAATTAAAAACTAGATATAGACTAAAATGACTGGGAATACAAATCATATCTCAATAATAACCTCGAACATTAATGGCCTAAACTCATCAATCAAAAGACATAGACTGGCAGATTGGATCAATAAACAAGACCCAACAATATGCTATCTCCAAAAGACTCACCTCATAGGCAAAGACATCCACAGATTGAAGATGAAATGGTAGGAAAAAACATATCACTCACATGGATCATGAAAACAAGCAGGGGTTTCAATCCTCATATCATATAAAGTAGACTTCAAGCCAAAGTTAATCGGAAGGGACAAAGAAGGACATTTCATACTGCTTAAGGGAATTAAACATCAACAAGACATAACGATCATAAAAAATTTATGCCCCAATGGAGCATCTACTTACATCAAACAAACCCTTTCAATTTCAAAAATCAAATAGATCACAACACAATAATACTGGGTGACTTTTACACAACTCTATCACTACTGGATAGATCCAAAACAATCAATAATCTAGACTTAATAGACATATGTAGAATATTTTATACATCAATGAACAAATACACTTTATTCTCAGCAGCACATGGATCCTTCTCTAAAATAGACCATATCTTATGCCACAAAGCAACTCTTAGCAAATAAAAAAAAATTAGAGATAATGTTCTGCATTCCATCAGATTACAATGAAATGAAATTAGAAATCAAAGATAGAATAAAAAGTAGAAACTACTCTAACACCTGAAGACTAAATAATATGTTATTGAATTATGAATGTATAACAGAAGAAATCAAGGATGAAATAAAAAAATATTTGGAGGTAAATGAGATTAGTGATAAAACAAATCAAAATCTCTAGGACAACATGTAGGCAATGCTAAGAGGAAAGTTCATTGTATTGAGCTCATTCATTAAAATAATAGAAAGTCAATAAATAAATGCCCTAACATTACATCTCAAAGCCCTAGAAAAAGAAGAAAAAAATCAACACCAAAAGCAGTAGAAGACAGAAAATAATTAAAATCAGAGCTAAAATCAATGAAATTGAAACAAAAGAAACAATTCAAAAAATTGACAAAACAAAAAGTTGGTTCTTTGAAAAAATAAGTAAAATTGATAAACACTTAGCTAAGCCAATGAATAAAAAGAGAGAGAAGACTCAAATTACTAAAATTTGTGATGAAAAGGAAATATCACAATGGACACTATTGAAATGCAGAAGATAATCAGAAAATATTTTGAAAAATTATAATCCAATAAAACAAAGTCTTGAAGACATCAACAAGTTTCCGGAGACATATGACCCACACCAACTGAATCAGCAGGACATGCACAATTTAAACAGATCAATTTCAAGCAATGAAATAGAAGATGCCATCAAAAGGCTACCAGCCAAGAAAAGCCCAGAAACAGATAGATTCTCACCAGAGTTCTACAAGACCTTCAAAGAGGAATTAACACTAACACTTCTCAAATTATTCCATAAAATAGAAAAGGAGGGAACCCTTCCAAACTCATTCTATGAAGTTAGTATTACTCTGATACCAAAACCAAACAAAGACACATCAAGGAAAGAAAACTTCAGACCAATATCCCTGATGAACATAGATGCAAAAATTCTCAATAAAATTCTGTCAAATTGCATACAAAAACATATTTAAAAGATATTGCTCCATGATCAAGTGGGGTTCATCCCAGGGATGCAAGTTTGGGTCAACAAATGGAAATCAATAAATGTAATTCATCACATCAATAGACTTGAAGACAAGAATCATATGATCATCTCAAAAGATGCAGAAAAAGCATTTGGCAAAATACAGTACCCCTTCATGTTCAAAACACTAAAAAAACTAGGGATAGTAGGAACATACCTTAACATTGTAAAAGCTACCTATGCTAAACCCAAGGCCAACATCATTCTAAATGGAGGAAAATTAAAAGCATTCCCTCTAAGAACTGGAACAAGACAAGGATGTTATCTTTCACAACTTTTATCAACATTGTCCTTGAAATTCTAGCCATAGCAATTAGACAAAAGAAAGAAATTAAAGGGGTACAATGGATAAAACGAATACAAGGGATAAATAGTAAAAGAAGAACTCAAATTATCACTATTTAAAAAACAATTTAAAAACGACCTAAGTGAGCAGATACAGGCAAAAATTGATCTCTCCAACAAAGAGATAAGAGAACAAATACAGGTAGCAAAAGATTACTTCAAGAAAGAGATAGAGTTTGAGGAAAATACCAAACAGAAATCCTTGAAATGAAAGAAACAATAAGACACTTAAAAAATTCAATATATAACATCACCAACAGATTGGATTGGAAGATAGGACCTCAGACAATGAGGACAAAATATATAATCTTGAAAATAAAGTTGACCTCACAGTGAAGATGGTAAGAAACCATGAACAGAATATCCAAGATTTATGAGATACCATCAAAAGACCAAATTTAAGAGTTATTGGAATACAGGAAGGTGCAGAGATTCAAACCAAAGGAATGCACAATCTCTTCAATGAAATAATATCAGAAAATTTCCCAAACAGGAAGAATGAATTTGAAAGTCAAATACAAGAGGCCTATAGGATGCCAAATGTACAAAATTACAACAGATCCATACCAAGGCACATTGTAATAAAAATGCCTAGCATACAAAATAAAGATAGAATTTTAAAGCCTGCAAGAGAGAAAAGTCAGATTACCTATAAGGGAAAACCAATTCGCATATCAGCAGATTTTTCAACCTAGAACCTCAAAGCCAGGAGAGCCTGGAACAACATATACCAGGCTCTAAAAGATAAGAGATGCCAACCAAGAATCTTATATCCAGCAAAATTAAGCTTTAGATTTGATGATGAAATAAAAACCTTCCATGGTAAACAAAAGCTATAAGAATTTACAACAAGAAAACCTGCACTACAGAACATTCTCGGCAAAATTTTCCACAAGGAGGAAATGAAAAATAATAATGAAAATCTGCAAAGGAAAGAACTAAAATAAAGGGGAAAAAAAACAACCAAAGGAGAAACCAAGTCAAGCTAAATACCAAAAATAATAAAAATAATAAAAATGACTGGTAATACAAATCATGTCTCAATAATAACCCTGAATGTTAATGGCCTAAACTCACCAATTAAAATACATAGGCTAATAGATTGGATTTAAAAAACAGATGCAACAATATGTTGCCTTCAAGAGACACATCTCATAGGAAAAGACGCCCACAGACTGAAGGTGAAAAGATGGGATAAAATATACCATTCACATGATCTATGTAAGCAAGAAGGGGTCTCCATCCTCATATCAAATGAAGTAGACTTCAAGCCAAAGTTAATCAAAAGAGATAAAGATGGACATTTCATTCTGCTTAAGGGAATCATAGATCAACAAGATATAACTGTTGTAAATACATATGCCCCAAATAATGGAGCATCTACATTCATCAATCAAACTCTTCTCAAGTTCAAGAATCAAATAGACCACAACACAATAATTCTAGGTGACTTTAACACACCTCTTTCACCACTGGTAGATCTTCCAAACAAAAGCTAAACAAAGAAACTATAGAGCTCAATAATACAATCAATAACTTAGACTTAATCGACATATATAGAGTATATCATCCATCAATGATCCAATACACTTTCTTCTCAGCAGCACATGGACCCTTCTCTAAAATAGACCATATATTATGCCATAAAGCAACTCTAAGCAAATATAAAAATGTAGGGATACTACCCTGCATTCTATCAGATCATAATGGAATGAAATTAGAAATCAATGATAAAAAAAAAAAAGAAAGAAAAGCTACTCCAACACTTGGAGCTTAAATAATATGCTACTGAATGATCAATGTGTTGCAGAAGACATCAAGAAGAAGATTAAGAAATTCTTAGAGGTAAATGAGAACAATGATAGAACATATTGAAATTTCTGGGACACTATGAAGGCAGTACTAAGAGGAAAGTTCATTGCATGGAGCTCATTCCCTCAAAAAAGAAAAGGTCAACAAATAAATGAACTAACTTTACATCTCAAAGCCCTAGAAAAAGAAGAACAAATTAACCCCAAAAGAAGTAGAAGGCAGGAAATAATTAAAATCAGAGCTGTAATTAATGAAATTGAAACAAAAAAAATTGAAAAACTTGACAGAACAAAAAGTTGGTTCTTTGAAAAAATAAATAAAATTGATAAACCATTAACTATGCTAATGAAGAAAAGGAGAGAGAAAACACAAATTACCAACATCTATGATGAAAAAAGAAATACCACAATGGACACTACAGAAATACAGAAGATAATTAGAAATTATTTTGAAATTTTGTACTCCAATAAAATGGAAAATAACAAAGGCATCAACAAATTTCTAGAGACATATGATATGCCCAAACTAAATCAGGATGACATACACAATTTAAATAGGTCAATTTCAAGCAACGAAATAGAGAATGCCATAAAAAAAAAAAAAAAAAAAAAAAACCTACCAACCAAGAAAAGCCCGGGACTGGATTGATACACAGCAGAGTTCTACAAGACCTTTAAGGAAGAACTAACACCAATACTTCTCAAACTATTTCATGAAGTAGAAAAAGAGGGCGGCTCCAAAGTGGGCAGGCAGCGCAGGGATGCTAGTAGTAAACAACTAGAAAAAGAAATTTTTTAAAACTTCGTTTACATTAGCATAAAAATAAAATGCTTAGAAAATTTTAACAAAAACATACAAGACTTCTATACTGAAAGCTTATAAAACATTGCAATGATAAAGTTCAGCATGAGAACTATTGTTAATAATATTGTATTGTAAACTGAAAAACTGTTAAAAGAATATATTTGAGGTGCTATTACCACCTAGAAATGGTAATTAGGGAAGGCAATAGGTAGATTAATTTAATAGACTATGATTATCCTTTTTATATGTTGTTTTATTCTGTTTCATCTACTTTTATGCATTTTAATTTGCTTAAACATAGTAATGATTTCATTATGTATATGCATATCAAAACAGCATGCTGCCTACCTAAAATCTATGTGATTTATTTTACTCATGAATGAAAATTCTGAAACACTAAAATAAATATATAATATTCATGGAATAAAAAAATAAAAATAAAAAATGAAAGCTTTCTTTTATTGAAAAGAAAAAGAAAAAGAGGGAACACTCCCAGACTCATTCTATAAGGCCAATATCACCCTGATTCCAAAACCAGACAGAGACAAATCAAAGAAAGAAAACTTCAGACCAATATCTCTAATGAATATAGATGCAATAATTCTCAATAAAATTCTGGCAAATTGAATACAAAAACATATTTAAAAAATCAATAAATGGGATTCAAACTAAAAAGCTTCTTCACAGAAAAGAAAATAATTAATAATGTGAAGAGAGAGTTATAGAATGGGAGAAAATCTTTACCACATGCACCTCAGTCAGAGCATTAATCTCCAGGATATATAAAGAACTCAAAAAACTAAGCACCAAAAAAACAAATAACCCAATCAATAAATGGGCAAAGGAACTGAATAGACACTTCACAGAAGAAGAAATACAATTGATCAACAAATATATGAAAAAATGTTCAACATCTCAATTAGAGAAATGCAAATCAAAACTACACTGAGATCCAATCTTCAAGAATACAAACAACAATAAATGTTGGCAAGAATGTGGGGGAAAAGTACACTCATACATTGCTGGTGGGACTGCAAATTGGTGCAAACACAATGGAAAGCCGTATGGAGATTCCCAAGAAAACTTGCAATAGAACTTCCATTTGACCCAGTCGTCCCACTTCTAGGTCTATACCCAAAGAACTTAAAATCAACATACTACAGTGATGCAGCTACAACAATGTTTATAGCAGCTCAATTTACAATAGCTAAACTATGGAATCATACTAGATACCCTTCAACAAATGAATGAATAAAGAAACTGTAGTGTATATACACAATGGTATATTACTCAGCCTTAATTAAGAATGAAATTATGGCATTTGCCAGTAAATGCATGGAATTGGAAAATATTATGCTAAGCAAAATAAGCCAATTCTAAAGAACCAAAGGCTGAATGTTTTCTCTGGTATATGGATGCTAATTTACAATAAGTTGTGGGTAGGGGAAGAATAGAGGTAATTTGGACTAGACAGAGGGGAATGAAGGGAGGGGCGGTGGTATAGGGGTAGAAATGATAGTAAAATGAATCAGACACTATTACCCTATGTGCATACATGACTGGTGTTAACTACATCATGTACAACCAGAAGAATGAGAAGTTATACTCCATTTATATAAAATGCATCCTACTGTCATGCATAACTAATTAGAACAAATTTTAAAAATTTAAAACATAGATACAATTGTTGCTTCTGGGTTGGGTGGGGGTTAACAGTCCAGAAAGTTTATACATAAACCAGGCATGATCATGGTGAGATTCAAGTCAAAGTTCCAACATATATTTAGAAGTGTGAAATTGTCTTTTTGTCAGTTTTGTCCACAGCTTTTAATTGATTAACATCTTTTATCTCTTCCCTTTTCCATCATCTGGCCCTTGTAATTAAATTTGAACATCACAGAATGTTTTCCTCATCACTACTCAGCAATAAAAAGAACAAACTACTGACCCATATACAACACAGGTGAATCCCAAATGCAGTGTTCTGCGTCAAAGAGACTGTATTAGTCAGGGTTCTCTAGAGAAATAGAACCAACTACACACACACACACACACACACACACACACACACACACGTGCAGACTGGAGAGCTGGAGGAACAAGCACTGAGCAGTTCAAGAGGCTAAAACCTCAGAACAAGAGGGATCAATGATGCTGTCCTAGTCCAGGACCAAAGGCTTCTGGAAACTATCTAGAGAATCACTGGCAGAGTCCACTTTGAAAGAGTGAAGGAGCTGGAGTTTGGTGTCCTCAGATAATGACAACAGCAATCAAGAACCCATTCAAGAAGAATTGAGCTTCTTCTGTGGCTGCTTCCTTGTTTTTCCAACATTTATTCCATCCAAGCCTCTAACCTCTTGGACAATGCTGCCCACATTTAGGGAGGGTCTCCACTTCAGTTCTATCCCACATGCCAATCATTTCTAGACATACCCTCATTGACACACCCAGAAGTCTCTTAATCTTAAGCATCTCTTAATCCAATCAAATTGACAATTCATATTAACCATTATAGAAATCAGGCGCTCAACAGTACATACTCTGTGATTCCATTTAGATGACATTATGGAAAAGGTGAAATTACAGGAACAGAAAACAGATCAATAGTTGCCAGGAGCTATGGATCAAGGGCATGAAAGAACATTTGAAGTTGACAGAAACTTTCTATAGCTTGATTGTTGTTGCTACATAACTATATACACTTTTCAATATTTTTAACTGTCAATTTTACTGTATATAAAGTATAACAATAAAAGTATAAAAAGAGAAGTGAAGGTATTCAATTTTGAGCTTCCTACCAGTGAAATAAAACTCTATTATACTTCATATGTACAAAATAAAGTATTGTAGTTACTAAATTATATGCAAACCTATTTTTGATATGTTGTTAAATAAAGGGCAGGTCATAACGCACCAACAGTATATTATGAGTTGCAAGGAGAAAGAATGAATAGAAAAAGAGAACATACCCAAAAGATTTCTAGATTATTCAATTTGATTTCATATAATTATTTGTAGTCATCTCTTTTGATCCTTTGTATTTCTGTGGTATCAGTTGTAATGTTCTTTTTTTCATTTACAATTTTATTTGGATCTTATCTCCTTTTTTTTTAGTCTAGCCAAAGACTTGTGAGGTTTATTTTTAAACCAACTCTTAGTTTCATTGATCTTTTTTATTCTTTTTATGGTCTCTATTTTATTTATTTCAGATCTGATCTTTGTTATTTCCATTCTTCTGCTAATTCTGGGCTTAATTTATTCTTTGTCAAGCTCCTTGAGGTATAAAGTTAGGTTCTTTATTCTTTTCTATTAATGTAGGCACCTGTGGTCACAAAATTCGCTTAGAACTGCTTCTGCACATCCCCTAAGTTTTAGCATGTCACTTTTTCATTTTTGTCCATGTTTGTTTTGTTTCTTTTTTGACCCATTGGTTCTTTACAAACGTGTTGTTCAATTCCACATATTTGTGAATTTTCCAGTTTTCCTCCAATTATTGCTTTCTTGTTTCATACAAGAAAATTTTTCATAGAAGAAAAGTTCTTTTATCATCAAATACTTTATGTAATTCAAATTTCTTAAATTTCTTGACTTGCTTTGTGACCCAACATATGATCTGTACTGGAGAACATTCCATATACACCTGGAAAGAATATGTTCTCTTGATGTCAGATAGAATATTCTGTTTATGTCTATTTTGTAGAATAGGTCTATTTAGCTTATTTTGTCTAAAATGTAGTTTAAATACAGTGTTTCCTTATTAGTTTTCTACCTGGACAACCTATTCATTATTAAAAGCGGAGATGTTGAGGTCCCCTACTGTCATTGCATTGCTATTTTCCCTTTCAGATCCATCAATATTTGCTTTATATAATTAGGTTCTCTGACATTGGATGCATAAGTATTTATAAATATTATCTTCTAGAATTGACTTCTGTATTCATAATGGAATGACCTTCTCTTGTGACAATTTTCTTTTTATTTTTATTCTAATTTATTATACATGCTTGCAGAGTGCAATTCATTTCATATTACATATAAAGAGCACAATTTTTCAAGTTGCTGGTTTTACATAAAGTATTTTCACAATTGTGTCTTCATACATGTACTTAGGGTAATGATGTCTAACTCATTCTACCATTATTTCTATCCCCTTGCCCTCTCTCCTCCCTCCCCCCCTTTGTTCTATTTAAAGTTCCTTCATTCCTCTCATCCCCCCTCCCTTGTCTTTATAAGTCAGTATCTTCATAACAAAGAGATCATTGGACCTTTGGTTTTTTGGAATCAGCTAACTTCACTTAGCATTATTTTCTCCAACTCCATCCATTTGCCTGCAAATGCCATGATTTTATTCTCTTTTAGTGCTGAGTAGTGTTTCATTGTGTATATATACCAAAGTTTTCCTATCCATTCATCTGCTGATAGGCATCAGGGTTGGTTCCACAATCTAGCTATTATGAATTGTGCTGCTATAAACATTGATGTGGCTGTGTCCCTGTAGCAAGATGTTTTTAAGTGTTTTGGGTATAGGCCAAGGAGTGTGATAGCTGGGTCAAATGGCAGTTCCATTCCAAGTTTTCCTAAGAATCTCCATACTACTTTCCAGATTGGCTTTACTAATTTGCAGTCCCACCAGCAATGTATGAGTGTGCCTTTTCCCCCACATCCTCGCCAGCATTTATTGTTGTTTGTATTTTTGATAGCTGCCATTCTGACTGGAGTAAGATGAAATCTTATTAGAGTTGTTTTGATTTGCATTTCTCTAATTGCTACAGATATTGAACATTTTTTCATATATTTGTTGATTGTATATCATCTTCTGAGAAGTGTCTGCTTAATTCCTTGGCCCATTTATTAATTGGGTTAGTTGGGGGGGGGGTTGTTGTTGTTGTTTGTTTGTTTGTATTTGGTATTAAAGTTTTTGAGAGCTTTCTATATCCTTGAGGTTAGTGTTCTATCTGATATGCTTGTGGTAAAGATTTGCTCCCATTCTGTAGGTTCTCTATTCACCTCACTAATTGTTTCTTTTGCTGAGAAGAAGCTTTTTAGTTTGAATCCATCCCATTTATTAATTCTTGGTTTTAATTCTTGTGCCTTAACATCATAAAGGACATCTATGTTAAGCCCCAGGCCAACATCATCCTCAATGGAGTAAAATTGAAAGCATTCCCTCTAAAAACTGGAACAAGACAGGGATGCCCTCTTTCACCACTTCTATTTAACATAGTTCTTGAAGCCCTCGTCAGAGCAATTAGACAGATGAAAGAAATTAAAGGGATATGGATAGGAAAAGAAGAACTCAAATTATCACTATTTGCAGACAATATGATTCTATATATAGAAGATCCAAAACATTCCACCATAAAACTTCTAGAACTAATAAATAAATTCAGCAAAGTATCTGGATATAAAATCAACACACATAAATCAAAGGCATTTCTGTACATCAGCGACAAAGCCTCAGAAAGAGAAACTAGGAAATCCATCCCATTTACTATAGCCTCAAAAAACAATAAAATACTTCGGAATTAACTTAACAAAGGAAGTGAAAAACCTCTACAATGAAAACTACAGCACACTAAAGAAAGAAATTAAAGAAGATCTTAGAAGATGGAAAGATCTACCTTGTTCGTGGATAGGTAGAATTAATATTGTCAAAATAACCATTCTCCCAAAAGCACTATACAGTTTCAATGCAACCCCAATCAAAATCCCAATGTCATTCCTCATAGAAACAGAAAAACCAATCATAAAATTCATCTGTAAAAATAAGAGACCCAGAATATCCAAAGCAATTCTTAGCAAGAAGAGTGAAGCTGGCGGCATTACTATTCAGACGTTAAATTGTATTACAAGGCAATAGTAACTACAACAGCATGGTATTGGCACAAAAATAGACCGGATGACCAATGGTACAGAATAGAAGACAGAGACTAACCCACACATCTACAGTTATCTTATATTAGACAAAGGTGCCAAAAACGTTCATTGGAGAAAAGACAGCCTCTTCAACAAATGGTGTTGGGAAAACTGGAAATCCTCCTGTAATAAAATGAAATTAAATCTCTATCTCTCACCATGCACAAAATTCAACTCAGAGTGGATCAAGGACCTAGGAATTAAGCCAGAGACCTTGCACCTAATAGAAGAAAAAGTAGGCCCAAATCTCCATCATGTTGGATTAGGCCCCAACTTCTTGTGACAATTTTCATTTTGAGACAGCGTTTTGCTAAGTTTCTGAAACTGGTTTTAAACTCTGAGGCTCATGTGATCCTCCTACTTCAGCCTCCTAAGTAACTGAGACCACAGGCACATACCACTTTGCTGGTTCCTCTGATAATTTTTCACTTAAAAGTCTAATTTTACATAAAATAAATATAGCTGCCCCTGTTCTTTTTTGGATTCCATTTGCATGAAATATCCATTTCCATTCCTTCATTTTCTGTTTGTATGTCCTTGTAGACAGCATATAAGTGAAACTTGCTTTTTTAGTTCATTGACCCCCTCTCTGTATTTTGATTAAAGGATTTAGTACATTTGTACTTAAATTAATTATTAGTAGGTAAGGATTTATACTGCCATTTTGTTCATGCTTTATGACTGTCTGGCAGTTCTTTCCTCCTCTCTTGCTGTCTTCCTTTATGTTTTGATGATTTTCTAGAGTGGTATGCTTTGATTACTTTATCTTGTATATACCTAGTATAGGTTTATGCTTTGTAGGTACCCTGTGGTTGATATAAACTATCTGTAATGTAAGTGTAATGATAAGTGTAAATGATAAGTGTAATGTTTAATTTTAATGTGATACAAACTTAAGTCAGTTGTATAAAAAGTATAGTTTATAAAAATTATACTTCTGCTTCCCACCTCAACATTTCATGTTTCAATTTCACAACATACTATTGCTTTATTAAAAAGACAGAGAGAGAGAAAATAAAACAAGAGAAATTAGATTCTTCATCCTGAACTTTTACATCACATTAGGAACAGTAAATTCAAGCCCTCCTGGTTCCCAGCTAGCGGTCCTGTGGTGTGCCATGAGAAGAGGAAGACGCTGCATGGCAGATGGAGAAACAGGTTGTATCACAGAAATCTAATAGCACCCTCTACTTTTTTTTTTTTTTTAGAGATAAAGTTTTCATTTATTAGAATAGTTCTACAAACACATGTTTACAACAAAATAAACCACTGTTCATTAAGAAACAGTAATGCAGATTTAAGAATACTTATGGTCAATCTCAGTAGCAAAAGCAGAGCTATCCTCATTGATCTAATTATTGCTGTCTTGATTATGTTTTGTTTTATACATTTATCTTATTTATTTTTTATTTTTTTTTAATTTTTTTTTAATATTATTTTTATAATTTTTAATATGTACAACTCATAGTGCATATATTTAGTATCTTTTTACATACAACTGTTTGTATACAAAGTATATTCGTACAATTCAGGTCTTCAATCATGCATTAAGGAAAATGATATCCGTCTCATTCAACCACCTTTTTTTTTCTCCCCCTCCCTCCCCTCTTGCTCCCTCCCTTACCCTCCCTTCCCTTGACCATTCTAGTGTTCCTCTAATCCTCCTATGTACCCCCATCCAACAATACTTTGAAATAGCCTCCTTATATAAGAGAGAACATTTGGTACTTGGATTTTTGAGACTGACTAACTTCACTTAGCATTATGTCTTCCAACTTCATCCATTTACCTGCAAATGCCATTAATTTGTTTTCTTTTATTGCTGAGTAAAATTCCATTGTGCGTATATACCACATTTTCTTAATCCACTCATTTATTAATCTGAGGGACATCTAGGTTGGTTCCACAACCTAGCTATTGTGAATTGTGCAGATACAAACATTGAGATAGCTGTGTCACTGTAATATGCTGTTTTTAGGTCCTTTGGGAATAGACCCAGGAGTGGGATGGCTGGGTCATAGGATGGTTCCATTCCCAGTTTTCCAAGAAATTTCCATACTGCTTTCCATAACGGTTGCACCATTTTGCAGTCCCACCAGCAATGTATGAGTGTGCCTTTTTCCTCACATCCTCTCTAACATTTATTGTTGCTTGTGTTCTTGATGGCTGCCATTCTGACTGGAGTGGAGTGAAATCTTAGAGTAGTTTTGATTTGCATTTCTCTAATTGCCAGCGATGTTGAACATTTTTTCATGTATTTGTTGATTAATCGTGTATCTTCTTCTGAGAGGTGTCTTCTCAATTCCTTAGCCCATTTATTGATTGGGTTATTTGTTTTTTTAGTGTAAATTTTTTTGAGTTCTTTATATATTCTAGAGATTAGTGCTCTATCTGATGTGCATGTATTAAATATTTGTTCCCAATTAGTTGGCTCTCTATTCACCTCACTGATTGTTTCTTTTGCTGAGAAGAAGCTTTTTAGTTTAAATCTATCCCATTCATTAATTCTTGGTAGTAATTCTTGCGCTACAGGATTTTTATTAAGAAACTTGGGGCCTAATCCAACATGTTGGAAATTGGAGCTTACTTTTTCTTCTATTAGGTGTATTGTCTCTGGTCTAATTCCTAGGTCTTTGATCCACTTTGAATTGAGTTTTGTGCATGGTGAGAGATAAAGGTTTAATTTCATTTTGTTGCATATGGATTTCCAGTTTTCCCAGCACCATTTGTTGAAGAGGCTATCCTTTCTCCATTGTACATTTTTGGCACCTTTGTCTAATATAAGATAGCTGTAATTATATGTATTAGTCTCTGTATCCTCAATTCTGTACCATTGGTCCACCAGTCTATTTTGGTGCCAATACCATGCTGTTTTTGTTACTATTGCTCTATAGTATAATTTAAAGTCTGGTATGGTGATGCCCCCTGCTTCACTTTTCTTGCTCAGGATTGCTTTGGCTATTCTGGGTCTCTTATTTTTCCAGATGAATTTCATGACTGCTATTTCTATTTCTTTGAAGAATGACATTGGGATTTTGATTGGAATTGCATTAAATCTGTATAATGCTTTTGGTAGTATGGACATTTTGACAATATTAATTCTACCTATCCAAGAGCAAGGTAGGTCTTTCCATCTTCTGAGTTCATCTATAATTTCTTTCTTTAGTGTTCTATAATTTTCGTTATAGAGGTCTTTCACCTCTTTCGTTAGGTTGATTCCCAGGTATTTTATTTTTTTTTTTGATGCTATTGCAAATGGGGTATTTTTCATCATTTCCCTTTCAGAGTCTTTGTCGCTGATGTACACAAATGTCTTTGACTTATGTGTATTGATTTTGTATCCTGCAACTTTGCCAAATTCGTTTACTAGTTGTAAAAGATTTCTGGTAGAGTTTTTTGGGTCTTCTAGGTAGATTATCATGTCATCAGCAAATAGTGCTAATTTGAGCTCTTCTTTTCCTATCTGATCCCTTTAATTTCTTTTTTCTGTCTAATTGCTCTGGCCAGAGTTTCCAGTACTATGTTAAATAGCAGTGGTGAAAGGGGGCATCCCTGTCTTGTTCCAGTTTTTAGAGGGAATGCTTTCAATTTTTCTCCATTTAAGATAATGTTAGCTCGGGGCCTTGCATAAATAGCTTTTATAATGTTAAGATATGTTCCTGATATTCCTAGTTTTTCCAGTGTTTTGAACATAAAGGGGTGTTGTATTTTGTCAAATGCTTTTTCTGCGTCAATTGAGATGATCATATGATTTTTGTCTTTAAGTCTATTGATGTGATGTATTATGTTTATTGATTTCCGAATGTTGAACCAGCCTTGCATCCCTGGGATAAACCCCACTTGATCGTGGTGCACTATCTTTTTGATATGTTTTTGTATCCGATTTGCCAGGATTTTGTTGAGGATTTTTGCATCTATGTTCATTAAAGATATGGGCCTGAAGTTTTCTTTTTTGGATGTCTCTTTGCCTGGCTTTGGAATTAATGTAATATTGGCCTCATAGAAAGAGTCTGGAAGAGCTCCCTCTTTTTCTATTTCTTGAAATAGTTTGAAGAGCATTGGTATTAGTTCTTCTTTGAAAGTCTTATAGAACTCGGCTGTAAACCCATCAGGTCCTGGACTTTTCCTTGTTGGTAGCTTTTTGATGACATCTTCTATTTCTTCACTTGTAATTGATCTGTTTAAATTGTGTATAGCCTCCACATCCAGTTTAGGCAAATCATATGACTCTAGAAATCTGTCAATGCATTCAGTATTTTCTATTTTATTAGAGTACAAGTTTTCAAAGTAATTTCTAATTATATTCTGTATATCTGAGGTGTTTGTTGTGATATTCCCTTTTTCATCACGAATGTTAGTAATTTGAGTTTTTTCTCTTCTTCTTTTCGTTAGCATCGCTAAGGGTCTGTCAATTTTGTTTATTTTTTCAAAGAACCAACTTTTAGTTTTGTCAATTCTTTGAATGGTTTCCTTAGTCTCAATTTCATTAATTTCTGCTCTGATTTTAATTATTTCCTGTCTTCTACTGCTCTTGGTGTTGGTCTGTTCTTCTTTTTCTAATGCTTTGAGGTGTGATGTTAAGTCATTTATTTGTTGGGTTTTTTTCCTCTTCAGGAATGAACTCAGTGCAATGAATTTTCCTCTTACTACTGCCTTCATAGTGTCCCAGAGATTTCTATATGATGTATCTGTGTTCTCATTTACCTCTAGGAATTTTTTGATCTCCTCTTTGATGTCTTCTTCAACCCCTTGTTCATTCAGTAGCATGTTGTTTAGCTTCCAGTTGATGGAGTAGTTTTTCTTATTCCTTGTTTTGTCGTTGATTTCCAATTTCATCCCTTTATGGTCCGATAGCATGCAGGGTAGTATCTCTATTTTTTTATATTTCCTGAGAGTTGCCTTGTGACATAATATATGGTCTATTTTGGAGAAGGAGCCATGTGCTGCTGAGAAAAATGTGTATTCGTTTACTGAGGGATGAAATATTCTATATATGTCTGTTAGGTCTAAATTGTTAATTGTTTTGAGGAGGCTTAAAGTTTCTTTGTTTAGCTTTTGTTTGGATGATCTATCCATTGGTGAGAGAGGTGTGTTGAAGTCCCCTAGAATAACTGTGTTGTGGTCTATTTTATTCTTGAACTTAAGAAGCGTTTGTTTGATGAATGTAGGTGCTCCATTATTTGGGGCATACAGATTTATGATTGTTATATCCTGTTGATGGATGGTTCCCTTAAGTAATAAGAAATATCCATCTTTGTCCCTCTTGATTAGTTTTGGTTTGAAGTCTACCTTATTTGATATGAGAATGGAAACCCCTGCTTGCCTCCACCGGCCATGTGAGTGATAAGACTTTTCCCAGCCTTTCACTTTCAGTCTTTTGATGTCTTTTTCTATGAGGTGTGTTTCTTGGAGACAGCAAATTGTTGGGTCATTTCTTTTAATCCATTCTGATAATCTGTGTCTTTTGATTGGCGAGTTTAGGCCATTAACATTCAGGGTTATTATTGAGATGTGATTTTTATTCCCATCCATTTTTATTTGAATTATGGTCTTTAGCTTGATTTGGTTTCTCTTCTGGTTGGTATTTCCTTTAGTTTAATATCTCCCTTTGGTGATTTTTGTTATCAACTTTCTCTTCTTCTTCATGAAAAATGTTGCCCAGGATGCTCTGAAGTGCTGGCTTTCGAGTTGTGAAATCTTTTAACTTTTGCTTGTCGTGGAAGGTTTTTATTTCATCTTCGAATCTAAAGCTTAATTTTGCTGGATATAAGATTCTTGGTTGACATCCCTTTTCTTTCAGAGCTTGAAATATGCTATTCCAGGATCTTCTTGCTTTTAAGGTCTGGGTTGAAAAATCTGAACATAGTCTGATTGGTTTCCCCCTATATGTAATTTGCTTCCTTTCTCGTGTGGCTTTTAGTATTCTCTCCTTGCTCAGTGTATTAGGCATTTTCATTATAATGTGTCTAGGTGTGGATCTGTTGAGATTTTGTTTGTTTGGTGTTCGGTATGCCTCTTGAACTTGGTTTTCCATTTCATTCCTCAAGCTTGGAAAATTTTCTGTAACTATTTCGTTAAATAGATTACTCATTCCTTTGGCTTGAAACTCTGCCCCTTCCTCTACGCCGATCACTCTTAAGTTTGGTCTTTTTATGCTGTCCCATAATTCTTGGATGTTATGTTCTTGATTTCTAACAAGTTTTGCTGTATGTTCTAAATTCTTCTCTAGGACATATATTTTGTCTTCATTGTCTGAGGTTCTTTCCTCCAAGTGGTCTACTCTGTTGGAGATGCTTTCAATTGAACTTTTATTTTGGTTTATTGCTTCTTTCATTTCTGGAATTTCTATTTGGTTTCTCTTTAGAGCCTCTATTTCCCTATTGAAGTAATCTTTTACTTCCTGTATTTGTTTTTGGAGTTCTTTGTCAAAATGATCTTTTGCCTCCTGTACCTGCTCCCTCATCTCATTTTTGAGTTCATTCTTAAGTTCCATAAATATTTGGCATATGTAATTTCTAAATTCCATCTCTGGCATTTGACCAACTGTGCTTGCCATGACATCTACCGATGAGGTATCTTGATTTGTTTGTGATATTTTCTTTCCTTGTTTTTTCATGTTGCTTGTGTGTCTATTCTTCTTGCACTGTGAGACCTTGACTGTTTCGATTTTACCTTAAAGCCTTATGTTGTTCCTGTAGTACAATGCTATCATATCACCTTATAATTCCTTTACTCTCTTAAAACCTAACACTTTCTATTCAGAAAATCCAAGTTTGATCACAATGTACAGATTTTGTTAACCCAGATATTATTTCCAATTTACTCTGTACACTTCTGATAGGGTTTTATAGCTTCAAGTATTGGATACAGAGGTATTATGTTTAGGAAGAAGGAAGTGTCTTGAATTGTTCTTTCTTGGAAAGTATGAAAGGAGATATCTATTGAAGTGGTTTAGTATCAGTAGACGATGGAAGAAAGAGAATGGGGTTGACAATTAGGTGAAAAGATCAATTTATATATAAAGTAAGTTGGAAAAGAAAAAAATGATAAAAGAGTAGGAATTGGTGTAAGAGAGAGGAGAGAGAGAATCAAGGAAATAGAGAGTAAACTATATATAACACCACTTTGCTACCCTCGTTCAATTGCGCCGGTTCTAGAAATCCCAAGTTCTGCGTATAACTTGTTTTCGCCTCTGTAGTATGCACTGGCAGGATGTAAACATGAAAGATGAAGGAGGAAGAAAAGATACAAGAGTGAGAAGGAAGAAAAGAAGGAAAGAAAAAAGGAGCAGAAGCAAACAAACACACTAACAATCAATGCGGAAGGAAAAAAAAAAAGCAGAACAAAACAAAGCCAAAAAAAGAAAAAGAAAAATAAACAAACAAACAGACAAACAAAAAAAAAACCTCCCTGCAATCCAACAAAACAAGCAAACCAACAAAAAGAAAAGGAAAAAAAAAAAGTAGAACCCCAAGTCTCAGACAAAACGGGCCCTGGGAAGCCCCCCTCTTTTTTTTCCTTTCCAGTTCAAACCAATTGCTATTGGATCACGTCCAGACAGTCTGTGATCCTGTTAGTGAAATCAAGGCTGCATCTTAGGCCAGTGGCTGCACGGTTCAGTGAAGGAGTGGCCCAGGGGGTTTGTGTGTGTCAGCAGATGAATGGCACCGGGAAGGGGACCTTCCAGAAGGCACCCCCTCCCCAAGCCCACCCACAGTTGCAGCCTCTTGTTGCCCTGCGCTAGCCTCAGAAACGCCTTCCCCTGCTAACCACCCGAGTCTCACCCAATTGTGCGTTGTCTTCAGAGAGCTGGAGAGTCCCTGGATGGCTGCAGCCGTCGCTCTCCGTCTCCTCCCCTTTGTCTGGGCCAGCCACTGCAGCTTTCAAAAATGGCGGTGCTATCCTTCCAGTCAACAGCAGCTCCTCAGACTCCCGTATCCTCGCCGATCGATTTCAAAGCTATTGGGTGGATGTCTCCCTGCCGAAGTAGCACTGGGAAGCCACACCTGTGACTGTGGTGCAGACAGCGCTGCTTCGGACTGTGGCCCGCTCCACTCTGCCCCTGTTTGCTGATCGCAGATCTCTGTGCCACTCTGTCCCGGGCCCCACTACTGAGGGTCGCGTCAGGCGGAGTGTGAATTTGAACTGGTGTTGTGGACCCGCGGTCTCCTGTGGTTCCCCAACACCAATCCCGCCATCTGTTATCGCTAGTTTTTATCGCCGGTTTCACGCTGGTGTGCCATGAGTTTGGCTGGGGTTGCAGTAGCAGCGCGGTCTCCCCACACTGACTTTGTTTCGCATGGCCTGTGCACCACCCAGGCGGTTTTGCAGGAGCCTCGCGGCTCCAGCCGCTGCAGACAGCTTGTCTCTTTCTCTCTCTGGTAGTGGTAATCAAACCATCCAGGAGATCGGTATTTTCAGCCTATATATATATGATGAAAGGCAATTTATCTGCTTTGTTGGATTCTTTCCACGGAGCTGTCCTGAAGTGCGGCTTCCTCTAATCCGCCATCTTGGATCCCCCCTCTACTTTTATATGAGCTAGTTTAAAGCCAAGATTATTTACCAATGTTGACATTAGCCAACCCATGCTTTTGAAACTAAAAGGATAGAAATCTCGGCTTGTACAAAATCACAGCAAATGATGTTTACTTTTGGTGGTGGGCAAGGTTCCCCTCAAGTGTAGGTTTAATAGATTATTTGTCACTATTAAGTAAGTACTGTTTTACTTCTGGTACATTTGAGAAATACCAGTATTGATGAATTACACTGATGTGCTTGTAGCCACTCTCTAGCAACATTTGCCATCAGTGAGTTGGCTCATAGACTAAGTGGAATGGGAGTGGAAGAAGGGGAAACAACCTATTAATCCTAAATCCCAAATGTGTCAAGAATCTATTAGGATTTATTAGGGTCAAAACACTGTCTTGAGGATACATTCAAGATAATTTTGAGGACAAATGGAGTATAGATAGCCATGCCTCAGTAATTGCTCTTGAATCTGGATCACCATAGTTTGGTACTGGTCTCAGGACATTCAAGATAATTGTTTCATGAAAATAATTTTTGACACACCAGTAATATATGTGAAATGTTTTTAATAAGAAAATAATTTAGAAAAGTATAAGAAAGAAGACAATAAATCTAAATTTTCACCATGCTAACAAGTTAAAATTTTGCTATATTTCCATCCAGACTTTTTTCCTGTGTATTCATTTATGAATTTGCAAACATTTACTTACATTTAAAAATTGATATATAATCCTACTTCATATCTACCCTTTTTTACTCAACAATAAAATTGTGGAAATTATTTTTTACATCAATATGCACACACATCATTTTTTAAATCTTAATATTATATTTATTTATTTATTTATTCTAATTTGTTATATATGACAGCAGAATGCATTGCAATTCATATTACATACATAGAGCACAATTTTTCATGTCTCTGGTTGTATACAAAGTAGAGTCACACCATTAGTGTCTTCATACATGTACTTAGGGTAATGATGTCCATCTCATTCCACTGTCTCTCCTACCCCCATGACCCCTCCCTTACCCTCCCTCCTCTTTGCCCTATCTAGAGTTTATTTATTCTTCCCACTGTCCCCCTGAAACCCCATTATGAATCAGCATCTTTATATCAGAGAGAACATTCGGCATTTGTTTCTATGGGATTGACTTACTTCACTTAGCATTATAGTCTCCAACTCTATCCATTTACCTGCAAGTGCCATGATTTTATTCCCTTTAATGCTGAATAATATTCCATTGAGACTCACACCATTTTTCTAATGTTGTTATTTAAAAATAATGTTACGCCCCTGTAGATGAGTATTTAGTTTGGCAGATTTTTATAAAAAGTTATCTGATAACTGATTTATGTAATTAGTGTTTGATAATTATTTCCTTTGCATAAATATCTGGAAGTGAAATAGCTAAATAAAAGAATAAGTACCTTTTGAAGATTTGTTTGTTTACAAAAAAACTGTTCTCTAGCTCTCTTTCTGCTGCCTGATCATCATGTGAGCTGGTTCCCACCACCACACTCTTCCACCATGATGTTCTACCTCACATTGAGCCCCAAGTAATGGAGCCAGCCTTCTATGGATGGGACCTCTGAAACCCCTAGTAATGTTTTGCTTGGAGATGAGAAAGGCAAGATCGATGAAAACCTATAAAGGATGACTGACCAAGACCATCTTACTGGAGGAAGAATTGATTGTAAAAATTTCTGCAACCTAAGAAAAATGAAGTGTATATTCAGCAAAATCAATATTTAATGCATTCAATTTTATCATAAAATCTATTTTTCAAATTACAGGCATGTTTCTACTTGTCAAATAAGCCATTTAGTACCCGCCCCCCCCCAAAAAAAAATTCTTTTTAATTATTTTTTTATTTTAGTTGTACACAATGCATTTTTATGTGGTGCTGAGGATTGAACACTATTCTTTAGAAAGATTTTGCCAACTTATACTACCATTGGCAGTATATGAAACTATTGTTTTGCCAAGAGTAGGTATTATTTAAAAAAAACATATTTTTTTATTCTGAGAGTGAGATAGTAATATTGTTTTTATTTGTTTTGAATTGTTAGTGAGATTGGACATTTTGCATGCATTTACTGGCTATTGGGATTTTTTTCCCCCTTTGTAACTCTACTTTGCCCGGTTTCCCATATGGGTTATTAATATTGCATGTGTAAAAGTTTCTTTTCACAATAAGATATACAAAGGTTCTGATTGGCACTAGGATAATGACAGTTGCCTGAAACTAAATCTGCATACTTCCTTCCCCAAATCCTAAGTCAAAAAATGAGAACAAATAAACCAAAAACGACTCTGGAGAAAGAGAGTACTCCATAATTTAATTTGCTCATAAATAGAAAAATAAACACTAAGCTTCAATAGAGATACTATTAGACTTCCTGTTTCCACTATAAGGCTGTTGATAAGAGTGTAGTGAGAAGGTAGCCTTAAGACACACTATGGAAAAGAGGAGAGTGGAGTACACACATAAAGCAGAAACAAATTACTTCCTAAAAGATAAATCCTGACAATAAGCAATAAGATGACAAAAACAAATCCAGAATTTATTGAGTCACAGAACCAGTTATAGGGAATTTAGCAAAACTAGACATGATGATCTTGAAGAAGCATAAACTTCTGAAAGAGAATATACACTTCTGGGATATGAAAGTAAAAACACAGGAAAAAAAAGAGAAAGGTAAAAGAGAATCACAAGACATTTCAACAGCTTCACTGCCCACTACCACAATGTCATCCATTAAAAAATCTATACTTCAGCTGGGGATATAGCTCAGTTGGTAGAATGCTTGCCTTGCATGCACAAGGCCCTAGCAAACACACACACACACACACACACACACACACACACACACACACAAGAAACTATACTTCACTATGGTAATAGGAAAGAATAATCTTGAACTGGGTACCTCTATAAAATAGGAGAAATCAGAACAAACCTATTCAAATCCATTTTAATAAGAAAGTAGAATAATGCAAATCAAAATAATTTACCCCCCAAAATATTCTCCTAAATAAACTACAAAACAGAAGAAATTTGTAACACAGTATTCCAAATGGAACTATGTTACCTCAAACATTTATTTGGGGGTTAAAAACATACTTATCAGAAGTCCAAAAACTACCAACAGAAATGTACGATGAAGGGAAGATATGCAACAAGAGAGAACTAAATGCAAGAAAAAGTTGAAGAAAAAGAAAAATATTCCATGAGAAATGGAGAACAAATTACAAAGTGTCCAAAGGACAATACTTTCAAATGCAAAAAAAGCAAGAAAACAAAAAAGATAATAAAAATTAGATAAAGAATAAATTTAAAAGCTCAGAGAGAAAGTGGTTGAAATAAAAGATTGGCAAATAAAACCCAACATACAGGGGCTGGGGCTATGGCTCAGCAGTAGAGCGCTCATCTCACATGTGTGAGGCCCTACGTTCAATCCTCAGCACCACACAAATAAAATAAAAGGTATTGTGTCCACTTACAACTAAAAAATATATTTGAAAAATAAGGGCCAATATATATACAATTAGAGTCTCTGAAAAATAAAAACAATATTTTCTGGAAATAGGAGGTAATATAAATAGACCTATAGAAAAAGCTCGCTGAATATTTAGAAGAATTGACTTAGAATAGTTAACACTGAGATTACTTCACCCTCTTTTAAAGGGGGAAGTACTGGTCTGCTTTCTGTTACTGCAACAAAAGCCATAAATAATCAACTTATAAAGAGAAAGGTTTATTTTCGTTCAGAGTTTTGGAGATTTCAGTCCATGATTGGTTTCCTCATTGCTTTGGGGACTGACTCATGGCAGGGCAGCAGATAGCAAAGTTATTCATCTTAACCTGGGATGCAAAACAGAGGAGGAAGAAGAAGCTGAAATCCCATTATCCCTCCAAGGGTATGCCCCCAATGACAAGAAGACCTCCTTCTAGGCTCTACCTCTGAAGCTTCCAGCACCTCACAATATCACCAAGCTTTTAAAACATAGACCTTTGGAAGACACTTAATAAAACCATAGCATTCTTTCCCAAAGGTATACGTGATTAACTTTGTACTTCTTAAGTAGAGAGAGGGTAAAAAGAGGAGAGGAAGAAACTTCAACTTAGCTAAGGAGGCTAAGAAGTAAGGGGAAAGAAAAAGTAGTACAAATGCAAAACATAATAAGATTTAGAAATAAGTCCAAATGTATCCATAATCACAATATATGTAAATGGACTAAACTATACAATTAAGGGGGAAAAAAAAGATGGCCAAACTTCAAAAGTATTTAGTAGTATGCTATTCATTTAATGTTTATACATGGATGTTGGTATAAGGATAGCCAAGTAGACCAAATGAACATAAAAATCAAGTTTTTTCATTAAATAATTTAATGAAAATGTTATTTCTGT
This sequence comes from Tamias sibiricus, assembly GCA_025594165.1. Lineage (NCBI taxonomy): Eukaryota > Metazoa > Chordata > Mammalia > Rodentia > Sciuridae > Tamias > Tamias sibiricus. The sequence goes on from CM046659.1 coordinate 55,284,331, forward strand.
TTCAGCTGAAATGGCAGATTGGTGGAGAAAAGGTAGACTATTATCATCCATGTGTACCTCATTCATGTTAAAAAAAATGACTACTTACTCCTCACTACACAAGTATCTATTCCAGATATTCCAACTAGATTCCAATTGCATTCCAAATAGTTGCTATATTTTACATATAGCAAAACTATAAAGCTTTTTTAAATAAAAAAGTAAATTTATGTCCTCAAGGTAGCAAGAGATTTCTTAAACAAAACACAAAGTGTATAAAGATGCACAAGAAAAATTATAAATTCAACTACTATGAAGTGTGAATTCTTAATGTATCCTAAAATACAATAAAAGGACGAAAATGAGTCCTCCACTGGGAGAAGATATTTATAGCACATTTAAATGACAAAAGGCTAGTATTTTGATATTATACAAATCAATAAGGGAAAGGTAATCTAGTGAAAAACTGAATCAAATATATGAACAAGAAGAGGAAAGCCAAATGTCCCACAAACTTTAACAACAAAGAAAAAATAGAGGGGGAGAGAGAACAGAAACAGAAAGAGAGGACTGGCAGGGATAGAGGAGAAAGAAACAAAGAGAGACGACAGAAGAAAGAGATGGGAAAGGGAAAATGTCAATTTCATCCAGATCAGGCAAAGGCAAATTAAGACTACAATGAAATACCATTCCACATACACCAGATGTGGAATTACCATTTTAAATTCAGCTAATACCAATCACTTGGAAAAACAATTTGGCATTACCTGGCCAAAAATAACACATATTTCCATGACTCCACAACTCCAGGAAAAATGAACATATGTACCAAGAGATAATAGTATTCACATTAATATTGTCTCACATGGAAAATGTCCATCAACAATAGCAGAGGTATATATATTTCTGTATATTCAGAAAATGAGAACTACACATAGTGAAAAATGAATGAATAAGTACTTGCAACAAAATTAATGAATCTTAAAACCAATGTTGAGCAGAATAAGCAAGTCTCAGAGGAATATATGCAGGATTATTTCACATATAAAAAGCTTATAAGTAGGGGTTGGGATTGTGGCTCAGTGGTAGAGTGCTCGCCTAGCATGTGCGAGGCCCTGGGTTCAATTCTCAGCACCACATAAAAAAATAAATAAAATAAAGGTATTGTTTCCAACTGCAACTAAAAAATAAACATTTTTTTAAAAAGCTTACACGTAGGCTAAATGGGATGATACGTTTATTAGGGATGTACAATTAGGTGATAAAGCTATGAAGAGAAATAAGAGAGTGATAAATGCAAAGTTGAGGACAGTGGTCACCTCTCCGTGGAAGATGTTTTAGTAAGGGGTGCAAAGCGGGGTTCAAAATTACTGGTACTATTCTACATCTTAAGCTAGGCATTGGGTATGCAACTGTTCATTTAAATTCTACATAACTTTAAAAAGTGTGTGTACTCTCTGCTACAGTTATGACTCGAAGGATGTTATAGTAGAAGTTTCCTTTTGGGTGCCTTCTACTGTAATGCTAGCAGATGAGATTTTTAACATTTAAACTTGCCTGTCTTGCAAGTCAGAAACAAACCAGGCAGGCTCCAAGCCTCAGATTTCTGAGGCTGGATGAGGATTTTACATGTGCTATATGCTTTGGTTATTTAAGTGACACATTTTCTTTATCTGCTATGAGAAATGCATTTATGAAACCAGAAGACACAAAGCTTACATTGACTAATAAAATAGTCAGTGTGCCTCATCTTCTCCCTCTTTGATTGTTCACACAACTGCACAACTCTTGGGAAGGCAACTTCCTACTAGCACCTTTGTGCACTCACATAAATATCTAATTCATTTTCATGGAGGATTAACATATATTCTACTCTAAACCAGTTTGGCCAACGCTCTGATTGGCAGGCTCCTGATAATTCCACAAAGCAGGAGAGAGGGAAAGAGTGACATACTCATATGCGATAGACAAATTGTAGGTAATGGAGAAAAAGGAAGCAAATAAAAAATATTTTGAAGGAAATTTTAATGTATATTCTCATGTTAAAACTAAGTATATAATAGACTAACTCAAATTCTTTCACCCTGGCTACTACTAACATTTATTTAACACATGTGAATTCCATCTTTGTTTCTTAAATGCGTATTTTTTCAAGACTGAGCCCTTACTAGCATTTACCTTCTTATGCGGTTATGTATCTGCCCCATAGATTTCTGTAGTCGGGGACTGTGTTATTACATCTATAATGATTTCTTCTTGCAAACACTCAGTACAGGCTTATCTCCCCTAGAGCAAATTGGGTCCCTTGTTCCAGCCTGTCAAAACAGTGTCTCTGGTTCTATCTCTTCTGTGGTTTGTGGGCAGCTGCTGGCAGTGCCTATACTAAGTTCCCTTCCCTCTCTGCCATCGGAATCATCCTTTTTCTGGGAAACCAACTCCCCCAGACCATCCTCACTAACCACTGGATTGGGTGTATGATCCAGCCTGGCCAGTCAGACTATTCCATGACCTGAATGCACTGATTGGTACAGGCCTGGGAAATAGTTTGAAACGAAGCCAATCAAATGCCTCCACAAAATTTTTCTGCCAAAGCTATCAGAAAGACATTGTCTTCACCCTAGAGTTTCAGTACAGATAAAATAAGAGTCTGAATTCTCACAGTCCTCTTGTCCATCACCTAAGAACTGACCAGGAGAGAGACAGCAAGATCAGGCCTATCAACATAACTGAGCTCTTGGATCCAGCCATGCCTGAGATCAGCCTCTACCCCAGGAATCATGTAGTTCAATCAGTCCAACAAAAGTTCTTTTCTTTCCCTAAGGAATCTAAATATTGTTTAGTTTTGTTTTATCTAAAAAGTGTTCTAGCACAGGGGCTCTAAAGACCATGGAACGCAGTGTGACACCATGAAAGTTTTGTGGAAAGCAATACACTGGCTTCAGAAGCATAGAGGCAACTGCATTTTGTTGCAGAGAAAATCTACAACAATCTGGGTGCCCAGCAACTGATGCAGGTGTGCGGCAGATGCGTATATTTAATGAAGAAAGCACAGCCAGATCAAAAATCACACTCCTTAGACCCTTCAATTAGAGAATTCTTTCAATATTTGCATACATAATATCTTCACGGCCAAATAAATAAAGTGTGATTTTGATATGGACCTGTGTTAAGAATTTTCTGTTTCTCATGTAACATTCTTTGAACCAGCCAGAGGCCCCACCCTAGAAATGAGAAACCCAAATAGAAAATGTGGGCCCTCCTCCATCCCTCCATGTTTTCTGAAGAGAAGAGAAAACAGCTCCACCTAAGGAATGAAAACTTGAAATGCCTCAGAAACAAGAGCTCCCTGAGATGGGAAGAGAGAGGAGGAGAAGATATTAGACTTGGCCGTGATTTTCCATTAATGTAATCCAGATGTGGGGCTAGAATCTAGGGAACATTATCCTGAAACCCCCACTTCACCATGTGAAGAAAGTCTAATGCTCTCCCTAAGATTTCGGTGAATTCCTGGGTTCCTCATGTTCTCGTGGCCACCTGCAGAATTCCTTCTGACTTTGCATCATCTTCTCATCTTCCAATCCAGATAAGGAAATCAGCCACTTTTCACAATTTCCATACTAAACAAACAAGCAAAACCAGAAACACTTACAAAAAGCTCCATGTGGGCAGATTCTTGCTGTTCCTCAAAGTCCACATTCCACCAAGCCATTCACCCTTCTCTACCCTTTACCCCATCTCTTTGACCCACAGCCCCATATAGTTCAAGGGCAAAGCTGGCCATCCATGTCTGCTATTGCCTCATCTACATTATTTACAATATTTTGTTGCCTTCTCAGTATTTACTGGGTGAGGGTTTCATTGTATGTTTTCCTATACAAAGCAGCAAAGAGGCTGAGCATAGTGGTGCACCAGTGACTCAGGAGGCTAAAGCAGGAAGATCACAAGTCAAGACTAGTGTCAGCAATTTAGCAAGGTCCTGAGCAACTTAGTGAGACTCAGTTTCAACATAAAAAGGGCTAGGGATGTTTCTCAGTGGTTAAGCACCCCTGGGTTCAATTCCCAGTACCAAAAAAAAAAACAAGGAACAAAGAGGAATTTTTGTTTGGGATATTAGGATGACATAGTTTGCTACTATGATATGGTAAGAATCAAAGACAGCAGAAGTATCCCCAAATGAGGGCATTGTCTCTGTGCTGTGAGTAATGGCAGATTTGCATCAAGCGATATACAATACCCTCTGCTCTGGGGACTCAACCCTATATTAAGTGTGCACCAGGGAAGGCAAAAAGAGAAGGTTCCCAGGCCAGGGCACTAGAGTAGAGGATGGGGATAGACACCTCAAAACACCCAAAAACAACAGGGGAGCCACTACTCCCACTTAAAGACTAAGTGATATTTTAGTTTCCAAGTCTTTGTGAAACTCTTTATCTCTCCACACAATGTGCAAGGTTTTTTTTTTGATGCTTTTTTCTACTTATTAAATCTTTCCCTAAAACAGTACTTGGGGATGATGGTGGATAGTTTAAGTTGTTTCTATGCTTCAATATACTTTTTAAAAGGCATTATTTTGTTATGTATCATGGATCTCATCTTGTCCTCAAGAGAAAAGAATATATTTACTAACAAAGCTACCTCAGCCTCTTTTGGTCTCATTCTGTCCTTCATGGGTTGAATATTCCATCAATTAAAAGTTCAAAGTTTGTGGTTTCTGATTATTTCTTCTCAGAAGTTATTTCATCCTCCTTCTCTCAGGGTGCTGTCTGTGCAGGAGAAGTTGCATAACTTTGTGGGGCCTTAGAGAAAGGACCTCAGGGATTTGAAACTGCCCCATGAAATGGAGTGGCTCATCTGTGCCTAGAGGTACAGCTGGTCCCACATGGTTCTTTGGAACCAGCTTGGCACCCTGTGATGAAGTCCTTGGTCCCTGTCTCAGATGCCAGCAATAATTGTTTGCCCTTGGGGATCCCCTTATCCTAGATATTCTTGCACTCAAAACTTCTTTGTTTTGAGGTGCTCTGCCACTAAGTTACATCCCCAGTTCTTTTTACTTTTCATTTTGAGACAGGGTCTCCCTAAGTTGTCCAAGCTGGCCTCGAACTTGTGATCCTCCTGCCTCGTGCTCCTTGTGATTACAAGAGTTTGCCACTGTGCCCAGCCAGCCCCAGCGAGATACACCAATTTGAGAGTCTCAGCAAGACAGTCTTCTCACTGAATCCCAATCAGGAAGGAAAATCCAAAATTATTCTATATCAATTCTTCCTTGGATCTGTTTGGAGTTTCTGCCTCTCTTTGCTGCTCCTCCCTTCTTACCCACTAATGCTTAGCTGATGCACAAAGGAGTGAAATGGTAGACCCAGGACAACTAGCTCAGGGAAACTGAGGATTCATGAAATTCAACGTCTTTTTATTGAAAACCTACTATGTGCCAGGCACTCTTCTAGACTGAGCTGCAGCAACAAACAAAACCTTGGAGTCCCTGGAGTTTACATTCTAGTAAAGTTTTTATACACAAAATACAAACCATGGTCAGTTTAACATAAGTACCAAGAAGAAAAAAATAAAGGAGAGGAAGGTATAAGCAGTAGTTGGGGTGATGACCTATAATTAAACTGAACACTGTACAGCCCTTCCCCAGTTAACTATTATAATGCAGAGTTAACTACAGATTCCTCAGAAGCACCCCCTTCAGGAAGGTGGTACGGGTTTAGTCAGCTTTATCGCTGCTGTGACTAAAGGACCTGACCAGAACAACTATAGAGGAGGAATAGTTTATTTGGAGGCTCACAGTTTCAGGTCTCTCAATCCATAGACAGCAGACTCCATTCCTCAGGGCTCATGGCAGAAGAGTGTGGCAGAGGGAAGCAGCTCACATGTTCATCAGGAAGCAGAGAGAGTCTCCACTCTCCAGATACAAAATATACATACCCCATAGCCACGCCCCCAATGAACCACTTCCTCCAGCCACAACCCACATGCCTACCACTCAGTTAATTCCTATCAGGGGATTAATTCACTGATTTGGTTAAGACTCTCACAACCCAATCATTTCTCCTCCAAACCTCCTTGCATTGTCTCACACATGAGCTTTTAAAAGGGGGACACCTCACATTCAAACTATAACAGGGCGGGGGTGCATGTGTGGGAAGTAGGGGGTCAGGGAACAGGAGACCAAGGAAACATTCCCTGCTGCAGAAAAAAAAATGATAAAGGTTTTGTGCATGAAAAATAAAGGAGAAAAGGGGAGAGAAAAATACCTCTGAGCCACCAGCCCCATCAGCCATCTATTTACAGAAGGCAAAGGAACATAGCTGGTGGAGACAGTGATGAGAGTCTTCCCAGCTGTTACAGAGTGGTCAACAGGCAGCACTCTGGACACATAGGATCCAGTAGACATTCCTTGAAAGAAAAACTCCTCCCAAGCCTGATTCAACACAGTGCCAGGCTGGACACCAGTCTGGAAAGCCAAACTCAAGTTTCCAATGATTTCTATATCCAAAAACCTGGTGTGGGTACAAAGTCAAGTCCCAAATACTTACAAGTCAAAAGAGCCAGAAAATGTTAAAAACCAGAAATGATCTCAGAAATCATCCAAACCTGATGCTTCATTTTAAATATATCCTTCTGGGAGTACAGAGGAGAGAGAAGGGAGAAAATTCATCCTGGGAAGGATTCGAAAAGGAGGTATTAGTGGTCCATCCTGAAGGATGAACAGGAGTTTGCCAGGTCAATGGGGAGGACATAGACAGGGAAAAACACCATCACAATAACGGCATCAAAATAGTATCTCTGAGGCTCTGCCCTGCCCCAGCCTCCCAAGCCCTCCAGTTATCACCCTGTTCTGGAAGTGTCAAGGGAGGCCTGTTTCCTGAATGCCAGCTCTTTTGTCTCCTCAGTGGGCATCCTTACTGCGCTACATACATGACAGCATTTATCAACAACATCACATAACAAAAGGGACTAAACTCTAAGTAAGCACTGATAATTTCCAAGAAAAGAGAACTTACCTGGTTTCTCCAAACGTCCCGGCTCCAGCCTTGGTGCAGGGATCCCATGTGACACAGCTCACCACAGAGGTGGTAGGCACAAGTTACTTCACTACCTCTTAGCTTTCCTTGCTACGGTTGAGCTCCATGACACAGGTGGAACTTTCAATTACTATGGAATTCTCAAGTGTCAGCCTTGTAAAGAAGAAAAACTAAAGTACCAAAAATAAGTAAATCCCTAAAGTGAAGAACTATAAATTGGAAGACAAGTATTCTAGTAACAACCCTGTACTCACTGAGTGAATTTAAACAATTCCCACGTTGTCTCTGACACTCAGTGTGCATATCTGAAAAACAAGATTAGTTAATCATCCCTGAGACCCCTCCAGGTCTAAAATTGGGTGATTTCATATTTCCAGTACAAAAATGCAAAAAATATATATCAATACCTTGGTTGATCAGAATCTACTGAATCTTGAGTTCAATCACCATTTGTGCAATGCCAGGCCATTGGAATTTCATGCAGTAAGCATCTGAAATGATTGGCCCTACTTATCCCTATTTATCAATTCTTGGGACAAACAAGTTTCATAGTAACAGAGACATTCAAAATACTTTTGACATTCTGTCAGAAAATATTCTAATTGTAAGCACACAGTGTATGTATAATTAATCCTCTTCCCATATTGCCCTTACTTGGAAAACCTACCATAATTCAAGCTAGCAGGAGAGCTTAAAACACACACGTTAGGATTTAACTCAAAATGATTGTCTTTCATGTCTTACATGGGCTACAAAGGGAGTTAACTGGCATAATGTCTGCGTTTTGGGGTGCTCTCTGTGTGCTCTTACAACTTTTAATTTCTTTCTGATAATTTAAAAAACACACGTCAAGTTATTTAGAAAATTATTTTAGCAGGAGTTTTCCAGTGTTAAAGAAATACCTGGGCAGAATTCACAGGTTTATGAAAGCTGTGTACACACACACACACACACACACACACACACACATAGGCAGGTGTAAATCATCCCTTGTCTTCCAGCAGGAGGACTGCCATATTGATAAACAGGGGCTGTCACACTCATTTAATTCTGAAATCTCTCTGAAACATGGTTTTGATACAAATGTAAATTCTGTAGAGCCATGGAATTTGTTGGGGCTTTAATAAATGAATATTTAATAATTATGAACAAACAAAATAATGAGAACAAAAATCACAGGATTTGGTAAAGTTATCTTCTAAGTTGGCAAAGCTTGGGAAAAAATTAAGGGAGGCACTGACATGTCTGTTTTAGTCAGCTTTTTTTGCTGCTGTGACTGAATGACCCAATCAGCATAATCATAGAGGAGGAAAAGTTTATTTAAGGGCTCATGGTTTCAGAGGTCTCAGTCCATAAGAGGCTGGCTCCATTCCTTGGGGCCAGAGGTGAGGCTGAACATCATGGGAGAAGAGTGTGACAGAGAGAAGCATTCACCTGGTGATCAGAAAGCAGCAGGATCAGGGGAAACTCCACTTGCCAGAAACAAATATATACTTCCAAGTCACACTCCACCTGCCTTAAGTTACCACTCAATTCCATCAGGTGATTAATTCACTGACTGGGTTAAGGCTCCTGTAACCCAATCATTTCTTCTCTGAACCTTCTTGCATTGTCTCACATGTGAGCTTTTGGGGGACACCTCACATCCAAACCTTAACAATGTCATCTTGAAATTTAATTCTTCTGAAAAGCATTTCTTTGAGAGACTCTGCTAAGGTCCTGATGGGATCCTCCTACTGAATGAACTCAAAATACTGAGAGACTTCAAGAGTGGCAAAGAGTATTCATGGATTTCATCTCTTTTGCCAACTCTGATTAACAAATAGTAAATTTAGGAATTCTATCTTGAGAAGGATTCCGAAGCTGCATCTGAGAGCAGAGTCCTGATTGATTGTTGATGTCTGTAGCAGGAGAGGAATAAGAGGTAGCAACATGTGTGCTGCACATTTTCACACATCCTCACAGTGTACATAGCCTGAACAATGCCAGAAGCACCGTCTTCCTCACACACAGTTTTCATCACAGGACCATTCCCTTCCAGAATTTAAAGTAGCTGCAGATTACCCTTAAGGTCAACTATAGCATTATTTAAAGTCTTATATCAATTGATTACCTATTCTACATGCCTGCCCCACCTCCTTCCTTTCTCACCTTCCCACTTAGGTCCTCAATTTCTTTTCTACTGCTGTCTATAACATAGTCCCTCTGTGTGAGTTGCTAGGTCACCTCATTGTTCCACTACAGTCTATTCACCCCACCCTGGCTTTACCAGCCTGCATCTGGGCCAGTCCCCTCCTCAAAGACTCAAATTAACACCCAAATATCTGTTGTTAAGGCAAATTTCTGATGCCTATTCTTAACTCCTTTGCCTCAGCCTTATGTTGTATATTCCATATTGAAGTATCGAACTCCCATTTTCATGTTGATTTATAACCCTAACAGGGATTTCTCCCCTCTTTTCTGTTAAAATGGAGGTTGCATTAAAGATAGGCACCACATTTTAAACATTTTCTACATGCACAAATACTGCCTCTTAACTGAATAAATTCTGTGTCATCTTAGGCTTTCAGAATATGCTGACAAGAGTCACACATTAACTTTGTAAAAATTCTACATTTTTTTTGTTAATTAAATGATTTATTTTAATTAGGTATATATGACAGCGGAATGCATTTTGATTCATTGAACACAATTGCAGCACAACTTTTCATTTCTCTGGTTGTACATGATGTAGCATTGCACCATATGTGCAGTCATACATGTACCTAAGGTAATGATGTCCATCTCATTCCACCATCTTTCCTGACCCCATGCCCCCTCCCTACCCCACCCTCCTCTTTGCCCAATCAAAATTCCTCCATTTTTTCCAATGCCCCTGCCCCCCATTATAGAGCAGCATCCACTTATCTCAGAGAACATTCAGCCTTTGGTTTTTTGGGATTGGCTTACTTCGCTTAGCATGATATTCTCCAACTCCATCCATTTACCTGCAAATGACATGATTTTATTCTCTTTTAATGCTGAGTAATATTCCATTGTGTATATATACCACAGTTTCTTTATCCATTCATCTGTTGAAGGGCATCTAGGTTGGTTCTACAGTTTAGCTATTGTGAATTGTGCTGCTATAAGCATTGATGTGGCTGTGTTACTGTAGTATGCTGTTTTTAAGTCTTTAGGGTATAGACTAAGTAGTGGGAGAGCTGGGTCAAATGGTGGTTCCATTCCAAGTTTTCTAAGGAATCTCCATACTGCTTTCCGTATTGGCTGCACCAATTTGCAGTCCCACCAGCAATGTATGAGAATGCCTTTTCCCCCACATCCTTGCTAACACTTATTGTTATCTGTATTTTTGAAAACTGTCATTCTAACTGGCGTGAGATGAAATCTTAGAGTAGTTTTGATTTGCATTTCTCCACTAGAGATGTTGGACATTTTTTCATATATTTGTTGATTGAATTATGTCTTCTGAGAAGTGTCTGTTCAGCTCCTTAGCCCATTTATTGATTAGGTTGTTTACTTTTTGGTGTTAAGTTTTTTAAGTTCTTCATATATCCTGGAGATTAGTGCTCTGATGTGTGTGTGGTAAAAATTTGCTCCCAAAATGTTTGTTTTGTTGAGAAGAAGCTTTTTAGTTTGAGTCCATCCCATTTATCAATTCTTGATTTTATTTCTTGCACTTTAGGAGTCTTGTTAAGGAAGTTGGGGCCTAATCCAACATGATGAAGATTTGGACCTACTTTTTCCTCTGTTAGGTGCAGGGTCTCTGGTATAATTCCTAGGTCCTTGATCCACTTTTAGATGAGTTTTGTGCCTGGTGAGAGATAAGGGTTTAGTTTCATTTTGCTACATATGGATTTCCAGTTTTCCCAGCACCATTTGTTGAAGAGGCTATCTTTTCTCCAATGAATGTTCTTGGCAACTTTGTCTAGTATGACATAACTGTATTTACATGGGTCTGTATTTGTGTATTCTATTCTGTACCATTGGTCTATGTGTCAATTTAGATGCCAATACCTTGCCGTTTTTGTTACCATAGCTTTGTGGTATACTTTAAGGTATGGTATTGCGATGCATCTTGCTTCACTCTTCTGGCTAAAGATTGCTTTGGCTATTCTGGGTCTCTTATTTTTCCAAATGAATTTCATGATTGCTTTTTCTATTTCTATAAGGAATGACAATGGGATTTTAACTGGAATCACATTGAATCTGTATAGTGCTTTGGGCAATATGGCCATTTGGGCAATATTAATTTTGCCTATCCAAGAGCCTGGGAGATCTTTCCATCTTCCAAGGTCTTCTTCAATTTCTTTAGTATTCTATATCTTTCATTGTAGAGGTCTTTCACCTCTTATGTGAGTTTATTCCCAAGTATTTTATTTTTTTAGAGGCTATAATGACTGGGGTAGTTTTCCTAATTTCTCTTTCAGAAGATTCATCACTGATATATAGAAATGCATTTGATAAGGAAATGATCAAATGTTGCAAATGATCAATGCCCTACATATTAGAAATATTATTTTGTTAATTTGTTTATTAACATTATAATATTATTTCCATTGTTTATGTTACCCAGAATATTTAAGAAAAACAGATTAAACATTTGATTTTCCTTACTTCCAGTGAGTTTTTCAATTGTTTATGTGTTAAAAATGTGAACATTGTTAAAAATAAAAATTCTCTATACCCACTAATGAATTGTATGGAGATTATATCTAACTTTTCAGTACATCTTTAGAAAAAAAGTCTTCCCTTGGATTTTCATTAACCTTTTCTGTTTCCTTAGTCATAATATTTATGTGTTTCATCACAACAAAACCTTGAATACTATATTAACCTATCTAAATTTTATGGTAAGGTATTTTAAATGTCTCACGCCATGAGTTGATTCTACAGAACAGAAAGAAATTGTGACCATTATGTAATTAAAGTAGCTCCCTGCCAAATGCAGAATGTTTTGACTTTTAAATGTGTTTTTAATTCTGCTATCTCAACAGAAAATAAAGTACAAAAAAATTCAATTACTTTATGTCCTGATTAATTTGCTTCTAAGATTATTGTTCTTTTTTAAAATTTTTTTGAATTATTTATTTAATCTAATTTGTTATACATGCTTGCAGAGTGCAATTCCTTTCATATTACATATAAAGAGCACAGTTTTTCAAGTCACTGGTTTTACACAAAGTATTTTCACACCATTTGAGTTTTTATACATGCACTTAGTGTATTGATGCCCAACTCATTCTGCCATTATTCCTATCCCCTCGCCCCCTTCACTCCCCTCCCCCTCTTTGTTCTATTTAAAATTCCTTCATTCCTCTCATACCCCCTCCATTATAATTCAGTATCATCATAGCAAAGAAATCATTTGACCTTTGGTTTGGGGGGATTGGCTAACTTCACTTAGCATTATTTTCTCCAACTCCATCCATTTACCTGTGAATGCCATGATTTTATTCTCTTTTAGTGCTCAGTAGTGTTCCATTGTGGAAATATACCAGAGTTTCCCTATCCATTCATCTGCTGATGGGCATCAGGGTTGTTTCCACCATCTAGCAATTGTGAATTGTGCTGCTATAAACATTGATGTGGCTGTGTCCCTGTAGTAAGATTATTGTTCTTTTTAAGTAACAAAAGAAACAGATAAGAGCACTGGTCCATAGGCATAAGTGCTATTTGTGTAAAATAATGGACAAAAGTCTAAATTCATTTTCAAATTGTAATATCAGCCAATAGTTACCCTATTTGTCTCTTCAAATGTCTGAACAAATTCTTTAGTAACAATTAGCTTCAAATATTGTTAGGTTTTGCAAAGATAAGTGGTATACCTCTTAGAAAGAGATCATTTGCCAAAAGAAATTAACAATATGAGCTAAAACATTACAAATGTTAAAATATCAGTTTGCACAAAGGGCGTATGCTAAAAATTGATAAAAACAAACTGATAATCTTGAGTTTTCCAACATCATTAATGGGTACCACTCTCTAAAATGTCTAATTACACTGCTTCAAATGAGGACTTTCAGAATCAATGCAGCATAGGATTCTTGATACTCTATTTCATGATGGGGAAATAGCTACAGCACACATTATTTTAGTTCTTCATGCCTTACCTAGAAAATGGAGTCAATAGAATTATTATTCCTATAATTAGGAATGATGATTAGGAGTGGAGGGGGCAAGGGGATAGGAATAATAAAATTATTGTGAGGATTAAACAAGATAAAACATGAGAAGCTTTTAGAAGAGGACCAAAAAATACAGCAAGCACTCCTTAGTTATTAGCTATTATTACTTTTGTTGTTGGTGTTGTTATAATACTGACTACAGTTTCTCTGGACTATTTCCCAGACACTGATGTGTATGATTTCCTTTATCTCTGCAAAGTAGTGTATCTCCATTTTACAGACAGAAAAAACTGAGCTCAGAATGCTTGTCCAAGGCTCTTCAATCAGACAAAGCCTGAATTCATATCCATATTCGTCAGTCAATAGAATCTGAGCTCCATCCATTCTAACACTCCAGTAGAATGACATTTCATCCTTTAACTTCATGTATTGAAGAGAATAATCAAGTTGTTCTTTACTCCAAAAAGTACAATGATTGAATGAATTTTTGAGAAAGTCAACCATGATCATATTAGAACACATTCTTTAATTTCCACTAAGAACATCCTAATGATAAATAAAGGAGAGATTTGAAGGTTTAAGTAAATACTTAAGACTAAGCACATGGGCTTAAGAAGTTTTGAGGTACTATAGATTGGTTACAGGGTAATGTCAGTAATGTTATTCATGAACTATGTATTTTCACCTGTACCACTAGCTGATTTTCTTGAATAGAGGGGTCATATCCTGGTGTCTTTGGATTGGGGCAGTCTAACTGATTACCTACAGCCTTACTTCACCTTGAAGGCCAGGCCTTCAGGGAATGGGTGGGAGAAGGTGAAATGTGTGACATCCTGTTACTTCAGTTATACTTTGTTTTGCTCCCCATCAAATTCAATCATCTTCTTCAGTTGCATATATCATTCAGCAACCTTTCAAACTTGAATGCTGTCCTTTTAAGTAAAGAATATCTGCTATAAAACTACTCGTACTACAACTTAGTGAGATCCTGTCACAAATTTTAAAAAAAGAAAAAGAAAAAGTGGGGAAGTAGCTCAGGGTTAAGCACTCCTACGTTCAATCCCTGGTACAAAAAAAAAAAAAAAAAAAAAAATACCCTACTTGTACTTATCTAGAGAGAGAAAGATGCTGGCTGGTTAAATCCATAAGACATGGCCTAGAGGTACACCAGGCCTAAAGAACTTGAGGAATGGTAGTTCTGCAAAGTAATATTTGGAGTGAGTCTTGAAGGTAGGGGAATTTAGGGAGACTGAAGTAGAAATATAATCCTACTATGAATGAAAGACCCAATTACTACTATTATTATTACTAATAATCCTTTCACCTCTGGCCTCTCTGCTCAACTCTAGCCTTTGCTTTTGATTTTCATTGTGATGTCAAAATATTGATTAACCATTTATCCAATGTGTCCCTATTATTTTGAAATCTAGTTTTCTTTAATGTGAGCCTTCCTAGACTGTCCAAAAGGAATGCCTATTTCTCTGCTTTAAATAGGATAATAAATATGTGTTTAGCTCTTTAAATAAAATACTGTGCAAATGTTAGGTATATATTTTTAAAAGAATAGCCTAATTTATTCTCACCTGAGTTAGATAATTAACCTTGAGACATCTCAATGAATGCCTTTGCTACTCTCAATTAATTCTTTTTCTATTTTTTGTATGTTCTAATTAGTTATACATCACAGTAGAATGCATTCTCATTCTTCTGGTTGTACATGATGTAGAATCACACTGGTCATGTTATCATATATGTGCCTAGGATAATAATGTCTGATTTATTCTACTATCTTTCCTTGCCCCCAAACCTCTACACCTCCTTTTACTCCTCTCTGCCTAATCCAGAGTACCTCTATTTTCCCAATCTGCCTTCCCTTATTGTGAATTAGCATTCAGCTATCAGAGAAAACATTCAGCCTTTGGTTTGGGGAATGGTTTATTTCATTTAGTATAATATTCTCCAGCTCCATCCATTTACCTACAAATGTCATAATTTTATTTTTTTAAGGCTGAGTAATATTCCATTGTGTATATATACCACATTTTCTTTATCCATTCATCTGATGAAGGGGATCTAATTTGGTTCCATAGTTTGGATATTGTGAATTGAGCTACTATAAATATTGATTGGCTAAGTCACGGTACTATGATGATTTTAAGTTCTTTGGGTATAAATCAAGTAGTGAGATAGCTGGTTACATTCCAAGTTTTCTGAGGAATCTCCATACTGCTTTCCATAATGATTGCACCAATTTGCAGTCCCATCAGCAATGTATGAGTGTACCTTTTCCCCCACATCCTTGCCAACATTTATTGTTGTTTGTATTCTTGATAATTGCCATTCTGACTGGGATAAGATGAAATCTTAGAGTAGTTTTGATTTGCATTTCTCTAATTACTAGAGATGATGAACTGTTTTTGTATATTTGTTGATCAATTGTATTTCCTCTTCTGTGACATATCTGTTCAGTCCCTTAGCCCATATTTATTGGGTTATTTGCCTTTTGGTGTTGAGTTTTTTATATGTACTAGAGATTAATACTCTATCTGAGGTGCATGTGGTAAAGATTTTCTCACATTCTGTAGGCTCTCTTTTCATGTATTGTTTCTTTTGCTGAGAAAAAGCTTTATAGTTTGAACCAGTCCCCTTTATTGAATTTTTTTTATACTTATTTAGTTTTTATTTTACTTTATTTTACTTCTTATGTTTTAGGAGTCTTGTTAAGGAAGTCAGTTCCTAAGCTGATATGGTAAAGATTTGGGCCTACTTTTTCTTCTATTAGGCACAGTTCTAGTGCCTAAGTCTTTGATCCACTTTGAGAGGATTTTTGTTCAGGGTAAGAGATAGGGGCTTAATTTCATTTTGTTAGATATGGATTTCCAGTTTTGCCAGCACCGTTTGTTGAAGAGACTATCTTTTCTCCAATTAATGTTTTGGGCAGCTTTGACTGTATGAGATAACTATATTTATGTGGGTTTGTCTCTGTGTCTTCTATTTTGTACCATTGGCCTACAAATTTGTTTTGGTGCCAATACCATATCATTTTCATTACTATGACTCTATGGTATAGTTTAAGATCTGGTATTTTGGTGCCTCCTGCTTTTCTTGCTAAGGATTGCTTTGGCTATTCTGGATCTCTTATTTGTGCAAATGAATTTCATGATTGTTTTTTCTATTTCTAACAAGAATGTCATTGGTATTTAATAGGAATTACATTAAATCTACATAGCATTTTTTGTAGTGTGGCCATTTTGACAATGTTAATTCTGCCTATCCAAGAGCATGGGAGATCTTTCCAGCTCCTAAGGTGTTCTGTAATTTTCATTGTAGGGTCTTTCACCTCTTTCTTTTTGTGGTACCGGGGATTGAACTCAGGGGCAGTCGTCCACTGGGTCACATCCCCAGCCCTTTTTTGTATTTTATTTAGAGACAGGGTCTCACTGAGTTGCTAAGTGCCTCGCCATTGCTGAGGCTGGCTTTGAACTCGCGATCCTCCTGCCTCAGCCTCCCAAAGTGCTGGGATTACAGGCATGCGCCACCGCGCCCGGCTGTTTCACCTCTTTCTTTAGATTGATTCCCAAGGTATTTTATAGGTTTTGTTGTTGTTGTTGTTTTGTTTTTAGGCTATTGTGAATGGGGTAGTTTCCCTAATTTCTCTTTCAGTGGATGTATAGGAACTGATGTATAGGAATGTGTTTGATTTATGGGTGTTGATTTTATATCCTGCTACTTTGCTGAATTAGTTTATTAGTTTTAGAATGTTTCTGGTGGAAGTTTTGGGATCTTCTAAATATAGAATCATGTTGTTGGCAAATAGTGAAATTTTGAGTTCTTTTCCTATTTGTATCTCTTTAATTTCTTTCATCTGTTTAATTGCTCTGGCTAGAGTTTTCAGGACTATGTTGAATAGAAGTGGTGATAGAGGGCATCCTTGTCTTGTTCCAGTTTTTAGAGGGAATGCTTTCAATTTTTTTTTTCCATTTAGAATGATGTTGGCCTTGGGTTTTGCATAGATAGCTTTTACAATGTTGAGGTATGGTCCTACTATCCTTAGTTTTTCTAGTGTTTTGAACATGAAGGGGTACTATATTTTGCCAAATGCTTTTTCTGCATCTTTCGAGATGATCATATGATTCTTGTCTTTAGGTCTATTGATGTGATGAATTACATTTTTTTATTTCCATGTGTTGACCCAAACTTACATCCCTGGGATGAACCCCACTTGATCGTGATACATTATCTTTTTAATAAGTTTTTGTATGTGATTTGTCAGAATTTTATTGAGAATCTTTGCATATATGTTCATCAGGGATATTGGTCTAAAGTTTTCTTTCCTTGAGATGGATTCTCAGCCAAGTTCTACAAGACCTTCAAAGAAGAATTAATACCAATACTCCCCAAGTTATTTAATTAATTCTTAAATGAGATTTTAAATAAAATAAATTTGCTATACTTAAAGGTATTCTGTAGTTACTTTGCAGAATAATTAACAAGAAGTAATGTAACTTAGCCTCATATCCAATTGGTCAGTGCAAAGCATTCTATTCTGAAATGGGAACTAAGTTTTTCCCAAACTTTCCTCATCTGTGCAGTGGTGGTATACCATCAACCTTTCCAGTAAGGCTCCTAGAAAGAATGCAGAGTTACTGCTTATAATGCAGTCCTGCTGGTCTAACAGCATTTTTTCCTATATGACATATACAGTAGGAATTATCTTTTCATGAGTTGTCTTTGTTAGTACCCATTTTCACAATGAGCAAGATGATGACATAAATCACATTCCTTTTTCCTATTTTCCCTAAGCCAGAGATCCAAGTACACTTGTCAAGTACAATTGAATTTAACCAAATTCTAGGTAGAAGCCTGTCATTATCACCACATTATTGTGTTCAATACTATTAATCCATATAGACAGTAATAGTTAAAGGTACAAAAGCTAAACCAATGGGAATTGACCAATAAGGCATGAGACAGGGAAGTAGATGTTTAATGTGTTCTAATGACCCTTTTGGACAATCCTCAAAAGACAAAGACATAGGGTCAAGTCATTCAGTACTGACCAAAAGCATTAGATGTTTTTTCTTGGATATGCCCAACAAGAATTTTGCAAAATGAATAAAACGATACTGTGAGCGTAAAAAATAGTTTATCCCTGGGACAATTTTTCCTTCTTGACTAGTCTGAGTTGTCCAAGTCAAACCAGCCAAAATAGCAAGTCCTTAAATGGCTCTAATTCAAAAGCAATAACCTGAGTAATTTATGGTTTGTAGTCTAAGCTCAACATGGGAATAGTAAGCAACTATCTTTCCCATTAAGCATGTGTGTGAAGGTGACACAGGCATTACCATGGCACAACAAGGTGTGAAACATACATGTTTCCATAAGTGGGCAGTGTTATGAGATGCATGTTCCAAGTGCAAGCAGAGGGAGAATCTGGGCTTGAATCTGACACATTAGCATGTAGTTGGTGTGTCTCCAGTCTCCATAATTTCTCATGATGACATCTTTCATCACACTCATTAAGGAAGAGGAGGAGAATACATGTGGTCACCAGATTCATTTTTTGTTTCTGAAAGAAAGCCGCATCCTTTAATTACCCCTTACCATCTTATTGCTCCAATTATTACTGCAACTTTGAAATAATTCTTATTTGACATAGGCTTTTTAATCATGAACAAACAAGACCACACACCCTCCTGATTGATACATTAAAAACATATGTTTATTATGATAAATACTCTCATGGAAAAAAATTTAGTGAAAACCCAAAAGCCAAATGAACTGATGTAACCATACTCAACTCCAGACATTTATCCCCTTTCCCAAGGCTGCCCAACTTCAGGCTTGCAAGCCTGCAGTGTGTTCATTAGGACCTTGACAGCATGTGCATTTTCCACAAGAGTATCTCAATTTGGTCGAGTATGATCAGAGTATAATTCTGATCTCAACTTTGTCACATTCCAAAAGAAAGAATCATAGAACCAAAGAAGAAAAATTCAACTGTGGTGAAAAACTTGTAAAATTTAGTATGAGATGAGCAGGTCTATAACTAGATATCACTGACACTTTTAATTTGGTCTAAAAGATATTTTAGACATTTTGTTTAAAATTTTCCATGTTTAACCTGATGGTATTGAAGAGCAATTAGTTTGTAAAAATCCAGGCACTAACTGAAGAATTTCAATGCATGGCATTAAATAATCCATTAGTAAAATATGTGTAAAAACATAGGAAGATTGACATTTACTGGGGACAGTATACAATATAGTATTTTTTAACAAAAGCATATAGGCAGAGCAATTTGAGATCCAACAGCCGGAATAATAAAGCAAAAGGAAGAAAATAATAAGAAAAGAAACTAAAGAAAATAGTAGAGGACAGAACAAGAGCAGGATTAAAAGACAAATTATAGGCACAGGAGAGAATGATGAACAATAGACATTTGAAAACAATATTTTATTTTGCAAACCTACCAGGGCTGTAGAATTTTCAGCAGAGTTTTAGTGGAGGATTTGTGTTCTGTTTTGCTTTTTACTTTAGATTATTGAAAACTGAAGAAATCCCAGACTTCTAAGCCAAGAAACTGAAAACTGATGAGACCCCTGATTAGCAGGGAGGAATCAAATTCTAAGTGAGCTGGTTAGAAGGGGAAGAGGAGCTGTATTCCTCAAAGTGACATGGTTGACAGCCGTGGGAATTGGGTAATTGTACCATGTCAGAGCTGGAGGCATAATTTGAAGGCATAAATCCTCACAGAGAGAGGATTCCTGAAGTTATCAGAATGAATAAGGATACCATATATAGTCCACACTCAATAAATATCTATTAGAATCAACTGAATGAAAAGGAGTTAGCAAAAAATAAACAAGAGCAGGGAGCCAAGGCTGGAGCCTTAGAAGATGCCCTCAGTTATGAGAACAAACCAACCAAGGAAACCCAAAGCAATTCAAAGGAAAGAGATGAAAAAGGGAAGTACAGTGTGAAGGAGGCCCAAATTAAGTAATATTTAAAAGACATGGACATTAGTATTGAATGGGAGAAAAAAAAAAGGAATAGAAGGAGAATGGGTTATATTTGTTGGAGAAAAATGTATTTCAAAATGTTCTCTGGAAGGAATATGATCCTTCCATTTTTCTGAAAACTGTGGTTGAATCTTATAAGCTGAAGCAATTTATGGTAACAACAGTCAACAACCACTATGCAAATTAAGTTAAAGCCAAGTTCAGCTAAGAAAAAAACTGAAAAGCTTTTGAGAAAGGGACAAAAGGAAAGAAAAAGAAATCCCTCTAATGGGGAAAATAAAAAATGATCTGTGCTTTGATGAACTTAAAGACATGGGTCTGCTGAATAGCATTGATTCTGCAGTTGTCTTCCAAGAAAATAAAGCACTGTTTTAGATTCTAAAGTGCAGGAAAATGAAGGCCTTCCTGTAATTGTCTAGAAGTTGTTACAGAAATAAATTTGTTGCAAAATATCAAGAGACTTTACCTGGAATCCTTCTGTCTTTGACACCCCCCCCCCACACACACACACACACATACTGCATTCCATTCCTAGGATTCCTGTGGGGAAGAAGTTCCCTGGTTTTCTACCAGATTCTCAAAGAGATTGTTATCCTTTAAAGTTAAGAACCACTGTTCTAGAGGAAGTCATACTTTTGGCCACTGGGGGGAAATTTGAAAAAGTTTCCATAGCAAGTCCAGGTGATGTCTGCACATCCTTATTCATCCTTACCACCTTCCCCTCCGTCTTATTGAACCTATCGCTCTCCCCTTGAGACTTCTCTGTGCTTTAAATCTCACGCCATTCCCAGTGCTTCTTCTCCATCTCCTTTGCCCTATAAATATTGTAGCTCCCAAGGCTCCATATCCAATACCTTTCTCTTCTTACTTTATACATTCTATCTGTCTGACCTGTACTCTGATTCTAGCCAATTTCTAAAGGATGGTCATAAAGTCTGGAAACGTGGGTAAATACATAAGAAATGATTTACTGATGCTGTGTTATAACACATGACAAAATAGTATCTATGTTTTCAGAATTTATGGGCATTCGGTATATATTTATGGTTTCCAAATCAATCTCAAGCCAAGAAGTCTTTCTTGAGCTGGATGTGATTTTCAGGCTGTGGACTGCTGGTGGAACATCTCCACTTGGCATCCCCCACATACTTCTCACATAACAGGTCCAAACCAAATCTCACCCTTTTCTCCCAACATCACATCCTCCCACATTTAGGGAATAGCATCCCCATTTTCATTCAACTTCCAAAGCAGAGCCCTGGAAATCATCCTCTAATAGCTCTCAGGTTTCTGGAAGTTATCCTCAATAGCTCCCTCTGTCACTGCTTCTCCTTCCAACTGATCACCAATCGTCTATTCTTCTCATACACACTTTTCAAACCTGCTCCCCTCTTTAAGCAGTTACTATTTCTTGACTCAACTATGACATTAGAGCTTCTCTACTGATCTCCCTACCTCTAGTCTCACCTCCTTCTTATCCTACCTCTACAGAGTTTCCTAAAAGGCAAATCTGATTGTAATAACCCACTACTTCAAACTCTCCCACAGTGTCAGTTAAAATATAGCCCAAATTCCTCGGCCTGATGGGCAAGCCTTTCATCTTCTACCTTTCCAGTTTCTCTTTGGTGCTACAGCCACTCCCACTTCGTGGCCTCCTCAAATGTGTCTTGAATCCTCTGCTTGCATTTCCATCCCAGGTCCCCATTTGTGAGCTTCCACTTCTCCTGCAAGGCTCAGCTCCAGACTCCCCGGCACTGTGACTTTCCTCACCACTATCACCACCCTCAGAATTTGCACTTCGTTCTTCTGTGCACTAAGAGCTACTTACATCATTATCATAACGTATCACAATTGTCTAAAATCTCTTGCCCATTTGATTGTAAGTTTCAAAGGGACATTTACTTATTAATCTTTATATCCCTAGCTCCTCACATGGAACAATCATGACTTGGATGGAAGAATGGCAAGTGGGAGAGGGAAACCAGATAGCTTAGAACTGGAAAGGAACTTGTACTTTATGATAGGGCAAAAAGTCCTCATGTAACAGACAAAAACTACAGACCCAGATTAGGCATGGAAGACTTAGCCAAGGTAGAACCACAGGGACCACAGTGGGACAGGATTTAATCCAGTCACTGATGGTGAAGAGAAAGATTGACTTTGGAGAGAGAGAGAGGAAGCCTAGACTGTCAGGCTAGCCATAATTCCCAAAAGCAGAACAGACAAATAATTGATTTAATAAAGAAGTCCTCAAGGAGTGGGCAGTCATCAAGATCTAATGGCATACCTTTTCAGGTTCTGAAATGGCCCATATTTTGAGACTATGATAGCAGGAAATCAGTACCAAAGAGGACTTTGAGCAGAAAATCTCTCCCTGTCCTGGGGTGGGAACTGCTGACAGAATATGGGCAAAAAGAATAGACAAGGCAGGCCCAGTGGAGCCGGGACTCTCAACAGGTTGTCAGGATTGGGGATCTGGCACAGGAAAACAAGGTGGATTTTATCTCAATATTTAGGCTAAGGGGAGATTGGCTTCAGGGACACTGTGGCAAAGTCCGTCAGAACACCAGCAATAGTGACTTGTACCTGAGTCATGGCAGTCTTGAGCAAGAGCTCCTACAAGTCCCATGGAGGACAGAACTGCTCCAGGGTCTCCAGCAAACAGAGTGAGGCCAAGAAGCTCTCTGAGGAGTGGAGCTGTGGCTAGGCAGTCAGGCAGCACTGACACCTCCACAAGTATTGTACTTAGGAAGTTTGAATAGCTTCTGAGGAGTGCAAACACAATTTTGTTATTTTTGATAAGATTCTTTTCTGTTGGCACTTTTTCTAATAAAACCTTTGCTATTCCAAGGTTTATCCTTCACAGTTGCTATGGTTCAGAAATTTGTGCCTCTCCCAAATTCATGTTGAATCCCCAGTGCAACAATATTAAAGGTGGGGCATTTAGGGGGTGACCGGCTCTAATCTCATGAACAATATTCATTCCCTTATAAGCGGCCTGAGGGAGACTATTTGTTCCTTTTGCCTTGCACCCTTCCATCATGTAACAACCCATGCTTGAAGCAGAGAGCAGCCCTCACCAGACACTAAGTCTGCTGACACCTTGATCCTGGACTTCCCAGCCTTCAGAATGGGAGATATGAATTTCTATTACCTGTAAATTTTCCAGTCCAAGGTATTTTGTTGTGGAAGTACAAATAGACTAAGACAACAGTATAACTCATGAAGAAGACCAAATATCAAACATTTTTGCTACTCTTAGGACTGAGAAATAAAAATCTGCCAGAACAGTCACAATCACTTAATTCCTTCAAGAAGCATAAGAATCAAAAACGGTTGGAGTTGAATTTGAATATTCCATCCCATTTGTGTACCAGAGTTGGGAAGTGGTGACTCAGGCCACCATCAAAACCAAGGGGGGAGATGTCATGTGAAGGTCAAAGAGGTAAGTTTATACTGTCCCTCCTTCAAATATTGAGGTTCAGGTCAGATTTTTATTGAAAAACTAAAGAGATTATTGAGGTTAAAGTTTATAAATGACCCATCAAATGTGAATTCCTTCCTTTATAGACATAAAATTTGAGGTGCAGAGAAGTTATGTGAAATTCCAAATATTATGTGTGTCTAGGTGGTCACAGAATTTGATGACATGAAAGGAGACAGAACAAACAACAATTTGCTAAGAGATTAAAATATATAATTGAAAAATCAAGGTCTCAATGTCCATATTTGTGAAATCCATGAAGTGGTACACAAATATTAAATGAAGATATGACTAGGCAGGTAAATATATCCAGACAGACTAAAATCAATATTGTCAGCTTTATGCACTGAAAAACATCTTCAAAACAAAGTAAAAAGAGGTCCTATCTTTATAAAACTTAAAAATTGTTTTAGGTAATTAGATCAATAAGAGTGTAGTCAAGGGGGAAAAAAAGAAGCCATTCTGTGACTTTCAAACAAAACGGAATTTGGATCAGAGAATTGGTAAAGTGGAAAAGCTGACAGCCCAAAGACAGGATGGAGAGACTTCCCCAAGATGAGCAGTAGCAGGGAGCACTACCACTCTTTGGGGTAGAAGACCCACAGGAGGAGCTGGTGTTTGCAAATCCCACCTAGAGGATGCTGGGCCAGGAAGAGGGTTTCCAACAGAAGCTAGCCCCACAGAGGAAGGCTACCCTCTGGGGCCTGAAATATTGGATGAGATTTGTTTACAACTGCTGCCAAACACTCACAAAGCTCTTCTTTCAGAGTAAGAGAAAGTCAAGTTGAATTAGGAAGTGACTTTCAGAGTAAGAGAAAATCTGGCTGAATTAGGCAGTGACTTTTTCCCCAACTCTACCCACCTCTCTCTTTTTGTGTTTGGCTTGCAATCAGATTCATCTTCATTCTCTGAGCCACTCTAATGGGAGAATCTTCTAGCTGATGCTCCAAATAAAGAAAGTAGTCGATGATGCTGTTCTGAGCACCTGTCCATGTACTTTGGGGTTGGTAATAACAGCATCCGCATCCGCAGCAAGCCACTGCAAGATGAAGTGACACAGAGAAGCATGGTTCCTGAGAATAATGAAAGTGTCAAGGTTACAATGATGACTAACTGCCGTCAAATCACCTTCCCAGTTCTACTTTGCTTCATTAATCCTTTTCTTCTTTCTCTCTTTCTCTGACATCCAATGAACTCTTATAGGAACATTTTAAGCCTACACAGCCTCCTTCAAGTCAGCAAAAGTATGACCCAGAAAGATAGGAAATAGAGAGGTCAACTCTGCATTACCAGTGAGGTGGTGTTGGAAACCTACCATTCCTCCCACTGGTTCCTTCAGAGCTAGAGCACACCAGCCCATTTGCTAACCTCTTTGGAGGACTATGCAACAAGGCAGCAGGGGTCCCCACCTTCAAGGCCACCCTGACATATGGAGGTTGTCCAGCACCATGAAAGCTGACTCCCTCCAGCACACTGTTTTGTTTTGGTGTCATCTGTCAGTGAGGCAGTTGACAGGAGCAAAGCCAAGCCTGAGCACACAGAAGCAGAATTTAAATTCTACATTTTCCCCTTTTTCCTTACAGTTCACACTTCCACATGGACACATGGACCACCCTAATTAATCCATCCTTCATCTCTCACTCATTCATTCACTCATTCATCCACTCTTAGTAAGCACTGATCATCTGCTATATGCTAAGCACGAAAGATACAAAGGAGAAAGCCAGCAAAAATTTCCATTCTCATACAGCTTATATTCTAGTCCAGGGTGATAGACAAATAATGGAAAGATATTTTTTGTCCAGTTATGGTACAGGGTTATATAAAAATGATGATAGGTGTTTTGTGTGTTTTCTTAGGGTAAAATCATTGATATTTTTTTAAAAGGAAGCCAAGACTTTTTGTTAAGGATGAGCTTTCGAGCAAAAATCTAACATAAACGAGAGAGTGAGCCACACAAAAGGAAAGAACATTCAATTCTGAAGGAATAATAAGAGCAAAGGTCCTGGGGCTAGACCATACACAATAACATGCTCCAGGAACAGCAAGGAGCCCATTACAGCTGGAGTGGAGTGAGGGAGGAGAAAAATAGTAGGAATTGGAGATGAGCTCAGAGAAGTAGAAGAGATGAGATTTCATAGGGACTGCAGGTGATTTTAGAAACTCTGGCATTTGCTGTAAGATGGGGAGCCAGTGGAGCAGAAAAATGACATGATGTGACTTTAAAAAAAAGGATTGCTCTGGTGGCTGGATGGAGAACAGAAGGTAGGGGGCACAGAGGTAAAAGAAAGGAAAACAATACAACAATGCAGATGAGAGAGAAAACTCGAAGTGATAAATAGTTGTGTTCTGAATATATTGTAGACACATTTTTAAGATTTTCCAAAGTATGTATTCATGGTTTCTCTTCCTATTTTCTTAAGTTACTGTGATAAATCTGGGATCTTCATTAATCTGGGACCCAGGAATTTGGAACAGTGAGGAAACTTTGGTTAGTGGCTTTCATTGATTTTAAGAACACGGTTAAGTGCGGAGTATGTATAATGAAGAGGAAAGGAAATAAGTGGGTAATATTGGTCAGAATGAGGACTCTCAACATTTCTAATATGATTAAGTCCCTATAGTCAGAGATATTATATATGTGCTATCTTATTTAATCCTTGGAATAATCACATGAAAGCAGAACTTTTATCACCTTCTAATCTTTCACCTAGGTTTGAAGCTGTGGCCATAGTACAGCTCAGGAAGACTTAAAAATTTGGCATAAGTCACAAGCCAAGCTGGAATTTGAACTCAGTTCATTGTCTCTAAATTCTATGGTGTTTCCTCCACATTATAATTATTCATTTATTCAGTGGACATTTACTGGATACCTAGTGCAACAGCATAAAACACAGAGACAAACAAGATAGAGCATTTGCCTCAAACTTCTCATTGTAAATATGGCATTGATACTTAAAAATAAATCATTGCTGGAAAAATATGCTTCTCTTTCATTCAACAAATATGTATTGAGTAGTCACTAAGTGGTGGCATAACAAGGTCTTTTGCTCCTGAATATTTCATTCTGATGGGGGACCCAGACAATAAACAAAAGGGTAAAACCCCTCAGGTGGGATAAATACCATAGAGAGAAATGGATCAGGCTGCAGATCTGCCACTATTCCATGTGAGTTGGTTAGAATAACATGGAGGCAAAAATCTAAAGGAAGTAAGAAAGTGTGGCATTCAAATATCTCAGGAGACAGCCTTCCAGTCAGAGAAAACAGCTCATATATAATCCCTGAGTGGGACAAGCTTGGGATATTCCAGGTGGAGTAAGAAATCAATATGGTGCAAGTGGAAGGAACAAGGGAGAGGATGGTGGCCCATGCAGTCAGGGGGCTAGTGATAGATGGGATAACAGCGAGATCAATTAGAAGGCTATTGCTACAATCCAGAAGAGAAGTAATGATCACTTAGACTAGGTCAGAAGCTGTGGCCATAATGAAAAATAATATTGGGGATATATTTTGAAAGTTGGGTATTTGAAGACAGATTTTTATGTGAAGTGGAAGAAAGATGTTTTTGACCTGAGCTATAGGGAGCATAGAGTTCTATAGTTGGAGTTGGGGAAGATCATAGAACAAACAGGTTTGAAAAAGAACCACGACATTACATTTGAAATAGTGGGTCAGTGGTTGATGCATTAACCTGGAGTTCATGGGCTGGGGTTACAGCGCAGTGGTACAGAGTTGGCTAATATGCACAAGACCCTGTGTTCAATCTCTAGCACTGGGGAAAAAAAAAAAAAAAAAAAACTAGTGTTATGGTTTGCATACAAGGTACCCCCCAAAAGTTCCTGTGTTAACTCAAGAATATTCAGAGGTGAAATGATTCAATTGCAAGAGCTATTACCTCATCAGTCCATCCCAGTTTGAAAGGACTAAGTGAGTGGTAACTGTAGGCAGGTGTGGTGTGGCTAGAGAAGGTGGATCATGGGGGTGGTGCTGGCCCTAGAAAAAGGCTTCTGTCCTGTGGCTCCCTCCTTTTCTTCCCTCCCTCTGCTTCCTGGCTGCCATGAGATGAGCAACTTTCCTCTGCCATGCCCTTTGGCCTGAATGTTCTCTACCTCACCTTGAGCCCAGGGCAATGGGTTTGGCTGAACACAAACTAAACCTCTGAAACCATATCAAAATAAACTTTTTCTCCTCTAAGTTGTTTTTGTTGGGCATTTTGGTCATAGCAACAAAAAGCTGACTAACACACCTAAAGTTCAAGGAATGGTCTGGAGAGGAATGGTCTGGAGACAGAATGTAACAAGTATGTGCGAGGTACTTACATCTTTTGAGTTTAGATAGGCGCACCTCGGGAGTGAGCAGACCTGCAGAACAGAAAGTACCAGAGCCTGGGGCCACTCCAACCTTTAGAAGTCAAAGACAGGAAGAGGAGTCAACAGATAAAACTAACAATCCCCATCCTCAGACCTACCAAGTCCAAATCTTGGGAGTTTGAGTCCAGAAATCTGTATTTTTAACGAGGTCTACCAACCATTCTGATCACTGTTGAGCTTGATTAAAAACCTTAAATCTATACTCTCTGGAACACTTTGGTGTCATAACTTAATGAACTGCTTTTAGTTGTTAGAGCTATTCACTATGGGTAATCTAGTAAAGCACTTGTGAGAATTATCAATAAACAACCAGGAAAGGAAGGGGAAAGAATCAGGAAAGCATGTCCAATGCTGTAATTTGTTCTTCTAACAACAACAAAACAAACAAACAAACAAAAAACAGACTTGGTGTTTGCTAAGTTCTATATCACTTCTTTCAATTCCAAAGAAATGGGTACATCCCAAATTTCCATTCCTGTGTGGTTTGGGGTATGTTGCTAATTTTCAAATGGGGGAGACTGACTGGGTTTTGTTAACTCATTGTTTGTTCGATCACACAGGTAGCTAAAGAAAGCTTGCTTCCCTGTGCCTATTAAACAAGGGAACTGATGACAGAAGGTTAATACTGAACGATTTTCATGAGCATGGAAGTTATCTAGGAAATGCTAATGGTAGATACCCCTTAAAGGGACTCCACTCCAGTAGGTAGTATATATCATTGAATTTGACAAAGCCACGGATCTGATGGTGAAATAAATAAAAGGGAGCTTAGGAGCCAAAGGCTAGCAAAAGCAAAACAGTCCCAAGAGAAGCACTGTATTGATTTGCTTGTTTCTATTTAGTATCTACTGCATGTCATAGCAACAGTCACATATGCAAGGATTGACAATCTGAGTGGATGACAAATACCAATATAAAATCAACCAACCAATAGAAAAGAAACTAAGTTAAGGCTGCATAAATCTATAGGGTTTGGAGCTGCTAAAAGATAAAATAATCAGAAAGTTCCACCTAATAATTCAAGGAAGAAAAAAAAAAGCTAGATTTGCTGAAAGGCTCCACAAATAGAGAATTGAATCTCTAAAATACTTCATATATAAAATTTTGGATGAAGTTTTTCATGATCTCTTGATCTGTATACCTGAAGCATGGGAATGACCTGGAAGCTTGTTAAAAAATGCAGAATCTCAGGCCAACCCCAGGCCTCCTAAATCAGAATAGGCATTTTAATAAAATCCTCAAGAGATTTGTGTGCATTTTAAAGCCTGAGAAACTCTGATGTAGTTGTCTGTTGTCCTTTAAGTATCACTGACACACCCGGTGGAAGGGAGGGAGATGGTGGTCAGCCTACCACCAGACTATGGTGGAAAATGAACAGATACCTAAATTTGTCTTCTCATATTTCAATGAAAATTCCAGGAAGCTCCTTAGTTTGTTAAGCAAATGAAGATTGGTAAAGGAGGAGTTTCTTAAGAAGGTATGTACTTAATAAGTACAGTTTCAGACCAGTTACTACTAACGGAATGGAAATTATGGTCAAAGAGCAACGATTCAGTTTTGGTAACTGTAATTTCCAGAT
Organism: Tamias sibiricus; assembly: GCA_025594165.1. Taxonomy (NCBI): domain Eukaryota; kingdom Metazoa; phylum Chordata; class Mammalia; order Rodentia; family Sciuridae; genus Tamias; species Tamias sibiricus. The sequence continues at coordinate 55,313,920 of CM046659.1, forward strand.
GCACAGGAAATATAAACTCTAAAGGACTTAACAAACAGTAATGCTTCTGTAAAAGCTCCAAGGGCCACAAATCATACTTGCTTGCATAACACCGAATTCTAACCATCTCCTATACAGTGAAACTCAGGCCAACGAGCCTAACCTAGCCCACCAGGAACAGAATCCAAGAACTATGTGTTCTCAAACAAACCAACACAAGTGCTCTTGCTATTCAGAAAGTACTTTCTGGAGAGGCCTCTTCCTTCTATACCACAGCATTAAACAAGGCAAAGGAGGAGGAGTTATATCATTATCCCATATAGTCTTTTCATCTAACCATAATTGCAGGGGGCACTCACGACATGTTACATGAACCTGTCATTGAGGTTGAAGCTGAAAAATTTAAGTTACACAATAGTAAGATGGGCTTGTGCATCCACTCAAGCAAGGGATTTCAACCTCAAACCAATTCACTTAAGGCCCCTTTACCATCCAGGCTGTGCTGGTTAAACACTGAAGAATTTAGACACATGTCACTGCTGACACTTTACAAAGAAAACAGAAAAGACTACTTGTAAAGCATTTAATAGTATTAATTTTATGTCAGGTGCTGTGCTAAGTGTACTTCATGTATTTTCACCTTTACTCTTCAAGTGCAGTACTCTCAAAAGTTATGGTTATTTATATTGTTATTATGTTATAGGGGAGGGAACCAGGACTCAAAAAGGGTCGATCACTTGTCCAAAAAAACATAGGAAGTTGTCAGGATTACCACCACCCCAGGAACTAATTCCTGCTTGGAGGTGTGAACCAGCTGGGGTAATTAAAAAGTCTTAAAATAGTGACTAAGGAACAAAAACCAAGAGGCAGAAAATAATTTTCAAAGCTGGGACCTGGTGGGTTTTCCAGTCCTGATAGGAACTGAAACAGAATAAGGAAAAAGGCCCAAATTCTTTATTTAAGGACAAATATATCAAAAAGTTTCAGTGTGGTGGGCTTCTGAGGAAAACAGGATAGAGATAGGAAAAAGAAGTTGTTTGGGGCTGGGGAGCCTACACCCACCTCCAGGGACTGCGTTTGAACCTAGGTCTGTGAGCTAAGGTAGGGTGTCTCCTTTCATCTGAGCAATCTGCAACCAGTGGATTCACACCAGGTGTTCTCAGAAAAGCAAACCCCCTGCCTTGTGATGGCTCAAACAAACCCATAATTCATACATGGCTTCCAATAGTAAATGTAGAAATGGGATTCAAACTCACGACACTTGACTCCAAAGCTTTACACTTCTCTGCTAAATGGTTTGGCCTCCCATATTCTTCCTAGTATCCCAACATACAGTATAAGAGTAATAGAATTTATGATACAGCCACATTTACCTTCTACCTACAGATGACCTTGCCTGGACCAGTGCCCCCTTGCAAAGGAACTCTGTAAGAATACTTCTTTTTGGTGGGTTCTGAGCATGAGAAATCACTGTAGTTGAAGAGAAAAATTCAGATTAAACATGCTGATTTGGCCTTCACAGGGGCCAATTTAGACCCTTCAGCACATTCTGTACCAAAAAATGAAGTAAATCCATCTGCCTTTACGATGCCAGCTGGCTGGTGGACTTGAGCTCCAACTGTTCCCATCACAAGGCAGAGATATGGGGGCATAGGCTCTGATTTGGAGGACACTTCTTCATCAGAGAATGGCAAGGCAGCAGGAGAAGAATCAGGGTGATCTGGGGAGACTCAGCAGTCCCCAGGAGAAGCCCAGAGCCTTCAGAATGTCTTTATAACCCTGGAAGATTTTCACCACTTGGTTACTACATTCCAGGCAAGGGTCAGGGGGAGTCCATTCCGTTCCCTACAGCCAACTTTACTCCAGGCTTCCAGGAGCACTCCACACAGGACAGTGGCAGATTTGCATGTCAGCAGGAAATCGGCTTGCCACCCTGACACTATTATTGGAGCAGACTAGACCTTGGCATCTGGCTGGGACCACTGCCAAGCACACCTTGCCAGCGGCTGCAGGTGCTGGCTGCTGCTTTGGCACTGTCTATGGAACAGGAGAGGGCAAGAAAATATTACATGGACATATTTTCAGCTGAGGATGGCAAATATGTTAACGTGCCAATATGTCTTATTAATGTGTTGCCATATAGAAGAGTCCGGGCAGGATGATATTGGAAGCTTATTTTAAGCATGGACTCATAATCAGGATTGGGGGGAGGCCTTTCTCATAATGATCCTCAGTCAAGAAAACCTAATCACTAGGAACACACACACACACACACACACACTACTAAATGTCCTTTAGAACCAATAGAAAAGTTTTCTACAAGAATGAGGCAATTATAAAGGATTTATAAAGGATCATAGCAAGAAGGAAAAAGTCTTAAGCTGTCAAAGAAAGAAAGGATGACATTTTCTAACACCCACATAAGACAGAATTTCCCTCCTGACTGGGAACTGACAGTGTCACATTGAGCCTAGTACGTCAGGGAGGAGGTAGGGGGAGACAACAGAGGACAGTGGAGGTTTTGGGACTCTGGAGGATGAAGAAACCTTACTGGGAAACTATCATTAAAAAGAACAGAGGATTCATAAACACTGACTTTCCATACAAAGCCAGGGACAGGAAAGAAGATGGGAAAAAAAAAAAAAAAATCTTCCTGCTCTGAAAACTGAAAGAGTAGATGAAGGCCAAGTTCCATTTAAGAAATGTCCTCACATCGAAAAGTCAACTGTTTGTCATTGTTCCCAAGAAGTCATCTGTTTGGTCAGTCAGGAAGGTTTCTGGTCACTGCTCTGCCACCAACTTATCCTGAAACATCAGGTGTAGTCTCACAATCTCTTTGAACTTGAGATTCTCCATCTAGAGAATCTAGTCATGCTTCTAGGCCCAGCATGGTCCATGCCTACAGACAACATACTTGCCAGGGAAGGTGCCCAAGATTCTCCAGGGTGTGATTAACCACCTTTCTCAGGAAAATAAACACCAGAGAGGTGTTAGGAGATGTTCACTGAGCTGTTCAGGCCCAGCACTGCCTACTAAGCAGTTAATGAACTAACCAGCACCAGAAAGGTGCTATAGATTAATTCATCCATTCCATAGCCACTTATTAAGCACTTGCCAATGTAAAGGATTATATTATTGACTGAGAAAGCTGTCTGTCCCATGTGCTCAAGATCCTTACTTCCCAAAAGGGAATCTTAAGAAATATACGCAAATCGTGATGACTCACCACACACTCCGAGAAAGACCAAATCACACTAGCTGAATTGTTGACTGCTTACCTTATAAAGACATTGTTCTTCTCAAGGTTGATTTTACTAGTGAAAAGACTGAGAAGTTTTCAAGAGTGGTTGGTGGGGAGGATTTGGTAATGAGTTCTGTGTGAATTCTATCATTTAGAAACCAAGGCTAAGGAATGAATGTAGGAAATGTATAAAAGGAGTTCAAGTTCTAAGAAAAGCCTGCAGATTCACTTGACTGGAAATTATTCTTTTTATCCTTGGGTTAGAAGAGTCACCACGGGTTTTAAAGAGTTCTTACACCAATTACATGGCAATGCTCAATTCCAAATACATTGGGAAATGTTGTTATTTTTCCCAATCTTCATCTTTTGCCTATACAGTAACAAAATTATAATTTAGTTGAATACTTAAACAATTATCAAGGGAAGATGCCATTAACAAAGATTTCCAGTTCCTTGTGTAAATGAGTCCAAGCTCTTCCCTATAGCTAAAACTTGCTGACATCTGGACTGGGAGGTATGTGATATTTTGAATCAAACTTCAAAGGTCAAGGGTAAGCAAGGACCTAGAATTACTATTGCATCTAAAATTATTCTACAGCCTTCAAAAGAACATGGAAAAAATGATTGCAATTTTCAAAATTATATGCTGCTTTTGGAGAAAACATACTTCTGAGTCCTTGGAAGTACATAGGTAATATAAGTAGGGCCAGGCCATTTTCCATATCACGGTCAGTGCCAGACAGGAGGTATGGAGGCCTGGGCACTGCCTTAGTGTCCCCACCTGTTGTCTGAAATTTGAGTAGAGGTGTTCATCATTTTCTCCCATAGACACCGTCCCCATTTTCTTCCATTACCTCCTTGTTTCCTCAGCATGCAGATTTTAGTCACTTTTTAAATTCCTCCCTGTTCTCACATCATTTGTTCCCTTATTTGACAATTACCTAATGATTGCCTGTACCGTATCAGATCCTATTTTGGATGTTAGGATTATAATGGCCTTTGCCCTCCCAGAGCCGTGGTCCAATTGGCAAGACCAATAAGTAAACAACCAATTACAATACAGCCATGTTCTTAAAAGGGCTCAGCTAGCTTTCCTAAATCAAAGTCTGTGGTGCAGAGCCTGGATATCTGTCTGCATTTAACAAGCACTGAAGGTGACTTTCCTGCTCACCAAAATTTGGAGAGCCTTTCGGTGTAGTAGTTTGTACTATAATGGGATGCAAGTGACCTGGGGGGAGTGTTATAGGCACATGGGGAGAGTCAGTTCGCCCAAATGGGAGGAAGGGAAGGTGCCGGGAGAGATTTTCTACAGTGATGTCTAAACTGAAATCTAAAGGAAACAAATGAATTATACCAATTCTGAGGAAAGAGATGGAGGGTGGGTACAAAAAGAAAAATAAGGGGAAAAAAGTAAAAAAAAAACAGGGAGAAAGAGTCCTACAAAAACCCAGAGGTGGAGAGTACCATTCTGGGTGGCTGGAGCTTGAGATGAGCAGTAAGGAGAGAGAGAAAGACTTTTAAGAAACAAATTAGGAAATGCCTCATAACATTGTCATGGCATTTGGAGCTTATCTTGATGATGTTGATTAACTATTGAAAGATTTTTCAGGTAAGGAAGAAAGAATTAAATGAATAGAGTGATCCCTTTTCTCAATTACTGTGGATTCATGCTACATTTAGAGAGTTTTTGAAAGATTCTAGACCCATGCTCTAGGTGAAAATTCTTTTTCCACCATTTCTCCTAAACTTGCCCCTCCTTTTCCACTCCTACAGATGCAACCCTATACCAGTAGTTCTAACCTCCATGTCTGGATTATGGCATCATCTTTCAAAGTGGCTGGTTGCCTCGTCACCTTGCCCAGTCTAATGTGTTAGCTGTGGCTGTCAAAACGGCCTCAGCCATTGATTTCATCAAATTACTATCCTGCTTAAGAATCTTCCTCTTATATTCCTTACATTTACTTTTCTCACTATAATCCTCTAAACCTGCCACCATCTTCTTTTCCCACCTCTGCCACCTCAGAATTTAAGGACTTCATGCTTTATAAACCCTTCAGGTACAGCACCATCCAGTACCCCTTAATGAAAACATTTACTCTTGAGGATTAACTCCTCTTATGTCACACATTGAAGTCTGTTAGCTTTAGTTATAGAGTGAAAGACTATTTCTTATCAAAGGAATCTGACATCAATTGGCAAAAGGAGTTAGTAAAGATTTTATAATAGCAAAGCTTCTTTGTGACTTCCTAACCTCACCTGTCATATAAAAAATTCCCCAGTGAAGCACAAACCAGCATAGTGATAGGTGACACCTTGTATTTAGCTTCTATCCTGCCTTTCCTTTCCCTCCATTGTGAATCTGGCATTTCACAACTTACGGAGTTGGGGTTTTTGTTTGTTGGTTGGTTTGTTTTCATGAAAAGTTAGGTTTTATGTTCTATTAGAAAAAGATTTTCCCCCATCTCTGAAATACCAGAATGTTATTTGAAATGTTTCGTTTTAATATTGGGGATTGGGATGGCACAATACCAAATTCCCTCCCAACTCTCTGCCTTCATAATTGTGGCAATGTGCCAGGCATGGTGGCACATGCCTGTAATCCCAGCAGTTCAGGAGGCTGAGGCAGGAGGATGGCCAATTTAAGGTCAGCCTCAGCAATGGTGAGGCACTAAGCAACTCAGGGAGACCCTGCCTCTAAATAAAACACAAAATAGGGCGGGGGATATGGCTCAGTGGTTGAGTGCTGCTGAGTCCAATTCCTGGTACTCCCCCCACCTCTGAAAAAAAAAAAAAAATAAGAGTGGCAATGTCTTTTCCCCAGGCACTGGACCAATACACTAGTCTGAGTGTCCCACCTAACTTTAAGTGATGGATCCACTCCATCCTGCACACTGGAATAAATGAGTGGTTCATTCAATCTACTTTTAAAGAAATTCAAGTATCTAAGACTTCTACCACTTCTCTTGGAAGGTTTATGGAAATTGTGTAAAAAATATTTTTCCTTATTTCTAACTTTCCTTTTCTCAGTTTCATAAAGTTGGTCATCTACAACTCAGAGTCATTTATGAGTCATAAATTATTCTTTTATGTGTGTGTACATTGTGTCTCATAAAAGAGAGAGGGACAAAAAGAGAGAGGGAAGGCCAGTGGGAAATCTTTCTTTAAGGTTAGCATTTTCATAATTATCTTTAAAGAAGCCCAGCTACATAAAGTCCTTTTTCCCCCTTTTTCTTAAAGAGTTTTTGAGATATGATTCACATACTATATAGTTTATCCATTTAAAGTGTATAATTCAATGATTGTTAGCATATTCACATGGTTGTCCAACCACAATCTAAAGTTAGAACATCCTCAGGCCCCTACCCCTACCTACTGTAACCACTATTCTATTTTTGTCTACTTTGGACATTTTGTATGAATGGAATCAGTGGTGTTTATAAATGGCTTCTTTCACTTGCAATAATGCTTTCAAGTTGCACCTATATGCAGCATACATATATCACTACTTCACTTCTTTTCATTGCCAATAATATTCCAAGGTATGAATATTCCACATTTTGCTTATCTATTCATCAGTTGTTTCCACTTTAGGCTATTATAACCCATGCTGTTATGAATATTTATGTCCAGGTTTTTGTGACAAATGTTCTCAATTTTCCAGGAGACATACCTAGGTTGAAATGGCTGTCATGTGCTAAATCTATATTTAGCATTTAGAGAATTGCCAAACTGTTTCCTCAACAGCTGAACTATTTTGCGTTCCCACTAGCAATGTGTGATAGTGTGTGAGGGTTCCAATTTCTCCACATCCTGATCCACAGTTATTTTCTACGTTTTTAATAATAGCCAGCCAAGTACATTAAAGCAGTATCTATTGTCACTTTGATTTGCATTTCCCTGATGACTGATGATGCTGAGCATATTTTTGTATGCTCATTGGCCATTTTCATGTCTTCTCTGGAAAAATGTCTACTCAAGTCCTTTGTCTATTGTCTATTCTTGATTTTAGTGAGTTGCATCTCCTGTTTTTTTTCCCCCCTTGGCCTAACTACCTTAGAATCTTTTTGAGGATCCAACTTTTGGTTTCATTGATTTTTCTATTCTTTGTTTTTGTTATTTCCACTCAATTTTTTGTTGTTTTTTCTTTCTTCTTCTTCTTCTTCTTCTACTTTTGTTGTTGTTGTTGTTGTTGTTGTTTTCTTTCTGCTGCTCTGTTTAGGTTTAGATTGCTCTTCTTTTTGCTTCTTAATGGAGAAGTTTAGTTATTGACTTGAGATTTTATTCATTTTAATATGAGCATTTATAGCTATAAATTTCCCCTGAACTCTGTGTTAGCTACATCTTGAGTGTTAGTATGTTGGGGTTTACATTTTCACTCATCTCAAAATATATTGTCTAATTCCCCTGGAGATTTATTTTTTGACCCATTGATTATTTCAGAGTATGCTGTTTAATTCTCCACATATTGGTGAATTTTCCAAATTCACTTCTGTCATTGATTCCTAACTTAATTCTACTAGAATCCTTTTACTTTTAAGTACTTTAAAGTATACAGTTCAAACTACTTTGGGGGCTAGGGGTATAGCTCAGGTAGAGTTTTTTACCTAATGTGCATGGGACACTGGGTTCTATCCCTAGCATCATGGGGCGTTGGGGCACTGGGGGCGGTACCTACCCTTGCAGTTCTACTCTAAAAGTAAAATCAGACAACTAAAGTCTATACCAAATAAGCTTGGAAAAAACAATTAAGGAATGAACTCTGGAAAGAAACAAAAATATAATCAACATCCTAGGGACCTATTTTCAAGGGAAACTAACTCCATATTTTTAAATTAAAAATACACATAAAATGCCATTGGATTTTCACGGGGAATCTTTAATTTAGGGATCTTACAAATATAAGCAAGAACAAAGAAAACACAGATTATTATATAAAGAAAAGTTAGAGTGGGAGAAGGCTAAAAAAATGAGTGGTTTATCCAATCTAATTTTAAGTGATTTTAAATAACAAGACTTATACCACTTCCCTTGGCAGATTTATGGAACTTGTGTAAGAAAATATTTTCCTGACATTCAGGTTGAGTTTTCCTTTTTCTCAATTTCATCAACTCAGGCATAACTGTGCCTCTGCACACCACCCCAAACAGTTTCCTCTCCTTATTTGGTTTGAGTTTCAGCTCCTCAAGGACCTGCAGATGGCTATTATATCCCCCTTTTTTTTCATTCTCCATCCAAGTTAAACATATTTAGTCCTCTTAATCTATCCTCTTAAGCCAGCTATTATATTTTTGAATTTCTGTTCTCTGAATTTGGTCCAGAATATTCACTCTTCCTAATTCATGGAGACCCCAAATTGTTTGAGTCACAAGGGCTCACTCTTGATGTCATTGTGGGCAACTATCTACCTCTGTGCCCCTGGCATTTTACTTGGGGTGTAAAGCCCAAAATAGTACTTAAACTTAAAAAAAAAAAAAAAAAAAAGAAAAAGACATTTACTTTCCATTACCAACCACAGGTGGTTTTTAGTCTCAGTGCTTTCCAAGTACTGAACCACCATCCTGCTGGATGTCTGTCATTTGGATTATTTTTTCCCTTCTCTCAGGCGTCAGAAATAAGCAACTTCTTTCCCTGGCTCTCTCAACATTCCCAGCAGTTCATCTGGTCTGGTGCAACCATTCACAGCTAAGATCTGCCAAGTTTACAAGTGCACAGGTTTTTCTTCAGTGCCCTGCTAGTGCATTCTGGCTATTTCTGAAACACTAGGGCTAATCTATATGTTGACATACATACAATGGCTCAACAAACCTGAGTCTGAATATTTTATACATTTTTCAAAATCCAGCTAGAAGTGTAAGATATCCTTTATTCAATCTTTTTTTTTTTTTTTTTTTTTTTTGTACTGGGGATTGAACTCAGCGGCACTAGACCACTGGGCCACATCCCCAGCCCTTTTTTGTATTTTATTAGAGACAGGGTCTCACTGAGTTGCTAAGTGCCTCGCCATTGCTGAGGCTGGCTTTGAACTCGCGATCCTCCTGACTCAGCCTCCCAAAGTGCTGGGATTACAGGCGTGCGCCACCGCGCCTGGCTCCTTTATTCAATCTTTAGAATGGTTTTCTCTAAGATGTTCAATAGCCCTTAGATGCTAGTCTGTGTTACTATTAGCATTCACACAGGATAAAACAGTCACACATGTGCCTCTCAAGACTATTAATGACTGAACATTGTGCACTGATTTTTTTACTCCATGACTTCTATGAGTCACTGTATAAAATATAACTGACATCTCATTCATTGGAATTCCACTAATGGAGAACGTAATATTACCTGGGCTGAAATTTATCTTTGTTCTATGGATGAAATTTCTCCAAGCACATAAAATACTATGTGGGCAGGGGTGGTACATTTGACACATCTAAAGGAATGATGTTGCCTAAGAACTGTAACATATACTGTACTGGATATTTTCTCCATAAATATGTCTTATATACTCACTAAAGCAGGTTTGGTAGAATTTCTACTTAAAAGAGTGTATTAAAAAATTAATTTGATGGGCTGGGGTTGTGGCTCAGTGGTGGAGTGCTTGCCTGGTATATGTGAGCCACATATATCCTCAGCACCACATAAAAATAAATAAATAAAATAAAGGTAATTTGTCCATCTATAACTAAAAAAATATTTTTTAAAAATTAATTTGAGTTATATATGAAATGGAGAAGTCTGCATTGCTTTTTTTTTTTTTTTTTTTTTTTTTTTTTTTTTTTTTTGGTACTGGGGATTGAACTCAGGGCACTAACCACTGGGCCACATCCCCAGCCCTTTTTTGTATTTTATTAGAGACAGGGTCTCACTGAGTTGCTAAGTGCCTCGCCATTGCTGAGGCTGGCTTTGAACTCGCGATCCTCCTGTCTCAGCCTCCCAAAGTGCTGGGATTACAGGCGTGCGCCACCGCGCCTGGCTCCTTTATTCAATCTTTAGAATGGTTTTCTCTAAGATGTTCAATAGCCCTTAGATGCTAGTCTGTGTTACTATTAGCATTCACACAGGATAAAACAGTCACACATGTGCCTCTCAAGACTATTAATGACTGAACATTGTGCACTGATTTTTTTTACTCCATGACTTCTATGAGTCACTGTATAAAATATAACTGACATCTCATTCATTGGAATTCCACTAATGGAGAACGTAATATTACCTGGGCTGAAATTTATCTTTGTTCTATGGATGAAATTTCTCCAAGCACATAAATACTATGTGGGCAGGGGTGGTACATTTGACACATCTAAAGGAATGATGTTGCCTAAGAACTGTAACATATACTGTACTGGATATTTTCTCCATAAATATGTCTTATATACTCACTAAAGCAGGTTTGGTAGAATTTCTACTTAAAAGAGTGTATTAAAAAATTAATTTGATGGGCTGGGGTTGTGGCTCAGTGGTGGAGTGCTTGCCTGGTATATGTGAGCCACATATATCCTCAGCACCACATAAAAATAAATAAATAAAATAAAGGTAATTTGTCCATCTATAACTAAAAAAATATTTTTTAAAAATTAATTTGAGTTATATATGAAATGGAGAAGTCTGCATTGCTTTTCTTTTTTTTTTTTTTTTTTTTTTTTTTTTTTTTGGTACCAGGGATTGAACTCAGGGGCACTTAACCACTGGGCCACATCCCCAGCCCTTTTTTGTATTTTATTTAGAGACAGGGTCTCACTGAGTTGCTAAGTGCCTCGCCATTGCTGAGGCTGGCTTTGAACTCGCGATCCTCCTGTCTCAGCCTCCCAAAGTGCTGGGATTACAGGCATGCGCCACCACGCCCGGCTTGCATTGCTTTTCAAATAAGGATTCAAATTTCACTTTCCTTCCCATAGTATTGAAAAAATCATATATGTGTCATTCAGTCAGGTTCTAACCACAGATGAAAAGCTAAGATCTCAGAATAGAATCCATCTCCAGTCATACTGTTGCTATGGTTTGAATGTGTCTCCCAAAGTTCATGAGTGGAAAACTACTACCTAAAGCAACAGTGTTGGAGGTAGGGCCTAATAATAACCCTCATGAGTGGATTAATGTTATTATCACAAGAGTAGTCTTGTTATAAAAGCAAATTCTGATCTCATTGTTCTTATTCCCAGTCATGCTCTCTTGCCCTTCCTTCCACCTTCCACCATGAGAAGACACAGCAAGAAGGTCCTTACTAGATCGTGGCCCCTTGCTATTGGACTTCCCAGCCTCCAGAACTGAAAGAAATAAATCTCTGTTCTTTATAAATTTCCTAGTCTCAGGTATTTTGTTAAAGCAGCAGAAACTGGTTTACTTAAAGATAATAATGTACTTTAATATAATATTTTGCTTTCAGTAGTTTCTCCTTTGCTAAAAATAAAAAACTCTATAGAGGTCTTATCAACCTGTGAACTCTTTCAGATAATGTCATTGTTACATTGTAAGCTGCTAAGAGCAAAAAATTGGTTCTGTGCTTCCTAGCATGATACATTTTAATAGTATGGCCTCAAGAAATGTAAATTAATGAACAGAAAATATTTCAATGACTTAAGCCAAAGGAGTAAATAATAGTGGAAATTTCAGGCATTCTGGGTGATCCTTTCAAATGGGTGGGATCTTTCATTTTATTTTTTAAAACAGCATGAAGATGTCTTATGTACTCTACCAACAGGGTATCACAAAGTAGTAAGCAGGGTTACAAGGATCCAGACATTGAATCAGATAGCTGGATGTCAAGAATAAACATTCCCTTAAGAAAAAGAGGGAGAGAGAGAAAGAGAAAAAAAAAATAAAAGTACAACCAGCAGTAATACTAGACATTGAAATTAATGAATGAGTCTAGGACAATGAGATGTTCAGTTTAGATACATGTCAGATACAGATGCACAACTGACATTCTGGAACATAAGAAAACTTACCGAGTATTTTGCTCAATCCCTTTATTTATCAGATCCAGAAATTGAAACCAAGAGAGATCAAGTAACTTGCTCAAAAACACAAAAAACTAGTGCTAAAGCCAACACTCCTTTGGCTTAAAGCATGCACTTCTGCTATACCCCAATCCTGTGCCCTTCAAAGCTATATCCCAAGTTCATTATTTACATTGCTAGTTAAGTGGAAGATCTTCCAAACAAACCCAGACTTGTCACTGATGCAGATTTTTCAAGTATGAATAGGAAAAATTTGTTCATTTCTAACTCAAAGGAAGCCTCAATCTCATACTTTACATAACACTATATGATTCTTCCTCATGCCAGGTGTCATATTTAATTACTTTTCATGATATCCTCCAAGATTTTTGCTTTAAAATAGTCATTATGCTACCACAGGGCAAAAAAAAAATATGTAAAATAACTTAACTCCCCCGACTAGGATCATAAGTAGGATAACAGGCTGCTTGTATAAGAACACCACTCAGCAAGCCAATTCAACTATTTGGATAAGTGGAAGAATACACAAAGCTTCCAAGGTACCGGACTGTTCTGCTGTGTCTTGGGGAGCCCAGAGGACCTGAAGGACAGGAAGAGTTACTATTGCTGCTGGCCAAAGGCTCATTTGGATGCTATGCTTGTACTGCAGGCAAAACAAATGGCAAGTGGATTCCAAAAGAGAACAGCAGAGACTATTTATAATTTCTCCCATTTATAATAAGCAATAGTAGATATTTGTTTTCTCTTTTCCTAAACCCAAGGTCTCTTGCATTTCCTAAAGCTTTGACAAGGTGTGGCTGATTCATGTTGGTGTCGAGTATCAGAAGCATACGTTAGAAGCCAACCTGATGGGGAAAATGATGAGATGAACAATGGAATATTACTCAGCCATAAATAAGAATGACTTTATGAGATTTCCATTGAATGGGTGGATCTGAAGATTATCATGCTAAGTGAAATAAGCCAATCCCTAAAAACAGAAAAACAAAAAATTATGAGGTGCTTTCCCCTACCTTGGTACCATCTCAGCACCCTTGTCATTTATCTAGGATTCTGTTACCACCAAAAGTATCTCATGCCCTAGGATCTTCACAAACTCTGTGGCAGGATGGTAAATGCATACCCTGTGGATCACTATTCCTTGCCTCCTGCAACCATGGCAGATATTACTAATCATGATTCTCTCCCAAGTGAATGTGGCCACACAATTTATCTCAGTATAGAATCTTAATAAAAAGCGATACACAAATGAAACTGTTTGTTATATCTACCTAGAGGTATCATCACAAAAAAGAAAAAAAAAGCGATGGACCTAGAAGAAAAATTCTTGAACCCCAAAAGTCTTCAGAGACTTAGTAGACCTGAACAACCATATTCAAAATAAAATGCTAGACAGTTGAAAGTTTGCCCCTTCAATCACATCATCCTAATGAGGAGGAAATTTACATTTGTCAAGATAAAATAAGGATGGCTTTGAAAATACTGTACCATAGGTCTATGGACCTTTTGACAATCAGATTTAACATGTGGGGTCTCCTGGGTTCTACAGTCTCACCATGTATTCTTGTAGCATAGTAGTTCTCAAACTTTAGCAGCTGTCAATCACCTGGAGGGACTGATAAAGACAGATTTCTAGGGCTCCATCCTCAAAGTTTTTGATTCAGTAAGCCCTGGGTGAGGCAAGAGAATTTTCAGAAATAAATGATACTGACACTGCTAGTCTAGAGACCACACTTCGAGAGCCACTTCCCTTATCCACTATACTCAGGATTCTACCCTCACCCTTACCTCCACCCTGCTCATCTGAAACCACACTTCTAAGGTCACAGAGTTCTAAAGCAGCAGCATAAACAATGGTCTCTGTATCTATTCTTCCTGCTTCTCAGCATTACTTGGCACTCCAATTTGATACCCACTCCTCTCTGAGCTGCGTTAATGCTGAGCTACCCAGAGAGTCCTCCTTAATATTGTACTGAGAAAATATCCTTCAATATCCGTATGTCCACCAAAGTATAAGATTTGGTCCTTAGTTCTTCTCTCTTTCTGAATGTATTTAATATCACACATTTCCAGGAAAGGACCTAAATGACAAAGATTCTAAATTAATTTAGATGGAGTCTGCATCTCCAAATATGTGTCTTCATTTCTGAAGTTTCTCATCTTTATATTCCAGCACACAGTACAAAAGACCTGATTTCTGGTCACCAAACCTCCCATTCGACACAATATTCAAGACAGTAGAATCTACTTTTCCTATCTTGCCTTATCCCATTCTCCCAAATCAATTATATATTAACTGTTGTGCTTCCTACAATTTTTGCTTTCAAACTTCTGTGTTTCATTCATCCTATATCTCTATATGAAAGGCCTAGGTGCCCATAGTTCCCTGTCCAAATCCTATGCAACCATCAAAGTTCCAACCATGTGCTGCTACCTTTATGAGGTCTTCCCTGATTACTCAAATTGGACAAGTGTTCTTCCTTTCCTGAACTCCTCTGGTAAGCATCTCCAACACAGCTTCTCTAAATCTCACATGTGTATACCTTCTCCCTCCTATACAGACATAAGCCCCCTAATTACAAAGCTTGGCTTGCTGACCACATGATCTCCTATTTATCAAAACAATTATGATTGCAGGTCTTATCCAACATCTTTATTGCATATTTATCACATCATGTATTCAAATTTGGGGTTCAAAGTGTATGGTGTTTTTTGTTTGTTTGTTTTGGTACTAGGGGTTGAACCCAGAGGTGCTTAACCACTGAGTCACATCCCTAGACCTTTTTTATATTTTATTAGAGACAGGGTTTCACTGAGTTGCTGAGGGCCTGGCTAAGTTGCTGAGACTTGAGTTCGAACTCACGATCCTCCTGTCTCAGCCTTCCAAGTCACTGTGATTACAGGTGTGTGCGCCACTGCACCCAACCAAAGAGTATGTTTTTGATCCACTTTGAGTTGAATTTTGTGCAGGGTGAGATATAGGAGATCAAAGACCTAGGAATTAGACCTGCACCCACTAGAAGAAAATGTAGGCCTAATACTCCAACATGTCAACTCAGGAACTGACTTCCTTAATAAGATTCTAAAGTGCAAGAAGATAAAAAGTCAATAAATGGGATGGTATCAAATTAAAAAGCTTTTTGTAGCAAGGGAAACACTCAAGATTATGAAGAAAGAGCCTACAGAATGGGAGAAATTATTTGCCACCTGCTTCTCAGATGGGGCATTAATATCCAGGATATACAACAAACTAAACAAAAACAAACAAACAAAAAATCCTATCAATAAATTGGCAAAGGAACTAAACAGACACTTCTCAAAAGAAGAAATATGAATGGTCAACAAATATATTTTTTAAATGTCCAACATTTCTGGGAAAAAGAGAAATGCAAATTAAAACTACACTGAAATTTCATGTCACTCTAGTCAGGATGGCAATTATCAAGAATACAAGTAACAAAAAATGTTCTCAAGAATGTGGGGAAAAGGGTGCACTCAATTGTTGGTGGGACTGTAAATTTGTACAACCACTCTGGAAAGTAGTATGGAAATTCCTCAGAAAACTAGAAATAGATCCACTAGTTGACCTAGTTATACCACTCCTCAATATATATCCAAAGGATTTAAAATCAGCATACTACAGTGACATAGCTACATCAATGTTTATAGCAGCACAATTCATAATAGCTAAGCTATGGAGTCAACCTAAGTACCCTTCTACAGATTAATGGATAAAGAAAATGTGATATATATACACAATGGAGTATTACTCAGCCACAAAGAAGAATGACTTTATGATATTTGCTAGTAAATGGATGAAAATGGAAATTGTCATGCTAAGTGAAATAAGCCAATTTCAAAACGTGAAAGGTCAAATGTTTTTATCCGACATATAGAAGCTAATCCATAACAAGGCTGGTGGAGGATTAAAAAAAAAAAAGAATAGAAATTAAGTGGCATAGATAAAGGAGAATGAAGGGAAGGAAGGAGGAATGAGAAAAGGAAAGACAGTGAAATGAATCTGACATAACTTTCCTATGTATATATGTGAATATACCACATTGATTGTCACCATCATGTACATCCACAAGAAATTAATTTTTAAAAATACAGGTACATGGCAGAAAAGATCAGTAAAATACCAGGAAGGGAGCAGAGGTTTGGGAGAGAATAGGTACAAGGGACTAAATTAGAACAAGATACATTGCATGTTTTTTATAATTATGTCAAAATGGATTCTACTGTCATGTATAACTAAAAAGAACCAATTAAAAAAAAAACTCAAAAAAGTGTGTTTTCTAGAACAATTAATTCATGACTTATTCTAGACATCAATATGCTTCTCTTAGTATAAGATCCACCCAGAAATATCACAAGTATACTCTTGATAATTCCAATGTTTTACCCATTAATACTAGCTGTTATATGTCACAAAGATCTTTTATTACATCCAAGGGGAAAACACCTACCCCAACTCCATCCAGATAAAAGTGTTAAGATTTAATCTGTATGCTCAGCCCCTGCTAAACTCTGAGCCAGTTCTAATCCCCCCAGCATGGTGATCTATCAGCAGCTTCACTCCTGTCAGTATACAGGGCTTAGTATTGGATTTGATGTTGACAGTGTGATATTCTGTGTCCCTGAAAGGAGCCACAGGGGCCCACATGTCTGTTGATTGCAGTCTCCTTGCCAAGACTTATTGAAGCACTACCCAATCTGTATGACTTTCCTTTATTATCAAGTCTCCAGTTCACACTCCATGTCTTCCTGATCTGAGCCACAGTCTTGATTGAGTGCCTACAGCTAACCTGTACCTCACTAGGCATCTCTCCTAGGCCCTGTCACTCTTCCTGCAACCCTCCAGGGGGTTGATGAGGGTGCTACCTTCTAACTATGAGCATTGATGCTTTCCAGAGATAGCGGCTATTATCTCCACTCACCAAATTAAAGCCTTACAGCATTCCCCAGGACTCATTGTATGTAGTGATTTGGACAGCTTTAGGGATACACCATCATGATTAATAATAGGTTGCACAGGGCCTTACCAAGCTTCCAAGAGCCCCAAGGACTGGATAGTACCGTATAATTTCTGCTCGTGGCAACCTATAGCTTTAAGTCCACTAATCCTCCCTGCACATGGGGTTGAAGAGGGCCTTGCTGGTGTTACTACTGACGTTCATGTGATTTTCCCATGGATTCCACAAGTTTGGTTCTCAGTTATCACTAACCACTTACCTCCAGTTCTAGCCTAGTCATCATTTCATAGGGAATGAGGCCCACTACAACAGTCACATGGGGTCTCCTCCAGAGCTTCCTCCTGCCCAGACTCTTATCCCCTAGTTAAGGTTCTGTAGGTATTCCTGTATCCCTACTCTCCTTACCACTATCTCCAGGATAATTGGAAGGATCAGGCTGTGGGAGAGAGCAATCTTGGTCCTTACCTTCTTGTGAAGGCTCAAGGCTTGAGAATTATCTCCCTAAGACTTTTATCTACTGTGTTAGTTTTGTTTTGCTGTGGACAAAGCTCCTGATAAGAGCAACTTAGAAGATGAAAGATTTATTTTGGTTCACAGTTTCAGATGTTGAATACACGATCAGCTTGCTCTAAGGCAGAAACATCATGGCAGAAGGGCATGGCGATAGAAAGTTGCTCAGCTCAGGGCAGCTGTGAAGCAGAGAGAGAGAAGGGCCTGAGAAAAGAAAAACCCTTCCAGGGAACACCCCTAGTTACCTACTCACTCCAATTAGGTCCCTCCTCCTCCCAATAGTCCATTCAGCTATCAATGGTTTGTAGGAGCCCTGTTTGGGGAGATGGCTTAAATTGCAGTTGACTATGGGCCATGGAGATTTGGACATTGCCGCCTTCCGTAGTCTCACGGGACTTGGCCCGGGATCTCGAGTGACTTGAGCCAAGACTGCTGATCGGGTCAGCGCCATTTTTTTGATGGTGTGTATGGTGCGTGTTAGTCGTTGTTAGAGCCAGAGAGAAAAGTTATCAGAATAAAAAGCTGTTTGTTTCCAGTTCGCCTCTGAACTTCTTCCCGCGGCTTCGTTGCTCCAAGCAGCCATCGCTTCAGGCGGCAACAGGTGGCCGCCCGTATGGGGACTTCGGAGCGGACAGGTAAGAACTGAAAGGTCTCTAAAGATGGGTTCGAATATAACTGAATCCCAAGTGATAGAGGCTATGCAAAGACTCCTTGATATACCTGACTCTGTTCTCAGTGAGAGGATACAGAAAAAAGTGAAAGTGATCAAAAAAATGGCGTAGACCTGATCAGCAATCTCGGCTCGAGTCACTCGAGATCCCGGGCCAAGTCCCGTGAGACTACAGAAGGCGGCAATGCCCAAATCTCCATGACCCATAGTCAACCACAATTTAAGCCATCTCCCCAAACAGGGCTCCTGCAATGGTTTAATCCATCAAATGGATTAACTCAATGAATTAATCAATCAATGAGGTCAGAGCCTTTATGCTCCAGTCATTGCCTAAAAGCCCCACCTCTGAACTGTGTTACATTGGGGACCATGTTTTCAGCACATGAGCTTTGGAGGGGACATTTCAAATCCAAACCATAATACGTAACCTCTGGGTACCAAAGATTAAATCCCCATTAATGATCATCAGGAAGTCCCATTGCCTAAGGCTGGAAGAGATGTCTGATCAGTTGTAAAGAGGGTGATTTTCGTCTTTGGCTTAGATATTTCATGCTTATACATTGGATTTGTATGATTTTTGGATTTTCCTGAAGGTTACTTCAATAGCTCTTCAAAACAACAGAAATCCCAATGCAAGTTTAGTACAGATAGGAAACAAAAAATCACTCCCCTACTTAATTGCCAGGAGGTGACACTCAAATCAACATCTAGCAGCCATCCATTAATTAACCTGGTTTTCCATATCCTTAAAAAAAAAAACGTCAGGACCATATTGCTATAAAACCCTGTTCTCATATCCAGCAAATCTTTTCCCATGTTATGGTCAATGAAAATAAGCCATATGACAAACCAACCAGGCTAATAGGGAAGTTTGAGTTGGAGGATACTAGTTGTCAACCTTCTCCATCTCCTATTCCACTATGACTTGCTACCATCCAACTATTCTGATTTGATTTGCTATAACTTGGCAAACACTGATTGGAAAATTAACACAGGCTGCTGCTTCAGACACTACAGTGAGCAATAACAGCAAAAGATTTCAGAATTTAGAAAGTACTTTTCACATACTCATCTCATTTAATTGCTTATGCCTAAAGAGATAAATAAAAGACAGGGGTTCTTCAAACTCCTATCAGGCCTGGAGGACACAGGCTGTGGCATGCAATCACAACCTCATGGATTCTAAATCTCATAATCTGATTATTTTGAGCTTTAACTACATTGGCTTAGTTTCCTGTAGACATTCTGATGCCATTAGAGTAGTAATAACTTAAAGAATGTGCATTATGAATTGTAATACATACTAATATTATAAATAAAAAATAAATAAAATATTTTTAAAAAAGAATGGTTTGTTCCTTATTATTACAATTCTTACCTGGAATATAAAATACAGAGTGAAAAATGCTCAATCAACAACCTGTGACATTTTGGTCAACTAATGCAATGGTAACAACTTGTAATTTCCTTCTTGTTCTTTTATTTATTTATTTATTTTTAATCTGTAAAATCAGACCCTAGAACACCATTCCAGGAGCATTTATTCTGGACAACTAGAATTTGTTTTCCTGGAAGGCCATCCTCACTTTGGCTCCGATAGCCTTTTTATTCTCACACTCAGCGTGCCTTGACTTGCCTTTGAGATTGGCATAACTATTTACCATACAGATCAGACCAGCAAAAAGTTAGAGTCTTGCTTATAGAGTAGAAGGAATTCCACTCATCAAGCCATTCCTGAGCCTTCTAAAGTCAGCTCTTTACCTTCCCCCATCAGAAAAGAAAGAAAATAAATCTCAGTGGCCCAAGGAGTCCCTACAACCAGTTAATCTAGCTAATATATCTAACTGTTCCATTTGTCCCAGTACAGCCAAGGCTTCCACTCCCATTTCACTACATTCAAAAACAAAAAATTAATTAAAATTCTCTCCCCTTCCTGCCTAAAATCCCTTAAATCATGACTCTTACTGAATTTTCAGGCTAGCTCTAATGCTGGCATTAACCAAAATAAATAGGGCAGAATTTTGTTTATATACTCTCAAGACTTGGACTATGAGTCACAAGAAACCCATACAAATAATTTTTCAAATTGACCTTTTCAACCCCTGCCACTTCCCTGTAAGTCATCCATGACTTCTGGTCATCCCACACACTTTGTACTGACGAATCTTTAATTTGCAAATGGAGATGGGATGACTTAATAGGTAATTTTTCATTTAAGTAGTAATATTTTTGTCAAGTACTCTAAGTTAGCAACCAAAGTTAAATCCACAGGGTATAAAGAGAGTTTTGTTTACAAAAAAAAAAAAGGAAAAGGAAGGAAGGAAAATTTCTTGTCCACATCATCCTTCTACAATGCATCTGAATAATAGCTGGGCTATAAATAGAAGATGTAAGAATGACTAACTCTGTTTTGATTCCATCTCTTCAATGACAAAGGAAATCCCTCTGTACAAACATATTAAGCTAAATCATAACAGCTGCACTTGAGGAATTTTATCTAGAACATCAACATCAAACAATTGCGAATGCCAACCTTGAAGATGTACAAATAACTCCCAAAGGAAGCCAATTTTATAACTATCAACTCAGGCAACTTGTGATTTTAAATGAAAAATTTAAATACAGCCTTGCCTTAAAAGAATATTCCCTTGAAATTATCACTGCTAATAAAAATGCTAGAGAAATGTGCCCCCTATTACTTTATCCTGGAAAAATCTGTCTTTTGTGACTGAGAGAGTATATGCATCATCTATTGCTAGAACCTTCCTTTTAGAAACTTAGCTATCTTTTAGAATTTTTTTCGGCTAAATTAAGCCCTTAGCCATGTAGAGAGAAGTCTGCTGGCATTGCCCTGGAAGAGAATGAATGAAAGACTGGATTGAATTTTCCATGGAAGCCAACAATTAAAATTGTTTTCTTTGGTATATCCCTTTCTGTCAGTTGTTTTTGTGCTCTCCAAGAGAAGAAAAAAGTTTAGCAGCCTGATTTAGTCATTTCCAAATCTCACTTCCAGTTTCCATTTTATTAAAGACATGACTTAACTTTAATGTGTGTAACATAAACAGAATCATAAAAGGGAAAGAATTAGAACAGTCTGGAAGAGTCAATGTCTAACGCAGAAAAATGCCACAGCCGATTTGCTCTTTTTATTGTTGTTGTTCTTTTGCATTGTTTACTGCAAGGAGAAATTCTCCTTTGCTCTGCTGCTGATTCTTCACCCGCCATTACGATTGCTGGGAATTCCAATTTCACAAAGTTATTACGATATAGCCACAAATAATCCATCTTGTCAAGTCCATCTTCAGGACTGAAGATAAAGTTGGAGCTGAGTTGCTACACACATCTGGAGAAGGTTCGTTACTTGTAATCGTGAGCCTCTCTGTTAATGCACCCATGAGAAAGGGGCTGACAGGCTGCATATTTCTGCAAACTGTTCCCAGAAAGAACCAATTTCCTGACTTCCATGTGGTGTCAATAATGGAGGCATGAGATGGAGCAGTGCTTATGAAATATTAAATCTGCTTACAGGACCAGCTAGAAGCAAATTCAGACCACCTGTGAGAGGGAGTACCAGCAGTGGGGACTCAAACTTTGGCATACGCATGGCACATGTGAATGAAATGTGTCTGATCTACGTATTTGGGCTTATTTGCCACAAAACTTCCTGACAGTAGTATGAGAGAGAGAAAGGGTGAGGAGAGATTTCTGCACATTTAGAATTGAAACAGTTCAAATCACTGACATTATTAAATTTACTATCATAAGCAGCCAAAGTTCATCTTATTCATCAGGAAAAAAGTGACTGATGTTTCATGGCATTAGTATTAGATCATTTTGGATCCTGCCAATAAAAACAAAGCATTAGTGTTTCAATGTTTTAATATCATGATTTAATTCTCGCAATGATATTAAGACCAAGAAGCTCAACCAACATGAAGACCCCATCAAAATTCCTGAGTCAAAAACTACGGTTCTGAAATGAGTTCACCATCCTGACCTCCCATTTCACAGTATATATTTTATGCTTGTGACTTTCCAAATATGGGTTCTTAACATTGCAAATGTAAAGTTTTATATCACTAACTTGTGTTTCAAGGGTTTGCCTAAATAAATAGAAAAACATCTGGGCTCTTTTTACTGGCAAAAGCAAGAGATATTTGACCTAAGATCAGATTCTGAGACTTGAACATTAACTTAGTCTTTCCACAGAACGTCTCTAATTTTCCACAACTCTGTGCTGAGAGAGTTCAGCCCAGTTCTTTTAGGGGAAGGCTATGACAAAGCACATCGCAACAAAACACATGTCCCAACTGGCTTCCCTCACCCCAAAATCTTACCCACAGGTCTAACACATTCTTATCAAAACAAAAGGATACCATTCCAAGGTATGGTAGAACAAACCTTCAAAGTCGGGGCTCAACAAAACTGGGAATATCTAGATCTCTGCAGAGAGAAGCAGATACAAGCTGCTGCTTCAGCGGTGATTCAGTCAGGACTTTCAGTCTGTTCTCTCAGCTCTTCAAGAGCACCATCCACGATTCTAGACTGAGATTTCCATGACTTAAAACAAGTCCCTTGCCTAGAACTCCCCAGAGTCTGAGCTGTAGCAGTGTGCAGAGTGACTACCCAGGCCTCAGCTTTGTTTCCACTTGGAGTAGAGGAACAGGACAGGCCCTGCTTCCAGGACAGGGTGGAGAAGACAAAGACTCAAGAGGACTGGCAGAATGGCCACCTGTACACACACAGCTCTGTGTGGCACCATTCCCATGGTATCCCATGCTCCCAGGTGAAGAGCACCCCTGGATCCACATTTTGCCTATCAAGCTACTCCAGTGAAAGTTTCCTCC
Source organism: Tamias sibiricus (assembly GCA_025594165.1). Taxonomy (NCBI): domain Eukaryota; kingdom Metazoa; phylum Chordata; class Mammalia; order Rodentia; family Sciuridae; genus Tamias; species Tamias sibiricus. Next base: position 55,337,085 of record CM046659.1, read on the forward strand.
TGTGGTTGTGCAGCATGGCAGCCATTGGATTCTACTCTGAGCCTTCTTGAATTTTTTAATTAAAATTTTAAAATAATAAACCTAATCTCTGGTCTCCTTTTGGCCAAGTATTTTATTAAAATCAATTTTTTGTCTTTTTTAATTGAAAAGGTAAATTCGATGCTGGACATAGATGAGTGTTCTTCTTTAAAACATACTGGCAAAAACGTAGTTATTTCCCAAAGATAAGAACCAAAGCTAAATTCAATAATCCTCCTCTTCACAAGTTCAATGTTTCTTAGAACTATTAATACGTCCACAAAAGACTTATACATGTTATTCAAAATAGCCCCAAAGTGAAAACAATCCAAATATCCACCAGCAGGTGAGTTGATAAGACAAAACATGGTATGCCCATAAAAATGGACTGCTATTCGATAATAAAAAGAACTGAAAGTACTAATCATGCTGTAACTTAGATGAGCCTCAAAAACATTATACTAAGTGAAAGAAACCAGACACAAAGGACTGTGTGCTGTATAATTCTATTTATGTAAAAACATCCAGACTAAACAAATTTGTAGAAACAGAAATTAGATTTCTAGTAGATTAGGCGTTGTGGGTAGGAAGAAGGTCTAACTGCAAATGCACGTCTTTTTGCAGAGGTGGATACGTTTCAAATTTGAATTGTGGTGATGATCGCCCAACTCTGCAAATATATTTTAAAAAATCATTGAATTGTAAATGTTATCTACAAACAATTATGTTAACATGTATGAAGCATTTCTCTGTATCCAGGAGCTCTAACAATTTTTTAGTTATTTATATATACAAAATACAAAATAATACATTAATACAAATATAATACAAAAATTAATAAAAAATAATACAATAATACAAATAATATATTTATGTATACAAAATACAAAATAATCTTTACCACCACTAAGTTGGATAGGTACTATTATTGTCCCTATTTTACAGATGCAAAAACTAGGCTTATTCATTACATAATTTTCTTAAGAGTCAAAGATCTCACCAACAATGAAATGAGGACTCTAGTTCAGACTACTTGGCTCAAGAATTTAATCACTATACCAGCATTTCCCAAAAAGTGTTCTTCAGCATACTGGTATGCTCTAAACTTATTTTAGGTGTGACAAAATATAGACTCTCTTCTCACTCCTTTGGAAATCAGGCAGGACCTAGGGCAGGCAGAACCTAGGCCAGTCTCTTTAGACCAAGAGTAGCCTCAACAATTTACTCTGTCATGTAAATGTGCTCATTGTGCCTGCCTACCATAACTCCAAGTCCCCACTCCCAACCTATAATCATGTTATCTTATACGACAACTATTCACACTCCCTGTAGAGAGGTAAAATGCGTTAGCCAGGGATTGTGGCACACGTCCATAATCCCAGCAATCAGGGAGGCTGAGGCAGAAGGATCACATGTATATGGCCAGCCGTGGAAACTTATTTCAAATAAAATTAAAAGGGCTCTGGATGTAGCTCAATAGAGAGCACTTCTGGGTCCAATCCCTGGTACTACAAAAAAAAAAAAAAAAAAAAAGATACAAGATGATTGGTCCAGAATCGTCACAGTTTATGGGGCAGCTATACCCAGGCCCCAGACTTCCCGGCAAATGCTTTTTCCCCTGAGCTATGGGGTCTTCTATGTTATGATAGAAAATTTGACTAGATGATATAACAGCAGTTTTTCTAAAGGGAAAATAATTTGAGATAAATAAATGTTGCTTTTAGCCAAGTGCAGTGGTGCACACCTGTAATCCCAGCACTTGAGAGACTAAGGCAGGAGGATTGTGAATTTAAAGCCAGCCTCAGCAATGGAGAGGCACTCAGCAACTCAGTGAGACCCTGTCTCTAATAAAATACAAAAAAGGGCTGGGGATGTGGGCCAGTGGTCGAGTGATCCTGAGTTCAATCCCCAGTACCAAACAAACAAACAAACAAGGAAATGTTGCTTTTAAGAACAGAGGATAAATACTAGAAGAACCCTGGCTTTGTCCAAAACTGTTCTTTCTCCCACATAACTGATTAACCAAGCCCCAGTCCTTCTGTCTTCTAAATATCTAGATTCCATCCACTTCCCTGCATTGCCATTATGCCCTACTGGTTGTTGTCATCTTTTACCCGAATTACCCTAATGGTGATGTATCTGGCTTCCATGCAACCATTCCGGCCTTTACCACTAGCTGTCATGCCATAGCCCACATGATTTTCCTGAAATGTCACCTCATTTCTCTCCTTCAAACATTTCTGTGGGTCCCCACTGACCACAGAGGGAGGTCCAGACTTCCTAATACAGACCCCTTAAATCTCCACACTCTTGCTACAGCCAGAAAAGAAGACATTCAGTTCTAAAAACCATGTTGTACAGACAGTGGGCCTTGCACACGCTGCCTCCACTGCCTTATGTGAGGTTCACAGTTTGCCAAAGTAAACATACATATTCTTTTTTCTGCAAAAGAGATTTGTGAAGGTGTTTTTGTGTGTGTGTATGTGTGTTGCCAAAGAAAAAGATCAGCCCCTTTCATCTCTTCACATCCTAACTCCTGCTCATCCTTCAGAGGGCAATCCCTGCCACCTTGCCATGCCCAACCATCATCTAGATGTTCCATCCTGTGGTGGTTCTTATGTGTCTACTTGCTGTCTGTCTCACATTCTAGTCTGCAATCTGGGAGGGCAAGTCCATGGTCTGTTCAACGCACAGCACGTTGAAGGAGCTCAGTTCATTTTAAGTGGATGGAAGAATGACACAAATAAAAACCTGAAGCTGGACATGGTGGCACACGCCTGTAATCCCAGTGGCACAGGAGGATTGCGAGTTCAAAGCCAGCCTCAGCAACTTAGCGAGGCACTAAGCAACTCAGTGAGACCCTATCTCTAAATAAAATATAAAATAGGGCTGGGGATGTGGCTCCGTGGTTGAGTGCCCCTGAGTTCAATCCCCAGTACCAAAAACAAAAATGAAACTTAAAAACATAGAACTTTTTTCACCACTTTAATAGATTACCCATAATCCATTCATGAACACTAATTCTTCAACTACACTTTTCTAGGAAAACAGTGAGATGAAAAACAACTAGACAGTTTACAGCCAAACTACACACCAAGAGAACATATCCACCCACTCCTCCAGTTGCTCAGGCAATAAGACATGGTAAACAATAATTTTTAAACAGCATATAATTAATTTGGCTGATCTAATCTTAACATCTTCATCTTAACTGAAATATGGCAAAATGCAAATATTAATTCCTCCTGAATACAGCTCTGTAAGTAATATGTGTATGTGTGTATAAGAATGGAGTTGATAACAGAAAAAGAACACAGCTGCTCAGTAAGGGTGATAAGATTGCAGGTGATTTTTCATTGTTTTGTTATTTTACTTTTTTTTTCATACTATTATTTGTGCTTGTGGATACATATTTTTAGTATTAAGCAACTGATGTCTGTATATTGACTGAACATTGGGTCTAAAAGCAAATCAATAAACACACAAAAAAGAATAGATCACTCTATTTGATTTCTACTATATATGGCCCCCATAGAACCCATGATGTAAACTTACTTGAGAACCTGCGAAAATCATGATATAGCCAACATGAACTGACCACTTTGTATGCCCAGGCACCAGCTAAGCTTTATCTTTGTATCCACATTTTTACCAAAGAGACAACTCAGTTTAAAGAGCTTAAATGACTTGCTAGGAAGTTAGAAGCTAGAGTTATGGCTAATGTTATGTGTCAACTTGTCTCAGCTTTGGTGACCAACTGCTTGGCCAAAGGTATTTTTGATTTGATATCAGATGTGGTTAACATGTACAACCCATTGACTCTAAATATTTGACTCTCCATAATGTGGGGTGGGCCTCATTCAATCACTTGAAGGCCTAGAGAGCAAAGACTAAGGTTTCCTGATAAAGGAATTCTGCTGCCCAACTGAAACAGAAATTCTGCCTGAGTTTCCAGCCTTCAGACTCAGGACTGCAACATCAAGTCTTGAATCTCTAGCCTGCTGGCTTACTACAGATTTCAAACTTGCCAACTGTGTCTCTACCAGATAGATAGATAAATAAATAGATAGATAATTAGATATAGATATAAACAGATACAGACATAAATGTAAATATAGATATATTAAGATATATAACCTATAGAATTAGATAGCTAAAGAGATTAGGAAATAAAGATAGATATAGAGATAATAAGATAAATTATTAGATAAGAGAGGTAGATAGATACTGTTTCTTTTTCTCTAGAGATAGGTAAATAGATACATCTCTACTGGTTCTGTTTCTCTGGAGAAGCCAATCAATACAGCCATTAAGTAGAGTCATCAAGCTTTGAATCCTATAAAGCCACGGCTTATAAGTATTACAAAAATCAAGGAAATCATCAGGTTGCCTGGAAGAGCTCTTCTACATGTGGCTGGAGAAGGATAGGCCAGCCATGGGGAAGTTATGGGCATTTTTGACCAACAGAAAGCACCCATGGACTTCCCTTTGCTTTACACAGAAAAATATTGCTTCTCTGTGGCTCTACGCTGGGTTCCTTCACCTTCTCAGTGCCTCCCCTTATAGCAGATGCAGACTGAAGTGGGACTCCCTGCAATTCACTTCCCAGAGACCTTAGTCAACCAGTTTCCTTCTCTTACTCTTTTATTCAAAAGCCCCAGGTCTCAGCTGGTGTAGTGGCACATGCCTGTAATCTCATGGACATGACTTAGGAGGCTGAGACAGGGACAGAAAGTTTGAGGCCAGCCTTGGAAATTTAGGGAAACTTTGTCTCAAAGTTAAAAATAAAAAGGGCTAGGGGTGCAGCTCAGTGGGAAATACCCCTGGGCTCAATCGCAGGACGAAAAGTTGGTGGGGGAGGGGGGTTGCTGGGAACCCCAGGTCTCAATCACAACAGTGAGACAGAAATTACCTGTGACTTAAAATATCGCCACTAAGGAAATTTTTTTTAAAAAGAGAATTACAGCAGGAAAGATTTAGACTTTTCTCATTAAAAAAATTTTTTGAGAAGAAACAATACTGTGAAGTACAATCATGAATGTTCCTACCCCCAAAAAAAAAAAAAAAAAAAAAAAAAAAAAAAATTTGAGAACAGGGCTATTTTTTTTTTTTTTTTTTTCATGGCTTTCTGGAACATTTTAGGTGTGGCTCACTATAACAGCACAGAGATGTACTTATGTCTTTGCAATGTCCCTTTCAGCCCTACTGCCCTGGGCCCTGACAGAAGAAGCACAAGTCTCAGTGGCCCTCTCCCAGCTTAAATGGCCACTGACAGAGTGGGGAGGAGGTGGTCAGGGCACAGAGCACCTCCTCCCTCCATTGCTGAGCAGCACTCACAGTTTGAGAGTCCTGGCACTTAGCAAGCTTCCTGCTGAGCTGTGAAGTCATTCCAGACAAATCCTTGTGTTTACAGAGATTCCAGAGCAGCGGGGAACATCTCAGAATACCAGTCTGGACATAGAAATCCATGTATCTGGGCTAAGCTGCTCTCCACACCTGCCCAGCCTGCTTCTCCCCCATCCACACCCCCTCCTCCTCTTCCTTCTCTGCATCTGCTGCGGTTTCCTTCATACTGAGTCAATTCTGGGACGTTAATAGTGAAGTCCTTTAAGAATCAAGTTAAGCCAGAGGGAATGGAGTGGAAAGAAAGCAAATCTGAAGAATAAATGAAAGAAAGAAAAAAAAACAAGGAGAAAGAGTGGAACTAGAAGAGTGGATAAGAACTGTGACCACTGCTTGGTATATTAGGGAGAAGGACTCTGAAATGACATATTTGATAAAACTAGTGCCTCCATATACCATGTAGGCCATTCAGGCACGTTACCTGACCTCATATCACATAGGCTCTTACCTTGAACTCAAACATTTTTTTAAATCAGAAAATAAATTGAAGTTAAAGTCCAAAATTGATTGGAGGCCTGACTTCATGATATTCCAGGCATTATTCATTTCCCTGGGTTTCAGTTTCCCAAATCCTTAAAATGGGAGTAATAACACTGCTCTGTATAACTCCAAGGCTGATAAAAGAATAAAATGAGATAGAGTATGTGAAATGCCTTTTAGGTATACAAATATATTTTTATTAAATTCAATAAACTGCAAAGGTCTCTTATTAATTACTCTATTTCCCAACCTCTCGAAAATCATTTACAGAAAAACTGCCTTCCAACCAGCTAAGTGGGTCATTTTTAAAGCTCATATAAAAACTCTACAATGGAAAAGAAAAGCTCAAATTTGTCATCATGTAGTTTCAATAATGAGCAAGCCCAAGTCATTCTACAAGCTCTACATTAACAATAGCCTATCTCTTCAGTTAGTTTACGCAAAATTCAAAAGTGGCAAGTAACCATTTTAGTGTCTCCTGATACTAATTGTTTAGAGAGATCAAGAGAAAATTACACCTCACTTACTATTGAATATTCCTATCTTAGCCATTCTTCTTAATCACAATTTTCCTTCCTTCAATCCTTCTGTTAAGTATATGATCTATTTACTCTCAATGACCTTTACACAATACCCCCAGGGAATTCTTACACAGCCAGGTAAACCAGGAGAGGGTTGCCTCCCAGGTTTCAGAACCCTTGAGGAGAAGAAACTGAAAAGAAAGTTGCCAGAGCTGCTGCTTTCCCACATATGGTATTATTTAAGACCAAATAACCTGGACTTTGGGAATGTGCTTTTGTCAAATGATTATATGTCAGACCACACCCCTGTGGGTGGGGGTGGGGTTCCCTGAAAGGGAATGGATGTTCCCACTGTCAATCATCCTGGGGAAAGGTCAATATGGGGTCAGAAAATGAAGGTTTGGACAAGCAGTCCCAAAGTTGAAATCAGGGAAAGTTTTTCTTCTTTCTTTGCATCAGGATTTGGTTTAATCAGGACCCTTCGGCAGGGAGATGCCTGCAGCTATTCTAGTGATAGGGACTGAGCAATCCCAGGCCATAGTAGTGGCAGAGGGGCATCTCAGTAAGAGTCTAGGATATTCTCATATCTCCAAATAAATAGTTATGCTTTACTGAAGGTGGCCAAAGGTTTACTGAGCTTTGGAATGAGATGGATGAGCAAAAGGTATGGGCCTACCTCAGATGAGAGAGACAGTAATTCAGAAGTCACCATCAGGATCCAGCTGTACCTCATGGGGCAGAGATCTCTGAAGTGTCCTCAAAGATGACAGTGACAGCAACCAAACCAGCTGAAACCATTCTCCAGATTTCTAAATCCATCAGCATCCAAGCCTGGTTGTGACATATGATTCACCTGGAGATCTTGCTCAATATCTCATTTTGTTTTAGTAGGTCTAGAGTATAGCCCAAGATTCTGAATTACTAGCAAGATCCCCAATGTTGATGGTCCTTGCTGTCACACCAGTAACAAAGTCCGGCCTCAAGGCACAATCTGAGATTACAAGCAGAAGAATAATAAGGACTCATGGTGAGCCATAATAAGAATGCTCAAGGGTCTTATTCATATCTGTAAAGGAGGACCCTAGGGAAGACTAGTTAGGATCCTCATTAATAAGGGTAGTATTAATTCTAACTTGTACTTTAGAGAACCAACTTAAGGGTGAGGTATTTGCTACTCCAAGCTGGCCAACCATGAACATAACTATACATAAAATATCCAACGATTTCAAAATCAGAGAAGAGTGTAAAAGTAATCATATTTTTTTATGCTTAATAGCTAGGCTGCAGTTAAGTTAAAAAACACTGACAAGACCAGACAGTAAACAGATTGGAAGACTTAAAGGATTGCTCTTACTACTATAGCATTAGAACCTTAGTGCCCACTAACTGTCTTTCCCATTCTTTGATTCAAAAAATAATTATTGAGCACTTACAATGTGCCAGTCACTGATGAACAAAACAACACAGTCTTGTGGAGTTCCCATTCTGGTGAAGGAGACAGTGATTCAGTAAAAGATAAACAAGTGACATAACAATGAAAGAAATAAAAGGGACAATTTTTTTTTAATAGAGAATACATGGGGAATACTTTCAGTAGCAATTTTTGAGGTGAGACCTAAAGGAAGAGAATGAACCTTAAAGGTATTCTAGGCAGAGGGTGCAGCAAGTATAAAAGTCCTGCAGAAGAGAAGCTATGTTGTGTTTGAGGAGCAGAAAAGAGGACAGGGTGGTTGAAGAAGCAGACAAAGCCAGATCAAGCTTGACCTGGGATCTTTTGAGTGTTGAGTTGTACAAGAAAGAAATTATGATGATGCAGGGGTCAAAAAACTTTTTCTATGAATTACTAGATAACAAATAGTTTGCAAGTCAAGAGGCAAGATCAAAGCTATTATGTAATTACTCATATACCAGAGAGAAAAAGTGCCACACATTTTTATTGATAAAATCCAGCATATAATAACAATTAAGAATAATTTTTATAATACAAGTCTACCAATAAGAAGAATTGTATTATAATAATTCTTTGGGGAAGAGGTAACATTTTGTTTAATCAGGGTTCAAAATTAGGGTTTCTTATCAAAATTGGTTGAAATGTTCATCTGTTAATGCTAATATGTAATAAAATCTTACATATTTCATCTTTGAAAATATCTGTCCCAAAGATAGGTACTCACAAATCTGCTCTTAATCTACAAGCATACAACTTTTGTTGAGCATATTCATCAGTTAGAAGGAATTTATGGAATTCTACTAGATTCTTCTCTTGACATTTGCCTTTTAGCATGTCATTGCACTGCAGATTAATCATTTCTGATTGAAGGTTAGGTAGAAGTTCTCCACCTGCACAGTGAAATAGGTTTCAAAATGTGGAAATTTGTTTTGCACTGTACTGAAGTCTAGAAAACACTGCTGGAATTGCAGTTTGAGCTCACAAAATATATTCACTGCAAATATGTGTGAAAATAGAAACCATGCTTTTTGTTTGTTTGTTTGTTTGTTTTAACTTTTGACAGCATGGGCAGTGTATTAAATCTTGAGCTTGCTTGCAACTGAAACAAGAGTAGTTGCCATTGAAATGACTTTTTCAGATATTATGTTCACATACGAATATTGTTTTATATTACAACTTTTTATTGAATTCATTAACATCACCTAGTCTGCAACAATATTTCCAAGGCTATTCTATTTGATATTAGTGGTTGGAGATGGGTTTTCTTGTTCAAAAAATTTTCAATTTGAAATTAGCAATGAAACCATGCTATTGCTAAAGCCATCCAAATACTGTATGGTTGGACTGGATTTTATCAATAAAAATGTGTGGCACTTTTTCTCTCTGGTATATGAGTAATTACTATAATAGCTTAGATCTTGCCTCTTGACTTGCAAACTATTTGTTATCTAGCAATTTACATAAAAATTTTTTGACCCCTGCATCATCATAATTTCTTTCTTGCACAACTCAGCACTCAAAAGATCGCAGGTCAAGCTTGATCTGGCTTTGTCTGCTTCAAATTATTCACCTTAAATTTCCTAAAAAAAAAATTCACAGAATCAATATCCAGGATGTCCAAAGACCTCTGCCATTTAATGATCAGATAAAGAAGGAGAGGAAGTAAAATTGAAATCACTAAGAGACTAAAGGGGAGCAGCTTTAAGGAAGCAGTCTGATATAGGAGGGAAAACAGAAGAAAGAAGAGTGTTAAAAGAATGTTAAAAATTGCTGAAATGTCAATAAGCTGACAAAAAGTATTCACTGGTTATTGATCATTGGTCATGACCTTGCAAGCATAGTTTCCGTATCGGAGTAGGAAAAGATCAGATTTAAGTGAGCTAAACAGAGAAGACCATTGGGAGGACAGAAATTTTCACTTGAGACATTTTTGTGAAGTGAGTACAGAGAAATAGAGCCACAGATAAAGAAGGTCATGAGAGTAAGGAAGAGATTTTATGTTGTTTGTTTTTTTTTTAATATTCATCATTTAACAAAAAGTCACAAAGCCCCATATACCTACTAGACTTCTTAAAATGTGAAAGTGACTGGGATCTGCACAGAGATCTACACACTCAGGTGCTATAACAGAGAGCAATCTTGAGAAGGATCATTGTCTGAGCTTATACTACTCTGGGGGTCAGAAACCCCTGCATTCTCACATCTTTGTAGGTCACTAGGGGCATGGTGTTAGAGTTTGTTTTTTTGTCCCTGGTGAGTGCAGTGTCTCTCCTCTCCTCTTCTCTTCTCTTCTCTTCTCTTCTCTTCTCTTCTCTTCTCTTTTCTTCTTCTTCTTCTTCTTCTTCTTCTTCTTCTTCTTCTTCTTCTCTCTCTCTCTCTCTCTCTCTCTCTCTCTCTCTCTCTCTCTCTCTCTCTTCCTGGTTGCCATATCCTGAGCTGCTTCCTTCCATATGCCCTTCTGCCATGATGTTCTGCCTCACCTTGGGCCTTGAGCTATGGAGTGAAGCATCTGTGGACTGAGGCCTCTGAAACTGTGAGCTCCAAATAAACTTTTCCTCCTCGAAGATTTTCTTGCCAGGCCTTTTGGTCACAGAAACAAACAAAAAAATTGACTAAAACAACTCTGAATATAAATGATCTTAATTATCTAGTTAAGAGACATAGACTGTTAGATTGGATTAAAAAATAAGACCCAACAATATGCTGCCTATAAGAAACTCACCTCACCTGCACGAACATAAACAGATTGAATGTGAAAGGATGGAAAACAATGTTTTAAGCAATTGGATTCAGAAAGCAAGTAGGAGTAGCTATACTTATATCTGACAAAATAGCCTTTAAGACAAAAACCATTTAGAAGAGACAAAGATCACTACATCTCTATAAAGGGAACAACCAAGAAGATATAACAATTATAATCTATATGTACCTAATGTCAGAGCATTCAATTTTACAAAACAGACTCTATTGGACATAAAGAGAGACAGAGTCCAACACACTAAAAATGAGTAGCTTCAATACACCATTTTCACCAATAAATAGCTCACCCAGATAAAAAAACAACAGAAACATCAGAGTTAAATTACACTATACATCAAATGGACTTAACAGAAAGTTAGAATATTCATCCAACAGCTGCATAATGCATATTCTTCTCATGAATGCATGGGACATTTTCTAAAATAGACCATAAAATAGACTGTAAAAAGCAAGTTTTAACAAATTCAAACTAAAATAAAGTAGTATCTTCATCCTTTCTGGTCACAGTGGAATGAAACTAGAAATCAACAGCAAGAAACACTGCAGAAATTATACAAACATACAGATTGAACAGGACACTTTTGAAAAAAGTGAGTCATTGAAGAAGTGAGGGGGAAAATTTTTAAATTCCTTGAATCAAACAAAAATGGAAACACAGAACACCAAAACCTACAGGATATAGCAAAAGTAGTACTAAGAGGGAATTTTGTAACAACAAGTTCTTACATAAAAAATAGATCCCAAATAAATAAACTAACAATGCATCTCAAGGTCTTAGAAAATGAAAACCAACAAAACCCCAAATCAGTAAAAGGAAAGAAATAATAAAGGCCAGAGCAGAAATAAATGAAATAGAGGTTAATGGAATAATACAAAGGATAAATGAAACAGAGTTGGTTCTTAAAAAAAAAAAATGAACAAAATTAACAAAACTTTCACTAAGCTAACCAAAAGAAATAGAAGATCCAAATAAATGAAATTAGAGGTAATAAAGGGAGACATTATAACTAATACCACAGAAATTCATATCACTAGGGGATATTATATAAGGAAAACTATATGCCCAAAAATTGGAAAATCCAGAAGAAATGGACAAATTCCTAGACACATGAGGCCTATCCAACTTGAACCCAGAGGACATAAAGAACCTACATAGTTCCATAATAAGTAATGAGATTGAATCAGTAATAAGAAGTCTCCCAACAACAACAAGCAAGGCCAGGACCAGAGGAATTCACTGCTAAATTTTACCAGACTTCACTAACACCAATGATCCTCAAACTATTCCATAAAAAGAAAGGGAAGGAACCCTTCCAAACACATTCTACAAAGCCAGCACACTTCCCTTCTACCAAAACCTGACAAGGACAAAACTAAAAAAGAATGCTATGGACCATTATCTCTGATCATCATAAGTGTAAAATCCTCAACAAAACACTTTTAAATTGAATCCAACAGCACTTTAGAAAGATCATACATGATGATTAAGTTGGTTTCATTGCAGTGATGGCTCAACACACCCAAATCAGGAAATGTAATAATTACATAACTAGAATCAAGGTTCTAACTCATGTGATCATCTCAATAGATGAAGAAAAAGCTTTTGATAAAATTTAACATCCCTTTGTATTAAAAGCCCTGATTTAATTAGGTGTAGAGGCTTATACCTCAACATGATCAAAGCTATGACAAACCCACAGCCAACATCATTTTTTTTTTTTTTTTTTTTTTTGGTACCGGGGATTGAACTCAGCGGCACTAGACCACTGGGCCACATCCCCAGCCCTTTTTTGTATTTTATTAGAGACAGGGTCTCAATGAGTTGCTAAGTGCCTCGCCATTGCTGAGGCTGGCTTTGAACTCGCGATCCTCCTGACTCAGCCTCCCAAAGTGCTGGGATTACAGGCACGCGCCACCGCGCCCGGCTAGCCAACATCATTTTGAGCAGAGAAAAATCTCAAATTTTTTCCTCTAAGATCAGGAACAAGATCTTATCACACTTATTCAATACATACTGGGAATTTAAATTTTAGAGCACTTACGCTATAAGAAGAAATAAAAGTCATGCAAATAGGAAAGCAGGAAGTAAAATTATCCCTATTTGCAGATGATATGGTTTACTACATAGAAAATCCTAAACAATCCACACACACACACACACACACACACACAAAAAAAAAAAAAAAAACCTCTACAACAGAACTGATAAAGAAATTCAGTGAAGTAGCAGAATACAAAAATCAAGATACAAAAATCAATAGCTTCTCTTTGCACCAAAAATAACTTCATTGAGAAAAAAATCAGGAAAACAATCCCATTCTCAATACCCTCCTCCCCAAAAATAAAATATCCAAAATAAGCCTAACTATGGATGTGAAAAACCTCTGTAATGAAAATTATAAAACACTGAAGAAGAAATTTGAAGAAGACACTAAAAGGTGGAAGAACTCCTGTGTTCAAGGATCAGGAGAATAAATACTGTTCAATTGTCCATACTACCAATTTAGTGACCTACAGATTCAATACAATGCTCATGAAAATACTAATGACATTCTTGACAGAATTAGAAGAAACAATCCTAAAATTTACATGGAAGTACAAAACACTCCTATGAGCCAAAACAATCTCGAGCAAAAAGAGCAGTGGTGGAGGCAATCATAATACTTGATTTTAGGACATACCACAGAGTCACAGTAACCAAAACAGCATGGTTCTAGCATCAAAACAGACACCCAGACCAATGGAGTAGAATAGAGGACCCAGCAATAAATCTACACAAGTGATCTATAAATTTATAATTCTAGCCAACTGATTCTTCACAGAGATGACAAAAGTATACATTGAAGAAAGGACAACCGCATCTACAAACGGTGTTGTATGGTTTTTTTCATGTGTAGAAATTTAAAAAAATAAAAATGAAACCTCTGAAAGCAAAAAAGGGACTTTTAGGGAATAGGAAGGGGGCTAAAAGGATGGGAAAGAGAGGAGAGAAAGGTGAGGAAGAGAGGGTAAAAAATGGTGGATGAAGATGATCAATGCACAAAATTTGCATGTATTTGGAGATGTCACAGGGAATCCCATTAATCTCCACAAATAATATGTGCTAATATTCATCATTTTAAAACCCCAAAGCAAAAGTAAATAATGCCACTTTTTCCTTCCTCTCCACCTCTACCAGATTAATTTGTAAGTTGAATGAAATTCTAATTAAGATTTCGAAAGGTTTTTTCCAGAACCAAGCAAAAATTATTCCTTCAACATAGGAAAAAATATTCAAAGAGAAGAGTAATGAAAGGTACTTGGCCGGATAACGAACTATTCCATAAAGGTATCATAATTAAGTAAGGAAGATAGCAGTAGAATAGCAACCATCTCAAGGGAAGAAGACACCCAGAAATAGAACCAGGTAGGGATATGGTAGATGATGTAAACTTCATTTCAAATCTGTGAAACATAGACAGAATATTCTAAATAAATAAATATCACTAAAATAATTGATGGATTATGTGGAGTAAGAATTAAGATGGATCCTTAACATACCTAATAAAAAGAAATAGAAGAATTCTAGATATATATTTTAAATGTTAAAAAAAAAAAAGAAAGGAAGCCATAGTAAAGCTAGAAGAGAATATAAATGAGTTTTGGGGAGCCATTTTGCTTACTTGATCATTCCAGGAATCAGGAGCTAAAGAAGACCTTTCAAATCATGATCAATGGGAATGTTTGGTGTATTTGGATCTCTAGATGTGAAAGAGCAGATTTCCTCAACTAAAATTTACCAGATGCCTCATTACAATACATATAAAAACAGGGACTTTTTGACCAACACCAAATGGACCCTGGAGCCCTCCCTGGTTGCAGTAACTGAAGCAACTTCACAGAATCCCTGGGACAGAACTGAATCATCTAGGAGTACTCAATTAAATGCAGATTCCTGGGTCCCATCCCATATCCACTAAAGTATAAGCACTGGAGCTAGTACTCTGCATGTTAAGCAAATTCCAATCACTATTCATGTGTACTAAAGCTTAAGAGTTACAATACTCCCCTAAGCTCCTGGGAACACAATCTGAAGGAGAACAGCAATCTAGAATTAAAGACTTGACAAAAGCATGAGGAGCAAGGCTGTCTCCAACCCTTCAAAGACAGCTCAGAACCACCTCTAGGGAGAGGAGAGCCCTGGAGGCTGGGCAGTAGAAGGTTTGAGATGGAGAACTAAGTGCTAACTTGAGGGTACTCAGATGGAGAGTGAGCTGCCACAGGTGCAATAATGTGGCATTTAATACCTATATTCTAGACTCTGAGGACAAACTGAAATGGAAAGCTTGTAACAAGTAGTAAAAATTGCCTGAAGTAGCCAAAATATTGGAAATCCTAAACTAAGTGATAGAAGATCTTAACAGCCTCCTAGTGTTTACAACACACTTGCTTCAAATAGACTGTTTTGAACTTTTCTACCTATTTTGTAATTTGTTGTTTTTATAATTTCAAAAATAATATCTTCTCATTGTAAAACTTCAAACCATATCAAAATTTTTCCACAGAGTGGAAGTCTCCTATGACACACACCCCACAAAGAACTGAAAACCATAAATATTTGCTTCTCTGATTATTTTTTCTATGTACAAAATAGTGTTTTATTATATTTACTACAATTATATAAAAATGGGAACATGCTATAAAACTGTTCTATATCTTGATTTTTGTAGGATTTTGTTTCTGTTTTCTTTTGTTTTTCCTGGTCCTGGGGGGTTACAAACAGAGCTTGGCACATGCTAGGCAAACACTTTCTCCCTGAGCTAATCCCCAGTCCTTGATTTTTAATTTAATACTTCATGGACATTTTTCCCTGCAAATATATAGAAATTACACCTCAGTCTTTTAATTGGTTAAATAATATTGTGAATTTTGAAATTTCAAAGTGGAAGGTGAGGTTGATTTATGCCCACTTGATCTTTTCATTAAAAATACAACTAGGGTATCCCCAATTATATTCAAGCTTGTATGTACTGTCTCTGCTTAAAATAATTGAAGGAGGCACCACTAATCATCTGGTGGAAGCTTCCAGCAGTGAAGTCAAAGCATCCAAGGGGAACTTAAAAGCTTTTGGAATGTTTAGCCTCCCTTTAGATATTGGACATACTGCCTTATGTTTCAATGATAAGAAAGATTATACATTTCCATGGCAATTAACTGGGAAAAACAGTGAAAACAAAAACCAAACCACTCGAGATATATGCTTTCAAAATTTCAAGACCTTTGATTCCACCAGGAATAATGACCATGTATTGATCATCTATGAAATGCCAGGTGCATTACATGGATCACTTCATTTAATCACCACAATAACCCTATGCAACTACCCTTATTATCCCTAAAATGTGGAATTTCCTCACTCTGATATCTTTTCCATTCAACATTCCACATTCTTAAAATACTAAAAGGCTAATTGACCCTGCTTCCCCTCAAAGGATTTCTGCATATGTAAGAGAGGTCTGGAATTCATATCTAAATCTCCTCTGAAGTCAATAAATGGATCAGAATCAAGAAAGATCATCTTCAACTAAATTAAGGAAAATTTTTATAGGCCTCTAACAGAACTGCTTATAAACCTCAATTCAGATGCTTTCATTAGTGATTTTCTCCATGACACAATGCAATTTAATTTCTGTAAAATAGGAATGCCTTTCTATGAAAAATGTACATGTCATTAAAAGTGGTCCACTTCCTTTTTTAAGTTAATACTATCCTTTCTTTGGCTCCAGCTCAGGTGAATGGCAGAGGAGGGCCTTGGCCTTGTGATCACTGATACAAGGATTGATTAATCCACAGGACAGGTGGCAAGTCATTTCTGACTAGCCTGGCACATGAAGATGAGCCACTTTCCCTCTCTCAAGATCTTAAACTTATTCACACATTGAAAGATCAAGGCTGTAGCAAGAGGAGATGAAAATAAATGTTGATGAGTGACAGAGAGCCTAAAGAGACCCATAGGGGTCACGAAAGTAGAAGAATGAAGGTAAGGAAGGAGAAGGCTTCAGCTCAAAGGACAAACCTAGAGACTTCCAGGTAGCTTGGGACCTGGGCTACAATAGTGGAGCCCCCACACTGAATTCTAGGGGAGGCACTGACAGCAAGGGCACACCAACCCAAAGGAGCACTAGAGTATAACTCTAGTTCCAGTCAGCATCACCCCACTCCCATTTGATTACTGAGCTCAGTAGGAGGCATGCTCCATGTAATCTGACGATGGGCATTACTTCCTGATCTGCATTTACATGGCTATGTGAAATATCTAGACATGACTATTTAACCAAGGTGCACTGACACTTATACTATAAGCCAGAATTTTAAATAAAATTATAGACTATAAAATTATAGACCATAAAAGTTTTAGCCAGATGTCATTCAACTATAAATATTTTACATAAGTGCTTAATGATTTTTTGGCCAAAATGGTAGGGTCACCTGAATATCTGTATGTCTACCTACAAATATCACCTTTCTATTTAAATCCATCTGAATTTCTCTGAGGAGTTTCAGGTTTCAAACACCATGTTAAGTATATCTAATAAAAGCAAATGATGGGGATCTATGTCACTTTGTTTTTACTCTTTCTTAATCTCTTAAATACTAGCAAATTCTTTGAGCCCTTACGTTTTTATTGCCTGAGAACATAAGGGCTGCCTTCAGAGTTCTTATGTGGAGCTGTTGAAACTTTGCAACTAAAAAGAAGAAGTTCCATAGTGTTTACTATAGCCCCAAGCCCAGAAATTTCATTTAGTTATTCAAAAGACATGAGTTCCTACCCTAAACTTCCTTTGTGGAACAAGATGACACATAGCAACAGACCAGAATTTCATACCCTATCCTAAAATTTCAAAACATCTACTCAAAATATATTGCACCCCAAGACCTAATTATGTATATTTTCAAAACAATTCTCTAAGTGATTCTGACATATTGACCCTCATTCCAACCCTACTCAGTTGCTGTTTAGAACTACTATGTGGGCTATAAGAATTTAATCATAAAGTTATGTGGTTTATCTTGAGAATGTAAGATAAAAAATGAAACTCATCACCAAACATAATGTATCTTTTTGTGGCCTTTACTATCATTATTTTAATATGCTAAGGATATACATAGTTTGGGTACAAGTTTGGCTGCTATAACAGAGAATTCCAAAATAACTTTAACAGGAAAAAAGTTACTCTCTCATATAGGTCATGAAAAATGGCCCCGTGTTTACATGCTAGTACCATAATCGTCAGGGACCCACATTCATTCCATTTTGCTGCTTCAACATCCTCAACATGAGGCTTCTCTGATGACTACCCCAGGCTCTACCATTACATCTGTAGCCCAGAGAGTGGGATGCAGGGAAGGAGAAGGGAAGACATAAACCTTTCCTACAAGGACCCAACCCAGGACTTGCACATATCAGAAACATTTACTTCCTATTGGCCAGGCCACCATGGTCAGATTGTCAAGCCAAACAAGCATATAGGAAGCATATATTCCACTACAATGTGTAATTATATAAAAGTGGGAGAAGAGACATTGGATACAATTAACAGTTTCTGTCATGTTTTACTAATAGAAATTGAGAAGTAAAATGAACATTGCTTCCATTTTAGCAATCACAAGAGGTGCAACACTCAGCCAACTGTTTCTTAGGATTACTTTCGATGCCTACTATCTTCGTTTGAGCATTCTGGGAAACAGACTCTGAGATGGAGTTCTGTGTATAGGAGGTTTGTAGGGAAGTGTTTCTCAGGAACATCACCTGTGAGGGAAGGAAGACAGACAGATGGAGGGAGGAGTTGAATTGTGATGCAGTCACTGCAGAGGCCTCGGCTGGTCCTGTAGAGAGCTTTGGGGCTGAGCTGGCCTTTTAGAGTTGACCCTAAATGGAAACACACACTAGACCTTTGTACCCCAACATGGACCTATTCAAGGACTCAGGCTGCCTTTGAGGAGGCACTCTCGTGGGAGCATCTGTCAACCCCAGCACTTTTGACATTCTGGGGTAGATAATTCTTTACAGTAGGGCTCTGTCCTTTGTGTTATAAGATATTTAGCAGATTCCCTGGCCTCCACCCTCTAGATGCCAGTAGCAACATACCCCTCCACTTGTGACAACCAAGATTCTGGATATTACCAAAAGTTCCCTGTGGGGCAAAATCATCCCCTTTAAGGACCAGTGCCTTAGGGTAAAGGCAATTCATACAGATGGATTCAGCAATAAACTATCACAGCCAAATCCCCAGCAGTTGGGGAATAAGTGCCTCAATCCTGAAGATCTGGGGAATGCACCACAGCATCCACTACAGCAACCTAATGACCACTCAGTCCTGCCTCCCAGTCCAGGACTTTAATTCTCATGAAGGTTATTTATAATGTACAGAGTTTAAAAGTGGGAATAACTGGTCTGGTTATATGATGATGATGAGCTGAGGAAGAAGCCAGAAGAAAGGGCCCAGAGACTCTGAACTGCTATTAAAACTCATTAGCCAAAGGGAAATTTAAAGACAGCACAAGAACTCAATTTCCAAAATAGCTGCACAGAAGGGAACAGGGACTAAGACCTGCTGAAATTCCACTGCCATCCTGATAGTACAGCTGCAGGGCTGAGTCTCCACCATGTTCCTCTCACCAGTCATTTCCTGGAAATAGAGTTCTCACCCATTGGTGGCCTAACATTGGACGCACCTCTCACACAAAACCCTGTGTCCTCTATCCTCTTTCTCACACCAACCTTCTCAGTCTCATCTGACCTACTTTCAGTTCCTGCCTGCAGCTCCTCAGGCCCCTGTTTCCTGGAGGCTTTTATGGCTGGGAGCCACTTTTCTCCAGGCAGTGATGGGACCGGGAGAGCACACTACTGTGAAGAGGGGAGGTGGACATGGCGCCTGTGCTTTCCTTCCTTTCCTTTAAGAAGCGGCTGGTTCCTCGCCACTAACTAGATAGTGAATGGATGGACAAACAACAGAAAACCGTGGTACAATCAAAATGACCGTAGTGGAATTTAAAAGAGAAAAAATTTCTGGAAGGGGAGGGAGAAAGAGGGGGGGGGGGGAGAGGGGGAGGGGGGGGGGGGAGGGAGGGAGGGAGGAAGAAGAAGGAAGGAAGGAAGGGAGGGAGGGAGGGAGGAAGGAAGGGAGGAAGGGGAAGGAAGGAAGGAAGGAGGGAGGGAAGGAAGGAAGAAGAGATAGAGGGAGGGAGGGAGGAGAAAGAAAGAAAGAAAGAAAGAAAGAAAGAAAGAAAGAAAGAAAGAA
The DNA here is from genome assembly GCA_025594165.1 of Tamias sibiricus. Lineage (NCBI taxonomy): Eukaryota > Metazoa > Chordata > Mammalia > Rodentia > Sciuridae > Tamias > Tamias sibiricus. The sequence goes on from CM046659.1 coordinate 55,356,998, forward strand.
AGAAAGAAAGAAAGAAAGAAAACAGGTTGGTATGAAGCATTCCCCAAGAGTCATCTGTTGGCTTTTTCCTAGAATGAGGGAGGAGTGTGGTAGCTATGCTTTTAATGTGCTATCCCTTCCAAGGATCTTACTGCTTCCCAGGAACTTTGAAGCCAGATTCTGCATCTCAGACCAAGACATATTGCATCAAAACCCTCTTGCTGACTTATTCCTTTAAACCATGGTGTCTGGCTCAGATTCAGTATCATCAGGTGCTGGTGAAATATGACTGGACAATCCACAGCAAGAAGACTATGTTGTCTTCTTTAATGAGACTCTTCAGGTACTTTCTTTAATTACCAGAGCTAAACTCTACTGAGTAGTTAACATCCATGCTAAAGCTGTTGTAGTCCATTTTATGTTTTTATAACAGAATACCACAGACTGGGTAATTTATTAGAGAGCAAGAGAGACAGAGACAGAGAACAGAGAGAGGTTCATTTGACTTAACCTTTTAGAAGCTAAAAAGTCCAAGAGCATGACACCAACCTCTGGCAAGGGCCTTTGTGCTACATCCTAACATGGTCAAAGGGCAACTGGGCACACAAGAGATGAATAAAGGAAGTGAGGTCAAATTCATCCTTTTTATCAAGAACCCACTCCTTCAATAATTACATTAATCCATTAACACAGGCCCCATCTCCCAACACTGTTGCTCTGAGAATTAAGTTTCCAACACATGAATTTTGTGGGATACATTTGAACCATAGCAAAGGCTATGCCTTTGCAGGGCTCTCTTTTCAACCACTTAAAGCAAAACTCAATCCTCAGTTTTACAGAGAGGAAACTAAGTCATAGGGTCCAAGGTCACTTAATGGGGTATGTTGGGAGATGGGACTTGAATGTAAGGACTCTAGCCCTGTGGGGCCTCTCTTGGCTGCACTTTCATCATGCCCAGGAGGACAGAGGTGAACAGGGCACAGGGTACTGAAATAAAAACTGGCCTCAGCCTCCTGGTGAGGTTCAGACACAAAAACTGACCACACAGTGCTTTCTTGATGATCAAATCTCACCAAATACTAGGACATTTTGTGCATCAGACCCAGAGGGCAACAGCCCTGCGAGATAATCTACAAAATTTGTTTTTAAAAAGGCTGTACTAGGAACCTAAGGGGTTTGCTCTCCCTGAATATCTCAGAATGCTCCAGCATTATGAGAATTTTCCTTATTTGAATGATTTTTTTTAAATAGAAATATAAAACTACCTTCAGTTTGCTCTTTTGCCAGGCCAAAATTACTTCCTTTCTATAAACACTCTAAAAATATTGACTGTCTGCCCCATAACCAAGTTGGTGTTTGCTTTAATTTATGGTATTCCAAGTTGAAAAAGTACTGAAGTCAGAGTCAGAAAATCTGACTTTGACAAATTCTGGCAGTTTGGACTGAGCGACTCCTTGCAGTGTGCTGGGCCTTAGCACTTTCATCCACAGGTGGTGACAATGCTGTGCACAAATGAAAAGCCACCTGGCATAGCAGTGAAGGGCACAGGCTTAGCAGCCAGCCCCACATTTGGTTCCTGACATTACCACTTTCTAGGGTGTGACATTTAACTTGTTATTTGACATCCCTAAGCCTCCATTTTCTCACTTTAAAATAGGGATAATTACAGTGCCAACTTCCCAGAGATTATCATAATTAAATAAGATGTACATGAAAAGCTCTTAACAAAGAGCCCATAACACAGCATCCAAAACCCTTGCTATTTTTCATAAACATCATTATTATTGCCGCATGACTTTCTGGAATTATTGTATTAAATTAATTTTTGAACAGAAAGGTGCTTTAAAATTATAAAGGACTATGTGCATAAGAGTTATTTTGGTATTCACCTTCAAATTCTACTACTCAATACTACCCTGATTTTCTTTGAAGCGATTAAGTATTTCAATACTGTTTTCCAAGAAAAAAGTATTACTCTTTGTTTTTGCTGAGATTTCTAAAATTTGCCTTTTATTCATCTCCAAAAGAATTCTTTTTAACTTACCTCTTTCACAACCACATTTTCTGTTGGTAGGGATATCAACATAAACCTTATCATTTTGGTGGTGCAAGGCAGCATTCCTTATTAGTTAGGGTAGTTCTAGTTGATGTAAGAGGTAAACCCAGAAATAGTAGTAGCTTAACACATTTTATTAGGTGAGTTTATTTCATGCATAAAGTAAAACAGCTGCTCCTACTCTGGGTGCATGGGTAAACGTGGAGTGGGAGAAATCTCAAGGTGTCTCTGGTCTAAATAAGTTTTTCAAGGATTTGGGCCTTAGAAGCTCTGCCATTTTCAACACAAGGCTCCAAAGTCACCCTGAACATCAGGATCCTGCTATCAGATAAGAAAACATAGGGTAGGTGTTGTGGGGTTGTCCTGGAGGGAAAAGGAGGGGGCAAAAGGGTAAAAAAAAAAAAAAAAAAAAAAAAAAGATGGTGGAATGAGATGGATATCATTACCCTACGTGCATGTATGAAGACATGAATGGTGTGAATATACTTTGTATACAATCAGAGATATGTAAAAATGTGCTCTATAAGTTTAATATGAATTGTGATGCATTCTGCTGTCATATATAACAACTTAGAATAAAAGAAAAGGGAAAAAAAGAAATGGGGAAAAACAAAGAAAACAGGGTAGAGAAAACATGCATCCTTTTTAACCTCATCAACTCAAAAGTGACACAGGTCACTTCCAATCATGTTCTACTGGACAGATGGTCTCACCCAAATGCCTAAGGGGTATAGAAAATGTAGCAGGACCCTGTATGAGCAGCCATTCCTGGCAACTGTGGACAGCTAGCCATCCCAACCTTGCCCTTGCAATAGTGGTTGTGGTCATCAATTCACATGTTTCATTTCTTCTGTCACATGACTTTTCCACACAAATAAGTAGTAGGTTCTAGAATTCAAGTCTCTTAAGAAATAAAGTTGTTAACATTCTAAGACCTAAACAATTGGAGATCTGAAATTTAATCCCATTACTTGTCTCATTTTCCTTCTGTGCTTGTAGCTGCCTGATGCTGTTGCTTGCAGCTACAAAGCCGCGGGAGAAAACTCGGAGGCAGGATGAAAATGAAAAAGGTCTTTTATTCTTCTTCTCTCTCCGGCTCCAGCAACCTCTCCAACTCCAACTGCTCTAACTCCTTTCAACCAGCACCTTCTTCTTCTTCCCACACACTCTAACCAACCTCACCCAGTTATATACATATAGCTTTAACAAGGACAAGTGTTTATAGCTCAAGCTTACAGGTGCGTCACACAGTGTTCACCGGCATACAAAGATTCTTTGAATAATGTATTAATATCAGGTGGAAACTAGAACATCTTCTATGGCTCTCAGCTAACCGCAATCTTTAGCTATCTCCTTGATTATAGGCTCCTTCATGTGCTGATCAAGGGAGAAAAGACCCCATATGAATGTCACCAATTACCATTCAACATGTCCACATCTTAATTGCCTAATCTGAGAAAAACATGCAAAACACTTAGAATGGTGTCAGACGTGTGATAAGCACTGAACATCAAGTAGCGGTTCTAATATTTCTCTGGTCACAAGTGAAAATATGAGGTGAAAGAGGCAACAGGAGAGTGAAGAGTAGGACCCACAGGTGCCATGACCCTGTGAGACCACATTGTTCAAACCCCTGGACCTCCAGGGAGCGAGTCTAACCTAACCCACAGAGGCATGCCCACTGTGGATTAGAACACACCCTGCTCCTTCCTCAAAGGCCTGGACAGAGACACACAGAAGCCCCTTGCTCTGTCCAACATTGCTGTGGATTTTACTGGCCTGTATTAAAATTCAGAATTTTTCATATCTTCTGTATTTTTCCACTGAGCTGTATAACAGATTCTGACCTTATTCTCTATGCCTCTTAAGCTTTTCCAAGGGAAAATTTGATTGATTTGTGTTCTTTTATGGCCGAACATATGACCACATGGACCAGTTTTTGGGGTACAAATCATCACTTGCCATATCGCCATGGTGTTTATCAGGCCTTCACAAACACTCTGAGTAACAGTATCTGCGCCAAGAAAATTACATTTTTCTACTCCCTTGTAAAGCCCTCATTATGTTTTTTTATCCAAGAAATAATCTTTCTTTATACGCTTTTTGAAAACTTTAGTCAAGATGATTCAACAATTAAGCAAAATTAAAACCTTTAAGGAAAATAGCAAAGCAGGGAAATGAGTTCATATTCAGTAAAACTAGGCTGATAAGGAGGTTTGGAATTGTCAAGAAACAAACATGAAAATAAGTTAATAAATTTTTATTTTCATGGAATTACAGGATCACATTTTAATTCCTGAATTTTACAGTTCAGCATTGATATCACCACATGTATACAAATGGTGTAAAACAAGTGCAGCGGTACTTTTAATACAAACTAAACATCTGTTTTATGGAAAAACTATACTTCATATCTACATAGACAGCCCATCTTTTCCAAACAACAGCCAAAATTAAAATTAACTACAAAATCTCCAAAACAGGGGAAACTGCTACAGCTTAAGCTATTTCAGGAAAAAAATGGACCCATTAACACATTACAAAGGTGATCTAAACACTATAGCTGGAATTACTATTTTTAGGGGTTTTTTTTCCCCCAATGCATTAAACTGTAGTTTGGGGACATTTTCTCACCTCACCATGATCTCAGATTATAGATGAGCAAACGAACATTAAAATATTTACAGTTAAAGTTAATAAATTTATTTACCACTTTTACCCATTCTCAGAAGTAGAATTTAAGTTTCAGGGTCCATTTATTAGGACCTCTTCTAGTACCTACTTTACTAAAATCCTGAACCTACTGTATTTTAGTGATTATTCAAGAACAAAACCCTGAGAAGTATTTTCACTGTGTGTCTTAGAAAGAAGTAATCCAGAACAATTCTCTCCACATATTCTATATCTTCCCTTTAGACTTAGGCAGCCAACTTCATGGGGAAGCAGGACTGAATTTTCTTAACAGGACAATATTTATCTCTTTCATTGTTTTTGCTTAGTTAGGTATACCTAATGTGTTCAAAACTTCCTGAATCGGGTATCACAGTACCCCTCTTTTTGTGACTTTGGCAATGAAAAGGAAAGGTCCATAGAATTGATCAAGAGACTCACAGAAAGGATATCATTCCTCAGGACCATGACAGAATATGAATAGAAGCTAGAAGACCCAATGCCCCTGGAGACATAGTTGCAAATTTTGCACATGGAGGTTACCATCATAAAAACAACCAGAAATGTAACCAAAATATACACCCACATTAGGAAACGTTCCCTAGCACTCATTTACTAGTAATCCCAAATTGTCTAGATCAACTTGAAAACTATACGGCAACACAATACAAAACACCCACCAGCACCAATACGCAGCATACTGTTAGCATCATATTAACACATTGGGATGTCAAGAACTATGCATCATCATCTTCATCACAGAGAACTGCAAGAAATTTTCTTAAACTGGGAGAAAGATAGAATCCTCATTACCACAGGTACCACAACAATCTGCAAATTGAGGGCTATGTTTGCCAGACATGCATTCCCTCCAAGAATCACCTCTTTGACCATGGATCATCTTCTCCTGAGTAATTTGCTGAATCAAGTAAAGCCAGGCCAAAAGAATTCCAACTGGAGCACATAAGCATGTGTGGTACCTCCACAGAGCAGCATGGTGTCCACATGGCTCACCAACACAAGGGCCTGGGATGTGCTGCTGTCCAGTGATGTGTTGGGGTTCAGATTTCCACATTACAACTAACACATACCTTCCTTTATTTTCCATTACCAATCTCGAATTGCTTCTGCAGTTCTATCCCCCAATGCATTGGAGAGGGTCATAGTGTAGTGTTGGAGAAAAAAGATGGTACAGAAAGGATTTTTGATTACCCATTAAAGGCAACTTATTCTTCTTTCATCTAAAACTCTCTGGTTAACTCAATCCCTTTTGTTTCAGTAGCTTTTCAAAACTTAAACCCCTAACATAGTAGATGCTCCAGGTCTTAGGAGGATTGTCCTCACTCTGTTCCATTTACATCAGGATGATAACTTGGTCCAGGGCTAAGTTTTAATATCCTATGGGATGGATGTGGGAGCCTGTGATGTATATATTGCCTTCTGTTCATGGTATCCTAGCCCAAATATCTTCAGGCTTCTGCCTCTGTCTGTATGTTTACCACCAAGCAGCTAGCTTCTTTGGCATGGCTTGAGGCATATATTCTTTTTTTTTTTTTTTTTTTTTTTTTTTTTTTTTTTTTTTTTGGTACCAGGGATTGAACTCAGAGGCACTGGACCACTGGGCCACATCCCCATCTCTTTTTGTATATTTATTAGAGACAGGGTCTCACTGAGTTGCTAAGTGCCTCGCCATTGCTGAGGCTGGCTTTGAACTCACGATCCTCCTGCCTCAGCCTCCCAAGTGCTGGGATTACAGGCATGAACCACCATGCCCAGCTGAAGCATCTATTCTTAACATGGAAAATGAGTGCTTATTGCTACTGAGGTGCTCAGAGATCCCCTGTCAAGTCTCCGTGGTGCCATTGTGGAATCCCCCTTTTCAGCCCCAAGCCTCTTTTCAGTTTAACTGCTTCTTTTTGCTTCTGTAAAATGCTTGGCTTGAAAATAATAGAAGCCAAACTGCTGCAACCCCATTTTGTTATCAGCTGCCTCAAACTGTCACAAGTCTCCTGTCACAAGGCAAGAATAAGCCCGGGTATGATAAGCCAGCCAGCGCACAATAAAATAAAGCAATAGCAGGGCCCTGCAATGAACAGTCAGCACATTCCATAGCTCTGGAGATAGCCTCCACCAATGAAAACCTCCTTAGTCACACATGGGCTCCCCTGGCCAATCAGGCAAACCTCTTCCCTCTCCTTGCTTCTAGCCCTATAAAAGACTCAGTCTTTCCTCAGTTCAGGCTCTCAGTACAGATCCACTATGTTGGTGAGGTCTGAGAGTCCGAGCTTAAGCCTGAATAAAGGCTCTTTGTTTTTGCATGCACTCCAGATTCCTTGGTGGTCTTTGGGGTCCGTGCTTTGGGCATTACAGCCATGACTTCCTTGAGTGGTGGTTCCATAGAAGACATCTGCTATCCCATCTAAAAGTCCCTTCTCCCTTTGTTTCAGTCATCCAGTTGGAACGGTTACAGTACTTATAGCTACTTCCCACATACCAGCACATGGAAGGAGCCAGGGCACCATGGGAGAATGCAAGAACATCTCTCTTCCTTAAGGGCTGCCAGTACTGCTCTACTGACACACAGGGGAACCCTGAAGTGGAGTCTCCTCTTAAAGTTGTAACAAGTTGTAATCAGGACACAGGTAAACTCTGCATCTGCTATTCCCCAATAGCCTGATGTTTCTGAGTTCTTTCCAACACCCCACCCTCCCCAGCATGAGACAGAAGCACTAACTGTACCCTACTCTAGCTTCTGTCAACCCCTTCCTCCCTAGGGAAAAAGGCTTCCTACACTGTCTCCCGGGTTGGCAGGAGCATTCCTTATGCAATATCAAGTGTCTCCTCCTCACTGTAAAACAAAACCCACCAAATTGGGCTCTTAATATTCTAAGGGGGATATTTGGAAATTAAGAAATAATTTTGGTCTCTTGGTAAAGACAAAGTTAAAGATTCACTGTGCTTCTGTGGACTCAAAACCTCTATAAAAGAAACTGGAGTCTGAATGTAGACTTGGTTTTTTGCTTTTCATTCTGACCTTAAAAGTTAGAATATTCCCCCAAGGGAAACGTTGGTTCAATAGGAGTGAGATTAAACACAAGGAATTGTGAAAAAGAATTTTAAAATATTTCAAAACTTTCCCATCCTTCCTCCCCCCACACCTTCCATTTCACTTTTCTTTTCTTCCCTTTTTCATTTGTGTGCAAAGATGTTAGCATCCAAAGGAAGATTGTGCCTATGTGGGGATGAGGAATAGAGAGGAACTCTGTACTTTTCACTCAATATCTCTTCAATATTTAAAATGGCTGTAAAAATAATGCTTATTAAGGGGACAAAGGTGGCCTTAGATCTGCCTTAATCCAAATAGCATATAAACTGCTATTGCCCTCCCTTCCCCACAGACCTTCCTCCTGACTGCTACCGATGGACAAAGAGCTGAAGTTTGTACCCACAGGTGCCCTGCCTGTTCATGATATTTGAAGGGCAAAAATCATACCGGGGACAGCCGTGCAGCCAAGAGATTTATTCAACAGCCTTTGTGGCTGGTCAGAGGTTAAAGAGGTGCTGGGAGAGGGGAGTCTGGGAGAGGGGAGTGTGCTGGTAGGAGAGAGGAGTCAGGAAGAGGGGAGTGTGCAAGCTCTGAACAGAAGGTGGGTGTCTGGTCATGCCGGCTGGGATCTCTGGAGCTGTCGGCTAAAGCAGCTGCTGTCGGGCTGGAGGCTGGAGCTGTCAGCTGGGCAGCTGCCGTTGGGTTGGAGGCAATGGGTCTAAGGCTGGTGCCATGGCTTCCTCCTCTCCACAGGGATGAGCTGTTGTGTCTGAGAGATTCTTGAATGGGACCCTATATAGGGATAGAAAAGATGATGAATGAGAGAAATGGACTTAAAACAAATTTTCATCTCTAAAGCTAACTCTCAACTACCAGCCCAGTTAAATGTTCTGGTTAAGACTGTGGTGCAGGACCAACAGCTGGGTGCACCAGAGTGACCCCAACGCCATTGGCTCTTTGCCCGTGGAACAGAGCAAACTTTAAGACCATTGGCTCCTGCCCGGAAAATGAAACAAGGTTGCTTTTCTCAGGATATGGAAACTTCCCTTGGGAGTGAGGGTAGTCCATCTATTAATATTTCCTTCCTGACTGGTTACCCTTCAGACTTGCTTAACTAGCTCTTGACAATTATACAAGAAGTGTCTGTGTGTGTGTGTGTGTGTGTGTGTGTGTGTAAAATATCAGGGTGAATAGTTAGTTCAACCCTAATAGAATATGCAGTTGTGTATGAGGACATATTTTTATGTATATCTAAATGGAATCCTTGCTCCCCCATTGAGAAGGTCTTGGGCACCCCAGTAATAATAAGCACATCTAAATTCAGACCTAGATTTTTAAATGCCATCCTCCACTACTAGGAACCAGGACCTGTTGGAGAAATGTCTTCTTATAGGTCTGGATGAGCCTAGACTATCTTGTTATGTCAGAAAATAGGACATTCCTAAGGGATTCTGGGGACCTGTCTAAAGGACACCAGAGGCCAGCCTGGTCACTGATAAAGTGGGATTCTTTCTGGCTGATTTCTCCAGGACTTGTTCTTGAGCTCAGACTCCACCTGACTACTGCAATCCTAAATAGAATGATGCTCTGTGTGTTGCTAAGGCAACACGAACAGCTGTGACAGATAAATAGTGAAACACTTTTTATTAAGTCAAAGTCATTTGATTAAAAACTTAACCACAATGGTGCTACCCCATCATATTCACAGGTCTCTCCCCCAAGGGAGAGAGGAGGGCCTCACACAAAGGCATGGATCAATAGGGGTCATCTTAGAATTATGCCCCCAACACTGGACAAGCTACCTTGACTACATGGACCTCCGAGGACATGAGTCTCCTTCTGTGCCCAAAGGACTTACAAGAGAAAAATCTGAAACAGGATCATTTTCTTATTGTTCAACAATAATATACTGTGGTATTTGAGAGCCCTGCACTTCTGGTTAATTCCCATATGTCCCCCAAGTACTTTTTAACTTTTTCCTGGGCATGAGAATAAATTTTTAAATGGCCATAATTTCTTTCTGAAAGAGCTACAAAGGGTTTTCTCCTTTGCCATCCTTGCTCAGACTCCATAAACTTAAATCTGCATTAATAGTGATATTTAGAAAAGATGATGAATGAGAGAAATGGACTTAAAACAAATTTTCATCTCTAAAGCTAACTCTCAACTACCAGCCCAGTTAAATGTTCTGGTTAAGACTGTGGTGCAGGACCAACAGCTGGGTGCACCAGAGTGACCCCAACGCCATTGGCTCTTTGCCCGTGGAACAGAGCAAACTTTAAGACCATTGGCTCCTGCCCGGAAAATGAAACAAGGTTGCTTTTCTCAGGATATGGAAACTTCCCTTGGGAGTGAGGGTAGTCCATCTATTAATATTTCCTTCCTGACTGGTTACCCTTCAGACTTGCTTAACTAGCTCTTGACAATTATACAAGAAGTGTCTGTGTGTGTGTGTGTGTGTGTGTGTGTGTGTAAAATATCAGGGTGAATAGTTAGTTCAACCCTAATAGAATATGCAGTTGTGTATGAGGACATATTTTTATGTATATCTAAATGGAATCCTTGCTCCCCCATTGAGAAGGTCTTGGGCACCCCAGTAATAATAAGCACATCTAAATTCAGACCTAGATTTTTAAATGCCATCCTCCACTACTAGGAACCAGGACCTGTTGGAGAAATGTCTTCTTATAGGTCTGGATGAGCCTAGACTATCTTGTTATGTCAGAAAATAGGACATTCCTAAGGGATTCTGGGGACCTGTCTAAAGGACACCAGAGGCCAGCCTGGTCACTGATAAAGTGGGATTCTTTCTGGCTGATTTCTCCAGGACTTGTTCTTGAGCTCAGACTCCACCTGACTACTGCAATCCTAAATAGAATGATGCTCTGTGTGTTGCTAAGGCAACACGAACAGCTGTGACAGATAAATAGTGAAACACTTTTTATTAAGTCAAAGTCATTTGATTAAAAACTTAACCACAATGGTGCTACCCCATCATATTCACAGGTCTCTCCCCCAAGGGAGAGAGGAGGGCCTCACACAAAGGCATGGATCAATAGGGGTCATCTTAGAATTATGCCCCCAACACTGGACAAGCTACCTTGACTACATGGACCTCCGAGGACATGAGTCTCCTTCTGTGCCCAAAGGACTTACAAGAGAAAAATCTGAAACAGGATCATTTTCTTATTGTTCAACAATAATATACTGTGGTATTTGAGAGCCCTGCACTTCTGGTTAATTCCCATATGTCCCCCAAGTACTTTTTAACTTTTTCCTGGGCATGAGAATAAATTTTTAAATGGCCATAATTTCTTTCTGAAAGAGCTACAAAGGGTTTTCTCCTTTGCCATCCTTGCTCAGACTCCATAAACTTAAATCTGCATTAATAGTGATATTTAGAAAAGATGATGAATGAGAGAAATGGACTTAAAACAAATTTTCATCTCTAAAGCTAACTCTCAACTACCAGCCCAGTTAAATGTTCTGGTTAAGACTGTGGTGCAGGACTAACAGCTGTAAAAATAACACTTGCCTTTGGGTTGGATCAAATGATAGAGTTGGCTTTTCTGACATGCATGCCTCAGTAGCCCTGAGTCAGGGCCCACTTCCTGATTCTGCAATCTCCAAGACCTTGACCCCTGCTCCTGATGCTCTTCCCCAACTCTAACTAAGCTTCAACCCAGTTACCAGGACCCCATGCACATGACTCCACGCCATTGCTTCCCTACCAGTCACCTCTATGTCTTTACCATTAAGACCACCTTCACCACCTTCACCCTCAGCTGAAGAGAATACAGAAAGGTGGAGAAGATTTGGGAGGAAGGTGACAGGCAGACGAGGACAAGTAACAATGGATTCTGCACATACTCCCAGTCCCCCAGCTATACCACAGTTCTCTGGCACAGTTTCAGGTATTCCCTGTCTTACCACTCACTCCCCCACAACCTCGCCACCATTCCCCAAATGAAGGGTAGGGAACACCACCCACTCCCGCCTAGAAGATGATTGTAGAGTGTTCTGCTACATAGATCAGACTCCCCAAGAAGAGAATTGGACAATTGACTCTATGAAGTGGGCTGTGCTTGTGGTGATTTTTGTTTTGTTTTGCTTTGTTTCTCAAAAGGCAATGAGGACAGAACAGCTATTCCAAATAACAGAAGGAAAAATGATCTCTAACTCTGAATGGCTTGGACATCTGAGCTACTCAACTTTCCCTGAAATAATTTGACCCAGCTAGATCCTAGATATGGAATCTCTACACTCATAACTTTTCACAGTTACTCAGTTTCTAAGAGAACCCAAACCCTCAATGAGCACAGCAGAAAGACAGTGCCCTTAAACCAGCCAAAGAAGTGTCCAACAAGGCCTCCCTGTCTTTAGTCATCAGAAATAAATGTTCTAACACCCAAGAAAACTGGGCTTTCTCCTGCAAAGGCCATGGTCTTTCCCTCACTCCTCTCTGCTGGAGTTTGTATATAAAGCAATCAAACATTCAGCACACAGTTATAACAAAGTATAAAGAAATTTAATGATAAAACACTGGATATAATGAGTAACTTACAAGCGCACAGATCAGCCAGAGTTTGTCTTCCAATCTGAACCACAGCCTCTTCTTTTCCATCTGAGTCACTGCAAAAGTAGACTTCTTTCTGGCAGATCTCTCCAGGGCTTATTCTTGACCTCAGACTTGACTAGGTTGCTGCAGTCCTACACAGGATGTCCCTGAGCCTTTTTTTTTTTTTTTTTTTTTTTCCCTAAGATAACACCAACAATTATCACAGATAAACTCTGAATCTTTGTTCCCCACAACCACTCAGAAACCAGACTGTCAAAGGCTCTGTCATCTTCAACACATGATTTCCAAGGTCACTTGGCCATTGACACACAGCTAGCAAAGGTGCAAAGAGGTGGTGGGTCACATAGGAAGTATTTATGTGTCAGGCCTGGAAGTGATGTGCATGGCTTCACCTGGCTTCCTGTTGGCCAGAATTAAGTCACATGCCCCCTAGATGAGAAGGTAGTTGGAAGATATAATCTTGCTTGAGCATCAATTTTGCGGAAACAGTATTCTATAGAAGAGAAGCCTGAATCTTGTGTGAAGAGCAACCCAGATCCACTACAATGAAGAGGAGGTGGTGATGGGGAGTAGTAGCTACATTTACTGTGTACCAGACCCCTCCTGAGTACTTGGCAAATAACTTCTCATTGAATCTGCAGAATAACCCCATAAAATATATTCCATTATCCTGCTTTTAAAGATAAAAACATTGAAGCTCAGAGAGAATAAGTTACTCACCCCAAATCACATGACTAGTCAGGGAAAAACACGAATTAAAATCCCAGAATACCTGATTATAAAGTCACTGTGCTGAAGCACTACCCCATTCAGCTTTGCTTAAGTTTAGCTACAGTTGTTTGATTCGTTTTTCCTCTTTGAACTCAAGAGTTATCTTATAACCAATGAAGATTCTACTCACCACAGAACTTGGAATGCTGCATGAGTTAGAGAATCATCTAGGATCAATAAAACTTCTTCATAATTTTAAGTTAATTCTTCTTTTCCATTTAGTGATTCCTGTATCTCCCAATCACCAAAATCTCCTTGAACTGGACTCTCTTGGATTTCCTGAAGGAACAACCCAGGTCAGATTTCTGGGGCTGTTCCTCACCTCAGTCTTTCCTGATGAACTTGCTTCAAATCATTGAAGTACTTTTTTGTTGCCCTTGGAGCTTATCCAACAAAAAGATCTTTCCAAAACTGTCCTGTTGCTTTTCATACTCTTCTCCCCAGCTTTCAGATGTCACAAATCTCTTCTAACTCACTGTTTCCCTGACACTCTTTTTAGACTGTGTTTTGCAATCTATTATTTTTTTTCCTCCCTTGAGAAATGACACCTTCAAAACCTAACACTTATGCTTAAAAATGCTCTCTCCAAATTAGGTCTGCATAAGCTTCATGTTGAAAAAGGTGCTAGATTGAAATCAGGGGGGAAATTAATAACAATGGAGGCTGTAAAACGAATGTTTTGTTTCAGCAGATTTGTTTTTTTTCTGTTATGTGTGAGGCTTCAACCAACCAATGTCAAGAACTTTTTTATATAAATTCAACAGAAGTTTCCATCTCACTTTTTGCAATATTAAAAAATGTACCAATTTCATATCTTTGGTTGTTTCTTATAATAACAAAAGTCTAATTTGTTCTTTGCTTCTTACAGTTTAGTTATATCATCAGAGATGTTCTCAGATCCCCACCTGAGAACTTAGAACACCCAACAGATAGAGCTTTTGGTTTTAGCTTTTTCTATGACTTATAAGATGTTGGATCTGTCTTCTTATTTTTTACAAAAATATTTAATATACTACATCAACTTTCTTTTTCGTGAGTTAACACTTGAAAGAGAAAAAAAAATCTTCATACTACAAAATCTCACCTCATTCCTTTCTTCTTCAAGAATCTTCATGAATTTACACAATTTCAAGTGCATAATGTTGTGTATATGTGAGTGTGTGTGTGTGTGTGTGTGTGTGTGTGTGTGTCCTTTCTTCCCTTGGCAACCACAAATCTACTTCCCAGAGGCAGCTATAGCACCTACTATGTTCTCATAGTAATCATACCACCAAGAATATTCCTGGCTACAATCAAAATCAGTGTAGGCCCTTGAATCATACCTACATAGTTCCTGCCTTTTGAGTAGATGCTCTGGGTCAATTTGACCCAGAAAATCTATGTCTCTGTGCCTAAGCCCAAAATTATCATTGCTATTCTAAGTGACCAATATCCAGTTAAGTGTTACTTACAGATTGGAAGTATATATTTATCCACTACCTTCCAAATGACACAAAATTTATAAGAATTTTTTTTTTTTTTTTGGTACCAGGGATTAAACTCAGGGGCTCTCAACCACTGAGCTACATCCCCAGCCCAAATGCCACAAAATTTTAATAAAGAGAAAATAAAATACATAAATCCTCAAAGAAGAGAATGACAAGAAATTAGAGTTAGTTCAATTTTGGAGGCTAAAAAGCAGCCAGACTAGTGATAACCAACTTAACAGATCTGAAAAATTAAAATCCAAACTGGCAGTGTGGGAAAACCAGGAGCAAACTGATCTGCTTAGGACTTGTAGACTTCTGATCCTTCTTAAACAAGAAGTATAGATTAACCTGAAAACAAAAAGATTTTTTGAAGTCTATGTAATCTAGTATTTCTGTTATCTTCATCTGCATAAACACTTATTTCAAAATTTAGTGGTTGTTTTCATTAGCTTTTTTGTTGCTGTGACCAAAAGACCTGATAAGAACTTTTTAGAGGAGAAAAAGTTTAATGTGGCTCATCATTTCAGAATTCAGTCCATAGTTGGTTGACTTCATAGCTCTGGGCCCAAGGTGAGACATACACCATGGAAGAAGTGTGTATCAGAGGAAAGCAGCTGTGCACATGGCAACTAGAAGAGCTCTGCTCAGCAGGGGCAAAATATAAGCCCCAAATCACACCCCTAATGAATTATTTCTCCAGCCACTCTCTACCTGCCTATAATTACCACCTACTTAATCCATTCAAGTGGATTTTCACTGATTGAGTTGCACCTCTCATAATCTAATCATTTCATCTCTGAAAATTCTTGCATTATCTCACACATCAGTTTTGAGGGACACATAATAGTTTGCACCGGCTCCCAAAAGCTCATGCCCATCTCACAATGCACAATACACTTAGTCCATTTCCAACAATTCCCATAGTCTTAACAGTTCCAGCATTAACCAAAAGTTTAAGTCAAAAATTTAAGCATCTAAGTTTAAGCATCAAGGCAAATTCTTGGATGTTTTCCTCTATAAAGATAAAAGCGAGTCACATTTACCCAATATATAGTGGCATATAGTAAACATTTCTATTTCACAAAAGAGAAATAGGAGCATAGAAAGAAGGGATTAGACCAAAGCAAGACTGAAATCCAGCTGGGCAAACAAATCCTGTAGTTCTAAGTCTAGCATCCAAGGCACAGGGCTTCAAGATGTTCTCACAAAAGGCTTGTGTAGCTTTGCCCCCATAGCCTTGCCTGTGGCAGCTCACATGGCCTCTCTCTTGACTTAACTCTGCTCCATTCCTCCGGCTTTCCTTGGCAGACATTCCACAATATTGGCATCTCTTAATCTTGGGGATCTCCACTATAGCTTCAACTTCCTTCTCACATCTTCATGCAATGCCTTCTCAGTGGCTGCCTGTCGGGATTCCATTCCTGCTGTACTTTGCCTGGCTTCCTAGGCCTTCCTTAGAAATTTCTGTGGAAGCCTCCATGACCCTCTACCTCCAGCATCCTGCATTTCTGCAGTACCAGCACCTGGTGGTCAATGCCATGGTTTGCCATCATCTCAAGCAGTAGCCAAACCTCCTGGGGCCATGACTGCAACAGCTTCTGAGTGCCTGGGCAGCTAAGCATGGTGAAAAAACTTTATAGACCCCCCCTGTGCAAGTAGGGTGCCCCTATGGTCTCTTCTCAAAGGTATTTTTAATTTTACATATTCTTGACCCTGAGATGAGTGTGCTCCTGCCAATTCTAAGACATCATCAAACCATCTTTTCTATTCTCTGTGTAAAGTTTTTTTTTTTTTTTTTTTTGGTACCAGGGATTGAACTCAGGGGCACTCGACCACTGGGCCACATCCCCAGCCCTTTTATGTATTTTATTTAGAGACAGGGTCTCACTGAGTTGCTAAGTGCCTCGCCATTGCTGAGGCTGGCTTTGAACTCACGATCCTCCTGCCTCAGCCTCCCAAAGTGCTGGGATTACAGGTGTGCGCCACCGCGCCCGGCTTCTCTGTGTAAAGTATTTAACATCATTTTAGTAACTATAATCTCTTTAAAATCACACTTTTCTTGGCCCCAGTTTAACACACACTCTTCTGACCAAATTGCAAGTTTTTATTCTAAATGCATGATTGAAGACTAGAATGCTACAAATGGACTTTGTATACAAACTGTTTTGTGTAAAAAGATGCTCTATATGTGTAGTATGAACTGTAATACATACTACTACTATAAATAAAAATTTTTTTAAAAAGAATTTTTTATACTCTCCTTTCTTCTCCTGATTATCACAGTAAATTTGGCTAAAAACTGGCAGCAATAGTCTTACAACTACCTGAATGCTGTGCTGCCTTGAAAGTTTCTCTGCAGATGAATTAGTCCATCACCTTTAAATTAGACCTCATTCAAAGTTTCAGGACATGGTCAAAATGAATACAACTTCTTTGTCAGAACAGAACATAAATGACTTCTAGTCCAATTTCCAATAGAGTTCTTCTACTATGAAATCTCGTGAGCCCAGTCTTTATTGTTCATGGTCCTATCAGCATTCTAATTCTTTTGAGCTCCCATCAGAATTGTCTACTAAGTTCCACTTACAGTATTCTAAAGCTTTTCCAGATTGCATCTCTAAACCTTTCAAAATTTCTTCCCCTGAAAACCAGCTCCACAGGCTTCTGAACCAAATGGTCAAGTTAGTCACAGGAATGACCACACTTCTCAGGACCAATTTCTGTGTTAGTCATCTTTGCATTGCTGTCACCAAAAGATCTGACAAGAAAAACTTACAAGAGGAAAAGTGTATTTTGCATTTTGGCTCCCAGTTTCAAAGGCTCAGTCCATAGTCAGCTGATTCCACACCTCTGGACCTAAGATGAAGCCAAACACCATGGTAGAAGGTCATGGCAGAGAAAATCAGCTTAGAATATGGCAACTGAAAGAAGAGAGAGAGCTCCACTAACCAGGGACAAAATATAAATCCAAAAGCATGCCCCCAGTCACCTATTTCTCCTGCCACATCTTACTTGCTTACTGTACCACCTAGTTAATCCATATCAGTACATTCATCCACCAATTATATTAGCTCTCATACTCTAATCATTTCACACCTGAACATTCTTGCATCGTCTCATACCTGAGCTTTTGGGAGACACTACATATTTAAATTATAACTTGTTGAAAACACTATTTCATTTTGCTCACAATTTTATGGCTCAGAAATTAAAGAAGGATTTAGCTGATCAGGTCATCTCTGATCCTGGTAGCATTAGTGTGGTACAGCCAAAGGAGGTGACCCACTTCCAAGATGGCTTTGTCAATCACATTCTGGCATAAGGCCTCTCTTTTTCTGTGATCGTTAATTTTGGTTGTCAGCTTCACTGGATTGAGGGAGGTCTAGAGAATTGTTAAAGCATACTTCAGTGTATGTCTATGAGGGGGTTGTCAAAAAAGATTGGCATCAGGATCAGTAAACTGAGTGAGAAAAACCCACCCTGAATGTGAGCAGCACCATCCTATAGGCTTGAGCAAGATGAAACCCAAGTGAAGAAGGGGGATGCTATTATATATAAGATTCCTGGTTCTTTAGCTTTTAAATGCAGACTTGTACCAGCAGCCTTTGTTATGATTTGGATTTGGTTCCCCAAAGGCTTAGGTACTTAAAGATATGGCCCCCAATACAGCAATGTCCAAAGGTAGGGCTTTTAGGAAATAATTGGATCATGACAGCTATAACCTCATTAGTGGATTAATCCAATTGATGGATTCATAATTTGAATGGACTACTGGGGAAAGGTAGAAACTGTATGCAGGTGGGGCCTGGTTAGAGTAAGTAAGTAGGTCACAGGGAATAACCTTGGGGATTAATATCCCCATTCTCTCTCTCCCTCTCTGCTTCTCAGCTGCCATGAACTGAGCATCTTTCCTCTACCACACCATTCCACATGACGTTCTGCCTCATCTCAGATCCAAAGCAATGGACCAGCTGACCATGAGCTGATACATCCTTAACTATGAGCCAAAATAAACTCTTCCTCCTTTAAGTGGCTTATGTCAGGATTTGGGTCACAGTGACAAAAAACTAACAGAGCTTCCAAGGTATTTTCACACCTTCAGCCATAGATTGGGGCTGCATGTTGATCTCTCTTTCATTCTGAGTCTTCCAGATTCTTGAACTGAGCAGCTACTAACTGAAAAATCCTGACTAGCCCAAGGGGAAAAACCCCACAGATACTGTCATCTGGAGAACTTCAATGAAGAGGTCCACTCCAGATACTCAGCAGGTCAGCCTACCTTTTAATAATTTCTTCTCACACCACCCACAGAGAGCTGCAGTTTTTCTCTTTTTATTCCTTTAAAAATATATATTTGTTTTATTTATTTTTTTATGTTGTGCTGATTATCGAACCCTGTGCCTCACATGTGCAAGGCAAGCATTCAACCATTGAGCTACAACCTTTTACAAGTGTCACACACCCTAATAAAAGCTGATAGCCACAGATCAACATATATTTCAAGAAATATATTCTCATGAAAGAGTAAGATTAAAAGAAAAAAATTAGGGCTTTGAAACCACATACATAATCCATAAAGCCAAAGCAAATTTTGCATACACCAAAGGAAAAAAGGATGCTGGTTTTTTAAAGTTTATTTTCCTCTAAGTTATAAAGTTATAAGTTTAAAAGTGAAAATAATTCTAGTCATATAAAAATAACTTTCCAGCAGCAAACATTTCCAGCTTCTTTAGCTACATTTTATGGTAGCTACCTTGGTATTTCTAACTAATATGCTTAAAGTTTCTGGATGTTTCTGACTCAGATATGATCTATTGACCTCCTTATATAAAAGGAGGATTTCACTCTTTATATGAAAAAAGTTACATGTATTATAGGAAATTGCACCATTAGAACATTTGCAGTAAACAATGGTCTGACCACTTAAGGCTCTAAGACACTGATATGGCAGGAATCTTTGATCCAACTTAGAACACAGATGCTCCTGGGTGAACAGCAGCTCTATCAAGGTTTCTTTTTTTTAATTAATTAATTAATTTTACAATAGAAAGCATTTTGACATATAGTACACAAATGGAGCATAACTTCTTATTCCTCTGGCTATACATGGTTCAGATTACCCCAGCAGTGTGATCATATACAGGGTAATAATATCTGTCTCTTTCTATCATCCTTCCCATTGCCACAACCTCACCCCTCCCTTCACTTCCCTATACACAAACCAAAATTCCTTCATTCTTCCCTATTCCCCCACCCCCCACCCCCCCCCCCCTCCCCAGTATGGATCAGCATTCACTTATCAGAGAAAACATTCAGTTCTAGGGTTTGGGGGATTGGCTTATTTCACTTAGCATGATATTCTCTAGTTCCATCCATTTACCTGAAAATGCCAAAATTTCATCTTTCTTTAAGGCTGAGTAATAACCCATTGTGTATATATAACTGCAAATTGGTGCAACCACTATGGAAAGCAGATGGAGATTCCTTAGAAGACTTGGAATGGATCCACCATTTCACCCAGCTATCCCACTCCTCCATTTATACGCAAAGGACTTAAAGTCAGCATACTACAGTGATGCAGCCACATCAATGTTTATAGCAGCTCAATTCACAATAGCTATCTATGGAACCAAACTAGGTGTCCTTCAACAGATGAATGGATAAAGAAAATGTCATATATAGCCAGGCATGGTGGCGTACAACTGTAATCCCAATGGCTTAAGAAGCTGAGGCAGGAGGATTGCAAGTTCAAAGCCAGCCTCAGCAACTTAGTGAGCCCCTAAGCAACTCAGTGTGACCCTATCTCTAAATAAAATACAAAGTAGGGCTGGGGATGTGGTTTACTGGTCAAGCGCCCCTAAATTCAATCCCCAGTACCAAAAAGAAAATAAAAAAGTGATACATATAAACCATATACATATGTAGTTTCACTTTGCACCTAAGAGTTTACGTAGAAATAGAGGGACCTTTTGAGAAAGAAGAAAAAACAAAACCCTCAATCCCTTTATCCTGAGGTTTAAGTTCTTAAAATCTCTGTGGGACCTGGGTGGTCCCTTACTGAAGCTAGATGGCCTTGGAGGACTCTAAGCTTCCTTGAAGAAAGATCCTCTTTGAGAGTTAAAAGACTAAACCAGACTGAACAAAGAAAAGTAATGCTGTGAATCAGAAGCTCCACGGACTCCCTCCATAAGTTCCCTGTTCACTGATCCCTAGCTTGATGGCAGCAAAAATTTGTCCTGAATCCCTGCCCACCTCCCTTGCATCAGCTGGTGCGCTGCTATGCTTCTGAATGTCTCAGCACTAATTTGAGAACTGAGAACCAATAGATTACAGTACGAGCAGCTGAGAAACACAAGGGCAAGTTGACACCCATCCTAGATATGGAGTAAGAAGGAAACATGAAAAAAAAAAAAAAGTGGAAGATGGGGAAGAAGGATAACATCTCAGAGAAAGAATCCTATTGTTTTCCAGGGGCTCAGCAATCCTAGCCATGCTTTGCCTAGAAAGAGGCCTTTTGATCCCAAACTACAGGGGCAGAAAAAATGGTCCCTCCCAGCACTCTGAGAGCATAAAGCTGAGGAATCGTTGTTATCTTTGACCGTGAAACTCAAGGAGAGAGCCAGGTGAAAAAAGTCCAAGGTGAGGAAAAGTCAGCATGAAGATTAGAGATTTTTGTCTCTAACTAATATGAACCAGTCCCTAATTGAGCAGAGATGGGTAATTAAAATAAGAACACTTCTAACACTATATATTAGTTAGAATACACAAACATTGATTATTAAGAATACAATACATAAATCCTTCATATCTTTTCAATAAATTGAAACTTTTTACAATCCCACTTAAAATAATCTTTTCAAATCATGTTAAAACAGAAACTCCAGAGGATAGATAAACTGAATTGATCATGTAGTACCACCTTATTGGTGGTGAGTGAAAATAATCTCATGGCCCTTAAGTACACCAATTATGCAAATATTAAATATGTAAGTGGCTTTGAAAATGAAGCCTTAAATATTGACAAACATACAAGCTGAGGACTTTCTGTTCTAAGCAACAGGAACCAACCCTGGATAACTTAAGGCAAAAAGGGATTTGTGGAGAGAATGTGTCAAGAGCTCACAGACTTGTAAAGAACACATAGAAAGCCAGGCCTCAGGAAGAAGCGGAACAACCTGAGAAGCCTCTTCAGGAGCTTGTGGGTCTCCTCTAAGACACGTCATACAGATGACTTCCACCCACTCCACCCACACGGAGACTCAAGATTCCACAGGGGTGGGGGCAGGAATCTGGTTGGGCATCTTGAACCACATGGCCAAAGGTAGGTGGTACAGGGAGAGAGGAGTGTGGAAGGGTTGTTAGAAAAGGGAGAAGGAGAGATGTCGGGCAGCGGAAACAAGAGCCCTTATTCCATGCAACCCAAGTCACATTCTTTCTTTAATATTTCCTGGCTTCACTTTTAAGATTCTACATCTCACTCCCAAGTGGAGTAAACCAATTTTAAAATGTCACTATCTGAATTATTATATTCAAGTTTTCTTGAAGAGAAAATTAAGCCATTAAATTCATGGGTTTGGGAATTAGCCTGTGTTTCAATCCCAGTTTCATTCTGGCTTTGTGACTTTGCATCTTTTCTAAAGGATCAGTTTCCCAGTGACTCTCAACCTTCCTGAGTTTCAGTTTCATCAGTAAAATGGAAAGAATGTTCAATGTGTCAGTTAGTATGCCTTTAATGTGTCAGTAATAGATTATGAAAGCCCCAGAATAAGGGAATTTAAGGTGGCACATGCCTGTAATCCCAGCTACTTGGGAGGCTGAGTCAGGGGATCGAGAGTTCAAAGCCAGCCTCCGCAACTCAGTGAGGCATTAAAACAACTCAGCAAGATGGGGACTCTAAATAAAATATTTTAAAAAGGGCTGAGATGTGGCTCAGTGATTGAGTATTCCTGGGTTTAATGCCCTGTACAAAAAAAAAAAAAAAAAAAAAAAAATCTATACTGAGACTTCATCTCACACCAGTCAGAATGGCAAGCATCAAGAATACAAATAATAACAAATGCTGGAGAGGCTGTGGAGAAAAAGAAACAATTTTACACTGTTAGTGGAGTTGTAAATTAATAAAAACATTATGGAAATCAGAATGGAGGTTCCTCAAAAGACAAGGCATGGAACCACCATGTGCCCCAGCTATACCACTCCTCAGTATTTATCCTGAGGAATTAAAATCATTATACTATAGTGATGTATGCTTACCCATGTTTATAGCAGCACAATTCGCAATAGCCATACTATGGAACCAGCCTAGATATCCATCAATGGATGAATGGATAAAGCAAATGTGGTGCACATATACACAATGAAGTTTTATTCAGCCATAAAGAAAATTGAAATTATGTCATTTGCAGGAAAATGGATGGAACCAGAGACAATTATGCTAAGTGAAATAAGCCAAACTCAGAAGGTCAAGGGTCATATACTTTATCTCATATGCAGAAGCTAGAGAGGAAAAAGGGGGGGGAGTGAGATCAGTAGAGGAAAGGGGCCTGGGGGAAAATAGGGGAGAAATGTTGGGGAGTGACATTGGCCAAATTATACTGTTACATTGTGTGCGTGTATGAATATATAACAACAAATCTCATCACTCTGTTCAACTATAATGCACCAATAAAAATGTGGAAAGAGGAAAAAAGTATTCTTCTTCCAAAGTAAATTATGGAATTCTAAAACTGGACATGACTACAGAAATCATTATACCAACCACTTTCCAGATGAGGGGATTTAAACTACAAAGATCCCTTCACCAGGATCACACATTGTTAAGTAGGAGAACAAAACCAGTTTCCAAATGTGCCAACATCCAGCAAAGCACTTTTCCATAAGACAATCCTGCCTCCCACAATCATATTAAGTTGCTTAGCAAACAAGATCTTCAGAAATGGTGCAAAGATAAACTTCCTCCTTACCTGCCCCAAGCAAACACAATGTCGGCATTACCAAAGACCAGATAAGGTAGGCATTATCACTCCCTCAAGTTATTCACAGTGTGACAGTCAACTTGAAAATTTTATTTATTACAAGTTTCCCAGAGAAACATGGCAAGAGGTGGGACATATTGTTAATGGTGTCATTGCTTCTTGATAATAATGGGAAATGGTATGTTAATGAACAAAGGACAAATTATGGCTGTCATTTCTTGTTTCCCTAAAAGCCAAATGATTTACATGCATAGACTATAAATTACATCCAATTATTTTTCCCATTCCTAGCCATCAGTTGGCTCCCCCAGTGGGGACCCAGTTTTAAAACAGCTCTGGAATGAAAGGCTATTCTACATAAGAAATTCCATAGAGCAAACCCAATATCCCACTTTTCTTGAGTGCTTTATTATTCTCACATCTGATATGGGCCATAAATAGCTTTTTAAACTGGACCAGGTACAGAAGCCAGTCAAAGAAAATATGAGGATAAAATTTGGGGAAAAACTTGTCATAGATATATTTTGGCTTCCAAGCACACCACCGAAATTTTAATATTCAACGACTTAAGCAAAACTTCTCAGTGACTTAAGTTGACTTCAGTGAATACTGCATCAATTAACTTACCATAAAACAATACACCAAGGGAGGGACCCCACAGAGAAGAGCCTGTCCTCCTTAGCCATACCTAACCAGTTTAAGCCTGCTGCCACAAAGCTAAGACACACAGAGAAGAATTCATGTGCTGCTGGAGCCATTGCTCAGGGTGAGATATTTCGCTCCTCACAAGCAAAGTGGCAGAATCTGCTGAACGTTGCCTTCCTCCCTCCTTGTCATCAGCCTGCCCTCTCACCGAACACTGGATGCCCTTTTTCTGCTACAAGACAGATACTGAATCGCCACATTATTCTCTCTGACCCTGCGGGGCCATGGTACAATATCAGAATGTCAAAGTGGATCTGAAAGGGCTTTGTGTGGGATGAGACAAGACTCTAAAGATAGCAGGGCAGCTGAATCACTTAGGATATGACCACAAATAGTGTCGCGCTAGGCTTGCTGGGTAAAGTTGGTGCCAGAAGCCCCTGGTAAATCTCTGGGCTAATTATGGAGGGTGGGAGGATGACCTTGGAAGCAAGCAAGTTGTACTTAACATAGGGATCAGGAAGCTGAGGAAGAAACCCCATATTTGTCAATCTCAATCCTGATAAGTAAATTTTTAAATTCATTGTGTTAATAAGAGCACACTATCATATGACAAGGTGGTTTTTCTGAGGAACAGGTGCATTGCAAGTTTTTAAACATATTAAATCTTCAGGGAGTTACACGATAGATGGCAGTCTGGAAATACGCTGAAATGTCCTGGCAGAATTTCAGACATAATGATTTTTTTTTTCCCCCTCTGTAAACCTTCCATCAGTGGGAAGGAAAACCCTGCCAAAACTGAGGAACCCAAGCTGGAGGCAGTGAGGCTCCCACTCCCACCACGGCCACCTGCCAAGACTTTCAAGGCCAAATCGGAAACAACCACGTGGAGTTCATTAAAACGACCAAATGATCAAAGGCATTCGAGCCTTCACAAAGGCAAAAATTAATCTGTTTAATACTTGGCTAAATTCTTCAACTGTTGAAGTAAATTTGAAACGAAATTCATCAAACTCCCCCTCTTCCTGTGGAAAAATCCTTTGAGTTCCTCAGAGTGCCCAGAAGGTGGCAGAAGAGCTCTTTGTTTCAATTCATGAATTCATGATCAGGGCTGCTGCTCAATCCCCTAAACTAATATATGGATAGGTATTCTCTAGATATTCCTACCAAAATATGAATACAAATATACATTTTTCAGGATGTCAGAAATTATATGCAAGTACCGCTGGGCCTAACCCCGTTTGGAAATCTCTCTTTGAGTGAGAAAATGTCTCCAGGAAATGATAAGAATTGAAAAATGAAATCTTGGCCCTCTAAGATAAATCCTGTGGAAGAACGACCGCCCCATTACACAGACCTGTTTATGAATGTCTCACAGCCTCCGTGACCTCACCTCTCCTACCACACCTAGCCTTCATCTTCCTTCCCATTCTTATCCCTTAAAGAAAAGCATGCATATTCCTGAATCAGCAAAAAAAGTGTGGGGGGGGGTACCACTAAGGTGAAGCAGCTGGAAATTGTACCAGGAAATCCCTCACAGCAACACCTAACCTCTACCCACTCTGCCCAAGTCAGTCTCCATCACCAGAGGTTCTGTGAGTTATGTTCCACTACCCTGGGCATTATGAATATTGATTCCTGTTGGACGAGCAGAAGCTAGTATAGGATTTCAGATTCCTCCGTGTCCTGGGAGGACAATATATAAAATATTAATGCATTCCATCATGAGGAAAAAAATGACTCATTAAAAATACATAGAAATTCATGAAAAGTCTTTCATTGTTTATTTCATGAAGTGAAAACATTTATTCCAACCAGATCAAGGAAAGGGGAAAAATATTTTCTATAGGTCTAATTTCACACACTCTGGTATGAAATGAATCAATAGTAGCTGGAAGGAGAAAAATCAAAGATTTCCTTTTCAACAGTAATAAATCTAGTCAGACCCTATTTAGTGTGGCATTTGACATAGCTTGTAAAATCTGAAGTTGCTAAATTATGTATTTCAATAGTAATCCTTTACAAAATTAATAGGAAGTGCTAAATTAGGACAAATGGTCTCCAATAGGATCCAGATGTTCAACCCTACACTAGGTAGAAAGTGTGAAAAATTAGGAATGGTACTGATTCTTTCTCTGAGTCTCTTGAAAGAGGCAGAGTTCTTCCGGCATGGAATGTAAACACTTGGGAAGGTGGCATAAGAAAAGCATGTGTGATGTGGCAGCCTGAGTCCCAGCTGTGTTTGTACTGGGATTCCAAAATATCTGGGCCTGGACGGAGGGCTGGTAGCGTGAGGACAGAGGGGCCACCTGGGATGGGCTAACCCCCATGAGGACCTGGAGAGGCCAGTTCAAGATCTGATGGGCCAGTATTGGGGGGGGGGGGGCGGGGTAGTCATTAACAGAGCATGGTGTTGTCACTCACCTTGGCTGGTGGCTCCCCTCCTAGACTCACTACCAAGTCTCAACGGTGATGAAGAAAATGTAGAAAACTCAGACATTACCCACCCCCTTTGCAGTGGTGGTCACATTGATGATGAAGATGATAATAAGAATATCCCCATCCTCAGACTTGAGGACCAGCAGTTTCTGCAGGGACACATGCCTCCAGGGGGCACCCGTGGCCCTGCTGCTGCTCTTGCCACTGGTGGGAAAGAAGCACTGGGAACAAGTGAAGCCAACACTATAGTGACATTATAGTAGAAGGCTGATTGTAGTGAGCTGAATGATGCCTCTCCCCACCACAAGCATCCCACGTCCTAAACCCTAGAACCTGGGAATGCATCACCTACTGTGGCAGAAGGGACTTTGTGGGTGTGATTAAAATGAAGGACCTTGAGATGGGAAGATTATTCTGGATTATCTGGGTGAGCCCAAGGCAATCAATCACAAGGGTACTTATAAGAGGGAGCAGGAGGGTCAGAGAAGCAGATGGAACAACAGAAGGAGAGGTCAAAGAGAGACAGAGACATTTGAGGACACTACACTGCCAGCTTTAAAGAGAAGAGGCCTCACCAAGAAATGCAGACAGCATTTAGAAGCCGGTAAAGGCCAAGAAGTGAGGTGTCCACTGAAGCTCCTATGGAAGCATGGCTCTGCCACCCACCTTGGACCTCTGACCTACCGAGCTATAAGACAATCGACATGTGTTGTTTAAGCCACTAAGTGTGTGGCAATTTGTTATAGAACAATGGGAAGTACACTGGCCATATGCTCCTGTGAGACCTTTCAGGATCATGTGTCAGATGAGGAAGCTCAAATTCCACAGAGCAGGGGCGAGTAGGACCAGAATTCGGGGGGCCATTCTCACTCAGTGGGTGTGGGTAGTGGGTGCAGTTGGGGTGGGCTAGACCAGATCCACAGGTCTGCTTTACACTCACGTTTCCTTTGGCCAAACACAGTCTGAGCTACCATCTTGAGCCTTCATTCAATTCATTAGCGTCTATTTCCTACAACACTCTAAGATTCAAGACCAAAACCTGATGCATTGTTTTTCTCTATTCTCTTCTCTTGAAGAAGAGAGCAAGTGGTGCCATAAGTAGCTCAAAGGATACTACTTATGCCCACAAATGAATTCCAAAGGTTGTTTGAAATAGAGGCCAAAGCCCATCCTTATCTTTTGGATACTAACCACATCTCAGTCACTTGCCCTAGATTTCAGTTCAGTCCTTAAAATTGGTTCTGCTGACAAGACATTCTGGAATGTCTTCAGAGGTTTGCCCTATGACTGTGAAAGAAATCCAGCCCACCCACCTGAGGCTTGAAGCTCCTTTTTTTTTTTTTTTTTTTTTTTTTTTTTTTTTTTAAGTCAGGTCATCATTAAAGGTGGAGGACTGTTTTTCAGAGCCCAGAAAAGTATTTGAATTGGCTGCACTCATCCAGGACTTCCTGCCAAATGAATCAGTTGTTTCCTCTCAAAAATCACATGTGTCCCAGATCTGAAAAATACGTAGTCTTCCTACTAGTGGCCATTATGGTACATATTACTTATATCCAACTCTGTTATCTCTATTGACAAAAGACATCAGGAAACAAAACCACTGCTATTAACAAATGATTTCCAAACTTCATTTTAGCTTTGATATCATTTCTCTTAATCCTTATACAAGAGATATCAACAAGAAAAAGAAAATGGCAGGTTGTTCCAGTTCCTTTTTATTGTTTTCTCTAACCACCTTTTGGCAGAGGCGCTCATGAGCAGTCGTATGATACAAAAGAAAATAGTAGTAAGGCAAATGCAAACATTTGACTATGGTATTCAAGGGTGGGAACAGCCTACGCTATGCTCCTATCCAGCTAGACTTGTCCTCTGAACAAGTTAGACAACCTCGGACAGGGTGCCACCTTTCTGGACTTCCATCTCTTCAACTCTCCTCCACAATACTCCCATGTATATGTTAATATTAAACATTTCATTTACCTGCCAAGAAATATTCTTCCTCATACTTTCAAGTTGACACTTCCTGGAGGAGATGCTCCCCATTTATAAGTGGGTCAGGTCTTCCACCAGGGAGGTGAGTGTCCACAAAGCACAGGCTGTGTCCTTCCTCACGTCCCTGCTCCCTGTCACCCCACCTGTGCTGCTGTGCTTCCCATCCCCGTTGCTTTGGTTCATTTCATTTTTTTTCATCTTCTATTTCCTTCACCAATTCTCTCACCCTGCAAGCCTGATTTATCTCCTACTTCTTCCATAAAGCCTTCCCTGATCACAGCCACCCAGGGAAATCATTCCTTCTTCAATAAATTCGTGGCACTCATCCTTTGTAGCATTCAGATGGAATTTTATTACCTCTTCCTTGTGATGCCTTTACAGTTATTTAACTCTGATGTTATTTTTATTTTTAATGTGTGCTTATGCTCTTCTACCCCTATCACCAATTTCTCAGCGATTAGAGGTCAGGTAAGCTATTGTTTCCTATTTCCCACAGCACCCAGATATATGCCTTCAACATAAGAAGTGCCCATTTATTTATTATTTATTCATTCAACATTTATTTATTGAGATATGTGGAAATTCATGATTGTTGAGTGAATGAAAAGCAAAGTGACTCAAGCACCTAAAAACTGAAAACTCGGCTCCTTAATAAGTCAGAATTTATTCTTCTCACTTCATATTCATTTTGTCTTTGTCAACATTATAGGACAATTTTTCCTTTGACAAATTTAGACTTCAAACATTCTGAACAAATTTCCATTATGAGAAAGGCTGTACATGCTCTTGTAATCACAGCTGACACAAAGTGCTAGAGAGTCACTAAGTGCTTAGAAGAACAGATTTCATAGGCTTATAAACAGCAAAAATTACCAAGACTAACAGAGAAAAAATAACATTCCCTATAAGTATTCACTTGATAAACTGCACATTAAATGACAACATACTTTTTTTGACTTAATCATACTACATCTATGGAACTTGTGTGTGCTTGTTCAATTCCTTCAGAACAATAAAATAGGTGTTCTTACTCTCCTTTGTAGCTAGAATTAGTGGCTACCTGCCACGTCTATCATAAGTCTCAAGTTGCAAAGTGTTTAACTAAATACTTCCAAGTAATTAATGAAAATCAGATTAAGCTTTAAGTTACCATTAAATTTACTAAGCCAGATTCTATTTTAATACATATCAAAATGGATTACAGTCATTAAACAAATCGTGTGCCTTAGAAGTCCCAAAATAGTCCGAAGAGTTAGTCCCATATTTTTTTCACATACAGTACCTGAAACAGGATCCCTTACAAAAATGAATACATTTACTTCATTTTATATAATGCTGCCTTTTGCTAATTCACCTACAGAGAACCTGGAAAATTATTTCACTTTAGAATGAAACTTAATCAAACGCCACCTGGTGGTCAGATGATTTCTTTTCTATCATAGTTTCCAGGAGAAGTTAGTCAAAGTATCCTGAGTATTTACTAAAAGAAAAAAAAAAAAAAAAAAAAAAAAAAAAAAACCTCACTGCAATCATACTTTATCAATCATTAATCCTGTGTAACACTGAGCTATTAGAGAAAAGATTCTACTCAGACTGATATTGATGCAGATTCTACTCAGACTGATATTGATGCAAATCTCAACACCAGCTTTTTTTTGGTTACCAATTTTTATCCTGGACAAATTAACTTAACTTAAACTCTCTGGGGCTCAGTTTTCTCACTCATATAATAAAATTGATTTAGGAAATAAGTGAAAGAAAGACAAAAATGGAATGAAATAATTCCTTGAATATAATAGGTATCAATAAATAGTACTAACAATTGATATTACTATCATTATCAGCAATACATGCTTGCATTGAATGCTTATTATATGCCAAAATCATAGGTAAATATGGTTCTGTAAATAACAGAACCAGGATTCAAACTCGACTGTAGGACATCAAGGCAACAATCTTCTGCTATACTGCTGTTATTATCACAAATGATGATCACTATGATGATGATGATGATGATGATAAAAATATTTCAGGGATACCCCTAATAAGAATATATTTTTCTCAGTGGTATGTAATAAAGGTTTATCTTTTCTCTTGAGAAAAAAAAAACATATTTGCCTTGGCAATTTGAGAGTCCATAAGAACATTTCTTTCACTGTTTTTCCCCCAATATACACGAGGCCTAGTCTAAAGCTCCCCCTTCTGTTCTATTTATAGGATGCCAGTTCTAAGTCCATTTGACAAGCATTATTACCTCCCATTATCTTCTCCTTGTGGGATACCTGGGATGGCCCATACACTTTTCTATTAAAATTATTTAGAAACAGAATTCATTTAGGCAGCATTTGCTTTCAAGCCAGTTGCTTCCAGGAGCAACTCAGAGGGGCCCAGAATTAAGCATTCTATTAGTTTCCTTTAATTAAAAAGAAATTTAAAATTCAAAGGTATTATGTCTAATATTTTATTACACAACTGATGAATGTTCATTATTATGTCTTTAAGAAACCATAAACAATCAAAAAGAAAAGAAAAGTTGGTCAGGGGTTGTGGCTCAGCGATAGAGTGCTCGCCTAGCATGTGAGGCCTTGGGTTCAATCCTCAGCACCACATAAAAAATAAATAAATTAAATAAAAATATTGTGTCCAACTACAACTAAAAATAAATAAATAAATAAATAAAGTTAACCATAATCATAGCACATGGGGAACACTATTAATATTCAAGATATATACATCCTTTTCTCTATGTAAGTCCATTTTTTAAATAGGAACATGCTATATACATGATGCCTTTAAACCTTACATTTAATATTATTTGATAAACACTTGCTCTGCCATATTTGGAAACCAACCAGCATCCATCTTTCCAGTCCAGAAAACATCGTTATGCAGATGGCTTAAAAGTCTTTCAAGCATTTTAAATTAGAAACTGAATGTTCTGAGAGAAAAGGTAAAGAGTGAGAACTTTCAAAATCCAGCTTCAACTTGGCTATGAACAACTTTTTTCTTTAAACGTATCTTTATTCCATCAAATATTTATTCATCCAATTAAATCATAAGTTGAATGTTAATTATGCACAAGGTCCTGTGCCAGGAATTTAGGGGACACCAAAATGAATCAGATACATCCTTGCAGCATGTTTTGGGGAGCCAGGAGCTATACTTCATGAATCTCAAAGACATCATGTCTGGGGGTTAAGTTGAGAAATACATTTCAGATCTATGGAGGCAAAGACAAAATACTCCCTTTTGCCCCCATGTTTACTGCATTCTCCAGTTTTCATGGAGGCTAAAAAGCTTCCTGGAGAAAAAGTGGGACCCTGAAATATATAAACTGTGGGAACCAAGAATTGCAGGAGGGAAAGCTAACAGGATGAAATTAAAAGGATTGAATTTCAGGGCCTCTGAAAGAAAGTCATCCTAAAGGAAACCAGACTCCATTACAGGGGTAGTACATGGAAGAGAGCTCTGGTTTTAAGATGCAGAAATGGCATGGTACTGTCACTTGAACCTGCCCCAAACCAGCCCCCTTGAGGGGTCAAGATGCATCTAGACATGAGAAACTACAGAGCTCTTATTAAACTATCTAAGACCCAGTAACCTTCCTGCAAGAACCACCTGACAGAGCATGACACTGACAAGAGATTGTGTTCCCCACACCCAACAAAGTTAGAACTATCTGTGCTCTGAGCAAATTGATAAAGATTCAGACTCTAGAAAGTAAATGTAATAGCAGCTGTGAAGGCAGTGCCTCACTCAGAGTGGCAAAAACAAGGACAGCACAAGTTTAGAAAATGGAACTCAGCAAAGTACAGGTGAGTAGAGAGCCTGCAGGCATGTAGGTGGAGGCCAGTGAGTTTGTTAAAGTGTTGCAACCCATACCTCTGGGCCAAATTTGTATCCTAAATGAGCAAAGTGGACTGGGTGATGCCTGAGGTGAACTGGCAAGTGGGAGCTCCACAGAACAAAGGGCCATGGCTCCTCAGCCCTAGCTGGTTGAGGCTCTGCTGGGCCAGGGAAAGCACACCATGTTGGCAACAGCAACAGTGTAGGAAGGACGTGGGGCCAGGCTGGCATGAGAGAGGCATTTATGTGGAGGCAATATAGCCAGGTTAGAAGACCACAGTCATCACCATGATGAGCCAAAGCTGCAGCTGAGGAAATGGGGTCAAGTGTCAGTTTTCAACAAAAAGACAAGAAACAGCAAATCAACTGTAGAACATGAAGGAAGGTAACGCTATCCAGCTCTTGGTGTTTAAGTACAAAAGACAGAAACATTGGCTAACAGAGAAGGAAGGAGCAGGTGATGAGAACCTAGACAGCATAAGCAGCAATGGAAGGCAGACACTGGTGGAAAGGGCAAGTGGGTGTGGGCAAACTGTGAGCAACAAATGGCACCTGGATTCCCCAGGTTTAAATTAGGGAACATCTGAACACCCAACTCAAAAAGTCTCACCAGGAAATCTGATAATTAGGACTAAAGTCATCACTGAACAGCTTAATTTGGTGTCTCCAAAAATATCAATATGTAATGGCAAATTGGCATTGGTCTCCACGAGCTGACTTATACCTGCTTTCTGTAATGAATCAGGAGTTGCCTATCAAGGTTCTGGAGCAAGGGAATAAGTGATGAAAGATGGGTCATATAGGTCACAACCACAATGCCAAGAGGGCAGCTCACTTTGGGGTGTTTACATTCAGGTTCAAGGCCTGCTGGCTAAGCTAACAAAAACCAAGAACAAAAATGAAAATGGTGGGTAGGGCCTTCCAATTAAAACTCTGCCTAACTCAGCACACACATATATAGCTAGTGGTGCTGTAAAATGCTCCTGGACATCAGTTTAGCAGATCCTGAGTGCTTGGCTTAGTGCTCACCTGGGCAGTCCTGATAAATTCATTAATGTGACAGTAGCACAGTAGGGTGGGCACAAGTGGACAAAGAGGATAAGCATGTCATGCTATTTCCCTCTGTCCATGCCTCTATGTTCTGGGGTGGTTTTTTTGTTGTTGTTGTTGTTGTTGTTGTTTTGTATTTATTTATTTATTTATTTTCAAAGTTGTATTTTTTTATTCTGATTTGTTATACATGTTTGCAGAGTGAATTTCATTTCATATTACATATAAAGAGCACAATTTTTCAAGTTGCTGGTTTTATATATTTTTAAATGTTCAACATCTCTAGCAATTAGAGAAATGCAAATCAAAACTACTC
Source organism: Tamias sibiricus (assembly GCA_025594165.1). Classification (NCBI taxonomy): domain Eukaryota; kingdom Metazoa; phylum Chordata; class Mammalia; order Rodentia; family Sciuridae; genus Tamias; species Tamias sibiricus. The sequence goes on from CM046659.1 coordinate 55,390,828, forward strand.
TAAGATTTCATCTTACTCCAGTCAGAATGGCAGCTATCAAAAAAACAAACAACAATAAATGCTGGCAAGGATGTGGGGAAAAGGGCACACTCTTACATTGCTGGTGGAACTGCAAATTGGTGAAGCCAATCTGGAAAGCAGTATGGAGATTCCTAGGAAAACTTGGAATGGAACCACCATTTGACCCAGCTATCCCACTCATTGGCCTATTCCCAAAGGACTTAAAAACAGCTTACTACAGGGACACAGCCACATCAATGTTTATAGCTGCACGATTCACAATAGCTAGATTATAGAACCAACCCCGATGCCCATCAGCAGATGAATGGATAGGGAAACTTAGGTATATATACACAATGGAACACTACTCAGCACTAAAAGAGAAGAAAATCATGGCATTTGCAGGTAAATGGATGGAGTTGGAGAAAATAATGCTAAGTGAAGTTAGCCAATCCCAAAAAAACCAAAGGTCAAATGATCTCTTTGATATGAAGATACTAACTTATAAAGGCAAAGGAGTGGGGATGAGGGGAATGAAAGAACTTTAAATAGAACAAAGGGGGGGGGGAGGGTGCAAGGGGATAGGAATAATAGCAGACTGAGTTATCCATGATTACCCTAAATACATGTTCTGGGTTTTTTGTTGTTGTTATTTTTTTCCCTTTAGTTTTGCTTTTTAATTTGTTTTTTATACTGGGGGTTGAATCCAGCAATACTCTACCACTGAGTTACTATCCCAGCTCTTTTTATTTTCTGTTTTGAGACAGGGTCTCACTAAGATGCCCAGGCTGACCTCAAACTTTCGATCCTCTTGCCTCTGCCTCTTGAGTCACTGGGATTATAGGTGTGGGCCATTGTACCTAGCTATGTTGTTTTTTCTACCATTTAGTTCAGTTGTGTCCTCTGAGGTTTTTCAAAGGCTAACAAATGACAGTTTTCCAGAAAAAAAAAAAAAAATGAATATTTCAGTTGCTAAATTGTGCACTGAACACTACTATGACTCAACGAGTATAAATCTCAGATGCATGTGCGGGTCATGCACCAGAGCTAACCACACTGACCATTAGAATATCCTTAGAGAAAGCCAAGAAGCAAAGACATTAGACAAATAAACCTCTAATTAACATCAATTACAGGTAATAAATTGATATGTCAGGAACAAATCTCCATAGAGATGACCTCAAATGGCCCTGATTTAGTCATCACTCCCATCTCTAACCACACATCTGAGATTAAAATCAGACCTACTTCTAGCAATGTAGACAAATATCACAAACACAAATTTGAAGGCAAAAAAAAAACAAGTTTCAGATAGATATGAACATTATAACATATATCATTTATATTTGTTTTAGTCAGCTTTTTCACTGCTGTGACCTAACCAGAACAACTTAGAGGAGGAAAAGTTTATTTAGGGGCTCACGGTTTCAGAGGTCTCAATCCATAGACAGCAGGCTCCATTCCTCAGGGCTCAAGGTGAGGCTGAACATCATGGCAGAAGAGAGTGGCAGAGGGAAACGGCTCACATGATGATCAGGACAGAGAGAGAGACTCCACTCTCCAGAGACAAAATATATACCCCATAGCCACGTCCCCAGTGAACCACATCTTTCAGCCACACCCCACCTGCCTCCAATAACCACTCAGTGAATCCCATCAGGGATTAATTCACTAATTAGGTTAAGGCTATAGCCCAATCATTTCTCCTCCAAACCTTCTTGTGTTTTCTCACACATGAGCTTTTGGGAGATACCACATTTAAACCATAACAATATTGTTTTTTTCAACATGCAGAAATAGACTATAACTAATATAGCATTTTGTGATAATAATAAAAAAATGAAATATTAAGGTATTAACCAAAGAGATTAAAGACTAGTACAATGAAAACTACAAAAATTGATGAAACAAATTATTATGATACAAATAAGTGAAACATATCCATATTCATGGGCTGGAAGACTTAAGATGTTAAACACTGGGGCTGGGAATGGAGTTAAGCACTTGCTTAGCATGCATGAGGTCCTGGGTTTAATCACCAGCACTGCAAGGAAAAAAAGAGGGTGGAAGGGGGCAGGGAGAGAAAAGAAAAATAAGTAAAATATTACCCAATTCAATCTTTAGACTCAGTGTAATCCCTACCAAAATCCCAATGGCTGTTTTTGCAGAAATATAAATAGAAAAACTCATTCCAAAATTTACATGAAATCTCAAGGGACCCAGAATAACCAAACCAATATTGAAAATAAAGAATAAAGTTAAAAGACTCACACTTCCTAATATCAAACTTGTTACAAAGCTTTGGCATTCAAAACTGTACTGCCATAGACACAGAAATATAGATTAATGAAACAGAATAAAAATAAACACATATTTGGTCAAATGATTTTTTCCCCAAGGATTCCAAGACTATTCAAAAGGTAAAGGACAGTCTTTTCAACAAATGGTACTAGGGAAAATGGGTATCCTCATGCAAAATAATGAATTGGACCCTTGTCCAATACCATATGCAAGAATTAACCCAAGATGAATAAAATACCTAACTGTAAAACCTAAAACTATAGAATTCTTAGAAGAAAACAGAACACAATCTTCATGATATTGAATTTGGTAATGATTTCTTGGATATAATATCAATACATAGTTAACAAAAGAAAAATAGGAGAGCTGATTTCATGAAAGTTTAAAAATTTTAAGCATCAAAAACATTATCAAAGCCAGATACAGTGGCACATGCCTGTAATCCCAGATACTTGGGAGACTGAATCAAAAGGGCACAAATTCCAGGCCAGTCTGAGCAACTTAGCAAGACACTTATCTCAAAATAAGATAAGACACTTATCTCAAAATACAAAATTAAGGGAGGCTGAGGCAGGAGGAAGTTCAAAGCCAGCCTCAAGTGGCGAGGCACTTAACAACTCAGTGAGACCCTGTCTCTAAATAAAATACAAAAAAGGGCTGGGGATGTGACCCAGTGGACAGTGCCCCTGAGTTCAATCCCTGGTACCACAAAAAAAAAAAAAAAAATACAAAATTAAAAGGGCTAGAGATGTAACTCAGTGGTCAAGTACCCCTGAGAGTTCAATCCCCAGAAACACACACACACACACACACACACACACACACACAATCAATCAATCAAGGTAGAAAAGCAACACAGAGAATGGGAGAAAATATCTGTAAGTCATAGAGTCGATAAGGGTTTAATTCCCAGAATATGTTGAGAACTCCTAAAATTCAACAACATAAAAGCAAACAACCCAGTTCAAAAATGGTTATGGGACTTAAATAGACATTTCTCCACAGACATAAATGGCCAATAAGCACATGGAAAGATACCCCCACATACTAATTATTAGCAAAATACACACCATAACTACAATGAGTTACCACCTCCTACCCATTAGGGTAGCTACTATTAAAAGAGAGAGAGAGAGAGAGAGAGAGAGAGAGAGAAACAAGTGTTGTGGAGGATGTTGAGGAATTAAAAGCCTTGAGCACTGTTGGGAATGGAAAATGTTACAGCTTCTATGGAAAACAGTATGATGATTTCTCAAAATATTAAAAATAAAATTGCCATTTGATACAGAAACTCAACTTCTTGGCATGTGCTATAGTTTGGATGCATCCTCCAAAGGATGTAAAAGGCTGGGTACGGAGGGTGATGCTAGTGGAGGTGAGGTGAATGCATGGAATCTTCAGGAGGTGTGGTCTGGTCTAATCGAACGTCCATCAGTCATTGGAAACGTGCCTGCAAAAGGGATTGTGGAACCTCAGTCTCTTCTTCCTCCCTCCGCTTCCTGACTTATGAAGTGAGTGGTTTGCTCCATCAAGTGCTCCCACCATTGCGTTGTGCCCTTACTAAAGACCTTAAGAAATGGACCATTTGATCTTGGACTAGAACTTCCAGAACCATGAGCCAAAATAAACCTTTTGTCTTTGTAAGTTAATTGCTGCATGTATTTCATGATAGTAATGGAGCACTAATACAGCATATACCCAAAAAGAATTTAAAGCTCAGATTCAAACTCTTCTTTGCACACCCATGTTTATATCAGCACTATTCAGAATAGCTAAAACATGGAAGCAATTCAAGTGTTCACTGATGAATGGATGAATGAATGAGCAAAATGTGATGAGTACATTCAATGAAATATCATTCAGCTTTAAAAAGAAAGAAAATTGCAGGCACAGTGGCGCACGCCTGTAATCCCAGCACTTGGGAGGCTGAGGCAGGAGGATCGCAAGTTCAAAGCCAGCCTCAGCAATGGCAAGGCACTTAGCAACTCAGTGAGACCCTGTCTCTAAATAAAATACAAAAAAGGGCTGGGGATGTGGCCCGGGAGTCGAGTGCCCCTAAGTTCAATCCCTGGTTCCAACAAAAAAAAAAAAAAAGAAAGAAAATTCTGACATATGCTGTAGCATGGGTGAAACTGGAGGACATTGTGCTAAGTTAATACAGTCACAAAACAAAAAGTAAAAAATTATTCTATTTAAACTGATAAAAGCAGATACTATACTTTATCCTATCCAAAGACTGAGAAGTGATGAATGAATCCACTTATGTAAGGTACTTAGAATAGTCAAAACCACAGAGAGAGAAAAGTAGAATAGTGGTTTCCACGTGTTATGAGGATTATTGTTTAAATAAGACAGGGTATTAGTTTTACAAAATGACCCAGCATTAAGCCCCTGGAAATTTATCCCAGAAAAAGGAAGATATGTTCACAAAAAAACCTATACACAAATGTTTATTGTCATTTTATTCATAATAGCCAAAAACTGTAAATAAGAGATATATAGTTAAGCAAACTGTGGTATCACCATACCATGGAACACTACCCTAAATAAAAAGGAATGAACTATTGGCATATGAAACAACCTGAATGAATCTCCAGAGAATCATGTTGTGAAAAGCACAAATCTTAAAAATTACACACACTATATGATTCCACTCGCATAACATTTTTGAAATGTCAAAATTACAGAGATGAGAATAAATTAGTGGTTACCAGTGGTTAAAGAATAGGTGGGGCAGGAGAGAATAGGTATGGCTGTGAAACAGAATAGGAGGGATTCTTTTGTTGGTGGAACTGTTCTGTAATTTCTGTGTCTTCCTTATTATCTGTGTCAATATCCTGGTTGTGATAATTATACTGTAATTCAACAAGATGTTACTATCTGGAAAACCTGGGTAAACAGCACAGAAATTTCTGTATCAGTTCTTAAAACTATATGTGAATATACAATTATCCTAAAATTAAAAGCTTAATTAAAAAATAATACTATATTGTTTATGGACATACACAGGTCATATTATTTTTGAATCCACACACATGTAATAAAAGATAAAAATATGCATAGAAATGGAGAAAATTACATTTAACACGGTGGCTATCTCTGAGGAGAGAACAAAAGAGGAAAAGTACACAGGGGTTTCAACCAAATCTTCTTCATCAGGTTAATCTGGAGTGACTGGTAAAATATTAGCATTTGAGAAAGCCAGATAGTAAGTAGACAGATGTCCATTCTATTAGTCTCTCCAGTGTTCTGTATCCCAGTGGTGTACCAAGGATGGGAGTGGTCTGCCATGGATTTAGGTCACAATGGGTATATGTTCTGAAAATTTTAAGAACAATGACAAAACAAACTTGAAATTGGCCTGTTTTTTTTTGTTTGTTTGTTTAATTATTTATTTACTTATTCATAATGCACAAGTATAGCATCTTTTTACATACAACTGCTTGTATACAAAGTATATATGTACCATTCAGATCTTCAATCATGCATTTAGGATAATGATATCCATCTCATTCCACCACCAATTTTTTTCCTTCTCCCCCCTCCCTCCCCCCTTGCTCCCTCCCTTCCTCTCCCTTTCCTTTGACCATTATAGTGTTCCTTTAATCCTATGTACCCCCATCCAACAACACTGTGAACTAGCCTCCTTATATCAGGGAAAACATTCGGTATTTGGATTTTTGAGATTGACTAATTTACTTAGCATCATATTCTCCAACTTCATCCATTTACCTGCAAATGCCATTATTTTATTCTCTCTTATTGCTGAGTAAAATTCCATTTTGTATATATACCACATTTTCTTTATCCACTCATCTACTGAGGGACATCTAGGTTGGTTGTTTTTAAATATCCGTTTGAACTGTCAATTCTACTAATATCAGGAACAGAAGACTCCTCCCAGCAAATAATTCTTACCCCTCCCAGTCCCTCGTTGGTAAACCACTTGAACTATCCTTGAACTATTTCCTGATCGTTACAGATTCAGCCCATTAATATCAATATTCTTTACCAATAATAGTATACAATGATATCCATAAGATTCGTCTTGAAACATGTTGAGGTCTCAAATTACCACATAAAGTATCTATCATTTTTGTTCTGGTCTACTAAATAAATCCAAGTGAATATACTTTAGAAAAATTTTCAACAATTCTGTTTTTTTCAACATCTTCCGTTCACTCCTCAGTTTGACTAGAAATGTTACACTGTACCAGAAAGCTTTAGTCTTTCTAAGTATATCATGATGTTGCAACAATAAGATAGTGTGGGATTATACATTATGCCAAGATTAGATTACAGGGCAACTAGATGCCAAAAGTAACAAACCTTTGGAGAAGAAAAAAATCAAATTGCTCATAAAATACAATAAGCAAGGTTTTTTGAATATAATCTTAACAAAATATGAATGTATCCCCCAAAATTATGTGTTGAAATCTTAATCCTCAATTCAGCAGGGAGGTGGGGACTTTTGAGAGGTGTTTAGGTCACAAGGACTCTGCCCTTGTGGATCGATTAGCACTGTTTTTAAATGGCTTGATAGAGATCATTCATCCCTTTTGGCCCTTCAACTTTCCACCATGTAAAACATCAAAGTCCCATCTTGGAAGCAGACGGCAGCCCTCATCAGACACTGAACTTGCCAGTTTCTTGATTTCAGACTTCCCAGCCTCCAGAACTGTGGGAAAATAAATTTCTGTTCTTTTGTTATAGAAACATAAAATGGACTAAAGCAAATTCTATATTCACTTAATTCTACGCTCACGTTTGAGTCTCTGGTACAATAGGAATGTCTACATATCTGAGGCTGCAAGCCAATTTGCCATAAAGATAACCATCAAGCTCTCTGGTAGACAAGGAGAGATGGGTCGAGAATGCAGCAGAGACTCTCAAATTGAGTGTACATCGTAACAACCCAGAGAGATTGTTAAAAATCAGATTCCTAGGCCCCTACCAGCACAGATTATCTTTTTTTTTTTTTTTTTGATGTTGTTCTTTTTAGAGATACATGACAGTAGAGTATATTTTGACATATTAAATGTACATAGAGTATAACTTATTCTAATTAGGTTAGGACACCAGCATAGATTCTGACTCAATAGACCCACATTTGCACTTGAAATAAGCTCTCAGGCAATACTGATGATGTCCCTCTATAGACCACATTCTGCAAACTGTTTTCAGGGATTTGTTCCATCCCTTTTGCTTTTGTCCTTATGTTGCCTTTAGAATCTGATCCTGGAATGATATCAGGCTCTAAGCTTGCAGTTTAAAGTAAGGGCCCAGAAGATTTCAGGACAAAACAGGACCTTTACCATATACTGAGTAATAAAGTTAAATCACATAATATATAACAACACACAACCATATATTTTAGTAGCTTAAGTAGTTTAAAGTTCCTTTCCTTCAGAAAGCTCAGGCTGTTTCCTGTATCTCTCCCATACTGGATGTATGAGAATCATAAAAAATTATTTGGTAAAGAAGGAATTTACAGAAACAACTGATTGCCGATTTGACAGACAGTGACTCTTTTTCCGTGAAAGCATCCCTTGTGCTCTTTGTTAGGTAGTGCACTTAAATAGGCTAAGGGAAAATCTTAATGATGTCATTACATTGGTAAGACACAAAAAAATTAAGCATTGCATTAGATTATACACAAAAGGGTACTTTGCTACAACATATCAAATATATCATGCCATTAAAATGGAAAAGGAAATTTACCTCAGGAAAGCAGAGACATTAGAACCTTGAAAGACAAAGACAGTGTTTTGCCCACTATCTACTGAAAGATAGTTATTACTATAAGAATATTATTGCAAAATCAATGGTTTTTCTCCAAAGACAAGACCTTAATTACAGCATTAGAATCACACATTTTATATTCCCATTAACAATGATATTGAAGCACAAGTATGAAGGAGAAAATATTATTTGGCAACAATAAAGCTTCTCTCTATGCAACTGTAATTTAAAATGTAAGATTTCAGGAAACAAACTCATGTAAAATGTAAAGAGAACAGATGAAGGAAACAGCATATTTTTAAAGGAAAGTTTCCAAAAGTATAGAATTTAACTTTTGAAATATTTTAAATGTAGGATACGCTCCGTAAATGTAAGGACAGAATTTCCTAAAATATTTTCTGAAAATTTCTTTCAAAGTTTTTGAATCTTCAAATCCTATGGGCTATCTCTATTTCATACAACTGAACTTCACAAGCTGGATATTAAAGAATATCCATTCTATTATACTGAATATAAATTCTAGTCCATATTTCATGTTTCCTTTATATATATTTTCACATACATATTGCATGTGTATATTTATATATATACACATATGTATATATTGTATATGAATATTTGCAACTTTACAAGGTAAACCTAAATTCTAACCATTAAACTATTTTGTTCACTATGGTAATCCCCAAACCCAAAATTTAATAGGAAATGCTCAATAGGGAATAGTTACAGGAATAAATCAATTTCTTTTGTATTATCATAATTTGTACATTTTAGCTATGACTTGGTATTCCTTTAGAGATGTATTGTTATTAAAAAAACTATTCTTTGTTCTGAAAACATTACTCTTTATTGCTTCCAGTGACACTTTTTTTTCCCCTCAAGATCTGAATAGTCTTTGAGTGTACTAGTAGGTATCTTTCTCATAGTAACTGCTTGATTTTTTTCTTTTTAGAAGTTAATACTACTCTTGTTGAAATTTTTGTCTGGTTTGGACATTCTGAAATTGTAGGTATGTTGTCAATCTTTCTGCCATTCTCTTTTCTCCTTTGATGTTTTGATATTCATGGATAAGATTTGTGTTTTTATTTAAGACTCTCTCACTGTTTTTGAAACTCACTTTAGTGAGAGAGAGAGAGTTATGAGGATTGTGATAGCAAAACATAAAGATGAAGTTCTACAAATTAAATAAAAATGCTTACAACAAAGCACAAATATTAAGACTCTAGAGCTCAAATACCTGGGCTTTCATCTCACCATTCTCCAGCTGGACCTTTCATCTAGCTTAAATAAGACATATCTTGGAATCTCAGTTTCCTCATTTGTAAATTAGAGTAAATAATAATTATAATGGAGCAGAATAATACAGGTAAAACATTTAACCCAATGATTAAGTTCAAATGTATTCATTTTAAACTCAAGAAAACAAAAGGTCATTCATAAGCAGAACACATTTATGATACAACCTTATTTGAAGCATATCATTAAAACAAGGGCATATTCAGAACCCAGATACAAAAGATCATTTCAGATTTTGAGAACAGCCTCACCCCACAGGGAAATGAGTTGAAACCAGAGGCATAACCTAAAAGAAGAAGTGAAACATGATGAGTAATTAATTAACAATAATTAATTAATTATTATTTCTATCAAAATAAAGGTACTTGGGAGAGTGTACTGGAAGATTTTATTTTCTTTTAAGAGAATAGGTTATAGTGTAAATTGTTTAATACTTAGCAATTATTAGATCTATAACTTAGAAATCTGAAATTGCTTGTGTGATGTGTAGAAAAGAAAGCAGACCAAATACAGATTACAAAATCTGACAGAGATGTGGAAAAGGTCAAACCTAATTACATTGTCCTACTTAATTTCAAACAAGATAACTAACAATATGAAAAGTTTTCTGAGCAATTCGAACAGAACTAGGTTGCCTGGACAAATGCCACTTTTAAAAGCCAAATACAGTGGGGAAAATGTTCGTTTATTTCAAAGCAATTGGTTTCCAACAGATATTTTAAAAACTAATAAGTAAAACCAAGTCACAAATTAGGTCTTATGATAAACTGATTGGTAACTTCCAAAATTATTTATTAATCATATCTAAAATGTGTCCATGAGAATTGGTCCACATTCAAGAGGAAAACAGATTTGGAAATAATGATAGAATTAAAGAAGTATTTAAAAGCCACATGTATTAAGCATCCAGAGCCTTGCAGCCAGCAGAGATCAACAGAGGAATGAGAAGAAAGCAGAAGCAAAAGTGGAGTAAATGTCTCCCTCTGAGAAGATGGAGAGAACCACCTGGCAACTCCCACACTGTGCCGTCTGACCAGCTTGTTCAACTCAGCAAGTATGACAAAGTGGTTTCATAAGGCCCATTCTTTGTTTTACAACATTACAGTGGGGGGGTAAATCAGAGAAGATTTTGGTTGTTACTAAATGAAACTAAGGGGAGATATATAAATATAAAACCTCCACTTGACTTGAGCCAGGGACTAACTCTGGACTGAACTCAAACAACATATTCGACCATCTAAAGGTTGTAGACTGAGGGACTGCTAATGACTAGAGGTATAAAGAGGCATGACAGTCTGAGAACTGTTTGTGGACTTTTCCTCCCCTGAGTTTTCGACTTGCATTGACAGAGTAGGCTATTTTTAAACCAACTGTCTTGCAGAGAACAACTAGAAAAGCTGGATGAAACATTTTTTAATCTATTGAAAGGCATTAAGAGATCTCTGTAGATGGAGGATTATAAAAGCAAAATCCAGTGGAGCATTTGGGGCTGATTTTCCAAATTTTTTGATCCTAAAAGAAGTGTCTGAGAAGCTAAGCTCAGCGGAACAAAGAGTTCATGGGGTCCCACTCAGAAAATTAGAGTTGATGATATAAAGATGGTTTTAAGTAAATCATAGTTGAGATTCAATAAACACAGGAAGAAGACTTCTCAGAGCTTTTCTAATGTGACTAAAAGCAAGTTTCTGAGGAAATAGAAATTGCCATAAATTTCCTTCTCAGGTGGTCTATTCCCAGGAAAGAGATCACGAGTAAATCTACCACAAATTCCCACTTCATGGAATTAATGGCCTTGAAGGCAATAGAAAGAACAAACATCACAAACTTTCTTACATAACATTTGTTCTCCTAAAAAATCCATTTGCCTTTCATAAAGAACTTATTTGTTCTTCCCATAGGAGCCTCTTCTCCCCTTCCCTTTCCGTATAAAGTTGGATGTGTGTGTCCCAAATTCTAACCTCACCTTTGAGTTGCACATCATGGAGCACTCCTGTGTATATATGCTTTGCACATGTAAACAAACTTTTTCTCCTGCTAGTCTGCTTTTTGTCAACTTAATTCACAAACCCTAAATACTAAAGATAAAATGGTAGAAGGAAAGATGTGTTCCCACCCTCACAACTTTAACAAATTAGTGGGACAGGAAGATTTGGGGTCCACAGGAAAAGAGACACTGGTAAATACAACAGATTTTTATGAGTGACACCAAAAAGCTATACTTTAGGGTATCAATGAATCATAAATAGCCTAATCCAGATTTGAATCATTCAAGCTGGTTTCCACTGCTAATTCCAGTGCTAGCTACATGCCAAAAATCTCTCAAGAGTAAGATACCACTATAGAGAATTTGAAATTATCTTTAATGAGCTTGCATATTCAATGTTTGACACATTTTTGAAAAAGCACACAAAATGACAACATGATTGAAAACAAAGGGAAAAAACAGACTGGGGTGGAAAGATGTTCATAAAATGTAGAGTAACTGCTAATAGGTGTAAGATTCCTTTTTAGGATGATGAAAATGTCCTAAAATTAGGTTATAGTAATGGCTATACAGTTCTGTAAGTATACTAAAAACCATTCAATTGTATGCTTTGAATGAGTAAACCTTAATGATGTGTAAATTATAGCTCAATAAAGCTTTTTTAAGAATTAGTTAAAGGGGCAAAAATGACTGTGAGAATTTTCATCCAAGTGGAGCTGCTCTAGGGGAAAGAAGAGCAAGAGGTCAGCTTTGGACTCTGAATTTGAGATGCCTATTTTACATGTAAGTATAAATACCAAGTAGAGAATTGAACACATTAAGTCTAAAGTTTTAAGAAAGATTCTGGGATGGAGATATAAATTTGGAGTTAAAACATAGGTTGGCATTTAAAACTATGAGACAGCCTGAGTTCACCAAGGGAGTAAGAAGAAGATCCAGAACTTAGAACATGGCCAATCCCAAATGGAAACAGGAGAGGAAAGATGAGGTTCAAAAGAAAGAAAGGAGAGGAGAAAGGGAGGGAGGCTACTGACAGGAGAGCAGTCATAAAGGAGAAAGAGAAGGAACAATCAGTTGGTGACAAACAGGAGTTTTCAGTCTTCTGGTAACCAAGTAAAGAAAGAGTGTCAACAATACCCAAGTTATGAAACCAGCCTGGGTGTCCATCAAAAGATGAATGCATAAAGAAAATATGGTATTGTTTTATTCAGCTTTTTTTTTTTTTTTTTTTTTTTTTTACTGCTGTGACCCAAATACCTGACAAGAACAACATAGAGAAGGAAAAGTTTATTTCAGAGGTCTCAGTCCGTAGAAGGCCAGCTCCATTCCTCAGGGCTCAGGTAGCAGAACATTATGGCAGAAGAGTGTGGTGGAGGGAAGTACCTCACATGATGATCAGGAAGCAGAGAGAGAGAGAGAGAGAGAGAGAGAGAGAGAGAGAGACTCCATTTGCCAGATACAAAATATATACCCTAAGGCATGCCCCCAGTGATCCACCTCCTCCAGCCAAACCCTACCCACCTTCAGTTTCCACTCAGTTAATACCTATTTGGGAATTAATCCACTGATTGGGTTAACACTCTCATAACCCAATCATTTCACCTCTAAGCATTCTTGCATTGTCTCACACATGAGCTTTTGGGAGATACCTCACATCTAAACCATAACATATGTATACAAAATGGAGTATTTTTCAGCCACAGAGAAGAATGAAATTATGACAGTTTCAGGAAAATTGGTGGAGCTAAAGACCATAGTTTTGAGCAAAATAAGAGAGTCTCAAAAAAAAGTATCTATCTGTGTTTTCTCTCATATATGGAAGCTACAAAACATAATTAAGAATTAAAACATAATTTGACCTCACTTATTTAGGCATACATGCAGAGTGAATAATCCATGATCTACAAATTCATTTTGTACATCTGATATACCCTTTGACCCAAGGAACCATGAGGAAAAAAATTACAAATGGTCACAGAACATGCAGGGTTAAAAGGGATTTAGTTGGTCATGTGGCAATAAATTGGGTTTGATGTACAGTAGACTTTTCACTAGTGAAGTGATTAAATCTGCAGAACAACATAGCCCACAAGTAAAAGAACTAGTGAAGTGAACTAAATCTGCAGAACAACATAGCCCACAAGTAAAAGAACAGAAAGAATATCAATGAAGAAATTGTTTTTAGATTTTTTTTAAATGGGTTCTCACCACGTTACCCGGGCTCCCCTTGAACTCCTTGATCTCCCTGTCTTTGCCTGGCAAGTAGATGGAATTACAAAGGCATTTTTGATCCTCTTTAAAACTTAGATCTGCATGAGAACTAAGCATATTTTTTGAGATGGAGAATGATCCTTCCAGAGTACCCTTTCTAAAACAGAGCTCTGATCATCCATTTCTGAATGAAGCCTTTGCTAATCTCCATCTCCAACAGGATCAAACTCAATTTCCGAGATCTAAGTTCTATTTCCCAACTGGTACAGCCTACCCTTTCTGGCTCACTGCTATTAAACCTAGAGTTTGTCACTTGACCTTCTGAAGCCTCAGCTTCCTCACCCCTAAATGGATTATAAATAGTGCCTGCCTCCCTTGGAGGTTACATCAGTCATGAATAGCTAGGAAAACTGAAACCACTCTAGTACTTTAGAGAGAGGAAATTTAATACAAGGCATGGGTTAAACAGGTGATGGAAGGACTGAGAAGTCAAACAGGGGATGTTATGGTTAGTAGGAAAGACATACATCTAGAGAAAACTTCAACTCAGCTTGGGAATAAAAATAACCAAAAAAGGTATTCATAGAGTGGAATGCCAGGTGAAGGATCTTTAGCTCAATATGATGCTTAGGGGATGACCTTGGGGAGAATCTAAGTGTTAGATAAGCTTTGTTGCAAGGACACAGCAGAAGGTTTTGAGCAAAGGGTAGGCATGATCAGATTTGCATATGGAGGATGGATACAGCCAAGGGATCTGAGCCCGCCATATTAAAAGCACTGTTAGAAGGTTGCTCCCTACCTGGAGTATCTTAGTCTATTCAGACTTCTATAACACAATATCAAAGACTGAGTGACTTAGCAGATGACAGAGATTTATTTCTTTCAGGTCTGGAGACTAGAAATTCCAAAATCAAAGCGATGACAGAATTAGTGTCTAGTGAGGGCTAATTTCCAGGTTCATAGGTAGGACACCTTCTCATTGTGCCCTCACATGGCAGAAAGAACAAGAGGTATCTTTCAGGCTTCTTTCTTTTTTTCTTTTTATTTTTCTTCTTTTATATCATCATCATCATCATGTGTTAGGGGGTTAGGATCAAACCCAGGTCCTTGCACATGCTAAACATGGTTCAGGCCTCATTTATAAGGGTACTGATCCCATTAATGAGGACCCCATGACCTTTTCTCTTCCACAAAGACTCTATCTCCTACTACCATTACCTTAGGGGTTAAGATTGCAACACATGAAGTTTGGAAGTACTTGAACCTTCAGAACCACAGCAATGAGTGAGGGGAAAGTTAGCCCAGATGCTGTTGTAGGGGGATTGTGGGCCATGGTAAAGAGTCTGGGTTTGATCACATAAGATATGGCAATCTCTTTAAGGGACATATCAATGGAGTGACATGATCTGACTTACATTTTAATTTATATTAAATCTTGCTCCTACATAGAAGTTAGAAGGTAACAGCTCAAGAAACAAAATGGTTGGTGGTTTAGTTTGGGTTTTCCCAAAAGCAAAATCATGAGACAAAGACTTGGATGCAGATAATTTATTTTGGAAGTGATTCCAAGAAACTCAAGATTGAGAATGGGAAAAGCAGAGAAGAGTTACTGCTGTGGCTACTGAGGTTCAACTCCTCTGGGGACGCTTTGAACAACCACATGAAACTGCCTCATAATTTCCTACCACAGGACAGGAAAATTGGAACACATGCACCCATTGGTGAAGGGTCCCCTATAGGGATATTAACTGCCCTCACATATAGACTATGCCAGCTCTGGGAATTAACTAGTAAATGACCCTAGTAGAATCTTTAGTCTTGAACAAGAAAGAATCAGTGGGTGCAAAAGTATTGAAGCATTATTTTTATAGAGTATGTCAGAATAAAATTATTAATTATAGATCATTATTGTATTTGGGTTCTATGTCTGTTATAATAAATTATGGAAAATCTAGTGGCTTAAACAACATGAAGTTATCATTGTATGGGTCTGCCAATTAGAAGTCAAACATAGATTTCATTGGACTAAAATCAAGGTGTCAGCAAGGCTACCTTTCTTTCTGGAGGTTCTAGAGAATCAACTTTGTTACTGTCTTTCTGATAAACTGCCCGCATTCCTTGGCTCTAGGGCTCTTTCCTCTGTCTTTAAAGCCAGCAATGTTTCAGCCTCAGTATTCTTCCATAATCACATCTGCTTCTGACTACAGCATGGAGAGATTCACTTCTCTTTAGGACCCATGTGTTTAGGTTGAGATCACTCAGATAATCCAGGATAATCTCCTATCTCAAGGTACTTAACCTACATTCAAGTCCCCTTTGCATACAAGGTAAGATATTCATAGTTCTGGAGATTAAGATATGGGCATTTTGGGGGACCATTATTCTGCCTATCCCAATTATGTGAGCATTTTTTTTCAGTATCCATATTAATTCTTAGTAACTGATTTGTTAAGCAAAAAATTATAAAAATATATGAACAACTTCCACTTGGGTTCTGTTCAGAAAATAACAAGTACAGGATGTATTCCTCTCCTTCTCTTCCCAAATGATAAGGAAGAGAGGAAGCAAAGACTGGTCTATGCAATGAGAATTTACCCTCCCCAATAGGAAGACAAATGTTGAAGCATACCTCTGTCCAACTCAAGGCTGCCTCTTTGCAAGTCCCTCACCCTAGTCAAAATAAACTCAAGCCACACTAATAGGTGACAGGACCAAGCCCAACTGTCCTAGCACAGATAAAGCACCAGAGAGAGTGAGTGATTATGGCCCCTCGTCTGCATATATCACTCAAAAACTCCTAGACAAAGATTTCGGCCCCCTTCTTCTGTTGCAGGACTCCAGAACTATATATATCCCCAAAACTCTATCCACTCTTTAACACACCTTCAGTAAGCACATTGTTTTTTTTTTTAATATTTAATTTTCAGTTTTAGGTAGACACAATATCTTTATTTTATATTTATGTGGTGCTGAGGATTGAAACCAGTGCCTCATGCATACCAGGCAAGCACTCTACCACTGAGCTACAACCCCAGCCCCCAAGCACATTATTTTATTATTATTTTATCTCCCCTTCCTTCCTTGCCTCTTTCTTTCTTCCTTTCAATACTTACATACGAAATATCTGCTAAGACCAGGACACTGTGTTAGGCAGAGAGATCCAATGAAGAATAAGACAGATCCTTGTGGAGTTTCCTTTCTAGTAAGTAGTTAGAGAAACCAACCTTTCTTTTTCAAATAAACAAAACACTATGCTAAGTGCTTTATTAGGAAAATAACCTAATAGATGGCCGAACACAACTCTTAGTGGGTCAGGTAAAGCTTTGTTGAGGACAGGCTGAGTCTTAAAGGAAGATAGAAAGTGAGAGTGCTCCAGGCAGCTAGCAAATGATCTGCCCTTGGTTGCCCTTTCTTCTTCTCCAGTCTTTCTTTAAAGACACTAATTACTGGGGCTTTTATTACCCACCAAGTTAGGTGGGATAACAGTGTGACCTCTGCTTCCAGTGGCTACCATCCAGAGCACCTCAAACACCATCTCATGTTCCCCTGCCTCCCAAATCTGATTGTTTTCTTCCAGGTTAAGTTTGACTGCAATATAAATTGTCTTTTAAAATTACACAATGATGTGTAATTAGAAATCATTGCACATACAGAAAGGCACAAAAACAAAACAATGATATGTGAATTCAGCATAAGAGAAACAAATATTTGTAGTTAGATAAGTAATTGCGATGACATTTTGTTAGACAATCAAGTGTTCTAAGAAAGTGAGATAGTCAAGTGTTGTTGAGATTGTGTTACATTTTTTACCAAGATACTTTCAAAATGATTGTTCATCACTTGCCAACAATTGTCACTAAATGCAAGAGAAAGTCCAAGTCTCTCAATGTAGATAAAAGATATTTCACTGCAACACAAGGCTAATACAATTGATTCATGCTTTATAGAGAATTATCATTAAGACGCTGTTATAGTTTTAGTGGTACAAAAAAAATAGTGCATTTTGCCATCATGGTATCTTCAAATTGATTAAGTATAGTACTTTTAATACAGGCTTTACTGTTGAAAGACAAAACTTTTTTTCTCATTTATTCTAGCCTCTTTAGTAGTCCAAGATTAAACATTGGTGCCCCAGATCATGAGTTTTATTACATGTTTTACTAAAGCAAACTCTAACTCATCATAAAGAGGAAATACAAAGTCTTTCCCCTCCAGGGAAATAAAAGGTGAAGAGGAGAAAGACATGCAGTAGGAAGAACAGGTGGTAAAGATGTGTATGGTGAACATTACCCTCCTGGTGAACATCATAGAGATAGAAATGCTTTAGACAGTTGGAAAAGAAAGCTAAGCTTAGAGTTGAGGGACTTTTTCCCACTTCCTAAAACAAACCACTAAAAGGAAACCCCCTTAATGGCAACATGGTTAAGAAAAGGAAGTTTTGAGCTCAGGGGCTCCCTTGACTGCTGTGTTAGCCGGCTTTGCATGTCTGTGACCAAAATACCTGACAAGAACAACTTAGAGGAGGAAAAGCTTATTTTGGCTCACAATTTCAGAGGTTTCATCTGTGGTCAGCTGGGTCCATTGCTCTGGGCCAAGGTTCACCTTGGCAAAAACTCATGGCAGAAGGATGGAGTGGAGTAATGCTGCATCACTCGTGACCACCAGGAAGCACAGAGAGGGGAAGAGGGTACAGAGAAGATGCACCCCTCCAGGGTACCCCAGTGACCCACCTCCTCCTGCCATGCCCCCTCTGCCTGAAGTTACCACCCAGTCAGTACATTCAAACTAGAATGGGCTGATTAGTTTACAGTTCTCACAATCCAATTATTTCACCTCTAAACATTCCTACACTGACACAGAAGCTTTGGAAGGACACTTCATAGCCCAACCATACAGCTGCTGTGTGATATGGAAGCTACCTAAAAGTTCAAAAGTTCCATGTTCCCATGAAGAGTAAGTGGTAGTATGGAGGGCAAGCCCAAGAGAGATGTTGTAACAAGCCCAGTGACCTTGTGGCATGGAGACAATCTCCCTGACTGGGGACCAATTAGGATCACAGCCAGACTTCAAGGGTACCAGAACTCAGCACACCAGGATGACTACAGGGCCCCAACTAAGCTGGAAGAGGTCAAGGATTCACCAATAGCCAAGTTTGTCCACAGATTTCAGTAGGATGACCAGTGTCCAGAAATATAAGGGACAGTATCTCAACATAGATTGGGAACGACTAAGGAAAGACCTGTGAGCACCAAGGGACCCCAGAGACCATTCCCCCTCCTCAGTAAAATTGCCTGGCAAGTGCTCCAGAGGGGAAAAGGAGGATAAATCTGAAACATTGGTAATTTATCAGACAGAAAAGCAAAGAAGAATGTTTAAATTATTTAGTTGGAGGGTTGGGGGCGCAACTCAGTAGTGGAACACTTGCCTAGCATGTGTGAGGCCCTTAGTTCAATCCCAGCACTGCAAAGAAAAAAAATTAAAATTATATATTATATGTATTAAAATATACAATATTTAAAAGTTCAAAAGTTCTATTTATACATATACATTTAGTCATATTTATACATATACATTTGGTCATATGAATTCAACCAAATTTGGAAGGGTTTTCCTAGTATTCAATTTTTTCATAAATGATGTATTATTTCATATATTTCCTAGAGATGTTCCTAGTCAGTACACAAAGATCTACCTCATTTTTTTTTACCTAATCACATCCATTCAATATAGGTTGAGTATCCCTTTTCTGAAGTGCTTGGGACCAGAAGTGTTTCAGATTTTGGAGATACACACACACACACACACACACACACACACACACACATCTATACACATATATATTTTGAATGTTTGCACATACATAAGGAGATTTTGGGGGGATAAGATCCACGTCTAGACACAAAATTCATTTGTTTCATATACACCTTAAAACACTTAACTAGAGGTAATTTTATATATTTTTAAGGCACCTGCATTTTGACAGTGACCCATCACATGAGGTCAGATGTGGACTCTTCCACTAGTAATGACATGTCAACTCTCAAAAACTTTCAGATTTTGAAGCATTTCAGAGTTCAGATTTTCAGGGATGCTCAACCTGTGTAACAATTTATTTAACTAGCACAGTAAAGAAACAGTTAAGTTACATCTGATATTTCTTCTAAAACAGAAAGTACTGCAATTCACATCCTTGTGAAGCTCCTGTGTTAAACTCAAGTGCTTTGGTCTCAGTTTCTTTTGAAGACCAGGGGAGATCCACCAGAGCTGGCCTGGCAGGAAACACAAAACACAATTTAAACCCAGGTTTTGATTCCCTGCTATCAGAAGTTGAAAGTCAATATCACCAGACAAGTTCAGTAACCTGGTTATCAGAAGCACCATCAGAGTGCTTGCTCCGGGCCATGCATGGAGTCATACCTTGATCTATATTTTCCTCAATTAGCAGTTGGAAAAGACCTGGCTGGCTTAGAGGTATCAAGCATGTTTATTTAACTAATGTGTTAAGCCAGGCAATTCCTGTCCCCAAAATAAGTTTCCCAACAACCTGAGTTACTTCAACTATCTTTTGGGGCTTTGCTTCCCACAAAGAACAAAAAACAAGGTTTCAGCCTGCAATACTAGTTCTCCACCAGTCTCCCTGGGACCCTTTATCTTACACAAACTTCTAAATCAAATTAATTTCCTGTGGGAATAGGTATGAACACTGCTTCAAAGGGTTCATTTTGGGGATGCAGACCAGGCTTACTAAAATCCCTGGTATATCCTAGATTGGCTGCCCACACGACTATACTGTGCCCCAAACATGGGATACTGCACTGCTTTAAATAAGAAACACTCAGCAAGACTTAATAATAACTTATGAATTCATTACCTAATAGCCTCAACTAAAGTGATTAAATATGTTCATTGCTTACAAATTATTGTGATACATAATTTTTATTAATTTATGTTGATTTAAATTATGGATATTCCAGGCAATTTGCATGTTTGTGGATTTGTTTTCTTCCTGTGTTCCTATTAGTTTTATCTTGATCATGTTGATGGTTTTCATTTATTTAAATCAATACTTTTGTGTTTTTATTTTGAAAGGTTGATTATTGCAAAGAACAAATATAAATAAAAGCAGATTTATGCCTTGTTCATGGCAATAGTTAACATTTTAAGGTACTAATCTCTGTACTGGCTGTGGTAACAACAACAGCTATAACAGATAACTCCCCAAATCTCCTCTGGCTTAACACATTAGAATTTTGTTTCTTGCTCATGCCAATTCTAATCAGCAGCTATACAGTTGCAGTGAAGGTTCTGATCTGGGCATCCAGGGCCCAAGACTGTTTCAGGTTCTGCCCTCATTCCCCCGAAGTCATCCAGTCCACTAACAACCAAGAGACAAGAGAGAATGAAGGATTCAGAGGCTTTTGGATCAGGTGCAAAAGTGGACATATCAAGTACACCCATCGTCTGCTGGCAAGAATTAGGTCTGGTCATATCTAGCCACAAAGGAGATTGAGCAATGTAGTTTGCCTGTCAGCCTAGGCAGAAAAAGAAATGATTACCTTTGATTGAATGATATCATTCCTGGAATCTATATTAAATAGCCAATCTAAAATACAGAAAATTTTATACATGCAAAGATGTCTTGTAATGATCAAAAAAACTGGCAGCATCCTATCTATGTAAAGATAATTAAATTGTAAGGTAGTCATTTTGCAAATTTGATGCAGTCACTTTAAAAGAAGTTTTATTGAGTTTATGCAGAAACTTCAGAAATGTCTATCTTATAAACATAAGTGAAACAAATGCAGAGCTCCAAATGTGATATACCGATTACAACCATATCCAAATGTTCACAGTGAAATAAAGGATTGTAAAAAAAATGCTAATAATTAAAAAGCATTTAAAATAATGATGATGATCATTTAATGCATTCCTGAGGTAGGCTAGGCAAAGTATTAACAATTTTATATGTATTATCTCAAATGCCAACTACCTTGGTAGCCTGCAAGATAGGTATTACCTATAGTAGATATAGTTGTTAAATAGTTACAGTGGAGAAGATAAGTCCCAGCCCCACCCACACTATATCAATGACCAATGGGGATGTTTTAGTTAACTTTTGCCTCACAGTGACCAAAACACCTGATAAGAGCAGTTTACAGGAGTAAAAGTTTATTGGGGGCTAATGGTTTCAGAGTTCTCTGTCCATAGATGGCTGACTTCATTGCTCAGGGCCCAAAGTGAGGTAGTACATCATGGGAGTCCTGTGGAGGAAAACTACCCAGTTCATACTGGGGTCAGGAAGCAGAGCAGGGGGGAGAGACCACAGGAAGAAGCACCCCTTCAGGGCGCACTCCCAGTAACCTGCATTCTCCAGCTATGCCCCACCTGCCTACCACCCAGTCAGTTCATTCGAACTAGGATGGATGGATTAGGTTACAACTCTCATAACCTTATAATTTTACTTCCAAATAATCCTGCATTAACAGGAGCTTTTGAGAGAAACTTCATATCAAACCATTAACCAGGTGGCTGTGTATGCAGAGATGACTCAGTCTAGTAAACAAGATATAAGGGGAACTTTCAGGAAAAAGTTTCTTCCTACGCAAGATAGAGCCTTGTGAGGGAAGTCCCACTGCCCCCAACTCCTTGCCTTTCTGCTCTGACTATGATTATGTGAAGCATCATTTTTTAGCTTAGGTGGTCATCTTGGGGCCCTGACTTGACCAGCCTAATAATGAAAATCTTATAAACTGAAGATAGCAAAGAAAAATAATGGAAAGGGTCTGGATCCTTGACATTGCTGAGCGCCTGCACTGTCAGACCTACTGTAACTGCCTTCAGGTTTCTTTGTAAGTGCTAGAACCTAAAGTCTTAAGTTCTTAAGCCACCTTTGATGGAGTGTTCTGTGATTTCAGCTGAAGAGATTCCCAAATGATACATTCTCCTTCTTTTACAGGCCTCACAGCCAGCAAGCAGGAGATAGAACTGGGATATATACCCCAGCTGCCCTGGCCCCTGAGAACTCACCATCACAGCACAGTCAAATCAAGGCATCTCTGTCGCCTCCCCACATGTTCCACACATGCTATAGTAAAGGGAAAAGAGAACTTGTGCTTTGCCTGCAAGTCATGTCCTATGCAACACCACACTTGTAACAGCCACGGCCACAAAAATGTTTCTCTCTCGTCCCTTGCTAATCTTAGATACCTAACAGTTTTATCACCAGTTTTACAGATGTTGCCTGTTGCAGGTGTTTCCAAAATGTCAGTAATGTTCGTTCCTTTTTGGCACATTTCCTGTACCCCCCAACCAGTGCTGGTGATTCAACCCAGGACCTCAGGCATACTGGGCAAGTGTTCTACCATTGAGCTGCATTCCCAGCCCCTGGCATGTCTCTTGAGACAGCCTTCATGCAGACAGGTGTTTGAAGGTGGAATGGTATCCCACAAAACATTTTTTTTCTCCTGGTCTTGTTTCTGACTAGGATAAAATTACTGTTTTGTCAAGTTCGAAAAATTGTACTTGAACCTTCATTTTATCCTTTGGTTTGGAAACCTCACTTTCTCCAATGCTGTCCTTGACATTCCATTTGACATCCCTAGCTGTTTGCTTTAAAAAGAAAACAATCTCACTCAGGAAAAAAAAAAAATGAAACATATAGGTGGAATACTAACATATAGGTGGAATACTAACTGTAATTACCTAAGTCACCCTCAGACCCCACGAAATGTGTCCACGTAACACAGTTTTCACTTTTTCCAACTTATGATGATACAAAATGAACTCCCACCTCCTAGTTTCAGTGCCCTGTGGCACAAGTCTCTTTCGTACCCATTTAGTTCCCACTGCCATTTAACTAGAACACAAGAGACCAGAATATTATGTAGAGAGGGTGCTAAGTTATTCATCTGGAAAAAAAAGAATACTTTGTGATTTAAATTCAAAGTCTTGACTTAGGGATATGCTTAGGAGGACCCCACCTGGGATGATCTTTCTTATTGAGGATTATATTGGATATTTTGGAATTTTGCCATCAAACACTGTGTGGTAAGAGCTCTTGAACATCCTCTATCACGATAGCAAAAAAGCCACCATAAAGGTCAATTCCCTGTAGAGACAGATGAGGCAGGCACCGAAGATAGCAGGAAACAGTTTTATTTGGTTGCAGCCAGGTTCAGAGGGTACAGCACTCACTGTAATCAATTAATCCCCTGAACCCCGAGTTCAAGTAGTTTCAGAACTTTATACCGAGCATGTAATGGGAGGGACTCAGAAGTTCACAGTTTACAGAAGTTCACATAAAAGCAGCTTTTACTTTCACTTTTCTGGGCAAGTTAACCCTTCAAGGACAACACCTGAGAAGGGGAGAGCTTCTTCTCCCCTTTCTTTTCTCCCCCTGCCAGCTGTTACCATGGAGCCCAATTGGTAACTTCTCTTATCTGAGAAATGTAGACATCTCTGTGAAGCTCTAGCTCAAGGCCAGAGGACTTGTTTAAAGAATTTGTCTTTATTATCACACTTTGCATTTGTAAACACACTTCTACAAACTACTATACTGGATACATGTTTGTGAAAAACAAGTAAAGGGATGTCCAGAACCTTAAGTGCTGATTTCTTCCAGGCCAGTGGTCAAGTAATAGAGCAACAGGAAAATAGGAAGTTTATCTACATTGAACTCTTCTGTAGAGACTCTTTTGCTGACAGTCCTAAAATCAACCATGGTGAAGATTTCTGGCGAAGCCCAGTTAAAATTTTCTGTAAAGAAAGGGGGTGCCATTACATCCCCAGACACAAAAATGTGCCCGTCCCACAAAGGCCAAGCAAGCTCTTGCAAGCAAACAAGTGGCCTGCAAGAGGGAGGGGGCACCTGTGAATTAATTCTCTCTCCCTTTCCTCAATCCAGGGAGTTGATATGCACCACACACCCAACTCTAAAGCAATAAGAAAAAATAGCAGAGTGTGACAGCACATGCCTATAATCCCAGTGCTATGGTTTGACATAAGGTGTCCCCCAAAAGCTCATGTGTGTAACAATGCAAGAAAGTTTAGAGGTAAAATGATTGGGTTCTGAGAACCTTACCCCAACCAGTGAATTAATCCCCTGATGGGAATTAACTGAGTAATAACTGAAAGCAGGTAGGGTGTGGCAGGAGGTGGTGGGCATTGGGGGCGTGCCTTTAGTGTATATATCTTGTATCTGACAAGTAGAATGTCCCCCCACCCCCAACCTCAGCTTCCTGATCACCACGTGAGCTGCTTCCCTCAGCCACACTCTTCTTTTATTTTTATTTTTTTTAACATTTTTTTATTTGTAGGTGGACAAAATACCTTCATTTTATTTATGTGGTGCTGAGGATCGAACCCAGGGCCTCACACATGCGAGATGAGCACTCTACTGCTGAGCCACAGCCCCAGCCCCTCAGACACAATCTTCTGCCATGATGTTCTGCATCAACTTGAGCTCCGAGGAATGGACCTGGCTCTCTATGGACTGAGACCTCTGAAACCCCACATATACTTTTCCTGCTTTGAAATTGTTCTTGTCAGGTCTTTTGGTCACAGCAGTGAAAAAGCTGACTAAAACACCCAGCTACTCAAGAGGCTGAGGCAGGAGGATCATTGCCCAGCCTGGGCAACGTGAAAAGACCCTGTCTCAAAATAAAATAAAAAGAGTTGGAGATGCAGCTCAGGAGTAGAGAGGCCCTGGGTTCAATCCCCAGAACCACAAAAAATAAAATAAAATAAAATAAAGTGAAATAAAACAAAACTGTAAAGAAGAACATCACAAATTAAATTTTATCTTCTTTACTAGTCAGTAAAACCCATCCATACAGAATGAGAGAGGAAATAATAATACTGCCCCCTGAAATAAAGCACTTCAGGAAAAGTTAATGAGAAAGAATCCAAACTAAGAATTTATATACTGTGCTTTTAATTCCTGCTCTAACAAACTGTGCATCCTTCAGGAAAATACTTAAGCTTTCTGACTAGTTTTGGTTTTCTCCTATGTAAAATTATGAGAATTATAATAATAATATTCACACTGCACCTCCTGATTACAAGGTCCTTCTACAAACACTTTGATAACAAAGCCTCTGAAGGGGGTTAGAAAAATATTATCTCCATTTTAAAAGTGAGGAACTAATGTAGAAAATTTAAGTGACTTGACTGAAGCTCATACAACTGCTAAACTGCAAGGTGATATTGAAGTGTAAGTCTTCTAAGTCTAAAATCAATGGCCTTTTTGTTAAACCCTATTAAGTAGGAAGATCTTCAATGTGATTCAAAACCCATGACACTATGGTTGAAATTCCAGGAAAGTACAATTGAATTATCGGTGAATTTAAAAAGACTAACTCTTCAGTTTTCATTTTCTTATTCACACCTATTTCATTCCTAGGACAAAGGTCACAGCAGTGAAATGAGAATGAGCTAGTCTTGGGAAATAGGAGAAGAGCTATATAATTACACCGAAGGGAGAGAGAGGGAGGTAGGGAGGGCATAGAATGACAAGTTGAAGACACTGTGGAAGACACTGTTGAATGCTATACAAATAGGAATTTTATAAGCCAAAGAATTATCTTTATTCCAGTAAATCATTCCCTCCTTTCTCTCATAAGATGTCTTAAGTACTTTGATTAGAAGATTTTTTTCACCCACTATTTTACTATAGGTATTTTTATCATCTCAAAAGAGAATTCTGCAGTGAATTGAGCCGTGAAGGATTATCAGCCACTATAACTAGGATGTTTTCCCCTGCAGTCATCATCTTTTGGGGATTTACAAAAGGAGTAAACAAAATAAGTTTACAGGCTTTATTATTCTCCTGGTCTAATTTATTGCCCATTCTGAAAAAAGAGAAAGAACCAATAAAATACAATGAGGGCATCTTTCACATGGCCATAAGGCATCATGGATGAGCTTTGTTTTTAGAGCTTTTTAAATAAAGGGACAGGGAATGGCAAGTAGTTATAGAAGAGTGTTTATTCAATGGCTCTGGTTGGGAGAAGATTCAAGATGGTATTAGTTGAACTAGCCCAACAGTCAGTCCAATAGTGGGTAGCAGTCAACAGAATAACCAGTAGGAAGAAAAGTTGGGGAGAAGCTATTGAGAGCCTGCCTACCAAAAACTCTCAGGATCCTTAACTCAGACTATTTTTCTAAAAGAAGCATGGCCTTGACCACTAACCATCAGAATGTTGATCACGATAGGAAATGGTATTAGTCATTTTAATTTCCAGAATGGTGAAAGTGAAAATAGGAATGAAGCTTTAATAATAAAATGTCAATAGAGCATACACTATAATCAGGAGAGCAAAGATCCATTTCAAATTTTCAATTCAGTAACATAGAATTTCATTTTTTCACATTTTTATTGCCAGACTTAGAAAATAAATAGCCACTTCTTGATTTTGTCCATTCAAACCACAAAACATTTTAATGAGGAGAAATGAGCCCAGCCTATTTTACTACAGAAGTAGAAATGAAAAGAGAAAGCCACTCTAATAAAATGCTGATATTACTTTGAGAAGATTCACTGTTTAAGAATTCTTAGTGAAGACTGATAAAATCTCTATAAATTCCTCTCTCTGACCTTCCTATTTTTCACTTCTTCACTCCTTTACTCTGTCCTCATCACTAACTACTTCCCATAGAGAACTCTAATCCCACAACTTTTTCCTCTTGATCTAATTTATCATCTTTTTCCTTCCATATGCAGCCTAGAGAAACCAAATAGTTCTTCACTTCAACTCTGCTCTTGACAGAATCCTCAGAGCCCTTTCCCTCCCTGTTAGGTCTGGCCAATTATCCACTGTATATGCTCCTACCTCTGGCAGCCAGGAAGGAGGGTTGCTGCCAGAATAAATGAATGATCTCCCACTGAAGCCACTTAAATGCCACTCAGAAAACCTTTTGCTGGACTCTGGTCAGTCACTCCCCAGTCACACTGTGACTGTCATAATATACTCCCTACTTCTGCTCACTGCCCTACACACTCTGGAAAAGGACACTCACACTTCTTAGGGAAAGTAGAAGTCATCTCGCTGCTTCAAGGCCTTCCAGTCTACAGATTTTCTTGTACACTCTCCCAGATTGACACTAATTCCCTCCTGTTTGGGGCTGAGTTCCCTAAGGGACCAGGCTCCCACAGGCAGCCATCACTGTCATTGCCCTCCCAATACTTCAACTTGTTTCTCTGTTAATTCCTTCTCTTATAAATATGCTAGATCTCCCACCTAACAATAAAAATTAATGACTATTAATTAACAAAAGCAAACCACCAACAAGCACCCCAAATCCAGGAAATCAATCCAGCTTTTGCCCTGTCCCTCTCATTTTTCCCCTTCTAAAAAAAAAAAAAAAAAAAAAAAAAAAAACTAATTTTTTTAAAATAGTGCCTAATAATATCATAGTGATGTTTATTTTTACTTTTTTAAAAAATAAAAAATAGAGTGAGTAGAAAAAAATCACCCATAGATAAGTCACCCAGAAAATAGCACTGTTAGTACTTCCCTGTAGTTTTTTGCTATTATTGTTAAAATAATTATAATCATAAAACATAAGCAAGCACATATATTTTTATTTTTTAATGATATATCCACTTTTTTTCTTATAAAAATGTTGTAAAGACTGCCCAGAGTGATTCAGTGACTTCACTTTTCAGTACACTCTCCTACATTTTAACATTAAACAACTAAAATATTTTTATAAAGAAATTTAAAAGAGTTATCCAGCAATCATACATTTGATAAAGAATTAATATAAGAGTATATAAAGAACTCCTACAATTCAACATAACAATAACAAATAATTAAAATATGGGCAAGGAATTATATAGACATTTTTACAAAGAAGACATAAAAATGGCCAGTAAGCACATAAAAGATGCTCAACATCACTGATCATTAGGGAAAAGAAAATCAAAGCTACACCAAGATATCACTTCACACCCACAGGGATGGCTATTATAAAAAATAAAATAAATAAACGGAAAATAACATGAACTGATGTGGAAAAATTCAGGCCCTTGCACATAATGAGAATATAAAATGATGCAGACACAACGGAAAACAGTAAGGCATTTCCTCAAAGAATTCAAAAATAGAATTACCATATGATCTAGAAATTCTACTTCTTGTTGTATATTCAGAAATAGGAACTCACATAGACCCTTGTGCTCACACTCATAGCAGCATTATTCACAGAATTATTCACAATAGCCTCCACCATCCTGACCTCCCTAAACTGCTACTTAACAACATGACAACCAGGATGAACCTTGAAATCGTTGTGCTAATTGAAATAAACCAATTACAGAAGGACAAATATTGTAGCATTCCGTTTATATGGGGTACAGCTGTCAATTTATACAGACAGAAAGAAGAATGGTGTTGCCAGGGCCTGGAAAGTGAGGAGCATGGGGAGTTACTGTTTCATGATATGGAGTTTCAATTTTACAAGATGAAAAGATCTAGAACTGAATGGTGGTGATGATACAACACGAATATACTTAATACCATTGAAATGGAGACTTAAAAATGGATAAAATGAAAATTTTTATGTGTATTTTACCATAATTTTAAAAACCAAGAATTTTAAAAGGGTTATCCAGGCTTCAAAAAAAGATAAACACCTCAGTGACCAGACATGAAAGAAAAAAGCCAAGCAACAAAAAGAACAAAAACTGCCCTTTTACATGGACATGTATGTAGTGGGGGAACCAGAAGTGATCCTGGGAGAAAAACTCTGTCACATGAATACTAATGTCCAAAAAAATCTATCCTGTCACATACATTAACTGCAGTATTTATAACACCTTGCAAAGTAAGGGACATAATCCTCACTTTACACGTGAAAAAAAAAATCAGATCTTCAGTCACTTCTCTAAAACCACAGTCAGAATCAAGATTCAGATCAAGATATGGGTAACTCTAGGCCTGTTTTGTAGCAACATACAGTATTAGTTCATTAAGTGACCCTAAATGATGATAATTGTATTAGAAAGTTGGAAGGACCAGGGGAAATAGCCTATATTACTCAACAAATATTTATTGATTATCCTTCATAGAGGCTCTATGGAAATGGAAAAGTCATTAATAAAGACCTAAAGGAATAGAGTTAATAAAATAAAAAGGGCAATGGAACAAGTATTTGGGAAAAAGATGCTTTGAACCGTCAAATCATTCCAGGTGGCTAGCACCCTATCTTGATATAAGTGTTACTGCTTGTAACAAAAGAGCCCACTCTGCCCTTTGACCAAAGAAATAAAGTAATAAAATATAGTGTTTTATTTTCTTTTCTGTGTACATGAGGATTCAATTCGTATCAATTCAATTTAACAAATATTTATTGAACCATACTCTGTATCAGACATGATTAGATACAGGAGATATGGGTAATGAGCCTGTCTTTAAAAAGCTCAATGTCTACAGAAACAGGCCAGTAAACTACAAATTATATAAGAGATCATAATGAATTACTATTACATCCAACAGAATGGCCAAAATTAAAAAGTCTCACAGCACCAATGTTTTTTTTTTTTTTTATTTACTTATTCATCATGCACAAGTATAGTATCTTTTTACATACAACTGCTTGTATACAAAGTATATAAGTACCATTCAGATCTTCAATCATGCATTTAGGATAATGATATCCATCTCATTCAACCACCAATTTTTTTCCAACCCCCCCCCCTTACTCCCTCCCTCCCCTCCCTTTCCGTTGACCATTCTAGTGTTCCTCTGATCCTATGTACCCCCTTCCAACAACTCTGTGAACCAGCCTCCTTATATCAGAGAAAACATTCGGTACTTGGATTTTTGAGATTGACTAATTTCACTTAGCATTATATTCTCCAACTTCATCCATTTACCTGCAAATGCCATTATTTTATTCTCTCTTATTGCTGAGTAAAATTCCATTTTGTATATATACCATATTTTCTTTATCCACTCATCTACTGAGGGGCATCTAGGTTGGTTCCATAACCTAGCTATTGTGAATTGTGCTGCTATAAACATTGAAGTGGCTGTGTCACTGTAATATGCTGTTTTTAAGTCCTTTGGGAATAGACCCAGGAGTGGGATGAACTCTGCTGTAAACCCATCAGGTCCTGGACTTTTCCTTGTTGGTAGCTTTTTGATGACATCTTCTATTTCTTTGCTTGTAATCGATCTGTTTAAATTGTGTATAGCCTCCAGATCCAGTTTAGGCAAATCATATGACTCTAGAAATCTGTCAATGCATTCAGCATTTTCTGTTTCATTAGAGTACAAGTTTTCAAAGTAATTTCTAATTATTTTCTGTATATCTGAGGTGTTTGTTGTGATATTCCCTTTTCATCACAAATGTTAGTGATTTGAGTTTTTTCTCTTCTTCTTTTCGTTAGCATTGCTAAGGGTCTGTCAATTTTGTTTATTTTTTCAAAGAACCAACTTTTAGTTTTGTCAATTCTTTGAATGGTTTCCTTAGTCTCAATTTCATTAATTTCTGCTCTGATTCTAATTATTTCCTGTCTTCTGCTGCTCTTGGTGTTGATCTGTTCTTCTTTTTCTAGTGCTTGGAGGTGTGATGTTAAGTCGTTTATTTGTTGGTTTTTCTTCCTTTTAAAGAATGAACTCAGTGCAATGAATTTTCCTCTTATTACTGCCTTCATAGTGTCCCAGAGATTTCTATATGATGTATCTGTGTTCTCATTTACCTCTAGGAATTTTTTAATCTCCTCTTTGATGTCTTCTTCAACCCCTTGTTCATTCAGTAGCATGTTGCTTAGCTTCCTGTTGATGGAGTAGTTTTTCTTATTCCTTGTTTTGTCATTGATTTCCAATTTCATCCCTTTATGGTCTGATAGCATGCAGGGTAGTATTTCTATTTTTTTATATTTGCTGAGATTTGCCTTGTGACATAATATATGATCTATTTTGGAGAAGGAGCCATGTGCTGCTGAGAAAAAAGTGTATTCATTTACTGAGGGATGAAATATTCTATATATGTCCGTTAGATCTAAGTTATTAATTGTTTAAGGAGGCCTAAGGTTTCTTTGTTTAGCTTTTGTTTGGATGATCTATCCATTGGTGAGAGAGGTGTGTTGAAATCCCCTAGAATAACTGTGTTGTGGTCAATTTTACTCTTGAACTTGAGAAGCGTTTGTTTGATGAATGTAGGTGCTCCCATTATTTGGGGCATATAGATTTATGATTGTTATATCCTCTTGATGAATGGTTCCCTTAAGTAGTAAGAAATATCCATCTTTGTCCCTTTTGATTAACTTTGGCTTGAAGTCTACCTTATTTGAAATGAGAATGGAAACCCCTGCTTGCTTCCGCAGGCCATGTGAGTGATAAGACTTTTCCCAGCCTTTTACCTTCAGTCTATTGATGTCTTTTTCTATGAGGTGTGTTTCTTGGAGACAGCAGATTGTTGGGTCATTTCTTTTAATCCATTCAGATAATCTGTGTCTTTTGAATGGCGAGTTTAGGCCGTTAACATTCAGGGTTATTATTGAGATGTGATTTTTATTCCCATCCATTTTTCTTTGTATGATGATCTTTAGCTTGATTAGGTTTCTCTTCTGATTGGTATTTCCCTTAGTTTAATATCTCCCTTTGTTGATTTTCATTGTTATTTTTCTCTTCTTCTTCATGAAAAATTTTGCCCAGGATGTTCAGAAGTGCTGGCTTTCGAGATGTGAAATCTTTTAACTTTTGCTTGTCATGGAAGGTTTTTATTTCATCTTCAAATCTAAAGCTCAATTTTGCTGGATATAAGATTCTTGGTTGACATCCCTTTTCCTTCAGAGCTTGAAATATGCTATTCCAGGATCTTCTTGCTTTTAAGGTCTGGGTAGAAAAATCTGAACAAAGTCTGATTGGTTTCCCCCTATATGTAATCTGCTTCCTTTCTCTTGTGGCTTTTAATATTCTCTCCTTGCTCAGTATATTAGGCATTTTCATTATAATGTGTCTTGGTGTGGATCTTTTGTGATTTTGTATGTTTGGTGTTCGGTAGGCCTCTTGAACTTGGTTTTTTCCCCTTCATTCCTCAAGTTTGGAAAATTTTCTGTAATTATTTCATTAAATAAATTACTCATTCCTTTGGCTTGAAACTCTGCCCCCTCCACTACCCCAATCACTCTTATGTTTGGTCTTTTTATGTTGTCCCATAATTCTTGAATGTTCTGTTCTTGGTTTCTTACCATTTTTTGCTGTGTAATCTAGATTTTTCTCTAGGATATATATTTTGTCTTCATTGTCTGAGGTTCTTTCTTCCAAGTGATCTACTCTGTTGGTGATACTTTCGATTGAGCTTTTATTTTGATTTATTGCTTCTTTCATTTCTGGAATTTCTGTTTGGTTTCTCTTTAGAGCTTCTATCTCCCTATTGAAGTAATCTTTTACTTCCTGTATTTGTTTATGGAGTTCTTTGTCAAAATGATCTTTCACCTCCTGTATTTGCTCCCTCATCTCATTTTTTAGTTCATTCTTAAGTTCCGCTAACATTGGAATATGTAATTTCTGAATTCCATCTCTGGCATTGCACCAACTGTGCATGGTATGGAATCTACTGAGGAGGTATATTGATTTGTTTGTGTCACTTTCTTCCCTTGTTTCTTCATATTGCTTGTGCGTCTATTCTACCTGCACTGTGGGACCTTGTCTACTTTGATTTTACCTTAAAACCTTATGTTGCTCCTGTAGTACAATGCTATCAGATCCCCTTATATTTCCTTTACACTTTAAAATCAAACACTTTCTATTCAGAGAATCCCAGTTTGATCACAATGTACAGATTTAGTTAACCCAGATGTTGTTTCCAATTTACTCTGTATGTTCTGATGGGGTTTTAAAGTTTCAAGTAATGGACAGAGAGGTAATATGTTTAGGAAGAAGGAAGTGAGTGTATTGATTTGTTCTTTCTTAGAAAGTATGAAAAGAGAGTTCTATGGAAGTGGTTTAGTATCAGCCGATGAGAGAGGAAAGAGAATGGAGTGAATGAATAGATGGAAAGACCGATTTACATATAAACCTAACTTATGCTGCGGTTGAGAGGAGAAATAAAGAAAGATGGAAAAAGAAAAAAAAAAGAAGAGAAAAAAAATAATAACCAAGGAGTAGTAATTAGTGTAAGAGAGAGGAGAGAGAGAATAAGTCTAGAAAATAGAGAATAAACCATATATAACACCACTTTGCTATATATTTCAATTGTACACGTTCTAGAAATCTCAATTTGTGCGTATAACTTGTTTTTGCCTCTGTTGAGAATGCAATGGCAGGGTGTAAATAGGGAAGATGAAGGAAGAAGAAAAAATATAAAAGTGAGAAGGAAGAAAAGAAAGAAAAGAGGAGCAGAAGCACACAAAACACACTGTCAATCAAAACAAAAAACAAACAAAAAAACTCCCAAGAAACAACAAAACAAACAAACAAGCAAATAAAAACAAAAACGTTGAACCCAAGAACAAGTCTCAAACAAAATGGACCCTTGGAAGCCCTTCTTTTTTCCCTTCCAGTTTAAGCCACCTGACCCAGATCATGTACAGTCAGCAACCCTGTTAGTGGAGTCAAGGCTGCACCTTTGGTCCGTTGCAGAGTGGCACAGTGGAATAGTGGAAGGGACTTATCCTCAGGCTGGGCCCTGCTTACAGCAGTAGGGAGATGCTACTATGGGCCTTGGAGGCCAGGCAAACTGGCGGCGGGTTCTCTCCTTCCAGCGGGCAGGTGCCTACCTCTTGCTCTGGTTGCAGCTGGGCAGGTCGCACTCCCCCAGGGAGTGGAGGAAGCACTTCGCCAGGTCTGGCCCTGCATGCAGCAGCCGGGAGATGCTGTTCTGGGCCCCGAAGACCAGGCAAACTGGTGGCTGGGTCTCTCCTTCCAGCGGGCGGGAGTCTACCTCTTGCTCTGGTCGCAAATGGGCAGGTCGCACTCTTCCCGATAATGGAGGGAAGCCTTCCCCAGGTCTGGCCCTGCGTGCAGCAGCCGGGAGCTCAGCACCAATGTTAATAAAATATAAGACTAAGACAACATATTCTTAGTGGAAGTATAAAATGGTCCAGTCACTTTGTGGCAGTTTCTCTAAAAACCAAGTGTAAATATTCTGTGACCCAGAAATTCCCCCTTGTATTTACCCAAAGGGGTTGAAAAAGAGAAAGAAAAATATATGAAGATAGATACATATTTTCACAAAAAGACTGATATATAAAATATTCATTATGTAACCAGAGTCCTAGGCCAGAGACCCAACTCTGGGGGTCCAATGAAACAGGTCCAACCATTTGCCACAGGAACCAAAAGAAAAATAGTAATGGGTGAAAGGCAAAAAAGGAATTTATTAATATATTAGGAAGACAAGGGGGATTAAGCATCCTCAGCCCTTTTGTGAGCTTCAGGTTTAAATAGGTAAAAGGAACAAAAGTGGGAGCAAGAAGCATGTATATAGGGTGGTCTTGGTCATACTGAGGTCCTCTTGATCATTATGTCATGATTGGTCAGGTGGGGCCTGGTCAGCCATTAAAAAGTAGAATGAGAGCTGGGGTTGTGGCTCAGCGGTAGAGTGGTCGCCCAGCATGTGCGCGGCCTGGGTTCAATCCTCAGCACCACATAAAAATAAAGGCATTGTATACAACTAAAACAATAAATAATTTTTTAAAAAAGTAGAATGAATCGGACAAAACTTTCCTATGTTCATATATGAACACACAACCAGTGTAACACACACATGGACAACCACAAAAATGGGAAGTTATATTCCATGTACGTATGATATGTCAAAATACATTCAACTGTCATGTATAACTAAAAAGAACAAATAAAAAAAATTAAAAAAGAAGAAAACTGGAAATAGCCTAAGTGTACATCAATTGAAGAATGGATTTTGAATGTCACATATCCATACAATGAAATATTACTTAGTAATTTTTAAATGTTTAATGAATGAACTATAGATGTATATAATGACCTGCATGAATTTCAAAGACATTATTCTGAGTGAAAGAAATCTTACACAAAAGATCATATTCAGTTCCATTATATAAAGTTACATAGCAGGCAAAACTAGTTGAAAATAAAGTCAGAGAGAAATGCCTCTGAGAGAAATGGAAATTGCATGGAAAGGGGCATGAGTGACCTTTCGTGGGTGGTGATAAGGTTTTGTATCTTACTAGGCATGTAAATTGGTCACATGTATGTATTTAATGGATTTCATGGTACACTTAAGATTTGTGTGTTTCATTGTGGGTAAATTTTATGTGCAAAGAATAAAACAAAGAATTACAAAACATACAGAACTCTGTATGCAACTAGGAATGCTGATATAAATTCTGCATTATTTGGAGCAAGTATATTTTTGCTATCTAAAACTTACTTTGAAATGCACTGAAAAAGATGTATTGATGAAGAAAGATATATAACAACATAAGCACAGCAAAATGTGAGTTGTAAAATCACTGCAACATTCAGCTTTTCTGTCTACTTGAAAATTTTCATAATAACATGTCAGGTCAGAGAGATTATATGAAAGGTAGAGGATAGGTAAAGTTCAGGGGTACTGAGAAGATTGTTCACTCTAACTATGAATAGTAGAGAGAACATGGGAAATCTTTTCATCTTCTAAGGTCTTCTTCAATTTCTTTCTTTAGTGTTCTGTAATTTTCATTGTAGAGGAATTTTCTCTTCCACACCATTTTAAAGTAATCTCTCTCAAGTACAAGCAAACCACACACAATCTATGTTTAAAACTTATAATAACTCTCTATTACAAATAGAATAAAACTTAAGCATGGCCCCTGCACTTTCCAGATACAAATTTAATGCAATTCCAATTAAAATCCTAATATCATCCATCATAGAAACCGAAAAATCAATCATGAAATTAATTTGGAAACATATGAGGCCCAGAATAGCCAAAGCAATCCATAGCAATAACAGTGAAGCAGGTGACATAACAATACTAGACCTTAAATATACTACAGAGTTATAGTAGCAAAAATGGCATAGTATTGGCACCAAAACGACATGTAGATCAATGGTACAGAATAGAAGACACAGAGACAAACCCACATAAATACAGTTATCTCATACTAGACAAAAGTGCCAAAAACATACATTGTAGAAAAGATAGCCTCTTCAACAAATGGTGCTGGGAAAACTGGAAATCCATATGCAGCAAAATAAAATTAAGCCCCTATCTCTCACCATGCACAGAATCCAACTCAAAGTGGATCAAGGACCTAGGAATTAGACTAGAGACCCTGCACCTAATAGAAGAAAAAGTAGGCCCAAATCTTCATCATGTTGGATTAGGCCCTGACTTCCTTAACAAGACTAATCTCCAAGCACTTGGAGATTACTCCAAGATATATAAAGAACTCAAAAAACTTAACACCAAAAAATAACAATAATAATAACCCAATCCATAAATGGGCTAAGGAATAGAACAGACACTTTTCAGAAGAAGATATATAATCAATCAACAAATACATGAAAAAATGTTCAACATCTCTAGCAATTAGAGAAATGCAAATCAAAACTACTCTAAGATTTCATCTCACTCCAGTTGGAATGGCAGTTGTGAAGAACACAAGCAACAATAAGTGTTGGCAAGCATGTGGGGGGAAAGGCACACTCAT
The DNA here is from genome assembly GCA_025594165.1 of Tamias sibiricus. NCBI lineage: Eukaryota > Metazoa > Chordata > Mammalia > Rodentia > Sciuridae > Tamias > Tamias sibiricus. The sequence goes on from CM046659.1 coordinate 55,427,988, forward strand.
ACATTGTTGGTGAGACTGCAAATTGGTGCAACCAATCTGGAAAGCAGTGTGGAGATTCCTTAGAAAACTTGGAATGGAACCACCATTTGACCCAGCTATTCCACTCCTTGGTCTATACCCCAAAAGACTTAAAATCAGCATACTACAGTGACACAGCCACATCAATGTTTGTAGCAGCACAAATTCACAATAGCTAAACTGTGGAAACAACCTAGATGCCCTTCAACAGATGAATGGATAAAAAAACTGTGGTACATGTACACAATGGAATATTACTCAGCATTAAAAGAGAATAAAATTATGGCATTTTCAGGTAAATGGATGAAGCTAGAGAATATCAGGCTAAGTGAAGTAAGTCAATCCCAGAAAAACAAAGACCAAATGTTTTATTTGATAAGTGAATGCTGATACATAATGGGGATAGGCATGGGATGAGTGGAGGAACTTTGGATCGGGCAAAGGAGGGGAGTGGAGGAGAGGGGTTAGGAAAGATGGTGGAATGAGACGAACATCATTACCCTAGGTACATGTATGATTGCACGAATGGTGTGACTCCACATCGTGTACAACCAGAGAAGTGAAAAGTTGTGCTCCATTTGTGTACAATGAATTGAAGTGCGTTCTACTGTCATATACAACTAACTAGAACAAATTTTAAAAAGATATTTAAAAAAGAGAGAAATTTCCAGTGGCAAAACTAGAAGTATAAAAAACAGGACAAACTTTGTTGCAATAGACCAGGCAAGGGATAATAGTAACCTGCATGAAGGCAATGGAAATGCAGGCTCAGATTTATGGGAGATAAAATTGATAGTGTTGATGATTAAATCAATGTATGGGGTTAGAGAGAAAGGAAGAGTTGAGGATAATTCTCAAGGTTCTGAGTGAACCATGATAGAATGTAGGGGTGGGAGAAAAGTTTTAGAAGAGAATATGCAATTTGGTAAATGTTTATTTTTAATGCCTGTATGAAAGTCAGCATTGGATTGATTGATGTTTTTATTTACTGTTTATCACCTCTTTACACTCTCATTTCAAATAGGATTTAAAAATTAATCAATATATTCAGTAAAGCCATCATATTGGATGATACCTCATATATTGCTATTCCCTTACAGATTGCAAAGGAAAAAATCAATCTGTATGTTTCACAGTAACAAACAAATAGATTGCTTTTCCCCCCATCCTCAGGCTGCTGTGATTACAGTATAGACAAGGAGTTTGGAAATGTGATTTCTGGTTCTAGCTCCTCCGTTAGCAATGCAACTCTGAGCAACTCATTTGAACTCTCAGAGGCCTCTGATGTGAGGAAGCTGGATCATTTGATCTCTACAGTCCCTTCCAGCTCTCAATGGGAACTCTCTCTGAGCTCTATTTCATGGTTCATTATCTAGGTCCTTTCCTCTCTTCAGTGACCTCCACTTGGCCTCCAAGGTACTAATTAGTACTTCAACTTGAGAAGAGGAAAGAGGAAGGTTAAAGTGTTTGCTCTTTTCTCACTATTATGACAAGAAAATATTAAAAAGGGAAAAACTGACAGTACTAAAATTAAAGTTTAGCCATGATGTTTTCGGTTTATGACAGACTCATCCTATCACAGACAATGTAACTCTCTCTGCTCAGTAGGTAGGAGGATTGCAAGTTCAAGGCCAGCCTCAGCAATTTAGCAATGCTTTAAGCAACTTAACAAGACCCTATCACAAAATTTTAAAAAATAAAAAATATAAAGGTCTGGAGATGTGGCTCAGTATAAAACACCCCTGGGTTTAATCCCTAGTACCAAGAAAAAAAAAAGTTCATTTAAAAGTGAGGTCCTTATGCTTTGATTTCCCTTATGTTGGTATAGAAATCTTGCAATTATAATTATAATATTCCAATAACAAAAAGTTTTCAGACAACTCTGAAGTTAAATTTTTGAAACAGAAAACACAACCAAACATAAAGCTTTCTCTTTAAATGTGATTAATGAACAAATGATCTAAAAGGGGAAAGATTCATTAAGCCCCACAAAGCAATAAAAATACATGGATTTGAGCAAAGTTGTTGGGAAATTCCCAGCACAGTTACCACACAATGCTCAAGCCATGGCAGACATCACAGAGTACTGGGAATGAGTTTTCCTCTGATTTGCTGCATGCTTTTCTAACAGTCTGCAATGCCATTTCCTTCTACTCTGTATGCAAAATGCTAACACCTAGTGTCTGCAAACTTGAGTGTACATCATAAGCCTATGGTGGACATGTTAAAAAACAAATAGTTAGTTCCTCCCTTCAGAGTTTGTGACTCACTAAGCCTAGAATGGACCTCAACATAGGCATTTCCAACAAGTTCCCAGGTGGTGCTGCTGTTAGCCAAGGACCACACTTTAAGAACCACTAGACCTACATCTTTTTCAAAAACTCATCTCAGTCTCTGGGTGAAGATGGAATGAAAAGGAAAGGGGTTTCATCTTCTTCTTCCTCCAAAAGACTACAGAAGCTCTGGAGGACCGATGTAGTCCTAATGATGCTCCATTGTCTACCTCCCTCTTCTGCAAATCCCTTGAAAGAAAGGCCACATCTTATGAATACTTTCATGTTTCCATTGTCTACAATAGTGTCTGCAACCACCAGGGACTTAATAAATGAACACAAAAAATTACACATATGAGTAAATGAATAGAAGAATGAGTATGAAAGCACTTTTAATGTCAAGTACATGGCTGGGGTTCAACCCCAGCACCACAAAAATAAATAAATAAATAAATAAATAAAGTCAAGTGCTGTGAAAAATGTGGAACAAACGAATCTTCCTTGAGACTCAAATGAAAGTATAAATTCTGATTCAGAAAGTCTGGGCTGGAACCTGAGAGTTTGGGTTTTGTTTTTGTTTTTGTTTTTGTGGTACCGGGGATTGAGCTCAGGGACACTTGACCACTGGGCCATATCCCCAGCCCTTTTTTGTATTTTATTAGAGACAGGGTCTCACTGAGTTGCTAAGTGCCTCGCCATTGCTGAGGCTGGCTTTGAACTCGGGATCCTCCTGCCTCAGCCTCCCAAAGTGCTGGGATTACAGGCATGCGCCACCGCGCCCGGCTGGATTTTGTTTTTTGTTGTTGTTTTTTTTCTTTTCTTTTTTGAATATGCGTTCCTGCTAAGTGTGGTTGCCCAAGCTGATCTTGAACTCCTGGTTTACAAAGATATTCCCACGTCAGCCTGCAGAGTGCTGGGACTACAAGGTACACCACGACCCCTGCTGAATCTGAACTTTTAACAAGCTCAAGGTGAGGCTATTACTGTATTGTCCATAGACCACACTTTGCAAAGCTTTATGACAGCCTTTTTTAGCCTTGTCTGTACATTAGAATCACATATGGATCAGTAACTGCATGGTGTCTGGTCTATTTCCCAGACCAATTAAGTCAGGATCTCTGGGTTTGGGGCCCAGACATCAATATTTTTTAAAAGCACCTCAGTAATTTTAATACACAGCCAGGGCTGAAGATAGTTGATGTCTATTCAATCACATATGATATATTCAAATTATCTTAAAATCCAAGTTTGTTTAGTCTAGGTTATTTGAAACTTACATTATTTATGATAGTACTGATGTCAATTATATCAAATATATAATTTTATTCTCTTTAAATCACTTACTTAACATAAAATCACTTCTTTACCCAGCAGATATAATTATCTAAACTAGCCAGAAAATTTTTTTGACAGCTTTTAAAATAATACTTAATGTTTTTCAAACCACCATGTTAGAAAAAGATCAGTAATTACATTAGGCAATATATATTTTTCTTAGAAATAAGGCAATGTACCTCCCTAAGGTAGTGCCATCAATGTAGATGGATGCCACATGTCAGATGTCACAGCCTCTGTCAAAGCATCATGAAATCTAAGATCTAACTTCTAGCCCCTCTAATTAACTAAATTCTGGCTTTCAGAGTGTGCCATTGTTTTCACAGTCCATCTTTAAGAAGCAGACTCAGGCTTTTTAAAAAATCTATTTTAGGAAAAATTATCAAACAAAAATCCATACTTACACAGAAGATATATTAGAGAGTGTTCTTTCACATTACAAAAGAAATATCGTTATAGCCTACCCTCAACTATTATGCCACCAGGTTTGCTTTAAAATATAACTGAATCTACAACTCAGCTTCTATCAACTTTTCACAAACACATTTGTGCCACTCTCTGTGACTATTTACATGGTCGACTTTGATCTTGATGTTTTGAAAAAGGGCCCAGATAGTGCTAAACCTTTCAGATCTAGAATAATCTGTTTTAATATTGTTCTAGAAATAGACTGTATAATCCATTCCAGGTCCCTGACTCCTGGCCTCCAAACGGCAAGCTCCGGAGTCTCTCCTTGCCAGAATGTGAACTAAAACACCCTATAGGGCACAAGGAAGAGGTTCTTAGCCAATGCTGCAGGCTCAGTGTTGCCACAGCTGATTCTCAGGATAAGAAAAAGCTCAATTATGTACTTAGTCTAACCAAAGCTGAGTGCAGAGAATTAAGCCTCCCTTCGGCCTTTTGTTCTTTAAGATAGACAATTAAAATAAAAAGCTTTGCAAGACTAAGAGTCAAAACCCTTTATTAGGTAGAACTCTTATGTTCCTTTTCTGATCATATTATATTTCTAGGCAATTATAATCATCAAAGAGATATTGAAACAGCATGACTTGCATATAGAAAAGGATCCAAATGGTGCCAAGTTCAATAAATCGTGCTATTATGAAATACCATCTGACAGAAAGGAAAAGTGCCAGAAATAAGACAAAGGGCTGAATACACATGAATTTCCTAATGAATTGGAATTTTTATTCTCATAGCTGAACTTAAAAAGATGCTTTGAACATATTAAGGAAAAGCATCATGAATTCTAAGATCTGACTTTTAGTCCTTCTAATTAATATAGCACCTTGAAATCTGACTTCCAGTCTTATCCCCTTTCTGAAACTTTTCTTTGATTATCAATACAGAAAAGAAAAGAGGAAACAAAAATCTGAAGAATCAATATATCTCTGTCTGTCTCCTCTCCTCTCCTCTTCCCTAACTTTCAACAAAGCCAAAAATATAAACTTCATGAAATCAAAGTGGGTAAACCCCACATCGATTCTAGGAAAAAATCTAGAATGGTTTATTTATACTATAGTAACTGCTTAAAAAAGGAAACTGTGATCACAAGGAATTGCCCTGAATTTAAGAACACTTATGTAAAATATCTTTTTCTAAGATTAGTAAGATGGTAGGAATCACAGATTGCCACAGATACTATAAATCTGCATTTCAGCAATCATCATATCTTTGTGATAAATATGGAAGACAGATAAATGTGGAATGCTTAGAAGTGTAGGTAGAGCCTGTGTTAGTTAGCTTTTCAAAATCATGACAAAAATTCCTGAGATAAATAACTTAAAAAGAAGAAAGACTTATTTGGGCTCATGGTTTCAGAGGTTTTGGTCCATGTCACTTGACCCTGTTGCTTTTGTGCCTGTAGTGAGGCAGTGCATCATGGCAGAGAGCACGTGGGCAAGGAAATCTCTCACCTTATGGCAGCGAGGAAGCAAAGAGGAAAAGAAGAAGGAACATGATCCCAACATCCCCTTCAATATTCCCCAATAGCCCTCTGATGACCTCATCTCTAAAATTTCCACCACCTCCCAATAGTGCCACAGGCTGGTAACCACATGGCCTCCCTTCAATGGGGGATATTGAAGATTCAAACCATAACAAGAACCAAAGCCAAAGAGGGCTGAATTATGAGTTGAAGTCAAGCCAGGGAGAAATTTCCAAAATCTCTCTGCATTCAGTAGAGTTTGGTCCTTGTCCCTAATTAGTCCAAGCTCTCATTGACAACTTGAATAAGGGTATTTGTGGCTCACACAAGTTAAAGATTGAAAAGAACAATAATGACAAATGACTGATTGGATCACAAAAACGTAGCAGCTTTCTGTACCAAAAGACCACATCTAACTAGACTAACTTAATAAGTAAGCATAGAGTTCCTTGATCCCACTCACCTCCTGCCTCCTGGACTACAGGTAGAGAGCCTGGATCTCCCAGATTGGCAGATGAGAGACAATGCCAAGAGATGCCAGGTGCACAATAAGTAGTCCAAAATGTTAATTATTATTATCTTCATTATTTGTTGATGTGTTCTTTATCTCATAAGGCTCTCAGATCTTAACTATCACTGCTTATTTAACTTTCAGACAATAGGTAAATAGAATCATGCCCCTCATTCTGTGCCTGTTTCAGCTCTGGTGAATGTGTGAATGTACAGCCTCTTGCCTATGTCCCTATGAAAGAGGATAGAAGTACGAGTACCAATCATGTACTTTGCATCTATGTTAATATGTTAATAATCTGACCTCCCATAAACCCTTCATTTGAACTTTCTCAAGCTGATTACTTACATAGTTGTTTCTAAGCAAGTTTGAAAAACATTTATGCTCTTAATAGTTACTTCTTATTCAGTGTTTTTGTGGACCTATCATTCAGAAAATTACTTTTAGATAACGTCTAAAATCTCACCAAAATCCAGCAGTGTAAGTAAGTATTATTATTTCCATTTTATGCACATCCTCATGGATGCTCAAAACACTGAAAGATTTATGTGCTCAAAGAATCAGAGGCCAAGTGTCTAGGTATCCTTCTTTCTCCTCTGTGAAGCCAGATAATTATTTTAAAATATTTCAACCCTCTTGGAATGGTACCCCCACTCCAAGTCCCACCAACTTCTCCAGCAGTTCCTAACCTTAGTAGAGTACTTTGCAGATGCATTTCACATTTTATTATGTCAATGCCAAAGGTGATCCTTCACCTGATCACTGAGGATCACCTGAATCACAGGTGTGAAGGAAGTGCACAAGATTCTGAAAGAATTCTTCACCAAAACTCCAGTTCTCATCTTGATGGATAAATAAAGGCCATTCCTTCTTTAGACTCATGGCTTTTTACCATGTTCACATAGGACCATGTGAAGTCCATCTTCCCACTCCCCAAAATTACATGACTCTATTATGGGAGACCAAACTTCTGGCTAAGATGTTGTCCCTCAAGCCCTCCAACCCACATTTTACTGTAGGTGTAACATCCCTGAGGGGATGATTTAATGGACTCACATGTCATGATAATGTGCAGTGAAAGATCCCTTTGCATCTGGGACTCCATTTAGGAAATAATGAAAAATTTTAAAGACTCTTATATCACTGTAGTGTTATATATTATTTATCCATAGAGAATAAATTCAAGCACACAGAGACATCTCACATGAAAGACTAGAATTAAATCTACCAATTTCAGATTGATAAATGTAAGCCAGATTCCCAAGTCTTGGTCTTCTGGTTTTTCCTTTTTCTTTAATATCCAAATGCACTGGCTCAAACCCCCATCTCAAGCACTGTGGGCAGTCCAGAACCTCTGGTGAGGTGTTCATTTATTCATTCCAACAATCTTTTCCCCCCAGTACTGAGGATTGAGCCCTAGTACACTCTACACTGAAGTACATCCCAGTCCTTTTTATTTTGAGACAGGATTTCACTAAGTTATTGAGCTTTGAACTTGGAATCCTCCTGCCTCAGCCTCCCAAATGGCTGGGATTACAGGCATGCGTCACCATGCTAGACCATTCCAACAACTTTTTTTTTTTTCCTCCTGGGCATTGAACCCAGTGCCTCATGCATGCTAAGCAAATGCTCTACCCCTGAACTACATGCCCAGCACTGTTTAAACAACTTTTGTTGAGAAACTACTGTGTGTCAAGCTCAATTCTAGGCACCAGAGAGAGGGCATGAAAAACAGGTAAACAAAAGTTCTTCCCTCACAGAGCTGACATGTGTATTTGGGGTAGGAGAGTTGGGAACTGTGTAGACCATTCTGGTGGGTCCACTCTGCAGCCCACCACCCTGCTATCCCCATATCCTGCCTGCCCTCTCTGCTCTGGTGGGAAATAGCACCCCCACTTTCTCCATTCTCCATAGAGTACAACCAATACAGGCTGGTGTCAAAGGCTTTCCAAGGAGATGAAGGGTAGTGGAAGGAGATTGTAGCATAATGAAATGCAAGCAGCAACTTAAAATGAAATGTGTATTCAAAATCACAGATCTAAAAGTCACTACCCATTCTCCCTAGTGGGCAATTTCTATTCTCCCTCTGCTCTGGCTCCTTGCCATCCTCCCCAAAACCTGTCTCTAAAGACACTTTTCCCAGCCCCTAGTTTTCCTAGCTACCAGCCTCTAACCATCAATTTCCTTTTACTTTTTGCACACAAAGCAATTCACCCAAAGCTTCCCAACTAAGCCCTGGGTGAGGTGGATGGAGCAAGAGAGGCTTTACCTTTCCCATCCAAAAGCCTGCCACGATATAGAACAAAGAGCCATCTTGCCTGTTGTGAATCATGCCAGTCTCCTACTATGTGAAAGCCAGCTGCAGCCTATTCTAGTTTCAGTATAATTTGTCAGCTAGCATTTGTGGGGAAACAATATGCAGAATGAATTGCTAAAGACTATGTTTGTCTAAACTGGAATTTAAGCACTCTCATTAACTACAGACTTGGGAAACTGTCATTAAAGATTTCAAACAAGTAAGCAGCCAATCCCAGATACTCAATATTGAACAAGTAGAAAGTAAAGAGAGGCTTCAAAAAAAATAAAACTGGATTACTACCACACACATTACATCAAATGGCTTTCAAATACATCAAAGATTCAAATATAAAAAACAAAACTATGAGACTACTTCAACAAGATTTTTTTTAATGAAAATGTTCTTGAGTAGAAGACTTTTTAGTATGATATTGAACCTAGAAAAAAGGTTAGCAATATGATTATATTAGGTTCCATATAACAAAAACTACCATAAAACAATTTTTTTAAAGAGGGGGTGGGTGAGAAAACATTGCAACATGCACAAGAGATTAAAGGGTAATTTTCCAAGAAAGAGCTCAGATCTTATCAAAATAAACAATGAACTTTCTAAAGTCAGGCAAAGAATATGGACAAGCAGCCGGGCGTGGTGGCGCACGCCTGTAATCCCAGCACTTTGGGAGGCTGAGGCAGGAGGATCGCGAGTTCAAAGCCAGCCTCAGCAATGGCGAGGCACTTAGCAACTCAGTGAGACCCTGTCTCTAAATAAAATACAAAAAAAAAAAAAAGGGCTGGGGATGTGGCCCAGTGGTCGAGTGCCCCTGAGTTCAATCCCCAGTACCACACAAAAAAAATAAATAAATAAAAAATAAAAAAAAAAAATATGGACAAGCAGTATACACACACACAGAGAGAGAGAGAGAGAGAGCCATTAAAGATATAAAATGCACTTCTACTGAAATAGATAAACATTTTGCAAAATAATGCCTTCCACTTAGCATACGGGCAAATATGTCAAAATCTACAATACCCACTGTTATGGTTTTTCCCCCTAAAAGCTCATATGTTAGAAGAATGGTCTCCAACACAGCAAGTTTCCAAGGTAGGGCTTTAGGAAGTAAGGTCTGTAACCTCATCATAGAATTAATCCTGATAGCCGGGTGCGGTGGCGCACGCCTGTAATCCCAGCACTTGGGAGGCTGAGGCAGGAGGATCGCGAGTTCAAAGCCAGCCTCAGCAATGGCGAGGCACTTAGCAACTCAGTGAAACCCTGTCTCTAATAAAATACAAAAAAGGACTGGGGATGTGGCCCAGGGGTCGAATGCCCCTGAGTTCAATCCCCGGTACCAAAAAAAAAAAAAAAAAAAAAGAATTAATCCATTTGATGAATTAATCATTTGAATGAACTATTGGGTGGTAACTGCATGCAGGTGTGATATGACAAGGAGGTGGATCACTAGGGACATCCCCTTGGGAACTATATCATGGGGCCTGGTTGCTTCCTTTCTCTCTCTCTCTTCTCTCTTCTTTCCTCTCCCTCTATCCCTGCTTCCTGGTTGCCCTGAGCTAAGTGGCTTTCCTCTGCCACACCCTTCCACCATGATGTTACTGCAACAGGTTTGGTAGCCATGGACTGAGACCTCTGAAACCATGAGCCAAGAGAAATTTCTCCTCTTCCAAGTTATTCTAGTCAGGTATTTTGGTCACAGCAATGCAAAGCTGACAAACATACCTGGGTTTGGTTGTGATAAGAGGAAACACCATTTTCATACACTGTTGAAGTAAAAAGTATAAAATTGTTATAAACTTCTTGATAGATAGTTAGGCAATATCTGATTCAGAAGTTTCACATACCAGAATTTTTCCTCAGATACATTTATGGATTTTTTGCTGCAATGTTTACCATAGCAACACAACTATAACAATATAAATGCACACCATAGGAAAGGCTATATAAACCACAATACATTTATACAATAAAATACAAGGCAAAATACTTTACAACCATATTAAAGAATAAGATAAGTTACTGTCAATGTTATATTGTAGACATGTTAAATGGGAGAAAGGAATGATCTTATTGGTGTAAAGAAAATATGTATGCATAGCATTTCTGAATCTCAGCCCCAAAACTAAAATGTATTTAGAAAAAGGTAACTTTATTTCTCTAGAAATAGATTTTATATCTTCATTGAATTCCTATTCAACCAAGTGGCAAAAACTTAATCTTATCCAATGCAATGTCCCACTTTCCCCAGGGCTATTTTTAAGTTCAAGAAAGCTTAGAAATTGGCAAGGCATCCAAGAGACAAGTACATCTATTCCCTGCAATAGTTGTCTATTCACACTGGCATCTGTGAGTCATCCTTTTTTCCATCTGGCCTTCCCAATTATTTCATCAAGGACTAATATTTAAGTGGTACCCACCAGTATAGCCAGTATAATATACTAAATGATTGTTAAAATATTGAAATACTAGCCGGGCGCGGTGGCGCACGCCTGTAATCCCAGCACTTTGGGAGGCTGAGGCAGGAGGATCGCGAGTTCAAAGCCAGCCTCAGCAATGACAAGGCACTTAGCAACTCAGTGAGACCCTGTCTCTAAATAAAATACAAAAAAGGGCTGGGGATGTAGCCCAGTGGTCGAGTGCCCCTGAGTTCAATCCCTGGTACCAAAAAAAAAAAAAAAAAAAAAATATTGAAATACTTCTAAACACATTGATAAACAGATGCTGCCTCAAACATTCTACTCTGCCCACCTGGCCATCCCAACTGCACTTCATCCGGGGAGCCTCTCAAATCTCCCCCAGGATCCAAGAACTATTCCCATACACAGCAGGGCTTCCAGGATCCTGCTCCAGGGACACAGCCCGCTTGTCTCTAGATTGGCAGAGGCCCATGTCATACCCACTGCTAAATATTGTTGAGGGTCTACTCTGTCAAAATGCCATTAAAATAATCTTGATAAGGTAAAGTTCTTTGCTTGAAGTCTCTTGAAGTGACTATATCCCATTAATTCAAGGATTGCTTATGCTCCTTTAGAGGCATGAATTCAAGGAACACCCTTTTGGGATATACTACTAGTGCTAGCTATTAATAGCATTAATATGATCTTTTTCACTAGGGTCCAGTGGCTATTTTTCATTTTTGTTTCTTCCAAAGACCAGGTCTCTAGGATTTAAGTCAAATAAGGGAGATTAAACATTTTGGAAAGGCTGCTTATAGTCAATGATGATTCAACTGGATGTACTATTTGAAACCCCTGCAAAATCTGGCCTTGTCTCCTTTGACAGGACAGACTGCACAATTAGAAGTGATATTTCCAGGGCTGGGGTTGTGGCTCAGCAGTAGAGTATTTGCCTAGCACATGAGAGGCCCTGGGTTTGATCCTCAGCACCACATAAAAATAAATAAATAAATAAAATAAAGGTATTGTATACAACTGCAACTAACAAATAAACATATAAAAAATTAAACAATTTTTTTTAAAAGTGATATTTCCAGATGCATGGACTAGCTTGTTACCAACCCATGAAGGGGAGAATCAATGAAATCCAGAGAAATTCATCTCATTGCCATTAAAGTCAATAGCAATATTTTAGAAAATAGAAGTTCAAGAGTCTCTAAGAACTTTGCCAATTTGAGTTTCAGAAACTCCATTTGTATTTTCAATCATTTATGAAGATTTTGTGTAATGTTGACAGTGAAGTTTCTCTTGAAGTTACAGAGCTTTTCAAAATTCTTTTACTAGTCTCAGGAAGGGGATATAGGTTGCAATTTCCTAAGCCAGGAACACAAAATCAACTATATACATTTCACTACCCTTTTCTTTACTCTGGCAAAGAAAAGTTCAGCCCAAAATAATCAAGAAGCATGAAAGTTACTTCTGTTTAGAATGCAGCCAGTATAGTGTTTCTCTCAATCTAACAACAAGAAAGTGCTGGATAATGTACAATATAATCATGCATCTTTGTCCTATCCAAAATCTGAGATCAAAAGGTATCTGAGACACCTGAAAGCCAAGGCAAGACGAGCCCTTCTGAGAAGAGACAGGATGTGAGCACTGACTCACATGTGGCAGAACACTGGGGGAAAGGGCACCAGGCACCTTAGAAGCCAGAAGGAAAGAATCCAGCTAATACTTATATCCAATTGCTAATGTTAGCGTGTGGAAGACTGTGAAAGGAAAAACCTCTTAGAAGTACCAAGATGCAAGGTAGTTTGAATGATAAGGGAGATATGGGTAGTGTATCAGTGGGCCATTCATTACTGTGACAAATACCTGAGAGAAATTAACTTAAAAGAAAGAAAGTTTTCTTTTGACTCAAAGCTTTAGAACTTCCAATTCATGACTAGGCTATTGCTTTTAGGCTTCTAATTGCAGCACAGCACATTATGGTAAGGGTGCATGGCATAGCAAACTGTCCACCTCATGGCCAGGATGCAAAAGAAAGCAAGAGGAAGTGGCTAGGGTCCCAATACCTCCTTCAAGGGCATGCCCTCAGTGACCAGAAGACCTTCCACTAGACTCCACCTCTTAAAGGTTCACCACTTCACAATAGTGCCAGGGACCAGAGATGATGCCTTTAATTTATGGGTCTTTGGGGGACACTTATCTAAACCACAGCAAGCACAATCAATGACAAAGCTATTCTCACAAAGGCCTAGTTTCAAAGGACCCGTTAAAGACTGAGTGTTTTATTCAGCTTTTTTGGGCTGTGACCAAAAGACCTGACAACAATCAGAGGATGAAAACTTTATTTGGGGGCTCATGCTTTCAGAGGTCTTAGTTCATAGATGGCCAACCCCATTCCTGGGGGCCTGACATAAAGCAGAACATCATGGTGGAAGCAAGTGGCAGAGGAAAGCACCTGGGAACATGGAACCAGGAAGAGGGAGAGACTCCCCTCACCACAGAGAAAATATGTACCCCAAAGGTATGCCCCCCAATGACCCACCTCCTCCAGCCACACCCTACCTGCCTACAGGTAACATCCAGTTAATCCCTATCAGGGAATTAATGCACCAATTAGGTGAAGGCTCTCTTAACCCAATCATTTAACCTCTAAGCTTTCTTGCATTGTCTCACACATGAGCTTTTGGGGGACACCTCACATCTAAACCATAACACTGAGGCTGGACAGAAAACATGAACTACTTCTGCCCTCCATCTCAGGCTATCAGATACCATATAATAAGCAACAGCAGTTGAGACCTCAAGTGCTGAAGGCTGACTTCAGCAGCAGGGAAAGGGCGAATCCCAATCGGCGCTGGTGGGGCGAGTCAGCGATAAGATGGAAGAAATCAACACACGTCAGGATGCTGAAATCTTCTGCATTTATTTTTCTTTTGCAAGCAATAAAAGCAAAAATTTTTGGCAGTATGCATTTTTTTGTGGTTACAAAAGCAGTTACAAGAGCCAGGGAAATATCAGTCTCTGTGGAGTAAATTTCTAGATTTTACTATTTTTTCTAACATTTCAAGGTCCTGTCTAGACAAGGACTATATACATGTTGTTTTGAAACTCTTTATAATCTTTTCATGCTTATCTGACCCAGCCTGGGTTCGACTTAAACTTATGAATCTCTTGAAACCATTCCTCCGCACACCTGCTAAGCTAGCTGATAGAAGTTAGTTTTTTCTGCCTGGTTTTAAAGCATCATTGTCTCTTTACAATAGTCCCTTTTTGCACCCAAGGGCAGAGAAAAGGAAAACATAGTCAAATGTTAGTTCTGAAGGACGTTTACCCTAGGGGTTTTTTTGGCATCTATTCCAAATTACCCTGAAAGTAAAGAAGCCTTTTTCAGACACAAAAGGGCTCTTAAAGTTTTCTCTTGCTGCAAGTAATTATAACAAAAGAGGTTAAATGGTGAGCATTTATTAAGCTGCTTCTTTACTAAAAGTTAGCTATATAAGTACAAATTTAGGAAATATTATTATGTTTCCAGCTTAGATTCCAATAAAATTATATATTTCCAGGATTAATCTTATTCTAATTAATTGAAATAGTGACATCTGGCAGCCATACATATGAGCAGAACAGTAAAGATATATTTAGACAGGAGACAGCGGGAACATACATAGATAGGGTTAATTTCTTCAATGTCGCATTTCAGTGAACATCTATCCAGTAAGGGGGGTTTGCCATTGCTTCCACCCCCTTATCATACAAGAAGAGGATGCCTTGCTCACTCTGTCGTATGGATGATGCCACACTCAGGGAGGGGCAAGAGCATGGAAAGAGGTCACCTCTGTAGCACAGGCACACAAGGAAGATTAGAAGCTGAGGGTAAACCTGTAACACTGAGAAAAATCCATCAATACCAAGCCCTCTCCTTAAACATGGCTAATACTAAAGGAAGCCAGAGCTTGTAGTGCTGGGAAGGTAACCACACAGTAATAGCAAAACCCAAAACCAACTCAAATCCTGACCACATGGATTCAAGCCCTCATGCAGATAGCCTAGAAGAAAGGTATCTATTTCCTGATATAAATATTATTTTCATAACTGTCTATCATTCTAGCCAGAAGTACACCTTCCAACAAATATATATATATATATATACACATACACACACACACACACACACACACACACATGCAAATGAAAGCAACCCACTGTCTAGAGACAAAGAACTCAGCAGAATGAGACACAAAATGATTCAGATGCTTCCAGCATTGCTTTTTTAGCTTAGAATCATTTTGACTATTATGGGTCTTTTAGTCTTCCAAATGAATTTTGGACTATTTTTCTAGTTCTGTGAAATGTTGTTGGTATTTTGATGGGGATTGCATTGAATCCTTATATTGCTTTTGGTAGTATGGCAATTTTAACAATATTAATTCTGACTATCTATGAATATGGGAGGTATTTTTATCTTCTGAGGTGTTGTTCTTCAATTTTTCTTCAACATTCTATAGTTTTCATTGTAGAAGTCTTTCACCTCCTTGGCTCAATTTATTCCTAGGTACTTTATTTTTTGAGGCTATCATAAATAGTAGCCACCTCAACAACTTAGTGAGGTCCTAAGCAACTTAGCAAGACCCTGTCTCAAAACAAAATAGAAAGAAAAGAAAAGGGCTGGGGATGTGGCTTAGTTGTTAAGCACACCTGGGTTCAATCCCAGGTACCTACACACATACAAAAAGAAAAAATTGTTTCAAATGAGAAGGTCAAAACAGTCAATGAAAGGGATGTTCACTGCCTGTGCCAAACTATCCTTTCCATTTCTTCTTGGGCTATGAAGGGGTGGGGGTGGGGGTTGTTTACCCCTTCCCATTTATGTGTTGCTCACCAAGCTGCCAGCTGGAGTAGCCTAAAACTGAAGCTGGTTGAAATAGCTCTCTGCTTCCCTTCTCACCACCACGAGGTAGGATGGAATGAGAAGTACTGTTGACTGAAGTTTTGCCTGCACAGACCAGACTGATGCATTCCCAGCTGGGGCTACTGCAGAGTTCTATGAGGGGAGATCTGGGGACTGGGGTTTTGGTCTAATCAAGCCTCAGGGGCTTTGTTGGGTGCTGTCTGCTCTGGAAAGATGAAATTGACACATCCCTAGGGCTGAGCAGATGTGTATCTCTGCTGGGACTCTGGATCTCTGGAGCCTCCCAAGAATTCTATTTGTGGGGCAAGAGAACCAGCCCTCCACATGCTCTGCTGCCAATGAATATGGCCTTCCTGGGCTTGGTATTCCCACCTGCCTGTTCAGTTTCCCAACCCCCTTCAGCTGGTCACTAAGCTGCCAGACTCAACTCCATTTTGGAGTTGCCTCCCCTCCATTTTTCTGACTTGAATCCCCCTGTGTACATCTTCTCTGTGCCTGTTTCCCTCACACTCGGCTAGAAACACCTTGCCACACAGTAGGTGCTTGCTGGGACAGTATGGAAATGTTCACTATGATCTCCCAGGTAGCTTCTGCCTCAGAGCAACACTTGCCTGCTGAGAGATACAGAGCACTTTTCAAACACTGATTGACTGTGCAGCCTCTGGATTGGCTAAGTTCAGGTTGCTTTACTGATCTATAGGTTTTTCTGTGCCATATGTTTCTCTCTGGGTGTTATCCCTCCCCTTGTGGTTAACCAGCACGGCTGCCCACTGCCATGCCACAACCAGTGTGGCTCCAATGTACACATTCTTGTTCTTTGTTCAGTGCATCCAAATTTTCTAGTCTCTGAGAAACTCTATTCAACATTGAATTGTAGTGGATTTCCTCTTTCACCCACCTCACCATGAAGCAATACTCCTGCTGCCTGAATCCCAAGGCACAGAGCAACTGGTAATGCAGTCTTCTTCTAATCTGCTATCCTGAATCTCCTCTAAAACAAAAAAATTTTTTTTTTAAACTGACAATACCAAGTATTGATGCGATATCTCTCATGTATTGCTGATGGCAATGCAAGATACCATTTTGGAAAACTCTTGAAGGTTTTTTAACACGCTTACCACATGACCTAGCAATACTACTCATAGGTATTTTTGCAAGAGAAATGTAGTTCACATAAAAGGCTATATGTAAATGTTTATAGTAGTTTTATTTATAGCCACCCTGAACTGAAAAATAACTTGAAGTCCTTCATCTCATGAATGGATAAGCAAATTGTAGTACATCATGGGGGGAAATAAAGGCAGTATTAATACACAGGGATGAACATCAAAGTAATTATGCTGAGGGAAAGAAGCCAGATTCAAAAGTCTACATATTATATGAATCTGTTCATATAATAATATAGAAAGAGCAAAATTTAGAATAGAAAGCAAATCAGTGATTTCCAGGGACTGGGACTAAAGGGAGGGTTGATGATAAAGAGGAATTGGGAAAGCACTTCAGGTGATAAAAAATGTTCTGTATCTTGATTGTGGTAGTGATCACATGACTCTCATGTTTGTCAAAACCCAGGACAATACACCAATTAACTTTACTTTTTCCAAATGCTAACTATACCTCAATAAATTTGAGTTTAAAAAAAAAACTTTTGCAGGGGATAATTTGAAATCTGGAGTTTTTCAAAGGAGATGAGGTTTGGGTTCTGGCCATGTCTTACTTTACAATTTTGCAAGGATTATGCTGGAAACAAATGAGATGTGAACCAGAAACACCCTAAGCAATTTCCACATCAATGTTGATTAAGTATAGTACTCAAATTACACTTACTATGGTGAGTGATTTCATGTATAATTTTCACAAGGTCCCATTTGAGGACCTCTGGTGCTACCAAGAAGCAGGAGTGCTACAGACAAATCCTAATGTGATTGGCATCCAGATTTCTCCAAGTCTATTCCTGATTCTGGAGCCAATTACTGCCACTCTATAATAGCTCCTTTAAGTACCCCACCCCCAAAATTTGGTCTGTTAAACCAGGCATAGTGGTGCATGCCTTTAATCTCAGCAGTTTGGGAGGCTGAGGCAGGAGGATTGCGAGTTCAAAGTCAGCTTCAGAATCTTAGCAAGACCGTGTCCCTAAATTAAATATTAAAAAGGGCCAGGGATGTGGCTCAGTAGTTGAGTGACCCTGGCTTCAATCACTGATACAAAATATATATATACATATATATTGATTATATTGATCTCTTAGGTCTTCATGAATCTGGGATCTTAGCAAGGGCTGCCATCAGGCATAAAGATCAGCCAGAACATTTCTCTCAATTTCCATGCTATCACACTGCGCACAAGCTCCTACCTTTATAATAGCTACCTGCTTGGTAAGCATTAGAATGCTCTAAGTCCCTTAAATTGTTGACCATTTTTAATAGGGGTTTCTACTAAAGTTAAAAGCCAATGTTATATCCAAAGCATTCCACAGTTATAGAATTAAATTAATCTACCGTCAACGTGTATATGAACGCTCTCATCCCTCGCTAATCGACAAGCTCTGATGAGTGCCGTGGGTTCTGCTATAGGCACAGATTTGGCTTCCAGCAAGGGGGTCATTCTGGAGATGAGTGAGATCTGTGATAGTCTGTCTCACCTGACATCTTCTTGCCACGGTGTTTAAGTATGACCTGTCAACAAACAAGATGAAGCCTGGGTTTTCTAACAGAGTTTCGATTTATCAGTTCAGGACACAGATAGATTGTAAATAAAAGTTGAACAACCGTGAGTTTCTCCTTCTTTAGATAATGGAGGAATAGCAGGATTTAAAGTACCATAATGATGAATGAGAGAACGTACTAGGATTTCATAAGAGGTAACGACACTTGCTGAGAATGTTGCATATTCTCAGTGAGCAACAGAGTGTGAATACTCTGAGCATGAGAGACCATTAAGTTTTAAAGAGACCCTAAAACTAAGTCAACAGAAACCTCAGCTGATTTAACTGCTGTAGTGATTGCCCTTAGACAAAGTCATGGTTTGGTCACTGGGTCAAGAGATGGAGTAAGCAGCTGGTTTTCAATAAATCACAACAAGGTGAATCACAAAATCAAGGGCTTGTCAAGATCTCTCAAATTACAAAGGTGACATTATAATAATTAGGCAAATCTGCGCCAGTTAATGTTTAGAATCATGGGGAAGTGGTTTAGTTACCCATGACTTGGGTAAGCCATATGATGGTATGGCAATTTCAGAAAAATTGGGAACTCATTATTTATGATAGCCAGTGAGACTCTGGAATCTTCTTAATTGTCTCTTATTACTAGTTTGGGAAATTTTTAAATAGTTTGTAATCTGTCAAGCATATGGGATTTACCTCCTTCAGATAAACTAGATATTATCTAATAACAAAATTGTAACTTCTGTTTGGAAATATTACAACTTTGTGAACTAAAATAGTAAATTAATAAAAAGATTCATTTTAGAGTTCATCTCTGGAAAATGACAAAAGAACAATAATTCACTTGTTTCGTGAGACTAAAATCAAAAGTCCTATTGAGGGCTTGTGAAAAGTAGGTGAGGATCTAAATAAACCCTGGGGCCTAACAGATATTATTGATGTTCTCAAGAGAAGACAAACAGGTATTGACTATTTTGATTTAAATGGACACTAAAGAAAGTAGAACATAGGTCTACAACTGCAATATAATACAACCTCAGAGGCACTCAACATGAGTAGTATTTGGTTTGCTACTACAGGTGTTGTACAATAAAGAATTTGACTTTAAATGCAATTATATTGCCTAACGATAGACATAACCCACTGTTTCTGTACCTATTGATACCTTTAAGAGTGGTAGTACACTCAATGGGAGGCATTTGCTTAACTAATATTGTTGCCTGTATTCTAGACTGGCACAGTGAACTAATCTATCAACGTCTCCAATGGTGGAAAAGTTTAGATATAGAAAGAAAAAGGAATCACAGCTGAGGACAAAGGAATAAATAAATGGCTTATGCAATGAGAAAAATACAGTACTATATTAATGTTATCAAAGAAGCTCAGAGCAAGAAAAATTTAAAAAAAAATATGTCTCTTAGCTCAATTCTGCCAAATGCCTGAAGATAATCCATATAATGCTGAGACCATCCCTGCTTTTGAAACGTGATAAGACTGACTGAAGTCTGAAAACCTGAGCTGCATCCCCTGGGAGACATTTTGCTCATATGACATGATGATGAATTAATTCCTAGTGATTAAATGGAACTCTAATAATGTGCCAGTACCTTTGACTG
Source organism: Tamias sibiricus (assembly GCA_025594165.1). Taxonomy (NCBI): domain Eukaryota; kingdom Metazoa; phylum Chordata; class Mammalia; order Rodentia; family Sciuridae; genus Tamias; species Tamias sibiricus. The sequence goes on from CM046659.1 coordinate 55,447,955, forward strand.
TTATTTTTCAGGTTATATCTACTCTACTGAGCACTAACACAGTTGCTGAGGAGAGAATACTGATTATAATACTTATATTGGTAATCAAGCATATTGGAAAATTGAGTTAAAATCCTCCTATGCCTATACTTCCCTGGATGCTCCCAATATTAGACATATAAAAGCAATCATGGCCAAAGAGCAATGAATAGCCTGTCATATGATAAAGAATTTCACTGATTTTTATCTCTGGTTTCTGGAAGGAAAAATAGATACCTGGGATTTCCTGAGTAATACAAGTTTTTATTTTGTTTTATTTGTTATTCATGAGTCCCTTGGATCACAACTTGGTTTATGCTAAGATGTAAGATGACTCAGGATGGAATCTGGTCCCTGGAAAGACAAACCCTGTAATCAATGGTTAGGGATTTGAGTAGTCCTGATCTCTGGGAAGGACAGCTTGGCTGGAGAATGAGTTTAATCACTTGGCCAGTGATTTAATCAGTTATGCCTACTTAATAAAACCCCAATAAAAACTCTAGATGCCAAAGCTCAGGGGCTTCTGGTTGGTGTTTGGGAAGAGTGACACACGTGATTTCACAAGAAGACATGGAAGCTCTGTGTTTGGGACTCCCTCAGACCTCACCTTCATTTGGCTGGTCCTGACTTTATCCTTTATAATACAACAGTAATCAAAAGCATAACACTTTCCTGAATTCTGTGCGTATGCTAAAAAATTATCAAACATGAAGAGGGTTAGAGGAACCCCCGGGATTTATAGCCATTTGGGCAGAAACATAGGTGACCTGGTGGCAGCTGGAGTAGACTATGAACTTGGCCTGTGGAATCTGATGCTGAATGGTTAGCATCTGGATTAAATTGTATTGAAGTACACCAGTTAGTCACAATGATATGGTAATGGGAAATAGCTATCTTCTTTATACCCCTGAGGTCCAGAGTGAATTGATATCTCTATCCCTTGGGAGTTCTGACTGAGAAGACAGGAGCGTTACAAGTACTAGCACAATATATAATGAGGTTTTGTTAAGCTCTAAACTTTTTGCTTTAGTTGTTCTTTAGCTCCTAACTTTAGGGGGGATTATATGAGTTTAGTTAGAGATGTAGATGTGTCAATCTGAACCTTGATGGGTTCAAGCCCAATAATCCTGCCAGAATCAATATAATTTATTTGTAGGCAATATTTAATATTTTCAATTTTGGGGGCTGGTCAGGAGGAAAAGGGCACTAGTCAGGAGATATAGGGCCAGCAGGAAATAGAGGAGTAAGATTAGAAGGATAAAGGCCATTAGGCTATAGAGCTCTTCAGGGAGATTCTTTTTAAGTTTTCTAGTTTTATTTTATGCTTTAGCCAAGCAATTCTTTTAGCCAACAATTTTGGAATGTGAATATCTTATGGTGCTTCTTCTTAACAACCAAAAAAAAAAAATGGTAGAGCAATTGGTGTTTTCAGATTTGTCATATTTCATTCTAAGGCACCTATAAAATAAATAACTTAGATACAGTGGTGCACACCTGTAATCCCAGCAGTTTGGGAGGCTGTGGCAGGAGGATCATGAGTTCAAGATCAGCCTCAGCAACTTAGCAAGGCCCTAAGCAACTAACTACAGCCCTGTCTCTCAATAAAATATATAAAAGGGCTATAGAGGCTGGGTTTGTGGCTCAGTGGTAGAGCACTTGCCTAGCATGTGTGAAGCACTGGGTTCAATTCTCAGCAGCGCATATAAATAAATGAATAAAATAAAGGTCCATCAACAACTAAAGACATATTTTTAAAAGGTGGGGGAGGGGCTATAGATGTGGCTCACTGGTTAAGGGTCCCTGAGTTCAATCCCCAGTACCTAAATAGATAAATAAATAAATAAATAAAATCTTCAAGATTTTTTTTTTTGCCTAGTGAGACTCATTTTTTCATTTTTTGTTCTAATCAGTTATACATGACAGCAGAATGCTCTTTCATTCATTGTACACAAATGGAGCACAATTTTTCACTTCTCTGGTTGTACACAAAGTAGGGTCACACCATTCATGCAATCATACATGTACCTAGAGTAATGATGCCCATCTCATTCCACCATCTTTCCTATCCCCATGCCCCCTCCTTTCCCTCCCTCCCCTTTGCTCAATCCAAAGTTTCTCCACTCATTCCATGCCTCCCCCATTATAGATTAGTATCAACCTATCAGAGAAAACATTTGGCCTTTGATTTTTTGGGGGATTGGCTTACTTCACTTAGCATGATATTCTCCAACTCTGTCCATTTACCTGCAAATGCCATAATTTTATTCTCTTTTATTGCTGAGTAATATTCCATTGTGTATATATACCATAGTTTCTTTATCCATTCATCTGTTGAAGGGCATCTAGGTTGGTTCCACAGTTTGGCTATTGAGAATTATGCTTCTATAAACATTAATGTGGCTGCGTCACTGTAGTATGCTGTTTTTGAGTCCTTTGGGTATAGGCCAAAGTGTGGGATCAAATGGTGAAATTTTAAAATGGTCAAATTTTTAAATTTTTAAAACTTTAAAAAATAAAGTGAAAAACTTTGTCCATATAAAAAGGTCCTCATAGTAACCACAGTAATTCTAAAATTATGCATTTATAAAAATAAGCATATAAGAATGGGTTATAGTCTTGCACAAAGAGGATATAAACATAAGCTCAGACCAGGTGGGCAAACCTTGGTCCTTGGGCCATATCCAGCACACTGGCCATTTATGTAAATAAAGTGTTATCAAAACAGAGCCTTATCTATTTATCTTCTATGGCTGTGTTCTCAGGATAGTGGCAGAGAGACCATGTGGTCTCAAAATCTGTAACATTTTGAAAAGTACTACAGAAAATGTAAGCAGGTTCTCAATTTAGATTGAAACAAACCCATGCGAGTGTAGAAATGGTTACCCATTGTAATGGTTAATTTGAATTGTCAACTTGATTGGATTAAGAGATGCCAAGGATTAGGAGGCTTATGGGTGTGTCAGTGAGAGTGTGTCTAGGAATGATTGGCATGTGGGATAGCCAACTGAAAATGGAGACCCTCCCTAAGCACAGGTAGCACTGTCCAATAGGATGATGGCTTGGATGGAATAAAAGTTGGAAGAACAAGGAAACAGCATCAAATGCAAGCAAGCTCTATTCTTCTTGAGCGGGTTTTTGATTGCTGCGATCATCTGAGATATTGGACTCTCACTTCTTCACTCTTCCAAAGTGGACTCTGACAGTGATTCTCCAGAAGCCTTTGGTCTCAGACTAGGGCAGCACCGTTGATCCCTCTTGTTCCGGACTTCAGCCTCTTAGACTGTGTCGCTGTTAGTTCTTCCAGCTCTCCAGCCTGCAGACAACTATGGTGGACTACCTAGCTTCTGGTCATGTTGATTCTGTTCCTCTAGAGAATCCTAATACACCCGTTGTTCTAGTTAGATCATCTGGCTCTGGTCATACCAGTGTAATCCTTGGAACTATCCATTCAATGGTCTTAACCTTCTGGATAATAGTATGAAACTCAGTAAAATGATTTGATAGACCATCCAAACTTCCTACCATGCACAGGAGTCTGGTATAGTTGAGCCTTGGAGTAACCTTTGCTATTTTCTGAATGTCCCCTCAACATCATGAGTTGAAATTTAATCCCCATTGTTGTGGTATTAAGAGGTGAAGTCTTTGGAGAAGTCATTTAAATGATAAGGTCTTTGCCCTCATGAAAGGATTATTTCTTAATAAAAGAGCTGGAGTGAGCTTAGCTTTGGCTCTTTGTTGTTGTTCTTCCTTGCCATGTGAGGACACAGCATTGGGCTCCTCTGGAACTGTCCCAACAAGACACCATCTTAGAAAAAGAGATAAGGCCCTCAGCACATATCATATCTGCTAGCACCTTGATCTGGAACTTCTAAGCTTCCAGAACTGTGTAATAGATTTCTAATATTTATAAATTACCAATTCTCAGGTATTTTGTTATAGTAGCACAGACTAATATAACCTCCATAAAAATCAGCTCACAGACTTCTATTTTCCTCATTTCTTCCTGGTCACTTAATGTAGCTGTCCCAAAAAAAGAGGTCATTATCTCTGAGCTGGATGAAATGGACAAGGGTTTATATAAACCTTTTGAAAATCTAGGATTCAGATCTCTTTAGGTGCGTTAGCTTTTTGTCTCTGTGACCAAAATACCTGACACAAACAACTTTAGAGGAGGAAAGATTTATTTTGGCTCATGGTTTCAGAGGATTCAGTTTATAGCCAGTTGGCTTCAAGAGAGAGACATCATGGCAGAGGAAAGCTGCTGAGCTCCTAGTAGCCAAGAGGCAGAGAGAGAGAGAAGGGACTGAGGAAAAGACAAACCCTTCCAGGGCACACCTCCAGTGACCTATTCCCTCCAACAAGGGCTCATTTCCCAGTAGTCCATTTGGCTACCAGTGGGTTAATCCATTTGATGAAGTCAGAGTCCTCATTATCCAATCATTGCCCAGAAGTCCCATCTCTGAAACTTCCTGCATGGGAGACCATGCTTTCAACACATAACCTACTGAGGTCATTCTAGATCCAAACCATAACACTGAGCATACTTATTTCTTGCCATAATGACTACCCCAGGCTAACCTGGTTTCTCCATTCTTTAAGTGGCAGCCCAGCCAAAAGAAGGTGTAGCGCATCCAAACTTATTCTGGTTCAACAACCTGGATTGTTGAAACAACATAGTCATATGCTATAAGAATAATAACCACATTGTTGAATACACTTCTTAACAAGTCCCCCTACTGTGGTCTACATGGCCCAAAGTAAGGGATATAATCCATAACTGTGATTTTTATAAAAATGCCTTTGTCCATCTTGCAACTGAACCTTCCAGACAAAATGTCTGGATGTGGTACTGGATGACTGGGAATAAAAAGTAATGTTAGATCTATAGAAATGGGTGGTTGAATGAGATGGATATCATTATCCCAAATGCATGATTGAAGATATGAATGGTACTTATATACTTTGTATACAAACAGTTGTATGTAAAAATATGCTATATATGTGCATTATGAATTGTAATACATACTACTATTGTAAATAAAAAAAGAAAAAAAAAACACACACATACACACAAAGAAATGGGTCACATTGATTTTGTGGTGGAGGGAGAATACCTTGGCCCTTAGGTGGAACAACCTTCATCTCCAAAGGCATAGATAGGGTGGGGAACATCTATGATCTTCATCTTTCAGAATCAGTCTTGGAGATTTTCTCACAAAGAAAAATGCCTGGTTATAGGCAGGAAAAGCACTTGTTTAGAAAACAGTTACAAACCCCTGAAATTTAACTGACTGCTGCTTCTGTCATCCCCCACCAGATGGCTCTGGTCATGATTTAGTGACCATTACCCTTACCTTTATCCAGGAGAAGTCTGTCAGAAAAAGCAAGAAGTGAAAAACACCTCCCATACAAAACACCAGTCCTATTTCTGATGCCTTCTCTACTTCCATTCTTCCATTTGTGGGGTGGTCAAACACTGCCTGGCTGATGGCATTCACAAACAGGACATTTTGGGCTGGCTGGCCTCATTCAGTTCTAAAAATGGAATTATACCCAATTATTAGAAATGAACTGGGAGCCCTAAAGCCCCACAGGTGACAGGAGTCCAAATGGAGGTACTGGCAAGCTGTACCCCCTTCCGGATGTAATCCCCACTTGGGAGAACCTAATAATTATAAAGCTAACAATTGTTCCAGAACACCATGTGAGTAAGGATGGTACTTACTGTGTGGAAACAAGTCATACTTGCCTCCCTCCCCAAATCATGGTGACTTGCACCTTAGAAGTTGCCAAAAGAGACTTTCAAGTTCACAAGGGAACACCACTAGGAGATCATGTACTCTTCTGTTGACTGTGAAAATTCTTTCCAAAATGTGATATCCTTGGTTACTGGGAGGAGTTTCCCAGAGGGATATTTGTATTATTTTTGTGCATTCTTGGAGGCATTGTCCTATAATGGAAGTCACTGAATTAGAAAAGGTAGCAAGTAGCCAACAAAGACTGTATTGGCATCCTGGCCCTGACCTGGGTGAAATAAGCAAAGAATATTTATTTTTCTCTTCTCTTCTGGAAACCTGTTAGATCACCATGACATCCTATCAAGGATGTCATGAGAATATGAATGGGTAGGGGAAGAGTAGAACAAGCAAGAAAGCAGGAACATAAAATAAAACTCTGGACCACTTTTGGACCTTCAGACATAGTTTGAAGAAATGGTTATGTAAACTTAGGTAACACAGTAAGTTAACCATCAGTGAAAACAGACCAAAAGAAATAAAGTTACACCTTTGCACACCTGAATACTTCTTACTGGACCTGGGTCCAACTACTCACCACTTAAAAGCCATCTCATCAGGAGATGAGAATGGGTGAGAAGAACTCAGAAGCAAAAGGGGCTTTTATGGAGAGGGAAAGGAAAAGCAGGAGACAATGAATGAGAAGACTGCATACTGAGCAGGGTCTTTGTTATCCTGGGCATATAACTCTTTTTTATTTATTTTTTCTTTTTCTTTTTCTCTGGCTGAAACATCAGTATCTCAACCTCCTAGAATAGTTCTTGTAGTTCCTTAGATAGACATATTACTTTTATGCAAACTAAACCTCAGCAATTTACATGCTTTGTGTTAGTTAAAGCAAAGCTCTAAAATATAAGGAATGGTGTTATATTTCTGATGTTCCCCTATAGATCCCATATGTTCTGACTTCTGTAAATCCAAGGTAATATTATGGAGCAGGTAATATCTTAATCACTGCCTCTCTTTAGAATTTAAAATCCTGGAGAAAAGGTGGGGAAACAACTTACAAAAAGCAAAGGGAGGGAAGTAACCTTGCAAAGGACACCCCACATGACCACTGTTATATTTTGCAGACATTCACACCCCCATATCTGTTTACCCAGGACCAGATCCATTACTTTATTCTCTGATTCAAAATAGCATTTTGTCTGGAAATAATCAGACCATAAAAATGAGTTCAAGCGAAATGGCTATTTTGAGCAAAAATGTTAGGTAATAATCTTGGTGAATTAGAAACAAATATTTTGTAGTAAGGCAAACTGCTTTCTGCAAGTTTGGTTTCATCCAAACAACTTACTGATTTGTTCCCTAATTTGTGACTTGTTTCCTCCCATGAAGGGAGCTAGGGGGAAATAGTTCAGGCGTTAACCCTTCAGCTGTCAGATGGTGATGAGGTATGGAGTTCCCAGGAGTTTAACCAGGGCAGCTGGGGCTGTAGCCAGAATTTCAAGGGAAGAGCTATTTGCCAACTAATACAAAGTATTTCACTGTTTTAGTCAGTGGTTCAAGCAATTAAGTACTTGAAGCTGAATTTGAATCCTGAATTAAACCTGCATATGAAGATTAGAGGAATATCTAAGGAATTTATCTGCAGTTGACTTCTTATATGGGAATAACTACTAAATGAAAAGGTTCTCCCAGTCTATAATCTTTTACAAACTTTGAGAAACTCCAGTGATTCTTGAAAGTCAATAGACAACTGACAGAATAATAGGTCAAATTGATATGATGAAATAGGTATAACCCCATTATGTTGCAGTTTATTAACAAGAAAACCATTTTATTACATAGAATAACTTGAAGAATACAGACAGTCGTTGTCATGAAGACCTGAATTGAAGGAAGAGCTGGCTCTCAGCCTGGCATTCATGAAGGGCAGTGGAAACACTGGCGTTTCCTCCAATCAAGCCCCAGAGCCTAAGGGATGCCTTTGATGTTTATAACATTTAAAGTTTGAACACATGTATATAATATGTGATACAGTAAACATAATAATTATATACACATGATCCTGCATTGGGGGGGGGGAATATATAGCTTCAAAAAACACTATTGAGACAATTGATGAAATTTGTATATTATATCAAGATTAAATTTCCTGATTTTGACCATTGTACTTTGGTTATTAGACAAACTGAAGTTATAGGAATGAACTGTTACAAACTCTCAAATGCGTCAGGAAGAAATTTCATATATAGGTGTAGGGGTGTGTGTATGTAGAAGAGTAAAAAGCAATCTAGCAAATATAACAAAATGTAAATAATTGAAGAATCTGGGTAAAGTACACATGATGTTCATTGTACTATTCTTTCAGTATTTCTACAAATTTGAAATTATAATAAAATTTAAAGTTATAGAAATAATATATATGTATATAACATTTTACTGTGAAGCATGCTTTGATTTTTCCTTGTTTTAAAGGACAAAAGAGAACTCAGGCTTTCAAGAATCCTGCACTTAGGACCCTGAGGCCAGAGCACGGGGTTTAAATTCCAACTCTTACTTGTTGACTTTGAGCACACATCTTAGCTTCTCTGTGCCTCAGTTTCTGCCATTTTAAAAATTAAGGGAATAATAATAAGATCTACTTAAGGCTTGGTGTGAAGATTAGCTCAATTAACACACATAAAGATAAATCCAATTGTCTATTGGTCAGCTCCACCTGGACATCTGATAGTAACAAATTACGACATCAAAAAGTAAACCCCTGATACTACCAACTCCACAAACCTGCTTCTGTTGTAGTCTTCCCCATCTCAGTTGATGGCACCTCCACTGTTCAGGTTGCCCACACCAAAAACTTTAGAAGCATACTTTGCATCTCTCTAACCCCACTAGAAATCATGTTGGACTCAATTTTCAAAATATATCCAGAATCCAGCTGCTTTTCATGACCTCTATTACTACCTCCCTGTCCAAGTCCCCATCATCCCTACCCAGGATTGCAGCAGTAGCCTCCCTGTTTTCCCTTTGCACCACCTGCTAGTCTGTCTCAACCCAGAAAAAAAAATGAACCTTTTAAACTTTTTAGATAGTGTCATTTCTCTGTTTTAAAGTTTTTCCCTGGGCCAGTAGAGCATTTGCCTAGCACCTGCAAGCCCTTGGGTTTGATTAAAAAAAAAAGTTGTTCCCCACCTTCACTCAACAAAAGCCAAAGTCTTGGCTAGTTTTTGAACACATGTGGCATACTCCTGGCCCAGAGCTTTGCCCTAGCTGTTCTCTCTACTTAAATATTTATGCTCAAATATGTCAACTAACATTCAGGCCTCTCTGCCTTACTCAAATATCAGCTTCTGGATGAGGCCCAATCTAATCATCCTGTTGAAAACATCAAGTCCTCCCCCACTCCATGAACTCCTGTTAATCTTTAGACTATTTTTTCATAGCATTTTCCACCTTCTAAAATGAATTTACTGAGCCAGGAACAGTGGCACACTCCTATAATCCCAGCTTCTTGGGAGGCTTAGGCAGGAGTATTGCAAATTGGAGGACAGCCTGGGCAACTTAGTGAGACTGTCACTTCAAAATAAAATTTTAAAAAGTGATGAGGATGTAGCTCAGTGGAAAAGTGTTTGCCTGGCATGTGTGAGGCCCTGGCATTAATACCCATAGTGCAAAAATAAATTAGTTAACTTGCTAAATTAAATGCCACTTACTTATTTGTTGTTGTTATTTGTTATTATTTATTGTAAATCAGTTCACTCCCCAAGAATAGGAAACTTTTCTTTTTATTTCTTTCATTTTTTTTCTTTAGCCTTCTTTTTTCATTGATGTATCTAAAATACCTAGAAGAATATCTGGTACATCCCAGATGCTTGAAAAAAATCTTCTGAAGAAATAAAGGACTTAGAAAAGTACATGGCAAATAATCAGCACTATGTAAATGCTCATACTCAAGGAGCAGTCTTTAGAGGAAAGAAAGAAGTAAGAACTTTTCAACCTAATAATTAAATTAAAAACAACAACAACAACAACTTGTTCACTTACTTTTTTTTCCTTTTTTTTTTTTTTTTTTTTTGGTGCCAGGGATTGAACTCAGGAGCACTCGGCCCCTGAGCCACATCCCTAGCCCTATTTTATATTTTATGTAGAGAGGCTGGCTTTGAACTCACGGTCCTCCTGCCTCATCCTCCCCACACAGTCGTGTGCCACCGCACCCAGCTTTTAACTCACTTTGATTTAGAAAAAGTCAGTGTGAATTGGTAAAAAGTTACATTACATGATAAATTAAAAGAGTTTTCTTATTTATTGTCACACATAATAACTCTTTTTTTTTTTTAAATATTTACTTATTTGCCTTAGTTGTACACAATGCCTTTATCTTTATGTGCTGCTGAGGATCGAACCCAGGCCGCACACGTGCTAGGCGAGCGCTCTACCGCTGAGCCACAATCCCAGCCCCATAACAACTCTTTTAGCAGAATGGCAGGGAGCAGTTCCGCTGCATCTGCCTAACAATGTAATTTAACTAGTAGTGTTGTGGCATATAAACAAAAATGTAGTTAAAGTGCTTAATAATACTCATTTTAGATACATGGGGAAAGTTGATATCTAAAAACATCATGTCTTTAACAACATTAATTGTTTCAGTTTGCTAGAGTTATGCTATAATTTGGATTTTGATGTCCCCCAGAAAGCTCCTATGTTAATGCAGGAATCTTTAGAAGTGAAATTATTAGAGTATAAGAGCTGTAACCTCATCAGTATATTAACCTCATTTGACAGATTAATAATTTGTATGGACTGTTGGATAGTAACTGTAGGCAGCTGGATGTGGCTGGAGGAAGTGGGTCACTGCGGGTGTGCCCTTGAGGATGATATCTTGTCCCTGATTCCTTGCTTGCTCTCTCTATTTCCTGGCTGCTATGAGCTGAGTAGCTTTCCTCTACCACCACCATTTTGCCATAATGTTCTGCCTCATCTTAGACCCAGAGCAATGGAGTCAGCTGACCATGGACTGAGCCTCTGAACCCATGAGCCCCAAATAAACTTTTTCTCCTCTAAGTTGTTCTCATCAGGTATTTTGGTCACAGGAAAGAAAAGCTGACTAACACAGACTGCCACCATAAAATACCACAGGCTGGGTATATTAAACAACAGAAATTTGGTTTTTGTTTGTGTGATTTAATAATTCAGAGGCTATAAGTCCAAGATCAAGGTTTTAGCAGGTTGTTTCTTCCAAAGCCTCTCTCCTTGGCTTATAGATGGTCATTCCTGTTTTTATCTATATCTGAATTTCCTCTTTTTATGAGGACACTATTCATTGGGTGGGATTAGGACCCACCCTGAAAACCCACTTTTAACTTAATTACATCTTTTAAACCCTATCTCCCAATATGGTCACATTTTGAGGTACTGGGAATTAGGGTTTCAACATAAGAATTTTGAAGGAACACTACTCAGTTCATAACACTAGCAAAGTTAAAACAAATATTTGTATTGAAAGACATAAAATCAAGCTACAGCTTTACTTAGCTGAGCCCAGTAAGCCTAAGGCTATAAGGTATAACAGGTATCTTTTGAAATCTGTTCAAAGTTTTTAACTTTAAAATGTAGGAGAAGAAAAAATTTTTTTCCTTCTATTCTCCTAGATTCAATGACTGGATCAAGTCAATAAAAGACAGATTGACAAGAAAAACACAAAGTTATAAATATGTACCTACACACATAAATTTCATTAAAGGAATAGGAATTTAAAGAGGCCACTGATGATCAACATTTATGTGCCATCTTAGGTTAAAGGGGTTGGGAGCTTCTGGGTGAGAGATGTAAGTTTTGGCAAGGGCAGGGTAGGAAACATGTATTAAGTATGGGGTTGTTTTGTCAAGCAGATAAGAGTCTCTCAAATGATAAGAATTGTTGCAAAAACTGGTAAGCTGACATCCTCTTCAATCTATATAAATCTATACAAATATAACTTTCCTTTATAAAGAGAGATTTCCTTACTTGAGGGAGAAATTTACACTCTATTTTTAGGCAGTTGCAGGAGGTCAAACTTTTCCTACATCTGAAGGTTCACCTTTAGTTCAAAATAATCTATGTGTCAAAGAGGCATATTTTGTCATATGATATTCTGTACCTTCTGGAAGTGTCACCAGAGGAGTTCCCAGATAGGGGCACCTCAACTTAGGACAAGTGAAGTCTTTGGTGTACCTGATGGAAAAGAATTTTAGGGGCTGGGGTTGTGGCTCAGCGGTAAAGTGCTCACCTAGTACGTGCGCGACCCGGGTTCGATTCTCAGCACCACATAAAAATAAACGCATTGTGTACAACTAAAGCAAATAAATAAATATTTAAATTTAAAAAAAGGAATTTTAGCATGCACCTGTCAGAGACAGATTTACTTAGGAAAGTATATATACATTCAAGGGAGATTATAGGCTCTGGGCTGGACTAGAAGCAGAGTCAGGGTGGAGCTATGCAATTTCTCATTAGTCTTTTCTAGCACTTGCACATTTCTCTCCTATTATGTCACTTTTTGCAGGCCAGTACTCAGATAAGAAAGTGGGCCAAGGGAGCTGGGTTGTCTTGAGTGGCTTGTTTTGCATTCCAATGGTTCATGGGCATTTCTGCATTCCAGTGGTTTGTGGGTGCTTCTCTCTTGAGACTCAGTATGTCTTTCTTTCTCTGAATCCCCAAATTCTTATCTCAGAAATACATACGTAGATGAAACAAATCTGAAATTTCTTCACTATTGTCTTTCTCTGAAACTTTGAAGGACTATTATTCAAAGAAGATAACACTTTTTGTAAATGCTACCAATTTTCTTCTCTATTAAGAACTTTTTAAATGAATGATTTTCAAATATCAACACCTTTTATGAATTTATAAAAAACCAGGAATTTTTAATCTTTTTTTTAATTCAAGGAGTGCATTGACTTAAAAAGTCAATATCGCCTCAGCACCACAAAGAAGTCAATATCAGTAATATATATATACATATATATAATACTATATATAGTAAATATAGATAAACAGTAAATATAATATTATATAAATATAATATATATTTACTATATTTATATATTTTATATATATTATATATTTATATTTACTATATTTACTATATATAATATATTATATACAGTAAATATTATATATACACACACACACACACACACACACACACACACACACACATATATATATATATGTCTCTTTGGTCCTGTAAGCATTAACAATCTGTTGCAGAGAACTACAGACCTACCTGCAGAGCCAAAGTGATCAAGAACCCACAGCCACTGGTTCTTGTGATTCTGCAGAAAGAATTTCTAGTACAGAATATTGTAAGGAGTTTAGAAAAGTGAGAAATGAAGATAATGTACAGTATAAGCACTGTACAGACTGCCTCTGGGAGATGCTATGACTTACCGAGTCTGGGGTTTTTAAGGAGTTTGAGTCCTTTTGTTCCTGTCCTGTTTTCTCATATCCCCTTAAGTGGGTTATTACTCCTTTGTTCAACCTTCAGCAAGTTTTCTTTGTGTGGGGTCATGGTGACCTAGCCACCAGAGATGGATGTGACATGGTTTCAGTGATGACCTGGTCACAAGTGGTGGGTGTGACATAATCTTGAAACAATAGTTCTCTTAAGGGCTTATGATTGACTATGGCTAGTGGAGGTATGATTCATTGTTTTCCACTTTTACAGATGTGTTTTGATAAGGTTCCCTGTGGTTCCTTGTCCTGCAACCTACAAACCCTGATGTATCCATCTGATGTCCTCCTTGTCCGCTCTTCATTGTACTTCACCACCCACTTGTTCATGGCTGACTAGCTACCTAACGAATCTATAATCTCTAGAGCAGTTGATATACCTCCCTATAATGCAAGGAACTGATATAATAACTATATAATATGGTGAATCTCTGTTTGATTTCCTGTCCAGCTCCCTTTCTAAGAATTGTGCTTGTCCCACCTCTCGTGGATACTTAAGAAGCAATTGCCAATGTTACCCCATCATCTGAAAAGTGAACACCTGAGCAAGATGAACCTGTGAGAATTGGCATCAGGACCAAAAGCCTATTCAACCCTCAGAAGATAAAAATCCCCAGAACAGAAGAAAATGTACATCTGATAAGGGACATATATGCAAAATATAAGAAGAAGTATTATACTCACAGTAAATTATAATTTTAAATAGGAAAGGGACTTGATTAGATATTTCTCCCATGAATAAATACAAATTACCAATAAGTACATGAAAAGATACTCAACATTGTAGGTCATGAGAGAAAATGCAAATCAAAACCACAGGGAGATGCCTTTTCATACACACCAGGATGGCCATAAATAGACAACAAATAATGAGTGTGGAAAGCATAAGAGAGAAATGGAAACTCTCTTGCATTGCTGGTGGGATTGAAAAATGGTGCAGCCACTTTGGAAAACAGTTTGGAAATTCTTCAAAAAGTGAAACAGAGTTTTAACATGAAAAAAATTAATTCTGCATTTAGCTATATATCCAAGAGAAATGAAAATATGTCTACACAAAACCTTGTACAGAAATGATTATAACAGTATTATTATACTGGCAACAAGTGCAAACAACCCAGATGTCCATCAGTCTATGAATGTAAGGTAGGATAGAGAAATTAAAAAGGTAGAAAGCAAACATAAAGGAAAGCCATGGAAATAAAATTTTAAGATTTTTGTGTACTTTTCTGGGTCTCAGGCCTGTCACTCCCTAAGCCAGTCTCTATTCCAGGCCTGTCACTCTCAAAGACCTAGTAAATCTATAAATCTTAAAGTTTAACTATGGTAATGACCTTGTACATTGTTGATTAATCCACCAATAAATAGATTCAATAGATAGATTAAACAGAGAAATGTGATATTTTGAGAAACCTGTGATTTAGTGAGACTTTCTGAGTGAGACTTTCTGACCAGATAAAGAAGACTACATTTGCCTAAGGATTGTGAGAATGACTGTCTTGAGATCACCACACTGATGTCATTCCTACATAACTTTCCATACCCACCCCTCACCAAGTTTCCTTTAAAAGAATAGTTGGGAACCCCCAAACCACGTCTCTTTCCTGAGATTGTCTGTCTCCCTTGAATGTATATCTGTTTTCCTAAATAAATCTTCGTCTGTGCCTCTGCTTGTGCTGAAATTCTTTTCCATCACATAAACCAAGAATCCCATTGGTCTTGAGTCCAGTTCCCCTCTCTCTCCAGGAACTTCTCCTCAGGCCCTTCCTCCAGAGACATATCTTCTCCTGTGACAAATAAATAAACAAAATGCACTATACCTATATAATATGGTGTTATTTGGCAAAAAAATAAATAAATAAAAAGGAATGAAGTACTGATGCTGTAGTTCCTGCTTACTGGGGGGAAGCAGAGGAGGTAGGGATGCATTCTAAGAACCCCAGTGGATGTCTGAAACCAAACCCTACAGATACCATGTTTTGTCCTATACATACCCACTTATGATAAAGTTTAATTCACAAATTAAGTTTAGTAGGATATCAACAATAATAGCTAATAATAAAATAATTGTAACAAAATAATGTGATAAAAGTTATGCAAATGTAGTCTCTTCCCCCCCTTCTCTCTCTCTCAGCTGTCATGGGGTAGGTAGCATATACACAAGGTAGATGCAAAAGACCAAGACATGGTTCATACCTCAGTGAAATGAAACAGAAGAACATGAGCATGGCGATTTAAAACACATGAGGTATTTATTTCTGGTATTTACTTCCATTAATATTTTCAGAACACATTCGACCTTAGGTCTCTGAAACCACAGAAAGTGAAATTATAGTACTACATAGATGAAACTTGAAAACATGCTAAGTGAAAGAAAAAAATACAACAGGCCTTATTGTATTATTCTGTTTATATGAAATGTCCAGAACAGGCAAATTCATAGAGGCAGAATATAAAGCAGTAGTTGCAAGGAGTTGGTGTAGGAAGGAAGTAGGAAGTGACTACTAAGGGCTATAGTTTCTTTGGGGGATAAGAATGTTCTGGACTTTATGGCAATTGAGGTATAATTTCATGAATATACAGTTGATACTTGTTATTTGTGGCTGTTATAATATATAAAATAGCCACAAATATTGAATTAGTGGATACTAAACCATTACTCCTAAGGGAAATCCAGCATTATATTACCAAAACTTCTGGTCAGATTTTTATTAACCAATCAATACATAACTCTGTTTTTTGTATATTTCTCTTTAAATACACTTTATTTAATGTGTGTGTTTACTTTTTTTTTTATCCTAGGGCTACATGCATGCTAAACAAGCACTCTAACACATGTCTACATCCCCAGCCCCCTAATATACACTTCTCATAATTAATTACATGCAGGTTTTTAGTACCAAATCACTGTCCAAGAAAGGGTTAATATTTTCCTGACCTTGAGTAATATAATGGAATCTCTGGCTTTCAGATTCATGACAATGGTGCCTACTACACCTTTTTAAATTGGTTTTCATCTCATGAATTCACAAATTTAGCCCCCCTTTTATCTTTTTCTTTTTTTTTCCTGTGATGTTGTAAAATCAAAGTACTACTTTGTTAAATGAGTTATTTTACACAATATGAACATCACTATAAATAAAATTTTAAAAAGAAAATTTTTAACAAGGATGGACTGATTATCAAATTTCCAAATCAGAGTCAACTGTGCATTTACATAGAATTGTCTTTGCATGAAGCCCAAAAGGGAACAGCATAAAAATGAGTGTTTCTGTAGCTCCCTTATTTTTGCTGATCAACAGTTTGTTAGAAAAGCAGTTACAGGTTTGTGACCTAAGGTCTGAGACAGTAGGAGAGCCAAAGGTGTCATGAATTCACCTGTAAATAACTTCATGCTTGAACAGCCAATTCTGCAGGAAGTGGAGTCTTAGGATGCTTGCTCTCAAAGTGCTACTTGAAGGTCTTGAAAATCTTAGGGTCTGGCATTTGTGCCCTACAGATAGTGCAGGTGTATATTAAGGCAGCTTTGGCAGCAGCCCTTTTGGTCAAGTCCTTGTTTTTTCTTTTGTCCACTTTTTTGTTGTTGTTTTTTTCTGGTTTTGTTTGTTTTGCTGAGAATGAATCTTCTGCTGTCCACAAGCCATATCCAAGCAGGGAAGGTCTTGGTGGAGAGGGCTGGGGGAGTTTCAGAGGGAAGGAAGGGGGAACGCTCCCAGCACACCTTCTGCCTCCTACACCCACCAAGGAGGTGAAAGAGAGCTGGAGACACAACTGCCCATGCCTTGCACATCTGCCTCTCTTCTATCTTTTTCATGGCTTCTAGACACACCATAGATTTCCCTTAGCACTTTCCAGGGCAACCTAATTTACAAATTGGCAATTTTCCTCTTCCTGTTTGTAGATGTACCATATTGTTGATTTATTAATAACAAACTCACAACAAATAGTTCAACAGCACATGCCTGGATGAAATTTATTTAACATGTGCATTTTTATCTGTAAGGCTCATCACAGACTTTTTGCACTTGGGAACACAAGCTGGGACTTCAGCACTACACTTACAGGTCAGTTAAATAGTGAAATGAGCAATAAAATGCACAATGATATGAAAGAATGTGACACTCTTAAATAAATAATAAAAAGGACACTTGGCTATCATAAGAGTTGAAATAAGAAGGCAGAACATCACCTGTTCAACCTCAACTGGGAACATGGCTGTTCAGTGACACAGATGCTTTATTACTTTGTACATGTCCATGAATGACCAAGAAAGTGTTGTTCATATTGATTTGGGGGTTACAAATAAGCTTTACCAACTAGGTGAAATCACCAATATAGAATCCATGAATAATAATGATCAATTCTACTAAAAACAACTGATGTTTACACCTTAGAAGCAAAGCTTATAGTATATGAATTTGTGGATTCTATCTCAATAAAGCTGTTTTTTTTTTTAAATTAAGAAAATGAAGACTATTGAGGAGCTAGTTATGGCTCAGTGGTAGAGCACTCACCTAGCACATGTGAGGCACTGGATTCAATCCTCAGTATCACATAAAATAAATAAATAAATAAAATAAAGTTATCACATTCGTCTACAACTAAAACATATTTTTTAAAATTATGGCATTTTCAGGTAAATGGATGGAGTTGGAGAATATCATGCTAAGTGAAGTAAGCTAATCTCAAAAAAACAAAGCCAAATGTTCTCTCTGATAAGTGCATGCTGATCCATATCAGGGACAAGGGAGGCATGAGGAAAATGGAGGAACTTTGGGCAAAGAAAAGGGAAGAAAGGGATGGTGCATGGGGAAGGAAAGATGGTGGAATGAGATGGACATCATTACCCTAGGTACATGTATGACTGCACAGATGGTGTGATGCTACATCATGTAAAACCAGAGAAATATAAAGTTGTGCTGCAATTGTGTACAATGAATCAAAATGCATTCTGCTGTCATATATACCTAATTAAAGTAAATTTTTAAAAAAGAAATAATAAAGAGCATGTTCTGTGTCCACACACACAAAAAAAGACTATTGAGAGATTCAGTGAATGTTTCTATATTCAACCTATAAAACTCATGATTGTCTGTGAATTTTTTTATCCCTATGTAGTCCATGAAATAGAAAAATGCCATTCTATTCCTGAGAGAAGAAAGAAGCTAGCTAGCAGAGAAAAGCAGGCCAAGAAGAGACCCAGAGAGAATTTCTGGCTCCTTCAATGTTCCACATCCAGGTTTCTACCCCGATGAGGACTGCTTGTCCATTTCTTTCTTTGATCCCACGATAATCAATGCTTTCTTTTTTGCTTAAGCTAAGCTTAATAGGTTTCTGTTTTTTGCAACCAAAATAATTCAAATTAATGCAATGGAATTTTAGATACAATACTTTCCTGGAATCTTTTGACAAACAATGAATGAGAATAATCAGGTTTTCAACTGACATGTGAACAGTGTTTTCGTCAGTTTTTTGTTTTCCACAGTGTCCAAAATACCTAACAAAAACAACTTAGAAGCCGGGCGCGGTGGCGCACGCCTGTAATCCCAGCACTTGGGAGGCTGAGGCAGGAGGATCGCGAGTTCAAAGCCAGCCTCAGCAATGGCGAGGCACTTAGCAACTCAGTGAGACCCTGTCTCTAATAAAAAAATACAAAAAAGGTCTGGGGATGTGGCCCAATGGTCGAGTGCCCCTGAGTTCAATCCCCGGTACCACAAAAAAAAAAAAAAAAAAAAAACAACTTAGAGGATAAAAAGTTTTTTTGAGGCCCCCAGTTTCATAAATTTCAGTCCATATATGGCCAATTCCATAGCTCTAGGCCCAAGGTGGGGTAGCACATCATGGCTGAAGGACTCTACAGGGGAAAGATGCTCAGTTCATGGCAGGGTTAGGAAGCACAGTGAGGAGAAGGGCCATCAGAAAAGATGCACCTTTCAGGTCACGTCCCCAGTGACCCATCTCCTCCAACCACACCCCACCTGCCTACAGTTTACCAGGTAGTCAGTCCTTTCAAACTAGAATGGAATGATTATTTCATGTCTGAATATTTCTGCATTGATAAGAGTTTTGGGGGGACACCTCACATCAAAACCATAACTTTCTTCTCCTAGCCCCCAAACATTCATGTCCATCTCACAATGCAAAATGCATTTAGTTCATCTCCAAGAGTGCCTCAGTCTTAACAGTTCCAGCAGTGCCCAAAAGTCCAAGTACAAAGATTCACTTGAGATTCAAGGCAAATTCTCAGTATAAGCCCCTGTATAAATCAAAGTCAGGTTACATATATGCAATATACTGTGGCACACAGTCAACATTCTCATTCCAAAAGCAGGGAATAGGGGCATAGAGACAAAAGATGAGGTCAAAACAGTATTGAAACTCAGCCAGGCAAACAAACTCTTCTGTAACTCACATACAGGATCTAGAACACATAGTGGCAAGATGTGCTCTCCAAAGGGCTTGGGAAGACCCTCCTCCCTTTGGGCCTTGCCAGTTGCAGTACACATGGGCTCTCTTTTGGCCTGGCTTTCTCCATAACCAACAGCTTTTCTCAGCAGACAGTCCACATTCCTGGCATCTCTAAAATCCTGGAGTCTCCATTTCAGCTTCAGCTTCACAGTTTCACGCATCAGCCTCTCAGGGGAAGCCCACAGGGACTTCAACCCTGCTATGCTTTGCCTGGCCTCCAGGATTTTCTTGGAAATCTCAATGGAAGCCTCCTTGACCCCTTAAATCAAGCATTCTGCATTACTGCAGGACCAGCACCACATGAATGATGACAAGGTCTGCTGCCAATTCCTGCAATACTTGAGCCCCCCTGGAATCACAACTGCAATGGCCTCTGAGTGTCTGCACAGCTCAGCATGGTGAAACAACTTCCTAGAACTCCTACATGAGCAGGGTGCTCCCATGAACCCTTTTTAAAGGAATTTTCCCTTTTATATACTTATGCCTGCAGTGGATGTGGTCTTGAAAATTCCTAAGATGCCTTCGAGGAATCTTTCCTATTGTTCCTATGCAAAGTACTTAGTATCACTATAGGGGCTATTTTCTTATCAACAAGCATAACTGGTTGGTCCCAGTTTTACATGCACTTTTCTGGACAAACTGCAAGTTTTTAAAATCTTTTAGTTCTTCTTTCCACTCCCAATTCGCACAGTAAACTTGGCTTAAAGCTGCCAGCAATAGCCAGGCTACCCCCTGAAAGTTGAGCTGCCTTGAAATTTCCTCCACCAGATTAATTAGTCCATCACTTTTAAATTCAGCCTCCAGCAAAGTCTCATGACATTGACAAAATATAAAAAAGTTCTTTGCCAGAGTATAACCTGAGCATCCTTTAGTTCAATTCCCAGTAGAGTCCTCATTTTCCTCTGAAACCTCAGGAGCACAGTCTGCATTTTTGTTGACATTCTGATCTTCTGAGTACTTACAGAAGCACCCATTAAGCTTCACTTACAACATTCTAAAACTTTTTCAGTTTGCAACTCCAAGCTTTTCAAAATTCTACCCATAAACCAGCCCCAAAGACGTCTGAACCACATGGTCATGTCAATCATAACAATGACCCCATTCCTGGTACCAGTTTCTGTTTTAGTCAGCTTTTCATTGCCATGACCAAAATACCCAACAAGAACAATTTAGAGGAGGAAAAGTTTACTTGGGGTCCAAGGTTTCAGACATATCAGTCCATAGATGGCTGATTCCATTGCTCTAGGCCCAAGGGGAGGTACATCATGACTACAGGGCCCAGCAGAAAAAGCTGCTTAGCTCACAGTGGGGTCAGAGAGCAAGGTGGGGAGGCTGCAAGGAAGACACACCCTCCCAGAGCATGCCCTGACTGACCCATCTTCTCCAGTCATACTCCACCTGCCTACAGTTATCCCCCACTCAGTCAGTCCTTCAAACTAGGATGGAGATTATGGCTCTTATAATCTAATTATTTTACCTCTAAGCATTCCTGCATTAACACAGGAGTTGTGGAGGACACCTCATATTCAAACCATAACATGAGCCTATTATTCCTATTTAACAGATGCAGAAATTAAGTTGACACATAGAAAGTTTTTAATAGTTTCCCAAGGATACATAGCTAGTCAGTGACAGAGCTTTGATGGGAAACCTTATATCCAAACCATAACAAATAGACCGTTAAAACGTTTATGAACCCTTGGACTCAATTCCTGAGGGCAGGATGTCATCTTGGTCTTTGATCTGCCCAGAATTTAGACTTCCCATCAGTTTCATGTGAGGAAAATTTTGAAATGTAATTACTGAGTAGTAGAAGGCATCCCTGGCACTGTAGAAAGTCTCAGAATCCCTATTACAAGCACCCCTTCTTGAATGGGAACAATGTGGTTTGTGGTCCTGATTATATCACTGACTATGAGATCTCTATCAAGAAAGATCAGAAAAACCACCAGAGGTCCTAAGGCCTCTTACAACTAATATTTTCTCATGTGTTTATTAAATATATGTCTTACAAATCACTTATATGCTATTATCCTACTAAACTCCTTCTTCATGCCCATCTCAGAAGATAAATATCAACTCAGGCTGGATAAGCCAAGTGAATCCAAGATTAAGTTATAGTGTCCAACTAAGCACTGTTCCAGCTCAGCTGAATTGACAAATTGATATTGATAATTAAGATGTTGTTTTAGTGAAGGCACCTTGGGGTATTTTTACCATAATTTCACAAAAGATAAAGTAAGCTTCATTATCTCCCCACTCTCCACTGTCCAAGAGTCTAAGGCCCAAGGGCACATTTCCAGGTGATTTGAACCACCAGTATATAGCAGGGCAAGTGGGTCAGGATGGAGCTAGGTTCTTACCAGCCTGGGACGGAATAACATGAAGGGCTTGTTAAATCAGGGTGCTAAGGCTGCATCTCAGAATTTCTGGTTCACTAGGTCTAGGGATGGGGTCAAAAGTTTTACGTTTCAAGTTAGTTTCCATGGGACATGAACTGTTAGTTATGCAGTTGGAAACTTACTTCAAGAACTATGGAGACAGGAAATCTTGAGGAGTTGATACTTGGAGCCAGGTTTATTTATTCCTGAGAGGTTGTCAAATTGGAACATGGCTGTATCCAAGATTGCTGGTGGAGAGAACCTCCACAGATGTTTCACGGTGGTCCTTGCCTTTCCTATTTTGAGCTTTCCTAGAAAAGTTCTCGTAAGAGCTTTCTAAGTCGTCAGGTGTATCTCTGGTCTCATGAAATGACATACCAATTGAAAAGAATGTGTTGCCTCTTAAATCATCTGTCTGATTGCTATGTAATGTAAGAACAGCACTTTAATGAAACTCTGTGTTCCAGCCTTGTATCAATCTTTTATGACACATCCTTGATCAATAGTGACACCCCCATGTTAATCTTAGAATGTGGTCTTCTGACACTCCATATGAATGCTACTGCACACAAGGAACCACATTGGGGCCAAGGAAAATGCAGGTATCTACACACACTGCCTGTAATGCAGTTACACTACACAGTGGGATTAAAGATTCAAAGCAGAAGAGGGCATGTGGCATTGCAAGAGCATGAGTAAAGTTCTGGAAGAGTCCCAAAGGGGTCATAGTTCAGGGAGAAATCACTGAGAGCTTTATGGTATGGATTTTTTGCCTTCAAAGTTTTGAACTTTTGGAAATTAGCCCTTTGTTACTTGGTATTTTCATACTTTTCAAGTACTATGAATGATTAATCTAACCTCAGTGGTACAACCTTGTCTTCTCTAGGAAATAAAAAGAGACAGTTGCATAGGAAAAAAGAAAGTAAAGTGTTACTGATGTAAAGGGAATCTTGAAATAATAGAAGAATGACTGGATACTCATAGTAGTTCAATGAAACTTCCTTCTAAACTTTTCTCTCTCTCTCTCTCTCTCTCTCACACACACACACACACACACACACACACACACACACACACACCTTCAACCCACAATGCCCTTTGCAGCTTATCCAGGGGCCAAGCTACCTGGATAATTGCAATTTTAGAGCATGAAAACAGGTTATCAGGGCTAGGGGTGTAGCTCAGGTGTGCAGCATCACCTAGCACATGTGAAGCCCTGGGTTCCATCCCCAGCACCACAAATAAAACAAAATGAAACAAAAACATGAGTTATTAACCTTATAAATCAGAGGTGTTATAACAAACATATTTGTAGTTTCACTGGGACCTGCTTTCATATTTAACATTAGAAAAACTAGTGCTATGTATACTGATCTCCGGAGTATTTCAAAATGGTGAGGATGAATGAATGGAGTGAGACTGTGTGTGGAATCCAAAATGTGATACAACTTCCTATTTAGTACATATTTAGTTCAGTTAGACACAGGATTTTGAACATACTTAAAATTGAAATGGAGAGAAAAGTATCTAACATTTGTAGCAAAAAATGGGGGGAAATACCTATACTTTACTATTATATTACAAAGAAAAATTTAAATGTTGTCTCAATATATAATGTTATGATTTTCAATTTTATTTAACTACTCTAAGTATATTTTATATTAAAAGTCAAGAGTAGAGCAAAAAAACTCTATTATGATCAATGTGGTTATTATTTAAATAACAACAGTTTCCTTTTAATTCCAAATCCTGGGCGACTACATCAATGAACTGTCTCTTATTTAAATGATTGTTTGAGGTACTGATCCTCCTCACTGCTGTTGGTGATTAGTCATACTTGCCCATTCTGAGCTAAGCTTCCCTCCTACCCAACATCAAAGACAAAAATAAAAAGTCTTAATTATTTATAAAGCAAAAGCTGAGTCAATGGAATCAAGGCAATGGTGACTTTGGCAGAAATATGGAAATCTAGGGGGCATCATAGCAAGCACAATATTAAGTTTTGTTTTTAACTAGCTATAAGACTTTGAATAGCTCATTCAAATCTCTGGGTCTTAGTGTCTTCTATCAAATAGAGTGAATGGATTTTTTTTTTTTTTTGATTAGATATGGCTTCAGTGTGTCTCCTAAGGTTACCTGTGCTGAAGTTTAGTCCCCATTTTGAAGTTAACAGGGTGAAAACTTAATCCAACTATAGTGTTTAAAGTTAAAGCCTTTGGGAAGTGATTTGGATTAGGGTGGAGCCTCCCTGGTGGCTTTATAAGAGAAAGACCAGAAAAGACACATTTATACTTCCTGTCTCTTATCATGTGATGTCTTCTTGTACCACCTCAAAATTCTGCCAACAAGCAGATCATTACCAGAGGCAGGCCCTTGAACCTTCAGAATGAACTGTGAGTATATAATCCTCTTTTCTTTATATAGTTACCTAGCCTTGGGTATATCATTATATGAGTGCAAAATAGGCTAATACAGGATTGATAATTGGTCCTGAACTATAAGCTTCAGAATTATCAGTAGAGTTTGTTAAATGTATTCATGCCCAGTGCCCCCCGCATGCTAGCTCCTACATTCCTGAGCACCCCATCAGAGGCCTGGGCAGGTACATTTCTAAAAGCTGTTCCACATCATACCAAATGGTCTTCTGGTTTATCTTCTCTCCCTATCACCTATACTTTTCTAAGCTATGAAATATATCTTGAGTTTCTCTTATTTTATCTTAAAGTTGAGTTGAGTAAGAGAAGTACTTATATGGAAATGAAAATTTGAATATTTATTAAACAAGAATGCTTTTTTCTCATATTCTGGTTGAAATCTCAGAATTTCAAGACTTAAAGACCATTACAAACTTAGGCTACCTCTGAAACTTCAAAAATGAGATTTGATTCTATATAGCCTTTTAAATCTTGTAAAACTTCACAGCCTTCAACCTTGGTCTGTTTCATACTGGAATATCTATCTATCTATCTATCTATCTATCTATTCTAATCGCTGTTTAAGAAAAAGACATTCTTTCTAGCTTGGATAGTCATTAATCATAATCAATAACATTAATGTTAAATGCTTTTCTGTGCCTGAGCTAATGCTAGAAGATACACAAAACAAATTTAAAATAAATTATTGCTCTTCTCTGAAAATGTTTCAAAATCAATACCCTAAATGTCTAACCTTGAAGATATATGGTTTCATGGTTTGAAGTATAGAATTTTCCCTTGATCCATCATGGATTTTTTCCCCCAAAGGATTTGTATATTTCTTTATTTTTATCCACAGATCAGGCTGGGGATTGAACCTAGGGCCTCATACATGCTAGGCAAGCAGTCTACCACTGGGCAACAGCTCCAGCCCCAGATCAGCTTCTTGAAATACTAAATATGCATTTTCATTCTG
Source organism: Tamias sibiricus (assembly GCA_025594165.1). Classification (NCBI taxonomy): domain Eukaryota; kingdom Metazoa; phylum Chordata; class Mammalia; order Rodentia; family Sciuridae; genus Tamias; species Tamias sibiricus. Next base: position 55,473,438 of record CM046659.1, read on the forward strand.
ATTCAATAGACTAAAAAGCAGTTTTGATTCCTTGTCTTCTGTGAGCATCTCAAGTCTAAGGAATGTGGATAATCTTTTATCCCCAAAGTCTAGCACACTGCCTGGCGCAGAATACATGCTCAATAAAGTTTGAATAGATGGATATGTGTCTCCTTTCTCTGGCTAACTCTCAAAGGCAAGAAAACAGCAGTCTGCCTCAACTGTTCTGAATCCTCACACAAAGTACCAGGAGAATGAGCATCGTTTCTTATCTTGAGGTTTCTGATTTCTGGCATTTCCTTCCCAGAGGTGATGCTGTGAACACACCTAGTGAGGAACTCTGAATGAGCAGCCATATACTTTATTATTTTCATTGATTTTTTTACTTCAAGGGTTCTCATCATTGCCTGCCTATTCCTGAGTTGCTTCAATCTGGCTTGCCTTTTGTAGCAACTGTAACAGCTACAACTTCTGAATAGTAAATAGCTGCTAACAGCTGTTCGTACTTATCTTTGTATGTGCAGCATCCAGCACAGTGCCTGGATTTAATATCAGTGGGTTCAATAAATGTTTAAATTAAGCTGAACTACAGAAGTCAATGTATCTAAAAATTATGAATGATTGGCTCCTTTGCCCAGAGATTCTGGTTTAATTGGCTTTTTATCAGAGTGTTTAAAAGTTTTTCAAGTGATTCTAAGGTACAGCCTAGGCTGAGAACTATTGGATATTCTTTATATATACACTGTCCATAGTTAAGAGGAAGATTTGTGGTTCGTAAAAAGCCACAGGGTGTTAAAAAGGGATTAACATCTTAACAGAAAATTTTCTCCCTAATGTAGTCAGAAAGCAAAGCTCAGAAAATAAAGGAGGTACAGAAAGAAATTAGCTCAATTGCCACTCCCTTTATTAAACCTTTCAATGGTATTGTGATGCTCCTAAGATAAGGTCAGAGATTCTTAGCATGACCTACAAAGCCTCTGTCATCACCCTAACCTGGCTGTCCATCTGCATCTGGTGCTACTTCCTCCCTCGCTCTCTTTGCAGCCAGCCTGCTGGCCATCTTTTCGTTCCATGGACTGCCAGACCCCTCCACTTGCAACCCTCCCAGATGCTGTGTCCCTCTTCCCAGAATAATGCCCACTCTTCATCCTTCCTCTGAGCCCACCCATCCTTTAGCCTTGGTAACTTCTACAGACTGTGGAAATCCCAAATATCACTTTGTCATGGAAGAATATTTTCCTTGACCCCCTCAGACTAGAGATTGTGTAGTCTCTTAGCACTTGTCATAGCACTCATTATAGCTATCATCAATGATTTATTAGGTTCATTGTTTAATGACTGTCTTCTTCATATAGGGATGGGATAGGACCTGTCTTGTTCATTCATTAATAGGGTTCTGCTACTGAATCATTCTGTAACTTTGGGCATATTATTTAACCTCTCCAAGTTTCAAGTTGCTAATTAGTAAAATGGTGATATCAGTAGTACCTATCTCATAGGATTTCTTTTTTTTTTTTTTTTTTTTGTGGTACCGGGGATTGAACTCAGGGGCACTCGTCCACTGGGTCACATCCCCAGCCCTTTTTTGTATTTTATTTAGAGACAGGGTCTCACTGAGTTGCTAAGTGCCTCGCCATTGCTGAGGCTGGCTTTGAACTCGCGATCCTCCTGCCTCAGCCTCCCAAAGTGCTGGGATTACAGGCGTGAGCCACCGCGCCCGGCCTCATAGGATTTCTATAACAATTAAATGAGGTCATTCATGCAGAAGGCTTGCTACCCAAAGTAACTTCTAAGAAAAATGTTTAGAGTGATTCTTCTGGAGAGACCAATATCTTAGATGTGGTTCGAGATGACCTCTTAAGGTCCCTTCCAAATGCCATCTCACAATTGTATGATGCCATATAGCTTTGGAGTTTAGCAACTAAAATTAAATATCAAAATGTGAACTTTATAACAGATAAAACTGTTTGGATAGCATAGATTTAGATATGAAGCATAGAGGGCTTATGATCGCCTCTCCCCAATTGAATTTGCCTCTCCTTGCATGCTGAGCATCTTGGTAAACAAACCACAAGGACGAGCAGATGAGGCATCTGGAGTGTTTTAGTCAGGTTTTTCACTGCTGTGACTAAAGGACCTGACCAGAATAACTATAGAAGAGGAAGAGTTTATTTGAGGGCTCACAATTTCAGAGATCTTAGTCCATAGAAAGCCAGCTCCATTCCTCAGGCCTGGAGGTAAGGCTGAACATCATGGCAGGAGAGGGTGGCAGAGGGAAGCAGCTCATATCACGGTGAACAGGAAGCAGAGACTTCACTCACCAGATACAAATATATACCCAAAGCCAAGCCCCAAATCTATTTTGAAATTTTTTACTTGACAAAATTAAAAGTTGGCAACCTTACGTTAGTCTCTTCAAGTTTTGTTTTTAATCAAGGAAGATCTTAGAAGATGGAAAGATCTACCTTGTTCATGGATAGGTAGAACTAATATTGTCAAAATGACTATTCTGCCAAAAGCACTATACAATTTCAATGAAATCCCAATATCATTCCTCATAGAAATAGAAAAAGAAATCATGAAATTCATCTGGAAAAATAAGAGACCCAGAATAGCCACAGCAATTCTTAGCAAGAAGAGTGAAGCTGGTGGCATTACTGTTCCAGACTTTAAATTGTATTACAAAGCAATAGTAACTAAAACAGCATGGTATTGGCACCAGAATAGACCAGTAGAACAATGGTACAGAATAGAAGACACAGAGACTAACCTACACATCTACAATTATCTTATATTAGACAAAGGTGCCAAAAACATACATTGGAGAAAAGAGAGCCTCTTCAACAAATGGTGTTGGGAAAACTGGAAATCCTTATGTAATAAAATGAAATTAAACCTCTATCTTTCTCCATGCACAAAACTCAACTCAAAGTGGATCAAGGACCTAGGAATTAAACCAGAGACCTTACACCTAATAGAGGAAAAAGTAGGCCCAAATCTCCAACATGTTGGATTAGGCCCCAACTTCCTCAATAAGTCCCCTATAATGCAAGAACTAAAACCAAGCACTAATAAATGGAATGGATTCAAACTAAAAAGCGTCTTCTCAGCAAAAGAAACAATCAGTGATATGAACAGAGAACCTACAGAATGGGAACAAATCTTTACCACATGCACATCAGACAGAACATTAACTTCAAGGATATATAAAGTGGTCAAAAACCTTTACACCAAAAAAAAAACCCCAATCAATAAATGGACTAAGGAACTGAACAGACACTTCTCAGAAGATGATATACAATTAATCAACAAATATATGAAAAAATGTTCAACATCTCTAGCAATTAGAGAAATGCAAGTCAAAACTACTCTAAGATTTCATCTCAGGCCAGTCAGAATGGCAGCTATCAAAAACACAAACAACAATAAATGCTGGCAAGGTTGTGGGGAAAAGGACACATTCATACATTGCTGGTGGGATTGCAAGTTGGTACAGCCAATCTGGAAAGCAGTATGGAGATTCCTTGGAAAACCTGGAATGGAACCACCATTTGACCCAGCTATCCCACTCCTCAGTCTATACCCAAAGGACTTAAAAACAGCTTACTACAGAAACACAGCCACATCAATGTTTATAGCCACACAATTCACAATAGCTAGATTGTGGAACCAACCCTGAAACCCATCAATAGATGAATAGATAGGGAAACTTTGGTATATTTCTACAACGGAACACTACTCAGCACTAAAAGAAAATAAAATCATGGCATTTACAGGTAAATGGATGGAGTTGGAGAAAATAATGCTAAGTAAAGTCAGCCAATCCCAGAAAACCAAAGGTCGATTGATTCCTTTGCTATGATGATACTGAATTTTAGTGGCAAGGGTTGGGGGGGGGTGAGAGGAATGAAGGAATGTTAAATAAAACAAAGGAGAGGGAGAAGAGGGGAGGGGGCAAGGGGATAGAAATAATGGCAGAAGGAGTTGGACATCAATATTCTAAGTGCATGTATAAAAGCTCAAATGGTATGAAAATACTTTGTGCAAAAGCAATAACTTGGAAAACTGTGCTCTTTATATGTAATACAAAAGGAATTGCACTCTAAAAGCATGTATAACAAATTAAATTTTAAAAAGTTTTGTTCTCAAAATTAACTTATTCATGAAAATCAAATATCTAGAAACCACTGAACTATAGTGAAATGCTCTCCCTCTTTCATTTTTTAAAGCCATTACAGGTAAGGAGATAGATATGTGTCAACTAATAACTTTTAGAATGTTATGAATTCTTCTGCCCCTTTATCTATGTAATTCGCTTTGCTGCAGATTAATATTTGAGTAAGGTTCCGTTAAGGACCCTAGAAGCCTGTGAAATTGTCCATGGCTTAAATAGTCTTTGCTCATAGGCAATTACACTACTTATTTTCCTAGACTTGGTATCATGTAGTGCTGAATTTATGATAAAAATTGCTTGATGATTGAAGGAGCCCCAATTAGGGAGATGGCTATTGCGGTTAGCTGGAAGCCATAAGTTCCACCTGATAATAAGTATGCACGTGACGCACCTGTAAATGCACGTGACGCACCCGCAAAGCTAAAGGTATATAACCGGGTGAAAGCGGTCAGAATGAATTGATTCAGTCAGTCGTGCGGTCGCTTAGTCAGTCGGAAGAAGAGTTCGGGTTGGAGAAGAAGAAAAGAGTCAGAGCGGCCAGAACGTAGTCAGAAGAAGAAATAAGAGTCATAGCGGTTAAGAGTTGGGTCAGAAGAGAAGGCTGGTCGGAGTCAGGCCGAGGCTGCCGAAGAAGAAAGAAGAAAGAAGAAAGAAGATTTCATCTTCATTCTGCCTCCGAGTTTTTCTCCCGTGGCGGCGTTGTTGCTCCAAGTCAGGAAGCAACAGATGATGCTAATATCTAGATGACACATTCTCCATCACTTGACTTTCAGCTGAAGCACTGAATGAAAAAAAAAATGCACACATGAAGACACTGGATGAAATTGAACCTTATTCCTATTTCCAATCATACCTTATGAAATTGCTATTACTAATAAGATGCAAAATCATATTTTGAAATAATTTGGAGATTAAATAAGGAAATAAGAATCTATATATTAAGGAAGTGAGAATTCATGTCAGCATTAACACCCAAAAGTTCTACAAATTCTATTGAAATGAACTTGAAAAGTCCAGAGCATTTTCCCAGGATCCCCTTCTCACACTACAGCATTGCAGATTAAAACTCTGATTAATTCTGGCCATGATCACACTTAAGTGGTAACATGTTGTAATGTGAACTAATGGCCTTTGCTTCAAACTAATACGTGGATGAATCTTTCACTATTAAATCATCTGAGCTGCCCTAGCCCATTTTTCCCAGCCAGCTCTGAGCATTAGACTTCTTTGAATGGGCAAAGGTCTGGTGCCAATGCTGCACTCTCTTGTCTGACTTTTGCTCTGCCTTCCATGACAGCCTTGCTTTGAAAGGAACAGAGAGATTAGGGAGATGCCTGGCTGCTGGGAATGTGACAAGTGACAGTTTCCAACAGCATTTATCACTACTTGGCAAAAACTAGGGAAGTCTTGGAATCAGTCCTCTGTGGACCATGTGAACAATTATAAGCCAATTATAAGCTGTGCCTCCAAATCCAGGAGTACATGTGTATTATCATGACCAGATAACAAGCCTGCCAACTGTGAGAGTCACTAGAATTTGACTTTTGTTCCCTGAACTAAAACAATCATTCATTGACCAGGAGATGTGTACATATCATCTTTAATCATTACGATAACCTCTAAGATAATCTCCATTTTATGGTTGAAGAAAACCAAGACTGAGAAAGATTTGGTCATGTATACAAGAGCACACAGCCAGTAAGCATTAGAGGGCAGGAACTCAACTCAGGCCTGTCTAGCTCTGACGCCCAGGCTTTGTCCACTGTGCCCACCTGCCCCTTGCTGTATACAAAGTAAGACTGCTCTCTGCAAAACTGGGCTGTGCTTGTGATGCTACCTTTCCATTAAGCTTTGTCCCCAAGTATCCCCTTTGTACTCAGAAGGGACCGACCCATCAGGGATTCTTAAGTGTTAGGCTTGTTTGTTCACTCCTGTCATTTTTCCAAAACCCAAAGCTAGGCATAATATGTGCATTTGTTTCAGGGCATCTATTTCTTGTGGGTCTTAAGTTAGCTCATCTTAACCCTCCCTTCATCTCAGAAAAGTCTCTCATGCAGGTTTGTGAACCATCAGCTTATAATTCCTTTGCCTGATGATGCTTCAGTGTCTGATCCTGAAGATGTGTTCTGCTGGTTTGCCACCAAGAAAATCAGAGGCATAGAAATTTGTTGTTTATTATATTTCAATTAGCTAGTCCCCAGTGATGGAAGGATTACAAATAAACTTGTTAAAAAAGAACTTTTTGTCTATTACAGTTCATAACCAAAATATGGTATCTTTGTCAGTGAAATGATTGAAGACAAATTAGAGCATAGATTTCATACCTTTGTTTGAGTTCTAGTCCCAATCCTGACTGCCAAAGCCATGTCCTCATGTCTGGGCAGTAACATACCAAGGAGAATCCTAATGTTTGAAACATGCATCCAATATCTGGCAGAGAAAGAAAGCTCACAATTAGGAATGCAGGAGAATGATGTCCAAGTCCAAGAGCTAATAATCTGATATAAATGTAATAAGAGCTGATAAATTCGCTAAGGAGACATTGAACCAATTGTGCTCGGGTAGGCAGGACAGTGGAAGCCTGAGAATATTCCAGGTAACTCCTGTGCACTGAGCCTAGCCTACTTAGCCAAGCAAAAGTGGAATGGAAGGACCCAACTGGCTGGCCACAGTGGCCCACACCTGTAATCCCAGCAGCTTGGAGGCTTAGGCAGGGGGATTGTGAGTTCAAAGCCAGCCTCAGCAATTTAGCAAGGCGCTAAGCAACTCAGCAAGAACCTATCTCTAAATAAAATATTTTTAAAAGGTATGGAGATATGGCTTAGTGGTGAAGTGCCCCTGGGTTCAATCCCTGGTACCAAAAGAGAGGGAGAGAGAGAGAAAGAGAGAGTAGAAGACTATTTACAACTTTTTAAAAAAATTTTTTATTTATAGTAGTATGTATTACAGTTCATACTATACATATATAGCATCTTTTTACACAAAACAGTTTGTGTACAAAGTATATTCGCAGCATTCAAGTCTTCAATCATGCATTTAGAATAATGATATCTGTCTTATTCAACCACTTTTTCCCCCTTCCCCCATTTCTCCCTCCCATCCCCTCCCTTCCCTTTGACCTTTATAGTGTTCCTCTAATCTTCCTATGTACCCCCACCCAACAATACTGTGAACCAGCTTCCTTATATCAGAGGAAACATTCGGTATTCAGATTTTTGAGATTGACTGATTTCACTTAGCATTATATTCTCCAATTTCATCCATTTACCTGCGAATGTCATTATTTTATTCTCTTTTATTGCTGAGTAAAATTCCATTGTGTATATATACCACATTTTCTTTATCCATTCATCTACCGAGGGACATCTAGGTTGGTTCCACAACCTAGCTATAATGAATTGTGCTGCTATAAACATTGAGGTAGCTGTGTCACTGTAATATGCTGTTTTTAAGTCCTTTGGGAATAGACCCAGGAGTGGGATGGCTGGGTCATAGGGTGGTTCCATTCCCATTTTCCCAAGAAATCTCCATACTGCCTTCCATAACAGTTGTACCATATTGCAGTCCCACCAGCAATTTACAACTTTTGCACTGAGAATATAGGTAATCAGAAGTGACGTCTGAAAGGCATTATTTTTTAAGATCTTCTTTGCTCAACATATAAGGAATATACTAAATAGGTACTCTTGAAAATAAATTCTGATTATATTTCAAAATCAAGAAACAGCACACATATATGGAAGAAAATTTTTTAAAAAGTACTGATGACTTCCCTCCTCTAGTTATCATGAACTTCTAACAATTCTGGCTTAGTGTCTTTAAGCCCACTACATATACGAAGCACACGTAAAGTGTCTTTTCCCATTCCCTGTTTTGAACCTAACAAGCATCCCCTATTTCTCCGCCAGTCTGAAGGCCCCAGTGAACCAGCTCTGTCAATGGTTCCTTCTGACTGCTGCTCTACCAATTCAGTGCCTGACACCTTCTCACATCCTGTCCTCTCATTTCTGCCCTTAGAGCCTGGGCAGTTTGCTAGGTCCTTCAGTTCTCCCCACTTCCTTCTCTGAATTGTTCCTTCTTTCACTGACTCATCCCAGAATTCCTTTAAAAAGGAGGCGAGCGTTCCCTTTCCTTTACCTTAAGCTATGTGTTGGTTGCTCCTATGGGGAGAAAAAAAAAAATAGTAAAAATTTCTCCCCTGCAATGATCTTAAATTCCATCTACATTGATGCATTCCTTTCTGTTAACTATCAACTCATCCATACTGTCTTCTTTTGTTTTTTTTTTTTTGTTTGTTTGTTTGTTTAATTTTAACTTCTTATAGTGAAGATTGAACTCAGGAGCATTTTACAACCAAGCCACATCCCCAGCCCTTTTTTTATTTTTTATTTTGAGACAGGCTTTCACCAAGTTGCTGAGGCTGGCCTCAAACTTGCTATTCACCTGCGTCAGTCTCCCAAGTTTCTGGGATTATAGATGCGCACCCCCCATGCCCAGCCATATTGTTCCCTTTTAAAATTTAAACATTCCCATAAGATGAGGGCTTTTTTAAAATATTGATTTATTTGCCTTAGTTGTACACAATGCATTTATTTTTACATGGTGCTAAGGATCGAACCCGGGCCACACGTGTGCTAGGCAAGCACTCTACCACTGAACCACAACCCCAGCACAAGATAAGGATTTTTAATATGATTGGATTTATCTTAATTTTTTCCCTTGGGGCAGAGGAGACCAAGATAACAGAAGCACCCTAGGAATAGAAAGCAATAAAATAAAGAAGAAGGTGGGGGAGGGGGGAGAAAAGCAGTATGCAGGCCTCGCCATTCTCCAATTTTGCTGTTAGTGTGGACAGCATTGGACTTGTAAAACAGTGTCCCATCATAGCCACATCTTTAAAGTGAAAAAACCAAAATGGTGTACCTGTCTATTGTTTCTTTGCAGTACTGGGGATTGAACCTAGGGTCTCACACATGCTAGGCAAGTTCTCTACCACTGAGCTACATCCCTAGGCCTGGTCTATTATTGCTGACTTATGCTCCAAATCAGAGACTAATTGTTGAATCATGAATTCTGGTGCCATGGGATAATATTTTGAGATATTAATCTAGTCCTTCCTCCATCCATCCTTCCCTCTCCCAGCGCACTCAGCCACTAAGGAGTTCCTAACACCACCCTGCCCTTTCCTGAGCCCTGGCAGCCAGGACATTCCCTAGTCACTGTCTTTTTTTTTTTTTTTGGGGGGGGGGGCGTCGGGGGTGGTACCAGGGATTGAACTCAGGAGCACTCAACCATTGAGCCACATCCCCAGCCCTATTTTTTGTTTTTTAACTTAAAGACAGGGTCTCACTGAGTTGCTTAGCACCTCAATTTTGCTGAGGCTGGCTTTGAACTCAAGATCCTCCTGCCTCAGCTTCCCCAGCCACTGGGATTACAGGTGTGCACCACTGCACCCAGCCCTAGTCACTGTCTTCAAGATAGAGCCTGGGAGGCCTGCTAGATGAGGTCTTTCAGTTCTCCTCACTCAGCCAGCTGTCGAAGAATAGAAATGGCTGTGCAATGGATGGTTCCTTTGCTCAGAGGGCCTGAGACAGCCTTACAGAGTTTTCTATATGCTACTGTGGCACTCAAACAATGTTCTAAATATGTCTCAGAGAGGTCTAGCAGGCCTGGAGAGACCTTGAGATTGGGACAAAGAAGATGCAACAGTGATCTGTAACAACCAGGAAAGCTGACCATCTTACTAGATGTTCCAGGAAATAGAAATGATGACAAGACATAACAGATGCTCCCAACTCTGACCCCCTTGGCACAGGGGAGCACCCACAACTCAAACCTAGAGATTTGTTTTCATCCATGTGGAAAAGAGAAAAAAGAGGGTACCTTTATCACATAATTGAATATGTAGCCTGACGTGTACCTACTACATGGGTTAGCAGAACAAATTATAATTTAGCTAAATAGAAAAACATTTTTAAGAAATAAAAAGGGCAAAAGGTGTATGTAGAACCTTTGCCTCAGGTCATGTGAGTCACACAGAGCTTGTGCTTGGGTGGCATGTGTAAGGATCCTATCCCTGGGACCCCAGCACCAGGAATTCCTGCTGGAGCAACACCACCCACCTCCTGCTCCGGAGGCTTTGCCTAGTGTATGCAAATTGACTGGGATTGTAGTTCAGTTTGCAAGAGTTACAATACACTTCTTTCAGACCCCAAATTCTGAAAATTCTTTTGCAAGAACACTGAAGCCTGAATGCTGTAAAGAAAAAAAAGGGCTTGAGGTTGAAAGAGAAATATTGAATAATATAAGACACAAAAAATAAGACAGTAGTGAAAAAAAGAGAGAAATATAAGCAAGATATTTAATATAAAAATCATTAAGCAGTCTCTATGCCACAGTCACTCTCTTCCATTTCCCAGAATATCCCCACACACAGACTATTTCAATAGGCTTAGTTTCCTCTGGATTAACATGATATATCAAAATTCAATTATCCATATCTTGGTTGGGGCTAAGAGTGGCATGCTAGATCCCCCCATTTGACAAAAGGGTAAACAAATTTATATATAGTCATGGATGCCAAACTTGGAGGCAGAAAAAACAATCATAAAGGTCACAGCTAGAAATAACCTTAGCTCAATTTCCTCAGATAACAGACTAGAAAAGTCAGACCCAGTGAGGGTGAAAGAGTTGCTAGAGATCACATGTCTAGTTAGTGGCCAAGCTGAGTTTAGAATCTAGGTTTCCTAATTTCCTGTCCCATACTTTCATTTCAACATGCTGCCATTAGCCATGCATCTTGAAACACAGGCTTTCTCTGATGTCTATTTAGAGTACTATTATGGTTTGGACTTTTAATGTCCCCCCAAAGGCTCGTGTTTTGAAAGCATGGTCCACAATCCAACAAGGTTCAGAGATAGGGCTTTTAGGTAATGATTAGATCATAAAGGCTGTAACTTCATTAGTGGATTAATTCATTGGATGGATTAATAATTTGAATGGATTACTGGGTGGGAACTGTAGACAGATGGCAGAAATAGGTCACTAGGGGTATACACTTTCTCCCTGCTTCCTGGATGCCATGATTGAACAACTTTCCTCAGCACACCCTTCTGTCATGATGTCACTTTGGGCCCAGAGCAATGGAGCAAGCTGATCATGGACTGAACCTCTGAAACTGTGAGCCCAAAATAAATTTTTCCTCCTCTAATTTGTTTCTTAACATGTATTTTGTTCAGAGCAACACAAAGTTAAGACAAGCAACATTTTTCTTCCAATGTCAATGAAAATGGAGGATATTGCTAAGGACAGCGGGGATCAGCAAGAACTAAAGCACCTTCCTCCAATGAGAAAGTTACTATGACCCAAATAGTCTGTTTCCCACAGCTGGAGCTTTGCCTGGAAGGATTCTGAAAAATGCTTTTGCAAAATAGCAGTAAAAAAATGTTTAAAATTGTTAATTAGCAATTAGCTATTTTAATTAAGTAGTAATTTTTAAAATATTAGTAACTTGAAAGCTATTGATTAATAATTTATTTTTCGTAACCTGTCACTTGAATAGAGCTGGTGGTCTGGATGACAGTAAGCTTTAGTTGGGGAAAGGACAAACCATCATTGCATCAGCATGTCCTTAGTGAGCTCTGGGGAACAAGGTTAAATACAGAGAGTAAACAGAAGAAATCTGGGCAGGAAAGATGGGATTTTTCTTGGTGTTACTGCCAATTAAACAGAACTGTTGTTCAGTTTTGTTTTTTTTTTTTTTTCTTTGAAAGAAAAAAGTAACATTTATGTTCACTTGGGGAAAGGTATATTCTAAGAAGCTTGCAATATTTTTAAGATTATATATTAGAAAACACTTTGCCCTTGGGGTAAAGCCAAACTTAAGGAAGCCTCATTTTGGTGGGCTACAATGAAACAGGGCCACCATTCAAATGGATAGCATAGCCATTTTAAGGAGGTTGAAAAAAAAATTGTTCCTTATGTTCCACAGGAAATGAGGGAAAAGCAGTGGCAGGGGGCACTTTTTGAATGCTGATGTCTTTTAATATTTGTGGAAATACTTTCTTTAAAAACACACTTCAATTTGAAAATGAGCTATTGGTTGCTTTTGTGTGATATCATTTTATACAGAGTATTATGGTACATTAACATCCCTTTCAGGCCACAAGGTCCAGTGAGAGAGTATAACTGAAGGAAGAAATCAGTGAATAATTCAGTCCTGTCTCATGGGTTTTTCCAAAGTTAGATCTCCAATGGCATGCTTACATAAACCTTTTCTGGAAATACCCCCTTACCTTTACAATTATAGTAGCAATCTCATCTCCTTTAATTCATCCTATACCCCACTGACTAATTAATCTTCCTTTAAAAAATAAAAAAGAAGATGCAATGGCTGAGATATTACTGTCCTGCTAAAGTATCTTTCAATGTCTTTATACTATAAACAGAATAAATTCTAGTCTCCTGAGCATGGCATTCGGGGCCCTCTGTGAACGGGTACAATATGATGTGCAACTACTGTTTTTATTTTACTTTATTTTTTTCTTTTCTAATGTGTAGAACATTTTATCTTATTCTTTTAACAATTCCTCAAGTTTTCCTTTTCTCTTTTTGCCATTTCTATTCACAAGTTCTGTTCAGTTTTTCTGACGAAAACATTACTTTTTCAATCTTGGTAACTATTTTTTGAAACTTATAATCTTGTGTCAGTCATGTTTATGACAAAATTTTCAGTTTGTTGATTATATTAACTTATAGGTGATTTTATTTCTAGGGCCAGAGTTTGCCCTCCTTACAATTCAGGTCTAGAATCTTTTGAGAAACTCTCTCTCTCACCCTCTATTCTTATTTTCTACTCAGTTCATAGTAAACTACCCACAGTTCCAGTTCCAGATACAGCTGTCCCTCAGGATCCACAGGGCGTTGGTTCCAGGACCTCTAAAGGGTAACAAAATCTATGGACATTCAAGTACCTTCTATAAAATGGCATAGTGTAGTTGGCCTTCCATATCCATGGCTTCAATCAACACTGGGTCCAAATATTTGGGAAAATTAAATTATATCTGTGCTGAACATGAGCCTTTGTTTCTTTTTGTCATTATTGACTAAACAATACAGTAGAACAACTATTTGCATAGTATTTACATTATATAAAGTATTAAAAGTAATCTAGAGATAATTTAAACTATATAGGGAGATGCAGGTAGCTCATATGCAAATGCTATGCCAAAGGGTCTTGAGCATCTTAGAATTTTGGTGTCCAAAGCTGGGAGACAGATCCTAGAACTAATCCCCCATAGAAACTGACAGATTATTGTATTTGCATACAATGTACATACACATCCAGCAGTATACTTTAAATCTCTCTAGATTACTTGTAATACCTAATACAATGTAAATATGATGTCAGTAGTTGTTGTACTGTATTGTTTAGAAAGTGATGACATAAAAAATGTTTTTACATGTTCAATACACAATAATTTTTTTCTGAACATTGTTTATCAGCTGTTGGTTGATTCACTTCCGCAGAAGCACAAAGAGAGCTAACCTGATGTCATACATTGACATCAACTGGTCTTACAAGTTTAGACTCTATGCCTTTGCCAATCTGATAAAGATTGTTGCATTAGTGGAAAAGGCCTATCCTTTTCCTTCTAACCTCCTTTGTGCCCAAGGTGCCTTTGATGGACCTGAGTCCTATATAATGTGATACTTTCTACCTGGAATATTTGTCCACACCACCACCCCCATCCCACAACCTTCTTTTTAGTTACCTTCTGTTCGTCTTTCAGGTCTTCTTTTTTTTGAGAAGGTTTTTGTAACCCCCTCCATGAGTGCCCTCCACAGGTGGTTTGAACATTCCTCTAAATGCTACAATAGCATCCTTCAAGTCCCCCTCCATGGCTCCTTTCACACACTGCAACTGCATATTTAATTGTCCACCTTTCCCATGAGACTATAAGTTCTGTAAGGGTCAGGTTATCATTGTGCCTAATAACTCATACATAATGGGCATTTGATATGTATTTGTTCGTTGATCTTTTGTTAGTTGCCCCTAATAATTCAGAACTCTTAGAAGTCATTTCAATTGTTCCTTATCTTACAAGTAAGAAAATATTGCCTGACCATTATTTATAGTAAATGAAAGATGCCACTGAGAATAAAATTCTATTTGTTTCTTTTCCCCCCTAAGAATTATAACATTGAATTCCATGTTTTCACCTCTGACTTAAACTATTAAGTCATCAAATCCAAAAACTCCAGGAAAGTTTCACTTAACTTAAAATTCAAGTACATCTAATGGGGTCTTCATAGTTTTCATGCTTTTTGAAAGAGATTTGATATTTATAGGCACCAAAAACTCTTACAGACTCCTGGACTCTTCAAAAGAATATTTCAAAGCATATTGAAGAGTGTGCTAAATTTTAGTTCTGAAAACCCCACAGATGGGGCCGCTGGTATAAGACGGCCAGCAGTATTAAGTAGGGGACAGTTCAGAGTTGCAACAAGGATGTCACGTGACCTAGAATTCAGGTCTATGGCCTCTCCAAGAAGTTGCATTAAAATAGAGGAAGCCAAAAAGGGTTTGTCAATAGCTCCAGAGAAGAGAATATGGGAGGCACCTTCAAGCACTGAGACCTTGAGTTCCGTTCCCTGACCTCTGCATGGACTGACCAAGAGTTCTGGGGAAGAACATGGTTAAGTAGTTAAGGAATCCAAGGGCTAGAGAGAAATGCAAATAAATAAGGTATTTTAGATGCTAAATGCCTTTGGTTTTGCTTTGTAAGACTTACAGATAAAAGGAAACCAAAGGCAAAATCCAAATCATTTTTAAATACAAGAAAGTCTTCAGTTGCATGTGTTTTTGACAGCTATGGCAAGTGACAGTCTTGGGAAGTATCACAAGAGCTTTCACATATATCATCTCATTTGTGTCAAATCTTCACCATAACAAAGTAAGGCAAGTGTTGTTGTGTTGTTATTATTCTCACATACCTGATGAAGAATCTGAAGCTCAAACTCACGTAGGTATTCTTTGTCAGAACTGAAAATGGAACCTAGCCCTGTCTGCAATCTACGTGTGACTTCTGTGACACTTGTAGATAGCGATTTTGTTCCAAAATGCCACTTAGCTAGATTGACATGGTCATGCAGGGGAAAAATACTTCAGAAAAAGAAAACTCTAAAGTGGGTAGGCATGGTTAATATTAAATAATATTATTTTCCATTTTATTTTACTAATTTTAAAAGCTAATTTTTAAAAATTTTACAAGTATGCTAATTTTTTAAAGTTCAAATAATACAGAACCTAAAATCTACCTTTATTTCTTCTCCATCATCCAGAATAAGTACGTGGGTTGTTTAGAGTTTTGCCGGTGTGTTTGTGTGTGTGCGCACATGCGCGCACATATGCATATATATAGTGTGGGTTTGTGGGATTTTTCTTTGTTTTGTTTTTCTTTTTTGGAAGTATTGAGGATTAAACCCAGGGTCTCATGCATTTGAAGCAAGCACTCTACCACTGAGCAACATACCTATCCCTTTCTTTTAAAATTTTGAGTTATGGTCTCAAGTAGTTGCCTCAAACTTGTAATCCTCCTGTCTCAGACTCCTAAGTAGCTGAGATTACAGGCATGTATTTCTGTGCTTGTTTTGTTTATGTTTTTAATGTAAAAATGAAAATAAACTAGAGATAATTTTCTACAACTTGCCATTTTCATTTAAGATGTTTTGGAGAGTTCTGGGGGCCACTATAATCTTTTAAACTGTTCTTTGCATAGTCATAGATATGCAATAGATTATTTAACTATTTTGCTATTTCATTCTTATGTCAACATATTTCATACTACAAGATGGTATTTTGTTTTTGTTTAGTTTTGTGGTGGTTATCTGTTTTCAAAACAGAGATGATGTTGTCCTGTACTTATATCTATGTCAGTATGGGTTTAAGAAAGAGTATCTCTCCATCCCCTTCCCCAAATATTTTGTAGATTTATGGCTTAGCTGAGAAGTTATCAATAAAAATATCCATAACCAAATAGTATAATATTGTATTTATCAACTAAAATTCAGATGAAAATCATAATTCCCTTTGTGAGATAATACTTTATTTCCTTGTTTGCATATAAAGAACAAATATCAATAACCAATTATTTCATCTTATTGAGACTCCAAATCATATAATTAATCTGCTAGAAGACTCAGAGCCAAATTGTGGCCCATCTCTATTTGCAAATACATAGGACTTTACCCAATATGTTTCATTCCCTGAATTGTTAGGTTTCTAAACTCAATTTCCTTTTCTCCAATTCTGTTCAGTTTGTTGTTTTGAAATCACCTTAAATCCTATCCAAAAAGTGAAAAGATGGATAATTGGATGGACAGATAAATGAAACGAAAGGATTGAATGAGTCAAAAGTCACCATTTCCTGAACTATACTCTCAAATATTAATTTTGTTTTGCAGTGAATCATTGCCTTTATTATAGTAAGCTAATTTAAAAATCTCCTTTATACCATACCCTTTTCTGTATTTGGATGTTGAACTGCATCTGTATGTATAACTGTTATATTTACCATTTTCATTTAGATATACAAAAGTTCCCCAAGTAAAACTTTAGATGACAATTGTTAAACAACGTAGTTAAATATTGGAGTTTCCATATTCATATTCATGGTTCATAATTGGTTGAAGAGAGTCCCCCAGATTCTTATCTACCTGGACTCTCAAAATGTTACCTTATTTGGAAATAAGAGTCTTTGCAGATGAAATTACTTAAGATGAAGTGATACCATGTTAAAATGGGTCATAAATCCAATGACTGCTGTCTTCATACTATTCAGTGACATGGGAAAGGAGGCCATGTGGCTTCAGAGGCAGAGATTAGAACAAAGCAGCTACAAGCCCAGAAGCACAAGGAACACCTGCAATTGTTGGTATCCACTAGAAGACAGGTGAGAGGGATGAGACAGTTTCTCCCTCAGAGCTTCTAGGAGGAACTAACACTACTGAAACATCAATTTTAGACTTCCAGCCTCCAGAACTGTGAGAGTAGAAATCCCTGCTGTTTTAAGCCAGATAGTTTATGGAATTTTATTTTTACAGCAGCCTAGAAAACTTATCCCTCTATATCTTCCTTAAAATTATCTCAAGAGCAGTTGTGGTTTATAATTTCTAACCTGGTGCTATGGTTTGAATATTGTTTATCCTCACTAAAATTCATGTTGAAGCTTAATTGGTCAGTATGAAGGTGTTGAAAGGTGTTGGGACCTTTAAAAGGTAATTAAGTCATGGAGGCTCTATCCTCAAGAAGCAATTAATGGAATTCCCACCAGGTGGGTTAGTTATCTCTAGAGCAGGTTATTATAAAATGAACCTGGCGCTATCTCTAGGCCTCTCCGAAGCACATGGTCCTTCAGAAAGCACTTGCTTCCCCTTTCCATTTCTCCACCATGACATGAGGCAGCATCAAGATACCATACAGGGGCTGGGGTTGTGGCTCAGCGGCAGAGTGCTCGCCTAGCACGTGTGCAGCCCGGGTTCAATCCTCAGCACCATGTAAAAATAAAAGGCATTGTGTACAACTAAAACAAAAAATAAATTAAAAAAAAAAAAAAGATGCCATACAGCATGAGGCCCTCATCCTAAGCCAAGGAGATACTGGCACCATGTTCTCACCCACTTACAGAATTGTAAGCCAAAGTAAACCTCTTTTCTTTACAAATTACCAGTCTCAGGTATTCTGTTATAACAAAAGAAAATAGACAAAGGCACTAAGTAGAAATATGAGTGATCAAAGTTTATAATTTCTAACTTAAGAAGGAAATTAATATTAATAATCAAATGAAGGACCATAAGTTCTCATTGATGATTAAGAATTAGGTTGATTCTTAGGTTCTAAACTTGGGTAAAGAAAGAATGAATTTCAAATGCAGGACCATTATTACTCATTTCTTATATTTAAAATAGAGGTTGCTTAATCTTTCAAGATAAAATTTCTGAAGAACTTTGCATTCCTACCATCCCTTTAAAATTTGTTAATAGTTGTATCCTAATGGTTCAAAAATGTAATAGGAGAACCATGGCAGAGTTTGCAAGATTATGAGTCTAGAATATTTTTGTTCAAGCTGAAACTTTAAATGAAATGCTGACATAAGAATAAACATATTTTCTTAAGCAGCACATGTAAAAACAGTAAGTCAATTCTGCCATTACAGAAACTCAGCAAATTACACAGACTTATGTTAGTAGAAACCCCTATTGGAACATAGCTCCTCTTTTCCTAACTTGTTATATGAAAATCAGAATAAAACAAGCATATTAAAGATGCTACTTATAAATATCTCTCAACACAATATTATTACTATCCATTACTGTTACTGAAGGTTCATATGAATTATGTATTTTATACTTTGTGAAAAAATATGTACTTTCACTTCACATCTGGGGTGAGGTACCAAGAAAAACCTAATGAAAAGAAGTCACCAAATACATCTATTCTATATCTGATGGCATTCTATGGCTATAGCTTAACTTACTTTTCTATACAGAAAGGCGGGAATATAGATAGCCAATTCTTTCTGATATTAAAAAACAAAAAGCTGATGAGGATTTTGTGTTGCCTCTATGGAATATGCATCAATATTGTATTGACTTATATTTTCTTTCATTTGAATATATACTTTCAACACCATTAACCTCTATGGGATAGAGGAATATAAACCATTTTTATGGGGTATTGGTAAGAACAATTTTGTGGATATGCCTTTCATAAATCTTTAGGTAAATGCACTTGATTATTCTAAATTTTAAGTGTGATTTCAGTTAAAAATAAAACAAAAACATCTTCAAAAGAGCACTAGACAAATATTTGTTGAATGAATAAATGGAAGGATGAATGGCTTTATTCATTATGTATTTCTATGTTCCTTCTGCTCACCATCTCCCTTTGGATTGCAATTTGGTTTCCTCTATTGATCTGTCTTTAGGGAATGACCTCTGTGGTGGTGATGCAGCTATACCAGCCTTCTAATCGTGTTCCTCGTAAGAATGAAAGAGTTGCTGTTACGGTTTTATTTAAAGATACTGCTAGACCATGAATGCTTGAACTGTAGAGCCTGTAGAGTGCTTGACTGTAGAGCCTAGCAGAGTGCCTGAAATGCTTGACTATAGAGCCTAGCAGAGTGCCTGAAATGCTTGACTGTAGAGCCTAGCAGAGTGCCTGAAACTTGGTAAACACCTGTTATGGCTGAAATAGCTCCCAGTATTGGTTTACAATTCAAGAAAGATGCAAGATTCTATATGCACACCATTTCCTACTTGTTAAGCTTCTTTTTTCTGCATAAAAAAAAATTAAAAAATGCATCAGCATTAAATCTTAAGATTAAAGTCAGGTACAGTGGTACAGTTCCATAATCCCTGCTACTCAGGAGGCTGACATAGGAAGATGATAAGTTTGAGGCCAGCCTGACCAACTCAGCAAGACCCTGTCTCAAAATGATAAAATGAAAGTGGGACGTGGATGTAGCTCAGTGTTACAGGACCCTGTGTTCAGTCCCTAGTACTAGGGGGAATAATGTTGATCTATCTCAGGAATTTTTTACAGTCATAGGAAGCTAACATAATACCTAATATGCATCCAGGGAATGTTCCCTGTTTCAGTCAAGGATATTGTTCCATTTAGTCAATACACCAAAAACACTCTCATCTTAAGAAACGGGATAGATACTAATCCTAAACAAAAGGAAGTAAAATTTAAAATGTAGTGGGTGGATTATCAAACAGGAGATACAACAGGTAAGCAGTTTGGTTATATGTCTTCCCTCTTTCTGCATTCCAAATGTATTCCACTGCACACTTTGGATAGCCATTTCAAGTATATAAGGTATTGATTCAGAATAAATAACATGGCATAAGACTGTAATACAGGTGAAAACAGGTTAAAATGAACAACAGGAACAAGCTTTAAGGGAGAATATAAGGCAAAGATGGCAAGAAACTGAACCATGTAACTTTTGAAAGGTGGGAAGGGTAAGATGCCCATTGTTGTGAGATAGCCCCTGCCAGACCTTAATGGGGAAGAAAGGATGGTAAAAGATGCAGATGAGCTATTTGTCTTTTGTAGTACAAACCAACTGGCTTTACCTCTTTTTTCCTTTCCACACCAAGAACTCCCTCATACTTGGTTCTATACTGCTGGTCCTAGCAGCAGCAAAGCACACAAATGTTAGAAGTTGCAATCAATACATATTTCCTTGTGCAAAGGAGGTTTAATCTTGGGTAATTAAATGTAATAGAATGCTTTAGATAGACTTAAGGAAATTCAGATACTTCTGTGTTCACTGAATGCATTAATTATGTGGAGTTGGTGAGGAGCCACTTGAAGCCTGTTCTAGAAGATGGGGAATGAAGGTCCTGACCACTCTTTCCTCTTGTCAAGATTATATAACCTGAAAAGATGCTCTAGAAAGTGAAAGAAGCATAGTAGCAGGAATCCTCAGATAAAATGTGATTTTCTAAAGCAGAAAAGCTGAGAAGAGCAGTTTCATGACCTTTTTCTTGATATGGCTAGGAAATGAAAAAGAAATAAGCACACGCAGTCACTTGAAATTAGACACTATACTTTCAAATATCTTTTACTCACTATTGGCCTGGGACCCACTAAAAGCTGTCCTCCTAGTCCTAGCTCAGGGACAGAAACAAGTTCAATACCCACACCAAATTCTAGACCTAAATAGCAAGGTCAGGAGAGAGGCAAGGACACCCTTCTCCTGGCAACTAGATTATATTGAGAATCAACATCTTCAAGAAAGATCATTCTAACTAAGAGTGTGACTTTACCCAGTGAATTACAGGAGGATAATCTTTTCAAAATAATCAAATAAGCACAACACTTAAACAATAGAAATATTCATTCAATACAATGCAATGAGTATTTTTATTTTACAGAGGATAATATTCGTTAATGGGAACAGATAATCATCCTTAAGAGTTAAAATTTAACTAAAATAATCTGACCAGACAACTATATAGTTAGCTATATTCTATCAAGAAACATAAAGAAATATGATTTTAAATGTTTTTGATATCTTAAAAAACTTTTTTGTAGTTGTAAATGGACAGAATGTCTTTGTTTATTTTTATGTGCCTCACACATGGTAGGCAAGTGCTCTGCCACTGAGCTATATCCCCAACCCTTGATATCTTATTTTTAAGCCCTTTTGTGCTATTTTTTTGCACTGTACTATAATTTATCTGTTTACTTATCTGTATATCCCACTAGGCTACAGGTTCTTGAAGAAAGAATTTAAGAATTTAAGTCTCTCTCATTCTCTTTTGTTATCAGCAGCTACTACAGAATTGCCTGGCACATAGGTACCTATCAAAACACTTTCATAGGTATTTAAATAGATCAAGGTACATATGCAAGTTCACATTCTGCATATCGTCAACAGAACCATTAGAGAAGAAACTGAGATACAGGTACTCAGAAAGCATTGATCTCGAATGCTTTGAATTAGGGCTGCAGTGTACAATTAGTCAGGCTGTTCACTACACAACATTAACCAACCAAAAGCACAAAGCGAAGCAGAAAATCTAGCCCATGCTCCACTTGTCAACCCATGAACCACAACATCACTCTGTATCTGCTCATAGGAAGCAGTGCCTTTTTTCAAATTGCTATAAAAGCATTGTACATGCTGGAGGTGGTCCTGATTTAAATAATGACTTCAAATAATCTCTGATAAATTATATCCTATGTGCAAGAAAAATTGCCCTACCAACCTGATTTCATTGCAAAGGGAGTAAATGAAACAGTGAAGATTTCTATTCTTGAAAACACTGAGGTTGGAGATTGTTTTTCTCTGTATTCCCAACACGGGGTGATGGATTTATAAAATTTTATAAAATTTTATTTATAAAAAAAACTATATAAGGGAGACTTGGTGCTCAACCTAATCCCAGAAAATGAGTTACAAAATCAAAAATACACACACACACACACACCAAAAAAAAAAAAAAAAAAAAAAAAAACTGGAAGAAATTTTTAAAGGTCATAGAATCCATCGCTAAAAGCAATTTTTAGAGTTCACCTGGTTCAATAATCTCTTAATTTTACAGATAAGGAAACCATAAAGATCAGGGAGATTTGCCTGGAGTTAGTTAACAAAGCTGTCTAAAACCTCTTTTCTAAATTTCAATTTAATAATCTTTCTATCACATCTAGATGGACTTGCCATGATTATCAATAAACACTCCGCACCCATGTGTGGAAAAGACTTGAGACGTACAAACTTGGTTTCCATCAAAGGCCTTACAATGTGGTTGAGAAAACAGGAAGTGTAGGTATTGAAAGGTAAGCAATAATACGTGGCATACGAAGTGAGGATGACTCCAGTTTCTGAATGGGAGTGGTGACAATTCTGGAGATGCACCAGGTGACCGAGAAGGCCCAGGTGAGGTTGCAGGTGGGTCTATAAAGTCATGAAAGTGAGGATGCAACTTCCTGGGGCCATCTGGAAGCACAGCTGAAGCCTCCGGTTCGGGACCCAAATTGTAGGGATGAGTCGGGGAAAGCCTCACCACATCTGGGATGGGAACTCTAAGGACGGGGACGGACAGCAGTGTAACAAGGCTGGAGAGACCAGGACAGGGAGTTCGTAAAGTCCAAAGCTGGCGGGTGACCCGAGCCTACCTGGAACTCTGGGCCGAGACACAGAGGAGTGGCGCCCACGGAAACCCGGCTTCCGGGGCGGTGCGCGGACGTGGGGCGGGGCCAGGACGAGCACCGCCCACGTCTGCGTGCGTCACAATGGGGCGGGCTGCAGAGGGCTGCTGCGGCGGCCGCTGGCCTCGAGGGGGCGGAGCCGCCGCCGCCGCAGCAGCCGCACTGTTCGGGATTTGAAAGATTAAAAACTCCGGGTGGAGAGGTCGACGGCGTTGAATGTGTGGCGGAAGCGCCTGGGGCCACGGCTCGGCACGCGGCCGGGCAGCCGGCAGCGTCTCCACACCATGAATTACCCCGGCCGCGGGTCCCCGCGGAGCACTGAGCATAACGGCCGGGGGTAGCGGAGCCTGGGAGCTGGGCTCGGATGCGGGGCCGGCATTCGGCGGCAGCGCCTGCTGCTACGAGCACCTGCCGGGCGGGGACCCGGGCGATGGCAGCGTGCCCCTAACCCTGCTGCGCGGGGAGCCCGGGCTGCACTTGGCGCCGGACGCCGAGGACCTCAACCACCTGGCGCTGGAGTCATGCCTCAGTGACGAGAACTATGATTTCAGCTCCGCCGAATCGGGGTCCTCGCCGCAGCAGCCGCCGCTGGTCGCGACGAACTCGGGTGGCAGTGGGGCTGCGGGAGGGGGTTCCGGGGAGAGGAAGCGAGCTCGGCCCGGCGGCCCTGCAGCCCGGCACCGCTACGAGGTGGTGACGGAGCTGGGCCCGGAGGAGGTTCGCTGGTTCTACAAGGAAGACAAGAAGACCTGGAAGCCCTTCATCGGTTACGACTCTCTCCGCATCGAGCTCGCCTTCCGGACCCTGTTGCAAGCCACGAGCGCGCGGCACCAGGCCGAGGGCCGGGATAATCAGCATGTGTGCGGCCAGGCTTCCCCGCTGGGCCGGGCCTCCAGCTCCGGTGAGGAAGACGACGAAGACCGCGCCTGCGGCTTCTGCTCGCGCGTGGCGGGGCAAGAGCCCCAGATGGAGGGACTGGTGAACATCGAGCCGGTTTGCGTGCGCGGCGGCCTCTACGAGGTGGATGTGACCCAAGGAGAGTGCTATCCGGTGTACTGGAACCGTAAGTAGCAGGCCAAGGTTGGGGCGGGACGAGCTGCCCTGCAGGGCCCGACACGCACTGGAGCTGGTTATTTGGGAGGCGCGGGAGGCCCGACGTTTGGTCGGGTTAGGATGGAGATTGTTCAGGGAGAGCCGGCAGGTGAAAGGTGGAGGAGCAGATGGCAAAGCCCAAGCTGTTTATGGTCAGGAGTAGAGGATTCCGCCGGAGGTAGCGTGTCCTGGGTGAGCCGAGTGCTACTGCCATCCCCTGGAGGTAATCCAGGAACCGGTCCCCAATCCGAAAGGTTTCATTTCATGATCCTACCAGAGCTTTGTCCACCCGGGCATCTGATTCGGTCTCATTTACCGTGAATCGCCTATGATTTAAATAGCAGCATGTCCTCTGCGGTAGGAAGGTTTGAAAGGATCTGTACGAGAATCAACAGTTCAGTTATGGGTTTAACTGGGGGTGGGGGGGGATATTAATCCCTGGCGGGAAAGGAAAGGTGATATGTTGTTCCCACTGGGTGCGTTCAAGAGAGGTGGAAAGCACTGCGGTAAACAGTTTTGACAATGAGTCCTCGCACTCTCTGGAATACTTTATTTTTTCTCCTAGATTCTCATTTACATATTTCATTTTTGCTGCTCAACCTTGAAAAATTATAAGCCCTATGCCTCGGTTTCCTCATCTGTAAAGTGGGGATATTATAAACGAGAAAATAAACCTAAAGGGCTTGGAACAATACTCAAAACACATGTGTCATATGAGTATGAACAATATTCTGTAGACAACAGCGCAACTAGGCTTCTAATTAAATTAGGAAGAAGGCGATCAGAAATATCTGCCATTGAGTGCAGATGTTATATATGCAATATATAGTAGATATTCAATAGTAACAGATGCTTCTGGCAATCAATAATTTGTAATATAGAATATTAACTTTTATGGGCCCAATGCCCTGAAATGTTTTAATTGATTGTCACTACTTTTAGGTTCTTTGTATATCTTATAACATTCTACTTTGTATTAATTGTATGTATTGATGACTTAACTTCCTTTCAGTATGTTTAGTGACTTATGGGCATAGTCTATCACCTTTATCTTTGTACTCTCATAAGGCCTAGTGCAACAACTAGGTATTAAATTACAACCAGTTATTCTGATAATGTTAAAACATTCATATGTTAGGCACAAGTTACTAAGATAGCAATTACAACCTGTGCCAAATCATCAAATAAAATAAGCATAATATGAAATTTCTTACTGCATTAGGAGATGACACTAAAGGCATTTGTTACCATGTTTTTAAGGTCAGATCCTTGGGAGATTCTGTTACATCACCCTTTTGATTATAAGCCCACTAAGGATGGGGTAGGCTTGTATTCATTCATGCAGTTCTTTCGTATTTACTGAATAATTGTATGTGCTTGCACAGTACTCCTGTGAAGGTATTGGGAAAAGTAGGAAAAAGAAAAATCCTTACCTTTCAGGGACTTCCCACTTAGTGTGTCTTTAAGTGACCCAAACATCATTGTAGTGTTTTGTTTTGTTTCCTGAATATAGAACACAAAGATTTAGTGGAGCCAGACAGTAGAAGAAAAATGCAGATCATCCTTGGAGTCAGGGACTAGAAACTGAGAAGTGAA
The DNA here is from genome assembly GCA_025594165.1 of Tamias sibiricus. NCBI lineage: Eukaryota > Metazoa > Chordata > Mammalia > Rodentia > Sciuridae > Tamias > Tamias sibiricus. The sequence goes on from CM046659.1 coordinate 55,499,006, forward strand.
TCTTACCCTTAGATTAAACTGAAGTGTTCACCTAGAATACTGTATGTTCTTTTGGTTAATGGTAAGATTTGTAATGCTAGCTTGGTGCTTCAGTTTACAAAGTAATTTTTGACATTTATTCTTTCACTGTATTGGCAAATCAGTGCTAACTTTCAGCATATGAAAAAATGAACTCAGTGAAATTAATGAACTTGTCCAAGGTCACTCAGCTAGACAGTGTAGACGGTGATAAAGCAGTTCATTAATCCAGTGGGGAACACGGTGAAGTATCCAAAAAGCTTCTGACCCATCCAAGGGTGAAGATGTCAGGAAAGCTTCCCAAAGGATGTAGGTTTCAATTGTTAAGTGGTAAAAGATGAATTTAATCAGGCAGAGGAAGCAGGGTGACATAGGGAAAAGCATTTCAGCTAGATGGAAGAGCATATGCAAGGACACAGAGGAATGAAACTGTATGGCATTTTGAGGAAAGGAGGATGGCACCTGCAGGGGCCAAGTCACACAGAATGGATTTGGGATTTGATCACCACTGAGATGGAAACATTTAAGGGCTGGTGTTTGTTCTGGGACAGAATGGAGATTGTGAAGCATGGTTGGGAGAACACTGTTTTGTGAAGCAGGGTTGGGAGAAACACCATACAGGCTAAATGTGCAGTGCTAATAAGGCGTTTGGACTTTATTCTGTGAGTCACAGAGATCCAACCAGTTGAAAGTTCTCTGTTACTTAGGTGTGATAAGTTCCTATACAATGGTTGGATTGGAGAATGGGAAACATAATTATCATTAGAATGCTAGTGTCATAAATTCATCAAGAAATGGTGAGGGCCTACAAAAGTTAACCTGAAGCTAAGGTGAACTGAGGCTTCTCCAACCTTCTTTCCTAAAGCAGATAGCTATTTAAGGCCAATTATAGCTTATAAATTACTTGTTAATTATCATAACAGCAACACCTATTTTTTTTCCATGTTTGTATTTTCTAAATAGCTCTCTACAAGATAGAACCCTATGGGTATCCAGTAACATCATACAAGCTAAGTGAAAATATTATAGTATTTTTATGGTGCCCTATTAAGTATTCCATTTCTCACAAAATCCATTGTAACTTTGTTCTAATCAGTTCTTTAGATGTCTGTATTATATTAGTTGTCACACCTGTATTCAGTCCCAGTGTGGTCTCTTCATCATTTCCTCAAATGGGGGAACTCTTAGGATACTTGCAGCTTTCAACCTTTACCCCATTTCAGTTTTTCATTTTAGACTTCTTTGGAAACTTTCTGAATAGTGGTAATGAAAGGTTTAAAAAAAAAAAAAAAAAAAAAGGCTAAGTTCCTACATAGAATCCTATAAGTTCATACATAGGAATTACATAGAATGGAGAAGTTCCTACATAGAATGGTGGTTGGAGTCCATTGGCCATTTAGATTTTTGTGTCCTAATTTATCCCACTGCATCTGGATGTCAAGGTGAACAAATTAACTACCCTTAGTCTAAAAGAAAGGAATTAATTTACTTTTCCTTTTGAATTTTACTTGCAGATAAAATTTGAAGTAGTTGGGCACACATGAATCAGAAGGGGAACAGAATTTGTCTTCTATAGATAGGAAGTCAGTATTATGTGTTAAAAATTCAGTTGTAGGAAACTTATTTTTCATATTATTTAGATTTTCTTCTGGCTGCATGTGGGCATTTTAGATAAAAACTGATCATTGCTGAGTAATGGCAAAGTGAACTCCCCTGTTTCCAGTGTTCCTCCTAAACTGCTTATATTAACTTCATAGACTTGTTTTAAGAATTAGTATATACAACATGCTTAAAACAGTAGTTGGCCCATAGTGTAGTGTTAATTATATCTTTGTGAATCTCAAAAACTATGCACCTTAGTTAACTAGTTCAGTGCTCACAGTTTGTTGTTACTGGCCTACACCTCATCAGAAGTGAAAGTATATAAAGGATATTGGCCAGAAAGTGGCCAAACCATTTAGTAATAAATGAAGACACATGGAACATCATGGATATATTTCACAAGCTTAGAATAGTCTTGTAGCAAGTCTGATGGCATTGATGTGTGCAGTATATACTGCTAGATAGAGAGTATGTAATTTCCATTCATTGACCAAATTAACAAAATTACTTAATTGATCAAAATTGTATATGACTGTATAGTTTCCAGAAGCAATCAACTATAAATCACAGGTTTCTCCTCTATACTTTCTGGTATAGTTTTATATAAGGTCTACTTGCATTATTGTAATTTTAAACCACTTTCATTTTCAGATACTTTAGAAATTAAGCAGTTGTTTTATGATATATTGAATTGAAAGGAAAATTATATTTCCAACAAAATGAGATAGAAATATTGGAGCTTTTCCCCAAAAATATATGAGGTTTATTAGCTTGGCATAGATGTAACCAGTTATTATTCATTCAAGAGTGAATAAGAATTCTTTATGTGACACAGAGCATCATAGGAAAATAATGGAGTCCAAGTGGGTAGAAAGTACTCTTGATAAGTTTCTGCCTCCAGAACTGTAGGAACTAGAGACCAGGCATTAATATGCCTGATCTTGAAAAAGTGTTGGAGACTTACTCCTACTATTTTTTAACTGTCTTAACTCCTTACTAACTGTCTTTAACTCCTTACTAGTCCACACTTGAAAGCAGCCTGGGCTACACTGGAACTCTGACTGCTCAAGTTTACAGAACCCTGGCAGAAGTCTTCTGAGAACGCACCCCACCCCATCCCAGATCAAGTCTGCTGTAGAGTGCATTTTTCAGTGGCCTACTGAAACAGTACAGGGAGGGATATGAATAGTGACAGAGTTGGAAGACAGGACTTAGCACTACCTGACCAAGGCATTCAAGGTTTCCATTACCTTTTGTAGTGTGCCATTAGTTTTGAAAATGACCTAACATCATTTATTGGTGTGCCTTATTTATATATGGCTTGACTATAATAATAATATGTTGTACACAAATGCTTTATATAAATGTGTAGAGTAATTAGTATGATTTTCTTTCCTCTGTCAACCTCTTCTTTCCTCCAGTACTATTTTGTTATAAAACAGACTTTTGTACTCTTCCCTCTTCCAAATTTTTTCCCCTTGGGTCTTGTATTTTTCATCAGTTCCCGTGGTTTGTGTTTTGTTGAGATCATTGATGTCTGGAACCCTACAGCTGATCCTTTTTTGTAGAGAACAAGAAAAAGCTGGATGTGCTGGTCAAGGAGTCCTTTGAGAATGATGGGCGTCAAAGGGAGAAGAGTGGGAAGACAGGGAGAGGAAAGGGAAACGGAATGTATTCACAGGAAGCCTAAGATGAAGATTATTGGCAGAAAAGATTGGGAAGTAAATAGAATCCCCGATAATTGGGGAATCTGATTTAAGACCTTTATCTTTTCATGAGTAGGATGGAATTTAAACTGTACATGTTATCAAAAAAATCTGCTAACAGCGATAAAAAGTATAGATGCAAAGAGCTCTGTCTTTTTTGCCATGGTCTATTCCTAAAAGCTCAGTTAAAAAGTAGAACATATTTTATAGTTCTACTCTTTTGATTCTGCATCTGTAAAGGGAAATTGGCCAACAAGAGAATATTGAATCACAAATGACTGATTATTGGGATGAAAATCTTAATACAGATACTTTTTGATGATATCCCTGAGTTAGGAAACAAGTGAAATTTAAGATCAAAAAGTTGTAATTGCCTGTGTCAGAGAGCTATAGACAAACATAGAAAAACTGATACAAATGTATAGAAGTAATTGCTTTACAGTTTTACCAGATTGCCAATAAGAAATAAATTATATGTTTATTAATGTTTATTCTAATGTTTTATTGTAGTAAGCTGTATCTAGATAATCTTTATAATCATTGTTCTTGTACGTTCAAATAAGCTCTGTCGATTGACTGCCAGGGGCCAGGCCAGCCTTTGGAAATTACATTGGTATTTATTCTTCTGTATCCCAATCCCTCAGATATCTGGAAATCTTAAGAGAAATGTAAGTTTCATCTGAATGGTGGGTGCATTTCCAAATAGTTGTAAGTTAAGCTTTTATGTGCTAGAATATAATTTTAACTATTTTGAGTAGAAATCCATCACTAATTCTCCCTTTAGGTGCTTCTCAGTGTATCGTTATTCTGAACACTGATGGAGAATAGTCCTTGAGACACATGAGAATGGGACAAAGAAGTCGATAAACTATGCTAAAACTTAAATCATATTTTGTAAACATGCTGCTCAGCAACTTCATATGATGCACAGGGAACAGAACTGTAATTTCTAAACCTTAGTGTAGACATAGTTAAATGCAGACTCACTCTTATATTTTACTACTTAATAAAAATGGTTAGCTTCTGGTTCATATTTTATTGACTAAATCGTTTTTTCTCATTCTATAGAATTTCTTCTAGCTAGGCGCAGGGTATCCCTGATTCACCTTCCTAGACCTCTGGTAAGACCTCCATTTTAAAACGTGTTTTCACCTTCCTTCAAGTTTGTTTATGATTTGGAAAACAGTCTTTGCTTCAAATCAAAAGGCAATCATCAGAGAGTCTCCTTCAAAGTAAACCAATTGAGCAAACTCAAACTAAGAAATGCACAGGGTAGGTGCTCAAGCACTGTCTGTGGTACGTACTCTTCCAGTATGGCTATCCAGTGCTAGAATGAACCTTTACTGTATGGCTAGCACTGAGACAAGAGTATATATCTGTAGGTTTATGACCAAATGCTTGCCTTTGCTCATCATTCTCATTGTACAGCCAACCACTGATGACACTTATGTAAGATTAAGCATAAGTTGCCCATGTCCTGCTCTTAGTCTTTCACTAGAAAAAATTGGGAACTCATTTTAGAGAATCTTTTTAGATGTGGTTTATTCTTTAAGCTATTTATATTTAGCCTGTTTTGTTGTTTTGTATAAACTACATTATCTATTATATTTTCTTTGGTAGAAAGAAGGGTATAACTCTACCTCATAGTGTGTACCCCAATTTTGAATGCAGGATTGACTTATTTAGAATTCTGATTGCCTGGCGTGTCTGTCTTTTAAGGAAAGATTTATAACCCACCAAAGAATATGGTAGGCCACACCTAAAGAGTGACTCTGGTTTACATTTGTTTTCAAATCACCTTTCACCCTACCACAGCTTGTCAGGTTTCCTCTCTGCTGCCTCCATTCAATTATAACTAGCTTTTCTAGAGAGGCAACATTGTGTAGTGGTTAAGAATGTGAAGGGCCATGGGAACAATGCCATTTGGACCAAAATCCCAGCTCTGCCATGTACTGTTTGTTTGACCTCAAGCAACTTAAATTCTCTATGGCTTAGTTTCTTCTTCTGTAAAATTTGGATGATAGTATCTGCCTCTGAGAATTATTTTAGTAAACGAGTTCAAACATTTAAATAACTTGAAATACACCATGATGAATATATTGTAAGTTCTGTATAACTGTTAGCTATTACTGTTTCTCCATTTTCCTGCCTTTTCTGTGACTTCAGATTTACACCCTATATGACATTCTTGACTCTATTGTTTTTATTTTTATTGGTAGTCTCTTTCATGATATTGCATCTTCTTGATCTGCTATCTTGGTGATCATGTCTCAAAGAGGCAGAGCCCTGGAGCCTCTGTAACTGTCACCTGCCCCTGTGAGAAGCTGTGGTTTTTGCCTGGTCTCTCGGGCCCCAGAAAGATATGTGCTGTTTGAGTCTTTCTGAGTTGGCTCTCAGAGAAGTGTACCTGTCATTCTCTTGTGAATCTACTGCCTGTGGAAAAGAAAAATTCTTTCCCATTAAAACATTCTAAATTCTTGAGCATCTAATTTTATTGATTGATATGTAGATCCTGGAACTGACTCTACCCACAAAGCTCATTTAGATCATCTCTACCACCTACCAGGATTTTTGATACAATTGAGAACTTTACAGTTTTCAAAAAGACTGCTCAGTTTTCAGTTGAGGCAGAGCCAGTAGTGTTCTTGGTTTTCTGCCATGCTGGCAAGGGGAAAATGGCCCACAACAATCCCTTACAGTGAAGGAGACCTCAGTATGCAGACTTTGACAATTCCTCCTGACCTGCAGCTGAATAAAGAGTGGTAGGGACAGCAGCTAGGCTCTGGCAACTAGTACAAGATATAATTTGAAATAATCTTGAATCTACCATTAGTTCAGGCATTTGAGGTAGCTCTCCCTTCCCCAGATTTGGCAATAAAATCTGTGTGTGTTCAGAAAACAAATCTTTATTGTCAAATTGCTTTAGTTTGAATCTTTGATATACTGTAGCTCTATGATTATGAACAAGTTACAGTCTCTGTTGCCTAGTTTCTCCTTTGCAGATGGACATCGCTCTTGCTCCACAAAATTATTATCAAGATAATTAATTACTATTAAGACTCAGTTGAGGTGGTCTAAGTTGCTCAGGCTGGCCTGAAACTTGCCATCCTCATACCTCAGCCTTGTGAGAAGCTGGGAGTGGAATGTGCCACCATGACCAGCTCAGCAGCAAGTTTTTTAAGGTATTTTTATGAACGATTTTTGCTTCACTTTTGAAAGGTATTTGTGCAGGGTTTTATAATCCTCGGCTCTCATTTTTTGTTTCCTATTTAGAACTTTAAACATGTTACTCCGTTGTCTTTCATTTGTAGTTTCTGATGAGAAGTTTGCTGTTATTTTAATATCTTTGTTCTTTGGGGTGTCAGCATTCTTATTCCTGGTTTATCCCCCATTTATTAATGACTTCTAGCAATTTTGTTATAATGTGTCTTAGTGAGGTTTTCTTCATATTTCATCTGGGTAGTATTTGTTTAAGATTATAGGAACTTGGGTTCATAGTTGTCATCAAATTTGTAAAATGTTGACACGCTGTGATATTCATTTTTTTCTTTGTTTCACTTTAGTTTCTATTGTTGTTTCTATTATGTTATTGAATGAATATGTCCTGTTGTTATATTATGAGCTTAAAGAATTTCACTAACTTTCTGTAATGTCTAATGTAATGTTGATCTCATTTAGTTACTGTTCATTTTTGATATTGTATTTTCCATCTCTAGAAGTTCAAGTTGAGTTTTTGTTTGTTGTAGTTTTTGTTTTTGTTTTTTATCTTTAAAGTTTAATGGTTGTTTTGACATATTTTTCTGCTAATTTCACCATGTGAATGTGTTTCTGTTAACTGACTTTTCCCTGGCTATAGGCTGAATTTTGTGTTTTGAATAGCTTAGGTATTCTTTGGATTTTATAGGATTCTTTTAGTATTGTTGAGCTTTGTTCAACATGCATAATTAAGTGACTTCACATTAGTTTGATTTTATCAAGACTTTCTTTTAACCTTTGGTAGGTCAGAGCACCTTTTGGTATGGAAATGATTTATCCCCATTACAGCAAAACTTTTCAGAGGACATTGGTCAATTTCTTGTGCATTAGTTGTTCGTATTCTGGCTGATTGGAACATAAACTATTCCAAGCCCTATATGGGCTCTGGAAATGTCCTGCCTATGCCTTTTCTAGTGCTGCCTTTTCATGGCTTCAGGTATTTTTTTCCTGTGTGCATAAATGGTACTTAGCCAAAGACTTTGGAGGGGACTCTTCTGGAAATCTCCAGCTCTACCTTCCAGGATGGCCCTCTAATTTCCCATATTTTGCCTCATAAGTTCTGACCATTTTGTCCTCCCTCAACTTTGTTTTACAACTCAACAAGATTGCTAGGTTTCATTGGATTATCTCTCTCTGCACCAAAACCTGAAATCCTCTCCAGCACTAAGCATAGACAGCAGTGGGAATTCTCTTAATGATCACTATCCTTCTGCCAGTTGTACAATATCTGAAAATCATTATTTCATATATTTTGTCTGTTTTTCTAATTGCTTAAGGTGGGGTAGTAAATCTAGAATGTGTTACTCAATCCTTGCTGGAAGTAAAAATGTGTCCTTCCAATTTTGCAGATTGATTTACTCTCTACATTTATCTTTTTACTTCTCTGTTAGGCACAATGCTCTCTCATACACTACATGCCTTCCTGCCCAGGAATGTTGGAATGGAGAACAGTAATACCTTTAGTGAGCTGATATAGATCAAGTGGCTGTTTGCCAGAGTAGACCTGAAATGTCTTCTGCAACTGTTTTTATGGGCTATAGGATAGAAGTAATTGTTAGAATTTCATATCAAAACTGTTTGCTAATGGCTCTTTTTTACCTGTGGCTTAATTGAACCAACTGCTGCATTTAATTTCATATGTTCCTAAAATGGACTGAATGTTTATAACTTCCCAAAAAATTCATATGTTGAAATGCTAACCTTCAAGGTGATGGTAGTAGGTAGGGAGACTTAAAGGTGATGGTAGTGGGTGGGGAGAGCTGGCTGTAGGAAGTGATTAAGTCATGAGGGCTAAAAGGAATCAGTCCTGTTATAGAGGAGCAAGAGGGTGCTATCTTTGAGCCATAAAGCAAGTCCTCACCAAACACTTAATCTGTCAGTACCTTGATCTTAGACCTCCCACTCTCCAAAACTGTGAGAAATATAAATTTCTGTTGTCTATAAGCAACCTCTTTTGTTGTAACAGCCTGAATGGACTAAGACAGCTTCCTAGTCTCCACCTTTCTTTTTCAGTATTGTTTCTTATAACTCAGTGTAAAAACAGACTCTTATAGATCTGTTTTCACATCAGAGGACCTGCGACCTGCTTTTTACTGATACCATCAGAAGTAAATCAGCACTGTGCCAGTCACAGTGTGTCTACAGAGCTCTCCTCTTCAACTCTTAGCATATATGTGATTCTTGGTCCTCTGAGGTTTTCATTTGGGAATTTTGGAAGAGATGGTAGGAAAAATGGGGTTTGGTTAAACCAAATGGCTAAGGCTACCAAAAGACTAGTCTTTCCCCACTACCTACTTTGGTACAAGTGATTGAACCCAGGGGTGTTCTACCACTGAACTACATCCCAAGCCTTTCTGCTTTTTATTTTGAGACAGCGTCTCCCTGAACAGGGTTGGCCTCAAACTTGGGATCCTCCTACCTCAGCCTCCTCAGTAGCCAGGATTATGGTTGCGCACTACCACACCTGACCAGTGTGGTGGCTAGTCTTGATGTAACCAGGTTTAACTGCTGCCTGTGGATTTAGAAACTTTAAAACATACTCCATAAGTCAGAGTAATGCCATAACATGGAATGGGATTTTAGAGTTTTACATAGTGCCTTTATGTGTTATTTTATTATTAATACCCATTGTTGCCTCTCTGTGAGACAATAGCCTCGTGTTACACATGATACACTGAGGCTCAGAGAGGTTAAAAGATGGAACTGGAAGTATATCCCGGGCTTCTGAGTCCTTAACTAGTTTTCTTCCTGCTTTGTAATGTCTGTGACCTCACAATTTACACCATCAGAACAGATATGAAGGTTAGGTTGCCAGCAGTTCCTAAAATCCTGTATTATTTTGTAACCTATATAAGGTTTCCTTTGTCCTACTTCATTGACATTTATTCTACTGTTTGATGATTTTCTAAAAAATATTCTTCAAATAAATTTCTGGTTTTAGGGTTATCTTATGTTTTCCTCTGCTTCTTTTTGCATGTGTTTAAGCTTTGCATCTGTGCTCATTAGCATTCTGAATTTGACTATACAAATCTTTCTCTTCTCTTTTTTTCTCTAGTTCCTCTTTCTTAAAAAAGATTTTGGTTTTTCTTTTGATTTCTACCCAGTTTTAAGCTTAACTGTTTTTTCAAGCTTAATTTTTGAAGTGATTGTTTCATTTATAGCTAATCCTCCTGAAGAGTAAGCATTTGAAAATCTAACATTTGCCATCTTCATAATGTACTTTTCTTTTGTAATGTGAATTGTTTTATTTCAATACATCGTTTAAAAATTTTAATTTGACTATTCATCTGGTATCTACTAGGTTAAAAAAGAAGGGTGGAAGTGATCAGCTCTAACTCAAGTGAAAAACTCTTAAGAGAAAATTATGCTTGACTTGAGTCTTAAAGAAGGGCATTGTATATAGGCTGAAGGAATGGCAGGTGTAAAGACATGGAGTCCTAAAGGAGGCCAGTACATTCAGAGGGTCTGTTTGGAAAGAGCATTAGGAGTAAGGTAGAAAAGGGTAGATAGAAGAGGAAAACTAGATAGATAGGGACTAGAATTTTGTCCTGTGAGAATGAAATATTGGTAGATATAAAATGGAAATGTAACTTGATCAGATTTGCATGTTTAGATTACCACATTGACCACATCATAGAAAAGATACACAGAAAGTTGGATGAATAAGCTTACAATGAGGAGACTTCCCTAGGTGGTGCAGTTTTCTAAGTGAGACAGGGAGGTTTTAGAGTGGCACTCGGGTTATTGGAGGGATGGAGAAAGATGTCAAGGTGATAGAATGTACAATATCAGTGCATTGAAAGTGAGAGGATGTGTGGTCCAGGTTATCTCTGTTTTTTTACTTGGTTGGATTGTGAGAGAACAAATGTTCCACTCAGATCCTCTTTGGGATAGCAGAGAGAGGCTAAAAGTTAATTTTGACATACTGCATCTAAGGTAGCTGCTGCACAACCAGGTAGAAGTGTCCAGTGGGCAATTGAGTTATATAGGTTTGGAGCTGAAAAACAGTGCTGGAATTCAAGATACAGAGATCTTCAGTTATTTAAGCCAGTGGTCTCTAAATGGGTTATGCAAAACAGTGCATTTGGGGGTGACATAATGGAAGTATTTGAATTTATATTTACTTTATTTCATGCTTTTAACGTTTCTATTTTTGTATGTCTTAGAGTGAATAAAATATTTTAGAAGAGTAATAATGCTTGTATAGTTTATGTATATATGAGAACATGTTCAAAATATTTTTAGCTTTTAGTTTTGAATGATAAAATTTGGAAATAACTGATTTAAACTGGTTGGGAACCATTGGTTACTTTTGAGTACTTTATAATACATAACCTAAAAATTTTCTTTAAAAATACATGTTTCTATTGGGAATGCCCATAATCCCAGTGAAATCAGGAAGTTGAGGCAAGAGAGTCAGAAGTTTGAGGCCAGCCTGAGCAAGTTAATGAGACTTTGTCTCAAGATAAAATTTTTATAAATGCTTGGGGTGAAGTTCACTGATAGATTGCCTAGCATGCGCAGGGCCCTGTGTTCAGTCCCTAGTACCAAGAAAAAAAATACTTACTACTTTACCCTGTCTCCAGAAACTCATTTATTAAATTGTATAGGAAGGAATCTGTAAAATCTTTTAATTCCTCAGTGCATATGAGGGTACTAATACTCAGCCAGGTTTGGAAATCATGGGTTAAAACCATGGAAAACATGTTGAGTAGAAAGAGTAGACATAAAGTTTGAATAACACTTTCTGATTTTTTTAAAAGTTTCAATTATGTTACTACATATTCTTTTTATTTCAGGCAGTATTGTAGATAGAATGGTTATAGTTAGCATAGAATTGATGATCTCCATTAAGCTAAAATTAGCATTGAAAATTCAAATGTTGTATATTCCATCTTTTGGCAGGAGTTTCTGTCCCACATCTATGCAGATTCTATCAGTTTTTTTTTGTTGTTGTTGTTGTTGTTGTTGTTGTTATTGTTTGTTTACTTAGTCAAGTACCTGGAGAGAAAATTGTCCCTAAGCCTATAAAATTCTGCATTACTTAGATTCACCAAAATATTATTTGGAAGGCTCAGTATAAAATGGCCTATGATTTAAAAGTCTGTACACCAAATTGAAATGGGATTGCTAAAAGTATCTAAAATCTGCTGTAATAAACATTTTTTATATATCTCTCCTTGTGCATCTTTGCCAGAATTTCTCTAGATTACATACTTAAGAAAGGAAGTGTTTCAGATTCTATTTCTCTTTTACCAGTGAGTCTGAGCATCTTTTATGTTATAGGTTTATTAATTATTTTGTTACATCAAGTAAAGTCCAATTAAGGAGTCAGAAACTACTCATTCATTTCTAGCCAAGAAAGTAACATAAAGACGTTAACAGGAATAAAGTAATGGGGCAAAAAGAACTGTATAAAGAATATGAAAATAGCAGATACAGGTAGCAGCCACCACCCCTGAGACTAAGAGCATACAAGGAAGAAGAGGGCATTCCCTTTCCACTTAAGATTCATACTAGTTAGAGAGAGTAGCAGTGGTCACTAGAGTGCTGTCCCATTGAGATTGCTGGAAATCTTCTCTGTTAGTGCTGGAGGAGGCCTTCACAAGAAGTCATCTTGCCTTGGAAGTCACAGGGAGGTGCCTAGCAAGCAGGTGATATTCCACTACAAAACTCACTGGGGAATTATGGTGTCAGGGGAAGCTGCACATGAGAAGGTGCCACTTCTCAGCACCAGAACAGTGCTGAAAATTGAAATGTGCACCCTGAAAGGAGTCCAACAAGGTGAGCACACTGGCACCAAGAGGAGAAATCCCTTCTTCTTTCAGCATCCTTCCAGTGTTACCTACTGGTAAAGCCCAGCACTGTGCCAGCTGGCAAGGGAAAAATATTTAAAGTTCATCTCTGCTAGAGCATGAAAAAAAGGTGGATTTGGAGCTAAGAGACAATGAATTGGTAACATAAGCAGTATCCTTTGCCCGAATTTTAAAATGAAATTGCTTATGTTTTTGTTTGATTTGTAGAAGGTTTTTTTTAAAGAAAACAGAATGACTGAAGGCATTTTTGTTTGTTTTTTATAATGATGTTTAAAATTCTTATATACTTCTTTTGCCAAGTGACTTTAGTTTATCTTCTTTATATTCAAGCATTCCAGAATTTTCAGTACCATGAATAACATGCTAACAATTCTGTTAAAAGTCAAGCAGAGCTTAGTGATAGGTGTGAAGAAGGTCTGCCATCATTGTGATAGTAAAAAATTGTAGGCAGGGCTGGGGCTCAGCTGTAGATCGCTGGTCTCACAGGTGTGAGGCCCTGGTTTCCATCCTCAGCGCCACATAAATAAAATAAAAAAGGTATTGTGTCCACCTACAACTAAAAAAGTATTTTAAAAAATTATAAGCTCCACAATTGCATTAGTATAAATGATAGATGCTATAATGACTGTTCCCTGTATTAATACAAGTAGGATTAGATGTTTTGGTAAACAGATTGGTAAATTTTTTTAATAATGTAGAATAATACACTAAATATGTTGGATAGCATGGACATTGAGAGTATGCAAAAATAATCCAGTTTTGGTTTTGGAAAGGAAATCACTTGAGAAAAGAACTGTTTAAAAGACTTTGATATAGTAATTAATTTTACAAAACTCCATTCAGGTTAAACTAACTTGGATAACTTGCTAACTCATCGGAGAGTGATACAGAATACCAGTAAAGAAAGTTAACATTAGCAACTTAGACAATGTTTGATGTGTCTTTCTGTGGTCAAAAGCCCTTCAATTCTGTGCTCCCACTGCAATATCCATAGCTTCCACGAGGCTCCTTTTTATAATAAAGGTGTTGACTAGAAAATGTACAAATCCATTTAGCATATTCGGTTTACCAAGGGAAGTGTTAAATATTTAAAAGTTTTCCATACTTTCTGGGTTAGTCAGTTAGTTTTGATAACATCTTAATTTTTCAGAGTACTACATTTTAATAACCAAAGTATTATTACATGACACTTTTTTTTTAATTAGAGCCTTATAGTTATATGTAGTAGTTGGGTTCAGCCTGACAAACTGATATATGCACAGAAATCAATTTCAGTACATGATCTCCCCTTTTCCCTCCCCCTTTTTCCTTCCTGTCCTCCCTCCCTTTTCCCATTCTCCTTCCTCTGTTCTACTAGACTTCCTTTCACTCCTGTATTAATTTGTATTTGATTGATCCACTGTGTTGTCTTATCCTTCTCTCTCCCATTTTTATTTTACTCCAGCTTCCACATATGAGAGAAAGCATTTGATCTTTGAATCACTGAGTTTGGCTAATTTACATTTAGCATGATATTCTCCACTTCCATCCATTTACTGACAAATTCCATAATTTTATTTTTTTTTTTTTTTTTTTTTTTTTTTTTTGACTGAATAGAACTCCACTGTGTGTGTGTGTGTGTGTGTGTGTGGCCGTTTCTTAATCTCTTCATCTGTTGATGGGAATCTGGATCGATTCCATAATTTAGCTATTGTGAATTGTGTTGCTATAAACATTGAGGTGGCTATATTGCTGTAGTATGCCGATTTTTAGATCTTTTGGGAAACTACCAAGGAGTGGAACAGCTGGGTCACATGGTAGTTCCATCCCTAGTTTTTTGAGGAATCTCCATACCGCTTTCCAGAGTGGTTGTACTACTAGTCTGCAATCCCACCAACAGTGTACACAAATGTACCTTTTTCTCCACAACCTCATCGGCATTTATTTTATTATTTGTATTATTGATCATTGCCATTCTGATGGGAGTGAAATGAAATCTTAGTGTAGTTTTGATTTGCATTTCCCTAATTGATAGAGACGATGAACATTTTTCATCTATTTGTGTTGGCCATTTGTGTTTTATCTTAGAAATTTCCATTTCATTCTTTTGCCCATTTATTGGTTGGTTTATTTGTGGGTTTTGGGGGCGGGCAGTTCAGTTTTTCGAGTTCTTTGTATATTCTGTATATTAATCCCCTACAGGAGCAGTAGCTGGCCAAGATTTTCTTCCATTCTGTAGGCTCTCTATTCAAGCTCTTATTTCCTTTGCTGTGCGGAAGCATTTTAGTTTGATGGCATCATACTTATTGATTTTTGGTTTTATTTCTTGCACTTTGGGGGTCTTATTAAGGAAGTTGGTGCCAGCACCTATATGATGGAGTGTTGACCCTATGTTTTCTTCTAGCAGTTATAAAGTTTATGGTCTAATTTCTAAGTCTTTGCTCCATTTTGATTTTGAGTTTTGTACAGGGTGAAAGATAAGGAGTCTAATTTAATTTTTCTACATAGAGCTATTCAGTTTCCCAGCACCATTTGTTAAAAAAGCTGACTTTTCTCCAAGATATATTTTTAGCACCTTGGTCAAATATCAGACAACTATAGGTGCTTGGATTTGTCTCTGTATCTTCTATTCTATTCCATTGGTCTTCATGTCTATTTTGATGCCAATACCATGCTGTTTTTGTTACTACAGCTCTGTAGTATAATTTCAGATCAGGCATTATGATGCTCCCTGCTTTGCTTTTTTTGCTTAGTATTGTTTTGGCTATTCTGGGTCTTTTATTCTTCCAAAGGAATTTAAGAATTGTTTTTCTAATTCTGTGAAGAGTGTCATTGGTATTTTGATGGGGATTGCATTGAATTTGTATATTGCTTTTGGTAGTATGGCCATTTTGACTATTCTGTCTTTTAAAAACATGGGGGGGCTGGGGCTCAGTGGTAGAGCGCTTGCCTTGTAGGTGTGAGGCCGTGGGTTCGATCCTCAGCACCATGTAAAAATAAATAAATAAAGAGATTGTGTCCATCTACAACTAAAAAAATTTAAAATAAAAACAAGGTATATCTTCTCCTAAGGTCTTCAGTTTCTTTCTTCAGTGTTCTGTAATTTTCATTTTAAAGCTCTTTAACTCTTTGGTTAGAGTAATTCCCAAGTATTTAATTTTTGTTTTTAAAGATTATTGTGAAATGGGATGGTTTTCCTGGTTTCTTCCTCAGCTGTATCACTGTTGAAGTATAGGAAAGCAGTTGATTCGGGGGTGTTGATCTTGTATTTATAAGCACTAGAAGTCTTTGGTGGAGTTTTCTGCATCTTATAGGATCATATCATTGGCAAACAGAGATAGTTTAACTTCTTCTTTTCTTATTTGTGTCTTTTTGATTTTCTTTTCTTGTCTGATCACTCTGGCTAATGTTTTGAGGACTATATTGAGTAGGAGTAATGTGAATAGACAGCCTGTCTTATTCCTGAATTTAGAGGAAAGTACTTTTAGTTTTTCTCCATTTAATAAGATGTCGGCTTTGGGGTTGTCATAAATGGCCTTTATGACATGGAGATAAGTTCTTTCCAAGCCTAGCTTCTGCTGCATTTTGAACATGAATAGGTGTTGGATTTCATCAAAGGCCTTTTCTGTATCTATTGGGATGATCATGTGATTTTTGTCCTTAATTTTCTTTAAGTAATGAATCACATTTATTGATTTGCATATGTTGAACCAACCTTGCATCCCTGGATGAAACCCACTTGCTCATGGTGTATTATCTTTTTAATGTGTTTTTTAATGTGGTTTGCTAATATTTTATTTAGGATTTTTGCATCTATGTTCATTAGGGATATTGGTCTATAGTTTTCTTTCCTTGATGTGTCTTTGGTTTTGGTATCAGGGTTATACTGGCCTCATAAAAAGTATTTGAGAGTGTTCCCTTACAATTTTGTGGAATAATTTAAGAAAGAATGGTATTAGTTCTTCTGTAAAGGTCCAGTAGAAATCAGCTAAGAATTCATCAGGTCCTGGGCTTTTCTTTTTTGGAAAACTTTTAATTGCTATTTCAATTCCATTACTTGATGTTGGTCTGTTTATGTTATCTAGTTCTTCCTGATTCAATTTGGGCAGATCAAATATGTCTACAAATGTATGACACTAATTTTAATATATCAAGCAAAGAATTGTATCTAAATAACTGAAACTTTGTAATTCTGTAAAAAGGAATTTTTATTTGTTTGTTCTAATTATACAGACAGTAGGATTCATTTTGACACATTTTATATAAATGGAATATGACTTCTCATTCTTCTGGTTGTACATGTTGTAGAATCACACCAGTCATGTAATCATATATGTACATAGGGTAATAATGTCTGATTCATTCAACTATCCTTCCTACCGCATACCCGCCTCCCTTCTCTCCCCTCTGCCTGATCCAGAAGTACCTCTATTTTTCCATAGCGCCCCACCCCTTATTGTGAATTAGCATCTACATATTAGAGAAAACATTCAGCCTTTAGTTTTTTGGGATAGGCTTATTTTGCTTAGCATGATATTCTCCAACTCAGTGTATGTTACATATTAGGCATTAAAGTGAAAAACTTTATTTTGACAAGTCTAATGTATTTGTTTTTGTAACCAAGTTTAAAGATAGTTACCAAAATACCAGGTTACCTACTGTAATTCTACTAATGCCTAACAGCTTTTGCATGACCTACACAGGAATGTTGAAGTCTTTTAGAACCTGATGCCTCTGCTGTACCTCCAAGGAAGTCATTAGCACCATTACCTACTCAATCCTAGCTACTGTTAAAAAAAAAAAACAAAAATTTTATGGGATATAGTTTCTGTCCTAGAGAGGAAATATATACCTGGAGGCCTAAATTATAACTTAGAATGCATTTTTCTTTAAGAAAACATTACAACAGATGGCTTGGTAGAAATAGTGCTTTAATACATTAAATACATAATGGTTTAAGGAGGCCTCTGTAGGGCTGAGCTGGGATCTGAACCACCTTTTTAGCATTAATTCCATAAGAAATATATTCAATGTTCCTAGATAGTAAGTTCACAACAAATCTTAAAAATGAATAATAGCATTTTCCTTAATTGTCTACCTTTCTTTTCTACCCTTCTTGTCTTCCATGTCTCCATTCTCCTCTCTTATTACTAATCCTTGGCTGGTTTCTTCTTCCCTTGAATACTAATGCTTCACCATTTCTATTTTCCTCTGCTCTGTGGACTTCCTTCCTCCTTAAGTCAAGTGTGATCAGATTTCCCTTATAATTTTTTGCATAGGTGAATTTTAGCCATACCTTGGATCCTAAATGGGAAAAGCTCTAGCGGCATGGATAAGCTCCAGAGAAAAGGCCCTTAAGTCTTCCTTTCTATTATCATACATTGCAGAGAATAATGTAGATGTAAATACTTCTCAAACAGAGCTTTAGAAATCTTCTACTTGTCCTTGCTGACTCCTGGTGTGAATGTAACTATTTTATACCTAAATATCTTTGTTACAAACTTTTCTTCACCCATACCCAAGAGATCCACTTAAGCATTTGCATAAGTGAAATATGTTCATAGTATAAAATGTGCCTTGAAATTATATTCCAATGAAGAAGAACTTTTGTTCTTTTTTTTTTTATTCCAATAAAGGCCTTTCTTTAGTTTTTTTTTTTTTTTTTTTTTTGCCAAAGTTATAATTACAATAATGACTTGTGTTTTTTTTAAGTGCTTTTTAGTAAGTGCTGGTCTTTTTTTAAATAATTCTTAATGTTTGTTTATTATTTATTTTACGGTTGTATCAAGATCACACATGGGGATATAGCTCAAAAGTAGAGGGCTTGCCTAGCATGTAGGAGGCCTTGGAATCAATTCCCAGCACCGCACACAAAAAAAGTCACACATACTATCTGCATAATTACAACTTGAGTCTTATAACTTATTCTAATAAGAATGAAATTATGCCTTGAAGAATATTCCTATATTGCCTGGAATGGTGAGGGTTTCCTATATTTCTAATACATAAAAGGATTTCTTTGTATTTGAAAGTCATAAATTCCAAGGATGGAATAGGAAAGAATAATTTTAATCTAAATTCTTTATATGGACATGTTTTCTTTTAATTTATTATTCTAATTTGTTATACATGTTTGCAGAGTACATTTCATTTCATATTACATATAAAGAGCACAATTTTTCAAGTTTCTGGTTTTATATAAAGTATTTTTACAACAACTGTGTCTTCATACATGTATTTAGGGTAATGATGGATAACTCATTTTACCATTATTCCTATCCCCTTGTCCCCACCCCTCCCTCCTCCACTCTTTGTTCTATTTAAAGTTCTTTCATTCTTCTCATCCCCACTCCCTTGCCTTTATAAGTCAGTATCTTCATATCAAAGAGATCATTAGACCTTTGGTTTTTTTTGGGATTGGCTAACTTCACTTAGCATTATTTGCTCCAACTCCATCCATTTACTTGCAAATGCCATGATTTTCTTCTCTTTTAGTGATGAGTGAGTAGTGTTCCATTGTGTATATATACCAAAGTTTCCCTATCAATTCATCTGCTGATGGGCATCAGGGTTGGTTCCATAATCTAGCTATTGTGAATCATGCAGCTATAAACATTGATGTGGCTGTGTCCCTGTAGTAAGCTGTTTTTAAGTCCTTTGGGAATAGACCAAGGAGTGGGCTAGCTGGGTCAAATGGTGGTTCCATTCCAGGTTTTCCTAGGAATCTCCATACTGCTTTCCAGATTGGCTTCACCAATTTGCAGTTCCACTAGCAATGTAAGAGTGTGCCTTTTCCCCCACATCCTTGCCAGCATTTATTTTGTTTGTTTTTTTGGTAGCTGCCATTCTGACTGGAGTAAGATGAAATCTTAGAGTTGTTTTGATTTGCATTTCTCTAATCACTAGAGATGTTGAACATTTTTTCATATATTTGTTGATTGTTTGTATATCATCTTCTGAGAAGTGTCTGTTTAGTTCTTTGGCCCATTTATTGATTGGATTCTTTGGTTTTTTTTTGGTGTTAAGGCTTTTGAGAGCTTTATAAATCCTTGAGGTTAAGTGTTCTATCTGATGTGCTTGTGGTAAAGATTTGCTCCCATTCTGTAGGTTCTCTATTCAGCTCACTGTTTCTTTTGCTGAGAAGAAGATTTTTAGATTGAATCCATTCCATTTATTGATTCTTGGCTTTAATTCTTGTGCTATAGGGGTCTTATTGAGGAAGTTGGGGCTTAATCCAACATGATGGAGATTTGGGCCTACTTTTTCTTCTATTAGGTGCAAGGTCTCTGGTTTAATTCCTAGGTCCTTGATCCACTTTGAGTTAAGTTTTGTGCATGGTGAGAGAGAGAGATTTAATTTCATTTTATTACATGAGGATTTCCAGTTTTCCCAACATCATTTGTTGAAGAGGCTGTCTTTTCTCCAGTGAACGTTTTTGGCATCTTTGTCTAAGATAACTATAGGTGTGTGGGTTCGTCTCTGTGTCTTCTATTCTGTACCATTGGCCAACTGGTCTGTTTTGGTGCCAATACCATGCTGTTTTTGTTACTATTGCTTTGTAGTACAATTTAAGGTCTGGAACAGTAATGCCACCAGCTTCACTCTTCTTGCTAAGAATCACTTTGGCTATTCTGGGTCTCTTATTTTTTCAAATGAATTTCGTGATTGCTTTTACTATTTCTACGAGGAATGATATTGGGATTTTGATTGGTATTGCATTGAATCTGTATAGTGCTTTTGGGAGAATGGTCATTTTGACAATATTAAATTCTACCTACCCAAGAACAAGGTAGATCTTTCCATCTTCTAAGATCTTCATTAATTTCTTTCTTTAGCATGCTGTAGTTTTCATTGTAGAGGTCTTTCACTTCTTTTGTTGATTCCCAAATCTTTCATTTTTTTAAGACTATAGTAAATGGGGTAGATGTCCTAGTTTCTCTTTCTGAGGATTTGTTGCTGATGTACAGAAATGCCTTTGATTTATGGGTATTAATTTTATATCCCTCTACTTTGCTGAATTCATTTATTAGAAGATTCACTAGAAGATTTCTGGTGAAATTTTTTGGATCTTCTTTGTATAGAATCATATCATCTGCAAATAGAGATAATTTGAGTTCTTCTTTTCCTATCCATATCCCTTTAATTTCTTTTGTCTAATTGCTCTGGCTAGGGCTTCAAGAACTATGTTAAATAGGAGTGGTGAAAGAGGGCATCCCTGTGTTGTTCCAGTTTTTAGAGGGAATGCTTTCAATTTTTCTCCATTTAGGATGATGTTGGGCTGGGGCTTAGCATATATATGGCCTTTATGATATTGAGGTATATTCCTGTTATCCGTCTTTTTTCTAGCATTTTAAACATGAAGGGATGTTGTATTTTGTAAAATTTTTTCTCTGCGTCTATTGAGATGATCATATGATTTTTATCTTTGAGCCTGTTGATGTGATGAATTACATTTATTGATTTCCTTATATTGAAACAACCTTGCATCCCTGAAATGAAGCCCACTTGATCATGGTGCACTATCTTTTTGATAAGGTTTTGTATTCAATTTGCCAGAATTTTATTGAGAATTTTTGCATCTATATTCATTAGAGATATTGGTCTGAAGTTTTTGTTCTTTTATTTGTCTCTGTCTAATTTTGGAATCAGGGTGATATTGGCCTCATAGAATGAGTCTGGGAGTGTTCCCTCTTCTTCTATTTCATTAAATAGTTTGAGAAGTATTGTTGTTAGTTCTTCTTTAAAGGTCTTGTAGAACTCGGCTGTGTATCCATCCGGTCCTGGGCTTTTCTTGGTTGTTAAGTTTTTTATGGCATCCTCTATTTCTTTGCTTGAAATTGACCTATTTAAATTGTGTATATCATCCCGATTTAGTTTGGGCATATCATATGTCTCTACAGATTTGTCGATGCCTTCATTATTTTCTATTTATTGGAGTATAAATTTTCAAAATAATTTCTAATTATCTTCTGTATTTCTGTAGTGTCCATCGTGATATTTTCTTTTTCATCATAGATATTGGTAATTTGTGTTTTTCTTCGTTAACATAGCTAATGGCTTATCAATTTTATTTATTTTTTTGAAGAACCAACTTTTTTTTTTTTTTTTTTTTTTTTTTTGGTACCGGGGATTGAACTCAGGGGCACTCGACCCCTGGGCCACATCCCCAGCCCTTTTTTTAGTATTTTATTAGAGACAGGGTCTCACTTAGTTGCTAAGTGCCTCGCCATTGCTGAGGCTGGCTTTGAACTTGCAATCCTCCTGCCTCAGCCTCCCAAGTGCTAGGATTACAGGCATGCGCCACCACGCCCGGCTTGAAGAACCAACTTTTTGTTCTGTCAATTTTTTCAGTTTTCCTTTTTGTTTCAATTTCATTTATTTCAGCTCTGATTTTAATTATTTCCTGTCTTCTACTTCTTTGGGAGTTGATTTGTTCTTATTTTTCTAGGGCTTTCAGATGTAATGTCGATTCATTTATTTGTCGACTTATTCTGTTTTGAAGGAATAAACTCCATGCAATGAACTTTCCTCTTAGTACTGCCTTCATAGTGTCCCAGAGATTTCGATATGTTGTACCAGTGTTCTCATTTACCTCTAAGAATTTCTTAATCTCCTTCTTGATGTCTTCTGCAACCCGTTGATCATTCAATAGCATATTATTTAGTCTCCAGGCATTGGAGTAGCTTTTCTTTCTTTTTTAATCATTGATTTCTAATTTCATTCCATTATGATCTGATAGAATGCAGTGTAGTATCCTTACTTTTTTATATTTGCTTAGAGTTGCTTTATGGCATAATATATGGTCTACTTTAGAGAAGGATCCATGTGCTGCTGAGAAGAAAGTGTATTGGCTTATTGATGGATGATATACTCTATCTATGTCAGTTAAGTCTAAGTTATTAATTGTATTATTGGGTTATATAGTTTCTTTGTTTAACTTTTGTTCAGAAGATCTATCCAGTGGTGAAAGAGGTCTATTAAAGTCACCTAGAATTATTGTGTTTTGGTCTGTTTGATTCTTGAACTTGAGAAGAGTTTTATTGATGAATGTAGCTGCTCCATCATTTGGGGCATATATATTTATAACAGTTATATCTTGTTGATCTATGATTCCCTTAAGCAGTATGAAATGTCCATCTTTATCTCTTTTGATTAACTTCGGCTTGAAGTCTACTTTATTTGATATGAGGATGGAGACCCCTGCTTGCTTACGTAGACCCATGTGAGTGGTATATTTTATCCCATCCTTTCACATTCAGTCTATGGGCGTCTTCTCCTATGAGATGTGTCTCTTGAAGGCAACATATTGTTTGATCTGTTTTTTTAATCCAATCTATTAGCCTATGTCTTTTAATTGGTGAGTTTTAGGCCATTAACATTCAGGGTTATTATTGAGATATGATTTATATTACCAATCATTTTTATTATTTTTGGTATTTAGTTTGACTTGGTCTTTTTTCTCCTTTGGTTGGTTTTTTCCTTTATTGTAGTTCTTCCCTTTGCAGATTTTTATTATTTTTTGTTCATTTCTCCTCGTCGAATATTTTACCAAGAATGTTCTGTAGAACAGGCTTTCTTGTTGTAAATTCTTTTAGCTTTTGTTTATCATGGAAGATTTTTATTTCATCTCAAATCTAAAGCTTAATTTTGCTGGATATAAAATTCTTGGTTGGCATCCCTTATCAATTCTTTAGAGCCTGGTATATGTTGTTACAGGCTCTCCTGGCTTTGAGGGTCTGGGTTGAAAAATCTGCCGAGATGAGAATTGGTTTTCCCTTATAGGTAATCTGACTTTTCTCTCTTGCAGCCTTTAAAATTCTATCTTTATTTTGTAGGCTAGGCATTTTCATTATTGTAATTTTGTACATTTGATATCCTGTAGGCCTCTTGTATTTGACTTTCAAATTCATTCTTCCTGCTTGAGAAATTTTCTGATATTATTTCATTGAAGAGATTGTTAATTCCTTTGGTTTGAATCTCTGCACCCTCCTCTATTCCAATAAATCTTAAATTTGGTCTTTTGATGGTATCCCATAATTCTTGGATATTCTGTTCATGGTTTCTTACCATCTTCACTGTGAGATCAACTTTATTTTCAAGATTATATATTTTGTCCTCATTGTCTGAGGTCCTATCTTCCAAGTGGTCCAATCTGTTGGTGATACTTTCTATTGAATTTTTTAAGTGGCTTACTGTTTCTTTCATTACAAGGATTTCTGTTTGGTTTTTTCTCAAACTCTCTATCGCTTTTTTGAAGTAATCTTTTGCTACCTGTATTTGTTCTCTTATCTCTTTGTTGGTATGATCAATGGTTGCCTGTATATGATCTCTTATCTCTTTGTTGGAGAGATCAATTTTTGCCTGTATCTGCTCACTTAGGTCATTTTTTAAATCCCTTATCATTTTAATTATGTATATCCAGAACTCCTTCTCTGACATTTCACCTACTGTGTTTTCTATGGCTTCTATTGTTGTAGTATCTTGGTTTGTTTGGGGCATTTTCCTCCCTTGTTTTTTCATGATGTCTGTGTTTTCTTCTCTTGCAAGGAAAGCCTATTACAGCTTCTGCCCTTTTGTCTTATAAGGTCCCTACAGGTTACCCAAAACCTCACGTTTTAGGGAAAAATCAATATCAGAGCTTTCAATGTACCCAATGTGTATCCATATATCAGTTAGTTTCTATTTTATATTTACAGTTTTGTCACTATAAACAGAAATGATGAGATCAGTTATACCATATAGTCTCTATGTTTTGTGTGGTGGTTTACAGTATCTAATGGTAGAAGGGGGGACTTAGAGGTTGGCATAGACATTTATGAGGTAGGATGTGAGAAAATAGAGGTATTAGATTATTTGACTAGTGACAGTATAAACATTAGAATTTGGCTGTTAGTAGGAAAAGCAAGAGATAGGCATCACTATGGTAAGATTCCCTGTTAGTTCACAAGAGCATAACTGGTTGCACCTTCTGGTGCATCCTGTTCCCCAGGGACCTTATTGATGTCTTACCTGGACTTTTGTTGTTCCTTGGTAGTAGCCTTGCTAACTCAGTTTTGTGGCAGTGGCAGCCTCAGGCCTATAATTATGTTGGTGTTGGGTTGTGTAGCTACAGAATTCCAGTGTGGTGTGTCTCTCTGGGCAGACGCGGGTTACCTCTCTGATTTGCGGATGTGGAGCAGTCCTCTCTCTCCAGATCTCTGGCTTTCCTCTCCCCACTCTCCTCCTCCTGGGTCTCCTCCCAGTCTAGTTGTTTCTGTGGGGGTTGGGCAGGTGGGCAGCAGGGCCCTTCCACAGGGCAAAGCCTACTGCTTCTGGTCCTGGTGGTAGTATGAGCCGGAGGTAGGACAGGCAAGTGGCTGGACCCTTCCTTCCACCAGCAGCTGCTGCTTGATTAGGTCACCTCTGGGCAGATAGCAGTTCCCTAGGCAATGGGTGGGGCCCTTCCTCTGGCCTGGCATTCTGCAATGGGACCTGCTATTCCCAGCCCCGGTGGCAGCGTGAGCTGAGCCCCTCCTTCCAGTAGGTGTCTCAGTGCTGGTCTTTACATCAAGTTTAAATTGACTTTCAGTGACTATTGTTATAAACTAAAAAAACAAAAACAATATTTTGGTTATCTAGTTTGAATATATTCTTTGCATCTGTTAATCCTGTACAGAATTTTTCTCTGGTCCCTTTCTACATGGTTCATTGTGTAGCAGATGTGTTCAGGTCTTGCCAATCTGTAACTACAAAGTGACATGACATGTAAAAACTATCCATGTGCAGGTGTATATTAGTTAGCAATAGGTTCTGTAAAACATAATAAAAAAGCCAAAATGATAGCGTCTTAAACACAAATGAGTACAGTTCTCTCCACAGAAAAGAAGTGTAGCCATCCAAAGTACAGGACTATGTGGTAGGTACTATGGCTTGTTATTCACAGGAGGAATCACCATCCTTTGTAAGTGACTTAGTTCAGAAATTCAAGATATACAGGTGACAGAATTGTTCTGAAATTAAACAAGCAGAAAGTGGGAGTGTGTACTTGGATTAGACTGTAACCTACCTAATGAGTAAGGGATAAATTTGAGAGCAATTTGGCAGATACAGTAAACAGAACTTAGTATCCAGTTCAGTTGTAAAAAGCATTTAAGGAGGGCACATTTTGGATGACTCCAAGTTTTCTGACTTGATAGACCAGCTAAATATAGTCAGCATGCCCTTCACTAAAATAGGGAATACAGGTGGAGGAACAGATTTGTGTTCTGTTTTTTTCTAGGAAGCTAATGTATTCCATGATTATTTGTAGTTCAGCACAACTAAAGAAGCTGTATTTCCTGAGAGAGCTAACAAAGTGCTTTTCTATTTGCAAAGTTACATAGTTTGAAATAACTTGAATGAAGTTAGGAGTCAAGCTTAGGCTGGAATCTTGGTTCGTACATTACCAGCTACATGCCTTTAGGCAGGTGATTTAGTTTCACTAAGACTCAGCTTATTGGGAAATAAACACTATAATTTAAGATCATTGTTAAGTTTAAACAAGATGAGCTTCTTGGTCTGAAAGACAGTGGAAGCAATTGTCCAAATGTAAATCTCTCCAGTACCCCCCACATAGAACCATAAGACCAGAAAAGACCACACACACCTCACACCTTCAACATTACTATGACATAGATACCATGAATTTTTAATTACCTTTATGTAAATATCAAAGTACAGCAGTTCCTGTTGTTGCTACAAGACTGTGAATGTGGAGAATAGGCAAGGAAAGGCCTAAGAGGCAATGAAGAGAAGAGGAGAGACAGGTTAACATAAACCGCAGTCGCCCAAAGAGAGAGAGTACCAACAGTAACTGTTAAAATACAAATCCTATAATTAGCTACAGGGAAAGTGTGTGAGGGAAGGGAAGTGAGAGGGACCAGAAGTAGCAGCAGCTGAGAAGTAGTGCTCCTAGAAAAGGAGATAGAGAAAAGCCTAGTGCCCCTCGGTGCGTGAGTGGAAAGAAGGAAGTAAGGACAAAAGGAAGGGCCCTAGAGATATGAAAGAGAAACAAGGCCCAGCAGCCTATCCCCCCAACTCCACCATGACCTTTGTCTGTTACAGGAGCCCCTTTACAGTCTGAAGAAGCAAAAATTCTTAAACTGAGAACTCTGTCCACAAAATGCCCAAGAATAGGAATGAATTAAATCCTATACAAAGCTACTTTAAGAGAAAAATGTGAATGAAAACATTTCACCTGATAGAAATTCTTCCCCATAAACACAAAACAAAGGAAACTATGTGTCAGTGTTCCAACCGAATAAAATATTCTCAAGCTAACTTATGGACATACTCAAAACAAAACAAAATACCACTTAGAAGCAAAAATTGACAATATGAATGAATACCAAAAAAAGGGAGAATGTGACATGTTTGATTAAATTCAAAAGAAATTGAAGGAAAAGGCAAAGGGATATAGCTGAGTGCTAGAGCACTTGCCTAGCAGGTCAGGTGCAAGGCCCTGGATTCAGTACCCCCCCTGCCCCCCCACACACACACGCACTCCCCACCCTCAAAAGTAAAGCCACTTTACAAATGAAGAATATGTTAATAACAATATACAGAGGATATTAAATTCAATATATATTATAGCTCAGTTGGTAGAGTGTTTGTCTTGCATGCACAAGGTCCTGGGTTCAATCACCAGCACCCCCCAAAAAAAAAAATCTGATTAGGGCCATTGATGAAAAGAAGGAAAACAGCTAAAAGAATGAAATGAGATGCAAAAAGAAGTAAAAAAAAAAAGAAAGAAAAAAAAAAAAACCTTTATAAAGTAGTTGAACTACAGATAGAGGCAAAATAAGACCCAAATACTTAAAATTTCTTGGATTGTGATTTAATTAATTCCTGAAGAATAAAAGTCAGCACAACAGAATTAATTAAATTATTATGCAAGGAGAAAAAGTATCTCACTACTGGTAAAGGAAAATTAGACTAATAATTAGGAAATCAGTTTCCTTAAGAACAATATTCAAAAGAAGGCTACAGCATTTCTTACTGAAATTCAAAGTGCAAGGAAGCCGACCTGTCCTGCAATTATCAGATACAATTTGAATATGCAAGAATTTTGGGACTACTTAGTGAAAATTTAACATCCTTAAATATAAATCCAAGACTGAAAACAGTGGTGGGAACATAAGTATAATTGTTATATGTTCTGACAAAGGGAAAATAAAAATAGAATGATATAATTTCCTATTGTATAGACAGTAAATAGGAGTCATATTAACATTTAAATGGACAGACCAATAATAAAAGGTTAAGTAAGCAAAAAGGAGATTTGACACACAGAGATATACACTGGAACAAAATGCAAATCTTTCTAGGACCAAAAGAAAGTACAAAAACACAAAAATACCATATAGAGGGAAAAAAAAAAAAAAGAGGGGCTGGGGTGGTGGCTCAGTGGTAGAAGCGCTTGCCTAGCATGTGTGAGGCACTAGGTTCAATTCTCAGCACCACATGTAATTAAAGAAAATAAAAGTCCATTGACAACTAAAAAATATTTTTTAAAAAGGTGTGAATAATAAATTTGGCAATTATAAAAGAACAAGAGTTGAGTTCAAATATAATAGCCATATCAGTAAGCGTTAATGGGCTTATTCAAAAGAAAAAGATTTTCAAATGAATCCATAAAGCAAAACCCAATTGGATGTTATAAGCAAGAGACATGTCTAAAATGTAATTAAAAGGGATGCAGCCAAACATGGCAATGTATACCTATAATCCCAGTGACTCAGGAGGCTGAGGCAGGAGGATCCCAAGTTCCAAGGCCTACCTCAGCAATATATTGAGAACCTGTCTCAAAATAAAAAATAAAAAGGACTGAGGATGTAGTTCATTGTAGAGTGCCCCTGGGTTCAATCCCAGTAGCACAAAAGAGAGAGAGAAAGAAAGAGAGAGATGTGCAACAGTATCACAGGCAAATAGAAATAATAAGAAATCAGAGGTTGTAATCTTGACAAAGTAGAATTTACATTTTAAAAAAAACATAAACATTGACAAGAGTACACTTACAATGTTGAAAGTCGTAATTCACAATGAAGTTACAATATTTTTTAGTGTATGCACTAAATATCAGCAAACACTACCACATAGCAGAATTACTATAGCAGAATATTGGAGAATACAGGAAGCAACAGAAAAACATAAGAAAAATTTAACATCATAGTTCAAGTCTAGTAGGACAAGATGTTTCAAAATCACCTTGTACATTTCCTGTTCCAAATCTAGAATTAGCCATTTTATCAAGGAGACTTGGATTCTCTGTGAGAAATATATGGGGATCTTTATATTAGGGGTGTTCATTTATGCATATTCAGTCTTTGTTTCTAGGCTTCTCTAGCTTGAACATTTTTTTTTTCTGAAAAATGCATCCTTAGTTCATGCTGACATTTATGATTAAAATTTATCATCACAAGAGTTTTGATTTTTTATATTTGTATCTCTTTTGTGTTAAAATTCTAGTTTCCTAATGATTTTAACAGATCAATACATTCACCTTAACCTATGGTTTAAAATTAGCAGTACCAATTTTATTGTTAAAAGTGTGGTTAGTGCAAAGAGTTTAAGATAATATATGTTGTTCCTTAGGATATTTCCTAATATTTATGTATAGATTTAAATTAAGTTGAAATTGAAATTATTTCTCTTCATATGGCTAAATCACCAGCTCCCTACATATTTTTTTTCATTTTGCTTTTTACTCTTAGAGTTTTGTTATTTTTATTCTGATTTATTTTTGCTTTATTTTAGAAACTTTAAGGATTCAAGATAGCTTAACTGACAGTGGTGGTTATTTTAAATAAATGTTAGGCTTTTGGAAACAGTGTTTAATTGGAAAAAAGTTATTCAAGAAAATTGTTCTTGATTTTTTTTCTAAAATTGATGACGAATTTATTAAAAGTAAGAGTTTCATTTATCCCTGTATGCTAAGTAGGAGAGCCTATAACTTTCAAGGGATTCCTAAAAAGTATATCACACTACTGCCACACATACTATTTCCAAACACTAGTTCTGGGATTTTAATCTCAATATTTTCTAAGTCTTTGGAACTATCAGTAAAGCCTTGTGTGACACTTCTTAACCCTTTAGCCTCCTAACTATGGTTACTCAGGTCCTCAGTTATATAAATAGTTACTTATATGTCTTTCTACTGCTGAAGTAATCATATGTATAATATTGAAGTAAAATTTATGCTGATGTACCCTGGCTTGAAATCTGGATTTTAAAACTTTAAGTGATTATACTGGGTAATGAAAGTCTGTTTTTGTGACAGTAGCAACAATATGTAAGATTGTAATTATTGTGTCTCATTTTAAGAGGTTGAATTCTACAATGTATAATTTTATCATTTTTCTTTTCAGAGGCTGACAAAATACCAGTAATGCGTGGACAGTGGTTTATTGATGGTACTTGGCAGCCTCTAGAAGAAGAAGAAAGTAATTTAATTGAGCAAGAACATCTCAGATGTTTTAGGGGTCAGCAGATGCAGGAAAACTTTGATCTTGAAGTGTCAAAATCCTTAGATGGAAAAGATGGTAAGGCCGGTTAATACATTTAATACATTCTGTAAACTGAGTAAATTCTTGATAAAGTTTAGAGTAGTTCATAAATTTGGTAGTAGTAATTCAGGAGGATTAGAATTTATAAAATTTGGTTTATTTGTTTATTTTTTGTGGTTCTGGAGATCCAATCTAGAGCCTCAACATAGTAGCACTGTACCACTGAGCTACAATCCCCAGCCCTAAAAACATAACTATTCTAAAATTAAAAACTGCTACAAATTTCTGAGCTGTCTCAACATTTATTTTACTAAATATGTATGTTCCACTGCATGATACTAATACCATTTATTGCAAATGTATGTGTATATTGTACTCCCTAAATTAGTCTTTTCTGGAAGTTTTTTAGTTATCAAAAAAAAAAAAAAAAAAAAAAACTTGAACTTACTAGAAAAATTCCTTATTATATCAAAAAAAGCAGTTTTGTTAATGTTGGTTCTTTTCCTAAAGTTAAAAACCTGTAACTGCCTTTGTGTATCTCTTAACTGTCTCTCCAATGATAACATATCAATTGCTAATTTGAAATAGTCTGCCCCTTATATTTCCTTATTCAGTATTTGGCTATGTTTGCAATAGTTAAAAATATAGTAGCAAAGATTGCTGTGATTTCATTATGTGTCTGAATCTTGAGTAAGCTTTAAATGCATGGTAAAGTTAAAAATACTTCTATTGTTCCATTTACTGCAGGCAGTGGGATCAACTATTCTGGTGAGTATAAATGTACAGGTAGATTAGAATGTATAGCTATCTCTAAATTTTTTACCTTAAAGCGTTTCTTCATCCATGCTTGCCTTTATTTGGGAGGTTTCTCTGCAAGCCCTACTGAACCTAGTGAATTGAGGGGGAAAAAATACAAATTGAGAGATTTTTTCCCTTCCTCTCATAAAACATTTCTAGTGCAGAAAAACTTAATATTGATCAGGTAGTTATCAGACTACAGCTTGAAAAAGCAAATTACATGGTTGGAAGTAATTGTTCATATAACAATTAGTGGCAAAACAATAAGCTTTATATTGGCTGAGAATTTTTTTCTTATTAGTAAATTCTCTTTCTCTTTTCTTCTCTTTACTCTTTTATCTTTCTCTGAACACACATACATACACACATTGACTGTGAGCATGTAAACTATACAGTTTAGCTTATACCAAATTAAAATATCTTTTGTATCTACGTGGTTAAAAGTTTGTGTAACTGAGAAAAGTTGTGACTTCTGACTAAATTGATGGCTAAGTGTACCAAATTTATATAATAGTTGTCTGTTATGTGCAGATGTCATATTCTAGAAATTTGAAATTCATTTTCTCATTTTCTTATCTGTAGAATCAAATGTTTCTAATTAACTGTAAAATTCAAGGTGAAGGTTTTATATATCAATATATACAAAGCAGTTCAGTATAAGAACCATAGCTTCATTCCTACAAATTGCTATAGAAATATTATTTTACTCTTGTTCTAAGAAAAATGTTTACACAAATAAACTTTATATATTTCTGGTTGTATGTTAGTGACTGGAATATTTTGTAACCTCTCATCACTACTACCAGAAAGATCTCAAACCTACTTCATAGTAGCTGAATGATGGACCCATTTTATCACAAAATAGTTGCAATGCCTTTGGAGAATTCTGAGTTTTAGAAACTTTTCCCCTTGTGTTCTCCTTAAGTCTTCTACCTCAAAAATGTTAGTTCCCCTTAATACTAGGGCCTTAAACAAGTCTAAGAGCTTGGAGGAGGAGGAAAAGGATGAGTCTATAAAATATTAGTAGAATGTTTTCCTTTCTCATGCTGTGTTGAAAACATTTTTTTTTTTTTTTCCCATTTGCTATTTCATCCTGTGGAGGTTAATTATCAGC
Organism: Tamias sibiricus; assembly: GCA_025594165.1. NCBI lineage: Eukaryota > Metazoa > Chordata > Mammalia > Rodentia > Sciuridae > Tamias > Tamias sibiricus. The sequence goes on from CM046659.1 coordinate 55,530,816, forward strand.
TCTGTTTCACCTGTAGATCCCTGTTCTTATCTATTTGGAATCTTATATACAATTCAAATTAAACTTTCATATATCTGTTTACTTCTCCCTGATGTTAAATGTAGCAGGATTCTTCAGTTTTCCTCAAAAGTGCCCAAATTTAAATAATTCTGATAGGAGAACATGGTTTATTTGTGTAAATATGTCTTTGAGTATATTCTAGATATTAATCAATCCAGGATATTATAGTAATTTTTTGTTATCTTTAAGGATGTACATTGAGTAGTAAAGTTCTAATTAGTAATAACAATATGGTTAAACTGATAAAGCATTTTTGCATTGTAATCTACCAAAAATAATTATTCTTTAAGTTCATTAGAAGAAGAATATAATTTTTTTAAATATGCCAGGACACAGCATGCTTTGGTTATTATGGATTATAAATTCAATTCTAAATAAATATACCACTATCATAATTTTCCATCATATTAAGATGTGACATTTGACTTTGAAGATTATAGGAAACTTTGTAGTACATTTGAAAATTATAGCTGGTCTTAAGGAAAGAACATAAGCCATCCAAAAAGCTACCATCATTGGGAAAATAACTCAAACATAATCCTATCTACAAAGATTTTTAAAATATGATCTTTTCAATATTTTGCTCTTACTTCTAAGCTTTTAAATTTTTATATTTCATTAGTCAGTGGAGGAAATGAACTTTTCACCTTAATTTTCTTTCATATAAAGCCTTGACTCTTCATGTTGTCAGGAAATTTTGAATGCTTTTTTAAGTCAATAGTATTGTGCTAGGCACCTTTGTGAAAGAAATAAACAAGGTTTTTTGCCCTCAAGGAATTTTCAACCTTTTAGAGAAGAGAGTGACAACAAGTGAGGATAGTTTACACGTGTAAGTAGAAGATAATACAGTAGACAATGAATATTCTGAAAAGATTTTTGGAATAACTAGAGTCAGTGATTACAGTGCAGTTATTAAAATAAAGCTTTTTGAAAGCCCCATTTAATAAATGAAAACATTTAAGAATACTATATTCAGGGACTCTTATAAAGTGCATTAGGGAATTTCAAAGAAATTAAACAGAATTCTTGCCTTCAGAAACATTAAAATAAAATGATAACTCCCTTTTTCCTGGCCTTATCTGGTTAGGGTAGCTGTTGCCACAAATGAATTGGATGTATTGAATATTTTTTCTTATTAATATTCCTACCGGGCGTGGTGGCGACACCTGTAATCCCAGCACTTTGGGAGGCTGAGGCAGGAGGATCGCGAGTTCAAAGCCAGCCTCAGCAATGGCGAGGCACTTAGCAACTCAGTGAGACCCTGTCTCTAAATAAGATACAAAAAAGGGCTGGGGATGTGGCCCAGTGGTCGAGTGCCCCTGAGTTCAATCCCTGGTACAAAAAAAAAAAAAAAAATATTCCTATTACTCTCAAAATGATCATGGAATTAAAGAGATGGATGAAAGTTTGATACAACTCTTTTTACCATCCCAATAAAAATAACCTACAAAACATTGATCACTTTTTGTGATTTAAATACTTGAATCTAAACAGTTCTCAGCCAGGCACAGTGGTGCATACCTATAATCCCAGCAACTCCAGAGGTTGAAGCAGGAGGAGGATCACAAGTTCGAGGCCAGACTTGGCAACCTAATTGGAATCTTAGCAACTTAGCGAGACCCTATGTCAAAATTTTAAGAAAACAAAAGAACTAGGATTGTAGCCCAGTGGTAAAGTACTCCTGGATTCAATTCCAGTATTCAAAGTAAAATAAACTTGATTCTTTCTGAAAAGTAAAATGAAAATTGATTCTCTTTACTCCACCCCATAACCTAGGAAATATCTAGCAGCCTAACAAATGAAAGTTCATAATTCCACTTGAAATGAGGTGTAAAAATCAGCTTAGGCCTTCAAATAAGAAATTTGGTAAATATTTAAACCTAATACTAGATTACTCTTACTCATTTACAGTTCGTCCAAGCGCATGCAATAATTAGTAAAAGAAAAAAAAATACGTTGAACTACATGGGTTAGTTGTTGCATGCCACTCTGACTAAAAAATGCATAACCTCAATTCAATAATGAGAAAACATCTGATAAACTCAGATTGAGGGCTATTCCAGAAAATAACTAACCAATACTATTCAAAAATGTCAAGGTCATACAAGACAAGGAAAAATTGAGAAATTTGTCACAGGTAGGAGGAGATGAAGGAGACATGACAACAAAATGCCATATGGTATACTGGATTGGGTCCTAGAACAGAAAAAGGTTTTAGTAGAAAAATAGAGAAATCTGAACAAAGACTATATATTAGTTGATAGTATAATACCAGTTAATTTCTTAGTTTTTATAATTATGCTATAATTGTATACAATGCTAACATAAGTGGAAGCTGGATAAAGGAAATATAGTAACTCTCTGTATTATTTTTACTACTTTCTGTTAAGTCCAAAATTATTCCAAAATGAGTTTGTTTTTTTTTTTTTTTTTAAGACCAGTGGAGGAATTAAAACAAAATACTAAAAATCTTAAGTTAGCCCCCATCCCACACACCCCCCCAGGAAAAAAGGAACAGAGAAACAATAGGTGGGACAAGGGAAAAATAGTTGACCTGAATTCACCCACATCTATAAGTACAATAAATGTGAACTAATACTACAGCTAAAAGGCAGAGAGGTTGACAGATTTGATGAGAATGCAACACCTGGCTAGATAAAGAGTCACAATAGAGTCACAGATAAGTTTAAAGTAAAAGGTGGGGTTTTTTACAGTTCGAGCTAATTTTAAATGCTATGACCACACAGATGCTGGCAGCTCTGTGATGTTACACCAGTTTGCATTTTGTAAGGGAAAGTGTGTATTCCCATCACTTGCTAGATAAGGATATCCCATAGTGTGAAAATAGCATTTCAGGAGTCAGTTTAAAAGATGAGAGAGTGTAATAACCTTCTAACCAGCTTTCCTTTTCTTCCTTTGGTGACTAAGATTTCTGTCTTCTAGCATTTAGTTTTTATTTAATTTTTATAAATTTATCTAATTAGTTTCTCTGAGATCCAAGAAAGATTGCTAGGAGTTTTCTCATTATCATTAGCAGATTTGAGAAGCACAGGCTGCCTTCCAGAGGTTGCAGTTTTCCAGGTTGCCCACTTTTATACAGGGAAAAGTTCTTGAGTTTTTCTATTGTAAGGATTAATATGTCATTAGCCCCTTTGGATATTCTTACTGCTTTCAGAATTAATATAATGAAGAAAATTTCTTTAAGAGGTGAATTAGTAAGGAATTTATTGGAAATACCCACTAGTATTTTAAATCTTTTTCATTGCTGTATAAGACTAATATATGAAAGGCCATTTTTATTAAATATTACCATTTAATAAATTAACATTTTCACTTGTATTTTTAGTTCATGCATGTTTGCTAATACTACATAAGATTTACTAACTAAAACATGTATGTATGTATGTATGTATGTATGTATGTATGTATTTCAGTGCTGGGGGTTGCACCCAGGGCCTCACACATTCTAAGAAAGTGCTCTACCACTGAGCCACACCCCTAACCCTAAAACTTCATTTTAATGAAAGACAAGTTAATTAGTACTTTCTATCCTTATTTGGATTGATAGTGAAACCTTTTTTCTTCTATTGTACTTAGCGTAGTACCTGTAATTCTGTGCTTTGGGTTGAAAAAAATTAAACTCTATGCTATAAAATGTGTGACAAATAAAACAAATGATGTTCAAGTGAAAACAAATTTGGATGATAAACCATGTTTATTTGTGAAAATGTTTTCAATGATTTTCTATTTTGAGGGTGAAAAACTTTTTTCTCTCTTTATCTGTATATTTTATCTTTAAGTTATTCTATTCTTTTAGAGAGGAAAACCTTCTTTTAGTAAATATGGTATTTGGTTCATATTTTACTAATAGATTTATAAAATCTAGTTTTTATTTCTTTATATAATAAATTCTTGAGTTTATGTCAGTTTGATCCACTTTGGTGTGTTTAGCAGCATTTCCTAATTTAAAGCTGTTTCATGGCTAAGTGGTACTTCTGCTCCTGAATAACTGACCAGAAGGCACATGAAAGAAGAAACATTTCAGGGATGAAAATTGCTTCAGTTGTCATATTCTACCTCTGTAACATTGAAATCTTTTTATAATCCTGACATAGCAACCCAGCTTTTAGTCCTAGTCTGCAGTGCTTATAGCCATGTAATTACCTAGAGGCAATAGTTATTAAGTATATAGGTATAGTTATTAATGCCTCATAAACATTTCCAAAATACCTTTATTGCACAAATCTTTGCATAATACTACATATGTATAAACAACAGATTTGTTATATTTCTAATATTATACAATAAGAATTTTTTATTTGAGCAATATTTAACCTTTGATTGTCAAATTAATGTAAAAAGGGAGTGAGGATGAAAAATCAAATGCATTAGAACATAAATTTTAACTAAAAAATATTCTGTTATTTATTGAACTAAGCCTCAAATAACTGATTTGTAAAATTCAATTCCAAACAGACTTTAATAATTGCATACTTTAAACATAAATCTACGGATATACAGCTAGCAAAGTTTGACAGGAACCATGTTGACTTTAAGGTTATCTACTGATTTACCAAATATCAAGTCTGTGCCTGGCTTTCCTCTGTGTTGTCTGTTAAATGCTTTCAAGATGTCACAGCATACATTTTTACTAATGATATTCTTTTTATTTCTAAACACTAGTAAATCTTTCCTAAAGGGATAGTTAAAAGTGTTTCTGGTTTGATTTTCTGTTTAAAATATTCATTTTTAAAAAAGTCTTTTAACAACTTAAACAGAGTTGTGAAAAGAAATTTTTTCTGAGAGGGACCTCGAGCCACTGCACTTCAGTGATAGAAAGCATCAAATGAAATGTATACTGTGCTGTCTTCTTAGACAAGCTATGTTAGAGGTTAAAATGTTATTCACTGCATTTTCAATTTGTACATCAGTTGTTGGCTATATCAGAGTCACAAATTTGGTGAGAGTAAATAACCTTAGTATAAAGATGGAGTTTATAAATCTCTTCAACATTTAAAAAATGTCATGTTCTATTTTTTATTCTTTTTATGCAAAGACATTAAATGATAATCACATAACTGTAACTGATAAATTTAGATATCATTTGCCTTTGTTTCTTTCAGTAAAAGTAGAGCATATATTTGATAAACATTAAAGTTTTGCTTTACTGAATTTTAACTAGAAAGTATATAAATAAAACATTTAGAATAATGTTTGTCAAATATACCTCTTTTTTAAAGTTAATACTAGATCAAAAAGGCCAAAGGACAAACCTCATTTAAATTTACTTTGAAGCTCAGTGTTTTTGCTTTCTTAGTTGTCCACCACCTCCCTCCCTTCTCCCTCCCTTCTCTGTTCAAATGGAGAGGATATAAGGAGAGTACAGATGCGGCAGGTCTTAAAAGAAAGCGTTCCCAAGGTACAGTAATTGTAGTTTTATTTCTCTGTGTAGTTGTATTCCCAGCTTATAGCATTCAGTTGTGTTTAAAGTATAGAAATTATTAGTTTTTTTAATGTATGCATTATGCTATTTTGCTTAGTGTTATTTTATTATACATGTTTATAAACATTTGTAAACTATGTATGGTCCAGTAAGGAGATGTGCACCAGTATTAAGGTGTTTTACTTTAATACAATGCATAGCTGATTTTAAGGAGGAACAAAATTTTGCTGACATAACACTGTTCTCTAAAAAGCTCAATCTTGTAGTTTCAATATTTTAAGTATGTGTTGCTGAAAACTATTTTTAACAAAACTGTGGTTTACAGTTGTTAAAACCTTGCACAAATTTTTTAATTTATGAAGAGCTCTTCTACTTAAAAAGCTTACTTGTACATTGTTTTCTTTGGAACTGAAGATATTAAAATTTATTAGGTTAATTTATTGGGTTAATTGGTTTAGTGTCGGTAATATATCCTGTCAGGTAAGTAAAATATAAGGTGTTGGGTTTTTTTCATTAATTTTTGAAATTATACTTGTAGCATAACTACATTTTCTTATAGTGTATTGTGTATTCTAAAAGGAAGTAGGTTTTCTTTAAAATGTCTTATGACCTTAGATCTTGACCAGGGCTGTATCATTTCTTATATTTAGCTTAAGGTTATTTTCAGGTCCTCTTCAAATCAGAAGAATTAGACTGCCAGTAATTAGCTTTGTGGCAGGTAATTTAATCTTTTTGTACCTCTCTACCTTTATATATGTAATGGGGGCTAATTTTTTTGCCTTAAATGGAGTTTTAAAAGATAAACCAGACATAAAGTAGAAGGTACCTATTTTCTTAGAAGACAAAAATTCAGATTTTCTAGCCTGTATGTCAGAGATAGACAGGAAAAATTTAAGGCCTTCAGAATATAAGAATATGAAAGTAGGAGCCAGGCATGATGGCACACACCCAGACCAAGGTGAGAGGATCTCGAATTCAAGGACAGCCTGACAGCATAGCACAACCCAGTCTCTTTTCTCAATTCATTGCTTCCACCAATATTACTGAATTCATAACAGGTTCTAGGCACTATGTATTTTGTGCTAGGGATACAAAAGTGATCAAGCTACATTCCCTGCCTCACAGAGCTTACAAAGTCCTGACATACAATAGGGTTGGATTTCTTTCCTTTTAAGTCCTAATTTTCACCAAGCATAACCCTGTTATAGAAATGTAATAACCATAATGATGAACATCAACAGATGAACATTTCTTTAATTTCTCACTAAACATCTTTCAACTTTGGGTTTCTTCTGTGATGAGAGTATCCAGTGATAACTGACTTTAGTATCCATTCCAAAATTACCCTATACTCTAATAGATTATTCTCTTCCAAGTATCTTGTTCTGTCTTGTACCAAGTGAAATTTAAGGGTTGTTTTGATACCTTTAGTAAAATCAACAGAAGAATTGAAACTTAACATTTCATTGTCAAAGTTATTGAGGACTTTCAAATAGGTATATATCTCTTAGACCTAAAAGTCACATCACCTGGGAGCACAGTTCTTTAATAATCAAAACAGCTATTAACTACATATTAGAGGCTAAAATCATGGTAGTTTCACCAGGCCCTCTGTTGTTTTAATAAGTTATCATTTCCCGATGGCATTGTTAATCCTTTATAAAGTCCTTATCCATTGCTTTCATGACTTAAAATTTTTTAAACAGAGTAGTTTTTCTGTTGAACTGAGTATATGTATGAGTTTTTAGATAATATTGATTCAAATGTCTGAGCATTATAATTTTTCATACAAATGAAGTTTGTCTTCAGACTTTCAAGTTAATTTTCCCTTTTTGTAATAGCTATTTATAGTTTCAAATTGAGTCGAAACCACGTGGACTGGCATAGTATGGATGAAGTGTATCTTTATAGTGATGCAACCACATCTAAAATTGCAAGAACAGTCACCCAAAAACTGGGATTTTCTAAAGGTAATTGTTAAATATTACTATGCTTTGTCAAGTTTTGGGGACCTGGGGTGTTTTTTTTTCCCCCTTGTATGCAAAGTAGACAATTCAAATTCTATTTATTTTATTCCTATCTAGTTATTTTAAATAGGTATTACATTTAGTGTTGGATAAAACTTTAAGGTGATTGAATTGACATACATTCATCTATGAATAATTATATATTTAGATTGATCTGACGAGATTAATAAATGACTTTTATGCTTCTTAATGCACAAAAGCAGTCAAACCTGAGGCAGTAAAAATAAAACATGGCTATTGAATATAGTGTCAAGGGAAGTGAAGACTGAAAAATTTCCATTGTATTTAGTGACAGTGGGGGCCACTGGTAACTTGATGGGGCAGAAACTAGAGTGGCATGGGTCTAAGCTTAAGTGGAAGGTGAGGAAATGAAGGCAGTGAGAAAGACAGCTCTTGAAAGAACATTTACTAAAAAAAGATTGATGCTGGCCTCAGTGGCACACGCCTGTAATCCCAGCACTTGGGAGGCTGAGGCAGGAGGATCACGAGTTCAAAGCCAGCCTCTGCAATGGCGAGGCACTTAGCAACTCAGTGAGACCCTGTCTCTAATAAAATACAAAAAAAAAAAGCTGGGAATGTGGCCCAGTGGTCAAGTGCCCCTGAGTTGAATCCCTGGTACAAAAAAAAAAAAAAAAAAGAGAAAGAGATTGGTACCTGGGAAAGAGATGAAAGTACTATCAAAAAATAAATTTTAAAAAATAATTTTGAAGTCTGATAAAATTTTACTATCTTTTTTTAAATTTTAATTTCTTTAAAATGTGCTAGAATATCTTTTCATGTGCTTACTAATTATATTTATTTTGAAAATTACCTTATCATTTCTTTAGCCCATTTTACTATGTGAATGATGTCCTTTTACATTTTGATTAGCAATAATATCTCCTTGTGTATGTAGGGAGTTAACTTATTATGTGTCATATTTTGCCTAAATTTTCCAAGTTTGCCATTCATTCTTTTAATACTTATTTTTAGCTGTAGATGGACATAATAGCTTTATTTTATTTTTTAATGTGGTGCTGAGGATCAAACCCAGTTCTTCACGCGTGCTAGGCAAGCACTCTACCACTGAGCCACAACTCCAGCCCATCTTAAAAATGTTATTTTCTCTTCTGTGTACACCCAGTAAAATTTTTTATACACCCAGTAAAATTTTTTATATTGTTATTACTACTTCTTTAAACACTATAAAAATGCTGTCTCTCAAAAAGATGGTAAACTAAAAATCATAATTTTTCTTTCTTTTTTCAAATTTATTTATTTTTTATTCTAAGTTGTTAGAAATGACAGCAGAATGTAGTACATTTATATTATACTTATAGAGCACATTTTTACATATCTCTGGGTGTATACAAAGTATGTTCACAGAATTCGTGACTTCATACATGCACTTAGGGTAATGATATCCATCTCATTCTACCACCTTTTTTTTTTTTCTTCACCCTTTTGCCCCCTCCCTTTCTCTCTGTCCCCATTGGCCATTCTAGTGTTCCTCTAATCCTCCTATGCTCCCCATCCCAACCCCACTGTGAATCAGCCTCCTTATATCAGAGAAAACTTTTGGCATTTGGATTTTTGGGATTGGCTAACTTCACTTAGCATTATATTCTCAAACTTCATCCTTTACCTGCAAATGCCATGATTTTATTCTCTGTTATTGCTGAGTAATACTCCATTGTGTTTATATACCACATTTTCTTTATCCATTCATCTACTGAAGGGCATCAAGGTTGGTTCCACAGTTTAGCTATTGTGAATTGTGCTGCTATAAACATTGATGTGGCATAATTTTTCTACAGCATCAAGTAGTGGGACCAGACTTCATAGAGGTTATGTAGAAGAAGCCACAGTAGAGGACAAGCCATCACAGACTACCCACATTGTGTTTGTTGTGCATGGCATTGGGCAGAAAATGGACCAAGGAAGAATTATCAAAAATACAGCCATGTGAGTTCTTTGATGAATATAGTCTATATCTGCTCTAGAATGCAAACTTTTTCCTAGAGTATGAGAGCATATTAATAGAATTTGCTTCTTCTATATATTTCTTCAATGCCAGCTAATCTAACATTGGCCAAGTTTCTGGACCAAATTTTGAGAGTGATTGTTATCTAGATAATGATGATGATGTTTTGTTCTTTCCCCTACTGTATGCAGAAGAGGAGGAATCAGAAAGCCTTTTTAGCCTAATAAGTTAATTTACATTAATCTAAGGTTAAAAACAAGAGAGAGACCTGGTATTAAGTTTGTGTCTTACTCTCTGAACTTCAGAAACTGAGAATACTTAAAAGTTGCACAAGTCTGAAAGAGCTCAGAATTATTTAAACTGTCAGCAGCTTAACCTGTCCAATTAATTGCCAACAGAGAAAACTCAACTCTAAATTTTATACAGGAAACAGTGGCTACTTTACCAACACACTAGGCAGGTCATTTATCTCACTAATTTAAAGAGATTTGAGCATAAAGCTGAATCAGTTATTGAGGTATGTATGTGTGGATTTGTGTGTTTCAAAAGATTTAAATACTGTGCTCAAAGGAAATATTAGCGTTAGAAGTTCCACCACAAATTTGGCCCTAAGCCCTTTCTTAGATAGTCACTATAGAAAAATCTGATAAGGGGCAGATTTATGATATAATGAAAACAAGTCAGTTGCTATTTAGAAACACAGTTTATCTGATTCTGAGGCTTCAAATAAATGTTTCTTGAGCCCTTATAAAGCAAGTAATGTGTGATGCTAGAAAGTATGCCCTCAGCAATATTGCTATAATAATACAATGTTGAGTATCATTTCACTTTTTATTATAACATCTTAATGCCAGCTGATAGATTAAAGTTAAAAGTATAATACAACTTTTGAAGAAAATTTTGTACCAGGGGGATAGTGACACAGTCCTATAATCCCAGCTACTTGGGAGGTGAGGAACAAGGATCACAAGTTTGAGGCCAACTTACATAGCTTAGCAAGAATCCTGCCTTAAAATTAAAAAAAAAAAATTTAAAAGAATAGTGGAGTGGCTTAGTGGTAGAGTGCTTGCAAGCATACACAAGGCTCTCAGTTCAATCACCAATACCAGAAAATTACATATATATATATGGATGGATTCTGCTAAGCTACCCTAAACCCTTTTTGATTTCCATAGCTTTTATTATAGGAATCTTCACTCTGGTCCTAGTTACAGTTTCTGATGAATTGTACATTATTTCCCATAATAATTATATACTGTGTCCAGATGCAAATCTTTTACTTTGAATATCTAGGCTCCTGAGACCTAAGTATACTGACATATACTGGAATAATTGATAAATGAGAAAGTTAGTTATTTCTTTGGATACAAGTGAAGGAAAACTTAACACAGAAAGGCTTAAGCCACCAAGAGTATTTAGTAACTCATTATGCTGAGGAAAACTAGGAATGCTACTACCAAATAAGTCACCAGAATTCTATCAACTTTACCCTGCTTCATTTTGAAGCTACTCTTAAATCATGTGGTTCCAGATACGGTATGTAGCTACCTTCTATTCAAATTTTTTTTTTTTTTAAAGGGTAAGTCTTTCTTTCCAGAAGTCCCAGTGAGACTGTACATTTCAGTGACTGGTGATATTGCATCCAAGAACCTGAATTCATACTGTGGCCATGCTGAGTCTGGCCAAACTTGTCGTAGTCTCACCCTAAAAGAGCTATTATTGAAGTAGGGTTTATGGATCCAATCAAAAAGCAAGTGACCAGTTCAAGGAGGGTTATATCATTCCTTCAGAGACAGGTTAATTTGAGAAAATTCTGTATAGAACTTAGTGATTGATGGAAAATATTCACACAAAAAGAAATTGTACTTAATAATTAATTGATGGGAAAGCCCAGGGCATTTCTTACCCTTTCCCACTTTCTGTTTATTCTTTATCAGGGCTATTCTAAAGCTTATCTGTACTTGTGATTTGTTGTGTAAGGCTACCATTAACAACCAAGGTAGACTAAGGTTTTACCACACTACACTCCATTGACCTTTTGTTCTCTAAGAATCTCTAGAAATTATATCTTAGATGCTTAGAAATGCAGGTTTTCCTCTGTCACCTTATTTCAGTGAACTTGCTTATGAATTCAAGCTACTTTTAATCATTTTCAGAAAATGTTATTATTTACATAGGTTGAGAGGAAAGTTTATAGACAACTTCTGGAAATACTGCAATTGGTTTACCAAAAGGGATGAATTTGTTTTAAATACAATTGGATTTATCTTTATGGAGTTTTATTACAAGGGAAATCTTCATTAAGCTGCATACCTAATTTCCTAAATTAGTAATTTTAAAACTATAGTTTTAGAAGAATACAAAGATATTTTTCAGTTAAACATGGTAGGTTGAACACATAAGCTTATCTTATTCCCCTTGGAACCTCACTAAAAATGACAGCAAAGGGATTTTAAAAATAAAAAACATAAGCCCATAAATAACTGACAAAATGGGAGAAGAAACAATGACAAATGAGAATATCAACAAAACTTTAAAAAAAAAAAAAGCAGGAAATTTAGATGGTTCATAAACCTCTTTTTTAACTATGTTTTTAATTATAGGTGGACACAATACCTTCATTTTATTTATTTATATGTGGTGCTGATGATCTAACCCAGGGCCCCACATGTACTAGGCAAGCGCTCTACTGCTAAGCCACAACTCCAGCCACAGGTTCATAAATCTTAAGATAAAAATATATAGCATATGGGGCTAAGGTTGTGGCTCAGTGGTGGAGTGCTTGTCTGGCATGTGTGAGGCACTGGGTTCAATCCTCAACACCACATAAAAATAAATAAAGTCATTGTGTCCATCTGCAACTAAAAAAAATTTTAAAAATATATATATGTGTGTGTGTGTATATGTATCTCTGTGTGTAGTGTGTGTATGTATATGTATATATATAGCATGAAAGGGCTGATTCTGATACCTGTCCCCATCTTCCTTTATTAACCTTTGTCCTCGTGTCTCCTTTTATATTCTTCCAGATTTTCTTGAGGCATATACAAAATTTTTTTCACATGAAAGTTGGCATACTGTATACTTGGAACTTGACTTTTGTTTTAAAAATATACTTTGGAGGCTATTGTTCATGATTTTCTATTTCCCTCCTTTCCTCTGTGTGTGTAACACATGTCTTCTTAAAACCAATTAGTTTATTAATTGTTTTTTTTTCTAATTGAGAGGAATTATGAAGACTTTTTTTTTCCCAGAGCTATTTAATTATCTTTAATTGGATTGTAATTCTCATGTGCTATTAATCTCTTTCCTCCCTTTTCAAAGTATCAACTAAACAATCATTGCCTGGCAGACAGAACATGAAAGCTGAATAAGCTTATAACAGGACTGGAGTCATGATTTTTATGCCATAGCATTACAACAGAATAATTTTGGTTATAGTTTTAGCTATAGTATAAGACTTGGATAATTAAAATCAAGAATAAAAAGGGGACATTACTATTAACTACCAACCTTATAGAAATAGAAAGCATTATGAGGTAACATTATGCTCAATTCTGTGCTAACCTAAATAGACAAAATTCCTAGCAATTATAAAAACTACCAAAAAATAGGATATCCAAATAGATCTATAAAAAATAAAGCATTTGAAATAATAATGAGAAAACTTTGCACTTAAAAAAGCCCAGAATAGATTACTTCGCTGGTGAATCTACCAAACATTAAAAGGAGAATCAGCACCAGTTCTTCACAAATACTTGAAAATATAGAGATTTTTCCAGTTCATCCTATGGAGGCCAGTGTTACTCTGATATCAAAAGCACTATAAGCAAAAAAAAGGGACCATTATTCATTATGAGTACAAAACACAAAAATCTTCAACAAAATAACAGCAAACTGAGTCCAGAATTTGTAAGAAGTGTTAGATATAAATTGAGATTTATCCCGGAAATTTAAGGCTAACTGGGGTGACTCTTAGAGAAGGAAAGATAAAAGAAGATAACAGGGGAAGTGGGGGACAGAGAGTGGAAGAGAAAGATGGATGTGTTGTGGCCATGTCCCCAAGTTTGCCTTCATAGAAATGATGCACATTAATTAATTGAATAAAAGGGAGAAAGCACATTGTGTGGGTTTTGATGCACAAAAGGCATTTGACAGAAATCTAACAACCTTTTGTAATAAAAAGCACTCAGGAAACTAGAAACACAAGGAACTTTCTCAGTCCAATAAAGGAAACTCTAAAGAGCCCTCAGCTAATATTATGCTATAATATTGAAAAACTCTAAGCTTTTCCCAAGATCAAGACAAGAAAAGGATATTACCTGCCACCACTTTTGTTCAAAATTGTACTATATGTTTAACCCACGGCAGTCAAGAAAAAAAATGGGGGAGAAAAAAAAAAAAAAAAAAGCATCCAAATTAAAAAGAAGTAAAATTCTTTGCTTGTAGTGACATCATCTTATTTATAAAAAATCCTAAAGAATTCCCCACCCACCCACCTCTCCGGTATGTGTGTGCATGCACACACACAAAATGTGAGGACTAAAGTAAGGTCAATATATAAATATTGATTGTATTTGTACACTGAAAATGCAGTTATGAAATTCCTTTAACTATAGTATCAAAAAGAATAAGGAATAAATTTAACAACAGAAGCATAAGATTTGGGTTAAAGCACACCATTGAAAGAATTTAATTCTAAATAAACAAATGGAGAAGACATCCATGATTGTGGATTTAGAAGATAATGTTAAGATGACAATGCTTTTCAAGTTGACCTACACATTAACGCAGTCCCTAGTAAAATCCCACTTGTCTTTTAGTAAAAATTGACGGGCTGATTTACATGAAAATGCATAGGACCCAGAATAACCAAAGCTATCTTGAAAAAGACCAAAGGTGGAAGACTCTGACTTCTGATTCTGTAACTTATTACAGCAAGGGACACCGTCAAGAAAATGAAGACAACCCTCAGGATAGGTGAAAATATTTGTAAACCACAGATGAGGGTCTGGTATCCAAAGTCCTCTTACAAGTGAACCATAAAAAAGAATTCCAATTTTTTTCCAGTGGTAGAATTTGAGTAGACATTTTGTCCAAATAGGATATACAAACACTCAAAAATACATGAAAAAGATGTTCAGAATTATTAGTATTAAGGAGATTTGATTCACAATGACAGATGCCCACTGATCATTCTTTTTTAAAAAAATTGAAAGCCGGGCACACACCTGTGGTGGCACACACCTGTCATCCCAGCACTTGGGAGGCTGAGGCAGGAGGTTCAAAGCCAGCCTCAGCAATGGCGAGGCACTTTAGCAACTCAGTGAGACCCTGTCTCTAATAAAATACAAAAAAGGGCTGGGGATGTGGCCCAGTGGTCCAGTGCCCCTGAGTTCAATCCCTGGTACCAAAAAAAAAGAAAGAAAGAAAAAAAGAAAAACAACAAGTGTTAGCAACCAACAAAAACCAACGAAGTTGCTGTTGGGATTGTAAAGTAGCATAGCTGCTTTGCAAAAAAAATTGAGTGGTTCCTCAAAAGATTAATGATAGTGTATGGGCTGACAGTACCCCTCCTAGGTAGAACGGAAAACATGGCTACACAAAAACTTCTCAGAGAATGTTCACAGCAACATTATTCATAATAGCCAAAAAATGGAAGCAATGTTCATCAAGTAATGAATAGATAAAAGTGGTATATCAAAATATTATTCAACAATAAAAAAAAAAAAACAGTGAAGTACTGATTCATGATACAGAGTGGATGAGCCTTGAAAACATGTTAAATGAGAGGCCAAACACAAAAGGCAGCATACTGTATGATTCCATTTATACATAAAATGTCCATAATAGGCAAATCCACAGAAGCAAAAGGTAGTTTAATAAGCAAAAAGAAGTTTAATAGTTGCCAGAGAGTAGGGGGAAGAAGGATAGGGAGTAATTGCTAACGAGTATGGTATTTCTTGAAATGATTTTTTAAAAAAAACAAAACTCTGAAATTGGTGGTGACATTTGCATACCTGTGAATATAGTAAAAGCTAATGCATTATTTTAAAAACAAATAACTAGTGAGGTTGTGTCAAAAGCACCAAAACCAAAGCTCACAGACCAAGAATGGAGACAATTCAAATTTCAATAAGGAAAAAAGCTACACCCCCACACATTTAAATCTATGAATTAGTAATGGCATGTGCTTTGGTCTGGATATCATTTGAGTGACCCTCAAGACTTCATATGTTGACATTTAGTCCCCATTTTCAGATGTTAATAGAGTAGAAACAATCCAATTATGGTGTTTGGTAGGGCCTTAGGGAAGTGATTAGGAACCAAATAACACAGATAATATAACATCAAAATTTATAAAGCCTAACAACTCGTTATTTTGAGAACTTAGTAAAATGGAAGAGTTAAACATTTATCCTGATTTTTTTAGGTGAACTGTACCTCAGTTCTGCAGAAATTAACTGGTTTCCAAGGTATCAGCATATAGATTACATTTTAGAAACATATGCTATTTACAGATAAAATTATGTGATATCTGGAATCTTCTTTAAAGTACTGGAGAAAAAACCAGGCACAGTAGCACACTCTCATAATTCTAGCAACTGCAGAGGCTGAGGCAAAAGGATCACAAGTTTGAGTCCAGCCTCAGCAACCTAGCAAGATCCTGTTTCAAATTTTTTAAAAAGGGGGACTGGGGGTGTAGCTCAGTGGTAGAGGGCCTCTGAGTTCATCCTAGGTACTGTCCCAAAATTAAATAAATAAAATATGGGGGAAAGGTGTGATTTTTAAAAGGATAGCAAGAGGGAGGTTTTGGAATGAACTGTTTAGTGCCTGATTGTGTGGTGTTAACCACAATCTATACATATACTAAAATTCATATAACTGACACTGAAAGAAACAAAAATAAATTCATTGATCTTAATTTTTAATATAAAATTTATATTATAGGGGGAGTGAGTTGAATAAATGAAATAAGATAGGCCATGACTTGTTAATATTTGGAGGTAGGTGATGGTACAGGGGTAATCATTACTATTCTGTCTACTAAAAATTCATAGAATAGAATGTAAAAACTTGGAACATTTGAAACCATTGATGGAAAATTTAGGAAGATAACTTTGAAGGTACCCTAGTGCTGCATACTTGCTTAGAGTAGCAATAGTATAATTAGACAAACTTACAAGGCAATGGAAGTGTTATGATTAAGGATGTTTTATATCATATAAATATATATGTGTAGTTACTCTCAAAAGTTTTGTTTTGCCTTTATTTTTAGGATGAGAGAGGCTGCAAGAAAAATAGAAGAAAGGCATTTTTCCAACCATGCAACACATGTTGAATTTCTGCCTGTTGAGTGGCGGTCAAAACTTACTCTTGATGGAGGTATATTTTGTTTCAAAATCGAAAGATTATTAACAAGTGGTAAACTTAACAAAGTAAATGTAGAGAACTTTAGAAACAATTTTTGCTTGTTGGGAACAGAATACCTTCAATTTAATTTTCTTGACTTACACTCACTCTTTGCTGTAGATTGTTTAAGAAAATAAAATCCATTGGTTTGGTTTTTTTTTTTTTTTTAATAATTGTATTAATTTGTGTCATTTGGACCATCATACAAATTTCACACATAACACTGTTTTCATGTGTATCTTCTGTGGGTTGGGGGTAGGAGGTAACATGTGGAAGGAACAAATTCCTAAAATCCATCTCTTCTACAATCCAGTTTAGCACATTTATCATTCATGTTAAACTGCCTTCTTGATGATTTTCAAGGATTCTTCCAGATCTATGATACTGTCTCATAGTCAGGAATGTCAATTGTAGCTCATCAAGCCAAAATGGAATCAAAGGTTATAATGGGTTGTTAACAAATTCTAGTGACCAAAAAATAGCTCCCAGCAATTAGTTCATGCATAAAGTTCTATAAAATAAAAACAGTGTCCTTGGGCTTTTCTCAGTCCCCTGATAAAATTCTTAGGCTATTCAGGGATATAGACAATGAAGATGAATTACTATTTACTAAAACCCCTGAGTTTGTCATTTCTGTTAGCTTTAAACTACTGTGTAGTTTTGAAGTCACTATGATGAATGAAAGAAGCTGATCATGAAAGAGTATATACTTGGTGCTTTCATTTTTATGGCATTAAGAAAGGCAGAACTTTAGGAACACAAGTCATTGTTGCCAGGGCTGAAGGAAGGGGGGTTTCAATTCAGAGAGGCAGTATGTGGAAGCTTTTTAAGGAGTTAGAACAGTGCTGTATCCTGATCATGGTGGCTGTTGCATAAAACTTAATGCATTAGATCTCAGTCAGTTTTACTCTGTGTAAGTTTTTAAATGATAATAAAAACATGCTCTAGCAAACATAAGCATACTTATGAGTGGTGAAAGGCTAAAAACTTTTCCTCTAAATCAAGAATATGCTAATGATGTGCATACTTAACATTCTGCTTGAAGTCTCAGCATTGCAATAGTTTTAAGAAAAATAATAGTGATAAGGAATCAAAAACATCTGATCTCTTTTGCAGTTGATGTGTTTGTCTATTCAGAACATATAAAAGAATACAGAAAAATTTTTAGAATTAGAGAGTTTATCAAGGTTGTAAAATGAAGATCCATTAAAAAGTAATTTTATTTCTGTATGCCAGAAACAAACAGAAATAACAAAAATACAAGGTCCCAAGAAATAACTAACCAAAGATGTATATTTATATTAAAAAATAAAACTATTAAAAATATTAAATTTTACTTAAATATAAATATAGATAATTTTCTTAGGTTGGATGAGTCAATCTTGTACAGGTGTTGATTCTTGCAAATTGATGCATAGATTCCATGCAATTCTAGTCAAAATTTCAGTGGAGTTTTTCATGAAACTTGATGATTCTAAAATTATTATAGAAGAACAAAGGACCAAAAAGAACACAGAACAAGGGAATGAAAAAGGGAGTCATGACTACTAGATAACCAGACCTATTATTTAACTTTTGTAATTAAAGCAATTGAGTGTTGGCACAGGAAAGGCAGATAGACCCCTGCTCCAGAGTAGAGACTTCTTCAACAGACCTGTGCCAAATGTGGAAACCTTATATATTTCAGAGCTGACATTACAGCTCATTGATGAAAAGTAAGTTCTGTAAGTGTGCTTGACAACTGGTTGTCCTCTGGAGAAAAAGGAGAAAATATGATCCCTACTTTAGATTCTAGGTGGATAAAAAGTCATATTATGGAAGCTAAGACTTTAAAATACTTTCGATAAAAAGCTCAAAAGAGTACCTTTATGATCTCAGTAGGGAAGGAATTCTTACAATATAAAAATCTTAACTATAAAGTAACATAGGTAGATTGGATTAGATTAAAATCAAGGACATCTTTATCAACAGACCTTAGATCACTAAGAATGAAAGACAATCCACAAACTGAGGAAAAATGTTGCCTCAGAGTAACAGAGCTGCCAAAGGTTTAATATCCAGAATAAAGAACAGGAAAAGGGAAGGGGGAAAAACTATGTATAGATCATATGTGAGAAATAGGTGAAATACATAACACACTAATAATCAAGGAGATACAAATTTTAAAAAATATCGTTTACAATGATCAGGAAAAAAATTAAGAAAATGGCAGTGCCAAATATTCTAGAGAACATGCATCAGTGAAGATTCTCATTCACTACTGGTGGAAATTTAAATTGGTGCAATCATTTTGAAAGGTGATATCATGAAGTTGGAAATGCATAGACAGACACTGTGGCACAGCAGTTTCATTCCTAGATATTTACCCTAAAAAAACTCCTCCTACTCATGTGCACCAGGACACATACAAAAGATTATATTAGGATCATAGCTTATAATCATAAAGAGCTAGAAAGAACCAATATGTCCCTCAAAGGAGAGGATAAATTGTGATCTGTGTGTAGACTGGGTTGTATTCAACAGTAAGAATGAATGGAATACAGCCAGATGCATCAACATGGGTGAATCCCAAACATGATGGGGAGGGAAGCAAACCATGACAATTTATACACAGTGTTCAGAATCAGGCAAAATGGAATAAAATATTTAAGCTCTGGCACATAGTAAATGCTATACAAATCATTGACTGCAGTTGTTAATATTATTAAACATGTAGTAAATCATTAAGGTAGGAAAAGCACAATTAATCCAAACTTCTCATTGGTGATTATATCTAGGAAAAGGGAGAAGTCTGATCACTTAGGCATATATTGTGGGCACTAGACAATGGCAATATTCTTTTTGTTGTTGGTGATGGTGCTGGAAACCCAGGGCCCTACACATGCTAAGCATATACCCTCTACCATCAAGCTACACCCCCAACCCAATGGCAATGTTCTGAGTAAGGTGGGAGAATTGTTTCCTTTTTATAAATTGTTCTTTCAATGCTCATTTATATTAAATACTTCTTTTGTATGTATGTGAATTTCACAATTAAAAAACTATTGAATGTATTAAAATGACATATAAACTCTTTCATATCAGTAAGATTATCATACCTTTTACTTTTGCAATTTAAAAATAAGCATCATCTATAAATATGTTGTATGACCTATACACAGCCACAATATTTCCCTTTACGTCTTTGAAAAGACTTCTAGTCTCTATTTGTCATTGCCTTCCATTCCTTATTACATTGTATTAAAGTGGGGAAAAAATAAAAATAATATAACCTAACTCAATGCAGTGAAAAACTGGAGGATAAAAGAAATTGGAGTTACTAAAATTGTAAACCTTCTTCTGCCCACCTTGTGCTTTCAAGTAATATTATTCATTTACATATAGGATTTTGTCATGTTTTTATAAGAAATCTGAAGTTTTCTGCATACTTTTATTAGGTAACATTTTTTTCAACACAGTAAATTACATCAACTTTATCTTGTCTGCTGAAGAATCCATTGCTAATTTATTTCACTTATTTATTCATTTATTTATTCATTTATTATGCATATCTATCATTGGACAATCTTGCCCATAGAATCTTTGGTTCACCAAAGATAGATAAATGTAAAGCATGGGAAAACTCTTCCTTTTTTAATTTATTGCAATTAGTGGTACCAAGCATTCCACATGGACATATCCAGGTCCAAGACACATAGATCAAAGAAGTTTTCACAATGGACTTCATCCTTTAATCTTCCTTTTCTTTTCATGTTTCCTTTTGTTTTTTACTGTTTGGGTTTATTTGTTTTTCTTACAGAGTTTGGCAAGAAGGGAAAGTGTTAGAATTAAAGCCAGTCTTGAATATTTGAAATGTTAAATTATTTCAGAAAATGCACTTTTTTTTGCAATTTTTTTTTCAAACTAAAGACCTTGTTTAATTTTGTTCTTGTTTTGTTTTTGTAGACACTGTTGATTCCATTACTCCTGACAAAGTACGGGGTTTAAGGGATATGCTGAACAGCAGTGCAATGGACATAATGTATTATACTAGCCCACTTTATAGGGATGAAGTAAGTATCATTATCTTATTGCTGTTGGGTAAGTTTCCGAGTGATAGCACATAAATGACCAAAATTTTAACATTTTATGGTCTTTTTTAAAAAGCTAATGGGAAATTGTAGGAATCAGTTAATCTACAAATAGCCTATATTTAATAGTGAATTTGATACTTCAAACTAGACATTGTGACCATTTCATAAATGGATAGTCCCATGAGTAGAAGATTACTTAAAAAATAGTTACTTGAAAAATACCAGTTTTTGCAAATCTCATTAATTATATCTATGATTGTTGTCTTCACAAGAGTTTGAGACACTTAGAGATTTCCCTCAAATTATTTGTATGCAGTAGACTGACTTTCATTGCCCCACTTCTCTAATGGATCCAGGTAGCTCTCAAATGGTAGTGTTGCTGATGTATCGCCCAGATAACACTGAAGCAGGTAGGAGGTGAAGGTTTTTTCAGTAGAGTGAGAGAAACTCAACCAAATATGCCTCATCACTTTATTGGAGAAGGAATTCTGTTTTATAGGAATAACTAATACTTGTTAATTGTCTAATATGTATTAACTTATCTCATAAAAACCCTGTGAAGTAAGTGGGATTAGTATCCTCATGTAAAAGGTAAAGAAACTGATGCAAGGAGAGGTCAAGGGGCTTGCCCAAAGTGTCTCACCTAGAAATTGGCAGAGCCAGGGGACCTGACCTCTGTCTGGTCCCCGTCCACTTTTCCCTACTCACTTTCTCTGCTGTTCCTAACTAACTGCCTGCCACTGCCTGCCCCCTTACTTGCTGACCTTGTCTGGCTCCTCTGACTCCTCTCTCTGTACCATGGAACCCTCCCTCATCTTCTTCCCTAGGGTGCTCCACTTGCTGCCTTGGTTCTCTTGGCGCCTGCCTGGCGTCTCTCTGTGATTCTGGCCTTTTCTCTCTTCTGCCTCTGCCCTGCTCTGTCCTGCTGTGGGCCTGGCTGCACATGCCTGCTGGCCCCTCCTCTATGCATTTCCTCTTAGCTCCCTCCCCTCCTGTTACTGTTCGGCCCCCCTCTGCCCCTATCTTCTGGACGGCCTGTCTTGCCCTGGCTTCTGACCCCTGACCCTGTCTCTGTCCCCTCCTCTGGGCTGGGTGCAAACTCTTCTCCCTTTCCTCTCCGTATTCCCTTGCTCGCTGCTGTCCTTCCTCCCCCTGCTCCTCTTCCCTTTTGCCCTTCCCTACCAACTAGCTGCTTCGGAAAACTGGCCTGCTGGACTTTTCTTGAATTGAAGGTGATGGATGCATATTGAGCTCCAGGTGAAAGATGCTCCACAGCCTTGTTCTGTTCGTACAACTCACTCTCTTCTAGTCGTTCTATCAGTTGTCTGACGGTCCATTGTCCCCCCCCCCCCCCCCCCCCCCCCCCCCCCCCCGCCCCCCCACCCCCACCCACTGTCTTCTGCGCTTTCCCCCGCTTCGACCTCTCTCTCTCCTCTTCTCCCCACTGCTTGACCTTTATAAAAACTGTGCTCTGTTATGCCTGCCTGAAGTACTGCTCTTCCTTCTCCTGTGCACCCCTGTTCTCAATCCTTCTCCTCTAACTGTCTCTTATCTTGAACTCCCCTACTTCTTCACCTGTCCGCCTCTCCTGTTTTGAACCAGGTGATAGAGCTCCACAGCTTGTCTGTTCACCACTCCTCTCTTCTGTGTTCACAGTACGGCCAGTCTGCTGTCTATTCACTGTTTTGTTTTTTTACTTCTCTGGGCCTTTCTGGGCCTTTAACTTAATCAACACACGTTTAGTGAGTGCCTACTCTGTATCAAATACTGGCTAACATTGGGCCACTTTGAACTGTTAGCCCTCATTAGTAGAGGGACAGGGAATGTTAGTGTAGGTGTTTGAAAGTAAAATCAGTTGCTTTGGCTAAATTCCTTTATCAGGAATCTTAGATAAGATTTCATGATATATATGCTGATCAGCTGCTAGAAGGAATTTTGATCTGAGGAAATTATCTACACATTTATTGAAAATTTGTTTATTGAGAACTTATTATGTATAAGATAAGGGTACACAAGGATAGGAGAACCTACCCCCAAAAAGTTTAAAACAGTGTGTTACAGTACATAAGCACACATTCCTAAAATGCAGTATCTGAGGAAAAAAAGGCATGGAAATTTTTGAAATTGTTCTTTTTACCCCCTGAAAAATATTTTAGGCTTACTGTTGTAATTAAGATAAATTCGGGGGCTGTGGCTTTAGCTCAGTGGCAAAGCGTTTGCCTGGCATGCATGAGGCACTGGGTTTGATCCTCAGCATTGCATAAAAATAAACAAATAAAATAAAGGCATTTTGTCCATCTACAACTACCAAAAAAAATTAATTAATTGAAAAAAGAAATAGAAATGCAATTTAAAAAAAAAAGATAGATTTGTATTTTCATATTTCTCCTTAATCATATATGGCCCCAATTTCTTTTCTAAAAACCATGCCATAGGAATTCTGCAAATTGTATATGGGCCATACAGACTGACTGCTTGATTCCAGGCCACCTGTAACACTTAATTTTTGGATAACCTCTCCCATCTACAAAATGGGTGTTCTACCAATAATTACTCCATAGGGTTCTTGTGCAGATTGAGATAATGCATTAATGTGGCACATGGCAGTCAGTAATTAACAATTATTACAGGTACTATAATAACAGTAAATCATTTGTTTTTGAATCCTGAGCAAAATTCTCTGGTTATGAAGCAGATGCACTACTTCTTGCAGATACCTCTACTTTGATAAGAGAAGGAAAGTCTTGATATTTCCATCAAATATCTTTTATTCATTTTTTTGGTTTGTTGTTTGTTTGTTTTTGTGGTACTGGGGATTGAACTCAGGGGCACTCGACCACTGGGTCACATCCCCAGCCCTTTTTTGTATTTTATTTAGAGACAGGGTCTCACTGAGTTGCTAAGTGCCTCGTCATTGCTGAGGCTGGCTTTGAACTCGTGATCCTCCTGCCTCAGCCTCCCAAAGTGCTGGGATTACAAGCGTGCGCCACCGCGCCCGGCTTTTTATTCGTTTTTAATCTAGAAATATTCCTAACTTCAGACAACTTGAAATGGAGTGGAGCCTGGCAATAGGGTTTAATGTATATGTTTCCAAGAGTATACAAAGATCATACTTTTTTTTTTTTTTTAGTAACCTATAGCTATCTTTATAATAAACATGTAAAACATTTAAAACTAGTAAGTTTGTTTTATATGCATTAAATTAACATACATTTAGTTTTCTGAATATTTTCTAAGCACATTTTTGTTTTTCTAGACTATATAAAGTGATTTGAGATGGCAAAGGTAGTAACATAGTATTGTTTGGGTCTTGTCCCTTCCATTTTTAATTTTCTTGCGGGGGAGGGAAAAATAGTTCTACCCCACACCCCAGTTCTATGTTCATAAATGCACACAAGAAATGATCTAAGCCCAAATGATGTCTAAAGGAATAAAGGGAAGGGATAGATTCAAAATATAATTATAAGAGAAAATTAAGAGGACTTGGAATGCTTTGTTATGAGTGATGACAAGTTTCAAAGAGGCAAAGATGACTAGTGATTTTTAGCTTAGGTAGCTGGTAGATGGTTCTGATATTAACCAGCAGTGGAGGAGGAGAAACCAGATACTTTTGTGGGTGAGGAAGGTAGAACATACGAAAAATAATAAATTATGCTTGCTAAATTTTAGGTATGTTTAGGTGAGATTTCCTTCTGGAATTGTATAGTACGGACTTAGACAAACAAGGCCAAAAAAATAGTTTCAGAAGCATTCATGTTCAGGTTTCTAAAAACTGTGATGGCCTTGAAATAAGATTGTCCAGAGAAAATGTAGGATAGGAAGAGAAAAGGGTCCCAGTCAGATATCTGAGGAACATTATTAGTTAATATGCAGGCAGATGAAGAACACAGGAAAAGAAATCAGAGAGGTAAGAAGATAACCAGCTGAGAGTAAGTTCCTCAAAGAGAAGAAACTGCACCAATTTTCAGATTAGACAAAAAGGCAAAGAGACCATTCTATACAGAGGCTGAGAGTAAGAGTTGCAAATACTTAAGAGCTTTGGAATTGAGTGTAGGGAGAGAGCAATTAGAAAATTAGAAGAGTTTGGGCTGGGCCATAGGGAAAGGAGAATTTGGAGGAAGAAGAACTTGCAGTTCAGGTGATAACTCTGGAAGACAAGATGGAAGAGGTAAAGTTAAGAAATTGTTTGAATATAAATGGGTAGAACTTAAAGTTCCAGTTAAAATTTGGGACACTATTGTTTCAGTGACATCAAAATTTTAACCCAGTAACTGTGATAGAACTTAGGGCTAAAGCAAAAATTTTAAATGTTTGCAATTGTAGTCAATCAAAGCTTCTGCAAGTTACCTTTCAGAGATAGGAGGCTTTTCTTTAGTTTTAGTCAACTTCATAAAGTAAGAACTCGGTGGGCCAGGTACAGTAGTGCACGCCTGTAATCCCAACAGCCCAGGAGGCTAAGGCAGGAGGATCAAGAGTTCAAAGCCAACCTCAGCAAAATCAAGGCACTAAGCAACTCAGTGAGACCCTGCCTCTAAATAAAATACAAAATCAGGCTGGGGATGTAGCTCAGTGATCCAGTGCCCCCCCACCCCAAAAAAAAGGACTCAATGCTATTAATTTTAACCAAATTTAAGAGTTACTTATCCAAAATATAAGAAAATTTAGCCTATTTCAAAAGGAATAATTGAATTAATTTCTTCACTGGAGTTTAGATTGTTCTAAGTAAAATTCTACAAAGATTTTTATTGTTGATGCATGTGAGTTGTCCCCACCCTTCTAAAAGGAATGAAGACTTTGTTCCTTTCAATGTTTACATATTAGGCTATGGTTTGAAGTACTATATTCATGGTGGCAATAAATTACTAACAATTCACAAATATTTTAATCAGTAAGAAACTTAATTGTAAATAAACTATACCTTTTAAAATTGGTGTTACTTGGACATATTGATTTTAGGTGTTCTGTGGAATGAAGCTTTCCAGCAGAGCTGCTCTGTGTTGCATAAAGCCAGTGCATTTTTTATTTTGTTTATTCAGTATCTTTGTATATCATTCTGCATATCCTTTACATGTATGTAGAGATGTTTATTTAGTTGGTTGGTTACCACAGAAACCTCCTTCTGTTCTGCCTGCCATCTCCTTAATTTTTCTCCATTCCTCCTTCTATACCAGTATTGGGCAAAGTCTACATTGAACTAATTGGCAGTAGTGAGAAACAAAAAGGGGAAAAAAATATGACCAGTTCTACCATATTTTCCACACAATTTACAAAACCAGTATAGGTCTGAAATAGAATAAAGAAGATGTTAGCCTCCTAGACACCAGCTAGAAGTCAGCAAAATTCAGTATATTCTTTACTTACATGCTAACATACCATTTACCAGAAGGTGAGAGAAGTTACAAGGAGAATTGCTGTAAGTGTCTGGTTCAAAGCTCTGACAATTGACTAATGACAGTTGAGAAATTTATCACTTTTTATTCTGTTCTTATATCTGCAAAGATAGTTATCTTTAGAATGAAATCAGTCTTTGGTAGTGTTTTCCAAACATCCCTGATTAGTACAATCACTTGGTTCTTATTAAAAATACGGGCAAAAAAGAGCCTTATGGAGAAGACTAGAATTGAAGGTATCAGTTTGAATTCAGGATTTCTAAAATTTGTGCACATAGGTATTACGTACATTTGTAAGTGAATGTGTTTATATACTTGCATGCATTTCCTAGCTTGGCCCATTGAAATGGCCAAAATGCAGTGACAGCCTGGTCACAGTAAGTATACCCAGCACCTAGATCTTTGTCTTGAATACTCTTATTGCCCCTGAGTGAGAAACTCTAGGGTTCCTTGTGAAAGTGACCAATTCTGGGACAGGATAACTTGTTATGACAGAAGGTAGGGAAATCTTCAAAAGAACAATGGGGCAGGTCTCAAGGATACCAGAGCCCAAGAACAGTTCCCACTGGCCAAATCTAGAATAATTTGAGGACCAAAATGTTAAGTAGTTATTTGTATTTATTGTAAGGAGATGTTAGTACATTTTTATGGAATTATAATAAGAAAAATGTAATAAGAGTTTATAAATCACTTAAAAATCCTACCTCAAAATTGGTTATAAATAGATAAATGGGAAGAAGGAAAGTTCCTTGCTTACAGTAGAATGCCAGAGACTGACTGGAGGGATGCTGGAATGAGAAAATCATTTGCAGCTATCGTAGGATTAGATGAAAGATGATTAGGCACAAATCATCAGTGGATACTACATTAGCAGCAATATTTTGAGGAAGAGCAGGATATTTGCACTATCTTAAAGTATATCTGTACAAGGCTGCTCATTAGTTTAAAAAGTAGGAAAGGTAATTATACATGGGAGAATTCAGGCAACACTTATACTAGTATTCCTGAGGGACAGATGGACATTATGTACCTCCTGATACTATACCCAGAGGACGACACAGTGTTACTTATGCAGTGTTCTAATTATGGGGAAACATCAGGGACACAAAATGAGGACCTTCTAACAAAATGTAGGAATGGAATTGTATTCTTTAAAAATATCAATATCAGGGCTGGGGTTGTGGCTCAGTGGCAGAGCGCTCGCCTTGCACGTGTACAGCCCGGGTTCGATCCTCAGCACCACGTAAACATAAATGCATTTGCACTGTGTACAACTAAAGTAAACAAATAAATATTTTTAAAAAAAATTTTTTTTAAAAAATATCATAAACAACGAAGAATGGCTTTGGAAAATATTCCAAATTAAAGAAGCCTAAAGATAGCTAAATAAAGTATCCCATCCTAGGCCATATCCTGTGAATGGATGAGGGAAACTGCAATAAAGGACTGACAGGATTGAAATGTAAATAGCAACTAGATAAAATATTGCATCAAAGTAAAGTTATGAAATTAATAACTATACTATGACTATTTCTAGTTTTAGGAAATATAAAATGAAGTATGTAAGGGTAAAAGACTGTGAAATATGCAATATACCCGCAAATGTTTCCCCAGAAATGTTGGAAAGTGTGTGTTCATGTGTGTTATGGAAGCAGAGACACAAATGATAAAGCAATTAGAATATAATGCTAACAATGGGTGAATCTAAATAAAGAATATATGTGTGATGTTTGTGCTGTCTTTTATTTTACAACATTTTATGCATTTGAAATTATTTTTAAATAAAAAGTTACAAAAGGGAAATGCAAAGAAAAGTTTTCTAGATCCCTCCCCTGGAGATTCTAGTCCAGTGGGTCTGAGATGGACCTGTGGATTTGTATTTTAACAGTTGCCCCGGTGATACCATCAGGGAGTTTGGGGAAGCACTGCTTAAGTAAGGCATTTTGAAGGACAAAAGAGGTGTGTAATAAGTGAGAAGTGGGCAAAAAATTATTTTTTTAAAAAAGGAGATTAAAATTCATTTAATATGAAGTTAATGTTAAGCAACATACCTAGAGTAAATTATGTAAAAGTATACATTTCCGCAAAGGTGGGGGTGGACCTCATGAAAATCAAAGGGAGATCAGTAGAGAAAAGGGACCAAGAGTGGAAGTGGGGAGGGAAGAGGAAATGCTGGGGAGTGATATTGGCCAAATTGTATTGTTATGTTGTATACATGTACAGATATGTAACAACAAAATCCCATCAAAATGTACAGCTGTGGGCTGGGGTTGTTGCTCCGTGGTAGAACTCTTGCCTAGCATGTGTGAGGCACTGGGTTCCATCCTCAGCAACACATAAAAACAAGATAATAAAAAAGGTATTGTGTTCATATACAATTAAAATTTTATTTTGTTTTAAATGTACAACTATAATGCACTAATAAAACAATAAGAAAAAAAAGTGATAGAACACTTCTAGGTTCAATCTCCAATACTGAAAGGGAAAAAAAGCAAAAACCATGAGGCAGGAGATATAGCTTAGTGGTAGAGCATGTGCCTAGCATGTACAAGGCCTGGATTCAATATATATATTCACTTCTAAAGGAATTTATTTTATCTAAGCATTAGGTCTTTCTGCACCTCCATCATGTAGATTGTAAATCAGGAAAATTTCAAAATTTTAAGGATTGTTGATATTCTTATAAAAGCCAAATCTAAAGCATTACATGATAGCTGTCTTCAAACAGAGCCCTGTAGTTTCATATCACACTGCATATCTCTGAAACTACATTAACCAGAGATTTACATACAGTCCAAGTCTTTGAAGGTCTTTATGTGCATTTGCCACTAAAGTAGTTCCTGAAGTGTCGTCCCCATGCTAGCAGCATCAGCATCTTGTGGGAACTTTGACAAATGCAAGTTCCTAGGCCAATCTCAGAACTTCTGAATCAGGAACTCTGGGGTGGAGCCTAGCAATCTGTGTTGACCCACCCCTCCAGGTGATTCTGATGCATGTCAAAAAGTAGAGAACCATTGCACTAAATCATGGAATTAGTTTTCCTCAGAAAAAAAATTAAATGTCTGATTAAAGTAAAACTCGTGCATTCCTCGTTAGAGGAAACACAGCTTATAATCCTTCCACATACTACCAACTTATATTATTCTCCTCTTTCTTCATTGACTGGATATATTTCAACAGACAGATGATATGTGGTTTCAGTAATTTCAACTAGATGGCAATATTATGTTGTAAAGTTCTGAGATATCAACAGAGAGTACATGATGCCTTCATTCCTGTCATTGTTATCCCTGCCCAATCATAAAATGCTCAAATGATTTACAGTTTATATCAGCAAGTAAAGAATGAATGTTCAATAAAATTTGACGTAGGGTCCCACCCCCCCCCAACCCCCCCCCACCCCCCTTTGTCTCTTGAGATATAATAACAACATTGGAAGTAGAAGCAACAAATAACCAATCTTTGTATCAGAGTAGCAGTCGATATACTAAGAAGTACTGATATGAGAAATTGAACATCAAGCAGAATATAATCAAATAGAAGTAAGTCGTGATAAGAAGAAGACTGCCTTAAAACCAAGTCAGGGCCAGTATAGGTTTGAGTAACACAAGAACCTTATTCAAAATTCTATGAAAATTTCAGTAATACTTGTTAATGTTTAATTTCACATAAAGCAGTTTTACAAAGAAAAATTGATTCTTTCTACTTATAAACCTCTATATTTTAAAAAGTCCTGCTTTTTAGCCATAGAAATCAACTTTTTACTCATTTAAATATCACCAACATAATGGAGATTTTGGAATATCAAGTATGTTAGTATATCACTTATAAACTCAGATATTTATTTTCTAAAATTTACTATGACTAAAAACCACAAGGCACAAAAATTTGGAATTGCATGTACATAAATTGCAATGAAAAGAAATTTCCAGGGGCCTTTGGTGATCTATCTGGAATCTTCATGGAACTTTTTTATCTGTAGAACTGCTGCCTCCTATAGTTGATTTAATGACATAATAGATCTTTGTGGATAATATCTGCATATATATTCTGTAGTGATGATTTGGACTGTAATATATATATATATATATATATATATATATATATATCTTCATTCCTGCAAGGTTGTAAATCAACTGAATTTATTCTAATAACATAAATATATTAGGTCAGTATTGTTTGCTTCTCTCTTTTATACATTTGAGCTAAGAAGTAAAATTTATAATACTCAGTAATAACTCTAATATATTTTCTTATTTCAAACAGCTAGTTAAAGGCCTTCAGCAAGAGCTGAATCGATTATATTCCCTTTTCTGTTCTCGGAATCCAGACTTTGAAGAAAAAGGGGGGAAAGTCTCAATAGTGTCCCATTCCTTGGGATGTGTAATCACTTATGACATAATGACTGGCTGGAATCCAGTTCGACTCTATGAACAGTTGCTACAGAAGGAAGAAGAATTGCCTGATGAACGGTGGATGAGCTATGAAGAAAGACATCTTCTTGATGAACTCTATATAACAAAACGACGGTAAAATAGCCTCATCTGTTGAAAGAATTTTTAAATATCTATATGGAATTACTAGACCTCCTAGAAGAAAACTTCAGAATTTACATGAAAAGAAATTATACATTGTTTAGGATACAAAGATTACTAGCTAATATCCCTAATCAAGCTAGAGACTATTAATTTTCATGCTAATTATATGCATTTTCCTATAGCATCAAATAGTTTTGGAATCTTCCTGATTTTCCTTCTGTCTTTCCTCACAAGTTACTAGGAGTTAAACCTAAAACTGATCCCAACCTGAATCAGTGCATAGAACTAGAACCCTTATTAAAGATCTTCACTGGTTTGTGAGCATTGTAGTCTTACTGTTCTTTAGAAGTAGATCTCTACCTTTATTCTTATTATTCTGGAAACAATTTTAAAACACTTTTTCTTGGAAAATATGTCTATATATATTATATATAAACATAATTGTATGTGTTATATAATTATAAACAGATTTTATAATTATTTAATCATTTGTGACTTTCCTGATACTTATCTTTTAATTCTTTGCTGCATTCCTATCTTTATCTTTAGTTAATGCCCCCATCTTCTTTGTTCTCTTGATGACTTACATTCATCTGATATATTCTGATAAAATAGTGAAAAACCATCCATTATTATAGTATTATATAAAGACAGCTGATTTAATTGACTAATTTTTATTCAGGAAGCTTTTTTTATTTTTTAGTCTTAGGGAAGTTATCTAAGGGTTTCCTTTAAGATCTTATTAAGTACCAGAGGACAGACACATAAATATTATAGTGTCGAAGTAATTACTTTAGTTTTGAAAGAAAATGTTATATCTGGCAAGACTCAGCAGCTTCTTTTGGGGGATGGGGTGGGGGGATAATACTGGGGAATCAAGCCCAGGACCTCACACTAGCTAGACAAATGCTCTACCACTGAGCTATACCCCAGCCCTCATAGCAGCATTTCAGGTATATAAATCCAACTTTATTGAAAAACAGGCTAAGAAAATTAACTATAGTTTTTTGTATTGGGGGGGTGACTTAGTTCCATTGTTTTGTTTTGTTTTTAATATTTATTTATTTGCTTTAGTTGTACACAATGCAATGCATTTATGTTTACGTGGTGCTGAGGATCGAACCCGGGCCGCGCATGTGTGAGGCAAGCGCTCTGCCACTGAGCCACAACCCCAGCCCCTCCATTGTTTTTTAAAAGTAGAGAAATTGCAGTGAAGAAAAGATGAAATAACCCAAATATTCATCAACAGAGAAGGGTCAAACTGATTTGTCATATGATGTTATAAAAATTGAAGTAGGACAGGAGGCAGTGAAATGAAAAGAGCTCTTAAGATTTGTTTTAGAAAAGGACATTTTAAAAAGAAAAGATAATGGACAAGTGAGTATTAACCATTTGGTGTAATTTTTTAAAGATATATATGTGCTTATATATGTCTGATATTTTACTAAAAAAAGCATTTTTACTATAAAAGTAAGTAAATAAAGATGGATTGGATTTGCAACTCAGTGATAAGAGCATTTGCCTAACAGGCCCTGGATTCAGTCTGTGGTGGGGTTGGAGGAATTACTAATAGCAGGTGTCATGAGAAGTGTTTTTTTTTGTTGTTGTTGTTTTTTAACTTTATTTTATTTATTTTTTCTTTGATGTGGTGCTGGGGATTGAACCCAGTGCCTCACACATGCTAGGCAAGCATCATTCTACCACTGAGCCACAACCCCAGCCCATGAGAAGTGTTTTGAGTCATTGTTTTTATAAATTTCTGTGGACATTGATCAAACACTGTCAACAGGAGTTATTGTAAGGGATTGATAAAGTGTCGTCATTTGCTTCTTTATAAACATTTTAATAAGTGTTTAATGTGATGCCAACCCTTAATGAAACATTATAAGTGTGTTTGTATATATAATCTCATACCACTTCCTAGGCTGAGGGAAATAGAAGAACGGCTGCATGAATTGAAGGCATCATCCATAACACAAACACCTGCCTTAAAATTTAAGGTAAGGAAAAAGTGATCAGTTTTTCATTATCTTGGTATTCTTTAAACATTTAAATATGACTTTATGATGCAAATGAATGTTTAATTATGAATGTAAGAAAAGAATGGACAAGATGTCTCTTCAGCCCTCAGGATATATACGTATAACAAAGCATTATTAATGTATTAGTGTCATCAACAGTATACAAGAGAATACATACACAGGAGAGGAAGGTTTTGACATTGCTTGGAGAGACACGTACACTAGTAAATATCTAGTGTACTACATTACCTCTTCTTTCTCATTTCACAAAGGAATGATATTTATACTTAATCTCTGAGTAGATTAGACTTGGCCAAGTGAAAAAAATCAGAGATGCTATTCTGCGTAAAAGGAACAATATAAACAAAGGTATGGAGGGATGGATGTAACTTGATAGTACCTCAAGAAACACCAAATAATCTAGAGAAGCAGGGAAGAAAAGTAGAGATCTAGGAAATATAAATATTTGCTATTTCGAATTAACAAATCTTAATGACCAACTAATTGGTCAGTGGTGAGAAAAAATAACTGGAAGTATAAAAGCAGTGATTCCAGGAACGGAAAGCTGAAATTCCAGTCAATGAAGAGTATAAGACAAGAACCCAAGACAGAGATTAACAGGGTTGGTTTGGCTGAAATTCTCAGGACTTAGCAAGGGGACTATGAGAAAGCAGGAATAGCAGTAGGAACCATTTCAGAGTTTTTAAACATCAGAATGACCTGTTAGAAGCTGTGGTTCATCACCCTATGACCCAGCCATCCCACTCCTGGGTCTATTCCCAAAGGACTTAAAAACAGCATATTACAGTGACACAGCCACTTCAGCGTTTATAGCAGCACAATTCACAATAGCTAGGTTGTGGAACCAACCTAGATGTCCCTCAGTAGATGAGTGGAGAAAGAAAATGTGATATATATACACAATGGAATTGTACTCAGCAATAAAAGAGAATAAAATAATGACATTCGCAGGTAAATGGATGAAGTTGGAGAATATAATGCTAAGTGAAGTTAGTCAATCTCAAAAATCCAAATACCAAATGTTTTCTCTGATATAAGGAGGCTGATTCACAGTGGTGTTGGGTTGGGGTACATAGGAGGATTAGAGGAACACTAGAATGGTCAAAGGGGAGAGAGGGGAAGGGAGGGAGCAAGGGGGATGGAGGGGGAAAAAAGAAAAGGTGGTAGAATAAGATGGATATCATTATCCTAAATGCATGATTGAAGACTTGAATAGTATGAATATACTTTGTACACAGTGTTATGTAAAAAGATGCTCTATATGTGTATTATGAATTGTAATGCATACTACTATTATAAATATAACAACTTTGAATTAAAAAAAAAAGCTGTGATTCAGGAAAATATAAGGTGGCAGAGAGATGTTGGCATTGACAGGTCTGTTGGAAAGGGCACACCCTAAATAACAAACAGCTGTTTTCAGTAAGTCGAGGATGCCATAAGGTTCCTAGTACTTGCTTCCTTTTGAATATATGTTCATGTCTAGTGTATTATGTTACCTCTTCTTTATCATATCCCAAGAATTTAACATACAGGTTCAACATGTGGAATGATGCAGGAAATTTTCTTAAATGGAATTTTTTATTGACTCTTGATTTACAAAGTTTTTAACTCATACATTAAAAAGTCATATGGTAGGGCTGGGGTTGTAGCACAGTGGTAGAGCGCTTGCTTAGCAAGTGTGAGGCACTGGGTTCGATCTTCAGCACCACATAAAAATAAATAAAATAAAGGTTCATCAACAACTTAAAATTTTTTTTTCTTAATTGTATGGTAAACTTGTAACATACATTTAAAGAGCACAGTCTTTGGAATTATCCATACCTACCTAGAATTTTAGTTTCATCTTTATTATATAATTAACGCTAAATGTATAGAATTTATCTGGTAGAAAAAGTACACTCTTCTATTTTATGTTCTGGGCATTTACAAGTTGGGTATGATCATTGAGTGTGTAAGCATCTCAGAATTCAGTACCACATTACTAGAATATATATACTGTAATTGAACATCTTTCTGACACATAGTCATATATAGTCTAATATGGGCTTTTAGTTGTTATTTAATTAGAGAAATAATACAGAAACTGAATTTAGAAATAAATATCTAATGAATTGGCAAATGACATTTGCCAGTTTGGGTGTCCACAGATTTAAAGGGAGCAGAAGTTTTCATGCCTATAAGCCAGGAGATGGATTTACTTTCAGAATACTGGTGTTAGTTCTGTCACAGTTGACCTCTGAACTTAAAAGAAGAATAATATTAACAAGCATTAGTGTGGAGAATGAAAATTTTGTTCTGGCCATTGGGTGTTCTCCTAACTAGTTATCTAACATTAATGGAATCATTTAGCATTCCTGAATTTATCATCCCTGAACAAAGGGGTTAAACCAAATGTGTAAAGCTCTTTTTTACTCTTAAATTTTTTTCATGGCTACAAATATCTAACTAAAGCAGTTATTACCCTTTTCTGAGAGAACAACCCCTTTGTTTATCAAATTACAGTCTCCTCATTATCAAAAGAAAAGTAGTTTATTATTCTATAACAGTTTAGCAAGCATTTTTATATCTTGACACTTTTCTCAATTTTTAGAAGAAATCACCTTATTCCTTTCAAAACTTAGTATTATCCTTTGTGACTCTATTACTTAAAATGCTTTTTCTTTGGGCATGTAGCTTAGTGATAGAGTACTTGCCTAGCATGTGAGAGGCCCTGGGTTCAATCCTCAGCATCACAAAATAAAATAAAATGCTTTCTCTCTTTTTTTTCCTTTCCAGTACCAGGAATTGAACTCAGGGGCACTCAACCACTAGGCCACATCCCCAGCCTTTTTTTGTATTTTATTAGAGATAGGGTCTCACTGAGTTGCTAAGTGCCTCAGCCTCCCAAATGCTGGGATTACAGGCATGCGCCACTGTGCCTGGCTGAAAGGGCCTCTACTTCTTTTTTTTTTTTTTTTTTTTTTTTTTTTTTTGGTAGTGCTAGGGATTGAACCCAGGGCCTTGTGCATGTGAGGCAAGCATTCTTCCGACTGAGCTATATCCCCAGGCCCTCTTTTTATTTTTTACCTATACAAGTTAGTTTTTATCAATCTTTAAACATGTTGAAATCATTCTTTAAAAAATGTATATGTTCATGTAAATTTTTTGATGGGGCAGGCAGTGGGGAGAAAAATCATTCCAGATTCTTTTGAGACGGATTAAAGGTGTATAAAATTAGAGGCAGGGACTCTTTCACAATATAGTTCAGGTGACAGGTGATGAGGTAAAATGTTGGAGTTAGGATCTGTTAGAGTGACTTATGGGATGTCACTGGGAATGAGAGGGAAGGATGAATTTGGGATCTCATTAAGACAGGACGTATGAGAGGTTGGGTGGATTTGGGCAGGAAAGGTGTTATATTCTGATATTATCCAGTGCTGTTGGCCATCCACGTTTCCTTGAAACCCTTACTTCCCTTGGCTTCCGTGATCCCACTTTATCCTGTGTCATTCTTCTTTTCCCTCTCCCTTTTGTAGCTTCCCTTCCACCTGCCAATTAAATGTAGATATACATTCTGCATGTAACCCTTTTCTTATTCTTTGCACTTCCTAGGCAAACTTACTGTTTTGTTTTGCTTTGCTTTGCTTTTACATTCCACTTCTATGATGGTGATACATAGATTCTGGTAACAACATATCTATTTCTGTATCTCTTGCCCCACATTTTAACTCCATATTATATGTTATAGATACCTCAAACTTATTGTGAACAGAAATGAAATTTACCTGGAGATTCCTATTACAGTTAATAGAACCATCGTCCTCTCAATCACCCAGACCCAAATCTTGTAAATTTTCTATCACCCGTTCCTCATCCCCATCTCCATTCAATCATGTTGATATCACTTTGTCCTCTCATATTTCCATTTATGAATGGAACAACTTGTCCTGCCCTATTTAAGATAATCTCTTGCCTCAACCTTTTCAGTATGTTTTGAACTTTTTCAAAGTTAGTAATCTCTTAATTTTCAATTCATCCATACACTACTATCAGGTTTATCTTCATAACTAGCAGACAAATCCTGTTCTTCACTCCCTGTAAAATTAAGCCCAAACTTATTTTCTTTTTTTTTTTTTAAGCCTGACTTTCTTAATCAAACAATGACCTGAGGATTATCATCCTTACCTGCATTTGTTCCATATGCAATTTTTCAGTCATACCTATTTCGATCCTCAAAAATAAGCCAGGGACTTTCCCCTTCCTCTTTAGTTCATGTGCATCTGTCAGTCTAGTCTGTCATTCTTCTCAGCTCCAGTGTCCCAATCTCATCTGTGGAAATTCCTTTCATTTTTATTGCCTACTACAAATCCTGCCCCTCTCTTAGAGCCTTCAGAGTTAGAATTAATTCTTTCTTTCTCCACTCTTTTATGACACTCTTTCCCCTTGTTGGGCCCTTATTTTATTCTGCATAGGATTGTAAACTCAGAAGAACCTCTTACTGGTCTTATTGATCTTGACCCATTTACAACACCTAGCATATTCACACAAAGTAGTAGCTCAGCAAATCTTTGATGAGTGTATAGAAACACACAACGAAATGATCTTCTTTCGCCTTAGTTTTCTTCTAATTATCCTTCAACTTTTTTAAGGTCTAAAAATAATGAAATTGTTCCTGGAAACAGATTATTTTAGAGTGAGTGATAAATCGTTGGCATGTAATTAACAAATAATTCAGATACCATTTGGACAAAGCTTTTTAAAAACAAATATACTTAAGAGAGAATTTTATTATTTATATTTTACTATTTAACATGCTATATCCAAATTCTGTTGAAAAATAACCCTCATTTTTTTAAATTTAGGATGCCTTTTTCATTTTAGGTTGAGAATTTCTTCTGTATGGGATCCCCACTAGCTGTTTTTTTGGCATTGCGTGGCATCCGCCCAGGAAACACTGGAAGTCAAGACCATATTTTACCTAGAGAGATTTGTAACCGGTTGCTAAATATTTTCCATCCCACAGATCCAGTGGTGAGTTATAATGTATATTTTTCTTCTCAATAGTAAATTATTCCTTAAACAAAATCTATAGGAAACCTTGCCAAGTATCACTGAATTTACAAAAAGAGTTTTATCTGATTTACTTGCAAAAGTTTATATTCTTAAAACATTGTGTCTTGGTTCGTTTAGAGCTCATGAAAGAAAATACCTTAGAAATCATCTGTTTATGTTGTACTTGTAATATAAGGACATAATATTGCCCCTGGACAAAGAGACAAGGGTCTATTGGACTTTCAAACCCTAAACACATTGTGTTATCAATAACCTAGGAATGATGAATCTTAAAAATCCTGCTTTAAATACCTTTTTCTCTCTAACACATGCTCCAATATTAGAATATTTTACAGAGCCCTTAAAAATAAAAATATTTAAATGTTATATATTAAACATGAAAAAGTGAAACTATTTTAGCCTCATAGAAATGTTGGATTTTTTTTAACTATTTTATTTATTTAGGGTTTTTTTTGTTTGTTTTAATGTGGAGCTGGGGATTGAACTTAGTGCCTCACGCGTGCTAGGCAAGCGCTCTACCACTGAGCCACAACACCAGCCCCAATGATGATTTTTAATGTATGCACACTCGAAGGATTTTGCATCTAGGTAAATCATGTAATGCCAAATAAGATTTTTTAGACAAGAAAAATACTCTGGGCCAGGGTTGTAGTGCATTGGGAGAGCGCATGCTTAGCATACAAGAGGCCCTGGGTTCAGTCCTCATCCCAAACAAAACAAAACAAAAATGTGTTTTCAAAAGTCCTTTTGGGAGCAAGGCTAGGAATAACTAAATAGTAAAACAAACAAAAATGGCATTCATTCTCTCAATAGTAGCTTTTGTTATAATTCTGTGACATCTTTCAAAGAACCCTTAGCCAGTACCAACTAATATACTATTGACTAATACTCAAATATTAGAAAATCTCCCATATGTGAAGGACTCATAACTGCCATATTTAGGAAATAAACTTCACCTGGAATTAAAGTACTGGAAATAAGCTTCAACTAGAATTACAACTGGAAGTCTCTAATGTTAGATTCAACTACAGACTACACAATCTTGGCTAAGTCATTTCTGAGACTGCATCTTATGTATACAATGCAGTTAATAATATTTTACCTTACAGAGTTGTTAGGATTAAGTAAAATATGTATGAAAGTACCCAGCTAGACAATAAGCATTTTTCATTACTTTATGTTCATCTTACCATTTTCTTATAACGTGAAAGTGAACTTGAGTTCATTGCTGAACTGTGAGCCTTCTTTTTCATACATGTTAAATTTGAATTTTTTGTTTGTTTGTTTGGTACTAGGGCCAGGATCAGAAGGTAATAAGCACATCTTCTGCCACTGAGCTATATCCCCAGCACTGTGATCTTTTTTACATTAATATGTTAATTTCTTTCATTGTTTGTCAGAACTATGCTAGGCGACTTTTACAAGCATTGTCTGTTCTTCCTCACATCCCTGTAAGGGGAATGCTATCCTTTCTATATCAGGAAACTAAGGCTTTTGAGACCTTGTGATGTAACAAGTATCAGTTAATAAGTAACAGAGGCCACAATATAAACTTGGAGGATTCTGATGCTACTACATCCATTCACTTTTCTGCTACATCATCCCAGCTTTACATTGGACAAATAGTCTTTTTTTTTTTTTCCAATAATTTTTAGTTGTAGATGGACACAATGCCTGTATTTTATTTATTTATTTTTATGTGGTGCTGAGGATCAAACCCATTGCCTCACACATGCTAGGCAAGCACTCTGCCACTGAGCTGCAACCCCAGCCCTGAGCAGGCAGTCTTTCGTTGGCATCTAATTTATGCTGTTACTATATTAATCTATTTGAAAATCAAGTTTAATAAGAGATTTTAAAATATAAAAAATTGACCTTATTTGCTGTGCTCCAAGATAGCATTTACTTCATTTTATGAGTGACATAAATCTAATTTTTAGATAATACCAGAACATAATAGAATTAATCTATACCTCTAAAAAATGAATTAATGAACACTGTTATCCTAGATTAACTCTGATTTTTTTTCATAATCTAACATTAAGGGTGCATAATAATAGCCCAGGCACATATTATTAACAGTGAACAAATAAAAAATACATGTTTGAAATATCTGCTTTTTAAATTCCCTAAGGTATACTTATTGTAAAATAGTATAAAAGTATACATTTTCCTAATATTTAAGCATTGTGCATTAATGTTGTGTTTCTTTGAATTTTTTTTTTTAAATCAAGGCTTATAGATTAGAACCATTAATATTGAAACACTACAGCAACATTTCACCTGTCCAGATCCACTGGTACAATACTTCAAATCCTCTACCTTATGAGCATATGAAACCAAGTTTTCTCAACCCAGCCAAAGAACCTACCTCAATTTCAGAGAATGAAGGCATTTCAACCACACCAAGCCCTGTGACCTCACCAGTCTTATCCCGCCGACACTATGGAGAATCTATAACGAATATAGGCAAAGCAAGCATATTAGGTAATTTCTCTTTTAAGCATTTTTTTATTCATGAATATAAGCATTTTTGTATAGATATTAAGTTTAGGGAACTTGGAAATACTTGGTGCATTATAAAACTTTTAATAGTTAATAGGTAATCTCCTAGAATTAACCACTCTCCAACTGCCTAGTTGAGGACCAAAAGTTCTAAAGTGCACTGATTAGATTAGATCCTGAAGTTTTATGTGAAATAAGAAGAATGGACGAGAAAAAGCATAATTCTGAGAATCAAGTTCCTCATTTTAATCTGGACCATACCACCTACTAGGAGATATTTTGAGCAAATTATATAGTTTATGATGTTCTACTTTCTCATCTGTGAAATGAGAGCACACTTGTGTTGTTAAGAGCCTCCCCTTGCCAAATCCTCTGATCTGTTCTATGTCTCTCAGACTGTGCTTCCTGAGGGCAGCAAGGATATTTAATTTCTCTTTGCACGATCTCCAATACTAGCACAATGTTTGTATCACTTAATTCTGTGCCACTTGAATTTGTTCATTGCTTTTGGTTACAAGTGGCCTTAAAACACATTGCCACAAGGTGGCACTAGAAATGGACTTTGTCATTTGAAGCTCATTTGATGTTTCACTTGGTCATAGTCACAGATGGTTTATTAATGGATTTTTATAATATATCCGCTTAACTTCAGTACTAAGTATATCTGTCAATAGTAAATTGATACCCACATCAGTGGCATTGTTCTCTTATTAAAGTTTTTTAATCTCAGTAACAGTGATCACTTAAATAAAATAACATCTTTATTCCTTTGTTTATATTCCTATAAGCTGGACTCCTAGAGTTTATAAAACTCTCCTTCTTTTTAACACCACTTGTATTTAGAAACCTACAGTATAAATTGTAATTTTCTTATGTCTCCACCCTGGAAAAGTATGACTAGGACTTGGTCCCTCTGCCAGTTGGCTGCAAGTATGGGTGGTGCTCTTCAGCTTAATGTGTGGTATGTTTCCACAGAATGACTACCCTGTTTTGTAAAATGCAGGGGCTGCTAGCATTGGAAAGGGGCTTGGAGGAATGCTGTTCTCAAGATTTGGACGTTCATCTGCATCACAGCCATCAGAGACATCAAAAGACTCAATGGAAGATGAGAAGAAATCAGTTGCTTCTCCTTCTACAACCACCGTGGCAACCCAAACCCTTCCACATAGCAGTTCTGGCTTTCTTGATTCTGCATGTTAGTTCATACAGTTCTTCCCTTGAGTTTATACTGATGTCTTTTTAAAACTTGAGAAGAGGGGCTGGGGTTGTGGCTCAGTGGCAGAGCGCTCGCCTCGCACGTGCGCAGCCCGGGTTCAATCCTCAGCACCACGTAAACATAAATGCATTGCATTGTGTACAACTAAAGTAAATAAATAAATATTTTTTTTAAAAAAACTTGAGAAGAGCAGGACATTTTAAGATATTTAAGATATTAGCACTAGTACTGAGTATACTCAGGTCTAAAGCATACCTTAACTTTTAAAGAAAAAAATACTTTCTTCCTACTTAAATTTTTAAGGATACTTTCCAGGTAAATGCAGTTTCCGTTTCTGCATTGGTAAATTGATAGTTAGATCATTAATAATCAGGGCCTTGTGGCAAAAGGATCTAAAATATCAAATATAAACAAATCTCTTTGGAGTAAGTACCCCCTGATTTTTATGAAGTTTATTTTTATAAATATGGTCTTCTCAGTCTTAAAAATTTATGTGATTCTTCAAATCTATGCTGTATCTGTTCTTGAAATTTTAAAACTGCTCTGCCAGAGCCATCCTGCTGCTTGCTAATCCCACATTCCCCTCATCTAGCCTAATTACAAGACCTTCAAGGCTTAGAAATTTTATTAGATCCACTGTATGGCTTCCAGTCCTGTCCTAGTTGGGCTTAGCATTAGAATGGGACTTTAATTTTTTCCAGTGGACTTATAAAGTTTAAAATCTTGAATAACTATGATACACTAATGTACTTAGTATAAACTTACATCCAAAAATATGAACTTGAACATTATTTTTAAGTGTTCAGTAAAATAAAACTAGTAAGTTAAGACCTTTCTTTTTCTTTAATGTATAAAAGGAAATATAGTTTCTGAAAAAAATATATATATACGTATATTCTGAAACCTTTCTTTAACTATAGAAAGAGGAAAAATTGCCTTCTCTAAAAAATTTTAAACATTTCAGTTAGTTGTAGCATTGTGCTCTTTCTGTGTCTGCTGCTCTGAACTTTAAAATTACCAGCATCCATTGCCATCCATATAAAAAGGAAGCAAGTTCAAGTATAATGGTCCAAGAGGATGGATATTTCCTGCAGTCAGCCCCACTCCCAGGGTGAATTGTCAATAGGGTTATACATTCCTAACTGGGCAAACAGCATTTTTTTTAACTTGTTCTTATTAAGAACTGAAAACATGATTGCAGGTCTTTTGAATCCTATCTAGAAAATTCTTCTTAAACTTTAGTATTTGTATATAATAGTTTAGTTTTGCTGATTTCAGTTGTCGTTTTTATTTATATCAAGAATGTGATTGTGAAAACATAAAATTTTGTTGTGACATGCCCGTGTCAAAAGATTACTCTAATTTCTGAAGAAAATTAATTTCAAAGAATTTTGTGACCTGGCAGTTAAATCACAGTTCTTTGTAATGTTAATATACAACAGTGATGCTAATTAACAGGGTGACTGAGGGAGCAAGAAAAGCACTCTAGGAATTGAATCCCAGAAAAACTGTAATGAAAACATGTAGAATCTACAGGATCCAAAGGAAGAAAACTGCTTTAGTTTGTTGTTGTTTCTCAGGGCTTTTTGTTTGGTTGGTTTTTTTTGTCAAT
Organism: Tamias sibiricus; assembly: GCA_025594165.1. Taxonomy (NCBI): domain Eukaryota; kingdom Metazoa; phylum Chordata; class Mammalia; order Rodentia; family Sciuridae; genus Tamias; species Tamias sibiricus. The sequence goes on from CM046659.1 coordinate 55,574,153, forward strand.
ATTTAACATATACCAAGATGATAATAGTGAAACCTCCTGCTGCTTCTAGAACGAACATTCCATAGAGATGCTTGGCTTAACACATATTCTGCCATTCTTGCATGTAAATTCTTTGCTTGTCCTAATGGTAAATTCCTTGTCTTCTGTTGTCTCAACTAAATCTGAGTTAATCATGAGTCTTAATTACATATATTCATCTCTAGAAGTAGATGTCACTATTAAAATTGGACAACTACTACTACAATAGGATTCTGCCTTTTAAATCAGATCCCCAGGATAGGCCTAATTCTTTGACTTGCTTCAAATAACATACTCTTCTATGTAATTTTGACTTAGACAAATTTCTTACATCATAATTGCTGTCTTGGCTTTATCTTGCAAATTATAAAATATTTCTTCCTTAGTCTTCTTTCTGGAATTTGGTGGTTGTGATTAGGTGCCTGGCTTCCTTCCTTTCCTCCTCCTCACATTGATTTCCTCAGTTCTCCTGGGTAACCCTCTGAAGCTACTCTCACTCTCTCATTTTCCTCACTGTTTTAGGGTAAGAAGGAACACAGACTTTGAATTTGTGGTTAGTCAGGGCTTCTGTCTTTGAAATGTAATGTGGTCAGTTGAATCAGTGTTTCATCAAGTTGAAGCATCTTATATATCTATTATATATCTATTCTTAATTTCTTTTGAAAAGTCTAGGCTTCTTTTCAAAACTTTTATGGTTTCATTTCTTGTGACCCTCTGTGTTTGTAAAATAATTATAAAAGGAAAAGATCTGTTCCTTTTAGCATTACTCTGGGGTAGAACCTAAATTAACTGTAAACTTGGAGAGTAATAGATTATAAAATTATAATTCAAAGTTAATTATGCTTGCATTTTCCATGACAGAGCTCTTCTGAAAAACCAAGGGGTGTACTTCCTTATGTATATTATATAGTCAGCTTATTTGGAAGTATTGTTCTAACTTTTGACCACTGAAACATTGAAGGTCATTTTTAACCATTAGCCACATCTTTACAGCATCTTGTGTTTTTTTTTTTCGCAGATTTCAGACTTCAAGAATCGTTCTTTTATCTCCCACAACTTCTTTTTCCGGAAAATGTAATGCAGAATAAAGATAATACCCTCGGTATGGTATATGACAGGAATAGCTCTCAAAACACTATAAAAATGATCTACCTAGTCTTCTGTTAATCAAAAAAATTGGGTCAAATCATCTGAGATCAGCTTTATGTTACCATTATAGACTATTTTATATGTATTTTCCTCCCATATTTTCCAATCTTCCTGAAACCTGAGTATTAATTAGCTGCTTAATGTGCTTAAAGTATATAATATTCTTGTTACACTCCTCTAGAGAAGGAACCTTTTAAAGTGGGGAGATAGGTCAGTTTCTTTCTGTCCTTTTTCCATGATGGCTGGGGATTGAACCCAGGGCCTCAGGCATGCTAGGCAATCACTTTACCACTGAGCTACATACCCAGACCTTTTTTATTTTGTTTTTGAGACAGGGTCTTGCTAAGTTGCCCAGGCTGGCCTTGAATTTATAATCTCCCTGACATAACTTCCTGAGTACCTGGGATTACAGATGTGTGCCACCACACCTGGCTCTTCTTCTTTATTATCCTAGCATCTTTAAAAAGGCTCACTGTTCTTTTCATGTAATATACTTAGATGTAAAAGGGTTTCATAATACAAAGAATTTAATTATTCCTAGTTACTTCAGGATTCTGTGACATTAACACTTAAGGTTGTAAATATGTCATAGTTGATATCTAGTTTCAACACAAATATTTAAAGTACTTTAAAGAAGTAGATTCACTTTTTAAAATAGTGTTATTAGAGGCAAGAGACACTTTCAGTCTCTTTAATTTTCTTCCTATTACATCAAGAACTAATCTTAACAATTTAAAATTATTTTATGGCTGACTTCTCATTTTTTTTTATAGTTTCTTTTTCCTGGTTAACTATTAGATTTTGCCTTTGATTTTAAAAATTACATTTTTCTTTGGATATTTTAGCTACATTTAATATTACATTGTGCTAATTTTCAAAATTTTTTTAATTGTCAAAAAAATGGCTTATCAAGTTTTAGTATAACAAGCTTGTTTTTTTGGCTTCATAGCACTATTTTGTATTGACTAAACTCAATGAATTCCCCTCAAGAAATTATCTTATGGAGGTGATCTCTCTGGTCCTTGCTGATCAAATTAGCCAGTCACTTCCATAAAGAAATAATTTTATTTGTGCCTTTTGCATTTTCAGTTGGAGGAAGGAAAATTAATCCACTCATATATTTGTCCTATAATCAAGATGCCCAAGCAATTAGATCACTAATCATATCTATACCAAACAGGTTCAGGTAGCAAAATCTATATGACTTTCATTTTCTCTTTCCTTGTTTTCACTTATCCAATACCTTTATTAAATGTTTACCATGAGCCAAGATACCATGGTAGTCACTAGAAAAGTTACCAAGTTGAGACAGACTTACAGACTTCCCATAAGTATTAAATGCTGTCATGAAAATTAAATGTTTTATAAAGAGCATATGTTCTATTAGGGAAGGTGCTAGTAAGAAGGTAGAGTTGTATGGTTGTACTAGCATGTGATGAGCCACATAGCAGGCATAAACGAAAGGACTCTTGTCAATTCTGAGGAATGAGAAACTGTTTTCACCTGGAGAAATTAAAAAAGACTGAAAGAAGTGTGGTATGGACATGCAGAAATGAAAAGACATTGCAGGAAAAATAAATAGCCTGGGCAGAACCAGGGCTGTACAGCATGGGGGACGTAGAGAACTATACATTAGTTTTCTTGAGAAGAGGAGGAAAGGAGTGGAAAGAAGTAGTACTGAGTATGATTAGAAAAGTTTGTTAACCAGATTACGTAAAGTCCAACAACTCTGGCTATTTCCTGGAGTTTTTAATACTCAAAAAGTTTGTCACAGATAGCCTATCTGTGGTCATCTATTGAGAATTTGAATGTCCTCCAGGATACTTTTATTTTGAGGAAAAAAAATTGGCAGAGATGACAACTGATTATAAAACTCATTTTAGAATTTTTGTTAGTCTTTTAAAATAAAGAATAGTTGGAAGAACCAATAATTCACAAATTATAAATATTCCGTGCATGTTAAACACTTAACCACATGAAATGTTTAGTTGCTCTGAGGCCACACAGAAATAAGTAACTTGGGATCAAGAACTCTGAACACATAATCTTTCTTTTCTGAGTAATCTTTTACCAGTTATTTGGAAGAATAGATTAACCATTGCTGGTACTTGAAATAATTTTCATGGTGCCTCTCTGGAGCCAAATATTAAAACAGTGAAGCAAAAAACTAATGACTGTTAAACAGCAGTTTCTTTCTCAGTTGTACTTCCAGAACTTCAACTGTTCTGGAACCTGATCCTTTGTTTATAGAGGAATTCTAGGACTTTGGCATTAGAAGGAGAGAAAGAAAAGGTAGTGATTTATTTTCTTCTTTCCCTCTGACTTAAGTCAGTTAGGGAAACTAGGAAAAACTCCCAACCTGTGTAGTGCCACCCACTGTTGATATGGTAAAAATGAGAAAGTAGGTCAAAGCAACTCCTTGTACAACCAACCCTGTTTGGCCAAGAGCAGGTCACATAGTACATGTAGAGGGTGCTGCCATGTAGAATTCCAGTCCCTTTGGAATTCCCTGAGCTACATAATAGAGAGATGGGGCACAGGCCCACCAGTTCCATTCATTTTCCCACATAACCAGCATAGATAACCATTCTTATAGCCAGATGTATGGAGTAAACCTTTTAAGGGGGATGAGGGACTAGAATAGGTTTATCAGGTATATATTAGTTAACTTAAATTCCCATTTTGATCAGTACAACCCAAAGATTAATAGAAAAGGAGGAGGAGCCAATCTTTATCAGTGACACTGATTAAAGTTTCTATAGGTGGTATGAATGACAAGGGCACATAGTATAACAGAACAAAAAATTAACATTTGAATGTGAAAGGCCGTGTTATAAGATAGTAGAAGCATATTAGAAATAAATTCCAGGATCACAAAATTAAAGTGGAGCCAGAAAACACTTGTTATAGCAAGGAAAATCTCCCTTTGACTTTAAAACAATTTCAACTAAAGACTTTTTGAACTAGGAAGCTATGATGCAGTGGCATTTGAAAATGAATTCTTAGAAAGTATTACCCCGTGGTCCTTACCAATCTTAACACATATGTTTCCTATCTCTTCTGTTTTTCCTCCTCTTTTTTCTTTGTAACCAATATCATCTGGACTTGCCTTCATTATGCTTGAAAATTCTAGTTTCCTTCTCCTTTTTCATGTTCCTGACTGTTGTGCTGGAATGTGCCTACAAATCTACAAATGTCCCTGGAATATATAATTAGAAGGTTAGGACATTCCCCCCTCACAGGTCCACATGGATTTCAGCTATTTCTGATTTATAATGGATTAGCTTAATTAAATGGAAAAATCATAATTAAAAAGAACTTTGTAAAAAGCCTAAGTCAATGTATTTTACAAGTATCTTCTAGCCTAATTGGTATTTATACCTCGCAATGTGAACCCTTCCTGAATATATACAGATAAATCCATGAATATTTTTGTCAGAAAAACATAATTGAATAGCAAAAGAACAACTGTATGTATAACCCTTTTTAAATTGTCAAATGATATTCTCACAAAATACCCATTTAAACTAAGCATTAAGGTAAGCACTTGTTTTGTAGAGTGATAGAATTTCCTGTGTGTGACTACCAAATTCCTAGCGTAAAGCAAAACCTAACTTTTTCTCCAGCCTTCTTGATTTTTTTTTTGGGGGGGGGGGGGGGGGGGGGTACCGGGGATTGAACTCAGGGGCACTCGACCACTGGGCCACATCCCCAGCCCTTTTTTGTATTTTATTAGAGACAGGGTCTCACTAAGTTGTTAAGTGCCTCACCATTGCTGAGGCTGGCTTTGAACTCATGATCCTCCTGCCTCAGCCTCCCAAGTGCTGGGATTACAGGTGTGCGCCACTGCGCCCAGCTCAGCCCTCTTGATTTTTACCCATTCTTACTTTTGACACCTTTGGCACTCTGAACAAAGAGCAGACTTTAAGCAACATCTGGTTGGTAGTGACTTGGTGTTTTGTTTTATAAAACAGACCCTTCATACTATATGGCTCATGCAATTTTAAAGGAGTTCCTTGAAGATCATATAAAAGTCACCTAAGTGTTTCAGTAAGGATTTATCAAATGAACCCATTGAGATTCTCTTAAGAGTCTAGATTTGTTTAAGGAGATTTTTCTTCTAACAGGTATTGCTAGAATTTTATGTAGCTTTTATAAGAGAATTAATTAAATTCACTAAATTTTTTTTTGTGGTGGGGATTACCAGGGATTGAATTCAGGGGCACTTGACCGCTGAGCCACATCCCTAGCCTTATTTTGGATTTTATTTAGAGACAGCATTTTACTTAGTTGCTTAGCACCTCTCCCTTGCTGAGGCTGGTTTCGAACTTGCAATCCTCCAGCCTCAGCCTCCCAAACCACTGGGATTATAGGCATGTGCCATGGCGCCAAGCTACTGAATTATTTGAGGACAGCACTATTGTACATGAAGTCCTTCCTTCTCCCAAGAATCACCACTGTTCTCCCAGCTTATCCTGCACAGACACCTAGGAGTTCTAACAGTTTAATGAGCACTTGCTATTCCATGCTGACTGAATGCAGACGAGGGTGTGTGGTCGCAGCCTTTAAGGAATTCAGTCCGTAGGGAAAGAAACATTTTGACTGAAAAGATGGTTATCTTTGAAGACATAAGCCTCCTATATAAGGAGGCATTGAGTGATCTGCTACACTCCAATGGGCATTATACATGCAAGCCTGGCCCATAGTTCTTCAAGGGGAGCGTTTTTTTTGTTTTTAACAGATTGGGCATAAAGATTAAATGGTAATGCCAGGATTTAAGCCCAGTTCCTTTAACTCCAAAAATATGCCATGATGCCAAGTGAATTTTTTTGGCTTTCTTTCTTTGTTGTTCCATTTTGACTTGCGTAAACAGAGGAATGGACTCCACCAAATAGAATCCGGTGCTACTGAAGCTCTTTCAAGTGTTTGTCCCATCAGAATAGAGTGAAAGATTTCTTTTTTAAAAAAGGCAATTAGAAATTTCATGTTCATTAGCTAAATTTTTACTCTCAACTGTAAAAATCTATGTTGAACTATCTGATTACAAACATTATTAATTTCACTTCTTTTTTTTTTTAGTGGAATTGGATCACAGGATTGATTTTGAACTCAGAGAAGGCCTTGTGGAGAGCCGCTATTGGTCAGCTGTCACGTCACACACTGCCTATTGGTCATCCTTGGATGTTGCCCTCTTTCTTTTAACTTTCATGTACAAACATGAGCACGATAATGATGCAAAACCCAATTTAGATCCAATCTGAACTCTTGAAGGACATTAATAATCCAAAACTGATTTTTTTTTTCTGTTAAAATATGTGTGTCAAGATATGAAGATTTCAGGGTTAAGTATGTTCCAGTTTTGTTTGGGGCAAGAAATATTTGAATTTAAAAGCACTTTATTTCAAAAAAGAAGAAGAAAACACATTTTCAGTTCTAAAGAAGTTATTTACAGTTTCCATCATTTCAATTATGAATCTGACAGAACTCCCTGCAGAGAATCAAGCAAGATCTGGAAGTAAGGAAGGTTTGGGTGAACTGCATGTAAAGGTTATAAATTACAATCTAATTTCTCCAAAATATAAAATCATATTAATGGGTTGAATCTAATGTATTAACCAAAATGTGTTATAAATCTAAAATGTTCAAGGTTCAATGTAGTCTGTGTAAAGATTACAACGTGGCATATCACTGTTTTAAATTTCTATGAAATCTTCCATTTCCACAATTCCTTTGAAAGAAGAGAAACTAATGCTAAAAAAAACAATATTTGAATTGAACTAAAGAAAAAAAAAACATATGAACTACTATGCTTATAATTTATTACCTGTTAACTAATTGTTTTATTTCAATGTATGAAACATTACATTTTTTAATGTTTCCTTTGAATTAATTTAAGAACCACATTTAGTTTCTATAGTGTTAAGACCCTCTCTTCTCAGAATTCCATCTTTGTACTCTTCAGATGAACATATAGACACTGTGGCATACTTTCAATATTTTTTTTCATTAAAAACTTGTGTTTCATACAACACTAGTTCAGTTTTTCTTTAAATGAACTTTTTATTATGTCACATATATCTCAAGAGAAGGAAAGATTTTTTCTAAACTTCACAGTACTCTATACTGGGTACATTTCATTAACTTTATTAGAAAATTATTAAACATCTTTGGAATAAGGAATATGAAAACAAAAAATGTATAAACATTTATGTGCCAAATGTTAACATAGATGGAGGGAGGGAGGGCTACTAACAAATTTTATTTTTAAAGTGTTAAAACAGGGAGATGTAGGCACACTAAATCAAGACGCTGAGGCCCTAAAAGGGTTTTTCTCAGCTGTAATTTTTTCCACAGTGCTTTTCATCTGAGGAGCTCAAAGGGCTTTAAGAGATGTGCATTCAGCAATGTGTATAGTTGCTCCTCGAGGTAAGTAAATGAGCATTACTTTCATGTTACATTACTATACCAAGGCACCAAAACATTTAAAGTGCCTTGCATTAGGTCACATAGCAAATCAGAACTTGGATGAAGGCAGACCATATTATTTTACATGCTGTTCATAATTCATATGTGACCTGTTAGTTTGCAGACAATAACAGAAGTTGAAGAAACGACCATGAAACCAATATATAACTCTACATATCCATTCTTAGGTCTTCATACACAAAGGAATTTTTTTTCAAGAGAGCAGATAGTAGCTATCTCTGCCACAGCCAACCCTCACTTCTGAGTGGCTTCCACTAGGTTCTACTCAAGGTGCTGTTTTTATTTACCTTGCAAGGAATTTCTTAGCTTCCCAGCAATCACTGTTGGGGGGGATGGGGGTAGTGGAGTCAATCAGTCTCACATCCCACCTCTTTATAGGTTAGTAGAATCTCTGACTTACTCAGAGGCTTTATTACACACCATCAGTACTGTTGGCTCTTTTGGCCTTACATTGAATTTGCACAACATGAAGCACTTCTTTGTAATATTTAAAAAAGCCTGAAGGCTCCATGACCAAGTTCATGACTCAGTAAGAAACCCTTGTTATAAAAAGCTTTTGATGGGATTTTAGCAAAACTGAAGCAATCCCATTTGAATTCAGAGTCGCCTATGAACTCAGGTCATTTTCATAGCCTGTTTATTTTTTAGATTTAATTTAGTTCTCAGGAAAATTAAGCCCATGTCATATGACTGTCATTAAAGGTACTTAAGCATATGTTGCTATATGTGGTTTGACACTCAAATGCCCAAGAGCTTTAGGGGGGTGGGGGTTTCTTCTTAACCACTGCAATGTGAAGAGCCTTTTTTACCTTAAAAAAGTAAGATTCCATCACACATTTTAATTTGATATTGAGTGAAAAGAAAAGTAAGTTTCCATAACTGAAGGAGTATGTCCACTTCCTTTGCTTCATATTGGAAAACAGTCAAATTTTAACCACTCAGAGTTTAATTCTTGGAAAGAGCAACATTCAAAACCCTCTTCAAAATAGATATTCTGAACCACTGGGCAGGTGTTTGTTTCCAATTATTTCCTCGATTAGAGATGGTGATTTTAGTTTTATAGTACTCTTGTTTTCATGTCTCTGCATGTTTATCATGGGATGTACTTGTATATTCTCAAGTGATATACAGAGTATGTGTAATTCTGGCTTGATATAGAAGCTAAGTCAAGTTACTGAGTAACATTTTGCAACTTTATTCCAACAAGTACTAAATTGGCCAAAAAAAGTTCTGTTTTTGATACTATTAAAATTTTATTCTCTATTTTGCGTATATGCTATGATTCTCTTGAGTACTGATAAGATTGTTCAACTTTAATCCAAAGAGTAGTTGGAAGTTAGAATAAGGAAAATGTTTTTGAATAAATCTTGCTTTATTTTATCTTTAAAATTAGCCTTTCTAAACATTTTGCTGGTTCATAACTATCTTCAGCAGTAAATTTGCTTATATTATAATCCAATATTGTATTTTAGAACATAATCATGAAATAATACTGTGTATTCCAATAACAAGTCTTTTATAGGTGAAGCAAAGCTTTAGGAACCTTGTGTTTTACTTCTATTAAATTGTCCAGTTGTTTTGTTACTCTCAAAAGACCTCAAGACACCAAAACTTATGATCAGTCCCTCTCTCTCCCTCTCCCCCTTCCTCCTCTTTCTCTCTCCCTGCCCTTCATAGCCCCTCCCCCCAGTCTCTCCTTCTCTCCCTCTCTCCCCCTCTCTCATCCAGGTTTGAAGCATCCTGGCCCATAAGACATATAACACATCATATCCCAGTTTTGCATCCCCCAAGAGTCAGAAGGTGCTGCATCACCGCCTAAGCCACTTGTTAGCTACCTGAGCCCCTTAAAGTGGAGTCAGACCAAACCACGAAATCCGATGTAAGATCTAAAGTAGAGTCACTGAATTTCTTTTATATAGTTCTGTCTCCTCTGTTACTAATGAATAAGACTTTGGGGAACTTGAGAAAGCCCACTCTAATCTCTATCTTTAAAATTGCTTTTTAATGGTCTTTCAGTGTTTTGAAAAGGGGCTAAAGAAGAAAGGAGATGTTAAGGAAAGGTAAAGGTAGAGCTAAAAAGAGAATATAGCAATCATATTAAAAAATAAACTAGAATTTTTCTTTTTTATTTTTTTTTTTATTTTTATTTTTTTAGTGAGACACAATACCTTTATTTATATGTGGTGCTGAGGATTGAACCCAGGGCCTATCACATGCTAGGCAAGCACTTTACCACTGAGCCACAGCCCAAGAAACTAGAATTTTTCTAAACTGAGTGTTGGACAGTTGCCTTCTGTGGTTATTCTAAAGTTTTCTATCTCGTCCATATTCTTCTGTCTTTCCTGAGTCTCATGCCTCTGCCAAGAATCTGACACTACTCTGGCTGATTTGAAACACTATTTCATCTCAAAGTTCTCATATTTTAGTGAACGTTGGTACTGGGATGGTGACAAGCTGGGTTATGTGCACCCTGTATTAATCTTCAGTGAATGCTTATGAATATTTTCAAAGAACCCTAACATTTCAGAGTTTATGGATTTCAGAGGTCTAGTCCAAACATGTTTTAGTTTCATGGAAGCATTTAAATATCAGTAAAGGTCCTGAGGAGTAAAGTGAAACTGCAGACTCAAAGACCAAGTCCACAGTGATAAGAGGGAAGTGATAGAGTATCTAAGGAAAAATACTAACCAATATAGAGTTTTAAAGCTAGAGGTTATTTAAAGATGATAATTTTCCAAAGCATGCTCTACAAATGTTAACAGTGTGTCAGAAAATAAGTCTGGGAAAGCCAAATTTAAAGGTTCCTGTAGAGCAGGACTTTGGGAGCCTCTACTACTAAAGTAAATGCTTTACAAGTCTATCTGACATTGCTTGGGAGAATCCAAACTTACTTAACCAGAAACTCTTTTATTTGGAATATCCTTAGAGAAATACTGATTACATTGAATGCCTTTGTTTTACAGTTTCATCCCCTCACATAATGCCTTCCTCTTAAAAGTCAGTGCTTCCACATTACAACCTCATTCTCAACCAATGACAGAACTAGTGGCTGATTACCAAGCTGTGTTTTATACCAGACTACCTCTTTCCCCTAATAAGGAATTCATAAAGGACAGAAGCTGCCTGTCTTCGTTTTTTGTCCCCAACTATCTCACACACACATCACTTGCATTAATCTGTTGCTTTGCTTGTGACAAACTTAGTAAAAATGTCTATAGGCTTGAGTTCCCCAATTGGTCTCCCTTGTTCCTCCCAGGCCCTCATGAAAGAGTCCTACAAGGTGAGTACAAACTTAATGGCTCACATTCAGAACACCCAGGGAGGACAAAAAAAAAAAAAAAAATGCAAAACAAAAAGGATATAAGAAAACATTCAGGAAATATTTTATTAGTTTTCCATTTCAATGTGCAAATTTGGTAAAAAGTTACAGTATTAAATAATGTTTAGGTCCCTTTCAATCCTTCCCATACTGTTTACATGTTGACCTTTTGTTAATCATGACAAGTAGGTTACTTCTAAAATTTCCAAAATAATCTCAGCACCATGGCGCTCTCCTGTCATCCCAGCAACTTGGGACTTGAATGCGGCCAGGCCCAGGTCAGTTCCGCTGACCTCCACCCTAGCGCAGCCAGGCCCAGGTCAGTCCCACAGACCTCCGCTTGATTGCGGCCAGGCTCAGGTCAGTCCCACCAACCTCCGCCCCAGCACAGGTGGGCCCCGGTCAGCCCAGCTGACAGCCGCAGAGCTCAGGCAGGCCTAAGACAGCTTCACTGACCTCCGCTCAGAGGACCACCTCTTCTAACCAGCAGACCGCCACAGGAGCTCAGACTCAACCAGTTCAGCCCTCACCAACCTGCGTGGGACTCAGCCCCACGGTAGGTCCAGAGTCTACTACCCCACCCCACCTTGGAGCACAAGCCTAACCCACTTCCATCTTGAGACACTGCAGACACAGTCATAGCCTTCTCAGAACAGGCATCCCAAAGACATTATAAGGCCCACCCTTTCAGCCCCATCTCTGGAAGTCATTGCATTCATCTTGGGGCACCTTCACTGATCTCGAGTTACCTCTGCTACTGCCAACGCCACCTTTAGTTGCAGTAGCATACATCAAGGGACACCTGCAGGTTCTGAAAGCCCAACACTAAGGTGAGAGACAGACAACCTGCACAGATGATATTACAAGAATATAGGGTAGAAACTGTAATATCTCAGATCTACACTGTAAGAAAGGAAGGCAAATAGACAACATGAAAAAACAAGGGAGGAAAGTACCCCCAAACAAACCAGGATACTACAATAACAGAACCCATGCTCAGTGAAGCTGATGAAATGTCAGAGAAGGAGTTCAGGAAGTTAATAATTAAAATGATCTGTGAATTAAAGAATGAACTAAATGAGCAAATGCAGGCAAAAATTGATCACTACAACAAAGATATAGGAGAGCAAATACAGGTAGCAAAAGGTTACTTCAAAAAAGAGAAACTCCGAAAACAAACCTGTCAGAAATCCTTGAATTGAAGGAAACAATTAACCAAATAAAAAACACAATAGAAAGCATCACCAACAGACTAGATCAACTGCAAGAAAGAACTTCGATAATGAAGACAAAGTATGTAATCTTGAAAATAAAGTTGACCACACAGTGAAGATAGAAACCATGAACAGAACATCCAAGAATTCTGGGACAGCAGCAAAAGACCAAATCTAAGAGTAATTGGGATAGAGGAAGTCACAGAGTTTCAAACCAAAGGAATGCACAATCTCTTCAATGAGATAATATCAGAAAATTTCCCAAGCATGAAAAATGAATTGGAAAACCAAATATAAGAGGCTTACAGGACACAAAATGTACAAAATTACAATAGATCTACATACACCAAGACACATTATAATGAAAATGCCTACAATACAGAATAAGTATAGAATCTTAAAGGCCACACGAGAGAGGAATCAGATTACATATAGGGGGAGACCAGTTCATATCAGCAGATTTTTCAACTCAGGCACTCAAACCCAGGAGATCATGGAACAACATATACCACGCTCTGAAAGAAAAGGGATGTCAATCAAGAATCTTATATCCAGCAAAATTAAGCTTTAGATTTGAGGACGAAATAAAAACCTCCATGATAAAAGTTTACAAATAGAAAGCACTACAGAACATCCTCAGCAAAATATTCCATGAAGAGGAAATGAAAAACAATGATGAAAATCAGCAGAGGGAGGTATTACACTGAAGAAAAAAAAAAAACCAGGAGAAACGATGTCAAGTTAAATACCAAAAATAAACAAAAATCATGTCTCAATAACTCTGAATGTTAATGTCCTAAACTCACCAAAAGACTAGCAGATTGGATCAAAAAAACAGACCCAACAATATGCTGCTTCCAAGAGACTCATAGGAAAAGACATCCACAGGCTGAAGGTGAAAGGTTGGGAGAAATCCTACCACTCACATGTACTGAGGGGTTTCCATCCTCATATCAAAGTATTCTTCAAGCTAAAGTCAATCAAAAGGAATAAAGAAGGACACTACATACTGCTCAAGGGAACCATACACCAACAAGACTTAACAATTATATATGCCCCAAACAATGGAGCATCCATGTTTCATCAAACAAACTCTTCTCAAGTTCAAGAGTCAAATTGACCACAACACAATAAATTTGTGGAGACTTTACACACCCTTTTCACCACTGGATAGATCTTCCAAACGAAAGCTGAATAAAGAAACTACAGAACTTAAAAATACAATAAACATGGGCTGGGATTGTGGCTCAGCGGTAGAGCGCTGGCCTAGCACGTGGGCGACCCGGGTTCAATCCTCAGCACAACGTACAAATAAAATGCATTGAATAAAAAACATTGTGTACAACTAAAAAGCAAATAAATAAAAATATTTTTTAAAAAAATACAATAAACAACTTAGACTTAACTGACTTATATAGAATATTTCATCCTTCAACAGCGAATACACTTCTCAGTAGCACATGGATCCTTCTCTAAAATAGACCATATACTATGCCACAAAACAACTCAGCAAATATAAAAAAATAGAAATTCTATCCTGCATTCTATCAGACCATAATGGAATGAAATTAGAAATCAATGATAAAATAAGAAACAAAAGCTACTCCAACACCTGGAGACTAAATAATATGCTACTGAATGAACAATGGGTTGCAGATGACATCAAAGAGGATTAAAAAATTCTTAGAGGTGAATGAGAACACAGACACAACATGTCGAAATCTCTGGGACACTATGAAGGCAGTTCTAAGAGGAAAGTTCATTTCATTGAGTTCTTTCCTCAAAAGAAGAAAAAGTCAACAAATAAATGACTTAACATTACATCTCAAAGCTCTAGAAAAAGAACAATCTAACACCAAAAGCGGTAGAAGACAGGAAATAATTAAAATCAGCTGAAATCAATGAAATTGAAACAAAAGAAACAATTGAAAAAATTGACAAAACAAAAAGTTGGTTCTTTGAAAAATAAAATTGACATACCCTTAGCCAGTCTAACAAAGAGAAGGAGAGAGAAAACTCAAATTACTAATATAAGTGATGAAAAAGAAAATATCACAACAGACACTATGGAAATACAGGAGATAATTCGGAATTATTTTGAAATCTTGTACTCCAATAAAATACAAAACATCGAAGGCATCAACAAATTTCTAGAGTTGTATGATTTGCCCAAATTGAAGCAGGATGATATACACAATTTAAGCAGACCAATTTCAAGCAATGAAATAGAAGATGCCATCAGAAGCCTACCAACCAAGAAAAGCCCAGGACCAGATGGATACACAGCCAAGTTCTACAAGACCTTTAAAGAAGAACTAATGCCAATATTCAATTTATTTCAGGAAATAGAAAAAAAGGGAGCACTTCCAAACTCATTACTCTGATCGCAAAACCAGGCAAAGACACATCAAAGAAAGACCAATATCTCTAATGAACATAGATGCAAAAATTCTCAATAAAATTCTGGCAAATTGGATACAAAAACATATCAAAAGTATAGTGCACCATGATCAAGTGGGGTTCATTCCAGGGATGCAAGGATTGTTCAACATACAGAAATCAATAAATGTAATTTATTACATCAATAGACTTAAAGATAAGAACCATATTATTATCTCAATAGATGCAGAAAAAGCTTTCGAAAAAATATAGCACCCCTTCATGTTCAAAACACTAGAAAAACTAGGGATAACAGGAACATATCTCAACATTGTAAAAGCTATCTATGCTAAGCCCCAGGCCAACATCATTCTAAATGGAGAAAAATTGAAAGTATTTCCTCTAACACCTGGAACAAGACAAGGATGCCCTCTTTCACCACTTCTATTTAACATAGTACTTGAAACGGTGGTCAGAGCAATGAGACAGATGAAAGAAATTAAAGGGATACAGATAGGTAAAGTAGAACTCAAATTATCACTATTCACTGATGATATGATTTTATACCTAGAAGACCCAAAAAATTCCACCAGAAAACTTCTAGAACTCATAAATGAATTCAGCAAAGTAGCAGGATGCAAAATCAACACCCATAAATCTAATCCTCTGAAAGGGAAATGAGGAAAACTACCCCGTTTACAATAGCAAAAAAAAAAAAAAAAAAAAAAAAAAAACTTGGGAATCAACTTAACCAAAGACGTGAAAGACCTCTATAATGAAAACTACAGAACACTAAAGAAAGAAATTATAGAAGACCTTAGAAGATGGAAAG
The DNA here is from genome assembly GCA_025594165.1 of Tamias sibiricus. Classification (NCBI taxonomy): domain Eukaryota; kingdom Metazoa; phylum Chordata; class Mammalia; order Rodentia; family Sciuridae; genus Tamias; species Tamias sibiricus. Next base: position 55,589,550 of record CM046659.1, read on the forward strand.
GTCTACCTTGTTCTTGGTTAGGCAGAATTAATATTGTCAAAATGACCATACTACCAAAAGCACTATACAGATTTAATGCAATTCCAATCAAAATCCCAATGACATTCCTCATAGAAATAGAAAAAGCAGTCATGAAATTCATCTGGAAAAATAAAGACCCAGAATAGCTAAAGCAATCCTTAGCAAGAAGAGTGAAGCAGGTGGCATCACTATACCAGACCTTAAATTATACTACTGAGCAATAGTAACAAAAACAGCATGGTATTGGCACCAAAATAGACAGGTAGACCAATGGTACAGAATAGAGGACTCAGAGACTAACATATATAATTTCAGTTATATTAGACAAAGGTGCCAAAAATGTACATTGGAGCAAAGATAGCCTATTCAACAAATGGTGCTGGGAAAACTGGAAATCCATATGCAAAAAAATGAAATTAAACCCCTATCTCTCACCATGCACAAAACTCAACTCAAAGTGGATCAAGGATCTAGGAATTAGACCAGAGACACCATGCCTATCAGAAGAAAAAGTAAGCTCTAATCTCCAACATGTTGGATTAGTCCCCAAGTTCCTTAATAAGAATCCTGTAGCACAAGAATTAATATCAAGAATCAATAAATGGGATAGATTCAAACTAAAAAGCTTCTTCTCAGCAAAAGAAACAATCAGTGAGGTGAATAGAGAGCCTACTAATTGGGAACAAATTTTTACCACATGCACTTCAGAGCCCCAATCTCTTGAATATATAAAGAACTCAAAAATCTTAACACCAAAAAAAAAAAAAAAACAAATAACCCAATCAATAAATGGGCCAAGGAACTGAAAAGACACTTCTCAGAAGAAGATATATAATCAATCAACAAATACATGAAAAAATGTTCGACATCTCTAGCAATTAGAGAAATGCAAATCAAAACCACTCTAAGATTTCATCTCACACTAGTCAGAATGGCAGTTATTAAGAACACAAACAACAGGGGCTGGGGTTGTGGCTCAGCGGTAGAACACTTGTCTAGCACATGTGCGGCCCGGGTTTGATCCTCAGCACCACGTAAAAATGAAGGCATTGTGTACAACTAAAACAAATATTAAAAAAAAAGAACATAAACAACAATAAATGTTGGAGAGGATGTGGGGAGAAAGGCACACTCATACATTGCTGGTGGGACTGCAAAATGGTGCAGCCAATCTGGAAAGCAGTATGGAGATTCCTAGGAAAACTGGGAATGGAACCACCTTATGACCCAGCTATCCCACTCCTAGGTCTATACCCAAAGGACTTAAAAACAGCACACTACAGGGACACAGCCACATCAATGTTTATAGCAGCACAATTCACAATAGCTAAACTGTAGAACCTACCTAGATGCCCTTCAGTAGATGAATGGATAAAGAAAATGTGGTATATATACACAATGGAGTATTATTCAGCAATAAAAGAGAATAAATTCATGGCATTCGCAGGTAAATGGATGAAGTTGGAGAATATAATGCTAAGTGAAGTTAGCCAATGCCAAATGTTTTCTCTGATATAAGGAGACTGAATGGAGTATTATTCAGCAATAAAAGAGAATAAATTCATGGCATTCGCAGGTAAACGGATGAAGTTGGAGAATATAATGCTAAGTGAAGTTAGCCAATGCCAAATGTTTTCTCTGATATAAGGAGACTGATTCACAGTGGGGTTGGGACAGGAGCATAGGAGGATTAGAGGAACACTAGAATGGCCAATAGGGAGGGAGGGTGAAGGGAGGGGGCAAAAGGGTGGAGAAAAAAAAGTGATAGAATGAGATTATTATTACCCTAAATGCATGTATGAAGTCATGAATGGTATGAATATACTTTGCATACAACCAGAGATACATAAAAATGTGCTCTATAAGTATAATATGAAATGTAATACAAAAAGAAAAAGAAAAAAAAAGAAGAGGGCCAGAAGGGAAAGTTTCTCATAATCAAGAAACAGTCCCCTGTCTATTGGGTATGAATCCTAAATCCTCTTCCAAATGTATGATTTCATATTTTGGACAAGATTAATATTTTGTTTTCACACAAAAATATATATATAAGCTATTCATAAAAAAATATCCCAGCAACTTCGGAGGCTGAGGCAGGAGGATTGCGAGTTCCAGGCCAGGCTGGCAACTTAGACCCTATCTCAGAATAAAAATAATAATAAAAAGGGTTGGGGATGTAGCTTAGTGGTGGAGCCCCCCTGGGTTTAATCCTTAGTATCACCAAAAATGACACTATTACAACATAATTTAACTCATGGAAATATAAAAATTTAGGTGCTATGCTTTTTGGAGACTAGAAGAGCTTTTGTTAATCCGTGTGTGTGTGTGTGTGTGTGTGTGTGTGGTGTGTGTGTATTCCCACTAATAGTTCTTGGCACACTGTTAGCATGAACTCTTCCTCTGCCTTTGTGATTGAATAGGGGCGGGTGCGTGCTTAGTATTGTTTGTCACCTTATGGTTTTTCATTTATAGGTAACAGTGCAGCTTACTTCCTCCCCACCCTACAGTACTCAGGATATGTTGGGAAATATTCCTTAGAAAGATTACATCTGCCCTTCTGGTTGGAGTACGATGGAAAAAAAGTATTTATCCCTGGGTATCTGTGGGAATTGTTTCCAGGGCCCCATGCAGGTATCAAAATCTGCAGATGCTGTAGTCCCTTATATAAAATGGCATAGTTTTTGCATATAAGTTTTGCTTGTGCATCTCAAAATTACTTGTAATATTTAATACAATATAAATCCTATGTGAACAGCTCTTATACTGTATTACGTAGGGAATAATAACCAAAAATAGTCTATTTATGTTCAGTACAGATGCATTTCTTCCCCGATGTTTTTGATCCTTGGTTGTTGAATACATGCATGCAGAACCCATAGATAGGGGATACTATATACTGCCTTTAATGCTCTCCTGGAGTGTAGTCGCCGGAAAGGGATTGCAGCCTGGAACGGCAGCGCCGCGGGAAGGAGTCCGGAGACAGGATGGAGACGAAAATATTCTTTAATCTTACAAGAAACTACAATATATCTATACAATAGCGATAACCCTGTCTTTTCTCTCTCTGGTCTCTTCCCATGCGCCCGAGCAGCAATGGCGCTCGCTCGATCTGCTGAGTCACCGTTCAAATCTCTCGAGATCCTCGACCAAGTCCCGCGAGATCCCAGACCAAGTCCCGTGAGACTACGGAAGGCGGAAATGCCCAAAAATGTCTATGGCCCAATAGTCAACCGCAATCTTAGCTATCTCCCCAAACAGGGCTCCTGCACTGGAGCATATCAGCTGTCAAGGAGCATCCCTAAAACCTCTTAACAACATCCACACCCTCTTTCATCTGCTTGATCTCTAATAATATTTGATTCCCTGTGAGCTTTATGAAAGAAATATGCTGTTTCTGAGGTTGTCATAATAAATCCATACTCTGCCAGTAAAGTCTAGAAAGGTTTTTGCTTATTGCTCATAGATACATTTCTCAGTAACAGCACTGTTACTCTCCTGAGACTTGTTTTCCCTTTCTTTGAACTCCTATGACCTCTATACTCACTAGCTATCAGGTCTAAATGTTGTCAGTGACTGCAGTAATAATTCTTAAAAGGTGGCCTTTTTCCTTTTGTTATCCCTAGTACTCCCCTGCCCCCAGTAATGGAGACTGAACCCAGGGGGCTTAATTTTTTTTTGGGGGGGGGGGCGGGTACCGGGGATTGAACTCAGGGACACTTGACCACTAGGCCACATCCCCAGCCCTTTTTTGTATTTTATTAGAGACAGGGTCTTACTGAGTTGCTAAGTGCCTCACCATTGCTAAGGCTGGCTTTGAACTCGAGATCCTCCTGTCTCAGCCTCCCAAGTGCTGGGATTACAGGCATGCGCCACCACGCCTGGCTGGGGGGCTTAATTTTCAAAGAGGGTCTCATTAAGTTGTTGAGGCTGTTCTCCAACTTGGTGATCCTCCCTCCTCAGACTCCCAAATCACTGTGATTATAATTACCTCTCATTTTCAACAGCCAAGGCAGGTTAATTTTCATATAATCTTTAAAATCTTACTGAAGCATCCATTACTCCTGTTTTCTCTCCGTAGTGATCAGGTTGGATGGCATAAAATTAAAGCTTTTATGCTAGCTTTTCTAGTTCTAATTTTTCTTAACTAGAACTGGTATTTGGCCATTTAATAATAAAAATTTATGAAGATTAAGAGATTAAAACTTACCTCAACATCAAAAAATAAGTACACATATAAGAAAATATTGGCACATTCTGATCTTACATTCACACCTTCTCTGTTCAGGGATCAAAAGTAAACCATAGGGGCTGGGGTTGTGGCTCAGCGGCAGAGTGCTTGCCTTGCACGTGAGCGGCCTGGGTTCGATCCTCAGCACCACGTAAACATAAATGCATTGCATTGTGTACAACTAAAGTAAATAAATTAATTTTTTTTTTTAAAAGTAAACCATAGTCTCAAGTTTTCAGGCTAATTCCAAGAATCTGAGCAGACTAGAACCAGCCACTACAATGTTCCCACTCACCTTCCCACCCACCCACACATACACATTTTGGTTGGTGCCATTGTGACTAAAAAGAAATCCATGTGTATTTGAAGAGTCCATGAATGTTGGTATTTGACAGAAGTAATTTCCTGTATTGAGATTTGAAAATGTGGGGAAGAAAAGAGATCAGTGTGTGGTCATGACAATCTTACAACATAGATGTTAATCAAGAAACTTAGCCCAGAGGCAATGTTTCTGATAAGGGAGTACAGGGTCTCATAGGTCTGAACACAACATTCTTCAACCAAAACCCTTAGATGACTCCACTGGTCATTCAAGGCTCCCCACAACCTAGTGCAACCTCACTCTCCTACCTCAGATCTTCACTGCCTGTCTTCAACCAACTCTTCCTGTCGCAAACTATGCATATTAGCCTCAACGTGCTTGTATTTTATTTAATGTAGTGACTACCTATTTTTGTCTGCCTGACATCCTATTTCCCCTCCTTTGGGTCCTCTCCTACCTACCTTGTAAAGTAATACACTAGCTCTGCCTACTGCCCAGGATTCTAGTAGGGACCACAGAAGTCTTCTGAAGGCTTTCTCACCCCTAGTTAAAATTTTTCTGCTTTAATGGGACCCTATGAACAGGAACCACTTAACACTATCCTGTGGCCAAGGAATTAGTGCATGACTCAGGCTAGACCTTATTTGCCACCCCTTGAGCCACAGTGATTAACCAAGAAGTGGTCACATGACCATAACTGGATAGGGCAAAGGCCTTCATGGGATTTTATTTTCTGGCCCCAAATAACAGATAGTCTTCTATGGCTGATAAAGCATGCAGTTGCACAAAGTGTGATAGTATGGAGCCATCTATGGCCAAACTACTCCCAGACGTGGATCATGTCCATATACCATGGAAAAGAAGGAATCCTGCACACATCAGACCAAGAGTTACTGGAGAACTGAACTGAAGCAAATGCCAACCCCAGATTCCCAGCTGTGCTTGTATTTGCTTAAGCTGTTTTGAAATGGGGGCTCTTTCTCTTGAATCAAGAAGAGTTCAAACTAATAATCATTCCATCAAAAATAACCACCACATCCCTAATGGAAATTGTCTTTGAGGACAAAGTCTACTGAAGCTGCCTCTCAATCTTCTGGTTGAAATTAATTACTCCTTGTGCACCAGGGTTGATTATATGTCTGTCTCTCACTCATTCATGGAAGATGAATAAGGAGCATATCTTAGCCATCACTGGACCCTCCACAAAGTATCATACATAGGTGCTTGAATTTGTTGAATTAGACTAGACCAGTACCATGTACAGGCTTTAAGGGACAGAAATAACCATGAATTTAAAAACACAAAAATCCTGCCTTCACAGAGTTTACATTCTAGTAGGAAAATTATCTGAACAAAATTCATGAAAATTGCTGAATTGGAAGAAACCTTGAGAAAAGGCAAACACTACCTGGAACCAAAAGGCTCAAACAAAAAGGACCTTGCTTTTTCTACAACCATGGAAAGCAAAATTTGTAACTGTTGGGATAGAGCAGAAAAGTGGTAAATACATGTGTGGATAAACTTGAAAATAGAACTGGAGTATACTAATTTAAAAAATCGATTGTATAAGTCTGTGCCAAACTAAAGTGCCTAACAAAGTATAATTACGGCCACTCCCCAACTGTGCCCCATAGAAACTCAATGGTGGTTTCCCACAAAGACCAAGAAGCTATCCTTCCTTGCCCTGTGCTGTCCCCTAAACCATCACCCTGGAATGTGTTCTATTTTCCATTTATTGAACTTTTATTTTGCAGTCAGTAATCACTGCATCTTCATTTGAATAGGTATGTTCCCACTGCTTCCTGATACCTTCAGCTGCAAACTGTTTTCTCTCTGTACTAGACACTAACTTATGATTCAGCTAGTCAGCAGCAGAAACACGTAAGTAAGACAAACAAAAAACTGTTATAATACTGTTCACCAAGGCACAGAAAAGTCAGGAAACCAGACAACAGTTGCGCAGAAATCCTTCAAATAGTTCTCTAATAACATATAAAATTATTATATATGTTATGGATGTCTATGTCTGTATTACAACATGAAGGCACTCAATTTCTCAGATGTATAGAGGTCGCCAGGGATAAATCTTAAATTAAAAATTGTCATCCAAATCTTAGCGGTGCAGGAGGCTGAGGCAGGATGATCACGAGTTCAAAGCCAGCCTCAGCAGAAGTGAGGCACTAAGCAACTCAGTGAGACCCTGTCTCTAAATAAAATACAAAATAGGACTGGGGATGTGGCTCAGTGGTTGAGTGCCCCTGAGTTCAATTCCCAGTACCCCCCCAAAAAAAATTTTGTCATCCAAAGGAACTGAATTAGTATTTTTAATAATTTTTTACATTTCTCTGAGATGCTCGTCAGACTTAGATTTCCATTTATCTGAGGTTTGCAGAAACTTATAACCACAACATTTAACCATACTGAAGGCAAATTTCAAGACTGGGGAGCACCTTAGTCACGTTTATTAAAAGTATTCCTCATATAACTTGGTTGAGACCAATTTTATTACTGAAAGGAGAATCATGAAATTTGTCTCATATCATTTTCCTATACTTAAAAATGTCTTCTAGCTTTATATGCCATAAGCCTAATTTATTGTAACAATTTCCTTTGGCTGTCTGTTTTGCCTGACCACTCATTAATTTCTCACATACCAATAATTAATATTTACAGCCAAGGTGTCACCATCATGCTTGAATAAAAGGTGATATACAACTCCATCACAGTCTTGCTATTCTTTGCTCAGAAGGTCCAATTTCATGAATTTGGCAACATTTTTTTTTTGGTACTGGGGATTGAACTCAGGGTCACTCAACCACTGAGCCACATCCCCAGCCCTATTTTGGATTTTATTTAGAGACAGGGTCTCACTGAGTTGCTGAGTGCCTCACAGTTGCTGAGGCTGTCTTTGAACTCGCAGTTCTCCTGTCTCAGCCTCCCAAGCCTCTGGAATTACAAGCATGTGCCACCGCGCCTGGCGGCAACACTCTTAATACTCTAAAAACCAGTGAAATCACCAAACTGAACAGCTATCCTGTTCATAGCTCATCTTTATCCTTTTACTAGCCAGGTTTTACAACCATCTCTCTGCCTTGATAATTAAATATTTCATCACCCAACATGCCTTCAGTTTCATTGCTTAGAACTTGCCCCAAGTTTTTGCTTTTAGCCTTTGTCCTACTTTCTGGTTGTCACTAAACAGGCTAAGCATTCATTAAACCAAACACTGTTCAGATTCTTGCATAACATCCTAGTTTAGAACACAGGAGTCTTTTTGTTGCAGAAGAACAAGCTAGAGAATGTTTTTTTTGCTTTTGTGGTGGCAGAAAACTCAGATGTTACCTAGGTATGCATATGAGACTGCTGCATTTTTAAGAACAGTTTAAATAAGTCAACTCTTAATTATGCTTGGCACTGAGGAGAAAAGTGTTGACTAAAAAAGAATGATGAATACAATATTTGCTTTGCAATTGTAATAAAAAAAAAAACCACTCATATTTGTGCCTACACATATTTGTGTCCTGAATAATTCAGGAACTAATGCAGGCTCCTTCTTAGCTCTCTCGTGATGTCTGTACTAAAGCAATGGTATTAGCTGCCCAGTTTATCAAATGTATTAGTCAACTCTTTGTCACTGTGACCAAACAAAATACCTATTAAGAACAAATTAGGAGGCTGAGTTTGTGGCTCAGTGGTAAAGCACTTGCCTAGCATGTGTGAGGCACTGGGTTTGATTCTCAGCACCGCATATAAATAAATAAAATAATGGTCCATTGACAAAAAATATTTAAAAAAAAAATAATGTAGAGGGGCTGGGGTTGTGGCTCAGCGGTAGAGCACTGGTCTAGTATGTGCTTGGCCTGGGTTTGATCCTCAGCACCACGTAAAAATAAAGGCATTGTGTACAACTAAAACAAATAAATAAATATTTTTAAAAATAATAATAATGTAGAAAGGGAAACTTTTATTTTGGCTTATGGAATCAGAGGTCTCAGTCTATGGTCAACTAATCCCATTGCTCTGGGCCTAAGGTGAGGCAGAACTTGATGGTGGAAGGGCATGGCAGAAGAAAGCTGCTCCATTCAGGAAGCAGAGATAGAAAGAGAGAAAGAGCAAGAAGTCAGGGACTGGATCCAATGCCCAAGAGCACATCTCCAGTGACCTACTTGCTCTAGCCATGCACTACCTGCCTAGAGTTGCCACCCAGTAATCCACTCAAAATTATTAACCCACTGAATGGATTAATCTACCATCAGGTTACAGTTCTAATAATCCAGTCATTTCACCTCTGAACATTCCTGCATTGCCTAACATATGAGCTTTTGGGGGTTGGGGGGTACATTAAAGATCCAAACTATAATATCAGGGTTGGGCTGACCTTTATTGAGTGGCCATTTATCAACTAAGGCATTAAAGATAACTCTTCAGTCCATTAGAACTTTATTTAAAGACTTGAAGATCCTCTGGCTGGAACTCCAATACGCCCAGGTATGCAACAGGAGAACATTATCTCAAGATCTTTGCCTTCCATAATTAATTTATAAATTCCTCTTCCTGTTTACATCCTTGTGCTGAGATTTTCTGAACACCAGTTCAGTAGAAAGCTTACTTACAACTGCCATGTGTCTAAAGAGAATACTCCAAAAACCTTTGAGGAGACCAAAACCATTGATCCCAATGTCACATTCAGGAAGCCATTTATCCAAGTACCATATTCAGCAAATTTCCAGGCATGACTGAACTTGCCACAAAACCAAAAAAAGAGAAAATCTGGGAAATGAGCCAAGATCCTGGGTGTCGTTGTGCAACATTCAAGCCAATTCTGATTTCAAAATTCTTTTGAGATTGTTACTCCATGATTGGAATGCATTCCACAGTACTTGGCCACAGATCATCACACAAGAAATACACTGAAGAAGTATGCTTGCATATTGCTAGCTTTTGGAATAGGAAAATTTAACTCTTGGTAGAAAAACTTTTTTCTTGATTTGCATAAAATCTGTTGTCAAGGCGTTGCTAAATAGTAGACCTAAAGCTTTCCTAATTGGATGTTCTAGCATATTAATCTTGGGCTAATCCCTATCTCATATCTGCCCTGCTTAGTTCCCAAAGTTACTGTGAAGAATTAATAAGATAACATTTTATATGAGGTATCATTATAGGCAAGCACAAGGAAAACATGACTCAAAAGATATGGACAAGAAATGGTAAGCCTTCGATGATAAACTTAAGCAAGCGAGTAATACTCTCCCTACATAATTTCTAAGGAGAAAAAAGAGTAATGAGGATGATGATCCCCACTATAGACTAAGAGTATAATGCTACTGTGATCAAAACACTACAGTAATAATTTATGAGGAGATGAGATACCAATGGAGTAGACTTCCTAGCCCAGAAATATACAAAATGCATAGCAAATTTTAGAATATGATAAATATGACAGGTCAAATCATTCAATAAGAAAAATCTACAAAATAAATTAGATACAATTTTTTCCTATCAGATCAACAAATTCAAAATATTTGATAACATGCCAGTTGAGGATATGAGGAAAGAGTTATTCCCAAACATTTGCTAGTGGAAACACAAATAGGTACAACCTCTTTGAAAGGCAATTTGGCAATATCTACCAAAATTGAAAATGCTCATACCCTTTAACCAATTCTGGTTCTATACATTTATCCTGGGGTAATAGTCTTACCCTAGGTAAAATTACCTGCTTATCAAGTAATTTATTACAGAATTGTTGGTAACAGCAAAAGATTAAAATAAATATAAACATCTGTTGATTTGGATTAAATAAGTTGTGATTCCTTTACTTAGTGGAATAATGTGCAGATAAAAATGCAGAATGAAGATTTTTTAAAAAAAAAAAAAATTAAAGATAAGGCAGTCCTGAATGAATAGGTATGGAATAATCATCAAGCTATATGGTTATATGAAAACCCAAATAATGAAACTCTTCAAAATTTCAAAATGCATAAATCACCCATTTTTCCCTAAAAAGCGACACAAGAGCTCAAGTTAGTTTCCTTTGAATTTCAAAAGAGACAGTAATTTAATTGACATCAGGATCATACCTCCCAGCATTCAAGAACTGTACCATGAGATTTTGAAAGAGACAACAAACACACTTGTCTACCAACAGCATGAAGCAGGCACACTGTTTAACAGCCTTAAGTGGCAGTGCTTGGAATTATCCACTCCTTCTTCTAAGAGTAAACTTCCAGAGGGTTAAGCTAACCCAGTCTTCAAATTTGAGTCAGTAAATCAGTCTTCTTAAGATCACTTAATTTATCTGGAGATGTTTTTGGTTTTTGCAGCTACATCCCCAGCCCTTTTTATTTTTTATTTTGAGACAGGATCTCACTAAATTGCTGAGGCTGGACTCAACCTGTAATCCTCCTGCCTTAGCCTCCCAAATCACTGGGATTACAGGTAAGCACCATAATACCCAGCTCTGGAGATATTTTTTAAAAATACTTGCTTTCATCAAAGAGCTTCCTAAATTCTTTCTCCAAAGAACTTCTTATGTCATTACGTCTGAAAATTTCCCTATGTTTTTGTCTAGTACATTTTTTTTTTTTTTTTGTGGTACCAGGGATTGAACTCAGGGGCACTCGACCACTGGGCCACATCCCCAGCCCTTTTTTGTATTTTATTTAGAGACAGGGTCTCACTGAGTTGCTAAGTGCCTCGCCATTGCTGAGGCTGGCTTTGAACTCGCGATCCTCCTGCCTCAGCCTCCCAAAGTGCTGGGATTACAGGCGTGCGCCACCGCGCCCTGCTTGTCTAGTACTTTTTTAATTAGATCGTTTTCATTTAAACCTATGTTGACCTATCTCAAATGTGTTTTGGATTAGAGAGTGAAGGAAGGGGACACAACTTTTTTTTTTTTTTTCAGATGATCACTCAGTTAACTGTCCAACCATTTTTTTATTGAATAATTAACACTTTTTGCCTAAGAAGCAGGGCATACATTTTTCTTTGCAGAGGTGACATAAATTTCCCATGTAAAGGTGTGTACTTCTCCTGTACCAAAAGAATAGAGCAGCTCTTAACACCAGAGGAGGAAAGTCAGCACTAGGATGAATCTGCATAAAACAGACCTTACTAAATAAGCCTTATCTTCCATTTAGTTCTCCTATAGATTTCCCAGTCACTTTGCTACATGTACTACCTCTAGAAGACAACCCCCCTTAATTTTGTCCAGTCACCTCAGGATGTATCACCCTTTGTTAAGATGGCATATACACTGCTGGGTCTAACTGCTTCTTTGGGTTTTCACTTTTTTTCTGTGAAGCCCCCAAGCACATAAAAAACTCCCTCCCCCCCACAAATACTGGGGATTGAATTCAAGGGCACTCCACCACTGAACCACACCCCCAGCCTTATTTTGTATTTTATTTAGAAACAGGGTCTCACTGAGTTGCTTAGCGCCTCGCAAAATTGCTGAGGCTGTCTTTGAAATTGTGATCCTCCTGCCTCAGCCTCCCAAGCCGCTGGGATTACAGGCCTCTGCCACTGTGGCCAGACACATAAAACTATTAACACTGATAAAATGTGTATGCCTTTTCTCTGGTTAATGTATTTACAGTTTAGCTCATAGTGTATCTATTCAGTTTAACTCAACTATGAAACCTTAGAAGATAAAGTAAAACATTTTTTCCTCCCCTATATATTTACCTTTGTTGAGATTTGGTGTCAGGTATAGGCTGGTTTCATGATGAGAATCTGCAGGCTTTTCTTCTTTTCTGCATATTCTAAAATATTTGGTTCATCTAAATGTTTCATCACTTAAATGCAGGTAGAATTTACTAGAAAAGTCATCTGTGATCAGGAGATTTTTTATTTGTTATTTTTGGTAGGGAGATTGATAGCTTTACACATTTCTCTCATAATAATCACTGTTTTGTCTCTCTTCTGAGGACAGCATTGACAATATTTACTAGAAAACCATCTATCGATGCATTTTAAAAGGGCTTTCTGCGTAAAGCTAATAAGAAGGAGCTTTTAGAAGTCTTTTCATTTCCTTATGTCTGTGGTTACTAATCCATTTCCATCTCCAACTTTTTAGTATGTTTGCCTTCTCCCTCTAAAAAGTAGGGGCTGGGAGTATAGCTCAGCAACAGTGCAGTTGCCTAGAATGCTCAAGGCCCTCCCTGGGGTTGATCCCCAGCACCAACAAAAATTAAAAAAAAAAAAAAATTAAATGTTAACTATCAATTTGTAGGGTTAATTTATTACAAGTACCATTTTTCTGTTTGTTTTTTTGTTTGTTTGTTTATTTGTTTGTTTTGGCAGTGCTGGGATCAAACCCAGGTCCTCACACATGCTAGGCAAGCACTCTGCCACAAACTATTCCCCAGGCTGTTCTCTAATTTTTTAATACAAAATTTTTCTAATTTTCTAATTTTGATAAGAAAACTTCAATTGTCTTATCTTTATGCATTCCTTCCTTTTTCTGTATTACATGCAAAAATGCCAGTTTGTACCTAATGAAGTATTTTGGAAACTGTTTAAGCAAAAAAAAATTTAATATGCCATTTCTATTTTCCTCCATGTGAAGAATTTTTTAAAGAAGGAAAATTAAACTTTAGTGAGATGGAATCCTTAACTCTTTCTTCAGGTAAGTACAATGACAAATTTACCTGTATTGTGTTCTTTGATATGGGAATTGTTGAAAATTCACTTTTCCTAAGCAACAAACCTAGCCTGATATAAGAGTTTGGTTTTTCAAATGTCCTTTTGTTGGCTTGCTCTAAACTGGCCTTCTTCTGTTCCCTGAATTCTTAACAAATTATACAATGATTCAAACTATAATATGAAGATCAAGGAAAAATACATTCCAACTTGTCTTTCTGCCAAAAATCTGCTTTATCTATTAATTTGTTGTTTAGCTATATAGTAAATGTTCCTTCTTTGTATGTGGTTTTGATATTATGGGTCAGTTAGTTCCTTCTATTGATTCAATTGAATCCAACAGTTATTTACTATGTGCTTGCAACTGTTCTTGCTGGAGAAACTCAATTTACCAAGCCTCTCCACCTCTGCCTCCCAACCCCCTCTGTAGGAGCCCACAGCCTGTTCTATTGGTACAGATTGCTCTTCTACCCTCAATGAGACTACAGAAATACGTGTCACAAGGAGAAGGGAGAATGGCTTGACCCAGATCACTTGCCATTTCTGCAAAAACAAGAAACAAAAGTTAAAACTGGTTAATATGCATGTTTAGTAGTCAGAGAGATCCTCACATCAGTGTTACTTGTACCAAGCCTCATTAGCCTGAATGAAGCTCTTGTTGGACTCTAAATCCTTCCAGTTCTGAATCCCCAGATTGGATTTCCCAGGGAGATGCCTTGGTCCTTTGTTCTCTGCTAAGGAGTTAAGGGTACAGCAGCCTCTGTTTCCTCATGGATTCCTGTCAATTCTTGATGCCAGTGGACAGTGGGAGTTGTAGCAAAATAGCTTAATTATCTCAGAGATTTTGATTTTCTCACAAATGCAAAATATCTTTATCTCAATTCTTTTCTTTTTTTTTACATTTTTTTTTAGTTGTAGATGGGCACAATGCCTTTATTTATTTTTATGTGGTGCTGAAGATTGAACTCAGTGCCTCACACATGGGAGGCAAGCACTCTACCACTGAGCCACAACCCCAGCCCAACTATTTCAATTCTTATATGCCATCTAGAAGGTGGAAGAAATGTGTAAGTAATATATGCACATATAAGGTAAGTTTACTATTTGTTACTTGAAACAGTTAATTCAAAATAATCACACATCATCCTCAAAAATACTCTGGGATAGAAGCACCTTGGACCTTTCATGAAATTGCAAGGAAAGAAAGGGGTTTGGTCTTATTATGCATTTGAACACATTAAAAACCAGAAGGCAAAAACAATACTCTTCTTCTTTTTTTTTTTTTTGGCGGTAGCGGTTGGGGAGTGGGGTAGGGGGGGCGAGGGGTCATTTACCAGGGATTGAACTCAGGGGCAATTGACCACTGAGCCACATCCCTGGTCCTATTTTGTATTTTATTTACAGACAGGGTCTCACTGAGTTGCTTACCGCCTTGCTTTTGCTGAGGCTGGCCTTGCATTCTTTGATCCTCCTGCCTCAGCCTCCTGAGCTGCTGGGATTACAGGCATGTGCCACCAGTCCCAGCTGCAATTCTCTTTTGACAGTCTTTAACTCTAACTAAAATGTCAATATAAGTAAGATTATAATAGTATACAATAGTATGCCTTTGGAATGTTTCAGTACATTTAGAGCTTGTAGTTCTCCTCAGATGCAAAATGTGAATCCAAAGCCTAGAATCTTTGAAACAGCTAGTTATTTTATGAACACTTGGGGAAGAAGATATCTGCACTGGGTGAATAAGGGCCCCCAAAGAGAAAGTGCTTCCTATCTGGTTGAAGTCCAAGAAACGTTCCATTCAAACCTTGTGGATTCTGGATTCTGAACCCAGAAATGTGTTGTGCTTGGAAAAGTTCTTGATTTAAATAATAGAAATAAAACTACAATTAACTTAAGCAGAAGTAGAATCTATTGAATGGGTGTCTAGTGGCTCCTAAAATCAAAGAAAGGTGGAAATGGGTCAGAGAGGACCCAAGGGAGGCAAAACTCAGAAAACTTGTCACCATAGTACCAGGCTGCTTAGGAGGTGCCAGCTGCCAGCAGGATACTCATCCCCAAAAGATTGGCCCCACCACCAAAGGACACCTACTGCCCCAGGACTGGGTGTGCCCTGAGTGTGTTTCTGGAATATATTAGCATTTGAATTGACAGCCTGAGTATCAGGGATAGTCCTATATGCCCTATTAAGAAGTGAGTGGCAGGGGCTGTAGTTGTAGCTCAGTAGTAGAGCGCTTATCTGTTTGATCCCCAGCACCACATAAAAATAAATAAATAAAATAAAGATATTGTGCCCATCTGCAACTAAAAATGTATATTAAAAAATAAGTGAATGGCATTGTCATATCAGTTTGGTGATAAAGGGATAGAGAGGGTTCATTTGGGGGCTGTGCATTTAGCAGCCATGTCAGTTCTATCATTCTCTGGAGATATAGTATCCATCTCCTTGGTTCAGAATAAACAATGAACAATACCAATTTTAGTAGGGAAGTGAACAACCTGTGATAGGGCAGCAAGTATTCATCCCTTGGCACTAGCAGAAGTCAAGAATCTGAGGGATTTCTAGATTGTGTACAGTGACATGGCAGACCTCAAAGGCTCATCTGGAGTCAGTGTGAATAAAAGATGGCACTTTTTCCTTTTGCAGTGTGCAAGCACTAGTAGGAGCTATAAGTGCAACAGCTTGGGTTGACTCTGCAGTGGGCAAAGAATGTGTCTCAAGTACTGTATTTGGGAAAACTATCTAGTTACTATGTTTCCCTGGAAATTTCATCTACAGGAGCCATCACAAAATAGAAGTAAGTCTGGATTGTTGAATGGGGTATCAAAGGGTTCTTTTCATGGTTTTGAAACTATTTCTCTGACTGCAAAGCAATTGCATGAAGTGGAGTGAGGTTCCCCATCATCAGAGAAAGGTAGTAGAGTAGCCAGAGTTCAGGTGTTACAATGACATAAGATGATGGAGGGATTGGTTAATAGGGCCTGTTCAGAGGTGGTGTGTTGCTGTGTAGAGAGGTGCTGTATCTTAGGAACTTAAGAGAGCAGACACAGCCCGAGGAATACAGAGGTGAATGGCAGGTCCAATGTGAAACTACTGGCTTTGTCCACTAGGGTGACAAAGCCCTACACCCTGGGGACATGCCTGCTACCACTGGGTTCAACTGGCATAAGAAATATGCCATAAGACATATCTAAGATACAAATGGTTTTCCCAGAAAACCTGCAGAAATCCCATTACTTTCATAGCAATATAAGTAAGTGAAAAGATTCATCAAAATTAGGAAATCCAAGAGCAAGGGGTGTGGAAGACACTAATTTTAAGTCTTCTAAGGAGGATAATGCCTCTTAGGGGCATGAAATGGGTTCTGAGATAGTATCTGGGAGGAGTGCACACAGACATTTAAAAGGGCAGCAAAATTAGCATTCCATTAGCAACAGCCAGCTTCCGCTGGAGATAGATGTGGTTGTGTTTTGGAGTTTTTTTGTTTTGGGTTTTTTGAAAGAGAGAATGACAAAATTGAAATTTAAATAGGGAAGCTTTCTGCTACATGAAAGAAGGAGTCTTCAAGAGCACCCTGTTTAGTTTGATTCCAAAGGAAGAGGTCATCAGCATATTGAACAAGAGTGGTGTTGGGTAATGCCTAACAGAATCTAAGTTGGCATTAAGGACTTGGAAAAATATTAAGGAGACTCACTGTATCCCTGAGGTCTGCAAGTCCATGTTGTCCTCCTTTAAATGTAAATGCACACAGAAAGTGCAAGCTAGGGTGCAATGCAATCAATAAGAAAGTTAAGCAGGTGTCAGTTACTGTAAACCAGGCTGTACCTGCAGGAACTGAGGTAATGACACAGCAATTTATGTCTCTCGGATCTTGTACAAATTGATAGGTTTGATTCCCATCTGAATTAAATTTCCCTCCTTTCCTTACTGCAAGATTGGGGTGAGGAAGTAAACACGAGAACACGCTGCCCATAAGAGTCTATGCACTGAGTTCCTCACTCCATCTCATGAGAGAGGGTACTGGGCTACTGATGGAAAAGGTTTGCTTCTTCTCCAGGTAATGCACTCAGGCTCTGCAATGAGTAGCAATCCAACCTCATGTGCATGTGAGACCCAGAAATTAATTGGAACATTTTTCAAGTGTCCTTCCTCTTCAGCAGATTTTAAATTGAGATGAGTTCCATTAGAGAAGGTAAGAAGTTTCTGGTTTGTTCTCAGGGAAGGGAAACAAAAACACCTTTCTCATTATATTGCAAGCTGACATTAAACTTTCATTAAAATTTTTTTATTGAGAAGATTTTCTGGTGAGGACTCAGAAAGTAGAAAAGCAGGATAAATGTTAAGAGGGCCCGAGGATTTGGGGGAGGTCTGAGATGTGGATAGAAATGGGTTGCTCAGAGACTCCAACAACTTGAACAGCATCAGAAGTGACAAGCAGAGATTAAATCCTCTGAGAGGATGGCAGAGAAAGTCACACCAGTGTCAATTAAGAAAACTAGTTTCCATCCTCTAAGTTTAATGGTGGATTCTGAGGTGTGACTGAGGATCAGCTGACCCCATCGATTAATGGGGAATTTGTCCCACCAAAGGGGAAGAATGACATTTCTGAGGTTGTTGGTGTCCAGGGAGATTGGTTTTGTTGTTGTGGCTGTTTGTTTGTTTAAGTTTTCTTTCTTTAAAATACAAGGCAGTTCATTTTGCTGTGTCCTGGATTTTTATATCTTTCTTGCTCTGTGGAGGGCAAGAAAAATTAATAGGATTTTGAGCTACCCCTATTTATTTCTGTAAATACTCAATTTGCTAGGCAAGGGCTATTGATTTTCATTCCTTTTTCCGCTTATTTTCTGCAAGCTATTTTCAAGGAATTACGTAGCTGCTTCTATATTAATACTCAAAGTCTGACTCACCAAACCAACCACACTATTTTGGATCTGCCTCTTTTTATCAAGGAAAAGATTTCTAACCAAGGCAGAAATTAAAAGATTTTTGTTTTGGAGCTTCCTGGCTTAATGCAGTGAGCCTTTGAGAAGTTGTATAAAGCACTCCACCATGGCCTTAGGATGTTGTCCTTCCTTCTGAGTGTATGACTCAATCTTAGACCAACTCACCTTGGGGGAAAGACCTCTATGATCACTCCTTCAGGTCCTGAGTATCACTCTCTGGCCAAACCATTTTCTTGCCATTGGCAGGAGGGTCTGGGAGTTCTGACCACCTCTTTCCTCTGTGGAGGGAACATCTCCTGTAGGGGCAAAGGGAAAGCTTAAAAATTGAATCTGCTGAAGTAAGCTGAAATAGACTGATAGCAGAAAAGACATGCAAATTTATATATGTGCTTGTGCAAAGGAACCATATGAAAATATGAGGCTCAAACAGGGCCAGATGATTAAAACTTAGATAGCACTATGGGCTACAGAAAGAAGTAGGGACTTGGAGGTTCTGGGGAAGATAAGAACAGAAAGGAATAGGGCTCTGTGGCCTCTGGCAGAAGAACAGGCCATTGAGAGGGTGTAAGGAGAAAATGCACCATGAACAAAGGCTGTCTTGCTATGCAGATAAAGGCTTTCTGTAGTTGTCCTCAGAAGTAGGTAGTGTATTAGTGTAGATAGGTTGAGATATTTAGTCTTCTGCCGGTAAATGGATGGAGTTGGAGAATATCATGCTAAGCGAAATAAGTTAATCCCAAAAAAACAAAGGCCAAATGTTTTCTTTAATATGCAGATGCTAATTCACAATAAGGGGGGCAGGGCACTAGAGAAGAATAGAGCTACCTTAGATTAGGTGGAGGGAAGTGAAGGGAGGGGAGGGAAGGGATGTGGGGATAGGAAGGATAGTAGACGAAACAGACATTATTACTTTATGTATATATGTGACTGCATGACCAGTGTGATTCTACAACATGTACACTCAGAAAAATGAGAAATTATATCCCATCTATGTATGATATATCAAAGTCATAAATGTCATGTACATTAAGTACTGTCATGTATAACTAATTAAAACAAATAAAAAATAATTTTTAAAAACCCTGGGAAGGCACAGCAAAGCAAGCCTGGCTGTGTGTTCCTGGAAACTGAGCAAGATTTATTTCCTGGCTGATGGCATTTATACAAGGAACCTGTACACCTGAGGCCTAGAGATCAGGCCAGAGTGATCTCTCTAAATCTTTCAGGGAAATGAAAGTTAAAGCAGTAGCTGGGTGGTTAAGGGATTTTTCTGGGGAAGTTGGAAGAGTTTTAGGCATCAACGAATCTTTCTGAGGACAGAGCCAGATTTTGAGGGGGTGCTTAAGCCAGGAGCCCTGAGATCCAAATAATTGGATGGTCAGTGACAGAGAATTAGAGGTAAATGGGAGTATGGGTGAGTAGAGAGGAATATGGTACTGGGTGTAGATTTTAGCTCTTGTTCTTGTTGGATTCCAGGCAGGAGGCTGCGCCTCCCAGGCAGAAGGCCACACCTCCCCAGGTGCTTTGTGAAAAACTACACTTCCCAAGATCCTCAGCATGACCAGCAAACCTGGCCAGCAGGTGCCCGGGCCACTACCTCCTGACCTCTGTTAGCCTATAGGGCAAGGACTTACTCCAGGGGGGGCTTTCTGACCCCCACTCTATTTAAGCCAGCCCCGGACTAAAATCGCTCTCTGTTCGCGCTTGCCCCTGTTCCCGTCCATCCCCCATTCTTCCTCCCCCCATTCGTTTCCTTCGTGGTTCACCCCCATCCCCTCCACATGTTCCTTTTGGTAAATCAATAAACCCCCCTCCCTTTTCCTATACGGCGGTTTCAGCGTGCGTTCATCTATCCTTCAGTTCTAAATCTGAATTCTGTTCTTTAATCCTGGCGAGGGAGGCCCTAAAGCTTGCCATTGCACTCCTGTATCCTCATTTCAATCCACCCATCCCACAGGCACTAATGGGAACATTTTTTGGATGAGTGCGCTCTAAAAATTTTTCAAAAGTAGAAGTTTTGCCAATTCAAAGGATTCAACATCTGGCCATTGATGAATAGAATCTCTAAGGGTATATTTATTCCAGCAGTAGATTAAAATCAAGAAGATTTTTTCATGGGAACACTGAGAGGTAAATTTATTTTTCTTTTCTTTTCTTTCTTTCTTTCTTTTTTTTTGTCAGAAAAAAAGGAAAAAGAGGGTTTATTACTTCTGTCCCAGAGACTGTGATTCTACCCATCAATAGGAACAGGGGGATTTTAAATAGGAGATTCAAAGGCTACGTTTCATGTGTTCTCTGTTGGAGTTGTAATTCACTTGTTAATTTGTGAGTTAGTCATTTCGGAGGTCTTCTGGTGCCATCCCCAAATTCTGGATTACTTTGTTCCTATGGTGGGTGTGTACTCAAGGACAGATAAGTCTGGGAGGTAACTTTCTAGGCTTACAAAAATCTTTACCACAAGTGTAAGAGGTATTCCTAAAGTGGGTGCAAAGGTGCAGCCCCGTGATCCAAAAAATGCTGCTTATCATCTGCTGCCTTGGGCTCCCAGGTGGTTTTGGGCAGCCACCTGACACAAGCTAACAATTGTGCCCCCTAGGTAGAGGAGGTCAGAGGGAATGTTCTCATGGGTCACAAAGCCAAATTTTCACAGATGAAAGGAGAATCTCATCTGGTTTGATTTTATTGGTGACACCCAGCAAAGTCTGCCTAAACAGACACCAGACTGATGAGAACTTACTGATCTACATGGCCCGATCAAGCAATGCGGTTATGGGACGTGTACCTGTGCTCCACCCTACAATGTTCCTCCTTATGACACATGACACAAAAGGTAGAGATGAATGGAAACAACAGCTGTATCTAGGAAAAAAGGATTAAGCAGAAAACAAAAACTTGAAAATAAAATTCCAGAGTTGTTTTACCCAAAGAACTACTTTACACTAAGATTTCCTCCTAGTAATCTAAAATTAAAAAGGGAAAAATGAGAAGGAGGCCCTTGTGGTTCTATTTGATCAGACCTTGCAAGCAGAGATCAGGAAAAGTGATGAGGTAAGAACGTGAACTTTCTGGCGGTGTCAGAAGGTCACAGGGTCTCTCAGCTGCAGGAGCCCCTGAGCAAGCAGTGAAATCCCCTCCTCATCACCAGAACTGCTGGGGAGGAAAACATCTCCTCTACCCTTGTAAGGTTTCCATCTGGTCCTAAGAATTAAACTGACATAAAACAGATAAACAGGAGAAAAGCATGAAAATGTCATGAAATTGTTACATGTACATGGGAGTCTACATAAGAAAACAAATAGTTGAAGAAGTGACCAGAGCAGAAAGCTTTTACACATTTTAGACAAAGAAATGATCAATGTGTGAAGAAATGACAGACAAAAGGGTCTGTCTTCCTACACCATCGCTGGACTTTGGTAAGCCCCCTATCCACCCCGAGTTCCTAAACCTGTTTGGCCACTGCGCGGCGAGAATTGACCGTGAGCGTCCGGCAATCTCACCGGAGGCCTTTCTAGGGGGGACCACACCCCACCCAAGCCTTCAGGGCGACGGTGGACCCCGAGAACTCTTCCCCCCCCCCCCGCCTCCCCATCTTTATTCGCCCACTTTAAAAACTTCCACCTGTCAGACTACGGCTCTCGGCTTTCTAGGAAAGTTCCCCTCCGCACTCAGGGCTTGAGCTTCCGTTTTTTCCGTTCGGAACGGAAAAAATCCGAAAACACGCCTCTCAATTGCCGCACCCCCCCTCCCCCCCCGTACGGCAGCCTCGGAGGCTGCTCCAGACCACTTCCCCCAGCCTCCCAGTGACCCCCACACCTCTCCCGCAGTTATCCCCGCCCCCAGCTTCCGCCGCTTGGTTCTCCACGGCTCCCCCGCCCTCTTCGGCCATGCGGGCGTTACTGGACGCATTGCCCCCAGACTTTAGCCCCCACTTCTGCGGATTCTGCGACGTGTCCTTTACCAGACACGCCGCCTCTGGCTTTGGCCCCCTCCCCGCGCTTCTTCCTCAGCGTCTTCCATCCTTAAACTCTGCGCGCTTTCCCCCTCCCACGCCAGGGGTGCGCTCCTGGTCCGCGCTCTCAGCCCCGCTCAGCGGCGCGTTCCCGGTCTGCGCTCACAGCCTGCGCACATCCCTGTCCCCGTTCTTTAGCCCGCTCCGCGGCGCGCCCCCAGCCCGCTGCCAATGCGGCTGCGACGCACCCCTTGCTCGCTTCTTTTGCTCTCTTATAGGTCCAGCTCTGACTGGCGCTGTCCCGCTCGCTCCCTGCGGGCTGCTACCCTCCGATAGCCGATAGCGAGCGCTTCTTCGCGCACGGACCAAAACCCCACCCCCCACCCCCACCCCCATGCGTCCTCCGCGCCGGGGCCGTGCGCCGTGCGCAGCACCCGCGGCTCCCCCGGGCGCCCCAACCAACGGCCGCTCGCGCCGCCGGCCCTGGGCCGGCCCCGCATACAGCGCGACCCCGGCGACCCGGCGCCCTGGCCCGCCCCCAAGTGAGGCTGCCCGGGGCCGCCGCCGCCGCCGCCGCACGGCTGCCACAGTACAGTGCTCAGGAGCTAAACCCGCGCTCTGCCCAAGCGAGGCTGCCCGAGCTGCCACAGCGAGTCTAAACAGGCTCCACGTGCAGCCCCCGACTCAGCTCCCTCCCCCTTCCTCTGATCCGCCATGTCCTTCCGCCCAAATCTGTCTCCACTTCCGCTCCACGTTCCGCCCTTCTTTGATCCGCCATCTTATCCCTACCCACGTGATTCCCTCCGACTGCCTTCCAGGACCGTGCCCTGCCTTATAGCAGCAGCAAGGGTGACAACCGCGAAACTCCACCCACACCCCCCCAGCCTCCCAGAGCCGCCTGCTTGGTTCTCCCTAAATCCTCCGACCCCGCCATTCCATTCCAAGCAGACACTGCCTTGCGCGACCCTCCCTCTGGCTTCTTGCCCGAGCACAGCTGGCCTTATCTTTTCACCATTTATTCCCTCTGTCCTCTGCTCTCTCTCTCTCTTTCTCATTCACGTAAGACACAGTCCCTCAGTTCCCATTCAGAATCGGAAATTCAATCAATCCGCTCTTTTCATCCCCTGCTAAAATCATCTTTGCCTCTTTAGCTCCTCGCTTCCCCTTCCAAAGTGCGCAATAAATAAGGGTACCTTCAAACTTCAAACTTAATTCGCAAGTTTTTTCCAAGAAACGTCTAATTAATTTACAAGGTTAAAATGCTAACTGTTAAATGTACTTTAATTTCCTTCCTTTTAAACAAGTAATCCTAAGAGGAAATTAAAAATTGTATAGCTATGGTTAAACAACAATTATTTCAAAATATCATGTCCTTTCTTTAAGAGCTAAACTTGATTTATGGAAACATCAATGTAATTATATATTGTAAAAACATTTTGCCATTTTTTTCCAAAAATGTTAAATACTCTCAAAATTTCTTCAATCCGTTCTAATTGTAATATTTTGTCAACTAAATGCTCTCAGCCTTTCTTTAACAGAAATCAACTTCAAAACTTAAACACCTGACCTTCAAAAAACCGTCAAGACAGATAGGTACCACAGACCCCGGCTACTGTAAGTTTATAAATTAAAGCCCAATGTTCTCAATTTAAGATTAGCTTACTGGATGGCTAAGATCAAAACTTTTAAATTAATCAAAAAGGGCCAAGAAGACCAGTATTTGGTTCTTGTCCCAGAGTCTGCCTGTGAGACAAGAGGGAAACATCTCTACAGAGCTTTACATCTCTGGGCCACATAACTTCCCGATCAGAGAGGTTGTGAGACCTATGGAAGAGACAAAGAAGCCAATCAGTGCACTTGCTAAAAGGAGGGTCCATAAAAAAGGGAGAAACATCCCTAATGCTTCTGAGGAAAGCCACAAGGTCAAGCAAGACCTGGACCCATCCTTACAGAAGGCACCGAGCACAAAAGCTGCTCTCAAGTTTCCCCAAGATTCCATCAGAAACAGCTGACTCTTACCAATGGTCAAAACAGAAGTCAGTTTGACAGATTTCATCCTAGACATCCAGTAACAGTTAAAACAGATGCACAACCATTTCTGAACATTTTAGAAGCAAAGGTAACTTCAGCCCTAAGTGAAGTGTTGTGTTTACATTCCCGATAACTCTGTACATGCTAAAGCTTTGAATTATCATCTTCATGGTATACATTGATGTTTCAGATGCTGCAACATTTCTTCGGTACTCATGTTTTTTGTTCCTCTAATAGAAGCTTCCGTTCCTGTTGACGTTACAACCTTCCCCAGGCTTCAATCTGACCTAACTTCTACAAAAGGAACTCCAAACTACTGCCCCCATCACTTCGCCCCCCGTTCAGCCTGAAGAAGCCAGACTCGGTCATCGACCCATTCCCTTACAGTAGTAAGGAGGTTCCTAAGGTTAGAAGGGAAGTAAAGCCAAAATCTCATAGACAACATATGTAGATAAATCGTGTCAGGTCGAAAGCCAATTTGAGTGAGCCAATTTGGGAAGTTGGGAAACTGTCCCCTGAGGGATTAAAATGCTGATTCCCTCAGAGCCCTTCTTCCACCCTTAACAACCTGCCCCAACATGTTGCCAAGGTAACCTATCTCAGGAATTGCCCCTCCCTACAGGGAGCTATCTCAGATCTTCTGCAGAAACGTTTTCTCAGATCCACCCATTCCCTTATAATATCACCTTCTCTGCTATCCCTCCTTTCCACAGCTCGTGAGTACTCTTGCACTCTTTTAAACTTTCTTTCCTCTCCTCTCATGGGTATCGTGTTTCCCCGTCTACCTTTCTAAACAGCTTGACCCCACCGTTCGTTGATGAGACCCCCTCTGTCTTCGGGCTCTGGCCGCTGCTTACCTACTTCTACAAAAAATCTAAAAAGCTAAATTTGGTGCTCATGTCACTATTGCCTCTCCTCACCATTTAAAGACTAATGTATAAGAGCCTTCAAACTCTCCTGCCCTGTCGCGCTCGGCTCCTCAACCTCATTCCAGTCCTGCTTCTCTTTACACCCAGTTTTCCTTCTCCCAGTCTCCCCAGAGCCCCCAGAACATGATTCTATAGAGACGCTTCAGGCTTAAACTCCTGCAAGCCTCTCTTCTGCCCAAACTAATAGGGATCTCCCATTGTCCTTCACAACAAAGTGGAGACTCTCCCATAGTTCAGGGAAACATGAAGGCTGAAGCAGCACTGTCTTCTCCTTCTCTTCTGGCTTCAGTCCAATCTACCCAGGCCCCCCCCACATTCCCTGCCATACAATCAATCCTCTCCTATCTCCATTCACTTTTCCATCCTATTCCAAGGGCATAAACCTTCTGGAATCGCCTGACTCAGCCTCCGCTCATCTTTTCGACCGCAATATCATTAAATTTGGTGTCATTCCGGCAACATTTGCCTCTCAGCTGGAGACGGATACAGAGGTTCCTTTCCGGCCCTTTGGCCTACTCCGGACTTGAGTCTTTCTCTTTCCTGTCCGGGACAGGACACGGAAAACCCTTGCGCAAGGTGGCTCATGTCCTCCGATATCTTGAGCGGCTCTTGATATCCCACGTCTGCCTGGCTCCGGTGACGACCGAGTCACAGACCTGGATCTCCCTCTAATACTTACTTTGAAAAGGACGCTTTTCAAAGTATCGTATTAGTCGTTGGAACTTCTTAATCCATCCCGCTGACACCCCTCTAGAAAATTTGTTTTCAATTTCTACTAACGGTCGAAAGTATGGGCAAAGATTCTTTTATATCCAAGCTTTCTCCCTCCTCTGATCAAACCCGATTCAGTTGTGCTCGTTGCACTAGTTACCCAGAATATATCTACTTCCCTTAACATTCCTCGGCATTTTTACATCCCGTATCACCCCATGTCTTCAGGGAAGGTAGAGAGTAATAGAACTCTTACTTCCCCTCGCCCCTTTTTAGGCTCAGAGTCCTCCCAAAAAGCCCTCCTTACTATCCCCTTTTGAGGTTATGTTTGGGCGACCAGCCCTTCCACCCGGAGTTTCCCCAACTCAGGGACCCTTACCCAAAGATCTCTCTTCTCCTCTCTTATCCTTCAGCAGACATCAGATATGAAAGTGCCAAGATTTCATTCTCCCTGACCCAGGTAGACTCACTGCTTCATTCCCATTAATACACGGTTCTTGGGTATATTTCTCCCTTCCCCAGGACACAGGAAACAATCTCCTTTGTCCCAAAGTGGACAAGACCTTTCCACGTTGTGCTGTGCACACCCACAGTTGCTAAACTTCGTGAAACCTCAGAACTTCTTAGATTCGTATTTCCAGACTGAAACCAGCTGATCAACCAACTGAAGATCCACAAAAGACAACTACTTCAGTGTACTTGCTCTCCCATTCCCACTGGTCCCCTAAAAATTCATTTCTCTTGTGTTCCTGATACTGACTCAAAATAATCTTTTCTGTTTTTCTCGTTTTGAACCTTTAACCAGTTTTTTCCCAGGGACTATCAACTGTTTAAAAACCAACGAATGACCTTCCAACCAGAGACCCCTGCTGAGTCCTGCCCTTATGCTGCCACCAGACACTCATTATGATGTGCTTCACACTCTCCATTGGCCTCCTCACCGTAAGTCCCATCTGGTGGAACACAGGCCTATGGAAAATAATCCATCTCACCTTCTTTCCCTTTGTTGCTTCCATAGTAGTGTTACCTGCAAACTCGCAAGACCCACAATTTCTACATGCTCTCCGGCTGACTCCCTCAGTGACTTTCTGCAGAAGCCTGGTTTGACACCCTCACCGACATATGGCTTCAAAGGAACTTCATCCATCCCATAACTGGACAGATTCATCTTTTCCACACCTACCTCCTGGGAATTTTTCCACCCTCCACCTGGACCTGCCTGCCCACATCTCCCCCCCCCCCCCAAAACTACCCCACGTCGCCCCATTTCAGCTCCGAAGCAGCCAGATCGAAGCACGACGCCCCACTTCCTAAGAAATCAAAAAGGGGGGAATGTTGGTTCTAGGCAGAAGGCCGCGCCTCCCAGGCAGAAGGCCACACCTCTCCAGGTGCCTTGTGAAAAACTACAGCTCCCAGGATCCTCAGCGTGACCAAAACCTGATCAGCAAGTCCCTTGTCCACTACCACTACCTCCCCCCATGACCTCTGCTGGCCTATAGGACAAGGACTCACTCCAAGGGGGTTTTATGGCCCCTACTCTATTTAAGCCAGCCCCGGACTGAACTCTGCCTTTTTCTTGTTCCTGCCGCCTTTTGTTCTTGCTCTCTGTTCCTGCCTCCATCCCTCCCCTACCCCCCCTTCCCTTCCCTACCCTTGCCCATGTGGCACCCAATAAACCCTTTTATTTCACTAACACGGTGTTCCCAGCTAAGTTAACTATGTTTCAGCAGTTTTCTAACAAAAAGGGTTTGAACTAGGGTCAGTAAGTTGTGGGGAAGAGACTAGGAGTTGTGGGGGAGGAGTAAAACTAGCAGGAGATAAAGGTTATTTTAGCAAATTTGTGCAGATCCATTGATTCTTGGTGACAAAGAAGTTCTTCTCTTCCTGGTACCAGAAGGACTCCTGGCTTTAAAAAAAAAAAAAAAATCCTATGGCCTATTCTTGGGAAGAAAATGACAAGTCAGAGAGTTCTTCCTGCATCTGTTGTTACTCAAGTGCCCTCAGCTCAAAATAATCAACATGCCAAAGCAGCACATTTCAGGGTGGCATCTCCTTGGCTCCTTCATTAAATATTCTTAAACTCAAGAGTATCCTCCTGCCCCAGTCCCTGCTTTAAAAATAGAATACAGCCAAGCACCAGCACGCCTGTCATCCCAGTGGCTAGGGAGGCTGAGGCAGGAGGATCAGGAGTTCAAAGCCAGACTCAGCAAAAGCAAGGTACTAAGCAACTCAGTGAGACCCTGTCTCTAAATAAAATACAAAATAGGGATGGGGATGTGGCTCAGTGGTCGAGTGCCCCTGAGTTCAATCCCTGGTACCAAAAAAAAAAAAAAAAAAAAAAAAAAAAAATAGAATACAGTCTACACATGGAAGAAATAAAAACGGATACAGGATGTTTAACAAATTTTCAGGATAGCAGACCCCAGTCCTCTAACCAAGATGCATATTGCCTCAGCTGATATCTCTCTCATCCACCCCCAGCCATCACCTCAGGTAGAGTCAGGTGAGGACACACAATTTCTCACTTTCACACTGTGTTGCAGAAAGAAAAACAAACCAATACTTCTGGAAGAACAAGAATTCAGAATCCAAATGAATAGAGAATAGAAAATCTAAAGAGAATGTCACCTCATGGGGGAAAAAAATCCCAAAGCAATTTTATAAACACACTTACTTTTTTTAGAAATTCAAATAAAGAAAAAGAGTATAGACATGATAAACATGACTCAACTTAGAATAACAATAAAATTTCTTACAAATGCTTTACACTATTATAGAACAATGTTTTAAAAACATGAATTAAATAAAATGAGCTCAAATATACTGTAAAAATTTTAAGTTGAAAGAAATGAAAACAAAACAATATAAACTAGCAAATAAATTTAAATCAAGATGGAACAGAGTAGAAATAACTAAAATTTGAATTACTAAACATAGAACAAGGTCTTAAAATTCTCAGTAAAATCAAATTAAAAAAAAAAAAAAAAAAACTGGCCGGGCACGGTGGCGCACGCCTGTAATCCCAGCATTTTGGGAGGCCGAGGTGAGTTCAAAGCCAGCCTCAGCAATGGCAAGGCACTTAGCAACTCAGTGAGACCCTGTCTCTAAATAAAATACAAAAAAAAAAAAAAAAGGGCTGGGGATGTGACCCAGTGGACTAGTGCCCCTGAGTTCAATCCCAGCTACCACAAAAAAAAAAAAAAAAAAAAAAAAAAAAAAAACTAAGAGATTGAAGAAAGTAGTATAGAACATCATAATATGCCACCTCATAACAGGCCTTTTGGGTATAATGACTATTTTGAGCAGATTATTTTGAGCCACAGTGAACACTGTTTCTAAAAAGAGAGCAAAAGTTATTCTTTTGTTAAGAAAATATCAATCTATATGTATAAAGGAAACCTCCATTTGTTAGGGTGTCTCCTTTCTCTCCCAGGGAAAGAGGATGGTTCTAAATCACTAGAAAATCTTATAAATAGATAAGGCATCAACTTAAACCTGCTTAACCAACCTTACTCTTGTTTACCAGGCTTTTCCTGGCTACCTGTCCATTACTGGCCTTCTCCACACCTTTCTTTGTTTCAGTGGATCATGGTATTTAAACTTGAAATCAAAGCCTCCTTTTGAAATGTATTTATTTATTTCTCTGAGTCTTTCCTAAGTATTCATGAGGTGTACTTGTTAACAAGTTTGGTTTTCTTTTGTCAATTTGTCTTTTGTTATAGGGGTATGACCCAACTAAGAACTATGAAGAATAGAGAAAAAAATTATTTTTCCCCTCCTACAGTAGGAAGAAGGTAGGTAGTTGGGGCTAAAGATGATCTAATATAATACAAATAGTGGTCCCTGAAATTGAAAGCCCAAGTTAAACAGAAAAATATTCAAGAGACTATTCCATCTGCGAAATGGATGCGATTTGTCCTCTAAGGGTTTATGTATTGGAAGCTTGGTCTCCAGTGTAGCAATGTTAAGAGGTGGTATGTGTTAATCAACTTTTCATCACTGTGGCCAAAATACCTGACAAGAATAATTTAGAGGAGAAAAAGAAGTTTAATTGGGGTTTATGGTTTGAGAGGTTCAGTCCATCTTCAGCTGACTCGATTGCTCTGGGTCAAAGGTAGGGCAGAACATCATGGTGGAAGGGCATGGAAGAGGAGAAATGCTTAACTCATGCCAGCCAAAAAGCAGAGAGGGAGAGGGGTAGCAGCCACAGGGAAGAGGAACACTTCCAGAATAAGTCCCCAGTGATCCACCTCCTTCAGCCATGCTTCACCAGTCCACAGTTACCACCCAGTCAATTCATTCAAACTAGAATGGACTGATTAGGTTATATCTTTCACAATCCATCACTTCACTTCCCCAAACATTTTGCATTAACTTAGGAGCTCACATCTAAACCATGACATTCCACCCCTGGTCCCCAAAAGTTCAAGTCCATCTCACAATGCAAAATGCATTTAGTTCATCTCCAGGAATGTCCACAGTCCTAACAGTTCCAGCATTGCCTGAAGTCTAAGTTCAAAGTCTCATCTGAGACTCAAGGCAAACTCTTGACTGTGAGCCCCTGTAAAGATCAAAAGCAAGTTATATATACCTAGTATTCAGTGGCACAGAATATTCCCATTCCAAAAATGAGGATTGATCTTCTGGATGACACATGCCAGGAGCTGCACATTACACGTGCTGCATCAGGGCTGGAAAAACCTTGGGCACTACTCCGGACCCTGAAGGCTGGGACATGTGCTGAAGATCAAACACATGGCTATCAACAGGCCAGCATTCTTGGTTCAGGAATTTGCTAAAATAAAATAATATGAAGAACTCAAATACTGCCTGAATC
Source organism: Tamias sibiricus (assembly GCA_025594165.1). Classification (NCBI taxonomy): domain Eukaryota; kingdom Metazoa; phylum Chordata; class Mammalia; order Rodentia; family Sciuridae; genus Tamias; species Tamias sibiricus. The sequence goes on from CM046659.1 coordinate 55,620,159, forward strand.
CCATTCAATATGAATTTATAATTTAATAAAAAATTTAAAAACATATATCAGAAAGAGAACAACGGATAATTATCAGATATCCAGGACCATATTTTATATCATCATAGACTACTCAAAACAGTTGAAATATGGGTTAAACCTCTAGATCCGAGCATTAACGGCGCAGCTGCTGTGGTAGCATTGCAGTACGGGAAGTGCAGACCACGGCAAAAAACAAAAAACAGCGCAGAATAAAAAGAGAGCCAGACGCAAGCAGTGGCCTCACAGACTTCTTTCGCGTAAACTGCCGAACTGGACCTGCACACATCAGAGTGACACACAGGACCAGGATACGGCTGTCAGGACCGGGGAAGGCGCCGCCATTTTGGAGAAGGGCTGCGGCTCACCGCGACAAAGAAATGGAGAAGAAAAACAGTTGCAGGCATCCAAGGAACGATCCAGAGCCCGGAGAACAGCAAACACCTGGTGAGACTTGCACAGGCAGCCCGAAGGAAAGGGCCTGCCTGAGGCCAGTGCAGCAACCACAAGAGCTATAACCGGGGGTGGGCGTGGGGAATGCATGCCTTTTTGATGAACGCTTTCTTGGTGCTATTCACGTACTGACACCCCCCACCCCCCAGCCATTATTCTTCTGTGCCAATCTGCCGCTGGCCAAAGCTGCAGACTAGACTCTACTGTGACTTTGTGGGCGTGGTCCAAGTCAACTGGCTTAAACCCCGACTCTGTTTTTGTTTGTTTGTTTGTTTATTTGTTTTTGTTTGTTTTTGCTTTTGTTCTGTTTGATAGTGGGATTATTTTTGTGTCTGTGTGCCTCTTTCCTTCCTTCCTTCTCACTTTAGTCTCTTCTGCCCTCATCTTATCTACTTACACCCTGTCATTGTGTACTCATCAGAGGTGAAAACAAGGTATACGCAGAAATTGGGACTTCTAGGCCTGGGGCAATTGAAATATACAGAAAAGTGGTGTTTTATATAGTTTAATCTCTATTTTTTCTTGACTCAGTTTCTCTCTCCTCTTACAATAATTCTTAATTCTTTATTATCTCGCATTGTTCCTTTTTATTTTTTCTTTTCCATCTTCCTTTATCTTTCTTCTCTCAAAGGCTAAATAAGTTGGGTTTATATACAAATCATCTTTCCTCTAAATCGCTCACTCCATTCTCTTTTCTCTCCTGTCTGCTGATATTAAACCACTTCCATAGAATTCTACTGTTATACTTCCTAAGAAAGAACATCTCAGTAATCTCACTTGCTTCTTCCTAAACATATCATCTCTGTATCCAATACTGAAACTGTAAACCCCAACGCAAGCATACAGAGTAAATTGGAAACAATATCTGGGTTAACTAAATCTGTACATTGTGATCAAACTGGGATTTGCTGTAAAGAAAGTGTTAGAGCTTAAATTGTAAGGTATTTATAAGGGGACCTGACAGCATTGTACCACAGGAGAAACATAAGGCTATAAGGTGAAATTGAAATAGGCAAGGTCCCACAGTGCTAGGAGAATAGACACACAAGCATTATGAAGAAGCAAGGGAAGAAAGTGGCTGAAAGCAACCAACAGGCCCCCTCAATTGATCCCATGGCAAGCACAGTTGGTCAAATGCCAGAGATGGAATTTAGAAATTACATATTCCAAATGTTTATGGATCTTAAGATTGAAATAAAAAATGAGATGAGAGAGCAAGTAGAGGCGGCAAAAGAGCATTTTGACAAAGAACTCCAAAAACAAATACAAGAAGCAAAAGATTACTTCAATAGGGAGATAGAGATTCTAAAGAAAAACCAAATGGAAATTCTGGAAATAAACCAAACTAAATGCTCAATTGAAAGCATCACCAACAGATTAGATCACCTGGAAAAAAGGACCTCAGATAATGAAGACAAAATATTTATCCTGGAGAAAAATCTAGAGGACATGGCAAAATAAGTAAGAAAACAAGAACAGAGCATTCAGGAATTATGGGACAGCATAAAAAGACCAAACCTAAGAGTGATTGGTGTTGAAGAAGGTGCAGAGTTTCAAACCAAAAATGAGAATTAAGGTCATAGAAAGAAGGGATGGAACCAAAACAAGATTGAAACCCAGCCTGGCAAACAGATCCCATAATTCTATATACAGCATCTAGAGTACATGGCAGCAAGATTTGTTCTCCAAAGGACTTGAGCAGACCTGCCTCTTTGACCTTGCCAGTTGCAGCCCACATGGCCTTTCTTTTAGTCTGGCTCTCTCTGTAGCCAGCAGCTTTTCTTGGAAGATAGTCCACATTACTGGCATCTTTTAATTTCTAGGGTCTCCATTCCAGATTCAGATTCACCTTTACAGTGTCACATATCACCCTTTTAGGGGCAACCTGTAGGGACTCTGACCCTATTACACTTACCCTGGCCTCCCTTCCTTTGAAATCTCACTGGAAGCCTCCATATCCCTTAACTTAGGCATCCTGCATTACTGCAGAACCAGCACCACATGGATGATGCCAAGATCTGCCACTAGCTCAAGCAGTAGCTGGGCCCTCCAGAATCAGTTGCAGTGGCCTCTCAGTGCCTAGGCAGCCTAGCATAGTGAAACAATTTCTCAGCTTCCCCATAAAAGCAGAGTACCTTATAGTCTTTTTCAAGGAATTTTTGCTTTTATTCCCTTGAACCTGCAATGGGTATGGTCTTGCCAATTCCTGAGATGTCCTCTAGTCATCGTTTCTTTGGTCTCTGTACAAAGTACTTAATATCTCTCCCTCTTTCTTACTTTATTTTTATTTTCTCAGTAGAAATTGAACCCCAGGTCTCATGCATGTTATGTATTAACATCTCTTCAGTGTCAGTAGTCTCTTAAACAACCAAACCTTCTTTGACCCCAGTTTTATGTGCAGTTTTCTAGTCAAACTACAAATTTTTTAAAAAAATCCTTCAGCTCTGCTTTTACTTTTTACTCCAAATTGTTACAGTAAACCTGGCTAAAAGCTGCCAACAAAATCCATGTCACTGCCTGAATGCTCTGCTGCCTTGATATTTCCTCCATCAGATTAATTAGTTCATCACTTTTAAATTCAGCCCCACACAAAAGTCAAGACATGAGCAAAACAGACAAATTTTTTGCCCAAATGTAGCATGAATGAACTCTAGTCCAATCACTAACAGAATTCTCACTTCCCTCTGAAACCTCATGAGCATCATCTTTTTTTAAAATTTATTTTTTTTCTAATTGGTTATTCATAACAACAGAATGCATTTCAATTCATAGTACACATATAGAGCACAATTTTTCATGTCTCTGGTAGTATACAAAGTAGAGTCACATCATTTGTGTCTTCATACATGTACTTAGGGTAATGATGTCCATCTCATTCCACCATCTTTACCCCCATACCTCCTCCCTTCCTCTCCTTCCCCTTTGCCTATCTAAAGTTCCTCCATTCTTTCCATGCTATCCCTCCCACCCCCATTATTGATCAGCATCCACATATCAGAGAAAACATTCAGCCTTTGGTTTTTGGGGATTGGCTTACTTCACTTAACATGATATTCTCCAACTCCATCCATTTACCCACAAATGCCATGATTTTATTCTCTTTTAATGCCAATAATCCATTATGTATATATACACCACAGTTTCTTTATTCATTCATCTATTGGAGGGCATCTAGGTTGGTTCCACAATTAAGCTATTGTGAATTATGCTGGTATAAACATTGAGGTAGCTGCATCACTGTAGTATGCTGTTTTTAAGTCCTTTGGGTATAAACTGAGGAGTGGGATGTCTGGGTCAAATGGTAGTTCCATTCCAAATTTTCCAAGGAATCTCCATACTACTTTCCAGATTGGTTGCACCAATTTGTAGTCCCACCAGCAATGTATGAGTGTACCTTTTTCCCCACATCCTTGCCAACACTTATTGTTGTTTGTATTCTTAATAGCTGCCATTCTGACTGGAGTGAGATGAAATCTTACAGTACTTTTGATTTGCATTTCCCTAATTGCTAGAGATGTTGAACATTTCTTCATATATTTGTTGATTGATTGTATATCATCTTCTGAGAAGTGTCTGTTCACTTCCTTGGCCCATTTATGACAATCCTCATAGAAATAGAAAAATCAATCATGAAATTCATCTGGAAAAATAAGAGACCCAGAATAGCCAAAGCAATCCTTAGCAAGAAGAGTAAAGCAGGTGGCATCACTATACCAGATCTTAAACTACTACAGAGCAATAGTAACAAAAATGGCGTGGTATTGGCACCAAAATAGACTTGTAGACCAAAGGTACAGAATAGAGGACACAGAGACAAACCCTCATTAATACAGTTATCTCATACTAACCAAAAACATATATTGGAGAAAAGATAACCTCTTCAACAAATGGCGCTAGGAAAACTGGAAATCCATATGCAGCAAAATGAAATTAAACCCCTATCTCTCACCATGCACAAAACTCAAAGTGGATCAAGAACCTAGGTATTAGACCAGAGACCCTGGGCCTAATAGAAGAAAAAGTAGGCCCAAATCTTCATCATGTCAGATTAGGCCCTGACTTCCTTGACAAGACTCCTAATGTGCAAGAAACAAAATCAAGTATCAATAAATGGGATGGATTCAAACTGAAAAGCTCCTTCTCAGCAAAAGAAATAATCAGTGAGGTGAAGAGAGAACCTACAGAATGGGAACAAATTTTTACCACACACACATCAGATGGAGCACTAATCTCTAGGATATATACAGAACTCAAAACTCTTAACACCAAAGAAACAAATCACCCAATGAGCACCATCTTTACTGTCTGCATTCCAACTGAAATTCTGGTCTTCTGAGCACCCACCAGAAGTGCCTTCTTATAAGACTTCTTCAGCTTGCAACTCCAAACTTTTCCAAACTCCTCCTGCAAACCAGTTCCAAAGGTTTCTGAACCACATGGTCAGGTTAGTCACAACAATAACTCCACTTACTTGGTATCAATTTTATGTTGGTCAGCTTTTCATCACTGTGACCAAAATACCTGACAAGAATAACTGAGAGGAGAAAATGTTTATTTTGACTTGCAGTTTCAGAGGTTTAGTCCACGGTCAGCCAACTCCATTGCTGTGGATCCAGGGTGAAGAAGATCATCATGGCAGGAGGGCATGGTGAAGGAAAACTGTTCAGCTCGTGGTGGCCAGGAAACAGAGAAAGAGAGAGGGGAAAGGGGCCACAAGAAAGATGAACCCATCCAGGGCTCACCTCAGTGACCCACTTCTAGCCATGTCTCCCTCCCCCCCCCCCCCCCCCCCCCCCGCCTACAGTTTCCAGTGAGTTAGTCCCTTCAAATTGGGATGGAATGATTTGGTTACAGCTCTTACAATTCAATCATTTCATCTCCAAATATTCCTGCATTAACACAGGCGTTTTTTAAGGGACACCCCATATACAAACCATAACATGGTAGGACCTTTAACAGGTGATATCTCATTGGAGGTCATTGAGAACCCTACCCTCAGAAAGGATTAAGGTAGTTCTCATGGCACTCTTGAGTTTGTTTCTAGGAGAAAGCTGTTATAAAAAGAGCAAAACTGCTGGGCACCATGGTGCATGCCTGTATTCCCAGCAGCTTGGGAAGCTGAGGTAGGAGGATCATGAGTTCAAAGCCAGATTTAGCAACGCAGAGGTGCTAAGCAACTCAGTGAGACTCTGTCTCTAAACAAAATACAAAATACATATGGGAGTGTGACTCAATGGTCAAGTGCCCCTGAGTTCAATCCCCAGTAACCCCCCCCCCCAAAAAAAAAGAGCAAGCCTGACCCCACTCTCTACCCCTTTGGCTTCCTGTTTTGACATATGATCTCTCCTTTTCACATGTACTCCTACCATTGTGCTGCCATCTGCCATGAGGTCTTCACCAGAGTTGAGCCGTTGCCAGCACCATGCCCTTGAACCTCCAGAATTGTGAACTAAATGGAACTCTTTCCTTTATAAATTTACCCAATTTCAGGTATTTTGTTATAACAATGGAAAACAGACCAATACAATCCCTGAAACAAAGAAAATGAGCCTGCAGAATTAAAGAACGTGTTGTGTTTCAGAAAACTTCACTGTGAAACATTAAATACTATGATGTATCTTGACCTATTGAAATGCAAAAGCAAAGACAGAATTCTGCAAGCATTCAGAAAATATCAAATTGTCTACAGGGGATAGACTGACCTTTGAAGTCAATGGCAGAAGACAGTGAAACAATGACTAGTGGAATATAACCCAGGGACATCGATCCAAATATGTTTCAATAGACAGACAAAATAGACTTGGCATACATAAAAAGAATCAAGAAACACAGTACCCAGGATAGCCTCTCTCAAAAAGAAAGAAAGAAAGAAAAAAAAAAGAAAGAAAGAAAGAAAGAAAGAAAGAAAAACACTAAATGAGGATATCCTGGCAATTAAGAATTAAAGTAGAGGGCTGGGGTTGTGGCTCAGCGGTAGAAAGCTCGCCTGGCATGTGCAAGGCCCGGGTTTAATGCTCAGCGCCACGTATAAATAAACACATTGTGTACAACTAAGGCAAAGAAATAAATATTTTTTAAAAAAGAATTAAAGTAGAAAATAAAGGAACAGAAGACATGTAAAAAGAATTTTTTTTTTTTTTTTTTTTTTTTTGCACTGGGGGTTGAACCCAGGGGTGCTTTACCATTGAGTTACATTCCCAGCCCTTTTATTTTTATTTTTGTTTTCACTAAGTTGCTTAGGGCCTTGCTAAGTTGCTGAGGCTGGCCTCAAACTTAAAATCCTCCCACCTCAGCTTTCCTAAACTGTTGGGATTACAGACGTGTGTCACAGCACCCAGAGTAAAAGGCTTTTGACAGGGACTCAGGGTGTAGCTTAGTGGTGGAGTACAAGCTTGGCATGCACAGGTCCTATATTCAATCCCTAGCACCAAAAAAAAAAAAAAAAAAAAAAAAAAAGGGGGGGGAGTTGTTTGAAGAACACAAAATCTATTTAAATATAAATGACACATTTTTCTCTTTCTGGAGTAGCTTCCACCCACTCCTTCAGGGACAGACAAAAATGTCTCCAGATGGGGTGTGGCACTTTTGGACCTTGAGTGCTTCACTGGGGCTCTGACAACCCTTTCAGGCTCAGCCTCCAGGGACCTTGTTCAAGTTACCAACAAGCCCTGGGAGCAAGGGAACAGGAATGGCTGGCTGGCTGGGGTCCTTCCTACACAAAATCTTTTCAACATCTTTAAAATTTCCCCTTCATCCCTTCAATGTTTTGGCAGCTGTGGAGCCTCTTTTTTTTTTTCCTTCCAACTTGTCTAGTGCTTTGAGCCACAGGGGAGACCCAAAACCCTGCAGAACATCCCGGAATGCAAAGCATGTGCAATGAGTCACAGTTGCAGAAGTGCCAACAAGGGCTGTTCCAGACTTAGAGAGGGAAGGGGCGGGGTTGTCAGTCCCCGCAGCTGCAGAGTTTGTGGCAAAGTCGGACCCAGGGAAGAGGAGCATAGCACTGGCTGGAATGAGGAAAATAGAAGAATGAGAAAACAGTGGTATGGGGACCACTTCTCTGAGGCTTGCCCTCCTGCTTTGTGTGGATCTGTCAACTCTGCTAGCCAGCCACTTTCTCTAAATCCTAAAAATGTTCACAGGAAAAACAGCCTTCTGGATTACAGAGGACTGTTAAATTAACTTTTGGAAAATGATCCCTGACAATCTTCTAACCAACAACCATTAAGGGCTGAGCCCAGAGAGTTTTGCAACATGCTATTTTAAGATGCACTTTTAAAATACAGTGGGCGTTCTTGCTTTTTATGCCAAGAGAGGGCATTCATTGGCTCTCTCTGTTGGCATTCACTGGCTCTTTCTCTCTAAGAGTATACCCTGCCTTTTAAGTCGGAGAGAGTATTTGGGTGTCAAAACTTAAGTTCTTTTACTAACAATTATGATTAAAGATACATTCATCATGTTCACTAGAGATTTAAAAACTATAAAATAAAAAGTAAATGTCCGTCTCACTTCTACCCCATCCAAGTCACCCAGTTCTCCATCCTAGAAGCAAATACCATCACTCATTTCATGTCTGTTTTTCCAGAAATATTCCTTGCATGTGTAAACTTGTCTGATGTGTATAAGGGCTTTACACAAATAGCATGCATTACACAATGTTTCCCTCTTTGCTCTATTTTGTAAAACAACTTTAGGATACTATTTCATGTCAGTATAAATAGATCTGCCTTGTTTTATTTGGTCATTGAAAATAAATATTTGAACAGTACCCTGTTTATACACATGTTGGTCATTTTCAATCTTTCCCTGTTACAAACTGGGCCTCACTGATCATCTTTGAACATATATTACATGCAGGTAGGTACAGATAGGCAACATTTCTAGAGGAAGGATTTCTATGCCAAACTTTGATAAATATTTTGCCAAATTGCCCTTCATAGAGTTTATAGCAATTTATACTCCCACACATGACAGCATCTGTTTCCTATACACACAGAGTACTCCCAACATAAATTTGCCATTTGATAGATTTTTTAAAATGGTATCTCACTGTAATTTTAACGTGATTCCTTTTTATTATAAGACTGAACGTCTTCACCTATGTCTAAGAGCCATTTGCATTTTCTGTTCTGTGAACTATGTTCTCTGACCACTTTACACTGTTCTGTTGTTTTGATCTGTTGAACTCTCTCTATTAAGGGAAATGACCCTTTGTCAATGTATAAACAGGAACTATTTTTCCGGTTTGTTTTTTTTTGTTTTCTCCATACTGTTCATGTTAATTCCATACAGAAGTCTTTTGGGGTTTATATTGTTGAATTTTCCTTTCTATCCCTGGTGTTGCAGAAAAGGAACTTCCCCCTCACTCTCTGAAGGTTTGATAAATTGAGTCCATGAAATAAATTGACAGTAGACAGATCAGCAGGAGAAAAGGCTTATAAGCTTATCTTGGGCATGGAACATCACAAGAAAGAAGAGTGAGTTCCTAATGACCTAATGAAATTTAGAAGCCTGTATACTCTCTTGGTAGGCAAGAGGGAAAGGGGGCATATAGGCAACTCCAGGGACACTGAATGATTTTGGAGAGAGAATGAATGTGACTAAATAACACGTGAGAGCCTGCAACTAAATCTGTCTGGACATGGTGTTCACCTTTGGTCTTCTTTCCTGTGATATGAGTCAGTCTCCCCTGGCTGATGAGATTCTTGGGAAGGGGCTGCAGGACAATTGAATCCTTTCTGGAGGATGTATTCTCAAGGCTGATAAGGGAAATTCAGAGAAAACCTCTCCCTGTGCTTTAGGGAAGAAAGAGGAACAAGAGTCAGGAGAGTATGAGAGGGTCAGAGAGACTCCGTTCTCCTTTAGTTCAAAGCACTCAGCATGCCAAGCACCATTCTCTGAGCTCTGACATTGGCATCTAGAAAGTTTGGCATTTAGGGAGTATTTCCCCTGAAATTGTGAAAAACTTCCCCAATACATTCTATATGAAGATTAATTATTTTGTGTTCAGCATCTACATCTGTGATCCAGCCAAGATTTACTGTAGCATGTGATAAACAGGGCTCCATCAATGTTTTTTTCTCTAGCAGGCTATCAGTAGTTCCAAATGGGCCAGGAATCCAGGAATCCTGGATCTTCTGCTTCAGGGCCCTTCACAGAGCTGCAATTAATAAGTCAGCCAGGGCTGGGGTCTCATCAGGGGCTCCACCAGAGACAGACTTGCTTTCAAGCTTATTTGGTCATTGGGCAGGATTCAGTTCATTGCAGGTTGTAACTGAGGCTTCAGCTCCTGCTGCCTGTCTCCCAGAGCCACCCTGAGTTCCTTATCACATGAGCCTCCCCATGTGGCAGCTTACTTCAAGGCCAGCAATGGAGCAAAATCAATAGAGTCTGTCAGCAAGGTGGAAGTGACAATCTTCTCTAATAGAATCACAGCAGCCACAGTCCATCTCCTGTACCATGCTCTGTGGATGAGAAACAAGTCACAGGTCTGGCTCACATTCAAGGGGAGTGGGGAGAAGACTAGGAGGTGGGATTCATTGGATGTTGCTTCCTGACTTGGAGCAACAACGCCGCAGGAGAAAAACTCAGGAGGCAGAATGAAGATGAAAGGTTTTTTATTCTTTGGCTTTAGCAATCTCTCAAAACTCTAACACTAGCTCTTTCAGCAACCTCTCTGACTCTTTACTTCTTCTGACTACTGACTCTTTACTTCTTTACTTCTTTTTTAGAGAGAGCTTAGAGAGAGAGAGAGAAAGAGAGAGAGATTTCTTCTTCTGACTACATTCTGGCCGCTCTGACTCTTTTCTTCTTCTCTGACCCGAACTCTTCTTCCAACTGACTGAGCGACTGAACGACTGACTGAATGAATGCCGCTTCTGACGGCTCTCACCCGGTTATATACCTTTAGCTTTGCGGGTGCGTCACGTGCATTTACAGGTGCGTCACGTGCATATGATTATTATCAGGTGGAACTTATGGCTTCCAGCTAGCCGCAATAGCCATCTCCCTGATTGGGGCTGCTTCAATTGGAGGCCATCTTAGAGGCTGCCCCAGTTGGCCCTCTGGCCCCCAATGACTTATGTTCCTTCCACAGGCTAGTTGCACTTGTCCCTTCTCAAGTTCTGCAAAAGTCTCTTCCATTAGTCACTTCAAAGTCCAGTATCCCATCTTCTAATTCCTGCCAAGGTGTGGATGAGACTACCCGGGAGTAATTCATTAAGTCCAGTTTCTGAATCCCAGTCTTTCTATCATCTGTGGACCCGTGAAATTAAGGAGACAAGTTACCTGCCCCGCACACCCAGTGAGGGGACAGGAAAATGCTAGAAGCCGGAGACATTGCCATGCCAGAGGAAGAAAGTGAGAAGTGAAGGAGTCCCTGTTCCATAGAAACTCACAGGTTTAGTTTTGTTCAAATCACTGTAGCTCGATAGCAATATTATGCTACTTTATCCCTTTGTGATTTTTTCCCCTTTATTTTTCACACACTTACACAGAGTTCCTTCTTGATTATTTCTATTTAATCATCATCTCTAGCATTGTCACTTTGTGTTTATTAAGTTCCAGGTTTTTCTTCTAAGTGCTTTCCATATATGAACTTACTCAACCCTCAACAACCCTATGTAAATGAGGGTAGATACCATTATTATCCCTACGTTACATAAGAGCAAAATGAAGTGCAAAGAGATTAAACAACATTCCAAGAGCACACAGCTGGTAAATAGCAAGGCCAGACATGAGTGTTCCTGGAAGAACAATTTGTGGGTTTGAGTAAAGTAGGAACTAAACTGGTGTGCTTGGCTGGCAGAAATTTCATCTGGGTTCCTTGTAGCACAAGTGTGTGTGTGGGGGGGGGGGGCAGAGAGAGAGAGAAAGAGAGGGGGTGGGGGAGAGAGAGACTTTAGCCTTCTCTGTTCCCCAGTCAGTGGTTTACACTATGAGACTATTTGTAATTCGGTACCTTGCTTTACTAACAGATTACTTTCTACAAATACAGCCAGAGTGTGTGTTTCTTCCTTTAACCCACCTCCCTGCCACTCCTCAGTGCCACCTGGATGGACACTCCTGCAGCCAGCGCAGGCAGTCTGTTCCCACTGTTTCTAACCAGGGTGGGTTGGTCAGCTTTTTTTTTTTTTTTTTTTTTTTTTTTTTTTTTGTGATACCGGGGATTGAACTCAGGGGTACTTGACCACTGGGTCACATCCCCAGACCTTTTTTGTATTTTATTAGAGACAGGGTCTCACTGAGTTGGTAAGTGCCTCACCATTGCTGAGGCTGGCTTTGAACTCGCGATCCTCCTGCCTCAGCCTCCCAAAGTGCTGGGATTACAGGCGTGCGCCACCACGCCCGGCTTGGTCAGCTTTTTGTCACTGTAACAAACACCTGGGAAAATCAACTTAAAGGAAGAAAGATTTGTTTTGGCTGAGTTTCAGAGGTTCCAGGCCACGGTCACATGACCCCATTGCTTCTGGACCTGTGGTGAGGCACAGCACTGTGAGAGGAAGTACGCGGTAGAGCAGAGCTGCTCACCTCATGGCTGCAGATGGGGAGAGAGAGAGAGAAGAAGAGAGAGAGAGAGAAAGGGAGGGAGGGAAGGGCCAGGGACAGAAGACACTTTTTACGGGCACACCTCAGTGACTGACCTCCTCTAACTAGGCCCCACCTCCTAAGGTCCCCACCACCTCCCGTTGACCTATTAACCCGTTGATGAGGTCAGAGCCCCTGCAGCCACAACCACCTCTCAAGGGCCCCACCTCTGAGCACTGCTGGGCTGGGAACCAGCCTTCAACATAGAAGCTTTGGGGGAACATTTAAGATCCAAACCATAATACGGGGGGGGTCAAGTGCCCCTCATGGTGTACCACAGAGAGAGGAGGTCAGAGACCCGAAGGGCAGGTGTCCTTCCCACGGTCCTCACTAGCCCTTGCTGATCTTCACAGCATCTGGCCGCCCTTCTCCTTAGTACCAACCAGGGCTGCTGACGGTCACTTTGGGTTACCCACTAAGTACCTATTCCCCTTTCCCTCTTATTTAACAGAACCCAAACTGTGTTCAGGAACCAAATGCCACTTGCAATCCAAAAGTTTTAGGGGAAGAAGCTTCTATCCCTTATTTCCAAAAGGTGGACTCTAATTGGCCTAAATCAATTTTAGTAATTCCTTCTCCCCTCTGTTGCCAGTGTTTGACTCAGTCACCTAGATATGAGACAAATGGCACCTGGCATCCCCTTTGGTGAGTTACTGATCCAGGGTGGGCATGTGAACCAAGGTGACCCACCTGCACGTTTACTAGCTTTCCATCTCATAGGTACAAACAAGGAATCACGTTGCCAAAACTCCAATGGGTGGTCGTATTAACACTGAACACAACGGGAATCAGCCTTCAAATAAGGATAAGGACAGAGAGGCAAGAAAATTCTGGGTGATTGACAATATCATAGAGCCAGTCATATCTTTGGACTTTTTATTATACGAGTTAATACATTTTCTTAGTTTTAAAGCCATTCTGAGTCAGTGTCAGTTACTTGCAACTGAAAATTCCTAATTAGTACATGATTAAAGCTGCTGCCTAGTTTGGTAGAAAAGGTAGTTTGTGTTTTTCTAATTTTAGCACCTTCTACATTAGGTTGATTATAACTGTTTATTTTTGAGGACATTCAGAATAATTAGTATTTCTAATTGCCTTTATGAACTCTATTAGTTCAATCAGGATTTTAAACTATCAAAAGAACATGTATAGCCAGGTACAGAAGTGCATGCCTATAATCCCAGCAACTCAGGAGGCTGAGCTAGGAGGACTGCAAGTTCGAAGCCAACCGGGGCAATTTGGGGAGAACCTGTCTCAAAATAAAAAATAAAAAGTGGGGGCTGGGGTTGTGGCTCAGAGGTAGAGTGCTCGCTAGCATGTGTGAGGCACTGGGTTCAATCCTCAGGACCACATAAAAAAATAAAATAAAGATATTGTGTCCGCCTATAATTAAAAAATAAATATTTTTAAAAAGGGGATGGGGGACTGGGGCTGTAGCTCAGTGGTGTAGCTTGCCTCACACATGTGAGGCAGTGGATTCTAGCCTTAGCACCACATAAAAAAATAAGTTAATAAACAAAAGATATTGTGTGTCCATCTACAACTCAAAAAATTGTTTTTTAAAAAAGGATGGGATGCAGCTCTGTGGTAGAGTACCCCTGGGTTCAATCCCTAAAAATGAAGGGAAAAAATAAATACATGCTGTTTTAGTCAGCTTTTTTGCTGCTGTGACTAAAGGACTTGACCAGCACAATTATAGAAGAAGAAGAGTTTATTTGAGGCCTCACAGTTTCAGAGGTCTTAGTCCATGAAGGCCAGCTCCATTCCTCAGGCCTGGAGATGAGGCTGAACATCATGGCAGGAGAGGGTGGCAGAGGGAAGCAGCTCACGTCATGGTGAACAGGAAGCAGAGACAGAGACTCCACTCACCAGATACAAATATATACCCCAAAGCCATGCTCCAATTCCCACCTCCTCCAGCCACACCCTACCACTTCAGTTACCACTCAGTTAATCCCTATCCGGGGATTACATCACTGATTGGGTTAAGACTCTTACAACTCCATCATTTCTCCTCTAAACCTTCTTGCATTGTCTCACACATGAAGTTTTGGAGGACAACTTACATCCAAACCATAACATATGCACACACACATACATATATGTAGAAGCCCTAATTAAGGAGATAGCTAAGATTGCGGTTAGCCGTGAGCCATAAAGCATTACCACCTTCCATGATCTCGGGAGACTTGGCCCGGGACATTGTGGATCGGGTTGGCGCCATTTGCATGCTCTCGCGGGACTTGGCCCGAGACATTGCGGACGGGGTCGGCGCCATTTTGTGGTGGTTAGAGGAGTGTGGATTGCGTGTTGGGGTGTTGTTGGAGCCGAAGAGAGAAGCTAACAGAATAAAGAGCCTGTTCGTTTCCAGTCTGCCTCTAAACTTATTTCTGCGGCTTTGTTGATGCAGGCGGCCATCGTTTCAGGCAGCAACACATATATACACACTTACATGCATACAGACAGACAGACATCATACAACAAAGGAGTACCAGACATGAACAATGCCATGTTCACTTTCAGATCTTGCAGTAATTCCAAAGGCCCTTAGGATGCCCTAGGCATAAAAGCTGAAATCAGACTGGCATTCTGAGTAAATAAATGAATTGGTTAGGTGGAGTAAAGATGTCTCTGTATTTTCAAAACTGTTGCTATCGTGGCAGGCAGGAAAAATGTTGCATCAGGGTTTTTCCCCTTTATTACTCATTGTGTCATATGTGCTAAATTTGTTGCATGTTGGTTGTTCTGAAAAGTCTAAGTGGTCCTTACTATCCTTCCTCTCCTAGTGAAAAGTAAAGTTTTAGGATTTTAGGCCCAAATATGTAGGATTGATTTAAGTGAGCCTTGAAGAGGATGGGAGAGAGGTTGAGGTTTGGAAGCAGGCATTTCCCCAAGCCTGCATAGCTGGAAAGAGGAGGCTTTTATAGGTTTTCCTGAAAGTAAAAAAAGCTAGGAGCTCATTTGCTCACAAATGAAACAATCCTGGATTTAGAGTGAGCCCTAAATCTTTTGACTGGCATCCTTTTAAGAAGAGAAGGAGATTTAAAACCCAGAGACACAGAGAGAGAAGAAGGATACCTGAGGACAGAGGCAGAGATAAGGCAGTTATGCTGAGAAGCCAAGGAAGGCCCGAGGCCACCAGGAGCTGGAAGAGGTGAGGCAGTATCCTCCTCTTGAGCCTTCAGCAAGATGTGACCCTGTCAACACCTTGTTTTCAGATTTCTGGCCTTCAGAACCATGAAAGAATAAAGTTCTAATGTTTTAACCCAGTTTACGGGTTTTGTTACAACAGCCCAGAGATACAGGATTTACAAACCAATACAGGATGTAAGCATTTCTCAGTGACCCCATACCATATAAGTGATCAAGTAGGATACTCTCTATAACTAACCAAAAAATTAATGACTCAGGTCATTTTTCATGATTCTGCATGTCAAAAAAAAAACCCTTTAAAATCATATTGCTAACTATGAAACTTTTTTAAAAACAACCTGCTTGTATATGTTTAGAATGCTCTATAAAATTAGGATCTACAAGGAACAGCATCATTTGATGCCTCTGCCAAAAGGTACTAGAATATAAAAACAAAGGTAGGAAGGAAGTGTTTTTAAATATATATCTTTGTGTTTTTATCTTGTGCCTCTCTTTTCATAAGCATATACAAACACACAGTTAAGAAAAGAAATAGCATTGCGTTCCTACTCTATAAACTGTGATGAGGTTTTCACAGAGTTATATGAAAGTATCTTTTAACCAATAATTGCTTAATCAAAATGAAAGCATTAATTTGTTTATATAAAAAACAGTGGATATGTCAAAATGCATTCTACTGTCATGTATAACTAATTAGAACAATTTTTTAAAAAATGTTACATCGTGAGCAATGCAAAAAAAAAAAAAAAAGAAGAAGAAGAAGAAGTACATTAGTGGTATTACTAATCAGTTTGATAAACAGTAATGAGGTTTGGGTGTTTTGTGATGTTGCTACTGCCTGAAATCTGTTTGCAAATCAAATTGGTTCTTTTCCACTTATTTAATTTCTTTGTTATAACTTTGTTCGGATTATAAGAGTACATTTTCCCTTCCTTAATATGACTGAAAGAAAGCAAAGGCATGCTGTAGTTATTATTAGAGACAAATTGTCTTTCTAAAAGAGAAAGAAAAAAAAAAAAAGACATAGTCCATTTTGTTGTTGTTTCCCAAGTAGAAAGTTGGGGCAGGCTTAGGTATGAATGTTGAGTTTACAGTGATTATCACATCTGTCAGTAAGTAACTTCAGAGATCCAGAATAAAACTACACTCATGATTGTTCATTCATTCTTCCTTTCATTCAAATGCCTCATGTGCCTTGTATTGTGTTAGAGGCTAAGGACAAAAGCCATATTGCAGGGAACCTTCTCTCAGAATGGGACAGACCACCTGGGCACAGTGGCACATGCCTGTAATCTCTGCAGCTCTGGAGGCTGAGACAGGATGGTCAAGAGTTCAAAGCCTCAGGGCTGGGGATGTGGCTCAGCGGCAGAGCGCTCGCCTAGCACGTGCGCGGCCCGGGTTCGATCCTCAGCACCACGTAAAAACACATTGTGTACAACTAAAGCAAATAAATAAATATTAAAAAAAAAAAAAAAAAAAAGAGTTCAAAGCCAGCCTCAGCAAAAAGTGAGGCACTAAGCAACTCAGTGAGACCCTATCTCTAAATGAAATACAAAATAGGGCTGGGGATGTGGCTCAGTGATTGAGTGCCCCTGAGTTCAATCCTCGTTACCCGCCCCCCCCCCCACACACACACACACACAAAAAGAAAGATGGGACAGGCTTGTAAGGGAATATGTATATCTGATTACTCTGGTAGGCACTATAATAGTGCACTGCAATGCACATGAAAGGAGTGAGCTGCGTCTGGGAGCTTCAAGACGATGGCATAGATGCTACTAGAGTCACGATCATAGAGAGATTAATTTTTAATGACCCCACTATGGACTTATGTTATAATTCTGTAACTAGTTCCAGGCCATCCAAACAGTTGAATTTTTTCCTCTTACATTTTCATCTTTGATTGTTTGCCATGTCTATTTCTAATGTGCTCCTAGCTACTTTCAAAGACCTGACTGGGTTCATTCACACAGAATGGACAATCATCAAAAAGAGAATAAATTTTGAAGCAGAGAGAAGTTTTACTATAAGGAAATTAAAGTATGGGAGCTATAAGTTCTAAATTCAAAATCATACATTCTCAACTATTTCAGAGCTTTAGTGGTTTGGTCCACATACTGCATGACACTTCGCTATATTCACTGTTAGGAGCTGAACACACAGTTCTGAGTACTGTGGCTTTATCAAGGGTTTAGTCTATTTTTAGTACAAACCAACTTTGGCTTTAGGACATCATGTACATACTATGGCAGAAATGCTGGCTGCTTCCTTACTGTGTTTTCTTCCTGGGCACATGGCTGGACCACATGGCAGAGAGGAGCAGTCATGTGACTGAGTTCAGCCAATGGAAAGCGCTGAAGTGCTTCCAGCTTGAGCATTAAAACCTGCCATGCTTTGTCCTTTGCTCTTTGCTTCTCTCAGCGGGATAGAATAAATAGAGCCTCCATCAGCCCCAGTGCTCAAATGACTGCATGGAGGCCACCCCACTCACCTATGGGTTTTACCCAGAGCTGTTGTTTGAGCAAGAAATAAACTCTGCTGTATTTGAGTCGTTATACATCTTAAGGTCAATTTCTTGTAGTGGTTAACTTTTTCTAACTCATCTAGCAAAATTTTTCTTTTAATTTTTTGGGGGGAGGATACATAAAAAAAGGACAGGTTAAGGAAAACTGAATTATAGTATTTGTGCTGGATAGCTTTCATCTTCCCTTGTGGACCCGTGCTCCATTCTTCTATACCATGAAGACAGACCTACATCTCTAGGCCTCTCAGCTCTTTGACTGCCTGGCAGATGAGAAGGAAGGAGAATGAGCCCAGGGTGCTTCTTGCCCTGGTTTTCTCCATGTGGGGTCCCCTTGGGCTGGTTATATCTCCTAACAGAAGCTCCCTTCCTCTGGCTCTCCCACTCCTTGTACATGCAAGTTCCCTACCCTTGTATGCCCTGGCCTAGGGGGTGTGGTCAGCCACACTGCCCAGGTTGCTACAGCCCCCCCACCCCACACCCCCATGCAGGGACTCCACACCCACACCTTTGCACTGTCCCTCTGTAATTGAACCCTCCTAGAATTGTCCTCCTTTGAGTGTTCCTGATAGCAACCTGACTGAGACAATACTGCTTGTCCTCATTCTTAAAAGATGACAGTAGCGGGCTGGGGTTGTGGCTCAGTGGTAGAGCGCTTGCCTAGCATGTGTGCAGCATGGGTTCGATTCTCAGAACCACATATAAATAAATAAAATAAAGGTCCATCGACAACTAAAAAAATTGTAAAAAAAAAAAAAAAAGATAATAGTAGCAAATATTGTATGTATTTCCATAACTTAATGAAGCAGTTGTACATTTTAGGATAATCGATAACAATGCAAATTGTTATGTCTGCTTCTTCTTTAATGGTCCCTTGAACTTCAATGCATCCCCAAGTTCATCTTCCTCAAGGAATTCAACTTTAACATGTAAGTCCCCTCAGCCTTTAGGTCAGAATTTGAATTCCTTAGCCTGGCTTTCAAGTCCTCCACAATCTGGTCTCTGTCTCCTCCCCAGCAATATCACTGCTACTTCCTTGCCCTCCACACTTGCTCTTCCCCTCACCCCACAGCCAGGAGGATTGTGATTCTGCAGCTCTCGCTCTGGAATCCCCTTCCCTGTTCCTTTTCACCCAGCACTTGGTAGACTTTCAAAACTCCAGCCACCTTTGTCCTGCTGGGGGACTCCTTCCGTGACACCTGCGCCCAACACACACCCATCCCCACCCCACATCTGCTGCCTTCCCACGCTGGAGCCAATGCTTTTCCACTCACAGGTGACCTACCTGTCACCCCATGTTCCTACCTGCTCCTGACCCCTGGGGTGTGATAACTTATTCAATCAAACTATTATTGACAAAGATAGTTGGGTTGCTTCTAATTTTTAAAAAATAATGCTTAAATGATGCACATTTAATCTTGATCTGATGCTAGATGATTCAATATAAAATTCTAGTTTTGGGACTTCCAAAAACTTTTAATGTCTGAGCCAACTAATATGTGCCATTTGCTAAAGGATAAATTAAGGTTAGGCCATATATCAGTGGCCTGAAAAAATTTATTCAACTTTATGAGTTCATTTCTGGGCATTTATCCATAAAAATGTTGGATGATGTAGCAGAGTATTAGTTCATTTCGATGGAGCAGGCAGCAAATGTGTAAATGTCGCAGTTTCTGCCAAGGTCATTTGGACAAAGCATGTTGGAGTTTCCCTTGGGAAAAAGCTCAATCATTCTGGCACTTCTGATGATCAGTAATATTTTTAATTTTATTTGGAATGCTAATGCAGCAGAGGTTTACAAAAAGGGAAAGGGCTCAGCCTGTCTCTCTGCAATCAGAGTAGCATGGCGTTGCTGAGGAAAGCATATGTGCCAGTTTCAGTACACAGCTCATTCCAGAGGCTGTGGATTCCCATCTGCCCTTCAGTACACAAGAGACACGAGGGGGGTTCTGTCCTTTCATCTCATACATATCTGCTGCGGAAGATCGTGGTCCCCGTGGTCAAAGTGGAGATTCCATCCAGCTGTCGTCAAGGTGCCTAGTGAGAAGAGTCTTCAGACACCTGCTGGAGGGCAGAGTGATATGGAAAGGGTCCATCAAGTATGACTGGAACTTACTGAAGTCTTGTAAGAGCACATTTCCTCCAAGAGGGGTAGTCGGGGTTGTTAAGAAGCTGCTCAGCCTGAGCAGTGCCTGGGCTCAAGTCCAAACCTGTAGGACACACTCATCTCCTGTAAGGAAGGCTAGACCTCCAAGCCCCTCAGGCAGATCTAAGGAGCACACTCAGCTAGGCCACTACCCTCCACCAAGGCTCTCCTGTCAAGCCTAAAGACCTAAACTCATTTAAAGCCTTGAGATGTAAGAGGCTCTAACTCTGTGATCTCTTTACATGTATGTTTTATACTTTCTGATTTGGTGATCATTCCCTGTGAAAGTAAAACAGGGGTATAGTTCAGTGGGAGAGCACTTGCCTAGTATGCAAGAGGCCCTGAGCTGTGATAATTTATTCTCTAGGAGAAGAAAGAAAGGAAGGAAGGAAAAAAGAAAGGAAGGGGGAATGGAGGAGGGAAGAAAGAATTGAGGGAGGGAGAAAGGGATGGAGGGCAGAAGGAAGGGTGGGAGAAAGGGAAGAAGGGAAAGGAAGGAAAACAGGTAAAATTAAAGCTCTAAATTAAACTTTGATTAAAAATAAATAAATAAACAAATAAAAACTACTAAAGTTCATGATGGATGAAGCTTATTGTGAAAATGAAAACGGGGGACAAAAAGCTCTAAATTAGAGTTAAAGTTCATGATGGATGAAGCTTATTGTGAAAATGAAAACGGGGGACAAAAAGCTCTAAATTAGAGTTACTGCAGAAGAATATTGACCTTTTATGACTAGTTTTCAAAAATCTTGGCTTTATTTTAACTTAAGCCCTCCTAGTCTGTTTTGAGTTTCTGGAACTCTCTCCAATCAGCTCATTCTACCTCTTCTCATCTCGGGTTATCAGTCTGGAAACTCTAAGTTGGGTGAATTATTCTACAATATTTCTACTCTTTATTAGGTAAAAAAATTAAACCGTATTGCTGTTTCCATGTGTGTTTGCTTCCTGCACAAGTGTTCAGTGAGCACCTCTGAGGCAGGCCAGGTTTTGGTCACCTGGGATGGATCAGTGAGCAAAACCAACAATAGCATGCTTCTGCTGATTTTTCACATGGAGGTATGTAGTGGGAGATAAATGACCAAAGGATCAATAGCTGAACATGGGTTAGTTTAGTAACCATTTCCAGTGCTGGTCTGGCTCAAAGCCCTGAGTTTGGCATGTGGCCTGAGAAAAAGGTGAGCCTTTCTGTGGATTATGCTCCATTTTCTCCCTTCTCCCTTTCGACTTTCCCAGATACCTCCTGGACCTTCCCCCAACACAGAGACATATATGCAACTTGTTTTATCCGATCATTAGTCCAAATACAGTAATAACTATTCATATCTCAATTCCATGGTTGTCTTACATAAGCTGAATTTCTTACATTTTTTGCTGAAGAGAGTTATATCTGCTACAAAGTAAAGGCTCAGTGGGCAGAGACCCTCTCTCTCTCTCTCTCTCTCTCTCTCACACACACACACACACACACACCTGTCTTTGTAAACCTTATGACTGAAATCACAAGGAAGCGTTTAATTAAAATTTTTTTATAGAGACAATATATGTATGTTTCAGCAACCTATTGCTGTGTAACAAATAATCCCCAAATTCAGTAGCTTAAAGCATAATCATTTTATTTGCTCATGATTCTGTAGAATTTTACTGGATTGAGCTGGAAGGACGTTCTGCTTCATAGGAAATTGGTTAAGCTCACTCATGCGGCTGCATGCCATTCAGCTGTGAATGTGGCTGGATTAGAGTGTATGAGTGTCTTCAGACCTCTCATCACCGGTCTTTCTACAACAGAATGAGTCTCTACATGGCTGCTGGCTTCCAAGATGGAGACCCAGTCTTAGAAATTATGTATTTTCATTTCTACCACATTTTATTGATCAAAACAGGTCACAGGGTAAACCTAGATTCAAGGAGAGAAGAAACATACTCCACCTCTTGTTGAGGAACTGACAAGGTCACAGTGCCAAGGGGTATGGTGTAAGAGCCTTAATGAGGAGGTAGCTAAGATGGCGGCTGGCTGAGAGCAAAAGAGGAGGCGTTTAATTGTTTTCTCCTGACCTTATTGTAATCAACTAAGAATCTTTCTGTGCCCGTGAACACTGTGTGACGCACCTGTAAGTTGAGCTTGTGACACGTGTATACTTGTTAAGATGAAGAGTATTTAACCAGGTAGAGTTGGAGTTGGGTGGTGGGAGTTGGAGTTGGGTGGTGGTTGTTGGAGTTGGAGGTGGAGAGAGAAGTCAGCAGAGAAGCAAGAATAAAGAACCTACTCATTCCCAGTCTGCCTCCGAATTCTTTCCCGCAGTATCATTGCTGCAGGCGGCAGCAGCTGCAGGCAGCAACAGGATGGGAGGTATTGCTGCAGCCATCTTTGGAAACATAAGCTACTACACTGTATAAGCCTGGCTTACAGTAGCTGGTAATCCATTATAAATCCCAGTTCTAGGTAGTAGAAATGAATCTAGTATTAGCTCATTTTCCCCCATGTGCCTGTCTTCTTTTTACTAATCAGTACATTAGTGGGTAAAAGGTATTTTGGATTATAATTCTGAATTCCATGGATATCAGTAAATATTTTTAGCTTGAAGCCACAAGAAGTAATTCTGGCTAGCTTAAGCAGAAATGGAATTATCTTTTGGTTTATCAAGTATTTACAGAAGGTAGACAGATTGAAGAACGAGGCTCAGGAACCTAAGGAAGGCTGGGCAGGAAGGCACATCCACAGCAATACCACGGGACTCTGCTATGCTGCTGCTGCTGCAGACACCAGACAGTGGACACTCTATGCTCCTGGCCTGTGCCTGAGGTTTTGTGGTTCTTATTCCCCCTTATAGCTCCACATTTTGGGTGGAAACAACTGATTGTCCACCCCATTTGCTCCTTTACTGACCAGGAAGTGGAGAGAGAGAGACCTTCCTTTCCCTGCTCCCCCACCCCCACACTAACATTATCTAATATATTTTATGTACATTTTCTATTCCCTCTCTTGAATGTAAGCTCCATGGGAGCATTTTCGTCTAAACAGATTAAGGATTTTAGTCTGTTTTATTCCGTCCCCAGTATCTAAAACAGTGCCTGCAAAAACAGTAAGTTTTTTTTTCTTTTATGTGTGTGTGTGTGTGTGCGTGTGTTACTCGGGACTGAACCCAGGGCTTTGTGCATCTAGGCAAGCACTCTATCAACTAAGCTAAATCCCAGCCTCTGTAAGTTTTCAGTAAATATGCTGTACCTAATTGAGGGAAGAACCAGTAGAAAATACTACTTTTTTATTTATTTATTTATTTTGTGTGTGGTACCGGGGGTTGAACTCAGGGGCACTTGACCACTGGGTCACATCCCCAGACCTTTTTTGTATTTTATTTAGAGACAGGGTCTCACTGAGTTGCTAAGTGCCTCACCATTGCTGAAACTGGCTTTGAACTGGCAATCCTCCTGCCTCAGCCTCCCAAAGTGCTGGGATTACAGGCGTGTGCCACCATGCCCGGCAGAAAATACTACTTTTGATATCCCTTTGAAATACATTTGTTATGTGGTTGACAATGATTTGTCTGAGAATTTAATCCTACCACTCTATCTGCCTAGAATGTTTTTCTCATTTTAATTTGTAATACAAGACACAAAGAAGATTTTGATAGACTTAAAAAAGGTTTAATTTATTGTTCCCTTCCCTTTACCTAGGTTCATACATCTGCTTAGAGGGAGATTATATAAGTCAGACAAGGATCGTTTATTACAAAACCATACCTCATGCTTTGTTCTCTTCTCAGCATTTCTAAATGGATATTTTGCTGATTTATTGCATTGCTTTTCAAGATATTGCTGCAGGCTTAAGAATTTTCAAGGTCATCCCTTTCATTCTCTGTTCAGAAAGACATTAAGTTGGCCTTTTTCCAGTGTTCAACTATGTATTTGTCCTCAGAAGCTGAGCCATGCAGCACAACAGTGACCTTAACTAATTCATGATGTGACCCAGGAGGCAAAACATTGGGCACCATGGATTTAAATGTGTTGACAACGTTCGAATTCATTGGCGAATTGAAGACATTTTCTGAGTGTCTACCAAGTACAAAACCTGTGCCAATGGCTCATTCTCTTGTGGTTTGAGTCCTGCCTCCTCCTTAGCATGTGTGACATCAACTAAGGGTTAATCACACTGCCACTTACCCAGCATGTACAAACAGCAAGCAGAGGGGAGAGGATCCAACCGGCTTAGTGAGCACTTCATTTTATTGCACATTTGTGTCCCGGGCAGGGGGCACAATTTGAGTGACTCCCTTTCAGTAGGTAGCATATTCCCCTGGTTATACAGTAACTGATGGAGGTGATTTCTCACGCACTGGTTCATTTACAGAACTGGTTCATTTACTTAGCACCTGGCCAGCACCAGGCACCCAGGTGACAGCTGTAAGCAAAAAGAAATTCCAGTTCTCAGGATATTTACAACTGATTGTACCACCTGGTTTTCATAATTCTTGCTTTAATAACTTCAAGTGAATATAGACAAGAGTGTTGATAGCTGGCACTTTTACCATCCCCAAAGAGCCTTAGGCCAAAAATGAGCAAAAGCAAACAATTTGTTACTATTCCTAGAAAATTAAGGAAAAGTGAGTGGGTGTCCTCCCTGCCCCTCCCTGCTGGTCTGTCCCACCATGACTACCCTGCAGGTTCTAGGCCTTGCCCCAGATGATGACCCCTGTTGGTCAATGTCATGAACTATTGCTACCAGGACATTCCCAGTGAGTAGGTTCAAAGGGCTGTGATTACTGTAGCATGGGGGGAGATCACTTCACAAAATTCAAATTCCTAATGAAAAAGAAAGTGTTTGCAAACAATTTTCTTTTCACCATCCCCACCCTTCTGCTCAGTTGGTACAGTTCATTGGGTTTCCAGAACTTTTGCTTTCCACTTATTATTTACCCCTGAGAAGAATAATGATATATTATATACTAATATATCTATGTTAAAGCTGTATATTATATTAATATTTAACTATATAATAATATGTACTAATATATCTATGTTATATAATAGATATTCAGAGAGAGGAAAGGATAGCTAGAACAGTGACTCACAAATGCATGGCTTCCACTCTGCTCTCTTCTCTGAACTCCAGATCCACATAGCCAAAGCCTTCTTTTTTTTTTTTTTTTTTTTTTTTTTGGTTAATATATTTTTTATACAATCATGGAATGTATTTTATTCTAAGTAGGACCCCATTCTTGTGGTTGTACATGATGTGGAGTTACACTGGTTGTATATTCATACATGAACATAGGAAAGTTATATCCTATTCATTCTACTGTCTTTCCTATTCCCAGCTGCCCTCCCTTCCCTTCATTCCCCCTTGTCTAATTCTTCCAAAGCCTTCTTAACAGCTCCACTTGGATATTTCAAATGTTCCACCATGGACTCCACATTTCAACACTGTCCTCATATCCTTTGTCTTTCAAAAGATGGCCTTGCTCCTGATAGCATAGTGGTGCTTCCTGTTCACTCTGTACCCAAGGTAAAAACCCAGGAGGTGTTGTAGCACTTCCATCTTTCTTATTGCCCACACCCATTCCATTGCCATGTTTGGACAAGTTTGCCTTCTAAATGTCTCTCAAGTCTGTCCTCACTTTTCATTGCTTCAGTCCACACAGAAATCACAAATCCTCTAGATTTGACTCCCATCTGTCTACTCACATCCATTTTGGTCTCCTACAATCAGTTTTCCACAGAAAAACCAAAGAGATCATTCAAAATGCCAGTTCTCCAGTGGCTGCTATTCTGGATGAATGTGGTATCAGGCCTTGGTAGATCTGTATCTCCTTTCTCTCCCCATGTACCTCCCCAGCCTTTTTTTTTTTTTTTTTTTCAAGTTCTCATATCTGCATGTCCCCCACCACTATAAAAAATAGTCAATTTTTTTTAAGTAGAAAATAAATTCATATAGATAATCAAATGATAGACAGAAATGAGAAGATTTTAGAAAAACACTGAAAACCAATGGTTAAGGGTATTAATTTCTTTGAACAGATTAAAGAGATAGATTGCTTAGAGAAATTGTTGTACACTAATACTATGTTTGCAAAATTTTGTCTTTTCACAGAAAGGAAGTACTTAATATCCAAAAGAACAAGATAAAATTTTAAAATTTGGGTTGATTACTGGAAACACTCCCTATCTGGGAGATAAATATTAAATTATGAAATGGCCTCCTCAGGGAAATTGTGAAAGTCATCATCCAAAATAAATTAAAAATTAAATCAGATAAAACATTAGATGGACCTAATGTAGGAAATGATCCGGTTCTGGTTTGGGGGAGACAGAATTGTCTCATTGGGACTTTTCTATTATTTATTTTAGAGATTTTGCCAAGAAGCACAACCCACATAGCATAAGCTCTGAAATTGCAATTCAGAGTTCCTTAAAAAACAAGTTATTAGAGGTTAGAGGTAAAGTTTGGGTTCTGTTTTTAGTATATTGAATTAGAGATCCAGGAGTGCTCTGATTCTGCACTGCCAAGTAGCCTTCTGATTATGTCTCAGAGTGCAGAATTATTGAACACTGGACATGGACTCATACTCCTTTAGAAGTGAGAAGGTCAACAACAGAAGCCCACACAAAAGCCTTCATAGGCTCTGAGGATGATTGTCAAGGAATACTGGGGTTTGAAAATGTTTAAAGTCCTATTACAAAAGGAGACTTCGATAGTTAGAATAGGAAGACAAATGGTTGGATTGGAGAGGATATACTTTAAAAGACAAACTCAGATAAAGTTAGGGACGGGACTAGTATGACATGGAGAAAGCCATGGTTCTAAACATGAAATGAAAAAAATCAACTTTATGAAAGGAAAGAGAAGAAGTCTGGAAAGAACGTAAAAGAAAAATATTTTTAAATGTAGATTCACAAAGGTAACAAAAACCTGAGAATTTCTCAGATGATCCTTGAGCTAGTCATGAATGGAAGGATTCCACCCATCCATCTAGTCATTCATTCCACAAACATTTATTAGGTATTGGTTTTTGCTCTGGGCACTGGTAAGTGTTAAGGCCAGACAATATTGAAGGACTAGGTTAGACAGACATATATAAATCAAAGAACCATGCAAATATTAATTATAAATTGTAAAAAACTGCTGTGTTGCAAAAGGATAATGGAAAAGAACAGGTAACAGAGTAAACAGATACAGTTTGAGGGTGAAGGAAGGCTTCCTTTACATGGGGCACTCCTACTGTGTCTTTGTTCTGGTTTGGATCTGGAATGTCCCCCAAAGGCTCACGTATTAAAGGCAGTGACACAATCTTCAGAAGTGTGGACTTCAGAATAGGTGATTAGATCGTGAAGGCCCTAACCTTATTGATGGATTAGTCCATTGATGGATTCATAATCTGATGGCGTTACTGGGAGAAAGTGGAAACTGTAGAGGTGGGGCTTAGTTGGAGGAAGTAGGTCACTGCAGATGTGCCTGGAAGTATATAACTTATCCCTATCCCAGGGGCCTCCCTCTCTCAGCTCCCTGGCAACCAGGAGGTGAGTGGCTTTGCTCTGTCATGCCCTTCCACCTTGATGTTCTACCTTACCACATGCCCAGAAACAATGGAATCATTCATAGGTATGAAACCATAAGCCAAAATAAATAGTTCTTCCTTCAAGTTGTTTTTCTCAGATATTTTGTCACAGTGACAGAAAGCTAACACACTGGGTTTCCCCCTGAGATAAGGATTTGAGCATCAGTGATTTATTTAAGAATTGATCTCAGAAAGCATTGTGATATTAAAACAGTTGCAGTGGAATAGTAGAAAAGGAGGTAAAATAAATTTTCCTTAACCCCTCCATTGTTCTTAGCTGGAAAACCTATAGCAAAAGACAGATTAACAAGAGAAAAACAAACAACTTTATTAATGCATGCAGTACCTGTAAGGTCCTTGTTTAGCATCTGGGTGGCCATCTTAAGTGACAGCTGCCATTTTAAGGAAAAGTTTTGCTTTCCCGCCCAAGGGTCTTTCTGAGAAAGGCTCACCACTCCCTCATACCAACCCCACCCTTAACCGCCCACATTAGGACCCGCAGGGCTCTAATCCCTGAGCCACCCCCATAGAAGTCTCAAACCCAAAGCCTGTGTTGCCTCTCTCCCTCTATGGAGAGATGGCCTTTATTTGTCAGCTCTGACAAATAAACTCTCGTGTTTATCTCTGCCTGGTCTCTGCCTTTCATTTCTTGCTCTCTTGTCTCTGGGTTCCTCGCTTTCCTTTCAGTACCCATCATGCAAGAGAAGCCTTGATGGAATATCAACCCCAAGCATGTGTGGAGCTCAGAGTTCTGACTTATACAGCATCTTCAACAAAGAACCACCAACGGTAGGGCTGGGGTGTAGCTCAGTGGTAGAATGCTTGTCTGGTGTCCAAGGTGCTGGGTTCAATCCCTACCAATGCAAAACCAAACAAATTAACTGTAGAGAAATGATGGAACAAAAGGAAGCAGCTTTAGGCTGGAAAACTGTGGGAAGATAAATATATGGGTGAGAAACTAATGGAGTAAATTCCAATACAGATTTCTCTGGTGCTAAATCTAGAGTCATCTCCAGTAAAGGAGAGAATTTATATAGTGTCTCAGGTAGAAACAGGATTAGATGGAGAGAACTTTTCTCTTTGCTGCTTCTTCATTGCCTTCAACTCAAAAAATAACTGTTAGGCCAAAAAGGCATATTTGGGGGTGAATATTATTTTTTTTCTTCCAAGACCAATTTGAGGATGAGTTTTAAGTAATTTAGAATTCAAAAAGTATAAATATTACACATAAGCATCTCATTTGAGTGGTTTTGTGTTTAAGGAGACCATTAGCAATAAGTGGATAGTAGAAATATATATATATATATATATATATATATATATATATTTTATATATATATATATATATATGGTGATCAAAATAGGTGTTTTTCTTTCTGTCTTTAAATGAGAGGTGGTATAGTCTATTTATATGGTGATGGGAATAATCTGGAAGCAAGGGAAAACTAGATGAAGCAGAAAGAATTGATCATGTGGAAACAGGTTACCTTCAAGAGGGCAGTCCTAAAGAGAAGTTAATATCTAAAAGTGAAGCAGTTATTTTCTTTCCAAAATTGTTTACTGTGGTGAAATACACATAACATAAAATTTGTCACCTTAACAATTTTTAAGTCTACAATTCAGTGTTATTTAAATACACTCATAAAATTTTGCAATCATCACCATTATTCATCTCCATAACTCTTCTAATCCTGTAAAACTGAAACTATATACCCATGAAACAATAACCCCCCATTACCTGTTCCCCAAGCCCCTGGAAACCACCATTCTACTTTTCATTTCTATATTTTACTACTCTAAGTACCTCGTATAAGTGGAATCATACAGAATTTGATTTTTTGTGACTGCCTTATTTTACTTCATATAAAAGCTTCAAGGATGATCCAGGTTATTGTTGAATTTCCACCATGACTTCATATTTTAAGAGTTGCAGGTACACTTTTTCCATTTGCTTACTAAGTTCTTAGTTATTTGTTAAAATCTAGTTCAAGGAAGGGAAAAAGTTTACAGTGACACCTCCCAGGCACCAGATGGCAATGTTCAGCTGCTGGTCTAGTCTCTGGTCCCTCAGAGCACCTTCTTAAGACCTAGCAGAGAAAAACACCTCTGTCTTTTCAAACTGGACTGTTAGCCCCAGGGCAACTGAAATTGTAGGTGACTTTCTGGTTTGTCTCTTTTAGTGGAACTGCAACTCTTGACTTGGGAAGAACAAGGGGTTTATGCATTGGGAGGGAACATGATGGAAAGGGCAGAGAGTAGAGATTATTCCTCAGAATGGGGTTAGGAGTCAGCAATTTAACAACTACCCCAAACTGGAAGGAACCAACTAGACAATGAGTAACCCTGAAATCAGGGAGGAGCCTAGCTGGTTTACTAACTAGCCAACAAGAATCAAGGTGGAGCTTCTGTTGTGTTGTAGGATGAATGCAGGTATGGGGACTGGCCTCTTGTCCCAAGTGCTGGCCATACTGGTCCCCAGTCCAGCGAATACCCACATCCCCAGAAGCAACCTTAGGCTGGGAAAAATCACATCTCTGCTATCACCACTGTTTTTCTCTTATGGGGCTCTGAATTTCTCTGTCCTGGATGTACTGAGATAATCTCTCAATCACATCCTTCCTTTGTTATATCCGGCCCAGAGCTGACCTCCTGGAGGGCATCCATCAGAGCAGCACAATAACTCAACCAGCCCCACCCTCTCCTTGACTAACATCCACCGTATTTGTATAAATATGTGTATGCACCGATTTTCTCTATCCAGCTGTGCCTTTCCACTATTTTAAGATGGTCAGAGCCTTCCAAAACCCAATCCTCTCCTTGCAGATCTGGATGTATTTCTTCTGCTTTGGCAAGGACCAGTCTCCTCTCCCCGCTGAATCTTTGGAATCATCCTAGTGAGAGATCTTGGTTCTGATTTTAAGCAACCATTTTCCTTTTATATTTTCCTGAGTCTACATTCATGCTCAGATCTCCTTTGTTTTGAAAAAGCACCTTGGTTTCTGCTGTACCCTCAATTTACAAATCTTATTTCGTGCTTTCCTTTTGCCAGCAAATTTCCCTTTTTCTTCTTTAACTCCTTGAAACCTGTTCAGTCAACTCTAGAACTGTCTCCTTCAAGGTTAACAGTGACTTTTTGCCAGTCACTATTCTTTCCTGAACTTTTCTGCATCATTTGATACTGCTAACCACCTTTTCTTAAAATGACTTCTTTGTTTTTTGGTTTTTTGGCTTGCTTGATACTGGACTAACCAGAATTTTTTTTTTTTTTTTCTTTTTCCCCAGCTCTGATCCTTTCTTCTGTGTTAACCTTAGATGACTCTTTTTCCTTCTTCTACTCGTCTGCCTTTGGGGAGCAGTTACCCAAGAATCAGCCTCCCTTGGGGGTTCAAGCCATCCATTAAGGCTCGTCTCTCTGTTAAGAATTTTTCTATGTGACCTGTTCTCTCAAGCCTGACAGGCTTATTTACCCAATTGCCCTCTAAATTTTCCCTCTGGATATAATGTTTTCACCCCAAGTTCCACACTTCTTTATAAAAACTCATCATCTTTCCCTTAACCCCCAAATCAGCTGTTCTCAACATCTGTACATCCATTTCTCAGTTCATTGGCTCCACTGTTCTTCAATCACCTAAATGTAAAAACCTTGAAGCATTTCTGACCACCTTTTTTTTTTTTCCAGACCTAAATTCTAATCTCAGTTCTTCCACATGTCAGCTGTGAGGCCTAGAAATTACATAACCAGATAACCATCAGTTAATTTCCATTAAGTAAAGATAGTAATTTAAAAAAATCCTGCCGGGTGTCGTGGTGCACGCCTGTAATCCCAGCACTTTGGGAGGCTGAGGCAGGAGGATCGCAAGTTCAAAGCCAGCCTCAGCAATGGCGAGGCACTTAGCAACTCAGTGAGACCCTGTCTCTAAATAAAATACAAAAAAGGGCTGGGGATGTGGCCCAGTGGTCTAGTGCCGCTGAGTTCAATCCCTGGTACCAAAAAAAAAAAAAAAAAAAAAAAAAAAAAAATCCTCAGAGTTATCTTCAGGAACATTTAAAGTGCTCACACAGCACCTGGAACATCCGAAACACACAGAAATCTCCTCTACACCCCCACCCCGGGAACCCCACTCCTTATTTTTAAAATTGAAAGCCACAGGGTATGTTTCTCACATCTAAATCACATGAACAGATTCCAAACCAATCTTCTGAATTCTACTCCTTGCCTCTGTTGATAGGTCATGCATATTTTTTTACCAGATTAAGTTTATTTGAATATTGTTTTGGTGATATGTACCAAACTTCAAATGTCTCTGGGGTTTTCACCTCAGAGTCTCACCTCTGTCCTCCCTCATCTGACCTCCCTCTGTGCTGACTCCACTTCCCCCACTCACCCCCAGCCTTTCTTTGGCATTTCTTCCTTTTCTTGGCTAGTGAGCATGCCAGGCTCACTTCTGCTTCATGACTTCCCCCACCACTCCTTTCCACAGGTCTAACTCCATCCACTCCTCAGGTCTGCTTAGCTTTATCTTCTCCACAAAACATTTCATGACTTCATCAATGAACTTTTTCTCATAATCTAGACTAATACCATCCTGAAAATGGACCTGTACTTCACAGCGTAGCCTTGTATTTTTCTCCTTTTCCCTCTTATGATTTTTTTATGAATCATTCTTAAAAATAATAGCTTTATTGAGAATCACATACCATAAAATTTACAACCTTGAAGGGTACAATTTTATAAGTTATGCTATAGTCATAGAGTTGAGCAACAATTGCCACTGTTTCACCGCTATTCACGCCCAAAATAAATATTGCACTGGCTAATAGTGCTTCCACTCTCTCCTCACACCTGCTGCCTGGCTCCTAACTACCACTAATCTACTTTCTGCTTTTTTGGTTTTGCCTATTGTGTGTCTCTCACATAAATGAAATAATGTGATACTTGGCTTTTTTTGTGTGTCTGGCTTCATTCACTTAGTATGATTTCAAAGTTCATTCATTTTGTAGGATGTATTTTTTGTTTGTTTGTGTTTGTCGGTGCTGGGGATCAAACCCAAGGCTTAACACATGGTAGGCAAAGCATGCGTTGATACTTCATTCATTTCTTAGGCGGAATAATATTCCATTGCATAGTTATATACTACATTTTGTTTTATCCATTCCTTACTTGATATACATTCAAGTTATTTCCATATTTTAGATTTTATAAATACTCATATACAAGTTTTTATGTGTGAAAATTTTAATTATCTGGGGTATATACCTTGGAGTAGAGTTACTGTGTTATAGGGTGTCTTCTTATTTTATTATATGGTGGCTATCACAAAATACCATAAACTGAGCTGGGCACAGTTATGTACACCTGTAATCCCAGCAACTCTGAGGGCTAAGGCAGGAGGCGAGTTGGAGGCCAGTCTAGGCAATTAATGAGACCCTGTCTCAAAATAAAAACTAAAGAGGCTAGAGATATAGCTCAGTGGTAGAGCACCCCTGTATTCAATCCCCAGTACCTAATAATGACAACAATAATAATACTATAAACTGGATAGCTTATAAACAAAATAATTTATTTCTTATAGTTCTGAATGCTGAGAAGTCCCACATCAAGACATTGGCAGATTCATCTCTGATGAGGGGACCCTAGGGCCTTCTAATATGTCCCTTGGGGTTTTTAATAAGGACTCTAATCTCTTGGGTTAGTGCTCTACTCAAAGGGAGCCCTCAGGATCTAATAAAAAAAACCCACCCCTTAATATGATCACCTTGGAGAGGAGGATTTCAACATATGAATTTGGCAGGGACATATATTCAGACCATAGCACATGGTAACCCCATGTTAACTTTTTGAGGAACTGCCAAACTGTTTTTCAAACAACCAATATTTTGCAGCAATGTAGAAGAGCTGCAATTTCTCCAGATACTAGCTAGCACTTGATATTGTCATCTTTTTTGTTATGGTTATTCTTGTGTGTATAAAGTGTTACCTCATTGTGGCTTTAATTTGCATTTCCCTGATGATTAATGATGAACATCTTTTTATGTGCTTATTGGCCATTCATATATCTTCTTTGGAGAACTTTCTTTTCATAGAATTTGACCATTTTTAACTGAGTGGGTTTTTTTTTTTTTTTTTTTTTTTTGTAAAGTTGTAATAGGCCTTTATATATTCTAGATAAAAATCTCTTAAAATATTTATGATTTACAATTTTTTTCTGATTCTGAGGGTTTTTTTTCACATTTTTGATGCTGTCATTTGACATATGATTTAATTTTTTTTTATAAAATTCAACTTAACTAGCTTTCCATTTTTTTGTTGTTGTTGCCTATGCTTTGATGTCTTATCTAAGAAGCCACTGTCTAATCCAAGGTTGCAAAGATTTAGTCCTGTTTTCTTCTAAGAATTTTATAGTCTTATCCATTGTTAGCTAATTTTTGTATAAGGTGTGATGTAGTGGTCTCATTTCACTTTTCGTATGTAGATACGCTTTCTGATGTTTTAAATATAAGCCTCCTGCATTAGACAGATGTTCCTTAAGAGCACACTGCATATGTTACACATCTAAATATTTATCTCAGTGTCCAACACTGCTAGTCACAATTAACAACCATGTAGTTATGAGTGTGTATGAACATTTCACATTTTTGTCAAGGTTCAGAATATTTCACAAGATATCCTGGTGTTCAAACTTACAAAAAGGTGCCACCCCACATGATTTTTTATTTTTACAAAAATCTTTCTTGGACTAATGCAGCAAATACAAGCAGTGTGTTTCTTTCCCCTTGAAGTAGAGATTTCATTGTTATCTCAGAGTCCTTCTCTGGATATGTGTGAAAATAAGACTATGCTTAGCAAATCTTCCTTGTTTCTCAGTTTGTCTTTTTTTTTTTTTTTTTTTTTTTACAGGTACTGACCCTTTCTATCAAAACTGGCTATGAAGCTTTCTATCCCATTCTTAGTTCATACCCCACTCCCCTTGATTTCTGCCTCCTTGGTAGCTTTCTCAGTGTGTTCCATTTTTGGCAATCCCCAAAACAAAGAAAGAATTCTGCTCACCTGGTGCTTGACAGGAATAACTCATTATATCTCATCTTGCTGACTTCATATCAATTATTTAGTGTCCCCCCACATTTATACTTATACAAAACTTCTCTTATTTTTCTCCTACCTCCAACCTCTCTCCTTCTTTCAAACCCAGTGACTGTATGTTGTATTAATCTTTCAGAAAGAAACTTTTTAAAGCACAGCATAAGTAGGCTCCAGGAAAAAATGAAGTCAAACTGAGGATCACCAAGTTCCAGCGCTGCATTTGACGGCAGATCTGTGAGGTATCATTTGGTCTAAATCTAAATCCAGTGCTTGGGACCTTATTTGGATATTGCTGCTTTCAATGCTTGAGCTGTTCTTCCAAACACTGGAGTTCTCGGCTACTTTTCAGTATGATGTAAGTACCATAATTATTGCCTGTCTTAGAGGTTTTCTAGTGGGGGATTTCAGATAAGATTCTACATCTAAATATATTTGAAAATGTTAGGTGGAGGTAAACATTTAAGAAATGTACATGAAGACCTTATTGGATAAAGTAGAAAAAAAGAAATCCCAGTTTCAGAGACTTAAGACTGGCTCCTCTTTAATGTTGAAAGCAAGCAGTAATTTGAAATACTCACAAGGCCTGAAAAGCCCAGCCACACCCAAGCTAATCTAATTATTTCTCCAGTGGGACTTCTTTTGGGTCCCTACGTCCCTGTGCATCACATTACTTATGTATCCTGCTGACATCACAGCTAATAAAGTCTCTTCTAAAGCTATATAGTTGAGCTATTTAAAATAATACAAAATAGAGCAATTATTTACAGTGGTAAGCCCCCAGCACTACATGTGGGAACATTCTTTCTGTAGAAGTCCTTTAAAGATAGAAGAGTAAACTAGTAGGCACTAAGGTAGAGGGATGTTTAGAAAGTAACTCTCACTGAAAAGAAAAAGCAGATTGTGAAAAAAACAGATTGTGAAAAAAATTCAGTGACTTTGTTAAGGGAAAGGGAATATTCAGAAAGGACATAGATTTTTTTGTTTGTTTGTTTCTATAAAGGCATGTTTAAGAAGCTGTAGTTACCAGGAGCTTACTGGAACACAGATCATTAAGGTACGATTCTTAGGCTCATACCCAGTTCCATTTCAAAATTTCTATCCTACCCTGCTAAGCCCCAAACCTCCATCCATTCCCCCAACCTTTTACTTGTTTTGTGCCACTTGGAATGTTTGCTATCTCATCCTTACACATTGCCCTAAATATTTTAGGCATAAGGTAAGGAAATTAAAAAAACAGGTGAATTTAAAAAGTGGAGTTCTCTCCAATAATGATATATCTCCACTAGATATCTCCACCTTTGACATTTGTGTTGACTTGGTACACGTTTTCCATTTTCTTTGTGCCCAGCTACTTGTAAATTTGTGGACAATGCAAAGACTTTGCAGTTCCTTTTCTCAAAGAACTCAAGTTTTATTTAGGAATACTAAAAAACACAAAAGGAAACCTTTGAAAATTCTGCCCAAGAGTCCAGTAGTACTCTATCCATCGTGTCCATCATTGTGAATGTAATGTCATGCACAGAGAAATTGTGACGCTGGATGCAATTTTGTGTGGGGGGGGGGGATGCAATTTTTGGTGGTGATAGAAAAGTTCTAGATGCAGAGCTTTTGCGTTTGTACAAAGGATAGAAGGAAAAAATTCTTCCATGATCTCAACACTTAGATAAACATTTTGTTGTATTTTCCTCCAGTCTTTTTTCTCTGCTTATTTAAAAACAGATAAGCTCTTGGTTTTATTGCTGCATGTACAGTTTTGTGCGGTTTTTATCCTAACAAGCAATTCTCTTTTTATTAAAAAACATTTCCCTATATATTTTCTTCACCATAATTTACATAAACTTTCTTTCCTGCCTGGACATTCATATTGGTTCCAAGTGAATGGAACATCTGTGAATAGAAATAATTGGAGAGTGGTAAGGCTAGAGAAAAGGCATCAGATTCTCCATGATGACTAGCTAAAAATAACTATAGTGGTTTTCCCTATTTGTGTGTGTGTGTGTGTGTGTGTGTGTGTGCGCGCGCGCGCGCGGACACCAAACTTCTGACATCTGACTACAGTCCTTGCTTTCACTCTGTTATGGGTCCTACCCCTTCCTTGAGTCTCTACCCTCCTTTCCCAGTTGCATTGATGAACAAAAGGGTATCTGCGTGGCGGATTGTCCTTCCAAGTGTTTGAGACAATTAAAAAAGACCACCATCCTTTTAAAATTGGGATTTTGCATCTTATGTTAAGAGGGTTTTGTTTTTCTTTCTTCCCGCATCTTCCCTCCCCCCTGACCCCCCCCACCCCGTCCCATGCATTGGGAGCAAAGGTCCCCCCACCCCGTTGCTGTTTTTAAACAGTGCCCTCAACAGAGGGTTGTGACAGTAGGGGAAGTGGAAGTAAAGTGGGAAGCAGAAGGACCGCTCTCCATCACTAGTCAGTCTTCAACAGGTAGTTTTTTTCTTTCCGTATAGGCGGGCACCGTTCCAGAGCTATTAAAATTCCTTCAAGGTGTGGCTGAGGGCGAGATAGATGTACATACATCTAAAAACCTTAAGACTTTTGGATCTAAATTGCAGATAAAAATGCACAAATACCTACTGGCAGCTGGAAAGGCTGGGGAAGAGGTTTCTAAGTAAAACCCATAGCACCCAAGGTTTTTACCCCCTCAAGTAAGAGCGTCGGAGGAAGTATTTAACTCTGGTCTGGTTGGAGATTCCGTCTGAGTAGGTTAAGAACGCATGCAAACTTCTGGGAGTCTAGTAGGAGTTGCTGAGTGGGCCGGACTTGCTTGCAAAGCAATTTTTGTGCTTCACCTCCCTCTGGGTTTTCTCATTCTTTTGTGGGATGTTCATGGAGCTGGCTTGGGCATTTACCTTTTAAAGTTTATACATCCCAAACTCCTCTCTCCAACTCCCGGAGTGCGGCGCCTCTGGCCGCCCCGAGACTTTTGGACTCGCTCCAGGCGTGGGGAAGGGGCGGGAAGACTTGGTTCCCCGAAAACGACCTTGCCCTGGGAATTTCCTGTGGCTGTTTCTCACGGACAAGCCCCCTCCTCCTGCTGGAAGTACAGACACACTGCCGCGGGCCCCTCCTGCCCGCACCCCGAGCGCGCAAAGGCGCGCACGTCGCCCACCCGCGCCCTGGAGGAGGCCGCCGGCGCTCCCCTCGCTGCCCCTCCTCAGGTCCCGCAGCTGAGAGCCCGGATGTTGGATTCAGTCCCTGCGCTGGGTCCTTATTTCCATAAAAGGGCAGCACTCCGCAGGGCTGAGATTGCCGCCGCCGGCGCCCCCCGCCTCCCCCGCGCAGCTCCCACCCCGCGGCGCGCGCTGCCGCCCCGCCCGTCCCGGGAGTCCGCACACCCCCCTCCCGAAGGGCGGCCGCAAGGAGGGCGGCGGAGGGCGCGAGGCCGGCGAGCGGCTCTGGGCGGCTCTGCGCAGCGGCGGAGGAGGGACCCGCGCGTCCAGCTCGTGCCGGACTGGGCTGAGGGGCGGGGAGAGAGGGGTGGAGCGCGGGGAGCCTGGCGAGGGGCAGCCACGACGGGACTCCATTAGCTGCTCGGGCCGGGAGGCAGCGCTTCGCTGGCTGAGGAGCGCGACGCGGACGCCGCCGCCCCGTTAGCCGCCGCCCCCGCGCCTGCTGCCGCGCCAGCCCCGGGCGGGGAGCGCGAGGACCGCGCGGTGAGGGGCCGGCTCGGTGGGAGCCGAGGGAGCGCGGGTGGGGAGAGGA
This sequence comes from Tamias sibiricus, assembly GCA_025594165.1. Lineage (NCBI taxonomy): Eukaryota > Metazoa > Chordata > Mammalia > Rodentia > Sciuridae > Tamias > Tamias sibiricus. Next base: position 55,658,379 of record CM046659.1, read on the forward strand.
GTGCGGAGCCCGGCCGAGGTGCTACAGGCCGGCCGGCGGCAGGTGAAGCCGCTGCGGTCCGCTAGGCGGGAGCCGTGTGGGGTGGGCGGGTGGCGCCGGGGCCGCCGAGGGCCGCGCGGGGCAGGGGCGCGGGCGCCGAATCTGCCGACAGCCTGGTCCCGCTGCCGTCGCTCCCAGAGTTTGCGCGAAAACCCCCGTGTCTTCCACGTTCTCCCACCGTGCGGCCGACTCCTCCAGTTCAGTGGGATTTGTCTTCCTTTGGGGGAGTGACGCTTACGAGAGCCATTTCCTCTGCGCTCGCAGGAAGGAGCCATGGCTCTGGACGGGATAAGGATGCCAGATGGCTGCTACGCGGATGGGACTTGGGAACTGAGTGTCCATGTGACAGACCTGAACCGCGATGTCACCCTGAGAGTGACCGGGGAGGTGCACATCGGAGGGGTGATGCTTAAGTTGGTGGAAAAACTCGGTGAGTAGCGTGTCCCAACAGCGTCAAAGTAACGACTTCCCAGAACAGGGGGGAGGGGAGATGAAAGACGGGGGGAGGGGCGGGGCGGGGTTTTGGAAAGCTTGGCATCCCGCAAATGTTTTCCTTTTTTTTTTTTTTATTTTATGTGAAAACCTGTCAGTATTTAAGCAAATAGACCTTTTTCCCTTTGCATCTTGTTTTGTTACTCTGAATGTTCATAAGGTAGCGTTTTGAGACTCCCAATTATATGCTTAATTGCGTAGTAACGGGAGGCAAGGGAACTCCTTAATTTTTTGCACTTGCTGACTTCACGGTTAAAGTAATGAGAATAGTATGCAAGTGTATTTTGGTAGGGTGATATTATCTATTTCTTCAGTGTACCTGAATGTTGGTGACTTTGGTATTGAGAATAATGCACGACCCATTTAAGAAAAGTACTGGAAAATGTGGAACTACTGTCGTCAATGTAAAGTTTCTGTATTTGAACCACTACATAATGGAGTGCATTAAAATGTTCCAGTCATCCACTCTTACAAGGGGTGGGGCAGTGCTTCACAGACTTGGTATCTAGTCGGTGCTCCAAGTAAGCTATTTCTAGCATTCAGTTTTGTATTAGTAACAAACTAATGAAAGAACTCTTGTTAGGCAGCGAATTTTATTAAACTGATTCGTGGTTGACAGTATTTTCTTGGGTACTGATATAAGCTGGATTGATTCTAACTCAGTTTTAAATAATGGGATACCTTACAATATGAGAGAGGAGAAAATTCTGCACTATACATTTTGTTTGTGATGAAACCATTTTCAGCTGGAAGAATCAACTAAATAAATGAGATAGGTAATTTTATCTTAAGAAATGCCTTCCTGAGCTTTAAAATCCCTTCTGTATGTGATGCAGTTGTGATAAGGTGGTGTGTGTGGTATTGTCTTTTTAGGTTGGGGCTTTTTTTTGTTTTGTTTTTTAAACACCATATTCTTCAAGTCACTCTAGGAAAGCAGAGAAGCAGTTATTTACTAGAAATGCATTTCTTACCAAGGGAGTATTGTATACTTAACCAAGTAAACTTAATGAAATAGCAGTCTAATACAGTTTGGACCTGCTTTGTACCCTGCAGGAGGTTTAATTATTGAAGGACCAACTAGAAGCTCCTTACAGAATAGACTCCTCCTTAGGACTGTGCATTGTTTGGATCTCTGAGACATAGCCCAGGAAAGAGAGAGCTCCTAGATAACTCTTTAAAATTTAGATTTTGCTGGTTTACCCAATTAACTGTTAACAGTTTTTTATCTGATTTTAATAAATCAATTGCTGTTCACAAAATATTTATGAACCTTTTTGTCCAACACTGGTGTGAAATTATTTAAGGATGAAAATAAGTAAAATTGCTTATATTTCCTTTGTTCTCCAAAGAAAACAAGCTTTCATGTCAGAGATTGCCTTATATTTACTAAGTGGACTTATCAATGTGACTTCAGTAGATTTTTTTCATATTGCAAGAAAAGAGTTATTGAAGATGAGTGCAACAACTTAAAATTCTAGAAAGCCAGGCTTTAATGAATAAATAATGATTTCTACTATATTTATATTGCATTGATTATAACTGTTTATTATGAAATCACAGTCATACATAGAAATATAGAAAATACACCATTTGTAGATAGAATTGATGTTAATTTTAAGTGACTGTGATCATAATTCAGTGCTGATGTGTTTTAATATTTTTATGCAGAGAAAAGAAGTCTAATAGGGTAGTGCTGTGCATATGGAAACTTTGCATCCTTTTTTTAATTGAACCAATACTGATCCCTTTTGTGTCTTGAGTTCCAAATAGAAAGTACTTGCTTTTTCAGCACAAATTTGACTTTTCTGTGTGGTAAAAATATAGCTAAATGTTTTTTTTCCCCTTACTTTTAGGATTAGGTACTTTTAAAAAAAGCTATTTTGTTACCTGTTGGCAAATAGTAGAGGAGAAATTTAGTTACGGCAGCATTGAAAACATCCACAAACCAGACTAGTCAAATTAGAAAAGAATTTTGTAGTTTTTCAGGTTTGCCTGAAACTGGAATGGCCTGCCCTGGGAAGTTACTTGATGGTAGTAAAGGGCAGATGGGATAGCTTCTTGTCAATAGTGGCTAAAGTAGATAAAAACAGCTTGCAGAGGATAGGTAAGAGGTAGAGATCATGGTAAGAATGAGATGGCACAGGATTTGGTATCTCAGGATTACAAAGCAGTGATGGACAATTAGTGAGATTAGGCTACTGTGGTCATGGGGCAGTTAATGACCGACTGAAGGTATGGGAGGCAGTGTTCACCTGCATCTTCAGTCTCCACGCTGCCTGTCTTGTACCCTTCTCAATCTCATGAGAGGGTGTATGAATACCCAAAGCATATGTATTAGGTTATCTTTCTGTATAATATTCAGTAGTAGAAATTTTCTGAGTTGCTGGGTGGGCTGGGTGCCATGACTCATGCCTGTAATCCCGGAGATCTCAGGATAACCCCTCCTTTCAACATGATATTAAAATTTTGTGTGCACATGTGGATCAGGGAAGAGGCTACTTTGCTTTCATTAGATTCTCAAAGATGCCTGTGATCAAAATGATTATGACACAACTATACAGTTTAGCCCTTGAGTGTCGGTTTTATTGTGAGGTTACAATGTTCATTCCAGACTGGGACATTTTAATTCGGACAAAAACATTTAAATAATGCTTCCTTAGTATGTGTCGGTGATATCTTTGTATTTTATAATTTTACAAAGAACTTTTGCATTTAAGTCTAAGATCATTAAAATACAATTCTTAGTTGATACTAATTCAAAGGTCTGAAAGGTCTCTTTTAATTCTTAGTGTAAACTCTTGTCATTTTGCATTGACCTTTTAAAAGAAAATTAAAAGAATATGTTATATTCTACAAATAAGTGATTTTAGGGAATTATATCTGATGCAAAAGAAACTTTCATTTGTGACAGTCTAGGCTAGTTTTATACAAATGATTTTATCATTGATTCCCTCAATACTCATACCTCATCCTGAAAATGAAAAATTGCTATTTTCTTCTATTTTTAAAAAGTTCATATTGAGAGCTTTAAATAGAAGTTTTAAAGTTCACTACAGTTAAAAACAAATTTCAAACAATGTTTTTTAGAAAAAGTAAAAATATAAACCATCAATCATAAGGATTATAAACATAAAAATCAAAGAATAAAATTATAAATTAATTGTATTCAAAAATAAATTTTGTAAGGAAGGGGCCCAATTTTCTGGGAATCCTCTGGAAATCATTGAGAAGTATTAAAGAAAGCAATTCCACACAGTGGGATTCAGAGCAGTGAATAATGCCAAATACCAAAGAAATGCTTAGTTTTAATACTTACTGGATTTCTTCACTGAGTTTTTGTATCACCTGATAAAATAATTTTCTTAAAACTTGTGTATGCAATTAAATTTCTACTTTTCTATAAAAATTCATTTTAAATGGAGAGTAAGGAATTTATAATAATATGGTGCTTACTGAATGGAAGTCTCCAGCTGTTCACTGCTTGAATCTGAGAAATTGACTAGATGACTTCTGAATTTCTTATAGCACTGATTCTATGAGTAGGAGGAATGTTGAAGTTGGGTTAAATCAGGTTAAATAAAACAGAGGGGGAAAATGGAATTCAGGGGACTCGAGAGTAACTAAAAAGAAATATATGGAGTTAATTTAGAAAAGTTGAGAATTATGTTTCTGAGCGTGGCCTTTAGAAAGAAGTCATCCCTGCTTTAAGATGTGTCATATCCTCATAATATAATGATGAAATATAATGTGTTGGAGTTCCATGTTAGGGTCAAATTAGGCTGTGAAGTTAGCACACATGACCTAGGAAAGAAATTTTAATAAAATTACCAATAAAATTCCTTAAAGTAATTGTTAAGTATGGTGTATATTCTTTGCCTCTCATACGAGTGCAAAATAGCTAGGTTTTTCCTTCAGGAACTCCAAAAGTAAGCTTTTTTAGTTCAGCATCAGATGAAGAAGTTGGCTTACATTAGGGGCTTTGACACACACACACACACACACACTTTAAACACTAGGATCAGCTTGACAGGATGCACTGAGGGGAAGAGGCATGTGAAACTAACTGGACAGCTCCCTTCTCATAGTTGGGCTTAGTGCTCCCTGGGGAATGCCTGTCCTTATTCAATGGAATAGCATCTATGTTATTGAAGTCCTCTGCTTTCTTCTTTGAGGGCTTATGGTTGAATTCATAGAAATTAAATGTCTACATAATGTAGCCTTCCTGCATTCGTGGTGAAATATATTAAGATTATAAGAGCCGGGCACCGTGGCGCATGCCTGTAATCCCAGCACTTGAGAGGTTGAGGTAGGAGGATCGAAAGTTCAAAGCCAGCCTCAGCAATGGTGAGGCTCTTAGCAACTCCGTGAGACCCTGTCTCTAATAAAATACAAAAAAGGGCTGGGGATGTGGCCCAGAGTGCCCCTGAGTTCAATCCCTGGTACCACAAAAAAAAAAAAAAAAAAAAAAAAAAAAAAGATTATAAGAAAAATTTAAAAATCTTTGAGGAAAGGATGGAAGAAACATTAAATGGTTAAATTATATTTAAGTGAATTGAGTCTTAGTTAAATCTGTTAGCAAGTTTACTCACTATTTCAAACACTGTAAATAATCCATAGTAACTGGATATTTACTTTTATATTTCTTAAAAATAGAGGACAGTACATAAATTTTAATATCCTCAAAGCACTTAATAAAATACTAACTATTCCTGGATACATTATATAGTATTATATAATGCTTACCACCCCCCCACCATACCCCCACCCCCGTCCTGCCCCACCATATTTTATACCCAGAAGTGGAGTGGGTGCCATGACTCATGCCTGTAATCCCTCTGGAGGCTGAAGCAGGAAGATCAAAAAGTTTGAGGCCAGCCTGAGCAACTAACTTGGCATGACCCTGTCTCAAAATAAAGGACTGGGAGTGTGCCTCATTGGTAGAGGGCCTCTGGGTTCCGTCTCCAGTACTACAAATAAATAAAGTACTGTTTGATTCTAACTCATGTTAATTTATTATAGAGACACTGAAAAGAATATGTTTTATTCAATTACAAAAGACTTTATTGGAAACATCTTAATAGCTTTTTTTTTTGGTACCAGGGATTGAACTCAGGGGCACTCGACCACTGGGTCACATCCCCAGCCCTTTTTTATATTTTATTAGAGACAGGGTCTCACTGAGTTGCTAAGTGCCTCGTATTTGCTGAGGCTGGCTTTGAACTCGCAATCCTCCTGCCTCAGCCTCCCAAAGTGCTGGGATTACAGGCGTGCGCCACCGCGCCCGGCTTCTTAATAGCTTTTGAAGAAAATTTTGAAATTGAAATTTTTTGAAGAAAATATTTAAAGTTTTACCTTTTGTCCTCAACTTTTTTAAACTTACAAATTTCTGAATTTAAGAATAATTCAATGACCACTAATTATTTAGATCATTTTTTAGCATTTTGACATTTGATTTCTCTATACGTAGTCGTCATGGATCTTTTGAAGCCTTTGGAGTAACTTGTAGACATTATAACCTTCCATCCCTAAATTCTTAAATATGTGAAACCTAAGAACAAAGACGTTCTCCTATATATAGCAGACTTATCAAATTCAGGAAATTTAACATTGATTCAGTGCTACTATCTAATATGCATCTGTATTCAAGTTTTGTCCTAGTAATGGCCGTTTTTTCCATCCAATATCTCATTCCACTTTTAATTGTAAAAAAAATTGGCCTCTTAATCTCTTCTAATAAATGTCCACCATGTCTAGAATCCTAGAAGAGTGTATAAGTGGCTTGTTAATATTACATTAGGGTACATGTAAAATAATAGCATGTTTCTAGACTTCATAGACATCCTTAAGCCATTGCTTTACTTTTTAAAAAGTTTTTTTTTTTGTTGATCTGAATTTCACTTAACACACACACACATTTTAATATAGTGCTAGGGCTCAAATTCAGGGCCCTACACATGCTGGGCAAGTGCTATACCACTAAGACACATCCTTAACCCCTCACTTGATATTTTTATAGGTTCTCTTTCTGTACTTCATCTTTAAAACTTAGTTTACTTGTTAGCTTACTATTAGATAAACTATTGATAATATTTTTATTTGATGATTAATGAATTGAGATGGAGTCTTGCTTTGTTGCCCTGCTGGTATCCAATTTTTGGACTCAAGGATCCTCCCACTTCAGCTGCTTTTTTTTTTTTTTTTTTGGCACTGGGGATTGAACTCAGGGGCACTTGACCACTGAGCCCCCATCTCCAGTCCTATTTTGGATTTTATTTAGAGACAGGGATCTCACAGTGTTGCCTAGCACCTTGCTTTTGCTGAAGACTGGGTTTGAACTCGAGATCCTCCTGTCTTAGCCTCCCAAGCCACTGGGATTACAGGCATGTGCCACCATGCCTGGCCAACCTCAAACTCTTGAGTAGCTAGAGCCACAAGGCACCTGCAACCAAACCCAGCTATTGGCAATATTTTTAGATATCATTGATTATAGATTTCCCACAATGTTAGCTTTCCTTAGACTGTCTTTGCTGCTAATGGATACACAGATCAGTAAGAAAAAATGTGTTGCCTAGTTTGCCAGAAGTTCTAGTGTAAGTTTCTGGCCTGGCACTTAGTTTGTGTAATCCTTGGACAACTAAATCCAACCTCTGAGTGGGTTTTGACTTCTGTAAAATTCTCATAGGTTTGGTGAGAATTGAATGAGATAATATATATTAAAGTGCTTTATATAAACCATTAGTGCTATAGAGATGAGAATGACTACTTTCTCAGTAGGATTAAAAGTATATGAGTGTAGTAAAGTGAGGAGAAAAAAGGAAAGAGGGTTAAAATGTAATCTAGAATATTTAGTAAATTCCAGCTTTACTAGTGAGGAATTAAGACTCCTCAGAAGGATTTTAGTTTGGCACTGTTTTGTATCCCAAGAAGAAAAATAGCTATCATTCCGCTCTTTCCCCTGCTTTCAAACACACACCTGATTCTGTAATGTAACAAAAGAGCTATTTAACTGCTATTTTCTTGAGATTTCTGAAATGCAGTAGACCAATAAGTGGATGATGGTATTTCAGGGATTTGAAAAATTTATAACCACGAAAGCTCCTGTAGCAAATTAATTCTCTACTTAACATGTTTTGTAAGAGTGATGTTTTTTATTCATTTAGAACAAAGGAATGATATAAAATTGTTTCTTGGCATATGAAAACATTGGGCCTGTTTAGAAACTAATGAAAGTAGTTTCAGAAAAGAGTTAATGTATACAGTATTACAGAAATAAAAATTAATGCTAATACCATGATACATCTTTTCTAAAAAAGATATACATACTATGTAAAGTAAACAAGTGCTGTGAAAGAATATTTTAAAATAATTTTTTGTTTTATCCAATTAAGAGATGTGACATTTGAAGGGCAAAAATCACACCAGAGACAACCATGCACTGACCCTCCGTCCAGAGCTTGCACACTTCCCTCTCCCTCACTCCTCTCTCCCTGTATTTCTTCTACCTCTGACCAGCCGTAAAGGCTGGTGAATAAATCTCTTGGCTGCACAGTTGTCTCCGGTGTGATTTTTGCCCTTCAACATCCAGCTTGGATTTGTGGTTACAAATTTATACCTCTTATAATTTATTTTTAACAAATTATTTGCACAATTATGGCATAATTTTTTTCCTGTTAATGTTTCTCTTACGGTCAAGTTTATTGAGGTATAATTTACATAGAGTAAAATTTATCCTTTTTAGTATTGTACTCTGGGTCTTAAGAAATTCAGTCATGTAAAACTACCACAAATCAAGATACAGAATGTTCTACAATACCCCAGAAAGTTTGCCTAGTGTTCCTTTTAATCGGCCTAACTCCTTAGTTCCAGCCCTCGAAGACCACTGGCAGTTTGCCTTTTCTAGAGTGTCCTGTCATTGGGAACATACAGTGTAAAAAGTTGCATGAATTTGATCTCATTCACTTAGCATAGTACATTTTAGATTCATTCACATATTTGTGTGCCTTAATTTTTTTTATTGCTGAGTATTAGTCTATTAAATGGACTTGCATCACAGTTTTATCCATTCAGTAATTGAAGAACATTTTGAGGTGTTTCCAGTTTTCAGAGCTTATGAATAAGGCTGCCATAAACATTTATGTGAACATATATTTTCATTACTCTTAGATAACCACCTGAATATTTTAGAAAAATGCCAGACTTTGCAGAGTTACCACATCATTTTGCATTTCTATCAGCCTTCTATTAGACTTCCAGTTGGTTGGAGGCCTACCCAGTACTGAGTATTATCAGGGCTTTTTGTTTTAACAGGTCTGATAACCCAAGAGGTGGTATCTTATTGTGATTCTAATTTGCATTTCTCTAATGACTAGTGATGCTGGGGAGCGTTTTCACATGATTATTTGCCATTGTGTATCTTAGGTTAAATGTCTTCAACCATTTTTGCCTTGTTGAAAGAAAAAGTTTGTTTACTTTCTTGTTGAGTTTTAAGAGTTTATTATGTATTCTAGATACTAGTCATTTGTCAATTCTATGTTCCCTGTCATTTATTTTCCACATTCTTAAAGCAGTATCCTTCAAAGAGCACAAGATCTTAATTTTGATGAATTCTAGTTCATCAGTTATTTTCTTTGCCTAACCAGGGTTGAAAAATATTGTCTTATAAGCTGGTGCTGTAATCCCAGCGGGTTGTGAGGCTGAGGGAGGAGGATCATGAATTCAAAGCCAGTTTCAGCCAAAGTGAGGCACTAAGCAATTCAGTGAGACTCTGTCTTTAAATAAAATCCAAAATAGGAGGGGATGTGGCTCAGTGGTCAAGTGCCCCTGAGTTCAATCCCCAGTACCCCCCACAAATGTCTTATAAATTATATAGTTTATTTTTATATCTTAAAAGAAGGAATATACGAGATAGAATAGTCATTGTGTATCAGAATGGAAACAGTTGCATTATGTCATTTAAAATAATTATATTGTACCTACTTATAAAACATAATTTCAAATTTGAAAAATTTAGATTTTAGTTTTGTTGGTTTGACTAGAAAACTTAAAAGAGTTTTAGAATTAAAAAATATATGGCCGGCCGGGCGCGGTGGCGCACGCCTGTAATCCCAGCACTTTGGGAGGTGAGGCAGGAGGATCGCGAGTTCAAAGCCAGCCTCAGCAATGGCCAGGCACTTAGTAACTCAGTGAGACCCTGCTTCTAATAAAATACAAAAAAGGGCTGGGGATGTGGCCCAGTGGTCAAGTGCCCATGAGTTCAATCCCCAGTACCAAAAAAAAAAAAAAAAAAAAATATATATATATATATATATATATATATATATATATATATATATAGCCGGGTGCGGTGGCGCATGCCTGTAATCCCAGCACTTTGGGAGGCTGAGGCAGGAGGATCACGAGTTCAAAGCCAGCCTCAGCAATGGCGAGGCACTTAGCAACTCAGTGAGACCCTGTCTCTAATAAAATACAAAAAAGGGCTGGGGATGTGGTCCAATGGTCGAGTGCCCCTGAGTTCAATCCCTGGTACCACACACACACACACACACACACAAATATGTGTGTGTGTGTGTGTGTGTGTGTGTGTGTGTGTGTGTGTATCTGTATCTTTAAATAAAGGAAATATCTACAGCTAGACAGTTGGAGCATGCCTGTAATCCCTGCAGTTTAGGAGGCTGAGGCAGGATATTGCAAGTTCAAAGCCAACTTCAGCAGTTAGCAAGGCTGTAAGCAACTTAGTGAAACCCTGTCTCAAAATAAAAAACAGGCTGGGATGTGGCTTGGTGATGATACATCCCTGCGTTCAATCCCTGGTACCAAAAAACAAACAAAAAAGAAGATAACTACAACACTGCTGTTGTGGGTAAGAGTCCATATTCAAATTCTAGTCTATTTTCCTTTGAAAATGTTATACTTATTTATTTGTAGTGACTGGCCTAGAGTTACATAGTATGCAAAATGTTTTTAAAATTAATTAAAAATGATATATTGTATTTTTTTCAATGTCAGAAATTGTTTTTATGTGGATTAGTATATATGAAAGGGAAAAGGAGAGAAACAGTAACAATGAGAGGTTTTTATTTGGATTTCCTTTCATAATTCAGGTTTCATATTCGTCCATTCTCTAAATATGTAAAGACTGACCAATAACAGTGTATCATTGGGTGACCCAGGCACACTTTTCAAGGTTACCAAGCTGATAACCACTAGCCCAGAAGACATGACATTTACTCTTGAATCTGTAATGAATCTTTTCTTGGCCCTCCAACTCTTATTTTTATGTCATGCTGTAATTTAAAATGTATCAGGCATTTTCAAGATCAATTGTAATTTCAAAGCATCAGTGTAATGATATTTTTGATGTCTTTTTCTTAATGGAATATTCAGTTATGAATAAAACACCAATAAAGTGCCAGCATTATTGATTGTAGATGAGATTGTCTGTTGGATAAGTGCCTCCCAGCTTAATGGTCCTTAATGTAGTGCCTGGGTTCAGATTTAAGAATTTCATAACATTTGAAATTAAAAATAACTTGAAAAGTAAACGATTGCTGTATCAATTTTAAAAATTGTATGCAAGGTGGTAATGGATTTTGTTACTGTGATAGAATGCTCTCATTACGGAGCATAGACTGAGGGGCATAGACCTCTGTCAGAACCCTGACTGTACTATATACTACTGCATGACATTGGCCTTGTGACCTGTCACCTGGGGAAAATAATAACAGGCTCATTATAAGAATTGAGTTTGTTAATACATTTGGAGTATTAGAATAGCTGTAATGATGATACAGTTCAGGCTATTTTAGTGGTTTGAAAATACTGAGCTAGAGAAATAATATATTTTATAAAACATTGAGAATGTGTCTTTATATTATAAAGTTAAGCTAAATAGTACCAATTTATTCTTTGTCATATTAGGAATGTATTACAACTTTGCTGCCTTTTGTCACTATGAGTTATGAAGGAATACGAAGGTGTTTTAGAAGCATTCAATTTTTGTGCTTTAAAATATACAAAATTATTTATAAACTGTGCTCACCTGGAGAGGATTTCCATAAATTTAGTATTCTAGTTAGAGAAATGCCTTTTTTCAAAGGTAAACTTAGTGATTAAGAACTTAGTCTAAAACATGCCACTTAAGTACTTATATATGACATCGGGCAAGTTATGTTAACCTCTCCTGGTTATTTAATCTCAGCTTTAATTTACTTATTTCTTGGAATTAATTTATTGGCTAAATATGGTGTTAAAAGGGTTAACAGTGTCTCCGGTATCTAATAGGATGACTCTACTAAGGTCAAGAAAATGTTATCTTTCAGATATCCTTCAAATACTAGTATCCTTTAAATATTATAATTCAAAACATAAATTTGAATTACAACTTTAAGTATTCTAATTGTAATGTTTACCCTTTGCCAGAACTTTTTAGGAGATGTTCTTTTGTCATTCTGTAGAATGGTTGTGAAGTCTCTGGGTAGCTTCCCTAAAGCCATACTACCTGGGTTTGAATATTAGCTTCACTACATAAAAACTTTACAACCTTACGCCAAGTTTCTTAACATCCTGGACTTCGTTTTTTCATAAGTAAAATGAGGCTGTTTACCATGTAGGTAAGTTTGTGAAGGTTCAATGCTGATTCATGTGTAAAACACATTTGTTCTTGGCATATAATAAATAGTAGTTATAATAATTATTGTGATTTTTTTTTTTTTTTTTTTTTTTTTTTTTGAGGATTCTGTTGGGGCTAGGGACATTCCATTATTAAATATCTCGTGAGTTTGGAAAATAAATGTCTTAAAGAACTTAAAATAGCAAAAAGGTCTTAGGGTAAGATGGGACATGTAGATTTGTTTGCCTAAAGATAATTCTCAATACTCAGGCTGTAGTTTTGGTAGGTTGTAGAGGCATATAACGTGAGACTTGTGTGGGGAATGAGATGTACATGAACTTGACCTTATTAACAGTAGCAAGAGCCTACTTGTGGAGGGCCGGCATTGTTTCAGGTAGTGCAGTATAGTCCCTGTTCTTACTGTGAGCAGTTTTCTAGTAACAGTGAAAACAGAAGATTGCTTTGAGTCAATAGTCTGCTTGAGAAATGCCAGAGAATTGGCACTTGAGTACAGGAAGCTGATGGAGAGTTAGAAGCTTGAATAATGACTGGCCTTATTTGAAGAGGGCTAGATTGAAAGGTTAGGAAGAAAGTCATCCTGGGGTTGGGGATTGCTGCATTTATAGTGTGTTGTAGATTACTTTGGAGAAGTAGAATATTGCTTATAGAAAGCAAAGATAAAATTGAGCAAAATTGTATTCATTTATTCTTTCATTTTTTCATTCATTGACCCACTTAGTATTTTTTTTTTTTTGTGGTACCGGGGATTGAACTCAGGGGCACTCGACCACTGGGCCACATCCCCAGACCTTTTTTGTATTTTTTATTAGAGACAGGGTCTCACTGAGTTGCTAAGTGCCTCGCCATTGCTGAGGCTGGCTTTGAACTCGCGATCCTCCTGCCTCAGCCTCCCAAGTGCTAGGATTACAGGTGTGCGCCACCGCGCCCGGCTCCACTTAGTATTTTGAAATAAGAATCTATTGAATGCCAGAGACTATATTACAAACGGGTGTGAACCAAATTAACCTATTCCTTACCCTCATTCAACTTGCAGTCTTAGGGGAAGATAATCTTTACATAGTAATTACTATAATGTAATGAATGTTATAGAAATTGATATAGTTAAGGAAGTATATACTGGGGACCCTGGCCTAGTTAGTGGGAAAGGATTCTGGACCCGAGGGTATTTGTTAGTCAAAGCCAATAAAATAGTCTTACTAAATTGCTTAATTTTTGAACTGTGAACAAGCTAGTGCCTTTAATTACCTTTAAAAGACAAATCCAGTTAGAATTTAGCCCTAAATCTCATGGACTCATGCCCTGTCTTCTGAGAACTATGCTAGTTTGAACCAAATGAACAGTAAGCTTTCAGGACTAAATAGTGTTACCCATCCTTGGGAAAAGGATAATTGGCAAACCATCTATCTGTTTGTGTATACCCTGTAATGGTGTTCATGGCTTAGGTGATCAGAAAAAACTTGTCAACTACTGAGTATATGTTCTATCAGATAATGCATTGAAATTAACAGACATTATTATTTTGAATTTTGTAACTTTACAAGGCTATTTGTCAAATTTAGATGATCTCTTTATTTTGTTTTGAAGAATGAATTCCTAAACTTTTTATCAAGTTACTGTGTGGAAAAAATAATAATTTCATTTTTTATTAGAAGTTTAGTTTCTTAGCTATAATTTCTTGCTATATTAAATATCATAGCCAAAAATATTTATTTCTCATACCTCTAGAGTATGAGGTGTCTAAGATCAAGGCCCAGCCTGGTTGGTTTCTGGTGAGAGCTCTCTTCCTGGTTTTTCACATGGGAGTGGGTACTAGCTCTCTTGTCGTCTCCTCTGAGGACAATAATCCCATCAGGCGGGCTCTGACATCTGTGGCTTGATCATCCTGTACCAGGCCCTGGGCTCTGCCTTTGAGTTACAAGGATGAATAAAATCAAAGACTTTTCATCTAGTGTGGAAATTAGTTTCATAAAATAAATTATAACAAAGTGTGATATATTATTCACGGTACTAAGGTGCACTTAGCTTGTTTGACAAGGGGGTCAGTAAAGATTCAGAAGTGATAATATTTGGGCTTGTCTGGAGTTGGATTTGTTTTGTTTGGGGAGGGGCCCTGGAGATTGAACCCAGGGGCACTTCACCCCGCAGGACAATCTCCAGTCCATTTTATTTGTATTTTGAGAACAGGGTCTTGCTGAGTTGCTGAGGCTGGCCTTGAACTTGTGATCCTCCTGCCTCAGCATCCTAAATTGTTCAGATTACAGGTGTGTGCCATTGTACCCAGCCTGAGGTTAGGATCCTGTCAATTTGTTGAAGGGAAAGGGAAAAGGTATTCAAATGAGTACCAATTTGTTCCACAAATGAGGCCTGAGCATGAGGTGTACCAGGGATGACCAGTACCCCTAGACAAGGAATCTTAATATTAGTCGTTTGTGCTCACACTCAACACATCCAGCTTGCTTCTCTTCTGAATAACTTTATTGTAGTTAATGAAGTGATTAGAGTGCTACCACTATAGTCACGCTGATCTGGACTCAAATCCTGACTCCTGTCATGCCAGCTTTATGACTTTTGGCCAAGTTTTATAATTTCTCTATCCTTTGTGTTTCTCATAAAACTGGTATTATAATGATATTTACTTGTTATCATTCTTTTTTTTTTTAATTTTTTTTAGTTGTAGATGGACCCAATATTTTATTTATTTATTTTTTATGTGGTGCTGAGGATCAAACCCAGTGCCTCACACTTATGAGGCAAGTGCTCTAACACTGAGTCCCAGCCCCAGCCCCTACTTGTTATCATTCTTGTGAGAATTTTGTCAAGTGCCTGGTACATAAAATGTTCAACAAACAGATTTTAGTGCAGTTTATTTCACCCGTTTAATTATTAAGCCGGGAACTTTCTAGTTCACCTTCACTTTCCAGTTGTCCTCTCTAATCTACGATAAATATCATTGAGACCTATGATTCTAACTTAGACATTGCCCTCACATTTGGTTCCTTCTCTTCAGCTTTTGCTTTAGATCAGACAGTCTTCCCAGAATATTGCAGTAAATTTTGTGCTGCCGGACTCCCATTTCTAATTTACTGTCCATAATCACATCACAATTGTGTTTATAAAGAAATTTGTTGAGAGCCTCCGATGTCCATAGAACAGTTTCTGTTAGCACATGTTTGAACTTGTGCATTTTGCCCCCCTGTACTGAGAACTGAACCCCGGGGTACTCTCTACAACTAAATTACATCCCCAACACTTTATTTTATTTTTATTTTGAGGAAGGGTCTTGCTAAGTTGCCCAGTGAGAGTTATAGGATCTGGAACTTGAGATCTTCCTGCCTCAGCCTCCTGAATCCCTAGAATTATAGGCATGCCCCACCATACCTGGTTGAGTCCCCATTTGTTTTAAGTCCTAGGTGAAATGCCACCTCTTCTTCAGAGCCTAATTCATCTTTCACATTTAAAGTTGGTTGCTTCTGTGATACTTTGTTCTTTTAACTTTTAGCTCATTTTACTTGCCTCTCATTTGGATTATAAGTACTTCTAGGTTAGCAAGTCTTAGTAATTATTGTATTTCCCGGCCTGCCATATGTTAGGTACCTGGAAAACGTTTATGAAGTCATTTATTAGTCGAGTACCTGAAGTGAGCGACATTCTTCATATATTTGCCTCCTTTTTCCATTTTTGAAGGTCTAAGTGACTAAAGAGACAAGGACAAGAGGGCATATTCTAAAATTAAGGGGGGAGTGGGAAGTCCCATGATCCTCAACTCTGAAATTAAAGGAGGAGTTTGGGAGGAGTGAGACTAAGGGGAGAGTAAGGAGTTCTTAAGAACAAAAGATTGTGTGAATGCTGAGATTAAGATTTAATGTCTTCTGCATTTCAGTAAATATTAGGGATGATATTGTGGCCACTTAAAAATGTACTTAAGCTTTAATTTTACTTGTTGACCCTATATACATTACTGGCAATACAATCTCACTAGAAACATTAGAAGAATTGAGGTGTAGTTTTAGGTATTGGAAAGGAAAGCCAAGTTAAACTCTTCTGTTGTCATTAGCTTAGCAGAGGAAAGAAACCTTGACCTTAGGCATCAAATTGTAGCTGGGAAAGAGAAAGTAGGTTAATACTTGAAGTTTGTGGAAAGATGAATCCAGAGTAACCGAGTGCCCTGCGAACCCCTTGTCTGCCTCATAGCTTACCAGCTTGTATCCATCATGTACCACTGCTAGAGGTCTTCCTTAGATCTCAGGTTGAAACATTTGACTATATAGTCTCCAAAAGATCTTATGAAATGATGATCCTGTAGTACACTGTTGCTAGAAATACACTTGGTAGTTTTGGTTGGGTAACTTAAAGTCTTTTTGGAACCTAAATAATTTTTATGGTGTTCTTTGATGCAAATCTGAATCCTAAGACTTACCAGTTAACTTTTGGAACATAATCATTTTGCACAGTAAGTATTGTCTTGAGCAGAGGAATTTATCATTTTTAGAAGATGTGAGACAGAAGTCAATTCCATTTCCCATTTCTAGGGGACTCTGCCACTCGTGTAGTTAGTATGGAAGAATGTTGCAATTCTAAATTTGAAGAAAAAAATTTTTTTCAAACATTTGAATAAATTAGTAAATTATATACTGTTTTTCTTTTGTTTTTTTTTTTTTTTTTTTTTACCGGGGATTGAACTCAGGGGCACTGGACCACTGGGCCACATCCCAAGCCCTTTTTTGTATTTTATTAGAGACAGGGTCTCACTGAGTTGCTAAGTGCCTCGCCATTGCTGAGGCTGGCTTTGAACTCGCGATCCTCCTGCCTCAGCCTCCCAAGTGCTGGGATTACAGGCATGCGCCACCACGCCCGGCTACTGTTTTTCTTGTTGATTTAAAAATAAATTTCTTATTGGAATTAATGTTTTCTTGGAATAATGAGAGATCTTTAAAATTTTCACAATGAATTTATTCCTTTACTCCATATTTGCCAAGTATTGTACCAGGTGCTAAAAATATAATGGTGATCAAATTAGATGTTATTCCTAACCCCTCAAAGTTTACAGTCTGCTAAAGAAAACAAACAGACCCCTTCATGCACACACACACACAACACCCTCATGAACAAATCAAATACAAAATTGGATAGGTAATACCCCATTGTGCTAAAATAGAGAGTAAAGGGGGGATATAGGACATTGGAGGGCTCTTCTTATGTAGGTTTTATGATTTGGATAAGTATCCCCCAAAGACCCAAGTGTTTGTTGAAATTGTGTCCCCGCCTATGGTACTATTTGGAGGTGGTGAAACTTTTAGGAGTTGGGGCCTCGGATAGGAAGTTAGATCACTGGGGATATGCCCTAAAAAGAGATATTGAGACCTGGGCTGTTTTTTCTCTCTCTTTGCTTTGTGGCTACTGTGCTTACCAGAGGCAAGCTGCTCCTTCTGCATTACACTCCCTCCATGATGTACTGCCTTGCCACAGATCCAAAGGCAACAGGGCCAACCAGCCATGGACTGAAACCTCTAAAACCATGAGCCAAAATAAAGCTTTCCTCCTTAAAAGTTGATTATCTCAGGTATTTTGCCATAGTAATGGGAAACTAACACAGTAGGGTAGTTTAAAAGGGCTTGTTTTCTAAAGCCTTCTGAAGGCTTCTCTGGAATTTAAAGTAAAATCTGAAAGATGAGAGGGAATTCAACATTCTAAGACTGGAATAGTTAAAAGCAAAGGCAATAAGGCAGAAAAGAGCTTACTTTTTAGAGGATTCTTCCTTGGAACTAAAATCCAGTGTGGCTGAAGCAGAAGAAGAAGAAGAGTAGCACAGGATAAATTTGGAGGAGTACACAGGCCATATTATTTGGAGGCTTATAGACCATAATAAGGCATTTGGATTTTATTTAAATGCAGTTGGAAGCTGCTGAAAAGGATTTTCAGCAGGAGAATGACTTGAAAGTGCTGAATAGATCATTCTGGCTGTTGTGTGGAAAGTGCTGAATGGAATCAAGGCAACCATTCAGGAAGCTGTTGACAGTTAAGAGATGCTAGTGGTCTGAGATAGGGTAGTAGTGCCAGTGGAGGGTAAAGTGGAAGTGGAATTGACAGGGCTTGTTGATAAATATGGGAAATGAGGGTCAGAGAAATATCTGTGACTTTAGATTCATTGCTTGAAGAACCGGGTTGATGGTTTGTGCTATTTACTAGCAATAGGGATGGGGAAAATTGAGTTTAAGTTATAGACATATTAAGTTTGAGATTTCTTGCTGGGGATGTAGCTCAACACCAAAAAAAAAAAAAAAAAAAAAAAAAAAAATGCAATGTCTGTGAGACATCCAGGTGCGGATGTGAAATGCTCAGTAGATGTTACTAGCTGGCACTCTAAGCAGAAGGCTGGGCTGGAAATATAATTAGGAAAGTAAGTTTGTCCAGGTTTTTAAAACTGGGGGGAGTAGATGAAAAACCTAGAGAGTTACTGTAAGGGGAGAAGCACGTGGTTCATAGAAGATGGTAAGGGCAGCCGACCACAGATAGTAAGATTGATTTTTATATAGAGATAGGAGAGGAGACCCTTTTTTCATCCTGACACAAAAAACAGGAGGTCCATCCAGGTACAGATTCAAGAAGGTTTGTAGACTTAGTTAACATGAAGCTGAAATAATTACAATCTGATGGCTCCTGTATTTATTTCTGCAGTAGAATCCATGGTTGTCTACTGAGAAGTTTGAGGATGCTCAGAAGTTTGAGGATGTTGATAAGTGTGTCGTAGTGTTGGACAGAAGAAACACAGTAGTTGGCCTGTGATGTCTTGAACCCTGTTGACTATAAACTTTTAGTAATTGCTTTAATGTACCTTGTGAAATAAAAGAAGGATGGTCTTCTTAAGTTTGGTAGATGAATGGCCAGGGTAGTATAGGTAAATGATGTGAGGAAATGGTCTGAAAATCTTTTTTTTTTTTTTTTTTTTTTTTTTTTTTTGGTACTCGGGATTGAACTCAGGGGCACTCGATCTCTGGGCCACATCCCCAGCCCCTTTTTGTATTTTATTTAGAGACAGGGTCTCACTGAGTTGCTAAATGCCTTGCCATTGCTGAGGCTGGCTTTGAACTCGTGATCCTCCTGCCTCAGCCTCCCAAGTGCTGGGATTACAGGCGTGTGCCACCATACCTGGCTTGAAAATCTTATTTTGGAAGGCGGGATTGGCCTGTGATGTTATCTGGTCCGATCAGTCTGCATAACTTGCTTGCATGAGTGTTGGGACTATTGCTTAGTAGCTTTGTTGCTTGTACAGTAGGATTGTACACAATGTTTTCTCACTATTGGTAAAGACAGGGTAAACTATTTATATTATCTTATTGAGGTTCAAGAGGATTCTGAAAAGGAAACAGGAAGAAGTGTGACAGTATTAGCAGGATACTAAAATACATATTAATAAAAAATGAGGGGTGTGTTCAGAAAGTTTCTCTGAATTTAGAAAAATGAAATGTTGCCTTAATTAAAGATGATCGATGCAACTCAGTGGTATAGTGCTTGCCCCTCATGCACAAATTCCTGGATTCAATCTTCAGTATTGAAAAGGAACGACAAAAAGACAAAAAAGGAAAAAAGATTATCTGATGTAATAAAAATTTTGCATCTAGTTTATGGAAGTGTGTGGATGCCAAACAAATTTTTACATTTCTGAAGGAATACTCTTTTTTTTTCTTTTTGTGGTACCGGAGATTGAACTCAGGGGCACTCGACCACTGGGCCACATCCCCAGCCCTTTTTTGTATTTTATTTAGAGACAGGGTCTCACTGAGTTGCTAAGTGCCTCGTCATTGCTGAGGCTGGCTTTGAACTCGCGATTCTCCTGTCTCAGCCTCCCAAAGTGCTGGGATTACAGGCGTGTGCCACCGCGCCCAGCTGAAGGAATACTCTTAAAGCAACTAGAAGGTTATGCCACCTGAAAGTTATGTCTTATCTCCCTTCATTCCAAGCTCTTGCTAATTAAGAATTACTAATTTTTAAAATGTGGTTACTTAACATGAAAAAATAATTGATTTTATCAACTTTCTATTTAAGTGTGTTTTGTTGATGTTATTGTTTGTTTATTTTAAGAGATGAAGTCTCTCCACATTGCCCAGGCTGCCAGAACTCCTGTAGGCATGTGTTGCTGTGCCCAGCTTTTGTTGACATTTTAAACAAGCAAAAAAGTTTTAACAATAAAAGACAATAATTGCATTTTAGAAGCCCACATCAAAATAGTCAAGTAGGAATTGTCATTCTAGTAGGAAAAGATTAATTAGGATGTTTTCAATAGCATATCCCTTTCTCTGTGCTTGTATTTTATAGAGTGTAATGTAATTGTTATTGCACAAAAAAATGTATAATATTTTTTCTGTAGCAAAAAACTTTGAAATGTTTTATTTCTTTGCTTTTCTTTCTTTCTTTTTTTTAAACCAGTTTTTAAAATAGTTTTTATTTTTTAAAAGTTAATTGTGCATTACAGGAAAAATAAAAACACAAGCAAAGAACAAAGTCATCCAGTCACAAGCAGCTTAGTTGGACGTGTCCCTCTAGGTTGTGTGCTTATATATGCAATATCCCATTTTGTGTGATTGAGATCATAGTGTGTATCATGCTTTTGTACACATCATGAATATTCACCAATTCAGAATCTCAAAGCCACATGAGTATTTTTTGATAACCAAGAATACGCTACACCAACTCAATCTGTTATCCTTTCTTGGGGAAAAAATTTCACTGAAGACAGAAATGGCAACAGGCCTCTCTAGATACATATATTGGCAGAGTTACAACTAAAATAATACATACCCTTAAAGCTCAATTTAAAATGAGACAGCAACACAATACACCAACCTTGTTTCATTACCAGATTTCTACTACTAAAATATTAGCAAGAATGCATGTTCCCGGTGAATTAAAGTATTCATATAGAACAGCCAGAAGATGCACACACACCAGTGGCTCACATGAAAATGTAAATCGTTGAGCACTTTCTCCCATCTTTCCCTGTGTGTTTCCCTGTGCCTTTCTGCTGCCAGCCTAATGAACAAGTACACAGTGCCCAGAGATAAAGCAATTCCATGTCTAAGATGCATCTTTTCTATCAGTTATAACAAAAAGATATTTACAAATTGATTAATTCACTAGCACTACTTTTTTTTTTTTTTTTTTTTTTTTTTTTTTGTGGTACCGGGGATTGAACTCAGGGGCACTTGACCACTGGGCCACATCCCCAGCCCTTTTTTGTATTTTATTAGAGACAGGGTCTCACTGAGTTGCTAAGTGCCTCGCCATTGCTGAGGCTGGCTTTGAACTCGCGATCCTCCTGCCTCAGCCTCCCAAAGTGCTGGGATTACAGGCGTGCGCCACCGCGCCCGGCTACTAGCACTAGTTTTTATGATTCACTGTCACCTCAGGACATCTAGAAAGCTTAGATGTTGTGAAATGAAGTATCTTTGTTTTTCTTTTATGATTCATGGAGTGGGTAAATGCTGTGATACCAAATGTATTTGATGGAATAAGCAATATTTGTACACTCAGCCTCCAATGATGAAATCCCAAGTGGTTTTCTCTTCCTTGGAATACACAAATGGTGTTTTTGTAAAATAAATATATGGCTACTTCCTGAATTTGAAGAGCATTATGTTGCTGTCAAGGGAGGATATATTTATTGATTCAGTTAATGTTTTAGCAATTTGCAATTTTTTTTTTTCTTTTCTTTTTTTTTGTGGTACTGGGGATTGAACTCAGGGGCACTCGACCACTGGGTCACATCCCCAGACCTTTTTTGTATTTTATTAGAGACAGGGTCTCACTGAGTTGCTAAGTGCCTTGCCATTGCTGATGGCTGGCTTTGAACTCGCGATCCTCCTGCCTCAGCCTCCCAAAGTGCTGGGATTACAGACGTGCGCCACCGCGCCCGGCTAGCAATTTGCAATTTTAATGATTTGAGTTTGAGTGCCTGTCAGATACTGTTAGGTGAAACAGAAATACAGTGTAATTGGATCTGTTAAATAAGAAGGAACACAGGTATAATTCTTTCCAGAACCCTGACAAAAATGTTTTAAAGAACTTTTTTTTTTTTTTAATAAAAGAAGGTCTTCACTACATATATTAAACTATAATTCAAGTATTACTAAAGAGGGCTGAATTTATAAATAAATCATGAAATTCTTTTCTTCCCCCCAAAAGAAAAATAAACAATGACTTCATAATAATATAATTATTTTCTTCTTTGGTATTTCTTTCTGAGAATTCTTGTATTTGGGTTGCTTCTGAAAATCTAAAATTGAAAATTTAAAAACACAGTATAACAAATAAAAAAAAGTTGCTCTATACCTGGAAAATAAGTGAAAATCCAGATGTAGGAAATACTCTCAACAGCATGCTTTTGCATATGGTCTACCCCTTCAATGGCTTTATAATGCTGATGAGTAAATCTACTCTGGTGATGCCCCCTAACTTCTCCATGGCACATGCTAGACTGATTTTGTGTATGTGTGTGTGTGTTTGCATTTAGTCACTGTTACGTTTGAAATACCAAGCTAACCATTCTGAAAAGCAGAAACATTTATTTAGAATATGGTCCAAGGGCTGGGATATAGCTCAGTGGTAGATTGCTTGCCTAATATGTGTGAGGCTCTGAGTTCAATCCCCAATAAAGAAGAAGGGGGGTGGGGAAATACACCACCAGACTAGAACATAGTCCATGGCCAGGATTAGGACACAAAGGGAAGTTTCATGAATGAAAAGTTATCCCAAAGTTTTAAGTTATACAAATAACAGGGAATTTCAATAGCTTTTTTTTCATGAGGTCTAAATTATACACAAGAAAAAACATTATGTTACTGATCCAATGGCTTTTTCTTTTGCTTGACATCATAATCATCATAATGTTTTTATGCTTTTACTCAGTCTTTAGCTAGAGAAATAAATACCTATATGTTGATAAATGAAGTCTTTTTTGTATGTAGTGGGATATACAAGTTATAGGTGCATGATGTGTTATAGTTTAACCTTCCATTATAAAGACAAGCTGTGCTGTAATACACTAGATAATGCAACAATTGAGATGGACTACTTTAAACATGCGGTCCTCCCTCCCCCACACACACACAGTTTGTGTGGTTACATGCTTGCTTAGTTAGGCAATTGCATCTAAATCGATGCACCATTTTTCTCAGGATTTTGATCAGAATATAAAATTGGTTTTTGCTACTAATGAATAGAATAGATATATTGTGATGAACTAAGTAGATCCAGTTATGGGACTTGGTGTGGAGATTACTATTAATGTGTTTCGAACTTTATAGGATCATTCTGTCACCGCTTAAATAATGCAAAAAATAGCTTTTCTTTCTTTCTTTTTTTTTTTTTTTTTTTTTTTTTTTGTACGGGGGATTGAACTCAGGGGCACTTGACCAGTGGGCCACATCCCCAGCCCTTTTTTTGTATTTTATTAGAGACAGGGTATCACTGAGTTGCTAAGTGCCTCACCATTGCTGAGGCTGGCTTTGAACTTGCGATCCTCCTGCCTTAGCCTCCCAAGTGCTGGGATTACAGGCGTGTGCCACCACACCCGGCTAGCTTTTCTTTCTTAAAAACAAAACTAAAAATACTCCTTGGACCTGCCAACCCTTTTCAGTCAGTTTGCTGTCCATTATTCTGCACTCTATTACAGCAGAATATCTGGGAAAAGTTTTCTGTATCTCTCATTTCTACTTCTTCACTACCCTAGCATTCATCACTTCTTTTTTTTTTTTTTTTTTTTTTTTTTTTTTTTTTTTGTGGTACCGGGGATTGAACTCAGGGGCACTCGACCACTGGGTCACATCCCCAGACCTTTTTTGTATTTTGTTTAGAGACAGGGTCTCATTGAGTTGCTAAGTGCCTCCCCATTGCTGAGGCTGGCTTTGAACTCGCGATCCTCCTGCCTCAGCCTCCCAAAGTGCTAGGATTACAGGCGTGCGCCACCGCGCCCGGCGCCGCATTCATCACTTCTAATTCAAGCATTCATCATTTCTCATTTCATGTTAGCTTCCTACACAGTCTCACCGTTTTGCTTTTACATACTCCATTACCGTAGTTATTTAAAATCATCAGTGATTATTTTGAAATCACCCCCACTTAAAACCAGTTTCCAGACTTACAACAAGAGATTCTGACATACTTGGTTTAAGAGGTATTACCAAGGTGGTGGGAAAGGAGATGCCAGCCTTTACCACCCTCCCCTTGCAAAAAATAGCTGTCTACAAACCCAAATATCCCTGGTTTGGGGTGGGTCCAGGCACCCAAGTTTTTTTTTAAAAAAAAAAAAAACTTGCTTAGGTAGTTCTAATGCCCATCAGGCTGATCTAAAGGTTTATCTCATACTCATAATAAATATAAACAACTTACTTCAACCACCAAGTCTCCTGCCTAGCTCTGTGATGCCCTTTCCTGCTTCTGTTCTCCATTCTAGTCATGTTGGCCTTCTTCACAGATGCTGGTGCTTTGTGTTGTCCATCAGTATCTCTAGCACCACAACAGTGCTTTCTTGCACATAGTTCAATAGTTATTAAATTAATGAATATTTTTATAGATCTTGTTTGATATTCTGTAGTAGTGATTACTCTGTAATGCTGACTATGTTGGTAGTGTGTAGAGTCTTCAAGAATGCTACCAAAAGAGTATGCCACAAGCTCCCACAGTCCATCCTGTATCCATTGTCCAATACTATCTTATACTTTACTGTTATACTGTTTGCTTTTCTGTTTATGTTTCTTGGCATTAGCCCTACTGATCCTTCTGATTTTTTTTTTTTTCAGGGTGTCCTATTTCTGCTAATATTTTTTTGTAATTTTTCTTCATTGGATTGTTACTTACGTGTGTGTGTGTGTGTGTGTGTGTGTGTGTGTGTGTGAATTAAAAAACTGGTCTTATTAGTGTTGCCAGTCAGCAAGAGAGCTTCTTTCTTTTGGTAGGTAAATAAACCATTCATAGGGCATCTAGCACGTAATCTTGGCGTCTCATGCCTTTCTTGTTGATAATGATTCTTGGTGAGTGCAAGTAGACTGCTCCTTCAATGACAAGCCAAAGTAGAATTGATGGAGAGTCAGGCTTTAAAGGGAGGAACAAGTGATGCTTTTGTGGTTCCTAAATGTGATGAATAGATAGTTCTAATGCCAATCCGATATGATGATTGGGTTTTTTTTTTTTTTTTTTTTTCCCCCTTTGGTACCTGGGATTGAACTCAGGGGCACTCAACCACTGGGCTAGAGCCACATCCCCAGCCCTATTTTGTATTTTATTCAGATAGGGTCTCACTGAGTTGCTTATTAGCACCTCGCTTTTGCTGAGGCTGGCTTTGAACTCATGATCCTCCTGCCTCAGCCTCCCGAGCTGCTGACAGGCTTACCTCACTGCGCCCAGCCAATGATTGTTTTTCACACCCTTGTGTGAGATGCACCTCCCTCAAACCTTAACTACATGGGCACTTGTGAGGCAGGGCAGTAGGGGTGGTGGTGGGGGTGGTGGAAAAGAAGCATCAGGGAAGATTTATGTTACTGAGGTGGGAGTTTGAAGCCTATTTTGTAGAAAGTTGAAATTTTATTCTATCATTATCTGAGTAACTCCAAGATAGTATTACTTACAGCAGAACATTTTTTAAAAGTTCAAATAGTATATATTTGAGGCTTTGTGAGCCATAAAGTCTCTCTGTCAGGACTGTTGTGATGTAGCACAGGAGCAGTCTTAGCTGATACTTCAACAGATGAATGAGTAACCATGTTCCAAAGTCCATAACTATTTTTATGGACACTTAAATTTGAGTTTTACATATAAGTTATATAAGCTTCTATTCTTTTGATCTCCACACAACCATTTAAAAAATATTAAAACCTTGCTTAGCTTGTGGGCCATGAAAAGACAGAGGACAGGGTTTGGTTATTGAGCCATTCATAATTTGCCAGCCCTCTGTTTACAGTAACATCACCCTTTTACATAGTTTTGACTTGAGAAATCCAGTTCTTGACTAATAATTCTTTTACATTGAACACTGTGACATTTGTAGTTTGTTGTAAATTGACTTTTTATCAAAACCTATTTGTAAATTTTATTTCAAAGAGCTCCTTATCAGATTGGTTCTTCCCTTCCCCCATTTTAACACCTACCACTGGACCACATTGTTTTGAGTCTGTCCTGTATTATGTCCTTACAGCATTGTTTCTGCCCTGCTACTACTATAAAATAGCTTTTTTCTTTTTTAAAAAATAAGCATTTCTCTAAAGTTTGTATGTAAGAAGTGCTATTGAGGCCTCCCCAACACAGTTTCCTTTGCAGCTTGTAGGGGACAGATCCCTAGCTTACTGGTAACTTCTTTTCCTCAAGCACAGGGATTTCTGGCCTCCAGCCTGTGTGTGGTAGCCAGGAAGTACTAGGAATTTCATGGCCCCAAGATGAGCCCTTAACCAAGGAAGTGGAGACATACCTACTCCTTAGTGAGTCCATTCTAAGGCCATTCATATGCTACAGGATTCCTGAGGACTGAACTGCAGTTGTCCACAGCAGTTAATGAATCCTTAATTGTCTTTTCCTCCATTGTCTCACTTTTACTAATCTTTTCAAGTTCAGGTGTGCTTCCTGGGATTCCCCTCCCCCAAATAAGCTACCTCCACCCAACTTCTCATCTCAGAGTTGCCTTTGAAGAACCCAAATGATGTAAGTCAGTGCTTTGGACTCAGGCTGTTATTACTGTTAAAGCTATTTCCTGCCCTTCTTTGCCCACTGGAAGTATATTATGTAGTTTCCTTAGCTGTGACATTGATGGGAGAGTACAACAGAAATGACTAATGCAAGTGTTAGGAAGAAGTTATATCTACCTTCCCATAATCCAGTTCAGCTGAGCCTTGCCCCCTGGATTACCATCATTCTTTGCAAGTAGTCTTTCTGCACTTAGTTCTGTAGTCCTGAAGAAAAAAATAACATGTTATTAGTTACTTAATTAACAATTTATTTTTAGTTTTATTTTTTTGCTTAGAGGTAGGCCAGTTGTGTATTTTTAAGTACCAGATTAATAATACTTTTAAGTGATTTAAAGCTGATAAGCTCTTTTTGGAGGTATCAGAAACCTGCTGGTAGTTTTAATTTTTATTTGCAAGAAAGTTATTCTCCAGTGGCTTTATTCTTCCCTTGGAAGACTTCTTTGATTGTTCTTTTTCTGAAATATCACAACTGCCTTTTTTGGTACTTGATAAGTTTAACATGTAATTGATCAAAAAAAATCTATTTTTACTGCTACTTTAAAAACTACCTGAAGTTAGATTTGATTGCTGCAAGTTTATTCTTACGATCTGCCTGAGTGTAGCCAAACCTTGTGTAAATTACATTCCTTTCATTATTTGGTTGCATTTCATTTAATTGCATAAAACTGTTATATGGTGTTTTCTGTCATACTTGAACCAAATTTTGTTCAGTGACAAAAAGTGGACTGTGTGACTTTGTTATTCTTTTTGAGATGTTTGGGATACAAGGTTGAAATGTAGGTTTTGTAGAGCTTTCTCTTAGTACAGTGCTGCTTATGGGTATTTTCCATACTCCTTCACCTAAAATGGTGGGTTTGTTCACTTTGGTTTCTCATCTTGCTTTTCACCACCTTTATAGTACCTTAATATATTTTGCAGTCTCACAGACTGCAACTTTTTTCACTTATTTTATCATCATGATAAAATTCTTTAAAGAATTTTAAAGCTCAAAACCCACCAACTCAACTTATTTATTAAATATGCTTCCTATTCTAGCTCCCAAGATTCTGTTTGTTCTCTCATAAGAGGGTACTTTCTGTCATCCATGTGTTCTAGTTTGTATTTGATTTAAGCAGTGTTGATTACCTTGTGTATTCTGCCTGAGCTATCTTGTGTATTGGCTTTTACAGGCAGAGAATATTCTTTTTTTTTTTTTTTTTTTAATTTATAGTAGTAGTATGTATTACAATTCATACTGCACATATAGAGCATCTTTTTACACAAAACAGTTTGTATACAAAGTATATTTGTAGCATTCAAGTCTTCAATCATGCATTTAGAATAATGATATTCATTTATTCAACACTTTTTCTCTTTTTTCCCCTCCATCCCCCTTTGCTCCCTCCCTTCCCCTCCCTTCCCTTTGACCATTATAGTGTTCCTCTAATCCTCCTATGTGCCTCGACCCAACAATACTGTGAACCAGCCTTCTTATATCAGTGGAAACATTTGGTATTTAGATTTTTGAGATTGACTGATTTCACTTAGCAGTATATTCTCCAACTTCATCCATTTACCAGCGAATGCCATTATTTTATTCTCTTTTATTGCTGAGTAAAATTCCATTGTGTATAGAGAATATTCTTAACTGTTTGTGTCTTTTGTCCATGTCATATAACAGGCATTTATTATTATCTACTATTTGTATTAAATATCCAATTTTGTTTTAATTTCTCTCCAGGTAATCTTGGTGATTTTTAAGAGTTTTGCTTGTTTGTTGTTTTTTATAGATGTAAAAAAAGATTGGTCTGACCATGCTCTCTGGTGGGAAAAGAAGAGAACTTGGCTGCTTAAGACCCATTGGACCTTGGATAAGTATGGTATTCAGGCAGATGCCAAGCTTCAGTTCACCCCCCAGCACAAACTGCTCCGCCTGCAACTTCCCAACATGAAGTATGTGAAGGTGAAAGTGAATTTCTCTGATAGAGTCTTCAAAGCTGTTTCAGACATCTGTAAGACTTTTAGTAAGTATTAGATGCATTCTTCATTAAAGTATGAGTTTTGTAATGTACATGTCATTGGTGACTAGAATTTAGCTTATCCCAAGGGGAGGGAGTTAACTATGTGTGTGTGTGTGTGTGTGTGTGTGTGTGTGTGTCTGTGTGTGTGTGTGTATGTGTACACATACATAGACACACACACTTTTTATTTCTTTTTTAAATTTTGGTAGTGGGGTTTGAACCCAGGGTACTTTACCACTGAGTACATCTTCAGACCTTTTTTTATTTTCTATTTTGAGACAGGGTTTTACTAAGTTGCCGAGTATAGCCTCAAACTGGCAACCCTCCTACCTCAGCCTCCCCAGTTACTGGATTACAGGCATGTGCCACCACACCCAGCTCTGCTTTATTATTTAAAGGTTTCTTAAAATTGTTGTTTTTTGTGCTTTTGTTTGTTTGCAGTATTGAGGATTGGTCCAGGGCCTCATGCATGCTAGGCAAGCATTCTACCACTGAGATGTATCCCCACCCCTTTATTTTTCACTTTGATGTTCCTGCCTTAGTCTCCAAAGTTGCTGGGTTTACAGGCATATACCACTGTACCTGGCTTGCTTTTTATTTTTTTATTTTTATTTTTATTTTTATTTTTTTGGTACCGGGGATTGAACTCAGGGGCACTTGACCACTGGGTCACATCCCCAGACCTTTTTTGTATTTTTATTAGAGACAGGGTCTCACTGAGTTGCTAAGTGCCTCGCCATTGCTGAGGCTGGCTTTGAACTCGCGATCCTCCTGCCTCAGCCTCCCAAAGTGCTGGGATTGCAGGCATGCGCCACCGCGCCAGGCGCTTTTTATTTTGAGATAGGGTCTCTCCAGGTTTGCCTTAAACTTATGATCCTCCTGCCTCAGCCTTTCAAGTAGCTGGGATTACAGATGTGCTCCAGTGCCCCTTCTTATAAAGTTTTTAATGTTAATGTAAGATAACTAATGGGGTAAGGTAGAACAAGAGAAATCTAGTAGAGATTTTTTTTCCTTACTAGAATTGTATCAGATATTTATTATATAATACTTTTTTTCTGATGACTTATTTTTATGGAGAAGGGAAGGGAACAGGAAGTATTTTCAGAGGGAGATGAATTTTGCAGTTTCTTTCACATAAGTCACTATTTGATTTTACTAATTCAGGCAGATTGTGTCACTTCTTTCATTGAAGGCTGGAAAAGGCTCCTAAGGAAATGACTATGAGTATTATCTTCCTTAACCAATTTCCAATTTGAATGCTTTTATGGTAATTCTATGTATGCTTTCTGAAATAAGACATGAATTACTTTTGGCTGACTCTATTATGTCATATGATAGGAAGTATTTAGACATTAGAGATGATGTGAACTGTTGTCATTACCACTAGTAACCCTCCTGTATTTGTTCCTTTTTAAAAAATGCTTAGGTCAAGATGCATTTAATAACTTTTTATGTTGTAATTCTACACAAATGAACTACGACTTTTTATGCACAGACTGTATTTTTTTAGTTACAATAGTAATTCATGAATATGTTCTGTTGTAAAAGAATCAAGAAATATAGACATTCATTGTAAATTCTCCCTTCCCACAAGTGTCTGTACTTGGGTGATTTTCTGTGTTTTATTTATATTATCAATTTACTCATATATACTGAATTTTTGTCTTTTATATAAGTAGACATTATGTGTTTTGTTTACTCAGCAATGTCTTAGAGATTTTTCAGTGTATTGTATAATATAGACTTGATTTTTTTTTTAACTTTTACAGTAATTCATAGTATAGAGGTACTATAAATTCACACCCAAATTCCTTTATTAATGGATATTTAAGTTGTTTTACTATTAGAGTAAATGGTATAACAAGTATTTTTTTGGTCATATTGTTGAGAACATTTGAAAACTTTTTAGTTGGAATAGCTCTGGGGTATCTATTCTTCCTTGCTGGTTTTAGCACCCACACTTACTTCTAGAGCCTAGAGGTATATGCTGCTCCTATGTTCTGTCTCAGCACCAGCTGAAGGAATGTCATCTGGGATTACTTAACTTAAAATCTAGGGCCTACTTTTTCCTAAATTTGTAGGTTTGGAGCTTGGAGGAATCTGAATTCTCTTCCATTTCTTGTGTATGGTTCTGGCTGTTACTTCCTTTCATCAACCCAGTATACATTGAATTTAAGGTTACTGTGTTTGAGAAGTTTTTTCCTTTGTTTTAATTCTTAATGGCGTTAACTCATGAGTTCATATAAAATTTTAATCAAATGGAGCTCAAGGAATAACTTTCACAGGTCTATCAGAAAGTAACAAGAACTAACCTAAGTGCCTTAACTTGTGAGTTTTTTATACCTTAATATATTATATTCCATGTTCGTGGACCACATGCTGTCATCAGATCTCATAGATTATTTTCCTTATAAAATTTTTTTTTGTCTTGGTCCTTTATTCCACACTCTATTGTATAGGATGAGATTAGATGTTGAGGGGATTTTCAGATTCATTATATTTGTATTACTTACTCCACCTTGTTAAATATACCTATCATGGGTGTTTGCTTTTTATTTTTTACTACCACCACTACTACTACTGTTTCTAGCTGTCTAACATCTGAACTTCTGTTCTATGTTTTTAAAGATTTATTCCTTGTAAGTCCTGGGATGAGACAAAGCCTGTCTCCTTCCTAAGAAAATTAAAAAGTCAGATAATTGTTTCCTGCCCTGCTAACAGCTAGGGTGGGAGCAGTTGGCAAGGCCTAGGTGTCATGCACATCATAAAATTCTGGAAGGATTTTCAGTCGGGAACTAGGGACTCCAGTGAGCCGCAATAGTGAGCAACCCATTTTGGTGGCATAAGTGGATCCATCTTCTCAGCATAGAATAGCCAGTGTTCCAGTGAGAACACTCATTTGTACGTCAGGTATGTAGAGCATATCCTAGGAGAACATTAACTGAGTGAATAAGAGGAAAAAATTGTTAAATAAATCATTGACTAAATAAAGATCAATCTTGTTACTGGAATTGTATGGAAAGTAGTGATTTCTGTTTCGTTGGGTGGTTAAATTAACTCTCAGAAGTTTTATTTTGTTTTTTTAAAATATTTATTTATTTGCTTTAGCTGTACACAATGGGTTTATTTGTACGTGGTACTGAGGATCGAACCTGGGCTGCGCATGTTCCAGTCGAGCACTCTACCACTGAGCCACAACCCCATCCCCCTCTCAGAAGTTTTAATACTTGTTAAGGGTCTGTTATCAGTATTAATGAGTAGAAATGTACATAATAATTTTGATAGGTTATAGGACTGAAAGTCTTGCCTAAAGAAAAGATAGGGTTTTAATGAGTGGTAATTTTATTTGTACATATATTTTTAAAATACTGCAGGAACTAAGGTACTTGATTATGAAATTGTCCAAAACAAAAGGGGTTGGGCTTTATAGACATCCATTTCCACATGTAGTGGGTAACAAGGACACAAGTTTCAGAAATCTAGGTGGTATATAAAATTTAGTTGACCACAGTTTGGTGTGAGTTCAAGTAAGTACTTGACAAGTAGGCGTAGATTTGTTTATATGTTAAGTAGGGATCTGAGAATGTGCTGCAATCTCCTTAGCATCATGGAGAATTTAAGGGTAGAATGGGGATGGATGGATATCACAAAGTAAGAGACCTAAGGGAGGGTCCCCATGTGGAGGAAACTAGGCAGAAATAAGGGCATAAAGATCTAATTAAAAACTATGGACTGGGCACGGTGGTGCACGCCTGTAATCCCAGCACTTTGAGAGGCTGAGGCAGGAGGATCGTGAGTTCAAAGCCAGCCTCAGCAATGGCGAGGCACTTAGCAACTCAGTGAGACCCTGACTCTAATAAAATACAAAAAGGGGCTGGGGATGTGGTCCAGGGGTCGAGTGCCGCTGAGTTCAATCCCCGGTACCCCCCCCAAAAAAAAAAAAACTATGAAGTTGAGATTTGATTATAGAAGCAAATAAGACAGCTAATTGGCCTTAAATAACAATAATTTTACGTTTATAGATAACAATTTAACATTATTCTTTTTGTTATAAAATACTCTTTGGACATACCACAAAAATTTTGTGTGGGTATTAGGAAAGGGGGAGAGGTATTTGAATTGCAAGGTGATTAAATCAGGTTGACAAATACTGCCTACTATTGTATGGTTTATAAGCTAATTATAACTAAGCTTTTTATTTTTTATTTTTTTTAAAATATTTATTTGCTTTAGTTATACACAATGTGTTTATTTTTACGTGGTGCTGAGGATCGAACCTGGGTCGCCCACATGCTAGGCGAGCGTTCTACCGCTGAGCCACAATCCCAGCCCCTTTATTTATTTTTATTTTTTATTTTATTTATTTATTTATATTTTTGGTACCGGGGACTGAACCCAGGGGCACTCGACCACTGGGCCACATCCCCAGCCCTTTTTTGTATTTTATTAGAGACAAGGTCTCACTGAGTTGCTAAGTGCCTCGCCATTGCTGAGGCTGGCTTTGAACTCGTGATTCTCCTGCCTCAGCCTCCCAAGTACTGGGATTACAGGTGTGCGCCACCGCGCCCGGTCCTTTATTTTTTTTAATGGTTGTAAAAGATCAAAGGACTATTTTTAAGACATGAAAATAATAGAAATTCAGATTCCTTTGTCCATAAAGTTGTCTTAGAATATAGCCATTGGTTAAATATTATCTGCGGCGGCTTTGCATTACAACATAGCAGAGTTGAAAAGACCTACAAATACTAAATATCTACTATTCAGTTCTTTATGGAAAATTTGTCAGCCAATTTGGATTACGTTATTGGAAGACAGTACTCTCATGGTTTATTTTCTTTTCATGACTGGAAACAATATGGAAGTGTGTGTGTGTGTGTGTGTGTGTGTGTGTGTGTATACGTATATGTGTAACTATTCCAAGGAATAATTTTTTGTTAGTTTTTTCAGGTTAATTAATGTTTAAACCAAATAACCAAATATTTCCAAAAATAAAAGTGAATTTATTTTGAGTTCTGGTCACCATTAATTCATTAAACTCTTTTTGAGTCCTTGTGGTTTTTGCTTCCTATAAGAGCAGTAGAATTAAAACTAGGAAAAATGACATTTCTATTGTTACCAAAAATATATTGTTACCTAAGATTACCAGGTAAGGTGAAGGCTGTGCCAAATACTGAAAAGGACAGTTGTGCAAAACAAATTTTGCTAATTTTAGTGAGGACTTTTCCAAGTTTTTTATTTGATAGAAAGTCTTTCTTTTGTAATTTAACTCTTAAGAATGTGCTTCTGTCTAATGATTAAATGAAATTTACTTGCATTTTCCTTTTTCTTTTTGAAAGAAACTGTTGGCAAAGAATGCTGAGGTCTTATGTAACATGTATCCAGAAATGCAGATCTTACAAAGAGCCTTATTACAAGGAAACAATTTTTTCTCTCAAAATTTTATCAACTAATATGGAGCTACTATAAAAATAAATATTCTGTCTGGTGTGGTGGGCGCAAGCCTATAATCCCAGCTACTCGGGAGGCTGAGGCAGAAGGCCAGCCTGGGCAACCTAGTGGGACCCTGTCTTAAAAATATTTTTTTTAAAAAAGGTGTAGAGTATAGCTCAATGATAGAGCACCCCTGCATTCATTTCCTAGTACCAAAATAAATATGTATGTAATATATATAAACATGTATATACACATACTTCTGTATTTAGAACTTATTAACATTCATATTAATATGATGTGTGGTTTATTCTTCCTGTTATTAGTAGTAGACATAGTAATTCACATATTTTTCTTTCTGTTCTACCCTTGTCAAAAAGTATCTGTTTGGTAGAGAGAGAATTTGTACAGTGCTAGTGGAATAGAACTCAGATAAACTGAACTCAATTGTGTTAAAACTTTTTTTGTGTGTGTGTGGTACCAGAGATTGAACTCAGTGGCACTCGACCACTGGGCCACATCCCCAGCCCTTTTTTTGTATTTTATTAGAGACAGGGTCTCACTGAGTTGCTAAGTGCCTCACCATTGCTGAAACTGGCTTTGAACTGGCAATCTTCCTGCCTCAGCCTCCCAAGTGCTGGGATTACAGGCGTGTACCACCACGCCCGGCTGTGTTAAAACTTTTTTTTTTTAAGTGTTGAAGTAATCTGATTTCGGTAAGTTAAACTGTATAGAAAGGACACTTGTACATAGTTTGTTTTAGTGGCAACAATAAAGATCAACTTTTCTGTGAAGATACAGATTAAAAGGGAATGAAGACTCACCAATCTCCTGTTTTATAACTTCTATTTATTTCTGTTTTTATCCTCAAAAAGAAAAGATTATGCTTTCTCCTAATTCTAAAAATTGGTGCCTCTTAATAATTCACTCTCAAACTGTTTTTCTCCATATATTTTGCTTTTTATAATGTGTGTTTTGGCTACATGTAACAGAAACCCAAACTTAAACAGACCTACTTTTTCATATAAAAATAAGTTATATGAGAAAGTGGAAGTAGTTGCTGGAACTGGATTAGTTATTCAGTTGTCTAGGGACAGCTCTTTCCATCCTTCAGCATGTTGGGTTGGTCTCATGTTAGTAAGACACCTCATAGGCTCCAGGTGTGTATAGCTCCATTTAAGAGCAGAGGATCTACTGAAATCTCCTCTCAAAACTGTCTCATCAATAGTACAGGTCTGCTGCCTTTTGTTTGTAAGACTTTATTTTGTCTTTGTTTTTAAAAAAGACATTGTGACTCAGAGAAGAATTCTAGATTTCTCCCCTCTCCAATAATCAATGTCTTTCAATTGCCTTCTGGTTTGCATAATTTCAGCAAAATCTGTTACTATACTTTTATTTCTTCCTCTGTATGTTTTCTATTTGTCTTTTTTTAAGAATTTACTGTTACCTCTGGTTTTCAACAATTTAATTATAGTGTGTCCTGGAACAGTTTTTGTTAGGTGTGTTCTGTTCTAGGTGCATTGAGTTTCTTAGATCTGTGGACCTGTGAATTTAGAGAATTTTCAACCATCAGTTCAAGAAATTAGGGACATCTCCCACCCCACCCCACCAACTCCTACTCTCAACCTCCAGTTTCATTTGTGTGACATTGTTATTGTTTCACAGTCACTTGCTGATGCTCTAGATTTTTTTTTTTTTTTTTTTTTTTTTGGTACCAGGGATTGAACTCAGGGGCACTCGACCACTGGGCCATATCCCCAGCCCTTTTTTGTATTTTATTTAGAGACAGGGTCTCACAGAGTTGCTAAGTGCCTCGCCATTGCTGAGGCTGGCTTTGAACTCGCGATCCTCCTGCCTCAGCCTCCCAAAGTGCTAGGATTACAGGCGTGCGCCATCGCGCCCGGCTTCTAGATTTTTTTTTTTAAACTGTCTTTTCAAAAAAATTTTTTAGTTGTAGATGGACACAATACCTGTATTTATTTATCTTTATGTGGTGCTGAGGATCAAAACCTCACACATGCTAGGCAAGGGCTCTACCACTGAGCCACAATCCTAACCCTTTAACTGTCCATTCTTTATGCCTTGTTTTAAAGTGTTCATCATTATTTCTTCGAGTTCAGTGATCTTTCTTCTGCTTATCTGCTGTTAACCCATCCAGCTTATTTTTCATTTCAGATACTTTTTTTTTGTACCAGGGATTGAACTCAGGGGCACTGGACCACTGGGCTGATACATTTTTCATTACTAAAAATTTGGGTTTTTTTTTTTTTTAATATATATCTTTCATTTTTCTCTTCATTGTTATTTTTTTCCTCTGCTCTCTGGAATATATTTGTAATAGCTATTTTAGTATCTTTGATTACTGATTTTTCATCTGAGTAATTTCTGCTTCCCTTTCTCCCTCTTTCCCTTCCTTTTCCTTTATTATTGTTGGTTGTTGAGTTGTGTTTTCTCACCTCATTTTATGCCTGGTAATAGTTGATTGAATGCAAGACTTTAATTTTACATGCTTGGTGACTGGATTTTTTTTTTTTTTTTTTTTTTTTTTTTTTTTTTGTGGTACCGGGGATTGAACTCAGGGGCACTTGACCACTGGGTCACATCCCCAGCCCTTTTTTGTATTTTATTTAGAGACAGGGTCTCACTGAGTTGCTAAGTGCCTCGCCATTGCTGAGGCTGGCTTTGAACTCGCGATCCTCCTGCCTCAGCCTCCCAAAGTGCTGGGATTACAGGCGTGTGCCACCGCGCCCGGCTGGATTTTTTTTTAAATGTGTTTTTAAATAGTGTTGGCTGTTTTTCTGGCCACTAGACAAATTACATGGAATCAGTTGGATCCTTTCTGTTCTTGTTTTTAAGCTTTACTGGCATACATCCAGACTTGCCGTTAACCTTAGGGCTAATACAGCCTTGCTGCTAAGATGGTAGTCTTCTAGGATTCTTTTTTTTGTTTGTTTGTTTGCTTTTTGGACGGTAACTACTAAGGTGTATGCCACAAAAAGCGGAGAGATAGTGACAGGAAAAATATTATCACTCATTTATATAAAAGTATTTTAATTCTTGTCCTTAGAAACTATATGTAGTTCAGAAATGGGACCATACCAAACAAGGGCCAAAGAAGAACCATCTATTCTTCTTTCCTTTTGTCTAGTCAGTCAGAAATACAATGTCATCAGCTATGATTATTGCTTGTTACCTCACATTATTTTTTTATTCATGTATTCACCATATTCTACTTTCCCTTCCACATAAATTTGATACCCCTTTTTCACATACTGATATGTCACCTCTTGAAGTCCTGCCGGGAACACTGATGCTCTAGGCCATGTTGTCTTTTGACTGACATCACCCATTTGGTAGACTTTACTGTCCCCTGATTGCCACGTCTTGTTTGTTGCCAGAGAAAATATCCTGACTGTATTTTTCCCTTCTGCCTATCTCACGACAGGGTCCTGACTCACTCGCTCGAGTAACTGCACATGATGCAGATATTTCAAAAACCAAACTGCTGGCTGTTTAAGACTTACAAACTAATGTCTTACAAACTAATGAAGTACCTGTAATACAAATCTTCAAAACATGACTTCTGTTTTCTTACAATCTAAACATATCTTTTCGCAGCATAAACCTCTTACTTGCAGGTCTTCAAGAACATCTAACACCTGACTTGTCCCCTTCCTCCCTCACCTTACATGAGGGATTCTTAATACCCTGAGCAGAGGCAATGGAACATTAACTATTTCAGTTGTTGGTCCTTCCCAGTCTTATGTGATTCCCTCTCACAAACTCACAGATAGTTCTGCAGACCTCTGTAGAGCTCTCGTGGAGCTCCCTTCTCTACATATATTCTTGCCCCCTTGGTATCCCTAATGCCATCTGTGATAGCTGAGCTGAATAGAAGTAAGCTAGTGTACTCAAAAACAGCCAGGTTCGTCCTCTTGGTTTCTCTTCTCTTTTGTGCTCCTTCCTGATGCCTTATGTCTGAAAATCTTCTTTTATTGTTTATAGTTTAAACAAAGCAGGAAGGTAAATCCAAGTCCCTGTTATTCCTTCTTAGTTGAGACCCTCCATTCTTAATTTAGTATAGACTTTCTTCTGGCTTTGTGTATTTTTCAGAAAGCCATCATTTGCTCATTGAAACATTATTCATAATAACAAAAGCATTACTTTCACTGAAATTCCAGTTTAACATGTCCAAAGCTATGCTCATGGTATTCCTTTCCAAATTTCTATGGTTTCTCCCTACTAGTCTTCATAACAGTAAAAGGCTCCACTCTCCAGGTACACATGCTGGAAAGATCCTTAGCACAATAGTCATCCTTATGACCACTCTCTTCCTTACTTTACCATCCAGAATGTTCTTTTTGCCTTCAAGATACATCTGGAATCCTTTCATATGTCTTTATTTTCATAACCTCCACTGCACTGGTAGCTCACACTATCACCATTTCTCCCCCATACTATTCCAGTGGCCTTGTAAATGGTCTCCTTTATCCCTTGTTCCTTCTAGTTCATTCTTTGTGCAGTAAGCAGGAAGATTTTTTAAATTATTTTCTTAATCAAGGCAACATATGCTGAACTAAAGTAAAAAGACATAAATACAGAACCACTTGGGCTGGGGTCGGGGCTCAGCAGTAAAGTGCTTACCTAGCACGTTTGATCCTCAGCACCACGTAAAAATAAGTAAATAAAATAAAGCTGGGGCTGTAACTCAGTGGTAGAGCGCTTGCCTCACACGTGTGAGGCACTGGGTTCGATCCTCAGCACCATATTAAAAAAATTAATAAACAAAGATATGTGTCCATCTACAACTAAAAAAATATTTTTAAAAGGGTATTGTGTCCAACTACAACTAAAAAAATAAATAAACACAGAACCACTATTCTGTCCTTTTTCTTGCCAACCTCTGATCATATTCTCTACCATTTTCATACTCCTTTAGTGTTTCTTTTATTTTTATAATTCTAAATATAGTTGTCCCATGGTGTCTGTCAGAGATTGGTTCCAGGACCCCTTGCAGATATCAAATTCTGCAAACACTCAAGTCTCTTATGTAAAATGGTGTACTATTTGCATATAATTTGTACAGTTATATGTAATACACTGTAAATACTATGCAAGTAGTCATTATGTTGTTTAGTTAATAATGACAAGAGAGTCTGTATGTGTTCAGTATAGATACATTTTTTTCCTTGAATATTTTCTGTTCATGCAGGTGGACTCTCAGAAGGCTGACTGTATATTCTTACAGTATTTTTGATTTAACAACTTTAGATATCTGACTTTTTAGATATCTGTTGACTTTTCCTCTATTATAAATGTTATGATTTTTTGCTAAAACCGTGTCATTGTTTATATTATTTTAACAAGGTCAGTGTTTTTTCTTGCTGAGCTTTAAGTATGTTTTTTACTTTTTCTATTTCATATGCCTTATTATCATTTGGGGTTTTTAAAAATTTCTTTTAACAATACCTTTATTTTATTTTTATATTTATTTTTATGTGATGCTGAAGATCAAACCCAGTGCATCATATGGTTAGGCAAGCGCTCTACCACTGAGCCATAACCCCAGCCCTCATTTTGTTTGATTCCAATACATATGTTGCTGATTTTTCTACTTTCTATTATTATTTTCTGTATTTTTCAACATAATAAAATACATTATCAGCTAATAATCAGTCTTTTCTCTGACCACTTTTTTTTATCCCAAGATACTTCAAGGATCCACCATTCTGTTCCAGTCCAGAGTGGGTATTTTCCAAGCAAGGGTATATGTATAGTCATAGCCCCAGTACTTACTTTAAGTATTACTATTGTCCAAGGAAAATGTCTCTGTTCTCTCTCATTTGATCTTTTTTTTTTTTTTTTTTTTTTTTTTTTTTGGTACAGGGGATTGAACTCAGGGGCACTCGACCACTGGGCCACATCCCCAGCCCTTTTTTGTATTTTTTTATTTAGAGACAGGGTCTCACTGAGTTGCTAAGTGCCTCGCCATTGCTGAGGCTGGCTTTGAACTCGTGATCCTCCTGTCTCAGCCTCCCAAAGTGCTGGGATTACAGGCCTGCACCACCGCGCCCGGCTAATGATCTTCATATTTTTACTCTGTGTTTATTTGCTCCCAGAGTTTGGAAGGATACATCCTTCATCAGTATAAGAAAAGGTGAATGGGGTGTCAATTTTTAAGATGTTATGTTAAAACTGTCTTTATTCTGCCCTCTGATAGAATTGTTGAAGCAGAAATTATTTTCCCCTCAGGATTTGGAAGTCATGTTCAATTGTCTTTTAGCTTTCCACTATGCTATTAATAGTCCTAATGATTCTTGATTTTTATTTTCATCTTTTCCTATGGACTGCTTTTTCTCTCTGCCAAATTTTAGGCTCTTTTCTTTTCCCTTCCATTTTGAAATTTCGTGCTCTGGGTTTTGTTTTCATTCTTTTTTTTTTTTTTTTTTGGGAGACTCCTGACTAGGGGATATTTCTTGTTTTTGTGAAATTTTCTTGTATTGTTTCCTTGATGATTTCCTCCCTTTTGTTTTTTATTTTTTCTTTGCCTGTTAGTCAAACATTGTTCTTGTGTTGAGTCTCCTAACTTTATGTCTCTTGTATTAAATCTTTCAATTGTGCCTATCAGATTTTATTTTTTACTGTTTTATTTTTATCCAGATTGGTAAACAAGAATTTGTGAATATATTTAAGATTTGTGGAGTTAATATAAATTATATCTTAACAGTATAGTGAAAAGAAATAGAAAGGACTCCCCCGCCCTGCTGTTAATTTCCAAGCTTACTTTCTTTTTATCCAAGATTGATATAGTATCTATCACCCCCCCCCCCCCCAATAGGATTGTAGAACTGGGAATTGAATTCAGGGGCATTCTGCCAATGAGCTACATCCCTAATCTTTTTATTTTTTATTTTGAGGAAAGGTCTTGCTTGAGTCACCCAGGTTAGCCTCAAACTTTAGATCCTCCTGCCTCAGCCTCCCGAGTCTCTGAGATTACAGGTGTGCACTGCCATGCCCTATCAAATTCTCTTTTTAAATCTCTGTTCTTTGTAATATCCTGCTCATCTCTCTTAAATGTCATTGTCTTATTGTTCTTGCTTTTTTTTTGGGGGGGGGGGCTGTACTAGAGATTGAACTCAGGGTCACTCAACCATGGAGCCACCTCCTCAGCCCTATTTTGTATTTTATTTAGAGGCAGGGTCTCACTTAGTTGCTTATTGCCTCGCTGTTACTGAGGCTGGCTTTGAACCTGCAATCCTCCTGTCTCAGCCTCCCAAGCTGCTGGGATTACAGGCATGCACCACCATGCCTGGCTAATTTTTTGCATTTTAATTAAGGATGTTTTGTCTTGTCCTCTGCATCATATCTGTTTATCCTAAATTGTGTGTGTGTCATATTTCTGTTTTTGTATGTGTGTTGTTTGTTGGTGTATGCTAAGCATAAGCTCTACCACTGAGGTACACTTGCAGGGTTTTTGGCTTGGTCTCTTTCTTTCATGTCAGAAGCTCTGTTAGCATTCCATTGCTGCCATAGCAAATTACTCTAAATATAGCAACCCAACACAACACAAATTTAGTAACTCACAGTCTTTAGGTTAAAAGACTGTGCACAGCAGTATGAGGCACCTGTGTTCTTTGCTTAGAATCTTATAAGGCTGGAGTATAGGTGTCAGTAGGACTGTGTTCCCTCCTTGAGGTTCTGAGGATGAATTCTATGTGGTAGAGTTCGCCATGTGATTGTATTAGTAAGATTTCTTTCAGGTTATATGCCAGGGGACTTTTTCAGCTTCTAAAGGCCTCCTGAATTCCTTGCAGAATTCTCCCTTCATCTTCACAGCGAGGAACGGCAAAGTTCTCACTCTTTATCAGACCTCTCGTAATCTTTCATCTCTCCTCTGCCTCACTCTTTTGCCTCCCTCTCCTTCATATGTACTGATGTGATTATACTAAGCCCACCCAAATAATCAGATTATCTCCCTAAAATGAGTTGATTAGTAACCTTAATTCCATTTGCAAAGTCTAGGAGTAGGAATCTTAAGAGGATATCTCAGAATTTTTCCTACCATGAAGGCCTTTCTCAAATGACTGGTAATCATTGGCTGGATCTACACTTAGGGATGGGGGCATTTTAAATACCTGATAGGAAGCTCTATGTTGAATGGAATTTAGTTCATCACTCCCTTTGCAAGGTATGTAGACACTGAGTGAGCTTTTGCAGATGTCAGTATCTAAAGCACCTTGTCCCTTGGGGCTATTCGAATTCTAAAGGAGTCCAAAGGTAGGTTAAGTAATACTGGGGCAAACTACATTTTTTCGTCTATTGTGGTTTGTTTTCAGTGCCTCATCGTGCTTGATGTTTGGCATAGTGAATCAGAACGTTTCACATTAATATCTCCTACTTTCATTTCTTCACATTACTAAATCATTTATTTTTTTAAAAATCTGGCTTCTGTCTCCCAGAATCTTTCAGACATTTCTCACCTGATGATTTCCCCCTCCTTTTTCTTTTCTTTCTTTCTTTTTTTTTTTTTTTTTTTTTTTTGTGTGTGTGTGTGTGTGTGTGTGTGTGTGTGTGGTACCGGGGATTGAACTCAGGGGCACTGGACCACTGGGTCACATCCCCAGCCCTTTTTTGTATTTTATTAGAGACAGGGTCTCACTGAGTTGCTAAGTGCCTCGACATTGCTGAGGCTGGCTTTGAACTCGCGATCCTCCTGCCTCAGCCTCCCAAAGTGCTGGGATTCAGGCGTGCGCCACCGCGCCTGGCTTTTTTTTTTTTTTTTTTTTAAATCCTCTTAGGTTTATGTTGTATTTGTGTGTGTGCATATGATATATATATATATTATATAGATATAGATATTTGGGAAAGAAATGAAAGTAAATGATGCATAGGTTCAATATACTTTTTTTTTTTTTTTTTTTGTGGTACCAGGGATTGAACTCAGGGCCACTCACCCACTGGGCCATATCCCCAGCCCTTTTTTTTGTATTTTATTTGGAGACAGGGTCTCACTGAGTTGCAAAGTGCCTCACCATTGCTGAGGCTGGCTTTGAACTCGCGATCCTCCTGCCTCAGCCTCCCAAAGTGCTGGGATTACAGGCGTGTGCCACTGCACCCGGCCATATACTTTTTTAAACAGAAACTCAAGAAAGATTTTTTAAACTAAATGATTATTTTCCCTAA
This sequence comes from Tamias sibiricus, assembly GCA_025594165.1. Lineage (NCBI taxonomy): Eukaryota > Metazoa > Chordata > Mammalia > Rodentia > Sciuridae > Tamias > Tamias sibiricus. Next base: position 55,701,881 of record CM046659.1, read on the forward strand.
GAACTCTTTGTACCAGTGTCTCAGTTCTTCACCCTCATTGTTTTTGATACATATGATACTTCTGTAGTTGATCTAGACTAGATTTGTCATTTTGATAATATTACATTGTTTACAAAATAAACCTTAAATGTCATTTTTCTATAGTGTATCTGTTATAAAGAGGTTCTAGAACATTACTTTGTATGGTCCTTATAAATGCTAGTTTATCTTTATTAGTGAATTTCAAAACTTAGCATAAATAAGATAGTCTTATATATTGGTGTCCATTTAAAGTTTTCATGCCTCATAGTCCTTTAGGTATGTTTATTTTAGAATTATGTTATTCTCCAGTCCCATTCGTGTACGTGTGATTTGGATTCCCAAATTTACTAGTTTAATTCCTTCTTAATACAAGGCATAGAGTAAATAAGTTCTAAATTCCCTGTATCAATGAAATAATTAGGATCTTATGTGGATAGTTAGGTTTACTCTTTTTTGTTGTTGTTGTTATTATTATAATGAAATTGCAAACTACTTATTCACACTTAATGTACACACAGTGTTATCCAGTTCCAATTGGGGATTACCTACCATTAGAAAATAAGATGTCATGCCAGCATTTTGGTATGCACCTGTAATCCTAGCAGTATGGGGCACTGAGATGAGAACATTGCAAGTTGGAAGCTAGTCTCAGCAGTTTAGCAAGACCCTGTCTCAAAATGAAAAATAAAAATGGCTGGGGATGTAGTTCCGTGGTGGAGCACCTGTGGGTTCAATCCACAGTACCAGCAAGGAGAGGGGCAGGTGGGAAGAAGAATTCTCTAAATTAGTAGTTATCCCTTAAGGAGAAGTTGGAATTAGAATTACCTACAGAACTTTTATAAAATAAATTGCTGGCAGCCCCTGAGCCACTGAGACTGTTTGCTCTTCTTATGAATACTGAATCATGTATTTGGTATTTTAAATATTATTGTTTTTAATATTATTGAATGTATTCAATATTATTTTAACATTGAATGTATTTTTAATATTATTTTATTTTTCGTATTATTTAAGTAGAATATCTTTTGAAGATGTGTTTTTAACATTATTGACTACACATCCTATCCTCATGGGTCCAACTAGTTAACTGCTTCATCTACTTATGACTAACCAAAAACATAGTTAACAATATTTATTTTTATACTTACATTAATAGCTGGTTTGTGAGCTGGACAGGAAATATCTCAATTACGAATGACACAGTACAATGATGCTCAAGCCCCAGGGAACATGCCAGCAACATTTGGGAAGACTTTTCAAATAACACGTGCTTTCTTTCCCCTCTCCCACTGTACAGTGACCAAGTGGAAGATTGTCATGTCTCAGGCATGATTCATTTAATATCCTTCAGTACTTTTTAGATTTTCCACCATGTACTAGTACATGATTTACTTAGAGGGATTGAATTGCCACCACCACTTTGTCCTCACTTAATACTGTATCATAGATGACTGATTGCCAGAAACTTGGGAGTTTTCTAATGCCTTCTTCCTTCCCAACATGGCAGGACTGGCATTTAAAGGTGAGGGAACACTAAGAATTGAAAGTGCAATTCATAAATCATTAAGTCTCTGATCATGTTAAATCTCATTCCTTTAAAAAGTAGTCTAGCTTACTAGAGAAAATGAAAGGTATAAGGGAGAGAAGGAAGGAAAGGAAAGGGAGGGAGGGTAACGTGGGGGTAAATATGATTGAAGTATATTATTTGCATGTATGAATATGCACAATGAAACCCATCATTCTGTATAATTAAAATGTACTAATAAAAGTAGTCTAGAAGATAATGACTCTGTTGTAGGCTTAAAAGATATACTTGAAATATTTTCTGAATTCTGAATGTACCCAGTCATAGCAATTACTGTTAATACATCAAACCACAAAAATTATTTTTGGGGATAAGTGGGTTAACTTTATTTCTTGAATACACAAAAATGGAGAAAATCTTTGATTTTTTTTAATTGCATAACTATAGCTGAAAACTATGCAGTACTATTTTTAAAAAGAAATCACTTATACCCAGAAGCTTTCTAAAAAGTGACAATTAAAGGAGCAAGCGTTTATTTTTGACATGATTTCTGCTGTTTGGTACTTAAGATATATACTCATCCCAAATTATTATTAATTAAAGAGTAGATATATTCACCTACCCTCTGCTCATATATTTGTTCCAGATAGTTTTTCTTAATTACATTCCCAAGTTTTAGAAAAATATCCCCTCAGAAAATAGCCTGTAATATATACAACATAAGAAAAACTTAAATGTGTTCCAGAGTATTCCTAATAATGACATAACAAATACCAGTGGAAGAACAAAAATCTCACATAGTTACTAAAATTATTTATTTTGGCTTCTTATTTAAGCATGGGGTATTGTGTGTATAAAAATAAAAATTTTAAAGGAAAAAAAGTCCAGTATGCTTTTGCAGTAATTACTACCTGATTAATTTTATATGCAAATTAACTTTGATTTGAAGAATTCTGATAGAGCAAAGGAAGGAAATGTTTGTAAATGACCAAAACACATGAGAAAATGTACATCTCTGTTGGCCAAGAAAAATGTAAATTAAACAAGATAACGTAGCTTTTCACATAAGCAAAGTTTTTAAAAGAACACACATGTCAACCTTGCTCACTTTTGCCTTATTATAAATCTCTGATCCAGTAATTCCACCCTAGTGAATTCCAAAAGAAAGAACAGTGTAAAAAAGATGTACATAGATGTTTGTAGAAACATAATTTACAATGGGCTTAGTATCAGAAGAATGGTTAAATTATGTGATATATTTACACTGTAGAATATTATACAGCTATTAAATGATTGCTTATTCCATTTCTGAAAAATATTTTATAACGACTTACACGTGTGTATTATTTCTAAGTTTCTACCAATTGTATATTTCTTATATTAGAGAAAACCATTACAATAGACTCCCTTTATTCATAGTTTTCATTTTCCAAGGTTTTGCTTTTGCTTTCCAAAGTCAACCATAGACTGAAATTATTTAATGGAAAATTTCAGAAATAATTCATAAGTTTAAAATTGTGCCCCATTCTGAGTAGTTCTGAGCAGCAAGGTGAAGTTTGCCCTGTCCAACTGAGAATCATCCCTTTGTCCAGCATATCCAGGCTGTATTAATAATTAAGACTGTGTGACCCTTAGTCACTCAGGAGCTGTCTTGGTCATCAAATAACTGATACAAGTTTACAAGTTTTGTGTTCAAGTAACCCTTATTCTACTTAATAATGGCCCCACAGGGCAAGAGAAGTGATGCTACCAATACACATATGCCAAAGAGAAGCCTGGAAGTGCTTCCTAAATATCATGTCAAATCATTACAAGAAGGGCAAATGTAGTACAGTGAGATACAGACCATGCCCATATAATTTTTATTAGAGTATATTAGAATAATTGTTCTATTTTATTGTTGGTGTTCACCTATTACTGTGCCTCATTTATAAATTAAACTTTACCATAGGTAGGTATAGCCAAGAAAAACAGAGTGCATTTATGTTTATATGTGTGTGTATACATAAATACATATTTACACACACATACATATAGGGTTAAGTACTATCTAAAATTTCAAGCATCCCATTGGGGTTCTTGGAATGTATCCTGCATGGATAAAAGGAGACTCTTTTAATACCTAATGCTTACAAAAGCAATTGTTATGTATCATTTAATTTTTTTAATATTTATTTATTTGCTTTTAGTTGTACACAATGCGTTTTTACGTGGTGCTAAGGATCGAACCCGGGCCGCGCACATGGTAGGCGACCGCTGAGCCACAACCCCAGCCCTCATTTAATTTTTATAGCAACCTCTGAGTTACTATTGTTTTCATCTCACCAATGAGGAAACCCAGACAGACAAGGACAGATTGAGTTTCTTGCCTGAGGTCACACAGCTAATAGTGGAGGTAGGATTTGAATCCAGGTGGTTTGGCTATGCATTTCTTAGCTTAAATTGTGCCAGTATGACAGATCCTAGTCTCAGTTTTTCTACAAAGTTTTCTGAATTTTATAATACTGGGTTGGATCTAGGGCTCCTGTAGCTATAAACTGCCACATGTAAAACTATGATTCAGTAATTTAGCAACCTGTAGCATTACAGGTTATGCAGTGGTTTGCATTGTGTTGTCTATTCTTTTTATACCCTGGAATATAGAGCAGTGCTGCCAAAGTTGATATATAGACTTCGTGCTGCTTCTGCTTCTGCTTTTCTGCTTTTTTCTTTTTCTTTAATTTTGGGCTCTCCATACTTTTTATTTTTTAATTCATTTTATAGTGATATATTGATAAACAATAAACTATACCCATTTAAAGTATACAGTTTGAATTTTGACAAATATTACACCGCAGTCAGAAAAGGTATAGAGTATTTTCATTAAACTTCAAATTTAAGTACCAACAACCATTTTTCTGTTCTCTGGCACTATGGAGTTCTTGGCATTCTCTGGAATTCTGTGAATGGAATCATATATTTTCTAAAGGGCTTCTTTCCTTTAATATATTAACATATTAGTTTTTGAGATTTTATCATAAGTGTCAATAGTTTTGTTTCTCTTATTGATGAGTTGTATTCCATTGTATGACTAGTATTTCCCTTGGTACAAAAATGCCACATTTTTTAATCCATTGAATTATTTCCAGTTTTGGCTTTTATGAATAAAGCTGTTATGAATGTGTTTTTCATTTTCATGGGTAAATAACTAGGAGAAGAATATGAGTTGTATGGTAGGTGTGTGTTTATAACAAACTGCCAAACTATTTTCATATTGTCTTACTTTACATTCCCACCAGCTGGGCATGAGAGTTCCAGTTCTTCCTCCACATCTGTGTGTATCATAATATCCAACACTGGATATTGCTAGTCCTTTGAATGCTGGCCACTCTGATCATTATATACAACTATCTCATTATGGTTTTAATTTGCCTTCTCCTAATGACTGGTAACATCAGATATCTTTTTGAGTGTTTCTTGGCCATTCTTTGATGAAGTCCCTGTCCAGATCTTTAGCCCAATAGTATTCTTATTGAGTTTTATGGATTCATATATTCTTCTGAATAGAAGTCTTATGTCAGATACACTTACAAATATTTTGTCCCAATATGTGCTTGCCTTTTTGCTTCTTCAACAGTGTCTTTAAAGAGCAGAGTGTTTTTTGTTTTTGTTTTGTTTTAAATAAGAAGCAGTTTTTTTGGGCTGGGGTTGTGGCTCAGCGGCAAAGTGCTCGCCTCACACGTGTGCGGCCCGGGTTCGATCCTCAGCACCACGTAAACATAAATGCATTGCATTGTTACACCTAAAGTAAATAAATAAATATTTAAAAAAAAAAAAAAAAAGAAGAAGCAGTTTTCTGTGGTTCCTTTTGTGTATCCAAACAAATATTTGCTTATGTTTTCTTCTAGTTTTATACTTTTGGCTGTTAAATTTAGGTGTATGATCCATTTATAATTAATTGTTGTATATTCAAGTTAGGTAAGGAGCATTGTTCTTTTTTAAAACAATATGGATCTCATGGTTCACCAATATTTATTGAAAAGATTTTTCTTTCCCTTTGAAATTGCCTTAGTGCCTTTGTCAAAAAAGTATTGATTACCTGTTTCTAGTCTATTTCGGGGCCTTCTCTTCAGTTCATTCATTTTTGTGTCTTATTTAGCCAATAATTACACTGGCTCCATTAATGTACTTTATAGTGTTTGAAATTAATTCCAATTTTGTTCTTTTAAAGATTGCTCTGGGGCTGGGGTTGTGGCTCAGTGGTAGAGCGCTCGCCTACCACGTGCACGGCCCTGGTTCAATCCTCAACACCACATAAAAATAAACGTATTGTGTACAACTAAAGCAAATAAATAAATATTAAAAAAAATTGCTCTGTTTCCTCTAGGATTGTTTTTATTTCCTTATAAATTTACAATCTGTTTGTCAATTTCTGCAAAAGAAAAAATTGGACATTTGGGATCCCACTGAATCTTAGGTCTATTTAGAGAGGATTGGTTTCTTAATAATGTTGAATTTATAATTCGTGAACATGGTATTTAATGTGTAATGTAATATGTAAGAAATATCTATTTATTAGAGTCACCTTTAATTTCTTTTTCACTGTCATTTGACTATTGTGCTTTTTATCAGCCACAAGTGAAAATAGATATTGGAGGGACACTCTTTTTTTTTTTTTTTTTTTTTTTTTTGAATTGGGGATTGAACCCGGGTCTTCACATAATTTCTTGTACATTGTCTGATCATAATGGAATGAAATTAGAAATGAATGTAAAAGAACTTATGGAAACTATATAAATTCATGGAGATTGAACAACAGTACACATTTGAATGATTAATGACCGAGGAATCAGGAGAAATTTAAAATTGTCAAAACCAAGCAAGAATAGTGATACAACATACCTGAACTTCTGAGGCATGATGAATGCAATCTAAGAGGAAAATTAATAGCTATGAATTAACATATAAAAGTTTCTTGATAAATAAGAATAAACCAATTCCACCCAGTAGAAGGGAATAAAATAAGATCAGGGCTTATTTATTTGAGGATAAAAAATAAATACAAAGGATAATGAAGAGTTGGCTCTTTGGTAAGATAAATAAGATTTATAAACCCTTAGCCAAACAAATCAAAAGAAAAAGAACATCTGAAATTAGAGATGAAAAAGGAGAAATCACCAAAGACATCACAGAAATCCAGAGGATCATTAGGGACTATTTTGAAAACTTTATAGTCCAATAAATTGGAAAACCTAGAAGAAATAGATATATTTCTAGACACACATGACTTACCAAAATTGCACCCAGAGATAATAGAAAACCAGAACAAGAACTAGCAATGAGAAGCAGTATTAAAAAGTCTTCCAACAGGGACTGTGTTGTGGTAGAGTGTTTGTCTAGCACGTGTGAGGCACTGGGTTCAATCCTCAGCACCACATAAAAATATAAATAAAGCAAAAAAATAAATAAATAAAAAGTCTTCCAACAAAGAAAAGCCTAGGACTAGATGGATTCTCAGTTGAATTCTACCAGACCCAAACTGATACCTGTGCTTCTCAAATAGAGATGAAACACTTCCAGATTGATTCTATGAAGCTAGTAATACTCTGATACAAAAACCAGATAAGAGCACATTAAAGAAAGAAAAACATCAACCAATATACCTGATGAGCTTAAATGTAGAAATCCTTAATAAAATATTAGCAAATCATATTCAACAACATATTAAGAGTACATCATAATTAGGTTGGTTTTATTCTAGGATTGCAAGGATGGTTTAACATATGCAAATCAGTAAATGTTATTTACCACATAAACAGAATTCAGGACCAAAATCACATCCCATTAGATGAAGAGAAAGCCTTCAACAACATTCAGCATCCATTCATGATAAAAACACTGAAGAAACTAGGGATGGAAGGAACTTCAACATTATAAAGGCTGAATACAAACAGAAAGCCAATATCATAATGAATGAAGGAAAACTGAAAGTGTTTCCTTTAAAATCCAGAACAAAACAAGGATGTCCACTCTCAACATTGCTAATTAATATAGTATTAGAAATTCTAGCCAGAGCAATTAGGCAAGAGAAGGAAATAAAAGGGATAAAAATAGGAAAGGAAGAAGTCAAATTATAGATAATATAATTCCGTACTTAGAAGATCTGCCAGAAGACTGCTAGAGCTAACAAACAAATTCAACAACATTGCAAGTTACAAAATCAACATGCAAAAATCAATAGCCCGTTCCGAATAGCCAAAAACAGACAAAGACTCTAGGAATAAATCTCACCAAGGAGGTAAAGATTGCTGTAATGAAAACTAGAACACTGAAGAAAATTGAAAAGGACACAGAAAGTGGAAGGACTTTCCATGTTCGTGGATAGTCAGAATATGTTGTTGAAATGACCATATTAATCCAAAACAGATGCAGTGCCGTCCTTAACAAAATACCAATGACTTTCTTCACAGAACTAGAAAAGGTGTTTGTTTGAAAGAATAAAAGATCCAGAATAGCCAATGCAATTTTTTTTTTTTTTTTTTTTTTTTTTTTTTTTGTGGTACCAGGGATTGAACTCAGGGACACTCGACCACTGGGCCACATCCCCAGCCCTTTTTTGTATTTTATTTAGAGACAGGGTCTCACTGAGCTGCTAAGTGCCTCGCCATTGCTGAGGCTGGCTTTGAACTCTCAATCCTCCTGCCTCAGCCTCCCAAAGTGCTGGGATTACAGGCGTGCGCCACCGCGCCCAGCTCAATGCAATTCTTAACCAGAAAAGCAACTCTGGGGGCATCACAATACCTGACTTCAAATTATACTACAGAGCTGTTTTAACAAAGCTACATGGTACTGGTATTAAAACACACATGTAGACCAATGGTACAGAATAGAAGACAGTCAAACCTACAGTCATCTGATCTTTTACAAAAGTGGTAAAAACATGTTGAAGAAAAGACAGCCTTTTAAAATAAATAGGTCTGGGAAAACTGGTTGTCCATATGTAGAAGAATGAGACTAGATCCTTCTCTCTCACACTGCACAAAGATCAACTCAAAATGGATCAAAAACATAGGAATCAGACCAGAAACTGTGCAACTCCTAGAAGAAAACAGGGTCAATACCCCAGTGTATAGGCACAGGCAACAACTTTCTCAGTATGACTCCTATAGCTCAGAAAGTAATACTAAGAAATTAATAAATAGGATGACATCAAATTAAAAATCTCTGAAAAGCAAAGGAAATAAGAATATGAAGAGAGAATCTACAGAATGGGGAAAAATCTTCACTAGCTATTCTTCTGACAGAGGATTAATATCCAGAATATATGAGGGGCTCAAAAAACTCAACACCAGGGGCTGGGGTTGTCGCTCAGCCTAGAGCACTCCCCTATAGCATGTGCGAGGTGCTGGGTTTGATCCTCAGCACCACATAAAAATAAATAAATCAGGGCATTGTGGCCAACTACAACTAAAAAAAAAAAAAAATTTTTTTTTAAACCAAATAGCCCAAATAATAAATGTGCAAATAAACTAACTAGACACTTACTAAAAGAAAGAAACACAAATATATGAAAAAATTTTTGCCAACAAATATATGAAAAAATGTTCAACATCATTAGCAGTTAGGGAAATGCAAATAGGGACTCTACTGAGATTTCATTTCACTCCAGTTAGAGTGACAGCCATTAAGAATACAAACAATAATAAATGCTGGAGAGAATATGGGGGGGAAAGCAACATTTAAAGGAAGAATGAAATATCGTTTACAGGAAAATCGATGGAACCTAAGAACATTATGTTAAGTGAAGTAAGCCAAACTCAAAAAGTCACGAGTTGTGTATTTTTCCCCATATGTAGAAGTTAGAGAAGAACAAGAAAAAGAAAGTTGAAAGGAGTCTTATGAAAATTGAAGGGAACTCAGTAGAGGGAAGGGACCATGGGGTTGCGGGGCACAAGAGAGGGAAAAGGGAAATACTGGGGAGTGATATTGGCCAAATCATATTGTCATATTGTATACATATATGATATGTAACAATGAATTCCATCATTATGATTATTTACAATGTACCAATAAAAATGTGTAGGGGGGGACAAAAAAATGAGCTTTTACTAAAAGAGAAAAGAGTGCTTCTGGTAGATTTTGTGGGGGCAGGGGTTGATAGGGCTCAAACCGAGGGCTTCATGCATGCTAAGCAAATGCTTTACCACTGTAGATTTTATTTTTAAACAAGCGCCATTCATCTCTCTGTCTTTTATTTGATATCAATGCCTGGCCAAATTCAGACACACACAAGAGTAAATCACAAATTCTTACCTTGAAATATACTTAATTTTATTTTAGTAAAATAATTTTTTTTTTTTTTTTATCTAAACAGATATAAGACACCCTGAAGAACTTTCTCTCTTGAAAAAACCCAGAGATCCAACAAAGAAAAAAAAGAAAAAGCTAGATGACCAGTCTGAAGATGAGGCACTTGAATTAGAGGGGCCTCTTATCACTCCTGGATCAGGTAAGATTGACTAAGCTAGTGGGGGAGAACCCTGGACTGTGTTTTGATAGAGGGTAGATGGATTGTGTAGGTCAAGAGAGTACTCAAGTTCAAAAAAACAAACAAAAGTCTCAGCATCTTTCCCCAGTCATGGATCACCTTCACTGTCATTTAGTTTCTGTCATTTGTAAATCATCGAGTCAGTTGTTAATATTGAATCAACATGGAAAAAGCCTGATTCTCTTGCTCAGAGTGAATCAGGTTGGACTCTTAGGTTTGTAGAAATTAGAAGTTTTTTAGTATAGAGAGTATAAAAACCACCACTGTTTGGTTCATACATTATTACCTAAAACTTTACTTAAATTACTTAATTTTCCCTGTGCTTTGCATACTCTGGTCCCTTAGCCTCCCTACGTTTTTTCCTTAAGTGTCATTCCTTGGAGAAACTTCTTCGAATTCCCATATTTTACTTTCCTAATATGAATTAGGCATCCTTCTGTTGTAAGCCACCATTTTTCTGCGTTTCATATTATACTCTGTGTTGCCCTCTAGTAGTTGTGAGTTCCCTTCCCTAAGGGAGACACCCTCATCTTTTTATTACCAGGCCCTTACTCAGTACATGGTGTACATCGGGTAGATAGGTAATTGGGTATCTATATGACTAATTAATAGATATATAGTTCCATAGTCATAGACATATATGTGGTCTGAACATTACAGAGTACCACATTTCCATTGGCCACACATTTATAAATCCATTACTTAGGGTAAGTCCCTCCAGCAAATATCTTAAGTTTACTTCATTTCTGGCTTTTAAATTTTGGGATGATGATGATGATTGTGATAGTAGACACTTAGTGATTGTGAGCTGTTCCCACAACTATATAATGTGCTTTCTGTGAAAATTCATTTTAATTCTCACTACAACCCTTTGAAGTACATTCTGTTATTATCCATAGGTTAAGGATAAAGAAATCATGGCATCATATGGTTAGGAACTCTAGGGTCATAGACCTTGTAACTTTTTTGTTATTACTAATGTTGTAATTGTATTTGAGAAGTAAGATGCTTACTCTTAAGTAGTTTATAGGTTAGTTGAAAATACAGTTTCTAGATTTAAGGAGGTAATACATCAGTGATAAAGGAACGTTGTAGAAGATAATGTTTTAGGAATTCAGTAAACAAAATCATTAATCCCAGATAGAGTATATTCCTTGATATGGGTTGGGAAATTAAGTGTGCTAATTAAGCTTTTAAATTCCAGTGGTTGGAATTTTGATGAAAAGGCAATTCAAACAGAAATAATAATAGTGACAAAGAACATCCTTGGAAAAGAAAAATATATGGACATGATCATTGCACAATATATGCATGTATGGAAATGTCACAGTGAAACCTATTAATTTCTGTGATTAATATATGTTAATAAATAAGTAAAAGTACAAGGCATGAATAAATTCATTGAGCAGATTCGTATGAGAGAGAACCTTAAGTACTTCAAGATCACATTGGAGAATATTTAATGGCAGGTAAATGAATTCAGACTAGTGCAATATATAGTGACTAATTTCTGAACATGTTACAGAAAGAGATCATTATTTTTTGAAAGAATTTCAAATTTACTTCCATTCCATTTTGGAGGAGGAAATGGGGAGAAAAGTATTTTGAATAGAGGTAGCAGCCCATAGATTGATGAAGTAAAAAGAATATATTGTGATATAATTGTGTTTTGGTTTTCCTTCAGTGTTTATAGCAGAGCTCCTAAAACTTTTGTAATAAAAGCCATAAAGGAGCATCTTTTTTTTTTTTTTTTTTTTTTTTTTTTTTTTGGTATCGGGGATTGAACTCAGGGGCACTCAACCACTGGGCCACATCCCCAGCCCTTTTTTGTATTTTATTAGAGACAGGGTCTCACTGAGTTGCTAAGTGCCTGGCCATTGCTGAGGCTGGCTTTGAACTTGTGATCCTCCTGCCTCAGCCTCCCAAGTGCTACAGGCGTGCGCCAACGCCCGGCTAAGGAGCATCTTTTTTTTTTTTTTTTTTTTAAATATTTATTTATTTGGTTTTAGTTGTACACAATGGGTTTATTTGTACGTGGTGCTGAGGATCGAACCCGCCGCGCACGTGCTAGGCGAGCGCTCTACCGCAGAGCCACAATCCCAGCCCTAAGGAGCATCTTTATGTTCATAATAAACCCCTTTCAAGCAGAATTTTTTGTTAATGAGGTAACAAACAAAATAATGAGGTATAAACAAAAAAAAAAAAGAGGTGATCCCTAGCCCTCATTTTCCTGTGAAGAAGAGAGAGGCTGTAATTGTAACAAAACTCCTAAGACTGGGTAACTCATACTAGAGGTTTATTTAGCTCACAGTGTGGAGGTTCAAAAGCAGGGTGCCAACATCAGATTGGCTCTGGTAAAGACTTCTTGGCCTCACAATGGCAGGAATATGTGCAAGAAGGGAGCATTTTAGCTTTTGCAGTGCTATGACCAAAAGACCTGACAAGAATAATTTTAGAGGAGAGAAAGTTTATTTGGGACTTATGGTTTCAGAGGTCTCAGTCCATAGATGGCAGAATCCATTGTTCTTTGCCTGAGATGAAGCAGAACAACATTGTGGAAGGGGTGTGGCAGAGGAAAGCAGCTAGGGATGTGGTACCAGGAAGCAGAGAGAGCTTTCACTCCCCAGGACAAAATATAAATGCCAGAGGCACACCCCCAGTGACCTATATCCTCCAGCCACACCCTGCCTGCCTGCAGTTACCACCCAGTTAATTCATTCAAATGGATTAATGCACCATTTAGGTTAAGGCTCTCATAACCCAATCATTTTACCTCTGAACCTTCTTGCATTGTCTCACACATGAGTTTTGGGGGGACATACCATAATAGGAAGAGATCACATGTCAATACAGGAAGCCAGAGCACAATTCAGCAGTTAGGCTTTCTCTTTTTATAACAACCCTCTTAGAAGAACTAAATCAGAGTCCCATGAGAACTATCTCATTTATTTTCTAAAGGTAGTACCCCCACCCAGTGACCTAAACACCTCCCACTAGGCCCTGCCTCTTAATGATCTGACTACCTTACACACCTAGGGATCAAATTTCCAGCGCTTGGATCCTTGGGAGACAAACCACATCCAAATTACATGAATCATTTTAAGCAGTTGTTCTTAAAATATATAGTTAAGCCTCCATAAAAATCTCCCCAAAAAAGATGGGATTTAGAGAGCTTCCAGGTTGGTGAACATGTGGAGATGCTTCAAGAGTAGTGTCTCTAGAGAGGACATGGGAGCTCCTGTGTACTTATCACATAACTTGCCCTATGCATCTCTTTCATTTGGCTGTTCTTGAGTTATATGCTTTTGTAATAAGCTGGCAATCTAGTAAGTAAACTGTTTTCCTGAATTCTCTGAGCCATTCTAGTAAATCATGAAACCCAGGCAGAGGGTGTGGGAACATCTAACCTATAACCAATTGACCAGAAACACGTAGATGATAATATGGACTTGCAACTGGCCTCTGAAGTGGGGGACAATGTTTACAAATATACTGAAAATTCTCCCTCCCACCCCCATCTTCCCCATCCCCAGTCCTGCCAACCAAAGGGATGGATTTGGGTCAGCTCTCCTCCACCCCTAAATTCCGTTAAAGGAAAAAATAAGTTAATATCTTAAAGCATAAATATACACTCCTTTGTCAGCTTTTTTTAATGTGGGGCTCCAGACCTTCTTAGTATGGGTCTGCTGATTGGAGTTTTGAATTTTTTTTTATTATAAACTATGTCCCATGTCTGTAGTATATGCTTTTAGATTTCTAATTTCAGGTGTCTTTAAAGCTGAGTGAAAATTTAAAGTCTGCAAAACAAGAGCATAAAGTCTATAGATTTTTACCATATCTTCTCTCCTGGTCTTTTATAATTGCTGGTCATCACCTAACTCAGCAAGTTGTTTTAACTTACTCTTCTTTACCAGGTTCCCAGGACAGTTAACTGTAGTTGTCATAAGCTCTGCACTTCTTTGTTTTTGCATGTTTTCATGTTTCCCAGCTTTACTTGAATTCTGTAACAAATAAAACTGGCATAAATAATTTGGTGGGTTTAGGTAGTCATTTACCAGTAGCAGATTTCAAAATGTTGTGGTTTTTATGGGGCCAGGGGTGGGATTGAGGCAAATTGGTAAACAAGTGAGTCAGTTAAATGGTTCAAAGAGCTCCGGCTCTACTTAATCTGCTCAGACAGTAGTGTACATCTTAGCTATTTAAGAGATAATGCAAGGATAATTTTGATTGTATCTGATTTTACTTCATGTATTGTCTTTAGGAGATAAACAGCCTCTACTTTAGATACTAACTTGCACTTTTGTGGTTCCATCTTGGTGCTGTTCCTAAATTGAGCAATTTCTGGCTGGCTTGTACCCAAGAATAGCATCCTCCTCAATTCTTGTCCTGCCCAATCTTGGGCCCCCTTGTTCTTCCCATCACTGGTTAGTTCTTTTCACCCAGACTGCAGCTGCTATTTATTGCTGGTCTGTGTACCATTCCTCAGTTCTTCTCTCTTAGAGGCTTGACCTTTGGACAGCTTTGAGTGCCCTAAGGGAAACTTCTGGACTGTTTATGTGCAAGGGATCCTTTTCAAAGAGGAAAACCAATGTTTTTCTTGAATTCTGTTACTATCAGCTAAAACTTCTGGTCCCAAATACTACATGTAGTATATTTTATTTTCACAACAGCTCTGAAAGATAAATGCCATTAGAAGAAAAATTCAAGGTGATTAAGTCACTTGCCTTAATTTGGATGTTATGAAACTATTCTGATTGTCACCACACATGTAGAGTACAGTATAAAGATTTCTTAGGGAATTTAAATTTAAAATTCTTCTCTTTTTTTTCTCTAAGGTAAACAACTCTACAAAAAATTAAGCAAAAGCTAGGTGTGGCTTCTGGCCACGGCTTTTGGCTACCAACAGATTTGCTATAAGTAAGGGTCTGCATACTCATAAAGAGCAGGAGGGGAAGGAGGAGGGTTCAGCATGTTGGGTGGTGGTCAGAGCACTGGCTTTGGAGCAGGGCAGACTTGGGCTCAAAGCTCAGCAAACAAAGCAAATGTCAGTGGCCAGAGGCCACACCTAGCTTTTGCTTAATTTTTGTGGAGTTGTTTACCTTAAAGAAAAAAGAAAAGAATTTTAAATTTAAATTCCTTAAGAAATCTTTACACTGTATGTGTGATAATCAGAATAGTTTCACATCATCCAAATTAGAACTAACAACACTGAAGGTCTTTGTAAGTTTTAAAGAGTTAGAATTTATGAAGCAGGGGGAATTTTGCTGCCCAGAAACCAAAGTGTATAGAAATTCTGAGACTATGCTGGCCCAGTAAACAGGAAATCTCAAAATTTTTAGATTATCCAGAATGCCTATAAGTAGACTCTTGAGTATTAAAAATATTTTTTAAAAAATCCTCAGTTTGTATTTTATAAGACAAGATGCTAGGTACTAGAGGAATCAGAAGTATTAGATGATTTTCAAATAGTTTATTCTTACTGTTTTTTTTTTTTTTTTTTCATTTTCCTCCAACTGTAGTGATAATGACAAAAATGTAGGAAAGTTGGTTAGTATAACTTAAAAACTATTTAATAATAGCAATTAATATCAGTCTTTTCACTGAATTATTAAGCTGTAGGACCTTGATTAAGCCATAATAATTTGGACTGAACAACCTACTCATATTTCCCCTTTTAGAAATCACATCTAATATGAATCTATATTTTAAAGATACTTTGGTTTGTTAGAAAAGTGGGCTGAAAACAGTATCACAAATAAGCTCATAGTTTGTTTTCCCTCTAGGTTGTCTCAGATTTATAATGGTTTAAGAATAGGTATAATACAATGCATTTATTAAGAGTATATATTCTAGAAGAAAATTTACCCACATAGAATTAAAAAGCTTATAATGCTAGTCCTCCCCCCAACACACACACACACAAGTTATACACATACTTGATATATTGTAACAATTATTTAATATATATGTTATCTTTCACTTGGTTCTCAAAAAAAAAAACTCCTGCAATTTTTGGTGACATCTCCATTCTGCTTCTGAGGAAAGACTCCTTCAAGGGTTAATTTGCCCAGGTCACAAAGTTAATAAGGAGCAGAGCTAGAAAGTACATCCAGGTCTGTCTGGCCCCAGTGCTTATGCTTTTATAATCATTATGGAACATCATCTCTCCAATCATAACATTTAAATTGTTTTTTGAATTCTAATAGATATCTTTGCTAAAATATTAGTATGTAAATCATATCTCAACAAAGCTATTTTTTTAAAAAAAATATATTTTAGTTGTAGTTGGACACAATAGTTTTATTTATTTATTTATTTATTTATTTATTTATTTATTTATTTATTCGTGGTACCAGGGATTGAACTCAGGGGCACTCGACCACTGGGCCACATCCCTGGCCCTTTTTGTATTTTATTTAGAGACAGGGTCTCACTGAGTTGCTAAGTGCCTCGCTATTGCTGAGGCTGGCTTTGAACTCACGATCCTCCTGCCTCAGCCTCCCAAAGTGCTGGGATTACAGGCGTGCGCCACCGCGCCCAGCTAGTTTTATTTATTTTTATGCAGTGCTGAGGATTGATCCCAGGGCCTCGCATGTGCTAGGCGAGCACTCTACCACTGAGCCACAACCCCAGCCCAACAAAGCTTATTTTTTAAAGTAATTTTTCAAGAGGTAAATGATTGAGTGAATTAATAATTTTTAGACTTTAAAATTCAGATTCATAAAGAGAGTTATGATGAAATATCTGAGTAGTCTTTCCTTACATGGCTGTGCTTAGGTGGCATGCTCTTAAATGCTTTGCCATTTTCCTGGCTATAACCATGTAAATATCTGATCTGTGAAGAGGGAACAGATTCCAAGTCAGGAGGAAGCAATACATTTTACAATCTTGTCACAGATTTACAAAGTTTAATAAATATCAGAATTTATTGTGTAAATAGAAAATTATCTCATTATAAACTTTTCTAAAAAATCTTAAAAGACAGCTAGAAAAGAAAAAAATCTAGATTCAAAACTAATGTAGAAAATAATCTATATTTGCTTGGCACTCTTAGAAAAATCACATATGTAAGATGCCATTTTTCTTAACTAGAACTTACCATTCTAAGCAACAAAACATTTTTTAAAACTATTTTTAAGTACAAAAGCAATGTATGTTCATAGTAAATATTTGGTTATTATAGAGCTATATATTTTTCAATTTGTTCCCCCCCCCCAACTAAAATGAATTGTGTTATGGACACATTGTGTTTTCTTCACTCAGTGAAATGGATTTCATTTTTTTTTTTATATCATAGCAGTCATGCATTGAATACAGCATCATAGTAAATTCAAATAATACAGAAAATATACTAAACCAAAAGCAAAAATTCCTTTTAAATTTATTCCCTGCCTACTCCCTCTCAAGAGCCAGCCATTTCTTGATAACTGTGTAGTTTGGAATGCAACATGACGGTGTCCTTTCTGTGTTAATTTACATGTGTGAGTATGTATTTGCATGTCTAGTTTTCATAATAACTATAATAAGATTTTTTTAAATTTATTTTAGCAATGCCTTTGTTTTTAACGTGCTGAGGATCGAACCTGGGCTGCACACATGCTAGGCGAGTGCTCTACCGCTGAGCCACAACCCCAGAGATTTTAATATGTCGTATATTCTGCATTTCATTTTTGTCATTAAACAATGTTTTGTTGGTCTCTATCAGAGCAGTCTCAAGTTCTTATAATTGACTTCAACATTCTCTATGTAGAAAATCTTAATACTTCATTTGTATATTTGTTGAAACTAGTTTAGCTATTTACTGATAATGTGAACATAAAATTGCTTTCTTAGTAGGTCATGGTGGTGTCTTGGGAGGCTGAGGCAGGAAGATCATTGAGTTCAAAGCCAGCCCCAGCAACTTAGGAAGGCCCTGTCTTTAAATTTAAAAAAACTAAAAAGTGCTGGAGATGTGGCTCAGTGGTTGAAGCACCCCAGGGTTCAATCCCCAGTATCCCCCACACACACACCAAAAAAAAATTGCTTTCCTGATTTATATGGACATTTCACTGTATGCTTGACTAAAGCACAACTTCAATTCTTTTAAATTGGACAAGAAATTTTTTTTTTACTTAGGTTGTAGCTTCAAAGGTTCTTTATTCTTAAATCCACTTGAAATGTCTACTTCAATTTATGATTCATAATTAGGAAAAAATCTTCTCTTCTTTTTTCTTTTCATGCTTTTGTTTCTGTCCTCTATCGTTGTCTTTCCTTTACCTTCTGAATTCCTTTCTTTCCTTTCCTATAGGCACTGATGTTCTTTACATTGGCCCTCTGAAAGGTGAGCCTTATCACAATTAAACACAAAAAGTGTTGGTCTGTCTGCTTCAGCTGTGTCCTTATTTTCTAATTCCTTGGAACTTACTTTTCCCCCAGATTTCCTGACAATTTAATTATATTTTTATGGCTTTGTTATTATGCATTCTAATGTTATGCAAGTGGAGTTGAGTTCACATGTTTTTGAGAAAGGTAAAATAATGTGCTAAGCTTTCTTTCCAGATTGAAGCTTGTGTTTCACAGTGTGCTCTATATCATAGTGTGTATTGTTATTGAGAACTTGAGATACTGTGCTCTGTACTTAACTACCTCTTTTTCATGTTATCAGGAAGTATATATTCAAGCCCAGGACTTTATAGTAAAACCATGACCCCCACCTATGATGCTCATGATGGAAGCCCCTTGTCACCAACTTCTGCTTGGTTTGGTGACAGTGCTCTGTCAGAAGGTAATCCTGGTATACTTGCTGTCAGTCAACCAATCACATCACCAGAAATCTTGGCAAAAATGTTCAAACCTCAAGCCCTTCTTGATAAAGCAAAAATCAACCAAGGGTAAGTTTTAAGATATGGATAGAATTGAAGAATTTCTTTATCCACTTAGAGGTAGAAATATTATGTTATATAATATTCTGTTCTGCTTTGTTCCACTGCTCTTACTGCTCAGGTGGCTTGATTCTTCAAGATCTCTTATGGAACAAGATGTGAAGGAAAATGAGGCCTTGCTGCTTCGATTCAAGTATTACAGCTTTTTTGATTTGAATCCAAAGGTACCGAGGGCTTAAAGGGATCTTTTTTTTTTTCTTTTTTTCTTTCCTGTTCTTTTGGATGTTTTTTTTTTTTTTTTTTTGTAAGTTGGTGGAGAAAGGAATTGTTTGTTTATAGCAAGTTTTAAATAATATTAAAAACCCAAACCCTTATGTATTTTAAATAGGTCTATTATTTTAGTAGATTGAAACCATGATTAAGCCTTTTTTGTTAAGATAATCAAATTTTTGGTTGATTTACGTTTAAAATGTACTAGTTTGGTAGTACAGAATGGCAAAGTTATGTTGTCTTTTTTTTTTTTTCTTTTGGAGGGGTGGTGGGGTACCGTGGATTGACTCCAGGGCTGCCCTACCACTGAGATACACCCCCATCCCTTTTTATTTTTTATTTTGAGACAGGATTTCACCAAATTGCCAAGGCTGGCTTTGAATTTATGATCCTCCTGCCTCTGCTCCCCAGTAGCTGGGATTACAGGTGTGTACTACCACACCCAGCTTGGGTTTTTTGTTTTGTTGGTTTTGGTTTTGTTTTTTGTTTTTTTGCTTTTTGTTTAATTTAACACCTTTCTTCAGTCATACTATAAGGAGAGCTGGGGATGTGATGCAGTGGTAGAGCACATCTCTAGCCTGTGTAAAGCCTTGGGTTTGATCTTTGGCATACACACAGTAAGGGAAAGAAGAGTTTTCTGAAGGATTGCCTTTTCTGTTACTTTCAGATTGCTAATTATACGTCAGAAGATCTTGTTTAAAAAAAAAAAAAAAGCTTGTTTTTATGTCATGTACATTTTTAAGTCTACATTTCTTCCTAATAATCAGCCAAACAGTGTTACCTGTTTTTCTGTGATTGGTGTGATCTGTAACTGTAGTGCTTTGCTTTCCTGGTAAATTTTAACTTTGTTGTGAAACTGTAGACACCATCCCCCACAGAATAAAGGTGGCACAGAGGTTTGGCTCCTTTACTACTCAAACATACTGGGAGAAGCCTCTCTTGAATACCCTAGATTACAGTCTAGCCTTAGTCTAGATATTATGTATATACCCATCTTTTATTATGTGCTTTATAGAATAGCAAAATGTACATAATAGAACTACAAAAATTAATTTTAATCTGTTTTTAGGCTATATTGTATCTACTTTTAGTAAAACCAAAGTTATTTAGGAATAGTTTCATTATGAAGGTGTATTTTGTTAATATTTTAATTTAAGATAGCATTGTTAAGATGTTACTATTGGTTTTGTTTATTTATATTTTTGGTGGGGGGGGTGGGTAACCAAGGATTGAACCCAGGGGCAGTTAACCACTAAGCCACATCTCTACTCCTCTCTCCCCCCTTACTTTTGAGGCAAGGTCTCCCTGAACTTCTCAGGGCCCCACTCAATTGCTGAGGCTGGCTTTGAACTTGAGGTCCTCTTGCCTCAGCCTCCCAAGCCATTGGGATCCCAGGTGTACACTAGTGCTCTTGGTTATTGTTTTTTATTAATATAATTAAATGAATAGTTGAGTAACTTTTAAGTAAATATATTTTCTATACATGTATATGTGCCATCTGTTTTGAATACTTAAAATAACTATTGCTTCCAAGTTAACTGCCACGTTTTTGGGGTATGCTTGCCCACATTGACCAAGATGTTTCCCCAAATAGCTGATGTGCTGTGATCATATTTTATTTTGGCAAGTTGCAGCAATCATAATGAAAAGCAAGCTGTAGTTCTACCTACTTTTTTTTTTTTTTTTTTTTTTTAAACTGGGGATTGAACTCAGAGGCACTTGACCACTGGGCCACATCCCCAGCCCTTTTTTGTATTTTATTAGAGACAGGGTCTCACTGAGTTGGTAAGTGCCTCGCCATTGCTGAGGTTGGCTTTGAACTCGTGATCCTCCTGCCTCAGCCTCCCAAGTGCTGGGATTACAGGCGTGCGCCACCATGCCCAGCTTCTACCTTACTTTTTAATACCTTCAAGTCCTCAATCTAGATTTTTTTTTTTACATTAAAGTTATAATATGTAGTAGTTGTTTCCCTGGAAAATAACATGAATCTCTTTCTCCCAGCCCCAAATCTATTTCTAATGCTGAATACTTACCTTCTGTCATATTTTAATGTCACTTTTGAGTAGAAAACTAGATGTCAGTATGTATAGAAATATCAAACTCTATAAATAGCTTTCTTTCTTAGAGTTGTTTATTTAATAGTGAATATAAATCCCAGGAAAAAAGTTTATGTTCCATTTTTCTTTTCAAGCTTTAAAAAGTGAATGCTCGGAGTTAAAAACTTCAATGGTAACATATTACAAAAGAGGTGTTTCTTTTGTTCTGCAGTACGATGCAATCAGAATCAATCAGCTCTATGAGCAGGCTAAGTGGGCTATTCTCCTAGAAGAAATCGAATGCACAGAAGAAGAAATGATGATGTTTGCAGCCTTGCAGGTAGATTGAAAGATTTGGTAAATGGAGGAAAGGGGAAGGGGAGTGGTTTTAAATAGTAAAGTGGCATAGTATTTCTAGTAGCATTTGATAAATTACCTTTTGCTATGTAGAAAGTGAATAGGTTCTTTTAAAAGCAAAATGAATCATAAATTTAGTTTAAATTTTTTGTCTTAAGAGTTTAGTGGAAGTGAGACCCTGTCTCTAATAAAATACAAAAAAGGGCTGGGGATGTGACCCAGTGGTCGAGTGCTGCTGAGTTCAACCCCCGGTACCAAAAAAAAAAAAAAAAAAAAAAAAAAGAGTTTAGTGGTATATTTTATTACTTTTCTGTATTTGGCAAGTGGGGGATGAATATCTCCCACCCCAAAATGTGTATTAGTTTAAAGTTATTCAAGTTTTCCTTGATAATATATATATTAAAAAATCAGATTTCTAAATTGATACCTACCTGCATAGTGGTAGGACATGTTATAAAATGGACTATTGGCAGAAATAATATCTTTTTAAGTGATAAAATTTCAAGAGATTAATGAAAGTAAACAGAGATGTTTTTAAAGTGATAATCATTAAGAAGTAGATAGATGTTTTCCTTAGATTTAACCAGTGCTTTTCCAAATGGATACTTACACATCACCTGCTTCAGAACTAGTGGTACTTATTAAAAAAATTAAAGTTCAAAGCCAGTCTCAGCAACTTAGTGAGGCCTTAAGCAACTTAGTGAGACCCTGTTTCAAAATAAAAAAGGGCTGGGGACGAAGCTCAGAGGTAAACCAACCCTGGGTTCAATCCCAGTACCCTAAAAAAAAATAAAAAATTATTCACTTGCTTACCAGTATATCCTCTAATAAAATAGCTTTAGGTTGGTAACCACAAATGAGCCTTCTTAGAAATATTGAAGTCCAGTATTAATACATCTTTCTCAAGTTTGATATATTTGAGTAAGTCTTTGGCAATTGTTCTCTAATTATGAGATTCTGGTGTCACCTAAAGTCCTGATACAGTTGATGTTCTTTAAATAGAAGTACAGAAAGCAGAGCTGACACTCAGGTATTAAGAGCTTCCACCATAAAAATCATTTTAGTTTTTCCTTAGAGCATAAACAGAATACTCTGAATCTTCCAAATACTTAGGCACCCAGAAAAATTTTCAGCTAAACTCAGAAGTTGCCATTAGAAAGCCAGAACAACTACTAGGTTGCCAGGTGAAAGAAGAAAATTAAAAAGGAATACAGACAAGGAAAATCTGTATTGATATTTGGATGATTATTTATTTCTAGAGACTTGATTATCAACTAGTTAAGAATCCTGTGTTGTTTCTGGATGAATCAGACTATCTGAAGAATTTCTTGAATTAAATTCTAGAGCAAGTTACTGGAAGTCCCTCACTTATTTATGATTTTCTACCTACATCTTTCTCAATTTGAATTTATAAGCCCATAAATTTCTATTGGAAGTTTTGCCAATGACAGAATACACACTTATATATGTGAAAGACCATATACTTTATTATATAGTATTGCTTTTATCCTTTTTATTATAAAAACAGTATATTTATTTTTTTTAAGTCAGTACAATGTAGATGCTCAAAAAACAATTGTTGAATGAGTATACAGTTACATTTTTACAGAAATGGCAATATTCTGCAACCCAGAATATTGTAGAGTGGATATTCCATATCAGTACCATAAAAATACCTCAGAGACAACAGATTTTAATTCATGGAAACTGAATAGTCTCACAGCATAGTGTTCCTGAACCATGTTAAAATCTAGATTGGAGGTAGGGTACCAGGGATTGAACTCTGGGGCACTTGACCACTGAGCCATATCCCCAACCCTATTTTGTGTTTTAGTTAGAGACAGGGTCTCATTGAGTTGCTTAATACCTTGCCTTTGCTGAGGCTGGCTGAACTCATGATCCTCCTGTCAGCTGCTAGGATTACAGGTGTGTGCCACCTCACCTGGCCTTAAAATGTAGATTTAATGAGAGAATTTTAGAATACAAATCCCTTGAGTTGTTAGAAGCCTACTGATAAATTGACCCAAAGTCTACGGGGATCTATCAGGTACCATAAGGAGAAAACGTTGAAAAGTATGGTAAAGAGAGATACCCAGCATTTTTTCAGATACAGCATACACTCTGAATTATTTTGGAGCATCTGGATCCTTGTGTAACTACACTGTAGTTTAAAATGATAACAACAACAGGATAATTCAAAATAAGCTGTGAATATTTTGTTAGTAACATTGCTTGTTTTAAAGCAGTTAGGTCCAAGTATGTATTGTAACGTTTACTAGACACCCCATATACATTTGAAAGCAAAGCTGGATTTTATGACAAATCCCATAAGGGCCTTTTGCATCAAAATTACCTAGGGCACTTAGTAAAAATGCAGATTCCATGCTGGATCCGAGATTTACTGAGTCAGAATCTCTGGGGTGAACCTAAGGCTCTGTATTTTTAGCCAACTCTCCACATGATTCTCAATATACTCATAACATTTGGGGTCATTCCTGAGCCTCAGCCTATCTTGTTCCTCCATCATTTATGACCATGAAAGTTGAGGATCTTGTTTTAGCATGATTAAAAGTGTAACAGAAACTACTCTTTACTAAACCTTAAAACAAAGAGAAACATTGATAATTGGCCCTAGATTATTTCACTTAATGTTCCCACAAGCAGATTTTATTAACTAAATGAGTACTTCAGAAATGCAAAGTGCTGCTTATTCCTTTGAAAGGTAACTGATTTTAAATTACATATTCTGACTTAAGATTAACATCAGCATTTAATAGATTATTAATATTTGTTAAGTCACTAAGTTTATATAAAATAAGGAATTTTATAACAAAGATCTTTCCTTTCTACATATAGGATACTTAATGTCTACTCACTGCCTACTCACTCTCGTGCACACATGTGCTCTCCATATGTATGTACATGTGTACATATAAATGTGAACATGACAATAAAACTGTACTTATTGTTTAGTAATACTTGGAATCTCCCCCTTTTGACATAAGTCACATATAAGTGTACACATATCAACATCTTTTATCAATCTTATGAAACTGAAAATATAGAGCATTGAGTTGAGAATGGAGAAAAAATTGAGCTTTTAGCTTTCTCCTAAAGCCATGATGATGATAACTCTTTCCTTTGAGTAATAGTACATAAGGCAGTGTGAATTTTCTGCTCTGGGTGACAGTAGTAACATAAGACAACCAATGTTAATCCATTTCTACAAAAGACCTTATGCATGTTCCAAACATTCAGAGACCCTACTTACTTTGGATAAATATTTATTAGCAAGCTTTGATATTGATAAGGTGCCATGCCCTTAACCTTTCTGTCATTCTAGTTCCTGGACACTTACCTTTTCAAATTAGGTGATGAAAAACATTTAGTATAGATTCAGGTAGTAATTTCATTTTAAAGTTTTACAGTTCTAATAATCATTTCAATAAAATGTCATTTCTGCTTTCAGTATCATATCAACAAGCTGTCAATCATGACGTCAGAGAATCATATGAACAACAGTGACAAAGAAGTTGATGAAGTAGATGCTGCCCTCTCAGACCTGGAGATTACTTTGGAAGGGGGTAAAACATCAACAATTTTGGTAAGGTGAATCTTTTTACCAACCAATCGAGTTTGAATGGATGCTTACCTTTTTGTGGATTTCAGTTCTCAGAAAGTATTTGGGGGGGTAGAGAGAAATATTTAATGCTTTAGAGAAGTCAGATATAGATTTTTCAGGAACTTTCAGGTAAGTTTTATTTTTGAGGTGCTGGGGATCATGCATGCACCCAGGGCCTCATGCATGTACTCTGCTACTGAGCTACATCTCCAGCTGGGGTCGGGGGTGTACATTGTATGTGGTATCTAGAGCTTGGAACATACTAAAGATAAATCTTCTGGTCCTCTGCATATTCTCTTACATTCTTTTACAAGTGGTGGAAACTATTTTTACAAAGGAAAATTTCCCCTAAATTTAGTGATCTGCTTATTTGAAATATTTCAAAGAGAAGAATGAAATAGGTCTTATAGTTTTTAAATAAGTTTGTTTTTAAAGCTAAGGAATTAGTTATTGCTATAGGAACAGTTTTCAAGGCTGTTATGGTTTAGAGAATTTCCACATGCAGCTACAAATAGCATTTAGAAGTAACATTGTATCTTTTTGGAGTATATAAGTTGTTAGTTTTTTTCAAATTTTTATTAACTTCCTTTTTGAAAATGTGTTTGTAATAAGAAGAAAATATAAGGTCCATATGTCCATGTAATATGATTGCATCTTTTAAATCTTTGTAATCTGTATTTTACTTAATTCTGTTTATTAAAAAGAGCTCGTTGTTCATATCAGATACCAAACATTAAAATTTCAAATTTAAAAAAAAAAAGAAAAATGTGATTTTGTTCTCTCCCTAGGGTGACATTACTTCCATTCCTGAACTTGCTGACTATATCAAAGTTTTCAAGTAAGTGAAGAAGTAGGAGATTCCAAATACTACTGAACAATAAGTATTAGTTTTATTTGTCATGTATACATTATTTAAATTTGTAGTAAGTTTGGTAAAGGCCTCTGTTAAAGGATATACCAATTAGATGAACACTAAATTATAATGTAAGAAAATAATCTTGTTTGCCAAACTAAAATCACAGCAATCATTCTTTTAGCTGATAAATGTCTTTCTTAAAAAAAAAAAAAAAAAAAATTGTGAAATCTAGATTGCATCATGTAGATGCTGAAATAGCAGTACATTGCACAGTCCCTCGGAGCCTCAGTTGATAGCTGCCAGTGGTTATTCCCTGTACAGAGCTGTAGATTCTAATAAGTTATATTCTATTTGTGGACCATTTTATGTAAGGTCCCAATATATCTTTGCAGATTTTTAAACAGTCAAAATCCAGCTCTATCTCCACAGAATCCAGAGAACTGGGCATTAAGGTAAACAGGGGAAGAAAGGAGATGAGATGAGCATGGTGCAACTCAGAAGGCTGAGATGGGAGGATTGCAAGTTTTGAGGCCAGCCTCAGCAACTTAATAAGATCCTGTTTTAAAATAAAAAATAAGAAGGGCTGGAGATGTGGCTCAGTGGCAAAGTGTGGATTAGACCCTCAGTACCAAAAATAAATAAATAAAAGGAGGTGGTAATGCCGAATATACTTTTTTCTATTAGACATTATAAAACTGTTGTAGAATAAACTATTTACTATAGCTAAACATACAACAGATGAAAATATGTAACATTTCTGAGATAAGAGCAAGATTTCAAATGCCACTCTTCTCCCTTTACACTCTTTTTTTTCCAAATACCTGCACCTTTCTGACTGCTCTGGCATCTCCTGTGTTTGACACTGGCATGGCAATTAATGTTTGCATTGACATGTATCCAAGAGAATTAAGCCTCTGTTTTTATTCTGGTACTAGGGATTGAAGTCAGGGGCACTCTACCACTGAGCCACATTCCCAGCCCTATTTTGTATTTTATTTAGATTTAGTATCTCATTGAGTTGCTTAGTGCCTCACTTTTGCTGAGGCTGGCTTTGAACTCTTGATCCTCCTGCTTCAGCCTCCTGAGCCACTTGGACTACAAGTGTATGCCACCATGCCCAGCTAGATAAGCCCTCTTTCACTTCCAGTCATGCCAAGTAAACTTGCTTCTTCATAGAGGCAACCCTGTAGACACCCATGCCCCCAGAGGTTGTTATGGGGCCTAGAAAGCTTCAAGTTATGGACATTTACTTTACCTTTCTTTTCTTAGTCTTTCCAGTGAACTGCTAGTGATGAGATGGCTTTGACTGAGAAATCCTGGAACATGGGCCCTCCACTCATTCAGTGTTTGTGGGATCTTCCTGAGTAGATTGAGAAGGGAGGGCACATCCAATACCAGCAATACTAAATATAAGACACTGGCCAAAGGCAACCGATTTCAGCATATGTAAAATTTGGCTTCGGACTTTAATATTGTGAGATTTTGCTACTAAAACAATGTTGACAAAGTTACTTCAAAGTGGTTTTTTTCCTCTTAATTCTATTTGATGCTAGGCCAAAAAAGCTGACTTTAAAAGGTTACAAGCAATATTGGTGCACTTTCAAAGATACATCTATTTCTTGCTATAAGAGCAAAGAAGAATCCAGTGGCACACCCGCACATCAGATGAACCTTCGAGGTAAGGAAAGCTTTGAACGACCTGTGGAATTTCTGTTGATCTGATGTTGAATAGACTTCACTGGTATTGGGGTAGAATGGGGGGATTAGCACTTATTTACTGCTCTGGGTACTTTTTAAATGTTTAGATGTGCTTTTTATTTATATTTATATTTTTTCCTGTTGTGAGTATTCAATTCCACATGAATATTTTGTTGTTATCTCTTTTGGAAAACCTGGCTTGAATTATGATTCTGCTTTTCTCCCTTGTCAAGTAAATTTATGGTGTTTCTTTCTTGATCCTTAGCATTAAGGACAGTTAGGTTTTCTTCATTCTGCAGGGACTGCCTCTTTGTCTGTTTTCATCTCTTTTTTTTTTTTTTTTTTTTTTGTGGTACCGGGAATTGAAACTCAGGGGCTCTCAACCACTGGGCAACATCCCCAGCCCTTTTTTGTATTTTATTAGAGACAGGGTCTCACTGAGTTGCTAAGTGCCTCGCCATTGCTGAGGCTGGCTTTGAACCCGCGATCCTCCTGCCTCAGCCTCCCAAAGTGCTGGGATTACAAGCGTGAGCCACCACGCCCGGCTTCATCTCATTTTTAACTTATGATGCAGTCATCTTCTCCTAGGATTTCCTGGTTTCTCTCTTCCTCATTGGCGTCCTGCTCCTCTTACCTTCCCTCACTGATAAAGCTGGTCCCACACAGGGTCCTTAGCCTCTTGGTTTCCCTGGTTACCAGTGGGGTGGCTGGCACCAGTAAGGGTCTGGCCAAGCTCTCCCACTTCCCTGCCTGGTTTTTTCTCCCTTACTCTGCTCAGCCTGGCTCCTGAAGCAAGCACATTATAGTTCTCTGAGACTGTTACCAACTTGAGTTGCCTTTTGTCTTGTTAAATCCAAAGTCTTTTCAGAACTAGGAGTTGGTATTTGAGGGACAGGTTTCCTCCCTGTGGCAACTATAGCAAGCTTGCTTCCTGCAGCCTAGGATAAGCCTAGATGAGGACTCAATTGTTGGCTTTTATCTTTTTTCATTCAGATCTATGGAGCCATAGCTTCATTTCCGATTTTGGTGGCATCTATTGATTCTTCACACTGCTGCTTCACCTCTTTCATCTGGTTGATGCACTGTTTTTTCTCCACGTTGGTTTGGTTCTTGTACAGGTGGAAGGCATCCTACTGCTGCTCACTGATTTCTTTGCAGTCTTCGAGTGGTTTGCAAATTGTTGACGAGTCTCATCAGTGGTGATATCATTCTCATGGCTTACTTCCAGGTCCGATGCCACTTCCTCTAGGAGGCTGTGTCCCCTGAGTGCTACTCTCCCATAAGCTCACACAGCACATCCTACCCCCTTGATACCTGCATACCTGGTGGAAAATGCAGTAGATTGGCTCCTCAGTGTCTATTTCTCACTCCTCTTACTTTCTCTTCTCTTACAACAAAGACTAGAAAACATTTTTGAAACTAATTCCCAGTGTGATTTAGGCACCAATCAGGTTTGAATTCTAAGCTGAGAGTTAGAGTTGGACATACAGAGTGTAGCAAGGAGGAAGGCATTTTTTTTAGAGCTAACAACTATAAGCAGCCTCCTAGGAGGTTCCCAGCTGCTTGATTCTTAACAAAGGTTGCACCTTCCTTGAAAGTCCAGTTATTCCCAAGGCCCCCGCCCATCTCTTTTGGACACATTTTGCATATACATATGTACATGTGTAAAGTAGTGTGCTTCTCTAAATAAAAATATCAGTATTTGTTGAGGAATACTTTGTAAAAGGCTCCTTTTATAAATATAAAAAGGATTCCTAAATAATTTGACTTAATGCATAAGACATGGAGGTGCACTATTTCTTTTTATTTAACACTTTAAATATTTATGTGGAGGCCAGGAAATGACAATTTTAACATTTTTTCTTTCTGAATATACTGGTGTTTAATTCCTTGTACTCTGTGAAAAGAGCAATTGCTCCAGTATGGCGAGCAAGGAATTCCTGGGTGATCTTAGGGCATTGTGGGTGGCGTGAACTAAGCACAGACAGTTTGATTAGGGAGCCTTCACATGTACATCATTCTCTTGCAAAAAGCCCCCCACTAATACTTAAAGGTGTTGATTACTTAGATTCTTAAATAACCCATAAATGCATGTATTTCTGAAGACTTGTCCATAAAGAGTCATTCTTAATACCAAAGTTATTTTAGGTATATGCAGATCATTCCTGAAGGGTGACAAAATCCAGCATGTTG
Organism: Tamias sibiricus; assembly: GCA_025594165.1. Classification (NCBI taxonomy): domain Eukaryota; kingdom Metazoa; phylum Chordata; class Mammalia; order Rodentia; family Sciuridae; genus Tamias; species Tamias sibiricus. The sequence goes on from CM046659.1 coordinate 55,731,847, forward strand.
GGCTGGGGTTGTGGCTCAGCGGTAGAGCACTTGCCTAGCACGTGCGCAGCCCAGGTTCGATCCTCAGCACCATGTAAGAATAAAGGCATTGTGTATAACTCAAACAAGTAAATATATGTTTTTTAAAAATCCAACATGTTAAAAGCTCACAAAATGAAGCTATCATATTGGCTTGAGATTTCTTAAAAGTAAATTTAAGCACTTTTATTAAAAATTAAATTTTTTATTATAGGATGTGAAGTTACCCCAGATGTAAACATTTCAGGCCAAAAATTTAACATTAAACTCCTGATTCCAGTCGCAGAGGGCATGAATGAAATCTGGCTTCGTTGTGATAATGTAAGTTTTCCAGTTAAAAGTAAACTTTAGGCTGGGATTGTGGCTCAGCGGTAGAGCGGTTGCCTACCCACGTGGGTGACCCGGGTTTGATCCTCAGCACCATGTACAAATAAAACGCATTGAATAAAATGCATTGTGTACAACTAAAGCAAATAAATAAAAATATTTTTTAAAAAAGTAAACCTTATTTTCTGTAATTTCTAAGTGAGTTGAGCAGACATCCTTATATTTTATCAGAAAACCACCATGTGATACCTTCATTACCATGTGATTTCATACCTCAATATTTTTTTTTTCAATAGGAAAAACAGTATGCACACTGGATGGCAGCCTGCAGATTAGCCTCCAAAGGCAAGACCATGGCAGACAGTTCTTACAACTTAGAAGTTCAGAATATTCTTTCCTTTCTGAAGATGCAACATTTAAACCCAGATCCTCAGTTAATACCAGAGCAGATCACAACTGATATAAATCCTGAATGTTTGGTGTCCCCGCGGTATCTAAAAAAATATAAGAACAAGCAGGTATCTCATTATATTTAATCTATTGCTTTCTGATGTTTTATAATTTTGTACATTTAAATTTTGTTTCTTCTATCAAATAAAAGTTTTTAGTCTTAATTTCCTATCAGCTAGTTAGAATATAAAATATACAAATAGGCGCATGCCTGTAATCCAGCAGTTTGAAAGGTTGAGGCAGGAGGACTCAGCAACTTAGGCCCTAGCAACTTAGTGTGACGCTGTCTCAAAATTTTAAAATGGGCTGGGGATATGGCTTGTATCTCTGGGTTCAATCTCTGGTACCCCCCAAAAATAATAATAATTAAAAAATAGGAAAAATGTAGACTTTAGTCATTTTAAATTCATCATGAAAAACACATTTAATAGGACAGACAACAGGGTGGAATAGTTGAGTACATATTTATTCTAAACAGACTGAGGAAATTGTTTCTATTAACAGTATGTTCTTTTAGGGAATTAAAAATCATCTGTGCTTTGTGTTCCTTAATTCATTTAGTTTTATTAATTTATATAATTGTTACAAAGCAGACAGTGTTTCCCAGTGAAATCCTTAATACCTATTCTTGCTGTTGAAGTAGATTTTTTCAGCTTTGAAATTAACTTTATAAGGGTAGAAATAGTCTACACACCAACATTGATTAAATTTTAACAGAACTTAACTGAGATTTTGCAAAGTTTTCTAAATTTTAATTGAAATTCACTGCTTTTTGTCTGTGGTTTAGAATTTCTTTCCTGGAAATTAATACCATAAAAGGTTTGCTATTTAGGAAAATGGTTCATCACTGCAACACAAAAGGCCCTTCACAGGGGAATTTCACTTGGGATAGCCCCTGCTATTCTCCACACCAGACACCAGGCCATAAAAGGAAAAAGCTTCAGTTTGGGTGGGGGAGCAGAGAAGACCTTTAGAATAAATATTGCATTTTTATCTACTGTTACTTTTATCTTTGTTGAAGAATAATTTAAAACATAATGAAAAGTCCCTATTAAATATAACACTTAATTTCTTAACTTTAAATGTAATATTTATTATATGGGTCTGGCATTTAGCTATAAATGTTCAGGAGTTTTAATCACAAAGTATTTGTATTTAAGTTTTAGAGGTTGTGTAAGTTACATGGAAATTGTTTATCTCATAGTCATAGGATGTGGGAGTAGTGAGGAATGGAGGAAATGCTGCCCTGGGGAGCTCTATGGAATGTAGGTTATTAAGTTAAAAAGGGAAAATGAAGCAAGTAGTAATTTCATGTTTTATTCTTAGTTATCTCATTTAAGAATTATTGGTGAGGAAACTTGTTTCTAAAATGAGTGAATTCATTTGCCTTCAAAGGCTGTGAATGATTGTCAAACCTTAGCAACGTTATCATTTCAATGTCAGGTATCAGGAAATATTAGTTTTCTACCCCTGAGCTCTAAACTAGTCAAATGAAAGCTCTCTTGAGGACAAAAACAATGTTTTGCTCTCTTTAGCTGACAGGAGGACAGTATATCCATGATTAAGGTCTTTCCTCTTTCCTGATCTCTGGTTTTCCATGCTGACATCAAAATCAAATGCAGTCTTAAATCCTTTCTCTAAGTAGAATTACAGGTTGTTTCCAGAAGGGTCCATGCTTGACTACCCTGACAAATAGGAAATCTGATAGAAGTCTGGCTGCTACTGTGTGTCAGACACTGTGCTACTCATTAGACATAATGCTCAAGCATTGTTAAACTGAATCTAGTGGCATTCTGGAGTTCGCAGCTGCAGAGTCATTTATGCTACTGTGGCATAAACATGATTTTCCTATTGGATCGGTCAACTTAACCTTGTTATATTAAAGATGAGCTACTTTCAGTATCCCCAGATTATACATATATATAAAGTTAACTCAGTTTGCTGTGGGTGTTTTTTAAATGATGAGACTCAAACTGGATTTTTTTTTTTTATTTTAAAGAAAAGAGTTGCCCTGTGTGTTTATCTCTGTTAATCCAAATTGAAATGGGCTAATATTTATGGCCACAGTTCCTAGCGTAGTGTATGGCATCTCTTTATTTTTACTTCCAGGAAAAAGGATGCAAAAAACAGATGGTAATTAAGGGGTTTGCTTTTCTTGTGTAAATAAAAAGACAGTATGAGCACTGCACTGTTTTATGTCTTCAACTTCTGAAAAGCAGTGCATGTATCATATTTGACTAAACATGAGAAGACCAAAGGTTTTTGAGCATTAATTTTTATTTTACTACTAAAATAATTAGCTTTACCCTAACCAATAAGAGCTGGTACTTGAGGCAAGAAAAGAGGTATTTGCACTTTTTATTTTCTTCCTACAAATTTCTACCCTTAATTTTAATAACATTTAACATTCTGAAATGTGGAGTGTTTCTCAGTAATCTGAATGGAAAGTAATTGCTGCTTCCTTGTATTTATTTTCATTCTTGCATTTACTTTGCTTGGTTTCCACCTAAAGTAATTTTCGCATGGTTTTTTTGGCTGGAATTTTGGTTTGCAGGTTACCGCAACTTTTTCTTAGCTTCGTTGCCATTTTTTCTGATTGCTTCTTTTTTTTCTTTCCGCTTCCTTTTTCTTTCTTCGCATTGCCATCTACAGCCAGGCTATGTAAGAGATTTGGTAAGTTCTCCATATTTACAAAAAAAAGGGAAGAAATAAATTTACAAATTCTGTGTGTATGTGTGTATATATGTACACACACACACACATATATGAATATACTGTTTCATATTAGAACGTGTATCAAGTGTGGCAATTATGTACTAATAGTATTTTTTTCCTTATGATACATGAAAACTAAAATTAAGAATATTTTTTAGTTTGGAAATACTTTATATATTACTTTATTAAAATTCCCAAATGTAACTTCAGATGTTTTCTATTTGCAACTCTTGCAATATATGATTTTGTGGTGGGGTACATAATTCAGTCTTTCAATCTTGATTCTGCCATGAAAGAATAATGTGCAATAGTAAAGATGGTATTTAATCATATTTAGATAACAGCAAGAATTTTGGAGGCCCATCAGAACGTAGCCCAGATGAGTCTGATTGAAGCTAAGATGAGATTCATTCAAGCTTGGCAGTCGTTACCTGAATTTGGCATCACACACTTTATTGCCAGGTCAGTGGTCCTACTGAGTACCTGTGTAAACCTTAATCTGCATTTTCATTTTCTCAGCTTCCTGTAATTAGAAGTTGAACATTTAACACATAGCTACTTAGGCACATTAACCTGTTCTACAGTAAAATTTAAGGACTGTTGGGATGTATTTTTTGTATTTTTAATTTTTATATTACAAACTCAAAATGATTATATTTCTATTTTTACTCATACAAGAATAGCACTTTTATTTAGGGTTAGAGAGAACTTGTCTGGAAGAAAAACAGGCCTATATGTTCCCCCCACACACACACACATTTTTAAATGTTTGGTTTTTTTCAATCCTACAGGTTCCAAGGGGGCAAAAAAGAAGAACTCATTGGAATTGCATACAACAGATTAATTAGGATGGATGCCGGCACAGGAGATGCCATTAAAACATGGCGCTTCAGCAACATGAAGCAGTGGAATGTTAACTGGGAGATCAAAATGGTAAACTAGTGGGGCTGCAGTTACAGCTCAGTGGTAGAGTGCTTGCCTAGTTAGCATATGTGAGGCATTGGGTTCCATCCTCAGCACCACATAAAAATTAATAAATAAAATAAAGGTATTGTGTCCATCTACAACTAAAAAAAATTTTTAAAAAAAGGTAAACTAGTAACAGTGCTACCTAAATATATTCTTTTTTGGTTTTGGTACCGGGGATTGAACTCAGGAGCACTCGACCACTGGGCCACATCCCCATCCCCCCCCCCCCCTTTTTGTGTATTTTATTAGAGACAGGGTCTCACTGAGTTGCTAAGTGCCTCACCATTGCTGAGGCTGGCTTTGAACTCACAATCCTCTTGCCTCAGCCTCCCAAGTGCTGCAATTATAGGCATGCGCCAACGCTCCCAGCTAAATATATAGTCTTTATGATAAACACTAGTAAGTCAAAGAGGCCTCATAAGTACTGAATATTTTTATCATTATTTCTTAAAGTACAGACCATGGTTGGTTACTCATTTCTTACTTAAACTTGCCTATTTCATAACTAAAATTCTAAAGATATAACAGTTTGCTTAGAATATTGCTTGAACTTTTTTAGGGTTGTCTTTCTTCAGTGAATAAATCTCTTCCACTTAGAATAGCATCACTATATGCTGAATGCCTACTTTGTGCCAGGCATAATACTAGATGTTTATATCTATACCCTATCTCTAAACTCATCACAGTCTTCTAAGGTAGATGGAATATCTGTACTTCACAAATAAGGTCACTCAAATTTAGAGGGTAAAGGGCCACCATTGTCCATGACCACAAACTTAGTAAATAACAGATTTAGTATTCAAACTAATACAGTTTGGGGCTCTAAAACCTGGCACATGTACCACTATATATCATGTTGCCCCTAACCTTGGAGTACATAAATATTTTTTAAAACAAACAGGCCAGGCACAGTGGCTCGGGAGGCTGAGGCAGGAGGATTGTGAGTTCAAAGGCATCCTCAGCAATGGCAAGGTGCTAAGCAACACAGTGAGACCCTGTCTCTCTAAATAAAATATAAAATAGGGCTGGGGATGTGGTTCAGTGGTTGCATGGCCCTGAATTCAATCCCTGGTACCCAAAAAAATAAATAGAATTGTTTACTAAAAAGTAATTTGGTTTAGACTCTTATTGGATATGTTGTATCAGTTCCTGTCTTAGTAAAACTCATTTCTGAAATATTTAAACAAGATACCTAAAGGTTAATATCAAAGCAAATATTAAATAAAACACAGGAAGTAGATTTTCTCCCAGGACTTCAAGAGAGACAGAATTGAATCACCAGAGACCACTTGGGAACTTAATGACCTAAAACCCTGTGTTCAGTCTTCCTCTTCAGAACTTGAAAACTAAAGGGATGGGGTGGGGGAGGGGCTAGCAAATTTTCCTTATTCTTTCTGCTTAAAGACATTATTACTTTAGTGTTTTAGAAGAGTAACTATTTGAGGATTGACATGTTTTATGATTAGGGCAGGACTTAAACAGCACAGTAGCTTCACAGGACCCAGACATCTGGAGTTTTCCTGGAACTGATAGTTCTTTTTCTTTGTTTTAGGTCACCGTAGAGTTTGCAGATGAAGTCCGATTGTCCTTCATTTGTACTGAAGTAGATTGCAAAGTGGTTCATGAATTTATTGGTGGCTACATATTTCTCTCAACACGTGCAAAAGACCAGAATGAGAGTTTAGATGAAGAGATGTTCTACAAACTTACTAGTGGTTGGGTGTGAATAGAAATACTATATAATGAAACTCCATGGCCATAACAATATTTAACTTTAAAAGCTGATGTTTGTTATATGCTGCTTAATAAAGTAAGCTTGAAATTTATCATTTTATCATGAAAAACTTTTTTGCCTTACCAGACTGGTTAATATGTGCACTAACAAGCACGACTATTAATCTGCTATCATGATACAATAAATGGTCTATTGAATATGGCACACATTCCTTAGGGCCATGAATTGAAACTGAAATAGTGGGCAAATCAGGAACAAACCATCACTGATTTAAGCAAGCCAACTATAAGAAATAAGTCATCTACTCTAAAGTTATGCAGGGCTTAACCTATATGATATGTCTATTTATCATGTTTAATGCATGTGTTTTAATGTATGTTTAATTTGATTTCTAAACAACCTTCTGGTAGCCATTTAACCCCCCTCCCCCAATATAAAATCAGGCCTACAAAAGATGTCTGATATTTAATAATGTCATTGTTTGACCTTGAAGGAAAATGCTGTTAGTCTGTTACGCTTGGTTTGTTTTTGTCCTTGAATAAGCATGTATGTATATTGTCTGTGTTTTTATTTTTACACCATATTGTATTACACTTGTAGTATGCACCAGCATATTCACTGTCTGCCTAAAATATGCAACTTTTGCATTACCATATGAAGTAAAGGTCTATGAAGTATGAATTTTGTGTAACTAATGTACAAACACAAATTTTATAAAATTGTACAGTTTTTTTTAAAAAACTTCACAACTAGAAATGGCTTAAATGTAGCATCCTTGCATTAATTAAATGCTTTTAAAAGATAATTAATATGCAATTTTAGTACATGCTAAATTAAGAATGACTTCATTATGGTCATGATTTGCCACAATGTCCTTAACTCTTATGCCTGGACTAGGCCACGTTCTAGTCTGTTGCGCTGTTACAATCTGCATTGGTGCTAGTCAGAAAATTCCTAGGTCACTTAGCCCAAAAGGGTGTCAGGGAGGGGTGGATTACCAGTATTGTCCAATAATCCATGGTTTAAAGACTGTATAAATGCATTTTATTTTAAATAAAAGCAAAACCTTTTATTTAATGTTTCTTTTTGTACTGCTTTTCTTTAATGTTTATAGAACATTACCTTTGTAGACATGAACCTTTGCCTTTTGTTATTTCTGTAGAATGGCCACTGCCCATAGGATTCCTCAAGATTTGTGAGGATTGGCTACAATAGGATAGGGAGATAGGAACCTGGGTTCCACTTCTAGCATTGCCTTATAGTACTAAGAATAGAATTCTGTAGCACATCTTATGTTGTAAGAACAACTGACTAGTATTCCAAAGTGTCACCAGATAGATGCTTTACCTCTGAGATAGATTCTTTCACTTACCTTGAAAACCCCTCATTTTTCCTAATGCTAAAAAATGTAGAATATCTAAATTGTTTGTAACTACATTTCTAACAGAAGTTGACTCAATCAGGATTTTCTTTGAATATATTTTTGAAATATTATTTGAAAATAATTCTTCGTCTAAAAAAAAGAAATTGTGAATTTACTCTCTGAAATTTCAATCCTCGACTTTCTCCATTACCCCCTTGTTTCTAATCGGGCTAATTCCTGTTGATTTTTCACTTAATGCAGCCTTGCATCCTTCTCTCGTCATTGCCATCACTATCACCCAATTCAGTTCTTTGTGCTGTGCCTGCTGGCTGGGCTTCCTGGACATTCGAGTCTCCACCTGTCCAAATCTCTGGCATTTTTAAAATTTTAGAGCCCAGGATTCTTCCTTACTTTCAAGTTTGCTTAGGGCCAAAAGTTCTCTTTCTCCTCTGAACTGCCAGCCATAATTAATGGGTAGCCAAGGCAATGCTAGAAGTGGAACCCAGGTTCCTATCTCCCTATCCTACTGTAGCCAACCCTCACAAATCCTGAGGAATCCTGTGGGCAGTGGCCTCTCTACAGAAATAACAAGTAATGAAAAAAACACTGCCTGGGGCCTCCAGAGACCTGGCTTGAGGTTTCTGCTCTTTCTGAGTCAAGTTCATGTGGCTCTGGGGACAGGACGCCAACCAAGTTTCCTTCCAACCCTGTTTCTCTTAAATCAGCAGGTTAGAGACCTGAAAGCCCCTGATGTAGTTAATCAGTAATCTCAACTCAGTACAACCTTGAACTTGAAAAGTCAGGGAACTAGAGATGTGGACTTTCTAAAAGAGAACTCAGTTGGATTTCTTGACTCTGCATTCTTACCTAGGTCACAAAACAAAGATAGGGTAGACTACTTTTTTCAGACTGCATTTGTTCTTTCATCATTCTTTATTCATGATGTAATGGGATTACCAGCCTGGGTTTCTTACCGTTAATTTATTGGGAAAAAAATAGGGTCAGAAAGTGTTTAAAAGTCCTCAACATTGTAGCTACATTGAGTGTAGTAATTTCTCAATAAAATGTGAGGGTATTTTTTAATTCAACTTCCTCATCCTCTGGAATACATCTTTATCCTATGTGTTTCACAATTTCTGGTCCTCATTAAGTATGACAAGGGTTGCAGATGTTTTTACTAGCCACTTAAAACATGATAATGCCTTCACCACTTTGATAATTCAGAAAATATGAGAAGGGAGCTTCCTGAAATGCATCCTGAAACATGATCATCACTGGAACTTAATGCCTCCCTGGAGCAGCTACCATTTATGCTGTTTTATTCTGTAATTGTAACCACTGATTGAAAAAGGGTCATCACCTCCAAAACACTGGTGGCTACTATGGTATCCCTTCTCTGTGTAGCAATATAGTTGCCGAAGAAAGTCAAGGACGAGTTGATCTGCTATATAAGTATAGTCTTATGATCACATTTTTATTCTGCTGATACATCTTCAGTCTACCTAGTCACACACAGGAAGAAGCTGTTTACTGGAGAGCTCTGTGCTCTTCAACAAATTAGCTGTGTCTTTATCTGTTTGAACTGCCTTGGCTTGATAGCTCTAGAATAGGGGGAGGTGGTAGAGACAAGTGACAGGAAATGGGAAATTACAATCTGGGTAAGGGGAATGCAGTTCTCCGTGGATTGCTGGGCTACCCAGAACAGGAAACAGTGCAGCCAAAAAGCCTTATCTGGTGACCTTATTTCCCACTGTGCTGATTCCACTCTTGTTTTCTCTGCTTTATTTAATAAACAAGACAAAGTTTCCCAGGCTGCATGTGTACATTAAAATTCCCTGTTCCCTTAGTAAATAGTTTCCAGCATACACATTCCCAGTTGAGTCTCCCCTTTGATAGTTGTGCATGGTCCTGCATACAACTAAAAATTACAAGCACTTAAAATAATTTGAGACCATTATTTCATGAGATCTAATTATAGTCTCATGTGGCTTCACCAGCCAGGCATTATCCATTTACTGTTCAGGGAAGTGGTCCAGATTCAATGTTAATTAAATTTTTGATTAAAAACAGCACAACCAAACAGATTTTAAATCATGTCTGTATTAATATAGCTTGTAGATACTGCACAGTAAAGAAAATGCGAGCATAAAATTCTTGTCTCTGAATTTTGTGAACTTTATTACCAAGTAAAATTCAAAGGATGAGTTAACTCAGATTTATTAATCAAAGTATCAAAACAACCTTGTTTCTATCTTTCTCACCTAACTATAAATTCAATTAACTCTTAGAACATTCAGGAAATAGGAGAACACAGAGCCAGAAATTGTGCTACAGAGATAAACATCCAGAGCTAAGAGACTCCAAAGACAATGCAAACTGGACACCTGGTTTCTTTTCCTTTTTTTTTTTTTTTTTTTAATATTTTTATTTTTCAGTTGTAGTTGGACACAATCTTTATTTTTTTAAATTTATTTTTACTTTACATGGTGCTGAGAAATGAACTCAGGGCCGTACATGTGCTAGGTGTGTGCTCTACCGCTGAGCCACAACCCCAGCCCCTGGACACCTGGTTTCTTACAGCCAGTGTTATAGGTCAGCACCAAACAGAAGGGTTTCCCGATGAATGGTGCTGTGTATTATATGTACGAAATAAAAGGATCCAGACCACTGCCTATTCATACAGGTATGTAGCAGTTCAATTCCAAATGGATTAAAGACTTAAATGCGAACAGCATAACTACAAAACTTTTAAAGCATGACAGAGCATTTATCTAACATTGGGGACAGATTTTGTGTGTTAAGATACAAAAAGAACAAACCAATTACATTAAAATGAAAAATACAATGATATGTATTTTAAAGAGTGAAGGGCAAATCAAAATTGGGAGAAGCTAACTGATAGAGGATTAATACCCAGATTTTAAGCACATATACACAGAGATCGAATAGAAACGTATAAAACAGCCAGGCGCGGTGGCGCACGCCTGTAATCCAGCACTTTGGGAGGCTGAGGCAGGAGGATCGCGAGTTCAAAGCCAGCCTCAGCAATGGCAAGGGACTTAGCAACTCAGTGAGACCCTGTCTCTAAATAAAATACAAAAAAGGGCTGGGGATGTGGCCCAGTGGACGAGTGCCCGAGTTCAATCCCCGGTACTACACAAAAAAAAAAAAAAAAAAAAAAACGGATAAAACACTAGGTGTTATCCACGCGCAGTGGCGCACGCCTGTAATCCCAGCACTTGGGAGGCTGAGGCAGGAGGATGGCAAGTTCAAAGCCAGCCTCACCAATGGTGAGGCACTTAGCAACTCAGAGAGACCGTCTATAATAAAATACAAAGAAGGACTGGGGATGTGGCCCAGTAGTCAAGTGCCCCTGAGTTTAATCCCCAGTACCAAAAAAAAAAAAAAAACAGTAGGTGTTTCACAAAGAGAAAACTTGAAATGGTCCATAAACTTACAAAATACTGTCCAACTTTACTAATATTCTGGAAATTAGGAAATATTTTTTTCTGTGCTGCCAGGGATTGAACCCAGAGCCTGATGACTGTTAAGCACAAACTCTACTACTGGGCTACATCCCAAGCCCTACAAACTTTAAATATAATTAAAATACAGTTTCACACCTACCATATTAGTAAACTAGTTAGTCAGGTGGAGTCATTAGAATACTTACTGTTGGTGGGAGTATAACTAGAACGTTTTGACATCGTTAAGTAAAATCACAGATGAAGTCTACAATCTCACAAACCCACTGTTAGACATGTACATACCCTGGAGAAATTCCTGCCTGTGTGCACCAGGACATAAGCACACGAATATGCAGAGCACACTACTTATAAGACGAAGAACCTGGAAACAAATGTCTGTAATGGTAGAATGATGAATTATATTCCAGTCCAAAAATGGAATCAAAATAAACCAGGCACAGTGGCACATGCCTATAATCCCAGCTACTTGGGAGGCCGAGGCAGGAGGATCCTAAGTTTGAGGCCAGACTCAGCAACTTAGCAAGAGCCTGTCCTAAAATAAAATAAAAAGAACTGGTGATGTAGCTCAATGGTGGAGTAGTTGCTTAGCATGCAGAATGCCCAGTGCTGCTGAAAAAGAAAAAAGGAATCAAAATAGCAATGAATAAATTCCACTACACAAAACAATGTGGCTAAATCTCAATGTTAAACCCAAAACTAGCTGCAGGAGACAAATAATATGATTAAAGTTTTATAATATGCTGGATTTCTAAACACTAAAAATTGAAAGTGGTAAGTATTTTTCACTGTAGAGAAAAACTATTCTTAAAAGATGGACTGTTGGGCCGGGGCGCGGTGGCGCACGCCTGTAATCCCAGCACTTTGGGAGGCTGAGGCAGGAGGATGGCACGAGTTCAAAGCCAGCCTCAGCAATGGCGAGGCACTTAGCAACTCAATGAGACCTGTCTCTAAATAAAATACAAAAAGGACTGGGGATGTGGCCCAGTAGTCAAGTGCCCCTGAGTTCAATCCCCAGTAACCACAAAAAAAAAAAAAAACAGTAGGTGTTTCACAAAGAGAAAACTTGAAATGGTCCATAAACTTACAAAATACTGTCCAACTTTACTAATATTCTGGAAATTAGGAAATATTTTTTTCTGTGCTGCCAGGGATTGAACCCAGAGCCTGATGACTGTTAAGCACAAACTCTACTACTGGGCTACATCCCAAGCCCTACAAACTTTAAATATAATTAAAATACAGTTTCACACCTACCATATTAGTAAACTAGTTAGTCAGGTGGAGTCATTAGAATACTTAGTTGGTGGGAGTATAACTAGAACGTTTTGACATCGTTAAGTAAAATCACAGATGAAGTCTACAATCTCACAAACCCACTGTTAGACATGTACATACCCTGGAGAAATTCCTGCCTGTGTGCACCAGGACATAAGCACACGAATATGCAGAGCACACTACTTATAAGACGAAGAACCTGGAAACAAATGTCTGTAATGGTAGAATGATGAATTATATTCCAGTCCAAAAATGGAATCAAAATAAACCAGGCACAGTGGCACATGCCTATAATCCCAGCTACTTGGGAGGCCGAGGCAGGAGGATCCTAAGTTTGAGGCCAGACTCAGCAACTTAGCAAGAGCCTGTCCTAAAATAAAATAAAAAGAACTGGTGATGTAGCTCAATGGTGGAGTAGTTGCTTAGCATGCAGAATGCCCAGTGCTGCTGAAAAAGAAAAAAGGAATCAAAATAGCAATGAATAAATTCCACTACACAAAACAATGTGGCTAAATCTCAATGTTAAACCCAAAACTAGCTGCAGGAGACAAATAATATGATTAAAGTTTTATAATATGCTGGATTTCTAAACACTAAAAATTGAAAGTGGTAAGTATTTTTCACTGTAGAGAAAAACTATTCTTAAAAGATGGACTGTTGGGCCGGGCGCGGTGGCGCACGCCTGTAATCCCAGCACTTTGGGAGGCTGAGGCAGGAGGATCACGAGTTCAAAGCCAGCCTCAGCAATGGCGAGGCACTTAGCAACTCAATGAGACCCTGTCTCTAAATAAAATACAAAAAAGGGCTGGGGATGTGACCCAGTGGTCGAGTGCCCCTGAGTTCAATCCTCGGTAACCACAAAAAAAAAAAAAAAAAAAAAAAAAAAAGATGGACTGTTGGGGTTTGGGTTGTGGCTCAGTGGTAGAACACTTGCCTAGCATTGTGAGGCCATGGGTTCGATCCTCAGCACCACATAAAAATAAATTAATTAATTAAATAAAGGTATTGTGTTCAACTACAACTAAAAAATAAATATTAAAAAAAGTTTCAAAAAAAATTGTTGGTGATTCTGAATTCCACTCTGAATCAGGGACAGTAAAAGTCACTGTAGCTAATAGAAGCAAGCCTTGGGCTTGACAGCAGTCACTTTGCTCATTAAATGTGCTTTCTTGGGCCTGGACTAGATTAGCACATGAGTCTGGTCCCTGCTGCCAAGTAAATCACGAACTGGTTGGCTGGCTCACTGGCCTGATTTAAGAATGGAGCTAATGAGCCCAGGGTCAGGGGTTCGGTCTCCTTGTGGTCCACTATCCTGTCAATGTCAGAAGAGGGACTGGACAAGAATAGATCCATTAGCTCTATTAGAAAATAAACTCTAAGCTCAAAGCTCTGCTCAGCATACAAATCACAGCCCTGTTACTTATAAATGATTCTGAAAACATCAACAAAAATCTTATGAAAGTGTCTGAGCTGTAGCAGAAAAGTCAAAGAATTTACGTGATGCCTTTTTCTGCAGCCTGGATTCGTTATCATACGGGTCCCTGTACTTGGGATCCAGCCTTCTGTAAATTCTAACTTTATGAAATGAGGATTCTGAAAATGATGTCAATTCTTAAGAAATTACCTTACACTTTTCATGATTTGAAAAGTACTTTACAAATGCAAACTTGAAGCCAACAGGATAGGAAAGGTAGAACCAGAACCAAGCTACTTGCAGTGTTCCGTCCAGACTTTGCTACTATAGCCACAGGCCTACGTTGTGAACTTGACCTCTTCCACATGCCCAAAATTCTTCCTATGAAGATCTTTAAAGAGGGAACTGGACAGATGTTTTCTTTAATCTTCACTGGTTAAAACAAATCTGTGGAATGTAAAAATTCTAGAGCTTTTTGTTTGGTTGGTTTTTTGTTTAGGCAAACAACACTAATTCGACAGTTGTTCCCTTGTTCCCTCTAGTCCCAAGAACTGCCTGAGGTCAAATGATGTTTGTTGTTTTGTTTTGTTTATACCAGGGATTGAACCCAGGGGCACTTAACCACTGAGCCAAATCCATTCCTAGCCCTTTTCATTTTTATTTTGAGACAGGGTCTCTCTAAATAGCTTATGGCCTCACTAAATTGCTGAGACTGGCTTTGAACTTGCAGTCTTCCTCAGCCTCCCAAGCCACTGGGATTTACAGACATGTAGCACTATACCCAGATAATATTGAATTCTAAACAAAATTACTTATAAACCTATAAGATTTGATTATAAACCCTTCTCTTATTTTTTATGCTCTGAGAAACTGAGCTAAAAAGCTGTGTTCCATCAAAGCCTTGGGCACAGTCTTTTGCAATCTATTAGGCAACTGTTTTTTAAGAGGGAAGGGGTTTATAATAACTAATTGTTTGTACCCAGTAAATTGGGTGCTATCCCTAAAAGGTCATAAGTCATAGAGGCCAGGCAGTTTATCTTGTTCCAAGAGATTGACATTTGGATACATTCCTCAGCCTGCCTGGACACTGGTCAGGCATGTAAAGCTGCATGGTAGACTCTTCTTTTGAGAAAGGGAAGAAACTCTCCTTATAGAGGTAAAGACCCAAGTAGGTAACCAAAGCTAAAGGTAGAAAAGTAGATAGCAAGGAATTTATGATCTTTTTAATGAATCTAATTCTGTTGAGTACTCAGAAGGAAGAGAACATCATATAAGTGATGTAAGGCCTAGAGATGAAAATACTTCTTGGAAGACAGTACCCAAGAAGGATGACGCACGTCACATGATGGCTTATGACTAACATCAAAGCGATGGAGGTGATAAGTGGTCACAAGACAGAGAGAATGCTAGGGCTAGAGACGCAAGAAAACTGCTTGACCAAGGCGGCACCAGCAGGACTGGGGAGGAAGCAGAGAGAAGCCCAGGGCATGCAGGCAGGAGGGTAGGAGGAAGGTTCCAGCCAAATGACAAAAATCCAAACCCAGACACAGGAAAGGGCAGAGCCTCAAATATTTGCGAAGATCTCTCCAAGATTTTAAAAAGAAAAGAAAATGGTTAAAATACTCAGAAAAATCATGTGGAGTAGTATAGTACATGGTCTGAGTTATTCAAATGAAGCTAAATTTAGCCAACTATTTCTGAAGTGCAGATGGGAAAAGCAGAACGTGAGGGAGACAAACCAATCAAAATCATCCTGAAGAAACAGAGAAAATAATATGTACGTGAGAAGCATCAGCTATCACATAAATTAGTTTAAATTTTGCATTTCTAAAAAGCAGTGGAGGAACAAAGATGAGAAAGCAACAAAAATGATTTCACACAAGTACAAGCTAAAGGAGTGTGGCACGCTGAAGCTTCCAAAAACAAGACATGGTGGAGAACACCCATGGGAAAGCCAGCTTGCATTTTAAAAGATGCTCCCCACATGTAGATGAGGAGAATGATGGCCCAGAAACAGACAGGAGCACGTGAGCCCATCCTCAGGGGAGGGCAAAGGGGAAGGAAAGAAATCACAGACCTCCAGCAAGAGAGCGGCAGCGTGGGAATCTCTACGACATGGCAAGGGGTGTGCAGAGACCTCAGGCCCTGAGCAGATGTTCCTAACTCTGCTCTTCCAAAACAAGAAACTTCTGTGAAGGGACCTGGAAACATGATTGCCACAAATAAGTCTTCAAAGCTAGCTCTTTCTGACAGATTCTATGCTGGTCCTCTAAAGAAAAATGACACCAATAACCACCACTATTAAAGCAATTAAAAAGTGACCAGGGAAGCCTGCATGCATGACATTGAGGAGAGCCCCTCCCTGACAATGCCCTCCAGAATGTCCCCACAAGGTACTCACAATTCACTAGTGACCGTCAGCCTGGGAGCTAGGAGGCTCAGTGCCTGACATAAAGAAGGGCTCAGAACAATCTCCTTGAATGAAGGAAAGAAAGAATCCAGCAGCAGAAGAAAGGATTCACCTTCAACACTGTGTGGCAGGCAGGTAAAAGGTGCTTTTGAAACATACAGCGGGAACTGTATTCTAGACCTGAGATTGGATATGGCTGTATGCTTTGTTTGTTTGTTTATTTGTTTTTCAATTAGCCAGCTGGGGATTTTTTTCTTTCTTTCTTTTTTCTTTTTTCCTGCTATTTTTAGATCCAAAAAAATCTTAGCCTTCTCTCCCTACTACTAGCTGTTTTGAAGTTAGGAAACACAGCCAATTTAAATATTAGACCAATCAAAACAACCCAGAGTCAGGTGCTCTCAAAAGAACAAACAAATAAGTTCAAATTTAAAAACCAAACAAACAAGAAAAAATGTTCAGGACTGCCTGTGAGATCTTTTTATGTGTTTTATGTTAGGAGCGTGAAGAAGACAGTCTCATGGAGATAAAGTTGTTAAATTCTCAAGTTAAACTTGAATCCACTGCAAACCCCTAACTGCTTCTCACCCAAACCTTCTATGTGACCCTAATGTGCTTATTCTCCAAATATCAAAGCAGTCACCTTCAAATTAAACAAAAGGATTTTCCAAAGCCAATTAAGAAGGCCTTTTCTTTCTTTTCTTTCTTCTTTTTTTTTTAGATTCAAGATAGTTGAATAGAGGCACCCAATACCCATTTCCTCCTCCACAAAGAACTGAACTAGCAAGTTTATAGTCACATTTCCAGGTGAGTGAACATAAGAGAACACTAGAAATCAGCAAGAGAGAAGCTGAAACCTTGTAAGATTCAGTGATTTTGAACAAGAGCATAGTAAGAAAAAAGAAGAAAAAAAAAAAAAACCCACGCACCCCTATCAACCTTGGTTCTACAGCTGGGTATGGGAATCTCTCCTCCGCAAGAGTAAGGGTAACAGAGTCCCAGCAAACTGCTTCAGTGCTGGAATCCTAGCTACTCAAAGTTTCACAATCCTCACAGGCTAGCATCTTACTATCTAAGTGTCATGAAATCTACTCAGTAGCCTTGTTTTGGAAAAGGATCTCCCATCATCTCCCAGGGAACACCCAGGGTGCTGTGTCCAAGAGGTATCTTGAGAAGTGAGCTATTCTCTGAGTTTGGGCTTCTCTAAGGGTCAGAAACCCCTACATATTCCCATCTCTGGGGGCTCCACTGACACTCCTTTGCACTAGCTTAGGGGGTAACTGCCTTGTGAACCCAACTGGGCCCAGCAGAATGACTGTGACCTAAGCCGGCTGGGTACCTGTAAGCTGCCTGGTAGCGAAACCCGGGCGGAAAAACTCTCGGAGGCAGAGTTAAGCTTTTACTACTTTTACTTCTACTTTCTTAGAGCTTAGAGAGGGAAAGAAAGATTTTTAGAGAGAAAGATTAGAGCGAGCTTTTCTTCTTGTCTTCTTAGCTTAGAGTAGAGCTTAGCTTAGAGAAAGATTAGAGTTTCTTTCTTCTCTCTTCTTTCTTCCTTCTTCTTTCTTCTGTCTTCTGTCTTCCTCAGGAGCCTCGGCCTAACTCTGACCAGTCATTACTTCTTCTATCTGGTTTCTCTTCTGTCTTCTATCTGGTTTCTCTTCTGTAACCGCTCTGCCTACGTTCTGGCCGCTCTGATTCTTCTGACCGACCGAGTGACTGCCCGGCTGACTGAATTCTCCGTTCTCCTAACTCGGACCGCTTTCACCCGGTTATATACCTTCAGGTTTGCGGGTGCCTACAGGTGCGTCACATACATATCAGGTGGAACTTATGGCTTCCAGCTAGCTGCAACAGCCCTTCCTAATTAGGGCTCCTTCAGGTACCCTGCATTGTTGGGAATGGGTGTTGCAACGTGGAAGGGAATAGAGGGTGCTACCCTTGAAAACCAGGAAACTGGGTGTTTTTCCTCTGAGATTAAGAGTATGGCCAGATGCCCATGAACTTGTACAAGTTCCAGGATTGAAGGCAGGTGCCCATGTGGTTCCCACCACTCATCCCCACTATGCCTGGTTCAGGTGCCTGTTACTGACAGGGCAGAGAGGGAACCGTGGTTCTTTCTGCTGCCTCACCCACAGGGCATGCTGAGGGAACCTTGCGCAGCTCTGTGACTCCAGCCATCCCCCGACCCCAGGGCACGCTCAGCAAGAGGGTGCCCAGACCAACTTCACCCCACTTGCACCCTGCTTCCACTCACTCTCAGCAGACACTTAGCTAAAGGAGTTTGTGCAGGGGAGTTGCAACCCTACCAATGGGCACACACAGCCAAAGGAGCTCCTAAAAGAAACTTTGGCTGGCTGCAGTCTTGGTCTCACTCCCAGTAGTATTGCCACCAAAACATCAGAGAGAACATCAGGGTTTCTACTGCCACTCCATCTAAGTGGTTCCCACCAGCCCACCCCTGCAACTAGTCTGAAAATGCACTGCTGTCAGGACTGGGTGTGAGGGCCACACGGGGGTGCTGCATTTCCCACCACCACCATACCCCATGTGTAGTCAGAAGCCACGTGCTTCAGGCCTCTCACCACAGGCCCTTGCTAATAGCAGAGCTAGCATCAACAGTGCCCATGGAAATACCCATCTTGTGACAGGGGCCACCACTACCATTGTAGGAAAAGCCACACAGTGAGTACCCCACACACTACTACCTACACCACACCTACCTGAACTGCTAATGTCCCCACTTCTGCGTGGACCAGAGACAGTGGGTTTGTCCAACTCCACCATGTCATGCACTATGCCAAAAGTCATTCATCATGGCCAAGAAGCTATAGGGAGATGACACTATGGTGCCCAGCTAACACCCAACACACATATATCAGGAGAAAGCCACTTACTAAGAAGGTCACTCCATAAAAGTGATAGATAAATCTGACCTACTAGATGGGCAAATCTCAACAGAGAGCAAAATATGGGGAAAAGAAAAAGGTAATATGATACCTCCAGAAAAACTTAACAATTCTCTAACAGATTCCAAAGAAAGCCATAATGGATAAAATGCCTGATAAAGAATTTAAAAGTATGATTATAAAAATCTCAGTGAGAGCCAAGAGAATACAGATAATAGCTATATAAAATTAAGGCAATGCAGGATCTGAAAGAGAACTTCAGCAGAGATTCTGAAAAGAAATAAACAGAAATCTTGGAAAAGAAGAGCTCAATAAGTCAAATTTTAAAATATAGTTAAAAGCCACAACAAAACCAAATCAAGTAGAGGAAATAATGTCTGAAATATGAGAGATGAGAGAGAGAGAGAGAGAGAGAGAGAGAGAATGAATAGGGGGAGGGAGGAAGGGAGGGAAGAAAGGCAGGAAAGAAGGGAAGGGGGAGGAAGAAGAAAGTATTCAAGACTTACGGGCTGGGCACAGTGGTGCACACCTGTAATCCTAGAGGGTCAAGAGGCTGAGGCAGGAGGATCACAAGTTCAAAGCCAGTCTCAAAACTTTAGCAAGGCCCTAAGCATTTCAGTGGGAACCTGTCTTTAAATAAAATATTTAAAAAAGGGCTGCAGTGGTTAAGCCCCTCTGGGTTCAATCCCCAGTACCAAAAAAACAAAAAACCCTATGTGACAGCATTAAACAAACAAATATCTGCATTTCAAGAATACCTGAAGGCATCCAACATGGATACCCCAGGAGGTCACTCTCCCTGGGTTCTGTTTAAGTGGCACAGAAGAGAACAGGGTTCTGTCCCATGATATACAATTCCTTTCATAATGGTGGAGATGAAAATGGGCTTTGTGTCTGCACTTGCTTATTCCTACAACTTCTCAGTCCTGTGGACAATGATTGAGATAATAAATCATGGAGTAAATGTCTAGCATATTGAGATTTTTAATTAGATTAAGATATTGAAGATGGGCTGGGGTTGTGGCTCAGCGGCAGAGCGCCCGCCTCGCACGTGCGCGGCCCGGGTTCGATTCTCAGCACCACGTAAATATAAATACATTGCATTGTGTATAACTAAAGTAAATAAATAAATATTAAAAAAAAAGATATTGAAGAATCTAATCTTTTTTTAATTTTCATTCAGAAAAATAAACTAATACCTGAAGACAAGGAAAACAAAGTTAGGCACAGTAAACCTAGTCAATAATAAATAGCAGAAAAGTTCCCCAGTCTTGGAAAAGATATGGATAGCCATGTACAGGAGGCTTATAGGACCCCAGACAAGACCAGTAAAGATCTTCACCACAGCATATTATAGTCAAACTATAAAAATGTACAAGACAGGGCTGGGATATAGCTCAGTGGTAAAGAACTTGCCTAGTATGAATGAGGCTCTGAGTTCAATTCCCAGTACCACAGCAAAAGAAAATAAAAGTACAAGACAAAGAACAAATCCTAAAATCTTCAAGAGAAAAGTGTCAAGTCACATGAGTGGTATCTCCATTAGACTAACAACAATTTTCCTATCAGAACCCCGGCAGACTGGGAGGGAATAGAAGGACATATTCCAAGTCCTGAAGCAAAAAAAAAATTGCCAACCAAGACTATTATACCAGCAAGACTGTCCCTCAAAAATGAAAGTGAAATAAAACTTTGCAAGACAAGCAAACACTGCAGGAATTCATGACCAACAGACCAGGCTTACAAAAGATGCTTCAGAGAATGAAATTATGGCATTTACTGGTAAACGGATGGAATCCCAGAGTATCATGCTAAGTGAAATAAGCCAATCCCAAGGAAACAAAGGTGGAATGTTTTCTCTGGGGGTAGGAATGATAATAGAATGAATTGGACATTGTTACCCTATGTGCATATATGATTACATGACCTGTGTAACTCTACATCATGTACAACCAGAAGAATGAGAAGTTATACTCTACTTATGTATGATGTGTCAAAATGCATTGTACTGTCATGTATAACAAATTAGAACAATTTAAAAGCTAATTAAATAAAAATTTTTCAAAAGCATGGGGAAAAAAGATGCTTCAGAGAGCCTTTGATCCACAAATTTAAGAAAGACAACTACTATCATAAAAATATGTGAAAGTAGCAATCCAACTAGAAGATTAGATACACAAAATAGAAATTTTTAAAAAAATCAACATTACCAATACAGTAAAGCACCAAACCGCACAGGTGAACAAGAGAGGAAGAAAAGAATAAGAGTATTCAAAACAATTAGAAGAAAATCAACAGAATGATAAGAATAAGTTCTTACTTATCAATTACAACCTTGAATATAAACAGACTATATGCCTCAATTATGCATATAACAATATGCTGCCTACAAGAAATTCACTTTACCAGTAATGACACACAGAGACTTAAAGTAAAAAGATGGGAATTATTCAAGGCTGTTATGGTTTTGATCTGGCATGTTCCCCAAAAGTTTATGTGTTGAAGCACAGTTCCCAATGCAGCCAGGTTTAGAAGTGGGCTTTTAGGCAATGATTGGACCATGAGGGCTCTGGCCTCATCAGGCAGTCATTAATCCATTTGATGGATTAACACACTGATAGATGGATGGACTACTGGGAGGTAGGACCTAGTTGGAGGAAGTAGGTCACTGGGAGCATGACCTGGAAGGATTTCTCTTCTCCCTGGCCCTTTTTTCTTTCTCTCCTTCTCTCTGCACTCCCTAGCTACCATTGACTGAGCAGTTTTTTTCCATCAAGTCCTTCTCCTATAATGTTTCTGCCTTGGAGCCAGCTGGCCATGGTCTGAATCCTCTGAAATAATGAGCCAGAATAATTTTTTTCCTATTCTAAGTTGTTCTTGTCAATAATTTTTATCACAGCAACAAAAAGCTAACAGAGACAATGCAAACTTAAAGCAAGCAAGAGTAGGTATGCTTCTATGTTACAAAATAGATTTTAAGTCAAAAACCAAAAGGGACAAAGGTCATTTTATGATGATTAAGTAATCAATTTGATAAAATGACATATGATTATAAATCTATAATGTATTCAATTGGGAGCACCCAATTTTATGAAACAATGTTATATGTAAAGAAGGAGACAGGCTTCAATATAATAATAATGGAGAATTTCAACACCCCTTTTCATCAAGGGACAGATCATCCGCACCAAAAAAATCAACAAAGAAACATCAGAGTTAAACTATACTACAGATAAGTGGATTTAACAGACATTTGCAGAACATTTCACCCATAGTTACAGAATACACATTATTTTCATCAGTATATGGAACTGTCTCTATAATGGATCATATATCTAACAAAAAGAGTCTTAGGCCGGGCGCGGTGGCGCACACCTGTAATCCCAGCACTTTGGGAGGCTGAGGCAGGAGGATCTCGAGTTCAAAGCCAGCCTCAGCAATGGCGAGGCACTTAGTAACTCAGTGAGACCCTGCTTCTAATAAAATACAAAAAAAGGGCTGGGGATGTGGCCCAGTGGTCAAGTGCCCCTGAGTTCAATCCCCGGTACCAAAAAAAAAAAAAGAGTCTTAACAAATTAAAAAAAAAATGAAATCATCACATATCTTTTCTGTCCACAGTGGAATAATATGGCAGGCAACAGCAAAAAGAAACTTTGGAAATTATTCAGCATGAAGACTGAATAACATGATTTTGAATGAATGGTGGGTCATTGAAGAAGGAGAAAGGGAAGTTTAAAATTTTTGTGAAACAAATGACAGTGGAACTACAACACACCAAAACTTGTTGGATGAAGCAAAAGCAGTACCAAGAAGAAATTTTATAGTAATGAATGCCTACATCAAAAAATGGATTTCAAATAAACAACCTGACAATAAATCCCAAGAACTTAGGAAAGGAAGAACAAACCAAGCCAAAAATTAGTAGAAGGAAAGAAATAACAAAGATCAGAATAGAAATAAACAAAATAGAGATTAAAGAAAACTAAAAAAGACAAATGAATACTCGGAGTGGTAGCATGTGTCTATAATCCCAGGTACTCAGGAGGCTGAGGCAGGAGGATTGCAAGTTCAAAGCCAACTTTGGCAATTTAGCAAGACCCTGTCTCAAAATAACAAAATTGCCCTGAGTTCAATCCCTAGTACCACAAATGGGAGGGGGGAGACTGAAAGGGAGGGAGCCCTTCCAAATTTATTCTACAAGGCAAGTCATTTGCATTTTTGTATACAGATTTTAAAATCATCTTTTCAATTTGCTTCATTAAAAAAACTGATGGAGGGCTGGGGTTGTGGCTCAGTGGTAGAGAGCTTGCCTAGCATGTGCACGGCCCTGGGTTCAATCCTCAGCACCACACATAAAAAAAATAATAATAATAATAAAGCTATTTTGTCCAACTATCACACACACACACACACACACACACACACACACACACACACACACACACATATATATTTAAATAAAAATAAAAAACTGATGGAGCTAGGCACCATGGCACACACCTGTAATCCTAGCAGCTCAGGAGGCTGGGTAGGAGGATTGAGAGTTCAAAGTTAACCTCAACAATTTAGCGAGACCCTAAGCAACCCAGTAAGACCCTGTATCAAAATAAAATATAAAAATAGGCTGGGGATGTGGCTCAGTGGTTAAGTGCCCCTGAGTTCAATCCCTAGTACCAAAAACAAACAAAAAAAACTTGATGGAGCAGGGCTGGGATAGAGCACAAGCTTAGCACGTGAGGGGACTGGGTTCTATCCCCAGCAACACTTAAATAAATAAGTTAAAAGACTTCAGGGATTATGATTGAGATTGTATTGATTCTCTCTTACTTTAGGGAGAATTAACATTTTAACAATTTGAGTTCTTCAATCCTCGAATGGATTCCATTAAATGGCATCTCATTTAATGGAATCATTAAAAGAAAAAGTATTATTGGACATATCTTTTCCAAAATTGAAGGTGCTTTCTATCCTACCCAAAAACGTATTAACTATTGGATTATTTTAGTTAGAGATTACCTCAAATAACAATAATAATTACAAGCAGGGAAAAATGATCCCTAAAATGTAAATAAAGGAAATGTGAGCTAATCTGGCAGGGCATCCAATACTAGGATTAAAATATGGTTTTGCTTAGTATTTAATTTTTTTTCAAGCATCATGTTAATCGGAAGGCCACACACTCTACCTGAGGGCAGCTGAAATTAATCAAACCTTGAGGCTCTGAAACAACATAAAAAACACAAGTAAATGCTGAATGAAAGATAATGCAAAGTAGAAACCCCAGCTTCCTAGAGATAACATAAGAGAGCTTCTCTCTCACTTCTTAAAAACAGTCCTGTGATCTGTTAAAGAGAAAAGCACTAGCAAGAGTGATTTCTGATATCTTGTACTCTAGCATCACAAGTCAACCCTTGCAACAGAGCAAAGACCACAAAGAGAGACATGCTTAGCTCTATCACAGAAAAGAGGAAACCCTTCTAAGGGAACATAGGAAGTGTTTATGGCTTCATTGGTACTTCTTATGAGACTAACATCCAGCAATGGTTAAATCCTCCCTGGTCAAGTGGATGATTAATGAGGCATTAATGACAAGTAAGTTTTGAGTGTGATCCCTTCATGAGCAAAAGGGGCTTTAGGGACAACCAAATTTCAAAACTACTTTTTTCTACAATTAGTATATATGACTATGGTCAGAAACAGAAGCTTACAGGATAAAACAAAACAAAAGTCATCCTTTAGTAATTTAAAAGCTATCCCAATTTTTGAAACATACAGATAGGATTATTAAAATATCTTGAATTCACCAGAGCATACATATCCCAACATCAATGATTCTGTCTATATTTTAAATATATGCTATTTATAAAAAAATTTGTAGTTGTAGATGGACAGCATGCCTTTATTTTATTTATTTTTTTGTGGTGCTAGGGACCAAACCCAGTGCCTCATGCATGCTAGGCAAGTGCTATGCCACAGAGCTATAGCCCCAGCCCCAATATATGCTATTTAAAGAAGTACAATCAACTCAAATCAGAAACATAAAGAGACAGAAAGAAATGTATGTGTGCATGATGTAGAGGTAGAGGTAGCATCACAGAAAGAAAATCCTCTAGCTAGAGATTTTTCAACATTTTTTTTTTTTTTTCATTTTTCCCTTAAAAGATGCACTGGACACACAACACCTAAAAGCAATGTCATGCTGGGCATGGTGACACACGCCAGTAATGCCAAGGAGGATGGCAAGCTTGAGGCCAACATCAACACCTTAGCAAGACCCCCATCTCAAAATAAAAAATAAAAGGGACCAGGGATGTGGCTCATCATTGAAGCACTTCTGGATTTAATCCCCATCCCTAGTACGGGGGCAGGGGCGGGGGTGGGGCAGCTAAAAACAATGTTGCCAACCAGACCTAGAGAAGTATGTACTGCTGCCAGAGTAGACTAAAAATAAACATGAAAGGGTTGGGTCTAGGGCATTCACATCTCTGGATTATTCATCCTCACTCTGTTCCAGGGCCTCTCCCTGGCACAGCTATGAAGGAGGCAAAATGTATATTTAGACTTTCCTATTTCGCCTCTGGGTCTGGTCCCTCTGAGGTGCTCAGTGCCTCAGGCTGTCCAGAGGGTCACCACACCTAGGCCTGCCCTCCTTGGAATGTGACCTTGACTCTAAAGCAAGTTTCTTTCTGTTTACTTTTCCCCAATCACCAATAGAGTTAAAGTTAAAGGGAGGCTGAGGCAGGAGGATCATTTGAGCCAATGAGTTTGAAACAAGCCTGAGCAACAAAGCAAGATCCCACTTTAAAAAAAAAAAAAAAAAAAAAGTCAAAGTTAAAATCCCTTTCTTCTCAGCTAATCACCTGGGAGGAAAGTAATGTTGCAAATTAATTCATACTGGCATGTAGGTAACAAATACATTTTATTCCTCCCATGTGTATCGGTATCCTAAAATTTTGTTAAACTAACGGAATGTGAGCTTTAGGAAGAATGCTAAAACTGTAGGATATGCAACAAGGAACATCTGGGGAGATCTGAGTTTCCTCAAATCATCTGTCAGTTTGCTATTACTATAATGAAATACCTGAGGCTTGGTAGTTTTATAAAGAAAAGAGGTTTATGTAGCTCACAGTTCTGCAGGTTCAATGGTGACCTCATGGTTGGTGGCATCACAATGGTGGGGGTATGTTGTGAGATGGGAGAACACATGGCCAAAGAGAGAGTCAAAGAGGCTGGTGCAGGGCTACACTTGTTCTTTTTTTTTTTTTTTTTTTTTTTTTTTTTTGTGGTACCGGGGATTGAACTCAGGGGCACTCGACCACTGGGTCACATCCCCAGCCCTTTTTTGTATTTTATTAGAGACAGGGTCTCACTGAGTTGCTAAGTGCCTCGCCATTGCTGAGGCTGGCTTTGAACTCGCGATCCTCCTGCCTCAGCCTCCCAAAGTGCTGGGATTACAGGCGTGCGCCACCGTGCCCGGCTACACTTGTTCTTTTATACCAACCAACTCTCAATAAGTAACTCAAGAGGACTGGGGTTGTAGCTCAGTGGTAGAGTGCTTGCCTAGCATGTGTGAGGCATGGGTTTTGATTCTTAGTAGCACATATAAATAAATCAAATAAAGGTCTATCAACAACAACAACAAAAAAAAAGTAACTCTGAGTGCCACAAGAACTAGCTCCCCTTCTGAGGGCAGGCCCTAATGACTTCAGAACCTCCTACTACATTTCACCTCCTGAAGGTCCCAGCACTTCAACATCACAGCAATGAGGACCAAACTTCCATGTGTATGTATCCTTGGGGGACACACTCAAACCATATCCAAACCCCAGCACCATCCACGTGTCATCAGGCTGGCAGTATTCTTTGTAGGATCAGGTCTTGCCACCTCCAAAATAAGAGAAGTCACTACCTACCTCCATTGACTCTTGAGCAAATGGCTAAAGAAAAACTAGGGCAGATGCACAGATTTTGAAAACCTACTGAAAAGTGAAATGTAAATCTAAACTATGAGATATGATTCTTAGCTTCCTTTTCTCATTGTAAAATAAGACTGAATGATCAACAGAGTGCCAAAATCATTCAACGAGGGGAAGGACAATCTTTTCAAAAAAGGTGCTGGAAAAACTGGAAATCCATATACAAAAGAATGAATTTACACCTTTTTACCATACACAAAACTTAATCAAAATGGATCAAAAACTTAAATGTAAAAGCTAAAACTACAAAACTCTTAGAAGAGGCTTGGGGTTGTAGCTCAGTGGCAGAGCACTTGCCTAGCAAGTGTGAAGCACTGGATTCGATCCTTAGCACCACATAAAATAAATGAATAAATTTTTAAGAAATAATTTTTAAAAACTCTTAGAAGAAAATACAGGTGAAAAGCTTTATGATATTGGTTTGGCAATGAATTTTTGGACATACCATCAAAAGATAAAAGATATTGGACTTTTTCAAAAATTTGAAATATTGTATATCAAAAGATATTAGCAACAGAATGAAAAGGCAACCTACAAACTAAGAGGAAATATTTGCAAATCATATATATGACAGGGGATTAATATTCAGAATATATAAAGAACTCCTATAACTACAAAAACATAATTCTAAGCAACTCAGTTAAAAATAGGCAAAGGACTTGAATAAACATTTTTCCACATAAGATATTACAAATGGTCAATAAGCATATGAAAAAATGTTCACCATCACTAATCATTAGTGATACAAATCAAGCCAGGTGTGGTGGCACATGCTTATAATCCGAGCAACTCCAGAGGCTAAGACATGAGGATTGCAAGTTTGAAGACCAACCTCAGCAACTTAGTGAGGCCCTAAGGTCTTAGCAAGACCCTGTTTCAAAATAAAACATATAAGGTGGGGTGGGTTGTGGCTGTGGCTCAGTGGTTAAGTGACTCTGGGCTCAATCCCTGATACAGAGAGAGAGAGAGCCTGATACAGAGAGAGAGAGAGAGAAATCAAAACTTGTTATAACAGGGGTCCCTTTCATGTAACAGGGACTGACTTTACATTTTGAATGTAAACCTTGCTGTTAGATCACCAGCAGCTTATTTTAAAATTGACATTTTTTTCTTTCCTTTTCTCACCCTTCCCTAACTGTGCAAAAAACAAGATTAACATAATTAACCCTAATCCCCCATAAATAGGTGACAGTTTTGAAGAAAACCCATTAATGAAAACACATCTCCTCTTGGATGTGGCCACTATGAAATATGTAACATACTAGCTGAGTTATCTTTCTGTTTACTACCCACCTGAACAAAGAAACTCTGGACCTGGAAAGTGGAAAACAGCTCTTTTAAGGATAAAGTTGAACATTAATTATATCTACTGATAATATCCAGAAAAATAGCCCTGGTGTTCACCTTTTTAAAGCCCTCTATTCCCCCTGGCAGTTAGATAGCAGTCCCTGTGATGTGAATCCGTTGCCTCTCTTTTACTAGCAAAGCAATTGCTTTTAGCTTTTTTTTCCCCAAAGCCTTGGCCTTTTTTGAATAGGCATCGGGGACAAGGACTGAGCTTTCAGTATCAAAAGCACACTGGGATAAAATTTATACTTATTAGGACGGCTAATATCAGAAAAGAAAAGAAAAAGAAAATTAGGGTTGGCAAGAATGCAGAAAAATTGGAAGTCACATACATTGCTGGTGACAAGAAAAGATCCCCCAAAATATAACACAATACCACACCCAACTCCCCCACTAATAATTAACCCTAATCCCCCATAAGTAGGTAACAGTTTTGAAGAAAACCCATTAATGAAAACACATCCCCTCTTGGATGTGGTCACTATGAAATACAATATGGCATTTCCTCAAAAAATTAAAGTTTCAAATGATCCAAATGATCAGACCAAATGATCCAACAATTCCACTTCTAGGTATATTCCCCAAAGAACTGAAAGCAGGGACTGAAGCAGATATTCATACATTTGTGTTTATAGAAGCATTAAAAACAATAGCCAACAGGCAGAAGCTATGCAAGTGTCCACTATCAGATGGATGGAAAACAAAATGTGATATATACATACAATGGAAGGATTTCCTTCCTTTTCAAGATTTTATTACATAACATATGCCACAACAAGACATTATGCTAAATTAAAAAATCCAGTCACAAAAGAACAAACATTGTATGATCCCACTTATATGAGGTACCTAGAGTAGTCAAATTCTAAGAGACAGAAAGTGGAATAATTGATCTAATATGGTAGCACAAGCCTATAATCCCAGCAGAGACTGAGGCAGGAGGAGCTCAAAGTTTGATCTCAGCCTGGGCAACTTAGGGAGACCCTGTCTCAGAATTTTTTTTTTTAAATATTTATTTTTTAGTTATAGGTGGACACAATACCTTTATTTTATTTCCATGTGGTGCTGAGGATTGAACCCAGTGCCTCACACATGCTAGGCAAGCACTCTACCTCTGAGCCACAACCCCAGCCCCTGTCTCAGATTTTTTTAAAAAAAATTTAAAAAGGGCTGGGAATATAGTTCAGTGGAAAAGTGCTCCTGGGTTTAATCTCTAATACTAGTTGATAGATGGGCTACCCCCTCTCCCCCAGGCAAGGGAAGTTTCTGTATCCTGAGCAAGCAACCTTGTTTCATTTTTCGGGCTTAAAGTTCACTCTGTTCTTCTGACAGGATGTTTTTTCCCAGGCAGGAGCCAATAGGCTTAAAGGTCGCCCTGTTCCATGGGCAAAGAGCCAATAGCGTTAAAGGTCACTCTGGTATACCCCCCCACCAGAAATCCCTATTTAAGCTCCAGTTCATTCAGAGCTAAACACACACAACAGCTTGTCCCTGATGAGAAGAGGCAGCCATTGCACCAGCTCCAGACCCACCACCTCCAGTCCAACGGTAGCTACCCTCAGCGACAGCTACAGCCTCCAGCCTGACAGGAGCTGCCCTAGCTGACAGCCCCAGAGACCACAGCCGGCACGACCAGGCACCCACCTTCCATCCAGAGTTCGCACACTCCCCTCTCCCTGACTCCTCTCTCCCACCAGACCTTGCACACTCCCCTCTCCCTGAATCCTCTCTCCCAGCATCTCTTCAACCTCTGACCAGCCACAAAGGCTGGTGAATAAAACTCTTGGCTGCATGGTTGTCACCAGTGTGATTTTTGCCCTTCACTAGTGGGGGAGGGCAGAGGAGGGATAGTGGTTGCCAAGGCCTGGAGGAGGGAAAAATGGTGGGTTGTTGTTTAATGGGTACAGAGTTTCAGTTTGTTTGGATGATGGAAAAGTTCTGGAGATGGTAGTAATAGTAAATATTAATGTACTTAAAGGGTGAAACAATAAATTATTTATTTAATTACTTTTTATTTATTCATGTACTTATGTACTAGGG
The DNA here is from genome assembly GCA_025594165.1 of Tamias sibiricus. Taxonomy (NCBI): domain Eukaryota; kingdom Metazoa; phylum Chordata; class Mammalia; order Rodentia; family Sciuridae; genus Tamias; species Tamias sibiricus. Next base: position 55,762,280 of record CM046659.1, read on the forward strand.
ATTGAAGCCAGGGTAACTTTATCACTGAGATATACCACCAGTTTTTATTTATTTATTTATTGAGACAGAGTCTAAGTTGTTGAGGGTCCCACTAAGTTTCTGAGGCTAGCCTCAAGCTTGTGATCCTCCTGCCTCAGCCTACCAAGTCTCTGAGATACAGGCATGTGCCACTACACTCAGCATATGTTATGTATATTTTAACATACACATGCAAATGCACATGCATGCGCACACACACACACACACACACACACACACCCTGCTTAAGCATTTGAGATAATTATCTTACCTATGTGGTCATATTTATGATCCATTTTCAAATTTTTTAATAAGTAAAACTAATAAAAGATGACTTTCTTCCTCTATTTTAATTCTAGAACATGAACAATAAAGACTTCCAAGTCTTCCTGGATTCAGTTTAACATGAAATTGTTTGGCTGGACTGGATGTGAATGGATACCAAGGATAGAAGGCCCGGAAGCTCTGGCTAGTCCCTGAGAATAATCCCAGAACTTGCCACTACCCTTCAGAGGAAAAGTCATAACCCTTGCAGGGCGGACCTGTGTGCATGCTTCCAAGCACAAGTCTGAGAAAGGCTTTCTCCCCTCTTGGAATAACTATCACAGCCTTCATTCCCTGCAGGAGCCCTGTTTGGGGAGATAGCTAAGATTGCGGTTGACTATTGGGCCATAGACATTTTTGGGCATTTCCGCTTTCCGTAGTCTGACGGGATCTCGCGGGACTTGGTCGAGGCTCTCGAGAGATTTGAACGGTGACTCAGCAGATCGAGCGAGCGCCATTGCTGCTCGGGCGCATGGGAAGAGACCAGAGAGAGAAAAGACAGGGTTATCGCTATTGTATAGATATATTGTAGTTTCTTGTAAGATTAAAGAATATTTTCGTCTCCATCCTGTCTCCGGACTCCTTCCCACGGCGTTGCCGTTCCAGGCTGCAATCCTTTTCCGGCGACTACAATTCCCTTTCTGCAGGAGTGCCACATTCAGAGTCTGTGATCACCACTCTCTCCTTGACCAAACCTGAGTTAAGCTCCTCAGAGTCCTCTGTTCAATCAGGCCTCTCCCTTGGCTTTAGTCCTTGCTGGGCCTGTATGACCTCAGTTTTAGCAAGAATTCTAGTATATGGGTTTAGGAAGAATCTCCCCACCCTTAATGTCTCAGTAATTTCTGACTGACCCCCTCACTCTTCTCCTCAGTTCTAAATCCTCGGCTGTATTCAGAATTGAGCCCAATCTCTCCCCTGTTACAATGCTCTTACTGCAATAGTCTCCAAGTCTTCCTTCTTTTAACAAGTGCCAGATTAATTTTGTCTTTAAGAACATGTCAGCAAGAACTTTGGAAGTTTTAAAAATTTTAGCATTTCAAAAGCAACAATCCCATGAGAAGGTCATAGTTGCTGACAGTAATGTATCCATTCGTCAGACTAGGTTCTGGTGAATGAAGTCTGCAGTATTTGCCCATATGAGCTCATAGCAGCATAACCTTCTAAAAGCTAGAAAATTTAATGATCACAGCTGAGCTCTCTTGGAAGAGTGGAAGAGAAATTACAGTGATTTAAAATACAGCAATGTCAGGGTTGGGGATGTATCTCAGTGGTAGAGCATTTGCCTAGCATGTGTGAGGCTCTGGGTTCAATTTGTAGCACTGCAAAAACAAAGCCAAAATAAGATAAAATATAGCAATGTCTAATGCTTGAAATGCTACTGAAGGCAATCCAAACCCTAGACTGATTTTCTATCTCCACCAGCCTACCCCACTCCAACCTAAAACATATTCACCTCTTCCATATGCACACACATCTGGTACTCTTTTGAGATATAACAGACATCAATTATCCTTGCTTCCTTCCCACACTGTAGGACACTTAGTTTCTCGGGGCCATGACATCAGGCAGAGTCGACAGTCCTCTCTGAGCTATCAGAGGAGGCTGTTGACACCATGGGAGACACAGGATGCTGATGCAACACTCGGCAGAGAAAATGCCAGGGCACTGAAGGATATCTGCATGATTCATTGTAAGAGTTTCTTTGGGAAGAAGTGTGAAGCAGCCTCTCTAAATTCCATTTGGGTAAGTTAAGGGGTGGGAAGCCATTTGCAGAAGCAGGAAGGAAAAGGCCAGGGCTTATGCCTGGGTACGTGACAACTTTCTACATTCAGGACAGACCCATTCAAAAGGAAACAATTTATTCCCTTCAAGCAACAAGAAGTACAGTATGTCTTTGTTCTTTGTCAAGGTGTTCCAGGAACGTATTGATGGTGCTCACTAACAGAAACTAACCACCTCTCATTCTAATCATTCCTGTTTTGATTTGGATATGAGGTGCCCACACAAACTCCTGTTAATGCAGGAACATTCAGAGGTAAAATGATTGGATTGTGAGACCTGCAACCCAATCAGTCCATCCTAGTTTGGATTGTTGGGACTGTTACTGTAGGCGGGTGTGGTGTGGCTGGGGGAGGTGGGTCACTTGGGAGGCACTGTGATGTCCCTTCTCTCTTCCTGGCTCTTCCTGACCCTGCCATAGCTGAGCAGCTTCTCCCAGATGGGCTGCCTCACTCAAGCCCAGAGCAATGGAGTTGGCCATCTATGGACTGAGACCTCTGACTCTATGAACCCCAAAGAAACTTTTCCTCCTCTCAGTTGTTTTGTTGGGTATTTTGGTCACAGCAACACCAAAATTTACTAAAATGATATCCAACTTCGGTATGATGTAAAACAAAAAAAATGGTTGCAAATGTGTCTGCAAACAGTCATCTCATTAGAGGTGTTTCACACTTGGCATCAGCAGACCTCGCTCCAGCCCAGGGCCATTTGGGTTGCCAGAGCAAGGTGTTGACTGGATGAGGTAACTGGGCCATTTGTCTTCAGAAACTATTACTAACTTCCTGACTACTTTGGTTAGAGACTCCACAATTAGTTTGTTTCTAAGAGAATGTTATTTAATTTATTTTAAACTAAATTATTTAAGTCATCAGGTTTTCTAAGTAACACAAACACACAAATGTAACATCTGCTATCTGTGTCATTAGCTTTCATAAGTCACAAGAAAATCATTTAAATAAAGTCTCTATTTTAAAAAACATGCCTAATTCAGAAGTCTCTTTAATTGTTCTTTCTGCTCTGTTATCCAAAACATTTTTCCTAAATGATATGAATCTTCCCTATACTCATCTGTAGCAAAAACCAGGCCAACACAATGAGTCAGCCAAAATGAAGATGTTACATGATATACTACATGACTTCCATTTTTGGTCCAAAAAGTTTCATGACAGTGATTTTAACCAGACCATATGACAGGGCAGAAAAATATACTTCAAAATGAGGAGTCTTTTCCTTAGTTATGCGTGTGACATCATGTGATTCTTGTTGCCAATTAACTCTTCAATGTTATCTGTCTTTCTGCATCTAATGGGTTTTCCCCGGCAATTACTGTTTTCAGATGAATAGTAATTTAATCAAATGTTCCCCTCAGTTTTAAAAAAAAAAAAAAAAAGGCCAATGCTTGGCATGGGTAAAATCTAGCCTAATTAAATTAGCTTTTTTTATAAAATACATTAAAGAAAGCTTAAGAGAATATATTTTGGAAAAGCCTGTTCCCAGTGACTTCAATGTCTTCTCATTATTATTTTTTTTAATTCATGCTATTAGTTTTCTCTCATGTTATGAATTAGCTGAAAAACACAGGTCTGGTTCTAATTCTCAAATATTGCTCTAATTCAGAAGAAGCTCTTAGTCACAGAACTTCAGATGAAATGTCTGCCTTGCCCACCGACTGTGCCCAAGGCAAAGAGGAAACCCTAGAGAACCAGGACCAGGCCACAAGGCTTATTTAGTCAAGCATCATTAGGGTAAGCACTTCATATCCAAGATTCTAAGCCATGCTAATGTAGTCTTAGTAGGAAAATTACATCTCATGCTGGTTTATCTCTAACTCTTAAGTCTTGTGAAAACTGGCATTAGCTGAATAATTTCCCTGGAAATCTTGGATCAAAATTGATGGCACCTGTGTCATAAGACAAAGGAAGACTATGGAAATCAAGGTCAATTTAATCTGATATTAAAGGAATAAAAATACTTTAAAAGGAAAATTAATATTTCTGATAACTAATAGATTCAATTGGAATGTGGATTACAGATGTATTATGTCAATGTTAAATTTACTTTTTAAAAAATATTTATTTATTTTAGTTGTACACAATGCCTTTATTTTTACATGGTGCTGAGGATCAAACCTGGGGCACGCACATGCTAGGCGAGTGCTCTACCACTGAGCCATAAGCCCAGCCCCTAAATTTACTTTCATTGTTCATTATAATGGATTAGTAAGAGAACATACCTATTCTTAAGAAATATACACTGTAGCATTTGGAGGTGAAGAGTTATGGTATATGCCACTGACCTTCAAGTGGCTCAAAACGAATTTTTTTTTTTTCTTTTTCCTGAGCTGGGAAATCAAACCCAGGGCATTGTGCATTTGAGCTATACCCCCAGCCCCTTAAAAAAAGAAATGTTCATCTGTGTTTATGAAGAGAACAAGTGTACGCACAATAGTAAAATAGAACACTATGTAAAACTGGGTAGATGTCCTACGCATTTTCTTGGTACTATTCTTATTCTTGCAACTTTTCTGTAAGAGTGAAATTATTTCCAAATAAAAAGCCAAAATCAGTGACACCTGAGTTTGGTTTGGTTTGGACATACAGTAGTTGGCTAAGTTCTTTAAAGCTCCTTCAAGACCTATTACTTTTGCAAATTGACAACTAGATGATAGTTTCCTTAAGGGTTACTGTAAAAATGATATATCTCAGTAAAATCTCTTACAATCATATCTTTTCTTTACTATAGATTTTCCATATTTATATTAGCCAGGATAATCTAGAGAAGCCAAACCAAAAGAATACACATAAACACACACACAGAGATTGATTTTAAGGTGCTGACTCACGTGGTGGTTGGGGGTGGCAAGTCTGAAATCTGAATGGCAGGCAGCAGGCTGATTAATCAGGGAAGAGTTGATGTTGAAGTCTGGAGTCAGAATTCCACAGGACAGCACGCTGGAAACTCAGGCACATTTTCTATGTTGTAGTCTTGAGCAGAATTCCCTCTACTTTGGGGAAACTGTCTTTGTTCTCGGGGCTTTCAACTAATTGGACGAGGCCCACCCATATCATGGAGCACAATCAGTTTTACTCCATGTCTATTGACATAATGTTAATCACATCTAAAAAACAACATCAAAACAATTTGGGGCTTCACTAAACAACTGGATGCCATAGCTTAGCCAATTTGACACAGGAAATTAACCATTACAGTGCCAGAAACAGGGTGCTCAGGGATCAGAGTTGTTAATGCCTCTGTGGGTAAATGGAGCCAAAATCTAAAGTGTGCCCTGCCTTCAAGAAAATTAAACTCCAGAACCAATAGCAGTGACCCACATACTATATAAGCTCTAGACTATAACACTCTGATAGAGAAAACCTGCCATAGGGTGTTCTCATGCACTGCAAAAAAACAAAACAAACTGTTCCTATTTATATTCTTCAATAAATCCTACCCATACACTCAAAAAAAGAAAGAAAAGAAAATTAAACTCCAGCTGGCATAGTGGTGGCACACTGCTGTAATATCAGTCACTTCAGAGGCTGAGGCAGGAGGATCACAAGTTCCAGGTAAGTCTGGGCAATTTAGTGACACCCTGTATCAAAATAAAATTTACAAAAAGAAAAACAGAAAGGCTGGGCATGTAGCTCAGTTGTAGAGCACTTACTTGCCTAGCATGTATAAGGGAGGCCCTGGTTCTTGCTACAGAACCACAGAGGAAAAAAAGAAAGAAAAGTAAACTCAGGAGATAAGCCTGCGCTGAGCACCCATGAAATAACTATAGAACAATTTAAAGTGACGGAATAAAAAAAGTCTCACTCAAGTGTTGAGCTCGGGGGTTCAGGGCAGGTGAGGAGTTCTGGCGAGGGCTGGGACTGGAAGACAAAGCAAGTGCAATTGAAGGATGAGGTTTCCTTTGGGAGATGAGGATGGAGGTTCTTCCAGATGAACTCAATTAACCCTTTTCTCTTTCTTGTTTTTTTTTTTTTTTTTTTTTTTTGTTTTTTTAACTTTCTGGGAGTATTGAAACAAAGAAACATAACCACCTCTCACCAAGCGCATTATTTAGAGGGTTTTATGTCCCACCACATGAGCATCCTCGGCTAATTAATCCAGATTTATAATGGAACTTTCATCCTGTAAAAGCTACAGAATTGAAAGGTTGGTTTACAGTTTTTTAATTGTCTTAATTATTTAAATATGTGGGAAACTTTGTGCCCTTAACATGAATGCTGCATAATTCAATTTTCTAACTCAGTATTTTTTACTCAGTAAAAGTTTTCAGCCTTTTGAAACTTTATTATAGACCTATTATTTTATGACTTTGCTGTGGTTTTCTTAATTGACAACTCAAGCATAATTTAAAAAGAATCTAATCACTAGATCTAATTACAAAAAAAAAGTTAAGTACTGACATTATTTTACTTAAATACAACTTTTAAAAATAATGACTCCCAGATGGACAGGAAGTTGCCATTAGATCAACTGGAATCAAAAGAAGTTTGTCATTAAAGAAACCCTTTTAAAGCTTAGTTTAATTCATGTTAATTTTCCAAACTGCATTTTTTAACTCAATCTTAAAATATTAGGAAATACTAGGCAGAGTATTTTTTGTTGTTGTTAATACTAATAGCTCTTCCATAAGAGAATAAAAATTTGTTTCTCTAGTTAACATAGTAAAGACAGTAAAATCTAGAGCAACTTAGAGTCAGGGAAATTCATTGAGAAGTCTTATTACTTTTATTTGTACAAATAGAGCAAAAATTTTTGCTGCCCAGTGCCCTGTTCATATTATTAAGTATTTATTCATTCAACAATCATTTGTTATATGCCTAGTAGGTGCTAAACTTTACGTAAGTGTTTTCTGGACTGAAATTAGTTAAGCAAATTGGTTAAACCAGGTAAAAACGTGAAGTTTCTCAGGGAGGCTTTGGTGCAGCCTCAGAAGGCAAGGGGGAGGGGGTCTCTGCTGGGTGTCTTTCATGTAACAGCCCTAGAGGTGACAATAGTAAAGTTTCATTGACTCAGAAAGTGGCATCTTTTTTTTTTAATATTTATTTATTTGCTTTAGTTGTACACAATGCAATACATTTATGTTTACATAGTGCTGAGGATCGAACCCAGGCCGCGCACATGCTAGGCGAGCGCTCTACCGCTGAGCCACAACCCCAGCCCAGAAAGTGGCATCTTTACACCTGTAATCCCAGTGGCTCACGAGACTGAGACAGGAGGATCATGAGATCAAAGCCAGCCTCAGCAACTTCGTGAGGCACTTAGCAACTCAGCAAGACTTTATCTGTAAATAAAATATTAAAGAAGGGCTGGGGATGTGGCTCAGTGGTTAAGCACCCCTGGGTTCAATCCTCTTTATCAAAAAAAAAAAAAAAAAAAAAAAAAGTGACATCTTTCAGATACCGAGACTGCATTTGACACTTTAATAATGTTCTCCTTGTCATTGCCTTTCCCCTTTGCTTTTCTGATGCCATTTTCCCTTGGTCTCACTTCTCTGGCTTTTCTTTCTCTGCTCACCTCAAGTCATGATTAGGATTTCCCCAGCCTCCTTCTCAAGACCTCTCTTCCAGGAATCTCAAGGTACACACATGACCTCACCATCCATTAAAGACTGGCAGAGGACTCCAAAATCCATACCGCAGCTGAGACCTCTCCTGGGCATGCTGGTCCAGGGGAGCTGGGATCCCACTTCTTAGGGATCTATTGTCTCATAGACACTTCAGACACACTGCATCCAAAGCAGAACTCACCACGCTGCCTTCCTCCCACCAGCTGCCACACTACCCTGACACACACAGTGACAACCATGATCTACACATTCTGGAAGTCTTCCCCATGGACTCTTCCATCTCTCCCACAGCTCAACACCACAAATATCTAGGCAGCTGCTACAGAATCCTTAAAGTCTGCCCTGTAAACATTTCTTGAACCCAACTAATCCTTTCCATCCTATGCCTTAGACTCTCCATTCCCTGTCAAGATCACACCCATCACATAATGCTGCTCTTCTAATTCCAGTTGCAGCTCCTTACAATCAAATTTCTACACCAAGGATCTTTCTAGAGTGCATTTGCTTTCACTGGTGCCCTATCACCGTAGGATTAAGTTCTAACAAAAAGATGGTATGTGTGGACGTGTGTGTGTGTGTGTGTGTGTGTGTGTGTGTAATATACACACTGATCACCAGAGAAAGGCCCCACCTCTTTTTCAAGGCAGGATAGTATAGAGTTTAGATGTACAGACTCTGGAGTATGAATGCCTGGGTTCACATTTCAATTGTATAATTTATGAATTATGTGATCTTGGAAAAGTTACTTAATATGTTATTGCCTCATTGTCTGTATTGGTTATCTAGTGCTACATAATAAATTGCCTCAAATTTTAGTAGCTTAAAATAACTAACACTATTTCTGAGATTTTTTTTGAGTCAGGAATTTGGGAGCAGCATAGGCAGGTAGTTGTGGCTCAGGATCTCTCCTAAGTTTGAAGCCAAGACTGAGGCTGGTGTCATCTGTAGGCTTCACTGGGGTTAGATGTTTTTTCTTCCCAAGATGGCTGCCTCACAGGGCAGGTGACAGGAAGCTTCGGTTTCTCAATGGCTCTGGATAGAGGGATTAAGATTCATTATCACATGGGCCTTTCCATAAGGTTGCCTAAGGATATAGCAGCTGACTTCCTTCTCTGGAGCAAATGATCCAAGAGAGAATACAAGAAGGAAGACTTAAAGCCTTTTATGACCTGGTTTCAGAAGTCACAACTTGTCACTTCTGTCATATTTTTTTTTTTTTTTTTAGGTAGAAGCAACTCATTAAGTACAGCCCACACTCAAGGAGAGAAGAATTAGGGTCTATTTCTTAAAGAGTACTAGAGAATTTGTGGACATATTTTTTAAAATTTATTTTATTTGCTTTAGTTGTGCACAATGCATTTATTTGTACGTGGTGCTGAGGATCAAACCCAGGCCACACACCTGCTAGGCGAGCACTTGACCTCTGAGCCACAACCCCAGCTCCTTTGGACATATTTTAATGGCACCACGATGTCTTCTTCTATAGGATGGAGATAAAAATAGTAATTACTTCACAGAGTTAAATAAGGATTAAATGAGCTGATACATGTTAAATGTTTAGACTGGTGCATGGCACATGGTTAGAATTCAGTAAGTACTAGCTACTGCTACCATTTCCCAATTAATAACCTACCATCCTCTTATCAACTCCCCTTACAAATCCTATCTCCCGGCCTTTCTCCACTACTTGCCTTCCTTAAGTTATGCAAACACCTTTGTGCTCTGGCACTCTGCTCTGCCTTCCTAGAAGTCACTCTCACCCCATATTTTTCCTCTAACCCTTAGATGGTCCTTCTCCAAGGAGTTTCCCAGAACCTTTCAGGCTGGGTTAAGTGCCCTACAGAGAGAGGACCTATGGCTCCCTCAAGTCAACCACCTACTACACATACCTTTCTCTTCTCCACATCATAATGGCAGGTCAGGGTTTCCTCCTTACGCAGGTCTTCCCTGATGTTCCCAGGCAGAATAAAGAGCTCTTTCCCAGGGGATCTCTCAGAAGCTCAGGCATATCTCTGTTTATGTATCATTACATTGTATTGTCTCTGTCTCTCGCTAAAATGGAGAGAGACTGACTTATTCAACTTCAAAGCTTCAGGTTCAAGATAATTCCTACAGGACAGTGTGTGTAACAACAGATAATTTGTTGAACAAAAGGAAAAGGAAAACTGGGAATGGAACCACCCTATGACCCAGCCATCCCACTCCTGGGTCTATTCCCAAAGGACTTAAAAAAACAGCATATTACAGTGACACAGCCACTTCAATGTTTATAGCAGCACAATTCACAATAACTAGATTGTGGAACCATCCTAGATGTCCCTCAGTAGATGAGTGGATAAAGAAAATGTGGTACATATACACAATGGAATTTTACTCAGCAATAAAAGAAAATAAAATAATGGCATTCACAGGTAAATGGATGAAGTTGGAGAATATAATGCTAAGTGAAGTTAGTCAATCTAAAATATCCAAATACCGAATGTTTTCTCTGATATAAGGAGGCTGACTCACAGTGGTGTTGGGTCGGGGTACATAGGAAGACTAGAGGAACGCTAGAAAGGTCAAAGGGGAGGGAGGGGAAGGAAGGGAGCAAGGGGGGATGGAGGGGAGAAAAGAAAAGGTGGTTGAATAAGATGGATGTCTTTATCCTAAATGCATGATTGAAGATTTGAATGGTACGAGTATACATTGTATACAGTGTTTTGTAAAAAGATGCTCTATATGTTTATTATGAATTATAATGCATACTACTATTATAAATACAACAACTTTGAATAAAAAATAAATTAAAAAAAGGAAAAGGAATGAAAACTTCAGAGAACACTTTTAAAGTACAGGAGGAAGAGAAATTACAGAAAAATCAATAAGACAGATCAAGTAAATTGTAATTATCCCTAGGTAAACTCTGGCCAAACAATGTTATAGTATAATATCTATCAAGGATTCTCAGAATTCTGTTTTCTCAGAATCTACTTCTTTTTCCATTGCTAATTAATATAAGCTAAGTTCAAAGTGTAAGTTTGTAACATCATTAGGTTTATAAACTATGAGTAACTCTAAGAACTTTGAGAGAAAATAAAGTCCATTCATTGTTTACAGCTTACTAGTCCAAGGAATAGAAATTTTCTTACATGTTTTTTTTTTTTTTTTTTTTTTTTTTTTTTTTTTTTTGGTACTGGGGATTGAACTCCGGGGCACTCGACCACTGGGCCACATCCCCAGCCCTTTTTTGTATTTTATTAGAGACAGGGTCTCACTGAGTTGCTAAGTGCCTCGCCATTGCTGAGGCTGGCTTTGAACTCCGATCCTCCTGCCTCAGCCTCCCAAGTGCTGGGATTACAGGCGTGCGCCACCGCGCCCGGCTCTTATATGTTTTAATACATTTTCACTATCTCTTGCTTAAAAGTTGAATTATTTCACTCTTGATACCTTTAAATGTAGTTACTAAAGCAAAGCACCCAGAGATAAATGTAAAAGTTTGCTTATAAACATACTGATGGCCAAAAATGGAATATAACTCAGGACAAATAAATCATTTTTAAAATAAGCACAAAGTAAATCTTAACATAAAACCTATTTTTCAGCAGAACTCAAACATGTAGCTAACTGAGTCATAACGTGACTGAACATTCAAGCATGGTATGCTTGATAACATTGGAATGAACAGATGTGAAATGTGAAGATACTCATGTGTGGTTCATGATGTTAAAAGGAGATTCCCTTGGCTATTCTCAGAAGAAATATGTGGTGATCTGGGTATGGTGGCACATAACTGTAATCCCAGTGACTCGGGAGACTGAGACAGGAGGATTGCAAGTTCAAAGCCAGCTTCAGTAACTAAGCAAGGCCCTAAGCAACTTAGCGAGACCCTGTCTCAAAATAAAAATAAAAACAGCTGGGGATGTGCTTCAGTGGTTAAGGGCCTCTGGGTGAATGAAATCTGTTTCAGAAAGTCTCATAATAGTCTCACCAAAACTTTAGTTTGAACTCGACCCACTCTATATTGCTCCTGTTCTCAGGTTGGATTTCTTTCCTCTTCCTAAAAGATGTCTTTGTAAAGATTTTGTAATAGTTTTAAAGAGCCAAAGTTAAACCCAATTACACTAATAGGCAGGGGGTAAGAGGGAAGGTATTTGGGGGAAGCACCATGTCTGGTATTGCCCAAACATATCTTATAGGTAGCTACCCACGTATTCTACCAACTTTAAAGCAGGTCCTGGATGGGGAGGATTAGGGAGATCAGAGATTTCAACACTAGAGTTTCTGCTAGTATTTCCCTGTGCAAAACAGAGGAGCATTAGTGCATGTGGCCACTGCCCCTTCCAGGTGTGTTTATAGCTATGGCTGATGCAGGACTATATTTTTAGGGGCTTGGTAGCAGCTTCTATGTCCTCAGCTCTAACATTAAAGCAGTGCTTTCTCTGAGTACCTAAGTGTATCATTCCTTTTAGACTGCTGTAACAAAATATCACAAACTGGTGGCTTATAAATAAGGAGCATTACTCTTCACAGTTCCAGAGAGTGAGAACGCCAAGATCAAAGTGGTAGCAGATTCGGTGTCTGCTAAAAGCCTTCCTTGTTCATAGATGGCACCTTCTGGCTGTGTCCTCATCTAGTGGAAGGGGGACAAATGAATTCTCTGCATCCTTTTTGCAAGGGTACTAATTCCATTCCCCTTGACCTCATAACCTAATCACCTCCCAAAGTCCCACCCCAATAGGATTTCAACACATGAATTTTTGAGGGGGACACAAATATTCAGATTGTAGCACTAAGAAAATGGAAGAAATGATGGCCTTTAAATTATGGGGTCTGGGAACAAGCTTGAGTGACCAGAAGGAACATGATGAGTTTCCTGCTGTAGATATTGTTATGACATGACACTTAGCAGAGAAGCATTTCCAAATCAAAAGGAATCTGAAACATGAGGGAGTCATGGTGACACCAATTTTTCAAATGCAAGCATAATTTCAAATAGTCTGCCCCTCTGTCAGATCATGAGTCACTGGCCATCTGGGCTGCAACCTTAATTTTATAGGCAAAGAAACAGGATCAAAAATTTGCCAAATATCAGACAAGTAATTGGTGCCATATGGAATGCTTTGCTGTTAATTCCCAACTGACCTAACCAATCCAGAGGGCAAAAGTCAAGGTTTCTTGCAGTCTAATTTTTCACCACATACACTGCATATGCTTTTTGTGAGTCGCATCACTAAGAAGACAATCCAAAATCCTAAAGGAAATTTCAGATGAGCTAACATTTTCTCATTTCAGAATGGATGGTTTTGAGTATTGAGCATTAGCAAGAAGCTAATTCTATTAAACTTAGAACCTTTTTGGTAATCAATTTTGGGGTGAACTAAGGAACAACTAACAAAGCATCTGAATGTATTAACTTTATATTAATTGACATGAATTACAATGTATAAAATTGAATTTGTGTGTGTGTGTGTGTGTGTGTGTGAGAGAGAGAGAGAGAGAGAGAGAGAGAGAGAGAGAGACCAGAGACTTAAGCCAGGGATGCTCTACACTGACCTATATCCCTTTAGTGATACAGGGTCACACTAAGTTGCCCAGGCTGGCGTCAAACATGGAATCCTTTTGCCTCAGCCTCCCAAGTAGCTGAGATTACAGGCATGTGCCACTGCACCTGGCTATTATGAGTATTTTCTTATGTCATTTAGAATTGTTTGCAAGTTTGTAAATGGCTGCAAGATAGCACAACCATACCTAATTTATGTAATAATTTTCTCATTTACAAATATTATACATAACACAGTAATCAGTATTTTTGCATATAAACAATTGTCCATATTTCTGTTTAGTTGATACAGAAAGAAGATTAGAAGTTGAAATCCTAGAGTTTGAACACTTTAAGGTCTTGATGATACCTGTCATCCTTTAGGGAAGTCACGCCAGTGCATGCTCCCCCTGTCAGTGGGGACGTGCCTGCCGCCATTGCTTCAGCGACTCTAAATAGGATCGATTCCCAGAAATTTCACTGATCTGAAAAGGAAAAGGGGGCTCCACCTTGCCATTTTACTTTTTATTTGATTCTTAGTGAGTTTAAATATATTTTCACATGATTATTTGCAATTTGTATTTCCTTGCCAAAAATTATCTAAAAAAGGAGTTCTTTGGTAAAGTAATTTAGATCTGCATGTAATGATATCTGATTATCTTCCATTATAATCTAATTTTATATAATTTGGTAGAAACATTCTCTTTTAGAACTTTCTAGAGAGAATTTCATTAATCAATAAAATAAACTTAAACCTGTCATAATAGTATACGGCTGTTTGAAATAATTAATAAATGACCATTTTTTTTGTCAAATAAATAATATGTTAAATACTTTACCCCTTCCAGGAGCAGTGGAACACACTTGTAATCCCAACCAATCAGGAGGCTGAGGTAGGATTGTAAATTTGAGGGTAGTCTGGGCAATTTGGTGGGAACCTGAGCAACTTAGCAAGACCACGTCTCAAAAAAAAAAAAAAAAAAAAAAAAAAAAAAAAAAAAAAAAAGGACTGAGGATGTAGGTCGGTGGTCAAGCAGTTCAATTCCCCAAAATAATAAATAAAAAAAATACTTTAGCCCCAAACCACAATTTTTAACTTAAAAAAAGTCAATAGTGAGTGATATTGGCCAAATTATACTGCTATATTGTGTGCATGTACAAATATGTAACAACAAATCCCATTGTTATGTACAACTATAATGCACCAATTTAAAAATGTGGAAAAAAAGTCAATAGTTTGTACATCTGTAGGTGATATGTGCTTACAAAAAAACAACACACAGCACCACCTAGAGGCAAACAGAAATACTTTTTTTTTTTTTTTTTACTTAATGAAAAATGATTAAAACCAAAATAACAATATATTTTATAGTCACACAATTTCCTAATGATTTTAGTAGCTCTGTAATGTAGGATAAATTTTTAAAATTAATTTGTTATAGTAACTGCAAGAATTCTTAGATCCAATAGTCTAGGTCATTTTTTTCCCTACCATGACTTTCTAGGGGATCAAGTATTTTCTTTAGCATTCTTTTTTTTTTTTTTTTTAAATATTTTATTAGTTGTAGGTGGGCACAATACCTTTATTTTATTTATGTGGTGCTGAGGATCGAACCCAGGGCCTCACACATTGGAGACAAGCGCTCTACCGCTGAGCCCCAGCCCCAGCCCTTCTTTAGCATTCTTTAAGAAAATCAGTAACATTATCTTAAATTTAACACTAAGGACCATAGATATCATGCTTAAGTAATACTGTGATTGTATATGCAATATAAAAATATACATTATGTACACTAAATGTACTATTTACCTTCCAGGCTTTGTGGACATCATAAAATTGAAGTCACAGAAATAATTCCTTCATGCCTACATGTGTTGCTCTGGGCTTTAACTTCAGGAAAAAAATGTCTGCCTAAACTGGACATGTAGACAACAGCAATAGAAAATTCTAGGTGCTTCATCCCCAAATCCACTTGGTCTTGAAGAAAAGTGTAATCTATGCAGAGCTGTGAGGTCTATGGATGTCCCATTGCTTTACCATCTCGCTTATTCCAATGGCTTTGTTGGCTATAGCTTTCTTTCTTTCTTTCTTTCTTTCTTTTTGGTACCGGGGATTGAACTCAGGGGCACTCAACCACTGGGCCACATCCCCAGCCCTTTTTTGTATTTTATTAGAGACAGGGTCTCACTGAGTTGCTAAGTGCCTCGCCATTGCTGAGGCTGGCTTTGAACTTGTGATCCTCCTGCCTCAGCCTCCCAGGTGCTGGGATTACAGGTGTTCGCCACTGCACTTGGCTTTATAGCTTCCTCTTTATTATCTTTTTTTTTTTTTTAACCTTTCAATACTGGGATTGAACCCAAGGTTGTTCTACCAATGAGCTACATCCCAGTCCTTTTTAATTTTTTATTTTGAGACAGGGTCTCACTAAGTTGCCCAGGCTGGCCTCAAACTTGCAATCCTCCTGCCTCAGTCTCCCAAGTTGCTGGGATTACAGACATGCACCATCATACTTGGTTGTTATGTTTTGGAACTATATTATATTAATTCATACTTTCTAAATTGTTCCGTGTTCAGCTTCATCATGTTTGGCTTCCCAGTTAATTTATAAACCCCCCAGTAAATGCCATATTGTGAATATATTTGTGAATGGTCTAAAAGACAGTATCTTACTAGTAACTATGAAGATAAAACTCATCTGATGAAGGTGAATATACCAGGTACAATGCAGTTCAGGGAAGTAATCATTCAATACTTATTGTGACAAAGTTCTTGGAGAGTGTGGCCTCAGATCTGTTCACCCTTGATGTAACATTTAAAAGAAAAACAGCAAAATACTTTCTGAAACTTCCTTAAATTTGTATGGTCTCCAGTTTCTAATTCATATTTTGGGAATAGGTTCCCTTTGGGGAATTACATAATCATAACTTGTTTTTAACAGGAAAGGGGAAAAAAGACATCTAAAATGTCTTTTTATTCTGAAAATTTTCAAACATCCAGAAAAGTTGAAATGTAACAATGAACACTCTAAACCCACCATTTACATGTGACTATTATTAACATTCTCCTTTATCTAACTATAAAGAAAGTCACAGAGACTCATAATATGTTCCTCCTAACTACTTTATCAAGCATTATTTAAGAGCAAGGACTGGGGAGCTGGGGTGTAGTGGTGCATACCTGTAATACCAGCAGTTTGGGAGACTGAGGCAAAACTTAGCAAGATTCTGTCTCAAAATAAAAAATAAAAAGGTCTGGGGATGTGGCTCAGTGAAAAGAAAAGGATTGGCAGGCACATTGATGCACACCTGTAACTCAAGAGGCTGAGGCAGGAGTCTCAAAAGTTTTAGGCCAGTCTGGGCAACTTAGTGAAACCCTCTCTCAAAATAAAAAATAAAGAACTGGGGATGTAGCTGCATGGTGCAGAGTGCCTTTGGGTTTAATCCCCAGTACTAGAAAAAAAAAATGGGGAGAGAGAATGGGGAAAAAGTATATATTCCCCATTGTCATTGTCATACCTAATTAAAAATAATTTCCTAATATCTAATATCCAGCTTAAATCCAAATGTCTATAATTGTCCCAAGACAACCTTGATAACTGTTTTTTCCCCCAAATCAGTATCTATTCCATAGTTTCACATTGTACATGGTTACATCATTTTTGAAGCTCTTATTTATTGAGTACTTACAATGTCCCAAATTACACAGGTTATCCTATTTGTTCTCACAAGAAAATTTGAGATAATTTGTTGTAATGTAAAATAGTGGTACAGCATAGTACTTGCCTCTGAATACTTGGATGCATTTTAGTCATTCACCATTACATTCTCAGAACCTAGCACAGAGCCTTGCCCATACTAGGGACTAAAGTACGTCTGCAGAATAACAAAACTTGGTGCCCTTTTCCTATCTGGTAGGAAATCTATCACAAAAGTATGATGGTGAATTGCCTCATTATTGTAATGATAGGTCAGGATGGCCTCTCCTCCCACTCCTTCTCAAGGCTCTCTCTCTCTTTTTTAAAAATATATATATTTTTTGAATTGTTGATGGACCTTTATTTTATTCATTTATTCATATGCAGTGCTGAGAATCGAACCCAGTGCCTCACACATGCTAGGCAAGTGCTCTGCCACTAGGCCACAACCCCAGCCCTCCGAAGACTCTTGAGTGGACAGATCTGAGAAATTCAGCATTAGCATCCTGAAGCAACCTGCTGCAGGAAAACAGTTGCAATTCATGCACATCTATTCAATGTATCAATTTTTTGTTTTGATATTTTAAATCATCTTAAATTTAACACAAAGGAGGAAAAGAGTTGCCCATTTGTCTTATTTGGCTATAGGTAGGATCAAATTTGGACATTGGAATAAAGAGAAATGATACCAGGGGCTGGAGTTGTGGCTCAGTGGTAGAGCACTTGCCTAGCACGTGCGCAGCCCAGGTTCGATCCTCAGCACCATGTTAAAAAAAAAAAAAAAAAAAAAAAAAAAAAGCATTGTGTACAACTAAAGCAAATAAATAAATATTTTTTAAAAAAAGAGAGAGAGAAATGATACCAAATATGAGGTTTAGCATCCAGGCAGAGTATTTTCTCTTTTTTGGGCCACAGGATTTTAAGAATTCGGAATCCAGAATTACAGATGGCAAACTAATCTCTGAAAAGATATGCAGAGAATATTGCAATGAAAGTAACTCATGGCTGGGGATATAGCTCAGTTGGTAGAGTGCTTGCCTCACATGCACTAAGGCCCTGGGTTCAATCCTCAGCACAACAAAAAAAAGAGAGAGAGAGAGACTGAAAGTAACTCAGGGCAACAATTTCAGCTGAATTGTGGTATACATTTTGATAAATATTACCTGGTGGGAAGAGATGTCATTTATTAGGCTGTAGGAGCCCTGTTTGGGGAGATGGCTTAAATTGCGGTTGACGACGGGCTTTAGACATGTTTGGGCATTGGCGCCTTCCGTAGTCTCACAAGACTTGGCCCGGGATCTTGCGAGACTTGGCCAGAGATCTGGAGGGACTTGAGAGAGATTGCGGATGAGGTCTGCGCCATTTTTGGAGGTTAGAGAAGCGTGGACGGCGAGTCGGGGTGTAGTTAGAGCCAGAGAGAAAAGTTATCAGAATAAAGAGCTGTTTGTTTCCAGTTCGTCTCTAAACTTCTTCCCGCGGCTTCTTTGCTCCAAGCGGCCATCGCTTCAGGCGACAACATTAGGCTAAAATGTTCTCTGATTCTTTGTAAGTATCTTAGGATCTATGAAACATATTTGTCAAAGAAATGTTTTAGGAGAGAAAGATGTCTGATGATAATGATTTTTACAACTATTATAATTTCTACAACATATCAGCAAGAGGTCTCAAGTAACTCATAGTTTCCCTGATAAATATTAATTATATCTGTACAGAAATGTAGAGGGTTGCCTTCCAGTCATTGGCTGAATCTGCTCAGTATTAAGCTAACTTTGTAGTCACCCACCAGCATTTGAGGTGAGCAATGAAGTCAATTTGCCTTATTCAGACTTTTATAATTCGTTGTAGTATCTATTTGATTCTATATGAAGGTAAAGAATATAAATCTGAATTCAAAGAAATCCCTACCAATACCTTCCCCTAAACCAAGACACATCTATTCAAAAGAGCAGTTTTCAATTTTTGTTATTAGTTTACATAAAGTAGTCAGCATTTTTAATTTTTATTTTTACTGGGGATTGAACCCCAAGACACTTTGCCACCGAGCCCCATTCCCAGCCCTTCTTTATTTTTTATTTTGAGACAGGGTTTCAGTAAGTTGCCTAGGGCCTTGCTAATTTGCTAAGGCTGGCTTTGAACTAGTGATCTTCCTGCCTCAGCCTCCCAAGTCTCTGGGATTACAGGTGTGCACCACTGCACCTAGCTAGTATTTTTTTAATGGCTAGTATTAATAAGACTGAAGCTTTTACTTTTCTTTGTTTGTTTGTTTGTTTCTTTCTTTGCTTCTTTCTTTTTTCTTTTTCTTTCTTTCTTCTTTTTTTTTTTTTACCACCCTACTTCACATACTGAGAAAGTAAAGAGGCCAGCCTTCTGGGAGGACGTCTATTCAGGTATCACCTTGGCAGGGTATGTTCAGAGTTTGCTGAGTCTTTGGTGGTAGTCTCATCCATCTGCAGGTTTGCATGTCAGAAATTTGGCCTTAGTTATGCAGATCTTTTTTTCCCCAGTCAATATTATGGTCACTAAAACATTACCCTTTGCTGAAGTTTTTAATCACCAGCTAAGACATTTTTTCAAATTAACATGTTACTATTGATTGGATATGGTTTAAATGTGTCCCCACAAAGGTTCATGCATCTTTGTTGCCAGGGTGGAGGTATTGGGAGACAATATGAATCTTCAGTACCTAAGCAACTTAGTGAGACCCTGTCTCAAAATACAAAAAATAAAAAGGATTGGGGATATGGCTCAGTGGTTAAGTGTCTCTGGGTTCAATCCCCAACACAAGAAGAGAGAGGGAGGGTGGGGATGTGGTATTTGGGTCAATAGACGCCCAGAAGAGATCAAGATCAAGGTAGTTTCTTTCGAAGGTTGTTAGCAAAAGACCAATCCTAGCCCACTCAGCTCTCTCTGGCTTCCTGTTGAATAATGTGATTTCTTTCTCCCACACATGTTCCTGCCATTAGGTGACACAGGCAAGGGAGACACTTCCTTGCTATTTGGACTTCTAGCATCCACAACCATGAGCTAAATAAACCTCTTTTTCTTCATATGTGGTCTGCCTCAGGCATTTCACTATAGTAATGAAAAATGGACTAATACTGTGTCTTCGAGAATATTTTAAATGTAGAGCACAAAGACCAATAATCATATGGAAAGTCCCCAGCATTTTTTAGCAAAGCACTGTACTCAACAAAAAACAATTATTTTTCTTCCAATAATCTAGAAAATAAATTTAAGAGTAGGACCTATGTTTATTCATATCTCTTCTATTTACCAGTGCTACCTTATAGTAGGCATTTAACAAATATTTATTAAATGGATATATTGAATGTTCCACCTCTTGAGATGGTTATTAGTTTCTGGGAAGACAGGGGCCCACCAGAAGATCACTCAGTCTAAGCGGTGCCAGGAAGTGAGTGCTTTCTGATCCATGTAGCTATAGCCAGCAATCAAGTAGAGACAAATCTGATACTGAACCAACAAGACTTGAAGGCACAGCAAGGCAAAAAACAAAAACAGTTGGCTTATGTTCTCAGCCTACATATTCTGCCATATTACTGCTTTTCTTTCAACTGTCAACTCTGGGACTGTGGGGTCCTCTCTATGACCAGAGCTGAGGCAAGAAAATAACAAACTTACTACATGAAGAAATTTGTCTTTCCAGATATTAAGAATTATTTTCAAGGCCTAATAACCAAGACTGCTTTCTGGGAAGACAAACAGACCAATGGATAAGACCAATGGAGCAAAACAACCAAGAAACAGGTTTATATTTATATAGATAGTTGGATAGTTGATACATTGCAGAAGTATCACCAAAAATGTGAAAAGGTTGGATTGATCAATAAATGATAAAGGGGGGTGGGGAATAACCATATGGGAAAAAATTTCAATCTGTACCTCAAACCTTAACACAAATGATATCCAGGGTAACTAAAGACCTAACTGTGAAAAAAAATCACTTTAAAACTCTTGGACACATGCTACAATGAAACTTCATGAAATTTGAGGACATTGTTAAATGAGTTAAGTTAATCTCAAAAGGACAAATACTGAATTTTTCCATTCCTATGAGGAAGCTAGAGTAAATTCATAGAGACAGAAATAGAGTGATGGTTTTCAGGGCCCTGAGGACGTGGGGAAACAAGCAATAGTTTAATGAGTATAGTTTCAGCAATAGGGAAAATGAAAAAGTTCTGAGATGGAAGTGGTAATGGTTGCACAACAGTGTGGATGTACTTAATGGCATTGAGTTATAGCCTAAAAATGGTGAAAATGGCAATTTTTGTATATTTTACCACAATTTAAAAAACTCTTAGAAAACAATGTAGACGATGTTTTCCAGTTCAATAATATGGCATGTTTGCAGTGCCTCCCACCGGTAAGTAAAAATGCACAGTAAACATTTCAAATATTCTTTAAAACAAAATCACTGACAAGAGTAAAATCCCAGGCCAAAAAAAAAAATTGAACTCAGAATAAATTGCAAGAAAAGGTGGTTTGGTGCTTAGCGGTTTCAGAGGGGAAAATAAAAACACATTCTTGGGGCTGGGGCTATGGCTCAGCGGTAGAGCTCTCGTCTCACACGCGTGAGGTCCTGGGTTTGATCCTCAGCACCACATAAATAAAATAAAGGTAGTGTGTCCACCCAAAGCTAAAAAATATTAAAAAAAACAAAACAAAAAAAAACCCTTAAGGGCCAAGGATATAGATCAGTTGGTAGAGTGCGTGGCTCACATGCACGGGGTCCTGGGTTCAATCCCCAGAACCACCAAAAACAAACAAACAAAAAACAAGAAATTATAACTGAAAGCTGAGCCTCACATGGGCATTCTGCTCAAATTCACATCACCTGGTATTTGTCAGAGCCTCAAGCTATATTTTAAAGTGGTCTTGGACTGGTAGAACTGTAAGCACCTGGTCGTAGTAACCATGAAGACTCTATAGGAGTTCACCCTTATCTGAGGCCACCCAGAACCCCACACATAATGTTCCAAGGGAAATGAACAGCTTACAGTTAACAAATAAACAAGAGAAGTAATAATAATAACAACAACAGAAAAGACAAAATACATGGGAAACAAGGCACCATGAGCAAGAACCAGCAGAAAAAAATTCACAGAAGGAAGTCTGGATGGTCTAAGGTGCAAAAAAAGAAGTGGCAAATATATTAGAGATATATAGGTAAACACAGATTATATAAAACAATAATAATAATAATGTATAGAGTAAATTTTGAAAATACAGAGCTAAAATTCCCAGCAACAATAACAGAAACCAGGAATAAGATTAAAGAAGTTAAAGTGTGCTAAGTTCTTATATTATACCAAAGGTAGCAGAATTGCTTGGTTTGAGACTTTGATAAGTTAATATGCATGTTGAAATTCCTAGTAACCATTAAAGAACAGAAAGTATACTAGAAGTTCTACACAAAGGGGAAATGATTGTTGCAAAAGCCTCACTCAATCTAAAAGATTAAATGAGGGGAAAAGAAAATGAACAAATAGAATTGGACAAACAGAAATCACAAAATAAAATGATAGAATAAACCTAAACATATGAGAAATTAAATAAATGCTCCAGTTATGAAGTGAGATTGCCAGACAAAATAAAATAACAAATCTAACCACATTCTTTTTACAAGAAAGCTATCCAAAACATAAAGTGAAGAGTAAAGTTTAAAAATTTTAAAGGATGGGAAAATATACATACCATGCAAATATTAGCCAAAAGGTAACTACTATGGCATATTAATATTAGACAAAGCAAACTTTAAAGCAAAAAGGAATTACTAGATATAAGGAGGGTTAAATGTTCAACAAGAAAACTCCTATCCGAAATTCTTTTCATGCAAGTTCTGTCAAATATTTAAGAAGTAAATAATTCCGGGACTGAGGGTATTGCTTAGGGGTAGAACCTATACTTAGCAGATGCAAATAAGGCCCCATATTCAATTCTAGCACTACCAGAAAGGAAGAAAGATAGAAAGATGAAAAGAAGGAAGGAAGGAGTTCCAAACTTGACTCAGGGGTTAGTGTAACATATTAGTGAAAACTTAGTATGAAGGAGAGAGGGGGCTGGGGTTGGGGCTCAGTGGTAGAGTGCTCCCCTAGCATGCGCAAGGCCCTGGGTTGGATCCTCACCACCACATAAAAATAAATAAATAAAATAAAGGTCCATCAACAACAACAACTACAACAACAACAACAACAAAAAAGGGCTGGGGATGTGGCTCAGTGGTTGAGTACCCCTTGAGTTCAATCCCTGGTACTCCTCCCTCAGCAAAAAAAAAGAAAAGAAAAGAAAAGAAAAAACACTACACTGAAATCCCTAACCATTGAAAGAAGGCAAAGAAAAATATATGTAAGAATTGGAAATAAAGCAACAAAACAATCATTATTGGAAAATGATATGTATATAATCCAAAATAATTAATAGTCTATTAAGGAGATTACTAGATAGGAAAATCAATATATACAAAATTAATTTTTTCCTTTATACTAGCAATTAGTAGGTGGAAAATAAAATTTTAAAGATAATACCATTTGTGCTGGGTGCTGTAGTGCCCACCTGTAATCCCAGCAACTTGGAAGGCTGAGGCAGGAGGATCGAAAGTTCAAGGCCATTCTCAGCAATTTAGCTAGGCCCTAAGCAATTTAGCAAGACCCTGTCTTAGATTAAAAAATAAAAAGGCCTGGGGATTTTTCTCAGTGGTAAAGCACCCCTGGGTTCAATCCCCAGTACCAAAAAAAAAAAAAAAAAAAAAAAAAAAAAGCCATCAGAGACTGCTAGATGATGTGCATGAGTCATTTTTTCCCTACATTTTTTATTGGTGCATTAGAATTGTACATAACGGTGGGATTTGTTGTTACATATTAGAGTTTGCCCTTTCTTTGTGCTATTACTATGGCAAGAAGCATAAAGAGGATCTATCTTCTTTCCTTTAAAAAAAAGTCTAATAGGGGCTGGGGCTATAGCTCAGTGGTAGAGTGCTTGCCTAGCATGCATGAGGCACTGAGTTTGATCCTCAGCACCAAATAAAAATGAATAAATAAAATAAAGGTATTGTGTCCATCTACAACTAAAAAATAAAAATAAAAGTTTAATAATTTGCCATCAAAAGTAGATTCTCCAGTTCTTTTTAGTTTTTTGAAATAGGATCTTGCTAAGTTGCTGAGACTGGTCTCAAACTTGTGATTCTCCTGCTTCAGCCTCCCAAGTGGCTGGGATGACAGGTGTGCATCACCAATCCTGGCCTGAAGTGAATATTTGATATTTTCATTTGTCTTTGTGTCCTTCTTTTCTCCTAGCCATAATTATGAACTGAGAGTATGAGGAAAGAAGAATAGGAGAATAACAAGAAATTTCTCAAACTATATATTTCACACTTCCTTCCCACGAGAGCTTGGTATGTATGTGGTGAACTGGCACACATCTGCCGAGAAAGCTTTTTATGATTCCAAACTTCTGTCTTCAAAGTCTCTCTCCCTACCTCACCAATTACCTTGGTATCTTTGTCAAGGCAGAAGAAACTTTCAGCATTGCCGAATTTACTTTCTGTCCGCAGTACTTACTAACATGCCCCTATTTGGGCTTAACACAGTGCTATGAGATGTGGGCTCTGCCCTCAAGGTTTTCATTTACTACATAAAAGAAACCATCAGTGAAAAGTGCTAGACTTAGTGCCATCAAGTACTATGTGATGTGACAGACTTTAGGCCTGTGAAATTTGGCCTAAATAAATAAAATCTAGATTTGCCACTCATTTTCACAGCACTGTCTTCTCAGCCTGGGATTTTTGTGACCAGATAGTCCACACTGCCAAAAGGACAAATAGGTACTCACATTCCACTCATGAATATGAACAAAAATGTAGACGGGAAGAGTAACAGCAGTTACTTTGTGAAATACACCTAAAAATTACGGGCAAATTAGGGGCAGGGTAACCTAAGAATGAAAACAGAAAAGGCCTTTTGATGAAGAGCCCCTTTCAAAGAGGTGGCTAAGCTTTGTGTAAGGATATGGATGTGAATTCCAAAATTCATGAAGTGGGGGAAAACAAAACAAAAAACCAAGGTGAGAATAGTCTGTATATGCATTTATGTACAATTCTGTTAAAGGGGGAAATAATATTTATATTTAGCACAAATGTTTTTTAAAAGATACACAAAAGAACTATTATTAAAAGCATGGTCTTTGTCCCCAATGCCAATCCAATAATGAGGACATGGTTTTGAAAAAAAGGAAAAAAAAGAAGGTTTATTGCTTTGCTAGCACAGGAGAAACACAGGGTACTCCTGTCTCAGAGGCTGTAATTCTGCCCAGCAGAGGGAACAGGGGCTTTTAAAGAGGTGATTCAAAGACTACATTCCACGTGTTCTCTGTCCAAAGTTGTAATTCACTTGTTAATTTGGGATACAGTCGTTTTTGAGATCTTCTGATGCCATCCCCAAGTCTAAATTACTTTGCTCCTATGGCGGGTGTGTGCTCAAGCACAGATAACTCTGCCTAGGGTGCAGAGGAATGATAATCCTGTTTCACCTGAGATTGGGGCCGGAGAGAGATTAGAGAGGAGCCAGAAGAGAGGAAGAGAAACGTGTCTGTTTTAAAAATAAGTTGCAGTGGCAAAGCAGCAAGAGCCATATTTAAAGCATAAAGTGTCCCACTGTTATAGAACGGTAACATTAGTAGCCCCTGAAAGAGGACTTGTGTGACTGGTGGGCAGAGCAAAATGTTTTCAGGGCTGAAGAAGGAGTTCAGTGTTGGAGCATTTACAGAACATGTAGAAGGCCCTGGGTTCAATCACAGCACTGCAGAAATAAATAAATAAATAAATAAAGCAAAAGGAGTTTTCACAGGATACTCATGTATGTATTACATTTTGAGCTATATGACCTACTTACAAAGTAAATAAAAATTTTAAAAAGTATTGACTAAGGCTAGATTTAGGAAACTCAATCCTTTCTTCTAAGAGGCATCATGATGTAATAGAAAGAGCATTGTTTTTGGACTTTAAAAAAGAGGGTGGGGCTGGGGTTGTAGCTCAGTGGTAGGGCACTTGCCTGGCACGTGTGAGGCACTGGGTATGATCCTTAGCACCACATAAAAATACATAAATAAATAAATAAAAGGTATTGTATCTGTCTACAACTAAAAAATAATTTTGAAGAATGAAAAGAAAAAGGACCTGGTTTTGAAACCTGGTCTGCTATCTACTAGGTCTGTGACCTTGGCCAAGTTTCTTAAGTTAGCTGAATCTCAGTTTTGGCATTAATAAAGTCAGTATAACAAAAACTACTTTGTGACATTTAGACATTATATAAAACTGCCTTAGGCTTACTGAATGGCTGCTATTATTCTGTGGATTTCAATGATCCCTGCTATCCATTACCACCAATTATGAGTTGGGCATTTATTAAGGGGAACATGAGTTATGAATGAGGTCTAAGAGAATCTTAATTATACCTATCAACTATGATATGTGAGGGAAACCAATCATTTTAAAAACCTGTATTCTGAGCCGGGCGCGGTGGTGCACGCCTGTAATCCCAGCACTTTGGGAGGCTGAGGCAGGAGGATCGCGAGTTCAAAGCCAGCCTCAGCAATGGCGAGGCACTTAGCAACTCAGTGAGACCCTGTCTCTAATAAAAACACAAAAAAGGGCTGGGGATGTGGCCCAGTGGTCAAGTGCCCCTGAGTTCAATCCCTGGTACCACAAAAAAAAAAAAACAAAAAACTGTATTCTGGTGCTTTTTGAGTTTTTTAAAAAAAATATTATTTATTTATTTTAGTTGTACACCATGCCTTTATTCTTATGTGGTGCTGATGATCGAACTCAGGCCATGCACATGCTAGGCGAATGCTCTACCTCTGAGCCACAATCCCAGCCCCTTTTTGAGGGTTCTTAAGGACTATCCTGAGAGATCCAGCAATCAATGATCAACTCCATAATGCAATTTTATATTGGTTCTCCCTTCTTGGGTTTTGCTCCCTTTTTCCTACTCCTGTTTTTGGAACTCCTCTCCCTAATAAAGTAACAGCATGTAAGTCTTTTGCCTCCAGCTCTGCTTTCTGGAGAATCCCAAACTGAAACTGGGAACTGCATAATCCTGTTGCCGCCTGAAGCAATTGCCACTTGGAGCAACGAAACCGCGGGAAGAAGTTCAGAGGCAAACTGGAAACCAACAGGCTTTTTATTCTGATAACTTCTCTCTCCGGTTCTAACAACGACTCTAACACGCACCACCAAAAAACCCACAAAACAAAATGGCGCCGACCCATCCAATCTCGGCTGAAGTCTCGCGAGATCCCAGGCCAAGTCCGGTGAGACCACGGAAGGCGGCAATGTCCGAATATCTCTATGGCCCGCAGCCAATCACAATCTCAGCCATCTCCCCAATCAGGGCTCTTGCATAATCCCATAGAAGACTGTCTGGGACTATGTAGCAGATGCTACTGGTGCCCTGTCCATGTGCCCTGGACTTTACATGATGCCCAACATTTGCATCTCTTGCTCTTCCAAAGGGTTTTCTTTGTCACTCTCAACCAATATTTCCTTCTATTCTGTGGACTGTTCTTTCATTATCTTGATGGTGTAGAGCAGTCCCCCCCTTACTCATGGTTTTACTTTCCAAAGCTTCAGTAACCTGTGCTCACCCATGTGGAAAATTCCAGAAATAAACAATTATTTAGTTTCACATTGCACCCTGTTATGAGTAATGAAGTGAAATCTCATGCCATGGATATGAATCTCCTGCTTGGATATGAATCATCTCTTTGTCCAGCATACCCCACTACGTACACTTTCCAACCATTAGTCACTTAGTAGTCCTCTTGGGTTTAGATTAACACAGAGCTTTGTAAGCTGCCTGGTACCATAACCCGGGAGGAACACTCTCGGAGGCAGAGTATAGCTTTTACTACTTTTACTTCTACTTTCTTAGAGCTTAAAGAGGGAAAGAAAGATTTTTAGAGAGAAAGATTAGAGCGAGCTTTTCTTCTTGTAGAGAGTCTTAGAAAGAAAGATAGAGCTTAGCTTAGAGAAAGATTAGAGCTTCTTTCTTCTCTCTTCTTTCTTCCTTCTTCTTTCTTCTGTCTTCTGTCTTCCTCAGGAGTCTCGGCCTAACTCTGACCAGTCATTACTTCTTCTATCTGGTTTCTCTTCTGTAACCGCTCTGCCTACGTTCTGGCCGCTCTGATTCTTCTGACCGACCGAGTGACTGCCCGGCTGACTGAATTCTCCGTTCTCCTAACTCGGACCGCTTTCACCCGGTTATATACCTTCAGGTTTGCGGGTGCCTACAGGTGCGTCACATACATATCAGGTGGAACCTATGGCTTCCAGCTAGCTGCAACAGCCCTTCCTGATTAGGGCTCCTTCAGAGCTTGAGTTCATTTAAATCTTATTTTAGTTCATAATGACCCAAAGTGCAAGAGAAGTGATACAGGCAATTTGGATATGCCAAAGAGAAGCCATTAAGTGCTTCACTGAAGTGAAAGAGTAAAAGTACAGCTAAGATATCTTGAAAGAGCCAAGTGTGGTGGCACATGCCTGTAATCCCAGTAGCTCAGGAGGCTAATGCAGGAGGATTGCGAGTTCAAAGCCAGCCTCGTGGTGAGATCCTGTTGCTAAATAAAATACAAAAAAGGGCAGGGGATGTGGCTCAGTGGTAAAGTGCCCCTGGGTTCAATGCCCAGTACAAAAAAATAAAAAAGATATTTTGAAAGAGAGCACATTCATATAACTCATTCTGTATATTGTCATAATTGTTCTATTTTATTATTGTTGCCTGCCAGAAGCCATCTGTGAGCCGTGTGTAAAATGAGCAACATTAGAGCCATTAGGAAGGGAAGACTCCTCCCACACTGAAACATTATATCTACCCCCTTTGATCTGTACCACTATAAATAAAGCAAGCTCGGGCTCCATCTTTGTTAGAAGCCATACCTCTCTAGTTGGCTTGCCCCATCACTGCCCTGGCTCTGTAAAACATATTTCTGGTCTTTGGTACTTTGTGGGTACTACTTTCATAGCTTCTATTTTGCAGCCAGCCCATCTTTATCATAGGTATGCATGACAGGAAAACATACTATTTATAGGGTTTAGTACTATTTAATGTTTCATGCATTCACTGGGATCTTGGACATATCTATCAAGAGGGAGAACTGGGCTGGGGATATAGCTCAGCTGTTACACTGCTTACCTTGCATGCACAAGTCCCTGGGTTTAATCACCAGCAACACACACACACACACACACACACACACACACACACACACACAGAAGTGTGGGGGGGGGGGACTTCTGTAGTTTATAGTACAAAAGTTTTTAATTTGAATGAAGCCATATTTATTTATTTCACTTTTGCTTTTGGTGTTATAGCTAAGAAATCATTGCCTAGCTCAAGGTTACTAGGATTTACTCCTGTTTCCTTCTAGTACTTTTAGTTTTCTTACCATATAGGTATATGATCCATATCTTTTTTCCTCCTTTGTGTTGCTGGGGATCAAACCCAGGGCCTTGTGCATGCTAAGAAGATGCTCTGCTATGGAATTATACCCCAATGCTCTATGATCCATTTCTAGTTTATAGTTGTGTATTGTTGAAGTAGATGTCCAACTTCATTTTTTTTGTGTGTATGTGTGTGCATATCCAGTTGTCCCAGCAATCGTTGTTGAAAAAGATATTTTCCTCCCACTGAATTGTTTTGGCACTTTTTAGAAGAATCAAAATTGACCATATATATAAGGGTTTATTTTTGAACTCTACGTTTTATTCCACTGATCTATGTATCTATCCATGGTATCACACTGTTGTGATTACTGTAGTTTTGCAGTAAGATTTCATAAAAGGCAAATTCTTTAGCAGACAGTACCTGAGTTTCCTATCAATTCAATTATTATATTATTTATTATTATTATTATTATTATTATTATTATTATTATTGGTACTGGGGGTTGAACCCAGAGGTGGGTTGAACACAGAGCACAGAGCTGCAATCCTAGCCTTTTTATTTTTGGAGAAAGGGGTTCACTAAGTTGCTCAGGGCCTCACAGAATTGCTGAGGCTGGCTTCAAACTTGCAATCCTCCTGTCTCAGCCTCCCAAGTACCTGGGATTACAGGTGTTTCCCACCATGCTGGGCTCTATCAATTCACTACCAAGGATAGTGTCAGATCCTATAGGTTAAGGGCTCAGTGCCTCAAGATGGCTCTCCACTTTAATGCCAATCCCAAGTCCCAGGTTGTGATTGGTATTTATCATCAATCAGCTGTAAACTGGGGTTCCTACAATACCCCTTCATGTTTGATAAATTTTCTAGGATGGCTCACAAAACTTGGGAAAATAATTTACTTAGGTTTAGTAGTGTATTATAACAGATATTACAAAGAAAAACACATGAACATCCTGATGACGAGGTACATGGGTACAATGACTGAGCCTAAAACTTTGGTTTCAGTGAACTTAGTACAGGCAACCAGGAAACTCATCAATCTCATTGTCTAAGAGGTCTTATAGGATGTGTACTCCAATCCCCACCTCTCATTTCCTGGAGTTGGTAGGTGGGGAGGAAATTTCCAAGCCTCTAATCTTCTACCCATTTGGTCTTTCTGACTAGTCCACCCTGAGACTATAGAGATTCTGATCCTAAATCATCTCTTAGTATAAATTCAGATGTGAGCCCAAGGGCTTGTTATGAACAGATAATGCCATCACACAGCAAATTCCAAGGATTTTAGGAACTTTATACAAGAACCAACTATTATAACAAAAGATATTCCTATCCCCTATCATTCAGGAAATTCCAAGGAATTTAGGACCTCTGTGTCAGGAATGGGACAAAGACCAAAAAATATAAACAACCAACCCTCGGTATCTTCAGGTTCCACATCCTTGGATTCAACCAAACATAGGTCAGAAACATTTTCTAAAAATTGGCTGTGCAGTTTTAGCGGATACGAGATATATCCTAGACATGGGAGGCGCTAAGCCAGTACCGATGGAAAGGTTTTTCAATTTCTTAATGCAAAATGTGAGTCGGCATTCCTATCCAAGAGGAATCCTCAGCAGATAAACTGGACTGTCCTCTACAGAAGAAAGCACAAAAAGGGCCAGTCAGAAGAAATTCAAAAGGAGAGACCCCAACAGTGCAGTCAAATTTCACAGGGCCATCACTGGTGCGTCTCTTGCGGATATCATGGCCAAAAAGAATCAGAAACCAGAAGTTAGAAAGGCTCAACGAGAGCAAGCTATCAGGGCTACTAAGGAAGCAAAAAAGGCTAAGCAGGCATCTAAAAGAGGGCAATGGCTGCTGCTAAGGCTCCCACAAAAGCACCACCTAAGCAAAAGATTGTGAAGCCTGTGAAGGTTTCTGCTCCCCGAGTTGGTGGAAAACGCTAAATTGGCAGATCAGATTTTAAAATAAAGATGTATCTATAACTTAAAAAAAAATTGCATCTGTGCTAAACATGTACTGTGTTTTTCCTTGGCATTGTTCCCTAAAATAATATAACTACTTATATAACATTTACATTGTATTAGATATTAAAAGGACTCTACAGTTGATTTAAAGTGTACAATGTATATCGATTATATATACAATGAACGTGTATAGATTGCATGCAGATACTATATCATTTTATTTATTTTATTTTATTTGTTTGGTACCGGGCATTGAACTCAGGGACACTCAACCATGGGGCCACATCCCCAGCCCTTTTTTGTATTTTATTTAGAGACAGGGTCTCACTGAGTTGCTAAGTGCCTCACCATTGCTGAGGCTGGCTTTGAACTCATGATCCTCCTGCCTCAGCCTCCCAAGTGCTGGGATTACAGGCGTGCACCACCAGAAACTTGAGCATACATGGATTTTGGTATCTAATGTGGGTCCTGGAACAAATTCCCCTTAGATGCCAAGGGATAATTATTTCTAATTATACAGGTTTGAAACTGGGAAGGTTTTGTGATGCTAGGAATTGAACCTATGGCCTTGTTGCATGCCAAACAGGGTTCTATTACTGAGGCACATCTACAGCCAACCATTTTTTTCTTATGATTTATACATTTTGAATTTTCTTTAAGAAATCTTTCTGACTCCAAAGCCATAACATTTTTTCCTGTATGATTTTCTAAGCATTTTATAGTTTGCCTGTCTCATGATCTATTTGCCTGTCTCTTTGATCTATTTGGAATTTATTTTAGTGCACTGTGAGAGGCAGGGAGCCAAGGTCATACTTTTAAATTATATTAATTCTTTTTTGAACTGGGTGCAATGGCACACACCTGTAATTCCAGCTACTTGGGAGGCTGAGGCAGGAGGATCACAAGTTCAAAGCCAGCCTTAGCAACTTAGCAAGGCCCTAAGCAACTTAGTGAGACCCTGTCTCACAAAAAAGGGGGGCAGGCTGGGGATGTTAAAAAAAAAAAAAAAAAAAAGGTCTATTTTATTTAGTTTGTAGTTTTGGAAGTTCAAAGGCATGATACTCGCATTGACTCTGTTGATAGCTTTCTTGCTGGCAGAGTCCTGAGGTGGCACGTGGCACCACCAAGCAATGTCTGGTCTCCGTTCTCCTTCTTAGAAAGCCACCAGGATTCAATAATCAGGGCTCTTCCATAATGACTGTATCTACTTCTATCACTTTCCAAAGCCTATCCTTTAAATACCATGTTGGATTAGGTTCCTACCCTATTAATACTGAAGCAGCAACTCCTTCCTAAGAGGTCTTCTTTTAGCTCCGTTAATAGCTCCAACCTGCTAGTTTCTGCTTCTGTAATCATGCTTGCTCAGCAGCTATAGCAGGAACCAGAGCTGTCTGGAGAAAGGGATAGATATCAAGGTTGCTTGCATGAGAAACTCTTGAACCCCTTGTACTAATTAAAGGATACGGAGAACAAAGGGCTGTGCTCAGCTTTTGGAAAAGAGTTTGCTGAGCCCACAATGGTGCTGAATAAACCTTGCCCTTCTATATCTCCAAGTGCCACTTATCTCTTTCCAATGCCATAATTTTTCCGTATTTTCTATAACAATACTATTAACATGTACTGATCGATAGGCTTGGGCCAATGGGCTACCTCCCCCATGGAAATTTCCATGAGGAGCAACCTGGTTTTATTTTCCCCAGGCAGGAGCCAATCAGCTCAAAGGTCACTCTGTTTCCCCAGGGAGCAGCCAATCAGCTTAAAGGTCGTCCTGTTCCCTGGGCAAAGAGCCAATAGCATTAAAGGTCACTCTGGTACGCCCCCTCCCCCAGAAATCCCTACTTAAAGCTCCTGCCTGCCTGGAGCTCAGACACAACAGCTCATCCCTGCTGAGAGGAGGCAGCCACTGCAACAGCTCCAGACTCACCGTCTCCAGCCCAACAGCAGCTGCCCCAGCCAACAGCTCCAGAGACCACAGCCAGCACCACCAGGCATGACCAGGCACCCACCTTCCATTCAGAGCTTGCACACTTCCCTCTCCCTGACTCCTCTCTCCCCATACTTCTTCTACCTCCAACCAGCCATAAAGGCTGGTGAATAAATCTCTTGGCTGCACGGTTGTCTCTGGTGTGATTTTTGCCCTACCTTGAGGGATTAAACTCCTGCATCAGTTCAGGAGAACAAACCACATTAAAACTTTAGCTGCACATTATAAATCAAGTTTGCAAACAGGTAGAGATCTGTTTGGATTTCCTATTTTATTCCACTGCATTTCCCCCCCTCCTATCCTTGAACAAGCATCACACTACACCACTTTCCTTATTATAGTTTTTTAATAATGTAATCTGATAAGAAACATCTCCCCATCTTGTTTTTTTCAGCTTTTTGTTTTATTTGCTCTACTTAGTTGTACATGATAGCAGAATGCATTTCAATTTGTTGTACACAAATGGAGTGCAACATTTCAATTCTCTGGTTGTACATGGTGGAGAGACGCACCATCTGTGCAATCACACATGTACCTAGGGTAATGATGTCCGGTCTCATTCCACCATCTTTCCTATCCTCATTACCTCTCCCCACCCTCCCCTTTACCCAATCCAAAGTTCCTCCATTCTTCTCATGACCCTCCCCCTCCATCATAGATCAGCATCCACTAATCAGAGAAAACATATGGCCTTTAGATTTTGGGGATTGGCTTACTTTGCTTAACATAGTATTCTCCAACTCCATGCATTTACTTGCAAATGCCATAATTTTATTCTCTTCTAATGAGTAATATTCCATTGTGTATATACCACAGTTTCTTTATCCATTCATCCATTGATGGGCATCTAGGTTGGCTCCACAGTTTAGCTATTTTGCTATACACACTGGTGTGGCTGTGTCACAAGCTGATTTTAAGTCCTTTCTGTATGGACCGAGGAGTGGGATAGCTGGGTCAAATGGTGGTTCCTTTCCGAGTGTTCTGAGGAAACTTCACACTACTTTCCAAAGTGGTTGCATCAATTTCACTCTTGACAGCAAGGGATGAGTGTACGTTTTTCCCCACAGCCTCTCCACTTATTATTATTATACTTATTATTATTACACTTATTATTGCTTGTATTCTTGATAACTGCCATTCTGACTAGGGTGAGATGAAATCTTGGAGTAGTTTTCATTTGCAATCTTCTAATAACTAAAGATGTTAAACATTTTTTCATATATTTGTTGATCACATGTATATCTTCTTCTGAAAAGTGTCTGTTCAGTTCCTTAGCCCATTTGTTGATTGGTTTTATTTGTTGTTGTTGTTTGTTTGTTTTCTGTTTTTTGGCATTTAGTCTTTTGAGTTCTTTATATATCCTGGAGATTAGTGCTCTATCTGATGTGCGTGTGGTAAAAATTTGCTCCCATACTGTAGGCTCTCTCTTCACCTCACTGATTGTTTCCTTTGTTGAGAAGAAGCTTTTTAGTTTGAATCCATCCCATTTATTGATTCTTGATTTTATCTCTTGCACTTTAGGAGTCTTGTTCAGGAAGTTTGGACCTAATCTGAAATGATAAAGATTTGGACCTACTTTTTCTTCTATTAGGTGCAGGGTCTCTGGTCTAATTCCTAGGTCCTTGATCCACTTAGAGTCGAGTTTTGTGTATGGTGAGGGATAGAGGTTTAATTTCATTTTGCCACATATGGTTTCCAGTTTCCCAGCACCATTTGTTGAAAGGCTATCTTTTCTCCAATGTATGTTTTTGGCACCTTTGTCTACTATGAGATAACTGAATTAATGTGGGTTTGTCTCTGTGTCTTCTATTCTGTACCATTGGTCTACATGTCTATTTTGGTGCCAATACCATGCTATTTTTGTTACTATTGCTCTGTAGTATAGTTTTAAGATCTGGAATTGTGATTCCAGATCCTCCTTCGCTTTTCTTGCTGAGGATTGCTTTGGCTATTCTGGGTCTCATTTTTTCAGATGAATTTCATGATTGCTTTTTCAAGTTCTATGAAGACTGTCATTGGGATTTTAATAGGAATTGCATTAAATCTGTATAACAGTTTTGGTAATATGGCCATTTTGACAATATTAACTCTGCCTATCCAAGAACATGGGAGATCTTTCCATTTTCTAAGGTCTTCTTCAATTTCCTTCTTTAGTGTTCCGTAGTTACTGTTGTAGAGGTGTTTTGTCTCTTTTGTTAGACGGATTCCCAAGTATTTTATATTTTTTAAGGTTATTTTGAATGGGGTAGTTTTCCTAATTTCTTTTTCAGTGGATTCATCACTTATGTATAAAAATGCATTTGATTTATGGGTATTGATTTTATATTCTGCTACTTCACTGAATACATTTATTAGTTCTAGAAGCTTTCTGGTGGAACTTTTTGTATCTTGTAAATATAGAATTATTTCATTGGGAAATAGTGATAGTTTGAGTT
Source organism: Tamias sibiricus (assembly GCA_025594165.1). NCBI lineage: Eukaryota > Metazoa > Chordata > Mammalia > Rodentia > Sciuridae > Tamias > Tamias sibiricus. The sequence goes on from CM046659.1 coordinate 55,798,035, forward strand.
CTTTTCCTATGTGGATCCCTTTAATTTCTTTTGTCTGTCTGATTGCTTTGGCTAGAATTTCAAGGACTGTGTTGAATAGAAGTGGTGAAAGAGGGCATCCCTATCTTGTTCTAGTTTTTAAAGGGAATGCTTCAAATTTTTCTCCATTTAGAATGATGTTGGCCTTGGGCTTACATAGATAGCTTTTACGGTGTTGAAGTATGATCCTACTATTCCTAGTTTTTCTAGTGTTTTGAACATGAAGAGGGTTTTTTTTTTTTTTTTTTTTTTTTTTTTTTTTGCACTGGGGATTGAACTCAGGGGCCACATCCCCAACCCTTTTTTGTATTTTATTGGAGACAGGGTTTCACTGAGTTGCTAAGTGCCTCGCCATTGCTGAGGCTGGCTTTGAACTCGCGATCCTCCTGCCTCAGCCTCCCAAGTGCTGGGATTACAGGCATGTGCCACCACACTTGGCTAATGTGTTGTATTTTATCAAATGCCTTCTCAGCATCTATTGAGATAATCATTATGATTCTTGTCCTTAAGTCTATTAATGTGATGTATTACATTTATTGACTTCCATATGTTGAACCAAACTTGCATTCCTGGGATGAACCCCACTTGATCGTGGTGCACTTTTTAATGTTTTTGTATGCAATTTGCCAGAATTTTTTTTTTTTTTTTTTTTGTGGTACCGGGGATTGAACTCAGGGGCACTTGACCACTGGGTCACATCCCCAGACCTTTTTTGTATTTTATTTAGAGACAGGGTCTCACTGAGTTGCTAAGTGCCTCGCCATTGCTGAGGCTGGCTTTGAACTCGTGATCCTCCTGCCTCAGCCTCCCAAAGTGCTGGGATTACAGGCATGCGCCACCGCGCCCGGCGCCAGAATTTTATTGAGAATTTTTGTGTCTATGTTCATCAGGGATGTTGGGCTGAAGTTTTCTTTCCTTGATGTGTCTTTGTCTGGTTTTTGGTATCATGGTGATGCTAACCTCATAAAATGAGTTTGAAAAGATTCCCTCCTTTTCTTTTTCATGGAATAATTTAAGGAGTATTGGCATTAGTTCTTCTTGGAAGGTCTTGTAGAACTTGGCTGAGAATCTGTCTGGTCCTGGGCTTTTCTTGGTTGGTAGGCTTTTAATAGTATCTTCTATTTCATTGCTTGAAATTGATCTGTTTAAATTGTGTATGCTCTCCTGATTCAGTTTGGGTATATAATATGTTTCTAGAAATTTTTTGATATCATTGAGATTTTCTTTTTTATTGAAGTATAAATTTTCAAAATAATTTCTGATTATCCTCTGTATTTCAAAAGTGTCTGTTGTGATATTTCCTTTTTCATCATAAATTTTAGTAATTTGAGTTTTCCCTCCCCTTTTCTTCATTAATGTGCCTAAGGGTTTATCAATTTTACTTATTTTTTCAAAGAACAAACTTTTCATTTTGTCAATTATTTGTTTCTTTTGTTTCAATTTCATTGATTTCAGCTCTGATTTTAACTATTTCCTGTCTTCTACTACTTTTGGGGTTGATTTGTTGTTCTTTTTCTAGGGCTTTGATATGTAATGTTCAGTCATTTATTTATGGACTTTTTATTCTTTTGATGAATGAGCTCAATGCAATGAACTTCATAGTGTCCCAGAGATTTTGATATGTTGTACTGGTGTTCTCATTTACCTCTAGGAACTTTTTGTATCTCATCCCTGATGTCTTATGCTATCCAATGCTCATTTAATATCATATTATTTAGTCTCCACATGTTGAAGTAGCTTCTATTTTTTTTTCATTGATTTCTAGTTTCATTCCATTATGATATGATAGAATACTGGGTAGTATCTCTATTTGCTGAGAGTTGCTTTGTGGCATAATATATGGTCTATTTTAGAGAAGGATCCATATGCTGCTGAGAAGAAGGTGTATTCACTTAATGATGGATGAAATACTCTATATATGTCTATTAAGTCTAAATCATTGATTCTATTATTGAGTTCTATAGGTTGTTTAGTTTTTGTTTGGTAGTTCTATCCAGTGGTGAGAGGTGTGTTAAAGTCACCCAGTATTATTGTATTGTGATCTATTTGCTTCTTGAAATTGAGAAGGGTTTGTTTGATATACATAGATGCTCCATTGTTTGGGGCATAGATATTTATAATTGTTATGTCTTGTTGATGTATGGTTCCCTTAGCAGTATGAAATGTCCTTCTTTATCTCTTCTGACTAACATTGGTTTGAAGTCCACTTTATCTGATATAAGGATGGAAACCCCTCTTTGTTTATGTGGCCCATGTGAGTGATATGTTTTTTCTCATCCTTTCACCTTCAGTCTGTGGATGTCTTTCCTATGAGTCTCTTGAAGGCAGCATATTGTTGGATTTTTTTTTTAAATCCAGTCTGTGTCTTTTAATTGATGAGTTCAGGCCATTAATGTTCAGGGTTATTATTGAGATATGGTTTGTATCCCTGGTCATTTTGATTTATGTTTGTTTTTTAACTTGAGTTGGTTTCTCCTTTGATTGTATTTTCCTTTAGTGTGTTGCTGCCTAAAGCGGAAACCGCCTTGGAGCAATGAACGCCGCAGGAAAATTCGGAGGCAGGATGAAAATGAAAAAAGGTCTTTTATTCTTCTTCTCTCTCCGGCTCCAGCAATCACTCCAAACGCTCTAACTCCAACCACCACCTTCTTCTTCTTCCCACACACACTAACTAAACTCACCCAGTTATATACATATCGCTTTAACAAGGACACGTGCTTACAGCTTGAGCTTACAGGTGCATCACGCAGTGTTCACGGGCATACAAAGATTCTTTGGATAATGTATTACTATCAGGTGGAAACTAGAACATCTTTTATGGCTCTCAGCTAACCGCAATCTTTAGCTATCTCCTTGATTATAGGCTCCTTCATTAGTGTAGTTCCTCCCTTGCTGCATTGTTGTTTTTCATTTCCTCCTAATGAAACATTTTGCTGAGAATATTCTGTAGTGCAGACTTCCTCATTGTAAATTCTTTTTTAAATTTTAAAAATTTATTTTTAAGTCGTAGTTGGACATAATACCTTTATTTTATTTATTTATTTTTATGTGGTGCTGAGGAGCAAATCCAGTGCCTTGCACATGCTAGGGGAGCACTCTACTGTTGAGCCTGTGAATTCTTTTTAAAAATCTTTCCTAGTTGTGGATGGACACAATATCTTTATTCTTAGTTTTTTTTATTTTTATGTGGTCCTGAGGATTGAACCCAGGGCCTTAAGCATGAGAGGCAAGCACTCTACCACTGAGCTATAACACCAGCCCTGTAAATTCTTTTAACTTTTGTTTATCATGAAAGGTTTTTATTTCATCATCAAACCTGAAGCTTAATTTTGTTGGGTATAAGATTCTTGGTTGGCATCCATTTTATTTCAGAGCTTAGTATGTGTTCTTCCAGGATCTCCTAGCTTTGATGGTCTGGGTTGAGAAATCTGCTGAGAACTGAATTGGTTTCTCCCTAAATGTAATCTGAAATTTTTCTCTTGGGGCTTTTAAAATTCTATTCTTATTCTGTATGCTAGGCATTTTCATTATAATGTGTCTTGGTGTGGATCTGTTGTAATTTTGTACACTTGGTGTCCTATAAGACTCTGTGGGACTGGGGTTGTGGCTCAGCAGTAGAGTGCTTGCCTAGCATGTGCGCGGCCCAGGTTCGATCCTCAGCACCACGTAAAAATAAAGGCATTGTATACAACTAAAACAAACAAATAAATATTAAAATAAAAAGACTCTTGTATTTGATTTTCCAATTCATTCTTCATGTTTGGGAAATTTTCTGATATTATTTTATTGAACAGATTGTGTATTCCTTTGGTTTATATCTCTGTGCCTTCCTCTCTCCTGATAATTCTTAGATTTGGTCTTTTCATATTGTCCCATAATCCTTGGAGTTTCTGTTCATGGTTTCTCACCATCTTTACTGTGGGTCAACTTTATTTTCAAGATTATATATTTTGTCTTTACTGCCTGAGGTTCTGTCTTCCAAGTGATTTAGTATGTTGTTGATGCTTTCTATTGATTTATTTATTTGGTTTATTGTTTCCTTCATTTCAAGAATTTCTGGTTTTTTTTTTTTCTTTTTTTCAGAGTCTCTCTCTCTCTCTCTCTTTTTTTTTTTTTTTTTTTGTGGTACCAGGGATTGAACTCAGGGGCACTCAACCACTGGGTCACATCCCCAGACCCTTTTTTGTATTTTATTAGAGACAGGGTCTCACTAAGTTGCTAAGTGCCTCACCATTGCTGAGGCTCACTTTGAACTCAGGATCCTCCTGCCTCAGCCTCCCAGAGTGCTGGGATTACAGGCATGTGCCACTGTGCCAGGAGAGTCTCTCTTTCTTGAAGTAATCTTTTGCTACCTGTATTTCCCCTCTTATCTTTTTGTTGGAAATTGTTCCCTATACTTGTCAATTGTTGCCTGTATTTGCTCTATTACTTCATTCTTTGCTTTGCAGATCATTTTAATTATGTACATTCTGAACTCCTTCTCTGACATTTCACCTAATGTGTTGTCAATGGAATCTATTATTGTATCATCTTGGTTTGTTTTGGGCACTTTCTTCCCTTGTTTCTTCATATTGTCCATATGTCTTCCTCTCTAGCAGTGTCTTTATTTTTATTTATTTTTTAGTGAGTAGAAGATTTGAATCTTTATTTATTTATTTATTTTTAGTACTAGGTATTGAACCCAGGGTGCTTCCCCCGCCCCCCCCCCCCCTCCCTTTTTTAAATTTCAAGACAGAGTCTCACTAAGTTGGTTAGGGCCTTGCTAAATTGCCGAGGTCACTCTTGAACTTGCAATCCTCCTGCCTCAGCCTTAGGAGTCACTGAAGTTACAGGAATGGGCCACCACTCCCGGCATTCTTTCCAGCTCTTACATATAAATTTTAGGTATGGCTTGACAAGTTTCACAAAAACAAAAGTGTTTGGATTTTGATTGGAATTACACTGAAAGTGTAGACCAATTTGGGAAGAACTGACTTTCTTAAAAAAAAATACTGAATCTTCTCATTGGTGAGCATGCTCTTTATTTACTTAAATTAGACCACATTTTTTTCAGATTTTCATGAGTGTCTTTCACAATGTATTATATGTACATAGTACCCTGGGATCCATTTATATTTTCTCTTTTTCATGGCTACCAATCTTGATCCTTTTTAAAGTAATTGGCATCAACCCATTAGCTTAAGTCAGAAATTCAGAAGTCACCCTTGACTCATTCAGCTTTCCCTTACGTATTAGTCTGGTTTTTTTTTTTTATATTTTTATTTATTTGCCTTAGTTGTACACAATGCGTTTTATCCAATGCGTTTTATTTGTACATGGTGCTGAGGATCGAACCCGGGTCGCCCCACGTGCTAGGCGAGCACTCTACCGCTGAGCCACAATCCCAGCCCTGTTTTTATTTATATATTTTTTATTACCAAAAAGACAATGCCAGAGACTAAATTGTGAAGAAGAGATTTACTCTGGCTTATAGTTCTGGTCCAAGATCAAGAGGCTGCATCTGGTGACTGGCCTTCTTGCTGGCAGAGTCCCAAGGTGATACAGAACATCACATGGCAAGATACAGGGAGTGTGCTTGTGTGTCTCTCCCTTTTCTTATAAAATCACCAGGATTGAATCATGGTGGCTCCACCCTAATGACTAATCCTAGTCATTTCCCAAAGGCTCCCTCCTCAAAATACTATAGTTGGGTTAAGTTGCCACCCTTTCAGTAATTCACCATCGGGATTAAATTTCAACACATGAAATCTTGGGGGGCATTCAAATCATATCCAAACCATAGCACCTCCCAATCAAATCCTATTTGTTCTCTCTATGAAATATCTCTTTTATCAGTCCACTTTTCCCCTCCTCTTCTCTGTTAATCTAATTCTTCCCCTCCCGTTGCTTCCTAAATAGTTTTCCCAGATATACATTCATTTGTTTTCCACACAGTATCCAGAATGATCTTAGAAAATTGCCAGTGATCATGTCACTTTCCTGCTTAAACAGAAAACAAGACTTCAATAGCTTCTCTTTGCCCTCAGAACAAAGACCAACTGTAGAGCTTATGAAAACTGGATCCCACCTTTCCACAATGTTACCCCACTGGCTTTCCTTTCACGGTACTTCAAAATCAATTCAGTGCTGTTTTCTTTGCCTAAACCACTTTCCCCTCTGTTATAGTTTGGATATTAGATGTTCCCAAAAGCTCATGTGTAAGACAATGCAAAAGGTTTAGAGGTGAAATGATTCGGTTATGACAGCCTTAACCCAATTAGTAAATTAATCTCCTGATAGAGATGAACTGAGTGGTAACTATAGGCTGGTAGGGCATAGCTGGAGGAGATGGGTCCCGGGGGGCATGCCTATGGGGTATATATTTTGTCCTTGATTAGCTGAGCATGCTCCTCCCCTTCCTTCTCTCCCCCCACTTCCCTCCTTCCTGGTAATGTCCTAAGCTGCTTTCCTCTGCCATACTCTTCTGCCATGAAGTTCTGCCTCACCTTGATCCCCAAGGAATGGAGTCAGCTCAGCTGCTATGGACTGAGAGTGTGAGCCCCCAAATAAACTTTTCCTCCCCTAATTGCTCTTGTCAGGTCTTTTAGTTCCTGCAGTGAAAAAGCTGACTAAAATATCATCTTAGTTAAGGAGTTGCTTATCCAACTCCTCGTTTTTTTGTTTTCGTTTTGATATCTCTAAAATCCCTTCTGACCCTCCAAATTAGGTTACATAATACCCTGTTGAAAGCTCCCATAAAATCCTGTATTTCTTCACAAACTCAGTGGTTTTGCAAACACTTACATAATGTTTGTCTTTAGGGAGTTGGTGCTATGCCTGTCCTGCTTAGGATATTAATATTTGGCAAATGATCAATTCACTAAAAGAATGAATGAATGATAACTGACAGTGAATTTAGGATATGATAGGGGAGTATAAAGCAAAGCTCCAATTCTTAGACGTCCAAAGACATTCTCTCTTGGGAGGAGGATTAAAAACATGGGGAACACTGTATTTGAGAGCACCAAGAGTCTTTCTTTCATTATTCTCTATTCCTCCTTTTGCTTGGTTCTGCTTGGAAGAACTAGGCTCAGGATTTTGGTATCCTGTATTCAAAACATACCAGTAAAAAACAGAAGGAAGATATTCTGTATCTCCATTTTTTGATGAAAAAGTTAAAGCTTCAGAGATTAAAACTACTCTTTATGGTCTAAAGCCAACTTGGGTGACCACTGAATCATGATTTACATCAAATTTGACATTGAGGTTTGGCTATTATTCCAAAACTATTTTTATAATTAGATGAGGCCTATCATTAGGTAGTCTGATAGGAAAAATGAATCATTCCAAATTCTAACAATTTTCCAATGGATGTTAGCATAATGTAGTAATCATTCCTTCCTAAGGCAACAATGCTTTTCAAATAGAGATTTTTGCCTCATACAAAATAGACTATAATTGATGGTGAGCTGAATTATGAAAAATAAACAGAGAGCACTTTCATGTACCAGATTTCCAAGTTATCCATGCCAATGAAAGTGCAAGTCCCTTTTTGTGCGTGTGTGTGGGGGGGGCGGGTGGTGCCGGGAATCAAACTCAGGGCCTCACACATTAAAAAAGCTGCACCCGCAGCTTGCCACAGCTTTTGTAACAGCTTTTCAGCAATGTCATGAATTTTCCTTTAAACATTATGTTCTAGTTGTGTGACTAACACTGACAAAATTGTCTGTGACAAGGGTTCTCTCTCAGTGCATGACCATCCTGTCACCATTTCCCTTAACTGCAGGGTGGTTCTAAGTGATCTTTCCAAGACACTCCCAATGGTGTGATCTCACAATAGTCAATTTTTTAAGAGAGAGTTGGGCAAGCTTTTGGGGGCTGAACTAGGTTGATTTCATTTTCTGATTAAATCAAAATCATCTAGTTGAGACTCATTTTTAAGCAAAAATTGATGGAATTTATCAAAATGTTTGTGCCATGTAGACTATTTCTATGGCAACAGAAAGTAAATAACTGAAAGGACATTTTTAAAAGTAGAAGAATCATAAATATGTGACTAAGAAAAATTTCTATTCAAATTGTACCTCCCATCTGTCCAATTACTTCAAAAATATTTAAAGTATTTTTGTTCTCTAATGTTCAAAACTTTTTCTGGGGTGGGGGGCATACTGGGAATTGAACTCAGTTCAATTACCACTAAGCTACATCCCCCACAGCCTTTTTTTTTTTTTTTTGGTGCTGGGGATTGAACCCAGGGCCTTATCATGTGAGATAAGCACTCTACCAACTGAGCTATTTCCCCAGCCTAGCTCCAGTTGTTTTTATTTTTAAGAAAGGGTCTCCCTAAGTTGCTGATGATCTCACTAAATTGCTGAGGCTGGCCTCAAACTTGAAATCCTCCTGCCTCAGCCTCCCAAGTCTCTGGGATTACAAGTGTAAGTACACCTGGCTTAATTCTCAAAAATTTTGAATTGTCTGTGGCTATTATATTCTGTGCAGCCTGCTCTTCTATTTCTTTTACATTCTCAACATAGCAAAATGCTGTGAAAATTATTAGGGATTGTCATTTTATTTAATAAAATCACTAAATTTTACTTTACAACTTACAACTTTTGTAGAGAATTTATTATATATCCAACCACTTTAAAGGAAATGATAGGAAATGTAGAATAACAAGATTACCATAACATATAAAAACTTTATGAGAATTTCACTAAGGTTGCTTTTTGTTTTTAATCTTTTTCATGGAAATTTTCAGATATATGCAGAAATAGTAAAATGCATCTTCACATATGACCAAACCACCCTATTGCCAGAGGCCTGACTCTGGGGATCCAATAAGTCAGGTCTGGCCACTTGCTTCCAAAACCAAACAGAAAGGACAGTGGTGAAAAACATGAATGAAATTTTAATCAGTGTAGCTGTCCTAGGAAGACAAGGAGACACATGTCCTTAGCCTGTCTTCTAAGAACTGACAACGATTTTGAGGTCTTATAGAAAGGGTAATGAGGGCAAGGGTTGGGGGGTTTGCACAATGGAGGCTTTTCACAGTTGTCAGAGCAGGTGATCTTGATCTAGTGTGGTCTGTCCATCCTTATCTCAGGATTGGTCAGGACTTAGCCCAGAAAAAAAGTTGCTCCTCTTGGTGGTGACGGAAGGGTGCATTTGACTGGTCTCATCACATTACTGATTGTTTCCTTTGCTGAAAAGAAGCTTTTTAGTTTGAGTCCATCCCATTTATTAATTCTTGGTTTTATTTCTTACACTTTAGGAGTCTTGTTCAGGAAGTCAGGTCCTAAGCTGACATGATCAAGATTTGAGCCTACTTTTTCTTCTATTAGGTGCAGGGTCTCTGGTCTAATTCCTAGGTCCTTGATCCACTTTGAGTTGAGTTTTGTCTATGGTGAAGGATAGAGGTTTAATTTCATTTTGCTACATATGGATTTCAAGTTTTCCTGGCACTATTTGTTGAATAGGCTACCTTTTCTTCAATGTATGTTTCTGGCACCTTTGTCTAGCATGAGATAACCGTTTTTATGTGGGTTTGTCTCTTTGTTTTCTATTTTGTACCATTGGTCTACATGTCTATTTTTGTACCAATGCCATGCCATTTTGTTACTGTTGCTCTGTAGTATAGTTTAAGGTCTGGAATTGTGATGCCGTCTGCTTCACTCTTCTTGCTAAAGATTGCTTTGGCTATTCTGGGTCTCTTGTTTTTCCAAATGAATTTCATGATTGCTTTTTCTAGTTCTATGAAAAATGTCATTGGGATTTTAATAGGAATTGCATTAAATCTGTATAACAATTTTGGTAGGATGGATGCCAAATCTTTAATCCTATTTTTATCCTCCCATCAGACATATGCAGGCAAAAGTGGAGTCTAAGTCCTTGTTATAACACTAATGGTTTTCTTACTTATCTGTTACTTTTTTTGTTTTTTCTTTTTTGGTTTGGTTGTGCTGGGTGAAACTGTTTAAATTTGTGTTTTAATGTTATAGAAAAATTACTCAACTACTTTATAAAGTTCTTAAGTTCAGAAGTCTACAGGACAAAATAGCCTCACCCGTATGAGAAGGACGATTACCTATTTCATTTGCCTTATAGAAATAATAATACTCACCCTACCTCACAGTATTCACTTAAGGATCAAATGAAATAATTTATGAACATGTATAGAGAAATACTTCAAGATATGTGCCATAGTTCATCAAATCTTAGATACATCCATTTTATGACACACTATTAGTTTATGAACCACTAAAGAAACAATGTGGCCCACTTAAATCTGTAATACATTTTCTTATCACAAAACTTACTTGTTTATTAATATTGGGGATTGAACCCAGGGGTGCTTTACCACTCAGTTACATCCCCAGTCCTTTTTATTTTTAATTTTGAGACAGGGTCTCACTAAATTGCTGAGGCAGGTCTTGAACTTGTGATACTCCTACCTCAGCATCCTGAGTTGCTGGGATTATAGGCATGCTACTGTTCCTGGTACTTGCAACTTTCAATATTTACTAAAAAGAGCTTTTTTACATTTAGTTAGATAGGAACTGTTGTCTAATACTTGCATAAACAATAAGAGAAAAATTTAAATGAAATCAATTGTTTAAGATATTCTTAAAAAAAATTGGGTGGGATGTTGAGGATTGAACTCATGACATCATACATACTAAGCATGTGCTCTACCACTGAGCTACATTCCCCATCCCTGATTAAGGTATTAAACTTTTTGATGAGTCCAACATTCCTGAATTATTTTTCAACTCAATCATTGAAATCCATGTTTTCCTACATAATACCATTATTCAAGCAATCAAGAATACTGATGATGCAGCATTTCTTATACGAATCCATAAATAAAAGTCACCAAAGGACACACCAGTGATTCTATTAAAATGGAATTTGAGACTGTCCCATGGCTACGTTCGTCTCCTCATTGGCAAGCAAGTAAACTATCCAAGAAGGGAATTAACTATAGTGGCCACAGTCATCGATCTTGGCTAATCAGGAAAAATTGGGTTGCTATGACACAACGGGAGTCAAGTATATGCAAAAGACTTCACGGAGTATCTCTTAGAATTCCTGGGTTCTGTGACTTAATTGATTATGTTTCACTCTGCTAATGTACAGGATTGTTTCAGGAGAAACTCACTGAAAACATTTACCAGAAATGTGTGTGTGTGTGTGTGTGTGTGTGTGTGTGTGTTTTACTGGTTATTGAACCAAGGGGTGCTCTACCACTAAGCTACATCTCTAGAGATTTTTTTTTTTTTTTTTTTTTTTTTTTTTACAAAAAAACTTTTTTTGTTAAATTTTTTTTTTGAGACAGGGTCTTGCTAAGTTGCTGAGGCTGGCCCTGAACTTGCCATACTCCTGTCTCAGGTTCCCAAGTCACTGGGAATACAGGCCTGCCCCACTGATAAGAAAATGGGGCTATTCAGTATCAAGATTCCTCAGAAAACTTGGCATGGAACCACCATTTGACCCATTTATTCCACTACTTGGTACATACCCAAAGGACTTAAAATCAGCATACTATGGTGACACAGCCACACCAATGTTTATAGCAACTTAATTCACAATAGCTAAGCTATGGAACCAACCTATGGGTCCTTCAAAACACAAATGGAAGAGATGAAAGAAAATGTGGTATATATACACAATGGAATATAACTCTGCCATGAAGAACAATGAAATTACAGCATTTGCTGGTAAATGGATGGAACTGGAAACTATAATGCTAAGTAAAAAAAGCCAATCCCAAAAATGAAAGGCCAAAAGAAAGTTCTCTCTGATATGCAGATGCTAACACACAATAAGGGTTGGGGGTGGGGGTGGAACTGCATCGGATTGGACAAAGGGGAATGAGGGCAAGGGAGGAGGGATGGAAATAGAAAAGACAGAATAAATCAGATATAACATGACCAGTGTAACTCCACGTCATGTTCAACCATAAGAATGAGATCCTAATTAGAATAAGTCATACTCCATGTATGTATGTCAAAATACATTCAAGTGTCATGTATATATAAAAACAATAACAAAATAAAAAAAAAGAAAATGGGCTATTATATGTTAAGATGACTAGTGTGTACATGACTTCTTTTTATATGCCTTATATATTCTTTTATATTTATGGAGGTAAAATAGGGTAAATACAGAAATGTGGATGCTATCAGTCTCATTGATTTTTGAAGCTGTGAGAATTCACAAATCAATAAAGTAGTTAAGCTAAATTTAAATCTCACAAGTGAGCCAAAAACAATTTCTGGTTGAATACCTATGGTGTTAATTCTTTGAACACTATTCCTTAAAAGAATACCATGTAATTTCAATAAAGAAGAGGAGTTACTAGCTATGTGACTTGTAAATTACTTAATGTCTCAGAACCTGTTTCCTAATCTATAAAATGGACACTTTGGAATGGGAGCTCGGAGGAAAAAGATTTTTTTTATCCTAATCAGGGTTTCTCAACCTCAGCAGTACTGACATTTCAGGCCAGGGACTTTGTTGCAGGACACTGTCCTATGTATTCTAAGAAATATAGCAGCCATCCTGGCCTCTATCCACCTCTGTCCTCCACCATCCAGAGATGCCAGCACCACCTCTCCCCTTCCAGATAAGAGGTTGAAAACGCTCCGGGTATTGCCCATGTCTCCCGGGAGGCAAATCACTGCAGTTGAGAATTACAATGCTAAGCCCGTGTTCATCCTAAAAGAATCTGAGAAAGAAAGAAAACGACAGTTCCAACGGAGTAGAACGCAGAGGCCCCAACTCATAGTTTCAAGAAGGCAACAGCAACCATAACTCAAATACCTGGGAATGAGGAGCTGTGAGCTGCCCATGAGTAACCCAAGTCCTAATGGACTGAATCGCGAGAAAATGGGCAACAAGGGACTAATTAAAAGGACAAGAGGCAGAGCCTTCGGTCTCTGAGAATCAAAGAGACCCACACAGGTCACCACTTACACTGCTTAGCCCGCTCCTACGCAGACTTATTTCCGGGAAAACTGAGACAGTGACGCCGCGTAGAAACCGGCAAATAACTAGGAGTAAGTACACTAGAACGGGAGCTTTCCGTGTGCCGCCCCGTCGCCCCGCCCGCCTCGTCCAGCCCTAGCCCCGCCCCTTGCCACGCCCCCGGCAGACTCCGCCCCACCCCCACCCCCCCATCCCCACGGGTGGCTTCTCGGCCTCCGCCGGCGTCCGCCGGCGTCCGCGGCGCGCGGCTGCGTGAGCTGCAGGAGAGGGGAGGAGGCGTTGGCCCTGCCACGTTTGGGTCGCGGTTCCCGGCTGTGGCGCGGGCGGTGCAAGAGGAGGTGGGACTGGCGCTGAAGCCGGATCCGGATCCGGTGCTGTGTAGCTTGGTGGAGGAAGGTCCCACGCGTGTGAAGAGGAGCGCCAACGGTTGGGCCTCTGCGGGTGAGAACGGGCCGGGGAGCGAGAGCCGGGCCGGGTGTCCTGAGGGCGGTCGGGGGCTTGCCTTCAGGTTTACCGAAAGCCAAGGCGGGCTAGGCCCCGATAGGGTTCTGTTGGGGCTGCCGGGCGTCTATCTTCTCCAGCCGGGTGCACTTGGGGGTGTCGAGCACGGTTCCCAGGAAGTTGAACCGACGCGCTTCGGGAGCAGAGGTTAAGGATGATGGCCATCGGTCACGCCATTCAGGGGTTCTGGCCTGGTAGGGCAGAAACTGGGACTGGGGTCGAAACTAACTCCACCCTCGGGCTTTGGCGTGGGAGATGGCCAACGTTGCTCGCGGTTCCTGCAGCCATCGCTTTCGAGTGGGCACCAACTGGCCCACTCTCCCTTCTCGCGTCCTTTCCTGGTGCATCCCATGGTGGTGGGAGCCTCTGAGGACACTCTCCTGATCCGCTCTGAAGATCACCGACTAGATCAGGGCCTTCCCCAGGAAGAGAGGGATATATCCTTTGTGTGTTTTCTCAGGGCTTCTGCCCCCCAGAAACAGCGAGTATATGTGATTTCTGTCGTAGTAGCTGGCGTTTATGTAAGCCGAACTCTTGAAAATTTCCACATAAAATTGAAAGGCAATTATGAGATTCATTTTGTTGGGCTAATCACTCTACGTGAATCCAGAATAGATCTCAGGAAATAATTTACATGTTTTAGACGGGATTTGATGAATAGGGGAAACAGCTACCAGTCAGTAGCATTGGTACTTATTATTTGATTCTAGAGCTCAACAGGGGAAACAGGATTCTAGTTCCAGTTCACTCATTACAGTGAAGCAATTCTTAAACTTCTTTGTGCTCCAGCTTCCTCACCAGTCGACTGGAAATAATGCTTAGATGTTAAAGATCTAATACTATCAGAAAATACTTTTGAAAATTGGTGCAGTCGCACACTTTTATCGGCAAATGTTCTTTGTAAATATTCATGTCCAGTGTCCATTAATTGTTGCTCTCAGTTGCTTCTAGGAGCAACTCAACTCCTCCCCATTTGTATTCTAATATGATATAGAGGCTGGGAAACCAAATTATTGAAATTGTGTCTAAAAGTACTCAAATGAATGAAAACTTATCAATAGTAGTAAAAATGAATTTGATGTATGATTTTTGTGATACCACTTGTGACAGTGTAGGAATGTTTTTCCCTTGATTTTCCCTTGAAATATGACCTCCAAATAAGTCTTACATCATTCATTATTCGTTATTCATTCACCAGATATTTACTGGGCTAGGGCTAGGCAATCTTGGCCTTTTAAATGCATACTAATTTAGCAGTTAAACAGAAAAGATTCTTGAGGAATATTTAAGGAGGGTTAGGGTTTGCTTTTTTCTTTTTTTAAGGGATTTTTTCCCCATATAACTAAACTTCAAGAAGTACAGGAATAAAGGTGGTTTAAGGTACAACAAGATGGACGGTTTTAAAACCATTATAACTTTTTTGATCTCAATCTGTCCACTATTTTCTACACAGTGTGTGTGTGTGTGTGCGTGCGTGCGCGCGCGCGCCTCGTTTTAGTACTACGGATGGATTGAACTCAAGGGTATTTGACCACTGAACCACATCCCCAGCCCTGTTTTGTATTTTATTTAGAGATAGGGTCTCACCGAGTTGCTTAGTACCTTGCTTTTGCTGAGGCTGGCTTTGAACTTAAAATCCTCCTGCCTCAGCCTCCAAAGCCGCTGGGATTACAGGCTGTGTCCAGCTATAATTAGGTTTTTGATGAGGCTGAATACATAAATCTCATATTCATAGCTTCCTGGCCAGAAAGAGGGCTCTTCCTCTCTTGCTCCATGTTGTGAATCTTAATTAAAAGTTTTATATAAAGACTTTTGGTTCTTATACTCTTAGCTGCATCAATCACTGTGGCCATGGTTGTGGAGTTGTATTATTTATTTAGTAGCTTACACATGAAATTAAAATTCCTTAAGCAGGGAGGGAGGTGGCATGGGGGTAGGAAAGATGGTGGGATGAAATGGACATCATTACCCTAGGTACACATATATTGACATGAATGGTGTGACTCTACTTCATGTACAACCAGAGAAATGAAAAATTGTGCTCCATTTGTGTACTATAAATCGAAATGCATTCTTCTGTCAGGTATAACTAATTAGAACAAATAAATTTTAAAAATTGCTTAAGCAAAAAATCATTTACTCTTGTTATTGGCAAATTGTGGTAGAGTCATTTGTTTACAGTTCTTCAATATCCCTTCTTAGTTTGGTTTCTTTGTAGAAAGTGACTTTCCCACTTGTTGACTGTTAATATCTAGTTGTGGAGGCTTTTAAGAGTTGCCTCCCCCCCCACCAACCGCTTGCTCCTTTGAGTTTCTGATCTTTGCCATGAGAATGGCCTGTCTCAGGGATGTACAGCTTCTTCAGCTTGATTATTTTCTGGTTTATTATAAAGGATATTACAAAGGATACAGATTTAGAGTTTAGGGTGAGGTATGTGGAAAGGGGTGCAGAACTTTCATGCCCTGTCTGGGCCCACCACTTTCCAGGAGCCTTCACCGTTCAGCTATCTGGAAGTTCCAGAGTTTACTTTTAAAAATTAAAAATAGAATAAGACCATTAATAGTGATTAGATTCAGCTTTAAAACTTTAGTGAAATTTCCTATTTTTGAGTATCTGTGGGCACCTTAAAATGCTGAAATATTTATTTCATAAACCAATTAAAAGTACCTGTTTAGTTCTCTTTCATTTTTTCTTTCAGTACCAGGGATTGAACCCAAGGTGCTCTATCAATGAGCTACATACATCCCCAGTCCTTTTTATTTTGAAACAGGGTCTTGCTAAGTTGCCCAGGCTGGACTTGAACTTGTGATCCTCCTGCCTCAGCCTCACAAATTGCTAGGATTACAGGCATGCACCAAGGTACCTGACCTGATTAGTTCTTTTCTAATTTGGAAATTTGGTATCAAATCGCACCTCGCGTTACCTTTCCCAGCATATTAGTTGGACATCAGCAGAATTTAACTGTTTGAGGAGAATAAAATAAAGTGAGCCTTAATATGGCTGTTTTATAAAATAGCTCATATTTGATATTAATTTCTGGGTGCCTAGTTAATGGAATCTTATTTCTATCCAGGAATCTTTGTCTAATGTATTTTTTATTAGTCTGAAATTCTCATTTTTCAAAGTAAAGGTAACCAAGTACTGATTGACCATGTACAACAATAAAGTAGGGAATTAATCTACTCTTAATGCATCTTCAGTGGAATAGTTAAGAGTCTGAAGTAATTCTGACTAGCAGGACTAGCCACATAATTTGTAGCAACCTGTGCAAAATAAATTAATTTTTTTCAAAGTAGTAGCAGCAGAGTACTAAACCAAGTGCTGGGCTCCTGTGCACTATATAGGTCCAGGACCTGTGAAGCTGCCCTATTGCTTTGTTTTGAATTCTAATGCTGTTGCTTATTGGCAGTGGTATCTTGAGCAAATTACTGTGCCTGCTTCCTACTCTGTGAAATAGGGATAAAATCATGATTTATCATTTATTGTGTTTTAAAGAGTTAACAAATACAAAGTATGCAAGTGTCAGCTAGTATTGCTTTATCACTCATAGAATAGGACCATCTGGTTAAAGAAAAAGCACAGGAAACTATGAATATTTACTGATTAAATTCATTAAAGCCTTCATAGGCTAATACTTCTGTGTACCTCTACCCCTCATGAAATTACTAACCATTTTTGTGTAGTTTCCAGACAACATTTTATTATAAACTCTGGCAACTTTAAGGGAAAAAGGAATCTAGTTAAACTTAAGTTTTGTTAATATTTATCTAAATTCCCTCTTGAGGTTTCTTTAAACTTCATGCTTATATGTTAAATAACATGATCAAATGTTTTAATAGGGTGTTACTTTGAGGAACTAAAAAAATTAATTAGTTGGACACCAGCAAATATAGCTTATCTGCATACCTGGGGGGGGGGAACTAATCTTTTTGCCCATCTTTCACATGAGATTTTATACAGCAACTTCAGGGGTCCAATTACCAGGGACAAATACTAAAATTGTATGCATATGAAAAACCTGTTTAGGATGGATGGTAAGCTTGTTAATTTGATAGGAGAGTTTTAATCACCACAGTTTACATCCTTTCCTCAATATTGTTCAACTTAGGTATAGTGTTATAGTACAACTTGATCTGAATTCTGAGGGGGAAAATGCTTACTATTTTACGTAATAAACTACATTTTAATTTTTTTCCTGTCCAAGAATAGTAACTTTGGGCTTAATATAAACACAACAACCTGTCATTCTTTTTGTAGTCCCTGTATCCAGCAATGCCTAAATCATGAATTAAGGGCAAAAATTAGTAAGAACTTGTAAAGTAAATTTTAAATTTATTACTAATTAGAATGTATCTTGCTGAGTTTTTGTGGTATGCCACATGCTATTAAGTGCTTGCATATAATAATTCTTTTCAAACTTGTGGTAATTTCATCTCTATTTTACAAATGAGGAAACAAGATTCTAAGAGCTTAGTTACCTTAACCAAGATCAGTTGACATTTGAATTCCATGCCCAGATGTTTAAACCCTGCCTTCCTAAATTTTGTTATCTAATATCATTTCTTCATCTGTTAAAATGGAGATAATCCACACCTATTCTGTAGGATTTTTGAAGTAAATGCCTTAGTAATACGTCAAGTCCTTTGAACAATGCCTGGCATGAAGTAGATGCTGAGGAATTATTGAATCCATTATTACACAACACTAACTTCCCAAAGCCTATACTATCCTATATAGTTACATAGAGTGGTCACACAGGCAGAAATTTAATAAGAAAGTTAAGATTATTTGCCGTAAAGCATGTTGTGACTTATGAAATAGGTACTTAGGTTATGAGAAAATTGTTCTTTCAATAAACATTTCTTTATAGAAATAAGAATGAAAGGGTATAAGAATAGAAATCAAAGTTGGAAGGTTTTATTTAGTCCCTGGATAGGTAGGAAGATCCTGTTTCTTCGAGCAGCTCTGAACTTTATAAAGTCCTACCCCCACCCCATTTTATACTTCATAAAAAATTTCATCCTTTCTTACTGTTTTATCTATTATTTAGTCTTAGTTTTATTAGATCATTAGTGAGAATCTGCCCATTTCTGAATGTTCAGAAAAGCAGGGGAAATACCATAATTGGTCATTTTTCAGTAGCATGAAAACACTGGCTATTCTTAACCTGCTTAAATGCAACTGAAGAACTTATGTTACAGATTTTTAGAGAATCTGCTATGAAAACAAAATCTAACTTTTAAAAGTGTCTTATCTGTCATAGCTAAGACCAGATTTTACTATGAATACAAAATAATTCAGTAATTAGCAGTTCATCATGATTAATGGAAAACAAGTGATAGGCCCAATAAGTCTTTACACTTAACAATCCCACTTTCTGATAGTAAGCATGACGTGTGTATGAGTGTGTGTTTGTGTGTGTATGTGTGTACTAGTGTTACTGAGGATTTAACCCAGGGGCACTTTACCACTGAGCTCTATCCCAGACTTTTTTTTTTTTTTTTTTTAGGGTCTTGCTAAGTTATCAGGCTGACTTTGAACTTGTGATTATTCTGCCTCAGCCACTGGAGTTCCTAGGAGTACAGACATGCATCAACAAGCCCAACTAAGCATGATATAAACAAACACACACACTGAGAGACCAAGAGAGAGATCTGTCGTTGGGGCATTTGAAGTTAGATTCTTTTTTTAAAATATTTATTTGTTTTAGTTGTACATAATGCCATTATTTTTACGTGGTGCTAGGTGAGCGTTCTACTGCTGAGCCACAACCCCAGCCCTGAAGTTAGATTCTTGGTAGGCTAAAGCAAAATAGGTTGAATAACTGTTACAGAATGCTTCATTGAATTTTTTATCATCAACCATAATAATTTTTCTTTTAGTAAACAAAATGCCTTAACATTTAAATTTTTATTTTAGACCTTACTGGAAAGATGAAACCTGATGAAACACCAATGTTCGACCCAACTCTACTCAAAGAAGTGGACTGGAGTCAGAATACAGCAACATTTTCTCCAGCTATTTCTCCAACACATCCTGGAGAAGGTTTGGTTTTGAGGCCTCTTTGCACTGCTGACTTAAATAGAGGTATGGAATCATTCTGTTAGGAAATCCTGGTTAGAATTATAGTTGGCGTTCTGTTTTCTTTATAAGCATGATGCTGATAAATTTTAAAAATATTTGTCTTTTGGATTATTTTTAGACTTCATTTTTAAGTGACTGGAAAATTCAATTTTAGTCAGTATGTGTATTTATGATATAGTAAAATTTTTCACTATATAATGAAATACATGTATGTCTGTCATGGCGAAGACTAAATAGTACTGTGAAATAGATCAAATGACTTTAATATAACAGTGCTCCTTCCAAAAAGACTTCTCAAACAAATATGTGACTATTGTGTATAACACATTAGTCTTTTTAAGAAGCCAGATGGGAAGGAGGTAATTTTCCTTGGGTAAGTTGAAAAGGTTGTCTGTTTCTATGTACTTCTTTTTTTGGGTGTGAAAGGGATACTAGGGATTGAACCCAGGGGCACTTAGCCACTGAGCCACATTTCTGGCCTTTTTATATTTTTTATTTTGAGACAATATCTCTCTCTTTAAGTTGCTTAGGGCCTCACTAAGTTGCTGAGACTGGCTTTGAACTCATGATCCTCCTGCCTCAGCCTCCCAAGCAGAGCTGCTGGGATTACAGGCGTGCACCACTGTGCCTGGCTCTATGTACTTCTTTTATTAACATCTAAATTCTTCAAACTAACTTAAACCTTTAATCAAAAGTTAGCGTTTTACTTTTCACAGTTTTCTTCTGGGTAGGAAACCTGAAGAAATGTAATTTTGTTCAAATTGTTGAGTCTAGAAAAGTTAAGACTTTCCAAGTCCTAAGTGTACTTTTTATATTAGCTTTAATAAAATTAGGAATCTCTTTAGAAGTGTAGTCTCAACAATGTTATATTATTTATACTTTGACAAACGTTTTATATCTGTTCATAGTAAGAACCTTGGGAAAAGTTAGCATTCCTTGTATTGAACTTAACAAAGAATATGTTGAAAAAATTATATGTACTGACTATAAATACTGGATATTAAAGTTTGTACTATTCCAAAAATTTTATGCAGGCAAAAATGTTGTTGAAACATTTTATTCTTTATTGTAATGATTAAGAAATTATAGGTTTCAGTTTAAACCTTTTAGTAATGGTTAAGTGATGATTATGGAAAATTTGAGAAAATGATTGCACATATCACAACAACTTAACATATTACTTCTTTTCATATTTTATCTTCCCTTTTTGCTTTTCCTCATGACTTGAAATCTGGTCTTCAAAACAAGGTTTTTTTAAGGTACTGGGTCAGCTAACAGAGACTGGAGTTGTCAACCCAGAACAGTTTATGAGTAAGTACTATAGCCTCTTTTTCCTGAATGAAATTAAAGGGAAGTAGGGTTTTAGTTTTGTTTAGAGCACTGTTCAGTGCCTGCTTGTTTTTGTTCAAACAGCTGGAAGTTATTCCAGTAATAGATTAACTATTCTTATTTTAATGTCTAACTTTTAGAATCCAAATATAGTGACTACCTTGTTTTGCAAAATACCTACTTTTATAAAATTACTAAAGTGTGGGGTGGGGGCCTGTTCAAAAGACTTTTCATTTATTGTAGTATTTCTTTCCATGTGGTTAGATTATTCACAGAAATCTCATTACCAACCTCTCCCAACCCCCAAAATTCAAGAGCATATGTAATTTTTTTTGTTTTTATAGTGAATTTCAAGGTTGGCAGGTATCAGTCAAGTCTAGCATCCTAGCTTTTTTTTTTTTTTTTTTTTTTTTTTTGGTGCTGGGGATTGAGCCCATGGTCTTGTACATGCATCCCCATCCCAGCTTTTGAGAAAATGGACATCCAGAGAGATCCAGTGTCTTATTCAAGACCACAGATAGTTATTGGTAAGAAAGGACCAGAACTTCAACTTCATCCAGTATTCCAACACTGCCCTTCCTGTTTCCTGTAATTCTTTATTTCTTTTAGTAGCTAAGTTTGTTTTGTATTCTGACCCTGGTGAGAATGAAGACCATCATTCTCCAATTCTCATTTACGTATTTCTTCTTCCGACTACAGGCTCCTCTGTAGAAATTAACAGTACAAGACCAACTAGGTTTGGTTTTTAACACCTGAATTTCTCTTTGCATGCATATCAGATTCAATGAGAAATTGTGTTGGATTCCAGGCAGGGAGGCTGCACCTCCCAGGTAGAAGCCACACCTCCCAGGTACTTTGTGAAAAGACTACATTTCCCAGGTGCCTCAGCCTGGCCAGCAAACCTGGCTAGTAGGTGCCCTGGTCACTGCCTCCTGACCTCCAGCAGCCTATAGAGCAAGGACTCACTCCAGGAGGCTCTCTGACCACCAGTTCGCTACTTAAGCCTCCCCCAGACTGAAATCTCTCTCTGTTCATGCCTGTCCCTCTCCGCCCTTGTCCCTGTTCCCTTGCCCCTTACCTTCTCTGTCCTCCACGCCATTTTTGTCCCCTTCCACACGTGGCCCCTAATAAACTTCCCTTTTATTAAATAGCGTTCCCAGCGCAAGGAACTTTGCCTAAATTCTAACATTTGGCGCCCAACGTGGGCCTTCCAGGAATCCAACAAGTTGTTTTTCAGCAATGTAAGCATTAATAATCACTTAAGGGGAGAGGAGCTTGTGACTTTGGAATAATTACTTGGAAGTGGAGACATTTTTCACTTACTTTGTAGGATACTTTCAAAACAAAAATAATGATTCTCTTTCTAAAAGAGCAAGTATATAATCATGAAATAGTTGAATCATAAAAGGAAAATAAAAAATTTGTTAAAACATGTTGAAAGAATTACAGAATTCAAACATACTCTTGTTAAAATTTGCAGTTTGAGTATTTGTTGAGTATATAATGAACAAATAAAGTACTGAAGATATTGAAGTTTTAATTAGTCATAAAAATGGCAACATATACAATTTGTATGTATTGTAAGTACTATTAATCTAAAATAACTGTCAATCTTACTATATTTTGCTAGCAGATTTAAAAAAAAAAATTTCAGTTGTACACAATACCTTTATTTTTATGTGGTGCTGAGGATCGAACCCAGGCCATGCACGTGTTAGGCAAGTGCTGTGCCACTGAGCCATAACCCCAGCCCAGATTATTTTAAATGTATGCACCATAGTCCAATTAATATTGACTGCTGATTTTCAACTCCTTGGTTGTTTGAATAATATATTTTTAGAAATGAAATGTAAATTACTATGGTAAAATAGCTTTTAAGTATTCAATAATTAATAAATCATCCAGTCCTAGTATTTTTATGGCACCTCATAAAATAGGTCTACCATGTAACACTTTGTTTTCTAATTTCTACAGAATCTTTTGAGCATATGAAGAAATCTGGGGATTATTATGTTACAGTTGTGGAAGATGTGACTGTAGGACAGATTGTTGCTACAGCAACTCTGATAATAGAACATAAATTCATCCATTCCTGTGCTAAGGTATGTGCTCACATTAATCCTTGTGAGTAAAATGGGTGTTTTCTAGCAAAAATGACTTTGAATTTCTGCTAAACAAATCTGTTTTCTCATTGCTTTTCATTGTTTCTTAGAAATCCTTTAGCAATAAGCAGTTTCCTGGTGTGTTTCTGAGAATTATAAATGAAAGAAAACATTAAGTGTATTAACTGCTTATTAAACTTGTTATATAAATGTTTAGGTTTGGCACAGTCATAGAAAAACCAGGTTTCATAAAATTCAGGAGTAATGTTTAGAATTCCTAATGTTGTTTTTTTTTTTTTTTCTTCAAAAATAATACTTTGTACTGCATTAGCAGAAATTTCTATCATTTTCCAGTTGGTAAAGATTGTGGAATACCATGTTCTCTTCCAATTCTCATAAAACTCACATGATATAGTAAATATATAAGAAGCCCTAGGAAACTCAATGAAAATAAGATAAGAACACATGGAATGTATCATGAGCTTTCTGAGATTTGCTTTAAAACAATGGAGTGGGGAGCTTGGGGATATAACCAGAAAATGATTAAACCAAAAGTAATAAGTTAAAAAAAAAAATTTGAGTTTTGGTTCTTATGAAGTTCACGTTTGCAAAACATTTATCAATAAATTCTTATGAACTTGTTGGTTTATCTGAAAACAAAATTAGATGAGTAGTCCTAAATACTGTAAATATTTTCAGAGAGGAAGAGTAGAAGATGTTGTTGTTAGTGATGAATGCAGAGGAAAGCAGCTTGGCAAATTGTAAGTAAACAAAAAAGGCAACTCTGGGTAAATTGGATACTCTGTTTCAGTTCATTTCTTTTTTTTAATGTTTATTTATTTGCTTTAGTTGTACACAGTTCATTTATTTGTATGTGGTGCTGAGGATCGAACCCAGGCCGCGCACGTGCTAGGCGAGCACTCTACCGCTGAGCCACAACCCCAGCCCTCAGTTCATTTCTTGCTAAAATGCCTGTGAAAAAAAAAATTTTCCCCCGGGGGCTGAGGTCATGGCTCGGTGGTAGAGCACTTGTCTGGCATGTGTGAGGCACAGGGTTTGATTGTCAGCACCACATATAAATAAATAAAAGATCCACTGATAACTAAAAAATATTTAAAAAAATTTTTTTTTCATTTTTGAAGTTCTTTTTGGGCTACATTAATTTTGAACTCATTTTTATTCTATAGCTTGGAATTGAATTTAGTGACAAAAATATTAAGTAGTTTTAGAGTTTGAAAATTGAAAGCATACTGTTACCAGCTTTTATGTGTGTGTGTGTGTGTGTGGTACTAGGGATTGAATCCAGGGTCACATGCACTGAACTATACTTCCAGACCTTTTAAAATTTTCTTTTGAGCCAGGATCTTACTAAGATGATGAGGTTGTCCTTGAACTTGATCCTCCTGCTTCAGTCTCTCCACTAGCTGGGATTACAGGTGTGCACCATTGCGCCTGTCTAGATCACATTTTAATAAAAGAATGTGACTCTTGGGATTTGAAAAGATGTATACTCTTTTGCTTTGTGTCTACATCTATTATTTAGACCTGTGCTGACAAAACGATTAAATGGGGCTAGGTTGTAGGTTAGTGTTATAGTGCTTTCATGTGGGCAACCCTGTGTTCCATTTCCAGTACCACAAACAAAATTAAAGAACGAAACTATTATGTACTGATTTTATGTGAGAAGGCTGTGTACTACTAATTACTTTGAATAGACTTAGAACAAAGAAATTTCATAAAATGATTTTGGCCATATTTTTATACAAGTTGATAGTCTTCAGTGTTAACATTAATAAGTACCTTTAAAAAGTTTAGGGTAATTTATCCTGTTTACTAATGAGCTGGACGTTACTAGATAAAGTATTTTTGAAACTAAGTAAAAATACTTTGGTGATTCAAATGCTTATTGCTATCTATACCTATTGCTAATAAAGACTGAAGTTTTATTTTTATATAACATCAGTTCACATTGTTATTGAAATTCATTTTAATAAAGGCTCTGTCTCCTCACTTTCACTTTTTAAAATTTTAGGTTATTATCAACCCTTACTTTGCTAAGCAAGAAACTGAACTGTTATAAGATCACTCTTGAATGTCTACCAGAAAATGTTGGTTTCTACAAGAAATTTGGATATACAGTATCTGAAGAAAACTATATGTGTCGGAGGTTTCTACAGTAAAAATCTTAAAAGAATTGTCAAAGGATCTAATGCTACAGCACTTCACTCTTCCTAGAACAAAAAAAAAAAAATTTTTTTTGTTACTGCAACCCAGTGACCTCCATAATTGCTGGACTGAAAAAACATTGTACTACTACAAGTTTAATGACATTTAGAAGATTACTTTGAGATGGTGGGACAGTCTGAGTTTAGATTACAAATGAATATTATCAAAGGGGATGATTTTTAACCAAAGGAATATATTTTTAACTTGAATCTTTTCTTGCATTGTATTTTTCTAAAGTTTGTCTTCATTTCTTGATAGTCAAGAATATGGGTAGTAAGGAGTTATAGGTCTGCTGTCTTTGCTGCTCATTTTTAAAAAGTATACATTCACAAAATTAAAATATTTTGTTTCAAAGAAACATCTAAATAAACCTAGAGGTGTATCATTTCTCACATATTATAGTAAGTTGGATAAATTAGAACTAAGTGCACATCTAACATTTGTCGATCCTAATGCTGGCAAACAACTTTGTCAGCATTGTAAAGAGGAAGAAAAATTAGCTTATAAAATGTGACAAGACTTTTAGGTACAGTAGTTTAAATGTTTCACTAAAAGTTTATATAGTTCTATGAAGATCAAGTACCACCTGTCTTACTGTGAAACAATAAATTATTCATTGCCCAAGGGCAAATATAATGGGCCATCCACGGTACCCTTTTATGAAATTATGTGTGGTAGTGGGGATTGAACCCAAGGTAAGGTACCTTTTTAATAGTGAATTAGCAACTCTAGGCATACCCCAATTTCTCTTTTCATGGGTATCTGAAACCTTTCTTTTGACTAATGTTTTTATGAAACATGGAACGATTATAAAATTGAGTGGGCTATTTAAAAACATATGGTACTATATCTGCCACATTGTTAAAATACTAATGGAAGCTTTTCTATTTAATGTGATTATAATAGTTCTATTATTCTGATCACTATCTTGTTTTGATTTTATTTATTTCAATTATTTTTTAAAGTTGAAAAATTAGATACTTATTAATGGTTCTAATCTTTTGCATTCCATGTTAATTAAACCTGTTCATATGAATAGTCTATTAGAATCCTGCCTGTTGCTTTTCGAGTGTTTTTATTGAACTATTAGATTTAGTCATGGTTCGTGACATCTTAGTTTTGTGTATTCTTTTTAAAATGCACTCAGAAAGTAAGGACCACCTCTCACTTCTGATTCATACCACATCAGTTGGATTTCCCTCCAAGCAGTCAGCTAAAATTGGCTTTCCAAGACAACAGAAATCTTTCACCAATAGAAGGTATACTACTCATATGCTGACCCATTTATCCAGATGAACCCATCTGCCTATAGTGAAAGCAATAAAGATCATTCTTTCCTTTTAGGAGTTTTAAAACCTTAAGTTGTAGCTTCATTAGGTAAATTCAGGTAATTAAAAACCCATATTAAGTAAGCCTAGTAAAAAGTTGAAATTTAATTCTTTATATTAAATTTCTTACCACTGAACTATTTTGAAGTAAAATTATCTATTAGGCTGGTATTTCAATAAATCCCATTAAATTGTGTTCTTCAGGTCTTCTCTTAAATCCCCCCTATAGGAAATAGAGTTATAGATAAGGCTTAGTATGTAAAAATTGTGTTACTGCAGCAAACAGTACTCTATTTAGCTTTAGTTATCAAAATGTTTATTTCTAATCTGTATTGAGTAAATGAGTATGAAAAAAAATCTGCATTTAATATATAAACTGTATTAACTTTTTTTGTTAGCACTTTTTGTTTTTGAAAAGGTATAATGAGTGGTAGTTCTGATTTTTAGGTGACCCCATGTTTTCTATGTTTATGTTTCATTATGAAAATGTACTGGGCCATTGCTGAAATTTGGATGCATTTTAGGATCAGTGACCTGCTACAGTTTAGTCAGCAATATTTTGCTCTTAGTGGAATCTAAAATCATGGTATAGTTTAGGTGGGATCTTAGATTTGATTAAGCAAAGTGTATAGGATGAGAGAAGAAGGTACTATAAAATCAAGTATTTTTTTTTTAAATGGGCTGGAAGTGGTTCCATGATATCCTTCCTTCAGACATGAATTCTTTTGCTTAGAATTCCCAACTTGCTCAACTAACTAGAATTTGGGACTTGCAGACAGACTTCTCAACATTTTTGTGTGTGTGTGTGACCACAAGGTTTTGAAAGTGCTTCTCAATATGCAATGTTCATTCACCTTTTTAATCTGTAGGAATAAAACTGGGTTACTTTTACCCAGAAAATAAGTAAAGAAGTTCTCAGGCATCAGCAGTACGAATGAACTTTTCAATATTTTTGAGGTATAATGGCACAACAGTTTTAATACAACCACCAATCTTCACAAAATAATTTTAATACTTTGTGCCTCGGCTAGCAGCATTTTGCACTATGACATTCCTATACATACATAAGCATTTTATCCAAGTACAAATGTTAAAAGCAGAGTAACATAAGCAATTGCTTATACAAAGGTAAATAGACACTGTAATGTTTTCTTCTTGAATCATTTTTGCTGCATAGTAAATTGCAATTACATGTCAGTATGTTACTGATCTATAGAATACACTTTGAATTGTGAGGTATGGCAACTCCCTCTGAGAGGGAGCTAACATGTAAACCTGAATATTTTGAGTGAGTTTTTTTTTTTTTTTTTTTTTTTTTAAATAGCTGCCATGGATGGGAAAGACAAAGAAAAATCCAGCATTCAAATATCCTACAAACTTATTTTCCTAATAAATTAAAATATTTTAGTAATTCTTAGCTACTTCCTATTATTTTCTTATCAATGAATGGACAAAGGTAAAGTAAATATTGAAGTGAAGCTGTGTTATGGAATTATGGATTAAACCAGTTATTTAAAAACGAAATCCGCCAGGTAACTGCTCATTTACTTTACATCAAGTTGAGATCCTGATAGGTACATCTCAACTTTATAATTCAAGACTGCAGTTAAATACTTCTAATTCACTTGAATTACCATGGTAATAAGACAATTAGGAACCTTATGTTTTCTTGAAAAGGACATGCTTAACATTTTCTGACATTACTTCTAAACTCAGATTCTTAAGCACAAAATCCCCCCCCCAAAATGAGTATTCGGCTCTAAAAGTTAAGTGGTTGAGAATTGGTAGCAAAAGCTATCACAGTTTAACATTTCCACCAGAGTAGATACAAATAAAAATAACTATTGTTTAAATATCTAATGGATAACAAATTAACACGAACTAATTAGCTGAAATTAGAATATTGCCATTCCAGTTTGAATATTTTCAGTATTTAAGTTTCACATTTTCAAAATGGATAGTAATGAAGCTTGCCTATATTTTGATTCAATTTCATTTAAATTCTGTGCCTGGATTATATGTTTAATGTTAAAATTAGATGATATCTCACACATTATTGAAATACATGATTGGTTAAATTAATCATAATTATCTATCACAAAACATCACTGGAAATAAAAGCAGCACAGAAATGAGACCAAATAGAATAAAGAACAAGTAGAGTTATAGAAAAGCTAGTTGAACACTAAGTGGATAAACAGATCTAAGGGGTCAGGGGACTTGCAATGTTCTTACAGGAAAGGGTAAACCTCATGTTTTGTCCCCATTAGCATTGTATGCAAAATGATGATAGTCCTGTTTTCTAGTGTTTGAGACTGTCTTTAGTATATAGTGCTGGGCAGGCACTTTAGTGACAACATAGAAATGATAGTGGTTAGAAAAAGAAAAATTATCAGCTACAAATTGGTATCACTAGCCAAATCTGTATATTTTGTCAGACTGCTATAAAGGATATGTATTTTTATAAAATGAATTTAAAAAAACTTCAACTGCCTAATTTTTAAATCTGTTTGCTTTTACAAAGATTATTTCAAGCAGTCTCTGTTAAGAGATTGCAAGAGTTGTTTGCTGACCTGTTCAATAATGATCTACATACAGGAAAGCTGTAGTATCTGGTTTTTTACCATCTAGAATTTTTGAACATCCAATGCAATCTTGACTTCACTAGATCACTACACCAAATGTTGTAATCACACAATAGAATACTGGACCACAATGGGATTAATCAATATGCTATTTTCAGCGTAAGAGGAGAGAAGATGGTCAATCAGAAGAATAACACATAAGTCAACAGGACTTAACTCTAAATTAACAGTAATTTCAATAAATTTTCACTGTCTCACTATGGGGGGTAGAAGTTTGTTTGTTTTTCCTGTATTACTACAGGAAAGAAAGGAAAGGAAGCAAGTAACCTGGTGTAATAAGTTACCTTGAATATATACCTCCTGGTCCTATGGGAATGCACAGATTTCATTCCCATCAGTAAAGCACCTCAAGAGAGGACTGAGAAAAGTGAGATACAAAGTTTTGTTTGTGCTACCCCTAAAGTCATCAACTATAAAAATTTTAAAACTTTCCTCACATCATACTTAAGATAGCGAAAATGTTTTTCTTAGAACTATTATACGTATAAATAAAAGTATGAAGAACTAAAGATTCATAAAGTGACTGCTAATGCAAATTATGGGGGAAATCTGGATCAACTCAATTTAAAGAACTGATTAATTCACTAATTTAAGAACCACTAAAACTACCTTCTAAATCATTTTTTCCAATAAATCCATCTTCAAGGAAGACCTTCTGTTTGAGGTGGAATAATCTCACAGAATCATTAATACAACATAAAAACAGAATGAATGTTCCATATTTAAAATAATTTAGTAACATTTTTTTTAAGCCTCACCGTTTAGTTTAAGCTAATTTTTAAAGATTGAAAAACAAAAATTACAGAAAAATGTTAAGAACTCTTCAGTGTCCTACATACTAATTTAGAGGTCACGAGAATTTAAATTTTTAAAAAAATAATGCAAGGCACTTTCTTTTTGGGGGCTTCATTTAGAAAAAAATAGTGCTACATTGGTTTATCATATTCTATTTAGAACCATTTGGGACAAAGGTCAAAGAACTAGACAACTGAAAAAAGAACAAATATAACATTTGTCTTAAAAGAAAAAAGCAAAATGGAAAGTCACTTGAAAATTGAACACTATCCTTGTTTTTGAGCATCTGGTAATATAACGCAAAACATCTTTCTTTGATCATCAAAACCCTTTTTTTTTTTTTCCCCTATAGTATAAACAATTAGGAAAGGAAGCATTAACTGAATTAAATTACAGTAAAGATAGTTGGTTAATGTCATGATTGAAAGAATACTAATAAAGAATCAAGAAACTTAAAAAAATAAAATGGTAAAAGTAACTGAATTATAATAAAAAATGTGGTAGATTCCTGCATTTTGTTAATGTTTCTGTAAGAGGCTCCATCATAAAATTGAACTGTAAAATTATTTTAAAAATGTAATACATAGAACACAAAATGAATTTTTAGCAAACCTTAGGAAATTCTTGTTATAAATTACCCAAAATTTATAAACAAATCCCCCCTAACTTGCATTTTGTTTAAAGTAATAACTTTATATCATACAAATAAATTTCAAGTATGAAAAGTGCATTATTGCAATAATACCTCTTTGCAAGTCCAAAATTCTTGGTTTATAATAAACTGTAAAGTGTTAAAAAAAAAAGTTAAACCATCAGTGCCATCTATTGCAGAAGTCCAACTCTTCTTAAAATGTTGCTCAACAAGTTGCAGAGAAACATGTCTGGAAGCAACATATAATTGCAAAAAAAACTACTTGTGTCCTTACCATTTTACATTATTGTTATTATTATTTCTAGTATTGTCTCCTTTCCCAATAGAAATTCACACCCTCTATGTTCGTCCTGAGTCAGCCATTCTGTGCAGTTGCCACTTGCATGTTTCCAAAATCATCTTCTTCCTCATGTGTTCTCTTCAGACTGCCTAAAGTTATTGAGTGAATGTAACATGAAAACGTAAATAAATTCATGTTAGAATGCCACAGCCAGTAAAAATCTGTTTTTCATGAAGTGATCTTGTATACACTATGATAATTTTATGACTGAATTTATAGCAAACTTTAGTGAATTATTTTATTGCAAATTATCCAAACCAAATAACTTTTTAACTTCATAACTGGATATATTTTTCCTCCTGAAAACTTTAAGTATGTTTTAGATATAGTATATAATAAACACTAATTTTTAAAATAGTGCAAAAACAACTTTTGAAGAACTAATGGTACATAAAGTTTGATTACCAAGTTTATGCTCTTTAAGTACCATAAATGTGACTAAGGAGAAATTTGAGGAATTAACCATACTTTTCAAAATATGATTATCCATTTGTTTTCACAGATACTGTTATGAAGAGCAGCTGACAGTATTTTTCCACTGAAGCTTGGTTTTATTATCAATAAATCCAAGGCTAAGAGCAGAGTCTGCTCGTACAAAAATTTCCTATACAAAACCAAACCTATCTGTATATGCCCAATAGTTATAATTATAAAACCTGAGTCTCAATGGAAGAAACTTTAGGAAAGAGTTAAGACTGGCAGAGTCTTAACTGCTAGTGCTGTATTTTGTTTTTATCTAACAATGTCATGATCTCAAACTTAAACCCTAAAGGTGATTCTAAATCACAGTAATAATGTTAATTCAGAAGACAGACTCTAATATGAATCTAATGTTTCAGTATAAAATTAATAGACTGAAGATTAAAATGAGGCTAAACACAAATGCTGTTTTGAGTTTCTGATGAATTCCAAATGTTGAGTAGCTAGTCAAAAGAGTGCATTAATCATGTTTTCCTGAGGTAATGACATCTGAACTGTTCAAGAATAGGGAGAGTGACCACTCAGAATGGCAATCATCAAGAATACAAATAGTAATAAATGCTGGTGAGGATGTGGTGGGACTGCAAATTCATACAACCACTCCGGAAAACAGTATGGAGATTCCTCAAAAGACAAGGAATGGAACCACCATATATACCCAGCTATCTTATGCCTTGGCATTTATCCCAAAGACCTAAAATCAGCATACTACAGTGATAACAGGCACATCAATGTTTATAGCAGCCAATTTATGGAACCAACATAGGTACCTGTCCCACAAATGATCGGTAAAGAAAATGTTTATATATGTTTATAATATATATATAAATATGCAATAGAGTTTTACTCAGCTCAAGAAGAATGGAATTATGGTATCTGCTGGTAAATGGAATTTGAAAACATCATGCTAAGTGAAATTAGCCACACTCAGAAATCAAGGGTTGAATATTTTCTCTCATTTGCAGAAGCTAGAACAAAGTAAAGGGGGGAAAAAGAACGGGTGGAGAAATCCCATGAAAACAGAAGGGAGGTCATTGGAGTAGATAGAGGAAGGGGATTGAGGAGCAGGGAGGAAGTATCGAAAGAGAGAGGAATGGTGGAATGACAGACTGACCCAATTATGCTATGTGCATACATGAATACACCAGTGAATTTAACTTTTATGTGTATCTATAAAGCACTAATTTTTTAAAAAAATAAACAAAAAGAAGGAAGACCAGTACAACAGAGGAAGAGAAAACAGGGGTAGGGAAGAAGGGAAGTACTAGGGACTAAAATGGGGCAAACTGTATTCCATACTTGCATGATTATGCCACAATGATCCCCAATGTTATGTATAACTATAATGCACTAATAAAAACACAAAAAATAATAGGAAGAGTAATAGGTGAGAAACACAGGAAATTTTCAGAAAACTATTCCTCTTTATGAGGAACAATGAGAAACAAACAGAAAAATCAGAAGGACCTTACTATGTCTGGTAACCTATTTTCTACATGGGAATGAAGTCAGTGAAGTCTTAGGTAAAGAAAACATATTAGTCACAAATGTCTATATAAAAATAAGCCTAGACACAATGAACAAAACGGACCAAATTAAGTTTGGATAGGAGGCCAATATACCTGTGATTGTGATTAAGGGTACCATTACAAAAGGGAAGGAATTTTAAAGATACTGAGAAAACAGACTCTATAGGATTAAGAAAGTGGGGCTGGGGTTGTAGTTCAGTGGTAGAGCACTTGCCAAGCACATGTGAGGCACTGGATTCAATTCTCAGCACCACATATAAATAATTAAAAATTTTTTAAAGAAGAAAAAAAAAGTGATTAGTCAGAGGTGGCAAAAGAAAGAAAAGAGTCAATGATAACCAGGAAGTTGAGCCTCAGGGGAGAATGTATAGCTGTATCACTTTCAGGCAATGCAATAGAGGAAAGATTTGTGGATCATATCACCTGTGCTCAAATTTAAGGTAGGTAACCTGTTAATTCTTCCTTATAAGTCTGTTTTGTCAAAGAAAACTATATGACAGAGAAATTTTAAATAAATAAACAAATGTCATGAGTACTCCAGTAGGCTATAAACAGGAGATAAATGAGGGTAGCAAGGTCTTGGAAAAGGAACATAAAGGTTGAAACATTTGAGAACACACTTGGATTGTTACTTTGAAAATGAGGGGCTTTGAGTGCTTCTAAAATAGCAAAGGAGGGAAAAAGACCAAAATACTGATGGCCAAAGAAAAACCAAGGTGGCTCATATTAGTTAGCCTTTGAACCTAAAACACACCTGAAAACAGACTTCTATTAACTATCATTTATTATTATTTATCATTTATCATTATTAACTTCTATTAACTATCAGTTATTCAGACTCCTCTTATTATATTTTTTTTTTTTTTGGTGGTACCAGGGATTGAACTCAGGGGCACTTGTCCACTGGGTCACATCCCCAGCCCTTTTTCGTATTTTATTTAGAGACAGGGTCTCACTGAGTTGCTAAGTGCCTCGCCATTGCTGAGGCTGGCTTTGAACTCGCGATCCTCCTGCCTCAGCCTCCCAAAGTGCTGGGATTACAGGCGTGCGCCACCACGCCCGGCTTCCTCTTATTATCTTAATCTTTACAACACAGTTAAGTTATTTAAGAGACTTAAAACTAAACTAAGTAGATATCTAATCTTCCAACCAGCAGATTCTAACTGACTAAGCATAGTGGTATACATACAGTTTGTTATAACACAGATTCATTATAAAATTAAAGCTTTTGAAATTATCTGAATTCAGTAGTTTAGCCCAAGTTTTCTGAACAATTTAAAATGTTCAGCACAACTTCTAGCAAGCAATGGATACAACTTTTCCTCTTTTTAAAAAATATCATTACCTTTCTCTCCAGCTTTCTCTTAAAAAGAAAAAATCCTTACCTGTGGTACCAGAATGGACAGACAAGGACCTTTCTATCTGGAGTGGTGACATCATCTGTATTGTTAATTTTGCTAGGTAGATGGCTTCATATTCCTAAAAAAGATTTTAATTAATTTGGATATACATTTATATTCTTCACAAAAACAGTGATTAATTTGCACGTTATTGGTATTCTTAGTTTACAATGAAAACACTGGCACCACATCATTTTAAGAGAAATTGAGGTTTAAATTCCTATCTCATAATTGCCAACTACTGATAACCATAAAATCAAGTCATGCCAATAGCTTGACCTCCCAGTTAGTATGTGTCCTTGGCTACTGGGGCATTAGCTATAATGATCTTTAATTCCATCTGCTGGGGGGAAAACAAAACAAAACAAAACCAACCAAAAACTGAAACTGGTGATCTCATTAAATGGTTCTAAGGATGAAAAGAAATAAAATTCAGTCAAAATAAATGCTATAGGGGCCGGGGTTGTGGCTCAGTGGTAGAGCGCTCGTCTAGCACATGCGCGGCCCAGGTTCGATCCTCAGCACCATGTAAACATAAATGCAATTGCATTGCGTACAACTAAAGCAAATAAATAAATATTTAAAATAAATAAATAAATAAATAAATAAATAAATAAATAAATAAATGCTATAGTGGGGCATGGTAGTGCATGCCTGTAATCCCAGGACTCGGGAGGCTGAGGCAGGCATTTTTCAAGTTCAAGGCCAGCCTCAGCAACTCAGTATGACCCTGTCTCAAACTACAAATAAAATAAATTAAAAAATAAAATAAAAAGGGATGGGGATGTGGCTCAGCAGTTAAGCACCCATGGGTTCAATCCCCAGTACCTAAAAAAAGTTATACTGTTGTAAAATATTTTAAATATCAGATAAATGAATCATTTAATATATTTAAGTATATATATCCTTTTCTCTAATCCTTTAAAAACAAGTTCTTTCTCTGCTTC
Source organism: Tamias sibiricus (assembly GCA_025594165.1). Taxonomy (NCBI): domain Eukaryota; kingdom Metazoa; phylum Chordata; class Mammalia; order Rodentia; family Sciuridae; genus Tamias; species Tamias sibiricus. The sequence goes on from CM046659.1 coordinate 55,833,377, forward strand.
CAGTTAAAGATGGAAGAATCAAGGCATTTCTGTTCCTATCCCTTTTCTGAAAACAAGGAAAACATTTAATGAAAGTAGGAAACACTTCTAAACCTGAATAGAAAAATGTGGAAAAAAGGACTGATCACCAAGTAGATAAGGGTAAGTGGTTATGTTACAAAGGGAGGAGAGCTGTGCTTAGAAAGGAGCTTCAAAAGGGCTTTAGGGATCATGGCAAATATTCAATTTCTTGACCTGGGTGATGGTTACATGGATGCTTATTTAAATTTTATGCACTTTCTATATATGTACTGTTTTGCACAATAAAATTTCTAAAAAATGGAACCAAACTCAGCTAGGCACAGAAGATGACTGCCTCCCCTCAGCTATCTCAGGCAAAGTAGGTACAGTTCATAGTTTTCCAAAAATGGTGGTAGATTTAAGGTAGATCCAACAAGCCCTTGAGTGGTATGACAAAGTTAGAAGAATGAGTAAGATGTGGGAAAAAAAGCAATTTTGGAGGCATCAGAATACCCAACTTCAAAGTGAACTACCGAGCTATAGTAACAAAAACTGCATATTTTTTATTAGCATAAAAACAGACATGTAGACCAAAAGAACAGAAAACACAGACAAACAAAAGTGCCAAAAATACATTGAAGACAAGACAGCTTTTTAAACAACGGGTACTGAGAAAACTGGTTATCCACGAATAGAAGAATGAAACTAGCTTCCTATCTCTCATCCTGCACAAAAAAGTCAATTCTAAATGGATCAAAGACTTAGAAATTAGACCAGACACTGCAACAGTTAGAGAACACAAGGTCAACACTCCTACATACAGGTACTCACTGGCTTGTGATATATACGGGTTTACCAAGCTACATGCTACCATGATGTACTTCCCTTTACAGGAATCTAAAATAATGGGGCCAATCAATCATAGAATGGAACTTCTAAAACAGCAAACCAAAATAAATCATTTCTTGTTATGAGTTGATTATCTCAATCATATATGAAGAGCTATTACAAAACCCATGAGGAAAAGGCCAATAACCTGATAAAAAAAATATGCAAAGAACACCAATAACCACTTCACAGAAAATAAATATAAATAATCTGAACATGGGAAAAGAGTCCCAAACTCATTAATTTCAAAGGAAAGTCACTTAAAACAAGGAACTGTTACCTTACCACTATGATGGAAGTGCTCAAAAAATATGATAAGAACATTTGTGGCTACTGATGTTTACTAGGGTAGGGGAAAGCAGGCACTACTTGCTTTCTGGTTTACATTATTTCATACATTTTAGAGAAATCTGGCAATATCTATCAAATTTCAAATATTCTGTAATCCAACAATTCCATTGAAATCAATTATCTCACAGGTAAATTCACAGATATATACAAAAAAGCACCTATTAGGGTATCTTTCCAATACAGTTTATCATCATGAAAGGTTAGAAACAATCTAAAAACTCATGAATAAGGAATTCATCACATCTATGGTCACAATCTGCTTAACAATTGGAGCAAGTTCTAAGAAACATATTCTCAGGTGATTTCATAGTTTTGTTTGGTTTGGTAGGGGAGGAGGGGCACACAGTTACTGGCAATTAAATCCATGGGCACTCTACCACTAAGCTATATCCCCATCCCTTTTTTAAAATTGTATTTTAAGAGATGGTCTTGCTAAATTGCCCAGGCAAACAGACTCGCAATAGCATACCCAGCTGGTTAGGTGATTTCATTGTGTGAACATCAGTGTACTTACACAACCTAGATGGTATAGTTTACTAGACCCCTAAGTTATAGGGTGTGTCTGTGTTAGGGGGGGTATATAGCCTAAGTCTCAAGGTCATGATGATCAAAAGATTAAATCAAAGGCAAGAGGACACTGAAATCAAGAGGCAGTAAAGACAAGATGTATGAGACTGCTTATGGCATATGCATACTATTTTATAGTAAACCGTAGCAGCACACTAGTTTTACACCAGCATCACCACAAACATGTGAGTGATATGTTGGACAACACTGTTATGACAGCTATGAGATCACTTCGTAATAGGAATCTTTCAGATCCATTACAGTCTTAAAGAACCATCATCATAGGTGCAGACCATTGTTGATCAAAATGTTATGTGGACAATGAATGTACATTATAGAAATATCTTCAATATTCATTATTAAGAGATTTATGTCACATTATATTCTTAAGCATTGCTGATTTTTTAACCATAAGCATATATTACTCTTTCAAATACAAAAATCTGTTTTACAAAATGCATTTTTTACAGAACAAGGCAAAAAAACAAAGAAATTTAGTACAACTGCCACACCTCAACAAAATCTGAAATAACATGGAAAAGATGCAATACATATAAGAGAAAAGGCTGCTATATTTAGTATATAGGTTGACTATACCTTATTCAAAATGTTTAGAATCAGAATAGTTTCAGATTTCAGTGTTTTGGATTTTAGAATATTTGCATAAGACTTCACTGGTTAAGAATCTCTAAACTGAATATCAACACAAATTCTGAATATTAAAGGATTTCAGATTTTCAGATTAGGGCTGCTCAACCAGTACTGAGTCAAAATAGTCTTATGCTCTGTGTATGATCAAAATACAGGAAAAAACATCAATTATTTTAATGTTAGATTTAATGATGTGTCTTTAATTCCCTTTTTTTGATAATAGCACCTTTAAAAATATACTTTCAAATAGAGGTGTAAACTTGAATAATAATCAAATTAGTGAGATTATGCAAACTCCAAGCATTTTTATAAAGTAAATTCTCCATCTAAATTCACAGTCAAAAGATTTTAACTATTGTATATTCTGAATGCCATAAACAGAGAAGTTAGCTACCTGAAGTTGATGGACAAATCCAGCATTTGGATTAATACAAAATCTTCTTTCTTGGACATAAGCAAATGCATCTCTTAAAACAGAAAAAGAAAATTAATGTAATGTTATTATTTAACTAATTGTTTGAGCATTTCAGAATTTATCAAAATATCTAAAAATTTCCATAAATAGGAAATCATATCTACACAGTTTAACACACTGGGGTAGTGAGTCAACAGTGGAAAGAGCATAGTCAGACTAACTATCACAATCCCTCTGCTCACCTACAGTATATTCTAGGTGTTCAACTTCTCTAAGCTTTATTTTTCTCCTTAGTGAAATGAATATTACAATACCTATTTTGGAGAACCAATGTCAAAACAGGAGGAGCTTATGCATTTAGTACACCTACCATATAGTACATGCTCAAAATATTTCCACTGGTTAAATGAGAAGTTAACTCCCTTGAATTGTGAGGATTATATGAGATAAAAGAGCCTATAATAATATTGGGCACAATGGAATCCTTGGAACTTATTTTCAATATTATTACTGATAAGAATCCAAATAAGAAAAAGAACATATATATCAAATGTAAAGTACACCAGTGCATGTAAAATTTTAATTAAATATTTTTCAATTAAATAAACAAAGCATTTAAATTTGAATAGTTCCTTAAGACCTGATACTTTTAAGCAAATGCTTATGTTTAAGAATGAAATGGAGGTGGCACTGATAACAAGATTTCTACCTTGCACAAAACAGAGAAGTGTACGTTGTACACTGGCTAGATTTTTGCTTTGTTTGGGGTCAAGAAGGCCATTTCCTTTTAAAATCTATGTACTATGCTGGAAAAGATGACTTTTAAAAAGAAATACTACTCTGAGGGCTGGGGTTGTGGCTCAGTGGTAGAGCACTTGCCTAGCATGCGTGAGGCACTGGGTTTGATCCCTGGCACCACATAAAAATAAAACAAATAAAATAAAAGTATTGTGTCCATCTACAACTAAAAAATATACATATTTATTTTAAAAAACCACTCTAAATTATAGAAGCTACAAATAATTCTTAACTTCAATTTTTTAAAAAAAATATTTATTTGTTTTAGTTGTATACAATGCCTTCATTCTTACGTGGTGCTGAGGATCAAACCCAGGCCGTGCACATGGTAGTCAAGCGCTCTACTGCTGAGCCACAACCCCAGCCCCTTAACTTCAATTATTACTAAAACATAATAAATTAGCCTTTTAAACAAGGCATCCACTAACATCTGTGTCCAAGAGTTTTTAAACTTGAGATTAACCCATTCCCTAGTGGAAAGTAAGTAGTCTTGTATGCTATCTCATCTATAATGTTACCTTGATGTCTTAAAATAATAGTATTAGCTCCATAAACCACAAAAATATTAGTCTAAGAAAATCTATACAAGGTAGATGAATTAGGTTAAGAGATTAACCATGTGATATAAGCTCCTGCCTATCAAATCTAAATAAATGAGAAAAAACATATTTACTTCAAACTCACGACCATCTCTATTAAGCTTCATTTTAACATACTTTCTTACCTGTATTTCACTCCAAATGTTTCCATAATATATGCAATAACAAAGGCAGCACTTAAAGACAGAGAAAAAGATTTTAGAAAACACAATTCATTAATCAAATGTTAGAGAAAGAAAGATTTTTCTCTAACTCCATACCTTCTGGAGATCCCTGCATTTCCATGGACAAGAACTTTTCCTGAAAAAATAAAAACTAGTTGTTTTCATAGAAAAACACAAGTCAGCAGCTAATATATATTGAAACCACATATTAAACTACAGTAAACCCTTTCTTAAACATTTTAGGTCATATACATGCCACCTGAATATTTATTAATTTTTCCAATATTTTACTGTATAGAAAATACTAGACTTTAAAAGAAATTTAAAGCTCAAAAAGAATTTGACACTAGTTCTAGTAAAGATGTTTTAAAAACCCTATACAAATGAAAACAAGTAGATGGGAAATATATATATTTGGGGATACTCTATTATATATAACTAAAACTGTCTGCATTTAAGACAAATACACACTAAAAACTTACTTTAACAAATAATTTCCTAAAAAAATAATTAAAGAAACCTTATTTACCTCCAGTTTGTAAGCTCCCATCAATAAATTCCTTACTCTGAAAGCAAAAGACAATGTTATAATAAAGCATGTAAGATTAACATAAGCACAAAATGCAGTGAAACAAAATGAAATCTGAAAACAATTTCCTTTTTTTTGTTGTTGTTGGTATGGGGATCTGAACCTAGAGATGCTTTTCTACTGAACTATACCCCCAGTCCTTTTCAAATTTTCTACTTTGAGACAAATTCTCAATAAACTGATAAGGCCAACCTCAAACTTGAGACTCACCTACCTTAGACTCCTAAGTAGTTGGATTATAGGTGTGCATCACAGCACCTGGCTCCTGTTATTTTGCTTGAATAAAAGTTAATTAATTTCTTAATTCAAGAAGTTCCAAAATGATACAAGTATAACTTACAAGTTTCAAAAATTATAAAGGAGCTTAAAAAATCTGAATGAACAATTCATTTTCTTTTAAAAATAATCCTACAATTTTCAGTCAAAATGAAGTTAAATTTTAATGATATTAAAATATGTGATACCTACCATAGGGAAAAAACGTATGATATTTTCAACTGGATTATCTGCAATATCCAAGACTAAATATCTGAAAATAGAATATTTTATGATAAGCACACTTTCAGGCAAAGCTCTTTTACTTATAAAGAAATTAACTTTGAGTATTTCTTTGTAATTATGAAAAGGATAATTTTCAACGTATCCTATTTCTAAGAACTGGTTGATAGATATTGCATGACCCTCAAGCACTTAAAGCCTTAAAAAACATGTTCCTTAAAAACATGTTAACATTTCTCTTGATACTTTAGTATAAAAATTTTGTTAAAACTTAGATCACAGTGGATCTAGAAAATAAAGACAAAAACAGTCCACAATTCTTACTATTATCCTTCTATTATTACCAACTTTCTTAAGACCAGAAGATAGTTCTCTGAATGACCCTGTGACCCCCTCCCCCAAAAAGTCAAAGGACATTTCAACAGAAACCCAAAAGGAGCTAAAACCACAACTAACAGCCCTACCCCCCCCCCGCAAAAAAAAGGGCAGCAGTCTGATGGAACCATGAATCAAAAATTCAATGTTTGAAGTAATCTGCAGCAGTAAAATAAAAGACAATGAAGAGCACACCTATCCTGGAATTTCACCTTATTTATTTATTTTTTGGTACCTGGTATTGAACCCAGAGGCACTTAACCACTGATCCACATCCCCAGCCCTTTTTAAATTTTTTATTTTGAGCCAGGGCCTCGATAAATTGGTTGGGCCTCGCTAAGTTACTGAGGCAGGCCTTGAACTGAGATCCTCCTGCCTCAGTCTCCCAACCTGCTGGGATTACAGGTATGTGCCACAACGCCCAACTTTGAATTTTACTTCAGAATACCTTTAAAACAAGGCCATATCAACATGCTAGGTTTATTATATTTTGTGAAAAACTCCCATCTCTAACCTATCCACGATCACTTCTTTGTAGGTAACTAAATTATGAAATTAGTTTTATAGGTCTCTTTTGTTCTTCGATGATCCATTAGGAGGTAACAATTTCAAAAAGTTCTGGTTTTAAAACAGAAAGGTTAAATCGCAGGATCCAAGGAATATCCAATGTATAAAACACAAGGATTCCAACAACAACTATATCCTAAAGTAATTCTGCAGACCAAATTGTGGATGCCATTTTGAATATGTCAAATATCTATGAAAACACATGGATAATTTTATTCTTTTTTTGGCTACATATTATTTTATTGTATGTCCACAAACTATGTTTTAGAGTATCCTGTATTTATAGATATTCATAGGCTACAGTAATTTTTATGAAGAATAAAGCAAAGCACAAGAGAATATTAAAAAACACTAGACTTACCAGAAGATACATAAAAGAGTCAAATTAAAACTGGATGAAACACCATTTTTACTCTAACATAGGAAAAATTTTAAATGTTTTAAAATTCTCTCTTGGTATATTTCTGTCTTAGAGAAATACAGAAGACATTCTTAACATGGACAGCAATTTGTATTATCTATCAAATTTAATCTGCTCATGTTATTAGATCCAGCAATTCTACTACTACAAATGTATCCTATCAGTATATTCATATATGAATTAAATGACATACATAGGGATAATCAATATACAATATCTATATTTATATCTACACATCTATTTCTATGAAAGTCTGGAAACAATCTCAATGTCCAACAACAAGAGATTGATTAAATATAAATTTTACTATAGCCACATGATGGCTTTGTAAGTACTGATATGAAACAATTAAAAAAAAAAGTTTATTGTATGCCCCATCATTACAAAATAGATACATATAGGGGCTGGGGCTATAGCTGCATGGTGGAGTACTTGCCTAGCACATGTGAGGCACTGGGTTTGATCCCTAGCAACAAAAAAAGTAAACGAAGGTATACTGTCCATTTACAACTACAAAAAAAAAAAAAAAAAAGAAAGAAAGAAAAAATTTAAATAGATACATACAGAAAAAAGTCTGATTGTATAATAAACCTACAAGGACTATATATGTTTATCATCCTTAAAAATTTTTATAAATCATAGCAATAATTCTTACCTAAATAATTGTTGAAAGTTTGGTTTAATAAAGTTTGCTTCAATATTTTGTCGTATGCAAATTATGTGGGTTATTCCATGTTTCTGTAGTATAGGTAGCTGTAAAAAATGAAGAGACAGGAAGAAACACTGTATAAAAAGTTAATTTTATGGTAATTTACCTGAAATGGTCATCAAGATAGTTTGATGATTCAAGGTCAATGTCCTTAAAAGGCTAACATGGATATTTTATATGTATAATTCTAGAGCTTCATGGGACCCTAAAAACAATTGACTTGGAAAACAGATTAAACAGTGGTTAAAAGCATGGGGTTTAAAGTCATGAGAGTCAAAATTAGAAATCTCAGCTCTCCTAATGACCTGTATTCTGTGGCTCAGTTACGTCATGTGAGAATGGGAAAAATATTGCCTATTAACTAAATGGCGTGACAATTATGTAAGATAATAATTTTAAGAAAGCATAATAAGTAAGTTCAGTAATTATTTGTGGCTGGACACAGTGCCACATACATGTAAAAAAATTTTGGTTTTTGGTACTAAAGATTGAATCCAGGGGTGCTTTACCACTGAGCTACATCCCCAGTCCTTTTTAGTTTTTATTTTGAGACAGGGTCTCACCAAGTTGCTTAGGGCCTCACTAAATTATTGAGGCTGACATCGAACTTGCTATCCTCTTGCTTCAGAAAAATTATAGACATGCGCCACCATGCCTAGCAAAAAATAAATAAAAAAATTATTTGATAAATGAGTAAATCATGCTGGCAAGAGGAATCAGAATAACCTAAATTTTCTAATACCTCCGAACAACAATCATAATTCATGACAGAAGTCAAAGAATAATTTACATATGTTATGAACTGGATGTTTGTGTCCCCCTCTTCAGATTCATATGTTGAACCCCTTACTCTTGAAGTGTGATATCAGGAGGTTAGACATCTGGGAGGTAACTAGGTTTAAATAAGGTCATAAGGGTAGAACCTCCAGGAGGGATTACCATCCTTACTAGAAAAAGAAGAGCTAGGAACTCACTCTATTGGCATTGCAATGGCATTGCAAGTAGGAAGGGATCTGCAAGCTAGAAGAGAGCTCTCACTAGAATTGGATCACAGTGGCAGCTTAATCTCAAGACTTTCCAACCTCCAGGATTATAAGAAATAAATTTCTATTGAACCCATTCAGTCTATGGTATTTTGTTAGAGTAGCCCTAACTAAGACAATATGATTTTCAAAAGTTCTAAATGTTAATTTTTGTGCCAAATTTTCTCATGTCAGCATAGACTAAAATTCAATTACCTTTGTATTTCCTGAGCACATCCTGAGTTAGTGGAAGTGAGGTGTTTGGTAGGATTAATAATTAACCAATGTTCAATATTTACATTTATGCCAACCTCCAAAATGAATTCAATATTCATTCCTTTGTTTACACTACATGATCTATGGAGTTTTCACATTAACTCTATTTATGTGAGAAACTACAAGCAGACAAAAACCTGTTTTAACAAGATTTTAAGGCATATTATACTATTAATAGGTAAAGCAAACCTTATCAAAATAGAACTCTTATGTGTGTAATAGCAAAGAGTATTTTGTACTTTTCAATGGATTTGTTTACATAAAGCAGGTTTTGACCTTATAACTACAAACAATAGGTTGTGTGTGTGTGTGTGGTGCTGGGGATTGAACCCAGAGTCTTGTGCATGCAAGGCAAGCATCCTACCAACTGAGCTATACTCCCAGCCCAAACAATAGAAAATTTTACAAAAAGTAATAGTTTAATAGTTATCAAGAGCTAAATCTGTCACTTATTTATATTCTAGGAAACACATATTCTTATTCTTGATAGAGAAAGGTTAGCCAAAATCTTAACCCATTAATTTCCAAGTTTTCAATTTTATAAACATTTCAATAAAATTGACACAGCTACAGTAATAGGTTGGAAATGATAATCTAGAGCTCATATATCATAATATTAATATAACTGTTATTATTATTCTATAACCAGGTTATATAATATCTAATCATATTATAATGTTATCTACTATATATAAGTTTTTTTTAAATAGATGTTCCACATGTAAGACAATGGGTCAAAATGGGTTTTAAATTTTCTTATTTTGGGCTTTAACTATATCTCATATTGTTTAACAATTACAGATGTCAAATATTTTCAGAAAGTAAATAAGTTATTAAGAGTCAATTTGGTAAATCTTTCAGACACCCAGATTTCATGAGAAAAATACAATAGAAAAACTCACTGGTGATAAAACACTTAAGAACTACTGGTCCAATAAAACTGGGAATGAGGCAGGTACTATAGAGTGACAACGACTATTAACAGATAGTATTTGTCAATGTTCTCTAAAAGAAAACTCTTATTACCAAAAAAAGTACCCAAGAAACATAGGTTTTTAAAGTCTCTTGAGGAACCTAACCTAAGTTCATACCTTGCTTTTCATAGCAGAAGAATATGGGCCTAAGAACAATCCAGGTAAAATTTCCTAGGGAAAAAAAAAATTAACATTAGCAATTTAAGTCTATACCAAATATGTACCATGTATATGGATTTGTGTTTTTTCCCATAATTATTATAATTATTTGCTTAAAAGTTTATTACTTAGGGGGCATTTCCTAGCCACATGGAGCAAATGATTGGGAAGAGAAATGCAAATGTGCTTTATAATGTCAAGTGAAATATTCTAAGTTTAAATCTAGATTTGAAAAGTCAGATATTTACACTTTCAGTGCTTTTTATAAGCAGCTTCAGTAGGATTAGTCTACTGTATTGTTGCCTTTTACATTAATGAGATCTCTTTAATTTTATTTCTATTCTCTGCTATAATCTAGGAATAAAATAGGTATAAAGCAAATCTGGAATTACACAAAACCTTAGTCAGAAAAATCAAAAACAGCACAAGATAGATTAGAACTATTACCTATAGTTAGTAGAAACATACTCATTGTAATTATGTAATTATTTGTATATAAGACTTATTTCTCCCACCAGCTTCTTATTGGCAGGAGTTATATTTTACGCATCTTTACATTCTATAGCAGTAAGCAAAATGACTCATGTGTATTTACATTTTTTTTTTTTTTTGTGGGACTGGGGATTGAACTCAGGGGCACTCGACCACTGGGTCACATCCCCAGACCTTTTTTTGTATTTCATTTAGAGACAGGGTCTCACTGAGTTGCTAAGTGCCTCGCCATTGCTGAGGATGGCTTTGAACTTGTGATCCTCCTGCCTCAGCCTCCCAAAGTGCTGGGATTACAGGCATGCGCCACCGCGCCCCGGGCTTATTTACATATTTTTAAAAAGTGAATTTTTAGGGTGGGGACATAGCTCAGTTGGTAGAGTGCTTGCCTCACATGCACAAGGCCCTGGGTTCAATCCCCAGCGCCACAAAAAAAAAAAAAAAAAAAGTGAATTTTTATTAGGAGAAAAGGTAATAGATTTTTAGAAGTTAAGGGACCCCCAAGGAATGAGAAACTTGAACATGGGGCTGGCAGAGTTGGCTACAAATGTTAAGAAATATAAAACAAAAGGAACTGCTATGAACATTAACTACCACTTTAATTCATTCCAAATTGGAATTATTCTTCACTCTCTGGACAACTTAGCTATGCATGTTGAAAAGAAGTTAGATACAAAAATGAATAATTTTAAAAACTGAACATGCTTTATAATTAACTTTCCTGAAATTATCTAAACTAGACCAAGAAAGCAAACTGTTTTCAGAAGGAATAGAAATATGGTATTCCTTTTTTTATTTTTATTTTTTAGTTGTAGGTAGACACAATACCTTTATCTTATTTATTTATTTTTATGTGGTGATGAGGATTGAACCCAGTGCCTCACTCGTGCTAGGCGAGCACTTCTACTACTGAGCTACAACCCGAGCCCCTAAGATGAGAAAAAGTGACTCTAATTAAACTTATACATATGTTACTATGTTCCTGATTGTAATTTAAGAAAGGTAACAATTCACTTCCCATATTCAAACTAAAAAATTTAACTGACACATAAAAATTGTATGTATTTATGAGGTTAAATACCATGTGATTTTTAAAAAACATACAATGTTCAAATCAAGGTAAATATATCTATAATTCTCATCTCCGTAAGAGTCAAGATTAATCTTATATATTTCAAACAGTTAACATTTATAGTATTTAATGGTTATGAGCTAGCAGGTCTCAAATCCTTTGTGAAGGAAGGTTATTAAATAATAACAACATGAGTTGGCTTGAACAAACAAAAAGTTGTCATACCTGCATCTCTCGTCTCATAGGGTAGGTCCACTCCTTAAAAAGAATACATAAGAATAAAAGTAAATACATGGAAAATGTCACCCAATTAAAGGCTGAAAATGTGACATACAAGAATGTGGGTTTTTTTAAAAAGATATTTATTTATTTGTTTTAGTTGTATACAATGCCTTTATTTTTACGTGGTGCTGAGGATCGAACCCAGGCCGCCCTACTGCTGAGCCACAACCCCAGCCCCTAGGAATGTGGGGTTTTGATAATTAAATAATAAAGAACATTCTATAGGGCTGGGGATGTAGCTCAGTGGTAGAGGACTTGTCTAGAATGTGTGAGGTCCTAGGTTTGATCCCAGCACCCATACGCACCCAAAATCTATAAAAACAGCAGATATAGTAGGTGACAGAAATCAGATCACTGCATGGCTATGGTTGGGTGAGGCAGGGAATGCCTAGAAATGGATATGACTTTTTATGTAGTTAGAAATACTCTTATATTTTGACAGGGTACGTAGTAGTTACTAGCGTACACTTTCAAAACTCATGGAGTTACACAATAAGTAAATTTTATGCCTATAATAAAAAATAATCTCACAAAACACAAAGGAAAGACAATTAGACTAACCCTCACTTCTCAATTGCAAGAATGGAAGACAGGAATAATTCATTCAAAACAGGCAAGACAAAATAACTCTTTATCAAGAGAATGTGCAGGCTGCGATTATGGCTCAGTAGTAGAGGACTTGCCTAGATCCTCAGCACCACATATAAATAAATAAAATAAAGGTATTGTGTCCATCCTCAACTAAAAACATTAAAAAAGTATATGCTCAAAAAAATATCACCTTTCAAGAACAAGGATATTGGCAGACACTTATTAAAAAGACGTTTAAAAGATGTTCTTTGAAGAAAAGGTAGTATCATTGTTTTTATTTTCCACTTCTACTTTAGATACAAAGAACCTTAATTCAGAGCCCAGATAGTCTGAATCCAGAGTTCACTCTCTTAATCACTACACTATACAACCATTCAGTATAAGAAGGGATTTTATGGAGAACTTAAGTAAGCAAATATTGACTATACAAAATAACAATGATTTGTGAGGACAAACAAAATAGAAATAAAAATGTCATTTCCAATCCATAACAGGAGGAAATGTAATCAAATTGAATGTTCATTGCCCCCTACCCCAGTACTGGGGATTGAGTCCAGGGCCTTGTGCATGCCAGGCAAGCACTCTATACCAATAAACTACATCCCTATCCCTTTATTATTTATACAACTTTATTTTGAGATAGAGTCTAAGTTGCCCAGGTTGTCTTTACAGTTGTGATTCTCCTGCCTCAGCCTCCCAGGTAGGTGGGACTACATAGCTGTGCAATTATACTTGGTTTACCTGCCTCTTTAATTTACCAATATACTATAGTAATCTTTTTAATAAAGGAAAGTTTTTAAAACTTTGGCCAAAGACCCTGCACCCTTTAGCCATGGTACCCCTAATTGAGTGTAGTGCCTTATAGAGATTAAGCACACAACAGATATGCATTAAGGAGATCCATAGCACTAGATTCTATTGATCTTTTTTCTTTTTCAAAAGAGTTTCAAGTAGTCTAATGGACAGCTTTATTTTCATGAAGCAATTTGTCTGAGCTATGGGAAGAAGAAAAATAATTAAAGAAATGTATACTTTTGACTTTACCTAAAATGAAATCACTAATTTTGTGATTTTTTGTTTGCAAAAAACAAACAACAAAAAACTGGGACACTTGGAATAGTGTACCAGTATTCTGGGAAATATTTGTGTAGGGGAGGGAAGACTTTCTCTCTACCCTCTGAGGGTGTGAAAACTGAGTCAATGAAATAAAATGACCATAGGCAGATTAATAGGAGGAAAGGTACACAAAATTTATTACCATGCATGGTGGTAAATACCAAAGCCCCAATGAGATTTATGAGCATACATACCCTCTTCATAGGAGAGGAGAGTTGGGGAGATATAGACAACTTTGGAGAGTGAATGATTTTGAGGAAAGATGAATGGGCCCTTAGAAGGATATATGAAAATTTGTGATAAAGTTTGTCTGGGTATGGTGTTCACTTCTACTACCCTACGTATGTGTTAATCTTCCATGGTTGATTGCACTCCCTGGATGGGAACTGATGACAGATGAATTCCTTTTGGAGGATCTATCTATAGAAAGACAAGAGGAGTTCAGAGAAAGCCTCCCACCACATTTGTTGTTTTTCAAGTAACTTAATTTAAGTTCAAAGTAATCACCAAATCAAAGCGGCATACTTTTGGAACAGCATTTCTTGAACTTCTTCGACTTGGCAATGTGCCGGAAGGAACTCAAGGCCACAGGATAAATTTTGCTTTTTTTTCTGGAGTGTACATTTTACCTACAGTTTTTGAGGGGGGAGTATTTTCACAGATTACTAATTCAAAAATTGTAAGTTTAAACAAACTTGAACATTTAGGAGAGAATACAAATTTTACCTCAATTTTTATGCAAAAGCAGACTTTAAAAAGATTTCAACCTTCCTTGGGAGCCAGGCGCGGTGGCGCACGCCTGTAATCCCAGCACTTGGGAGGCTGAGGCAGGAGGATTGTGAGTTTAAAGCCAGCCTCAGCAATGGCGAGGCACTTAGCAACTCAGTGAGACCCTGTCTCTAATAAAATACAAAAAAGGACTGGGGATGTAGCCCAGTGGTTGAGTGCCCCTGAGTTCAATCCCCGGTACCAAAAAAAAAAAAAAAAAAGATTTCAACCTTCCCATAAGGTTGTAGGCAACAGAACGTGACAGACTATCTCTATTTCATTGAAAAAATGATTACAGGAGTGACAAACAAGTTGTATAGAGAATGGAAAATTATCACTATTTATAGGACAGGTAAGCATGCAGCCTTATGTGGGGAACATCAGGCCTTGCTGTAATACATGCGGTTCTTTTGAAATACAGAAAGCTTTCTCTTAAGAGAAAATTTTATTTAGAACCACTCTTATTGCCATAATTGAATCCTGAACTTAAAGAACACCCTTTTTATTGCCCTAACCCTGTGCTATAGTTTGGATATTGCTTGATGACTCCCAAGGTTCACATGTTGAAATTTATACCCACTGTGAAGTAGTAAGAAGGTGGAAGTCTAATCCCTCTGTGGTGTTTAGAGGTGGGACCTTTTAAAAGTGACTGCATTTAGATAAGGCCCCTAAGATTGAATCCAACGAGAGACCTGAAGACAGTCTGAGAGACACACATATATTCCCTGTTTCTTGTCACAATATGCCCTGCACCACTTGGGGATTTTGCCAGCAAGAAGGTCATGATCAGATGCAGCCCCCTGACCTTGACCCTCCAGAACCATGAGCCAAAAAATAAACTTTTTTTCTTTTAACTTACTTGGTCTATGGTAATGTTAATGGTGATACAAAATGGACTAAGACACTCTGATTGTGATATTGGTCTACAGTGGAAACCTTAAACATGCCTTGTCTACTGCTTCTCCTAGGGTCTTTTTTTTTTTTTTTTTTTTTTTGGTGGTGCTGGAGATTGAACCCAGGGCCTTGTGCATGCAAGGCAAGCACACTACCAACTGAGCCATTTCCCAGCACTTTTCTAGGGTCTTTACCATACTAAATCAAGATTTTTTAAAGGTTATTCATGCTCACAGTTTTGCTCTACCAGAAATCCATCTGTCGGAACATGACTATATTACTAAAACTACTAAAACTTCTCTGTATCACACTCATTCTTTCTTCTTTGCAAACACTTTAGCACAGAACTACATCCCTAGCCCTTTAAAAAAAATCCCCCCCCCCCTTTCAGTACTGAAGATTGAACTCAGGGGCGCTGTACCATTGAGCAATATTCCCGGCCCTTTTATTTTTCATTTTGAGACAGGGTCTTGCTAAGTTGCTCAGAATGGCCTCTAATTTGTGATGCTCCTGCCTCAGCCTAAGTAGCTGTGATTACAGGTGTGCATCACTGTGCCTGGCTTAATTTTTATTTTGAAACAGTGTCTCACTAAGTTCCAGGCTGGCCTTGAACATGTGATCCTCCTATCTCAGTCTCCTGAGTTACTAGGATGTCATGTCCTATCACACCTGGACAGTCACACTCATTCTTAATCTTAGCCTGCCCAGGCTGTTCCTAAAATCCATCCCTTTACAGACTATAGAATTAACATGGTAGTTATTATTGTAGCTAATTAATAGAATCAATTTACAAACTTTGCTGATTAGACAAGAAGCCCAATCAGATTTATCAAATCAAAGCAAGCCAGATAAATTAAAATACCCCTCATTGTGAGACATAACATGCTTCTGTAAGAAATAAATTCAAGTTAAAATCCATTTAATCATCAATGAGCTGAACGGTGAAGATAGCCTTTAGGATCTCTCTTTCTCATACAAATGCAGTTACATAATTTATAAAATTGCATTTGGAGGATAGAAAAAAAGTGTTGCAAAAATATTCAGAGACCCTCAAATAAGTGCACCAATGAAGGATATTAGCCATAACCATTAGATAAATTAAAAGCACAATTCTTACAATAAGATGGATTTGATGAAACTAAAGCATGTAACTTTTAGAAATGTCAACACAGAATACAAATTTTACATAGATGGAGA
The DNA here is from genome assembly GCA_025594165.1 of Tamias sibiricus. Lineage (NCBI taxonomy): Eukaryota > Metazoa > Chordata > Mammalia > Rodentia > Sciuridae > Tamias > Tamias sibiricus. The sequence goes on from CM046659.1 coordinate 55,849,809, forward strand.
AGAGGAGCAGTTCTGGCCAGGGGTGGGGAAAGAAATCAGAATACTATACCTGAGCTGGATCACTTAACAAAACAGAAAACTTAGCATATAGTCTCTCTCCTCCAAAAATGGTAGACCCTTCCAGAATAAATCCTTTTTCTTTAGTTCCTACATGTATCTGAGCCTGTGCTTAAATCAAAGGACAAAAGAAGATTTTCACTTAAAAATGAGGGCAGGGGGAAGACAGAGTCAGAACAGCATTCAAGTAAGAAACTTCTAAATCAGTGATTTTGGAGGCATATTGGAGGAAGCCAAGGGTGCTTTACCATTGAGCTACATTCCTAGCTCTTTTTTATTTTTTGAGACAGGGTCTCACTAAGTTATTGGGGGGCGGTCTCACTAAGTTGCTGAAGCTGGTCTTGAACTTGCCATCCTCTTGCCTCAGACTCCAAGTTGCTGGGATTAGAGGGTGTCCCACTGCACCCAACTGAAATTTAATAATTTTTGAATTATAAAACAATCCAAATATAAATCTAATTTGCTTAAGAACTGGTATTATAAGCTGTTCTTTTTTTCTTCCTCGCATCTAGTAGACTCTTGACACAAGTAAGACTATACTGTCAAAACCAATCAAGATGCACATTTGTGGGGGTTGGGATTGTGGCTCAGCGGTAGAGCGCTCGCCTAGCACGCGTGCGGCCCAGGTTCAATCCTCAGCACCACGTAAAAATAAAACGCATTGTGTACAACTAAAGCAAATAAATAAATATATAAAAAAAAAAAGATGCACATTTGTTAAATGTCTGGTATGTAACAGGGCAGTGGCAAATAAGATAGGAACTGATTGGTAACTAAACTATGAAAGATTCAATCTACATAGAAAATAGACAAGACTAAAATTTTCAAGAATAACTTTACAAACATAAGCATTAAAGTACAAAGTGTGAGAATCACAGTCTTTGGGACAGGAGTCCCCTGTGTTTCTCCTTTGCTAGCAAAGCAATAAACCTTTTGTTTCCTTTATTTCAAGACCTTGTCTTTGCTATTGGAGTGGCATCCAGGACAAGGACCAAGCTTTTGGGTACAAATTTGGCAAGCCAGCCAGTAGCCAAGAGCAGCCCCCACTCCAGCTCTCTTGGGTAGGTCTGGTGCTCCAAGGGACCCCCACTTCCATGCTGAGGATTCATGGTGCTGGTGAGTTTGTTGAGAGCTGACTGGCGGAGAAATTGTGAGACAGTATAAGTATGCCTCAACTGAACCAGAGGAGCTGTTGGACTGAGGGACCATCCCAGAAGCTTCAGAAGCACTTTTTGCTTAAGGGAACCCCCACCTTTTCTCCCTGAACTGCACAATTTACTCCATCAGTTGCTCTACTTTGAGAAAAAGGAAACTGAACTCAGGAAAGTCATGACAACTTTGGCCATTTGGCTGAGACACTTGATTCTACATATGTGGTCCCTCTTTGTGGGAACATGTGTGGTACTACTGGTGTAAAGTCATGGTTAAGCAGGAGTTGGGAACTTGGGATTTTTCTCTATCTGGTCTGTTTTAAAGGTTCCTGTCTTTTGGCTATGGTTTGGGAATTCCCTCTGGTTGTCTGTTTCATTTGAATCTGTTATTGCCCCTTTAAAGACATGGCCAGTACCACATTGATTCTATAGGTAGTCTCTTAGGAAAGTTCTTGGCTGGTCAATTTAAAGGTTCCTGTCTATTGGTAATGGTTTTAGGGCTTCTGTGTTTCTTTTTGTACAATCTTGCAACTGGAATTGATCTGTCAGAGGTAAAGAGAGCTGAAGAAAGGGCCACCTATGAGTCTAAGATAATATTTTACTGTAACAATCTGGCTTTTAAATAGCTTTCTAGATTACTGTATAATCTTGCAGTTGTAGTTGTTAGATGAACTTGGGCTGGCAGGCCACAACCCCCAGGTGCCTTAAATTTCTGATTCTCTAGCAAGCCCAAGTTTCAACTTCCTGGGGAATACTTACCTCTCACAAGAATCCACCCCTGGGCTGGCTCTGAGTCACCTGCCCTTTCTGATCCCAGAGGATCCTTGCCTCTCATGGGAATCCATCCCTGGGTGGGCTCGCCCTTTATGGGCCAATCACAGATGTACAAATCCTGCTTCCGCCCCTCTGCAGCCTATGGATTCAAGGGTCACTCGGACCACCAATCCATTTTGGAGACACCCCCTACCAGAAATCACTACTTAAGCTCCCACCCATCTGGAACTCGCCCCTTTTTTCCCCCTTCCTTCCTTCCTTCCCTTCCCTTCCCTCCCTGCGCCCCTTTAGGCCCCGACCGGCCGCCAAGGCCGGTTAATAAATCTCTTGGCTGTACAGTGGTCTCCGGTATGGTTTTTTGCCCTTCATTTGGTGCAGAAACCCAGGGGCCCCGTCCCAAGTTGGAGGGCATAACCTCCCGGAACCACCTCAGCCTTCGCCCATTTTTTCCAACACATCCATCACTGGCCATCGGATTGATAAGTCCTCCATCCCTGGAGCTCCTAAACCTGTCGGGCCTTCCACAGTGGGACCTGACTGTTGGTCATCCGACAGCCTCGCTGGCGGCCTGTACAGGGAGGACCGCACCCCACCTAAGCCTTCACTGCCACAGTGGGCCTCAGGGGGAGTTCTCTCTCTCTCTCTCTCTCTCTCGTCCTTTCCATCTGCCCGTCTGGCCTAATGCCTCTGTCTCCTGGGTTCGTGGCTGGGAGCGGTTGAAGAAAGCCTTTTTACGGCCTCTGGCCTAGTCTGAACTTGGGTCTCATCTCTCTGACATTCAGAACAGGAAAAAAACCCTGCACAGGGTGGCCCATCGTCCTCCGGTCCCTTTGGACCCCTTGTCCGCCTGATTCCGGTGATGACTGGGTCTCACGGATTTGACTCTCCTTGATATTTATCTTGAGGGGGACGCTCCTCAAGGTAATATATTATCCCTATCTCTCCTGTCCAGAACGGGAAAAAATATGGGGGCTTCTTCATCCCTCCTGGCTGACTCCTCTCTGAAGTGCCTCTTAAACATCTGGCCACTCTTGGCCTAACACCTGATATAAAACCAAAGAGACTCATCAAGTTTTGCACTCAAGATCAGCCCACGTATCCCTTAGATAACCAAAGCAAATAGCCTGTTTCTGGGTCTCTATACTGAGAGATCTTTTCAACTTCTTCGAGTGGTCGAAAAAGTAGGCAGAGATTTATATCCAAGTTTTTTTTTCCTCCCTCCCCATCAAACCCAGCCCTTTGTGCTCACTGTAATCCCAACCACATTCTACTAGCTTTCAAACTGCCCGCTCTTTCTGCTCCTTCGTCAACTGATTTCAATCTGGCAGACAAGCTGCCTTCATATCGAAACTTACAAAACCCTCCCCTTCCTCTTCCAGCACCTGCCCTCCTCTTTCTCCTCCTCCCCCTCCCCCCTCTTCACTCTCTTTGTAGCTCTCATTCTCACTCTCTTGCTCCGTCTGGCTCTCCTCCTCCCTCCTCTTCAACTCCCTCACCCACTTCTTCCTTTGTTTAAACAAGGTTAAAAAATGCCTTTAGGCATGAGATTTCTGCTCAGAATAGCAGTTTCCCCCTTTTAAATCTATGTGGTAAAAGAATAAGGATTTCTTAAAACATTAATTTACCCATGTTTAGCAAGTAATCTTAAAGGAATTAAGAATTATACAACTGTGGTTAAACAACAACTGTTATTTTGGAATAGTGTACTGTTATTTCTTTAAGAGCTAAACTTGATTAATGTAAAAACATCAGTGTAATTGTGGTGCTATTACTCTTCTTGGTATATATATATATATTTTTTAAATTTTTTTTGTTTGCTTTTAGTTGTACACAATGCTTTTTACATGGTGCTGAGGATCGAACTCGGGCCACGCACGTGCTAGGCGAGCGCTCTACTGCTGAGCCACAACCCCAGCACTCTTCTTGGTATATTAAATGTGTTCTTATCTTTCAGGTATATAAGCCTTAATGTAGAAGCTTTAAGACAGCATTATATCAAGCTGGTGTTCTCCAAACTAGAGTTGTATGGTAATTTTAGGCTTATAAAGATAATATTGAGATTTGTTTATATCATTTAGTGTTCTACAACTGGACCTGTTATCAATAAGATATAAAGCTTTATGTTACTTTTTACACTGGGGTACAATTTAAATGTATTTTTTAAGTTAATGAGAGCCTAATCTATATAAAGGTTAATATCGTAAAACACAAAAGCATTTTGCTACTTTTCCACAAAAGGTTAAAAGCTTTCTTTAATTTGTTTTAAATGTAATATATTGTGTTAGCTAATGTTCATGTGAACTGGAGCAACAATATATGTAAACTCTGTAAAGTTATATTTAAGAAGCAAAGACCAACTTCAGAACTAGAACACTTGACCTAAGATTTATAAAGAGCCCCACCTTACCTGAAATAAGGCTCTGCCTCCCACCTTACTACATGCCAGAATGGCTCCAAAGTAGGCCAAACTTAAATTCATTTAATGTTATGATCAAAAGAGTAATTTTTTTGCTGTTAAGACTACTAGGATCTCAAACAGGGGTTATAGTATATAACTCATTCAAAATTCAAGATAGTTATTACACAAACTAAATATGTTTTTACTGTTAATTTTATTTTGTATTTTCCTTATAAACTGTCTAAAGATTTCCTGTCAATGTTTTGCAGAAATGTTGCTTTAAGAACACAACCTGGGTTAATTTAAGATAATAAGCAATCACCTAGGATAGTATAGACCCCAATTAATAAAAAGGGATAAATGACTGTAAGGTTATAAACATTAAAGCCCAGTACTCTTAATTAAGACTGGTGAGACTAATTTGCTAGATGTTTAAGATCAAGACTTAAAGTTAAATTAAAAGAGCCAAGAAAACCAATATTTGGCTCTTGCCCTCAGAGTCAGTCTGAATCCAGGGAATAGGGAACTTTTCTAAAGAGCTTTGCAACTCTGGGCCATATAACCTCCTGATCAGGGAGATTAATGAGACCCCTGGATATAGGAAGCCAATCAGTGCACTTGCTATGAAAAGGAGGGTCCTTGAAGAAGGGAGACATCCCTGATGCTTCCAAGGGAAGGCACATGGTCAAGCAAGACCTGGACCCATCCTAGCGCAAATGGCACTAGCATAACTAAAAAGCTGCTTTCAAGTTCCCCCAAGAGTGACTCCCATGGGAACTCAGCCAAGGCCGGTTAATAAATCTCTAGGCTGTACAGTGGTCTCCGGTGTGGTTTTTTGCCCTTCAGTAGTTGGTCTGTGAAAGATAAAGTAAGTGGAAGAAATTTGTATGTACAGGTCTGTTTGCTTTAAGGGTTCCTGTTTGTCAGTCCTGGATTTGGTGATCCTCTCATCTGTTATTTATTTATTTATTTATTTGTCTGTTCCTGGCCCTTTAAGACATGGACCATGCTGCATTGATCTTACTAGTAGTCTCTTGAGCAGAGAGATCTTGGCTACAAGGGCCACCTAGAGGGATAAGACTAAGAGAAAGAGGGTTTGCTGTAACACAATCTGGCCTTTAAATTATTAGACAATCTTGAAGTTGGTAAAGTATGTGACAGAGATTCTGTATGTATAGACATTTATGTAGTTGCATGGTAAGGGGTCTGAACTGTCAGGAACTAAGGTGAAGGTGCCCAAAGGCACTGCCCCTGGTATCAAGGATAGCAGGTCACCAGAAAAAAGGGTTAAAAGATTTAAATCTTTTAAACCCAGTGCTGATACTCCCTGCACTGTTTCTCAGCCTGGCCCCAGGAAGCCACAGATCATCTCACCATGGGTCAAGGACACCAGTCCTAAACTTGGTGGCAGGTGGGGGGAGCCCAGTAAAGCTGCCTGGGCTATAGAAAATAGCCAAAGAAAAATCTGGTCTCTGCCCTGCCTTTCAGCCCCTTTTGCCCCTAGGGGGATGGAGATTGCTGGCCACAATGAATATGGTAGTAGGTTCCAGCACTGTCAGTTTATGACCTGGGGACAGGAATAGCCTCCCCTTTTAAGATCTGACAGGAGACTCCATTTGGCCAGGGGATATTCATCACTGGGGCGAAGAAAGTCTTGCTATGATGGTATCCCATCAAACTAAATGCCTGGGAAGACTGGCAGAATAAATAACTGCACCCAGAGGGGAAGAAAAAAAAAAAAAGACAGAAATTAAGGCCAACCTGTAGGCAGCCTCTGCAAATGGATCTTCAAGGAAGCCTTAAAAAAAAAAAAAAAAAAAAAAAAAAAAAAAAAAAGATGGAAAGGGCCTCCTCCTTTGCATATCAACATGCTCAATATAAGAAATAGGCCTAAAAGGAGTCCCTGGGTACAACTGACAGGGGGAATTCACTTAAAGTTGATGTCATTGTGATAATGATAATGGAGACAGGTCAGGCTCAAATAATATCCTGTGCTCCAACCCCCTGAATACAAGCTAGGAGAAAAAACATTAAAGGAGGTTTTTATTGTATATGCTGGATTATCCAACCCTCTCCTGGGATGAAATCTGTTGTGTAAATTAAATGCACAGATAACATTCTTAAGGTCTGTTTCAGAATATGAATTTAAGAAAGGGTCTGAAACTAGAAAAGATAAAAGAAAGTTATAGGTATGGACATAACACTGATCTGCTCTATCTATTGAGATAACTTTATTGTATTTGCTAGGTTTAATTACTTGGGGAAACTAAGTCTTAAAGAAATTAGGGTTTGTACCTGTTTTAAAGTCTTAAATAATTACTTTGTAACTGGTTAAATAATTGTTACTTAGGTTATAACAATATAGTTGATACCCTAAATATATGCAACTAGGTACATGTATGCATCTGAGAACTATAGCTGTCTAAGACTTGGCTAAGTGTTATGTAAAAGTTTATGAATGAAAGTTTATGTAAATTTACTAGCAAGAAAGAAAATGAGTACTCTCTTTTCTATATTGTATCTGACACATAAGGGCCACACTGTCATTTAAAGACCTGTCTTATGTCTGTTTGCTTTGGCTAAGTCAATTTCTGATAATTAACACTGTTTACTAAAAGTTACAAGAGATTTAAGGCTACCCTTTGATTTTTGTTAACCCATTCAGACCTGTGATTATTATTACTGTACACTATGGATTCTAAATTGTACTTTAAAAGTTAAACTTGGCTAAATGTAAGCTTTGGAGAGAACTTTGTCAAGTATGTATTCTCCAAACCAAAATTAGATGTAGCAAAATCTCAGTTTTGCATGGAAATAACAAATCTGGTTGGTATTTATTTGTGTCTTTGATGTTATAGCTGGATAAAGTAACCTGCAGTCAATAAGTTATATATATATAATTTTGTTACTCTTCACACTGGAATTGGAATTTAAATGTATTTTTGGAAGGTACTAAGGAGAGCCTGATCTGTTTAAAGGTGACATGTTAAAACACAGAAACATTCTGCCACTTTTTCTACAAAAAGAAAGTTAAAAGCTTTCTTAGCCTTTCTATGATTCATGTTTCAGATGTGTTATTTGTGAAAAGCCCCATCTTACCTGAGATAAGGCTCTGCCTCCCACCTTAATCCATGTTAAAGTGGCTCTGAAATAGGCTAGACTTCAGCTAATTTAATGTTGTGTCCAAAAGATTGGTTTTTGTTGTAAAGATTACTGTAATCTCAAACAGGAAATATAAAACTAAGTAAAAGTTTAAGACTATAAAATTCATTTTTCTTGATTTGTAGCTATTACACAAACCGAATGTTTTTGCTCTGTAATTTCATTTTGTATTTTCCTTGTAAACTTTATAACTGTTGCCTGTTAGTGTTTTGCAGAGGTACTGCTCCAAAAGAAAACAAAAACAAACAAACAAAAAACCTGGCTTAATTTGAACCATCACCTACAGGACAGATATTATATAATGCTGATTTCCAGTACTAATACTAACCCCAATTAAATGAAAGGGGTATCTGTAAAATTATACATATTGAAGTTATAACATATTACTCCCACTTTTAAGACTGGTGAAACTGGCTTGCTGGGTATTTAAAACCAAAAACTTAAGAGACCAAAGTCAAGGAAATAAAAGGGCCAAGGAAAGAGCAGTCAATATTTTGGCCCTTGCCCTCTAAGGTCAACTGGGACCTGGGAGCCCTCTCTGGGCCCTGAGACTCTCATGAGTCACCTGATCAGCAGATCAGGGAAATCGAGAGGACCCCAGAGACCAGAAAGCCAACCAGTGTACATTCTGCAAAGAGGAGGGTCATTGGAGACAAAAATGTCCCTCATGCTTCCAGGAGAAGCCATGTATGGTCAGCCAGATCCCAATCCCATACTGGCAAGTGGCACCACTGGCAGAGGAAAGCTAAAGGAGTCAGGAGGCTTCACACATGTCCCCAAGAGTGTGATCTCTGAGGAATCTCAGCTGACTCTCAAGAATAGATAGGAACAAGGTCAGTTTTGACCAACTTGGTCTTAAACACCTGACAGGAGAATACAGCCTAAAAGCACAGTTCTACATGGACATTTAAAAGGAAAAACAATGTTTTTTTAATGTAACTTAAGATGTACACTTGTATCAGTCCTACCAACAGTAAGTAAAGCTGGAGGCTATGAAGGAAAGTTTTTTTGTTTAAGAGTGCCTAATAATACTAATCACAAGAGTTACAAATTTGTCCTGAGTTAATTTGAGTCTGATATCATAGACCTACAAATCTTCCTAACCTCTTACATGGAATTTGATCTGTTTTTCACTAAGATTGAGTTACTACCCTTATAGTTTTCACAGACTGGCTGAAATACTAATTGTTTTGTGCTAATTGTTTACAGAAAAATTAATGCTTTGTTGTCTTAGCATGATCCCTGCCCTATCTATGCCTATCTAGTCACCTGCCATCTACCACTTTGGACCTCTGGACTGCTCTGATGCTGAATTCCCTTAACTGTTCATGCTCCACTTGACAGAGAACAAGGACTTTGGGTTACTTCCCCCAACTTAGCCCCCTTTCAGCAGGAAGTAGCTTGGAGATGTCATCGTCCACTTTTCATAGAAATAGAATGTAGAAACTGACAGTGGGGAATTGTTAACAGGGGTTCACTTGATGCACTGACTATATCCCTTGTGGCTTTGAAACTTACATGGTTTATTTTTCCACCCTTCTTTTCCCTAAACTTCTCCTCCCTGATATTCATTTCCCTAACCTCCTTCTTGACCTCTTTTCCCTAATCTCATTTTCTCTGAATCACGGCTATAAAAGCCGCTGTTCCTGTGGATGGGTAGAATCACAGCCTTTGGGGCAGGAGTCCCCTGTGTTTCTCCTTTGCTAGCAAAGCAATAACCTTCTTTTTCCTTTTTCTCAAAAGAAAAAAAAAAAGTACAAAGTGCTACTTACTTTATCTGGGAGATTAAACTATTCTGAGGGTAAGGAAAGGGTTTTGACTTGACAAAAAAAGTTTCTCTGAAGAAATGTTGCCTAAATCTATACCAAGTTAAACATTTAATTAATTAAGTGAGGGCAAGGAAGGTGCTGGCAGACATGGCAGGAGAAAAATAGCAAATGCAAAGAATGGTCCTGAGGGTGAAAATTAAAGCACTTCAAGAACTAAGAGATCTTGGGCACAAAAAGAAAGAAGCATGGGGAAGAGTTGCTCATGAAGTTAAAGAGATAGGTAGGTACCAGACCACATAGGACAGTAGAGAGATGTTAAGGGTTAAACTTCACTCTCAAAACAATGGGAAATCAGAAAAAAAAGTTTTAAACAGAGGAATAACAATCATTTTGCAAACTGATCTACTACACAGCTAAATTTTTGCTAGCACTGTCCTATGTAAAAAATGCCTAACCAGGTTTTCAAGAATTTTGGAAGTAATATAGGTATAAAAGAATCAAGATATCATAGATTGATCACATTAACTATTAAAAACATTCACTAAACTTTACTTGAATTTTATTTTTTATCAAGTCAAGATTTGGATTATAATTGAGCTTTCTATGTAGTGCCTCCTATGTGAAACAGTGCCGGCTGTGCACCCTAATTACATAAGACCATTTGACACTTTATATATCACACTGGGAATTAGGGTGTTAATATTCTGCCTATTAGTTTATTATGATTATATGCTTCTGTTCAATGGTTTATTCATATGGCCCCTATTTATGTCAGCTCCGAATGCAAGCTTCATCTGAAGAAATGCTATGATTTTGGTGGGAAAGATACCAACAATAAACTTTACTGTCCTTGCCAAGGAACTGGGCATATAACTATAGACTGTGACCCTTGTAGAATTCATCCCTTTCTGGCGATAGTGACTGATCCACAGAGCATGCACATGACCTAAACTGGGCCAATTCTCTAGGTTCCAAACACTAAAGCTGGAAGAGAAGCACTTTGATTCTTCTATGAGTAAGCTTTTTAAGGTTATGACACCCCAGAGCAGCTGACAATCAAGCTCTACATCTTGAAGAAGTCACAGAGAAAGCAGAGACTCACATGAAGAAAAGGTAGTTATGATGCAGTATTATACCTGGGTTTTGTTAAGTCCCATAAACTAGCTTATACCACTACCTTTTTGGATTTGGTTATTTTTCCTTTGTTCAATCTAGTCTGAGTTGGTTTTTGTAATTTGCAATCAATATAGATCAAACATCCAATACTATAAAATAAAGTTTGAACTGGCTTTCAGTAGACGATATTATAGCACTGTCAACTAGGCTTTAAGCATCACCCTCCTGGATAAGAAGAAATACATAGGATTCTTGGGCAGGTTCCTGCCACTAAAAACTCTTTAATTTTCCTGAGTGAAAGAATGTCTTTTGTTATTCATAATCAGCCACTTTTTAAAAATTGGCATATTATAATAATATATAATAGTGGGGTTCATTGTGCCATTATGTGATCAATCTCAATACCATTACTTTTCCTTTTCCTCCCTGGCCTCTTGCTTGCTCTCCTGCCACTTGTGATCAAAGTTTATACTAATAACTACTTAAAATGGGGCCTCTTGGGGGGGGGGGGCACTGATTACCAGAAAAACTACATGATTAGGGCATCAGAACTTTTAGCTTTATCCACTGACATCTGGGAAGTCTGGTAAGGTGGGAGGCAGCTGAAGATTAAGTTCTGTTATAAATCTTGAAGGAATACTGATGATCTAGGTTGCTGAACAGAGTGTCAGTGGTGTGCCCCTTCCCTCATACCTTGCCCTATATGTCTCTCTGTTTCAGCATCTATATCTTTTGTAATATCTATTATGATAAACTAGTAAATACATTTCCCTGAGTTCTGGGAGCCATCCTAGCAAACTGTAATTGGCATCTGAACTGAGAAGGATAGAGGCAATCTTGTGGGACAGAGCCATCAACCTGTGGAATCTAATTCTAATTCTGATTGTGTAAGACCTAAATTGAATTAGAGGGCACCCAGGTGATGTCCGCCAAAGAAATGATGTGGAGAAAATCCCCCATATAGCTGGTAGAAAAAACAGCATGTTTTTGACAGTTCCCCCTACAGGAAAGAAGAAAGGAATATTCCCAGTAAGAACTTATAATTTTTGCAGGGATTAGACACACTATATATACAATAAAAGATTAAATGCAAATTCTGAGGATTAGGACAGGGAAAAACTGCAATATATTAAAAAGAATAGGAATTACAAATTAGGATTCCAAGGTCCTTCTGTGTTTTGTGATATAATATTAGCTTGACATATGACTTTTTCAGTCAACTGCAATTTCTTTAATAGGGAATGCACTACATTTTTTCTAAAGTTGTCTGAAGTACTGAAATAACTGCATTATTTTGAGGATATAAAAGTATACTGCTCACATTATTGTAAGTTAAAAAAAGAATAATTTCATTTTTCTTGAATCTTAAAACATGTGGTTCTCAACCGTCACTACCACAAGCAAGGAAGGCCCTCCAAATTAAAGTGAACCCCAAGAATGAATATTTGTAATAAACTGAATGTTCTCCTAACAAAGGGAGCCTTATTTTCCAAATTACCTATAATATACTTAAAACCCCAGGAAATTTAGACTTCTTTCTTGATCCTACCGAAGCATAACTGAGATCCTTATCCTGTTAGAATTTTCCTCCAGAAAATTTTCCTCCAGAAAATTCTAATAGTTTCCAATACCATAAAATATTTGCAACAGATGGGGAAAAAAAATCCTAATACAAACTTTAGACAAGGAATAAGGTGGAGTAAAAAGAAACGTGAATTAGGATATCAAGAGACCCAAGTACAAAGAATTTTACTCTCAATATTTTAACTTTCCTCCAAGGGCAATACTTCTGATTAAAGTGTTCAGATTCAAATGAGCTAGCTTTGTGATATTTTGTTCTCTTAGTCACAGTTATTTTTTTTTTCCTAAAAATAAATAAATACTTTGGGAAACTATTTGAGGGCGCACTTCCAAAGTATAGGCCCCAGGTCCATTCCACGTGTGAGTCCATGTGTCCCCACAAGTGAATAGTGAATAGTTGACACCGGAGAAATTTCTCAAGCAGAGATTAAAAACAACTTTACCCCTCGCTTTAAAAAAAAGAAAAGAAAAAGGAACAAAAGCTTTCCATTGCTCTGGCAATAAAAGATGAACCTTACTCCGACTAAATCCTAAACACCGAGTCCAGGGGGTCAGGGATTGATTTTCCTCATCCCATCAAGGTAAGTACACCAGACGCTGCCCGCCTACCGGGTCTCCGGAGGAGACGAGAACTGTTCAGAGCCGCGACTCTGAGCTGGAGATCCCGCCGGAGGTCCCGGGACGCCCTCAGAGACCACGGCACTCCCACCAAGGTGGAGGCTGCGACGGCTGGGGCCTGGGGTCGCACCTCGGCCAAAGCCACGGGGGAGGCCTGTGCGTGGCAGTTGCCGGACAGACTAACCTCGGCGTCTTCTTTGCACTGTGGGAGGGAAGGGAACTCCAGCTTCACGTCCTCCATGGTCCGGACCCGCGGGCTGGTGGGTGAGGTGGGAGGATGAGTTACCCTGCCGGCCCGACCCTCGGGCTGGCAGTGGCGGCGAAAGGAAAGAGGGCCGGTGGAGCGTATGGTTGTCCGATGGGCGGCGGCTCACAACTAACACACGCAGACTAGAGGGTCGCAGCGACTCCGGTGGCGGCGGCGGCGACAGCGGGGAAAAGGTGGGCTGTGCGGCTCGCTCCCAGCCGCCATGCTGCTGCTGTCTCCCTCCCCCAGTCTCCGCGCCCCTCTGGCAGCCCAGGATCCAGCACAGGCTCGAGCCCTACAACCGTCTCCCCTCCCTCCTCCACCCCCACCCACGCCGCCCCAGCCAATCCCTGCCCACGCTCTTCGGCGGCCCGCCCTCCGCCGCCGCCAGGTGTCAGCGCGCCGCCGCCCTGCCCCGCCCCTTCGCGAGAGCGCAGACGCGAGGGGCGGGAACTCGGAGCGCTTGGCCGTGGCTCGGCCCGCGTGGAGGGCTGGGCTGTTGTGGGAGGAGGCGAAAGCAGGCCCTGGGGGAGTATAGATGCTCAGAACCAGCCCTGCAGCTGTAGACAGGACGCAGGTCCCTTCTTTAGGAGACTATATCCTACACACCAGAAACTGGAATCCAAAAGGAAAACTAGTTGCTCCTCTCAGAATCTGCAGTTAGTAGTGAAGTTATAACCAAAACTGTAGTAAGAGTTCAAATTCATGTTATGCTACACAGAAAACACCTATCACCTTTAAACAAGTGATTAAAATGGTGGACTTCTAAGAATGCTAGGGAATATAAATGTTTACCTATAAAATCCCAAGAATGACAAATAGAAAGTCATTGAAACAGAACAGATAAATTCACCCTCAATAGATTATACATAATACTGTAATTTTCTCCCCTTGAGTTTATTAGTATTTCAACATAATATTAAACTACTTCAAGAATCTTTTAAAAAGGAGTTTCCGTTAGAGTTAATATCATATTGTTACTAAGGATTAGGTATATACTTTCTTTGGGCCTATGGAGATACTACCATCCTTTTTGTTTTAAACAGATGATGGATCCCAAGCTTAGTGGTGGAAAGCAAAGATTTACACACTAACCTGATTGTTTTAAATAAAACAACCACCAGCACAAAAGTAAATAGGCAAAATTAACTAAATGCAAATCACAATAGATAAAAGTGAAAGGTTATCACAAGGAAATTGAGTTAGACCTCCCCTCGCATTCTATTCCTTTTTATATTCTCATATGTATACAATGCACTGCCCATAGACAGAACTGTTGTGCAATTTGAGTATCAGATGGCCAGCCAGAGTGTTTCATGTTCCCAATCACCACATAAACAGTTCTCCACCTTTAAGTATTATAAAAGGCACATAATACCCTCCCAGTAAGTGTGTTATTTAAAGGATGCTTCTATAATCAACCAGGTCATTCATCATCACGTCTTTAGTGTTTATAAAACTGAAGTTGTCTTTTTTTAAACAGCAATTTTAATTATAATCTAAATTAATCCCCAGATGATTTACTTGTTTAATGTTAACATTTTATTGCCAGATACAAGAAAAAAACGTGCATAGGTAACAGAACTTTTGAGCATTTCTGACATTAACATTCCCCACATTAGACCCTCTTAGCCTGGCATTCATGGATACTTACAGAGTCCAAGGATGAGCTTAGGAAATAATAATCTCCTGAAATTATAGTACATGTAAAATTGTGTGAAATTTTCTGGGAAGAGGATCCAAACAGTAACATTCTCAGAAACAAAGTCACATTAATTATTAAATATTACTTAAACTCATAATCTTAAAAGTTATGAATGTTCATGTACTTTTAAAATTAACTATTAAATAGCCTAATCACAATAGGTAGAGAGTAAATACTTTCTTGAAGGAAGCATATATATAGACATGCCTATTCATGGTACATATACAAAGATGACTTTAAAATAATTTTAAAACCTACTAATTGCAGAACGTGGTGATACATGCCTGTAATCCCAGTGGCAAGGGAGGGTGAGGCAGGAGGATTGCAAGTTCAAAGCCAATCTCAGAAACTAAGCAAGGTCCTAAGCAACTTAGTGACACTGTCTCATTTAAAAAAGTAAAAAGGCCTGAGATGTGGCTCAGTGATAAGCACCCCCAAATTCAATCCCTGGTACCAAAAAGAAAAAAAAAAAAAAAAAAAGGAAAAAAGAAAAAAAACCCCTACTAATTGCAACTTCATCTGGATTATCAAAATAAAAGTTTACTGCTGGGCACGATGGTACACACCTGTAATCCCAGTAACTTGGGAGGCTGAGGCAGGAAGATTGCAAGTGCAATGCCAGCCTGAGCAATTTAGCAAGACCCTGTCTCAAATGAAAAAATAAAGAGCTAGGTTCACACTAGCTCAGTGGTAGAATGTCCCTGGGTTCAATCTCAAATACCGCCCCCCAAAAAACTAAACTAAGTTTACTTCTGAAGGATCTAAAGGAACACAATAAATTTGCTCTTAGAAATGACAAGGATATAGGTAGAACTAAATCAAACAGATTTTATTAAACTTTGTTAGAATGAGGAAAACAAATGATATAAAATAAGTCTTAAGAAATGCTCTCTTGTACTACTATCTCAAACTATTTTCAGTGTTTTACAAAATGCTCACATGGCAAATACGAAAAGCTTCAACACTCTTCTTTTGTAACTTTTGCTGCAATAAACGCAACATTAACAAACATACAAATTTCTTCTGTGTCAATTTTAAAAGTTGAATTACTGAATTACATACTAATTTTTATGTTACTCATATTTTTATTCATTCACATCTAATGAGATCATTGCCAATACATACATTATTTTCCTTAACTTTATTTTTACATCAAGTCAATGTCTGTCATGCAGCCATCCAAAACCTTACAATAAAATTACACAGGTTTGTAGTCCAATTTAGATTCTAGCTTCTTAGAATCAGCCACTTTTCTGACTGCTTTCATGAAGTCTTCTTGAACTACAAAATCATGATCAGCTCGAATTGCAAACATACCTGTGAAGAATAAAACAACATGATTGCTATACATCACATGTGAACTATATGTTCATTATAAGAAAGCTAAATAATATAAATCTATCAAAACTATCAGCAGCACACACATTTTAAGCATTAGTTTCTTAATGCTAGAGGCAATGATTCCTTGGAAGAAAGACGTATATTTATGAATAAAAACACCTCCATTAATTTTCATAGCCATTCATTGCAAATAATCAGTCTTAGAGAATGGGAAATTATAAAAAGCAAACAGTGGGCTTTAACAAAAAATCAGAGCCATTATTCATGTATTAAAACTTACCTTATTTATGAACAAAATTAATATTTTGAGGTTCATATTTAGATATAACAATTCAATTTTTTCTTTCAAATATTTGACAAGTTACTTGTCAAATACTACTTGACAAAGGAGTAAAAGTTTTTGTTTGTTTCTTTTCTAACACTAGTTATGTTATGGATATGGGTCCTGGATTTTGAGAAAATCATACTTTCATGATAAACTATATGGTGTCATTATCTACAAATTACATGAACCATACTGATGTTTCCATTGAGGATCTGCTTGAATTGAATTGTCAAGCATACAAGAAGGTTAGAACAGAAGATTTCAAGGGTTACTTCCTATCTTTCCTTTCTGGATTTAAATATAAAGAGTCTTTGAAATACTTGTTTTATGTTGTCCTAAAATCAGGTGAAAGGAAATGACTATTTTTTTAATAGACAAGTTTCAAAATTTGCTTAGAAAGCACAACTAAATTAGGTAAGCTATTTGTATAACTCTTATGCATATGACTGTTTTTAAATAACTGTTTAAAGAATGAGTGAATCTGCAAAAGACATAAATAAAAGATGATAATGTCAGGACTTGAATGGAAAAGAAAACTATAATTGAAGCAAGTATATTTTAACTTAAGGAAATATATAACAAAAAGAGCTTAAAGTCTAATAAGAAAACCAATCAAGAATTCTTCTATCTCCAGATATAAATATGTTTCCCAGAAAAATCAAAATTTTTCTGGATGAGGGGGCATACTCCTGTAATCCCAAATTCTCAGGAGGCTGAGGCAGGATCTCAAGTTCAAGGCCAGCCTCAACAACTTAGCAGGGACCTGTCTCAAAAAATAAAAAGGACTACAGCCCCAATGGTAGAGTACCACTGGTTTCAATCTCCAATCACACAAAAACAAATGCTAAAATTTTAATCCATACAGAAGCTATATTCTTCATCAGAAATAATATAAGAAAATTTTAAATATGCAAATCAAAACCACAATTAGAAATTATCTCATCCCAGTAAGAATGGTTATTATCAAAAAGAGTAAAGATAATGAGTGCTGGTGAGGATGAGGAGGAAGAACCCTTGTACATTACTGATGGGAATGTAAACTGGTGCAACTATTATAGAAATCAGTATGGAGTTCCCTCAAAAAATTAAAAACAGAACTACCACCATATGACCCAGCAATCCCACTACCGAGTATATATCCAAGGGAAATAAAATCAGTATATCAAAGAGACATTTGCACACTCATGTCTATTGATGCACTATTCAATTATCAAGAAATGGAAACAACTTAAGTGTCCATCAACTGATAAAGAAAATATGCTACATATATATAATGGAAGAGTATTCAGCCATAAAAAGAATAATATCCTGTCATTTGAGGCAACATGGATTGAACTGGAGATCAACAGGTTAGGTGAAACATGCCAGGCACAGAAACAAGTATCGCATGATCTCTTATGTGGAATATAAAAAAGTTCATCTCATAAAAGTTGAGAAAAGAATGGTGGTTACAAGAGGCTAGGGAGAATAGGGGGCAGGAAGGGATGGGGAAAGGTTGATTAACAAGTACTATGTTACAGTTAGATAGGAATAAGAAGTTTATTTGTGGTATTGTACAATAAGTGATTATAAATAACAACTAGATACTGTGTGTTTCAAAAAGCTAAAAGGATTCTAAACGCTTTCATCATAATGAAATGATAAGTGTTTAAGAAAAGATATGTTTAACCTGATCTAAACATTATGCAATGAATATGTATTAATGAATATGGTACCCCATTAATATGTATAATGTTTACGTTTTTATGTATGTATCAGTTAAAATTTTTTTTGTAAGCTCTGTTTCCTCAATGCCATGTCCTGAGATGCTTTCCTCCTTCACACCCTTCAGCTATGAAGGTTCTGCTTCACCTCAGGCCCAGAACAATGGAACTGGCCATCTATAGACTGAGACCTCTGAAACAGGTGTCTAGTTACAGAAAGTGACTATAAGATTTTTCTAATAGATGTATATACCCCGAAGATCCAGTTCTACTGTCTATTGCATTTTCATAGCACAAGCTCCTGAAATATTCTTATGCCCCCTCCTGTGCCAGGGCCTGACCTGACTATGTGTGACCTGGGACGGTGTCCTATGATGTATTGAACCTTCAGAAAAATTTACAAGTCTCCAGAAGGGCTCATTAATGGCTTTGGGAAGCCTCCAAGCCCCAGGGAGGGTATCCTCTCACTAAATGCATTCTAAGTCAACTGAGAGATTCACAAACATCATGGAATGACAGTGAGTGAGACAGCAAAACTTTCAAAGATGCAGAATTCACCAGAATTGAAACCACTGACAAGTACCTGGGAAGGCTGGAGAAGGCTTTACCACAGTCAGTCCCAACACATGGCTATGATAGCCAGGAAACCAGGGCATCACCATTGCCTTATCAGACAGCCTTCTTTGTAAGTTTCTAGAAATGTTCTACAACTCCCTGATGGCCCAGAAACACTGAAGCTGCACTAGAAGACCCAGAAATGGTACCAGCCCACTTTGCAACTGCAGACTTTTCTAAGTCCTAAAGGAAGGCCTCAGTAACACTCCTTGGAAATTGACTAGTCTTCAACAATCTAGCACAAAATTGACCATAAAAATGTAGTTTAAGAAAAATAATGTCTACTACTACAGTCACTGACCTGGATTCTGCATTCGTTGTTCAAAAATATTCAGAAAAAAACTGCATTTGTAATAAATATATACAGACTTAAAAAAAAATTTTAGTGTGAAAAACAGTGTCTATCAAAATTTGATAGCATTAACCTTTAAGATCACAGCATTGCTTTTGTTTTGATTATACAATCTTCTGAGAGCAATTTGATCTGGTGTGGATTTTAGAAAAAGAATGTCATAAATTACTCTTAAGTAGTTCAAGTCATATGATAGTTTGTCTCTTGATATTTTTATCGACAAGTCTTTATGATCATGATTTACTATGATTTTTTTAGATGTTCATGGATCTTTATTTTATTCATTTATTTATATGCAGTGCTAAGAATCGAACCCAGTGCCTCATACATGCTAAGCAAGCACTCTACCACTGAGCCACAACCCCAGTACGATTTACTATGATTTATAATGACAGTTTCTAGACCAACAGATCTTCGCTCCTGACACTGAGTCACAATATACCCATGAACACATTCCTACCGGAAAGTAATGACTGAGCAACCTCTTTTAAACATTGTTGAATTTACAAGAAATGTTAAAATAATATTAAACTTGATATGAAAGACAAGAGGAAATTGCATACTATAATACGTAAGAAAGTAGTTTACCTACAACCCATGTAGTTAGTTAACTATAAAAACTACTGTAGAAATTTGGTTTTGGACTTTAAGATTCTGTATGGAAAACAAAGACTAAATGACTCTAGGTAGTAGGGTTTTGTTTTAGATGGACACAATACCTTTATTTTATTTATTTATTTTTATGTGGTGCTAAGTATTGAACCCAGTGCCTCATACATGTGAGGCAAGTGCTTCACCACTGAGCTGCAACTCCATCCCTAAGTAGGGTTTTAAAGTTACTTGGTACGAGAAATAAAAATGTATCACACGATCCAGGACAATTATTTTTAAAAAATGCAGTTTACACGAGTTCCATCATTACAGAATTCATAAATCAACCTCTCAGATTATTGCTCATAGACTAGTATGAGAAAATAGACATTATCCATTTTGCAGCACATACCTTTGGTGCTGGCCCATTCTAATCCTAGCAACAGGTGTAATAGACAATTCTGTAGTCTCAGACTTACTTCATGGGGCCAGTGTCCTGTATGTGCCTGCCTTCCTACACTCCATTCATAGGCTTCAGAAGTACAAAGGAGTTAACACCTCCAAGAGCAAATTTCATTCAATGGGAGAGAAGTGCCAGTAATAAATGTTCTAGTCTCCCGTCTTTCTGTCAGTTAATCTCTGTATGCTCCTTTAAAGTCTCCTCAAATTCCAACACTCCTTGTCTACAGAAGCTGCCTCAATGGTGCATCCTTATAGGTTAGCTTTCCCTCTTTCCATCTCACTTGTCCTGTTCTCTCTTGCTAACTGGAAATCAATTTCCAAAAGAACAACATACACTCAATCCTTGCAAGGTCCAGCCTCTGGTTTTAGAAAACTCAAAACAGTTTTAATAGATTTAAAATATTAAAAGCAATAGCAAAAGTATGCTTTATACCCTTACCTGCTTCAGTACAGACATTTCTCAGATCTGCTCCATTAAAGCCATCCGATAGCTTCACAATTGCTTCATAATCTGTTTAGGAAAAAACACTGGAAATTAGTATTTTTAAAAAAAGGGAAAAAACCTTTTTTGCTTTATGACTACATGGAAAATTAAAATGTAAGAGCTTATTTTGAATCCGAGAGCTATGAATTACCATAAACATCCCACAATATTATTTTTTATTTGTTGTTTTTAGATATACATGACAGAGGATTTTTTTTTTTTTTTTTTTTTTTTTTTTTTTTGAGTACCGGGGATTGAACTCAGGGGCACTCGACTGCTGGACCATATCCCCAGTCCGTTTTTGTATTTTATTAGACACAGGGTCTCACTGAGTTGCTAAGTGCCTTGCTATTGCTGAGGATGGCTTTGAACTCTCCATCCTCCTGCCTCAGCCTCCCAAATGCTGGGATTACAGGCGTGCGCCACCATGCCCAGCAGAAGGATGTATTTTGACATACATGAACATTCCACAATATTAACAACTGAAAACTAAAAATTTTGATAACTAGCACCAAGCAGAAATAGACATCTCTCTGAAACTTTAAAATCAAGAAATATTATCAAAGCAGGATGCAGTGGCGCACGCCTGTAATTCCAGCACTTGGGAGGCTGAGGCAGGAAGATCACGAGTTCAAAGACAGCCTCAGCAATGGCGAGGCACTTAGCAACTCAGTGAGATCCTGTTTCTAAATAAAATACAAAAAAGGGCTGGGGATGTGGCCCAGTGGTTGAGTGCCCCTGAGTTCAATCCTCGGTACCATAAAAAAGAAATAGCATCAAGATCTGAAAGCATCTTAACCATTTTTATGCAGTGAAACAACTATGCACAATGAACTTCAGATATCTGTGATACTGTGACTAATTAATACTTTAATTTGAATAAGCCCATAATATTCAAAACCAATTATAATAATGTAATGTAATCACATAAACTAAATGTGAAATATATTAAAACCAGACATCAGACATGATTTTATGACATTTTTGGTTAAGGTTCAGGTACTATGAGACCTAGGATAACAATAAAAGTTAAGTGGTCTCTCTGCCCACCCACATGACAGACATGAATTAAAGAGCTGTAGGTTTGGGGTGGCAGGCATGGATTTGATACAAAATAGGAAAAGAAATAAAACAGCATTAGCACTATGATTTGAATAACTCTGACAAGACATTTTTTAATCAGGCAATATAAGGTAGGCAATCTCTCTTAGAAATGATCCAGATATTCATTAATTAGTGTCCAACAGGTTCAAGTTCATTATAAGCTTCCTCAAAGCAGGAATTCCCAATGGTAGCACAATATCTGGCACCTAGCAAGAGTTCATTATTTGCGTAAGAAACCTAGTATTTGACATCTTTCGTTTAGACCATTCTTTCCACCTCAACACTCTCACAGGAGCAAGGAGATAACGAGAAGCAATAAACAATTATTTGTAATCACTGAGGACCATTATTTTTTAAATAAAGTTTTTTTGTTTTTTTTTTAAAGCTTCCTGGAAAATATATTAGATTCCCCTAGCCTAAAGGATGGCAAAATTTTTATGTAAAAGGCCAGAGAGTAAATACTTGCTCGCATCAACTTTATGCTTCACAGGCCCTATGTCATTCAACCCTGCTGTTGTGGAAAAACAGTCAGAAATAACATAAATGAATGGCATGGTTGTTATTACAACAAAACTTTACTTACAAAAACAGAAGACATAAAGAATTTAGCTCCTAAGTCACAGGTTTGCTACCTTCTACCTTAAACTAGTCCCTTATTTAAATAGATGACTAATTTATATCTTCTTCTCTGTCCTCAAAGCTTTAATAGTATTTCCCCATCTTCACTCTGCTTTCATTCTATTTCATTGAGAATATAGAAGCATTCAGAAGAAAACTTCCATGAGGTCCCAACCTGAGAAGCTGTCATCATTACCATCTGCCTCTCCTCTACTTTCGTAAATGAAAAATATGCTCATAGGGCCAACTCCAATTCAAGTAAAATGCATTATTGGTTTCTGTCTCTTAGTTCATCCTACTAGCATTAAAAAAAAAAAAAAATGCTATAAATTTCTTCATCTTAAAGAAAACTCTGCCAAATTCTTGTCTCCTTTTCCCTTCCAGCTAGTACACACTTTCACTCCACAGTTTCACACAGTTATATCCAAAGGTATACTCTCAGAATTCTTTTTATCAAAAGCTACTAGGATTTGATAGGGGATCAGTCCCTCCTTAAAACCTTTCTTCATTTATCTTCCAGAACACCATCAACTCCTGGTTTAAATTCTATCTCTGTGAATGTACCTTTAAACTCCTTTGATATTTCTTCATCTCAAATTCTTAATGTCAGAATTATCTAAGTTCAGTCATTCACTATTTTCTATTCTCTATCCACATTCAATCTCTTGGAAATTTCATCAAATTGTAAGACTTTACAAACTATATTTTTATGCTATTATCCACATTTATATCTTCAGCACAGATGCTTCAATGAATTACAGATGCATATAAAATTAGTACTCAATCTTTATTTGAATATCTAATTGGCACCTCAAATTTAATACATCCAGAATAAAATTTAATACATCCAGAATAAAATTTCTTATTCTCCCATTTAAATCCAAGTCTTTTCAATTTTATGTTTTTAATACATCCAGAATAAAATTTCTTATTCTCCCATTTAAATCCAAGTCTTTTCAATTTTATGTTTTGTTCTGCAATGCTAGGGATCAGTCCTAGGGCTTTGAAGACGATAGGCAAGTTCTCTATCACTGAGCTACATCCATAGCTGAGTCTTTTCAAGTTTAGTTGCTGGCATGTCCATCTTTCCAGGTGCTTGGGCTAAAACCTTAGGTCTTTCTTGGTTATCTTATTTAGCTGCCACCCCACATCCAATTGATTAATAAGTCTGTCACCTTTACTTTCAAAACACACCCAGAGTCTCATCATTTTAAAAAACTTTTGTTAATTACAATTCAATATAGCTGGAAGGAAAAAAGACTTTGTTACCACCTGTAACCATCATCTTTTACCTGGATTACTGAAATAATTTCCTGAGTCTCCTGCTTCTATCCTTGTCCTTCTATAGCTTCTCCTCAACAGGCTATCAAAATTAAGCTTAACTCTGAAATATTTACAGATGAAATGATATAATGCCTTAGAATTTGCATTTTTAAAAACCAAGAGGAGGAAGAGGTTACAGATGAAAGAAGACTGGCTAAGAATTAATTATTACTGAAAATAAAGTGGTTCATCAACAAAAATTACTTGAATATTCCTTCACATATTGTTTTTTGTTCCTAAACATACATATTCAAAAATAAAACTAAATTTAAAACTACATATAAAATAGGTTATTTCTTTACCTATTTCACCATGCTTTGTTGTAAGAGCCCTAATAAGGAGATAGCCAAGATGGTGGCTAGCTGAGAGCCATAAGAGGTGTTTAAGTATTTTCACCTGATATTCATGCATTTATCTAAGAATCTTTCTATGCCCGTGAACACTATGTGACGCACCTGTAAGTTCTGTAAGTTTGAGCTGTTAACACGTGTATACTTGTTAAGGCAAAAAGTATTTAACCAGGTGAGGTTGGCTAAAGGGGGTGGTTGGAGTTGGAGAGGTTGTTGGAGCCGGAGAGAGAAGTTAGAAGAAGGAAGAATAAAGAACCTATTCATTTCCAGTCTGCCTCCAAATTCTTTCCTGCAGTATCGTTGCTGCAGGCGGCAATAGCTGCAGGCGGCAACAAGTGGTGGCCCGTACGGGGACTTCGGAATCGGCATGGTAAGAAAATCAAGGAGCCTCGCAGGAGTCTTGTCAGAGCGATTAAAATGGGTTCAAAAATAACTAAGACCTGAGTGATAAAGGCTATGGAAGAATTTTTTGATATAGCTGACTCAGTTGATAGAGAGGAGGAAAGTGATCATGAAAGCATAGCCTCCACTGAGTCAGTTAGGACCAGTAAGGATAGTATTAGTGTGGGCTCAAAAAAGACAAAGATCCGAGCTGCTAAAGCTATTTGAGATTTATTAGAGATATATAGCTGAAGAATATGTGCTCTCGATTGAACCTGGGACTCAGGATGTTACTACCAGTGAAAGTAGTAGTTGTGAGGAGGAGTCAAATAACCATGGAAGCACAGCCTCCTCCACTAAGTCAGTTAGGACCAGAAAGGACCATCAAGGGGAGGAACCCTTTGTGCCCTCTGCTCCCTTATGGGTTGAATCAATTACAGAAACTATGAGGGGTATTTCTGAGCACTTGTGTGCCCTCAAAGCAGAGATTAACGGTCTTTCTGAGCGCTTGTGTGCCCTCGAATGTCAAAACTCACAGGGACATTGGGGTCTGCCAGTATTTGAAAATGAAAATGGACAGAGGTACCACCAATCATTAGATTTCAAAACTATAAAAAATTTCAGAGAAGCAATAATGACATATGGGCCCCAAGCTCCTTTCACATTGAGCATGTTGGAGTCCCTTAACACTTTAACCCCCTCAGACTGGAAAGGCTTATGTAAGGCAGTATTGAGCGGGGGACAATACTTGATTTGGAGGTCACAATTCCAAGAGTTTTGTGTAGAAACAGCTAGAAGAAATGTGACTGCAGGATTTCCAGACCGTAACATAGACATGTTAACTGGAGAAGGGCAGTTTGCTGATTTACAGGTTCAGATTCAGTATGATCCTGGAGTTTACACTCAAATATACGCCGCAGCTGTTAAGGCATGGAAAACTTTACAAGGAAGTGGTGACTTACAGGGTAGCTTGTCTAAAGTAATTCAGGGACCTAATGAGCCACATGCTGACTTTGCTGATCGGCTTTTGCAAACTGCAGGTAGAGTGTTTGGAGACGTTGATCAAGCCATGCCATTAGTCGTTCAGCTGGCATATGAAAATGCCAACAAACACTGTCAAGACGCTATCAGACATAGGAAATCTAAAAGGGACCTTTCTGTATATATAAGATTATGTAAAGATATAAATGACGCCTTTGTCACAGGAAATGTGATTGCAGCAGCAATGAAGGGTGCTTCCCCTCAAAATTTCACAAAAAGGGCTCAACCTAAAAATTATTATAGTCAATCAGGTTATTCTAGGCAATATCCCCAAAGAGAAATAAGACCAAGCTCATATCGTGCCCCAGGCCTCTGCCCCAGGTGTAAAAAACGAAACCATTGGGCCAATAAGTACAGATCTAAAACAGATATTTTGGGGAACATTTTGTCTAGGAATTCAAAAAACAGGGCATGGGACTCAATGCCCCGGGGCCCACAAATGTATGAGGCATTAGGAGAATCCTTAAACATCCATCCAGATGATTTCTCGACACAATCCCTCTTACCCATTGACTCCCTTGTCAGAGGAACAAGAGGAAGTGCAGGACTAGTCCTCTGTTCCACCGCCCGAATACTGCTAACACCTGAAATGGGGATTCAACTGATTCCCACGGGAGTTAGGGGACTTCTAACCTCAGGAACTGTAGGACTTATCCTCTGGTGAAGCTCTAAAAGCTTATCAGGTTTTCAAGTGACTCCTGGTGTAATAGACTCAGACTACCAAGGAGATATTAAGATTATGCTTAGTTCACCTCGAGGCATTTGCTCTGTTAACCAAGGAGATAGAATTGCTCAGCTGCTTCTCCTTCCCAGTTTACATGACTCATTTAAGAGTATGCCTCAAAATAGGAACAATAGGGGATTTGGTTCCACTGGCTCGGGACCTATGGCTTGCTGGGTTCAGGATTGTTCACAGAGGCCTATGTGCAAGATAAAAATTCAAGGTATAGAGATGGAGGGATTGATTGATACTGGGGCTGACTCTTCCATCATCAATCTACAACAATGGCCCAAGCACTGGCCTCTGCAGAAGGCTTCAACCAGTTTAAGAGGCTTGGGATATACTAACAGCCCAGAACAAAGTGCAACAGTTTTAAAATGGGAGAATGATGAAGGGCATCAAGGAACATTTCAGCCTATGTTTTGTCCAGCTTGCCAGTTACCTTATGAGGAAGAGATATTTTGCAACAAATAGGAGTACACCTAGCAACCAAGCCAGCAGGTGTTAAAAATAAAAATCTACAAGGTAATCCTAACTCTATTAAGCTTAAAGGAAATCATCATCAAAAAGGGAAAGGATATTGTTTTTTAGGGGCCACTGAGAAAACAATTTTGAAAATACCACAGCTTTCTGATAAGCCAGTTTGGGTCCCTCAGTGGCCCCTATCTAGAGAGAAATTACAAGCAGCCCACCTACTAATCCAAGAACAACTAGAAGCAGGACATATAGAACCTTCCACCTCTCCCTGGAATTCCCCCATATTCGTGATCAGGAAAAAATCAGGAAAACGGCAATTGTTACATGATCTTAGAGAAATCAATAAAACCATGTAAATTATGGGCCCTACCCAACTTGGACTTCCTAATCCTGTAGGTTTTCCTAAAAATTTCCATCTTATAACTCTTGATATAATAGATTGTTTCTTTTCTATTCCTCTACATCCTCTGGATGCCCCCAGGTTTGCTTTTTCAGTTCCTTCTATTAATAATAATGGCCCTGATCAAAGATTTCAGTGGAAAGTTTTACCCCAGGGAATGGCTAAAAGCCCCACTATATGTCAAATCTATGTAGATAAAGTTATTCAGCCTATCAAGAACAAATACCCAGAGCTTATGTGCCTCCATTATGTGGATGATGTTTTGCTTGCTCATCCTAATCAAGAAGTCTTATTCACCATATATAGTGATATATCAGAAAACTTGAAACGATATGGACTAAACATTGCTGAAGAAAAGGTTCAAACTAGATCTCCAATATTATATCTAGGATTCCAAATTATGGATACTTTTATTAGGCCTCAAAAATTTTTAATAAATAAGGAACATTTGGCCACTCTCAATGATTTTCAAAAATTGCTGGGAGACATTAATTGGCTTCGCCCTACACTAAGCCTCACTACTGGCCAATTAAAACCCTTATTTGATATCCTTCGTGGGAACCCTGATCCATCTTCACCGCGAACATTGACTCCTGATGCTAGGGAAGCTTTAAAGTTGGTAGAAAAGGCCATTGAAGGATCCCATTGTGATAGAATTGATTTTACTCGACCGCTGTTACTGATCATTATTTCTTCACAATATACACCCACAGGAGTATTTTGGCAACAGGGGCCTTTATTATGGATACATTTGCCCGTCTCTCCTAAAAGTACAATTGAGTCTTATACCTCCATGGTGGCTAAACTTATTCTTCAAGGACTTTTTTCTACTACAATATTTGGCATTCACCCCGCTACTATTATTACTCCCTATTCATCGTCACAGGTTGAATATTTATGCTTCAATGATAATGATTGGGCTATAGCTAGATGCTCTACTTCTGCAAATTTTGATAACCA
Organism: Tamias sibiricus; assembly: GCA_025594165.1. Taxonomy (NCBI): domain Eukaryota; kingdom Metazoa; phylum Chordata; class Mammalia; order Rodentia; family Sciuridae; genus Tamias; species Tamias sibiricus. The sequence continues at coordinate 55,877,635 of CM046659.1, forward strand.
TCTTCCTAAGTCTCCTATACTATCTTTTTGTATCAATCATCCCATTATATTTCCACAGATAATAAACAATCAACATATTCCTAAGGCATTAAATGTATTTACAGATGGGTCCTCTAACGGTACTGCTGCAGTAATCACTCAAAAAGAAAATATGATTCATATTACTGCCCATAAATCAGCTCAATTGGTTGAGCTAGAAGCTATTATAATAGCTTTTGAAAGTTTTAGAGAACAGCCCATAAATATTTTTTCAGACAGCCACTATATTGTACATGCTGTCCCTAAATTGGAGCTAGCAGGTCCAATAGCACCTCATACTCCAGCCTTTAAATTGTTTTTTTCAAATTCAAAACCTTCTATGGGAACGTAAAGAACCTTTGTTTATTGGACATATCAGAGCTCATACTAATTTGCCTGGTCCTCTCCATGAAGGTAATCAAAAGGCCGATGCCCTCACTCAAACGATCTTTATATTTTCAGCAGTCCAACAAGCTACCTTGTTCCATTCTCAATTTCATGTTAATAGTACAGCAAAAGTTCCAAATAACTAAAGAGCAAGCTTGAACAATTATGAAGGATTGTCAATCTTGTGTGACACATTTGCCCAATCCACATTATGGGGTTAACCCAAGAGGATTAATGCCCAATCATTTGTGGCAGATGGACGTCACTCATGAGACAAGTTTTGGAAAATTGCGATTTATTCATGTGACCATAGATACGTGCTCAGGCATGATTTTTGATTCCTTACATGCTGGAGAAAAAGTTAAAGATGTTACATCTCATTGTCTACAAGCTTTTGCTGCATTGGGCATTCCCAAAATGCTTAAAACAGATAATGGCCCTGCATATACGTCCTCATCTTTCAAAAAGTTTTGCGCAAAATTCAATATATTCCATAAAACAGGTATCCCGTACAATCCTCAAGGCCAAGATATAATTGAACGAGCTAATCGCACACTCAAAATTATGCTATTGAAGCAAAAAGAAGGAAATTGGACAAATCCTAGGGACAGATTGGCCATTGCCCTTTTTACTTTAAATTTTTTAACTTTAGATTCCAAAGGACAGATTGGCCATTGCCCTTTTTACTTTAAATTTTTTAACTTTAGATTCCAAAGGACATTCGGCTGGAGACAGACACTGGAATCCACACCAACAACAGAAACCTTTGGTTTACTGGAAGGATGTTCTTTCAGGCACATGGAAGGGCCCAGTTCCAGTATTAATTTGGGGGAGAGGATCTGTTTGTGTTTCTCCACAGCACGAGTCCTCCCCAGTATGGATACCATCAAGATTAATAAAACAGGAACCAAATCAAAAGGACCAAGATGAAGTTGTTGCGGAATCAAGATTAATAAAACAAGTACAAAATCAAAAGGGCCAAGATGAAGTTGTTGTGGAATGATTCCCTTAAAAGAGTTGTCAATCCGCGCATCTGCGCGAGTTCGTCTCTTTTCAGAGGATGGGTAAATCTTTGCTTTTTCAGCTAAGAAACTTTTAAGCTGCGCGCTTTTTCCTTCAATAAATTCACAACTTAAGTCTCATTCCCAGCCGGGACGAGATCTCTCTTTATTGTGCACACAATTGTATTTTTTCTTTTTTATATATGTCTTTATGTCTGTGCACTTGTCTAGATTTCATGTAAATGTGATGTCACAAATCTATATCTTTATGTTTGTGCGTCTGTCCAATGTGACGTCACAAATAAAAACTGAGCGCTCATCAAAATTAATATTATATAAAAAAATGGATCCAAATAACTTTAATTTATTTAAGTTAAAAAGTATTCAAATTGGGTAAACAATTAAAAAATGAAGGTACCTTCAATCTTAATTTTAAAAAAAAATTAAGTATCTCTTCAGCAAGGAATATGACTAATACTGTTCAACCTTATATTTTGGTATTTGTCATGGGATTATTTGTAATTAACTTTATTTGTTAAATAGCTGATTAATTTAAATTGTTTCAACAGGTATATTCATGGAAGGTTGCTGTGTATGCAGAAGCTCAAAAGTTCCAGCTAACAAATTATTTTTCTAAAATGCTCTTAGCTTTTCTTTAATTTATCTTAAATGTAATATTTTGTCAGCTAAATACCCTCAGTTTTTCTTTAATCAGTTCTGAATATGATATTTTGCCAGCTTATGTTCGTGGGATCTCAAGCAGCAATGTGTGTGAGCAGAGATCAACTTCAATTACCTGATCTAATAATTCTATTTTTTAGTTTGACAACTCACTTTTTGACTGAGTGCTGGAATAGCACTGCCTTTCCTCTAATGATTGATGCTTGAGTTTCTAGGTAGCGGGCCCTGAAGATTTGTTGGTGGCATTGTCTAGACATAAAAAAGACGGCTGCTGCGACAGCTGCAGGGATTGCAATCGCTACAAGCATCCCTGCTGCTCAAGCATCAAACAACTTCACCAACAGTGTGGCCTCTGCTCTGCAAGCACGAGGCCTCTTAGACCAACATGTTAGCAAGTGGACATTTTGATAAATCTTTCTACTATAAGATGTTTGGGACATTGCACGGGACAATACCTTGCGAGTATTTGTCTAGAGAACTCAGTGCGTTACTTAATGGAACTTTGGGCAGCTGATTTGTTTAAAGAACTTGATACGCTGTGGAACTTGGCTCATCAGCAAAAAGCTTGCCGCCTTAGAACCGGAACATCTCCTCATGACTGGACGGCTGGTAGTCAATAACGGGACAGTCTCATGTGGCCGACATATTAACCTAAGACAGGAGTCAAGGGCACAGCCTTGATTATACGATGACTGGTAAGAATGTTGGTTGCACATGTAGATGTCTAAAACAGACACAGTCAATCCTGATGTAGTAAGGGCTCGATTGGACGGCTGGTAGTCAATGATGGGAAAGTCTCATGTGGCCGACATATCAACCTAAGACAGGAGTCAAGGGCACAGCCTTGATTATCCCATGACGGGTAAGAATGCCGGTTGCACATGTGGATGCCTAAGACAGGCACAGTCGATCCTGAAGTGGTGAGAGCTCACCCATCTATTTTTCCCTCTTTTAAAACAAAAGGGGGGAAATGTAAGAGCCCTAATGAGATAGCTAAGATGGCGGCTAGCTGAGAGCCATAAGAGGTGTTTAAGTATTTTCACCTGATATTCATGCATTTATCTAAGAATCTTTCTATGCCCGTGAACACTATGTGACGCACCTGTAAGTTTGAACTGTTAACACGCGTATAGTTGTTAAGGAAAAAAGTATTTAACCGGGTGAGGTTGGTTAGAGGGGGTGGTTGGAGTTGGAGAGATTGTTGGAGCTGGAGAGAGAAGTTAGAAGAAGGAAGAATAAAGAACCTATTCATTTCCAGTCTGCCTCCGAATTCTTTCCCGCAGTATCGTTGCTGCAGGCGGCAACACTTTGTAATAGGTCCTGCATGGATTTTCAACCCTCAAATTAATCTACATATATATCATACTGATAACTACACAGAAAATAAATAATATAGGTAACTTTTTTGAACATAGTACTCTGGCTATACAATCTTTTTTTTAAATATATTTTTAAAATTTATTTGCTTTAGTTGTACACAATGCGTTTTATTTGTACATGGTGCTGAGGATCGATTCCAGGTCGCCCACATGCAAGGCGAGTGCTCTACTGCTGAGCCACAATCCCAGCCCAAGGCTGTACAATCTTTAAAAAAAATTAAATAAACATTGAAGCTGGGGGGCTGGGGTTGTGGCTCAGCAGTAGAGTGCTCGCCTAGCACGTGTGCGGCCCAGGTTCGATCCTCAGCACCACGTAAAAATAAACACATTGTGTACAACTAAAGCAAATAAATAAATATTTAAAAAAAATTGAAGCTGGGTGGTGAGAACCTGGTGGTGAGAAGTTTATTAAACTCTTATCCCTACTTTTTATGTGTTACTAATTGGCTTACACCTATAATCCCATCGGTTCAGGAGGTTGAGACAGGAAAATAGCAAGTTCAAAGCCAGCTTCAGCAACTTAGAGAGGCCCTCAGCAACTTAGTAAGACCCTGTCTCTAGAATAAAACATTTTTAAAAAAGGGTTGAGGATATGGCTCAGTTAAGTGCCTCTTGGCTCAATCCCTGTTACCAAAAAAAGAAAAAAGAAGCTAAATTTGGTAGACTATCAATATTCAACACAGCTTTGGTTCATTTACCAAAATGTAAATACATATAAAATAGGTTATTTCCTTACCTATTTCACCATGCTTTGTAATGGGTCCTGCATGGATTTTCAATATATCTAATCTTGCTTGTTCATTTGGTAAATCAATATCTGAAAACAAGAAATTATAATAAATTATTTATATGTATGTATGTATGTGTGTGTATATATATATATATTTTTAAATTTTATTTTAAAGTAAAGTGGAAGTGAGGAAAGTTATAAAACAAGAAATGGACATAGACAAAGTAAAACAAGAAATGGACATAGACAAAGTAAAAACAGATAGCAAGTAAAGAACTTTAACTCACGTATTTTTCTATCCAATCTTCCTGGACGTAACAAAGCAGGGTCCAGCGTATCTGGTCTGTTTGTAGCCATGATCATTTTAACTCTATGCAGAGTATCAAAACCATCCATTTGATTCAGTAACTGAGAACATTAAAAATTATAAGGCATGGGTTTATAAAACATACTGACTACTTACAAATTAGCACATACAAAAGTGGTTGAATAAGAAGGATATTATTATTCTAAAAGCATGATTGAAGACTTGAATGCTACGAATATACTTTGTATAGAAACTGTAATACATACTACTACTATAAATAAAAATTTTAAAAAAATTAGCACATACATTTTTATGCCTAATACCTTCAAATATGTTGCTTACAGATAGAAATGTGATGTTCAGAATGGTCATTTGATGTAATTCTACTTCCTTCTTTCCTTTAGGATACATTTTCTATCCTCCAAGTTCCAAAATAGATTATGTATGTTTTCATAGCTACTATCTCCTTTTTTTTATTAATTAATTTTATGTTATTTTCTACACAAATGGAGCATAACTTTTCATTTCTCTGGTTGTATACTGCTTTCTAGTTTTAATAAATCTGAAGGCTTCCATTTAGTCAAGAATTATGAAATTAAACTACGTGGATCTGATTTCCAATGTCCAAAATTTTTTTCATACAATTATTATTATTGTTTTGCCTTTTTTTGGAACTGGGGCTCAAACCCAGGGCTTTATGAATGCAAGGCAGATGCTTTGCCACTGAGCTATATCCCAACCCTTCATACAATTATATTTTTCAAATAAAATCTAACATATAAAACATCGGATATGTCAGACATAAAATTTATTAAGATATGTGAATATACTTTCCTATAAATCTGATAAGCCGTAAGTATATTCTCAAATAATTCTACCATACATAGAAATACTGAGAGACACCAAAAATATTTCCTTTGATTCCTAAAATTTTCTTCAATATATGTTGAAAACCTTACTACATTTAACAAACTCTAAATTTAGGTAGCATGATAATATGTGTTAGCTGAGGACATTATCAGTTACATGAATAAAACTAATATTTGTGTTGTTTTGTTTTGTTTTGTTTTTGTACTAGCATCACATGGCCAAACCTTTTTTATTTTTTCCTTTGAGACAGCACCTTGTTAAGTTGCTTACGGCCTCACTAAAGTGCTGAGGCTGAATTTGAACTTGAGGTCCTCTTGCCTCAGCCTCCTGAGCTGCTGAGATTACAGGTATGCACCACTGCACCCAGCTGTATGGCTTTAAAGTAGTTATGTTTAAGGTTTCTAAGAGACATTATAATTCAATTAAAAAATATTGTATATCTTCTGAGTACATCAGCATTAATTTATAAAAAGTGGTTTTCAAATTCCCCTAATCAGAAAGAATTTGACATTGCATTGCCTAGGCTACCTGGTTTCTATTTGTAGAAGTGGAAAAATGTATTTGGAATTATGCCATCACATCCACAGAATCTTGAGCAGGAAAAGAGAAATGTGGAGAAAGGCTTTATGTATACCACTCCATTCCATCATCTACTTCAATTATCAAAACCATTTTAGTTGCTTCTCAATCTCAGCAGGAAAGCAAGAGAGGAAAGAACGATTGAGTCATCTCAGATGTAATAATAATATACTTATCGCCAAGTTTTAATGTTTGTGAGTCATAAAATGTCCTAAAAAAGCTAGCACAAGATCACATTCATAATATAAGATGTTCAATATACAATATAAACATCTGAATGGTTGATGTGCTCAAAAAATACAACAGTACAAATGCATGCCAAATGAAATGTTGTAATCATCTCATTTTTGCCTATATTCTTAAACATTTATTTCCTTAAGGATAAAATAATTAGAATTCTTTTCTCCCACCTTTTTGAAATATACAGTACATAATTGTTATTTACAGTCATCCTACCATGCAATAGCACAACAAAACTTCTTGTTCCTAACTGCAGCTTAGTATCCATTGATCAACCTTTCCCTATCCTTCCATCCCCCTCAGTAATAGGCATTTTCTTATTTTGATACAGAAATGTTTTCATTACTGTCCATATTTTCAAATTTCACTTTTTTTTTTTCCTTCCCCCAATGCCCCCAGCACTGGGGATTGAACCCATGTGCTCTACCACTGAGCTGTAGTCTCACCATTGTTCTGTGTTTTATAAGATAGGGTCTTGTTAAAGCTGGCCTTCCAACTTGCAACTCTCCTGCCTCAGCCTCCTCAGTCACTAGCATTTCAGGAGTACACCACCATGCCCAGCTTACTTCTAATTCTTCATTTAAACTGTAGTACATATTTAGACCTTTAAACATGCAATGTTCAGTCCTTCATTTAATAATTATTCATTTCTTTATGAACCTTCTATACCAAATATTACCTCCATTAAGGTTCTCTGAATCTCTCTGTCAGCCGAAGTACCTTCAGAAAACCGACGACCACCTAAAATAAAAGATTCAGAAATTTATATGCATTACTCATTTTCTCTATAACCACTGTTTTAATAGCACAAAATAGTAATAGTATCTAGGGTTAAAAATATTAACAAGCCGGGCGCGGTGGCGCACGCCTGTAATCCCAGCACTTTGGGAGGCTGAGGCAGGAGGATCGCAAGTTCAAAGCCAGCCTCAGCAATGGTGAGGCACTTAGCAACTCAGTGAGACCCTGTCTCCAAATAAAATACAAAAAAGGGCTGGGGATATGGCCCAGTGGGTGAGTGCCCCTGAGTTCAATCCCTGGTACCACAAAAAAAAAAAAAAAAAAAAAAAAAAAAAAAAAAAAAAAAATTAACATAAAAATTAAATGATAAGAATTGTACAGTTATCTACTTCATACAAGTCACAATTACAAGTTAAAAGAGGGGAAAAAGTTCTTTTAAATTTTTAGAAAACTTCCTCTTAACACTTAAAAAAATTTTTAAATAAAATTTAAAAGGTGTTATTCTTACCAATAGCATCTATTTCATCCATAAAAATGATGCATGGCTGATGGTCCCTGGCATAATTAAACATTTCTCTAATCAAACGAGCACTTTCACCAATGTACTTGTCTACAATAGAACTAGATACAACCTAATTAAAGAAAAATATTAAGTTAAATATAAGGTAATTCAAATAAAACTTAATTTCAACAACTACAGAAGAATATTCCTTTTTTTTCACCTTTAAGAAATTGCAGTCCAGTTGGCTAGCGACAGCTCGTGCCAAGAGTGTTTTTCCTGTGCCTAGGAATGACAAAAGAAATCCTAATCAGATGTAAAGTAAAACAAATTTTCAAAAGTCTTTTAAGAATGTAATCCTTTGGATAGTAAATTTTCAAAAATTAAAGCTAAATCTTAAATAAAATTTTTCATTTAAAATTCTAAAGCATTTATACTCATTAATAAATTTTATTCAAAATGGCCCTTGTAATTTTATTGTGTTATTTATTTATTAGGTGGCAGGGATTGAACACAAAGGCATTTTCCTACCAAGCCATATCTCCAGCCTTTTTATATTTTATCTATTAACAAGACCTCACTAAGTTGCTAAGGTTGGCTTTGAACTCATGATCCTCTTGCCTCAGCATCCTGAGCTGCTGGATTACAGGTGTGTGCCACTGTGCCCAACTTGTAATTTTAGTTTTAACTGACAGATAATAATTGAATATATTTAAAATGTGACACTGATAGTTGTATATGCACTGGAATGACTAAATCAGACCAGTTAACATATCCATTACCTCATATACTTATCATTACTTTACAGTGAGAATATTTTTAAAGTCTACTCTTTCAGCAACTTTGAAGTATCTAACACATTATTTAAAGAAAAAAAAGGTACATCTGGCTGTGGAAGTAGCTCAGTGGTAGAACACTTGCCTAGCATGTGCAAGACCCTAGCTTTGATACCCAACATTGTACAAAAAAAAAAAAAAAAAAAAAAAAAAAAGGAATACATTAACTATGGTCATCAAGTTACAAAATAAATCACTAGCATTTATTCCTCCTATCTAACTGAACTCTGTACCCTTTACTGAATCTCCCCTGCGCACATCTGCAACATCCTTCCTGCCAAATCCTAGCCTGATAACCATTTTACTCTCTACTTCTATGATCTCAACTGTTCAAAATTTCACATGTAAGTGAGGTCATGTAGTATTTGTCTTTCTCGGCTGTTTTCCTGGATTCTTTCACTAGATTCATCAACATTCTTATGAATGACCAAATTTACTTCTTTTTAAGACTGAATAGTATTCCTTTTTGAATATGTACTTTTTCATTCTTTCATCAGTTGATATGCATTTAGGTTTTCACATCTTAGCTATTGTATATAGTATTGCAATGAACATGGGAGTGCAGCCGTATCTCTAATCAGCATCCTGAGCTGATATATTTCCTTTGGGTATATATGCAGAAGTTAAATTGGTCGATCACATGGTATCACTGTCTACACTGTTTTCCATAATGGCTGCACCAATTTACATTCTCAGTATCAGTGTACAAGAGTTCCACTTCCCCCACATCCTTGCCGATAATTGTTAGTCAGTCATCATTCTAAAAATTCAGAATTTGAAAATAGAATTGATAACAGCCCTTCTTTAGAAATATATCAAACCCTGCTTATTAACATGGACCATGATAAATACTTCTGTTATATTAAAATGCAGTGGTCTATCCTGCATACTAATGAATCTTTTATCTATGCATATTTTTAACATCAAGCTTTGGTTATTTGGCAACTATTGATTTAGTGAAATATGCAAATCTTCCAAATGTTGATATTTTTCATTACATAATATCTAAAAAAACAGAGTAATTAATATCACTGCCCACCTTTTCAGGAAAGTCTTTAAGAATTAACACATTAGAAAGCTGTCAAACTTGCAATACCAGACATTAGTTTTTAAAAGTTCTAATTTACTTGAAAGCTCAAATTTTATGACTAATAACAGATGGTGTTGTCTGTTTTCTTTTTGTTACTTATCTTTTTTTGCAGTGCCGGGGATCAAATCCAGATCCTCATGCATGCAAGGCCAGTGCTCTATCACTAAGCTACACCCCCAGTCCTTCAGCTGTATTTAACATGATAAGCTGACTTTGTTCACTTTAGAAAAAAATGTGTACTAGTCAGAATTAGCAGTAACTAGCAACCAGTAAGCAATAACCAGTCTGAATGAGCACAGATTATAAATTATCTTTTAAGTAAAAATTAAATTCCAAGAAAAGCAGTTCATTCATCTGACAACTGCCCAAGTACTTTCCTGAATACAAATATCCTTTTCAATATGCAGCAGAAATACTCTGTACATACATACACTCTCCATTTTATCACATAGAATGCAAAACATTAAGGATGAGAATTTAATAAAATTATTTTATTTTTTACTGCTTTACCAACATTTTAAAGCAAAACTGGCATTTTTTGTTATACTGCAAGCATGGGCAATTAAGAGAACAATGACTACAAGTACAGTTTCAAGCCACTAACAACTGATTTATGTTATAGAGCCAAGCGATTCTACCCACATTGCTTTCGTACCATCAATACAGACGTTAACATGGTAAAGGAGCCAAATAACATGTTACCATCATGAAAGTAGTCTTTCCACCACCCCAATCCTAGGTAGGGAACCCAGGGCTTCCTTCATGTACACTAGGCAAGAGCTCTACCACTGAAGAGCTATATTCTCAGCCACGAAAGTAGTTTTGATCTTGCAGATCCCAAGAAAGCATCTCAGGGACACCTGGATCTGTGAACCACACTTTGAGGAATAGTTCATTAGAATGAAACAGCACGTTATAATATATATATTATGAGGTACAAAGAACTAAGCATGTCCGAGGGAACAACAGACATACCTTTCCTATCCCATTCTCATTATAAATGTAGTAGAGGCTGGAATTTCCCCACATTAAATCCCCACCTTATTTTTTATTCTTTAATTCATTCATTTATACGTGAGGCAGAAATAATTTAATACCAACCTGGTGGTCCATATAACAAACAGCCTTTTGGAGGTATTATTCCTACACGCTGGAATAATTCTGGATTTGTAAGAGGTAATTCTATTACCTAGAAAAGAAGTCACATGTTTCTTAAAAAGTTAGTAGATATTTTAACATGTTTTCAAATAGTAATTTGCATACTAAAGACATTTTCAAAGTATAATACCAACAGAGTGGGGCATACACATAATCTATAAGATAACTAGATTTCTGCACTAGGTAAAACCATTTATGATAGAAGTTTTTCTGAAATATCAAAATCAAAATGATGGCCAACAAACTCAATACTTGATTATACACGGGCATATAATGTGTCAAAACGTACTCAAATGTACACTTAAAATCTGTGCATTTATCAAATATAAATTATGTCTCAAAAACAACAACAAAATCAGTGAAGCCAGGGTAGGTGGCACAAGCCTGTAATCCCAGTGACTGAGGAGGCTGAGGCAGGAGAACTGCAAGCTCAAAGCCAGCCTCGGCAACTTAGTGAGGCCCCTGTGCAACTCAGTGAGATCCTGTCTCAAAATAAAACATTAAAAGTGCTGGGGATGTGGCTCAGTGGTTAAGCACCCGAGTTCAATCTCTGGTAAAAAACAAAATCAGTGAAGAAAAAGTTTTATATTAGTTTGCTTGTGGGAATATAACACAAAATTATCCTGAAACAGAGAAGGAATTATAATTGCCAGAAAGAGAAAACCGTATATAAAATTTCATCTGTTGGCACTTTACCATAGCAGCCTTAAAAGAACAATGGGCTCTACTCTCAATGTCCTATCAAGACTAACAATTTACAGGGAAAAAAAATGGAGGATAGAAAAATTGAGGAGTTGACTACTCAACTTATATTATTCACAGTATCATCAGTAACTTTTGAGATAAACACCTATTGAATAGCTATGTCTACAAGATGTGACTAGAACAAGTCAAAAGTATGAAAAATCAAAACTTTAAAGTGCCTGCAGATGTAAAGTACATGTGTGTTATTTCTTCTGCTCCTATGCTGAAAAGTGATGCAGCAAAATCACTGTAGAAAGCAAGTTTTCTGTTCCATGAATAATTGTTCTTCCCTTAGCTGCCCTATAACTACACAGAAGGTGAGAACAGGCTTTCAATTTACACTTAAGCCAAACTTTCTCAAGTATGATCAAAGAAAAATTTGGTTTCACAATCACCTGGAATGTTTGTTTAAATGCTAATTCCTGTGTCCCATCCTCAACAACTTTATAAAAATCACTCAAAGGACCAAAAAAATCTTCATTTAAAAAATTTTTTTGTAGGCATTAGAGATCAAACCCAAAATCTTGTAACATGTTTGGCAGGCACTCTAATACTGAGCTATCCTCCAGCCTTTTAATAACTGTTATCATAAAATTTAATGTGCTGAAAAGAACTACTGGCTTAGGGCTTAAACCAGAGGAGGTAAGACTTTTCAATCATTCCCATGCATTCCTAAATATTTCCATTTTCCATTCAGATAAAATCAACAGGACATTGTAATTTGCTTTACAGATAATTGTCAAGAAACCATCTGCGCTGTGATGCAAGGCAATCCTGATTTGATTCTTTACCTGAAAGCTTCAAAGATTTAAACCATTCCTATAGTCAGTATTTTTCTTAAATGGCAGCAAACAGCTTTAACAAAATAAACTAGTTAAGGCACAGGTAACTTATTCTAATGTAAGAGTGAGAAGCTAGCAAAAACTATAAAATACATGTTACCCAAAATGTGCTCAAGTTTAATGGCAGAGTGCTTGCCTAGCACATGTGAGATGCACTGGGTTTGATCCTTAGCACCATATAAAAATAAACAAATAAAATAAAGGCATTCTACAACCAACTATAACCACAAAAAATTTTTTTTTAAAAATTCAAAAAAATGTGCTCCAACCGAAATACACTATTTTGATAATCAAAACCACAGATGGAAAGAACACCAGATTATATTTCTGCTTCACCAGAGAAAGAGCAAGATTTCTAACATCAAATAATCTCCAAATTAACAAATGCCAGTAATCTCATGCCTAGAAATTAAATGCTATTATTCTCTCAAGAAGATTGTTAAATGCATAATATTCAAGAACAAAAAATAATTTGGACAAAAAATAATTTTTCATTCTGCTTCTCCCTTCAGGCATCCAAACCAGTACTAATTATTAGTAATTCAGAGACCAAAGCATAAGATACTAACCTCTCTTAATTCCCGAATCTGTTCTGACAGACCTCCAATCTCAGAATAAGAAACATTCCCAGGGTCCTCATGAGACATGTTGTAAACAAGTGGATCCACCTCTCTTGGCAAATATCTAGAATAAAAAGGTATTTATTTTTCTTTCAAAAGATGTATTTTCTCTCAGCTTACGGAATACAAATAACTTGTTTTGTAGGAGATATTATAAGGAAGCTTAAATTAATTAGAAATTAGTAACAGGTAAAAAGTGTCAAAACATTTATTGATTTCAAGAAGTATATATTTTGGATAAAACCTTCCCTCTGTGAAAATAAAAGAAAACTAAACAGAATACAAAACCCACCTCATAATAGTTAGTGTAGTCATATCCAAAGCGACTCTTGTTCCTGGCTTCAGCTTACTTTTGTCAAGCTAGTTTTATAAAACAAAGGTATTATAAACATTTAAAATAGAGAATAACACTCTAACCAGAGCTTAATATTCACTTTAATCCAAATACTTTTACTCTTCAAAGAGAACACAAATATCGGATAATAAAGTCCATGCCAATAGAAGTAATAATTTAAAATTATTCCCATCTGCTTGTTAGAAGAATGCAATTTCAGCATTAAATCACTGACAAAGTTTGATGTAGCAATGACCTCCTTTTTTAAAAAAATACCTTTATCTATTTTTATGTGGTGCTGAGGATTGAACCCAGTGTTTCATATGTGCAAGGTAAATGCTCTACTAGTGAGCTACAACTCTAGCCCCCTCATTTTTGAAAAAATTGGAATGGACTTTAGAATTTTACTTTCAAACACTACTTAATATAATTTTGTTTATTATTTTGATTCAGGCCCTGAAGTGAAGTGACTTTGGGAACTAGTACTAAAACATTTAGAAAAATCCCTTGGTGGGCTGGGGTTGTGGCTCAGTGGTAGAGCGCTCGCCTAGCACATGTGCGGCCCGGGTTCGATCCTCAGCACCACGTACAAATAAACACATTGTGCACAACTAAAGCAAATAAATAAATATTAAAAAAAAAAAAAAAAAGAAAGAAAGAAAGAAAAAAGAAAAATCCCTTGGTGAATATTCTGGGAAGGAAAAGGTGCATTTTAAAGGTGCCATTTAGATTTATTTTGAAAAGTATAACTTTGGGGAAGAAAAATGTATTACATAATCTACAGGCAATTGGAAGAAATACATTTATGGACTTATTAACATACTAAAGAATGAAAAAAAAATCACCAACAAAACTCCATAACAAGCAAAACAAACCCAAACCCAAACACTATCATTCATGCCTTTGCTATATGCCAGACTCTAAGCCAGGAACATTATATATTAGGGTGAATCATACTAAACAACTTATTGGTATATCTAAGCATCGTAATTTACTTGTTTAGAATTGGATAAACTCTATCCAATAAACTCAGGATGTTACTTTTCAAAAATGAAGTTGCTATTTGATAGTTTTAAAAACTGTTTGCCAATATATTTTAAGTTACCGACTACTTTTCAAGAGATTTTATGAAGAGCTACAAATTTAGGACTAAGTGCTAATTAAAATGAAGCGATGATAGGCAAAATATTAGGTTTAATACAATGGATTAAGCTAGCCAAGGAATGATGGCATGCACCTATAATTCCAGCTAGTCAATAAAGGAGGAGAATAGCAAGTTCCAGGCCAGTCTGTGCAACTTAATGATACTCTGTCTCAAAATAAAAATAAAAATAGCTAGGGATGTAGCTTAGTGGTAAAGCGCTTACCTAGTGTGCACAATGACTGGGATATAATTCCTGGTACTGGGAGCAGGAGGGGACGTGGATAGGTAGACTAAGCCAAAAAAGTTGCCTGTGAGGTACTTAAAAAAATTTTTTTTACTCAATATAAAACTATCTCAATGTTTATTTACATCCGTAGGGAATATATACACTAACATTTCTTGATATGTTCCACTTTCCAAATATTCCTTTGCCCTCATGCAAACATGAAATATATTGGAAATACCAACTTTTGGCATCCAGAGGGCCCTGAAGGGAAATGAAAATTCCTTGTCAGATTAGGAACCTAATATCTGACTTAGAAAAATGTTACTCACTTATATGCTAGGTAAAATCCTAATATGAGATTTATTCCCTGGGTTAAATTCTCTTCTATTGCCATGTTGTTATCAATGTTTTGAAACCTGATCCTGTTGTAACACATACTAAAAGAAAGATCTTCCAATGAATATACAAGAATGCTCTACCTCAGGACACTTTATTCTGTAAGCAGAATAAAACATGTTGATTTCAGATGCTACTGAATGATTCTAAGCTATCTGTTGGCAGGTTTTGATGACTTTAATATGAATTTAGAGCTGTTTCTATTTGCCTTTTCTAATCTAAATGACCTCTAACAAAATAAACTCAGCCCCTAATATAGAACATAAGAAAGATTTTATAATGTTTAAATGTAAAGCATAGGTAACTCATAGTGGCTAATACTTTTTAAGTCCTCTTCAAAAAAGACATTAAAATAAGAAAAGATCTATTTTCCAGTTACAAAATTCCTTGATTTGGGGGGCTGGGGTTGTGGCTTAGCAGTAGAGCGCTCGCCTAGCACGTGTGTGGCCCGGGTTCGATCCTCAGCACCATGTAAAAATAAAAAGGCATTATGTACAACTAAAGAAATAAACAAATATTTTTTAAAAATTCCTTGATTTTTAAGTATGCAAATTTGATTAAGGCAATGTGATACAACAGAGTCTATGGCACGTCAGGGGAAAAAATCCAGGATTTGAATTCATGCTTTGCTAATAACAAGCTCTGTATGAACAAATCAACCTGGAGACTTTGAGCATACTGCCTGATCTGCTTGCCTCAATATGTAAATATAAGGTATATGAAAACACTTTTATCAATCAAAAGGCACTATACAAACATCAGGTATTACCTGTCGACGACAACCCACAACATATCTTGGTCCATTTGTAGCTTTAACAATGACTAGAAGAGGAAAACAAAATAATAAATTGAAAAATAGTAAAAAATATGTGTGTGTGGTATCTCCACATCAATGGAGAGTTTAGTTTTACTTCTGTCCTTCAAGAAGATAATAGTTAAAACATGGTCCATGCAAGAATAGCATCTCCCTGCATTAGTGTCACTAAAGTAATAAGCATTTCAAAAACTGGGGAGGAGCTGGTTGTTAATAAGTTAATCCACTTACATTTTTCTTCAGTTAATTGCTTAAGCACTTCGCCCACAATCTAAGAAAGGGAAAAAAGCATTACTTGTTGCCAACAGCTAAAAAATATCATCACCCTCTACATCCCAGACTCCATTACCTACCTGCCCAACACTTTGTAGGGCCTTCAGATCATTTTCAGACTTTTCATACTGCTTGGTAAGTTCTTTTAATTGTTCCCTTACTGAAACAACATAATTTAAACGTTTTTGAACAATAATCTTAGTGCATTTACTTAAGTCTATTTCACTTTATGTAAGTTTCATATCCACTATATCAAGCAAAAAAAAAGAAATTTTGTCGTTGGTAATGAATAGGTAACAAGTGTAAAAATAAACGTTACCAAATAAAGCAAACTCTATTTTCTTGATCTGCAATACTCACTTGTTTAAGCAAATTCAATTACATTCTTGAGGATAGACATCCTGACACTTCAGGATTTGCGACTACAAATCTAAATGATTTAATCAGTAAATTAAGCTCTTTCTCATTGCTTCACCTGCCTATCTGGATTACTCTTGTTTTTTTACCCTAAATAAGGTCAACAAATGTAGTTCTCCACAGAAACATACGGTTGTGGTCTTCCTTCATTTAATTAAACCACTCAGGCTTTTTTCCATGGTGCATTATGGAAAAACGTTAAGTGCTTAGGATGTAAAGGAAACTTGGATGCTTGATACAGTAAAACATGAAACAGGAGAAGAGTTATTACTATCACTGGACCCCTTCTCTCTTCCACCAACAAGCCAAGCTGCCTTCCTGAGGCTGCCCTCTCCCGGTCCCCCAATCAATACTGCCTCCTTGCACCCCAACCTGGGAAACATTCCTAGCCTACTTCTTCCCCACTTGTCGAATCCTTTCCCACACCCATCTCAAAACCGTGGATGTTCTCTAAATCACTCGGGCTGGACTGGGCCATTTCCCCACTTGAAGGGGTGCTATATCCCAAGCTCTGGGCCGGATGACAAAGCGCCTTGTCCCTGGACCGAGGCCTTCTCATCTCCAGGGCTCGGTTGCCGGGCTTGGCCAAAGACCTCCGCTTTGTCAGAGAAAGAGACAAGGTTACGTGGAAAGAAAAGTGCACTCACACTCCTTAAGACGGCCGTCGATCTCCTTGTGCTCCAGCAGCTTCTTGCGGTAGTCCTGAAGCGCCTTATCTCTAGGGTCCGCCATGATGAGAAGCCGTCGCTCATAGGGGATGCTGGGAATGGCCATGGCCGCCTGGGCGGGGGAAGGGGCGGGGCGAGGGGGGAAGAGCCAGCCTGGAGGGGCGGATTCACGAATGCCCCGCCCCTTCCGGTTAGCCTCGCCTCGCTACTCTACGTCTCTCGCCTCTGTGTCTCCTTTCGCCTAGAGTGCCTCTGTACACAAAAGAGGCCTCCGACTATGCCGCTCCCTGCAAGCCGGGAAAGGTAAAGCAGGACGCGGGTTACCGAAAGGACTTGGAACCGCGGAAAGCTCAGTAATAAACTGCGAAGGTAGTGGAATAAGGAATAATACCTCAAAATAGGTCCGATAGCCTATCTGTGTAACACAGATGGCCTTTTGGAATAACACTTGCAGTTACAGAAAAAGTAGAAAGTTTCAGCGAATGAATGAAGTACTAATAGATATGCTTGTGATCTGGTAGGGAGATTAATAATTTCAGAGTGTTAAGTACTATGATGGAAATGAAACACGGTGATATGATAGAATCAGATGGGAATAATTAATTTAGAACAGACGTCTGAGACGAGAATGCGCCAGCCATGCATCAAACTGTAGAACCTTCTGAACAGAGGAAGGGCAAGTGCAAGGTCCTGAGGAGAAAAAGAGCTCAGCTACTTCTAGAAACAAAGAGGGAGTAGTCAGTGAGACCAGAAGGTGGTGGAGTAGAGAGATGGAGCACAGATAAGAATGCTGAAATGGCTGACACAGGGACTTTGAGGTCTGCTAAAACTGTCAGATTTCTATGATTTGGGAAAAATTGCTTAATCTTTGGTTATCTTTGTAAAATGAGCATAACTGAACCTATCTAAAAGGTTGCCATGAGTATTAAATAAGAAAATGTGCCTAAAGTTGTTAACCCAACATCCATCACAAAGTAAACACTCAATAGTGTTCTTTTAAATTTTTATTTCTGGGCTGGGGGTATAGTTCAGTGGTAGAGCACTTGCCTGACATGTGTACTAATCCTGAGTTTGATCCCTAGCACTGCCAAATAAATTCATATATGTACACACATACAAATATGCCCTTTACAAACAAGGTGCATATTTATGTGAATTATCAAATGTCACAAAAAGGATGTCTTCAAATTTATTAGACAAAAATAATCATATGGGTAATGTGGAAAATTTTTTTTTTCTAAATATGACTTATTTGTTTTCAGTAGACAGTAAACAATTGGGCAGGGATAGTCCCTTCTTACACTCAGTTATACTAACTACTCTAGTTAGACTGGTCTTCCATACCAAAATATATCACCTCTGACATCAAGAAGAAGGGAAGATAAGGCAGAGAAAAAAGGTCAGTTTTGGTTCAAATCAACAAATATGAGCACATACTAGCAAGGTATTTTAACATCACTCTTACCAATATTGTAAACTCCCCTTGGAACCTTGTTCTTTTTCTTTTACCCATTTGGTAAAATTCAATTTCTTTCTTTTTTTTTTTTTTTTTTTTTTTTGTGGTACTGGGGATTGAACTCAGGGGCACTCGACCACTGGGTCACATCCCCAGCCCTTTTTTGTATTTTATTTAGAGACAGGGTCTCACTGAGTTGCTAGGTGCCTCACCATTGCTGAGGCTGGCTTTGAACTCGCGATCCTCCTGCCTCAGCCTCCCAAAGTGCTGGGATTACAGGCGTGCGCCACCACGCCTGGCTGTAAAATTCAATTTCTGATGAACTTTCTATTTTCACCTATTTTGGCTATACTGACCCTGTTCTTTTTTTATATGCTCCTATAAGACTATATTTCTCTCCATCAGCAAATGTAGCTCAATTTGTAATTATATGTTCATAAATGTGATTAAACCTTTAGTGTCTTCCCATTTATATGTGCATATATATAAGTAGATTAGGAGAGTAATATATAATATAATTACTAATATTTGTATATTCACATATACAAAATGAATGAATATTTCAAGCACTATTACATATAGGTAAGCAGAGATACAAAAAAGACTAATAATAAATGTCACTGGTACTCAAGGAATTTTAAATATCAGAATAGAGATATGTGGGAAGGTAGGGCAATATCAGTTTATTTTGGAGTCATAAAAAGTAATGTCATCGTGGTGGCGCACGCCTGTAATCCCAGCACTTTGGGAGGCTGAGGCAGGAGGATCGCGAGTTCAAAGCCAGCCTCAGCAATGGCGAGGCACTTAGCAGCTCAGTGAGACCCTGTCTCTAAATAAAAATACAAAAAAGGTCTGGGGATGTGGCCCAGTGGTCGAGTGCCCCTGAGTTCAATCCCTGGTACCAAAAAAAAAAAAAAAAAAAAAAAAAAAAAAAAAAAGTAATGTCATAACAAAAAGTAATGAGCTAGATTTAGGCATTCATAAATCATGTAAGGATAGTCTCCTAATCTACTCTCCTACAATCCAGCACTGATTGGTGTGCTGGTTTTAAAATATGCACACATTTTTTAAAATAATTCTTTCTATTTTAAGCCCAGTTCCTCTCCCCCAGACTATTGACATTTTTGTATACCAGGGACTGAACCCAGCGGCATTTAACCACTAAGCCACATACCCAGTCCTTTTTATTTTTTTATTTTGAGACTGGGTCTTGCCAAGTTACTTGGGGCCTACTAAATTGCTGAGGCTGGCCTTGAACTTTCAATCCTCCTGCTTCAACCTCCCAACTCGCTGGGATTACAGGTATACAACACCACACCAGGCTGTCTTAGTGACTTGTTATGATGAATAGAATAAAACAGAAGTGACAGTCTGGCATCTACTGAGACAAGGTCATAAAAAGTATTATGCCTTCCTCCTTCTCCTTTGGATCACTCCCTCTGGGAAGCCAGCTCCATGCCATGAGGATGCATCAGCAGACCTACAGAAAGGCCCACATGGCAAGGACAGCCAGTAAGGACCTACAAAACCTCCTGTCAGCAGGTGTGTGAGTGAGTGAGCTGTCTTGGTAGTGGATCACTCAGCCCTAGGATGACTTCAGATGACTGCAGCCCTAGTGTGATTGCAACAGCATGAGACTGAGTCACACAACCCAGTACAGCAGCTCCTAAATCACTGGTCCATAAAAAATGTAAATGACAAATGTTGTTTAAGTCAGTAACTTTTGAAGCAGTTTGTTACACAGTGATAGATAACTAATACAACAGGAACTCATACTTTTTTAGAGAGAAATTAGGAAACATTACTATGAAGGCAAGTGGCAACTACTTTTGCTCACATATCAACCATAACTTTGTTGTTCTGAGACAGGGTCTCAATATGTTGCCCAAGTGAGTCTTAAACATATGGACTCAAGTGATCTTCCACCTCAGCCTACTGAGTAGATAAAAGTAACTGGGACTACAGACATGAACCACCATGGCCAGCAGACTCTTGAGTTTTAAGAAAGTTTCCATCTCAAATACCTACCAGAACGTAATTCATTAGATAGGTCCAAGGCTAAGCAGAAAGATAACTGAGGTAGGCTTCTGGAAAATACTCTTTTAACCAAAATAATAATTATGTATTAAAAATTATTATGTATTAAAAATAATAATTATATTGTATTAAAAATAATATGTATTAAAAAAACACTACAAAGATTAGATTGAAAACCAGGAATCTATTACCCTACCCTATTCTAACCCTGAGTCCCATTTCCCCATTTTAAAAACACGTTTCTTCTATATTTACCTTCATATTTCTAAATATGCATATATTGTTTCCTTTTCCCTTTGTTTTACTGTACTGGAACCTGAACTCAGGGCCTTATGCATACTAGGCCAGTGCTCTACCATTGAGCTACATCCCCAGTCCTTGTTTTCTTTAGAGACCAGGTCTCACTAAGTTGCCCAGACTGGTGTTGAATTTGTGATACTTCTGCCTTAACCTCCTGAGTAGCTTGGATCATAAGGGTGTATCACTATGCCCAGCATGTCTGCTATTTCTTTTTTTTGTTGTTGTTGTTGTTTTTTGTTTGTTTGTTTTAACTTTATTCTTTTTTTTTTAATTTTATTTTTATAATTTTTAATATGTACAACTCATAGTGCATATATTTAGTATCTTTTTACATACAACTGTTTGTATACAAAGTATATTCGTACAATTCAGGTCTTCAATCATGCATTAAGGAAAATGATATCCGTCTCATTCAAACACCTTTTTTTTTTTTTTTTTTTCTGCTATTTCTTGATATACCTATCTTAGGATTCTGTGTGTGTGTGTGTGTGTGTGTGGGAGGGGTATTAGGGATTGAACCCAGGGGTACTTTACTATTGAGCTGTACCCAAAGCCTTTTTTTCAATTTTTACTTTGAGATAGGGTCTTACTAAATTGCCAAGGTCGGCCTCTAACTTGTAATCCTCCTGCCTCAGCCTCCCAGATCACTGGGATTATAAGTATGCTTGGCTAGAATTTATCTTTTGACTTTCCAATTAAGAAGGTAAAGATTTACCACCTTTATATCACTCCAGACTCCCACTTTTCCTACTTCTATCTAATTATAGTTTCATTACGGGGCTATGTATGTCAAGCAAAAGACTATAGTTATATTTGCCTTATTGTTAAACTTTTTTGAATTTTCTGGAATAAAAAGTTGCCTTTTTTTTTTTAAACAAATGGGCTTAGTTTTGTTTTCTTTTATTTAATCTTTGATTTTCCCCAACTTTTCTACATAATTGCAAACCTCCTCTGACAAATGCTTTTCAGAAAGTCAGTCACATCTTGGATTCCCCCAATTCTACTTTTCAACTACAAACAATGCTCTGGAGTCTCCATCTTCTTGTTCTAAATTCTTACAACTTCTCTAACTCCTCTCCTATGTGCTATCTTCTCTTTCCTGATACTCCAGTTTTCTTTTCCATTTTACTCCTTTAGTTAGTTGGATCACATACGTCCAGTAATTGTCTCAGAAAGGATTCAAAGCTATACATTTGAGACTTGTGTATCTAAATATATCTTAAATCTACTCTCACACTTGAGTTTGCCTGGCCATAGAATTCTCAGAATTTTGAAGGCCTTGATTCATTGTCCTGTAGCTTCTAGTGCTTCTAAACCTCCCTTCTTGTTCTCAGTTCTTGGCAGCAGACCGGGTTTCTGGTTTTTCTGAGTTTTGTCTCTGTTAGGGGCATTTTCTACCTACTAAAGTGAGCATTCATGATCCCTATCAATCTAAAAAGCCATCCTTGAATTTTAGCTACCCCACCTTTTTTTTTGTACCAGGGATTGAAGTCAGGGGCACTTTACTATTGAGCTACATCCCCAGCTCTTTTTATTTTTTATTTTGAGACAGGGTCTCACTAAATTGCTTGATCCTCCTGCTTTGGGCCCCCAAATCATTACAGACAGGCATGCACCACCACACCCAGCTTTGGGTATTCTCTTGAATTACTTCTAAGGCTATTTCCTCTTCTCTGTTTTCATGTTCTGTCATAGTGATACTCTTGAAATTAGTCAGGGTCTGTTCCCCTTGGATTAATCCTCTAATTTGTCATCTTTTTTTGTCTGCTTCTGCCTTTTTGTGTATTTATTCTGTTATCTAGGAGAATGTTTCTGTTGAAACATTTTGTTTTGTTATATTCAGTTTACAAGAGCTCTTCTTCTTCTTGTTTTTTTTTTTTTTTTTTTTTTTTTTTGGTACTGGGGATTGAACTCAGGGGTACTCAACCACTGGGCACATCCCCAGCCCTTTTTTGTATTTTATTAGAGACAGGGTCTCACTGAGTTGCTAAGTGCCTTGCCATTGCTGAGGCTGGCTTTGAACTCGCGATCCTCCTGCCTCAGCCTCCCAAGTGCTGGGATTACAGGCGTGTGCCACCATGCCCAGCTACAAGAGCTCTTTCTTGTTCTGATTATTCCTTTTTGTAGAATTCATTTCTTATGTCTTTGAGGATATTGATTATCACTTTGTTTTTCTTTCTTCACTCTTCCTTTTCCTCAGTTCCTTTTTCCTGTGTGTTTTGGTGTACTTCATGTTAGAGGCTTTCCTCATGAGCCTTGGTTTTCTGATCATTGAGTGAGACACTATAAAGGCAGTGAAATTCTTACTGAGTGTGGGGGGCATCTAGCTATCTTGTTGTTTGTTTGTTTTTAAATATTTTTTTTAGTTGTCATGGACCTTTATTTTATTTTATTTATATGTGTTGCTGAGAATCAAATCTCACACATTCTAGGCAAGCACTACCACTGAGCCACAACCCTAGTCCCTATCTTGTTTTTGATGCCACAGTTTATTCTTGGAAGAATTTTACAGTCCCCTTTCAGAATGGGGATTGGGCAGAATGGGGTGAGTGGAAAGCAACTGTGAAAACGGGCTGCAGTCCAGGAGCTGAGCACTACCAGTGATCTGGAGGTGAGGGAGATGTTTTAACATAGAGTACCTGGTGGGGAAGTGTTCAGATAATCCACTCTTTTCTTCAGTTCAGTTCATCTTTCTTTGGAATTGTTCTGAATTTAGAGTCTCTAGAGTTTGTAGCCATTCTGGACTAGATAATACTGAAATATTTTCTAAATGAATTTAGAAACTTTAATGTTTTTCTAATGAATCAACTGATAGGTGACCTCTGCTTTGTCTTTGGTTTTCCTGCATCACCTTTTGTGTATTTTTGTCTTGTCAATTTGAATTCTATTGTGTCTCTACCCAAAATTATTCTGTCCAAAATTATTGCTTGGCTTCTAAGCTTATAGTATTTGTTTGAATATGTTTGTTTAAACAACACATTGCCCTGTGACATATCAGGTTGTTATTATCTTTTCAGGTTTGTTAATTAACTAATTTATTTGTACACTCATTAATTTACTCACAAGTTGTCTTCTGAGACATATATATGGTCCTAAGTGCTAAGGAACCTGAAAATACCAAGACAAGTTTCCTACCCACCTGTTGAATGGGGGAAAACTTATACACAAACATATATTTTATTCCATATGGTAAGTACAATTATACAACCTTATAGACCAAAGAGGAGGAACTAATCTCAGAGGACGGGTTAGGGAAGACTTCATGGAGGTAACAGGTCTGAGCAGAATCTTAAAGTAATCAAAGTCACCCAGCATGAGGCCTATAGCTTGGGGCAGGGTAGTAAAAATTTCAAGAGTGGAAGCTCATTTCAGGTGAGAAAGATGTCAAGGCTGGAAACATCCTGCATGTATGGGGGAATGTTAGAAGTTCGATGACTTTAAAATAGAGAGCTACTGGAAATGAAGCTGGAGTAGATGGAAAAGATCATGGGGACCCTGACTGACATTCTGAGAGTCTTGAGCTTGATTTTTCAGACAACTAGGAGCACTGAAGATTTTTTAATGTGATCAGATTTACATTTTTGAGAAATCAACCTAGTGAGGAGAATGTTTTTTACAAACCTGGAAGCTGGGTGATTAGTTAAGGGAGTGAGGAAATAAATCAGGTGAGGGACAATAAAGTCCTTGGTTGTAAAGATGGGGAGGAGTGAGTCAATGAAGATATATGTAGAGGACAGGCAGACAGGACTTGATATATCAACAGATCATGGGAAGTGAGAGAGCAGCAGAAATTGAAGATAGTTTCCTGCTTTATAGATGCTTAGATATAGATAACATAACCAAGCGTTTCTGAGAAAACCAGATGGATGTATCCAACTAGACAGTTGGATCTTGAAGCTCAGGGGAGAGGTTTGAAGTTGGGATACAGATTTGGGAGTGATGGGTATAGAGGAGGTGTTCAGAATCAGAAGACTGGGTGATTTTCTCCTGGGGCAGGCTTAGATGAACACTGAACAAAAGATGGAGTCCTGGGGAACATTCACATCTTAGAAGTGGGCTGGGGAGAAGCTCATAGAGGACACAGTTAAATAATATCAGAAAAGTATAGGGAGAAATTAGAGTGTTGGTGAATAGGAAATGGAATTCAAGGATAGAAGAACTGGCATTATCAAAATGCAGCAGAGGGTTCATGAAAAATGATCACTGGATTTGGCAATAAGAATGTCACATAAAAAGGAAGAAGTTTCCGGAGGCTGGAGCCAGAAACAAGAGTGCACAGTGGGTTAAGGCATGAAATGGAAATTAAGGAGTGACATCAGTGACTATATATAGCTCCTCTTTCAGGAACTTGAGGTAAAGGCAAAAACAGAGCTTAGGTGGCCTGCCTTCCCATCTCAGAGGATTCTAAGCACCTTAAGAGAAGCATCCAGCAATGTAACATGCAAATTTATAATTAATAAATATTAATTAGATAAGTGGCACTAATCAAATAGTACCAAACCTTTAAATTTTACTTAGCCATTTTTTTCTTGACATTTTTTTTCTGCTTCACATTGTTTCCTTTCCCATCTATTGAATGTTAGAAAAAGTTTAAGTACTCAGAATCTTCCTATAGAAATCTCCAAGTCCCATTTTGAGAAATTGGGCTCAAGCCAGTTCCTGCTTTCGTCATTAAAAGTAAATAAATAATAATAGGTGTCATTTGCACAGTAATCAGAATTCCATCAAGAAATGCTGTGTACATTAAGTCTGTTATGTTATTATAATCACTAGTAATAGAATAACGAGGTTGTAACAATGTTCATCTCTAAAAAATTTAATGTTGTTTAGTAAAGTCATAATAAATGGGAGGCTAGGCTTTTAGAAATCAAAGGTTGAACTATGTATCCTGTGAGTGTTCTTGAAATAGTTATTGAATGACTAACCAGTTATTTCATGGGACTACACAGATGAGCTGATTGCCCAGGTAAGCCTATTTGAAGAAGTACACTCACACAAAAGACTGACTTAAAGGACTCTCAAGGAAACGTCAGTGATATTCAAACCACATGTATCTAAAAATCCCTTACAAATCTGAAAGAAAAAAATTATAACTATCAAGACAATAAAGTAAAAACATGCCTTACGTGGATATTATTTCTGATAAGTTAGTTAGAAATCTATTCTGAGCAAGATTTTGAGTTTTATGGAATAGAATTTCTTTGTTGTTGTTGTTGTTTTTAATAAATTTTTCTGTTTCCAAATGTACAATTGATTGGACCTGTTCATGCATCTTCACCAGCAGCTGGGGCATCTCCACCCTTGGTATTTCTGGTATAAATTACTTGAGCTCTGTGCTTTGAAATCAATTTGGTAAGTTCTTTACTGAGGAGTTCCTTCCCCGGCCAGGAAACCTCGAATCTTTAGTCTCTCAGAGACCACAACTGGGGTTATAAGCTTATAGTTGGGAACTTCCTTACAGAGTTTGACATTAAGTAGCTTTGTCAAGACTAGATTGTGAAGCTTGTCCTGAACTTTGTCTTTGGACCACTTCTTTTTGGCTTTGCTCCCAGATTTGTTCACTGGGGGTCCTTGTCTTTCTTGGCCGACTTTCTGGCATCTTTATTCTTCTTGTCGTCCTTGGGTGGCATTGTGAAGCTTGGAGAGCAGCAGCTGCTACTGGAGCCTCCTCACTATCTGGAATAGAACTTCTATCATGGGGATATTGAAAATTTTAAGCTCCCCCAGGTTGTAGACTGTTGCATCAGGGTGAATTTTTTAAATATTTATTTATTTGTTTTAGTTGTACAGAATGCCTTTATTTTTATGTGTTGCTGGGGATAGAACAGGGGCCGCACACGTGCTAGGCAAGCGCTCTAAGGCTGAGCTACGACCCCAGTCCCCAGGGTGAAATCTTAAGCTGATTCATGCTTCCTTCTGAAGCTTCATTGATTTAGGTTCCCTTTTTTTTTTAGTGTGTGTCTCATTTTTGATAGCCTAATTTTCAATTAATACTATTGTCATAGGAAAGTCATTCACTCCAAAACATGTGCAAAAAGCTCCTTGTTGGTACCTCTGGGGCTCTCAGGTATGTTTGAGACATAATCCTTGCTGAAGGAGTAATGTTATAAGATTACATAGTTAATGCTGAAACAAACATAAGAGTGCAGATTTACTGATTTAAATTCATGTGGGTATATATGACTTGTGGTATAGATCCAAAAAATCATAGGGTAATATTATGTTGAATTTCTTTAGGAACCTCAATACTATTTTCCAAGTTGGTTGTACATCATTGGTGTCTCCCAACCTCTCACAATGGGGATGGGACCCAGGGCCTCCTACATCTTAGGCAAGTGCTGTACCACTGAGCTACATCCCAGCCCTTTTTATTTGATTTGGAGACAAAGTCTCCCTAAATTGATTGCCCAGTCTGATCTTGAACTTGTGATCCTCCTGCCTCCCAACTATCTGGCATTTCAGGTTCCCAAGTAGCTGGGATTACAGGCCTGTTCCACTGCACCAGGTTATTGTCTTTCTGATAATAGCTATTTTAACAGGTGTGCTTTAAACTTGTATTTCCTTGATGATTAGTGATGTAAGCATTTTTTCATATACCTGTAATCTACTTGTGTGTATTCTTTGGAAAGATGTCTGTTCAGCTCCTCTTCTCATTTTTTAAAATCCCCCCTGCTTCTCAGTACAGGGTGGGAGGTGGGGGCATAAAAATCAGACCCTGACCCTATGGCATGCACTCTAACCACGGAGCTATGCCCCATGTCCAAAATATTCCAACTTTTAATGAACAAGATGTTGAAAAGCATCAGTTGTTTTTAAAAACAACAACCATAACAACAAAAATTCATAGACCGGTCCCTTGGCTGAATGTTAAGATCAGGACTAGGAATCAGAGGACTTGGCTCTGTCACTGCCCAGCCATCAACCCTCATTCACATTATCTCACCTCCGTAGGCTTGTTTTGCCCATAAAATCAGAAGGTGGTCCTGACAAGAGCTTACCAATCCAGTTCACACTAGCCACATTTGGCTAGGAAATGTGCCTACTTCGTATTGGATTTACACACTGGATTTACAAACAAAAGCGAAATATTTTATGAATAAAATTAATATGATTGCATTTTGAAATATTTAGCACATATTGGAATTAAATAGAACATTTAAATTAGTTTCGTTTGTTTCTTCTTTCTCTTTTGAAGTAGCTATCAGAAAATCCAAATTACATAAGCAACCCTGGTCTAAATGATCTCTAATAAGCCTTTCAGCTTTAAGACTCTGTCAGTGGCACTATGGACACGTAATTCCTACGGTCGATTTCCTTGCCTTGAGATACGGAAGGATTGGCCGGCAGTGAGCGGGTTGGGGCGGGGCCCCGCAGGAAAACACAGGCCCCTCCGGCTACGATCCCCTCAGGGGGTGGGCAGGACCCCGACTCGGGGGCTTCGGGCTGGGCCGAGTCTCCAGGCCCAGGGGTCCGGGGCTCGGGAGCCTTGGGGCGGGCGCGGCGGGGCAGAGCCGGGAAGCGAGGGCGTGCGTCAGCCTCACGCGGCGGGAAGGAAGCCGGCCCCAGGCCCCGGACGGCCCGCGCGGGCGCCGCCGCACGTCCGCAGGCTCTGCGGGGAGGTGGCGGCCGCTGAGAGGCGGGAGAACCGAGGGCGGGCCTGGGAGGCGGCCCGGAGGTGGGGCGCCGCCGGGGGCCGGCCCGAGCGGGCTTCTTCTGAGGGCGCGCGGCCTGCGCCCGAGTGCTGGGGACTCGGAGGCGCTGGGCGACGAACGGCCAGAGCGGCTATGGGCCGCGGCTGGGGCTTCCTGATCGGCCTCCTGGGTGCTGTGTGGCTGCTGCGCTCGGGCCACGGCGGGCAGCAGCCCCCGGAGACGGCGGCGCAGAGGTGCTTCTGCCAGGTGAGGGGTGTGCGCGTCGGTGCTGCGGGTTCTGACACCCCGTGCCCGGGCTGCGCGCTTGGTGTGGAGACACCGGCAAGTGAGGGGATGGGGTGCGTCACTGCACCTCCTGCCCGGAACGAGCTCCCTGTGCTTCGTCACAGGTCCGAGTCCTCGGCAGCTGGTCTGGGTGGGCGAGGACCGGTCCTCCACCGCAGCCTGGACCTCGGCGCGCCTTGAGGCGCTTGGCAACCGGAGAGGGATGTGGGTGCTTGCTCTATGTTTTTATCAAGTTGGTTTGTGCATCTCTTTTGGCCTTCCCTTCCCGGGGAAAGGGGTGTGCTGACAGTGAGCACCCACACTCAGTATTCGCTATTTTCACAGAATCTGGGTCTTAGAAACTTCTGACTTTACTTTGAACTTGTGTACCCTGTACCTGTGCTGGATATCTTCGCCAACCTTTCTGGCCAGGACAGGATTTTGTAGGCGTGGGGGATGCTCTCATTCTCGTTGTCAGGCGGGAGAATGGCTTTGTGGGGCTCTGGTTGCCCTGTGGCTTCTCTCGCCCTGTGCTTTCTTTTTCCTGAATGTAATGATCTCTTATCATGACACTTTCAAAGCTGATGTGAACGGAAAGACGGCCAAGGAGTTTGATTACAAGCTTATTATGATTATTTCTCTGTAAGAGATGTTGAGTTCCCTAAGCAAAAAAATCCCAAAGAAACTTAACAGTTTTCCTGTATCTCAATTTTCGATATTTCTAAGTCATGTTTTTCTTAAAGTCACCTTTTGGGGGACTTCTATCAAACAAAGATTACATTTTATACAAAATTGAGGCAACGAAATTATTCAAGTAGATTTTATTATTTATGATCAGAAATAACATCAATGTGTGTAGGGGTAGGGGTATGTTGCATTATCATGGAGGAAAGAAACACTTTATGGGAGCAAGAGGTGTCATCCCTTTCATTGCTTTAAATTCTTGAATCTTGTTTTGCTGAGTGATTTGGGAGTAGAGATGAGCAATATCTGGGAACCTGTAGTGGAACTTGAAAGAAAATTGCTGCATTACAACTAAGACATTGGAAAGCCCCTTTACCTTCTGTGATTGCAAACAGCACACAATCAAGTACTTAAAAGGAAAGAGGGCTCATTTCCTTCTGATTACAAATATTACTTACACAAAGTTTGAACATTTAAAAAATAACTTAGGTAGAAATAAGTCTTTAACATATTCACTGCTTAAACATGTCCAGTGTAACATTTTCAATGATATCTGGAGATTTGGTTAATGTAAAGAAGTTCTGTTTAACTCTTTGACTTTCACTTTCTCTCCAGTAACCTTTTTAGATATCTGCTTAAAATTGGGGAAGTTTTCATTTTTCTACATTTTTTTCCTGATTGGTGGTTAAGGGTCCCCCCCCCCTTTCATAACATCCTCTGATGTACTCCCCAACACAAAAACATGGTTTCTTATTTTGTTTTTTTTCCTTTTAGACAAGATTGGTTGTTTTTCAGAGTCAACTTTAACAAATAGTGAACTAGCTGGGTGTAGTGGCCCATGCCTATAATCCTAGCTATTTGGGAGGCTGAGACAGGAGGATTGCAAGGATCTGTCATTCTGGGCAATTTAGACCCTATCTTAAAACAAAAACAAAACTCAAAAAGGAATAGTAAATAGGATAGCATAGCAAAAAACAATTTTAAGAGAAACTTAAAAGTGGTGTACTTAAGAACACAGATTATCAATTCTCATTTAAAAAATAAAACAAAAGTGTACATTAGTTCTGTTGTGACCAATAATAGAAGGGATGAGGGTGAGGGGAGAAGTGAGAACAACTAGTGATGAATAGACAAGCAGAGAACAGAGACAAGGATATGGACAGACATGCACAGAAAACCCGAATGAGAGAGAAAAAAAAAAATGGAGAGAGAAAAGACAAGAAGAGATGAGTGGCACAAATCATCCATTCAACAAACATTTATAACCACTGTGTACATTGATTTAAGAGTTTGGTAAACAGAAACAACTAGGGTATGATCCTTCCCCTGAAGAGCTTACAGTGTGGTGAGTGATATTCATTGGGAGCTGGTAGGAGGTACAGATCCTAGGCACTTAAAAGAACATGTTAGTAAATATTGTTAGAAAATATATTAAAAACTAAAATTTCCTCTAATGTTTGGAAATAACAACTTAAAATATTCTGGGGTTGTGGCTCAGCGGTAGGCCTAGCACGTGTGCGGCCCGGTTTCGGTCCTCAGCACCATGTAAAAATAAAATAAAGGCATTGTGTACAACTAAGATAAATAAATACTAAAATAAAATTCTCTGGTTTGATTTACAGTATCCAATGAGCTACCAAGTCTTGTGAATTTGGTCTTATGTTTTTGTTTCTTCCTGTTATCTGTCCTTGCCACTTCTGCTTTGGGTTGCCACCTCACCATCTTATAGGCACAGGGTACCTGGCTTAGAGTTGAGGTCCAGTTTACAATGTATCAGCTGTGATTTGAGCCAGAGCAGCATATAGTTGTTCTACCTTAGGAAGTCATTGAAATAACAATGTATAGAACTCTACAAATGATCAGATTAATTTTAATAAGCATTTGTTGAGGCCTATTGTGAAAAAGTTTTGAAAGATAAAAAAAATGGTTAAGGGCTGGGGTTGTGGCTCAGTGGTAGAGTGCTTGCCTCACATGTGTGGGGCACTGGGTTCGATCCTCAACACCACATAAATAAATAATATAAAGGTATAAAAAATGGATTAAGCCAGGCGCGGTGGCGCACGCCTGTAATTCCAGCACTTTGGGAGGCTGAGGCAGGAGGATCTCGAGTTCAAAGCCAGCCTCAGCAATGGCCAGGCACTTAGTAACTCAGTGAGACCCTGCTTCTAATAAAATACAAAAAAGGGCTGGGGATGTGGCTCAGTGGTCAAGTGCCCATGAGTTCAATCCCCAGTACCAAAAAAAAAAAAAAAAAAAAAAGGATTAAAAACTGGGCGTGGTGGCATATACCTGTAATTCCAGTGGCTCAGGAAGCTGAGACAGGAGAATCCCAAGTTCAAAGCCAGTTTCAGCAACTTAACGAGGTCCTAAGCAATTTAAGAAGACCCTGTCTCAAAGCAAAAACTAAAAAGGCTGGAGATGTGACTCAGTGGTTAAGCACCCTGGGTTCAATTCCTGTTACTCCCTACCTCAAAAAAAAAAAAAAAAAAAAAAGAAGAAGAAGAATTAAAACAGGAGTTTAATATTCCAGGATACTGAATCTGATATACAATTGGTGCTCAGCATATATTAGGGAAATTATGGTACAAAATGTAAGCACTAGTAGAAGTATTAAAAAAATTTTTTTTTCCTGCTTTGTAAGGCATTTGCATGTTTTTCTGGAATCATCCTTTCAGAATGGATTGATGGCTCCAAATGAATCTCTGAATTTGATCAGTTATTATATATGCCCATTAGTTGACATAAAATCCTACTAAACCCATTTTTACTAGAGGTTGTAAATTCTTTTGGTAATAGCATTTTAGTGTTAATTGTTTGAACAACTGATGATTAAATTGCTTGGGACTTATAAATCTTCCTTGTATACTACCCTTTTCTTTTCTTTCTTTCTTTCTTTCTTTTTTTTGTACCGGGGATTGAACTCAGGGGCACTCAACCACTGGGCCACATCCTCAGCCCATTTTTGTATTTTATTAGAGACAGGGTCTCACTGAGTTGCTAAGTGCCTCGCCATTGCTGAGGCTGGCTTTGAACTCGCCATCCTCCTGCCTCAGCCTCCCAAGTGCTGGGATTACAGGTGTGCACCACATTTCTTTCTTTTTGTAAGTCATTCTATGTTAACAAATTTACAGAAAATTGGCTTTTATCCCCATTTGAATATATAAGCCTATGAAGTTTAATACATGTATAGTTTGTATAAACAACCTTATAACCAGGACCCTCCCTTTCTTTAAACCAAAATAATATTTGTAATATTTGTGTGGGCTTAAAGCAAATGAAGGTCTTTCACAGTTTATTATTTCTTTTTGACAATTACTATCCCATTACTTACCATAAGAAAGAATGAAATAACAGAACTTTAGTCCTAATTAATGGAATCCTAGGATGTATTTTGAAGAAATCACCTCAGAGGAAATATTGAAGCCCAGATATGGAGGCAGTAAGGACATCTTTTACATTTAATTAAAAATGAGTGCAAACTCCTATGCACTCAAAATGTTTTTGCCAATCTTAGCATGGCAAGTGCTAATAACACTCAGAGGCACTGAAGTGTGGTAGATCCTCATCAGGCCAATGAAAGGAGAGTAGCTCAGATATTCTAAAATGACTTCTCCAAAAGTGGATTATTTTTAGTTTGGAGTGCATTGTAGATATACTCTGCAAACATGTATTTTAATAGATTTAACCTGTCAAGTGTCTTGTTAGGTCAACTTTTAAAGTGGATTTTATTGTTAGCCTGAGTAACAGAGCCTTGGGAGAGACACTTGGTAATATGTTGGGTGGTAGGTGGAAATAAGCCCAGATTAGAACCTAGTCACAAGGATTTTGAAACAGGTTTTACTGGAGAGGTGTTCATTGACTCTGAGTGCCTGCTACATTCCAGGCTTTTTTGAATAAAAGGGTGTAAAACAAATATTTTCATAATGATTGCTGTATAGCAAATTAAAGTTTTAGAGAGACTTTAGACTTTAAAGTGGTAGTTGCTCTTTTCTTCCCCCTGTTTTTTTGTGGTGCTAGGGACCAAAACCCAGGGCCTCATATAAGCTAGGCAAGGATTCTGGGACGCTGAGTATACCCCCAACCCTAATGACTTTGTAGCTCTTAATATTCCATGCCCTTCTACTGGGGATAGAACTTTGGTATATCCATGCTCCTATATAGTGACAGGGTTGCCCTCATTTGCTGTCAAGGAGTGAATTATCTTCATGGTCTTCCTCCTACACTTGTGCTGTTTTGCATCCTTTGATCTACATCTCATTTCCTTCTCCCCCAATATAAGTAACCACTGTTTCAGTCTCTATCTTTGTATTTGAACACACATGCTCCCTTTTTTTACTCCCATAAGTTCTGCATATCAATGAGATCATGCAATATTTTTTCTGTGTCTGGCTTATTTCACTTAGCATAATATCTTCCAGGTCTATTATATTATGGCCAATATCATGTGTGTGTCTAACATTTTCTTTTCTTTTTAAAATATTTATTTATTTGCTTTAGTTGTACACAATGTGTTTATTTGTACGTGGTGCTGAGGATCGAACCCGGGCCGTGCACGTGCTAGGCAAGCGCTCTACCGCTGAGCCACAATCCCAGCCCTAACATTTTCTTTATCCATTGTGGGTAGGTGTTTAGAAATCTAACATACAATATGAGGACTGTAGATAATAATAGTGTATCATATTCAAGATTTTTGCTAAATGAGTAGACAATAGCTCTTCTTGCCATGGGGGTGGGGGGAATAATTGTGACATGTTGGACATGTTAATTTGCCCCACTAGTAACTTTTACTATATATATGTATACATACACTTATATGTAGGTATATGTCTATAATATCCCATGTTGCATATCTTAAATATACACATAAGATTTATTTTAAAAATTTTATGTTATTTTTTATGGTCCCAAAACAAAATAAAATGAAATATACCTAAAACTCTGTACCAAATAAATCACACTTTGCGCACATACATTTATTATTTATGTTTCCCTCCTCTGTATCAAGGCATAATTGACAAAAATTGCATATATTCAAGGTATACAACATGATATTTTGATTTACACATATTTTGGGAGATGATTACTATAATAAAGCTGACTCATATATCTATTACTTCACATAGTTACCTTTTTTTATACACCTGTATGGTGAAATTACTTAAGAATTTCAAATATATAATACATTATATGACCTTGTACAGTAATAGTCACCATACTGTATATTAAGTCCCCAGAATTTATTCATTTTTTACTACTTCCTGTACCCACAATCCCTGGTAGCCACTTTTCTCCTTTCTGTTGCTATAAGTCTGACTTTTTTTTTCTAGATTTCATGTATCAATGAAATCATAACAGTATTTGACTTTGTGTCTGGCTTATTTTGCTTAGCATGTCTTCCAGGTTCATCTGGGTTGTTATGAATGGCAGGACTTTCTTCTTTTAAAAGGTGAAATAGGGCTGGGGTCGTGGCTCAGTGGTAGAGTGCTTGCCTAGCACGTGCATGGCCCAGGTTCGATCCTCAGCACCACGTAAGAATATATATACGTATATACAACTAAAACAAACAAATAAATGTTTACAAAAAAAGGTGAAATGATAACCCATCATGTGGCATATTGTATTTTTTTCTTTATCTACTCACTCCTTGACAGATACTTAGATTGTTTCTATATCCCAGCTATTGTGAATAATGATGCAGTGAACATGGGAGTGCAGATATCTCTTTATTGAGAGAGTGATTTTATTTTCTTTGGCTATATATCAAGCAGTGGGATTGGTGGATCATGTGATAGTTCTATTTATTTATTTGTTTACTTATTTTTTGAGGAACCACCCTGTTTATCATACTGGGGCTGTACCAATTTGCATTCCTGCCAACAATGTATAAGTATTCTATTTTCTCTACCTTCTCATCAATACTTGTTATTTATTTTATTGTGGTTTTGATCTGAATTCCCCTAATGATTACATAGTGATGTTGAGCACATTTTCCACATATTTGTTTGTTGGTCCTTTGTATGTCTTTGTATAAAAGTCTATTCAGGTCCTTTTCATTCTTTTTTTTTCATCATTTTTTAAATATTTATTTATTTGCTTTAGTTGTACACAATCCATTTATTTTTACGTGGTGCTGAGGATCAAACCCGGGCCGCGCACGCACTAGGCGAGTGCTCTACCGCTGAGCCACAATCCCAGCCCCTCCTTTTCATTCTTTTTAATCAGCTTTTATTCCCCTTTCTCTCTCTCTCTCTCTCTCTCTCTCTCTCTCTCTCTCTCTCTCTCTCTCTCTCTCTCTCTCTCTCTCTCTCTCTCTCTCTCTCTCTCTCTCTCTCGTTGTAGGAATCCCTTGTTTATTTTGGATATTAACCCCTTAGCAGACAGGTAGTTTGCAAATTTTCTCCCATTCTACAGGCTGTTTTCATTTTGTTGATTTTTTTTTCCTTTGCTGTTCAGAAACATTTTGTTTGATGTAGTCTCACTTATTAATTTTTGAAAAAAGTTTTAATCACTTTTACTGTTAAAAAACATTCAAAGTTATGTCCATCTTTAAGATAAATGCTAGGAAGAAACAAAGCTTTGCAGTGCAGGTTGTCTGTCAGTGAGAATATGGTCTCCAGGCAACTGGTGGGCTATTTTTTTTCCATCTGCATGTATTTTAGAATTTACAAAATCTGCTTCATTTCAGGAATCTGACCTTTTAGCCTGCTTTTTTTTTTTTTTTTTTTTTTTTTTTTGGTAGGGGGTACCAGGGATTGAACTCAGGGGCACTCGACCACTGGGCCATATCCCCAGCCCTTTTTTGTATTTTTATTTAGAGACAGGGTTTCACTGAGTTGCTTAGTGCCTCTCCATTGCTGAGGCTGGCTTTGAACTTGTGATCCTCCTGTCTCACCCTCCCAAGTGCTGGGATTACAGGCATGCACCACCGTGCCCGGCTAGCCTCCTTTTTTTTTTTTTTGAGCAAGGTTCAGTTCCATAACCTTGTACTTTTAGTACCGTTCATCCAGCTTCTTTAGTATTGTACTTACAGTCTCATTCCCAGGCTGTTTCATGAAGAAATCCACATCTTCCACAATGACATGTCCTCAGGTATCCCCAGGTGGAGCTGCCTGTACCCTGCAACCACTTCTTATATGCCCCAATTGTCCTCAGCAACCACCTTCTTGAGAAATTTTAGCACAAGATTTAACTGCCTAGTCCTACTTATTTTTGTTATCATTGCCTGTGCTTTTGCTACCATCTCTAAAATGTCACTGCCAAGACCAATGTTGTGGAGCTTTCTCCTGTTTTCTTCTACGATTTTTATGGTTTAGCATTTTGTTTAATTATTTAATTCTGTTAAGTTGACTTTTTTATGTGTGATGTAAGATGTTTAATTTTTTTACACATGGATGTCCAGTTTTTTCAGCACCATGTATTGAGGAGACTGTTCTTTCCCCATTGTGGGTTTTGGCACCTTTGTCAAAGTTTGGTTGTCCATGTATGCATAGGCTTTTTTCTGTATCCTCCATTGGGTGCCATTGGTCTGTGTGTCTGTTTTGTGCTGGTACCATACTGTTTTATTACTACAATTTTATAATGTAATTTGAAGTTAGGAAGAAGGCTGCTTCCAAATCTGTTCTTCTTGCTTAAGATTGCTTTAATTATTTGGGGTCTTTTGTGTTTCGTATGAATTTTAGGATTGTTTTTTCTATACCTGTGAAAAAGTCATTGGAATTTTGAGAAGGATTGCATTGAAAGTGTAGATTGCTTTGTGTACTATGAACATTTTAATAATATTAATTATTCAAAATCCATGAACATGGGATATCTTCATTTATTTTTATCTTCTTCAATATCTTTCATCAACATTTTATAGTTATCAGTATACAGATCTTTCACTTTCTCAGTTATATTTCTTGCATTTATTCCTTTTGATGCTATTTTAAGTGGGATTGTTTTCTTATTTCTTTTTCAGATATTTTGTGTTAGTTTATAAAAATGCAACTGATGTTTGTTTGTTTCAGTGCTGGAGATCAAACTCAGGGCCTCATGCATGCTAGGAAGCACTTTAAGCGACACCTCCCTATCCCTGAAACTGTACTGATTTTTGTATTTGATTTTGTATTCTAAAATTTATTTATTAGTTCTAACAGTTTTTGGTGGAATCTTTAGGGTTTTCTATATACTGTGTAAGATCATGTCATCTGTAAACAGAGACAATTTTATTTCTTTCTTTTCAATTTAGATACCTTTTATTTCTTTTTTTGTTGCCCAGTAGGACACTTTGAACACTTTTAAAGGCATTTCATTATAAAATGAGTATGAAGAGTATAGTCTGACACTATTTTGAGCGAAAAACTAAAATGGTAATATATGGTAGGACTAAAATTTGTTGATATTTTAAGAAGAAAACTAGAAGGTGTTTTTTGTTTGGTCTTTCACTGCAAATTAAAGAATATCTGTAACTAGAAAATAGTGAGTGAATAGACCAGTGTAATTTTCTTTTCTCTTGTCTTTTGCATTTGGCTAAACCAACCAGAATCAATGGAGGAAGTTTCTGAGGCTACTTCCATTGCTAATTTTTAAAAAATTATTCAGTTCTTTATTCCATTGGGGCTACAGATGTCAAATTTTCAGAAAATTTTAACTGTAAATTTACCCTATTTTTTTTCCTTCCTAAGAAAATGTCACAGGAGAGTAATAAGATCTCTGTTACTAGAAGCATTTAAACAGAGGTTGGGTAATAATAATGATTAACATTTACTGAACATTTATTTGCTCTGTATTATTTTATCCTGATATCAAATCCATGAGATGAGAACTATCATTATTTTGTATTAAGATACTGAATTGAGGAATAGAGAGATTAACTAATTTGGATAAAGTAAAAAATTAGCTATGTGACAAAGATGGGATTCAAACCTAAGAAGGTCTGACTCCAGAGCATTGATATTAATCATTGATGCACACTGCCTCCTCCTTGAGGTATGTGTATGGAGGGGGTTGCTGTTTTTTGCTTGAGAGGTTGCAATAGAAGGCCTTCAAAGGCTTTTCAGCTCTTAAGAGACTAGGACTTTAAACTGGGTGATGTTATGTGTCAGTCCTACCTTGGTATTTATATCTACCGTCCTCAACCAGGGTCTTTTTATTTCCAGCTATTATTTTGGCCCCTAATCCATGACTGATAATTTTATGAAATCTAGAGCACTGAACTTCAAATTTTAGCATACATTATGTAATTAAAAAAAATTTTTTTTTTATTATGCAATTTTAAAAAATCCACATTCCTGAGGCAGGTCCAGAGTTGTCTCCCAGTGGGAGACAGTGAATAGTTACTTCAGCAACACTGGCACATGCTGAAGCACATCGTTGTTATAATCTGGCACCTGTCTTTTGGTCTTAGATTAGGTAATAGGATTTTGATTTGTTTCCAAGAGTCTGTCCTGTTTCCAGTAACAGGTTTTCTACTTTAGCCCTTTCCTATGACTTTATTTTCCTAATATGCCTTGTTTTCTAGTTACTAGAACTGGACCTGGCAATATACCTGCCAGGCTTCTTTCCAGGGATCAGGTTCTGCTGCCTGTTGGCAGGCTCACCTGAACTGTCAGATGGCTTGGATTTCCAAGTAGCTTCCTGTCTTGTCTTTGCTGGGCTCTCTTCATCTACTGAAACCCCTGCCATCTTTATGTGGCTTCCTTATCTGTTTTGCTACCTGTGGTTATAGCTATACCTGTGGCTGTATACCTCCTATTCCATATCTAACATAAGGGGCAGGAGACCTAAAAATCCAACATTTGACCAGCCTCCTTTTCCTCTGAGGTCTCTTGGCTACACGTCACCTCTGCTCTGGAGAATCTGCATTCCTTTCTGATTTGGGGCTTCTCAGAGCTTCCTTTGTATTTAGTTTATACAGATAGGTAGAATGCTGGGTGTGAAGGGTTGCTTATTGTAGCTGCCTGCTTATCTTGCTGTGTTGAGTGACTTCCTGCCCAAGTGTGCTTGTGTGTTCTGGGGCACTGAGCACCGTCACAAGTGACATGGTAGTACAGAGTTACCATTAGAGAGTGTGGCACTATTCTCAGTGATGAGTGACAGTGGAGAGCATTCATCCATTCATTTGCCACCCGTTCCATAAATAATTATGGTTCATCTACTGTGCGCTTTCTAAAAGCATGGTGCTAAGTACTGGAAACACAAAGATGGAACAAATATGATTTTGCCCTGAAGGATTTTGCTCTCTGGTGGGCAGGAGGGAGATAGTAAATTCAGTACAGTGAGGTATTTTATACTATAGCAGTATGTGGGATGCCCTGGGAGCACACAGGAAAGGCAGTTAACCCAACAGTGGTGAGGTATACCTGAGAGATGGCTTCTGGAAAGTGGTTACATTGAGCTAGTTCGTGAAGATATATTTTTACTGTGAAAATTAATTTCTGGGGGAAAAATGGATTGCTCCAAACTCTCTGAAATTTCTCCTGTTAATGTGCTTCCTTTTGTAGCTTAATGTCTCTGCTTTGCTGGTATTCTTTGGCCTTTGTGGTCTTTCTGGGCCTGTTATTCTATGGATAATAATTTGTACCAAAGGAGAGAAACAGCTACTTTTTTGTCCTTAGAAGTTTTGCTTTTAATGTTCAAAAGAATGTGTGAAAAACTAAATCATCTGGCTTGTAAGCACTTTAGTATTATTAGTATCCAAAATTAGGATTCATTGGGGCTGGTGGTGTAGTTCAGTGCTAGAGTGCTGCTTCAGGAACTGCAGGCCCTGGCTTCAACCCCCTGCACCAAACATGCTCGTGCGCACATGCACAGAATTAGGACTCTTAAGATTTTGGTGTACTTTGAATTTTCAGTAGGAAACAAGGACACATTTGCATATGAAATGAAAACAGTTATTACATGACAAAATATGTAGATCAGATTTCTAGAAACTGAATTAGCCCCAAACAAATAAGATTAGAAAAATCAGTAAAAAAAAATCTTAGCTCTTGAATATTGCCATTATAATTCAAAGTCTTCTTGTCTCTTAAGTGAAAATTTTCCATACTCTTTTGTGATATTCTCAAATTAAAAGTTATTGTATGAGTTTATGTATTCCAAAGGGTAAACATCTAAATTTAGTATTTCAACAAATATTTCACTTGGTTTTTTTACAAGTAGATTTTAACAATATGTTTTTATAGGCAGTGGATATCCCTAAAATATGATCCAGTATAGTTTACAATGAAGAGATTAAGATCACAGAAGGATCGTTTTTTTTTTTTTTCTTTTTCTTTCTTTTTTTTTTTCCCCTACAGCATGCCTCCTGTTCTCACCCTTTCCCCAAGGTTTTTTTGGAATCATTATGTATTTGTTACTTAAAAGCAACATTTAATTACTTCTGTTAGGTGTTTGCCTAGCCCTGAATAAACATCTAGGAATTGTAGTTTCACAACTGAAAACATCACCTGATTATAATATAACTTCCCATTGTATCCTCATGAAGGTACATTTAATAGTTTGATCTAGTAACTAGGATTAAGACCTCAATCTTGAGCAGTTGAAGATCAGGATTGGCTTTGTGGTCAGTTTGCTATTTCAATTTTGTTAATGACAGATCATTTCTAAGCACCATTCTAAACCTATAAAAAATCATTATGGCCCTAGGGATTGTTAGAAATTTATATAATGATTTATGTTTTTATAAAAAAAATTCAGTGTCACTTCTTTTTATGTAGTCATCAAGTCTCTGACCTATACATCCTCTAGAAATTAAAGGAAAAACTGAGACAACTGAAATTTATAAGAAAACAGAGTCTCAGGAAAACCAAGAATGGGAATACACTTGAGTTTCAGGAAAGATGGGTGGAAATGGGAAACCCCTAGGGAATCTGAGTAACATGTGCTGTCTCTGATAAATGCTTCTTGGAGTATCTTTTAAAATCTTTCCTCTCTGTGCTGACTGGCTCACATGCTCAACTGTTCACATGCTGGAATATGGTCTGAGTTTATGTGTTTAC
The DNA here is from genome assembly GCA_025594165.1 of Tamias sibiricus. Lineage (NCBI taxonomy): Eukaryota > Metazoa > Chordata > Mammalia > Rodentia > Sciuridae > Tamias > Tamias sibiricus. The sequence goes on from CM046659.1 coordinate 55,918,997, forward strand.
AGGTCTGGTCACAGGGAGATACAAGATAAAAGATCCCTTTTATCTCAGTGCCCATCTTTGGTCTAGTCACATGCGGTCTGGAAGGCAGGGGTACAGAATGACTGTAAGGGGACTAGCTCTGTGTGTGTGTGTGTGTGTGTGTGTGTGTGTGTGTGTGTGTATTTTCATGAGCTCAGCACATCCTATAGAAGTATCCACCACATTGATCTAGGGATATAGTAAGAGCAACAGTATCACCAGATTCTTGTCATTCCCCATCTTAGAAAATTATGAGGGGTGGATAAAGGTTGGTTGAGTAAAAGGTGTTTTCATAATAACCATGTGGGGAAAAAGAATCTCGTTGCATCTAGGACATTTTGGTTTACTATTTCATTTTCTTTGGAACAGGTTAGTGGTTACTTGGATGACTGTACTTGTGATGTTGAAACCATCGATAGATTTAATAACTACAGACTTTTCCCAAGACTACAAAAACTTCTTGAAAGTGACTACTTCAGATATTACAAGGTACTTTTAATTTTAATTTTTGTATAAAAATATTTTAAATGGATAAATACCTTTTCTTAAGAATTACTGAGCTTCAAAATTGTGGTTATTATTTTAAATTATGAGAAGCTTTACTTGGGAAATTCACTTTATATTAGTGAACCATTTGGTTCTGAAACCATCAATTGGATACTTTTAATTTCAATGATAGTTTTGTACTGTAGAGTTAGGAACCACATGGTTAAATTGAAGTTAGAACAAAAACTATTGCAAAACAGTGAGTACATAATTTTCTCAAACATCAGATTGGTCCTAATTAATTAAGATTACTGAATTAAAAAGAAATTTAGAAACAGCATGGTTTTATTTAGACTCAGTATTTTAACAAGTCACTTGTTGAATAGTGATAATGTGAGCTGTTTTGACTCCTGGTTGCTGTATGTTCAGGGTCTGGTTAGTGGCTGTCTGCGTCTTTCTAACTGTCTATCAATTTGCCTATGCCAGCTACACACATACAGCCAATGAAACTGGATGACTGGTAAGTGGAAGAAATAGCGGGATTGCGACATATCATATAACCAGTTCATAGTGTCATAATTCAGCAGCTGTCAATTATAATCTTGGGGTTCTTATTTTTAAAACTCCTACTATTATTCTACAGGTAAACCTGAAGAAGCCATGTCCTTTCTGGAATGATATCAGCCAGTGTGGAAGAAGGGACTGTGCTGTTAAACCTTGCCAATCTGTAAGAAATATGTGTACCTTTAAGATCTATTGCATCTATTTTCATCCATTACAATTTTTTAAAGGGGGCCAAGATAACCACAATAGTAATTCTATCCTTAGTTTTAAATATAACATTTAATATTTACATATTACAAATCTAAATGTCTAAGTGTAAAACCTATTTTGAATTAAACTGACTTCAAAATGATAAAAATTAAAATTTTGTTGTTAATAGAATTCCTTGATTTATTAGAGAGATTAATAGTGTTCTTGGCTTGATATTTGTTTTTCTTCCTACATCTTACCTGAAAAAGTTATGTAGATGTTATAATCAAATGAAATTAATTGAAGTATAAGTAAAATTCCTTCACTTTTTTTCAGTATAATTTTTCCTTGAATTTCCTGAGGTAGAGATTGAGAGTGGACAAAACACCTGATTTTACTTTGGAATTTTACAGCACTCAAATTTGAAGTACTCTATGAAAGTTGAGATTTTTAAAATACTTTCAAGGGAAGTAGGTCCCTCCCCCCTCTTTAAAAGCATATAGGGTCAGGGGTGTAGCTCATTGGTAGAGTGCTTGCCTATATGCAAGGTCCTGGTATGATCACCAGCACTGAAGAAAAAAAAAGTATATTTTCATTTTATTTATTTTTATTGTGACAAAATAAATATACCATTAAACTTACCATTTTAACCATCTTTAAGTGTACAGTTAAGTGGCATTAAGTACATTCATATTGTTGTGCAGCTGTCCAAAACTTTCTCATCCTCCCAAATTGAAACTGTTGCCACTTGACCACTAACTGCCCAATCCCCCCCTCCTCTCAAGTCTTTGGCAACCACCGCTCTGTTTTTTTTCGCTATGAATTTGACTATTGTAGGCACCTCCTGTAAGGAAAATAATATAATATTTGTCCTTTTGCATATGGTTTTATTTCATGTAGAATAATGTTTTTAAATTGATATATGTTATAGCATTTATTAGAATTTTATTCCACTCTAAGGCCAAGTTACAATGTTGCACTGTATGCCTGTACTAAATTTTGTTTATATTTTTATCTGTTGATATACTTTTGTGTTGTTTCCGCCTTTTGGCTATTGTGAATAATTCTGCTGTGGACATGTGTATGTAAATAGCTCTTCAAGTCCCTATTTTCAATCTTTTTTTTGTTGATTGAACCCAGGACCTTGCGCTTGCTAAGCACATGTTTTACCTGAGCTGTAACCTCAGGCTCTCAAATTTTGTGGGCAAATCTAGAAGTGGAATTGCTGGATCATATGGTAATTCTAGGTTTAATTTTTTTTATATTTATTTATTTACTTTAGTTGTACACAATGCAATGCATTTATGTTTACGTGGTGCTGAGGATCGAACCTGGGCCGTGCACGTGTAAGGCGAGCGCTGAGCCACAACCCTAGCCCCTCTAGGTTTAATTTTTGAGCAATTGCCAAATTATTCCACAGTGGTTGTTCCATTTTACATTGCTATCAAAAGCGCACAAGGGTCCCAGTTTTTCCACATCCTTGACAATAGTGATTTTTCTGCTTTTTGGATAATAGCCATCCTAGCAGAGGTGAAAGTGGTATTGTGTTTTTTGAGTAGTTTATTTTTATACATCTAACTGTTGCTCACTTAGACATCTCTAGCATGTGATATCAAAGCAAATATAAAATATTATGTATTAATATTTTATCATGAGAACGAGAAGCATGTTTTTAGTTAAATTAATCCTTGGAGACACAACTTTGTGAAAACTCAAGGATTAACTTACAAAACATTAACTTATGTTACTGTGTTAGTTGACTTCCCATTATTACCCCAAAATACCTATGATAATCAACTTATAAGGAGAAGAGGTTTATTTTGGCTTATGACGTTGGAGGTTCAAATCATGCATGATTGAGTCCCTGTAGCTTTGGACCTGTGGTGAGGCAGCACACCATGGTGGAGAGTATGTGGCAGAGCAAAAACAATTACCTCGCCGGGCGCGGTGGCGCACGCCTGTAATCCCAGCACTTTGGGAGGCTGAGGCAGGAGGATCTTGAGTTCAAAGCCAGCCTCAGCAATGGCGAGGCACTTAGCAACTCAGTGAGACCCTGTCTCTAAATAAAATACAAAAAAGGGCTGGGGATGTGGCCCAGTGGTCGAGTGCCCCTGAGTTCAATCCCCGGTACCACAAAAAAAAAAACACACACACAAAAAACCAATTACCTCATGATTAGGAAGCAGAAAAGAGGAAAAGGCCAGTACAAGCCCCATCAAGAACATTCCCCCAATGACCTAAAGACCTTCCACCAGGCCCCACCTCTCAAAGGTTCTACCACCTCTTGATAGTGCCTCTCTAAGGGCCAATCCTTTAACACATGGGCCTTTGGGGGACATTCAAGATTCAGTCCATAACAATTACTGTTTTGAAAGCATGAACATATCATTATAGTAATATTATCAATTTAAATATTTCATTATATTTTATAAGTTCTTGACATTATATAAGTTCTTCACATTATATTTTAGTAAGAGGAAAAATTAGTTGGGGGTATCTAAATTTACCAACATCTTGTTTATATGACTTATTAAACTGAAAAACTGAGGTAGGATCTAGTTACCTCAGCTTCAGCAGAACTGGGGCTGAGTTATATAAAAAGCTTCCCATTTTTGTTGTGACTGCATGCTATTCCATGGTATGAAGACACCATTATTCGTTAAACCAATTTCTTATTGGAGGACAAAATGAAAACAAAAACTGGGACTGAGACCCTTTCATGTCAATACTGCTGCTTTCTTCTTCTTCTTCTTCTCCTCCTCCTTCTTTTTTTTTTTTTTTTTTTTTTGGGGGGGGTACCAGGGATTGAACTCAGGAGCACCCAACCACTGGGCCACATCCCCAGCCCTTTTTTGTATTTTATTAGAGACAGGGTCTCACTGAATTGCTAAGTGCCTCGCCATTGCTGAGGCTGGCTTTGAACTTGCGATCCTCCTGCCTCAGCCTCCTAAGTGCTGGGATTACAGGCGTGCGCCACCGCACCCGGCTGCTGCTTTCTTCTTAAACTGATATCATAGTGGAGGTTTTTCTTCTTCTTCTTCTCTTCTTCTTCTTCTTCTTCTTCTTCTTCTTCTTCTTCTTCCTCCTCCTCCTCCTCCTCCTCCTCCTCCTCCTCCTCCTCTTCTTCTTCTTCTTTAAAGGAAGGTAATTGGAAAACATTCTTAGTTTATAAATATATAAGCTTGGCAGAGAAGTACCATGATTAGACCTGAGTTTTAGGATAACTGGCAGTATTGTGGGAGTGTGTGTAAAACATGAGAAGGTGGAGAAGAGATTGGTGAAGTAATATCAGTTAGCATTTGAATGTAATTTGGTTCAATAATGAACTTTTGTGAGGGCCTACTACTGGTCATACAAGCTTACCTTGAGAAGCTTGTGGTTTAGTAGAGAAGAGAAACACTAAGTGATCATTTCAACACAAGTATGATTGCCCAGTTATAGGTTAAAGTGTACAAACTGAAGAGCAGAGAGGAAGAGCAAGCTGAGGAGGGAGAGGGAGAGAAACTCCACTCCAAGTGCCAGGGAGGGAATGAATTATTAATATTCTTCTTAGGATAAGCCTGGGCTCAGTTTTAATAATTCCTAATAGGGTGATATGTTGTAAACAAAGAATGATTAAAGATCATTTTGAGTCCTTTGGAATATTTGCTATAGCCTAAATAATCATCTTTCAGACCTAGCATTTATATTGTACATTTTCTTGACATCTTAATATTGTACTCATCAAAAAGAACGGACATTACTTCCTGACCACAGTGCCATCTTCACACCTAAAACAATGAGCAGTTCTTCCTTAATCTAATATATACATTTGGTTAAACTCAATCAACTCATTACTTAGATGGTCTGCTGCTGCTTTGGTAATGACTTTTGTAGCTGAACAAGGGACAAAGACCCATTCCCTTTTTGTCAACACTTTGATTTTCTTTTTTAGTTCAGGTTATACCCTGTGACCTAGCAGGAGAGAGAAAAATAATAAAAATTGAAGTTTTCTTCCTTACATTGGGCGCTTTAAAAACCACATCCCTTGATTTGTACACTGATTCCAGAGAAAATTTGAGTGAGGCTGATGTTCTGCCCCTTGAGGCTGGAATCTCTTTATATACTGAGAGACCAGTCATTTATTCTCTTTACAATTCTACAAAATCAGGTTCTTTCACCTCCATTATTGATTGGCCAATGCAAAAAAAGACTAACAATGTTCATTGTGAGTCTGGAAATAAGAAATGAGTATTGTGGTGGCTAAGTCTTTTTGGAGATAATTTGGCAAATGCATCAAAAATAAAAAGGCACACGCCATTTGACCTAGAAATTCTATTAGGAATTTCACTTAGTAATTGGACAGATGTTCATAGATGACTATAAAGCAGGTCTAAATATTGTATAGATGTCAGTTCTACTGAAATATATCTGTAAATTTGACATTCTTTGTTATGTGAAAAAATTAGAAATCTTCTAAATGTATAGCTATTGCGAAAGAACACTCTTTGATCTAGTTCAGAGTCTGGAAGTATACACAATAAAGGTATATGGAAGAGCACCCTACAGTTTACAGAGTTCTGCCACATCCTTATCTGCCCACAGCATCACCTTGAGGATAGGCAGATAGTTCCTGTAGTGAGTAAGAGGCCAACACAACTAAAAACCAGTTCTAGTTTCCTCTGAAAAGAACTGGAGCTCCTTAAAATATGGTTGATTCCAAGAGTGGAGCAAGAGCTACACAAGATGAACCTGAAATATTTTGCATTACAGAAAACAAGACAAAACAGAGCATGCTGCTAAGGACTACCCAAGTAATATTGAAAGGACACAAGTGCTAAGATTAAGTCAGCACTTAGTGACTTACAGAGGGACAATTTGAATACCAAAAAAGAATAATGGTTCAATAACTGTTTTTACATTTCCATGATGTAATATATGATTATTTTATTAGTTTATTTATGAATTTTTAATTCCTTTTAAGAAATAATATAAAAGATTGCCTGAGTACTTTCAGTTAGAAATAACCTGTTAATTTCAATAATTTGTTTTGTGAATGTTTCTCATAAATTTATTTTTTTTCAGAAGATAGGATAAATGTTTTCTTAAAAAAATACATATTTTCTCTTTTCTTTTTCAGGATGAAGTTCCTGATGGAATTAAATCTGCGAGCTATAAGGTATATACATATACTTACTGATGTGTCTAGTACCTTGACGAAAAACTTGAAAAACCCATTTCCCCCTCCCACCTAGATGCCCCCCATCTCTGTTTCTCATTACAGTGAAATCCCTTGAAAGTTATTTTTATGCAGTGGCTCTTTGCTTGTTTTCATTTAACTTTTTATTATTCAAAGTATCAAAAATAAACAAAAGTAGAGGAAAAAAAATCCCAAACATCCTTCACCCAGCAATTATCAGTGTGTGGTCAAACTTGCCTCATCTGTACATCTCACTCTATTTTTCCAATTATTTTAAAGCCAATCTCAGATAAATCATTATGTTTACACATAATTCACAAATATCTCTAAGACAAAAATTCTCTTTTAAAAAATGCCCAGGGTTTATATTTCTCTGGCTGTTTCATAAATACATTAATAGTTTGTTTGAAACAGGATTCAAATTTGACCCACATATTGCATTAGACTTATGTGTCTTTTATGTCTCTCTTTTAAAATAAAATTTTTTTGGTGGGAAGGTTTACTGGGGATTGAACCCAGAGGTATTTTACTACTGAGTCACATCACCCAGTCCTCTTTATGTTTTATGTTGAGACAAGGTCTCGCTAAGTTGCTTAGGTCTTCACTAAGTTGCTGAGGATGGCCTCAACTTGAGATCCTCCTGCCTCAGCCTCCTGAGTCACTGGGATTACAGGCATGTGCCATCATACCTGGTTTAAAATAAACTTTTAATTTTATGACAGTTTTAGATTTACAGAAAAATTGTGAAGGTAGTTTAGAGTTCCCATATAATGCACAACCAATTTCTTCTATAAGTATCATCCTATATAACTATGGTATATTTGTGGGTTTTTTTGTTGTTGCTACTGGGGGCCTCATGCACTGTAAGGACTCATCTATCACTAAGCCACATCCTCATCCTGATACATTTGTTGAAATTAATGAACCAGTGCTAATACATTATCACTAACTTTACTCAGATTTCTTTAATTTTCATCTAATGTTCTTTTTCTATACCAGAATCCCCACTCTTTCCCCAGAGACAACCACATTCTGAACCTTTCCACCATAGATCCTAAACTAATTTTGCTAATTTTTGATTCCATATTTCCTTGTACATATGAAGAGTTAAAGTGTGAACTCACAGGATTGACTTGTTGACTTCAATGACAGAATTGTGCACATAGTTAAATGATGTCATTATTAACTGTTTCAAATAGAAAATAATTTAATTCCAAAAAAATTGTTTTGACATTTTTCATTCAATTAATGGACTCATCACTTTGAGTTTATTCAAAGTAAAACTTGAACCAGGGATTATGACACATGCTTGTAAATCCCAGTGACTTAGGAGGCCAAGGAAGGAGGATAGCAAGTTAGAGGCCAGCCTCAGTGACTTAGTGAGACCCTATGTCAAAATAAATAAAAAGGGCTGGGGATGTGTCTCAGTGGTAGAGTGCCCTTGTGTTCATTCCCAAGTACTGCCAAAAAACAAAAAACAAAAAAAAAAAACAAAATAAAATCTGGAAACAACAAAACAACTTTTGGGAGTTCCTTCTATAGAAGGAAAACTTTTATCACTCTTGTGAATGCCAGTGTAAATTCAGTTAAAGTTCAAAATTAAAGATAAAATAATTTTTGTGGTGATAATACATAAATAGATTTTGATAAAAATGATTTTCTTGGTAAAAATGGTGTATTACCTAAATCAAGAAATCAAAGGAACGCCGGGTGCGGTGGCGCACGCCTGTAATCCCAGCACTTTGGGAGGCTGAGGCAGGAGGATTGCGAGTTCAAAGCCAGCCTCAGCAATGGCGAGGCACTTAGTAACTCAGTGAGACCCTGTCTCTAATAAAAACACAAAAAAGGGCTGGAGATGTGGCCCAGTGGTCAAGTGCCCCTGAGTTCAGTCCCCGGTACCACAAAAAAAAAAAAAAAAAAAAAAAAAAGAAATCAAAGGAGCAGAATTGGATTTGTCATGAAGATACATGCATAACTTATATTTGTGTATAAATTTTACCAATGAATATAAAAGTGTTAATTATCAAATTATATACATACTAAGTAATGACCATGAATTTCTAAGATGAAGCTGATATTGAAAACAAATTACTGGAGGCTGGTCATGATGACAAATTCCTATAATCCAGTGACTCTGGAGGCTGAGGCAGGAGGATGACAATTTCAAATCTAAACTCTGTAAGTTAGTGAGACCCTGACTCAAAATAAAAAAATAAAATGGTTGGCAAATTAGCTCAATGATAAAGTGCTCTTGGATTAGACTTAGACATTGAAAAGAAATATGGTTTAAGAATATCTCATAGCCAGGTGCGGTGGCGCACGTCTGTAATCCCAGCACTTTGGGTGGCTGAGGCAGGAGGATCGCAAGTTCAAAGCCAGCCTCAGCAATGGCGAGGCATTTAGTAACTCAGTGAGACCCTGCTTCTAATAAAATATAAAAAAGGGCTGGGGATGTGGCCCAGTGGTCAAGTGCCCCTGAGTTCAATCCCCGGTACCAAAAAAAAAAAAAAAAAAAAAAAAAAAAAAAAATCTTCTAAATACCTAAAGATAGCAGAATACTTTTTGCAAGACTTGGGAAGCTCCAGGGTACTCTCAGCATCATGGCATGATATTCCCACCACTTATTTTATGGAAGAGAAAACTGATGCTGTTAGGCCATTAGAAAAGCAGGACAATAACTTTTAGTCAAAAGTTATTTTACTTGCTTGCCATAAGACTTCCTTGTACCTCACAAATGTTCTTCATGGCCTGGAGCAGTGGCACACACCTGTAATCCCAGTGGCCTGGGAGGCTGAGGCAGGAGGATTGCGAGTTCGAAGCCAGCCTCAGCAACAGGGAGACACTAAGCAACTCAGTGAGACCCGGTCTCTAAATAAAATACAAGATGGGGCTGGGGATGTGGCTCAGTGACCGAGTGTCCCTAAGTTCAATCCCTGGTACCCCTTGTCCCCAAAAGATTGTTCTTCATGGACATTTTAAAGGCAAACCTTTTTACTTATTTTTTAGCTTCAAGAGGAATGTGAGCCCTTAATTGTTTCTTTTTAGTTTTGAAGTCAAGATGATGGTGCCAGATATCAAGAGAGCCTTTAATAACGTCTAGATTCTTTCAACAAGTTTTTTTAAGTGTAGTAAGTTGTATTCTATTTACTCTCTTTTTCATTTTAGTATTCTGAAGAAGCCAATAATCTCATGGAAGAATGTGAGCAAGCTGAACGACTCGGAGCAGTGGATGAATCGCTGAGGTATGATTTTTCTTTTCTTTTTATTTTAGTGGTGCTTTGTTTCTTTCATATCACATGTTAATTTGAAAAAAGAATAACACTGTTCATTTTCTTTGAAGTGAGGAAACACAGAAGGCTGTTCTTCAGTGGACCAAGCATGATGATTCTTCTGACAATTTCTGTGAAGCTGATGGTAAAACATTTTTTTAAAAATATTTATTTATTTACTTTAGTTGTACACAATGCAATGCATTTATGTTTATGTGGTGCTGAGGATCAAACCCGGGCCGCGCACATGCGAGGCGAGCGCTCTGCCACTGAGCCACAACCCCAACCCCTAAAACATTTTTTTTTTATAGTATGCATTATGTTTAAAAATTATACTTAAAGACAAAATTTGAATTTTTTTTTTTTTTAAAACTCAGTTTCTAATAGTTTGACAGTTCCTCAAAAAGCTAAACAGAATTACCATATGACCTAACAGTTCCATTTCTAGGTACATATTCAAAAGAATTGAAGACAGAGACTCAAACAGATTTGGGTAAACCAGTGTCCATTGCAGCATCATTCCCAGTACCAGAAAGTACAAACAACCTGTGTCTCTCACCAGATGAAATGAATAAGCAAATGTGGTATATCCATTCAATGAAATTCTATTGAGCCATAAAAAGGAATGAAGTTCGGACATAGGCTACAACATGGATGAACCTTGCAAACATGCTAAGTGAAATAAGCCAGACACAAAAGACAAGTATTATGTGAGTCTGCTTATATAAATTATCTAGAATGGGCAAATTTGTAGGCAGAAAGTAGATCAGAGGATACTGGAGGTTGCAGGGTTGGGAATGGGGAATTATTGTTAGATGACTACAGAGTTTCCCTTTGGGGTGACGGAAGAGTTTTGGAAACAAACTGGTGACAGTTATACAGCATTGTGAATGTTATTAATGTTGCTTGAGGTACACTTAAATATGGTTGAACTGGCAGATTTTGTTTCATATATATTTTACCATAATAGAAATATTTAAAAAGAAAGCTTCACTTCTAGAAAAAAAATTTTACAGTTCTGAGTATATAGTAATTTTGATATTTTTTGTAATATACACATGCATTTTGCACAAGTAGCTAAAATGTAGGAATTACAAACACTTACTTCTGGCTGGGCTTGGTGGTATACTCTGTAATCCCAGCGGCTTGGGAGGCTGATGCTGGAGGATCATGAGTTCAAAGCCAGCCTCAGCAATTTAGCAAGGCCCTAAGCAACTCAGCAAGACCCTGTCTCTAAAAAAATAAAAAGGGCTGGGAATGTGGCTCAGTGGTTAAGCACTTCTGGGTTCAATCCCTGGTATCAAACAAAAACAAAGCAAAAAAAAAAAAAAAAAAAAAAAAACTTCTGTTATATTGCTATTATTTTACTTTATTGCTACTATTTTATTCTATTATTTTCTTTCTTTCTTTTTTATTTTGCCGTACTGGGGATCAGACCCATGGCTTCCTACATGCTAGGGAAGTGCTCTACCACAGATCTACAATCCTTTTATGGACTCTTTTTCTTTTTTAATATTTATTTATTTGCTTTAGTTGTACACAATATATTTATTTGTATGTGGTGCTGAGGATCGAACCCGGGCTGCGCACATGCTAGGCGAGTGCTCTACCGCTAAGCCACAACCCCAGCCCCTTTGATGGACTCTTATAAGGAAATTTGTGCTCTGTTTCTTGTCATCTACTCTGTTTGGATTGTTTTACATTTTCCTCAATGTAGTCTTTGTTGCTTTCAGAAAAGAGAATGCTGCACCACAGAGTCACATCTGCAACATCTAAATCTAAGTCCCAGTACTGGTGCTGTTAAAATCTAGCAGCCTAGATTTATGGATTCTCACATTTTTCTTTTTCTAAGTTGGATTATTAGCCTCTTTATTGTCTAAACAAAATTTAATCAAATTGAGTTTTGGTGTTCTTCTGTTATTTTGTAGAGTTTTAATGGTCTCTAAAAAAGTAAAATGAAAAGACTAATACAGGTCATTGAAATTTCAAGTAAAAGAGAAGCCTGCAGTCCTTGTAAAAGAGAAAGGAAGGGAAAGTGCTTACTTATAATTTTGTGGCTTCTTTCTGGAAAAAGAAAGACAGGATGGATGAAAGGAGAGAAGAGAAAAAGAAAAGAGCTTTCCTTGATAGGAAACTTGACCATGTTTTGGTATATATGTATCTGTAATGCCTTCTTTCTGTTTCCAAAATCTGAAAAACAAACATCTTTCCTCCAAAGTTTAACACACATTCAGTGTGAATATTCATGTATTTCACTGCAGAAATGTGTATGTGTGTGGGGGTTTGTTTTTTTCAATGCTGGGGAGTAAATTCAGGCCCTTGTGCAGGCTGGATAAGTGCTCCATCACTGAGCTCCAGCTCCAGCCCTATGGTCTCACTTGAAATTAGTGGTATTAACTATTGTTGCTGCCTAGAAGCCATTCTTTATTTTCAGGTGTCCTAAGCGACTAGTTCTTACCAGCTGATGAATTTATTTCCCTGCTATACCCCCTACCCCTTTTGATTGCTGCCCAGACCCTGCTGAAGTAATACCTAATATATGTTGCATGCACTATATTACTTTTGTTCTCAGTTCCAAAACATCTGTTCTCAGGGATGTTAGATGAGGGGTTGTAGACTTATACCAAGAGTTCGGCTACTAAAGGAAAGGGGTGAAACATTCTCCTAGACCTCTTGTTTCACCATCTTTTCTATAAAGATCTTTTGGCCTTAAACATTGTTCTATGAGATAAAACTAAATTTATAGTATGTGGCAATTTTTTTTTAGGCATATAATGTTAGAAAAACGATGGTAATACTTTTAACTTCCATTAATGAACTATCCTTTTGAGACTACAGTGTGAGTACCAACTGAGAATCAGTAACTTACATGGTGGAGTTTAGTGAATTACTTGCCCATTTGCATTCATTTCTTCTATTAATAGATGATATTTTTTAAAGGCACAGCTTCATACGGAATAGATAACATATGCAAATGGGGGGGTGACGTATAGAAGGTATTTTATAAATGCTTATAAGAATTTTGAGCTTTAGTTATGTTGCAAAATATGGGTATAATAACATTTATTTTTTATTTTGTCATAAATAAAATCAAGAGGCCAACATGCTTATCTCTAGGTGGAATATTAAAAAATGTAATCATACCTTGGTGTCTAGTTTTCTGTTTTAAAGTACTGGATATTGAGCATTATTTACATATTTTAAAAATGAGGAGTTTCATAAAAATCAATTTAGTATAATTTTCTGTGGTAATCACCTTTAGTATTAATTGGAATGAACAGTTATCCATTTCTGAACTGAATGATTCCATGCTAATTTATTTTTTAAGTTCTTATATTTACTTTTTCTAGTTGTTTTAATTGCTACTTCTGAACTGGGCTTAGTTATTTCTGGATGCTGTCATTGTGCTGGTTCTAGAAGTAGTTACTTTCCTCCTAATACATGCCTTTATTATACTGTGAATTGGAATAAAAATAACCAAGCTTAGTACTTTTTTTTTTTTTTGTCTTTGTTCTCTAATAATATGAAGTAGGTATTGTTGAGAGCTTGATGGCCTCTCTATTGCTCTCTTGCTCTATTATTTTCTTTCTTTCTTTTTTATTTTGCTGTACTGGGGATCAAACCCGTGGGCTCCTACATGCTAGGGAAGTGCTCTACCACAGATCTACAATCCTTTGATGGACTCTTATAAGGAAATTTGTGCTCTGTTTCTTGTCATCTACTCTGTTTGCTTTGAGGCCATTTTTGCCCATATTTTGGTTTATATTGTTAAACTTTATAGATGAGTAAGATATTGCTATACTGTTAAATATTTCCCAGAGCCACTGAAGGATTAGGGCCATCTTTTTTGTTTGGAAGTTTAAGAGTTTTTTATTTTTATTTTTGTTTTTGTTTTGTTTTTGGTGCCAGGAGATTGAACCCAAGACTGCTTTAACCATTGATCCACAAGGCCAGTCACCCACCCCACCTTTTTGTATTTTTTTTTAAATTTTGAGGCAGTATGTTGCTTTGTTGCTTAAGGCCTTGCTAAACTGCTGAGGCTGGCTTTGAACTTGGGATCCTCTTGCCTTAGTCTCCTGAGCCACAGGGATTATAGGCATGCACCACCGCACCCAGCAAAGTTTAACAGTTTTAAATTATGAATCAGTGGCAGGACCTGATCCCAACCCAGGCACTCTGGCTCCAGAGCCTAGGCTTCTAACTGCTCTACTATGTTGGGTGTTTAGGCTGCTTCCAGTTTTCCTTTTTATAAAGGATGCTGACACAAAATCATCATACAGATAACTTTTGCATATAGTGTTATATCTTTAGGACAGCTAGGTAGTGGATCCTGATGGTGGTCATTGAAGAAGAAAGTATTTCGTAACAAATGGTATACGGCACTAATACTTCTTCACTTATGATGAGCTGCTCTGGTTAATGTGGAAATAAATGTATATTGTATTTATTGTCTGGATAGCCTATGAGAATTCAATTATGTTTCTTCAATCTCAAATCCACACATTGTTGTTTTTATAATTTCTAAAATCAGGATGTTTTTGCAATTAGCGTGCACAGTTAATGTGGCCATTTGTTTCTTCTTCTTTTCTTTCCTTTCTCTTGAAAAGTTGTTTTAAAATCCCCAATACATCGTTACATTTGTAATGCCTTAGAATCAATGGCACATAGTCTTGTATACTAGCTTTTTAAGGTAGCTGAAGATAAAAAATATTTAATGGAAATGTTTATTTTACAGACATACAGTCCCCTGATGCTGAATATGTGGATCTGCTCCTTAATCCTGAGCGCTACACTGGTTACAAGGGACCAGATGCCTGGAAGATATGGAATGTCATCTATGAAGAAAACTGTTTTAAGTATGTGTCATTTTCATTTAGAAATTTCTATAAGATGTGGTGATTTCTCTTTATAAAAAAAGCAAAATCTTAAGGATTTAAAATTACTAATCAAGTTCATTTTGTGCATCTAGACATAGAAATGTACCTCTCATTAATCCAGTTCCCCTTGGGAGAAACATTGGTATAAGTTTGGACAAATATTTTTTTTTCTTTGAAAGACTGGAAAGAGTATTTAAAGCTTTGTGGGAATATTGTAGGTACTAACACATGTTCCTTGAGTAGATTGTAGAATCTCATTTTGTAGGTGAGGAGGCAAAGCCAAGGAGGTTGATGTTATTTCCCAGGATCAGGTGGTTAGTGGCAGCATATGGATTAGAATCTATAACACTCAATTCTCTTTTTAGTGCTCTACAATTTTTTCTTTCATTGTAGTTATTTTACCTGCTTTGAAGTTAAATTGATTTCAGAGAATAATTATAACAGGTAACATTTTGAGTGTCCACTGTATTATATATATTTTCTCCTCTAGTTCTTTTTTCCCTTCACATTTTTATTAGTACATTATAGTTGTACATAACGGTAGGATTTACTGTGCATGTACACAATATAACAATGTAATTTGGTCAATATTATTTCCCTTTTCCTCCCCCTGGTCCCTTTCCTCTACTCTACTGATCTCCCTTCTATTTTTATAAGATCCCCTTTTTTCCTTTCTGGCTTTCACACATGAGAGAAAACATTGACCTTTGACCTTATGTGTTTGTCTTATTTTGCTAAATGCGATGGTCTCAAGTTCCATCCATTTTCCTACAAATGACATAATTTCATTTTTCTTTATGGCTGAATAAAACTCCATTGTGTATATACTACATTTTATTTATCTGTTCATCCATTGATGGATACCTGGACTAGTTCCATAGTTTGGCTATTGTGAATTGTGCTACTATAAACATGGGTATGCATGTATTGCTGTAGTATGTTGACTTTTAATTCTTTAGGTTATGTACCAAGAAATGGTATAGCTGAGTCATATGGCAGTTTCATTTCTGGTCTTTTGATCCCTTCTAGTTCTTACAATAACTAGAATCATCACTGTTTTACAGAGGGAGAATCTGAGAACCAGAAGGCTAAGAGTGTGTATGTTTGTGTATGTGTGTGTGTGTGTGTGTGTGTGTGTGTGTGCATGTGTTGCTATTTCAGAGATTGAAGGCAGTTCTGGAAAAATTTTTGGAGTTCCAAAAATATGGGGATAAAGACTTTTATTTTTTTATAAGCATAAGACAAGCAATTTTGCTTATACCAGTAAAACATCAGATTATTATTATTTTTTCTTTTTTACTTGAAGAATTTCTCCAATTTAGAAGGTAAAGTTTTCATTATTTTCTTATTTCTGCCATATTTTTCATTTAAATTCTCTTGACTCTTATTAGGAATGTTTGGTTACTAACTTGAAAGTTTATTTTTAAAGGGTTTTTTTTTTTTTTTTTGGTAGTTGTTTTAATGTGAACTGAAAAAGTTTATGAAGAAGCATTTGTTAAATTTGTTTTGGTTTTATGGTTATTTCCTAAATAATATCGTGATTCCTATAACATTTCTAACTATAAATAATGTAGGAGGCATTTATTATGTTAAAATATAGCTTATGGTATTTTTTTTTTCAAAATGTCTCAAGTTGTACAAATTTTTAAAATTTAAATTATGGACATTAAAATAATCTCTACACTTTACTAACATTACTAATGTATATTTATTTTGGGATTTAGAAGCACCTTAGTAACATTCTCTAGAAAGCTTTTTTTTTTTTAAAGAAAATATTTATTTATGTGCTTTAGTTGTACACAATGCATTTATTTTTATGTGGCACTGAGGATCGAACTTGGGCCGCGCACGTGCTAGGCGAGCACTCTACCGCTGAGCACAACCCCAGCCCAGCTTTTGTTTTTTCCCATTAAAAAATCTTTTATTTAAACAGCAATAAACTTAATGGCCATGGGGTAAACTGAAGTTTCTAAGAGTACCTAAGTGGAACATAATCTGCCTACACCGTTTAATGTTTTCATGTTTAGTTTAAATGTTTGTGTTAGATATTTATATTTTTGCTTATTTGTCTTTCAATTAGGGGTGGGTGCATTTTGTGCCATACAACATACACTTTTGCATACACATAAAAGCATATTAGTGACTCTAGGAGAAGTGCTTGACTGATATTTTTTTCCTTCCTCTGTTTGAAGAGGTGATTAGGAAATTACCTGATGGCTGTTATAATGGGAAAGATCAGAAACTATTATTACTAAAACAAATAACGGGCAATAATTTCTCAAAAGCAATTAGAGAAAACTAAATATTTTATGATAGCAACAAAACAATTTGACTTCAGATACAGTCATTAAGCAACTTTCTGAGATATTATCACATTAATTAGATAATTATAACTTGACTGGTAACATTTATGTTTCATACAGTACTTTTAATTCTCTTGTTTCTAGGCCACAGACAATCAAAAGGCCTTTGAATCCGTTGGCTTCTGGTCAAGGTGAGCTATTTGTTTGCATTTGTTATATTATTTATCATCAGATGAACTTCAGTTAGATGGAAGGAAAGGCAAGATAAATGGCAAGAGCAGTTGGAGTCATAATTCACAGTCCTGTTTCCATGGAGATTATGTCTCGCCCTTACAGAGGTATATTTATACTTCAATAAGTAGTATTTTTGTAATGAAGTTTGTGGTATTGGACTGTCATAAGATGAACATTAGGATATATTTTATTTATCA
This sequence comes from Tamias sibiricus, assembly GCA_025594165.1. Taxonomy (NCBI): domain Eukaryota; kingdom Metazoa; phylum Chordata; class Mammalia; order Rodentia; family Sciuridae; genus Tamias; species Tamias sibiricus. Next base: position 55,936,313 of record CM046659.1, read on the forward strand.
ATTTACTTACTAACTTATTTTGGCAGTTCTGGGGATTGAACCTAGGAGTGTTCCCCAGCCCTCATGATTTTATATCTTGAGATAGGCACTTGCTAAATTGCCCTTGAACTTAACATCATCCTGCCTCAGCCTCCCAGGTACTGAGATTTCAGACATGTTCCACTGCGCCCATCTATTCCAGGTATTTTCATGGACACACTGATGGGTGTGCTCCCTTTTTAAGTTTTTATTCATCTTCTAAATATAGGAGCATAAAAAAAAAACTTCTAAATTTTTTACAAAAACTTGAAATTATATGTAGACTCCATATATTGGGGATATGATTTCAAATTCACCTATCTTTATTTGCATTAAATTTTTAAATTTTCTACCTACACTCAAGGTGTGATCCAAATGCTGCCTTTATCACAAAACTTTCCCTGATCCTCCTAACCAGATGTAATCTTTCCTTCCTCATTAAGTGTACACCATGTTTCATTTCTCTCTTATAGCCTTTTTCACTGTGTAGCCTTATTTTATTTTTATTTACATATCTGTCAGTCTAACCTAGTACTTTGGATATATGAACAGCATTCATCTTTTTCATCCCTTATTATAGAACCTGACATCTAATATATGGAGTAGTTTGTTAGGTTAGTTATTATTGAAAATTGCCCTCCTCATTGAGTGGTTTTATCTATATCAGTGAAAGTCACTTGTTCTAACAACAAATGATTATTCACCATTTACCACATGCTAGGCACTGTGTGTAGCTGCCAGAGGGAATGTAAAATTGAAACTCACAAACCCTGTCCAGTCAATAATAGGCAGAATAGTGTGTAGAATAAACCATTTAACTGTATGATTTCTGACTTTTTCCTTAGAAAATATATATTCTGCTCTTTTTGAGTATATGCTCACTGACAAAATCTTTGATGTGCTTTTAGCACATGTATAAGGTGTTAAAGTTGTTTGAAAAGATGCTGATTTCATATAGTCAATAAATATAAATTTCCTCTTGTAAATCAGTGAGATTGCATCATGTCCTAAATGCTGGCAGCCTTGGCTTTCTTAGGTTAGGAAAGAAATTATTTCTAAACAAGTCTCTTGGGTTTGTGCATAGTCACATGTGGTGACTCAGTGGATGCTATTGATTTAACATCAGATGAAATGCAAATCCACAGGAAAGAAGTTATCTTTACTACGTGCTCACATGAGGACTTGATAAAGTAATTAGCTACCCTCACTTATTTTAAAGCAAAATGGGAACCGTTTAAATGTTTATCATTGGGGGACAGGTTGACTTATGGTATATCCACATACTAAAATAAAGCCATAATAAATGTTGCTATAAAAACATTCAACAATATACTGAGGAAAGGAAGTAGATATCAAAACAATATGTGTGGGCTGGGGATATAGCTCAGGTGGTAGAGTGCTTGCCTTGCATGCTCAAAGGCCCTGGGTTCAATCCCCAGCACCACACACACACACACACACACACACAAATGTGTAATATATTTTTTAAAAAGTAAAATATAATTTCTAGATATCCATACACAAAGAATAAAGGACATTTATAAAAATTTAAATAGTATAAATGGTAGGGGGAGGAGTTCTGGATAACTTTTTATTTTGTCTCTCTTTTTTCTTCTTAAACATGTATTATTTAAGAAATATGGATGGGGGATATAGCTTAGTTGGTAGAGTGCTTGCCTCACTGCACAAGGCCCTGGGTTCAATCCCAGCATCATAAAAAATATATATATATGTGTGTGTGTGTGTGTGTGTGTGTGTGTGTGTTTTAAACATATATTTACAATGAGTATATATTTAATAATCAAACAATGATGGAATTAAAGAAAAATGGGAAAAATGAAGTTTATTTGTTTATATATTTATTTTTAGTGCTGGGCAGTTCAATCCCCAGCACCATTAAAAAAAAAGAGAAGTATATGTTTTTTAAACATATATTTATAATGAGTGTATATATATATATATATATTTATTTTTTATTTTTTATTCTAATTTGTTATAAATGACAGCAGAATGCATTACATTTCATATTACACATATAGAGCACATTTTTACATATCTCTGGTTGTATGCAAAGTATATTCACACCATTTGTGACTTCATACATACACTTAGGGTAATGATATCCACATCTCTTTTTTTTTTTTTTCTTTACCCTTTAATCAAACAATGATGGAATTAAAGAAAAATGGAAAAAATGAAGTTTATTTATTTATATATTTATTTTTAGTGCTGGCATTGAGTCCAGATCTACCACTGAGCTACATCTCCATCCATTTTTATTTATTAATTTTTTATTTTGAGACAGGGCCTCACTAAGTTGCTGAGGCTGGTCCAGAACTGCCTTTGTCTCCCAAGATCATAAATAAGCAGCTATGTACAAACTGCTACATCATGTACAGTTTGAATCTTTTTGAAAATATTTCTAAGTCTAAATCTTATAATATCATCCTGGAGGTTTAAAAGCAATGATACAAAACTTTAACATTAATTATGTTATAATTTTAGGATAATAAATGTGGAAAAAGACTGACAGCCAAATAAACATGAGTCTTTAAGATATTTAAGAGTACCCCCTCAGGTATAGCTTCAATTTTTCTCTCTTGTCACCCATATTAAATCTTACATGAGTGGAACTACTTGTCATGCATCCTCTTGGAGATAATGCCATTTAGTCTAACAAGGCACAGTTCATACTACTGCTAAGTAGAGTTGTGGTCATGGGTGTCTCACCTTCAGATTTTACTTGTGGGGATGAACTAAATGATGGACTAAAACTAATCATTATTAAAAAGTCTCTCTCTCTCTTTTTTTTTTTAAACATGCACTTAGTATATTGATGTCCAACTCAAAGTGCAGCAGTATAAAAGGGGCAGCTGGAAGGAATTTATAATAATAAGCATTTTGTTTTGTTTTTCAGGAAAAGGTAAAGGTAAGTATAATTTCTTTATCATACCTTACATACATGACATTACTCATATATTTGGATGCTTACAATGAAACTCTTTTTCGTTCCTACCTCTGAGACTCAGAAGAACTTATTTTTATTTCTTTATCTAAAATTCTGGACGTGAAAGCACAGGTTATGCCAATAACTGCTGTATCTGTGCTCAGCATTGGAGATGCCTTCCTTTCTCAGCCTAACAGCCCAGCTGCAGTTTACTGGGCTGTCCCACCCACTCCTCCCCCATTCCTCCCATCCTCCCACACACATACTCTGGCAGGGAAGACTTCTTCCTCTGGTTGAAGTCTGGGATCTGCTGCTGGTATCATATAGGAAGGTCCTGGACATGAATAGATTGTTGATTCCAGAGCTGGCATCTAGGGCTTATGCTCTTGCCAGATCCAAGTTAATAGTAATGCTAAGAATTTTTAACCTATTTTAGTTTTACTTTGTTTTGAGAATCATTTTGCTTTAAGGGTGAAATTGAAATGACTTTTGCTATTCTTAAAAACGCATGCTTAAGAATATGAAAAGACTGAATCAGTGCTTAGTTTTAGCTCATCTAAATGAAACTGCTAAAATACAAAGTATCACATTTCTCTTCCTCAAAGTCTTCTATTTTCTGAACATGATTTTGTGAATTACTTTTGCATTATGTCCAAATAACAGAATAAAATCTGATAACATTGCTATTATATCATTGTATTTTATAGTATAGTAACTGTCACAGCTAAATGAAATGCTAAATCATAACGAATTGTTTGAATGAGAAAATTTTAGCAGTAATGTTATTTTTTACTAAGTTGCCTCTCATTTGTTAGTGGTGGAGGTGATTTCCAATTTTGAATAACCTTATTCTACCTTGGGCATTAATATAGTTCTATGCTGTAGTTCAGCTACATTAGAGAAGGCTACTTTGCTTTTCCAATACTTATCTAAAGACCTCGACTTGTCTCTTGTTATCAGAGAAAAGATCACTAACCTGTGGGAGCAATTCTTAGAGAAACTATCCTGTTTATAAGTGACAAATTGATTTTGTCCAAATGTCAGAGGATTATTACTGACAGCTGTCATATTAGGTGCTTGTTGAACTAGACCACAGTCAGGTCAAGTTGAGAATAGCTATTTTGGGATTATAAAACTGAACTGAACTGAAAATGTTATTGGAAGGCTAGGTCCCAAGCAGTATTATCCCTAGCCCCCTAATTCATGGTTGAAAAAAAGAAAAGATTTCATATTGAAATGAATTACTTATAATCTGACAACCCAAAGTAATAATGGTAACTACTTGAGAGGCACTCTTTTGAGCAGTATATAAATATAATTTCATTTAATTCTTTCAACAATCCTAGGAGGTATTATTTCTATCCCCATTTTATAGATGAAGAAAATGAGTCCCAGAGAAGTTCAGAAGCAGTCTGGCTAAAACCGTGTGACTTACAAGTAGCAGTTAGGATTCAAATCAAGAAGTTTAGCTCCAGGGACCATGTTCTTCGCTACTATCTTACGCTACTTTTCTATTAACATTTTTCTACTTTCTATATATTTCTGAGTATATACATACCTACTTTACTTGTAATATATAAATATATATGTATTCTTTTTTCACCACTAATTTGATAGGAAAAGTGGTAGAGCTTTTAATTTGAATTTTTTATTACTGGTAAAACAAATTTTTGTCTGTTACCATTTGTGTTTTTTCCTCTCCCTACTCATCTGCTGTACCCCCTTTAATGGCATTTTAGCATTTTTTTTCTTAAATATATATTTTTTAGTTGTCAATGAACCTTTATTTTATTTATTTATATGTGGTACTGAGAACTGAACCCAGTGCCCCACACATGCTAGGCAAGTGCTCTACCACTGAGCTACAACCCCAGCCCTATTTTATCATTTTATTCAGTTTATGAGATTTTTATACATTTAGGACATTATACCTTTGTTGTGTTTGCAACATAAATTTTACCTAGTTTGCTGCTTACATTTTGCTTTTGTTTATAGAGTTATGAAGGCAAATGGCACATAATGTTATCAACTGTATACAAATATTATACTTACTGATTTTATAATTTTAATTTTTCTAACAATAATTTTCATTGCATGAATTGTTATTTAAGCTAGGTATTTTCCAATTTTTGATAGATTTACTATTTAAATTCTGTATTTTGACATCATATGAACTCTTTATCCAGAAAGTTATGAGGCTGGGGCTACTTTAAGATTTGGTTTCGGTTGAACAATCTTTAAAACAGTGTTTGCCATAAGATTGCTATAATGCTTTAATGCTTTTGAAAAACTTGTATTTTTGGCATTTTTACAATCTTGTAATTTATTTTTCTTTTATTTCAGAGAATGCTTTTTACAGTTGGCTAGAAGGTAAAATAAATTTAAATGATTTTCCCCCTCATTGTTACAGTCATGAAATTAATTTTATATTCATAAGACTCACATATGAAATTTTATTTGCAAATCACTGATTTTATTTTTAGGCCTCTGTGTAGAGAAAAGGGCCTTCTACAGGCTTTATATCTGGCCTCCATGCAAGCATTAATGTGCATTTGAGTGCGAGATATCTTTTACAAGGTATGTGACATTTACTTTTTTTTTCATACCAGGGATTGAACCAGGGCACTCAACCACTGAGCCACATCCCTAGCCCTATTTTATATTTTATTTAGAGACAGGGTCTCATTGAGTTGCTTAGCGCCTAGCTTTTGCTGAGGTGGCTTTGATCCTCCCGCCTCAGCCTCCCAGTGGCTGTGATTACAGGTGTGCACCACCACACCTGACAGTGACATTTACTTTTATTCACTTTCCTACACTTATTTTCAGGTACTCTCAAAAAGTTCCTGGTATTTGCCAAATTAAATATTAGGCAGTAAAAATCCATTTTTAAATTGTAGTAATCAGGAATGTGGGAACTATGGATACAGTTGAATAGTTCTAGAACATTAATTCTCTTCATCTTCTTTTAAGAAGCTGTTCAAAATTATATATGTCATTTTAGAAATATTCTTTGTTTTGTTCTGGGAATTAAAACAGCTCCTAACAGCACATTTTGTTATTTGTTAAATATTATTATATCAGCACCTTTTTATTTATGTGCTAGTTTTTAGGGATAAGGAATGTCATGCTGGTCTTTTATTCTTTAGGGATGTCGTTGGAAATGAGAAAATGGTTGGTTTTCATCAGTAGCATATTTCTTTTGGAGTTAGAGGATTTTACTTCTTAGAAACAAAATATGGTGACTTTATTTTGAAACAGCTCTTCAAAACTCATTAGTAACTTCAGATAGTCACTTTTATATATTTCAGTTTTATGAATATCTTTACATGCAGAAATTTTATTTTTTATTTTAAAACCGCTTTCTTGGTAAAACATTGTATTCATTTTAGTTTTAAGGATATATTCTAGAAGATAAAATACCAATATAGAATGGTTAAAGGCTAAATTATGAAAAACAGGTTTCTTGGTTGTATTCATTATATATTTTAGTGTTTTGTTTGTTTGTTTTGATTTTTGTTTTTTGTCTTTTGTGGTGCTGGGTATCGAGCCCAGGGCTTCATGCATGCCAGGGAAGTACTCTTCCACTTAGCTACACCCCCAGCCCTCATTATGTATTTTTTTAAAAATATTTTTTGGTTATACACGGACACAATATCTTTATTTTGTTTATTTATTTTTATGTGGTGCTGAGGATCGAACCCAGTGCCTCATATTGTGAGGCAGATGCTCTGCCACTGAGCCACAACCACAGCCCCCTCATTATTTTAAAATACAAAATGAAATTAGCTTCTGCAGGTATAAATAACCTATTTATTTAAAGTGGAAATTAATTATAAAATTCAGTTTTTACTATGTAATTCTTCTTACTTCCCAGATACCTGGTTGGAAAAGAAATGGGGACACAACATTACAGAGTTTCAGCAGCGGTTTGATGGAATTTTGACTGAAGGAGAAGGTCCAAGAAGGCTTAAGAACCTGTATTTTCTCTACTTGATAGAATTAAGGGCTTTGTCTAAAGTGTTGCCATTCTTTGAGCGCCCAGATTTTCAACTCTTCACTGGAAATAAAATTCAGGATGCAGAAAACAAAATGTTACTTCTGGAAATACTTCGCGAAATCAAGTAAATTACAGCTTTGCATTAATAGAAGAGTAATAAGTGATAGCCAAAGTTAAATGCTTGAACATTTATCTAAAGAGAGTAAAACTGTTTCTAAAATAATTAAAAACCAGTCTTGCCCATCAGTCTTTTAGAATTGAGTTTTGTTTTTGCGTTGATCTGTGTACTAAAGACCACACATTTCTAGTATAAAGAGCCATTCTTTTAGCCGGGCGCAGTGGCGCACGCCTGTAATCCCAGCACTTTGGGAGGCTGAGGCAGGAGGATCGCGAGTTCAAAGCCAGCCTCAGCAATGGCGAGGCACTTAGTAACTCAGTGAGACCCTGTCTCTAATAAAATACAAAAAAAAGGGCTGGGGATGTGATCCAGTGGTCGAGTGCCCCTGAGTTCAATCCCCAGTACCAAAAAAAAAAAAAAAAAGCCATTCTTTTAGTACTTGATACTTGCCTTATTTTTATATTTAGTTGGACAGATTGAATCTGGGACCAAACTTTTACATTGTATAATTTGCATTTAGATTTGAGGAAAAGAATTTGTTTGCATCAGTGTTGGTTTTACTTTGTTTTCTACTCTATTTTAATTATATTATTTATCACTGACTGCTAAAATATTATATTAGCAGGACCTTTAATATTAATAATACATAAAATGGGGCTGGTGTTGTGGCTCAGTGGTAGAGCACTTGCCTAGCACACGTGAGGCACTGCATTCGATCCTCAGCACCACATAAAAATGAAATAGAGATATTGTGTCCAGCTACAAAAATAAAATAATATTAAAAAAATAATACATAAAATGAATAGTTTCTATTTTAAAATGCAGGTTTTCATTTCCTTTGCATTTTGATGAGAATTCATTTTTTGCTGGGGATAAAAAAGAAGCACACAAACTAAAGGTAATTATTTTATAGTTTAACTTAATTATTGAGTTAAAAACTGATTAACATGCAAGTATGAATATGAACTCATGTATTACTTATAGAGGTAGAAAGTAAAATGATGATTATCGAAGGCTGGGAGGGAAATAGATGAGGAAACAGAAAATGTTGATCAAAGGGTACAAAGTTTCAGTCAGGAGGAAGAAGTTTCAGTGATCTGTTGCACACAATGGCAACTACAATAAATAATGTCTATTTTAAAAATTGATGAAAGTACATTGTAAATGTTTTCTCCACACCCAAATAAATATGTGGGTGATGGATTTTTTAATCAGCCTGATTTAATCATTTCACCTTGTAAACATTTATCAAAATGTCCTATTGTACCACATAAGTATATCTAATTAGCACTTGTCAATTAAAAAAAATAAATATATCTATTTATATTAATGGTAATCTCGATACACATTCTGAAATACAAGAAATATTGGAATCATAGTTTTTCCTTTCCCTAAAAAATGGAATTCTAAGCCGGGCACGGTGGTGCACACCTGTAATCCCAGCACTTGGGAGGCTGAGGCAGGAGGATCATGAGTTCAAAGCCAGCCTCAGCAATCAACTCAGTGAGACCCTGTCTCTAAATAAAATACAAAAAAGGGCTGGGGATGTGGCCCAGTGGTCGAGTGCCCCTGAGTTCAATCCCCGGTACCAAAAAAAAAAGGAATTCTATAGGCAAGTCTGAGTTAAGATCTCATTTTTATCATGTTCAGAATAACAGGTGGGAAGATGTATATCACTGTATACTTTACAAATGGCTTTTACACTGTTGGTCTTATGTAATAAATAGAGAGTATAAATTACAGGGAAGGGATCCAGAACACCGGTGGCAGTATTAGTCTATCTTTTGTTGCAGACCATTCTAAAATGATATTGGTTAAATTAGAAGATTGTCTTTAGAGAGAACAGGCACATCATGATGTGTTGTCCTTTATCTTATTTACTGGAAGTTAAAGGCAGATGTAGATACCAGCATCTGTTACCGGAAGGGCAGACATGACACCCCACAAAATGGGTCTGGTCATTGTCTTGCTTCTTAACATGGGTACAACCTTAGGCAAGACCCTTTCTGAGTATGTGTTTGCCTCAAAAACCCACAAATGTAAAATATTACTAGGAAGATTTATTAAACACTATGTGTAGAGCGTGATTTTTATCATCAAAGGGATAGACAGCTCTTACCCCCAAGGGATCTGCAAAATATTTGGGGAATAAGTGAAATTATGTTACTGTTCTCTTTACAAAGCTACTGGTAAGCAAAAGCAGGTGGCCCTTAGAACCACTGGATTTGATCTGATTTCACCAGAATATTTATAACAATCTTCCCATTTCTTATTCTTTCTTTCCATGATGAAAGAACCTGATTTTATGCAGTTAGCAAAGAAAGTACTTTTTGCACTCATTTTTTTTCCCCCGTTAGATAATAGTTATTCTTGACCTTCCATCTCTCTCCCACTTAAAGCATTCTTGCTACAAAAACATACTTCAGTGATTATATAACCTCCCAAACAGCTTCCAGGAACTTGAAAGTGAGGGGGAAGATGCTGCAATATGACTTCTTTTTTCTTACTATTTTCAATATGTTCCTTATTTTTAGTTCACTTGCTGGCTTATTGGAGAGTGTTTTGGCATCAGCTCTTTTTAGATTGTGCAAATTAGAAATATTTCTCACAATGTTTTAATTTGCTCAAAACTCCAAAACACTCAGCTTTCATGTCCTGTGAGGTTTATGTAGAGAGTCCTTGCTAACAGAATTTTTCTAAGTCTTTTACAGCAAAGATATGGGGGAAAAAAAAAAACAGGAAAACATGTTATTATCACATATTTACTTTTAAAAAGTAGTTTCTGGTAAACTTGAATTTGAATGCTTGTATTTATAAATTCATTTCAAATAATCTCATTGTGACTTCTTTATACTCTATCAATGTATGATTAGAAATAGAGAATGTGCATGAAATGGAGTTATTTTGTGTTCAAAATACAACAGGGGTCTCATTTGAAGGCTTGTAAAACATTTGAGAATTTGGGCAAGAATTGGTCAGTTGGTGCCACTGAGTATAAATCACAGCTTGTAATTACATCATATTTGATCATTCTGTTAAATGACAGTAGTTGAAAACAATGATGTAAAACTGTATGCCTGAGCAAGGGGGAAACTGAAAGTGATTTAGGTTATTTAAGGATCCTAATTTTTTTCCAATCTGAGATAACTTTGGTGTAGTCTCAAGTTGTTAGATGTGATTGTTTTTTTGTGGAACTCTTAATGATTTTCTCCTATTCTGAACTAGTCAGTTTCTAGTCTTATTAATTTGGTTCCAGTGTATTAAGTTTACCTATATAGAAGATTCATGCTATTTCATGTGCTTGCTTTTAATTTTAAAATGTTTATTTGGCCACTCCAAGCAACCATGAGTGCCCTAAGTTACGGTCAAAACACTAATTTAAGGAAAACCTTAAATTATGAAATCTATCTAGAGTAATTTTGTTGGGTAGTTATTCCTAAAAGTGGGTTTAAAATTAGGATTAGCTTTTATTGAACAGGCACAGAAAGAAAAGATTGAGAATATTGTTAACATATAGTAACAATTAATAATTTGGGCTTTGTATTAAATAGAGATACAAGATCTGGGATCTTAGTAAAAATTATTTTACATGTTGTAGCTGTTTTGCTTTCCAGCTGAATAAAGCAACTGGGAAAAGTTTGTGTCCAGAGCAATTTGAGGTCTGCTCTGAATACAGTAGATGCTAATCTTTGATTTATTCCTAGTTTTAGATATGTAGTCCTGTTCTCATCTTCTTGAGCCAGTGTACGGTTTATTACTTTATAAAAAGAAAAATACTATATGCTTTCTAAATTATAGGTCAACTGGAATAATAGATGTCCTATCTGAATTGTATGACAGTTTTCAAAAGTTTTTAAAATTCGGAGGGATTCCACTCTAAGACCAGGACAGAGAGAGTCACTTGGAGGATCAATTAATAATTCCCCCTGGAGTAAAAGAAAGATGTGTTCTTGGCTTCCCTCCTTTATTTATTTATTTTTATTCCTTAAGAACATGCTACTTTTGGATGAGCTGGATGCATGTTGCCATGTTGTAAACAATATAATAATCTGGTGTTCATGGATATATACATTTGCATTAAATGTATAAAGACATAAAGGTAACAGTAAACCCTGAATGCAGCATGGTAATACAGGATGGGATACATTCTTTGGAGTGATACATAGGGAGCTTCAATTATACTTGAAATGGTTTCTTTCTGAAACTTGGTGGTAGGGCCATGGATATTCATTATATTTTTGTATATTAATAATAATGTTAACATTAGTAATAATAAAATATCTGATTGTTTTACCTAATTAATACCAGAAAGAAGGGCTGTAATTTAACTTTTATAAAATCAAAGTTTTCTTCCATCCCTCCTTCCCTCTTTTTTGGTAAAAGATACCTTCTAATATCTCCCCCTGCCACATATTGACACAGAGTTAATAAAATAATTGCATATAACAGGGCACATCAACCAAGTTACTTTTCATATTTTTGCATATCATTTTGGAGTTAGGCAGGCCTGGATTCTAAGTTTGTTATATACTAGATATGGGAATTTAGGCAAAGTATCTAACCTTTTTGAATCTTGTTTTGTTAATTCATTAGGGGTAGATTATAATAACATTTACTTTTGGAGTTGTGGCAAACATTAAATAAGAGTGTATATGTAAAATTCTAGTGTGTAGCAGATATTCAATGAATGTTTTAGGTATCCTATGTACCTCATCTAGTGTTAGTCACAAAGAAAGTACTGGGAAATATGGGTTAGTTGACCATATATTACATCTTAATAAAATTTTGTTAAATTGTTTTTAGGAGGACTTTCGACTGCATTTTAGAAATATTTCAAGAATCATGGATTGTGTTGGTTGTTTTAAATGTCGACTGTGGGGAAAGCTTCAGGTAAGTAAATCTTGTTCAGTTCTACTTCTCTTTTTTATCTTTTCCATGAAAAATTTCTCAGTTTATTTATTCTTTTCTTTTTTTCTATCACAGACTCAGGGTTTGGGGACTGCTCTGAAGATCTTGTTTTCTGAGAAATTGATAGCAAATATGCCAGAAAGTGGACCCAGTTATGAATTCCATCTAACCAGACAAGAAATAGTATCATTATTTAATGCATTTGGAAGGTTAGTTTGTACTAAAATTGTTTTCTGCTAGTCAAGTAAGTCTAATGCAACATGTATACTTTCAGATAAAACTAGGTAAGGAATATCTTTTTAGTGAAGTTGTCTTGTTACAGAATTATATGATCTTAATGAAATACCTCAAGAATGTAGGTACATACAATCACAGATGATTGTTTATTTCCATCTGTTGAGTCTAATATTCATGATTAATTTACTGATTAGATTTCGGTATTCATCTGTTCATCTTTTTGAATTTGTACAGTTTTTCTAATTGTTTAAAAGTATTTTTTGTGTGCGGTCCAATTATTTTTCTTAAGATCATTGAAAAATCATATGTTGTTTGATATAGGCATACATGTAAGTTTCTCTGTGAATTCACCATTATATGAAAAGGTTAATAATTTTTTTCTTCATTAGTGCATTATAATTATACATAAAGTGGGATTTATTGTGCCACACCATACATGAACATACCATAATTTGATCAATCTCTATCCCCTGTACCTTCCCTTTTTCTTTCCCAATCCCCTTGCTCTACTGATTAATGATTCTTTTTAAAATATTTATTTTTTATCAAAATGATTGGAGGAAAAGCACGAAATAAGGAACACACATTAAAAAAATTAAGTGTAAATGCATTTTCTTCTGGCTTATCATGTAAAGAACATTTTGTGTGTATGTTTGGGTGGTGCTAGAGATTGAACCCAGGGCCTTGTGCATAGTAGGCAAGTGCTCTACCACAGAGCTATAATCCCAACCCCCAAAATGAAACACTTTTTTTTTTTTCTTGGGTACCAGGGATTGAACTCAGGGGCACTCGACCACTGGACCACATCCCCAGCCCTTTTTTGTATTTTATTTAGAGACAGGGTCTCACTGAGTTGCTAAGTGCCTCGCCATTGCTGAGGCTGGCTTTGAACTCATGATCCTCCGATCATCCTGCCTCAGCCTCCCAAGTGCTGGGATTACAGGTGTGCACCACCGTGCCTGGCTCCCAAAAATGAACATTTTTAAAGGACTGTTTCTTAAGAAATATGATTTAATATTGGGGGTTTGAAATAATTGACCTTTAGTATTATTTCTCAAGCACTCAGGAGCTTGACAGTTACTTCCACTGAGTGTTCCTGTACTTTTATCATGCTGGATTAACAGAGTTTTATTGACATAAGGAATATACATGTGCATGCACACACACAATAATAAGAAACAAACTTCACTTTTTGTAAAAATTGTGAGAACAATATGTTCATACATTCACTATCACTCTTTATTGACTAAAAGCTTTGATTCTTTGAACATTTAATAAATAATAGCATGTTATTTTTAAGTATTCATATACTGTGCATATTTAAAATGTTTTAATATTTCTACATTTATACACTCTATACTGTGTACTTTAATACTAAGCATATGAATATATTTATGAATACTTAAAATACTTAAGTATTTTAATACTTATGCACTTATGTTTTTCTCTAAGTACTTATGTACTTTAATATCTTAATATTAAGTAATGAATGTAGTTTTGAATACTTAAAATACATAACTATTTCAATACTGTACACTTCATAATTATGTATTTTTATATTTTAATATTAAAATAATTTCTGGATAATATTTTTTAGTTTTATTATGTCAAATTAAGAACTAAAGTACATCAAAATAGATTAAATGGTTTATGCACCTTTGATTTGTTGAAATAAATTACTTTAAAATGTTTCTATACTCTTAAAAATGCAAAGTGAATAACTTACAGAGCAAATTTTTCTAAAATGGTTTCTGAGTAAGATATTTTTTGATTACAGAATTTCTACAAGTGTGAAAGAATTAGAAAACTTCAGGAACTTGTTACAAAATATTCATTAAGGAAAACGAGTTGAATATACGTATTCTGGACAATGGAGGCCAAAGAGTGGAATTTCATTCAAAGGCATAAAAGCAATGACAGTCTTAAGCCAAACGTTTTATATAAAGCTGCTTTTGTAAAGGAGAATTATATTGTTTTAAGTAAACTTTTTTTTAATTGTGCTAAGTCTATGTTTAATATTATTGTGGGTAAAAGTAATACTTTGATAATGTGGTACAAATTTTAAAGTTTAATATTGAATAAAAGCAGGATTATCAGATTCACAGATGATAAACTAGGTGAATGATGTTTTAAGTCTCTCAAGTAGAATTCTGTGTAAGAAGATGTAACAAAAATAAAACTATGGCAATGTGCTAAGCATTTAATAAGAAAATGCTAATGAGGTTCATGAATGGCCCATAATAGTCTAGAATTTTTAAATACATTTAGGGTTGCCAGATTTAACAAATAAAAATACAGAATTCTCAGTTAAATTTAATTTCAGATCAACAACTAATTTTCTTTTAAATATAAGTATGTTGCATATAATATTTGGGACATACTTGTACTAAAAATTATTCATTATTTGTTTGAAATTCAAATTTAACTGGGAGTCCTGTGTTGTTTTTGGAAACCCTAAGATACTTTGGTATGAAACAAATCACGTTGAGAGTTATATTTCTATTTTGATTGGGTTGTTTTGGTATGTAAAAAGTAAAATAACAGGTGAAAGGCATAGGAGATTTCTAAGCATTGTGAAAAGTTGAATAGATTATATATTTATTCTCATAATACTTCCCCTAAAAATTTGGGGAAAACTTTTTATTTTTATATAATTTCAAATTTACCGGAAAGTTTCAAAAATAGTAGATTCTTTTACCCAGATTTGCCAATTGTTCACATTTGCTTTGTCTTTGATACTCTCTGTGTAGATATTCACAAATGCTATTTTTTCTTCATTTGAAAGTCAGTTACACGCATTTTGCCTGTTTAACCCTAAATACTTCAGTGTATAATACTGAATGATTTTCTAAAAATGGTTTTCTTAGAAAAAGAAACCCCAAACCCTTACAAATCTGAAACTATAATACTATAAGCCTTAAAATAAGGAATCATTTGAAGTCCCAATCTAAAATTTTGTCACCATTTTTATGTTTAATCTGTTTAGTCCTAGAGCATACAGTTTCTATTTTTTATACATGAGCTTCATTTCCTTTGCCTCCCCAAAAGTGAACTATAATTTGGGAGATTTTTCATTTGTGGAAGCTCTTCAGTGAAAAAATATTTGAAGGAGCTTAATTAATGTCATATGATAATTGTGGGGGAGGGGAAGAAACTGTATACCTCAAAATTATGTGCCCTCTTTCTATAAATCTTAGCAGGAATAACATGTTGATGTTATTAGTAAAGCAGGGTTTATTTATATAGTGGCTGAAAATTGTCACTTTTACACTGCTGTATACTTTTTCTTCTCTATGTCCCTAAGGCCTGGTACAATGCCAATAAATATTTGTTAAATGAATGTATGAATATGTATTTGGTATATTTTGAATGTTCATTGAATTAAGTTAAAAAATATGTGTTCTGTTTTCCTTCTTCCACCCCTCCCCCCATTTTCTCTGAATAGGGCAGGAAAAGAAAACATTAACTCACTAATTAAATCAATTCTTTTGGCGACTCAAAGGACTATGAAGTGGTCTTGACATATACATGTTTAAGGATCTTTCTCATGCTTTGAAAATATGGTAGATGGGCTTAAATATTAAATTTGTGTATATACTTTTTCTCATCTTATGCTCACCCCCACACTTTTCAGCAGCCAAATGTTTTGAAACCATCACTTTCCCATGTCCCCCTTACCCCTTAACTAAAATCAGGCATTTGGCCCTAGTTGTTCTCAATCGTTTCCTGTGAGGTCTAAAATCCTAATGCTAAATCCATAGTTCAGTTCACAAACTATTTCTTTTCTTTCTTTTTTCAGGGCAGGGGGCACACAAACTATTTCTTATTTGACTTTTTCCCCCCATGTTTGACACTACTGATGATAACTTCCTTTAAAAAAATCTCTGTTCTTTGGGTTCCTCATTTTACTTGTTCTGGGACCCCACTTTTCGGCCTCTTAATTTACTCCCAAAATGTTACTCCTCAGACTTTCATTCTTGGTCTCTTTATCATTATACTCCTTCTCACTCTTGGGTAATGCCAATTCAATGATTCCTAAATCCTTTAGCTCAAACTTTCCATCTGTTTGCCTACTGTACTTCACCCGGTTGTCCCACAGTCACCTGTGTGTGTGTTTAAGCACTTTTTATTCTCTCTACTCTTTATTTTCCTGAATTTGGTTAATTTCAGAATCTTCATCTTCTAAGTCTTCTTGGCTCATTCCTCTTCTCTACCTCTCCCTAGTGTCTGAGATATACTGTTTTTTCTTCCACCTTTCTGATGCATCACTCTTCCCATTTCGTTGCTATTACCCGAAGGACTATGTGAACATGTCTCCTTATAACCAGTCTATCTTCTCTTTGTTGCTTTATAGTGTTATCAGATTAGGCTTTCTGGGAGCATTCTGACAATTTTACTGTCTGCTTTACACCCTTCTGTGAGATCATGAACTTTCTGGAGAAAGTCAGAATCCTTTATTTGGTGTACAAATTCCTCTCCTGTGTCTTCCCACCCAATGTGCTGAAAAACAGACTTGTAGTCCTTCAGATGCCACACATGGCTGGGTCTCTACACCTTGGTGAAGGCTATATTCTTTGCATGAAGTGACCTAGCCATCCTTCCCCACCTGGAAATTTCCACGCATCCTTGCAGGCTCAGCATAAGCATTCCTTCTATGAATGCTCCCTTCAGGGAGAGTCATCTAACTTCCTCTTGTGTCACCACTGTAATTACAACCTACCTCTACTGTATCACTTACTGTACTGTATTGTTTTTGTTTTTTAAAGTCTCCTTTACTAGAATGTGAGCTCCTCAAGGGCAGGAAAAGGAACTTTATTCATTTTGGCATCTCCATGGCATAGTTTTTTGGCATATGAACGTTTAATAAATGTTTGTTGAATAAATTGCTTTTAAAGTGACAGATTTTTTATATGAGAGGTCATACCTTTACTCCAAATACCTCCACTTACTTCATTCTACAGCAAGGGTCAGTAGACTCCCAAGGATTCATACAATTTAGGGGGCCAATAAAACTGAAGTTCAATTTGAAATTGGGTGTGGCTTTAAAAAAATTTTTTTTCAGTTATAGATGGACACAATATCTTTATTTATTCATTTATTTTTATGTGGTGCTGAAGATCGAACCCAGTGCCTCACACAGGTGAGGCAAGTGCTCTACCACTGAGCTACAGTTACAGCCTGGGTGTGGTTTTGGTGGACCATGAAAGGGGTCTATTCTGAGGGCAGGCAGAGAACTCTCAAAGAAAAAGGCAGCATCACTGAGGAATTTCTTGAATAATGAAAGATAGCTGGGATTATGGTTTAAATAAATTGATTCCTGCTTATGATGCTAAGGGGAAAGAGGGAGGTGTTAAAAATTAGTTCATACAAGGATTTTTCTTAGCTTAAATACGTAATACTTATGGCCCTTAAATTGGTGTATAATACTGAGTAACAAAATTCAGATGCAAGTAATTGTGAGATCACCAAAAGAAAGCTGTCATTTGTAATTCCTAATATTTTTTTCTTTATGATAACACTAGGATTTTTATGCTCTGATAGAAACTCAGTATAGTTCCTTAAGGGAGATAAGAAAACCAGACCCCCAACCATAAAGCTCTAGTTAAAAAAAAAAAAAAAAAAAAAATGAAAGAAAAGAAGACCAGATCCTTAAATAAAAGCACAAACACGTTATTTTTAATAGTAGTGTTTTGTTACAATTTAGTGAAACGACAAATAAATACATTCATTGGCCACAGCTATATTTTTATAACCAGTTCAAAACTGATTATATAGCTGAGAAACACTGTTAAACAATAAAAAAGGCAGCTATACATAAAAAAGCCACTTTAGCTATAAATTACATCTTCCATAAAACTACAACCAGCTACAATGAGTGGTAAGAGTTTCAAAATTAATGACCATCCAAATGAAATGATAACAAATATTGCTAGTCACTGTAGAATTACACACTTAAGCAATGAAATTCATTTTCTAATTAATGAACACAAAAGAAAGGTTTGAAATTATCATTGTGTGCTTCAGTGCAGGATGAACAGGGAATCGGTAGCCCTTTGATTTTATAAACAACTCCTTCTTTCGAGACCAAACTTAAAGTGCTCCTAGTGCTTTGGAATTTTTAAGCAAAAATTGGGCCAGAGTTTATCTTTCTTCATCTTTGGTGATGTATTGTGTGAGATGGGTATCGGAGACAAATACAAGAATTTAGGTATCTCAGTCAGTGATAACAGGATACACTTACAAATTTCAAGTTTGATATAATCAACTAATGCAGCTGAAAGAACCAAAGTGTTTCATCTGAGAAAAAAATTAAACTAATCTTTGTTTACCTGGTCAAATAGGAACTTTGATATAGAAAAAAAAATTATTTTATCACCTTGAACTTGAGGCTTAACAAAGACAACACAGATCTTTTCAGATAGATGTAGATAATTAGATACTTAACATCATCAGCAGAATAAATAGTTGGCATTCTGAAATCTAGTAACTGAGGATGTGGTAAAAATATACTGTTGTCATATTAATACCAAGGTTAACTTTTTCACTATAAAATTTTAAATAATTTGAGTATAAGAGAATTTATAAGCAAATACCAAGAAACATTTATAAGTATGCGTCTGATTGAATTTAAAGTCCTTTGTATTATAAGGAGATGAAATTTGTTTGGCTGTGTACTAGCCTCCCAAAAGATAAAAAGTATTAACGATTTCATTTTTTCCTTAAGAGTTTTACGTACTGTTAAACTTGTGAAGTCAGTGTATCAGTTATTAAAAAGCTGAAAGATATTTTAAATAGAAATAAAACAACTTTCTAATCAAAGTAGAAGGAAAAGGTCAGTTGTATTATTAGTTCCAATTCTGAAGAAAAAGATCAGAAGACAATTGTGTATAATCATTTTTAAATATGTTGTAACAACTTCCCTGTTGTCTAGTGCCTTGGCTTCTTGAGGTATTCAGCATCTACTTTCTATATAGACACTGGTAGAAAGTGCATTTTAAAATTCTGTATTGTCTTAGCCTACCATATGTAATATTTTTTAGACTTGGGGTTGGTCATTCAATACAGTTTTAATGTAATTCTAAAATATTCCAATATTGTTAACTTCTGGTTTTATACATACTTAGTTCATACTTTTATGTTAAAGTTTGCTCATTTAGTATAGTGCTGAAATTCATTTGAATTCAATTTATTTTTTAAACCACACAAATGTATAAAAATGTAAAAACTAAAGGAGGAATTATATGTCTTACAAAGTATTGCACTTAAGTTCACTGCAATAATGTATCATGATTGAATTTACCTGAGGACAATCCTGATTCAGTAGGTAAGATCAGCTATTTTGTTTTAGATTAGATGCTTTTGAAAACATTTGTGTTTTAATTTAGAATGCATATTTTATGAACAATTCTTAAATGTATCTGTAAACTTGTTTAGTCCCAAGAAGTTTCTACCAAAATCTCCCTATGCAAAAATCACTATTGCTTTCTTGAAGAATCATGCTTAAACTACTACATATATATCTTAATTGTACAAAATAATCACTTGACCAATTCTACTTAAAGTAGCCACACAATTTTCACTGGTATATTTTCTTCTTGAAGAAATTACTGTGGCTTTCCAAAGAACACTGCTGGTCATTAATGTAAAGGATTACTACTATTAGTTGTTTAAAATGATTGTTTGAATAATCTCAATTGGTATTTTAAGTTCATGCTTAAAAGAACTGTCTTCAATGATTACATATATTTAGTGGATTTTAAAACGAATGATGTATTTTTATGCCTGAACTGTGCACTACTCACACCATAAAATTGTAATTGGGTAAAGATTCCAAAGAGTACACCACAAAATATATAGGCTTTGATTTTCGTAGAAAACTTGCCTTCCAATTTGGTGTACATAATATTCCAGTGTGAGCACTGGAGTATGACATTGGGGACTCTTTCAGAACAAAGATAAAAGTGCAAATATGCTAATATGCAGTTGATATTCCAAAGTCAGAATGTTTGGAGGCCTTAAAATCTAATCTCTCTTTTTTCCTGCTCCAAACTTTCCATTTTACTTAATTTTACTAAGCAGAGGTCAAAAGAAACAGCTATGTTCTCCACCAAACACAGCCAGGTTTCCAGATTTTGTTTTCAGTTGCAACAGATAATGGAATGTTCATGTAGATGGGATTTAAACACGTTGAATATATGTATTCATGAAAAACAAAGAATCACAACTTGGTAATGCTATCAGTTTTGTGGTGTTACATATAAGCTATGGTGATTGCTCATATCTAAATTACTACAAGTAAAAAGCAAAGGAGCCGTATCTGTCACAGGTCCATTCAGGTGGGGAGTGACTGTGTAAGTGTTGCTGCCACACCCAGTCATGGTGCCATACCAGCCCAAACTTTGCGAATTTGATAAACTGCAAACAAACAAACAAACAGAAAGGCAAAGAAACCAAAGGACTATGATCAGTATGTGAGAAGTCACGTTGGCAGTTTAAACATTTTCAATGAATTTCATAACAGTAGCAAATATGCTGAGAGGTTCTTCGACAAGTAACCATGACTTTTTATAAAAATCCAATAACTTATTTAATATCTTTGATCTGTATCACATTATATTACAAAAGAATGAATACATGTCTCTCAGAACTGGTAGAACTTATTAACTTATTATTACTAATAATAATATAGTACTTATTTTATGCTATGCTGTATTCTAAGACATATATATGCATATATACAAACACACTAAACTCACCCTTCACTACAATCCTATGAGCTAGGTTCTATTTTCTTCCCTATTTACAGATGAAAATATAGGCTCAAAAAACCGAGGTCAAGGAACTTATCCAAATTAAGTTAGAATTACCAAAACTGTTATATCAAGTTGAAAGAATTACGAAGGGGTGCATTAAGGTTTTCTCTTTGCCCTAATACAGAGCTAAGAGTACTGCAAGTTAAAAACTTGCAGCAGTTTTGGAACAAGAGGGCATGGGAAAACTTCCTCAGGCACTTAAACTTCCCAAGAGTTTTATCTAGGGTTTCTTTGTGGATTTGGAACAGCACTTGGAATATAGAAACAGATATAGAATCAGTACAACAGCATTCCTTTCCTGCTCATCATCCTCCTACTCTCCCCAGCTCTGAAACAAGGGGTCCTGAAAATGAAATGAAATGTATTTTGCCCCCAATGTATTTATCAAATTAAGGTGATATATAGGCTTTGAGTCAGATGGTAGCTCTTAATAGTGCACATACCACATGGGTTAAACATCTACTGCTTTAAGCTTCAGTATTATATATTTATTGACATATCCCATTAAATCACCTTTTTAATATTTGGGCTAAAGCTTAGATTTGTTCTTTCAAGCTATTTTGGTATTAAGTTCAGAATAAGTGATTTTTGTTACATCTACCTTCCTTCTCTTGAACTTCCCAGTCTTGGCAAGTCATCATCACTATCATATCGTCTTGGATTGTCAAAAAAGTAAGCTCTGGAACTATAACTGTGACTGTTTATCATGCCAGCAGGTGCCTGTGAATAAAGTATTAGATAGTACATGCTATTTAACTATGAAAGGAGGCTAGAATCTATAATGATTTTTAGTCTACAACTTTGCTAAAAATAGAACATCAATATGTGTTCCATAATTTTTTAAAAATAAGGAAAACAAGCAGTGTTTTCATACCAAATTCTGGCTTAATCTCTGTGCTCGGAAAAAACAGTACCACTGACCAGGCTGGCACATGTTCCCACAGAAAGAGGACCATTCCAAATACTATATAGTCTTCTCCACTTACGTCTTCTACATGAGCCTGTGAATAGAGCATGGCAGAACAATTTTAATACCTGTTTTAGGTATAAGCAATCACTCTATATAATTGTCTCATTTCAGGTTGGGTTAAGTTAAAATGCATCAATTACAAGCATATGAAATCTAAAATCTTCTATGTTTTGTGGTTTCTTAACGATACTTATCCTTTAAGGGACATAAAAATGCTTTGATGTTAAGTAGAATAAAAGCTGTTAATTTGTTCAATGCAACAATTTATGAAAATAATTTTAATCTTTGGATCACAAGGAATGATCTAATTTTTAGGCCTCATATTCTGAAGAGAGTTACTTAAAAGGGACTATTATTCTAGCCGCTCTGCTGGCATAATGGCACTCACCCTGAGTTAGATCTGTACAGAAATGTAACATGTTAAGTCACTCAGCTCAGCTGGTACTTAAAATATGCTTTGGGGCCTAGTATACATATTGAATTTGTTTCTTTTCTACTAGATGTTGAGAGAGGGAAATGGGGAAAGGAGTGAAGACATTCTGCCACATGGAACCACATGTGAAAATTCCTTCTCCCTAGAAAGGTAAATTAAACATAGTATTTCTAGGTTACCTTGAATTCAGTACAAAAGTTAAATTAATAAAAAGATACAGCATATAGTTATGTCAAACTGCACATTCAGGAAGGGGATGGAGAATGCTGGGAAGTTGAATATGCATAGCTAGTGTACTGGCAATTACTACAGTAATACCTGGACACCCAAGGAAATATGAATGCTCTCCAGTAAGATTGGTAATGCCATATTTCAAAGAAACTCACTATTTAAACATCTAAAACAAAACCAAATATTAATTATATGGAATTCTTGGGAAGGAAGAGTTAATTTCATCCAAAAATTAAAAGATATACCCATTGGTTAATGATAGGTGATTAATTTATGTAGTGTTATTCAAACACCATCCTTTTAAAAAGGTAAACCAGGTTTATGATCAACAGGCTCATGACACTGTTATTATTTACAAAAATAAAGGAAAGACTCCTTTGAAAGTTCTTTCTGAAGAAAGATCTCAAGTCACAAGAAAATGAGGATATTTAAACACAGAGCTTTAAACATGATTACTGATAGTAGAGATTCCATAAATGTGTGTATAAGTCAAACACTAATATATTCTCCTAGCTAAGGCTAATTTAATTACCAATTATACTAATGGAAGATTGGCAATATGTGGTAGATACTTACCTTATCTGAAAGATTATCCCAGCCATAATTAAAAGGACTTTCTAATGTATCCTGAGATATGGTGATCACCACCAAGTTATAACAAGCTCTGGACGAGTAGAGAAGAATGACTACAGAGCCTACAACGACTGTCTGGCACAGAGACATACCCTAAAAGAAATAAAATTCATCATCATGATGTTCTGCACATTAGTCATTACAAGCTATTTGTCCACAGCCGTATGGTCACCTCTTGCAAAGCACTCCTAGAAAGCACTGAGTGGGCGCCTGTTGAAATAAACTCTTGATTATCTTACTTTACAATTCCTATTCCTAGAATTACATGTCGTGTTTAATATGTGTAAGCTACTGTGTGTAAGTTCTTTGCCAACTTGCCAAATGGCAGTTGGAGGAAGATTTTGTTCTGCCAAGGTTACCTATTCCCTTAAGTAACATATGAATAGAAAAATTGGCAAAAGATCTGAACGTTAATTAATGCTAATCAGATAGTTTAGTCATGAGAAATGAATGGAAAATAGAAGCATCAGTCCATTTGGTACACTTAATTTCTGCTACAAAGTAGGAGAGAAAGTCAGTTCCTCAGCTATTTATTCCAGTCCATTAGCGAGTTGATGTTAGTTCCCTATTTTGCCATTACGTGGATGATAAAATGATCTAGGCACTCAAATGTACTTTCAAATACATAACATTTTAAGCCCATAATTTTCACCATTTTTTCCAAATACAGAAAGCCCTTATAACTTAGTGGTTCTCAACTGTAGTATGTACATTGGAAAGGAGTGTACATATCACCTTTTGCAGGGTTTCTTAACTTGGGGTCTTTATTTCAATTGGTTTCCTTTGTAACTCTATGTATTTTATCTTATGCATTAAAACCATTCTGAGAAATGATACCACATTAAAAGAGATCCCTGTATGATGTTTTGCAATTTTGTATTTTGGTTGTCTCGAGATTAAGGGGTAATTATGACATTTAGGACACAAGATCCAGGGATGCTATGTGACCTGAAATTCACAGGGGAGCCTTCCACATAGAAGAATTGTCTCCTCCTCTGTAATTTTCAAATATATTCCTGGATATTCATGAAGATGAAGACCTGTTTATAATTATCTGGGCCTGAACAACTCTGTTTTACATATAAACAAAGTTTTATGTTTGCATAAACATATACAATAATTTCCAGAAAATACATACAATGTGTAAATCGAGGGAAATTTGCACTTTGTTTTGTTCAGAATTTTATAAAGAGTTGTTCAAAGATTTAAAAAAATCATGACATTGACAGCAATACTACCTGGCATATGTGACCAAAGCAAAATACCTATGACATTCTGTATTTGCAACTGGCCTATTTATGGTTCCTATGTCTAGATACAAACATCTGACTAGTATATCATGCCCCAAGTTTATAATTGACACATTTATTGATCACCTTTTCTTTTTTATCTTACAATTACAGTAATTATGTTGAATTTTATATGTGTAGAAGGTTAGATATTATTAATTTCAGGATAGAAACAAGTTACGAAAACATTTGTTACTAGGGGTGTACTGGGGCTGGCATTGTTGAGAATCATTATTAAAAATGACTTCTTGGGGCTGGGGAATTTGGCTCAGCAGTAGAGCACTTGCCTCTTACATGTGAGGCACTGGGTTCGATCCTCAGCACCACACAAAAATAAATAAACAAGCCAGCCCGGTGGGGCACGCCTGTAATCCCAGCACTTGGGAGGCTGAGGCAGGAGGATCGCAAGTTCAAAGCCAGTCTCAGCAATGTTGAGGCACTTAGCAACTCAGTGAGACCCTGTTTCTAATAAAATACAAAAAAGGGCTGGGGATGTGGCCCAGTGGTTGAGTGCCCCTGAGTCAATCCCTGGTATAAACAAACAAACAAACAAACAAACAAACAAAACAAAATAAAGGTATTGTGTCCATCTACAACCATGCAACTAAAAAAAAATTAAAACAATTTAAAAATTTTTCTCTCTTGGTACTGGGGATTGAACCAGGGGTACATAACCACTGAGCCATATCCCAGCTCTTTTTTTTTTTTTTTTGAGACTGGGTCTCATTAAGTTGCTTAGGGCTTTGCTAAGTTGCTGAGGATGGTCTTGAGCTTGAGATTCTCCTGCTTCAGTCTCCCAAGTCACTAGGATTACAGGCATACACCACCTTGCCTGACTTGTATATCTTCTTTGTAAAGAATCTACTCAAATCTTGTGACCACTTCTAGGTTAGGTTGTCTTTTAAAAAAAAATCAGAATTGTAGGTGATTTTTATATGTGCTGGACACCAGTTCCTTGTCAGATATGTGTACTGCATATCTAATTTATCAATTATTCTTTCATGGTTATTACTTTAATGACCTAAGGAATCTTTGCCTGTACTCAAATTTACCTTTAGAAACTTTTGCCTTTTTTTTGGTGGTGGTGGTGGTACTGGGGATTGGTTGAATTCAGGGATGATACACCACTGAGCTTCATGTCCAACCCTTTTTATTTTTTAAGATGGGGTGCCCCTAAATTGCTAACTGGCCTCAAAATTGTGATCCCCATACTTCAGTTTCCTGAGTCACTGGGATTATGGGTGTGTGTCATAGCACCCAGTACTAGGACCTTTTTAAGTGCTCAATATATGGTCATATATGGTTAGTCATACTGAACGTTACAGGTAGAGAATATTTTCACTATCACAGAAAGTTCTATGGAAAAGCACCACTTTAAATATTTTATGTTTTTTGGTTCCATATAAATTTGGAATCAATTTATCAATTTACTTTTTGAAAACCACTTTATCCAAGTATGATTGACATACAAAAAGTTGTACATATTTAACATATACAACTTGATGAGTCTGTCAACTTGTCAATTTCTATTTAAAAAAAATGCATGGCAAAATTATGATGGGCATTGCATTCAATTTATACATCAAATTGAGGTGAATTGCCATCTTAACAATACCGCATCTTCCAATCCATGAACATGGTATATCTCTTCATTAATTTAGGTCTTTAATTTCACTCAGAAACATTTTGTAGTTTTCAGGATAGAGATCATGCTTGTTTTGGAAAAAATAATTCAATCTCTTTTTAAAATTATACTATTGTAACTGTTTTTTGAATTTCATTTTCTAATTGATTCTTCCTGGTATATTAAAAAAATATATTGAGTATTTGAATTTTGACCAGAGCACTTGCTAAATTCACTAATTTTAGTAGTCAATAGATTTCTTAAGATGTTCTCCATAAACAGTCACGTTTCCTGTAAACATGACATGTTAGGCAAGCACTCTACCACAGAGTTACAACTATAGCCCCAGTTTTATTTCTTAATTCATAATTTTATATTTTTCTTGCTATATTAGACTATGGAATGAAAATAGTGAGTGTTGATATCCTTTGTTTGCTCCCAATGTTAAGGACAGAACATTAGATATTTAAGTATGATATTGATTATAAATCTAAGTAGAATATTGACTATAAATTTTTTAAAGGTGCTGAATTTTGCCAAGTGCTTTCGCTTCCCCCCCCCCACTTCTATTTAAATAATAATGTGGTTTTTCTTCCCTGTTCTCTTACTGTGGTGAATTACATTGATTTTTTTTTTTGGTACCGAGGATTGAACTCAGGGGCACTCGACCACTGGGCCACATCCCCAGCCCTTTTTTGTATTTTATTTAGAGACAGGGTCTCACTGAGTTGCTAAGTGCCTCACCATTGATGAGGCTGGCTTTGAACTTGCGATCCTCCTGCCTCAGCCTCCCAAGTGCTGGGATTACAGGCATGCGCCACTGCGCCCGGCCCCATTGATTATTTATTAAATGTTAAACCAATGTTGCATTCCTAGACAAATCCCTCTTGGTCATGATATATTAGATTTCGAATCTGTAAGTATAAGTGATGGATAAGATTCTGTAATTTCTATTTATTTTTGTAATATTTTTGTTAGGTTTTGGTACTGGGTAATGGTAGCATCATAAAACCTGTTACCACGTCTTCCTATATATTTTTTTTTTTATAGTTTTGGTGTTTTTTATAAATTTTTTTCCCACTTAGGAATGGGGTCTTGGTGGTGCCCAGGCTGGCCTCAAGTGATCCTCCTGCCTTAGCCTCCTGATTAGCTGGAACTAAAGGTGTGCACTACTGTGCCTGATCCATTTCTTCTTTAAATATTTGTTAGAATTATTCAGTGAAACCATCTCATCTGTAGTTTTGGGAAAAAATCTGGTAACAAATTTAATTTCTTTAGTAATATAGGGCTACTCAGATTTTGTATTTAATCAATTCTTTTAGTTTATATGTGTATATATATGTATATGTGTGTGTGTGTGTGTATATATATATATATATATACACAAATATATATATATATATATATATATATATATATATATTTGGTACTCGGTATTAAACCCATGGCCTCAGACCACTGAACTACACCCTGAGTCCCAAGTTGTGTGTATGTGTATTTTTATTTTTTTTTTAATGGTGTTCATTTCATCTGTCAGCTTTTCTGGCAAAGAATATTCACAATACTAATTTTTCTTTTAATATCTATAAGATGGAGAGTGATGATCTCCTCTTTTATTCATAGCACAAGCAGTGTGTATTTTAACCTTTTTTTCTACAAATCAAATTTATTGATCTATTCAGAGTCAACTTTTGGCTTTAATTTCTTTTGTTTTGTTTCATTGGTTTCTATTATTATCTTGGTCCTTCACTTACTTTTTTCCCCCTGCTCCCAAGTGTCTAAGTAGGAAATTTATGTCATTTTTATCTTTCTTCTTTTCTAATGTAGTATTTTTTACCTATAATTTATCCTTCAAGCACTAGTTAGCTGCATTCCCACAAATTTTGATGTCTTTTCTTTCATTAGCCTTCATTTTTAAATGATTTCCCTTGTGATTTCTTTTTGCCCATGTGTTTAGAATGGTGTTGTCCATTTCCTTAAATACTTATGCAGATGTACTGTTACTCATATTTAATTGCAACATGGCTAGAGAAGAACATTCTCAGATTCTAGTTTTGAATGTGTTCAGACTTGTCTCATGGTCCATTGTGCAATGTTTTGATGATCATTTCCATGATCAATTGAGATAAATGTTTTTTTTTCTCCAGTTTCAAGGCATCAAGACATTGGTAGAGTTCAGATTTTATATGTATACTGATATTGTTTTGTTATCTGCTGAGGATAGGGTATTAAAATCTCCAACTATGACTGTTGGTTTACATATTTCCCCCTTACTAATTTGGCTTCATAACCAATTTATTATGTTGATGAAATATTCCTCTTCATATTTGGTATATATTTTTTTCTCCCTGATGAAATGTACATTTTCCTATCTGGTAATAGTCTGTCTTGGTCTATTTTATCTGATATTAATGAAGCCTTCTATGCTTACTGAATGCATAATATATTGATTTCCACATTTTTATTTTCAACTTATATTTGTCTTTAAATATGTTTAAAGTACATTCTAGGAGCCAGGATATAGATGGCCTTTAAAAAATCAATTTTGGGAGCTGGGCGCGGTGGTCCATGACTGTAATCCCAGCGGTTAGGGAGGCTGAGGCAGGAGGATTGCATGTTCAAAGCCAGCCTCAGCAAAAAGTGAGATGCCAAGCAACTTAGTGAGATCCTGTCTCTAACTAAAATACAAAATAGGGCTGGGGGATGTGGCTCAGTGATTGAGTATCCCTGAGTCCAATCCCTGGTACAATATATATATATATATATATAAAAATTTTGGGGCCAGGTATGGTGGTGCATCCTTGTAATCCCAGCGGCTTGGGATGCTGAGGCAGGAGGATTGTGAGTTTAAATCCAGTCTCAGCAATTTAGTAAGGCCCTCTCTCTAAATAAAATATAAAAAAGGGCTGGGGATGTGGCTCAGTGGTTAAGCGTCCCTGAGTTCAGGTCCCTGTACCAAAAACAAAACAAAACAAAACCAAAGCCAGCCTCAGCAAGGCCCTGGTAATTTAGTAAGACCCTGTCTCAAAATAAAAAATAAAATAAAAAGGGCTTAGGATGTGGCTCAGTGGTTAAGCTCCCCTTGGTTCAATCCCTAGTTTAAAAAAAAAAAAAAAAAATCGATTTTGGCAGTGTATTTTTTGGTGTAGGGGGTTGCCCTGGCTGTCCTGGATCTCCTGGATTCAGGAAATTCTCCTGTTTCAGCTTCTTCAGTAGCTGGGACTATAAGCCCATACCACTTGCCCAGTTCTTGAATCATCTATTTTTTAACCAGTAACATTTAATGTTAATAGGGATGTCTGGTTTAGAGCTTACATTTTACTTTGTGTTTTCTGTTTGCTGTGCTTATATTTTGTTGTTAGTGTTGCTCTAGGACAGCAGTTTTTAAAGTGTAGTCCAAGAACCCTAAAGATCAAAATCAAACAAAATAAAAACTACTTAAACTGAACATGCTGGTGCACACCTGTAATCCCAGCAACATGGGAAACTGAGGCAGAAGGATCTCAAGTTTGAGGCCAGCCTGGGCAATTTGGTGAGACCCTGTCTGAAAATAAAAAAGGCTGAGAATGTGGCTCAGAGAAACCCTCCTGGGTTCAATCTCCAGTAACTAAAAAAAAAAAAAAAAAAAAAAAAAATAGTATGACTTTATTCTTTGCCTTTTTTAAACCTTTCTTTCTTGAGTGTAGTTTTCTGAGGCTACATGATATGTGATGATGTCATCTCTTTGTGTGCATGTTGTTCTTGTGTTTCTATGATTTCTGATACAGTGGAGTACCCTAACATTTTCAGAGATTAACTCAGTTTTGTTCTCTGTACTTTTACTGGGTTCTTGCTACTTTCATTATACAACTATACCACTGAAACCCTTTATCATTTAACAAATTTTATTTTCAAATCCCCCAATTTTTCTTGCAACTACATGGAAACACAGACCACATACGCAATGTATTTGACAGTATTTAGAATTTTCTTCAGAAACTTAAAACTCAGTTGGTATAAAACTCATTTTAGAATTCAATATTTTACTCCAAAATGAAAATAAAAACCCTATATAGTTTTCATACTTAAGAATGGATCATTGGCTTTGGAATGGGAAATTATTATTTCACAGGCAGAATTTTAGTTTGGGATGAGAAAAATGTTCTGGAAATGGACAGTGGTGATGCTTGCATAACAACATGAATGCACCTAATATCACTGAACTTACATTTAAAAATTGTTAAAATGGTAATTTTATGCTATGTATATTTTAGTACAATTAAAAAATATCTCTCAACACACAGCTACACTAAGATACTGAGAAAGATGAAAGTATCAGAGAGCTCTGACTCAATAAGGGGAAGAATCTAACGGAAATATATAAATAACAGGCAAAAATATTATGAAAGTTATGTTTCAATAGCCATCACAAATATGAAGAATTTACCTTATTATGTCGTCTATAACAGAACATTTTTGAATACTATTATGGTCCAAGATAAGCTGCAGCATCGTTTGAGACCATTCAGAGCTTAAAGCAAAAGGAATTGAAAATTTAAATGCGGGTGTGATGAATGCTTTAAACACCAAATATTGTTTTCATAACTTTTTATATTAGAAATGAGAAAGTCACTAGAAAAATTTTTTCAGGCTAAAATTGTAAATCATTTTACAGTGATATACTGTATTCTTCATTATCATGCATTCCTAGTTTAACAATTCATTTAAGAATATCTTTGATGAAGCAGTGAAAATGTATTAAACATAAAACTTATAGTGTTAGTGTATTTAATATTCTGTGTGAGGAGTTGAGATGTGCTCCCAGTGCACGTCTGCTTTATGCTAAATACAGTGGTGGCCTTTGGGAAAACTATTTATGTGATTATTTGGGAGTAGACCTTTTTTTTTTTTTCATGGAACACCACTTTCTACTTGATGGACAATTATGGCAGACAAACAATGGTTATTCAGACTTGGAAACTAAGCATGTTTGGTTTTTTCCCCAAAATAAACAAAATGAGACTATCACTTCAAAGAAAGAATATGGAAGTTTTTATTGCCAATGATAAAATTTGAACTTTCAAGAGGAAATAGAATTTTATGAAACTTGTACACACTTGCATCCATGATTGACAGATTCCCCAAACCAGATTTTTCTGATGAGATGGTGTGATAGTAACACATGTAATTTTGGACATTTTGAAATGAAATATGTCAACATTTAGAAGATCTGTCACCACTCATTTCCAAATGATCAATGCATGATGTTACAGAATTACTTAAAGTGCAAGATAAACCAAGGGAGAGTTCACAAGTTTCACTAATATGATTTTAGATTCTACATGGCAACTAACCTTTACAAAAACCTTGATTTCTGAGTTTTGGTGTAGTATTGAAAAAAATACCCACAAATATCTGAAAAGTCTATTAAATTCTCTATTTTCCAGCTACAAATACTGGAAAAGAAGATAGGCTTTCTTCATGTCAACATAAACGACATACCACAACACACTGAATACAGGAGCAGACATAAAAACCCAGTTGTCTTCTACTAAGTCAGACACTAAGGAGACTTGCAAAATGTAAAACAATGCCTATCTACTCTTTTAGAAAATATTATTTTTTTACAAAAATTTGCTATTTATGGGCTGGGGTTATAGCTCAGTTGGTAGAGTGCTTGCCTTGCATGCACAAGGCCCTGGGTTCAATCCCCAGCACTGCACACAATTTTTTTTTTTTTTTTTTTTTTGCTATTTATATTAACATGTAAGGGGTCTATTATTTGAGTTAAATGAATGAACATTTTTATAATTTCTCAATTCTTATTTCTGTTTGAGGCATTGGATATAATGTACATAAAAACGGATTTTTGGATCCTTAATACTTTTTAGGTGTGTAATAATATAAAAAAAAAAACCAAAAAGCTTGAGAAACTCTAAAAATTATGACATATATTCTTAACTTTTTACAGTCTTACCTCTGTCCTTTATGCCATAGCTGTTATATGAAACAGATTAGTATATTACATATACATATGTAAGCCACAATATTGTTATATATTTTTTTCTTTGCACAGCCATATGTATTTTAAAAAAATTATATTTATTCACATATTCACTATTTCTTGTGTTCTTCATTCCTTCCTAAAGAGCTGGAATCCAAGCCATTTTTCTCTTCATATTGTAGTACTTTTCTTAACATTTCTTGTAGTTCAGGTATGCTGTTAATTACCTAAGTTTTCTTTTATCTGCAAAAGTTATTTCTCTATATTTTTAAATAATAATTTCACTGGAGCCAGGTGCAGTGGTGCACACCCGCAATCTCAAGCTATTTGGCAAGCTGAGGCAGGTGGTTTGCAAGTTTGAGGCCAGCCTGGGCAACTTAGTGAAACCCTGTCTCAAAATAAAAATATAAAAAGGAACGGAAATATAGGTCAGTGGTAGAGCACCCATGGGTTCAATTCCTATCACAAGGGGGTAAAAAAGATATTTTCACTGGATACACATTTCAGAGTTGAAAGCTTTTCACATTTAAAGATGTTTTAATGTCCTCTACTCTCCATTATTTCTGGTGAAAGGTATCATTTGAATCCCTGTTCTCTGATGTAAGTCTGTAATTAATTTTTTCTCTTTCACAACTCTCTCCATATTTTCAGATTGAAACAATATGACTATGATGAATTGAGATGAAGTTTTCTTTATATTCATCTTGAGTGGGGTTGCTGAGCTTCTTGAAATTAAATATTTATGTCTTTTAACAAAATTGGAAAATTTAAGTCATTTCTTCAAGTATTTTTCCAACTTCTTCTTGTTTCTTCTGGTTACACTAATTATACCTATTAGACCCTGAGGCTTTGTTCACTTTTTTATGATCTTTTCCTCACCTTCATCTGTTCTTCAGATTGGATAACTTCTATTGATTTATTTCACTGGCTCTTCCTTCCTCTCTAATCTACCATTAAGCATATCTAGTGACTTTTTAAAAAAAATTGTTTTGCAGTTCTGGGAATGAAACACTAAGGCACTCCACCACAGAGCTATATCCCCAGCCCTTTATGAGACAGGGTCTCACAAAGTTGCTAAGGCTGGCCTTGAATGTGAAATCCTATCCTTGGCCTGTGATATATTCATTTTTATTCGTTTTTAATTCTAGAATTTCCATTTTTTATGGTTCTGACTTGAGATTTTCTATTTATCCATTCAAGTGTATTTTTCTTTACATCTTTGATGATATAAAATATTTGCTTGATAAATCCCAAATCCAGGTCACCCTGGGGTAGAGTGGGGTTGTCTCCATTGATTTTTTAATTTTGCTCTTGACGATGGGTTTTATTTTTCATGTTTCTTCATATACCTAGTAACTTTAGATTGTGTTCTGGACATTGTGGGTAACATATTTTACAGAGTCTGGATTATGTTTTATTTCTCTGAAAAGTATTGATTTTTGTTTTGGTAAAAAACAAACTTGGCTGGAATCAGGTCCCAAACTCTGTCTCCCATGCACAGAGCAGCTGAAATCTCAGTGTAATTCATTAATCATTAATTGTACCATCTAGCGTATGTCTTGCACATGTGAAGTTCAGGTATCAGATAAAAATTTGAAAGAGTTTACAATCAGAATATGAGGCTTCCTTTGTCAAACTGTCTCATTCCTGAGATTTCCCATTCACTTTTCACTTGCAGTAGTTGCTAGGATTTTATGTTTTGATTTTTCAAACCAATGAAAAGAGATTTCTCAAACCAATGAAAAGAGATTTCTCTTCCAAGTTTGGCTTGCCCTGGGATGGGAGCTTTCCTTATGGTAAAAGCTGTAAAAACTAGGAATCTCATTCAGTGTCATTTTCTTCTTCAAAATGTTGCTCTCCAGTGCATTCAGTGCTTTTTATATTTTGTTCATAATTTATCATTGCTATTTGTGGAAGGATGATCCAATAGGAACTATTTCAGACATTTTCAGAAGCAGAAACTTGCACACATTTTATCAAATCACCTTACAAATATTATTTCCATTTTGAAATTAAAATGCCCAACTAAATATTAAAAATGAGAAAATATTCTCAATTAAAAATTTAAAATGTTTTGATGATTATAAGGCCTGAACAGTTTCACAAAATTTCATGCCACTAAGACACATGAAATTAGATCTCTGATTTCTATGACCCTGACATTACAAAGTAGATGGCTTTTATTGGGTGGACCTTCTGGCAGTGGAAAAATGAGACAATTCTGAAAATACTAGTTAATAGAGACTTGAAATATAAGGAAAAAAATGCCTTAAAAGTTTAGGAATAGATAAATGATATATGAAATAAACCCAAGTGTAAGAGCTGGGCATGTAGCTCAGTGGAGCACTGGATTTGGTTCCTATTATGGGGAAAGGGGGAACTCAGTAAAAAAAGTAGGGAGTTTTCAAATAGGACAAGTGTGTGGAGGATCAGTCCAGGAAAAGAACAGAAAATAAAAGTTGGCGTATTGCAACTGGAGTAACAAAGGCAAATTAAAAAAAGAACAACTCTTGAGATGGACAAAGCAAATCCCAGTAAGTGAAGAGAGAAATTATCACAGAATATTGGGAAGTTGACAATCATACCTATTACAGGAATGGTACAGCCTATATTTTCCATCATCCCCCAATTCTAGTTAAGTACTGTTTCAAGGTAGTAGAAGAGCAACACAAAAAGTATAGCTTTTCCTTACTTATGAACTGTGTTACCATAGACCACTGTTAATTTAGTATTACAGGATTTGATGGTCTGCATGAATGGTCGGTAATATAGTTTGGCTGAATGTTATGATGTCTCTGAAAGATGCTGCTGCTGCCTCCTATCCAATACATTCAATAATAATAAAGATCACGGATAGAGCGAACATAGAACAGGAAGGTCTACATAGATTTGTGTGTCTTCTCCATATCCACAGGGATTGGTTCCAGGACTGCCCCCATACCAAAACCTGTGGATGCTCAAGTCCCTCCTGTATATCAAGCTAGATTACTTATAATACCTAATCATGCTAGATTATTTAAATGATGCTAGATTTTTATCATGCTAGATTATTTACAATACCTAATCCAATGTAAACACTATGTGCTGTATTACTTATGGAATAATGACAAGAAAAAAGTCTGTACACATTTAGTGGAGATACAATTATTTTCCTTCAAATGTCTTTGAGGAAACAAGTAGGTTTCACAGTTGGTTGAACTGGAAGGTGTAGGATCTATGAATATGGAGGGCCTGGCTGAACTGTTAGGAATTCAGGAGGGAGACAGATAATACAGTGTTTGCAAATTGCATACTGGGATGGGAAACTATCTGATCTTGAGTACTAGACAATGATCTTTTTCTATATTCTTATCCAGATAAAAATTGCATCCCCTGGCAAGCCATATGAGCGTAAAGCTTTATTTTTATTCTCATCCAGTCTCTGAGGTCTTTAATAAAAAAGAATCCCAATCTTCCATCACAGAGTCTAAATATCTATTATTGATTTGAACCATTTTGTGCCCATGAGTTATTGTAGTCTTTAAAAGTGATGTGTGTTCTATATTCTTAACATTTTTCCTAGAAAAAATATTAGAATAAAAAGATCTATTAGCATATGTTTCAAGGTTAAAAATCATAATTTTGATAGAAAGTAAATAGATGCAAATACACCACAAAAATCAGCAATAAAGGCAATCAGCAATTTAAAAACTTTTTTCTTTTTTTTGTGGTACTGAGATTGAACTAACCTTCATCATGTATGGCAGGCAAGTACTCTGCCACTGAGCTATAACCCCAGCCCTAAAAAAGCTTAAAGGAAGAAAAAGACCAAAACTAACAATCAGGCCAATAAATATAAACTATTTGACCCACCCTATAGAAAGAGATGCTCTCCCAGGTACGGTGGTGCACACCTGTAATCCCAGTGGCTCAGGAGGCTAAGGCAGGATGATCGCAAGTTCAAAGCCAGCCTTAGCAACTTTGTGAGGCCCTAAGCAATTTAGTGAGACCCTGTCTCAAAAAATAAAAAGGGCTGGGGATGTGACTCAGTGGATAAGTGCCTCTAGGTTCAATACTTGATGATAACAACAACAACAACAACAACAACAACAACAACAGACTTGCTAACTAACAATTGAAAAACAAATTCCATAATATTTTACTCAAGGAGATACAATTGAAATATTATCAACTGACAAAAAGTTAAAGGATAGTATTAAGTTTGTTACACCGAGGCAAACATTAGGAAATTGAGATTGTAGTAATTGACATGGTATATTTCAGAAGAAAAATATCCATAAGAGGCCATTTCAATGCTTCCTTTGGCAGCACATATACTAAAATTGGAACCACACAGAAAAGATTAGCATGACCCCTTTGAAAGAATGACAAACAACTTTGCAAAGTGTTCCATATTTTTAGATCTTTGAGCAAATAAAATACCCGGCCCACCTGGGGCCCCATTCTCCTGGGAGAGATAAACATACAATACTTTTAAAAAGAGGAGAGGATTTCATAATTTTAACAAAACTTCTTCCAAAAAATTCTAAGGAAAACTAGTTACATATTAAATGAAATGTAATTAGAAACTTCAACTCTTAACAAAATCAGAGAAGCATGGTAAATGGAGGCACATAAATTAAACTATTCAAAAGAGAAATCCTGTTCTTCAGGGATTTTTATTCTTTTTTTAGGGATCATTCTTCCTTTGGAGAGTTTGATTAAATATATAGGACACCTCTCCAGGTAAATTTTACCAACATTTTCAGGTATTCAAGAACTCCTTGAAGCTACTTTACTATGATTTAGGGTCACAAAAGCTAACATTTTTCAGTACTTCCTAAGTGGTAGACATCTAGTAAGTACTTCACATGCATTTCCATTTAAACTTCCCATCAACCTTCTGAGGTAGGTACTACTCTTATCCTCATAGCAACTCAGGAGATCAACACTATCATTATCTCCATTTCAGAGATGAAGAAAGTAAAGTTTAGAGATGCTATTACTTGCTTAAGTTCACACAGCCCATAAGTAGCAGAGCTGAGAATTACATCTTCCTCTGATTCCAGGTTTCCACCTTTTAATCCTTATGATATACTTTTTTCTCACTACAGTCTTTCCATATTAACTTAAAATATCAACATATCCAAAAAAAGAAATGCAAACATATCCGAAAGTATATTCAATCCAAATTTTAATGTAGACCACTCTCATTGCAAAAGAAAACTTG
Source organism: Tamias sibiricus (assembly GCA_025594165.1). Taxonomy (NCBI): domain Eukaryota; kingdom Metazoa; phylum Chordata; class Mammalia; order Rodentia; family Sciuridae; genus Tamias; species Tamias sibiricus. The sequence continues at coordinate 55,973,723 of CM046659.1, forward strand.
AAACAGTTATAGAGACACACATAAAAAATAATTATAGAAATGGTGTGTGCTTGAGGGTGGATAAGACAGTGAAATGAGGTAGATCCAGAACCAAAAACAGGTATCATAATGTTTATGCTTGATAGAGGTGAGCCACATATTTGCTTCTGAACAACATAACAGCCAGAGGAAAGAGGATCTAATCAATGCTGCTTTTCCTGGTACTGAATGTAGAAAAAGGTTTTTTCTAGGGACATGTGTAGAAAATATCCTCAACAATATACAATGGTGATTTTAGAATAAACCTTTTTTAAAAATATTTTTGTTGTTGATGGACCATTTACTTATTTATATGTGGTGCTGAGAATTGAACCCAGTGCCTCACAAGTGCTAGGCAAGTGCTCTACCACTGAGCTACAATCCCAGCCCTAGAATAAACAAGAAGTTTCTTACAAATATCTTGATTTAGGCCAAAGTATGATGTCAAAGTATAGGAGGGAAAAGACAACTCACCCCAGGGTACAATATAGTGTTAGTACAAAATTCTGCAGTGATTTAGATTGGGCTAAGAATAAAATATAGAATAGATGATAAAATGAACAGACTGTACACACCCCAGGTCATCTTTCTGACAATTAAGCTTGTGAATTTAGCCATTAAGAGTTTATTCTCCCTCACAAGAACCTAGAGTACAGAAATTTCACATCATGTAGTAGGCCAGATTCATGTTCATGGACATTCACACAGACTTCATTTCATTACAACTTTGTATGAAAATTAGAGGTTTAGAGAAAAGATGTCTGATTTTTTAGAATTTCTTCCAAGGTGAGCTGATATTTAATTCACACTGATATGTAATTATGTGTTGAGACATGGATGAAATTTGAACATAAATTTTGTTTTTATTAAATAAGGGATGTTGCTATATTATAAGATTATAGAAAGCTGCTGAAGTGGTACTTCAGAAAACACTGATCTCAATACCTATCTTAGTTTATAAAAGAATGAGTTAAAAATGTATATAAGCATAGAGACATGGAAACAAAGTAATATCCTTAAATATGCAAGAAAGTTAAAAATGAAAATAAACTTCAAATTGACAATTACTAGTATTTAAAAAGTAAAAGTGCTGTCTAGTTGCTCAAAATATGTTAAAAATAAGACATGAAAAAGAGAGACTTAAGTGCTTTGTAAACTAAGTCTGAGGTAGATTGTTCTAGATACAATTATTAAAACCCTTATTGTTTTTAAAAGCAAACCAAACCTTATTTGAAGGAAATTAACATGGAGATTGACATTCTTCTTAAAATGACTTAAAAGTCTATTAGTAAGAAAACAGTTCAATTTGGCATATGATGAAATGTTATACAGCCTTAACAGTTTTTAATAGCATGAGAAAAGTCTTTACTAGTTTTAGGGGAAGAGCAAGGAATAAAGTTATATTTACTTGTTGAGTTATTACAGTTAAAGTGTCAGGGGTGATATTACTGTTTTCATTAATTTTAAAATAATATTTTTCATATTGTCAAGTTTTAATAATTAGGATTTTTAAATATAATAATGTTAAGATTGTTAACTTCCTATAAAAGTAAAAACTATATATTTGGTAGAAGTAAACCCAGTTAATGAATAAACCAATAACAGGGAAAAAATTAAAACAAAAGTTTACAGAACCACCTTCTGCAAAAGGTGATGGAAGGATTTATTCAAGTTTTCTAAGAATAGGTCTATTCTATAAACTTTGTCAAAATATGCTCATGAATATAATGGCAGACAATGTCTATATTTTTAGTGCCAGGTAGTATACTGTGACTTTCCACAAATTACCTTTTTATCCTTACAACACCACTGTGGTCATAGTTAACTCCAATCACAGACAGAGACTAAAGCCATAGAGTTAGTAAATGTTACAGCTCTTTTACATCCCCAATTCAGGGGGAAAAAACAAAAAAGGAAAGCATATAAATATATATGTAAGCTACAATCATTTAGACATACCTAAATATTATAAATAAACAGATGACGTAAATGGAGCCAATATGTGGTTATAAAGAATAATGGTTGCCAGGCACAGTGGCAAATGCCTGTAATCCCAGTGGCTTGGGAGGCTGAGGTAGGAGGATTCAGAGTTCAAAGCCAGCCTCAGCAAAAGCAAGGCACTAAGCAACTCAGTGAGAACTTGTCTCTAAATAAAATCCAAAATAGGGCTGGGAATGTGGCTCAGGGGTCCAGTGCCCCTGAGTTCAATCCCTGGTACCCCTCACCCAAAATAAAAAAGAATAATGGTCTCTAGAAGGACTGTGGTCAGACCTGAGTTTGAAGCCATTAAACTATGTGATCTTGGGCATGTTTTTTGGTTCGGTTTCCTCTGGCACAACTCAATTGTGAAAGTTCTACTTGATAACACTAGGGCTCAGAAATGATACCCCAAAGTGTGTCTCTTTTACAAACGGAAGTGGAGAAACAGTCTCAGAACTAAGGTCTCATTGACTTTCTCCTTTCTCATTTTTTGATCCTTTTCCTCTCCAAAGCCAGGGAAAGGCTTTCTGTGAAGTTCCCCTGTCTAAAGGAAGTTCCCTTCTTAGGTATGAAACTGCCAGGAAATCTCACTGGCCAGTAAAGATTAACCACTAGAGAAGGCACTGAAAATTAAACACCATACTTAAAGCTCTAAGGAACTCTGTCCCAGGCCACCATCTGTTCTTTGGTCCATGCATTTCCCCTAAATATTATTTGCTATCCCTGTAAAATTCCCTACTTATACCACACTTCCTTCACCCCTATGAGAATGATATTTAGGTCTCAACCATCTGTCTCTTCTTTGAGTTTCATATTTTATATGGCTCCTGCACACATTAATACATTTTTATTATTTTTCTCCTGTTCTGTCTGTTGCTGATTTATTTCAGCAGACTTTCGAACCCAAACCCTCAGACAAAGAGGGAGAAACTCCCTTGGCCCCTCCTGATTTGGCAGGATTCCAAAATCACTCTGCTCGTCCAGAAGCTGCAGTAGGAAGAGCCTAGGACCCGACAAATGGCAAAAAATAAAAGGTAAGAAATTTTGTCTCCTGGATCTGCCTTTGGAATCCAGTTGAGCTAATGGTTAAGATTCTTCCTTTTTTCTTTTATTTCAGCAGACTTGTTTGCCAAACCTTCAGAGGGAAGGTCTGAGCTTCCCTACAGTAAGTTGCTCTGGCAAAGACTGTATGCAAGCACAGAATACATTTACTCAACAAATATGTATTGAACACTTACTTTATTCCAGGCATTATTTTAGACAAAAGGGACAGAAAAAAATGAACAAAACAGGCAAAAGAACTACTTTCAGAGTTTACACTTTAGGAGGGAAAAACAAAAAATTAGCATGCAAACTAATGAACAATAATTTTGCTATTGACAAGTGCCATGAAGATAATAAAAGGACAGATGTAATCAGAATGAGAGAGAACCTCATATGAGTGATTAAGAATAGCAGCTTTGACAAAGTGACATCTGAGCTGAGACCTAGATGCAAAGAAGTCATATACATACCTATAGGAGTGTAATTTAGGCAGACAGAACAAAATACACAAAGCCTACATGGCTGGTATAAATTTAGTATGTGTTTTTGTGGTGAGGAACTAAGTCACCAAAAAAAAAAAAAAAAAAAAAAAAAAGCCCATGTGGCTGGAACAGGAAGAGGAGAGTGGTAGTGATAGGGAGTTTAAAAGAAGTCAGGGACCAGGTCATACAAGGTTCACAATGCCTCTGCCTCCAAAGTTCACCCCCTCTCCTTTTTTGGGGGTTGGGGAGAAATAGGAGTAAGATCACGGGGGGGGGGGGGAGAACAAAAACAAAAACAAAAACAAACAAAAAAGATTTCCTTACTCTGAGATGCCACTCACCACTCAACATAATACTTCACCTCTGGTCACCAAAATGTGTTGAGATTTCTCCCCACCAACCCATTCTCCAGCAGTACCAACTGATTATGCTATAATTTAATTCTGGCACAATATACTTAGAGATAGCATCGGATCCCACATGTTGAATGCTCAGTCCCACGAGACTGCCCCCTCTTCAGATGCCAATCACAAGAACAGGTTGTCACCAATAGCTCTGAACAACAAGCTGCAAATTGGGGTTCCAAAGACTCCTTCCTTGTGTTAATTTGTCAGATTGGCTCACAAAACTTAAGGAAACATGTTTACTAGTTTGTTATAAAGGTTATTACAAAGGATACAGATAAAAAGTAAGATAGAAGAGATGCATAGGGGATGGGGCTGCAGGGGTTATATGTCCTCTCTGCTACCCTCCTAGCATCTCCATATATTCAAGGAAGCTCCTTGAAACCCATCCTTTTGGATATTTTTATTGAGGCTACATTATGTAGGCATGTTTGATCATCATATCATTGACCACTGGCGATCCAACTCAACCTTTAGCTCCTATCCCCTCTTCAGAGATTGATGGTGGGGTGAAGCTGTAAGTCCGAACCTTTCTAATCATGCTTTGGTCTTTTTGGTAACTAGCCCCCTATAAAGAAGCTATCTAGGGGCTCCCAATCACCTGTTACTTTACTTGCATACAAAAAACACTTGTCACTCTTGAGAATTCCAAGGGTTCTAGTTCCTGTGTGTCAAGAATCAGGGACAGAGACTCAATATATATGTTTTATTATATCACAATATCATAGAACACATAATAGAATCATTTTGAAATATACCGAAAAGCAACCAGAAAATGAGATAATGTTAAAAGCAACTGCCTGTTATGTAGTAGGTACTGATAGAAAAAAAGTACTAAGTGAGCATAACTATCAAATTTCTCAAATGGATAAAAATAGTTATTTTAAATGAAAAAGTTGATGGTTTAGTTTTAGGAAAAAAAAGAATGCAGAAGTATCAAAGTACTCCAAATTTAAGTCTGCATTAAGGGGACAAAAACAAAATTAAAGAGAGAGAGGTACAGGATGTAGGGAGCAAGATAATGAAGTATTTAAGCTGGTGGAAATATCCCAACGACAGTTGAGGTGAATAATTGAATAGAAATAAAAATGTGTGAGTCATCATTCAAACAATTTCACTAATCCCCAAGTGTGAGGCATAAAGGGAGATATGAATAGTAAGTAGCTTTCCGTCTAGGAGCTTAGACTTTAGTCAGATAATAAGACATGTGCCCACAAATGGTATCTAGTATAAACTGAGAAGCACCCCAAAGGAAACAAGCACACTTTTAAGATAATTCAGACAGTGAGTTATTTCTAAATTTTATTTTGGAGATTGGGAGAAGGGACCAAATTAAGATTATAAACGGGAGGGCTGGGGCTGTAGCTCAGTGGTAGAGCGCTTGCCTCACAGGTGTGAGGCACTGGGTTCTATCCTCAGTACCACACACAAAATAAATAAAAAGATATTGTGTACATTTACAACTAAAAAAAAAATTTTTAAAAAAAGATTACAAACGGGAACCACTGGGGTTAAGTCTTAAGTTGGGTAAGAGGTGAACAGAATGCACAGGAAGGGGAAAATGCATTCCTGGATAGTGAAACAGCCTGAGGATGTGGAGAAAGGAAGGTGCCTTGTGTATCATTCAGAAATCAAGTAGGTAAGATTTGGTTGAGGCAAATTAGAGAGGATCTCATTAACACAAAGTATGTAAAGAAGGAAGAAAGAATAATAAGAGGAAAACAAAAGACCAAAGTCTGAGCTTTAAGGAAATGTTCTTAGGGATAGCAAGAAAAAGGGTCACTTGGAGAGGTGAATGCTCAACAAACATTTGTTGATAGAATAAAAGAAATGTTCATTACTGTGTATTATTATAGAAGTAAAAAATAAAAATGAGTCCCGTGATTACAAGGATAACATGAAAGCAAGATGACATGCTGTTTGAACACAGAAGTTTATAACCTAGTTAGGAAAATCAAGAACTCCATAACAGTATAATATAATACAAATGATCTAATCTCATCTGCCTTATTAGGTACTTATCTGAACATGTCTCTCAGCGGTGTTCTTAGATAATTCTGAATCCATATAGCTTTTAAACTTAAGATTTAAAAATAATATAATAAAAATGAATACCTTTCATATGATAGTAAGGGGAAGATGTTTGAAATAATTATGGAGAATTATTCAGATTACTTTTTCTTTTCATTTTTCTAATTTAACTATACTCAGAGCATTATCCATTTCAAAACAGGTAAAACCAAACTTAGAAAGTTACTAAGTATCTACAGAAGGAGTACATTAGATTCAATCACATCTTTTATGCTTTACCACTGGACAGGCAAGAGGATGAATTCTACCGTGATATTATTATACTAAGTAAAGATGCTATTGTTGCCAACAAGATTATGGACTATAATAGTGACAGTATTATTCTTAATAGTCAAACTGAAGCCAGAATTAACTAAAATATTTAAATTTCAAGAACTCTTTAGAATAGAAATTGAATAATTTTATAGGCATGATAAATTAGTTTGAAAGTTTGTCTCTCTCCTTTCTTTCTTGCTATATATGAACATATATAGCAGTGTGTATGTGTGTGTGTGTATACCACAGTGTTCTGCTGAAATACATTCAAAATGTAAAATTAAAATCTTTAGTCTAAATTTAAAGGACAAGTGGTTACCATATATTTAATTAGAGTACTTTACTAGGACTATGTTAAGGATAATAACATTGTAGAAATCTAAAAATATTTCAGAGAACTGTTCAGTTTAAGATACTATCTTGTTTATCTTCAGTGAATAGGCAATGATGCCAAATAAAAGAAAGCTCTCCTGTTCAAGTGATTGTAAAAATGCCTGTATGTATATACCCGTACCCAATATTACATATCTATATCCTCACACCCAATGCCACAAATACTATGATGACCAATTCACTGCTCAACCACAATCTCCATCAACCACAGTAGAAACTTACATGGTCTTTTGTTAAAGAGATAACATTTGGCTTTTTCCCGAAGTATAAGAAAAGAGAGAAACAAGGCCTGTCTGTTTCAAATATCATATGGACTTCATATTTTAGGGCTATAAGTAACATTTTTAAACTTTCATATAAATAAATAGCACTTTACCTACATGACATCTTTACATTGTTAATCTAAGTATAGGTAGAAATAATCTGGTAAATTTGCTTAATGGCAATACTGCTACTCTTACTGGACAAAATCTTAAGTTGCTATTGCAGCTTATATTTTTTACTATTTTTAATCCATTTATATACATTCTGGTTTATTTCATTTAACTAGCCTCCAATGCAGAATCATAGAAAACACAACACGGTTAGTATAAGCCCTTTTTTCCAAACAACTGTTTAGTAAGGGCCAAATTTTGACTACCCTTTAATTTCGACTGACTATTCTTTCATGCTAAAAAAATGTGACCATAGTTGTGAAATGTAAAAAGCAATGAAAAGTTCCATTAAAATAAGGTTCATATGATAAAGATTTGAAATTAGATTTTCAAGTGCAAATTTAAGAATCATACTTACCTTTGATTCGAGGTAGACATTTGCTGATGACATTTTTGTAATTTTGCATATGTAACTAACTAAAGAGATGGCACAAAGAATAAACAAGCTATCATTAATTAATGCTCGAACAAACACAGTCCATTTCAATTGATTTTCTGGGACATCTCCATGGACTAGCATTGCGCAAGTCAAGTTCACCACTAAAAAGAGAAGACTTGCTAATATAAAGCCCAAATGCAGTAGAATTCTGAAAGAAAAAAGAGAGTTTATTAGATGTTTACACTAGTGAGAAATTAATATGTTATTTTAGGCACAAGAATTTCCTCAGCTTAAAATATTTATAATTTCATTAAATACAATTTTTATAATCCTTCAGGGTTACATGGGCTATCTGTGCTGTTATGAAATTAGCATATAAATCATTTTAAGAGGTGCAGATTTTAAAGCATTAATCCAGAAATAATCTCATGGCGATTGAATTCAGTTGCTTCTACCAAGATAATATAGGACTATTTTAACACTGTTTCAAGCAATCTTGAATTTTTTCATTTTATAAATATTGAGCATATTTTCATTGACCTTTCCATTCTGATAATTACCAAACTTTTAAACACTGTCTAGAAAATATGCTGTATCTAAATTAAAATTAATCATCTAATATTAATTTTAAGAGGCAAAGGAAATCTTTTAAACCAATATTTAATACTGTGAACTCCCAGTTATCTATAGCAAACACTGCTTTCAAAATTGACTGAAGAACATAAGGACAGGACATGTAGAATTTCAAGCACTCATCTACCGCATCTTCTTACAAAGGTATACATTTACTATGCACACAGCACAACTTGCACATGAAATGCTTCTTTCCCTTAAAAAAATTAGACCACTTCATATAAACTCTTCAGTTAAGGTGTGGCCATCTGTATCAAGTAGTAGTAACAGCTCTCTGTATGAAAGTATTCCTAGTTCAAATATATTTATTATGTCTCCAAGTACACATGATAGAGAAATTTATTTTGCTTCTTAATGTCTTCTATTTTGGATCACTTTTAATAGTAGGAATCACAGATCATTTGCCCTTGGAAATAGTTTACACAAGATAAATTGAAGGTAATGTGTAATCTGTAACAAGGAAACACACTAAGTTTAATGCAAAGTACAAAGATTTTTGTTTGAAAAATGTTAAATTTTAATATTCCCTTAGACTAAATAATAAGAAAAAGAGCTACATACTTTGAAATCCAAAAAGGAGCTTGAAATTACATATCCAGGGAATAAGAACAGTTTAGGAAACCAAAGCATGAGGAGGGTAAATGAGTTGGACACTCAGTAGGGTAGTTAGTGGGAGAATTAGGTCTGAAACCCATCTCTTGACTGTTTAGCATTCACAATGTTGAGATTAATCAGTACTGGAACGTTACTTCGTTCATGTAATTACACTATACATTTTCACTCCAAACAACATAATCTAACTTTAGAATATGTGGACTTTATGATGCAACATCTTACATCTGAAGTGGGGCAGTAGCAAAGATGAAAAAATAAAAAAGTATTAGCAGCATGGATGAAGGGAGAGAATTTGTTGAAGGGCTCCTCAATTTACTTCCTTTGAAACAATCTAACTACTATAAAACTGCTAAGTTGCCCTCAACAGCCCCTTCCTCTAACCTTGAGCAGTCTAGTGTTAAAAATATTTGCTTTGATGTTTTAGATACTAAACATTAACATTAATGAATTAATGCTTTAGATCTTTTAGATAGAATTTGGATACTTGTGAAACTTACTTGTGTTTGTCAAGTTCAGTGGCACATCTGACTTTACATATAACCTATAAAGAGAGTATAAAAAAGTTTTGAAAACACATGTAATGTAGTATTCCTCAATTTGTTTTGACTTTGTGTTTCAAAGCAATGCAACTGCAAAAAATTGAAAAGTCAGGTCATGGAATTTATTCTTATTTTCAAAGTTTATTACATCTAGGCATAAATATTTTTTTTGAATGTAAGAAGCAAAATTATAGTTATCTGCACAGGGGACAGCTGAAACTGAGAAGACAGTTGAGGGGAAAAAATATAGGATGAGAAGTCAACCTGTGGTATGTTCAACTCCTCCCCCTCCCCCCCGCCACAGTACTGGGGATAGAACCCAGGGCCTCACAAATACTAGGCAAATGCTTTACCACCGGGTTACATCCCCAACCCGGATATATTCACATTTGACAGAATTAAAAAGCACAAGAGTGAAGAACAGAGAAATGGGCAGAGGAGAGAAACAAAATCAGATTAGAAACTAGTGGAAGAGTTTAAAGGGAAGAAAGCATTCCTTGTTAAATTTTGCAAAAAGTCAAGAATAATTAAAAGACCATTTGATTTTGTCATTAGTATGTCACTGGTATCTTGCATGGAATAGTTTTCACCAGGATGATAGAGTACACAAGTACAAGGAGTAATAGGACGACAACAGAAACCATGAGTACACATAAACTGAAATATATGAAGCTAAAATAAACCTGGGATAACCTGTTAGGAGACAATTATTTATGAATATCTTATGTTTTTGCATGGTCCAGATCTTTGAGCAAAAGGGTTTGCAGAGCAAACATCTTTGAAAGCTAGAGATAGTGTTTACCTTAAAGTCAGAGGGAGATTTATTTCCCCCTAGTATAATAAAGAGAGAACATTTCTCTCCTTGAGGACATTCCAGGGGAATAAAATTTCTCCCTCCATGGTGATGATTTGGTTCCATTCCAGGGCAAGTGTCTGTCTCTCTTATTTTGGGGTTCTCCTCTGTAGCACACCCTGCTGCACAGGTAGGTGACACTGGCCCCCTCCCAGTGTTGCCCTATGGAATGGAACTTGGAGACCTGATATAAGGCATTGCTTTGGGTACTGCTTTTGCCATGATCTTTCTGACCCATGAGACTTATGTTTTCTAGCAGTATGTGTATATAAAATAGTGAGAGGCTAGCCTGTTAAATTTCAAGTGGGGTAACAGATTCTTTACAGTTTCTGATTTAAAAAGCTGTTGGTCAGAAATGGACTGAATAGAAAGGGCGAGGCAGAAGGTGAAGAAGGGGGAGAAAAGAAGAAAGCTCAGCTGTTGAAGGTGGCTTTAGCAGAGGCTAGTTGCCCTTAAGAAGAAGTTTTTAAACAAGAAAGAAAGAACTTATAGGTTTACATAAAACATTTAAAATAATTCATAAATCAGCTCTTTGTTAAAATAAGAAAATTCAACACAGTGTGGATTCAGACATTTTGATATAGAGAAGAAAGATGAGAGAATTTGGCAAATGAATTCTAATTTGTTTTTCTAGTAAAGTAGGAGTCAAGGTCCTCTCCTGGGAAGCAATGTTAGATTTAGGCACTTAGAATACGGAAAACACAAATAGAAGTGTTACAAAAGAATATAGTGAGATATAGAGAGTTTCACTTAACATCCGGTAGTTGATAGTACATATAGTAACCACGGTTTCTTGATTTTAAAATTGAAACAATCTAAAGAAAAAAATGGATGCTATTATAGAAAGTTCAAATTTAACTAGGTTTTTCCCCCCATGTATTAATTTAGAACTGTAAAATGTGGGAACTATGTTAGAGAAAGAACTTACTCTAACAAGTGAACTACTTTGGCACAGCAAAATGTTGAGATGAAGAATAATAGAATGGGGTGGGGAAAACATGAGATGCAGAGTATCTGAAGGTTAGGATGAGGATGAAAAACAGATAAATGGATGAATTCCAGATGTACAGGAGAAAAGATATAGAAGGCATTGGTCAGAAAGAATAGCTTCATTTTTTTTAGAGCTGTTCTAAGGTGTGGTCATGCTAATGGGTGGCTTAAATAGAAATGGAAGATTTTAGAGTTCTGGGAAACCACTGAATTGAGACTTTGGATGGGATGTCAATATGGGCTTTGAAAATGGTCATATATCACAGGAGACAGGGCAAGAAGGAATAAAGTGCTGATTCATCCAGGAAGGTGGCAGTTGTTATTATAGCCAATGATGACCTAATCAGATGGCACAGATTTCAGAGAGATGATGAAGGTCTAACATCAGTAAGGAGTACTGGGAAGCATAAAATAGGCCGATTGTTTTTTCCACAAAAGGCATGAAGTGTCACCTGGGAAAAGCTAGATTTCAGTGAAGGCATTTAATAAAAAGATCACATAAAGAAAAGAATGGGGATGGGGTAGGAGGGGTAATTCATAAAATTACAGGTCATAGAATAATGGGTTCGAGCCAGAGTTGAGCTGGATAAGGAAAGAATTAAAGGCCAATTACCATCCTGAATTTGCAGAATATGTTCCAATGCATTGCTTAAACATAATCAGGTGCTTAACTCACAGACTAGTAAGATTAAAAGCAATAATCTGATATTAATAGATTCCAAGTATTTTATAGAATATACCTAACAGGAGATGATCCTGAGCAAAAAACAAAGTAGTAATATCAAAAAATGAAGTAATTATATATCCTTTGTTAAAGTAATACCTCATGAAGCACAATAAACACATGCTTTACGCAGATTTTAAGCTTAGAAAGACAACATACATTTAAATGACTTGATGTTAATTTATGTCAAATGGGCCATATTTCCACATACCAGGAAAAGCAAATAAATGGGTCACTTTATAAGAATATTTGTTTTCATAAGAATTACAAGGATTAATGGATGTTTTTCATCATGTTACCTACCTTTATCCTATATATAAACTAGCAGCCTTTAATTTAGAAAACATTGATTTAGGATTTTTTAATTAATGATTTAAAATAATGTCATCACTAACATACTCAATTTTATTTTACAATAACTAATCCATAGATAAAAGATATGAAATGGCTGGGCGCAGTGGCGCATGCCTGTAATCCCAGCACTTTGGGAGGCTGAGGCAGGAGGATCGCGAGTTCAAAGCCAGCCTCAGCAATGACGAGGCACTTAGCAACTCAGTGAGACCCTGTCTCTAAATAAAATACAAAAAAGGGCTGGGGATGTGACCCAGTGGACGAGTGCCCCTGAGTTCAATCCCCAGTACCACAAAAAAAAAAAAAAAAAAAAAAAAAAAAAAGATATGAAATGATTTTTCCATTTTAAAATGCAGACTTCTGTATTTTGTCTTATTTAGTTCCTCAAGGAGAAGGTGAGAGTATAGCAAATGTATATGTGAATGTTCTTCTGTGTAGGTTTATTAACACAATTATCTCAAAACTTGAGGATGGTGCTATGGTCTGAATGTTGTTTCCCCCCAAACTGCTATGTTGAAATATTTAACCCCAAGGTGATGGTATTGGGAAGGTGGGGCCTTAGGGAGTTAAGTTACAAGGATGGAGCTCTCATGAATGGGGGCTTGACATCCTTATAAAAGAGACCCCTCATTTCTTCCATCATGTGAGGACACAGTGGGAGCACACTATCTGTGTACTACCAAGTAAGTCTTCACCAGACACTGAATCTACTAGTATCTTGGACTTTCACCCTACAGATAGTAAGAAATAATTTTTTGTTGTTTATATATGCTATCTAGTTCAGGGCATTTTGTTAAAGCATCCCAAATGTACAAAGCAGAAGATCTACACTGGAGGTGTACCATTTATTCCCCCCCACGACATGTAGCCTATGTTGCTTTGAAGTGCTGAAATAGTAACAGAATGAATGCTTTTCTATGGAATTAATTTTTGTTAATTTCCCCAGTTTTGTTGATTTGAAATAGAAACTTTACTGGAGAAAATATATATATAAAATTTGGAATTCATTTAAAAATGAGTTGTGGTAAACAATCTCTTCCCCATGGAGAACAGGTATATCCAAATACATATTCTTCCAGAAGCAGTTATTCACAATCTACATCTCAATTACTTAAGTTCCTATGGAGAGTAGTGTATCACTCCTAAGCTTATCACTACCACTGCCTACATATGAGATTTCTAAGATACTTTATCTATAATTTGAAAAGCCATACTTATCTTTACATGTTCTCTTTCAATGTCTATCATATGTTTAATTTTTAAGAACTTTTAGCTTCTAAAGGTGTTTTTCTTTATCACAGCCTGTTCTTGTTTCTAGCATACAGTATCTTCTCCTATCTCTTAGGATCCTAATATTCTAATACCTTAAAAAATTTGTTTCTTTTTAAAATATTTATTTTTTTTTTAGTTGTAGTTGGACACAACACCTTTATTTATTCTTATGTGGTGCTGAGGATCGAACCCAGAGCCCCACACGCACTAGGCAAGTGCTCTACTGCTGAGCACAACCCCAGCCCTTGTTTTTTAAAAAATTTATTTTGTAATTGTAGATGGAAAGAATGCCTTTATTTATTTTTATGTGGTGCTGAGGATTGAACCCAGTGCCTCACGCATGCTAAGCAAGTGCTCTACCACTGAGCTACAGCCCCAGCCCTTAAGTTTCTTTTCTTTGCTTAATCTGTTTTCTTTCAAATTGCTTAAAAATAATTTTATATAATTTCCTAAATGATTAGGGTGTTTCACTGTATCTAAATGGTTTGCAAAAACAATACAGTTTATATTGAATACCTGATTTCCCTATGGGTGCCTGGACTTTTTGTACGTATTTGGCAGAGGCTGCCTACATGCTTATGCTTTAGGAATATACAGAACTTATGTCTGAACTGAGGGTCTCAAGTAAAGACTTAGACTCCCTGGAAAACTGATTTAAACTGAATTTGTGCTGAAATTATGCTGTCCTTTAAAAAGTTTTCCAACACTAAATACTGTGCATTAATGATTTTCATAAACCTTTCATGCCTAAGTTAGGAAGATAGCAGAATTGTTTTTTGTAAGGATAGGGAGCCAGATTCCTTGAAGAATATCAGCATGACTGATGATGGTAGGGAAAAAAGGTGGAAGGTATCAGTAGTAACAGAATATCCCAGGGGAGAAAATAGGCAGAAGAATGCTGCTTACTGATCTTTCACTTTGATTTCTTTAGGACAATAACAATCTGAATGTAGGTAGTGATGACAATCACTAACATGAGCTTAATTAAAACCTGCTAATTCTGCCGGGCGCGGTGGCGCACACCTGTAATCCCAGCACTTTGGGAGGCTGAGGCAGGAGGATCGCGAGTTCAAAGCCAGCCTCAGCAATGGCGAGGCACTTAGCAACTCAGTGAGACCCTGTCTCCAAATAAAATACAAAAAAGGGCTGGGGATATGGCCCAGTGGTCAAGTGCCCCTGAGTTCAATCCCCGGTACCACAAAAAAAAAAAAAAAAAAAAAAAAAAAAAAAAAAAAAAAAAAAACCAAACCTGCTAATTCCATAGTATGACAGAAAAAGCATCAGTGTGGCCTAAAGACCTGATTTCTAAATCTTCTAGTTTATAGTGTGGGTTACTGTAAATCCATTGCATCAGTTAATCATCTGAAAAATGGTGATAATATCTAAGGACGGGTCTTAATCAGACAAGAAGTAAGGGCATCACATATCACATATATTACCATAGACTGGTAAAAGTGACTGTTCTACTGTCTTAAGTTTATTTGTAAGAAAGAAACCAGACAGAGGGAAATCTTAATTTTAGAGATGCTCTCATATTCCCTTTTCCCCTAAAATAATAACAATGGCTAATATTTGAGTCTTACTATGTTTTGATACTTACTACTCTCAGTATTTTTTTTAAAATTAGTATTTAACCTTCACAACCATATGAGGTAGGCACAATTAGCTCCATTTTACAAATGGTGAAATTATAATGCAGAGAAGTAATCTGCTCAAGGTAAGTTGGCAAGGGTCCCAGGAAAAGAACTCTGGAGCCTAAGGTGTGAACTACACAATGCCTCCCTCTCTAATGTACTAACTGTACCAGGACTGTTTAGCCTGTTAACTCATCTCAAGAGATACCCTAATGTGTAATGTTCTTAGCAAGTAATCGTATTACTTTTTCTACTTTGGGCAAAAGAATTTCCTGCTACTGCTAAGTATTTATGTTATGTCTATTCTGACTTGTTGTTATCTGTTCTGCTGTTAAATGTTTCATTCTCTCCTGAATAGATATTTTTTAAAAAAATGCTAATTAGGGCTGGGGTTGTGGCTCAGCGGCAGAGCGCTCGCCTCGCACGTGCGCGGCCCGGGTTCGATCCTCAGCACCACGTAAACATAAAATGCATTACATTGTGTACAACTAAAGTAAATAAATAAATATTTAAAAAAATGCTAATTAGATACTCAGCCTCAACACTCCCAATGACCTTTCTTTTTTATAGAACCCCTTAGAAAGTGAGACAGGGTATGAGAGGGCTCCTGATAGTGAAAGAGTCAAAAGTGAGGCCATAAAGGAGTGTAAGTTTATATTCTCTCTAGATACACTACATCATCTCAAAGCAGCCCAAATGATCAAATCTGTCTTAGATAGAAGCTGAGGAAGGAGCACAAAATTCTAAGAAACTATTATTAGGCATTTTTGTACTCTGAGAGACTGAGGCTAGAAAACAAATTATAGAATGTGATTAAATATGATAATGACAAATGGCAGCTATAATTCAATTGTGAAAACATCCAAGTTTGGAATATCCAACTACATCTTATTCCTCTCCTGGGTTCAATTCTCCAGCACCAAAAAACAAAAAGGAAGTGTCCTTGTAATCTTACTATTTTAACTATGTTAAAGGGTATGTTTAAGATAGTATAATTCATCAATAGTCCTGAACTATAAGTCTAGGAAACTGAATTTCAGTTCAAGTTATACTCTATTTGGCTAGTTGGTAGCTACCAAATAACTGCTTTTGGGGCCAGTTGTCTAATTTGTAAAGTGGTTAATTTCAATGATATCCAAACACCTTTAATTGTAAAGGTCTGACACTAATAAATCAATCTGGAATTTGAGAATTTTTATTAAAATTCCTTATTAATTAGTTCCAAGCTATAATACAGTGTCTGAATTCTCTGAGATTTGGATGCCATTAAACAAAGCTATTCACACCATTTTAAAACGAATCAAAATTTAGTTTAGTTGGGGCCTGGGTATCATCTGCTGCTTAAGATAGTATATTCCTCTCCCTTTAAAATATTTGGGTTATGTTAACAAAAACTTCATTCAATAAATATTTATGAACATCTAATACATGTCAGGTATTAAATTAGGTACTAGGGATATAGCAAGAACAGACTTAATTCCTATTCTTATAGTGCTATGGTCTAATAAGTTCACATGAATATAAAAGAGCAACTGTGCAAATCACATGAAGAAGCATAAAACTCTTGTCAGTCTGTAATTTATTTGGCTAGTTGGGTTGAGGCATCCCTGAAGAAGTGTCACCCAGGCATTGACATTAACTAAGCACTAGGGGAGGAAAGGATGCTCTAAGCACCAAGAAAAGAACTGGCAAGTACAAAAGAATAAAAGAACATTTAATGCAGCTGAAGTAAAGAGGAACAAGGAGCACAGTATGAGTCTGGAACCATGAATAGACTTGTAGTATGTATAAAACTCTTTATGATAAAGAGCTATTAGAGCCACTGGAGGAATCTAGATTTAGGGCTTTTAAAAGTGATAATTCTGGCAACAGGGTAGAAAATATTTCTGTGGGGGTCAGAGAACACATTCTCAGCAGTTGAAAGGCTGTTATGGATTAGACAATAGATGGCAGTAGCTTGAACCAGCTGTTGTGATGGGGAATGGACTGAAGATGTTAGGATTTGGTGATGGAGTGAATGTGAGGTATGAGGGAGAAGGCAGTATCAAATGACTCAAAGGTTTCTGAAATATGTAAATAAATGGAGAGCAATGCCAGTCATTGAAATGAGGAACCGGGTTTTGGTAGAGATAGATGTTGGGTAGGGAGGAAGGAGAAAAGATCGTGAGTTCAGTTTGGGACATATTGAATCCATGTGCTTCAGATTTCTTTGGAGAGGATGTCAAATAGAGGTAGAATCTAGAAAGCCAGAGCTCAGAGGAGCACTCTGGGTTAGAATCACAGATAAGTGTGTGAGTCATTGACTTTTAAGTAGCATTATGCCATGAATGTGGACTCAATCACTTGGGAAGAAGAGGGGGTGGATCTAGGCTAGTCTTTAGAAATGTCAACCTTTGGTAGCACAGCATAGGCAGATGAGCTTGAAGAGAAGCTAGCATGATAGCAGGAAAATCAGGAGAGCATACTATGTAAGGGAAAAATGTTAAGGAGAAAGAGGAGTCATTTCCTGCTGAGAAATTAGAGAACTGAAAAATACCTAATGAACTTGTTAACAGGAAGATAATTGTGAGCCACAGATTATTTTGCACAGTGAAAGGCAAAGGCATATTATAATGTCTGGAGAAGTGAGAAAACTGTGATGTGTGCATGGTTACCTCTGAAGAAGTATGATTATAAAGAACAGTATGAAGTAGCTTCTGGCTTTGTCAAGTCTCTTTATTGTATATTTTCTATTTTAACTCCTGTCCTGATTCATTTGGGTTTATCTTATTGTTTTCTAATAGACACTTAAATGGTTAAATTTCAGACTCTTTGTCTAACGTAAAGATTCAAGGTTCTCAATTTATTTCTGCATGCCAACTTAGCTGTTTCATTTGTTTTGATATGTAACATTTTATCATATTCTATTTTCTAAATTCCATTGCAATTTCTTCATCTGTGTGTTTTAAAATTTTCTAAATGAACTTTCACAAACTATTTTTGTTACTGAATTAGAATTCTAACTTAATGTCTTAGGGGTGAATTTTTAGGGGTAGTCTACAGAATTCCAATTCTTTGAAATTTAGTAATAGTAATGATCAACATTATATGCTACGTATCCTTCTAAAGATTTTATATAAATTAATCCTAATATTATGAATCAGGTACTACTATTATTCTCTATATAAACAGTGTAATAGGCACAAAGAAGTTAAATAACTTACCAAACTAGCTTTACTGAGTTAAGCAGAACTGATAAATGACAGTGCTACATTTCTTACATTTGTTTCTCATTTTAGCTTTTATTCCTGGAGTAAACAGTTATATTTTTTGCAGGGGGGGGGTGGGAATTAATTTCATTGAGAATTACTTACATACAACACACTGCATGCTATTAGGGTACATAACTTTTGTGTTTGGAAAGATGTGTCCAACCTATGAAACCATCATAACAAATACAGAATGTTTCCACACTCACCACATTTCATCCTGCCCCTTTGTTGTACATCCTTCCTTTTGCTCCAGACCCTCAGCAACTAGTCATTCTTTGTGACTAAAGGTTAGTTTGCATTTTCTAATATTTAATATAAAAGGAATGATAGCGAGAGCTCATTTTTGGGTTTGACTTCCTTCATTCAGCATCCTGATTTTGAAATTTGCTTATGTTATTGTCAGCAGTTTGTCCCCCCACCCCCCTTTATTATTTTTTTTTTAACAATGAATAGTATTCCTTTCTATGAATGCTTGTATTAGTTACTCACTTTTGATGAATATTTAGGTTAATTTCTGTTTTGGGATATTGTGAATAAAGCTAGTATGAACTTTCATATTTAAGTTTCTGTATGAAAATTAGCTTTCCTTTCTCTTGGGTAATTATCTAAGACTAAATAAAACAACTAAGCTAGATTTTATGAGATTTATGCTTCACTTCCAAAAAACTGCCCATTTTCCAAAGTAGCTGTAAAGCATTACACTTCTGTCATCAGAGGATGAATACCAATTAATTCACATTTTTGCCAATATATGGTATAGTCAGTCTTTTAATATTTAGAGGTAATTCATTTTCCTGATAATGATCTTAAGCATCTTCTCATGTATTTCTTGGCCATGCACATCTTTTGTGAAGCATCTACTTAACTCTTGCCCATTTTTATTGTTTTTTATTAATTAATTCTAAGAGTTTTTTCTTATATTCTACAGACATGTATTTTATAACATGTATGGGCTGTAAATATTTTCTCCCAGTGGCTTATCACTTTCTCTTTCAACAAAAATTTTTAATAGTCTCATTTGTCAATTTTGTTTCATAATTGTTCTTAAGGAATCTCTGCCTCTTCCAAGAAAACAAAAATTCTCTCCTACAAATTTTAACTTTTACATTTAGGTACCTGATCCATATCAAGTAGATTTTAAAGTATAGTGTAAGAATTGGTGTTCATTTTTTCCGAATGGGTACTCAATTATTCCAATACTGTTTTTTGACAAAACTTTGTTTTCCTCACTAAATTTCCTTGGCATCTTTGTAAAAACTCAATTAACTATCCACATAGTTCTCTATATGCACATGTCTAATTCTGGATCCTCTATTCTGCTCCATTTATCTATATGTCTATCTTTCCTGCAGTACTACACTCTTTTGATCACCTCAGCTTATAACCAATCTTAAAATTCAGGTATTATGATTCTCCAACTTTGTTATTTTACAAAGCTGTTTCAGCTATTCTAAGTCCTTTGTATTTCCATACATATTAGAGATTTTAATAGAGATTGCAGGTACAAGTCAAATTGGAGAAGTGACATCTTAAAAATAAGGCATCTTCCAGTGTACATTTTCCCATGTACATAGGTTTTCAATTTCTCTTAATAATGTCTTAGAGTTTTCATTACAGAGATCAGATCTTACACATTTTTTTATTACATTATTTCTAAGTATTTTAATTTTTGGCATTTGTTAAGAGGAATTTTTACATTTCACTTTCTAATTGTATTTATAACCAGTCGTATTCTGTAAACTTTAATTCACTTGTTCTTGAAGATTTTTGCCCTTAGCAATTGTCACCTACAAGTGGAGACACTATTTTCCCTCTAATTTTTAAGCTCCACACCCCCTTGCCTTACTGCAATGGCTACAATCTCAAGCCCTGTGTTGAAACAATTTATTCTTGTCCTAGTAACCTTTCAATCCTTCATCAAGTATAGCATTAGGTATAGGGTTTCGTTTCTTTTTTTTTTTCTTTTGTGTAAATGCGCTTTATTACATTTCCCTAGTTTGTGAATTTTTAAAAAAGTATGATTGAATCTTTCCTAAGTTTTTTCCACATCTATTGAGACGATTTTCTCCCTTACACTGCAGATATAGTTTATATACTAATTGATTTAATGTTAAGCCAACAATGCACTCTTGGAATGAAATATATTTGGTTTTAACATTCTTTTAATAATTATTGATTAAATTTGCAAAGGATTTTTATACATGTTCATGAGAAATATGTTTATCATAGTGTCTTTTTGTGATAATACAGTTCTGATAGTAATCCTATGGGGGTAGCAGTGTTATCCACAGTTTCAGAGACAAAGAGGAATTCAAAACTTGCCCGGGTCTCACAGCTGTTAAGTCACTGAGAAGCACCAAGTAGTTACCATTGTTTCTAACTTTTTGAGTGTTGCTTTAATATTCTAGTATGGGGTCAATTCCTAAAAATGTTGTAGTGTTAATAAAAAAAAAAAAAGTATACCCTGTTGTAAGATAATTGTTATATAGATGGCCATTTACTATTTCCTTATTAATTTTGTCCGATATAGGTCAAAGTTTCCAATAAAACATTACATTTTTCTTTGAAGTTCTACTAACTTTTGCTTTCTTTTGGTTAACAAGGTACGATATCATTTTACTAAGCTTTTTATTCTTTCTTAGGTGCTTGTATTAGGAATGTCTCTTGTATATATTATACAGCTGGATTTGTTTTAAAAGGAATATTTTCATTATTTTGGACTATTAAGTTCATGAAATTGGAATTTTTGTGGTGCTGGGGATTGAACCCAGGCCCTTGCCCATGCTAGGCAAGCACTCTACCAATGAGTCACACCCTGAACCCAAGAATATTTTCTTTCAAACTTTTGAATCATATTTGCTCTTTCTCAATGTTTTTTCATTTTGGTCACCTTCTTCAAAATTTTATCATCCTACTATCCCTAATTTTCAACCCTCTATAGTTTGAAAGTTATACACTTTTTCATTTGAAAAGCATATGTGATGACGTTGGCCAAATTATATTATTGTATTGTGTGTACAAATATGTAACAAATACCACTATTATGTACAATCATAATGCATCAATAAAAATATGGAAAAGCACATTTGACCTGAAGTTTAATCAATGTGTTAAAAATCCTCCAAGCAACGCGAGGAACTTAAAATGCTTTGACCCCAGCCCAGTACTCCAGCATCTTGGTTTATATGCCATTTTATAGGATTTTCGTTCTCTTATTTTTATATCTAGAAGCTGTCTCATATATTTATGGTGTCTAGATTTACTTATACATTTAACATTTTCCTTTAATCACCTTTTTTGTATTTTAAAACTTTCTGACACATATCCTTTAGGATTTCTTTTTGTGAGGGTTTAAATTAAATGGTTTTTATCTCCGTGTATTTCACCCCTATGGTTGATAGTTTCATTGCAGGTAAAATTTTGGGCACCAACACTGTACTTTTCATTCTTTTGTTAGTGGTGTCTGATTACTTTAAAAATATTTGGTTGGTGGTGTCTTAAAGTTTTATTCTAATTGTTCATTTCTCCCAATTTGGAATTTTTTTTTTTAATGTGAAATTTGGGTTAAGTCTCAGTCATTATCCCTTTGAATATTTTCTCTGAAATTTCAATTAGACATTGTTAGACTTGCTCACTCTTAACCACTTGTTCATACTCTAGACTCAGTAATTTTTTTCCCTTAAGATCTTCTAGTTACTAATTTATTTTTAATTACATTTAATTTATTTAGCCATACATTTCAGTTCTAGCTGGGCATGGTGGTACTCAGCCGTAATCCCAGCAGTTTGGGATGCTGAGGCAGGAGGATCAAGAGTTTGAAGCCAGCCTCAACAACTTGGTGAGGCCCTAAGCATCTCAGTTAGACCCTGTCTCTAAATAAAATACAAAAAAGGACAAGGGATGTGACTCAGTGATTAAGTGCCCCTGAGTTAAATTCCCGGAAAATTATTTCCAAATGTACAAATTGAGATTTTGATACTGGGTATTGAAACCAGGGGCTCTTGACCACTGAACCAAATCCCCAGTCCTTTTTTTGTTGTTTTGAGAGGGTTTTGCTAAGTTGCTTAGGGCTTTGCTAATTTGCTGAGGCTGGTCTTGAACTTGTGATCCTCCTGCCTCAGCCTCCCAAGTGGTTGGGATTACAGGTGTATGCTAGTTTTACATCTTAATGCTTTATTCTTAATTCATTTAAGTAAACATTTTATACTATATGTTGACTATCCTTTATCTAAAATGCTTGGGACAAGATAAATTTCAAATTGTTTTGGTTTTAGAATGTTGACACATAATAATGTATCTTGGGAATGGAATCCAGGTCTAAACACAAAATTCAATTATGTTTCATGTATACCTTATACACACGACCTGAGGGTAATTTTATATAAACTGTTGTACTGGGTTTTGAATGAAACCCATCACATTTGGTCACACTTGGAATTTTCCACTTGTCCTCTCACAATGGCCTTCAAAATTTTTCAGATTTTGAAGCATTTTCAATTTCAGATTTTTCAACTAGGGATGCTCAACCTGCATGCATTTGATAATTCTGATATCTGTCATCTTTGTAGATAAGATTTCCCAGTGTGATTTTTGATTTTGGGCTCATCTTCTTTGGAATTTTATCTGTCAGGATTGTGGGTTTAAAGTACAATCCTCCACAGATGTTTTACATTTGTTCCTTCCAGGTGCTTGAGATTACTACCAGGCAAGGATAACTTCACATTTTCAGTTTGGGACTCCTTACCCACCCCTAAAATCACAGAACTGATGTGAACTCTGGCTTTAAACTTATGCAATAAATAGCTTAAAAGCACAGAACTGATGTGAACTCTGGCTTTAAACTTATGCAATAAGTAGCTTTTTATATATTTTCAGGGAAGACTTTTCTTTCCCTAATTTATACCCCTTGCACATAGATCCAAGACAGAGACAAGCACAAATCCCACTATCAAACCCTGAAGATCTGCTTATTTTCCTACTTCACCAATTGAAGGTGTATACTGTGAGGAT
This sequence comes from Tamias sibiricus, assembly GCA_025594165.1. NCBI lineage: Eukaryota > Metazoa > Chordata > Mammalia > Rodentia > Sciuridae > Tamias > Tamias sibiricus. The sequence continues at coordinate 55,997,075 of CM046659.1, forward strand.
TCTGGACTTATGATGTGGGGAGGAGGTCTCACATTAGACCTCACCACAAGGGATAGGCCTCCAATGTCACTTCCCTATACACCCAGCAAATGAAATGAAAATATGGGCTGTGAGCTAACAGGAAGCAGTTGATAACCACTGCCACTCTAATACAAACATCTGTGTGGTATTTTGTCATTCTGGACTTTTTTTTTTTTTTTTTTTTTTTTTGGTGGTTTTTGGCTCTGAGGAATTTCTTTACTTCCCAAGCTCAATCATGCATTAAAAAAGATAAATACCTTCTGCAGCATTGTTAAGTATTTCTCTGAATCTCTGGTCAGCCAGATGACTCTGGCTTCTACTTCTTTAAACTAGGAGGTAAGGGTCATATGCTGAGGACCACAGGGGGAATAAAAAGTTTTCTAAACAATGGAAAAGGCTTGAAACAGTGTGAAAATGGGAAAGTTGAAGCAGCACTAAATAATAAAGAATTAATGGTATCCTGGAAAGTTCATGGTATAGGAAGATTTACTTGACAAGACTTTACAGCATCTGAACTATATAGTAGTCTCACATCTGATACATATTAGCCATATCACCCTGGACAAATCACATACCTTTTCTGTTTCATAGGATTTAGATGAAGATAAATGCTATAAAATGCTTTAAAATATTAAATGCATAAAATGTAAGGCATTATGTTTTCTGCAAAGATACGTATCGGAAACTCTAGTCTTAGTCTTAGGAAAAAGAGGATCAAGTTAGTGGAAAAAATGCAGCTTAGTAGATTTAGAAAAAAGTTTATAATCACAGTTACAAATAAAAGTCAAACACTGAACTCAGCCACTATTTCCAGAGAATAGTAACTACTCATGATGTGAGACAGACTTTTCTGTTTAAAATTTGTTGAAACCAAATTAGCTAAATGCTAATGATTATATGCCATTTTTCTTGATATGAAAATACTTTTGCTTAACAAAACTCTAAAAAAGTAGTTTCACTAGTGAAATTTTACCCATGGTAATAAAAAATAACTTTTTAATCAAACCAAGATAATATAAGAAAATTTTAGCATTAATAACGTGGAATCTTTTAGAAAATATAAAGATTCCTGACAGTGCATAATTCACCTCAGTACTCATTAAAATATAATTAAATCCATACACATTTGATGACTCAATATTTTCTGTTTTGATGTTTTTAGGTCATCATTCAATAATATATTTACTCTTGTTCTAGTTGCTGTAATGTAAAAATATAAAATAACTTCTTATTCTCAAGGAATTTCCATTTTAGGTAGTGAAAATATTTTTGTGGGAAATCACCAAACATGACAAAACCAACATACCTGTAAGTTGAGTTTCTTGTTATTTAAAAGGCCATCAATATTTGGAAGAGCTTATCCATTGGAAGGAACACTAACAACATCAATGAATGTAAGAGTTAAGATTTTAAATTTAATTTTCCTAGGTGTTTAGCATTGTGATTAAGTCACTGTATTTTATCCTGACAAAGCAACTGGCATTCATAATACAAAATTGCAAGAAAAAAATGTCAATATGAGCCTCAAAGATGAACTCATTGATTTTGGCATGCATTTCAATGCTCCAAAGATAGTGTACTAACTCTCATTTTAAGTCCTTTTACATGTCCTAATGGTGGATAGCATCAATTTTCTCAGATAATCTGCTTTAGATATAGAAGTATAGGAATGTAAACCCTTGTCTGGTAATGTTCATGTTCTACTGATCTTGCCAGAAAAAGTTCAATGTGGTTTTAGATCAGTGTACATTTTTTTTTCTTTTACTTCCAACAGTCTGTTTCCAGGAGGTTAAGTTGAAAAGCCTAATTGTTTCAGAAAGAGCCACTTCTTATCTCAATTCCATCCAAATATAGTCACCAAAAGAAAGAGTGGTTTAGGTAGTTCTTTTCAAAAACATGAGTTTTGGAAGACCCACCAAAATGTGTTCAAAGTAGTAATAGTTGCTTTACTGTTTTTTGCTGATCTGTAGTTTTTATACCTGAATCCTTAAAGTTAAAATGTTTTTAATTTGTGAGAAAAGTACAACAAATGCTTTATATAAGTCAAAAGTAAAATTGAGTTGTTTTAAATATGACAAATAGTAAACAAAGACTTTGGGTTATAAACAACCAAATATCGGTTTTGTATTGGCCAATAGACTTTTCCTACCACTTTTTTAGAATATGAAAAATTCACTGTGAAAAAACTTCATTAATTCAGAGTAATCAATGGGAAGTACATGTCCAATTATGTGGAATTGATATTAAAAATTGGATTAAAATAATCTTTTAAATTCAGGTTCCTTTGGATTTTCTCTAAAAAGAGAAAATGTTTCTGATTAAAATGTTTCTTTTTAAATAGGATTTCCAAAAAGTTGAAAATATATTCTCTTAAGTACCATTATGTGTTCTAAAATTGTTTGATTACAAAAAAATAGACAACTCACATTGTTATTAGGAGACACCGCAAAAGAAAAAAAGCTCTAGCTCAGTTTCTTTCCAAATTATGTTTTCTAGGTCAATAGTGTTTTATTGCTGTCTCAAAAAAGTACATAACACCAATGAGATTCGTTTACTAGGAAGACTTTTAGACTTTAAATTCTTCCCTACTAGCTTGGAATATTAATCAAATGTCTAAAAACCCAATCTAGATACTTTGTGTATCTTATGCTATAGAAACATACTTTTTAGAATTCTGAGCTTAAATATTGATGATATTGTGATAATGTTAGCTACTTTACCTTGGAGTGAGGAGCTAGCTGGTAGAGAATCTTCTAGGGCACTAGAGATGCTTTACATTCTGGGTGGTGGTAACATGGGTATACATGTGTGAAATTTAACTGTACATTTAAGATTATGCATTTTATGGTATATATCTCAAGAAGTAAAGAGTGTTTGGTCATTAACGAAATGCCAACTATTTTACAATGAATCAGGAATATGGTTTTGTAAGTCAAAATGTATGGGAAAAACAAGTTATCTGGATGCTCACAGCATGTGAACTGCTCGTCACTTTCAGGTAAATTAATTGTATTTGAAGCTACGTAAGGCTTACAGTGATGAGAAGTCACTAATAGTCTATCAGAAACTCAAACTTCTATAAAGTGTTAAAACAGCTTACACAACTAGAAGATTATAACATCCTCAAATAATTGACATGACTGTAGCATGATCACTCGATTAATGATTACTCATTGTTTTTATTTCTGCTTCTTGCTGTTTGGGTTTTTGTCATTATATCGCTTGGACTTTCAAGGAATTGAGATGAAAAAGAATTAAATTACTTTTGTTACCTGTTGTTTTTAGTGTGTTAAATAGCTGAAGTTATGTGTCTGATTTTAAAAGTATATATTATTTATTTATTAAGGGAGAAAAGAGTTGATTTATGAAGGAAATGTAAACACCTAATTTGCCTCAAATGTTTTTCTTTTTTGCTTTTGCTTGGAATTATGTTAATTCTCATCACCTCCAAAAGCCTTTGAGAGGATTAGCTGCATAGACCAATATTGTTCTATATTAGTCGGTATTAAGCATATGATGTCACCTTGTTTCCTGCCCTCCTCAAGCTTTTCTTTTGAGGGAAGGGGGGACATTTTGGGGCAGTTCCCAAAATACTGTGGCTTAAATACCACTAGCTGACACACATGATTGACAACCTTAAACTCCCAAACCTGTTTGAAATGGGTCAAATACTCAAGCGCTGCAGAACAATGCAATCCAACAAGCAATTCCCCATAAAAGAGAAAGGGGGTGTGATTAGGTTCCAGCAATTAAGCAAGTTATTGCAAAAAAACAGTTTGGTGGCTTGTTTCTGCAATAGGCACAGGTTAAGCTAGTATTTTCTTTCTTAATTAGCTCCCCCCAAAAAGCTATACTGTAAGAGGTAGAATAAATTACCAAAGCATGAAGCACCTGGAGCAAACATTAAGGGCTTTATGGAGGTTCTTAGACTGACCCGCAGCATTGGTTATTGATGGTTAACCCTGCTGGGAACGATCGATCGGAATTTGTGTGAGCCTTATTGAGCCACAGGAAAGGAGATGCAGGAGGGAATATAAGCTTCTAATAAAAGAAACGCAGCAACAATAGCAGAGGAACAGCTCTGCCTGGTGACGTAATGGCTGGCAGAGGTCCAGCTTCAGCAGAGCTGCTGCTACCTCAGCATCCAACCTCCCTCAACACAGTCCAGCTTCGCTGGAGCTACCGGAGCTGCTACTTCTGGCGATGCTACTTTTGTTGCTGCCACCAACCCCTTACCTTACAGGGCCAGAACACTGAACAAAAGGGGTTGCCCTGCTGTTTTTAAGTTGACAGAACACACATTCTCTCTCTCACTCACACTCCCCCAAGCCCTTCAGTAACCGAGTCAACCAGATGCTTAAGTTTAGGGCGAAAACACTGGCGCACACTCCAGGGGTGCCTCAGTTTACCCAAGCTGGTCTCGAGTCCTCCTCTCACTGTCCCCCCCCGCCCCCCAGCCGCCGGCCCTCGGCGGGAGTTGATCTGGGCGGCTCCGCTCACCCGCCTGGGCTCCCGCATGTCGGTCCTCCCGCCTTACCTCCGCCAGGTAGAGGTTGAGGAGACAGAGCGTGGAGAACTGGAGACAGGAGGGGAAGCAGTAGAGCAGCCAGTGGGGGAAGAAGTGCAGGTGAGCGGGCGGCCGGAGCAGGGGCAGCGAACCGCTGAGCGAGAAGGCGGCGGAGAAGAGGGTGGTCCTGAGCGCTGCCCACAGGAGACAGAGGAAGAGGCAGAGGCTCTGGTAACTCAGCCGCCGCTCGCGGTACAGAAGCAGCCGCCACAGCTGCAGGTAGGCAAAGGCGAAGAGCGCGGCGTAGAGCAGGGCATGCAGGACGCTCAGCGCTAGCTGCACGGAGCCCGGCACCGCGGCGCCAGAGGCGGCAGCGACGGCGCCTCCGTCCCCGCCGCCCGCGCCGGGCGTCGAGGGTTCGCGGCCGGCAGTGGGGGCGACGGCGGCCGCCGGACCCGGCACCGACACCCTCATGAGGGGGCAGGGGGACGGGCGAGGGAGCGCGGGAAGGAAGGAGCCGGACTCCGGGCCGCCGTCGATGGGGAGAAGGATTGCCCTCTTACCCCCCACCCACCCCAGCCTCCAACCCCAGGAAGCGCCGTGACAGGACCCGGAGCCCCACGCAGAGCAGCCGCGGCTCCCCCCGACCCCGCCTTCTCTTCTCCGCCCCCCCTCCCCCCCGGGGGTCTCGGCTCCTCCTGCTGCGGCTCGGCTCCGTAGCTGCAAAAAACAACTCTAGGCTGGAGACAATCAGCTGAGAAACCCGAGCATTTGAGGCGCTCGCTCCGCACCGTGGGCTCGCACCGATTGGCCCAGGCGGGCACGCCCCCCAAGCGCCGCGCTCGGAAGGCCATGGGCCTCAGGACCCGTCACTCCGAGGTCTTGAGATCCGATTGGGCGTTCAGTTTCCCCGATTTCTCCCCCCGTTCCACTCCCTACCCATGCTGCTGATTGGCCCTGCAACTGCACCGCCGGCTCGCGCTGGCGGGAGGACTCGGTTGTCGTCTGTCACCTGGGGTGGCTCTCGCTCCGCCCCCTACGCTTGCCATTGGTTGGGGAGTCCTTTACGTAAGAAGCACGAGGAGAAGGAGGAGCCTCGGGCGATGTTTTTTGCTCCGGTGACCGATTCCACGGAGGAGGTGGCGGCCACAGGCGGGGAGGGTGCGGGCCTTAAGTCCTCACAGGTAGGCGTAGCGGTTGCCGGCCTCCTGGAAAGCCGGCTGTTGCCCCACCTTCTGCCTCCACCTCGGTTTCTGGAGGCAGGAACCCTCGTGCGTGGGTATAGTCCGGGTCCATCCCCGTAAGGTCATATATTATATATATATATATATGTATATATATATACACACATATGTATATATATATGCACATACACATACAGGTCTCAGGCAGGTAGGTGGCAGCGCGGGTCCTTCAGATATGTTTCTATTTTTTATGTCTGCAGAAATGGGCATTCAAACCTGGCGGCTTTCCTCTAGCAAGGGCTGCACGGCTAAACTCAGGATTCCGAGTTAGCACTATTGCTTCTGGGACACCGAGGGGCCTCATCTGGACCTTTCGGATGAGCATTTTATTTTTTCGCTGTGTGAGCTGTAGGAAACCGGGATAAGTAGGTGGAATGAGGTGACGGGTGAACTGAAACTCTGAGTTAAAAGACCCCCTTCCTTCGGAAATGTCCTTTAAGAACGAACGGTGGTAGGATCAGAGGAATGTGGAAGCGATCTGTGGGTAGGAGAAGGTTGTTCTTTGAAACAGAATTTGGGAAGATGCCTTGGATATAAATTTGCGTGGGTTGGGGGGAGCAGAAACAAAACTGATGACTGTCTAGAGAGGAAGGAGAATAGTCTGCTTCTTAAACCCCACTTCTGTTGAAGCTTTATTCCTGAATATAGGAGATGGTGGCGCTCTTCTTAGGACTGAGAAAGCTACAAAATAAATGCTGTTACTGCTTGTTTATAAGTGAGAAATAAATAGTTTTCCCAACGTATATTGCATACATAATATGTATTGATTTTTTTTTTTGTGTGTGTGTGTGTGTGTGTGTTTGGAAATAAAGGGGACAAAGTAGTGAGAGATTAAGAGGAGATAATTTGTGTTTTTGGAACGAACAGCACATCACAAATAAAGTATCCTTGTAAAAGGTACTGCTACATTTACTGGAGCAATCAAGACAGTCATTCCTCCCTATTCTTTGTCCTATGCTTTGCCCAGAAAGAGCGTTGCTGTTTTTTTCCCAAGTAAGTGGTCCACAGGGAGGGACTTTAAAGTCTGTTTTGTACTCCAGAGTCTGGGCTAGTAGTTCACCGGGCACTAGGTACTGCTGCCCTGTGGGTACTTTCTAGGTATAATGACAAAATGATGGATGCATGTGCCTGACACTATAATGTAGACATTCTCAGATGAAAATTCAGTAGAGCATGTTGACCAGTGTAGGGTACAGTAGGGTACAATTTACTGAAAGAAGTTAACAGGCCTGATCCAACATCAGTACTTTGAAGAAGGATTCCATGTTATGTGGAATTTAAGAGAATCACCTCATTGATTCTTAGTGTGGTTACGGTAGCCCACGGTGCCCTTAAAACAGGCAACAGAATGCTCATGACAGGAGTGAGGTAATTGATTGCAGTTGTGTACTTAAGCACAAAATCAGTTATGTGATTTTAAGCATTTGTCAAAATCAAGATTACCACTTATTCTTCAGCATGGCCTAGTTGTGCATCTTCCATGATCAATGAGGTGTGAATTTAAAGTCAGGAAGAGGTTTTTTTTTTTTTTTTTTCTTTCCTTTTTCTCCTCTATTCTCTGCTCAAATGGTGATAAAAAACATCCAGTCAGTACTCACACAAATTTGCTTGTGAAACTCCTTTTCTTCTTGTGTGAGAGTAAGTATGGACACATTTCTCCTTCCTTTCTCCCTTTTTGGGGTGAAGAATGTGGGGGTAAAAATACAGGATTTCCTTTCTACCTGCTTAGAAGGATTGTGGTAAAATATCGACTGCCTTTATTGCATCCTTTGGGTCCTTGGGTTTATTAAATAATAAACTGTTTTGAGATTTAATCAACATTTTATTAGAGCCTGGTTCAGTGAGCAAAGGTTCTGTTCTTCAGTAGCAGCATTAAACTGTAAGTAAGCTATTTTTTGACAGAATCTTTTTACAGGAACTTTGTAAGTATTATATGCCCCATTTGTTGCAAAATATGAAATGTATCTATTCCAGAGAATCGTGCACACAGGTCTTGATATAATTTATTTAATAGTTATAGTTGCTAACTAACTTCCTCTTTTTATTGACAGGGTAAGCAATTAATTTTATGGTTAATCATGAAGGAACTTTAGGCCTATAAAGGGGAAACTCATCAAGGGTCCCCTAGAAAAGCTTACTGCCAGGTATTCTAAAATTTAAATGAATTCAAGTGCACAGAGGTTGAATATTGTACTACTCAGAGGGCAGATTACTCTTTAAAAGCAGAACTGTATATTACTGTATATAGAACCCAATCCCAAAATGGCACTGATTTAGCTAAAGGAGGACTACTAGCTGTTCTGCCTACCTAAGGAGCACATAAAGGCAGATTTGCATTGGCCTCCCCACTAACAGGAAGACTAGCGTTTATCACTTTCACTTGAAGTACTTCCTCTTTTAAGCTCTGTGGTGAGTTTCTTAATATTCTATTGCTGAACACAAAAAAACAACAAAAAAACCAAACAACAACAACAACAAAAACCCCTCTTGTTGCCATTTGCTTATTGTTTCTCTCTCTCTCTCTCTGTGTGTGTGTGTGTGTGTGTGTGTGTGTGCAAGCTTTAGCTCTTTTTGTACTATAGCCTCACTGACCCATTCTTATAGTGCTTGTTACCATCTTAGTTTCAAGTCAGTCATTCTTTCCATCTTTTAAATGACCTTTGCATGCATATTTGTTTAGAGTTTAGGGGTAAGACTAAAGTTCCATCTTATATATGACCTCTGCCTACGGCTTGTAGGACCATTATACTGAAGAGTTGAAGACCCCCTTCCAGGCTGAAAGTTTGGAGGTGTATATGTGTAGTATTGCCAAACGTTTTGTGACAAAAACACTTACTTGTGACTTCTTTCTTTTGCCTTTGGCACCTGTTGTAGTAATAGCTGCATTTTGAAGAAGTATTTTTCCTTTTAGAATCTTCTATAGTGGAAATGGTTTAACTTCCTGTGAATTCTTTGAATGAGAATGGGTGTTCTGTGTTCAAGTCACTCTCCTTTTACTTGTTACTTAGACTGGATGTACAAATAGGGATAGAGTAGGAGGTTATATTGCCATAACACCTCCAAAACTTTAGGGATTTAAGAAAACATTGTTTTGTGTTCGTAATGAGTCAACTGGGAGTTTTGCTCCATTTTATTTTATTTCTGGGACTTGGCTTGACAGAGAAGGCCTCATTTTGAGCTTTATCAGTCATCATAGCAGGGGGAAAGCATATTATGTTTGACAGATATATACTGACTCTTAGAAGCGTCCAGAAGCTATATGTCACTTTTTGCATTTCAGTGACTAAATTAATTCATGGCTGTATCTAATTCAGGGAGGTATAAGTTTAGCATGTATACATAACTGGAAACATCTGGACAGTCCAACATTCAGTCTCCACATCTTTTACATCCTATATGCAGCTCGTCCTTGATTCTTCCCAGTGGAGATAACCCAAAAATCCCATCCGGTCACGTGTCACAATTAAAGTTCAGGATTTCTGAGTAATGTCCAGTAGTGATAATTTCTTTACCTGGTCTAGACATGAGTTACCTTTCTCCTACTCCATGTTGAATGCATTGGGTAATGTAGGGACAGACAAGTTCCCAAATGGAGAGGGAAAGAATGGAAAACACATACCAGACTCTAGAGTGTAGTAATTTACAGATGTTGCCAGGGATCTTGACTTCTTACTTACATTCTTTTGGCAGTTTTTTAAAAAATTAAGTATAGTTTGAATATTTGGTAAATAATAAAAATAAGTTGTGGGACAAGTAAATATCAAAGCCAGTTTGAAATTTATTATTAGTCAATAGATACAAAATTACTCTTAAATTGCTAGAAAAGCTTCTAAACACACTGATTTCTATATTTATCTCATTATGGTAGATTATTAACAAATTGTTCTTATTCTGTACATGCTCTAGAGCATAGTTCTTCATGGTCTTTGGCTTTGCCCTAGGAGAGAGGTCCTGCCATTTTTATTATCCTTGGCCACATCTGAGATTGGCTTTGGACAATATGGCCTCTTTCTGTGGTTGAACAATTTGTTCAGCATGCTTTGATGACCATAGAAGGGTGGGGGCTCAAGATTATTTTTGGTTTTGAATAGCTAGTCTCTTGAATGGGGCTTCTCCAGCTATATTTTAATACATCATTAAACATGACCAACAGCAACCAACACATAGTACTTATTTTCTGTCTTTCAGCATCTTGTCTTAGTGTGGTAAATAAGTTCATTAGCCACAGAAACCAAGGTACATGTTAATTGTAAATTCATTAGGTACACATCACCTCCAAATTATTGTAGCAATGGTTTTATCAAATGTTTTGTCACATGGATCACTTGATATTGAGCTCCAGTATTGCATAAATGTTTCCTTGAGTAGGCCCAGAACAGTTTGTGTGCTGCTTGGACCCTGAGCCAGTGTTTAGGGATTTTTTTGTAAAGGCAACATCTCGGTTCTGGTTTGCATACCAATAATGGTAGATTAGCATGTGCTGCAAGAACTCCTTCTGGAATCTCTATGGCTTAAAGCAATAGGTTTATTTCTTCCCTATGTCACATGCTCATTGCATATAAGCTAGGAGTTCTCTGTGTTAAGGTCAAGCTGACAGGGCTGGGATTGTGGCTCAGCGGTAGAGAACTTGCCTAGCATGTGCATGGCCCAGGATCCTCAGCACCATCTAAGAACAAAGGCATTGTGTTCAACTAAAACAAATAAATAAATATTAAAAAAAAAAAAAGTTCAAGCTGACAGAACAGCCACCATTTAATCATTTCTGGTGACCATGACAGAAGCAAATAAGAACTGTTGTTCAATGAATTCTCATAAAACTGTTGCCTAAAAGAGAAATGAGTTTTCCTTGCTTTTTTTTTTTTTTTTTTTTTTTTTTAATCACATGGTGGCCATTTCTAGCTTCACCAGAAGTGGAAAGAAGAGGGAGCTAAGTGAACCCTACCTTATACCTGGGAACTGGAATTGTACTAATGATCTACCATACCAAGGAAACAAGGTCACATTTCTCTAAAGGTACTCATTACTTTTTTTAGGTTCTTAGTTGTTTTTTTTTGTTTGTTTGTTTTGTTTTGTTTTTTCAGTGCTAGGGAAGGAATCTAGGACCTCACACGTGCTAGGCAAGTGCTCTACCCTTGAGCTATATCCCCTGCCTCAAAGTTCTTAGAATTTTGAGGCATTAAATATTATTTTATATTTCCTTTTCTAATTACTAAAGGAAAAAAACCCTCACGAATAGCTTTTATAACCAGGGGAATGGCACATGCCTATAATCCCAGCAAAGGGAAACTGAAGCAAAAGGATCCCAGGTTCAAAGTCAGCCTCAACAAATTACTGAGGCCCTAAGCAACTTAGTGAGATCCTGTCTCAAAATAGAAAATAAAAAAGGGCTGGGGATGTGGCTCAGTGGTAAAGTACACCTGGGTTCAATCTCCAGTACCCTGCCAAAAGAAAAGAAAAAAACAAAACCAAAAATCAAATATGTTCTGTATTTTTGTTTTTATTCTGTTCTTGCTGGGATTCTCCTTCCCCATGCACATCCCCTTCTCTCTCTCTCTTTTTTTTTTTTTTTTTTTTTTTTTTGTGGTACCAGGGATTGAACTCAGGGGCACTCAACCACTGGGTCATATCCCCACCCCTTTTTTTTGTATTTTATTTAGAGACAGGGTCTCACTAAGTTGCTAAGCTTTGAACTCGCGATCCTCCTGCCTCAGCCTCCCAAAGTGCTGGGATTACAGGCGTGCACCACCGGGCCCGGCTACATCCCCTTCTCTTTAAAGATCTTTTCCTGAGAAGAGCATGTCTCGGGCAAGTGCATTTTATTTTTTATGCATGCGATAATGTTCACTCTTCTGTGGACTGAGAGGGTAGACTGGATTAATGTGAGTAGAAGGTATGGGAGATTTGATTACACACGGGTGATAACTTTTTAAGTCAAAATGTAAGTGTACACTATTTAAAGAGATGGTACTCTAAGGCTTCAAAAGTTCCCTTGGTATCTACCCTTGCTCCCAGTTACTTCTTGTTTAGAGATAGTTACTTTCTTTCTTTCTTTTTTTCTTTTTCTTTTTTTTTTTTTTTTTGTGGTGCTGGGGATTGAACCCAGGGCCTTGTGCATGTGAGGCAAGCACTCTACCAACTGAGCTATAGCCCCAGCCTAGAGATAGTTATTTTCAACTGGTCATTGTTTTGACATTGATTTTCCTTTTTCCAATAAATATGGTCTTTGGTCTTGTGAAAGATAGATTTAGTGCTCTCTCATCCCTTTATCTCACCCTCTGTGCTCCCTTTCTGTCTCCTGCCCTCTCTCAGTGATTGTTATGGTTTTGGTTAAAGCTGATCAATGCTATATTCTCTGCTTTAAATCATTTTAAAAATAATAAAATTTATTGAAAAACTGAAACAAATTGCAGAGATTACTACTGAATTCTCATCTCTAAAATTAGGTAAAAATAATTATCAATGTCTATAATGGACCAAGTGCACAGTACTTTCACATGTATAATCTCCAATTGAGTGTTAAAATATCCAATTTAGTGTTAAAACAATGAATTATAATCTCAAGGACAGGAATAATAATTTTTTATACTTGAATCTTTCAGTTGTGATTTTACCCATTATTTTACAGGTTATAGTTATTTCATATACTAATGAATGTTAAATAGTTATTCCCTTAGCAGTGGGAATGTGTGTATTTCCCTCCAGAATGTAAAGAAAATAGTGGATGACCTATTTTAAAGCATTCCAATTAATGTCTTGAAAAAAGGGTGGTTTAAAATGACGATAATGCATGATCAATTTAACATCAGGATACCCCTTAATTATGTCATGAAAATTATATTTTTATATGCCTCTCACTGTTCTTACTCCCAATTTTACTGTGAGTTTTTGAACACTTGACTCATTATTAAAAAAATTATTAACACATTTGTTCACTGGTATAAACTAGCTCTAGGAAGTAAGCCATTAATTATTAGTTCCTTTTTATAGGAATACTTGTTCACTCTGAAGAATATTGTGTACTTACTGGTAATATTGAATAACCAAAGTATGCATTCAGTTTATTAGGGGTTTATCTTCTTTTATCATTTTATTCTTTATTGAAAAAAATTGCCCATATGCTTATGAGTATATAGAAATATTTTTTGCTATTTTTCCATTGCGTATTTTGAAATAATTATCTTGCATTTGAAAGATATAGGTCCTATTTGAAATAAAAAAGAATTAAAACAAAATTCTCACTTATACCTGTGAATGTATCTTTACCTTATACAAGTATGGTATTTTTATATTATAGTACTTTTCCTAAACAATCTTCTTTTAAACATAGGTAATATATATCACAATAGAAGAACTTCCTGAAGTTGTTTGAGAAAAATTTGAAAATAGCAATATAGAAGACAAAGAGAATTGACAGCAGATATAGAGGGCAGCATGGAAGTAAGTACACCAGGGAAGAAGATGAGAGAAGGATATCTAGGTCAAATCTGAGTTGAGAAAATAGAATTGAATTAAAATATGAGTTGAAAAGACTTCAGATTCCTAAGCAGTATAAAGAAATCTAATTATTAAACATTAAAAAGTATGTATCTTTAGAAATAGTGTTCTCTTAGTAGGTATATTCTAGGGGATTTAAAGTAAACAAAGTAAACATAGTAGATATATTTTGTATGTATCACTCCCATCTTAACAGGATTTAGTAACTATTTGAATGCTTATTGTAAGTTAACTGTAGGTAGGCAGAATAAACATGTCCAGTTTAAAAACGGGTCTGTTGCCCCCGTCTCTTGGGTTGCTGGGTTTACTGGGCCTGGCTAATTTTAGAACCTTTAAAGGTGACAATTAGCTTAACATACTCAGTAAAATATCTTTGAAACTTAAGATACCAAGCTGAGAATTTTCCAGATATCTTTAATTTCTTTTGCAGTTATCAAAAATCAATAGCATTATCAAATCAGTGCCATTTTATGCACTCACATGTATATACATATCATTCCCCCTCAATTGTTTTACTAGAAGGAAATAGTAAAGTTCTATCAAAATCAAAATTATGTAAGAAATAACTTTTGTAGATTTAATTTTATTTAACAAATTCATTTAACAACTTTATTGAATACCTATTCTGTGCTAGGTATTGTCCTAGGTAATAGAACACAGCAGAGAACAAAGGCAAATTCTCCTGCTCATATACAACTACAGCTGATGATGTCTTCTGACTTCAGTGTATTTAGAGTTGGGATTTCTTTTATCATGATGAGCATTTTTCATAAATCAACTGAAGACTCTCTGCCAGAACTGAGTCCTCAGAAATATTTCAGCACATTGCAAGCAGGAAAAGCCTCTTTAGCTTATTTTTGTCAAGCTGGTAAGTATTTTTAAAATTCTAATATTCTTTTGATGTTTATATTACTGTTTAGTCAGTATGCGTAGTGGGTATTTACTGTCAAGATTAACCACAGCTATGTTGTATACAGCCAGAGATATGAAAAATTGTGCTATATATGTTTAATATGAATTGAAATGCATTCTGATGTCATATATAGCAAATTAGAATAAATAAAAAAATAAAGTTGATGTTAACTCAAAAAAAAAAAAAAAAAAGATTAACCGCATATGCTACAAAGCTGTTACTACAATATACCTGCCTTTGTGAATCTGAACTCTGCTACCTGGCCTGTAGTGTTACCTTGGTTAAGTCTTTTAGCTTCCCTCTGTTTCTTTTGTTGTCTATTATGAGGAAATAATAAATGCTTTTTAGGTGTGTTGTGAGGATTAAATAAGTTTACTCATGTTTAATTCATAATAACTATGTTTTAAGGAATAGTTTGTGATGTAACGTGAATTTCATTTCATCATTTCTGAAAGTATTTTCTCATATTTTAGCATGTAAATATTGAAAACTAAAGTAATGCTTTAGTACTCTGCTTAAGCTATATCATTGTTATACTGAATTAACTAATATAACTATTGAATAAAACTAATAATTGTAATGGTCTCACATAATGTTTCATGCTTTAAAAATATTATTCTATTCTTGGAATTAGTAAATGAAGTGAATCCACATTTCTTTTGGCTCCCTTTTTATAATTGCAATTTTGTATTTTAAAATCATTTTGAAAAGTTTGTATATGCGTGTGTATGTGTGTTGTGTATATGGCATTAAGATTGGAAGAACAATGCCTAATGTTAGGTTCAAATTAAATGTTTATTATATTTTTTTATTTTTATTTATTTTATTTATTTTATTTTTTGGTACCAGGGATTGAACTCAGGGGCACTCGACCACTGGGCCACATCCCCAGCCCTTTTTTGTATTTTATTAGAGACAGGGTCTCACTGAGTTGCTAAGTGCCTCGCCATTGCTGAGGTTGGCTTTGAACTCAGGATCCTCCTCCCTCAGCCTCCCAAGTGCTAGGAATACAGGCGTGCGCCACCACGCCCGGCTTTGTTTATTATATTTTTTAAGTGGGAATCTTTTACGTTTATAAAGTTAACTATATCATGATAAAAATATTAGAAAAAACATTAGAAATAATAATAATGAGGTATGTGTTAGAAGCTAGTTGGACAAATAATATATTTCTTCTGTGTTTGCAGATTTTGGCTTTTCTTTTAAAAGTTCATCCTTTTAAAAAGGCAATCTATAAATATTCATAAAACATTTCTCATTTTAGATTCACCAAGTACCTCTGTACTTCTTAAAGAACTGAATGAGGCTGCTAGACCTCTCCAGGACTATGGGATTTCCGTTGCAAAGGTAGAAAGATATTTATTTTCATTATTTTCATAAAATATTAGTGACATTTTACAACTGTATGGTTTAAGACTGAATATCTAAAGATACTTTCTTTTTCCAAAAGGAGAAACATTTTTTTCTTTCTTTTTTTGCATAAGAAAAAAGAGAAGCAGGGAAAGATAGTTTCATATTATTGTACAATAGAGTACATACGGAGGAAAAAACTCTTTAACATTTTTTTAGCCTAGAATTTAGTTTTATTTCATAAGCCATTCCATTAGAGTGTATTATATTTTCAAATCTATATTTTTTTGTTCTGTTTTATTTTGCCTGACAAATATTTCATAATAGATAACCATAGCTCAACTATAATTAAATTTTTATTAGTGCAAACTGGGATAACAAAAATAGGTAACTGAATAATTTTTTATTTTCTATTTTTCTAAGTCTTTATAATTGTTTATGTTGTACTTTCTCACATTTCTAGAACAAAGAACTCAAATATGTTTTAACTTTTTCTCAGAAAATGTACAAATTTGCTACAAAGTATCATGGGGAATTTCCACATGCATCTTGGATTAGATTGCTACATAATCCTTCCACTTAATTTAAATTTATAGTTTGTATATGAGAAAACTGAATGAAAAATAACACAATGATATTAAATTCTTTTAGAATATTGTCTACCTGCCTTTATTCTAAAAAGCAAATGCATTCTAAATGCATGCATTTATTCTTTCTTGGTTCATTAGCCCTGCTCTCAGAAATGCCTATTATCTATCTTAGTTTCCGCAGCTAGACTCCCTAGGGCAGGAAAACATAAAAAAGGTTAACTATTCTATATACCTTTTAAAAAAATCCATATTTTTTGGTGTCAATTTTGTACATACAGAGGTCTCAGTTAACTTTGAACAACTGAATCCATGCTAGAATAATAGCAGCACTTATTTCCCAGGAGCTTTGATAAAACTTTTCAACTGAAATTTCAAAATAAAATAGTTGGTTGATATGAAATTCAAAAGAAATAATGATGCTGTTTATGTAGTAACTAGCAGACCAGTACCTAGTACTATGTATCTAGCAACATTATTAGCTTTATTAACTAACATTACTTAAATTCTTTTTATGGTCAAGAATGCTGAACTAACTGGAAAGGAGATAGCGGTGAATAAGACAGGCCCACAGTGAATATCTAGCTCGGTCCTCAGCAACTAGTAAATAGTAACTAATATTTGTGAAGCTGAAATGAGCTTATTGTATTCATTCTTCTTTTGGATGGAACAATAACTAAGGCCTAGTACTTTTCTTTAGAGTATATATCCTAAATTGTGGGGGAATAAAACAAATTTATAAATCATTTTAATAGGAAAACCAGATCATTGTAATAAGAGATGCAAATAAAGTGCCATGGAAGTTTAAAGGAAAGAAAACCTGTATCTGATTGTTGAGGTGGAAAGTTGTAGATGATATTGGGGAAGACTTCATGAAAAGTAACATTTGAGAACTTCTTCAAACTAAGATTGCCAAAGGTAGAGGTTGATGAGGAAAACACTGAAGTATGCTTGGACTGAATGTTCCAGTTAAGACAAAGATTTGACAAGCTGGAGACAAAAACCAAATCCAACTGTATGCCATTTAGAAATGTGTCTAAAATAAAGACTTAAGAACTCTTCAAAGTAAATGAAGAAAATAAAGTATCATTTTTGCAGATGATAACCAAGAGAAATCTGGTGTGGTTATGTTACTATATCAAAGTCTATTTTAAAACAGAAAAGCATTCAGTCACCCTTGACTTTTCTTTCATAACCAGTCCATCTACTACTAGATTGGCTGTCAGAACTTTACAATCTGACCACTTACTATAACTTCACCTTTTCCTCTCCTTGTCATCACTTTTCATCTGGGAAACCACAGTAGTCTCCTAATTATTGGCCTTTCTCCTGTAACTATTATTCCACTACAAACTCTCCTCCATATTTAAGCAGATGTGTTAGGACATATAGCTACCCTGCCCAGAGAGGGTTTATGTTATAGTTGTGATAAAATTGAACCTCCTGAGTATTGTGGAGATTAAGTTTGTCTCTGATTTCATTTTCTGTCCCTCTGCCTTTGTGTAACACATACAAATCATCTTTCTGTTACTTGAGCTTACTAGAGGTGCTATTACCACAGGGCTTTTGCTGGTACTTTCCCCTCTTCTTAGAACTCCTCTTGAACATCCTTATATCCATATGAATTGCTTCAGTTCTTTGAGCAAATATCATTTCCTCAGAGGAACCTTCTTTGATTACCTATCTAAAAAGCCTTTTTCTATACTTTCCCTTTCCTATTTGTTAAAGCACCTAACACATATAAAAATCTAACACATATAATTAGATTTTTAAATTGTCTCTATTTTTGGAATGTAAATTCTAAAGAATTTTTATTTGGGACTTAACTATATCACCAGTTACTAGAACAGTACTGATATGATAGGGGTTCAAATATGTGTTGAATAAATTAATGAATGGACAAACCTGTTGTTATAATGTCAACCATCCCTATGCTCTGGACTTAAATTCACTTTTTGGTTATGGCTGTATTCTTTTAATTTTTTTTTCTTTATTTGCAATAACAGGAGACAGGGTCTCCAGAGACAGGGCCTTGCTAAAATTTTGTCCATGCTGGCCTCAGACTTGTGATTTCCTCTCTCAGCTTCCCACGTAGCTGAGATTATAGGCATGTGCCTCTGTGCCTGGCTTCCTTTTTTTTGGGTGGGAGTACTGGGGATTGAACTCAGGGGCACTCGACCACTGAGTCACATCCCCAGCCCTATTTTCTATTTTATTTAGAGACAGGGTCTCCCTGAGTTGCTTAGTACCTCGCTTTTGCTGAGGCTGGCTTTGAACTCGGCTTTGAACTCACGATCCTCCTGTCTCAGCCACCTGAGCTACTGGAGTTACAGGTATGCGCCACCATGCTTGGTTCCTGGCTTCTTTTTTTCTTTTTTCTTTTTTGGTACTGGGGATTGAACTCAGGGGCACTCAACCACTGGGCCACATCCCCAGCCCTTTTTTGTATTTTATTAGAGACAGGGTCTCACTGAGTTGCTAAGTGCCTCGCCATTGCTGAGGCTGGCTTTGAACTCGTGATCTTCCTGCCTCAGCTTCCTAAGTGCTAGGATTACGGGCATGCACCACCACGCCCGGCTTCCTGGCTTCTTTTTAATTCTATTTCTCTACGCCTGGTTTCTTGGTGACAGTTCCTCTTTTGTAATTTTTAAAATAAATGTCACTTCCCCAGTTATCACTCTGTTTCCTCAAATTATTAAAATTAAATCAAACAACAAAGACTTCATCTTAAAGCAAACAAAAATCTTACCAAATCCAAAACAAGTGTTCTCTTAGCCTTAGTTTTGCTTAGTAGCCACTAATGTGCCCTATTTAGAAATCCCTTATTCTCTTTATCTTTCCTTTCTCCCCACTGTTTCATGATGTGTATACACATTCAGTCTTCTCCCTATTTTACTTATTTGTGAAAAGTCTCTTGAGTCTCTTCCGCCCTTTTTCACTTTTTTCAGGTCCCAGTCATTCTTCACCTTTAGTAATGCACCTACCTCCTTATCTTTGTGCTCTTTCACCTTCCATTTTATCTTCATGTTGCTGCCAGGATTGTTCTTATATTTCTGCATTAAGTCCAGATTATAAGCTACCCAGGGCTGGTGTGGCTGCTCTAACATCAGGGACTCGGCTTCATTTTTTTCTGTTGCATTGTCTTTAGTTAAATGACTTCTTCTTTAAAGATGCCTAGTGGTCCATGATTGCCTTTGGCATTCTAGCTGTCTTGTCTCCTTTTTGTCAAGAAGTGGTCAAGAGCAAGAATATCAGTCAGTCTCTCCCCTTATAAGAACCTTGTGGGAATTCCAACCCAGTGACGTCTCATAACACCCTTTGTCCATTCCTATTTATTAGGGAGGCTGGTAAAGCCTTTTAATGGAAAATTTGCTTTTAGCAGTTTTGTTGATAAAAGGGGGGTATATGTTTGAGATAGGAAATCAAACCAAACCATAGGTATGCCTTACCTGTGTTCAGCTGCCGAATTGCTTTCATGCTCTCAATTTAGCATGCACTTTTGTGCTTCCAACCACCCCACTTCACTGTGCTGGTGATTGAACCTTGGGCCTCACCCTGCCACTGAGGGTCACCCCCCCCCACCCCAGCCCCATCCTGTTCCTGGCTTTTCCACTTGCTTTTATGTCTGGCCTTAAAGATGTCTTTCCTTTTCTACCTAGTTATCTTCTGTGTTCTGTGAAATTGGATTAAATGAAAACTCTTAGGTATGATTAAATATAACTCTTAGGTGCAAAAGTAGTTCCTTTCTCTGTATTTCCTCATGTACTTGGATAAGTTGGCAGTTATAGCATACACGTTAAAAAAAAGAAAGGAAGGAAGGAAAACAGACCTGGAAGGCCCAGGGTGAGGGTCTCACACACCATGGGACAGCTTTGCAGAGCCTTGGATATGAGGAGGAGGGTGACAGCTGTGGCAGAAGTAGTGACCAAGGCAGGAGATGATTAAGGAAAGGTGCCAGAAAAAGTCTTTTCAAGATAGTCTTGAAGACACGAAGAAGCAAATGAAAGAGAGAAGGAATAAAAACTTGATAGAGATTGGCAAACACAAGTCCTTTATAGCTGCACCGTGCCAAACAGCACTTCTACATTGCTGAAAAATTACCAGCCAAACAACAGAATGTTAGTTTTAGCTTTGGAAAATGAAAAATCCAAAGTGAGAAAAGCCCAGGATATCATCCTACAGCTGAGAAAAGAATGTTACTACCTTGCATGTCATTTATATGCATTGAAAGAAAAACTTAGTTCATAACAAACAGAAGAAGCTTCTCTGAACCAGGGAAAATGTCCCTTTGGAGTGTACTCCAATAGTGATGACAACACCAGGAATTTATTTATGGAGAATTTACTGCAAATTCCTCTTGAAGAAGCTGACCTTCTAAGACAAGGAGAATCATTCCAAATGGAAGAGATACTAATTCTTCAAGACATGCTGGTATGTGATTTTGATTCAGATAAAGCTGAGTCTACTGATAATGAGTTACCTGGAACTGTATCTCTCCATTTCATTTAAAGAAGCATTTTAATGGTCTAAAGTCTGTTCAGTACCTTGGATGACTTTGAAACCAGTCAATTAGCAGGACAGTCTTTTGAATTGGAAATAATTAGATATGTAGATCCAGTAGCAAACATGCACATACCTGAAAATGTAGAACAAAATGTTTGTGGGTAGAACAAGGGCCAAATTAATTTATCACCAAGGCTGATTCACCCAGACAAGTTTACTAAAACAAAAGAAGTTATTTTGGAATTGGAATCTCAACAAACTGAAAGTAAGCATAAAGATGCACAAGAAAGAAAAAGAGAAAAGCTAACAGGAGAAAATAAAAATCTACATCATACTATAAAGGGAACAAAAGTGAAAATTAAAACAAGTTTTAAAAAATTGGATGAATATGTTAGTTTTGGTGATAACTTAAAATTTTAATTTGGAAGATGGTGTTCATCTCACTCCTTTCTGACAGAAAACAAGTATTGATTATAAAAGAGAAGAAAACAATAATCTGAAGGGAGTGTTTGTGAATGGAGCAGTTCTGGAGATGATTCTGATGACCTCTATATGTCCCCTTGCAAATACACTCAAAATCTTGATACCAGATCAGATAGGAGCCCACAAAAAGCACTAAAATATGCAGATGAAAAAGAGAGGATTCTAAACCAACAAAAATTCCTCCCAGTATATCACCTGAGACTTACCAGTCACCTACTCTGGCCTGAGGGTTATCATTAATGCCTCCTTTCATCCTGTAGTGAAAATGACGAAACTTTCTTTCTCCAAAAAAAAGTTAAGAAAGTGCAGGAGAGTGTCTGCCTAAGCAAAGGTGCACAACCAGTGTTAGGAACTACTACTGACTTTGAAAGTATGAAGAGGGGACCCTTAGACAGATTTGTATTTTTTGAATTCTCCTATTTTCAAGTAGAGAAAGGATTTGAGATGTTCCATAAAACTATGAAACATCTGGGCTCGGTGGCGCACGCCTATAATCCCAATGGCTTGGGATGCTGAGGCAGGAGAAATTCAAGTTCAAAGCCAGCCTCAGCAATGGTGAGGCACCAAGCCACACAGTGAGACCCTGTCTCTAAATAAAATACAAAATAGGGCTGGGGATGTCGCTCAGTACCACTGAGTTCAATCCCCAGTACCCCAAAAAACAAACAAACAAACAAACAATGAAACAAGTGCAATAAATCTTTTGTTGGTAACTGTTTAAATTTCATCTTACACCCTATTGTTTTGCTCCAATAGAGAATCTGTAAGATCTTACACAAATGTATGGGACTATTGCCATAGAATATTCTCTTAACAGGGCCTTAGATCATGAACATTTCTTCAAAACTATATTTTATTATTGTTTAGATTTTTAAAGTTGCTTAAAACCCTTAATTTTATTCAAAATGAATCTCTTTTTTTCCTACCAGGGATTGAATTCAGGGGCACTCAACCACTGGACCACATCCCCAGCCCTTTTTTTTTTTTTTTTTTTTTGTATTTTATTTAGAGACAGGGTCTCACTGAGTTGCTAAGTGCCTTGCCATTGCTGAGGCTGGCTTTGAACTCGTGATCCTCCTGCCTCAGCCTCCCAAGTGCTGGGATTACAGGCATGTGCCACCGTGCCTGACTCAAAATGAATCTTATACCAACATTTTTGAAGTAATGATTATTCAAATTATTCTGGCATTTAAATTTTTTTCATAAGCATGGGATACTAGAGTGAAGGATTGAAGACCTTTTGAAAATTTTTATGAAATCTTGGAGTAGAATCCTTGACATTCACAGTAAGATAAATCACAAGTTGTTTGTAGGTCCCTTATACCACTGTTGTATTTAATTCTTCACATTAAATGTGTATGGCAGTATGATTAGAGAATCCATGGGTATTTAGGCTCAGGGATTAGGTGACTAGTTATGAACCATAAGTGTGTGCTATTCAAAGTGATGCCTCAGCACAATCATAAATCATTATGTCCTGGACTTCCAGGAGAGCCTCCCTTATGTAATTGAAAGCTTCAAATGTGGAATATGTGAATACCAAGGGCTTTCCTTGTTTTGTATCAACCAGTGAGAGTTCAGAAAGCTTAACATCCATACTTGTACATAACTCTTTAAACTTAAATCACTGAAGGTTTTTAAAGAACAATAAAATTTGTAAAAGATACCACATGTGTTTTCCTTCTGTTCTTTTAATATCAGATAGCTTAACTGTCTGGTTGTCTTATTTCTAGCCTTCACTATTCTATCCTTGGATATTTCTTCTCCTTTCCACCTTGGTGTTAGTCAAACCTAACATCTCTGTCTTGAACATTTTTATTGTGCAATCTCTGGGTTCAGAGATTCATGGAAACACTCCAGATCAAAAAATTCTGTTTGGGCTGGGGAAGTAGCTCACTGCTAAAGCACTTCCCCTGGGATTAATCCTAAGCACTACCAAAAGAAAATTTCTAACTTTACCACATGACCCTTCCAATCTTGATCTCAAATTTTCTTGATTACATCTTGTATCTTTGTGTATTCCTTATCATCCATGCTCAAAATGTTTCTCGTCACCCAAAGTATTTCTTTTCCCAAAGCCACTGATACATACATCCTATTCTCCCAGCACAGTCTCTTATTTTTCCAACCATTCCTTTTATACCTATTCTTTAAATTCATGGAAACACTCTAGAATTGTATCTTCACTATGAATAAATATAATTAAATTAAATAATTAAAATTCACTTTCTCAGACTGACCATATAACTCAGTGGTAGAGTGGCAGAATGCTCATGCATGAGATCCTGGGTTTGATTCCCAGCATGGTTTAAAAATAGTGCTAAAAATTCAGTTTCTTAGTTTCTGTAGCCACATGTGGTAGTGATCACAAAACTGTAGACTGTGCAGATATAGAATATCTCCATTATCACAGGAAGTTCAATCAGACAATGCTCTTCTAGGCTAGCAGTGGGCAAACTATGGCCAATGGGCCCCGACCAGAATACTGCCTGCTTTTGGTTAGTCTACAAGCTAAGAATGGTTTTAGTGCTTTTCAACTTAAATGTTTTGGAACCAAGTTTGATGACAAGACACACCAACTTTAAATCCCAATAAACTATCTACATAATATCCTCAAATTTTGCCTCATGGTCTGCGAAGCCTAAAATATTTACTTTCTGGCCATTTATTAAGAGTTAGCCAATTCCTGTACTAGAACATTGATTATTGTTACTTTTACTGTACACATCATTCTCTTCTGACACTTTGTGATATAGCTTTGATACCTCATCTTCCTTTCATACCCAGAGGCATTCATTAGCCTAAAACAGTGTTGTAGTTTTATATTTTTAATGTTTCTATATTCCTTTTTTTTTTTTTTTTTTTTTTGGGTACTGGGGATTGAATTTAGGGGCACTTGACCACTGGGCCACATCCCAGCCCTTTTTTGTGTTTTATTAGAGACAGGGTCTCACTGAGTTGCAAAGTACCTCGCCATTGCTGAGGCTGGCTTTGAATTAGTGATCCTCCTGCCTCAGCCTCCCAAATGCTGGGATTACAGGCTGTGCCACTGTGCCTGGCTAATGTTTCTATATTCTTGGCTGTTAGGGTTTTTCCATAGACTCCATTGTTTTGTGTTTTAACAGTTTGCATGAATGATATTGTACATATCCTTTTACAACTGACTTTTAACAGTTTTTGAGATTTATCCATGTTGATTAGATTATTTTCATCACTTAGAGGATTATGTAAGTAATCCTTAATTATTTATTAATTATTTAATAAACATACAAAAAGAAAACACAAAATTTCAGTTGGATACAACAAGATGACATGTTTAATTCTCCTTGTTTTTACACCCAGGAAACTTGCCTTTTTTTTTTTTTAATATTTATTTATTTTCTTTAGTTGTATACAATGCGTTTTTATTTTTACGTGGTGCTGAGGATCGAACCCGGGCTGCGCACATGCTAGGTGAGCGCACTACCGCTGAGCCACAACCCCAGCCTCAGGAAACTTGCCTTTTTGATATATACCTTAACCCTTAAATATAATCTTTTAAAGGTTAATTGTGTAAACGAAGAAACATCAAGATACTGTGGAAAAGAAAAGGATCTTATGAAAGCATATTTATTCAGGTAAACTGTATTTTTGAGTGTGATGTATAAATATAAAGATATGCTTCTCAAATATTCGAGCATATAAAATGTCACTAAGCCAGAATAAAGTTTTTAGTGAGGATCATATGAAGTTCAGTAAAAAATTGAAGTGAACTGGACATGGTGGCCCATGCCTTTAATCCCAGCAACTTGGTAGGCCAGCCTCAGCAATTTAGTGAGACCCTGTCTCAAAATTTAAAATATAAGGAGGACTGGGGATGTGGTTCAGAGATTAGGTGCCACTGGCTTAATCTCAGGCATGTACACACACATACAAAAAATTCAAGTAATAGATTTTCTATCTAACCTCTCTGAACTTTTACTTCCTTGTTCATGAAATGTGGAGAGTAATATCTACCTCAGGTATGTTTTGAATATTACATGAAATCATACTACGAATGCCTGGTAAGTAAGGACTTAGCAAATTTAGTGTTCCAAGTTGCTGTGTCAGATTCATATTTGGGTATACTTTATTTTTGAGGCATCTGTTAGTGTCTAGTTTGTGGTTTCCTCTGTATTTATGTCTGATAATCTTTCTGAGGTGTTTTACATCCTAACCTCAAACCCTTAAGTTTTGCCCAGGAGGTAATGAGACATCCTGTTTGCTCAGGAAACTCCCACTGAGGACACTTTTTTCTCTTTACTGTTTGTCTCCTCCCCAACCCGATTTGTGAATCTATATTGTATGTGTATATATGCGACAAGGAGGTTGTTAGGAAGCCTTGTTTATACTCTTGTTTTTGCTTTTTCAATTTCTTTTGCCCAGGGCCCAAGCTTTACAAAATCAACTTATTTATTGAGTGTATGTTCAATTAATATTTGAGAGCATATTATATGTGAACATTCTGGTAGGTGTGTAGAGCACATGGATAACACACAGGCTCAAGTGTATTAGTAGGCAAGTAAATTGGACGCTAAGGAAATGTTTTTATAATAGTTTTAAATTTTATTTTATAGAGGCAACATATTGCTCAGAGAATTCCCCACTGATACCTTGTTTGATGTGAATGCCATCGTTGCTCATGTTCTCTTGTAAGTACAAAAGGTACTCACTCATTCATTTATTTATCATTGATGTAATTTTAGAGAAGTATAATCCATCACAATATTTTAGGGTCTTAACATTGTATTTGTAGATGTCAGTTTCACACAGATTACTGGTTTATCTTCCCATACTGAGGATCAAAAATTTCTTTAATGGCAAAGGACATAGGAAAACATAGATACTATGTTTAAAAGTAAGAGAAGACTCAACAAGATCATGTGGTCATACAATTGTTTTTGATTCTACCAATGGAATGAGCATTTACCAGATGTCTTAGTCTTTGGGGGCTGCTATAATAAAATACCGTAGGCTGGGGGACTAATGAACAGCAGAAATTTATTTCTCACAGTTCTGGAGGCTGAGAAATTCAAGGTCATGATACTGGCAGATTTGGTATTGGATAAAGTCCTCTGCTTCATAGATGGCCACCTTCTCCCTGGATGTTCACATGACAGAAAGACCCTGGATCCTGGAGGTCTCATTTATCAGGATACTAATCTCCTTCATGAGAGCTTTGCCTTCATGACAAAGCTCTCATGATAATCTCCCAAAAGTCCCACCTGATAATCTCCCAAAAGTCCTACCTCCTAATACTAACACTTTGGGACTTAGGATTTCTCTTTTTCCTTTTCTTTTTTGAAGATGGGATCTTGCTCTTCTTAGGCTTGCCTTGAACTGTGATCTTTCTGCCTCAGCATCCTAAGTAGCTGGGTGTTAGGATTTCAATGTATGAATTTAGGAGGGCACAAACATTCAGACCATAGCACTAGGTAAGAAGCTCATCTTTGTTATTCTCATTAAGATTTTTGTAGTACTTGGTTTCCTTTTTATCCAGTCTGGCTTTTTTTCTGGTAGCGATAGCTCTATGCCTGTTTAGTAACTACAGAAAGAGATTTTTACAGTTCCAACACATACCTGAGTATTTACTGAGAGTGAATCTAAGTTCTCTGGCATGGAATCTTTAGTCCTGGGATTCAGGCTTGTGTGGGCTGTATTCCTGTACTATACCTCTGAATGAAGTCTGGTATTCTCTTTGGTGACATAGCTAGAAAATGTGACCGGACAAGGACATGAGTTTATGTGGCTTTTTCAATTTAATGTCATAGGTCTGTTGTCCATTAAGGTCTTTGCTGACATTGACTATCTTCATTTTCTGTTTGGCTCCCTACTTCCTTCTCCTTTCCTACCTAAAATTTGCTCGAAAGTACAATTACAGGAAGTTAAAAACTTGAGGGGGAAAATTTGCGGTTGTCATTTTGCAAACAGACACTTTTAAATGTTCCAGTCCTGAGGCTGTATTAACAGAAGATCCTTGAGCAATTCCTGACAACTATGTGCCCTGAGGCCAGTAGATTAAGAAACCAACTGGAATGGGTGGAAGATGATCTTTATAGAAGAAATTTCATAGGATTTTTAGGCTGTCCTGAAGTCTCTTTCCTAGGACAGAATAGGGGTGGCTGTCTTGGCAGTAGCTAAAAGCTCAAGTAATAAATTTGTTATTTTTCTGAGGAAGCTGACTAGTTTTGCTGTTTTTTACAGTAGATACCTAATAACTATCTTTGACCTAGAAATGAGGTTGAAGAAACAAAGAAGATTCTTTGAAGGATAGGAGGTAGTAACATCATCTTTTCATAGAGTATGTATTCAATTTTGACCCCAAACTGTGGAGTGGCAGATCCACATTGGACAATTTTACTACCACCTGGTTTTGAAATAGGCCCTAGGTAAGGAGAGGATGTTAATGCTGAGGACCTTGTCATTTGAATTGGTCAGCCTGTGGGGTTTATGTCTTTTACTCTTGCTATGGTAGTATCCTGTTCCTAGTGCTGTACTAATACAGAGGGTTTTTTGTTTTTTGTTTGTTTGTTTGTTTGGTACCAGGGATTGAACTCAGGGACACTGGACCACTGAGCCACATCCCCAGCCTATTTTGTGTTTTATTTAGAGACAGGGTTTCACTGAGTTGCTTAGCATCTTGGTTTTGCTGAGGCTGGCTTTGAACTTGAGATCTTCCTGTCTCAGCCTCCTGAGCCGCTGGGATTACAGGTGTGTGCTACTGCACCTGGCTCTAATGCTGAGGTTTAGAATACAAATCCCACAGTTTGTTCCCCAAGTTCCTATTGAGTGTCAGCCTCTCATTAGGCATTGGGGATACAAAACAATAAGGTGTGACTTCTGTTCTCTAGGAATTTAGTGTTTTATTGCAGAGATAGATGTTGAAACAGAATATATTATGTAAGAAGTAATATAATAGAAGTGTTTATACAGAAGAGCTAATAAATCCACAGAGAAGAGAATCATTATTTACATTTAGAAAGAGAGTGGCTGTTTATTAAAAGGGCTTCTGAAGGAGGTGGCAGTTCAGATGAATTTTAAAGGATAAGTGCTTGGTGAAGAAAGTGAAGATGGGAAACCAGGGGAAACTGACAAAGGTGTGGAGATTGGAAATAGTTTGGAGACAGTAGTTTTCTCAGTGTATAAAATATAAAGAAGGATGTAAGAGTACTGAAGTGGCATGGGGTCAGATGAAAGTAAATCTTTGTTTACCCTTTGTAGAAGTATGGGCTTTTGGGTACACTCCTCACTTAAAAGAATGAGGAATCCAACTCTAGGCCAAATTCCTATGTGACCTTTCAGGTGTAACCATAGACAGTAACAAGGCTTTGCTCATCAGGCCTTACAAGGGGAAGTTGCCCCCATCATGGCAAATTTGATGCATAACAATTGCAGTTTTTTTTTTTTTTTTTTTTGAGATAATGGAAGTCAAGGACTCCAACCTCTGCATCCCCCCAGTCTTTTAGAACAGCCTTGCTCATATGTATAGGCACCTCTGTTTTGAGGCCCCTACCTCAGACATTGATGAAGATATCCCCCTAGGTGCTTCAGCTAAGCACTTGTTATCAGGGGTCCTTGAGAGAGGTACTTTTCTCCACTGTGAGTCAGTACCTTCCCACTCCTAGCTCCTACCCTTTTTTCAACCTTGTCCACGTGTTGCAGGTTGGTGTGGGTCCCACTCAACGCTGGAGTAAGTAGGCTACGGGGTCAGCACGTGAACCACACACGAAGGGAATGACTGGTCAAGAACTTCTGACCCCGGGAGTTTAGTGAGGCAAAGCAGTGGTAGAGATGTTTGCAAACTCCTTTTATTATGGAAATGCCAAGTCGTTATAAATCATTATTAGCCAATCAATGTTTACATGTTTAGCATAGAATCCAATCACTTGATGCCATGGGACACAGACACCCAGACCCCCCAATTTCTCCTTGGCAACAGCAAGTTTGCCCGGTGATTGCAAGTTGTCCAATCACTTTGTGCCAGTCTGCAAAAGTGCAGACCCTTTCTTTGCCCAAGTCTGTCTATCAGCTTTGCACTACTGACAATCTGCCTGCTAGCTGTCACCTTGGCTGCTGGCAGCTTGAGGAAGTGGGTTTTCTCACCTAGCCTGGCCACAAAGCTGAACACAGCACCATCCGCTCAGGCTTTCCTGACGGCTTGTGCGTATATAGGTTTTCCTAATGTATTTGAACTGTTTTGCAGCTGTTAGGCCAAGGGCTGAGAGTCTATCCCACATCCACGGGTCTATAAATAGGGAGGGGTCTTTTGTTTGTGACTCTTGGAATGAGATGATTCCTGCATCAGTACTCATCCACCTGCCCCTTGCTTATGGAACCTGTCTCTCTCTTTATGGGTCTTCCTTGCATTGTCATAGTAAGTAAAGTCTTTCCTTTTTCAGAAGGGTGGTGCTAGAGATCCAATCAAGGGCTTCATGCATGCTAGGCAAGTGCTGTACCCCTTACCATGAATAAAAGTTTGATTATTACTTTTAGTTTGACTTGTTGTCATAAATGACCATCTTAAAACCTGATTGCTCAACAAGGAGATATATGGGATATATAGGACCCAAGCACATGTAGAAACCTTTGTGGGCCTATTGTATACTCTAAGGTGGTAGAGATAGCAAAGAGGGGATTTTTCTTTTAATACTTATGTGGTGAAATTAACTGGACTTGGAAGTTGTTAATTTGGTAACACCAAAACTACAAGCTTGAGTTAATACTTGATTTCTTTTTCTCCTTTCTTACTTCGTGCTACCTCAGATCCAATTTGATCACCATCTGAAGTAGGCAAGGAAGGAGAATGAATTTATAGATGATGAGTCTACTTTAACAAACCTAATGTCCATCAAGCCTCAGTCTCAGGTAGCTGAAGGAATTGGAGCCCCCTAGGAGTACACATCCTGGGGTTATAAACATGTAGGTCAACCAGAGAGCACCTAGGGGCAATATCACTTAATGGAAGAAGAAACTGAGAAGGAAAAAAAAAATTTCAAGGAAGTAATAACTTGTGGGATATGGTATTTTATAAAATTTTCTAGTCATGATATTTAGAATATTGAAGAACTAAGCCAAATAATTTACTGTTTTACAGCTGTACTTTGAAAATGCCTTTCGATTTATCATCCTACATTCATGTGCTAAAATCATCAGTTTGAAATACCCGATGCTTGGCAAACAGTTTCTTGTACTGTTCATGGAAATGAAATTAAACTATTGATCTCTTTTGCCCATTTTTCTATCATGTTTTATTCTTTATTAATTTTTAGGTGTTTTCCTTATACAAAGGAGACACAAACTGTAGAAATTTCCCCCAAGTTTATAATTTAAAAAAAAAATTATCTTTTGTGTTCTTTTATAAATTATCTGGTCAATTTTTCTTTTTTGACTTTGTATTTTAAGTTATACAGCAGTATCCTTTATTATTATAAAAGAATTCATGAATTTGGGGATTTTCAATTGATCAACTTATTTAGAGCAATTTTGGATTTATAGAAAATTATAAATTTATAGGAAGTGAGCAAAGAGTATAAAGAATTCCCTATGTCTCCCTTTTCCTCCATTTTTGATTTTCCTTTTAACATTTTGCATCAGTGTAATAGCTGTTACAATTTTTTGAACCCATGTTGACACATTATTATTAATTAAAGAATATAGTTAAGAGTGTGCTGTGTGTTGTATACTATTTAAGTTTTGGCAGATGTATAGTATTGTGTTTCCACCATTACAGTGTCATTCAGAATAGTTTCACTGCTCTAAAAGTCTCTTCCCTTTCCCCAAACCACTGGTATTTTTATTATCTCTGTAGTTTTGCTTTTTCTATAATGTGGTTGGAATCATTAGCATGTAGCCTTTTCAGATTGGCTTCTTTTATACAACTGTATGTAAAAGACTCCACTCTTTTCATGGTTTGATAGCTCATTTCTTTTTTATAAAATATATACTTTTTAGTTGTCATTGGACACAATACCTTTATTTTATTTATTTATTGTGGTGCTGAGGATCAAACCCAGCACTTTGCACATGCTAGGCGAGCGCTCTACTTCTGAGCCACAACCCCAGCCCCTAGCTCATTTCTTTTTGCTACAGAATAATATTCCATTGTGTGGATATGCTACAGTTTGTTTATCCATTCACCTGTGGGACATCTTGGTTGCTTCCAAGTTTTGGCAGTTATGAATAAAGCTATATGTAGGCTTTTGTGTAGATGTAAAATTTCAACTGATTTGGGTAAATATCTAGGGGTGAAATTTGTGGATCATATGGTAAGACTATGTTTAGCTTAGTAAGAAACTACCAAACTGGTGTCCAAAGTGGCTGTACCATTTTGCGTTCTCACCAGCAATGAATAAGAGTTTTTTTTTTTTTTTTTTTTTTTTTTTTT
This sequence comes from Tamias sibiricus, assembly GCA_025594165.1. Classification (NCBI taxonomy): domain Eukaryota; kingdom Metazoa; phylum Chordata; class Mammalia; order Rodentia; family Sciuridae; genus Tamias; species Tamias sibiricus. The sequence continues at coordinate 56,028,579 of CM046659.1, forward strand.
AAATATTGACTTGTTTGTTTTATTTGTTGTTGAGTTTTAGAAGTTCTTTTATATTTTTTGGATACAGGTCTTTTATCATATACATGTTTTGCAGATACCTAATCTGTGGGCTTGTTTTTTCATTCTTTTAATTCCTTTTGAAGAACAGAGGTTTTTTAATAATGATAAAGTCCTACTTAACTTTTTATTTCATAGATTACACTTTGGATGTTTTATCTAAAAACTCATTACCAACCCAAGGTTACCAAGATTTTTTATCTTCTAGTTTTAGAGTTGTGCTTTACATTTAAGTCTGTGGTCCACTTTGACTTAATTTTTGTGTAATGTGCAAAGTTAATGTGTAGGCTTATATATTTGCATGTGGATATCAAGTTGTTTCTGTATCCTTGGTTGAAAAAATTATCCTTTCTTCATTGAACTGCTTTTGCTCCTTTATCAAAGATCAGTTGACTATATTTGTGTGGGTACATGTCTTCTCTTATTGTTTTTATTTTACATTTAAATCTTTGATTTGTTTGGAATTTAACTTGGCAAATGGTATGAGGAATGGATTTACGTGTGTGTAATTCAGGTGGCTACTTAGTTGCCCCAATAGAACTGAAGATAAATGGATTACTTCATTATTTGAGGTGCCACTGTTTACACTAAGTTCTCATATGTATTGGGGTTTGTTTCTGAACTTTTTGTTTATTAGTCTATTCATGTACTAGTACTACTGATTTAATTTCTGAAGCTTTATAATATAATATCTGAAAGGTCAAATTTCCTTCACACTTGTTTACTTTGCTTACATATGACATTTAAAGTTAACATGTCCAGTTCCTTCCCTTCCTTGTCTAAATCCTACTAGCATTAAATTTATAAGTTATCCTAGGGACAGTTGACATTTTAAGAATTCTTCCTATCCTAGAACATGACATTTTCCCATTTTTTTCATGTATTCTTCTGTCCTGTAGCAAAGAGGGGGTTGGGGAGAGTGAGTTTGAGAACTTACTTTTAGAGAAGTTTTAGGTTCATAACAAAAAGAATACAGAGGTTTCCCATTTATCCTGTACCCCAGAAATGAATACATTCTCTTGTTACCAATACCCTCTGCCAGAGTGGTATGTTTGTTAAAATTGATAAACCTATGTTGACACATTGTATCACCCAAAGTCTTAGGTTACATTATGGTTTACTCTTTGTGGTGTACATTCTGTGGGTTCAGGCAAATGTATGAGGATATGTATCCATCATTATGGTTTCACACAGAGTACTTTCACAGCCCTAAAAATTTAGTGCTCCATCTATTCAACTCCTGCCTGTCCCCCGAATCCCTGGAAATCACTGATTGTTTTTTCTTTCTCTATAGTTTTGCACTTTTTAGAAGCAAAATTCTGGAATCATACAATTTGTAGCCTTTTCAGATTCACTTCTTTCACTTACTACTAGTAATATGTACTTAAACTTCCTCCATGCCTTTTTATGGCTCAATACCTTATTTCTTTTTAGTGATTAATAATATTTTGTTATTTGGATGTACTACAGTTTATTCATTCACTTACTGAAGGACATCCTGGTTGCTGCCAAGTTTTGGCACTTAAGAATAAGGTTGCTATAAACCTCTATGGGCAAGTTTTTTTGTGTGAACATTAGTTTTCAGCTTCTGTTAGTAAATACCAAAGAGTGTGATTGTTGGACTGTATGATAAAAGTATGTTTAATTTGGGGGCTGGGGCTGTAGCTCTGTGGCACAGCCCTTGCTTAGCATGCACGAGGCACTGGGTTTGGTCCCTAGCATCACATAAAAATAACAAATAAAATAAAGGCATGCTGTCCATCTACAACTACAATTTTTTTTAAAAAGTATGTTTAGTTTTATTAAAAAACACCCACCAAATTGCTTTCTGAAATGGCTATATCATTTAGCATTCCCATTAGTGATGAATTAATTTCCTGTTGCTCCATATCCTTGCCAGCATTTCATGTTCTCAGTGTTTGATTTTGTCTATTGTAATAGGTGTGTAGTGTTACCTCAGTGTTTTAGTTTGTATTTCCTTGACATACAATCTGAAGTATCTTGTGGCTTTTGTTTTTTCTGTCTGTATGTCTTGTTGGATGAGATATCTGTTAAAAATATTTGGCTCATTTTTAAACTGGTTTGTGTGCTTGCTCTTTGACCTTAATGGAATTTTTAAAAAATTACTGAAAAGTGAACTCATTTTTTATTTTAAAAAAATACTGAAAAATGAACTCATTCTTCACTTATTATGCTAATAAGTGAAATAATATTCACTTAATAATAATCTGTTGCTAATTTGGAGCATTAATATCCTTGTAGCATGCATGAGTAACATGTAAAGCTGTGAAAAATCATCCCCTTGACATTCTTCATAATGTCATTATTCAGACCTGGATATTTATTTATTTGGTTTATATCCTTTGTCTTTTTTCTCTCTTTTTTAAAAAAATTCACAATAGCCAAGTTATGGAACCAGCCCAGATGCCTATCAACAGATAAAAGGATAAAGAAAATGTGGCATATATATACAATGGAGCTTTATAGGCCATAAAGAAGAATGAATTTAGGCATCTCAGGTAAATGTATACAAATGGAGAACATCATGCTGGGTGAAATAAGTCAAACTCAGAAAGTCAAGGGTTGAAGATTACATGAAAGTAGAAGAGAGATCAGTGGAGCAGAAGAAGGGGAAGACGGGGAGGTAGGAGGGATGGGAAAAGGGAGGAATGGTGGATTGAAACTGACCAAACTATCCTAGGTACATATATAAACATACCCCAGTGATTTTCACCTATGTGTATATTTAAAATGCACTAATTAAAAAAACTATAAATAAATAGAAGGAAGACTGGTAGAATAGAAGAAAAGGAGTGGGTGGGGGAAAGAAAGGAAGGGAAAGGGGAAGTGCTAGGGACTGAATTGGAGCAAATTAAATCCCATGCTTGTATAATTATGTCAGAGTGAATACCAATATTATATATAACTATAATAAGCTAATAAAAATTTAAAAACATTTTTATTGGTGCATTATAATTATACACAATAATGGGGTTTGTTGTTTTACAATATAACAATGTAATTTGGCTAATTTTGTCTCCAGTACCTCCCCCTTTCCCTTTCCCAATCTCCTTCCTCTATTCTACTCTTGTCCTATTTTTATGATATTCCTCAATCCCATCTTTCCCCCTCTTTTTTCCTCTCTACCCTCCACATATGAGAGAAAATATACAACCCCTGACTTTGAGTTTTGCTTATTTTGCTTAACATAATCCTCTCAAGTTCCATCTGTTTTCCTGAAAATGACATACTTTTATTCTTCTTTATGGCTGAATAAAACTCCATTGTTTGTATATGTCATATTTTCTTTATCCATTCATTGATTGACCAAGACCTAGGCTGATTCCACAATTTGGCTAGTGTGAATCATGCTGCTATAAACGTGGGTATGTAAGTATTGCTCCAGTATGCTGACTTGCTGACTTTGATTCTTTTTTTTTTTTTAATTCTAAATTTGTTATACATGCTTGCAAAGTGCAATTCATTTTGTATTATATATAAAGAGCACAATTTTTCAAGTCACTGGTTTTACATAAAGTATTTTCACACCATTTGTGTTTTCATACATGTACTTAGGGTATTGATATCTAATTCATTCTGACATTATTCCTATCCTATTAACCCCTCTTCTCCCCTTTGTACTATTTAACATTCCTTCATTCCTCTCACCCCCCCTCCCTTGCCATTTTAAGTCAGTATCATCACAGCAAAGGAATCATTTGACCTTTGGTTTTTTGGGATTGGCTAACTTAGCATTATTTTCTCCAACTCCACCCATTTACCTGCAAATGCCATGATTTTATTCTCTTTTCGTGATGAGTAGTGTTCCATTGTGTATATATACCAAAGTTTCACTATCCATTCATCTACTGATGGGCATTGGGTTGTTTCCACAATCAACCTATTGTGAATTGTGCGGCTATAAACATTGACATGGCTGTGTTCCTGTAGTAAGCTGTTTTTAAGTCTTTTGGGTATAGACCAAGGAGTGGGATAGCTGGGTCAAATGGTGGTTCCATTCCAAGTTTTCCTAGGAATCTCCAAACTGCTTTCTAGATTGGCTGCACTGATTTGCAACCCCACCAGCAATGTATGAGTGTGCCCTTTTCCCCACAACCTCTCCAGCATTTATTATTGTTTGTGTTTTTGATAGCTGCCATTCTGACTGGCCTGAGATGAAATCTTAAGAGTAGTTTTGATTTGCATTTCTCTAATTGCTAGAGATGTTGAACATTTTTTCATATATTTGTTGATTGATTGTATATCATCTTCTGAGAAGTGTCTGTTCAGGTCCTTAGCCCATTTATTGATTGGGTTGTTTGTTTTTTTTGGTGTTAAGGTTTTTGAGAGCTTTATATATCTTTGAGGTTAGTGTTCTGTCTGATGTGCTTGTGGTAAAGATTTGCTCCCATTCTGTAGGTTCTCTATTCACCTCACTGATTGTTTCTTTTGCTGAGAGGAAGCTTTTTAGTTTGACCATCCCATTAATTCTTGGTTTTAATTCTTATACTATAGGGGTCTTATTGAGGAAGTTGGGGCCTAATCCAACATGATGGAGATTTGGGCCTACTTTTTCTTCTATTAGGTGCAAGGTCTCTGGTTTAATTCCTAGGTCCTTGATCCACTTTGAGTATTATGCATGGAGAGAGATAGAGGATTAATTTCATTTTATTACATGAGGATTTCCAATTTTCCCAACACCATTTGTTGAAGAGGATGTCTTTTCTCCACTGTGTGTTTTTGGCACCTTTGTCTAATATAAGATAACTGTAGATGTGTGGTTTAGTCTCTGTGTCTTCTATTCTGTACCATTGGTCTACTGGTCTATTTTGGTGCCAATACCATGCTGTTTTAGTTACTGTTGCTTTGTAATACAACATAAGGTCTGGAATAGTAATGCCACCAGCTTCATTCTTCTTGCTAAGAATTGCTTTGGCTATTCTGGGTCTCTTATTTTTCCGGATGAATTTCATGATAGATTTTTCTATTTCTATGAGGAATGATATTGGGATTTTGATTGGGATTGCATTGAAATTGTATAGTGCTTTTGGTAGAATAGTCATTTTGACAATATTCTACCTGTCCATGAACAAGGTAGATCTTCCATTTTCTAAGATCATCTTTAATTTCTTTCTTTAGCGTGCTGTAGTTTTCATTGTAGAGGTCTGTTGCTTCTTTTGTTATGTTCATTCCCAAGTAGTATTTTTTTTTTTTTGAGGCTATAGTAAATGAGGTGGATTTCCTAGTTTCTCTTTCTGAGGATTTGTTGCTGATGTACAGAAATGCCTTTGACTTATGGGTGTTGATTTTATATCCCGCTACTTTGCTGAATTCATTTATTAGTTCTAGAAGATTTCTGGTTGAATGTTTTGGATCTTCTATGTATGGAATCATATCATCTACAAATAGTGATAATTTGAGTTCTTCTTTTCCTATCCGTATCCCTTTTATTTCTTTTGTCTGTCTAATTGCACTAGCTAGGGTTTCAAGAACTATGTTAAATAGGAGTGTTGAAAGAGAGCATCCCTGCCTTGTTCCAGTTTTTAGAGGGAATTCTTTATATTTTTCTCCATTTAGGATGATGTTGGCCTGGGGCTTAGCATAGATGGCCTTTATGATGTTGAGGTATGTTCCTGTTATTTCTATTTTTTTCTAGCATTTTGAACATGAAGGGGTGCTGTATTTTGTCAAATGCTTTCTCTGTGTCTATTGAGATGATCATATGATTTTTATCTTTGAGTCTATTGATGTGGTGAATTACATTTATTGATTTCCTTATGTTGAACCAACCTTGCATCCCTGGAATGAACCCCACTTGATTGTGGTGCACTATCTTTTTGATTTGTTTTTGTATTCAATTTGCCAGAATTTTATTGAGAATTTTTGCATCTGTATTCATTAGTGATGTTAGTCTGAAGTTTTCTTTCTTTGATTTGTCTCTCTGCCTGGTTTTGGAATCAGGGTGATATTGTCCTTATAGAATGAGTCTGGAAGGGTTCCCTGTTCCCTCTTTTTCTATTTCATGGAAAAGTTTGAAAAGTATTGGTGTTAGTTCTTCTTTGAAGGTCTTGTAGAACTCAGCTATGTATCCATCTGGTCCTGGGCTTTTCTTGGTTGGTAGGTTTTTGATGGAGTCCTCTATTTCTTTGCTTGAAATTGATCCATTTAAATTGTGTATATCATCCGGATTTAGTTTGGGCATGTTTCTAGCAATTTGTCCATGTCTTCATTATTTTCTATTTTATTGGAGTATAAATTTTCAAAATAATTTCTAATTATTTTCTGTATTTCTATAGTGTCCGTCATGATATTTTCTTTTTCATCATAGATATTGGTAATTTGAGTTTTCTCTCTCCTTTTCTTAGCATAGCTAATGGTTTATCAATTTTATTTATTTATTTCAAAGAACCAACTTTTTGTTCTATCAATTTTTTCAATTTTTTTTGTTTCAATTTCATTGATTGAGGCTCTGATTTTAATTATTTTCTGTCTTCTACTTCTTTTGGGGTTGATTTGTTCTTCTCTTTCTAGGGCTTTGAGGTGTAATGTTAGTTCATTTATTTGTTGACTTTTTCTTCTTTGAAGGAATGAACTCCATGCAATGAACTTTCCTCTTACCACTGCCTTCATAGTGTCCCAGAGATTTCGATATGTTGTATCGGTGTTCTCATTTACCTCTAAGAATTTTTTAATCTCCTTTTTTGATGTCTTCTGCAACCCATTGTTCATTCAGTAGCATATTTTTTAGTCTCCAGGTGTTGGAGTAGCTTTTGTTTCTTATTTTATCTTTGATTTCTAATTTCATTCCATTATGATCTGATAGAATGTAGGGTAGTATCTCTAGTTTTTTGTATTTGCTTAGATTTGCTTTATGGCATAATATATGGTCTACTTTAGAGAATGATCCATGTGCTGCTGAGAAGAAAGTGTATTGGCTCATTGATGGATAATATACTCTCTCTATATATCAGTTAAATCTAAGCTATTGATTGTATTATTGAGTTCTACAGTTTCTTTGTTTAGCTTTTGTTTGGAAGATCTATCCAGTGGTGAAAGAGGTGTGTTAAAGTCACCTAGAATTATTGTGTTGTGATTTATTTGACTCTTGAACTTGAGAAGTGTTTGATGAGTGTAGATGCTCCATTATTTGGGGCATATATATTTATAACAGTTATGTCTTCTTGATATAGGATTCCCTTAAGCAGTATGAAATGTCCATCTTTATCTCTTTTGATTAAGTTTGGCTTGAAGTCTACTGAAACCTCTGCTAGCTTACTTAGACCGTGTGAATGGTATATTTTATCCCGTCCTTTCACCTTCAGTCTGTGGGCGTCTTTTCCTATGAGATTGCATCTCTTGAAGACATATTGTTGCGTCTTTTTTTTTAATCCGATCTATCAGCCTATGTCTTTTAATTGGTGATTTTAGCCATTAACATTTAGGGTTATTATTGAGATATGATTTGTATTACCATTTTTTTTTTTTTTTTTTTTTTTTTTTGTGGTACCGGGGATTGAACTCAGGGGCACTCGACCACTGGGCCACATCCCCAGCCCTTTTTTGTATTTTATTTAGAGACAGGGTCTCACTGAGTTGCTAAGTGCCTCGCCATTGCTGAGGCTGGCTTTGAACTCGCGATCCTCCTGCCTCAGCCTCCCAAAGTGCTGGGATTACAGGCGTGCGCCACCGCGCCCGGCTCAGTCATTTTTAATTTATTTTTATTTTTGGTATTTAGCTTGACTTGGTTTCTCCTTTGGTTGGTTTTTCCTTTTTTTAAAAAATTATTTATTCTAATTTGTTATACATGCTTGCAGAGTGTAATTCCTTTCATATTATATATAAAGAGCACAGTTTTTCAAGTCACTGGTTTTACACAAAGTATTTTCACACCATCTGAGTTTTTATACATGCACTTAGTGTATTGATGACCAGTTCATTCTGCCATTATTATAGAGACATGATTTGTATTACCAGTCATTTTTAAATTTATTTTTATTTTTGTTTTTAGTAGTATTTAGCTTGACTTGGTTTCCCCTTTGGTTGGTTTTTCCTTTATTGTAGTTCTTCCCTTTGCAGATTTTCATTGTTGTTTTTCATTTCCTTCTCGTGGAATAGTGGAATATTTTGCCAAGAATGTTCTGTAGTGCAGGCTTTCTTTTTGTGAATTCTTTTTGCTTTTGTTTATCATGGAAGGTTTTTATTTCATTATCAAATCTAAAGCTTAATTTTGCTGGATATAAGATTCTTGGTTGGCGTCCCTTATCTTTTAAGCCTGGTATATGTTGTTCCAGGATCTCCTGGCTTTGAGGGTCTGGGTTGAAAAATCTGCTGAGATGCGAGTTGGTTTTCCCTTATAGGTAATATGATTTTTCTCTCTTGTGGCCTTTAAAATTCTATCCTTATTTTGTATGCTAGGTATTTTCATTATAATGTGCTTTGGTGTAGATCTGTTGTAATTTTGTACATTTGGCGTCCTATAGGCCTCTTGTATTTGGTTTCCAAATTCATTCTTCTTGCTTAGGAAATTTTCTGATATTATTTCATTGAAGAGATTTTGCTCTCCTTTGTTTGGTTCTCTGCACCTTCCTCTATTTGAATAAATCTTATATTTGTTCTTTTGATGGTATCCCAAAATTCTTGGATATTCTGTTCATGATTTCTTACCATCTTCACTGTGAGGTCAACTTTATTTTCAGTATTATATATTTAGTCTTCGTTGTCTGAGGTCCTGTCTTCTAAGTGATGCAATCTGTTGGTGATGCTATCTATTGAGTTTTTAAAATGGCTTATTGTTTCTTTCATTTCAAGTATTTGTGTTTGGTTTTTTCTCAGACTCTCTCTTTCTTGAAGTAATCTTTTGCTACCTGTATTTGTTCTCTTTTCTCTTTGTTTGAGAGATCAATTTTTGCCTGTATCTGCTCATTTTTTAAATCCCAAATCATTTTAATTATGTATATTCGAAACTCCTTCTTTGACATTTCACCTTCTGTGCTTTCTATACGGATTCTATTGATGTAGTATCTTAGTTTGTTTTGGGCATTTTCCTACCTTGTATTTTCATGATGTCTATGTGTTTTCCTCTCTTGCAGGGTAGGCCTGAGATATTACAGCTTCTGCCATATTGTCTTATAGTGTCCCTACAGGTTACCTGATACCTCACTTTTAAGGGAAAGATCAGTATTACAGCATTCTATGTACCTAATGTGTTGCCATATATCAGTTAGCTTCTATTTTTTATATTTGCAGTTTTGTCACTTTAAACAGAAATGATGAGATCAGTTATCTTCTACTATATAGTCAGTATGTTTGCGTGGTGGTTTACAGTCTCTAATGGTAGATGGGGGGACTTAGGGGTTGGCTAAAACATTTGTGAGGTAGGATGTCAGAAAATAGAGATATTAGATTATTTGACTATTGAGAAGGTATTCATAAGAATTTGGGTGTTAGTAGGAGAAGCAAGAGATAGGCATCCTTATGTAATACTCCTTGTTAGCTCACCACAGGACACTTGTTAGCACCTCTAGTAGGACACCCTCTGGTGCAGCCTGTTCCACAGGGACCTTGGTGATGTCTTACCAGGATCTTATTGTTGTCCCTTATCAGTAGCAGTGCTTTCTCGGTTTTGTGGCAGTGGCAGCCTCAAGCCTATAATTATCTTGATGTTGGGCTGTGTAGTCTGGCCCCAGTCTGGTGGAGCAGGCAGTGTGGTCCCCCCCCATCCCCCCCCCAGCTTTCTTAGTCCTGTGTCTCCTCCCAGTCCAGGTATGATGAGGGGGTTGGGCAGGAGGGTGCCAGGGCCAGGGCCCTTACTTTGCCTGGGTCCTGCTTCTGGAGTTGTCAGTGGCTGCTCAGTGGGCTGTCAGAAAGGGGGTTGTGGAGGTGGGCGCCTGCTCCTGGACCTATTGGTGGCTGCGGAGTGGGCAGGTGGAGCTTGGGTTGAGCAGGCCAGCAGCAGCGTCCTTCCTCTGCCCCAGGCCTGCTCCTGGACCTGCAGGCTGCTCCTGGACCTACTGGCCTGACTTTGGTTCTTTAGGATAAATACCAAGGAGTAGTATAGCTGAGTCATAATGGTGGTTCCATTCTGTGTTAGTAACCTTTTAATCATTGTGACCAAAATACCCCACAAGAATAACTTAGGGGAGGAAAAGTTTATTTGGGCTCACACTTTCAGAGGTTCAGTCCATGGTGGGCCAACTCCATTGCTCTGGGCTCAAGGTGAGGCAGAATATCAGAACTGAAGGGCGAAGCAGAGGAGAGCTGCTCTGTTCATGGTGACCAGGAAGCAGAGAGAGAAAGGGGAAGGGGCTGTAGGGAAGATGAACTACCCACAGTGACCCACCTCCTTCAGCCATACCCCATGTGACTATAGTTACCCCAGTTAGTCCATTCAACATAGAATGGACTGTTTAGGTTACATCTATCACAATCTAATTGTTTCACCTCTGGACATTTCTGCATTAACAGGAACCTTTGGAAGGCAAGTCATATCTGAACCATAACACATTTCTAGTCTTCTCAGGACCTTCATACTGATTTCCCTAGTGTTTACTAGTTTACAATCCCACCAACAGTGTAAAAGTGTTCTTTTCCCCCCACAACCTCTCCAGCATTTATTATTATTTGTATTCTTGATGACTGTCCTTCTACCTAGTGAGATGAAAGCTCAGTGTAGGTTTGATTTGCACTTCCCTAACTGCTAAAGATGTTGCATATATGTTTTCATATGTTTGTTATCCATTTTATTTTCTTCTTTTGAGAAGTGTCTGTTTAGTTCATTTGCCCATTTATTGACTGGGTAATTTTTTATTTGATAAGTTTCGAATTCTTTATATATTCTGCATTTTAATTCTTTGTCATAATAGTAGCTAGGAAGGGTTCTCTAATATTCTGTAGGTTCTCTCTGTTCATTAACTTGTTTTCTTTGCTGTGTAGAAGCTTTTCAATTTGATGTCATACCATTTATCAATTCTTGGTATTTCCTGAGCTTTAGAAATTCTATTGAGGAAGTTGTTGCCTGCACTTATATGTTAGCATTGGCTCTATGTTTTCTTCTAGCAGTCAAAGTTTCTATTCAAATTCCTAGGTCTTTGATCAGTTTTGAGTTGACTTTTTGTGCAGGGTGAGAGATAGGGATCTAGTTTTTTTCTCCTACATATGGATAACCAGTAACCAGTTATTCTAGCACTATTTGTTAAAAAGTTATATTTTCTTCAATGTGTTTTAGGCATCTTTGTCAAGGATCAGATGACTGTGTTCATTTGCTGAGTCTTATTTTTCATGGTCTATGTGTCTATTTTTATGCCAGTACCATTCATCTTCTATTACTAGATATCCAGCATAGCTCCCCACCCCCTTAGAACTGATTTGGCTATTCTGGGTCTTTTATTCTTGCAAATGAATTTTAGGACTGTTTTTTTCTAGTTCTGTGAAGATTGTTGTTGGTGTTTTGGTGGGGATTTCTTGAATCTGTATATCACTTTTTTTGTTTGTTAGTGTTTATGGTTAACATAACATAGTCATTGAGTTCATCCCTCCTAAATCATAAATGTGTGGAATTCAGTTCCAGTTCACAGTTCCCCCTTTTCCTTCCTGTCCTCCCTCTCCTCCCCAGTTCTCCTTCCTCTACTCTGCTAGATTTCCTTTCATTTATCTATTTATTTGTGTTCAATTGGTTCTTTTTACTTATACATAAAGGTGAAATTCCCTGGGGTATATTTATAAATGCACATAACATGATTTTTTAAAGAATTCATTCTGCATTGCATCCCCTTTCCTATCCCTCCACTCTGCTTCTTGATCTCCTTCTTCTATACTACTGATCTTCCCTGTATCTTTTTGATATCCTATCTTTCCCTGCTCTTTTCCTTTATTTTACTCTGCTTGCACATACAAGAGTAAACATTCGACCTTTGAGTTTCTGAGTCTGGCTTATTTCACTTAGCATGATATTCTTCTTTTCTATCCCTTTACTAGTCAATGCTATGATTTCATTCTTCTTTACGGCTGGTAGAACTCTATTGTGTATATATATCCAAATTTATGAATCCATTCATCTTTTGATGGGCATCTGGGTTGATTCCATAATTTAGCTATTGTGAATTGTGCTGCTATAAATAGCATAAGTGACTGTATGTATATACTATGCTGAGTTTAGTTATTTTTGAAAAATACTGAGAAGTGAAATAGCTGGGTCATATGGTGGTTCCATCCCTAGTTTTTTAAGGATTCTCCATATTGCTTTCCCGAGTGGTTGTACTAGTCTGCAGTCCGACCAACACTATACAAATGTGCCTTTACCCCCCACATCCTCACCAGCATTTATAATTGCCATTCTGAGTGGAGTAAGATGAAATCTTATGTAGTTTTCATTTGCATTTCCATGATTTCTAGAGATTTTGAACGTTTTTTTTCATATACTTATTGGCTGTTTTTGTTTCTTCTTTTAAGAACTTTCTGTTTAGTTTTTTGCCCATTTGTTGATTGGGTTATTTATTTTTTTTGGTGTTAAGTTTTTTTGAGTTCTTTATATATTCTGGATATTTTTAAAAAATATTTGTTTTAGTTGTAGTTGGACACAGTGCCTTTATTTTATTCATTTATTTTTATGTGTTGCTGAGGATTGAACCCAGGGCCTCACACATGCTAGGCAAGCACTGTACCACTGAGCCACAATCCCAGCCCCATATTCTTGATATTAATCTCCTATCAGTGGGGTAGCTGACAAAGATTTTCTCCCATTCTATAGGCTGTCTCTTCATGCTCTTAATTATTTTCTTAGCTGCGTGGAAATTTTCAATTTGATGGCATCCCATTTATTGATTCTTGGTTTTATTTCTTAAGCTCTAAGGGTCTTGTTGAGGAAGTTGATGCCTGCACCTATATGATGGAGTGCTGACCCTGTGTTTTATTCTAACTGTTGTACGATTTGTGGTCTAATTGTTAAATCTTTGGTCATTTCAATGTGAGTTTTGTGCAGAGTGAGAGATAGGAATCTAGGTTCATTTTTTTACATATAGCTATTCAGTTTTCCCAGTGCTATTTGCTAAAAAGGCTGTCTTTTCTCTAAGTTATATTTTTGGCACCTGTGTCAAATATCAGATGATTGTTAGGTATGTGGATTTGTCTCCGTGTCTTCTGTTCAATTGGTCTTTGTTTTAATCGTTTTTTTTTTTTTTTTGGTGGATGTGGCTAAAGGACCTGACCAGAACCACTGTAGATGAGGAAAAGTTTATTTGAGGGCTCACAGTTTTGGAGGTCTCAGTCTACAGATAGCTGGTTCTATTCCTTGGAGCTTGAGGTGAAGCAGAACAACGTGGCAGAAGGAAGAAGCTCACATGATGATCAGGAGGCAGAGAGAGAGAGACTCCACTCACCAGATATAAATATATATTCCCCAAAGCTATGCCCCCAATGTCCCGCCTCCTCTAACCACACCTCATCTGCCCTCACTTACCACTCAGTTAATCCCATCAAAAGATTAATTCACTGATTGAGTTAAGGCTCTCACAACCCAATCATTTCGTCTCTGAACTTTCTTGTATTGTCTCACACATGAGCTTTTGGGGGACACCTCACATCCAAACCATAACAGTCTTCATGTCTATTTTGATGCCAATACCATGTGGTTTTTGTTACTTCAGTTCTGCAGTATAATTTCAGATCAGGTATTGTGATACCTCCTGCATCTTTTTCTTGCTCAGTATTGCTTTGGCTTTTTTGAGTCTCTTATTCTTCCAAATGGATTTAAGAATTGTTTTTTCTAATTCTGTGAAAAATGTCATTGGTATTTTGATGGAGATTGCATTGAATCTGTATTTTGCATTTGGTAGTATGACCATTTTGATAATGTTATTTCTGACTATCCAAAACCATGGGATGTCTTTCTATCTTTTAAGGTCTTCTTCAATTTCTTTCTTCAATGTTCTGTAATTTTCATTATAGAGCTCTTTTACCTCCTTGGTTAGATTAATTCTCAAGTATTTCTTTTCTTTTAAGGTTATTGTGAATGGGATGGTTTTCCTGGTTTCTTTCCCAGCAAATTAATTATTGGTGTGTAGGTAAGCTATTGATTTCTAAAATTCTTTTAAATTTATTTTTTGGTACTAGAGATTGACTCAGGAGCGCTTAACCACTGAGCCACATCCCTAACCCTTTTTACATTTTTTAACAGGGTCTCCCTGATTTGCTTAGGGCCTCACTAAATTGCTGAGGCTGGCTTTGAACTTGCGATTCTCCTGCCTTAGCCTCCCAGTACACTGGGATTATAGGTGTGCCCTACCATGCCTAGCACATTAACTTTTGTTTATTGATTTTATATCCTGCTTAAGTCTTTTTTCTAAGACACTATTATCTACTATTAGGTATATATGAGAGCTATATATATATTTTATGTATGTAGTCTTATAAAAATTTCTTCTTGGTTTCCATTTCATTAGGCAGTATTTAAATAGGGAAGCCAAAATGTACTGGCATTTGGTTTATTTATAAAAATTGAACAACACACATATTTAAATATATATTATTTTCAGCCAATTTGTCAGTTGTTTTTGGTTTGTTTTAGCCTCATAATTAAGGAGAAGAAATGTTTGCAGATAATGTTTGGATTTTTCTCAAAATACTTCATGAACTGAAAGCTTGCTTTTGAGAATATTTGGCTTGCTTCAAAAATGTGTAAGCCATGCTATTATTTCCTCTCGAGGCTTTTGTATTTTTATGTAGCATATTTTGATTGAGATCAGTGATCTACAGTTACACTTGAACTCACTACTTTGTCAACAGAAATATCAAGATGTTAATTACTTTTTCCTTAGAATATAGAAAAATACAAGTGGAGAAAAAATTAAGTTAGAAAACCTGAGAATAAAATAAAAAATCTAAACTTAGGGTGACTCTTACATCAATTATTTTAAAATTATATATTTTTGGATCATTATGTCTTATTATGTATATTTTGGTAGGATATTTAAAATATTGCTAAAACATCATTAATTAAAAATATAATGGTATATTAAAATTCTTTCAAATTGATTTTTTCCAGAATATAGCAAGTAAAATAAACCAAGTGAGTTAGGAAATAGCAAAATGCTATTTATGTAAGAATAGGGGTAATTCCCAAACTCTGAAAGGTCTCCATTGTTATTCTACTTGTGCTAGTATACATGTGAGTAGTATATATACGTTGTACCTAAGGGGTCTTTGGACATATAAAATAAATATAAATCACATACACACGCGCACATATGCACACCCATACCCAGATATATACATATACTTCATATACTTCAGACTTATGAATTAGAGATCAGGCCTCACAGCAATAATAGCAGCCCAGGAGAACATGGCAATACTGGTTCCTTACACCCAGTTCTCTAGAGCAATGAGATGAGAGTTGTATGTACTCCTGTACATATAGTGGGGCTTGAATGAGGAGAAATTAAAAATTATGAATGTCTGAGTTTATGTAGGAGCTGGCACATTTGCTCTTTTCCAATGAAGAGAGAGTGCTTGTCTTTTTCTGTGGAATGTAAGAGCAGAAGAGGAAGGGTTCTATTCTTAACTGTAAGCATTTGGCTCTGGGGACAATAAGAAAGGTTTTATTGCCCTTTGAGTAGGAGTGGATGGCCCCTGGTAAAAAGACATTATTTTTGTGTCATGTCAGATTTCATCTTTTGAAGACTTGGGCTGTGTAGGAACAAAGACATATATACGCATACATAGTGTATGCATATGTGACATAAACATTTCAAAGTTTCACAAAAACTGAAAATAATGCTTGCTAGGAAAGCTATGGAGAAGTTGCGGGTGGAGGAGGAAGGAGTTAGTAGACTATTTACTATTCAGTTTTTTGGATACCCTTATATTTGGGTGCCTTTTATATTTGAACCATATAAAATTATTACCAATTTTCAAAATAAGGGAAATTTAAATTAAGAATGAGAATTTGGCTTTATAGTCTAAAAGTTCTTAACTGTTTTCTAAATGTACATAATCAAAACTAGTAGATTAAATGGGTTTGTGAAGTACACGAAGAAAATTTTACTTTGCAACTTCTAGATGGGATTAAGAAGGATAATATTTACAAAAAGAAAGTAAAGTAACAATTCACCTTTATGTGTTCATTGGGAATACCCCATATTTAGCTGGATGCAGTGGTGCACGCTTGTGATCCCAGTGATACAGGAAGCTGAGGAGGGAGGATCACAAGTTCAAGGCCAGCCTCAGCAATTTAGCAAGATTCTGTCTCAAAATAAAAAATAGAAAGGTTTGGGGATGTGCCCCTACATCCCCATACCAAAAAACAAAAGCAAAACACCACCCAGCCCCCAAACTCCAAAATACCATATATCTAGCTAATCAGGTAAGTTAAATAGAAGATTGAGGCACTACTATTTCAACATGTGGATTAGAAGGTTGTATGATATATGAAGAAGCCAGACTTCAGTGAGTATTTGAGTCCCTATTCCTTCTCTACCAACATGTGATCTGAACAATTTATCCATCTGATTGCTAGTTTTTCCTTTCTTTATATGTTATAATTGTAGCTTCATGAGATTGTTGTAAGGACCAAATAAGGTAATGCATGTAAAAATATGTTGTGGATTTTACTCAGTGCTCTATAAATATAGTTGTTTTCAGAAATACATATATAAATGCAAGAAGTTTCATTTTGCAGTTAAGAGGGGGAAAAACAAAGTGAGTTCATGTGAGTTCATGCTGTGACAGCTGGTGGGGATATTTGCCATGAGGCAATAGTTGGAAAGAAAGGTCATTCTTCTTTACCTACTCATTGTTGAAGCCTAAAAATCACCAAATGATGCAAATAGGAAAGAATATCTTGTAAGAAGCAATAAAATTTCATGAATTCTTCTGTAAGATACGGTTCTTGATTGTCTCGAGGTAATATTTTGAAAACAGGACGTTTCCTTTTAAGTTAGCATGCTACTCATAATAATATGAACTTCAAATATTATAGAAATCATTTTCAAGTGTCATAGTTTTTGGTAGTATTATTCTTTTAATGCTGATTACAGAGTCTAGGCATTGAGTAGTTAGGTTACATTACCTTAGAACCTCTGGGGAAAGCTGTTTTTAGATTGTCTTCCCCTAAAACTCCTGAACTGTTCCCATGCTGGTCCCTTCTTAATAGATGTTGAGCTACTGCTTGTTCTTTTATCTGTATCGGATTTGTTCACACACAATGTGGTCCGATGGATTCCTGTTTGACATACCTTTTTACTGGGAAATCATGGTAAAAATTTACTTGTCTTGGATTTGAGTCCCTCACAGCTCTGCTAATTGGTATTGATGGTTATATTTCCAAATTGTGATTTTTCAAACAAAATGCTTCTACCAAAGGATAATGTGGCACATAACCTCTGTTAGGTGCTCAATAAATATTGGATTGGCAGATGATGAATTTGGAAGCTTCACCTTTTGATTTTTAAAAATGAGAGAAGCAGAAATCCTCTTTTATATTCCTGTAACATTATTATTTTTGTTTGTTTGTTCTTATTTTTTGAGTACCAGGAATTAAACTCAGGGGCCACTCGACCACTGAGCCACATCCCCAGCCCTATTTTTTGTATTTTTATTTAGAGATAGGGTCTCACTGAGTTGCTTAGTGCCTTGCTGTTGCTGAGGCTGGCTTTGAACTGAGATCCTCCTGTCTCAGCCTCCTGAGCCACTGAGATTACAGGCATGTACCACTGTGCCCATCTAGATTTTTTTTTTAAAAATTAAGACATTATCTTTATTAAGCTATTAATCCAGGCAAAGTTGCAATTCAGTGGTACAAACTCTTCCTATATACAGACTACTTTTTTGTTGTCGTTTAGGAAAGAAAGGAAAAGGAAATTGATCTTTATTTAGTATATACAACAAACCATTTTCTGCTAGGAGTTTTGTATTTAATTTATTTATCTTTAAACAACTCTGTGAGGTATATTTTTCAGTTGAGGAAATCAAGAGAGAAAAATTAATATTGCTTCGATAATGTATGCTACTAAGTGATGCCACCGAGAATTTAAACCAGGTCCACATGATTACAAAGTTAATTCCACTATAAATACAAAGTGGAAGAATAAATAACACCAATCTAATAGTTTCTTCTAGTATTTTATGCAAAGAAGCATAATTGACTTTTCCAAATGAGCTGTTCTTGGATTAGCCATGAAGTTGTCTCGTACCATACCAACCTTCATTTCTCTTTTCCAGTCCTGAATTGTGGAGAATACCATACAATTTAGCATTTGGTTTTTCATAGGAAGTATCTATTTTAAAATAGTACTTGTTTACACCAACCCACTGCCAATCACACACACAGACCACCTCCCCTTTCCACCATCATTAGGGCCACTAATGTCAGTACTATGGCAGAGAAATAAAACCAATGGATTTCTGAGTAAAACCAGTGAAAATAGAAAAAAAAAAAAAAAAAAAAAAGAAAGAAAAAAAAAAAAAAGAAAGAAAAGAAGAAAAACCAAACCAACCAGGAATGTCTTAAGACAGCTCGTATTGTTAACTAACACAAGAAACTGGCCCTTAATTCAAAAATACATTACCCATGTGCAGACTAAAATATTCTGTAGAATTCCAGTGTATCTTAAGACATAAGTAATGAAATTCACCTTTACCTTACTATCCACTAAAATACATCATTTAAATTTTTTAACAATAAAAATATTGACATATAATACAGAGGTGTTAACAAATAATGGAATCCAGTAGAAAGTCTATAAATAGACCCAATTATGCACATAAATTTGTATGTAATGAAGTAGGCATGGAAGTTAGTGAAAAATTCCTATCCATCAACAGTTTCTTCTGAGACCACTTAATGAAACCTATGAAGGAGCAGCAGCTTCCTGAGGACAGGAATTCTGGTTGTGTTGTGTACAAATTATTCTCCAGGCAAAAGCATGCTACCTAGTACCTTGTAGGTATCTACTTAATGTTTAGTTAAATAAATGGACTAAAATTCACTCCTATACACAAAATAGACCAAAAATCTTTTAGATAAAGTTTTTTAA
Organism: Tamias sibiricus; assembly: GCA_025594165.1. NCBI lineage: Eukaryota > Metazoa > Chordata > Mammalia > Rodentia > Sciuridae > Tamias > Tamias sibiricus. Next base: position 56,047,664 of record CM046659.1, read on the forward strand.
ATGGAAGAAAAATTAAAAACTGACAAAGGAAAAATATTGCATTTGTACATCAAAAAGTATATACATAAGATTTAAAAGAAAATGGCCAAATAAAACAAATATATATTTGTAATATAAGACTAACATTAAATGCTTTGATTTAAAATAAGCACTTTTAATTCAATAATAAAAATACAACTACTTCAAGGGAAAATTAAATATTTCAGTAATGCAAAAACTACAAATAACCAGTAAGACTAATTTTTTTCTCTAATAATGCAAGTAATAAAAATTAAAATTAAAAAATGGATGCTATTTCATCATTCAGGTTGGCAATTATCATACCATCTACTGTTCGTGTTGATTCAGAAGAATATTATCATGCATTGCTGGAAGGGATATAAATTGGTCTAATGAAAGGAATAATTTGACAGGAAATATCAAAAGTCTTTAAACTGTGTATATCATTTGGTCACCAAATTCCACTTCTAAACATTTAGACTAAAAATGATTTAAAACATGCACTTTTTAATCTACAAGATTATTTCAGCATAAAAAATCAAATAAACATTTAAATGTCCAATAAGAAATAGTTAAGAAAATTTACAGTATGTTTATATCAAGAATTACCACTTCATCAGAAAAAAAAAATGATGTTATTGAAGAACATTTAATAAAATGGAGGGATATCCAGGTTTTATATTTAGGCTTAAAAATCAAGTTAAGGAGCCGGGCGCAGTGGCGCACGCCTGTAATCCCAGCACTTTGGGAGGCTGAGGCAGGAGGATCGTGAGTTCAAAGCCAGTCTCAGCAATGGCGAGGCACTTAGCAACTCAGTGAGACCCTGTCTCTAAATAAAATACAAAAAAGGGCTGGGGATGTGGCCCAGTGGTCGAGTGCCCCTGAGTTCAATCCCTGGTACCAAAAAAAAAAAAAAAAAAAAAAAAAAAAAATCAAGTTAAGAGCTGGAGTTGTGGCTCAGTGGTAGAGCGCTTGCCTAGCATGTGCGCGGCCTGGGTTCGATCCTCAGCACCATGTAAAAATAAAGGCATTGTGTACAACTAAATAAATAAATATTTTTAAAAAATCAAGTTAAAAACAGTATATGGCAAAATGATTTCGCCGTTTATGAAAAGAAAAAAAAAAAAAACCAAAAGTCAGAAGGAAAATTGTCAAGGTATTAAAGGTGATTATCTTTGACTCTTAGGTTTAAATAAAAAGATAGATATTCTTATTATTGCTAATGGAATTTACTTTTGTTTTGCAATGAACAGGTATTGTTGTAGTAAAATAAAAGTAATTTTAAAAGCTTTTAATTTTTTTTACAGATATCAAATTTATTTCTTCTATGAATATCTTCTGTTTTCTGCTTAAGAAATTCTTTTTTTTAAATTTAATTTGTTGTACATGCTTTTAGAGTGCAATTCCTTTCATATTACATATAAAGAGCAGAGTTTTCCAAGTCATTGGTTTTGCGCAAAGTATTTTCATACCATTTGAGCTTTTATACATACACTTAGTATATTGATGTCCAACTCCTTCTGCCATTATTTCTATCCCTTTGCCCCCTCCCCTCCCCCCTTTTGTTTTATTTAACATTCTTTCATTCTTCTCATCCCCCCTCCCTTGCCACTATAGTTCAGTATCATCATAGCAAAGGAATCAGTCGACCTTTGATTTTCTGGGATTGGCTCACTTCACTTAGCATTATTTTCTCTAACTCCATCCATTTACCTGCAAATGCCATGATTTTATTCTCTTTTAGTGCTGAGTAGTGTTCCATTGTGTATATATACCATAGTTTCCCTATCCGTGTATCTATTGGTGGGCATCGGGATTGTTTCCACAATCTAGCTATTGTGAATTGTGCGGCTATAAACATTGATGTGGCTGTGTCCCTGTAGTAAGCTGTTTTTAAGTCCTTTGGGCATAGACCGAGGAGTGGGATAGCTGGGTCAAATGGTGGTTCCATTCCAAGTTTTCCAAGGAATCTCCATGCTGCTTTCCAGATTGGCTGCACCAATTTGCGATCCCACCAGCAATGTATGAGTGTGCCCTTTTCCCCATAACCTCTCCAGCATATTGTTGTTTGTGTTTTTGATAGCTGCCATTCTGACTGGCCTGAGATGAAATCTTAAGAGTAGTTTTGATTTGCATTTCTCTAATTGCTAGAGATGTTGAACATTTTTTCATATATTTATTGATTGATTGTATATCATCTTCTGAGAAGTGTCTGTTCAGTTCCTTAGCCCATTTATTGATTGAGTTGTTTGTTTTTTTTTGGTGTAAAGGTTTTTGAGCACTTTATATATCCTTGAAGTTAATGTTCTGTCTGATGTGCTTGTGATAAAGACTTGCTTCCATTCTGTAGGTTCTGGGTTCACCTCACTGATTGTTTCTTTTGCTGAGAAGAATCTTTTTAGTTTGAATCCATCCCATTTACTAATGCTTGGTTTTAGTTCTTGTGTTCTAGGGGTCTTATTGAGGAAGTTGGGGCCTAATCCAACATATTGGAGATTTGGGCCTACTTTTTCCTCTATTAGGTGTAAGGTCTCTGGTTTAATTTCTAGGTCCTTGATTCACTTTGAGTTGAGTTTTGTGCATGGAGAAAGATAGAGGTTTAATTTCATTTTATTACATGAGGATTTCCAGTTTTCCCAATACCATTTGTTGAAGAGGCTGTCTTTTCTCCACTGTGTATTTTTGGCACCTTTGTCTGATATAAGATAACTGTATATGTGTGGTTTGGGCTCTGTGTCTTCTATTCTGTACCATTGGTCTACTGGGCTATTTTGGTGCCGATACCATGCTGTTTTAGTTACTATTGCTTTGTAATGCAATTTAAGGTCTGGAACAGTAATGCCACCAGCTTCACTCTTCTTGCTAAGAATTGCTTTGGCTATTCTGGGTCTCTTATTTTTACAGATGAATTTCATGATTGCCTTTTCTATTTCTATGAGGAATGATATTGGGATTTTGATTGGGATTGCATTGAAATTTATAGTGCTTTTGGTAGAATAGTCATTTTGACAATATTGGTTCTACCTATCCATGAACAAAGTAGATCTTTCCATCTTCTAAGATCTTCCTTGATTTCTTTCTTTAGTGTGCTGTAGTTTACATTGTACAGGTGTTTCACTTCTTTTGTTAGGTTGATTCCCAAGTTTTTTTTTTTTTTTTTTTTTTTGAGGTTATAGTAAATGAGGTGGATTTCCTAGTTTCTCTTTCTGAGGATTTGTCACTGATGCACAGAAATGCCTTAGATTTATGCGTATTGATTTTATATCCAGCCACTTTGCTGAATTCATTTATTAGATCTAGGAGATTTCTGGTGGAATGTTTTGGATCTTCTATGTATGGAATCATATCATCTGCAAATAGTGATAATTTGAGTTCTTCTTTTCCTATCCATATCCCTTTTATTTCTTTTGTCTGTCTAATTGCACTAGCTAGGGTTTCAAAAACTATGTTAAATAATAGTGGTAAAAGAGGGCATCCCTATCTTGTACCAGTTTTTAGAGGGAATGCTTTCAATTTTTCTCCATTTAGGATGATGTTGGCCTGGAGCTTATCGTAGACAGCCTTTATGATGTTGAGGTATGTTCCTGTTATCCCTATTTTTTCTAGCATTTTGAACATGAAGGGGTGCTGTATCTGTCAAATGCTTTCTCTGAGTCTATTGAAATGATCATATGATTTTTATCTTTGAGTCTATTGATGTGGTGAATTACATTTATTGATTTCCTTATGTTGAACCAACCTTGCATCCCTGGAATGAACCCCACTTGATTGTGGTGCACTATCTTTTTGATTTGTTTTTGTATTCAATTTGCCAGAATTTTATTGAGAATTTTTGCGTCTGTATTCATTAGTGATGTTAGTCTGAAGTTTTCTTTCTTTGATTTGTCTCTCTGCCTGGTTTTGGAATCAGGGTGATATTGTCCTTATAGAATGAGTCTGGAAGGGTTCCCTCTTTTTCTATTTCATGAAATAGTTTGAGAAGTATTGGCATTAGTTCTTTTTTAAAGGTCTTTTAGAACTCAGCTGTGTATCCATGTGGTCCTGGGCTTTTTTTGGTTGGTAGGTTTTTGATGGTGTCCTCTATTTCTTTGCTTGAAATTGTTCTATTTAAATTTTGTATGTCATCCTGATTTAGTTTGGGAATATCGTATGTTTCTAGCAATTTGTCAATGTCTTCATTATTTTCTATTTTGTTGGAATATAGATTTTCAAAATAATTTCTAATTATCTTCTGTATTTCTGTAGTATCCATTGTGATGTTTCCTTTTTCATCATAGATATTGGTAATTTGAGTTTTTTCTCTCCTTTTCTTAGCATAGCTAATGGTTTATCAATTTTATTTATTTATTTCAAAGAACCAACTTTTGTTTCTGTCAATTTTTTCAATTGTGTTTTTTGTTTCAATTTCATTGATTTTGGCTCTGATTTTAATTATTTCCTGTCTTCTCCTGCTTTGGGGGTTGTTTTGTTCTTCTTTTTCTAGGGCTTTGAGGTGTAATGTTAATTCATTTATTTGTTGACCTTTACTTCTCGGAAGGAATGAACTCCATGGAATGAATTTTCCTCTTAGTACTGCCTTCATAGTGTCCCAGAGATTTCAATATGTTGTATCGGTCTTCTCATTTACCTCTAAGAATTTTTTAATCTCTTTTTTGATGTCTTCTGTATCCCATTGTTCATTCAGTAGCATATTATTTAGTCTCCAGGTGTTAGAATAGTTTTCGTTTCTTATTTTATCATTGATTTCTAATTTCATTCCATTATCATCTGATAGGATGCAGGATAGTATCTCTAGTTTTTTGTATTTGCTTAGAGTTGCTTTATGGCATAATATATGGTCTATTTTATAGAATGATCCATGTGCTGCTGAGAAGAAAGTGTACCGACTTGTTGATGGATAATATACTCTCTATGTATATCAGTTAAATCTAAGCTATTGATTGTATTATTGAGTTCTGCAGTTTCTTTGTTTAGCTTTTGTTTGGAAGATCTATCCAGTGGTGAAAGTGGTGTGTTAAAGTCACCTAGAATTATTGTGTTGTGGTCTATTTGGCTCTTGAACTTGTGAAGAGTTTGATGAATGTGGATGCTCCGTTATTTGGGGCATATATATTTATGACAGTTATTTCTTGTTGATGTATGGTTCCCTTAAGTAGTATGAAATGTCCATCCTTATCTCTTTTGATTACCTTTGGCTTCAAGTCTACTTTGTTTGATATGAGGATGGAAACCCCTGCTTCCTTACGTAGTCCATGTGAATGGTATATTTTATCCCATCTTTTCACTTTCAGTCTGTGGGCGTCTTTCCTATGAGTGTCTCTTGAAGGCAGCATATTGTTGGGTATTTTTTTTTTTTTTTTTTTTTAATCCAATCTATCAGCCTATATCTTTTAATTGGTGAGTTTAGGCTGTTAACATTCAGAGTTATTATTGAGATATGATTTGTATTACCAGTCATTTTTAATTTTATTTTTTATTTTTGGCATTTAGCTTGATTTGATTTCTCCTATGGTTAGTTTTCCTTTATTGTAGTTCTTCCCTTTGTAGGTTTTCATTGTTGTTTTTCAATTCCTCCTCGTGGAATATTTTGCTAAGAATGTTCTGTAGTGCCGGCTTTCTTGTTGTAAATTCTTTTAGCTTTGTTTATCATGGAAGTTTTTTATTTTATCATCAAATCTAAAGCTTAATTTTGCTGGATGTAAGATTCTTGGTTGGCATCCCTTATCTTGGAGCCTGGTATATGTTGTTCCAGGCTCTCCTTGCTTTGAGGGTCTGGGTTGAAAAATCTGCTGAGATGCGAATTGGTTTTCCTTTATAGGTTATCTGATTTTGCTCTCCTTTGGCCTTTAAAATTCTATCCTTATTTTGTATGCTAGGTATTTTCATTATAATGTGCCTTGGTGTAGATCTGTTATAATTTGGTACATTTGGTGTCCTATATGCTTCTTGTATTTGGTTTTCAAATTCATTCTTCTTGTTTGGGAAATTTTCTAATATTATTTCATTAAAAAGATTTTGTATTCCTTTGGATTGATTCTGTGCACCTTCCTCAATTCCAATAAATCTTATATTTGGTCTTTTGATGGTATCCCATAATTCTTGGATATTTTGTTCATGGTTTCTTACCATCTTCACTGTGTGGTCAACTTTATTTTCCATATAATATATTTTGTCCTCATTGTCTGAGGTCCTATCTTCCAAGTGATCCAATCTATTGGTGATACATTCTGTTGAGTTTTTCAAATGGCCTATTGTTTCCTTCATTTCAAGTATTTCTGTTTGGTTTTTTTCTCAGACTCTCTATCTCTTTCTTAAAGTAATCTTTTGCTACTTGTATTTGTTCTCTTATTTCTTTGTTGGTGTGATAGATGGTTGCCTGTATTTGATCTCTTATCTCTTTGTTGGAGAGATCAATTTTGCCTGTATCTGCTCACTTAGGTCATTTTTAAAATCCCAGATCATTTTAATTATGCATATTTGGAACTCCTTTTTTGACATTTCTCCTACTGTGCTTTCTATGGATTCTATTGCTATAGTATCTGGGTTTGTTTTAGGCATTTTCTTCCCTTGTTTTTTCATGATATCTATGTGTTTTCCTCTCTTGCAGTGTAAGTCTGAGGTATTACTGTTTCTGTCCTATATTGTTTTATATCTTCCCTACAGGTTATCCGATGCCTCACTTTTAAGGGAAAGATCAATATTACAACATTAAAAGTACCCAGTGTATTGCCATATATCCATTAGTTTCTATTTTTATATTTACAATTTTGACACTTTAACTATAAGTGATGAGATCAATTATCTTCTACCATTTAGTAAGTATTTTTGTGTGGTGGTTCACAGTATCTAATGGTAGAAGGGGGGACTTATGGTTGGCAAAAACGTTTGTGAGGTAGGATGTGAGAAGATAGAGGTATTAGATTATTTGACTTGTGAGAGGGTAATCATGGGAATTAGGGTGTTAGTAGGAGAAGCAAAAGATAGGTATCCCCATGTAATATCCCTGTTCCTGGGCCCAGGGCCTGTTCCCTGACCTGTAGGCAGAGGTGGAGACTACCTGTGGCTCTGGAGTGGGGGGGCAGAGCTGGGAAAGCACACAGGCAGGCTGAGCTGGAACGCTTTTAGGTGGGCAGAGCTGGAGAGCTCGCTGGTGGGCCTAGCTTGAAAGCTTACAGGCCGGGCTTATTCCCCTGCTGTCCCTATCCGGGAAGGCATCTCTGAGGTGGGTGGTGCTGAACTGGGAAAGCTCACCCACTGCCGAGGTGGAGCACTTGCCTGGTGGGCCGAACTGGAAGAACTGGAATGCTAGCAGGTGGGCCTAGCTAGAAAGGCTAGAGATTTCCCCCCCACCCCCGCTGTCCTGAGCGGGATGGCGTCTCTGTGGTGGGCAGGCCGAGCTGGAGTGCCTGCTGGCGGGCCTACCTGGAATGCTCTGGGTTGTTTTTAATGATGAGAATTTTATAAGAACTAAGCTAGTAGAAGAATATACAATGTATGACAGAAAGACTAAGACCAATGTTTGTGAATCTTATTACTTGTACTCCTAGTTCACATCTCAGCAGTGGTTTCTGTTTTCTTTTAAATTGTATTAATTTAGAAAATCCTTAATAAAAGATTTGAATATTTCTTTTTATATATGAATCTATCCAATCATAATATAATTAATTTAGACAAAAGCAACCGCCTTTCCCCAGTTCTGGGGGTTTTGGAATGTTAAATTAGCTGGTAATATTTTGTTCTTATTGAGTGTTTTAGAATTTGGATTAATAAAATAAAAAATAAAAGACTGAAAAAAAGACTCTTTCTAAAAAAGACTGAGTGGCCTACTACTCCAAAAGTGGGACAAATAGACTGTTACTTTTCTTACTAAACTGGCTTAAATTTTTGGCCACCTACTTTATCCACCTAATGGTTGTGATAGGAAAGTTTCAGGAAGAACATGCCAAGTCATGGGATGGCCTTTCTTGGGCAGAAAGAGCTCTCTAACTGGAGCAGCTCCAGGATGTATTACTCCATCATTACAGCAAGGAAACCTCAAGAGGGACTCTTCCTTTAATCCATTTCTGTCAGTAATTCTTCTTGGAACTAGAGTGAAGGAACAGAGGTTTGTGGAATGTATCTTTGAGATATTTAGATATCCTCATATTCTGGAAATTGGCATCTTAAAGAATATACTAAGGTTAGAAAGTCATTAGGAAAAATCATTAGTTTTGGTTATTATTATCTTATGGATAATGACTGCTTAATGAGCTTTGGGATATTAGGCAAGATAACTTTTCTAAATACTGTGGCCTTATCTTTAAAATAGGGTCAATGAAGCCAGGCTTGATGGTGCATGCCTGTAATCCCAGTGGCTTGGGAGGCTGAGGCAGGAGGATTGCAAGTTCAAAGCCAGCCTCAGCAACTCAGTGAGGCCTTAAGCAACTTCATGAGACCCTGTTTCTAAATAAAAAGTATAAAGAGGGTTGAGGATGTGGCTCAGTGTTCAAGCACCCCTGGGTCAATCCCTGGTACTAAATAAATAAATAAACAAATAAATAAAGGTTGATGGGCTGGGTGTGATAGCACATGCCTGTAATCCCAGCAACTCATGAGGCTGAGGCAAGAGGGTGGAAAATTTGAGGGCAGCCTCAGCTGCCTTAGTGAGGTCCTAAGCAACTTAGTTAAACCTTGTCTCAAAATAAAAAGAGATGGGAGTGTAGCTCAGTGGTGGAGCACTGGATTTAATCACCAGTACTGAAGGAAAAAAAAAAAAAAAAAAGTTTGTGATAGCACCAATCTCAGATATTTGCCATGAAAATTAAGACAGAGTGCATTGCTGAGAGTTTTTAGTTATAAGCTCTAGAATCTGGTTCTAATTCTAAGACCCAGATTATGAGTCTTAGACTTAAGCATGAGAATTTGGAGTGAATAGACGAAATCTCCAAATTAGTCAAAACTTTGACACAACTAATTTGAGGAGTTTTGCATTTCTGCTGAGTATTAGATGTCACAGCTTGAATTGCTTTCTCTGGGCCATTACTAACACCACTGTCTTTGAAGCTGACTATTACTGCTATTGCTTCTCAAAATCATTCTCCTCTGTCCTTGATTGTTTGCAACACTTGCTCCTGATTTGAATCTCAGGCAAATGATTCTGAGTCATTTAGCTATACCTCACCAAAGGGAGCTTGGAAAGAGAAGTTCATGATATTATCAGCATTTACAAAGAGGGGCTTCACCATGAAGGTGTTGAAAACAGGGAGTTCCCAGAAGAAAGAGTTCAGAGCTGGGCAGCTCAAAAACTGATAATTTGCCCCTTCTTAAAAAATGCTTAGTGCTATGCCCAATGTGTGGTAAGTGCTCAGTAAATGTTAGCTTTTATTAATTTATAGTTGCCAACCTTTATTTAAAAAAAAAAAAAAGGGTTGGGAAAATTTCTACTTCCAGATTTGATTTTTGAAGCAAATGAATTGGTGCTACTAGAACAATAAAAGTAAATAGGTGAATGATAATTTCCAGGCTTAGAATTTACATGGTAATCATATTAGGTTCACTAGATGGTACTTCCTAACTGTTAAAGTAACTAAAGGGTGATGTAACTAAAGGGTAATTTTGGGTAAATTATGGGCTCTTTAGCCAAAATTCATATATAATCAGTAATCCACATTGTGACTCACTTGCTGTTCTTTATTTGTCTCCCTTCCCCCTTGGCTTCCCATTTACAAGAGTGCTTAGTAATAAAGTAGAAAGTCCTGGCATTAGTGTCAGAAAACCTGGATTTGAATTTCACTTCTACCAGTGACCAGCAGTATGATCTGGGATAGGTTACTTAATCCCTAAGACTATTTCTTCTGTGTGTGGGTGTAAAATAAACACTATTTTAAGAATGTTGTTAAGGTAATAAATGAAACTATGTGAAAATATCTAACACATGATGAATACTGCTCAGTAATTACTCCTTTCATTTTTTATGGCACTGGGAATCAAACCCAATACCTCATACATGCTAAGCAAGCACTGTACAACTGAGCTACATCTCCAGTCCTTTTTATTTTTTAAGACAGTCTCCTTAAATTGCCCAAGCTGTCCTTGAATTTGTAATCCTCCTGCCTCATCCCCCTGAGTAGCTGGGATTATAGGTATGCACCACTATATCCCACTAAATACTCCTTTTAAAACAAAACAAAAGCCTGCCCTCAGATTTAGAAGATCAGGTTTTAAATTTCTTTTAAAAAGTGGGAGAAATCTGTAACAAACAGGTAAATATTTAAACCAATGTAATACAGGGCAGCACTTTCAGAATGCCTATAATACTAAGTTCTTTCAGAGTGCCTTATAATACTAAGACATTATTTGCCTTTTTCACTTTCATTCTTCCATGAATGGAGTTGCCAGAGGCCATATGATATGTGATATCACAACAGATTGAGTAGAAGCAAATTTAGTCTGATATTAAAGAGATTTGCAAAAGATGTAAAATAATAACATTCTTTTCACTAAATTTTCCATCTGTTTTGGAAAATTTTGTTTTTTAAAAGTGATTTGTTAACACACAGCCATGTTTGTTGTTATTTTAAAAAATAATTAATAAATATATTTAAATTCCAGTTTTATGTTTTGGCAACTACTGAAAGATACCTCCCTTTTTGAAAAGCTGTTCAAGGACTTCAGTAATTTTTAAAGGTAAAAAGGGATCTTGATGCCAAAAAGTTTAAGAACTACTATGTTAGATGTGCTGTTTTCCATAAGAGGAAGACATATTTGATTAATTTGTTGGAAGTATTTGAGTGAACCTTCTTATTTAAGTGTTTAGACCTGAAACAATTTTCAAAACCCCTTTAAGTTAAGCCTAACAAAATTACACACACCATATACGTGTGGGGATTAAGGGGATGAATTGTTAGGGACAGAATTTATATAGAAGTAGGTAATTTAAAGGGAGTAATTTTGGATGGAGAAATATGATCAGTCAGTTTGATTTCTACATTGACAAGATAACTGGAAGAATAATGGTCAAGTGGAAAGATCACTGGGCCAGGAGGGAGAACACCCTGGTTTCTGTTCTGTGCCCGGTTCCTTGGTTTATTAAATGTGTTTGTGTGTAAGATCTTTAGGGTATAGGATGTCTGTTCTTCAAATAAAAAATTAGAGTAAATTCCCACCTTACCTTTTCTTTTGTTCATTTAACAAATGCTTATTGATTATCTACTATGTACTAGGTTTTATTCTTAGTTACTGTACAGACATAGTGATAAAATAGGCAAGGTTCTTGCCTTAAGCGCATAGCAGTTTAATGATAAACAAGTAAATGGATAAACAAGCAAATGAATATGCAAATAATTACAAATTGTATTAAGGACTATGAAGGAATTAAATAGTGAAATGAGAGGAAAATGCTACTTACACAGGACTAACAGGGAGGCTTCTCTGAGGCAATGAGATGTTTAAACAGTCAGATGGATGAGGCAGAGTAAAGGGAGTTTTTAGCAAAGAGACAGACCTCTGTGTGCAAATCCCTAAGATGTGCCTAGAGTGTGGTAGACATTAGGAATGGTAGAAGAAAATGTGGTTGAAAAAGTAGACAATGTCTAGGTCATGTAAGGCCTTATAGGCAATGGAAGGAAGTCTACAGTTTTGATGTCTGAAGGGCTCAAATGTGTCCAGGGCTGAGAGATCTGTAAGGGATTATTTGGGTGATTAGTGACTACTGTTTAAATCTGTTGAGGTGTTTGTGATGGAGAATGAACATTGTTTTTCACCAATACCCTTGTTCTCTCAGGCTAATAATCTAGAGACTGATTTTAATTTGTGTTATTAAAATGCTTAGGCTTTTAGCCGGGCGCGGTGGCGCACGCCTGTAATCCCAGCACTTTGGGAGGCTGAGGCAGGAGGATCGCGAGTTCAAAGCCAGCCTCAGCCATGGTGAGGCACTTAGCAACTCAGTGAGACCCTGTCTCTAATAAAAACCAAAAAAAGGGCTGGGGATGTGGCCCAGTGGGTGAGTGCCTCTGAGTTCAATCCCTGGTACCAAAAAAAAAAAAAAAAAAAAAAAAAAAAAAAATGCTTAGGCTTTTATCATTAATTTCTTATTATTTGTCAAGTTAAATTTCTTTTTTAGGTTATTTAATAAAAATACGTGTTACATAACTAAGTACATGTTAGATTTTTCTATTAATTTTATCTATGCTTATTTTAGTGCTCTTCTTTTTAATGAAGTGAAATATATTACCACACTGGAAGATCTTCAGAACATAGAAAATGCTCTGAAAGGAAAAGCAAATATGATATTCTCATATGTAAGAGCCATTGGAACACCAGGTATTTATTAATTTCTGCTTTAATCTTTACTGTGTCTATGGACTTGTGTCAGTATGTTGAAGTATTTCGAATAGTATTCAATTTAGTATTTAAAATACATTTAAAGCATATTTATTATTGTGTTATCTTTCTTTAAATGGGCAGCATCATCTAGTGGTTGAACAAGAACTGTGGAGCGAGACTGCCTAGGTTAGACTCCTTGCCCCACCAGTGACTTTTTATTGTGACCTTGGATAAGTGACTTAACCTCAGTTTCCTACTAAGATGGGGAACATCATTGTGCCTATCTCTTAGTGTTATTGTGAGGATCAAATTAGTTCATGTTATTAAAATATATCTTGGAATATTAAAGAAGTGCTGTGTAAATGTTAACTATTACTGTTTTTATTTCCTTACAGTCCTCATTGAACCTGCTATTGTAGTTAGTTTCTAATATTAAAAAAATATTGTTGACTAACTGGTTTTCTATTTAATATTTATGATTTTTTTTTAGAAATTTAGTTTTGGTAGTATCACCTGAACATTCAAATATAATTTTCTCATGAAGTTGTTTTATAAATATTTTCTGATCAAATTACAATTGTGCTTTCAGGATTGTTATTTGTTAGTGGTTATAACTTAACCATGTTAATATAAAGTGTTGTTATAGACATTTTAATAATTGTGCTCTGAAATAAATCATTTATTTGAAGTCTCAATCTTTATAAACATAAAGCCTACTGGCAACATAGCATGTCACTGAATGTAATATACTTATAAAATGATATTTTACAGTCTACCTGTATTGTGTACTTTTCAGGGTCCTCAGGATTTCTGTCTTCTCCAGAGTTTCTAGTTGTAAACAGTGAAAGTGTTGAGCTATAGGGAGCTTGCACTGATGTAGCAGAACTTCCTCGGTTTGTTTTAGTAGCATGAATATAACTGCTATGTTTGGAATAGATTGGAAGGAGCAAGAGTAGAATAAGAGGGAAAATTAGGAAGTTATTGGAATAATGCAGGTAAGAGATGATGTGGGTGGGTGTTAGCAATGAGATGGCAATAAATATGAATTGTAGCAATATTTTGGAGGTAGGAATAACTGAATTTGCTGTCCTATGGGATGTGGAGTGAGAAATAGCAGAGGCAAGTGTGGCTGTGGGTTTTGACCAGAGGAACTCAAAAAGTGAAATGCTGATAACTGAGATGGGGAAAATGGGAATAGACTAGCCTAGAACGTTTGGAGAGGAAATTCTGAAGTTCACTTTTGACATCACACTTGCGAAATACCCATGCAAGCACTGGGGCAGGTGGATATTACTGGACTGCAATTCTTATGTTAGGTGTACACACTGGGAATACAGACTAGGGAGATAAATTTGAGAAATAAAGCTACGAGATCAGAAGAGATTACCAAGTGAATGAGGCTAGATGAGATTAAGACCGCAAGCAAACCCCTGAGTCCCTTCACCATTTACTAATTGAAGAGGTGAGAAGGAATTGGTAAGGGGTGCTGTTAAAATATGAATCAGGCTGGGAGAGTATGTGGAGTCAAGAGAATTTTTTAAGAAGCTTACTGGTATGTTGACAAGAAAGATCCAGTAGAAAGGGGGGAAATATGTCATGCAGGAAAAAGAGGAGAGAATTGCTGGACAAGGTCTTTGAGTAGGCAAGAGGGGATAGAATCAGGTGATCAAGGAGAGACCTGGGTCTTTGGTGGGAGCACAAAAAGTTCACTCATGGTAATAAGGATAAGACAGAATGTGGGCATCAATTCAGGTTAATAAATATGGTTTTGAGAGCTTGTTTGTGTGTTTTTTTTTTAAATTGGTTCTCTTTTCTCTCAGTGAAATGGATATTAAATCATATGTTATAATAGAAATAAAGTCTCAGTTTGAGAAAAGAAGAGATGACGTTTAGGAGACCTGGAAATAAAGAATGGTTTCTGGGTAGCAATAGTAGTTACTATCAGTAATTTAAAGTGAGATCATTAGCTAGTAGGCTTTGTTTTGTTTTCTTTTTTTTTTTTTTTTTTTTTTTCCTTCCAGACAATTTTACTTTCATGGATGTAGGGGTAGAATATATAGAGTACTAGGATTACCTATATTATGCTTTAGCCTAATGAGCAGGGGAACTTAAAAATTGACCATGAAATTTAAGCCTTAATCAAGCTTATATTAGGATAAAAGACCAGAGTAGAAATGAAAAGTGGTAGGATCTCTGGATCTCTGGTCCTGGTGGGTTAGAATTATGTGCTTGACAGAGTGATGTGGCAGTGTGTGATTGTGTGGGTGCTAGACATTGAAATTATGGAGGGAAGTTGCAGTAATGGGTAATCACAAGGCTTTGGAGTGAGACCATAGCAGTGACTGGTTAAGGTAGGGGTGAAAAGAGATTGCTGGAATAGTGAAAGTCAAGCACTGTTATCTCATATTATATAAAGGTGCCACAAACATACATTGGAGAAAAGATAGCCTCTTCAACAAATGGTGCTGAGAAAACTGGAAATCTGTAGTAATAAAATGAAATTAGACCCCTGTCTCTGCACAAAACTCAAAGTGGATCAAGGGCCTAGGCATTAGGACAGAGACCCTGCACCTACTAGAAGAAAAAGTGGGCCCAACTCTCCATCATGTCAGCATAGGAACCAAATTCCTCAACAGGACTCCTAAAGTGCAAGAAGTAAAATCAAGAATCAACAAATGTGATTATATCAAACTAAAAAGCTTCTTTACAGCAAAGGAAACAATCAAGAATGTGAAGAGAGACCTACAGAATGGGAAAAAATTTTTGCTATCTGCACCTCAGATAAAGCATTAATCTCCAGGATATATAAAGAATTCAAAACACTTAACACCAAAAAACAAAACAAAACAAAACCCAAATAGCCCAATTAATAAATGGGCAAAGGAACCAAACAGACACTTCACAAAATAAGAAATAAAATTGGTCAACAAGATATGAAAAAGTGTTCCACATCACTAGCAATTAGAGAAATACAAATTAAAACTACAATGAGATTTCATCTTACTGCAGTCAGAATGGCACTTACCAAGAATAAAAGTAACAATAAATGTTGGCAAGGATGTGGGGAAAAAGGTACACTTATACATTGCTGGTAGGATTGCTAATTGGTGCAGCCAATATGGAAAGCAGTATGGAGATTCCTTAGAAAACTTTGAATGAAACCACCATTTGATCCAGTTACCCTACTCCTCCGCATATACCCAAAAGACTTAAAATCAGCATACTATAATGACACAACCACACCAATGTTCATAGCAGCTGAATTCACAATAACTAAGCTGTGGAACCAACCTAGGTGCCCTTCAACAGATGAATGGATAAAGAAAATGTGGTACATACACACAATGGAGTATTACTCAACCTGAAAGAAGAATGAAATTATGGCATTTGCAGGTAAATGGATGGAAATGGAGAATATCATGCTAACCGAAATAAGCCAATCCCAAAAAACCAAAAGCTGAATGTTCTCTCTGATATGAGGATGTTGACTCACAATAGGTTGAGGGGTGGCGAGGAGGGGAGGTTCATCGGATTGGTCAGGGGAAGTCAGGGGAAGGGAGGGAGGATGGGAAAGGGAAAGACAGTAGGATGAATCAGACATAACTTTCCTATGTTCATATATGAATACACGACCAGTGTAACTCCACATCATGTACAACCACAAGAATGGGAAGTTATACTCCATGTATGTATGATATGTCAAAATGCATTCTACTGTCATTTATTTAAAATTTTTTTTAAAGGTCAAGAACTGAGAGGCTTGGATTTTTAAAAGATGATCTATGTGGATACCAAATCACCAAGGATTATGATAGTAGTAGTACTGGACAACATGACAGTATGACAGAAGCTCAATTCCTCATGTATGAGGGAGAGTGATCCTGCTGGGGTGGTAGATGATGCTAACAAGGTGCGGGGGGGGGAGGGGATGAGTGGAATAATCTGATACATGATGCAAGTGCTATGAGAGTAAGTGTGGAAGGAGAATATAACTGCTTGGAAATGAGAACAAGGAGAAAAGGGAAAGCAGTATATGAAAAGGAGGGAATCATCGATGAAATGCTTCAAGAAAATTTCCCAGAACTGAATTGAGCTTTTAAATTGGAAGGGCTTTTGAGTCTCAGCACAAGGGATGACTACAGAGACACTCCAAGGTATCTCATTTAGAAATTTCAGAATGTTAGGAGTAGTGGGGAGACTATTTTAAAATCTTCCAGAGGGGGAAAAAAACAAGTTTGCAATCAAAGGATCAAGATTTGAAATGGCATAGAAACTCTTGTTTGTAGTCCTGGAAATGGAAGAAAACAGGACAACATTTTTAAGATTCTTAGGGGAAATCACCCTAGAATTCTTTATCCAGCCAACTGTAGTTAGTTGTGAAGTACAGTTAAGATGCTTTCAGAAGTGCAGGTTGACAAAAATGCATATTTTATATATCCTCTCACTGGAAGGTGCTAGAGAATTGGAATAAGGAATAATAATAAAGAAGTTATGAGTAACACAGACCAAAGGACCCAACACAAGGTGGGGAGAGGGGAGGGGAGGGAAGGGAGGGGAGGAGAGGGAAGAATGAAAGAATGAATTCCCAGCAAGGCAGTCGTGCAGCAGGCCAAGTAGCAATACTCCATAGTGGAGCAAATCAGAAGGCTCTGCAGAAATGTCTCTAAGATAATGGAGTTGGTAGTACACCTGATACATTTGAAGACTTGAGAAGGCTAGATAATTATGGAAGAGCTTAGGAAGAAATAAGGAAGAAATTTAAACAAAAAATTTTATAAAGGTAGTTAGATAAAGTTGTCCAAAAAAAGAAAAATGGTCATTCTGTCCTGTATGAGTCATCTGTAAATAATACTTAGTCATAACAATGCAAATCTGAATGTTGATCTAATAAAAATTAGAACTATATTAGAAGAGTTGAGGGGATGGGAAGTATGTACATTTCTGGAACTGGGTTTCAGAACAGAGACCTAATTTATAATCTTCTGTAGCGGGAAGTCAATTAGTAATAGTAAAGTTAGATGTCTGTCTACCTATTTATGTATATTATATGTGTGGATGTATATGTATCAGAAAATAAGAGTATAGGAATACATTTAGAGGCTTGGAGATAAATAACAACACAAATAGTGAAATAATTAAAATTAAAATGGATGTCCCTTGGGGAATGGCTGTTTTTCTTAACATGCTTCGTAGAGTTGTTTCTTTAATAAAATGTTTGATTAAAAAATAATATACATATACATATACATATATAACATATAACACGAAAGTTGTAGATTCCTATTCTCTTCCCTACTATTAGGGAGAAATATTACAAATTTGTTACACTCTGAAGTATAACTCATTTTACACTTCCTCTTAATTCTTCTTTTACCTTGAATAGAATATGCTTTTATTAGAGTATTATAATTATACTTAGTAGTTGGGTTGATTTTGACAAAATCATATATGCAAAGAATTTTATTTCATTCCCCATTCCCCCTACCTTTTTCCTCCCTTCCCCTATTCTCCCTCCTCTCCTCTACTGATCTTCCTTTCACTCCTTTATTTATTTTTGTGGATACTTTCTACATATACATAAAGGTGAAATTCCTTTTGGTACATTTATATATGCATATAACATTATTTTGTTAAATTCATGGAATAGACTTTTTATAACTTCTTTGACTGTTTACATTTGCCTAACTGGGATCCTGCAAGGACCTTTCTTTAAATATAATAGAAAATAGAAAAGTTTGGGGTAATGTTCAGAATAGAAGTTTACAGAATCACACTAACTCCTCCTCCCTCCCAACTCCCTTCTTCTTCAGAGCACAGAGCTGTCATGGAAGCTGCCTTTGTGTATGGGACCACATATCAATTTATCTTAACCACAGAAATTGCCCTTTTGGAAAGTATTGGGTATGTATATGTCAACAGCTTTGTTATTTGTTGTTCATTTATTTCACATTACTTAGTGTTTCCATCATGTGCTCACAGCATGGGTATATCTCAAGGAATCATAAGCAGATGTGAATAGATAAGTGAAACTTGAAACACCCTTCATTACTTTCATTTGCTGTACCACAGTGTGAAATTATACAGAAGTAGACTAAGGTGATCAATGACTGAATGGATAAGGCACAATATGGGATCCCATAGGATCCATGGCCAAGTAGATCTCCCCCAGTGATCAGATGGGCGGCAAAATAGCAGCTTACTTTGTCATAATAATCCTAAATGTATTTAAGTACAGATTTTAAACAGAATGTTTGAATTTTTATCTTTGCCTAGTTTCTAGCTTACAATTCTAGATAGAAGCCTACTTTTCAGTATTTTTGGTTGGGCAATCTAGGGTTAAAGTTTTTCTTTCCCTTATTACTTAAGAACACAAGAAATAACCAGTGCAGTTTAAAGACTAAGTTAGGCTTTAAAATGTTCTTCAGGAAAATTAATCTAAAGCAAGGCAAAATGGTGAGGGACCTTTTAATGCCATGTGAGTTTTAGTGAGCCCTCTTGCTGACCTCTCAGAAAATTGTAGCTGTTTGATACACAACACACAATTGTTTAAAGCCCTTATTTTTTTTAGAAAAAAAAATATTTTTTTAGTGGTATTTGGACACAATACCTTTATTTTATTTACTTTTATGTGATTTCGAGGATCAAACCCAGGGCCGTGCATTGCTCTAGGAGAGCGCTTTACTGCTGAGCCACAACCCCAGTCCTTAAAGCCCATTTATAACTGAAAATTTAGTGGGTAGTACTTAGAAAACTAATAGAGTAAAATGATTGGTGGGGGGAGGGAGGAAAGAAAGTTGGTGAAGAAGAAATTTCCTACAAAGAAATTGTGCTTTTATTGCTTTGTTATCACATAAACCTGTATTCCTTTTTCCATTAGTGTCTCCTTACTGAACTGTGATTCTGTTGTTTCCTGTTTTAATGACTTAAAATGGATAGTACTTTGTTTGTATGAGAATTACCTTTCTAGCAATTTGATAATTATACTGACAGTACCATAGAGCTGCACTGTAAGTAGTTACTCAAGAGCAAGTAGTTCTGCCAGCAACTTGGCTACAACCAGTGTAGACTGTCAGTTTTCCCATCCTGGAATGGGGGAAGGCTTGATACTCGGATTCCTACCGTGATTCATGCTGCCCCCACAGTTTCTATAAGGGTTAGTTTGTGTTACCAGCTTCTAATTTTTCAGGAAATATATAATTATAAAAACAGTAAATAGTGGTTATTTATTAGCAAGGTACAGGTCCTGTTATTTACCTTACACATCTTATTCAGTAAGATTCATATTCTTTCCCTTCTTTGTGGAAGGTGTTTTGGTTTTCATTATTTTTAAAATTGGAAATACCATCATCCTGTTTTTATTTACTTTTGAATATAGGCTCTATTTGGGATGTTTGAATTATTATTTCTTCATGAATAACAGCCTGGAGGTGATGTGGCAGGGAAGGATTGTGGATTCTAAGTATAGTGAACCTGTGACATCACTTCTGGATGAAGTAGTTGGCTGTAACTGAGTTTTCTCCTAATGGGGGTACAGTGGATGCATTCTTTCTTCCATTTGTGTTTTCTTTCATTTAACAAATATTTATTGAATGCCTTCTTTGTGTTAGGCACTCGTTATTCCAATTTATGGGCTAAAAAATGCTTAAGACTAGTATATTGCTGTATCATGTTGGGCCTGAATATGTTTGAAAGACAAGTTAAAGGTATATATGATGGGTAGTAAAAAAGATAGCATGCCATAGAGCCACCAGTACTTTCTGCTACCTCGCCATGTTACTTCCTCAAGAATCTGTATATAAGCCCAAAAGGGTATTGCCCCTACCCCATCTATACACAGTCACATAAACAAGGTGGTGGGGGGCCTGACCTAGCAGCATCCAGTCCACTGGCTTACCTGAGCAAATGAGATCACCTCTCTCAGGAACTTGGAACTGCACAAGGTAACAGTCTTACTCACAGGAATATTTTGCCCAATTATAGGAAAATTGAGGGGTCTTCACAAAGTGAGTTTGGGAGCTGAAGTGTTATTGGCAAAATGAAGGTCCCTGAACTCTTGGTACTTGGGATTTTATATTTTTCTCTACCATTTTTGGATCCACTCATCTTAATTTTTTTAAATTTTAATTTTAAATTATTCTAATAGCTTCTTTTTAGTTATACATAATGGTATAATCCATTGTGATAAAATTATACATGCATAGTTTATATCTTATTCTAATTAGGGCCCCATTCTTGTGAATGTACATGATGGTGGGATTCACTGTGGTGTATTCATATATATATATACATATATATATATGAAAATTATGTCAGATTCATTCCACTGTTTTTCCTATTCCTATACTCCTTCCCTTCCCTTCATTCCCCTTTGTCTAATCTACTGAACTTCTCTTCTTCCCCTCCCCTCCTTTATTGTGGTTTAGCTTACATATATAAGTGAAAACATTTGACCTTTGATTTTTTTGGGATTGGCTTATTTCTCTTAGTGTGATAGTCTCCAGATTCACCCATTTACTAGTAAATGTCATAAAGTCATTCTTCTTTATGGCTAAGTAATATTCCATTGTGTATTTATACCACAATTTCTTTATCCATTCATCTGTTGAAAGGTACCTAGGTTGGATCCATAGCTTACCTATTTTGAATCTTGCTACTATAAACATTGATGTGGCTACATCACTGTAGCATTCTGATTTTAAATCCTTTTTTTTAGTTTTTATTTTGTGGAATACCCCTTTAAATTTCCAATAAGGTCTCTCCTTTTTGGGTTCTTTTATCTGAAAGCAAATGATCCCTGATTAAGTAATTTTCCAAGATTTTGTTATTTTAGAGGTTATGATATGAATCCAACCTTAACTAGGACCTTCTGTATTCGACACTTCCCTTTCCCTACTATGTGACTACTCAGGGTTCCACTCAGGAGGTCATTGAGCTTTACCCATATGGTTCTTTCTATTTGAAACGTTCAGATGATCTGTTTTCTTGAAGAAGCCATTCTCTCACTTTCTAAGTACTATGCTCTTTCTTTCTTTTTCCTTTCTTCTCCTTCCCAACTTGAGGCAGATGAAAAATTTCTTTGTCGTGCAATGTATTTTGTATAACACTTATAAAGTACATTTTAATTATTTTACTTAATATATTTCCTTTGGTTTAATCATTTTGAGGATTTGAATTATCTTATTAATCTTTATCTCTTGTGTTTAGTATAGGGCTCAACACACAGTAGGCATTAAGTAAATCTCTAAGTGTTGCTTCTCTAATCATTGACTATATTATAAATTACTTAGTAATTAAATTTGAAATTAGTGAACCTTGAACACTCAGTTTAAGCATGTCTCAAGAATTAAAATAACATTTTTAAAATAAGATTTTGTAGTATTTTGCCAAACCCTACTAATGCCATATGGAGATTTTTTAAATGCTATTTTAATTTTGGCAGGTCTTATCACCACTATAAGTATCTTTTTGAATTCTCATACTGAAAGGAATGCCAAAACTCAAATTGTAAGCCTTATTTGCCAAGTTTTGTAATATTTCAGGTACAAACTCACAAGCTCCTACCAACTATCACATGATTTCTATCTTAAGGCATGTTTTGGCTAAAGTTTATTCAAAACAGTTTAGATTTAAATTATACCTAGAAAATTTGTGTTACAAAGCTTCAGTTAGCATAGTTCTAGAAAAGTATTTATATTTGAAGATAATCTCATTGTCCACAAGGGGCCAGCCTTTTATTGAAAGAAAATTATGTAGGCCTGTCTGTCTATAAAGTAGAAACTACCTTGTGAAAGAACTCAGGGAGAAAATTGCCTATACAACTCATGTGCTTCGTTCAAACATTAAAGTTAATTTATTTAATATCCTTTTACTCTTTTTTTTTTTACTATGTTTATTTTATTTTAATGTTATACTCTCTTAGGCTTTTACTGAATCAGTAATTCAAAAGTATGAGACTTGAAGAAATTTGTTATGTCTTTTTTGTTGATAGGATCAGACATTGAACTTCATTAAGTAAATGTTCCCAATTTTTAATTTGCAGCTCTGAGAATATAGAACTTGCACATCTCTACTTTTTTCATTGTAATCTAGTCTCAGACTTGACCCAGCAATGTAGAAGAACACGAATGGAACAGTCATTGACGACACTGAACATTCACCTATTTGTTAAGACAATGAAAGCACCTCTGTTGGTATGTGTCTTACTTTAATATAGTAGATAATTTGTACTTAAAATTTATTAAATTTTGATTCACAGCTATGTGTTTCACTTAGATGAGTTTTATTTTTTTTTACTTTTCTTTGGATATATTCCTTTTATTTCATGGGATTTGTGAGTAGTTCCTTATTAAAGTTAGAATAGAAGTAGACTGTTATTAAAACAATGTTTTGATGTCATGATTTTCTATTCCATTGAAACCTACTAAATACAGCATTGGATAAGTGAAAATATTCTATAGTAGTTATTATGGCTCTGGGACTTGGTGGCTGCTCACAGATCACAAAGACCACATTCTTTTAAGAAAATACATTATTTTGAGAATCCTTTGATCGTTGCTTTAAAAGTTGGTAGAATTAGCCTCAAAGAATGTTATATACAGATTCACTAGGCAATGACAAGCAAAAAATTTTTCTCTCTGAAATGTTAAAGGGTTTTCCTGAGCACGTGAAAAACCTTCATTAGATCTTACTCAGTACATCTTTTTTTTTCTTAGAAAAATAGAATGTGCATGTGTATTATAAGTAATCCAAACAGCACTACAAAGTATAAAGAAAAATTCATAAGAAGTTACCTAATCACGTCACTCAGAAATTGTTAGATGGCCATCACACCAGTTATCTCTGCACCCATACACACATACAGATAGAAGAATGAGTGGATTAGTGGATGTATCATATTGAGTGCAACCCTATTGTTTTAGTCAGCTTATTTGCTGCTGTGACCAAAAGACCTGACTAGAACAATTTTAGAGGAGGAAAAATTTATTTTGGGGCTCATGGTTTCAGAGGTCTTAGTTCGTCGATAGCCAGCTCCATTCCTTAGGGCCTGAAGTGAAGCAGAACATCATGGCAAAGGAGTGTGGTGGAGTAAAGCAGCCAGGACAGGGCACCAGGAAGGAGAGAGAGAGAGAGAGAGAGAGAGAGAGAGAGAGAGAGAGAGAGAGAGAGAGAAACGCACGCACGCTGTCCTCACCATGACAAAATATAAACCCCAAAGGCACGTCCCCAATAACCCACCTCCTCCACCCACACCCTGCCTGCTTTCAGTTACCACTCAGTTAATCCCTATCAGAGGGTTAATTTACTCTTTGGGTAAAGGCTTTCATAATCCAATCATTTTGCTTCTATATTTTCTTGCACTATCTCACACATAAGCTTTTGGTAGACACCTTATATCTAAACCATAACACCTATAGTACAAAGAATTATAGTTAATCTTATTTGAGTTTAATTGACTAAAAAGACACTGTTGTGAAACAAGAGGGAATATAGAACTTTTGATAAATGTTGCTCTTTAGGAAGTATTGTCTGAGGTGTTGAAAATAGTTATGGAAAACAGTAAGAAATTAGCAATTATTTAAAAAAAAAAAAACTTAGGTGGCTGGGGTTGTAGTTCAGTGGTAGAGCACTTGCCTAGCATATTTGGGGCACTGTGTTTGCTCTTCAGCACCACATAAAAATAAATAAATAAAATAATGGTATTGTGTCCATCTACAACTAAAAAATATTAACAAAAAACATTTAGTTTCCATTTTAGGTAGAATTGACTTACTCTTAGCTTTGAAAGATGAGAAAATCATCTTCGTGTACTTATTTTCATGTGTTCCTCCTACCTCTTTGATTTTCTTCTGGTATTATTTTTACACTATTAAGGCCCGTAATATTTATACTGTTGTATAACCACAATTCCCACTTTTTAAGAAGTCTTGCTTCTGGATTTAAATAGATTCAGAGCTTGCCAGCCATAATTTTATTGGCTTGATTCCTTTTTTTTTTTTTAATTTTAAGTAACTTTTTATTTGGTTGGAGTTTTTAGGAATGTAGTTTATCGCCAGGTTTGTTGGCACATGCCTATAATCCCTGTGGCTTACGAGGCTGAGGCAGGAGGATTGCATGTTCAAAGCCAGCCTCATCAGCTTGGCGAGGCCCAACTCAGTGAGACCCTATCTCTAATAAAATTTTAAAAAGGGACTAAAAGAGCTGGGGATGTGACTCAGTGGTTAAGTGCCCTGGGTTAAATTCCCAGTACAAAAAATAATAATAAGAAGAATATAGTTTATCGATCTTTTCCATTTCCTTTTGTAAGGGAGGGAACATGTATCTTTCCGTGAGAAGAACATCTTCTGAATTTGTTTTGATGTCCCTTTTGAAGGAGGGGATAGTTCACTGTACAGTTCTTCACTATTTTTCTCCAGCCTCATTTCCTCCTCTTCAAATATGTATTATTAAGTATTCTCAGAATTTTGTCTACATAGCAATAACAAGCAGGATTTTGAGTTGTATCAGGCTTCCTAAAACTCTCCTGGTTTGTTTTTGTTTGCTACAACATTCTGGCTTGAAGTTGTGCCCCTTCTTAAGTTGTTGCTTATAAATTTTCTTTTGCTGTGTTTTAAAACTATTTGTTTTTTGTTGTAGATAGATTCTGGAGAATGAGTTTCTCTGATTTCATTTCACTCTATGATACTTACCAGGAATTATGTAATAAGTTTTGCACTTAAAAAGCTAAAACCCTGGAGACTTCATAATGACTTCCAATTCAATTAAGCATGGCTGTACTTGAAAGCATGGCATAGCAAAAATATTGAGGTCCCCATTTATTATTCTCCTGTGAATGACAGTTCTTGAAATATGCATTTTATAAAATACAGTGTGAATGGTACTTCCTGGAATCATGTAATGTAGGTGACACTGCTCCAGCCTCTGTCCACAGTGATGCTCATTCTCCTCTCACATCATTCTTAACTGTCCCTCCTCCATTATCTTTCACATCAATCCATACACAAGTCTTCAAGGTTCAGTCATGGTTAGGTTTTGCATAGTCAGTGAGAGGCTTTACAAACTAACCTGGGCTTGTAGATTCAGGACTGAAAGAATTTGGTTTGTTTACATTAAGCTTGTTTATAAACCAATGAGAATATGAAGTATGATTTGGACTTTCTGTAAACTGTTTTGTGTATCTAATGTATAATCATTGCAATTAAAGAGATTCATATTTCACTTCTAAGCATATGAAAATTGGTGCAGTTTGGGTTTTTTTGTGTATGTGTCCATCTCTCTTTCTCTTTTTTAATATGGAACGCTTCACGAATTTGTGTGTCATCCTTGTGCAGGGGCCATGCTAATCTTCTCTGTATTGTTCCAATTTTAGTATATGTGCTGCTGAAGTGAGCACTGTCCATTTCTTTTTTAAGGTAGCGTACTTAAACAATTATTTTAGATCTAACACAACTGTCTTATTTTCATGTCATGTTAATCCTGTTAAACTGAAAATAAATCTGGAATATAGAATTTTTATATGGGATTCAATTTCAAATAAATTAATATTCTGCCAGACATGAAGTTACTCTAGACATATTCTTAAGGTTCCCAACAATGGATAGACATGGGAAAATGGTTCAATTATTGTCTGTTCGGTTAAAATCAAGGATATTTTGGAATGCTACTGGTTTTCTCCATGGTGGACTCATTTTGTAGCTGGTAGATAAAAGGAGAACTGTTATCTGAATCCCAAAGAGAATCTTCAAGTACGCATCAGGTACACTGATAAATATAGCTAAGTTTGCTGGGCGCAGTTGGTGCACACCTGTAATCCCTGCAGCTCAGGAGGCTGAGGCAGGAGGATTGAGAGTTCAGAGCCAGCCTCAGTGAAAGCAATGCACTAAGCAACTCAGTGAGATTCTATCTCTAAATAAAATACAAAATAGGGCTGGGGATATGGCTCAGTCCAGTGCCCCTGAGTTCAATCCCTGATAACCCCCCCCCAAAAAAAAAGCTGAGTTTATATATACACACACTACACACACACATACATGTGTAAACATATTTATATAATTTTTAATGAAAATTGTACTTTATTTTTGTTTGTGTTTTGAGATAGCTATCTGTTTCATGTATATCTAAGATATTTGAATTAAATTAAACCTACTTATTTATGTAGGAAACTAGAAGGATGCTGAGGATGCTGTCATGGTTTATTCATTTAGCTTCTATTTCTTAAGAACTAATATATGGCAGTGTACAGTTTTATACAACAAAATGTTGATTTCTAACATTGTCTTAGAGCCTTGTTTCATAGTAAAATACGTTCATTTATCCTCATAACAGTATTTAAGTGTATAGTACAGTATAAACAATATTCACACTATTATACAACAGATTCTATGAGTCTGATTACTTTAGATACCTCATATATTGAAAATGTGCATTATTTGGGGGGTTTTGTTTTGTAATTGCTTATTTCACTTAGCATAATGTCCTGAAGGTCTACCCATATTGTAGCATGTCAGAATTTTCTTCTTTTTTAAGGCTGAATAATATTCCATTGTGTATAAATATACACAAAACACATTTATTCATTCATTTAGTGGTTGACATTCAGTTTGCTTCCACATCTTCATTCTTGTGAGTAATGATGCAATGAGCATGAATGTTCTCTGAGATCTTGTTTTCAGTTCTTTTGCATATATACCCAGAGGTGGAATTGCTGGATCATATGGTGGTTTCCTTCTTAAATTTTCAAAAATCTCCATATCAGTTTTCAATATAGCTGCACTAGTTTACAGTCTCACCAGAAGTACACCAGGGTTCCCTTTCTCCACATCCTTACCGATACTAGTGTTTCTTTCTTGGTTGGTTTCTTTCTTTTTTTGATAGATATTTTTTTCTTTAATCCAAGTCCACACCATCACTCCATGTATGTTTTAGTAATAGCAGCTGATCTGGTCTGTATTCCTCTATTTCACTCCCTTTAAGTTTGCACTCCCCATTGCTGATTGAGATTCTTTTGAACACGTGTATAACCATGTTAGAATAATTCATACAATTCATAATGGTTTTACTTTACACAATAAAGCCCTATTTTCTTAGCAGAATATACATGATTTTTTAAGGATCTGATTCTTTACCAGATATCTAGCTTTATTGCTTGTTCTTCCTTTTTACTACCAAATTACTACTATTATTAATTAGTAATTAATAATTCTGCAAATACACAAAGAAGAAACTAGGTTTTCCACTCTCTCCGACTGTTGCATGCATCTAGGTTTTTGGCAGAATTTTAAAACCTGTGTTGTGGGACTCAGATTACTGTTTTTCTTGCTGGCTATTCACCAGAGGCTCTCAGTTCCTACCGGCTGCTCCCAGGTTCCCTGACTGTACGACCCTCTTACAACATTGCAGCTTACTCCTCCAAAGTGGGACAGTCTTGTTTCAGTGTGCTACAACAGACTCTTAAGTGATATAACCTAACCAAGGGAAGGGTTACTCCACAAGTCCCACCTACACTCAAGGGGAGGGAATTATACAAACTTGTGTAATCTTAGAATTCTGCCTATCATATGTCAGTGTAGAATTCAGTCTGAAAACTTTAAAATCTTCCATAATTGGAAAGTTTGCGAGAATGCATTTTCCTGCGTATCTGCCTTTTACCCCGATGTTAACTGCTCGGTATCCTCTTTCAATGTGGCAACTCATGTCCTTCAGTTGTGGGAAAGTTGTGTGTTTATTTCATTGATTATTTGTTCCCTTCTGTTTTTCTCCCTTGTCTCTTTCTGTGACTTCTATTTTTTGGATATGGGGCTTCTTGAGCCAGTCCTTCAGTTTTATTTCCTCTTCTCTCGTACCTTCTATCTATCTTCATTCTGCTTCCCAGGAGATTTATTCAACTTTATTTTTTAATTCTTTGTGGTTGTATTATCTTTTCATCTCCTTGAGGTTATCAGGGTGGTTTCTGAACCTTTCTCTTCCTGCATATAGTCTGCATTTTGTCAATTTTTTTTTTCCTGATTTGCTTTGGTCTCTTTCAGTTTTCTTCTGATGTTTGTTAATCCTTGGATACCTATTTGTGATTTAGAATTTGAAACTAAAATGTTGATTGGAAGTTTTGAGAACGTTGATGAGACTTGTTGACTCAGCTCTATAGGGTGATTGGGCCTGGGCTGCTTTTTGGCAGACCCCATTGTCAGTATCTTTAGACTTTTGGAGGTTATTCAAGGTTCCCAGAGAAGCATCTTCCAATCTTCTGCTCAGGGACAGAGGTCTCACTACCAGCACTCTGAGAGCTGAGTGGAAAGGAGTCTTGGGCACAATTTTGTAACTTAATCCCCCTGATTTTGGCATGATGTCCACACTCTCAGCTGATCCTGAAATGCCCCCAGATTCCTACTGTCCTAGAAGAGGGACAGTTGCCTAAACTCACAGATCCATGGAGGGGAATCTAGAGATCTAACTACTTCTAAAAAGCTTTGATCTATTCCTTTTCATTTTAGAGCTTTTGTGTCATTTCCCTTTCAATATGTCTCTTCCAGTTCCCTATATACCAGACCCTGATGGTTCCTGAGCAATTTTAGAATTATGCAGTTAAAACTGAGTTGTTTTTTATCTTTCCTTGTTATGACTGAGGGTTTTGCATTTTATTATCTTCTCCATCAATTACTCTTCTGTTTTCCAACTATTTGAAAATATTGCTGCCTTTCTCTTTTCTGTTGTTCACATATATGTGCCTATCACTTTTTTTAAAAAAAAATCCCACTCTAGGTTGGGTTTGTAGCTCAGTGGTGGTAGTGTATGTGAGTCCCTGGGCTCAATCCTTAGTACTACCAAAATACACACACACACACACACACACACACACACAAACAAACACACACACACACTTCTGTGTAGTTTTCCTGGTATTTCTGAAAGGAGTAAAATTAGATCAGCTTATTCAGTCTGCTGTTTTAACTTACATGTCCCTCATTGTTTTGTAATGTGTCATTTATTATATCCTAAATTATGGACTACATATGAAGAAAATTATTCCTTAGTTCTCTGTTCTGTTTCCCTTAAAATACCTTTATCAGTACCATGCTCTTTTTTGAAAAAAAAATTTTTTTTTTAGTTGTAGATGAACACACAATATCTTTATTTATTTTCATGTAGAGCTGAGGATTGAACCCAGTGCTTCACATGAGAGGGGGAAGCACTCTACTACTGAGCTACAGCCCCAGCTCTAAGTACCATGCTCTTTTATTTGTATTTGTTTCTTTATGATATTGTTATTTTTATGGTTGTATATTATATTTAACTCCTTAAAATCTATTAGTTTTGTACTATTTAAACTACATAGGTACATTTGAAGCATTAATCTTAGGATTTCATGAGATTATTTTATTAACATTTCACAGAATTGTTTTTCAATTGTGACTTTATTAGTAAAAACTAGTAGGAGGTTTTTAAATACAAATGTTGGAACATTATCATACAATGAATACATTTTTTGTTTGTTTTGTTTTAAATGAAGACTGAAGTTGCTGAAGATCCTCATCAAGTTTCAACTATTCATCTCCAATTAGGATTACCACTGGTTTTTATTGTTAGCCAACAAGCCACATATGAAGCTGATAGAAGAACTGCAGAATGGGTTGCATGGCATCTTCTGGGAAAAGCAGGAGTTCTACTTTTGTTAAGGTATCTTAAACACATTGAATATTCACTCTACTTAGCAAATACTATTATCTTTCTCATTTTTAATATGGTAACTTAGTCACATGAATAAACTTAAATCTCTAATAGATCTCAACATAGTTATAATTTACTGCTGAGCTGAAGGCTATACATTAATTGTAAGCTTGACTAAATTGATTAAGATGGAGATTAGGAAATCGACTTTGTATTTATGTATATGTGAAATTTATCAAACCCACTAAATTATAATCTTTATTCGTAAACAGTTTTTAGTATGAGAACTTTTAGTTCTATTTTAGATTGACTTTCTGAATGACTATTCTTCTTCTTCAAATTAGCAACTTAAAACATTTGTTTCCATTTTGAAAAAGGGACTCTTTGAAAGTGAACATTCCTCAACACTCCAATGTGATCTTCAAAAGAGCAGAACAGGTTAGTCATTTTATGTACGGCCTATCCTATCAGCTTATTTAAAGAAAGTTAGTACATGTGAACCTAAAGTAACATGTTTATTGTGGAAAAGAATTTGTAAATTGTCGCTATTCAGATAAATTGCTATTAATATTATTATTTTTAATGTGTCAATCTTTCATTTTTTCCCCATGTTTATACATGTATACATATTTTTCCTCAAAGAAAATTAGAACCATGTTATGTATCTTTTTACCTAAAATAATATTTAATTACTTGTTCTTGTGATATTTTGCAAATTGTTTCGAACACCAATGATTCTTTCCTTTGGAAAAATTTCTGTAAACAAAATTTGTCAAGGGAAATTAAACTTTTAAAATACATTGTCCAAAAAAAATTTTCAAATTGCTCCCCAAAGAGGTCATACTTTCACCAGGAGTGTTTAGAATTTTATTTCTTGTATGTCTTTGCCAATGCTGAGCATTATCATAGTTAAAAAAAACAAAAAAACAAAAAACAATAAACAAAAAACCTTTTCTAGACAAAAATTTTCTTGTTTTAATTTGAACATTTTTGATGAGCAGTAAGGTTAAACATATCCTTGTTTGGTTTATCAGCCATTTGATATTTCCTTATAAATTCTTTTTAATGTCATTTTATTCTTAAAATTTTCTTAGTTTTTTCCTTTAATTCCTAATATCTAAACCCAGTAAAAAAGTTGTTGCTGTGTTAAGAAGTACCATACTGAAACTTACATTTTAACTTTTTAAAAAAAATATTTATTTATTTGCTTTTAGTTGTACACAGTGCATTTATTTTTAGGGGGTGCTGCGGATTGAACCTGGGCTGCGCATGTGCTAGGCGAACGCTCTACCGCTGAGCCACAACCCCAGCCCTTAACTTTTGTTTTAATCTATGGTAGGAATATTGGGTTAAGAGTTAGGAAACTTGAATTCTGTTATTTCTAGTTCTTGGTCCAGGTAAATGAATTAACTTCTCTAAAGCTCAGTTTTCTCATTTGTGAAATAGACATAAAGCATCCCCTCTTACAAAAATTTTTGCAAGACCAGCTGGGAAAATCTTTGAAAAACATAGCATTCTTCAGTGGGTGTAAAGTATAGGGGAAGTGTGTTCTACTTTGTGGCCAGGTAATGAAAAGAGTAAATGTGTAGAACCTTCTGTAGCCTTTTTTTTTTTTTTTTTTTAAATGCTAGTAGATGAAGAACCATAAATAGGAAATTAGAATATTTACTATTGGGAAATAAGATTTATAAAAGAATAAAAGTTCATGCTGGTTTCACAGTTTTGATATCTTAATTTGTTAAAATATATTAAGGATAAGCTGGGTGCTGTGGCACAAACAAATAATCCCCGTGGGGCTGGGATTGTGGCTCAGCGGCAGAGCGCTCGCCTAGCACGTGTGCGGCTCAGGTTCGATCCTCAGCACCACGTACAAATAAACGCATTGTGTACAACTAAAGCAAATAAATAAATATTTAAAAAAAAAAAAAATAATCCCCGTGACTCGGGAGGCTAAGGCAGGAGGATCACAAGTTCAAGGCCAACCTCAGCAACTTAGAGAAACCCTCTCTCAAAATAAAGAGCTAGGGATGTAGCTCAGTGATAGAGTACCTAACACCCCCCCCATATATATATATGTCTGTATCTATGTCTATATATAAAAATAATTTTGTATAGTGTTAGATAAGATAGATCACATATTAGATAGTGATCTCTGTTAACAAGTTTTGTTGTTAAGGATAGAATAAACTTTTCTATGCATTCTTTATAAAATTCAATGTACTTTTTAAAAATAAACTTTCTCATCAGGGTCATACTGTTGATCCTGGAATTATATAATCATCTTTTCCCTGTCACTGTCCTGTGTCCCTCTAGGCAAAGGATTTGAGGGTTTCTAAGTAGTGGTATAGCTTATGTAGATAATATTCTTGTATTACTACATTATAAGCCTTGTGATATATATGTAACAAAACTTATAATACATTTGTTAGCCTTGTATTCTTCATATTTTTTTCCTCTATGACAGTGATTAGCAACATAATATAGAGAGTATGCGTAAACTCTGCTGCCTAGTTATCCTACTTTATAACTTCTGGCAAATTACTTGAATTCTATTTGTCTTCATTTTGCCATTGTAAATGGTGATAATACCTACTTTAAAGGGTTGTTGGGTCAATAAATTAAATGAAATAATGTAAAGTACTTAGTATAGGACCCAGCATGATAATGCTAATAAATATCAACTAATGTTAATTCATTCTATAAATACTTATTAGGTACTTGCATTATTTGGGGTATAGTCCTAGACTCTGAGTATATAGCTATGAAAATTACATTTTTTCCCTGTGGTACTACTATACTAGTATCAAGAGAAAGAAAAAAATAGATATGGCTAGAATGTCAAATGGTATTAAGGGTGATGGAGAAAAAATGAGGTGAGAGAACAGTCACAGAAGCCATTACTGAAAAGCGACAATAAAGCAAAGGGTAACGATTATTCTAGACAGAGCATAAAATCCCTAAGGAATGGTGGAGTGGGCTTTGGTATATTAGGATAGTATGAGGAATTGTGTTAATGCCTTGGACCTTTTTTAGTATCTAAGTGTGTTGGTTAGCTTTACATTACTGTGCTAAAATAGCTAATAAAATCAACTTAAAGGAGGAAAGATTTCTCTTAGCTCATGGTTTCTGAGGTTTTAGTCCATGGTTGGCCCAGTTGCTTTTGGGCTTAAGGTGAAGCAGTACATCACGGTGGTGGGGGCACACGGCAGAGGAGGCTGCTCACCTGATGGCAGCCAGGAAGCAAAGAGTGAAGGGAAGGGACCAGAGTCCCAATGTCCCCTTCAAGAGTGTGTCCCCAGTGTCATAACTTCTTTCCCTTAGGCCCCATCTCCTCAAAGTTCAGTCACCTTCTAATAGCTCCACAGGCTGATGATCAAGCCTTTAACACGTGATTCTTTGAGGGTTGCTTAAGATCCAGCTCATAACACTGTTTATATAAGCCCTTTTTATTTCTTTTTAACAATTGTATTATGAAAAAAATCAACTGTATCAAAAAGTAAAAAGAAAAAATGGAATGAAACCATATACCTGCTACCTAGATTTAACAATGAACTTTATTTTTGTATTTGTGTCTTCATTGTAATTTTTTCTGAAACATTTAAAAGAATGTTATTGATGTTATGATTTTACCCATAAATATATAGCACAAAGATTTTTTTAAAGTATTGTTATTATGTATATAATACATATATATAATGTATGCATATATATAAAATATCACATCTAATTATCATACTTAAAATTCAAATTATAGTAATTCCATAATTCCTTTTTTTTTCCATACTGAGTCACAGGGGCTCTTTACCACTGAGCTAAGACCCCGGTTATACATGGACACAATATCTTTATTTTGTTTACTTATTTTTATGTAATGCTGAGGATTGAACCCAGAGCCTCAGACGTGTGAGGCAAGTGCTCTACCGCTGAGCCACAACCCCAGCCCCTTATTTTTTTACTTTGAGGCAGGGTCTTGCCAAGTTGCTTAGGAACTCACTACATTGCTGAGGCTACTCTCAAACTTGTGAGCCTCCTGCCTTCACCTTCCAAGTTGCTAAGATTACAGGCATGCACCACTGTGCCCAGCAAAATTATAATTTTTTAACAGCTAATTTCAAAGTCAGTTCATATTCAAATTTTTCAACCTAAAATTATTTACTAAAGGTAGTTTTTTTTGTAACTCAAAATCAAATCAAGGATTATGAATTGCATTTTGTATGTTTCTTATTTATTTTGGTATGGGGATTAAATCCAGAGGCACTTAACCATTGAGCCACATCCCCAGCTCTGCCCCCCCTCCCTTTTTTAAAAAAATTTTGAGACAGGGTCTTATTAAATTGCTGAGGTCATCACTAAGTTGCTGAAGTTGGCTTTGAACTTGAGATCCTCCTGCCTCAGCCTCCAGAGCCATTGGAATTACAGGTGTGTCCCATTACACCTGGCTTAAATCTCTTAATATGGTGGATTTCCCCTCCCATTTTCCCCTAGGACAATGACTTTTTGGATAAATAGGGTTAGTTTTCCATATTCAGGATTTGTATGTTTCTTTTTTGCTTTTGTCTGCATTTTTACTGTGTTCCTTTCTATTTTCTATAAATTATTTTAAAGGTTGATTAGCTTCATTAAACATTTTGGGTAAAAAATTTCATAGTGCTGACTTTCTTATATTCCATCCTACCCTAAAGTATGTGATGTTTATTTTTCTCAGTGATTCCATAGTCAATCCCTGAGGTAAAGGAAGCTAATTTTCCCCATTATAAGAGGCGTTTTCCCCTTTCCACTTAGCAAATAAACTGAAGGTAGAAATGCAAATAATATCACAAGAGATACCAATATTTACCTTCTGGAATGCCTAAAGATTATTTAAAGAATAATACCTTGACAGAGATAACGGGAAACAAGAATTATAATATACTACTAGTAGGAGTAAAACTAGTAAACGAAAATTGGAAAAACATTAGGCAGTATTATTAAAGTTGCAGCTACATATATCATATGAACCAGCAAATATATTCCTGGGTATATACCAGGAGTTTATACCCAGAAATTCACATGCATGTGCACCAAAAGACAACATTATCATATTATCTTCATAGTTATATTATTTTTGATAGTCTCAAATGGGACATAACACATGATCAGTAGACTGGATAAATAAATAAATTGGAACATATTCATATGATAAATATTTTAAAATACTGAAAAAGCTGTTATTATATGTTGTAAACCTAGATAAACCTCACAATGTTGAGCAAAAGTAATCACAAAAAGAGTATAAATTGTATAGTTTTGTTATATAAATTTGGAAATCAGCAAAATATATAGATGGTATCTTAATTTAATAAGACCCTGTCTCAAAGGCTGTGCTGCTATAACAAAAATACCCTTAATAAGGTGGCTTATAAACAACAACAATTTATTTCTCATGGTTCTAGAGGCTGGGAAGCCCAAGATAAGGTGCGAGAAGATTTGGTGAGAGCCCATTTCTGGTTCATAGATAGTGCCTTCTCTTTGTGTCCTCACATGGTGGAAGAGATCTAATTCTCTGGAGTCTCTTTTATACAGACACTAATCCTCTTCATGAGAACTCTGCCTTTATGTCCTAAGCACTTTTCAAAGAGCCCATCTCCTAATGTTATCACATTGGTGATTAGGTTTCAGCAAATGAGTGTTGAGGGGACACAAACATTCAAACCAGAGAGGTGATGAAGGTCCAAACAATGACTGACTACCTTTGGGAGAGGGGAATGACAGAGGGGCATAGATGATGGCCTCTAGGGTGCTAGTAATGTTTCATATCTTAATCAATGCAGGGCCTATATAGGTATGACCTCTTTGTAAAAATTCATCAGTCTCTACCCTCAAATTCTGTGTTCTTTTCTATGTGAATGTTATACTTCAGTGGAAAAAGTTTACATACAAAATTTCTATATTATATTTGGAACAAATCAATTTGATTTATTTTGATTCTTCTACCTTTTAACTCCATTATATTTCTATAGGAGTAAAAAAATGTTTTTTAAAAAAATATTTATTTATTTACTTTAGTTGTACACAATGCAATGCATTTATGTTTACTTGGTGCTGAGGATCAAACCCGGGCCGTGCACGTGCAAGGCGAGCGATCTGCCCCTGAGCCACAGCCCCAGCCCCAATGTTTTGAGTATAATATTAAATAGACAAAGATATGTTATTTGAAATAATAAATATATTTGGATTTCTTTTATAGCTTTATTACATTGTATAGTTATAGTCAGGGATGATTTGCTGAAATAACCTAATGTCCTAAAATTTTCATGTTTTTAAAATGTGATAGTTGGATATTTGTGAAAAACTCCTGAAAGAATAATATTAATCTCAACAAAATAGAATTTGGTATGCTTACAACGCCTGAGAACAGAGAGCCATTTTATATTTATAATTAAACAGGAAATTGGATTTCTTAGTGTAATTATTTTAAATAAAGTATTATTTTTATAATTATCTGTAGAATATAAAAATAACTGATTTTGATTGGCTCCATTTGCATTAAAATTACATGTATTTCCATTGTATATTGAGGTAGGAGTTGCTATTTATTATATGTCAAATGTTTCACAGACTTCAGTCTAAGGCAGTTGTGACAAGAAGCAAGAGAGACTGTCAGTCCCTCTTTTTGCCATCTTTTTCAGTAGTGCACACTGTCTTAGGGGGATTCTTTGGATGCTTCCTTGTCATAGTAATTGTGTATTTCCTTTTTTGTTTATTTCTTGAGAAAAAAATCATAGTTTCATTTTAGTGTCAAACAAGTAGAACATATCTAGATTAACATGCTATGCTATATTTTAGTGATTTTTAAAAAAATATAACATATTTCTAGGAAGCACCAGTGGAATTTTTGGAGTTACATGATGTTGACTTAATAATTTCCCATGTGGAAAATAATATGCACATTGAGGAAACCCAAGAAGATGAAGACGATGATGTAGAAGATCCAGACATGGGTAATAGTTGTAATGCTTGCCACCTCCCTTACTATCCCAACACCTGTAAGTTTGGTGAAGTTTACAGTAGGTTAACTTTCTCTCTCTGAAGCAGCCTGGAGAAATTTATTAAAATTTATTTTGAATCACATTTTATCCAGTTGATTAGGTAAAAAGATGTAAGAATGCTGTGTTTTGTTTAGTACATACCTTTCTTGGTACACATCAGGCTTCTAACTTCCCACAGCTGTGCTTTATCCTTCAAATCAGTTATTTCGGTCCTTTTGGCTTGTTTCATGTTTAAAACTCCATCCAGAAACCACAACACATTTCATTTTTTAAAATTACAACTTTATAGTTATGCATAGTATTTGGGTTCATCCTGACAAACTCATACATGCATTGAATTAAATTTCAGTTCATGATCCCCCCTTTCCCCATCTGTTTCCCTCCCACCTACCCTTCCCTCTCTCATTACAACATATTTCATCTTTATTATTCCTATTAGGAAATTAAATTTTGTAGTGTTTGTAGTTATAAATTATCTGGTTATTAACAGAATAGAGAGTAAATTTCAATAACATTTTATTATTTCTTTTTAACAGTTATTTTTTAATTGCTCACATTTTTGAAATATTCTGCAGTACTTGAGATTTTTCTACACATATTATGCACATTAAATGTCACCCTCTAAACTAACTGATGTCACCTTCCTTTTAAAGATAGAGTATTTCTACAGAGTTATGTGATTTGCCTGAGGTCACACCAGTGGCATGTGGTGGAACCTGGACTAGAACTTAAGGTTCCTGATGTGAAACTTACTTGTTATCATCATCACTCCTAATAGTTGTTTCATAACATTAATCATATTCTGTAATTGATTATTTTCCTTTCTCTCTTTTCCAATAGTTTAAATCTCTTAATCAGGGATTATGTTTTGTTCATTTTCGTGTGCCATTTAGTGAATGTTTTATATAATATCATTATCATGAGCTCCAAAAAGGAAGAGATTTACATCCTTTTCATGAGGTCCATCCATTATTATGACCAAAATCTACATTATAAATTTTTATACCTTTATTTTATTTATGTAGTGCTGAGGAGCGAACCCAGGGCCTCACATGTGCGAGACAAGTGCTCTACCGCTGAGCCATAGCTGTAGCCCCTATTACATTATAAATTCAATAAGAAATTTACCAGTGACCAGTTTCCTGGTTTAAGCTTAGATCGGTTCTTTTCTGATCTGCAGAGGTTAGAATTGCTTGTGTTCCTCTCTGGATTCCCCATAGCTTTGGTGTTACATGGGCAGACCTAGGTTTTGGTTTCTTGTTTCCTGCTTTGTTCCTGTTTTGCTTCATACATTCCTACCTCTGAGTTAGGGCATTTGTCCCAGTCTCAGTTTAATAATATTTCTGTCTTCAGTGGGAGTTGCCTGTTTCAAGATTGTTTTGGCTATGTCCTCTCTATTGTTCCCCAACTCTTGGGCCTTAGTTTGCCTTCTGGTGTGTTGCTTTTTCTCTCTGCTGCTACCTGCTTTCTCTCCTCTTTCTAGTATTTCTTCTGCAGATTCCCCCCGCCCCCATCTTCTATATTGGCTCATAATGTTGTATAATGATATGTCCATATACACAAACTTTCCTTCTTTGTATCCATTCCATTTCCACAAGAAAACTAGAAGAGGGTTAGAATAGACTTTGTTACCATCTGAGAGTGGAACTCAAAGACAAGTCTTCTGCAGAGGAAATTGTCAAAATAAGAATCAGAATGAACCAGTCTAGGTTCTGCAAAAGGGCAACATGAAAAAAGAAAAGAAACATATATGTCTACAAGTAGTGTGTATGTGTTGAGTAGGTGAAAAATAGAGCTGAGGAGTAAATTTGCAAGTGAGAGTAGTGTATTAAGAGAGAGCATACTAAAATAAAGAGGAAAGGAGGTATTGGAATAAAATAAGAGAAGGGATAGAAATAAGACTGAGCATAAGCCAGGCATGGTAGTGCATTTCTGAAATCCCAACAACATGGGAAGCTGAGGCAGAAGGATCACAAGTTTGAGGCTAGCCTGGGCAACTTAGTGAGACCCTGTCTCAAAATATAAAGCAAGGAAGGACTGGAGATGTAGCTCATTCGTAAAGTGCCCCTGAGTTTTATCCCCAGCATCCTGCCCCTCTAAAACAAAGACAATGAGACATGAGATGACTGTGACCCTGGCCTGCCCACCATGCAGAAAGAGGAGCAGCAGACCACCGCAACCCTGACCCGCCCACCCCTGGTAGGAGCAGAGTGACCACACACACGGTAGGAGCTGCACCCCATCTACCAGTGCATGGGGTGGCTTTCCCCACAGACTTCCATCTAGTGACAAGAGCCAGGACCTACAAGGCCATCATCCAGGTTCCTGTAGGCAAGTTATTGGTAACCTGCAGGGACACTACAAGATTATAAGGTAGAAACTGCAATACCTTGAATCCACACTGCTAGAGAGGAAGACACATGGACAATATGAAGAAACAAGGGGAAAAAGTGCCTGAAACAAACCAAGCTGATACAATAATAGATTCCATTGATAGCACAGTAGATGAAATGTCAGAGAAGGAGTTCATAATGTACATAATTAAAATGATCTGTGAAGCAAGGAATGAAGTAAGAGAGCAAATACAGGCAATAATTGACTGTTCCAACAAAGAGATAAGAGAAAAAATACAGGTAGCAAAAGATTACTTCAAGAAAGAGATAGAGACTCTGAAAAGGAAAAAGAAAAAGGAAAAGAAAAAAAACCCAAACAGAAATCCTTAAAATGAAGGAAACAATAAGCCAATTAAAAAATTCAAAAAAAGTATCAGTAACAGACTAGATCATTTGGAAGACAGAACCTGAGGCAATGAAGATAAAATATATAATCTTGAAAATAAAGTTGACCACAGAGTGAAGGTGTTGAGAATCCGTGAACAGAAGCTTCAAGAATCATGGGACAACATGAAAAGACCAATACTAAGAATTATCAGGAGAGAGGAATGCACAGAGATACAAACCAGAGGAATGCACAATTTCTTTAATGAAATAATATCAGAAAATTTCCCAAACATGAAGAATGAATTGGCAAATCAAATATAAGAGGTTTACAGGACACCAAATGTACAAAATTACAACAGATCCACACCAAAGCACATTATAATGAAAATGCCTAGCATACAGAATAAGGATAGAATTTTAAAAGCCCCAAGAGGAAAGTTTCAGATTACATTTAGTGAGAAACCAATTCAGACCTCAGCAGATTTCTCAACCTAGACCATCAAAGCTAGGAGATCCTGGAACAACGTATACCAAGCTCTGAAAGAAAATGGATGCCAACCAAGAATCTTATATCCAGCAAAATTAAGCTTCAGATTTAGTGACAAAATAAAAACCTTCCATGATAAACAAAAATTTAAATAACTTACAATGAGAAAGCCTGCACTATAGAATATTCTCAGCAAAATATTCCATGCGGAGGAATGAAAAACAGTACAACAAAGGGAAGAACTACAATAAAAGAAAATAACAATCAAAGGAGAAACTTAACTTAAAAAACAAACATAAATCAAAATGACAAGGAATACAAACCCTGTCTCAATAATAACCCTGAATGTTTTTGCTTTTTGGTACCGGGGATTGAACTCAGGGGCACTCGACCACTGGGCCACATCCCCAGCCCTTTTTTGTATTTTATTTAGAGACAGGGTCTCACTGAGTTGCTAAGTGCCTCGCCATTGCTGAGGCTGGCTTTGAACTCGCGATCCTCCTGCCTCAGCCTCCCAAGTGCTGGAATTACAGGCGTGCACCACCACGCCCTGCAACCCTGAATGTTAATGGCCGAAACTCATCAATTAAAAGAAAGACTGGATCAAAAATAAATAAATAAAAGATCCAACAATATGCTGGCTTCAAGAGACTCATAAGAAAAGACATCCACAGACTGAAGGTGAAAGGATGGGGAAAAAACATATCACTCACATGGGCCACATAAGAAGCAGGGATTTCCATCCTAATATCAGATAAACTGGACTTCAAATCAAAATTATAA
Source organism: Tamias sibiricus (assembly GCA_025594165.1). Classification (NCBI taxonomy): domain Eukaryota; kingdom Metazoa; phylum Chordata; class Mammalia; order Rodentia; family Sciuridae; genus Tamias; species Tamias sibiricus. The sequence goes on from CM046659.1 coordinate 56,088,643, forward strand.
GGGATAAAGAAGGACATTTCATACTGCTTAAGGGAACCATATATCAACAAGACATAACAATTATAAATATCTATGCTCCAAACAATGGAGCATCGATGTGTATCAAATAAACCCTTCTCAATTTCAAGGAGCAAATAGATCACAACACAGTAACACTGGGTGACTGTAACACACCTCTTTCACCATTGCATAGATCTTCCAAACAAAAACTAAACAAGGAAACTATAGAACGCAATAATACAATCAATGATTTAGACTTAACAGACATATATATATAGAGTATTGCATCCATCATGGAGTGAATACACCTTTTTAGCAGCTCGTGGATCCTTCTCTCAAATAGACCATGTATTATGCCGCAAAGAAACTCTCAGCAAATACAAAAAAAATATAGAGATACTGCCCTGTATTCTATCAGATCATAATGGAATTAAATTAGAAATCAATGATAAAATAAAAAAAGAAGCTACTCCAACAACTGGAGACTAAATAATATGATATTGAATGAGCAATGGATAGCAGAAGTCATCAGGAGGAGATAAAAAAATTTTTAGAAGTAAATGCAAACACTGATACAACATATCGAAATCTCTGGGACACTATGAAGGCAGTGCTAAGAGGAAAGGTAGTTCATTGCATTGAGCTCATTCATTAAAAGGATAAAAAGTCAACAAATAAATGACCTAACATTACATTTCAAAGCCCTAGAAAAAGAAGAACAAATCAATACCAAAAGTAATAGAAGACAGGAACTAATTAAAATCAGAGCTGAAATCAATGAAATTGAAACAAACAATTCAAAAAATTGACAAAAAGTTTTTTTTAATAAATAAATAAAATTGATAAACCCTTAGCTATGTTAATGAAGAAATGGAGAGAGAAAATTCAAATTACTAAAATTGGTGATGAAAAAGGAAAAGTCACCACAGACAACTATTGAAATACAGAAAATAATTAGAAACTATTTTGCAAATTTATACTCCAGTAAAATAGAAAATCTTGATGACACCAACAAATTTCTAAAAACAAATATCTACCCAAACTGAATCAGGTGGACATACGCAATTTTAAACAGATCAATTTCAAGGAAGGAAATAGAAGATGCCATCAAAAGCCTACAAACAAAAGCCCAGGAACAGACGGATTCTCAGCTAGTTCTACAAGACCTTCCAAGAAAAACTAATTGAATACTCCTCAAATTATTCCATGAAATAGAAAAGGAGGGAACCTTTCCAAACTCATTCTATGAGGCTAGCATCACCCTGATACCAAAACCAGACGAAGACACATCAAGGAAAGAAAACTTCAGACCAATATCCTTGATGAACATAGATGCAAAAATTCTCAATAAAATTTTGGCCAATCCTCTAAAAGATAAGGGATGCCAACCAAGAATCTTATATCCAGCAAAATTAAGCTTTAGATTTGATGATGAAATAAAAAACTTCCATGATAAACAAAAGCTAAAAGAATTCACAAGAAAGCCTGCACTACAGAACATTCTTGGCAAAATATTCAACGAGCAGAAAATAAAAAACAATAATGAAAATCTGCAAAGGGAATAACTACCATAAAGGAAAAACCAACCAAAGGAGAAACCTAGTCAAGCTAAATACCAAATATAAAAAATAAAAATAAATGACTGGTAATACAAATCATATCTCAGTAATAACCCTGAATGTTAATGGCCTAAACTCACCAATTAAAAGACATAGGCTGATAGATTGGGTTTAAAAAAAAAAAGGCCCAACAATATGTTGCCTTCAAGAGACACATCTCATAGGAAAAGATGCCCACAGACTGAAGGTGAAAGGACGGGATAAAATATACCATTCACACAGTCTACGTAAGCAATAAGAGGTCTCCATCCTCGTATCAAATAAAGTAGACTTCAAGCCAAAGTTAATCAAAAGAGATAAAGATGGACATTTCATATTGCTTAAGGGAATCATACATCAACAAGACATGACTGTTATAAATATATATGCCCCAAATAATGGAGCATCTACATTCATCAGTTAAACTCTTCTCAAGTTCAAGAGTCAAATAGACCACAACACAATAATTCTAGGTGACTTTAACACACCTCTTTCACCACTAGATAGATCTTCCAAACAAAAGCTAAACAAAGAAACTATAGAACTCAATAATATAATCAATAACTTAGACTTAACTGACATATATAGAGTATATTATCCATCAATGAGCCAATACACTTTCTTCTCAGCAGCACATGGATCATTCTCTAAAATAGACCATATATTATGACATAAAACAACTCTATGCAAATGTTAAAAAGTAGGGATACTACTGCATTCTATCAGATCATAATGGAGTGAAATTAGAAATCAAGAAACAAAAGCTACTCCAACACCTGGAGACTGAAAAATATACTACTGAATGAACAAGGGGTTGCAGAAGACATCAAAAAGGAGATTTAAAAAATTCTTAGAGGTAAATGAGAACACCGATACAACATATCAAAATTTCTGGGACACTATGAAGGCAGTACTAAGAGGAAAGTTCATTGCATGGAGTTCATTCCTTCAAAGAAGAAAAAGTCAACAAGTAAATGAACTAACATTACACATCAAAGCCCTAGAAAAAGAAGAACAAATCAACCTCCAAAAAATTAGAAGACAGGAAATAATTAAAATCAGAGCTGAAATTAATGAATTGAAAAACAAACAAAAAAAAAATTGAAAAAATTGACAGAACCAAAAGTTAGTTCTTTGAAAAAATAAATAAAATTGATAAACCATTAGCTATGCTAACCAAGAAAAGGAGAGAGAAAACTCAAATTACCAATATCTATGATGAAAAAGGAAATATCACGATGGACACTACAGAAATACAGAAGATAATTAGAAATTATTTTGAAAATTTATACTCCAATAAAATAGGAAATATAGAAGGCATCAACAAATTTCTAGAAACATACGATATGCCCAAACTAAATTAGGATGATATACACAATTTAAATAGATCAATTTCAAGCAAGGAAATAGAGGATGCCATCAAAAACCTACCAACCAAGAAAAGCCCAGGACCAGATGGATACACAGCTGAGTTCTAAAAGACCTTTAAAAAAGAACTAATGCCAATACTTCTCAAACTATTTCATGAAATAGAAAAAGAGGGAAGCCTTCCAGACTCATTCTATGAGGACAATATCACCCTGATTCCAAAACCAGGCAGAGACACATCAAAGAAAGAAAACTTCAGACCAATATCTCTAATGAATATAGATGCAAAAATTCTCAATAAAATTTTGGCAAATTGAATACAAAAACATACCAAAAAGATAGTGCATCACGATCAAGTGGGGTTCATTCCAGGAATGCAAGGTTGGTTCAACATAAGGAAATCAATAAATGTAATTCATCATGTCAATAGACTCAATGATAAAAATCATATGATCATTTCAGTAGAGCAGAGAAAACATTTGACAGATACAGCACCCCTTCATATTCAAAACACTAGAAAAAATACTGATAACAGGAACATACCTCAACATTGTAAAGGCCATCTGTGCTAAGCCCCAAGCCAACATCATCCTAAATGGAGAAAAATTGAAAGCATTCCCTCTAAAAACTGGAAAAAGGCAGGGATGCCTTCTTTCACCATTCCTATTTAACATAGTTCTTGAAGCCCTAGTCAGAGCAATTAGATGAAAGAAATTAAAGGGATACGGATAGGAAAAGAAGAACTCAAATTATCACTATTTGCAGATGATATGATTCTATACATAGAAGATCCAAAACATTCCACCAGAAATCTTCTAGAACTAATAAATGAATTCAGCAAAGTAGTGGGATATAAAATCAACACCCATAAATCAAAGGCATTTCTGTACATCAGCGACAAATCCTCAGAAAGAGAAACTAGGAAATCCACCCCATTTACTATAGCCTCAAAAAACAAAAACAAAACAAAAAAAAACTTGGGAATCAACTTAACAAAAGAAGTGAAAGACCTGTACAATGAAAACTACAGCACACTAAAGAAAGAAATTAAGAAGATCTTAGAAGATGGAAAGATCTACCTTGTTCATGGATAGGTAGAATTAATATTGTCAAAATGGCCATTCTTCCAAAAGCACTGTACAGTTTAAATGCAATCCCTATCAAAATCCCAATATCATTCCTCATAGAAATAGAAAAAGCAATCATGAAATTCATCTGTAAAAATAAGAGACCCAGAATAGCCAAAGCAATTCTTAGCAAGAAGAGTGAAGCTGGTGGCATTACTGTTCCAGACCTTAAATTTTATTACAAAGCAATAGTAACAAAAGCAGCATGGTATTGGCACCAAAATAGACCAGTTGACCAATGGTACAGAATAGAAGACACAGAGACTAACCCACACATCTACAGTGATCTTATATTAGACAAAGGTGCCAAAAACACATAGTGGAGAAAAGACAGTCTCTTCAACAAATGGTGTTGGGAAAAACTGGAAATCCTCATATTATAAAATGAAATTAAATCTCTCTCTCTCACCATGCACAAAACTCAACTCAAAGTGGATCAAGGACCTAGGAATTAAACCATAGACCTTGCACCTGAAAAGTAGGCCCAAATCTCCATCATGTTGGATTAGGCCCCAACTTCCTCAATAAGACCCCTATAGCGCAAGAATTAAAACCAAGAATTAATAGATGGGATGGTCAAACTAAAAAGCTTCCTCTCGGCAAAAGAAACAATCAGTGAGCTGAATAGAGAACCTACAGTATGGGAGCAAATCTTTACCACAAGCACATCAGACAGAACACTAACCTCAAAGATATATAAAGCTCTCAAAAACCTTGACACCAAAAAAACAAACAACACAATCAATAAATGGGCTAAGGAACTGAACAGACACTTCTCAGAAGATGATATACAATCAATCAACAAATATATGAAAAAATGTTCAACATCTCTAGCAATTAGAGAAAGGCAAATCAAAACAACTCTAAGATTTCATCTTACTCCAGTCAGAATGGCAGCTATCAAAAACACAAACAACAATAAAGACTGGAGAGAATGTGGGGGGAAAGGCACACTTATACATTTCTGGTGGGACTGCAAATTGTTGAAGCAATCTGGAAAGCAGTATGGAGATTCCAATCTGGAACGTACCGCCATTTGACCCAGCTATATGGTCTATACCCAAAAGACTTAAAATCAGCTTACCTAGGATGAACACTTGGAACCCGAAATCTCGGGGGCAGAGTTAAGCTTTTACTACTTTTACTTCTACTTTCTTAGAGAGAGCTTAGAGAGGGAAAGAAAGATTTTCTTAGCTTAGAGAAAGATTTCTTCTTGTCTTCTTAGCTTAGAGTCTTAGAAAGAAAGATAAAGAAAGATAGAGCTTCTTCTTGTCTTAGCTTAGAGTCTTAGAAAGAAAGATAGAGCTTAGAGCTTAGCATTTGACCCAGCTATCTTCAACTCCTTGGTCTATACCCAAAAGACGGTTATATAAATCAGCTTACTACAAGGATGCAACACCTAATTACATGCAACCACATCAGTGTTTATAGCAGCACAATTCACAATATCTAGATTGTGGAACCAACCCCGATGTCCATCAATAGACGAATGGATAGGGAAACTTTAGTATATATACACAATGGAATACTACTCAGCACTAAAAGAGAATAAAATCATGGCATTCGCAGGTAAATGAATGGAGTTGGAGAAAATAATGCTAAGTGAAGTTAGCCAATCCCCAAAAAACCAAAGTTTGAATTATCTCTTTATTATGAAGATACTGACTTATAAAGGCAAGGGAGGGGGTATGAGAGGAATGAAGAAACTTTAAATAGAAGAAAGGAGGGGGGAAGGGAGAGGAGGGGGTAAGAGGATAGGAATAATGGTAGAATGAGTTAGACATCATTACTCTAAGTACATGTATGAAGACACAATTGTTGTGAAAATACTTTTTATGTAAAACCAGCAACTTGAAAGATTGTGCTCTTTATATGTAATATGAAATGGATTGCACTCTGCAAGCATGTATAACAAATTAGAATAAAAATAAATTAAAAAAATAAAAATAAAAATAAATTCTGTCCAATCACATACAAAAACATTAAAAAGATAGTGTACCATGATCAAGCGGGGTTCATTCTAGGGATGCAAAATTGGTTCAATATACGGAAATGAATAAATGTAATACATCACATCAGTAGACTTAAAGACAAGAATCATATGATTGTTCAATAGATGCTGGGAAAGCATTTGATAGAATACAGTACCTCTTTATGTTCAAAACCCTAGAAAAACTAGGAACAGTGGGATCATACCTGAATCTTGTAAAAGCTATCTATGCTAAGCCCAAGACTGACATCATTCTAAATGGAGAAGAATTGGAAGCATTCCCTCTCAAAACTGGAACAAGACAGGGATACCCTCATTCACCACTTCTATTCAACATAGTCCTTGAAATTCTAGCCAGTGCAATCAGACAGACAAAAGAAATTAAAGGGATATGCATAGAAAAAGAAGAACTCAAATTATCACTATTTGCTGATGACATGATTCTATATTTAGAAGATCCAAAAAAATTCCACAAGAAAACTTCTAGAACTAGTAAATGAATTCAGCAAAGTAGCAGGATATAAAATCAACACCCATAAATCAAATGCATTTCTATACAGAATTAATGAATCCACCGAAAGAGAAATTAGGAAAACTACCCCATTCAAAGTAGCCTTAAAAAATATAAAATACTTGGAAATCAATTTAATACACAAGGTGAAAGACCTCTGTAATGAAAACTACAGAACACTAAAGGAGAACTTTGAAGATGGAAAGATCTCCCATGCTCTTAGATAGGCAGAGTTAATATTGTTAAAATGGCCATACTACCCAAACTGTTAAACATATTTAATGCAATTCCTAATAAAATCCCAGTGACATTTTATAGAACTCAAAAAAAGCAATTATGAAATTCATTTGGAAAAATAAGAAACGCAGAATTGCCGAAGCAATCCTTAGTAAAAAAAAGTGACGCAGGAGGCATCACAATACCAGACCTTAAATTATACTGCAGAGTTATAGTAACAAAAACAGCATGGTATTGGCACCAAAATAAATGTGTAGACCATTGGTACAGAATAGAAGACACAGAGACCAACCCACATAAATATAGTTATCTCCTACTAGACAAAGGCAACAAAAATATAACATTGGAGAAAGGATAGCCTCTTCAACAAATGGTGCTGGGAAAACTGGAAATCTATATGTAGCAAAATGAAATAAAACCTACATCTGTCACCATGCACAAAACTCAAAGTGGATCAAAGACCTAGGAATTAGACCAGAGACCCTGTGCCTAATAGAAGAAAAATAATACCCTTTATTATTTTGTAGAAAATCACAGACACGTAATTTTGTTTATAAATATTTATCTGCATATTTCAAAAAATAAATGAATACTATTATTGTACCTTAAAAATTAATCCTTGTATTAGAATCTAGTCATGGCTTGAAATTCCAGTTGCACCATGCTCTTTGAGGCCACTGTGTCTGTGTACATACAGTTTCCTTTGTTCTGTATGCCTCCATTGCATCCCTTTTCTGCCTACTCAAATTTTATTTTTCTTTTAATAGTCAGCTAGTTCTAGGAAACAGTTTTCTCCGTAATCAAGTTAGATATCCTTTCTGTGTTACCGTACAATTTGTACAAACTTCCAAGAGAATATGTACAAATCCAAAATGTGTTTTTTTTACCTTAAACATGGATGAATGGATGGTTCTATGATCTAGCAATCTATTGATTAATCTATCTAAATTAATAATAGGTTTTCAGATATTCAGAATCAGTCCATAACTTCATGAACTAAGGACAAAATCCAATTCTCAGCTCATCTATTCTTTTATAATCCTGCCACTGCCCACCCTGAAGTTTTTTCATGCCATTTATTCCTTCAGCCTCATCTTGCTTTAGTCATTTTTCTTTTCTCAGTTCCTAGTATATGCTAAACTTTTTTATGTTTCAGAGCCTTTGCATGTATTACTCTTTTTTTTAAAACACTTTTTTTCTTGATTCTCTAACTGGCAGAATTTGGATCTCCTAGATTCTCTAACTGGCAGAATTTGGATCTCCTAATCTAAATTTCCCTGTTACAAACTCTATCTCTTATTTCCCTTCATAAACAGATAGTTTATCATTACATATTTATTCATTGATTAGTTTATTGTCTGGCTTTTCTATAGATAAAAGCACCATGTGGTCAGGGATTGTGTCTTGTTATTTTTAACACTCGTCCTAGTATTTACCACAGTTCTTGGCATACAGTAGAAGGTAAATAAGCCCTATCAAATATGGATGGTAGAGTATTTTAGAGTTGTAAATTAATATAATGATTGGAAAAAAAATAGAAATGTTTATATTAGCTGTAGAACAAAAGTAAATAATTATTTCTGGAATTGACTAAACTCTGTAATTTCCAGATCAGAAAGCACCTCGGTTTTCAGATAGGAAGCCAGGCAACTGGAAAGTCTTCTAAATATATATTCTAACTACTTAGTGTGTATATAAAAGTTTTTTTTTTAATACAGTACCAAAGTTTCATTTGCTTGCATATGATAAGTTTAAATATTTTTAACTATACAACCAAAATTAGTTTCTTTTTAAACATTTTAGATATTCAAGATGATGAAGTCGCAGAAACTGTTTACAGAGATAGAAAGAGACAGTTACCTTTGGAACTGACAGTGGAACTAACAGAAGAGACATTTAATGCAACAGTAATGGCTTCTGACAGCATAGTGCTCTTCTATGCTGGTTGTAAGTATGAGCCTGTAGAGGAGACTGTATTAGGACATTTAGAGTGGCATTTATTTTTGCATTCTATAAAGTGCATGTTGTAAAATAACAGCTTTCTTATGTCCCAAGTAGACTGCACATATTGAAACATTTACTTCTAACTGGTTCTAAGGAATAAAACTGATTTTATATATCTCTATGTATGTGACTTATGAATTGAAGGTTAATCAGTAAACTAGGTATTTAGCTAATTAATTTGAAAATTATTGATTCACGCCAGTGATTTTACTATATTAACAGTTCTTATAGATTTACAGGAAATATATGCTTTTATCTTCAAATAATAGTCTTTCAACTCTATTACTTTCAGTATGAATGTAGAGAGTTGCATTTGGAGCCCTTTTAAGTGGTTGAACAATATTGAGTACTCTCTACTATATTTCTTATTTGGAAATAATAATTTTGGAAAAACCCATGTAAACCTGTACGTTTGTTATATGTAAGTATGGTTGCTTTGGAGATAAACATCTTGTAATATCTATTGAATTTTTTTTATTTTAATGTAGGGCATGCAGTATCCATGGCATTTCTACAGTCCTATATTGATGTGGCAATTAAATTAAAAGGTATTATATTGTGATATGCATGCTTATTTTCCTGATTCTGAGCTGTAGTCTTTTTATAAAATGGTGTCATTCTAAAGATATAGAAAACCACACAAAATTTCAGGTGATTATGTTTATTTATCCAAGGTTAAGTTAAATTAAGAGTATCAAAAATACATAGAAGCTGGACATGGTGATGCACTCCTGTAACCCCAGCAGCTCAGGGGGTTGAGGCAGGAGGATGGAGAGTTCAAAGCCAGACTCAGCAACTGGTGCTAAACAGCTCAGTGAGACTCTGTCTCTAAATAAAATATGAAAAAGGCCTGGGGACATGGCTCAGTGGTTGAGTGCCTCTGAGTTCAATCCGACCTATCAAAAAAAAAAAAAAAAAATGCTGAGAAGGCTTCACTTTGATTATCTCATGGGACTTCTAGTAGAAACAAGAGAGTCCATGTATTAAGTACTTGTGGCTACACAGTGTACCAGTGATCTTTTTGGCTAAATTCATTTATTCAGCAAACATTTATTGAGTACCAATTATTATTAAATACTGAAGATAAAAATGTGAAAGCTAAGTCCCAGTCTCACAGTCTAATGAAAGATCCATGATCCCTGTGTTCTTTTTTTTTTTTTTAATATTTATTTATTTGCTTTAGTTGTACACGATGTGTTTATTTGTACGTGGTGCTGAGGATTGAACCCGGGCCGTGCACGTGCTAGGCGAGTGCTCTACCGCTGAGCCACAACCCCAGCCCACCCCCTGTGTTCTTGAAGCTATATAATTAGCTCCTCATGGACTAGGGTATTTTTTAATATTCAGAATCTTTTTGTCTTAACTATTTTATTAAACCTAATCTGGTGATAGTCAAATAAGAGAACAGAATTGGACTTTAACTCAAAATGTCTAGGTTATCATTACATCAAAGATATGGGGAAAAGTGCTGAAACCTCGTAGTAAAGGAATAGCAATGGATGTGTATAATATTTTGTAATCATTTGAATATGACAGATGGTATCATATTTTGTATCTGTGATATAATTGCTTCCTACTGCTTACCTTGTAAATAGAAACTGTCATAGTTAAATAAGCTTATTCTTGGCTCCCATGGGAAAGTTATTTACCATTTAACTTTTTTTTTTTTTTTTTTTTTTTTTTTTTTGGTACCAGGGATTGAACTCAGGGGCACTGGACCACTGAGCCACATCCCCAGCCTATTTAGAGACAGGGTCTCACTGAGTTGCTTAGTGCCTTGCCATTTCTGAGGCTGGCTTTGAACTTGGGATCTTCCTGCCTTAGCCTCCCTAGCTGCTGGGATTACAGGCATGCACCACCACACCTGGCTACCATTTAGTTATTGAGTTGTATGTGTTGATAAAATAAAAAGGCAGATAACCAATCCAGGACTTGCTTTCTTTTTCATTCAGTATGTTCTTTATTAATAACAATCCTCTTAATAATTAGATGTCACATAAATGGACTATTTTGGAAGTTCTGGAGGCTTATATAGAAATGCATAGTATGGGTAACTATTATGTCTTGTATTTTGGACTTTTTTAGAATTTGGAATATTTGCATATAATGAGATACATTGGGGATGGGACCCAAGTCTAAACATGAAATTCATTTATGTTTCATGTGCATTCTATAAATATAGGCTGAAGGAAATTTTATATAGTATTTTTAATGCACTTAAGTTTTGACTGATTTCTGTTACATGAAGTTAGATGTGGAGTTTTCTACTTTTGGAGTTCATATTGGCACTCAAAAACATTCAAATTTTGGAGCATTTTGGATTTCAGACATTTAGATTAAGGATGCTCATCCTGTTCTATAAATGCAAATTAGGAAATTGCAGTACTTTTGACATTAGTCCTATTAATTTGTCTTTTACATTGTTGACTTGAAAATGTCTTTTTTTCATCTCAGTTCAGGAATTATTTTTTACACAGTCACAAGGTGGCAGTAAATGTCAAATTTTGATACTTGACGTAGTATCTGTATCAAAGAGAATATTTTTTCTTCTTCAAAGTGGGAGTTCTATTTGAAATTAATGCATTGATAAAGAGGAATACAATACTGTAGATATCTCAGAATATTACACTATTCAGATTGAAATATAAGTAAACACTGAAGCCATTTTATAGAAAAGAAAATTAAAATTTTATAATAACTTTAGCATAAGCAAGCTTATAACTTTTAATAATGTATCAGTACTCTTTTTCTAGTTTTAAAGATAATATTAATACTCTGTAGGGACAAAGTAACATTTTTAGCAGAAGTAGATGTGTTGAGGATGCTTACTGACAGGAAAGAACACTTATATTCTGTACATGGATGGCAATATAAGGTGGCGCTGTGAACAAGCATCACTTGATACTTGTTGAGGACATGATTAAAGAATAAGAGAACTTTATAGAGGATTTAGCAGGTTTGGTTTTGGAAGGGATAAGAGCTTTGTTCATATGATCATATATTGTTCAGGTATTAATATATTTTCAAAAGTTTAAAATTTGTTCTTGAAGGAGTATCAATGACTGTCCATACATTTTTGTTGAGTGAGTACCTACTATATAACAGACCTTGTGCTAAATACTGGAAATTTTTTTTTTTTTTTTTTTGTACCAGGGATTGAACTCAGGGGCACTCAACCACTGGGCCACATCCCCAGTCCTTTTTTGTATTTTTTATTTAGAGACAGGGTCTCATTGAGTTACTAAGTGCCTCGCCATTGCTGAGGCTGGCTTTGAACTCGCAATCCTCCTGCCTCAGCCTCCCAAGTGCTGGGATTACAGGCGTGCGCCACTGCGCCCGGCTTAAATACTGGAAATGTAATGGTGAATTAGACACTGCTTGTTTTATCTGAATGTTAATACTAAATTCTAAGTGATAAGTCATTGCCTTTATGAACTATAATAAAAATCTCTGAAAATATAAAGATGAATTTTCATTATTAAAAATTTGGGGTGATAAGATATTTTTTAAAATATTGCATGTCACAACTTGAATCATTTGGTTAGGCTTATCCTAATAGAGACTTCTTATTTCATATGATATTAAAGTTTATTTTTAGGGGCTGGAGTTGTGGCTCAGCGGCAGAGCACTCGCCTCGCATGTACGTGGCCCAGGTTCGATCCTCAGCACCACGTAAACATAAATGCATTGCATTGTGTACAACTAAAGTAAATAAATAAATATTTTTTTAAAAAGTTTATTTTTATTAGAATTTTTTCTTTCAAAATCTGAATTGTGTGGTGCTTGTTTTGATTTTTGATGTCTTTTCACCCAACAATTTATGTATTTTAAAGAACTTTACATGTTGTATTATAGAACAAGTAGGAATTTCTGCTTTGAATTCCAATATGTGATTTTAGGCTGAAATCACAGTATTTAGATGGGCATGCCTGCAACCCTAAATGAGTTTCCCATATGTCATTTACTCACGTGTTTATTAAAGGTGATTCATGTACAAGAACTGCTACAGATGCTGGAAGTCAGTGGTCACTACTCTCTAGTAGCTCTCTTGGTTGGGGCAGACATTAATCAGATAACTACACAGAGGAGTATCTAATTCATAAGGAAATAAAGGAGCGTATATCAGAGGAACCTGATGTAAATCAGAATACTCCATAAGTAACAATGAAAAAGACCTAACTCTGCAAAGCTTGGTGGTGGGGGCAAGGAGGGGATTTGGTACCAAAGCAGGGTTGGTGGGGAGCAGGCTGGCACCAGAACAGACTTGAGTTTTGAAAAGATATATCTACTATTATCGTAGAGACATTGAATCCAGGGAAGTGAGTTAGAAGCCTGTTGTAGTTATCTAGGAGAAATGGTGACTAGAATAGAGACAGTAGAGAGAAATGGACAACAGTTAGAAATATTCAGACTTTTAGTGGTAAAATTGAAAATGCATACTGATTGATGAGACATGGAGAGGCTTGGGAATGAGGAGGCATGTAGGATGATGCTTTGTTGCACAAGAGTGACAACTTTCACCACATAACACAAGAAGGAATACCGTATTTGGTTTTAGACATATAGACATGTAGAGTTTGAAGATGTTTTCATTCTCAGGGAAACATAGAAGGTAGTAAGATTTTGTGGTCCTGGAACTTCAAGGAGGAATCTGGGCCAAGGATACACAATTGGATTCATTAGATTGTTGATGGTTATTGAGATTGTCTAGGAACAGAGCGTAGAACAAGAAGAGAAAGCAGTTTAAACGGAACCTTGAGGAACTCCCAATTCCACAAACAGAAGAGCCTACAAGGAGTACCAAAAAGGAAAAGCTAGAGAGGTGGGAAAGAAGCTTGATAAGGGAGTTGTCACAAAAATCAAAGGAAGAGTGTTTCAGCAGGAGTGTTTCAGCAGAAGTGTTCCACACTGAGGGGTTAAAATTGGTGAGCTAGGAAGATAATGAAGATCCTAGCAGATGATATTCTGCATTAATACTTACAAAATGTGCATTTTCCTTTATTTTTAGACACATCCACTGTGCTTCTTACTAGAATAAACTGTGCAGATTGGTCTGATGTATGTACTAAGCAAAATGCCACTGAATTTCCCACTGTAAAGATGTACAAGAAAGGCGAGAACCCAGTATCATATGTTGGTATGCTAGGAACTGAAGGTCTCCTGAAGTTTATACAACTGTAAGTCTTCAGCTTAACTATGAGGTTTTTAATTCTGGGGGTCTGTAGAAGTTCTAATTCTCAATAGTTTGTTGACATCCTTTGTTAAGGATGACATCCTTTATTAAGGATGCGTTCCTTGACAGATCACAGAGTAAATATTAATAAGGACTGTCATTGTACATTCCATCATTTTTGGGGATATGGTTATTTTGTTGATTGAAACTGATTTTTTAAAAGAATAATATTTGTGAAGCATGGTGGGCTGAGGCAGAGTATTGCAAGTTTGAGGTCAACCTGGACAATTTGTAAGACTTATCTCAAAAATTTAAAAGAAAAGAGATGGGGGTGTAACTCCCTGGTAGAACACTTGCTTCATATGTGCAAGGTCCTGGGGTTTCCCCAGTCCCATAAAATAAATAAATAGTATCTAGTTGTCTTTGTTTTGTCAGATTTATCCTGTGTAATAAGTTATTTGCTAAGTTCGGTGTTTTTTAACAAACTGAAAAATATATTTAAAAATTAATTTTGAATATAGTTATGTATTTATCCAGCAACAGGATTTCATATCCAGTGAACATAACGTTGATCAAGGAAGCAGAAGAATATTTAAGTGGGGAATTATATAAAGACTTGCTCACCTATTCTAGTGTGTCAGTACTGGGACTATTTAGTCCAACCATGACAACAGGTAAGAGATTTAAATATAATACATAATTAAACATTTGTTGTAGATTGTGTGGTTTGTATACTACTCTTTTTATTAAAATGGTATTTTAATGCTTGTATAATGAATTAGTATGAGATCTTCATAGATTAAGTAGATTAAGCTTTGGTAATTTTTTTCCAATTATTTTCCCCCAGTTTATTGTTTGCTTTTTAACTTTGTTTAGTAAGAGTTTTATATGTAGCAGTTTAAAATTTGCACACAAATCTATTGATTTTGATACATATTTTATTGCTTTTAGGTATAAAAAATTCTTATGCTGGCTTTAGTGGCACACACCTGTAATCCCAGCAATTTGGGAGGCTGAGGCAGAAGAATCTAGGTTCAAAATCAGGCTCAGCAATTTAGCGAGACCATCTCAAAATAAAAATAAAACAATAAAGGGCTGGGAATGCAGTTCAGTGATAGAGTGCCCCTGGGTTCAATCCCTATTACCCCCTCAAAAATCTTATCGTATCAGTTAATATTCACCTGTATTTTATTGCTTTAACACATAATATTGTTTTAAATTATAGTGTTTCCATGTTATGAATATTTTTCTTTTTAAAAATTGTAGTGAAACATACGTGACACAAAATTTACCCATTTTAACTGTTTTTAAGTGTATAATTCTCTGTTATGTATATTCACATTGTTATACAATTAACCTCCAGCACCTTTTCATTTTGCAGAACTGAAACACTAGTTTCATTAAACTCCTCCACTCCATGTCTCCCCTGCCTTTATCACTACCATTCTATTTTCAGTTTTATATGCATCTGACTACAAGGGGAATCACATATTTCTTTTTCTGACTGGTTTACTTGATTTAGCATAATATATTCAAAGGTCCATTCTATGATTAATATGCCACAATATGCATATTAAGTTACCTTTTTACCCTGATTGTATCCTTTCATAATTTTTCTCTTTAAAAATATTTTAACCGGGCTGGGGTTGTGGCTCAGCGGTAGAGCGCTCGCCTAGCACGTGTGCGGCCCGGGTTCGATCCTCAGCACCACGTAAAAATAAAACGCATTGTGTACAACTAAAGCAAATAAATAAATATTTTTAAAAAATATTTTAACCATTTAGATATCTTGGTATCTGATATAAGGCCAGAGACCAACTTAACATTTTCTAAGTAATTAACAGTAATCTATTTTTTCTTCCACTTACATGTGATTCACCATCCCCATGTTAAATCCATATCTCTGTATGTGTATATATATCTTCAAATGTTTTCTATTTTATTCCCTTTACCTATTAATACCCAATCCGTTTTTTAAATTTTTTATTTTTTTTTTAGTTATACAATGATAGTAGAATGTATTTTGACATATCATATATACTTGGAGTATAATTTCTCATTTGTGTGGTTGTCCATGATGTGGAATTACATTGGTTGTGTATTCATATATGAACATAGGAAAGTTATGTCTGACTCATTCTATTGTCTTTCTCATTCCTGTGCCCCCTCCTTTCCCTCCATTCCCCCTTTCCAATCTGGTGACCCTCCACTTCTCCCTTCCCCACCTGCCTATTGTGATTCAGCGTCTGCATATCAGAGAGGACATTTGACCTTTATTTTTTTAGGATTGGCTTATTTCACTTAGCAAGATAGTCTCTATTTCCATTCATTTACCAGAAAATGCCATAATTTCATTCTTCTTTAAGGTTGAGTAATATTCTATTGTGTATATGAACCACATTTTCTTTATTCACTTATCTGTTGAAGGGCACCTAGGTTGGTTCCACAGCTTATCTATTGTGAATTGAGCTGCTATAAACATTTTTTTTTTGTTAGAGATCTTTTTTTTTCAAATTTATTTTTATTCTAAGTTGTTAGAAATGACAACAGAATGTATTACATTTTGTATCATACTCATATAGCACATTTTTACATATCTCTGGTTGTATGCAAAGTATATTCATACCATTCATGACTTCATACATGCACTTAAGGTAATGATATCCATCTCATTCTACCGTCTTTTTTTTTACTTCACCCTTTTGCCCCCTCCCATTCCTTCCCTCCCCATTGGCCATTCTAGTGTTCCTCTAATCCTCCTATGCTCCCCATCCCAACCCCACTGTGAATCGGCCTCCTTATATCAGAAAAAACATTTGGCATTTGGCTTTTTGGGATTGGCTACCTTCACTTAGCATTATATTCTTCAATTTCATCCATTTACCTGCGAATGTCATGATTTTATTCTCTCTTACTGCTGAGTAATACTCCATTGTATATATATATATCACATTTTCCTTATCCATTCATCTACTGAAAGGCATCTAGGTTGGTTCCACAGTTTAGCTATTGTGAACTGTGCTGCTATAAACATTGATGTGGCTGTGTCCCTGTAGTATGCTGTTTTTAAGTCCTTTGGGTATAGACCAAGGAGTGGGATAGCTGTGTCATAAGGTGGTTCCATTCCAAGTTTTCCAAGGAATCTCCATACTGCTTTCCATATTGGCTGCACCATTTTGCAGTCCCACCAACAATGTATGAGTGTGCCTTTTTCTCCACATCCTTGCCAACATTTATTGTTGTTTGTGTTCTTAATAGCTGCCATTACCAGACCTTAAATTATACTACAGAGCAACAGTAACAAAAACAGCATGGTATTGGCACCAAAATAGGCTGGTAGACCAATGGTACAGAATAGAGGACACAGAGACTAACACGTATAATTTCAGTTATCTTATATTAGACAAAGGTGCCAAAAACGTACATTGGAGAAAAGATAGCCTCTTCAACAAATGGTGCTGGGAAAACTGGAAATCCATATGCAATTAAATGAAATTAAACCTCTATCTCTCACCATGCACAAAATTCAACTCAAAGTGGATCAAGGATCTAGGAATTAGACCAGAGACACTACACCTAATAGAAGAAAAAGTAAGCTCTAATCTCCAACATGTTGGATTAGGCCTCAAGTTCCTTAATAAAACTCATGTAGCACAAGAATTAATATCAAGAATCAATAAATGGAATAGATTCAAATTACAAATCTTTTTCTCAGCAAAAGAAACAATCAATGAGGTGAATAGAGAGCCTACTAATTGGGAACAAATCTTTACCACATGTACTTCAGATAAAGCACTAATCTCTAGAAAATATAAAGAACTTAAAAATCTTAACACCAAAAAAACAAATAACCCAATCAATAAATGGGCCAAGGAATTGAACAGACACTTCTCAGAAGAAGATATATATATATATCAATCAACAAACACTTGAAAAAATGTTCAACATCTCTGGCAATTAGAGAAGTGCAAATCAAAACCGCTCTAAGATTTCATGCTATAAACATTGATGTGGCTGTGTAGTCATCCCTTGTGCTGAGACTTTAAAGCCCTTCCAATTTAAAAGCTCAATTCAGTTCTGGGAAATTTTCTTGAAGCATTTCATCGATGATTCCCTTTTTTTTCATATATTATTTTCCCTTTTTTTCCTCATTATCATTTCCAAGCAGTTATATTCCCCTTCCATACTTATTCTTCTCACATTTGCATCATGTATCAGATTATTCCATTCACCCCCCACCTTGTTAGCATCATCTACCACCCCAGCCAGGATCACTCCCCCTCATTCATGGGGAATTGAGCTTCTGCCATACTGTCATGCTGTCCAGTACTACTACTATCATAATCCTTGGTGATTTGGTATCCACATAGATGATCTTTTAAAAATCCAAGCCTCTCAGTTCTTGATCTTTAAGTTTTTTTTTTTTTAAATACATGACAGTAGAATTCATTTTGACATATCATACATACATGGAGTATAACTTCCCATTCTTGTGGTTGTACATGATGTGGAGTTACACTGATTGTGTATTCATATTAAACACAGGAAAGTTATGACCAATTCATCCTACTGTCTTTCCCTTTCCCATTCTCCCTCCCTTCCCCCAATTCCCCCTGACCAATCTGGTGAACCTCCCCTCCTCCCTACCCCCCAACCTATTGTGAGTCAACATCCTCATATCAGAGAGAACATTTGGCCTTTGGTTTTTTGGGCATTTGGCTTGTTTCACTTATCATGAAGGGCACCTAGGTTGGTTCCATAGCTTAGCTATTGTGAATTCAGCTGCTATGAACATTGATGTGACCATGTCACTATAGTATGCTGATTTAAAAAAAAAATTAGTTGTACCTAGACACAATACCTTTATTTTATTTGTTTTATGTGGTTTATGTGGTGCTGAGGATCGAACCCAGCACTCTACCACAGAGCCACAACCCTAGCCCCCTAGTATGTTGATTTTAAGTCCTTTGGGTATATGCTGAGGAGTGGGTAACTGGGTCAAATGGTGGTTCCATTCCAAGTTTTCTGAGGAATCTCCATACTGCTTTACAGAGTGGTTGCACCAATTTGCAGTCCCACCAGCAATGAATGAGTGTACCTTCCCCCCCACATCCTACGCAATATTTATGGCTACTTGTATTCTTGATGATTGCCATTCTGACTGGAGTGAGATGAAATCTCATTGAAGTTTTAATTTATATTTCTCTAATTGCTAGTAATGTTGAACACTTTTTCATATATTTGTTGACCGGTCTTATTTCTTCTGTGAAGTGTCTATTCAATTCCTTTGCCCGTTAATTGATTGGGTTATTTGTGGGGTTTTTTGGTGTTAAGCTTTTTGAGTTCTTTATATATCCTGGAGATTAATGCTCTATCTGAGGTGCAGGTGGTAAAGATTTTCTCCCATTCTGTAGGCTCTCTCTTCATGTTCTCGATTGTTTCCTTTGCTGTGAAGAAGCTTTTTATTTTGATAAAATCCCATTTGTTGATTCTTGATTTTACTTCTTGCACTTTAGGAGTCTTGTTGAGGAATTTGGTTCCTATGCTGACATGATGGAGAGTTGGGCCCACTTTTTCTTCTAGTAGGTGCAGGGTCTTTGGTCTAATGCCTAGACCCTTGATCCACTTTGAGTTTTGTATGTGGTGTGAGTTATGGGGTCTAATTTAATTTTGTTGCATTTGGATTTCCAGTTTCCCCAGCACTATTTGTTGAAGAGGCTATCTTTTCTCCAATGTATGTTTATGGCACCTTTGTCTAGAATGAGATAATTGTATTTATGTGGGTTTGTCTCTGTGTCTTCCTTCTATTCTGTACCATTGGTCTTCATGTCTGTTTTTGTACTAATACCATGTTGTTTTTGTTACTATAGCTCTATAGTATATGTATTCTGGTATTGTGATGCCTCCTACTTGACTTTTCCCACTGAGGATTGCTGTGGCTATTCTGGGCCTCTATTTTTCCAAATGAATTTCTAGACTACTCTTTCTATTTCTATGAAGAATGTCATCAGAACTTAAATAGAAATTGCATTAAATATGTATAGCACTTTTGGTAGTATGGCCATTTTGACAATATTAATTCTTCCTATCCAAGACATAGGAGATTTTTCCATCTTCTAGGGTCTCTTCAATTTTTTTCTTTGGAGTTCTGTAGTTTTCATTGTAGAGATCTTTCACCTCTTCTGTTAGATTGATTCTCAAATAATATGTTTTTTTGAGGCTATTGTGAATGGCTTAGTTTCCTAATTTCTCTTTCAGTGGACTCATCACTGATGTTTAGGAATATAATTGATTCATTCAATTAGTTTTTCAATACATGTCGAATATATGATTGGTCAAGTCCCTTATTTTTATTTTTTACATTTTTGTGTCTATTTTGCCTTTCATCTCTCTGTGTGAACATTAGCTACTTATATTTATTATCTTAACTCATTTGATGTCTGCTGATTGTTTTATGCTTCACTGGTGTTTTAGTTTTTCTTTTTTCCTCTATAGAATACGCTTCTTTTGTTTATATCTTCTACAGGGCTAGAGAAAAATGGTCTTCAAAAATGAACGTATAAAGACCATTTCAATGATTTCGATTCTCTCTTGAGGAAGATGAAGATGCTTTTAATTTCTTTTGTAGTCTTTGTATGGAGGCTCATGTTATGAGTTCAGCTTATCATTATTGATGAGGTTTTTTTTTTCATTAACTATTTGTCTTTCCAAAATCTTTTGCACTTACTTTTCCAACATTTTAAGACGAAGATTTTCAAACATACCACAGAGTTGAAAGAGGTGATGGGTCTGTAGGTGTTCACATAAATCTATGTGCCAGTGTTGTACAAACCTATACATCGGTCCAGCTGTTAATCCATTTTATGTACATACCTAAACCTGTACACATCTGTTAATTCAACTTATTTTTATTTGAATTTAAAATTAATGTTTTGCATTCAAATTTTACACAATAATATAACAATTATTTTCACTTTAATAGTTTTCCATGGCATTATAAACTGCCTTGCCTTTTAATATCACAACTTTTCTATCCTTAAACCCTTACTCTTTATCTCTTGTTTCATAGGAGTGTGTCTTTCAGTAAGTTTGAAAGGAAGTGTACACACAAGGTATTTTTTCTGACCAGTAGTAGTATTTTGCAGAATGTTATTTGTTGCTATTGCATAATTTTAGCCTTAATATTTTCTTAACTACACAAAATTCTCCATTTATCTAGAAAACTTCCCTCTTTCTTATTTTTCTTTCCTTTGAAATGAATTTCAAATCCTAAATGAAATATTTTGAGAAAATATGTATGAGAAGAAGACCCCCCCATCTTTTTTAAAAAATATTTATTTATTTACTTTAGTTGTACACAATGCAATGCATTTATGATTACGTGGTGCTGAGGATCGAACCCGGGTCGCGCACGTGTGAGGCGAGCGCTCTGCCGCTGAGCCACAACCCCAGCCCCCCCCACCATCTTATAGTACATTTGTATCAAAATCAGGTGCTATGAACTGCTTATTAAATTTTGCTTTCTACAAATTTATGTCTTGTAACTTTTTTGTTCTTTTCAAAATCTTTAAGAATGACAACTAAAGGAACATACACTAAATAAAATTACAAACATA
The DNA here is from genome assembly GCA_025594165.1 of Tamias sibiricus. Taxonomy (NCBI): domain Eukaryota; kingdom Metazoa; phylum Chordata; class Mammalia; order Rodentia; family Sciuridae; genus Tamias; species Tamias sibiricus. The sequence goes on from CM046659.1 coordinate 56,110,267, forward strand.
TGATTATGTGCTCTGTGAATTGCCATCTTAAAAGGCTAAATCCTAGAGTACATAGTGTTTTAATGTGTATATTTTTGGTGAAAGATTATGAAGTGAGATTGTGTTTTACTCCTTCTTCCATTTTACATGTTTTTGTTTCTACTGTTTACTCTGTCTTCTATGTATTTTAGAACTTTTGACTTGGTGCCCTGAAGTTTCATTTATTATTTACACAAGACCTCAAGGTGTAGTATGGATTACTCCTTCCATCAGCATTTGGCTCTTTGAGCTGCTGTGAATCTTTGGTACATGGTGCTGAGCTATCCTTTTTTTCACATGGCAAGAATACTTCATTTATCCATAAGTCCATCTCTGCTCTTTTCTCATTAGTCTACAGTGATTTAATTGAAACTTGCTTTTTGGTTATAAGATAGTCATTGTCGTGATTCAGAATATGCCGGTATTTAAGAAAATGTATTGAAACTCTACAGAAATAATAGTCTTAGTTTTGAATATGCATATCCTAACAAATGAAAAAAAGAGTAATACACAAATTAGTCAAAAACTCAAAACTAACAAAAATATATTACAGAAAATGTTGAAAATAAAATGACACAATTCCCTCAGAATTACTCAATCCTAACACACACACTGTTAGAGAGTTAGAATTTCTAGTCTTCTGTTTTTTTTATTCATACAAGCATCTTGTGAAATATATCATTTCACATACCTGCTTCCAGGCTGCATATAGGTAGCTGTTCCCATGTACCCTGCCTTATGACTAAATTAAAAAGCAACAGATATGGGGCTGGGGTTGTGGCTCAATGGCAGAACGCTTGCCTCATACATGTGAGGCACTGGGTTCGATCCTCAGTACCACATAAAAATAAATAAACAAAATAAAGATATTGTGTCCATGCATACCTAAAAAAATATTTAACAACAAAAAAGCAACAGATATTTGTTCAGTCACTCTGTGTGGTTAGAGTACTATAAGTCTTGCAAATCATATTTACAGTATGTTTGTTTAGGAAACCATAGTTGTATTACATTAATTTACATTTCTTTAATAATCCAGTGTCATAGAAATGGATGTATTTTAGAAGCATTCAGATTTATTTGAGAGTTATTAAGTTGCCTAAGGTGTCTTTACTTAAATATTTATCTTTGACATTAAATAATGAAGTACTATCACCTATAAATCTATTCATCAGTTGAAAAGCATACATAATATTAAAGGTTTCAGAGTTTTGTCATATGTATTTATAGCAAAAGAAGATTTCACTGAAGCAGGAAATTACCTAAAAGGATGTGTCATCACTGGAATTTATTCTGAAGAAGATGTTTGGATACTGTAAGTTTATTGCTCTTCTAATTTTAGGGAGAAAGAATCTATGCAATGGTGTATTGTCTTTACACTGCTGATCTAGGAAGATAGTGCAAAAACATACGTAAATTTTTAATTTCCCTTCTAGGAAATACCAGGCTATTAAGATTTAAATGTATATATAGATATACTTGTGTGTGTATATGTGTGTGTATATATGTATATGTATATATATATACACATATACATACATACGTGTGTGTGTGTGTGTGTGTATCTCCATACCATAGCACCCACAGGGGTAGTCTTAGATTCACACTTCATCCTCTTTGGATTTGAATGCAGCTTGGATTCTTTGGAGGAATAGTTTTTTTGAGTTTTTTCCCCTTCTCTCTGTTTCCTGGCTACCATAAGCTGAGCAGTACGTACTTAGTCATAGTTTTTGAGAATTTTACTTCTTTTTTTTAAATTTATTTTTATTCTAATTTGCTATACATGTTTGCAGAGTGCAATTGATTTCATATTACATATAAAGAACACAATTTTTTCAAGTTGCTGGTTTTACATAAAGTATTTTTACCACAATTATGTCTTCATACATGTATTTAGGGCAATGATGTCTAACTCATTATCATTTAACGTTTTTTTGTTTGTTTGTTTTGCTGCTGAAGTATATGCTTTTAAAAAATCACTTTTTAGCCACTTAAGTTGCTTTGTCTGTGGAAAATAAGGCTCCTATGGATTACCAAAATATTGTTGTTGCTTTTATGGTTTGGACATGAGGTGTCCCCCAAAAGTGTCTTGTGTTAATGCAGGAATATTAGAAGGTGAAATGATTAGATTATGAGAGCTGAAACCTAACCAGTCAATACAGTTTGAATGGACTAACTGGGTGGTAACTGCAGGCAGGTGTGGTGTGGCTGGAGGAGATCAGTCACTAGAGGGATGCCCTGGAAGTATTTATCTTCCCTGCGCCCCTTTCCCCCTTCTCTCTCCGTTTCCTGGCTGCCATAAGCTGAGGAGTACTCCTCCACTGTGCCCTTCCACTGTGTCTCACCTTGGCCAAGAACAACAGAGTCGGCTGATCATAGACTGAAGCTCTGAAACCATGAACAAAAGTAAACTTTTACTCTTCTGAGTTGTTCTTTTCAAGTATTTTTGCCACAGTGACAAAAGACTACACAGTTGCTGTAGAAAGAAGGACTAGATTTCAAATTTTCAGACTGTTTTCAATGCAATGACATTCTACATTAATGGTTCATTTTGGGGTGCAAATGAACTTGCTTATAAACCCCAGCCATTTGTCTTTCTTACCTTCTGACTATAATATTACTAATTGTGATTTCTGAGCTTAAAACTTTCATCTTAAACATTGCTCTTGATGATGCTTTTGTTTGTTCTGTGAAACTAATAATTTTTGTATATACTGAACTAGGAAATATGAGACCTATCCATCTGATAATGTATACCAATTGCTGTTCTTTATTGTCGATATGCATTTAATTATAGTCCATAGAGCTAGACTGGTAGTTTACAGAGTGTTTTGTTTATAATTAGCCGGTCAACAAACTTTCCTCTAAGTGATCTGAAGACTGGGCTCACTAACCTCAATAATATTGTAACGTCTATAGTTTGTTCTGGCATGAGTTTAGTTTTTTGTGTGTATTACTACCTTATTAATAATTTCCCATTAAGCATTTTACCTATTCACAGAATTTCCTTTCAGGTTTTGTTAGCAAAAATGGTGGGAGGGTGGATTTGGGATCTTGTCTCAGTGGACAGAGCACACACTCCATGTCTGGAGTATCTTATTTTAATTCAGTGTCTCCTATTTATCACTCTTTGAATCCTTTTTTTTTTTTTCTGTAAAATGGGGTGTTATGGGATACTTTCTGGGGATATTCTGAGGATTAAATGAAAACCTAACTAAGCTAGTGCATTGCCTGGCATATAGTAGGTTTCTCATAAGTGCCCATCTCCTTAGTAGAGTGGTAAGTATTTCAAAGGGGCCACCAGCCTTTCAGTGCATTCTGATATTTTTTTGATGAATAAGTTGTGTTGGGGGAAAGAAAATCTGTCTAGATTTCTATTTATTGAGGTTGTCAAGGCTCCTGAACTCCTCTCAGATAATTTCACATAGAAAATGAGTTTGGGAATTGAGTTAATTTTTTACTTGGCAGCAGGGCTTTTCATTTTCTGCTTCCTGCTCTAACTTTCTGGCCTAATTTTTCATATTTTTGATGACCTGCTGTATTTTGGTTGTGAATTTTAATACTACATTTCTCCATAGGTCAAATAAATATGCTGCAACTCTTCCAGCCTTGCTACTTGCCAGACACAAAGAAGGCAAAATTGAGAGCATTTCACTTGCTAACACCCATGTGCAAGACATAGTTCAAATAATAACAAATGCATTACTGGAAACATTTGTGAGTACATTTTATAATCAGGTTATTTAAGATAAAATCTAGGTCACTTAAAGATAGTATATAGTAGTATACAATTTTCCAGTTTGGGGTGGCACAGGTTGAATGAATAATCTTCCCATTATGATGTTTGTTGTCATGATTATTTAAATGACAATACATTGAGGCTCAAATAATTTACTCTTATCTTCAATGAATCTGTCACCTTGATTTTTGTTCCCTTCTCTTCCTCCATCAGAATTACAAGTTATAATTAATTGAATCATTAAGTTAATATTTTCAGGATGTAGTTTTCTAAATTATAAGAATAGTAACATTTTTGTTTTTAATGACATGTGATTAGGCAAATATTCCCTTAACATGTACATAGAATTGTAACTTTAGATTTTTTTTCTCAAAAACATAAAAAATAATGAAAAAATTAGAATCAACCATAATTTCTCCAAATTTGGGAACATATTTCTCCAAACTTTAAAAAAATTGCATGTCTTTTTACATTAAGGATATTTCAAAGAATGTAGATACACATATTGATTTTAATATCTATATTCCATTGTACTGATGTTCCATAATTTATGTAATCAATTTTCTACTGACACTTAAGTTGTCCTCAAGACATCTTGATCTTTTCACCTGATATAGGAAAGAGCAGCATTCATCACTGATGTTTCTTTTCACAAATTCATATTCCAGTCATTTACCTTTCTGAAAATAGGCCTAATCATGTCACTAATATGACACAAAAATCATCTTGATATTCCCTGGAGTGAAAAAATTAATCAAGGCATTACCCATCTGGTCTCAGCCATGTTTGACTCTTGCATTCTTAAATTGGGTACCCTTCATTTCACTGATCCAGTATTGTTTGCTTTAATACCTCTCTACCTATCCTCATGATAGTCCCTCCATCTGTAATCCCTGCTCAAGCATGCACCTCAGTCTGTCAAGAACTTATTCTTTATACAGCGTCCAGCTCAAATATCACCTCCTAAAATCACCCACAAGCTCCCCTACCTTGTTTTTTTAAGCTTATTTAATTTTGAGCCCATAGGTTTCCTTATTGTCATACATGAATAATACTTTCAAGGATCATAGTAGTTTGGATAATTAACTGTCTCCTAAAGTAACTCTTTGAGGGCAGGGAAGTATCTCCTTTTTATATAGATTAAGCACCCAGCATAACATTTGAACTCTGTAGTTCTCAATACATTTTGAGTTGAGCAGTGGTGGCTATGTCACCTAATGTTTCTGCTGGCTCAGTAAGATCCGTCAATATTTAGGAGAAGGATGTAACTCATGTGGAAGATTAAAAGATGATACTTTACACAAGAAGCCAAAAGAGAGGAACTTGGAGAGAAAGAGATCTAAGATTTATGTCATGAAAAAGGACGGTCTAAGATTTTGAATATGAAACAGAATGGAACAAAAATGAGAATTGGCAGAGAAAAGCCACTTTGAGACCTAAGTAGGGAAAGGTATATTCCAGAGTTTGATGTCCGAGGATGAACTAATACTGTACTCAGAGGTTGTTGGCACAATTAAAAATATAAAATTGTTCATGTGGATTTTTGTTGTGCTCCAGTGGATCAGGAAGCTGGTGAGCAGGATGGCTGCCTTCTACTTTCAGCTCCCTCCTACTTAGCTCTGGGACTTAAGCAAGTTAGCTTCTATGTGTGTGTTTCCTCATCTGTCACCTGGGGCTTGTTTGTCTGATAGGGGATGATTTAATCAAGCTCACAGGTATAGCCAGATAATGAAATAATAAATGTGGATCTAAAAAGGGGGGAAATGGTAGAAGACTTCACTATTTGTAAGTCATTGACCTTTTTAATCCTAAATATATTAGCATTATTCATTGATTTTTCTAATTTAACAAACAACCTGGACAGATTGTCTTCTACAGATATGTGAAAAATAGTTATTACTTTTAAGAGTAAAAATGGTAAAAGGCTTAGAATTCAAACTCCTTATTAAATTCCTTCTGCGAGTTACTTTAAACTCAAAAGGAATAAGTTTGACTTTTGGATTTGTTTTAGCATATTTTTGATTATTTCAACTATGCCCCAAAATCTACAGTCTTGGAAGGTGTAAAATTTTATTAATTTTTAAGTAATCATAGCCAGGCACATTGGTACACCCCTGTATTCTCAGATACTTGAAGCTGAGGCAAGAAGAGTACAAGTTCAAAGCCAACCTGGACAACTTAGCAAGACCCTGTCTCAAAAACTAAAAGGAATCAAGGTGTATTCAGTGGTAGAGGACTTATCTAGCATGTGAAAGGCCCTGGATTTGATCTCTAGTACCCCCCCAAAAAGAAAGAAAGAATAATATACATTAAAGGAAAAGATTATATCTTTGAAACCCAGCTTATATATTTTTTAAATTTATTTATTTACTCTAATTTGTTATGCGTGACAGCAGAATGCATTTCAATTCATAGTACACATATAAAGCACAATTTTTCATGTCTCTGGTTGTTCCCAAAGCAGAGTCACACCATTCGTGTCTTCATACATGTACTTAGGGTAATGATGTCCATCTCATTCCACCATCTTTCCTACCCCCACACCCTTTCCTTTCCCTTCCCTCCCCTTTGCCCTGTCTAAAGTTCTTCCATTCCTCTCATGCTCCCTCAGCCCCCATCCCCATTGTGGATCAGCATCCACATATCAGTGAAAACATTCGGCATTTGGTTTTTTGGGATTGGCTTACTTTACTTAGCATGATGTTCTCCAACTCCATCCATTTACCTGCAAATGCCATGATTTTATTCTCTTTTAATGATGAGTAATATTTCATTGTATATATATATATATACCACAGCTTATCCATTCATCTCCTGAAGGGCATCTAGGTTGGTTCCACAGTTTAGATATTGTGAATTGTGTTGCTATAAACATTGATGTGGTTGTGTCACATTTGAAGCTGAGGCATGCTGTTTTTAAGTCCTTTGGATATAAACTGAGGAGTGGAATAGCTGGGTCAAATTCCAAGTTTTTCAAGGAATCTCCATACTGCTTTCCATATTGGTTGCACCAATTTGCATTCCCACCAGCAATATATGAGTGTTCTTTCTCCCCACATCCTCGCCAACGCTTACTGTTGTTTGTATTTTTAATAGCTGTCATTCTGACTGGAGTGAGATGAAATCTTAGAGTAGTTTTGATTTGCATTTCTGTAATTGCTAAAGATGTTGAACATTTTTTCACATATTTGTTAATTGATTGCATATCATCTTCTGAGAAGAGTCTGTTCAGTTGCTCGGCCCACTTACTGATTGAGTTGTTTGCTTTTTTGGTGTTAAGTTTTGAGTTCTTTTATATATCCTAGAGATTAGTGCTCATTCTTGAGCTGGGCATGGTGGCACATGCCTGTAATCCCAGCACTTGGGAGGCTGAGGCAGGAGGATCATGAGTTCAAAGCCAGCCTCAGCAGTGGTGAGGCACTTAGCAACTCAGTGAGACCCTGTCTCTAATAAAATACAAAAAAGGGCTGGGGATGTGACCCAGTGGTCGAGTGCCCCGAGTTCAATCCCCCACTACCAACAAAAAAAAAAAAGAGAGAGAGAGAGAGAGAGATTAGTGCTCATTCTAAATGGAGAAAAATTGAAAGCATTCCCTCTAAAAACTGGAACAAGACAGGGATACCCTCTTTCACCACTTCTATTTAACATAGTTCTTGAAACTCTAGCCAGAGCAATTAGATGAAAAAATTAAAGGGATACAGATAGGGAAAGAAGAACTAAAACTATCACTATTTGCCAATGACATGATTGTACACCTAGAGGATCCAAAAAATTCCACCAGAAAACTTCTAGACCTAATACATGAATTCAGCAAAGTAGCAGGATATAAAATCAACAACCACAAATCAAAGGCATTTCTGTACATCAGTAACATCCTCTGAAAGAGAAACTAGGAAAACCACCCTATTTACAATAGCCTCAAAAAAAAAAGAAGAAAACCCTTGGGAATCAACTTAACAAAAGAGGTAAAAGACCTCTACAATGAAAACTACATGCCGGGCGTGGTGGCGCACGCTTGTAATCCCAGCACTTTTGGGAGGATGAGGCAGGAGGATCGCGAGTTCAAAGCCAGCCTCAGCAATGGTGAGGCACTTAGCAACTCAGTGAGACCCTGTCTCTAATAAAATACAAAAAAGGGCTGGGGATGTGACCCAGTGGTCAAGTGCCCCTGAGTTCATTCCCCGGTGCCAAAAAAAAAAAAAAAAAAAAAAGAAAACTACAGAACACTTAAGAAAAAAATTAAAGAAGACCTTAGAAGATGGAAAGATCTCCCTTGTTCTTGGATAGGCAGAATTAATATTGTCAAATGACCATACTACTAAAGCACTATACAGATTTAATGCAATCCCAATCAAAATCCCAATGATATTCCTCATAGAAATAGAAAAAGCAATCATGAAATTCATCTGTAAAAATAAGAGACCCAAAATAGCCAAAGCAATCCTTAGCAAGAAGAGTGAAGCAGGTGGCATCACTGTACCAGACCTTAAACTATATACTGCAGAGCAATAGTAACAAAAACAGCATGGTATTGGCACCAAAATAGACATGTAGACCAATGGTACAGAACAGAGGACACAGAGACAAACCCACATTAATACAGTTATCTCATACTAGCCAAAAACATATATTGGAGAAAAGATAGCATCTTCAACAAATGGTGCTGGGAAAACTGGAAATCCATATGCAGCAAAATGAAATTAAGCCCCTATCTCTGACCATGCACAAAACTCAAAAGTGGATCAAGGACCTAGGAATTAAACCAGAGACCCTGTGCCTAATAGATGATAAAGTGGGCCCAAATCTTCATCATGTCAGATTAGGCCCTGATGTCCTTAATAAGGCTCCTATATTTCAAGAAATAAAATTAAGAATCAATAAATGGGATGGATTCAAAACTGAAAAGCTTTTTCTCAGCAATAGAAACAATTAGTGAGGTGAATAGAGAGCCTACAGAATGGGAGCAAATTTTCACCAGCTCATATATATGTTTTTTAAACATTTATTTTTTAGTTGTAGGTAAACACAATATCTTTATTTCATTTTTATGTGGTGCTAAAGATCAAACTCAGTGCCTCATGTGTGCCAGGTGAGCAGTCTACAACTGAGCCACAACCCCAGCCCCCAGCTTATATTTCTAATCAAAAATTTTGTTAGAGGAAAAATATAAGAGTTTGGCTTGTCATTTGTATATTGACTAATCTAGTCCAGACTTTAGCATATTAAATTATTAGAAGTATTAAATTAACTTATTCTCAAAGTCTAATAGTAATTTTGTTTTGAATATAACTCATTAAGATGAGTTGAGATTGAATAAATTCTCATAGTTATTAATGTGGTTCAATCTCTATTTAAGTGAAAATGTGTTATTATATTTTATGAACTAAAATTGTATGAGTGATTTGAATATTTTCTATTTTATGTATTGTAATCCCCATGCTTTGGGTTTTTTTTTTCTTTTTTTTCTTCTCTTTTAACAGCCAGAAATAACTGTGGAAAATCTTCCCACTTATTTAAGACTTCAGAAACCATTACTTATTTTGTTCAGTGATGGCAGCATAAATCCTCAGTATAGAAAAGCAATAATGACACTAGTGAGACAGAAACACTTGGATTCTCTTATTCCTTGCTGGTTAAATCTGTAAGTATATTTTCATTTTGTATATGTAAGAGATAAAGTATGATTATTACATTTTCATAAGGAAAAGAAACTCTCTAACTTTGCCTTTGGAGTTAATATTAATGGGACCAAATATTTTGTCATGGTACTTTAGTAACTAACTTCCCATAGACAAGGTCCAGTATGACCTGTTTCAAACTGAATTTTATTCTGTAATATGTGTGTGTGTGTGTGTGTGTGTGTGTGTGTGTGTATACTCCTGGAGATTGAACCTAGAAGTGCTCTACCACTGAGCCTCATCCCCAACCCTTTAAAAAATTTTTATTTTTAGACAGGGTATTGCTAAATTACTAAAATTAGCCTCAAACTTTTGATCACCCTGCCTCAGTCTCTGGGATTACAGGCATGAACCACCACTCCTGGCTGCAATAAATTTTTTAATGTAATCATTTTCTGATTTTAAAAGTAATTGTTGTCCATTGGAAAAAAATTGGCAAATACAAAAAAGTTAGCATTGTGATATTTTGACCTTTTCCTTTAGTTCCTTTTTCTGTATTTCTGTATTGTTGTAGTCCAGCCATAATGTTATGGAAGGATTTTAGTGCACCCACCAGCAGTACTTCCTGGTACATATGCTGGATGTATGGCTTGTGTTACTTTAAGTGTCTACCATTAAGTGTTTATTATATATAACCCTTTAATTGTTGAACTAACATGTGATCAGGTACTTGGCTAAACTTGCAGAGGAGCCTATTGACTGTGTCAAACCTAAGATGATGAGCCTTTATACTATGTGTGCTTTTTATAAAAACTGTCATTGACTGCCTTCTTTCCTTATAAGAAAGCACCCATGTTAAAATTAAAAAAAAAAAAAAATCTAATTACTAATGCCATAGTCATAGACCTCTTGGATTTTAGGATGTCTTTTCATAGAATAAACTTACTGGCATGATACTAATTAAAGTTTGATGTTCCAAAACTTATTTTCACTTTTTTGTGATAGAGCTATTAATTAATATTTTCAATTGTTCCTTTTGTAGGAAGAACACTCCTGTGGGGAGAGCAATCTTGCGGGCATATTTCAACCCTCTGCTTCCCCTTCCTCTTCTTGTTTTGGTAAATCTGCATTCAGGTGGCCAAGTTTTTGCATTTCCTTCCAACCAGTCTATAACTGAACAAAACCTTGTGTTATGGCTTAAAAAATTAGAAGCAGGACTAGAAAATCATATCAGTAAGTTTTTATGTTTTATTTAATACACACAATTCTGCATTTTGTTCTGTTGCTTTTTAAGCTTCATTTGTAGCTAATGAATACTGGCATGAGTTGAATGGTGTTTATAAGTACTAACTATTAATATGCTGACAGCATTGTCTGTGGAACAGTCTCTGATTATGAGACTAAGGTGAATGGCCTCAGTTGGGGACAGTGGACTTACTCGCTAAGCAGCCAGCTCACCTACTAAATCTCTCTTTTCTCTTGAATTTTAATTCATTGAGTCCATGTTTCTATAGACTGGCAATATCTTCAAAAATGATTTTTGTAATTTATCCAAGTTAAAAAAAATTTTACCATGGAAACACTGACCATAAGTCCTTCATGATGCTTTTATGAAACTTAAAATTGTTGATTTCACAGATACTTGTAGTACAGCTTTATCATACATATGCCAATTTATTTTTTTCTGTAACTATAGGCAAAAATTTGTGCTTTTATAAAAAAATTTTTTTACAAATAGTACATTATTATTATGTAAAACTCTGGTCTTAAGTATTTTAAGAAGGTGTATCTCAAACTCTCTCTCAGTTTCTCCCTTCACATTTGTTGTTATTTCTTTTGTTTATTAGGTGGGTCTACCCTTTTGGTTGTGGTATATGTGGCTTTTACATTGTAATAGGCAAATTACTTCATAGAAAGTTAACTGTTGGCATAAAAGTTATAGTCAGTATTTATTAAGCATGTGCACTTTTCCCAGCATGGTGCTAATTACATTTCAGTGTTCATCTGATTTAGTCTCCTTATAACCCCAGAGTTCTGGTTCTGGATATGTCATTATACTTTTTTATTTTCCAGATTAAAAAAGCAGAGGTTAGTAACTTGAACCAGGTAATTGAACCAATAATTACCAGAGTGGGGATTCAAACCAAACTGTCTAACTTCATAGTTTCTACTGTTAACCAAATTGCCTAATGAATTGAATGCATAATTGGGCTTGTTTTATTGAATCTTCAAATAACTGTATAATTAAAATCATCTGTGTAGTCATCAATGTTGTGATAATCAGGTTTGCAGTGATTTTATCTAAACTCCATAGGTATTCTATCTAATCTATACCCATAAATATTTGAGAGAAGCAGTTCTGCTTAATGAAGTAGTATTCTAATAAATACCGTTATTTTATATTTAACTTGGATAATTATAATGATAGCTAACAAAAATGCATTTTATTAATTATTTCATCTAACCATCACAAAAAGCCTGAGGTAGGTATTACCCACAGAAAGTAAATACCACTGAATTACATTTTATTAAATTTAATAAATAATAGTAATAGCTAACATTGAATGTATATTAGGTGAACACATAATGTTTTATATATGTATATGTTGTAAAATGATTAAATAAAGCTAATAAACGTATCTGTCACCTCACATATCTTTTTTTTTTTTTTGGTGAGAATATTTAAAAACTATGTTAATGATACATTATTATTTGTCACAGTGCTATACAACAGATCTTTAGAACTTACTCCTCCTATCTAACAAACTTTGTACTCCTTGACCAAAATTTTCTGGTTTTCTACCCTATACCCTAGCTTCTGGTAACCACCTTTCTACTCTCTGCTTCTATAGGTTTGATTGTTTTAGATTTTACATATGTGAGATCATGAGATGTTTGTCTTTTTATGCCTGACTTATTTTACTAAACATAATATCCTTCATGTTTATCCATTTGGTACAAATGACAGAATTCCTTCCTTTTTTAAAGGCTGAATGGCATTCCATTGTGTACATATACCACAACTTCTTTCTTCCTTCATCCTTTGATGGACACAGGTTGATTTCATGTTTTGGTTATTTTGAATAATGCTGCAGTGAACATGGGAGTGCAAACATCTCTTTGACATACTGATTTCAATTCCTTTGTACATCCAGAGGTTGAATTGCTGGATCATATAATACTACTATTTAATTTTTTGAAGAACCTCCATGCTGTTTCCCATAATGACTGTACTAATTAACATTCCCATTCAGAAGATATAAGGGTTCTTTTGCTCCACATCTGCCCCAATATTTTACCTTTTGTCTTTTTGATAAAATTCATCCTTACAGGTGTGAAGTGATAGCTCATTGTAGTTTTAGTTTACTTTTCCTGATTAGTGATGTTGGGCATCTTTTAATATACCTGTTTGCCTTTAGTAACTTCCTTGGAAAAATGTCTATGTAGGTCCTTTGCCTACTTTTTAATTGGGTTGTTTTCTTGTTATTGGGTTGTTTGAGTTCCCTATACATTTTGGGCATTCAACCATTATTGGATATATAGTTAGCACATATTTTCGCCCATTCTCTCCACTCTGTTGTTTGTTCCACTCTGTTGATTTTTTCCTTTGCTGTGCAGAAGCTTTTTAGTTTGATAAAAGCAATCTCATTTATCTAGTCTTATTTTTGATGTCTGTGATTCTGAGATCAGATCCAAAACCTCTGTTAAGATCAGTGTCTAGAAGCTTTTCCCTTATGTTTTCTTCTAGTAGTTTAAGTCTTTAACCATTTTGAGTTTATTTTTGTGGAGTGTAAGATAAGTGTCCAAGTTCATTCTTCTGCTTATGAATATCCAATTTTTCCAGCACCGTTTATTGAAGAGACCTTTCTTTCCCCTTTGTGTGCTTTTGGTTCTTTGGTTAAACATGAGTCAACAGTGAATGTGTAGATCTATTTCTGGTCTCTTTATCCTGTTCCATTGGTCCATGTGTCTTGTCTTTATGCTGGTATCATACTGTTTTGTTTACTATAGCTATTTGTATATGTTTTGAAGTTGGGCAGTGTGACATATCCAGCTTCCTTCTTTTTGCTCAAGAATGCTTTGGCTATTTGGGGTCTTTAATGGATTGATGTGAATTTTATGATTTTTTTATATTTCTGTCAAAAATGTCAGTGGAATTTTAATAAGAATTGCTTTGAATCTGTAGTATTGCATTCGGTAGTATAGATACTTTAACAATATTAATTTCTGCAATCCATGAGCATGAGATTTCTTTCCACTGATTTAAGTCTTTTTCAGTTTTTTTCATCAGTGTTTTAGTTTTCAGTGTATGGGTTTTTCACCTCCAGGGCTGGATTTATTTTTAAGTGTTTTATTTTTTGATGATATTGAGGTTTTTTTCTTGATTTCTTTTTCAGATAGCTTATTGATTTTTAATGTTTATTTTGTATCCTGTAACTTTACTAAATTTATTTATTCTATAAGTTTTTTGGTGCAGTCATGAAGGTTTCCTGTAAAAAGATCATGTCTTCTTTCTAGCTGGACAGGATAAGAGTTTAGAATCCCAAGAAAATAGATCTTGCCCAGAATTAATGATCCTGGCTTATGACATGTTATAATTTCGCTTTTCTGAAAACATACAAGAATTTATACTTGTGGTATAGATACATATGCTAATTATATTTGAGCATTAACTATTTATGAACAATTGTGGCAACAATAGGGCTGTTGCTATAATTTCAATAAGTAAATATGGTAAACCTGATGAACAGTATATTGTAAATATTTAAAATTTGATATATCAAAAGTCTACAATACTATGCAAGGACATTATTAGATATCAGATGATACATATTATAATATTTTGACACTGTTCCATGAGAGTATTTAAATAAGGTATATACTTGTGTTGTATGTGTAAATACATGTTTATATGTATATATAAATATACACACATAGTTCTGATATACAAACTCCATTGTTAGATTATCTTAACCACAATATGTTGTATGAATCTACAATTATGTACATTTGTGTATATTTAATCAGATACTTGAATTTATTTTGGGTCAATTCTTGCACCAACACTCATTCTTCCCAGGTTGTTTGATTCCTTACTGTCAAGTTAGTTTTAACTGAAGTATTATGCTTAAATAACCTATAGATGGTATTTTAAAAGTTGAAATATAATTAATATACAATAAAATTCATTCTTTGGTTTTTAGTAGATTCACAAGGCTGTGTAACCATTCTCACTATTGAATTCTAAAACAATTTTCATCACCCCCAAAAGAAATCCCATGCCCATTAGTAGACACTCCCAGTTCTTCCCTATCTCTTCTCCCTGGTGATCACTAATCTACTTTTTTCTTCCTATTATTTGCTTAATCTGGACATTTCATATAAATGGAGTCAAATAATATGTGAACTTTTATGTCTGGCTTCTTTTTCTTATGAGGTTTTCAAAGATCAACCATGCTGTAGCATGAGTCAGTAGTTCATTCCTTTTTATGAGTGAATAATATTCCAGTGTACAAATATATCACATTTTGAAATTTGTTTATCAGTTGATAGATTTTCTTCACTTTTTGGCTATTATGAATAATTATGCTATGAATATTCATATAAATATTTTTGTATCTGTCCTTGTGCTATTACCACACTGTCTTGATTGCAGTAGCTTTGCAGTGAGTTTTGAAATTGAGAAATTTGATTCCTCCAACTTTATTCATTTTCCAGATTATTTTGACTATTTTGGTCCCTTTTGATGGTGCTTTTGTCTTAATTTTCTGAGATAACCTATTCCTTCTTATATTTTCTTGGGGAATGAGAAAATCACTATTTTGTGCAAGTCATAATCTGGAAGGAGGCCTTTCTGTACTTATTATTCATCCTTGACTTCTTACTCTGTGTGGAACAGGGATCAATCCTTTCACTGTATCTCTTCAGCTCTTCAGAGAGTCTGCTTTCACTTCACTTGTCGGCATTGGTGTTTTATATGATCAAATGTTATCATCTGTGTAGTTGCTTTAACACAGAGACCACTAGTCTCACAATGCATTTACTGCAAAAAATAAATATTGCTAAATATTTACTTTTCTTCAGACTTTTGTTAAAAATACTTTAATATGCATGTAACTGCATATTGTAAGTTCCAGATAGTTATTCTTACCTCTTATCTATTCATTGTATTCAGGAAAATATTTTGTCCACTTGTCATTTTTGAATCTGCTAAACTGGCAATACCAATTGGCAATGTCAATTCCATGGGTATTCCAAATTTTATGTTCTGCTTGATGTACAAAGTCCTAGAATATCATGTAATTGAATCTGAGTGAAGAAATTATAAATCAATAAGTGTACATACTGCATATGTACATAAGCAGATTTTTGTTTCAGCCTTTGTACTCCAGGAAATTTCAAATTTATTTGTATTTCCTAAGCTTTTTTATAGATATGTATTTGATTTACAAGATATAGTCAAGTTTGTTTCATGCAATTTATTATTTTTGATATGTAACAGTGTATAGGTTCTTTCATTGGAATTTATTGTTTAAAGGTTTATTTTGCACATTTCCTTATAAGTTTTTTATTCAAAATAGCATTTTGAATGCAGCAACTAAATTCAAAAACTATTTTGTAAAATCTGTCTGCTAAATGGAGAAAAATTAATTTCTCATATGTTATCAGCTCTAGTTTTCCTTTTCTAATGACCAATATTTTAAAATAATGTTAAGATTCGCTGCCATGACGCTCATCTAAAAGAAATCATCCAGTTGTCTACACATAGTATAGTCAACTCCTTAGCAATTTTAAATTATTCCTATCTATAATCATTTTTTATCAAATGCACTTTTCATGAAGTATATGGAAAGGATGTTAATCAAAACCTGTAAGAACAGAATATCCTTTAAGATATAAGGCAACACTTGTATAAATAAAATAATAATATCTAAATATATATGTTCCAAAATGTTTTTCTGGAATGACTCATAAGAAATAGTTACCATATTTGGAGATTGAGACTGAAGTAAGGAGGGAAGCAGGAGACTGACTTCATTTTAGTTTGAATCTGTATGTAACCTTATTACATATATGGCTATTTTTGAAACCCCAACAAGGGTTAACTGGCAGTAAGATGGTGAACATTTTTCCCCTATTAATGCTTATCTCTATATAGAAAATAATGGCTTGTAGATGTAATGTAAAATCTGAAAGTAGCTAATAATTGTAAGAGCCTTAATGAGGAGGTAGCTAAGATGGCGGCTGGCTAAGAGCCAAAGAGGAGGCATTTAATTGTTTTCTCCTGACCTTAATGTAATCAACTAAGAATCTTTCTGTGCCCGTGAACACTGTGTAACGCACCTGTAAGTTAAGCTTGTGACACGTGTATGCTTGTTAAGGTGAAGAGTATTTAACCAGAGGGAGTTGGAGTTGGAGGGGTTGTTGGAGTTGGACAGAAAGTCAGTAGAAGAAGCAAGAATAAAGAACCTACTCATTCCCAGTCTGCCTCCGAATTCTTTCCCGCAGTATCATTGCTGCAGGCGGCAGCAGCTGCAGGCAGCAACAAGTAATAAATATATCAAATTTCTTAATTATAATGATATTAGAAATACCAACCTAAGTAAAACTAATAAAGTCTTCATACCTACAAATATATTTTTTCACAATAAAACATTTTTAGTCTATTCATGTGATGATTTTATAGATGTTAATCATTGACCCTTGGTTGTGTCTTTTTTCCAGCAATTTTATCTGATCAGGAGTGGAAACCCCCTCTTCCAGCTTATGATTTTCTAAGTATGATGGATGCTGCAACAGCTCCACATCTCACTAGGAAAGAGCCTGAATATACAAAAGAAACCGATGTGCAGGAGAATGACAGCGAACAGCGTGAAGACAGATCAGCCATCAGAAAAGAACCCATCGAAACACTGAGAATAAAGCATTGGAATAAAAGTAACTGGTTTAAAGAAACAGAGAAATCCCTTAAGCATGATAAAGAGTTATGATGCTCAAAAGTAAGCTAATTTCATAGGGCTGTCATTTCCAAAGTCTTTTTAGCTTTTTTTTGAGAGACTTGAGAATTTATTTAATTAAGGAATAATACTAAATCATGTCAAGAAGACCAATACCATCTAATAGAAATTTAATGCAAGTCACATGTAAAATTTTCTAGTAGCTACTCTCCCTATATATATATATATTTTTTTTTTCTGGAAAAATATTACATATATTACATATGTGTATATATATGTAATTTTTTAGTTGTAGGTGGACACAACATCTTTATTTTTTTTATTTATTTTATGTGGTGCTGAGGATCGAACCCAGTACCTCACATGTGCAAGGCAAGTGCTCTGCCACCGAGCCACAACCCTGGCCCTAGTAGCTACACTTTTTAAAAAGTAAAAATTTATTTAAAAATATCTTTCACCCAGTAAGAATACCCAAAATAGCTTAATTAATATAAAAACCATTGATAAATTTACTTTTTTTTTTAACCAAGTCTTCAGAATGCAGTGTGTATTTTATAGTTAACTGCCATTACACTATGGCGTAGCCTGTGTTTCAGGTGCTCATTAGCTTCATGTGGTGGGTGACTATTATATTGAACAGCTCAGTACTAGACAAAAACTAGTATAAGCAATTTAACTTAGTTTTATCCATGGTATATATTGGTATTGAAATTAAAATGCAACACTAGTTTAATCACAGTTGACTCCTCAGTGGAGTGATATAGCTGGCAGTTCTATTTTAATTATAGTCATGTCGTTAAAATGAGTGTTTCTCGGGCTAGGGATATAGCTCAGTTGGTAGAGTGCTTTCCTCTCATACACAAGGCCCTAGGTTCAATTCCCACCACCACAAAAACTAAATAAATAAATAAATAAATAAATATATAAATAAATAAATAAAATAAAATGAGTGTTTCTCAACCAGCATACCCTCCAACTCCAGGGGACATTTGGTAATGGCTAGAGACAATTTTGATGTCATACTTAGAGATACTACTGGCATGTAGTGGGGGTAGAGACCAGGGATGCTGTTTAATATCCTACATTGGACAGTACCCCCCCTCAAACAAAGAATTATCCTGCCCAAAATGTCAGTAGTATCAGGGATGAATAACTAACTAACCTGTGGCAGAATGGGCTTTCCATATTTTCTGAGTCTGCTCAATTATGTTTGAAAAAATGTGGATATTAAAGATAAATATTAGGTGGTCTTAATTGTTATCTGGATATATCCTTGTAAATTTATTTTTATTTTTCAAAAATAATAAGGTAAAATCACAAAAGACTCAAAATTGTGTGTGTGTGTGTGTGTGTGTGTGTGTGTGTGTGTGGTCTGAAATAAAGTGTCTGGATTTCAGACTATAAACTACAAAAATAATTTTCAAGACTCCCTGGAAATTTCAGACTGAGCAGGAATTAAACATGTTGCTATCTCCTCACAAAAAGAGAAGCTCCCTATCTGAGCCATGTCTGAAATCTACCCTTGGACAAATCAGTTGGTCTTCCAGGGCCATAGAGCCTCATCTTTATAATGGGCAGGATTGGACAAAAAATTATTTTTTCCTTTCACATCACGTACTGTTGGGCTGATTGCTTGCAGCAGCTGTCTCATTGCTCTCCATTTTGCAGGACATTGGTTGAAAACCTCTGACTTGGTGATCTACTGTATTTAGAGTATCTCTTTTTAAAGATTCTTTCCATATGTGGCTTACTCAGAACAACTGAATAACTAGAATTTTACAGTTAAATTTCAATAAATCTGTATCTTTCACTGTACCATTTGCTATTCTCAGCACTCCCTTGGTTTACTTCCTACAGCATGTTATGTTTGAAAATAAGTTTGAGAATAAGTGCCTTGCTAGTTTGGTTCATTCTCATTTACATTTCTAATGTGGGAGATGCCACATATTTGTAGTAATGAAATATCATCCATCATTTTAAAATGCTAATTATTGGGGCTGGGGATATAGCTCATTTGGTAGAGTGCTTGCCTCGCATGCACATGGGTTCAATGGGTTCAATCCCTAGCATCCCCCCCACACCAAAAATAAAGCTAATTATCTACAAGCACATAGAAACATGAAATTGATTTGTCATTGTACCATAACCAGTGATTTGGACACCCATTAATATATATGTGGTCATATGGAAGATGGCCGACAGGAGGGAGGTGCTCTCTGGACATAGTTACTAAAAGACACTTAGTGGGAAGTTTGAGCGCGTTACTAGCAATTCTCTTGCAACTGAAACGGAGCTGAGACATTCGTGCACCTCTGGAGGTGAAATACAATGATCTCCGGACCACGACGGGCAGGGGCAGAGTCGGAGAGGTCCACAGTCCAAAGCAGAACTGTCTGCGCTGCAGGCGCAGCTGCCCAATAACATTGCGGCAAGGGGACGATCCACACAGCGGATTTGAAATTGATCAGCGAGGAAGGATAGAAAGGAGCCTAGAAGCGTGAGCGGTGTCCACGTAGAGCTCTTTCACACAACTTGCCAAGCCGATCCTGCACGCTCTGGAGTGACACAAAGGTCTACAGAACTGCTGTTGAGCGGGAGGAGAGCAGCGCCATCTTTGAGAAAAACAGTGGCTGACCCAGACAAAGAGCAAGGCAGAAAGGAAGAACAGCTGCAGACATCCAGGGAGCCACCAATGCTCTGAGAACAGCGCACACCTGAGTGAGACTCGGGTAACCAGAGGGGAGGGCGTGTCTGAGACCAGCGCAGCGGCCCCAAGAAGCTATAACTGTGGGTGGGCATGGGGAAAGGGTGCCTTCTAGAGGGTCCCTTTCCCGGTGCCATTCATCTGCTGACACACAACCTCCCTGAGCCACTCTTCCACTGGGCCATTCTGCCACTGGCCAAAGGTGCAGCCTTGACTCCACTAACAGGATCGCTGACTGTCTAGACGTGACCCAATACAATTGGCTTAAACTGAAAAGGAAAAAGGAGGGCTTCCCAGTGTCTGTTTTGTTTGAGACTTGGGGTTTGACTTTTTTGTTGTTGTTGTTGTTAGTTTGCTTGTTTTGTTTTGTTGGTTTTCTGGTCTTTTTTTTTTTTTTTTTTTTTTTTTTTTTCTTTTTTGGTTTTGTTTTGCTTTGTTTTTTAGTATTGATTGTCAGTGTGTTTGTTTGTTTGCTTCTGCTCCTCTTTTCTTTCCTTCTTTTCTTCCTTCTCACTTTTGCATCTTTTCTTCTTTCTTCATCTTTCCTATTTACACCCTGCCAGTGCATACTTAACAGAGGCAAAAACAAGTTATACGCAGAATTTGGGATTTCTAGAATGGGCACAATTGAACTGTATAGCAAAGCGGTGTTATATATAGTTCACTCTCTATTTTCTTGACACTCTCTCTCCTCTCTCTTACACCAATTCCTACTCTTTTGTCATTTTTTTTCTTTTCCATCTTACTTTATTTCTTCTCTCAACAGCTGCGTAAGTTAGGTTTATATATAAATTGGTCTTTCCACCTAATTGTTCACTTTATTCTCTTTCCTCTCTTGTCTACTGATACTAAACAACTTCCACTAAACCACTTCCATAGAACTGTCTTTTCATACTTTCTAAGAAAGAACAATTCAAGACACTCACTTCCTTCTTCCTAAACATAGCACCTCTGTGTCCAATACTTGAAGCTATAAAACCCCATCAGAAGCATACAGAGTAAATTGGAAACAATATCTGGGTTAACCAAATCTGTACAGTGTGATCAAACTTGGGTTTTCTGAATAGAAAGTGTTAGATTTTAAAGTGTAAAGGAATTATAAGAGGATCTGATAGCATTGTACTACAGGAACAACATAAGGCTTTAAGGTAAATTTAAAGTAGTCAAGGTCACACAGTGCAGGAAGAAAAGACACACAAGCAACATGAAAAAACAAGGGAAGAAAGTATCACAAACAAATCAAGATACCTCATCAGTAGATTCCATGGCAAGCACAGTTGGTGAAATGCCAGAGATGGAATTTAGAAATTACATATTCCAAATGTTTATGGAACTTAAGAATGAACTTAAAAATGAGCTGAGGGAGCAAATACAGGTGGCAAAAGATCATTTTGACAAAGAACTCCAAAAACAAATGCAGGAAGTAAAAGATTACTTCAATAGGGAAATAGAGGCTCTAAAGAGAAACCAAACAGAAATTAGAGAAATGAAGGAAGCAATAAACCAAAATAAAAGTTCAATTGAAAGCATCACCAACAGAGTAGACCACTTGGAAGAAAGAACCTCAGACAATGAAGACAAAATATATATCCTAGAGAAGAATTTAGATTATACAGCAAAACTCATAGGGAATCAGGAACATAACATCCAAGAATTATAGGACAACATAAAAAGACCAAACTTAAGAGTGATTGGCATAGAGGAAGGGGCAGAGTTTCAAGCCAAAGGAATGAGTAATTTATTTAACGAAATATTTACAGAAAGTTCTCCAAACTTGAGGAATGAATGGGAAAACCAAGTTCAAGAGGCTTACCGAACACCAAACAAAATCACAACAGATCCACACCAAGACACATTATAATGAAAATGCCTGCCGGGCGCGGTGGCGCACGCCTGTAATCCCTGCACTTGGGAGGCTGAGGCAGGAGGATCACGAGTTCAAAGCCAGCCTCAGCAATGGTGAGGCACTTAGCAACTCAGTGAGACCCTTTTTCTAATAAAATACAAAAAAGGGCTGGGGATGTGGCCCAGTGGTCGAGTGCCCCTGAGTTCAATCTCCAGTACAAAAAAAAAAAAAAAATGCCTAATATACTGAGCAAGGAGAGAATACTAAAAGCCACAAAAGAAAGGAAGCAGATTACATATAGGGGGAAACCAATCAGACTATGTTCAGATTTTTCAACCCGGACCTTAAAAGCAAGAAGATCATGGAATAGCATATTTCAAGCTCTGAAAGAAAAGGGATGTCAACCAAGAATCTTATATCCAGCAAAATTGAGCTTTAGATTCGAAGATGAAATAAAAACCTTCCACGACAAGCAAAAGTGAAAAGATTTCACAACTCAAAAGCCAGCACTTCTGAACATCCGGAGCAACATTTTTCATGAAGAAGAAGAGAAAAATAACAACAAAAATCAACAAAGGGAGATATTAAACTAAGGAAAACAGCAACCAGAAGAGAAACCAAATCAAGCTAAAGGCCATAATACAAAGAAAAAATGGATGGGAATAAAAATCACATCTCAATAGTAACCCTGAATGTAAATGGCCTAAACTCGCCAATCAAAAGACACAGATTATCAGAATGGATTAAAAGAAATGACCCAACAATTTGCTGTCTCCAAGAAACACACCTCGCAGAAAAAGACATCAACAGACTGAAAGTGGAAGGCTGGGAAAAGTCTTATCACTCACATGGCCTGCGGAAACAAGCAGGGGTTTCCATTCTCATATCAAATAAGGTAGACTTCAAACCAAAACTAATCAAGAGGGACAAAGATGGATATTTCTTACTACTCAAGGGAACCATTCATCAACAATATATAACAATTATGAATCTATATGCCCCAAATAATAGAGCACCTACATTCATCAAACAACTCTTCTCAAGTTCAAGAGTAAAATAGACCACAACACAGTTATTCTAGGGGACTTCAATACACCTCTCTCACCAATGGATAGATCATCCAAACAAAAGCTAAACAAAGAAACTTTAAGCCTCCTTAAAACAATAATTTAGACCTAACGGACATATATAGAATATTTCATCCCTCAGTAAATAAATACACTTTTTTTGTCAGCAGCACATGGCTCCTTCTCCAAAATAGACCATATATTATGTCATAAGGAAACTCTCAGCAAATATAAAAAAAATAGAGATACTACCCTGCATTCTATCAGACCATAAAGGGATGAAATTGGAAATCAATGACAAAACAAGGAATAAAAAAAAACTACTCCAACAACTGGAAGCTAAACAACATGCTACTGAATGAACAAGGGGTTGAAGAAGACATCAAAGAGGAGATTAAAAAATTCCTAGAGGTAAATGAGTACACAGATACATCATATAGAAATCTCTGGGAGCCGGGCGCGGTGGCGCACGCCTGTAATCCCAGCACTTTGGGAGGCTGAGGCAGGAGGATCGTGAGTTCAAAGCCAGCCTCAGCAATGGCGAGGCACTTAGCAACTCAGTGAGACCCTGTCTCTAATAAAATACAAAAAAGGGCTGGGGATGTGACCCAGTGGACGAGTGCCCCTGAGTTCAATCCCTGGTACCAAAAAAAAAAAAAAAAAAAGAAATCTCTGGGACACTATGAAGGCGGTAGTAAGAGGAAAATTCATTGCACTGAGTTCATTCCTTAAGAGAAAAAACAAACAAACAAATAAATGACTTAACATCACACCTCAAAGCACTAGAAAAAGAAGAACAGACCAACACCAAGAGCAGTAGAAGACAGGAAATAATTAAAATCAGAGCAGAAATTAATGAAATTGAGACTAAGGAAACCATTCAAAGAATTGACAAAACTAAAAGTTGGTTCTTTGAAAAAATAAACAAAATTGACAGACCCTTAGCGATGCTAACAAAAAGGAGAAAAAACTCATCACAACAAACACCTGAGATATACAGAAGATAATTAGAAATTACTTTGAAAACTTGTAATAAAATAGAAAATATTGAAAATATTGACAGATTTCTAGAGTCGTATGATTTGCCTAAACTGGAACTGGAGGCTATACACAACTTAAACAGATCGATTACAAGCGAAGAAATAGAAGACATCATCAAAAAGCTACCAACAAGGAAAAGTCCAGGACCTGATGGGTTTACAGCTGAGTTCTATAAGACTTTCAAAGAAGAACTAATACCAATGCTCTTCAAACTATTTCAAGAAATAGAAAAAGAGGGAGCTCTTCCAGACTCTTTCTATGAGGCCAACATTACATTAATTCCAAAGCCAGGCAAAGACACATCCAAAAAAGAAAACTTCAGGCTCATATCTTTAATGAACATAGATGCAAAAATCTTCAACAAAATTCTAGCAAATCGGATACAAAAACATATCAAAAAGATGGTGCACCATGATCAAGTGGGGTTTATCCCAGGGATGCAAGGTTGGTTCAACATTCAGAAATCAATAAACATAATACATCACATCAATAGACTTAAAGATAAAAACCATATGATCATCTCAATAGACGCAGAAAAAGCATTTGACAAAACACAACACCCCTTTATGTTCAAAACACTGGAAAAACTAGGACTATCAGGAACATATCTCAACATTATAAAAGCTATTTATGCAAGGCCCCAAGCTAACATTATCTTAAATGGAGAAAAATTGAAAGCACTCCCTCTAAAAACTGGAACAAGACAGGGATGCCCCCTTTCACCACTGCTATTTAACACAGTACTGGAAACTCTGGCCAGAGCAATTAGACAGACGAAAGAAATTGAAGGGATCCAGATAGGAAAAGAAAAGCTCAAATTAGCCCTATTTGCTGATGACATGATAATATACCTAGAAGACCCAAAAAACTCTACCAGAAAACTTTTACAACTAGTAAATGAATTTGGCAAAGTTGCAGGATACAAAATCAATACACATAAGTCAAAGGCATTTTTGTATATCAGCGACAAAGTCTCTGAAAGGGAAATGATGAAAACTACCCCATTTACAATAGCATAAAAAAAAAATAATAAAATACCTGGGAATCAACTTAACGAAAGAGGTGAAAGACCTCTATAACGAAAATTATAGAACACTAAAGAAAGAAATTATAGAAGAACTCAGAAGATGGAAAGACCTACCTTGCTCTTGGATAGGTAGAATTAATATTGTCAAAATGTCCATACTACCAAAAGCACTATACAGATTTAATGCAATTCCAATCAAAATCCCAATGTCATTCTTCAAAGAAATAGAAAAAGCAGTCATGAAATTCATCTGGAAAAATAAGAGACCCAGAATAGCCAAAGCAATCCTGAGCAAGAAAAGTGAAGCAGGAGGCATCACCATACCAGACTTTAAATAATACTATAGAGCAACAGTAACAAAAACAGCATGGTATTGGCACCAAAACAGACTGGTGGACCAATGGTACAGAATTGAGGACACTGAGACTAATACATATAATTTCAGCTATCTTATATTAGACAAAGGCGCCAAAAATGTACAGTGGAGGAAGGATAGCCTCTTCAACAAATGGTGCTGGGAAAACTGGAAATCCATATGCAACAAATTGAAATTAAACCCTTATCTCTCACCATGCACAAAACTCAATTCAAAGTGGATCAAGAACCTAGGAATTAGACCAGAGACAATATGCCTAATAGAAGAAAAAGTAAGCTCCAATTTCCAACATGTCGGATTAGGCCCCAAGTTCCTTAATAAGAATCCTGTAGCGCAAGAATTACTACCAAGAATTAATGAATGGGATAGATTTAAACTAAAAAGCTTCTTCTCAGCAAAAGAAACAATCAGTGAGGTGAATAGACAGCCAACTAATTGGGAACAAATATTTAATACATGCACATCAGATAGAGCACTAATTTCTAGAATATATAAAGAACTCAAAAAACTTAACACCAAAAAAACACAAATAACCCAATCAATAAATGGGCTAAGGAATTGAGAAGACACCTCTCAGATAAGATACATGATTAAACAACAAATACATGAAAAAATGCTCAACATCGCTGGCAATTAGAGAAATGCAAATCAAAACTGAGATTTCATTTCACTCCAGTCAGAATGGCAGCTATCAAGAACACAAGCAACAATAAATGTTGGAGAGGATGTGGGGAAAAAGGCACACTCATACATTGCTGGTGGGACTGCAAAATGGTGCAACCATTATGGAAAGCAATATGGAGATTTCTTGGAAAACTGGGAATGGAACCACCCTATGGCCCAGACATCCCACTCCTGGGTCTATTCCCAAAGGACTTAAAAACAGCATATTACAGTGACACAGCTATCTCAATGTTTGTAGCTGCACAATTCACAATAGCTAGGTTGTGGAACCAACCTAGATGTCCCTCAGTAAATGAGTGGATTAAGAAAATGTGGTATATACGCACAATGGAATTTTACTCAGCAATAAGAGAAAATAAAATAATGGCATTCACAGGTAAATGGATGAAGTTGGAAGACATAATGCTAAGTGAAGTTAGTCAGTCTCAAAAATCCAAGTACCAAATGTTTTCTCTGATATAAGGAGGCAGTATTGTTGGATGGGGGTACATAGGAGGATTAGAGGAACACTAGAATGGTCAAAGGGAAGGGAGGGGAAGGGAGGGAGCAAGGGGGGGGGAGGGGGAGAAAAGGGGAAAAAAGGTGGTTGAATGAGATGGATATCATTTTCCTAAATGCATGATTGAAGACCTGAATTGTACAACTATACTTTGTATACAAACATTTGTATGTAAAAAGATGCTATATACGGACACTATGAATTGTAATTATTTATAAATTTTAAAAAATAAATTAAAAAATATATGTTTATTTTACAATTTTAAATAAAGTGTCTGGATTTCAGGCTGCCTTCCAAACCTTTCTTTGAACTCCTTATGCCCTTTATTTGGCCACTTACTTTGTATCAGTTGCATGTCTTTGGTTCCAAGCAATAGAAATCCAACTTTGGCTAACTTAAGCAAAATGGGAATGTGAGTAATTTACAGAATTAGAGGAAAAATTAAACCAGCCTTTGAAAAGATAGGAATCAAGGCTGGTATGGAATCTATCAGGAACTAACAGCTCACCTGGTATCTTCTGTGACTCAGGAAAGTCAGTGAGTCCAGTCCCTCAGTTAGGGAAAGATAAGACTCTTTTATCAGCAGCCCATACAAGACTTCCCCAATGCAAAGGAGGTAAATCTCACCAAAGAATTTTCAGTTCTGTGCACCAGAAAAAGGGAGAATTAGTATAGAGAGGGAAAAACACCTCTCAAGACACTACTGTGCTTCTGACCTTTATTATCTTTTGGGGGTCTTTTTGCCACACCTTTCACCTATTTTTGAGGTCTCTGGAAACCCTCTCAACCTCAAGTGGTTTCAGTTTCCCTTTGTGTTCCCCTAGTCCTCTAATAGAGCTGGGGCCAGTGCTTAGGTACATTCTCCATGATATTCATCTCTCATGGGTCAGAGTCTTTCACTCTGTCCTGCCTCACCTGTGCTAGAAGGTAAACATCTTTGATTCACTGCCTTTAGCCCTTGTGATGATTAATGCTATGGGCTGTTTTTCAAAATCCTTGGAGCTCATCACTCAAACCTATGCTTCTATTAAAAACTAAACATGTAAGCTGAACAACATTATTTTACAGAACAGTGTCTGTCTTTGGTAATAAGAAGTAATCAAATAGGCACAACTTGAAACTTGTGCTTCCACCTAAGGTGTAGCAAGCTGCAAGAGAATGTTACTGTCATCCTAACAGAGAAAAAAGTCATAACTTTTCTTAACCCATCAGAGAAAATAGTCCAATGAGTGACAAGCCCCTTCAAAGAGCAACAGGATACATGTACTCTTTTGTCTTTGGGAGAGAATAGGATGCTGCCACTAAAGCAACTAAGAAACTATAAAATACTTAGGAGAATCTAAGATATTTTTTCCTACTTGCAAGTTATTTGTCAGAGATTACTGAATGAGAGACAAAAGATTTTAATTACTCTCACCAATAGCATTAATCATAATGTCAGCATTTGTGCTGACTTCCTGATGCCCAATTTCACAGTGTGATGAAAAGAGAACCAGCGCCACCTGGACACATGGTGGGATGCATTGCAAGGAAGGTGCCCTAAGCTTAGGGAGGCTAAATATTTAATAGTGGGTGTTCAGCATGCTCACCCTTTGCTCTGGAGGGATATAGCATTATTATACTGGACACTAATCACTGTCTTTTAGAGGGAGATGCTGTCCTTATCTTCTAGGCCATTTAATACAGATATCCCTGAAGTTAGTCCAGAACAAAGGCAGGCAGAGCCTCCACTTGCATATAGTGCAGACCCATGAAAGACCCATGGAGAATTGTCTTCTGACAGAAATTACTAAAGTGTTAAAAGAATTTTCTAAAAAATTATGTAAATGATGTTAGTTGAGAATATGTGAGTAGCTCATGTTCACTGAGGAGCTTCTTCTATAAACCTTCGTGGGATGCTTATGAGAAAGACTGGGGCAGGAGACTGATGGGAATGGACATTTTAGTGATGCAGGCAAGCAATGGGTGATTGATCAAATGCCTGGGTGACAGGTATGAAGCGGTGCCCATTTCCTCTGACCTTTCTCTTATGCAAAGCCTAAGCCACCAGTCACTGGGGGAGAGCTGGCAAACCTTCCTGCCCTAACTTCCCAAGCAAAGATCTACAGCTCCCCTCCCCACCAAGGAAAGGCAGAAAATCCAAGCAGAGATAGAGATACACTATCTCTAAAAGAAGTGCAGGAAAATCACTCCTGTACAGGAGCTCCAAACCTGCATATATTATTACAAATTATGATAATACAGTGATGGATCTCTAGAGGGCAGTGATACAGAATAATTATGCTTTGAGGACTATATAAATAGTATAAGGTAAGTCTCACATTAATGAGGTGATGATTGAGCTAAGACCTAAAGGATGAAATAGTTCAACCACCCTAGATCAGAAGAAAGAACATTCAAGATATAGAATGCGTCTAGGAACTCAAGAAAGATTTTGGTTTATTTGAAGAATGAAATGGAGCCAACATGTCTGGTTTCCAGTGACAAGAGGGGCAGTAAAGAGAAGGTTAGAGAACTAGGAAGAGGCAAAATTATGCAGGGTTTTGGAACCATGGGTGGCAAAGCAACTTGAATGCTATTTTAAGGGCATAAAGAAGCAGGGGAGTGGAGGTTTTCAAGATGGTGGAATGGAGAAGTTCACTTTCCTTGATGTAAAACCAAGAAAGCATATAAGCATCTTCTCAGCAAGGTAGGTGAACAACAACAACAACAACAAAAAGATGAGGTAATTTAATACTGGACATTCAAAGCAGATACGGGAATCAGGAGGTTTGGACCAGCAATTGCTGGGTCCTGGAGGTATGCTGATTTGAGATCTCCAGACCAATTGGTATTCAGCAAATATGCCTGGGCTTAGACCCTACCTCCAGGAGTTCCATCTATGGGATTACCTCCCTCTCACCAGCAACCCCACCCTGAGGATGGTGTAAGCATCACACTCCAGACAACCCCACCTAACGCTGTTGAGAAGGGAAACTGAGAATCTTTTAAACTCCAATAAAAACAATTTTTAAACTTTCCATTCAGATCTTTTTTCTTTTCTCTGTGACCTTAATGGTCTTGAACATTTATACATATTCATATTAATCTTTCTCATATATAGCATTTTTGAAGCCAGTTATTTTTCATGGATCACTTTCTTGAGGACTGGGATATTTGATTATTTCAGTTTGGGTTTGTATTCTTTTATTTCTTTTAATTTATTTAAAAAAAATTTTTTTTGTAGTTGGAGAGAATGCCTTTATTTGTTTATTTTTATGTGGTACCAACCCAGTATCTCACACATGCTAGGCAAAGTGCTCTGCCACTGAGCTATAGCCCCCAGCCCTTATTTGTTAATTTTTTTACTTTATATATAGTTTTTTTCTCTCATTTATCTGTTTCCCTTGATTCTCTCTTTTCCTCAGCTAACAGACAATCTCTATTGTTCTCTCTCTCTTCCTTTAACTTTTTACTTCTAATCTTCCCTCCTCCTCCTCATAATCATCACATCCTATAGCACTTCTTTTTCTCTCCCTGTCCACGATTCAAAATTGTAAACCATTTTGCAAACTTATTGTTATTATTCTAGGCAATAACTGATCACATTATTCTGGTTTATTGTGACAATTAACATTATAGACATCATTGGAGGAACTATTTGGTTTAATGCTTTATATTGTTTGCATTATTTGTTGTAATTTTTGTCTCCCCTAAATGGTGAGGTACTACAAACCTTCAGGGACACTACAAGTCCACAGGGTGGAAACTCTACTGCTTCAGATTCATAGTGTTAGATTGGTAGACACACAAACAACATGAAAAAGCAAGGGAACAAATTGCCCTAAACAAACAAAGATACTTTAATAACAGAATCCATCTCCACCACAATGGAAAAAAATGTCAGAGAAGGTGTTTAGAGTGTACATAGTTAAACTGATCTGTGAGGTAAAGGACAATGTAAGGAATGAAATCAGAATACAGGAAGTGAAAGCTCACTCGGAGATAAAGAGAGAGATTCTGAAAAAAAAAAATCAAGCAGAAATTCTCAAAGGAATCAATAAATTAAAAATTCAATAGAAAGCTTCACCAACATACTAGACTACTTGGAAGATGGAGTTTCAGGTAATGAAGACAAAATATATAATCTTGAAACTAAAGTTGACCATGGAGAAAAGATGTTAAGAGAGACCATGAACAGAACTTCCAAGAAATATGGTATAAACTGAAAAGACCAAATTTAAGATTTATTGGGATAGATTAAGGCTCAGAGATACAAACCAAAAGAATGCACATTTTTTTCAATGAAATAATATCAGAAAATTCCCCAAACCAAAAGAATAAAATTGTCTTCATTGCCTGAAACTCTGTCTTCTAGGTGGTCTAGTATGTTAGTGATGCTTTCCATTGAATTTTTAATTTATTGATTGCTTTGAGGATTTCCGCTTGATATATTTTTTTC
The DNA here is from genome assembly GCA_025594165.1 of Tamias sibiricus. NCBI lineage: Eukaryota > Metazoa > Chordata > Mammalia > Rodentia > Sciuridae > Tamias > Tamias sibiricus. The sequence goes on from CM046659.1 coordinate 56,141,285, forward strand.
CAGAAAATTAAACACAGGAGGTCTACAGGGCCCTAAATATACAAAATTGTAACATACCCACACCAAGGCACATTATTATAAAATACAGAACAAGGACAGAATTTTAAAGGTTGTCTGAGAAAAATGACAGGTTACATTTGGAGGGAAACCAATCTGAGTCTCAGCTGATTTCTCAACCCTCAAAGATAGAAGGTTTTGATTTATATATACCAAGCTCTGAAAGAAAATGGAGACCAGCCAAGAATAGTATACCCAGAAAAATTAAGCTTCAGAATTGATGATGAAATAAAAACCTTCCATGATAAGCAGAAGTTAAAATGAATTCACAACTGGAAAGCCTGCACACAAAATACACTCAAAATATTTCATGAAGATGAAATGAAAAAACAAAACCAGCAAAGAATAGTCGATAAAGGAGAACCTAATTCAAAATGAAAACCAGAAATAAATCAAAATGACAGAATAAAAAATCATTTCTCAATAATAACATTAAATGTAAATGGCCTAAACTCGTCAATCAAAAGGCAGATTGGCAGGTTGGATTAAAATATAAGATCTGGCCTGTGGATATAGCTCAGTTGGTAGAGTGCTTGCCTTGCATGCACAAGGCACTGGGTTCAATCCCCAGCACCACAAAAGAAACAAACAAACAAAAAAAACAATACCTAACAATATGCTGTTTCCAAGAGACTCACTTCATAGGCAAGGACATCCACAACTGAAGGATGGGAAAAATCATTCACATGGGTTTCATAAAGAAGTGGGGGTTTCTATTCTTAGATAAAGTGGACTTCAAGTCAAAGTTAATCAGAAGGGACAAAGAAGGACATTTCATACTGCATAAGGGAATTTTATATCAACAAGACATAACAATCATAAATATTTATGCCCCAAACAATGGAGCATATATATACATCAAACAAACCCTTCTCAACCTCAAGAATCAAATAGGCCACAACACAATTATACTGGGTGACTTTAACACACCTCTCTCATCACTGGATAGATTCTCCAAACAAAAACTAAACAAAGAAGCTATAGAACTAAAAATTCCAATTGATAATTTAGACTTAACAGTGTATTTCATTCATCAATGACTAAATACAATTTCTTCTCAGCAACATATAAATCCTTCTTTAAAGTAGACCATATGGTGGGCCACAAAGCAACTCTTAGCAAATACAAAAAATAGAATATCTTGCATTCTATCAGATCATAATGCAATGAAAGTAGATACCAATCAGAACACTGATACAACATATCAAAATATCCAAGACACTATGAAGGCAGTACTAAGAGGAAAATTTATTGCATGGAGTTCATTCCTTCAAAGAAGAAAAGGTCAACAAATAAATGAACTAACATTACACCTTAAAGCCCTAGAAAAAGAAGAACAAATCAACCCCAAAAGCAGTAGAAGACAGGAAGTAATTAAAATCAGAGCAGAAATCAATGAAATTGAAACAAAAAAACACAATTGAAAAAGTTGAAAGAAACAAAAGTTGGTGTTTTGAAAAAATAAATAAAATTGATCAACCATTAGCTATGCTAACTAAGAAAAGGAGAGAAAAAACTCAAATTACCAATATCTGTGATGAAAAAGGAAACATTATGACAGATACTACAGAAATACAGAAGATAATTAGAAATTATTTTGAAAATTTATACTCCAATAAAAAAGAAAATACCAAAGGCATTGACAAATTTCTAGGAACAGACAATATGCCCAAACTAAGTTAGGATGATATGCACGATTTAAATAGGTCAATTTCAAGCAAAGAAATAGAGGATGTCATAAAAAAAACTACCAGCCAAGAAAAGCCCAGGTCCGGATGGATACACAACTGAGTTCTACAAAACCTTTAAAGAAGAACTAACACCAATACTTCTAAAACTATTTCATGAAATAGAAAAAGAGGGAACCCTTCCAGACTCATTCTATGAAGCCAGTATCACCCTAATTCCAAAACCAGGCAGAGACACATCAAAGAAAGAAAACTTCAGACCAATATCTCTAATGAATATAAATGCAAAGATTCTCAATCAAATTTTGGCAAATTGAATACAAAAACATATCAAAAAAATAGTGCACCCAATCAAGTGGGGTTCATTCCAGGATGCAAGGTTGGTTCAACATGAGGAAATCAATAAATGTAATTCACCACATTAATAGACTCAATGATAAAAATCATATGATCATCTCAATTGACTCAGAGAAAGCATTTGACAAGATACAGCATCCCTTTATGTTCAAAACGCTGGAAAAACTAGGGATAACAGGAACATACCTCAACATTGTAAAGGCCATCTATGCTAAGCCCCAAGCCAATATCATCCTAAATGAAGAAAAATTGAAATCATTCCCTCTAAAAACTGGAACAAGACAGGGATGCCCTCTTTCACCAATTCTATTTAATATAGCTCTTGAAACCCTAGCTAGTGCAAATGCAGACAAAAGAAATAAAATATGGATATGGATAGGAAAAGAAGAACTCAAATTATCACTATTTGAGGATGATATGATTCTATACATAGAAGATCCATAAAATTCTACCAGAAATCTTCTAGAACTAATAAATGAATTCAGCAAAGTGGCTGGATATAAAATCAATACCCATAAATCAAAGGCATTTCTGTACATCAGTGACAAATCCTCAGAAAGAGAAACTAGGAAATCCACCCCATTTACTATAATCTCAAAAAAAAAAAAAAAAACAAAAAAAAAAACCCATGGAATCAACTTAACGAAAGAAGTGAAAGACCTGTACAATGAAAACTACAGCACACTAAATAAAGAAATTAAAGATGATCTTAGAAGATGGAAAGATCTACCTTGTTCATGAATAGGTAGAATTAATATTGTCAAAATGACCATTCTCCCAAAAGCACTATACAGTTTCAATGCAATACCAATCAAAATCCCAATATCATTCCTCATAGAAATAGAAAAATCTATCATGAAATTCATCTGGAAAAATAAGAGACCCAGAATAGCCAAAGCAATTCTTAGCAAGAAGAGTGAAGCTGGTGGCATTACTATTCCAGACCTTAAATTGCATTACAAAGCAATAGTAACAAAAGCAGCATGTTATTGGCACCAAAATAGACCAGTTGACCAATGGTACAGAATAGAAGACACAGAGACTAAACCACACACCAACAATTATCTGGTATTAGACAAAGGTGCCAAAAACGTTCATTGGAGAAAAGACAGCCTCTTCAACAAATGGTGTTGGGAAAACTGGAAATCCTCATGTAATAAAATGAAATTAAACCTCTATCTCTCTCCATGCACAATACTCAACTCAAAGTGGATCAAGGACCTAGGAATTAAAGCAAAGACCTTGCACCTAATAGAAGAAAAAGTAGGCCCAAATCTCCATCATGTTGGATTAGGCCCCAACTTCCTCAATAAGACCCTATAGTGCAAGAATTAAAACCAAGAATTAATAGATGGGATGGATTCAAACTAAAAAGCTTCTTCTCAGCAAAAGAAACAATCAGTGAGCTGAATAAAGAACCTACAGAATGGGAGCAAATCTTTACCACAAGCCTATCAGACAGATAATTAACTTCAAGGATACATAAAGCTCTCAAAAACCTTGACACCAAAAAAACAAACAACCCAATCAATAAGTGGGCTAAGGAACTGAACAGACACTTCTCAGAAGATGATATACAGTCAATCAACAAATATATGAAAAAATGTTCAACATCTCTAGCAATTAGAGAAATGCAAATCAAAACAACTCTAAGATTTCATCTCATTCCAGTCAGAATGGCAGCTATCAAAAACACAAACAACAATAAATGCTGGTGAGGTTGTGGGGAAAAGGGCACACTCATACATTGCTGGTGGGGCTGCAAATTGGAGCAGCCAATCTGGAAAGCAGTATGGAGATACCTAGGAAAACTTGCAATAGAACCACCATTTGACCCAGCTATCCCACTCCTTGGTCTATATCCAAAATACTTAAAAACAACTTACTACAGGGACACAGCCACATCAGTGTTTATAGCTGCACAATTCACAATAGCTAGATTGTGGAACCAATCCCGATGTCCATCAATAGATGAATGGATAGGGAAACTTTGGTATATATACACAATGGAACACTACTCAGCACGAAAAGAGAATAAAAATCATGGCATTTGCAGGTAAATGGATGGAGTTGGAGAAAATAATGCTAAGTGAAGTTAGCCAATCCCAAAAAACCAAAGGTCGATTGATTCCTTTGCTATGATGATACTGAATTATGAGGGCAAGAGTGGGGGGATGAGAGGAATGAAGGAATGTTAAATAGAACAAAGGGGAGGGAGGGGAAGGGAGGGGCAACAGGATAGGAATATTGGCAGAATGAGTTAGACATCAATCTTGTACGTACATATATAAAAACACAAATGGTGTGAAAATAATTACTGTAAAACCAGTGACTTGAAAAAACTGTTTTTATATGTAATATGAAATGAATTATACTCTGCATGCATGTATAACAAATTAAAACAAATAAATAATTAAAAAAAATAAATTATGGCATTTGCAGATAAATGGATAGAGCTGGAGTATATCATGCTAAGCAAAATAAGGTAATTCCAAAAAACCAAAGGCCAAATGTTTTCTCTGATATGTGGATACTGATTCACAATGGGGCAGTAGGGGGTGGGGGGGGGGAAGCAAGGGAAGAATGGAGGAACTTTGGATTGGGCAGAAGGGAGTGAGGGGAGGGGAGGGTATGGGAAAGATGGTGGAATGAGATGGACATTATTACCTTATGTACATATATGATTGCACGAATGGGGTGACTCTATACTGTGTACAACCAGAGAAATGAAAATTTGTGCTCCATTTGTGTACAATGAGTCAAAATGTATTCTGCTGTCATGTATAACAAATTAGAACAAACAATAATAATAATTAATAGACCATAAATATTACAGATTAAAAAAAAATAGGCCCAGAATACCCAAACCAATCCTCAGTGAGAACAGTGAAGCAAGAGGCATCACAATACCAGAACTTAAATTATACTACAAAGTATATACTATAGTAACAAAAAAGGCATGGTTAGCCAGGCGCGGTGGTGCACGCCTATAATCCCAGCACTTGGGAGGCTGAGGCAGGAGGATTTCGAGTTCAAGGCCAGCCTCAGCAATGGCGAGGCACTTAGCAACTCAGTGAGACCCTGTCTAATAAAATACAAAAAAGGGCTGGGGATGTGGCCCAGTGGTCGAGTGCCCCTGAGTTCAATCCCTAGTAACCCCCCCCCCCAAAAAAAAAGGCATGTATTGGCACAAAAACAGACATGAAGACCAATGGTACAGAATGAAAGACACAGAGACAAACCCACATAAATACTGTTATCTCATCTCAGACATCAGTGCCATAAACATACATTGGAGGAAAGATAGCCTCTTCACTAAATGGTGCAGGGAAAATTGGAAATCCATATGCAACAAAATGAAATTAGACCCCTATCTCTCTCCCTGCACAAAACTCAACTCAAAAGTGGATCAAGGACCTAGGCATTAGACTAGAGACCTTGCACCTACCAGAAGAAAATGTAGGCCCAACTGTCCATTATGTCAGCTTAGGAACCAAATTCCTCAGTAAGACTCCTAAAGCACAAGAAGTAAAATAAAGAATCAATAAATTGGATGGTATCAAACTAAAAGGCTTTTTCAAAGCAAAGGAAACACTAAAGAATGTGAAGAGAGAGCCTACAGAATGGGAGAAAATCTTTGCCACCAGCACCTTAGATAGAGTATTAATCTCCAGGATATATAAAGAACTCAAAACACTTAACACCAAAAACAAACAAACAAACAAAAAACAACAACAACAACAACAACAAAAAACCCACAAAAATACCAAAAACCCAAATAACCCAAGCAGTAAATTGGCAAAGGAATTGAATAGACACTTCACAGAAGAAATAAGATCGGTCAACAAATACATCAAAAAGTGTTCAACATCACTAGAAATTAGAGAAGTGCAAAATAAAACTACACTGACACTGGGCTGAGGATATAGCTCAGTTGATAGAGTGCTTGCCTCACATGTACAAGGCCCTGGGTTCAATCCCCAGCACCACGAAACAAAAACTCTACAAAACGACATTGACATTTCATCTCACTCCAGTCAAAATGGCAATTATCAAGAATACAAGTAACAATAAATGTTGGCAAGGGGGGAAAGGGAGAAAAGGTATACTCATAACATTGCTGGTGGGACTGCAAATTGGTGCAACCACTCTGGAAAACAGTATGGAGTTTCTTTAGAAAACTTGGAATGGAACCAACATTTGGCCCAGTTATCTCACTTTTCAGCATATACCCAAAGGACTTAAAATCTGCATACTATAGTGTCACAGTCTCATCAATGTTCATAGCAGCTGAATTCACAATAGTTAAGCTATGGAACCAAGCTAGGTGCCCCTCAATAGATGAATGGATAAAGAAAATGTGGTATACATACACAATGAAATATTACTCAGTTTTAAAGAAGAATGAAATTATGGCATTTGCTGGTAAATGAATGGAATTAGAGACTATCATGCTAAGTGAAACTAGCCAATCCCCCCCAAAATCAACGGCCAAATGTTCTCTTTGATATGTGGATGCTAAAACACAATAACAGGGGAGGAGGTAAGAACAGAAGTTCATTAGGGTAGAGGGGATGGGAGTAGGAAAGACATAGAATGAACTGGACGTAACTTTCCTATGTTCATATATGAATACATGACCAGTGTAACTCCGAATCATGTACAACAGAAAGAATGGAAAGCTATATGCCACGTATGTATAATATTTCCAAATACGGCCTATTGTCATATATCACTACAAAGAATAAATTTAAAATTAAAAAAAAAGAAGCAGAACAATATAATGGACTGTAAAATGATGAGAAGAAGATATATTTGAGCCATATTTTGGAGGTTTAACCTATAGACCTTACTGTTGGACTGGATGTAGGTGGAAGAGAAAGGAAGAAGTCATATATGACTTTCCAATATTACCAACTGATTATTATAGTAATTATATTGGTAATATTATATTAGTAACTGATGTTAGTAACTGAAAGAATGTGGTGCCATTTACTGAATTGGGGAATAGGGAACGTGGAGTGATACTGAATCAAAAGTTCCAATTTGTCTGTACTAAGATTGAAAAACCCAGTTGATTTCAGATGAACAGTTGGATACTTGAATCTGGAGCTTAGTGGAAAAGTTTCCTTCACTGATTCAACAAATACTTTTTATTGTCTGTCAGGAACTGTTTTTTTGATAGTATGAGTAAAACAGCTCTTTCTACACAGAAATTAGTGCGTGTGAGATAGGAAAAAAGTAAACACTTAGGTAGTAACTGCTTTGAAGAAAAATCAGGAAGAAGAGTGGTGTGGGAGATGTTTTAAAAATAAAGTGCTGTTAAGGGATGCCCTCACTGATAAGACACTTTGAGCTGGACTTAGGGTTGTGGTGTTCAACCCTGTTACTGAAAAAAAAATTAAAATGTTATTTTTTAAGCTTTCTCAAAAGGATTGAGGGTCTAATGAGAGACCAAAAATTTACCAGGCCAAAATCTGTGAGAACAGGAAACCAGAGAAATAAAGGAAGAACATTAGAATCTTTTTCCTAAAAGCATTCATCCATGTGAACAAACTCATTATATTTCAGTAAGTTATTTTGCTGTCACTGTTTTACCAAAACCAAACACAAACAGAAACAAAAACAGAGCTCAACAACATGACAATCTTTGCATGCATTGTTAGAGTGGGGAATTTTAATGTTTTTTTCATTTTTTTTTTAAGACCAAGGACATTTTATAAATTCTTTTATGTAGTTGTTGCATGTAGAGAAATTTGTCTTTAGGGATGAATAACTTCAAAAAAAATGTTTCTCTTCCAGTCAAGCATCTGGTTGTTTAAATAAAATAAACTTCTAAAGTGAAAAATATAAAAAAATACAAAAATAAAAGTACACAAATTTCTCTAGTGACCAGGTGTGTCCACTGACCCATAATGATGATGGATTTTAATCCAGTAAATCTAGAATCTTCCTGAATGTGGATGAACCACTCATGCCTTCTGAACCCCCATCCCTATGAGGCACCTACAGTGAGGTTTCCTCATCCATTGAGCCAAAACTGGGAGGTATGAGGAGCTGGATTCATCTTTGTCCCTTACCCTAGCCCTAGGGGCATATGTCAAAGCTCAGGGTCCACCCAGGGAGTAACATTTCCATTCCATAGGGCTATACCTGTGATGTAAATGTGATCTTTAAAATAAGCTGGTTAAAGTGGCACATGACTGGAATTCCAGAAATTTGGGAGGCAGGCTGAACGAAGAGGATTGCAAATTTGAGGCCAGCCTCAGCAACTTAGTGAGACCCTGTCTCAAAATAAAAAATAAAAAGGGCTGGTGATATAACTCAGTGATAAAGCATCCTGGGTTCAATCTCCAGTACCAAAAAAAAAAAAAAAAAAAAAAAAAAAAAAAAGAAAAACATCTTCTCTGTGCATATTCTACTACTACACGTGAAGATGTTTTGATGCTAAATAAGCAAAAGAAAAGGGAAATTATCTCTGAGAACTTGAAACTACATCTAGCCCTTGATATTTGCAACCCAAATTGACATAACCTATATGGTCAAAAACAAAACAAAAACAAAAAACTCAAGTCAAAATTTTGGTTTAAAATAGTCCCATTAGGTTTAAAAATAGGAAGTAAATACACATCCTTTCTAGGGAAAGCCACCTTCATAATAGGCCTCAAAATATTCCCTAAGATAACTTTTTCAAGGACAATGATGTCCATGTAGTCACAATTAAGCACATAAGGAAAAGCCAGACATACTGTGAATGGGAACTAGCAAAAATTAATAGCAAAAACAAATCAACAAATACTTAAGCTATTAAAATTATTAGATACATAAAACAATTATGCCTATATGTTTTAAAAAATAAAAGTTAAGCTTGGACATATCTTCTGAAACACAGGCAACTATAGAAAGTAATAGAGCTGATTTGAAAAAGAACCAAATAAAACTTGTAGAAATAGAATGATATAACAAAAATAAAATGTATAAATATAATAAAAGATACAAACATAATAAAAATATAATAGCAAATTTTAAAAATTAAAATTAGACATCTAAGAAGAGGGAAATAACTAAAATATGTCATAAAAATTATTTAGAATATAATACCACAGAGACTAAAAGGTGAAGTATTTGTTGGGGTTCTCCTGGGGAATAGGATCAATAAAGTATTTATAAAAGGGGATTTATCAGACTGGCTTACACAATCAGGTTGGGTGGTTCCACAATGGCCATCTGCGGGCTGGAGAGCCAGGGAAGCCAGTAGCTGCTAAATCCAAGAAGCAGAAAGCCTCAGAACAAGACGGGCCAATGTTGAAGCCCTAGTTTGAAGCTGAAGTCCTGGAATCCCCCTAGAGAATCGCTGGTGTGAGTAACATCCAAAGGCTGAAGAGTCTGGAGTCTAATGTCCACAGACAGCAGCATCCACAGCAAAAGACACACCCACTGAAGTTGAGCATGTGTGTAAATATTCCTCTTCTGCTTTTTTTGTCAGCCTATTGGATGGTGCCACTCACATTAAGGTCAGGTCTTCCCCAGTTTGCTGACCCACATGTCAATCATCTCTGAAAACACTGTCACACTAGACATATGCTTTATCAATTTTCTAGGTGTCTCGCAGGTCAATAAAGCTGACAACCAAGATTAACTATCATAGGTAAAAAAAAAAAAAAAAAAAAAAAACATAAAAAAGAGATGAAAAGTCTTAGGAGATAGAATAGGAAAGATTAATATATGTGCAATAGGAACTTTAGAAAGAGGGAGAATGGAAGAAGAGAAGACAAATTGAAGAACAATTAACTGAGAATTTCCCAGAATGATGAAAGATAACAATTCACAAGTTCAGGAACCTTAAATAAAAAACCCATACTGTGCTCACAAATGAAACTATAGGACATCAAAGGAAAATAAGTCTTAAAAAGTAGTTATACTCAAAGCAGCGACAGTTTGACAACAGTTGGACCAGAAGACAGTGCAATGAAATTTTCAATAGGCTGAAAAAAAAATTGCTAGAGTTTTATATCCAGTAAAAATGTTTTTCAAGAGAAAGAGTAAGTTAAAGACATTTCATAATAGCAAAACCAGACTTGTCAACAGCAAAATAAGGATTTTGGAATATATACTTCATGCGGAAGGAAAGAGATCCCAGATGGAAGAATAAAGAAGCAAACGGGAATAAGAAAATGCTGTGGTTTGAATATCTCCACCCCAAACTCACGTTGACAATGAATCCCCATTGTGAGGTATTAAGAGGCAGTGGGGTTGTGGGTGCTCTGCCCTCATGAATGGGTTAATCCATGCCTGGATTAATAGGAGTGGCTTTGTTAGAAAAGTGAGCTGTCTCTGGCTTGCTCCCTCCATCTTAACTGTGTGATGCTCTCCACCATGGCTCTCCCCAGATGTCAAGCAAATGTTGGCACATTGCTCTTGGACTTCCAGACCATGACCTAAATCAATTGCAATATTGAGTTACAACACCAGAAAGTGAACTAAGGCAGGAACAAAATGGTAAATATGTGGCTAAGTCTGAATGAACTCTGAGAGCATAAATAAATAATGTCTTGTGGGGCTTTAAAAAGCAAACGAATTAACACATACCAGGACAAATGTATAAGTAGTAAAAAGCTTCAATAGAGTTAATATGCTCTAAGTTCCCTGAGAAAAGGATAAAGTTACTGACTAATTTTAGCCTAAAATAAATAGGCATTTTGTAATTTCTAGGACACCCACTAACAGAATAGAAAAATTTCAAATTATAAGAAGAAAAAAATTGTAGCTACAAAGAGCAATCGGCCAAAAGAAGACAAAAAGAAAATAAATAAAACATAACAGGTAGGATAAATAGTACAAAATAGAAACAACTTAATTTGAAACATCAGTGAATACATGCAAAAGGACCAAATGTTCCAACTAAAATATTGTCAGAAATGACAAATCTATTACATGATATTTGTAAAAGATACATATTAAACTTCAATGTATGGATGTTAAAAATAAAAAGGATAGAAGTAAGATATGCCATGAAATTTCTATGTAAGAGAAAGCTGGTGAGATAAACTTAGTGTCAGATAAAATAGACATTAAGTCAAAATGCATTATTAAAGATAATCCCTTCATAATGACAATTTTCAATCAGCAGAAAGTTACAATAATTGTAAATTTTGTCATCACCTAATAATATCATTAAAATATAGGAAGTAAAATTAGCACAAGTAGATAATTTCATCACATTAGACTTTTAAGTACCTATTAAGAGCAGAAGAAAACAAATGAAGTTATTGAAGGTTTGAACAACGTCATTAATAAACATGACCCAATTTCACCTAATGACTGCAAAATGCACATTCTTTTCAAGCACACACAGAACATTTATAAAAGTTGACATATACAGGGCTAGAAAGCAAATCTCAATAATTGTTAAAGGATTTAAATACACAACATGCTTTTTGATCACAATGTAATTAATCTGGAAAGTAAATGCAAAATGATACCCAGAGATGTAGAATTAAGGAGGTAGGCATGAAAGCCTGAGCTTTCAACAAAAATATGAGCATCACATTGCTTATTTTGTTGTTGTCAAGATGGGGTCTTGCTAAATTACCCAGTCTGACCTTAAATTCACAATCCTCCTGCCTCAGCCTCCTGAGCATCTTGATCAAATTGCTTATTGATAGCAAAACTTGGAATTAAACCTGAGTCTCCATCACATCTATATAATAGGATGGTAACATATAAGTCTTTCCTTCCATAATGTTTCTGCAATGAAAAATAAATACATGTATTGTATAAAATAATACTAAAATGGACTTGCACTGGATAATTCAAGTGTCTCTCCTACTTAGAGTTGATTAATGTTCTAACACCTTAAGGTCATAGGCTATACTTTCACATTCTCTAAAAATAATATTGAGACATGTTAATGAAACCCAAGACTTAGTTTGGATAACCCAGGGTCAAGTCCTCCCCTAGGTCTCAAGAGCCATAAAAAAAGCAGATGCAGAATCTGGAGTCTAGTGAAATATTCCAGACAGTCCTTCTGACTTAGAATGGGCAAAATTTCACGTCAGCTCTTTAATCCAATAAAGCACTCATTTCCTCTGACATTAAATACAGCCTGGATTTTCTGTTTCTCATGTGAATATCTTTTATGGTTATGAAGGCTACTTTTGAAAAATTAATTTTCTTCACATTTAAACTCATTTCCTTGTTAGAGATGCAACATACTCCATTCTTCATGACAAGAAACTCATTCTGAACATCTGGTTTATTGTACTGAGAGTGACTAATGCATTAAAACCACTTCCCCAAGATTATCAGGATAGATAGCACTCTAAGGACACACCAGCCCTAGATGTCCTTGAAAAATGTGAACAGTTAGTTAATCCTATTTAGACATTATAAGAAGTTAGGATTATTCTTGTTCTTAAAGATGCTTGTATTGGGGGAGATTAGCTATTGGAAGACAGTTTCTCTAAATATAGTCTAATAAAGGTGTCATTCAAAGAAACTCTCATGTTTGGTAAGCAAAATTGAGAAGACCTGCACATCCAGAAACATCCAGGAGATATAGACAGTATGGCATACTGGTTAGAGACTGGACTTTGGGTTCAGACAGAAAAATCTCTCTAGTAAAATAGTCCATATAGTCCTTCTGACTTAGAATGGGCAAAATTTCTAACCTAATCTAATCTGTTAGTCCTGATGTGATATTGTGAAGTTCTTTAAAATCTTACAACTTACTTTCTTTGGTGAATATACTGCTCAACACATAGTGTGGAGGCTTAAATGGGAACATTTAACAAATGTCATCTTAAATATTTGTTCATTATAAGAAAAATTTCCAACTAGCAAAATAATATTTATAATAAAATTTGAAATATAATACATATTTATAATATAGATACAAATGTAAAAATACAATAACTAGCTTTACTTCCCTCCAATTCCAATTACAGACTCAAGTGGTAAACCCTACTAAAAATTTGATTTCTATTTGACATTCTAAACATTTCATTTCTTATTCTCAGGGTTCACAATACCTATGTTAAAAACACAATTTTTAAAATTCAATTTACTTTTTCTTTTAATATATAACATTAAAGTTTTTCTTTTCTTTCACTTTGTGATGTTAGACAATATATCCATAGTATTTACACTGAAGTGAGTAGGAGATGCTGGAGAAGGCTCTGTCCCATTTACTCATTAATGTAGTACATAGTTGCTTTGTTGGAGTGGGTTGTGTGCTTTAAAACTAAATTTTAAAAATTAACATACTTTTACCTAGAATGTCTTTGTTCAGGTGGAAACAACACCCTCTTAGTGTCCCAGAGTACAGTGATTGAGAGCACCATTCTGTACTGAGTAGCAATCCATTAGATACCCAGCAGAGGGCTATCCCCCCCCCATAGGTTTAGGCATCACTTGCAGTTACAGGTGTCTGATAAATATGACTGCAGGTGTGAATATTTTTTCAGCTAAGAATGTCCTCACTGCATGTAACAGATAATCTAACAGGAGCTTAAGCACATATGGTTTTATTTTACTCAAGTGACAAGAGGCCTGCAGATAATAGCAGCAGCATGAAGGTATCAATGTCCTAGTCTTTATTTCATCATCTGTAATGAAATGGCTTGTTTCCTTTTGACTGCAAGATACTTGCTAAAGTGCCAACATCCAGCATGTATTCAAGGTCAGAAGAAGGGGGGGAGGGTACCAGAAGCATTTCCCCATTTTACAAGGAGAACAAAGGCTAAAACAAAAGTCTCACAGAAGACTTTGCTTGTGTAACATGCTTGGGCCAGACTGTGTCACATAGCCACTCTGGCTATCAAAAGAGCTGGGAAGCAAGGTCTGTATTTGGTTTTCCAATCCCTAAACTGGGAAACAGCAATGGAAAATGGTGTAGCCAATCCGTAACTTCTGTCACAGGAGGGAGAGTAGGAGAAAGGGAGTGAGCTAGGCCTCTTCTGCTATGAATAATATTGTTGTTAGTATACAGACATACCCCAGTGATAGCAGTGAGAATGATCCACAAGCTGTCCATTAAGAAACTCCATGCCAGCTGGAGAATATAATGCTTAGTGAAGTTAGCCAATCCCCAAAAAAAACAACTGCTGAATGACTTCTCTGATTTAAGGATGCTGATTCATAATATGCTGTGGGTTTTGGGGGGATGGGAAGATTAGATGAACTCTAGATAGGGCAAAGGGGAAAAGGGAAGGGTGGGGAAGGGAGGGGGTATGGGGGTAGGAAAGATGGTGGAATGTGATGGACATCATTACCCTAAGTACATGTATGAAGACACAAATGATGTGACTCTACTTTGTGTACAACCAGAGATATGAAAAATTGTGCTCTATATGTGTAATATGAATTGTAATGCATTCTGTTGTCATGTAACAAATTAAAATTAAAAAAAGGAAGCTCCATGCCATTAGAAGGCCCATGCCCCTAATCATTATAGCTCTCAGTGACCAGCAACTTTGGTTCACAAATGGCCACTTGCCCAGGGTACAAATGTATCCTGAAGCTGGGTTGAGAAGCTCCAGCATCTGCCATCTCTTGGCTCAAGACTACTACTGTGCTTCTCTATCAGCTCAGTGCTGGGTCCATCCAAAAATTCTAATACCTTTCTATCCTCAAGGTTTATTTTGGGGATCCTCTTATCCCTGCCCCTAAGCACTGTTCAGTGACACTCTGGCCCACGGCAAAGGTCTCCAAAAGACCAGGAATCCTTATGAAAATCAGCTCATCCCTTCTTGGAAATCAGCTCATCCCTCCATATGTGCTTTTCTATAGGCAGATGATCTTGGCTTATGTTTGCCAAACATGTAAGAACAGTGCTGATGACTCTTCATAGAACAAGGTAAGCTTCCTGTCTTGCCTTTTTGCTTACTAGAGCAATCGAGTTCAACTTCTCCCACTTAAAGCAATTTTTTTTAGCTGTATAAAACATTAGAAAATATGCATATTACAATACTTGCAAGTGATACAATTAATTATGAGAGGTTTCATGCAACACATCATTTGATCACATCATTCATTCATTTACATTCTTTCCTTCAACCAACAAATACCTTTAGTACCTGCTAAGTTCCAGTCCCTGAGCCTAGTGCTATGGACATAAAGAAAAATTAGTCCATTACCTGAGGGGCTTTAGCATCTAGTGTGTGTGGGAGAAGTGGAAGTCACTTTTTCCCTGTTATAAGTGCTAGGGCAGAGGGCTACTTAGGATGATAGGCATTCTCAGAGGAGTGGCAGCTAAGTCATATTGAGGGCTGGGACATTTTCCATGGGTGAGTATGAGTGAGCTGAGTTTAAGGTTAAAGAACTTCCAGAACAAGGAAAGAACATGAATGGTGGTGTGAAGGCCTCAAACAACCTAGTGCCTGCAGAAACAAGTAGAGCATTAGCATCATATGGAGTAAAGGGAGTAAAGGGTATTTGGAAAAGAGAAGATTAGAAGAGCAGGGAGGAACAGGAGACAGATACAAGCAAAGTGTTATTGAAGCAATGAGCTTGGGCTCTGAATCAGGTTATGAATTACAGTTATAAGTTTGTTAGGTGTATCCCTATTCCCTCCCAAGATTGGAAAAAATTTCAAAGTTTGTATTTTGATGAAAGAATAAAATTCAACATCTATGATGAATTGAGTATAAAGCTCATGGTCTTCCTAAAATGACAATTATAACCAATTACAATCCTTTTGGAGTAATTGTCCCTTTCTACCATCTCCTCAGCTTGCATTAGCTTAAGTAAATTAAACCCTCTGGAGACTAAGAAGTTGTAGTGAATATTTTATCCTGGACGTTATAATGAATTAGATATTCTCTAGGGTAGAAGTCATTTCCTGCAGTAATTTTTCCAGGCTATCAGAGTACCATACCCCCCTGCCCCCGCAATATAAAATGCCCAACATGGGAACTCAGTAAATCTTCTCTAGCAGCTCAGTTATTATGGTTCCTGGAAACAACTTCAGTATGGGAAGGACAGAGACCAACATTTGCACATCATTTTCCTTTCTTTAGTTTTGGTTTCAAAGTGTGCCAACATTTTTTCTAGTTTCCTAATATTGGGTCTTTGAAAAACAGATTCCCACAATTTAAGTCTTAATATAATTTAAAAGGCCAGGATGAAGTTTACTTTTAGAAATGTTTTAGTTTAAAATATGGCAAAAATATTGTTTTTGGCTTTTAAATCCTGTTAGGTGTTTTCAAAGTTGTGTTCTAGTATGCCCTGAATTTTTTTATGTGTATGTATAGTATTTATTTATGTATATTTCTTTCTTTTGCCCTGAAATTTTTTACTGTGTGCATTGTGCATTTAGATCATCAATGTTTATATGTTGCTTCTAATTGTCTGTGTGTGATGGTTGCTGCAGAAATGATGAACAGTGAGCTTCTTTTATTCTGAATCCCACAGAAAGATTGATTCATGCTACCTTGTATTATGTTCAGTTTTTCCATTTTATAAAGTCCTTCCCCATACATCGCTTTATTTAATTTTCACAATATTACTATAAAACAGATTCTGCATTTTATAAGCTAGGAAAGTAACCAAGATCCCAAACTTAATTCTGCATTTGTCTCACTTAGGAGAGCTTCTCATAAAAGATTTGTATGCTTCTTTACTCACCCAATCTCCATGATTATGCTTTAACTGTTAAAAAGCTGCTCCAATGATGTTGATGGTGAACCAGATTGGGAACCCTTAGCTAAGGAGATTTTTCTAAACTTTTACCTGATAAACCAGAAATCAGCCCTGGGGATGCTGACTGCCAATCAAGTGTGTTTCCCATTGGTCACAAGTTAGCAGGTGGGGATAATGGGAAGAGGGATGAATGTAGATAAATGTCAATTGTGATTTTCTTAAAAAAGATAATTTTTAGAGCAATTTTTCTTTAAAAAGAACTTTTGAGAGTGAATATAAGTGACAATAACCAGAGACTTTCAGATTGGTAACATTTTATGGAATAATGGGGGAGAGGACAGTTTGTGTTGCTAGTATGGATGTTCATATTATAGATGTAATCTTTTTGCTTTTGTGCAAAAATAGGAAATGGCAGGAGACCAAGACAGAAGAGTGGTAGATATTTCCATTTTTTTATTACTAATGATGAAACTAAGTAAAATAAAGGGACAGCCGGGCGCAGTGGCGCATGCCTGTAATCCCAGCAGCTTGGGAGGCTGAGTCAGGAGGAGTGCAAGTTCAAAGCCAGCCTCAGCAACCGTGAGGTCCTTAGCAACTCTAAATAAAATACAAAATAGGGCTGGGATGTGGCTCAGTGATTGAGTGCTCGTGAGTTCAATCCCCAGTACAAAAAAAAAAAAGGGTAACGGAACTTGCCTAAGATGCTCTGCAAATATGTGTGAGACTCCATCAAACCACAGCTATAATAAAAGATAATAAATGAGAGAATAAAGAAAAGCACATAAGAGAGAGGAAAATAACTTCTAAATGACTGAAAGTAGGCCTAAATACTGTAACTTACAATCTGTTTTATTGATGGACTCTGTAACACTGCTTTACTCAGTTTTTGTTACCAAAGAAAACCACTGAACTATTGTTATGAGATTTCTTCCTGGACCAAACTTGCCAATACCTTATTTGTTAGAAGTCAAAAGAAAACTTTCAGCCTTAATTAAGATATCTTTTCAAAAACAGATTTGAAACAATATGGAGGTTCTTCAAAAGACTAGGAATGGAACCACCATGACCCAGCTATCCCACTCCTTGATATTTTTCCAAAAGAACTGGAATCAGCATATTATAGTGATACAGGCATACAAATGTTTATAGCAGTGCAATCAGTCGACAATGGCCAAGTCAGGAAACCAGCCTACATGCTCATCCATAGACAAATAAAGAAAATGTGGTATATATACGTGATGGAGTTCTACTCAGCTATAAAGAAAAATGGAATTGTGTTATTTGCTGGTAAATGGATAGAAAAGGAATAAAAAAGGGGCTCTCAAGAATATAGAAGAAAGATCAGCAGAGTAGAAGCAGGAGACCAGGGGGAAGGGAAGAGGAGAGGGAAAGAAGAAGAACTGGGAAATGAAATTGACCAAATTATTCTAGGTGCATGTATAAATATACCACAATGAGTTCAAATTTTATATGTAACTAGAATGCATGAGTTAAAAATAAATAGAAGAAGATCAGTAGAGGGAGGGGGTCAAGGGGAGGGGTAAGAGAAGGGAAGGAGGTAGTACTTGGGATTGAAATGGATATGACTGTTTATGTGTTTATGAATATGTCAAAATGAACCACACTATTAAGTGTAAGTATAATATCATTACCCTAAGTGCATGTATGAAGACATGAATAGTAAGAATATACTTTGTATACAGTGATATGTAAAATGTACTTTATATGTGTGTTACTAATTTCAATGCATTTTACTGTTATATATAACAACTTCGAATAAAAAAAAAAAGAAAAGGAAAAAAGTATAAGTATAATGTATTAAAAAATAAAAAAATTTAAATTCCAACTGAGCATGAACATAATAGATGGAACTTTTAGAAAGGTTACATATGAAGTTTAAATTTTATTTTCTAATTGTCTGAAATGCTCTAATAAATGTATTTAAATGTTGAAAAGCAAAAACCTGATTTGTGGGAAATACATTTTAGATTTCTTTGTGCTGCTATTTACCATAATCTATTGATTGAAGATTTGTGTCTTAGGTGATGCTGTTGAAGTGGTATTTTGCGAATACTGCTTTCAAGTGTTTGTAGCTCTCAGAATTTGTAGCATGTGTTGTAGTGTCCTTTGTAAAAATGTATTTTTTGAGATTATAAACAGTTTATAGTTTGTTTTGATTACTTTAATCATTGACAATCTATGTATGCAAAGGATTTTGTTGTTTTTCTTCCCGTTAATGCTCCTTTTTTCTATTATCCTCACAAATATATCCCAGTCCCTAGGCCACAGATGTCCAGGTTCCACAAACCATGTGTTTCTTTTCCTTTTCTTTTCCAAGGAACTTTCCAAGCTCTAGGAGTTAGGGCAGGCCTCTCATGCCTCTTATGTTGTACATAAAGTTGACTTCGGCTTCAGGAAAACATTGAAGACATGTTTTTAAGTGTTCTAATTTATCCTCAGCCACTTCTACTAGTTGCTGAAAGGAATTTCTGATTGAGCTCTGCACCTCTTAGTAGAACCTATTTTTTTCCTAAGAGAAAGCATTTCTTTTTTTTGTATTTTATGAGCATAAACTCAAGAATTCACAATGGTCTTTTTTCTCATAGGAACAACACATGAGATGATTTGCCTTTCTAAAAGTAAACGTAAAACCTGTAAATACTATTTGATAGTGCTCTTCCAAGATTCTAGGAATTACCCCAGATGCAATTATTATAAATAAATAAATCAAGTCTAATACTGACAACACAAAATTTAAAAACACATTTTTGTTCATAATGAAACTCAAGAACAAATACCGATGTACAGCAATTTCTTTATTTTCCTTGTTTTTACCCTTCCTTCTCATAATTATCAAAAAATGTGCATTGTAAAAAGAATTGAAGTTCAGTATTGGTGGGAAAGAATTTCAGAGTTATTTCTAGTAATTCCCTTGCTCCCTTAATAGAGTAGTATGAGAATTAAAAAAAAAAAAAAAAAAAGTGTAGCAGACTTTGTTTTGTTAACACTTGCTCTAATCCTAACTTCATACAATGGAAGTTTTCTATCCCCACTGGAAATACAGGAAATACGAGAGGTCAAGCTCTATCCAGTGCTGTTGATCCATCACCCTGAAAATGGTCTGTAGATTTTTGTCAACTATAGAAAATAATGATTTTTTATGGCTCCCAAGTGTCTTTTTAAAATAAAAGTTTATTTCAACTTATACTTCATGTTTTCTGGATGAATAATCCTATGGGTAAATGCCCTTTCATATATATATGCATGACAAGAGTTAAATAGATGAAGCTTCTAGTTGAAGAAAACCAATACCTTCTTTAAAAAATTAAAAATTACTTTCTGAATGAGGACTCACTCACAGTTTCTTGTTTATATTTTTGGATTTTCAAATTTTGATATGTTTTAAAGAAATGCATAGCCTTAATAATAAATAATATTAAAATATATTAACATAAATTCTGTATTTGTTATTGTAATTTCAGAGCTGGCTACTTATGCCCATATATGTGCCTGTGTGTATGTATGAATATGTCTGTGTGTGATTTCTGGTATAAATCAATTTAATGAACTATCTTTTTGTGTGTGTGTGTGGTGCTGGGGATTAGAACCCAGAGCCTTGTATATGCAAGGAAAGTACTCTACCAACTGACCCATATCCCCAGCCCTTTAATGAACTATTTTAAGAGGAAAAAAGTATCTTTGATTACCTCACTCATATTTTACTTTTATTGTATGAAGTTTAGAACGCTGAATAGTTTTTCTGTCTCCTGTGGCTTTAAATTGTTTAGGTTGTTGTTACTACTCTCTGATATTTACTAACAAGTAACATTAGGAACCTGATTCACCTTTGGTTTAATGGTTTCAAATTCTTTGAGAAATTCCAAATATTTAAAAGTGTTGAAAGAGGGTAATTTTTGAACCCAGGACCACATTCCACCTATCTATGTATGTGGTAGGCTAGAGATTGACTATTTATATAATCAATAGTAGTGGATGGGTAGAGGGCAAGCATACTATGTGGACCTTCAATCCATAAATGCTGTGTATCTGAAGGACGATTTTTAACTTGAGGCTTGTAGTACCTGTAGGCAAAATGAATGGTACACATGCAATATGCATTTTTCTGGGTGTTACATCAATATTTTCTTTAGGTTGGGAAAGGGTTTCATAACTGCAAAAAAAGGAAAAAAAAAAAAACCCTTAAAGCTTATAAAAATGTGCCCAAAGAACTATCTATTTCAGTTTTTGGAAGCATAACATAATAACCCAACGTATAAATTAATGAAGACTTTTTCCTCTACCTCTTGACACCAGATGCCAGTCAACAAACTTAAGCAACTAAGTTTAAGTGAACTTTATTGACAGGAACGATACAGGCATATGACTAACATAAGGAAAATGCAGTGCAATAATTTCATTTCATGAGAGTGATGTATTTCTCAAGGCTTGGTAAAATGAAAAATTTGCATATTTCATGATGAATTGCTCCCTTAGGACTGACAATGATGTTTACTAGCAAAGTAGCCAAGACATATGCCAATAGCTTAAACACAGTTGGTGATTTATTCATACCTCCTTCCTCCAGCTCAACATCATAATTCTTCAAGATTAAAAAAGAGATTTACTCTATTTCTAATTTAATGCTAAAAGTGAATCTTTGTTGATATTTTAAATTCAGCTTTCTCAAGTTAATATAATTCTAATTTCCATACATTAGCATTAGGTATGTTATTTTGGGTGTGATACATTGAAAATTCATTCTTTCTAGTTATTAGGATAGTCAAACTTTTAAATCGATTTTATCTCTTGAAAAATAACATTCCCAAATACTTTTGCACAATTGGTAGTGCTGTTAGGTTAAAACACCACTGTTGGCACAATAACTATTATGAATGCCTCTAGTAATCTACAATAGGAAATATATTTCTCGGTATTCTTCCATAGCTGTTAATGTTGTGTTGCTTTATATGCTGTAGGAAGCAGTCTGACAATCAAAGAGACCCAACTGAAAGGAGAAATTGAACCAATTGAAATACCAGTTAAGAGCTGTTTTGGAAAGGTTATAGATCTAGTTCCGGTTTTCATAAAGTGTGCATGTGTGCTTATGTGTGTGATTAATTTTCATTTTGATTCAGTGTTCTGTGGAACACTTTAACATTTGAAGATGGTTTGAGGTACAGCTTATTGAGCCATTCATTTTGATTCTTGACTCATGGTTTCCAGTCCCTAAAAGGAAGTGTGTATAAATTCCCCATCAGTCATAATGTGTGCTAATTGACTTTCACAGTAGTTATGATAAGAATTAAACAGATTAAGTCTTATTTTTCTTTTGCTTTTGAGAAATTTGAATTTTAAGGACACTATGATTTAACCTAAACAAAATTTGGCTTTTAAGTTGTTTTGACCACAATTAGTTGCAAAGCTTCTTAAATATAACAAGTAGTATGCTTGATTTTTAGATTATTTTAGATCATCAGTAACATTGGCTCTCTTGATTGTCTCAAGTAATGAGGTCTTGCTGCAAAAACACATGGAAAAATATTAAGTAGAAGAGGTGACTCAGGCCTCCTGGGAACAAAGGAACATCAACAGAACCAGAAGTCACTTAGAGGCAGGCACAGACACATCTCAGCTGTATGGCAATCACAGTGAAATTTGACAACTGGAAAATTCCTAGTCCTCAAGATCCTATTATAAATTTCTAAAGAGAGCCATCATATCACCTCTCAATAGCATAAGTTCATGGAGTCTTGTTGAGTGCTCTGCCATTATTTTTCTTCAGCCACAGGTGTGGTCTCCTCCAGAAAACCATCTCTGGTCACCTTCCTCAGATTAAGTACCCCTCTGTGTTCCTACAATATCCTATGTGTCTTGTTATTGGAATAGTCACCACATTGTATTATAATTTCTTTTTCTTGTCAGACACCTCTGCTAGATTGGGAAGTGCTGTTCTGTGCCTTGGTCATCTCTATATTCCTGTTTCCTGGCTTATTTCTTGTTTTGTAGTCTTTGCATGCCTCCCACTGTAGTGGCACCCCCTCCTCTACAGAAAATCTTAACTAGGCTTCTCCAGAAATCTTCACCATGGCTGATTTTAGGACTGTCAGCAAAAGAGTCTCTACAAAAAAGTTCAATGTAGATAAACTTCCTATTTTCCTGTTGCTCTATTACTTGGCCACTGGCGTGGAAGAAATCAGCACTCCAGGTGCTGGACACCCCTTTACTTGTTTTTCACAAACATGTATCCAGTATAGTAGTTTGTAGAAGTGTGTTTGCAAATGCAAAGTGTGATAAAAAGGACAAATTCTTTAATAAGGCCTCTGTCCTTGAGCTGGAGCTTCACAGAGATGTCTACATTTCTAAGATAAGAGAAGTTACTAATTGGGCTCTATGGTAACAGCTGGCAGGGGGGAGAAAAGAAAAGGGAGAAGAAGCTCTCCCCTTCTCAGGTGTTGTCCTTGAAGGGTTAACTTGCCCAGAACAGTAAAAGGAAAAATTTAAAAAAAAAAAACTGCTTTTATGTGAACTTCTGTAAACTGTACTTCTGAGCCCATCCCCTTATATGCTGTCTATAAAATTCTGAAACTACCTGAACTTGGGGTTCAGGGGATTAATTGATTACAGCAAAAGCTGTACCCTCTGAACCAGGCTGCAGCGAAGTCAAACTGTTTCCTGTTATCTTCAGTGCCTTGCCTCGTCTGTCCCTACAACACCACCCACCCTGTTCGCTCTATCCCCGCCACCCCCACTCTAGCTGCTTTCAGTTGATTGTCTTTTCTTTAAAGAAAAGAAAAAAACTCTTAAATTGACATATAGTTAAGACTCAAAAGAAAACTTCCTCAAAAGGAGAATTAGATTTGTTTATAGTCACCATCCTCTCTTGGGGCACAGCTTTGTGCCGGGTTCCCTCGTAGACTATCCATGTATATAAAATGGCCACCCCAAACCAACAACTGCAGCCAAAGTAAGGGTGGCAGCACAATAGTCATTTATGTCAGTCAGCCTGGCAGTGGGTTGGTGGCCCACTCTGAAATGAACTGAGCAATGCACAGCTTACACACCCAACTTGCTGAGTGATCAACGCATAAATGACCTATACATTACTCCTTGTGAACAGCTTTCTTTTAGGTTGAAGAGCTTATAGTCCTCTGTGGACCAAGCATAAGTTCAGCTTTCAATAGGCAAAAATTTCATTTCCATTATTAACATCCCTGAAAATGAGAACCAGCTGGTAGGAAATAGGCCACAGTTATGCATGAAATTCCAATCTGCTGGCACATCAACCTCAACATTTAATGAAAAGCTTTTTAGTTTTTTTGGCAGCCTTTGATAATTAATTTCCACTATAAAATTTTCTTTTTCAGATAAGTCAAATTCACCAAAATTAGGCCTTCTTTACCCTTCTGCATCTCTAGTTTAAAACATTATTCATCTCCAAGAAGCACCTTTCAACCACATTGGCACTTCAAGATGCTTGTATTTCACTTCTCATTACCCAACTTTTTAGAAAACTTTATCATTATTACAGGAGTGTGGAAACAGCACAAGCTATGCTCAGCAACTGGGATAGTTAATTGTATGAGTCAATTTGACTAGGCTATGGTGTTTAGTCATTTGGTCTAGAGTTTGCTGTGAATGATTTTTAAAGATGTGATCAATATTTAAATTAGTAGATGTGGATTAAAACAGATTACCTAACGCAGCATGAATGGGCTTTATACGATCATGTGAAGGCCATAATAGAAAAGATTGAAGTTCCCCAAAGAAGAAGGGAGAAGTTCTGCCTGGAGATTGCCTCAAGACAGCAGGATCTACTCCTCTTAGAATTTCTAGCAGATTTCAGATTTGCCAGTTTCCATAATCACATGAGTCAATTCTTTAAAATATATTTTATATATAAATATTCATCATATGTAAGTATATTTAAATATAAAGATATTTAAGGGGTGTTTTATATATATATATGCACTCACATTTATTTATTAAGGAATAAACACACACAAATATCTACACTCATGCATCTTGTTGGTCTCTGGAGATACAAATACTATTAGCCTTGTTAATGGAGTAGGATTATTCATGCCTACTGGGAATATGTTAGAACAATAGTTCTAAAGCAATGGGCTTGCAAAGGTGTATCAGGGACTGCCAAAGGAAGAAGAGAGGTGCTGAGAGGTGGTGCTCTGTTCTTAACTACCTGAGCTAACCAGGGTGACTCAACTTATTTATTTTATGCACTGGAAGTTGGTATAAATGCTACATAAAAAATACTCGACTGCTAAAACCAAAACTTGGAAATTACAAGTTTATGGTTAGGATAGACAAATTTCTTAATGGAGCAATATATATGATATAAATATACATGCTATCTGAATGAGATTTCTTATAGTAATTTCTCATTGATGATGAGGTGATATCCCAAAATGGACCAAATATATTTTTGTAGCCTCTAAAGATATTCCTAAGACAATGACTTTTTTTTTTTTTTTTTTTTTTTTTTGGTACCTGGGATTGAACTCAGGAGCACTCGACCACTGGGCCACATCCCAGCCCTTTTTTGTATTTTTATTAGAGTCAGGGTCTCACTGAGTTGCTAAGTGCCTCGCCACAGCTGAGGCTGGCTTTGAACTCGTGATCCTCCTGCCTCAGCCTCCCAAGTGCTGGGATTACAGGCGTGCGCCACCGCGCCCGGCTTATTTTTTATTTTTTAAGGATATATTCCTTCTCCTACTCAGTTCTATTGGTTTATAAATATGTTGAAAAATATAATTTATTTTGCTTCTCAAATGCAAGCCCATGCTTTCAAGTGGACTTTAATTAGAGCAGTAATCTATAAAATCATGAAATGCAGGAAACTGTATATTTGATATCATGCCCTGATTTATTTTTACAGCATTAATAAAAAGACCAACTCAAGATGTGGACACAGGATCAGAGATGAGTTGGATTCTCCTTCAGCTGTTGTGGTCAGGAACTGGGAAGGAAGGAAAACCTGGACTGGAGTTCATAAACTTCTGAAGCATGGGTGGCAGGTATGAGGTGGAGTAAAAGCTTGGTGTGTTGTGGGTGGAAGTATTCACAGCATCATGTTTTCAGAAATTTGTGGTGAGTAGAAAGAACTGGATCTTCTAACTGAAACTATCAGGCGCTTGATAAGTTGGGGGAAGAGAGCAGAGAGGAGCAGGAGAGAGCGGGGAGAATGAGTCTTGTGCCCCTGATTCCTGGGACCATCTCTCTGATACAAAAAAAGTGTGTGGCTCTGGTAAGTAAAGCTTCAGGTGCCATCTGGCAGTCAAGGGATCCTTGTAATTTCTCTTTGCTCCAGATCTTGTAATCAATCTACAGAATTCCAGTGCAAATCAAATGAACACCACACTGGGGTTAGAAAGCATTCAACTTTCTCTTTCATTCATCTGTGGTCACATCCCACATGTGCAGGCCTATAATGCCAGACTACTTTTGAGGACTGTGGCAATGTCTGCCAAGTGACACCTTTAGCTTCCCCTCAGTTGAATGAGATGCATTTTTATTAAAATCTAGGGAAATTTCAGTGATTTATAATTGGAAGAAATTAGTAATTTATAATTGTTATTATTGCCATATTTTATATAGCCCACAAGACCACTAATTGCATAGTGAAACTTCCAAGAGAGAGACTTCAATTCATAGCCTACTTTAAAACAGTCCAGTTAGGGTTTCTGGGTTTCCCATTCCTTCTGCCTGTCCTTCTGATTTTTTTTATTTTCCATCTATGGCCCCTTTTAGGATAAAACATTTTAGCCAGGAAAGAGTGTAGAGGCCATTTGATCTAATTTTCATACTGCTGCAGAAGATATATGGTTTAATTAGTCGCAGAGCTCATTCAGTAATGGTGGACTGGGGGCCCCATTCTTAACCACAGTGCCAGACTGTCCCCTCTCTTCCACTTAAGGAGCCCCCCTTTGTATTTTCAATTTTATTGTTCCTGAAGAAAAAAAATCAGTTTCTCAGACCCTAAAGTAAGGAGTAAAAGTTGGAGAGTAAAATCCAGGACATACATTGGAAAGAGGGCACATGTCATTACTACTACAGGTGACATTTACAGAAAGTTTGCTACATTGCAAATAATGCACTAGATACATTATGTCATTGGATCTTCACAACCACTATAAATAGAAATTGAGGCTAAAGTTTAAATAACATGGCCTAAGTGCACACTGGTAAAACCAAAATTGAAACAGGTAGTCCGTCTCCAGAGCTTGGGCTTTTAGCTGCTATACTAATGGAGTAAAACCAGACAGAAATTCCATTCTGGTTGCAATAGTGACTGAACAAAACAATTGCTACAAAAGGTAAATAGTGAGGCAAGACACCAGTGGGCACCTCCTGCCTGAGCTCACATTGTATAAAACTGAGTACATTGTATGGGATGGTGTCTATATGATTTAATATCTAGTCTTAATAATTGTAAATAAGTTACATAAACCTGGGCTTGGAAGGAACCATATTGTTCATCTAATTCAGCTGTACAAGATGAACAAATGTGCACTTCTTCAAAATCCATGATGAGGGGAGAAGCAGTCTAGGCTTGCGGTTCTGCCTGAGGTGACAGAGGGTGTGCCTTTTAAGGGGGAGAGTGGCTACACCACTTTTGGTGGTTCTGGTTCTTTCTCACCCTAAGCCAGAGCCCATTTCACCTGCCCCATTCCCCTCCTGGGTCCGCCTGTCCCCTGAAACAGAAGCAGTGATCCTTTGTCAAATTAACACAAGTGCATAAAATGCATTTCAAAACCATCTATTCCAATATTTAACCAAGTGCTTTTTTCGTTTTATATTAATAGTAATACTAAGACTTGGTAACCTCATTGCAGTCTCAGATGTGTCAGGACCTGATATTTGAGCATTTTCTCCATGACTGTGTATGATACACTAATGTAAACCCCGCAACACCTCTAAAATATGTATATAGGCACAGTATAGACATGGAAACTGAGACCCAAGAAGTTTATACCAACATTTTATAGAGCCAAGTGGCCCAGGAGGTGTTTGTCTTCAGTCCTTAAAACTAACTTTCACAGATTATTTAAAAACTTTCACTAATACTCACAATGAGTCAATCAAAAGATTATAAATTCAAATGCAAATCTCACTCAATATGCACATATTTATGTACATACAATATCAAGCAATCTTTTTAATTTTTCTCCAGTTGTTTTTTTCTAAATAAAAACTGTTCATAGAACCTCTTGCTTTCAAGGAGCTTGGAGATCTTTATATGTATGAACTATTATTATATAAAGTAAATTATTTTTAATTGGAATAAAAAAGCTGCTATCCTGCTGCCTTTTTATGGGGGCAGCATGGAAGGACAGGAACACTAGTTCTTTCCTCTGATTTTACATCCCCAGAACCCACTCCAACCTCTACGTTGGCCACATCTCACATTTGCTCCTTCTTCTGGGATATAGTCTAGCTTTTCCTATAATCCTCTTCAGAATATAACCAACATATTATCTCATCACTGGTATATGATGTGGGGTTTATTTCTTCCTGTGTTCTGCACTTATAACTACAGCTAAGATAGCTGGAAGACAACCACAATTTTTCCCCAATTTTGAACTTGTAATTAACTATGTACTCAATCTATTGAACTAGAAATGATTTAAAGCCCGTGATTTTCTATACTGAGGCTAAATGTAGAAATTAACAATATTTGTTTAAATTGTCTCTTAAAAACTTCTGTACAATATTCTAATCTTTGAATCTCTTGTTTGCATTAATCAATGATATGTAATTTGTGGTTACAATACTTCCGTATTATTAATGGAAAATATTGCATCTGACAAAGTCAGTAATCAATACTCCCTCAATGCATTCTTGAATCGGTTGCAACACCAGCAAAGCAGTAAGCATAGATTTCATCATTTTATCCATAAAAATACAATGAGAAAATGTATCAAATGTTCTGTAAAAAAATCAAGACCCAGGATATTTAAGATATTCCATTTGTTTTAAAATAATTTTAAAACATGGTTAAAGAATAATTTGAAAAAAATCAAACTTTCAGTTTTAAGAACTATTATGAGTTCTTAGGCCACACTGGCTCATGGATTTCTAAATCCTCTCAAGGATTAGAGGCATTATTTCACTACTACATTGGTCCTCAAAATAGCAGAGTAGGAAGGATTTGGCAAGGTTTGAAAAGGAAAGCCTATGAATGTTAGAGAGGCAGAACATGCAGGCCTATTTCTCAGATGTGGAAACTGAAACTCAAAGACTTGCACTGACTTATTAGGTCACCCCACAGTATTTACCCTAGGATTTACACCCAGCTCTTCCAAGTTTACTCTTTACACAGAAGGCACATACTCTTGGTCTAAATCCCTACATTCAATTCCATGAAGAGTTCTAGCTCTCTCAGAATGGTGTTAATAGAGTCACAGTCAAATAATGGTACATCTTTAGAACTCATCATTGTTAATCCAAATATAAAAAGTATTCTTGTAAGCTGCCTGGTACCGTAAACCGGGATAAAAACTCTCGGGGGCAGAGTTAAGCTTTTACTTCTACTTTCTTAGAGCTTAGAGAGGGAAAGAAAGATTTTTAGAGAGAAAGATTAAAGCGAGCTTTTCTTCTTGTCTTCTTAGCTTAGAGTTAGAGTTAGAAAGATAGAGTTAGAAAGATAGAGCTTAGCTTAGAGAAAGATTAGCTTAGAGTTAGAGTTAGAAAGATAGAGTTAGAAAGATAGAGCTTAGCTTAGAGAAAGATTAGAGCTTCTTCTCTCTTCTTTCTTCCTTCTTCTTTCTTCTGTCTTCTGTCTTCCTTGGGAGTCTCGGCCTAACTCTGACCAGTCATTACTTCTTCTATCTGGTTTCTCTTCTGTAACCGCTCTGCCTACGTTCTGGCCGCTCTGATTCTTCTGACCGACCGAGTGACTGCCCGGCTGACTGAATTCTCCGTTCTCCTAACTCGGACCGCTTTCACCCGGTTATATACCTTCAGGTTTGCGGGTGCCTACAGGTGCGTCACATACATATCAGGTGGAACCCATGGCTTCCAGCTAGCTACAACAGCCCTTCCTAATTAGGGCTCCTTCATATTCCTTCCCTTTAGTTTAAAAAGGTGCTTTTGTTCTATTTTCTCTATTTTCTTGTCCCTACCTAGCTTTTCACCTTTTATTTTTGAAAGGGTGGATATTTGAGCCCTTTTTGAGAAGGTGCTGTGGCTTTAAGGAAGCCTAATGCTGAGGAGCAGCTAACGCACCTAGTTAAGCACAATTGCATAAGCGGCTTTGACTTTTTTTTTTTTTTTTTTCTCCTCTTCTTTATTTTTCTTTATGGCTTTCTTGCCAAAGCTCAATGGCTTTTTTTTTTTTTTTTTTTCTGCATGGTTTTTACCATGCTATTTAATTCTCTATTTTCTTTTAAGCTCATGGCTTTTTTCTTTATACTAAAGCTCAAGGCTTTTTCTCTATTTTTTTTATGGCTTTTGGCCGGCTACTCTGCTTCGGCTTTTGGCCGGCTCGCTTCGGCTTTTCGCTGGCTACTCTGCTTCAGCTTAATTCTTAACTGGCCTCAACTGAGTCAGAGGCTATGCTCTCTTGTTTCTACTCTTTTTGCTGGTCTCAACTGAGTCTGAGGCTATGCTTTTTCATTGCTCTTATTTCTTAGCTTTTCTTCTCTGCCTGCCGAGCCCCGGACGGACCACCATTTGTAAGCTGCCTGGTACCGAAAACCGGGAGGAAAAACTCTCGGAGGCAGAGTTAAGCTTTTACTACTTTTACTTCTACTTTCTTAGAGCTTAGAGAGGGAAAGAAAGATTTTTCTTAGAGAGGGAAAGAAAGATTCTTAGAGCTTTTCTTCTTGTCTTCTTAGCTTAGAGTCTTAGAGAGAAAGAAAGATAGAACTTAGCTTAACGAAAGATAGAGCTTAGCTTAGAGAAAGATTAGAGCTTCTTTCTTCTCTCTTCTTTCTTCCTTCTTCTTTCTTCTGTCTTCTGTCTTCCTCAGGAGTCTCGGCCTAACTCTGACCAGTCATTACTTCTTCTATCTGGTTTCTCTTCTGTCTTCTATCTGGTTTCTCTTCTGTAACCGCTCTGCCTACGTTCTGGCCGCTCTGATTCTTCTGACCGACCGAGTGACTGCCCGGCTGACTGAATTCTCCGTTCTCCTAACTCGGACCGCTTTCACCCGGTTATATACCTTCAGGTTTGCGGGTGCCTACAGGTGCGTCACATACATATCAGGTGGAACCCATGGCTTCCAGCTAGCTACAACAGCCCTTCCTAATTAGGGCTCCTTCATATTCCTTCCCTTTAGTTTAAAAAGGTGCTTTTGTTCTATTTTCTCTATTTTCTTGTCCCTACCTAGCTTTTCACCTTTTATTTTTGAAAGGGTGGATATTTGAGCCCTTTTTGAGAAGGTGCTGTGGCTTTAAGGAAGCCTAATGCTGAGGAGCAGCTAACGCACCTAGTTAAGCACAATTGCATAAGCGGCTTTGACTTTTTTTTTTTTTTTTTCTCCTCTTCTTTATTTTTCTTTATGGCTTTCTTGCCAAAGCTCAATGGCTTTTTTTTTTTTTTTTTTTTTTCTGCATGGTTTTTACCATGCTATTTAATTCTCTATTTTCTTTTAAGCTCATGGCTTTTTTCTTTATACTAAAGCTCAAGGCTTTTTCTCTATTTTTTTTATGGCTTTTGGCCGGCTACTCTGCTTCGGCTTTTGGCCGGCTCGCTTCGGCTTTTCGCTGGCTACTCTGCTTCAGCTTAATTCTTAACTGGCCTCAACTGAGTCAGAGGCTATGCTCTCTTGTTTCTACTCTTTTTGCTGGTCTCAACTGAGTCTGAGGCTATGCTTTTTCATTGCTCTTATTTCTTAGCTTTTCTTCTCTGCCTGCCGAGCCCCGGACGGACCACCATTTGTAAGCTGCCTGGTACCGAAAACCGGGAGGAAAAACTCTCGGAGGCAGAGTTAAGCTTTTACTACTTTTACTTCTACTTTCTTAGAGCTTAGAGAGGGAAAGAAAGATTTTTCTTAGAGAGGGAAAGAAAGATTCTTAGAGCTTTTCTTCTTGTCTTCTTAGCTTAGAGTCTTAGAGAGAAAGAAAGATAGAACTTAGCTTAACGAAAGATAGAGCTTAGCTTAGAGAAAGATTAGAGCTTCTTTCTTCTCTCTTCTTTCTTCCTTCTTCTTTCTTCTGTCTTCTGTCTTCCTCAGGAGTCTCGGCCTAACTCTGACCAGTCATTACTTCTTCTATCTGGTTTCTCTTCTGTCTTCTATCTGGTTTCTCTTCTGTAACCGCTCTGCCTACGTTCTGGCCGCTCTGATTCTTCTGACCGACCGAGTGACTGCCCGGCTGACTGAATTCTCCGTTCTCCTAACTCGGACCGCTTTCACCCGGTTATATACCTTCAGGTTTGCGGGTGCCTACAGGTGCGTCACATACATATCAGGTGGAACCCATGGCTTCCAGCTAGCTACAACAGCCCTTCCTAATTAGGGCTCCTTCATATTCTTTTTTATTAACATAAAACACAAATATATTTTGGAGACTAATGTAAAATACACATTAAAGATAAGACAGGAGATTTTAAAATTATCTTAATGCAATTTCACTCCTCAGTGAACTCCACCATCAGGTTTCCAATTATCTATTTTCCTTTGTCGTTAGAGGTATTTCAGTGAAAATTTTTGAGATGTCCTACTTACTACTTGAGTCTTTACTGATTACAAATGATAGAAGCTTTTACTCGAATTAGCACAAATACAAATTGTATTTAATGGTTTA
Source organism: Tamias sibiricus (assembly GCA_025594165.1). Lineage (NCBI taxonomy): Eukaryota > Metazoa > Chordata > Mammalia > Rodentia > Sciuridae > Tamias > Tamias sibiricus. The sequence goes on from CM046659.1 coordinate 56,173,791, forward strand.
CATAATTGTAATATCAAAGAGTAGGGCTTAGTTTGGGCTCATGTTAAGAGTTTGGGCTCATGGCTGGATCCATGAGCCCAAACTCTAACATCAAGACCTGGTCTCTCCCCTTGGTGTGTCAGTTTCTTTCAGAGTTCTGATTTCTCATGTAGAATTTTTGCTGATAAGGGTGAGATAGGTATCAAGGAGACATCGTAGGCCCTCAGCAAATAAGCAGGAAAGAGGACATTTCTTAACAGTTGCAGAAGAAATGTCATGAGTCCTAACTGCATTGTCTTCAGGGTAGCAATGTGGCCAGAGAGGTGTGATCTCTGAATCACATGCCCACTCCTGAGAATAGAGTCAATCCCTGTGGAACTTCATGGACTGAAGTGAGTAAGGGCTGGTCTCTGAAGAAAAATAGGGTGTAAAGGCTCTTATTAGAAAGGTGAATGAAGGTTAAGTAGGTAGAAGAAATATATGTTGGTATAAGCAACCTAAGAGTCCGTCAACTGGATAGAGGGACTTTGGTGCATCCATAATGGAATACTACTCTTGAATAACTAATAACAGGCTTCAGACACTTGTAACACAGGGATGAATTTTCAATGCATATGCTAAGTGAAAGAAGGCAGACACAGAAGACTACATAATGTATGGTCCCATTTGTATATTCTGTAAGAACAGAAATCAGATCAGTGGCTAACAGGGTCTGAAAGTGAGAAAGTGGATTGATATGAAGGGGAATAAGGGACTTTTTTTTTTTTTCTTTTTTGAGTGATTGGAATGTTCTGTAATCTCAAAAGCTGTGGTTACATGCTCAAATGTGTCAAGACCCAGTGAGTGGTACACCCCAAAAGGAAACATTTTCTTGTATGCAAGTTATAGCTTAAAGTATATCTGACTTAAAAATGGAAAAACAACCTTCCCGTGCTTCCTGTCCCTCTTATAATGAAACCTTGCTCTTTGGCACTGCTGGCAAAGCCCTACACCATCTGCTCTGCCCACTCTCCACCCTCATTGCCACCATGTCTCTCTGCACACTGCTTCAGCAGCAACAGTCTCCTGTCTATTCCTCAAGCTTTCCTAGCTCATAAACTATGCACTAACTCTTCCTCCTGTCTGAGACATTTTCTCCTGGTTTTTTAAAATTGTTCATCACATAACTTGATTAAAATCTTTCCTTGAGTTATCTCTTCAGAGTGGCCTTTTTAAGTTATTCTACCCAAAATAGTGATCTCCAGCCAGCTCTATCCCTTAATCTGCTTCATCTTTCTTCATACTGATTCTTACTGACATTATTGTCTATCTTTATTTGTTCAAGTTGTGTGTGACTCTGTGTGTGTGTGTGTGTGTGTGTGTGTGTGTGTGTGTGTGTGTGTGTCTTACTAGAATGCATGGTTATGAAGGTAAGAACCTCACCTATTTTTCCTATTTTTTCCTCAATACCTGGAACAGTGGCTATTCCATAGGAGGTAATCAGTAAAAGTTAGTTGAATGAGTTAGCAAAAAAGTAATTACATGATTGAACTGGAAGAGGTGGGAAGGGGTGGAGCCACAAATTACCCTGTATTCTATGCTAAAAAGCTTGATTTTTACCCTGACGATATGGAGACTTACTAGATGGAGGGTGATGTTGAAGGGTATTAAACAGAGGAGGTCAGCTTGATTTGTAGATGGATGACCCTGACCACAGTGTGGAGGCTCTGGCAGTAGGTCAGAACAGAGCAGGGAGAATAATTTGGTAGCTTTGCGATAATTCACATGAGAGAAAATGAGAGCTAATTTTAGGACAGTGGCAACATCGCTATAAAGGGAGGTATATGAAGAAAATATAGGGTAAAAGTCCAGGGAACTGAAGGATTGATGTCATTTAGGGAGAAGGGAGAAAGAGCTACTTGGGCTAAGCCTGAGTTCCTGGCATGATTGGTTTACTGTGTAATAGGGCGGGGGAAGTAGATATCAGGCAGCAAGATGGAAAGTGTGGTTCTGGACATGTTGTGTTTGATGGAGGACTCCAGTCATGGATTGAACCCATAAATCTGAGGCTCAGGAGAGAAGTTAGAGGCCAAGTATGGATTTGGGCATCATCACAATGCAGGAGATGGTCAAAATCATGAGAGAGAGGTTTCCAAACAAAATGATATATATTTCTTTACTGGTTTATATATAATAATATATGATATAGTTTTTTATGTATATGCTTTCTCTACATAGCTACATATATGTCTTTTAAAGGTCAGAGACTGTGATTAATTTTTATTCCTCAGCATAAATAAGTTTTTGTTGACTAATTACATTTTCATACTGAACTACATAATCATAAATAGGATTCCCTACCTCTTGCTTATGGCAACATCTAATTGAAGGAAAGATACCTTAGAAAAAGAAAAGAAATTTAGAACTCCAGAAAATGCCCTCACAACAGTTACAGTGGGATTTGTCACCATTATGTTGGTAAATTTGTAATAAATTCTTTAGAACAAATAACAAAATTTAACAAAATAATACTTTTCAATTAAGGAGCTTTTCCCATCTCCATTTAGATAAACACTTATAATTTCTGAAAGACAAAATAATCTTCTTTTTGGTACTGGGGCTTGAACTCGGGGGCACTCAACCACTGAGCCACATCCCCAGCCCTATTTTTATTTTACTTAGAGACAGGGTCTTACTGAGTTACTTAGCGCCTCACCATTGCTGAGGCTGGCTTTGAACTCACAATCCTCCTGTGATGCTGGGATTACAGGCATGCACCACTGTGCCTGGCTCAACAAAATAATCTTAACAACAGCTAATCTTGTTGTCATTTTTTACTTTTTGAGGCAAAGTCTCACTGTGTTACCCAGGCTGGTCTCAAACTCCTGGACTAAAGTGATCCTGGTGCCTCCACTTCCTGAAAGCTGGGAACACAGGCACAATACTTAAATTTAATGAGTGCTTATTTTGTGCCATTTTCAATGTTAGGCACTCCATATGGATTATTTCATTTTATCTTCTCCTGACCCTGTGAGGTATAGGGAAGCTTCTGTAATCCCCTTCTAACAGAAGAGGTACTGCTTCTCAGAGGTTAGATAGCTTGACAAAAGTGGTGTAGCTAGTCAAAAGTCAGAACAAGAATTTGACCCTGTCTTTGGAGGACACATATGCTGTCAGTCATCATTGAGCTGTCTTGTAAAATCTCTGGTCCTGATATGCTGTTTGACTCGTTGCATGTTTTACTTTGTTTTCCTGGCCAGGCTGTTACCTATCTGAAATCAGGTATTGTGGCTCACTCACACAAAACACCAAGCATGCAGTAGCCTCAAAATATAAATATATGGATGGAATTCAATATTATTCCTCAAACTTACAGATCCCACATCTCCATTTTTCCTCTCTGGGGAATTGGGCACATGCTACTTTAATGAAGGATAGAAGAATGAAAGTGTTTCTTATTCTTTAAATATTTTTCAAAGGAGTAGGCTTTTTATCTGGCCAGGATGATTTAAACATAGCTTTATTTAAGTAAAGTATATCAACATTATTATTTCATTTGTATGACACTATATTTTATCACTTGTTGCTTATCTCCAAATATCTAGTTGAAAAGCATTAATCATTGCTATATATGTAATTTAAATCCCTTATGTTACTTTTATTTCTCTTATTGCCTCCTTCTTTTTAGCAGTGCTGGGGGTCTCGTGCATACTGGGCAAATGCTCTATCACTGAGCTTCAGCCTCAGCCCATTGGGGAGCACCTATGAATCATACATGGCCCATAATCTTCTTCCTGTTAGCACTTACAACTTCTAGAGAAAAAAAATGATATGTGTTGGTCTAGTCTATTCTTTACTCTTGTGATTTTACTACAAGTGAAGGCCAAGGTCTAAAGAAGCTAATTAGCACAAAGTTTTTGGGTAAAATATCAGATTTGTTATTTCATTTTTAAATGTATAGTTGATTTAATGTACAAATAAGTATAATCAAAGGGGTAAAGGAGGATATTTAAATGCGAATTCAACACATTGTTGAGAATTATTGACCTAGTTAAACTTCATTATTCAAGTAGTTGTGATAATCTTAGATGATGGCACAGAAAATATCTGTCCCATTTTATTTTTTCAGTTTCGTTAAGATATAATTTACAAATAAAAATTATTTGTATTTATAGTATTGCTTTGGTTTAAAAATGATTTTCCCCTCCAAAACTAACATTAGAGTTTATCTTCATATAAAATATTAAAAGGGTAGAAACTTAATTTAACTATGGTATTTAATAATATATATTATATACTTGAAAATTGCTAAGACAGTAGATCTTAAATGTTCTCCCTACACCTTCTTTAGCAGGTATTAGGATTAGATAAGGTCATGAAGTCTACATGATTGAATATTGGTGGCTTTTTAAAGAAGAGAGACCAGAGCATACACAGACACAGGCACACTCCCTATCCCTTGCCTAATGGTGCCCTGAACCGCCTCAGTACCCTACCAGTAAGAAGGCCATCATTAGATGTGACCCCTCAAACTTGGAGTCCCTGGGACATGAGCTAAAATTAACCTCTCTTCTTCATTACCCAGTCTGTGGTATTGTTATTAACAACAGAAAACAGATTAATATAGGTGTACAAGGTGATGTTTTGGTATATGCATACATGGTAAAATGATTTTAAATCAAACTAACATATCTATTACCTCACACACTTAATATTAAGACAGGGTCTCATTATGTTACCAGGCTGAACTTGAACTTGTGATCCTCCTGCCTCAGCCTCTGTGGGATCATAGGTCTGTGCTCTAGGATTATAGGTGTGTGCCACCACACCTGGCTACAATACATTATTATGAATTATAGTCCCAGGCCACATAGCAGAGCTCCAGAATTTATTCATTCTAATTGAAACTTTGTATCTTTTGGCCAACATCTACCTATTTCACTGTTTTCCTCACCTCATCCCCCCATCCAAGCTCTGGCTACCCCAATTCCACTTTACTTTTATGAATTCAGATTTTCTAGATTCCACATGTAAATGAGATCATGCAATATTTGTCATTCTGTCTGGTTTATTTCACTTAGCATACTCAAAGTTCATCCTTGTTGTTGCAAGAGACCGGATTTACTTCTTCCTTAAAGCAGAGTAGTATTTCATTTTGTTTATGTGTGTAACATCCATTCCTTCATCCATTGATAGACTCTTGGGTTGATTCTATTCTCAGTTATGGGGAATAATGCTGCAGTGAACAGGTACCTATCTATAATCTACTGGTAGCCTCTGCCATTTTTCTTGTTCCTAACTATTTCCAGATGTCTTGGGTATACTGATCTCATCAATAGTCTTATTGTACAGTGATTCTCCACTTTTTTGCTCTACTGTGTTGCTGCAGATTCTTAACTGACCCCTGAGACCTCCTAAGTTTCTTTTCATTCATGGGTAGTTATTATGTGTTATTTTTCATGGGGATATAAAGACTAATATATCCTACTCCACCATCTTGATCATGTCACTCTTCTGTGCCATTTTAAGCTTTAATAACTTTATTTTAATATTTAGTGAAATATTTTAATATTTATTTAACATTCAACAAATATTTATGGTGCACCTGTCATGTAACAGGCATACCACCATGCTCTGGAGTTACAGTCTTGCCTTATGAAACTAACATTCTAGAAAGACAGAGCCAAACAAAAACGTGTGACCAGAATGATAAAAAATGCAAGTATCGTAAGTCTAAGAAGGAAACAATGGGGCTGGGATAGAGAGTAAAGTTGGCTGGCAGAATGAAATACTTCAGGTTGCATGGTTTGATATTCATCTTTATGAGGAGAAATTTCAATCTGAAACTTAAAAAGACTGAATAATAGGTAGGTGAAAGCCATGTATGTTACAACCCACAAAAAGGAAGCAATTTAAAGACCTTGAGACAGGAAAAACGATTAGGGGTTGCAGTAGTGAGAGAAGCTCAGGGTGGTCAGAGAAAGGTGAATAAATGAAGGATAGTGGTAGCAGATGAGGTGGTCAACGTGTGGGGGCTAGACTGTGCAAGGCCATGCAAACCACTGAAAATGAATTTGGATCTTATTCTAAGTACAATGGAAAACCATTAAGGGTATTAAGCAAGGAGGAGGTGGCAAGATCTGATTTGCTGTCAAAGAATATTCTCCTTAGGGTGAGGAAAAGCAGAGAGGCCTTTGGGAAACTACTATGGTTTTCCAGGTGAAAAATGATGATGGCTTGGACTAGGTTGGTAGCAGTGAAGGGAGACCAAAATGAATGCATTGGGACACATGGTGGTAGGTCAAACGTGGAAGCTGAAGGAAAGAGGAATGAGGCTTGACTCAAATTTTGACTAGAGTCAAATGTAATTCAATGTGGGTATGAGGAACTGGTTCTGTGGGAGAAATTGCTTATGTTTTGAATGTGTTCAGCTTGAAATATTTGTAAACTATCCAAATAAAGATGTCAAGCTGGCAGATTCCATGCTTACTAGTATGGAGCTCAGAGGAGAGAGTCCCAATTTGAAATATCATTTGGGGGATCATTACTATAACATGGTATTATAAACAGTGTTTAATGTCTGGGATTGTGGCTCAGTGGAAGAGCACGTGCCTAGCATGTGTGAGGCGCTGGATTCGATCCTCAGCACCATATAAAAATAAATAAATAAAGGTATTGTGTTCATCTACAATTTAAAAATTAAAAAACAAAACAGTATTTGAAACTCTGGAAGTAGATGAGATCACATAGGAGAATTCAAAGGGAAAGAAAGGAATATCTCTGGGGAAATCCTTGAGAAATACTAATATTTAGAGACAAAATAGGGATGAAGGCTCTTGCACAAAGCCTGAGAAAATGTGGCTCAAGAAGTGAGAGGAAACCCAAGAAACTCCTAAGAAAGCATAATGTTAAGTAATCAAAATTTGAACAATAACTTAACCTTTCTGTGCCTCCATGTCCTCATCTCTAAAAGTAGAATAGTATATTGGATTTCTACTGCTGCTGTATCAGATTACCATTAATTCAGTGGTATAAAACAACAAAATGCTATCTTGCATTTCTGGAGGTCAGAAGTTTGAAACAGATCTTTTATGTGGGGCTACAATCAATGTGTCAGCAGGCCTATCTTCGAAGCTAGCAATGGCTTCACTCCATTGTCACATCTCCTTCTGATTCTGGCCACTCTTCTACTTCTATTTTGGTTTGGATCTTTAATATCCCCTAATGGCCATGTGCTAAAGGCAAGTTCAGCAGCTGATGGGAGGTGATGAAAATATGAGAAGGTGGGGCCTATTTGGAGAAAGTAGGTCACAGGGGACGTGTCTTTGAAGGGTTCATTTTGTTCTGCTTTCTGGCTGCCATGGGGTGAGGCACTGTGTTCTGCCACACCTTTCTGCTGTGATTTTCTGCTTCCCTCAAGTCCCAGAATCAATGGAACCAAGTGGTTGGAAACCTCTGAAAATGAATCTTTTCTCCTTTAAGTTCATTTTTTCCAGGTATTTTGTCACAGTGATGGAAAGCTGACTGACACTGCCTCCCTTCTTCTACCTTTAAAGTCCTTTGGATTACATCACGCTCATGCTGATAATCCAAGATATCTCTCTTTCTCAATGTCAATTGATTAGCAACCTTAATTCCACCTTTAGCTTAGTCTGCTTTCCATCATATACTATAGCATAGTCACAGGTTTTGGAGAAGAGGATGTGGGTATCTTTGGGAGGATATCATTCATCTTACCACAGAAAGTAATAACATATACCTCATAGGATTTTTATGATGATGAGTCAATTTCAGAGTACTTAGGCCAGGCATATAGTCAGTATTCAATCCACATTGATCATGATTTCACTTCTACCTCAACTGTTGGACAGTTTCTCAGACAAGTGTTTTGTTATATTCATTTTATATAACACAGATTATACATGTGCATGAAATCTTTGTTGAATGAATACACGTATGAAGATACAATTGTTGTGAAAATACTTTATGTAAAACCAGTGATTTGAAAAATTGTGCTCTTTATATGTAATATGAAATGAATTACACTCTGCAAGCATGTATAACAAATTAGAATTAAAAAAAAGAATGTTCAGTGAACAAATAAATGCAAACATATATACCTCAAATAGACCTGCAGAAGCATCGTATTAACCTGGTTTGATTTTATCTCTGCCAGAACCTTGTGAGGTAGCCTGGCAAGCCTCCAAACCAGTTTCTTTTCTTGACTTCTCTATCTTAAGTTCATGGCTCCACCATTTACTCATGTTAAAACCTCAGAGTTCTTTTGTGGTATTTATTGAATTGTTTATATCCAGTCTGCTTCCTCACCCATACGTAGTTCTTTTTGACAACTCCTTCATTCAATCAACAAACAAAACTTTGGAGTCTACTATGTACTAGATACAGGATAAGAAATCCCAATACAAAGTTGAATTAGACTTTGTATTTAGTTAAATAGTAACCAAATCCTTGACATTACTTCCTTATGTCTCAGGTTTCTTTCCTACCTTCTCTCCTTCATCAGCTGGCTCAGACCCTTATTACTTCTTTAGTCTTCTACAGAATGTTTCCACCCACTCTGCCACACTTTTATATTAAATCACAGTAGTGATACTAAAAAAAAATAATGTCCAATATTTATTTTCTTTCATGCTTTTATTCATGATTTCTTCCTCCTATAAGGTCTTCATTCTATCTGCCCTGTGAAATCTTATGCACTCATTTTTTAAAATTATCTTTTTTTAATGTGCTTTTTAAAAAAGTTGTACTTGGACACAATACCTTTATTTTATTTATTTATTTTTCTGTGGTGCTGAGGATCAAACCCAGCTCCTAGCACGTGCTAGGTGAGCTCTCTACCACTGAGCCACAACCCCAGGCCCTGCACTCATTTTTTTCAGCTGCATTTCCAATGCCACTCTTTCTGAAGCCTTTTGACCCTGGCAACAGTGGCTTCTTTACCCCCTTATGCTTCCTTACCACGATTGTCCTTTTGATTTCCTGCAGGTTCATCTTGTGTTGTAAGCAAGTATTTCTTACCACTAGGCCCTAAGCTTGCTCAGAGGGGTGAATGCATTTCATTGCAGCTGCACAGACTCTAGATTGTATATGAATCCTGGCTCTGCCATTTTGGAATTCTGTGGCTTTGGATAAGAAACTTAATCTCACAGAATCCTTATTTCCAAAACAAAGTTATAATATTACCAAATCAATGGGATTATGGGGTTATGGTGAGAATTTAATCAACAAAACACAGGAGCTAGCATGTAGTAAGCACTCAGTTAGCATTTGTTGAACTTTTGCACAGTTGACAATTATTCAATGATTGACAACTTGTTATTACCACTTATTTGGGAAAGAACAGAGATTTAAATGTTAAATCACTTTCTTCAAATCAAGGAAGAATTAGGTTTAGAAGTCACTTCAATTCCGCTTCCCAAGTAACTCCCACTTTATTGAAAGGAGTATATTTATCCTACTTAAATGTGTTCTGTCTTTTTGTTAAGTAAAATCCCAAAGTCAGGCTACCTAGTTTTACATATTCTGATTTTAACATGTGGGAGATTTTTCAAAATATTTTTTCAGTTGTAGACAAACACACAGTATCTTTATTTATTTTTATGTGGTGCTGAGGATCGAACCCAGTGCCTCAGACATGTGAGGCAAGTGCTTTACTACAGCCCCAGCCCCTGGGATATTTTTTTAGCAGATTCACAGCCTATATACATTTTGCATTGTATTTGATGAAGCCCCAGTAGTAAACTCCTGAGTCCTAGAATCATGAGCTGGTTGGGAGTAGGCTTCAATTACAAGAAATTCTTCAATTATCAGATATGCCCATACACCTGGAGGGCCTCAGCTGTTCCAGAATGATCCATGACATTATTCCTAGTTGCCTTGCTTTCTTGCTTTTATTTTGGTCTTTCTAGGAATTGGACTATAAATCTGCAAAGTGACTTAGGTGAAACAAACATCTGTTATAAGATTTAAGTGATAAATAAAATTACCCCAGGGCTGCAGCTGCTTGGGAATTGTCAGAATATACAAGACCAAGATTTTGCTCAACTGTCATCCTCTTCAGGCAGAAACGGAAATTTTGAGTGGTTTGAGAGTCCTTCTTTGCTTCAGGAAAACCACAAATTGCAAATACAAATCCTGTGGTGGCATCACTTGTAGAAGCAGGGCAGGCAAATTCTGGTAGCTCAAGAAGAGGTGAGATACTGGCAAGCCCTGTTTGAACTCTGCACTGTTTCTGTTTTCTGTACTGGTGATTGAACCCGGAAGTGCTTTACCGCTGACTACATCCCCAGTTCTCTTTATTTTTTTATTTTAAGACAGGGTCTCCCTAAGTTGCCTAGGCTAGCCTTGAACTTGCGATTCTCTTGACAGCCTCCTGGATTGCTGGGACTACAGACATGTACCACTGCATCCAGGTGTGCTGTTTCTTTTCTTTTTTTTTTTTTTGCTCTTTTTTGTATTTTATTTAGAGACAGGGTCTCACTGAGTTGCTAAGTGCCTCACCATTGCTAAGGCTGGCTTTGAACTCGCGATCCTCCTGTCTCAGCCTCCCCAAAGTGCTGGGATTACAGGCATGCGCTACCTCGCCTGGCTGCTGTTTTGTTTTAAAACAGAAAAATGGTCATGTCATTCTCTGACTCAAAAAAATTCAAATGACTCTCCATTGTCAATAGGATTGATCTCGACTTTTTTTTTTTTTTTTTAACAAATGCCAAGTGTTGAGTTTATTAACAGTTTGGGAAACCAAGTTTTCCTCAATTTATTTTTAGATGACTTAAAGATTTCCTTTACACTTGGTAAACAAGTGTTTTGTCTTTTAAATTTATTTTTATTCTAATTTGTTATACATGCTTGCCAATCTTGACTTTTAAGCCTAGCCTATAAGTTGTGCCGCAAACCAGCCTGATAAATTTTCTGCCTCAGCCCTTTCAGCAGTCATGATATACTTTTCTTTGTTGTCTAAATAATTCTACATATCCTATGATCTTGTTGAAGCAATGCTAAGATGTAAACTTTGCATCTCATGGGGTACATGGTAATGATAATAACAATTACTATATACCAAGCATCACACAAACAACACTTTACACACATGAACTCATTTTAACTTTCATAACCTAATAATTATTGCTGTTATTGATTTTAACAATAAGGAAACTCAAGCATTAAGAAAATTACCCAAGGTCATATAGTTAGAAAATGGTGTGGCCGGAATTCCAACCCTAATGGCCTGGTTTCATCACCTCTGCGACACATTGGAAAGACTATTTCATGGTGAGGGACCATTCTGCTGACCCATGAACCTCCAGGAACTTTTCACTGCCTCTGCTGGCTTCTGCAAGCTTTATAAGATTTTTCTGGTTGAGTCTTGTGAAAAGAAAATGGACAAGGGTGCTCCCTGTGGCCACAGTGTGCATTGAAATTTGATAAATTTTCTCTATTTTTCTGAAATGAACCTAACCAGAGTTTTTTGAGACATACCCAGTGCCTGGGCCTCTTCTGAGGCCAAATAAATTTATTTTGGTGTGTGTGTGTGTGTGTTTGTGTGTGTGTGTGTGTGTGTGTGAGAGAGAGAGAGAGAGAGAGAGAGAGAGAAGGAGGGAGATGGAGTGGTCAGGCACTGGTAGTTTTTAGAAGCATACCCAGTGATAGTAAGGTGCAGCTAGGGTTAGAACCAGGGTCTAGAGGAAAAATGATATATGTTTATATAATTGTTACAGTGAATTATTAATAGTGATTCCAGTTCCTAATTAATTTAAAATTGAACATGTATTTTTTTAAACTGTTCCCAAATGTATTTTTAAAATGTGAATAATGGTAGCACACAGTCCCTTGGTATCTGCAGAGGACTGGTTCAAGGACCACCACGGGTACCACAATGCAGGGATGTTCGAGTCAGTGGCCTGGTATTTTCATAGAACCTATGCACATCCTCCCACATACTTTAAATCATTTCTAAGTTACATATAATGTGTAGTACAATGTAAATGTTAGATAAATAACTGTTATATTGTCTAGGGAATAATGGCAAGGGAAAAAAGACTGCGTGTTTAGTGTAGATGTCACTTAAAAATATTTTCATACCACAGTTGGTTGAATTCATGGGCGTGGAGGGACAACACATATATGAGCTAAGGAAACAAGAAATTTTAGATAGGGGCTGCTTCCTTTGAGTCTTGTTTCTCAAAGCGTGGTCTGTGGCTCTGCATCATGGGCCTCTGCTGGTGTTGGTTACAAGGCTGGTGCCAGGCCCTCCTCCTCCATCTACTGAAAAAGAGTTTACATTTTAATAAGGTCCACATATTCAAGTGGGAGAATCTTTGACTAAGAGGTTGTCTCTTTCAGCTGCCTTGTTTGCTAAATGGGTGAAGGATAGCAGCAAGGTCATGGAACTCCCACATGGAGACCAGACTAGAACACGGGAACCTGGAGACCGGGTCAGCTGGTGCCTGGGCCTGTGACCTCCTACTACTGATGCTGATAGGGCATGAAAATAATTTATTGTGGGTTCTTTTTCCTGAGTTAATTAAGATAATCTCCCTCTATATTAAGATTTTTTTCCAAGATACATGATGGAAAATAGGGCTTTAAACAAAGAGCTTATAAAGGGAAAAGGGCTCCTCCTGTATATAGTAAAAGCAGAATTGGTCCATACAATTTAATTTTACCTTCACCTAAAAGAGAAAATTATACTACTATACTATAAAATTTTTTATTTAAAGGAAGAAAGAAGTGCTTTATATGAAGCTCATAAAAATAGAATTATTTTCTTTGAACTTAATGGATAAAAGCAAATCTTACTTTTTTGAGGCTATTGTGAATGGGGTAGTTTTCGTAATTTCTCTCAGTTTATACCCAAAGGACTTAAAATCAGCATACTATAGTGATGCAGCCACATCAATGTTTATAGCAACTCAATTCACACTAGCTAAACTGTGGAACCAACCTAGGTGCCTTCAACAGATGAATGGATAAAGAAAATGTGGTACATATACACAATGGAATATTACTCAGTTTTAAAGAAGAATGAAATTATGGCATTTTCTGGTAAATGGATAGAGCTGGAGAATATTATGCTAAACGAAATAAGCTAATCCCCCAAACCAAAGGCCAAATGTTTTCTCTGATATGCAGATGCTAATTCACAATAGCGGGCAGGGTGGTGCTAGGGAAGAATAGAGTCACAGGGGAGTGAAGGGAGGGGAGGGGGTTTGGGGGTAGGAATGATAGTAGAATGAATCAGACATTATTACCCTATGTGCATATATGATTACACGACCGGTGTAATTCTACATCATGTACAACTAGAAGAATGAGCAGTTATAATCCATTTATGTATGATGTGTCAAAATGCATTCTACTATCATGTATAACTAATTAGAACAACAACAACAACAACAAAAACAGATCTTACATAACAATAGTTGGATTTCATTCCAGCAAAAGTTTCCATTTCAGCTTTGCGTAAAGTTATTTGTTTATATAAACTTTACCAGGATACAAATCATAATGTGAGGAGATACAGCCATTTATATCTCTCCATAACTGAAGGGACTTTACTCTCAAGCACTCAATTCTACCAGTGGTGTTGGAAGAACCAATATTCTCAAATCAGGGGCACTTGACCAAACAATCTCTTTTGGATTATGCTAAGGCAAAATCCAGGTTCATACCATCATTTGAGGATAAGGTGAGGGTGCTCCTCGTGCTGTTGCCCATATGAGCTGAGGGGTATCATATTTTCTGGTCCCATGTCATCAGCAGCTTTACCTGCTGCCCTCCATGTTACCAGTGTCTACTTTGTCTTCTCCATGATTTCTGCTCCAGGATCTCCCAAACTTACCTGGGGGTTCCCCTGTTCTTTATGGCTTAGCCAGAATCAGCATAGCCATGTTTCAGAAAGCTGCCGCAGGTGAGCACTGATCTCACTCTCTAGGAGTCCCTTGCCTTTCTGTTTGTGGAATGCGTTTCTCTTTGGTGGGAATTACTTTTACATAATCACACATTCCTTCTGCTCCACCATTTATGGTATAAACTCAATGCCTGAAATTTGGTCAAGTTGTGGCTCTTGATATTTAAAAAGAGCTTATTTTTAGAAAATAGATTAAAACTCTTCTATCAATGCCTAGATGTTATAACTGAATAAAGTCTCTCCAAGTCCTTAGAAGTCAAGGGCTGAAAAGAGTTTTCCTCTTTCCAGTCTAGATTGCCCATACTCCAAGAGCAGTGTAAAAGAAAATTCTAAATACTATTTGGATGAGGAAAAGAAAGGGCAAAAACATGGAAAATATGCTTTTAAACCAAAATGCTACACGGCCAAAATCCTTTAAAATTAAACAACAATTCATTTATTGTAGGTCCAGTATACTAATTGCCTATCAATTTTGACTTATGAGAAGCAGCAAATTCAATTGTTAAACATTTTTTTTAATTCTCTACCAGACATTTGTTATGGTCCCTGGCCTCAGATGGTATATTCTTTCCTACTGCTGATAGAACAAATTACACAAACTCTTGGCTTAAAAAAACACAAATGTATTATCTTAACAGTTCTGGAGGTCAGACATCCAAAGTCAGTCTCACTGGGGTAACTCAAGGTGTTGGAAGTCCTATGTTCTTTTTGGAGGCTTCAGGGGAGAATCTATTCCCTTATGTTATCCAGATTCTAGAAGCTGCCTGTATTCTGTGGCTTGTGGCCCCTTCTTCCATCTTCAAAGCCAGTGGTATAGCATCCTTCCTCAGTTTTCTCTACTTCCATATCTATGACTCTTTCTTCTGACCCTCCTGCCTCCCTCTTATAAAACATTTATGATCACATGGGCTACCCAGATAATCCAGGATTATCTCCCCATATCAAGGTTCTTAACTCCATCAGACCTGTGAAGTCCTTTTTATCCTGTAGAGTACATATTCATTCACAGGTTTTGGAGATCAGAATGTGGATACCTGTGGTTGGACGGGGTCGGGGAGCCTTATTCACTACAGGGCTGCACAGGGAAGAAGACAAAGGCGAGGTATAAATGGCTAGGAAATTTTCTGAGATACAAAGACATGCTTTTCTTCTTGCAGTATATTCTTTATCTGCTCTCATTTAAGCAGGGAGCCAGAATCTTGTTTTCTCAGAGGGGAAAGAAAGCAGAAGTTGCTGGCAAAACACTTCCCTTTCTGACTTTCAGTTTTTAAAAACCCAAGTACATGAGGAAGTTGTGCTGGGTGTCCTGGAGGGAGGGGTGAGAGGGAAGATGGTGTGTGTGGGGATGTAGGGCTCCCCTAGCCTTGAGTGGGGTGGGTGGGATTGGGATTAGTGTACAGAGGTCTTGCTCCCAGGAAAGTTTTGGGGCCTTAGAGAAACCATTGCCTCAATCTGGGCTTTACCAAGGTTCCAGTGCCTCCAGGAATGGTTCAGAATCAGCATAGCTCCATAACCCCAAACCTTGGGGGTATCCTGGTGGCTGAGGCCCAGAGGAACAGCAGCCCTGGGTTGAAATTCTGCCCATGTTCTGGTAGCTGCATCAAGTGCCCTGATCTGGGAAGCATGTTCCTAGTCTCCTAAAAGGAAGGGTGGCATTTTCCAAGTGCTTGAATGTCCCCCAGAGGCCTCTGTGTTAAAGACTTGGTCCCCAGGGCAGTGCTATTAGGAGATGGTGGAGCCTTTAAGAGGAGGGGGCCTACTGGGTGGTCTTCAGGTCACTGAAGCTGGTTAAAGAACCCCAGACTTAGCCAGGCGCGGTGGCGCACGCCTGTAATCCCAGCACTTTGGGAGGCTGAGGCAGGAGGATCGCGAGTTCAAAGCCAGCCTCAGCAATGGCAAGGCACTTAGCAACTCAGTGAGACCCTGTCTCTAAATAAAATACAAAAAGGTCTGGGGATTTGACCCAGTGGTCGAGTGCCCCTGAGTTCAATCCCCGGTACCACAAAAAAAAAAAAAAAAAAAGAACCCCAGACTTCTCCTTCTCCTCTTGCTCCCTGGCTTATGTGGTGAATGAAATTTCTCTGCCATGCACTCCCACCATGATGACTGTCTTGCCACGGGCCCCAAAGCAAACAGGGCCAACTGATCGTGGTTTAGAATTTCCAAAACTATAAGCCAAAATAAACCTTTTCTCTTTATAAGTTGATTATCACAGGTATTTCCTTATGGTGATGGAAAGCTACTAACATACCATATTTCTCACTCTTTCCCCTCAGGGAAAACCCTTTCAAAAATTCTCATAGGTCTCTATGCACTGGTCCCAGGAAGATTTATGAAGAGAAGATGCTGATCTCTGTTTGCATGTTGTTGAGCTGGAAAACCTGAACAGCACAGACTGAGATGTGCTCAAGCTGTGGAAAGTGTGTCCATGCTCAGAGAAGATGATCCACTTGAGGTGTTGATTTTGACTTGTCTTTGTAGAAGCACAAACTGAAGAATCAACAGACTCAATAGGGAGAGAAAATAGAGGTCAGAGAGGAACATGGAGAAGAGAACCTTAGGGTTCATTTTAGCCCAGTGGAGATCAAATGCACCCCAGTTTTTAAAAAAAATTTTTTAGTTGTTGATGGACCTTTATTTTATTCATGTATTTATATGTGGTGCTGAGAATCGAACCCAGTGCCTCACACATGCAAGGCAAGTGCTCTACCACTGAGCCACAACCCCAGCCCAATCCATTTTTTTTTTTTTTAATTCAAGGATTGGTTTAGTTTTCTAGGTAAGTCCTTACAACATCATTTAACATGGCCGATCTGTAGTACTGTACTCACAACACTAGAGAAACAAATAGGTACTTATTAATTTCTTTCTGTTTGTTCCAACTTCCAACTGGGGATTCCAGGAACTCATTTTCTCACAATTCCAAAAGTCAAAGTCCTTCCTCCCTACCTCCCACTCCCAACCTCTCATTTACACTTGCCTGACTTTCACACGTACCCTAGTGACAGTGGTACAAAATGGCACATGGGAGCCTCCTGGCATGGATTAGGCAGAAAGAGAAGGGAGCAGGGCTTCAGGAAGTATCTATAGAGTTGTTGGGAAGGAAGAGATAGTGGGAGCCTGTGGATGCCCAGGTCAGTGCAGGGGAGGACTTGAGAAGAAGAAGAGTCTCACGTGACTGATTCTTAAGAAAAGGTTGGTAAAGGGAGGGGATAGGAGGCAAGAAGAAAAGAGAAGGGAAAAAAAAAAAAAAAAAAAAAAAAAAAAAAAAAAAAAAAAAAAAACAAGAAAAGGAAGGTGGGGAGCAGGACCAAGTCAACTGGCTGCCATACATAGCCTGGACTGGATTCTCCAAAGGACTCTGGGGGATGTTGAAGATGTGGACTGTAGGGATCTGTAGATGTTACGCTTCTTTATGTAAATTGTCTTAGAGATCATTTCCTGTGTTATTAAGCAATTAGGGACTTAGATAAACATCTGAGATGTGACTTGACTTGGAACAAAAGCTAAAAATTAGTTCAATAATTTTCAAAATACATTTAAAAAAATCAAACACATACAGTAGAAAGTTAGTACTTTCTAGGTTACGAGTAACTATCCTTTTTTAGTCTAAGCAATCCTTTGACTAAATATAGGATAGGTTTTTATAAGCAAAGCTCATCAGTAAAGGTTGATAACATTCCTGAAGGCAGAATACCAAAAAACTGCAACCTTTGATGGAAAAGGTCAGTTAGAGTTTTGTTGGCTTGATCATGAATCAATTTAGTTAATTGAGTTACTAGTTTCAAAGCATTGGGATTAAGTATGGTAGGAGATATAATGGAATGTAAAAAAAAATTAGTTTAAAATCTAGTTGAAAGAATTTAAATTTGTGTAAGTTAAATAACTTTGCAAGATTATGAGAATTTATGAGAATTTATCATCATTAAGAAAATAAATCTCTGTGCTGGGTATTTTAAAGACCTTGGGAAGATGGGGTCAGTCATTGGGGTGTACAGAATTCTGGAGCTTTTGTGCTATAAATTCTGGAACGAGACTGGCCTCAAAGGCCTTGTGCTTCCTTGTAAGAAATGATATTTGTCTGCTACTGCTCATATTTCAAGCTCAAATAGTAAGACAGAAGGTAAGCCATATTATTGTCCAATTACAATTGAAAATTGTTTTATTTTCTATGGTTTGTGCATATGGTGAACATTTGGGAATCCCAGCCTTGCTGCTTACAGAACATTAAAGCAGTAAAATGAACACAGACTTTGGACTTTAGCTAGAACATTCTTCTAACACATGGCCATTTCTATTTTATATTGAGAGACCTAGCTGGCAATTTTAGAAAATTTGCATGAGAGTAAACTTGTCTCCAAAAGAAACTTGGAAAATGTAAATTGGTGTTCAAAATTCAGCTAAAATAAAGAAGTAGTTCCATGTCAGCAGGAGTTGCAAATAATAATGTTATAAAAATGTTTTCTGGAAACTGATTTTTTTTTATGTTTTTATTTTTGTCTGCATGAAATAACTCAAACCACACTTAGTAAACAAAAGTCCTGAAAGCAATTTTAAACAATGGATTTCCATAGCATGCCACATACAAATACAAAGTTAAAGATTAAGAACTTACTCATGCAAAGGTCACTTGGTTCCCCACAATATTGGGATCTGAGTCAACAGTATCACATGGTCAGCTCTCCAAGGAGAGGGGGGCAGATGGGAAGTGGGACTCATAAAGCACCATACTTAAAACATGGTGTGACTTCTAGGGGTCTTCAGTGATTTGGAGGTACAAGCAGGAAATTCCCAAAACTGCTAAATAATTTTAAAGCAGCTTGAGGTTGTGTATTTCAATGAGGAGGGAAATCCCTGTAAGTGTGGTGGGTGGTAAGGGAAAGTGGATATAATGGAGATCAGAGGAGTTTTCCTGGGCTAGACAGGATGTGCAGAGGGAAATGGGACAGAAAGGGCATTCCAGGGCAGGACTAGCTGGAAACAAGGACAGCGTGTGATGCGGGAGGGGGCCAGGGCCACTTTCTAGCAGATGGAAGTCATCTTTTTCTCCCTGACTCTTAATGACTTTCCAGTAATCTTTCCCTTAGGCTTCACACTCAACTCTGGTTCTTAGTGCTGCCTGAACCATTTGCCTCTTCTCATTAATATGATCCTCTTCCCTCTACTCAGGCCTTTTTTTTTTTTTTTTTTTTTTTTTTTTGGTTTTGGTGGAGGGTGCTGAGGATTGGACCAGGGCCTTGGAGCATGCTAGGCATGCACTCTGCCACTGAGCTACAATACCTCCAACCCCTGGACCAGGCTCTTTATAACTACATTGGGATTTAGACAGCTTGGGTTGAATCCTGGCACTTACTGGTTACCTAATCTCTTTGTTCCTTAGTTTTCTCACATTTAAAGAGGAGTTAATGATGATCAAATCAGTTAACGCATATAAGTGCTTAGCAGCGATTAGCACTTAGTAAGCAATCGATAAATGTTAAATATAATGTTACCTATTCCTTGATCAGCATTGAGGATCTATTTAAAAAATGAAACTGGTGACACAGAGTGATCCATCTTAGAGATTTGAGTGTTCAGACAAGAGAGGTTGAGGATGAAACTCTGGACATGGTAACCAATTTAAGGTGTCACATGCTCTCCATCCCCAATCTACCCCTATCCCTGGCATCTGCCAGTACTGGCAGCATCCCTAGATCCTGGCCTTGTTTTAGGTTCCCAGAACCACCAGAAACACTCCCACAGATGGTGATCTCTGGGAGGAAAGCCAAGGAGGTTGGTTTTGTGTATGGGCAAAGACGGGATACCAGAGACATAAAATGAAAGCATCTGAAATGGTTTAAGCAACTGATAATATAGACAAAAGAGGTGAGACTGGGAACTAGGGAGCTAAACCTTTGAACATGGAATTTAAGGAATGGGAAGAGAATGAGGAATCGAAGAGCAAATTATCAAAGAGAAAGGAAATGAACCAAAGAAAATGATCTTATGGAAGCATGAGAAGAAAGGTTTTAAGCAGAAGAGATTTTTTTATTGTGATCCAACTGAATATTCAGTTCTCACATCAGAACCTGGGACTCCTCTACCTAGAGTTCAACAAACATTTTCACAAACTCCAAGATTCTGTGACCCTGCCAGAAGGAGGTCTTGTGGTTTCACTCGTTAGTATGCTTTCCTAACAATTACCATCCTTCAAAATTAGAGTTGCTCATGGACCTCAGATAGCCCCAGTTCCTTCAGTACCCACCATTACTCATTCTTCCTGCCACTAACTCATTTTCTTCTGCTCTCCCCAAGCAGAAAGGTCATATCTGTGTATGAACATGATGATTTTGAAATTACAGCCACGCATTTTCAACTCTCTGTATTTTAAAATGATGGAATCCTCATATTTAGTTTATAGCATTTCCATTATCTTTCCTTTCTCAATTCTGCATTTCCAGTTGCATTTCATGTGTGGTGAACTGATGTGTAGCTGCTGATTCATGATGGTCCCCTGAGCAAGTCACTTGACCCTCTGTCCCAAGCTTTTCATCCAGGAAATTGCCAATTAATTTTTAATAAAATATTTCAGAATGGTTCTGTAAAATAAACCTATGTCAAGGATTTCTAAATCTATTTAAGACTCTTCCTCCTTCCTCTCTGATGTCATTATCTTTTTTCTTTCCTTAACTCGTCCTCTTGTGGCTCCCTGAATGTGGCCACATCCCAGAATGTAAGCTATGTCTCTGCTCATTTCTCTGGTTATGAACTGAATGTTTGTGTTGTCTGATCCCCAAGTTCATATGTTGAAGTATGGTGTATTGAGATGATTAGTTTCACATGAGGTCATGAAAGTGGAGTACTCATGATGAGATTCATGTTCTCAGAAGAAGAAGAAGATACGCCAGAGCTCTCTCTTCCCTCACGGGCACAGACAAGAGGCCATGGAGGCACATGGGGAGGTGGTGGCCATCAACATGCCAGGAAGAGGCAGGGCCCTTGCCAAGACCTGAACCCGCCAATACTCTGATCTTGGGCTTCTAGCCTCCATAACTCTGAGAAATAAACTTTGTTATTTAAGCCACCCAGTCTGGTATTTTGTTCTAGCAGTCTGAATTGACTAAGTCATCTCTTACTCTGTTTACTTGAAAGTCTTTATCTCTGCTTTATTTTCTCCCAAATCTATGACTCTACTCTTCTCATCTGACCTTCATTCTAGACCTTTCCTTGCCTTCATTCAGTTATTATGTTGTCTGTCTAAGCTGAACAAGTCCACGTTCAGTGTGTACTGTCTTGCCAGTCCTGGAGACTCTTGTCTTGATTTTTGCCTTATCTTTGCCTTCAAGTACATTTGATTGACAAGCCCTAACAATTTTGTCCACTTCCAATAGGAAGTATTTTCTGCCTCTAAAATGGTTTTTATTAGACTGTAATTCCCTCCTTGTTGTAAGTTTTTGAGGATAAAGATTACATATCTTGCCTCTAAATTCCTCTAATTCTTTGTTTAAAAATAGCAGACATACAATAAATACTTGAATTTACTAGTTGAATTTAAAGAGAGTATTCTAAGGGCAAATGCATTTATAAAACCTGGAGTTAAATTGAAATTCCTTATTTCTTTTTGGGCCACTAATTGTTATTATCAATTCTCAAAATATACATTATAGTATGCAAGTCTATGCAAACCTAATCTTAGGTCCCACTTTTCATAGCTCCAATTTACATCTCCCTGAACAGAAGCCCTTAGAACAAAGTTGTTCTAAGGTTGACCCATTGTTAGGATAACTTATTATTCACACACAAAAAAATACAGAAAAAAACCTACATGGATTAAAATGTTACATGTAAACTACACACACACACACATGCATACATACATATATGACCACTAAAACACTTTAAGAAAATATAGGTGATTATTTTCAACAAAGTGGGAAGATTTTTCTAAGCGTACCATGCATGGCAGAAAACATCAAAGATTGACATGTTTGATTATATACATTTAAAAATGGTTAATGCTTTTGTATACTACAAAAAAATAAAATTAAGTTAAACACTAGAAGATAGAAAATCACAAATAAAACATTTGCAGTGTATGTGATAACTGCAAATAATTAATATTCTTATTACATAAAGAACTTAAAAATAAGAGAAAGATGAACATCTTAAATGAAAAATGGGAAGAAAAAATAAGTAATTTACAAAAGAAAAAATGCCAATAACAGTCAATAACATTTGGGAAAACTTCAATCCAGCTATGTATACAGTGAAATACAAATTAATAAAAAAGATTTGATGGGAATGTAGAGGAAATCGATACCATTACATTGCTGACAGAGCATCACATTTGTATCATCATTTGAAAGTAATCTGGCAGCATTTTATCTAAAATATCTTTAAAAACTGTGCTTCTTGGGCTGGGGTTGTGGCTCAGTGTCAGAGCACTTGCCTTGCACATGTGAGGCTCTGGGTTTGATCCTCAGCACCACATAAAAAATAAATAAACAAAATAAAGATGTAACAAAAAAATAACTGTGCTTCTACTGTCACCCAACCCCATGTAAAGAAATTCAGATAATTATGGAAAAATTAATGTACAAGCGTGTTCATTATAATTTTGTTTATAATAGTAAAAGATTGGAAATAGCCTAATTGTCCAGTTCCAGGATGGTATTGTATATACCCAAATTTAACAAGGTTATTGCTGGATTAGGGTTATAACAAGGTTATCTCTAGATTAGTAATCTGATATTTTATTTTTAATTTGTGTGTGTGTTCTATAATTTCCATTTTCAGTGTAAATTATTTGTTAACTAGAAATAAGTGACCTTCAATTCCTTTTAAAAGCAGGGAGTTTACATAGACTCTAACATCCCCTCTGAATGAGGGGATGAAGTTTACTAACTTGAATATCTGACATTATTAGTTTATATATTAATTTGCCCTTTAATTTTCATTACCAATTCTTTCCCTTCTCCCAGTAAAACAGAGAAAGGGAGGGGTGGGGGAGAGAGAGAGACGGACAGACAGACAAAAACAGAGTCTTCTGGATGTGGTTTCTAATTCCTCTTTCACAAAATTATCCTTCTCCTTAAATAATCCATCCTGTCCATCCTTTGCTATCTGAATCTCCTTTTTGAATCTAAAGTTTTCTTGGCTCCCTGGCTTCCAAGTCCCACTGCACCTTCCACTGAGCAGAGCTGGGAAACCCCAAAGCAGGGCAGCCCTGCTTGGCTGGAGAGGGGTGTCAAGAGCTGCCTTTTTGACAGGAATACTGACTCTAATCATTTGGCAAATGCCCTTCCAAAACCCAGCCTGACTCGTCTCTCTGGTGGCATAGTATCTCTCCACCCAGCCTGAGGTTCTGCCCTGGGAGTTGAGTGAGGATGAAAGATACACTTTCAATTTGACCCAAGGTGACTGCTTCTCTGAAATCAGGTTTATTAACATGAAATATTTGGTTGACCCATTTTTTGGCTTTTGACATGGTCACATTTTTTTCCTCTTTCACTTTCTGAACTCTCCTCAGACTCCTGTTCAGACTTATCACTGTTCTGACTCTTAAATGTGTTTTCAGAGACTCTGACCGCTGCCCTTCTCTCGCTCTTTGGGCCCAGGCATCTTTTCTGCGCCCACATCTTCAGAGCTCAACTTCCAGCTGATGCTGTCCTGA
This sequence comes from Tamias sibiricus, assembly GCA_025594165.1. Taxonomy (NCBI): domain Eukaryota; kingdom Metazoa; phylum Chordata; class Mammalia; order Rodentia; family Sciuridae; genus Tamias; species Tamias sibiricus. The sequence goes on from CM046659.1 coordinate 56,197,331, forward strand.
GGTTTATTCCTATTCACATGCCCACCCACTGCTGAAAGCCCACTGCAGTGTCCCCCTAGTGTCTCAGACTTGGACAGCTCGGTCTAAAACCAATGAACCATGTGTTTCCCAAACCTCTTGAACTTCCTGTTTCTGCAGCAAAACAGCCTTTTTCCTCCTCATCAGACCCCAAACCTCAGTCGCTTTGGACTACTTTCTCTTTTCCTTCCTCTCTGAAACTCCTCCCTTCCTCCCATCCTCCGATCTAGCTGGAACAGCTCTTCACACTTCCCTCCACCCTTTCTTCTCCTTAGCTCAGCTCCACCACAAGCTCAGGCCAGGGTATGGAGGCCTTTTGACTCCTCTCCTTCATCCCCTCTCTAAAGCTCCTCAAGCCTCACCACCAAGTCCACCTTCCCCAAACGCTGCTTGAATCTGCCATTCCTCTGCTTGATCGCTTAAGACAGGTGCTGTCAAATCCAATCCTTCATTGCCTGGCACCTAGGGCCTTTCCTCATCTGGCTGCAACCTACATTTCAGCCCCTATATCCTACTACTTTGTGATACAAACTTAGAATCTAGCCCACCTACAATCCCACCTTGAACTTCCTGTTGCTCTACTTTGGCGAAACCTTTTCTCTCCATCTTTCTTTTTCTCTACACAAGTACCCCCTCCTCCTTCAGTTACCACAGCCAGCTTCCTAGTAAGGATTTTGTTTCAGGTGGTACTCACCCCATTTCTTCTGTGTTACTGTTCATGTTCATGTCTAATCTCTCCACAGGATTAAAAGATTTGTTTTATTAATCTGTATATCCCCACATCTTGTAGCACTTATCAAGTACCTAAGATACACTTGTTTAATGAGGGAATGAATCAATGCTTAGATGAAGTAGCCAATTTATTATTCAGCCTTCCTGACTCTGAGCAGGAATCTCTTAGGGGTGGCCAACTGGCTGTATCACTTTAGTAATCTTGTTTTGGCAAAAAGGATGCCCACATGCTATTTTAACATTTTTTTAGTGTAACATTTGTTCCTAATAAAATAAAATAAAATACAGATTTTTCTAATGTTTTAGCAGAGAAAACAAAAGAAAGAAAATTGCCATGGGGCAGGAACAGGGCCAGATTTCCTTTTTTTTTTTTTTTTTTTTTTTTTTTTTTTTTTTTTTGTTATTTTCATTGTCTATACAGCCCACCTCTCACTTTCTTTCTGGCCATGGACCCTGTGAACTTCCCTGGTCCCCACAACCAGCCGCTATAGTGAGAATTTAACATGTAATTCCAGTCTCCAGAGCTGGGCATGAGGCCCAAGATCTGTTGGGACTGGCAGGGAAATGGCTGTAAGAATCTGAACTACCAAGGAACAATCTCTGCCTGGAAACTATTGGCTTCCTTATTGCCCCAAAATCCTTTATTGAGTAACCCAAGTAGTATTCCAAGTAGTATTCACCTAAGCATCTTAAACTTTGTATGTCCAAAATGCAATTCCTTATCCCTTCAATCTATTGTCTTTTGTCACAAAATAAATGGCAACACCTGACAACTCAAGAAACAGAGAACCTCAGAGACATCTTTGATTCTCCTTACCCACCCCCCATAGCTAATCTATCAGCAAATTCTGATTCTAATTCAGATCTGGCCCTTTCCTTATCTTCTCTGTGGCCAAGGCCAAGACATAGCCCCTCTCTGCTAAACCACTGGGAAATCTGCTTTTCCAGTCGCATCTCACATCGGTCTTCTCTCTGCTCTGTTGATTCCAGCCACACTGGCCTCTCTTCTGTTCCTCCACTGCCCCTTTGCCTTAGTCCATTTTCTGGTGTGATAGCAGAACACTTCAGACTGGTTAGTTGATCAAGAAGAGAGGTTTATTTAGCTCAGAATTCTAGAGCTGTAAAGGATCAGGTGGCTACATATGGTGAGGGCCACATGCTGCTTTATGCATGGCAGAAAAGCAGAAGGGCAAGTGGGTGCTTGCAAAGAGACAACACTCAAGGGTTAAACTTGCTTTATAACAGCCTGCTCTAACCATAACTAATCTGGTCCCATGAGGGTAAGAACTCACTCCCAGAGGCAGAATTAACCTTTTCATGAAGGCTCTCCTCCATGACCCCAAAACTTCCCACTTCCCGACACTGCCACATTGCAGGAGTAAGCCACAGCATGTTTTGGTGGGGACAAACCATATTCAAATCACAGCACCCTTCTGATGTCTGCACCATTGCACTTGTTCTTTCCTCCAGGAACTCTTTCCACTGGAAATACTGGGAATAGTTCACCATCTTCACATCCAGGTTCAATGTCACTTCCTTTAGAAGTCTCACCTGGCAGTCTTGAATAAGCCTTCCCACTCTCCCCAGCTTCTCTTCATTGCTTCATCCTGTTTATTTACCTATGGTACTTGTGACATTGGATAATTATCTTGTTTATTTTTTTGACCTTTGCTTCCTTTTACTGGCACGAGAGCCTTCCCAGAGTAGAATTCTTTTCTTGTGCTTTGCTGCATCTCTGTGTTTAGCAGGCTCAAAGCATACATGTTTATAGAATAACTACAACAAACCAATTCTCTCTGCAGGATTTTCACTTTTACTTTATTGAAATGTCTCCTTCTTAGCACCTAAGACATAATGTCCTGCCAGCTACCTGTATCATTCTTCCTTCTTTTTTGTTTTTGAAGAGTCAATGTTCCTTAAAATTCCACCATTAGCCTTCTTCTCTGTGGTCTACATTCCAGAAGGTAAATTCCATGAAGGCAACACCTGTATCACCCCTGTATCCCCAGTGCCTACATAATAAGGGCTCACTAACAATTAAATGGTGAATTAAATGGTTCCTTTCCCTAGGTGCCCTCCTGGCTTCAGTTCTTCCCACATGTGACGCACCCATTTCTTTATTCAGCTATGGCAGATCTTCAGATCGGTTTTCCTACACCTCCAGTTCCTGCCAGATGCTTGCCCCTGGACGTTTTGTGGACACTTCCAAGTTGACATATTGAAAGTTGAACTCATCACTATCCCTTTAAACCTTTTTTATCTCAGTTCTCTTGTGAGTTCCAGTATCATTTCTGGTAATGATGCCATCATCTTTCTTCCTTCCTTCCTTCCTTTCTTTCTTTCATTCTTTCTCTTTTTTTTTTTTGTCCTTATTTTTTAGTTATATGTGAACACACAAGATCTTTATTTCATTTTTATGTGGTGCTGAGGATTGAACCCAGTGCCTCATGCATGCTAGGTGAGCAGTCTACCACTGAGCCACAACCCCAGCCCCACCATCATCTTTCTAATCACCCAATTTTGAATTTTTGGAGTGCTTTTTTATTTCCTTTCCCACTTATTCCCCACATTTATTCACTTACCAACCCAGTCACCCTCCCCTCCCCTCCATCCCCTCTCCTCTGGTGTGGTTGCTCCTGCCTCACCAGCTGTTTGCCTCACAGGAGTTCTCAGCTTCCTGACTTTCAGCTTCCTGACTTTTCAGTCTCCTTACTGTCCTTCCTCATTCCTGCTGACCCACATCCAAGCCTCCCCGCAGACCACGTCCAGACTTCTTCCTCTATAGCACCTTCCACCTGGACACATCAGCTGTTCTCCAGGTTGAACATAATTGAATCTGGGAGGGACATTTAGAATCCTTCATTACCTGCCCCAAACTATGATTCATATTGCAACCCCCCCACCACCTTTCAAGCCTCACCCTCTCTATCAGTTTGGAGATAATTGGTATTCCTTGTGCCCATCTTTGCTTTTCTTCTCTGGCATCTTCCTATCACCAGTTGGTGCACAGGTTATAATTTATTATGACAATTTTGCTTTGTATTATGCCTATTTGACTGGATCAAATTTATCTTATTAAATCATAAATTCCTTGAGCATAGGAGCTCAAGGAGCTAATGTCCAATTCACATTGGGTGTGTATTCACACACATTGTTCCAAAACAGTGCTTTTTCTAGAATAGGTCTTCAGCACTTACCTAGAGAATGTCGAGATACATTGTAAGAGAGTGTTGGGAGAATGGGGGATTTGGGTCCAAATTCCAGCTAGCTTGAGCAAATAATAAACTTCTCTAAGTCTTGGTTTCCTATGAAATTGGAAGAATGATGATTACCTCATATAATGACTATAACAACTAAATGTGATAGTGCTGTATAGTACCTGGTGCCTAACAGTTCTTAATAAGTGTTGTTGTCAAATCAATCATTAGACCACATTGTTCTTTTCCTTGATCATGTGGAAGTATAAAGTTTAAATTTTCTACTAAGCATGGGAAACTGCCTCCCTCTCCCCTACATCTCATCTTACTTATGAGGCAAGAAAGAATTAGATACTTTTTTTCTTTCACTCAGTTTCTATTTCATCTTTAAATCATAGGGATGTATGTGAAGTAGGAAATATTTTGACCATACCGTGTGAGTTCTTTCTTATTCAAGGCCTAGAATTATGGAGTACTGGGAGCTGCTGGACAAGGCCAACAAATCAGGCCTTGGGGGCTGCAGTGCTGTCACTGCTCCTAAGCATCCTTGCTGGTGTTGCAGAGCTAAGCATCTGATGTCATTTAGAGTTCCATATTTCCAGACTGTGCTCCAGTTGTGGTACTCCTGCTGATTCTGCTACTGTGTTTTGTTAGTTGATATTGATGTGAATCCCTGAGCCAGTTCTTCTCTATTACTCCATTTTCTAGCCAATAACTTAGACTTTTCCATGCCTGGTAGTTCAGGCCACTCTGGCCCAAGGAATTCAGGAAATTGAATTCCAGGGAAGGCATACAGGATTGGGAAACTACCTAAGGGGTTGATGCTGTGGCTGCAGGCCCAGAGACTATAATGTGGCTATTAAGTCTACTTCTTCAGAAAGGGCTGTTTTCAAATGTGGTATATATACACAATGGAATTTTACTCAGCAATAAAAGAGAATAAAATAATGACATTCACAGGTAAATGGATGAAACTGGAGAATATAATGCTAAGTGAAGTTAGTCAATCTCAAAAATCCAAATACCGAATGTTTTATCTGATATAAGGAAGCTGATTCACAGTGGGGTGGGGTTGGGGAGCATAGGAAGATTAGAGGAACACCAGAAAGGTCAATGGGGAGGGACGGAAAGGGAGGGAGCAAGGGGGTATAAAGAGAGGAAGAAAAAAAAAAGATGGTAGAATGAGAAGGTTACCATTACCCTAAATGCATGTTTGAAGACATGAAAGATATGAATATACTTTGTATACTAACAGTGATATGTAAAAAGGTACTCTTTAAGTGTATTACAAATTGTAAAGCATGCTACTGTTATAGATACAACAACATTGAATTTAAAAAAAAAATTAAAAAAAGAGAAAGGGCTGTTTCCTTTAAAGGAACAATTGATGGTCACGACCCTTTCAACATGTATTGAAGGATAAAACAAAAAGCCCATTATCTAATTCTATGTCCCAAATTATAAGTGAGGTCAAGAAAAAGGAGAAGCAAGAAGAGGCCATTTTTTTTTTTTTTTTTTTTTTTTTTTGTGGTACTGGGGATTGAACTCAGGGGCACTTGACCACTGGGCCACATCCCCAGCACTTTTTTGTGTTTTTATTAGAGACAGGGTCTCACTGAGTTGCTAAGTGCCTCGCCATTGCTGAGCCTGGCTTTGAACTCGCGATCCTCCTGCCTCAGCCTCCCAAAGTGCTGGGATTACAGGCATGCACCACCACGCCCGGCTGAGGCCATTTTTCTTAGATACAAAATCTAATGGATTTAGTGGACTCTAGATGAGACGTTTTAGTGGCATTGTGAAGGCATAAATGTACCTCTTCCTGTGTCATCTGGCTAACAAATATTGATTGAGCACCACAATGGGCCATATATACACCATACCTGGAGGAATAGTAGAGATTAAACAGATTTAGTACTAGGCACTCAACAAAGAGGTATGGGAAATGGCAGGTGTAGTCCATGCCCTCAAGGAGCCTACAATTTCTTTGAGGAATTTGGCTAAATCCACATTAGAAGGTTAATACAAATTATGTAACTCTTCATGATGGTCCATTTCTAATTTTATGATAGGTTACATGATTTTCATAGAATTTCAGAGATTACAAGAAGTTTAATCATTTTCTGTTTCAATCTTCTTTTTTTTAGACTTGGAAACTAAACCACAGAAAAATGAAACCTGGACAAGTTTACCAATTATCACTCTTTCCATTGTACAAATTTCACTTATTATAATAACAACTTTAGATCATTATTGTCAGAATCTAAATGAGAAGTTTTCATTGTATTTATTTTGAGAATTACACACAAAAAGGCATTAACTTTCTTCACAGGCACCATAACCATAAAAGAGTCCCAATTCCCACCTTCCCTTTCAAAAGGAGCAGATGATGTTATCAGCTTGTTGATGGATGTTAAAGATGATGTCATGGATAACTGCAATAGCCTCTGAACGGCTCTGCTCCAGTAACATGAATATCCTAATCGATTTGCACTCTTAAATGTTTGGAGATCCTTAGTTGGATGGATGACTTGCATGCAGTAGATCACTGTAATCTGGTCACTGCCTGACTTGGTGTTCTTTGACAGACTGGGAACTAGAGGCTGTGTTTGGCCACAGAGGAATAAAACTTTCTATTAGTGGTGTGACTGGGCTGAACAACAATTCATCTGTGGCTTGCCTTGTATTTCCAGGATTGTCATACCCTTAGAAACACTAAGTAGCATACTGTGGGAACAAACTTAATTCAATTTAGCTTTTCTTTGGAGAAAAAGCCGTAAGGACAGCATGTGTCTGTTCTATTATTACACAGTTGCTCCTGTCCATAATGGATGTTTGTGATTCATTGCTTATTGAGGAACACTTATATGGAAAGTTGCCAAAGATCTTCTGACTCTCCAAACAAAATGTCTTGCTCCCTGGTTTTGGGATCAAAATGGAATTGTTTTCAAGTTGAACAGGGCCACACACCAAGCCAGAGGATAGAAAAGTCCAAAGGGACTTAGAAAGCTAAGCCAAGGCCTGGGAGTATGGACACCAACCTCAGAATTCTGGCTCTGATGAAGCTGTCAGAGAAGGTCTTCCTGAGGCCAGGCTGGTGAAGCAGTGATGCAGGGTCTCTAACAGTCCTTGTGGAATGTTTTCAAGATAGGGCTGACCAGAGAGCTTCTGGACCTATCCACATTGGTCCTAAGACTCCACTGGGCAGATTCACTCTGGAGCACTGGTCCCAACTGGAATTCCATGGAAATGTTAAGGAGTACAGGTTTGGAAAATGCTAGCCTAAATAAAATTAAACCTGTCTCTTTACTGCAGCATTTCCATGAATATTAATATATTCATATTTTTTGTGATTCATTGTGAATTTCAGTGGAATGTTGCTTTTTTAATTTTCTTTTTAGTTGTAGATGAAAACACAGTGTATTTATTTATTTTTATGTGGTGCTAAGGATTGAACCCAGTGCCTCACACATGAGGCAAGTACTTTACCACTACTGCTTTACCACTCTAGCTCCAGCATTGAAATTTTACTTTTTTTCGAATTTATTTGACCAGGAGATCCCCCCACACACACTGTTTAATAGTTCAACCATTAACATTTGAAGAGTTATTAATGGGGTTTATGAAATTATAGCCTGGAAAAAAATCAGAGCCAGATCTGGCTCCAAATTGGCTTTGATTTGAAGAGTATTCCACAGGCCAGGACTCAGAGTAAATGGCAGGTCTCAGTCAAAGGGTTGTGGTTTTTGAACTATTATTTTTTAATATTTTTATTGGTGCATTATAATTATACATTCATTGTGGCATTCATACGTACACCTAACACATTGCTCCATTTCATTCCCCAGTATTTCCCCTTTCCCTGACTCCACACTTTCCTGATCCCCTTCCTCTGTTCCACCAGTATCCCTCCATTTATTTTTTTAAATCGATGCACTATAATTTTACATAATGCTGGGCTTCATTGTTGCATATTCATACACACACACACACACAACATAATTTGGTCAACTTCCTTCTCTATTCTCTCCCCTTTCTTTCCCCTTCTTCTTCTCCCTCTCCTCTTGATCTCCTTCCTCTACTCTACAATTCTCCCTTTGATTTTCAGGAGATTTGTTTTTGTTGTTGCTCCTTTTTCCTCTCTAGCTTCCACATAGAAAATTTGACCCTTGATTTTCTGTATGTGGCTTATTTTACTTAACATGAAATTCTCTAGTTCCATCCATTTACTAACAAATGACACAATTTCATTCTCCTTTGTGGCTGAGTAGAACTCCATTGTGTCTATATAACACATTTTCTTTATCCATTCATCTGTTGTCAGACTTCTATGTTGGTTTCATAAACTGGATATTATGACTTGCACTGTTATAAACATTGGAATGTGTGTACCACCACAGTGTGCTGATTTTATTTCTTTTGGATAAATACCAAGACCACTCCTAGTTTTCTGTACATTTTCCTCTGGATTGTGAGTCTGAGAGTGGGGTCCAAATCCTAGAATGGCTTCAGGAGAGAGATCCAGTTTTTCTGAGGGCTGAAGACCACAGTCTGCATGTAACTGGCTGGCTCAACTAGATCTATAAAAAATCTGCATTATAGTCTAGCCCTTGAGAGCACCAACTCTGGAGCTGTGCAATGTGGACCAGTTACTTAATCTATGTCTCAATTTCCTTATGTGTTAAATGAGGATAATAATAGCATCTACTGCATGTGGTTTTGGAGGATGAGATGGACTAATACAAGTGAAAGCACATGGAACAGTGCCTAGCACCAAGTGCTAAAACTATTAGCTACGAGTGAGTCTGGGCTATATCTCTGAGACTCCCTATACACAGAGGTGGTGTGTAAGTAGGTGCTTCAGCATTTGCTTAAGTCAATGGCTCTCAACTGGCAGGATTTACTTGAAGTACAATTTAGCAATAATAATTTCTTCCACCTACAATTTTGTCCCTTAATACCTACCAGGTATCATCTTGAGGGAATCTCTGACAAGATATGCTACACAATTTTCTCAGATAAAAATAAACTTTTGTTTTCATTTTTTGAGACTAACAGCATGAACACCTGGTTGATATGATGTCTTTGAAAGACCTTGGTGTCATTGAAAAGTTCAAGATCTACATATCTGCACAGGCACTGAAGGTATCTATATAACTGAACAAGTATCCTTTATCTCAGCCCACTACAGCCCTTAGAACTTGCTTATTAAACTTGGTAGTGGTCCCCAAAAGTGTGGGTTGCCTTGCTCTGATCCAGCTTCAGCAGTACAACTGAGAATGGGGAGGAACCCAGGGTTTCTGGCCAATTCTGGAATGACTCTGGGTCATTTAGAGGATACCTAGGAGGTCAGGGATGGAAAACAGGCTCTTCTTATTCCTGGAGTGTTTGACTGAAATTTAGATCATATTTTTGCCAGATAATACAGTCTAATGGTAGCCTCAGTCAAGATAACCTGATTTGTTTTAAATAATTGAATTAAAACAATTCAATAAATCTGACATTTTAATGAGTTTATTAAAGTAGCATACTGGCTTTCCCATCTCCTCCAAGAAAATGTGAACGAAAGAGTTATTGCATTATCTCCTTTATGAATGGAAAATAAGACAAAGACAAAAAGGGAAAAAAGTTGAGACATGAACAGTCATCAGAGAACTTCATTTATTCATAATTAGCACTAGTCTTTGATTTGCTTTGCATTTGATTCTTTTTTTTTTTCTATCATGTCTTTCCAAGTAATGTGTGATCTGTACATACATGCAGTTGAACTGAAATATTTGAATATGTTAATAGATAAATGTTATTAATTCAAAGTTTAGATTTTACAGATAAGCTCTGCTGAGTTCTAGACTGATACTAGATAAGTAGGTATCATTAAGGAAATAATAGGATAACTAAAATACTAAGTGTTTTGGATTACAGCTAAAATTAAGATAACAGTGTATTAACACTGGTTACCTTCTAAAGATCCAAAACTTGGATCAAGCACTTCTTTAATATTTAAAATTAGAAAATCAGTTAATGTCTATACATTTGATAGGAAAATAGTCCTCGGTTATAAAAGATAGGAGGGAGGTGTGATTCTGGCATTTCTACAAAGGATTTGAGATTTATTTTAATATTTTAGGATAAAGGAAGAACATACCAACAACAACAAAAAACACTTACAATGAAAGTCATTTATGCCAGGCAAATTATGATTCAAAAACCTATGTACAGAGTCATTAACTTACAAAATTATAATAAATAAAATAAAAAAGAAATGTATAAATGCCCCACAAATAGATATGTATTATTTATTCTATAAGGTATTACTTTCCATTAATAATCATGCTGAATCTCTCTGTCACCTCCAGGGTCAAGACAGTTTAAAAATAGATTCTGTGCCTTAGGATGCAGAGTCACATCTAGATGAAAAGGTAGAACCACAGAAATTCTACTTATGAGCATAAATCTTAGGGAAACCCTTGCACCCGTTCACCTAAAGCATTGCATGAAGCGTTCACTTCAGCAGAATGGTTTATACTTAAAAGTTTACAATTTTAAGATTCCCACCAGTAGGAGACATAAATAAATTGTAATGCATTCTCATAATGGAACAGAATCAATTATTACAGTGAATAAACTAGATCTGTATTTATGAATCTTGAAAAACAACTAAGTGGCAAAAACCAATTTGTAAACTGATACTTCATAGGATAGTAAGATTTGGGTACTTTATTGCAGAAACTGTTTAAAGATGCACAAATCCACCCATACACTATATCTTGATTTAGATCTACATATATGAAAAATATAAGAACATCAGTGAGAAGATGTGAACATCAATTCTGGAAAGTAGTTGCCTCTGTACCTTTGGGGGAAGGTGAATAGGCTTGGGGAAGGGTGTACAGGGATTTAAACTGTATATGCATCATTTATTCTTAAGTAACAAATATATTAATTACACGTTAAACATTTTGATTCTAAGCCGGGCGCGTTGGCGCACGCCTGTAATCCTAGCACTTTGGGAGGCTGAGGCAGGAGGATCACGAGTTCAAAGCCAGCCTCAGCAATGGCGAGGCACTTAGCAACTCAGTGAGACCCTGTCTCTAATAAAATACAAAAAAGGGCTGGGGATGTGGCCCAGTGGTCTAGTGCTGCTGAGTTCAATCCCCGGTACCAAAAAAAAAAAAAAAAAAAAAACAACAACAACAAAAAAAATTTTGATTCTGGGTGGTAGATAAGGTATATTTGTATATTACTTTCTGCAGTTCTTAAAGTCCTTAAAATATTTCATTTTTAGAAAAGGTTAAGTCATGGGTACAGTCTCTTTTAGGCTCCCCACATTTGTTCTGTCTGTAAATGGAAAAGAAATAGACATACAGCACCTTGGCTATTCCAAGGATACCTAGCCCAACTCAAGAGACAATCCAGTTATCTCCTTTGGACAGAAGAGTCAAGATATCTTGTTATTGCTGAGTGAAGTTTGCAAGGGAGAAACTTCTATGTAACAGTTAATACTCCTCCACAGTATTACTTTGGGGAATTCAAGTAATGCACTGTTTGTAAATAAACTCCAGTGTGACCTTTCATCCAAATTTATGTGTGCTTTGGTGAGCGATGCCTAATTTCCCCAACCTCCTCTTCCCCAGCTTTTCCCAGCTGGCCCTTCAGCTCTCTTCATCTGCAAATGGAGTACAGCTGATTCCAGGCAGGAAATCCCTAACTAGCTTGCCTCCCTGCCCGCCTCCTCTGTCTGGTCCAGCCTGGTAAGTAGCCAGTTTTCCTGCTAGATGAACACACAGCAAAACTTCTCTGTGGGTCCCTGGAGATTATGAGCCTTTAGATGCACTCTGTCCTCACCTGACTCTCCCCGGGACCATTTGGTAGTTGTTCCCAGTCCCTAACGTTGAAGTCCTTTGCCCCTAATTTAGCAATTTCTCTTTATGAGGTCCTGAGATTCTCTTGCATTTGGGGAAACAATATATCTGTCTTGCATTTGGCTTAACCATCACATCACCAGGCCAGGCCACATCTACTATTAGATGCTCCCTCCACAAGCTGGACTTCTTTGAGGTCCCATCATGGCTACAGTTAAACAATTTATTTCATATCTAGCTTAAGCTATTTTTCTTTGCTCTATCATAGGTTCCATGAGAGTGGAACAGCACCAATCATAGTGATTAATGAATGAGTGAGTAAAAGCAAAACTGTCCAGACACAGAAAAACTTTCTCACTCACAATTTAAAAAAAAAAAAAAAATTAAAATTTTATTTTTGTAAGTTGTTCCTTTTTACTCTTTTTGAAAAATTTCAAACATACAGTCAGAAGATAGACTATAGTAATGAACTTACTGAGAACACCTTTCATCTGAATTTAATAGTAATTAACATTTTGCCATATTTCATCTTTTTTTTTTTTCAACTGAAGCATTTAAAGCAAATCTAGACATCATGGCATTTCACTCCTAAATACTTCAATATACAGCTCCAGAAAGAAAAAAAAGCACTCTTTTTCCTAACTGTATCTAACAATATGAACTATAGTGTCTCTATTTAATAGCCAACCTATTTCCTCTTTTCTTGATTGCCTTTTTACAACTTTAAGAAATAGCTTTTTATAGTTGATTTGATCTGAGACCACCTTTTGACAAGAATACTGCATAAGTGTCCCATGTCCTTGGGAATGTATCATGGAGGAGTCACAAAATGTCTAGTTAGTGTCACTACAATTTATTAGTGTGTTTAGGGGTGACACACTGTCTCCAATATAGTTTTTATTGCCCCTTACAAGTAACCAGTGGTTGGCACACAGCAAATTTCTTGATTGAAATGACCTCTTCTCTAGGGTGATGACTGTAGCCTGAATCAATTATTTCATTAGGGATGGTAAAAGAGATGTTTTTTAATTTTATCATCCTTCCTATACTTAGCTGAAAGCATCCCTTAATGAAGCACTTTCCAACATCAATTGGGGCTATTTGGATGCTTTGTAATATAATTTATATAGGAAAGGCACGATAATTGCCTAATTCTTCCCCCCTTTAATTACCATAATAGAAATAGAGAGGTTATGCACAAGCTATTTCCAATGGACACAGGACTTTTTTTTCAAAGTATCATCATAATCTCTTGGATTTTTCTACATTTAATATTATTTCAATCAATCACAGTCTCAATTATTTCTGATTCTCAAATTGTGGAGGACTTATTTAAGCCAGCTTCCCTGTCCTTTATATATGAGTCTATTAATCTTTAAAACATTTCACTACTTTCTAGCATAAAAGAAATACTTCAGAATAATATACATTTCTTCCCTCCCTCCCTTCCTCCCTCCCTCCTTTCTTCTTTCTTTTTTTCTTCTCTGAAAACATGGAATTAATCATTCTCCAAGGAATCCTCCTGTATTTTTCCTCCCTGGGGGGTGGTGATCGGGGGATGAGGATGGTATTTAGCTCATAATGTAGCAATAAATAACTGTGTGTGTGTGTGTGTGTGTGTGTGGTGTAGAGTTTTTCTTCTTTCGGGATAGATTTCTACATGTGGGATGATTGGATGAGGCATTTTCTTTTAAAATTGATGTAGGCTTATTTTGTACATTTAGACTCTTGATTGTTTTGGAATGTATCCTAGTATATGGTATAAAATATGAATCCAATTTTATTTTTGTTTATTCAATAACAATTTCTATATTAAGATATTTGTGAATTTAAAAGAATAAGAGCCAGGTATGGTGGCACATACATGTAATGCCAGCAATTTGTAATCCTAGACTGAGGCTGGAGGATGGCAAGTTCCAGGACAGCCTCAGCAACTTAGTGAGAACCTGTCTCAAAATAAAAAATAAAAAGGGCTGAAGATGTAGCACTGGGGTCAGTCTCCAGTTAGGGGTGTGGGGAATTTAAAAAAAAAAAAAGGGCTATTCATTTTTAAATTTACAAATTAGAAATTCTGTTAGTTAAAAAGAATGTGTTAGAATTCATCTTTTCCCCACTTATTGAAATGCCACATATATCACTCATTACATTTCCATGTCAATTTGTCTCTATTTTCTGTTGTTCCATTGGGGTCTCTCCCTCTTTCTCTCTCATGCCTTTTGTGTATTGAACTAGTATCACAAGTTGAATTTCACAGTGCATTTTAACTTCTGATAGAGGTTTGCCTCTCCATTTCATCCCCATTCTCCACCCCCAACAGTTGTTCATTCTTTCCAGAGATCTTCTGACAATTCTTGTTTATTTATTTAATTTCAGCATAAAGTATAGAATTAATTTGCCTAGCTCTAGAAAAGAAATATAATGTTATTTTTTGATATCAAGATTGTATTATATTTGTGACTTAACTTAAAAAAACTAACATCTCTATTATATTGAGTCTTTCTATCTAGTACACAATGATTTTTACATAATGTTCTGTTTTACTTTATATATAATTTTTTAAACAAGAGACCATCTATCATTATTTACTATTATATTCTTTATCTTGGAGATTTTCTACCTTAATATATATAAATTCATGTCATTTTTAAAAGATCATGAAGTATTCTGTTATGAGTGCACCAAAATTTATTGTCTCTTTTTGATGAACCCTATTTTCATTATTTTTAATATACTTTGATGAAAATTCTTAGACATACATATGCAAGTATTTCTGCAGAATAAATTCCTAAAAGAGGAATTTTGGAGGCAAAGTATAATTAGTAGTCTCCTCTTATCTGCAAGGGAATACTTTCTGAGATTCCCAGTAGATGCCTACCAAACCTTATGTATTCAATAACCAAGGTAAAAACTAAATGATTAACAGGCAGGTAGTGCATTCAGTGTGGATACACTGAACAAAGGGAGTATTCACACCCCAGGTAAAACTATAAGATTTCATCATGCTACTCAGAAAGACATGCAGTTTAAAACTTATGAGTTGTTTATTTCTGGAATTTCCTGTTTAATAATTTCAAGTCAAGGTTGACCATGGGTAACAACAATGCAAAGTGAAACCTTAGATAAGGAGGGACTACTGTATACACATTCAAAGTTTTGATATATATTGGTAAGTTTCCTTCAAAGAATGCTTTCGAAGAATTTGAAAAACAAAAGTTGAGCGTGCCTGTTTTCTTGCATGACCCCAGTACTACATAAAAATAAATGTTTATAATCTGATACTTAGTTACATTGGCACTTGACCACCTTGGTCCACTGTCTAGTTCTGAATAAGCCTTCATGATGCTGGGTATGAGAAGACTGAATAGAAATACATCTGTACCACTTTGCCCAGGGCTTCACATTATTACCTGGATTTGTCATGTTTTGGTTCATCAAAACAGGGAACTTTGACTTCAACCACGACCCTGTCTTGATTTGAGTTCTGCCAGAAATAGACTCTGAAGATTTGGGTGCAAATAACTTTGGGGGAAAAATGATCCTAAGAAATACCAAGAGGGAATTGGCCAAGTGAGATGGGAAACAGAAAAATGATAGAGGACATATTATTCAGTCACCACTATGGGAAAGCTGTGCTCAATTCTCCTGGGAACCCTAGGAGATGACAGAGAACTGCCCCAGAGTTATACCAAAGGAGAGAAGAAGTTAGGATACTTGTCTATCAACCCCCCATATCTATCATTGAATCAAGGGGTACTCAGTGTCATTAACTTTGACCTCTGGCTTGGCCAAGAAGAAAGCCCCAAGGCTGAGAGTCCCAAGAGTTGATGGTTTTCAGAACAGTGAATGCCAGGAGGATATGGATGGGACATAAACAGGGAAAGGGAAAAAAAAGAACTCCTGTGAAAAAGTGGAATCTCATTAATCTTTGGTTTCTGCTATCTACTCCTAGATATTCAGAGTTAATATGTTAAGAATTAGCTTATAAGAAACTAACACTCTCGGCCGGGCGTGGTGGCACACGCCTGTAATCCCAGCACTTGGGAGGCTGAGGCAGGAGGATCGCGAGTTCAAAGCCAGCCTCAGCAATGGCGAGGCATTTAGCAACTCAGTGAGACCCTGTCTCTAATAAAATACAAAAAAGGGCTGGGAATGTGACCCAGTGGTCGAGTGCCCCTGAGTTCAATCCCCGGTACCAAAAAAAAAAAAAAAAAAAAAAAAAAAAAAAAAAGAAACTAACACTCTCAAACTTGTTTTTTTCTACAAAAAGTCAAAATATAAACCCTGTTCTAACTGCTGAGGGTTTGTTTCTAATTTTTGTTGGATTATTTTCCCTAATTTATGTTTCAGATATGAATAAAAGTCCATGACTGGAATTCAAAAACATTCCACACTGAGTCATTAACAGCGTGAAGTGAAATCCCAGTTTGCCCTGGGTTGTTAATCCAAGGTTTCATTTCCTAGTGTCTCCCTTATCTCACCACTTTGCTACCCAAACGATCAGTCCTGTGCCTCCCTGCTTTTCAAGTGTTTAGGTCATTTGTCTTTGCATTCTTGAAGCGCTTTGTCCGTGACATACTCAGCTGTTTTGAATGGTTGAATGGATATGACCCAAGAAACCTGCATCCCTCTGAACTCTCTGCTTTCCAAGGCCAGTAGTATGGAGCAAGACATAATACTGTGTGTACACAATGGCCGTTGTCCAGTTCAGGGATATTGCACAGCTGGGTCTATTCTTAGTGAGCTGTCACTGAATCACAGCTTCCTTCAAAGATGAATTGAACCTGTAACTTGAACTAGAAAGGGGTGGGTAATTCATTATTCTAATCACCATGTCTCTATAAATTATTTGTGTTTGACAAATGGAAGCATAATTTAAGTGGAGAATCTAAGGGCTAAGGGTGAGAGAAAGTTAAAGAACGGAAATTAAGGAAAAGGTCAAATTTAATGTCTAAGGTTGGTTTTTATGGACATAGGTCCTAAGACTTGGCTATCTTGAAAAAAATGCAGGGAACTGGAGGAGATGGAAACTGGGCAAGGCAATGACAAAGTTCTATTTGTTCTTTAGGGCTAGAAGGAGCTATTTTAGAATCAGACATATGTACTTTGGAAATGTGTTTTCAGATTTTGAATTTTCCACAATTTTTTTAATGTTCTCCCTTATTTTTTTTTTTAACAAATCAAATACAAACCACAATAAAAAAATCAAAAGCAAGTATAAAAATAAAACATTAAATCAGGTTCAACTGGGTCAAGGGGAGCAGGGAATGTGATGGGGAGGAGGTGTGTCCATTCTTGAGTCATCAACATAAGGAAAACCCAAGGGACTCCTATTCTGAAGTGACCTACTGGAGACTTTTCTGATAAAATCTTGGAAGATTTGTGTTTTGCTCATAAGAGAGGCTGTTTCCTGTGATGTTGTACTTTGTTTTTGCTTAACATATATAATTATAAAGTTATATTTATAAGCTGCTTGGTAGAATAGAAAAGTTGGACACTTAAATAAATTGTACTTCATATTATCAAAGAAGTATTTCATGGGTTACTGTTTGTATAAATCCAAGTTTTGGTTTATTAAGTTTGCTAAAGAGGTGGAAGTCACTCTTGTGTGATTTCTCATCTGAGAATCTTAATGGTAGACTTTAATTTGTTTCCATTTCACTCTCTTTTTCCTGGAATGAAATTGACTTGCTTCGTTTATAAAAGAAATCCTGGTTTATGTAATTATTTGTCAGGTAATGAAATGGGCAGAACCATGATATTTCATATCTGTGATTTTGTGGGAAAAGATCTTGATAATATTCACATACTAAAAACATTTCCCCAGGATGTTTGATTTTTTAAAATAATTTATAATCTAAATAAAATCTGCAGTGTACAACTTTCATTCAAAATGTGAGCTACAGTGTTACAATATTGCCAAATAGTCTACTTTGGTCTTTCTCTTAAAAGAGACCTCCTTTTCTTTCTACTCCACCTCCCAGGCCCCTAGGTCCCAAGCATAAGCCTTTTTGTATATTGTTATGATTTATAGGAATGATTTATTATGTAGATTATACTTTTCCAAAAAGGGTCTGGAGCATTTTTCTTTTTTTTTGATAGAAGCTTTTGACAAGAGCCAAAGAATAAATAATGAGAAATGTTTATGGGTTTGTTTTGTTTTTGTTTTTGTAAGTGTAGCCGAGAAACAGAAGAGAAGAAAAAAGAGGACCTCTTGAAGATGAGGCTAGCTCTTAGTATAGGGAGTCCCATGTCTTGAATTTTACCAACTCCCAAAGGACAGGGATCATGTCCTATTCATTTGTTTTCCTTGAGCAATGCTTTGATCTGCTTCTCCTCCAGGAAAACATAATTTGAAAGAAAAGTGTAATAAATACACAAACAACCAAAGTTTTAAACAAGTGGATAGTTGAATAATTTTAAAAATTTGACAGGCTATTTTGAAAAGAAATGCAGCTGTGATATTTTCAAGTACATAGAATAAATTGAACTAACTACCAAGAAGCATTATCAAATTTTAGCTGCTGTTGATGGTGCAAGTCTCTGCCAAAATGCTAGACTTTTTCTGACCTTAAAATTATGCCAATTTTTTAAAACCAGCTTAAAAGAAAGAAATGATCTTGAACCGGGATGTATGTAAAATTTTATTTTTCTGATGATTAGTTGGTTTGGGGTACATGTCACAGGAAAAGGAAAGGACAGAGAGGCTTTGCTGATAACCAGGCCACTTGTGACTGTTTTCTTCTGGGGTGATGTGTCTTTGGCAGCAGATAACAGGGCTAAGGGAACAACTGTAAAAACTCCATAGAACTCACATAAGCAGTCCCTGAATTGCTTCACTGTAAGTAAAACTAAGAAATTTGTTAACCAGTCATCATCAATCCAAGCATTGACAGCCTGTTCGGCTTACTGACAATTCTATCAAGCCTAGAGAGCTGAAGAAAAGCAAATCAGATTTCAAAGCAGTGAAAAGAACTACATACTTAAAATATAAATGTCTTTCCTAAAAGTTGGTCACAACTGGAGGAAAACATCAGTGTGCTGAGAGACAACATGTTTCAGGTCAATAATTGAAGTTATGTAGGTAATACATTATCTGAAGCTGGGCAGAGAAGATTATGAGCATCTCACAGGCCTTCAGAGCCAGACTACATCAAGACAGAAAATTCACCCCAGGGGAAGACAAATGTTTCATAATAAGTGTGAGCAATTGGTTGAATGGAATGATTCCTTTTATCTTTGCTACTGAGCCTCTGGATTCTGCCAAGGATATTTATGCTCCTTGGCAAAGGCTAGATTTTAATTTCTTGGCAAAACATGCTCACAGACATCCCTTTTACAATATCTAGTAAAAGATCCTATTTAGTAAACACTCATTCTACTAGGTTTAAAAGCTATAGTGGGGGATTACATTGCATATGCTTCCTTAGATCTTCAGAGGAAAGAATTCTTCCCAAAAAGAACATCAAGGGAGCTCACAGGAAAAGGTCTCTTTGTAAAGGTATTTAGTTTGGCTCCTCTCCTAGTGTTCTCACTGATTCTAAGATATAAACTGAATTCCTGATACCACTTTAAAAAAAAAAAAAAAAAAAAGAATAGCAGTACTCTACTCTCCCTTTGGTTGCTAATAAATTCTGGGCCATGACGGGGTTCCTCTTATCTTTATTTTTGTCTGGGGTGACTGTAAGGGTATAATTTCAGCACCATGAGGTCACTGAGAACACTGGGGTGAGTGATTAGTGAAGTTATTAAATGTCACTCAGGACAGAATTCCCTATTAAAGCAAAGCCTAGGATCAAGCACTAGTGAGCTCCTGGCACATGGCACTAAACAAAATTGACAGAAATAAAACTTCACGTTCCTGAAACCACTAACCTTCTCTTGTGAGAAAGTGATCTGTCATGGAGAAATATGTTGCATAGTAAAGCAGATTGCCTCCCGGTGTGACCTTGCTGCAAAGGAGGAGGTGTCTTCTGTGATGACCATTCCATGCAGGTTTGTGATCAGAGGCCCTAAACACACAGGTTATGTTCACAACAAAACACCAAGTTGATTTTTTTTTTGGGGGGGTCTTTTAAGTGCTAAGTATCTTGTACATGATAAAATGTAACCCATTTATAGGCCCCTGTGATTACACAGTTTCCTAATGGACACAGATGTTTCTTAGTTAAGGTTCTACTATTAACAAGGATTTATTTTTTCATAGTTTAAGTTCCATTTTCACGAGGAAAAAAATCATTCTTTGCACTCAGCCAAGTTAATTCAACCACTTCTTATCTAGAATAAGGACGGTGATTTTGGGACATATACATATAGCTTTCCTGTCTAGCACCCATGGCAGACATTGTGAGTTGATCTTTCATTCCAATAAGTCTTCAGAATTCTTCTCAACAGAGCATTCCAGGCAGCTCTTAACCAGGAAACTTCTCCCAGAGACAAAGGAGTGTGTCATGGCCCCCAAGGGCAGGAATGCAAAAGGCCTTGACAGGTCAAGAAGCAAAGTGCTGGTGGGACTTTTTCTTCACTCATCATTTCTGTTCTTCCTTCAGTATTTTTGGGAGGCAGAATAATGCCCCCCACTCCTGCAATGCTCTCCTAATCCCTGGAACCTGTGAAATGATAATTCACATGGCAAAATGGGATTTGCAGATGTGATTACATTACAGATCTTAAGATGATCATGAATTACCCAAGTGAGCCTAACATGATCACAAAGTCTTCATAAAAGGGAGGCAGGAGAGTCAGAGTCAGAGAAGACTTGTGACACTGGAAGCAGAGGTTGAAGTGATGTTACCAAAAGCCCAGGAATTCTGACGGCCTCTAGATGGTACAGGAAGCAAGGAAATGGAATTTCTCCTATAGCCTCCAGAAGAAATGCAAGCTTGCCAACCCATAAATTTGCATGATTTAAGCTACTAAATTTGTGGTAATTTGTTACAGCAGCAACAGGAAATTAATTTGGCATTTACCTCATATATCTCCCTAATGACTGACTTTTATCTGCTCCTCAGTTCCCATTAGCAAAACCTGGCCTCCCCAGAATGGCCAAGGTGACATGTGGTAGGTGCTGTCACACAGATTCTGATTCTACTTTCTTGGCTCCATTTTCAAATGCCAGACAGAAAATAAGACCTGGCCAACTTGGTTCAGGGGGTTTCCCCCATGACTGGCTAGACAAAACCAGGATGTCAGGTCATACAGCCTTATGTTTCCTGTTTTGTATGTAAGGCATAAATATTAATATCTTGGTTAGTCCTTGTCCTTCAATTAAAAAAACTGCTATTTATCGTTACAGATTTTAGCATGAAATTTTGTCTTTTTCCAGAATCACAGTCACTGAACTTGTGATTTGTTCATATGGAAAAAGATAGTTTTCTTGCTTGGGCATGACTAGAACTCTAATACATTTACTCTCATTTATTTTCTTAAATCTTCTAAGATCAGAAGACAGGGCATGCATCTTGTTGGTTGGTTAGATAATACAATCCAGGATCTATGTGGTTATTTGGTATTTGTACTGTTCACAACAGGTAACAACTAGTTGCCAGTCCTATGCTAAATAAGTAAAACTATATGTGTAATATGAATTGTAATGCATTCTGCTGTCATATATAACAAATTAGGATTAAAAAAAAAAGAAATTTATATACCTACAAGGGAATCTGTATTTTAGGAAACTCCAAATAATAGATCTGGGAAAAGATAATGAACTTTATTATGTTTTCTGCTTCCAGAGTGATTATTCTCTTTATTTGAGGGGGGAAAAACAAACAAACAAACAAACAAAAAAAAACCTGCTGTGAAAATAAGTCTCCAATCCCACCAAACAGAAACCCATCTAAATGCCATATTTACTGTCATGCAATACTTATAAATTTGCCATGATTCTTAGAAACAGAATTCCATGCTTTATCTCTTGGGGCAAGGTTCAAGAAACCTAAGAACACTAAGGCGGGGATTCTTCCAGTTAGTCCTGCATTAGGAAGGAGTGTTTATAAGTTAGAGAAAGTGGCGTGTAAATGAAGCATTCCTGTGTGCTGAGCAGGCAGGCAATCTGGACACATCGTACTTACAAAGAGATCTGAACTGTGGGGCTGCTGAACCTGTTAGCCAGCTTTGCTGTAAGTTGTCACTTCTGTATGACTGTTTGAAAGTCTAGAAAATCAATAGCAGATCATTTGCTGAATAACTTAGCAGGAACACTTTCCTGTTGTTCTTCAGAAAACATGAGCTGGTATCAGGCAAGAGCCTCAAAAACAAATGGGTTGGAAATCACTTCCCCCCCCCCCAGTTATGATTAGAAAAGTAAAGGTAATCTTAAAAACTGTGTTTAATACAATATGTAATAGCATAGATTTTATCAGGTTTCAGTCAATAAACAAATAAATGAACCCAGGATCTAGAAAAAAATATTGGGTAAGTCAAGAATGGGTAACAATTTTTGTTCTGGATTTTGTTGCTTGGCTGGCCTCTGCAGAACAGGAGGAGCCCTTAGACAATTGCAGTACACAGTGTCCTGGCAAACACGCAAGTTTCCGGCACTGCATTGTCCAGGGATCTCTGATTAGGGAGTGTCACCAAAGTTGTCATTATAGGGTCTCTTTTTCACAGAAATGCAACTTGGCATGTTCCATTGGATGGAACATTCCCCTCTCTCTTGCATTCTCTCTCTCTCTCTCTCTCTCTCTCTCTCTCTCACACACACACACACACACACACAATTTTGTTTAGTCACATTTTCTCACCATATATATGCCTTTATATATGCAGTCTCTATATATGTAGTCTCTGCAGAATCACATCTTGCTTTGTATCTCCACATTAATAGATGATTGGTTCTTTAATTCTGAAGAATCTCACATAGCAACATAGGAAATACATGACAAAGATGTAAATGCTAATGCTAACTGTTCAGAATCAACAAATATCAACAATGTATTTAATTTGTTTCAGCTTTTTTAAGAAATGAAAATTATAGGCAACATCCTTTTGGTGCCAAACCTCATTCTGTTCCCCTCTTCCTATCCCCAGAGACAAACTCCATCTAGAAATTGCTGGGCATCCTTTCTGGGTAAGTGTTTGTACTTTTCCCACAGAGATCTGCACTGATAGATCATGCGTTTTTAAATTCTACCTAAATGTCAGTTTATTCTACAAATCAGTTTGAAATGTGTCTTTTTTCACTTAGCATTCTTTTAGAAATGTATCCCTAGCAAGTCATTGAGATCTAGTTAATCCATTTGATTCACTCCTTGTCTGACAAGATGCATGTGGTGTGTGCTTTAATTTGAACTGTCCTGACTACTGATGAGGTGGAACATAATTAGGCTCTCTCTCCTGTAAACTGTGTGATTGGTCCTCAGTCCATTATTCGTGTTTTTTATATTTTCTTAAAGATATATAGAAGTTGTTTTCTAATTTTGATACTATGCTTTCTTTGGCTACATGGATGACAAAGATCATTTTTCTTTTGCAGTTTGTGGTTTATCTGTTTACATTATTCATGGTATTTATTTATTTATTTATTTATTTATTTATTTATACTGAGGATTGAACTCAGGGGCACTCAACCACTGAGCCACATCCTCATCCCTTTTTTGTATTTTATTTAGAGACAGGGTCTCACTGAGTTGCTTAGTGCCTCACTTTTGCTGAGGCTGGCTTTGAACTCATAATAGTCCTGCTTCAGCCTCCCAAGCCTCTGGGATTACACACGTGCGACACCATGCCCAGCTATTTGTGGTATCTCTATTGTGCAGGAGTATTACCTTTGGATGTATGCAATTTATTATTCACACTTTTTTTATTGTGCTAAAATACACATAGTGTAAACGTTACCATTAGCAACATTTAGTTATTCACATTGTTGTGCAACCGTCATCTCTGTCTAGTTACAGAAAATTTTCATCACTCAAAAAGGGAACCCATACGCATTAAGCAATTTACTCCCTATTTTCCCCCCAGGCCCTAAAAACCACTAATCTGCTGTCTCTATGATTTGCAGACTCTGGGCATTTCATATAAATGGAACTGTACAATACTTGTCCTTTTGTGTCTTCAAGGTTCATTTATATTGTAGCATCTATAGTACTACTTTCATTTTTATGGCTAAATAATATTGGATTATATGCATATAACACATTTTACTTATTCATTCATCCATGAACAGACATTTGGGTTATTTCATTCAATCTTTTGTCTATTGTGAATAGTATTGCTGTGAACATTGACATACAAATACCTGCTAGAGTCCATGTTTTCAATTTTTAGGGTATATACCTAGTGAAATTGCTGGGTTATATGTTCATTCTATGTTTAGTTTTTAAAAGAACACTCAAAATGTCTTCCACAGAAGCTATACCATTTTGCATTCTTATAAGCAAGGTTCTAATTTTTCCACAACCTCATTAACATTTGTTTTCCATTAAAAACATTATGGTTTTCTGGTAGGTAAGGTATCTGGGTTTTTTCTTGTCTTTTCTTTTCTTTTTTGCTACTGGATTTTGAATCCAGGGGTGCTTAACCACTGAGCAACATCACCAGCCCTTTTTAATATTTTATTTAGAGACAAGGTCTCACTAAGTTGCTTAGGACCTTGTGAAGTTGCTGAGTCTGACTTTGAATTGTGATCCTCCTGCCTTAGCCTCCTGAGCCACTGGGATTACAGATGTGTGCCACCATGCCTGGCTCCGGTGGTTTTTATTTGCATTTCCCTAATAGCTAATGATGTTGAAATCTTTTCATGTAACTTGGTCACTTATATCTTCTTTAGAAAAATGTCTGTTCAAATCCTATGCCATTTAAAAAATAGATTGTCTTTCTGTTGTTGAATTGTAAGTGCTCTTTATATATTCTTGATGTTAGACCTTTATCATATATATATATAAAATATATAAATATATAATTTGCAAATAGTATTCCCATTTTATAAGTTGTCTTTTCACACTTTTGATTGTATTGATACAAAAATTTAAAATTTTGATGAAGTCCACTGGATTTTTTTCTTTTGTTACTTCTGCTTTTGACATCACTTCTAAGAAACTATTGCCAAATCCAAAGTCATGAAGATTTAGCCCTATTTTATTCTTAAGAAAGACTTTAGCTCATATTTAAGTCTTTGATTCATTTTGGTTAATTTATATAAATATTCTTTTTATAAAATTATAGAAGTTCTTTTCATATTTTCAATAATAATTTTTTTCATTAAATGGATGGCAAAGACCTTTTATAATTTTTGGTTTGTCTTTTTACTTTATGCATAGTGTCTTTTATTATGAAGAAGGATTACATTCTTATATAGTTTATCAAATGTGATTTTTTTGGATCCATTTAAAGAATATTCCTCATTAGAGGTCATAAGGTTATGTGTCTATATTTTTAATATTTTTCTCACCTTTGGCTCAACATGAATTATTTGGAATTTATTTTTATATATAAGGAGAAGTAGATAGAAATCTAATCATTTTTTTTCTGCATAGACAACTAGTTATTTGAACAATGTCTTCTCCCTTCTAATCTGCAAAACTACCTCTGTCATACACCAAGTTCCAGATATGATAGCCCTGTCCCAGGCTGTTATTTTATATCTCTTCTATGTGCCACACAATTATAATTACTACATATTTATAATAAATTTTAGGATCTAGTATGGCAAGGTCTCTCTCCTATTTCTTCTAAATTGCCTTGGTGTACAGATAGAATAATGTCCCTTCCCACAAAATGTACATTTCCTAGTTCCTGAAACTCTTTTATTCTACACAAAGGTATTACAGATATAATTAAGTTAAGGATCTTGCAATGGAGAGAAACTTTGGATTATTCAGGAGGACTCCCTATAATTAGATGGGTCCTTATAAAAGGGGAAACAGGAGGGCCAGAGTTAAGAGAAGGAGATGTGCGGAAGGAAGCAGAGGTCAGAGTGAGAGAGCCATGATCCCAGGAATGCTAGTGGCCTCAAGAGACTGGATTAGGCTGGCATGGATTCTCCCTTCAAGATTCAAGAAGGAATGCAACCTCCATTTTAGCCCTATAATGTTCGTCCTAAACTTCTGACCTCTGAAACACTAAGATAATAAATCAGTGTTTCAGTTTTGTCCATATATATATTATAGATGATTATATTATACATGATTATTGCATTTGCATATGTGATCTACCATTGCAACTTTCCTCAAATCCTTTTTGGAAGTACACAAAATTTACAAAATAAAAGCAAGAGATTCCACAAGTATACTTGATTTTCATAGGACTTTCCAAATAATAGTCCAAAGAATTCTTTTAATCGGCATTTGCATTTCCAGAGAAGAAGTTTCTTAATGGACACTTTTATTTACTGATGTTTGAAAATATAATATACAGTCACAATGATCACCTCACAATCAAAGTACAAGTTCTCTAATGTGTGCATTTGCTGCTTTTTCTTTTCTATGTAATTTTTAGCCAAAGTTAGATGCCCATGTTGTCTTGATTCTGGGTTAAGAATTCCTTATATGAGGGCTGGGTGGTTACCTCAGAGGTAGAGCTCTTGTCTAGCATATGTGAGTCCCTGAGTTCCATCCCCAACACTGCCAAAAAACAACACAAAAACAAGAAATTGTGGCTTAAAATTGACTGAATATGAAGTAAGCTTTTGGATAAAGATTTAAATTGGAACCCTACTAAAAAGTGTTTTATATATAGAATCTGGCCTTTTTTTTTAAAATTTATGTCACTATTTTGAGATCTTATCTTGAATTCTTTGGAAACACAAACTGTTGCTTCTAGTTCTAATTCCCTTGGGTATTGTTCTTTGGCATAAGAAATGAAATGCTTATCAGATGTCAGTTGTATTCTGCCTGGAGGAAAGTTCATGTAAAATGATGGATTTAAGTACAGCACCATTATTCTAAGATATAATTTATACTCTGAAAAATCTTCCTGGAGTATATAATTTTGTGACTGACTAAACCAAGCTTTCTTATTTAAAGTTCTTGCTGAGTTAAGATGATAGAATGAGTTCTCAGAGATATAGTTGGCTGAATCAGTGTTTTGTTTTATCCTGTTTTTTGTTTTTTCTTAAAAGTTGAGTAGTATCTGTGAAATTATCTATAGGGAAAATAACTAGTTGAGGTTTATTTTTCTATCTATATTTAATTTCTTTTATAGATTTGGGTCACAGTACTGTTGCACAGGTATTGATGAAATGTCTATTATATTCTCATAATTAGGATCTTCAAATTTGGAGTTGATGTATAATGGAGTAAATTCTCTTCAAAAACTAAAAGAAAACATTTTAAAGATAATGTCTTCAGAGGAACATGCAAGGGCTGGATTAGTTTTAGTTGCAGCTTTAGCAAAGGCTTACAAATATAGATCATAAGTTTAATCAGTTTGATTTCTATCATGGTCATGGTAAGGAAGGGAATTGAGGAATAATTCCCTCAGAAACTTAAAAATGGGTAATTGTACTAGTTACCTAGTGGCCCATGCCTGAAATCCCAGCTACTCTGGAGGCTGAGGCCAGAAAATCACTAGTTCAAGATCAACCTGAACAATTTAGTGAGAACCTGTCTCAAAATAAAATAAAAAGGGCTGGTGTGTAGTTCAGTGATAGAATAATTGCCAAGCATGCACAAGGCCCTGGGTTCAATCCCCAGTACTGTGGAAGGAAGGAAGGAAAGAAAGAAGCAAGTAAGCAAGCAAGCAAGCATAAATGCATACTAGAACAGGGAAACAGAGATACTACAGACTGAGGGGCAGCAGAAATCAAGGCATGGTTAGATGAAACTGGAAGCATCTTAGCATTGAGATGAAATGGCAGGGGTTGTATGACAAGAGGGAGAGAGGAAACTCAGCTCACCTTACTTGTCCACTAAAAAGTGAGTTCTTACCCTAGGGTGATGGGAGCCAATGATGTGGGGAAACTGATGGTTTAAGAATGAATCCGTTTCTGGGCAGCAGACACAGGTTAGACTCCTTGGTTCTACAGGTGCAATGCTATATAGTGTGGGGGCTCTGATCCTGAAAATCTATTTCATGAGGGAAAAACCCAATCATGAAAACAAACAGAAAAGAAATAATGGAATATATGCTTTTACTAATGGATATTAGGAGCTTTGCAGTGAAGGCTATTTTGAGGAATATATACATATAATAATACACACACACACACACACACACACACACACATACACACTGAGGATCTCTTTTCCTTATAAATCTCCCTGTAGCAAATGTGGGAACATTTAATTTTCCCAAGAACCTTTGGCTCCCATAAAAATTAGGGTCACAGCTATACCACTCTTTGGCATTTATACAAAAGAACTAAATTCGGCATAACTGTAGTGAAATATACATACCCATGTTTATAGCAGCACAATTTATAATAGACAAGTTATGAAACCAGCCTAGCCTGTCCATCAACAGATAAAGAAAATGTCACACACACGCATGCGCGCACACACACACACACACACACACACACACACACACACAAATGGAGTTTTACTCAGTCATAAAGAAGAATAAAATTGTGTTGTTTGCAGGAAAATGGATGGAACTGGAGAACAGTAATGATAAATGAAATAAGACAGCTTCAGAAAGTCAAAGGTCATATGTTTTCTCTCATATGTAGAAGCTAGAGAGAAAAAAAAGGACAAAAAGGGAATCTCCTGAAAACAGAAGGAAAACCAGTAGAGAAAAGGGATCAGGTAAAGGGGAGAAGGGAGAGAAGGGGTAGCTACTAGGGATTAAGATTGATCAAATGATGTTATGTGTGTCTATGAAAATATCCCAATCAACCCCCCTTGCATATAATTGTAATGAACCAATAAAAAATTAAAATAGCCAGATGCGGTGGTGCACCTGTAATCCCAGCGGCTCCAGAGGCTGAGACAGGAGGATTGTGAGTTCAAAGCTAGCCTCAGCAAAAGCGAAGCACTAAGCAATTCAGTGAGACCCTATCTCTAAATAAAATACAAAATAGAGCTGGGGATGTGGCTCAGTGATTGAGTGCCCCTGAGTTCAAGCCCCAATATCCGCCTCCCCAAAAAATTAAAATAGGATCATTTGTCTCTAAACTGCTGACTGACAATTAGCTTCATTTATTTGTTCACTCAATAAATGTTTATTGGATACCTATTACTTGAGATATTGTTCTAATGGTAAACAAAAAAGACAATGCTGGCCCTGCCATCATGGAGAGTCTATCTACTTGGAAAGACAATGAACACACATACCCAGACACTATAAAGTCAGGTAGTGGGAAGGGTGATAAATACTATAAAAAAAATAAACAGACTGAGAGAAAGGGGAAGAAAAGTAATGGGAATGTTTTATAGAGTTATTTATATTGGTCATCGAAGACTTGACTCTGGAGGTGACTCTGGACAGAGACCTGAATGAAATGAGTGGGCAGTGAGTCTACCTGGGGAAGATGTGTGGATGTCTTTGGATGGTGAGGAGACAGTTGGGGAAGTTGCTCCTGTCACTACTTCTTTGGAGCTTTCTTGCTGTGGACACAGGTATAGGTTCAATCAGTTACATCACCTCTGACTTCAGTGGGCTTTGGGGTCTCCAGTGGACTTCAGACTTGTTAGTAACATCTGTTGAAGTCGTTAGGTAGATAAAAATATTACAATATGGTGGTGGTGATGTTTTTGCTGGTTGTGAGGGTGGTGGTGTTAGCTGGTGGTGGAGGTGTTTGTGGTGATGTGCGTGTGTGTGTGTGTGTGTGTGTGTGTGTGTGTGTCTGTCTGTCTGTCTTGTGATGAGAAATATTTAAACAGTAAAGGACTGGAAATCAATGCACTGTCAGTATGGGATCCTAAAATAACAAATGAACAATAACAAATGAACAAATTTCATTTTAAAATACCAGTAATGATGATAATAACTGGCATTTTAAAAAGCACTTATTATATGCCAGACATTCTTTTAAGTAGTTTTACATGACATATCATTTGATTCTTTAAGAAATTCCATAATGCAAGAAACCACTATCCTCATGAACAGGTGAAAAGAGAGACGCAAAAAGTCTAAGTAACTTGCTCAAGGTTACACAGTAAGTGGCAAGGCAAGGTTTGAAATGGAGTCTGTCCAACTTAGAGTCTAAGCTTTGTACCAACCTCTATATAACCTTCTGTGTTATCCTACCTACAAGGGCCAGCCCTGGGAGGATGAGCTGGGAGGATGCTAGGGCTGAACAAAATGAAGTAGTACTTCTGACTGATTTCCTGACAACCTGGTCCCCTGGGTTTGCTAGTTCATAGTTGTAAGCTGCCTGGTACCGAAACCCGGGAAAAAATCTCGGAGGCAGAGTGAAGCTTTTACTACTTTTACTTCTACTTTCTTAGAGCTTAGAGAGGGAAAGAAAGATAGAGCTTCTTCTTAGCTTAGAGTCTTAGTTAGAAAGATAGAAAGATAGAGCTTAGCTTAGAGAAAGATTAGAGCGTCTTTCTTCTCTCTTCTTTCTTCCTTCTTCTTTCTTCTGTCTTCTGTCTTCCTCAGGAGTCTCGGCCTAACTCTGACCAGTCATTACTTCTTCTATCTGGTTTCTCTTCTGTAACTGCTCTGCCTACGTTCTGGCCACTCTGATTCTTCTGACCGACCGAGTGACTGCCCGGCTGACTGAATTCTCCGTTCTCCTCACTCGGACCGCTTTCACCCGGTTATATACCTTCAGCTTTGCGGGTGCCTACAGGTGCGTCACATACATATCAGGTGGAACTTATGGCTTCCAGCTAGCTGCAACGGCCCTTCCTAATTAGGGCTCCTTCACATAGTCTCCAGGATAAACAGCCCTCCTATGCTTTCAAGCATAGATTTATGATTGATAAGGAAAATGAGTACAGATTTCCTTCCTGGTCATATGGAAATTTATGGAAAGTCTGATGGAAATTTCATTATGGAAAATGTCTTATGGAAATTAATCTTTAAGAAAAATAAATCTCTATTGGTGAGGTTCAAAGCCTTATTGCATCTGTGGAGGTTGAACTGAATAGGAAGAATGTTGGAATACAGATATTTCATAGTTAAAATAAACTCATGGTTCGGCAGAAGCTGCAGAAGCCCACAAACTCAAATGATCATAATAAGGGGCTGGACTTCTGATGGGTAGAATACAGTTTTCTTTTGAGCAGGATTATTTTGTCATGTGATACCTGCAATTGTCATTAAGTCAATCCCCAGTGTGGTTAGTGGGAATTTCTTTTCAAACTGATTTCTTCATTCTTCTGGCACAGTCCCTTCATTCCTTGCACTCTTTCTTATTTTCTTGTATAGTTAAGATATTCTGGCCTCTTTTTATTCTCCCTCTGTCCTAGACCTGGAATCAGCTATTTGTCCAAGGACTCTTAGCTGCTCTTAGAGGAAGAGGGTATGTAGAAACCAACATCTGTGCGCTAGGTATGCTCGTTGCTATTGGACAGGGAAGGACTTTGCTAATCTCAGTTGCCCTCAGTGGACAGAGCTAGAAAACACACACACACACACACACACACACACACACACACACACACGTTTACTTTTATTTCTATATTTATTTGTCTATGTTGGAAAATATGAGCTAACACTAATACCCCTGACTCCAATCCAACACTACAGCATTCATTCTAGATTTCTCTTTTCATTTTTCTTAAACAGTGACAAATCTGGTTTGCATTATCCTTGATGTGCTCTCTTATTTGATAGATCTCTCTGTAGTAACCAATCTCTCAACCTTGGCATCCATTACCCACTTCCCACACCCTGCTCTTCCTGCTCAAGCTCTCAGTCTTGCCTCACATGACAGGGGCTCATGCTACTTAGGTCCTGATAGTTATGCCAAGTCATCCTACAAGTGTATGTCCTCCACCCTGCTCAGGTTCCTAAACCCTGTTTCTGGACCATCCCTCTGCAAGAATGCCCTACTTTATCACTCAGGTTCTGACTCCCTATAGATTACAT
Organism: Tamias sibiricus; assembly: GCA_025594165.1. Taxonomy (NCBI): domain Eukaryota; kingdom Metazoa; phylum Chordata; class Mammalia; order Rodentia; family Sciuridae; genus Tamias; species Tamias sibiricus. The sequence goes on from CM046659.1 coordinate 56,229,057, forward strand.
CCCTCTTGGGCTCTGATAACCCAGGCAAGGCCCGCCTCTGATTGGACACCTTCCTTACCTTTGTTCAGACTTCTATATTCTGATGCCAGGGCACACTGTCCCACCCCATTTGGGTTCTGACTTGGGTCACTCCCCTGTGTAGATAACCTCCTCACCTGCTTTGGGCTCTGCTGTTCTACTCCAGGCTGCCTGTCTGTGTGGACCTTGTCCTCAGTCCAGTAAGGCTCTAGCTCACATGGCTCCACTCCCGTGTTTGGATGCAACCTTACCCTTGCAGGCTCCACTACACCATGCCAGGCTCCCTGCATGGGCTGTCTCCTCCCTTGGTCTCCTAAATCCCCCAAGTGTTGAAGGCTTCTTTACTCTGCCCCACTCAGAAGGCTCTGGATTGAGTTGTTCAGGGAGGAGAGGAAGAAAGAAAGAGGAAAATGAACTACTTTAAGACTTTCAGAGATGATTAGACTGTAGTCTTGACAGTCATTCATTTAGCTACTGTTTATGAGCACTTACTATATACAGACCCTATCCTAAGTACTACAAATATAGCAGTGATTGAAAATAGGCAAGGTCCATGTCCAGTGAGTTTATTTTCTAGATTAGAGTCAGAAATAGAGAGCCATCATAGATCTCTACCATCTGAGGTCAGTAAAATAAATCTCAGGGCTTAAAAATCAGGAAATTGTTTAAATTTCTTTACTTTCCCTTAAAAACTGTGATCTTGAGCTAGCTCTTAACTTTTATTATCTGTTTTGTCATTTGTAAAACAGAGACAGTAATTACCTTATGGTGTTGTTTTGAGGATTAAATGAGATTTATATAACACTTAAGATATGATTTGGAACCATTTTCAAAATGTCCTTACAAGCATATATCGAGTAAATAAAATGAAAGAAGGCCCTGCAATGTATAAGATACAATTCTTAGTATAAAGACACCATCAAAGATATCAAAATCAAGCAGACAACAATCTCTGCCTTCCTGAACTCACATTCTAAGAAGAAAGACAGACCACAAAGATGATGGATAAGTCACTCCCCAGGTCTGCTTCAGGTGATCCATACAGGGAAATGGACAGAGGAGGATTAAAGGAGTGGGAAGTAGGGGGTGCAGTTTTGGAGGGGTGGTCAGCTAAGGCCTCACTGAGGAGGCTTCGCTGAAGCAAACTGCTGAAGCAGGTGAGGAAGCGAGGAAGTGAGCCATGGCTTTCTGGGGACAGAACATTTATTGCTAGCACGCTCCAGACAGAGCCAGTGGTGCAGTGAGAGCAGAAGCCCAGATGTGGGAGAGGGATCATGTGGAGGGACGATGGCAGGAATAGACTTCTGCATTCTAGTCCCACTTTTGTCTTCTAACTTAAACTTTCAGTGTCACAGTTGAAGATGGCTTTCCTCCCTTAGGTGATTTGTCTCTTAATCCAGAATTTTTGCTGCAAATGATTCCAGTGAGTAGTATTTTAACATGCTCAAACAGATAAGCTAAAGGCAAGACCTTATTACTTGAAAAAGTCTTTAATACTGGTAATGCCGGATAATTGTGTTTCCCCACTTAGTATTTCTTTGTAGCTGTTGTGATTCACTATAACTTCATGGAGAACATAGAAGAAATTTGTAGCAGGAAGACAGGAATCTGCCTCTCCACCTTCCAAACTGGCATGTCATGGAAAGATGTGAACATCGGAGCTAGTGTTTCCTCTCGCAGTGGGCATCTGACTCCCCCATCACCATAATAGGTAGCAAAGAGAAAGAAGATCTCTAGTTTATACTTAGACTTGCTCTTCTTTGATTGGAATGCCTGCTCACACAGGGAGATTTATTTTTACAGGTCAGAGAGTAGTTTGCTGCAGTATGTGGCCCACAGTCTTTTGGTTATTTTGTCTTTTATTCTTAAGTAATGGGAGGACATTTATTTTTTAAAAACATAAAAAGTTAACACTGGGGAGTCAAAGGTCTAGGGATGTTTGGCTCATTCCTCTGAACTCTTCACAATGTAGTCATACTGAGAAGCTCTTCAAGAGCTGATAGTCTTAACTATGTCTTCAAAGGTTTCATTGTGCAGTTGTTGCAATTTGTAAATGTTTAATTTATCAAGCATACCTTTAGAATTGAGATGAGTATTGGCCAGTTAACTCCAGTAAAAATGTTGTTTGATAACTAAGAGAAGTGATTTCCATTTTCAAAGAAACGTTCATTCACTGGGCTGCGGCATTGGCATCAAGTTCCATGTCACCTCAAGAGCCAAGTTATTAACACAAAAGACCAGATATAGCCGGGCCCGCAAATCCCCTTTCCTAGTGTACAATGCCAATCCAAGAACTCATAGGCAAAAGAGAAACCAAATGACTATGTGGTTTCAGGTCAAAAAGATCAGCACCATAATCAGAAGGGTGTCTTTAAGGATGTCCCTAGTGACCAACTCATTTCACCCCTGCATACTGTTTTCCTCTCTGGAAGGAGAAATGCTGTTGCTTCTTTCATTTGTTGAGGTGATAAAAGTATGACCTCATTTCTAAGAAAGTTTATAATCTTAGGTTGTATTAATGGAAATTAAATGCCAGATCAAGACAGGAACCAACATATTAGAACTCAGTATGGATAGCTGGGCGTGGTGGCACACGCCTGTAATCCCAGTATTTGGGAGGCTGAGGCAGGAGGATCAAAGTTCAAAGCCAGCCTCAGCAATGGCGAGGCACTTAGCAACTCAGTGAGACCCTGTCTCTAATAAAATACAAAAAAGGGCTGGGGATGTGGCCCAGTGGTCAAGTGCCCCTGAGTTCAATCCCCAGTACCAAAAAACAAAACAAAACAAAACAAAAACAAAAACAAAAACAAAAAACCCTCAGTATGGATAAGATGGGTGTAGAATTCTTGGTCTACACCCAATAGGTGGGTGTAGAATGCTTGGTCTGGCCCAATATATTAGATGGGCTTTGATAATTTGGACAGGATCTGAAGAGGACACCAAAATACTGAGGTGTCTTGTGTCCTGTTGTCTTTCTATCTCTGTTGGTCCCCTCTCTTTTATACTTACACAAGCCTCTGTGTTCCACCAGTGTCCCAATCTACATTGCATTTCTGAAATAACAAACTTGTCCCATAGGTATATTATCATTATTATTCTTGTCAGAACCAAGTTGAAAGATACATATCATCACCTTTAACACTGCCACCCCCACCACCAAGGATCAGAAACCTGAACCAGGTGGAGAGGTCAGCGGGGTAGCTGACCTAAGATAACAATAATCCCTAACCTTATTAGCACTCACTGTTAGATATGGAAAATGGAAAACCCCAAGATAGTGCAGCCTGGGGAAAGGGAGTGGAAAAGAAAGCCATACATTGATAACTTTCATCTCTTTCAGGATGACTCCTTTTCAGATGCTGGCCACAGGTGAGGAGACAGTGTTTCATCAAACCTAGAATGATAGTCTCTGGGAAACTTTAATCTCTTTCAAAATAAATCCTCTCCAGGTGCTGGCCACAGACCGCCCCCCCCCCCAAAACCCAAATTCCTTAGTGCTGAAACTAACACGCTCACCAAATCACCTTTCAGTATAATGCATATAAGCCCAAACTCCTCCTTTGGCCAGTGGCTCATTTTCCACTAGTAAAGTGGGTCCAGCAGAGGTGCAACTCCCTGTTCCTGCATGAAACTTTGTTCTTGAATGAAAGGCTAAGAGTCCGTGAAGTTTGTGTCCGGACTGGTCCCTTTGTGCTAATACTCACCATGCCCAGGCCCTCTTCTAAAATGTCCTGAATACTTGAAATAATTGAGTCAGTGGATAATGTTATCATCCTCATTTTAGAGCCAAGCAAACTGAGACGCCAAAAGGTGAAATAACTTGTCTGAGAAAACCTCAGCAGTCTGACAAATCTGTAATATTCCCCTGGATAAGGAGTTTGCTTGCTGTGTGTGATTCAAAGACAGGAGGCCACGGTGGGGGTGGAGCGGGGACAGTCCAGGCTCAAGAAGGGTATAAAGGGAGGTGAGTAAAGGAGTAAAGACAAACCCTGTAGTAGCAGAAAGAGCCACATCGGCAGCTGCACTTTGTCTAGCCTTTCTCCATTTCCAAGCTTCTTCTTGATACATGTATTAGCATGTTGGACTATGAAGAGTTACTGAATTACTTCATATACTCTTTCTTTATTATAGCTTTGTAGACCTAGCCCAGCTTATGGGAAGTTTGAGGATATGACTTACTTTCCATCACAGTGAGGTTTTTCTCTCTATGTTGGTCCTTCTTAAAAATAAGACTTCACGGCTACATCAGTGTTTATAGTCACACAATTCACAATAGCTAAACTGTGGAACCAGTCTAGATGCCCTTCAATGGATGAATGGATGAAGAAACTGGGGTATATATACACAATGGAATGTTACTCAGCATTCAAAGAGAATAAAACCATGGCATTTGCAGGATGGAGTTGGAGAATATCATGCTAATTGAAGTAAGCCAATCCCCCCAAACCAAAGGCTTTTCTCTGATATGTGGATGCTGATCCATAATGGGGGTTGGGGGACATGGGAGGAATGGAGGAACTTTGGATGGGGCAAAGGGGAGGGAGGGGAAGAGAGGGGGCATGGGAGTAGAAAAAATGGTGGAATGAGATGGACATCATTACCCTGGATACATGTATAATGACACGAATGGTTTGACTCTACTTTGTGTAAAACCAGAGAAATGAATAATTGTGCTCCATTTGTGTACTATGAATCAAAATGCATTCTGCTGTCATGTATCACTAGTTAGAACAAATAAATTAATTAATCAAAAAAAATAATACCAGTTCATTTCTAAACGAGTATACATAAATGATACCCTCCCTGTCCTGGTGCTGGGGATTGAATACTGCCCTGTGCATGCTAAGCAAGTGCTCTGACACTGACCTACACCCCCACTGCTAGCCGTTTCTTCTTCTGTTTTAAGAATGGCTATTATGCTGTACTGCTGTGGGCAGGGAAAACATACTCCAGTCTGATCTCTTTCTCTTCCCTAATCATTATAATCTGCCTCCAGAGTCAACACTGAATCTCATAGGAGCAGGGTCTGGGACAAGTATTTTGGTAAAGGGATCTATAGTATTTCTCTTTTTCCACACATATGGGGCAGATTCTTATTTCCTATACTTGCGAGGAGATATCTATTTGGAGCAGAAGACCAAGAGGCTACCCCAATTTCCTGTCTCAATTTTTGTATTGGCACAATTAAAAGGGGGAAAAACAACAACAACATGAATTTTTAATCCACTGCTAGATGTTTTCCATTCCCTTTGTGAGATCTACTCCCCACCTGTACCCTGTGCTTCCTGGACTATGTCCCCAAGTCCCCCTTAGGCTCTGGATTACAGTTAGGTGTGGCCAACGGGAGAAGGGAATGAGGAAAGACCCTCCAGGAATTCCCCTGTTCCCTCCTGTGGTTTGGCAGTGGCTATGCTTCCCAACGGAAGGCCCAGCTTCTGTTGGGTGTCAGTTCCTTCAGCTCTCACTGGCTTCCAGTGCCAGTCCCTCCCTGTCCCTCAGGCCTTGGAATGGTAACAGCTTCTAAAGGATCCTCCACATTCCTTTGTTGATTCCCTTCTGGTCTTGCTACTGGAAATGGAGGGAAATGAATTAACATTTCTGGGCACTTAGAACAGAATCTTTTAATATCGATAGCAACAATGATAATATTAGTACTTACCATTTAAATATAGGAAATAAAAATACACAATTCAAGAACATTTATTTACAACCTAGAAATCACAAAAGCTACCAAAAAAAAAATAATAGTAACTTTATGAAAACGGCAATGCCCAATACCTGGCCTTGGCCCATGTATAAAATAGACTGTAGCTTTTGTGAAGTACTAAAATGATACTTCTTTCTATAGTATTTCAGGTGATTAAAATTTTTAGTAAATTTTAAAAAATCAACTTGCAGCTATAATGCTTTTAGGTGATTGGAGGTATGTTGTAAGTGAACTCAGGGAGGAAACGACAGAGGGAGATGAAGGCAGAGATAGTTATCATATACCCAGTTGCTCTACTGCCTGAGACAGCAGGCCTTGTACACCTGCATGCTAGAAATACTTGTTTGAGAGAGGAATGCTTCTCTCTCTGTGAATGGCTCAAGTGGGGCCCTTCCCAAGTTCAGAAAACCATTAGACTGAGTTTAAGCTAAGTGAAATAAACAAACCTTGGCCTAAATGAAAGCTAATTGTCTTCCTCTGCCTTTCAAAACCATCAAATTCTAAACTGGAATGTGTTGCTTTTCTTAGTTTGAATCACAGCTAACTTGACATTAGTATTAGGATACTGGAGATGGGATTGCCAAAAGTTTAAATGAATTATGCGAGAATGCAGTGATGTGGGTGGGATTTGCCCTCCCTACTCAGGGCCTGCAGCCTCTGCCAGAATTGTGGTTTAGGGAATAGTATTGTTTCTGGAGATTTCCTGTGGCTCTAGGTTGTCCTAGGTCCAAAGCATTTTGACGTTCAGTTCTGGAGGCTTTCTACAACTTTTAGCAAACTCGGCTCCCTGTAAGATCTTTGGAGATACAAAATCACAACTTAGCCCCAGAATGTCCAAATTCTTTCCTGAAAAAGATGACCAGGGCCATACTGAACCATCTAGGAATAACTCAGCTCAGAAGAGACAGCTTGGGTCCATCCCATTCCTGGGCAGCTAAAATTAGGCTTGGCATTCACTCTCAGGTAAATATTCACTACAGTTTTTTTCTTTCCCGTTTCATTCCATTGACTGTTGGAGGCAAAGAATAAAATATAGGCCTTTTTTAAAAATCACAATTCAGCCGGCCGGGCGCGGTGGCGCACACCTGTAATCCCAGCACTTGGGAGGCTGAGGCAGGAAGATCGTGAGTTCAAAGCCAGCCTCAGCAATGGCGAGGCACTTGGCAACTCAGCGAAACCCTGTCTCTAATAAAATACAAAAAAGGGCTGGGGATGTGGCCCAGTGGTTGCGTGTTCCTGTTCAACATTGTTCCTGTTCAATACCCGGTACCAAAAAAAAAAAAAAAAAAATTATAATTCAATTCTCTAATATGTCAGGGCAAGTATTCTCCTATTTAAGTTGAAAATGCACCAATAACTTGAATAGGTATGTCTGATGTGATAGAATTTTTAAAAAGGAAAATTTTACATATCTCATAATGTTTTCTACGTTACCTTTAAAATGCCATTAGTAGGCAATTGATTATTATGTAGGATTTTTACTTTCAGTTTCTTCTCTGTATGGCTATGCAAATGAAATAACAGGGTCTAGTGATTCATTGCAGTGCAAGGAACAGGAGTATGTGAAGAAACAAAGTTCTAGAAATCTACTAGTCATTAAATAAATGGTTTAAATGTTTATATTTTGGGCTTCCAGAGTGAATCATTTTGTTCCTACCAGTAATAATATGTATAATTTAAAAAAAACTTTCATTCATTATTTTGGAATGTTGGGGGCAGTGAGGTGGGGTGAGGGATGTGGTTAACATTTTCATTCTAAAATTTTAAAATGTCATCTTGATAAAAGGAATCAATCTTTCAGATTTGAAGTAACTTCTGAATTTTATGTTGAGAAATTACCCACGGGCCAAATTTGTCCCATTTAGAACAATTTCTTAATGTTAGAATGTGTGGTAGACAAGGGAAATTTATTTACCTGCCTAGATTTTAAAGTTAAATTTTGCTTAGTTTGTTTACATTTATGCAAACCACTTTATTATTATTATTATTAAGAACTGATTGGACCTAGATTGTGTCAAAATACACAGATGCCTAGGTTGGTTTGGAGTTACTCTAAGTGATCATCTAAGTTGATATCTACTTATAGGAAATGGTTTTGGGTAAACAACTCAAGATACTTTGGAAAAAAACTAACATCCTGCTTTTTATTTTTTCATTATTATAGCTATCTTATAATAACATGCTCAAAATTTACGGTGCTTCTGCTATTTTATTTTTTTAAAATTATTTATATAGGGGCTAGGGTTGTGGCTCAGTGGTAGAGTGCTCGCCTAGCTCATGCGAGGCCCTGGGTTCAATCCTCAGCATTATTAAAAATAAATGAATTACTAAAAACTATTTAAAATAATTAAATTATTATTAAAAATAAATAAAGGTATTGTGTCCAACTACAACTAAAAAATTTAAAAAAATTATATATATATATATACATATATATGTGTATTTAGTTGATGATGGACCTTTATTATATTCATTTATTTATATGCAGTGCTGCGAATCGAACCCACTGCCTCACACATGTTAGGCAAGCACTTTACCACTGAGCCACAACCCCAGCCCATGCTTGTGATATTTTAAAAAGATCACACTGGAAGACTAAAAACTGAAGGAGAAACTTTGAATACCAAGAACTCTACTCTAAATCTTGAACTCTAATTTACAATGAATCCCACTTTTAAAATGTGCTAAATTAAATCTAATTTTTTCCCACTTTTATCTCATTTAAGATACTGTGTCTACATTAATTGTAAAATGTTATTTGGAGAAGTTCATCAGATACTATTTCATTTTCAAAATTTTTTTTATAGTTTATTTTGGTAACATTTCAAATGAGTTTACACAGTGACTATGATTAAACCGTGCAAATTCACTGAAATATTTTGATGTCGAGTTTACACCATGCCAAACATTTAGAAATACATTAAGATATGAGTCACTGTTACATGATTTCTTATGTAGTGTGAGTCAAACTATGTTCCCTAAATAAAAATACAGACAGATGAATTTTGCTAAAACAAGCATCTTATAAAGTATGTTAGTCATGGCCTTAATCTCAACATCAAAAGAATTCCAGCATATCTGAAAAATTTACTAACTTTTTCAATTTTAAATCCTAATGTTTGGCTTCAACTATAGCCACATATGTTCTCCCCTGGAAACAGAATGAAGAACATTAGTCAGAATTAGCTATCTTAACCTTTTTATTCTTTCTTGTTGAGAAGAAATTCTTAAAACTCTTTTTAATTAACATTAGCACAATTAATATTGTGAAATAAATACCCTGACAATTGAACACATAGCTCCTAAAGCACAGGTGAATCAAACGGACATTAACCAAGTCCACCCCTGTAAGAGTAATATTGTAGTGACTAGAGAATACTCCCCGACCCACACACAGTATGGCAAAAGGTGCCAATGGCTTTCAACTTCATTGTCCAAATACAAGGTCTGTTAAGCAATCACAAGACAGCAGTTTGTCTGTTTTGGTTGCTTCCACATATTGACTTCCTGGAGAATACATGCGAAGTTTCATTTGGTCTGACTGTATGCTGTCGTGTTTATAACAGTCATTGCATAGGAGATTGAAATAGACAGTGACTATGTAGGGTTTTAAACAAATTACAAAACCACATGCTTTGTCTTTCAACAGGAAAGCTTAAATCAAAAGGCAACTGGATCTTAGGCGCAGCTGGTTGTCCCTCCAAAGTCCATGCAACATGCTCACGGAGGGTAGGGTAGGTTTTATGGAACCTTCTGACACCTCCTGTGAAGTGCCTTGTCAGCACTCTGTAGCTCAAACCGCTGCTTAAATGTTTATTTACTCTGTTATTAGGGGAGTTTCGTTTTATTTACACACTGACTTTTTACATTTCCCCAAGGAACCGTTTCAAAAGGATCTTCCAGATGCTAAATAATGAAGCACATCTTCATGACTGTCCACAAGGGTCAGTCTGTTTACTGGCATTTGACTGTGTAGAACAGGAAGTTTGTGTTGCATCTTGCGTTCTTAATGGAATCCGACAACAGAGGACTGAACGCATTAGTCTCAGAACAGGAGGCCTAAGGATGACGAAGACCCAAGGGTCAATTATTGAATTAATTGATAAAAATCTGAGAGCTTGCAGGTCCCACTTTTTCTTTCTGGAAGAGGTTTCATTCATATATGCAAAAATCTGTAAGAAGCAAAGCAGGGAAGTGATGTTAGTTTTACACTGTAGCTGTGAATGGGCTGAGCGAGTCTCAAGTTGAGATGCAACTGTGTCTTGTGCATGGTGGTGTTGGTGAAGGAGATAGGTGGCAAAATCTCATTCTTCTTTATGTATATTGTAACATACTGAATATATTTTCCCCCCTCTGGAACTCAATGAAAGCACATTTTCTGCAGATTATAATTAACACTGAGATCAGGGGTCGTGACCTTCTGGTCTTGCTACTGGAAATGGAGGGAAATGAATTAACATTTCTGGGCACTTAGAATAGAATCTTTTAATATCAATAGTAATAATGATAATATTAGTAGTTACCATTTAAATATATGCATCATGAGTTGTACTGAGTACTAAACCTGCTTTATTCCTGCTCTTACAAAAAACTCTGAAGCTTAAATATTGTCTCCTCTAAACAAATGAGGAAACGAAATTCAGGAATGCTGATAGTATCATGTTACACATAATTTCAAATGCTCCATCTGAGAATGATCACAATTCAGGAAGACAGCAAGCAACAGAGCACCATCAGCTTGAGTCCAGGTTTTGGCCACTGACAGCATGGGTTAGCGTCACAGCTCTTACATAGTTTTGGCACCACAGGCAGGAAAACTTGCCTTTGTGCCTCAGTTTCTACATCTCTGAAACAGACGATAATGATAACAACACCTACTTTGTGGGGTTGCTGGGAGGATGATAAGAAGCAGTGTGCGTTAGCTACTACAGCACTGCCCACACAGTAAGTGCTCTATAATGTCCATTTTACCAACAAGGACACTGAGGTCAGAAAAGTTGGGTGACATGCCCAAGTACCCAAGGTTGCTTAGTGGCCTAGTCAGGGCACAAATTCCAGCTTTCTTGCTTGCTGTGCTAGAGCCAGGCTTGTATTAGAGCAAATGCCTTCAGAACAATGTTCTAAACACTGGGAGGGGGACATATGTCACAGGGATTGGAGTTTTCAAATTGGTATCCCTGCTCTCGTCTGATTTCTCCCATACTTAGGAAGCAACACAATTTTTTGGTCAGATCGAAAGGAATGGAACTGTATGTGATTGATAGAGACCAAGTACTTCCATTCAGCTGACAGAAGGGAAAAAAAGGTGGCTCGTACCTAGTCATTTGACATCAGTACTTTATAATGCATCAGAGACTCTTTGACGAATGCTAATCTGTGACATAGGGAGACATACCCTTCTCCCCCCAACAGTCCTCCAAAAGAAGGAATAGTTCATTTCCTTTTTCCTGGTACTTACTCTGCAGGCATCTGGGAACTGGACAAAGCAAATTGCAGACAGAGAGAAGAGTAGTCATCTTTGGGTTGCTTACATAAGGACAATAGCAGGAAGGTTTGGCAGCCAGAGGTGTTTATGCCAGAGAATCTTGGCATAGGGAATGGAGAAAAGAGTTGGCAGATGAGTAAGGAAAAAGAAGAATTGATGGTGGATTTCCCAGATCACAGAGAAAAGAGGAAAGTTAGGTAGGAATATGCAATGAAGCACAAGTTTTCTTGTCAGTGAAACTACTTTGGATGCAAAATAAACAGGATGGTGTATTAAAGAGGTGATTTTGGAGGTTAGAAATTCAGAATAACGGCGTACATAAGTCTGGTGGATTAAAATATATCAGTCGCTGCATATAAATACGTGGGTGTGCATAAATACCTGAGCACTTGGTAGTAAGAAAAATCTGTAGCTAGTTTATCCAGAGAACAGGATAACACTGGGTTGGTTAGCCACAACAAGCAGTGTAGACAGGCCTCAGCATTCTGGTGTCTCAGCTTCACCCATGAAGATGAGTCAGGTTTTCAGTGGAGAGCAACCTACACCACAGTTTCTGATGCCTTTAGAGCATGACGGAGTAATGAGAAGTGAAAAAGGGTTTTAGAGGATGAAGCAATTCTGTACTGTTTCCTTTCCTTTTCATCCTCTATGCCTGGTAGTTTTTAGAATTGCTTAAAATATGCATTTCAGGAGGGGGCCAATATTTGGTAGAAGAAAATTCCTTCTTTTACACTTGGAAAAAACACATGCTTCAGGGATCCTTGAGGGTCTTGATGCACACTTTGTCTTCTACCTCCCCATTTCCCCCTCCGTTGGTTCTTACCTTTGCCTAGGGTTTACCACACTGATCCTGTGCATCTTGGGCCTTTTCTTTTCTTTCTTTTTTTTTTTTTTTTTTTTTTTTTTGAAAAATTGTGGTAAAACACACACAACATAAAATGTGCCACTGTAGCTATTTTCAAGTGTACAATTCAGTGGCCTTAAGTGCATTCACGTTGTTGTGCAACTGTTCTCAATTATATTTTGAATTTTATGTATGTTATGTTTTGATAGCTGAAAAATCTCTCTGGCTGGGGTGAGGCTGTCTCTCATTGGGCTGAGTATTTCTTAGAGACAGCAAAAAGCTCAGCTGAAAGCAGTACTAAAAAAAAAAAAAAAAAAAATCAGTACTAAGCAATCCAGAAACATCCCTCCTTTATCAGCCCCAATACCCGGAAGGCAATATTCCTCCATGTTAATCATCCCAGGGTCAGGTACCCCACAGCCAGGGACTTCCCCTATAGCTTACAGCCTGCTGAAATTGTTTCAGTTAGCATTTCCTAAACTGTCTACCTTGTCATGGCCTTCCTGTGGAAACTCCAATAAAGGCTGTGGCTCTCCCCTCCCTCCTGCCCTGTGCCTCCTGACAGATGCTGGTGCTTTTCTGAGTAGTCCCACATGGTGTCCCATGCCTTGTTTTCCTGAGCCTCTCCAGTGTCCTCCCTGCCCCGTGTGTGTGCACGCGTGCCTTCTCTCTCTCTCCCCTCCCCCCCTCTTTCTTTGGAGCTAACCCAGGGAATTTAACCACTGAATTTAACCACTGAGTTACATTCCCAGCCCTTTTTATTTTTTATTTTGAGACAGGGTCTTGCTAAGTTAATGAGAATATAGATAAGTTGCTGAGGCTGGCCTCAAACGTGCGATCCTTCTGTCTGAGCCTCCTGCGTTGCTAGGATTATAGGTGTGTGCCACCACAACCAGCTCTATGTCTCTCTTTTAAACACATTTGACTGACCCTAACCTAAAAGAAAGAGCATTGAACAGCAACCATCGCCACCACCTGTCTCAAAACTGAAACTCTGAGCCCATTAAATATAGCTGCACATCTCCCTCTCCCTCTAGCTGACCCTGGGTTTACAACAAAAGGCTGACTCATGGGACATAAGGCAATTAATGAATAATATGTCAGTGATACTCTGGAATTCAGATGCAGAGGCTGGGGGAATTTTTTTTTTTTTTTATACTGCCAACATATTTGCAGTGAGAAATAAAGCAAAAACAACAACAACAAAAAGTGCTAATCTCAATGAGTCAAATGAATTTTAATTCCTTAGGGAAGGCCCCCACTACAGGGCTTTGCAAAGAATATAGAGCTTGTGACACAAGTGGCACAGATGAGAATTAGTGCTATTTTAGTGTTGTCTTAAAGCAGCCTCCCATGGAAAACTTCAGCTTGGCACTGAACAGGGGCTATTTAAACTACTTTCCTATTGTTAATGTAGCTACAAAGTGGGTTCAGAATTTCAGAACAAATGATGATTTTATTTAGCTGATCACTGAAATCATCTGGGGAACTTTTCCAACACCTTACTCCCTCCCTCAGAGACTTGGATTTACTTAGGCTGCACTAAGACATGGGTCATGGTTGTTTTTTGTTTTGTTTTGTTTTGCTTGGGGACTGGGGATTGAACCCAAGGGTGCTTTACTGCTGAGCTACATCCCCAGACCTTGTTTTTATTTTGAGACACAGGCTCACTAAGTTGCTGAGGTTGGTCTTGAACTTGCAATCCTCCTGGCTCATCCTCCCAACTTTCTGGGATTACAGGCATGTGCCTAGCAGTCAAGGGGTTTTAAAAAGCCATTCTACCGCCCCACAGTCACCGCCCCCCCCCCCCCCCCAAAAAAAAAAAAAAAAAAACCCAGGTGATTCGAATGTGCAGACAAGTTTGAGAACTACAGCTTTAGAACTTTATCTAAAACCTGAAATGGTTTCAAATTATTCATTAATCACAATTAAAAACAAAAGACCTGGTACAAGGCTGTGGGTTCAAGCTCCAGCACTGCAAAACTAACCAAACAAATGAACAGAAAAATCAAAACACCACCACCAGGTCTGGTCAAGCCAACAAATGACCAAGGTTCCAGAATTCAGTTCCTGATAACTAATACACAATCTGATTTTGCTTTGGATATTGAATCCTCTGGAGATAACAGCTAAGATTTATTAAACATCTGCTGTGGGCTTGGCATGGGGGCTAAGCAATTTGTAAATCTTATTCTGTATAACCTTTACACAAACCTACAAAGTATTATTATTTCTTATGTATTTATTTAGTAGTGCTGGGGATTGGACCCAGGGCCTTGTGTATGCTAGGCAAGTACTCCACAACAGAGCTACATCCTCAGCCCCACTTTTAATCTTATTTTGAGACAAGGTCTCCCTAAACTGAAGAGACTGGCCTAGAACTTGTGATCCTTCTGCCTCAGTTTCCTGAATAGCTGGGATTATAGGTGTGCACCACCATGCCCAGTTTTATTATTCTCATTTTAGAAAGACGGAAACCAAGGTTTAGAAGATCAGTTACTTTGCCTAAGATCACATTCCAGGAAGCAGAGAGACACTTGTAGCCACTACACCTTGTGCTGCCATCTATGTAAAAAAAAAGCCTTTTATGTAAAGTTTCACGTGAAATTCACAAGTGACTGACTGAATTATAGGTTTGTAGGAGACCTCTCTTCAAAGGTGTTACAAAGTCTCTGGATAACACTTCTCCTGTTTATAGACTGAAAAACTGGCTCTTTCTATGTAGCTGTTCAGCTTTCTCCAGGGTTTACTTACCCACAGCTAAATTACAGGCATCACTTGTTATATTTATCTGCCTTCTGAAAGAAATTAGGGTGTCCTGGCAATAGTCTTTGCATAATTGATTATTTAAAAAAAACTTGGGGGGGGGAATTATTTTCCAGGTATATGATGCTTTAATAAAGTAACCATTTCCCTCAAAGCACAGGTGCTTTGTGGTAGAGGGAGACTAAAGCCTGTTTCCTGTCATAAGGAAAATCTGGATCATGGATTTATTTGTTTGTTTGTTTGTTTGTTTATTGCCAGGGATTGAACCCAGAGGTGCTTAACCATTGACCTACATCCCCAGCCATTTTTAAAAATATTTCATCTAGAGACAGGGTCTCACTGAGTTGTTCAGTGCCTCCCTAAGTTGCAGAGGCTGGCTTTGAACTTGCAATCCTCCTGCCTCAGCCTCCTGAGCTGCTAGGATTACAGGTGTGCACCATTGCACCTTGCTGGACCATGGATTTGGCTCTAGGATGAGTGTGTCCTTTGTCTTATGCTTCTCAGAACTGAGAAGAGGAGTTGATGCTAAGGTTTAGAGCTCTGGGCCTAACTGTTCCAGGATGGTGACTCTTAACCCTTTGAGAAAATGATGGTCACTATGAACCACTTACCAAGGAACTACAGAAATTTTGCAAAAGATCTCAGATCCATGTGCTATCTGTAAGAGCAGAAAGTCAAGAACTCTGATGTAGAGGAAGTTTCAGCCTTCCCAAAATGTACTTTCCCTCCCTGGCCCTTCCCATCACAGTATATGTCCCAGTTTCAGGGTACTTAAATTTATTTTCAGTTAGGGGCAATTCTAGGCAGCAAAATACTGTCATAAAAATACATCTGGGTTCACCATGATGATATAAATTGAAGCACAACAGACTTGAGTTCAAGACCAGAATGGGGAGTAGTGGTCAGAAACTTCAAAACAGGACAGGAGAAGTCAAGCGAGCAGTCTAAGTTGTAGATTAACCTGCATCTTAAACCTCTAGTTGGAAGCAAATCTGTTGGCTGTGTTTCTGAAATAGAGTGTCTTACCATCTCTATTCTTTTTTCCTTGTTAAACTTAATAATGTGACGGGTTCATAACATGCCAAGGAAATATACCATTTCAAAAAGCTGTTTTTATTTAAGCCGAGGACTTGGCCTAAACCATCTGAAACAGCAATAAGGATGCACTTGACCAAGGGTGTAGGCATAAGATACAAATTCTCTTTTGGGAAAAGGACTACAGTTCTTTCTGTCTAAATTTAAAAAAAAATGTTTTTAGTTGTAAATGGACAAAATATCATTATTTTTATCTATTTATTTTTATGTGCTGCTGAGGATCCAACCCAGGGCCTCATGTGTGCAAGGCAAGCGCTCTGCACTGAGTTACAACCCCAGCCCTTTCTGTCTAAACTTTAAAAACCAGATAATTCTGTGTTCATTTATAATCCCCATTGCATAGTATCAAATGGCCAAGGAAAAGATGTCCAATGAAAACATTCATATAGAGGTACTTTCTCTAAAAGGTAATGTGTATTAAAACTGTCTCAACAATTCCCAAACACACTGTTAATGATGCCTGAATGGTAAAGTGCCTTCCAGTTGTTCATGAGACAAATACCATGAGACAAAAGTTCATTTTACTTATGCACAGAGATTTCTGGATTTCTCCTTCATCCCTACCTGAATTATTACATTTTGCATGTATGTAATCAGTAAATTTTACATCAGCTTTTAAACCCCCATTTGTGTTACACTACACATAAAGAATACCAGGAATGAACAGGAAACTCCAATATTGTTTACTTGAATTATTTTTGTACTACAAAGATCAAATTTCCACTAATCAGATTTACCTAGAAATTATAACCCTAAAGAATTTGTAAAGATGAAGATATTTTTAGAATGAGTCAACGGTTTCCTTTTGAAATTTTAGAACTGAGTAAAATATATAAGCACTTTATCCCAATGGCATGTGAAAAACAGTTTAAAATGACCCGAAGCTACCCACTATCAGTAACATGGTGAGAAAGTGGCTTGATATGGTTTGGAAATTTGGATAAAAACAGTATTTGAAACAAAAATGGAGGTCTCATATGTTTTCTGTGTTCTGTTCTATTTCAGGAAGAAAAAAAAAGTTCTATTTATCACTGTGAAATGATGACAACAGCTGATTAACATAAGGAGGAATTTATTAATTTATACAGTACTCCTTTAGCAGATAAACAGTTTGGAATATGTTGTTGGTCTCATGCATGATTTCATATTGGACAGCCAAAATAATGTCATTTCCCAAACACCACGTGTGTTTTATTTTTTTTTAATTACTAAAAAAAAAAAAAAAAAAAAAAAAAAAAAAAAGATTTCATGTGAGGGGGTGAGGGGTAATCTGATTATTTCTTAATTTAGACCAGCATTTACATTAGTCAATCTCCTAAAATCTCAGTCTCAGCCTTTTATTTAGTAAGTCTACAGAGAAGAAAAAGGAAACCACACACTTGGGACCCAGTTTAGCCCCTTGAACTGACATGGAGAAAAACAGCTTTGCCATTTTATTTTTAAAACTAACAAGTTAGAATCAAGAGGCAAAATATCTTTAATGTCTTCACAGTTCTCTTATGAAACTTTGGATTAATCTTTTCATGTTACCACTGGAATGATCACTTTCTCTTTGGTAGTATTACAGCTAAGTGCATGGTCTTGGTGATTTAATTGCCTGGCTTTCAATCACACTTCAATCACTCACTAGTTGTAGGATCTAAGTGAAGCTATTGGCCTCATCTGAACAACAGAAATCATAATATTATCTCCTTTATAGGTTGTTGTAAAGATGATGGGTTGATACAGTGCTCAAAAACCTGTCTCTTTCATACATGAGGTTCAACTTGAAGTTATTTTGGGGTGCTGGTTAATTTTTCCCCCCATTTTGAGAGTTTCATTTACTAAGATTTGGAGACTCTCTACTGGTATCCTTGGAGGAAGCCAGGTCTCCATACCCTGGGACAATGGGTACATTAGTTGTTCCAGGATTCTAAGTCCTCCATTTTCCTCCACTGCTAGCATGCTGTGGGATGGAGTGGTGTCCTACTGGCACAATTGTGAACTCTCCCCCTTGCTGACCAGTGGTCTGATTTACTTTTGAGGGACACAGAAAGTAGTTCTTGTTATCTTGGGGAAGGGATGGGCTGAGATAGGGTGGGTCACTGTTGTTTGTGGGATACAAGGAAGAAAAAAAGTTGGAATATCTCAATAAATTTTTCTACATTGATAGCTTTTTTAATTGGTAATATTCTGGACATTTGGGTTAAATAAAGTAATTGAAATTAATTTCATCTTTTTCTTTTTACTTTTTGTTCTGTGGCGTCTAGAAAAAATCTAAAATTCCATATGTGGTGCAAGTTGTATTTCTATTGAGCTGTGTGCACTCTGTTGGAGAAATAGGAGAATTTCTGAAGGCAGTCATGAGCCCCTGCCTTATTTTATCCAGCTCCCAGGTAGGATGTGGGCAAATGGTTCCTACTCTGGGTGGGAGATTGGTATAGACCATTTCTGACCAATATCTTACTGTGGGCCAAGTAGAACCAAAGGACTTGGGGGCTGGGGGAGCACCCTCTGGGACACATGCCAAGTATTCTGAAATGGCAGAATATATAAACCAAACAGTAGTCATAAGTTTTAATTTGTCAGATATAAATTAAATCAGAACAGTGCAGCACTTCATAAAGTTTGAAGTGCTATGTAAGTGAAAGAATACTAATAGTTATGGCCAAAATTTTATTGACAAAATAAAATTAGTCAATGGTCAATGTAGATGTCCTTAATCAGAGATGACTTGAGATTTCAACTTCCTGTTTTGTGCCTCCTGGATTACCTACAGTTCATCTGGCTGTGATGTGGTAGTCCCAAGGCCAGGAGTCAGTTTGGTCAGCTTTCTGATTATGTTCATGCTAGGATTTTCTCCTCTTTGAGAAATTTTGCCGTGAATATATGCAGAAGGAAACTTAGACAATATTTTGCGGTTTGTGTCAATTCTAAGGGGTGACTTGGTGGAAGTAAAGCCACCTCAAAATCTTCATCTGGCTTCTCTCAACACCTCAACAGACAATCTAAATAAAAACACAGCTTCAAGGCAAACCTCCCACTCTCCATCCCTTCTAATCAGACTTCTGGCTCTAAGCCCTGTTCCTTTTGTCAGCTGGAACTGCTCCATACCTAATAGTAAATAAGGGAGGTGAAATATATATATATATATATATATATATATATATATATATATATATCCATCTGTTGACAACAGATGGCAATGAATGATTGAATGATTGGAGTCCTCATGATGAAAGACAAAATGTATATGAAAATAGGGGAACCTGTTGGAAATCACTCTTTATTTTTTAAAATTATTTATTTATTTTAGTTGTACACAATGCCTTTATTCTTATGTGGTGCTGAGGATCGACCTGGGCTGCACACGTGATAGGCGAGCGCTCTACCGCTGAGCCACAATCCCAGCCCCACTCTTTATTTTTTAAAATACAGTCTATTGAAGCAGAACAGTCATGGTAAAAGAGGGAGACCTTTTTCTTCCTGCTTGCCTCCTCTAAATGGAAGGAAAATTAACAGTCCTTTTGTTATTGTATGGTCACCACTGATCCCATTCCCGGGCTATTGAAGTAGCCAGAGGTGGAGGATATTTTTATAAATCCACTCATAAATAATAGATAAAACTCTAAGAACTGACATACTAATTCCCACCAGCCTAAGACAGGCACTCCTCCATTCAGGAATGGTTTATGTCTCCCAAGTTGAATTCTGTTGTTTGGTGGAACTTCAAGTGCTTTCTTTCATAGATAGTGTTCTGCATCCTAGACCTAACCCCCAAAAGCCAATTAGCCCCTAACATAATTGAAAGCTCCTTCCAGTAAAACAGAACAAGAGCATAGAAGCCATGTTGGTTTCTACATTGCAACATTTCTGTAGCACACTCTCTGCTCAAGGTGGAATGGGAGATGCCATCTCCACATGGTCCCACATTATGTAAGAGGGTACCTTTTACAAACTCCTCCTCATTCTCTCCTAAGTGTGACTTACCCATTCAGACTATCTTCTGCCCTCACAGGATGGGTGGGTACAAGTGTGAGGACAATAGGGACCAGGGCAAAGAGAACATAGCTGAGAAAGGGGGTTCACTGGGGTGGGGATCATCTCTGGGCTTTTAAAACCCTGTGTCCTTTTCCACTGCTGAGGATGAGAAGATGAAGGAAACTGGAAGCAATGACAGAGACAGGTAGTAGGATAAAATTTCTTCTCCAACTTCTACATGACAGATATCTTAAAGTCAGACACTGTCCTTGTCTTTCTCTTCCAAACTCCCATTTTCTGACTCTCTCAGAGGTCATAACTTGCTTTGACATCCCAGACTCCATTATCACATTACACTTGGGATGGCTTTAACTCACAGCATTTTAGAACTAACTCCCGGGGGTTGCACCTAATCACTGGAAAGGGAACCTGGGCTCCTGCCCTTCTATTCCCCAGGCAACCCCACTCTCCCTTCCTTGAGATGGATCAGTCACTCCCTGCACATAGCTTTGTGCTTATAAAGTGAAATGAAGAGCTATAAAATGAAGAACACTTGTGTATATTCCTGATAGTAACATCAAGATGATACTTTGTAACAGCTTACAAATGCTTTCTCTGGAGACACCAAAAGCTTAGCAGGAGTTCCTCTGCCAACTGTCTTTTCCTCACCTCATCATTATGAGATGTCATAATTTTCATGGCCACAGAGAGTTATGCTTGAATATATAAAGTGGGAAACCTGTAAACTAGATGATTGTTGAACTTTAACAACAACAACAAAAAATTGAACGATCTGAACGTTCACAACAGGGACCTGGTTCCATTTTCAAAGGCAGCTGAAATGGTGTGTTGTGGGGTGGAGGCTGGGCTGGCTTAGAAACGCTAGGTTAGGGACGTTCATATGCCAGATGGGGAGGAAGGAAGTGAGGTAAAGGTGAACAACGAGATGAAAAGGCTATAGATCTTTACAAATTAGGACATATTTTTTTTTTCAAGTTGCAAAAAATTTCTAGGGCGGTGGAAAGGTTGGGGTGAAGGTTGGCACTGAGCTGGGCTGTGGAAACAGTGACTTACTGTGAAAGGCAAGGAACAGACGGCGAAGGTGATGGTCATAATAGCCAGGAGGATGAGATGGTCCGCTTCCTCCGCCATGGACAGCCTATCCCCTCTCTTGCGGGCCACGGGACCCCGGCAGCTGCCGGAGGAAGGTCCACAGCGACTTTTCCTGCTTCGGCGGTGCATTCGGATGAGGTTGAGGATGACACTGAAGTTGCAGGCGAGCACCGCTATGATGAGCAGCAGCAGCACGGTGGCAAAAAGCTGCAGGTAAGCAGTTCGTCCGTGCCGGATGAAGCACCATGTCCCGGGGCAGTACTGAACGTACTGCCCGTAGTCCAGCAGCGGCAGGGAGCAGAAGAGCAGGGAGAACGCGTAGATGACCGGCAGCACCGCCAGGCCTCCGCGGCGCGAGAAGCGGCGCTGGTAGAAGTAGGGGTGCCCGATGGAGAGGTAGCGCTCCAGAGCCATAGCGAAGAGCATGAGCATCGTGGCCAGGCTGAAGAAGGTCATGGAGAAGGCGAAGTAGGTGCACGCGCGGCTTTCGGGCTCTAGGGCCACCAGGGTCTGGTTCCGTGCGTATGAAGCCAGCACCACCGGGCTGATGAGGCAGGTACCGAGCAGGTCGGTGAACACCAGTTCGGTCACCAGCACGTGGAACAAGGAGAGGGAATTTCTGCCGCCAGCGCTGCGACCCGCGTCCCCACGCCAGCGGCGCGCCAGCAGCGCCAACGCGATGAGGTTCCCCAGCACCCCGGCGGAGAACATCACAGAGCTGATGGCTGGGCTTTCGCCTGAGGGGAGCCACTGTCGAGTCTCGCAATCCTCGGACCCTGAGTCATTGGAGGCATTGCCCATGATGGGATATGTGAAGGAGATAAGCGCCCTCCTCTCCCGGCCTGTACCTGGGAGGAGGGTCGAGAACCCAAGTGCAAGACCCAGAGGGAAAAGGGGAGGGACCGAAATCCAGAGTCCCCTTCCGGCCCCCAACACGCGCCAAGGGCAGCCTCACCCAGGGTCTCCCGCCTCGCGCCCAGAGTCGGTTCAGCTGCTGCATCCGGTCGCCCTCGGGGCTCCAGCGCCTTACTCGCTCTGACCTGGTTGGGGAGCCCAAGTGAAGAGGATCGACCGCCCCCGCCCCGTGCCGTCTGCGGGGCGGGCCCAGGAGTGGCATTCCGCTGTGCAAGTGCCAGTGCCCGCGGGCTGCCGGCGGGGCCGGACGCGTCACACTTGCTCGGACTCTGCAGGTCCCAGGGGCACGCACGCCCGGATGGAGAGGGACCGGGGTTGGAGCACCAGCCCGGCGCAGCGCAGGGCAGACTCGCCCGCTGCCAGCGTCTGGGAGCTTCCCGCTAGCGAGAGCAGCGTTCCTCGCACCCTGGGGATCCCGAACTCAAAGCAACAAGGCCGTCTGGTCTCTGCTAGGAAGCGTTTAGCCTCCGCACAGGGCTGGGAAGGAGTGCGGGGATACTTTTGGGGTCTGAACAAAATACAACAAAATACACAGAAGGTGGGGGAGGCAAGAAAGCAAGGAGACTCACCAAACACTGGAGAAGTTAGGAGGACCCAATCCCGTGAGATGAACCAGGGAATAACAGACATCAAAGACAGCTTGAAGTAAGACCAGTATTTTTTTTTTTTTTTTTTTTTTTTTTAACATCCACAGGAAGATACACCAGGAAGGCGGGACAAAAATTGGGAGGGAGTGAAAAGCAAGTCGGTCCATCCAAGGAACCAAACCGTGCACTCCACTGAGCGGCCTGTTGAGCTACCGCTTTGATTCGGTTGCTAGAATTTCACCTTTCCTATGTCAACACCATAACGAATAACCACTTGTTTAAGTAACCTTAAAAAAAGTTTCTTGTAATTGTATTGAATTGTGTATGTGGCCACAGGTTGAAAACAACTGCACTTCATTGTTCCGTATTCCAGCTCAGTCTTTAAGAAACTGTAGATATTTTGTTTAGCCATTAACCTTTCCACGTTCAATTAACCATGCAGGGACCATTGGAAAGAACATTCCTGGTAGTATATTGGTGATTAGCCAATCTCAGAATGGAGCCGACAAAAATGATTACCTATCTCCTGTTGTCATAATTACAATGGTGAAAATGGACTGCTACTTAAAACAAAACAAAATCCAGTTTAATAGACAATATGTGCAATTATATTTTACCAGAAAGGTTATATTCACTTGGGGAAGGGAGGAGCCCTGAGAGTTAGAGGGATTTTCACAGGGAACTGGCAGATACAAAAGTTGTTGTGTTGCAGGGCAGGAAGAGCTGCCTGGCTTGCTGCAGAGCTTGCTCTCCATGAAAGTCTTAGCTTACCTTGATTCTGGCCTGGAGACTGGAGTGCAGGGTTTCATGGTAAATTAGGGCGAGCATAATTTGCCGGATCCTTTGAAAAGTTTCTAGGCCCATTTTTCACCTATCAACAGCTATTACCTCAATTCCTAAACTTTTCAGGGCATGGATTCATGAGGGAAAAGGATTGCAACTTCTACAATTTTCTTTCAAGCTGTCAACTGCAGTTCAGTAACATTTTATGACCAACTTTTGCCACCCAATGGTGACTACTCTGGCACATAACCTTATCTTATCTCACCCCAAGCCATGGGGAAACTTTTTTTGTGTGAATCGAAGTTAATTCCTAATAGAAAAACACTGTGAATCAATTTTACAGCACAGTTCACTGCAGGCCATAGTGGGGCCCTGTGAATCTAGGGGGCTGGTATTCTATCAACTGCAGTGTGGCTCAGCTTTACTTGCTGGCAGACATTAAAATTAATTCTTCTAGTCAGATATCTGACAATGCAGAATGCACAGCGAGTGTGTTCAGTCAGATGTCTTGACTAGAAGCATTGGTTTGCCATCCCTTGATCCTCAACTGGATCATAAGATTTGTTTGGGTACGTCCAGGTCTTGTCTTATCTTGTAGTTTTAAAAACTGCTTCTTTCTGTTTCTAATTTTAGTGTCAGTATCTTAATACATGTTTGGTTCACAAAAAGCTTAGAATTTCTTAACAGTAAACAGATTAATACCCTCAATGCTAGCATTGGACCATAAAGCTTTGCTAATGTTTTATTTCCTGTTTGTGAGGCCATTGTATTTGGGGAACACCATGTGATGGTTAATTTTAAATGTCAACTAGACAAGGTCATGGGCTGTACAGATAGCTGGTTAGACAATCTGGAAATATCTGAGGATATGTCTGGTAGAGGTGAGAACTTGAGTTGTAGACTGAGTAAAGCAGATGGCCCTCTTCAACTGTGGGTGGGCCTCATCCAGTCTGTTGGGTTCCTAAAGAGATCTGAAAAGCTGGGCTGGGTTGTGGCTCAGTGGTAGAGCACTCGCCTAGCATGTGCCCTGCCTGGGTTCGATCCTCAGCACCACGTACAAATAAACGCATTGTGTACAACTGAAGCAAATAAATAAATATTAAAAAAAGAGAGAGAGACCTGGAAAGGTAGAGAAAGGTTGAATACCCAGCGTGAGCTGAGACATTGGTCATCTTCTGCCCTTGGCATTCCTGCTTCTCAGGTTTTTAGACCCAAACTGGAATCTTTGCCATTGGTACTTTAGCTGCAAGACCCCTTCAACTACATCACTGGACAGGTATATACAGCCATTTCTCACTTAGTGACAGGTACACATTCTAAGAAATGCATCATTGAGCAGTCTTGTGGTTGTGAAAACATCATAGAGTATGCTTACACAAATAAAGTTGGCCACAACATCACTAGGCAATATGATATTATGGGACCACCAGCATATAGAGTCCATGGTTTACCCAAACATAGTTATGTGGCACATGACTATATATTCAGGAGATGTACACACATACACACATGCCCACCCCCCCACACACATCTAGTTGGTTTGGTTTTTCTAGAGAACCATAATACACACTATTTAAAGTCTAAAACTCATGGTTTTTATTTACGTATCCATAAACTCAAATAAGGACTTTGGGAGGTCATTCCTCAAAAGAAAGCAAGGATAAACATGAAGGAAAAGAGAACTATAGGCAGAGAAAGCCAATATTAATTCTTGTTTGTAGTTCTATTTATGTTACTTGCCTGGTCAAAAAAATAATTTAGGGGCTAGGGTTGTGGCTCAATGGTAGAGCACCCGCCTAGCACATGCAAGGAACTGGGTTTGATCATCAGCAACATGTAAAAATAAATAAATAAAATAA
The DNA here is from genome assembly GCA_025594165.1 of Tamias sibiricus. Taxonomy (NCBI): domain Eukaryota; kingdom Metazoa; phylum Chordata; class Mammalia; order Rodentia; family Sciuridae; genus Tamias; species Tamias sibiricus. Next base: position 56,254,189 of record CM046659.1, read on the forward strand.
AAGTATTATGTCCAACTACAACTAAAAAATAATATAAAAAAGACTAATTTAAATCTTTATGAGTTCTATGCATGTCCTAAGTTGAGTTCTAAAAACATCACCTGTGTCCTGTAATATCCTGGACAAGGATTACACTACTTCATTGAAACAAGCAGAAGCCCCCAAGAAAGAGAATTTATGAAAGGACACAGTGATATCCACTGTTCACAGGGGAGGTCTTTTTTGCCCTTCACATAAGAAGTTTCTAGATTGTTTGCTGGTGGAGCTACCAGGAGACAGGCTCTTTCTGTCCTCTGGCCCTCTCGTTCCTTGTGTGTTGGCTTTGTGTCTCTGTGCCTTTCCCCATGAAGCTACCAGTTGCTTCCTGTACAGCTCAGGCTTCATTCAGAGAAACAGGACCACTATGAGGGATAAAGAATGTGAAATTTATTATTAGGCACTAGCCAGCATTGCCCAATATGCAAGCCACCTGCCACATGTGGCTATTTAAATTAATTAAAATTAGATAAGAGAAAAATTAAGTTTCTTAGTTTAAGAAACTTAAGTTTCAAGTGCTCAATAGGCACATGACTAGTGGCTATCCTACTGGGTGGCTTGTCTTAAAACACTCCTTTCATCACAAAAGTTCTATTAGACAAGGCTGCCTTAGGCCCGGCACAATGTGGGAGCTGGTGGAAGAGTCTATGCAGGGCTATTTGCTGTCTTTGGTTCTTTTGTTGATGCTGTCAGAATGGCAGGTAAGGCAGAGAGCTGGTTGTGTATGAGAGCAAGAACAGAATCATGAATGATTGACATCTTTGAGGACAGAATCGACCATGTATCTTGTTCCCTCTAGTGTCAGTATCCTGCAAAAGAAGCTGGTGCCCTTCATAGATCTGCAGGTGCTCTTGGTTTAGGATTTAAAGGAGCCAAAGGAGGACATGTGGTGAGAGCTGGAGGAGATACCAGCCTGGGTGCTTCCCCAAGCAGCAAGGTGAGCCAGCAGATTAGCATGTGAGAGCGGCCAATGTCCCTGGAGCCATGCATTTTCCTTTACAGCATAACCACTGTGGATGCTGTTTCCCTGCTGTCTTGCCAATCTCATGCAACATGTCCCTTGTGATCAGTGCTAGCCTGCAACTTGCAGGGATCCTGGACAACAGTTCTTGTGTGTCTTGGTTGTCACATACAAAGCTACCACACATCACCCTGGGTCCAGGGATCAATCTGCACCAACAGGAGCAAAGAAGAGACAGCCCTACTCTCTTTTGTGCCTGTTTATTTCATCAAAAAAGTAAAAGGCTTTCTATAAGAACCACAAGAGACTCCCCTATGTCTCATGGCCAGAATTTGGTAATATTATCACCCCTTAACTCCAAAGGAGGCTGACAAAGGGGACATTGAACATTTCCAGGCTCTTCTAGAGTAGAGGAAGGCAAAGGAGAAGAGGCTGTGAATGGCTGTTGAGTCAGTGAACCAAGATTGTCTTCTGCAGATTTGCATGGTGCATTCCCTCACCCCCTCCTTATAGAAGGAAAAAAAGTTCAAGAATACTTAGTCCAAGTCCTTCATTTACATGTGATGAAACTGAGGCAGAGCAGGGTTAAGCCGTCTTCAAACAACTACTTTAACATTAGATTTTTGGCATCCTTTAGTTTATTGCTTAACCTAATTTTAACACTACCATTGCCAGGAAGTCCCTTTCTCATAAAGATGGTTAAAAATAAAAAGTCAACCAAAGTGTAAAAGAAGAAGAAGAAGATAGAAACTGACTTGTACAGCTTTGAATTTGAATTTAATAAATATTTTTAAAGAATTGGGGAAATTGCAACCAGTGAAACTCCATATCATGTACAACTTGTAAGAATGGGATCCTAATTAAAGTTATACTCCATGTATGTAAAAATATATCAAAATACACTGTACTGTCATGTATATCTAAAAAGAAAAAAATTTAAAAAAAGAATTGGGGAAATTTTGAGTGAACAGGTGGGAAATCTCAGTGTAAAGGAACCAAATAGAATTCTAGAATTAAAATTCCAGCAGGTTGGAGTTGAAAGAAGAGCAATCTTGAAGGTAGTCACATCTGGACATCTTTCTTTCCATGTCCTCATTACTATTGTGCTCCTGGAAAATATGCTGCTCTTTCCACAGCATGGAAGATGTGGAGAACCCTTGTTTCTTTCAATTTGCTTAGTTCTGCCCGGGAAGAAGTAAGGCACAAGTTTTCTATGCTTCCAATCTCTCAAACCTCTTTGAGATTTTGGGGTGTGGGGCCACATTTTCTGAGAAAGCCCTGTGTTAAAATCTAAGCACTCCTTGTTCTCTTGGCTCCACCCTCCTTTCTTCACAGCCTGTGGAAGTGGTTGGGGACAAATGGTGATGCCCTGCTATTCCTCATCATCTCTGACCTGGGTGTCCTAAGTCTAGAAAGTCATAAATCTAGAATTGAGGCCTGTGTTCTTTATGTCCTGTTATATTGTCCTTTCTCTGAGACCGGAAGCATAGAACACACTAGCTGCTGCTAAAGCTGAGGAAAAGTCTGGAATATCAGGAAGTACTGAGCAAAAAAACACATAGGTTAACATGTCAAATTATTATCTGGCTACATCTGTATTCACATAGGGGGTGTGTGTGTGTGTGTGTGTGTGTGTGTGTGTGTGTGTGTTCAAGGCTTGGTGGAACTTATTACAACCTCACAGGTTGTTTGAGAACAATTTGATAAAGTCTTTGCAAAACCCCGAGTCAATAAAAAGTGCTTAAAAATGGATGGAAAAGTATAACAAGTCTCACCCTCAGGGAGGAAATATCAGAAAGGCAAATGTACAGCATTGCTTATTAGCAGCAAGAGTTAGATCAAACAAATCATCCTGCTTGGTTAGGAAGGCAAACCACCTGTGGTTCTAATTTCCTTTTTAAGGTGGGGAGAGGACAAAGAATACAATGTAATCAGGAATGTTCTGTTTTCTTGGATAGATTTGCTTTCATAGACAGAAACAACTGCCAGGTAAAAAGCAATTATGACACAAAAGCAAGGCTTTACACTTCTTTGTGTAAATAACAATCCATTATAGAGGTTATAGAAAAATAGAAGGAAAAAAATCACTCATTAATGGTCATTCAAAAATGGTCACTAACATTTTGCTATTGTTTCCATAGTTATGATAACATTGCATAAAATATTTTTTCTATAAAAGATTTTATATGCTGTTTTTTTAAAAAATTAACATTTTAATAGTTTATATTACATATATGAAATAAAGACCTTAATATATGCATGTCCTGAGACCCAGAAATTGCATTTCCACAAATCTATTATCCATTTATTTATTCACTCAACAGTGTATTTAGGCAAATACTTATGAAACATTATGGTATAGTTTTAAGGTCCTGGAGGCAGTTTGCTTTGAATTCAAATTTTAGTTCTATCTTTAGGCAAGTTGCCTCACCTCCATGTGCCTCAATTTCCTCATTTGTCATGTAGAGTAAGAGTAGTACCTACCTCATAGGTTACTGGTCAACTTGGGGCCTTGGTCATAGGAAGCATTCAGTAAGTGGTAGAGTTTTTAATATTGAGCACTTATTATGTGCCAGGCTCTGAGTAATGCAGTCATGATTTCTTTCCTAGGGGAAGCTTATAATCAGTTGGTCATCACTCCTGGAAACTATAAGAAGGTTCATGCACATTACCTCATTAATCTTTATGACAACCAAATTGGGAAGGTCAGAGATATTCTCATTTTACAGATGAGGAAACTGAGGCTGAAAGGATAAGTACTCCAAGTTGTAAACACAGAGAATTTCCTTTCAGTAGTGTTTATAATATGTTAGTTTTGGGAAGTAGCCTAAATGTCAGTTAAAAGGGAGTTACATAAATACATTACATGTTCAATGGAATATTATGCAATTATTAAAAAATACAGCTCTCGATGTGTTTAATGACATGGATAGGTGTCAATACTGTTAAATGAATTAAGGGAGTAAAAAAACACTACATATGATATGGTTTAATTTTCACTAAAATAAACACACCAAGATATATGGCTAATAGGATTTCATTGAAAAATAACTTCCAGTAGTACACCCCTTGTTTCCTCTCTTTGTAAATATTAAATTTATTTATTAAAATCTAACTTATTAGCAAGGCACGGTGGTGCACGCCTGTAATCCCAGCACTTGGGAGGCTGAAGCAGGAGGATCATGAGTTCAAAGCCAGCCTCAGCAATGGCGAGGCACTTAGCAACTCAGTGAGACCCTGTCTCTAAGTAAAATAGAAAAAAAGGGCTGGGGATGTGGCCCAGTGGTCCAGTACCCCTGAGTTCAATCCCCGGTACCAAAAAAAAAAAACAAAAAAAAAAAAAAAAAAAAAAAAAAAAAAACAAAGTCTAACTTAAAAAAGTCTAAATAAAGGATCAAGGGTCAACTTTAAATAATGAATTATCATTTTAATAAATATTAAATCAGTTGCCTATTTCTGAGTAATAAACCACTCAAAAATACAATGGTTTAAAAGAGTCATTTTTTCATGATTAGTGGGTCAGTAATATTGTCTAGACTTAGCTGATCCTTGCTCTGGTCCCATGTGGGATCATTCGTGTGGTTGTGGCCACCTGATGGCTTGACAGGGAGGCTCCTGCCCACATGACTTGTCTCATTGTCCCACAGGTTAGCCTAGGCTGGCTCCTATGGTGGCATGGTGTTCCAAGGGTGAAACTGGAAGCTGTAAGGCCCAGATATGGAAATTTTACACCATCACTTCCATCACATTTTATTTATTAGAGTATGTGCCAAGGCCAGCCAGATAAAAGAAACCAAGAAGTAGACCGAACCTCTTAGTGGAGGCAGTGTGTATCCAGGGACAGAGAAATTGTTATAGTCATTTATGCAAATGATCTGCCATTTCCACCAATAAATCCATATTTATTATAGTTCTTATAGTTGCATAATAGTTTCATTTTAAGATTAAAACAAAAGGTATTATCCATAGAAAATTCCACTTCTGGATCATTTATACTACTTTGAGTGATTTACTCTTCACTATTAAATAATCACTTGACTTGACGGCTATTTAGTAGCTATCACTTGACATAATTACAAAAGGGGTGAAGAAGGAGTCAGGTTATGCCTCTTTCTGTTGCCTGTTCCCAGAATCCAACACACAACATCACAACTAGGAAATATCAAAACTCCAACATCCCTTCTTTTGAGTTCTCATATTTTCTTCAGTCTTGCCTCTCTCCAGTGTCCTCACGTCAAATGCAGAAAACTTAGGAGGGAGAAGATCACTGACTTAAGAAAGACAGCAAATGATCCCATTCCTCAGTTTATACCCAAAGGACTTAAAAACAGCATACTGCAGGGACACAGCCACATCAATGTTTATAGCAGCACAATTCACAATTGCTAAATTGTGGACCCAACCTAGATACCCTTCAGCAGATGAATGGATAAAGAAAATGTGGTATATATACACAATGGAATATTACTTAGCATTAAAAGAGAATAAAATCATGGCATTTGCAGGTAAATGGATGGAGTTGGATAATATAATGCTAAGTGAAGTAAGTCAATCCCCAAAAACCAAATGCCAAATGTCTTCTCTGATATAAATATGCTGAATCATAATGGGGACGGGGTAGGCAGCATGGGAGGAATAGACAAACTTTAGACAGGGAAAGGAGAGGGAGGGGAAAAGGGGTGCATGGGGATAGGAAAGATGGTGGAATGAGATGGACATCATTACCCTAAGTACATATATGAAAACACGAATGGTGTGACACTACTTTGTGTTCAACCAGAGACATGAAAAGTTTTGCTCTATTTGTGTAAGATGAATTGAATTGCATTCTGCTGTCATATATAACTAATAAGAATAAGTAAAAGAAAAAATTAAAAAGAAAGACAGCAAATGAAAATGTGACTGATTTTTATTATGTGGGCCTATAGACTCTTCTATAATTTGATTTGATTGTCAATATTGTCAGGTAGGGTGTTTTGTTATAGTGATAACTATGTGTTGAAAAGGGGATTCCCCAAGGCCATTACTGTGTGTTCCTTTTCTCTTCTCCATGGCCCTTACTGCCATCTAACATAACACAGAATTTAATTATTGATTTTTGCTTGTTAACTTCCCCCCTGCTAGAATATAGTTTCCCAAAAGGCAGGGATCTCTATCTTTTTAATTCACTGATGTGTCCCCAAGGATTAGAACTGTGGCTAGCATAGGGAAAGTACTCACCGGGGAGTGTGGTCTGAATGAGGAGGGAGTTATGAACTATTGCTGTAGGAAGATGGTGCAGGTAAATGGCCCCAATTTTTACAGGATGTCCCTATGTCGGTGACCATGCTGAGAGCTCTTGTTGTAGAGTCGTGACTAAGAAGAACCCAAGTAGAGAGGAGCTAGAGGATAGCATAGGGAGGGAGCCTAAGATGAGAAAGTAAAGACTGGAATCAAGACCATACCAATGACTTTGAAGAGCTGAGAGATGCTGAGAAATTTAGTGATTGCTGGAGGGGCCATGGAGTCAAGAGGAATTTGATTCTTGAGATGGGTAATAGCATATAGGAGGAAACCAGCCCACAGAAAGGAAGAAAAAGATGATATCGAAGGACAAAAATCGGTAATGACCAGTACAAACTCCCTGAGAATTTGCAAGAACTTGGGGCTCAAGTAGAGAGGTACCATAAAGAGGAGATAGATTTCTTCTTCTGAAATTGGATGGAAGCCTGTATATGTGGGCACAGATGCAGGTGGGAGGAGATCCTGTGGCAGAATAGGAGGAAGTTGTTGAAGAAAGAAGAAGAAATATTAGTGATTTCAAATAGAAAAGGTGCATTCTTGCCTTCTGGAGGAGAAAGTGCACTCACGTGCAATTCAATTCATGTTACACAAATAGAGCACAATTTTTCATGTCTCTGCTTGAACACAAAGTAGAGTCACACCATTTGTGTTTTCATACATGTACTTAGGGTAATGATGTCTATCTCATTCCACCGTCTTTCCTACCCCCATTTTATATTACTGTTAGGATAAGGCACGGTGGAAGCTGGCATTTACGAAGGCAGGATGACACTTCACCCTCACACTGGCTTCTCATCCATTGCTTTCCACCACAGTGAGTGGCATTGTTGCCCACGCAGTTGCACAGGAATGAAATCTGGAGTCATCTTGGACTCTTCCCTCCTTGCCCTCTACATCAAAGTAATCACCAAATCCTCTTGATGACTCTTTCTAAATACTTTTTGGATCTCTTATCTTTATCCCCACTGTCATTTTCTTAGATCTGGTGACCTGAATTACTGAAGGTTAGGTTGTTAACGGATTTCCAGTCTTCAGTCCTATTCATTTCTGTAAAATTTTCTACATGTGGCTCAAGGAATCATTCCCAAAAGATCTGATCAAGATCCTCCCCTGCTGCTCACCTGTCTGTTTCTCCTGATTGTCATTAAGTGAGAGCCTCAGTTCTTCAACTTGGCATGCAAAACTTCATGCTCTGACTCCTGCCTACCTCCCCACGAAGACAGAGACCTTGGAAGAAGAGATAACAACAACACATTTTTGAAAATTGGAAAATGGATACACAGAATGGATTTGACTGACCAGAGATACTTTTCTTAAATATTAAATTATTTATTCTAATTTGTTATATATGATAGCAGAATGCAATTCTTTTCATATTACACATATAGAGCACAATTTTTCAAGTCTCTAGTTGTACACAAAGTATTTTCACACCATTCGTGTCTTCATACGTGTACTTAGGGTAATTGCCCATTCAGAGATACTTTTAATAAGCATAACTTTAGTTGAAAATTAATAAGTAGAAAGTTGTTTACATTAGGCAAAAAGCACAGAGATTTATAGTATGAGAATATTACCTAAATCAATGACAGAGAAGAACACTAGCAAAAAATATTAAGCATGTGTTAGGGACTGGAATAGTGCCCAGAGGAAGTAGTATTATCTATAAAATCTAAGTTAAAAATATATGTCAAAATAACCCAGCCATGGCCAAAATCTGCAACAGTCTGAATATCAAAAAGAATAATAACTTAGTGAACTGAATGATAAAAATCCATTTGTCTATAAAGTGGGAAAGAGAGAGGGAGGGAGGAAGGGAGGGAGAGAAGAGAGAGAGAGAGAGAGAGAGAGAGAGAGAGAGAGGGCGCAAAACGGACCTAATGTTGTCATTTGAAAGGGCTAATATATTGACTTCCTATTTTGACATTTGGAAACTAAAGAGAAAGAATTTAAGCATTATCTAAACTTTCTGTAAGAAATGTATTTTAGAGTAACCAACTAGCCTCAACTGATGAGGGAAAGTTCTACTTTACAGAAGAATGTTAGCCAAGAATGTAGATAGCATTCTATAATCCCTATTAAAATTATTGACTTAGGGGCTGGGATTGTGGCTCAGTGGTAGAGCACTTGCCTAGCATGTGTGAGGCACTGAGTTTGATTCTCAGCACCACATATAAATAAATTGAATAATAAAGGTCCATTGACAACTAAAAAAATATTTTAAAAAATTGTTGACTTAGATAAGTATGCTCAATTGTTCTTAAAATATTTAGGTATGATTGATAGGAACTAGGCATTCACAAAAGTAACCCCACAGAGATCACTTTCTTGTTGCAAGGGGTAAAGGGAGAATTCATTTTTAAATTAAAAGCCCAGGAGATCATTACCATTGCCCAGGTGAGAATCTTAGCAATCTTCTCTGATATGACAAAAATGCAAAACAAAATGCATCTATGATACATTCTAGCCCCCGCCCCCCCCCCAAAATGCAAAATGCTTAAACTCATCAAGTCTTAACTTTCAGATTTCAATTTCAGGGGTTGAGGAAATTGAATGGTAAGGTAACAAACAAAAAACTCAGAGAGTGGGACAGCTAGCCAAGTTCTTCAACAAATTAAGGTCATTACAAAGAGAAAAATGGTCTGTGAGGCAAAGCAAGATCTGAAACTAGGTTGTGGTTTGAACAAATGAACCATAAAGGACATTTTGAGAACATATTGTGGAAATTTGAATATGGCTTAGACAAGATGCAAATATATTGACATGGAAAGTTAGAGAACCTTATGTAAAATAAGCAGATAACAAAAACAGCATAGCGGGTCACATTTTGGCAAAGCACAAACATAAACATCTGGAAGGATGTATGCTAAAGTGTTAGCAGTGGTGATTTCCTGGTGGTAGAAATATGGTGTGCTCTACCAGTTTTTATTCTCTAGTTTTTTAAAATGTAATTTTCTACAATGCATGCATCAATATTTAATGATAATAAATCGTACAAGTAGGCTGAGTGTTCAAAGAAGATGGGTGAGGAGCTTCTACAGGCAGGCAGTGAAGCAGAGCACCTCTGCAGTTTCCACAGCTGGGGGGGAGCCCTGGATCCCGGCCCTTTATTGCATCCATCAGACTGCATCTAAGGGAGGGAAGAGATTCCTGAGGAAGCCATCCCCAAACAGAAGACTTGATGGGCCATTTTCACCTGTGAATGCTAGAGGTGATCCTGCCATTCCCCTGCCTGTGGGTCCAGAGAGCTTTGGGGTCAAGCTTGAATATCTAAGATTTCCATTGTTCACATAGGTACCAGGAAAAAAAAAAAAAGTTCTCAGGCTTCTGAGAACTTTCTCTTTTTGCTTTATGTTGCCTTCCTTTTTTTTTTTTTTTTTTTTTTTTTGGTACCGGGGATTGAACTCAGGGGCACTCGACCACTGGGCCACATCCCCAGCCCTTTTTTTTTGTATTTTATTTAGAGACAGGGTCTCACTGAGTTGCTAAGTGCCTCGCCATTGCTGAGGCTGGCTTTGAACTCACAATCCTCCTACCTCAGCCTCCCAAGTGCTGTGATTACAGGCGTGCGCCACTGCACCCGGCTTTTGTTGCCTTCTTGCTGTCTGGGTATACACCCACGGAAGGAGGAATAAATCCTCCTCAAGAGGCTGTGGCTCTTTGTGTTGCTCTTGATGCCAAATTAACTTTGAGGCAAAATTGGATTATGGGAAAGAGATCATGCAACTTAGAATTCTTAAAATTCAAATCCAGCAAACAAAGATGAGAGTTCTAGAGTGGGTTCAAGGCTGGAGAGTGACTGAGACAAGAGTAAACTGAGAACTGGCCAGAGCTAGGCCCCCTCTCCTTTTGTAATTGGCATAGCAGGAGAAACCCATTTCTGATCAAGGGGCAGGTCTTTGATCCAACTTGCCCTGCCTGGGTAGACTCCTGGACAAACTAACCAATGCTTAATAGCTACAGATTCTTTGCTTCTTTTTCTTGGTGCTCTGAGACATCCAACCTTAACAGGATAATGTTCTTAACATAGAAAATTATGTGGACTCATGGCCCTTTTCTTTGGTACTCCATGGGATATTGATATGATTGTAATTCCATGACATTAATATTAGGGCTTTGAAAGTAGCATCTTTGATTTTCTCTTCCTTTTTATCATCTCCTTCTCCACTGGGAACTTGGACTCAAAAAGATTATGTACTCAATCAGAGAAAGACTGTGTCACTTAAAAGCATCTCTAACAATGGAAACTAAATGACTCCTAGTTGGAGCTGTCTTAGGTATATCTCAGCCTAAAAATTCCTAAGTCTCCTAGAGTTTCTCTGAAGGCTTCCTGTGGCTCTGCTGCTCTCTCAAGTTATAATTCTAATGTATTTTTTTAAGCATTGTGTGCCCTCTAGAGGAACAATATAAAAATTCAGGGTTGTCAGCAGTGCCAAGTTTTGTTTTGTTTTAGTAGCCGTCAAGTCTTATATTTATATTTATTTATTGCTTTTTATAACTTAGAAGAATTCGTATGCATGAACACTTAAGTTGTTAGGCACATAGATTGGAGATCAAAAGGGTGGAAGTGCTCCAAGAAGAGTAGAGAAAGATTGAGCCATCAGACCTCTCCCCATGCTGGGAAAAGCCTGGTGAACTTCACCTGGGGGCAGAGGAGAAGAGTTCTTCGTTGGAACTCACTCAAAGTTGTTTTGGTTCATTGTATATATTTTTTAATTTTATTTTTAAAAATTTTAAATTTTTATTTAGTTATATATGACAGTAGAGTGTATTTTGATGTATTATATATACATGGAGTATAACTTCCCATTCTTGTGGTTGTACATGAGGTGGAATTCCACTGGTCATGCATTCATATAAGAAAGTTCTACCTAATTCATTTTACTGTCTTTCCTATTCCCGTCCCTCCTTCCCTTCATTCCCCTTTGTCTACTCCAGGGAACTTCTACTCTTCCCTCCCCCTCCCTGCTCGTTGTGTGTTAGCATCCATACATCAGAGAGAACATTCACCCTTTGGTGTTTTGGGATTAGTTGCCAAGTTTTGAAGTTAAATTTTGATGTCATTTAAAAGAGAATAAGAAACCTGACTCTTGAATGGAATTATTACCCTTGTCATGGCTACTATTATTTATAAATCTATGTACTTAAATGGAACAAACCTAGATTTTTCGAATGAGGTGTATTTTAGAATGAGCAAAGCAGTATTTTATGCTTATTGAATTGTTTTTAAATAATCATAAATACAGCAAGATGTATTTTTCTTTAATTTCTATTGTAGATTTTGCTTTATTTTATAACTAAATATCTCCTTTGTTACAGAGTTCAACCTTTATTTTCCTTCCCCAAGAAATATATTCTTTCAGTCACTTTTATAATAAAACTTGTATATAGTATATGTGAAAATTGTTACTTTTGAACATATTTGTCAATTCTTACAATATTTTCTCAAAATGTAACCACCTTTTAAATTTCAAGAATTCTGTAATATTCTGAAGGTGGAAAATAAAGTTAAAACTTTATAGGGAAAAATGAGAAAGAAGCCATTTGGAAATAATCAGGAAAATCTAGTTTTAACTATTATTTCTAAATTGTAGAAGTACCACTTTACTATGATTAACATTTCTAATTAAAATATTTCTTCTAGTTTTGTTTGCTATAAAATATATATAAAATGTTGCATCCTGTTTTCTTTTATCATAAGTATTTTCTGTGTAGTAATATTGTAGTAATCATATCCACTGCATAAAGTGTAATAATTTCTCCCATTGCTGGACAACTAGATTGCTTCCAATTCTTAATAACAGTTATATTTAATATTTTCATGCATGTAGCATTTTCCATGATGTGTGTTTGTTGGCTGGTTGGTTTGGGGTTTTGTTTTTTTTCTCTCTCTCTCTCTTTTTTTTTTTTTTTTTTGGTGCTGAGGTTGGAACCCAGGGTGTTGTGCAGGTTGGGCAAGTGCTCTATCACTGAGCTACACCCTCAGCTCCCACATTTGGGTTTCTGATGCTAGGACTTAATCTCTGCTGTGAAATAACTGAATCAAAGAATGTGATCTTTTTAAAAATGACAGTACATTTTTCCACATCACTTTCTAAGAGAGTTGTATGCCAACTCATATATCATCAGCCATGTAAGGAAAATATCAATTTCAACATACCTATCCAGCACTGGGTTCTACTATTTTTAAAATGCTTTGATAATTTAATGGGCCAAAAAATCCTGTCTCACTATTTTGGTTTCAACTTCTTTTGCATTTGGTGAGACTGAACCTTTTTCCAAGTTTGAGTTTTATTTCCTCTTTTGAGGATTCTCTGGAAATCTTGTTCTTATTTTTTATGTGAAACTTTTCAGGGCCCACAAGTCAGAAATTAAATTCTAATTTACATCAAAGGTAGGGTGTCTCATGGAAAATCTTGCCTCATAAAGTCAGGCTACATAAATGGCTACTTCTTTAGGTTAAAAACAAACCAGAAGAGGGGCTGGGGCTGTAGCTCGGCAGCAGCAGAGTGCTTGCCTAGGATGCATGAGACATTGGGTTTGATCCTCAGCACCACGTTAAAAAAAAAAAAAAAACATAAAATAAAGGCATCCTGTCCATCTACAACTACAAAAACTTTTTAAAATTAGAGCAAAGAATGAACCAGAAGAAAACCTAAACCCATGTTCATCTCCTAACCCCCACTCCTGGGAGATTGCAAGGAAAAAAAAAAAGTTAAACATCATAAAACAGGGAAAGGAAGGAAAGGAAAACCCCACCCCAGAGAAGTTATAAGCATACCTGGCAGTTCCTGTGAGTTTACCTCACCCTGGATACCCAGTCCCTGATGTCCTGAACTGGTCTGGAGTAGCTCCGGACCAGACCTGGTGCCTGGAGGGGACAGATACCTGGAGGAAGGTACCATCACTTTAGGCATCAGAGAGTCTCAGAAATAAGACTTCTCACAAGATCTAGGTTCACCAGGAAATAAAGGCACCATAGGCCAGAAACCATAAGAACGGATACAGGTAACATTTGTCATATAAATTCTCATTCTGAGCTCCAGGAACCAAACAGATTTGGATCCACTAAGATTTCCACAGTATACAAAGTTTTGCCACCCACTGCCCAAAACTCAAGAATCTAGTAGATTCATAGTATAAAACTCCTGAAAACCAATAAGCAAAGGTAGATGACTGAACAGAAAAGTAGGGAAAAGATTTGAACAGATCCTTCACAGGCAGAAATAGCAATAAGCCAATAAACCTTTGAAGAGGTGTGCCCCGCGATATGCAAATTAAAGTCACAATATGATACTACTGTACACATATTTAAGTAATGAGCATTAATATTTGTAATAGCCCCCATTAGAAATCCCTGAGATGTCATCTACAACAGAATGGGTTAACTAGCATGGTAAATTCTTACAGTGGAATACTACATACTACAGCAAAGGGAATAAACAAAATATAACTCTCTGAACAACTTGGATGACTTCCATGAGCATAATGCTGAGTGGAGGAGACCAAGTGCACACCAAAGGATTCTATTTACATAAAATTTAAAAGTGGGCAAAATGATTATATGGAATTAAAACTCAGGAAGCTGTTTTCCACTTGTGGGTGGGGTTATTAGTTAAAAGTGAATTTTAAAGGAATTGATGTTCTGGTAGCAGTGTATTCTGCTTTGTAGTCTTGGTGCTGGCTTTACTTAGATGTGTTAACTGGAATTAATTCCACTGTCTACTTATAAGTTGTATACTTTTCTGTATGTATATTTCAATAATAATTAGAGAACTTTATAAAGAGACAGAAAAAGACATAAGTAAATTGAGAGGTATGCCAAATTGATCAATAGAGCCAGTGCAATCCCAGTGAAAATCCCAACAGAGTTTTGTGGAAGTTGGCGAGCTTATTTTAAAATTTAAAGGGAAATATAAATCACTATGATTAATAGGGATGACTTGAAAAAGAACTAGGTGGAAAGATTTGACATACCAGATATAAAACTATGGTAACTAAGACAATAGGCCAGTGGAATATAAACAGACATACAAATTTGAAAATGATATGTGACCGACATAATACCAATGGGAAAAGGATGAACTTGTCAATAAATGAAAGGGTCAGTGGGGGGCTGGGGTTGTGGCTCAGTGGCAGAGCGCTTGCCTAGAATGTGTGAGGCACTGGGTTCGATCCTCAGCACCACATATAAATAAATAAAAAATGAAGGTACATCAACAAGTAAAAAATATCTTTAAAAAGGGTCAATGGTATATAGTATCTATATGGGACAATTGGTATGTGTAGTGTAAAAAATATAAAATTAGATATCTATATCACACCATGTACAAAGTAAATCACAGGTGAAGTAATCAAAGAGTGAAAGGCAAAACTATAAAGCTTTTATAAAGTAATATAGAAGAATATTTCATTATTTCAGGTTCAGAAAAATTTCTCAAAGAAGACATAAAGAGCTGTATGATTTGACTGTGAGGTGTCCCTGAAAGCTCACGTGTGAGACAATGCAAGACTGTTCAGATGAGAAATGATTGGGCTGTAAGAGTCCTGACCCAATCAGTGAATTGATTTCCCTACAGGGATTAACTGAGTGGTAATTGAAGTGGCAGGGTGTGGCTGGAGGAGGTGGGAATTGGGGGCGTGGCTATGGGGTATATATTTGTATCTGGTGAGTGGAGTCTCTCTTTCTTTTTTCTGATCACCATCTGAGCTGCTTCTCTTTGCCATACTCTTCCGCCATGATGTCCTGACTCATCTAAAACCCGAGGAATGGAGTGGGCTTTCTATGGACTAAGACCTCTGAAATCATGAGCCCTCAAATAAACTTTTCCTCCTTTGGAATTGTTCTGGTGAGATCTTTTAGTTACAACAGCAAAAAAGCTGACTAAAACAAAAGCCTAGCCATAAGGTGAAGCTTAATAAATTAGATTCTAATAAAATAAAATTTTCAATTCATTAAAAGTCACCACAAAGAGAGTAAAAAGACATTACGAAATGGAAAGAGATATTTGCAACATATATTACTGACAAAAGAACAGTAGGTAGGACATCTACAGAGCAACATGAAAAGACAGACTTGTATTAAAAAGTTAGGCAAAAAGTTGAACAAAGCTTTATAAAGATTTCAAAGCATCAAATAAATGTACAAAGGGGGTGCAATATCATTATTATTACAAGGAAAATATATTAAAACCTCAATAAGAGATCATTATAAATTTACCAGAATGAATAAAATAAAAAGTTCAACAATGAAAGTGTTGGGATAACACTTTTGACAATATAATAAAAAATAAAGACATATATCTAGGAGTGGAATTGCAGGATTGTAGGATATGACTTAGGTATATGTCTAGGTATATATCTTAGAGATACTCTTACATCTGTTCTACACAGGACACAATAAGAATCATCAAAACAGCGTTCTCTGTAATAGGCAAATCTAGAAGCAACTCAAATGTTCATCGATAGCATGTTATATATTTTACCACACAGGTGGTAAAATAAGGAAAAGCAAAGATGGTTTTTACTTCCAGGGAGAAGGAGGGGACTGCTTTAGGGAAGTCACATGGGGACTTCGAGTACGGACATTGTACTGTTTATTGATCTGCATGATGTCTGTGTGGATATTCACTTTATGCTTTAGTATGTACGCTGCATATGTATGTTGTAGGGACTATTTAATATATATGATCAAACAAAAAGAAGAAAATATAATTAGATATTTTTGTTTCAACTTAAATAAAAATGCATTTGCTAATCAGAGAAGATGCACTGTTCAATTTCTGTTTTCTTACATTTGTTGAGATTTTCCTTGTAGTAACCTACCCATATCTTTCAGTAAGATATGCCATGGACTTGTAGATCATTTGGTATTCATGAATTTAATTATAATGAAATTAGTTGTATTAGTGATGAAAGCTGAAAAAATTCACCCCCGGATTTAGCATCTTAAAACAACATTTCCTATATTTTTGAGGGTCAGGAACCTGGACAGTGCTGAGCTGAGTCCTCTGACTCAGGGTCTCTCACAAGGCCACAGACAAGATGTTGGCCAGACATAGGGGAGGATGAAATCCTATAACTTGTGGCGGCATAGATGAGTCTGGAGGACCTCATATTAAATGAAATAACCTGGGCAGAGAAAGACAAAGATCTCCTGTTCTTTCGGAGATGCAGAAGCTGAAAACATTGACCTTGTAAAAGCACAGTCATTAGAGTGTGGGAAGGGTAGGGATAGAAAGAGTTTAG
Organism: Tamias sibiricus; assembly: GCA_025594165.1. Classification (NCBI taxonomy): domain Eukaryota; kingdom Metazoa; phylum Chordata; class Mammalia; order Rodentia; family Sciuridae; genus Tamias; species Tamias sibiricus. Next base: position 56,270,717 of record CM046659.1, read on the forward strand.
TTTTGGGGTTCAAAAACATAGTTAAGTGTTCTATAGCAAAGTGGCTACAGTTAATAATTGCATTTTCAAAATAGCTACAAGAAAGGGTTGTTAATATTCCTAATACAAAGAAATGATAGACGTTTGAGGTAATGGATATGTTAATGATGAAGAGACCTGATTTGGTCATTGCAAATTGTACACAGGAATCAAAATAGCATGCTGTTCTCTATGAATATTTATAATTATCATTTGTCAACTTTAAAAAAATGATGATGGTGGGGGTTTCAGTCAGTTCAAAGCGAGGCTCACAAGGATCCATTTCCAAGAACACTTGTGTGGTGGTTGAGGATTTGGTTCCTTCTAGGTTGGGGGCTGAGGCTTCAGTTCCTCACTGGCTGTTGGCCAGAGGCCTCCCTCAGGTTTTTCCATGTGAGCTTCTCCATAGCTCACAGCATGGCCTCTGGCTTCCATCAGAGTAAGCCAGCCAGCAAGGCTGGTGACATCAGGGTGTGACATCTCAGGTATTTCTCCTTGTACACCGCTCATTAGAAGCAAGGCTTTAGGTGCAGCTCACACTAAAGGGGAAGGGATTACCCAAGGGCACAAATACCAGAAGCTATGGTTTGAATGTGTCCCCAAAAAAGTTCATGTGTTGGCAACTTAATCCCCATATTCACATGTTGATGGTATTTGGAAGTGGGGGTATTTGGGAGGTAATTAGGGTTGGATAAGGTCATGAGGGCTGGGTTCCGGTAATAGGCATAGTGACTTCATTTATTTATTTATTTATTTTACTCTGTTGAGTTTCAAAAGGACTAGTGGTTTCATAGGAAGAGGAAGAGAGACATGAGCTTGCACACTTGTTCTCTTGCCAAGTGATACCCTCTGCCATGACATGATGCAGCGACAAGGCTCTCACCAGATGCAAAGACCTTAATCCAGAACTATAAGAAACATATCTCTGCTCTTTATAAATTACCCAGTCTCAGTCATTCTGTTATAGCACAGAAAACAAGCTAAGACACCAGGGGACAGGGATAGGGATCATTAACTGCTATTTTCCAACCGGCTTACTGCCTCAACGTAACCCATGTCTCTTGTGTTGCTTTGGAGAATCAATAGCCCTTATTAACTGAAATCCTGATGATACTCATTCTAGATGACAGAATACTGAGTCTTACATGCACAAAGCAGGTAAGTCACAAGTCTATATTTAACAGTCAGAAATTTCTGTCCTTATGACTTTGAGCTTGGACTTTTTTTTGAAACACTGTTCATTTCCTCTGCCCACATTGTGCTTTTACATATGGTATGTATCTTTCAGAGTCACTCAACCCTCTTGTTGAACCTTAGTTTGAGCTACTCTGAAGAACTACTCCATGTCTTTCTTGGAGTGCCTCCAGGGTCCCCAAAGTGAATTGTGGGTGAATTATATCATAGTTTTAAAAACAGTCCATCCTAAACATATAAACATATCCTATCTATCTGATAAAAATCCAGCTGATTGAATAATGTGACAACAAATTCATGAATATATTTAAATTAATATCTTTGTGTCTATTTGATCTATCTTGATTGATGGTAGGACATGAAACAATCCATGACAATAGTGGTTTTTATTTCTCATGTTCTAATGCTTTTTCCTTTGTACTTTTATTGACACACTATTTGGTCAAAATAACTCAATGTTGTATTCATTACTGATTGTATATTTTTTCCAGTGGTGCATTATGATTATATACAATAGTGGGACTGTGACATATTTGTATAAGCACATAACATAATTTAATCCATTTCATTTTTTAGTATATTTTCTTCCCCTCGCCTCTCCCTTTTCCTGACCCTCTTCCTCAATTCTACTTGTCTCCCTCCTATTTTCTTAACTCCCTTTTAAAATATTTTTTTCCCAGCTTCCATGTGTGAGAGAGAACATACCCACCCTTGGCTTTCTGAGTCTGGCTTGTTTTGCTCAACACGATACTTTCTAGTTCCATTCATTTTCCTGCAAATGACATAATTTCATTCCTCTTTATGGCTGAATAAAACCTCATTGTGCATATGTACCATGTTTTCTTTATCATTCCATCTGTTGATGGACACCTAGGCTGGTTCTATAACTTGGCTATTATGAATGGAGTTGCTGTAAGTATGGGTATGCATGTTTCACAATACAGTTACATACTGATTTTTTTAACTGTTTAAAACTCTCTGGCTTAAATTCTGCTTTGTCTAGTATTACTTTCTGTTTGAAGGATAGATTTTGGTCTCATTATTATCTTGATCTCTTTTGTGGGGAGTCAATCATAATCATTTACAGTTTTTAAAAACCTAATTGAGAAATTTGGGTGGTTTTAGATTTGTGGGAATGAAAGAAGTCTTCCAACTCATTGTGAATTGTGTTGTGCGGCACTTATTGTTTCTTCATTCTATTTTATGCTGATAAGAAATTGGCATTGGCAAGCTACCAACTTCATTGTTTGCCCAGGTGTCTATACAATGCAATGCTAGACTAATCTTAAACATCAATTATCTTTGATTTGGGACTTTACTGGTTTAAAATATATGCTCCATCCTTCAAAACTTGGTAACATTTGCAAAAGACTGTATGATCTTTAACTTCATTAGTCCGGTATTTCCAATTAGATTCCAAATTTTTCTAGGAGTGTAGATCATCCTAAGACCCTGTAAGCTTGACTTAAAATACATTTAGCAGATTTTACTTGACTCTCCTTTATTGTCCTCCAGAGTCTTAGCATTTAAGTAACAACAGCAATAATAACAATAAACCAGGTTTGTCTCTTCATTTTCCCCTTTTTGATTTCACACACTCTGTAGCTAGAGCATAAAAGGTGCTAAACAACTTCACTACAGATGTTGTCCAGACTAGACTGACTCCTGAGTTCATGTGGGTTTTTTTAATTATCTGGAAGATTGGAATATTGACATTGCCCATAGCGGGTGAGGCCAGCCGATTCTTTCCACTGAATTAGGCAACTGGGCAAGGGCAGGAAAAGGGAGCCCTAATTACAGCATCCCACTTACTGTGAGCTCAGCTTTGCTCCACCTGGAGGAACACCCACACCAGTGATCTTGGACTCCAGAAAGAAATTACAAGAGGCCCTACCCACAGGGATGCTGATTCAATAAGTCCAAGATAGGGCCCAGGAATTTGCCTTTCTAGTAATGCAGGTGATGCTGCTGTTGCTTGTCAGGGCCCACGTCTGAAGCATGAAGCACCTCAGACAGTGAGCAGATGGAGAAGGCTGTGCGGCTAGTGTGTGTCTAGGGTCATCCAAGTGCTTCGTGTTTGTGGGATTTCCCCCTCTCTTTTAAAGTTTCAGGAATACCTGGCCAAGTTAGTCTCTGAGAGATTTTTGGGACTAACCAGTTCTAACAACTGACTCTTTCCTAACCTGGCAGAGTTGCATATAATCAGTCCACAGATAACCCATAAAATTCATGTGACTCAGTAGCTGTCATATATTGTCCAGGTAAACTGGGAATGGGGTGGGGGCGGCGGGGGGGGGTGGGGAGCAAGGGAACAGGCAGAAAAACATGCTGTATTTTCAGAAGTTCTTTCTTTTCCTAACTTGTTTCTGATTATATTAAAACCAAGAAGCAGAAAATGGTCAAGTACCTGCAACTGAAAGAACTAAAGGCATCACTGAGTCACAAGGAGGGATCGTGTCAGCTGCGCCTACTACACAATTTGTTTCTCCCTCCTCAGTGTTTGAATCCAACTCCTCCCAGCCTCTTTCTTTCCCCTGCAGGTGGGAATCCCTGGGCCTGCACATATGGAGACTTTGTGTCCCTCTGTGTCCCTCTTCAAGAACAAACATGATAAAAAGAGGTCCCCTCCTCTTAGTTGGTGGGACCCACAAAAGGGCAAGCAGGGAGGGATAGGTTGTATTTCAGTTCATTTTCTTCCTTATCCCAGAGCCCTGGCCCAGTGCAGGGACAGCACAACTGCCCTGGGGTCTGTGAGCCATAGCACCAGCACAATCTTCCCCAACTCCACCCTGGCTTCAAAGCCTCCAGTCATCAGTAGTTATCTGGGCCTCACAGAATTCCAGCCCTCCACTGCCATAGGGACACCTCTTATGATGTGAAACCTGCCACTCTTTCAGCCACTCTCTTGCCACCTTTGGTCCTAGATCCCAAACTTCTGCCAAATGGAGCTTCTAAGCCCAGGCATGCCCTTCCTTTATTTCTGTGCGCCTTTCCCTTAGACCTGAAAGCGCTTCCTTCCCACCTTTCCCCTTGTTTGCTCAGTCCAGTTCTAATCATTTTTTTTTTTAAATATTTATTTTTTAGTTGTAGTTGGGCACAATACCTTTATTTTTATGTGGTGCTGAGGATTGAACCCAGGGTCTCCATGTGCTAGGTGAACACTCTACTGTTGAGCCACAACCCCAGCCCTCTATTCATTCTTTTGCAAAAGAATTTCATATAAGAGAAATACTTCTTGTTTTAAATCTTAGAAAATACAAAGAATTATGAGGGAATTGTGCATCAAAACAATACCCAAGGTTCATGCTCCCCCCCAGCTCCATCCCCTTGCCCACCCTTCCTTCTTTCCTTCTTTTCTCCCCGCTCCTCTTTCCTCTCCTCCCCTCTCTCCCCTCCCCTCCCCTCCCTTCCCCTCCCCGAATACTGGGGATTGAACCCAGGGCCTCCCACAGGCTAGGTAAGTGCTCTACCACTTAGGTATATGCCTAGGACATTTAAAAAATTTCTTGGGACAGAGTCTTGCTAAGTTGTCCAGGCTAGCCTTGAACTTGCAATCTTCCTACCCCAGCCTCCTGAGTACTTGGGGTAACAGGCATGCACCACCTGTCCTGCTCATGCTTTATTTTTTTTCCAAGGTATTTTCTATGCATATATGTTTATGAATCATAATTTAAATTGTTGTATCATGCCTTTTTCACTTAGTACTACATTGTAAGCTGTCTTCTTGATGTTTGTAACTATTACATTGTAAGCTCTCTTCTTAATGTTATATTTGAGAAAACATTTTTAGTGGCCATATGTTTGTGCGTAAATATATTATATAAAAATAAACATATCTGAATGTTTGTTTGCTTTACCCTTGTTCAGGTCATTTTCATTTTTTTTTCTTTTATAAATAAGTCTACCAAGCAAAGGTTTGTACACAATTCTGACAGCAGCACTGATTATCCTCTAGGAAAATATTCTAGAGTGGAATTACTGGGACAATAGAAAGGAACACTCTAAGCTCCTGCTTTGTACTGGCATCTTGCTATCAGGAAAGGGGGCACAAATTTACAAACTCCCCAGGGGAATATGAATGTTCATCTTTCAATAACCTCTGGTTTTTTTTAATGGGACTTTTTTTGGGGGAGGTGGTCTTTGATAAGCTGACTTTATTTTTTGCATTTGATAAGGCTGGATATTTTTCAGCATTTATTAATCATATATGTTTCCTCATATCTCTTTGTAAACTATCTCTTTGTGTGTGTTTTTACTTTTCAATTAGAGTCAGTGAATTTTTTTACTCATTTTCCATGCTTGATTGAAGTGTCTTCCCCCTGTGAAGTTCTCCTGTCAGCCCTGTGTGTCACCCCTGATCTGGGGTATGTGCACCTACTACTGAGAATTTCCACACTGCATTACAATTATTTGCAATTATTTATTTACAATTATTTGCAGTGAACAACCCCTGGCTTGTGGGCCAGGACTGAGTCTTATTTTCCTCAGCACCTAACCAGTAGCTTGACACAAAATCTGTGTCAATTTAATGAACTAATGAATAAATCAATGAATATTACTGCAGAGTAGAATTTAACTTGACATGGATTTCATCAGGATGATATATGAACACTAAGTCCTTGGATAAACCCTGAAAATTTGTTGTGGCAATATAAATGATAATGGGATAATATATAAAAATTCACATTATTATACTGCTAGAGATAGCAAGATTGCTGGCAACTGTTTGCTAAAAACAGAAATGCCAGCCTTTTTATTTGAAGAAAAGTAATTACTTGGGCAAAATATTTAAAAATTATGTTTATTGATTTATTTAGGATCTTATTAAATTTTCTGAACAATTATCATAACAAATTTTCCAAAAGGAGAACACGAAAATGATGTACTTCCTCTGACAAAAAAAACAAAGAAAACCATACATTAAACATACAAACAAAAGCTAAACTTGAAAAACAGCTGAATTTCTTCATCATGTCATACTCTCAAATTATATTTCTAATATTCCTAATTTGACTTTTTCACAGTTTTGCTATATAAAATAATGTAAATTACCAGTTTAATACCATCTCTGAGATATAGGCAAAACCAGAGGTGAAAAAATAGGAAGTGACTGCTAAATTGGAAACAAGGTAAATACTTTTGTCCCCAGGAGGGATTGCTGGCTGGAGGTCTCAGCTCTCTACCTGGGAGTCCAAGTGTGTAGGGGTACAAAGGAACTCCAGGGATGCTGGATCTTCTCTAGCATGTTGTTATTACCTCAGGCCCCTCCCCCCCCCATTGTTGTACCAAAGGTGAAAGTGCATGCTGCACGTGGGGCTGAATCTCCTATTCAGCTACAGCTGTGGTTCCCCACTTTTCCCTTCTGGTCACAGGTTGGCTAACCTTTGTAAACTTTTAAATGTACAACTAAAGTGCTTGGTTGAGCTCCTTCTGAGCTGTGTCCTGCTTCGGTTTTGAAAGCACAGCTCACAGGCGCCTCAGTAACATCTCGTAGTCTCTAGAAGAGCAGAATGTGGTCGTAATAGATAGGTGTTGTGGCCATGGCCAATTACCCTCAACTGAAGCTGGATAAGCCCTCGGTTCCTCTGTGCAAATGTCCTATTGCTTCACACAGCTGAACTCAGTTAACACAGCTCTCTGGTAAGTCACATATCAGTGTTTTTCCAAGAAGCATAGTAAATCCTTCCCCCAAAGAATCCATCAATATGAAAAGCCTATAAAATGGAGGTTCCAAAAACTGAAAGAACATTTTGTGCCCACTCCCAAATATTGATTCCCTGCCTCAATACTAAATAAATACTAAATACTAAAAGGCTAGATTTCAAAAGATAATATTTTCTTGTCAGAGTTGTGGGCCACAGTCAGATCTTTCTTCCCATCTACTTGTAGCTTTGCATCTCCACCTGAGCACTAAGTACCCCTAAATGGTGGCTTGGGAAGACCCCTCCAAATGCCTGACCTGGTCATATTCCCACATCTTCCAGAAACATCTATGATTCAGCTTTGCTTTGCCTAGACCAATTGGCCATGAAAATGAACAACTAAACACAGGGGTAATAACTTGGGAGATAAAATAATTCAAGGATCACTGGAAATGAACATTGCTATGCTTTTTAAAGAACATTCATCACATAATTGTAAATAGTGGTGTTTCTACTATATTTAAATAGAGATCCATAGGTTTCTTGTAAAAAAATTAGGGACACCAGATACAAATGTTGGAACAATTAATATCATTGTTACAAGACAATTAACATTGCTTAAAACATACAACATTTTAGTTGCTGTTAATAACACAAAATGAAATGGTTCATGAATACAGAGTGGCAACACATTGTCAAACTATATCAGATACTTCTGAAAATATGTCTGGATGCTTTTGCTATGAGAGATAACCTTTAAGGATTTAAAGGATTTTGTTTTTTGGTTTTTTTAACCATGGGTCTTTATCTGAAACTGTGATATATTCTCCAACTTACCAGAGATTGTAAGACTCTGTCACAGACTGGATTCCACATTAGTTTGATAGGAATGACTGTGCCAGTTTCTATACATAAGAGGTCTTATGAAAATCCTGTGGAAAAACATCCGAAATACTGAAGTTCTGAATATGATCAAAATCCACGGGTCCACAATTGAAATCACAGACAGGAAACGCAAGGCTAGAAGGTCTTCCGATTCTTCAGTGGCCTTGTGGACAGCTCCATAGTAGGAACGATACTGTTTTGAAGAAAAACATTCCATTATGATATTGAAAGGTTGGTGACAGCAATGGATTCAATTATGTCACTTATCTTTTTGTAAGAACATGGCAGCTTAGCTTGGAATACTTGTTTTTGGTAAATTTATAAGCAAGTGAGGACACTGCAGCTGATGGGTGTGAGTGAGGAGTCTCAAAGATGGAGAAACTCAGGAGCGTGTGGGAGCCCTGGTCTGATGGACCTCCTAAGGCTGTTTCACTTGCCAGGCTCTGGTGTCTAGGTCCCTGCCAGACCATGAAGACCCACTGACAGCTTTCACATACAGGGTCACCACGCTTCCATAAATACAGTCTCTCCAGCTAGTATCATTACACCTGTATTTTATTCAATTCTTTCTTCTGCCTGCTTCCTGTCCTCTTGTATCAGTTTGCTTGGAAATAAGTCACACTTGGAAAACATCACATATATCAAAGCATCAATGATACTGAATCAATGTGAAAAGACAGGAAATACAACAATGAAAAGACATGAGGTGACTTGAAAAAGGAATAGTTCACCTCATGTGCTCACCTCAGTGCTCTAGTTCTCCTTGGTATAGATGGCTATCTTTCCATGGTTGACATTCTTTTTTCAAGGTAGGAGGAAAAACGTGCACAAAAATAAAAGCCTACTTACCTGTGTCTAGCCACCTATTATCTTGGTCTTCCCTGAGGTCCTGAAGCCTCCTGGGAACGCTGCAAAGTGCCTCAGACCACAGCTCTTCCTGCCATTTAACCAACACTGCCTAGACCAGTACTGCTGTTGCCCCCCACTCTGGTTGAGGCTGGCCACCTTTTCTTTTTGCCATTATACTCCCTGTGCCTACTGAGATTCCATAATGAGGCAAATGGACCCTAATAGAACAGAACCTGTACAAATGCAGCATTACTAGAAGATGATATGGATAAGTGCAGAATGGACTCATTCAAGGCAATCAAAGAGCATCTCCTGGAGAAGATGCATCTTCCCATAACAATTACCTTGCCTTTTCAATACTGCTCTATGGAGCATTTCAGCAGGCTCAGCCACCCGAATCTAGTGCACTTTAGGAAGATGCCCTACATTGGACTCAGCTGTTGCTTATATATCAATGCCTCCTTCCATAATTATTGCTTAATAACACTAATAGCAATAATAATGACTAATGCCCACATAAAGCCTACTGTGCCTAGGCACAGTTCTAAGCACTTTAAAAAATTCATCTTTACAAAAAAAATTCTATAAAGTACAGTTATTATCCCTATATTACAGATATGGAAATTGATTATATGCTCAGATCATACCTTCCTTCATGGTCCACCCCAAATATTATACCCTTTACAAAACTCTGAGGCAGTAGGTAAGCCCAGTTCACTTGAGGGTCTGTCTGGATTAGAATCCCCTGATGTGTGTGACTTCAGGGAAGTTACTGTTTCCTCATCTTTACAATGGGGATCATTGTACCTACCTTCTGAGCGATTCTTATGAAGTCTGAAGTGAGATGGTATGAGAAAAACCTTGAGCTCAGGATCTAACATATAAGACTCAATAATTATCTAAAATTATTTTTTCAGTTTGGAGTGGCTCCTGTCCTCTGCCAAACTTCCCTATGGTTCCAATCATCCATTTAGGGCTTATGTAGATGCATGTGATATTTTTCTCATTTTAGATCTCCACAATGAACTATAGAGTGTCTTGGATTTCTATATACCAGATGTGTGCTGAATGAATATGTGCATGACAATAACTCTATGACTAAGTTGATTTTAAAAAGCAGTTGACATTAGTTTGTTTTTACATTTGCCCATTCTCCTCAAAGTGGCGTACAGCACAATATAATTCCAATTGCACAAGAATGCTTGCTTAGTGGGATCTTGGTAACTGAAAGATACTCTTATAATTAAAACAAACCATTTTATTCCTATGCAGTATTTATCCATGCCAGTTCTATTAATGTATCAGAGAGTGAGAGAGAGAGAGAGAGAGAGAGAGAGAGAATGTGTGTGTATTGCTGGGGATTGAACCCAGGACCTCACACATGCTAGGCCAGTGCTCTACTACTAAGCTACACCCCTGCTGGGTTATCTGTGTTTTCAAGTCACTAGATTTGTCTTAGAAGAAAGTTGTTCTATACCTGGAATTTTAAAAGTGGCTCAATTATATTAAGACAGCATGAGAAGAGTACCTTCTGATGGGTATAGGAGTCACTAAGAAAATGTTGTCATTGCCAACCAGGTGGAGACTTGGCAGGGCATCCCCGCTGGGGAGGTCTCCATCTGATGCCCTCTTCTGTCCAGTTCTTCATCATAACACCCCAGTATGTGCCCTCCATTCTAGCCCTTTAAAACTACTTTAACCCTTCTCCTCAGGGCCCTTCTTTTGTTTCCCATCCCTTATATGTCTCTAACCCTCCTTTAGAAGGAGCACCTCATTTATTCTTTTTGCCACCAAAATGGCATACACACAAGATCTGTCTCAGTGCATGCAGGATGTCCTCTACCACTTCTTCGGTTCCATGGATTCTGGAAGAAACAATCACACAAGCTCATATTTATCTTTATCCATCTTTTAAACTGCTCAACAGTTACAACTCATTTCTACATACACACCCCCTCTCATCCATCTCTCTCCCCCTCCAACTTCCAATACATTGTGGTTTTCTAAGATAAAAAGAAATTGGTGAAAGTATGTTAAATATGTTATATATATTAGAGAATGTGCTGCAAACTGCCTCTAAAGCTCATTCCATATTCTGTATATTTTCTTCCTGCTCTATCAAATTGCAAATATGAAAATTCAAACTACTTATCTTATTCTAATCCAGCAATATTGTGAAGTGAACGTTAAAAATCATACTCAAGAGGGGGGTGGGTGTGTAGCTCAGTGGTAAAGTACTTGCAGAGCATGCTTGTGGCCCTGGGTTCAATCCCCAGCACTGGAAATAAAAAATCATTCCAACAAACTTTTCACTGGCCTGATGAAATACAATAGTTATGTTATTGGTAATTTGGGTGCAGGCTTATTTTTCTAGTTGTTAGCTCCATTTCTTGGATGAGTGGTTTTCAATGGGTCTCTAATACCCATTGAGTGTGGCAAAGAAGTCAAAACTTTTCATAAAACTGTTATTTATCTTTTCATTCTCATTCTATAGAAGGTGTGCAGTGAGTTTTATGGAGGCTATATGACATGTGATGACTTCACTACTTCTATGGCTAATGGCATTAATATGTGCTTGTGGATTCTTGGGTTTTTTGGACCTTTCTAATGATGTAGGTTGAGAGTACACTTGTGTATTTTCCTCTGAAAGAAGTACTTTTTTCCAGTACTTCTTGCTTTTTTTTTGTGTGTGTGTGTGTGGTACTGGGGATTGAACTCAGGGGCACTGTCCTCTGGGTTACAACCTCAGCCCTTTTTTTTGTATTTTATTTAGAGACAGGGTCTCACTGAGTTGCTAAGTGCCTTGCCATTGCTGAGGCTGGCTTTGAACTCGCGATCCTCCTGCCTCAGCCTCCCAAAGTGCTGGGATTACAGGCATGTGCCACCGTGCCCGGCTACTTCTTGCTTTTAATATGCTTTTTTGTTTTACTTCCTATAATCTCTGTAACTTTATATCATTCACTAAATCATTTTGAAATCTTAAAGCTTTCTTTTTGAACCTATATAAAAACATGAGAAGTAGACTTTGATATCTTCTTTGCAATAGTATTTCTAAAACTTTCTTAGTTTTAATATCTAATATGATAAATACTGATAGATATTACCAACATAAATAAAAACCCTGTGGGTTCCTAGTGATTTTTTAAGAGTATAAAGGGGTACTGAAATCATTAGGAATCTGAGAACCATTACCTTAGACTATAATACTATTTCCCAAGGAGATCATATCTCTTGATTAATTTGCTATATCCAGCAAGCAATAATAAGAAATGTAAGCTATGATTAGTAATAAGAGTAATATTAATTATTGAGGACAGGCACTAGGTTGGGAAGGGATACACACACACACACACACACACACACACACACACACACACACTTCACATGCTGTGTATCCCTTATCTAAAATGCTTGAGACCAAAAGTGTTTCAGATTTCAGATTTTTTTTATTTTGCAGTATTTGTATATACATAATGAGATATCTTGGGGATGGAAGTCTAAATGAGATTTTCCTTTGTTTCATTCAGACCTGTACACATACTCTGAAGGTAATTTTATACAAATTTTGAGTGTGCCAGAGTTTTGACTACAAACTGTCACATGAGGTTAGGTGTGGAATTTTCCACTTGTGGTATCATGTTGATGCTCAGAAGTTTCAGATTTGGAGCATGGCGGATTTGGGGTTTAGGGATGTTCAATCTGTGTGTGTCTGTGGGTATGTATATGTGTAATTTCAAATCTTCATATTTATCTTACAGAAAATAGTAATGATTATCCTTATTGTACAGATGAAAAAGCTGAGATCAGAGGATAAATAAGTGCCAATCATTGCCAGTAAGAAGCCTGATTCAAATCCATGTCCTACACCAAAACCCTTGTCCTTTCTAGAAAACGATTTTTTTGTGAAGAATTCTATCAGTATTACACATATTTGGAACTTTAAAAGTTTTTTAGAAAATAATTTTCAAGTCCATTATTTTCTTTGATTCTCATAATAATTATATGAGTTATTCAAATCTCCTTAGAGACATATCCAAATGCAATGCTCTTACCACTGTATTATGCTACTTTCTGCACTATTCTTACTACAACATTCAAATTCAGGTAAAAAATTTCATGGTTTGGCTAATGTCTGCTTTATCAGAGCCTAGGTTAAGTGAGTGTTCAACTAAAGTGGTCTGCAAACATTTTCTATAAAGGACCAGACAATAAATACTTCAGGTCTTAAAGGCCAGGAGGCAACATCATACTATGTGGTAGGTACCAAGATAATGAGAGAGAGAGAAAATACATTTCTATGCTTTTTATTGATGACATTCAGGATGCAATAATAATTAGGCACATTTTTAAAATACACATTTACTATGAAGAAGAATAAAAAAATTAATGGAATAGTATTTGGCTTAATTGGGACTCAAAGGTCTTGATTGGTTGCAAATATTCGTTGGTAAGAACTATTATTAACTTCAGGGCTGTACATAAAATAGCAGGCAGGACAGATTTGGCCTGTGGGCTCTTGTTTGCCAACTCCTGTTTAGAATGTGGTTCTACCAATGCCATCCTGAATCAGCAGTTCAGCTTCACCTGGAAACTTGTTAACAATAAAAATTAGGGCTAGGGATGTGGTTCAGTGGTAAAACACATGTCTAGCATGTGTGAGGTTTGAGTTAATCCCTTGTTCTGGAAGAAAAACAAAAATAATACAAACATTTTTTTAAAACATCCTAATTAGGAATCCTGGGGGATGGGACCCAGTAATCTTTCTTTTTAAAGCCTGCTGATGATTCTGAGCATGCTAAAGTTTGAGAACTACTGCTATATCTATCTATGCCTACCTATGCCTTTTTATGAAGACATTGATGATTGATAGATGGGAGTTCTGATCCTGACTCTGCACGATAATGCTACAGGTTATGCTTCCTCCACAAAGACCTTCATTTAAAGGAAAATCACTTTACATCTCCCTTTGATGCACCATTGAAAATAACATCCAGCACTGCTATATTGTGGTAAGAAACTTAACTTTCCTAGTCCTAGAAGTCTCTGGATTCCAAGGACTTTGAACTGGCTATGTACTCTAATTTATTCAATTGTAGTTTTGTTGAACAGGTACCCTGGAGGTGGGAGAGATGGAGAGGAGCTATACTGAAAAAAGTTTTCTCATGTGTCAGCCACTTCCAGGTGTCTAGGCCCCCAGGAATGAATACCCTCAAAATGGGAGGTAATTCAAACCCCTCAATAACTTGAAACCCAAGATAATGGACTTCATGCCAACTCACTTGCCAGAATAGAAACAAAACCTGTCAAGGCAGGTTATCAAAACGACACCACCAGCTGCTACCCACATACAAACAGCCTCTCAGCCTCTACCACACCACCTCCCGCGGTGACAACAGAAACAGTTGCAACAGAGCATCCAAGTTCACTCACGAGTTTTCCCAAACTAAACCCATGCTTTGGGTTACTCGCCTCTGCAAGCCAATGGGGAAGAATTAAACTGTCCCTTAGTTCCTTTCCACCCCCACACCCCCAAAAGAACCCTCAGACACCATTTGTCCATTTCTGACACCATTAAAACTATCTAAAGAACTAAAACTTCATTCTAGCTGTCGGGAAAAGCAGAGGAACCATATTGTCACGGAGAGACCAAACTTCTCGAAGCTCTGAGGGAAAAAATGCCCCTGAGAGTTCCCCAGAGGGAAGCAGATGAGAGAGAGTCCTGCCACAATGGAAAGGGCTTTGCTGGGTCAGGACACACCATCGAATTTGTTTTTCTTTTCCTTTTTCTGACCTTCCCTCTTCTCGCTCAACGAATTGGACTTTATGTTAGGATTGTGGAGGGAATCCGACTTGGGGAGCACAGTACCAGACCCTCCTAGGCCAGGACACAGCTCCTCTTGTGTGGGGTTCACCCAGCTCTTCCCTTCCCGCCCTAGTTCCCCGCAGCCTTGCGCCCAGCTACTCACAATGAAAGGCACGGAGCACATAGTGAAGAGCACGGTCATGAGGGCCAGCAGCAGGATGTGATCCAGCTCCTCCAACGGTTGCGATGACGCCACCTTTCTGGCGCCTGGCTCCGCGCTGTCCCTGAGTCCGCAGCGCGTGTGTCGTCTCAGACGCTGGTGCATAGTGTAAAGGTTGCGCATCGCACCCAGGTTGCACAAAACGATGGCAAGAACCAACAGCGCCATGAGGGTGGAGTAGAGAACAGAGTAGACCACCACCCAGATCGAGTCATCGCGGACCATCCGGATGAAGCACCAGGTGCCCGGGCAGTACTGAATGAACTTCCCGAAACCCATCAACGGTAGCGCGCAGAAAGCCAGGCAGAATGCACCCACTACCGGAGCCACGAGTACGCCCCGGCGTAGGGTGATGTGCCGCTGGTAGAAGAAGGGGTGCTCCAGGGATAGCCAGCACTCCAGAGCCATGGCCAGGAGTTGTAACGTCGATGCGAGCCCAAAGAAAGACATGAAGAAGGCGAAGGCTTGGCACAGCGATTCGCCGCCGGACGCAGGCATTAGCCCCCGCAGGCTCCGGTTTTGCGCATAGGCAGCCAGAACCACCGGGCTTATCAGGCACTTGCCCAGCAAGTCGGTGATGGTCAGGCCGCACACTAGCACATAGAACACCGAGGGCGGCGGGCGCGGCGGGCGCGGCCGGCAGGACCCTAGCCCCGAGCGCGCCAGCAGCCCCAGGGCCAGCAGGTTACCCAGGAGGCCCGCACTGAACAGTACCCCGCCCATTGTCGCTGAGTAGCCTTTCTCCACCGAGGTGGTGTTCTGGCATGGGTAGAAGGACTCCATGGTGGGCAGGCAGGAGTGGTGGCGGTGGGAGGGCGTGAGCCCTGGCGCCCCGGTGCGGAGAAGCCCCTAGCGGTTCCGTGCGTGGCTCTGGCGAAGAGGCTGAACTGCCAAGGAAGCTCCGCGGGCGGCAGGGTGTTCCCCACAGTAGGCGCCTCCTATCTAAACTCTCAGGTCACACCCTTCTTCGAGGGCGGGACGCGCCGCTCGGTGCGCACCAGCGGTTGGTACTGCATAGCGTTGAACAGCGGAGCTAAGCGCTCAGCCCTGACACGTGGGGGTACTGAGGAGAGACAGACCTTGGTACACAGAAATGGGAAGGAAAGTAGCTACAGTCCGAGCAGTCAAGACCTGTCCTCCGGGTCAGGCAAAACAACTACTGAAAAGGAGGGGAGATGTAAGCAGAGAGCAAGACAGTTTCGGTGGTAGAGCTCCAGTGTTGGCCAGTAACTCTGAAGATAAACCAGTGGGCTAATTGGGAGGCTGAGGTGGAAGGCTGGCTCTCTTGAAGCCAGGTGTTCGAGATCAGAGCTCTGAAGATGAGCGAAGAAGAAGGATGACTGAGAAAAGGCTACCATCTAGTTTTCTCAAATCAGTGTCTTAAAGAGGGTCAAAGGTAATTAATATTTGCTGTAACACTTAAGCCTTGGTTCCTATTCACTTCTAGATCCCCTGGGGTGTGGAGCATAACAATGATCTGATAGGCGAGGAAACCGTGGCCTTGGAAGTTTAACTGATCTGCCCAAGGTGACAGGGGCAGTAAGTGGCAGAGCTTAACCTGGAACTAACTTCCATTTATATTATAGAGTCAATCTGTCTTGCTTCCATGGCCCTCCTCCCAAGAGGCTAACCAAATTTCAGGGCGAGATTTTTTTCCGCACAGAGAATGATGCTGGCCCTGGGTACCATAAATCACAGCAGCTGTGTCCACAGGGTGGGAGGGATGTGGCTTAACAGCATTCACACTGTCATCAGATAGGCCTGGGTTCAAATCCTGATTCTGCTACTTATTGTCTGTGTGAACCTGTGGGACTTGCTTAACCTCACAAGCAGTGACATCCATTGTGCTTGCTTGACTCTTTTAAAAGGTAGAGATAACACAAGTAAAGCACAGCCACATACTTCAGTACTCAGTGTGTGCAGATGCCATGATTCTCATGTGATGGAAGGGTGTTTCAGTAGCTAATAGTTAACTGAAGGTTTTAGCATGGATTTGGAAACCAGAAGATAGTATACTTAGTTTAAAGCTTTCTGGCTTTTGTCATTTGTGACTACTAGGACACATTTCTTTCCTTCTGGCTTTGACTTGGCTGCACCAAAAAGACAAGGGATTTAGCTATGATTTCTTTCTTTAATTAACTTTCAATATCCTGAAACAAATTGGCTTTGAGTGTAGAATTTGAGTGGGATGATTGGGGTCAAACTATATAAGCAAGCAGATTATGCCTTGGCCCTAAGAGTCTCAGTTTTGGACTTCTTGCCTGTTCTAATGGACAGAGTCAGGAAGAGGGCAAGGCCCTGGGGCTTCAGATATGTGAACCTCACTGCTGCAGAGAAACTGATCCAGACTGAAAGCTTGGCCAGTAATTCAGGCCCTAGCTTAGAGAGGAAGAATCCAAGTTTTGGAATTAGTTAGTTCTGAACTCTACCACAAGCTGTGTGACCTTAGGTTAGTGACTTTGCCTTTGAGTGTTAGTTTCCTCATAAATAGAATATGGGACTTCTGTGTCTTCATTGGGTTGTTCTTCATTGGGTTGTTCTGAGACTGAGAAAAAAAATGAAGTGCTTGGCATAGAGAGGTAATAGTAATAACATTTATGGACCCTTTTATATGCTGGATGCCAAGTCTTTTACAGGCATCGACTTTACAGAAGGTCTTGCATAGGGTTAGCTCCCTTGACTTCACCCTCTCTTTCTCATGCCTACCTCTAGCATCTTTCAAGTAATGATGGGTTTGGCAGAGGCCCCACTTGAGTTGATGAAGTGGAAGGAGGTGGAGGCCTTTTAATCAAAAGACATGAGAATTTGATGAAAGCTGGGGTCTCCAACTATGCCAAGTTGAGAAACACACACACACACACACACACACACACACACACACACACACACAATTTACATGGATGTCATTTGTTCAGTTTCCTGAAGTCCCCCTAGGGTATCCAGAGAAGATCCAATGGATCTAGCTTAGGAATCCTTCCCCTAAGGACATTACATGGGTGGTGGTCTTCTGAAGCATACCTACTTCAATTATTTGCAGTTGTTTTTGCTACAGTTGCTTCCGCTTCATATCCAGTGCATAGGGAGAAAGGAGTCCAAAGATATAAACAACTTTTAAAAAACAATCCCAAAATGTAACTGTTGGGCTAGTTGTGGGTTCATGACATGGTTTATATATGTCATTCTTCAAAGGTTGGAGGTTTGAACGGGTACAATTCAGGAAACCACGTGTTTCCTCCTGGCCAATTTAGCTGGCCTTTACCATGAGGTTTCCGGCTGCCTTTCCTGCCTGCTTTGCTGTGGTCCACCCTACTCTGTTCTCAGACTTAACTTTGGAGTCTTCTGTCCCTGCTCTTAAGAAATCCTATTTTATAACTTCACTGTAGGGCTAAGGAAAGCATCATTTGTTCATGTATTTTTTGAGTTCTTATTTGTGCTAGGCACATGGATGAAGAGAGCAGGTACTTAGGCGTATATAGCAAGTAAGGAAAGACAAATATCATGTCATGTGACTTTTGCAGGCTTATAAATTTTACTATCAGCTTTCAGAATAACAAGGCTATGATTTATTTTTCCTAAGATAAAAACTGTTTTAAAAAAATATTTATCTTTTAGTTATAGGTGGATACAATATCTTTATTTTATTTTTATGTGGTGCTGAGGATCAAACCCAGTGCCTCACGCATGCTAGGCGAGCACTTTATGTCTGAGCCACCACCCCAGGCCCTAAGAGAAAAACTTTTAATGAAAACATTTCTGGCACAGTTAATAGTAAAATTGCCTCCATTACCTACAGAGCTATACCAGGGTGCTTATTTGGGCCATAAAACAAATCTAGAAAGATATGTATCATATTAACAGACTATTGTAAATATATAATTACATTTGTAAACAATAACATCAACAACAAAAATCCTCATAGGCTCATAGAAGTTGACATAGGCAAAAGAAAACACTGACTAAAACTGGAGAAAGAATGGTAGAAAAATTTCTCCTTGAATTCCTGACACTTTTATATAGTATCTGCAATAATTACTTTAAAAGGTTTTAAAGCTGGGTGCAATGGGGGATGCCTGTAATCCCAAAACTTGGGAGGCTAAGGCAGAGGATCCCTTGAGCTTAGGAATTCAAGACTATCCTGGGCAATATCTCAAAACAAACACAAACAAAAAGGTTTTAAACATAAAACAAGTTATGCTCATGGCCTGGGTTTGGGAAGGGGAGAGAAGAAAAAAAGAGAGTGTTTTTCTTTTGTTTGATTTTGCAAAGTCTGCCTATGCTTCTAAATCTTAACCCCCCCTCCCCCATTCCTACTGAATTCCCAGTGATATTTTGATCTGGGGATTGTCAAGAGCACAGAATGCAGATCAGGGAAGTTAAAAGCAAAGAACAAAATTAGTTCCCAAATACGAAGCACCTTCTGCATGCTAGAGAACATGTTAGATTCTTCATAATCACAAATGGGGTGGAAGCACAGCAGGGTGTTGGGAGGTATATAAGGTCTTGGGAGTTATCCTGTGTGAATTCAATCCCAGCTTTGCCCCTTGCTACCCTTGAGTGATCTTCTAATCTTTTCAAACCAAAGTTTCCTTGTCTGTAACAAGGGAAGTGGGGGAAAACTGTACTGAACTCATAGTGTAGTTGTGTGAGTTAAATAAAATAATCTGTAGATGACAATAGTTATCAACTTGAGTGCACTTTAGAATCACCTGGAGAGCTATAAACACTTCTGATTCTATCAGACACTCAAAGTTCTTCAGTTAATTCCTCTGCACAGCTAAAGTGAGGACCGCTGGACTGGAACATTAGGCACAGTGCTAGGACATGATCTGCAAGGCTCTATTAATGCTGTTAATGCTTCCAACTATGCTGCAGACATTTTCTTCATTTCTCATTGTTTTGGATAAGGGAAACAAAATACAGAGAGGTTAACAAACTGATCAAATTCACATCACTAGTATGTAATGAGATTAGAATGGCATCCAGGTCTTTTGGATTCCAAAAGAAGAGTACAGATATTGAGAGGGTTAGAGAGAAAGAGGCAGCCTGTGATTTGCTTTATCTGCTTAGAAGTCGAGAGGCAGAGCTACCACCAGGGTGTAGCTGGGTACTGGTCCTCTGGGGTCATATAGTGTCTTGTGGTCAAGCCTGCACAAATATCATTTTGGCATCTGTTTGCTAAAATTTTCTGGTGGTTTCATAAAGTTTTCATTTTTCTCTCTTCTGATTTCTTCTTTTGGGGGTCCCCCATTCAAATTTTTGTCCGGCAAGAATTGCCATTTTGATATCTTTTGCAGCCAAACCAAGAGATTAAGTCCTCCAGAGATTCTGGAGAGTAGCCATGTCTTCTGTGACACATGTTTAAATCAGGATCAGGATCTCTGTATGTTTAGGACTTGGGCAGAGCATGCTTTCTATTTTAACCTGGCTATAGCTTAAACCCTAAGGATCAGAAAGGAATTTTGAGAAGGAACAGAAGCAGAGTTGAGAGAAACATTGGGCTGTGATAGTTCCAATGAAAGGCTTTTGGGCTGGGAGCATGTAGCTCAGTGGTAGAGAACTTGCCTACCATGCTTGAGGGTGCCATCCCAGTTCCCATGCTTGTAGTACTCTCCCAGTACCACAGAAAGAAAAAAAAGCAGGTGACAACCCACAAAAGACCTTAACCAACCCAACTGAAAGCTCAGAAGCTGACAGGGCCTTCAGAATTGTCATGAGTCAAGAGTGAAGGGACTGGGATT
The DNA here is from genome assembly GCA_025594165.1 of Tamias sibiricus. NCBI lineage: Eukaryota > Metazoa > Chordata > Mammalia > Rodentia > Sciuridae > Tamias > Tamias sibiricus. Next base: position 56,291,066 of record CM046659.1, read on the forward strand.
TTATGCCTAGGTTAGGATTGGGTATTGGGGGTTGGCTTTCCCAGGGGAGGTCACTGGCCTCCACTGTTAGTCATTCTCTTAGGCAAGGCACTAACTGGAGAGGCTGACAGTGGAGGGATTCTGCCTGCAGCTGGGGAAGTAAATCTTCAGTCCTGATTGGGATCTGGCTGGCATATCACAGGGTCTAGTAATGCTATCAGTGCTGGTGACATCTCAGCTGAGACCTAGATGCAGTGGAATCTTAAGTTCCACCATCTCTACTTCAGGTTTGAAGGAGCCTCTATAAGCACCTTTCTGGTGATCACAGGGAAGTAAAGCCAATGCCTAGGCCATGGCATTCCAAAAATATATACACAGACACACAGACACACACACACACACACACACACACACACACACACAGACAGACATATGTATCTGCAAATACATACATGCATACATATACATTACTCTAAGAAGCAAAGATACTCTTCTGTTTGACTGCCTGGCAGAGTCCAGGTTAAATAAATGCAAATTTTGTGCCAAATTTACATAAAATTATTTTATATACCTAGAGGTGGCTCTAGAGGAAGATGTAAATAATTGTTTTTCTGTATCTGTGACATCAGTTCATACTAATTCATATGAAAACGAATTATTCAAAATAACACTTTTTTTAGAGCAGGAAAGCTTTGAGAACAAACAATTGAAAACTTCCAAACTTAAGAGTTGAAAACTTCCAAACTTAAGAATGAATACTATCAATACTATTAATAAGACTGGGGAGAGTGGAGGGGAAATTACTTAGTACAAATATTTCTGTGATCAATTTGATTTTAAATACAGATAAATCTCTCCCTGTTAGAGTAGTCTGATCTGGATGAGGGATAATCTGTAGGCATAACACTTTTAACTAATGGATCAAGTGGACAGTGGTAAGCCTGTAAGCATGGTTGAGGAATTCCGGGAGGACTGATTTGTCCTCTACAGAGTGAGTTAAACCAACAGAGTTTTTGTTCTGGGCAGTGACACATGTGATTTCTGTGTGTCTTGTAAACCTAATTTGTACTTCTGTTGTTTTTGGCAAAAAGCACGGACAAAACCAAAATTCCTAAAATTTTGTAAATTTTCCTCTCTTTAGGGATTTGAAAATATAACTTATCTGTTCTTTTATCCCAGTGCTTGTCAAACTTCACAGCTATAAGTTTCAGCTGTGATTGTGATTGGAAATGATTCAGATCATGTCAGAATGAAAATTGACTCATGGGTTACAGCAATAGGAAGAAGAGAAAAGTGTTAAGAATGACATTCTTGGGCTGGGGATATAGCTCAGTTGGTACAGTGCTTGCCTTTCATGCACAAGGTTCAATCCCTAGCAACACACATACACACACACACACACACACACACACACACACACACACAATGACATTCTTATTATAGTAGAGAGTGAGAAAGAAGCAGTGATTCTTGGTTTAAGTAACCAATGGAGCAAGATTTTTGTCCCATAACACACCCAGCTGGGGGTATGGTTTGTTCTAGTCATGTCTGCTCGTGTGGCTCGGCCAGAGTTCGTTAGTTGAACAGCTTAGCCATGTGGCGGAGACTGGCTGGTTGCCCACCAAATCCGTTTCCTCCTCTTAAGACAGTCACACAAACTACCTTTGCAGTTATGTGTTATCAAATAGCTGAGCACCAGCCTCCCATGTGCATCCTCCATGCCCTTTCCCTTGCTGGTAGCTGAATCTAGAAGATCTGAGGTCCCAGAAAATGATGAACTGAAAATGTAGAAGGAAGTTGGATCTCAGAATGACCATGTAGAATGTTTGCTGCTCACCAGGAATACATATTTTGGACCCATGTGAGAAAAATTACTATTGTGTATGCTGATGAGATTAAAATTTTTCTGTTATAGCCTCTGGCATAAACCTAATAGCTACATGCATGTAAGCTTACATTCCATAAGACCACCTCTACTGCATGAGAGGCTGGGAGGTGTTGTTTCGATTGGAACAAAACTGGAATTGTGTTGGTAAGGAAGAAAGGGGGAATGGGATATTTGGTGGTCTGCCAGCAGTCTCTGCAATAGTGTACGATAGTTGTAATTTTCAGAATGATCAAGGAAAATGAAGACTGAGAAAAGAGAGTTGAATTTGGCATCAGGAAGTCACTGATGACCTTTAAGAGACCAGAGTAGGGTAATTATCAGATTGCAGAAGATGGAGGAGTGCCTGGGCCATGAATCATTGGAGGCAGTAGTATAATTCTGAGTATTAAAGGAAAGAAATTAGTTGTTTGAGAAGCAAGGCTTTTTCATATAGGGTAAAAACAGTTGATATTTTGAGGACTGACAAAGAAAACCAGTAGAAAAAGACAGTAAAGATGTTAGAGAAAGAAGATCTTATTAAGGGAGGAAGACTCCCTTAGGATATTAGGATAGGGCACACAGGTAGAGATGAGACATAGAAAGAAAAGAAAAATATTTTCTATGTTAGTTAGCTTTTTATTACTGGGACAAAATATCCAAGAAAAACAACATAGGGAGGAAAGATTTATTTTGGTTCATGGTTTCAGAACTTTCAGTCCATGGCTGACCAGCTCCATTGCTTTGGACCTGAGATGAGGCAGAATATCAGAGGGAAGGTGTGGTTGGAGGAAAGCTCCTCACTTCATGGCAGCCAGGAAGCAGCAAGAGAGAGAAAGAGAAAGAGTGTGAGAGGAATGAAGGGATCAGGGACTAGACCTCCAGTGACTTAGTTCCTCCAACTAGGCCCTATCTCCTACAGTTTCTACCACCTCCCAATAATGATATCAAATTACTAATCTATCACTGGATTAATTCACTGATGAGGCCAGAGCTCTTGTGATCCGATCACTGCCCCACCTCTTAACGTTGTTGCTTTGGGGACCAAGCTTTCAACGCATGAGCCTTGGGGGAACATTCCAAATCTAAACCATAGCATTCTCCCATGATAGGAGGATTGAATGTGGAAGTGGGGCATGTGAAGTCAGGTATTTTGAAGTGAAAAGTGAGATGCATGATAGAGCAGACCCCATTTGATCATTCACCAGATGTCACTGGACATAGAACTGTGAACCTGGAAAATGTGGTCCTTTCTTACATGAAAAGGCAAGAGACATTTATTGAATGAAAATGAGACAATTATACAAGAACAGTGAAGAGGTGAGTTTGTCTTGAAAGTAGGGAATGTCGGGGGTATAAAGAATTAGGAGAAGAATGGAACAGCCACTGTGGGGAAGGTCCTTATGCATTGCTAGGAGGTAACAGGAGATGGTGGTGATTGGCAAAAGTTAGCGTGAATTTGTGGTAGGTCCCTCAGCACACAGTTCCTTTGTTTTCTCAGCATGAACACTCTGTGACCCCAAGACAAGAATGAAAAAATGAAACTTGAGACAGCTTGGGATACTTCATCTGTAATAATTGAATGTTGCACATTTTAAAAAATGGTCCAAATTGCTAAAAATCCTAGTCTAAAATAGACTATTTAAAAGCCATTAATTTTATTATTTTCATGGAAGTTAACTAAGGAGAAAAACAATGCTAACAGGGATGAATTATGCTTAGTACTTAAAAAACATTTTTTTATTACACATGAATAATTTGAGTATAAAATGAGTGCATATTAAAGATTTCTTAACTTCGTGAGCTGGCTTTGGAAAAAGTTAATGATTTTAAATTGAGTTCCTGCTCATTACTGTACTAGAAAATGGTTTGAGAAAAATTCCTGTGTGCCAACCTGGAATCCTACACCCAGTGAATATATTCTTCAAATCAGAGACAAAGCAAAGCTATTTCCTAACAAATAAAATCTAAGAGAATTCAGCAACACAAGATTCACACTGAAACAAATACCAAATGAAATTCTTTGGGTATAAGGAAAATGATCTCATACAGAAAAGCAGACATGCGGGGTGGGGGGGGAGTAAATATGCAAGAAAATCTAAATGAATATGAACTATGTGCAACAATAGTAATGATGTTTGTACAGTTTAAAACATATAGGACCAAAATACATGACAACAGTAGTACAAAAGTGGGAAAAATATCAATCTACACTAAACAGTAACAAATCAAGAAAGCACGTCATAATCTCCAGAAAAACTGCTAAGTGATTGTAAAAGAATATACAATAACAAAATATTTTGCAAATTTAAAAAGAAGGAAAAATATAAAACAGGTGGAATCAATAAAAAGTCACATATTTGTAGATGCACATAACATAATTTGGCCAATGTATAATTATAATGCAACAATAACATTTTTAATTAAAAATATAGATAAGCATATAATATGAATATCATTAAATATAAGTGAACTAAAGTTATTATAGATTGTAGATTTGCAAAAAAATTAAGCTGCTTCTCACTGAATAGAAGGATACAACACATAATAAGTACAACAAAACTAAGGAAATTAGCAATCTATATATACTAGTAAGGAGGTAAAAGTAAGATAATATTCTACAAATAAATCAGTGCTCACTCTTGCCCTTTGTCTTTCCAACTGAGATTTCCCAAGGTTTGAAACATCAGTCAGTAGTGAGGAGACAGAGATTAGTATATCAGCCAATTTAATTTCTTTTCTAGGAAAAATGTCTATGAAAAACCACTTGCCATGAATTCAGCTGTAAACATAAAAAAAAGAGAACTGGATCTTGTAGTATGTCACATGCATATAAAAATAAGATAATATTCCTTCTAAAGAAAACAAACTCTTTCCTGAATGTTATGTGAATATTAGTGAGACTTTTGAGTCTAGGCTCTGCATCTCAAAGTTGACATAGACTATTTAGGGACCATGTTTACTGCGAGTTCCTCAGACTTGGAACCCTGAGATGGCCAAATTTCATAAAAAGTCTTAATTTTATGCTTTCTTTCATGTTGCTGCCTGAAGCGGAAACCGTTTGGAGCAACGAACGCCGCAGGAAAATTCGGAGGCAAGATGAAAATGAAAAAAGGTCTTTTCTTCTTCTTCTCTCTCCGGCTCCAGCAATCACTCCAAACGCTCTAACTCCAACCACCACCTTCTTCTTCTTCTTCCCACACACACTAACCAACCTCACCCAGTTATATACATATAGCTTTAACAAGGACACGTGCTTACAGCTCGAGCTTACAGGTGCGTCACGCAGTGTTCACGGGCATACAAAGATTCTTTGAATAATGTATTACTATCAGGTGGAAACTAGAACATCTTTTATGGCTCTCAGCTAACCGCAATCTTTAGCTATCTCCTTGATATAGGCTCCTTCACTTTCATTTAAATAATCTTAACATTTCACATAAATTTCTTTTGGCTCATATAGTCAGTGTGACCTAATCCTGCCCCCATATGTATCTCTCATAATCACATCAGTGCAAAGGCCTTATAATGTCATGACACAGTGTAAGAAATACTATCACTTGACACATAGTGAGGTAGGCCCACAGAAACCAATAGAATCTTCAAGATTCCATAATCTTCATTCCACAATCATATTTTGAGTACATTTTGTTTGCAGGTCTTACATTTGTGCGTATCAACTTTGCAAAGTTCATCAGCAGTAAAAACCCAATGAAGTTAAAAAGCAAACCAACAAACCCATAGTAGTTAAAAACCCAATGACAAATTGTTCAGTTTTCCCTTTGGAGTATACAATTAGACTAAGCTATCAAAGTAATGGATCTGTGGTTTAAAATGAGTTTGCTGTAAACAGGAAAAATGATGATAGTTCATTACTATACATATTGAGAAATATATATTTGGTCTGTGCCCCTGGTTCCTGATACAGGGTTCCTAAAATGTTCAGTTTTCTGAATGATAGGGATGCTAGGAGCATCTTTTGTTTCTAACATTTGATTTTTCTACTTTCTTCCTAATAGGAGTCTCCTGAGTGGTGAGACTGTCTTTTGTATGCTAATGAAATTCTGGTGGCAGGGGTTCCTGGATGGAGCTGGTAGCCAGAAAGAAGGGTATGACTTCTGGGGAGGGAAGCAAATTTCATTTTAGCAAATTATGAAATCTGAAAAGGGGGTTTGAGGACCCCCCAAATGATAGCCAGTTGATCAGAAGTATAGGTGTGGAGGGTAGGCTGTGCCCTGCTTTGAGTTACTCCATGATGTATAGAATAGTAGTTTTCAGGCTGTGCCTAACTCTGAGTTATTTCATTTTATAAAGCAGTAGTTTGCCATGCACGAGTTATTCTATTTTAAGTTCAAGGGCTGAGGTAGAAAGACTCTGCACCTTATTTGTGCAAGGAAACAACTACCATCTATGACCACAAACATAAAGCATGAACGGATAAATAAATTAATCTTGCAAATCAAAATGACCACCTGCAAACTTACTGAATTAATCAGAAGCACATGGAGGTATGGGCATATTGACCCCATAGCGGAAAAACTAGGCCCATGAGTTTATAAGTGTATCAGACTACTAAATGAAACAACACCCTCACCAGAGACCCACTATAGGAGGAGCAACCCCAGACTGAATGCAGTGGCACGCTGACCCTGGCACCTGGTCACTCACACAAGCCTTGCCCAGGAAAATCTCCACAGTGATAAACTTGCGGTTCTGTCCTCCAAGGTTCAGCAAAAGCACAGTTTCTTCTGCCGGTGATGACCTACTTCAAGCTGACATTTCAAGCTGCCACCGGAACTGAAGTCCCTCTGGACCCCAGCCTAAAATAAATTTTAAGCTTTGATAGCCCTCTACCCCAAAGAAGTTCTTTGGCTGGTTCCTGTTCTTATCTGAGTACCTACAAGTGACTCTTTGCATTGTATCTGCTCTCTGCTTTTGCTCTCAGTTCAGTCTCCTTGAACCACTTTTCTTAGCTTTTCTGTAATATATGTGGCATAACATATGATGTGTGACTTGCATGTTAACTATTAATTTGTATTAATAGTTAAAATTGGGATAAAAAAATTTGTGATTGCCTAGCTTATGACTATCAGTTGACTCATGTGTATTCAATGAATTACCACCACTGAAAGTGATGTAGTCTGTGAATTGATTATTATTCAATAAATTCTGACATTTGCGGCAGGACACAAACATGTTTGGTCTACATCAATGGCAGAGCTTACTCATGACCATATGTGATGACCTGGATCTGGCAATTGGTGTCTAAGATGGGGGATAATTTGGCGGATTGAGTTCAACTGTGCTAACTTCAGATGGTGTCAGAATTGGACTAAAGGATGCCCAGCTGGTGTCCAGAGAATTGAACTAATTGGTGTGTGAAAAACCCTCACAAATGAGAGGTCAGAAGTGTGGAAAACAGTTTTTTTCTTTTAATCACCGTAAAACCAAGTTGTAGGAGTGGTAGGTGGGCTCCCTCCCCTGTGGTCCAAAGGAGAGCTTAAAGACAACAGTAGGAGAGCCCAGAGCAAGGAAACACAAGCAACCATGCTCGGTATGTCTTGGGACAAGGGAATCCTCGTCTTTTGAGGGAAGACCAACACCAGATGTTGGGAATGCGCCCAGACTCTTAGGGTCCTTCGGAGGCGAAGAAGGGTGAGACTTTGCTGATCTTGAAAAAGCAAGAGAAAACCAGTGGGGTAGAGAAGTTCTTTCCTGAAAGCTGCCTGCCACAAAACAGCAGCAGACTGCTTCAGGCATGCAGGTAGACTGAGTCCCTGTGAACAGACCCAGGAGGAATAACAACATACAAAAGGAGCCAAGCATCAGAAGAAAGGAAAAACAAGACAACTCAAACAGGCTGGAAGACCTGGGAGTCCCAGCAGGCAACTGGTGATAATTGGAAAATAAATAAATAAATAAATAAATAATTTTTTAAAAAGCACTTAAGGAGATTCATGTACAGCACACCACAATTTCCTGAACTAAAGTGTGCGTTTCAAACACACAATTTAGTAGATGAAGCGAAGGAGAAGCTGATTTACCCTTGAGACTCAGATGCCTCCCTTGCCTGTGTCTGGTTGCTTATCTATTCAGAGGATCAGTTCCTTTTGAGTGCTATCATTGGAATTGTTCCTGATGTTCTTCCTGGACCCCAGCATGGCCTAAGGAATTTGGTTTTGGTCCCTTTATTTAAAAATTCTCCATCTGTACCAACATGTATTTTTCAAAGTCTGTTCCCTGTTCCTAGTGTTTGACACACTGGGCACTCCTGTGCAGACCCCCCTATGGGCATCAGACACACTGCTCCGTGGCTCCCCTCTGCAGTCAGAGGCAGGTGCAGGCCAGGAAGCCTGTGCTTCAGATACTCTTCCTTTTCCAGGCTGCATGCTCAACCTCTTCCCACGTTCTATCCCATACTTCACCTCCCTTTTCTGTTTACAACTTTCCCATTAATCCTCAATATTAATAATTTATGACCTACCTACACCTGTTCCAACATTTTAGGGTTCTAGAACTTATATCTGTGCTTTTAAAATGTAATATATGTTCTAATTCTTTTGTGAAATTCTCTACCCTGTTGTATGTTTTACTGAAGATTTTAATCATGCCTACTTTAAAGTTTTTGGCAGATCTCTCTGGGTTGAGTGGGTTGCTAGAAGACCTAGCAAATACCTAGAACCTCTACCAAAGTTAAAACCCAGGCCAGCTCCTCTAATGTGCTCCTTTAACTGACCCACAATAATAAGTTTGTTTAAAGAAATAAGCCAGTTTTGCTGGCTTAAATTACATTAAAGACACAACCTAAAATAACAAAACAAAACATTGAAGTTTCTCTTTCAGTTCTTCTATTAAAAGACAAAATTACATCAATTTAGCTAAGGATCTCAGTTGCTTTATTTTGGATTCTAGGATCAGGCAATGCTTCATTTCACAAAATAGAACGAGTGTTGTGTTTTTTCTTTCAGTGCTAGGGAGATAACCTAGGGCCTCACACATGCTAGGCAAGCACTCTAGCAGTGAGCTATATCCCCAACAATTTTTATTTTTTATATTGAGCCAGGGTCTTTTTTTTTAATATTTATTTTTTAGCTGTAGTTGGGCACAATACCTTATTTATTTATTTATATGTAGTGCTGAGGTTCAAACCCAGGGCCATACATGTGCTAGGCAAGTGCTCTACTGCTGAGCCACACCCCAGCCACACCCCCAGCCCTGAGCCAGACTGACTTCAGACTTATGATTCACCCCACCTCAGCTTCCCAGGTGGCTGGGATTATAGACATGCACTACCAAGTCTGGCTTTAAAATGTGTTTCAATGAGCCAAGCAGAGGATATTGATTTTATGAACAACAGAAAAGGGAAGAAGAAAGAAGAAGAAGAAGAAAAAAAGAAGATTGGTCATTTCAAAATTACTTTCCTTTTAACCTAGGGACAGGGAGACAGAATGATGGAAAATAACTGATTGGTTAATATCAGGTTACTAGTTTTTATGTAAGAATTAAGGCAGAGGGAACTTCATTATCATGCCAACCAAAACTGGTCTGTTTGGGAAATTTGGCTGTTATCTCTAATCCTGGTTTCTCAGAAGGTCAGATAAACAGCTCATTTTCACCATGTCAACTTCCAACTTTAGTGTGAATGACTCCATGTTGATTTTTAGCTTGGTCCATTGGTTCCTAGTGCAGGAGCTTTGTCCAAAACAACAGGCACCTATAATTTTTATTTAACAAAAGTAGCTTTTACAATAACTTTTTTTGACTAAAAGAAACATCACTTGATTTGACCCAAAATAATTTTACAATGATATATCCTACAAGTTAGTACATTAGATTAAATATGAAATCGAAGTAGAAAGATGTTGAAATCTACATTGCATTTTTTAACTGTTTATTTTCAGGAGACTTTTATAGATAGCTTCCAGCATGGGTACTTGATTGTTGATTAGACTTTATACCCATTTAGATTAATTTATGAACTTCTGATTAGATATATATAGGAAAGAAAGAAATCTAACTGTGAAAATAGCCTCTCATAAGTTTTTGTTCTTCCTTAACATCTGTGGCTGTGTCTGCCCCGGGATCTTGTCCCCTGCCCTGCTCTTTCTGCCTGGGTATTCTTCTGATGAGGGAAGTCACAGCAGGCAGGAGAGTATGTGGTCTTTCTTAATAGGACTTTTCTGTCCTGCTCTCTCACTCTCAGCTGAGACATGTGGATCTGGCATTTGAAATGGGAAAGGAAAATCTTCAGGCCAGGCAGCTTGGCTCTCCAACTGCTTATCTAAAGGTAGAGGTTATGGCATAAACTAAATTCTTAGACCTCAAGATTTTAGAAATTCAGAAGCCCTTTTTCCTTATAGCTACTGAGAGACTCTGATGTGAGTTTCAAAATCTTAGTTAGAAACTCAAAAGCTGGTCTTTACTTTCATTGTTTTCTGCCTCCTGAGGTTCCCTAAGGTGACAACAGAAAACCCTCTCTGTTCTGAGGACAACAGCCAAGAGGCTCAGGACGCTTCAGAAGCTCTCACCACATTAGATACCACCAGCAAGTAAACCTATTTTAACTACTAACACCCTGTATAATGTGGTCAAGCCTACTTTCCTCTCTCTCTTTTTAATTTTAACCTTATCACTCCTTCTCTTCTTTCCCTAGCCCTCATTCCAGTCCTGGCCTGCCTGCCCACCCACTGTTTATCCTGTGTGCTGGCTCTGCAGGAGAGTTTTTTATTTTCTGAGCATGCTACACATTCATGCCTCCATTCTTTGCTAATGTTGTCTCCCTAGAATGTTCCTCCACCCTCTGGCCCATCTACTGCTTCACTCCTACTTCTCCTTTAAAGCTCAGCTCAATCATTCCTAACTTAGAGAAGCCCTTGGCTTGTGCCCCACCCTGGGCTCCTCCTATATATGTTTGACAGCATGAAGTCCCTGCATAAAGAGGTGGGGTAGAAGACACATATTATTATACTTTTATGGTCAACTGTTTGTCTCCTTTCTCTTTATAAGCCCGGAGGGAGACAGAGCATTATTCTAAGCATCTTCGAATCCCTAGTGCATAGCACAATGTCCAGAATAGAAAGCATTCCATAAATAGTAAATACTTGAATAAATTTAAAAATTATGTGAAAAACAAAATAGTGAAGTCTGGAGAAAGAACAAATATGGATGAGGGGAAGGCAATAATGAATTTGGCTTTAGATACATTAAATTTGAGGACATCTGTGAGTATCCATCATCTGAATTCACCCTGACACTCCTGAATCCTGCTGCCTATGTCTGAATGCTAATTGGACCCATTCTGGTTTGGGACTGTATTCAGTTAGTCTGCAGCAGGTAAGAGATACCACACTGAAGTGAGGAAATTGAGGAGTTGAGGGACTCTGTTTATAAAGATGTTAAAGGAAAAATAATGAGACTAGTGAAGCACTCGGGGACTAGCAATACCTCTCTTAGTGCTGAAAGGGTAAGCAGCAGTTACTAGAATTTTCAAGAGTGGATTGCTGCACTTGGATATAGCTGTAGAAGAAGCTGCCTGGGAGAGGCTGTGTCCTCTGTGGAGTGATGCAGTCACCCGCCACCCCGTAGCCACACAGGAAGGAGCCGGAGAATTAAGTATCCTGTCCTTTCCTACCCACCCTCAAGCTCCTGCCAGTCATTTGCATTGTCTTAACCCGACTGAAAATCAGTGGGCAAGGAACCTGTTTCATAGAGGTCAGCCTTCTGGGGCAGGGAACAGGTGGACCTACAGGGGAACGTGAGACAACTATGCCTCAAAGTCATTTTTCAGCCTTTCTACATGTTTCCTCTCATGGAATGTGACTCTTGCAACAAATGCTGTTCTGTTTCAAGGCTCATCCTGGACTGACCCACCAAGGCTATTAGCTATAAGCAAGGATTCAAGGAGGTGAGTTGGAATTGTAATTGAGCAGGGAAGCTGGAGGTCACAGCTGGCAGGAGAAGCAATAGCAAGCATGAGTCTAAGCGGGTGAGGTGTTCAAGGACAGGTCAGGCAGTTCGGAGAAAGCAGGAACCAGTGTGATGGAGAGGGTGGAGGATGGTGGCAGCTGGTTGGAGAAGGGCTACACAAACAGAGAATATATTACTGCTGTACTGCCGGGTGAACGTTGCTGGGCCACACCAGCACAACTTCTGTTGACGTCAATCATCACCACTATCTTTATTTATTTATTTTTAAAATATTTATTTATTTGCTTTAGTTGTACACAATGCAATGCATTTTTTTAAAGGTTTTTTTTTTTTTCTAAATATTTATTTATTTGCTTTAGTTGTACACAATGGGTTTATTTGTACGTGGTGCTGAGGATTGAACCTGGGCCGCACACGTGCTAGGCGAGCGCTCTACCGCTGAGCCACAATCCCAGCCCCAATGCAATGCATTTATGTTTACGTGGTGCTGAGGATCGAACTTGGGCCGCGCACGTGCTAGGCGAGCGCTCTACCGCTGAGCCACAACCCCAGCCCAACCACTGTCTTTAAGTCTGACTAAACCTACCACTTTAGTACTGGAGCTGGCCTCCTACTTCAGGTGTGTTGAAAGTCATCAGAAGCCAACTTTCTCAGCCTCTGCCTCACTAGGTGTCTTGGCACTTCCTCTCTCCCCTTCCTCTTACCTCAGAGGAAACATCTTTGCTCCTCTCAGCTCCCTGAGCCTTCCCTGGCGTCCTTGAGCACTTTACCTCCCCTCATAAAGGACTTTGTCACTGTCTTCTCTATCACTTTCTACCAATGGATGCTCTCCATGTAAGTGAGCCCAAATAGAATTACACCCCCCCCAAAAAATAAAAAAAACCAGAACAACAACAACAAAAATGCATAACATCTCACTTCTAGTTTCAGTCCTAAATCCTGGATAAAATCATGTGTAGTGGCTGCCTTCCATTCTTCCACCCACTTTGTTTAATCCTCTGAGTTTAAGCTCCTTTGACACTACTGTGCTAGAAATGTGTTCCAGAAGGTCTCCAGGGCCAACGCATCATCTCTTCCAAGGCTTTTTCTCTGTCCTGGGCCATGGATTCTTGGAGAGATTTGTAACTATAAACAATCCTGCCTTCTAGAAACTCTTCCTTCTCTTCATATCCATGACCCAGCATTCTCCTAGATCACTGAGCATGTTTTCCACAGTCTCTCTGCCTTCTCTGGCAGCAATGCATGGTGTCCTCTCTGAAATCACACTTCCTGGGTTCAAATCCTGGCTCACCGACTTCCTGTCGGTGCAAAGTTGACCAAGTCACTTGAGACAGCAGAACTTGGGTTTCTTCATCTGTTACATGAAGTGTAAATAGTTCCTGCCCCTTGGGTTGCAGGAGGATTCCATGGCATGATAAATGTAAAGCACTTTATAGGCTGCCTGGCTTGTAATAAGTGGGCAGAGATAGCTGTCAGTATTTTTATCTCCCTTTTCTGGTCTCTGATGTATCTTCTTCCACCAAGCACACCTACACATCATTTCCTGGATGTTCCTATGCTTCCTGACATGCTGCTTTTGCTTACACCATTTCCTCCTCCCACATTCCCCTTTTAAAATCCTTCTAGCCAAGCATGGTAGTGCACATCTATCCTCCCAGTGGCATGGGAGGCTAAGGCAGGAGGATTGTAAGTTCAAAGCCAGCCTTAGCAATTTAGTGAGGCCCTAAGCAATTTAGTGAGACCCTGTATCAAAATAAAAAAATAAAAAAGGGCTAGGAATGTGGCAGTGGTTTAGCAACCCTGAGTCAATCCCTGGTATCCAAAAAAAAAAAAAAAAAAAAAAAAAAAAAAAAATCGTTCTAATTTAAATGCTTCCCTTTCCATGAAGCCCTCACAGGTCACTCAAGTTGAAGGTGACTTTTTTCTCCAGTGAAGGCTCTAAATCCTTTGCTGATTCTTCTGACATTTTCTGCATTGTATTATTATTACCTAATTGTTTTCCTTACAAGATTTTAAGTTCTTTGATGGAAAAGAAAAAAACACCTAGTAGGTGTTGTATGGTGGGTAGTTATGCATGGGAGAATATACTAAGGTAGCTTAATGACCATGTGCCTTAATCTAGTGAAGAAAGCATTGGATTAGACTCAGCAAGAATGTTTTTACAAAGTATGCAGATAATCCCAAGAGAATACTGAACAGAGTTGACTTAGAGAATTCTGAAATAAAATTATGTGAGAAATGCAAAAGAATAACCATATGGATTCTACATTTTTTTTTAAACTAGGGATTGAGCTCAGGGGCACTTGATAGCTGAGCCACATCCCTAGCCCTCTTTTGTACTTTATTTAGAGACAGGTTCTCACTGAGTTGCTTAGTTCCACAACATTACTGAGGTTGATTTTAAGCCCTTGATCCTCCCGCCTCAGCCTCTCTGGACACTCCGATTATAAGCCTGTGTCAACATGCCCAGCATTTCACATATGTTTTTAATCATTACAAAGCAGTGGGAGAAATATATAGGAAACTGAAGGCTATAAGGTCAGGAAAACTATTTGACTTCAATGTGCCCAGAAATAGAATACCAAGTCCAAGTGGTTTAGGGGATTAATCAAGTAAGAAAAGTAAATTTGTATGTTAAATCTATACCTATTCTGGGGAACAGAGGAAACAACCAAAAGAAAGGTTGATTTGGCTCAGTAGGAGAGGAGAAAGAAAGAGAGAGATTGGGACAGATTTTACACACAGTCTTTAAGTGGAACAATGAGTTAAATGAATGAATACACCTTAAAATCACCATCTTTAACAAGAATAAATTTTGGTGAGGATATGGAGAAAAAGGTACACTCATACATTGCTGGTGGGAGTTCACATTGGTGCAACCATTATAGAAAGCAGTATGGAGATTCCTCAAAAAACTTGGAATGGAAACACCATTTGACCCAGCTATCCCACTTCTTGGTTTATACCCAAAGGACTTAAAATCAGCAAACTACACTGATGCAGCCACATCTATGTTTATAGCAACTCAATTCACAATAGCTTAACTATAGAACCAACCTAGGTGCTGTTCAACAGATGAATGGCTAAATATATATATATATATATATATATATATATATATATGCCATATATATACTATATATATATAAATATGTACATATACATATTTATATAAATATACATGATGGAATATTACTTAGCCTTAAGGAAGAATAAAATTATGGCATTTGCAGGTAAATGGATGGAGCTGGAGAATATCATGCTAAGTGAAATAAGCCAATCCCAAAAAACCAAAAGCCAAATGTTTTCTCTGATATGTGGATATTAATTCACAATGGAAGAGGGGCTAGGGAAGAATAAAATTACTTTAGATTAGGTAGAGGGGAGTGAAGGGAGGGGAGAGGGTATGGAAGTAGGAAGGATAGTAGAATAAATCAGACATTATTACCCTATATACTATGTAACTATACAATCAGTGGGATTCTACATCATGTACAGCCAGAAGAATGAGAAATTATACTCCATTATGTATGATGTATCAAATTGTATTCTACTGTCACATATAACTAATTAAAACAAATAAAAAAGTTTTAAAAAGGATAGATAAAACTTGATTGAATTGCCTAGTAAGCACTTTTTCACTCAATTAATATTTGTCATGGCTGCAAATTTTCTCCTTAGTGTTATCTCTTCTCCTGGGTTCTGTCAAGATACTGCCATGGTTTTCTTCCTACTTCTCTGGTCATCTGCTATAGTTTGAATATGGTTTGTCCCCTCTAAAAAGTCATGTTTAATCCCCATTGTGAGGTATTAAGAGGGTGGAAACTTAATCTGACTATGTGTTTAGAGCTGGAGCCTTGGCAGGTGATTAGGATTAGGTCAACTTGGGTTTCTGCCAGCAAGAAGGCCACTACGAGATGCAGCCTCTCAACCTTAGATCTCCAGAACCAGGAGCCAAGGTAAATGATGTTTTCTTTATCATTCACCCAGTCTGAGGCATCTTGTTATTAGCAACAGAACATGGACGAATACACCACCCAGTCATTTTGCTTCCTCGGCATTCCATTCTTGGAGCTTATCTCTTCTCATTGTGCTGTCTAGGTCAGTTTTAACTGATCCATCCAGGCCTATGGCTCCAAGTCTCCTCCATATGCTGATAACTCTCAGTGCACTTCTGAATTCCAGATATATTCATTCAGCCATCCACTTGAAAACTCCAAGGCTGAGTTGACACATACTGAGCTGATCTCATCAGCTGCCAGCAGCCAGCGTGAGATGGAGACAGGAGGGCTCCTAGCTAGCTATCAGTTTGCCTCTCCATTCCACCCTTTCAACATTTATGTGGAGCAAAGGCTGAGTGCCTTTGAAGGGAAGAACAGAGAATGAGTTGTTACTGATCCCCAGACCCAGCTTCTCTTCTGTTTTCCTGACCAAATTGGCTGGGTCCCCACATTGGATATCCTGTTCAGAGAAATACAGCCCATGTGGCCCGCTAGAACTACCACCCTACTAGCATGTCCCTGAGATGGGAGGAGAGTCCTCCCCATCTCTAGTGGCTGGTAAGAGTATGTCCATAGGACTTGTACAATCTCTTTGAAAGAAATTCTGGCTAAGGACATCTTCTCCATTTCCTTATCCTAATGATTTTGTAGGGCACCTTATTGTAGCTTCCCCAGGAAACTATATGCCTGTTTTGGCTCTGCATTAACTGTAGGTTCACTTAACTCCAGAATTAGCTATCTAAATAAAGGGTACCACATAATATAGTTTCTCAAGCCAGAAAAAAAATTGATGACATTTTAAATTCTTCCTTCTCTTAGTCATCAAATCAGATCTCCTTAATTTCTAATATTAGTGAATTTTTAAGATTTCAAATAATTTATCCATAAATTCATGTGTAGAGAATGATATCATCTGTCATGACAGTTCTTTTTTATTTCTTTCCAGTCATACTATCTTTTTTTTTTTTTCTTTTCTTTGGATTTCCAGTAAATTCTTAAATGGAAATAATTATGTCAGGTTTCCATCTCTAAAGATTCTAATGATTCATCATTAAGAATAATGTTTGTTCTTGGGCTGGGGTTGTGGCTCAGTGGTAGAGTGCTCGCCTAGCATGTGCACGGCCCGGGTTCAATCCTTAGCACCATGTAAACATAAATGCAATTGCATTGTGTACAACTAAAGCAAATAAATAAATATTTAAAAAAAGAATTTAGAAAAAAAATAAAAAAAAAGAATAATGTTTGTTCTAGGTTTTGGTAGATGCCCCTTATCAAGTTAAGGAAGTTCCAGTCTATTTTTTTTAAACCATAAGTGTGTGTCATCTTTTATCAAATCTTTCCCTAAGTATATTGAGATGACTCTGTGTGTGTGTGTGTGTGTGGGGGGGTGTCTTTAACCCACATAAATTGGCAAGACTCATGCTCCTATACTCAGAGGGAATTATTCTACATTTTTCTTTTCTTATACTGCCCTTATCTAGTTTTAATACCAAGCATATATTCTCTTCATAATAAAAGATGGTAGAGTGATTCTTCTTTTTATCCTCATTGGAATAGCTGTAAATGATTAAGATTATATATTTCTTAAAGCTTTGCTAGAATTTACCTATAAAGCTGTTTTGATATAACATTCATTTATTTCATCTTTGGAGGGCACATTTTAATTTCTTTTGTATCTATAGGTCTGCTTGAGGTTTCTTCTTGAGTCTGCTTTGACCCCAACTCCTTACATTTCCAGTGATTTTTAGAGTACCTTATGGATATGTTCCCCAGGAAACCATATGCCTCATACAGTTCATGAATTTTTCATGAATCCAAGCCTTCAAATTGATTGACAAAATTTTTCTTATGGGTTATTATCTCTGTCTTTGATGTGATAAATTTACTTCATTAACTGCTCAGTACTCTTCAAAAGAGCATAGGTCATGAGAGACAAGACAGAGGAACTGTCACAGATTGGAGGAGACTAAGGAAATATAACAACCAAGTACAACATGGGGCCTGGAGATCATTATCTTGGAACAGAAAAGAGCATTAATGGAACAACTAAGGAGATATGAATAGGTCTGCAGTTCAGTTAATTGTGTCATACCAATGTTCTCTTCCTGGTATTGATAATGTTGTCATGATAATGTAAGAGATTGACATTAGAAGAAGCTTGGTTAAGAACACATAGAAACTCATATTGTTTGGAACTTTTCTTTAAGTATAAAATTAGTTTGAGATAAAAAAGTGTGGGAAAAAAAGGCATCACTTTGGTTACTGTATAGAAAATAGATAGCAGGACAGGGCAGATTGGAGACAGGGAAAGATAATTAGAAATTCAGGAAAAGTATTTGACCAGAGTGGTAACAGTAAAGATAGTGAGATTTATTGAGTTTAAAACTACCATATCTGAGCTGGGCATGGTGGTGCATGCCTGTAATCCCAGCACTTGGGAGGCTGAGGCAGGAGGATCACAAGTTCAAAGCCAGCCTCAGCAATGGTGAGGCACTAAGCAACTCAATGAGACCCTGTCTCTAATAAAATACAAAAAAGGGCTGGGGATGTGGCCCAGTGGTCAAGTGCTGTGTTCAATCTCTAGTACCAACAAAACAAAATAAAAACAAACAAAAAAACTACCATATCTGTAATTCTGTCTCATTTTTTGTTGCTTATTTGTAGCATCTTCCTTTTAAAATTAATAAATCTTGCTAAGGTTTTATTGATTTTTTTTTAGTCATTTCAAGGAATTAACTTTTAATTTTTTATTTGTTCTCCAAGGAGGCTCAACCTTGCTATGGGACCATTGAACTTCACACTATAGCCACCATCCAAGCATTTTGGATTGCTTGTATCCAAGGCCAAGTAGATAAAAAGTGATAGGAGGGGTACTTATGTAACCTAGGTGATCTACCTGGGGGCCATTTGTTGCTCTCTAGGGCCTCAATATAATTGTGAATGGATGTGGGAAGCAACACTAATAAGAAGAGGATACCACTACCAAGAGCCCAGTTACTTTGGAAATGAGGGTTTGGGTCATAGTGTTATAGAAGTCTGTCTGGGCTTCTGTAACAAAAGACCATACACTGGGTAACTTATAAACAACAGATATGTATTTCTCACAGTTCTAGATGCTGAGGAACCTGAAATCAAGATTCCTAAAGATTTAATGTCTGGTGAGGGCTGTTTCCCAGATCACAGATGGCACCTTCTTGCTGTGTCCTCACTTGGTGGCAAAGCTATCTAGCTCTCTGTGGTCTCTTTCATAAGAGAATGGATTCTAATCACCAGGACTCTGTCATCATGACCTAATCAACTTCCAAAGCTCTCACGTCCTAATACCATCTCCTTGGGAGTTAGGGTTTCAACATGAATCTTGGAGGGATGTAAACATTCAGACTAAGTAAGCTACTAAGATTTTATAGCTGAGAGTGAGGAAAATTTAGAATGGAAAATGGAGGAGAGAGATGATGACTACCAGTTAAACCCTGATACCAACTACAAGAATGCCCCTGCCTCTTAGTTTTGTCTTCAGACTAAAAGCTTGGAGAACCACAGTGCTCCTTCCTAAATCTACACAGAGAAATAGTTCTATATAGCATAAGGATGAACTGTGGCAGCCACAGAAATGGGCCACCCAGATACCCTGCTTGGGGAGCGTAGCTGACTGAGGAATCATCTAGATCAAACACCATGTTCACACAGAGACCTTGATTCCTCTGGGCTTCTCTAGCCCATGACTGCTCATGACTGGGGTATCACAGACCTATTCCTTCAGGTCATGGAATAATTCTAATGGAAAAACTGGCTCACGGACTTCCTATTAGCTTGAGCACACTTTCTCAGAACTGTCTTACAGTTTGAGACTCTTTCTATCCAAACACCTATCTTTCCCTCTCTCTTTACATGGATATCTTCATGATCTGGAGGCTCTCTTTGCCTACTCCTGCTTCCTGTAGGCATTATGGAACACAGATCTCTTATATATCTAATCCCACCTTGGCTTCTGTTTTTTTTTTTTTTTTTTTTCCCGGAGAACTGTGACTGACACTTGGTATTTAAAGCCATCAGACTGGAGTAGATCATCAAGTTTAGGAGGACAGGTGAAAATTCTAAAAAGAGAACTGAGCTCTGGAGCTCTCCAGCATTCAGAGTGAAAGAGAAGAGAAAGAATAAACAATGGAGACTTACAATGAGTCCAGTCCATTAGGAAGAAAACCAAGGGAATGCAGTATTTTGAAACCAAGTAAAGAAAGTTTACTCAAGAAACATAATGGTCAACTATGTCAGAGATGCTGTGAGATCATGTAAGCTGAAGACCACAAGTTTAACAAGGCGAAGCCCACTGGTGACCGCAACACTGAGAATGCTAGGTATAAGCAACTATTTTGAATTTTGTTGCAAGGGACAAAATTTCTCACGCTTCCTCAGACTGTGTATGAGCTCCAACACCTGTGGCCCCACTGTTCACTTCCTTCTGGGTTTGGCATCTAGGAATTTTAACTTTCTCTCTTTTCTTCTCCTTCTTTCTTTTATGATTTTAACTGTGGTTTTAAAATAATTTTTAAAACTCTTATGCTTTTTATGTTTTTGTACCTGGAATTTTTCTGGATATCCCAGTCTATAATCTTGGGATGGGAGCTTCCTGGAATGATTTTTCACTAATGCAAATTGGATTAAGTCACTTCCCACTTGAAGTCCTTCATGTTTGAAGCAAAGATGACCCCAAATAGCCAAAACAAAACTGAGCAAAAAGAACCATGCTAGAGGAATCGCAATACCCAATTTCAAATTATACTACAGAACCATAGTAACAAAAAAAGCATGGTATTGGCATAAAAATAAACACATAGACCAAGGAAATGGAAAGCGGATACAGAGACAAACCCATGCAACTATATTTGATTCTTAGCAAAGGTGCCAAAAACATACGTTGGAGAAAAGACAGCCTCTTTTAACAAATGGTGCTGGGAAAGCTGGATGTCCACATGTAGATCGAAACTAGATCCTTATCGCTCACCCTGTACAAAAATCAACTCAAGGGGCTGGGGATATAGCTCAGTTGGTAGAGTGCTTGCCTTGCATGCACAAAGCCTTGAGTTCAATCCCCAGCACCACCAAAAAATAAAAAATAAATAAAATAAACAAATACATAAATCAACTCAAAATGTAAGACCCCAAATGTTGAAACTGCTTGAAGAAAACATAGGGAATGTGCTTCAAGACATAGGCAGTGACTTCTTGGATGGGACTCAAATAGCTCAGGAAATAATAGCCAGAATTGAGTAGTGGGACTCATTAGATTATAGTGCTTCTGCACAGCAAAGGAAACAACCAAAAGAGTGAAGAGACAGCCTACAGAATGGGAGAAAAATCTTTGACAGCTACTCTCCCAACAGAGGATTAATATCCAGAATACATAAAGAACTCAAAAAACCTTAATGCCTCAAAAAATAAAACAACTTAATCAAAAAATGTCAAATGAAGGATAGAGAGGGATAGATAGGCTTGGGCTGACAGGCCACCTCCCCCATGGAAATTTCCATTAGGAGCAACCTGTTTTCATGTTCCCCGGGCAGGAGCCAATCAGCTTAAAGGTTGCTCTGTTCCCCAGGCAGGAGCCAATTGGCTTAAAGGTCGCCCTGTTTACTGGGAAAAGAGCCAATAGCATTAAGGTCACTCAGGCACACCCCCCGCCAGAAATCCCTACTTAAGTCCCTGCCTGCCTGGAGCTCAGTCAACAGCTTGTCCCTGCGGAGAGGAAGCAGCCACTGCAACAGTTCCAGACTCACTGTCTCCAGCCCAATGGCAGCTGCTCCAGCCAACAGCTCCAGAGACCACAGCACCGCACCCTCTGTCCAGAGCTTGCACACTTCTCTCTCCCTGACTCCTCTTTCCCCGTACTTCTTCTACCTCTGACCAGCCATAAAGGCTGGTGAATAAATCTCTTGGCTGCACGGTTATCTCTGGTGTGAATTTTGCCCTTCAGAGAGAAGGGAAGGGGGAGTGAAATTTATCAGACTATGTTCTGTGCCTGCACGAATATGCCACAATGAAACCCATGGTTCTATGTGATTAATATGCATCAATAAAGTTTTTTAAAAGATGGTCAAATGAACTGAACAGGCACTTCTCGAAAGAAGTACTAATGGCCAATAATTATGTGAAAAAATGTTCAACATTATTAGTCAGAGAAATGGAAATTAAAACTAAATTGAGATTCCTTCTGACTCCAGACTAAGTTGAGATTCCCTCTGAGTCAGAATTTTAAAAAAAAGCTGGCAAGGATATAGGGGGAGGAACCCTCATACACAGTTGGTGGGGATACAAATTAGTACAGCCACTATGGAAATCAGTATGATGATTCCTCAAAAACCTAAAGCAGAACTATCATATAATCCAGCTATACCACTCCTTGGTATATAACTAAGGAATTAATGTCAACATACTATTTAGTGATACCTGCATATCCATGTTTGTCACATCACAATTCACAGTAGCAAGTTATGGAATCAGCCTAGATGTCTATCAACAGAAGAGTGGCTTATATATGCATAACAATATTATTCAGCCATAAAGAAGAACAAAATCATGTCATTCACAGGAAAATGGATGGAACTGGAGATCACAATCTTAAGTGAAATAAGTCTGACTCAGAAAAACAAGTATTGCATGTTTTCCCTCATATGTGACATCTAGGAAGAAAAAAATGACAACATGAAAGTAACAGGGAGACTATGATACCACATTGCAAGCAATTTTCCTTGGCTTGTTTAACTTTCTTTAGGTGAATTTTTCTTTATGGTTTCTGACTTCTAAGGATTCATTCTAAGGATGTTCTTCTTTAAGAGTAAACTATTTCACAGTTAGTATAGTACTTACTTGTTTTCTTTTACATTTCAGATTTTAGTTCACCTAAATGTTTAATGATAGCTAATTTTTTCATAGTTCTAGCTAATTATTCCAATACCCTTCCTGTAATTGTTTTAAATATTGCTGATATGAAATGAAGGTTCCAGCATATTTTTACAAAGAACACAGATAATTGGGGGTCACAGAGGTTCAAGTTTGAGTCCCAGCTCTGCTTCTACCCTTTGTTGTGGGAATTCATGGAGAAAGTTTAAGTTGGACCCAGGTACCAAGGCAGCATGGACTAACGTCACTGTGTTGGACATCATTATGATTTACTAGTAGTGATAGTTCTACCTGTTTTTCGACTCTATTCTACTTTATTCATTCTTTACCTGTGCCAGCACTGTTCTAGTTTAATTTTTTACAGTTTGATAGACTATTTTTAACATGTAGTAGACAAAATCCCCTGTGTGAATTTTCTACCTGGTATGGTGAAGAACCTCAGATAGGTGAATATATATATATATATACATATATATATATACACATATATATATATTCACATACTCAGATATATATATATCTGAGATGAAGATAGGTGAATATATACATATTATATATATTCACAGCACATTCATATATATATATTCAGGTATATACATAGATATTTCAGATATGTATATGAAAAATTTCTGTATTTTACATTAATACATATTTACCTGGTTATGTGTATGTTCCTATATGTTCCATAAACATACTTTTGCATGTGTGCATAGGTAGATATTTATTGACAGGGCTAATTTTGTGGAGGAGGCAACACAGTTCTTAGCAGAGCATTGATAACCTTAAAGACATTTCCCAGGGTCTTTTTATTGCACATGTACTAATGTTTTTAATTTTTTTTCTTTCTCAAGTCATTAGTTATTATAAAAATCATTTATGTGTATTTGGTACTTTAGGATTTTGTATTTAAGATTTTAGTATTCAGGATCTAACCTTAATTCAGAAATTTAAAAAGTTTCAACAAGGAAAATTTGAATGGTTTCAGGTAATTTGGGTTAGCCTGAATTTCTTCTTTATCTTTCTTCTTTAACATTATTTTCCATTGCTCCTGAGAATCAAATGAAGAACAGGTTTAAATTATGACATGGGCTTCTGTTAAACAAAAACTAAGGTTTTTTGTTGTGGTGTGTGTGTGTGTGTGTGTGTGTGTGTGTGTGTGTGTGTTTTAATTAAACATAAGACTGACTAGAGAATGAGAAATGCTTCTAAGGAAAAATGTTACACACTATTTGGGAATTTTCTTATCTAATATCCAGTTCTTGCCCACTATTCACTGCCCCCCATGTTTGCCTTGTCCTGTTGAGGGGAAGAGAACAAGGCCCAGATGATTGCCTGAGGTGGCTTCCTAGTTTCTTGGTTGTGTGAGCATTAACCTTTCCTCAGGCTAACCTACATTCTGGGGACTTTCCATACACTGCCATCCTCATCCCAAAGCCTCCTCAAGCACATGGCTGGACACAAGAAGATGCATGTGACTGTGCTGTAATTTCTTCACGTTCTCTCTTAAAACGCGGCTTCCCTCCATGGGTGCTGGATTAGAGACAGCAGGAAATGTCCCTTCCCTGACCACTGTTGTTCAGTGTTCTGCAGTGTCTTCTGCAGCATGCTTTTTTTTTTTTTTTAATTCATACTCAACATTAATTTTATGAATGCTCTTCCCATCACAATGTACATTACTGATGCTGCTTCACATTTGAGGAAATTAAAAAATATCACCCAGTGATCTGGAAACAGATATAATAGACACTCATGACATGGCAATTTCAAGAAAGTTCATGACTTTGGATTAATATTAATCAACCAAACATTTCTAGAGTTAGTATTGTAGTGGACATTCTGTGGGCTACAAAAGCAGTATTTATTTACTTATTCATTCATTATTCATCAAATATTTACTGAGAGCCACCTGTGTGCCACAGGATAGATGCTAAGGATTTTCTGGATATGAAACTAGATACAGACTTCTGTCTGGGAGGAAAGGCAGACATGTTTGTCACAAATTTATTAATTCAATGCACATTCCTTAACCATTCCTGCTTCTGCAAAGCACTGCTGTTACATCAATTGGGAAGTTGATCAGGGGCTGCCTGAAAGAGTGACCAACCTCAAGGGGTTTCTGAAGTTGTAGGCAAACCAGGTGCCTCTCTGGTGCATGAGGCCAAGTTCGCCAGGGAGGCAGTGGCAGCAAACCTCCCATCTTCCTCCTGCCTGATACCATTAGAACAAGCTTTCTCAAGGAAATGCCATTTCAAGGCACGTGGAGAGGCATTAAAAGTGCTTGCAGTGGCCAAGGAGGGATAAAGAAGCTGAGGAGGAAATGCTCTGTGCAAAGGCAGCCTCCAAGTAGGCCCAGGGGATGGATAAGTAGGTCTCTGTAGCTGTGCTCTGAGTGTGGGAGTGTTGATATCCTTTCTTACTTGGACCTAGGCTCTAGATTATGTCAGGATTGGACCTTCCCTCCTCTCAACCAGACCCTCACTCAAACAGTCATAAATCAACCAGCTAGAAACTCGCATACTCACATTGACCTGCCTTTCACATAGAGATCTTAATTTATTTCCCTACTTCTAGGTGATTTTTTTTTTCTTTCTTCTTTTTTTTTTTTTTTTTTTTTTTTTTGGTACTGGGGATTGGACTCAGGGGCACTTGACCACTGGGCCACATCCCCAGCTCTTTTTTGTATTTTATTAGAGACAGGGTCTCACTGAGTTGCCAAGTGCCTTGCCATTGCTGAGGCTGGCTTTGAACTCGCGATCCTCCTGCCTCAGCCTCCCAAGTGCTGGGATTACAGGTGTGCGCCACCGCGCTTGGCTCTTCTAGGTGATTTTCAACCTTGAAGGTATGTTGGAATTATCTGCAGAGTTTTATTCTTTTATTTATTTTTCTGATTGTATACAAAATACATTCACACCATTCGTGTCTTCATGCATGCACTTAGGGTAATGAAATCCATTTCATTCTACCATCTTTTTTTTTCTTCTTCACCTTTTTGCTCCGTTCCTTCCCCTCCCTCCCCATTAGCCATTCTAGTGTTCCTCTAATCCTCCTATGCTCCCTATCCCAACCCCACTGTGAATCGGCCTGCTTATATCAGAGAAAACATTCGGCATTTGGATTTTGGGGATCAGCTAACTTCACTTAGCATTATATTCTCCAACTTCATCCATTTACCTGCGAATGCTATGATTTTATTCTCTTTTATTGCTGAGTAATACTCCTTTGTGTATATATACCACATTTTCCTTATCCATTCATCTACTGAAGGGCATCTAGGTTGGTTCCACAGTTTAGCTATTGTGAATTGATCTAGAGAGTTTTAAATAATACTAATGCTTGACTTTCATCCCCAGAGGTTTTGATTTAAATGGTCTGAAGTACAGCCTTGGCGTTGTGATTTTTGAAAGCTCCCCAGGTAGTTTTAATGTGCTAACACTGTTGAAAAATCAGTAGTCTAAAAGATAAGCACGATCAACGCAACATCTAATTCACTAAAGGAAGGAAAAGACTGCTAAGCATGATTGGATGTGTGCTTTTTAAGGAAAACAATTTCAGACTTAGCTAGAATCACAAGATTTTTAAAAAGGCATTGGGTTTAGTAGTATTGTGAAAACAGAGTTTCCTATCCAATTCTGGCATTGTCTTCTAGAAACTCAAATCTAGAAAAAGGCAGCACAATGTTAATTCTGTGACAGTGGCAGTTAATGAAACTGGTCTAAGGGAAGAATTAAAACTATTACTATGAAGGTAGCAAAAAAATTCACTTTTGGGGAATGCCTGTCTAGATTTTAATAAGAAAATGTGAATGACTTAATCAGTTCCTTCATCTAGTCATGTGAAAAAAAGGGTAGTTTAATTTCACAATTTACTGAACAATAAATAGACAATTTTATATGGAATTGATCACTCTCTTCAGATATCTGAAGGGCAGGGTTGTGTCAGGGAATGAAAATTAGATTTTTTTTTTGAGCCAAGAGCAGAATGAGAACTAAAGAATAAATGTTAAACAGAAGCATATTTCCATCTGACGTAAGAAGGGTTACTTATTTATTTTTCAAAACACTGCCCAGTAGTGGAGTGGGAAGCCCCATGAAGTAGTGAGATTCTTGACTTGGGAAATATTAAATCAAAGATTGCAGTATCCCTTAATAATGAGTCTGTATATGAGAGATGGTAGGAGGGAAGAGTTCAGGGCGTTCCCAAGTCAATGTGATGTGAATACTTAGGTTTGAACAAACACGTTAACACTAATTTAAAATTTTTCTTCATTGAAAATACCTGATATTTAAGAGAGTATTGTAATCAAGAATTACAGTCAAGATTTACTTACATTCCATGCATGTTGGAATTTGGATAACATCCATTCATATCTCATTTCTTACATAGAGTTCTTCTCAGTGTCACTTGTCCAGAAATGACAATCTATTGTATACATCCAAAGGTCTTCCTGTGTCAGCCATCAAAAGACATAAGCTAGGCAAAATGTATCCTTGAAGTTCTCCAACCTTTCTGTCTCTCTCTTATGCCTCCCATGAACTCAGTTCTGTGACCCTATCTCCAAGTGATTGTGTTGATTTCATTCAGATTAGTCTTCCCTGCACCTCCAGGGCTCCTGCAGGTGGAATGACATTTGTCTTAGATCACTTAGTTTGTCCTCTGCTTCTCCATCCTCTTCTGCACTAGATTTCCTCCCAGTTTTTCCAGTCTGCTTAGTCTCTAAGGATAACAATCTGATAACTTGACATTAATATTATGAATGACTAATTGGCTCACCTATCCTTAAGAAACAAGAATGAATGTGGAGGTGGTTTGGAGAGTGTGTGGTGGGTGGGAGGGAGGGAAAGCATATTTGTTGTTCTCAGTTCTAAGGTCTGGCAATTTGGAAACCAAATTGCAAGAGTTTGTCAAATTTTGATTTATGAATGTAGAGGAACAAAAGGGCTATATTTCTTAGTGACGGATTTTTCTTAAAATCCTAGACAATTTATACACATTATTCATGTGTTATGTCAGTGCCATGGTTTGAATGTTTTCACCAAAAAGCATGCACCAGAAATTTAACCCTCAAAGCAATTGTGTTGAGCAGCAGTTAGCCAGGAGGGCAGAGTGGATGGATTAATGCCAGTATCTCAGGGTTTGTTATAAAAAGGAGATTTAAATCCCTGCACCTGCCCCATGATGTATCAAGAAGGCGCTTGCCAGCTGTCAGCCCTACGGTCTCTGACTTTTCAGCCTTCAGAACTGTGACAAATTTCTGTTTATCAGGAATTACCCAGTCTGTGGTATTCTGTCATCGCAGTACAAAACACACTAAGATAATCAGAAATAATTCCTGTGAATAATAAACCTAATTTTATGAAAACAATACCAGATAAAGCTCAGTTTTAGCTTGGAAGAGAAAGTCAAAATGGCACATCTTCAAAGTAGCAGTAGTATTTGTGTTCAGGGAAAGAACTTCATCTGCATCTGTTCAACCCCAGGTCTGCGAAAGCCTCAGTGGACTACTTACTGATCCCAAAGAATGAATTTGGAGGACTCAATGGAGAGGAATGGGACATTTTAATACTCATCTACTCCTCAGTGGTGGCAAGCCAGGCCAAAAGGGAGGGCCATCAGGTGCCTGCATTCAGGGGGGGTATACAGGACAGGCGCATGCCCACTGTGCTGATGGATTTCTTTAAATGTTTTATGAGTACATTCTCTTGCTTGGTTCAAGGACCAGAGAAGATACAGAATAGCTCAAGCCCCTCCCACTCATTCTTTTACTTTACTTTTCAGGCCGCTCTGCTTTGATCCCCACCACTCTGCTTTGATTGGAGACAAGGGAAGCAGGCACTTTCCCTTCTCTGTTTCCTTCATTATCACATTCTTATCTCACTACTGACAATTCTTCCCAGGCACAGCTGGGTGTTAACCGTAACAGCATCCGGTAAGGAACACCCTCCTATGTAACACCCAGAGCCCTTAGGTCTCTCTAAGGATTTTATTTCAGTAAAGTGCCATAAAAAAGGAACCTGGATTCTTTTGTTCTTGAGAAAATACTAGCAATAGATTTTCTTCTTCTGGCTTGGAAAACTTCTTTTTTTTTTTTCACCATTTTTTCCTGGTCTTCTAATTTTTTATGTGCTCTATCTGAACCTTATAAATTGGACTTCTTTCTCTCCCTTAAAAAAAAGTATTTTCCATATGGAGGTGTTATGATTATGCTTTTTAACTCTCTTCATTTGGTAATCAACTCTCAAGACAGGATGTGGGTAAGTACAGCAAGCACCTGAGAAAGCTTCAGCTACATTATGTATACGTCATGTCCCTCGACTCCAGCTCAATAATAATAGTCAAACAATTTAAAATTTCCTTCTTCTCACGACTCTAAGACAGGCAACCTCTTCCCCAGAAATTCAACTGGTAATTTTTGTCTGACTAATAGGTAGAACAATAATACCACATAGGTATACACACACACACACACACACACACACACACACACACACAGCCTAGCTTTCTCTTGTATTTGTCTGGCTATTTTGCCTTCACAGGGACTTAAGACAAATTTGAAAAGAGACTTGTAGTGAAATGCTCAAAATCCACATGCTATGAGAAGAATAGCAGCCAGAAAGAGATAACACCTGAACTTGAGTGTTTCCTTTGTGATATGTTCCTGGCTTGGTCAAATCAGAGACTTGGATGGAAAAGTTGGCAGGTAGGTAGCACGTTCATTTCTGACCCTGTGGATTAGAGAAGGGCTCTCTAAATTTAATGTGCTTATAAACTACCTGGGGATCTTGTTAAAATACAGGTGCTAGTTCAGTAGGTTTCTGGAGTGGGGTCTGAGATTCTAATAAGCACCCAGGTGACCCAGAGGCTGCTGACTACAGCACAACCACAGGAGAATGATCCCTCCCTGACCTCCTCTTCTGTCCTCCTCCCCATCATAGAATTTTAGAGTTGGTAGGGATTTCAAAGATCTTGTCTTGCTACTCCTAAAATACTGATTGTGGAATGAGTGCATTCAAATCACCAGGGTCATCTTAAAAATCTAGATTCTGAGACTGATGTAGTAGGTCTGTGAGAAGTCCCAGGTGTTTGTATTCTTTTGCGGTTCCCCAGGTCAACTGGAAGAACAATAAAGGTTTTGCACCGTTAGCATCATCTCATTTTATAAATAAGGAAAAAGAGGTCATGAGTGGTTATATAACCCACCCAACAAGACCTAGTTTGTGGTGTCATCAGGTCTAGAACTTCAAGGCTGTTTTTCAGCCCACCACTCTGCTATTTCCTTTAGGCGACCCAGGAAAGCTGCTTTTGAGAAAGAAAAGCAATTGCCTATCCCTGAGCAAATGATTCTTAAGTATAAACTAAAAGTCAGGTCCAGTGTTTAGTGGCATGCCATTCCACCCAGAACATTTTTCATTTGCTGGAAGCAAGCCTAAGGACATTAATATACATTTGTTTCTATCCTACCCTGAAAGGCGGTTGGATGGAGAAGAGCACTGTGGAAATGGAAATGTTTTACCTTTTATTCCCCTTGGAGATACTGTCATAATTTAAAAGGTCTTTGTCCTTCAGTGTCTTTTTCTGAAAACTAATGAAAATGTTAATGCTTTCAGATGGCTTCCATATAAACACCAATCAAAACTGCGTGTGCCATGTCCTCAGTACTTGAAGATGTCATGTTTATTTTCATCTCACCTTCCACAGCTCATTTAGTGGGCTGCCTTAACCTGGTCTCTTTGACTTTAGGTGAAACACTGAAACTTTACACAAGTCTGCATTTTTGTCTCCTTCTTGAGCTGATTCAACTTGTGGAATGAAACTGTGGGTTGGATATTTCCTGCAGCCTGAGTAAATCTTGTTTAGCTCTTTTTTGTTCTTTTCCTTTCTAAAGAAGAAAATCTCCCTTAATGTTAAAGAAAAGTCTGTGCTGGGCTAGTTTCACATAAATAAGCTTGAGGAAAGCATATTGGCTCTTGGAGGGTTTTCCCTACAAAATCTGTGTCTCTCTCACACTTAAAATGAGTATTTCTCAGCCCAGAGGTCTCTCCTCCTCCATTCTGAAGCCACATGCGCTGCTCTGGCAATGAGACTCCAGCCCACAGACACCCCCTGCAGAAGGAGTTTCCAGGAAAAACAGGAAATCTTCAGACCCATCTCCATGGGTTTCTCTGGCAGAGAATAATCCACCTTCATCCTATGAATGCTACATCTAGTGACAGGACAAATAGGAGGAGGTTTCTTTGGAGTGTATTTTCTTTCTGGAACAATGTGTTAAGCAAGTAGCCTAAGATGAAAGTTCATTTAAAGATATCACAAACATTTCAAGAGCACTGGGTTTTAGCAGAGCTGTCATACAGTGGACTGAGTCCTGGACTAAGAGTGAGATGGTTGAGTGCTTGGCTCACTATGCTCTGCATGGGCAGGTGTCCTAGGGAGCTTTAGGATTCCCATCCCGGTAATGAGGATAAGGCTACTCTGACTATTTCAAAGGAAAGGAGATATGTGAAAGCATTTGGCAAGCAGTAAATCTTGAAATGAATGTAAGGTAGTACTAGTAACACCAGGAAATGATATTCTACATGGTGTGTGTAATCATTGATCTAGACTTTCATAAGCAGCTGTGTGCTGGCTTTCAAATTCCTCTTCTCTGATCTCCTATTGCAGTAGCATTATTAACTGGGGGTCCCAGCTGCCACAGTCTGAAATCCGCCGCAGCTTTAACACCAGGCTATGCTTTCCAGAGACTGTCCAGCTGATGGAAAATGGGCAGGGATACTAAGACATGGAATTTTATTCTTTCTTTTTTTTTTCCTGTGCTGGAGATCAAACCCAGGACCTTGTGCATGCTAGGCAAGCACTCTACACCCCCAGCCCTAAGACTTGGTAAACAGAATTTCTGATTTTGGCTTGAACTACTCAGCAGACTTGCTGAAACTTTCCTAGAACTGCAAGCAGTCCAAGGCCTCCCTCCCTTTGCTTCTCTCCTCTTTCAAAGGAGTCAGACTCCCTGTCCTCTGATTGTTTTCCCTACCTCCTCTGGCTCCCTCTCCCATGTCCCACTGGTGCTAGGCCAACTTTCCTCTTGCCTGTCTTAATCTCTTTTATCTTAACCTCCTTCACCTTAATCTATTTCATAAAGACACAACAATGCAGCCTCCTGGCTCCTTTGCTTTAAAAAAGTCATTCTAAAAATATATGATTCAGGCACCATTCTAGGCAATGGGGCTGCCGCCATGAGAATGACTCAGCATTTCAGCATAATTGGCTGGATGTGCTGATATGCATTTTCATGGTCATTGCACATAAAACAACAATTGAGTGTTCTATGTTGCTCTGTAAAACCAGAGCCCAATAAGACTTGTGTGTGTGACACAGAGCAGCATATTCTTTGGAAGCTGTTTTACAGGTACCCTTGCCAAGTTTTATGATGGTATGGTGGTTTTTTCTTAATAGTCCTTATTCAATCTGGAATTATAAGGAAAAGATCCATGTTTGCCTAAGGAGGGACTGTTAATAGTACATTAGTATGAAAGATTGAGAAATCCTCTTTTCAGATACATTTTAGAAGAGTATTAGGTCATCAGATAACACAGCCCCTCCCCTTTTTTAGATGGAGTTGACATCCCCCTTATTCCATCTTAGTCTAGGGATGGTTTGGCTAAGATGCTGATCCAGATTTGTTTGAAGAGAAAAGTTAGAGGGAGATGGCTGGTTTTAACATTGTGGAAAACACCCATCTTCAAATTAGAATTAGACAAAAATCCTATTACTGATTTATTTTTTTCAAAGGCATAGATGGAAGTTTATTTAAGAAAAAGAGAGATTTCTTTGGGACAAAGCAAGAAATACACATTCAGGGGAAATGCAGGCTATCACCAGAGGGAGATATAGCCACCCATTGGTGTGGAGTGTTACCTGTTACTAATTTATAACATGGGCCCCTAAATAGAATATAATGAAGTTTCCCTGGACTTTTCTCAGAGAATAACTTCTTCAATATTGAGTGAAATTATTAATCTTCCAACACAGGATTAGGATTATGTAGAAGTTTTCTTCATAATCCATTTTGTCTCAAGGTGAGGATTTGGTTACATTATTATTGATCATGGAATTTGATCTGCCAAATGAAGTGCAGGAAATGAAGCACAAAGAATATATGATAATATCTACAATATATTGAACATCTACTATATATAACTTTGTTCTAGGTTTTTACAGGCCTTATCTTGTTTAATTCACCATAAATAGCATATTGAATAATTGGAACCAGACATAGAAACCATCTGGGTACAACTGGGTGTGAAGAATATGAATCAAGATAAAAAGAAGGTAGGTTTTATGACATGAGTCTGGAAGCTCAAATATGATTCTTCTGAGATTAAAATCACCAACACACCCATCTTTGTTTATGTTGGTTTTACCTCTTTTGTGGCTAGACATTACATTTATTTTCCAAGAGATAGGATTCTTGGAAGCAAGTAACATAGTCTAAGTCTAAGTGATATGCAATTTGGAGTTTTCCATTTAGAACTATGGAGTGCCTTTAGCTGCAAGTAACAGGATATCCAGCTAATAGTTGACTAAACTAAGAACATTAAAGTATTTTGCTTAATCATAAGTCTAAGGATAAGAGTTTCCAAGTTAGGTTAGTGACTCAACAATGTCAGGCTGTTGTTAGTGTCTTTACAATTGTCTTGGCCTTTTCTTCGGGGTCACATGGGAGTTGGAATAGTTCTAAGTATTATGTTCTCACATAATAACAACCAATACATAAAGAAGAGGGTGGCCAGAAAAGCAAGGCTTTCTTCTTTTGCACCTCTTCTATCAGAAGGAAAATTTGGCCCAGAAACCCTGGACATAATGCTTCACATGCCCACCTCACAAATTACCATCAAAAGGAAGCATCATGATTGCCTTAATTGGCTTCGACCAATTGTGATAAATTCTCTGGAACTGGTCTCATTGCCTCCTGTTTAGGCAGACTAATGGCCTCCAAAGATGTTCATGTCCGAGTCCCTGTAACCTGGATTATGTTGTCTTACATGGCAAATGAGACTCTGTGATTAAGATCTTTAGGTGGAGAGATTATCCTAGATTTTCCAGGTACATTCAATGAAATCACAAGGGTCCTTATAAGAGAGAACCAGAAAAGTTGAAGTCAGAGAAGGAGATGTGCTAATGGAAGCACAGTTTAGAGCAAAATAAGACTACAAAAGAAGGAATGAGAGCAGCATCTAGAAGCTTGAAAAGGCAAAAGAAATGGGTTATCCCCTAGAGTCTCCGAAGGGAATGAAGTCCTGTTGACTCACTTTAGAATTGACCTCCAGAACCATAAGATACTACATTTTTGTTGTTTTAAGCCACTAAATTTGCTATAAATTGTTAAAGTAATGATAGGAAACTAACATATCTCCTAAACAAATTTGATGATTCTGTTATCAATAATGATAGGGATAGGGCTGGGGATGTGTTTCAGTGGTAGAGTGCTTGTCTAGTATGTGTGAGGCAATAGGTGAAATCCAAACACCACCAAAACAAAAAACAAAAAACAAAAACAAAAACAAAAAATGAAGATGCAATGGCTATGGGTAGGTAACTAAGAGTATCTCCCTCACTTCAGAAGAAGAATCTAAGTCAGTGAAAGGTATAGCCTAGTGAGTACTGGGTAAAGAGAAACCCAGTAGGTACAGTTTATAGATTTATAGGTCTAGAATTGATGTTTGAATGACAGCACCAGCGGACTTAATTCATCTGACCTGAATATAATATAACTGAATTGTTCTTGGTATCTAAGATTACTAGATCAAGTTGCACGTAGAGGCAAGGATCTCTAGAGAACCATCCGGAACCAAAGAACAACATAAGCTAGCACTGAGGAAGAGTATTAAACCTCTGGAAGCAGCAGATGGGAGAATAAGCCCTCAGAGTCTTGGAAAGTTTGAATACACAAAACAACAGTTTTGACAATTAATGAAGATTTTATTTAGCAAGGCCCCAAACAGGTTAGGAAACGCACTCAATGCTACATTTTGTTTAACTAAGAAGATGCCATGAGCCTAACCTTCTTCATCCTGGTCCACTGACCTTAGAATGTGACTCTGCTCTTCTAGATTCAAAATGGCTGCTGTTGGTCCAGCAACTCATTTGATTATGGGAAAGCAGGATGGAGGAAAGGAAGTGGAAGGGCAAGTTATTTTCATTTTGGGAGACATCACAGAAATTCCACATGTCACTTCTGTTTATTTTTCATTGACAAGAACACATTCATGTGGCTAAACATAGCTGCAATGGAGGCTGGGAATAGCCATCTTTTAAGCTGGATATCAAGAGACCCAATTAAAAATAAAGTTCCTAAAGGAAAGTTCCTGTGAAAGGAATTCATAATCTCTGTCTCACCAACTGAGCTATATCCTCAGCCTCAAACACTCTTAACTGCGGTGATTTGGCTTTCTTGACAACATAGTTAAGCAATAAATCTGTTTTCTGAAGTAGAATCTGGAGGTGAGCATGAACCCAAAGTTGATTTGGGGTGGTCACTGAGGCCCTGCCACAGAAGAGTCTTTAGAGGGAGTTAAGTTGCGTGATCTCAAAGACCAAAGCCACATAATGTAGATAGCTCATTTGTCCATCCGTACCAAATGTTTCATAGGGAAGGTGATTGGCACAGCAATGCAAAAACTGTTGAAGTGAGAATGACCAGGCTTGTTCTGAATCCTTAAAATATTTTAATAAGTAGAAAACCTACTTTAGCAGTGCACTGTTGGGGACATTGTGTTTCTCAAAGCTTTACCTGTTCCATGAACAAAGCATATGAAACATGAGCTGAATGAGATTGTTTTCAAAGTTGGCAGTCACAGATCCAGTGACAGGAAGGTCCTGTGCAGGAACTACCAAGAACTGTTATCTCAATAGAGTGAATGATGGGGAAAAGTAGACAGAGGGAAAGATTTGTATGTTTCCTTATGAAAAAAAAAAATTTTTCTATGTTTCATTACAAACCATGGCCAACTTTTCTTGTGACATTTATGAAGTACATAAAAGTAAATGAAGCAAAGGGTGGATTACAATCTTTCATAAAGGTTTATGGTCATGTTTCAGAGCTTCTTTCAGTGAATATATTTTCATATTACATTTTAGTGTGCCTAGCAATCTGATGCATTGTTTTGTACATTCACTATTGTAGAGAGTATATTGTTTTATTTATTTTTATTCAAAGAAATCTTGAATTTGACTTAAAACTTTTGTTTTGGAAGAAGAAAATCTTTGATATTAACAAATAAGGCCACACTTAGTGAATTTTTTTGATGGCATATATTTAAAACAAATTTAATTTTTTCCTCTGATTTCACCCTCTCCCAAGGGAAATAATCAACATGCTTGTGGTTGAGCTTTATCAGATTGAGCTGTATTAATAAGAATGCCAATATGTAGAAAATACAAATTTTAAATTTTAAAAAATATGTTTTTTATTTCCATGGATAATCTAATAAAGATATTTTCCATTTCCAAAGAAACCTATTGGGACTTGCAATTAAATATGTTATCCTTGGCACAGATTTGTATTCACTGTCTCCCCAAATTTCACTAAGATGACTTTGAACAAATTTTAAGAGCAAACGGGAGTGAGGTATTTTAGGGAAATTAGGAGATTGAAGTGAAAGATTCTTTCATGTTCTCCTTCTCCTCTTGGCTCCAAAAAGTTGGCTGCCAGATTTATTATCTACAGCCTTCTTTTCCCTGTATCCCCACCCTTGCCAGGAAGGAGATTAAAAGTCATTCTGGGAAAATGACTGGCCCGTGACAATAAATTAACTTGAAACTAGTTGACTTTTGTCCTGATTAAGGTGAAAAAAAGTGAATAGGTTACAAGGCATAAATATATGTAATAAGAAATATAGAGAAATAAGAGGTTGGCTGAAACAAGCCTATCAGATTCAGGGTAGAGTTATTTTCCTCATATTAGTGAAATAAGGGTAATTAGGGGTTCTTACATTTTATTATACCAAGAACATAATGGGTAAAAATTCTGAGCCAAAAGGGCAAAGTTCTCTTTCACTTTATTTTTTTTAGCATACGCATGTTCTTATTGTTGAAAATATAATTATACTTCTTTTTAAATATTTGCTTACTAAGGGGCGAGAACCTTTATGATATTTAACTTCTTAAATGCAATAGTTGTAATTTGTAATCTTTATGCTCTATATACTATAGGAAATTCTATTTGCTGAAGAGAACTTTTTATTTACTGAGCTATGAACTTTATTCGTCATGGGAAATTGAATTTTCTGTCCTATTGTGTTATAATTAAACCATGGATTATCACTATACTTGTTGTAATTAAAGGTTTCAGCATTTACCATGTAAACACCATACATATTTTCTCCTTATTTTGTAGAATTAATAGAATATTCATTTTAAAATTCAACTCAAAATCTCATTCTTGCACAAGCTTAAACCAGAAGACATAATTTTGATGCATGGTGATCCTCTGAAATAAAATCAGTGTTGCCCTAGGCCACACTTCAAGGAAGGAGCACCTATTAGACAATCCCTGCCTGTTGTGGTTTGAATATGAGGTATCCCCACAAAGCTCCTATTAATGCAGTAATATTCAGAGGTGAAATGCTTGGGTTATGAGAACTGTAACCTAATCAATCCATCCTAGTTTGAATGGACTAAGTGGGTGGTAACTGTTGGCAGGTAGAGAGTGGCTGGCTGGAGGAGGTGGGTCACTGGAGACATGCTCTGGAAAGGTCCATTTTCTCTCTGGTAACTTTCACTTGCTTTTTTTTTTTTTTTTTTTTTTTTAATTCCTGGCTGTCAAAAATGGAACATTGCCCTTTCACCATACCCTTCCTCCATGAAGTTCACCTTGGGCCTAAAGCAATGGACAATGCCCACCATGGACTAAGCCTCTGAAACTGTGAGCCCAAATGAATTTTTCCTCTTTTAAGTTGTTCTTGTCAGGTATTTTGGTCACACCAGTGAAAAGTTAGCACACTTCCCATGCACAAAAAGATTCTAAGTCACTTTTTTTTCAGTGTCTTGCTCTGAAATATAAACAGACATCCATGGACATCCATATATTTGAGAACAAAATAACCAAGAAGGAATCTCCCAGAGAGAGGTGAGAATATGTTGCACAAGAGTATTTTAGATTAGAGAAACTACATTATCCATAATAAAATAACTGAGATGTTAGTTAAAAGAAGGGATATTCAGAAATAGAAAGAGGATACCACCATCTTTTAATTGAAGGGGGGCAAAAAGACTAAGAGATGCATAATAGGGAAGAGGAAAAAATTAAAAGATCAATCCAGAAGGCCCAACATTGGTCTAATAAGTACAGAAGTGAACAAGAACAGAGAAAATGAAGAAGCAGAAGCTATCAGAGAAAGAATACAAGACAAATTTTCAGAGCTGCAGGATACAAGTTTTCAAATTAAAAGAGTCCACTGAGTTTCCAACAACATGACTGGAAAAAGACCACACCAGAACATATCATTGTGAAATTTTAGATCACAAATGACAAAACTAAGTTTTATTATAATAAATTCTGACTTCTTGACTTCAACATTGGAAATTAGACAAAAACAAAGCAATGACTTCCACAGTCAGAGGGAAATCGCCCAAATTATCAATCAAGAGTGAGCATAGAATAAAAACAGTTTCAGAGGGTCAATTTCTCAAAAACTTTACCTTCCATATACCTTTTCACAAGAATACACCTAGGGAAAGCTTTATCACAATGGTACCAGAGTAGAAAGACAAATAGAGGGTATAGAATATAAAAGTGAGGCAATCCATCCCAAGAGAAAGGTGATGGGACTCCTGGAATGGTGGGAAGGGAGAAACCAGAAATCCCTAGAAAAACTGTGTGCAGAAGGAGCAGGTGGACAAAGGCCACAGGGAAATGGCACAAGGAGAAGAAAAGGACAACTGTAGAGTTTTGTTGGAGGGCTTACTGGTAAATCAATTGAGGGTTATATAGAAAACAAGGAAAATGGAAAAATTAGGCAATTAACTCCAGGAAAGTAGTGTTGCACAAGAAAGGATATATAACCATAGAACTACACATAGCTTAACCAAAAATATTGTTTATTTAGTCATAATAAGTTCCTATCCATTATAATCCCAACTTAAGCCAATTAATTTT
The DNA here is from genome assembly GCA_025594165.1 of Tamias sibiricus. Classification (NCBI taxonomy): domain Eukaryota; kingdom Metazoa; phylum Chordata; class Mammalia; order Rodentia; family Sciuridae; genus Tamias; species Tamias sibiricus. Next base: position 56,329,881 of record CM046659.1, read on the forward strand.
CATTATGGAGGAAAGTTTTATAAGGCAACCTTCCTATAATCCTGCTGGAAATAAAAAAAAAGAATGTTTCTATTTGGTATCAGATATATTGATTGAAACAGGTTGATACTAATGCTTCATATATATATATATATATATATATATATATTTTTTTTTTAGTCTTGGGGATGCTTAAGTGAAAAAGGAATTTAAGTGATATGCACAGAATGCAAAATAAGGAGCACCTTCACTCCTCATGGGACTTGGGAAGTCATCAGGCCACACCCTCCCCATCTTTCTCATTCCCTTTCTGGAGCTCTGGTGTCTTTGCATATTGGCTTTCTCCTCTCAATGCCAACTATTTCTTGGGTGTTTTAGTTTCTGTTCAGACCCTGACTTCCCTTGATACTGACAGGGAGAAAACTCAAGAGAGTTTCTTGATTTAAATTTAGCCTTGGGTCGGGGTTGTGGCTCATTGGTAGAGTGCTTGCCTAGCATGCGTGAGGCACTAGGTTTGATCCCTGGCACCACATAAAAATAAACAAATAAAATATTTGGTATTATGTCCATCTACAACTAAAAAAAAAATGCATTCCAGAATGATTCAGAGAATTCATGAACCATAAGTTAAAAATCTCAATGCTATCTTGCATATTGCAACTTTAGGTGGATGGACAAATAATTGTCACCAATATTTACTCTCTCCTTCTTTCTTTTTGTAATCAAACCCTTGCATCTTAAACAAGCACATACCTGCCCAGCTAAAGACGTTGCTGGGACTATATTGGATGTAGCTCTGTGATGAATTTTGGCTAATGGAACGTTAACAGAAATTGTGTGTCTACATATGAATGAAATTTTGCCTTCTGCTCCTCTTTATCCCTCTCACACACCAGGATATGAATGAAGCTTCTCCCATGAAGACCACACAAGAGGACAGGAGCATGAAAATGACCTTGGGAACAGGATCTCTTGCTTGCCTGTATTGTCTGCCCACTACAGGATAATTACCCAATGGAGGAATAAACTTCTCTCTTGTGAGTCACCATCTATTTGGATTGTTCTCTTATAGCAGCTCATTTAGACCTAGTATTCTACAAAACAATATTAAAATATTGTAATGAATATAATTTCCTCTAACAAGCACACGAGTAAGTTTTATGTTTCCATAACAAATAATTGAATATAGTGTAGACATAAGATTGGGGTTATGTAAGACAACACTGATTACTTAAAGTCAGAATTTAAAAAGTGTTCTTGCAATCATAACTGAATAGGAAATGTAAGAAAACAACTGATAGAGTATGTATATATCTGACCTGATAGGATCCTCACATTTGTGTGGTTTCATATTTATATTTATAATATTTTCAAGGTAAAATCCTGCTAAATACTCTCCCATTTATACCCTTATTAAATAAGACAAAATGGCCAGCTTGGTGTTGTTTATTCAAAGCAGTTATCCATGGGGTCTACTTTCTAGAAATTCCTTAATAAATTGTTCATTTAGACATATAATTTCTATACAAGGCTAAATTTTAAAATATGTGCCTTATAATTTTCTATTTCTAAAAGAGAAGAGGCAGGGGGTTTAATCCTAAAGAAAATCAGAGGTCAGTTATGGGGCACTTAAATAGTTTCCCACAAGACAAGTGAAAAGGAAGATTGATTAACTTTTTTTAGGGCATGAACTTTCCTAATTGCTATCCTCTTCATGTCTGAGCTTTCTGCATTTCACTTGGTAGGCTAAAAGACACAAATTTAATAAGAACACAATTTAAAAAAATACTTCAATTTAGTCAAAAGAAGTGAAAATATGTTTACATGAAAACCTTTATGTGAATATTTATAGCAGCTTTATTCCTCATTGCTTAAAACTGGAAAGGAACCAAAGTCTTTCAACTGTTGTTTTAGTCAGCTTTTGCATCACTATGATCAAAATACCCAAAAAAGAACAACTTAGAGGAAGAAAAGTTTATTTGTGGCTCATGGTTTCAGAGGTCTGAAGCCATAGATGGCCAACTCCATTCCTCTGGTCCTAATGTGAGGCAGCACATCATGGAGAAGGGCATGGTGGAGGAAAGCTACTTAGCTTGTGGGGGGTCAGGAAGCAGACCAGGGTAAGGAGCCACAGGGAAGACGAACCCTTCCAGGACATGTGCCTAGTGAACCACCTCTTCCAGCCACACCACACTTGCCCACAGTTACCACCCAGTCAGTCCTTTTAAACTAGGATAAACTGATTAGTTTACAGCTCTCATAATCCATGATTCTACCTTTGAATATTCCTGCATTAACACAGGAGATTTGGGGGGGGGGGTAAACCTAATATCCAAACCATAACAACTATTAAGTAAACATTCTCATCAACAGGAGGGTAAATGACTATGCAGCAATTAAAAGGGCTCAGTTATTGATACATGCAACAACATGGATGAATCGCAAATGCATTATGCTAGTGAAAGCAGCCAGATTCGAAAGGCTGCCCACTGTGTTATTTCCTGTATACAACATTCTGGAAAAGGCAAAGTATAAGAATAGAAGGATCAAAGATTGCCAGGGACTAAAGGGAGGAAGAACTGAATACAAAGTGCAGCACAGGGAATTTTAGGGTGATGGAAGAGTTCTGTACCTTGATTCAGATCATGGCTATGTAACACTGGGCAATTTGTCAAAACCTAGAACTCTAAACTGAAGAGAATAAATTTGACCATATGTAAATTAAGGTGTAAATTAAATAAAGAAGAATCCAAAGCTAAAGAGAAGAGCTAAAAATAGGTGAGAATGAAACATATAAGGCAGATGTTATACATGGGTTTATTCATTTTAAAATTATTTTCACATTTATTATTCTTTTATATGTCAAAGGCTAATAAAAGCCAGGCGCAGTGGCGCATGCCTGTAATCCCAGTACTTGGGAGGCTGAGGCAGGAGGATCGTGAGTTCAAAGCCAGCCTCAGCAATGGCGAGGCACTTAGCAACTCAGTGAGACCCTGTCTCTAATAAAATACAAAAAAGGGCTGGGGATGTGGCCCAATGGTCGAGTGCCCCTGAGTTCAATCCCCGGTACCAAAAAAAAAAAAAAAACAAAAAAAGGCTAATAAATACATAAACTATAGACAACAAAGATAGGACTTAATTAATTTCTACAAGATGAATGTTCTCATAATCAACATGCAGATTGAGTAGAGAACTTTCCAGTCGCCCAAGGAGCCCCTGATGTGCCTTATTCAATGGCAGCCCTTATCTGTCTTTGAAATCACTCAAGTACGCATCCCTAGCACCACAATTTAGACTTGCTTATTTTGAAGTTAATGTTTCCCTCCCTTAGGTCTCATAATCCACAGATTTCCCTTCTATCCCTTTCTTTTTATGATGATTTATCTGCTAAACAACTCAACTCCTCTGACAGGTGGTTTTCTCACAATAGGGGTTTTGGGGCCACATGCTCACCGTGAAGCCTACCGTGTCCCTCTGTCCTCTGTATTGCTGGTACACTGGCAGCTGGATCTAGTGGAGTGATTACACTAAGGTTCAAAGGTACTTTGTTCTCTCTTCAGGAGACCCTCCAATTGCAGATGGCAAATTCATTATTCAAAACTCTCAAAACTGAATAAGTACAAAATACATTTACATATTGAAACTTTTAAAAGATATGTGTTATAAATCTGTAACACTTGTGCTTATGAAATTTTAGAACTTCATATTTTCCTTAAACTTGTGGTACAGTCTATATATAATAGGAACATAAAATACCTTTTGTATTCGTAGATATTTTGGATCAAATCCAGGACTCCAGGGTTTTTCCTCTTTTCATTTTGTTAAACCCCAAATCCTGGTTGTCAAGGACACAAGCAACAATAGAATTATGATATTCGTATTTAGTTATTCATAGCCATAACATTAGATGCATATAATAACAGAGACAGGGTAAAATATATAAAATCTTCTGTAGTCTACTTCTTGATTTAAAGATACCCAGTTAAATTAATATTGTGTTGCTTAACTGTTTTAAGGATGCATATGTGGAAATAAAGAAATAAGTCACTATACACATCAAAGTCTTTGATTCAGCCTTGGTTAAAATTAAAATTAAACAGGAACTTGTAGGAAAATTTTGGAAGCTGCTGTGTAACTGTTTTTGTGAATTGAAAGCTTGAAAGCACTGGATTAACAATTAGTCTTTGTTTGGATAGGTAAGGCAGATGGTGAGCAAACATTTACAATATGATTTGCCATACAATGTAAGTTAAGTCTATAATTACTCTGCTTCTTATCATAAGCTTGCAGCTTCATCTGTTTGCTAAGTAGAGCAAAGAACTTTCCTTTAATATTTGAAGTTGTTATTAATAGTTCTGAGAAATGTTATCCAAAAAATGTTTGTTAATAGCTGCTGGAATGTGTGGGAGGCCACCTGCCCATAAAGTTAAGCATCCTCTCTCAGCCTCGAGTAAGAGGGTGTTGGTCTGCATTGCACACCTTACACTGTGTAAATCAATAGCTCTGGACTTGGGTGTTACCCAGTGGGATTGGACAACCCCCCTTGACACCTTATTCCCTGCCTTATTTGGTGAAGAACATTCTATTGAAACTCCTCTGTGTGTCCCCCTATAAAAATAAAGAGATTCTGAGTGCACCCTCTCCTTTCCAGCGCTCTTCTGAAGCTGACCTTTCAGGTCGCAGAGCAGTCCCGCCCTGGATATGAAAATTACTTCTGTGTCCTGTGCTTTTTTGTCATTTTCTTAGCTTAATGTTGCAGCCAGATCTTTTGAACCCAGTTCATCTTGTCAGTGTGGGTCTCTGGCGAGAGGAATGTATGCTGTAGAAAACTGGATTTATTCACTTAAAGTTGTAAACTATTTACCATATGAAGTTGTTCTCAGTAACCAACTTATTAAGACTGACTAACCAGCTGAATGTTAACCTCACAGATTTGCAATTAAAATAAAAATAATAACTCTAATCTATAAAATTTATTTTTTAAATTTAATTTTAAAACTCTTTCTGGTCAACGAATCATTTACAAAGGAGCAATCCATAAACTGAAAAAACATTTGCAATACATGTATTTGTTTACAAAATATAGAAAGACTGGAAAATTCAACAATTGGCAATTAATGCAATTAAACATGAACCAAACACATAAACCCCACCACACCTGGCTACATTCCTTTTTTAGATCAAGCAAACTTGTTAAATAATAGAAGTCCTGGCTACTTTACTAAGATAATCAATCAATCAATTGAGTAATCAATTAATTAAAATATATAATTAGAAGAAAAGCTGGAAAAAAACTAACATTAATGGCAGATGAAACAATTCTCTACATAAAGAGTCAATGAGAATCGACAGACACATTATCGGAATTAATAATAGAATTCATCAAGGTTACTCGATAAAAGATCCTTATACAAAAATCATTTGCATTCCTTTACACCAATAGTTAGATATAAAAGTAATATAAAAACATATCATTTATAAGAGCAATAATATACCAAGGAGAAAAAAACTAACAAAAATGCATAATATCTTTGATATGTTTTAAAATCTTATCAAAAGACATTAAAGAAGACCTAAATAAAATTGAAGATTTACCTTTTTTGTAGCTAGACTCAATATAAAAAAGTAAAATTTTGCCAAATTAATTGTTAATACAATAAGTCTTGAATTAACAAAACACCCACCTGTTTGCAGAACTTAATATGCTGGTCCCGAAATTTGCATGAAAGAGCAAAGAGCTAAGAAGAGGCAGGAATCATTTTAAAGATGGAAAACAGGGAGACCTGCCCTACCAGACAAAAAAATTTCTAATGAGGTTAAGTAAGATGCTGAGTGCAGGAGTGGAAAAGGGGACAATGTATCAGACCAGAGCATCCAGAACCAGTACCATGCACTTAGAAAGTTTGCCAAATGAATGTGAGAGAGAGTGTATGGACAAGCAGAAGGATGGACTGTTCATAAATGGCCCCAGCAAAAATGGCCAAACAAAAAAGAGAAAGTAAATCTAGAGTTCTACATCTTACGGTATGCAAAATTAACTCCAGATGAAGTAGAACTGGATGTTCAAAGAAAAGCATTTCATCATTAGGAGGAAAATTTTAGAGGATTTCTTTAGTCAACGTATAAAAACGTATATAGAAAAAGAAACAATAAACATGTATAAAAAGTTAAAATAAAAAAAATGCAAAAAAATTGTAAAAAAAAAAAAGAAACAATAAAAAAGTCTACAAAAGAAAGATTGATAAATAAGATTGATAAATCTGTCTAGGTTTAAAAAAAAAAATCTGTATTACAAAAGATGGCCTGGGTGAAGTGCTAAGCCATAGACTGGGAGAAGGTATTTGCAGTGCAGGTGATGAGCAAGGAATTAGCATTTAATATGCATAAGATTCCTAAAAAGAAAAAAGAACACAATATAAAAATGGTAAAGAATATAGACAGGCAATTCATGGAGGAACAGGGGCTTACCTTTGAGAGCAATTGCTATGGTTTTATGTGTTCCCTATAAAATTCAAGGAAACTTAATGACCATATGATAGTATTTTAAAAGTAAGGTTCTTAAGAGGGGCTTGTGTCTTGAGGCTCCTTCCCTCATGAATGGGACCAGGTGCCTTAGTCCATTTTGTGCTGCTGTAACAGAATAACTGAGAGTGGATAATTTATAAAGATCAGAGGTTTAACTCTTAAAGTTCTGGAGGCTGAGAAGTCCACAGTTAGAGGACCCAACATCTGTTGAGTGTCCCCTTTTTCTTCTTCTCCATTCTCTTCCCTTCTTTCTTTCTTTAAAATGTCTCCTATATTTAAAGAATATTTTATATGTTTGCTACAATCCAGAATGGACAAATTAATATTCCATCTTATTTTTAATTAAAAAATGAAGTATTAACAAAAGAAATTATATCTTTCCTCAGTCTTTTTTTTTTTTTTTTGTGTGAGGTACCGGGGATTGAACTAGGGGCACTCGTCTGGGTCACATCCCCAGCCCTAGAGACAGGGTCTCACTGAGTTGCTAAGTTCGCCACTGCTGAGGCTGGCTTTGAACTCGCGATCCTCCTGCCTCAGCCTCCCTTGGGATTACCTGAGCCACCGCGCCCGGCTTCTTTCCTCAGTCTTATTTATCTTCTTCCCTCCCCAAACACATCTACTATCATGAATTTGAGGGAGATTTTTCTAGTTCACACATTCTTCTTCTCCTCCTCTTCTTCTTTCTCTTCTTCTTCTCTCTTCTTCTTCTTCTTCTTCTTCTTCTTCTTCTTCTTCTTCTTCTTCTTCTTCTTTGTCTTCTTTTTTTGTTGATTTCACCACACCACACATTTGTCTATCTATTGTTAAAGAAAAAATATTCAATTATACTTGCTAAAGCACAGTAAAGAAGATTCTATTCAGAACTATTGTGATAGGTATAAGGATCATGGCAATGTGATTTTTCAGTGAGAGAGAGGCTGGTCTCAGCTTTGAATATAGCATAAATGAGAATTTATAGTCAAACAGCAGGGTGTGGGGGTCAATGGGTAGAAAATTACTAAGAGGAAACATCTGGAGTTAGGTGGGTCCTGTCTAAACCAACCTAACAGGAGTCTTAATAAAGACAGGTCGTGGTGATCACACATCACATAGGCAGTGGTGGAGGACAAGGAGCTCGATCAGATATGGAGAGAGATCAGATATCAAAGGTGGGAGCTCTTGCTAAACCAATTTATCAGGGTTCTTTTTGAAACTAAATTTTATAAGGAAATATATCATTGAGTCTAAGAGTAGGTTCAGGAGCCTGACTAAAGTTTGACAAGCAAGGAACCTTTGTCATCATAACACTTTAATGTATGGTTTTCTATGTTTTAAAAATAGATCTAAAATATTTTATACCTTGCATATCGTTGGACAATTTGTTTTTGTCACCAAGCATATTTTTTAGCTCTTACTATGTTGGTATATATGGATCTGATTTGTTCCTTTTAATTACTGTGTAGTATTCCACCATATAACACATCATTCCTTGATTATGTATCTCAAGTGTTTTCTAATTTTTTTTGCCATTATAAACAAAGCCACAGTGAACATCTTGAAATTAATTTCTTCTTTAGCAGTGAAAAAGCTATTTCCACAGCAAAAGAAACAATAAAGTATTCTGATCTTTCTGTGCAATCTATGACAAAGGACTAAATGCATCCTCCCAAAAATTGTATATGAGCTAAATGTGCCCAAGTCCCACCAGTTTGTTGGTCTTAAGATGGCTTGTCTGGGCAGAGTTCTCCAGTGTGAAAGAGCACAGTTTTTAATCTTGTCTCAGCCCCCAACTAACTGAGGCTCATTGGCGCATTGGAAAATTCTTTCCCCTTCCAGTGTGCAGCTGAGGATTGAACTCAGGTCAGTTTCATTGGCTGCAGGACCTTTGAATGTTCCTCCATTGTTTTGGCAAGAGAGTCCTTGTTTGAATCCCTCTCTCTTACCATAGAAACTTCATCACAAACATGGAACCTGGGATCAGTCCATTAGACACCGGAATCTATATTATAAAGAACGGAGGCATCCATTCTGACATAATTGGGACCAGGCTGTACCCTGTCTTCAGAAGCAGTGATGTTACAGTTTCCAAGTTAGTGACCAGCTCATTGTCCAATGTCAGTAGACTTTGTGACCCAAACTGCAGTGTCTATACCCAGAGTGGCAGCATTAGGGGTGCACTATACAGTGTGATTTGGGGCATGGTTCCCTGTGATTATTACCTTCAAGCGTGGCATCTCTGAGCCTCAGAGAAACTTCAAATCCATTAATAGACTATTTCTGTGTTTAAACCAATTGGTTGCTTATAGTTGTTTGCAACTAAGATCCCATTCTAAAAGAGAGTGAATCCCACAGAAGACCATCTGGGGTCCTTCTATTTTATCATGCAGCTTTTTCCTTCTTAAGATGCATCAACTCTGGTGGGGAGTGAACTAGAATGGTTCAAGCACAGTCATGTGACCCTGGAAACTGCACTCTTTTGACATTGAGGTCCAGTGATGTCTACTGGGTCAGAAACCCAGTAAACACTTCTCACTTCTTTGAGTACCCATTTTTCTCTTATGTAATTTGGTTTTTGTGGCACCTTCTGACTCCAATCACTGCCAAAACACATCGCATATTAATTGATTCTCAATACTGTAACAATGAACAGAGACCAGGTTCTTTTGCAGTAGGGTTACTAGACTCCCCAAGAATTCAGAGGAAGTTGCATTCTTGTTTAACACTATCTGAGCAATGCTTGGCCATTAAGGAAGTTTTTTGTTTTTGTTTTTGTTTTGTACCAGGGATTGAACTCAGGGGCACTTGACCACTGGGCCACATCCCCAGCCCTTTTTTGTATTTTATTAGAGACAGGGTCTTACTGAGTTGCTAAGTGCCTCGCCATTGCTGAGGCTGGCTTTGAACTCGCAATCCTCCTGTCTCAGCCTCCCAAGTACTAGGATCACAGGTGTGCGCCACCGAGCCTGGCAAGGAAGTTTTTGTTAGAGGTCAATATGATCATGGGGTCTAGAGTTACTCAAATTTCCTTTTGATTATAGTCACCCCTTCCTTGTGATTACTAAGGGAGTTGCATGTACAGGAATAACAGTGATAATCGGAAAGTCAGACTTTTAATTTTTGTTGTGACTTAGTAGAACATATTTTAAGAGACCTCTGGTAAGGTGAGTCCTATTTATGAAGCCTTCTTTTGTAAACCATTCAGGCAACATGCCCTCAGTTCAAGGAAGCTATGAGGTCAGGTTCCTTCTTTCACTCATCACTTCCTATCACACTCTTGGATGAACCCTGGATCTTAGTAATACTATCGGAAACTCATTAACACACACCTGTCGGCACTTGGTGGAGGGACACCACAGAGCGGATGGCATGAATGTGCTTGTCCTCAGCACAGAGATCATTTAAGCCACCAACTGGGGCTAGTCCTGGCTCAGCTATGTGGAAGGAAGGAACAAGAGGAGATAATTAGATTTCCTTCTTGTAGAAGCAGAGTCTGGCCTAGGACTCCAGCAGAGAGGAAAAAGGAATGAAAAAAAAAGGGAGCTATGTTCTCTCATCCTTTAAACCCCATGGCTCTAACAACTAGAAAACTTGTTGAAACACTGCACTGGCAACTGACCAAATCAAATCAATACTCATTGCACCCTGGGGGTGTGAAATAAAAGGGAGAGGCACTGGGAGAAAAGAGTTCCCCCATCCTCAGGCCAAGTGCACTCTGAGGTGCTACCAACCTGCAGAAGTGCTACCAACTCCAGATGCTAATGGGGCTGGATGCCAGTTTCATCTCAATCCAAGATACCTGTTGCTAGGTAGGGGTAAATCTTTCACCCCAAACTAGCCCAACAATCTGCACACAGAGAAAACAGCATATGCTTCTAGGTACAATAAGAGAAAAGATGAAGAATGTCAGGAGTTTAGGTTTTAGTTAGACTTTAAGTATTTAAGGGGGATAGGAAGTCAACAAATAATTCTTCCATCCTCCTATTTAAAAGCTAAGGAAACAAATTAGTTATATGGTGTCAAACATATTAACATGTATAAATTGCTCACCATAAAATCATTTCCAAAAAGATAAAATTGAACCAAGCTTGATGATATGAGCCTATCATCCTGTGGCTTAGGAGGCTGAGGTAGGAGGATTGCAAGTACAAGGCTAGCCTCAGCATCTCAGCGAGGCTCTCAGCAATTTAGTGAGAGCCTGCCTCAAAAGAAAAAGGGCTGGGATGTAGCTCTGGAGCAAAGAGCCCCTGCATTCAAGCCCCAGTACAAAAAAAAAAAAAAAAAAAAAAAAAAAGTAAAGATAAAGATAAAATTGGCCTTAAATTACAAATAAAAACCATCTCCCCCTTGTTTTATACCAGGATTGTGTTTTAAAGGTTTATGATATTTTTGTTTGCTTGATTTCTCAGGGCCCCTCCAGGTTTAAACCCCAAGATTCAGAACCCTAATTGATAAGCTGGCAATAATTTATAGTCCTGTGGCTCTGGGATAATTAAGCTGTCATGATGTACTACTGAAGGGATAGAAATTCGTGGCTCTTTCCAAGGATCTTATAGAGACTTAATAATGATAGAGAAAAGTTTTCCTTTATCCAGCCTTTACTAGTATCAATGCTCCTTGTTTTTTTTTTTTTTTTTTTTTTTTTTTTTTTTTTTTGGGTGGTACCAGGGATTGAACTCAGGGACACTCGACCACTGGGTCACATCCCCAGCCCTTTTTTGTATTTTTATTTAGAGACAGGGTCTCACTGAGTTGCTAAGTGCCTTGCCATTGCTGAGGCTGGCTTTGAACTCGCAATCCTCCTGCCTCAGCCTCCCAAAATGCTGGGATTACAGGCATGCGCCACTGCGCCCCGCTGCTCCTTGCCTTTTGTAATGCCAGAATTCATCTTGTGTTTCTGTACTGCTTCCTACACCCATGAGTTACAATGTTTGTTCTCTGAGACCTTTGTCCTCTAGTTGGGATCATCTTTATTTGAATCTTGTCCATGACCATTGACAACTTTCCAATCACTTTCCTATATTAATTGAAGACTTCTTATACTGTAGGAATAGATTTTGATTCAGTTAATTATGATCCAGTTGACCGTTGTGAAGGGGCAGTAAGGGAGAGTCAGAAGCCCTAACTAGGATTTCTCCAAAGGGAAGGAGTGGGACAAAACAAGGATAGGTAACCATAAGCCACAGTTTGAGCCATTTACTCTCTTCCTCCCCCACCCCCCCAAAAAAAAACATGTTTTGGAAAATGCTACTGTCATATGATTAACATAGTCCATTAAGTTTGTGAAAAAGTGCATAATGTTTACCTCTTTTGGAGACTTAAAATGCACATTAGAGCCGGGCGCGGTGGCGCACGCCTGTAATCCCAGCACTTTGGGAGGCTGAGGCAGGAGGATCACAAGTTCAAAGACAGCCTCAGCAATGGTGAGGCACTTAGCAACTCGGTGAGACCCTGTCTCCAAATAAAATGCAAAAAAGGGCTGGGGATATGGCCCAGTGGTCGAGTGCCTCTGAATTCAATCCCCAGTGCCACACACACACAAAAAAATGCACATTAGAACATTAAAGGTTCTGATAAATACCCTGGCAAAAGAACATTGCTTAATTTTCTATAACCCAGATTTATACAAATTTATCTGACCATAAGGGGAACTTTTTCTGAAGAAATTCCATTTCATTAACATTTCTACAATTTGTGCTCTCCAGAAAATGTTTTGGGGGAAGTGTTATCAGCATGTGGCATCAAGGATCCAAAATAAAGTAATGGACAATGAAACAAAATGAGGCAATAAGCCAGAAAAAGTGAAAGTTCATGGGAAGCTCTTTCCTCCTCTTTCTCCTCCCCCCCACTCTCCTCCTCCTCCTTCTCTTCTTTGTTTAGCAGAGTATGGGGGAAAGTTGATTATGTTTATAGACTGGGGCAAGAAGCCTGAAGAGGTGTATAGACTGTCGCTGCAGAGAAGGGATGATCAGTGGAGTCAGGTAAGGACTTATGTTCCCAGCATCCAAAATGAGATAACTATTATTACTGTACAGATTTGATAGATAAGAAACTGGAGGCTATTGATCTGTGATATGATTATTTCCATATTTCTCCCCTACTCATTCCATATCCTCTATTTGAAAGTCTGAATTCTTAGGGCTGGGATGTGGCTCAGTGGTAGAGCAATTGCCTAGCATGTACAAGGCCCTGGGGACCATCTCCTGCAAACAACCAACACACACACACACACACACACACACACACACACACAAAAAAAAAGAAAGCCATAATAAGTCTTGCCTTGTGAATTTATATGTCAGCTTCAGGAGAAATAGTAATGAATATCAATTGAAGATAATCATTTTGGGTAGGGCTGATAACAGGAATTTTTGTTTTGTTATCTTGCTGGCAACTTTGGATTTCATTTTTTTTTTTATAGTACAAAAGCTTTAGTAAAACTCTACTATCCTTCTGGGAGGGGTTAATTAGAAAGGTAGACAAAGGGGCTGGGGATATAGTTCAGTTGGTAGAGTGCTTGCCTCGCATCTGCAAAGTCTTTGGTTCAGTCTTCAGCACCACAAACAAACAAACAAACAAACAGTAGACAAAGGAGAACTAGTCAATATAACTTATTTAGATTTTTTGAAAAACTTTTGACAATTTTCCAAAACAAATTCCATAATAAAAACATAGTTATAAATTGATGGAAATATTTTGCTATAAATATAATCGGATTAGAAACAAACTAGCAATGCATGCATATTTTTAAACAGAGATAACTAAAAAATTTTGATAGTAACTGTTTTCTGAGTTTGTGCTTTAAGGTACATTAAATAATGAAAACTGTGTTTTCCAATTCCTAACAGATCTGGGAACTGATATTCTCTCAAAATTTCATTCTACATAGAAAAAAAAATGTTTTAGTGTGATTACAGTTATCAGTAGAGAGCAGGTCCACAAATCACCTTGATGTGTTAGTAGCAAATTTTTGGATTATATTCTCTCCATCCTTTATTTACATGTATGACTTTCTCTTCCATGTCTCCTGTTTTGTATGTCTGGAGACTGTTTTTAAAGATGAGTTTTAATATATTTGAAAAAATTTTCAGAATAAACATGACTAGTATTTTATAAGAGAACTTAGAGATGAATATAATTTCCATTTATTTTGTTAGCATCAATTTATATGTTGTCATTAGTAAAGTGTTGTTGGGTTCTCTTTTGTGGTATTCAAATAATAATTTTGGCATGATAGTATAGTCAGTGGATGTTCAGTTTGTAGAATGGTTTTTAACAAAGAGAAACATCTTTCACATACTAGCAAGACTCATTAGTAGTAACTCCAGGATCACAAATACAAAAGATCATCAGGTTTCTCAGGTAGAGTCCAAAACAGAAATATCTTTCTGATGGGTGTTCTCCTGGATGAAATAAAGCATAAACCAAACATTAAACACCAGCTGGACATTTTGTAATTAGAGTTCTCTGCCAATTCTTCAGAGGAAAAAAAAAATCTTTGAAAAACCTACAATCTAGTTGGGAATGAAGGGCAAAGCATCACACCGGGGACAGCCGTGCAGCCAAAAGATTTATTCAACAGCCTTCGTGGCTGGTAGCAAAAACCGGAGAAGAGGTGCTCTGGTCGAAGGTTGAAGAGGTGGGAGAGGGGAGTCAGGGAGAAGGGAGTGTGCAAGCTCTGGTGGGAGAAGGGAGTCAGGGAGAGGGGAGTGTGCAAGCTCTGGACAGAAGGTGGGTGCCTGGTCGCACCGGCTCTCTGGAGCTGTCGGCTAAAGCAGCTGCTGTCTGGCTGGAGGCTGGAGCTGTCAGCTGGGAGCGGCTGTCGGGCTGAAGGTGGTGGGTCTGGAGCTGTCGGCTGGAGCAGCTGCCGTTGGCTGGAGGTGATGGGTCTGGAGCTGTTGGCTGGGGCAGCTGCCGTCGGCTGGAGGCGATGGGTCTGGAGTTGTTGCAGTGGCTTCCTCCTCTCTGCAGCGACAAGCCGATGTATCTGTCTTCCTCCTCTCAGCAACAAGCCGATGTTGTGTGTCTGTGTGTCTCTCTCTGTCTGATCTGAGTCTCTCAGACAGGGCCTTATATAGGGATTTCTGGTGGGGGTGCACTAGAGCAACCCCAATGCCATTGGCTCTTTGCCCCTAGAACAGGGTGACCTTTAAGCCTATTGGCTCTTGCCAGGGGAAAAAAACATCCTGTCTGGGGAAGAAACATCCTGCCGAGAATGAAACAAGGTTGCTTCTCTCAGGATGTGGAGAACTCTGGGGGGAGGGTAACCTATCTATCAGGGAAGCTACAAGCACACAAAAGAATCATGAAAGACAGCTTGCAATTCAGGGTTGATTCTGGATTGTATAGAATTGCCCTGGCACAAAATGTAGATATTTTGCTTTGACATCTTCCAATATCTTATGACTTTGCTCCTTTTCTACTCCTTGGGTCTTTCTCTCTAACTTCCCATGTAACATGGGTACCTTTTCCTTCCTACCAGGTCTGACCCTAAGCACCTATTTATTGAATCCAAGATGCCATCAATTGTGAAATATGCCATTCTTTTTTTATATCAGCAAAAAAAGGATAAATTAAGTGATATCACAATGCTTTATTTTATTTATTTTTTATTCTAAGTTGTTATATATGACAGCAAAATGCATTTAATTTCATATTATACTTATAAAGCACATTTTTACATATCTCTGGTTGTATACAGAGTATATTCACACCGTTCGTGTCTTCATACATGCACTTAGGGTAATGATATCCATCTCATTCTATCATCTTTTTTTTTCTTCACCCTTTTGCCCCCCCCTTCCTCTCCCTCCCCATTGGCCATTCTAGTGTTCCTCTAATCCTCCTATGCTCCCCATCCCAACCCCACTGTGAATCAGCCTCCTTATATCAGAGAAAACATTCGGCATTTGGATTTTGGGGATTGGCTAACTTCACTTAGCATTATATTCTCCAACTTCATCCATTTACCTGTGAATGCCATGATTTTATTCTCTTTTATTACTGAGTAATACTCCATTGTGTATATATACCACATTTTTTTTTATCCATTCATCTACTGAAGGGCATCTAGGTTGGTTCCACAGTTTAGCTATTGTGAATTGTGCTGTTATAAACACTCATGTGGCTGGGTCCCTATAGTATGCTGTTCTACAATGCTTTCTTACAATTTACATTTTTTAACAATTTAGAATTAGAGAGGTTTTAAAAATACCTAACATTTTTGTGCATACATGAAAAGAAAAATGTAAAGTAATTAAATTAAATAAACCATTAAGATTTTCTCAAGTTATCACATTCAGAATCCAACTCTTCAGAATTGCTTTTCACTCTCTGGTTGTTGATATGTCACACTTTACCATGATCATCCTGTATCAAGAGCACTGATGACACACCACTTCTTACAAGAGGGTTACACTACTTTCTCACAAATTTCTTTCAAGACACTGGCACCCTATCTGCAAGTGTTGAAGCACATGAGTGGGAGGGTAGAGCTACTCATGGCAACCACAATTAGAGATTATAAAATGGTAACCCACTTTCAGAGACTGAGTCTTAGCATTGATGAAAATGCTAAGGAAAGAGATTTGTTTTTACTGGGAAATATTGTGGGAATTTGATATTTGTTTCTATTGAGTAATATTTTGACTTGGAGAACATAGAGGGCCTGGAGTTAGCGTTCAGTTTTGATCTCTTTTCCCTCCAGGGACCCACTGCAGTGTCAAAAAGGATCTATTTTGGGGAGGATTAATGCTTTGGCCTCCTCCCAGAAATTGTCATTCTAGGTTTGATGGATATCTCCCCCCAGGGATTGTCCTGCCACTGGATGATGTTTCATTTCTAGGGACTGTTTTGTCACTGGGAAAGAATATATTGGGAAAGAATCAATGTTATCACTCCCTCTTCCCAGGCCACACTATTTTGGGCTGTGTCATTTTCCATATCTTCCAAGAAAAATTAAAGAGACACTTAGCACAGTGTCTAGCTCATGATATTAATCCACCAGATGATGTTTGTTTTATTTTCTTGAAAATTTCATATTAATTAACAGCAAGACATATTCTCCAAGTAAGTATTATATTTGTGGACTGCTGTGGATTCCTTCAGAGTTTTTTCCCCCTTAATAACAAGATTTCAGTTGGAACTCTTGAACATTTTGATCCTTATAGAGTTTTCAAGTGGAAAGTGAATCCCTGTTTGGCATAAATGTCTGGTATCTGAGCATGCAGAGGGAGACACACACACAAAAAAAACCTTCTTAACACCCAAAGAAATGAAAAGATTAGGTAGTTGCAGCCCAAACACCAAAGGTATTTAATGAAAATATACACGTGCAAAAATCTTATCTTTGGCAATCTATATTACAATTCATTTTGCCTTGGCTGGTGTGACTAGTTTTTATTTTAGATGACATTTTTTTTTCTACCAAAAGAGCGAAATATCAAAAACCAAAGTTTTCCAAATTGTTACATGAATGAACTAGTATGAAACAATGAATCTCACTATTATGTATAATTATGATGCACCAATAAAAAAAATTTTAATGCTTACTGACTAAACATTTGATCTGCTATTTCATTGGTCTAAAAATTATTCATGACATTAAAGATTTGTTCTACTCTGATATTTGATACAGGAACTAAAACAAGATATTGAACAATTTTAACTTCTTTGAAACCACAACATCTTTGGTTAAATTTTTAAAAATTCTCTTTAGACGTTGCCTCAAGGAAAATGAACTTGATATTCAAATTAGAAACTTCCTAGTCAAGAGAATTTGGCGGGGGTGGGGGGGATATTTTTAACATGGTTACAAAATCCTGTTTGTAAATAACTTACCTGCTAAAGGAGAATGCTTGGAACTAACCAAACTCAAAGTATTGAGAGAAAATTCACTAGAAAGTGGATTTTTAAATGAAAAAATACTTCTCCAGACATAAGCGGATGAACAGAGAGTCAACATTTCGGAGATGCTTGTAAACAATTCATTTGAAATGTAGAAGTGACTTTTATCCTAAAAAGTTTAATGTATTTATCAAGGAACTTTGATACTTGGCAAGTTCAAGTGAAAATCACAGAAAATGTGCAAAATTAATCACTTTAATTACTTTAAGGCAGACAGTTGAAGTTTCTTTAGGATAATGTCAAATATTTCTTGTAATAAGTTATATCATGAAAAAAATAAAGAAACTTAATAAAGACAATGCTGTATCTAATATATATGTGTTCAAAAATGGAAGACATTTTATGTAGTAGTGCTATACAAAATTATTAGTATTACAACTACTCTTTACTAATATACTATTGGCTCTAATTCAGAACTAGACCAGTGAGCATTTTGTGCATCCTTCACAGAAGCCCCAGGACCATGGGTCAATCAGGATGGAAGGAGCCATTCCTGCAGCCAGAAAGTCTAGTTAGAAAGAGAGAAAGAAAGAAAGAAAAAATGAAAACAGACCAGAGAATGTAGGGGGATAGCAGAGCACAAGCAGTGTTATTTGTGTTAGCTGACAACTTCTCAGTTCTTTTTCTATTTGCATATCTTTAAGCCAGTCCATTATATAATGATATTCCTGTGTTTTCATATAGTTAGATTTATACTGGTGTCTTCATTTGCTCGTGGAAACTAAGAACTAACTCTTTGAGAAATTTAATTTGGCTCTCAGAGCCGTCCCTCCTCTTACACAAACATAGCAAGGTAATAAAAAGTGCAGTTTAAGTGGCAGCTTGAATTACAGCTCAGCTAAGGACTCACCGAGTTAGGCAAGTTGCTTGACCTTTCTCAAGATCTATAAAACTTGAGATTAATGTTGTCTATATGTATTATCAGCCTGGAAGAAATAACATGACAGTTCTTTGAGCTTTTCAGAAAAAAATGTGCTAGTTGAGTACAGAGTAAAATAAAACTAGTACTCACTTTTATCCCCTTTTTTGGGTAAACCAAACATGTCTGTAACTTTACAATTTCCACTTTTTATCTAGATTTCTAAAATATGTCTAGTTAAAGTGAATTTATTAGTTTTTTCTTCTCATAATAACAAATTTAGTGTAGTAAAATAATATTAGAAAACCATTACTCTTTTATAAGTATTTTCAAACTTCTTTACCTTTTTAAAAATTAAATAATGCAAATATCATGGTATTAAAAGCAAAATGCAGAGAGTTTCCTATCATTCCTTGGAGGTTAGGAGCAGCTGCCCTGTTCTTCTGCTGTTTCCTTGTTGGAACTGGGAATTATCTACCTCTTTTTTTTTTTTTTTTCCTTGCATTGCTTGTGCAGATTATTTTGTGGCTTAGCATATCCTTACTTGAATCCTGACAAGGCTAAAGGTGCATAGAGGAAGAGTAGGGAGAAGGAGAGACCATGCAGCTCTCCCAGCCTCCTGGATAATCCCCTTCCACTCACCTAGGCTCCCTCATCTTTCCATTCTCTTTAATCCCCCTGAATCCCACCCCCTCCAATGAACCTGTCCTTCTCCTTAACCTGAAGCACCAAATTCCCCTCCTTCTCCTCATCCCAAAGCCATACCAGCCTGTGGGACATCCCTGTGCTGGCTCAAACCTGGGCCCTGTTATGGGCTGAATTGTGGGCCCCCCAAATCTAGTAACTCAGAATGTGATCTTAATTGGAAAGAGGGTCATTAAAGATTTAACTAATTAGGATGAGGTCTTACTGGAGTTGGGTGGGTCCCTAATCCAACACAACTGGTGTCCTTGTGGAAGGAGGACATTTGGACACACAGAAATAAATAAACAGGGAGAACTGAAGGGCAAAAATCACACCAGAGACAACCATGCAGCCAAGAGATTTATTCACCAGCCTTTATGGCTGGTCGAAGTAGAAGTAGTACAGGGAGAGAGGATTCAGGGAGAAGGGAGTGTGCAAGCTCTGAATAGAAGGTGGGTGCCTGGTCATGCCGGCTGTGGTCTATGGAACTGTTGGCTGAGGCAGCTGCCGTCGGGCTGGAGGATGGAGCTGTTGGCTGAGGCAGCTGCTGTCAGGCTGGAGGATGGAGCTGTTGGCTGAGGCAGCTGCCGTCGGGCTGGAGGAAATGGGTTTGGAGCTGTTGCAGTGGCTGCCTCCTCTCAGCAGGGACGAGCTATTAAGACTGAGCTCTGGGCAGGCAGGAGCTTAAATAGGGATTTCTGGTGGGGGGTGTACCAGAGCGAACTTTAACACTATTGGCTTTTTGCCAGGGGAACAGGGTAAACTTTAAGCCTATTGGCTCTTGCCTGGGGAACAGAGTGACCTTTAAGCCCATTGGCTCCTGCCTGGGGAACAGAGCAACCTTTAAGCCCATTGGCTCCTGCCCAGGGAAAATGAAATAAGGTTGCTTCTCATGGAAATTTTCATGGGGAAGTTGGCCCATTGGCCCAAGTCTATCTATCAAGAACATCATGTGAAGAGACACAGGAGAAGATGGCGATCTACAAGCCAAGGAATATGTGAGGCCCTAGAACCTAGGAGAGAGGCCTGGACAGGCCTTTCCCTCATAGCTCTCAAAAAGAACCAACTCTGCTGACACCTCAATTTTGAACTTGTAGCTTCCAGAATGAAGACAGTACATTTCTACCACTTACGCCATCCAGTCTGGAGTTCTTTGTTATGGCAGCTCTAGCAAACTGATACAAGACATCTTCAAATAAATGTTCTTTAGACACTCAAGATGTTTATTGTAGAGAAGGCAATGTCAGCATCCACTGAAACAGGATCCATTTGTGTTTCTCCTGTAATGCAGTAAGCTTACACCTTAGTACTCGTTTACTTGAGGGATTTTAACAATTTTCTCATAAAAATGAACACCTCCTAGAGTGGGACCAGATGCCCGGTTTCTACCCCAGCTCTTTCCATCCCGAATGTGCTGTTTCGGGGTCCTGCCAACCTAGGAGCTACTTGACCTCAGATTAATTTGTACCAAATCTCCTTTTTCTTAGAATTAGGGATGAATGCTCTTTTAGTGCTTTTTGTAGAATTATGGCTTTTAAAAGTCTTTGGGTATCAAGATAATCTTTGAAGCTTGTAAAGACACTCATGATTGGGTCCCAGTCCTGGAGTTTTGAGTTAATGAATGTGGAGTGGGTGGCAGCCTTTGGCATTTAGAGGAACACTAGAATGGTCAAAGGGAAGGGAGGGGAAGGGAGAGAGCAAGGGGGGAGGGAGGGGGAGAAAAGGAAAGAAGAAATAAAAAAGAAAAAGAAAAGGTGGTTGAATGAGACGGATATCATTATCCTAAATGCATGATTGAAGACCTGAATTGTACGAAGAATATACTTTGTATACAAACAGTTGTATGTAAAAAGATGCTATATACGGGCACTATGAATTGTAATTATTATAAATTAAAAAATAAATTAAAAGAAAAAAAGAATTAATGCAATGGTTTAAAATAATTGGAATTAAAAATTCTAAAGTTAAAAAAAAAAAAAAGCACCCCCTCCAGGGGTCATCATACATAACAAGGGTTGGCACTACAGAGATCAAATGTAAGGCCCTTTGTCCTTCTCTAACTAAAGAGAGTAAATTGAGGTGTGGAGGAGATGATACCACCATTGGGGTTTTATTACAGAGTAGTTTCCTTTGGTTATTAATACAAAAAGGTAGTCTTTAACAAATCTTAAAAGGCCAACATATTCCTAGAAGAAAGGAGAGAAATGGTAGGATTATTGTTGTACACAAAGTAGAAAAACCAATGACAGGGGTGGACAGTGGGCAGGCAGTACACAACATCAGAGGCAGCCCCTATGGGGAGAAGGAGAAACCAACAAGAAGGGCCAAGACTTGTCATAGACAGTAGTCCCTAACCCTGAATGGATGTACCTCTGACCTGCTTCACAGACTGGGGATCGGGGTTGAGCATGAGGAGTATCAGTGTTTGGTGATGGAATAGCATTTTCTGTGCATTTCTCCCAACCCTCTCTCTCCCATCTCCTTCCCCAGTGTTGATCAGGATCCAGTTTGGGTCAAGGAAGATACACCACAGACACTATGTGGGGTGTAGGTGGGTAGGTTGGATGGTGGGTGAGGCATGGTGCAGTGTGTTACAGTGGAGATGAGGCTCTTCTTACCGAGGCTTGGGAGAACACCGAGGGGAGGGGGAAGAGAGGGAGGTTGGATCATGTGTAACACAGTACAGTTTTATAGGAGGAATAAGTTCCAGCCTTGTCCAGCACAGCAGGGTGAGGGAAGCCACTGTGGAAATATGGGTGGACTAGATCGGCATTGAAGCCACTGAATGGGAAGATCTAGTATTTAGGAACTCACAGCAGCACTCCGGCTGGTGAGACCGCCCAATACGTTGTGAACTCCTACCCAGCTCTCCCATGTAACACCAGAGATGGGCGTGGCCTACTAAGAGCCAAACAACCTACCTGCCCACACCTCTATCCTGTTTTTGCAAAGAACTTTCTATCAAATTTTTTTTGATCTGTGCTGATATAAATAAACCAGGCGCAGGCTCCTCTCTTTGTTGGAAGCTGCACCCATCTGGTCAGCTTGGCCCGGCGCTGCCCCCACTCTGAAACTATATTTCTGTGTCCTGTGGTTATTTCATAGTACTATTTTCTTAGCTTTTATTTCTCACCCAGCCCATCCTTCCGGAGGGGAACCCTTTTCCTCGCCCACGTGGGACATGTGTGAGAACAGGGTGACTGTGGTTCACGAAAACCATTATATATACTATAAAGAACTACAAGGGAGGAACTCAAAGCCTTCTGGCATAAAGAAATGCAGGAATAAAAAAAGAAATGATAAGGAGATAATGATGTTAATTACCCTGATTTGATCAGTACGTACTAAATACACATATTGAAATACCCAATTATACCCCCACAAATATGTACAACTATTACATTTCATGAAAAGAAAAAGTAAATGAAAATTTAAGTTGTTCATTTTATAAATTAAAATTTTTATTCTAAGATCATTGTAATTTCATGTGCAGTGGTAAGAAATAAGAGTCCTGGGTTGGGTCTTTTACTGTTTTCCCAAAGGTAATATCTTGCAAAACTACAGTACAACATCAGAATCAGGATATGACACAGAGTGAAGATACAGAACATTTCTGTCACCACAGGATAGCTCATGTGCCCTTTTATAACCGCCCACTTCCCTCCCACACCCACCTTCTCATCAATCCCTGGTAACCACTAATCTCTTCTCATTTATATAATTTTGCCATTTTAAAAACGTTGTAGAAACAGAATCACACACTTTTATAATACGTGTTTTAGATTTTTGAGATTGATTTTTTTCACTGAGCATAATTCTCTGGAGAGATTCATTCAAGTTGTGGCATATACCAATCAGTTCTTCCTTTTCATTGCTGAATAGTTTTCTAGTTAGTTTAACCATTTGTTCACTGAAGGACATTAGGTTGTTTCCTTTTTTTTTTTTTTTTTTTTTGACAATTATGAATAAAGCTGCCACAATCATTCACATTCAGGTTTTTGGGTGAACTAATTCTTCATTTCTTTGGGATAAATACTGGGTGTGCAATTCCTGGTTTGTGTGATTGTTGCATGTTTAGTTTTTAAAGAAACCCCCAAACTGTTTTCCAAAGTAGCTACAAAATTTGGTATTCCAAAATGATGGGTGTACAATTGATTTGGTTTCTCTACATCCTCTCCAGCATTTGGTATAGTGACTATCTTTTATTTTAGCCATTTTGGCAAGTGTGGAGTGATATCTCAATGTGGACTGAATTGGCATTTCCCTCGTGGCTAATGATCTTGTACATCTTTTCATGAACTTACTTGTCATCTGTATATTTTCTTTGGTGAAATGTCTTTTCATATCTTTTCCCCATACATTGCTTTTGTACTCCCAAAGTTTGAGGCTTCTTTGTATGTTCTAGGTAATAGTCTTTATCAGATGTATGGCTTGTAAGTATTTTTCCCACTGTGTGACTTGCTTTTCTTCCTCTTCCCAGGGCTTTGTGGGGAGCCATGAGAAACGTTTGTGGCTGGTTGGTGGTGGTGGTCATGGTCAAGCCACTCCACTCCCCATTAGGTTCCAGTCTTGGTGAGAAGAGATAAAACACAGACACTGTGTGCTGTGCCTGGCAGGGGTGGGGTTTGGGGGAGTGGGAACTGGAGGGTGGGGAGAGTGTGATGCTGATTGTGGTGAGGTGGAGATAAGGCATTTATTACCAAGCTCTGGAGTTCAAGTTAGTCTTTTTAAAATCCACACACAAGCATAATACTCAGTTTTTAACAGGAAATGAAAATAAAAAACTACTCTGAGTGAAGGGTGTGTTTTCTACATTTTTCCTCTTTCTTAAGCTCTCACTAAGACAACCTGTGGATCTGAGTAGCTGAGGACACCCCAACTTCAACTTGCCAACAGGGAAGCAGAGCACCCTGTGTCACTGTTCTGGAAACAGAACTCTGATGCCTCTGATGGTAGCTGCAGACTTCAGGAACTGTGAACCTCAAGGTTATTAACACTACAATTTCACCTGCGTGATGGCCTCTTGGGATACCGTTTCTCCTGATGGTTCTGCTAATTCAACAGGCCCTGACACACCTTCTCTTCTGTAAGCATTTTATGTTTGTCTCCCACTGTTTGTACACATACACATCATTTTTGGAACAATTTAAGTGTGCATTTCCCTCCACCCTCCTTTCACACCTGGGGGTGAATGTTAGTTAATGCTTTAAGAAGTCTATGCTAATGGTTCAGTGAAAACAACTCCAATAATGCAACAATGTTTCTCCTAGTTCTTCTCTATTATTTATTGCCAAGTCACAAAATAAAGAAGGAATGGAATTTATTTTGTGTGAGAACCAATCTGAACTTGAAAATCCTGAGGTATGGACTGAGACTGAGAGCATGCTCAAATTCATCGTTTGCATATCTAAAATGAAAATACAGCATCATTTTGACCTGTTGATGTTCATTTGATAACCTCACAAGTAGCCTCTAAAACACATTCCATGACTTAACAAAATTTACTTAAATTCTCAATTTTGTGTTTTGCTTATTTAATAAACACACCAACCCAACCTGCCAACCCAGCCTAACCCTAAACATAAGTAAAGACAGAGAAGCAGATTTGAGACAGACAGATACAACCCCTCAGCAGGGCCAATCTCAACATTAAGTCTCTCAGGGCTACTTAATTTTTGGTTCTTTCTATGTGGGTGTTCATGGAAAGATCTGATTTGTGGGGCTTGAAGTTAATGTAACATGCAACCCTTCTTTAAAGAAAAATCGTTGAACATACAAAATTAGATGCAGAGCTTGGCTCAGAAGCTTAAACTTCATCAGGGTGCTGCTAAATCTATCTCTGGTGTGTGGAAAACAGTAATGTGTTCCAGATGGTGTCTCAAAAATGCCCTGGTAAGGGTTATTTTCTGCCAGGTCATCATCAAATGCATCTTGCTTCATGAGGTAAATACCTCAGACTCTCTCTGTGTCAATTTAATTAGGCTTGTCTTTTAAGACCAACCAGGAATGTATCAAGAGCTTTTATATTCTGGCTATTTTGCTGAAAAGTATCATGAACCAAATAGACTATTTTCAACAGTCTTTCTTATTTATAACCTTTTCATTAAAAATATTCAATAAGGAATATTTTCCTTCAATAAAGAAGTTTATAACTATGCTAGTAAGAGTAAAGAATCAAAGGACACTTGAATAAAATCTGAGCTGAAACTAGAAGACAGGCATTCGAAGCTTCTCAACATAAAAAAAAAGATAAATACTTAAGGAAATGTAGACAAGATTATTACACACTGTGTACATGTATTGAATTATCACACTGTGCTCCATAAATATGTACAACTATTACATGCTAATCAAAATGTTAAAAAAAAAACTGAGGACCTGGCATTGCTAACCACCTTATTACATAAACACACAAATTATCTTAATTTTTAAAAATATTTTTTCCTAAATGAATCACAGAAAGACAAAAACCACATGTTCACATTTATATGTGGTAGATAAAAATTTGATTTCAAAGAAGTAGATAGTAGAATGGTGGTTACCAGAGACTGAGAAGGGGGTTAGGGAGGGAGAGATGGAGAGGGTATGGTTAACTGGCACAGGGAAGCAGATGGATAGGAGGAATAATTTGTAATATTCTATGAAATAACTATAGTTAATTACAATTACTGAGTATTTCCTCTTAGTCAATAGAAAGAATTTCAAACATTCTCAACATGAAGAGGTGATAAATGTCCGAGGTGATGGATAGGCCGGTTACCCTGATCTGATCATTGCACACTATGTTCATGTATTGAGATATCACATTGTATCACATAAATGTGTACACTTACTGTGTATCAAAACATTTTTAAAAATTACATTTTTTCCTTCTGTAGTGAGGTAAAATTGGTTAACAGAAACCTGCATATCATTATTCAACACAACTTGATGAGTATTTATGCATACCCTCATGTTACCATTGCCCCAGTCCAAGTACTAACCATCTCCATCATGTCCAATCTAAGCTATACTGTTGAGTGACCTGCCTACTCTCACAGGGCCAGGAACAGAGTCATTACCTTCCGACTTCTGAGTGGCTGGGAATTTCTTTTTTTGGGTATTGTACTGTGAACAACAGCAACAACAAAAAGCAATTTTTTTTTTCAAATTTGGAAATTAAAATTTTTTTAATTTATTCAAATTATTTATTTACTTATTCATGATGCACAAGTATATCATCTTTTTACATACAACTGCTTGTATACAAAGTATATAAGTACCATTCAGATCTTCAATCATGCATTTAGGATAATGATATCCATCTCATTCAACCACCAATTTTTTTCCCTTTCCCCCCCTCCCTCCCCCCTTGCTCCCTCCCTTGCCCTCCCTTTCCTTTGACCATTCTAGTGTTCCTCTAATCCTATGTACCCCCATCCAACAACACCGTGAACTAGCCTCCTTATATCAGGGAAAACATTTGGTATTTGGATTTTTGAGATTGACTAATTTCACTTAGCATTATATTCTCCAACTTCATCCATTTACCTGCAAATGCCATTATTTTATTCTTTTTTATTGCTGAGTAAAATTCCATTTTGTATATATTCCACATTTTCTTTATCCACTTATCTACTGAGGGACATCTAGGTTGGTTCCACAACCTACCTATTGTGAATTGTGCTGCTATAAACATTGAAGTGGCTGTGTCACTGTAATATGCTGTTTTTAAGTTCTTTTGGAAGAGACCCAGGAGTGGGATAGCTGGGTCATAGGGTGGTTCCATTCCCAGTTTACCAAGAAATCTCCATACTGCTTTCCATAATGGTTGCACCATTTTGCAGTCCCACCAGCAATGTAAGAGTGTGCCTTTCTCCCCACATCCTCTCCAACATTTATTGTTGTTTGTGTTCTTGATAGCTGCCATTCTGACTGGAGTGAAATGAAATCTTAGAGTAGTTTTGATTTGCATTTTTCTAATTGCCAGCGATGTTGAGCATTTTTTCATGTATTTGTTGATTAAATGTGTATCTTCTTCTGAGAAGTGTCTTTTCAGTTCCTTAGCCCATTTATTGATTGAGTTATTTGCTTTTTTTGGTGTTAAGTTTTTTGAGTTCTTTATATATTCTAGAAATTAGTGCTTTATCTGATGTGCATGTATTAAATATTTGTTCCCAATTAGTTGGCTCTCTATTTACCTCACTGATTGTTTCTTTTGCTGAGAAGAAGCTTTTTAGTTTAAATCTATCCCATTCATTAATTCTTGGTAATAGTTCTTGCGCTACAGGATTCTTATTAAGGAACTTGGGGCCTAATCTGACATGTTGGAAATTGGAGCTTACTTTTTCTTCTATTATGCGTATTGTCTCTGGTCTAATTCCTAGGTCCTTGATCCACTTTGAATTGAGTTTTGTGCATGGTGAGAGATAAGGATTTAATTTCATTTTGTTGCATATGGATTTCCAGTTTTCCCAGCACCATTTGTTGAAGAGGCTATCCTTTCTCCACTGTACATTTTTGGCACCTTTGTCTAATATAAGATAGCTGAAATTATATGTATTAGTTTCTGTGTCCTCAATTCTGTACCATTCGTCCACCAGTCTGTTTTGGTGCCAATACCATGCTGTTTTTGTTACTATTGCTCTATAGTATACTTTAAAGTCTGGTATGGTGATGTCCCCTGCTTCACTTTTCTTGCTCAGGATTGCTTTGGCTATTCTGGGTCTCTTATTTTTCCAGATGAATTTCATGACTGCTTTTTCTATTTCTTTGAAAAATGACATTGGAATTTTGATTGGAATTGCATTAAATCTGTATAATGCCTTTGGTAGTATGGACATTTTGACAATATTGACTCTACCTATCCAAGAGCAAGGTAGGTCTTTCCATATTCTGAGTTCTTCTATGATTTCTTTCTTTAGTGTTCTATAATTTTCCTTATAGAGGTCTTTCACCTCTTTCGTTAAGTTGATTCCCAGTTTTTTTTTTTTTTTTTTTTTTTTTTTTTTGATGCTATGGTAAATGGGGTAGTTTTCATCATTTCCCTTTCAGAGGCTTTGTCACTTATGTACAAAAATGCCTTTGACTTATGGATATTAATTTTGTATCCTGCTACTTTGCCAAATTCATTTACTAGTTGTAAAAGTTTTCTGGTAGAGTTTTTTGGGTCTTCTAGGTATATTATCATGTCATCAACAAATAGTGCTAATTTGAGCTTTTCTTTTCCTATCTGGATCCCTTCAATTTCTTTCGTCTGTCTAATTGCTCTGGCCAGAGTTTCCAGTACTGTGTTAAATAGCAGTGGTGAAAGGGGGCATCCCTGTCTTGTTCCAGTTTTTTAGAGGGAATGCTTTCAATTTTTCTCCATTTAAGATAATGTTAGCTCTGGGCCTTGCATAAATAGCTTTTATAATGTTGAGATATGTTCCTTATATTCCTAGTTTTTCCAGTGTTTTGAACATAAAGGGTGCTGTATTTTGTCAAATGCTTTTTCTGCGTCTATTGAGATAATCATATGATTTTTATCTTTAAGTCTATTGATGTGATGTATTATGTTTATTAATTTCCGAATGTTGAACCAGCCTTGCATCCCTGGAATAAACCCCACTTGATCATGGTGCACTATCTTTTTGATATGTTTTTGTATCCAATTTGCCAGAATTTTGTTGAGGATTTTTGCATCTATGTTCATTAAAGATATTGGCCTGAAGTTTTCTTTTTTGGATGCGTCTTTGCCTGGCTTTGGAATTAATGTAATATTGGCCTCATAGAAAAGAGTCTGGAAGAGCTCCCTCTTTTTCTATTTCTTGAAATAGTTTGAAGAGCATTGGTATTAGTTCTTCTTTGAAAGTCTTGTAGAACTCGGCTGTAAACCCATCAGGTCCTGGACTTTTCCTTGTTGGTAGCTTTTTGATGACATCTTCTATTTCTTCGCTTGTAATCGATCTGTTTAAATTGTGTATAGCCTCCAGATCCAGTGTAGGCAAATAATATGACTCTAGAAATCTGTCAATGCATTCAGTATTTTCTATTTTATTAGAGTACAAGTTTTCAAAGTAATTTCTAATTATTTTCTGTATATCCGAGGTGTTTGTTGTGATATTCCCTTTTTCATCATGAATGTTAGTAATTTGAGTTTTTTCTTCTTCTTTTCGTTAGCATCGCTAAGGGTTTGTCAATTTTGTTTATTTTTTCAAAGAACCAACTTTTAGTTTTGTCAATTCTTTGAATGGTTTCCTTAGTCTCAATTTCATTGATTTCTGTTCTGATTTTAATTATTTCCTGTCTTCTGCTTCTCTTGGTGTTGATCTGTTCTTTTTCTAGTGCTTTGAGGTGTGATGTTAAGTCATTTATTTGTTGGTTTTTTTTTTTTCCTTTTAAGGAATGAACTCAGTGCAATGAATTTTCCTCTTACTACTCCCTTCATAGTGTCCCAGAGATTTCTATACGATGTATCTGTGTTCTCATTTACCTCTAGGAATTTTTTGATCTCCTCTTTGATGTCTTCTTCAACCCCTTGTTCATTCAGTAGCATGTTGTTTAGCTTCCAGTTGTTGGAGTAGTTTTTCTTATTCCTTGTTTTGTCGTTGATTTCCAATTTCATCCCTTTATGGTCTGATAGAATGCAGGGTAGTATCTCTATGTTTTTTGTAACAAAAAGCAATTTTAAGAAAAAAATAATAATAACTTTGAAGGCAAATTTGGCCCTGTGTGTGTCTCTGGAAAAATGATTTTTCTGTGCTCAGTTTCTTCATCTGAAAAATGGAAATAATAGGACTTGCTCCTCAGGCTGCTGGGAGGGTTAAGTGAGGTGATGCACTTGCATGTTGGCCCTTAACTGGAAGCGTATCTGTTTGGATGACTGCCTTCGAGCTGTGTGTACAAGATGTTTAAATTCTCTAATTTTCACATTAACAAGGGACAAGTTTGATGCTCTGGGCTACTTTCTTTCTGCTGACCTTCTTCTGGGTCATTTAACAATATTAACTTGAACTTTGGCTGTTGTTTTGTTGGGGCCTTTTCTTACTTTCCCATTCCTATAGCCAGGGACATCCCAGACGCTTTTCTTAGGAAACACAGGTTTCTGTGGAATTGTGAAAATTCTGTCAAACATGCCTAACCCACAGCATGTAATACTTTACCCTGGAAGAGAATTATGTCATACTCAACTTTTAAAGCTTAAATTAAGGTATTCTTTAAGCAAGTGTGTACTGATGTCTATTGAATGTGAAGCATTCGTTGTTTTAGACTGGGAGTCCATGGGTGAGTCATACTGGTAAGCTCCAGTTTGCGTGGAGCTAAGAATCTAGGTTTTAGTGGTTCAAACTGGTATCAGTTAGTAACATGAGGCTTTTAACCTATAACTTACCTAATTTATTACCCCAAATTTCCCTCATTGACATATGACATAAAAGGTCTGTGTGAATATTTGTGTGTTGCTTGGTAATGAGCCCTGCGAGGAGGGAACACTGTGGGAAATTTAAAGGTTTGGTTATGAAACCTCAAAACAGGAAACTTAACAGTTTGGCAGATACTAGCAGAGAACTGTTCAAGCAGGAGAGAGTTGCATCCTTGTTTGAGGACTGCACCAAAGGCAGAAGGGTGGGTAGTGTCACATTTTAAAACACTTCTAAGCGGCTGTGGTTAAATGCACATCCTTAATTCAAGAAAATCATCAGTGGCAGAAAGATAGGCTATAATTACATTCTGTTCTACATTGCCTAATAAGGAAGAAATAGACATGATTAAAATGTTCAATTTTAGAAGACTTATTAAATAAATTGTTATTTATCCATGCAGGGAATGCTAGTTAGTACCTAACAAGGTGCTGTAGAAGAACATTTAGTGATAAAGAAAAGTGGTCAGGAATCAGTATCCTAATGTGTTGCCGCCTGAAGCGCTCGGGAGCACCGGAGCCGCGGGAAGAACTTCAGAAGCAAACTGGAGACAAACAGCTTTTTATTCTGATAACTTTTCTCTCTGGTTCTAACAACTAACTCACGCCAAACACACCACTAAAAATGGCGCTGACCCGATCAGCAATTTCGGCCAAGTCACTCCAGATCCCGCAACAAAATCCCGTGAGACTACGGGTGGCGACAATGGCCAAATCTCCACGGCTCATAGTCAACTGCAATTCAAGCCAATCCCCAAACAGGGCTCCT
Organism: Tamias sibiricus; assembly: GCA_025594165.1. Lineage (NCBI taxonomy): Eukaryota > Metazoa > Chordata > Mammalia > Rodentia > Sciuridae > Tamias > Tamias sibiricus. Next base: position 56,360,955 of record CM046659.1, read on the forward strand.
GCATTTCCCCCTTTTTGTTTTAAAAGAGGTAATGCTCTAGGACGTCTATGTGCAACCAACATTCTTACCCGTCATCGGATAATCAAGGCTGTGCCCTTGACTCCTGTCTTAGGTTGATATGTCGGCCACATGAGACTGTCCCGTGCGACTGTGCCTGTCTTAGGTTGTCCCCCTCTGGGGATCTTACCCGTCATTGGCTAACCAGCCATCCAATGGAGCCCTTTAGGATCGACTATATATGATGACTAACAGCCGTCCAATTGTGAGGAGATGTTGCGGCTTTAAGGCGACAAGCCTTTTGGTGATGAGCCAAATTGCATAGCATATCAAATTGTTTAAACAAATCAGCTGCCCTAAGTTCCAACAAGTAACACACTGAATTCTCTAGACAAATACCCGCAAGGCATTGTCCCGTAAAGTCCCAAACAATGAAAGATCAAAATGTCCATTTGTTGTAACATGTTGATGTAGGAGGCCCCATGCATGTAGAGCAGAGGCCACACTGTTGGTGAGGTTGTTTGATGTTTGAGCAGCAGGGATGCTTGCGGCGGCCGCGATCCCTGCAGCTGTAGCAGCAGACGTCTTTTTTATGTTTAGACAATGCCACCGGCAAATCTTCAGGGCCCGCTACCTAGAAACTCAAGCATCAATTATTAAAGGAAAGGCAGTGCTATTGCAGCACTGAGTCAAGAGGCGAGTTGTCAAACTACAAAATAGAATAATTAGATTAGAAAATTAAAGTTGATTTTTGTTCACACACATCGCTGGTTGAGCTTCTACAAACATAAGTTGGAAAAATATCATATTTAGAACAAAACAAAGAAAGACTGAGGGTAATTACTGCATTAAAGATAGATTAAAGAAAAGGTAAAGGCACTTTAGAGAAATAATTTGTTAGCTGGAACCCTTGAGTCTCTGTATACAGAGCAATCTTTTACCTGTTGAGATAATTGAAATTAATGAGCTATTAAACAAATGAAGTTAATAACAAATAAACAATCTTAAGTCAAAACACCAAAATATCAGGTTATATAGCACTAGTCATATTGTTTGCTAAAGAGAAGTCCCAGGGACACCTATAAATCAAAATTGAAAGTACCTTCATTTATAAAATTATTTACCTAAATTGAATACTCTAAACCTAAAATGAATTAAAGTTATTTGGATCCATATATATATATATTTTCTTTTTCATAAGCGCTTTGTTCTATGTGACGTCACACTGGACAAACAAACATACAAACATATATTTGTGACGTCACATTAACATGAAATATAGACAAATGTACAGACATAAAGACATGTATAAAAAGAAAAAAAAAATACAATTGTGTGCACACTAAAGAGAGATCTCCTCGTCCCGGCCGGGAGAAATGACACTTAAGTTGTGAAATATTTTGAAGGACTCTTTTGAGGGAATCATTCTATACCTTCATCTTGGTCCTCTTGATTTTGTACCTTTTTTTATTAATCTTGATTCTTCAATAACTTCATCTTGATCATTTTGATGTGGTACCTGTTTTATTAATCTAGATGGTATCCATATTGGAGAGGATTCGTCTTTTGGAAAAACACAAACAGATCCTCTTCCCCAAATTAATACTGGATCTGGACCCTTCCATGTACCTGAAAGAACATCCTTCCAGTAAACCAAAGGTTTATGTTGTTGGTGTGGATTCCAATGTCTGTCTCCAGCAGAATAACCATTAGAGTCTAAAGTTAAAAAATTTAAGGTAAACAGGGCAACTGCCAATCTGTCCTTAGGACTTTTCCAATTTCCTTCTTTTTGTTTTAATAACATAATTTTCAGTGTTCGGTTTGCTCTTTCAATAATGCCCTGACCCTGAGGATTGTATGGGATGCCTGTTTTATGGGATATATTGAATTTTGCGCAAAACTGTTTGAAAGATGAGGACGTATATGCGGGGCCATTATCTGTTTTAAGCATTTTGGGGATGCCCAATGCAGCAAAAGCTTGCAAGCAATGAGATGTAACATCTTTAACTTTTTCTCCAGAATGTAAGGAAGCAAAAATCATGCCTGAACATGTATCTATGGTCACATGAATAAATCGCAATTTTCCAAAACTTGGCTCATGAGTAACATCCATCTGCCACAAATGATTGGGCATCAATCCTCTAGGGTTAACGCCGAAATGAGGATTGGGCAAATGTGTCATACAAGATTTACAATCTTTTACAATTGTTCTGGCTTGCTCCTTTGTGATTTTAAACCTACGTTGCAAGGTGGTGCTGTTGACATGAAACTGGGAGTGAAATAAAGTAGCTTGTTGTAGCGCTGAAAGTATAAATACTGTTTTTGTAAGTTCATCAGCCTTTTGATTACCTTCATGGAGGGGACCAGGCAAATTAGTATGTGCTCTAATATGGCCTACGAATAGGGGTTCTTTTCTTGCCCACAAAAGTTTTTGTATTTGATAAAACAATTTAAAGGCTGGAGTATGAGGTGCTATTGGTCCTGCTAACTCTAATTTTGGGACGGCTTGTACAATATAGTGGCTATCTGAAAAAATGTTTACGGGCTGGTCCCTAAAATTTTCCAGAGCTCTTACCACAGCTTCCAATTCCACTAGTTGAGCTGATTTGTGTGCAGTTATGTAAGTCATATTTTCTTTTTTAGTGACTACTGTAGCAGTACCATTTGAGGACCCATCTGTAAATACATTAAATGCCTTAGGAATAGGTTGATTTTTTATTACCTGTGGAAATATAATAGGATGATTAATACAAAAAGATAATATAGGGGACTTAGGAAGATGATTATCAAAATTTGCAGAAGTAGAGCATTTAGCTATAGCCCAATCATTATCATTGAAGCATAAGTATTCAATCTGTGATGATGAATAGGGAGTAATAATAGTAGCAGGGTGAATGCCAAATATTTTAGTAGAAGTCTTAAGTCCTTGAAGAATAAGTTTAGCCACCATGGAGGTATAAGATTCAATTATACTTTTAGGAGAGACGGGCAAATGTATCCATAATAAAGGCCCTTGTTGCCAAAATACTCCTGTGGGTGTATATTGTGAAGAAATAATAATCAACATCAGCGGTTGAGTTAAATCAAATCTATCACAATGAGCTCCTTCGATGGCTTTTTCTACTAACTTTAAAGCTTTCCTAGCATCAGGAGTCAATGTTCGTGGTGAAGATGGATCAGGATCTCCACGAAGGATGTCAAATAAAGGTTTTAGTTGGCCAGTAGTGAGATTTAGTGTAGGGCGAAGCCAATTAATGTCTCCCAGTAGTTTTTGGAAATCATTGAGGGTGGTCAAATGTTCTTTATTTATTAAAATTTTTTGGGGTCTAACAAAAGTATCCATGATTTTAAATCCTAAATATAATATGGGAGATCTGGTTTGAACTTTTTCTTCTGCTATATATAGTCCATATTTTTTTAAATTTTCTACCACATCACTGAATATATTAAATAAGATTTTTTGATTAGGGTGGGCCAATAAAATATCATCCATGTAATGTAGACACATGAGGTTTGGATATTTATTTTTAATGGGTTGGATAGCCTTGTCCACATATATTTGGCATATGGTGGGGCTATTAGCCATTCCCTGTGGTAAAACCTTCCATTGATATCTCTGATCAGGGCCATTATTGTTCATAGAAGGAACGGAAAAAGCAAACCTGGGGGCATCCAGAGGATGTAGGGGAATAGAAAAGAAGCAATCCTTTATATCAAGAGTAATAAGATGGAAATTTTTTGGAATAGCTACGGGACTAGGAAGTCCAGGTTGAGTAGGCCCCATAACTTGCATGGTTTTATTGATTTGTCTAAGATCATGTAACAATCGCCATTTTCCTGACTTTTTCTTGATCACAAATATGGGGGAATTCCAGGGAGAGGTGGAAGGTTCTATATGACCTGCTTCTAATTGTTCCTGAACTAATTGGTGGGCCGCTTGTAATTTCTCTTTAGATAGGGGCCACTGAGGGACCCACACTGGCTTATCAGAAAGCCATGGTATTTTCAAAATTATTTTCTCAGTGGCCCCGAAAAAAAATATCTTTTTCCTTTATGACAATGATTACTTTTAGGGTTAAGATTACTCTGTACTTTTTTGATAATGAGTTCTTTTATGGTTAAGATTACCCTGTAGGTTTTCACATTTAACATCTGCAGGCTTGGTTGCAAGGTGTACTCCCATTTGTTGCAAAATATCTCTTCCCCATAAAGTAACCGGTAGATTAGGTAAAACATAAGGCTGAAATGTTCCTTTATGGCCTTCATCATCCTCCATTTTAAAATTACTGCACTTTTATCTGGGAGGTTATTATATCCCAAGCCTCTTAAACTGGTTGAAGCTTTTTGCAGAGGCCAGTGCTTGGGCCATTGGCGTAAATTAATAATGGAAGAGTCAGCTCCAGTATCTATTAATCCCTCCATTTCTATACCTTGGATTTTTATTTTACACATAGGCCTCCTTGAACAGTCTCGAACCCAGCAAGCCATGGGACTTGAGTCAGTGGAACAAAATCCTCTATTGTTCCCTTCTTGAGGCATACCCATTTTAAATGAATTATGTAAATTGGGAAGGAGAAGCAACTGAGCAATTCTATCTCCTTGATTAACAGAACTTACACTTTGGGGTGAGCTAAGCATTATTTTTATTTCCCCTTTGTAGTCTGAGTTTATTACACCTGGGGTCACTTGCAAACCTAATAAGCTTTTAGGACTACGCCCGATAATAAGTCCTACAGTCCCTGAGGGAAGAGGTCCCCTGACTCCTGTGGGAATCAGTTGAACCCCCATTTCAGGTGTTAACACTATTCGGGCGGTGGAACAGAGGTCTAATCCTGCATTTCCTCTTGTTCCTCTGGCGAGGGAGTGGATGGGTAGTAGGGATTGTGTCGGGGAAGCATCTGAGTGGATGCTTGAGGATACTCCTTCTGCAATGCCCCGTACATTTGTGGGCCCCGGGGTACTGGGCCCCGTGCCCCGTTTTTTGAATTCCTGAACAAAGGATTTCCATGGATGTCAAATTTTGAATAGCATTTATTGGCCCAATGATTTCCCTTTTTACACCTGGGGCAGCGGCCTGGGGCATGGTATGAGCTTGATCTTATTTCTCTTTTGGGATTTTGCCTAGAATTGCCTGATTGATTATGATAATTTTGCCTGGAATATCCTGATTGATTATAATGTCTACGTTTAGCCTTTGTGAAATTTCGAGAGGAAGCACCTCTCATTGAGGCTGCAATCACATTTCCTGTGACAAAGGCGCCATTTATATCTTTACATAGTTGTATATATACGGAAAGATCCTTTTTAGTTCTCCATGGCCTGATGGCTGCTTGGCACCATTTATTTGCATTTTCATAAGCTAATTGAACAACTAAAGGCATAGCTTGGTCAACATCTGCAAACACACTACCTGCAGTTCTCAAAAGTCGATCAGCAAAGTCGGCATACGGCTCATTAGGTCCTTGAATCACTTTTGACAAGCTACCTTGTAGATCCCCAGGTCCTTGTACAGTTTTCCATGCCTCTAAGGCAGCTGCATTTATCTGAGCATATATATCTGAGTCATAATCTGTTTGAGCCTGTAAGTCTGCGAATTGCCCTTCTCCTGTGAGCATGTCTATATTATAGTTTTCAAACCCTGCAGCCGCGTTTCTTTTTAGCCGTTTCTATACAAAGTTCTTGGAATTGTGATCGCCAAACCAAGAATTGCCCCCCGCTTAATGTTGCTTTACATAGACTTTTCCAGTCTGAGGGGGTTAAGCTAAAGGTGTTAAGGACTCCAGCATACTCAACGTGAAAGGAGCTTGGGGCCCATAAGTCATTACTGCCTCTTTGAGATTTTTTATTGTTTTGAAATCTACTGACTGATGGACACTCTGTCCATTTTTCTTTTCAAATGCTGGCGGTTCCCAATGTATCTGTGAGTTGTCCTCGAGAGCGCATAAGCGATCAGAAAGACTTTTTATTTCTGTTTCTAGGGTATGCAAATGCCTAGTAATACCCTTCATATTTTCTGTAATGGATTCCACCCATGGGGGAGTAGTCACTTCCACAAGTGACTCCTCTGCCTGACGGACCTTTTTCTCGGTCTTTTTCCTCATTTTCTCAGGATCACTTTTACTAGATTCCTCACCACTGCTAATTTCACTGACAGCAATATCCTGAGGCCCAGGTTCCAGTGAGAGCAAGTATCCTTCAGCTTTCGCCAATAACTCCCGAATAGCTTTAATAGCTTGGATTTTTTGTCATTTTTGGGTCTCTTCTAATACTCTCTTTACTGGTCTCAGTTGGCCCAGTGGAATCTACACTTTTTTGATCACTTTCATTTTTGTCTATATACTCCTCGCTGAGAACAGAGTCAGGTATATCAAGGAGTCTTTGCATAGCCTCTATCACTTGGGATTCAGTTATATTCGAACCCATCTTTAGAGACCTTTCAGTTCTTACCTATCCGCTCCGAAGTTCCCCGTACGGGCCGCCACCTGTTGCCGCCTGAAGCGCTCGGAGCACCGGAGCCGCGGGAAGAACTTCAGAAGCAAACTGGAGACAAACAGCTTTTTATTCTGATAACTTTTCTCTCTGGTTCTAACAACTAACTCACGCCAAACACACCACTAAAAATGGCGCTGACCCGATCAGCAATTTCGGCCAAGTCACTCCAGATCCCGCAACAAAATCCCGTGAGACTACGGGTGGCGACAATGGCCAAATCTCCACGGCTCATAGTCAACTGCAATTCAAGCCAATCCCCAAACAGGGCTCCTGCATTTCCCCCTTTTTGTTTTAAAAGAGGTAATGCTCTAGGACGTCTATGTGCAACCAACATTCTTACCCGTCATCGGATAATCAAGGCTGTGCCCTTGACTCCTGTCTTAGGTTGATATGTCGGCCACATGAGACTGTCCCGTGCGACTGTGCCTGTCTTAGGTTGTCCCCCTCTGGGGATCTTACCCGTCATTGGCTAACCAGCCATCCAATGGAGCCCTTTAGGATCGACTATATATGATGACTAACAGCCGTCCAATTGTGAGGAGATGTTGCGGCTTTAAGGCGACAAGCCTTTTGGTGATGAGCCAAATTGCATAGCATATCAAATTGTTTAAACAAATCAGCTGCCCTAAGTTCCAACAAGTAACACACTGAATTCTCTAGACAAATACCCGCAAGGCATTGTCCCGTAAAGTCCCAAACAATGAAAGATCAAAATGTCCATTTGTTGTAACATGTTGATGTAGGAGGCCCCATGCATGTAGAGCAGAGGCCACACTGTTGGTGAGGTTGTTTGATGTTTGAGCAGCAGGGATGCTTGCGGCGGCCGCGATCCCTGCAGCTGTAGCAGCAGACGTCTTTTTTATGTTTAGACAATGCCACCGGCAAATCTTCAGGGCCCGCTACCTAGAAACTCAAGCATCAATTATTAAAGGAAAGGCAGTGCTATTGCAGCACTGAGTCAAGAGGCGAGTTGTCAAACTACAAAATAGAATAATTAGATTAGAAAATTAAAGTTGATTTTTGTTCACACACATCGCTGGTTGAGCTTCTACAAACATAAGTTGGAAAAATATCATATTTAGAACAAAACAAAGAAAGACTGAGGGTAATTACTGCATTAAAGATAGATTAAAGAAAAGGTAAAGGCACTTTAGAGAAATAATTTGTTAGCTGGAACCCTTGAGTCTCTGTATACAGAGCAATCTTTTACCTGTTGAGATAATTGAAATTAATGAGCTATTAAACAAATGAAGTTAATAACAAATAAACAATCTTAAGTCAAAACACCAAAATATCAGGTTATATAGCACTAGTCATATTGTTTGCTAAAGAGAAGTCCCAGGGACACCTATAAATCAAAATTGAAAGTACCTTCATTTATAAAATTATTTACCTAAATTGAATACTCTAAACCTAAAATGAATTAAAGTTATTTGGATCCATATATATATATATTTTTTTCTTTTTCATAAGCGCTTTGTTCTATGTGACGTCACACTGGACAAACAAACATACAAACATATATTTGTGACGTCACATTAACATGAAATATAGACAAATGTACAGACATAAAGACATGTATAAAAAGAAAAAAAAAAATACAATTGTGTGCACACTAAAGAGAGATCTCCTCGTCCCGGCCGGGAGAAATGACACTTAAGTTGTGAAATATTTTGAAGGACTCTTTTGAGGGAATCATTCTATACCTTCATCTTGGTCCTCTTGATTTTGTACCTTTTTTTATTAATCTTGATTCTTCAATAACTTCATCTTGATCATTTTGATGTGGTACCTGTTTTATTAATCTAGATGGTATCCATATTGGAGAGGATTCGTCTTTTGGAAAAACACAAACAGATCCTCTTCCCCAAATTAATACTGGATCTGGACCCTTCCATGTACCTGAAAGAACATCCTTCCAGTAAACCAAAGGTTTATGTTGTTGGTGTGGATTCCAATGTCTGTCTCCAGCAGAATAACCATTAGAGTCTAAAGTTAAAAAATTTAAGGTAAACAGGGCAACTGCCAATCTGTCCTTAGGACTTTTCCAATTTCCTTCTTTTTGTTTTAATAACATAATTTTCAGTGTTCGGTTTGCTCTTTCAATAATGCCCTGACCCTGAGGATTGTATGGGATGCCTGTTTTATGGGATATATTGAATTTTGCGCAAAACTGTTTGAAAGATGAGGACGTATATGCGGGGCCATTATCTGTTTTAAGCATTTTGGGGATGCCCAATGCAGCAAAAGCTTGCAAGCAATGAGATGTAACATCTTTAACTTTTTCTCCAGAATGTAAGGAAGCAAAAATCATGCCTGAACATGTATCTATGGTCACATGAATAAATCGCAATTTTCCAAAACTTGGCTCATGAGTAACATCCATCTGCCACAAATGATTGGGCATCAATCCTCTAGGGTTAACGCCGAAATGAGGATTGGGCAAATGTGTCATACAAGATTTACAATCTTTTACAATTGTTCTGGCTTGCTCCTTTGTGATTTTAAACCTACGTTGCAAGGTGGTGCTGTTGACATGAAACTGGGAGTGAAATAAAGTAGCTTGTTGTAGCGCTGAAAGTATAAATACTGTTTTTGTAAGTTCATCAGCCTTTTGATTACCTTCATGGAGGGGACCAGGCAAATTAGTATGTGCTCTAATATGGCCTACGAATAGGGGTTCTTTTCTTGCCCACAAAAGTTTTTGTATTTGATAAAACAATTTAAAGGCTGGAGTATGAGGTGCTATTGGTCCTGCTAACTCTAATTTTGGGACGGCTTGTACAATATAGTGGCTATCTGAAAAAATGTTTACGGGCTGGTCCCTAAAATTTTCCAGAGCTCTTACCACAGCTTCCAATTCCACTAGTTGAGCTGATTTGTGTGCAGTTATGTAAGTCATATTTTCTTTTTTAGTGACTACTGTAGCAGTACCATTTGAGGACCCATCTGTAAATACATTAAATGCCTTAGGAATAGGTTGATTTTTTATTACCTGTGGAAATATAATAGGATGATTAATACAAAAAGATAATATAGGGGACTTAGGAAGATGATTATCAAAATTTGCAGAAGTAGAGCATTTAGCTATAGCCCAATCATTATCATTGAAGCATAAGTATTCAATCTGTGATGATGAATAGGGAGTAATAATAGTAGCAGGGTGAATGCCAAATATTTTAGTAGAAGTCTTAAGTCCTTGAAGAATAAGTTTAGCCACCATGGAGGTATAAGATTCAATTATACTTTTAGGAGAGACGGGCAAATGTATCCATAATAAAGGCCCTTGTTGCCAAAATACTCCTGTGGGTGTATATTGTGAAGAAATAATAATCAACATCAGCGGTTGAGTTAAATCAAATCTATCACAATGAGCTCCTTCGATGGCTTTTTCTACTAACTTTAAAGCTTTCCTAGCATCAGGAGTCAATGTTCGTGGTGAAGATGGATCAGGATCTCCACGAAGGATGTCAAATAAAGGTTTTAGTTGGCCAGTAGTGAGATTTAGTGTAGGGCGAAGCCAATTAATGTCTCCAGTAGTTTTTGGAAATCATTGAGGGTGGTCAAATGTTCTTTATTTATTAAAATTTTTTGGGGTCTAACAAAAGTATCCATGATTTTAAATCCTAAATATAATATGGGAGATCTGGTTTGAACTTTTTCTTCTGCTATATATAGTCCATATTTTTTTAAATTTTCTACCACATCACTGAATATATTAAATAAGATTTTTTGATTAGGGTGGGCCAATAAAATATCATCCATGTAATGTAGACACATGAGGTTTGGATATTTATTTTTAATGGGTTGGATAGCCTTGTCCACATATATTTGGCATATGGTGGGGCTATTAGCCATTCCCTGTGGTAAAACCTTCCATTGATATCTCTGATCAGGGCCATTATTGTTCATAGAAGGAACGGAAAAAGCAAACCTGGGGGCATCCAGAGGATGTAGGGGAATAGAAAAGAAGCAATCCTTTATATCAAGAGTAATAAGATGGAAATTTTTGGAATAGCTACGGGACTAGGAAGTCCAGGTTGAGTAGGCCCCATAACTTGCATGGTTTTATTGATTTGTCTAAGATCATGTAACAATCGCCATTTTCCTGACTTTTTCTTGATCACAAATATGGGGGAATTCCAGGGAGAGGTGGAAGGTTCTATATGACCTGCTTCTAATTGTTCCTGAACTAATTGGTGGGCCGCTTGTAATTTCTCTTTAGATAGGGGCCACTGAGGGACCCACACTGGCTTATCAGAAAGCCATGGTATTTTCAAAATTATTTTCTCAGTGGCCCCGAAAAAAAATATCTTTTTCCTTTATGACAATGATTACTTTTAGGGTTAAGATTACTCTGTACTTTTTGATAATGAGTTCTTTTATGGTTAAGATTACCCTGTAGGTTTTCACATTTAACATCTGCAGGCTTGGTTGCAAGGTGTACTCCCATTTGTTGCAAAATATCTCTTCCCCATAAAGTAACCGGTAGATTAGGTAAAACATAAGGCTGAAATGTTCCTTTATGGCCTTCATCATCCTCCCATTTTAAAATTACTGCACTTTTATCTGGGAGGTTATTATATCCCAAGCCTCTTAAACTGGTTGAAGCTTTTTGCAGAGGCCAGTGCTTGGGCCATTGGCGTAAATTAATAATGGAAGAGTCAGCTCCAGTATCTATTAATCCCTCCATTTCTATACCTTGGATTTTTATTTTACACATAGGCCTCCTTGAACAGTCTCGAACCCAGCAAGCCATGGGACTTGAGTCAGTGGAACAAAATCCTCTATTGTTCCCTTCTTGAGGCATACCCATTTTAAATGAATTATGTAAATTGGGAAGGAGAAGCAACTGAGCAATTCTATCTCCTTGATTAACAGAACTTACACTTTGGGGTGAGCTAAGCATTATTTTTTATTTCCCCTTTGTAGTCTGAGTTTATTACACCTGGGGTCACTTGCAAACCTAATAAGCTTTTAGGACTACGCCCGATAATAAGTCCTACAGTCCCTGAGGGAAGAGGTCCCCTGACTCCTGTGGGAATCAGTTGAACCCCCATTTCAGGTGTTAACACTATTCGGGCGGTGGAACAGAGGTCTAATCCTGCATTTCCTCTTGTTCCTCTGGCGAGGGAGTGGATGGGTAGTAGGGATTGTGTCGGGGAAGCATCTGAGTGGATGCTTGAGGATACTCCTTCTGCAATGCCCCGTACATTTGTGGGCCCCGGGGTACTGGGCCCCGTGCCCCGTTTTTTTGAATTCCTGAACAAAGGATTTCCATGGATGTCAAATTTTGAATAGCATTTATTGGCCCAATGATTTCCCTTTTTACACCTGGGGCAGCGGCCTGGGGCATGGTATGAGCTTGATCTTATTTCTCTTTTGGGATTTTGCCTAGAATTGCCTGATTGATTATGATAATTTTGCCTGGAATATCCTGATTGATTATAATGTCTACGTTTAGCCTTTGTGAAATTTCGAGAGGAAGCACCTCTCATTGAGGCTGCAATCACATTTCCTGTGACAAAGGCGCCATTTATATCTTTACATAGTTGTATATATACGGAAAGATCCTTTTTAGTTCTCCATGGCCTGATGGCTGCTTGGCACCATTTATTTGCATTTTCATAAGCTAATTGAACAACTAAAGGCATAGCTTGGTCAACATCTGCAAACACACTACCTGCAGTTCTCAAAAGTCGATCAGCAAAGTCGGCATACGGCTCATTAGGTCCTTGAATCACTTTTGACAAGCTACCTTGTAGATCCCCAGGTCCTTGTACAGTTTTCCATGCCTCTAAGGCAGCTGCATTTATCTGAGCATATATATCTGAGTCATAATCTGTTTGAGCCTGTAAGTCTGCGAATTGCCCTTCTCCTGTGAGCATGTCTATATTATAGTTTTCAAACCCTGCAGCCGCGTTTCTTTTAGCCGTTTCTATACAAAGTTCTTGGAATTGTGATCGCCAAACCAAGAATTGCCCCCCGCTTAATGTTGCTTTACATAGACTTTTCCAGTCTGAGGGGGTTAAGCTAAAGGTGTTAAGGGACTCCAGCATACTCAACGTGAAAGGAGCTTGGGGCCCATAAGTCATTACTGCCTCTTTGAGATTTTTTATTGTTTTGAAATCTACTGACTGATGGACACTCTGTCCATTTTTCTTTTCAAATGCTGGCGGTTCCCAATGTATCTGTGAGTTGTCCTCGAGAGCGCATAAGCGATCAGAAAGACTTTTTATTTCTGTTTCTAGGGTATGCAAATGCCTAGTAATACCCTTCATATTTTCTGTAATGGATTCCACCCATGGGGGAGTAGTCACTTCCACAAGTGACTCCTCTGCCTGACGGACCTTTTTCTCGGTCTTTTTTAATTTCTTTTTCCTCATTTTCTCAGGATCACTTTTACTAGATTCCTCACCACTGCTAATTTCACTGACAGCAATATCCTGAGGCCCAGGTTCCAGTGAGAGCAAGTATCCTTCAGCTTTCGCCAATAACTCCCGAATAGCTTTAATAGCTTGGATTTTTGTCATTTTTGGGTCTCTTCTAATACTCTCTTTACTGGTCTCAGTTGGCCCAGTGGAATCTACACTTTTTTGATCACTTTCATTTTTGTCTATATACTCCTCACTGAGAACAGAGTCAGGTATATCAAGGAGTCTTTGCATAGCCTCTATCACTTGGGATTCAGTTATATTCGAACCCATCTTTAGAGACCTTTCAGTTCTTACCTGTCCGCTCCGAAGTTCCCCGTACGGGCCGCCACCTGTTGCCGCCTGAAGCGCTCGGAGCACCGGAGCCGCGGGAAGAACTTCAGAAGCAAACTGGAGACAAACAGCTTTTTATTCTGATAACTTTTCTCTCTGGTTCTAACAACTAACTCACGCCAAACACACCACTAAAAATGGCGCTGACCCGATCAGCAATTTCGGCCAAGTCACTCCAGATCCCGCAACAAAATCCCGTGAGACTACGGGTGGCGACAATGGCCAAATCTCCACGGCTCATAGTCAACTGCAATTCAAGCCAATCCCCAAACAGGGCTCCTGCACTAATGGTTAAAAGTATAGATTCCAAAGCCAAAAATGTTTGGATTGGGTCTTGGTTCTGAGTTAGGATGAGCAAGTTACTCATTTGGAAAGTTAGAATAGTTAGGTAAACCATGTGGAAGAGTTTCTGGAATTTGCAAAACACTATGTAAGTGCCAACTATTATTGTGATCATTGTCATGGTCTGAATGTGTCCCTGAAAATTCATATGTTGAAATCCTAACCCCCAATGTGATGTTCCTAGGAGGAGGGGCCTTTGGGAAGTAATTAGGTCATGAGAATGGAATCCTAATGAGTGGGTTTAGTGCACCCATGAGACCGAGGAGCTTGTTTCCTCTATGTTCTCTGCTCTGTGATGATGTGGCCAGGTGCAAACCAGGAAATGGGCTTTCACCAGACATCAGATCTGCCAGTGCCTTGACCTTGGACTTCCAAGCCTGCACAACTGTGAGAAATAAATGTTTCTTGTATATGCCACCTGGTCTACAGCATACTTTTGTTATAGCAATCTGAACTAAGACAATCATCCTTAAGAAAACCATAAGGTTTTAAAAACATAGTACACCCTAATTAATCACATGTATTTGTTTTTGTTTCTTTTTAAAATTCCAGTCAGAGGGCAGTAAATAAATTTAAAAATAAAAGTCCTTAAGGACAAAAGGAAATCGGAGATGCAGTGCATATATATTTTGGCCAAATGCCAGATGGATTAATGTTAAAGTCAATATTTGTCTAAAGCCAAGGCCAATACCAAATATTGCCATTGATTGAATTTCTGGGATATAAGACAAAGCTGAAGTTTTAACAAATTTCAATTATTTCCCAATTGCATTTAAAAAGCTTTAACAGTCAAATATTGTAAGTTTGACATTGTGTAAAAACACAATTTTCTCAGCACTGCCATCTGTGGTTGGCTCCTGGAGTCACAGTGTTGCACATTGGCAATACCAAAGAGGTCACTGGCTTTTAACTGAGGTGGGTAGAGTAGCAAGATGTAATATGAATAGCAGTAGTAGTAGTGGTGGTGGTAGTAGTATTTCAACTAGCTTTGTCACTATAGGATATTGATGATTGTGATATTATCACTAAGTTATCAAGCCTTTTTTGCTTTTTAATAGTAGCTGCAAAAAGTAAAGCATTATCTCCTCTTTGATTTCTACAAATTAAATTTAAAAAAAATTTTTTTAGTTGTAGGTAGACACAATACCTTTATTTTATTTACGTGGTGCTGAGGATCAAACCCAGGGCCTCACACATGTGAGACGAGTGCTCTACTGCTGAGCCCCAGCCCCAGCCCCTGCATATTAAAATTTGATCAACAATGATGATGCAATTTCATTGAAGCAAATGATTAAATGTTTTTGGAAACAGACAATATCACTACTCTCCTTCCTTCCCTTCTTTTTTTTTTCTTTGAGGGGATGGGTAGTGGAGGACAGAGAGACACTGAATGGATTATCACTTGAAAAATGTGGTCCTTATGTTTTAATCTTGAAGAGTGGCAATGGATAGAGGTAGTTGGCTTTTATTGTTTTAGAAAAAAATCATCCTTGAGTTGCCATCTGTATCTTAATTTTTGTTGCACACACCATAATTCTAGCAGCTATCCTGGAACAGAAGCTAGAGGGATCTTTATGACAAGGAACATGTAAAAGATACCTGCCCTGTCAAGGCTCGTCCATTTGGTATCCTCTTGAGCATACTCCACAACATTATTTTGTCTCCAGGCAATTGTTAAATTTTGGTTATAATAGGTTGATTTTTAAAAATTCCTGGATTATAATCTCCTCTGTCTTATTTTGTGATATGCTGATTCTGCATTTTGTATCAGACACCTGGACATGTCACATGTGACCACCTGGTGGATTAGGGTTGACTACTGTGGACCCTTGCTTCTACTGTATTTAGTTGCCAAGAGACTTCTGGGTCTCACCCAGTTACAATCACAGAAAACATGACTGGAGAGATATTTATGTGATGGAAAATTCATGAATAACAGTCAGGCAGTTGTCAATATCAACATGACAGTCAGGATGGAAGCTATGGATGGTTTAGGCACCTCAAGCACATGGGTGTGTGTTCACAGGCTTTATGGGTATGTTCAGAAAATCACTATATCACTGAACCAGGAAACAGGCATTGGAAGTGAAGAGAGAGGGAGTGCACCCCTTTTGTCAATCTCCTTCATCCCCATCTACCTGAATGCAGGAATTTGGAATTGCCTTGTCATGCTCATTAGACTTATTAATTTAAGATGGAGTGAGAACTGTTCATTGTTAAAGAAGCTGTTTGAACAAAAGCACGTCTTAATATAGTGGGCCCCCTTATCCATAGGGAAGACTTTCCAAGACCCCTAGTGGATGCCTGCCTGAAACTGCAGATAGCACTGAATCCCATACATACTTTCTGCTATACATAACATACCTATGATAAAGTTTAATTTATAGATTAGGAATAGTAAGAGATTAGCAATAATACCTACAGTAGAAAAATTATACAACATACAGTGGTAATAAATGTTTCTTACTCTTGGGCCATTGTTAGTAAAATAAGAATTACTTGAACACATGCACTGTGATACCTCCATACCTCAAAGCGAGTCTGACAATCAAGGTGACTGTTAAGTGACTAAAGGCAGTAGTGTTTCAGTGTGGATATGCTGCACAAGGGATGATTCAGGTCCAGGGCAGAGCAGAGTGGAAGCTGGAGTGTCAAGATTTCATCACACTATTCAGAATCACTAGTAATTTAAAACTTAGGTTGAGTTCTGGAATTTTCAATTTAATATTTTTGGACTGTGGCTGACTTTGAGTAACTAAAACCACAGAAAGGGGAATCACTGGTAAGTTGGAATTATTGAATTACCTTTCTAGGTAACATTTCCAGCCCAGTGAAACCGAATTCACCAAATGAATGCCCCTTATTTTTCTGGAAGGAAATTTTGTACCTAGCATACATAGCTCAGGCAAATTGTAAAAGTCTTTTGTGTTAAACTATTATAACTCGTTGGCAGTACACAGCAATCATTTTGACAAGTTTTCATTTTAAATTTTGGCTTCTATAGACTCAAAATTATTAAGTGTTATAATTAAGGCAGTCTTGAAAATTTGCTATTTTGATATTTGATTAGAAATTTGATTAGTAGAAACATTTCTTATTTATTTATTTTATTTATACCAGGGATTGAACCCAGTCTCACTTCACCCCTGAACCACATCCCCATCCCTTTTTATTTTTTATTTTGAGACAGGGTCTTGCTCAGTTGCTGAGACTGGCCTTGAACTTGCAATCCTCCTGTCTCAGTCTCTTAAACTGCTGGGATTACAGGAGTGTACCACTGGGCCCAGCACATTTTATTATGAACGGATAAAATATGACTTATTATGTGAGCCGCATTCTAAGCTTTATAGTTTTTTGCTTTCCTGTAAAAATTTCAGGTGGTGAAATTGGTATTCAGTTTCCTACTCATTTTCACAAGATATGACCATTATTCAAATAGCCTCTTTTATGAAAGACTCATGACTTAAATGGAATTAAATAACAAAAAATTAAATGATTTTGTAAGTTATTTTGTCTAATATTACAAACGTCTATGTACCAAACAATTCTACAAAAAGGATAATTATAAATCAATTTCTATTCTGCTTTACACTATTATTTAAATTCTCATGGATATTTGTTTCAAAAGGATCTATTTTATTTCATAATGTTTACTAGTTAATGCATCTTCTCTTAATATTCATATTAACATTAATCTATTTTCCTGTTTAACTTTCACAATCATTAACTTTTGAAGTATTTTGATTTAGCAGTAGTAAATATTAATGTATACTTTGATGAGCAGAGAGAAACTCAATATATGAATTACATAAGGGATTTACTCAAGTAGTATCTACATATTGTTAAGTGAATATTCAGATACAGGTCTTAATAACTAAGACTTGCTCATATTATTGAGATAATCAGCCTCATTTGATTTGATGATAAATTAGTCACCTGATCATTGGTCATACACAGGTTCAGAAGTGACAAAAATTACATTGAAATAAATGTTTTGGCTTTTGACTTTTCAAAGTCAAACAGATTTTTATAAATACCAAAGCTGAAGATAAACTTAAATCTATCACTGGAGATATTTGGAGAATAGAAAATTCTGGGTGGGAAATTGTAGGGTAAAGGAACACACGCTGGGACCGCCGTGTTGTAAAGGGGGTTTATTAATCAGCCTAGGGACACGTGGAGGGGGGAAGAGAAAACCGGCGGGAGGAGAGGAGATGGGGTGACTAAAAGAAAAGAAGAAAAGGGGAAAAGGGACAGAAAGGGTGAAACGGGACAGAAAGGCGAAAAAGCCGGGGGGGGGGGGGGGGGGGTGGGAGGGAGGGCAAAATTTTAGCCTGGCAGGGGTTTAAATAGAGACTCCGATGGTCCGAGGGTCCCCTTACTCCATAGGCTGCCTGGGGTCAGAAGGGGAACCCGTGTGCCATGATTGGCTCCGTAAGGGACCTGAGGTGTGGCCAGTTTAAGGTATCTGGGAGGTATGGCCTGTCCAAGGTACCTGGGAAGTGTGGCCTGTTCAAGGTACCTGGGAAGTGTGGCCTACTGGCCTGGAATTATCTAACAGAAATGGTATTGAGTTATGAAGAGGTTGTAGCAGACACTGTACACACCCCATGTGACCCCTTAGTAGCCGCATATTGATTACTGCTGACTTCTGCTTCTACTTTCACGTGGCTACCATGAGACTTCTGGGTTTCACAGGGTTAAAATCTGATGGAAGAGATTCATATAGTGGGAAAACAGGAATTCATACCTAAATGCCTGCAGAGGATATAAGAGGAGGAACATGTTAAGTAGCCACATGGTTTCTGAGAGAATCTGGACTTGGAGATGAAGGATTATGGAAAATAGTATTCCTATAAAATAGCCCCTGGGGGGTGGGACGGATGGGAAGAGGTGCAGGGAAAATTAGCCAAACATTAAACCTCTCCCAATAAATCCTTTCCCAAAAACAATGGCCCTTGAATGAAGGGGGCAGATACTGAATGCTGGACTCTGGACTTTGACCTTCCCCCATTGCAAATTAGTCCTAAATGGAGGCACAGCAAAATATCGAAACTCTGGGAAACACTGAATCCCAGAGGAAGGAGAACGATGGGTGGGATTTGAGTATTCATTCCTAGGGATCTGAGCTCCTGTTGTGATGGCAAAACCACACTTAGTTGTGAAATGAAATTACCAAAAAAAAAAAAAAAAAAAAAAAAAAAAAAAGAATGTGATGGTAAGAAAACCAATGCCTGGAGAAGGGGCTCCCTTCTCTCAGCCTTTCTCCAGGAAGCCTAATTAACAGTGGGAACCTACCTTTTGGATTGTAAATGATCGACCTTAGGAGTCTCATTACTCCCTCTTGAAATGTAAGAGAGGCCTGTGAAAAGAGCCATTTCTTCTTGTCTGTTTCTGTGAGCATACTTTATGTTAGAGACCCTGCACAAGGCCCTCAGCTGCAAAGATAAGGAATTTTTTAAAAAACAGAGGGAAAAAACTCCAATGAGAGGATGGGTCTAAGATGAATGACATCAAATAACCTATAAATATTGAGAGAAACTGTGGATCAGGGCTCAGAATTTGGAGTTTTTGGTTTCCTCTGGGCCCGGTGGCATAAAACAAAGTAAACAAAGTTTGGAGTTCTCCTCCTCTTCTGAGTGCTGCGTGCTGTTCTCAACCAGTCTGTTTCCCCACAACACTATCTCTCTTGGTAACAATGAGCTT
Source organism: Tamias sibiricus (assembly GCA_025594165.1). Lineage (NCBI taxonomy): Eukaryota > Metazoa > Chordata > Mammalia > Rodentia > Sciuridae > Tamias > Tamias sibiricus. The sequence continues at coordinate 56,380,259 of CM046659.1, forward strand.
CAAACTTTTTACAACTGCCTTTCTGAGTTAAAATTTTAACCAGCACAACTAGGTCCCTGACTGTCCAAACAGCACATCATTGTAAACTATAAAACTCAGACTCCTTCTGTAACCTAGGGGCCATTTCCATACCCAGAAAATGAACCCTCCTGTGTCTAACTGATTGACTTCACTGCAGAATAAAGGAAAGCTTGCTGATCCATTTGAGGTCTGCTTCCGTCTGGTTATTTGTATTTTTATTTTGGTGCCAAAACTGTGTTGGTTATTTTTGCTTACAGGAGACATCTGCAGAATGCAAAAGGTGGTGATGGGATGGGAGGCTGACAACATTGAGATAGAAGTTGTCTACAGGCGGACCCAATACCCTGGTCTCTAAAATGCTCTAGGCCTTTCTTTAATCTATCTTAAATGTAATATTTTGCCAGCTAAATACTCTCAGTCTTTCTTTAATCTGTTCTGAATGTGATATTTTGCCAGCTAATGTTCGTGGGAGCTCAAGCAGCAATGTATGTGAGCAGAGATCAACTTCAGAACTAAAACACCTGACCTAAGATCTAATAGTTCTAATTTTTAGTTTGAATTGCACTCCTACAACTCGCTTCTTGACTCAGTGCTGGAATGGCACTGCCTTTCCTCTAATGATTGTTGCTTGAGTTTCTAGGTACATCCCTATGCCAGTCTTAGCGGGCCCTGAAGACTTGCTGGTGGCATTGTCTAGACATAAAAGAGACGGTTGCTGCTGCTACAGCTGCAGGGGTCGCAATCGCTACAAGTATTCCTACTGCTCAAGCATTAAACAACTTCACCAGCAGTATGTCCTCTGCTCTGCATGCACAGGGCCTCCTAGATTAGCACCACATTTTGAAACTGTCAATCAATGTGTTGATCTTCTCCAAGAGCAAGTGGACATTTTGGCAGATCTTTTTACTATAGGATGTTTAGGACATTACACTGGACAATACCTTACGGGTATCCCTTTTCTTAACCCTAATAGGGCAGCTGATTTGTCTAGAGAACTCAGTACATTACTTAATGGAACTCAGGGCAGCTGATTTGTCTAGAGAACTTAGTACCCTATTTAATGGAACTTGGCTCGTTAGTGCAAAGCTTGCTGCCTTAGAACTGGAGCATCTCCTCATGATTGGTTGGCTCGATTGGACGGCTGGTAGTCAAAGACGGGAAAGTCTCATGTGGCCGACATATCACCCTAAGACAGGAGTCAAGGGTACGACCTTGATTATCCGATGACGGGTAAGAATGTCCGTTGCACATGTAGACTCCTAAGACAGGCACAGTCGATCCTGATGTGGTGAGGGTCCTCACCCATCCATTTAAGCTATCCCTCTTTTAAAACAAAAGGGAGGAAATGTAAGAGCCTTGTATGAGGAAGTAGCTAAGATGGCAGCTGGCTGAGAGGCAAAGAGGAGGCGTTTAATTGTTCACACCCGATCTTAATGTAATTAGCTAAGAATCTTTCTGTGCCCGTGAACACTGTGCGACGCATCTGTAAGTTGAGCTTGTGACACGTGTATACTTGTTAAGGTACAGAGTATTTAAAGGACTGTGGGGGAAACACCGGGGGATGGAGAATACAGAAGAGAGAGCAGAGAAGAAGAAGCAAGAATAAAGGAACCAGTCATTCCCAGTCTGCTTCCGATTTCTTTCCCGCGACATCGTTGCTGTAGGCGGCAACACTGGTCTTTGCTGCCCTGCAGTGGAACAGATAGTGTTGTAGGGGACAGATGAGGCAAGGCACAGAAGATAGCAGGAAACAGTTTTATTTGGCGGCAGCCAGGTTCAGAGGGCACAGCTTTCACTTTAATCAATTAATCCCCTGAGCCCCAAGTTCGGGTAGTTTCAGAATTTTATACCAAGCATGGAAGGGGAGGGGCTCACAAATTCACAGTCTGCAGAAGTTCACATAAAAGCAGCTTTTTCGTTCACTGTTTTGGGCAAGTTAACCCTTCAAGGACAACACCTGAGAAGGGGAAAGCTTCTTCTCCCCTTTCTTCCTGCCCCTCCCACCCTGCCAGCTGTTACCATGAAGCTGAACTGGTAACTTCTCTTAGAAATGTAGACATTTCTGTGAACTTCCAGCTCAAGGCCACAGGCCTTGTTAAAGGATCTGTTTTTTGTTTTTGTTTTAGCTTTTCAAATCACATTTTGCATTTGCAAACACACTTCTACAAACTACTGTACTGGATAAATGTTTGTGAAAACTAGTAAGGGGGTGTTCAGCACCTGGAGTGCTGATTTCTTTCAGGTCACCAGCCAAGTAAAATAGAGCAACAGGAAAATAGGAAGTTTACCTATATTGAACTTTTTTTGTAGACTTTTTTGCTGATAGTCCTAAAATCAATTATGGTGAAGATTTCTGGAGAAACTTATTTAAGATTTTCTGTGGAGAAGGGGGTGCCAATACAACAGTCCTCGTTCCCCCATCTTAGTCCACCTACCATTTCAAGGACATAGGACCTAAAGGTCTTTTTGTAGGAGAAAGAAAAACTAAAGAATTGGGGAAATCTTGATGTGGAAGAGTAGAAGACTGACAGAAATAAAGTTTTTTAAAGAATGCAAATTAAGATGTGTGTAGTGGTGCATGCCTGTAATTCCAGTGGTTCTGGAGGCTGAGATAAGAGGATCACAAGTGTGAGACCAGTCTCAGCAATTTAGCAAGGCCCTAAGCAACTTAATAAGCCACTGTCTCAAAATAAAAAATAAAAGGGCTGGGGATATAGCTCAGTGGTAAAGTGCCCGGGAGATTAATTTTCAGTGTCCACCCCCAAAGAAACCACAGAAACACAAACAAAAAGAATGCAAATTAAGTAAAAACATTTGAAAGGTAGGGCTCTATTGATGAGTAGAATCCTCCCTACAAACCAACCCCCACACAGAGCTCTCTTCCCTTATCCTGCTTGCTGTGTGTCAAGTATATACACTTTCTGTAAAGGAAAAAACCGAAGATGTATTCTCTGGAGAAATGATATTTAGGCACTGGGGGCCCCCAATATAAAAGCATGTTTTCTAGTCAATCACCTTAGGGCAAAGCCTGCTAATTGGTGATCTTTTCTCTCAGACACAGAGCTTGTAGCTAACCTTTCAAGTCTTGTTCTTCAATATCTCTTTCTTTCTTCCTTTATTTATTTCTGGGTTGGGGATCAAGCCCAGAGCCTTACACAGGCTAAGTAAATACTCTACTACTGAGTTACACCTCCTGCCCATGCCTTTCTTTTAAATATGGAGTTCGTCAAAAAGTACCTTAAAGCAAATGAAAGAGAATATAGAAAGAAAAAGGAAATGGAAAAGACCTCAGTGGATCAGCGATGCTTTGTTGTTAAGCAGTGGACGGCACATTTTCAAGAGGGAAAATAGCAGCAGGCTACAACAGGGGCTGGGTTTCATAGGGTTTAGCAGGGCCAGGACATGGGAGGAATTTTGGTGGTGGGCTCACTTAGGGAAGGGCAGGAGGGTAGGTAGGAGAACAGTTGTAGATAAGGGAAGTTCCCTGGGTCTATTGTACAGCAGACAGCCTTTTAGCAATAGGTGGGTGCCAGGTGCAGGCCCTTCTTCCCATTTTACTTTCCTGCCTTCCTTCTGGCTGAGGCCTGGGCTTCTATTTTATCCTGCTGAAATGACAAAATCTCCAATTTACCACAGACATCACCCCACACAAGTGGCAAGAGGGCAGGTAGGGGAACAGTTGTAGGTAAGATAAGTTCCCTGGACCTACCCATATCCTTTGGTATCCAAGCATTTGAGGGAAGACTCCATCAAATAGATATCAAAACAAGCACAACAAGAACTCAGGAGAGACACAGTAATGTAGAAAGCTGAAGAAAACTTTAAAAAAACAATAATCTCTATTTTGTGTCTTTAGAAAGGTAAAAGAAGCTGTTGTATTCATGAAATGAGAAATAGATGCTTTAAGACAAAATAATTAGATAATGGGATTATGTTAAATGTTAAATATTCAAAACATTGTTTGGAAGATAAAGCTTTGGAATTTTTCCAAAATGTAAAATAAGATGTTAAAGAAAAGGACAATAGGAACCCAACAATACAAAAATCAATAAGTTTCAACATTCAGGGAAAGAGAAGAGAAAAGGAAGGTGAGAAACTTATCAACAAATATCATGAGAATGTAAGGACATGGGTTACTAGATTGAAATGGCCCATGAAACATCCAACACAAAAGACCTAGCCAAACTATAGAACCATGACATTTAGGAACACTACATGGGAGGGGGACATAGCTTAGAGACAAATCATCTGCCTTGAATTCCTGAGGCCCTTCTGTGATCCTCAGCACTACAAAAGAAAAGCAAGCAGACAAACAAACAAAAAGCACCATGTAAGCGGGGCGTGGTGGCACACGCCTATAATCCCAGCACTTGGGAGGCTGAGGCAGGAGGATCTGAGTTCAAAGAAGCCAGACTCAGCAACGGTGAGGCACTTAGCAACTCAGTGAGACCCTGTCTCTAATAAAATACAAAAAGGGTTGGGGATGTGGCTCTGTGGTCGAGTGCCCCTGAGTTCAATCCCTGGTTTAAAAAAAAAAATATATATATATATATATATATATATATATATATATATATATATATATATATATATATAGAAGGGCCTAAAACCTTTTCTTTATTTCATTAATTTTTTTTTTTTTTATGTGGTGCTGAGAATCTAACCCAGTGCCTCACACATTGAAGGTAAGTAAGTGCTAAACCACTGAACCACAACCCCAGCCCTGCCTAAAACCTTTCATATGTGGGGAAAATAACTCCCAACAACAACAACAACAACAAATTTCACATCAAGGGCTAGAAAATTTGGACAGTATCAGCCTTCAAACCACCAACATTAGCAAGTTAACAGCAATAGGAAGATGCTTTCAAAAATCTCAGTGAAAAGTGAGATGTAACTATCTACCTATGAATCCACTGGGAGGGTGAAATGCTTTTTTGGTTATGTAAAAATTCAAAATTGTAGGAGCCCTGTTTGGGGATTGGCTTGAATTGTAGTTGACTATGAGCCGTGGAGATTTGGCCATTGTCGCCACCCGTAGTCTCACGGGATTTTGTTGCGGGATCTGGAGTGACTTGGCCGAAATTGCTGATCGGGTCAGCGCCATTTTGGTGGTGTGTTTGGCGTGAGTTAGTTGTTAGAACCAGAGAGAAAAGTTATCAGAATAAAAGGCTGTTTGTCTCCAGTTTGCTTCTGAAGTTCTTCCCGCGGCTCCGGTGCTCCGAGCGCTTCAGGCGGCGACACAAAATTATCCCTTCTCATGCACCCCTTGTCAGGAAGCTGCTGGAGGAAATGGCCAAGGTGGGAGGGAGTGGGGTTACAAGATCTAGAATATCTTCCTCAGCAGTTTTGTGTGGAGGGGACTATGGTCTGGTAAACCCTGTAACTGGTATGTCTAGTTCACCATCCATTGGTCCAGACCATTACTGTCTGTGGAGAAGTAATGTGAATAATATAATTTATATTTTCTAGTAACTATGTTTAAAAAAGTAAAATAAAATTGGTGAAATAAATTTTAATAATATACTTTAAACCAGTCTATCAAAAAATTATAATTTTAACACTCATCAATATAAAAATTATTGAGATAGTTTGGTTTTGTCTTCATACCAAATGTTCACAATTGGGTAGTCATTTTACTGTACAATGCACTTCAATTTAGACTAGCCATAGTTCAAGTGCTCAATAGCCACATGCAGCTAGTGACTTTATTTATTAGTTGGTTGACACCAGGTGAAGCATAGCAAATAAAACCTTGGGAAAACTGAAAGGAAATCGAGGAACCAGGAGACGGGCGAGCGAGAAATGAAAGACGGAGACCAGGCAGAGATACTCACAACAGTTTATTTGCCAGAGCTGACAAATAAAGGCCATCTCTCCATAGAGGGAGAGAGGCAACACAGGCTTTGGGTTTGAGACTTTTATGGGGGTGGCTCAGGGATTAGAGCCAGGCGGGTCCTGAGGTGGGGGATTAAGGGTGGGTTTGGTATAAGGGAGTGGTGAGCCTTTCTCAGAAAGGCCCTTGGGCAGGAAAGTGAAACGTTTCCTTAAAATATCCGCTGTCATTTAAGATGGCCACCCAGATGGTAAGCAAAGACCTTACAAAGACTCGGACACAAAACAGACATTTTCATGGGGGATGGAGTGTTACAGTTGGCATCTGGAACACCCCCCAAAACTCATGTGTTGAATGCTTGTTCCCCAGCTGGTGGCGCTGTTGGGAGGTGGTAGAAACTTTAGGAGGTGAGGCCCAGTTGGAGGAGGTGGGTCACTGGGAACACGCCCTGGAAGGGTCTATTATTCCCAGCTGTGCGCTGGCTTTCACAGGCTCTGTCCCTCCCTCCCTCCCTTCCTCCCTCCTGACATGAGCAGCATCCTTTACCACAGGCTCCTGCCACCACGATATTCTGTCTCACTTCAGGCCCAGAAACAATGGAGCCAGCTGACCATAGACTGAAACCTCTGAAACTGTGAGCTAAAATAATTGTACCTTCCATTGAACTTGTATATATCAGGTATTTTGTCAGAGTGATTATAAACTGCCTAACACAGAGGGGTAGATAATAGTAGGAAAGTCTGAAAAAATGGAATGCTCAGATAAGGTGCCCTTTCAGAAGGTCTGGAAAAAGGGGTGGATTCAGATCAGTGGTACCAATGGCTACAACAAGGGATTGCAGGAAGAGAAGGTCTTTCTACCTGGTCAAGGCAAATACTTTCTTTGATACTCTGAATTCTAATTCTTACATCTCTTCAAGGAGTTTTTGCTATGATTCTTACTCTCTTCCTCATCTTTAACCTCACCCTCTTGCTCCTTGTTCATACCCATCCCTTCTCCAGCTGCTTTTTCCCTGCTGACCCACTCCATTCCACAGTGGACACCATAACTCTTTCTTCATTTGCCCAAAGGTCCACTGACAACCAATTATGGCCTGTTACAGACATATTCAGAAATATTGAGGAGCAAAATGTTAATTACTGCTCAGGGAAGGAAACAAGATTTGAACATCAGGCATTATTATTGCAAGGTATTTTGACTGGATATTCTACCCCACATTCCAGGAATTTTCTATTTGGCCTTATCTATTATCTTCTGCCATGCCTCTTGAGCTGGTTTTTCCATTCTTCTACCCAGTTATCTGAGCTCTACTTCCAGATACATGCAAAGCATTATAGTTTTATCCCCCAATTCCAAGTGAAGTTTTTTTTTTTTAATTTTTTTTTTTTGTGTGTGTGTGTGTGTGTTTGTGTGTGTGTATGTGTATGTGTGTGTAAGGTGGGTACCGGGGATTGAACTCAGGGGCACTCAACCACAGAGCCACATTCCCCAGCCCTATTTTGTATTTTATTTAGAGACAGGGTCTCACTGAGTTGCTTAGCACCTCACTTTTGCTGAGCCTGGCTTTGAACTTGCGATCCTCCTGCCTGAGCCTCCCAGGCCACTGGGATTACAGGCATATGCCACGGCACCTGGTCCAAGGAAGGTTTTGATTCTGGCTTTCCATACATAAAAATTCAATTTTAGCTCAGCCAAACAGGGATTAATTGCTGTATGACTTTATCTCTCTCTCTCTAACACACACACACACACACACACACACACACACACACTGCAAAGAATTATCAGATGGTTTGAAACTCCAGTTGTTCTTTAATATAATCCAGGATCAAATTTCTTGGCTACCCTTAAAGACCCCAGAGTATGGATTGTTTCCGTCTCTCAAATGGATTTCTTACAAACTTTAGAAGTTATTATAGTTATGTTTTCTCAGCTGTTCTGACTGCTGGCCAAGTTGGGTTTAAAAAAAAGTAAGTTGTTCTCTGGGCCCCACAGAAGCTCTTTGGGTTAACTTTAGACACTGTTCATTTCTAAGAGTTTGTAGTTTTTTTTTTTTTTTTTTATTGTGGGGAAAAAATTACATAACTCTAGATTTGCCCTCTTAAATTTTTATTGTATAGTAGAGTTTTGTAAATTACTAACACAGTGCTGTGGAGTGGGTATCTGGAACTTATCCTTTTAGGGTGACTGAAACTCTATATTTATAGAACAGTAATTTCTCAGTTTCTCAATTCTCCCAGTACCTGGCAACTTCCATTCTACTTTCTGTTTCTATAATTTTGACTTCTTTATATATGTTCTAAAAATAGAATCATGCTAAATTTGTGCTTTGGTGACTGTCTTGTCACTTAGCATAACATCCTCAAAGGTTCATCTATGTTGTAGTATATGTGACAAGATACCATTCTTTTATGAACAATATTCCTTTCTATGCACATTATACAATATGTCCTTTTAATCCATTTGTTATGGTTTGGATATGAGGTGTCCCTCCAAAGCTCATGTGTGAGACAATTCAAGAAGGTTCAGAGGAGAAATGATTGGGTAGTGAGTCTTAACCCAATCAGTGAACTAATCCCCTGATAAGGATTAACTGAGTGATAACTGAAGTGGTTAGGTGTGGCTGGAGACGGGAATTGGGGGCATGGCTTTGGTGTATATATATTTTGTATCTGGAGAGTGGAGTCTCTCTCTGTCCTGATCAACATGTGAGCTGCTTCCTTCTGCCACACTCTTCTACCATGATATTCAGCTTCACCTTGAGCCCTGAGGAATGGAGCCAGCTGCCTATGGACTAAGACCTCTGAAACCATGAGCCTTCAAATAAACTTTTCTTCCCTAAAATTGTTCTGGTCAGATATTTTAGTCACATCAGTGAAAGAGCTGACTAAAACATTTATCCATCAGTGGCTATTTAGGTTGTTCTCACCTGTTGGCTATTATGAATAGTGCTTCAATGAACACGGGAGTGCAAATGTTTCTTTGAGATCCTGACTTCAATTCTTTTGGATAAATACACAGAAATAAGATTACTGGATCACATGGTAGTTCTATTTATTTTATTTTGGTGATGCTGGAAATTGAACTGAGGGCTTTGTGCATGCGAAGCAAGCACTGTACCAACTGAGCTTTATTCCCAGCCCCAGTAGTTCTATTTTTAATTTCAAGGAAACTCCACTCTGTTTTTCATAGTGGTGGTACCATATGCTGTTGTAGGACAGACTCCAACACAGGATCAACATGCAGTGTTTTCTATTATATTTCTCTCAGCCTTTTTATACATCTTCCAGACAAAGAGGGCAATTAGCCATCAGCAAACATTAATAGACAATGAAGGCAAATAGCCAGTAGCAATGACGAGCATAAATTTGTGAATCAGCAATCAGCCAGATAAACTTTCCCTAAAGAATATCTTAAACTAGTTAGGGCTAGAACACTTTGAGCTCCTCTTCTTTTCAATATAGAAGAAACAAGAAAGAAACACCCTCGTTTGCAAGCAATGTTTCTTTACTATCTATTCTATATCTCTTGGCAAGACGTTCCGTTTGCAGACACGCCCACCAAGGGCAACAAAGCCTCGTTTGCAAGAACTGTTGTTGCCAAACTTTCTGATTAGCCTCTTGGCATAACATACCGTTTGCAGTATGTTCACCAAGGGGGTGATAAGTGCCTCGTTTGCGAGAACACCTTCATCCATTACTTTTGATAAACTACTTGTTTCTTCTCTATCTGTTCTACACCTCTCAGTAGAACGTTCCGTTTGCAGACATGCCCACCGAGGACAACAAGGCCTCGATTGCAAGGAATCTTGTTGTTTTTCTTCTGATTCTCTACAATATGCAATACATACATACATTCCCATAAGCAATCCACAGAGGTTCTAATTTCTCCATATTTTTATCAATACATGCTATTTACTAGGATTTTAAAAATGATGGTCATTTGCACAGATGGGAGGTTATAGCTCATTGTAGTTTTGATTTGCATTTCCCTGGTTGTGATGCTGTATCTTTCACTTACTTACTGGCCATCTGTAAGTCTTTTTTAAAGAAATGCCTATTGAAATTCTTTGTCCACTTCTTAACAGGCTGTTTGTTATTTTTGCTATTGAGTTATTTAAGTTCCTTATATATTTTGGATGTTAACCCTTATTAGATAAATGGCTTGCAAAAATTTACTCTAGTCCTGTAAATCGCCTTTGACCTTAGATTGTTTCCTTTGGTGCACAGAAGCTTTTTAGTGTGATGTAGTCTCACTTGTCAATTTTTGCTTTTGCTGCCTGTGCTTTTGGTGTCATATGTAAGAAATCATTGCCAAGACAAGTATTATGAAAATTTCCCTTTTTTTCTGTAGGAATTTTATAGTTTGGGATCTTATATGAAGTCATCAATACATTTTCAGTTGATTTTTGTGTAATGATATAAGTAAGATAAGGACCCAATTTAATTCTTCATAATGTGGACATCCAGTTTTCCCAACACCTTTTGTTCAAAAGATTCTCTTTTCCCCACCATATGATATTGGAACCCTTGTCAAAGACCAGTTGACTATATATGCATGGATTAATATCTGGTCTTCCTATTCTGTTCCATTGATATATACATCTCTCTTTTTACCAGTTTCATACTATTTTGATAGACATCACTTTGAAATTAGATAATAAGGCCTCCAGCTTTGTTTTTCTTTCTCAAGACTGTTTTAGCTCCTATAACTTTTATGATCCCAAATAGAAGTGCTTTTATAGTTTTACAGTCTCCTCTGTAGAGTACCTTTAGCCTCAAAATTCCATCACTGTTTGCCAAATGACTGATGGAGGTCTGCCAGGATATCTCACTATTCCTCAGGAGTGTACTCATGAGGCTTCCTTACCATGAGTTAAAAGGGTCTTAGAGATTGCATATGCTCACCTCTTCTCTCACTGATGAGAAACTGAGGCTTAGAAAGACAGTTAGTTGGTGGTAAATCTGAGCTAGAACCCAGGACTCCTAGCCCTGATTACATTATCTACCCATGCCTTAAGATAATGGATGGAAGGAGACTCAGGGGGCAGGAGACAAAGCTGAAGGCTTTAGAATAGAACAGTTCTGGGTGAGAAAGACAGAAAATCCACGAAGACCCTGAAGGGTGACTGGTTTGAAGACTGATTGCTGGGAAGAATCCTATTGTGGAAATGACACAGACACCATCAAGTTGTCTGCAGAATGTAGCATGAGCTGGAGCCTTTTCTGACCCATCCAGGCCATCTTCCAGTTTCCTAAAGCCAAACACAATTTCTGTCAAGGAGGATAATTCTGAAGGAGAAGCCACTTTCCTAGGGTGTAGGAGCTTGTCTTTAGAGTGTCCTTTTTATTGCTGTTATCATCTGTAAGTCCCCTCCAACCAGAGCTGTGATTTCAGAGATGCAAAGATCATTAGATAAGAACCAAAGAAGCCAGGACTGACACGGGACATTCTACAAATCAGGCATTTCGGGGGAGGCACTACAGAGGAGGTAGAAAGTCATTAGAAAGGGAGGATTTTGAGCCAAGATAGAGCTGAGTGGGAGAACTTAAGTACCTCAAGAAATTGAGTCAGTTGTGCCAAATGTTACATAAGTCAGAGGGTGCAGGCTGTGAAAGATAGGAAAAGATTGTTCCTCAGGGAAGCAGTTGGTTGTGATGGAAATAGAGGCAGATAGTGAGAAAAGAAGTGGGGAAGTTGTGATGGAGTGAAGGCAGCAAGAATTTACTATTTCTTTTAAGAATTCAGCGTTGAAAAGACACAGAGAGACAGATGAGAAGGGCTAACCGATCATCTTGGTGTTTACCAATAACAGTCCAATATGTGATTCTTGAAACTTACATGATGCAAGGCCTGGGAAAGCTTATCCTTTCAAGGAGGAGCTTGGAGAAAAGCCTTTAAGATTAAAAATAAAGTCTCTGCTGCTAAAATTACAAAATGTGGGACAGAAGATGTCTTCTTTGCACTAGAGATGGAACCTACAACATGGTACATGCTAGACAAGTGCTCTACCATGGAGCTACACTCCTAGCCCAAGGTACATTCTTGTTCTGGAGCAGGTGAAGCTAAGTGGAGATCCTTTAGCAATATCCAAATCTGAGGCCTGGTCAAAGGACTGAAGTGTCAGAAGACAGCTGCATCCTTCATCCCAGATGCTGGAAACCCTGCTCAGTCTCCCTTCCTGCAGACCATTCATAGATCTCTGCTTCAAGGCCCAGAGGTTTGGGAGGCCCAGTTCCTAGATTTCCTCCACTCCTCATGAGCTACAGGGGATCTGGGAGAGTGTGGAGAACGTTTGGATGGTGCTGGTAATTATTTCAGGCTCATCTAACCTCTCTCTAAAGATTGGCATTTGCCTTTTTATTTCCACAAGGAAATAATAAATAAAAATGTGGAGTGACATTTCTAAAAGATTTATCAACCCTTGATATACATCATCTAACAGACAGTTTGTAATTAAATGCCCAAGATGTGGAGCAGAAGAGATGAGGGGAGAATTGAGTATTGGTCTCTCAGATCTTATAAGATCATGGAAATGACATGAGACTGGAGTGGACTGATGTGACCTGTCGACCTCCCTGCTGGTGGTGGTTTCTGAATTCCCTGCCTTGGGATTTTCGTGAGGTATGTGCTTCAGTTCCTATTGCAGCCTGCTGATGGTATCTTTTAAAGTGTGCTCAGCAAGACACAAGAATCTGCCTGTGAAAACACTGCTGAGAATTGAGACAAACAGGCTGAGATTTGAGACAAACAGGCTGCTCTGCAGATGGGATTTAGGAGGCTCTGTAACCAGAGATATTTCCAGATGTTTGGCATGTGCTGTTGTATGCTGCTTATTCTGTTAGGGGCCAAAAATGGGTACAAGCAGAACTGAAGAGTTCTGGGTGGTGACCTATATCTGTTTTTCCTCAGGCAGAGCAAATGGAGCCAGGAGTGGTTGGCCCTTTTACCCCATAGTTGAAGGACAAGTATTTGACTTTTAGGGAGGTGGTGATAGGAACTGGTGCCAGTTCAGCCACCGACTAAGCTATAAAATTGTTGGTCTTTTTTTTTTTTTTTTCCCTGTTGGAGTCTTTTTTTTCCCCTCCACATTTTTTATTGGTGCATTATAGTTACGAATAACAAAGGGGTTTGTTGTTACATAGTTGCACATGAACACCATATAACAATATACTTTGGCCAATATCACCGCCCAGCATTCCCCCCTTCCACCTATGATCCCTTTCCTCTACAGATCTCCCTTTGATTTTCATGAGATCCCTGACCCTCATCTTTCTTTTCCTTTTTCTAATCTAACTTCCACATATGAGAGAAACCACATGTCAAACCAGTCAAACCTTCTGAGTTTGACTTATTTTGTTTAACATGATGGTTCCTAGTTCCATCCATTTCCCTGCAAATAGCATAACTTCATGTTTCTTTATGATTGAACTCCATTGTGTATGTGTGTATATATATATATATATATACATATTATATATATATATATATATATATATATATATATATACATATTATATATATATACCACATTTTCTTTCTCTATTCATCCATTGATGGAAACCTAGGCTGGTTTCATGGTTGGCTACTGTGAATTGTGCCTCTACAAACATGGGTACACAGGTATTGCTATAGTATGCTGATTTTAATTCTTAAGGATAAATATCAAGAAGTGGTATAGCTGAATCATATGGTGGTTCCATGCCCAATCTTTTGAGGAATCTCCATACTGATTTTCATCATAATGGTTATAACTAGTTTACAACGCCACCAACAATGTAAAAATGTTCCTTTTCCTCTACATCCTTTCCAACATTTTATTATTATTTGTGTTCTTAATGACTGCCATTCTGACTGATGTGAGATGAAATTGCAGCGTAGTTTTGATTTGCATTTCCTTAATTGCTAATGATGTTGAACATTTTTTCCATTTATTTGTTGGCTATTTATATTTCCTCTTTTGAGAAGGGTCTGTTTAATTCATTTGCCCATTTATTATTTGGATTATTTGATTTTCTTGTTAAGTTCTCGAGTTCTTTATATATTCTAGATATTAATCCTCTGTTGGAAGAGTAGCTAGCAAAGATTTTCTCCCATCCTGCGGGTTTTTTCTTCACATTCCTGATTGTTTCCTTTTCTGTGAAGAAGCTTTTTAATTTGATGCCTTTCATGTATTAACTCTTGACATTATTTTCTGAGATGTAGAGTTCTTATTGAGAAAGTCATTACCTGTGCCTATATGCTGGAGTGTTGACTCTGTATTTTCTTCTATGAGTTGCATAGTTTTTGGTCTAATTCCTATGTCTTTGATCCATTTTGAGTTGATTTTTGTGCAGGATGAGAGACAAGGTTCTAGTTTAATTCTTCTGCATATGAATAACCAGCTTCCCCAGCACCATTTGTTAAAAAGGCTGTCTTTTTTCCAATGTATACTTTCAGGACCTTTGTCAAGGATCAGATGAATGTAGATGTGTGGGTTTGTTGCCGTGTCTTCTGTTCTGAAGCTTTGGTCTATATGTCTGCTTTTATGTCAGTACCATGCAGTTTTTGTTACTATACCTCTGTAGTGTAATTTGAAGTTAGGTATTGTGATGCCTCCAACAATGCTTTTTTGGTTTTAAAATTGCTTTGGCTATTCTGGGTCTTTTATTCTCACAAATAAATTTTAGAACTTTTCCGGGTGTGGTGGTGCACGCCTGTAATCCCAGCACTTGGGAGACTGAGACAGGAGGCTCTCCAGTTCAAAGCCATCCTCAGCAATGGTGAGGCACTTATCAACTCAGTGAGACCCTCTCTCTAAATAAAATACAAAATAGGCTGGGGATGTGGATCAGTGGTCGAGTGCCCCTGAGTTCAATCCCTGGTACAAAAAAAAAATAATAAAAAAAAAAAATAAAAAAAGGTTTTTAGAACTTTAAAAAAAATTTCTCTGAAGAATATCATTGGTATTTTGATGGGGATTGAATTAAATCTGTATATTGCATTTGGTCTTATGGTCATTTTAACAACAGTAATTCTGCCTATCCATGAACATGGGAGGCCTTTCTATCTTTGATCTTCTTTAATTTCTTTCCTCAATGTTCTATAGTTTTCATTGTAGAGATCTTTCACCACCTTGATTAGATTTATTCCTAGATTTTTTCTTTTCTTTTTAAGTTTTCTTTTCTTACTTTTTTTTTAAAAAAAATCTTTTTTCTTTTCCTTCTTTACTTTTTCTTGAGGTTATTGTGAATAGAATTGTTTTCCTGATTTCTTTCTCAGCAGCTTAATTGTTGGTATATAGGAAAGCTATTTGTATGTTGATTTTGTAACCTGCTCCTTTGCCAAATTTGTTTATTAGCTCCAGCAATCTTTCAGTGAAGTGTTTTTATTTTTCATTTTCTGTGTATAGGATCATATCATCTATAAACAGTGATAATTTGACTTCTTCCTTTCCTATTTTTATCCCCTTTATTTCCTTCTCTTGTCTAATTGCTCTGGCTAGAATTTATAGCACTTTATTAATTGGAGTGATGTGAGTGGACATCCTTGTCTTGTCCCAAATTTTAAAGGAAATACTTTCAGCTTTCCCCATTTATGATGAGGTTGAATTTGGGTTTTTCATACACAGCCTATATGATGTTGAGGTAGGTATCTTCTATTCCTAGCATGTTCAGTGTTTTTATTATGAATAGGTGCTGAATTTTGTTGAAGGTCTTCTCCACATCTATTGAGATGACTAAGTGATTTTTGTTATTAATTATATTTATGTGCTGAATTACACTTGTTGATTTGCATATGTTAGGTCCTTGCATCTCTGGAATAAAACCAACTTGGTGTACAATCTTTTTTATATGTTATTGAACATGATTTTCTAATATTTTATTAAGTATTTTTGCATCTAAGTTCATCAGGAATATTGGACCATAGTTTTCTTTTTTTGATGTGTCCTTATCTGCTTTTGGTATGATTGAAATACCAGCTTCATAGAAGGAATTTGAAAGTGTTCCTTCTTTTTCTATTTCATGGAGTAATTTGGGGATTATTGGCATTAGCTCTTCTTTAGAGGTCTGTTAGACTCCAGCTAAAAATCCATCTGTGCCTGGGCTTTTCTTTGTTGGAAGACTTTTTATTACTGCTTCTATCCATCATAAGTTTTTGGTCTATTTAGCTTTTCTATGTCTTCTTGATTCACTTTTGACAGACTGTATTTGTCTAGAAATGATTCATTTCTTCTAGGTTTTCCAATTTATTGGAGTGTAAGTTTTTAAAATAGTCCCTAATGGTCCACTGGATTTCTAATAAGTCTGTGATTTCTCCTTTTTCCTCTCTAATTTTATTAATTTGATTTTTCTCTTCTTTTCTTTTGGATAGTTGGGTAAGGAATCATCAATCTTGTTTATCTTTTTAAAGAACCAAACTTTGTTTCATTGATGCTTTGTATTGTTTTTAATTCTCAAGGTCATTGATTTTAGACTCTAATCTTAATTGTTTTCTTCCTTCTACTGGTTTTGGAATTGGTTTGTTCCTCTTTTTCAAGGGCCTTGAGATGCATCATTGGGTTGTTTATTTGGGATCTTTCTAATTTTCTTATGTAGGCACATGTAGCTATAAACTTTCCTTTTAGAACTGCCTTCAGAGTGTTCCAGAGGTTCTGGCATGTTATATTACTACTCTTGTTTGAGTCTAAGGATGTTTTAATTTCTTCCTTATTCTCTTCTATCACCCATTCATCATTTGAAAGAGTATCATTCAATATCTATGTGTTTATATAGTTTCTATAGAGTTTTGTTGTGTTGATTTCTGATTTCTCCCATTGTGATCTGATAAGATGCAAAGAATTATATAAAAATTTTTGTATTTGGTAAGAGTTGCTTTGTGGCCTAATATATGGTCTATTTTGGAGAAGGTTTCATGAGCTGCTAAGAAGAAAGTATATTCAGCTTTTGTTGGATAAAATGCTCTATAGATGTCTGTTAAATCCATTTGATTTAATATTTTTCATGTATAAAGAGTCTTTGCTGAGTTTATGTCTGGATGACCTACCTAATGGTGAGAGAGTTTTGTTGAAATCACCCAGTATTGTACTGGGGTCTATCAGAGGCTTCAATTTGAGTAGTGTCTCTTTTATGCAATTAGTTGCACTCATGTTTGGGGCATTAATGTTTATTATTGTTTTCTCTTCTTGTTTGATTGTTCCCTTTACCAAAAATGAAGTAAACTTCATTATCTCTTATGTCTTTGTCTCAAATTAATTTTGGTTTGAAGTGTGCTGTGTCAGAAAGAAGCTACTTCTGCTTGATTTCAGGCTCCATTCACATGGTATATTAATTTCTATCCTTTTACTTTCAGCCTATGGCTATCTTTGCCTATAAGGTGGATGTCCTGCAAGCAATATACAGTTGGGTCTTGTTTCAAAATACATTCTGTCTTTTAATCGGAGAGTTGAGACCATTTATATTCAATGTCATTATTGAAAGGCACTTATTAATTCCTGCAATTTTTGTTTATTTATCATATTTAATTTGGTCCTGTTTCTCATTTGCTTAGCTCCTCTTCAAATAAGATTTGTTCATTTGTGAGCTCTGGGTTTGTATTTTTTTTAAATTTTTTTATTATTCTAATTTGTTATACACATTTGCAGAGTACATTTCATTTCATATTACATAAAAAGAGCACAATTTTTCAAGTTGCTTGCTTAATACAAAGTATTTTTACAACAATTATGTCTTCATACATGTATTTAGGGTAATCACGGATAACTGGTTTGTATTTTTATTTCTTCTGTGTGGAATATTTCTTTAAGTAAATTTTGTAGTGCTAGTTTAGTAGTAATGAATTCTTTTTGTTTCTGCTTATCTTGGAATATTTTTATTTCTACATTGATTTTGAAGGATAGCTTTGCTGGATATAGCAGTCTTGGTTGACAGTTATTTTCTTTCAGGATTTGAAACACAAACCAGGGGGTTTATAGGGTTTGTGCTCAGAAATCAGAGGTGATTCTGATTGGCTTGCCTCTAAACATCCTGATATTTTTCTTTTGAGGCTTTTAAAGTTCTATTCTTGTTCTGTATGTTAGTTTTTTTAAATTATAATGTGTCATGGAGAATTTTATTTTTGATCATGTCTATTTGGTGTTCTGAATGGATCATGTATCTGAATGTCCATCTCATTCTGAAGGTTTGGAATTTTTCTATCATTATTTCCCTGAAGAATCAGCCAGTATTTAGTCTCCCTTTATATGCCCTGTGGTGATACAGTGCTGAGTTTAGTATTTGGCGTCCTGGATTCAAAGTCTGGTTTGAATATTAGCTATGTCTTATACAATCATTTCAGCATCCAAAAACTTTTGTTTTCTTGATAGTATCCTGGACTTTCTCCTATTTCCCTTCTCCTAGTCCCATATATGTTTAACATCCCAGGCTTGGAGGGCAGATTGACCATGGCTTGAATGCCATCAAACCCATTACTAGCTAAGGGGAACTTGGGAGGAATCCTAGATTGGACCACCTGATCTTTTAAATCAGAATCTCTGGAAACAGCTTGCATCATTAGTAAACTTCCAGATTTTCTAGGCATTCTAAAATGTGAGAAGCACTGTATTTGGTCTATTTTGGAGAAGGTTTCATGAGCTGCTAAGAAGAAAGTATCTTCAGCTTTTGTTGGATAAAATGCCACCCCAAGGTGTAGCTGACTCATGCTTCTGTGGTAGTATTGCTAATTCAAGGGTTTTCCTTTCTCCATCCCTTTCCATGTAAGTCCTCATTTTCCTAACTTCAGATTCTTGCAGTAGTATCTTTATTTGAGATCTGAAAGCAATGAGTTTTTTTTTTTTTGTTGTTGTTGTTATCATGTTTTAAACTAGGTAGCTGAACACTTTGGAGATGGATTGAAAAAAATCTTGGAACTTAAAAAGAGAAAAATGACTTATTTTGCTAACCTCAAACTGAAATTAAGCAATTCTTTTCATTACGACCATAAGCAAAACAGTCCAATAGTAATAACAATGCTTAAGATTCTGTCACTGCAGAAAACAAAGATTTTTATAGCACATTATGGTTGTTGCAGATATCTTAAAAAATCATAAATCCTCATTGCTAATTTGAAATGATGCTGGTATGAAGAGCATATATATTGTATCATAATTTAAAAAGTTATTTTGATAACTATATTTCTATGTCATTGGTTTCCTTTGTATTCTGTTTATTACAATGTATTTTATTATAATATATTTTATTTGTTATAATGTATTTTTATTATTATTATATTTATTGTGCATTATGTCCCTAGCCTTCACCAGATGGTTAGAGAGCTTTTCATGTTCATGGCATAAAAAACCTGGAGAACCCTTGTTCTAGAAGGAGGGTCTGTCTCAACAGTGCCACCCCAAGGTGCAGCTGACTCATGCTTCTGTGGTAGTATTGCTAATTCAAGGAAGCCACTAGTGGGTAGAATTTCAAGCAGGATGAAGGAGATATTGGAGATAGGAGTTTCCATAGGGAGGTAAGAGGAGTTTTTCCTCAAATCTCACCTATGGTTTATTGCTCTGACCAGCTTTGGGAAGCCATTTACTCCTAGTAGACCCCACTCCACAGTCCTGGTGTTTGACTGGTAGGGAACACCCATCCAGCACCACTTGGAGCACCCAGGCTGTGAGAACCTTCACAGGAAAAAAGAAAGAAAGTGGAGGTAGCGTTGTGGCTCAGTGTCAAAGAGTGTTTGCCTTGCACATGTGAGACACTGGGTTTGATTTTCGGTACCTAATAAAAAAATAAGTAAACAAAATATATTGTGTCCATGTATAACTAAAATATATTTTTAAAAAGAAAGAAAGAAAAGGAGGAAGATGTTTGGATGTTCCTTTTGTCACAGATCTTAGGTTCCTCCAAAAGGATACCTCATTTCATCCAGGGGTCCAACCTCAGGACAGCAGGGCTGAAACATAATTGATTAGCCAGTGATAACACAAACAATAACAATAGAAGGATTTATTTGCACTTACTGTGTTCCATTCCATCTGAATTACAAATATTGCCTCATTTAATCCCTTCACAATGCATGAGTCTAGCAGTGTTATTATTCCCAGTTTACAGTTATGAAGGAAAAGTGATAAAGGCAGTTCACCACCATTTATATTTAACTATATGTAAACTTATATTCATAAAGTGTATGCTCCACTCCATAACTCTGCTCGGTGTCAAAGACTAAGATGTAAAGAAATATGTGCAATCGAGTTGTGATGTCACATCACATATGTGTGGTCGGGCATGGGAGGAGCAGTGGTTAAGAGTGCAAGCCCTGGGCTGGAGATATAGCTCAGATGGTAGAGTGCTTGCCTTGTATGCACAAGGCCCTGGGGTTTAATCCACAGCACCACAGGGGTGGTGGTGGTGGGGGCGGGGGAAGAATGCAAGCCCTTGTGTGGGATCCTGGGTTAGAGTCCTTCCCCCTGCATGGGTAATGACTTAATGTGCCTCTGTTTCCACTTGGATCAAGGAAGTAATAGAGCTCCCTTCATAGGGGGGTAGTGAGTGCTATGCAATTGATTCGGTTAATGACTGCAGTTATTCATGCAGTCAATGGATTAGTAGGTTAATGGTTTATCTTGAGAGTGCCTCATCTATGAAAGCCAGCTGGGTGAGGTCTCCCATGCTCCCCATCTCACACCATGTGATATACTGCATTGCCTTGGGACTCCACTCCACAAGAAGGGGATCTCAAGATGCATACCTTCAACCTTTTTCTAGAACTGTAACCCAAAATAAACCTCTTTTTTCATGATTTATCCAACATGTGGTATTGGGTTATTCACAACAGAAAACAGACTAAGGAAGGTGGAGGTGTAGCTCATTGCTTAGTGTATGCAAGAGGTACTGGGGACTGACCACCACACACAAATGTTCTAAGGCAGTGGGGATGAAATGAGATCATCTATATAAAGCACTTCGCACAGCATTCACATACTAAGGTAAACATGTTAGTAATTATTATCATGGCTCATAATTATGTATATGTCAGTGAAGGCATCTGATCCCTAAGGTCTCAGTGGATGAGGGGGTAGAGCATTGTGGGTAGAACTTGAAAACAAAAGGTAATTGAAATCCAACTAATTCCAATCGGCTGACTGTGCATCTGTTGGTTTTGCCTGGAGAGTGTATGCTCTCTCTTCCTCTAACTACCCACCTTTGCTTTAGGAGATGGCCTTTCCCCACCCCATTCTGGTGGATTCTGACCTGGTGGCTCCCCATCCCAGGCCACTGGCTCTGGTTTCTGCTTCCATCTGTATTTTCAAAGCTCATGATATAAGGGTTGGGCTGTTAACCTCTTGCCCAGGCTGTAAGAAAGCCTTCCCTAGGCATGGAAAGTGATCGAAGCTCCCAAGAGATCATTTCAACTCTGGATCCTGATGTGCCTGAACTCTGAGGCACTCCTAGATATCCCCCACTTGTGATTTTTAGTTCTTTTTTTTTGCTTAACCTGTTGGGGTTCAGTTTCCATCTTTGTGATGGAAAGTGTCCTCCTTTCATAGTTATAAATGTTATTTAACTATACTCCTAAATTTGGGGCATATGCCAATTTCATATTTTATTACTGATAGGTTTCTTTCTATCCACTACTTACATAATAATAATAATAACGATAATAATTTTACTTATCTCTGACTTCTTTGCCAAACTGACAAAAATGATAGATTAAGCAATTGTTCAAGGTAATAAGGAGCAGAGGTCACATTCAAACTCAAGTTTGTTTGATTGCAGAATCTGGAAGTTGTCCACTACACCAAGATTTCTCTCCATCTTGAGGTAAAATGTTTTCTATCTGAATGAATCTTTGATATTATGATGAAAGTGCAAGAACAAATAGATTAATTTAGCAAAATGCACTTTAAATGCCTTTTGTGAGTTAAATCCTTTCTGAGAATTGTCACTAGAAGTGGTGCTTTATATTACACCACCCCAAGTCCAATCTGCCTGTTTCATGTCTCTCTCAGTCACACCAAGTCCTGTCCAGAGAAAAAAAAAAAAAAAAAAAAAAACAACAACAAAAAACTTGGTATTCTC
Source organism: Tamias sibiricus (assembly GCA_025594165.1). Classification (NCBI taxonomy): domain Eukaryota; kingdom Metazoa; phylum Chordata; class Mammalia; order Rodentia; family Sciuridae; genus Tamias; species Tamias sibiricus. Next base: position 56,402,156 of record CM046659.1, read on the forward strand.
TTCTGGGAAACATGAAATTAATGCATATTTTACAGTGGCTTCTATACAAGGTAAACTGAGAAGGAATTTGTTTTGGTAGTGACCTTCACCTTCAAGTTGTGTGAACTCCAGTGGGGAAAATCTGCATATAAGTAACTAAATCTCTTGCAAGCCAGAGTTAGGAGTATGCTGCCCTTTGCACAAACAAAGGGCTATAGCAACAGAAGAAAGACCTAGTATTAATGGGGATGGGTACAGCAAAGAGGAGAGAAGTGCTGAGTTATGTCTTAAAGCACGAGAATTTCTCAGGAAAGGATATGTTCTCAGTGATCTAAGAAGTCATAGCCAAAGCTGGATCCTAGACTGCATCAAGGTTGCACTGTTTGCCTGCTCTGTGCAGACCCTGTGCTGGGAACCAAGAACACAAGGAGATGCAGACGAAGTCCCTAACCTCACAGTTAGGGACAGACCAACAAGGATTTGTAACATACAGTGATCAGTGCAAAACTAGGGATAAATGCAGGGTGTGGTGGCCATGTCTTCAGCATTCAGGGACATCTAAAATAGAATCTAATAGGTGAGTGGGAACTAGAGTGAAAGAATGAAGCACTTTTTAGAGGCCTTGGGGGCAGTGGATGAGAGAGATACTCGCACTGTGAACTACTGACAATTTCTTCTGCTGGGTTTTAGTCACTAAAATATCAAACACACTTCAGATCCAGAGGTGAATGCAGGAAGTGTGGCTGAAATTGATGACACTGCCACATCAGCAAGGAAACCATTTCCCCACTTTCTTGATAGAATATCTACCAGTCCTGCAGCCTAGCTAGCTGTAGTACTTATGGGATACCAATAGGGGGAGGAAGAGGATTAAAATTTTTCTCAGTTCAGCTGGAGTATTTGGTCTCTGGCTCCGTTCCAATTCACTGTATGCTCTGTTTCAGATTAAATCTCTCAGGAGAGGTTTTAGAGAAAATCACAGGAAGGAGGCAGGAAGGTTTTCCAGGGTCGTTGTCCTCAAAGTTTGGTCCCTGGATTCGTGGGGGTCATTTGGACCCCCAAGATCTGCCCTTTTCCCTGCTGCTATCTGAACCAGTGATGCAAAAGTGATGGTGATTAAAGCTGCTGTCACCTGAGCACCAAGCAAAATCTTGGCACAAAGACACTCCAGCAGTCATTCTTTACCATCGAATAGGTACAGAAGTAAAACAAGCCAGTTTCATCTAAGAACAGCCCATATCAATCAGTAAAAATTAGTTCTATTAAATCTTGACTCTTGATTTCTGTTCTCTTAATATTCAGTGTAACAAAATGAGACTAGCTAGAACATCTGCTGCATACCAAAATAGGATGGTTGTTTGGAAGGAAAAACACCTTTGTGGCCTGACCAAGTTTCCTTTTTGGGTGAATATCATTTTTACTAAAACAAACAAATAAAATGGCTGGCAGACAAATTCTGTTTTTTTTTTTTTTTTTTTTTTCCCCAGTCTTCAGTATTTGGAAGATATTTTCTTAAAAACAAAATTAGCTTATCCTTTTAAGGAAAACAACTAATAGTGTTCGTATAAATGATAAAATTTGAGCTTTCCAGTGAAAATTTAAAGATCTGGAAAAGTTGTATCTACCAATGTGAGCTTCACAAATTATTCATATTTGAAGAATTCCTGATTATTTGGGTGGTAATAGTGGTTAATTTTGTATTTTTATATTGTATAATGAAATGTGTCAAAGTTCTGCATAGCTCAGCAAACCACTATTTTACCCTGTGCATGAGTGAATGATCTATCCAAAATGCAATACAAATAATGGATCTTAATACCACAGAGTACAAAAAAATTCATTGAAACAGCCTCAGATTCCACATTGCTACTAATCTTTAAGAAATGAACGTTTTGGTAGTTTAGTCAAATGCTGATGAAACAGCCCTCCCTTTTCCATGTACTTATGTGTGTGAGGCTGGGTTTTCTTCATGTATTTCAACCAGAACAATATATCACAATAGACCAAATGCAGGAGCAGATCTGCCAACCAAGAATCACTAACTCTACCATGTTTTGGATAAACATTCAAGGAAGTAGTTGTCTTGATTTGTTTCCTTATTTAATGACTACAAATATATATGGCTTCTTTCTGTTTACAAACTCTCTTCTTTTGAAAAGAAAAACTGTTGACCAGGACAGTTTTATTAGTCTACTTGTGCTTTGCTAATAGCAATGCAAAAACACTTCTAAATTAATATTTGGTAGTTAACAAATACTGCACATACTGTCCATTCAAATACCCTAAAGGAAATGAAGTCAAATGGGATTTACGCACGGTTTTGTAGTGAACAGAAATCTAAGTTCTGTTGTGTGATTCAAGGTTGTAAGAGCCCTAATTGAGGAGATAGCTAAGATGGCAGCTAGCTGAGAGCCATTAAGGTGTTCAGGTATTTTCACCTGAATCTTTTTATGCCCGTGAACACTGCATGATGCACCTGTAAGCTCGAGCTGTTAGCATGTGTCCTTGTTAAGGCAAAGAGTATTTAACTGGGTGAGGGTGAGTTAGGTGGTGGTTGGAGTTGGAGTTGGAGAGGTTGTTGGAGCCAGAGAGAGAAGAATAAAAGAACTTTTTCATTTCCATCCTGCCTCCGAATTTTCTCCTGCGGCGTTGTTGCTGTAAGCGGCAGCCGCAGGCGGCAACAAGTGGTGGCCTGTACGGGGAGTTCGGAATCGGCAGGTAAGAACTGAGAAATCTTTAAAGATGGGTGCGAAAATAACAAAAAGCCGAGTAATAAAAGCCGTTTTTGACATCGCTGACTAAGTTTATAGTGAGGAGGAAAGTGATCAAGAAATCATAGCCTCCGCTGAGTCAGATAAGACCAGTAAGGATAATATTGGTGTGAACTCAAAAATAACAAAAATAAGAGCTGCTAAAGCTATCAGAGATTTATTAGAAATAGCCGAGGAATACGTGCTCTCAATAGAATCTGAAACTCAGGATGTTACTACCAGTGAAAGTGATAGTAATGAGGAGGAGCCAAATAACCATGAAAGCACAGCCTCCTCCGCTAAGTCAGTTAAGACCAGAAAGGACCATCAAGTGGAGGAATATTTTGTGCCCTCATGGGTGGAATCCATTACAGAAACCATGAGGGGTATTTCTGAGCGTATGCGTGCCCTTGAGGCAGAGATTAACGGCCTTTCTGAGCGCTTACACGCCCTCGAACACCAAAAACCGCAGGAACATTGGGACCTGCCAGTATTTGAAAATGAAAATGGGCAAAGGTATCACCAATCCCTAGATTTTAAAACAATAAAAAATTTCAAAGAGGCGATAATGACCTATGGGCCTCAAGCTCTGTTCACATTGAGCATGCTGGAGTCCCTTAACACTTTCACTTTAACCTCCTTAGACTGGAAGGGGTTATGCAAGGCAGTATTGAGCAGGGGAAAATACCTGATCTGGAGGTCACAATTCCAGGAACTTTGTGTAGAAACAGCTAAAAGAAATGCGACTGCAGGCTTCCCAGACCGTAATGTAGATATGCTATCAGGTGAAGGACAGTTTGCTGAACTACAAATGTAAATGCAATATGATCCTGGTGTATACACACAAATAAACAATGCCACTGTCAAAGCATGGAAGACCTTACCAGGAACAGGTGATTTGCAAGGTAGCTTATCAAAAGTAATACAGGGGCCTAACGAGCCCTATGCTGATTTTGCTGACAGACTTTTAAGAACTGCAGGCAGAATATTCAGGGATGTGGAACAAGCAATGCCCTTAGTCGTCCAGTTGGCATATGAAAATGCCAACAAATATTGCCAAGATTCTATAAGACCATGGAAAAATAAAAAAGACCTTTCAATATACATTAGGTTATGTAAAGATATTAATGATGCCTTTGTCACAGGCAATGTGATTGCAGCAGCAATGAGAGGTGCTTCCCCTCAAAATTTTACAAATAGGGCTCAACAAAAAAATTATAATCAATCAGGATATTCCGGACAAAATTATTATAATCAACCAGGATATTCTAGGCAATATCCCCAAAGAGAAATAAGACCAAGCTCATACCGTGCCCCAGGCCGCTGCCCCAGGTGTAAAAAGGGAAATCATTGGGCCAATAAATGCCTTTCTAAATTTGACATCTATGGAAATGTTTTGTCCAGGAATTCAAAAAACGGGGCACAGGGCCCAATGCCTCGAGGCCCACAAATGTATGAGGCATTAGATGAGGAATATCCTCAAACATCCATACAGATGATTCTTCGTCACAATCCCTCCTACCCATTGACTCCCTTGTCAGAGGGACAAGAGGAAGTGCAGGACTAGACCTCTGTTCCACTGCCTGAATAGTACTAACACTTGAAATGGGAGTTCAACTGATTCCTATGGGAGTCAGGGGACCTCTTCCCTCAGGGACTGTAGGACTTATCCTCGGATGAAGTTCTAAAAGCCTATTATGTTTTCAAGTAACACCAGGTGTTATTGACTCTGATTACCAAGGAGAAATAAAAATAATGCTTAGTTCACCTAGAGGCATTATCTCTGTTAACCAAGGAGATAGAATTGCTCAGCTGCTTCTCCTTCCCAGTTTCCACAACTCATTCAAGAGTATGCTGCAGAATAGGAACAATAGAGGATTTGGTTCCACTGGCTCAGGACCTATGGCTTGCTGGGTTCAGGATTGTTCACGGAGGCCTATGTGCAAAATAAAAATTCAAGGTATAGAGATGGAGGGGCTGATTGATACTGGGGCTGACTCTTCCATTATTAATCTACAACAATGACCCAAGCACTGGCCTCTGCAGAAGGCCTCAACTAGTTTAAGAGGCTTGGGATATACTAACACCCCAGCACAAAGTGCTGTAGTCTTAAATTGGGAAGATAATGAAGGTCATAAAGGAACATTCCAACCTTATGTTTTGACCAGCTTGCCAGTTACCCTATGGGGAAGAGATATTCTACAGCAAATGGGGGTATACCTCGCAACCAAGCCCGCAGGTGTTAAAAATAAAAATCTAAATCATCATCAAAAGGGTAAAAGATATTTTTTCTAGGGGCCACTGAGAAAACAATTTTAAAAATACCATGGCTTTCTGATAAGCCAGTTTGGGTCCCTCAGTGGCCTCTATCTAGAGAGAAATTACAAGCAGCCCACCTATTAATCCAAGAACAACTAGAAGCAGGACACATAGAGCCTGCCACCTCTCCCTGGAATTCCCCCATATTTGTAATCAAGAAAAAAATCTGGAAAATGGAGATTGTTACATGACCTTAGAGAAATCAATAAAACCATGCAAATTATGGGCCCTACCCAACCTGGACTTCCTAATCCTGTAGCTATTCCAAAAAATTTCCATCTTATAACTCTTGATATAAAGGATTGTTTCTTTTCCATTCCCCTACATCCTCTGGATGCCCCCAGGTTTGCTTTTTCAGTTCCTTCTATCAATAATAATGGCCCTGATAAAAGATATCAATGGAAAGTGCTACTACAGGGAATGGCTAATAGCCCCACTATATATGTCAAATCTATGTAGACAAAGCTATCCAGCCCATTAAGAACAAATACCCAAACCTTATGTGCCTCCATTATATGGATGATGTTTTGCTTGCTCATCCTAATCAAGAAATCTTATTTACCATATTCAGTGATATGACAGAAAATTTAAAAAGATATGGATTAAAAATTGCTGAAGAAAAGGTTCAAACTAGATCTCCCATATTATATTTAGGATTTAAAATCATGGATACCTTTATTAGGCCTCAAAAAATTTTAATAAATAAAGAACATTTGACCACCCTCAATGATTTCCAAAAACTGCTGGGAGACATTAATTGGCTTCGCTCTACACTAAGCCTCACTACTGGACAACTAAGACCCTTATTTGATATCCTTCGTGGGAACCCTGATCCATCTTCACCGCGAACATTGACTCCTGATGCTAGGGAAGCTTTAAAGTTAGTAGAAAAGGCCATTGAAAGATCCCATTGTGATAGAATTGATTTTGCTCAACCGCTAATATTGATTATTATTTCTTCACAATATACACCCACAGGAGTATTTTGGCAACAGGAACCTTTATTATGGATACATTTGCCCGTCTCTCCTAAAAGTACAATTGAGTCTTATGTCTCCATGGTGGCTAAACTTATTCTTCTAGGACTTAAGACTTCTACTAAAATATTTGGCATTCACCCCGCTACTATTGTTACTCCCTATTCATCGTCACAGGTTGAATATTTGTGCTTCAATGATAATGATTGGGCTATAGCTAGATGCTCTAATTCTGCAAATTTTGATATCCATCTTCCTAAGTCTCCTATACTATCTTTTTGTGTCAATCATCCCATTATATTTCCACAGGTAATAAAAAATCAACCTATTCCTAAGGCATTAAATGTATTTACAGATGGGTCCTCTAACGGTTACTGCTGCAGTAGTCACTCAAAAAGAAAATATTATTCATATTACTGGTCAAAAATCAGCCCAGTTAGTTTAACTTGAAGCTATTATAATAGCTCTAGAAAAATTTTAAAGAACAGCCTATAAATATTTTTTCAGACAGCCACTATATTGTACATGCTGTCCCTAAATTGGAGCTAGCAGGTCCAATAGCACCACATACTCCAGCCTTTAAATTGTATTTTCAAATTCAAAATCTCCTATGGGAACATAAAGAACCTTTATTTATTGGACATATCAGAGCTCATACTAATTTGCCTGGTCCTCTCCATGAAGGTAATCAAAAGGCTCACTAAAACAATCTTTATATTTTCAGGAGTCCAACAAGCTACCTTGTTCCATTCCCAATTTCATGTCAATAGTACTACGTTACAGCAAAGGTTCAAAATCACAAAGGAGCAAGCTCGAACAATTGTGAAGGATTGTCAATCTTGTGTGACACATTTGCCCAATCCACATTATGGGGTTAACCCAAGAGGATTAATGCCCAATCATTTGTGGCAGATGGATGTCACTCATGAACCAAGTTTTGGAAAATTGCGATTTATTCATGTGACCATAGATACATGCTCAGGTATGATTTTTGCTTCCTTACATTCTGGAGAAAAAGTTAAAGATGTTACATGTCATTGTCTGCAAGCTTTTGCTGCATTGGGCATCCCCAAAATGCTTAAAACAGATAATGGCCCTGCATATACGTCCTCATCTTTCAAACAGTTTTGTGCAAAATTCAATATATCCCATAAAACAGGTATCCCATACAATCCTCAAGGTCAAGGTATAATTGAACGAGCTAATTGCACACTCAAAATTATGCTATTAAAGCAAAAAGAAGGAAATTGGAAAAATCCTAGGGACAGATTGGCAGTTGCCCTGTTTACCTTAAATTTTTTAACTTTAGATTCTGATGGATATTCGGCTGGAGACAGACACTGGAATCCACACCAACAATATAAACCTTTGGTTTACTGGAAAGATGTTCTTTCAGGTGCATGGAAGGGTCCAGATCCAGTATTAATTTGGGGGAGAGGATCTGTTTGTGTTTTTCCACAGCATGAATCCTCCCCAATATGGATACCATCTAGATTAATAAAACAGATTGTTGCCGCGGCAACACCCAAACATCTCCATGGCCCGTAGTCAACCGCAATCTTAGCCATCTCCCCAAACAGGGCTCCTGTAACAGATACCAAATCAAAAGGACCAAGATGAAGTTATTGAGGAATCAAGATTAATAAAACAAGTACAAAATCAAGAGGACCAAGATGAAGGTATGGAATAATTCCCTTAAAAGAGTCCTCCAATAAATTCACAATTTAAGTCTCATTCCTCCCAGCTGGGACGAGAAGATCTCTCTTTAGTGTGCACACAATTGTATTTTTTTTTTCTTTTTATATATGTCTTTATGTCTGTGCATTTGTCTAAATTTCATGTTAATGTGACGTCACAAATATATGTTTGTATGTGCGTCTGTCCAGTGTGACGTCACAAATAACAAAGCGCTTATGAAAATTAATATTATAAAAAATTAATTATAAAAAAAATATATATATATATATGGATCCAAATAACTTTAATTCATTTAATTGTAGAGTATTCAATTTGGGTAAACAATTTAAAAAGTGAAGGTACCTTCAATTTTGATTTATAGGTGTCCCTGGGACTTCTCTTCAGCAACAAATATGACTAGTACTGTATAACCTAATATTTTGGTATTTGACATGGGATTGTTTATTTGTAATTAACTTTATTTGTTTAATAGCTGATTAATTTGAATTATTTCAACAGGTAATTTCATAGAAGGTTGCTGTGTATGCAGAGACTCGGGGGTTCCAGCTAACAAATTATTTTTCCAAAGTGCTTTTAGCTTTTCTTTAATCTATCTTTAATGCAGTAAATACCCTCAGTCTTTCTTTGATTTGTTCTGAATGTGATATTTTGCCAGGTTATGTTTGTGGGAGCTCAAGCAGCAATGCTTGTGAGCAGAAATCAACTTTAATTTTCTAATCTAATGATTCTATCTTTTAGGTTGACAACTCTCCTCTTGACTCAGTGCTGGAATAGCACTGCCTTTCCTTTAATAATTGATGCTTGAGTTTCTAGGTAGTGGGCCCTGAAGATTTGCCGGTGGCATTGTCTAGACATTAAAAAAGATGGCTGCTGCTACAGCTGCAGGGATTGCGGTCGCTACAAACATCCCTGCTGCTCAAGCATCAAACAACCTCACCAGCAGTGTGGCCTCTGCTCTGCATGCATGGGGCCTCCTAGATCAGCGTGTTATAACAAGTGGACATTTTGATCTTTCATTATTTGGGACATTACAGGACAATACCTTGCGGGTATTTGCCTAGAGAATTTAGTGCATTACTTGATGGAACTAAGGGCAGCTGATTTGTTTAAAGACCTTGATACGCTATGGAACTTGGCTCGTCAGCAGAAGGCTTGCTGCCTTAAGGCCGCAGAGTCTCCTCACGATTGGACGGCTGTTAGTCAACACACAGTCGATCCTGAAGTGTTCGATTGAATGATCCTGAAGGGCTTGATTGGACGGCTGGTTAGCCAATGACGGGTAAGATCCCCAGAGGGGGACAACCTACGACAGGCACAGTCGATCCAGATGAGGTCGTCACCCATCCACGGGACAGTCTCATGTGGCCAACATATCAACCTAAGACAGGAGTCAAGGGCACAGCCTTGATTATCGGATGACGGGTAAGAATGTTGGTTGCACATGGACGTCCTAGAGCATCCCCTCTTTTAAAACAAAAGGGGGGAAATGTAAGAGCCCTAATTGAGGAGATAGCTAAGATGGCGGCTAGCTGAGAGCCATTAAGGTGTTCAAGTATTTTCACCTGAATCTTTTTATGCCCATGAACACTGAGTGATGCACCTGTAAGCTCGAGCTGTTCGCACATGTCCTTGTTAAGGCAAAGAGTTTTAACTGGGTGAAGGTGAGTTAGGTCGTGGTTGGAGTTGGAGTTGGAGAGGTTGTTGGAGCCAGAGAGAGAAGAATAAAAGAACTTTTTCATTGCCATCCTGCCTCCGAATTTTCTCCTGCGGCGTTGTTGCTGCAAGCGGCAGCCGCAGGCAGCAGCACAAGGTCATTTGCTGCTCCATTATACTGCTTGCTCTGGAAAGTAGCTCCCCACCAGCAATTTGATAGAAAGGGAAAGGAAGAAATTAAAGAGTTCAAATAATTTCCATTTGGTAAAGATCAGATTTGATTCTCATAGACAGGGCTGAAGAAAGTGGTATTCTGTGTGTGATAGACTCTGGGTCTGAACTGCAAGCAATCAATTGAGATTATTCAAGTGACAAGAGTTGTTGGAATAAAAGAACAAAAGCAGCACTCCTTCCAGCTGTGCCCACAAGAGGGCTCCAGAGTTCTTAATCTCACTGTCAAAGTGAGCCCAGAGGCTGGTACTGGTAGTAGGGACCTGGGCTTTCTTTTGCAGTTTCTTGTCTTCACTCTATCCATCTGTTTTATCTTTGTTTCAAGTACAAACAGACAAGAAGGACAAAATCAAGAGGGGAGCTTTGTATACAGTCAAACAAACTCCTCAGCATTTAAGAATAGTTTATAGAATCTGTCGTCAGTGATTCTTCCTTTTATTGCTTTCCCCTTTGACACACCTTCTCCCTAAAGAATTGGCAACTTTAATAGTATTTACATTTGCGTGGCCCCTCTCGGTGTTCAAAGTCTTTTCCCAATCATGGTCTCGTGGAGCCTCAGCCAGAGCTTACCTTAGTGAGGATGGCTGAGCAGGTGGCAAGCAGAGTTGTTTCAAGGCGACATGCAAGCTCAAGCTAGACTGTGTGGACAAGGAGTTGGTGGGATGGGGAGAGACCATCCCACTCAGCTTCCTCCACATAAAGAAGAGCAAGCCCCCAAACCATTGTTCCCCAGGCAAAGAAACCAGACTTTCTGATTCAGCCCGTTTAGGGTGGGGCCTGAAAATGTGTGTTTCTACCAAGTTCCCAGCAGATGCTACTGGTCTGGAGACTCTGCTGTGAGAACCGCCTTAACTCACACCACATGTCTGCAGAACTGCTCCGCATGCTTGTTGAAGATGGGTGGCATCGGTGTCCGTGGAAGATCCTGCCTTTTATGAAGAGCCTTTTTTACCAATGAGGAAGATAAACAGGAGTAAGTGACTTGTCCAGAGTCACATAGACAGAAAATTTTCTAGTCTAAAGTAGGCCCAAGTCTTCTGATTCCTAAGGTAACTTTCTTCAATAGCACACAGGGACGGTTGGCAATTGTTATTTGGGAAATAAGAATTGGTTGGTCCTTGAATTCTGTATCTATGAAAATTACCCAATCACAAATATGTTGTGGTTGTCGGAATACCAGGCTTTATTCATCTGTCTATCCCTGTGTTAGGTAGGAGTTCAGGAATTCCAAGATGGCGGAGGCAGGGTGTAAGAAGGATGTGGCTGAAGGACAAGACGGGGAGGTGAGTCACCGTGTCCCTTTTCGTGACACACGACTAAACCAGTCAGGGTCACTCCAGGAGGACTGGGATGGCACGTATTAATGACACACAGACATAGAAATACCTTTTTCTTTGGGTTCTGTGATGGCCCCTCTGACTCGGCTCCCACAAAGGCAGCAAGGCAGGCAAGAAAGAGAGGGAGCACGCCTCGAACCCGGGTTTTATTGGGGGAGGCTGTTTGAAAGAACATTCCATTCATGTAAGGCAGAGGGGTAATGTGACAAGGAGCAGCCCACTCCCACCCATTCCCAAAGCTGTGCTCCTCTGCTGAGCGGAAATGGGGATCCACCTGCTTCCTGTTAGGGAAGCCTGTCTCCACATTTCCATCACTCAAAGCTAGGGGGTGCTCAGCTCCTATGAGGCAGCTCCCGACATCCCTGTTTACAATCAGTCCCATTACCATGACAACTCCTGCCACTGAGGACGCATCACCCATGACAACTCCCACCACAGGTTCAATATTCTAAAATGACCAATGAGGGCAAAGTGGGCAGTATTCTAATTAAGTTTTCTAAAGTAACCAATAAGGGAAAATTGGATACTATTCTAATCAGGTACTATAATGGAACCAATAGGAGCAAACGGAGTAAGGTCTTCAAAGAGGTTCGTAGGGAAGAGAACGCCTCACAGCTCAGCACATGATATACTACTTTCCAGACATCAGGGCCTAGAGCACGTCTCTCTTGCTTAGCCCACTCCACTCTATTCTACAGAGTGGCACTTTCATTTTTTAAAAATATTTATTTATTGACTTTAGTTGTACACAATGTAATGCATTTATGTTTACGTGGTGCTGAGGATCGAACCCGGGCCACGCACGTGCGAGGCGAGCACTCTGCCGCTGAGCCCACAACCCCAGCCCGGCACTTCCATTTTTACCTTCAATAAATCTGTGCTTTGCCTGTTACTCCTGTGTGTCTTGTTCAATTCTTTGTTTGGGCGTTCGTGACACCAAGGACCAGGACTCCAACTGTATACCCAACAACAACACCTGCATACCAGGTATTCAATAACCCTGGTTAATTGCATTTTGCTGAGCGTGATCTAAGGAAATAGTGAAGAAAATGAATTGTCCCTATTTTTATCCAAGACACATTGTAAGAGATAAAAATATTACTTGGTGTACCTAAGACCATTAAGGATAAGAAGCCAAATTTTAGCTTTTTATAATTATATCTCTAAATGCTTTTGGGATTCCAAAGATAGTGGATTTTGACCTAATTTAACAAAATTTTCTTTTGATGTTTACTTTGAACAAATAATGTTGCTGGGGCTATAAATAAGACCTGGTCTCTGTCTTAAGGGAATTTGTAGTCTAGTGGGAAGAAAAATGTTCATAATTAACTGTAGTGTTACACCAGGTGGAATATGGTACCTGCTAGAATATATGTCTATACAGTACACAGTACAGGGAGACAAGGAGAGAGAAGTCAGTTCTCACTTAGAAGAATTAAGGAGGGGATTGTGGAGGAAATGGTATCTTAACTGAGCCTCTAAAACATAGATCTTGCCTGTGAAAGAATTTTCCAGGCAGAGAAGACCACATGGGAAAAGACACAGGTAAGCAGAGAGTTGGCTTAGGAGGAGCTGCTGGGCAGGGTACATGCATGCAGTTGAGACAGAAATGTCACTGGCAGTAGCCCAAGCCAAGAATCCTAGAACAGTTCAGAGCCTGGAGAGATCCAATCAGAGCCTTGCTGCAGAGACAATGGCTGTGGCAGGTAGCAGTCAGGAGAATGTGTGGAGGGGATGAGGAGAGACCAGTGAAGAGATGGGGACCTGCAAGGAAGGCTATTATGGTTTGGATGTGAGACATCCCCCAAAAGCTCACATGTGAGACAATGCAAGAAGGATCAGAGAAGTGACTGGGTTGTGAGAGTCTTAACTCAATCTGTGATTTAATGCCCTGATAGGGATGAACTGAGTGGTAACTGGAGTGGTAGGGTGTAGCTGGAGGTGGTGGGAATTGGGGTGTGGCTTTGTATGTGTATCTGGCAAGTGGAGACCTCTCTCTCTCTCTCTCTGCTTTCTGATCATTAGTGAGCTGCTTCCCTCTGCCACACTCTTCTGCCACACTCTCAAGCCCCAAGGAATGGAGCTGGACTTCTATAGACTAAGACCTCTCAAACTGTGAGCCCTAAAATAAACTTTTCCTTCCCTAATATTGTTCTCATCAGATCTTTAGGTCACAGCAGCGAAAAAGCTGACTAAAACAAAGGCATTTCTGTAGGTGACGTGAGGGAAAGGGTGGGCTTTGAGTCTTGTGATAAACCTGGTTTAAGCCTGGTTTCAGTTACTATCTCTGTAAGCATAGGCTGCAAAAATCTGACTCTTGTTTAGTTTTCTCACCTCTGAAAGGAGAGATGTCCTGCCTACTCTTTTTTTTTTTTTTTTTTTTTTTTTTTTGGTATCAGGGATTGAACTCAGCGGCACTCTACCACTGGGCCACATCCCCAGCCCTTTTTTGTATTTTATTAGATACAGGGTCTCACTGAGTTGCTAAGTGCCTCGCCATTGCTGAGGCTGGCTTTGAACTCCCGATCCTCCTGCCTCAGCCTCCCAAGTGCTGGGATTACAGGCTTGCGCCACCGCGCCCGGCTCCCTGCCTACTCTTAATATTCTGTGATGCTGAGGATCTATTTATCATCTGTGGCAAGTCTAACACAGGATGGTTGAGGTCACTTTCTTACTGTTCACATTTGCTAAAACGAGTTTGATTTTCTTTGAAGAAATCAAATGCAGGGGCTGGGGTTGTGGTTCAGTAGTATAGCGCTTGCCTAGTATGTGTGAGGCACTGGGTTCGATTCTTAGCACCACATATAAACAAATAAATAAATAAAGGTCCATCAATAACTAATAAAAATTTAAAAAGAAAAAAAGAAATCAAATACAACCAAAGTTCCCATTGATTTGGCTATGGTTTGGCACAGGATTGAAAAGATGGAATTTCGGAGCTGGAACTTATACCAATCTGCTTTATTTGGCACTAATTCCAACTATACCAACTTTTCAAGCAGGCTGGAAAGACGAAATTTATGTTGCTGTATTTACAAACTCGGGGGACAGGAAACATGTTTCCAGCTCTGAAAATGCGGTAGGTTACCTAGGTTACTTCTTACAAACACAGCACTTTGTATCAGGAGCAAAGGCCAGATTTCACGATTTTAACTGGAAATCTTAGGGAACAGATGAATCATATAACACATCGCTTCAACCAGAAAGCAAATGTATCCTACCATTGGAGTTTATCTCCTAATGCTTGGGGAAATCCAGGAGAGCTTTTAGCTCAGGTCCTGTGTGGGATGAGATGGTCCAGCAATAACTCTGGCCAGATGATCAAATAGCACCTTTTGTTCTTTCCTGGGGGTGGGAAGGATGTGGGAAACAATGATCTGACCATGGAGAAGATTCAAGGGAGTAAAAACTGAATCATCACCAGCCACCAGGAAACACCAGGAGTTCCCTAAATGGTATGAAGTCCTCCTGCCTCCTTAGGTGAGTAAGGTAAAACTTTACAACAGCTATTTGGAGAGACAGAGGCTGGAGCAAGGGACCCTCCAGAGCAATTGAGGCTCGTGGCCTTGGCAGAGGAAAGAATCAAAAGAGATATGAACTTTCTGCTGCACTGAGTTTTGAAAAACATCTTTTTGGGTTGGCTTCCTGTGATGTCCCTTAGGGAGGTTTTTTCCTGATCTGCCCTTAGTGATTTCCTCATCAACTGCCCCAGCCCCCAGCATCCACCATGTGCCACGTCATCTGCAAAGAAAAAAAAAAAAAAATGAGGAGAATGTGACCAGCTAGCTATTTAGTCCAGGTCCAAAAGAGCTCTGTGAATTGGGGGGATGAATGTGCAACCGGCAGCACAATGAGCTACAACCAGAGCCTCAGAACACCAAGTGCTGCCCTGGACAGGAAGGTAGAGGGGCCTCTGCAGCTGCCTCCAGGTCCTAAACAGGGCCACTGGGGGAATTCCAGGCATGCCCTGCTAACTGCGAACCCTGGAGCATGGGATTTGAGCTGGATTCTCTATTCTTTTGTGCTCCTTTAATTAATTAACTAATTATTTTTAAAAGCATCCTTATGCTAAAATTGCCCCCCCCCCCTTTTTTTTTTAATTAAGGACATTTTCAAACATACAAATACTAGAGAGCATGGTTTGGCGAACTCACACCACCTCTCTTTAATATTTACCAATATTTTGCCGAATTTGTTCCGCTTGTGTCCTGTCCATTTTCCCCCCAGGTATGTGAAAGCAAATCCCAAAGATGATATATAATTTCATCTGTAAAAACTTCAAAATGTATTGCTAGCACATAAAGACTTTTAAAATATAGCAATCTACTATCTATATGTAACCAAAGTAGTAATTTTTTTCATAAGGTATAATACCCAGTGTTCTACTTTCCTTAGTTGTCTAAAATATGTCCATTTTGAAGTGGGTTGTTTGAGAGCCAAACAAGGTCTACACATAACACATTAGTTCCTGTCTCATTTTTTTTTTTTCATGCTCTTCATTTATAGAAGAAATCAGGTCATAGGTTCTGTAGAATTTCCCATATTCCATATTTGGCTTATTGCATTCTTGTGGTGTTTTTCCAAAGAGCCACAGGTCCTTTTAATTGGAAAATGGTATTTAAAGACCACCATCTCTGCATGGGGTATTCTTAGCCACTGGCTTGTCATTGTTTTGTGGTTTTATTCAGAGTAAACAGAGTTGGAAAATATTTATGTCTTTGAAAATGAGAAAAACTGAGTTTCTATTGGCATTTCCCATTTAAATATATGACTACAAGGTTTTTATTTTACTTGTTGAAGTTCATATTTATTTTTCTTGTGCTGAAAAGCTTGGTTTCTATGATATTAACATAATTACTGATTAACTATCTTACAACACATTTATAGCTTAGAAACAATAGGACCTATGTAAGCATAATTACTTATTAACTGTACAACATATGTCTAGCTTAAAAATAATAAGACCATGTAACTTCTAATAAGACTACTGAACATACGTCAAGATTTCTTTGCAGTAATTGCATGAAGTCAGTATCCTGTCTTATGTTTCTAGGAATATTAATTATAGTTCCTTTTTGCATTGATGTTTTCTTTCATTTCTTTATTGTTCCTGTTTTTACTTTTCAGACTTTCTTAAGTATCTGGTGAATCTTGGCTGTTGCTTCAAATACAAGTGATACTAAAACAGCAGTATTACTAGTAATAATGAGATTACTGAAAATAAGAGTATAAAATCAAGAAGAGTGAAAAACAAAGAATCTAAAAATCCCCAAACCTCACATTCATATTGGAAATATCAACATGAATTCATTGCTTTTTCTTAAATACATTATTATTATTATTATTATGGTACCAGGGATTGAACTCAGGGGCACTGGACCACTGGGCCACATCCCCAGCCCTTTTTTGTATTTTATTAGAGACAGGATCTCACTGAGTTGCTAAGTGCCTTGCCATTGCTGAGGCTGGCTTTGAACTTGCTATCCTCCTGCCTCAGCCTCCCAAGTGCTGGGATTACAGGCGTGCGCCACCGTGCCCAGCTTAAATACATTTTTTTTTTTTTTTTTTTTTTTTGTGGTACCGGGGATTGAACTCAGGGGCACTTGACCACTGGGCCACATCCCCAGCCCTTTTTTGTATTTTATTAGAGACAGGGTCTCACTGAGTTGCTAAGTGCCTCACCATTGCTGAGGCTGGCTTTGAACTCGCGATCCTCCTGCCTCAGCCTCCCAAAGTGCTGAGATTACAGGCGTGCGCCACCGCGCCCAGCTTAAATACATTTTTTTTTAAAAAAACTGTTTCCTTGTTCTGTTCTTTGAAGAGGTCTAGATGAAAAAACAACTCAGCAGTACTAAGCACTAAGTACACAGATTGTGTTCTCTAAATGCCATTCTCCATAAAAGGAATCAGAGCTCTCTGGACACATGTTTGATTCTAAGTCTAGGGCAGGAAATTAAAAGGTGAGTTTTCAATATTGTTTTGTGTCAAAATGAACCTTTCAGAACAAATGAAATCAGATTAAAAAAGGATTCAAAACCACCTTGGCTCCATCTGGCCAAAGATGAGAAAATTTGAGCATAAAAAAAAAGAGAAAAGAAAACATATCAGATATCTAAAAATCCATGAATTTGTAATGATTAAAAAAATACTTAATTGGTTATCTTTGGAGATTGCTAGTCTACCAACCTACCCATAAATGTAGTGAAAAGGGAAATATCAAGGATTTATCCACTTCTCTACTACATACTGTATTTCAGGACAACTAAATTGCCCTAGGAGAAAGTTCTTTATAATGCAACCAGTAAATGTGGAAAGAAGGATAGAATTAGAAATTCATTATTGGGCAACCTGGAATGAAATAATGGATCTGGGAATACCCATCAGTGTTTGCTACAGTGACTAGGTTAAAAGTTGATGAAGAACTTTACAATAGAAGTGTTGGACTACTGTCACTGACCCTGGTGATCCTTCTCAGTGTCATGAAAAATACGACAACTGGGCCATTGGATGATGTCCTACAACAGGCAACACTACTGAGGAAGTACTCCTGCCTGATAAAATGAAACCGGAACCTTACCAAGCCAGTAGTGTTCACTGCCAGTTTTTGGACAATGAGAGGAATAGTATATTTTAAACAAAACCATGAAGAGTCAATGAACCAAATTCTGACTGAGATAGTCTACAGTAAGCCAAATGATCCAGTTTGTCCAAAAACAATGGCAATAAAAAATAAAGAGATGAATTTTTAGAGAAAAAAGATACTTAAGAAACATAATAACAAAATCTAAGATGTGGACTTTGTTAGAATCCTGATTTGAACAAACCTGCTCTAACATGCATCTTTGAGATAATCAGGGAAATTTGAATATAGATATAATATTCAATCATATAAAATTATTTTGTTTTGTCACTATCCTAAAGGTAAATTGTCATTTTTTGAAGTTCTTATCAGTAAAAGATAGATGCATATTGAAGTCTTTATAGATGAATGAGTGTGATGTGTGGGGATTGCTTTAAAATACTTCAGGGGAAAAAGAGAAAGGGGGGCTGGGTGTGGTGGCACACACCTGTAATCCCAGCAGTTTGGGAGGCTGAGGCAGGAGATTGCAGGTTCAAAGCCAGGCTCAGCTACTTAATGAGGCCCTAAGCAAATAGAGAGACCCTGTCTTAAAATAAAAAAATAAAAAAGGCTGGGGATGTGGCTCAGTGGTTAAGCGTCCCTGGGTTTAATCCCCAGTACCCTCCTCCCCCAAAGAAAAAGAAAGGAGGTGGTAGAAAAGAAAAAATAATAGATTTTTTTTTAATGGTAAATTGCTGATAAGGGGTTGGGATTGTGGCTTAGTGGTAGAATGCTTGCCTGGCACATGTGAGGCTCTGGGTTTGATCCTCAGCACCACATAAAAATAAATAAAATAAAGATATTGTGTCCATCTACAACTAAAAAATTGTTTTAAAAAAATTCCCAATAAGTTTTTGAAATTAGGTAGTATGTCCGTATAAGTTCATTATACTATTCTTTCTACTTCTAAATTTGAGAATGTATGTCATTATAAATTTTGAAAAATAACAAGGTAAAACCTTGGTGAGTAATAAAAATATAAATTCTTTCTTTTTTTGGAGGGTGTGGGGCAGGTACCAGGGATTGAACTCAGGGGCACTCAAACACTGAGCCACATTCCCTATTTTGTATTTTATTTAGAGACAGGGTCTCACTGAGTTCCTTAGGGCCTCACTTTTGCCGAGTCTGGCTTTGAACTCGTGATCCTCCTGCCTCAGCCTCCTGAGCTGCTGGGATTACAGCATGCATCACCTCACCAAACTAAAAGTATTTCTTTCTACTTCTTCTTCTTCTTCTTTTTTTTTTTTTTTTTTTTTTGTGTGTGTGTGTGTGTGTGTGTGTGTGTTAATGGGGATTGAATCCAGGGCCTTGTGCATGCAAAACAAGCACTGTACCAACTGATCTATATCCCCTGCCCCTAAATTATTTCTTAATAAGCAGGGTTTTAAAACACAAAACAAACAAAAACTGGTCAGTAAACATAGGATAATAAAAGAAAAGAAGCTGATACGTACCAAATAAAATTTAAATGGGGAAAATAACCTAGTTAATTACCTATCTTCTATGTATCTTTTTGCTCTGTAAATGTCACTGTGAATTCTCCTGAATCTAAGGGCCTCTCTTCATATAATTCTGGTAACACACAGACAAATTCCAGTATTTCTGAATCTTCTTTTAGATGTCCCTTCTGTTTGTATTTATAATGTCGCCACCACCTAATCCATGCCATGACGAAATTTCCCATGATTAATATGATTTAATTTGTTTTAACCAGCTTGTTTAACAAGGTTATGTATTAGATTTATTTTTCCTGAAGTCACTGAAGGAGGCACCCAAGTAGTGTTTGAATCACAGTTTGGATTGGGGCACAGCCCATCCCTTCCCAGCTGGGTTAGTGCTTCCGCACTGGTGGGTCCCAGCTTTGTCACTCCACCCCTGACACCAAACCCGGGGCCCATTTTTCTCTCACGCCTGTTACCCACCTTCACTTTCTGTGGTGACTATAAGCAGAAATGAAAACTTCAGTTTCTGAAAACTAGCTCACTTCACAGCGCAGCTAACAAGTAGCTGATTCAAGAATTAAAACTCTTCCAGTACAGACCTCTCTTCAGAGGCAAGGGCCGGGGAATAAATGAGCCTTGTGCTCTGCCCTCAAGGTCAACAGATTGAATGTGGCCTTGTGTGCTGCAAATGTACAGTACATGACATCATGCATATTCAGTGGGGTTTTCCAACCGCCCCAGTCTCTCTAGTGACCAACATTTCTCCTTTAGTGAGGTGCTTCTCTTTGACTTTTGAAATTATTTTACTAGCCTACTCTTTGTACCTCCTCAGTTTAGCCATGGTTCTTTCCAGGCTTGCTCTTTTTCTTTCTTCCTCACTTTTTTCCCCCTTTTCCCTGCTTCCCTGTGCTCTCCTCCTCTTCCTTCTCTTTCCCTCCTAATATCACATCTTCTTTCACTCTTTCCCTTTCTATTCTCTATAAATAAAACCAATGACATTAGCTGGGCACGGTGGCGCATGCCTGTAATCCCAGCACTTTGGGAGGCTGAGGCAGGAGGATCACGAGTTCAAAGCCAGCCTCAGCAATGGCGAGGCACTTAGCAACTCAGTGAGACCCTGTCTCTAAATAAAATACAAAAAAGGTCTGGAGATGTGACCCAGTGGTCGAGTGCCCGTGAGTTCAATCCCTGGTACCACAAAAAAAAAAAAAAAAAAAAAAAAGACCTTGACTATTAATTTTAGGTAGACAGATTTGAACCTAGATCCCACTTGCACCTAAATTCCAATCCTGTACCTCTAACACCCTACAAGGTACATTGTGTATCCCGTTATCAAATCCAACCTAAAACTTAAAAATCTCCCAAGGAGATTCCCTTCCTGTTTTCCTTGGCATGGTAAAGAACACTTCCAGTCTCCAAGTTGCCCAGATGGAGCACTATATCATCTCTTTCTGCACTTAGTCACTGTATAGAGCCAGACAGTGAATTCTGTGCCTTTGACTTTTTTTTTTTTGATACCTTTATTTTATTTTATTTTTTATGTGATGCTGAGGATTGAACCCAGTGCCTCACACATGCTAGGCAAGCACTCTACCTCTGAGCCATAACCTCAGTCCCTGTGCTTTTGACTTTGAAGAGGCATCCTGGCCCATCCCACCTCTCCGTTTCTACCTTCGCCATGATGGACTGGGTCCTACTGTGCTGAATTATATGAACAGGCCTCTGTATGCCCCTGTCCTCTGTTCATTTCCCCCGCTTAGGGCTCCTGGACTTACTTTCATCCCAAAGGATTGTTTTTCTAACACAGCTTAATTCACATCCCACCTTCTATGGATATCTAATTAAACCTTTTGTGAAAAGAAAGGAAAATTACAATTCAGTTTTAAGATCTTCATTGTCTTTATTTTTGATCCTAGTCTCAGGAAACACTTCATTCCACAAAGTAGAAAAAGTGTTCCCCATGGGCTAAGCAAAGATGTTGTTTCATAGATATGAGATAGATAGGAATTTAGGATAAAGAGAGAGATTTACTGAATCTTAAAGGAAACACCCAGGAGCCACTGAGATGCAGAATGCACAGTTGTAAATCTTGACCACATATCCTTGGCCCATGCCCTTGTAAAATGAGGGAAATGTGCAGGCAAAAGAAAAACTAGTATAGAATTGTGCAGCTTCACCCTATCCAGTAAATAGCACTGGCCTCTATAAATAATAACACCCCAGCCAGGCATGGTGGCGCACACCTGTAATCCCAGCCCTTGGGAAGCTGAGGCAGGAGGATCAGGAGTTCAAAGCCAGCCTCAGCAATGGTGAGGCACTTAGCAACTCAGTGAGACTCTGTCTCTAATAAAATACAAAAAAGGGCTGGGGATGTGGCCCAGTGGTCCAGTGCCCCTGAGTTCAATCCCCAGTACCAAAAATAAATAAATAAATAAATAAATAAATAATAATAATAACACCCCAACCAACAGGTTGCTGTCTCCCTCTGGAGACTGCCAGCATTTTCCCTTGAGTGCCTCTTCCTTGCTTTACCCCAAAAGCATTTCTCCTTTGAGATTGCACCCACCTCCTTCTCCCTTGACCATGTATCTACTTTCCTAAATAAACCTATGTCCATGGCTTTGACTGGCACATGCTGAAATTCTTTTCATCAGGTGTTCCAAGAACCCAACTGGTTCTGAGTCAAGGTCCCCCTTCTCTCAGGGAAGTCCTCAAACTGTTCTCTAGAGACATCTCTTCTCCCGTGATAGATAGAAAAGGGCTGTAAAATAGAGAAACAAAGAAGAAAATTCGAATTGGTCATTTTAGAGTTACTCACCTTGTAAGGTAGGACACAGACAGAACAATAGAAAAGTAACTGATGGGTTACCTTTTTGTGCAAGGATTAAGAGAGGGAATTTCATTATCATGACAGTTGATACTAGCCAGTTAGGGAAATTTAGCTATAATCTCTCCTGATTTCTCAGTTCAGATATCTTGATTTCAGTTTGATGACATGGAACTTTAGCATAAGTGACACCATTTTTATTTTACCTCTGGTCCATTGGGACCCAGTACAGGAGACTAGTTCAAAACAATGGTCTCTTATAATGTTTATTTAACACTTCTTTACAGGAACTCACATCCCTAGGCTGTCATTTGAGACTTTCGTAATTATTTCCACCTGATCTATCCAGCTTCTCTCAGTCACAGAGAGTTCCTTCGTGACTACATACATTTCATTTTCTGTCTGAATCTTGCTTTGTGCTTCTGTTCCACTTTAGTGAGCCATACCACCCCCTCCACACACCTGTTTATGACCTATTCATTCTCCAGGTCCATATGAAAGACCTTTTCCTTTGGAGGGAATTTGTGGGTGAAACCATTGGATGTCTTCTTTTGCTTTATGCCATTCAGGGGTGGGCAGTGGAAAAGTCTGTGGGAGATAGAAATGAGACTGGCTTGGGTATATGTTGACGTGTTGTATATACAAAGATTCATTATCCTGTCATCTCTACTTTTGTATGTTTGAAATCTCCCATGATAAAAGTTTTTAAATAAAAATAAAGTGAAATAAGCTAGACGTATGGTTATGTGCCATGATGTTCCAGACCAGTAGGACTCATTGACATTGGGGGCGATTCCAGCAGAATGGCAGGTTAGTCTTAGGAGAGGATGGTGGGGAAGAGGAGGCTGGTGGCCACATAATCACCTATAAAATTGTTTCTACAAGAGTAAGGATTTGTGTCTGTTCTGTTTATTGCCAAATCCAGCATATGGAATACCCCTGGCCCTCCACATATTTATTGAATGAAATGATGGTCTACATGCCAAGGTAGGTCCAGGAATAGCCTGCAAATCCATTCTGTGGGAGAAGAGGAAGATAACCATGTTTCTATTGGGCTCTAGTTTGCTAACCGTATATCTCAAAAGTTCCAGTGATGACATTAGACTGTTATCAAAGCTCCGTTCTTGTCCCTGATGCCAATCCAATAATGAGGACATGGTTTTGAGAAAAAAGAAAAAGATGTTTCCTTGCTTTGCTAGCAAAGGAGAAACACAGGGAATCCTGTCCAGAGACTTGTTCTGCGCATCAAGGGGAGCAGGGGCTTTTTCCAGAGGTAATTCAAAGGCTACATTCCATGTGTTCTCATTCTGGAGTTGTAATTCACGTGTTAATTTGGGAGACAGTGATTTCTCAGATCTTCTGGTGCCATCCCCAGAGTCTGAATTACTTCACTCCTGTGGTGGGTGTGTGCTCAAGGACAGACGACTCTGCCTAGGATGGGGAAGAAGGGTAATCCTGTTTCCCCTGAGATTAGAGAGGGGGAGAGATTAGAGGAGCAGGGAGAGAAGAAGAGAAAGAAACATGTCCTTTTGAAAATAAGTCAGTGTCAGAGCAGCAAGGGCTATATTCCAAGCATAACGCGGACCACTGTCACCAGACAACTCATGGATTCCAGTGACTCATGTTACTGTGTGCTCCTTCTGCCTCTTGTGTGGCTAACACAGAGGACATAGAAATTTCTGCCCCTGAGGCTTATACATGAGGCCGGTGGTTGGTGGTATAGACAAGAAAAACCCACAGTGCTCCCTGCCATAGTAGTGCAGAGCAGACTCTGCTGACTCTGGGGTCCCAGGAAGGCTTCCCAGAGCTGAGACCTGAAGGACAAATAGGAGTCAGCCTTGTAAAAGGTGTGTGTGTGGGGGGGGGGGGGGGGGGGGGGGGCTCTTCTTAGCAGGAAAGTGGCTTGGAGAAGAGAGAAACAAACGGAAGAACTTTGCTGTGGGCGGGTCATGGAACAAGGGGATGATAGCTGTGAAGGGTCAAGAGATAAGACTGGACAAAAGGGCAGGGGCCAGATCCCACTGGGTCTGGCAGGCCACTCTAAGGGATGTGAACTCTGTTTAAAGAGCAATTGAGAAGACAATGAAAATTTTGGAAGAAACAGGAGGATTTTTGCATTTTAGAAAGATCACTCTGGCCAGAGTGCAGAGAATGGGCATGAGAGCTGGAGAAGAGGAACCTGGAGTTGTAACCGGGGTCCACTTTATGCTTTGAATATACACTTTGCTTTCTCTCCCTCTCTCCCTGCTCCTCCCTAATCTCCCCACCCCCCCAATCTCAGGGGAAACAGGATTACCTTTCTTTGGAATCCTAGGCAGATTTATCTGCCCCTGATTCCACACCCACCATAGGAATGAAGTCATCCAGACTTTCTGGATGGCACCAGAAGATCTCAGAAATGACTGTCTCCCAAATTCACACGTGAATTACAACTCCAGAATGAGAACACATGGAATGTAGCCTTTGAATTACCTCTTTAAAAAGCCCTTGCTCCCCTTGATGTACAGAACCACAGCTTCTGGGACAGGAGTCCCCTGTGTTTTTCCTTTGCTAGCAAAGCAATAAAGCTTCTTTTTCCTTTTTCTCAAAACGGTGTCCTTGTTATTGGATTGGCATCAGGGACAGGGACCGAGGTTTTGGTAACAGAATCAGCAAGAATTAAAAATTGGTTGCTGCAGTTTGAGCAAGGGGCCGTGGTGACTTGACCTGTGAACAGAGTGGCAGGCCATAATTTTAGGTAAAGTCCTTCTTCAAATTAAGAAATGGGAAAACCTAATCTATTGGTGTGGGCCTTGAACTAATGGGTGACCCCCAAATAGCTTTACTTGGGAAAACAAAGAAATGTCTCTCAACTGTTTCTTCTATATAGAAAGTGGCCTATTTAGGAGTGATTGCAGCGTGGAGAAAGGGAAAGAAAGGTGGCCTGAGAACAAAGATGCCCGATTCCAGTCTTTAAGAGCTCCTGATTTCTCCACCAACTCTGGTGTATAGATAAGCTGTTGCATTTTTTAGTTCATTGTCTCCTTTCATGGAAGTTGATTGTTGTGAATATCTTATGTTTCTGGATAGTGGGATCATTTTTGTGGTGGGGATTTCCTGTTAGACTCTCTGCACAGTCTGTTTGAAAAAGAGGTACCGCATGACCTGCAATCTGGCCTGCTATGGGGAGGAAGAAAGACAGATATGTCCCCAGGCAGAGGACTATCATGGTCGTCTGCTGGGTGTTAGTACTCACCATTCCTTCTTAAGGTCATCAGCCATCTTTTGCCCTGTCTCTGATCTAGTCTGGCCCAGAGGCAAACTCTCTGTTGTGCTGCCTGGCAGCAGCTGCCATGACATCTATACCCTGTCCATTGTCCAGAACCTCTTCCTGCTCCATGCTTGTACAGCATCAGGATATAAAATCCAGAGTCTGCTTCTACCTTTCCTGGCAGCCTCATGCTATAGATTTCCTTTCCAAGTCAACCTCCTTCTCCCCACCCCCAGTTCTAGGGCTTGAACCCAGGGGCATTTTATTACTGAGCTACATCTGAGCACTTTTTCTTTTTTCTTTTTTTTTTTTTTTTTGTGGTACTGGGGATTGAACTCAGGGGCACTCGACCACTGGGCCACATCTCCAGCCCTTTTTTGTATTTTTATTAGACACAGGGTCTCACTAAGTTGCTAAGTGCCTTGCCATTGCTGAGGCTGGCTTTGAACTCCTGATCCTCCTGCCTCGGCCTCTCCCAAAGTGCTGGGATTACAGGCATGCGCCACTGTGCCCAGCTTCCTTTTTATTTTTTATTTTAAGACAGGGTCTCAGTTACTTAGGGTCTAAGTTGCTGAGGTTGGCCTCAAACTTGAAGTCCTCCTGCCTCAGCCTCCTGAATTGCTGGGGTTACAGGTATGCACTATCGCACCCAGCTTCCCCAACTTTTATTGGTAACCACCTTCTTGATGTAGTTTAAAAGCATGATTATTCTTAGGAATTTGGAGGAAACCACAGCTTGTATAGGCAGGTCTCTATGTCTGTGGGTTCTACATCTGAGGATCAACCAACTGCTGATAAAAAATAAATATATAAATAAATTTAAAATGAAAGTGTAAATTCTGGCTAGATTACCCAAGTATCTCAGAAGCCAACACTCTGATGGCCACTAGAATTAGTGTTTATTCATTAACTTTGCTGTAAGATATGAGCCAGGCATGGTGGTGCATGCCTGTAATCCCAGTGACTGGGGAGGCTGAGTCAGGAGGATTGCAAGTTTGAGACCAGCCTCAGCAATTTAGCAAGACCCTGTCTCAAAAGAATAAAAAAAGGTTGTTGATATAGCTCAGTGATAGAGTCTCCAGGCCCAATCTTCGGTATGGGGGTGGGAGGATGGGTGGGGGACAGTGTAGCTAGGACACATAACAATTTCTTATTTTATTTTGGGGTACCAGGGATTGAACTTAGGGGCACTTGACCACTGGGCCACATCCCCAGCCCTATTTTGTATTTTATTTAGAGACAGGGTCTCACTGAATTGCTTAGCGCCCTGTTGTTGCTGAGGCTGTCAATCCTCCTGCCTCAGCTTCCTGACCCGCTGGGATTTTGGGCATGTGACACCACACCTGGCTACAATTTACTTTCTTAATGCTAATTGCTTGTTAATGCCAGATTAAGAAGTTAGAAGTTCACATTCAAAAGAACAATTTTTAGGCATTGGAAAATGGATCAATAAAATAAACTAAATGCCAAAAAGAGTGTCTCTGTTTGCCTTTTGGAATTGGGAATTGTATGATCTCCAAACAACTAAGTTTCAAGCTTCTATATTTGGTAGGGTGCTCCTCAGGGCTGAGCAGCAGTTTGGTTATAGGCAGTCAAAGAATTTAAGGGCGCCTGTGTCCAATCCAAGTGAGGGAGAAAAGCATGCAGAGACAGCTAGTCACACAATGCGATTGGGGCCGCAGCTTTGAGAGGGCCATTCCTCCAAGAGGGCCAGCCTGAGGGACTGCCTGCCACCACACAGAAAGTAAGGGTTGTGGCAAAGAAACAAGTCTGAAATATATTGAGTCAGAAGCCACCATAGCAGAGGAATGATTCTACCTATTCATTCTCTCTACAGAAAATGATATTACAAAATCGCTAAATAGATACTATCAAAATAGCTGCAGCCCCCAAACATAAAAAAAATCTTATAGAGGTGTCAAATAGTTAATTAAAATGTCTTATTTTTCTGAATTTTTGGATATTATTGATCACGTGTAAAATATGTCATATATGGTTTAATCTTATTCTAAATAACACTTTTTAATCTAATTGCATTTCTTTTAAGAATACCACTAAAGGCTACAAATCCCTAGAGCCAGGATCTGCCCTGCTCTTGGGCAACAATTCTAATCTGCTTTCTTGAGGTTGGCCTCAAACTTGCAGTCCTCCTGCCTCAGCCTCCTGAGTTGCTGGGGTTAACAGGTGTGTACTATTGTACCCAGCTTCCCCAACTTTTATTTGTAACCACCTATTTAGAGATGGTCAGAGACTGCGGGAAGAATTTCTTCCTAGGAAGCTGCTCATTTTTAAAAATTTCCACTCTTTTATCATCTACCCTTTTCTTTCTCAACCTGGACCGTTTTCAGAAGAAACTAGCTCATGCAACACCTTCATTACATGTGCAATATCTTGCAGAATTCTTGCAGTTCATTGAATATTGTTTAGCAAAAATTGCCTTTCTCTACTTCTTGGCCCTTTGGGGCCCAGTCTACTTCTCCATACTTCTGGCCATATGACTTGCTTTGGTCCATGAAATGTGGACAGAGAAGACCAGGATGACAGTTCTGAGCATATCTGCCCTTTAGGAGCTCATGTTCCAGTAGCCAGGGTTCCTTTATCATGTACACTGAAAGAAGATATTCAGGAAAGATCTAAATCGTGAATCAAATATTCAGCATGAAGAGGAGCTATTGCACCTGAACTGCACACTATGAGTGAGATGTTATTTGTTATTCTGAGCCACTGAGACCTGAGTTATCTGAAACATAGTAGAACTGCAGCAGGAACTGTCGCCTACATCAATGAATTCCTAACCTGAACACTATAGCTAATGTCTTATCTCCCAGGAGGCCATGAACTTGGACACAAAGCTCCAACTTTCTATATCTCTGACAGCAGGGATCATAATACATCAGCTTTCTGCTTCCCACTTCAGCACCTTCTAACCCCCTCTTCTTTCCTTCCTTTTCTCCCTCCCTCTTTTCCTCTTTCTTTCTTTTTTCCCTTTTTCTTTTTATAGGACCAGGGACCAAACCCAGTGCCTTATACATGCTAGACAAGCACTCTACCATGAAGCTACATCCCCAGGCCTTTTTTTTTTTTTTTTTTAAATTTTTATTTTGAAACAGGTTCTTGCTAAATTGCCCAGGGTAGCCTTGAATTTGCCATCCAAATTAACTGGAATTATAGGCATACACCATTATGCCTGGTTATCTTCCAGTCTTTCAAAGAAATGCATTTCTGGGTGAAGATCTATCTCTTTGCCCACTCTGCCTGCAGCCAGTATTTAGTTTTTCACTGTTTTAATATCTAAATTAGCATTCTTGTCACTTCATTAAACTCCTTTCAGGAGCAGCCTACTACACTTCTCTGGTCCTCTAATCTCTAGCTTCAATTTGGCAACCCAATTAAAGGTCTAAAATAATCTGGGACTCTGATGTGGGACATCTTCAGAAATTTAGCCTAAAATGATACTACCACAAATATATAAAAGTATATAAACAAAGATATTAAGTATAAGAAACAAAGTAAATGTCCAGCCACGGGGGAGCTATTAAATAAATATCAAAACCATAAAATACTTACACTGCCACATTATTTTGACCCTCAAAAGTGTTTTTGATGAATACGCTTATTATTCTTTTATTATTGACAGTAGTATGAACTATGGATCTTCTTTAGGAAAAATGTGGTTCCAGTGTTCCTCATCTGAAATAGACAATAGAAGAGGAATATAATTGATTAAATGAAAAAATACAGGGAAAGAGACATAACACTAATGAAATATTTTGAAATAAAATGGTTAAGCAATCTGATGCTAACCCATTGATAGAGGTGCATGCATGATAATCTCAGTGGCTCAGGAGGCTGAAGCAGCAGGATCGCAAGTTCAAAATCAGCATTAGCAATTTAGCAAGGCCCTAAGCAACTTAGCAAGACCCTGTCTCAAAATAAAAAAATAAAAAAGAGCTGGGTAGGTGGCTCAAAGGTTAAGTGCCCTGGGTTCAATCTCCAGTACCAAAAAAAAAAAAAAAAAAAAAAGAAAGAAAGAAAAGAAAAAGAAAGAAAAAAAAAATAAATAAAGAAAGAAAAATCTAGACTAAAACTGAGCTTCTTTTAAACAAAGGAGGTTAAGGCAGCAGCAGACAATAGAGCTGGACCTCTTCATAGCAAGGACTTCTTTTAGGGCTAGGCAACTCCTCTGAAACCCAACACACACTTTGGGTTGGCCATTACAGAGCAAAAGAGAGAAACTACACATGCTTCCCAATTTAGGAGGACTTATGTCCTGATAAATCCACAGTAAGTTGGAAACACCCTAAGTGGAAAATGCGCTTACTACACCTATCCTGCTGAATGCCCTAGCTCAGCAACACCACATGCAGTAGAGCATCGCTAGTTTCTTCTTCAGATTGCATGGCTGGCTGGGGGCTGGGGCTTGCTGCAGCTGCCCAGCATCCTGAGCGGATCCTATTGCATAGCGCTCCCAGGAAAAGATCAAAATTCAGAATCTGCTGGGGTTGTGGCTCAGCGGCAGAGCGCTCGCCTTGCACGTGCGCGGCCTGGGTTCGATTCTCAGCACCACGTAAACATAAATGCATTGCATTGTGTACAACTAAAGTAAATAAATAAATATTTAAAAAAAATTCAGAATCTGAAGTATGGTTTCTATTGAATAGTATCACTTTCACACCATTGTAAAGATGAAAAATTGCAAGTCAAATCTTCAAGAACCGTCTGTAGAAGTGTGCTGGAGGAGCTAAGTGTATGCGCTGTCTTGGGCTCTGCTTTCAGTGACTTCAGATTGATAGCCTGAAATGGGCGAGGATGGGACTACAGTCGACCATCTTACGGCATTCATGGGAGATTGGTTCCAGGACACACACACACACACACACACACACACACACACACACACACACACACTGCCAATTCCAAAATCTGCAGGTGCTCTAGTTCCTTATGTAAAATGGTATGGCATTGCATATGACCTACACACATCATCCCGTATATTTTAAATCATCTGTAGATTAATTATAATACCTAATAAAATGTAAATGCTGTGTAAAAAGTTGTATTGTTTGGGGAACAATGACAAGAAAAAAGTCTGTACATATTCAGTATAGTCCCAATTTGTTTTTCTCTTTTTAAAAAATTTTTTATTATTCTAATTAGTTACACATGTTTGCAGAGTACATTTCATTTCATATTACATATCAAGAGCACAATTTTTCATGTTGCTGGTTTTATATAAAGTATTTTTACAACAATTGTGTCTCATACATATATTTAGGGTAATCATGGATAACTCAGTCTGCCATTATTCCTATCCCCTTGCCTCTTTCTGTGATTAGTAGCACACCAGGATGCAGAACCCAGAGATGATGAGCACTGATTGTATTTGTACCCTAAAATCAGCAAATGCTATAAATTAGAGCTCTTTTCCTTAGAGAATTGGTTGTTGAATGTTTATTAGCCCCAAAGCAAACTATGTAATCTTTCAGTCAGGGAAAAATCTAGGAACTGTCAAGCAATCCTGGCAGAAATTCAAATTTGTTCAAACCCCTTGGCCAGGCACTTCACCTCACTATACCTGCCTACCACAGTGCCCCAGGACTCTGGCAATCCACCTCACCAAGCACTGGTTTGTTATGCCCAGGCAGGAAACTCCCTAGGGACTCTGAATCGGGCCTGAAAATGGTATGTTCTCAAGGCAAAGAAAAAATGAATGAAAATATATCTCACCCCTAGGCACAGATCATGCCACCTCTCAGCACAAAGTAAAACTTGAACTATCCCTTGGAACTTATAAGGCAAATAGAAAGGAAATTGAAAGTGCCCTTAATGGCACTTGAACTTGTAGAAGAGCAGGTCTAACTTCCTTAGTACTTTTTCTCCAACATCTGCAGCTCTGTCTTGAGTAGAATTGCAGATGGTCTTTTGTTACATTTTTTAATGTCTGGAGAAAGAGCTCAGCTTTCAAAGTAGAATTATTAAAATAATTCCTGGGAGGATATAAAATCTTTCACTTTTTCCAAGACATCAACTCTTCCTACATTATAAATTCCATAAGCTTACCTAATTCCCTCCTCTCCTCTGCTACATTCCTGTAATAAAGCAGGCTAAGGTGATTGATTTTTCTGACTGGGTGTTGGGAGGAAGAGGGCAAGAGGATGGGACAGAGAGGTTGAGCACCAGCACAATGATGCAATGATCTTTTGTTTCATTGCCCCCTCCAGACAGGTGTCTTGTTTTATGCCTGTGTCTTTAAGTCTCATCTCTGTATGACCCTATGCTGTGGGTATAACATTTACCTTTAAGAACAATTAAATGCTGGACTGGGGGTGCAGCTCAGTAGTAGAGCACTTGTGTAGCATGCATGAGGCCCTGGGTTCAATTCCCAGTATTGAAAACAACAATATATAATTTAATGCTTGACTTAATGGTTGTTATATAGAGAGGAAAAATATAAAGATGATGCTTCCGATTCTGAGAAATCCTCAAAAAAGATAACCTGTCTGTACTGTGGCAATAAAACAATGCTTTGATGTTTCCATTTTTAAAATATCCAGGCATCTTAAAGAAAATTTAGAATATATGGAAGCACAGAAAGTAATAGGAATCACCAGAATCCCACATCAAGCATGATGCCTGTTTCCATTTTGATCTGATTCTAACAATTCTGTGTGTGTGTGTGTGTGTGTGTGTGTGTGTGTGTGTGTAAGTCCCTCTTCAAGGATAGACAGAAGGTGCAAACGAACAGCCTTTGTGAGGGGAGGGATCTGGGATGTTATTTGACCGATTCAGTGTATTTTTGTTATGGTTTGGATCTGCAATGTCCCCCCAAAGTTTATGTTAGAAGCATGGTCCCCAGTGGAGCATGGTTCAGATTGGGGCAATTAGGCCATGATGGGACCACGAGGGCTCTGACCTTGTAGTCATTAATCCACTTGACACATTAATCCATTGATAGCTGAATGGACTACTGGGAAGGGGGACCTAGCTGGAGGAAGCAGGTCACACCGTGGAAAGGTCTATCTTCTCTCTGGCCCCTTCCTACCTCTTTCTGCTGCTGGCTGCCATGAGCCAAGCATCCCCCCTCTGCCATGCCCTTCCACCATGAAGTTTCTGGCTTGGAGCCAGCAGATGGTGACTGAACCTCTGAAACTGTGAGGAAAATAAATCTTTCTCCTCTAAGTTGTTCTTGTCAGGTATTTTGGTCACAGTGACAAAAAAAAAAAAAAAAAAAAAAGGACTAACACAATTTTTCATTTAAATTAGATTTTAGCATGCAAATAATAAGAGATGTCACATTAAGTCCAGATTTAGGGTTTTTCTTGAAAAATTGAACTGGCATTCCCAGGTAGCATGAGTTCATGAGAGATGGCCCCCTTCAGAAGGGGCACATGCTTGCCAATTTGCCATTGTCCCCATTGTCCCAGTGTAGTTTTTTCTATTTTTTTTTTAAAAAAATATTTATTTATTTGTTTTAGTTGTACACATGCCTTTATTTTTACACGGTGCTAAGGATCGAACCTGGGTCATGCATGTGCTAGGCGAGCACTCTACTGCTGAGCCACAACCCCAGCCCTTTCTATTTCTTTATGGTAAATTTTTGGCTCCAATAGTTATTTAAGTTTGATGCCCTTGATCTAGTTTTTTTTTTTAAATGTAACTTTATATGCTGCTGTTTTCCCTAAGCAATATATTAGTAACCTTTACATATATTTTTTACCAATTATACCAATGTACATAGAATAACACACATCAAAAGCATAAAAGTATAAACAGGAAAATAACTATTATTTGAATACATTATCTGGAATTTTTGGAATTTTTCTCTATGCAAATACCCTTTTAAGTGTCAGGAATCTTGTATCCAGCTTTTTTCATTCTTTATTGTATTATAAATACAAAATATTATAAATGCTACTTATCAAGTATACACAACACAGCTTAATCTTTTTCCCCATTGTTGGATATTTAGGGTATAGTTTTGCTATCATAATTATGATAAATATATCTGTGCTGATTTTTTAATATTAATAATCTTCTCCTAGGATATATTCCTAGAAAGGTGCTAAGCAAAAAGTATACAAACAATTTGAAATATTTTGATGTATGTTGTACATTTGTATCTGTATTCTAACAGGGTTAACCAGTTTTCTGATTTGCACATTTGTTGCACTGCATACAAATATGTTTCATGACATGCTTAATACAATTAATGATATTTATGGTTGTAACTATATATAAAATGAAAAAAATATGTATACATACATATATATTCATTACTGATGTGATTCAGAAACGTGATACCTTCTTGTTTCAATCTGCATTTTCATTCTCTCTGAGAATCCAATTTTTCCCTTTGAAAAGAGCAGAGAATCAAAGAAACAGAATCACTACTTCAAAAGGAGGGCCATGACAATGGAGGTAGAGAAACGTGTACGAGGCCAAGATCCCCAAATCCTCACGTTAGGCAGAACCAGAGGAAGATGCCAGGAGCAGAGACACCTGAGGACAGGATGAAGCAAAGGAGCGGAGGCCTCTAGATCTGCCCTGTGAAAACCAGAAAGGCTCAGACAACAGTGTATGATCCAGACCTCACAGCTGAAGCCCCAGATAGCCAAATCCACATTTAAAAAATTTTTTTCCTCTTCAAGTAATGCATTATTTTCAGGTCCAGAGTCCTAATGAGGCCTGTCATCTGGGAGGCCACTTTAAGTTTTCTGCCAGGGAAATTTCTTTATAAGCTTTCTCCCCTATTCATTCCATCAGTTGCAGATTGCTCTTGAAAAAGAATTTATCTAGAACCCTTGTCCTGAATCGGAATTATTTATTCAATTCACAGAAGCATCTGACCAACCTGGACACTGAGCACACAGACTGGACTGTGGAGCCTGAATTAAAATCATCCAAGACAGGAAGGAGAAGTCAGTATGGCCGGTTGGATTCCAGAGCCAAGGGCAACACAGAGGGCCAGTGCTCACTGCCTGGAGCTGTTTATTCCTACCATAGTGTAAAAAATCTTTTCATATGTGTTTTCTGTGGACACTTCATGAAGCTGAAGTTTGAAAGGAAAAGGAAATACAAAAATGTGAAACCTCATATGAATATGTGAGTATACTTAACTATAGAAATCTGGAATCAACCTTGAAGGGAGTTGTTGTTTCTAGATTGAATATAAACTCTATTTCATTCAAAACACTTCTATTAGTTTCTGGGCTTTGGGATCTGAAACTGGTGATTTTAGATTTTTTCTTTTTTTCTGGTACTGGGGATGGAATCCAGGGTACTGTACTACAAAGCTAAATCGAGCCCTTTTAAATTTTATTTTGAGAGAGAGTCTCGCTTTGTTGCTCAGGGTGGCCTCAAACTTGTGATCATCCTGCCTCAGCCTCCCCTGTGATCCTCCTGCATTGGCTTCCTGAGTCACTGGGATTATAGATGTGTGCCACTGCACGTGGCTGAGTGGCACCCTGCTGAAACTAGTGATTTTATACCTTGGAAAACTTTGAGGGCAAGGATGAAAGTTATTGTTGTCTCTGATGCACAATATGTTAATATAGGTATTGACCTCTGTCTGCATCAGTGTTAGAATACCCAGCCAATTTTGTAAAAAATCCTAGTCCATTTTTGGAGTCTGTAAGCTAAAAATGATTGTTAGATGTTTAAAGAGTTAGGGGGAAATCAAAAAGAAAATAATATTTCATGGCATGAAAATTACATGATATTCAAGTTTAAGTGTCCACAAATTAAATTGTATTGGAACCCAGGCATGCCAATTTGCTACATATTGTCTTTGGCAGCTTCAGAACTAAAATGGAAGAATCGGTAGTTGCAACAGAGATCGTGTGTCCTGCAAAATCTAAAAATATTTGTTCTTTGATTCTTAAAAGAAAAATGTTTGCTGACCCCTGCTCTAGAGACACAGGTTTACATAGCATAACACCCTTGCCAGGGCTTCTATCATAGCTGGGTGTGGTGGCTGATGACTGTAATCGCAGCAATGCAGGGGGCTGAGGCAGGAGAATCGCACATTCAAATCTAGCCTCAGCAGTTTAGTGAGACTCTGTCTTGAAACAAAAAATAAAAAGGGCTGGGGATGTGGCTCAGAGGTAAAGTGCCCTTGGGTTCAATCCCCAGTACAAAGCAAAACAAAACAAAAAGCCACAGAATATGATAAATAATCAAGTTGAAGTAGACATTTAGGATCTAAAGTGAAATGCTACAGGTTCAAATGAGGAAAGCCTTGGAGTAATATGGCATTAACATTCTGATGACTGTTGTCCGATTGTGGTATTGAACAGTAATGTCACATCCTCAAGAGACACATGGGACTGATTCAGTGGCAAAGACTGACATTCCTGTCTACTTGAGAGCAAGATTTCAAGATCAAGGGTTTGCACTAATGCATATGGTGGTGCCTGTATTTTGGAGCTTCAGGCTTGAAAGACATAGGCAACCTAATTTGAGATAGATCTTACAAAGACAATTGTAAGTAGGGAGAAGTAGATGGACAAAAAATGGCCAAGTGAGCTGGGGTGTTTAAACTGGGAAATAAAGAAAGAACAGCTTCAATGCTGAGAAGTAAGGGCTGGATGTGAAAGGAAAGTCTTGGTTTCTAATGCCTGGCTTTGTCACTCACCAGCCATCTATGAAACAGAGGTAACATTTCCTTAAAGGATTTTTAGAAGGATTAAATGAGATAGTGTTGAAAAAGCTTTGTAAACTCTAAAGCATTTTGCAGATGGGAGACACTCTGACTGCTGGAAAACCTGGCTTTGACGACAGTTACCTGCAGGACTGAAGAATTATCTCTACAGTTGTGGGATCTGTGCATTGCACAAACAGTCCCAGCCACAAAGGCCAGTTGGGGCCTTGTCTGACTGTGCTGGCTCAGGCTGAATTCACTGGGAGGATGACTTCTCAGCCCCACCTTTTTTCTCATAGTAAAGAATCATCTGCTTTCCAGAACGTGCACCCAGAGGAAGTATCCTTTCCTTATTCATCCTCATGAAGGTGCTGTCTAGGTTTTACATAATCATGTGTAAATGTACAACAGCATTGCATATTTCACTGGTGATGAAGAGGATCGTGTTAGATGGTTGTTTTCCCTCCTTGGAGGAGATGAAATGTATGTTGAACTTGCCCCACAGAAGAGGGCAGCCAGGAGGGAAGTTTCCTGTTCTAAGGGTCAGACATTAGATCACTTGAAATGACAGCAGAATATCCATGCAAGATCTTTTGAGGCAAATGGAAACCCTCTTCCATATCTGCCTTCTAAACATCTACCCGATACTCCTTTTGGATCTCTGTTTCTGCCCTTTACCCTAAAATTAGAAGACACAGCCAAAGCCTTCATAGTGGCTTCTCTGTACTTCACTCACCAGGAAATAATTGTTCTTTTGCCTTAGATAGATATATATTCATCAAACATCAAACTGTTCTGAATTATTGATGGGATGGTGATGGTAAATAAGAATAAAGACAGAAAATATTTACACTATCTTGAGTGTTCGTAAATGTCTATACCCTGTGTCTTATGAACAAGGGTCTTCAGACACTTCTATCAATCCATTTAGCTTTTTAGCCTCATCTGAAAGAAATGCTTCCTGTGTGATGATGTTCCATCTGCATCAGCAAGAGGCTGAGGGCAGCAGGGAAGGATGCCATCTGTAGGTGTCAGCAGTGACAATGCTGCCTGTACCAAGACAGGAGTTGAACAGGTGAGCTATTGGCTTGTGCCAGATATAACTTTCAATGGTCCTAGCATATTAATTTCTCTTCCTCTTAGAAATGTTGTGGACATTGCAGCTGAACATTTCTGAGTTGAAATGATGGCTTCCCTCACAAATACTTTACCCAGGGGACTCTGCTCTTAATATATTTTTGCAAAGCAATGACCTTGTTCCATGTATAACTTTGCACCATAGAGGAACTTTTGGATTTTTTAGTGATATCAAAAGGCCCACAACCTAAATACTGCTTTCAATGCGTCTGCTGACCGATGCGGGTACTCATACACTTTTTTTCTTTGTAGTCCTGAACCCAGGACCTCATGGGTACTAGGCAAGCATACTACCATTGCGTTACACTCCTGGCCTCAAACACTTTTAATATAGAATAGTTGACATTATAAATGCCTTTCTATGCTAAATTTTTTTTAAACCAACCTTTCTACCAATTCTATGAGACACAGATAAATATGGCCCCCATTTAACAGAGGAGGAAATACAGTTGAAAGAAGTTAAATAATGGATGTGTGATTGCACAAGAAGTCAGTACCTACATTACTCTCCATTCTTTTGGGGCTTATGTCTTTGATTAATGATTGGACAAAAAGTGGCTTATTTTTCTCTATTCTGAAGGATAGACAAGCAGATACCAGCACCAGATCACATTAGATGTTCAGTTATATTAATTCATTCAACCTCCTTGCTGTTGCATTTTCTAATATCACATGCTTTAAAACATTTATGATGTGTCAATTTAAAAAATTTGAACTTTATAATTAAAAAATGGTTTCAGATCATGAGTTAAGCATAAGGTATGACAAGAAGAACTTGACCTAGTTTTAATTGTTCTTGCTGTTGTTGTATTTAGACCTCTAGGGGTTGTTTTCATTCCATCATTAGTCAAATAAACACCATCCTCTTTCCACTACATATATTTTAAGTGGCTACCCTTTAGAAAGTTAAAATTATGTCATCTGATTATATATATTCAAGCTGATTATACATATTCAAAATGGAAAATATAAGTGTAATCCCAGTGTCTAAAACTAGTAAATACAGCTGTGACCTACCAACACGTATATCTGCGTCTTGATGCCAATGGACTATAAGAGTAATCCCTTTCAAAGTCTTTTTTTCTAAGTAGACCTTGGAGTTCCCAGATATGCAACACTGTGTCCAAGACCCAGATTTGGTTATTGGAGCAACACTGAGTGACAAAGCCAGGGTTCCGAGTTCCCGGCTCTGACAACCCCAGACAGGAGTCTCCGCTTTGTGAAGCACTGCTCATTCTATGAGGTCACTACCATAGCCACATGTGGCCACCACCAAGAGGCCAGCTAGGCTTCCATCACCCAAGTACTGAGAAGATTTCCACATTGTTCCCGGTCCATGCAGGAGATAGAAGTTGATTTCTTCAACAAATTCTAATTAAGCACTTATCACATGCTAAACAGTATTGCACCTGGGCAGACTGAGGGTACAGTGGTGAAGAAGATGAAGCTTCTGTTCTCATGGAACATGCATTTCTAGTGTGGGAGAAAGACAATAAACAAGTAACAAACACATAAGTCTGTCACAACAAAATCCTGCAGAGGTGGAGTTTACCATGTGGGCCTCAGTCTTTCTGTTGTCAGTAAAAAGCAGAGCAGAGAAAACATGCATGAGGATAATTACAAATACCAAAGAACACTGGGGCCTATTTTGCATTCAACTTTTAATTATCCTTGACCTGATCAGAAGAATTAAGTCTCAAGGATTGGTTTGCTCAGTTTTAATCAAGAAAGCAACTTTTATCCCCTTCATTAATTGATTGATTCTTGTTAATATATTTACTCCTGTATAATAAAATACATTAAATATTATTAGACTCCATCTTGGTTGACTTATAAGTAGTCTAAGGCAACTTTATTATTTAGAACTATTTTAGTCACTAAATTTATATTCAAGTTTGAAGGTTTTTAAACATTTGGGTCATTGTCAGAGATACATTATTCATCACACATTATAGTTTAGGAATCCTTCTGCAAACTAATGAAAGACACAGTATTAGACCACTCTTGGTAGGTTGCCATGTCAAGCTCTCTACGAAACGTGAGCACATGAAAGAATGGCTTTGAATACTCGGAAAAACTAGATTACCATCTCTAAAGAATAAGTCACATTTTGACATAGTAAGAATGAGAAAGCTATGTCTTTATTCAAAATGAATAGACTCAGGCATATCCACAGAGGTGCCATTCAATGGGAATAGGTACTAATAGGTCTGATCTTAATTGGTCTAATTTTGGAGAACAAAATGTCTGGGAGATAAAAAATCATGCAAAGATTCCTGCATAGCTTTATGGGGAAATAATTGGTCTGTAGTTTGCTTAATTAGTTGTATGTCCCCTTATTCTGAGGCTCTGAGAAATGCCAGGAACAGGAGCTAATTGGTGGGGACTTGTGATCTCATTAAAGCATATATATATATATATATATATATATATATATATATATATATATATATGTCTTAATGTTAATATATATATGTACATATATATATACACACATATATATGTGCTTTATGAGGATGTAAATTAAATTTAATATTTAGAAAGATTGGAGATCCCTCTATTCTTTGAGGAAGACAAGTTTAATTCAGAGAATTTCATAGAAAAGGAAGCAATTAAGAAATGGGCAAAAAGAAGTAACACAGAATGAAAGAAGCAAAGAAGAAAAAGAGTAAAACCTAAGCCCAATTATGAGTCTTTTGACTAACCATAGATATTGATCCATAGGTATTGAAACTGTATCACCTGACATTCTTTTAATCCATACAGGAGTAGAAGGAAGGTCAGGACTTCAGAAAGGGTCATCTTCTGGAGGATTTTATTGAACTTTGGGTCAGGTATACAGTGGTACAGATTGTGGGATCCAGATTGAGGATGTTTATTGGAAGGCACAGGCCTGTGATGGATGACTTGGAGCTGAAGATCAGTATTTGTGGTCAAGAGTAGCTGAAATGGCCCTGTAAGTGGAATTTTGAGGCTTTCATCAGGTTCTGTTTGAATATATTTGGTCACCTAAATGGATATTATCTGGTGAATCCAGCTGCTATCTACCTTTTGGGATTGCAGCTCACATCTGTTGGACTTAGGACTGATCATATCTGATAAGACCAGAATGCTCCAAGTAGGATCTGTCAGAGGAAGAGTCTCACAGGGCTTTATATAACAATTTTATGCAGTGGAAACTTATAAGGATTTTGTATATATCACATTAAAAATGAAAAAGTGGGACAATTTTGATTATAAATACCATTAGCTTAGGCTGGGGATATAGCTCAGTAGCTCAATGGTAGATTGCTTGTGTATCATGTGAGAGCCCTGGGTTCAAATCAGATTGGACCATCATCTTTTAAAGGTAATAACACCAGTAAAGGCTCTTCATTTCCCTGGGTTCAATCCCCAATTCTGGGGGGGAAAATTAGCTCATTTTATATGCTTAGTGCTTTAAGAATGATAAGCCAATAACATTTCTTTAAATATTTTTAATGCAAAATAAGGTATTTCTAATAAATCATCCAGTTTTCCTGATTATGATTATTTTAGAAAAGACAAGATTTGGTCACCTATTGGGTCGCTTGGATAAATTTTTTTTCCCACTTGTAGTTTAGTAAAGTCTGTAAGTATAAAGGCCTAGAGATATGATTTGAAAAGACATCAGTGGTGTGAGAAGGTTTTTGGATGATCAGTATATTTTCTTTCTAGTGGGGTAAACTGTTATCTCTGAGTTAGCCTATTTTATTATGAAATCAGTTGGACCATCATCTTTTAATGGTAATAACACCAGTAAAGGCTCTTCATTTCCTGTAATACTTGGCTTGTGTATTTTCTTTTAGAATGAGTCTTAATTATGAAGATTTTCTTTAGATGTTTGTCTCAAAAAAAGCGAACATTTATTTTTTTTTTATAAAACTGCTTGCTTGGGGTGCCCCCAGGAAGTTAGAAAACTCCTTTGTTTTTGAAATCATATGTGAAAATCACAGTATTAACTTAGACCTATCTTCATCATAGCATGATCTTGTCAGGGCTATTTGAGGAGATTAAGTTATGAAACAGAACTTTTAGAATATATTATGATATAGCACAAAATATGTATTTATTAATCTTAAGAAGTGCGCAATTACTAAATAATATATTAGGGCTGTCATCAGGATCAAACATCTGTGAGATCAGAACAGGGCATGCTCAGGGCAGATCTTGGATCCTGGGAGAAATATCTACATCAGGAAGGGAAGGAAGGGTTTCCCTACTGGGCTTAGATCAGAGCAGCATTTAATGAGGGAGTTAAATGAAAACAGGTCACACAAGAATTTTATAGGTTACTACAGGATTGGAAGCATTGGACCTCACTGGACTGACTGCTGCAGATAAACAAAGCGGATGAGCTTTAGGTTAGGGGACAAGAGGGACAAACAATGAGGAAGGCAAGGGGCTTAAAACAAGGTTTTTAGTAAGTACCTTCAAAAACAACACTGTCACCAGCCCCAGTGGCATATGCCTGTAATCTCAGGGACATGGGAAGCTGAGGCAGGAGATCACAAGTTCAAAGGCAGCCTCAGCAATTTAGCAAGGCCCTTAAGCACCTTAGGCAAGACCCTGTCTCAAAATAAAACACAGAAAACTGGGCATATGGCTTAGTGGTTAGGCGCCTCTGGGTTCAATCCCTGGTATCAAAAACAAAAACAAAACAAAAAACCCCAAACCAACACTGTCTTTCATGCATAAATCAGGAGAATGGGTTAATGTAATTTGAATTGTCTGAAGTAGGGGGTTAATCTAACTTTCATTCACTTGGCATCTGGACCCCCAAACCAGGCATTGCCATAGCTATTTCAGTCATTTTTATGTTGCTAAAGCTAATTAAAATATGAATAATGTGAATCATACCTTATTATTTTAGTCTGTCTCGTTTTACAAGGTGAAGCGGTAGGTCTTTGGATACCCAGGGACCATCTGGAAACTGTCAAGGATAGCTTATATGGAAAAGAATCTTTACTATAAAAAAAATGCTGTATTTTGGGCTTAAGTTTTTAGGAAAGATAAAAAATTCAATATGCATTGGGTGGTGCTTTATGAATAATAATGGAAATTATCTATATGATAATTTGGAATGGAGAATGTCTGCAGCCAAGGAGGTAAGGAAAACATTGCAATGATCTCACCACGAGACAATGAGGACTTGAACAAGAATCTGGCATTGAGAATGGAAAGGAAGGGACCGATGCAGAGCTGTGGGTGAAGTGAGGACTGGCAGGACTTAGTGACACCTGACAGAGGAGGAATGGGAGAAGCTGAGGATGACCTCTGGTTTCCAGTCCCAGGTTATTATTAGGAGAAGGAGGAAAACACTGGATGGGAATGAGCATGTAGTATAGTGGAGCTGAAGTAGGAAAATCAGGGAGCTAAGACAGGTCTGACCTTATAAAGCAGGCAATAGAAGGAAGGATAACTGTGTTTCTATTCATTAACCCATTCATTCATTAATTCATTCACTTTATTCATTCATTTAACATACCATCTCCTTCTGTAGTGGATCTGAAACCATTGATTAAAATAATAGATGTTGATGAGGGAATTAGTAGACTAGAAAAAAAGCATAGGAAATACAAATCCAGATGTGATGTTAACACATGGGTTGCATACTATCTGTGCTGCACTAAGCTACATGCTACTGTGGTGTGCATTTGACTCTGGTCTCCTTGATGACCCAGAAACACAGAGGCACCACCAATAGAGGATGGCCAGGATCCATAAAAACGAGTCTGCTATTCATCACTAGGAGCATAGCTTTCATGATACCGAAACTTGTACACTCTCCTGTGTTCTCAGGAAGATGACACAATGGTGTAAGGGATAATACAATCTCCTGTCTCATCCCCACAGATATTGATGATGCAGAAAATTTGTTAATATATGAATGTCACTAGGCTTTCCCCACTTCTACTTCCTAAGTTTTTTGGCTTTGGTTGCTCAATTTCTTCTTTAAGGCCACCATTTAAAGCCATTTTTGCCTTTGTAGACTTTTTCTTTTCTGGATTTTGTTGATGACTAATGAGATATGGAAAAAGTACACAGGGAATGAAATGGGCTTTAAGAAACATTGCTATTGGTTATGTGTCTCCTTCATAGTGTTTGAGAAATATTAGTCAGGGATTGCTTTATTTTGAAATCTTAGCTGGTTGTTGAGTTTGTTCCATGGATTCAGACATGATTCTGAGACTAGAGGATGCAAGTTGTGGTCTGGTTATGGAGATAGGAAGGGGCTGCCAGCTGGGTAGTGGACAAAGATGTCACATGCTAGCTGTGTGCTGAACTGCAGTCATTGCTGCAGAAATGAGCAGAGAGCACCCAACTTCACTATGCTGGTTAGGAACTTGGAACGAGATCCAATCAAACTCAAGGCTTGATTCCCTAGGAGTTACAAGTTAAGGGATAATGCACTAAGTAGAGTTCATTTCATTAGAAACAAAACAAAAGAAAGTAAAATAAGAACTCTCAAGAAATGGCTAACTTGACATTGGTTTCTGCTATAGTTTGGTTGTTAATTGTCTTCCAAAGATCCATGTATAGAAGGCGTGGTCTCTAGGGTGCGGCTGTTAGGAGGCCCTTTGGCCCTTTAAGAGGTGGGCTTTGTCCTAGGTCACAGGGAGTGTGTCCTTGAATGGGTCTATGGGACTCTGGCCCCTCTTCTTCCTTTTGCTCTGGCTTTGCTTTCTGGCTGCTGGGTTAAATGGTTTTCTTTACCATGCATTCTTGCCACGATGTGCTTCCTCACCAAAGGCCCAAAAAAAAAGGGACCACTTGATCGTGGGAACATGGACTGGAACCTCTGTCATCATAAGCCAAAATAAACCTTTTCCTTTGGTAAGTTGATTGCTTGTCTAGGTATTTCATTACAGTGGCAGAAAGCTGACTAAATATAGTTTCTATGTCATTGTATATGAATGACTGATTTCCCAAGAAAACTCCAAGAATAAGTATAAGCCAGATCCACACTCTGCATGGTTGGCATTGTCCCAGTAGCACATTTAATTATAGGACACTTCTCTAATTAAGGAAGTGCCTTGTGAGGACTGAAAAAAAAATAATAAAAAAAAAAAGTGAGTGTTGCTGGCCTCTCCTTCCCCTATCTTCACCCCTCCTCAAAGAAGATTTGTTTTTCTCTGGCTGATTAGTTTTTCCTTCTCCTTGTATTCTAAGAAGAGTCCTGCAGTTGGTGGACTAGTTCTGTGGTTTTATGATAAAGAATTGATAGAAAAGGGGGGTTGGGCAGCATTGCTAACCTGACTGGATTAATGGATAACCAGATATTTGGTAAACATTATCTTTGGGTATTCTGTGAGGACTTTTCCAGAGGAGATTAGCATTTGAATCAGTAGATGAGTAAAGAAGATGACGTCCTGGTGTGGGCAGGCATCATTAATCCAGTGCTGGCCCAACAGAACACACAGAAGAGGAATGAATTAGCTCTGTCTGAGCTGGAGAGCTCACCTTCTCTTGCCCTTACACACCAGCACTCCTGTCACTCAGGCCTTGGACTCCCATTGAATTCCACCCCTGCCTTTCCAGGTTCTCCAGCTCCTAGATAGCAGCTGTGGAATTTTTCAGCCTCCATAATCATATGAATCAATTCCTACAAGGAATTTCTTCTTAGATATATCTCTATATATCCTACTGGAACTGCTTCTCTGGAGAACCTTGACTAATACAGGTCAGGTGAAGGGTGATGGCGGGCTAGGATAAATCAGGAGTTTCCCTAGAGGTTTAGGAGATGAGGAACGCTGGTGTCACAGTTGAACACATGTGGCATTTTTTTCTGATAGTTTTATTTATTACTTTTAACAACTTTATTGAGGAATAATTGACATATAATAAACTACACATTTGAAGAGTACTTTGGGATAAAATTTGACATATGTAGATATCCAGGAAGCTATCACTGTAATCAAGACAATGAACTTACCAATGAGACTTGAAGAAATATTGCTGTAGAACTGGGGGTTGTAGCTCAGTGGTAGAACATGTGCTTAGCATGGGTTCAATCCCCTGCATAGAGAGAAAAATGGGGGGTGGGGGAGAGAACACCAAAACAACCCTTTTCTCTTTACAAGTCATTTGGCTAAGGAATTGCTATGAAGCATGTA
Organism: Tamias sibiricus; assembly: GCA_025594165.1. NCBI lineage: Eukaryota > Metazoa > Chordata > Mammalia > Rodentia > Sciuridae > Tamias > Tamias sibiricus. Next base: position 56,447,149 of record CM046659.1, read on the forward strand.
TTATCTTCACTGTGTTTAAGAAACACAAATATGGAGTTTGCATTATTTTGAAATTACCTGTTTGGTTACTGGACAATTTTCATTTGACCAGGACTCCACTCAGATTCCAGGTCGTTTGCTTCAGTAGGATTACCTTCCACTGCAGAATTTAGATGGCTGTTTATTTAACATTGTTTAATTGAAAGTACAACCTCAAAGTGTACTTTTATGCTTGTAAAAAAAATGTAATTTTATGGTTTGTGGATGCTTGGGACAAGAAGGCACTGCAGCCACAGTTGCAAGACAGTTTACTTGAGCCAAGGGTTAGATTTCTAATCTCCAGTAGAATGATGGATTATCTGACTTCTGGCAAGCTCCATTCTTGCAGCTGAGCTTGGAATAAATTGTGGACTCAAGAGAGTTGAAAGCTGCAATACTTTGGAGTAGAGATATCTGAGTTGCTAATTAAAGTCAGATTCAAATGCTTTGGCAATCAATAGAGCTGAGGGTAAGATTATGATCCTCTTACTGAAACTAGGAAAACTGACCAGGATAGTTATCTGCATGGCACAGCCAAAATCATCCTCAGGAAACATTTCTGGGTCTACTCTTACGTATAGATAGGTAAGCCATCAAGACTTCAGGACTCCAAAGTTCTGTGGCATAGTGAACTGATCATTTTGAATCACAACATTTTAAAGGATGTAATAAAAAATTTCCCATGAAAGTGATAGAAAATCTAAATAAAATTCCCATAAAACTTCTGATTTTAAGCAGTGTACCTTTCTGGTGAGCTCTCCATTTTAAATTCAGTGTAAATTGTATCCCAAAGTAAACCACTTAATTTTACCTACTGTATAAAATTACTCTCAACTGAAAGTAACAGACTCTGACTTGACTGGCCTCAATACTAAAGAATTTATTAACTGGAAAACTAAATGCACAGTTTAGGTGTCATTAAGGTTGGTTAGTTTAGCAACTAAAAATTATCATCAAGGATTCAGGGTTGCTAGGCACAGTGGTACATGCCTATAATTCCGGTGGTTTGGGAGGCCGAGGCAGGAGGATCACAAGTTCAAAGTCAACCTCAGACACTTAGCAAGGACCTAAGCAACTTAGCAAGACCTTGTCTCAAAATAAAATATAAAACAGGACTGGGCATGTGGCTCAGTGGTTAAGTGCCCTTGGGTTCAATTGCTGATGAAAGTAAGAAAGGAGAGAGAGAGAGAGTCAATCCAGGATCTTTTCAGCTTTATTAGGGTATCAGCCTCATCTTCAGGCTGGCTCTCCTCCTGGTTACAAAATGACTGCAGAAGCTTCAAGTGTCCATTGTCACTCAACAACATCCAGTGGCAATAAAGTCATTCTTCATCTTTTTTTACCTTTCTAAAGTCAGGTATAATCTTTCCCCAAAGCCCCTCAGTTCCCTTTCACCTCTCACTGATCAGAGCGGTGTAATATATTCATGCTTAGATGAACTACTAGCAAGATAAGAGCACAGACCAGTCAGGACCTAATTTTGAGCTACTGGAACTGAGGTGATAACTGAAACAAAATCAGTATTCTGCTAACCAGGAAAAAGGTATGTGTGTGTGTGTGGGGGGGGACAATAAAACACCATACAGAATTATTGATAAACTCTGATCAAATATTGAAAAATGATGATTTTCATTGATTCATTCTTAAACTATTGTTTCTTATAAAAATTTATCAGCAGAACTCATAGCTTATAGAGACCATTCCAAGTACATTGCATTAAAACCATTTCTTTTGCATAGAGAGTGTATGTTTTGGTTGTTAGTAGATGAGGTTGATGTTGATGGAAAAAAGAGGAGGAGTGGTGTTGCTTGGTTCAAGGTTAGCCTGAAGATGCAGAATTCACAAAGTAAATTCAGAGAAGGAAAGTTGAAGTTTTAGAATTTGGAGGTGAAAAGTTCCAGTCATTGTGTGGTTTGGGAAAAACTATTTGGAAGGAAAAAAAGGAAGGAAAGAAGAAGGAAGGAAGGAAAGGAAGGAAGGAAGGAAGGAAGGAAGGAAGGAAGGAAGGAATCTGAGCTCTAGGCACACAGTTAATAAGTTACGGAACCTCAGAAAAAATGATTCCACTTCGTGGAGTCTTATCAGTGGAACAAAGTGAAATTCTAAGGTCCTGTCTGTCTTTTAGTTCCACAGTAATGGGGCATTGGTGGTATAGCTCATGCTTTGGATGTGCCAGAGAAATTCTACATAAGAATAAAGAGGCAGCTGTCCACAGAGAGTCTTATATTTTATCCTGCTCTGGGCAGCGAGTGCCTCCTGTGCCCTGGGCAGTCCCTCCAGCACAGGCAGGAGCAGATGGTGGCAATGAAGATGAAGGCCTTCCAAGAAGAAGAAGCCCTTTCTTTTCCTCATCCTTCCTTCTCCAGCCCATGGGGTCTAGCTCCCCAGCTCTACCAGGGCCTTGAAATCATGTCTGCTCTCTCCTTTTCCTGCCACACCCATTACATGCCCTGGCAACAGAGTGAGGAATGAATGGACGGCCCTTCCCCAAAATGCCCAGTGGATTTGCCTTGGGCTTCTGTGAGGGACCAAGGTGCCAGCAGCAGGTGTGACCATCTACTCTCTTAGTAATGCAGGAACTAAAGGGGAAACTCGGGACTGGGCAAGGATTCCAGCCCTGTGGCCCCGTGGACTCTTTCTACCACATGGCAAGGGGACCTCAGGCATCTGCATGCCTCAGAACAACAGATTTTTATAGTTCTTTCTCTGGGTTCTGTGCACTCAGATATTTGAGGTCTGTTATATTGCAAGATTTTAGCTAGTTTTTTTCCCCTTTTTTATTTTTAAACACAAAGGATGAAAGCCTTGAGATATTCTCGGGAGGAAGATTCTCTTGTTGGCACTGAATCAAATTCTTTTCTCTGAGGGAGGACTGCTGTTGAGACAGGGTGGGGTGGGTTCAAAACATTTGTAACATGTTCTGGCTTCGGGCCCAACATTGTTGAAAAATGCTCAGAGGAGACTCAGAGCACTTAGATTTTTGGCTTTAAAACTATCTTTGTTTAGATGTTCAAATTTGTTTAAATATTTTCTCTAACAGAAACAATAAAAGAACTTGAATAGCATCCCTCCCCCCCACCCCTCCAAACAAATTCTTTCCCAATCTAGACTGACAAATTCACTTTAACATCCTATTCATATCTTCATGAAGTGTTACTCAAGAGAAGTGAAATGCATGGGACCCAACTGAGATTTAAATCCTTCAGACTTTTAATAGCAACAATAGTTACTGTCCTTTTATTTGATGGTAGTATTTGCTAGGGACTGTTCTGAGTATTCCATATACATTATCTTAATCTTTTTAAATAGTCCTTTATCCTAAGTACTATTATCTCCATTTTACCAGTGAGAAACTGGAGGCTCAGATGGTTGAAGGAGCTTGTTTGTGATACCTCATTAAGTGTCAGAGCTTGGGTGCCTGAATTTGGGTGATAGCAAACATCAGGATGATTGGTTGTCTTTAAAACATTTTAAATCTGGGTATTCTGGGTAAAACAATCATGGTACAGTGAAAAGAAGATGGAGGGACCAAGGGCCTGGATGATACACACCTTCTTCTTTTTTTTTTTTTTTGTGGTGCTGGGGATTGAACCCAGGGCCCTGTGCATGCAAGGCAGGCACTCTACCAAGTGAGCTATATCCCCAGCCCAATACACACATTTAAAAAAAATTCTTCAAAGGCTTCAAAAACATATACAAACCAATTATCTTCCACAGAACTCAGAAGTTATGAACTTATGGATGCATATCTGACACTAGCCCCTCTTCAGGAGGACTTCATCTATTTGTTTTATTCTGTTTCTTAGGCTTTTTGGTCCTTGCTGATTTTAAGGTCAGGATGGACGACCTGAATCCAGAAAGATTAAATTTTGCCACAAGCCCCCTCTTAGGGGTGTCCCTAAATTCACTTTGCATGGAAATGGTAAAAGCCACAGGCTTTAGCAAGTTTTTTCACATGGATACAGGGAAATCACAAGTGCTATTAGGTTAAGACTTAATGTTTAATAAATTAAATCTTCTACATTCTCCTTTGTCCAAAAGGAATGTTGAGAAAGAAAAGTATGGTTCTGTTTCCTCGTGGATGTGATAAAGTCTGAGACTTGCAAAAGAGCTTAAGTAGTACAACTTGTGTAAGGAGAATTCTTTGGGTGCAGTTAGTATAAACAAAGGGTCCTTGGCATGAACACAGGACTGAGCAGCTGCAAGAGATTTGCTTAGAAAACCAAAAGATTAAATACTCTTAAGAGAAGAGAGAAAGAGGAAATACCCACTAAGTTCTCTGATGTTTCCTTTTTCTTTCCTACTTCTGTATAGCCTTCTAGGATTAAATATGCCTATCTATGGCTAAAAAGACCAAAAAGAATCTTCTTCTTAAGAATGAACATATTGTCAGTATATTCCCTTTATCTCTCTAAATTTAAGCAAACATGGAGGTCTAAGGTTAAGTCACTAGAAATAAACCATATAAATCAAAAAGAGCACATTGATAGGACTTTGCTTCCCATGAGAATGTTATGAGAATTAATAGGAGAGATTGATGCAGAAAGGAATTGCCTTTAAATGAAATAATTGAAAGTACATACCAGAATTAGTTTGTTTAATCTGGAAAACCCAGGGGAGCTATAATACAGTGTAATAAATTTTGGGGGGAGTCTTGCTGTTCCTTATGATACTGCAGCTACTCATAAGTTGCTTAAGATATGAACATGTAATTAAGCAAAACTTGTTTCATATTTCCACACAATTCAACTGGTCATGTCTTTAAAAATAGTCTTATTGCTGCAACCTAACTTTCAATTCAAAGCTGGGAACTTTGCAATCTGTAATTTTATCACGAAATTTGTACAATCTCAAAATTTACTAGGATATACTAGAAATAAAATTGCTATTATGTTGAAACATGGAATCTTCAAAATGTGACTTTTTGACCTGAAAACAGTAAATTTGTGTTCTACTGCAAAATATGATACAATAGAGAACTGAATAAAGCATACGATTGAATATCACAAAGTCACAAGAAAAAATAGGCTAGATCTATATAACCCATATATACTGATAAGAATATGTTCTCAAGTACTATGTGATTTTGCAAAAAAATGCATAAATAATATATATTATCATATGATATATGGAGAAATACATACTTTTCTGTTAGTAGTAACTATACCTAGAAACTAAAATTATCATAGGAAACTTGTATTCTATAAACATATTTCTATAATATGTTACTTCCTAGATAACAAGCATGTATCATGTTTGAAATAAAATAGACTACTTTAAACATCTGGATATGGAAGTGGAAAATAATCATGAAAAGATGCTCAACATTACTTAATGATTAATTATTAAAATGAGAGAAATTCAAGTTAAAACCACAATGTGATACCACTGTATATTTATCATCATAGTTAAAGTAAAAATTAGTGACAGCACTAAATGCTCGTGGTGATGCCATAAACCAATTTGGCAGGTGTGGCTTTATTTATCCATTTTTTAATAAGTTAAACATACACTTATATGACCCAGCAATTCCACTCCTAGGAAAAGGAAAAGTGACTTTCACACAAAAATCTGAGCTAAAAGGTCTGTAACATCTGGAAAGAGCGTTGTATCCTTTAACTGGTTTGTAGATGAACTGAGGTTCACTGGGAAATGGAGCAGTGCTCAGCAGTGAAGAGGAACAAACTATTGACACAGGCAACTCCATGGGGGAATCTCAAATGCATTGTGAAAATGGAAGAAGCCAGACTCAGCAGATGGCGGTCCCATGTATATGACATTCTGGAAAAAGAGTTGGAGGACAGATTAGGGGCATCCAGGGATGAGGGGTGGCATGAGGAGAGTGGAAGCACTAAGGAATGTTTTAGGGTGATAGAACCGTTCTGTGTCTTTATTGTGGTGATGGCGACACATCTCTAAGTATTTGCCAACACTCATAGAACTATGACCAAAAAAGTGAATTTTACTGTATGTGAATTTAAAAATAACTTCTAAAAAATAAACATGGCAGCTGTGCGTGGTGGTGCGTACCAGCAATCCCAATGACTCAGATGGCTGAGGTAGGAGGATCACAAGTTTGAGGCCAACCTGAGCAACTTAGAGAGATTCTGTCTCTAAATAAAAATAAATAAATAAAAAGGGCTGGGGATAGAGCTCAGTGGTAGAGAACCCCTGGGTTCAATCCTAGGTATCACCTAAAATACATAAATAAGAAAGAAAGAAACATGCTACTGGAAAATATCTAGTTAATATGTTATTTAAAAATCTTTCCACAAGTATTAATTCATCCTGTAAGTTATTTGGGTTAAGAGAAATACCTTTTAAATTGACAAAGATGGTTGCCTAGTATAAATTAACTGTGAGATTCTTGCTACTTGAGGAAAGATTGGGAGTTCCAAACTATGGTGTGGAAGCTCCAAATAGATACAGACTGGTTGAAGGGGAGGTCAACACTCCTGTTACATATGAACTCTCCACAGTGTGGGTGATGTCCACCAGGTAGCTACCCTTTCACACTTGAGGATTCCCTCCCATCGATCAGATAATAATCAAATTATTTGATCATGTTTTTAAAAAAATTCCTCAATTCCCTTCCTTCTTCTATCCAAACTATAAATAAAAAGGCACTGCAAGAACAAATAACCCACAATAAATGGGCAAAGGAACTGAACAGACACTTCACAGAAGAAATACAATGGATCGACAAACATGAAAAAATGTACATCATCTCTAACAATTAGAGAAATGCAAATCAAAAGTACTCTAAGATTTCATCTCACTCCAGTCAGAATGGCAATTATCAAGGATACAAGGAATAACAAGTGTTGTCAAGGATATGGGGGGAAAAGGTACACTCATACTTTGTTTGTGGGACTGCAAATTGGTGCAACCACTATAGAAAGCAGTATGGCGATATCTCAGAAAACTTGGAATGGAACCACCATTTTATTTAGCTATCCCACTCCTCAGTTTTTACCCAAAGGACTTAAAATCAGCAAACTACAATGACACAGACTCATCAATGTTTGTAGCATCTCAATTCACAATAGCTAAACTCTGGAACCAACTTAGATGTCCTTCAACAGATGAATGGTTAAAGAAACTGTGGTACATATACACAATGGAATATTACTCAACCTTAAAGAAGAATGAAATTATGGCATTTGCCTGTAAATGGAAGGAATTAGAGAATATCATACCAAGCGAAATAAGCCAATCCCCAAAAAACCAAAAGCCGAATGTTTTCTCTGATAAGCAGATGCTGATCCATAGTGGGAAGAGGCGGGGAGAATGAAGGAACTTTGGTTCATGTAGGGGGCAGTGAGGAGAGGTGTAGGGCTGTGGGGATGGGAAGGATGGTAGAATGAGACAGAAATTATTACCCTATATACATGTATGATTACACTACTGGAGTGACTCTGCATCATGTACAGCCGGAGGAACGAGAAGTTGTGCTCCATTTGTGTACAATATGTCAAAATGCATTCTCCTGTCATGTATAACTAACTGGAACACACACACACACAAGAGGCACTCTGAGGCCAGGGCAAGGTTCCCTCTCCTCGGACAATTTTCTGGACCTAGGTGCGCATATATGCATGGGCTCCAAAAGCTAACCTATAACCCTCCAGTGGCACTGTGAGAATCATCTCTAGCAACTAGCATAGTATTTGGCTAAATAAAAGCACTGTTTCCAGTTATCATTCCCTTTTAAGTTTGCGTGTGCTGTGGAGGGACAATAAACACAAACACAAGAGGCCACAGAGGAAGAGGAAAGAGAAAAACAAAAGCAACAACAGAATTGTCCAATCCTGGAAGGCTCATCTTTGTTACTTACATTTTCCAGATTGGCCTGAAAAAGAGGCCTGCCTGCTTCACAGGACTTATTGATGATTCAGGCCTGGGCAATTTTGAGTTTGTAAATACAAGAAGTGCAAACAGTCTGCTCTGTGTAAATAAATCTTTTAAATGGCAGCCAGAGGGATGGGCATGGTGTTCAGATGTTCTTAATGAGGTGACCTCTCCACGGACAGCACCCACAGGGATGGAAACTAATGGAAATGCCATTTCTATTGTTTTAATCCCTTCCTGCCAGAGAAAAACGGAGAGGCAAGCTTTCTGCTTATTTGATTGTGTTATTGTTTATTGTATCTGCCAGGCACTTTTAATAGTAGCTAAAAGGAAAATTTTCCAATCCCAACGGACAAGTTATGCTCTCACTTGTAGCTCATGTGGACCAGGGCCATGAAACCCTTCCTCTCTCCTTGTCTTTGAAGAGATAATGGCCAGAAAGGGTCACCTGTGCCTCACTGGCATTCTGCACTGATCCATGAGCCTGAGCTTGGCTCTCCTCATCTCTGCTCATCCTTGGCTTAAAGTAGAATGGAAAGGGCTGGAACTTTGGCTCCCTCCTTGGCATGAGAAATTGAGGACCTGGTTCTGTTCCTTGTTCTTAGTCAAGTTAATCTTGGCAGGAGCATAGCAGTAGGGCTGTGTTGCATGAATGAGTGACTGAATCTTTCTTAGTCAGAGTTTTGTCATACTGAATACAGGATGTTAGATTACAGGATTTCCCAGGGCCCTTCCAGTCCTATAAGACTACGAGTTGATGAAAAGGGGGAAAAAATGTCAGACTCCACTTTAAATCAAATTCAGAATGGAGCTCAAGGATACATGATGCTCAGAATTCATCTTGAATCATTAACTGATAAATACATCTGTTTATCAGTACACTGTTCCTTCAATATGCTGAATAAATTTTTTAAAGGTGGCAAGGGGAGACGAATGATGTTATTAAAGTACAATTTAGAAAGAGATGTTCTTAAAGTTCCAGGGCATATGGCATGATGACACTCAGTACACAGGCTTTTGAGTCAACCTACCCAGGTTCAAATCTCAGCCTCACCACTTAGCAGCTGTGTAACCTAGCCAAGTTTCTTTCTCTGAGCCTCTCTTCATAGATATAAAATGGGATGCTAATATTATTCTCCTTCAAGAGTTCCTAGGAAGAATTGAAAAAAAAAAACTCACATGCCTACCTGGATCATGAAACAGTTGACAGATATCATATATAATTGACTAGTACGGCTTCTCTAGATAGCATACAGTAGATGATCACTCTAGAACTATCTATGGCACTGGGACTGCTGTGGTGGAGTGACTAAGGCATCACATTAAGCATCAAATTTGGGGGGTTTAGTTCAAGATAATGCAGAGATACAGAATGTGCCCACAAACAAACCAAATTCCACAGTGCAAATTACAACAAGTACTCTGCTTACTAGCTGGGTGCCTTTGAGCATGTCACCAAATGTTTCCACAAGGATACTAACACTTATCTCAAGAATGTTGGAATGAGTTAGATGAGATAATGCATGTGAGATCATGCATTGTAAATTATAAACTCCTTTATAAATGAAGCATTGTTATAAACTAGTAAGTTATAAACAAAAATCTATAACAGAAGTCTTTCTAAAATGAGACAACTGTTTCTCTGACATGCTGAAATTCTTTGCCTTTTATTTTTTTAATGACTCAGGGTTATCTTCATGATCATATATTGCTGACAAATAAAATGTCCCCATCTACGGTGCTTTACCATTTTAATCTCCTTTCATGTACATAGCCTCCTTTCATTCCCACAACCTGAAAGGTGCATAGGTCATTTGTCCTCATGCTGACCCTGTCCTTCATTCTTCCCTTGTAGCTGCCAAGGTCTAGCCTCTGATCCTATTTCTCTTTTTTCATGCTGCGTAATTATTATTGGAAGCAGACACAAGGATAATATCAAACACTCATCTTAATGCAAGGTCAGGGGGTGCCATTGAGCAAGGAAGAGGCATCCCAAGGAATTTTAGAATGCTTAGTTATCAGCAGTTAAACTCTGACAGACTGGACCTGTGGACAGAAGTGGGGATAGATTGGAATGAAGTGGACAGTGAGTTCTAAATTGTGACAGGAAAGGTGGTGAGGATGGTACCTGGTTAATGGCAGTGAGAACGGGAAGCAGGCAAGAGATTTGCAGGGAGTAAACCATGCACTTCATCCATTCAGTATATTTATAGAACATCTGTATGTTGTGTTAAGGGCTGGGAATATCTCAGTGAGTAAATTAGGCAAAATATTGATCTTCACGACTCTACGACCTGTGGTACTTGTAACTGGGCAGTGAGAGGGAAGGAGGGAAGTCAAACATCCGTGTCCAGCTTGGTGTCTGGGGATGTGGTGGTGTGATGGACAGCAACGGAAGGCATAAAGAGGACTGAGCAGGTGTGAAGGTGGCAGGTTCGGAGCTTAGCACAATGATTTGAGGACTAGAGCTCAGCACGATGATTTGAAGAACCAATAGTTGGTTAAAGTACTTTTCTAGAATGAAATGAGCTCTGGATCAAACTCTTGGGTTTTGTGGTTCGTACCAAGCGATCTGTGTGGAGTTATACAGTTTCTCAAAGTCTAATGAAAGAGGCACCCTGTGAGATTGGACACCCACTTCATTCTGGTCCTAAATTCTAGGATACATTTTTCTTGTAAACCTTATATGAGAAGATTCATTAAAACAGTAGATGTCTTTGAGGATAGCTGTACAAAAAAGAAATTGAAATGTACATGAAGTTAGTTTTTCTCATGAAGACCTATTATAAAGCATAAAATTAAATTTTATCTTAGATGAGCCATTTTTTTGAAGGGATAAAATAATACAATCCAAGGACATTATTTTCTGATGATCTAGCTTAATACAGGGAAGAGATATAGAGAAATAACATGTCCCTTAGAATGTGTCTCAAGATCAGGTGTATCCAAGAAAACCATGGCTGAGGGCTGGATTTTGCTTAGTTCCTGACCAAATTCTCTGCCTGGTGCATGATGTGGCAGTATTCAGTGTGGTTCATCAAAGGAAGCCACACAGGTCACAAATGTATACTAGCAGAGTTGAAATATTATTGAGAAAAGTTAGGAGACTTGTTTCTTTCTTCCACTTCCCTGGAAGTTAATCTAAACCAGGAATCATTCTACTTCCCCACAGAAACAAGCTGCAGAGATGGTAAGAGCAAATGTTCCCCACAAAGTATACTGACACTGCTCAGACTCTTAAAGAATACTGCTTTGCACCATCAGCTAGAAGAGACCATTTTATCTAGAAAAATAGTTGAAAGTAGGTTTGATCAATCAAAACTCTGATCAAAGAAAAATCCACTTACAAAAAAGTGGTTCTCAACTTTGGCTACACTTCAAATCATCTAGAAAATATCAAAACATATGGATGTCTGAGTCTGAATCCAGGGATTCTGATTTAACCAGCCTGAGATATGGTCTAGACTCTGGGATTTTAGAAAATGTTCCAGGTGATTCTGATTTGCACTACTGAGATCACATTGTTTCTGAGGTCTGCTCCAATTTCTTGGTAGTAAAGCCATGCCACCAGCACAGTGACACTTTGCTTGGCTGGTATGAAATGCACCCAATGCAACTTGTGGAGTATCTTTCTCAGGTTGCATGCCCGTAGTAAAAAGAAAAAAAGAAGAGCAGTCTTGGTAGGTGCCTCTTTCCATCATTTAGAATATGAGAACTTATTCCTGTCCATGTTTATCTTGGCAACAATATTTCAGTAGGAAGAGCATGAATAGTGTCTGACATGGACTTCCACTGCTTAGGAATCTGTATCAATGGAAGCAAAGACTGAGGGATTTTTGGAGCCTTCACATTTCTCTCTCTCTCTCTTTTTTTTTAAATTTAGTAGTTATTATTCTTATTGGAATGTCTAATGTTCATGCTCAGAGAAATTCTGATTCATTTCGGACTTTGCAGTCACTCTGGATGACTTGCTTATTGACCAGGTTCCTGCCACCAAAATAATGAAGCATACCTGTTTTTATGTGTGATGTGGCTCCTCAGGACCATTCAGATCCCTATTCAGTTACTAGCTGTTGTAACAGCATTAAGTCACTTAAATTCTCAGAATCTCATTTTCCTTAACTGGTAGGTTGTAGTAAAGATTGCAAATATATTACAGTATCTGTTACATAAATGCTTAATAAACAATAACTATTATCACCAAATCTAGATTGCAAACTTTGTAAAGAGCATTGTATTATGTTTTCTCTATAAAGATCAGATATTTATTGTTATTATTATTATTGTACTGGGAATTGAACCCAGAGGCACTTAACCACTGAGCAACATCCCCAGCACCCCCTTTTGTTAAAGAATTTTATACACACACACACACACACACACACACACACACACAACCCCAGCACCCCCAGCCTATTTTAAGACAGAATTCCACTAAGTTTTTAGGGCCTTGCTAAGTTGCTGAGGCTGGCTTTGAACTCATGGTGCTCCTGCCTCAGCCTCCTGAGCTGCTGGGATTGCAGTCATGTGCCACAGTGCCTGGCCAGACATTTATAATGTTCTAAACATTTGTGTGATGGTGTTCAACAGAGATAATACAATGCCAACTTTACAAATGATAGGGAACACAAGAACAAATTATTTCATCAGGTGGGCAGAATTAGAAATAGAGTCTATGACTATGTTACTGAGCAAGGTAACAAGCCCAACAGAGCCGGTGGTTAAAAGCTTGGAGTCAGGTTAATAGGTTTAAACTGTAGTTTTAACCCTGCTGAATGAGTTCTTGGTCAAGTTACTTAATTCCTGTTCATTCAGTTTCTTTATCTGAAAATGGGGCATGTTTGTTGCATAAATAACATGATAAATAGATTGTCCTTAGCCAGAGCCCCATACATTCTAAAGGTTCAATTAAGGATTGCTATTATTATTATTGGCTTCATTAGCATTGTTCTGACTCATGCACCAACTTCTAGAGGAAGTGACAGTGGCCAGTAGGTTAGATGAAACAGAAATGAGGTGACTCAATTTGGGAAGAAGCGCAGCTTGTCTAGGAAAAAAGTACAGATGGAGCCAAGGACAACAGCCTCTGGAAACATGACCACATTCACTGCCCAGTGGAGACAGCACTTCCTGATGTCACTCTTGGGCATTCCCCCAACTCATTAGAACTTAACCAGCCTTTATTTACTCAACATTGTGTTAGGTAGCTGTAGAAGTCTTAAAGGAAGTAAAAGGCGGAAATGTTGAGGAACTTATGGTGTGGGTGAGCAGAGAAGTCTTTGTGAAGATGGATACTGATGTTATATCATAAAGTGCTAACTTGTGTGGTTCAGCCTGTTCTTTTAGTAGGAACTATAAGAGGGAAGAGAGTGATATTGTCACTCTCTTATTTTGGGCTATTCTTTCTGAAGGGGAATAATGCCATTAGCATTTACATCTTCAAATACAATTAAGAGTGGAAGTTTCTCTTCTGCTAACATAAAAGCCAAACTTTTAATCCTGTTTTTTTTTTTCCAGCAATGATACAGAGTGTAACAAATATGCAGAAAATGAGGAAATGGATTGTCCAGGAAAAAGTGTAGGAATTAAAAAAAAAAAGATTTCTTTACAGCATTCTTTTCCAATCAAATCAACAAGGGCAAACTGAACAGCCCTCTGTAACAGGTATTGTACTAGTAGACCCATGAGGTAGAGAAGGAGGAAGATACAATTCTGTCCCCAAGGGCTGATTCACATTCTGTTGACCATGTGGGACTATCAAGGAATACATATCTAAGGCCTTTCTTTTCCTATGTTCATGTTAAGAAACTATCTGAAATGGAGATAATGAGTAGATAAGAGAGCATGAGAAGAAAGGAAGACAAAGGTGTACCATAACATGAAAACTACTCTCGAATCCCTTTAACTACTTGAAGTGACAGATGTAACTGGAAAGTTTCAGTGTTTTAGGTGAGGAGCCTAGGCAAGGGATGCCCAGGTATAAGGCACATACAGAAGGGAGGTTGTTGATGCAAGTCCAAGCAGAGGGAGGCTGTCTGTGTGATCTCATGTCTGAATGGAGGACTGAAGGGAAGAATAGATCAATAGAAGATGGGAAGGCTTATTGAGCATTATGGTTTGGATATGTCCCCCCAGATACTCATGTTCTTCAACCAACGTAGCAATGTTCAGAGGTGAAATGATTAGATTATAAGAGCTGACCCTAATTAGTAGATTAACCAACCCATTTGATGAATTAATAATTTGAATGGATTACTGGGTAGTCACTACAGACAGGTGGGCAGTGGCTGGAGGAAGTAGGTCACTGGGGGTGTGTCCTTGGGGATTTTATTTTGCCCCCAGCTCCTTCTTCTTTCTCTGCTTTCTGGCTGCCATGAGCTGAGCTGCTTTCCTCTGCCACACCTTTCCGCCATGATTTGCTGCCTTACCTTGGGCTCAGAGCAATGGAGTTGGTTGACCATGGATTGAACCTCTGAAACCATGAGCCCAACATAAACTTTTCCAACTCTATGTTGTTCTTGTCAGGTATGTTGATCACAGCAACAAAAAGTTGACTAATACATAAGGCATTGAGGAGAATATACAGAGGCACAATAGGGTCCTGTTGCTGTGTGGATGGAGAATTAGAAAGAGCCAAGCTTTCTGAAGGTGCAAAGCAGAAATGATCAGGAAGTGACAGACAGAAGCCAAGCCACTGAGGGCCTTCTCGGGCCTGATGGACAGCATTATCTTACCTTAAAGTTGAGAGATCCATCAGAGGGTTTAAAGCAAGAATGTATGATGATCATATATAGATTATATATATTATATATTGTTGCTGCCTGAAGCGATGGCCGCTTGAAGCAATGAAGCAGCGGGAAGAAGTTCAGAGGCAAACTGGAAACCAACAGGCTTTTTATTCTGATAACTTCTCTCTCCGGCTCTAACAACGACTCTTAACACGCACCACCAAAAAACCCACAAAACAAAATGGCGCCAACCCGCTCCGTTCTCGGCTCAAGTCCCGCGAGATCCCGGGCCAAGTCCCATGAGACCACGGAAGGCAGCAATGTCTGAATATCTCTATGGCCCACAGCCAACCGCAATCTCAGCCATCTCCCCAATCAGGGCTCCTGCATTTCCCCCCTTTTGTTTTAAAAGAGGGGATGCTCTAGGACGTCTATGTGCAACCAACATTCTTACCCGTCATCGGATAATCAAGGCTGTGCCCTTGACTCCTGTCTTAAGTTGATATGTCAGCCACATGAGACTGTCCCGTGTGACTGTGCCTGTCTTAGGTTGTTCCCCTCTGGGGATCTTACCTGTCATTGGCTAACAAGCCATCTAATGGAGCCCTTTAGGATCGACTGTGTATGATGACTAACAGCCGTCCAATTGTGAGGAGATGGTGCAGCTTTAAGGTGACAAGCCTTCTGCTGGCAAGCCAAGTTGCGTAGCATATCAAATTTTTTAAACAAATCAGCTGTCCTAAGTTCTATGAAGTAACACACTGAGTTCTCTAGACAAATACCCGCAAGGCATTGTCCCATAAAGTCCCAAACAATGAAAGATCAAAATGTCCACTTGTTATAACACATTGATGTAGGAGGGGCCCCATGCATATAGAGCAGAGGCCACATTGTTGGTGAGGTTGTTTGATGCTTGAGCAGCAGGGATGTTTGAAGCGACTGCGATCCCTGCAGCTGTAGCAGCAGCCATCTTTTTTATGTCTAGACAAAGCCAACGGCAAATCTTTAGGGCCTGCTACCTAGAAACTCAAGCATCAATTATTAAAGGAAAGGCGGTGCTATTCCAGCACTGAGTCAAGAGGCGAGTTGTCAAACTAAAAAATAGAATTAAAATTAAAGTTGATTTCTGCTCACACACATTGCTGCTTGAGCTCCCACAAACATAAGCTGGCAAAATATCATATTCAGAACAAAACAAAGAAAGACTGAGGGTATTTACTGCATTAAAGATAGATTAAAGAAAAGCTAAAGGCACTTTGGAAAATTAATTTGTTAGCTGGAACCCTCGAGTCTCTGTAACCTTACATGAGATTATCTGTTGAAATAACTCAAATTAATCAGCTATAAAACAAATAAAGTTAATTACAAATAAACATTATTATGTCAAAACACCACAATATCAGGTTATACAGCACTAGTCATATTCTTTGCTAAAGAGAAATACCTGGGACACCTATAAAACAAAATTGAAGGTACCTTCACTTATTAAATTATTTACCCAAATTGAATACTCTTAAACTCAAATGAATTAAAGTTATTCATATATTTACATATTTATATTTTCATAAGCGCTTTGTTATTTGTGACGTCACACTGGACAGACGCACAAACATACAAACATATATTTGTGACGTCACATTAACATGAAATGTAAACAAATGCACAGACATAAAGACATGTATAAAAAGAAAAAAAAAAAAAATACAATTGTGTGCACACTAAAGAGAGATCTCGTCGTCCCGGCCGGGAGGAATGACACTTAAGTTGTGAAATATTTTGGAGGACTCTTTTGAGGGAATCATTCCATACCTTCATTTTGGTCCTCTTGATTTTGTACTTTTTTTATTAATCTTGATTCACGAAGCAGCCCCAATCAGGGAGATGGCTATTGCGGCTAGCTGGAAGCCATAAGTTCCACCTGATAATAATCATACGCACCTGTAAATGCACGTGACGCACCCGCAAAGCTAAAGGTATATAACCGGGTGAAAGCGGTCAGAAGGGATTCATTTAGTCAGTCGTTCAGTCGCTCAGTCGGTCGGAAGAAGAGTTCGGGTCAGAGAAGAAGAAAAGAGTCAGAGCAGCTAGAATGTAGTCAGAAGAAGAAAACCAAAGAGATATATAGAGAGAAGAAATTGTTGCTGGTCAGAGTCAGGCCAAGGCTGCCGAAGAAGAAAGAAGAAGCTCTCTCTCTCTCTCTCTCTCTCTCTCTCTCTCTAAGCTCTCTCTAAGAAAGTAAAAGTAAAAGTAAAAGAAAGTAAAGTAAAGAGTCAGTAGTCAGAAGAAGTAAAGAGTCGGAGAGATTGCTGAAAGAGCCAGTGTTAAGAGTTTTGAGAGATTGCTAAAGCCGAAGAATAAAAAAACCTTCTTTCATCTTCATTCTGCCTCCGAGTTTTTCTCCCGTGGTGTTGTTGCTCCAAGTCAGGAAGCAACAGATTCGTCAACAACTTCATCTTGATCATTTTGATGTGGTACCTGCTTTATTAATCTAGATGGTATCCATATTGGAGAGGATTCATGCTTTGGAAAAACACAAACAGATCCTCTCCCCCAAATTAATACTGGATCTGGACACTTCCATGTACCTGAAAGAACATCCTTCCAGTAAACCAAAGGTTTATGTTGTTGGTGTGGGTTCCAATGTCTGTCTCCAGCAGAATAACCATTAGAGTCTAAAGTTAAAAAAATTAAGGTAAACAGGGCAACTGCCAATCTGTCCCTAGGACTTTTCCAATTTCCTTCTTTTTGTTTTAATAACATAATTTTCAGTGTGCGGTTTGCTCTTTCAATAATGCCCTGACCCTGAGGATTGTATGGGATGCCTGTTTTATGGGATATATTGAATTTTGCACAAAACTGTTTGAAAGATGAGGACGTATATGCGGGGCCATTATCTGTTTTAAGCATTTTGGGGATGCCTAATACAGCAAAAGCTTGCAAACAATGAGATGTAACATCTTTAACTTTTTCTCTAGAATGTAAGGAAGCAAAAATCATGCCTGAGCATGTATCTATGGTCACATGAATAAATCGTAATTTTCCAAAACTTGGCTCACGAGTAACATCCATCTGCCACAAATGATTGGGCATTAATCCTCTAGGGTTAACACCATAATGAGGATTGGGCAAATGTGTCATACAAGATTTACAATCTTTTGCAATTGTTCTGGCTTGCTCCTTTGTGATTTTAAACCTACGCTGCAAGGTAGTGCTATTGACGTGAAACTGGGAGTGAAATAAAGTAGCTTGCTGGAGGGCTGAAAGTATAAAGATTATTTGGGTAAGAGCATCAGCCTTTTGATTACCTTCATGGAGGGGACCAGGCAAGTTGGTATGTGCTCTAATATGCCCTATGAATAGAGGTTCTTTTCTTGCCCACAAAAGTTTTTGTATTTAATAAAACAATTTAAAGGCTGGAGTATGAGGTGCTATTGGTTCTGCTAGCTCTAATTTTGGGACTGCATGTACAATATAGTGGCTATCTGAAAAAATGTTCATTGGCTGGTCTCTAAAATTTTCCAGAGCTCTTACCACAGCTTCCAGTTCCACTAATTGAGCTGATTTGTGTGCAGTTATGTAAGTCATATTTTCTTTTTTAGTGACTACTGCAGAAGTACCATTTGAGGACCCATCTGTAAATACATTTAATGCCTTAGGAATAGATTGATTTTTATTACCTGTCCGCTCCGAAGTCCCTGTTCGGGCGCCACCTGTCGCCGCCTGAAGCGATTGCCACTTGGAGCAACGAAGCTGCGGGAAGAAGTTCAGAGGCAAACTGGAAATCAACAGGCTTTTTATTCTGATAACTTCTCTCTCCGGCTCTAACAACGACTCTAACACGCACCACCAAAAAACCCACAAAACAAAACGGTGCCGACCTGCTCCGATCTCGGCTCAAGTCTTGCGAGATCCCGGGCCAAGTCCTGTGAGACCACGGAAGGCGGAAATGTCTGAATATCTCTATGGCCCACAGCCAACCGCAATCTCAGCCATCTCCCCAATCAGGGCTCCTGCAATATATGTGTATATGTATATATATATATATATATATATATATATATGCATATATATACACAAATATATGTAGTTTTAGATACATGTAGAGAAAGAATTTAGGGGAAGGCTGTATCAGTAAGAATCGAGAATTGCTGCATATAACAGTGACTTAAGCAAATATGGGTTTGTTTTCTCATAGGAAAAGGGATTTGGTGACAGGTAGTCACTGACTGATTCAGATATTCAACACATTTCTCTGTTTTGCTTTGCTATGACTTTGTCCTCAAAGTTGTCTTTTCATAGTCAGGGGATGGCTGACTGAGCTCAAAACATTGGATACAAGTTTAAGGCAGCAAGAATGGGGGGAAATATGACTATTCCCTTTATCATCAATGTGAAGCCCTTTCAGAAACCAACAGACTTTCAGCAGATTTCTGGTGGTTAGGTCAGGATTATACAGATGGCTACCTATGGCTGCAAGAAAAGCTAAGAAAACAATAATCTCACTTCTATAATAGATGTGAGGAAAGAAAAGGAGGTTAGAAATAAGCAAGGGGCAAGCTAACCTATCATTTCTTCCACAAAACTAGCAAGTGGGAGAAGATGAGGACCTGAGGGCATAGTGGTAACAAAGGAGGAGTGGCTATTATTGCCATGAGCAGAAACCGAAAACTCAGAAATTCTCCTAGATGTGGTGTGAGGAGTGATCTCAGGGGGATGCTTGGCAAGGAATAGGAATAAGTTCAAAACTCAAGGGCAGGCTCAGAGGCAAGGATGTACTTGAGGGTCATTAGAACATAGGTGGGAAACATGGCCATTAGAAGAGTCAAGACAATCAAAGACAGCATGCAGGAAGAAAAGTAGTAGGCTTATGGTAATACCGTGTTTTTAGACAACAGAGGCAGAAGAAGAAAAACTCACAGGAGATATCATAGAGAAATAGAGAGGTCAAGGAACTAGAGGATGTCTAGAAATGAGTTGTCAGTAGGGTCACAAATATCAAAAAGGTCCAATAAGGTAAGGACTGAAAAGAGTCTAGGAGTTTGGTCATATGACTTCCCTGCTGGTCTGTCACTGATTTCACTACTCTGCCTGAGCCCTCTGTCAATAGATGTAGGAAGGTTCTTTTTGCATCAGAGTGAAGCAGGACAGACAGCAAATATAGTTCCTTTTCAATGGAGGTTCTTGAAAGTAAAAGAAACAAAACTGGGGCAATGAGAAAGTAGTGTGTTAGTCAGCTTTTTGTCACCATGACCAAAATACCTGACAAGAACAACTTGTTGGAAGGAGTTGGAAGTTTTATTTGGCTAATGGTTTCAGAGTTCCAGTCCATGGTGGATTGACTCCATTCCTCTGGGCCCCAAGGTGAGGCAGAACACTGTGGCAGAAGAGCATGGCAGAGGAAAGCTGTTTAGCTCATGACAGCCAAGAAGAAAAGAGAGAGAACTAGAAAGCAGGGAGACAAGGTATGATTGTAAGCTGCCTGTCATGGCCAGCCACAGCGCCGCGGGAGAAAAACTTGGAGGCAGAGTAAAGCTATTACTTCTTTACTTCTACTTTCTTAGAGAGAGCTTAGAGAGAGAAAGAAAGATTTTTCTTCTTCTTAGAAAGAGCTTAGAGAGAAAGATTAGAGAGAAAGATAGAGAAAGATTATTTTTTAGAGCTTCTTTCTTCTTTCTTCTTTCTTCCTCGGGAGCCTCGGCCTGACTCGACCAGTAATTACTTCTTCTATCTGGTTTCTCTTCTGTAACCGCTCTGCCTAGGTTCTGGCCGCTCCGATTCTTTTCTTCTTCTCCGACCCGAACTCTTCTTCTGACCGACCGAGCGACTGCACGACTGACTGAATGAATTCATTCTTCGTTCTCCTAACTCCGACCGCTTTCACCTGGTTATATACCTTTAGCTTTGCGGGTGCCTCACGTGCATTTACAGGTGCGTCACATACATATCAGGTGGAACTTATGGCTTCCAGCTAGCCGCAATAGCCCTTCCTAATTGGGGCTCCTTCATACGATCCCCAAGGGCAGGCCCCCAGACACCTACTTCCTTCAGCCACACCCCACCTGCCTTCAGTTACCTTCTGGTTAATCCATTCAGATTATTAATCTATTAAATTGGTCAAACCATTGATTAGGTTCAGCAGTCATCATCTAATCATTTCACCTCCTGCATTAACACAGGCACTTTTACAGGACACTTCATATCCAAACCATAACACAGGGAAATTTATTTTTGTTTTTTGGGTGAGAGACTGGAATGTATATAAAAGCAGAGGGAAAAGGGCCAGCAAAAAGGGAAAGGTTGAAGGGACAGGACATTGTATCACTGATAAGGGGAAAGGCATACAGGCAGCCCTTATCCATGGTTTCAGTTACCCATGGTCAACCACAGTCTGAAAATATTAAATGGAAAACTCCAGAAATCAACAATTCATAGGTTTTAGATAACTTTTCTCAAGGCATATTGTTATAATTATTCTATTTTATTATTGTTGTTAGTATCTTACTATGTCTACTTTATATGGAACTTTATGATAGGAATGTATGTACAGGAAAAATGATAGCATATATAGAGTTCCATACCACCCACAGCTTCAGGCATCTGTGGAATATATCCTGTAGATAAGGAGACAGGATGTACTGTAATTATGATTGGCTTTGACCAATCTTAGTTCATCTGCCAGCACTGAGGGAGGAGCCCACCATTCTTAGGCTTATTCACCTAAACAAAAAGGAATTTCTGAAATCAGGAAATAAAAGAGGATGACTATGTTGGAAAAGAAATCCAAAAGTGTCTGCCACACTAAGCTTCTTTATACTTAAAAATGTCGTGGTAAATTTACATAGTCAGTGATTCATATCAAAAGATTGGAAGGTTCACAGTCTCTTCATATTGTACATTTTAGTTCAAATACTTTCTCACTCCATGGTTTTTCTTAAGACTAACATAATTTCAATTAAGCCTGAGTCTGAAAAGACACTAATTTTCTAAACTCTATTTTTTCCACATGCTAGCACACCCACCCTGGAATTTAATGGATAGTAAAGTTATGTGAAGAATCCCTGTGTGCAATGAGACCTGGGACATTTTCCACTAAGCCCACCTCCAATACAAACACATACATGCACTGGTCAGTGCTATACATAGAACTTGCTCTTGAATACCTACATCTATTCGCTACACTGTGGAGTTTCATTCTCTTGATTAAAATAACAGGATGTATCATCATTCTTGAAGCCTTGGTATTTGCAAAAGAAATGTAACCACAAAAAATATATTTATAGTTGTAAGTATATTTATAACTGTGGAGATTCTTTTGAGGTCTATTGGCAAGGCATCTGGTACCATCTTGGCTTGGGCTGGAAAGTCCTACTTTGAAACAGTCACGCTTCCCAAGCAATGCTTGGTCTACTGGGAGGACCCAATCCAAGAGAGCTAAAAACTTCTCTAGAAGTCGTGTATAACCTCCAGTCTGAAACGAGCCTCTGCCTCTTCAGCAAGGCTGGCATGTCATGGAAATTCTACTCTTGCAAAGGGAGCTGTGAATACAAGAGAAGTATTTCTTCAGTATTTACTTTAACCAGTGAAATAACTGTAACAGATTTTTAAAAATTTTTCCCCAAGACACAAAGTGACATTTTAAAGGAGAAACCACTCTGTTTGTGCCACTGAGTCGTTTAAAAATAATATTAGAATAAAAGCTCAAAGGAATGTCTGCTTAAGCACAGCTGTCTGAAGCCTCATATTTCAAGAATTCAGCCACTTTATGCAGACAGGGAAACAAGACTGCTCATTTCAGTCTCTACTGGATCCACTTCATAGTACTCAGCATCAGATTCAGAACTAGTAACACCCTTTCAGTTCAAAGTTTTTTTTAAACGCATGCTGCAGCTTTATTTCTTTTTTCATGTTTATGCTCTTTTCCCAACCAAATCATGGGCACTTTAAGGTAAGGGCCAGGTCTTGCACCCCTTATTTCTTGCAGAATTGTGCTTGTTAAGGCAAACTTGCAGAAAATAGTTGTTGAATGGATGAATGAATGAAAGAAAGACAAAAACTGGAAAGCAGTGGTAGGTGAGTTGCTAGGCAGCCTGGTAAAGAGGATTATGAGAGTCAGGTCAGATTAGCAGGAAAGGTGGTAGAGGGGAAAGAATGTTGTGTTTTGAGCCAGCAAATTCATGTCCTAGTCCCAGGCTGGCTTGCTTGCCTTCACTTATTTGACACATGTTTCTTAAACTTCTGATAAGCCAAGCATGAGCCAGGCAAGCATTGTGGCAGGCACTGAATAAAACAAAATCCCTGCCTTTGGGGTGCCTTGGTTAGGGGAAGCAGAGATCAGGGTTATAGAAGATATGTGTGACAGGAGACACGATCATGCCAAGTTCAGGGCACATGGGAGCAAGAAGAGGCTTTTATATCAGACTGTAGTTTCCAGGAAAGCTTCCTGAACGAAGAGAGTTTTGATTCAAGTCTTGAAGGATGAGTGGGTGTTGGTTTAAGGCTGACTGGGTAATATGACTTCAGGAGAAGGATCTAGTACATGATATTCTCCATCATAGAACCATGTGTTGCATTTCAGAGATAAAGTCTCAGCTGAAGGTTGGCCATGGCAAGGGACAAATTTACAGAGGTTGACTACAGCTACTTTGCAAAGGGTCTTGTGGCAATATCATTTAGTGCCTAAGGGGAGAAATTAAAAGATCAGACAGAAATGGGTTCAAATATCTCAGTTCTGGAATACCAGCCTTGTAACAATAACTGATTTTTTTTAACCTATTAGAGGTTTTCTTAAAACAGTGTTTAAATGTTTCAGTTATCTATTGCTGTATGACTAATTGTCCCCAAATGCAGTGGCTTAAAACAACATATATTTATAATTCTCACAGTTTCTGTGGGTTGGGAATCTGGGCTCAGCTTAGCTGGATCCTCTCCTTCAGAGTCTCTCACATGCTGCAATCAGAGTCAGGCAAGGCTGAGGTGTCATCTCAAGACTATTGGGGAAGGATCTGCTTCCAGCTCACTTACATGCCTATTGGCAGAATTCAGTTTCTTGCTGGCTGGTGGCCAGAGGTTGCCCTAGGTTCCTGGCTATGTGTAGCCCAGGCATGACAGCTGGCTTCCTCAAAAGTCAATGACAGAGATTCTGCTAACCATACAGAACAGTTTTATGTGGCGTAATCATTGAAGTGACTTCTCATCACTGTTGCCACATTCTATTGGTCAGAGGTCACAAGGTTGGCACGTACTACAGGGGCGGGGCTTATACAAGGGCATAAACACCAGGAAATGGGGATTTGGGGGAGACCATCTTGGAGTTCATCTTGGAGTCTCACTTGCCTCATTAGTTCAGTGCCACCAAGCAATACTAGGTATTGTTATGTTATTATGCAGAACTGAGCGATTAGAAAAAAACTTCAGGGAGCCAGTGGAGGAATTTGTATCACAGAATAACTTAAGACGACATTGCACAAGTCATCTCATGTTTTTAACCCTTCATTTTGTCTTCAATAAAATGAAAATACCTGACTTGGAAAAAAATGAGAAAATATATGTGCAAGTATAAATGCATTTGTGTCAAGAGCAAACATATAACAACTTTGAGGAAGCAAACTGCTTTGGGTCAGTTTTCCACTTTGTTTTGATTCTGTGAATCTCAGTCTGGTGTCTTCAAGGTTCTTAGTGTTTGACTCTGTGGGTCCAGAAGAGTTCGTATAGCTAGAATAAACATCTACAAAGAGAAATCTGTCTTTTGAGAGTCTCTTAAGGCATTTCCAAGCGTTTGCTTCTATTAAAATACCTTTGTTTCTAAGGATCCCATGGGGGCTCTGAGAGAGAAAACAGACTATCTGGGAAATTTCAAGCTCTGGATAATAAAAATGGTAATAAAATCTCGTCCAGCTCCTGAGGCTTCGCAAAGGGGATGTTTATGGTGCATGGGGTTCTCTCACACCCGCGCAGCTGCTTTCCAGGTTAAGCGGTTTCCAGTCCTGCAGATCAGCTCGGGTTACCAACTCCCTGATCGCCCACTCCGCAGCTCGGAAGGTCGCAAACCGCAGGCTGAAGACCATGTCTTCCGACCCCAGCACCTAGCTCATTCCGGCCCTGGTGCCCAAAAGGGATGCCTCATCCTTCGCCCCAAACGGAGCGCATCACACAGTCGGATTCAGTGTCTTTCCTGGTGCGGTTATTGCCCGGTGAAGGTAAACAGTACCGATTGGTCACACAGGCATTTTGGAGGGTGGAGGAGTCCTCTCCAGCTGTCCGCCCTGCGGAGGAGGACGGAACCGAACTTGGGAGTCAGTTCCCTGAGCTTGTACAAAGGCGCGCGTCTCCGCAGGGTATCTCTGGGTGGGACGAAGTGGCGGAGGAGGAAACGACAATGCCACTTTGCCTCTTTCCTGGCCTGCCTGGACTTAAAGGCAAGGGGCGCCTGGGAATCCCGGGCAGGACACAAAACTACTACCGTAACCCCACCCACCCACCCTTGCTCTGCTAGTCCGGCGCGGGAACGTCGCGCCAGCCAGCAGCTGCACACGCCGCCGGGGGTCCCCTCCTTCGCGCTTAGATCATCTCCTGCAGCGTTTGCTGCCTTGGGTCCTCTCAGGCCATTTGGTCCCAGGGGCGGGGCAGGCCGGGGCCGAGGGGCAGCCCCGACCAGAGGGCGGGGGTGACCCCGAGAGTTCTCGGGGAGCGGAGGAGGAGGAAAACGAGCAGCCCGGAACAGCCCTGGCCAGGGTTTTTACCTCGCCAGCCCCGCCGCTCCCGAGACCGCTGCCTTAGAAAATTTAACGAGAACCAGATGTAGTGGCCGCTGCCGAACTTTCTCAGAGCGGGTGATTGGTCCCAGGCCGACAGGCTCAGCCAATCAGTGCGCTGGGCGGGCCTGCAGTCCCGCCCCTCCCGGGCGTCTGCGGGGATCCAGGTTCGAGGCTGGCTGCTGGTGGACCTGCAGGCAGGCCGGACGCTCTGTACCGCGGGACAGCCCACTGGCGGAGGGAGCATGCCGGGGGACCAGGCGGCCAGGCGGCTTTCGCTGCCGTCTCCATCGCCTCCGCCGCCGCTGCTGCTCTTGGTGCTGCTGCTTTCGCGGGCCGCGGCGCTGAACCCTGGAGAGCTCTTCCCCTATGGGGAATCGTGGGGAGACCAGCTCCTGCAGGAAGGCGACGATGAAAGCTCAGCCGCGGTGAAACTGGAGATTCCCCTGCGCTTTTACGATGTCCAGTTCGACAACCTCTACGTAAGTTCAGCCCGCTCCTGGTGCGCGACTCGGGCACATTTCTCTAGGTTCTTCGCAGGGGTTAATATTGTGGCCACCTCACCCAGACCCTTCGGAAGGAAGGAAATAGTCCACACTCTCGACTCTCTCCCAGGGAACGCGGCTTTGCAGTGATGCTGCTGCTTGAACCCTGCGGTGGTAAGAATTACCCGGAGAGGAACAGTAAGAATTGTTCGCAGCCACGTAGCGTACCGGGCAGAAAAGAAGGTGGGGTTGCCCAGGCGATCAGAGAGGTTTGCAGTTAGGACAGTGAGAAGGCTGTGCACTTCTGTAGAGCTGGGGTGTTCCCTCCTCGATCTCGAGTCTTTCTCCCCAGGCACATGGAGCTACAGGGTTGTTTGGGGAGTGAGGAGATGGACGAGTCCTAGGGCGCCTAGACCTATTGCACGCGCTGTGGAGTGGGGGTAGGGGTGGGATCGCGGCTGTAGTTGCCCTGGTAGCCCTGAACCCAGACTCCCTCCTGTTAGGAAGGAGAGGCTTCTTTCCCTCAGCAGGATCCTTCCCTCCTTGGAGGACCGGGTGAGCGCGCACGACTGGAGCTGGGCGGCCCTTTTGCTTGGAACGACCAGTCACTTTTTTTTTTTTTTTTTTTTTCGTTTTTGGTCCTTCTCATCTCCCAGGTGGGCACAAACGGCATCATCTCCACCCAGGACTTCCCCAGGGAGACCCAATATGTGGACGATGATTTCCCCACAGACTTCCCTGCCATTGCCCCCTTCCTGGCTGATATCGACACGAGTCGCGGAAGGGGCCGGATCCTGTACCGCCAGGACACCTCCCGGGCAGTGCTGGGCCTGGCAACCCGTTATGTGCGCACAGGCTTCCCGAGCTCAGCTGCCAGCTTCACTCCCACCCACGCCTTCTTGGCCACCTGGGAACAGGTGGGAGCTTATGAAGAGGTCAAGCGTGGGGTTCCGCCCTCGGAGGAGGTAAGTGATGCTCAATGCTCCCCAGCTGAGCAAATCCAGGGACGGACTTGAATTTCTAACGGGTACCCAGGGACTGGCTCCTAGTTTCTTCTGAGTTTGTTCGCGTGC
Source organism: Tamias sibiricus (assembly GCA_025594165.1). Taxonomy (NCBI): domain Eukaryota; kingdom Metazoa; phylum Chordata; class Mammalia; order Rodentia; family Sciuridae; genus Tamias; species Tamias sibiricus. The sequence continues at coordinate 56,474,055 of CM046659.1, forward strand.
CAAACTTGATGGTTCCTTTGGTGGCCCCAGAACTGAAGTGGCTTGGAAAAATGGCTTCAGAGGTATCTTTTGGTGTCTGTTGAGGCTCATTCAGGTGGTCACCTTAGCAAGGAAAACTGCTTAGTGCAGATGCCAGAGGTCCTGGGAACAGGCAGTTTACTGCTTGTTTGTTTACTTTTAGAATCACCTCTAAGTATTTCTAATTATAGGTTCACTAAAGGAAAAATCGGAAAGTCAGGAAATTAAAAAAAAGCAACACTCATTTTCCTACTACTATTAAACATTTTTGTATGTACATTTTCCAGTTTTTTTTCTTTACACATACATTATTGCTGTTTATTAACAATAGTGGGTTCACACTGTATGTACTTTTACATAACTTGTTTTTTTCACCAAATAGTGTATTCCAAATATGTTTTGATGTTAATAACTATATTTCTACAATATTATGCATGATGACTGTGTAATATTCCATTCAGTGTGTTTACCATAGTTTATTCAACCAGTATTCCCAGTGGTCATTAAGGTTATTTTCATGTTTTCATCGTTATAAGCACTACCTGTGAAGCACTTTTCAAAACTTTACATCTTTGCATATCTTCTTAGTTGACATCCCAGAAATCACAATTGGTAGGTAATTGCCTTTTCTAAGGTAGTTTAAAGCTTTTGCCAAATTGCATTTCAGATACCAGTTTTCATATACTCCTTAGTTTATAGGAGACTGTCCACAATGTGTTTTACAGTCTCTCCCTGGAGAGAGCAAAGCAATCCAGGCTCCAGGTTTTGATCCCAGGAGCAAGATTTGAGTACTCCAAATGGACAATGGGTAGGTACAGGGCAGTTTGGTAAATGGCAAATTCCCTCATTCTTGGGAGTAGGTAAGGACTTCCTTCTATGCAATTAGACCTGAATATAAAATGTGGTGCTCCAAGGGCAAAACTATTACTTATGTTAACTTATTAAAGTGTTTCTTAGCTATAGAAAGATAGCACATATCCTCCCTAAGAGGTTAAGAAGGTAGTTCAAGATGGTGGCCGTTCTTGTTCTGTGGTTAGAGTAAGAGGAGTATTTTCTATAACTTATATGAAGCAAAGACTCTCTTGAAGTGAAAAAAAAATTAAAATTTATGTTTGGGGTTTTCTTTTTGCCATGCAGTTTTTTTGTCAAGTAAAATTTAGTTTTATTTATTGAATAACTTCTTAAATGCATGGTTGTGACATCTTAGTTATGTCAACAGAATATCTTCAGTTAAAACAAGCATATTGTGTACCTTCTTTGTGCAGACCACTGGGCCGGGTAGAAGGTTGGAGAGGATATAAAGAAAAATATGGCTGGGCTCTACCATTACATTTCATTCATTCATTTTTATTTACAAGTTAGAAAATTGATTTAAAATTGTTATCACATGCCAATAATAGAAATTTGAAAAACAGAAAATAAGAAAACATTATTTATAAGGCTACTAATTAGTGGCCACCATTGCTTATACTTTATTATATATTCTTATAATCTTTAAAAAAATTGGACCTTAGGTGTGATATATTTATATATGTATGTGTGTATAAATCACTTAAACATAGTTGAGATTTATTCATCTAATAAACCATTTTTTGTACACTTATTACTGGGTCATTACGGGGATAGATACTGTGAAAGGTCATTCTCTTGCCATGAAGGACCTCATAGTTTGGTAGGGACATGGATTACTTTTCAACATGGTAGGTATGGTGTCTTGACTTAAGGAGCCTACCCCTAATCCTTCCTGTGTAGGAGGAATCCATCTGTGTGGGATTTTAGTGAAAAGGTATCTTTGTGTCTGTTGGCTAGAGCAATCATTCACTAATAGCGTGTGTCACCCATGTGCCTAAAATTATAACATGTTGGGGGCATTGCAGGTTGTGCCTTGTTACTGAAGAGGAAGGGCAATGAGATACAAGGCTTTTAGAAAGGCCACATATTCCATTGAGTTTGGACCTTTTTTTTTTTTTTTTTTTCTGGGCAGTGGGCTGCCTTTGAAGGATTTTTTAACTAGGGGGGGGGGTTGATATGTTTTTGCTTTGTTGTTTTTAAAGAGAGATAATTTTGATGATATTGAGAAGGTGAGGGCACAAAGGAGACTGACTGCTTAGACAATTATTAAACATGTTGTTGATTCAAGCTATTTTGTTAAATTCTTCCAAAAATATTTTATCATACTATCTTCCCATCACAATCCTACAGGATAAGAACCAGAATTACTGTTTGCATTTCAGAGATAATGGCAAATAGAAGATAAAGTGATCATCCAGGATGATTGCAGAGGATACTTTTGATGCCAATATCACTTCCAAATTTGTATTGCAATACTCAGAAGAGAATCCAGTTGTATGTGCATCTTTTTTTTTTTTTTTCAGTAGAGAAAAGAAAGACAAAGTTGAGTCTAAGTAAATTAGAGAGAAGAGCAATTGCGTGATGACTGGGTTTATGAAATCCTGCTAGAGCTTTCAGATCCCAATTGTATTGGGGCTTATTTAAAATAAAATTTACCATACAGATGAGATGACTTTGTTAATTACCTTTCTCAATTTCATCTGTAGCAGGAGTGTGTGTGCTGCTTCTTTTGTCAAACTTACAAGGTGGTTGTGAAGTCAATGACAAGATAAAAACATTTGGGGAAAAATGGTTTTGAAACCTTAGCCAGTCAGTGACTTTGGAAGTAGTGACCTGGATTCAGACTTAGTTTCCTAACCTGCAAAATGGGGTAGCAATGCCTCCTACTGTACAGGACTGTTGTAAGAATGAACCAGGTGACATTTTTAAGTAGCCATTGTAGTCCCTTGACAGTATGCCATCAGCCAAACTATGTTTCCCTATGTTGGCTTGATAAGACAAGATTCTACTTCTTTTGTTCCTCTCTCTCGTAAAGATGTTGTGATACAGGTCCTTTGTGTAAGTGTTCTTTAACTAGAGGGTTTTCTGCATAATGTCTTTTCTTGTTCTTTTTTGTTTGTTTGTTTCTTTTATGGAGGGAAGTTAGTTTAGGGAATTGATTTGTAGATTCAATTGCTCTTTAACTTTTCTAGTCAAAAATCATTCTTTTGACATTTCCATATACTAAACTGGCTTCAGAATTTGTTTCCTTTAGAAAGATGAGGATTCTGTTAGGACAGAGTATGTTTTTTCAATTACCCACGTTGAAGGTTCTTCTGAATACTTTAAAGAGCCCTGGGACTTGAATTCTTGCTTTAATAGTTTTCTGGAGATAGATTTTGGCAACCATTAAACTACTTTGCTTGAAGGATTGTGTGAGTCTTACATGGCTTTCTTAAATCTTGGCATACTAAGCTAATATTGCAGAGTTACTGGAAACTTGAAGATATCAGAGGAATGGCATCTTTACCACTTAAAATAGTCAAGTTGGTGCCCTTTCTCTCCATGGGTATTCACATTGGGTATGACAGGAGGCTGTACCTGATGTTTCAGGAATGTCAAGGTGTGATTACATCAGAAAAAAATGTGAACAAATAGTGTTTATCAATTCAGTTAATCTGAGATTGTTTTAAACTATCATGTAGGTGATTCACAAAGAAGTCATGGTGTTGACTTCCAAAAAACTGGTGGGAGACATGAAGAGTAGGTTTACTCTACCTATGTGTATGTGTTTGTTTGTTTATTTGCAGGGGAGGAACATTGTGGGGTGGTCACTTTTAAGGGCTTATAGAGAACTAAGTTATACACATCTGTGCAGTGTGTGGGATGTTTTTGTTGGCCTGGATTTTCAATTGTGTTAGAAGGACTTGAGAGAATAAATATTGAGAATGAGGTAGCAGGGGGGTTGTTCTGAGTTGGGGCATGTCCTGAGAGAAGACTGAGAGGGCTGAGGCTGGAGAAATGGATGAGGGAGTCATGGGGCAGTGACGTAAGAGATGAGTAGTAAGTTGCCCAATGAAGGCCTCAGTGTGGAGATGGGGCATGTTGACTTGATGCAAAGGATGATAATCACTGACCAAGAAAATTGGACTTGCTTGGAGCTTTTTGACTTCTAAAACAGGGTTCAGAAGAGGGAGGTCTAATTATTATCAGGGCAAATTTAACCCGAGTCTAAGATATAGGTATAAAGACAAAGAAAATTGAGACACACAGGGAAACTGGTTTTAAAAAAGCCGAAGTTTTGCTTAAACCTAAGTGTCAGGAAAGACACAATATTTGGGATGTGATTGCATTGAGCACTTATCTTTTGAATTTTTGACAAGTTCTGTAGGAATAAGTGCAGAAAAATGAACAGGGTGAAATCCCACATGTGACGGTGTGCTACAGACAAGGAGATGAAGAATTACACTAAGGAGTAGAGGTTGCTGTTCCCACTGAACACTGGAGGTCACAAGTCAGTGATCCTACAACTCTAGAGGGCATGTGTCCCTAGGAAGACAGGAAAAACTCTGTGACCCCTGAGGGAGTCATCCTACTCCACTTTCATTTTTATTTTGGTAAGATGCCATAGGCAAACCCCTTGGGGAGAGAGATGGCACTATTCTGACTTTTTGTCAGAGGTCTGTAATTAATTAAATGAATTGCAAGCATTAGAAATCCTTAGAGGGGCCATGTTTTGTATCCATCAGCCTGTGTCTGCCTAGTGTCACATCAGTATGGAGTGGTGATGTCCTGCACCTGAAAGGGGACAGGCAGGCTCCTGTCTGGTTTCTGCTCAGAGTTCTGGCCTTTCTCTCTCTGATAACAGGATGGCGGAAACCTTAAAGCTCTGCAATCACTAGCCTGAACCTGTGTACTGCTCCTTTCCCTGCAGAGGCCCCTCTCTCCTCTCTGGGATCCTGGGGAAATTGGGAACCAGTGACCCTTGTGTAGGGTTTGGCAGCCCATCTGAGGGTTTTCCTTCTGAGTCCAAACATGTGGGGCTCTTGCAAAGGCTTGTATCTGGAAATTCAAGGACCTTTCTGGTTTGGAAGCCAGTCAAGGAGTGTTTGGGAGGAGGAGCCCTTCAGGACAACGACAAGTGGGCTCTTTAACAATTAGATGTAGAATTTTGTAGAACTGACAGAGAATTTTACAAGTCATCAGTTAGTGTGTGGGTGGTTTTTAAACAGCCAAACTCTTTTGGAGTGTACTTTGGTCTCATAAATTCCATTAAAAAGAAGCTGTTTTCTTCCTTTGATATTTGCCTGTTTCAGGGGAGACAAAGAAATTAAACATTTGCCACCTGTAGTAAGTGCTTGTCTCAAAGAAGGCATATGAAAGATGTTGAATACATCCTAATCAGAACAGGTCTGTTGGGCGAGTGACTGAGAGAATGAATGAAATGCTAACTACTCAGACCCCATGGTGAAAAGCCAGACCCCCCCCCCTCCCAGTTTTGTTTATTTCTCCCCATCCCTCCTCCCAGACCCTGCAACTCCTCACAATCTTACACTGCCTTATCTTTCAGAATTTCTCTAAACTTAGAACCAGATTCTCCCCTATCTTGTATCTTGATTGTGGGCAATTCATAGCAGGATCTTTTAAAGCATAGTGTTTTAAAATGGGGTTCTTTCTCTTTCCCCAATGATTTCCCTTTCCCAAGTCAAACTTTATTTATTCTGCCAGGAATAAAACTCTGAAGCGATAGAATCCATATTAATGGATGATGAAGCATATATTATGCATAGACAAGGGGCAGAACATTTGGCAGAAGTTGAGGCTTCTTATCTGTGTGAGATTCTAGAAAACATTCCTTGCCTTTTGTTTTAGGAACAGTCAAGTTTTGCTGATGAAACCATCAACAGCCACAACAATAACAAATATACTAGATCCCCTATTATGAGTTCATGAACTGAATGAGAAAAAGAAAGAAAGGGAGAGAATCCCAGCAAGAGGATTTTTTTTTTCCAGTTAAAGAACTACAGGAAAGTTTACATATATTTGTGTGTGTGTGTGTGTGTGTGTGTGTGTGTGTGTGGTGCTGGGGATTAGATGCAGGGCCTTGCCATGCTAGGAAAGCACTCTACCACTGAGCTACTTCCCCATCCCTTTTAAAAATTTTATTTAGAGACAGGGTCTCCCTAAGTTGTCCAGGCTGGCCTCGAACTTGCCATCTTCCTGCTTCAGCCTCAGAGCAGATGGGATTACAGGAGTGTGCTGCCATGGCTCATGCAATTTTTTTTTTTTTTTTTTTTTTGTAAAGCATGCTAATACCTGCATTTCTTCGTCCTAGCTGCAAAACCTCAAAACTATACTTTGAAATTAAATATTGAAGAGAAAAATTACCATCTGGGACAACATGGGAGAGGACCCAGGACAGACCAAAAACAAGGACATATTCTTTCCTCTCTGTTAATATTTAGTTTAGTGTGAGAAGTTTAGAAGACTCTGTGCCTAGAAAAATGAGGAGGTATTAATTTGTGCCAGTAAATGATGTTTCTAAGAATCACCTTATTTATGAGATAAGTAGTTTTTTAAAAAATATCTGTATAGTTCCTTACTAGATTATAAAATGTGTGTATGATCTAGTGAGAGAGGTAGTCTTGAAGTCCTAAGTATAGCATTTTTTTAAAGACAATCCAGCGCCATTAACTGATATTTTGCAAGGGTGGTGGGCAGATAGCTGGATAATGGTAAAAGTAAAAAAATGTCTTATTGAAATGAGAGTAAACTGAACATCAAACAGTGATTCTGTAGTCAGCTGGATACTGAGTTTGTGGCTGATTTAGGCTCCTGGTCTCTCATTCTGGTCTGCTTTGGCTCCTGTGGTATTTATTAACATTCATAGGCTGCCTCTGTGATGCCTCCCCACCCCCATCCTCAGTCTTGGGCACACACCCTCCTCTGTGGCCTCTACCACCTTCTCCTGTAACTGTCCTATAGTTTCAAACACTCCTGCTTCCTTTAATAAACTGGGTCTCGCCTAGGCAGAGTCTCCTGTTTTTTGCTCTTTGTGTATTCGGCCCTGAGCATAATATCCAGTGCTTATTAGACACTTGGCCATTTGAATTACTGTAGAAACGAATAAGCAGACAGGGTTTACAAACATGTAAACAGCTAACCAAGCAAAACTAAGCAAATGCTATCTAGAAATACCCACAGAGGTGTCTGTCATGGAGGGTCAGAAGTAATTCTAGAGAGAATCACAGAACACTTCTGAGGGGCCGTGTCCAATGAAGATGCAGCAGAACTGAGGGGGAGGTTAGGCCATTACAAATCCCCATGAATGGGGGGGCTGAAGGAGCCCTAACTAAGCTGGCTGGGCCTAGTGGTGCAGTCAGCCGGGGGCACGTGGTTACAGAAGAGTTCTGGCTGCTAAGACTCTAAGCACAGACTTGCTGACTGACTTTAGGCACAAATTTGCTAGCCCCATGTCTCAAAAAGAGTTTTCCTCATATGTGACTTGAGGGTACCTTTGGTGCTGGTGTGAAAGAGTAGATGGAAAAGAAAAAAAGAGAGTGAGGCCATGAGAGCAGCACAGAGGCCTTTTGGTCAGCTGGTGCCTACACAGTGTCTGCCCTCCATAGGGGCATTTAATAGATAGATGAATGTATGAACGAATGATCCGGAGGAGAGATGCTAAATGCCTGGAGTTATACACTAGGACAATGACTGTGGAAACAGACAAGTTAATTTTGCTACTTGCTCTTGGCTCTGAGAGGAGTTTGGATGAGAGAAGTTAAAAACTGAGGCCATGAAAAAAAATTTTAAGCATTTTTTTTTTCCTGTGCCAACTGATATGAATTGATAGAAGATACTTATAACAAATGAATGATATTACTTATAAACTTATATTTGTAATCAGAAAAGGAAATTAAAGATTATATTTCAAGCCAATCTGGGAAAATCCTGAGAAAGGTGAGTGCCTTTGTACCTTGATGTCTTGCCTGCATTCTGTCATTTTCTTCATCTGTTCGTTTAAGGATGTCTCCAATTTCTTTCTTTTTTTATCAGCTGAACACGTTTCAGGTGGTTTTGGCATCTGATGAGTCCGATTCCTATGCCCTCTTTCTTTATCCTGCCAATGGTCTTCAGTTCTTTGGAACCCGCCCCAAAGAGTCTTACAACGTTCAGCTCCAACTTCCAGCTCGGGTGGGCTTTTGCCGAGGCGAGGCTGATGACCTGAAGCGAGAAGGCCTATATTTCAGCTTGACTAGCACTGAACAGTCTGTGAAAAATCTCTACCAGTAAGTAACATGGAGCTTAAGGCCTTTGCTCTTTGAATATAAGAAATTTAGGACTCAAATCCAAGGGGCCATTGACCATTAAATTACCGCTTGGTGGTGGCTTGTAAGAAAGACTGCACATCAAAACCAGGAATTAGATTGGACTCAGGGAGAATCAAGTTCTCCAAGATACAAAAGGTCCTTTATTTTTCCTGCCCTGTTGAGTATAGATACCAGAAATAGAGCAGTGTGTGTGTGTATTTGCAGAGCCACTGAGGCTTGCTATGAAAAAAACATTGCTCTTGGAACCACATAAAAATATCCAGTAATATAACTGCCTAGGTGGAGGGTTTTCAGGTTAATCATTTCACAGGGGGAGGATTTAGTCTATTGGACAGATACTGTTAAAAATTAAATTAATATAATTTAGGAAAATAATAAAACACAGTTGTAAATGTTTAGAAGCCTTGGGATTTCTCTATGGCTTCATTACCTGAAGTTACACTAATTGGTTTTCCATGGGGGTAGCCAGAATTGGACCCATTCCTTAGTCCTGTTATTGACTTACTCTACAACTGCAATATTCATCCCTGACCTATTTTGTCAGTCCATTTAGGGGCAATATAATTTTTATTAACTCTGGTGTTTTGAGGGCTTTTTGTTTGTTTTTGTCTTTCTTATATCCCTTTCCTGAATACTGGCCCATAAACCAGACAGAACACATTGGTGATCTCCTGGCCTCCCTTAACTGTGTCTCAGTTTTATTAAATCATCCCTGTGTGTAGGAACACCTTACAGCTATCCATGGCATCTGCTCTGCTTGACTACCAGACCATAGGCACTGCAGCCAGATAAGTTCTCTCAGAGCTGACGTTTATTGAAAGCTTATTATTTTCTAAGTGTTGTGCTAAATACTTTCCAGATGTTATCTTAATTAAAAGTCTCCAGAATCATAGGAGGTAAGTACTACTATATTATAAATTTTACAAATAAGCTTAGGGAAGTTAAATAAATCAGTTGCCTATGATCTCAGAGTTAAGTGGCCAAGCCACAGCCCAAGCACAGGTCAGGAGTGCTCAACTGTTTACTCTGTTTTATGTTAATCCCTGTCTCCTTTCCCATTCTGTGACCCACAGTGGGCATCTTTGGGTCTCTAGCTAGGCTTCTGCTTAGTCTGGACTCTGGGGCAAACTTAGCTCCTTGTTCTCTCCCTGCTCCTCTCCCCTTTCCATCCTCCTCTTATCAGGAGCTCAGGCTCTCTACTCCTCAGATATTATGAAAGTGCTCACAGTGGGCCACGCACCTGCAGTACACAGATTTTTTAAGAGCCAGGCCCTGCACACCAACAACTTGTACTCTGGTAATATAGACAAATAGGTTAGTCCAATCATAGAGACTGGAGTAAGGGCTGACATCTACACAGAGCACAGGAGCAGTGGGGCCACAAAGCCCATGGGGAAAAAAGAAGTTGTGTCCCCCACCAGAGTCACGAAGGCCCTGAGATCTAACACCATACCTGTGTGCAACATGCACACAGCACTGCCACTTACCCCTCCAGACTATCCATGTCTTTATCGTTGATACTTTACAGAAATCTCTTGAGTTTCTTGAGGAGTACAAAATAAGAAATGGGCCAAGGCAGGCTCCATGGGGCAGGTCTGTGATCCCAGCAACCCAGGAGGCTGAGGCAGGAGGATTGCAAATATGAGGCCAGTTTGGGCAACTCAATAAGACCATATCTCAAAATAAAAATGAAAAGTTCTGGGGATGTGGAGCACCTCTGGATTCAATCCCCAGTGCTACCAAGGAGGTGGGGAGAAATGGGGACCAAAATGAAGTATGTTAAAAAAAAATAATGTACAGGGGCTGGGTTTGTGGCTCAGCGGTAGAGCACTCACATCGCAAGTGCTATCTTCTGGGTTTGATACTTAGTGCCACATAAAAATAAACAAATAAAATAAAGGTATTGTGTCCAACTACAACTAAAACATAAAATATTTTAAAAAATGTACAGACAATGCAGAACAATGTGAAGTAAAAGTAAAAAGTACCTGTGATCACTACTTCAAGTGATAAACAGTGTTAGCCGTCCTTCCTGTATTTGAGGTACATACACAAACTTTTTAAAACACAAATTGTTTATTCACTTTACATGTGGTATTTTCACATTGATCACTGTCTTACAGGCACCTTTCAGTCACGTCTGTCTATATTATCATTTTGAGACAATAAAACATTGCATCACGTATGTTCTGCATTATAAGGACAACTTGTTGATGACCATTTAACATGTTTTTGAATTAAAGTAAGTGACAAATGACATTTCAGTTCATTCCTAAATACTTTGGTATGCATCACTAAAGAGTAAAGTTATTTTCCTTGTCAATGGAATCTTTCTTTTCCTCAAACTTGTCCTATACTTGTAAATTCAAAGGTCATAAATTAAATAATTCATAATGTTTGTCATACTCTTCTTTTGCGAACTTAAATATGAATTTGTACATTTGCATTTTGGGTGATTAAACTTTTCTATCTTCTGGAAGATAGTAGTACTGAATAGGTAAATCATGTACAGGGCCTGTACAAGGTATTTTGTGTGGTTTTCTCACTTAATCTTCTTAACAACCCAACGAGGAAGGCATTAACATCCCATTTTGTAGTCTAGTTTCCCCTCTAGGAATTAAGTTCTTTCTATCACTAAGCCTTCCAAATGACCTTGGATTTTATAATAAACTCAAACTGGTTACTTTCCCATCATACACTATGACAAAATCCAGAATCATGATTTATATATCATTAGAAGGCTATTTTATTTAGTTCTTATCTGCCATGAATTTCATAGTCCTACTCTTTGAAAGTTTTATAGTTTTCTGTTTCTGAATTCAAGAACAGATTTCAAAGCTGCAACACTTCTAATGTGATCATCAACTTAGTAACCTAGACAGCTGGGGTTTTCTTGTATCTTCTTTAATTTTTCTTATTTGCTTCTGAACAACACTAACATTCATTCTTATGAAAATACTGTATTTGCATAGCATTTTGTATTAAGGATCTCAGTTTTATTTTCTATTCTCTTCTTTCCCTAGATTTATTACAGTAGCAGCAGCTGCATATACACATATATATACATATATATATACACACACACTAACAAATGTGTGCGCATGCACACACACACAAGAGAGAATCTCAAATTGTGTTTTAAAATATTTTTACTGTAAAAATCCAGACAAATATGATGAATACCTAACCCCAAAAGCAGAGGTCTCTTTTTCTTTTGCAATTCAATACATTTTAAATATCTTATTCATTATTCACTTCCATTCCTCATTGCTGACTTTGGAGGAAATTCCATAGCATGGGAGAATTTGAGTGTGGCATTTTGTACAAACAGCAGAAAAGTCTATAAACTGGTAGATTCAAGCTAGCCAGACCCTTGCTAACTCAAGTTTCCTCTTAGTTTTAAAAATCTTATGTATAGTTGTTCTCTTCAGAATGTATCATTGACTCTAAAATAATGGATTATTGGGATATTTGGAACATTGAATAGAATCATTGATCCTTTCTAGTGGAGAAAATGAATGATCTGTAGATATTTTTGCAAAGACTTAAGACTCCTTTCATTTTGACTAAGCTACATTTTTTTTTTTTTGGTATTGGGGATTGAACCCAGGGGTGCTTAGCTACTGAGCCACATCCCCAGCCCATTTAAAAAAAATATTTATTTATTTGTTTTAGTTGTACACAATGCCTTTATTTTTACATGGTGCTGAGGATCGAACCCGGGCCGCACACGTGCTAGGCGAGCACTCCACCGAAGAGCCACAACCCCAGCCACCCCCGCCACCCCCACCCCCCCCAGCCCTTTTTTTTTTTTTTTTTTTTTTTTTAAGAGACAGTCTCACCGAGTTGCTTAGGGCCTCGCTAAGTTGCTGAAGCACGCTTTGAACTCACGATGCTCCTGCCTCAGCCTCCCAAGCTGCTGGGTTTACAGGTGTGCACAACCATGCCTGGATTGACTAAGCTACATTCTTATTTTTCCCTTAAATTTGTTCCACATTTGCTCAAAAGTTTTTAGACTTTAATGGTTGCTGTTTTTTTGTTTTTGGAAATTTTTAATTGATTCTCCATTCTCTGTGGATTAGTGCATGGGGACAAATAATGAAAATGTCCTTAACTTTCCTTGGAATAGTGATAATCCAGGTGCTGATTGACTATTGTGATTTGGTTTTATCACGTAATATAGATGTTTAGAGCCTGGCCTTGGGTGTTAGCACTGAACTCAAGTCCAGGCTCTGGCAGCAATTAGTTATGTGATCCCAAGGAGATTAGTGAAATTCTCTGAACCTATTTTTAACTCAGTAAAATTAGGCATGATCACCATCTCTACTTTGCAGTATTATGAAGAATATGAAGCATTTGGCATAGGGGCTGGCACCTAACCAAGGTGTACAGTTGTCACTATTGTTTGAGTGTTTGGTGAAGAAATTGTAAGCATAAGTTTTCTTGAGTGTGTTAAAGCTTTTTAGATAAGTAGAGAAAGCATAAATTATTCCCCACACTCCTTATTTGTTTTTAAATGGTCAGATTTTAATAAAAATATTTGGATTTTAGAGCAGATTTATAATTTGATGGCCTGTATTCAAAACATAATGTTAAATAAAAGGTAGTTTACATCAAAATTGCAGCATATTCCTTTTACCATGCTGCTATTTTTGGGGGGGGGGGGGGGGGGGAGGGTGGGTAACTAGGGATTGAACTCAAGGGCACTAAACCAATGAGCTACATCCCCAGCCCTTTTTTGTATTTTATTTAGAGACAGGATATCACTGAGTTGCTTAGCATTTCACTTTTGCTAAGGCTGGCTTTGAACTCTCGGTCCTCCTGCCTCAGGCCCCCCCACCCACCCACCCAGCCACCAGGATTACAGGCATGCCCCACCATGCCCGGCTGCAAGTCTGCTTTCATTTGGTCTTATGCACTAGTGCAAACCCAAATCTCTTTTTAAATCTTCTTTCTGTTTAAAAAAAAAAAAAATTGCTCAATTTTGTGGGAAGGAGGATAAATGGACACTTCTAGTGACAACGCACTTTTCCTTTCCATTCAGACTAAGCAACCTGGGGATTCCTGGAGTGTGGGCTTTTCACATCAGCAGCAGGTCCCCCCTGGACAACATCAGACCCGCAGCGGTTGGAGACCTTTCCACATTCCACTCTTCAGCTTCCCTGGAACATTCCTTCAGCCATGCTGCAGCCCTAGAAAGCGACTATACTGAGGACAATTTGGATTATTACGACGAGAACGAGGAGGAGGTTGAATACCCTCCGAGTGAACCAGAGGAGGCGTTGAATGGCCACAGCAGAGTTGATGTGTCCTTCCACTCGAAAACTGATCCAGGCCCTTTAGGAGGTGGAATCTCTCCACCAGATTCTGATCTGGCCTCCCCTTTGCCACACCCAGCACCTAGTGATTGGCCGCCCTATCCTAAACCAGAATCTGCTACCTTAGACCCTCAAACCCAAAACCGAGCATCTCAGGGGGAGGTAGGCACCCCAGATTTGGAAGATCGAGTGGAAACTTTGGACCAGACAGACATCAGAAGCGCAAGTCCACCGGAGGTAGATGGAGAGTCACTGGCTCCTCCCCAGGAAGGGCCACCACCCTATCCTGGAAATAGAGGCATCCAGCCCTACCCAGATGGAGGGGCCATTCCTTCAAAACCCCACGTTCCTGCAGCCCATCCTGAAGGAGAGGGCGAAGTTGTTCTTCCTAATTATCCTGTGCCAGGTCACACTTCACCCCCGAGTGGAGGGAAGTCCGTGGTCGGAGCAGGGGACGACATCAGTTCTAGCACGGAGGGTAAGTGCATCAGAAAAGTGGGCGCTGAGATTTCATTTTTAAAATGCCGGTCTTGTGTAGAGTCGTGATTTTTCTCTCAAGCAAGTAGGTGAAAAGTTTAGCAAGAAGGTTGGAACTGAGTTTTACTCCCTGTGTTTCAGCAGATAAATTTCTTTTGCCAAATAAATCTTGGCAGGCAGATTCTGGTTGGAGTCTCTTGACCATTAATAATGTGTTTTAAAAAATGGGCCTCACGAAACGAGTGGGGAAGAACTGGGTTGCTTGTGCCAGCTGCGCTCTCAAGTGTACTGAAGTATTTCAGTTTGAAAGTTCAGCAAAGGTGAAGCATTTTGAGGCTTCATGCGCAGAGCAGTGAAGGAGGGCTGAACGCTTTGGTTTTGAGTCACGGGTAGTGCTAGCTCTGATGCACAGGCCAGATTTGCTCTGGTTTATGGGACAGTCCTTGTATTCCCCTTGGTGGTAGACACTTGTGGTGTGTGGGCGAGCAGAGATGTCGGGGGAGAAGATGGCAGCACACCTGTGTCTGCTGTCATTTCTGGTTCATGGCTGTGCAGCTGTGGTATCTTCTCCCTGGAGCCTTGTCCTCATTTCATGAATCACTGACTGGAGCTGGAAGGAGTAGGAGGCAGTGCTTCATCAACAGCCTTCTCTTCCCATTGGAGACTTGTCTTGTCAGCTCTTTCTTCCAGGTCAGGGATGTAAAGATGTGAATGGGAAGCTGACCACAGATTTATTCCATTTGTTCCAGATACAGCTCATCTGACCTCTACCCGGAGGAAAGAGCTCAGAGGCAGAAACTTTCTTTTACGCCTCCATTTTTTTTTTCAGGTTTTCTCTTTTCCATCCTCATTATGACAAAAACATGCTGACCAACAAAGAGCCTAGGTTCAGCTGTGGCATTGGGCAGCAGGATTTTGCTTGGAGAAGTACTTATTTCAAGAGGGAAGAAAATATTTTGTGACTAATGTGTTATTGTGTAATGATAGAGGAAGAACATGGGTTTCAGAATCCTGGCTGCCTCAAGGCAACTCTTGTAACACCCAAACCTCCAGTTTCTTGTAGCTTGATTGGGAGGATTACATGAGATAATATGTGTGAAGTACTTAGTGTCTACACTAGTAGATTCTAGGAACTTGCTACCCATATCCAACAAAAGAGGCATGAAATTAGTTTGTGTGTGCCTTTTGCGTGTGAAGCTTCATGAAGGAAAGAACTGTCTTCTTTATCCCTATATCTCATGATTTATGCTTTTTATGTGTGATTCAGAAAAATGGACCAATCTACTGCTCTCTAGACTCAAAATGAGAATAAAGTATGAACTAACTGCTGAGCACCTTTTCATCATTCTAAGTACACAATTTGTATTTTCTGGTTTGTTTTGTTTCATTATTAAATCCCAAAAGTGTTTCTTGAAAAAAAAAAAAAAAGGTGGCTACTGTTACTAATTTTAGAAAATTAAAATAGTGGAAATAGGGTGGAGGATGGGTAGAGAATGAAGAAAGTACTTATTCAAGAGTTTTGCCTTGATTTGTGTCTAAGGGACCTCATTTCTGTAAAGCTGAAGATGCAGCTTTTATTGGAAGACTTCAGAACCTTCAATTATTTCTAACAGTCTCCAGAATTCTCAGTATGAGTTCTCTAAAGAAAATTTAAAGCCAAGTGTCAAAGATTTTCACAAAGAGATTTTGAGGTTAAGATGTAGCCCTCAATAGCTTTTCATTTGTGGTTTGTAATTTCCTGCCCTGAGAAAAGCTCAGGGATATTAAAAAGAAGCTTCATGCAGTTGTCAAAGACCTAAGAAGGGGCTGCGCTTGCTTCTTTGAGCTGCGAGATGGAGTAAGGGTGTGCAAGGTTTGCCATTGAGTGAAGGAGCCTATAATCAAGGAGATAGCTAAAGATTGCGGTTAGATGAGAGCCATAAAAGATGTTCTAGTTTCCACCTGATAGTAATACATTATTCAAAGAATCTTTGTATGCCCGTGAACACTGCGTGACGCACCTGTAAGCTCGAGCTGTAAGCACGTGTCCTTGTTAAAGCTATATGTATATAACTGGGTGAGTTTGGTTAGTGTGTGTGGGAGAAGAAGAAGAAGAAGGTGGTGGTTGGAGTTAGAGCATTTGGAGTGATTGCTGGAGCCGGAGAGAGAAGAAGAATAAAAGACCTTTTTTCATTTTCATCCTGCCTCCGAATTTTCCTGCGGCGTTCGTTGCTCCAAGCGGTTTCCGCTTCAGGCAGCAACAATTGAGAACTGAAGACAGCCACCATAATCCTGGTGAGACATGAACTGTGACCTATGTCAGCTGCTGAATGTAGCCTACCACTGAGAGTTTGGAAATGGCAGGATGCACATGGAAATACTGAGTACTACACTGAGATATTTAGGGGAAAAAAACTAGAAGTTTTTAAGTATTGAAAGAGAGCCAGCATTTATTTTTTTAGAGGAATTTATGGAGAGATATAAAGTGTAGAAACATGGAATTGTATTTTTGTTTTTTTAAATAAAATATTGGAGCCTCAGAGGTATATCAGGAAAAGGTGGGCTCACTCTGGAAGCGGGGGGTCAGGGGGTGGCAGAGACTTACACAGAATATTGCAACTGAGAATCAGCCATGTGTCATCTGCCCGCCCTTTTCTGCTGATGGAGTAGAAGGTGCATGGGTTTTAGTGCCCGGTGGACTTGAACTTGATTCCACCTCTGCTATGTGGTTTCAGGCAAGACACAGATTCTGTTTGACCCTTGTTTTCCTCAACTATAAAATGGAGATAACACAAACCTCATTAAGTAGTTACCAAAGTTAAAATTGGACCTTGGAAGCTCCACACCCTATAAATTTTAGTTTCCCTTTTAAGCTTATAATAGTCATCTTGCCAAACCAAGGAATTAAGATTTAAAGGCCCAGAAAAATCTCTCTTCTTTTTTTATTTATTGGTTTTCTCATTAGGGACTCTTTTTACAGACTATTTTTTTTTCTTTAAATTTAGAAATCTAGGGCTGGGATTGTGGCTCAGCGGCAGAGTGCTCGCCTCGCACGTGCGTGGCCCGGGTTCGATCCTCAGCACCACGTAAACATAAATGCATTGCATTGTGTACAACTAAAGTAAATAAATAAATATTTTTTAAAAAATTTAGAAATCTAGATTCTTTTCAAATTAGGTCTTCATCAGGCAAGAATGTCCTAGTCACACTGAGGTTCTGGCTCCAAGTGTTCTATTTTTGTAGACCCCAGCACCAGCAAAGCAGTGGCTGTATGTGTCCTTTCCCTGAGGTGTCTGTTTGCAGGGAGCTCCTGCAGTTTGCTGTCAAGCCAGACATTACCCGAGTACCCACGATGTACTTTTCTCTGAACTATGTGCTAGTGGAAGTTTTCATGAGTGTTTCTTGAGTGCCCACCAGTTCTCGAAGCAGGAGCTTTGCTTAGATTGCATTATCGTGGTTAGTCCTCAGAATTGCCTCTGAGGCAGGGCGGTAATCCTTTCCATCTTGCAGAGGCAGAAAGTGAAGTCTGGGAATGCATAGTGACTCACCTAGTAAGAGGCAGATGGAGATGGCAATGACACCAGAAAAGAACGGGGGAACTCTGTGGGGTACCCCAGGCATGGGCGGTGGCTGGATGTCACTGTAGTCAGAGAAGGTTTGGTGAAGGAGGAGGTGCTCCAGCCAGGACTTGGGAGTCTGAAATAGGAGAGAGAAAAAGTGTGAAAACATTTTGGACAGAAGAATGACAAGAGTAGAGGTTCAGAGGTAGAACTGGGGAGGGAAAGAGAGAAGGGAGGAGAGAGAGGAAGTCCCCAGAGAAGGCGTCAGCCAGCTGGGACCAGGGACTGCCTGTGTTGGGAGTAGCAAAGGAAGCAGGTTGACGTATAGGGGTCTTAGATGTCCTTAAGCCTGCTGGGGTGCTGTTATAAGCAGCTTAGTTTAATCTTGGCCTGTATGGCAAAGGGAGAGGGACACGCCACTGGGGATCTTCTTTCTACTTGGATGGCAGCCGTGTTGGGATAGCCCAGCCTGACAGGATTTCCATGACCTGAAGTTTCACTCTACTCCTGTCCTTGGGGTGGGGGTGTGTGTGTGTGGTGGGGGTGCTGCGGGAGTATATTGCTCACTGGGTGTCCACCCTGGGATGAGCCTGAGTAGGCTCTGTACCCAGTCCAGCCCTTCAGCCATAAAAGCCTTATGCTCCTGGTGTATCTCCAGGTTGCTGAGGCCTGGGAATGAAGGCCCCCTACCTGTGAGTACAGCTGCAGAGGGAGAGTCTTTAGTAAGGATCCTGTTCCTTCTCCAGAAGTGAAGAGACCCTGTCAGTGTCGCTCTAGTTGATGTAAACTGCCACCCCCAGGGTCCTGAGCACTGTTTGCCACCTGTATCACTGTGCACCCGACACATGCATCAGAAATCAACTGCCATGGAGGGGAAGGCAGGGCACGGCTTTTCCTTATAAAGTGGGATGTGGTTCTTTTTCCTAGTCTATCATTCTGTCAATCAGTCCCGAAGTGAAAATGTTCATTCTTTTTCTTGAGAAGGCAATGAAGAGTTGTTAAAAGTAAAAGTCATTCCAGCCACCATGGGGCAGCCAGTGCTGGAAGCCCTCTGTCCTCCTGTGGCAATGAACTTGGTCCACCCTATGGAGCCTGTCTGCCTCCCACAGTGGGGCCAGAGCCCTCAGTGAGGAGGGCGGGCAGGCCAAGGGCTGAAGACCAGTGCTTAAGTGCTGCTGAAAAAACTGAAGATGGAAGGATGGGTCAGAACAGCGCAGCAGAGGAGAACTTTCCACTTTTGTTAAAAATTCCCAATTAGGACAAGTCTCAAGTACTTTGGCAGTGCCTTTGCCTCTTTTCACTTATGTATCCCCACCCCATTTTTCTTTCTATTAAAGGATATGAGAAGAGTAAAAAAAAACAAATGGAAAAAATATGTGAGATTAAAAAAAATCCTCATGTTAAGATTCCTTTAGCAACTCTCAAGCCTCAGTAGGCAAATCTGTGACAAATTGAGCTCATTCAAGCCTGGCAGCCTCAGCCCACTGCTGTGTACTGAGATGCCATCAGACTCAGCTCTGTATCATCTCAACTTTCCATGACAGGGGTCCATGGGATCCCAAGAGAAAGCCATAGAATAAAAACCATATTTCTCAATATTATAGTTCCCTTTGTCTAACTTGCCTGGGCTCTGGTTAGAAATACTACTTGTTTTTCCTCCTCCCTCCACCTTCTGAAATAGAACCAGCATTTTACATCCCGGTCCCCCCTGGTGATTCTGATGCCCACTGAACATGAACATTGCTGGTATATTTAGAGCCAGAAGATTGCTGATCTTTGTGGGCTTCTGTTTTCACACCTTAAAAATAGAGATTATATATCCTTACCATAATCAGAAGAAGGTTTGGAAATACATCCCAACAATGATGTAAAGAGACATGCAAGTGACCACTGAAAATAAAAGTGCCACTTTGTGTTAGATATTTCTATTGGACCCTTCTTTGGGCTCCACACCTTAATTCCAATCCTACACAGCATCTCTGAATCTAATTCCCACAAAAATTGAGATATCACATTGGCCAGAAGTCTGGATTTTCTTGCTCTGGAAAGATTGGCATGTGTGGGTTCACATTTCTAGTTCCAAATCTTCCCTTTCATCAGGGAAGGGACCTGTAAAAGGGACCTGGCTGTTGTGCTTCTGTGTCACCTCCACTAAAAATCTTCATATTGTATTCTTGTGGCTTAAGGCCCAACTGGGCCATAAGCACCCAGCTCCACTTTTCAGATAGATGGCCAGGAATGAGCACAAGAGCATTCCTTGACATTCTACCCACCCAGGAGCTGTGTTTTGGTCAAACTCATTAAGCACATTAATGAGCAGTCCCTGGCTCAGAAATGGGAAGCTTGTGAAGATCCTCTGTGGTCACCATCAGTTGCCATTAGATCCATTTGAGCAGGGCTAAAGTGCAGATCCCTGACATCGGCCTGTAGACTTGACTTGGTAGGTCTAGGTAGGCCCTCAGAGTATACTTTTTTAACAAACACCTCAGGTGATCCTGATGCAGTGGTCCCTGGAGTCCACTGAGAGGCATGCAGCTCTCCCTGTGAAGGATTGAGGGGTCAGGCTGAGGGTCAGTTGCTGTCAGGACTGGAGTGAATTTCCCTGATGCCCCCAGCAGTTGCCAAAGCTCTTAATCCCAACAAACCTACCCTCCACAGGAAATGCAGCACCACCTTCTAGTTTCCCACACTAAGACTCCAGCATCGTCCTGGACTGCCCCTTCTCTTTTCCTCACACCCCACATCCAGTCCATCAGCAAACCCTTTCTGTTCCACCTTAAAAATATCCCAGACATGGTCTCTTCTCATGTTTTCTGCTAGTGCTTCTTCTTCTTCTTCTTTTTTTTTTTTTTTGGTACCAGGGATTGAACTCAGGGGCACTTGACCACTGGGCCACATCTCAAGCCCTTTTTTTTTTTTTTATTTTATTAGAGACAGGGTCTCACTGAGTTGCTAAGTGCCTCGCCATTGCTAAGGCTGGCTTTGAACTCACGATCCTCTTGCCTTAGCCTCCCAAGTGCTGGGATTACAGGTGTGCACCACCGCACCTAGCTTTTGCTAGTGCTTCTTTTTATTTATTTATTTATTTTTTATTTATAATCGTAGTATGTATTACAATTCATAATGCACATATATAGCATCTTTTTACATACAACTGTTTGTATACAAAGTATATTCGTACCATTCAGATCTTCAATCATGCATTTAGTATAATGATATCCATCTCATTCAACCACCTTTTCTTTTTTTTTTCTCCTTTTTCCCCCCTCCCTCCCCCGTTGCTCCCTCCCTTCCCTTCCCTTCTGCTCCCTTCCCTTTGACCATTCTAGTGTTCCTCTAATCCTCCTATGTACCCCCATCCAACAACACCGTGAACTAGCCTCCTTATATCAGAGAAAACATTTGGTATTTGGATTTTTGAGATTGACTAATTTCACTTAGCATTATATTCTCCAACTTCATCCATTTACCTGCAAATGCCATTATTCTCTTTTATTGCTGAGTAAAATTCCATTTTGTATATATGCCACATTTTCTTTATCCACTCATCTACTGAGGGACATCTAGGTTGGTTTCACAACCTAGCTATTGTGAATTGTGCTGCTATAAACATTGAAGTGGCACCAGCCCATTCATGACTCGCTATCAGTCAGATCCCATCGCTCTTCTGCTTAGAACCCTCTAGTAGTTTCCCATCTTGTTCATACCAAAGCCCTGATTCTTCTTGAGACCCTACTTGGAGGTGGAGGCCCAGGCTACCTCTCCACCCAGGTGCCTTCCTGCCCATATGGTGAGTGCCCTGCCCCACGGGTCCATGAGGCTCATTCCCTCACACCCTCCACACCTCTGCCCAAAGTTCATCTTTTCTCAATGTCCATGTCATTTAAAAGAACGAAGCACACTGGCCCCCTCCCGCCCTCTTGTCTTTCTCTGCTTTATTTCTCTGCACAGCTCTTAACATATCTGCCTTACTTGTTCTTGACTGCTGCCCAGGAGAAAGTAAGCTTTAGAACAGGGATTCTGGTCTCCCTTGGTCCCAGCTCTATCCCTGATTTCTACACCAGAGCTAAGCGTAGAGGGAGTGCTCAATAAATATTTGTCTGGTTATTGAATGAATGAAAGAAAATCGCAAGAGGCATTTGTCTTTCACCTAAATTAACAAACTGCCATTTTAAGTGTTGAGTGTGTAAATCTGTGTGTGCACCTGGGTATGGAGGCCAGTGTGGAAGAGGCATCATAAGGGGAGCAAACTCATCTTTATTTTCCCTTGTGGCTGCCATAGTGCTAGAAGGCTGTGTGTTCTTGTGTGCTTGGCTCAGTAAATTTCATCCTAAAAATGCAATTTTCCATAAAAAAAAACTATTTGAAAAGATTCTCAGGTGAACTTACCAATAACTAGTTAGCCCATGGTAGAGTTTGAATCTTATATTGATAGCCTTTTGTGGGATTTTTATTTGGTAGAAAAATATAATGTGGCTTCCAGTGAACTTGCAAACTTTTGCATAATTGCCTATGTTAAGTTGCTGGCTGTATTGCTGTGACTCTCTTTTTACCTGCATAAAAGCTATGATTCTACCAATTTTTTCAGTTAAGTTAACCTACCTCTTTGGATCTATACTCTCTCCTCTACAGACTTGATTCATAATCCAGTCTTAGATTAGGAACTGGACCAAAGAACAGTTCTTTACAAATTAATGGAAACAGAGGGACTGTAACACAAATCCCTTGTTTTCTTAATTTGCAAAACAGCGTGTACAACTTGGTTTTATTTGTAGCTGAATTTCCTGAAAATGCCTATCCTTTACATTTGCGTCAGATTGCCTTTTTGCCTTGGTTCTTAGAAGTATGGTAAGAAAAAAAAAAGGTGACTTCTGGCAACACAGGTGTGGGGAAGGTGGTGTCATCCAGATTTTAAAGAGGACACTGCTAAAACACAAGTCCATTGTCTCTGCAGAGCTACCTAAGATGGCGGAGCTTAGTGCTCCAGAACTGCTGCTGCCCCTTCTCCCTCACAGTGAGAAATGCAGTGAACATACTTGGAGCTGCTTTACACTTAGTTGCAACTTTCTGAGCTGGAAAAACCTGAGACTTTGACACACCCAGGTTACATTCATTTCTTTTAATCCAAAATGGTCCTCCCTCCTTTTTTAAACCAATGTGGACAATTATAATTTTCTGTACACCAACCTCTACGATATTTTTATCATGATCTGCTCTGTTTTTTTATTTTTTTGCCTTGAATTTTGTCACTTTCCTTTTTTAAAATGAAAGTTGTTATGCATGTCATTTTCCTATTTGAAAAATCGAGTTATGCCTAATTTTCTATTTTTATCAAACTGGAATTTCTTAGCCAAATCATCAAAGCTTTGTAACAAATCTTGAGTCACTGACTCCATGCCTGCTCTGTTCTTAATCAGATTTTCCACTTGAATCAAGGTTATCTATTTGACCTCCAACCCCTCAGCTTGCTGCTTTTTTGTAAACAGCTTTCATGTACTGTCCAAAAACCAATGGTATTGCTATTCTCACTGCTCCTTGCCTGTGCTTTTATTTTTTTTCCCTCAATATGTGCCTTGATGATCTTCTCTTCCTATCATTAAACCTGATTTGTAGAGTCTGACTCAAAACTTCCTCCACTGGAGCCTATGCTGACTAACCCCAAACACATAATCGCTTCCTTATCCTAGGCTCACCATATAAGTATCTGTGTCTCAAAGGAGGGTAGTAAAGAGTAGGGGTTAAAATTCTGAAACCAGACTTTCTGGGTTCCAATCCACCTTTGCTGTGTGCTGCCTGTGTGACTTTCAGTGAGTTGCTTTCATCCTCTTTGCCTCCATTTCTTTATTTGCAAAACAGGGATTAAAAACAGTGCCTGTGCAGGGTGTGGTAGTACACACCTGTAATTTCAGCTACTAGGGAGGCAGAGGCAGGTGGATCAAAACTTCAAAGTCAACCTTGACAATTTAGTGAGACCCTGTCCCCAAAATTAAAAGGGCTATGAGTGTAGGGCTCTTGTGAAAATTAATCTGAAAGTTTTGGAACAGTACCTGTCATCTGTTAAGTACTAAAATGTTAACTTTGTTATATTTTTATTTGCTGAAACAAGTCTTTGGCTACATTGTTACATATGTGGTACTGTATCTTCTCCCTCTCTGTGTTCTCTTCTCCTGTGAAATACTGGGTAAAATATTGATCTTTTGATTTCTTCCTTCCCTTCCTGTTTCCTTCACAATGATATGTATTTTTTTCCCTAAGAGTAGAGTGGCTTTCCTTGGGAGCTGGCACTCCATGCCAGCACCAGAGTCTCACACTAGACTTCATGCCACTTCTGCCTTATCAGTGGTCTCCTGGAGTCTCCAACCCACTCTAGCTCCTGGGGGTGCAGAGGCTGAGGTGTGCATAGCTACTTCACCTCCTGATGGCCATGCTTGGGATGGGCACATTCCCCAGTGTCCTGGGAGAAATCACTCTTGTGTCCATCTTTGAAATGTCCCATCCCCACCCCCAGCCATAACATTGGCCCTTTTCTTTATGGACAATGGCATTTGCTCCAAGTCCCCTGTTTCACTGTTGTGCAACTAGCCCCTGTGCCTTTTTTTTTTTTTTTTTTTTTAAATGGGTGAAGTACATGGGATATGGGAGCAATGAGCAACAGTGGCTGGAGCATCAAGCTTACCCTGGTCTACCATGGCATTCTAGAAAATGTGATGGTAGCTCAAGCTCTACTGTTGTGTGGAAACCATTCTGTGCTGTACCCTACACAGCAAACCCTGAAAGGGTGCAGAATGTTTTAATAGCAGGATTCCCTTTCTTTCTCCCTCCTCCACCTGCTTCTCCCCACACACTTCCTTTAAGCTACATTCTTTAAGGCTCTTCTTTCTAAAGTCAAATTCTGGGAAGTGAGACCAGCTATAGGTTACTTTTACGTTCAGGGTTACTTGAAAGAAGAATGGTCATACATAGACCACAGTCGTCAGCTCCTCACCTTTGTCTTCTCCTGGGCAGGCCCTTACTATTAGGTTAAACTATACAAAGTTGCTAGCATTTGGCCATTTTTTGATAAAGTTCAACCTAACGTGCATTTACTGTTTTCCCTTCATTTCTGTGCTCTTGGACCACAGTGGAGCAGCCTCATCTTAGTTCACCCGCTTCTCAATGAGACCCAGATGACAGCAGTAAGCTGCGCTTCTTGTCAGAGGACAAAGCAAGTTAATTCCTCTGAGTCCAATGTTATTTCTGTCTCTTAAACATCAAAAACCTATTTGTTTATTATAATCCAAACTGATTTTATGGAGCAGATGCTGTGGCCTTGATGAAGCTTACAGCCACGATGCTGGAAAGCTCAGTCATCCTCATGCAAGTTTGTTTTATTTTTCAGTCTTTACATATAATTCTGCCAATAAGGAAACCTGTGAACACAACCATGGACGGTGCTCCCGGCATGCCTTCTGCACGGATTATGCCACTGGCTTTTGCTGCCACTGCCAGTCCGGGTTTTATGGAAATGGGAAGCACTGTCTTCCAGAAGGTGATTGGCTGGGGCAGGGGGTTGGGGGCTGGTCTGTGTATGTTCTGCTGCCTGCCGGTTTCCAGCTGCCACTGTGAACTCTGCTTTGTGGACCTCACCTCTGCACTGCTAAGTGGAGGCTCAATGAGTGTTTGCGGAACAAAGACATTTGGGCTGATCTACCAATCTGAAAATTATCCAGAGATGTTCTCCTCCCTTCGCCCCCAGCTCCTTAGAGCCAAAGGGGAGGGGAACAAGGAAAGGGAGGCTACGAGAAAAGATCCCAGACAGGACCTTTTCATCATTGGATAATTGACTGGTTAGGGCATCATTAAAATGACTTGCTAAAGAGGGAGTTTTGGGGATGGTCAGTGGAATCATTTTGTCTGTGTGCTCCCCTCCGGAGTCTGCCTGATGGCCAGGGCTAATTGGGTTTGCCATCTTCTAGGGGCACCTCATCGAGTCAATGGGAAGGTGAGTGGCCACCTCCACGTGGGCCACACGCCTGTGCACTTCACTGATGTGGACCTGCATGCTTACATTGTGGGCAATGATGGAAGAGCCTACACAGCCATCAGCCACATCCCGCAGCCCGCGGCCCAGGCCCTTCTCCCCCTCACACCAATTGGAGGCCTCTTTGGCTGGCTCTTTGCTTTGGAAAAACCAGGCTCTGAGAATGGCTTCAGTCTCATGGGTGAGTGGTGCCCTGAGAGGGCTGCTGAGAGCACTGCCTTGTGCTGTTGCTCCTTGGGGTGATGTCTTGAGGTTTTATACAGGGAAAGGGGATTTTCTCATTGTTGAACCCACATGTGTAGTTCTGCCCATAGTTGGGAATGGTTTGGCTTTGTATAACTGAATTTTGTGTGTGTGTGTGTGTGTATAGTACTGGGCCTTGAACCTAGGACCTCAGACATAGTTGGCAAGTGCTGAGCTACATCCAGCTCTTTTTATTTTGAGACAGGGTCTCACTGAGTTGCTAAGGCTGGCCTTAAATTTGGGATCCTCCTGCCTCAGCCTCTAGTAGCTGGAGTTACAATGTAGCTACCATGCTCATCTAGGGTTGAATTTTTTTTTTTTTTTTTTTTTTTTTTTTTGGTACTGGGGATTGAACTCAGGGGTGCTTGACCACTGGGCCACATCGCCAGCCTTTTTTTTTTTTTTTTTTTTTTTTTTTTTGTATTTTGTTAGACACAGTGTATGACTGAGTTGCTAAGTGCCTCGCTATGCTGATGCTGGATTTGAATTCATGATCCTCCTGCCTCAGCCTCCCAAGTGCTGGGGTTACAGGCTTGCACCACCGCACCGGCGAGGGCTGATTTTTGAAAGCGTGATTGCTTCTAAATGTTCCTTCAGCTGTTCTGAGAAACAGGCTGATTCCATTTGGAGCATTTGTGTCCTCTTGCCCCAATTTGTTGGAGTGTATTTGTGAAGTTTTGTTTGAATTATTGTATACAGATCTGTCAAAGAGATGCAAAAACAATATACCTACAGGACACCTGGAGATGACTTTACTTCATGGAGAAGGGGCTGCTGCTTCTCCTCTTGCACCTCTACATCCCTCATGTGTAGTGGTGTAGACCAGTGCTTTTCAGACTTTGATCCGCCTGCCAATTGCCTGGATGATTTGTGGGCATGCAAATTCTGATTCAGTAGGCCTGTGGTGGGGCCTGCAATATTTTTTCTAACCAAGCTCCAAGGAGATGATGCCAGAACTGCTGGTCCTTTTGATAGCAAAAGTGTGAGGGAGACTTTTTGGCTTCTCACCTGAAAAGGCTTGTTTCCTTTATTGCATGTAAAGTTAAGTATGGTGAGAGAAGTTCTTTCCTCACCTCCAGCAGCAGAGCTCAATGGCTGTTTATAGGATCTTGCTGTTAATAAGATTTTAATAATCTTGGGTCAAAAGTAAATAAAATATAGTGCACCAAGTTAAATTGGAATGTCAGATAAGCAATGATTTTTTTAAAATATAAGTATGCCCCAAATATTGCATGGGACATGTTTAAAAGATATATTCATTGTTTATCTGAAATTCAAATTTAACTGGGTCTCTGGGTTTGTGTTTTGTTTTTGCCTTGCTTGTTTTTGCTAATTCTGGCAACCTTGGATAAGTCAAGGAGGTTTCCAAGAGACTGTTTCTCACAGAATATAAGCTCCTATAAAGAGAAACAGTGCACGGTAATGATGAAACCAGACTGTTTGATTGAAAATTTGAGGTACATAAGGAGTTAAATAGCTGATAGGACTCATTATGAATATCAGATAGTCTTCTTAGGCACCATCTCCCACAGTAGTAGAAATTGGGAGGGGGAAGCATGTGCTGGGATTGCTAGGGATCCAACCTGGGACATTAATGCATCCTAGACAAGTGCTATACCATCAAGCCTGAGCCCCAGCCCCAGCCAGTACTGGCTGTTATTTAAGCAAGGCTTTCATTAACCTTTTTGCTGAATTCTTTTCCTCACCAGGTGCTGCCTTTATCCATGACACGGAAGTTATTTTCTACCCAGGAGAGGAGAGGATTCGAATCACTCAAACTGCTGAGGGACTAGACTCGGAGAATTATCTGAGCATCAAGACTCACATCCAAGGCCAGGTGCCCTATGTCCCAGCAAACTTCACAGCCCATGTTTCTCCCTACAAAGAGATTTACCATTACTCAGAGTCAGGTATGTTTGGCCGTATTCACCTCTTAGGAAATGGGGATGGTACCTGTCTCCCAGGGTGGTTATGAGAACTAAAGGTATAACTACATGGAATGCCCTAGAACAGTGTGTGGCAGATAACATAAGCTCAATACCAGTTGTATTCTTGTTACTCTTATTATGACATAGTGTAAGTGACCAGAGTACCAATTCAAATTTCCTACCCAGTACTGTCAAATAGTAATAATATAATAAATAACAACATTATCTCTGGGTGTGGGTAGGGAATATATCTACATTATATCTATACTAGTCTTTTGTTGTTGTTGTTGTTTCAGTACCAGACATTGAACTCAGGGGCACTTGACCACTGAGCCACATCCCCAGCAATGTTCTGTATTTTATTTAGACACAGGGTCTCACTGAGTTGCTTAGTGCCTCGCTTTTGCTGAGGCTGGCTTTGAACTCTTGATCTTCCTGTCTCAGCTTCCCAAGCTGCTGGGATTACAAGCGTGCACCACCACGCCTGGCTGGGATGATGTAAATATATACAGTTTTTACTGTATGGGGCATGGCAAAATATTATTAGAATTTTTCCTATAACCTCATTTTAGCTGATAATTTTAGTCTGCTTTAAAAGCTATAGGAGGATGCTATACAGTACTATAAAGCTAACGCAAGATTTGGAGTCAGAAGTTACAGATTCACATCCGGGGCTTGCCATTTATAACCTGTGGGAAAGATCACTTAACCTGAGACCCTCTTTTCTCTTTCTTTTTTTTACTGGGGATTAAACCCAGGGCTTTAACTATGCTAGACAAGTGCTTTACCTCAGCCCTATTGTCTCATCCTTAGCATCAGAATAAAAATATCGTTTTCTGTCCACCTTACATAGTTGACTAATTGGTTGATAAATTGTGAGGTGCAACATACTCTGTAAATCATTACCCATGGGCAAGAAACTGCTGCAGCCACAGGTGGCTGTTTGGCAGCACTTGGTTTGGCTTGAGCTGCTCCTCCTCTGGCCCTGGTTTCTCCTGTGGTGCGAGAGCTGGAAGCTGGACAGAAGATGCAGGGAAGAGAATGGGAAGCAGGGACCTGGCCTATGTTCAGAATAGCCAAAGGCCAGATAACTGGCCTGGGCCTGACTCCCAGACTGAGAGGAAACCACCGTTTCCTTTCCCTGAGACCCTGCAGACTTAAGTGCCAGTCACTGGCAGCTGCCAACTCTGTGTGATGTATGGCATGGGCTGGTTCAAATCTTGGGGCAGAGAGCCAGATGGTCTCGAGTTCCAGTTCCAGTTCTACCACTTCCCGGCCCTGCTTCTCAGGCTGCCCACTTCACTTCTGCAAGACTCTGCTCCTATGATGGTAGTGCCCACCTCGCAGGGCTGGCACACCGCATCGTCTCTTCCTTACACACAGTGGCAGCAACTGTAGTGCCTCCTCCTCCTCTGACTGTGGCTTTCCATCCACTCTGGTTCTGGGAGCTTTCCTTGCAAATCTCCAATATAAACTCAAGGCATTCTTGAGGGGTGTGCTCAGGAATTAGATGAAAAAAATGATAGGAAAAGCCCACCCCCATGAAAATCTCTGTATTTAATATTTTAAAAAATTTACCAGTTTGCCTGTAAAATGCCTGTTGCAGCTATGACCTCCACAAGTTCCAGAGACTACTCTCTCACTTTTGGTGCAATCAACCAAACGGGGTCTTACCGCGTCCACCAGAACCTCACTTACCAGGTGTGCAGGCACGCCCCCAGACACCAGGCCACCCCCACCACCCAGCAGCTGACTGTGGACCGGGTTTTTGCCTTGTACAGTGAAGATGAAGGAGTGCTTAGATTTGCTGTGACTAATCAGATTGGCCCTGTGGAAGGTAAGGTTTCTCATTTATAACGTTGGGCCAAAGTTCTATCCTTCTTGAGAATTCTCAGAACAATTCAGAGTTTAGTAAGGGTTCAGGAGTGCCAGAGTCTGTGTGCAGTGCTGGGTGTAAGGACGAATCAAGCTGGGTCCCTGCCCTTGAGGTGGAGATGGGCAGAAATGGAACTTGTAGAACGATGTCCCTGCCATGCTCAGGAAACAGCACAGTTGTCTGAGCCTGGTTTGTAGCAATGCCATTAGCACGTGTCCACAGTGGGCTACGCCTGTGAACAGGGAAGAGGGAGGCAAGTTAGGAGGGAGACTGATGCTGATGAGCACTGGTTACCACTGTGACAAGTGCAGAGGGCCTAGTCTGGAAGTGCAGGGAGGTTCTCCAGGAAGGAACATTTTAACTAAGCCTCAAAGATTTCACCAAACCAAGGTGGGACAAAAAACCAGGACCTGGGGGCTGGGGTTGTGGCTCAGCAGTAGAGCGCTCGCCTAGCATGTGCGCGGCCCGGGTTTGATCCTCAGCACCACGTACAAATAAACATATCGTGTACAACTAAAGCAAATAAATGAATATTAAAAAAAACAGGACCTGAAAAAATGAAATGGAACTTCATGTGTGAAGAACCCACAGTAACATTGTACTTCACAGTAAAAGGCTGGAGTGTTTTCCTTTAAAATCAGGAGTGAGGCAAAGAAGCCTGGCCCTTGCCCTCTCTGTTCAACATGCTACTGGAAGTTCTAGTCAGGACAGTTAGGCAAGAACATGAGATGAAAGGCATCTAAATTGGGAAGATAGAAGTAAAATTATTATTAGTAAAATTATCTCTTTTCTGATATCATGATCCTTTATGTACAAAACCTAAGGAATTCACTTTAAAAATCCCTATTAGAACAAATAAATTCAGCAATATTGCAGTACACAAGAACAAGCTACAAAAAATGTGTATCTATAATAATAATGAGCAAATGGAAATGCAATTTAGAAATTTCATTTAAAAAAATAAAATACTTAGGAATTAAGTCTTTTTTTTTTTTTTTTTTTTAAAGAAGTGAGATACTTGTCCATTGAAGCATAACATTTTTGGGGAAAAAATTAAGACTCAAAAAAGTGAGACTATGTTCTCTGTTCATTAATTGGAAGACTTACTACTGTAAATATGAAAGTACTTCCCAAATTGTTCTATTGATTCAACACAGTATCAGTATTTCAGCTGAATGTCAATATTTCAGCTGGCTGCTTTGCAGAGATTGACAAACTGATTCTAAAATTTATTCTGAAATTCAAGCAACCAAAGTAGCCAAAATCTTGAAGCATGCAGTTGGAGGACTCATACTTCTCAATTTCAAAACTTAAAGTAATCAAGACAGTATGTGTCTGGCATGTGAATAGACATATTGATTAATGGAATAGAAGTGAGAATCCAGATGTAAATGCTCATATTTTCAGCCAGTTGGTGTTTCAACAAGATTGTCAAAACAGTGCAATGGGGAAATAAGTCTTTTTAATAGATGATGTTGAGACAACTGACTCTCCACATGCAAAAGAATGAAGCTGGACCTCACAGCATATGAAAAAAAATTAACTCAAAATGGGCCAAAGATCTAAATACAAGATCTAAAACTTTTAGAAGAAAACATAGGGGTGAATTTTTGTCATCTTGAATTTGGCAATGGTTTCTTAGAAAATGGCACTAAAAGCATAAGCAATGAGAGGAAAAACTAATGGGTATCATAAAAATTTTCAAAATTTGTGCTTCAAAAGACATTATCAACAAAGTGAAAATATCACCGTGGAATGGGATAAAATATTTTAAACCCCAGGGTCAAACCCCACTGCTATAAAAATATTTTTTCTAATGATGTTTAATGAAAGACTTGTTCTAAAGTATATGAAGTAGTGTTACAACTCAATAATTAAAATAAACCAAATGAAAAGATGGACAAAGGATCTGGAAAGACATTCTCTAAAAACAATACACAAATATCCAATGAGCACATGAAAAGATGTTCAGCATCATTAGCCATCAGGGAAATGCAGCTCAAAACCACAGTGAGAGATTACTTTACATCACGTGGATGGCTTTCAAAAAGAGTGTTGGTGAGGATGTGGAGAAATTGGAACCCTCATTCACTGCTGCGACTGTGTGTGCAATGGTGCAGCTGCTGTGAAAAACAGAGCAGCAGTTTCTCAAAGTTAAACCAAAGTTACCATTAGACAGAGCAATTCCACTCCTAGTTATGTTACCCAAGAGAAATGACAACTATGTGCTCACAAAAACTTGTGCAGAAATATTCACGGCATCATTATTCATAATAGCCCAAAGGTAGAAGCAACCTAAATGTCTGTCAGCTGATGAAAGCGTACAAATAAAGTCTTTTGTGCGTACAACGGGATATTTTTCAGCCACAAAAAGAAATGAAGTACTGATATATCCTCCTACATGAATGACTCTTGAAAACCTCATGTGAAGTGAAGGAAGCCAGTCACAAAGGACAGCATCTTGCATAATTCTATTTATCTAGACTATCCAGAACAGGCAAATTCTGAGACAGAAAGTAGATTAAAGGTTGCTCAGGGTTGGGGGTAATGGAAAGATAGGGAGTTAATGTGTTAAAAGGTTCAGGGTTTGTTTTGGAGGTGAGGAAAATGTTCTAACAATTGATCATAATGAATATACACTGAAAGTCATTTAGTTGTGCACTTTAAGTGGGTGATTTGCATGGCATGCGAATTATATTTCAATTGTGGAAACAAAACTTGAAAATAGTGGTTCTCAAATTTCAGTGAATATTATGTTATTTGGTCTTTGTGTGTGTGTTAAATTTTTTGAGTTCTTTATATATCCTGGAGATGAATGCGCTGTCTGAGGTATAGGTAACAAAGATTTTCTTCCATTCTATAGGCTCTCTCTTCATTTTTTAAATTGTTTCCTTCTTTGTGAATAATCTTTTTAGTTTGATACCATCCCATTTATTGATTCTTGATTTTACTTCATGCACTTTAGGAGTCTTGTTGAGGAAGTCGGTTACTAAGTCAACACAATAGACAGTTGGGCCTACATTTTCTCCTAGTAGGTGCAGTGTCTCTGATCTAATTCCTAGGTCCTTGATCCACTTGAGTTTTGTGCAGGGTGAGAGATAGGAATTAAATTCCATTCTGCTACATATGGATTTCCAGTTTTCCCACCACCATGGGAAGAAGCTATCATTTCTCCATTGTATGTTTATGGCACCTTTATCTAGTATGAGATAACTATATTTTTATGTGTTTGTGTTTTCTATTCTGTTCCATTGGTCTTCATGTCTGTTTTGATGCCAATATTCACAATAGCTAAGCTATGGTGCCCCTCAACAGAGGTGCCCTTCAACGGAGGAATGTATGAAGAAAATGTAGTATATATATATACACACAATAGAATATTTCTCAGTCATACAAAAGAATGACTTTATGACTTTTGCCAGTAAATAGATGGAACTGGAGACTCTCATGCTAAGTGAAATAAACCAATCCCAAAAAACCAAAGGCCAAATATTCTCTCTGATATGTATATCCTAACACACATTGGGGGCAGGGGGGGATAGAACTTCAGTGAATTAGACAAAGGAGAATGAAGGAAAGAGAGGAGGGATGATAGGTAGTAGATTAATAAGTGAAAATTCCAGTTGATTTCAGGGGAACACATAAATCAAGGAGGAAAGATTGTTATTCCAGATTTCTCAGAAAGATGAGCATAAACTGCTGAGGAAAACATCCCTCACCCTTAGATGTCCTGTTCTGCCCTTCACTGGTATATGCCTTGGATCTGTAAAAATAGCCATTAGTAGAAGATCCATCAGGTGACAGGCCCTTTCAGATTCTGAAAAGATATATCCCTGGGTCTCTTTTTCCTAGAGAAATGCCACATGGAATAAGCAATGGTAAGAAAAAAACCAGCAAACTCTCCAAATGGCTAATTTGTCTTTTGAGTTTTATGATTTTCCCTTCCGCCCAAGTCAAACAAAAGCAATAATTATTAAAGAGTGCCAAGTACTCTTCTAAGTACCATCCCCACAACAACCCTATCCAACAGGAAGTTGTTGGTGGTGGTGTTACATTTTACAGATGATGAAACTGATGTAGAGATGAAGTAATTTGAAGTCCTAGCTGGTGAGAAGTGATCTGGGACTCAAATGCAAGCTGTAAGTCCATAGCTCAGGCTCTTACCCCTCATGGCCCTGCTGCTCTTCATGGACACCACTGACTTTGCAACTGCCTCATAATTTAGACCAAATTTGAAAAGAGGCAATGTGTGTGTGTGTGTGTGTGTGTGTGTGTGTGTGTGTGTGTGTGTTTTAATTTGTTTTTAGTTGTCAGTGGACCTTTATTTTATTTATTTATGTGGTGCTGAGAATCGAACCCAGCACCTCACACATGCTAGGCAAGCGCTCTACCACTGAGCCAAACCCCAGCCTGGCAATATGTGTTTTTAAACCCTTTGTGTTTGTTTGAACCCTCCTTCATGCACTCACAGCAATACCAGTCATTCTACCTAAATGGGAGAAAAATGAGGTGGGGGAGTGGGGAGAAAGAACAAAGGAAAAAAACCAACATAACAGTTTTTTTCTCCCTCTACCTCCTTAGTGCATAGCAGTATCTTAAGTCTTTGGCTTTCTCCAGAGGGAGCTGTCAGCTGCCTGGAATGCATATAAACAAGACAGCTGCCCGCACCTGATGTGGGAGCTGCTTGGTTTCCCAGGGTTTACATGAGAATTTCTGTGTCCTTCCCAGTGAGTAATGGGAGCCCGCAGCCCTTGCTGTCTTCCCAACCACCAGTGGGTTCCACATAATTGTTTGAGCTTCAAGTGGAGTTGGCTGTTGTTTGTAGTGTCATAGAACAGGACCCAGAATGCTTCCTGTCCTTCCTCTCTAGGGTCCTTTCAGTGAGCTAAAGAGACCTTAGGCAGAGGGCTGTGCAGTGAAGCTGAACCGATTGTTCCTTTAAGGAAACCGCTCTTCCCCTCTTGATAAATGAGTAAATGAGTAAATTAGTTCCAGATCTTCTGCCAGAGTTGCACAGTTTAGGAAGGTGAAGGTGAAATATGAAATGGCTTAGGAAGGATACTGCTGTTCTAATGTTCATAGGAGAAAAGCTAGCAAGACATAAAGAATTAATATTGCAATTGTTTTAGAAATGTATTCTTAAACTATTTAGGGTGCTAGGAGTGTAACTCAGTAATAGAATGCTTGCATGGCATGCCAGAGACCCTGGGTTCAATCTCTGGCACTGCAAAAACAAAAATAATTTTTTTAGGAGTCAAGTTCAGTGAATAGAGCCCCATGTCCAGAAGAGCTCCATGCTTGGCATGATGCTCTATCACTGAAATTCTTAGTTTTTAAACCAGGGGGCTCTGTAGTTTCACTCTGCCCTGGACTCTGAATTGTGTAACTGGTCCTGACAGTGAGATGCATTTTAAGTCTGTATCATAATTATGGCCGTTTCCTCCTCAATTTCAAGTGCAATAGTGTATCCCATTCAAGTACGCAAGTCAGCTTGGAGCTGCCTCCCCCACCCCCTTTAATGCCTAGCAGGCTGGTGAATTCACTAATCTTTGTTGGACTGTTCCGTGGTGAAAGTTGAATGCTGGTAAGCACTGAATAAGAGTTAAAGTTAAGCAGCAAAATTAAAACATTTTGAAGAGGACCTTCCCTTTGGTAAGGGATGCCAGGCATTTTGTACAGAATCTTCTCCCAAAATGGAGAAATGATCATGGGGTAGAATCAGATCCTTCTCTCACGTTGGGCCCTCAGTGAGGACGTGACCCTGTCATTGTCAGTTGTAACATGTGCTTGGTAGACTTGGGAATTGGTCTACACTCTAGTTAGCTCAGCAACCACAACCCCAGGGTTGTTCTTCCTTCCTGTCTGTCAGGGGTATCTCTGTGATTTGGGGAGCGAGGCTTATGCTGACATAAGTTCATCGTGTTTAAAAAGCACTGGGGCCATTTTTTTGGTCTTTTGTTTTGGCAAAGATAGTTACTCTAGCCAAATTATTGAGGTGAACCGAGGATAAACCCACAGCCCTCTGATTTTCAGGCACTAATATGGGAATGATACTAAGGGAGTATTCAGTTACGGGAACACACTGTGATGTTTCTTATAAAGTGGATGATAGGCATTTACCAGAAAGTGTTTTGGCCAAGGCATCTCAATAGCAGACCAATAGGGAAAACTGCAGGAGCTGAGACTTGGGCAGCGGGGAAATACAAGCCCTGGGGAAATGGCCGGTCATCCCAAAGGCTGCTCTACCAGGCAGGCTGAGTGATGGCAAGTACTTGGGGCATAGACTAGGAAGGAGCTACTTTGGGCAAGTTTCACCACGTGAATAAGGTATGTGGAAAGACGTGGGTGAGAGAGGAATGTAGAGGGTCCAGGAGGAGGAGATACTGAGAAGTTGAGGTGGGTAGTTCTGCCAGAGTGTATCTACTGATGCCACATGCTGACTTCTGTCTTAAGCAGGATACAAGTTGGAACATACCAGCTGCCCGTCAGAAGCCCAAGTTATAACTTCAACGGAGCCCTCTCAGTAGCAGAGGTGGCTCAGTGTAGAGGCATAGTCAGGGCTCTGGAAATCTTTGGAATCTAAAGAATTAATTCTAGTGACTGAGACAAAGTAAATCTTCAAGTGAGGGTGAACAGTGGCCCCCTGAGAAGGAAGAAGGAACACAGTCACTGGGGACTGCCAGCCCTGCCAGTGGGGGGATCACCTTTCAATGACACTGATGGGTTTCTTTTTTAGCAATTCTGGCAGATACAAACGTTTTATTTCTATTTACACCTGAGGAATCAGAAGCAAACAAGTATCCAAAGTTATTGGACTTATTGAGCATTTGGGGCTCCCTTCAAAATGGCCTCTCTGGGCCACTGGCCTAGACTAGGTAACTTGATGAAGTTCCTCTGCTGATGGTTGTAGCAGAGCAGTGGGAAGCAGGGGCTCTGGAGAGAGAATGCCTGGGTTTTTATCTTCTATCAGCTCCATCCACCTCTTCTTTGTCACTTTGGGCAGTTTACTTGGCCTCTGGATGCTGAAATAAAAATGAAGATATGATGATACTTTCCTCACCTTGTAGTTATAAGGATTTGATGAGCTGGTAAAACACAGGGTTTATATTAGTGCCCGGTACAGAAATGCTTGGTGAGCATTGACCATTACATTGCACCTAGAAATCAAGTTTTTAGGGAAGATTTTAGATGTTATCAGTCATCTAGTGAGTGGATGGGTCCATGGCAAGGTTGATCCTGAAGAGTGAATTCTGGGAAAATCATTTCTACTTATCTGTTCTTGGAAATCTTTAAAAACCAATATTTAAAAAAATTAATTAGATCTACCTGTAAAAACAGTGATCTTTCATGAGATTGCCAAATTTAGAGCCAGAAACTTGAAGGTTGAGTCCCTGTCTCAACTTTGCAGGTTCGGATAAATTTTTCCCATGTTTCTCCCTCATTTTCTTCATCTATGAAACTGTGGGGACAACAGCCCAGCATGACTCACAGCAGATGCCAGAGCAAAAGCTCTGGATATTTTTATTCCTTGGACACTGTTATGGCTTGGATGTGAGGTGTCCCCAAAAAACTCACCTGTGAGACAATACAAGTAGGTTCAGAGGAGAAATGATTGGGCTACCAGTGCCTTAACCCAGTCAGTGATTAACCCCTGGTAGGGATTAACGGAGTGGTAACTGAAGTGCTGGGGTGTGGCTGGATGAGGAGGTGGGAATTAGGGCATGTCTTTGGGGGTATATATTTATATTTGCAAGTGGAGACCTCTCTCTCTGCTTCCTGATCACCATGTGAGCAGCTTCCCTCCTCCACTCTTCCACCATGATATTCCTCACCTTGAGCCCCAAGGAATGGAGCCAGCCTTCTATGGACTAAGACCTCTGAAACTGTGAACTCTCAAATAAACTTTTCCTCTTCTAAAATTGTTCCGGTCAGGTCCTTTAATCACAAAAAAAGCTGACTAAAACAGACACAAACTTACTGAAAGCAGGATACTTGTCTACAGTAGGCAGTATGGAATTTAAACCTGAGATAAAGGTGATCCACCCTTGCTTTCATTATTAATAATTTAGTTAGGTCTTGACGGGTGCCACAAAACAGCAGAGCACACGTTCAATTCCAAGGACTCTCTCCCTGCCTCCTTCCCTGCTGTTCTTTCTACAACAGCCAGATTGTACCATTGTTTGTTTCCTCTCTGCCCACACAGCAGATTCAGATCCTGCCCCAGTGAACCCTTGCCATGACGGGAGCCATGCCTGTGACACAGCAGCACGGTGCCGTCCAGGGACAGGTGTGGACTACACCTGTGAGTGTGCACCTGGGTACCAGGGAGATGGCCGGAGTTGTGTGGGTAAGAGCCATGCTCTGTTGGTGTCCCATAGCTCCTGTTTTCACCCTGCCCTTTCCAGCAGTGTTACTGTGGAAGACAAGTATCTGTGGTCTTTGTGATCTGTGATCACATGGATTTGAAATCTGTGATCTCCATCAATTGATGACTTTAGCAGCCATTAATATGGATGCAGTTATGTAAAAACTGAAGCATAATCTGGTCAGGTTTTAAAATAGAGGTGGGAATTTTGTGGTGGGTCCATAAAAAGAAACCATCTTTTGTAATTTTTGGATTTTTTTAAGATTTGTAATTTTGAGCTTATATTAAGTAGTTCTTAAATATACTAGAAAGCATGTTTTCTGGTTTTCTTTATATTTCAGACAGTGTTTCCTTCACCAATTATATCCCAACAAAGCATCAGTAGAAGTTTCTTCATATTTAAAAAAAACTACAACATATTTTCTCTAAATATTCATTATTTTTAAACAGTTAAAGAATTCTTAGACTAGTTATTCAAACATTATCTCCCCATGACCTCACTGGAAGGACTTGAAATAAATTTTTATTTCTGATGAGCTTCAACTTGCATTCATTCATACCTGTCACTTAGATATCCTATGCTTTGATTCCTGTTTAGCCCACCAACCATTAGTCCCACTGAAGCATCATAGTGGTGAGAAAACTGACTCTTCAGACCTTCCACTCAATGGAAATAGAAAGCAGCACTTTTCTGAAGGAGCCCCAATCAGGGAGATGGCTATTGTGGTTAGCTGGAAGCCATAAGTTCCACCTGATAATAATCATATATTAAGTATGCACGTGACACACCTGTAAATGCACGTGATGCACCCGCAAAGCTAAAGGTATATAACCGGGTGAAAGCGGTCAGAAGCGGCATTCATTCAATCAGTCGGTCAGTCGGAAGAAGAGTTCGGGTCGGAGAAGAAGAAAAGAGTCAGAGTGGCCAGAAATGTAGTCAGAAGAAGAAATAAGAGTCAGAGTGGTTAAGAGTTCGGTCAGAAGAAGCTAGAGAAAGAAAAGCTAGAGAAAGAAACATACACTAAGAATAATAGATTCCTGCCACCGAATCTCCTCCCGCGGTATTGTGGCTGTACGTCGGGCAGCTACACTTTTCTTCTCTCATTTCTTCTCAGATGTAAATGAATGTGCAACTGGCTTCCATCGCTGTGGCCCCAACTCAATGTGTATCAACTTGCCAGGGAGCTACAGGTGCGAATGTCGCAGTGGCTATGAGTTTGCAGATGATCAACACACTTGCATCCGTGAGTACCAGAATCATTTCTCTCTTTGGCCAAAATGGTGCTGAATCTTGCTCTTTAATTCACTGAGTCTTTCTACTTCGCTGTATAGAAGTTCTGCTATGTGATTCTTCTTGAAACACAGGGCATATTGAAATAACCCAAGGCTACGGCTGAGTTGAGCTGTTAATGGTTGTGGCTTTCCCCTAACTTGATATTCTTGATGTTGAGTTACTGGGGGATGTTTTCTCAGTTGGGGTTCCTGGTCCCACCACATAACAAGACTGTGGACCTCTCTAGAAGAAGACCCCAGATATAGGCAGAGCATATGTAGTCCTCATCTTAAAACAAGATAGATTTGTAATTCCAAGGTGCAGGTTTCATGTGAGGAGCTAAAGAGCTTTATCCATAATGAATACACCCCCTTCTAGGGTTCCAAACATAATTTAGGCCTAAAAATGGGTCCAAAAAACTAGAAATCCAAATTCATTGTACTGATAGAGCTAGGTAATGGAGAAAATATAAGCTTTAATCCAGTGTGATATTAGTAAGTGTGTGTGTGTTGGCTACTATTTTCACCACAAACCCGTACCAGGACTTCTCAAACCTTAATGTGCATATGGCCCATCTAGGAAAGTTTCTAATATTGAGATTGACTCTCCAACTCTGGAGTGGGACCTGAGAACCTGCGTGTCTTGTAAGCTCTGGGTATGCTGATGCTGTTGGTCTGTGGATGGTGCTGTGGGGAGTAAGGGTCACCATTCAAGTTCTTGGACACCTTTGCCTTCTCTTTTCAGTGATAGCCCCTCCTCCCAACCCTTGCGAGGATGGCAGTCACACCTGTGCTCCTGCTGGGCAAGCACGATGCATTCACCATGGAGGCCGCACATTCAGCTGCACCTGTCTACCAGGTTATGCTGGCAATGGGCACCAGTGTTCTGGTGAGTACCAGAGTGTCAGCCTCGGGGATTCTGGATGGTCACCTTGGATGCACATCCCTACAAAGACAGGGCCTCTCCCAAAAGGACATTTCTCCTCTTTTGACTCAAATGGCCTTGGAATT
The DNA here is from genome assembly GCA_025594165.1 of Tamias sibiricus. NCBI lineage: Eukaryota > Metazoa > Chordata > Mammalia > Rodentia > Sciuridae > Tamias > Tamias sibiricus. The sequence goes on from CM046659.1 coordinate 56,514,284, forward strand.
GCCAAAAGAGAAGAGGGTCCCTCAGAGTAAGGAAGGGAGGCCATAGGGGTTTCCTTGGGACTAGACTGGTGAGCACTGTGGTTGTCCTTGGAGGCGTGTTCTTGGAGTATGATGAGCCACTGTCAGCTTGTACCCTTCTGTTCCTGGGAGCTAGTATAGGCTGGAGAAACTTACACATACAATTCTCTCTCTGATTTTTTTTTTTTCTCCTTCTCTGACCCTGCCTCACCAAACATCTGGGGAGGAGGAAAGAGGCCTTTGCTGTTTAGATCTACTAGGAAGTTCCAGAGTTGCAAGACTGTTCTTAGCACATCAGCTCAGTGGGTCCAGGTGCTTGTGTCTGAGGCAAACAGCAATTCAAAGAAAGGGAGAAAGCTTGCCTTTTGCATTTCCATTCCCAAAACAGGTTCTTTCCAATTCCAAATGCTTTTCCATCAATCTCTCACCCCTAGTGTCTCACATTACCATAACTGTATGTTACTGACATGACACTAGGTTCAATTTGATCATATGTCATGGGGTCCATTTGGAAAACCTTTGGTAGTTTATGTAGCTTTGCTGAATAACCTCTACATTAAAATGCTACTAGTTTTATGAATATTATACGGAGAGTATGTCTGTCTTTAACAACCTCACATTATGTCTGACTAATTTAAATTTGATGATCCCTGTATTTCAGTTTAATGGTTTTGTTAAATACTGTATGATTTCTGCAAGATAAATTTTAAGAGAAAAGTGGTAAGGGATAAGATATGTATTAATGTCTTTTTTTTTGTGTGTGTGTGTGTGTGTGTGGTACCGGGGATTGAACTCAGGGGCACTTGACCACTGGGCCACATCCCCAGCCCTTTTTTTGTATTTTATTTAGAGACAGGGTCTTATTGAGTTGCTAAGTGCCTCGCCATTGCTGAGGCTGGCTTTGAACTCGCAATCCTCCTGCCTCAGCCTCCCAAAGTGCTGGGATTACAGGCGTGCGCCACCACGCCCGGCTTGTATTAATGTTTTTTTTATACCTGTAGTGCTCCTTCTACTCTTCCTGCCACCACCAGCAATGTGTATATTCTTTACAGATGGAGGATACCCTTCATGATCATGGGGGCCAGGGGAGGTACACAAACGTGACAGTGGGAATAATGCTTTTTCACCCCTATGGATCTTATTCATTTCTGTTTAACCCACTATCAGCTTAAGAAACTATAATGCATAGAGAGTGTGCATTCCTGCCTGTGGAATTTTTTTTTTTTTTTTTTTTTTTTTTTTTTGGTACTGGGGATTGAACTCGGGAGTACCCGACTACTGGACCACATCTCCAGCCCTTTTTTTGTATTTTATATTAGAGACAGGGTCTCACTGAGTTGCTAAGTGCCTCGCCATTGTTGAGGCTGGCTCTGAACTTGTGATCCTCCTGCCTCAGCCTCCCAAGTGCTGGGATGACTGGTGTGCACCATGGCGCCCGGCCTGCCTGTGGAATTTCATGTTTAAACATCTGACTGCTCAGGTTGACAGATGGTGCTCTTTAGTCTAAAGCAAAGTAGTTGAAACTAATTTCAGCGTAGGTGTAATGGTATTAATAATCAGAATGTTAGGTTAGGTGCTTCTTGTTTTAATCCATTCTGGAATCATTTTCTCTCCCTCCTGTTCGTGTGTACTTCTCCTGTGAGAGTTGGGTTATCTTCTGAGATCATATTAGGACCCATATTAGTAAAGCTGGCTACTTGTCAGTATTTGGAGTTTCGGAGTATTGCCATCCTTGGCTATTATTGCCCTCTTTCTTATCTTCATCAATTGCAATGGTCCATATTTTATCTCTGGTCCTCTACTTTTTGGATGCTTTCTAGAACATACAGACTTAAAAATGTACCAAACCTATCACTTGCTTCTCCAGTGTATTAATTTCAATTGCTGCACAACAAATGACCCCCAAATGTAGCAGCTTAAAACTTTTAAGACATTTGTCACCTGTGGCTTGGGGACCCGGGCATGGCTTAGCAGTACACTACTTTAGGATCTCTGGAGGAAACAGGTAAGGGGTGAGGCCAGTGGGCTCACTCAGGCTTCTCTGGAGAAGACATCAGGACTGCTGTGCCAAGGGCCTCAGTTCCTTACTAACTGTGGCTGGCCTTCAGTTTCTTGCCATGTGGCCTCTCCATCATGACCGCTTACTTTATGAAAGCCAGTGAGAGGACAAAGCCTATGGAAGTCATCATCTCAAAGATAACATTCCCTCAACAGTGCTTTCCTGTGCTGGCTACAAGCATGTTACTCAAGGAGAGGGGGGATTATAGGAGAACCATGCAGAGCACATGGTGGGGATCACTGGAGACCATTGTAAAGGCTCTGTACCACAGCCAGAACTGTGTGGTAGCCTTCCAGACTTTCGGATTATGGGGTAGTAGAGAATGAATAGTCATTTTCCTAAAGATCTTGCATAAATTAGGCTGCACTAATCATGAAAGTAACTTTCCTACTTGCAGAATAAACCTACGAATATGTTAGTGTATAGTGTATATGAGTTTGTGTTTAAAGGCATTCCATGGTGTGCATGTGTCTGAGTAACCAAAGGATCTTTGTTTATTTATTTATTTATTTATTTATTTATTTATTTATTTATTTTGGGCGTGTGCTGGGGATGAATCCAGGGTCTTGTGCATGCTAGGCGAGCGTTCTCCCACTGCACTACATTCCCAGTTCTCCTTCTACGAATCTTTGATGGAGGCTGTCTTGTGGGAGGCATGCATTCTTGAGGCACACACATGTTTTCTCCATCAAACTAACCATAAGAGGGTGTGTGGGTTTTTCTCTAGCCACAGTTTGTTAAAAACCAGGCTCTCTGGAGAGGCTGCACTTGGATTTGGGTTCTCAGTCTGGTCCAAGTCACTAGCAGGAGGTTTTTATCCAGAGTTCAGTCTGCTCCAGGCTTCTCTCTATCTGGTGTGATTTCAACCCTGCCGTGGTGTGAGCTGGGTGTTTCTCAGGCACCTTTGCCCTTGTGGATCTTAGTGCCTTTGCCAGTGCAAGAGCAGATTGCTAGGAGTGAGAACCTTCCCAGGGAGAAGCAAGGCAGCTGGGTTACAGATGGCCTGTTCCTAGCATGACCCTCACTCAGGAGGGAGGTGGGGCTGGGTACTGCCATTACTTTCCATTACTTCAGACTTTTTGTGCTCTGGTTGTAGATATTGGGTAAGCCATGGTAAAGTCAGTGCAGCCACAGGAGGTGAGGATGAGGCTTGAAAGGGTGATGATTAACTCACGGATCCTAAGAGGGGGTCATCATGTGCCACATGGGTGCAACCCCCAGGGTACTCAATAGATGGGGAGCAGAGAGAAAGCAACTGGGGTCCTGGGAGGGATCAAGGTTAATTGACATCAGGGAACTACATTGAGCTAGAAAATGAATGGGTGGTGAGGAACTGGGATTCAGTACACAGGTTGTTATCCAGGGTGATAGCTGATTTTGCTCCAAATTGGGGCCAAGAAGGATGTCAAAGCACCAAAACATGAGCTCAAAATAGAGAGTTTTAAACACATTTCCCAAATAGGTTCCCTAGGAGTTTAATAGATCAAAGAGTAGCAAATTGTGCTAGAATTGAGCTGCCTTTCATTGTGGTAAAGGGGTTTTGCTGTATAGAACACTCTTGAATTGACTAGACTCTGACCAGTCTGTTTCTGTCAGTCCCTGGAGATCCCTGCCACTGAGGAGGTATAATTGGTGTCTCCCTGTTCCCCTGGTGGTGAAGCTTCTACCTCACCAAGGGGCTGAAAGTCCTTCCCCATTTTCTCTCTTGTCACTTGACATCCTATGAAATGGGGAAGAGTTCTCCTCCTCTGTACACTGGTTCAGGCTCCCCACAAACCCCTCTGTGTTTGAGCTCCTGAGGGGAGGCTGCAGCCAGCTCTGAGTTTAGGCCCCGGACTAACTGATTGGGATCTAGTTTCACATCATGACATGAGGCCCTCTAAGAAGGGTCAGGGACTGTGATCCAGGGAGCCTTAACCTCATCCAGCTTTGTGGGCTCAGGGGTTGCTTATGTGGGATGCCTTCTGTCTCTTCCAGGACTTTCTCCTTCTCCTTGGTCATTTGCAGCAGTCACTGTCTACCTGTGACAATAGTATCCATGATAATGACAGGGGTACCCGTGGAGAGTAAAGCTGGTCTTTCAGATTGTCAGAATTCCTAGGCCACGGATGCTAATCTTGTTGGTGGCTTGAGAGCTTTGGGGAATTCCCTTAGTTCAAAAATAATAATAAAAAAAAAAAACTCACCTTGGGCTTCAGAAATAGGTCGTGTGTCTCAGGAATTCCTGCTTCCTGCCATTGCTTGTGGTTCCTGTTACCATTAGAGGTACTTTTAGCATATGTACTGCCAGGAGCTTCAGTTTCCTGCGTTTGCCTGGATGCTAATTTTTACAGCTTTGGTTTTACAGCCAGTTTTACAGCCTCTTACAAGCCCAAATTTCTGGATGGTCACCAGCTTCACTCAACTGAGCATTTGAGCTGTCCTTTTTTTTTTTTTTTTTTTTTCTGAGCATTTGAGCTGTCCTTTTAAGGAGACAGCCAACCACAAGGATAATTAAATATGACAATTTGAGAGCTAACCAGAACACCTTGTCATTTCTAACTTTAGAGATGAATTTAGAATCACTTTACTGTTGTAGGTGGAGAAAATGTAACCAGGGTAGCCAACTGCTCCCTATGGAGGGCCTCTCTTGGCTGTATTAGAGTGGATGGTGTTGAGAATTTGGTTTGTTCGTTTACTCCAAGGAACTGACATATGTTGATTAAACTTCCCAGAGGCAGAGGATGAGCAGATACTAATTTCCTAATTACAATATGAGAGATTCCCCTTCAGTGAGCTGAGTGCTTATAGTTAATGTCCAGTGTGTCCACATAGTGGTTCCTGAGAAAGCACTTAGTTATGGGAAGGTGACTCAGTGACAGTGCGGTTGAGCAAGGTGGTAGAGATAACCCTAGAAGACATCTCATCTGGATTGTGGGAGGCTGAGTGAGGAGCTGTTCTATTCCCAGCCTGCTCACATCAAGTTCCAGGTTGTAAACCTCCAGCTCCCCAGGCCGTGTGGCTCTGCCATGGGCTGTATCAAGAGGATGCAGTTCACTCTTGTCTAGTTTTCACGCTGAGCATCCCCATCATACTTTTTTTGTTCATGCAATTAAAAAAAATTCTGGTTGTTATTGTGGATGTGATTGATGCTTTGTTATAGTGGAGCCAAGTTGAGGCTGAACCTTTTGTTTATGCTCCTTTTACTCTGGAAGACTTCCGTCCTCTTGAGGGAGCTTACCTCATCCACTAAGCCTTAGTTTTAACAGTTCCCCCCTCAGCCTGTGTGTGTGTGTGGGGGGGGCAGGGTAAGATGAATGACTTGCTCTTGTCAGCATATGCCAATTTCATTAAATGAATTAAACATGGATATGAATTGGCTTCTGTTTCAAGTGTCAAGATTTTGCAGTTCTGAGAAATATGAAAATCCTCAGGGTACCGTGTGGGGAGGGTAGAGGACTGAATTATTTATACCAATATGCCCAACAAGTTTAAGGTTTTATATACATATAAAACCTTAAACTTATATATATAATTTTATATATATGTAAGTTTGAATGTATATATAATTTTAAATATATATATATATAATTTTATATATTATATAAATATGTATATAATATATATATTTATAATTATATAAATATATATAATTTATATATATATTTTAAAACTGCTGATGATATTTGCTTACGATATTTTTCTTTCTTTTTATCCCCCTTCTTCTGTAAGAGGAAAGTAAAGGAAATTTCTGGTTAATTGGATGTTCTAGATAGCAGGACTTTGTGCTTCTAACATAGAAGTGTTTGGAGCTTCATCTGGCTCTTCTGCATCTCTGAATATTCTAGGGAGATGGTGCCAACAGTGAAAGAAAAAAAAAATACCATTGTTCCTATATTTATCTTCCTTGTAGTGTTACTGAAAGGAAACTGATGATTTATAGTCTAAAGGTTAGTTCAAAGGTAATAACTTCCTGGAATTCAATGTAGATGAAAGATGCTCTAGAAATATACTGCAGGATATTTTTATCTGAGCAACCACATGTTTAATTTCCACAGTGAATGTTCTTATCTTGTATGCTAACTTACACATTCCTAGATGTTTTTCATTAAATTGACCTTTAGGCATTAGCATTTTTCTTGTCATGTCCAAAGGTCTTCTGAAGTTGACAATATGTTGTTCCATGTGTCCTGAGCCCATGGAGACACACAGGTTGTGTGCCATGAAGTCATGCTCTTCCTTCCTTCTCTCTCTCTGCCTGGTTCCTGACCTCTGCAGATGTTGATGAATGTACAGAAAACAGATGTCACCCTGCAGCTACCTGCTACAATACCCCTGGCTCCTTCTCCTGCCATTGCCAACCTGGATATCATGGGGATGGATTTCAGTGCGCACCTGGTAAGGTTTGGAAGGCCAGACTAGGCACATGAATCTCACTGCTCCTTTAATGATGTCTTTCTCTGAATCTTGGTCCACTCTTCATTTAGCCTTGTCTGGGGTCTTACTAGGTGGATTCTTTCTTCAGTTACCTCCTGCTGCCTGCTTTCCTGTTGGCTCACTGGCTATTAACATTCATGGAGGTCTGGAGTTTGTCTCAACTGTCATCCTGCCTAGTAGCTGCTTTGGTTAACTGCCCCAGTGAGCCACTTTGCCTTGATGAATGTGGGGATGAGATATTAAGAAGTTTATTAAATAAGATTTATGAGCCGCTGGGCACAGTGGTGCGTGCCTGTAATCCCAGTACTTGGGAGGCTGAGACAGGAGGAGTGCGAGTTCAAAGCCAGCCTCAGCAATGGTGAGGCACATAGCAACTCAGTGAGACCCTGTCTCTAACACAAAATACAAAAAAGGGATGGGGATTGTGGTCCAGTGGTCGAGTGCCCCTGAGTTCAATCCCCCCGGCACAAAAAAAAAAAAAAAAAAAAAAAAAAAAAGACTCATGAGCCAGGAGTGAGCACCCAAGTATGTGACTGTCACTGACCTGGGGCTCAGGGATAGATGAAATTTGACTTGTTCTCTCCAAAGTCGTCTGGGATATTTGGGTAAAATTAATTGCTCTTCATTTTACCCAGACAGCAGAATGCCCCGAAGGCTGAGAAAAGGGCTTCTGCCCACTTAACAGTCATCTCGGAACTTAGAGAGTAAACTGAGAGATATGGTGACAAACCTAATAGTGGCAGAACTTAAATATGAATTCAGGACTCTAAGATCCCAGTGCCTTTCTATTTTTCCCATGACATAATGTCTTCCAATTATAGAAAAAACAGCACAGGAGGTTTTGATTGTTAGCAGGTTACAGTAGATGGGTTGCTCTACCTGTTATTTCTCCTTTGTGTCTCTCTCTGCCCCAGTTCCAGAAGACTCCACCTCTGGACTGAAGCCCTGTGAGCACCAGCAGCGCTATGCCCAGGCACAGCATGCCTACCCTGGGTCCCGGCTCCACATCCCCCAGTGTGACGAGCAGGGCAACTTCCTGCCCCTGCAGTGTCATGGCAGCACTGGCTTCTGCTGGTGTGTGGATCCTAATGGCCACGAAGTCCCTGGCACCCAGACTCCTCCTGGCTCCACCCCACCTCATTGTGGGCCACCACCAGGTGAGCCCACCAGGAAAGAAAGCTGGAACAGCTTGGGCCTGAGGCTCAAGAGGCAGAATGGGGCTGTGGACTGTAAGCCCTGCCCAGATTATGGAAACATGGGGGTGTCTGGCCACCATCCTTTGACAGCCTCTTTCCGCTGAGGACTGCTTAGATAATATGTGTACTTGTATGTGCGTGTTTGTTATAGGGACACGTACGCACATGACATATGGGATCTGTTACACATGGAGCTCCAGCCTCTTAGATCCTTGTTGAGTGCCAGGCTGGAAGTTCAGATTATCTAGGGTCAGGCTGAGGTCACACTAAGATCCTAGAGAGCTAGAGGACCTTGACAGTCTAGAGTTTGTCCAGAAGGAAAATGGCATTCCTGTGTAACTCTTACTTAACTCTGCCTTCTGAAATTGCAGAATGCAGCCTTAAGGCTCTGTTCTTGTGGATAGGGAATATAAGTATGAAACTTACAGGTAGATCAGCTAGTTTTCTCTAACTGGGTGACCCCAGCCCTCTCCAGCCTATCCAACATGTGGATAGGGAATCTCTTGCTTTGGCCACCTCTGTAAGAGGCACAGGAATCGGTTTTTGTTCAGAAGATCAGGGACGCTGATGGTGAACGTGCCTGTTGTCATCTGAGCTCTTCCAGTCGGGTCAGAGCAAGGTTAGCAAGTGTCCATAGTTGATGGCAATAGCAGGCAGCTAAGGCAGCTTGCTGTTACTGGCTGAGTTGTATGAAGCTTTCTTTTCTTTTCTTTTTAAATGGAAGAACTGATATAAAGGTCATAGGATATGTTTGATGCTATTTTGGCCAGAATGATTCCTAAATCCACAAGCTTGCTATTCAAGATCCATTTTTGTTGTTGAGGAAAGTTCCATAAGTACTCATCTTGGATTTTAATGAGTGAATAGAGAATATTAGAGAATCACCAACAGTTTTGAGAATTTTTAACAATCTTAATTGTACAGCCAGGACTTCAGTGGTTCTGAGAGTCATATAGGTGAAAATTGGTCTGATCCACAGTAAAATTCTCAATTTGTCTCTGTCCCTATTTTTAGGAAAAGATTCTGCATGTGCAGAGCCCGGTATGGTGGCACACACTTGTAATCTCAGCAGCTCTGGAGGCTGAGGCAGGAGGATCATGAGTTCAAAGCCAGCCTCAGCAAAAGCAAGGCATAAGCAATTCAGTGAGACTCTCTTTCTAAATAAAATACAAAATATGGCTGGGGATGTGGCTCATTGGTTGAGTGTCCCTGAGTTCAATCCCTGGTACTGCCCCCACCCCCACCCCCACCCCCCAAAAAAAGAGTGCAGAGAAACCCTGTTTTACTTATGGCTTCTCTTTAGAAAGTCTAAGTTCCATTCCAGCTGGGAGGTGACTTAGGGGACTGGTTCAGAATTCTATTAAGTTTATTGAGACAAGCATGTGTTAAGGACAATGATTCAGGCTGAGAAGCTAATGACTAAAATAGGGACACATTCCTCTGTGCAGACTTTCTCATGGCCCAGACTTCTCTCTTGGCACTGGTTTGGCCTTGGCTGCCATTTCTAACTAATCTCATCTGCATAATGGGGTCAGCTGTAGGGGAATGAGGATGTTCTGTGCCCAAGATTTTAGAATACTTAAGCCCCTGCCAAGCAGAAGAGGAAAAAAAGAAATCTATGATTGGATTGAGAAGCAGCTTCAAACAGGAAGGAATGAGGGATGCCCACATTATGAGTGGTTTGAGACCCATTCCCCAGAAACTGACTCTGCCCTGTGTCTGCCAACCAAGAGATGTGCCTTGGCTGGTCCCTTGAACAAAGAATGGATCCTCTAATTAAGAATATGGAGCCGGGCGTGGTGGCGCACGCCTGTAATCCCAGCACTTTGGGAGGCTGAGGCAGGAGAATCGCGAGTTCAAAGCCAGCCTCAGCAATGGCGAGGCACTTAGCAACTCAGTGAGACCCTGTCTCTAATAAAAACACAAAAAAGGTCTGGGGATGTGGCCCAGTGGTCGAGTGCCCCTGAGTTCAATCCCCAGTACCACAAAAAAAAAAAAAAAAAAAAAAAGAATATGGAGCAGGGTGGTGCTGGGAGCTCCCCCAGTGTGCCCCACCCTGAAGTGGATGGCAGGTGTGCGAGTAGGTAGCCATCTGTCTCCTGGTCCCTGGAACCAGACTTGGGTGGGAAAGTCAAGTCCTGCCTTCTCCATGAGTTCTCAAAGCTCTGCTTCCTGTGGATTAGGAGTTATAGTGGTAAACTGAAGGGTCTCCTCTTCCCCCCAAACCTGGTGAGCCTTGCAGTGGACCTAGTTGAGTTTGAACGGGGAGGATTTGATTCACCCTCTTCCTGCTTCCCAGAGAAATTGTCCCCGCTGCAGCTGTATTGTAATGTTTCCAATTTTGTTCTTCGAAGTCATTAGAGGGTTTTGAGCAAAGGAATTGCACGAAATGCCTTGTTTTAAATGAGCCATTCTGTTTGATGGTTGCATTTATTCTGGTTTAGGGGGAGGGAAGGCACAGGAGGTTGGAAGCAGAAAAACCAGCGCAGCTGTAGAAGTAATCCCAGTGGGAGACGATGGCGCCTTGACCACAGTGATGGGGTGGAAGTGGCGAGAAGTGAGATGTTCAGAATGTCTTTGAACTTGTATTTGACACATCAGATATGAAAAGTAAGAGAAAGAAGTCCAGGATGAGTTTGTCTGAGAAATGGGAAAATCGAGGGCTGTTTACTGATATTAAAGAGACTAGGAAAAGAGCAAGTTTGATGGGGAAAGCCAGGGACCAGGTTCTGTCAGTTTCTGTCTGAGATTTCTATTATGCACCCAAATGATGGCAGCAAGTAGATACTTGGTTGTGTGATTCTGCAGACTGCAGGCTCTTGTTACAGGAATTTAAAAGGAAGGAGAAGCATGTCCTCTTATTTAAGTTCTTCTAGGTAATCTTATCATAAATGAACATGTCAATTCAACAACCCATAGCAGTCTTTTCAAACAGAATCATCCATGTTTGGGATGTCCTCTATAGCCCTGTGACAACAATCCAGGAGGGGACAGCTTTGTAGGCGAAGTCAGCAAGGCTTTAATCATTGTGTGGGCTGGGAGGGAAGGGATAGGAGGGGAAAATGCTGGAGAAAAGGGTAGCAATGTGGCAGAAAGTTAGAACCTGCAGAAAAAGGTTCGGCTTTGACAATCCCAGGAGTAGAGTGGCTGAAGAACTTCTAGAAACCAGCTAAGAGTTTTTAAGTTGCTTTTTACCACGTCTACCATGCTGTGCACACTAATGACAGTAAATCTTACTTTTACTCAGGGTAGTTTTCCAGTACTACTGAAGGCCACATAGCAGAGCCTAGCTTTTAGCAATGACTCTGAGACACTGGCCAGGTTTGGGATGCCTCTCTCAGCAGCAGGCCCTGGAGCTTGAAGCAAGGGGGAAAGAATAACAATTGGTTTTAAGCATCGCATAGGCCACTGAGGCCCCAAAGTCTGCACAAGTGTTCTGTCAGCACAGGTCCCCTTTGGCGCAAGCAGTTGTTCACGTGGCCTCTGCTGGCCTGAGCAAGATCATCCTCCTCTCAAGGCAGAGCAAACTCTGCCCTGTGGATCTTGCCTCCTCTCATTCTTTCCTGATGTGGCTGGGGTCGGATGGCAGATCCTCCTGGCCAGGGGAGACAGGAGCATCACAAGGATCTCTTGTGATTCCCATAGAGAACTCCTTAGAACACATTTGCTTCCCTGAGGAATCCAGGGGTTTGTGACCTCATTACTAGATAGTAGGAGGAAGGCCAAGAGGTCATGTGTGGGGACCTTGTGCTACGGGCCACACTGTCCTTAGATGGCAATCAAAGACTCTTTGTTTCCTCATCTACTCAGAGCCCACCCAGAGGCCTCGAACCGTCTGTGAGCGCTGGAGGGAAAACCTGCTGGAGCACTATGGTGGCACGCCCAGGGATGACCAGTATGTGCCCCAGTGCGATGACCTAGGCCACTTCATCCCCCTGCAGTGCCATGGGAAGAGCGACTTCTGCTGGTGTGTGGACAAAGACGGCAGAGAGGTGCAGGGGACACGCTCGCAACCAGGCATCACCCCTGCATGTAAGCACTGGGGATAGCCCAAACTCACCTCAGCAGCACTGAGGTCCTTCTGCAGGGTTACTGCCCACTGTGGGTGACGGGGTCACCAGGTCCAACCAAAGAAGTCACTTCATCAGTATACTGTGTGGATTTATAATCTGTTCCCCCTAATAGCCCAATTTGGATTTCATGTTGGTTTTGTTGCTAGCAGTTAGAACAGCATTTAGAACAGCTGGAACTCCATTCAACATGTTATTTCTCCTGCTCTCCAATCCAGGGTGAAAGGGCAGCATCACCCTGGTGACCCAAAAAGGTTTCTTCCTTTCAAAAACAAAAACCCCTCTGCTTTGTTCTGAGGGAAGCATTTTGTTGTCTTTTGTCCTAGTAATTGGCAGTGATTTACATAATTGATCCTTGGAAAAACCCCTAGAAATTAGAATTTCTTTTGAAGACCATCTGGAGCACATCTGTCTAGGGTGAAGAAGTTTTGATGTTTTTGGACGTTTTGAGATGTGAGAAAGTAACTTTTCTTCCTCCCCACCCTCCTGTTTCCTCTCTTCCCTCTCCCCACGCCCTCCCACTCTTTCCCACGGGCAGGTATACCCACGGTTGCTCCACCCACGGTCCGACCCACGCCCCGGCCTGATGTGACCCCGCCGTCAGTGGGCACTTTCCTGCTCTACGCCCAGGGCCAGCAGATCGGCCACTTGCCCCTTAATGGCACCAGGCTTCAGAAGGACGCTGCCAAGACCCTACTGTCACTGCATGTAAAGTGGAGTTCTCAGGCAGGGTGGGGCTGCAGGGCTATCTGGAAGTCCCCTGTGGATTAAGCCAAGGCCATCAGGCAGGGAATCCCTGAGGGCTTCTGCAGTCTTCATGGGTCTAGTGCCACCACAGAAGTGGGGCTCTGTTGCTGGGAGTCACATCTGGCTGAACACAGCTGTGCTCTCCTGTGGGCTCACGGGGTTTCAGACATATGGAAAGGGAGTTTCAAACCTGTCAGGATGTGGAGGCTGTATAGTGATCCTAGGGAAAAGTGACAGAATCTCAACCAGAGTTGCCAGGTCACAGACATTTCCACAGAGACCCTGGAAGTCAAAGGACAGGAGGTGGTAGCTCAAGGGTGGCTTCTGTGGCCAGTTAAGAACACCAAGTAGAAGTGAGCTAAGCACTGCACCACTGCCACAGCCCCCTGCCCGTTTTGGTTGTCCCTTTGACTCACCTCTTTCCTAACCTTCTCAGACTCCTTCATAATGAAGATCTGGGGAGCGTCCAGTGCTAGCAAAGGAGTATGTGGGGCTTTCCCTCGGGGCTGCTCGCCTCTTCCTGAACCAGCAGCTCCCTATTACCAAGACAGCCTGATTTGGAAGGAGGGATTTTTTTTTTTTCTCAAAAATGGGGAATAAGAAAGGCAGCTCTGCAAAAAAGGCATTGACACGTACAATGGAAATATCTATTTCTAAACTTCACAGTGGGAATACCTGCTCACCATGAGAAAGAATACTTTAGTGTTCATGTTTATATTTATTTCTATTAGTGAACTACTTATTTGGTTGCAGAGAAGCTTTAAAAGCAGTAAGTTATCAGAAAAAGATGTTTTCTCTCTCTGCCTTTTTAAGATTTGAGGATTTTCCCCCTGTGAACTCTAGCATACTGTTTTGTAAGCTTCTCCAGAAGAGGCAGAAGCTAAGAACTTGCCATTGTGTCAAGCTAACCATCTTTTATTCTAATCACTGTCAGATGCTTGATTGTATTTCTGAACATGCCCCTGGTAGGACAGGGTGGCAATGGAACAGGAAGAGATACGGACGTGTGTTGCAAGCACACCTTAAAGAAATTTCAACTGGGACATTTTCCCCAAGAAACTTGTTTTATGAATTCCATGATTTCCTGGGCTAATGGAAGTCCATATGAGTGTGTATACTTGCCTGGAACAGATGGGTTTTTAATTTTAATTTTCCAGTGAAAGTAAAATTCTTAGGCTCCCTCCATATAAGCTGCCTACTTTTTTTTTTTTTTTTTTTTTTTTTTTTGTACCGGGATTGAACTCAGGGGCACTCAACTATTGAGCCACATCCGCAGCCCAGTTTTGTATTTTATTAAAGACAGGGTGTTACTGAGTTGCTTAGCACCTGAAGCTGGTTTTGAAGTCATGATCCTCCTGACTCAGCCTCCCGAGCTGCTGGGATCACAGGCATACGCCACCGTGCTAGGCAAGCTGCCTACGTTTTCATAGGAGCCAAATCCTGCATTGTACAGTCTCTTGCAGTGGCTGCTGTCTTAGAGGCATAAGTCAAGCCAAGCCCCAGGAGGCTTTCTTGGGCAAGACAGGACCTGGTATAACCTCAGGGACAGCCAGATGCAGTTGCTCTGTACTTCTGCTGGGGTTCTTAGCAGGAGGCAGAGTTGGAAACTGAAGCAAGTCCTATGTGGAGTTGAGGAAAGGAATATCACAGCCCTGGCATTTTAAAATAAAAACATTGTTATTTAGTAGTAAGGAGTGAGGAGAGGCCTCACTAGCCAAAGATTGAAATTCCACAAAGATTGGAATTTCACAGTTCCCCAATTCCTGAACCCATTAAATTAGACTTTTTATAAAGTACAACTGAAGACTTGCTTTGTATTAAAAATCAGGGGCAGAGTACAGATGATTGCATCTCAGGTAGGGGAAAGACCTTACTCAGCCTATGTACAGGGGCGGGGACGATAGATTTTGTTGGCATATATTGGTAAATTTTAGAAAGGCTCTTTCAAAAGTGGTAACATCTGAAAGGATTATTTTGTTCCAGTAAGTGTTAAGGCCTTTGCTTAGACTGTCCTCTACTTACAGACAGGGCTGGGTTTCCCATGAAAATTATTTTTACCAGCAGTGGTAATACCATTTCTTGAGGGGCTTATTGTATATTAATTATTGATTAGGATACTTTATAAGAATTTATGGTATTTAAAAAAAGTTTTAGTTGTAGATGGACACAATACCTTTTATTTTATGCAGTGCTGAGGATTGAACCCAGTGCCTTGCACAAGATAGGCTGTCGCTCTACCACTGAGTCACAACCCCAACTAAGAATTTATGGTATTTTTATAGCAGTCATTTGAAGTAGGTATTGCTATTAGCCTTATTTTGCAAATGAGGAAATTAAGGCATAGAGAGTTAAGTACCAGAGTCTCACAGTTATTAAGGGGCTGAGCCTGGCTGTGTGACCCCAGGGAGGTCTCCACTGCCTACACTCAAAACCACTCTGCTCTACTGCCTGAAAGACCACAGTCTAGAGCAGCTTGTAGCTGGTGTGAACATGAACTTAGTAGGGATGGGGCTATTCAAAGAATCCTAATGCTTCTAATTTTATGATTTGGTTCATGAAGGGCTCCATAGTTGTGGGAATTGACTACGACTGCCGGGAAAGGATGGTGTACTGGACAGATGTTGCTGGACGGACAATCAGCCGTGCCAGCCTGGAACCAGGAGCAGAGCCGGAGACTATCATTAATGCAGGTCAGCAGCTTCACTCAGCAGACACTTTGCATTTCTTTGATTGAACTAAGTCACGTGCCTGTTTTATGCCAAGGGCTCCCTCTGTTTTTATCAGGGGAGATTAAGTTCCACACAAGTCACTTCACTGAATTATATAAGACCAGCTTCTCTATAAACAAACCTATTCAAACTTAAGGAATGAAAGGAATCACTACTGCTACCATGAGCTCTTCTCAAAAGAAAGGGCTCAGGCTACAAATGCAGGGCATAGTGAGTTTATGCTACTTGTCCCCCTGCACAGTAGATGTTCGGTGACATCACGGTGGTAGTTCTACTAGTGTACACAGAAGCTAGAGGTGGTTTTAAAAGGTTGGTTCCTCTATTAATCTGGCTCTGGTGACTTAAAAGATTTTTCTCAGGCTTAAAAACTGTTCAAATATGGCAGATCTCTCTGTTCTAGTTCATTCTTGATGCCCTAGAAATTCTCCAGCCCTGCCTTTGCTTTATTTCCAGGTTTGATAAGCCCCGAAGGACTTGCCATCGACCACTTCCGTAGAACAATGTACTGGACAGACAGTGGCCTTGATAAGATAGAGAGGGCCAACCTGGATGGCTCCGAGCGCAAGGTCCTCTTCCATACAGATCTGGTGAACCCCCGTGCCATCGCTGTGGATCCAATCAGAGGGTCAGCCGGGCTTCCCTAATTCTCTTGTTACCTGTGGATCCTGAACCTGGATTTTAAATAGTGTGGGGAGGATCAGAATAAGAGAATGAAAGTTCAAATGCATTAACCTCAATATTTATTGAGGACCTACTGCTAGGTGCCAGGCACTGTTTTAGGCAAAGACAAGAATCTGTTCTTTCATGGAACTTACGTTCCATTAGGAGGAAATAAGACCATGGACAAATAATATTTGGCTGTGATGTGATATGTGGAGAATTCAGAGTGTTGTGAGAGGGACTAGGGACTGTTGGATCAGATGATCAGGCAGGGCCTCAGGAGATGACATTTACATTGGAAAAAGCAAGTTCATTCAGCACATTTAGAAACCATAGTGCTAAAGCCACGGCAGAGTTTTCCTCTGTAACCAAAGCTTAGACATTGGGCATTTGAAAGTCAAGATAAAAATGTTCCCTCTCTGTGACAATTACTAAGGCCATTAACTAGGATATGTAGGACTTAATGGAATCAGGAAAGATTTTTATACTTAAGAAACTCTTGCTGTACCTAAATGGAGCTTCTACCAAACAAAATTCCACAGTAGCCCTTCACATCAATAAAGAAGTTTTCAGTTCAGAAATCTCAAAAATACTTAAGTGCAAAGCCTCAAAGGTAGTTCTGAATTTGGGGTTCCAAGGAATTAAAAACCCTGTTTTTTTTTTTTTTTTTTTTTGGTGGTGTCGGGGATTGAACCCAGGTCCCTGTGCATACAAGCTCTCTACCAGCTGAGCTATATCCCCAGCCCAAGAATCCTGTTTTGATAAGCTTGCCTTTCTGACATTTGCTTCTTGGTGCTTGACATGAAACTGGGGAAGAGCTGCTAGCTATGGAGCAGTGATGCTCTGATCACGTGTCCATGACCTAGAGGAAAAGGCATATTTTAAAGCTAACATCCAAATCACTGCCTTGAGTTAAAAGATGAAAGTAGAACTTCATTTTTATCAAGATAGAAAATAATAATGCTAAAGGACTTTAAAAATTTTAATGAAAACAAACACCTTCACATATATAACTAAATCTTAGTTGTTAAATCTTCCTAGATATTTCTCATTTTCTATAGATTTCACCCTTCTAATTTTATTCCTTTAGGAATCCATGAGTAACTTATGTCAAATGTTGTATGTCTGTATGAGCTTTTCAAAACTCACTGCTTTCAGTACCTTAAATCATTTTGGAGGAGATAGGTTATAAATGATAAAGCAATGATATGCATGCCCAGTACCCTCTTTCTGGCTGCCTTTACCTTAGCTCAAAGTGGAAACTGCTTTCTGGGTTTCGCTCTCATCCATCATCTATTAGGCATAAGTGATGAAGCTCTCAACAGAGGAAACCCATGATCTCTTCCTCTTTGCTCTTACTGTAGTTCAACTGACTATAGCTTTTATGAAACAGTATTTTATAGATAATGCTTTCATCATTACTTCTCTAAACCTTTTTTTCAACGTGCAACTTATTCCAATTGAGATAATTTTCTAGATATCTCTATTATATGAGTATTTTGCATATTTAACAGGGCATTTAAAAAGTAAAGTGCCTGGCTTAGTGTTTCTATCCCTGGGGGCCAGGTGTAGGATAACAGAGGTTCCCCTTTGGCAAATACCACAGAGTATTTTCCCTGGAAGATCTCCCTCTTAACTCCTTGGCCCAGGGGATTTGACAAGTTCCATAGTTTCTAACAACTGCATTTCTTTGGATTCTAAGCCCAAGATCCAATTCAACATTTCAATAAATTAAGGGTTTCTGGACAGTGGAATCAGGGTGTCTAAAAAGCAAGAATTTTGATAGACTTAAGACAAATTACTTCTTCCACACATTTGCAACTGTCAGAAAAACCTTGTGTTACAGGCAAAAGTAGGATATGGCTGCATATTAGTTACCAATTGTCCCCCACAAAATTTGGCAGCTGAAGATAAACATTTACTCTATCAGTTTCTGTAAGTCAGGAATCTGGGTGCAGGTTAACTGAGTGCCTTTGGCAGAATCTCTCACAAAGCCCTTATTAAAACATTGGCCAAGCTGCCGTGATCTAAAGGAAGACCTACTTCCAAGTACTCATGAGGGCTCTTGGCAAACTCTGCCCTTGCTGGCTATGGACAGAGACACAAGTTCCTTGGCAGATTGGTCTCTTTATAGGGTTGCTTTCAGCATGGTTTATACCTTCCTTCAGAAGGAGCAAGAGAAAACTATGAAGACAATTTTTTGAAACCTAATACTGGAAGTGATATGTCACCACTTCAGCCAAATCTAGCCCAAACTTAAGGGGATTGCTTAAAGATGTGAATACTAGAGGATGGGGAATTATTGGCAGCCATCTTGGATGCTGCCTACCACAAGCTGCAGCTATCATTCTTTTTTTTTTTTTTTTGTGGTGCTAGGGATTGAATCCAGGGCCTTCTACATGCTAGGCAAGCATTCTACCACTGAGCTACATCCCAGACCCTGCAGCTATGCTTTTACATTCTTTTTTAAAATTTATCTACAGCAACTTGTACTGGACAGACTGGAATAGAGAAGCACCTAAAATTGAAACATCTTCTTTAGATGGAGAAAACAGAAGAATTCTGGTCAATAAAGACATTGGATTACCCAATGGTTTAACTTTTGACCCCTTCTCCAAATTGCTCTGCTGGGCAGATGCAGGTAATACTGATGGAATGCAACAGTGGGTGTGTGTACTGTGATAGATTTCACTACAAAACTCAAATTTTATCATGTAGATCTTTTGAGTTAAATTTACAACAGTATAACAATCTATTTGGTCTATAAACTTTTAAAGAAAATTTTCTAAGAGTTCTTATTATGAGCCTTTCGGCGGTGGTGGGGGGTCTTGATTGGGGGATGCTGAATTGGACAGTAAGTCTGTACTGTTTGATCTCAACATGGGCACCTTGCATACTTCTTAAGCTAAAATATTAGCTACTATTGAATTGACAAGCTTGGATAAACCAATTGAGGTTATTCTGCCTTTTGGAGCCAGTATTACAACTTAACACTTGTTGCTTTAATAGTATCTTATACTAAGAATATTGAAAAGTGATGTGGCAAGATAGCTTCCTTTCAGTAATACTTTTGGGATATACCCAGGTTTACCTATTTCTGTTGTGTGCTTTTCTTTAGAATAAATGAAAGATGCTGTGTATCTAGCTTTGTAAAGAATATGGAAAATATTATTCTTGAATTTATAATCCAATATTAAAGGACTGTAATACAGATGGGTCACCTACAATCTAATTGTCTAAAACATTACAATTTTTTTTTTCACGTGAAGATAACCTCAACATTTTATTATCTTCATAATGAAACAAACAATGAAGCTTAGAACTGGATCACTTGGCCTTTTCTCATCTCCTCCCAGTTTAAAATGCTTGCATCTCTTAATAGCTACCATTCTCTTAGATCTGCAGTTAGGTTCAACACACTCAAGCCTCAGCACAATCTTCTTTGTAGTTTTTTAGCATTTTACCTGAAAATTGGCCTAGTCTGCCCACCATAGCCACTCTGTTTCCTGTCATAATGCTGCTTTCCCTGTGCCTATAGAGAATACTTTCCCTTATTGTACTGTGTCACTTTGTGGGGATGGTGTTTGCCACACTTTTTACAGAACATATGGCAGGTCCTAGGAACGTTCACCATTTTTGCAGGAACATTATTGGCAAGGAAGGCTAAAGCGTTACATTTTTTAAAAGCATCTGGGATTTAAATTTCTTGAGAAATGTGAAATCTGGAAATTCTGGAATTATTTAGCTATTTGGAAATTTTCAAGACTGTTTCGTTTACAATGAAAAATAGCCATGTTACCATTTTCTTGTACCTAGAAAATAACATTCCTTAAAAACATTTAAGGATTTTTTGTTAAAAGATTACCTTGGCTATTATGCCCTTTATACTTGCTTTATGAAGGACAAGTATTTAACCAAATGTTATATGTACAACATTTGATAAGCCAAGCCTTAAAATTATAAATTATGAAAAAATGCTTATCTCTACTGTCTCACTTTGGAAGAAACTTAGATTTCAGCAGATTTCTTTCAAAAAACCAAACCAAAACAAACAACAACAAAAAGATGGTTTGAATTTCTATTAGAAACTAGAGCCAGGTGCAGTGTGGTGCATGCCTGTAATCCTAGTGGCTTGGGAGGCTGAGGTGGGAGGATCCCAAGTTCAAAGCCAGCCTCAGCAACTTAGCAAGACCCTTTCTTAAAAAACAAACAAACAAAAACCTGGGGATATGGCTCAGGGGTTAAATGGTGCTGGGTTCAATCCCTGGTACAAATGAACAAATGGGAGACTACTAATAGGATATTATGCAGTTGTTAATTTTATGACTTAGGAATAGGAATAAAATGTCTCATTTCCCATTCTGTTTTCCTTGAGGAGGAAATCTGCCACTATCATATTTGGCAAAATAACTTTTTCTTCATGGTATGGAAGGACCTCATTTCCCCCTTTGTTTTAAAAGGAACCAAAAAACTGGAATGTACTCTACCTGATGGAACTGGACGGCATGTCATCCAAAACAACCTCAACTACCCCTTCAGCATCATTAGCTACGCAGATCACTTCTATCACACAGACTGGAGGAGGTGAGACTGTGCCTGAGAAGGCAAACAGTTGGTTCTTGAGATCACACTTTTCCAGTCAGTGTTACTTTGGTATTTAAGCCCTCTACTGAGGTTTTTCATTATTTCCTCATTAGTGTTAGTGCTTTTGAAATCATGCTTTTACTTAACCCAGAAATTTAATGTTATTGCCCACAGGTAGCTTAAAGTGGCAAAGATTATTTGGCAATATCCTATTTAAAAAGTAGGCATATTTATTTAAATCTTCCTCAGAGAATAGGACTGGCCTTATATGGTACCACAAGGTAGTTCTTAGGTATGGGGTTTTTAGTTTTTTTAAAGAATATTATGGACTGTCTACTTAGGAGATGGGAAAATACTATTTAGACTATTCTCAAATGAGGATCTGGAGAACATTTAAAAAACAGAATATCTAAGTTCTCTTATTCCATCCCCTACAATTTTGATTTAATTGGTCTGGCATGAGATCTAGACATCAGTATTTTAATAGATCCTCATGTGACTCTAAATGCAGCTTGGACTGAAAACAACTGATTTAGACCAGTGGTTTGCAAACTTCAGTGTGGCTTCAATATCACCCCAAGGGCTTATTTTAAACATATTGCTAGGTCCCATCCCAGAGGTTCAGTCAGTAGGTTTGGGGGGCAGTCGGGGGACAGGTGCCAGGGATTTGTATTTCCTATAAGTTTCTAAGTGATGTTGGTCTGGGTATCATCTCGAGAACCACTGGTATTAGACAACTCTTCCATGAGAAAAAAACTCATTTGGTTAAAAAACGCTTTCTAGGCTGGCAGAGATTTATCTCTATCTAACCACTTATCTTTTTATCTAGTGACTAAATCTCCATGAATTCACTTTTCCTTTTTCTTTTGCCAGGGATGGTGTTATATCAGTAAATAAAGACAGTGGCCAGTTTATTGATGAGTATCTCCCAGAGCAGCGATCTCACCTCTATGGGATAACTGCAGTCTACCCGTACTGCCCAACAGGTAAATGATAATCAAAGGATTATCAGAGAAGGGATTTCTATAGTACTGATTACTCCTGCTGCCACTGACATTGCCAACACTGCCATCTTTACTACCTTAAGTCTACCTAGTATAACAATAAACAAAATGAAAAAGGCTTGGTCTTGCAACTTGGTTACAAAATTCTCACCACTCTCCCCTCTTCCCTCACAGGAAGAAAATAAACATGAAATGTAAAGGAGGACCTTACGTTTACAATGAGAATCTTGACCCTGAAGAACATTTACTGAAAAGGCAAAGAAAGTGAAAAAGGAATTGGCCATTAGAAGTTTCTGGACATACAAGATGAACATTTTTAATGTAAAAGACTATATTTTGTGAAAAGTTATACCTCAATCTTTACTACTGTATTTTTAAAATCAAAGATTGTTATTGCAAGTTCAAAAAAAATAGAATTTTAATCGTTGCTTTTTAAGGCAACTTTTTGTAAACATTCATATCATATTTAAAAGGCAAAGTCATAAAACTAAGAACCAATTAGAGTTAAAGCCTCTAAATCTGATTTTTTCTATGGATTCTTTCTGGCCAGGAAATTAAAGCACATGTGATCAGTATAAAAGTACAATCCAAATACAATCCTAAAAATCAACGTAGATGTAGTTACAGAAGCCTATGCAGAACCGGTGGGAAAGACCAACTTATTTATAGTTTTCCAATGGAAGTTCTAAGACTTTTTTTTTTTTTTTTTTTTACCTCTGCATTAGTGCATTTCTATTTATATTAAAAGGTGCTAGAATGATTGTATTTTCTGATCCTATAAGTGCCTCTACAGATGTGACCACCAAAAGTACTACATTTATAAATACCAAAGATGTAGCAAGTCTCACATTTTCTAGATTACTCTAATAAAACTTTTTTTCCTACAACTTAAGAACCTATACTGTCTGTGACAAGGTGGGGACTGGCATGTATCTCAACCGCAATAGAGTACACATTAATTGTACAAATACATAGTTTAAAAAAACAAAACAAAACACTCCACTTTCCCAAACTTTATTAAAGAAAAAAAGCAATGGTGGTAAATCTCTACAACAGTCAATTTTCTGGGATTCCTCCCTTGAAAATGTGACATTTGATTTCCAAACACATGCCGGAAGTGTACGTGGTTCCCAAGTGTACTAAGTAGGTAAGAAGCTAAAATCCTAAAGTGTTCATCTTCCAACTTTCCCTAATCTGTGGTCTGTCTTTGGATCAGCAATAATTGCCTGAACAGCTACTATGGCTTCATTGATTTTTGTCTGTAGCTCTCTGAGTTCTTCTATATGCAGCAATCGCAGAATCTGGGCAGCTTCATTAAGAACTGCATCTGTTTTATAAGAAAAAAAAACCACTGCATCAATACATAATTGTTGCTTTTAAGACTATTTATTCATTTCAAGAGTCTAAGAATAGTTTGAATTAAAACAAAAATCACTTACCTCCGGTGTCAAAGCCAAGAATATGTTTGTCTAGAGCAACAGGCAAGCCCTTAAAAAAAGGATAAAATGAGTTTACAGTTAATAACTGCTTCTCCCATGAAACTGTAAAAAGCAGCTATATTGTTACTTTTAGCTGCAATGATCAGGGGCCTAAGAATCGTTTGCTGAAATCTGTTTTGCAATTAAGTTTTCCCCTATTACAATAATCTAGAAAGAATGGCTTTTAAATGTACTGGAAATTCTACAGCCCATCTAGTCCTTTAGACCAAACTTATAAAATAATAAATCCTGGGCAGGCAATATGGCTCAGTGGTAGAGTGCTTGTCTCGCATGTGCAAGGCACTGGATTCAATCCCCAGCACTGCAAAATAAATCAATCCTTTCTGCAGCAGTGTTTTGGCACTACTGGTATGGAAGGAGGGTTGAATTGGCTGCTGTTGTTCCATTTTAGTTACAAAAAAACATCACCATACAGGCAAATGGGATAGGAATACTTTTAGTATTTCCTCCAGGAATTTTTTTTTTTTTCTTTTAGCACATTATTTTGGTGTTTTCTTTCCCCCAGTAGTAGTGGGGATTGAATCCAGGACCTCACACACAAAAGGCAAGTACTGAATTTCAACCCCTACCCCTTTTTGTTTTGGAGACAGGGTCTCACTAAATTGACCAGGTTAATCTCAAACTTGTGATCCTCTTGTCTCAGCCTCCCGAGTAGCTGGGGTTACAAGCATGTACCACCACACTGGCTTTTTCTTTTGTAAGATGTCTTGCTATATTGCCCATACTAGTCTTGAACTTCTGGACTCAAGGGATTCTCCAGAGTGCTGAGACTACAGTAGTGCACCACTATGCCCAGCTTAATTTGTCTTTACAAGTAAACAAACCTATCTAAAAATATGCTGTTGCTTTTTTTAAGCCAGCATAATGTTTATGAGAGTATCTGCATAATTTAACTTTCAACGGTTTATCTGGAAGGAAAAAAAAAAATATAACTAGTCAGCACCAACATATAGATATACCAAAGATGACAAATATGATTATGCCAAATTGTAGACTTCACAATAAGTATCAAAAATCATGTCTGGGCTTTGTTGATTATATTGTATACAATCATTACCAGTAAAACAACAAAACCCAACTACCTATACTTTCAATGTTACTATGTAAATACTTTAGTCACTGCTCAATTCTTACTTAATGTACACCTACCTAGGTGCCATCTGCTTTAAAGTAGCTAACAAGATATTTTTAAAAGTGACAAAACAAATGGGTATGAAAGTATAGTGAGCAAAATAACAGAGTACAATTATACTGAGTGGCTCTGTCAGTCTGGTACCAGAGGCTGGAGTTTTACCTCTGTCTGCCAACAGACCACTGAGGAGTAGCTACCCTTGAAAATTATGCCTTAAATACTAATTATGAATAGTTAACAAAGACTAAACTATAAGAATTTTTCTACTACATCATTATAGGCTGGTATCTTAAGATGACACTAAAACTAGAATTCGGAGCACTGAAAATAAAACTAAATTTTACTTTGCAAATAAGGGCAAAAAGATTTGGCTATTCCTTTACTCACACTGCCTTCCAAACTAAAGACATAGTTTTGCTAAATGAATGATTACATTATGCCAGAACAATTTAGTGTCTGTTCTATAGAGTGAGTGAAATAAGCTGATTTTAAGCCAAGTTCTACTGGCCCCATTCATACATAATTAAGTCAAGAAAAACCTAGAGAAGAAAACTGAGGGTCTTTCATAGGGAACTACACTGCCCTAGCATTATTAACCTTTTAACAGACTGGGTCTTGCTAAAGGGGTCAGAGGACAAAAGGCATCAGAGGGGGAAGGGGACCAAAGTCCAGAATGGTAGTGTGCCCAGGGTATTCACTGCAACATCTATTCAGTAGGAAGAAACTGTCATTAAATGAGACCTACAGCTGTTCCTCTAGCTCCAGAGGACATTCTTTGCACTGTCTCATGGTCAATAAGCTTTAGGAATATTTGGATTTCTGATAGTTAATAACATCCCTAAAGTATTCTTTATATGTGGGGAAGGTAGCTATTGTGTACTGAACA
The DNA here is from genome assembly GCA_025594165.1 of Tamias sibiricus. NCBI lineage: Eukaryota > Metazoa > Chordata > Mammalia > Rodentia > Sciuridae > Tamias > Tamias sibiricus. Next base: position 56,539,284 of record CM046659.1, read on the forward strand.
AAATGATGCAAGGACAGAACTTAGCTCAAAAAAGAAAATTAACTGTTAACAGAAGATATGCCTTTTATTTTCACTATGAATCAAAAGAATCCAATGAATTTCACAGGGGTAAATCCTTTTAAATGAACTTCAACTGGGCATGTAGTTTGTAGACTGCAGACAAGCTATTGGAGCTTTTCTAAAGTACAAAAATAGATAAAAAAGTTCTTATATCACTCAACTGACCCCAACAACTGGATACACTGAATTTGCTTAAGAACTGAAATGAATTACACTTAAATATGAAATCCTTTCTTTATGCTATTTAACATAGAACGGATATCTTAAGCAGATATTTACAAAGTTTAAACTTTGGCTATACCAGAAGAAATTTTCATTAATGATTGATTTAGAATTTATAAAAACATACCTCTTTTGTTTGATTTGCTTTAGCAACTGCATCTTGTGTTAGGCGCTCTTGAACCAAAATGCGAATTGCCTTAAGAAAACCAAAAATGTTGTGTTTATTGTTTATAATCATCCTTCTCTGAATCTAGAGAATAAGGATATTCATAGTAATTCAAAACACTTTTTTGAATATATGTATTATCTATTTACAAGTACATGGCTAAAAAAAAATCTTTAGGGGCTCTGGTTGTGGCTCAGTGGCAGAGTGCTTGCCTAGCATGTGTGAGGCCCTCGGATCGATCCTCAACACCACATATAAATAAATAAATAAATAAATAAATAAATAAATAAATAAATAAAAGGTCCACTGACAACTATATAAATTTTTTTTTTTAAATAAAGGTATGTGGTAAAAAGTAGGTCTCTTTTCTATGTCTAGCCATTCCTCCAAAGGACAATCATTGTTACCAGATATTTATGTATCTAGAAAGACTCTGAAGTTGTAAGTCTGCTCATGCATGTACAAACACAGAATATCCCACAAAGGGTAGCATATCATAGTGCTTGTTTTATACCTTGTTTTTTTTTTTTTCACTTCATAATAGTAAAGTTTTCAAACACTTTGAAGGACAAGTTTTTTTTGTTTAAATGGAATTTAAAAATGGGGAGATAACAATTACAACTCAAAAAATTATTTTTAATAAAAAGCAAATGCTGTACTTGAAAAAGATAATTAAAATACTTTTAATGGTGATTGGTTACCAATTAATATGTTGACTTTTACACCTGGCAAACCTACCAAGATGCTTTCTATATTATCATTTTTTAAAATACCTCTTTAAAAAACCCAGTGGGAAATAAAAATGTAGCCCAGACTAGCTTTTGTTATAGCTCATTTGTATTTTTCCTATTTACTGGTTTTGGAAATTTAACAAAAACACCCTAAATATGCTATGCATTGTCTGTTTCTCCTCATTTAGTTTATGAATAAAACTGACATATCCACTGTAGAACTAACTATTCCAAGGAATTTTACATAATTGAATGAAGAATAAGCATTTGAAGCAGCTAAATTAAAAAAAAAAAAAAAAAAAACTTTTGTCTTTTGGTATCCAATCTGGGAAAGAAAATCCCAATTAACACTCAGATTCAGTGCAGAGAACTATAATGAGCTAAGAACAGGATAGTATTTCCCTTGTTTAAAATTGCCATATAATATATACAGTTCTAAAAAGTAGGACAAACTATGATTTAATCTCTTCAGGGTAGGGTGAAATTATCCAATTTATTACAAAGTAGTTTAACAGTCATGTACAAGGTCTAGCCCAATGCTCTTTAATCTCTCATGTTAGTAACTTCTAAAATAAATTTCCAATTCTGATATCTTAAGTACCATTCCCCTCCTCTACCCCACTGTACCTTTCAGTTACTAGGAATAAATGTTTTAGAGTATTTTTTTTTTTTTTCCTCTCACAAATATGAGAGTACTTTCTGATTACTGTGCACCCTAACGTGGGAATCTGAACAGAGCAGTCTATCTAGGATGATGGAATAGGAAGACAAAAACATTCATTTCCCAAAGAGATTTTGTTGTATTTATGGCCAAATTCAACATTATTAATTTGGGCATTTTCCACTATCTTAATGAATATAGACCATGCATCCTTAAAAGAACTGAGAGGTAGAGTAATGTAAAAAGAATGGGCCACTGGGTCAGAGTACTTAGATTCAGTTTCTCGCTCTATGACTTCTGTGTCGTCTTGGACATTATCTATATTTCTCTGTATACATTTAAAAAAAAAAAAAAAAAAGAATGTTAGTATCTACCTTTATTGATTACTGGGAGGACTGAATGAGATTACCTTTGCAAAGATTTAGCAGTCTTAGAGGCATATTGTTAACACCTTCCAGTATTAATAGGGAAAACCATTTATCCTACTCATTTACTTAATCACTGATACTTCACACTGCTTTTTCTCATTAACATCAAAAAATCGGCATTAGAAAATTTAAAATCTTCCAATTTTTTTGATGTTAATGAGAAAAAATAAAGCAGTGTAAAGTACTTTAATTACTACTGGAAATCTGCATTATGCCCCATGTTTCTCAACTGTATTTTTATCACTCAACCATAAATTTAAATATCAATAAATAGTATTTTAGATAAACTGTGTGTGTGTGATTGGTTACCAATTAATATGTTGACTTTTACACCTGGCAAACCTACCAAGATGCTTTCTATATTATCATTTTTTAAAATACCTCTTTAAAAAACCCAGTGGGAAATAAAAATGTAGCCCAGACTAGCTTTTTGTTATAGCTCATTTGTATTTTTCCTATTTACTGGTTTTGGAAATTTAACAAAAACACCCTAAATATGCTATGCATTGTCTGTTTCTCCTCATTTAGTTTATGAATAAAACTGACATATCCACTGTAGAACTAACTATTCCAAGGAATTTTACATAATTGAATGAAGAATAAGCATTTGAAGCAGCTAAATTAAAAAAAAAAAAAAAAAAAACTTTTGTCTTTTGGTATCCAATCTGGAAAGAAAATCCCAATTAACACTCAGATTCAGTGCAGAGAACTATAATGAGCTAAGAACAGGATAGTATTTCCCTTGTTAAAATTGCCATATAATATATACAGTTCTAAAAAGTAGGACAAACTATGATTTAATCTCTTCAGGGTAGGGTGAAATTATCCAATTTATTACAAAGTAGTTTAACAGTCATGTACAAGGTCTAGCCCAATGCTCTTTAATCTCTCATGTTAGTAACTTCTAAAATAAATTTCCAATTCTGATATCTTAAGTACCATTCCCCTCCTCTACCCCACTGTACCTTTCAGTTACTAGGAATAAATGTTTTAGAGTATTTTTTTTTTTTTCCTCTCACAAATATGAGAGTACTTTCTGATTACTGTGCACCCTAACGTGGGAATCTGAACAGAGCAGTCTATCTAGGATGATGGAATAGGAAGACAAAAACATTCATTTCCCAAAGAGATTTTGTTGTATTTATGGCCAAATTCAACATTATTAATTTGGGCATTTTCCACTATCTTAATGAATATAGACCATGCATCCTAAAAAAAGAACTGAGAGGTAGAGTAATGTAAAAAGAATGGGCCACTGGGTCAGAGTACTTAGATTCAGTTTCTCGCTCTATGACTTCTGTGTCGTCTTGGACATTATCTATATTTCTCTGTATACATTAAAAAAAAAAAAAAAAAAGAATGTTAGTATCTACCTTTATTGATTACTGGGAGGACTGAATGAGATTACCTTTGCAAAGATTTAGCAGTCTTAGAGGCATATTGTTAACACCTTCCAGTATTAATAGGGAAACCATTTATCCTACTCATTTACTTAATCACTGATACTTCACACTGCTTTTTCTCATTAACATCAAAAAATCGGCATTAGAAAATTTAAAATCTTCCAATTTTTTTGATGTTAATGAGAAAAAATAAAGCAGTGTAAAGTACTTTAATTACTACTGGAAATCTGCATTATGCCCCATGTTTCTCAACTGTATTTTTATCACTCAACCATAAATTTAAATATCAATAAATAGTATTTTAGATAAACTGTGTGTGATTGATTGGTTACCAATTAATATGTTGACTTTATATATATACAGTATATATATATATAAATACTATATATAGTACATATACATAGTTTCTTCCAAGAATATATATAAATATATATATAAGTATATATATAAGTATATATAATATATATTATATATAAGTATATATATAAATACATATATAAGTATATATATAAATACTATATATATTTGTATATATATAGTATATCTATATAGTTTCTTCCAAGAATCAAAAATATGAAGCTTACCTTAAGCATTACCAGGTAATCATCATGACGCTGAATCTGAAGAAGGTTAGCCAAAGCCATCACACCAGCCTTAAAGTCAGGATTATTTACTATAAAAGATTAAAAATAAACAAATTATGTAGCTCTGCAGACATAATTTGAGAGAGATCTGTAGACATATAAGCTTACAAAATAGATTTTAAATTTTCTAACGCCATTTTTTTTATGTTAATGACAAAGAACAAAGCAGTGTAAAGTACCAATGATTAGATAAATGAGTGAAATAAATGGTTTCCTCATTAATACATTTCACCAATCACAGAACCAGTGTGTGACTAATTTAACTTGCATTAGGTTTGTCCTCTAACTATTTGCAAGGCCCATTTTTGTGGCACTTTTAATTTACATTTTTTTCCCAGAGTTACTAATTTTTAATAAAAAGATCCCTTCAATGGAGAGTTTTCCTCAAAACTTTTCTCTAAGCAGCAGCTCCAGAATATACAAGCTTATTCATTCATAAAAATAATTCATAAATTATAGGTCACAATGAAATTAGCCAGTAAAACATATCTAACATATCATAATCTATGAGATTCCTATACTTTCAGAAAGGGAAAATAATTACTAAGACATATGGGACTTAATGAAAAATTTGACTGTTTGTTTCATACTGTAACTGAATTAAAAAATAAAATCTATACACCTAGGAGGCAAACAATGACCTGCATGATTAAATATAAAATTGAAACCCCAAACTACTTGAAGTGAATTAAACAACAGCATTTTAACATTCAAATATTCAACTGTAATGGTAGGGAGAAAGTACACTGTATGGACAATAAAAAACATTACAGGGCTGGGGATATAGCTCAGTTGGTAAGAGTGCTTGCCTCATATGCATAGGGCCCTGGGTTCAATCCCCAGCACCACAAGAACAAAGAAAACATTACAGAGAATAAAATGTCAACATAAATACTATTTACATGAAGCATTCTTAATTTAATGACACCAAGTTAAATGTGAACTTCATTCCAGGAAGCAAACAGATATAAGAAACCAAAAATGTTATCAATTTTATACATTAATACTTACCATCCAAATTGATCAATGGCTCTGCATTTTTTAGTTGCATTGTCAGTAGTTTTTGCATTATCAGGTACCAAGTCCTTGTATTTTTCAGCTATAAAAGACGCAAAAAGATAATTTGTAGAATGGCAACTTAAGGTAAAATAACTAATTATTTCTGAATTCAACTGAGCCAACCTGATTATAAGCATAAAAACATCCCATCCAATTAAACTTATATTTTTAATATAGAAAATCAAACAGAAGAGAATGTAATTATAGCTTTTTGATTAAGCTAAAGTGCTTATTGGAATATTTGACAACTATCTTTTCATTAACGTTTCTGAAGGTAATTATTTCAAACACTAAAATTTTTGGAGGGAAAATGTCTTTTATAGCTCCCTCTAAAACCTGGGACATAAGAATGGGAGGAGAATGGTAAGTAAATGTTACAAAAGATTAAATATAAACTCACTAGAAGGATTTTTTCCCAAATCTTATTTTGAATGTAGTATATGAAAATCTAAAAAAAACCTTGTTTTCTAAACTATCATCATTTCAAATACATTATATATGAATCTGAAACTTATTTCAAGGAAAGTTGAAATTTAGAATCCCAAAGGTAGGCTTTATTACTTTAATTTGAAAAAATATTTATTAAAATGTAAAAAAGAATTTTGATCAACTTAATGTCCAAAATGAAATCTTAACCTATAGTGAGTGCTTTCATGATTTGTTAGTGAAACAAGAGGAAAAAATAAAAGTTTTAAAATTTAAGCCAGACAGTTAAAAGTCTAAAGGGACTCCTAACTCAGTCAGAAATTAGCCTAAAGAAACTTCCTCTGGTCACATGTGGAACAGTATAAACACCAAGACAGATGATGACAAGAAAGGATCTTGACCCATTGAGTAAAGTAAGACCATGTCTATCTACAATGATTTTAATAAATAAATTAGAAGAAAAGCTTTTCCTTACTGTAGAAAGCCAACAAATAAATAATTGCCAAAGGAATGATGGAATTGGAAAATCACCTTTGGGCAACCACCAACATAACTGAGGCAAAAATCATCATCAAATGGATGCTAAAAGTAGGAGGGAAATATGGGGAACAAAAGTACATGGAAATAGTCTCAAAATATCTCCCCATAGGTAAGTTATTTCTTACAAAGGGGAAAACAACTAATAGTGAACAAACTTTAACCAAGTGATCAAGTTAATGAGTAATAATAAGGGCGAGGAATATCATATACCTCCTGATGTAACGCACTTTAAAAACATATCACTTTTGTGTTATTTCTAACAAAAGTATCAACCCTGAACCTAATCATGAGGAAACATCACACAACCCAAACTGAGGAACATTCTACAAAAGAAGGTTCACTGTCATTTAGCACAAGTTAAGACTAAGGACTTGTTCCAGATTATAGAACACTAAAAAGATATATAAAACTGAATCTAGTGCATAATCCAGGATTGCTTTTTTTTGTTGTTGTTGTGGTTGTTTATTTGGAGGGGGCTGTCTATAAAAAACATTGCGGAGACAACGTGAAATGTGACTAACATCTATAGATAGTGGCATTGTATCAAAGTTAATTTCCTGATTTTAATATTTTGGTCATGTAAGACAAAATCAGTTTTAGAAAATGCACTCAGAAGTATGTAAGGGTGACTGAAATAGATAATTTACTATCAAACAGTTTAGGAAAAAATTGCATATGTGTGCTTGTATACATGTGTGCATACAGAGAAGGATGAAACCAATGAAATAAAATGCTAAGTCTGCAGAATTTGGGTATATAAAAATTCTTTGAACTATTCTTGCAATTTTTCTGTTAATCTGAAATTATATTTTAAAAAAGTGAAAGAATTTTAAGTCAGATTTTAATCACCTTAACTGACAAGCTAATGAAAGGCTTTAAATAGTGGCAAGGCACAAATAAAAATTTCACAATTGTTTCAGCAAATTTAAGAAAGCTTAGAAGTCAAAAAGGTGGCAACCTATCAGTGCAAAGCCTCAAAAGAACATGAGCGCCTCCTGCTGAAAAAGGACAACATTACCACTTCAACCGATTTTCAAAAGTATTCTTATAAATTTTATTATTAAACAAAACTTGTTTTCTAGTTCAGATTTTATATATACTTTTGATAGCATTTACATTTCCACTATTTTTTTAGTATCGGAAGATCACTATATTTCACATACAAGCTTGTTTTATTCATTAATAAAGACTGCTATAACTGAGAAACAAATGTACATACTTATACTCAACTATTAGGATACACTATCATGTGGCACCTACCACTAAAGACTATAAAGGATTATATAAATAGAATGGAATAAACAAGGTAAAACAAATAAATTGATACGTGACTACAAACTTATTTGGAATAGCAGAAAAAGTTACCTTAAGGTGGAAAATACCTTAGCTCATACAGTTCCTATTGATTCAGAGCAGGACTAAAAATCAATTAACACTACAAAGGTTACAAAGTATAGGATTACATTTATTTTCTAAAGGATCAAATGCATATTTTCATTGTAAACTAAAACTGAAAGTAAAGAAAGCCGGATGCGGTGATGCACACCTGTAATCCCAGCAGCTCGGGAGGCTGAGGTAGGAGGATTTTGAGTTCAAAGCCAGCCTCAGTAACAGCAAGGTGCTAAGCAGCTCAGTGAGACCTTGTCTCTAAATGAAATACAAAAAAGGGCTGGGGATGTGGCTCAGTGGTTGAGTCAAGGAAGGCAGGTATCCTCAAGAAGGTGGAAAAGGAAAACAGATTTTCTCCTCCAGCCTCCAAAAGGAACCACCTTTGCTGACAACTTGAAGACTAATGTTGAACTTCTGACTCCAAAATAAGACAATGAATGTGTTTTAAGTCTTGAGTTTGTGGTAATTTGTTAAAGCAACAATGGAAACTAAGAGAGGTACCATTCAGGGAACAAACCTCACAATAAGACATAGTAGCAAGTAAGACATAGTAGCAAAATGGAAAGTAGCAAGTGACTTAGAAGGTAGAGATGAAAAGCTATAAGGATATTACTGCTAAGGTGAAAATTACTGCTAAATGTGTATAGAGAAAGACTAAAAAACCAGGCTAAGGACCTTAAAGTTCCTATTGTAGAAAGTGGGAAAACAATGGTGTTTTAAAATACATAACTAAAGCTGTTCAGGAAGTAGCACTCTAAAACAGATTCACATTTCAGAAAGTGAGCTGGTGGACTATGCAGCTAAAAATGCGGGTGACACAGCAGACTAGTCTAGAAAATACTCCAATAACTTCAGCAGAAAGTAACAAGAAGCTAAAATAGGATGATAGTGGTAAGAATGGAGAAAATAAGATATAGCAAAGAAGGCAAAAGATCAATAGTGGTAGGATAGGAGGGAAAGGGTAAAGCCAGAGTTATCACAGAGACTTCAATACGAAATTATTGAGACTGTAACTGACAGTATCATTTACAAAATACAAAAGATGTAGATAAGATGGATTAGATCTTGCATTTAGACCTGGCAGGCTTCTCCAAAGTGAAAGTCTACTGAGAGGAAACATGAGTTTAATGAAAAATTGTTTTTACTCTATGTATTAATATTATTAAGAAGCTTCTAATAACAAAAGTATGTGTTACAACATTAAACAATACACACACTTTGATCTATAGTGTATTAATGTATATTAGCTTTACGCATGCTTTTCAGTCTTGTGGGATAACTGTTGCAACCAACACAGCATAGGTTTTTGGGGGGTAAGAGATCAGAGGAGGCATTTGGACACCACTCTGAGGACAACAAAATCAATTCTGGGATACCAGAAACAATTTAACTTAAAAGGTTAAGGTGTAAACTGTGAAAGTTGGCAAGTTTACGAAAGCAATGTTTCTTTGTTGAAAAGGCAAATAGCCATCTACAGAAAATTTTCCAAATTCTAAAAGATAAATGCAAATATCAATAAAAGATAATAGAAAGTGGTTTTAACTTCTTGTGATAAAAATGAATCAAAGGTCCCAGGCACAGGAACATGCCTATAATTCTGGGTACTTGGGAGGCTGAGGCAGGAGAATAGCAAATCTGAGGCCAGAATGGGCAACTTAGCAAGACCCTGTCTCAAAATAAAACATAAAAGGCTGCAGATATAGCTTAGTAGTAGATTGCCCCTGGGTTTAATCCCCAGAAGTGCAAACAAAACAAAATAAACAAAACAAAAAACCCAAAGATTAAACAAAGTAAGAGAGAAACAAATTGGTAAGTTCCCTGTATTTTCATACTCCCTCTTTCCCATCATTCTTATCTTAAAAAAAGAACACAAATACTCCAAAAACAACACAACAAAAAAAAACATACCATTATCTCCATACTCAAGTCTAACAGCTAAGCCAAGAAGCCAGTCAATTGCTTCTTGTCGATCCTGAATCTTGAAGGGACAGTTAACATCTTTGAGATACTGTAAAGGGGGGAAAAAATTCAAAGGCCCAGTTTGATTATATTATCCAGTTTTAGCAAGTGATTACACAACTTAGATCTGGGATAGGAATCTAAACTTTCTAATTGCAGGCTGCAGTACATAAAAGGGTAATTTACAAAAAGAGGACATTTTAAAAAAGAACGATATATAAATAAACTAGTTATCTAAATTTCAATATTATAACTTTCACGTTATGGAAATGCTACTGAATAGAGTAAGTCATATAACATACACATAGGCTGTAACCAAGTATTTTAAATAAACATCTGAAGCCATATATCAAGATGAGCGATATCCTTCAAATAAGTCGTTTAGGAAGTGAAAACCGAATTCTAACAACAATGCTACTAGTTAAACTTCTGTCCTTTTGGAAATCCTTTCAGGAATAACTAATGAATTGGTATGTTTAAACGTAACTTATTTTCTACTCCCAAATTTTGTTCCCTTATTTCAAAAAATAATCACCTCCTTCACAACATTTTGTCATGGCCCCGGGGCGTCCCCAAATTGTCAATACTTAAAATATTAAAAGGATTCAACTCATGATTTGAAAGTAATTACAAAAGAAACATTTTCAAATATATTTTACACAATGACATTAACATTCCGAAGAGACAAACTTTATGATCATCTGTTTGGATAAGTTCTGATATATTTATCTTCCAGTTATTCTACTTTATCTCATTTGTGTGTTTTATATCAGAAAAGTTTTTATTCTTCAAATACACTTTTACATGTGTATTGTTTTATACATGTGAATGGGCCATAAAAGGTAAAATAAACAAATGCAAAATCCTAACAATGTATTTAAAAGTCTTAACAAGTTCATTAGAATTTTTTAAAATATTTTTAAGGGTAAAGGAAAATAATCCAATACAATTGACAATAATAGATAGTAGTGACAATAATAATCATACAGCACCAGCTATTGGCCAGGCACTTCTCTGAATAGGTATATAGGTCTATCACTCACTAACAACAAAGCCACCCCTATGGAATGCCCATTTACTTAAAATTGAGACAGAGAGGTTCATAAACTTGCCCAAGGTGATAGCACTGGTGTATAACTTATAGATTTCCCAAATTAATAAAACTACTGATTATTGATTCTAGGAAGAAAGGTAACAGATCACTTTGCTCTTACTCATTAAAGTAATACAGCCGATGAAAACATTTGATGTAAATAATGACATTGTAAAATGTGATTTTTACTTAATTTGAAAACAAAAATATTACTAAAATTAAGTCAATGGGAAACTTATTCTAGTCACAAAAATATGATGTGAACACAGATGTTTACAGGACTATTTCTATCATACACAGGAACATTTGTGCACATTAAATATAAGCATAAATATGACAGTCTAGTTTTTGAGCATGCCAATGTCTCTTAATATAAGAAATACCCAGGGGCTTGGGAGGCTGAGGCAGGAGGATTGTGAGTTCAAAGCCAGCCTCAGCAATTTAGCGAGGCCCTAAGCAACTCAGCAAGACCCTGTCTCTAAATAAAATTTAAAAAGGGCTGGAGATGTGGAGATGTGGTTAAGTGTCCCTGGGTTTAATCCCTAGTTCCAAAAAAAAAAAAAAAAAAAGAGACAAACTACTAGAAGTGTACCAATGCTGCATTTTTATTCATTTATTTTTGTCTATGTTAAAATTCATTTTGGCCACTAAATGAATATATTTATATTTAAAGAATATATTCCACTATTTAAGAAACTTCACAATGTTTCTGAAGAAACTATTTCTACCTCATTTATAAGACTGTCATGACCCCAAGACCCCCACCCCCCCCAGCCCCAAATTATCAATACTCAAGCTTGGTAGGATTTGCACTAAAATCCAAAAAACATGTTAAGAAATAAGCTAAACCCTCAAAATCTGCTTTTCTAACATTTATCATTATTATATCTTTAAAGAACAAAATAAGCTTTGGCACAGTGGCACACACCTATAATCCTAACAGCTCAGGAGGCCGAGGCAGGAAGATAGTGAGTTCAAAGCCAGCCTCAGTAACTTATGGAAGCCCTAAAAAACTCAGTGAGACCCTGACTCTAAATAAAATATAAAACAGGCTGGGGATGTAGTTCAGTGATCAAGTGCCCCTGAGTTCAATCCCTGGTACCAACAACAACAAAAAAGTAATTTTAAGGTCACCTTCATATAGTTTAGAAAAGCTCTCTGTACTTTTATTTTACTTCCTAATTCCTTACCTTTTCAAAGAACTTGGGCCAGTCACTGCTGTGGATGTTTCTTAAATTACCTCTGTCTTCAATCTTGTAGTGTCTGATTTTCTGGTCTTCAAGCCAAACAATAAAGTTTCTAAATTCTGTTTCATCTGCAATCAAAATATTATATAAATCACTAGAAACACTGATAAAATACTTCCTTTTTTCACAAATGGTCTTGTGGAATTTTCTTAATCCCACAGTGATAAATTAATTGAGCCAACAGAAGCAGGAATTGCAAGTATCAACGACTCCGGAGCTACAGATTAACATGATGTAATCAAATCCCAACCTGAATTTAAAAAGCCCAGACACAATTGGTTGTAAATATGAGCTGATCACCTACATTTTCTGTGCCACATATTCTTTTTTTTTGGTACCGGGGACTTGAACTCAGGGGCACTCAACCACTGGGCCACATCTCCAGCCCTTTTTTGTATTTTATTAGAGACAGGGTCTCACTGAGTTGCTAAGTGCCTCGCCACTGCTGAGGCTGGCTTTGTACTCGCTATCCTCCTGCCTCAGCCTCCCAAGTGCTAGGATTACAGGCGTGCACCACCACGCCAGGCAAGTGCCTCATATTCTTTAGCTACAAAATGGGGATAAAAAAATGGACTTACCTCATAGGGTTGTTTTGAAGATTAAGTGAAATATTGATAAAACAGTGCACAAGCACATAGTTTTGCTATTTAAGTGTTAGTACTATTCCAGTTCCTTTGAGGGAGAAAAGGGAGACTGAGCAAGTGTGAAATTATAACAAAGATAAACAATAAGTAATAAAAAAACCAAAGTACAAGAAATTAAATAATAGATTCAAGAAAGGAGACACTATATTCATTACTGACATGTAATGCTTACTGCACATTAAGTGCATAGTGTATATTTTAATCCTTCCTATATTCTTCTCTCTCTCTTTCTTATTAACCCAGGGACTGACCCCAGGTGCACTTAACCACATTGGCAGCCCTTTTTATTCTGAGACAGGGTCTCACTAAGTTGCTGAGGATAGCTTTGAACTCCTGATCCTCCTGCCTCAGTCACTGGGATTATATGCATGGCCCCCCTCACCTGACTGCATCCCTTTTAAGGTGGGTGATATCCCCATTTTACAGATCAGAAAACTGATACTCAAAGATTCAAATCCAGATCTAAGTTCTACTGCCACTGAACCTTTTTTTATTCAAAGGCAAAGTACAAACACAAGATACTTGGGGCTGGGGTTGTGGCTCAGCAGTAAAGCTTTCTGCCTAGCATGTGCACGGCCTGGTTAGATCCTCAGCACCACGTAAAAATAAAGGCATTGTGTACAACTAAAACAAATAAATAAATAAATAAATATTAAAAAAAACAAGATACAATAATTCGATATGATTCTACAGGAATCATAATTTCACAAAAACCTGCTTTGAAATTATTTTCAACTTGTGAATCTTACATAATGACATGAGTATACTATCACAAGTTGAACCTTATGATCCCTTTCAAACTTCCTAGTCTACCAGAGACCAAGAACGACTGAAGAAAATGAATACAGATAGATTAGTAATAATGGGCAGCAACGTCATTACTTTTCAAAACTTTAATGCTGCAAAATCTTCAATACCTTTCTATTTACAATTCAACCTCCCCGCTCATCTGCTACTAACTTTTTTGCACGACCCACACAACTTCATTAATCTCTTATCGTGTGGGTGCTAGACTTCTTTCTGTACTGTTTTGATCGTAAACTGCTTCCTTACTTCTGACTCCTATCCCTACCCCTTAGCTCTGGCAGGCAGTGGGCTAGTCTTCGAGTTACTCAGCACCTTCTTCAGAATTCAGTACTGCTGGCCCACAACAAATGTTCAAGGTATCACCCAACAACCCGCTGAACCCTGGGGCTGAAAAATGAGAAAGGCAGATGCTTTCCCTTTTGTGTGCAGAAAGGGCTGGGTGTTCGCGAGGTGGGGTGGGGTAGTCTGGAGTTATCAAGTGCAGAAAGTGGCTATGACCAGGCAAGAGTGTGTGAAGGGGCTCCGACCTCGGGGCGCAGCGGAGGGCAGAGGAGTGTGGCGGCCGCGAGAAGGGGGCCCCAAAGGCTCCCACACCCCCGAGAGAGGTACAAGGCCGCCGAGGGTCCCGGTAGGGGTGCGTTCACTGCTGGGGTCAGGGCCACGCGGCCGGCTAGGGGGCCGCCGCCTCACCTTTACAGTTGAAGCCGGAAGGATTGTGGTAGTCGAGAGCCGTCAGCTTGCGTCGGAACATGGTCCCCGCTTCTCGCTTTGGTCCCCCGGGCCTCGCCCGGAGAAGAGAAGCGAGGTGGAGCGGGCGGCGCAGACACCGGCGACGCGGCGAGAAGGCGGGCTGGCGCCGGGACGCTCCGGAATGACGGCGGCCTTCACCAATCGGGGCTTAGGAACGCAGGCCGCCGGCAAATCTTCACCAATCACGGCTCGGGATGAGGAGGCGGAGTCACGTAGGCACGTCGACGTTAAAATAAACTTTATTGTCAGCTTCCTAGTTGTACAATGGGCAGAAAGCAAGCGGGAAGCCAGTTTCCTCTCGTCTCCCTCCTTTTTTTTTGATACAGCCTGCGGAGAACAGTATCTGTAAGCTTTGTACTCTAGGCTACATCTATCACTGGATCATAGAATTACTCCTAATACTTTTAGTGTATTCGTTTACCTAATGTTCTTCCTACATAGATGCTTTTCTAACATTGCTAATGCAAAATGTGAAAATCAAGATCCTTGCGATGAGATACTTTCAGACTAGCTAGCTGGGAGTAATCTACAGATAACATAGAACTACATGATAGTTTCAGCTGAGTGAAGTCAGCAACTAGAATCATCCTTACCTTCTCCAAACACTCACAGCATCTAGTAAGTTAATTTTTTCCCCCCTTGGTACCGGGGATTGAACTCAGAGGCACTTGACCACTGGGCCACATCCCCAGCCCTTTTTTGTATTTTATTAGAGACAGGGTCTCACTGAGTTGTTAAGTGCCTCGCCATTGCTGAGGCTGGCTTTGAACTCACGATCCTCCAGCCTCAGCCTCCCAAGTGCTGGGATTACAGGCGTGCGCCACCGCGCCCAGCCCAGCTGTAGGTCAACTTTTTCTATCCTGTCTTTCCTGACTCAGGGAGCTTACCATCTGGCAAGGGAAGACAAATAATGCGATAATAAATGTAAATTATTTACTATTGTAAAAGATGCTAAGTACTATGGGGGAAATATTGAAGTAAGGAAGGTAAAGAATGGGGTGGAGACAGCTAGGAGGTTTTAGACAAGTTGCAGTTTTAGACAGGAGGATCAGGCTAGATCTTATTAAGAAAAGGTGAAATGTAAAAGAAGGGCTGAAAAAAGTAAGGAAGTTAGCCACATGACTTTCTGGGGAAACAGTTCTAGGTAGAGTACTCAGTGCAGTTGTAAGATAAGAATGGTTTTTATATTTTAAAATGGTTGAAAAAATCTAAAGACTAATATGACACATGAAGTCTATATGTAACCAAACCAGTATAATTCAATTTTATTGGTAGAAATATAATAGGAAAGAATAGTTATACATTTAGTTATGGAAGGAGCATAAAGCATTCATCTTCCATGTTTGATACTGCAAAGGAAATTTGCCTGACAACACAGGAAACAGAGTGATGAGGTAGAAACAGGCCATTCCCAATAATGTCTTCCAAAGAGCTAGATCCAACTTTTCAGATACACAAGCCAATAAATTTCATTTTATAATTGAACCAGGTTGGGTTGGGATTTTTGTTATTAAAACCAAAGTAGTCCTAATGTGAGGACTGATTCTAGAGTGATATAAAATAAATGATCCACAGGAGCTGGGCATGTAGCTCAGTGCTAGAGTGCTTGCCCAGCATGCATGAGGCCCTGGGTTTAATCCCCAGTACTCTCCCACTCCTCAAATCTCTGGAATTGGTGGAACTCAACATAAAATGGGAAGGAGATGTATAGCCTACAGGTAACCTCTGAAAAGTCACACATCAGAGATGTGACCAAGAGTGAATTTATGCACAGAAATAGGAATATTGGTAGAAGGAAATCAGTCTGGGGAAGCTGAAGAATTCAGTTTGTGACCTGTTGAATTTGAGATGATGGAAGATGTAGTGGGTAATCAATCACTTCTAAGATGTCAGGAATGAACGTAATTGAACGAACTAGACATGTTCGTTGAGGAGCTGTCTGCATAAAGCCATTAGATGAGCTCCATGAGAAAATGGGGGAAGAAGGCTGAGGACTGCATCTTAGGAGGAACCATTATTCATATTCCAGTGGGAGTAGGAGGAAGAATCATGAAATGTGGAAGACATAATTAGAAATCCAAAGAAACAAAGAATACACAGTGTTCCAAAAGGTGGAGAGCAGGGGGTTTAGAGAGGCAGGATTGGTGGCAGAACAATAGAAATAAACATTTCAGTGGTAGATTTCTGTGAAGGCTTCTGTGAAGATGAAGGCTTCTTCATCTCTGAATACTTGAGAGCAGGTAATGAATAAGGCAGAGATCATGATATCATACAATACTGACTAACATACAGTCATCCTTAGATCCTCTGCTTTACAGATCTCCTATGCATATTCCTGTTCTTTTTTCCCTTTGCCTATTTCTCCAGTGAACCTTCAGGCAGATCTGCTTGCTCTGAGATGTCCACAAAGTCTCAGCCATTCCCCTTTGTCTGGATTCTCAAGAACAGGTCTTTCTGCAGAGCTGTTACTATAGGTAGGCTTGTACTCCTAGAAAGTTTGATTTTTCAATGGACCTTTGACCATTTATGAAAGGCATTGTCCTGACAGTTGGTCCCCCGAACGCAGGCTTCACTTTCAGGTCAGGCTTCCCATAGTTCCTCTCTAAGAAACCACAGCATTGAGCCCATCCTGCAAGCTGTGGAAAGGCAGGGGATGGTGAACTCCTCTAGATTTTTCCTTAGTTTATGCTGGTTCTCAGAACTGGGGACATTTTAAATAAAATTCCATTTTGATGGAGAGCACAAGATAGTCCACCTTCTGCTTCAAGGTCTCATATAACTATTATAGGCTCATGACATGTAAAGCCCTGGGTATCTCAGGATGGGTCAATTAAGGAGGGCATCAGACCTGGGTAAAGAGCCAGGATGGAGAAGTTGGGTTCATTCATTCATTGATCCATCCAGCAGATATTTATTGAGCATCTGTTATGGACCAAGCTAGACACTTGACATACCACAATGAAAACAGACATGAGCCTCACCTTTATGGAGTTTACAGCCCAATAGGGAGATAGGAAATAATGAAGCAAAGGATACAGAGTTTATGAAGCAAAGGATACAGGGAACTCCTTTGGAGAGTGTGGGCAGAATGATAAGGAATAGGTAGACATGAGGGATGATTCTACAGACAGAGCCTGCATGCTAATTCTCAATTTTTTATTATTATTATTATTATTATTTTGGTACGGGTATTGAACCCAGGAGTGCTTAATTACTGAGCCACATCCCCAGTTCTTTTTAATTTTTTTATTTTGAGACGGTCTCACTGAGTTGCTTGGAGCCTCGCTAAGTTGCTGAGGCTGGCTTTGAATTTGTAATCCTCTCACCTCAGTCACCTGAGCCATTGGGATTATAGGCCTGAGCCACCACACCTGGCTCAATATGTTTTTAAAGAAACTAATTACATAAAATCGTCCTGGCCCTGCTCTGACTTAATAACCCTTATCTTTATTCACAGAGCTGAGGAGGGTTTGCCAAGGACTCCTCCTTTGATAAGAAATTTTCCTGAGTGGAGTCTGAAGAGTTTAATGGACTCAAGCTTTGTAAAAATAAGTTCCAGATAAAATTGACCTGATGACCAAAGTTACCTTTAGGTCCTTGGAATATTATTTAATATTGTTGTAATTGTAAATTTTCACCCCCCTGGGTTTCTTTTAGACACTCATGAATAAGACATACACTATAAGGAGTTAGGAATCTGTTACAACTTAACTGTCAGTCAAGAGCTAAGAGATGGTACTCAGGGAGGACCCTCTGGAAACTTCCTCTCCTACCTCAATAAAAGAGAATTCACAAACAAGTGAGTTGTTGATTTCCTCTTCAAGATGTCCTACTCTCTTCCTTGAGAGAAGACACCTCTCCCTTCTTCTTTCTCTTCTAAGAAACTTTGCTATACTTTTACTGTGCCTCATGTCTTGCTTGAAATCTTCTCTCACCAAACACAATAGCTGAGAACACAATGTGACTTTCTGGTAACAAGAGGAGGCCTCATGGAGGAGGTGACATTTAAATATGTTAAATCATAAAATATGAGCTGTTCCTAGCTTGTAAATGAGGAAAGGACAGAACAAACAGAATGAGCAAAAAATCCTTTTGTCAGCAAGAGTTAATACTGTTAGATTAAGGGAGAGCAGGGTGGTAGGTGGACAGTGAACAAGATGGTGGGTGTGTTGTTGTTAAGTGAGGAGGAAGTGAGGGTACAGGTTGAGTATCCCAATTTAAACTGCTTGGGACCAGATGTTTCAGATTGCAGATGTTTTTTGAATTTTGGAATGATATATGTACATATTGGGAGGGGATCCAAGTCTAAGCATAAAATTCATTTGTTTCATACATACCTTGTACACGTAGCCTGAAGGTATATTTACATACTACATTTAGCACGGCTATATTTTCACAGTAACCTGCCTCATAAGGTCAGGTATGAAATTCTCTACTTGTGGCATCATGTCAATCCTCAAAAAGTTTTAAATTTTTTTTAGCATTTTTGAACTTTTTTTTGTCCTTTTTTAAAAATTATGAGTGCTCCATCGGAAGTGGAAGGGCAAACCAGTAGGGCCTTGGAGGCCATGGGTTTTCTGTGTGCAACAGAAAGCCATTGAAGGTTTTAGACAGGATGTCGAATTGTGACTTGGGTTGTAAGATCTTCCTGGTTATTGTGGAGAACAGAATGTAGCTGGTAGAGAGTAAGAAGTGGGAAGGCCAGTTTAGGAGGCTGTTTAAGAGAGTGGCAGTGGGAAGAAGCTCTGTGCATTGTTTAGCATGGTGTAATGTTGGGGTGCAGGGTTGGTCTCTTTTCAGTCATCATTGTGGGTGATTGAGAATCATTGGTATGAACTATTCACCTTTAGCCTCTCATTTACTGTTCAGCACCACTAGACCAGTTGGACAGCCATTTGGATAATATTTCAATTATAGAAAAATAAATTCTAAGACATATTAGAAAGAGAGAAGTATCACTGCTATCAGTCAAGACAGACTTCCTGGCTCTGCCACTGTGACTCTTAATTCAAACAGATTTTCCTATTTTCCAGTGAGCTGCTGGCCTCAGCTCTTCTCCTCAGCTCAGAAAAGCATGATGGTTTCCCTATGCATCTTTTTTCAAAAAAAAAAAAAAAAAAAAAAACTCCCTTGAAAATATAAATATGCTATTATATGTGGTTTAGTATTAATGAGGAAAATTTTTGTTTTTACTCATTACCACCTGACTACTTTGTTTCCCTTGATTTTTCATGTTTTCTGGGTCATTTCTTTAGCTTTAGCAAACAAGATTGGCAGCCTCCCGGGAATTTAGAGCTCAGTACCTAATACTGGATGCTGGGCATGGGTGTCAGCAAATATTGGGGAAAAAAAAACAGTCTTTTTCATCTTTTCTTTCCATCTGTAATCATGCAGAGTTTCCCTGGTGACATTGGTGGAACCTGAGACCTGACCTCATTGGTCCCATTAATGACTGTGTAAGAATAAATAATTTAGATTGCTAATGAGGGTTTGCGTTATTTCCCCAATGAGCCCGACTTTCTGGCAGTCTTAGACTTTAAGGCTCAATG
This sequence comes from Tamias sibiricus, assembly GCA_025594165.1. NCBI lineage: Eukaryota > Metazoa > Chordata > Mammalia > Rodentia > Sciuridae > Tamias > Tamias sibiricus. The sequence goes on from CM046659.1 coordinate 56,559,062, forward strand.
GAATGTTTCTAAAACTGCTGCCGTTTTCCATACTCTTTCCTCACAGCTGAGAAATATTTGGGATTTGGGTTTCAAAAAAATATATAGATCTTCTGGTAATGGGTCTTTTTGAGAGTGCCCCTGGGAAATTATGTAGGTCCCAGCTTGTTTGTTCCAAGCATTGCTGGAGAACGTGATACCAAACAGTCCACCAATGTGAACCTAATCTCTGCTTTGAACCTCCTTTCTCCACATGGCTAAAGGTGGAAGCTAACTCACCATCACTTCATGATGATTCGATCTCTTTTTTCCAATGGTTGTATCTAAATTTGAAGGAACTTCTGAAATGCCAAGGAGTGAGTGACAGGTAGAAGCAGGTCAGTTCAGGGTCCTCACCCACCCTCACTAGCATCCCTTGGGACGTGCTCACTTCTGCACAGTCCCTGGTTGTGGGGACACAGTCACTGCTGTGCCCGCTTTGCGTGGCTCTCAGTTGTATGGGAATATGCCACTATTCTTGCACCATCCACGAGACAGGAACTCCATTCCGGTGGCCTCTGGGCCCAGGGGACATTGATCATCTCCTTCAGTGTGATCTGTAAAACGAAGCAGCTCAGCCCCATCTGCCTACCAGATTATAAACCCACATATGGCCCTCAGATGTGTTTTGTTTGATTTGTACTAACAAGTAAAAAGATAAAAAATTAGAATCTACATTTACAATCAAAGGATTTCACAAATTCTGGATTCCTCCCATTCTTTCCTATTTATCAGTAGATGAATCCATTGATAACTGAATGAACTCCTGTAAGTTGGTGGAAACTATAGCTAGTAGGGCATTGTTATGGTATAGATATTAGGTATTCCCCCAAAACTCATGTGTGAGGCAATGTAAAAGGTTTAGAGGTGAAATGATTGGGTTATGAGATCATTAACCCAATCAGTATATTAATCCCCTAATAGGGATTAACTTGATAGTAACTGTTGGCAAGTGGAATGTGGCTGGAGGAGGTTTCATTGGGGATGTACTTTTTGAGTATATATTTTGTAGCTGGTGAGTGGAGGATCTCTCTGCTCCTGGCCATGTCCTGAGCTGCTTTCCTCCACCACTCTCTTCTGCCATGATGTTCTGCCTCACCTTGAGCCCTGAAGAATGGAGCCAGGTGTCTATGGACTCAGACCTCTGAAACTGTGAGCCCCAAATAATTTTTTCCTCCTCTAAGTGTTCTTGTCAGTTTTTTTGGTCACAGCAGCAAAAAAAGCTGACTAAAACAGGCATGGTTGAATGAAGCAGGTCACTGGAGAGTGTGCCTTTTGGTCAGGGAGACTATATCTTGTTCTCGATCCCTTTCTGTCTCAGCTTCCTGGATGCCATGAGGTGAGCAACTTTCCACCACCATGTCCTTCTGCCATGATGTTCTCCCTCAGCTTAGGCCCAAAGCTACAGAGCCAGCTGACCATGGACTGAAACCTCTGGAACTATGAGCCAAAATAAATTTTCCTCCTTTAATTTGTTCATATCAGGCATTTTGGTCACAGTGACAAAAAGCCAATGAATACAGCGCTTCACATGTAATAAGTTTTCAATGTACAGTTGCTGAACTGAATTTTCTTCATTTCAATGAAATAATTTTCTACGATACCATTGGGTTTGTCACAAAGTATTAATGACATAGGTAAGAAAAAAAAAAAAAAAAACTCAGGGCTTTAGTTTCTTCGTTTTACTCTCACAAATTCTTTCAACTTTAGCCTTAAAACCCGAGTTCTAGAGAATTGTGGCGGTGTTGGTGGCTCTGGCAGCTCGGGACTGAGTGCAAGTACCGTAGAATCGCCACGGTTCTCCAGAGGCTCTTCCAGTTCTCCTCTGTCATTCGGTCTGTAGTCTCTGTTCATTTGAGGAGGAATATTGGTGTTACAGCAGTGGCATTTAATAAGGATGTTGATCCCATACAGAAACTCTTTGTGGACAAGATTAGAGAATATAAAGCAAAGCGACAAGCATCTGGAGGACCTGTTGATACTGGCCCAGAGTATCAACAAGATTTGGAGAGAGAGCTTTTTAAGCTTAAGGAAATGTATGGTAAAGCGGACATGAATACATTCCCAAACTTCAAATTTGAAGATCCCAAATTTGAAGCCATCGAAAAATCCCAATCCTGAAGAAATGTAAAATGAATCTGGTAATTTGTTGTGAATTAGTTGTACAGCTAATTAAAAGTTTCAAAATGAACATAAAAGTTCACAACTGTCAAGTGGTCTTTTAATTCTGATTCCAAATAAATTATTTGCTGACAAAAAAACCCACAAAAAACCTGAGTTCTAGATTATAGGGAACCACAGAAGGAATTAGATTCACATACGAAAACAACAGCTCTGCATACTGTTGTCAAAAGAAATATTAACAGCCTGAATATCTTACCTGAATTAGAGCGAATGGCTCAGGCATCTTGAGGAAGCCCATGAAAAACCCCAGGAATTAAAATCTACATGGTCTTTGAACTTCGTATCCCTTCATTTAAAACCTGGTAATTGTTTTTTTTTTTTTTTTTTTTATTGTTCTGCCTAGCGTGTGCAAAGCCCTGGGTTCCATTCCCAGCACGGTAGAAACAAACAAAAATGAAATGAGGAGAGGGCTCCAGAGAGCTGAGAGATTCAAAAGAGATGCTATTCAGGGGCTGCTGAAGAGAGAGAGGGTCATTGGGAAAGAATGCCTTCAACGGTTGGTGCAATGAACACACCAGCCAGTTTGGGAGGGAAATTGAGAATACACAAAATCTTTCCTACACCTTCTGGGCCTCCTTGAAATTGAAAGGACTGACCATTCCATTTTTCAAGACTTTAGATTTGTTTTTAAATGAAGGGACACCAAACCTCATAAAGAATGTGGTATGTATATTAAATTTTTAAGATATACCAAATTAACACTTTAAATACACACACATACAGCATTGTATGTACAGCCATTTTACCTCCATAGTCAGACGTTCCCCGGCAGTCTCATTCATTCCTGTGGCTTTAACTGCTGTAGGCTTGCTGATGATGCCTGAGTCTGTCCCCTCAGGCTGACCTCTCTCCTGAAGCCCAGATCCTTCCACCAACCTTTAACCCCACTTCCCACTTACCACCACCACTGGGCATACTCTTTGCATGTTAGCCTCAATATTTCCAAAAGTAGTCTGTTCTTCCTTTTATTTTTCCTATTCCCAAATCTCCTTCAATTTCTGTGCCCTAAAGCTCATTCCTTGGATATGAGAAGCTCTCTCTGCCTGAAATTTCCTCTGACCTTTGCCTCCCCAATTCTCTGTGCCTATTTTGTGCCTGCTCATCCCTTACTCTAGGAAGCTGCTTTTAATGCCTCAGAACAAGCCAGGCTCCTCATTCCATGCTCTCATCAGACCCTGATCTGTCCTTCCTTTTTCTTTACCACCATGGTTAGGAGTTCATTGTGAATTTTCCATTTAATCACTATCCCCACTGCTAGAATATAAACTCATTGAGCACAGGGATTATTTCTACCTTGTTCACTGCATGATCCCCAGCACCTTAGTATGTGGTACTGTGCAGGCACTTAGTAAATATCTGTTGACTGAATAAATGAATTATGCCATCCTCTGCTTAAAATCCTTCAAAATGACAGTGTGGTGTCTGAGGGCTTCCACGTCTGCAGCCATCTACATTTCTTCCCATTCATGTCTCATCAGTGCTATAGAATACAGTGGAGTCAAGTTCGAGAATCACATGGATAGGGCTCAAATCCCAGCTCTGCTACTGACTGACTACAGGAACTATTAAAACTTTATTTGTGTCAAGTCAGTTTCCACATCTGTTAAATGGGAATAATAGGCTTGTGTTATATTTTGGATATGAGGTGTCCCCCCAAAGCTCCTGTGCCAATGCAGGAATATTCAAAGGTAAAATGATTGGATTATGAGAGCTGTGACTTAATTAATCTATCCTAGTTTGAATGAACTGACTGACAGGTAACTACAGGCAGGTGGGGTGTGGCAGGAGGAGGTGGTTCACTGGGAGCAAGCCCTGGAAGGGTTCATCTTCCCTGATGCCCCTTCCCTCTTCTCTCTGCTTCTTGGCCAGCCATGAACAGAGCAGCATTCCTCCACCACACCCTTCTGCTATGATGGGTATTCTGGGCCTCACCTCAGGCAGGCCCAGAACGATGAACTAGGCCACCATAGGATGAACCTCTGAAACCATGAGCCAGAAATGAACTTTCCCTCTTCTATTAGTTGTCCTTGTTGGGTACTTTGGCCACAGTGACCCAAAGCCGAGGAACACCATTTGTAAAGATTTAAAATTAAATTCACATATCCATCATCATATTTTATTATACATGTACATAAATTAACTCATATATATGTAATTATATGTGCATGTGTATTTAATGTACAATGTATATATGTATATATGTATAGAGAGAGGGCACGGCACAGTGCCTGGCACACAAAGCACATTGCATTGTTTTCTTATCCCTCCCTTCTTATGCTCAAAGTTTGAATTATAACAAACCCATTTTGGTTTCTACAGTTTACCATGACCTCTCTCCTCTGCTCCTTTTCAAGTTCTCCTCTCTCAGCCTAGAATAGCCTGTATCCTCCCTCCACTTTGCTGACTCTGCCTGGCTTCAGGACTGTGTCTTGGGGTTCCCTGGATGACCCTCTCTCCAGTCAGTAGAGGTAGGTGTCCCTATGTACCTCTCCCACTGCATCACCACTCCATGTAACTGTTTCTTACCGGTCCCTACCACTAGGGACAGAGCAGAGACTCCTTGAGGCTAGCTAGGGTTTGCATTTTATTGCTCTTGTTATCCCTAGCATTTCCATGGTGTCCAGCTACAGATCAGTGTCCCAGAAATATTTGTTGAATGATTGCAAACAATCACAGCAATTGATAGACAGAGCTTGCTTAAGCCCAGGGGCGGATGACCCCTTTGGAAGGTCTGGTCATCTGTAGAAGAGGAAAGAGGACCTAGTATATGGCCATTGGACAATAGAGGATGCTCCTTAGTTTCCTGGGTGGTGGTAGAAGGGGACAGCATTCACGGAGCAATGCCCACTTTTCATGCCAGTGTCTTGGGCATGTTGTGTCCTTCCTGTGTTTTCAATGCTCTATGTGATCTAGTCATAGATTTGCTCCTGTGATCTTAGAAAACAACTTCTTTTAACTTCAATTTCCTCATTTGTGAAACAAAGACAACAATGAACTGCTTCAACCAGACAAGATTTACTTACATCTACAGCAGTACTTACTTTCCCTGTGCCCATTCTGATAGGCCAGTGTCCATGAGTCTTTCTGATGATTGATTTTGGACATCCACCAAGATTCCTAACTACTTTGTCAATATAAACACAAGATCTCTTTTCTTTTAATTGTTTCTTTTCTTTTCTTTTTCTTTGTCTTTTCTTTTTTTTTGGTGCTGGGGATCAAACCTAGGGCTTTGGTGCGTGCTAAGCAGACACCCTAACTCTAAGCTCCACACTCAACCATTGTTTTTCTCTTTCAATTGTTTTGATTTTCATGTTTACTAAATATCAGTAACTTGCATACATCTGGTTTTTCCTATATTCTACACAACTTTTACTGATTTTTATTTAAATGGGCTTCCATTTTATACCCACTTTAGCTCTGTTCTAAACAATGATATCTAAAAGCATGAATTTGATATGCAACTAGTACTTTGTGCATACACAAAAACATACATGAACAACAGTTACAAAATATTAGATTTATCTTGTTCTAAATTCACCCTGGATAATGGTATTTAGCCCACCTTATGGGGATATTATAGACTCATGGTTCTCAAAGCTGGCCCCTGGACCAGAAGGCTTAGCATCACTGGGAAACTTATTAGAACTGCTCATCTCTGGTTCCACCCCAGACTTACTGTCTCTGATACCCTGAGGGTGGGGACAGCAGTCTGTGTTTTAATAAGCCCTCCAGGTTATCCTTATGTGATCAAGATTGAGAACAGCTGTCACAGAGGACTGTGTGAGCTTCCTGTGAGCTGACCTCCCCTACACAGGAGTTCCCAGCTAAGGCTCATTCCTGGGCCTCTGTTCTGCCTTTCCTCCTCCTAGGACCATTCATTCCTTCTTGTTCAACCACTGAGCCCTGAGCCACAGCCCAGGCACACACCTGCTTTTCTTGCAGCTTGCACAGCTGGATCCCCAGAGAGGCAGGCTTCATTTATAACAATTTCTTCTTTCCCACTTCTACTGTTTCCCAACCTTTCAGGCATTGAGTTGATTAAATTCAGAGGAAGAAATAGGCCAAATCCTCTGTTCCACAAAAACTAATTACCTTCTCTGTCCTCCTCTGTTCTGCCCTATGAGGTGTGGGAGTCCTTTCTCTTATTTTTCCATGGCCATCTCCACTGGGCCCCTAGATGTTGGTATATGAACATATTCTAAGATGCTTTTTTCTGGCTCTTCTGAGAAGAACTTCTGTTCCCTGGAGGGTGAAGTATAGGAACTTCTAAGCCAGCTGGTTTTGTTCAATCATTGATATCACAGCGTAAGTATTACAATTTCCTTCAGAGCTGTTTTTATCTCTACTCCTGATTTACACTGTCTCATTTGGTGGTTTCAGCAATTCCATGGCCTCTGTTTCCTAACCGCCAGTGAAGCCAAACCCTGCTTGTTAAAACTGTACTTCTTAGAGGAGCTCCATTTTTGCATTTCTTAAGCTAATCCCATCCTCTGGACTTGGCTAACATGTCTAAACTGAACGTATCACCTTCTACAATAAACCCACTTATTTATTCTCTTGCATTTTTCCATCTCAGCTAATTGAACCAAAGTCAAGTGTATCATCAGACTAGTAATCCTTTTCTGTTCCACCTCTCCACATTCAATGGGTTTATCAGTCAGCCTTATATCACTGTGACTAAAATACCTGACAAGAACAACCTAGAGGAGGGAAAGTTTATTTTTGGCTCATGGTTTCGGAGGTTCAGTCCATGGTGGGCCTGGGTCATTGCCCTGGGCAATGAGGTAGCACTTCATGATGGAAGGATGGTGTTCTGTTCGTGGCTGGTCAGGAAGCAGAGAGAGAGAGAAGGGGGAAGGGGTATCAGGGAAGATGAATTCTTCTTGATGTGATCCATATCCTCTAGTCATACCCTCCCACCTAGAGTTACTCCCAATAAATCCATTCAAAGTAGGATGGATTGATTAAGTTACAGCTCTCATAATCCAATAATTTAACCTCTGAATATTCCTGCATTAACACAGGAGCTTTGGGGGACACTTCATATTCAAACCATAATCAATGGGTCACCAAAGCACAGTGATTCTCTTCTCCATCCTCAAATCCATTTTCTTAGTAAAGGCCCTTGGTGTCTATTATTGCAACTACAGTTTCTCAATTGCTTGTCCTTTTTGGTATCCACTTGCCACTGGGCAACTGGAGTGGAATTCTAAATACTAAGTCAAATCATGGTGCTTGGTTGCTGATACTTTTTTAGGAGCTTAGTGCAACTTCTGGGATAAGTCTAAAACATCTTTGAAAACAAGGTTCTTGTTCACCTGGTCTCAACTTTCTTTCCTGCTCTTTGAAACTGAAAGCCCTCTGGGCTCCTGCAACATGGAACCACTGGTCATTCCCAGAAAATATTGGGAGCGTTCCTGTATCCACAGATGAACAGTTTCTTAGGCCTGGGAGCCTCCCCAACGTTTGTCCTTTTCAAGCCTGATGAGTTCCTGTCACCCCTTGCATCGCAGCTCTGATGTCAACTCTGGACAAGTTCTCTGACTTTTTCCATAGCAAGCCATACCTGGATGCTGTTCTTAATGCAACTTCTGCAGCTCTTTGATGAGGCCTCTGCAGAACTCCTCCTAAGTAGGGTCAGACTGCAAGGGACTCTCCCATACATCTTGGAAACCTGCAGCACAACACAGCTGCTCATGTCAAACCAGTATTGCAGTCACCTAGAAAGCTTCCTGTAGACTCCCTGACAGTTTCAGAGTCCCCAAGTCTATATCATTCAGATAATTATAAACATAGTTCTGTTCTCTTCTAACAAAGCTGGAAGCCCAGAGTGGGTCTAACATTTTGTCTCAAGTCACCAGGCTCTGGCTATGCTTATGCACATCCACATCAGGTATCCTAAACAAAACCCACTGCCTTTCAGGACTCAGAACCAAAACCAACTGTTTAATGTTTTATCACCATTAGTATAACTTTATTAGTTCAGAAACATGCTCTGGAAGAGCAAAGTTGCAAGTTTGTTTCACTGTAGAAATTTATGGCAAGTTTTATCAAGTCATCAAGTTTATGTTCCTAGACTCCTGTGACCTTGCTGCATCACAGTTCTTACCCAATTCTAATCAGGCCTTCCTCCCCTTTTTGGTATCCACTTACCACATTTAAAGAGTGCCTTAAGCCAGGCGCAGGGGTGCACGCCTGTAATCCCAGTAGCTCAGGAGGCTGAGACAGGAGGGTCTCGAGTTCAAAGCCAGCTTCAGCAAAAGCGAGGCGCTAAGCAACTCGGTGAGACCTTGTCTCTAAATAAAATACAAAATAGGGCTGGGGATGGGGCTCAGGGGTTGAGTGTCCATGAGTTCAATCCTTGCTAACCACTCCCCCCACCAAAAAAAAAAAAAAAAAAAAAAAAGTGCCTTAAGCCTGACCTGAGTCTTAAAAAAAACAGACCTTGCTCTTCTCCTATCATTCTTACTTAGGGTATAAGCAATAAATTCATCTGTGCCTCTTTAACAGGAGCAACATTCAACAAGTCTTTGCTTACCTGGGCTTCGGCTTGCCTAGGGAATTTTTTCCATTCAAAGGGAGTTTTGTTCTCCTACCAAGTTCTGTGATGAAGTTGTACTTCCTCAGATGTTAATGCCCATATGTTGTGAAAAACATGACCTGGCCTGGGGACTGTACCCAAAATGCTTTTGTCTCTGGATCAAAATCAGCCTCTGGCTTCTTGGAGCCAAAGTCCATTCTGCAGCTGGGAACAAGATGATATGATGCCTTCTGAGAACTGGCCAGCAGAGGGAGCGCTTGAGAAAGAACTGTTTGGAAGGTTTTTCCTGGCAGGGAACTGGAAAATTCCCACACAGGAGGCACCACTTAATTTTAATTATTGTAATTAATGGTAAATTCAAGCAGACTTCCACAGGACATAAACCAGAACAGCCACCGAGTGATTGAGGTACCAACCACGGGAAACCCAGTGGAGAACCTACCCAAAGTGCACTTCAGGCTGGAATTCCAAGTTTTCTGGTGGGGTTTGGCCTTTTTACCAGACTCCTGAAATAACAGAATTCCCTCCCAAGTAATTCTAAAACCAGTGGCACTTAGGACATGTCATGCTGAAGTCCTTCAGAACTACGCAGTCTGGGGTTTCTGAGAAATTATTCCCAATCAGAAAGTTCCTTTAAGCCAGGAATTGGCAACATTTTTTTCTTTAGAAGATGAGCTAATAGATATTTTTGCTCTCTGGGCCTATGTCGTTTCTCTCACAACTTCTCAAACCTGCCCTTACAGCTTAAAAGCAAGCACAGAAAATATGAAAATAATGGGTGAAACTGTATTCTAATAAAGACTTACACTGAAATTTGAATTTCACATAATTCTCACATGTCAAAAATATTCTTATTTTGATTTTTAAAAATAATTAATAAAGGTAAAAAGCATTCTTAGCCTGGAGGCCATAAAAAATCCTACTGGATTTATCCCCAGGGCTGTTGTTTGCCAACTTCTGCTCTAAGCCAACCCTTAACCCAACCTCTAAACCTCATTTGTAATGTCTACATCTGTCTGAGACAATATCTTTGTAAAATTTTCTCCCTGGGACCATGTAGAAATTGTAATCCTCCAAGAAAGAAGAAAGAACCCAAACATTACTTTGAGGTGCTCCTACATCCATTATTGAGTAGTGTTGGTTCTAGGCAGAAGGCCACACCTCCCAGGCAGAAGGCCACACCTTTCCAGGTGCCTTGTGAAAACTACGGCTCCCGAGATCCTCAGCGTGACCAAAACCTGACCAGCAAGACCCTTGTCCACTACCACTACCTCCCCCCATGACCTCTGCTGGCCTATAGGACAAGGACTCACTCCAAGGGGGTTTTATGACCCCTACTCTATTTAAGCCAGCCCCGGACTGAAATCGCCCCTTTTTGTTCCTGCCCTCACCTGGTTCCTGCGGCTCCCTGCTCCTGCTCCCCGCTCCCGCTCCCGCGTGCTCCAGCTCCCGTCCGTTCCCCGCGGTTTGTCCCCATCCCCTCTACGTGTTTCTTTGGTAATTCAATAAACCCCTTTCCTTTTCCTATACGACAGTTCGAGCCTCGGTCCCTTCCTGCAAATTCCGCTAACAAGTAGAGAGAGCTGTAAAAGATGGGATGATTGATGATAAACACGATTCTCAGGGGTCAACAAAACTAACTGCTTTTTCTGGTGTGACCCTTGACTGGAAAATGCATTTCTTGCTCCACCAGGCCCTCTGCTGGATAGGCATTGAATTAGGAGACAGAATGAAGGTGGAGCTGGATACACTGAGGTTTGAATCCGGATGAGGTTGTGCACATGTGACTTAACTTCCCTAGCTTCTGTTTCCCACAAGTAAAATGATGGGCTATTATTGTCTGAAGAGGTTTTAGGGAGTATATCAAGAACCTGAAACATAGGCCCTAAATCCATGGTAGCTTTTAATATCTAACTGATAGGGTTGAACCTTAAGAAATGCCTTGTCTATCTACAAGAACCAGGGTACTCTCCCACATAAGTTTTTCTTACTCACTTAGCCCAGTACCTGACACCTCAAGGGATCTCACTGGTAGGGAAAAACCTGTGCTTCAGTGGAAAATTGTGCATTAGTGAGAGCATATTGTTTTGGGTTATCTAATTCAGATCCTGTGGGGGCTCTGTGCCTTTCCTTGCTTTCAAGATTTTTTTTTTAATAACCCTGTAAACTGTAGATAACTGATAGAACTTCAAAATGCCTCTCACTTTAGACATGCAACTAAATTCTGTCAAGTAGAGGCTCAACTGATTGTCTCCCCCTTTGTAAAAAAGAAGCCAGTTTTTCATCATTTTGCAAATTCATCCCAAGTCTATAAATGTCTCTGCTCTTTGACTTTTGAGCCAGTTGTAACATCTGACTAATTTCCTTATTTATAATGAGTTAAATAAAATCTTTGACACGATCATTTAATACCTATATCAGTCATGATTTTACCTTTTCTATGTGAAAAATTATCTTTTAACTTGCTGTTTAATTGTGAAATTGAATTCAGGAAAGTTCTCCTAGAAAATATTTGAAAAGCATCCTAGGGAACAATTTACAACAGTTCTATCTTGCCCTTTTGCATCATCTCTCTTTCCATTTATGTTCTATTCATGACTAGACCTTACTAAATAGCTATGTAATTTTGAATGACACTTAAGGTTTTCCATTTGCAAAATAAAGGGCTAGACATGAGGGTATCGTATAAGGGAACCGTTCTCAAACTTTATAGCCTAAGTACCCCTTTATACTTTTTAAAATTATTGAGGATCTCCTCAAGTTCTTAGGGCTTTGATTTATGGGAGTTGTATCTATTTCCACTTGCCATGTTAGAAATTAAAGCAAAAAAAATTAAATATGCATTTATTAATTTGTTGAAAATAAAAAAATCATTGTGTTAACATTTTTTATGAAAAATAATTATATTTTACAAAACAAAAAATATTTGTTAAGAAGAGTGGCTTTGTTTTATACAGTTTTGCAAATCTTTTAAATGTCTGGCTTAATATGAAACAGTTGGAATCTCATTTGCGCATTAGTTGTGACATCAATATCACGTAGCCTCTGAACCTTCAATGGAACTCATGAGAGAAGGAGAGTGGAAAAGGTAAATAACATCAGAATATTGTTGTGAAAATAGGCTTATAGAACCCCCTGAAAGTGTCTCAGGGACCATCAGGAACTCTTTGAGAGTTGTTATAAAGTAAACCAAGATGACCTGTAGGTGGGAGGGGTGATTTTTATGATGGGATGTGACAATATCTTGTGCTGATCCCCTTCTGAGAGTGACAGTTTGCTTTCATAAGCCTTCCTGAACAGCTTTACTCTCTCTGTGTGTGTGTTCCACACATACATGTGCACATGAGTGCATATGTGTGCACCAGCGTATGTTGATCTGTTCTGGTATTCAGTTGTAAGCTTGAATGTGAATTTGCATGTTCCTGGAGTAGGGACAGGAAGCACGGTGGAGGTTGGGGGAGAAATGAGTGCCATTCTTATTTTTTCCCAAGAAGCTCTTATAAAAGCAAAACTGCATTTGCAAGGGCTTTAGTCTTGCTGTTCTTTCCTGATCCTTTTCTCACATCATGGCTTTGTTTTTATTTTGTTTAAACAAATTTTTTTTGTACTGTTGGGGAGGGGAGGATTGAACCCAGGGGTGCTTCACCACTAAGCCACATCCTCAGCCCTTTTTGAGACAGGCTTTTGCTAAGTTGGTGAGGGCCTCTCTAATTTGCTGAGGCTGGCTTTGAACTTGGGATCCTCCTGTCCCAGCCTCAGAAGTTTCTGGGATTACAGGTGTGTGCCATCATGCACATCATGCGTTTACATCATGGTTTGAAGAGTGAAGAGAGGATAGGAAAAGGAAAGACAGTAGAATGAATCTGACATAATTTCCCCATGTACATAAATGAAAACAACACAATGAATCCCACCGTCATGTATATCCATAAGAATGGGGTCCTAACTAGAATAAGGTATATTCCATGTTTGTATAATTATATCAAAATGAATTCTGCTGTCATGTATACTAAAAAGAACCAATTAAAAAAAAAAAAAAAAGAGAGTGAACCTCTGAAAGCCACCACTGCCACTCAGAGGACCTTTCTTCTGACCTGGGAGGGTCTGGGGCTCTGAGATGACAGGGAAAGAGTTGTTAGAACAGTAGTTGGAAACTACTGATTTTCCCCTTCTGAATACTCGGAAACTTCCCTGTTACAAATCCTCTTCCTGGATTTTCTTGTACAGGCTCTTAAATACCAGGGAACATTTTCTGTGCATGGTGAACCTGAAAGCTACTGCCTATACTTTCTCGGTACCAAAAGATGACAGCAAAGAAAAGGAAAGTGCTGATGAAAAAGAGCTTACTGCTTTCTTCATTCAAGGAAAGTAATTCAGAGGTTTAAAGCTTGAAGACGATATGCTTATCCTATAAATAATAACAGGTTCAGAACTTTTCTTTTAACCTTCCTCTATGCACACGAATTCCAATTTACACTCTAAGATAGTAATGAAGAGTTAAGTCTTTGGAATCTAGATAGATCTCGGTATTTGTCCTTGATCTGCCACTTCTTAGCAATGGGGATTTGGGGAAATGTCAATCTTTCTAAATCTCAGATTCTTTGTTTTTAAAATAGAGTGATTTAGTTTGAGTCCCTTCCAAAGCAGAGCCTGAGTGAAGGACTGGGATGCAGGTAGCTTGTTAGAGGGAAGGTGGCGAAAGTGATCTCAGCAAGCAGAAAAATAGAAAGAGAGAAAGTAAGGCAGAGTTAAGGAATCGAAACCAATATGGTATGTTATGAAGCTGGTTACTATGTGGATGATTGAGACTCAAATAATCTAAAAAAAGCATATAAAATGCACTCAGAATTATTCCTCTGAAAGTGGAGTCTGAGACATTTCTCTAAATCCTCATTCCTTGTTGGTTAAGGACTTCCCCATAAGATGCTGATTTCCTCTGGGAAAAATGAATTTGCCCAACAACTCTCCACTGCAGCAGTGGCTGCTCTCAGAAGTGGGTCACAGATGTGTCATGAAGCACAAAAGGTATCTGCTTCAGGAGACAAATAAAGTCAATGTCATATTGTGAGTATTCAATGTATGTTGTCCACAATATTCAGCATTGTGCTTGGCACGTAACTAAGTACTCAATAAGTATTTGTTGTTGCTGGTACAACAACGTGATCATTGCACTTTGATGAGTGACAAAGACAGGGGTAAATGCATAGCTTAGAAGTTTCCAGAATGACATATAATCCATAGCCTGTATGACTTACTATGGCCTATGGCCAATTGTAATTGTTATGGATTATTGTAGCACATTATCCCACATGTTGGAAGGGGATTGGTTTCAGGACCCCCTGCAGATTTCACAATCTTTGGATACTCCAGTTCCTTATATAAAATGGCATAGAATTTGTGGGAATCCTACAAGCATCCTTTCTTATACTTTAAATCATCTCTAGATTACTTATAATAGCTAACACAATGTTAATGCTATGTAAATATTTGTTATACTGTATTGTTTAGGGAATAATGACAAGAAACAAGTCTTCTTCACATGTCCATTACAGATGCAAATTTCCCCCAAATATTTTCAATCTGCCATTGGTTGAATTTGCAAATGTGGAAATCACAGGAGAGCCACTGTACTTTTACTTTTTGCTATTCCTTTGTGTGTTTGTGTGTGTGTGTCTGTGTGTATGTGGGACATTTTAACTGTGGCTAGTTCAGCCGAGAAACTGAATTTTTAATTTCATGGAAATCTAGTTAATTTATATCAGATTAAATGGCTGCATGCAGAGACAGTGAAGGGCAATTACTCTTGGTATACTTAGTGGGTAGTGGAAGGACCTTCCTCTGGGGCTAAAGCAAACTCAGACAGCAATGTCTGGATGGGCCGGAGGCCACAAGATCTCACTCCCAGGTTGGTGAGTGGTGTATCACTGAGGCCAAGGGATTGCTGGATTAAGAGAACATCCGTGTTGCCATGTGGGGAGGGGACATGGAACTCGAGCAGGTTGGGGGAGGAGGCTACAACCTCCCCTCAGCTTTGCTCCACTGTTCTGTACACAGTGGGCTGCTGACCATCACAAGCAGGAGAGCTTAATTCTCAGCTGCCTGAGACTGGAGGATGATTAAAGGGAAGCCGACCTAACTGGCATTCTCTGTTCCTCAGAAGGTTACATTCTTGTATAGTGGGCCATTAACACCCAAATCACCTCCACTGGCTGGTAATCCACCTCTACTCTCTCCTCAGCTTCTCATGCCCTAAAATTTATCACTTTGGTCACTGACAATTTACTTGTATGCTTCCTCCATTAAACTACAAACTTTACAAAAGAGGCATCGTGTTGTCTGCCCTCACACACAATGCCTCAATCACAGTAAAATACCAATTGGTTTGGAGGTAATAATAAAGGCAACAGGAGTTGAGAGAGGAAAGCAACTAGTATTCCCTGGAATCATTCATAGACAACATGAGATACAATCCAGGGAAGATAGAGCCGCTCAAGGAGTTGTGTAATGACATTCCAGAGGGGTTCACCTCATATGCAAAAGGGCAGAGGTGGATAAATTCACAGGGCCATGAGGGAGACAGATGAGCCAGAAGAGACAGTGGGAAAAAAGAAGAGGATTAGCAGAGTGGAACCTGACTCTCTGGGGCCTTGAGAGTCAGGCAGTCCAGTGAGGAGCGGGTTTGGTGGACAGGAGCACCATGAAGCAGAGCACTCTGGGTTTCTGAGTGTGGTAACATGGATAAGCGTGGTAAGGACTTCAGTTTTCTTAGGACCAGTGTTCTACCTTATGTGGCCATGGTGACTCTTTTCTATCCCCAAGGTGGGCAAGTGAACCAGATCCAGCCAATAAGAGTCTGAGGAAGTATTCTGGGATACGGGCAAGGGATTTTGCCAGGGTTGTCATGATTTTTTTTTTTTTTTTTTTTTCCTGTGATTGCTGAACTGGTAAGATGTAAGCCTGGAGCGGCTGGCAGTATCCTGATGAAAGATCTGAAAAGTAAACCAGCACAGAGGGAAGCAGAGTCAAGGGATGAGAGGGACATCTGAAGACATCAGCTGAGCACTTGGATCCACTGTGTGTGTGTGTGGACTTATTTCAAGCCCACTGCTGCAGTGGGCTTGAAGTAAGTCGTATTTCTGGGCTCTTCAGGCATCAGGGCTTTGCGGCGAGTTTCCTATCTCTGGCAACCTAGGAAGCCCTAGTGAGCGAATGAACACTCAGTCACATGGGGCAGGTGAGAGTGCAGGAGAGGAGAGTCAAGAGTGGCCACACCAGCTGGTGAGGCAGGAATTCTGACAAGAGGCAGTGAGGGTCTGAACCAAGGACCTGGGGACTAGAGGGAGGCAAGTCAAAACATGGGAAGGAAGAATTTATATTTTCCTCCCTTCAAAGGTGAGTGGAAGTGATTCTTTAGCTCCTCTTTTTCATGATCTGTTTGACTTGCTCACTTTAATTTGGGTTTAACTTTGTGAGACGAGTGAATCAGACATTCTCGTCCCTATTTTATAGCATGGTGAGATGAGAGATGAAAGGATTGGCCTGAGGTTACAGGGGAACTCTGGGGCCTAGATCTGATTCCCATGCTCATGCCAAATGCGCTTTGGCTTGAATATGGTATGAGCTGAGGTCACCAGTTGCCATCTTTCTGCACCTTAGGGTGGAGCTGCACATCCTCTCTCAGCTTCTCTTATTGACCTGAAGAAATAGTAGGAGTTCTCACTGAGGAAAGGCCCGGGAGCCCATGGCCCCCTTCATTAAAATAAATTCTGCCTGAGTCTCCTGATTCTAAATAGAAGAAAATGTAGATTTGGGGCAGAACCGAAGGGAAAGGGATTTCCCTTGGCAAATTATTTGCAATTTGTGGATTGGAACTGACCCAGCTCCAATTCCCTCTGTCATTGTGAGCACTGTCTAAAATGTGACCAGCTTATTAAAGAATGAGAGCTGGAGGCAGGCCTCCCACAGGGGCTCCAGGAAACAGGAGCAGAGCTAAAACCCTCTGGCATCTTCCTCACAGTGTCTCAGGTGCAGGCCTGGCTGGATTCTCACCCACAGTTACGTGTTCACTCTCAGGAAGTCACTTAACTGCACTGTGGGGAAAAGAGTGCGCGTGTTTACTGTTTGTTTGTGCCTTGTTAGGTATTATGAAAAGTTAGTTGTCCTAAGTACTTAAATTAGGGGTCCTCAGACTCCTAACATGCAACAGAATGTATACTCTTCAAGAGTCATTGCCAGATATTCTGAATTAGTGTAGGTGGTGGGGGTTCAGGTTCTGCCTTTTAAAGGAGCATCTCCAGTGATTCTGAAGCAGGCGGTCTGTGGACCACTGTCTAAGATACCATGATGTCCATGGAGCATTGGTGCATCCTTCCAAGTGGCCCCTTCATCTGTGGTTTAAAGATGCTGCTGTGGCTGGAACAGGACCTAGGAGGTCCAGCGTTTCTTTCTTTACTAAATGGGTCTATCACTCTCTGGCATTATTTGAGGGACATTTGGAAGGTTTCTGGACCAAGAAGATCTTCCAGGAGCTGCTACTAGGATTTATCTTCTCCAGTACATCTTTTAATAAATGGGCAGCTTACAGAGTACAGCACTTTTTGTGGGAAAAAAAAAAAGAGGATAAAAACCTATTTTGGTATACCCCCAGCTCATCTGTCTGCATGGTCCAGCCCGCAAGAGTCCTGGACTCTCTCCCCACCCCTATCTTTCTTTGATCCCAGTGGCTCTAAGATGTACAGACAAGGCTTTTAAGGAGTCCCAGGTGAGTTTTCCCTTCTTGAGAACCTCTATTAACAAAGAAGGACAATCAATGGATTTGTATTTCCTTATCCATCTGCATCAACATTTCCTTTTCAAATTAGCCAGGAATCGATGGGGAAGGTAGTCCACAGGTCTTCACAATGAAATTGACTCCAAATGAAATGAATCTGAAAATTCCATTTATTAAAACAAATACATTGTCAATGTGGGATGAAAATGTGCACATCACATTCAGGTTTTCCTGCTTTAACACTTCTGTATTTCCCTCTCTTTGAAAAACACATTCTATAAATCTTAATAGGAAAAAATGTGAACAATCCTTGGGCTGTGAAACAGTAATGTATATGTAACAATCCACCATTGCCAGGAGCAGCTAGAAGCAAACATTAAGAAAAAAAATAAAACCTCTCTAAGAGAGCATACTCGATTTTCTCAGGATTCCTTATATGAATAAGAGTGTATGAAGAAACGGTTTTTATTGTTTGATTTTTTTCTTGGTAGGCAATCTCTTTCCAACATTATTAGCAGAATCAGACTCAGATCAAAGCATTTATTTTAAATCTTTTGATTTAAATTAATTAGTACTTCATTTCAAATAAAATATCAAAATTTAAACTGGAGTTAGTATTGAGAATGATGCAAGATTTTTTTTTCTTTATAGAGTTTGCATTCTAAACATGAAGTATACTATTAGTATTTATGAACTAATTCCATGGCAGATTTCATTATTATCCAATATATTATACAGGTAGATAGAAACTAGGGCCTTAAATAATTAAACTGAATTTTTCTATTATCCTTAAGATAAAATTATGCTGGTGAAAATGATTGTTGAATTTCTAAAGGAATTAAGCTCTTTAGAGGCCTATGTAATCAAAAAACCATTTTCCCCTTAATAAATACAAATACCAATAAGCCAAAGCTCATATAAAGATTCTGGTATTATAACTACATAAAGACATAAAATTATGAAAAAGCCAAAACATTTTCCTTAAACTGAACTTCAGATGCTGTGTGTTTTCTGCCTTCTCTCTCCTTTTATAGGCACAGTCACATGTAGTTTGGAACCTCCTTAACTTTTAATTGCCAGATCTGTACTAAGGTGCTTCCTACAAATTTTAATTCCACTTTAATTGCTCCAAAGATCTAAATTTACATGGAAATAACAAGAGTCCTTCTTAGAGAAAGAACTGGTATGGATTGTGGAAATGATCTGGGCCTTCTAATGATGCTTCCGACACCACCAAAGAGTGCTTCGCTCAGTTGTTTTCACATAACTATATCTTCAGTTCACGTTTTAGCTTGCTTTAAAAGTGTGATCTGGTTTTAGCTGATTCCACAGTATTACTAAGCTCATTGTATAATACTGTAGTTCAATAAACACTCTGCCAGATTTTTTTCACCTTTCAATCTTCATCAGAATCCCTCTGACTATAACAAAACCCGAAGATTTGATCAGAAGTTTCTAATTACAGAAATAGGTTCATTCATTTCGTGAATATTTCAGTATCCTCTTCTTCCCATCCCAGGCATAAGCTTTAATTGGACATTTTAATTCTTTTACTAGTATGCCCAGAAAGAAGCTAGGGAAAATATTTACCAAGTCTGTTTCAATCCTTGGTGTGGTTTTTTTTTTTTTTTTTAATCTTCTTTTTTCTCCCTCTTAGTGATTTTTTTTTTTTAAACAGGAGAATGGTGAGGAAAGAGAGGAGAATAATTAATTCAGAATTAATGGTCTTTTGGGACTTGGAAGCAAACAAAATGTAAGAGAGGCCCTCTCTGGCTGGGAATGACACAGAAGAAAAAGTGACAGAGGCTTCCCGAGTCTGTCATTACTGATGGAACTACAGCAGCAATGAAAAATCACTCCCAATATCTTATCTTGCGAAGAGGGAGCTCTAGCTGCAAGGAAGTTGTAAGTAAATACTTAGAGTTTAACAAACAATGTAGAGAACCAGAAACAAAACTTTCTTTGAAAACTTAGTGAGTGAAAATTGAAAACCAGCACAGTGGAAAAAAAGAGCCAGACCCTTTCCTGGTGGAGCCAGCTCTGGGGGCCATGCCTGCCGCACAAAAGTGGGCTTCAGGGTCCTCCTCCCTGGTGGGTGAAAAGCTGGCATTTCGAGAAAGGGTCACCTTCTCTGGAGGTGACCTTCTCTGGCTTATTTCTGAAGAAGGGCCATGGATTTCTTGTTAAGCATGCAAAAAAAGCATTCTTTCAGTCTGGAATTTCTGTAATTCAGGAAAAGAGGAAACACACTCTAGCAAAAGCACCTTCCAACTCATAGTGAATCCCTCATGCTGCTGCTTGGGGTATCTGTGCTGCCCTGGATCCTGGATAAACCAAAACCGCTTTGGATTCTGAAAAATATATTAAAGAGGCGCTTATTCCGCTGTTCACTAGGAGGTATTTTAGGCATGGCTAAGGCTCTGAAGTAATGTCAATTTTCAGAAGACTGAGGTTTCTCTTCCTCAGCATCTTCTCTTTCTCTCTCTCTCATTTCTTTTCCTAGCTTTATAGTAAAACAACAAAACTTCTGAATGGATGTAACATAGGGACGTTTTCATGCAATATTACTCAAAAATTGTCACAAAGATAAGAAAGCACCAGTCACAACACATGGTTTACTTGCAGAATCAAAGCTATCATGTACAAATATTAGGAATAGTGATAAGAGAACACAGACAACCGGCTTTTTGTTGTTGTTATTACCATGAGAATACACCACGAGGAACATCTCCCTAGACATTTTGGGTGTTCATTCTTGGAGTTCAGTCTTACAGACAAGTCCAGCCTTATCTCCATACTACTCTAAGGGGAGGGGTGTGTGGAGGAGAGAAGGAAAACAGAAAAAGGCACACAGACTAAAGAAACATCGATGCCATTAAACCGAATTGTGGCTACACTGGACAACTCGGTTTATCAAAGGGAATTCTAATGACAATATTCATTCCGAGAAGGTCATACACATCTTAGCTTAATACAGCTGTCTGTTTTAATGTTTATATATTTTTTTTAAATATGAAGCAGAAACGTAAGGTCTTGGGGGAGGGTAGCAGAAAAGAAGTGACACCAATTTTATTTTTATACATTCCCCTCCTCCAGGCAGGTCTGCAGAATCAGATCTCTTAAGTCAGAATCGGCTTTCATTCTCATCAAGGGGACCAGTTCATTAAACATGCACAGCCTGGAGTTTCCAGGATGGTTCTCCTCCCTCTCCTTAAATGCCTTGGACAAGAAAGGTGCCCACTTTGCTAGAAACTCTACGGCAATGTCCCGGGAGCCCTGAGGCTCTTCAGCCTCCTCGTGGAGACTTTAAAGGATGGCACAGAAGAACTTCTTCTCCCGAAATGGATTTTCTGAGGCTGGGACAGGTGTCAGCAGGGGATCTTCCTTGGCATGCGCCTCACAGTAGGCCATCAAGTCTGCGGCTGCCTTGGAGACCTGGAGGGAGGACAGAAATAACCAGAACTGTAGACAGGCAGGGACTCTGGGGGCAGTTTGGTGCAGTCAAAGACCAGCTCTGGGGTCTAAGGGCTTGGCTCCAATCCTCACTCCACCACTTGTGTGAAAGTGAAGCAGACACTCAACCTTCGTAGGCTCTATCTCCTCATGTGCAGAGAAGGGAGTCAATGATGTTGACTGCACAGGATTGCCGTGAATAGATACTGGGGCTAGGGTTAGGTGAGCAAGTCACTTAGGGCCCCAAATTGAAGGAGGCACTCACTGTCCGAGTCATGCTGGTATCAACCCTGCACTGGTCTAGCCCTGAGAGGGCAGGTTGACTTGAATTGTATACCCAAGATACCTCATTTGTGCCACTCGAGTCCCATCCCTGATTGCAAGGATTAAATAAATGAGATAATCCATACAAATCATTTAGTAAGCATTCCACACAAGTTAGCTCTTGTTATCTTTCTGTAGCTATGCTTCTCTGCTTCAGAAATTGTGCTGGGGATGCTGTTGACGCCCCTCTTCAACCAAATACCCCAGGAGGCATATACGGGTATGTGTGAATCATCTGTACACACAAACAGAAGGTTATATAGTACAGGAGCATATATACATATCGCAATACTATACCTAGGACTCCAGTCAAGCCTTGTACCTTTGAGGGATGATGCTTCATTGGTAGACTGTCACTGATTTTGGTAAGGCTGTCCTTTCTCGCAAAAGTGTGATTGGACCTCTCATTGCTTAAAGCAAGGTCAGTTTTACCATCTCCTGGTTGAGCATGAAAATCAGTTTCATCTTCTCATCCCATAAATCCTTGAAGTTTTGGACTTTCTGTTCCCATTTTCATAGAATGCACAAAGGCACTATGCCCGTTAGAAGCTGCCAGGGTTCCTGATAAATGTGACATGGTGGGGAGCAGCAGCAGATCTGATTTTGTAAGAACTCATAGTGGGTCTATAATCACAACCTACCTTGTTCCTGACATTGGGTTAAATCTTCTCTTTTGATCTGAGGTAGGACTGAGACATATATCTTTGCTACTGTAAGCTCCAATGAATGGGGGCAGGGGATATTTTCTTACTACCATGAAATTAACCTACCTCACTGATGCAAAGAGGCATAGGTATTGTTATGGGTATTCGTTTCCTCTGGCTGTCTAAACAGATCACTAAAAAATGGGTGGCTTAAAACAACAAAACATTGATTCTTTCACAGTACTAGAAATTCAGTGTTTGAAACTAAGGTGTCAGCAGGGCTGGTCCCTACAAGAGACTCTGCAGGAGAATCTGTTCCAGGCCTCTCTCCTAGGACCTGGTTGCTAGCAACACTTGGTGTCCTTGCCTTGTAGTGTTGTCACTCCAGTCTTTGTCTCCATCTTCACATGGTGTTTTCTCCTGGGCTTCTCTGTCTATACCTGTTATTCTCTTCTTTGTTCAAATTTCCCATCTCACCAGTCATTGCATTAGGGTCCATCCTCATCCAGTGCGACCCTCTCTTAACTTGACTATATCTACAAATATCCTATTTTCAAATAAGGTCACATTCTAAGATTTCTGGTGGGTATGAATTTGAGGGGAAACTATTCAACCTAGTATAGTATATTGGTGCAAAAATTATGCTTTCTCTTTAGTAGATATTACAGCACTTTTAAAAATGTTTATTGTTTTTTGTTTTAGAAATTGAGTTGAATTTTATCTTTTAATCTCACAAAAATTCTGGAGGAATTATCCACCATTTTATAGATGAAAAATTAAGGTTTAGCAGATTACACGACTTGTTCAATAGCATACAGCAAAGCACATGTCAGAAAAAGAACTTGAACCTTGATAGTTTGCCTTAAGCCACAACTATCTGCATATAATCTACTATACTGCTATAGTTGTTGTAGACATCTCAAATGTGTGGCTTGTTTCAAAGGTTGAAACTGAAATTCTTTATGTACCTTTATGAAATGCTACCGTAGCAAAATGAAAGGAAATAGTCTGTTTTTCTGTTAGCTCCCCGAATGAAAGCAAAGGTCAGACTTTCAGACTGAATCATGACCACTTTATTTCATGTTTTAGCAATATTCATTATTGTACCACATAGGAGCTTAGCTGTTAAGCAGTGGAGACAGTAAAATAGTAATTTCAAAAACTCTGCTGCTAAGGAGAGCTCCAGCATTGTCTATTCCTACTCGTTTGTAGCACTCACATGCAAAGATGTGGTGTGAATTTTTAAAATCCCTTTTCATGACACAGAAAACACTACACTGTGCCAAGTAAGTAACTTAGAGTCTCTTATATTTGAACAATTGAATTCTGAATGGTTTCCTTCTCAAAGCATATTATGTGTTTTATCTTGTTTCTTCGACTAGATAGCAATCTCTCTCAGATGATGGTCCAAGTCAATAACAGGATTCTAGCAATAATTGGAATAATTGCTAATATTAGTAGCCCTTGCTATGTGTCAGAACTGTGCAAACCACCTCGCATATAGTATCCAGTTTAATCTGTACAACATCATTATGAAAATATGACCATCTTGAATATGTGAAGCTTAGGCTTTGTTAGATCAATGTTTGCTCAGGTCTTGGCTCAGGAGCAGTCAGTTTTGAGTCCCAGTGTTCCCGACTTCATCTCTAAGAACACTCCTCCTTTCTAACCCAGAGCTATAATCCTCTTACTTTATCTTACAATAATTCACAGCAATATTTTGCCTAATAGACCCCTTGCTTTCTACCTATTTCTGCTAACATTTTGCACATGGTTATCTTTTATATTCCTAGGCCTAGTTCTTCAATAGAAGAAAACTCTAGAAAATCTTTTCTGTCCTGTTGACTCTTCCTCCAAAAATACCTCAAATTTGGCCCCTCACTGTCATCTCTATTGCAACTCCCTAGTTCAAGCCTCCATCTTCTTTCTCCACGATTACTGAAATAACCTCTTAAATAAAAAGTGATTAACCTGGTTCCCCAAGGGGTCCATGGATAGAATTCTAGAAGACACTACTGCAGCCAAGTAATAAAAGTTAATAACACTAGCAAGTACCTATTTGAAATCACATTCCACTGATAAAATACTCTGAATACCCATTGGTTCTATATTAATACCAAAGTTTTGTTACCTGAGTTTAATTATAGAGAAATATCACGCAAACCCAAACTGAGTGACATTTTACAAAATAAATGGACTATAATCCTCAAAAGTGTCAGAGTCATGACCCTCCATTAAAGCCAAGGAAGTCTAAGGGAGTGTCAGACAGGATAATTAAATACAACACACATGATTCAGAACTGAATCCTTTTGCTAACGGGATCAGTACTGGGAAGATTTGCAATACTTAAATGGGGTCTCAGGATTAGAAGGCAGTAATGTATCAGTATTAATTTTCTGACTCTAATGACTACATTAAGATTGTGTAGAAAAATGTTTTCACTTGTAGGGAAAGGTACATGAACGTTTTCAGAGGTGATAAGGCATCTTTTCACAACTTCTCAAATGGTTCAGGGAAAAGGAAATTCTTTGCACCATACTTGTGATTCTTTTGTAACTTAAGAGATTATTTCTAGAAAAAAAGAAACTAACTTTCCAAAAGAAAGGGCAAAGAGAAATCAGAGACAGTGAATAGAGACAACTTTTTCACAGTTAGAAAGAAGCTGACAAATGTAATAGTTGATGGAAGGAAAAATGGATAGGTCAAGACAAAAACTTTACTTAAGATGAACAATAATGCTATGTTTATATGCCGATGTCAATGAGGAAGATGAGAACCCCAAACTGATGATGCAGGATGAACAAGGGGTGGACTTGGGAGGGCGGTAAAGTGCTGGAGCTTTGATTCAGGAGACCCAGGTTCTGATGCACAAATGAAGGAATTCACTTTTGATCTTCCCAGAGTGACAATTGTTGAAAACCAGCCATCCAGAGACCTTTCAAAACTAGAACTAGAGAGTAAGCAGTGGGAGACTCTAGGCAGCTCCTAGAAAGGGCACCAGACCATGACTGTGGGCTCTGAAAAAAATAAGAACCAACTCTAGGCAGACACCTTGACAGCTCTGAGAAGTAGTTGTCAGTAAGGATAAAAACAGGACCTCCCCCAATTTAAATGGAATGTAAAGATATAGCTCCATTCATTACATCTGGGAATTGAGACACATTTCTAAAAGTGATGTCACAAAATGTGTGCAAGCCATCAAGCAAAGACATGAACACTGAGGAGTTTCCATGGCCTGTGCACATGGGAAGTTAGGTGTGCGAAAGGGTACCAGTCATAAAATCACCCTTTCAGTTGGGGTGCCTGTTCATGGAACCATCCAGGGTTGACTTGATTTTAATTTGTTGCTTAAAAAGACTTCAAAGATTACACTAGATGGAGACTTGAAATGGAAGTGCATAAAGAAAAAATAAACCATTTTTCTCCTGCTCTATACCCAAACCACTCTCAACTCATCTAAGATACCCACCAGATATGTGGGTTTTCCCCACACCAAGCAATTCTCTGGTATCACCTGAGCATCATGCATTTTAACTCAGTTCTGAACATTATCTCCCTGGAAACAACATCAGATCCCCCAGGCTGAAAGCTTAGTCTCACATAGTTGCTCCCCTCTCCCCATCTCAGACACCCACTGCAAGCAGTAGGCCCCCGCACACCCATAACTTCTATCCCACTGGACTACAAATCAGAGGTTCCATGACTCCCTCCCGAGATTTGCTACAGTGGCTCACAGAACCCCGGAAAACAGATAACTTACTATTGCCAATTTATTACAAGGAATATTTTGAAGGATATAAATGAAGAGTAAGATGAAGAGACACAGAGGACAAGGTTTGAAAGGGTCCCAAATGCAGAGGTTGCTGTCCCTATGGAGTTGGGATATATCACCCTTCCAGCATGTGGATGTGTTCATTAATCTGGAAGTTCTGCATCACATACTTTTGGGGTTTTTATGGATGATTCATTATTTAGGCATGACTCACTACTAACTGCATTTCCAGCCCCTTTCCTCTCCATGGAGGATGTGGGGTGGGACTGAAAGTTCCCAACCTCTAATCATGGGTTGGTCTTTCTGATAACTAACTCCCATGCAGGAGCTTATCGAGAGTTGCCTTATTAGAACAAAAGATGCTTTTATCACCTGGGAAAAGACATAGGACTTAGGAGCTCTGTGTTAGGAACCAGGATCAAAGATCAAATATTAGAGCAAGATTCCCCAGAACCTCTAACTAAAGGATTTTAGGAGCTCTGTATTGAGAATTAGTGGCAGATTATATGTATGTATGTATATGTGTATATATATCTCACAGCAGATTATTGTAAATATCAAAGAGTACCCCTGCCACAGGTCTGGCAATGAAGGCGAAAGCAGAATAAACTGCCAAACATCTGGGAAGAGAACACAGAATTTTCAAACTAAGAGATGTTGGGCTAACATTTGACTGAAAATGTCTTTTACTCCAGTCAAAAGCTGCTGCCACATTTTAAAAAAAAAGATTTAATGAAACATTAATACGTCTAGGTTAAGCAATAGTAAATGCAGAAGAAACCTCAAGATTCTTTAGTATATCTTGGAATTATACTGAAAAAATGAGAGGTGCTATGGAGAGCAAGATTCCTAACACAGAGAATGGAAATCAGTGAGTTGCCATGATGCCTGCATCACCATGCTGCATGTATTGCCATGATGCTTACATTACCATATGGCTGCATATTCATGATGGCTGCATCAAATGTTGGCTGCATCGCCACAATGGTTCATTACCATTATTCCTATACTATGATCATTTGCAACAACATGATGCCTGCATCACCACGATAGCTACATCACTCTGATGGCTGCATCACCACAATGGCTGCATCACTATGGCTGCCTGCATCATCATGATGGCTGCATCACTATGGCTGCCTGCATCACCATGATGGCTGCATCACTAGGATACCTGTAATCACCATGATTGCTGCATCATTGCTAGTGGCCAAACGTGAATCTAAAGGATATTTTCACTCTGATTGTGAAGAGTGCCCAGGATCAAACTTTGATTGTGACACTAGAGAAAGTATAATTTTATGAATAAATATTCACTATTTTTATTTGTAACATAATATGTGACTATTCTAAGATGTTGTCCCCTCCTTGTTCCTCTAAGGTGATAGTAAACTGATGGTACATATCTACAGGATCCATGTAAAAAAATAAGAAAATAATTAATTTTCAAGACCAAGAAAAGTACATTATATTTACTTTATTCTATTGAATAAAAGAAGAAAGGCATTAATATTGTCATTTTAAAAGTTACATTTTTAAGAAGGGAGACTCCATTTTCCATGAAAACTAGAATTTTCAGAAAAATTAATTTCCCAAGGATTTGCAATTACCAAGGTTTTAAAGCATAAGTGGAACATCCCTTATCCAAAATGTTTGGGACCAGAAGTGTTTTGAATTTTTGATTTTTGGAATATCCACATATACACAATAAAATGTCTTGAGTTGGGATCTAAGTCTAAACACAATTCATTTATATTTCATACATAACTTATACACATAGCCTGAAGATTATTATTACAATATTTTTAGTGAGCCTGTGGGTATTGTTTGTTTTGAGTCTGTGTTTTGACCAAGTACTGTTATATGAAGTCAGGTGTGGAATTTCCATTTGTGGTGTCATGTTGGTGCTCAAAAAGTTTTTGGATTTTGGAGCATTTTGGATTTTGGACCTTGAAAGTAGAAATGTGCAACCTATACTACTTCTATAGCTTTTAGGTATATTACAGAGGCTAAGACTGTACTTGGTATTTGACAAATATGTACTGAATTGTTAAAAATTTTATCAACACTTATGAAACTGAAATTATATGCTGAATTATTAATATGTACCATAATTTAATTTAAAAGTATCTTGCTTCATTTTAAGCAAATTAAATTAATTAGTACTGGTTATCTTTGATCACATCTCTTTCCTCTGTAAGTTCTTTGGTATACTTGATTGATTTTATCATCCTTGTAAATAGTCTCAATTGGACTAAAAAGGAATTATATCTTATTCCTCCTAATAAAATTAACATAAGCATTTTAGGGAAGAAGTGTTAAAACTTTCAACTCAAATGCTGGAAAAATACTTACAAAGTCCCAGATCTAGGATTTTTATCTTCTAGTATCAATCACAATATTTATTTATTTATTTATTTATTTTTGCTACTGGGAATTGAACCCAGGACTGTTCTAACAAAATCATTTTTATTTTGAGACAGGGTCTCACTAAGTTTTTGAGGGCCTCAGTAAGTTGCTGAGGCTGGCCTCAAAGTTGCAATCCTCCTACCTCAGTTCCCGAGTCATTGGAATTATAGATGTGCACCACTGCACCCAGTCCAAGCATGACATTTAACTAGCTCATTTCTTATTACTGCTTTCCCTGAAGTTCAATTCCAATATATCATGAGTCAATCATCAGAAAGGTGATTTAATCATTAGAAATGTTCATATTGGTTCACTAATTTATATATTATTTATCCCTTATAAAAATTAGTCTGTTATTTTTATTTCAAATTGTTTTAAACACTAGCTATTTTTGATCAATGACATGATAACTTTCTTTAAGATAATCAATTATACCCTTCTTTTTTGTATTACATTTAAATTATCTCCTATTACCACAGTTTTATTTAGCTTATTACATTCATGTTTGGAATTTCTAAATCCATAAATGAAATTGGGAACATCATGGGGGGAATATATATTCCTGACATATATGATACATATATATGTGTGTCATATATACATGTACATATACATGACAATTTTAATACACAAACTTTAAGTTATCTACTGAAATGAAAGCATTTATTGAATGCCTGTGCTCCCCAGCATCATGAAAGATGAAAGTGGACAACACAGTCTTTGACTTTAAGGACTCATCTAGTTGGAAAAGTTTATTTGATGAAAGTGAAATTCATCAATAAATTTTGTCAGAATTGAAAGAAGTTCATGAACAAATGGAAACAGAGCTAACCTATCATTGAGGAATATTTGGATAGGTAAAATATAAGAGGAAGGGTTTTCCTTTAGTGGGGGACACATAATAACCAGAGAAGTGGTTACACACATAGCACATTGTTTAAAGAGTAAGGTGGACCAGTTGAAAAAGTCTACTGGAAATATATAGGGAGAAATGAGAAATACATTTGGAATTTTTAAAAAATATTTCTTTTAGTTGTAGATGGACACAATACCTTTAATTAATTAAATAATTTATTATTATTATTTTTAATGTGGTGCTGGGGATCGAACCCAGTGCCTCACACATGCTAGGCAAGCACTCTACCATTGAGCCACAACCCCAGCCCAATACATTTGGAATTTTTATGTGGGGTCAATTAATGGTGCACCCAACTGGTATTAAGAAGTTATCATTTCCCCATGCTCCCTGGCCTTGGCTTTCTTCTGCTCTTCCATCAAATTTTCTTTTTCTTTTCTTTCTTTCTTTATTTTGGGGGCAGGGGGAGGAGAGGGTACTGGAGATTGAACCCAGGGCTGCTTTTCCACTGAGTTACATCCCTATCCCTTTTTTTTATTTTTTATTTTGAGATAGGTTCTCACCAAGTTGCTGAGGCTGGCCTTGAACTTGTGATCCTCCTACCTCAGCCTCCTGATTTGCTGGGATTACAGGTGTGTGCAACAGCCCCCAGCAAAGTATTTTTATTCATACTAAATGACCTCTGTCAGACAGCCTCTTTCCAGCTTACAATAGTTCCTGGCTCCTTTCCTATCTATTTGGATGGGTTAATTCCTTGGAGCCATGGTTATATAATGTGGTTCTATTCTAACGCCAGTTGATTGAAACCACAGATGTCTCATTCTTGCTAAAACAGAGATGCTACTCTACAACCATGGACCTGAGACTGAAAGGAATTAATTGAATCAATCTGTCTCTTTCTTCATGGAGCTGGAACTGTGAGTGCTACCCTGGAGCTATGGGTGGCCATCTTGCATCTGCCACATCAAGCAGGCAGCTGAGAAATCCATTCTTCCAGGGAAAGAGACAGAAACAGAGACATGTGATGGAGATCTCACAGTTCCTGGTGGCCTTTCACTTCTCCCTTACCTAGCTACACTTCTGCTTTCAGATTGAGGCACTCCATGTCTTTTAAAATCAATCCCCTCTTTCTGCATGGTTTAAGTTCCTGTTATTACATGCCTGATGAGTCCTAATACAGTGATGAATGAAGAACTTTGCTGAAGCCTTTCTCTTTCTCCTTTGGTTCATGTTCAGTTCACTAATGCTCTAAGGACAAGCTCTCTTTTATTTTGTTGTTGCTCAATGTTGGTACATTTTCATAAATCGAAGTGTCACAGTTCACAGCCTACTCCTCCCCCCTCTTTGTCCCCTCCCCATTTTCCTTTTATTTCTCTTTACTGTCTGTCCTTGGATGAAATGATAACAAAGAGAAAAGCTGGGAGTATAATCTATATATGCCTGGGACTTATGAACAGATAATGGTTTCATTAGCCCAAGTCTCCCGGGACCTGTGGTGCAAAGGGATAGAAAACAAGAAAACTTAAAAAGCAAAAACGTTATTCAGATCTGGTAGGGCTACTCTCTGCAGCTGGAGTTACTCTGGGGTCACCTGAGGGACAAGGCTACCCCCTGCTTAAGGGACCCTCAGCAGCTCCAGTGTACTCCATCACCTCTTATTAAGAGTCCTCCTCTTTGTCACCAAGCTGCAGTAGGTTCTGCCAGATGTACATGCAAATACTGCTGTCCTTTATAGCTCACAGGGGTCACTACTTTACCTGGAAAAAATCACAAGTCTGGCATCTTCCGAGAGAATCCCCTTCCTGCCGGCAGCATCATGCACAGAAAATAGGTGGAGAAGCTGAATGCTCAGAAGCCCTGAAGGGACTGTCAGAGGCAGATAACCAAGCCCCAAGCCAGCTAGCTGACAACTGTGTCAACCCAACCACAGTTTTATCCAACAGCTAAACTAAAAGTATGCTGTCACTTCACCACAGCACCCAGGCCTGGCTCTGAGGTGCAGAACAAATGCTAAAATATAGACTGCTGCTGCATTTCCAGCAAGGTAAGGTCGAATGATGTCAAGGAGGGACAGAGATCTGAGTGCAGATCACCTAGGAAGACAACCACTGGGTGCTCAGTTTATTAGGTTAATGCTCTGTATATCTTTCAGTAGTGATTTATTTGTGTCTCTGCAAAGGGCAATCAGGACATGGGGTTGGTTTCTTTCTGATGGTAATTATGCTTCCTGGATATTTAATTTGTCTTGGTAACAGGTCTTGTTCCAAATTTTTTAAAAATAAATCTTACTAAACTACAGATCTTTGAGGGCAAAAATCATTTAAAACAATTTTTATGGGGCTGGGGATGGAACCCAGGGTTATGAGCATGCTAGGCAAGTGCTCTACCACTGAGCTATACCCCCAACCCCAAGAATCATGTTTTATCCATCTCCATATATATAGAACCTAATAAGCACTAGCTATCCATTTTCAGATCTCTAGAATCTAATAAGTACTAGCAACTTAGAAAACTCCCAAAAAAATATTAGATTAATGAATGAATGAGCAATCAGCAAAACTTTATAAGAAAAGTCTAGGAAAACTTTTTTTTTTTTTTTTGGTACTGGGACTTGAACCCAGGGCACTCAACCACGGAGCCACATCCCCAGCTCCTTTTTTGTATATTTTATTTAGAGACAGGGTCTCACTGAGCTACTTAGGGCCTCACTAAGTTGCTAATGCTGGCTTTAAGCTCAGAATTCTCCTTCCTCAGCCTCCTGAGCCGCTGGGATTACAGGTGTGTGCCACTGTGCCCAGCTCTAGGAAAGCTTCTTAAAGGACCTAAAGATTGGTCTGATTCTTCAAGGAGTCAATGCAGTTAAGCATTAATAAAGCAGAAAGGTAGAGAGGCGAAGGGGAAGAATGTTCTAGTCATTTGAAATTGCCATCAAGAAAATTAAAAGTGGCTTAAGAAGACCTGTAGGTGACAGGAAGGGGATGAGGCTGAAGTGGTGACTGGGGACTAGAGGAACCTCATGACTCTGTTAAAGAATTTGAATTGTATAGTACAGATGATGGAGAATCATGGCGAGATTTCCAGTGGGAAAGTAACACAATGGGATTTTCTTTTGTAAAGTTTCCTTTGGTGGCAATGTCATAGGTAATTGATAGCAATGGAGGTGGTTTGAGATGGGACTGCAGAGATCAGGTAGGAACCCCTTGCAGTCGTCATTCAGGAGAGGGATGATGAAGGTTTGACCTATCACTAAAAATGCCTACTTCAGTTCTTCTCCCACTCCTGTCAGTTTGCACCACCCGTCAGCACATCACGTCCTCCTTCAGGAACAGTGCCTGGGGATGCTGAGTGGAAACTGCAAATGCCAACCACACTAGAGCTTCACGAACTTTTATCTTCACTGGGAAGCCCAAAAGGCAGAGTGGAATTTTCCAGAATGCCCACAGGCAGAACTCTCCTTCCACTAAAATAACTGAATGTCCTTTTCTGATCCCGCCATCCTTGAGCCACCTTACTTCTCTCGGCAGTTAGCATGCCCGCTTGTCATGTTGTACTTTTCCAGAAATGGAACAGAAAAGAAGAGGCCAGAAAGGAGAAAAAGCAAAAAGTGGCAAAGGAGTAAGGCAGAGGAAGGGACCTTTTATTTACCTCATTCATGGATAAAGAAGAATTAAAGCAGCCAAAAGAAGAGCAGGCGCTGATTAGATCTTATGGCCCATTACCACTAGTCAAATTTTACAAAGGAGGCTTAGAATAGATGGGAAAATGTCCCTGGATATTTACTCAGCTAATTTATGGAGGAAGATGAGCTTTCCTTTCACTCTCTAAGGCATATGCGATGGGCTCCAGAAGGACCAAACCCCTTTCCCTGGAACAGCAATTTTCAAACTTTGCTATACATTATTATTATTAATCAAAAATATAGGCCAGGCGCGGTGGCGCATGCCTGTAATCCCAGCACTTGGGAGGCTGAGGCAGGAGGATCGCGAGTTCAAAGCCAGCCTCAGCAATGGCAAAGGCACTTAGCAACTCAGTGAGACCCTGTCTCTAATAAAATACAAAAAAGGGCTGGGGATGTGGCCCAGTGGTTGAGTGCCCTGAGTTCAATCCCTGGTACCAAAAAAAAAAAAAAAAAAAAAAAAATATATATATATATATATATATATATATATATATAAATGCGATGCCTGGATCATACCCGAGAGATTCAAATCCAATTGTTTTAGGTATGGTATTAGAATTGGTCCTTTTGTATAACCATTTGGGTAATGTGAATATACAGATGGGCTGAGAACCATTTGCTTTCAACCAGGGTCAGCAAACTTCTTCTGTAACAGGCCAGAGGGTAAATATTTTAGGTTTGGAATGTAAGATGAATGCTCTAGTTTAAAAAGGCATTTAGAAGAATATTTTGGTTTTACGTAAATACAATAAGATACATTTCTGTGTCCCATTTCATAGAATGTTTCTGGGGAAGTAAAGTTGTGATGATTGACACAAATCCTTCTGATCATCCTCTTCTAGCTGTCTATTCACAATAGACAGCTGTGGGGCCACCATCACATTAAAAATCTGGCAACAAAGGTTTTGGATTTGAAGTCTTGCTTCAATGTCAATTAGCCCTGAAATATGGCAAAGCTGTCAGGTTAGGTTTCAGGAGTCGGAGAAAGAAAAAGAAGCAGACTATTAACTTTCATTAAAACTTTCTGTTGGCTGGGTATGGTGGTGCACACCTGTCATTCCAGCAACTCAGAATATTGAGGCAGGAGGATAGCAAGTTCAAGGCCAGCCTTGACAAGTTAGACCCTGTCTCAAAATAAAGAGTTAAAGGACTGGGGATGTAGCTCAGTGGGAGAGAATCCCTGGCTTCCATCCCCAGTACCAACCCCCCCCCCACACCCATACACACCAACCAAAAACAAACTTACAACTCTGTTGTTTTAACATTCTTAGGGAGATCAAATTTGATCTTTGTGTGTTGAAGAAAAAAATCCAACAGGGTATGAAGAAGAAAAAAATAACCAACAATGATGAATAGAAGGGTTAGACATAAAAGAAAAAACCTTAAAACCTGAATAAGGACAGAAAAAGTAAGAACCGAAATGAGAAGAGGACCTCTATAAAGTCAGGGAGGTGAACCAGTGGACCAACCTATAGGAATGTTCCATTTCCTGGCTGGAATTCAGCCATGAGTCTGTATTTTATTTTTGCTTTGTTTTGCTGTTGTTTCATTTTTGTTTTTAATTTGACATGAAAAACCAGCTTTATTTTATACTATTACTTTATACCAGAGAAATCTAGAGAAGGCAAAGCACAGTAGAAAAAGGAATATTTGCCCAATCATTAGTTTCTGTCCTCTCATCTCTCTCTATGAAAGAGTAGTCAAATGACGGATGGCTGCAAACTATGCTCCGTGTCATCAGGCGGATGAACTGTGGGAGTTAAGTTGTCCTCACCTTTATCCTGTCGATGTTGGCTTCCATCTTAAGCTGTTCTACCAGCTTCCTGGCTTGTGCTATGCTGGCGGTGTTGTTGCTGGCCATCGGAGGACTGGATGGGTTGTTCAGACAGTCTAGAAGAATAAACAAAGAGGAAGACTATCAGAGAATTCATGAGCCACCAAATGTGCAAGCTCTTTGCAACGAGGGGATCTTAAAACAGTGGTTATAGCCAGGCCCAGCTTCTCCTGCTCTCTGCATCCCTGTTAGTACTATGTCTGATTGGCAGGCAGACCAGAAGATGAGGTTTCATTTTTCCAGTTCTTCGCCCGCTTAACACGCAATCACTTCTTGGGTGGTGGTGGTAGGGTGGAGGGAGAATGTTCATCAATTTGGTAGAATAAGATGTTCTTCCACAGTAAGAAAAAAAGATAATAAAATTATCTTGATTAATAGTGTAAGTCCAAAATGATAAGGTGATGGTGTGCATTATTACTATGGTGGTTGCTGTAGTTTATTGAGTCCTAATATTGTTAGATTCTGGGTTAAGTGTGCTCAGAGGATGAGGAGGGAAAGATGAGCAGAGGGATGGTGGGTAAATTCTATATTCCTTCAGGACTCAAGACACTATTTTCAGTGTTCTCCCAAAGGGCTTAAAACCTACCCTGCTGGTTAATGGTGACACCTCAGTCTATTTGCTACAGTGACACTGCAGCCCGAGGGCTGGCTTCGCAATGTCATTTCACCCAGCATTGTTGTAAATAGCCATTCCTCCCCATTCTGTGTGAAATACAGCTCGATTCACAACTACCTGCTTTTCTCACCATTCTTTAGAAGCACACCTATAATGTCAGGGCAGAGGGACTGCCATCTTTAAATTGTTAAATACATCAATTAGCCTATCGTTGTTTCTTCTAAATTAAGTACAAAAGACTTGCTCCTTTTATAAATATGGAACAAAGCACACATGTTTTGAGAGTGGAGTCCTGCCATCTGTGTAGATCATGAGAAGATGTCTTTGCTCTAGCTGTGTAGACCTCCTCCTCCAGTGTGCCCTGCACCCCCTTCAGGCCCTACACCATTGTCATTTGTCTTCTAATCCTTTATTGACACATCATCTCACTTTGTTCCTTATGTTCATCTTGAAAGTTTCCTGTTTTCTTTTTAGTGTCCATTTCCCTCACGTTCTGATTGGGTCTTGCTCCATGTCAAGGTGCCCTATGGTATTTCAGGACCAGCTGTGCCAATATGCCCCTTGAGATCACTGATACCCAATATTGAAGCAGTATCTGAAAGCCTCAATTTAACTAGAGTGCATGACCCAAGAGATGAGAAGGGTTAAACACTGCTTCTGTCAACACTAGGCAAATCTTGTTCCGAAGACATTATATTAAAAGCCTTGACCCTTGCTAACTTTGGGGAATCTTTTTATTTAGGAATAGAGCAGGATCAGGTTACCCATCTCAAGAAGGAAAGAAGACACAAAGAAAATCTGGGGAGGAAATAATAACCCCAGTAAATTTCACACACAGTTTTACCTACCCACTAAAACCAAGAAACAATTTTTGTTTTAATTACAAAAACAAGTACAAAAGTTGAAAAATTACTTCCTTTGGTACTTATTTCTTGATACATAATTCTTCAAGACAAAAGAAGAAAATTATATATAATTTTCTGTAAACACACAAGTATCTTCATAGAGAATGTTACTGTCTAATGAATACTGCAAAATAAGCCACCCAACAGCATTTGCAGTATAAATTAGAAGATAATTAACTGTTCCTGTGACTCATTTTCAAAGAGTTTGGAGACAAAACAAGTGAGAGGGAAGATTGAAGGGATGTTTGAAGCCACAAAGATGTCCAAACTCTACTTTCTTACACTTGGAGATCAAGGGAGGGAGAAATGCTTGTAAAAAAATAAAAACTATGATTTGATCAGCATAGTTAGGAACCCAGTCACCTCAACCTTACAGCTAATGATATGCCCACAATCCAACAAACATCTAACAGTCCATCAAACTTCATAGCATGGAGATGGAGTAGTGACTTACCCAGCAGAGGAACCTAACCCTTCCATTCATCCAGAGTTGGTATTTGGATAATGTATAAGCCTCTGGACAAGGTTCTATGAAGCTAAAATTTTTGACAAACTAGAATTAATTCATCACATGGATGCAGATAATCACAGCATTACCAAATCCTTATTGGACCTGGGGAATACTTGGGAGTCTGTCCAGATACTCTTCAGCCCTTGGATCTAAACCAGATCACACAGTAACTTGTAGCAGAGATAACAATTTGCCTCCCACTATACCTTCCTTTCCTCTTCATTCATAATAACTTTTTTTTTTTTTTAAGAGAACAGATATCACAAGAACCCTGAATCTTAGCAGGGTATAGTTTGCTGGAAGACATTCTCCAGCCTCCCTTGCAAGAAGATGTTGTTATTTGATTAAATTTTGGCCAATATGATATAAGCAGAAGCATCCTTGAAGGGGTTGGGGTTGTAGCTCAGTGGTAGAGTGCTTGCCTTGCCAATGTGAGGCACTAGGTTCGATTCTCAGCACCACATAAAAATAAATAAATAAAATAAAGGTATTATGTCCATCTACAACTATAAAAAAAAAAAAAAAGAAGTGCCCTTGAAGGAAGTTTACCCCTTGTGTCCCCTGCCTTCTGCTGCTGACCAGCTTCAACACTCTAGAATGAGCAGGAAGAATCTGAGTCTTTAATGACTATGTGGAGAGATCAGGCCAGCTGTGCACTGGCCAGCTTTGACACGAGAGAGGAATAAGTGCCTATCTTGCATACACCACCATTAGGAAGAGGTTTTCTGTCACTGGCCAACAGATATGTTATTAACTGATTAAAATGCCCCATTATTTCCATTAGTACATCTAGGAAACTTGGTGTCCTAATGCCTGGGAAAAGCTGTGGGTGTCCTGAGGAGACTGAGATGGAGAGAGTGTATTGTTCTAATGCTACTGTAACATACTATTACACATTTGTGGCTTACACAATAGAGATCAGAACTCTAAAATGGGTACCCGGAGGCTAAAATCTAGGTGTGAGCAGGGCTGTGTTCCCTCTGGGGGTGGATTCATTTCTTAAGAGTGAATCTGCTTCCTTTCTTTCTCCAGCTTCTAGAAGCTACCAGCATTCCTTGGCGCTTGGCCCCTTCCTATCCAAAGCTTCTTCAAAGCTGGCAAAAGTGAGTTAAGTTCTCACATCACATCACTCCGCTGAAGTCACATCTCCCTCTGACTTCTCTTCTGTTCCTTTTCCACTTTTAAGGGCACTTGTAACTACACTGTGCCTACTCAGATAATCCTGGAAAATGTCTCTCATTTTAGGTCATCTGATTAGCAACTTTAATTCCATCTGCAAACTGAATCCCCCTTTTCCAGGTAACATAATGTATTGACAGGTTCCAGGAATTGGGACATGACCAACTTTGGAGTGGGAAAGTATTCTGCCTGCCATGAAAGGAGACCTTGGCAGGAGTAGGGAAGGGAAGTAGGGAAGAGGGGAGTCGAGGTGGGGAAAGAAGAAGGAAGGGGCAGGTGTTTAAAAATGCTGGAGAGGGAACACATTTAAAACCTAAATAGACTTAAAAGTTAAACACAGGCTTTGGGTTTCTAGTTTTAGGCAGATACATCCTGAATGTTCTTGTTTTACCATATGACCCAGACAAAGTCCCGTGCCAACTCTAGAATCACTTAGTACATTTCCCCCTCTTCACATTCAGCTGCATTTCCACAAAAGCAATGAAAAAAATCCCCCTCCTGAGGAGCAGGGAAGAACTCTAGAGTTCTAGACCACTGTCCTAAAGAAGTACGTGATTTCTTAAAAACTAACTATGGCATTTGGCGAGGCGTAAGAATCACATAGCAAGGACCCTGGATCCACTTAGGCTCAGAGTCACTTGGTGGGGGATCTTCACTAATTGGAAGGTAAAAAGAGGCTGAAAACAGAGTGTGGGATCCACTGATGAAGGAGCAGGACTGGAGGAAAAGAAATGCTGCCCAGAGCTGGGGTGGGAGGAGAGATGGGCTGGAAACGCTGGCGCAGAGCTAGGTGCGGTGGGGAGTGGGATCTGAGGCTCCAGCTCCCTTCTCCCACACCGTACATGTTTTGGGTGCTTCACTCTCTGCACCCCAGTAGTAGTTTTTGTTTCCGTGATCCAGTCTCTTCCTTTCTCTTTCTCTTTGAAACTGGTCATAATACAGAATGGACATCTATACATTCACTGGAATTCACTGGATTCCCTTCCATGTTCTTAATGCTTTCTCTTCTCTTTTTCCCCCTACATCAAACAACATAGAATATTAGTCAATCGTTTTGATTGAC
Source organism: Tamias sibiricus (assembly GCA_025594165.1). NCBI lineage: Eukaryota > Metazoa > Chordata > Mammalia > Rodentia > Sciuridae > Tamias > Tamias sibiricus. The sequence continues at coordinate 56,597,821 of CM046659.1, forward strand.
TCTGATCTATCCAGGAGTGGGTCCTCTCAATAGGCCCCCACCCCAACTGTGCATCACAACAGGCAAACTCAAGAATACTATGTCGCCAGATCTTCAAAGAACCAGGTCATCATTTTCTGAAGTTCATTTCCTTGGAAGCTCTTCACTCATGTTGTGACTTAGGCAGAATTTGAAGGTCATAAAAGGAAAAGTTACACCCCAAAATGTCAAGCCCCACAGTGTCCTAAAAGCAAGTGCCTTTGTAAATGTTACAAAAGACAACATATATGCAGCCATGCTTTCCAGCTATTTCCTGAAACACCATGTGATATGCCTCTATTTCAGGCTTATGTGGATTTATTCAAATTCTGTAGAACCAAGTGCTGCGAAACAACAACAAAGAGGGGTAAAGAAAAAGCCCTAAACTATAGACAAACAGACAAACAAACAAACAAAACGAGGTGAGAGGAGGAGAAAAGCCATTTTCATATCTAGTTGTGGTAAGAAAAAGTTAGTTTGTCTTCTAAGCAGTGTACTTCAAACACACACCATTTCTCTCTCTCTTCCTCCCTCTTTCTCTCCAACTCTTCCTCCTTCCTCTAAAAGGAGACCTCTACATTACTGATTGTCTGTATTACTGATTCTTTTTCCCCCATTTTAATTTTTTTTTGGTAAATACAGAGCAAATGAATTATGATCATAATTTCCAAGCTTATAGTGCAGTGGTATTCAGTACATTTAATTTGTTGTACAACCAGCATCTAACTACAGAACTTTTTATCTTGCAAAACTGAAACTCTATTAAACAATATTTTCCCATTCTCCCCTCCCCCCAGCCTTTGACAACCACTATTCCACTGTCTATCTCTGATTCTGGACTACTTTTAGCTGCTTCACATAAGCAAAATCATATACCATTTGTCTTTTTGTGACTGGCTTATTTAATTTAGCATAATATCTTCAAGGTTCAGCCATGTGGTAACATATGTTAGAATATTCTTCCTTTTTAAGGTTGAATAATATTCCATTGTATGTATATATCACATATTTTATCCATCAATCTATTTTTTTGGGGGGGTACCAGGGATTGAACTCAGGGGCCCTCAACAACTAAGCCACATCCCCAGCCCTATTTTGTATTTTATTTAGAGGCAGGGTCTCACTGAGTTGATTAGTGCCTCACTTTTGCTGACTGGCTTTGAACTTGTGATCCTCCTGCCTCAGCCTCCCGAGCTGCTGGGATTTTAGGCATGCGCCACTGGTCCTGGCTCTATCAATCTATTGATGGACACTTTTGTTGCTTCCACATTTTAGGTACTATGAAAATGTTGCTATGAACATGGGTGTACAAACATCTCTTTTAGACCTGGCCTTCAATTCTTTTGAAAAGTATCCAAAAGTGGAATTGGTGGCTCACATGGTAAAACCTCTATTTAATTTTTTTGATGAATCACCATACTATTTTCCACCGTGGGTTCCAATTTTTCTACATCCTTCGAACACTTGTTATTTTCTGGCATTTTGTCTGTTTGTTTTGTTTGTCATCCTAGAGGGTATGATGTGTTATCTCACTGCCATTTTGATTTGAATTTCGCTAATGATTAGTGATGTTGAACACTTTTTTCACACGCTTATTGGTCATTCATGGATCATCTTTGGTGAAATGTCTTCAAGTCCATTTTCTATTCTTGTCTTTTTTGTTTGTTTTGTTTTTGTTTTTGGTACCAGGGATTGAACCCAGGGCATTTAGCCACTGAGCCACATCCCCAGCTGGCTTTATATTTCATTTTGAAGCAGAATCTCGCTAAGTTGCTTATGGCCTAAGTTGCTAAGGCTGGCTTTGAACCTGTAGTCCTTCTGCCTCAGCCTTCAGGAGCTGCTGGGATTACAGGCATGCACCACCAATGCTCCATTTTCCATTTTTGAACTGGGTTTTTATTGCTTTTTTGTTGTTGTTGTTCTCTTTAGATATATATGACAGTAGAGTGTATTTTGACACATTATACATACATGGAATATAACTTGTTCTAATTAGGATCCCATTCTTGTGGTTGTACATGATGTGGAGTTTCACTGGGTATGTATTCATATATGATCATAGGAAAGTTATGTACAATTAATTCTACTGTCTTTCCTATTCCCATCTTTCCTCCCTTCCCTTCATTTCCCTTTGTCTAATCCAATGAACATCTATTCTCCCCACCTCCCACTCTCCTCATTGTGTGTTAGCGTCTACATATAGAGAGAACATTCAGCCTTTGGTTTTTTGGGATTGGCTTATTTTCACTTAGCATAATAGTCTCCAGTTTCATCCATTTACTAGCAAATGTCATAATTTCATTCTTCTTTATGGTTGAGTAATATTCCATTGTGTATATATAACAAAAGCAGTCAAGAAATTCATTTGGAAAAATAAGAGGCCTAGAATAGCCAAAGCAATCCTTAGTAAGAAAAATGAAGCAGGAGGCATCATAATACCATACTTTAAATTATACTACAGGGCTATGGTAATAAAAATGGCATGGTATTGGCACCAAAACAGACATGAAGACCAATGAAACAGAGTAGAAGATACAGAGACAAACCCACATAAATATAGTTATCTCATACTAGAAAAAAGTTACCATAAACATATATTGGAGAAATGATAGCCTTTGCAACAAATTGTTCTGGGAAAACTGGAAATCCATATGTAGCAGAATGAAATTAAGCCCTATCTCTCACCCTGCACAAGCCTCAACTCAAAGTGGATCAAGGACTTAGGCATTAGACCAGAGACTCTGCACCTACTAGAAGTAAAAGTAGGCCAAAATCTTTACCATGTTGCCTTAGAAACCAAATTCCTCAACAAGACTCCTAAAGCACAAAAAGTAAAATTAAGAATCAATAAATGGGATGGACTATCAGACTAAAGAGCTTCTTCACAACAAAGGAAACAATCAAGAACCTGAAGAGAGAACCTACAGAATGGGAGAAAATCTTTGCACCTGAACCTCAGATAGAGCATTAATCTCCAGGATATATAAAAAACTCAAAAAATTTAACACCAAAAAACCCCACATATAACCCAATCAATAAATGGGTAAAGGAACTGAACAGGCACTTCACAGAAGAAGAAATATGAATTGTCAACAAATATCTGAAAGAATGTTCAACATCTCTAGTAATTAGAGAAATACAAATTAAAATTACATGGAGATTCTATCTCACTCCAGTCAGAAAGGCAATTATCAAAAATAAAAGTAACAATAAATTTTGCGAGGATATGGGAAAAAGGTTCACTCAGACATTGGTGTTCTTGAGGCACAGGAGCTTATACATCCAGGATGTTAAGCTCTTATCAAATAAATGGTTTGCAGATATTTTTCCCCATTATGTGGGCTGCCTTTTCACCATTGATGCTGTCTTCTGATGCATAGCAGTTTTAAATGTTTTGAATTCCAGTTGGTCTATTTGCTGTTGCTTCCTGTGTCTTTAGTGTCATATACAAGAAATCTTTGCCAAATCCGATGATGTGAAGCTTTTGTCCTAATTTTCTTCTAAGAGATTTATAGCTTAAGCTCTAACCTTTAGATCTTTGATCCTTCTGTGCGTGTGCAGGGGTGGTGCTGGGGATTGAACATGCTAACCATGACCTCCACCACTGAGTCTCACTGGCAGTTTCAACAGGAAAACACAGAGAGATATTCTTTGCCAATGTTCCTGTTTCATTTTACATGCAACCCAAGTTGGGCAGAAATTGTTTAAGAGGAAAGGAAACAATTTGAATATACTAATCATTGAAATAGCTCTAAAAGAAAAAGTAAGACTTTGCTGAAAAGCTCTTTTGGACAAAGCTTCAGAACACATATGCATCTTAAAATGACAAAAATGCTTTTAGTTAAAAAGACAGGTGATTCAATTCTCTATACTGCCTCCATTGCCCCAGCAGCCTAGCCTTTGGTAACACACTGACTAGTGATGAATTGAAATTTGGCAAGCCCAGCCTGGCCCTGAAAAGATTGTTCCAGAGATGTGTCCAGTGATGGACTCAACCTCTCTAAGAGCAGCAGAGGGAAATGGAGCCAGATTCTGGTTCTTTTGGAGAAATGAGATTTCAGAAGCCACTTCTGAGAATTCAGAACACTTGAGGACATCTGCTGGGGTGATGACCAAAGTTTGGAGAGTGCTAGTGCGACTTTCTTTGGCCTAGCAAGCCATCCTGAGCCTCACAGTGGGTAGCAACTGCCAAGGGCTAGATCATCTGTTGTGACCACCGTACGGTATGAACTGCGTGTGTGGTTACATTCTCTGTATTCGTATCAGAGAACTATAGTGCTGAAGGTTTATTCATTCAAAACTCTACAGCCAAAGTCTCTTAAAAATTCTAATCATCTACCCTCTGGCAATACCAAACGGGATTCAATCTTTTCTCCATGCCCCACACTTGACCCACTGGCAGGGATATCCAACCAGGGGAGGTAGGACTTCTTAGGAGACCTTTGGAAAAGTACGAGGGTGGTTTTGGCTATGACAGTAACCGTGGGTGCTACTGGCATTTAGTGTGCAGAGGTGGAGACTGCAAAACCCTACAGCATGCCAGGCAACAATGAATTGTGTTGTTCTAAAGGCCCACGGCACCCATAATAGAGAAATAGAAAAGATATCCAGGAAGTAGACACACAGGCATGCATGAAAAAGCTGCTCAAAGAAAGCACTACCTGCAGAAAGTTTCCACTAACTGGCTTTTATGTTTTATAATCCCTATTATTTTGCCAGTGATGAATACTGCTAAGTGCTCATAATTCTCATTATGCTTTATAGATATTTGGTTCCTGATCATTTAAAATAGAGCAGAGTCTCCTTTGTGCAACGTACTGGTAGAATGAGATTATGCTGCATTATACTGGCCAGAAAGCAAGAAGAATACAAATTACAAAAACCTCTAGAACAATTATATGTAAGAGCTTGGTAGAATTATTCAAAAATTTCTTAATTCTCCCACCTGAATTCCAAAATACAGAAGGCATCTTATTCTTTTTTATGAGAGTCCCTCACCCCCACACAAGGAATATGAGAAGTAGGCCTGTTGTGGAATAACAACCATTCAATGCGATTTCTTTTTCTAAAAATAAATTCAGTATTTTAATTTCTTCCAGGAGGAACTTTTCTGTTAAGAAACCATACATTTTCCTGTCGTTTAGGCTTTGCAAGAGGCATACAACCCCTTATTTCTGCTGCACAGAGATAAATAAATGTTTTGATAATGGGATCTTTGCCTTAGAGAGGGTAGGTTAATTGTGGAAGATTCCATTCTTTTCATCCTTTAATGATGTTTTTCAAAGCACCCAGACAGACTTCTCTAGGACCTTTAATTGTAATTAAAACTGTGTGTTTCCAGCACTGTTTTGGTATTTGCAGTAGGTGCTGGGAGGTTTTGATTTATTTGTTTTGTGTATTTAAATGTATCACACTAGCAATAAAACAAACAATTTCTAGATCCAGAATATAAACTAGCCTCCCAGTCACTCGATAAAGTCTTTATTCTTCTCATTTGTCAGTTAGACACATCATCAGTGTTTGGTTGTTGGTTGGCTTTGAATTAGAGAATCCCAATTTAGAATTTTTTCAGAGCTTCCACAATTAGTCATTTAGCTATATGTCTTTGTTAACTGCTCATACCATAACCCAAGTTTAGGTATTTTTGATACTTTATTTTTTAATCTCTACTCTGATTTATTCAGCAGCAACCAAGTATACCATCATCAAATTGATATTGTATATGCTAATAAGTAAGTTAGAGTATATATATGCTGAATGATGTATATACACATCATCAAATTGGTTGTATTAAATATATATGCACACACAAGTAGATTGGTAAGTATGCTAATATTAGATTATATGTACCAAGAGAACAGTTAATTTTCATCCTTGTGAAAACATAATCTGAATACTCGTGAACTTATGAATAGTAGATGCAGTGTAAATCAAATAATAATTATAAAGCATTAGTCTGCCGGGTTTCAGGTAGCTTTTTTGTCAGGCAATCTCCTTCTATTACCATTGGCCATTTTGCCCCCAAATTCCAAAATAGCACATTGATCTCTGCTAATCAGAAAACACTAATTTCTTTTGGTTCCTCAGCAACTATAGACAGTTTAAATTCATAAGAGATTTATTGTGAGCCCATTGCTGCTCCAGCAGCACTTTCAAGCCTAGAATAGTCGCGTTAGAATACACCTCACACACTCAATCTTTCCCAATCATATCATTTTTTTTGTTGTTGTTGTACCAGGGACTGAACTCAGGAGTGCTTAACCACTGGGACATATACATCCTTATCCCTTTTTTTATATTATATTTAGAATCAGGGTCTCACCGAGTTGCCTAGTGTCTCACTAAGTTGCCAAGGCTGGCTTTGAACTCGTGATCCTCCTGCCTCAGTCTCCTGAGCAACTGGGATTACAGAAGTGTACCATTGTGCCCTGCTCCCAATCATATATATATATATATTTTTTTTTTTTTTGACAACTGGATGCATCATAAAGATCTCCTCACTTGCCTTTGCTCATTTTTGAGCAGGAGTGTGGAAGTTTTGAGATGGAGAATGAAAAAGGAGATGAGGATAGACTGGGTGAGGCAGGTGTAGGGTGGCTTCACACCAGCAGGTATGGAGATGCTTGGAGATAGAGGGTGTGGAACAATCCTGGACTCCATGGAGCACTGGCTTATGTTTGAAGGGGAAAAAGGAGGGAGAAAGGAGGGAGAATAGAGGGACAGCACAGGGAGACAGCCACCTCTGGAAGCCTCTGGGACTTCACAGGAGGGCCAAAATACAGAGGGCTGGAGGACGCAGTGCTGGCTAAGGTGGAGGATGGATCTGTAAACAAAGCAAAACAAAAAGAGCCTTCCAAGAGCTTCAACCTCCCTCACTCTCCTTTCCATCTTTTAGTGCTTCTTATTTCTGGGAATTCATTTGCAAGGCGAATGCTCCCTTCTTTCACCAGAGGACCAGGAACTCATTCGAGTATTAGCTTATAGAACTGAGAGTTGGTCATGTGTGGGAACTGGGCCAAGTGCTTCAAAGCATTATCCTATTTAATCCTCATGACAACTCAGAAGGCGAGCGCTATCTGCCTCTTGGAGGAGACTGAGGCTCAGATTAAGTGAGCACATTAGTGAGAAGGGAGTTTCTGAAGCAATCTCCCCAGGGAAAGATTTTCTTTCAGCCTCTCTCAATTCACATTTTCAGAGGCACCAGACTGATCCTAATCTGGGGCTATGGTATATGTTTAACCATTTTCACAAACATAATAGCCATTTCTTCCGGTCTGTGGGTCTGTGTAGCTGTAGGGTGAGCTAAAGTGAATGAGGATGAGCACAGAAGTCCTAACAGCCAAGTCTGCTATTGGGCCAAGAGGGAAGAAATTGAACCAAGGGAGTGACATATCAACTTAAGAAGCACTCTACTATTTCCATGCGGTTTTGCTGGGAAGTTGCCACTTACCAACAGAGAGAAAGACAAAATCCAGTCTGACTTCCTTCAAATCAGCATGGGAGCATCTATGCTGAATAGGTGGAGAGTAAGACCTGCAGCGTCCCTGTCTCACTCTGGTGCCAGAAACCAGTATTTGAAATGACAGCTCTGTGCTTTCCAGTAAACTCCTGCTTTTCAGAACATTAACCTCTACAAGATTCAGCCTTCCTCTTGGAAAGGAGGTCATTGGTTAGCTGCTTTTAATGACCTTGACAAAAACCACAGCCCTTGAAAACTGTTGACTTCAAAGCCATGGATTTCATGGATTTTGCAAAATGAAACAAATGAATAGGCTGTGTTGCAATTTTAAAACGACACACAAGCTTTTAGTTTTTAATCTGAGGCTTGGATAAGGAAATGGCTTATACTCATAAATGGGAACTGGCATTCTTAGATGGTAGGGGGGTTTTGTTTACTCCAAGGAAAAAAAGAGTAGTATTTTGTCTGGTATATGTTGAATATATATTTTTTAATAATATGGAAGCTCAGACCATGAACCAGTAGGGTTCCAATAAAAAAGAAATAATGAGCTAGTTTCCATAGAAATGGCTCTGTTAACCTACTGATGTCTAATACTGTGTAACAGCAGGCAAGGGAGATCTGACAGGCAGTGGCCTTCTTCTTCCTTTGTAGGGAATTATCTATTGGTTAATTAATTTCCTTTTAAGAAACCACTGCTTCAATCTTAAATCCTTAGAAAATCTCAAACCTTAAGCAACTCCTGGAGTTCGGGAGATGTCCCTGGCTGAGCTTTCTTGCCGCTGCTCCAAAGGTCCTGCTGGTTTACAAAATAATATCACAGGAAGTCTGCTGGTGAACAAAGAGATGCTCAGCTCCCCAACTACACTCTCCAAATAAGGACTGGACTTCTTCCATTCAGGGTTGTTTCTCATCATTGTCTCATCGGGATATTCCCAGTGATGTACAACATCAGCTAGTACAACAGTGGAAAAATCTGCATTAGGAGACAGAAGAGCTGAATTCTAGTCCACAGCCACACTCCCAGCTGTTTGGAAAAAATCATGTACTCTTTCTGGGCCTCAGCTTCTCAGCCATAAGGTGGGGCTTGCGCAGATGTCCCTAATGTTTGTGACAACACATTGTGAATTACAGAGTGCTATCCAAGGAGCAGGGATGAACAGAAAACTGCTCTTTACTGAGCAACGACTAAGCACTTGTGGCCTAAAAATGTTACATACATAGTCTTCATTTCTCACAAGAAAGAACGTGGAAAAGGAATCATGGGATAGGAAAGGCAAAGCAGGGAAATCTATAGGCACAATGAAGTGTGACTCTACTAAGCAAGCACTTAAATAACAAACAAGAACTTAACAAACAATTCAAATGGGGGGAAGTCTGTTTTGAGGGAGACAATAAGTAAATCCCTACATCCAATTTTGAAATTTCTAATTTTCATGGACAACTTACTAATGAGATGGTGATTATTTGTAAATCGATTGTGATTTACAGTCAGTTAGTAAGGATTTATTGAGTGCTTACTTAATATGTGTGACCCAGAAGCAACATTCATGTGTTCCACTAGGTTTCTAAGGAAACCAGCCACTGAGCATACATGAGAGTGCCCTGGGCTCCTCAATGATTTTGGAAAGGTGCTTTCCCTCATTGCTAAGCCCACATCCACATATGTTGTGTTTGTAATGGTTTCCTGTGGCCGCAAAATCAACCTGCAAGCCTAGCACCACAGGCTTGCTTAATTGACTGCTACCTCTGTCTCCCGGGCCCTATATCCTGTATGCAAAGGCACACATAAGTACTTTGCTCAAGACCAGCCCTGGCTGCCACCAGCCCTGATCTTCAGCCAAACCAGCCCTTTCGCTGTTCTCCCAACTCAGTTCATGCCCACAGTGGTCCTGATTTTGATGCTTTTCTTTCGCCCTGTCACTCATGCTGTGTCATACAGCCCAGTACCAGCCTCCTTTCCTTTAAGAATCCTTCCATAGTGATCACAGCAACCTCCTCAGCCCCTAGAGCCCACACCAGCCCACAAGCCTGGGCAAGGGTAATGTGAGCCATTGCTTGGGCTATTTTTCTTTTCTTTCTTTTTGTCTGTTTTTTTGTGTACGCTGATAATGTTATTAATTATCATTATTTTTGTGTAGCCATTCATCCAATAGATATTTATAAATTCTGTCATTTAGTCTCTCCAAAGTGGTTGTAAATTTGTGTTCACTAGTTAAACAGGCTGAGAGAGGTCTCACCCAAGGGCTTTGCACATGCTCTCTCCCTTGCCTGCAATGCTACATTGTCCCTGTATAGCACTGTCCTTGGCAGCTGCTTTCTCCCTCCAGCCCAGGTTCAAATGCCAAATTCCCTGCTGATCCCTCTCTAAAGTACCCTCCATCTAGTTCCTGTCATTTCCAGACACATCACCATAATTATTTTCTTTAGTGCATTATAATAATCTTCAATGCACTATGATATCAAATTAATTTAGTTATCATCAGTCTCCTCCACTAAATATCAACTCTAAGAACAGTGACTTTGTAGTGTTCACAGTAGATGCTCAATAAATACTTGTCAAATGAATGAGAGTCCTCTACAGCACCTTCTGCACCTCTCCTTCTACATATTAGATGCCTGTGTGCCACTTCTGAGGATGAGCCGAGCATCTTCCATACCTCTTACCCCACCCTAACCAAACGGATGCTCCTTGATGCAGACTGCTTACAATGGCTCTTTTGGTAGCAAAAATGCTAATGTAGCATATTCCCCAAAAGGACGTCTTTCAGACTCTCACTCGATCTCATCTAATTTTTGAGTACCTCTACATTCTTGGGGCAAAATATAAGTCTAAGTCTTATCTTCCCTCTTACCACTTACTGTCCACTTCTAGGAAAGGAACAGTGCTTCAATACAATCTGGGTTGGGTTTTGGCAACACATAAACCCTAACCATTTTTCCCAGTTATGAAGTTACACAAATACTCTATCTTAAGAGCATAGACATCAATCTGATGTTATGAGCTTCTCCGTAGTGTTGATCCCTGAATCAGTCCAGGGCCACTCACTCCTCTGAGACAGAGTCCCAGTATGAGGCCACAGTCCCTGAAAATGCAGCATCAAAGGCTTTGCCTCCTTTTTAAAAGTTTACTGTTAGGGAGAGTGGATAGCACCCCCCCTCCCCCCAGTTTCCTTTTTTAAATACTTTTTTATTTTCTTATAAGAGACACATAGCTAGTTTTGGAAAATTGAAAAACACAGAGATGCACAAAAATATCCTATAATCCTACCACCTATGGACATCTATCTAAATCAACCTTTGCAGTATTTTTCAAGTGCTTTTCCCCAACTTGGAGTGCTTATCGCTTTTTTGTGTACTACCATGCTGGGAAAGTAATATTGACTAACATACATAATCCTTTGCCGGGTCCTGCATGAATGCTGACCTCTGGGATAATTTCTTTGTTACCTGCACTTCTTTGGAGAATGAGGCTATTTTAATTTTTTCCCTTGACTCAGCAAAGTATTGAATTTTATGTTACATCTTTTAAGGTGATTATACACCTCTGATGGTACATGGTATGGAGGCTCTTTTTATTCTTTCAAGCAATACTATCTTTAACATTTCTTATCTATGTACATAAAATAAATTGCCAACCCAATCCTTCCTATAAGGAGAAAGTAGAGGAAAAGTGTGGGGAATAAAAAAGGAAAGGAAGAGTTAACTTAAGAAACAACAACAACAACAACAACAATGTCACTAAGTAAGAGTGTAGACATCTATTGTCCTTGCAGGCTCAGAAAAGCCCAGGGTTGGTGGGGTGGAGAACCAAGAAAATGATGCTTCTCTCTAGGACAGCTGTTTATATGTCATATCCAAAGGGTGATAGGCATTTATTTTAACTGTTGACTGGGAACCAGGATTTCAATCTTATAGAAACAGGATGCATATTCCTAATTTAAAAATCTGAAATCTTTCTGGGTGCGGTGGTATATGCCTATAATCCCTGCATCTCAGGAGGCTGAGGCAGGAAGATTGCAAGTTCAAAGCCAGCTTCAGCAACTTAGCAAGGCCCTAAACAATTTATTGAGACCCTATCTCTAAATAAAATATTTTTAAAAAGGGCTGGGAATATGGCTCAGTGTTAAGCACTCCTGGGTTCAATTCCTGGTACCAGCGCCCCCACCAAAAAAAAAAAAAAAAAAAAAAAAAAAAAAAAAAAATCTGAAATCTGAAATGATCCAAAATCTGAAATTTTTTGAACACCCAAGATGATGCCACAAGTGGAAAATTCCACACCTAACCTCATGGGATGGGCTGTAGTCAAAATGTAGGCACACTAAAAATACTGGATAAAATTATCTTCAGGCCATGTGTGTACGGCACATATGAACATAATTAAATTTTGTGTTTATAACTGGGTCCCAGCCCCAAGATATCTCATTAAGTATATGCCTATACTATTTCAAAAACAAAACAACAAGAACAACAAAAATCCCCAAAAGACAAAACAAAACAACACAACAACAACAACAAAAAGACAAAAACAAAACCCAAAATCCAAAACAGTGCCGGTCCCAAGCATTTTGAATAAAGGACACTTAACCTGTAGTATTTTACATATTAACATTCACCGTTTTTTAGGGTGCCATGGAAGGGTTTGACAATTGTATATAAGTAGTTTTGAAACCATCATAATTGCAGATTTTATTTAAGGAGCTATTTAACCACTTTTCTGCTCACCTGCTTCCTTTTCTATCCCACCCTCAGAGAAGGAGGAGGTCCTCAGGTGTTCAGGGCTATTCAGAGAAGGCAAAGGCTGTGGCTCTGACTGACCTTAATGTACTATGAGGTTGATGAAGTTCTTAAATCTCAGAATTTCACAGAACCCAGAAGCTGTCTTGGAGAACCATCTTTCCAAAAGAGGAATCTCTTTTATTACCACCGATTGAAAAACACTTTAATCACTTGTGATTCAGGTTTAGAAAATTCCTCCCAAAATACAGAGCCTGGAGTGGCACTCTGTTCTCTTTTAACAAGCTTGGGCCTATTTTTGTGGTCCCTGGGGGCTCAAGAAAGAAGGTCCTCTCCAGGATTGGATGTGAGGATTTTTCTAGGAATGAGCAAGTTAGAAAATGACTCTTCTACAAATTTATGCCACTGACCCTTAAACGGGAGCTAAAGATGAGACATCTGAAGTCCACTGAACTGTGACCATCATTTCCTAGATAAAAGAAACATAAGGGACAGAATGATTACATGAATTGCCCTAGAAACCATAACTATAACTGAGTGTCAGAACCTCATTAGATATATGTTTTTTGAATTTATTTAAGTACTTTTTAATTTGTTCTTATTAGTTATACATGATAGTAAAATGTATTTTGACATATTATACATATATGGAATATAACTTCTCATTCTTCTGGTTGTATATGATGTAGAATTACATTGGTCGTGTAATCATATATGCACATACATATATGCACATAGGATAGTAATGTCTGCTTCATTCTGTGATCTTTCTTGTTCCCAATTCCCCTCCCTTCCTTTCATTTCCCTTTGTCTAATCCAAAGTACTTCTATTCTTACCTCCTCCCTACTTACTGTGTGTTAGCATCTGCATATTCAAGAGAACATTCAGCCTTCGGTTTTTTGGGATTGTCTTATTTCACTTAGTATGATATTCTCTAGTTCCATCCATTTACTGGCAATCTTGAATTTATTTTAAACATTTTGTGATCCCCCAAACTTCATGCATTATTAAGGTTCAGGTTTCTCAGTAAGTTGTCTTTTTTCCCTCTAAATGTATGGCCTTTATTAGGAGAATGGAATGACAAGAGTGAGTGAAATAATATCCTACTCTCTCTGCTGACCTGTCCCTCCCAATGGTGATCACCATGCAATAGTGAGATATTCTGAAAGGAACTGGGCCTGATTTTCCCACCTTATTTTCTTTTTCTTTTATTGTTTTACAATCTGTTAAAAGGGAACAAATTCAACTACAAAGGCTCCCTGATTAGTGTGTGAATAGTATTTGCTAAGCAGGTCTCTGTACCTCAATAAAATAAGTTTAATGTTGTACAGAGGGAGAAACAGATAATTGTGTGGATCGCCAGGGAATTTTTTAGAGGACATTTCTTTTTTGTAAATGTGGTAGTTTTTAAGAAATTGAAGAGAAAAAGACAGAGGGATTTGGAAATAGCAGAGCCACAAGGAGGCCTAAGGAGCAGGCAGTCCTGGCATCCCAGGTGCCCAACTGATGTTCATGAGAGGATGAGGGACAGCACTGAATGCTGAGGCTAGAAGCCTGTATCTGAGTTTCAGCTTTGCTCAGTGAACACATACGAGTCATTTCACCCCTCTGGGCCTCCATTTCCTTCTTTGCCAAATGAGAGTACTGAAACAGGTGTTTGTGGATTCCTTTCTGGTTCTTTTTTTGCCAGTTGTTTTAACAACTAATATAGTCGACTCACTATCAAGGAGTCCCACAGCTCTGGGACTCTCTCAGCACAGTTAAATTCCAGCCCATATCCAAAATTAAATATACAAGGAAACTGGATGAAAATATAGAACAGCTCTAAGACCAATTGGACCCCAGGGTGAAATGGGGTGTCCATTTCCTGGCTTTCTAGATTCTCATTGTAGTGTGACTCTAATAATCCTTTGATTCCACCAGGACTCCAATCTAGTGAGCCCGCTGCCTTTTTGCTGTCCCTTAAAACCATCATGTCCTCATAGGCTGTCTTGCCAGGCTTAGATTCCATGATCTATTAAGTGGTCACCTCCTTGTCATTTATAATGGCCTCTTTCGTCCTCCATCATACTGGCTGATAAAAATTCCCTGTCTTGGTTGGACACAGTATTTGATCAGTTCTGGGCATCTGAAGAACACTGAATCTACACACCACCATGGGGGCTGGTCTCATTTGAAATTTGCAAATAACTTCAAGTGGATCCAGCTTTCTATCCACATTTATTTAGCCACTTTCTAGTGATTTTTCCACACCTTCTCTTCTGTCCTTGAACCTCTTAACACCTCCTTCCTCCCTGTCCTCATTCTCAGCTGGTAACCTTGCTTTGTATTTCACTAAGAAAATAGTAGCAACAAGAAGAGGAAGTCCACGTTCTCCCATGACCAATCCCACCAACTTACTGGCACCTGCCCTTCTATGTTCATAAACACAGATTCTTTTCTCTTACAGTGGATGAACTGTCTCAGGGCAGCCCCTTCCCTTGAGCACTGGCTCCATTTTCTCTTGCCCACTAAAGGACCCTGCCCTGTATCACTTCTTGTTCTCTCTGGCTTCATCAGTTCCCTTCCCTCCTTTTTGGAGCAATGTGGCCAGCATATAAATATGCTAAAACACCTCCCATCTTAAGAAATAAAAAGCAACAAAAATTAAACCTGTCCATTGACTCTGCATTCCCTCCCCAGGCAGAATCCCATTTTTCTGCTTTTCTTTTTTTTTTTTTTTAAATCAACAACTTGAAAGAATTGTCTAACCTTGCTTATCATTTCTTCTCTTCCAGTTCTTTCTAATAACCACTTTAAATACCATCCCACCAAGTACTCCACTGAAACTATACTGTCCAAATCACCATCAGGTTCAACATCCAGTTTGCCAGATCCAATGGTCACTCTTCAGCCCTAATCTTACTTGACCTCTGTCTTAGTTTGCCATGGCTGCTATAACAAATAACCACAAACTTGATGGTTTCAAACAACAGGAATTTATTCTCTAATTGTTCTAGAAGCTAGAAGTTGGAAATGAGTTTCAATGACCTGAGATCCAGGTGCCAACTGGGCTACACTCCCTCCTGGTGCCAGTGGGTAAACCCATTCCTTGCCTCTTCCACCTCTAGTGACTCTAGTATTCTTTGACTTGCAGCCACATAGCTCTGATCTCTGTTTCTGTGGTCACACTGCTGTCTCCTCTTCTGTGTGTCACCTCCCTGTTCCTCTCACTTGTAAGGATACTGTTGAGTGAATTTAGGGCCCAACAGGAGAATCTAGGATAATTGTTCCATGTTAAAAGCCTTAACTTAATAACATCTGCAAAGACCCTTTTCCCTTATAGGTAACATAGTGCCTGGTATCTTTGGGGACCATTATTCAGCCTGCTCCAACCTCTCAACAATGTATAACACAGTGGATTTTTCCCTTTGCCCTAAACACTTCTTCCCTTGTTGTTTTTTGTTTTTGTTTTTGGTACTGGGGATCAAACCCAGGGGCACTCAACCACTGAACCACATCCCCAGCCGTTTTTGGTATTTTATTTAGAGTCAGGGTCTTGCTGCATTGCTTAGGACTTCACTAAACTGCTAAGGCCGGCTTTGAACTCACAGTCCTCCTGTCTCAGCCTTTGGAGACACTGGGATTATAGGCATGTGCTACTGTGCCAGGCCTCTTCCCTTGTTTTTTAACCCTCTCCCTCATTGCCACCTCCAAGTCTCAGCATGTGTGCACTTTCCCACATCTACCCTCACTGCCTGAGGTGATCTCACTCTTCCCATTGGTAAATACCATATCTTTCCATATATCTCCCAAATTTGTACCTCCACACAAATCTTGCCTTCGACCTCTAGACCCATAAATCCCGTCATCTACCTACCCTCTCCACATGAACAGACACTTGGGACTAGTCAAGTGCTCCCACTTGACAAGTCCCAAACCAAACTCTCGATTGTCTTCCCCAAACCTGCTCCTCCTGCAGTCTTTCCCATAGCAGCCAACAGCAGCTCTATTCTGGTCACTCAGATGAAAAACCGAGGGCATTTTGCTTCTTTCCTTCTTTCTACTTCTCCTCTCCACTCTATTCATGGCAAATTCCCAAACTCTTCTTCAAATACATCCAGAATCCCACCCCTTCTCCTCACTGCTCCTGCTGCCTTACAGGCCTAGCCAGCTTCATTTCTTGTTGCACATTTCAAGAGCATCCTGTCCTCCCTGATTTTGCCCTTGCCTCTTTCACTCTATTCTTCATAGAGCAACGAGAGTGTTCTTTTTTTAAAAGCTATGTCAGAATGATGTCACTCTTCTGCTCATTACCCTCCAGCGGCTTCCCACCTCACTCAAAGAAAAAGTACAAGTCCTTTTAATGGTCTTCAAGCTCTGAATGTGGTATGCGGGCATCTCTCTGACTCACCTTTGACTAGTCCATGGTGTTTGCTCCAGTACAGCAATAATGTCAACTTGCTCTTTCTTGAACAAAGCAAATGTGCTCCTTTCCCAGGGCTTTGGTATCTCCTCATGTCTCTGGAATATTCTTCTAGTTCACTCCCTCACTTCAGTCAGGTGTCTGCTCAAAC
The DNA here is from genome assembly GCA_025594165.1 of Tamias sibiricus. Taxonomy (NCBI): domain Eukaryota; kingdom Metazoa; phylum Chordata; class Mammalia; order Rodentia; family Sciuridae; genus Tamias; species Tamias sibiricus. Next base: position 56,614,592 of record CM046659.1, read on the forward strand.
ATTAACTTAGAATTTTCCCTGGCCTTTGTGTCTAAAGAGCTCCCCACCTCTTTTATTTTTTTCTTTGCAGTACTGGAGATTGAACCTAGGGCCTCATGGATGCCAGACAAGAACTCTACCACTGAGCTACATCCCCAGCCCTTCTTTAATTTTTATTTTAAGACAGCATCTCACTAAGTTGCCTAGGCTGACCTTCAACCGGGATCCTCCTGCCTCAGCCCCCTGAGTAGCTGGGATTATAGTTGTACACCACTGTACCCCTTCTTGCAGTTCTCATCCCCTTATCCTCCTTTATATTCTTTTTTTAGCACTTATCACCATGTTACATATATTTTATCTTTATTTTAGTTGTCTGTGTTGTCCAGTAAAATATAAGCTCCAGGAGAACAAAGAACTAGTCTGTTTTGATTATTGTTGAATTGCTGGTGCCTAGAGTAGAGCCTGGTTCACAGTAGAATGAATGATAAGAATTATTTTAATTTTATAACTCGTTGTGCTATGAGTAAATGAATGGATGAATGAATGAATGAATGAAGCACACACAATGTTTTTGTCAATGAGTCATTTCTCAAAAAGGAAGTCTGCATCTGTTGTTCATTTGTAGATGGGCCTAGAGAGGCTTGGCTCTTTGGAACTTTATTTATTTATTTATTTATTTTGTACCAGGGATTGAACTCAGGGGCACTAGACCACTGGGCCACATCCCCAGCCCTTTTTTGTATTTTATTAGAGGCAGGGTCTCACTGAGTTGCTAAGTGCCTCGTCATTGCTGAGGCTGGCTTTGAACTTGCGATCCTCCTGCCTCAGCCTCCCGAGTGCTGGGATTACAGGCGTGTGCCACCGTGCCTGGCTTGGAACTTATTTTTCAAAAAAGCATACTGGAAGTTAGCTTTAGAACAGATTTCCTGTTGGTCTCTCTAAACACTGTTCCTACCTAGAGGTGAGGGGATTTAATGCTAACTTTATGTGATACTTCTGGGGTTTATTTCTTTCATTTAATTTTTAGGCCATCAATATGGAAAGATAAGCATCATGTAAAAGGTCACCTTCAAAGACTCATATTGTATTTTCCTCTGTTTTGGGTAAACACTCCTGAGGAGAACCAGAAACAAATTTTTTTTTGCCGTTTAAGAAACAATAGAGAGATCAGGTGACCGACCAAGGTCAAAGATGGGGACCATAAAAGCTCATCTTCACGTCTCTGAGAACTAATACTTGCATTAGAAAACCCCAGAAAAGAAAATCCTTTCTCAGGCAAGGCCTTTCCTGTGAAAATGATTTGTTTCCTCCATAAAGTGGAACCAAGGGTGGAACTCACATTCACAATCATTTTGCTTATGGGTATGAATTAGGCTCATGGTTACCATGTCCCCGTATCACCAAGGAACATGACAGGACTGAGCTAAACAAGCAAAGCTGACTCTGCTAAAAGTAAAGAAAGTGTTCTGACCATGTTTGAATAGTGCTTAACTAAATACACCGAAGGAAGCACACACAAAGGAATCAGAAAACCACTCATGCCCGGTCAGAGCACGATTCACTCGGCTGAGTTGGTCCGGGTGTCATGTATATTGAGACTAACGTGAACAGGCACTTCACAGGGAGGGGTGGTGACAAGTGGTTTGTAGAGAAATATATTCTAGAACTTCTAGAAATAGATACTTTCATTACCGGTGTACTTAAAATGAGGCTGAAACATTTTTTTTCTGGCTGACAAGAAAGGATAATATCATCTCAGCAAACAGCTTTCCAGAGGCAATGAATCTCCTATAAAATTTTTCATTTGTCTGTCACGCTGGCACCAGAGCAATCTGCCTCACAGACTATCGCCAGCCTCTTTTCTCAAAACCAGCCTAATAGTCTCTTTGTGTTTTCCACTCTACCAAGCATAGAAGGAACAAGAAAAACGTCTATGGTAAATGGATTCAGTCTTATCTTAAAGAATGTTTCCATGAAAATTAAACCAAAACTGAGTGGGAAGGAAAGGTAGGCATTATTACTTTTAGTTTTAACAACCTCTATCACTTTTGGCCCTAGGTGCAAAAGGCTTATATTGATGACTAATGCCTGGTATTCTTTCTGTACCTTTTGCCTTGCTTGGATGAGCAAATTCTGCTGGCATGGCTACAGGATTCTGTGATTTATGGATACTCATTTTCAGAAACCCTGTGTGTCCTGAAAGGCTGCTTGGTGACTCTTGATTCTTAGCATCCTCACATTCTTTTCACGTCGTCAGTAAATATTAGATGAGTCATGCAGATATGAACAGCATCCATCATTGGGGGTAGACAGAATGGGATGATCGGAAACAGTCAGTGGCCCCATTACAGCAGCTATTTAATATAGCTGGGAAAGCAACAACAAACAGCTGTGAATCTAAGCCAGGTTACTTGCTGAGCTTGTCACCGAGGTGACTCCTGATTAAGCAAATGAGCCTGGCTCATTTTACAGAGGTCTAACTCACACTTTAACATTGTAGAGTCATTTGCTAAATGTCACTTCCTAGGATCTGGTCTTAAAAACCTCCCATGTCAGTAATACCACTTGCTTGTAAAATCCTTATTCCTGAGCTCCGCATGTACACAAATGACAGAGGATTTAATAAAAGTCTTTTAGAATTCTCAAATTTATGGTTTGGTGAGAACAAAGAGAGTCCATCGTTAGGAAAGGCCATTCTTCAGTTCACACCAGTCACTGTGATGACACAAAAGCTGGAAAAAGGCCAACGCCCAACAGGAGCTGCAGAAGGGACCTGGTGTTTCCATTGACATGTGACGTCAGGATGAAACCTAAACCTCGGGACTGTCATTATACGAGGGGACTGGCTGATCTTTTCTTCTCATTGTTTAAAAAGAACACCAACAGACTGTTTAAAAAACATTCAGCCTTCCTTTACATAGCAGATCATTCCTCCTAAACATCTAGGTGGGTTTAATTACTCTAACTGGGCAGATCAGAAATCTTGCCAGTCTCCTGGAGCTACTTTCCTTCCAAATCTCCATGTAATGGAGAGATTTCAGGCTTGATGTGCCAGACAGTACGGGGAGCCAGGGTGAAACAGGGAACAAACAGGACACAGCTTCTGTTTCCAAGGAGCTTATATGCTAAAGATCAGGACAAAGACAAATCCACAAACAGGTGATTTTGATGTGGTATGATTTCTACTAGGAGAAGAAAAGGAACCTCTGAGAGGTACCCCAACCCATTTTTTTCCCCCACAGAGAGAGACAAAGTCTAGTTTATAGTACTGGAGTGAGATATTGAGATCAGCTGAATTAAAAAGGAATTTTTCTCTGGCTAATAAACACAAAGCTCAGGGTGCTCCCTCAGAACATGAGTATGTGACTTGATCAAGTCCTATACTTCAAGGCCAAGGGAACGTGGAGACAGGCAAAAGAGCTTCATTTAAAGATGTGAGAAGAGCTGACAGCGGAAGCAGAAAAACAAAGATGTGAACAGTTTTTCTCAGCTCTGGACATGAAGTGTCATTTGATCCTTGACCACATGAAGCAAGACATACTGGTTGGAATCACAATTTGAGCCTCTGACATGAAGAATCAGACCCCCCCCCCCCCCCCCCCCCCCCCCCCCCCCCCCGCCTGGAGGCCTAGCATTGTTTACCTTAGCCACTCAGGGGCAGCTGGGTCTTAACTGAGCTACAGACCCTGACTTAGAAAAGAAAATCTGATTTTGAAGAATTTTAGTACAGTTAAATTGGGGAAAGGGATCAGAGGAAAGAAGGCTGGTGATTATGATTCAAAATGACAACAGCCCCAGATAAGAAAGAGAAATCTGATCCCAGACAAAATTATTTATTGTGTTGCTGGCCTGACTATCCTCTTAAATGGAATTATCTGACCAAATGGTACTGCTAATGGTCAGGGGAGAGAAGAAATAAAAAGACAAGCACAGCTCCCAAATGAGGGGAAACTTTTAACTTTATTAATTAACTGCTGATTAACCATCTGAAGTGCATCTGGTGACGAGTCTCCATTCAGATCACCCTAAGTGCCTCCAGGGACCTTTTCCCATCACTGAAGAGCTTATGTAAGTTACCTTTCATAGGCTAGGGGTGCCCACATGATGGACCACGTTTCTGATCAGGTCCTAAGTAAAGAGTTATTTTATATGAATGAGCCTGAGGATAAAGAAATACAATTTTCTCAAAAAGATTAATGTCTATGGTGATTTTAATACCTAGACTATTTTAAATGTTAATCTGTTTTTATTAAGACCTAAAAATATTACAGTTGATAAAGGGCCTCAAAGTAGTTATTCAAAAAATGAGAAATCTCAGATGAGCAACAGTATTGGAGCTATCATGTGTCAGTGGTCATTTGGGGTCTGTGATGGCATGGTAGGACACGGAGTGGCCTACATTTCTGCCCATCATACCCTCACTCCTGAGAAAAACAGAACCAAAGCTCATTCTAGACAAAGATATAAAACCTCTGCTTTAAAAATTACATTGAATATAGCTTTGCCTATAATTGCTATGACTTGTTCAGAAGAAAAGAGATGGGATATTTTTTAAAGTTAAGATGTAAAATCACTATCTTTCTCTGCTTTTTAGGGCTTCTTTCTAAATAAACTTAAATGTGCCTTTGTGAAGCCGGGTGTCAGAAGCAAACTTAATGTCACACTGAAGGTTTCAGATTTCAGAAGCCAGCAAAATGACAACGCCGGATTGGGAACTTTCTAAATACCACTTCCTAACAAAAATGGTCACTTAACCTTCTCAGGATCCTTAGACCCCTATCCTTCTCAGATCTTCATTGGCTTAGGAAAATGAAACAAAAACACAGCTGATCATTTCCTTGGAAACTTTTTTCTCTCTGGCCTTCCTTTATCCTCACCAATCTGGGTATATTTAAAGCCTTAATGTCAAGTCTTGCACAAGAGAATTTGGGCACCAGACTCCTAAAGAGAGCATCCTCTGAATTTCAGAGGAGTGGGTTCTGAGCATTTCCCATTTCGAGCACATCATAATTACCTTAACCTGCAATGGCCATGCCATTGGTTGGAAGGAGGTGCACTGAGGACTCACAGAATCTATGTAGTTCTAATTACATTGCGTCAACTGGATCATCTGCCATCTGCTAACTGGTCAAGTTACTTAAACATGCAGGCTCAGTTTTGTCAAGTATAAAATGGGAGTGCTTCCTAGGGTTGAGGTAAGGATTAAATAAGATGGTTCATTTACAGTGCTTAGAAGAGCACCCCATGCACAGTACAAGCTAACAAAGCTGCTGTCTACCATCAGGACGATGAAGAGGAGAGAAGAGAGGACAAAGCAGCACTGGTGGGAGTGGACGTTACACTAAGTGGGGACAGGGCTGACCTTCAGTTATTTATACTTTTGGTCAATCCTTGCTTTTATGCTCAGAATTCCTCTTCTGTCTTGGGAATTACCTAACCCTTGAACATGAATCTCATGTAGGGACTCTTCCCAGAACAGCAACCTAGGTCTGCAGGGTTGCTGCTACCTCACGGTTCCTCACTGAACTGCAAAGCAGAAGGTGGTTCTAGCATTTATGCACTCTTTCCTCTTCCTTCTGTCCTCTGATGCCAAAGTCTCCCGCTGAACGAACATGTACAGGCCTGATCTCTCTAATTGTCTTACATTTCAAAACTTCCTCTCCCTGTGCCATCTTCTCCGACTCAACTAGAACGAATGAAAAGGCATAATGGTGTACTACTTCTTTCAACCATAATGATCCAGAGTGATGGTGACTGTTGTTTGAACGGTACTTCATAATTTGATAGAGGTTTTCCATGTGCATTATGTCATTTGACTTTATAGCCATTCTATGATGCCTAGGCAGGCATAATCATTCTTATTTTCGGATTAGGAAACTGGAGCTCAAATGAATTCACAGGGCTTATTCTAATCCACAAAACTGTTAAGTGACTTTAGGTTAGAAACCCAAAGCTTCTGATTTAGTCTCTGAAGCCAAATGAAACAGAAAGCTCCTTGCTTAAAGTAAATCATACTATGTAAGTGGCCAGTAGCCTAAACCTTTCAAGAGAGCTGCACTTAAAAGAGAAACCTAAAAAGGATAATTGATGCATAATTACAGAATGAAGATGGGGGCAGGGATTGGGGATTTAGGTGGTGGTCTTTTTGAGCAGAGGATCTTTCCAATCTTTGTTCTCCATTCCGGCTGACCTGCATGACCAGCCCTCAAGTGAGGTGTCCCAGAGTGCCTGCTGAGTTGGAAGAGAAGAGTAAGCCTCCATCTTGAAGGTGTCCACAGGACCCGCCACACATCGGCTCACCCTGGCAGCCCTTGGCTAAACGGGGGACCTTAGGCAGGTTCCAACCATTGCCTACTTAATGCCCATTATTTTCTCTGCTTAGCTGTTATTTTCAAATAAGGATATTCTGTAAGAAATAATGCCACCTTCTCCAGGGGAAGCCACCAAGAATGTTATTTGTTAGAAAGAAAAGGCCCTGCTAACAAATGTGGGTTGGCTTGTTTAAAAAGGAGCTCCTGGGGCTGCTCTGAGTAAGTCCTGCACCAAGTGTCTACACAGCAGCCCGCACCACACCTCCCGCTCCTCCAACCCCACCCCACAGCCTTGGAAATGAGTAACTGCGATCTTTGACTGGACTCTATTCAGACCTGCCACCCCCGGCTGCTCAGGAAGCACATACCAGCCAACAGAATGAAAGGGGCCTTTGTAAGCAGCAGTCCGTTATTTCTTAAACAGACTCCCACATAAAGACTTTTTTTGTTTCTTACTCTTTAGGAAAAACTGAGCTCCCCCTGAAGTCTTGGGGGAGGGAGGAGAAGCTGAAGCAGGGAGGAGCTCAGGGGAGGGTACAAGGCTGGTGGCCAAGGGGGGTAGTCGAATTGTCAGGCAGTGAGCTCTACTGCTCAAAGGTGAGAGCTGCAGTGTTCCATGGTCGCTGAGGGAGGGGGATCAGAGTGTGGCTGTCAGGGCCAAGAAGAAGCTGGCCAACCCACCTGAGGTCCCCCCAGAGAAGGAGTCATCCATAGCAAGGAACTTTTAAGGGAGACCCTCGTGCTCTGCTCTCCAGAAAAATCTCATAGAACTAGGTTTTCTCTAAGTTGATCTAATTTCTTGATTTCGTCCCTCATTTTTCTTTTACTCAAAAAGCTACATTTTCTGTTTTACAGGAGTCAACAGCTGTTTCCTTCCTATCATCCTATATTAGTTCGCCACAGAGAAAGTAGTTCCTTCTGTTTCCTACAGAAGCATAACCTAAACTATTTCAAACACCCCAAAATCTGGGGAAGAGGCAGAAAAACCCTGGAGTTTTATAATTTGACTTACTTGGTTGTCACAAAATTACACACATGCACACACAGGTCATAGAAAGTCTCATTAATTTCTTCTTTTCTAATTAAACAATAATAATTTATTATAATATAATGGAGTCCAGGTGGTACCATTTATTATGAAACTACTAAAAAAAAAATACAAAGAAAAATCACAGGAATGTAGAAATTCAGGTGCATGAAGAAATGAAGAGAAAAGGATGCTGGCTATTGAAAATCTGCATGAGCTTCATTAAAATGGGATGTCTATAGGAGACAGAACCCAGCTGAAGTTAAGGCTTATACATTTTAAAATATTTTTTTTCACCATTTGAAATATCTTTCCCAATTTAATATTTGAGGCTTCATTATACTGCGTAAAAAGAACAAAAGTCACCATGTTAAAGTCCCACCATCAGCGTCTATTGTAGCAGCATTCATTCCAGCTGCTTTGCTGTCCCAGCCACAGGTGTGACAGCGATAAGAACTAAGCTCTAGTTTAATATCCTGTGCACACACCAGGCCCAGGGGCTTAATTACCTACCTATGACCTGAGGAAAAAGAGTCCCTGCAGGCACAGTATAAAACATTTCATGAGTATGGCCCTTTTTCTAATAAAAATTTGCATCTTTAAAACATGCCTAAAAACCAAGGGAGTTTTGGTAGGAATTGTGGCCTTGTAAACTCTTCATTCCCAAAGACCATCCTGTTTACTGTTCGCTGCTGTGTCTCAAGCCTTCTGCCTTTTTTGGAATCTTTAAAGGAGGTGACCTCCTTTCGGGGCATAGTAAGAGTAGTAAAGCAGGCACTATTCTAAGACTTCGTTTAGATTAATTCATCAGATTTTCATAGCATGATACAATTTTGGAAACGGATACACAGAGTGGCTAAGAAACTTAGCTAGTCACTCAGCTGGTAGGTTACACAGCTGGGATTTGAACCCTTGCAATCTGGTTCCAGAGTTCCATATCTCCTTTCACTGTATTATATAAAAGCCTTTTAGGACTTAGAATCTAAAAGGACCTCAGAGATTATCTCACCTTAATTCTTACATTTTAGAGAAGAAGAAATGATATTCAATGAAGTTAGGTGACTCATCCAGAAGGATACAGCTAGTTCTTGGCAAAGTCCAGAGCAGAACCAAGATCACTGTAATCCTAATAAAACATGTAAAGGCACATCCCTATCCCCCCGAAAATAGGTCCTCCTAAGCAGTCCGTCCCTTGTGTTTCCAGGCCCTCCACGATTGGCATTTGTCAGGCCTATGTAAATTCATGATATTCTGTTTAAGAAACGTTGGCATTGGCAGTGACATAGGTGAAATTCACAGTTGGGGCATTCTTGTCATCTTCTACCGCCTAAACAGGATGAAAGGGAACTTAGAACCATTCATGAGGCATTAACCCAAGAGCTCAAGATCTCTGATGCTCACCTGGACGTTTCATTTATAAAATCTACCCAAAGTAAGTCCTCCCAAATGTGCATCACGGTTCATGGCATCCTGTTCCTGCCCTTCAGAGTACTTCTGCATCATAACTGGTAATTACAGAGCCAATTGCATATGTATTTAGTTTCTGTCCCCCCAACAGGACTGTAAGCACCACAAGGGCAGGGTGGTGTCTGGCTTGTCTAGAACCTGGTACAAAATACGTATTCAACTAAAATTTGTGAAATGAATTCATACTAGAGCCTCAGCAATAGTTTAAAAGACAATCTTATACTGCTTCACATTTTGCATTATAAACATCTATTGTCCAGTGATCGGTACCTTGATCCAGTCATTGGACCATATACATTACTAAAGCAGAAAATATACAAATGAGGTGTCAATCAACGTAAGTTCAGCCCCTTATAAATCTACCTTTCATTCGGGGCACAGGAATGCACTAGGAACCTAGTAAATGGGACCACTGAGGCTGTTAAACTTCAATTATCAAACTAAGTAGAGGGGAAAAAAACAGTCTAAAACATCTAAATGATGGACTACATCAGGGATAAATGCATTAATTTTAAGTTCTGAAGGTAACTCAGAATATGTGAGCAGAGTTTGCTACATGAGGCTTCTTTGGGGTTCTGCTTGAAAGACTAGATAAAAGGATTGTTGCTTGGCGTGTTTACTTGTTAAATGTAAAGAGCTCTTTCTTAAGATGTCTAAAAATGAATTATTACTTTAATATTTTAAACATTGTCATTACAATCCTGTTTATAGTACTGCATTGTTATCACTTGTACTATCTATAAAGGTTTGTTGAGTAAAATTAAATGTCACTCAAATAAAACAGTGAATTAATAGAATTTAAAATAATGAAGCTCTTACTCTAGCTGAACTATGAAAAGTTCTCTAAATTTTATTTCCTTGATGATAAATAATAATTTCTCAAAAACAATAAACATTTTGTTTTTAACCCTTTCATAATGACGATAATAAGGACACAGAGGCAAATCAATAGTTTGTGTGCCCAAGTGACAACCCACTTTACTTTGGTTCCATACTTGGTCTCCAAGTAAAAACTGTTTTATTTATTTTTTATATGTTAGCATATTTATTTGTTTACTTATGTTGAGTAGTGCAAGTCATTGGAAGCACAAGGAAAGCATTCCCATGGGACTCTGCCAGAGATGGACAACTGCCCTTTTAGTTTAAGAAAATACCCTTGTGTAAGTTGGAGTGGGTAGATATTTTTAAAATTTGAACCTAACCCTCTGCTTCATTTTATCAAAATGAAACTGCAAAATTTGTCTCCTTTTTTTTTTTTAAAATGATACGGATAAAAATTGACTTTATACTTTTGAGAAATGCTCTGTTGAGGTTTGTGCATACATAAGGATAACTAAGAAACAAAATTATCTGAAAGCTGCTTCTTGCAGTACACAGGTTGTGCTGCATGATATCTTGGGGGACATGGCAAGGCTTCTGAGGTCACAGGTGTCTCTGGACTTGTTGAATAAAAATGCTTCTACCCCACTGTTCTGCCCCTACCACTTCTGGTTCATTATCATGTAACTTTTTTTCTTTTTCTCTTTTTTTGGGGGGTCTGAGGAGTTCATTTGTAAGTTTTTAATACTGTGTATGCCATGATTAACAGGGAAATGATCAAAACTTCAGATTGTCTTTTGTGATTAAAATAATCATGACTAAATAGCTCAATGGCATGGTTTAAGAAAAACCTGATTTTTACTTTCAGGGAACAACAAATGTGCTTTGATTAATTCTAAATACCTTTAATCAGAGGGAATGTCTTGTGTGCAGGATTTATTCTGTTTGCTGGATGTTAAGTGATTGAGAAGACTCAGTTCTAATAAACTGGGCTCTAGGCTAAGGTGCCAGACTCTAATCCCCTGGGGGACACCACATCTTTCGGAAGATCACAAAGGCAATCACAGCACAAAGGCTGCTGCTCATGTCACTGCCTCTAACAAATGGGGTGCCATTTCTTCTGCTTTCCTCCTGTGGATAAGCACATGCAGCTATGGAAAAAAAATTTTTTCCCTACCCTTCTTCCCCACAGTGTCCGGTTCCACTGGGGAGTGTGGTGACTACTGTGTATTTGACTCTGGAGCACTTGGGGACTATTTTCCCTATTATGGAAGAAATTCCAAAATGAGAAAACACTGTGAAGGGTGAGGATCAGCTGAAGATGGACTCCCATGTTGGTTTTCCGAGGAGCCACCTCCTCCCCACTGGCACTCAGCAGACTGCCCAGCAGTGCGTGAACCATCCCTAAACAAGCCCGGGCAGGGTATGTAACATCAGAACTCTGTGTACTATTATGTGTCAATAAAAAAGAAATAATTTTTAAAAATCAGCTCTCTATCAATGGGTCTGAAATAAATTTTGCTTCCTTAAGCCTTCAAGCCAGGGACCAGGGGAACCTGGGTACCCAGATAAGGTTCCCTTTAGCTGGGCCTTCTGCCAAGCCTCCACCTCCAGTGGCCATTCCTTCTCCCTGAATCTTAACAAATGCTGTTAGATGGGAGGTAGCCTCAAAGCTGGCAGATGGCCCTGGGCCTTGACACTATCTACCTCTTATTATCCCCTGGTCATTACACTGCACCCCTGGGACCCTCACCCCACCTGCGTGGGGTCCAGGGAGGTCGGCTCAGTCCCCCTACCATTCTCCCTGGCTGGCTTTCCTGCTCCTGGCTCCCCTCTCACTGACCACTGTTGACCAGCTGTACTGGCTACAAATCCTCAAATCCTCTTTTCCCAGGAGGGTGTGTTTAATTGGATTAATTTCCACTGGTCTTTTTTTCCCCCACAATTATTTCCATGGAAGAATTTCAGCACATTAGGTGTTATCACACTGGCATCCTCAAGACTGAAATATGAAATAACTCAGCCCCAAACAGTCCCTCATGGGATGCCAACATGCAAATTCTCCCACTGTGTTCTGCCCACAGCTCACCATTCCCAACTATTCCACCTATCTCCAGGGGGCAAATAATGGATATGTTCCAGCGCCCACTCAATTTCTCTGTTTTCTTCTGGCTAAAATAATAATAGATCTCAAATATGACTTTCCTTCTAAAGCTAGCCGTTGGTTAGACACTATCAGCTACCACTTAATGCAAAGGAATTTCACACGAAAATAAAATGATTACATGGTTAGAATGATGCACGGTTTCATTCACTGAATCGCTACACATTTGGTGCTTACTATAGATACTACAGTGTGCAGGGAGGGACAAAGAAACACACAGGAGGAAGTGCCTCTTCTCAAGAAGTTTATCTTTAAGGTCAACTTTATATTCTTTTATAGTCCCACTGTATGCTTTTTATTTCTAATGCCCTCTTCTCTGAAAATGACAGCATCTATAGGTTTAACTGATGACAGTTATTGCTACCTGTCACTTGCTGCCACAGTCGCAGGAGAGCCATCAACCCGGCTGTGGCATTCTGTGGTGTGCTTGTGCCTGATGAAGGAGCACAGCCTATGTTTACTAAGTTCTGAACACATGGCCCTTAATTCATACATAGAGGCAAAAGGGACACTTTCAGGCTCGGTATGCCCCCTTCAAAGCACTTATTTAGAGCGATGGCATTTCCCCCCAAATAGCATTTTATCATAAAACATTTTAGAAAAATATCAATTTTCTAACAAGGCGATATATTTAAAGGGCCTCAAAAAGCTTTTTATGAAATAAGATCACTTTAACCATAGGAGAGAACAGAAGGTATCTACTGTTTCACATTTACTCATTGTCCCCCTTAAGTTTTCATTTACCCCAAGTTCAATCTATTTTCCTTTTGCCTCTTTAAGCCCCTCCCTTATCCTTAGAGAAGCCTGGGTGTCTGGAGAGTTCATTTACATTGGTTGTTGTATTCATTTCATGTGGTGTAGTAACAGTTAATAAGGCACAAAACACATTAAAGTCTGTCATAATTATTACACTCAAATGCATCCTTTTCCCTCAAAGGGATCAGAGGTGCAATATGACAAAATGGAAATTTCTCCACCAGAAGTTGTCCTTCTCACCCCTGAGCTAGTTAACTGCTTTTCCAAGAAACTGGCTTTTCTCCTTTAGGGATGACATCCTTATTCTAGGAAAAGAACAAAGGAGATGGAAGGGAGCACAGGGAACAGACAATTGAACTGATTTATACCCTTTGGCTCTATATTTGGCCAATGTTTCTTAATAGCTGAGGCAACATTTTGGAGTACTCAGTTTTCTTTTCTTTCCTCTTTTGGGGGGGAGGGTGATAATGGGTATTGAACACAGGGGCACTTAACCACTGAGCTACATTCCCAGTCTGTTTTTATTTTTTATTTGGAGACAGGGCCTCACAAAATTACCCAGGGCCTGGCTAAGTTGCTGAGGCTGGCTTTGAACTCATGATCCTCCTGCCTCAGCCTCCAGAGCTGCAGGGATTACAGCACCACTGCACCTGGCAGGTATGCAGTTTTCTGACAAAGTAAAGTCAAAGCAAACTTCTAAGTAGAAAGAAATGCTCCTGAAGTTAGACTCAAGCAAGCAGTCATGAAGAAACACGCTCTCTGGCCCTTGACTATGGTGGGTGGTGGCATGACAGTGGGTATGACACCAGGGCATATACTGTCTTTGTCCATCTCTCCCATTTATCGAGATAGAACCCAATCATACCATCTTCAGGTTTCTTCCCAATCTATAAATAACCGAGTGATTCTGGTTAATACTGAAGGCCAGTTTAAACCTGCACTACACTTAAAATAACAGCAAAATACTCTTCAGCTGACATCTGATAAAGCAAACTAGCCCATGGGGATCAGTTAGAAGTGTTTCATCAGCAAAGATCTCTCTTTGTTATTGGACCCACCAGATCAGGGCCGCAAAGGAGCTCCTGCGACTGTTTTAATTAGGTATTTCACTTACAAATGAATTAATTAATTAGAGATAAGCACCTGCAGCACATTACTCACGCAGTCTATTCAAAGTTTTAAATAGATAAAAACTGCTGACAACACATTACGATCAGATTCTGTTTCATGGGACTTAACACCCAAGGTGGTTTACCAAACCTCTTATCTGAACAGCTAGCATTTATTCTAATCCCTCTCCCATGCTGGGCACCATGAGCTCAGAGGATTCCCCAAGAAGATTAAGAAGGAAAGGATGAAGGAGCCATAGTTACTGTGGCCAGTGTTTCTCCATTAGTAATTCTTTTCAGACAAATTTAGTGGCCTAAGATGGCAGTCCTTGTTCATTCTGCCTTGCTCTGACTTGTCCAGTTTATGTTGCCTAATGACCCCTACCCAAGGCACAGTCATGTCCAGCAGCCTCTGTCTGGAACAAAAGTGGAGACAGACATACACATCAGCCAAAATGGAACATTCCTAAAAATCATCTGATGAATGCAACTTCAGTACCGTCTGCAAAAACATGAAAAAAAAAAAAAAAAAAAAAAAAAAAGCAAGTAAACAAAAAAACCTTGAACTTTACCCTGGATACAGTGAAGTACTATGTGTTGCAGCATAATATCATAAGGATTGCCCACATGATGTTCCCTTGTGTGGTACCTTTAGGCTCATTGACATCTTAGAAGAAAGAATCCAGGCTGGCCACCGCACAGAGAATAACTCTAGAATGTCAGATTGGGTCAATCGTGCAGTTCTGTTTTGGAAATTTCATCCCTGGATTCTTCTTCTGGTCTGTCTGAAGAAGCCCAGCAGTAATAAAAGCAGACAGGACTCCACACACAAGAGGGGTTCTGCCGTAGAGGTGGATCACATACCCCAGGAAAGACCCCTGAGCAGCCTTCACTAAGCAGGGCAGCTGTAGCAACAGCAGGAAGAGACAGTCTCTCCCCACCCAACTGGAATCTGTGAGGATAGAACATTATCAGGACACATTCACCATTAGGCTGACTCACCAGAATGAAGGGATTGCTGGGGCTGGGGTACAGGCTTCAGGAGATGGGGGGAACAGGGAGGGTGGGAAGGGCTTACCCACTGCACAAAAGTGTCTTACAGAATCAGTATTATCATATTCCATCATACTGGATATAGAGACTTGACACCACAACATCTACTTCAGCAACCTGGCTTGGTTTTGGATTTTGTGTTGTTTCCTGGAGGTGGAAGTTCACTCAGGAAAAGCTAAAACAAAGACTTAATTTAAAATGCTGGAATTCTCTATCTCTGCTAGTCTTTGAATCCATAATCTTATAGTTATGCTTCCAAAAGTTATGATTGCTACAATATTCAGGGATGAAGTCTCTCCGAATTTCAAATGGCGAAGAGAGACAGAGGTGCAGAGAAAGAAGCAGTGACCATTGTTAAAACCAGGTGGTTCGTATAGGGGTGTTCATTGTTTTATTCTTTCAACTTTCCTGAATGTTAACCTACCACATTATTTTTCCTCCTCTTGCAATAACAATGAAAACTAACATTTTTATGTGGTTGAGAGGTATGTGGCAAAGCGGTGAGGAGCATGGATTCTGAGCCCAACTGCTCAAGTCTGAGTCTTGGTTCTGTCTTGCCTCAGTACCTCCATTCCTCATCTGGCATGTTGGCTTTATTTTTTTTCACTTATTAAGCAACTACTTCATTCAAAGGTCATTTTATGCCTCAACGCCCTTGAGCCTAACCAAAACCCTGTGAGGAAAGGCTATCTATATGCTCATTTTAAAGATGAGAAATATGAAGCTCAGAGAAGTTCATTCAATTCCAGAGAGTTCCCAGACAATTAATCAGTGGTGTCAGGATTTGAAGTACAGCAGTGAGTTGCCAAGACCACCTTTTGACCATTCAATCCTGTGGCTTCCAGAGTCTGGACACTAGAAAACCAAGTTAGTGCTCAGAGACTATTTCATTCTCATAGGCTGAAATAAGCACTCTCTTCCCTTACCCATAATAGATTTCATTTATTTGTTTTCCCACCCCAAACACACATGCATATACACAAACACGCACACAGGTTTTAAAAAGCACATCACATTAAAGTATGGCACCAAATCATGTTGTACTTTTTGTTTTATACTTTTGCAAATGCTGAAGCTGACCAGCTGGGGGGAGTGGCACAGACAGACCCTGGCTACATCCCTTTTGCACCCCTAAGGGCACCATGAGGGAAATTCTGAGGTTAGCAGCTCAGCTCTCCTTGTTAAATAATGGCTCAAAACTGATTTGACTAGCAGTGATGCATTTCACCGTGAGGTTTAAAAGCTAAAGGCAAAAGGGAGGGAAAGTAGGTTGTTCTGGAAGCTCAGCCAGCGAATTCCATGTAGACAGGTGACCCATATTATGTCAATTAAGTGTTGCTTTAGAGACACGTTGCCAGTGCTTTTTACAACACGGAACATTTTAGGGTAATGTGGAGATGGATCATGGTTTGCTGAATGCACCAGGGCCTTTTCTCTGTAATTCAATTAATAGAAACAGGAATGGACTTCTGTTGGAATCATCCCAACTGGCTGAAAGGCAAAGTGGGGCACAGACTTTGAAGTCCATGAGGGTAGAAAGAGCCTGGCAGGGCTGCTCAGCCCTTGGAGTGTGTGCCATGTACAATAACAGGTCCCAGCACAACAGTGTTTTGCTCGTGAAGTGCAGGTGGGCAATGAGTCCAGGAGATGCGTGACAGAGCTCTTGGGACCTTCTTCCCTGGCTGAGATCTCTCCCCTCCAGTCCAATGGCAATTACTACTCCCACTCCTACATCTGCCCTTTTGAACATTTCCATACCCTGGACTTCTTTTTTTTTAAACTATTTCTTCTAGGAAAATGTGCAGGTCCCAAACACTGTAGCCCCTGGCTCCATTCCCAGCCTCATCTCTTGCTAGGACTCCCTTTGGCCACATAGGTGTTTTTCACTTTCTCAAAAAGCCCGACTCCTTCCTACTTTAGGGCCCTACACGCATGCTGTTACTCTGCTTTCTGGAGTGATTCTCCCAGCAGATCTCCCACTGGCTTCAAACTCATCCTTTAGATCTCCATTTTCCTGGCCCCTGAAATACTGCTTATTCCCTTGACTTAATTATAGTTTCTAATTACATATTTGTGACTCTCTGATTTTTGTCTGTCTCCCTCATTGGACAGGAAGCTCCACGTCAGAGCCCATTTTGGCTCACAATTATATATCTAGGGCCTCTTAGAGCTTTCTTATAGCCCACAGTGGGGACTCAATCTTTAGCCACTGTTTAATGAATCCACAAACAAAGGAATTCCTTTCTCTCAGAGTCCTGATCTCTTCAACTATTGTAAAATATTAACCTTGCTTATACATTAGTGGCCAATATCAATGAATTGTTTCTCCCAGACAACTTGAGTTGAGTCTGAGGTATCAGCCAAAGTGGTAGTGAGATTTTCAGGAAGGAATGGTGACAGCTGTGGGGAAGAACTGAGGGAAGCTGGCTTTCTACAATCCACTCATCTTCACTTCTCGCCATCACTGTCTTCACCAACATGCAGACAGATGCCTAAAGACATCAAAGTTTATCTCATTAGCAGAGGAGCCAGGAAAACATCCCCAGTGTTCAGGCTCCAGGCGGAGAAACCACTCTTGCGCTCTGGAGCTGCATGCAGCACTCTGGTGGGGGTGCCCCACCTAGGAAGTACCCTCCCAGAATCCTTTCCACTCCTCTGGTGGTTGCTCTGATCTTACTGCAGCACCCCTGAGCTTTGGTCTTAAATTTCTTTGCCAAGTACAACATCACGCCTTCTTAAAGTCACAGCAAGGTGTATCAAGGTAAAGTGATGCAGACTCTAGAAAGGTAGATATTATTGGCACTTTTGTCACCATGGGAAAGAGCACAATTTAGTACAGTAATTTTAGCAGATAACTCAGCTCTAGATAGTAGATTTTGAATGCACAACCGCTTTCACTCAATAATTCACCTTCTGGAAATTTACCCCAAAGAATTCTCACAAAGCATGCAAAGACAGGCAAAAATACAATTCTTATTTTATCAGAAAGCTGACGGGAAAAACTCAACTGTCTGTAGGGACTGGTTAGATGATTCTGGCAGTCACTGTATATGGTACAGTCATCCAAAGTAATATTAATCAGCTGGTAAAATGAATGGGTTTATAAAATGGTATTAAAAGATGTCTACAATATACTCTTAAGTGTAAAAAAAAACCAAGATTTAGAATATTGTATAGTTTTTAAGTAAATATATTCTATGATATATAAATACATGTTAATAGCTGGGTTATAAGGGGTTTAAATGAACCTTTCATGTCTATATTATACTCTAGTATTTATAGACTTTATAACTGTGTTTTACTTAAATGATTCAAATTTGCATTCAAATTTTATAACTTTTGAAACAAAATTGTTTTCTAAAATTATAAATCATTATTATTGAATTGATCAAAAGTCTGTCTTTAGACAAAGTATTAGACTTAGAAAAAAATTTAAAAAAAGAAATGAACAGAGAGTACAGAAAAAGTAGTTCATATAGATGTCTATGGTCTTTAGATCTAGTGAAAGTTTGTTATAAACAAATTTAATTGCTTCTCCAAAAAAAAAAAAAAAACAAAAAACAACCCATGATTTCCATCTTGGGCTCTCTCTCTTGGATCACTTGCTCTGGAAAAAGCCAGGTCCTGAGCAGACTATGGAGAGGGCCCTGCTGTGAGGCACTGAGGTCTCCTGCCAATAACCACATGAATGAGCTTGGAACCAGATCCTCCAGACCCCGTCAAGCCTCAGATGACAGCTACTCCAGCCAACACCTCAAATGCAGCTTTCCAAGATCCCCTGAGTCAGAGCCACACAGCTAAATCACCCTTGGATTCTCAACCTGTAGAAACTGCAAAATGATAGATGTTTTTTGTTTTAAGACACAAGTTTGGGCTAATTTGCTACATAGCCCATTGATAATTAGGACCCAATTGGCTCTAAGTTTTAGTGCTTTAGTGCTTGTTGCCCTATCAACATACCATCTTTACACAACCAACAGTCTTATGTTGGTTCCCTCTTCCCACCAACACCAAATTGGTTAAGACCAGCAACTAAAGTTAGTGTCCAGTATTTTGTTCTATCCTCAGGAGGACAGCAGCAATAATGAGGGGACCAGGGACTGAATCCAAGGATGGTCACTGGGGTCACAGGAGCCAGAAACTGATTTGGTTATCAAAACTTCAAATTAAAGTCCTGTACTTTTTGGAAGATGTCTGCCTTTTCTCTCTGACCCAGCTAATGGTTCCATTATTGAGTCAAATAGTGGTTCAAATTAAATGTCACAGGAGAACCTGCTAACAAAGGAAAAAGGACAGAATGCTGGAAAAAAGCTATTTTTTTCTTTGCTATTATTTCTTTGCTAAGTGGGATTTCTGATGAAAGGAAAATGGACTCCTTTTGTCTGTAGGCTTAATTTTCCTTAATACCATGTGCAGATGAGAAAATGAAGTCTCATTATTGTAGAAATCCTTTCTGTTATGATGGTTGTATGTTTTCACTCAAGACCCTTATTTTTGATGGGTTTGAATCCAGTCATCAGCTTCTGCTCAAATAGCTCTAGGAATGGCTTTTCTTTTTTGTTTAAAATGGTTTGCACATGGATTGTACATTTTTGTGTAACTGAAAAAAAATGTGTGCATGAATCAGCACCTCAAAAATCAATGAGAGGTCAGGGGACCATGCCCAGCATGTCTAGACCATCGATCTGCTGCCAGCTTGGTCCAAGGAGACTTGGCAGCAGTCACCAGCCTGAATAAAATCCAGGAGCTGCCACACTTGTGCCTGCAAGCACAGCTTAATAATAAAGTCATAGAGTTTATGCAAAGGAGTCTCCAACAGGCTGCATGTAATATATATTCTACCACATATGTTCTTCTATCTTCCTGAATATAGGTAGATGGTAGTGTGATAAATCAAATACAAATTTGTTTAAAATCACTTTTCAATTAATAGCTTTCTCAAACAACGGACATCAAAAATTCATCTCCTGTTAGTTAAATACTGAGATTTACAAAACTTTATTGAAAAAAGAAGACTTTTCCAATTCAAAATGTTGAGAACCATTGTTCTAGAGATGTTATATAGAAAGATAAAAAACGTCTCACTCTCCACAAGATGTAATGGCACTCTCATTCAGCTCAGCCACTCCCTAGACAGGCAGAGTCAGTAAGATGACTAGACCAAATCATGCTCTATGCATAAATTACATTTACAGCGTATGCATTTTAAACAAAAGTGAATAGACTCATTGTACCTCATTAAGTATGCTACATAAAAAGGCACCAGAGTGTCTTAATTCCTACCAGGTAAGAAATTTCATATGAAACCATAAAACAAAGCAGAAACGAAGAAGAGAAGAAGAAAGAAGGAACAGAGCAGGGCCCCTGAAAGTCATGTGGTAGGAAGCAGAAACTCTTACCTTTGTGAAAAGCCCAGATTCTAGTAGCTTCCATGAAATAGAGTGACAGCAAAAAACCCCTCTGAGTTTACTGGCTGAGAACAGTGAAGGATAATGCTATTGTCTCAGGTCTTTGTCATATTCGACGCCACTTGTCAAAGAATACCATGTCACCATGGGTGACCTAATTCTATGGCATATTTAGTTCTATTCTTTTGAAACTTGCCTACCACTTAAACAGTGTACATAATAACGTGATACCACATGCTTATTTTTTAACTTATCTAAACGTATGTTCAGAAAAATGGAGTTGATGCAGGCAGAGAGGCATTTAGGATGAAAATGTTATTCAGTTTTAACCAAGGTGACTGCCACTTTTATTTTAAAGCTACCTATTTCCTATAGTCTCCACTGATGTGGTAAATATCCCAAAAGGACAAAAACTCTCAAAAATTGAAAAACCACAGCTGTCTCACAGTGAAAATGTAAAATAGTTAAACCACGTTCTGCAAAGAAAACACTTTCAAATGAAATATTATTGAATCCCAAATGTCTGGCTGGGAAGCAAAACTAGAGTTATCTAAAGAGTGGGGTCACAGAAAAATTAGTTGGGACCTCCAGTCCCTGGGTGAGAGGGGGTGATTCTGGAGCAGGGAGACAGGAAGCCAACCATGCTGAAGCCAGAGAAACACCTGCTCCATCCCCCACAACCCTCCCCCCACACTCACAGAACAAAACATTTACAGTGAAAAATATTAAACAAAATACCCTCAGAAAAATATTTCTAAATGCAATGTTTTAGGTGTCCAGATTTGTTAAAACACATCCTATTTGAACCTTGTTCTGTGTCTCCAGCTAGATGCACAGTCTGGCAGACACAGAAACTGCTTAAAGATGTTTTGTCTACAAATGGGGACAAAGTGTCTTTTGAGGAATAAATTTTTTTTAAAAAGAAATGAAGCTGATAGCTGGGTGTGGAGGTGTACACCTGTAATTCCAGCTGCTGAAGAGGCTGAGGCAGGAAGATCACAAGTTCAAAGTCAACCTCAGCAACTTATCAAGGCCCTGTTTCAAATTTAAAAAAAAAGAAGAAGACGAAAAAGCTGATCAAAAACTTGTGAAGATCCAACTAATACACTAGAAATTGTATTTGAATCTTATGTTGGATGAGGAGGCAGAAATCTTTAGGGTCTTGATTTTGTGCATGTTTTTGTCACATGGGTGAGTCAAAAGGCTTAAAGTTTGGCATTTCACTTAAAATTGTTTTTTATGAATGTTTGGGAGTCCCTGCCCCTCTCCTAACCCTCGATTGAAAGGAGGGTGTATACAGAGCAATTACAGAAGCAGAAGCAGCCCAGGCACCAATATGGGCGTGCCAGGGCAGTTAATCGTTGCAATAACATTTCCCTGTGGTGCCCCAAGTAAAAAGTGAATCCCTCCCTGTAAAGAACTCTCAAGGTACTGTACAAGATGATAAGGAATGTTCATTATTTTTTTCTCCCTTCCTTTTTACCCCTTCCTCCAAATTTTTGAGGCAGATGTTTAGATTCATTTCCCAGGCTCCCTTGCAATTAATGTAAGGGACATGTCACTGGGACTCCTGGCCCACTGGGAACTGGACACTAATCATGGCAAGAATAAGGGATGGTGGATGTGGTGTTGATGGAAGCTCTCGTGTGGCTTCCAGAGACATCTGTGGCAGCAATTCCAGCAGTAGTTTTCGAGTACCCAGTGCGGGGGTTGTCTGTGTGACCTGAGCTAATGGCAACCAGCAGAGGTGGGGGTGGTATCTTCTGTGACCAGCACTGTGAGGGTGGTCTGAGTGCCATTTCTGACTATCCATCCTTCATATTTGAAGATTCTCCACTTCTCCCAGAGATTCTATGAGCAGTCAGTCATAGCCTTTTGATCAATTCTTTCTATGGTAAAGTTCACCAAAGCTGGTAACTTTGCTTATAATTAATGCCCACAGTGGCTAGACCTGGGAAGCAACACAGTTCTCTGAGGTTTGAGTCTTTGTTATTTCCAGCTAAGCTCTCTGGTTAGGATTTGGGTCACAGCTACCATGTCACTATCTGCTTTATTCCCAAACCAAAGAATTAGGAGTAGTTATCACTTTCTGACCTTGTGGGGACACAAGGAAAAACATTTTTATATATATATATATATATATATATATATATATATCTCCAAAAGTGCTTGCCATCTTCTAAGGATTTCTTGTGCAGTTCTATTACTGCTTGAATAACAGCATTCTTGTTGATATTGGAGGAAAAAAGGGAATTAGAGATCTG
Organism: Tamias sibiricus; assembly: GCA_025594165.1. NCBI lineage: Eukaryota > Metazoa > Chordata > Mammalia > Rodentia > Sciuridae > Tamias > Tamias sibiricus. Next base: position 56,636,949 of record CM046659.1, read on the forward strand.
AAAACTCCACAAAAGACAAAGTCATGATATAAAATAGACTTTGAACTGGACCTGTTTATGTTCACTGGCATAGGAAAGTTTAAAAACAATACACTAACCTAAAAACAGATATCCTGTTCTTGCTCAAGACTTTGAGTATTACCAATAAATATCTGACTCAAATGTGAAAGTCTAAGTCTCCAAATAGAGGCCAATCTTATTAGTAGAGGTAATTCTCATTTAATAGAGATAATTCTCATTACTGAAGGTAGATATGGTCTGTTAGGGTCCTGGGAGTCTCTGTCACAACATTTTGATATCAATACCTATACTTGTTTTATGTGCATTTACCTTGTTCAACATATATTATTGATGCATTTACATTGAACTTGGGGCCAACAACTCTGTAACTCATGCTTGAGCAAAACTTGTCTAATATATACTTTCTCTATAAAGCAAATTGCTGCCTCCTTACACTTAAAAACACTAGATAATACTTCAGAAGTGTGATGGGGGACCATTGTCAAGAGCAGACTTATCGCCACCACCAACAAAAAAGCATAAAAAGCAAAAAACATGGCAATAAATAGACCACAAAAAGAATATTTGTTTGCAGTATGAGAGCTGAGACAAGAAGACAGCATAGCCTTGGTTCAACTTCAGCAGAGAACACGAATGTTGGAAAACTTAATGTTTTTTTTTTTTTTTTTTGCCACTCTCTGCATATGTCTTCAAATGACCACAAAAGTGCATGAATGTTGATTTGGGGGTTGCATATACATTTTAGCTAAAATGTAAATTTATGAATATGGAATCTTTAAATAATGAGGGTCAACTGTACTTTGTTGACAGAAATCTTGCTGGATGCTATGAACTAATTTTAAACATTGCTTTTACTATATCATAAATTTGTGAGAAGAAATGTAAATGCAGAGAAAAAACAATCTTCCATTTTGGGAAAATGTGGGAATAAATTGTAATGTGCTAATAACTGTAGTGACTTTTTATATTAGCAATCTGCAAGGAGGTAAATTTTTATTTAAAATTTAGTGTTCATTCATTAGCAAAGCAACTCAATAAGAATTAGACACCAATTATCTTTATATCTAGATACTCTCCAATGTCACTCCATTTTCATTCAATAGACAGATGTTGTGCTGTTTTTAAGATGGTTGCAAGCAATATGAATATTTATTACTGTATCTTCTAAACTTGTCTATATAATTTCCACAAGTATTATTTCAAATAAGTGCACATCTGCCAAATTGTTCACCAGATTGTTTCTAAGTTTTGTTATTAGAAATAGCTCTACTATAAACAATTTTATTTACTATTATTTCCTGAGGCTAAATCCATAAAATGGGTTGAAGAAAGTGAGTGTCCCTGATAGCAAGGTATAAGTTAAGTACGTCCTTTCAGAAAGTAATGACAAGCTTTGCTGTTCCCCATTGGTTCTCCAGCATTGGATATTATTTTTTTAATTTTACTAAATTAATAGGTGTGAAATTATCTCTCATTATTGTCTTAGTTTGCATTTACTTAATTACTGGTAAGGTTGAAGAGTTTTTCATATTTTGATTCAGTTATTCATGTACTCAATTAACATTTATCAAGCCCCTGCCAGGTAGACATGGAAGCCAGGTCTGGGTCAGCCACAGTCCCTGCCCTCAGGAACCTCCCTACCACCTGTGATTACTTTTATACAAACTGCCAATTAAAATCCAACCATCTGCTTATTGGAGGGTTGTGCCATCTTTTCAGCTTTGAATAAGCATGTTATGTAAATTTAGACAATAAGTCCTTCTCTATCATATTGTCATTATCATTTTTTTTAATTGTGATGGCTTGGATAAATGATTTTAATTTTTATACAGCCATAAAAAAGAGTCATGCTGAAAATGAAAATATTTAACAATTGACAAGGTAAAATGTCAAAATATAATTTAACAAGCCAAAATATATTCAACATCCCTTTTATTTGCTGAACAAACTAAATCCCAATATATATATATATATATATATATATATATATATATATATGCATGACATATAATATATATGATGGAGAAAATGATTTGCACAAATACTTTAGACATTTTCAAATCTTTGTTGTTGATTTTTACAAAATTGCTATTGTGGTCTTAGCTGACGTAGCCATTATCTAGCTAAGCAATGTCCCTGTTCAGACCATAAAAGAACAATATCAATGATTTCAGTGTGATATTGACATTAAAACTCCCCTATCTTTGCTGCAATGGGCATACCCGAGGCTCTTTACAACAGTATATAAACCTGGATGCCAGTGCCTCCTAGAAGGCCTAAGCCTACTGATTCCTCCTCTGCCCCTCATTCCCCCCAAACACTGTCACCAGTGCCACCTGCTCCACTGCCTGCTTTGCTGGCCCTGGCAACACTGGGGCAGGTGGAGGTCACTGCACATATCTCCACTGTCACCTCCCAGGCCACTCAGTGGCTGCCAGGGGCCACCAGCCTCGGTGCTGTCACTCCTCCCAGGTCTATTAGCACTCTTACAGTCACTGATGGGTGATGTAATTAGATACCTTATAATCTGAAGGAAGAAATAATTTCTCTTTACCAACAGGTACAAAAACACTTCAGTATGTTAACACTCACTGTAACTCTCCTGGTACATACCAGCCTGGCTACCCCAAAATGAATGTTTTATATAAAATGGCAATTGAGAAACAATACCTGCAGATTTATCATCTGCTTGGTCCTAAGCATTCTTGAATATTTTAGATGGTTTACATGGCAGGATGTGGGAACACACTGGTATTGCATTCCACATTTGAACTTTGCATACACCGAATATCTAACCTAAATAAACAAAACCCAAAGTCAGCTGATGAGAGCATTTCAGTGCCCATGGGTAGAGTTACACCTTTGCTTTTATTAAATCATGAATACTGAACTACTCTTATTTTTTATTAGAGCATTATACTTATACATAGTATTTGGGGTCATGTTGACAAAATCATACATGCAAGAAATCTTATTTCAATCCCCATTTCCCCTTTTCTCCCCTCCTCTCTCCCTATTCTCCCTTCTTTACTAAACTTCCTTTCTTCTACATACACACAAAGCTGAAATTCCCTTTGTATACAAATATAACATGATTTTGTTAGATTCATTCCGTATTATTCCCCTTTCCATTCCTTCTTCCTTCAGTCTTGATCTCCTTCTTCTCCACTGATCTTTCCTATATCTTTATGCTATTTCATATTATCCCCAACCCCTTCTTCCCCTTATTTTGCTCTAGCTTCCCCATATGACAGAAAACATTCAACACTTGATTTTTTGAGATTGGTTTATTTCACTTAGCATTATATTGTCCAGTTCCATCCATTTTCCAGCAAATGCCATTCTTTCATTCTTCTTTACATGTGAGTAAAACTCATTGACTGCGCTACTCTTTCCAGCAATTACACAACCAATAGATGCAAAACTTGAGTTGGGAAGAAGTTAGAAAAATGATAGTTTCTCTGCTCTCTGCCTCCCTAACCCATAGCTACCCTCCGTCAGAGAGCATGGAAACAAGGAAGTAAGATTACTCTCTGAAAGTAAAACTATTAAGTTTATTAAGAATAAATTCCAAATCTCAGAAATATTCCTGTGTGCCTTCTCTATTCCTTGTTTTATTTTACTTTTGGGGGATGGTGGGGGATACCAGGGATTGAACCTGGGTGCTTAACCACTGAACCACATTCCCAGCCCTTTTTATTTTTGGTTTAGGGACAGAGTTTCACTAAGTTGCTTAGGGTTTCACTAATTTGCTGAGGCTGGCTTTGAACTTGTGGTCCTCCTGCCTCAGCCTCTCAAGCTTCTAGGACTACAGGCATGAGGCACTGCACCCAGCCCTGTGTGCCTTTTCAGTGTCATACTAGAGACTAGGTTCATCTAGAGACCGTGTTATATTAGGGCACAGACTCCACAAAGCTAGAAGTTCACTCAGCAGATTAACAAATTACACATTATTTTTGTCCAATAGAGATGCAAATTATTTGAGTAAAAAATAACCCAAATTACAGCTTTATTGTCCTGTAGGACATTAACCCATTTTATATGTCATTTGGCAATCTTATTTCAGCATTCTTTCATTCATTGACCATGTACTTCAATCTCTTTCCATTCTTTAAATCAGGGTTTTTACTTTACATTTCCATAAATTAATTAAATCTTTGACATGTGCTTGTGACTTCTATGAGATTCATACAAGTATAAATCTCAACTTTTTCAAAATTGACTTTGACAACCACCAGCTAATGAGTTGCAGTGGAGATTTGCAAAGAGGTCATCAAAGAGACGGGATTTCTTCCAGATAGGGTCATAACTTGACTGAATTAAGTTCCTAATGGGTCAGTGAGCAAGGGGAAATAGGTGGTTCAGCAAAGGAAACTTCAAAAGTAAATGTCCAGTCATCTAAGAATTAACAGGTGGATGTGGAATCCACTTGGCAAGTGTATACAGGTACTATATATAGGTACTCCCCTTGATGTCTCCAAATACACAATCCATAAAACTAGCTCCCTTTTTCCCTCTCCACATCCACTAAGTAACCTCTGGCTATAAGTGGGTTTCCCCAGCAGGGAAATGATTCACTGCCCAAGACAACATGAGTAACCCATCCAGTTGGTGGTTTCATTTTTCCTGGTAAATGAATAAATTGGCAGTGGCATGTGGTTTTACATTCCAGTTCTTTGTGGAACCTGACAGCATGTGTCTGTGTTGTACTTAAATCAACTCTGGTTCTTCTACCAGATCAAGTTTCTGGGTCTGCAGACTGTGGCCTATTCCAGATCACATGACTCCACAAGGGAAATAGCAGCAAACAATCCACAGTTGCAATACAGTTTTGTTCATTGTTAGTTTTGACTTTCAAATGCCTTGTGCACCAATACTGTTGTAAAATCCAATTAAAATATATAACTAGAAAAATGAAATTTAAAAATGTATAGAAAATGCAAACCCAATCTTTTCATTATTAGATTCAACAGAACACTAATTACCCTGTAAGTCAGAAGTTTTTTAAAAATATATATATAAAAGCTTCTAAGGGCTTGTTCTCAATTTATGTACTTAACTCAGGTCCAGGAATTACACTCACTTCATTTGGGAATTTGTTAGAAAGGTAAATTTTTGGGCCTCATCCCAGGCCTGCTGAAGCAGAATCTTGGGCTTGGGGCCCAGCAGTCTGTTTGAACAAGACCTCCAGGTGATTCTGATGTATGTTAAATTTTGAGAATTACTCATGAAGAATGACTATAAAGCAAGAGTCACAGTTTCAAATGTCAAAGGGGCTAAGTAGGTACAGAAACACAAATTTGACAAGATGAAGATAGTATGCAATGGTAATTTCCCTGGAAAACTGCAACTATAATCTATAAGTACCAACAGAAGCTTTCAAATGCACCTTCCTCACACACCTTACACACACACACACACACACACACACACACACACACCTCTTTGGTCCATTGGCTAGTATGGAACCCAATCTATTATTTTTTCTAAATACAGACTTAATATAATCTTAGTCTTGATAAACCAATGAATTCCTTTTTCCTGTCAATTTTTTAAGTTTAGTAATATATATTAAATCTTAATTGTGTAAAGGTTTATCCTCAACTCTTTTTTTGTATTTTATATTGGTGCATTATAATTATATATAATAGTAGGATTCATTATGCCATATTCGAACTTGTACATAATTTGATCAATCTCATTCCCCAGTAATTTCCCTTGCCTTCCTCTCTCCCTCCTGATCTGTTTACTCTATCCTCCTAACCTTCCTTCCATTATTATTGTTGTTATTTTACTTAGTGCATTATATATATATATATATATATTTATATATATATATATTCATTGTGGAATATTCATATGTGGAAATAGCATACTTTGTTAGATTTCATTCCCTCATACATACCAAAGCCCTCCTGTTCACCCTCCCACTTGATCCCCTTTCTCTACTTTTGGTCTTCCTTCTATTTTCATTAGATCCCCTTTTAAAATTCATTTTTCTTCTCTCTCCAGTTTCCACATAAAAGGAAATATTGACCCTTGAGTTTCTGAGTCTGGCTTATGTCACTTAGCATGATGTTCTCCAGTTCTAGCCATTAACCTATAAATGACATAGTTTTACCTTTCCTCCTATATCCTCACTGGTAATTATTGTTATTTTTATTCTTGATGATTGCCATTTTAACTGGAGTAAGATGAAATCTCACTGTAGTTTTAATTTGCATTTCCTTGATTGTTAAGAATATTGAATATTTTTTCTTTTGCAATTTGTATTTATTCTTTCAAGAAATGACTGTTTAGAACATTTGCCCATTTACTGAGCTATAGTAACAAAACCAGCATGGGGTTGGTATCAAAATAGACATAAAAACCAATGGAATAGAATAGAAGACACAGAGACAGATCCACATAGATACAGTCATCTTATCCTTGATACAGGTGCCAAAAATATGTTTGAGAAAAGATAGCCTTTTAAACAATGGTGCTTGGAAAACTGGATATCCGTATCTGGAAGAATGAAACCAGATCCTTATCTCTTATCATGCACAAAAATTAATTCAAAGTTGATCAAAGACCCAAGAATTAGGTCAGAAACACTGCAACTTCTAGAAGAAAACATAGGGTCAACACTCCCAACATATTGGCACAGGCACCAACGTCCTTAATAAGACTCCAAAAGCTCAAGCAATAACCAAGAATCAATAAGTGGGATGACATTCAATTAAAGCTCTGTGCAGCAAAGGAAACAATTATCAGTGTGAAGAGAAAGTCTAAATAATGGGAGAAAATCTTTGCCAGCTATTCTTCCAACAGGGATTAATATCCAGAATATATTTTAAAAACTCGAAAACTTAATGTGCTCAACTGTTTATTCTATCAAGAATACTGTTTCCAAGTCTAATTCTATGACACACCATTTGAATTGTGAGGTATTATATTTTAACATGTAGTAGAGCTAATCCTCCTTGACTAATTTCTTTGATTGTTTGAAAGTTAGTTCTTATCAATGGGTTTTGAAATAATTTTGTTTCATTCTATAAAATACCCTATCAGTATTTTGATTGAAATTGTTAAATTGGTTAACATTAGCAAACATGGTGGCAGGTTAGGAAAACACAGGCTTTGGGGCTACCAACCCATTCCTGCTGCTCAGTGAGCCTGTGAGTGGGCAAGATGGAAGCCTTGGCCAGGGAAATGGCATAGGAATCAAAGCCTCCCTCTCAGGTCCACAGGAGGAAATTAACAAACTAACACGTACATCACCTGACAGATTGCAGGTGTTCCAAAAAGCCAATGCCCTTTTTTCTTCTTCCCACTCTCAAACATTGTTGATCCCTTCTCTATCTGATTAACAGTTAGCTGCATTCAAGGGAAAAATAAAAGAATAAAACAATCTTTTTTTTTTTTTTTTTTAAACTGGGAATTTAATTCAGGGGCTTTACTGCTGAGCTACATGCCAGCCCTTTTTATTTTGAGACAGAGTCTTGCTAAATTGCTTAAAGTCTTGCCAGATTGCTGACTCTGGCCTCAAACTCTTCCTGCTTCAGTTTTCTAAGTCGCTGAGATTGCAGGTGTGTGCCACCAAGTCTATTGAGAATAAACAATCTTGAGAGCAATACATCTCTCCCTTTGTACTGCTTGCTATAACCTAATTGTTATTATTATTGCTGTTGTTGTTGTGCAGGAGCTCAAACCAAGGCCTCACACATGCTAAGCAACCACTGAGCTATGTCTCCAGCTCAACGTAATTATTTTAAACATAGCTTTTAAATTACCATTATTTTTGTACCAGTTGTGCTATGGGCATAGAATTTGATATATAAAGGTGTAATTTCTGAGTTCTAACTGAAAGTTTCCATATGCTCAAGTAGAAGATATATTTTGATAACTTTTTATGTCTAATGGAAAAGCACTTTCAAAGGCAACAAAAGGAATAATCAAGTTGGACTACATCAGAATTAAAAACTTTTGTGGTCTGAGAATCACTACCAACAGAGAGAAAAGGTAACCCATGCAATGGAAGAAACTATTGGTAAATCCTACATCTGATAAGGGGTAATATCCAGAATATAACTCAACAACAACAAAAAAACACAATTCAAAACTGAGAAAATAATTTGAATCAACATTTCTTCAAAGAAGATATGCAATAAAATGACCAATAGACACATGAAAAGATGCTCAATATCACTACTCTTTATTGATATGCAAATGCAAGTCAAAACAGCCATGAGGTATCACCTCATTCCCATTAGAATGGTTACTATTTAAAAAACAAACAGAAAACAACAAGTAATTACCTAGCACATGGAGAAACTGGAACCCTTTTTGTACACTGTTGTAAGAATGTAAAATGGTACAGCTGCTATGGAAACCAATATGGTGGTTCCTCAAAAAATTAAAAATAGATTTATCGTATGATCCAGCAAAAAATTGAAAGCAGTCTTGAAGACATATTTGCACACCGAAGGTTTCATGCACAATTATTCACAACAGCTGAAGCATGGAAACAACCCAAGTGTCCGATGATGGGTGAATGAATAAACTCAATGTATTATAGACTTACAATATTATTCAACCTTAAAAAGGAAAGAATTTCTGGCACAGTATACAACAAGGATGAACCCTGAAGACAATATGGCATGTAAAACAAGCTAATCACAAAAAGACAAATACTGTGCAATACTACTTATAGGTGCTCAAATAGTTAAGTTCATAAAAGTAGAATAGCAGTTTCTAGGAGCTGGGAGGAATGAAGAATAGGGAGTTGGTGATTAATAGGTCTAGTTTCAAAGTTTTGCAAAATGAAGAGTTCTGGAAGTAGATAGTGGTAATGATTATACAACAATGCAAATGTACTTAATGTTACTGAAGTATAAACTTAAAATAGTAAAGAGGGAAATTTTTATGTTGTGTGTACTTAACCACCATTAAAAAAAAAACTCAAAAATTTTAGTTTCCTTTGTCTTCTCTCAATTTGGAACATAAGTCGCAATTCTGCTTATTGTCATTACCATTCTTACTTCAGTTCCAAGGAAGGCGTGGATTGGGGAGGTACTGAGCCCCAGGAGAGGCTATGGTTCCATCTGTGGCTTTAGTCAGAGAATGGTTGGAACTTGCAGACACAAGGCCAGTCCAGAGCTGATAGGCAGGAATGAGCTGGGAGAGGGGAAAATAATTGGGTTCCCCAAACAATCCCACTCATAAACTCTATTTGTCAGAAAGGGGTCAGGACCAGAGAGAGGGGGACAATCAAAGGGAAAGTCACAAACTGGGCATAGGTCCTAGAAGGTTTTTTTTCAGAGTAGAGATGAGTTTCTAAAAAGCTTAACAAGGCCATTGGACATAGAGATTTTCTCACAGCTGCCCTTCCTCCCCTTCACCCATCTCTCCTCACTGCTGCTGAAGAGGAGTATACCAGACTCCTAAGGTCTTAATTAATCAGTGGTCTGGTTCATCCATCATCTCATTTCTACCAAATCCTCGTGGGTTTACAGCAGGAATATTGAAGGAGAGCTGACAGTGGCCAAGGGCCACCAGCAGGGGCTGGTGACCTGTTCCTAAGGGCAGCTGGCTGGGAAGCTCATCCCTGTGAGTGGTAGAGACATCCCTCATCTCAGAGGTTGCAAAGTGACAGAACTTGAGGGCTCTGCAGTGAATCACACATTTGTATTCAGTACACATCCTGCCATTTTTAGTTATTTTTAATTCAGACAAAGAAATTTCCCTGGTCCTTTGTGATTGTTTTGTTTGTTCCAGTGGGCTTTAGCTGGAGCTGTTATTTTGGCAATTTTCTCTCTCTCTCTCTCTCTTTAATGAGTGACCATTTTAAGCTTTGTTTTACATGACTTGGGTCTTCCATTTTTTATTGAAAGGGACAAGCAATGAGAACCATCTTTCTCCTGGCCAGCTCTGTGCTGTTCCCTCCTATACCTACCCCAGTCAGACCATAGTTAGGGTTTTCACTATCCTATTCTGAGAGGAGGACTTGATCAGGATACCACAATGTGAAGAAAGTCCCATTTTGGACCCAAAGCATAAGGTCAATGAGTAGGGTTGGTGGGATATGTGAAAAATCCTTCCTTCAGCTTTCCCAAATGAATGTCACTCTTGCCTGGATAACTTTTTCCATAAATACAGTTGCAGATGTTATTTCATTTCCTTGGGGAGTTCCTGGCCTTAATAGTGGTTGCTGCTGAAATCAGTATTTGGAATGTCATCTGGCCTTTCTTTCCAGATGTTTCAGGATTTTTCCTCTCTGAAGTTTGAAAATGTTCTGAGAACATGTCTTGGCATTTTTCCCTGGATGTTAATTTGTACATGTAACCCACATCTTTAATCAATTCTGGAAATACTTTATATCAAGTTTGCTGACTATTTCATCTATTGGCTAAAGTGTTTACTCTTATTATTTTTAAATTAAGATTCCACACTCCATTCTTGAAATGGTTCCTCTTGGTCCGATGTTATTTTCACAAGTTTATTTAAGCCATCTCATTTTTTGTTTGATTCTGCAGTTAATAAATATGCTTCCCTACTTAACTATTTAGTAGTTCTCCATGTAAATGCTATTATTAAGCACTTCTGGAAATTTCCTTAAGTTTTACTACATGGATTTAGTTTTGTGGCTTTTATCTTTCTTCTCTTTTAGCTATAGTTGAGTATTTTTTGAATTTGGGTTAAGACTTTTTGGTTGTTCTGTGGCATACAATCTTGAAGTTTATTGTTCTTTTTTCCCTGTTCTTATACAGATTTATTCTTTGGAATTTGACTTTTAAAAAATAATCTTTCTTTGACTTGTTTTGTGGGTGCTGAAGTTACGCTGTTGAAGACTTCCTGAGGCATTTTCATTGGCATCTTAATGGGTTTCATGTGGAGAAGCCTACACTGCTACTTGGGCCACTAGCTTCCCAGAGCAGCCATATTCCCACTTATAAAATTTAGCCTTTTAGAAATAAGTACATATGAAAGTGCCATAGATTTTTTTTAGACTGATGGTAAAATTTGTTCAATAGCAAATATCTTAAAATGAACCTCCATCCAACAGATAAAATCAGGCTTTAAGGGACATTTACATTTAAATGTAATAATCAGCTACCTCTATTAGGATTTTAATTTTAACAAAATTGCGGCTGATCTGGAACTAAAAGTGGAAAGACATGCCCAGTTACAGGAGGCTCACAGCACTGCCTTCTTCCATCATAATTTTGACACACAGTAGCAAAGTTGGGATGAGGTCAAGTGGTACAAAGCTCTTTTTCAAATTTCTTAAATCCATCTTATCACATCTGTCCCTGGGAATATAAGCTAGGGATTCCACTGCATTTTAGCCTGAGAACAAGTTTTAGCCTTAAGAGAAGAAAATCTGTTTATTCTTAGATTTATCTTACTTCCAGCCATTTTACCAAAAACAAAACAAAACAAACAAACAAACAAAAACAGATCTAAAAGAAACAAATGTTATCTGCAGCTGGAAAATACGTTTAGAAAGCTACAGTACCTATATAGAAACTATAAAATATTATTAAGGGATATAAGACAAAGACTTGAAGAGGAAGACTTTCTGGATAGATAAAACAGAATGTTAAAAAAGTTGATCCTTTCCAATAATACATGATTTTAATGCAGTGATGATTAGAATCTCTATTGGTAGTTTTCTTCCTATTTCAAAGATAATAAGATGACTTAAAGTTTATATGGAAAATAAATGCCAAACAATACCAAGAAATTTTGAAAAAGAAGGGTGAAATGGGACCCAGTTACTTTTATAGACATTAAAACCTAAGATGAAATTATTACAAACATAATGGCATCATATTGACACAAAAATGAAAAATGGAATAAGAAAATAAAATACAAAGTACAGAGATTGATCTAAGTATATATGCAAATAATATATGATTAAGATAGCATTTTAAGTCAGTAGATAAAAGAGGTTTGTTTTTTAAAAAATGGTATTATCAAATATGGCAACACATTTGGAGTAACAAAGTTGTACTTGTACCTCACATTAAATGCAAAATATGTGTATTAGCCAGATTTTCATTACTATAATGAAGTACCTGAGATATGCTGCCTTATTAAATGCATAACAGTTTTTGAGAGTCAAAGTGCATATGGCTTGGCACAGGCTCTGGCAAGGGCCCCTCACAGCTATAGCACATAATGGTGGGACCGTGTGAGTGTGTGTGTGTGTGTGTGTGTGTGTGTGTGTGTGTGTGTGAGAGAGAGAGAGAGAGAGAGAGAGACCTTTGGTATTTTTCTTATAAAGTCACCAGGATTCAATCATGGGGCTTTCCCTAATGATGTAATCTTATATACTTACTCCCAAAGACCACACTGCTAAAAACTATAAAGGGATTACATTTCCACCTTCAATATCATTAACATAAGACTTTGGGCATTAAATTCCTGCCTGAGTTCAGGAGGACAAGCCATATTCAAATCAATAGCAACATATTCCAGATATATATAAATTTAATATATGTGTGTGTGTGTGTGTGTGTGTGTGTGTGTGAAAAACATTTTTAAAATATTAGAAAAAGAGTAATGAGGATATTTATTCTCCCTTGGATAAAGAAAGTGTTCCTGAGCAAGACAAGAAACCAAAACCCATAAAAGCAAAGACAGATATATATGACTAAACACTAAAACAATAACAACAAATATGGCAAAAAAAAATGCTACAAACAAAACCAAAGAAAAATGCTGGACTGAGAAATAGATAACCACATCACATAGGGCAGAGTATTATCACTAATAAACTAAGGACTCTGCAAATTGAGGAAAGAATCATACAACTTTACAGAACATAGGTAAAGGATATGAAATGACAGTTCACAGAAGAGGAAATGCAAAAGATAATAAAAACATGTGAAAATATGTTCAACTTCACTGGAATTAAAGAAATGCAAAATAAAACAGAACACCATTCTTCACCCAATAGAGTGGTAATACACAGTGAGGACTGGAATATAGAAAACGGTCTCCTACTTGCAAATGGGAGTCTGGATTGTGACAATGTTTTTGGAACTTTGGCTCAACAATCCTTCTTTGGGGATTCAATTAGAATGAAGCCCCGGTATATAGGAACAGGTTATTTAGAGGAAACACGCCACAACCAAGGGAAACATTGTTGATGTCTCTCCATAGAGGGGAAGGGATTGAACACTAGGCAATTATTACCATGAATGAGTAAGATTTACACCTACAAGCTAGATGAAGAGCTCTGATATCTGTCTTATAATGTCATGTCTATTGGTATGATAAATATTTTTTTCTTTTCTTTCTTTTTTCCTCTCGTCTCTCTCTCTCTCTCTCTCTCTCTCTCTCTCTCTCTCTCTCTTTTCCCTGCACTGGAGATTGAACTCAGGGATGCTTTGCCACTGAACTACATCCCCAACTCTTTTTATGTATTTATTTATTTTTGAGACAGAGTCTCCCTAAGTTGCCCAGTCTAGCCTTGAACTTGTGATCCTCCTGCCTTAACCTCAAGAATTGCTGGGATAACTAGAACACACCACAGATGATGATGCTAATATTTTTAAAAATCTCCAGAAAATAAGATAGGCATATGTGTGATTAAACAACACAAAATAGCTGATATTCAACTGCTTTTGAGCTAAAACAATGGCAATCTCTCACATGTCTACCTAACATATATTAGTTATGTATTTATAAACAGGAATAAAAATGTGGAATGATTTCCCCTAACATTAGCATTGGTTAGCTGGGGGAAGGGAGAGAAAGAGAGGGAAGGGGAGACAAACTTCTTCTCCATACATCTTTGCACTGTCTTCCTTGTGCAAAGAAGAATATGTTACTTTCATAAACAAACAAAAAAAAATCTAATAAAGAAACAGTTTGGAGAAAAAACTTAAAAATCCTCAGGCTGGGTTATGCTTGAAAACATACATCTAGGGGTGCAATATACAGCAATGGTCCATTTTGTTTATCAAATGTAATAAACAAAACCCAATTTATTTCTCTTTCATCATAATTGTTTAAAACATACCCTAAGTAATCTTCTGTTTGTTTTTTGTTATGGTTTCTTTTTAAGAATTTGGAATCTACCTGCAACAAAGCTAGTAAAAATTAAAATTCAGAGAACATTAAGTGTTGACAGCAGAACAATAAGAACTCTTTTGCACTGCTAAATTGGTATGACCACTTTAATGTAACTTGTCATTATCCTAAAAAGCTGAACATTTGCATATTCTATGACCTAGCAACTGATCTCCAAACTGTGTGTCCTAGGAAAACTCCTGCGTGTAGACCAGGAGACCCATGCAGAATGCAGGGAGAGCAGTACTGTTCATCAGAGCAAGAAGCTGGAAGCAACCTAAACACCCCCAAGGGTAGAATGGATAATGAGTGGCACATTTCATACAGGAAGAGCAACACTGATACATGAATTAATACTAGTTAGCAGTGAAAATGAGTGAACTACAGCTAGAACATTCACTTGCTTGAGACTCACACATAAAGTTGAGCAAGAATTCAAGCCATAGAAAAAGCTGGTACCATTTATTTAAAGCTTATAAGTAGTCAAAACTAAATAAGCAGGGAAATAAGTAAAGAGTTGAGTTTGTGGCTTTCTGGGAAAGAAAAAAAAAAAGGAAGGGATCAGGAAGAGGAATAGATGAGTCTTTGAATAGTACTTAAAAAATGGGCAAGTGGCCAGACATGGTGGCACAGGCCTGTAATCCCAGTGGCTTGGGAGGCTGAGGCAGGAGGATTGCAAGTTCAGAGCCAACCTCAGCAATTTAGCGATGCCCTAAGCAACTCAGTGAGACCGTGTCATAAATAAAATACAAAATAGGGCTGGGGATATGTCTCAGTGGTTCAGTGTCCCTGAGTTCAATCCCTGGTACCCTCACAAAAAAAGGGGAAGTATGTGTGTTTGTTTTATTAATAGTTTTTAACATCTGTGTGTATATCATCAATTCTTTTGATGTGATATGTTACATACACAAGGAAAATCTGTAGGCCTATGTCTATTCATACGTATAAAGCCCTGCCTCTCACTGGAGAAGTCACTAGCCATCTTTCAGGTATATTTTGTGTTGTAAATGCTTATCACATAGGTGAATGGATAGATTTCTAGAGTAATATTCAAAGAAGCATCCCAGGGAGTCATTTTTCCAGTACAGGGGTAAAATGGAAAGTTATGCAATTTTTTTTTTTGTAGTGCATCAGTGTTGGAGAATAAAGAGAAAACCCAAGCTAAATCACATACTGCTATAAAAATTTTCAAGTCACCTTGGAAAAACACAACTTGCCAACTTACACCAAAAGCAAAGCTAACATTTCTGAGTTACTCGGGGTTTTCGTTTGTCCTGAGTTAATAATACCTATTGTTTATTCACCTTAAGGTTTATGCTAAATGATACCAAAACTCAAACCTTAGCTAGTATGATTTTCAAGAGCAGGAAAAATGCCTTTTTCACTAAACCATGAAGACCCAGGAAACATCAGCTTCTAATTGCAGGTACTACAGTACTGGTCCTAGTTTCTGCAGCCCAGCAACAAAAAACATTTTAAAGAAGGTGGTGTTTCACCAGGTGAAGGAAGACAGTCAGAAAGGCAGGAAGTTTGTTCTCATTTCCACCCTCTGCAGTGGACTAAAACCCACATTGTGCTGCTGACCGAATCACTGCTCATTCTGATTTCCTGGCTTCTTCTCTTCTCTGAGTGCATGGACTCTACTCTCCCTGTTCTTTCTTTTCTTTTTAGGAGTTCAATAAATAATCTGATTGAACTAAGATGCCTTACTGTCAGGATATCCTGTATCTAGTTAACTAAGGCTAGAGGAAAGGGTGATTAGGCAATCTGGATGCTTGTTATTTTTAAAAGGAAAGGAAAAGACAAAAAAGTCAAAGTAGCCTCAGACCCTTTATCCTCTTGAGTAAACCAAAACAATATCGAACTACCTCATATGGTCAAATACAATTTATTTCCAGATGTCACATTTTTCCTTCCTACTGCTAGAAAGTTTCACTTTGTGCTCAAGACCTGGGAACGCAGGTGCAGCGCAACCAGTGAGATAGACAGCTTGACATTTCCTTTAAGCCAATGAAAAAAGGGAAATTAGTCACTGTTCTTGAATGTTTTTCACCAAGCAAAGCTTTTAATGTAATTTTTTAAAGAAAATAATTACTTTATTGAGTTATAATTCAATGCCATGAAGTATAACTCTTTTAGCATATTTACAGTTATATATTCATCACTATTCCTAAATTCTGAACATTCTGACACACCAAATCCCCACAATCAACCAATCCCCACTTTCTCCTCCCTCCCACCAGCTCCTGAAACCACTCATCTACTTTTTGTCTCTTCTGCCTCTTTTGGACATTTCAACAAATGCAGCCACACAATGCATGGCCTGTTGTGTCTGTTTTTTTGTTTTGTTTTTTTCCCATGTAGCATAATGTTCTCAGGGTTCACCTTGTTGTTGGATGTATCAGTACTTCATTCTTTTTTATGAATAACCCATTTTATGGATCTACTACAATTTTGTTAAACTGTTCATCAGCTGGTAGACGTTTGGGTTGGTTCCTTCAGCTTGCTTATTTCGGGAAAAAAAAAAAAGCAAGTCTAGGAAGTAGAAGGAACTGGACTTCAGCTCTGAACTCAAACAAAACCAGGGATTAGTAAACACAATTACTGTTAAATTTGCATGTGTGCCAGATTCTTGTAAATTACAGTGCTCCTGAAGGATGTTAATGGAGATGTCTGCTGTCGTTACATGAAATTGTGACAATTTGTTGTTATACTATTAAATGAAGAAAGAAGAAGAGAGAATGGAATTAAAACATAATTGAGCAATGTCCATGAATACATGAGCAAACTCAACTATAGTAGAATAATACCCAGCAATAAAAAAAATAAAACTGTTGATACATAAGACATGGGTATATATTAATGGGATTATGCTGGGTGGGGATGAGAGGGAGAGATTATCATAGGGTATGAGGAAACTTTTGGTGGATATGTTCATTACCATGACTGTGGTGATGGTTACACAGGTGTATGCAGTCAAAATTCATTAAATCATATACCTTAAATATGTGTCATTTATTGTGTATCAATTATATTTCAATAGAGTTGTTAAGAAATTATTATTTACAGTACTGGGGATTGAACCCAGAAGTGCTATACCACTGAGCTATACCCCCCAGTCCTTTTTATTTTTTGAGGCAGGATCTAAGTTGCCAAGGCTGGCCTTGAGCTTGAGATCCTCCTGCCTCAGCCTCCAAAATTGCTGGGATTAAAAGTATGCCGCACCTTGTCTCACAACAAGTAATTTTTTTAAAAAGTGAGTATATCCACTCATCAAATTATATACATTAAATATACACAGTTTTTGTTGTTGTTGTTTGTTTTATTTTTTTTCTTGGTCTATCAACTGTGCTTCAATCAAGTTGTTTAAGAAAGGTATATATAATCTAATCTCCCTCCCAAACATTCTGAATGACTACTGCATGGAAAATGCTGCCTTCATTTTGTACACTTCAGTTAATTTTGTAGCAAGTGCAATTATTCTCATTTTACATATAAGGAAAGTTGAGGTTGAGAGGTCAGTAATTTTCCAAAGTGATTATAGTCAGTCTTAATCTGAGGTCTCTAATTCTTTACCCCAAAGTCCATGCTTATTTCTCTATACCATACTGCCTCTTCCTGTTCTGGTCAAAGATCCAACTCTTCCCAGCATTTCCCAAGTCACAGAATCTTCTGCTCCACAGAAGAAGTTTCTACTTCAGTGTGGTGCTCCACATTAGACTATCATTTTATGTTGCCACAAATATTTTCCTAATTATGAGATTCATCTGATTCAGTTGATTTATTCATGTTTAGTGGATCAGAGTGGTTAATCTGGATTATAGATTAAGGGAAGTAATCTTGGTCCCTGGGTTAAAGGAATAAAAATAATTCATCTGAGATTAAAATCCAGCTAGACAAAATACAAACCTTGGCATTCAACCCACTAGCTGGGTATTGAACATCTTTGGAATAATAGTTTTCCCTTGAATATGGGAGGCCCAAGAATGTGGCCTATCTAAAGTTGCTCCATAGTGCTTGGCTACTTTTTGCAGCAAAAACTGTAAATTGAGGCTGTCATCCTTTCTCTAAACAGGGCAAGCAAGAGCGTGGTTTCCTTTCTTTGTGCACCTCCTCCAGATCATCTTTCACCAGTTGAACTGTGACCAAATGCTACCACTGTAGTTGGGTACGTTTGAACATGGGCTATGACCCTGATGAAGTAAAACTAATGAAAATGAAAATGAGACAGTTGGCTCAAACAAATTTTTTTGGTAAGGGAGTGCTGCCCTTTATTTCATGAAAGACTTTCATAATGAAGATTAAGTGCACTGGATACGTTCCATTTGCCAGTTCAAATTCATTCTCCACCCTGTTCCCCTGACTCAGTGTCCCCTAGAGACCAAACTGTATGGACTCAGCAGCAGACTTGCTTGTTGTTTGCCTTCCAGTCGGACTTGGCCAATGGGGAGCATGAGCAGATCAGGAGAGACAACCAACTCAGGCTATTTGCTTCCTGGGATCCCTGACTACAGGGCTGTCATAATCCAGCTATTTCCCTTTGCTGGAGACCAAGGTTCCATTCCACTCAGGAGGTTTCTCTTTACTTCCTTCATTGCATCAGGTCAAACAGCCCTGGAGAACTCCTCTCTCCCTTGCAGGTAGGTCCCTCTACTCTACCCATGTCTTTGTAAACATTCTCTTTATTAAGCTCTGCTGAAATAAATGAATTTGAGTATGCTAATAATTTTCAGTAACACTGATATTTTTCTGAGGGAGAACCCAGAGTACGTCTTATTCAGAATATGAACTTATTCTAAGTCCTCTGTTTATATGAAAACACCGATATTAGTGGTGCCAATCCTAGGCAGAGATAAACACCTGCACTGGCGATTGTGAAGGTGAAGGCAGTGCCTTATGAGAATGGTCACAGCAATGGATACATTTCACAGATTTTTAAATGTGAGAAATGGAAAACATTTTCAGGTTGAAAGATCGTGTTTCTTCATGCTTACAAATCATATTTCCATAGTGCCTTCCACTGATTTTGCATACAGTATTATTAGATTGAGGTTTTAAATCACTTTTTTTTTTGGTTCTAATTATCAAATATAAAGAAAGTGATGTTTGCTATGGAAAATCTAAGATTCAGAGAGATATCATGTTTTCCTTTATGGAGAGGTATTATCATATATAGGGAGAAACTCTATAAAAGTGATGTTTCTTGTGTAATGAATAAGTCATAAAGTCAAGTAGATTACTTAGAGCTTATATCAAAGCTATATCTTTTAAGTAAAAGATGAATCCTGATCCTACTTAAATCCAAAACAACTAAATTCCCATCCCCAAAATAACCTCAACTTTATCATTACTAAATGAAGTATAACTAGCTAGTTTATTTTATTTTCTTTGATAATTTTTCTTTGATAAGGCTAAATTGTTACTTAGTATGAATATGTAAAGATCTTTTTAAGTGAAAAAGCTAAATGATAACATATAATATGATGCTTTATTTATCTGTGTGTGTAAGTATGCACATGTGTCACAGAATAAGGCAAGAGAAGGAAAAGAAACCCATTCAATTAATCTGAGTCAGCAAAGGAAGATCTATCCTTGTATTCATTATGGCTATCTACTAGAACTTAGAAGCATCTGAACGTAGGTCTGAAAAGAAAATCTGGGGAACTCTGGCAGCTTCCATTTAATTCTGCATGAGACCAGATGGCTTTCACAAAGCTCTTGCTTCTTATTTTCCAAATGAGTGGTAATTTCATTCTTTCAACTTTTCCTAACTCAATGTAACATATCAATGAATAATACCATCTTACATCTGTGTCACATGGTACAATTTATAAAGTGCTTTCCTATTCATTATCTCAACTGATGCTTACCATAGTTCAGATATAGTCAGGGAAAATATTATAACCCCTGTTTACAGATGATGAAACTAAGACCTGGAGATTATTAGTCAGGATTCTTTTAGTAACAATTTAAATTAGCTTAGGCAAAAGATGGAAAATGTATTGGCTCCCAGTGACTGGATTTATGGACTCTAATTGTTTCTAGGCATGCTTGAGTTCTCTCCATCTCTCTCTCTCTCTCTCTCTTTCTCTCTCTCTCTCTCTGCCCTCCCCCTCTGCACATTAGATTCATCCCTGCAGCAGACTGAAACATGGCCTCATATGATTCCTACTGCCTTGAGACAAGAGAAAAGATGGGACCTCTCCTCCCTCAACCTGAGTTAGATAATCCATAGGAAGACCCCACTGGCCCCAGGTGGTCACATGCCCACAATCTGAACCCACCATTGTGGTCTGGAGATGAAATATTATGGCTTCTTCAGCTTGGGTTAAGTCCCATCCCTGTGCCCAGTATTACCTAAACAAACAAAGGAAACGGAACAGCCACAAGGAAACTGTGAGGAGAGAGCCAGTTACCCTAGTTTGTGTGCTGCCTTCAACAACTTGCCCAAGAGGCAGCAGCATCAGGACTGAGTAACCAGATCTTGAGGTTGTACCTGTCCCCTCACAGTCTGACACTGCGGGAGCCACAGAGATGCTACTGAGCTTCTCTCATCCTCAGTTACCAAGGTGGTATGGTTAAGGCTAAAGCTTAGAAAACACTTGGCTTCAAGTCCTGATCCTTTTATTAGTCAGCTGTCTGACCACAGGCAAGTTACTTAACCTCTGGATACCATAGCTTCCTTTTTTGTGTGAAATAAACAGATCCTGCATCACTGGATCATCAAAAGGGTACAGGGAGATAATGTACTCTAGATGACTTGAAAATCTTAAAAGAACTACACTGAGGGTTGTTACCTGTTTCATACATAAATGTTATGCAGGCTAAAATCACACGTTAATATTTGTCAGTTATAGTTCTAGATGCCACCAGCTCTCTCTATTGGCTTTCCTTTGGTGCTGACATTTCTACTCTTTCAGTTTTAAAAGGCACAGTTCAAAAAGAAACATCAACAATGTTTTGAAATTAAAAGACTTAGCTCAGAAGAGAAACTTATGAACAGATGGCTCAATGATACTTAACGCACTCACCTTTTCAACACAGATTAACCAGGAGATAGAAAATTTCTGAAACACATACAAGAAACTGTTAACAGTGGTTATCTTCAGGGAGTGAGACTGCAAGTTGGTGGGGGGGGGTAGACTTTCACTTTCCATTTATGCCTGTGTCTACTACTTGGAGTCTAAAAATCTTTCTCTTATATTCTTTTCATAATAAAAAGTAATTAAAATGATTTATTGGTTATTGCAGAAAAAGAACATGGCATAAACCTAGAGTAGTATTTTGAGCACTAAAAGCTTCCACAGTGTATTGGTTATCAATCAAACTACATACTTCTAGCTACCACCTATTCAGTAAAGTAAAATCAGCTTCACTAGAATAAAACCTAGTTTTCTTCTCTGTGAATGTACATTTTTTTCAAGAATCATACTGCTGATTTCTACCTGCTGAGGATATGGTTTTAAACTCTTACATATTCACATACCCAAATTGAAACCACCACCTTAATTCTCAATTACAAGACACAGTGCATGTGGCTCCCTCTCAATGATGTTACTGCCCTTGTGGACATACTTCTTTATGACCATGAAAGCACGCTGGGCTTCCAAAAACTGTACCACTTTACAGCAGGGGAGAGGGTTGTACAATAATTTCTAAGAAAATAAAGGTTACATGGCAGCATATGCCAAAGCCAAGATTTAAATAGTATTTATTTAAAAAATAGTGCAATAGCTATGAACTTTGGATACTGTTCCCTGGCTAAGTGCTGTACTGATTGCCTACTTATATCTCTGTAGAAAGGTTACAGTAGTTGTCTCTAAATCCAAAAGAAATCTAGAGCCCAAAAGCTTCATAATCAAACCAAAGACTATTTGGGAACCCTTATGCAGTTACCCCTTGAAAATGTTCCTATCAGGTGATGGCCCTTGAGAGGTCTAAGGAGATATTTTAATAAAATATACTTCTATTTTTATATATGATATTTGTTACTTTGCTTTTATTTCATTAAAGCTATCACATATGGACTTACCATTTTATAATTTCTAATTATAGGCTGCTACTATGAGCTATTAAATACTTTTCAACCTAGCTGATATAACTTCTATCCCACAATAGGTAGAAGGAAATCTAGTATTTTAAATTGTTAAACTTAACAAACACACACACAACTTTTTTGTTGTGATCAACTTTACAAAGGATAGGTCAGTCTACAACCTAGGAACAAAAACCACACATCTTAAAAATATGCAACTAGCTTCTTAACTCTTGGAGATGTTCTCTTCTACCCCTTCAACAGTGTCCTCATTGCTCTGTCTTACAGATACTTATGTCCAAATATCTTCTCCCAACAATGGGACAGAACAGAACAGAACAATAATTTAGGTCTAGAAATTTAACATGAGTGTAGGAAAAGGATATAGAGTTCATCTAGAATTTGAAGGAAGAGAGAAGCAGCTTTTCTCTTTGTCTCTCTTTCTCTCCAAGTTCAATCAATGTTTTTGTTGTTTTTAATTGAGGCAAAAATTCACATAACAAAATTAACCATTTTAAAGTATACAATTCAATTTCATTTATTATGTTGACAACATTGTGCAAGTGTCACCTCTATCTAATTCCAAGACATTCCTATCACCTGTACGGAGAACTCTGTACCCAGAGACATAGGCTTTTGTGACCTCTTATTTACATTTCTTCTCTAATTTCTTTTGGAAAAGAATAAAATAATCTGGGTTTAAATTACAGCATAAAGATTCAATCTGCTTCAATCCCTTGTAGAACTTGTTGATTCACAAATATCAGTTGAGGTTTGAAGTTGAAGTGAGGCTATTTTTTTCCCCTTTACTTTTTGACAGTGCTGGGGATCCAACCAGGGCCTCACATATGCTAGGCAAGCACTCTACCATGGAACTATACCCTCAGCCCAGAGGCTAGTCTGAATAGTCAGGATTGGATGTCTTATAAAGAAGAAAAATGATATAGAGGAGGAAATTAAAATAATTCACAGTTCTGCAGACATGTCAGAAGACACAGAGACAACCTACATAAATACAATTATCTCATACTAGACAAAGTTGCCATAATCATACATTGGAGAAATGATAGACTTTCCAACAAATGGTGCTGGGAAAATTGGAAATCCATATCTAGCAAAGAGAAATTTAACCACTATCTATCACCCTATACAAAACTCAACTCAAAGTGGATCAAGGACCTAGGCATTAGACCAGAG
The DNA here is from genome assembly GCA_025594165.1 of Tamias sibiricus. NCBI lineage: Eukaryota > Metazoa > Chordata > Mammalia > Rodentia > Sciuridae > Tamias > Tamias sibiricus. The sequence goes on from CM046659.1 coordinate 56,660,266, forward strand.
ACTCTGTGCCTACTAGAAGTAAAAGTAGACCCAATTCTCCATTGTGTTGGCTTAGGAACTGAATTCCTCAATAAGACTCCTAAAGCACAAGAAGTAAAATCAAGAATGGGATGGTATCAGACTAAAGAGCTTCTTCACAGCAAAGAAAACAATCAAGAACATGAAGAGAGAGTCTACAGAGTATGGGAAAATCTTTGCCACTTGCACCTCAGATGCAGCATTAATCTCCAGGATATATAAATAGCTCAAAAAACTTAACACACATATACACACACACACACATACAAAAAAAATCAATAAATGGGTAAAGGAACTGAATAGGCACTTCACAGAAGAAGAAATATGAATGGTCAAAAAATATATGAAAAAATGTTCAACATCTCTAACAATTAGAGAAATGCAAATAAAAATTACACTGAAATTTCATCTTACTCCAGTCAGAAGGGCAATTACCAGGAATACAAGTAACAATAAATGTTGGTAAGGACGCAGGGGAAAAAGTACACTTATACATTGCCGGTAGCACTGCAAATTGGTACAATCACTCTGGAAAACAGTATAAGATTATTCAGAAAACTTAGAATGGAACCACCATTTGACCCAGTTATTCCACTCCTCAGCATATAACCAAAAGACTTGAAAACAGCATACTACAGTGATGCAGCCACATCAATGTTTATAGCAGCTGAATTCATAATAGCTAAGCTATGGAACCAATCTAGGTACCCTTCAACAGTTGAATAGATTAAGAAATTGTAGTATATATACACTGTGGAATAGTCCTGAGCCATAAAGAAGAATGAAATTATGGCAATTGGATGAAACTGAAGACTGTCATGCTAAGTGAAAGAAGCCAATCCAAAAAAACAAAGGCTGAATGTTCTCTCTGATATGCAGATGCTAACACACAATAAAGCAAGGGGGAGGAAAGAACATAAGTTCATTGGATTAGACAAAGGGGAATGAAGGGAAGGAAGGGAGGATGGGAATAGGAAAGACAGTAGAACAAATTGGATATAACTTTCCTATGTTCATGTATGAATACACAACAGTATATCATGTACAACCATAAGAATGGGAAATTATACTCTATGTCTGTATAATGTGCCAAAATGCATTCTACTGTCATGTATAACTATAAAGAACAAATAAAAATAAATAATTCATAGTTCTGTTCATGACTGATCTTTGTCTGAAACCCACATCTTACCTCAATGACTGATAATGCTAAATCTTATTTTTTGGGGGGTGGGATATAAGGGAAGAATGGAAAGATAATTCCTTGGATCTACAAACTAGGACAGCTTGGAAGATAGAAAAAGATTAATATATTTTAAAAAGACTTCCAACTCCTAAAAGTCAAATGCCTATTCTGCAGAAGCCAGTGTATTGCTCTTTTAAGCACAATGAAGAGTTAGTTCTCTTTGTTTAATCCCAATGATTTAGATAGTACAAATCTCAAAATAAGAGCCACAGAAATGCAAGGGATGGAGCTGTAGGAGTTCTGTGCTGCTGGGGCAAATACAGGTTTTATAACTTCCACACATGTTGACATGCTGAAAAAGGTTCAGGAAGGTCCTGTGGTCACCTAGGAGCAGAGTTATTAAAGTTTCCGCAGCAGTATGCTGTAACACTGCAGAACTGAAAGGCTAGAGTCCTTAATTGATGCTTGTTATTTCACAAATATCACTGTTTTTTTCTTAGTTATGAATTTTAGGGGGGCTTTTTTTCTTTTTAAGTTGGTTTGGACCAACATACACAGTGGTCTCTCAGTATCCATGGAAGACTGTTTCCAAGACCCCTATGAATACTAACTTCTGTAGATGCTTAAGTCTCTTATTTCACATGGCATAGTATTTACATATAACCTATTAGACCTCTTCCTATATACTTTATACTATCACTAGATGACTTATTATACTCAAAACAATGGAAATGCTATGAAAATAGCTGTTATGCTGTATTGTTTAAGGAATAATGATGTGTACAGTACAGAAGCAATTTTTTTTCAAATATTTTCAAACCATAGTTAGTTGAATCCATGGACGCAGAACCCATGAATAAAGTTAGAACCCAGTAACCATGTGTGGATAAAGACTTTTCCAAAGGAGTTGAATTCACTATCAGTTTCAACCTAAACCTTGGGGGTTACTGGGTTACTTCATTACTTAGTTTGATTAAAATTTATATTTTAACAATTCATCAACGTGACCATCACTTTCCACTGGAGCCATTTTGTTAAATATCTAGGGTGACCAAATATCCCAATATGCCTGAGATTCCCTCAGTTTCAGTACTGAAAGTCCTATGTCCCAGAAAATCCTTCAGTCTTGGGCAAATCAGGACAGTTTGGTGCCCTCCTGCTAGCCATAGGCCTGGACTTCTGATCTGTGTTGCTGAAGCGTCTAAAAGTGGATAGAAAGGGAAGTAGCTGCAAAAAATAGCTGAAAAACGAAAATCTCCACTAAAAATTTCCAGCCACATTTCATTCTGAAGATGGTTTTCAAAAATCAATCCAGTGATCTATTTCACTCACCAGGCAAGAAATGGTTTCTTACTTTGTAAGGATGACCCACCTAATGCATGGAGAAAATAAAACCATACCTAGAAACTGACTATAATAAATGCCACTAGAGTGAGATTCTGAAATATTATATTATATTATCCCTCACCACCCCATTTTCCACAGTTAGAGCCTAATAAATAATGCATAATGACAGGCAGCCATAACAGCATAAAATAAAAACCTCACATTTCTTTGGTCCTATTCAAAGACTTTGGATCTTGTGTGCAGTAGACAAACTCCAGAGTTGGAGAAATGCCAAGAGCAGCAAACTCCAGAGGCCACACCTATGTTAACAAAAAGTCTGGCCAAGAAAGGGGCCATTGGACTTCAACCTGTCCACCTGCTCCATTGCCAAATCCTCTAAGAAAACCAAGAGGCTTCAGTACCAGAACCTATAAAACAGGAATTGCAGAATCAAGACAAGAACTTGCTTCATTATTTTGGGAAGCTAAACCGTCTCAATCTTGTGTGATTAAATGTTACATGATACTATCTCTACTATGTGAAGCATTTCTACCTTTCTGAACCATTAAACTCTTCACTTTATAGTAGACGAACAATAGCCCCAAGTATGTTCATGTCCTAATCCCTGGAACCTATGAATAGGTAATCTTATCTGGATAAAGGCACTTTGAAGGTATGATTAAATTAAAGATCTTATGATGAGGAATTTATCTTGGTTTATCGAGGTGTGCCCAATCTTATCATATGGGTCCTTACAATCAACCTTGTCTGGCTGAGTTCAGAGTCAGAAGGAGATGTGACTACAGTATAAAGGCACACAAAAATGCAATGTTGCTGGTTTTGAAAATGCAGGAAGGGGACCTCTAGAAGCTATAAAATACAAGGAAGTGGCTTCTCCCTTAGAGCCTCCACAAGGAAATGCAGCCTTGTTGAGACTTTGTTTTTAACCCAGTGAGACCCCTACAGAACCTCACCCACAGAACTTTAAGATAAATTTGTATTGTGTTAAGCCACTAAGTTGATAATAATTTGTTACAGCAGCAACAGAAAACTAATACATCTCTCATCACTGTTGCTATGTAATTTGCAAGATGCCTTAGTAGTATTTTGCTTCAAACCTCAATATTTGACCATTTCTTACCTAGTGTTTAACTTGTTCCTCTGCATAGACTTTAAAAAACAGATTTAGTACTAGTCCAAATATACTCCAAATCCCTCTGACCATACAAAACAATACTTCCTTTTACTTTTCTACTTTGTTTAGTTTCTCTTCAGCTTGTTAGCACAGAGACTACTTACATAAGGAGCCTCTGAGCATAACTGAAACCAATGATTTTTGTATGAAGGAAAAATGCTTTTAAATGAGAATGGAAAGTGACAAATAGCCTCCTTAAAGTTATATGCTAAGATAAGCAATTCTCAACATCTCCCTAGGGCATTCTGGATGTTACAGTGACTGGAAGATGCCACTGGCCTTTTATGAGCCAAGAACAAGTACTTCAAAGAGCACAATGAAGTATTATCCCATTAAACAGATTGATAATTCACACTGAGAAATTGCTTGATTTGAAAATTTTCAGTATACTTATTAGCATGAATAAAAATCAGCACAAACATCAAATAATATCAGATCCTTTAAAAACAGTTTTAATTATTCATAATATTTGGTGGAATTTAGGGGTGTCTTGGCCCTCACCTAAAAGATGTTAAGTACAGCCATACAGTCTTTTTTTTTTTTTTTTTTTTTTGCTGTGAGGTTTGAAATAAAAGATATACATATATATCTTTTATTTCAAAAGAGCATGTGCATGGGTGTGTGCATGCATGGCTTACTTCTAGTCAGATCTAGACCAGAGATTCTCAACCTTGGTTACATTTCAAAATTACCCAAGGAGCTTTTAGAAACTACTACTGTCCAGACTCCTAACCACCCCCGCCCCCAAGATTCTGACTCCATTGGTCTGGGTAGGGGTGTGAGCATCAGTGCTTTTCAGTGCTTTTCTGGAGATTTTTCGGCTCTGCCCAGCAGGGAGTACTTTATGGGCCATACCCACATGGATGAGGCTATTTCTCAGATCTGAGTGCCATCTTCTCTTCCTGCATTATAATTCCTCAACTGATCTTCTCCAAGACAAATCTGGGAGTGATGCTTGATGTTTTCCTCTCTTTTACTTCTCACTTTACACAACAATTCCATCAGTTCTTCCAAATCCAGCCCCTTTCCAGACCCAAATCCCCACTGGTTTCCCTTTCCAATGACCCTGCTGCCTAAGGAGTTACCCTTTCAAAGAAAAATTCTGATCATGTTCCCTTTCCTGGCCTCCCACCCAGCTGATAGAGTCTGGACACAGGAGTACAGCACTTGGGGGTCCATCCCAGGCTTCCTTGGCCTGCTTCTCCAGCCACAGCCACTGTAAATTCTAGAAGGTTCTCAGGGTGCCCCATGCCCCGTGGGGCCTCTCTGTACTTTCACATGTGATCCCTTGTTCCCAGAATGCCTTTTCCCTCCTTTGCCTGATGGCACTCACACCACTGTTCAAATGCCCCTCTGCCTGGCGCTTTTCCCCACCTTGCCTGCAGGCTGGCCCTCTCCTGCATGCGTGCTCTCTGCCCACAGTGTAACCACAAAGGCCTCCTTCTGGCCCAGTTTTCTCCTCCTGGAGACTAAGCAACTGAGCCAGGCTTGTGCATCTGGCAACATCTGGCATTCATTCTTTTGTTCATTCATTCAACAGTTTTATTAAATATATAACAAGTGCCAGACATGCTGGCTATATGCTGGAGGCAAAATTGTTAACAAGTTAGAAACCACGCCTGCTCTCTCTCAGAGCTTTTCTTAAAAGGGAGGCGGACAGCTGGATGAACATTCATGATAAAACAGAAAGGTACTGTTTAGAGGACTGGGACAAGTTTGATTTTGTGTTGTTTTTACATTCCCAGTGTACTAAAAAGTGAAGAAGTGGGGCTGATGGTATAGCTCAGTGGTAGTGCATTTGCCTAGCATCCATGAGGCCTTAAGTTCCATCTCTAACAAAAAATTAAAACATGAAAATAAAAAACTGTCAAAAAACAGTTTCTAAAAAAATTGTGGCATATTCTAAAATGTCTACCTTAACAATTACAGTTGTATGATGTATGTCTGCAAACCATTAATCATGTTTGGTACCATAAGCATATTCTATCAAGGCAGCAACTTCAAAGGTTTTCCAGCTCAGATTTTTAGAAGATAATGGGAAACTCTGGGTAAAAATCCAATTTTATCTATCACTAAAGAGAAACATTTTTTTTCCTTTGATAACTTCATTGGAGATATCAAAAGTCCAAATTTGACAACCTGATAAATGTGAGAAAAGGAAAACTGACCCTCAAGTCTAAGGAAGGTCTGCTACCTAATAAACACAAATATTTGTTGAATGAATAAATAAAATAAATGACTAGTTCTAGTAAACTGAGCCATAAGTGGGTTTACTTTTTATTAGCATTTTCTGTAGTCATTGGACATATAAATAAAAATTAAATTCAAGCTGCCATACAGTTCAATGGGTATAAAACAAAAGTGGGTGGGAGTATAAATGAAAAAAAAAACACTGGCCCTGAGTTGACAGCTGTTGAAACTGGCTGGTGAGGATATCAGAATTTATTGTGGTATTAGCTCTGCTTTGGTATATGCTTGAAATTTTTCATAATGAAGTTAACTTTTACAATGGGGGTAAAATCAAATTCATTGGCTAGAGGAAAGTATATACCTTCATGGGAGCAGACAAACACATTATCACCTGTCTCAGGATTATGGAGACCTATTGAGTCTACAACTAGATAAAAATGGCTTTAGCTAGTTTCAAAAGCTAAGAGTGCTTCTTTCAGAAGAAACCCCACCAGCATGAGACTGACCTTCTGTTATTACTGTTATTGCTGCAGGAAAAGCCTTCCTAATGTCTACGACCCATTTGCTAAGAGCAGGGTTTACCTTCTCTGATCTAATCTCCTGTGAGCTTCTGTCTTGCACAGAGTATGTCCCCAGTGTCTGCAAACCATTAATCATGTTTGGTACCATAAGCATATTCTGTCAAGGCAGCAACTTCAAAGGTTTTCCAGCTCAGATTTTTTAGAAGATAATGGGAATCTCTGGGTAAAAATGCAATTTTATCTATCACAAAAGAGAAACATTTTTTTCCTTTGAATCCCATAGTCATGTCAATATTGTTAAGGAGTATATGAATGTTTCTTTTCCATAAAACATAACATGCCTAAATGATTTCATCTATAGACACACTTAAGACTTTTTCCCTCTTACAATTCTGGTGAAATTCAAGAAGATCCTAGAAAAAAAAAATCAGAACTCTTACCTCTTCAGTTTTCAAAGCCCAAGGCTCACTGGCAGATCTGGCTGTTGAGAAAACAGAGGAAAATGTATTTCTTAAGAAAATGGGAAATAACATGATTTGCTTCTGATATATTCCCCATTACTTTCCTTTTCTGTGCATATATGAATAGTCACAATGAATCCCACTATGCAGAGTTATAATGCACAAATGAAAACTTTAAAAAGAAGAATTAATTAATTTATGCTACTAAATTCTAAAAAGAAAATGAGAAATAGTGTAACACATAAGAGTTGAACAAGCAAATGAATGTTTCCATAACCAGGATTGCTGTTAATGGCAGTATAGTTGGAAGGGCAAGGATTCACATAGGTTTACGTTTCAGGGCCTAAAAATATTTTGTAAACTCTTGCCTTTAAGAAAGATATGTAGCATGTGAAATAAGAATCTCTCTTTTGTGAAATTCACTAGCTTGCACGATAGCATGAAAACACAAAGTCCACTTAGGAACCAAAAGGAATAGACCTCTTAGTGACAGAGGCTGTGTACCACAGGATGAATAAGAACAAGCTTTGCTCCTGGCCTAATCTGTACACTCCAAGGCAGCAGAGGGAGCACATTCCTGCTCCAGTGTTCGGGACAGAGTTGAAGTCTATACAGTTTGTGTGCATCTGGCTCTTTAAAAGGGTAGTTTGAGACAAGTCAGTGGTTATGAAAGTATCTTTTGCATCCAAAGCTTCATGCAGGCTGCTTAGAGGTGGAAAGGCACCTATACCCTTAATCACTTATGTGTCCTGTGAATATTGAACAGGGGTGGCCTAATTGTGCCTACTGCCTTCTATATGGTATATAAAAGTTTCCTACAGAAAGGAGCTTCCTTCCTCTTGAAACTACACAATGCTCAGTCCAAAGGGAATTGCCACAGTGTCAGCAAGCAATTACCATTCCTATTTCCTCTGTCTCAGAACAAAGAGGTATCTCACATTGAGAGTATTACAACTGACGATGGAAATCAAATTCAGATTGGGTCTCAGGCCCAAATGAACAGCAGCATTTCTAGAGATCTCACACTGCTTGAGATGGGCATGTAGGCTATATCTCAACCCAACTAACACTATTCTCAGGCTACTATAAGGGGTCATATGTTTTTAAATGAACCAAAGTTACTAAAAAAACCATTATCTCATGATTAATGACAGCAAAGGAAAAGAAAACAAGCCAAGGGCAAAAACAAAACAAAACAAAAAACCCAACAAGAACAACAACAAAAAATCCTATTTTCAGAAAATGAACCCTGGGGATAACAATAACTGAGTTGCAAAATAAGTCTGTTCAAGGGTGCTCTGAGACCATTATATTATTGCTGATGGTATATATGGGCATGGCTTCTCTGGGAAACAGTTTAGCACTATTTATCAAAAGTCTCAAATAAATTCTCAATCATTATTTTAGTGATACCACTCCTCGACTTGAGTAAAACAAATAGACAAAGAATTATTACCAAGATATTAGAAATAATCTAATTATCAATAGTACACTCTCCTAAGTAAAACGAGACACTCCACATGGTAGAACAAACAATGGACACAACACAATTAAGTGAGGAAAATGCATGTGAGACAATTAAGTGAAATGAGACATATATAAAATGTTATCAAAAGGGTAACTTCAACTAATATTCTAATTTAAATTTGCATATTGACTAATCCCTTCTTATCTGAGGTTTTACTTTCCTTGCTTTCTGTTACTTGCAGTCAACCACAGTTTGAAAATATTAAATAGAACATTCCCAGAATAAATAATCAATAAGCTTTAATTGCAGGTCATTCTGAGAAGTGTGATGAAACCTCATGCTTGCTTTCTCCATCTTACTCAGGACATGAATCATCCTCTTGTGCACTGTATCCACACTGTATATGCTACCCACTCTTAGTCACTTAGTAAAGGTCTTGGTTACTATATCCACTGTTGCAAGGTATCATAGTGCTTGTGATCAATTAACCCACAGGTGTGAACCCAACACAATTTCACCACGCCTACACAATTTACATCACTTCCTCTCATCATGTAGGCATTGTAACATCTCATATCATCACAAGAAAGGTGCGTGCCCTATAAAAAAACACTGAGAGAGAAAGAGACCACATTAACCTAACTTTTATGACAGTACATTGTTAAGATTGTTCTATTTTATTATTGTTGATAATGTCTTACTGTACCTAATTTATAAAGCAAGCTTTACCATAGGTATGAATGTAGGAAAAAAACATAGTATGTACAGGGTTTGATATAATCTGCAGCTTCAAGCATCCACTGGGGGTCATGGTGTGTGTCCCCAAGGATAAGGGTGTACTCCTATACATCATATTTTTCTAATGCATAGTATCTATGATTTTTTAAATATATAATATTTTAATATACCATATGCTAACATATAACATTATAAATATGCTATGTACATATTATAATATACAGTGTGAAAACAATGTTTTCTAGTATGCAATATGCATCTTTCATTCTGACATATATATATATGCATGTATGTATGTTTGTGTATACATATACATGTATTTTTTGTTTAGAAAAAGACTGGAAGAAAACACATAAAAATGTAAACCACACATTTCCTCTCTTTTATAGGGTTATGGAAATGGCAGAAATTGCTAGATATGCCCCCAAATATGCTTTTCTTTTCTTCCATACTTGTAACAGAATTCTAAGCTATGCTACAAGCTATATGTCAAATTCCTATTTTTCCCAGTTTCTTGGCTGCTAGGTGTATGGGAAAAATAGGTATGTGACAAAGTTCAGTGGGAGGACAGCAAAAGTGGTGTGTGTAACTTCTGACTTATGTCCTTCCCTTCCACCTTTCTCCCTTCCTGCTAGTTATAGTGGGATTCTTATTACAAACCACCCCAGACCTTGAAAGCAAAAGAAACAAGCCAGGAATAATAAAACAACCTGATAGAAGCAGCCTGGGTCCCTGCAAGATCTTGTGGAGTACAGTTGCCTTACTAGTCCTGGGCCACAGCCCCCTGCCCCCTTATAACTTTTGTCAGTCACCATGAAATCAGATCTCTGTTAAATGCAGTTCAACCAACATCTAAATGAATAAATGGGTTCATTCTTATTTTTTATTTACAATTTTCAGTATTTTCCAAATCCAATAATCATCATGAATTACTTCAATGATCAGAAAAATAATCAAGCATTGTTTATTAATGTTGAAAAAATTCAACCTAGAAAGAAATTTGGGCAACAGACACATTCTTTCTACCTATAAGAATACATACAAGAATAAAATAAAATATGTATTTTAGAAATTGTTATTATGTCATATGCTGGGATACAACCCCCCTACACACACACACACACACACACACACACACACACACACACACACACAATTTCTGAGTTTGAATTACCCTTTAATCAAAACTCACCTTATTCCAAGATTTTTGAAAAAAAAGTTTTATTAAGTAAAAGTTGTTCCAACCCTAATAAAATCTGCTTAATGTATGCTCTAAAGAATAAATTTTAGCCACTATGTTACAGTTGTACGTTTAAAAGGATACCCAGCCTTCTTAAAGTGAATTTAGAAACACTTTTGACCATTGTGCATGTGCCTTCACACCTGTACTTCAGTGCATCATTGGTGTTCATATAGAATCCCAATGGCCAATCCATTGGCCCAAATACACTTGGATGCCTATCAACCAAGCATGTGCTTTGATTTTATTTTCCCCTGGAGTGATGACAGATTTGGCAGAGCTCCCATAATTTCCCTAGTCTCCTAGATGACCCATGGGTCTACATTATAAGATGATTGTCCAAGATAACAGAGTCATACCCAGTCCACAAAATAAAGACACCAGGTCTACTTATGAATCAGATCAGAACAATAGCCTCATTAAAACCAGTCTGTAACCATATTAGGGCAATACACTGAGGATCATTTAAATCTACAATAATGTTTTGCCAGCAGCATTTGGTGCCTGTTAGAGGATCATTAGTCTTGTGCACAGGCACACAAGACGCTCCACCAGGTTGACCTTAGAGACTTACATGTAATTATATATCAGAAAAAGAAACTATTTCCCCCTTCTCAAGGGAATGCCAGTTGGTCTTTTTCTCCCCTGAAAAGTGCAATGCCCAATACTAATATGGCTAGTTTATATTCAATACGAAAGGCAGGCTGTAGTCAGGATGACTATGCCAGTGTGTTCTCAAAAAACCCCTAAATTCTCTCCCGCAATAGGCAAACCAGAGCTGATAGTCAAAGCACTGAATTCTCTCCCCCGCTTCCCTCTACAGGAACATAAGCAAGCCAACTCAACAGGCCTAATTGCCATGGTAACAACATGCACTGTGATTATGAGTGTATTTGTTTTTTAAAATGACTCACAGATTGTTCCCCCAGAAGCCCCAGACACACAGGTTTCTGGCTGGTTTATGAAATGCATCTAAAGTTTTCTTGCAAATTTCTTGCTCCTATTAGCATATCTGGTGCAATGGAGAGCGATCCATCAAATCAAACACACCCTTTTCCTTAAGAATAAAAAAAGAAAAAGAAAAGAAAAAAAAAAAAAACACGTGGTTCCTTAAACACTACAAGATTAATCAATTTAAACCTCAGGTTTATAATGAAATTAATTTGAGTTTGTACACTGGAGATAATTAATCTGTTACTAATTTAAATAATTAAGGTATTTCATAATGTAGTTTTAGAGATCCAAATGAAATAATCAGGTGAAGTAAAATCTCTAGTAAAAAACTATCAAATAAAATAACCCAAATATTGGGGTATATGCATGGTCAAATGTAAAGTATTACAAAATAATATATGGAAATCTTAATGCCAAGATGTTTTAAAACCAAGGTGCAAAATAAAATCATTAAACAATTGAACATGAAAGAGTCCAGACATTTGAAAGAATGTGAACTACTTCCATTTATTTTTTCAACAAATATATTTAAGACCATCTATGAACTATGCACCATTGTTTATAACCAGAACATCACAATAGGGCTTAAGGAAGACTACTGTCATAGTGGGGACCAAGGCCATGGGCATGGCTGGGTGCATTCTCTCCTCTCAGGAAACTCCTTCACTGCTCAGGGAACCATGCTGGGTAGATCTTTCATTACCTAAAAATCATAACCTGATGATCATATCAGGCCTGGAATTCAGAGTCCTGACATTGGTATGATAGTTGACTCCCTCAAAGAAAACATATACTGATAATTTTAGTCTGTTGATTTCCTCTGTATGAAATGGAAATAAACTTTATTTTAAAAGAATTTAGGTATAAATTACTTATATAAAGCTATTTAAATCCCTTGACTCTAACATACAACATTTTGTGCACACACGCATGTGCACACACACACACATATACCTACTCATTAGAAATTACACTTTCTGAAGAGCTACACTGCAGGAGCCCTGTTTGGGGAGATGGCTAAGATTGCGGTTAACTACGGGCCATGGAGATGTTTGGGCATTCCCGCCTTCCGTAGTCACAAGGGACAGTCTCATGTGGCCGACATTTCAACCTAAGACAGGAGTCAAGGGCACAGCCTTGATTATCCAATGACGGGTAAGAATGTTGGTTGCACATAGACGTCCTAGAGCATCCCCTCTTTTAAAACAAAAGGGGGGAAATGCAGGAGCTCTGTTTGGGGAGATGGCTGAGATTGCGGTTGACTATGGGCCATGGAGATGTTTGGGCATTGCTGCCTTCCGTAGTCTCACGGGACTTGGCCCGGGATCTCGCGGGACTTGAGCGAGATTGCTGATTGGGTCTGCACCATTTGGTGTGTTGGTTGTTTGGTGGTGTGTGTGTGGTGCGTGTTAAAGTCGTTGTTAGAGCCAGAGAGAAAAGTTATCAAAATAAAAAGGCTGTTTGTTTCCAGTTCGCCTCTGAACTTCTTCCCGCGGCTTCGTTGCTCCAAGCGGCCATCGCTTCAGGAGGCAACACTACACATTTTATGTACATTGCCATTTTATATATATATATATATATATATATATATATATTTTGTTCTCTCTCTCTAGAGTTTAAAGGGAAAACCAGAGTGACTATCAGTCAGGATAAACTGGAATATACTGTGGTAACAAATAAACTGATTTAACACAACCAAGGTGGTTTCTTGCTCTTCCTCCACATCCATTATAGGTCAGAAGAGAGACCTCCTTGTGCTGCCTTTACTTTAAGACCCAGGCTTAAGAGTACAACCACCACTGCTGTTCTCACAATACTGCTGATTTCCAAGGAATGTGCTTGCAGCCTGGTCTATAGCTTCCTCCTGGAAGTGACATACACCACTGTGCTCACATTGCCCTAAGCCGATGCAAGGCACATGGCCACACCAAATGAAAGTGAACAGGGGAGTATAAACTTATTATGAGTTGGGCAGGAGAACTGGAAATATTTATGGCTAAGTCCAGTGGGTTCCCAAACAAACAGTGCAAGTCTGAGACTGGCACTTCATTAAGAGAAAACATGGACATCTGACTATTCCAGGAAAATGGGCACCCTTAGTTGATTCCAACTCCAAGGTCTGAGTCCCTGTGGTTAATATTGGGCCACAACAATCACTTCTGCTAGAAATTGGCAAGAATTCTTTGAATAAAAATAAAAGATACTCTAGTGCAGATCTGTAGTAACAACAATTACAGAATAATAGCTATACTTCTTTAGTAATTAATTCAGGTATCATGCTAAATAAAACTTTACATACATATAATCTTTTTCAGACAAAGTAGGTAACATCATTATTTCCCATTTTATAGATGAAGAAACTGAGACATAGAAAGTTTAAGCAACTTTTCTAAGTGATTCTGACTCCAACTACTTTGCTCTCCTAATAAGTCTTAGAATTATTATTTTTCTATGTTACTATATTTTAGAATTATTTTAAGGCTTATAATAAAAGACTTTATTTTTGCCTAGAAATTCTCACCTTTTCTTAGTTAAGCTTTTCTTATTTTAATTTAAAAAGTCTTGAACTTGTTCAATATCAACTTTTTTTCCCCAAAGGGAAAGAAACAATAAAACTGCTAGTGAAATGGCTTAATGCCCATGCACAGCAAAGTCCCCGGAATACAATCCACATTCATGAGTTTAAAAGAAAAATGGCAAAGGATCAATTCATTTCTCCTAGGAAAGCCATGCAAATGACAGATTTTTTTTTTCTTGTTTAAATGTTTTCACTTTTTTTTCTGTCCTACACAGATCAGATAAATACTCGTCTTAAACAGAGCTCTGTTGGCAAAGCCTAGAAATTAACTTTACTTTCCTGTTTAAAAATGCAAATATAAGAGTAGGAGGCGCTCAGTCATTTATTACAGAAAAAGCACTCCTACCATTAATGCTTAGCCTGTTACAATGAAAATGTACAGTAATAAGCCTTGGAGACAAGCAGTCAAAACACTAATGAAAGCAACTGCACTGAACTCTCGCTTCCTCCGATTGCTGCCTAATCCAGGTAGCCTCGGAAGAGAATGCCCAAGTAGGAAGTAGGAACTATGCTGGAAATGCAGCACTAGTGGTGCTCATGTGCTGCCTCCGAGAGTTGGGAAGTAGAAACCTATTATCTAAACAGCTCATGATCAGGAATCACAGAGATTATTCATTCCTCTTTTACAGGTGCTGTAATCACCAAAATACAGGCCTCTCTAGAGAAAACAAGGTTTTCATTTAAGTCAGACAGACACTAGTCATAGAATTCTTGGCCTTTGAAGCTCATTATTTAGCCCAGGGTGAATTTTATTTAGATCAAATTGATTTAAATGACTGGCAAGAAGACTCAATTTAATTATGTATTTTTTTTTTTGACATTGTAGAAATGCAGGGCTGGTTCTCTAAATTAAATGCCATTCCTATTGCTTTTTTAAGACTTTCTGGAATATTCTGTTTAGAAAGATATTCTTTATTTTGTCTCTCTTCAGCCTTGTGTGTTTTCCTCCAGGAATCTATACAAACTAGATCATTGTCACCAACAAAAGCAAGGTGTGTACGTGTGTGTGTGTGTGTGTGTGTCTGTAAGGGAAATGCACAGAAACTCTTCCATTCAAAGCTGTGTGATCTTAGTAAGTTATTTAACCCTTTTTCGTCTTAGTATCTTCACTGATAAAATGGGAATACTAGTAGTGGTCACTGGCTATCCAATAACCACCAACCCCTTCTTTCTTGCTAATAGAACCAGTCCTTTTTTCCTGGGGTCTGGTGACCTTGTTCTTCAGAGAGGCAGTGCTGCTCCAGGGCCTCAGGAGGAGACTCTTCAATGAGTCTTAAATCCCAGTGGTTTGATCTACCTGGTCACTAACACAGAAGGCATATGAATTGGGAGCGGAATTCTGCTGGAGACAGCTCTGCTGCAACTTTACTAAGAGCAGCAGAGAAAAACTTAGCCCTGTACTATGCCTCTATGTATTGATATCTGCCTTTAATTCTGAAATTGGAGTAGTCATCTTAACACAGTGAGGAAAGCACGGTTAATCAACCTGCTGAGGATGTCAGAGAGGGAGGAAGGAAAGAATTCAGGTTGCTAAGGACATTGTCCAGCTACCAAATAACAAGCTCTGAAGCTGCCCTCCTTTCAAGTCTTGAGATAATTTCCTATTGTTTAAGCCATTTTGGAAGGGCATTCTCCCCCCTCCAACTGAGTAGCCAAAAGTATTCTGGTAGAAAAATACTGTCATCTCAGAGTTATTTTAAAAACTAGTTGAAAACAGTAATGTATATAAAGTATCTTTCACAAATTCAATGTTCAACAAATGGTGATTCTCAACTTGATTCTTAAAACATCTTCTTTCTAACACAAGTACTTCACTCTGTGTGGTTAGAATGATTCTTCTGGAAGGTTTTTCCTGGTTTTCCTAAACAGAATTAAGGACAGAAATCATTGTTTTCCTTTCTTTATTCATCCAAGAGATAATACCAAGTACCTAAGGTTATTTTAAACAATAAGGATGGTGTTTAATTCAGACAACAAGCCCTGTAGAGCTGATTGCAGTGTAGGAAAATAATATAATTAAATGGAGTAGTCTTCCTGACTGTGTAAATCAATTTGATCTAAATAAAATCTAACCCAGAGCAAGTACTCAACAGAAGGGCCAAGTGTTTTGCATTCAGAGTCCGCCTAGTTTAATTGAAAAGCTGCTTTCTGTAGAGAAAAGACATTTTAGATTACCATACATGGATTTCAAAAGTCACATTTCCTGGGCTTTTCACCTCCGCCTTACTTCAGAAAGGCATTTGCATCTTCTAACTTGAAGAAAACTCCCACCCTAGAAATTCACATGGCTGACTCCTCACCATCATTTAGGTCTTATTAACTCCAGTGTCATCTTATTAACTCAAAGATCACCCAACAAAGCTGAGTCCCACTGACCAACACCATCACATGCACAATCTCTATCATTCCATTCATTTCTACTTTAACCACCACAGTACTCACTGACACTAGATATTTTCTCATTTTGTAATTTCTGTCTGCAGGTTCCAGTCCTGGCTGATTCTGATTTAGTCAGTCTGGGGTGCGCTGGGACATAAATTTTTCAAAGTACCCTTAATGATTTCTAATGTGCAGCTAGATCAAAAAAGCACTGGTGTGTATGTATTTCTTGAATCTCTTTCAAACTAGAATGTAAGTTCTAAGAAAACAAAGGACCGGCTTGTTTTGTTCACTGTCATCTCCCTGGTTTGAAGGGTGCAGGGCACATTGCAGACATTCATTTAAGACTTGCAGAGAGACAGACCAACTAAATTATAATAATTTCTGTATTTGTCTATTTTTCCCAATAGTCCATGAGCTCCTAAAGGATAAGTACTATGCCTAGCTCACTCTGCATCCAAAAATGAGTCACTCAAGAAAGTTCATCAAATAAATGAATGATAAACAAACTGCACTGTGAGACAAAGACGAAACCAGATGTGACTGCTGTCCTCAAAGAGCTTGCCATGTGGTTAAAAAGAAAAAGCATGCAGAAGGCTGTCATATACAGGAATGAGTTAAATGCTGTGATGAAAGAACAAAAGGTGATTTCAAAGGCGGCAAAAACCATTCCTTAGTGGGGAGGAAAGGGAAGAAGCCAAGAAAGGCACCATGAAAGAGGTAACATTCAAACTGAGCCTTCCAGGACAAGTGGAATCTGTTTGCTGGGAGAAGTAAGCTGGTGAGGGTCAAGTATAAGGGGGTCCCTCTGGAGAGGAAAAGCTATTCCAGGGAGAGGGAAAAACACAACCTACAAATCAGTCCAGCTGGAGGTGAGGAGGGCCTGAATAAGACACCAGTTAGCAATACAGAAAAGAGACAGCATCAGGATGTTTTCCAATTGCAATGCCAAGGGCTGTGCTACATACCACAACACAGGTGGTTCGGTGAGGAAAATAGTGAAACTTAAGTCTTCATAATTGAGGTACAGAAAGAGGAAGGTGACATTAAAAATCATGGAATTAGGTGAGGAGCTGGTTTTGAGGCATGGGAAAGGCAATGTTGAGCACTATCTTGCATGCATGAGCTTCACCTTTGATGGGTTGGATGTTCTGGTGAGTTTGCAGTCACCTCAGCAGGTGTGCAAGCTCAGAAAGTAGGTGAGAGAATCAGATTTGGGACTGCCCCATGAACAGCAATGATTGAAATCACAGGAAATTATGTGATTAAAAGAGAGGGAGTAATATGTGAACCAAAGAGGAACCATATTTAGAAAGTAGGAATTGGAACCATATTTAGAAAGTAGGAATTGGAGTTAGTGGAGTAGCTGAGAGCCTTCAGAGAGGTAGGAAGAGAACTCATAAGAGAATCAGCAGAGGTTACAAAAGTCAAGGGGAAACTGCTGGCAGCAGGTTTATTATTTGTGTAGCAACGAGAAAATTATTATAAGGTACAATTCCTCGGAAAATGAGAGAGAATGTTCCATGTAGATGATCTTCTCCTGCTTTAAAGGAAAGGTTATGTTAATTTGACCTAAAGAAAGAATTAGTAAAGCTATTATCTAGATATATGTGCTCCCCTCTCCACTCCCCATTCATATATTGGCATCTGTTCACCAATGCAATTAGTATTGGGAGAAGAAAAACTGGGGGACGTGATTAGCTCATAGTCGCCTAAGGAATGGGAGTGGTGCCCTTAAAAGGAAGGCTTCAGGGTTAGCTAGCCCCTTCCAGCAGTAAAGACACAAAGAATGTATCATCTATGAGAAACAGGCCCTTACCAAACATAATCTGCTGGCACCATGATCTTGGACTTCCTGGCCTCCAGAACTGTTAGAAATAAATTTCTTTTTTCTTTCTTTCTTTCTTTCTTTCTTTCTTTCTTTCTTTCTTTCTTTCTTTCTTTCTTTAGTTTTTGTTTTTGTTTTGTTGTTACATGGACACAATATCTTTATTTTGTATTATTTATTTTTATGTGGTGCTTAGGATCGAACCCAGTGCCTCACATGTGCGAGGCAAGCGCTCTGCCACTGAGCCACAACCCCAGCCCTAGAAACAAATTTCTATTGTTAATAAATTACCCAGGTAATTTGTTAGAGCTATCTAAATGAACTAAGACAAATGAAAACACAGAGAAATTTTGAAGAGATAAGAAAGGAGATTGAAGAAGCCTGAAATTTATACCTTATCAGAAAACAAGAAGGTGAGGTTGCCAATAATGAATAAAGGGAGTAGCAACTTGGGCTGAATGGTTTTCATTGAAAATGTGCACGGGAGAGTGAAATACAAAAAAGAAAGAAGAAAAGGATCTTCAAGGAACAGGGATGGCCCTGCTGACGAGGGCAATGAATCCAGAGTGGAACCAATCAACCCAGCTTCCAGCCTTTCTCTATTACCCATGGCACCGGGGAGAAGATCAGGGGGATGCCTGGCCCCACCAACCAGGCATGCTGGGGGGAAAGGAGGCCAGGGAAAGGAAGTCCAAAGACTGCTCTTTCACAGTCTTTCCATTAAGAACTCCACTATTTACAGATATTTGCCAGGAGATAAAAGAGCTGGTTCTGCCTTATCTCAAACCTCAGTGGACAGTGATACCACTTCTAAGAAAAATGTTAGCACTAAAATTTGATGATTGAGCACTCTCTTTTTAAAGATTTAATGATGCTCTCTAGAGCTTGTCTGAACAATGAATCTCATTAAACACAACTTTTTTCTTTTAACATGAAGAGTTTTCAGGATACCTCTCATACTCTTATCTGAAAAATTAAATCTCTATTCTGCAGTGCCTTCCTTACACTGGAACAAATCTGGACACAAAAACTGCATATTTATATAAGGCATTAAATTTAAACATTAACCCCCCCTTTGTTGAACAAAATAATTTAGCTTTACAACTAATTTTAAGAGTGACAGAGAATAAAGATTTTCACTGTCCATTTGCCCTAATATGGCAGGAAGAAAAATGGAGTTTGAATTGGGAGATAATGGGTAACTGTACAACTTTCAATTCCAGGCCTATTTCATTATACATCATGAAGGAGTTGATATAAGCTAGGTCACACCAAGTCATTTTCAGTTCTACCATTCTATCATGACCAAGGCCAGGGATTAAGTTTTATTTATTTATTTTTTTAGGGTTTAATTGACAAATAATAATTGTGCATATTTATGGATGCTATATGATGTTTCCATTCATGTATACATGAAATGATCAAACCAGGCTAATTAACATATCTATCACTTAGGGGCCGAGACTTAATACAGCTCTATAACTCTCCTATCCCACCTAGTCTAGCAAAGCTAGGCACATGGACTCTCCCAGTAATCACAGAACAGAGATTTTCAAATTAAATAAAATTGAGGGTCATTATCTGCAATCCCCCCAACCCATGCACACACCCGCCCATGCATAAAGTTAACAGACAGTCACTCAGGAGCACTTCAAACCCTGTAAGGTCAATGTCTGCACCCATTCCGTGAAACTCAGATATTGGAGCTATTCAAGGGTCTTCCCTAGTCTTTCCACCCAGCTTTATCCACATCCTGCCTCACTGGTTTCAGGATTAGGAGTGAGATCTGTAGTGGAAAATGAAACAGAAATGCTCTTTATCTCTAAAAGTGAAATTTGGATTGGAATCATATTTCATGGGTAGAAACTTGTTGTCTCGGAAACTCATTGTACTGTCTCACTGCTCTAGCCCCCGGCAGAGGCTAGTACTCTCCGTCATAAAGGATTTGAGAACAATTCAATACTTCAGTTTCTTCACTCTTTTTCTGACTCTGATACCTGTTGGACATTTTTCTTACCCCCGGTAGCTTCATTAATAATAGTGAATAAATATAATGAGTAGGGACCAGAAAGACATTGAAGCAGCTGCCCTGCAGTTACTCTTTGAAGCCTGGCTCACGACTTGACCAGCAGGGTCACTGGTGTGCGTGATTGCTCACAATATGCATATTTTCTTACTTTCTCCTTTTGATTTTAAAAGTTACTTTTGAGAGAAGTATTATATTTGGGCAGGGATAAGACTTGTGTACAGGAGATTAAATACAAAAATTATGACATTATGTTAAGAAAATAAAATGTTAAGAAATTTTAAAATGTAGCCTCAAAAACAATCTGGTTAAAAATCAGTAAAGGATTTGAATAGATACTTTGCTAGATAGATGTGTAGCCAGTCTGCACATGAAAAGATACTCAACCACACTAATCATTAAGAAAATGCAAATGCAAATCCAAAGCACAATGAGATTCCACTTCTTATCTATTAGGATATCTATTCTCAAAAACAAATTAAAAAAAAAACAGAAAATCATAAATAAAATAACAAATGTTGATATGGGTGTGGAAAAACTGTAACCCTTGTGTGTTGCTAGAAGGAATGTAAAATGGTGTAGCTACTGTGGAAAACAGTATACAGTTCTTTAAAAATTAAAAAGAATTATTAAAGTCCCATAATTCTGGATACTCAGAAGAAGTTAAAGAATGACTCTAACAAGATACTTGTATACCTGTATTCAATAGTAATCATAATTTATAATAATCAAAAAGTGGTCCAAGTGTCCATTGAAAGATAAACATCATGTGGTATATATATACAAAAGAATATTATTTAGCTTTAAAAAAAGAAGGAAATTCTGACACATGTGACAACATGTATGAACATCAAAGACAATAAATAAGGAAAGGAAAATATTGTATGATTCCATTTATGTGAGGTACTTAGTCAAATTTATAGAGACAAAGTGGAATAAAGGTGATTGCTAGAGTCCGGGAGTCATTGTTCAATAGGTACAGAGTTTCCATTTTGCAAAATTAAAAGAGCTCCATGGATGGATGGTGGTGAGTGGCACAGCAATGTGACTGTACTTAACATTACAGAACTGCCTACTCAAGAATGGCTAAAATGAGAAATTTTATATTATGAATATTTTTTCAAAATTAGAAAAAGTCTCCTGCACCTTTGGAAACAGTGGCAAAGAAGAAAAACATGTTAACTTCTTCTTATGCCACCAAGGAAGAAAAAAAACGATAGTTAAGTATTCTCAGTGTACCATACACTCATTTATCCACACATAAAAGCAAAAACAAACCAAACAAAAAGCTAGTTATGTGCTGCTAACCCTTCTTTACAATGAAGAAATTAAGGTTCATAAATTAATGTACTAGGTCAAGTAGTAAGAGCGTGGTAGGATTCAAAGGCAGATCTGCCTGACTCCAAAGCCTGTGTTCTTTTTATTCCTTTGTGTTCTTTTCTTCTACCCACAGTAATCTTTTGTGAACAGGCTTTCTGCTTTGACTATAGAGCTTTTAGCCTTAAAAGTTGGGACTGCCTTCTGAAGTAGGCTAAAAAAGCCAGTCAACCAAACACATTCACTACATGCCCACCATATGAGGCCCAGGGCTGGCCATGAAATAATGGAGTCACATTTCCATTCAGCCATTGGCCATATGGCGGGGGTGGGAAGGAACCATACAATTAAAATTTCAGTTGTTGGTGGACTCCCTCAAAAGCCACTGAATACTCTGAGCAAAAGCAATGTATCTTCAATATCCCATATGGCCAGAATAAGTGGAAATAGTTTCATTTTGCAGCGTAGGAGAATATTCATCTTTTTCCTAAACATTTCACCATCCTAATTACTGATCTGCTGTTACTAATGTTCTGCTTCAAGCTGGAATTTAACAATTATGGAAATGTTTTGTGCTGTGAGGAAAATAGGCACCTCTTAGTTGTTTTCAGAAGAGCAGGGGGCCTCTTGACTCCACTATGTCTGTTGGCCAGGGTTTCATTTTCTTACTGTTGGGTCAAACACTCACTGAGGAGTAACACGCATTTTCTATACATTCCCAAACAAAGCAGGGTGTTGGCATTATCCACAGACTACAGCTTGTAGATGGATCAATACCAGAGGGTAAGCCCTGCCCTCATTCATGCAGCTCAGATTCTCAAATTTCTATTTCATTTAATGACCACAGCTTGATTATAGGACTGTGAGATCTATACTAGGTATCCTATCTAGGAAGATTATCTTACATATTTTACTTTAGTATGTAAACTGGAAGTAGAACTGTGGAATCCTGACATGACTTGTTTTGCCTGTAGCTTTGATTCAACGAATCCTCAGATGAGCTTCATGGTTTCCACACCAACAATACTTTGTCTCTTAGACATGTTGCAGGTTTGCTTTAATGAGAAGTGGGCTCAGAAAAATAGATATTTTTTTCTTTAGTACCAATAAAAGCTTCCTATCTCTGAAAATGTGTTGCTACTCCACAAATTCTGAGAGGCCAAGGCAATTTCATGAAGATGGCAAGGAACAAAACAAAACAAAACAAAAAACCCTGTAGCTATTTACAACTGACAATGGTGAACCAGGAGGAGGTATATACATTCTCAATTGGTATATTTGGTTGTTAAAAACTTGTATTTTAAAATTTTGTGAGGGTTAAAATATGTTCTTTTTATTATTTTTACTCTACTACAAGCAGTTCTTTCTTTCCTTTGATTATAAAAAATTTCCTTAATTATAAAAAATAAAAACAAGAAAAACCATTTTATCAATGACCATCGATTGCTTAAACCCACTTTGTTGAAGAAACAAAGCTTGATTTTAAAAATCCTGGTGCACTAGGCTATAAACTGTTTCTCCTACATATCCTGCAAAGGAACCTCACAATCTCAGTTTTAGTCCATTAGACCGATTTATTGCACTTTTACATATCATTCATAAATATGAACAAGTCCCTGTCCTAGACTCTCATTAATAGCATCCATTGCTCAGGAAATTTAAAGAAAAAAATTATGTTCTGGCTTGTACTAACTACTTCAGTCTATTAACAGGATATACAGGTAAGGAAATAACCCAGCTCACTTTTATATTTTGCCCCTGACTGAGGTTAACATGACCTAGAGATGAATAAAATCCATATAAACATAAAATCCATATGTACACCAGTATCTGATTCTGGACAAGTTACGGTCCCCAGACTCGCCACGCTTCTTTGAATAAGGATGCAACTTTAGGATAAGACCTACTGGCAAATGGAAGCTGTTTCTGAGGTTATCCTGAAAGCAACTGCACAGAGCTGAGGGAGGAAGACACCGTTTTCTAATGGTAAATACTGCCCTTCACCTACGCAATCCGAGCCTTTGTTGGCAAAATCTTAGTACAGAAGGATCTAACTCCCCAAAAAGCCAAATCACAGCCATTACATTGCAAAGCAAAAGACAGCCCCGTGCAATATGTAAGAAAGAGAATGCAGATTAACATTTTCCACCACTTACACCCCTAAACAAGAGGACTGCAACACTGATGACCAAACCACTGCTTCATAGCCCCAGTTTGATTTCAACTCAGCCCTGTTTCCTTTCAAGAGAACTATGCAAACCTCTCCTTACATTTAGCGCGTTTTTCTGGCGAGTCACCCAAGCTAAGCATTGAGGATGATTTTTTTGTTTTGTTTTGTTTTGTTTTTGTTTTTTAAGAAAATGTGTCACAAATTTGACCATCATTCTCAAAAGCCCTTTAAAAAGATCTAGCCTGATCATCCCCCAATCCAGAAGCAATGTTCTCAGCTTCCCTTAGAAATCTGCCCTAAAAACCCCAGGCAATGGTCACTTTCCTCGATTAAAAAGGAGCAACATGGAAAACATCTCCTTTACCTTGGCTCCTGAGGCTTGGTCAGAGGAGAGTGGCTTTCCCTTCTCCGGAGCTATCTGTGCAGGCGAGCTCCGCGGCGGCCCGCCCAGCCCAGCCCAGCCCAGCCCAGCAGTAGTAGGAGTTGCCCACAGAGCGCGGCGGCGGCGGCGGCGGCAGCGTCGTGTGTATGTGTAGCAGCGGCGGCTGCAGCCCAGGGACTAGTCCCCACCCAGCTTTGTCTTCAATCATCGTTCTTCGTACAGGAAGCAGCGCATCTCCCACTTCCTCCTCTTCTTGGTAGCTGTTAGCAGCTTTTTCTTTGGTAACCTCTTGTTCCATTTCAGGGCTTACTCTAGTGGTTTTGCCTGCTCCTGGGCTACTGACAGAAATTTGACTATAATCCCAGGGACCCCATTGTCCCTCTGGTGCTAGCTGTGCCTTCCTTCCCCTTTTCATTCCTCATCCCTCTCCTGCCAACTGCTTTCACAGACTGACCCAGGCAGCCCCCTCGCTGTCATCTAAGCTGCTTTCTGAGCCTGAACTTGGCTTCTTATCTTCTTGCTGCTGCTGCTGCTGCTGCTGCTGCTGCTATTTTTATTGGGTCAACAGCCCCTGGCCAGGCTCTGGCCCTGATATCCAGCACCAGCCTAAACTGCTCCCTGATTTACAATGGTTCCTAGCTTCGCCAGCTAGGAGCTGGCAGTTTCTTGATGCAGCGTTTTCCTCTGTGGCCAACCTTCCAGACACTTCATTTCTCCAAAGTCTCACCACCACTGAGATTTTACTTAACCCACATGCTCAGAAAGGAATGGCCCTGGTAAGCCTTCTTGTGGAGTGTAATAGCTAAACCAAGTCCTATGGCGCTGCCTGTAGACCTAATGTGAACACATATCTCTAAACTCTCATAGAGGAATAAGGTGGTGCCCCATGCTGTGAATTCCCAGCCCAGCAATAGAACCCTGGGCCCCCACCTCCACATAAACCCACACTGGTAGGGCTGAGAGGACCCTCATGGCCCTCCACTCCCTTCATTTCAGAGAGTGGATGGTGTCATGGATAAGGGTAGAGACTGAGGGCAGTCTGCCAGAGTTTGAATCCAAGCTGTCATTCCTGACTATATGAACTTGAGCAACTCATTTAACTTCTGTGCACCTCAATTTCCTCATCTACAAAATGGAGATGATTATAGTCATACCCCACAGTGGAAATCTGGGGATTAAACAAGACCAAACACAAGATGCTAATAATAATTCCAGGAAAATAAGAAGTATTCAACAAATATTAGCTCTTATTATTTTTAGAGGATATTGGAGTTCTGAGGTGGCAAGTGACCTGGGCTGTCAGTAACCAAACTAGGATCATGCTTGGTTTTCAAATCACCACAGTTAATATATTTGCCATTTATCCCTAATGCTCTTGGTAACAATTTATTCAACTTGTGTGTCATCCCAGGCAAGTACTAACAGTGTGCTTTGAGGAAGCTACAGATTAAACACAGGATTGTTTTAGAGGTCAGGCAATGCTATTAAGAGACCCCTATTTGGAATCAGTGCCTGGAAAGCTAAACTTCTGGGCAATAGAAACTTCTGGGCAATTCCCAACTCTACCTTTTAAAATTCAGTCTTGCCTTAACCCTCCAGCAAATAAACCTACAGAAAATATTAGAAATCTAGGGCTGATGCAGGATAACCCACCAAGTGAGTCTTCCTAACACACCGTAGGGACCAGAGTACATTAGCTTGGCAGGTACAGAATTTAATTTCTATGAAATGTTTTGAGACAGTCCCAGGATGCCCTTTGTTTTGATTGGATGTTCTATAAACAGAGTTTGCTTATTGT
This sequence comes from Tamias sibiricus, assembly GCA_025594165.1. NCBI lineage: Eukaryota > Metazoa > Chordata > Mammalia > Rodentia > Sciuridae > Tamias > Tamias sibiricus. The sequence goes on from CM046659.1 coordinate 56,686,041, forward strand.
TTCCTGGAAATTTTTCATCGAATAGGACCCTGCTGTCAACTCACTGACATCTGAAAATTACAAAATAGTTTTTTAAGATTAAAGCTGAGGAACTACCTTTGAACCATCAACAAACAGATATAGTATTAAAAGAGGATTGCTCAAAGATCCAACGTAATGTGAGTTACCACCAAATCAGTAATCCAGGTGCCAAAGGTTAACAGGAGCTTCTAAATTTCAATTTCAATATACATGATGCCAAGTTCTTAAAAAAAGAAAAGCATATTATTAGTGGTTAGAAAGATTATAGAAACATGTCTTAGAGTAATTTTAGATCAGTGGATTCTGGTATTAACTTTGGACTCAAACAAATCTTTTTTTTTTTTTTTAATAATTGTCACATCCTTTCTTTCTTCTCTCCCCCCACCCCACATCAGAAAGTGGTTGGTACTTGATATTTAAAACTATAAAGGAAAGCCTCTTTTGAACAATAAAATTGCTAGAAATTTGTCATGCTGCCTTCTAATCATTCTTCCATCTCTGACCATAAAACTCACAGTAGGTTAATCTGGCCATCACCAGGAGGTGCCAACAAAATTCTCTTCAAAACTAAAAAAGTAGATTTTAAGATCTTTCTCTTCCTGTCGTTGACCTTTTTGCTTTCAACTAGTCCTAACAGCCTCTTTTTCAGGAAAGAAAGGTAAAGTGTGGGGATATAGACTGGCCAGGAGAGACAATGAATCCAGTTGATAGCTCTTAACATGAGCATGGTTAAGTACTAAGTCTGAAAAAATGGTCGTTTCTTTTAGGAAAAAAATGACAGAATTCCATCTCACCGTTTAAAGTTCATGCCTTCAATTATTAGACATGAGCCTTCGATCATCTAATCAATGCAGAGACAAAAGCCTGTAAAAATTCTAGCATTCATCGGTGGCCCTATTTGCAGGCATTAATACCTGTGCATTTCTTACATCTACCTAGTAGAGGAGGTTGATGGTAAGAAGAGAACATAATTTTGGCCTGTGTCCTGCCTGTGTTGTTGAGAATGCTGGCTGGATGTTCTTTGGAGCTCTTACATTTCCTATTCCTCAAGTCTTAAACATCATCTTCATCCAAAGCCTATTCCTCTTTCTATATTTTCTATTTTACTTTATGAAGCATATACACGAGTTGTCCACAGCAGTAATATATGAATAATCTCAGAACCTTTCATCTTTGTTATCCTAGTGTGGTTCCTCAGCCTTTTATTAGCACCTCCAAATTATCTCTTGGCCCTAATCCTTCTTTTCCTCCCCTCACTACTGTCTTATTTCTGGAATGCTTTGCGTTTCCCTGCATGACTGTGACACTCCCTACTTCACCCTTCTACCTCCAGTCTCTCTTCCAAGCCATTCCCACCAAAAGTACATTCCTAAAAACTGAAGCTTGGTCATATCATTGTCCTGTTATAAGTCTTCCCTTTCTCCATCCCCATTGCTTCTGGTATGCAGGCCTCAATTCTTTGCCTGGTATGCGGAGCCTTCTGTGATGTTACCTGTCTACACACAAGCCCCACTGACCATTGCCACCCCATATCCATCTTCACAGCAGGGTCTGGTGGAACTATGCTTCTTTCTCCTCTGCACTTTGACACATGCTGTTCTTGTTCCTCCATGGTGTCTGCTGATAATCCCTACTATCCTTCAAGACTCAGCTTTTCTCAGAAGCTTTCCCTGACCCATAAGCAGAGCTAGTTTTGACCTTTGTAAGCACATGGTGACTTGTTTCTCCCTCCCTTTCAGCACCAGTTGTTTTAATGAATGGGTATACATCCATCTCACCCCTTAGTATTTGATCACCTGGAAGTTAGGACCATGTACTGTTCACCTTTGCTGTGTGTGCCTACCTGACAAGAGATAGTTCACAGATGTTTATATATTGAAAAGATATAATTGGCAGAAATTCCAAAAGTGCTTTTGTATTTCTTTGGGTGCCTAGGGAAGGGGAAAAAAAGAACTCTAAAATGAGAAGTTGGTCATGGGATAAGAAACAATAATCCCTCTATTTTTTGCAAATGGCCTGCAGAAAACTATGCCACATCTGTGCCCAATTCTGAATATTTGTTATTTGGGCAACCCTAAAGAATTCTGGGGCAATTTCTGACTGCATTTCTGCACCAAATTGCTTGCAAAGAAACACAGTCTCTCAACAAAAAGGTAATTTTTAAAAAAGCTTTAAAAGAAGTGAAGAAAAAAAAAAAAAAAAGAAAGCTAGTCTTTGCTTGCATCTATGAAGGAAATTTAAAGAGGCCAATTTAGAAGCCAGAAACACTTCTTTTCACATCCCCTTTGTACTCTCCAATTTTTGCCACCTCACAGCTGTCCCAGAGCCCCTCTTATGCCAAATCTCAAATTCTCTCTCTAATCTCTTGGCAATACTGTTCTCCCCCCCCCCCCGCCCCGTTATGCCCAGCTAGTTCTTTACTCTTTTGATTGACTTGCCTTCTCTATGCAAGCCCCTCCCACTATTCCTTCCACATCTCAATTGTGGTCTTTCTCCTTTTTTATACTGTTGTCTCAGAAAAGAACCATAAATGGTGCCAGCAAACCCATTGCTTCTGTGCATGTATGGTAGTGAGGAAGGAAGAGTGAAATGGGAATAAGAGTTTATATGCTAATAAAGCTTGTTCATCATATACATTGATGATACACTTAATGACTTGCTTAATTGTTGTGCCATATTAATGAAGAATTAATAAATGAATTATTGAACTGTTATTTTATCACACACACACACACACACACACACACACACACACAAAAAAAAAAAAAAAAAAAAAAAAAAAAAAACCAAAAGAACAACAACAACAAAAAAACAGACTTCCAGGCATTTCTTGCATCAGCTAAAGGGAGTAGAAGTCCCTCTCAAGAATTCAAAAAGGCATCATTGCCTTGATCTGTGTCAGTGGATCGTCCCTCCTTCAGACATCTGAGCCTTCCCCAGCTGTCAGGAGCCAAGAAGACTGAATCATATTTGGTTTAAAGAGAGTGGGGGTTGGGGCCAAGCTAATCTTTCTTGAGACTGAGTTGCTGGCCTTTACTAATGAAAAATGTCATTCTCTGTCTTTACCCTACAAAAGTTGGTAGGACAAGGAGTATGAGGAATGAGGGCCAACTATTCCTCCAGAGAGATTGTTAGAACCAGGAGTTCTCCTATCCATTAGGGCTAACTAGGGGGCTAAATGGAAGAGCATGGAGCCCCCGGACTGTTCTCTGCTGTTGCCTGTGTCACACATGTATGTATGTGTATTGTATACATACAACCCTAGGGAGGTTATCAGTGATGAAGGAGCTCAAGAAATGTGCTTTTCTAACATCTCAGGGGAAAATAATAACAAGTGTAGATGAGGAAAGGAAGGAATGAGTGAAGAGTCCAAGGGTAGATGGAAGTTGGCTAGAGGAGAGCTAACTATGAAGTGTGAGGTCTTGCTTAAGAGGGCACTGGACTTGGAGGGACATAAGAAGGAAAAAGGGAGGAGAGGGGCAGGTAGGCAGAACCTAAGCTGGAAATATAAGAGAGCCATTGAGGCCTGAATGAGGATCCAAACAGTTTGACCAGGCTTATGTAGGTACAAGGGCTAGATGCTTACCATCTGTGGGTTTCCTGCCATGTGTCTGAAGTTCTGGACTTCCCATAAGTGGGAAATGTCCCCAACCCTCCTTCCACCAGCAGAAATGGGAGCAGGTCCACTGAGTGGAACCAGTTGAAAACATTTAAAGCAAATGCATCATAAAAACAGAAACAGTAATTCTGTGAATTGAAACTTGTCCCCTCTAAAAAGTCTCTGAAGATCAATATAGAAATTCAGGGACAACAGGAAACGAGTAACAAGATCAAGAAGAGGGAGTCAGCAACAAAGTGTGGCAGAGGTTAGAGAACATTGTGCACTAGCAAAGCCTTGGAAAAACAATCCTTTATAAAGAATGTCAGAATTAAAGGATACAAATCAGTGCAATTAATATCACACAAGTAAATATTTTGAAGTGGCTTGAAAGAAAAGCTATGCAATAATAACTCCAATAATTTGCAGGCAAGGCAGAAAGGCAAGACTTGATTTTTCCGTGCCAAATATGCAGACTAGACAAGGTGATCTATTTTGACAGTAAATAGGTTGGCACAAGAGGCTAGGGAATTAAAAGAAATGTTTGAAGGCATTTTATCTTTGTGCCTTTGTTGATTTCCCTACTGTAAAGGGAAATCAATTTTCATAGATTCACTTATGACCTTGATCCCCGACCCTCCCCTGATCTGTTTTCACCTGTGTTTTAGAATTTCAGAAACAGAACCATAGGAATCCAGGGGGACTGCCCTGGTAAGTGTAGGCTGGTGAAGGTGTCTCCTCTAGCAGCGCCCCCTAGAGTCTAATAACTGGACTTAGCCCTCGCTGTGATCCTGGGCCAGGTCTCCCATCTCTTCATATTCAACACCTTGCCCTGGACTTGAGGCTTTTCATGAGATCAACATGCACTTGTTATCTTCAGCTGAATCTAAGCAATTAGGCCCCATGGAAGAAAGTCTGGTATTATTGATCGTTTTGAAAGTACATGAACACTCATTTTTATAAAATCAGATAAAATTCTAAGAGAATTAGCAAGCAAGCAACCAAGAGTACTTAAAATATCACCAAAAATATATTTAGGAGTCAGAAAATGAGAAGAGGATGTGGCAAGGAGGAGAAGGTGATATTGATTTTGGAAAAGGAAAGACCCTGAAGTGATAATATTAAGCCATTAGGAGAAATCTGTTCTTTACTTAGACGATAATGAATCCCACTATATGTAAAGAGCCCTACTAAAGGGAAGTGTTATCAATTGATTGCTTTTTTTGCAAGTCTGTAAACTTGGAAGGTACATTTTCAGTAATGCAAAAAATTAGATATAACTTCCCATGAAGTGTTGGCAAAATGATTTCAGTTATTATAGCAAGAAATTATTCAACATTCTTTAAGTCTTTCTTATATGATTACATAGGGAAAGTTCCACAGAGAATTGTGTGGTATACAGTAAATTTAGAATTCTGAAATTATGGACTTGGCAAAAATCATCTATAAATAAGATTCCTTAGTGAATTGCTGTTTTTACTGTTTTCTAAACAAAAATGACCGGGCTAGGAATTCCCTCCTCCACAAATCACCTTTTGTTTATCCTGGTTATAGCTCATATCATAAGTCATTGCTATTGCCTGCTTACTTTTCTCTATCCTCCTATGTAAAATCCTAGGTAAAATCCTAGAATACATAGGTAATGTCTTACTCAGAGCTGTTACTCTGGTTCCTTGCACAGTATAAGTGCACAAGACATAATAAGCATGCAATAAATATTGTGGCACATGTGAATACGCGCAAAGTTACAAGTGAGGCACAGAGATGAATTTCAGGAGGAGTAGTATCAGCCAAATATCTATCTGTAGGTTTACTTATAATTCATAAACATCAATAAAGTTCTACAGTGTCTTGTTAGTGTAGCAGATTATTAATTATGCATTGTCATTTATGGTTTTGTTTTCAAATGAAGAATAGGTTACATGCTCAAGACCAGTTATTGTCATTGACTCCCTCCTACTCTAAATTACTGAAATTCACCCAGATTACAGGCAAGTCATTTGCTTACTATTAAAATACTAATGTATACTCCTCATAATGCTCTCCCTCCAAAGTTTTGCATCTAGAAAGATTTATATTAACTGAAAATTGACAGTATAACTATGAACAAAATAAAAACTAACCCTGCCCAAACCTTATGAACACACTTGGCACAAAGTTGCAAAGAATGGAAAATTATATTACCTGTACCTTTATTTAAGGATTGCCTGTAACAATTGTTTGTATCTGAAAGATGTAGCAGCAATAACCACAGGTACTATAGGGAGGAGAATAAAATGTTCATACTGATAGCTCAAGAAAAACTAGATCCCAAGGAATAAAATAACATGTTCAACATAGATGAATTTGCTCAATATATTAGCAAGATGTATCTCTATCTTACTCTGTATAATAGTCTAAAGAAATTCTTCAAAGATCCATCATCTATAACAATCATCTGATGGGAAAAAAAGTACCTTTCTGCTTTCTAAGAAGGTAAGTGGGGTGTGTTTACCTTGATTAGCCAGGGTCATTTTTAAAAACATTTTTTATTTGTTCTTTTTAGTTATTCATGAAAGTAGAATGTATTTTGATATATTATACATATATGAAGTATAACTTCCAACTCTTCTGGTTGTACATGATGTGGAATTACATTGGTCGTGTATTCATATATTCACATAGGAAAGTAATGTCTGATTTATTCTACTATCTTTCCTATTCCCATCCCTCTGCCTTTCCTTCATTCCCCTTTGTCTAATCCAAAGCACTTCTGTTCTTCCCTACCTCCTGCCCCTAGTATGAGTTAGTATCCACATGTCAGAGAGAATATTCAGCCTTTGGATTTTTGGGATTTAGCCAGGGTCTTTTTTTTTTTTTGGTACTAGGGATTAAACTCAGTGGCACTTGACCACTGGGCCACATCCCCAGCCCTTTTTTGTATTTTATTAGAGACAGGGTCTCACTGAGTTGCTAAGTGCCTCGCCATTGCTGAGGCTGGCTTTGAACTCACAATCCTCCTGCCTCAGCCTCCCAAATGCTGGGATTGCAGGCATGTGCCACTGCGCCTGGCTTAGCCAGGGTCTTGATACATAGTAAGGACTCACTAAATCTTTATTAAATGAATGAATAAATCTACAGGGATAACAGAACCTCACTACTCCTGTTGATGATATAAGTAAAGATGAGTTTTGTCAATACTAAGAGTCACAATTTCTGGCTCTGGTATGGATGGTAGAACTAGGTGCCCCTCATTGCCAGAAGGCTTTATGATGAAGCCTTCCATGTACCTTTGGTGTGAAGTGGTAAGCATGTGTGCATGCCAGCAAGTCATGTCTTTTGACGACCAGGCTCTCTCCCCAGTTCCAAGGAAAACTGCTTCATGATGTAAGTGACTGATTTCTCCCATTTGGTGTCAGGGAAGATGCTAATTTGTAATTCACGTTTGTGGACTGATAGAACAGAAAATCACCCTTCCACCATGCTAGATTTGGATGCAGATGTTCCTGAGGCCACTGCCACCTTGAGTGGGCATCACATTGTATTTGGGGTCCACACCAAGAGATATTTTTCTACTGTGATTGGTTCTTTTCCTCTGATCATCAATAACCATAGGACAGTAATAAGTTTTTGCTTCATGCGTGCCAGAGAGGACAAGAAATTTTCACAGGTAGCTTTGCTGGATATCAGGAATGAACAGAAGAGGGGAAATAAAGGAGAAAATCTGGAGGAAGGGTTTATTTTTCTCATGAGGGCCAATTTTTAAATAAGATCTCTAAAAGGATAACTTAGATGAGAACCACATAAACAAAAGGCAATTTAATGTATTTTTATTTTAAGAGGGATAAACATAACGACTTGCTTTTTAAATTCAGGTTAAGAAAGAGGAGAGAAAGCACAAAACCTGAAAAAAATAAAACAAACTGAGGAGGAAAAAGGGACCATGAGGTAAAATTGTTGCTTGCAAATCTCTAAGAAGCAAAATCTAATTCTGAATAGTTTTGCCTTTTTTTTTTTTTTGAGGGTGGGCCAGAGAAAAAATAAACTTTTACTTAAAAAACTGTAGGGATATTAGCCGGGCGCGGTGGCGCACGCCTGTAATCCCAGCACTTTGGGAGGCTGAGTCAGGAGGATCGCGAGTTCAAAGCCAGCCTCAGCAATGGCGAGGCACTTAGCAACTCAGTGAGACCCTGTCTCTAATAAAATACAAAAAAAATGGGCTGGGGATGTGGCCCAGCGGTCTAGTGCCGCTGAGTTCAATCCCCGGTACCAAAAAAAAAAAAAAAAAAAAAAAAAAAAAAAAAAAACTGTAGGGATATTGCTGGAATTAACCATTTGCTCTTTCTCTAAAATTTGATATAATTTATATATTCAAATATGCAAATATTTATTGGAAATTTACTAGGTCATAGTGGGAACCAAAATAGAATAAGTCCTATTTCATGGAGTTTACATGATAGGGGGAATTATAAAATAAATAATATAATAATAAACATACAAATACGCAATTAAACCCCACGAAGAAAAACAAAACAGAGGGAAGGGCAACATCATGGTAGGAATGCATACAATATTTTAAGTAGGATGATCAAAGAAGGGTGCTGGTTATTCTCTGATTTTTTTCTTTAATTTTTTCATTCCCCCACATTTTTCAATTCATTCTTAGTTCTTCTTTGTTCCGTGTCTAGGATATCTTTAAGATGGCCCCCAATTAATCTCAGCTCCTGCTGTTCATACCCTTGGGTGATCTCTTCCCACATTGACTCTTATCTGTTGACTTACAGATCAAGGTGGCCAAAGTGACAATGTGTGGTTTCAAGGCTAGGTTATAAAAGGTGCTATAGCTTCAACCTTGGCCTCTAGGATCCCTCATTCTGGAGGAATCCAGGTGCCATATTGGGAGGATGCTCAAGCATCTGTATGGAGAGGCCCACATGGAAAGAATTTTGTATCTCCTGCTAATAGCCAGCACCAACCAGAAAGCCCTATGTATAAACCACCTTGGATATGGAGCCTCCAACCCAAGCAAACCTTCAAATAACTACATTATGACTGAAATCTCAAGTGAGATAGGGGCTGGAAATACCAAGATAAGCTGCTTCCAAAATTTTGACCCACAGGAACTGTAAGAGATAATATTTATTGTTTCAAGCTACTGTGTCAGGGGATACTTTGTTATGCAACAGTACTATATCACCCTGTCTCCTTCAGCCTCTGGTTTCCATCTGTGTTTGGCAGATGGGCAGAAAGTGAGGTCAGTGAGTTCCTTAGCATCCTGCTCTGGTCTTGGTTTCCTTCCACAAAACCACAGCTCCTCCGGGCAGCCCTATGGGTCTTCAGCACTGCAGCTCTTTGCACTCCTACAACACTAACCCCTTCAAGCCTAGGTGTGGTGTCAGATATTACTGTTGGTTTTCTTAACTCTGTACACACCCCTTGTAACTAGTTAGTTCATTCTCCCAAAATTGCATGCCTTTTATTTCTAGGCTAATACAAAAGTCTTTCCATAGGAAAGGATATTTGGGCAGAGACCTGGAGGAAGTGAGGGAGGGAGGCCTCCTAATATCTAGGGAAGACTGTTAATCAAGTGCAAAGTCCCTGAGATTAGTGGATGTGTTCAAGGAAAACAAGGAGGTCAATGTGTATAAAAGGGAAAGCAAAAATAGGAGAGAGCTAGCATATGAGAATGGGGAGGTAGTCAGGGGCCACATCAGATAGAATTTTGCGGATCATTGTTATATTCTGAATGTGATGGATAGCCATGGGTGGGGTGGGAAATGATGAGAATAGGGCATGAAACAGTCCGAGTTGCATGGTAACACCAGAATATAGGTAGACAAAATGTGAACTAGAAGAACAATCAAGAGGCTTTTTAGAATTTAGAAAGATGATCGTGGCTTGGTTTAGGATGACAGATAGTAAAGGCGAGGAGAAGAGACAGGTTCAGAATTTATTTTCAATCAAGGCCAAAGAATTTGCTGCTGAAATGAATGTGAGGAAGGAGAATAGGAGGGAGAAAGGCTCTAAAGTGAATGACAAATGGTGGAGCCAGGTACTGAGATGAAAACAGAGTGGTTGCAGGGGACCCTTTCGGGGGAGATGGGAGAAGATCACAAGTTTGCTCGTTTAGACTCCAAGAGAGGAAAACAGTAAACTATAGTTTTGTTTTTAAAGAAAGGTAAGCTATTTTTACAAAAATAAGAATAAAAAAGAAAGAAAAGAAAAACTATACTCATAGGGTAACTTTCCTATCTCCTAGCATATTAAAGTATTGCCATTAGAAGGCTTTAAAATCAAGCAGTGCTTTCTCAACTTCAGTTGAAAGTGTGATCAACTCTAATTTGACTCATAAAGGTCAGATTAATAAATCCAGGAGCTAAACCTGTTCTGGGAGCCTAGGGCCCTCTTGTCTGTTATAAAACACAATCTACCTTTAGCTCAAGGATTCTGGCCCACTGAGGATTTCATTATTGTGCCCATAAAAGATAATCTCACTGGTTATCCTCACAGGAATTTCTTCTTTTAACTTTGAAATCTGACTATCTTCAGCTCCAGAGCAGCCGTGACAGGAAATGAGACTTAGCAGATACTTCTGCTTCTTTTGGGACAGCACCTTGTGCCCCATTTCCGCAGCCGGGGCTCTTCTTACCAAAAAAGTAAAGCTGCACCTCACCCAAACTGAGAGGCACTCCCCTGGCACCACGTTGGTTACCTGCTTTTCCTCCACACACTTGGAGCTTCAGAGAGGATTAGGCGATCTGGGTTGGGGCCGGTGCTTATGTGTACAGACTTCTCCCTTGAGTCCTGCTCCGGAGCCCAAGGCAGTGCTTTGTGCCAGGACAGAAGGCAACGCCTTCCTTCTCATTGTCACAGTTGCCACCTGCTCACTCACCCTCACAATCCACGGTGTGCTTGCTGATGGCAGTACACAGGCCTGTCCTGAGGCCAACAGGCATTTTTTGTTTTGTTGTTTTCATAATGACCTCTGTCTAAAAATTCTGTAGGCTTCCTGGAAGGGACACAGCTTACTGTGATAAAATGGACTTCTCTTCCCTTCCCCCCTCCAGTTACCATGGCAACTCTGAATGACTGATTTCCTGGTTACCATGTAAATGCAGTGGGATCCCAGCCACTGCACCACACAAAGACGTCAGTAAGAATAGTGAGAAAACAAAACAAAACAAATCATGTTTAAAAAAAACAATTTCATCGCAGGCTTTCTTTTCTCACAAAAAAAAAAAAAAAAAAAAGGAAGAAGGGAACCAACTGTAATTAGAAATAGTGCTTTTCCCAACGTGGGAGAGTCTCACATTGGAGGAAAAGACTGGAGGGAAGAAAAAAAAAAGGAAAGAAAGGGGGAAATCCCGAGGAGTTGGCATGGAGACAGGAAGACAGATGCCATTCTCAGGTGGCTAGAACCCTTTAGCAATCAGCCTGAGTCCCACTGAGAGGAAATCTGAAATATTTAACTGGAGTGAAAGAATTAAGATAGAGTCAAAACAAAACAAAAAGCAGGTCTCATGGACTCTTAGAATGCTGTTGTTTGTACGATTTTAAAATTAAGATTCCAAATGTTCTCATGTAATGTTCAAATGATGTTGAATTTTTATTTCTATCCAATAACTTTGGAGAATTGACAACAAAATGCTGCTCTTTTTCTATCTTCTTTTTCTTGATTTGTAATGCCCTGATATAACTGTGTGCCAAAAATTGATTAATCCAGATTTCTCTGATTTTCATAGCCTGGGTATTGTCTGTGTTTAGTAATATCCATGAAGTGCACTTGCATGTGAAAAAAATTTGTAAAACATCATTTTTATTACTCTAAATATATTTAAAAAACTAAAATTGTTGCTAACTTGCTTCCTTGACTTTTCATCATTATATCTCAGAATCAAATGGTTTCAAATTAATGTTTAGTTCTTTTCCAAAATAATACCTTTCTGCCTTCTGGCAAATACTTCATATGTTTAAAAAAAAAAAAAACAGAAAAAAATTTATCACAATTTCCATAGCTTTACTGAAATACAGCAAGAGCACTGGTGCTTTATATTAATATTTGCAATTGAATCACAAGGTAATTTTTAAACGTCTGTCTTGTCAAAGGTTGGAGCATCAATAAGCTCAAGCCTCCCATGTTTTATAGATACAGAAGTCATGATGCCTAGAGATAAAGTCCCTGAGCCCAGGTGACTCTGTAGTACAAAGATCCAGGCTTTGTCTGTAACTGCCATTTCTTCCTCTTCTTCTAGGACTTACCACTCCCCCTTCCTAAAGTCAGCGTTTCCCAAACTGGATCAATAGGTATTACAGAGGGAAAAGAGTTGGGATGGGGGATTCAAAGCTCAAATCATTTTGTAAGATCCTAAGTTCAAGGACATCAACCAGAGTTATTTACTACAGGACTTGCCAGGGCTTTTGACATTTTGACATCTACAGTAACCCTCCAAGAAGGGTTTCCCATTGAATATAGTGTTTCCCAAAAGTAATTGTCCATTAAGCATCATCTTCACAGAATGGCTCTTAGTTTTTCAGAACATACCTTAAGAAATGCTGGGCCAAATTTTCTCTAAAATCTAATTATAATTTAAAGGTATATGGATTTTTATTTATGATTTAAAATTACATAATTTTCAAAAGTTCCACACCAAAATCCTTATTGAGCCCATAAACAAATAGAAGCCACAAAAGATGATGTATCTTTAACAATATTAAACCTAAGTATGTGAGCACATGTTTTCATTTTGAAGGTTTTGTTGTACCTTCTATAGGTCTAATAGGTGACATTCTCTAACAATAAAATCCACAAGAGCTCTAACTTGTTTTAGCAGAAATTGTGCCAGGGGGGTAAGGGGGATGGGTAGCAGAGGGACATGGAGTGATGCCTTTCAGTTGGGGTTCACATGAAAGGTACAGTGAATTCTCCTCACAAGGAGCCACCAGTGATTAGGAGACCTTCTTAGGTCTGAGTCTACTTCAGTGGAAATCTAATCATACTGACCTTTTGTAGAGTGACTTCACATATGCCAGCTAGCCTACCTTGGGAGAGAGGGGGAGGTCTGGACCAAATATGCCATGGTTAGCTGGACCAGATTGTTTTAGTGAACACAAATGACTGAAGAATTATGACATAGAATGAAATATTGTTATAAGAGCCTGGTGCCCAGAGCAAAAGGAGAGCTGATGGGAAACACAGTTGGTGGCAGCCATTTGCAAGGTAAAATTAGTTCATGTGTTTACCTCAACAGGTTAAATGTCATCTGCCAAACTGGTTAAGTAGCTCAGACAGCCAAATAAACAATGTGGGAGGATCACAGAGAAGAGGACACACAGGGAGAAGATAAATTTACTTTGCCTTAATTTCCATGAGAGTCTTTACAACCAAGGGAGCAACTGGTATGGTGGCTGAAGGTGCAGGAAGAAAAAGGGGGCTGTGGGGACAGGGGTAACTAAGAGTTTGGAGGCATGAAGTGGGATAGAACATGATTTTCTCTGTGAGCCAGAAGGGATTTGGCATAGTGGAAGCCACAGGCTGGAGTGTGTTGATGGGCACATTGTGGATTTCAGAGGTGGACTGGGGCTAGTTGGGAAGTGCTTCCACGACACTTCAACTAGTGTGGAAAAATGAGGAGCCATAGAAGATTTTAGTCAGAGGATGGATATGACTAGCTCTGCATTTTGGAAAGACCATCCCATGACCATGTGGTTAGGCATTGAACAAGAGTAGGGTGAAGATGAGAGCAGAGTGGACATACTCCAAATACTTGAGTATTTCCATAACACTTCATGGTTAGGTATTTGAGAATATCTGGGTGGAGGTAACAGCAAGAGGAACAAGAAAGAAGAGGTCAGGAATCTTTCTAAGGGTAGCCATCCATGCCTTCATCCAAGCCATTCATCAACTATTCATTTGTATTAACATAGAAGCACCATCTTTTTCCCTCTCTTGGCCCTGAAGACCTTCCCTGTGACTTATGGTAAGAAATGTGTTGATAAAAGCACCTGAAATAGTTCAGTTAATTATAACTTAATTGAATTGTTGGTCTCTTCTGCTTTATAACAATGCTGGTGGGTCTTTTGCTTCAACATTTCAGATGATTACCTTCATGGCAATAAAATTAGCAGCAAAGTCCTCCCAAGAGAGAGAAATTTTTTACCCTTACTTCTGGCAAATGACTGTACTTTGTCAAAAAAGAATCTTACACAGGCTATTCCTTTGGCCACATAAGCCAAGCAACCATCTCATTAAATAATATTGGACCCTGAAAGGGTCTGTGACTATTCTGGTGGGACCTCAGGAAAACCACTCCTGCCATGGGACAGGTCTGTCACCCTGCTCCTCATCACTTATGTGTGTGCAGAGCCCTATGGCTGCTGCAAGTGAAATCGTGCCTGCCTGTGACAGCTTCAGTAATTGGTGAGCACAACCTGTACAGATCTAGAGGAGGTAGAAAGAAGAAATAAATGAAATGTTCTAGTAAAGATCTGGGGAAAATGTTGGTGCTCTCTCTCTACAAAAATAATATATTAAAATTGGATTTTTAGAAAAGTGATTTCAAGACACCAGCTTCAGACTAAAATAGTCTAATTGTACTTTCTTTCATGAATCCCTATGTCTAGACCAGATATTATCAGCACAATTGTCTCATATCTGAAAAAGGGTTTTAGTGGCCTGCCCTGAATAGAAGTATTTTTCAAGGATCTCAATTTCATTATGGTTTAGACTGAGAAAGGGCAAATAAGTATGACATCATGGTTGTCATCTAGGTTAGACAAGAAGGCCTTTTAGACAATAGGAAAATAATGTACAATGAATTATAACCTTCATTGAGCAGAATGTTCAGAGACCTGATATATTTTTCTTAACAGGATTTTCTGTATTGCTGTGTGAAGAGTCGACTCATATTAAACATACATATATATATATATATAATAACATATATATTATATTCATATATATGTATATACACTAGCCTTTTTTTTTCTTTTTTTTTCTTTCTTTCTTTTTTTTTTTTATTTTTTTTTTTTGTGCCAGGCTTGGGTGGTGCACACCTGTAATCTCAGCAGCTCAGGAGGTTGAGGCTGGAGGATTACAAGTTCAAAGTCAGCCTCAGCAACTTAGCAAGGCCCTAAGCAACTTAGTGAGACCCTGTCTCAAAATAAAAAATAAAAAGAGCTGGGGATGTGGCTCAGTGGTTAAACACCCTTGGGTTCAATCCCCAGTAACATAAATAAATAAGTAAGTAAATGTGTGTGTGTGTGTGTGTGTGTGTGTGTGTGTGTGTGTGTGTGTCTTTTTCATCTTTTTCATGCATAGTCTCTTGGACAAAATTTATTCTTCTTTCTGATGGAGTTTGCATTGTCTGAAGACTGTTGTTAATATCATAGTTATCATGGTATAGTCCTAAAGCATAGAATTTCACTAAACCTCTACCTTCCTCTGAATGCTAGAAAATGTGTCTGTTTTCACAATTGATTTGTCTCTATGGAGTGGTTTTCATATTCGCCTTTCTTCTCTTTTTATTCTATTCCTTCCATGTGTTGTTTGCTTCATTTCCTCTTGATATTTCTGTTGAAATATTATTATGGACTCTAAAACCAGATTATTTGGGTTGAAATCCAGACTCCACAACTTACTGGCTAGGTGGCTTCTCTGTGCTTTAGCATCTTTGTCTGCAAGATGGGGACCATATTCATACCTACCTTAGAGGGTCATTGTAAGGATTATATGAACATAGAGCAGTTCCAGGCTTTCTTTTCAGTGGAGCCTCTAAACATGGGCTTCTCAAACCTGGTCAAACTCAAAATCACCTGGGAAGTATTTTACAGTATAGATTTTCTGGGCACACTGCCAGAAATTGACTCAGTCTGGGGGGTGAGGACTGATACTGCTGATTCTCAGTGATTTGGGAATCACTGCTTAAGATGGAGGGACAGGTTCTATGATGCTACTTCCTTGTCCCTCTCTTGGCTTCTGTTGTCTCAAAATTGCAAGTGTCTGATTTTGTACATTTTGGGCCTTTTTTGTCTACCAAATATACATCTCTATATAGAACTAGCCATGCCTGCAAAACTGACCAATCATGGTATTTTCTTGACTATTTAGGCATTTTTGGTTGCTCTTAGAATGTGTCTGTGAGCTCTACTCTTGGGGAAAAAAATTAAAAAGACCATATATACAGGTTTCAGTTAACCTACTTGTTATGATGGAAAGCAATATATTATGTTTTAGGCATTATATACATGTATGAAGAAGCTAGTTGTAAGGCTCAGAATACTACAAGTCAGGAGAAGATTCAAAGGTGTGTTATTTAATGTAACTAACTGATATCACAGAAAGAAAGGAGCTGTCTTCTAGCATGTTCTGTAGGAGATATGCTAAAAGGCAGTCACCTAGACCTGCCTGAAAGTTTGGGCCACTCTCCCAGTCGCTTCACCTGGGGCAAACTTGTGAAAGTAGCTTTCTGCTTTCTTTACCCACTCATTGGATCCAAAGCCACTATCAGCTTAAACCAGGAAAAAAATCTGAGGCAGTAGGATGAGTGACAACCCAGGCAATAAGGCGGAAAAGCAAAACTTTTTGATGGAGAGGGCTTGGAGAGATTCGGTGACCAGTGGAAGGTGGCATTTGTAGAAGGGTGAACTATCTCAAGAGACTGGGAGCTGGATGACTTTGAGGGCTGCACCCAGACAGGAGAACCAAGACCGTGCCCAGAAAGGGAGGGGGGATCAGCCACATAGTCTGAAGGAACCAGTTCTGATTTTCTACCTAAGATTGTCTCATAGATGTTGTAGGGAATGTGCTTGATGGAAAGGTACATCAGACACAATACAGAAACATAAAGCTTCTTCATGATAAAATGATAAGGGATGAAGAAAGATCTGGAGATAAGACAGAAAACAGGTGACATGCTCTCAGACTAGTTGCAAGGTTTTCAGCTATTGATGAAGCTGCTCAGGTAATAATTTCATGAGACATGATAAACTCACCTTTGCCCATTCTCACAGATGATTTATAATTTCTCAAGTCCTACATAGCTCCTTGCTTGTGAGATGTAAGTAACTGATACAAAACAATTACAACATCTGTTCAATGCTTACTACAGAGACAGTAAAGCAAAAAAGCAAGAGTATCCTGCAACTGGCTAAAATTTCAGGACTCCTGGGGATCTAAGAAGTGCAGTTAAGTGGCCTGAGTCTCAAGTTAGATATGGTTCTGCATATTTTCCAGCACTCCTTATGTGTGAGGGAGTGAGCAACCGTAAAGCTTTTTCAAAATTAAACTACTTTGTGGTACCTTTTATTCTTTTTTTTCCCCATTTGTAGGAAGATTAAGGTATAATTTGCATGTAACAAAGCTTATCCTCTTAAAGTACAGTTACGTGACATTCAATAAATGCATATAACTGTGTAACCACCCCACAATCAAGAGCAGTAATAGTGGCATCACCCCCTAATTCTCTCATCTTCCCTTTATAGTTAATGCCTCTCCAAACGCTGATCCCTGACAACCACTGTTTTCATCCCTATCATTTCACATTTTCCAGAATGTCAAAAGTGGAATCATGCAATATGCAGCCTCTGCAGTCTGGCTCTGTGACTCACATAATATATTAGAGATCCTTGTATGATGTTTACAGTTGGGGTCCCTTGGTGTTACTGAGCACCTTACACTTCTGGTGTTAAGAGTATTATGCATAAGTTGGTGTAGGAGAATGTGTGGGTCCAGAGTGGAACAGTCAAAAGGGCCCATAATAGAATTCAAAGAGAAAAAATTTTAATACTTAAGTAAAGCCTGTATGAAATATGGCTTTTAAGAACTTTTTTTACTTAATAAACACCTGTACATTATTTGCTATTCTGTTCTAAGTTCTTGAAAAATAATACCTTTCATCCCTCTAAAGTAGAAACTGTTATTCCCATTTTAGAGATGATGGAACAGAGGTACATGGAGGTTAAGTGATTTGCCAGAATCACATAGTAAGTAACTGATGGAGAGAGGATTTGAAGCCAAGCAACTTAATCGTTTTCTTCCTGCCAAAAGATTATAGTCATCTATCAAACATTCACCCACTGTAGTAAAGAAAAGTCAGAACAAATTTAAAGTCTAGCCATTGATGGAAAGCAGCCTTCCTGAGAATCATAAATGGTATTAGCTTGTGCGGTAGGAACAAAAATAACTACAGATTTGGAAATACAGTTGAAGACTGCTTAAAATTAAAATTCAAGGTATTTGCAAAAATGAAGATTGCAAGTTTTCTATAAATTAGTGAATCTGCCTTGATTGAGTATTATGGTTTAGACATGAGGTATCTCCTGAAAGCTCATGATTAGATTATGAGAGCTAAATTGGGATTGATAATTTGAAAGGAGTATTATATTGGATGATAACTGTAGGCAGGTAGGCGTTGGCTGGAGGAAGTAGGTCTTGGTGGCATGCCTTTGGGGTTTATATTTTGTCCCTGGCACCACACATTTTCTCTGCTACCATAGGCCAAACAGTTTTCTTCCACCACACCCTTCTGCAATGATGTTCTGCCTCACCTTGGGCTCAGAGCAATAGATTTGGCTGACCATGGACTGAGTCCTCCAGAAGCACCAGCCAAAATAAACTTTTCCTCCTCTAAGTTGTTCTGGGCAGGCATGTTGGTCAGAGTGATGCAAAGCTGACTAACACATTGAGATAAATGATCTTATGTGGAACCAGCACAAAACACTAAAAAAGAGACAGCAAAGCCTGCTGAAAGCAGATAACAAAAGAGAAATGTGCCATCAATTCCCTTCATAAACAATAAATGAACACCATATGTTTACTATCTCCTTGGGACAGGGAGTCACTCTGAAGTCAGATCTGTGTATATTGATTATACATTGATGTGTTTTATATTTATGGTTAGATTTCCTTAAATGTATGTAGTTCTTATACAATATTGATTAGGTTTCTGTTTTAGTCAGCTTTTTTGCTGCTGTGACCAATATATCTGACAAGAAAAATTTTAGAGGAGGAAAAGTTCATTTGGAGCTCATGGTTTCAGAGGTCTTTTGTCTATAGACACCATAGCTCTGGGCCTAAGGTGAGGCAGGACATCAGGGCAGAGGAAAGCAGCTAAGGATGTGGCAGTCAGGAAGCAGAGAGAGCTACTCAAACCACAGACAAAATATATGCCCCAAAGTCACCCCCCCCCCCCAGTGACCTACTTCTTCTAGCTATACCCTACCTGCTTACAGTTACCGATCAATTAATCCAGTCCAGTGAATGAAGCCATCACTTTACCTCTGAACGTTTTTGCATTGTCTCACACATGAGCTTTGTGGGGGACACCTCATAGCTAAACTGTAACAGTCCCTAAAGAGTCTTTTACACAGTGCTAAATTTAGATGGCATTTCTGATATTACTAAGTATTTGTACCAACTAGATTTGAGTAGAAAAGTGTCATTAGAATAGTGGTACCCAAACTGAGAATAAGTGAATGTATCAGGAAGGTATGATTGTATTTCTGCATCTTTGCTCTTCTACTAAAGTGACACTTCAGATTGGAAGTGTGGGATCTATTCACTCACTCCAGATAGAATTAACATTTTTGTCTTAATTCCCTTCATTCTAAAGCTTTAGAGAATTATCAAATTACTTCCTTCTTTTATAACAATTTATACATCAGAGGAGTACCTATCCAATCCACAAAAGGCTAAAATTAAAAAGTGGTAACATCACATGTTGGTGAGCTACGGAGCAACTGGAATTCTCAAATACTGCTGGTAGGAAATGAAAACTAGTACAACCATTTGGAAAAATGTGTGATGTGTGGCAGTATCTACTAAAACTGAACACAAATATAACCTGCAATCCAACAATTCCACTCTCAAGTATTTAGTCAATAAAAATGTTTGCTTATTCCCACAAAAGTTTATAAAAACTATTTATTTATTTATTTATTTGGTACTGATGATTTAACCCAGGGGCACTTTTCCACTGAGCCACATCCCTAGCCCTTTTTTTGTTTTTTTATTTTGAGACAGGGTCTTGCTAAGTTGCTTAGGGCCTTGCTAAATTGCTGAGGCTGGCTTTGAACTTGTAATCCTCCTGCTTCAGCCTCCCCAGTTGCTGGGGTTACAGGATTGTGCCTCCATGCCCTGCTTTAAAAAATGTTCTTAGCTGTATACCTTATAGCCGGAAATTGGAAATAACAGTTCTTCAGCATAAGTTACAGTATACTCATACAATAGAATGCTAAAAATTAAAACAAAACAGAAACACGGCTATATGCAACAATATGGATGTATGCTGCAGACATACTTTATGAGAGGCAGACACCAGATACAAGAGAACACAGACTGCATGACACCATTTTATGAAAAACAGGCATACTGCTGGGGTTGTGGCTCAGTGGTAGAGTGTTTGCCTAGCATGCATGAGGCACTGGGCTCGATCCCCAGCACCACATAAAAATAAACAAATAAAATAATGGCATTGTGTTCATCTACAACTAAAAGTATCTATATTTAAAAAAAAAACAGGCATACTAATTTATGGTGATTGATGTCAGAAAAATGACTACCTGGGGTTAACAGTGATGGTGGCTTTAGAGTGGAAAGGGGCATAAGAGAACCTGGGGGTACTAGAAGTGCTTTAATCTTAGGTCATGGTGATGTGTGTTTGTCCAAAGGCACACTTAAATGCATGCAGAAAAAGTCATTGAACCATATGCTTAGAACGTATATACATTACCATGTGAATATTGTATTTCCATTAAATTCTTCTTCTTTTGTTAATGTGTACATCGTGGCAAAAGGACTTTATAAAAATAAACAGATCAGGGTAATCATTTGTTACATTGAATTTGAACTAATATCTTGATCTTCCTAACTTTCAGTTTCCTCATTTGCATAAGTGAAATAAAAACCACCTTTCAGAATTATATAGGTCTCACGAAATAGTGAATATTAAATTCTGTTGCATTATATGTCTAAGAGACTGTTAAGAATAATTATCCAAACTTTGGGAATTAGTAGGTCTTTCAATGGTGATCAGGGGTTGTGTACAGGTCTGTAGTGGTTGTACCTAGGACCTGTAGTGAGCACTTTTGTTTGACTTGCAAATTAATCTTTTGTTGGAATAGTTTATAACCTGTAAGTGTAAAGGTTAGCTTGTAGAAGACCATCAACAATGCAAATGATTCCTGTCAAAGAGTAACACAGGAGGGTTGAAAATGATTTCTGGGTTGAAAAGCTCATCCCAAGGTCATACTGTTATTTCCCTGGAAGACACGAAGTAGTTATGTATCTAAATTATGAATATTATTCAAATATTATTCTTTTTCAGCCTCTGTGAGCACTTTAAGCTTTCTAATTCCTTTTGACTCATACTACCAGTTCCATTACCAACAAATTAAAACCCTTTTGACATCTACTTACTTTATATTTGAATGAATCATGCTTTTAAATTTATATCTCACAATATTTAGCAGAGTACTTTGCTCATAATACATGTTCAATAAATTTTAGATTTTTTCTCATCATCATTTTTTTCTCATCCAGATGTTTTTTCTTCCTTCCATGTGTAGGTGTGGGAAACAATATAAAGTGAGGATGTTTCTTTGATAACTGGTTTTCCTATCAAGTTTTTTTTTTTTTTTTATTTCATCAATGTCAAGATGAGATCACTTAAAGGCCTAATACTGAAAATATTTTATTGTGTTTTCTATTAAAAAGGTTTTGTTATAGGTTGGCATTGAGTTTTTCCTTTACTGGGATGTTTTAGGTTGGGGCAGGAATGAAAAAATCCTATAAGTTTGCCTTGCAATATTTTTCTTTCAGGTGTGTCTAAGATTGGAGGAGAATGGACTAGAGGAAGAAGTAGGTTACCCCTGATAAACTTTGGTCAGGTTATCCAAAACTGTTGCTGATTTTTGAGCCCAAAGACTGGATTTCTTTTCCCTCTCAGAATTGTGGACTCAAGGACAAGACTGAGCACTGACAGACCAGTGCTAGAGACTTTTATTCTTGGGAACAGAAGAGGGAGATAAACTGACAAATCAACTTCTCACACCATGGAGGTCAGGTGGTTATAGATACAAGGTGAAAGAAGTAAGGGGGAGGGATAGACTAGCAAGGGGGAGGAATTTTCATTTCTTTTGTTATAGTGATATCAGATTTTTGGGGTCACTCTGGCCGCCATCTTGGATATAACCAATGTCAGCCTACATGAAGGAGGACCTAGGGCCTCCAGGCATCCTGTCTTCAAACATGAGCAACATGAGGGCAGGTAAAAATTCAGGTAGGCCATCCAGGCAGTGCAACACGAGGGTGGGTAGCAAAAGAAGTGTCAGGTGGCATCCTAGGGGCTTGCAAACATTGTAGGGAAAAGAGAGGACACTGATGAGGTAAGTGGTATGGTAAGAGAGCTATAAAAACTCATGTTTGTATGGTTTTTATAATCTGTCAAAGATTTTTATATACATTATCTCATTTGATTTCCCAAAAGACCCCACACAATGTGGACTTCCATTTTATGTAAAAGGAAACAGAGACAGAGAGTTCAAGGTCAATCAGTGAAGGAGCAGTTTATAGAACTGAGACCACCAGCAAGTCCAGACCTTGCTCCATTACACCATACTGCCACTACAACCTCTGTGATGTAGTGAATGTTTGTGTCCCTGCAGAATTCTCATATTGAAGCCTAAATCCAAAATGGGATAATAATTGGAATGGGGTCTTTAGGAGATCATTAGGTCATGAGGGCAAAGTCCTCATAAGTGGGATTAGTGCCCTTCTAAGAGATAAGTATGAGATAATCATGACTCCTCTTCCTCTCCCTCTCCCTCCCCACCCCACCTCTGCTTTCTGACATGTGAAGCTATAGCAGGAAGACAGCCATCTGCAACCAGGAAGAGGGGCACCTTGATCTTGGACTTCCTAGCCTGCAGACCTGTGGGAAATGAATGTCTGTTGTTTAAGCAACCCACCCTAACTGTTAGAGCATCTCAAACTAACCTATCCGCAATCTGATTTTCCCTGTACATCTCACACCCCGATATTTCCAAGGTTGGACATTAGTACTTCCTTTTTAGCACACACCAGCAGAAGCTCTAACAGTAGCAAGACTGATTTTTATAAACTAATAGGAAAAAGAGAAATGTAACACTTTAGCTACGATGTTCTGCTTTATTAAATGTTTATATTCACTTTCAATTCTAAAAGAAAAATAACTTTGAGAACCTCAAAAATTCAGGGATTCTCTTTATTGGGAAGATGTGGGTAAGGGGCAGGAGTGGATGATATTATGTTTGCTTAAGATTTTTTTTTTTTTTTTTTTTTTTAGGTGCATCTGTTCGTGAAGGAGCACAGACCATGAGAATGAGGAATGGTTTAGACTTTGATGTTTTGGGTCAGCATATCTCAGACAGGTGGTGGGCGATATTCTGGGTCCCAGCTGGAGTTGTGAGGAGGGGAGACAAAATTGGAGAATGCAGTTTGAAATCACCTATTTACTTAGACAACCTGGGGTTGCTAAAATATTGCAGGTAAAGACAGCTAGGAGGTCTGGATATAAATAGCTTTTTTTCCTCCATTCCAACATAAAAGAAATGGTTGTAAGGTAGGTTTAAATGCTGAAAGAATCAAAAGCCTGCAAGCCTAGTCTTTCTTGCCACTTCATATTTTCAGGAGTTTTATGCCTCTTATCAGATGTGATTAATTCAGGGCTGCCTCTTGCTTCCTATGGTAATTACTGGTGCTCAATTTCCCTCTTCACCTCACCTGAGCTGGGGGCCATTAATAAACATCAGGTTAGCCTAGAAGCTTTCCTTTGTCTCTGCTTCTGCTACTTCAGAGAACATTTAAGAAGCTGGGCCAGTGGCTAAAGCCTGACTCTCCAGAGCTCACCTTCTGTTAATTTACATTCCACCCCTTTGGTTAAGAGTCTGCTAACCTTCAGGGTCCCCAGCTCTTTTTAGCACAGAAGTTTGTTCTCCTTCATTCATATGTCACTAGGTGGGCATTTAGGGTATCTTTAAGCCAAAAATATAATAAAGCGATCTAACTCAGAGTAGGATGTAGCAGGAACAAATGGAATGCTCTAAAGGGAATGGAAAAAGAAAATCTATTTCTAAACCATTACATTCTATTAATGAGCACTTCAGGTCAGATACTCAAAAACCTTGCACACATTATGGCTCTAGATGGGTTCCCGGATTCACTTAAGAAGCGTCTTAAACGCTTTCCTTCTACCCATGAAAAGGACTTCCTTTAACAACCTTGATGTTGAGTGGACGTTTCTTGTCCTTACCCAGCACCCAGTGGCATTAGTATCCACTAATGCACAGGAGCACAAAGTCTGCTGCACATTGCAGAAGCCGCTTGTCACCCTCGGGAGGGAATAACATTAGCATCTCGTCAGCCTTTCATCTGCCACCTTTACCCAGCACTTGGCTCTTGTCTCCCAGCTGGTTGACAAGCTCTGTTTTCAGTCACCAGAGAAGGCCTGCCTTCCGCGTGACTCTGTCCACAGCAGGGGAGACCACAGCAGGCAGAAGCCAGGCAAGGCAGGGAGGAGGCCATCAGAGTGCAGTACCCAGTCACTACAGATGAGGGTGGGAGCACCTCTGGAGGCCTCTTGATGTATAGGTCCGTATTTGCATCCTCTTTGTGCTGCTTTCCCTTCTCCTGCCTGTCCTTCAAAGACCCTTTCCCCCCCTTCTCCAATGTGTTATTATTTAGTGCAGTATCTGAATGCAGTCAACATCCTGCAAATTATTTTGTCTGCCCTTTTTTAAAAAAAAATATATTTTCCAGAAACTGTCCAAAAGCATAGGACCGTGCTTACTAACTCAATTGGTGTTGCATGATGAGGGTGTGAAAAGGCGTTCTAGTGATATTATTGAGAAGGAGCTCAAGGCATCTATTGTAAGCTGTGCAAACACAATACATCTCATCCTACTTATCTGGCCACCATATTGCATCAGTGTAAAAAGAGGGTGGAGTGGCAGGGAAGTGGCAGCCATGCTGATGTGAGGTCAATTCTTTCACCATCCCAGCAGATGGCACACAGGAGTGATGCTGGATGGGCTGGCTATCATGATGGGTGAGTGATATCCTGTGACAGTGTTGCTGGGAACTTCTAAAAATCAATACTGCCATTCTTTATGCCTCTCAGATATCCCACACTTCTATTCTTTCTTCTTGAAATTCTACAAACATGGAATTTCAC
Source organism: Tamias sibiricus (assembly GCA_025594165.1). Classification (NCBI taxonomy): domain Eukaryota; kingdom Metazoa; phylum Chordata; class Mammalia; order Rodentia; family Sciuridae; genus Tamias; species Tamias sibiricus. Next base: position 56,710,845 of record CM046659.1, read on the forward strand.
ACTGTTGTTATAAGCATCTCCACCTTAGGGTCAAGAGGCATTAGGACTTTTCTTAAAGAGCAAGTGTGGATGAGCAGATATTATTATATTTGTATTTGCCACCTTAACCCTACTCCAGGTTTTGGGGGGATTCTTACTGCCTCCTGCAGTAACAGGTAGTAAGAACTAGAAGTTGCCTGGAGTAATTAAAGTGATTTACATTAAAAGAAATTATGAACCAAGAGGAACTGGAGAAGAGCTGGAGGAAGAAAGAAAAATCCATGAAAGATAGATATTTTTATAGAACATTTAGAAGAGAAAAGAGATTTAGTGGTAGTATGGAAATTGCTATGAAGAAGGACCAGAGGTGAATTTTCCATGAAATTCTCACAGTACAGACTCCTTTCTAAGTCCCTGGGACCTGACTACTGTAACATGTTCATTTTGCATTCTTATTTCATAACACCTCTCCCCACAAATTGTAATGCACTTCAGGACCCATAAATGTGACTCTTGATTAGGTCTATAGAGAAGTAAATGGTACTATTAAGAAAAATTTTCCAAACCCTAAAAGGTAAAAAGATGACTGTGATGTTAAGACTTTGTCTAATAAATCTGTAAAGGTCATCTGAATTCAGAGGTGTTTAAAGTTTTTCAGTTTACTAACTACCCATTATTTATTAGACCATTTACAATTGTATAAAGGTAGACTTTAAACTTTGCAGAAAACTGATAAGTTGCCTATTGCTATGGACTGAATTCCACCATCACATGGTGATGCCCTCATCCTCAGTGTGTTGGTATTTGCAGTTGGAACATTAAGGAAGCAATTAGGTTTACATGTAATCATGAGGGTGGGGCCCTTCGGAAGAGATTAGTGCCCTTAGAAGAAAAGACACCAAAGAGCTTGCTTTCTGTCTCTGCCACAGGAGGACATGAAAAAGGCAGCCATCTGAAACCTATAAAGAGGGCCTACATCAGAAACTAATCATACTGGAGACCTGATCTTGGATTTACCAATCTTCAGAACTGTGAGAGTTTTATATTTTTTATGAATTAAAATTTTATTTAAATAATAAATTTCTATAATTTAAGCCACGTATTCTATGGTATTTTATTATAGCAGCCTAAACTAAGATATGGAGAAAGAATACATTGCATTTGTTTCTGAAAGTAGAAAATATAATCCTAGAGATAATGATTTTTTGCCCTGTCATGAACTAATCATTTTTATCTCATTAACAATCTTATTCCTGCATTTATTTTTTTTTGCTTTTACTGACTATACATTCATCATATTCTCTTATTCTTTGAGCTAGCTTTATCATATTAATGTGTTAAAATAAAAATCTGTCACACAGTCACTTTGTATAAAAATTGTTAATTCTGAAAAAAATACAGTCAACAGTGAAGAGACTCTTTAAGAAATATATTACATGCTGTTTAAAGGTTTACTTTGATACCTTTTTGTGAGATCCCTGAAGATCTAAATTACCTTTTAGGTGTTAGACTGTGATTTTTTTTGAAAATAACATTATGCTGACATGGGTCATGATTTAGTTTACTTATATCAGGGCTTCTTCAGTGATTTTAAATCTGAATTTTGAGATCCATTTTCTTATAGACCAAGAGAGGAAGAAAAATTCCAGGTAATATCTGATTGCTAAAAGAAAATGAGTTTCTCTCTCCCTTCTCTTAAAATTTGTTAGTCAAACAAGATAGAGCTCTTTGTGACTCCTTTTAATGCAATATTTCTCTCTGTGGATTGTAGTTTTTGATACTGAGTTAATGTTTTTGCTTGCTTTGGTTTTATAATGCTGGGGATTGAACCCAGGACCTTGTGCCTGCTAAGCATGTCCTCTAATACCCAGCTACACCCCAGCCTCTGGTAGTCTAAGCTTTTAAGGATCAGACTGCCCTTGCTGTCCTTTTTATCTACATCCATCCATATCTACTGAGTGCATAATATGTGCCTAACACAGTTCTAAGTACGGAGGATTATACAGTGGTCTTCACAGGCACTAATTCCTGTCCTAGCCTCAGGCAGATTATATTCTACTGGGGAACACATGCAATAAATAAATAATTATCTATAGTATGTCATATAGTGATTAGGTACTGGAAAAATTTTTAAAAGAAAAGGGAGATAGGAAGTGACAATATGAGATGAGGAGGTAGTTTAGAATGTTAGGGCAGAGGTCTCTGGGCGTGTGACTTTAAAGCTGTTGAAATTAAATAACTTTTGGAATTAGAGAACTGGGAAAGCAGATGTCTCTAGAGGAGGAGAATTCCGGGCTGAGGGAATAGGAAGTACAAAGACCTTAAATCTGGAATGTACTTGGCCCATTTGAGCACTTGCAAGGAGGCCACTGGGTAGCATAAGCAAAGATGGTGGTAGGATACACAGTTAGAGAAGAGCAGGGGCAGAGAAACTCATCTTGTTGTAGGGGCTCATCAGATCACATCACAAATCTTAATGATTTTAATTTTTGAAGTGAATTTGTGAATAAAGTAAGAGACTTTGGAGGGTATTCAGAGGAGAAACTATGTCACCTAATGTTTGAAAGTTCAAAAGGATCACTTTGGATGCTGTAATGAGGCTTGGCTGAAGGTGGACAAGGATGAAAGCAGAGATGCAAATTAAAAAGTCCTTTCAATAATTCAGGTCAGGGACTGGGGATGTGGCTCAGTAATAGAGTGATTGCCTAGCATGCACAAGGTCCTGGGTTCAATTCCTAGTACTACAAAGACAAAGCAAATAATTCAGGCCAGAACATCAGCAGCTTGGACCATGGTAGAAATAAATGTAGTAAGCAGTGGTCAGTTTCTGAATACATATGGAAGGTTCAGCCAAAGAAGTTTGCTGATGGATTAGATGTAGAATCTGAGGCCGAAAAGATGACAAATGAACAACTCTATGATTTTTCACTTGAGTAATTGGAAGAATAAAGTTTCTATTTGCAGAGCTTTGGAGAAATATAGGAAGAATGGTTTGGAGGTAAGATCAAGTGTTGCATTTTGGACATGCTAAACATGAAATACCTATTCACCATCAAGTGGAGATGTCTGATAGGTCGTGGATATGAGACTGGAGTTCCAGTAAGAGGTCTTTGTAGAAATATAAACTTGGGAGTCATTGAGACAGAGAGGGTATAGGAAACAAGTGTAGATAGAGAAGAGGTCCAAAGACTGAGCCCTGAAGAATTCCACTAGTTCAAAGTCAATAAGATGAAAAAGAACCAGCAAGGACTCTGAGAAGGAATGGCTAACTATAGAGGAGGAAAACTAGGGAAGGAGGACTCTTAAAAAGAAGAAAATGCCCCAAGAATTAGGGCATAATCAACCAAAAAAGGCTGCTGAGAGGTCAAATAAACACTGAGAATGGACAATTGGATTTAGCAGTGGAGGTCTCTGATGGTCTTGCTAAGAACAGAATTGTAACAGTGGTGGAAGTGAAATTCTAAAAAAGTGAGATTAATAGAGAATGGGTATAGAGGATTTGGAGACAGCGAAGAAACCTCTTTCAAGGGATTTTACTATAAAAGAGAGATGGCTAATGGTCAACGACTGGAGGATGATGTGGGATCAAGACAGGGTTTATGCCTTTAAGATGGCAGGAAATAGCAGCCATGCAAATAGACGTGTAGCGTGTGATGATTGGATTTCACTAGAATGGGAGTTACCACATGAATACACTGGAAAGAAAGTCAAGGGAGAGAAGGGTGTGGGAGGGTAATAATGATAATGAACTATGGAACCTGAGCTAAGGAAGGAGGGAACAGGTATTTGAGAGGCTGGGGTTAAGGAAGGAGGAAACAGGGGTTTGAGGGGCTGGGGTAAGGAAAGAGGGAACAGGTATTTGAGAGGCTGGGGTTAAGGAAGGAGGGAACAGAGGTTTGAAGGGCTGGAGGGATCGTGAAAAGGTGGTCAGGACTGACAGCTTGTAGGTATGTCAGATAACTGTTTGAATTAAAGAATTTATAGGGTTTATACCAAGGAGTGGGATAGTTGGGTCAAATGGTTGTTCCATTCCAAGTTTTTCAAGGAATCTCTATACTGCTTTCCAGATTGTCTGCACCAATTTGCAGTCCCACCAGCAATGTATGAGTGTGCCTTTTTCCCCAAAGGACTTAAAAACAGCATACTACAGGGACACAGCCACATCCATGTTTATAGCAGCACAATTCACAATAGTTAAATTGTGGAACCAAACCAGATGCCCTTCAGTAGATGAATGGATAGGGAAACTTTGGTATATATACTCAAGGGAACATTACTCAGCACCAAAAAAGAATAAAATCATGGCATTTGCAGGTAAATGGATGGAGTTAGAGAAAATAATGCCAAGTGAAGTAAACCAATCTCCAAAAACCAAAGGCCAAATGATTTCTTTGATATGAGGAGGTTGATTCATAATGGCGATGGGGAGGGGGGAGTATGGGAGGAATGAAGGAACTTTAAATAGATCAAAGGGGAGGGATGAGAAGGGAGGGGGAAAGTAGGAAGGAATGACAGAACGATGGTGGAATGAGTTAGACATCATTACCCTAAGTACATGTATGAAGACATGCATGGTGTGAAAATACTTTGTGTAGAACTAGTGACTTGAATAATTGTGCTCTGTATATGTAATATGAAATGAATTGCATTCTGCAAGCATGTATATCAAATTAGAATAAATAAATTATATAATAAAAATAATTTATAGGGTTGAGAATATTAGCTAGAAGGTCAATATGTAATGATTGCTGTTGATGGTAATGGCAAATCTGGGATATAGCCACGGGGACAGACAGGGAGGTGTTGTGGGGCAGGTCACTCAGAAAACACACCAAGTCCCAGTTTTGTCCAAATTGAAGAGTCTTTATTCTGATCGGCCAGGGACTGCTTCCTACGGGACCAAGTTGTCTCTGCAGAAAACAGCCTCGAGCCACAACATTTTAGGGTATTTAAAGGCAAAAACCACATCCGAGTTGGCATAGCTGCAGACAAGCAGGTACAGAAGCTGAATTGGGCAGTTAGTGAGATAATACAATGGGTATATTAGTATTTCCCATGGGACTTTCCAGGTTGGCATAACAGCAAGCAAGCAGAAAGGAAGTGGGTTAAAATGACCCTAGTTGAGTACAAGTTAGAATAGTTACTAACATCTAGACAGTCAATCTTTGACAAGGTACATTGCCCAAGAAAAATGGAAACCAAAGAGAACACTTTTACATTATCTAAGCGTTGCTATTTTGTGTTGCCAAGCACACTATGCTAGGCGATTATTAATGGGTACAGAGATGGGACTTTCCCATGGGAGAAGCATTTCTTACATGATAGGGAGTCTCAGGGTGAAATGGAGTCTGTTTGGTCATTGCCCATATAGCCCGGCCCATACAGGAGGCAGGGGAGGGCAAGGTCACTAGAGGACTGAGAATCTAGGCAGGAAGAAAGATGTAGCTATTGAGCCGCATGGACCTTGCTGTTTTACTGAAGTGTTTACAGTTGGTATACATTCTATTGATTGGCGTCTTTGTCTACCAGTTGTTATGTATTATGAATGTTAGTCCTGAGTGACAAAGCATGAAAGGTTCATCGTTGTTGTGGACCTTGACATCCCCAAGAACTGCGACAAGATTGTTTGGAGACCGTGGACTGAGAGCTAGATCCTCAGGGAGATACAGTACGCAAGTGCCTGCCAATCAGAACATGAGGCAGAAGGAGGAGAGAAAGCCTCTGTGCTGTCCCTAAGAGCCTTGGGAATGACCCTGAAGGAGGATGAAGAGAGATCTTCAGAGAGAAAAGCAGCCCAGGAGGATTTTTGGAGAAGGAAAGAAGACCCGAAAATGAAGTACAACTGGGAACAAATTTCAGCTGCTTCATAACTCAGTCTTGGACCAGCCCAGGCAATTTTATCGGTGTGTAACTAAGCAACACCTTGTGATCATTAGAATTCCTACTTCATACCTGGGTATCATGTGTTCCAGAATCCTCAGTGTGGCCTTGAGTCAGGTAGAAATCAAAAGCCAAACTACTTAGCTCAGCCCAAAAGCTCAGCCCTGTTTTCTTTTGCTTTCATTATTGTCTCCTTGATTTATTCCTTCATCCCTTTTTTTTTCTGCCCACTTATCAGCCAGAGCCAAGATAAGCAAAATCTAAAAGTTTTTAAGATTCTTTGAATCCCGCTATCCTTTTTGATCATAATTGGGCCCTCGAGTAAATATTTGGGCAGGCATAGCTCCCTGCTGGGTAGGAGAGGGTATGCAGTACTGAGATTTGAATATTACTCATATAGAAGATCTAACCACATACCAGGCTCTACCACCTTGTGTTTAGCTTGAGACACTTCACCAGTCCTGGTGGCCATCCTGCCCATCACATAGCAGTCTTGCTGGAAACTGTGTCCTCTGTCACACAGGGACTCAGCTCCCCAGGCATGGTAGCAGGACTGTCTGGGACTAACCACAACTAGTACCAATTATTCATGTTAAAGAAGCTAGTCAGATCAACCAAGTACTCTCATACCGATAATCCATGTCTGATGCCCAAAAGGCAAATGGTGCCCGCATTCCCCATCCCAAACATCTATCCTCTGTTATTCTCTCATCATCTGTAGCTTTATGCTCCCTTCTGATTCCTTCCACCCTCACCTTTCTCTCTCCAAACCCTCTACCCTTTCCACTCTGCCCTTTTAAGCCACTATTCTACAGAAGATAAATGCTTTGACATTTTCTTCTTGACAATGTCCTTCCGTGGCTGTTAGGGGAAGCCTACCTTTTCCAAATGTGCATGGTCTCCTCCTCGGTGGAGGTTGCTCTTTGTTCCATAAGCTCCTAGAAAGGACACAGGGAAGGGTTGGGGTCTGGATTCACTCACCCCTCCGTGTGCTGCTTCTCTGCCATGTATAATAGAACATCTTCTCCATTGATGTTTCTGCCACTCTCTATCTTCTTAAACACTGAATGTCTAAACATATGGTCTGGATCATAAATTTCCTCACCATGCCCAAGTCCTGACATACTTCTTTAATATTTGAACGTATATATGAAAGACGATCCAACATGCTAGCCTTTAGCTTCCATGAGTTTTGAGGCCTGAAGCCAAGCTAGTCATAGTCTGCTAATGTGTTATATCAAAGAGTATGGGTCCTTCTTGCTTCCTAACTACACCTGCTCTCAGAGGGCTCACCAGGACCAGCACACCTTCTTTTTCTCCTAATTCAGTGACTGCTAAACTCTAATAGGTATCAAAAAACTCACAAAGGTTAAAACAGCACGATGAAATACTTTACTAGAAGTTATGATTCAGTAGCTCTGGGAGGGAGCTCAAGAATTTGCATTTCTAACAATTTCCCAGGTAATACTGATGGTGCTAATTTGGAAACCACATTTTGAGGACTACTGTCCTAATAAATAGGCCCAATATTTCCCAAACGTGTCTTATGTTAGAATTACCCGGGGAGCTTCAAAAAATGTGGATGTCTTTTCCTGAGTCCCACTCCAAGGGTTAGAGATTTAATGCACCTGGGAGGTGTCTTGGGATTTGAGATTTTTTAAAGATTCCCAGGTGATTCTATATCTAGATAAGTTTGGCAACTGCTGGCATCAACACCCTCTAGACTACCTTGGTGTGCTACCTGTCCTGGAAGGTATAGTTCATCACCCAAATAAATCTCCTTCCTGTATTACTGGGTCAGCTTCAGCCCCAGGAAACCTCAATACTTTGCCAATCCAGCTTCTCATTGTTGCTAAATACTACTATCAGGTGTGGCTGGAGAAAACCACATAGCCATCACAATCTATGGCTCCTTCTAGTTGTGCTTATTCACTGACCTTTTAGCTAATCTTTTGTTCTCTCTAGTTGCCATCTCCTCCACAGATAATGCCAAGACCTCACATTCTACTTCCCCTCCTTGAACTCTTCAGGTGACCTCATCTCCTACCTCATCAAGTAAAATGGATTCCACTGGACATAATTAGTTCCTATTTTTTACTCCTCCCAAGCAACAAGTTTATCCCTAGCAACAACATTTCTTCCCTCTCATCCCTTGATCTCAGAGGATGATGTGTCTCTACTCCAAGTCAAGCTCAAGGTATCCACCCTGCCACCCACATCATGCACACCACATTGAACATGATTCATTACGTGCTTTTTCCATACAGCTTCCACCACCCCCTCTCTGCTGGCTTCAACTCTTAGCCTCACTAAATTCCCCTCTCCCTTTCCCCCTAATCCTTTCTCATCCACAATCCCAGCATTCATTTGTCAGCAATTGCTGCCCACTGATGGCTGATTCAGGAGAAGGAGTAAATTCTTCCAGATGCCTCTTTAGAGTGCTCTTGAATTTGGCATTCAAAATTATAACTTTTTTTAACCCCTGCTTTACCAAATGGAAAGGGGAATCTGCTTACACAGTCAGCACCACATTTCTCTTTATTTTCTAGAACCCGACTTTGCTCGGTATGCTAAGCACTAATGAAAAAGCTTCCTCAGAAGCCTAAAACATTATATCAGTGATGCTTGTGCTCCTGACATGTATGTATGCTCCAAAAATGGCAGCCACGTAACTCTTGTCAGCACAATGAAAAGCAACAAATCCAGCAATTCTCTGGGAAACCATGTGTCTGGGGATTTGAGGGTCTCCTTCCCACATTGTGACAACTTCAGCAGAGGCAGGAGAAAAATAGAAAAACAAAACACCCCCTGCACAAAGGAAAATGACAAAAACACAAACAGGAAGCACAGCACAGGAAGGAGATCAGTAAGGCAGGCAGAAGAGTGTCTGTGTAGTTTTTGTTTGCTCAACTAATGCAATGAAATAAAGCTTGTTTAGAAAGTGTGCTTGCATTGGTACTGTGGCCCAGGTGTCAGATTGAGTCTCCGAGGCTAGCTGACATGTAGTGGATTTCTTTCCCTGTGGCTTTGAAAACCTTAACATTAGTTTATACAGTACTACCGTTGCTTCTACTCAAAATACAAAGTAGGTCTGGGGGATAACAGAGAAAGCTTTGGTACTAACTTTCCTCATAATATGTATTTGGTGTAAACATAAACATTATATTTGTATAATATATGTTATGCATATTTTAATGTTAAAATTATAGCTATATAAAATTTCTTAAATTGGCATGATATAAGAACTCTTGATGTATGATATTTTATCACAATGGAAGCTTTTCTGCTTCAAAAGACAACATGCACAAAATGAAAAGATGAGCCACAGACTCACACATCTGATAAAGGATTTGTATCTAGAATATATATATTAAAAACTCATAACAAGAAAACAATCCAATTTTTTAATGGACTGTAAGCTGCCTGTCACGGCCAGCCACGGCGCCGCCACGGGAGGAAAATTCTCGGAGGCAGAGTATAGCTTTTACTACTTTCTTAGAGCTTAGAGAGGGAAAGAAAGATTTTTAGAGAGAAAGATTAAAGCAAGCTTTTCTTCTTGTCTTCTTAGCTTAGAGTCTTAGCTTAGAGTAAAGAAAGATAGAGCTTAGCTTAGAGAAAGATTAGAGCTTCTTTCTTCTCTCTTCTTTCTTCCTTCTTCTGTCTTCTGTCTTCTGTCTTCCTCAGGAGTCTCGGCCTAACTCTGACCAGTCATTACTTCTTCTATCTGGTTTCTTTCTGTAACCGCTCTGCCTACGTTCTGGCCGCTCTGATTCTGACCGACCGAGTGACTGCCCGACGGACCGAATGAATTCGTTCTCCTAACTCGGACCTCTTTCACCCGGTTATATACCTTCAGGTTTGCGGGTGCCTACAGGTGCGTCACATACATATCAGGTGGAACTTATGGCTTCCAGCTAGCTACAACAGCCCTTCCTAATTAGGGCTCCTTCAATGGACAAAACCTATGAACAGATATTGCACCAAAGATTATATAGGAACAGAGATCAGAACATGAAAAAAAACGTTCAATTCATTGGTAATTAGGGTAATGCAAATTAAAATCACAATGAGATACCATTACTCATCCACCAGGGTGAGTATTATAAGTAAGACAATATTGCAGTTGGCAAGGATGTGGAGAAATTGGAACCTCCATGCATTGCTGGTGGGAAATTAAAATAATACAATCACTTTGGAAAATAGTGTAGCAGTTTCTTAAAAAGTCGAAAATTGAGCTGGAGGTGTAGCTCGGTGGTAGAGTGTTTGCCTAAAGTGCAGGAGGCCCTGAGTTCTATTCCCAGCAAAACGTGCTCGGTGCGTGCGCGCGCGCGCGCGCACACACACACACACACACACACACACACACAGTTAAACATAAAAGTAACATATGACCCAGCAATCCCACTCCTGGGAATTTTTATAAGAGAAATGAAAACATATGTCTGACAGAAAAACACAGATGTGACTGTTCATGGGAACATTATTCACCATGCCCCAAACTAGAGACTTTCTAAATATCCATCAAATGGAGGATAGATGAACAAAAAGTGGTCAATCCATGCAATGTAATAATAATCAACAATTAAAATTAAGGAAATGCTGATTCATGTGACAACATAAATGAAGTGAGGGAAGGCCAGATGCAAAAGACTGCATATTGTATGTATGATTCCATTTATATGTGTGTTTTCAAAGGGCAGTTTCTAGAGACAAAACAGATCAGCGTTGTCTAGGGTAAGAGGAGGGAGCCACAATCTGCAAATGGGCATTAGGAGACTTTTCCAGGTGGTGAAATGCTCTACATCTATATGATTTTCATGGTAACTCAATGAAGCTGTAAAAAATAAAAAGTTCTTCAATTACTGCTGGACAAAATTCCCACTTCTAGTTGCTAGAAATAAAACATGAGTAAAGACTTTCGAAACCCTGAACACTATGATCAGACCTTTTTGGAACACTGAGAGAAGAGGCTTCTGGAAACTTCTACTAGTTCACAAAGATGGCCAACCCTGTGCTTGTCCAGAATGATGACAAGAAATTAGTATTAACAACCGGCTTGAAAAATCTGCATTCCTCTGTTTTCTCTTTCCCTTCCAAAGGTGAAAGGCCTGGGAATCCACATATAGTATCATCATTCTTGAATAAAGCAGCTAACTCATTTTTTCCTGGTAGCAGTTATTTTTATCATCATCACATATTAGCTATTGCCTTGTTTGTCCTTAAGGACCATCTAACACCACAGAATAGACATACCTATTACACTTCCTAGTCTGGGATTGGATTGAACATCTTTCAGGGCAAAGCATAGAACTGGACTTGTGCTGGTGTAGCCTCTGCACTGAAGGACTTGGTAACCTGGATGGGAAAGAAAGCTAAGAAATGATTTTTAGGAAACAATTAGTAAATGATAAGAAAACTGAAAAGTCAAGTTGGAAACCTCAAAATGTAACACAATGGAATTGCACTACAATATGGTCACTATGGTTTAAGATCTTTCTAGCTTGTGTATGACCCTCCTTTTTTTAAAGATTTTTTTTCTTTTCTTTCTTTCTTTGTTTTTGTACCAGGGATTGAACTCAGGGGCACTCGACTACTGGGCCACATCCCCAGCCCTTTTTTGTATTTTATTAGAGACAGGGTCTTACTGAGTTGCTAAGTGCCTCACCATTGAACTCGCGATCCTCCTGCCTCAGCCTCCCAAGTGCTGGGATTACAGGCGTGCACCACCACTCCTGGCTCATGATCCTCCTTTTTAAGAGAAAAATATGATTAGTTCGTATATAAGCTGTGACTTGCTAGTGAAAGGATTTATGTTTCTGTGACAACTGCTTGTTTAGTGCAATTTTTGTGTGTATGTTTCATAAATTGCATGAATTACAACATTGTTTTATCGCTAAGTCAAGATCTCATCAGTAAAGCTGAGCCAAGTGTGTGTGTGTGAGCACACATGTGCATGCATGAGGCTGCAACATTTCTTTTTCTCTGTTCTTTTTTAGCTAATGCACTCAGTTTTGCATAGCACTGCTGATATTACAAGACATAAAGTCTTTTCTGTTACGATGACTAAAAATGGCAGAAGGCAAATTTCCCAGGACTCTGCACAGGCATGGTAGCTTACTGTGGCCTGCCAAACCAAACCAGAGGTTCTTGCCATGTGGTACTGGGTCCTCCACTTGACTTCCCAAACAAAACCCCATCTGTCAAGTAAAGACAGACGTGTTATTGACACTTTTGGTCCATACCCTCAGTGGAGGGAATGGATTCAGTAGTGATTCCTTTTTCTCTTCTGACTTTTGAGGAAGCATATTACTTAAGCCTAGGTTTGGGGAAACGAATTTGCATTCAGTTTGTATAGAGTTCCTGTAGTCTTTAAAATATTTAGCAGTGTGTAGACATATTATTGCTTAACATGGGGTCCAGATTGAGATTGGGTATGAAGTGATGCAAATTAAATAATATGTCCCTCATCTACTTTCATTTAACTTTAAATATTAAATTTTTATTTAGATTTTGGTTTAAATTTAATATTTCCCCCATCTACATTTTTATTCCTATTTTAGTGTATTTATAGATATCTATAGAAATGGGAGTGGCAATATGGTGTCTAGGCATTGCTAAGTCAGTCTTTTTTATGTGTTGCACTCCTGAGTCCAAGAGGTTCCATAACTGCAGTCCTGCATTTTCTCTTTGCACCTGCTGAAGATACATTCCGAAATGGAACTCATTTATCTTCCTAAGGCCTGACTCATACTCAATTCCACTCTGCCCCCACTTCTTGGGATCCCAGACCCTTCACCCATGTTCCAGTTGCATTATGTGGATGTTTTATTTCATTAGAAACATCATACTGACTTCCCTTTAGCAGTTATGTCTTTTATTTATTTAATTATTTTATTTTTTATTGTTTGATACCAGGGATTGAACTCAAGGGCACATAACCACTGAGCCACACCCCTAGCCCTTTTTTATTTATTTTGAGACAGGGTTTCCCTAATTTGCTTAGGTTCTTACTAAATTGCTGAGGTTGACTTTGAACTTTTGATCCTCCTGCTGCAGCCTCCCATGCCACAGGGATTATAGGTGTGTGCCACTGCATCTGGCAGCAATCCAATGCAAAATTTTATGTTATTACACCAGGTGCAGTGGCACATGCCTGTAATCCCAGCACTTGGGAGGCTGAGACAGGAGGATTATGAGTTCAAAGCCAGCCTCAGCAATGGCGAGGCACTTAGCAACTCAGTAAGACCCTGTCTCTAATAAAATACAAAGAAAGGGCTGGGGATGTGGCCCAGTGGTCGAGTGCCCCCTGAGTTCAATCCCTGGTACTCCCCCCGCAAAATTTTATGTTATTAAAAATCATGTGGGCTGGGGTTGTGGCTCAGCAGCAGAGCACTCGCCTCGCACGTGCGCGGCCCGGGTTTGATCCTCAGCACCACGTAAACATAAATGCATTGCATTGTGTACAACTAAAGTAAATAAATAAAAAAAGAATTAAAAAAAATCATGTTTACGTACTGCTTAACTCTTGAAAGAAAAAACTTCTCTTTAATTTTGATCCTTATTTCATGTGATATGACAGAATTAAATTCAAGTAAATAAAAGCATTAAATATAAAAGTACATCACAACATAAAAATAGTAGAAGGAAAAAATAACTCAATATTTGATTTATGGACAGGGAAGCCCTTTCTAAGGTTAAAATCAGTAGAAGAAATCATAAAAGAAAATAGTGGCTTGAATACATAAATAGTAAAGTCTATATATTAAGAAAAATCATTAATAAAATTAAACAGGAAACAAAAAGCTAAGAAAAAATATTTGTGAAAAGTATCAATAAAATTAATATTCTGGTATTGAGAATTATTTTAAATCATGGTAGTATTTCCATTAAAAATTATATCTCAAAAGCATTAACAAAGAATTCATAAAAAAGTCAATTTGTAAGTGGCAATTTAAAATTATTTAGGGCTTCAATCTCATTTGTAGTGAAAGAAATAAAAATAAATGAAACAGAGCTGAGATATGTCTATGGTTTTTAGTATTTGTCAGTCTGATGAAAAGTAAATTCCCTGTATGTGGGGGAATATCAGGAGGATGCCTTCTCTTATTTGGTGGGAGGACAAACTGATAAAAACTTTCTGGAAGGCATTTTGACATTATTTATTAAATGTCTTTAAAATATTCATGTTTTTACAGATTAATTTTATTACCATGGAGTTACATTGTGAAACCCAAACAGATGTTATTTAATTGTTATTTGTAACAATTTTCAATAAATTGAAAGCAATCAGAAATTCCAACTTGAATAAACCGTGGAGCAAACATATAATGGACTATTATTCAGTTATTAAAACATTTGGAAAATATTTTAAATGGCACAGAAAAATTCTGATATTGTGATGCCTAAAAGAATCTGAGGCAGTACAAAATGCATTTCTGTCATGAATATGCATTTTATCATAACAAGAGGAATAAAATATGCTTAATATTTTATTAAACATTACATTAATAATTTTACTTCTGAGTAGTGGGATTGTGGTTGACTTTTATTTATTCTTTAAACTTCTTACATTTATAAAATCATCATCAGCAAGTATCTATTTTGTAATAATGAACAAAAACATTTTTCTTATGATACAAGTAATATTTATTTAACAATAAGAAAACATTCTTAGTGGAAAAGCAGTACTCAAAATTTTAAGTGCAAGGTGATTATGTTTAGGTAAAAATAAATCTTAATCATAAAAAAATTAGTAAATACACCCAAATGTGATTGTAGCTCAGTTTTAGTGCTACAACTATAGGTAATCTTTTTCTCTTCTATGTGGATTAAAATATGTTAATGAATTTTTATAGTATAAAAATGTCAGCCATTTTTTGAATAATTTATGCAAAAAAATTCGTAACTACTATATGTTGACTACTGAAATTCCAAAAAATTTTTGGCAGGTGTTTGGCCTGGAAGAAATCACAGCCTACTATGGCCCATGAAGGAGACACATGATTAAAATACCTAATTTTAAATTCTACAGTAGAAGGGCTTGGTGCTATTGCTGCTTTTGGATCTTAGAGGCAGGGCAACTAATTCAGACTGGCTTGGAGGGTAGGATACGTCACAGGGGAGGCAGCAAATAATGACATGCTGTGGTGGATTTGAAGGAAGGATTAAGTATGTCACATATTAAGATGGTAATATTTTTGTATATATTTTAAGCTATGTTTATATATGTGTGTATGTATACACCCACACACCCCCATATATATATATACATATATATATACATATATATATATACATATATATATATATATATACACTTATAAATAGTGAAAGTATGGTACAGACAAGCAAATTAACTTATCCTTCATCTCAAGTTTATTTATTTATTTTGGGTGAATTGTAGAAGTATCTGAAATCTATTCTCTTAGTAAATCTTTGGTACATAATACAACATTGTAACTCTAGTCCTCATGCTGTACATTAGCTTTCTAGCAGATTATCTAGAAACACAACTCTACTTGGGTATGGACCTCCATTTCTCCATTCCTGCTCCTGTACTCCTTCGCTAATCACTTTTCTACTCTGTTTCTATGTATTCCAGTGTTTGGTTTTTGTTGTTGTTGTTTGTTTTATTTTTAGATTCCAAAAATGAGTTCATGCATGCACTATTTATCTTTCTCTCTCCAGCTTATTTCACTTAACACAATACCATCTAGTTTCCTCCATGTTGTCACAAATGACAGGAGCTTATTTTTTTCAGACTGAATAATTTCCCACTGCATGTGTATAAATATTTGCTGTTTCTTTATCCCATTGATGGACAATGATGGATGTGGATGTGGTTGTGGATGACAATATCTTATCAACAAGGGTGACTGATGCATGAAATGCAAACATGGGAGGATTCTAGGATGATGCACTGGCTTCTGGCTCATGGATGCTGGTGTCCTTTAAAAAGAGCAATTCCATTTTGAGGCAAGTGATTGTTTCCAGTTTTGGTCATGTTGAGTTCTGTGCACCTGTGGTTTATGCACTAGAGATGTCTCACTCACCTGTGATGTTTGGGAGACAGATCTGAGCTGGAGACACGAGTTAGTGGTGGTGTAAGCTGTGAATTTGGACAAGAGACTCTGGAGGAAGCACAAAGTGGAAAATGGGATCCAGGATCTGGGACAGGGCCCAGAAGGAAACAGACATTTAAAGAAAAGGCACCTAGGAACCCCCCCAGGGAACATAACCCAGGAGACAGTGAGGTACAGAAGCTGTGAAGAGAGAACCACTGTGAATGGTGCCAGGTGCTGTGCAGGGGACAGAGAAATGAGAGCTGAAGTGGCACTGCAGGGCTCAGAGCTGTAAAATCTGTGTGTGATACAAAATCAAGGAAGGCCAGTAGCTGGAGAGATGGAGATGAGGGCGAGGCTAGTGGGGATAGTGCGGCAGTGGAGAGATTGCTAAATTCCAGGCATGTGTTACTAAGTTAGAAAGAAACACATCATGGGCCAGGGGTTAGCACAATGGTATGAGGGTGGAAATGTATATTCCTGGCCCTTGCCAAATTTAAAATGTTATAAAAGACACATCCACACAAAACACCTACCATCTTTTCTATAAACTCCTTCCAAACTTAACTCATGGTCACAAAATGTAATATGGCCATTGGACAGCTGCCAGCAATGGGTGCTTGGCTTCTAAAACTTGAGTTGAGAGCCACCCAAGCTCTGATAATGTCAATGCCAAAGAGGTCTTTGTCCTCTGTCACATCCAGTCACACCTCAACTGCTCTGTCACCAGACCCATTAAATGCTATTTCTCGGCCACCCTGGACACTTGCCAGGACAATACTGTCATCCAAGAGCCTCTATCTGATAATCTGACCTGTCTTCCCAATAGAAAAGTGGTGTCTGAGTAAAGGACAAGCAGACACAGATCAGCTCCTTTCAGGTGTTGCATGCCATGATTTCTGGAAGCTTGCCTGGAGCTGAGGTGAGCCCAGTAAGGGAGCAGGACTATGACAGAGTGGGAAGGTAGATCAGATGTGGGGGTGGAGATGGGCAGCTGCAATGTCCATTCTGTTGTGACAGTGCTCAGCTCCTGTAATGGTTGTTTGCATACCTCTCCTGGTACTGACATTGTGTGTAGTCCTCAGGGTATGGTTTTATTTATTTACTTTTTGTCTTGCCATTGTAGACCCTGGCTAGGTAGAGAGACTAAACCTAACTTTTCACATGCCCCACAGATTCCAGCACACTTTATACAACATTTTATATAGTCCCTCATCCCTTCCCCCCTTCCTCCTGCTTTGAATCCAGACATGATGTTTGATCAACCATCTCAGGACCACGAGATGACAAGCATGAGGGAAAGTGGAGCATCTGCAAGTCACTAAGCACAGCATCATCAAGGTGCTGAATCAAGGCCCACAGCCAGCTAATGCACTAATTATGGGAGAGAAGTGAGAGACATTTTGGATTAATTCACTTGTAAATCAGCTTTTCTATTTCCTGCAACTGAATATATTCTCCCTATCATCCATTCCCTCCATTTCCTCATGAAAAGAACCCTGATGTGTTCAGACATCCGTCCCTCACACACACTTGGCCAGGTGTTTCTGGTGACACCAATTCCATCTCTGTCTGGGGTTGGCACTGATGGGCCAAGTATGATCCCATTTCCCCTGCCATGGTTGAGTTAAAGAGCCAATGAGTTGTGGGGAGCGGGGGCTGAAATACTAGAGCAGTGGGAAGAGTTCGGTTCTCTCTCCTTCCTGTAGATGACGTTGTATCTGGGTTGATAACCTGGAGCTGATGCAGTCACCATGCTACTCCCCTGAAGAGGATGCCAACAAAAAGAATGCGGAGCAAAGAGACAAAATTAACCTGGATCCTTGCTGACATTATATCCTCATTGAACAATGTCAACAAGGAAGCCTGCCTAATTCCTGAACTTCTACTTCTTGTACTATGACAATGCCAATTTCTTTATTCTTTCATGCAGTCTAAGTTGAGATTTTTGTTATTTTACCCAAAAGCATCTTCACAGAAACTGAGGATATTTTGACAAGTTTAATTTGTAATTATCTAACATTAGCTTTCTATAAGAAAAGGCAGACCAAGTTATCAGCTTATATATTTAGCATTTTCAAATGCTGAATTTTATTATATTTCTTCCCTCTTGAAAATAGAAGCTTTATATAACAGAGAATAGTTCAGCTCAAAATGTGTCCTGAAGCAAATGTTAGTTTAATCCTGGTCAATCTGACCAAGCCAGAAGAATGCTCTGATTTATTAAATTTGTATCCCTTAGTAAGGTAAAGAAACTGAGCCAATAATAATAGATTTTCTTCCCTCTGACAGGGCCTCAGGAGAAAGTGAGCTAATGACTCTTAGGACTGGTAAGACTTGAGAGAGAATAGTAGGCTTTTATAACAGAGCTGGGGCTACTGCAGTTGCTATTCCATAAGAAGATGCTCCCCGTGACCCCCAAGCCTCTCCCTACCCTCTGGGACTATAAAAGTGAAGATTGTTATGAATGATCCATGGTTGTCAGGAGCCATTCAAATTTGTGTTTAAGTTATGAATAAGGGAGCTTCTTCCACCCATTCCCATTATATCCAACATGTTGTCTTTCTCTTGTTTAAGCATTTACTGATGAATATGGCTGAACTATGCAGGAGTGTGTTAGTTTTTTTCACTGCTGTGACCAAAAGACCTGACAAGAACAATTTTAGAGTTGGAAAAATTTATTTTGGGGCTCATAGTCTCAGAGGTCTCAGTCCATGGAAAACCAGCTCCATTCCTTGGGGCTTGAGATGAGGCAGAAGATCAAAGCAGAAAAGTGTGGTAGAGCAAAGTGGCTCAGGACATAATCTGGAAACAGAAAGACTCCACCCACCAGATGCATAATGTGTACCCCAAAGGCACACTCCCAAGGCCTACCTCCTCCAGCCACACACTACATGCCTTCAGTTACCACTCAGTTAATCCCTATTTAATTAATTAATTCATTCATTTAATGTGTTAAGGTTCTCATAACCCAATCACTTCACCTCTAAACCTTCTTGTGTTGTCTCACACATGAGCTTTTGGGGGACACAACATACCTAAGCCATAATAAGGGTTTTCAGGCTGACTTGGTATTTCAAGTCACTGGATTATTCTAGAAACAATGCAAAACATCTCCTCAATCCCTTATCTAGAATTTCAGGCTCAGGGTATTTTTAGAAGCTCTGAGGTAAAGAGGATTCTTCTCAAAATACCACTTGGACCACTGCTGGCTCCAGACACTGAGTCTGTCATTCTTTCCTAAGAAGATGATGAATACTTCAAAAATGACCTCTAGCCATGTGCCTCACCTACTCATGGTGACGTAATCCCAAATAAAGCTATCAGAGGCCCATCTTACCTTTGGGGCTCTCTGGAAGGGATGCCTTTTTAAAGGGCTTGCTCTTCTTATACTTAACTTTAATTTTGCACTTGCTTAGTAAATAACATTATAACCAAATATTTATTGTAACTTTCAAATCTTAACATTATCACAAGCTACTTAAATGTTTTGGCCTTTTCTGAGTTATATGCACTTTCTGTGGGTGCCCAGGGTCCACCATAGTAATACATAGTCAAGCAATAGCTCAGTACATGCTTATGGAATGAATGGGTGCTATTACATGGATACCTGTGGTGGGAAGAGACAGAGGAGATTCTTTTTCAATATTAAGTACTCCATGATTAAGGTAATGTATCTGACAGATCTAGTTTACAATTTTTTTAAATATACATTTTTAGTTGTAGATGAACCTTTATTTTTATTTATTCATTATATGTGGTTCTGAGAATTGAACCCAGTGCCTCACATATGCTAGGCAGGTGCTCTACCACTGAGCCAACAACCTCAGCCCATAGCTTACAAATTTGATGAGCAAAACATAATGGTGGTAGTGAGGTACTGAATGCTGAAACTTAAAGGACTTTCAGTCTCAATACATATCATCATAAATAAACAGTACCATTTTTTGTTAATCCTGTATATATGACTGGTTGGCATGGTATTTGGTGCTACACATGTGACGTTACATTTTATTCTTATAATGACCTTATATTGTAGAAAATATTGTTGTAATTCTTGTTCTAAAAATAAGAAAAGTTAGGACCTCGGGGGATTAAGTAATTTTTCTAGAAGTGACCTTTGCCTGTGCCCTACAGTTACTATGTAAACAAGTCTCTAAGAAACTTATCAGATCTGAAAGAAGATCTAAAAGTAAGGAGAGCTGAGAATCAGGTGGGTATCTGGTTTCAAAGCTGTAAAAATCTTGAAAATCCAGCTGAGTACTTCCACGTTCCAATGAAAAGATGTCAACTCTCTTCCTATAAAAACTACCATTACTTGCTTTAATCCAGGTCAGTGGAAATGCTAGATTGTGTATGTAGAAATATGCCAAGAAAGAAGAACAGGAGGTAAGAGCTCACTGTGAGCTGTCATACCATCATGAGAGCAATCTTCTTTAATCATTACAATGCACATACCCACGCCAGCTCAGCAGGAATGCTCAATAGACCTCAGGTATTCTGAACTCCCAACTACAACTAGTTTCCTCCTTCTCCTAAATTCCTCTAGGTCTCACGCCATCAGCCTAAATCCTGCTCTTTCATTAATGTCAGTTCAAATCCCACTCAACATTCTACCCTGCAGTACTTCTTCAAATAGTATTTACTGAGCTCTTACTTTATGTCAGAACCTGTAATCAACACATTATTACTTAATTTAATTGCCACACAAGGCCATGTAGAAGAAACTACTATTGGTCTCATAGATTTTAAAAGTGAGTTACAAGGAATGGAATGACCATATGACCATATGACCCTGCTATCTTTCTCCTCAGTATATATCCAAAGGACATAAAAACAGCATACTACAGTGACACATCCACATCAATGTTTATAGCAGCTCAATTCATAATAGCCTCGCCAAGCTATGGAGTCAAACTAGGTTCCCATCGATAAATGAATGGATAAAGAAAATGTGGTTTATATATACAATGGAGAATTAATTACTCAATCATAAAGAAGAATGAAATTATGCCATTTGCGGGTAAATGGATGGCAATGGACACTATAATGCCAAGTGAAATAAGCCAGACCCAGAAAGTCAAAGGGCAAGTGTTTTCTCTGATATGTGAAAGGTAGTCTAAAATGAGAGAGGGGTGGGGACCGGTGTGTGTGTATGGGGGAGTTTCCATCAAAATAAAAGATAGATCAGGAAAGTAGAAAAAAGGAATTGAGGAGGAGGAGGGATTGACAGGATGAGGGAAAAACAGTGGAATGAATCTCATATATATATACATACATATATATATATATATATGTAAAAGTTAGGTCTTATATACTACAGTGAATCTCACCATTATGTATATCCCAAAAACACTAATTTAAAAACAAAAAGCCAAATGTAAGTAAATAGCAAAAAGATCAGTACAGTAGAGGAAATGGAACAGGGGAAGGGAGGAGGGGGAGGTAAGAGCATGTGCTGGGTTCTGAATTGGAACAAATTATATTCCATGAATTTATAATTATGTCAAAATGAATCCTAGTTATTTATAACTAATCTAAACTAATAAAAAATGGAGAAGAAAGTAAGTTACAGAGCAGAGCAGTTAAATAACATTCCCACAGCCATATAGAAAGGAAGAAGTAGAAAGTAATCTCTATTTGTTGGTCAACTATATTCTTTTAAAAATCAGTTCCACTCTTGGAACACTTACTATAAATTCTTTGGTGTTTTGTTATCAGTGGATGCCTTTAAGAAACTAAAGTGTCCAGACTCCAGGAAATATGTCCAGGAAATATGTCCACTCACAGCAATTAATAGGGTAAATCTCACATAACTGGCACATGGTGAACATAGAATTTATTGCCTTGTGCAAGTTTCTGTTTTTGAGAGATCTATGCATTCCACATTACTTTTTGATGCTCAACTAATGTCCTATAATTCCATGGAGATTCAGGATGCAGCTTTACAGCTGTAGGATGGTTTAGTTTGCTCACAATAGGCAGGTGTGATGCTCTGGGAAAGAATCAAAAAACCTCAGTACATAGTTTCTATAATACAAATATTAAAATGTCATTAAGATTATTTAATGACATAAGCTCAAATTGTAATTGGTAAGTGCAGAGTACTATAGTATGAACCCATAATTTAAAATTAAAATATTCATAAATCATATTTAAAAGCCTAGAAGGAAGTAAACTAAATTTTAAACTAAAAGTAAACTACCTGTAGTTGGTAGAATAACAATGTGATTTGAATTTTCTTCGTTATACTTTTGTTTATTTTTCAGTTTTTTTTTTCCTACAGAAAGCATGCATTGCTTTTATAACCAGAAACCCAAAATAGCATTCTTTCCTACAAGGAACTGAGGCTCTTTCTGGAAAGTGGTTGAGTCCTTGTGTAGGACAGGAAGAGTTCAAGGTGAGCCTTGACATCTTGTTGTTCCAGAGTAAGGAAATGCTCAAAGATTAATGGGATTGTGTCAGAGCTTACAGAAACAGCTCGAATGGCTTCTGCTGGCCAAATTTGGAACAATCAGAGCATCAAAAATAATGAGTGTAACTAATGTAACATACTGAATAATATTGATAGAAAAAAGAGAAAGAAAAAGGAAAGAAGACTTGCTGAAATGTGGACATGATGATAGAAAAATAGCCATTTGCAATTCCAATGTAATAATTGATTAAGGTAAGAATGATCAATAGATGCTAAAAATCTCAGGTGAAAGGCTCCTGGAGGCTTAAATCATATCATTTTAAAGAATACTTGTTTATTACAAGGAGAAAGATGTTTTTGAAAAAGGGAGAGATGTGGTAGATCCTACCTTAGCCAGATATCTAAAATTGAGTAACAAAATAGCCATTCAAGAATATTATTTACTTAGATTCAAAAATAGTTGCCACAAGAAAATAGGCATCAGGAGAGGTCAGGAGTAGAATGATGGGCTCTGGTTTCTTATTTACAAGCCTATAGGTACACATTACTTTTAAGTATTTGCACATAATATTTCTTTTAAAGTGGTTAATGAAAAAAAAGTAAGTGATAGGTATTGTGTGGACACAAGTTTTTAAAGGTTTGATTGAGTTAGCTGAAACCTGAGTACTGAACTGTGTTTCTCCAAACACAGGTATGGAGGAATAGTATTAGGGAAAGCCTGGATGGGGGAAATTCAAGAAAGAATGGGAGAAAAGGAAATGGATATTGCTTAGATTTTCAGCTTCTATCAGGCTTTGGATGTACCAAAGTTTTAATTGCAAGGCACTCAAACTTACCCATTCCTTAGCAGTTTGGAACAGGTAAATTTGAGTGCCTGGCAATAAACTCATTTTGTGTCCTCTTTATGAAAGCATTCCTAAGTTTCTTCCCAATGTTATTGTCAGTGTTCTCTTATCACTTCAAAGGCAGGCACATTTGTGAAAGTAGAAAACTTCAGTTTTAAAATAAAAGACAACACTTGGACTTTTCTCTTCTAGTTCTAACTTCCTGAGACAAAACATCAAATCAATTTTCCTCCAAGAGAGGATATCCATTGAATATTTTTTGGGGGGGGAATGTCTCAAAAGGGTAATTTGAAACAGCCCTCTAGCAAGTTTGAAGTAGGGAAGTATTCATTCTGTTTTTAATGAGATGAGAGTATCTTTGAAGGAAAGAATAGAAAAGCATACACTAATCTTCGCTGATTACCAAAAATGTTCAGTCATGGACCTGACTGTGCAGTGGTAACTTGGAATTCTAGAACTGAATATAATTGCTTAAATCCTCACTACTCCAAGCCAGTTGGCCAGCCTCATCTGGAAGTTAGAAATGCAGATTCTCAGACCCACCCCAGGTCTATTGAATCAGGGTCTGCATTTTAACAGCCCCCCGCCCTGGGAGATTCCTATGCTCATTAATGTTTGAAGTGTGCAGCCTTAATCCATGAGGCAGAGAACCATGCCAGAGATAAATCTTAAAGTAGTGGTTCTTAAACTTTGCTGCACGTTAGAGTCCGTTGAAGAGATTTAGAAAATCCTGATGCTCAGGCTGCACTCCAAAGGATGCTGATTTAACTGCAGGTTTGCAAGATGTTGGCAGATATATTCAGGTGGATTTTGTAGCTCAGTAATGGCAACTAATATCCAGCTCTTCTCTTGCCTTCTGTTTTCATTGAGTGGAATTCTGGCCGGGGACTTCCCAGCCCCTTTGCCAGCTATGTGCCATGTGCCTAAGTTCGTGCCAATGTAATGTGAACAGGTTGGTGTGTTTGGGGCTCACTCCATCATTCTTAGGCATGGTCCTTCATGTTCTTTTCCCCCCTTCCTTTTGGAATGGTGGAGAGTGGAATAACCCTGGAAGGTACGCATTGAGCACAGCTCTTACCCTGTGTTTTTGCATGCAGGTGTGAAGAACCAACCTGAAACTCCCAACCCTGACTACTACATGAAAGAGAAATGATCATCCTTGGTCATTTGGTCATTTGTCAAAAGTACGTACCAGGCATCATCTCTTTTTGTCTTTGTAATCCCCGTGTAGAGCAAATAACATTATGTCCACTTTACAGAAGAGGAAGCTAAGACACAACTCATCTCAGTAACTTGCCCCAAGGTGCACAGTCAGGACATAAAAGAGAACATATTTAAAGCCAGGTTTCTCTCATCTCAAACAGCAGGCTCTTAACCACACACCATGGATCTTTGAAAGTAAGAACATTCATAGCTGGGAAAAATGAAGAGTTGATGGAGGCCGCAGTTAGGCAGAAAAAACATCTGTTCTTTAAAGACTGGATGCTTGATTCTGCATTCACTGGCTTGTTATTCAGTAATTTCCAACCACGTCTTTTAGGCTAAGCAATCCTGTCTCTTTGTCTCACATCTGCTCTGTATGTTCACATGTCTGTTCTATATGCTGCTGCTGTGTCGGTCTTCCTAAAGAGTTATCTTCTCATGCCACTTCCCCTCCCCAAACATCTTCAGAACCTACAGTTAAAGTCCAGATTCCTTACTGTGGCCCTGAGGCCCCCTTAGCTGGCCTTAAGCTTACCTCCTGTTCTTTCCCTACACAGTGATCTACTTCAACCTAATGTGCTCATCTTGTTTCACTGAGCCATAAAACGTCAGGGTGACAAGGAATTTTAAGGTCAAGTAATTCAGTTATGCTCTGTATCAGTTGTTTTTGCTGCATAACAACCCCCTTCAAAACTTGGTGCCTTCAAAAAATCACGTATTATTTCTCACCATTCTCTGGGTGCCTGGATGGCTCTTCTGTGGTCCTCACTTGAGCTCACTCACAGGCTCCATCTGGCTGCCACTGGGCTGGGCTGGAAGTTCATTAGTCCTCACTCACATGCCTAGGGGCTTTGTTCTGTCAGCGGGGGAGCCTCCGTGCTCTTCTACAAGGTCTTGACCTCCATGAGGTGTCTCATTTCCAGTATTTCAAGGGCTTCCCACATGGCTTCTCCTTTCTGAAGAACAACTAGGTTTTTCTTTCACCTGGGCTTTCTAACAGAGAAAAGCAGAAGATACTGGATCTCTTAAAACTCAGGCCTATAACACATACTGAAGGAGCCCTAATCAAGGAGATAGCTAAGATTGCGGTTAGCTGAGAGCCATAAAAGATGTTCAAGTTCCACCTGATATTCATACATTTATCAAAGAATCTTTGTATGCCCGTGAACACTGTGTGACGCACCTGTAAGCTCGAGCTGTAAGCACTTGTCCTTGTTAAAGCAAAATGTATTTAACCGGGTGAGGGTTAGTGGCTGGTGGTTGGAGTTTGTAGTTGAAGTTGGTGGTTGGAGTTTGTGGTTGGAGTTGGAGAGGTTACTGAAACCGGAGAGAGAAGAAGAAGAAAAGACCTTTTTTCATTTTCATCCTGCCTCCGAATTTTCTCCCGCGGCGTCATTGCTCCAAGCGGCAGCAATCGCTTTAGGAAGCAACAACATACAATGTTACTACTGCCACATTCTGTTGGTCAAAACAAGCCATAGGGCCAACCTAGGGATAGACTCCAGGGAGATGTGTCAGAGAAGTTGTGGCCATCTCACTTCTTCTCCATGCCTCCTCCCCTTATTGTCCCCATTTCTACATAATCCTTCCCATAGCCTGGCTATTTTACAGTGTTTGAAGCATGGACTGCAGGACTAGACTTTTCAGGATGCGAATCCTGACTCTACTATTTACCTCTCTATGAGCTGAAGCAACTTATCTAAACCTCTCTGTGCCTCAATTTGTTCATAATAAGTTAAAGGGAAATGTCAATTCTGTTTTATAGAGTTGTTGTTAGAATTATATAAGTTAATAAAAAGTGCCGAAACAGTGACTGGCTTTTGATAAGTGTTTCATAATGTCATCCAGTGTTCGTATTTGGTGAATCTAGTTTCTAGGTGGTGAAGACCACAAAGATGTGAGGGAAAGCCTGAGAATTCGGTTCCAGGACAGGAGGAATTAGAAGGAGAAATCCATATAATTCCTGAGGAGTTGCCTTGCATAAAAATGTCTTGACTTCATCCATCATAAAACTAATGTTTCAGGGCAGGGTATCTAAATGCTTTTGGGGATTCTTGAAAGTGCTTCTCCTAAGAAAGAACCTCAGTTTCTGGAAGGCTGGAACCCCATATCCTATACTTTGGAAGGGAAGCTGATCATCATCTGAAGATCTGTTTACCTGACTTAGTAGTGCTTTAGCTCTTTGTTTTTTTCCAGTCTTGGACCCCCAATACCTAAGTACTTTATTTTATTTTATTTTTTATTTTTTTTGTGCAATGGCACATTTTAGATCCAAAGCAGAAGCCAACAGTTGGAGCTTGTAAAATTGAGGATCCTGGCAATTCCTAATCCTGGCACTCAGCCCTGAGCAGCAATGATTTACAGCAGCAGAGTCTGAACAGCAGACCCAGCTGCTCCTGCTTCATATGACCAAACCCAGAGCCCAGAGTGCAGACCATGGCTAAATGAGAGCAGACCACTGGGTTCTGCAGCCTCTTTCTCCACCATTTATCATATTTTGAGCCTTGTGAATCTTATTTTTCCACTTTCAACCATCTTATCTTATGAATAGTTTAATTATTGTTCTTTCTAAGAGAGAGGAAGGGAAAAAATGATTTAAACTCACACAGAGACTGGGAGTAATAATACTAAATCATTAGGTCAGATATTATTTTGGAACAAGATTGCTATTAGCCTGTCCTTGTACATCTATAGAGTTTATGCCTAAAATTCTGAAATGAGTTTTTGTATGCCTACTGTCTGCAAGTAATATTTTTGGAGATGCATATAGCACTGTGCAAGGCAAAACAGGATATAGGAAAAGAGAATCAGATGTTTGCTGAGCCCATGCTGTGGTTAATGTACTTCAAAATATCAGATTTCCAATGGTACCTGGAAGTCATAGACTCTGTTCTTGAAAGCTCATCATGGAGGTGCAGAGACCGCATGCACACAGATGTGATAGGTAGAAACAAAAACCTAAAACAACGTGATAGCATTAAGAAAGACTCAGGCTAAATGGGAGTGTGATTGTGAGCGTAAGCTCCTGCTGTCACAGAAGCCTTTCTTCAACAGTAATCTAGAGGGTTGCATTCATAGTCTAGAGCTCTGTACCTTGAGAACAGTTTCTATGGCAACAGGAGCTCAGGCACCTGGGCAGGGAGCCAGGCTCAGGAGCTGACTCCACCAAGTACTGGCTGTGTGACTCTGGCAAGCTACTTGACTCTTCTGTGTGTTGGTTTCTTCATCTGTAAAATGGACACGAATGACATCCAGCTTGTAGGGTGGTTGAAAAATGTAAATAAAGACAATATACTTAGACTAACCACATTGTCAGAACCATCTAAATGCCAAATATGAGAACTTTATAGTTTTGATGAATGGAGTAAAAAGGGACAACAACGTCAAAAGCTATAGTAGAACACAGTAAAGCCATCTGCTACAGCACAGGAGTAAATAGCATGGGCTTGTCACAACCTGTTCCACTCTCCACCTGAGCGTGTTGGGGACAGAAATGGAATGGGGATTGAGGATTTGCTGTAGCCAGTCTCTTGTATTCTCTTGGACATTCTTCAAGAGGTTCCAGTAGGGTTTGACTTGTGTTTTCCCTCTAACTGCTCTTTATCTAAATGTGTCATGGGCAGGGGCTGCAAGGGCTCTTCTGATTATTTCTTCCTACTCTGAAGGGATCTCAGCCACTCTGAACCTTGGGGAACTTTGTTCCAATCACTTTTTTTTTTTATTCAACCCTTTACATAGTCTGTTCCATTCTATGTTTCCCTTTCCAGATATCACGTGCCCCTAACCAACCTATGAGTGTAAAAATGGGGCCTTACTTTGTATTCTGACGAGGGCACTTTACATAAAACAGCTTATGGGAGTCAAATAACAAAAAGGGCATTTTTCTGGGGTTCTGCTACTTGGAAAAGATGGTCCTGACCTTAAATAGTGGAAGTATTAAGAATTTTATAATCCCCATCTTGAATGGGATTTCTGTTCATTCCAGGAACTAGACAGACATCTTCAATTTGAAGGTGAGACTGGACACTCATTTTCATTTCAGAACTGGTGCTGGGCAGCATGGGGAAACCTTGAGTAAGCAATGGCAGCCCAGCACACGTTCCCACTGAGGAACAGCACTTTGTTAAGAATGCCAGAGCTAGGCCTGTTATGCTGTTAGAGTGATGGATCATTTGAAAGTAGGAATAGTTTTCTTAAATTTTATTTTTATAATTTATTTATTTGTTCTAATCAGTTATACATGACAGCAGAATGCTCTTCAATTCATTGTACACAAATGAAGCACACTTTTTGACTTCTCTGGTTGTACCCAAAGTAGGGTCACACCATTTGTGCAATCATACATGTACCTAGGGTAATGATGTTCATCTCATTCCACCATCTTTCCTACCCCCATGCTTCCTCCTCACCTCCCTTTGCCCCATCCGGAAGTTCCTCCACTCATCCCATGCTGCGCCGCCCTGCCCCCAACATTATGGATTAGCATCTATTTATCAGAGAAAACTTTACAGCCTTTGATTTTGGGGAATTGGCCTACTTCACTTAGCATGATATTCTCTAACTCCATCCATTTACCTGCAAATGCCATAATTTTATTGTTTTTTATTGCTGAGTAATAAGGAATAGGTATTTTTAAATGAGTTGTATTTCCATATGTGATACTAAGAACTTTCTTTTTTTTTTTTTCCTTAGGTAATAGGGATTGAACCAGGGGCACTTTGCCACTGAGCTGCACCCCCAGTCCTTTTTACTTTTTGTTTTACAACAGACTCACTAAATTGCTTAGGGCCTTGCTAAGTTGCTGAAGGTGCATCAAACTCACCATCCTCCTGCCTCAGCCTCCCAGATCACTGGGATGACAGGCATGTGCCACCACACCTTGCTACTGAGAAGCCACTTAACTGTACAATATGGAAAAAGCGACTCATCATCCATATTGTACCTTAGCAAATATTGCAAGAAAGAAAAATATACAGATGCATTTTGGATTTATGCTATCCATTCTAGTGGCATCATTGCATAAAATTCTTATAGTTAAAAAATAGAAGTTTAGAAGTAATTTAACATTTATAGCATATAATTTACTCCTCCCCACCTCCTCAGGCCAATGGGAATAATAATACAGAAAGGCCAGTTTCCACAGGAGTCAATTGAAGGAAGGATATCAGAAAAATAAGAGGGACAAAACAAATCCTATCACCACAGCAGAGTGTGATTTACTCGTTAAATGCCCTCTGAGGCCAGAGGTTACAGAATAGTGGTTCTCAAACCTGGATGCATATTAGAGTCATATTTTTCCCGTTTGTTTTTAATTTTACACTTGTTTTTTTTTCAGCACTGGAGATTGAACCCAGGTTCTTGCACATGCTAGGCAAGGTACTGAGCTACATTTCCAGCCCCTTTTATTTTATTTTTGAACAGTGTCTCCCTAAGTTGCTCAGGCTGGCCTCGAACTTGCAACACTCCTTTCTTAACCTCCTGAGGAACTGGAACCACAGGTGTGTGCCATCATGCCTGACTTACTTTAACTGTTTACTGAGATATGTATTCAGTGAAGTACACTAATCTTAAATGTACAGCTTGATTGATTTTTATAATAAGAACTACCTGGGTCCACCAGGGGATCAAGATATAGAACATTGCCCACACCCCAGAAGTCCTCCTTGGAAGTAACCCCTCTCCTGACCTCTATCACCATAATCTAATTTTGCTTGCTCTTGAGCTTCACATAAAAAAGATCACACAAATGCATTCTTATACATTCAAATAAGGTTTATTTTGCCAGGTATGATGTCTCTGTGATTTGTTGATGTTGTACATACGTACAGTAGTTTACAGTCATATATTCTATGTGTATTATATATGCTGTGTAGGATTTCAATGATTCATATACAAGTTTGTTCCTTCTACCATTGGTGGACATTTGGGTTGTTCCCAGTTTCATCTATTTTGAATAAAGCTACTGTGAATAATTTTGTACATGACTTTTGGTATCATATACACCTAAGTCTTTTAGGACTATACCAAAGAGTGGAATTCCTGGGTCATAGGAAGACATATGCTTAGCTTTATTAGATACTATCAAACATTTTCTAAAATGGCTTGTTTCAACGTGTGCTCCTACCAGCAGTGTGTAAGAGTCCCAGCTGTTCTCAGACAGCTTCTTCAACAGTTGGTGTTATCCAAAGTTTCAGCCTGCAGAGCTTCTATAAGACACCCTCCCTAGGAAGTCTTTTTGCATTTCCCAGTTGTCTTTTGTTAGGATCTGTCATCCTCCTGGGGCATGATTGGTGCACTGGTACCAAGGAAGCTCTCCTAAGTGATTCTAACATGCAGCCTGGATGAAGAACTCCATGGCAGAATGAAATCCTAACGTGGTTGTCTATAAAAATCAGCTGGAGAGCTTTAAAAGATACAGGTTCCTGGGTCCTTCAGATGTACTGAATCAGTTGCTTTAAGGGAAAGCCTATAATTTTAACTAGTTCCTAGAAGTGATCTGCATGCAACTAGTTCTGTTTTAGGACAAATTTATTTCTTAAAAATTGGTGATTTGGTTTTTAATTGAAAAAGATTCCTGCACATAGTAAAAAGCAAACCAAAAAATGACACAGTTAATTTGTATACACACATAAATAAGTCTCCCTCTTAACCTAGACCCCTAGTGCCTCTCCATAAAGGCAACTGTCTCATTGAGTTTCATGCAAATCCTTCTGATTTTTTCCTGAACATATTATATTTGTCATGATCCTGTAGGTTGCAAGTGATAGAAAACTATTTGTACAATTATATTTTTAAGAGAGACCTGCGTGAGATAGTAAGTTGTTGTAAGCTGCTAAAAAAATAAAAAAGAAAACATGAAAATGATTTATATAACTGAACAATCCATATTTAGACCTGACTTCAGGTAGTTTGATCCTGAAAATCAAAAACTAAGTCCTGGTTTTCTACAGCTTTTGGCTCATTCTTATCGTCAAATCTATCCACTCATGGTAACAAAATGGCTGCAGCAGTTCAAACCTCAGAACCTAGACCCACAACACCCAGGATGCCACCATCTTCTGATAAGTTCTCATCTTCTCAACAATTGCTGGCATTTACTCTCTCTCTCTCATTGGTCTGAATTGGGCAACATGGTCGTCCCTGAACTGATCACTGTGGCCTGATAGAAGATGATGATTGACTTAAGCCAATCTGCCAGAGCTGGATCATTTTATAAGATTAAAAATATGAGTGAAGCTCTCAAAGGAAAAGCAAATGAACCTTGGCCAGAGAGAAATAATGGCTAACACTGAAACAACCTCCTCCAAAGGGCCATTTACTATGAGCCAGCACATTGTGTACTTACCAACACCCATTATAGAAAGCAAGCTCCAGCCCTCTGTTCAAAAGAGGTTCTCCCAGGGAGTCTGGGCTTACTCCCCAAATGGTGTCATGATGCTTAGGTTTTATTGTCGTTTTCTCCTTGACCATAGGGGCATGCAGGATATTCTTGACGGCAGGAGCTGCAGGATTTTTGAGGTGAAGGAGGTTGCTGTAGAGCATGTCCTCAAACATAAGCCCTGACTTTCGTGTCCCGCTCTCATGCCTTGTTCCCCAGTCTAGAAATGATTTTGCTGAAATTCATTTAGTTCCTGATTAATAGGCATCCACTTCCTGAAGCTGTGAAGCTGGGCTTGCTGCTTAAATAGCCGTCCTTTCTAGATATTCTTTTTTTTTTTTTTTTTTTTTTTTTTTTGTACCGGGGATTGAACTCTGGGGCATGCAACCACTGAGCCACATCCCCAGCCCTATTGTGTATTTTAGTTAGAGACAAGGTCTCACTGAGTTGCTTAGCACCTCGCTGTTGCTGAGGCTGGCTTTGAACTCATGATCCTCCTGCCTCAGCCTCCTGAGCCGCTGGGTCTAGATACTCTTACAAGGCCCTGAGCACTGAGGGTGCTGGTGTGGGCTGGGCTAGCAGAACCGTTAGCTGGTGTTTAGGGCTGGAGTCCCATTTAGCACCTAGAAACCGGACAACCTCCTAGCTGTCTTCCATTTGCACCTGTTCTTCCTGAAGGCTATGGATCAGGAGAACTAGGGCTCTTTTATCAAAATTGATGCTGGGATGAATCATGAAGCTGACCAGAGCAAACATGGCTTTGGTTCTAAAGGGTCAACATCTATCTTGGTGCTCAGAGCTGCACACCTAGGAGCCACTCCACAGCTGTGAGCTTTCTAAGCACAGTCTGAAAAATGGGTTCCTTCCAGCTGATGTTACCACTATCATGACTATTCATTATTATCATAAATCCCTCTAGCTTTTCTGACCCTAACAGTGGGAATCTTTTTAAAAAATCCAATAAAACCAAATCTAGACTTCTCTGGAACTGTTTTTGTTTTCTGAGAGTTATCAGAATGTGTTCAACCTATCTTGCTTTTTCTTGCCCCCAGGACTAGTTTCCATATCTTCCAAGGAGCTCTGGCTCCGTTGATTGGAAAACAGTGAGATGGATTGGCTTTTGAGGTCACTGCTTCACTCCAGACAGACTATGACTGCCTACAGAAATCACAGAAACAAAGCATAGGGCGTGATTCTTAACTTGGGTGACGAGGTCTCCAGGGGCATTTGGCAATGTCCAGGGACATTTCTGCTGGTTGTGACTGGAGGGGGAGTGCTGCTGGCATCCAGGGGGTAGAGGCTGGTGATGCTGCTAAACATGCTACAGACATGGGGACAGCCACCACCACAAAGAATGAATCAGCTCCAAATGTCATTAATTCTGAGGTAGAGAAACCTTGCTGTAAAGCATTAGCTCATGTTGATGTTTTCAATTTACCTGTTCTGCTTTTTTCTCTTTGCTTTTTAAAAAAATGTCTTGTTATGTAGGTAAGTTTCCAGTCCTTCCATATAAACTTACATGACACGTATATACCTCTATTAAATCAGACACTTTACATTATCATGTCAAACCCTGTATTGGAATTTCAATGCTGCCTAGAAATGAAATATTATCCCCACACTCCATTGAAGAACATCTGTGGTATGTTAGGGCTACATTCTAAGTTTTAGGGTGACGAGTGTGATTTATAAAAGGAATACATCCATTAGGTAGAACTTCCACAGGGAAGTATGGAGATCATGCTTTCTCCTTTTTCTCCCTCACTCCTCCCTCCCCTCCTTCTCTACCCTTAGTTCCAGTGTGCCATAAAGGAATTCAAATTGCACAGAAGTCTATGATGTCTGGTTGGTCCTCTCAGAGTGTAGCACCAGTCACCAGAAAAAAAAAAAAAGGGGGGGACCCTTTCTCTCCAAGGGACCACAGAATTTGAGGGGTATATGACCCCTAGCATGACATGTAGGGCCTCTGTTATGGAACCCATTTTTATATTTTCCTGCTAGTAGTGTTATCTTCTTCATCTCCTCCTTATTTTTTAAACATTATATTTAAATATAACATACATCCAAGAAAGGCATCTATCATAAATATCCAACCCGATGAATTTTTAAAAACCTGATTGCACTTGTGTAATTAGCACCTGGAATGAGACACTGAACTTTATTAGCAACTAGGAATCCCCTCAAGCTACCTTCCCATTACGACGCCAGAGCCCAACCAAGAGTCATTCACTTCTAAGAGCATAGATGAGTTTTACCAATTTTTGTAATTTAAATAAATGGAATCATACAAAATACTCATTTATGCATCAAGTTTCTGCTGCCCAATGTATTTGTGAGATTCATTTATGTTGTTGCATATTAGTTTGTAGGTCCTCATTTTTGCTGCTGTATAGTATTATGTTATGTGATATGCCATGCTTGATCCATCCAATCATTAAGGAACATTTGTGCAGTTTCCATTTGGGAACTTTTTAAACTGTGCTGTTATAAATGTTTTTACCTTTTGGTGAACATGGTAGCACAGGTATACATTGCTGTTGGTTCCCGGGAGTGGAATTCCTGGGTCCTAAATAATGTATAGGTTCAACATTAGTATACAATGCCAAACAAGTTTCCAAAGTGGTTGTGCCAAATTGTACTCTCATAACTATCATAAAAGAGTTCTGTTTGCTTCATATTGTCACCCAAACATGATAGTTTCCCGTTTTTCTTTTCTTTCTTTTTTAAAAAAAATTTTTGGTGCTGGGGATGGAACTCAGGGGTTCTTTTCCACTAAGCCATATCCCCAGCCCTTTTAAATTTTTTATTTTGAGACAGGGTCATGTTAAGTTGCTGAGGCTGGTCTCAAACTTGTAATCCTCCTATCTCAGCCTTCAAAAGCTCTTAGGTGTGGAGTGAGATTACAAAGTGTTTTAAATTTGCATTTTCCTTAGGACAAATAAAGATGAATCTTTTTCCATATATTGTTTGACCATTTTGATATCATCTTTCCTAAGGTACCAATTTTCTGTTTTTGTTTGCTTGTTTTGTTCTTGCTGTGCAGGGGTGGAACCCAGGGCCTATACAAGCTAGGCGAGTGGTCTAACACTGGGTTACACCCTCAGTCCTGACTATCTATTCTTTATTTTAAAATCCCACAATGTCTTCACCCCCAAGCCACTCACATTCTTTTCTAGTTCCCTTGCTGAGGAGACTTCCTTTTTTCTTCCTGTGGATACCCTAGGGCTCTTTGTAACATCTGAATTCTTAGGATAATATTTTTTCACTTTGCTTTTGAGCCTCTGCTAACTTACCCTCTGTTCCATTATTTTTCCTTAATGAGGGTTTTTTTTTAAAATTTTATTAATCAGTTGTTAGGGTGCTAAATATATAAAATAAAGGACCTAATTTTTTTTTTCAAAAATGTAAAATACTCATCTATTGGGCAAAGCAAGCTATTCACATGGTTTGCCTTTTGGCCAATATTTCAGCTTTTAACCAAACCAATGACAAAGAAGTCCAAAATATTGAAGGGCCTCAGATAAGTCTTTACCTTTAATTTGATTGCTTTAAGTCACTTAGAGATGCGATTTCAATACATTTTAAGATATATTAGTGAAATGCACACAGAATTACAGCTCACATTTACTTTCTATCAGAAAGTTTACATGGAATGATTTCCATATAAGCTTGTAAAAGGATGGCCTGAGTCCATAACTATTGATTATTTAAAAAAAAATACATCTATGGGTAAATTACAGCAGATTTCAGCTATAATTTCATATTCGTGTTATATTTGCTCAATATTTAAAAAATATTTTGTGTGAAATTTTCACCCATAGTTTTAAAGAATCTCTGATATTTTGTGTGACTTTCCACTGTTACAGGGCTGGGGTCTTCTGGGAAACTGAGTCAGAACAAAGACACTCCCTCCCCAAACCTCGATTCTTATGATCAAGTCAGAAGGATTTCAGATATGTCATTCAGATTAACAGGCATGAGTTTATTGAAGGGATAGGAAAAAGAAAGGACACTCTCAAGGAAAAGAGTGGATCCTCTCAGAGATGCGAGGGACAATGTGTCTTTCCTGTACTCCAGTTTTATTGGGGACCCCAGAGAAGTTTCCAGAGAGTCCCATCCAGGTCCACCTCTTGACTTTTGACTGACAGCGGGATGACTTTCAAGTCCCCTCTGCCATGACAGCTCTAGGTCGCCTTGGCCCATGCTGACTGGTTCTAATTGGATTCTTAACTATAAATTCTTACCGATTTTATGGTTAGGAAGAATTATCCTTATCTCCCTGAGTTTCGAAATCTGGTCTGTGAAAAGGGTCACAAAAGTCACACCTTCAGGGTAACTTGGGTTCCTCTTATCAACTTTATTTTGGGTTTGCCTTTCTCCAGGTAGTTTGCTAAGGAATGTGACATATCCTGTCCACTTAATCCAGCCAAGGCTGCAGGTAAATTGCTTCTTGGAAAACAGAGCATGTGGGGGTCAGCACAGTGGGCCCACTTTATAGAATTATTCTCTTAACCTTGTATTCCCACCATTCATATCTGCCTGCTCCTTATCCTGAAAAAGTCAGGTTGCCATTTTTTTTGGGGGTGTGGGGAGGTGCTGGGGATTGAACTCAGGGTCACTCCACCACTGAGGCACATCCCCAGCCCTATTTTTAATTTTATTTAGAGACATGGTCTCACTGAGTTGCTTAGCACCTCACTTTTGCTGAGGCTGGTTTTGACCTTGTGATACTCCTGTCTCAGCCTCCTGAGCCGTTGGGATTACAGGCATGTGCCACCATGCTCGGCTGCCATTGTTCTGATGCACAGATGCATGTTTGCACACCATGATAATGTGCTATGCCCATCACCCTCATTTTACATTCTCTGAGAATTCTATAGCCACCACCAACAAACTTTGCAAATAGAAATTTCTTCCTGGTTTCACATGGATTTTTGAACTGTTAGAATATTTATTTTTACCATCTTTTAAATTTAAAAAAAATTCAAAATTACTTAGTATTTTCATGAAAAATATAAGAGAGGGAGGGACACAACTGTGACTCTCCTTTACCCACATTCTAGCCCAGCAGAGGGGAAAAGCAGTGGCTGTTAGAATTTATTAGGACAAGAAGTTACTCCGGAACGCCATGGTAGAAAGGGATGGTTTTATTTGGGGTACCACATGGCGTGGTAGGGGACAAAAGGACAAGGGAAAGGGAAGGGAGGACAAGGACAGGAACAAGCACGAACAGAGAGCGATTTCAGTCCGGGGGTGGCTTAAATAGAGTGGGGGGTCAGAGAGCCCCCCTGGAGTGAGTCCTTGCCTTATAGGCTACCAGAGGTCAGGAGGTAGTGGCCAGGGAACCTGCTGGTCACAAAGCACCTGGGGAGGTGTGGCCTTCTGCCTGGAGGCGCAGCTTCTTGCCTGGACTCCAACATTCCCCCCTTTTTGATTTCTTAGGAAGCGGGGCGTCGTGTTTCAATCTGGCTGCTTCAGAGCTGAAGTGGGGCGACGTGGGGTAGTTTTGAGGGGGGAGATGTGGGCAGGCAGGTCCAGCTGGAGGGTGGAAAAAATTTCCAGGAGATAGGCGTGGAAAAGATGAATCTGTCCAGGTATGGGATGGATGAAGTTTCTTTGAAGCCATATGTCGGTGAGGGTGTCAAACCAGGCTTCTGCAGAAAGTCACTGAGGAAGTCAGCCGGAGAGCATGTAGAAATTGTGGGTCTTGCGAGTTTGCAGGTAACACTATTATGGAAGCAACAAAGGGAAAGAAGGTGAGATGGATTATTTTCCATAGGCCTGTGTTCCACCAGGTGGGACTTACGGTGAAGAGGCCAATGGAGAGTGCGAAACACATCACAATGAGCATCAGGTGGCAGCATAAGGGCAGGACTCAGCAGGGCTCTCTGGTTGGAAAGTCATCCGTTGATTTTTTTAACAGTTGATTGTCCCTGAGAAAAACTGGTTAGAGGTTTAAAACAAGAAAAACAGAGAAGATTATTTTGAGTTGGTATTGGGGACACGAGAGAAACGAATTTTTAAGGGATCAGTGGGACTGGAAGAGCAAGTATATTGAGGTAGTTGTTTGTCTTCTTTTTGTGGATCTTCAGTTGGTTGAGCAGCTGGTTTTAGTCTGGAAATATGAATCCAAGAAGTTAAATTTCCTGAGGTTTCACGAAGCTTAGCAGCTGTGGGTGTGCACAGCACAACCTGGAAGGGTCCTGTCCACTTTGGGACAAGGGAGACCGATTTTGTGTCTTGTGGAGGGGAGAAATATACCCAAGAACCGGGTGTTAATGGGAATGAAGCAGTGAGTCTACCTGGGTCAGGTAGAATGAAATCTTGGCATGTCCATATCTGATGTCTGATGAAGGATAAGAGAGGAGAAGAGAGATCTTTGGGTAAGGGTCCCTGAGTTGGGGAAACTCCAGGTGGAAGAACTGGTCGCCCAAACATAACCTCAAAAGGGGATAATAAGGAAGGTTTCTTTGGGAGGACTCGAAGCCTGAAGAGCGCAAGGGGAAGTAATTTGACCCAGTCTAAGCGAAGTTCTAGGGAGAGTTTAATCAGAATATTTTTAAGAGTTCTGTTGGTCCTCTCTACCTTTCCTGAAGACTTGGGGTGATATGGGATGTGAAAGCGCCAAGGAATGTTGAGAGAAGTAGAAACACTTTGGGTAACAGAAGAGACAAATTCAGGCCCGTTGTCAGACTGGATGGACATGGGCAAACCCAAAGCGAGGAAGAATTTCTGAGACTAGAATAGAAGCTACTGTGGAGGCCCTTTTGTTGGAAGTAGGGAAGGCCTCCACCCATCCAGAGAAGGTGTCTACCAAGACCAGGAGATATTTATGTCTCCGGACAGTTGGCATGTTGGTGAAGTCTATCTGCCAATCGGCTCCTGGAAGTTGACCTCGAGCTTGGTGAGAAGGAAATGTTCCTGGTTTAAAGGGGGGTATATGGGTTAGTGCGCTGACATGCTGTGCACGTGGAGGTGAGTTGATGGAGAAACTGTGTGTCCTCTGGAGTCAGGGTGAGGAAAGAGGTAGCAAAAGTTTTGAGGGCCTGGGGGTTAGGATGGAATAGAGAATGGAGATAGGAGAGGATTGACTGTACTGAAGGAGACGTGGAGGTTTGAGTAGTGGATTGGACTGGAGCTAGGAGAGAAGGAGAAGATAGTGCTGCTTTCCTTGCTTCCCTATCAGCCTTCGTGTTTCCCTGAACTATGGGAGAGTCTCCACTTTGGTGTGAAGGACAATGGGAAATTCCTATTAATTTGGGCAGAAGAGAGGCTTGTAAAAGTTTTGATATTAATTTAGAATTAGTAACTGTAGACCCTTTTGTGGTCAGGAGCCCTCGTTCCTTCCAAATTGCTGAATGGGAAAGCAAAATATGGTAAACATATTTTGAGTCTGTGTAAAGGGTGAGGTTTTGGTCAGCTGCTAATTCAAAGGCACGACTAACAGCTGTTAGTTCAGCCTGTTGATTCGTAGTGTTGGAAGGGAGGGGGGCTGCCTCAATGACCTCTGATAGGGAGACTACAGCGTAACCGGCAAAACGTTGCCCATCCTTAAAGAAAGAGCTGCCATCTGTGAACCAAATTAGGGAAGAGTCAGGAAGTGGTCCCTCTTGGATGTGTGAGGGGTGAGGGATTAGGGCCTCAAGCATCTCTATACAATCATGCTCTGGGGGTTTTGAGGAGACTGGGAGGAGGGAAGCTGGGTGTAAAGAGGAACAGGGTTGGAAAGAGATTGAAGAGTCGTTTAGAAAGGAAACAAGGAGAGAGAGAACACGACAGGGTGGGAGAGTTTGAAGGCTCTTATAGGTTAGTAAATCTTTTAAATGGTGAGGAGAGGCAATAGTGATATGAGCACCAAAGGTCAGCTTTTTTGATTCCTGTAGGAGTAGGTAAGTAGCAGCCAGAGCCCGTAGACAGGGGGCCCATCCGCGAACAGTGGGGTCAAGTTGTTTAGAGAGATAGGCAACTGGGGCAAAGGTGGGGCCCTTGAATTGTCCTAGAACACCGAGAGCTAAGCCCTTCATTTCATGGACATAAAGGGTGAATGGCTGGAGAAGGTCTGGGAGATGAAGGGCTGGGGCCTGTGACAGTGCCCGCTGTAGATGTTTAAACTCAGCCTGAATGTTTTTGGGGAGGAACTTTTCCTCTATCTCTTTAGCTGCCTCATATAGGGGCTTTGCATAAAGAGAAAAATTGGGTATCCAGGCACGAAAAATATCCCGCTAGGCCTAGGAAGGAAAGAATCTCTTCCTTAGTCTTGGGACACGGGAGCTCTTTGATGAGAGCCTTTCTGTCTAAAGTAATGGCCTTTGACTGATGGGAAATCTGAACTCCTAGGTAAATTACCTGGGTCTGAGCAAGTTGTACTTTAGATGGGGAAACACGATACCCACGAGAGGAGAGAAAGTTTAAAAGAGTGAAAGAGTCTTCACGAGCTGTGAAAAAGGAGGGGCTGCAAAGGAGAAGATCATCTACGTACTGTAGGAGAGTGGAGTCAGAGAATTTAAGGTCTTTGAGGTCAGCAGCCAGTGTCTGTCCAAAGATGTGAGGGCTGTCTCGAAAACCTTGAGGAAGGACTGTCCAAGTCAGTTGTTGGGACCGTTGCGTGTCAGGGTCAGTCCAGGTGAAGGCGAAGAGGTCTTGTGACTCCTGGGCTAAAGGGACCGTGAAAAACGCATCTTTAAGGTCAATAACTGAAAAATAGGTAGATGTAGAAGGAATTAGGGAAAGAATAGTATAAGGATTTGGGACCACGGGGTGTATAGGCCTGACAGCCTCGTTGATGAGACGAAGATCTTGGACCAACCGATATGTGCCATTGGGCTTCTGAATTGCCAAAATAGGAGTATTGTAAGGGGAATGGGTGGGTCTGAGGAAACGTTTTCGCAAAAGGTCTGAAATAATGGGTTGGAGACCTCTAAGGCTGGTGGCTGGAAGTGGATATTGGGCTCTGTTAGGGAAACACCGAGGATCTTTAAGGAGTATTTTTATGGGGTCGCACTGAGCAAGGGAGGGAGTCTGAGTATCCCAGACTTTAGGGTCTACCAGGTCAGTAGGGGCAGGGTACTGGGAGGTGTCTGTATCAGTCGAGGGCTGGGGATTTGTATCGGTAGGGGGTTGGGAGGTTTCCTCAGAGGCATTAGTGGCCTCTAACACTGTAAGGAGAAAGACAGAGGTGGAGATGGAGTGAGACGAATTAGGGAGCACGGCTAAACTAGGCAGATTAGAGAATGTAATTGAGGCCTCAAATTTGGCCATTATGTCTCGGCCCAGTAGAGGCACAGGACATTGAGGTATTACTAAGAATTGATGGGTGAATAGGTGGTGATGAAGCCAGCAAGACAGCATAGGAGTCTTGCGGGGGCGAATAGCATTTCCCTCTACCCCGACAATAGGGGATGGTGCTATAGTAGTGGGGCCCCAGAACTCCTTCAAGACTGAGGAAGTGGCTCCTGTGTCCAGCAGGAAGTTTATGGGGCGGCCATCAACAAGGAGGGTAACCCTGGGCTCTTGTATGGCGATGTCAATGGTCGGGAAAGGAGTCCCTGGGCCCCGTCAGTCCTCTGTAGCCAGTGCCAGCAAGTTGGGGTTTGTGTCTGGTCCAGCCCCCCTGCGGGGATTGGGGCAGTCAACACCCCAGTGTCCCATCTCGGAACATTTAGGTTTGGGGTACTGACGAGAGAAGCGTGCCCATATTGTGAGCCGCGGAGTGGGGGTCTGGCCTGCGCGTGTAGGGACGCTAGGCTAAGAAGATCTGAGGAGGCTAGCATCGGGACCAGGCTGGGAAAGTGTTGTAGCCGCGGCTTTGGCGGCAGAAGTGTGTGTGTGTGTGGGGGGGTAGGCCGCAGACGTGCAGCCGGGACCTAAATTGACCGGGTAATCGGAAATTTAACTGGAAAGGGAGGTGGAGAGAGCTCTATGAGGTCCACTTTTAACCTTGAAGGTTTAGGTGTGGTGCGATCCTCCCCTCGTGAGCCAGCGGGTGGGGCTGCCGGACGTTCAACGGTCAGCTTCCACCGTGTGTGGCCCCTCGGGTTTAGAGCTCTTAAAATGGAAGGGGCTTACCCATTTGGCGACTTGGCGATGGAAGGTCAACGGCGGTTGGGGGATGGGTGTAAGGGTTGTCCACGGAGGTAGCTTATTGTCCTCTGAATTCTGACGTGCCCCGCGTGGGCGCCAAAATGTTAGAATTTATTAGGACAAGAAGTTACTCCGGAACGCCATGGTAGAAAGGGATGGTTTTATTTGGGGTAATGTTGGAGTCCAGGCAAGAAGCTGCGCCTCCAGGCAGAAGGCCACACCTCCCCAGGTGCTTTGTGACCAGCAGGTTCCCTGGCCACTACCTCCTGACCTCTGGTAGCCTATAAGGCAAGGACTCACTCCAGGGGGGCTCTCTGACCCCCCACTCTATTTAAGCCACCCCCGGACTGAAATCGCTCTCTGTTCGTGCTTGTTCCTGTCCTTGTCCTCCCTTCCCTTTCCCTTGTCCTTTTGTCCCCTACCACGCCATGTGGTACCCCAAATAAAACCATCCCTTTCTACCATGGCGTTCCGGAGTAACTTCTTGTCCTAATAAATTCTAACAGTGGCTTCAGCCAAAATCATATTTTAAATTAATAATTGCTGGAAAGTTGCCATTTAAATATCTTTGCCTCATTATCTCAGGTTGCTTTTCTAACCTGTAGGTCACCAAAGCCTACTTTTGGGACAAAGACTATTCCTTCCCCAAAAGTCTAGGGAAATAGAAAAATGAAATTAGTGATTAAGGATATAAGTTCATTAATGCAATTATTTTGGCTTAATTGTTTAAAGTCCAGTTTTTTTTTTTCCTTCAGCAACCTGAAAATACTTTCCCCCATCTATTGGATTTATGCTGAGAGCTGTAATTATTTTACCAATGAATTTATGACTCTGACATAAAGGAAACAGAAATATTCTCAAAGATAATCTACACAAAAATTATAAAAATTATGTGCAACACATACACCAGCTTTTGCATACATATACCACTGTGCTTTTAAAAAAGACAATCTCTTTAGTATTAACAATGTGATTTTTCTTTCCAGTGAAGCAATTTTAATAATTTTTTAAAGAGACACCATTGCTGAATGAACATTCTTTTAAAACTGCAATGATGTGCATATATGGTTGGAGCATGTCCTGGGGTTTATGCATCACTGAAAGCTTGGTCTCCAGTGTGGTATTGATGGTAGGTGGTAGAACCTTTAAAAGGTGGGGGCCTAGTGCAAAGCAATTATGTCACTGGGGTTACAGCCTTTGGAAGGGCTTGATTCTGGTCTCTCCTAATGAGTTGTTCTCTAGTGAGCCAGTTGTCCTAAAAGAGCAAGACTGGCCCCTTCCCACTCTCTGGCTTCTTATCTCACTATATGACCTCACCCTCTCTCACATACTCCTGCTGTGACACCATTGGCTGTGATATAATATAGCTGAAGGGACCATCACCAGAGCTCAGCAGTGCTCTTTAACCCCCCAAACTATGAGGTAAATAAACTTCTTTGCAAGTTAACCAGGCTCAGACATTTTATTATAGCAATGGAGAAAGGACTAATAGATTAACTTTGTCTTTGATCAACTTTTTTTTTACCATTTTATCCATTTTAAGCGAATATTTTAATGTGAAATATATTCATTTTATTGTACAACTACAATTACCATCCACCTCCAGAACTTCATCCTCCTATCCAATAATAATAACTTCCCATACTCCCTCCCCTCTACTCCTGGAAACCAACATTCTATTTCTATCTCTATAAATTTGACTACTTTAAGTGCCATATATTAAATGGAATCATACAGTATTTGTCCTTTTATTTATAGCTCAATTCACTTAGCATAATGTCTAAATGATTCATCCATGTTGTAGCATGTATAAGAATTTCTTTCCTTTTTAAGGCTAAATAATATTCATTCTCTGAGTATACTGCATTTTATTTATCCATTCATTGGCTGAGAGGCATTTGGATTACTTCCATGTTTCTGCTATGGTGAACAGTGCTGCTATAAATACGGGTATACAGATATCTGCTTAAAGCTGTGCTTTCACTTCATCCAGAAGTGCTATAGCTGGATCATGTGGTAATTAATTTTTTGAGGACCCACCATACTATTTTCCTCAGTGAATGCACTATTTTACATTCCCACTGGAAATGCACAAGGTAAACATTGTTAAACTTGCCAACTCTGAATAGTGTTTGTACAAATCTTGTGACCTCAAGACTTGCATTCGTCTGTTTGTCTCTCCATCTATCCATCCATCCATTTATAGAGATGTTTACAATGAAGATGAAATACCTTGAATCAGGAGGCAGTTTTAATTGGCATGTACCTTACTGGCCCCTCTTCTCTGTGAGTCACCTATTCTTTTGAGCAACTATGGCAGGTGGGGATGAGGGCATTTACCTTCCCACACACAGCTTGGTAGCATCGCCCAGCAAATCCTGGTGTTATATCCCAATGTCCTGAGCAACAGAAACCTGGTCTCTTCCTGAAGACTTTTTTGGGAGTTTGTCACTCTACTCCAGAGGTAGTCCCCAAACAGGACTGCTCAGAATGCA
The DNA here is from genome assembly GCA_025594165.1 of Tamias sibiricus. Taxonomy (NCBI): domain Eukaryota; kingdom Metazoa; phylum Chordata; class Mammalia; order Rodentia; family Sciuridae; genus Tamias; species Tamias sibiricus. Next base: position 56,755,181 of record CM046659.1, read on the forward strand.
GAATGGCCCTTTATTTGTAATTAACCCCATCTTTGATAATCTAGATGGATTCTCCTGTTACTCCCACCTTCAGTCTTCTAATTAATTTAGTCTGTAGTCCTCTAGTATTTGCCAACACTTGTCTAAGAATTTGTCCTTTTGACTTTCCTTATAGCAGAACTTTATACAGCCTGGGAAGGAAATCACTTTCTGAGGGACATTCAGAGGTGATGAACATTTTTCATTAGGATTTGTTAATTATAATTATTATGGCCAGTTGAAAGGCAAGAGGTTTTTTAATACCTCAAATACCTGGGTCGACAGATTGCTTCTGTTTGGTTTGTAGGGCTCACTTTTGTCACTCAGAGTGGGGAAGAGGAGGTAGGAGCAGGGGTTGGGGGGAGTGCAGGGGTTCACTGTCACTGGAGGAAGTGGCTCTCTGGAGTAGAGCCCCCATATTCTTCTGAACTGCTTCTGCTGGAGGAGTCTCCTGTGGATCCTTCTCTATTCCCCAGTGTCTGTGACAGGTCCTCTTCCAAATAAGGCTGTGGCAAGAACTGTGACTTACAGTCATAATTAATTCACTTTTCCTCTGTTCTCACTGCCAACCCCTCCTGAGCTCCTATACTGTGTTGCCTTCCACAGACCCTAAATGTTGGGGTGCCCTAGAACTCTGTTCTTGAGCATCTTTAGTCTATCCGCATCCATTTCTGAGATGATTCCTACCCACTCCCATGCATTAAATATGTGCGTTAAGAACACCCAAATGTACATCTCTTATCTTGTCTTCTTCCTAAACTCTGAATTTGTTCATTCAATGGCTGACATTGTATCTCAGATTGATGCCAGAGAAGAAAGCTAAATTGAACACATCTAAAATCAAACTCTTCACTTTTTTCTACCCAAGAGAATTTTCACCTTTTCCTTTCTTTCCCAGCTCAATAAATGGCTCCACCATTTCTCCAGTAACTCAGGCCAGAATTCTTGTCATCTTTGACTCCTTATTCTCCATTGTTTTTTCTAATTCAATCTGCAAATCTTGTCACTTTGAGCTTCAAAATACATCCTAAAGCCTACCATTTCTCAACTCCCTCACTGCTCAAAACCTTCCTGTACCACCATTGGCTCTTTCCTGGATTCCTGCAAGGGCCTCTTGTCACCCTGCTTCCACACTTGGCCCTGTCTAGTCTGCTCTCCAAAGTTCCTGAACTTTCCAAAAATATTCATCAGATCACATCTCTCTCTTCTCATACCTCTAAGTATTTCTCATTTTATTCCAAGAATATAACTCAAAGTCTTTGTCATGGCCTGCGAGTCTTTTAAGGCCCCATGTGATCTGTCTCTGGCTGCCATGACACTCTCATGTCACCTGTTACTGTTCATGGTTCCCACCCTTCTACTGTGCCCAGCTGGACTTGGTGATGTTCCTCACACTCACCCACAATCCCAACTTCAAATTCTTGAAACTTGCTTCCCCTAAGTCTGGAACACTCTTCTTAGTTTTCTCATGGCTCATTCTCCCACTATATCCAGGACTCTGTTCTTCTGCTGCCTTCTGGTACAACCCGAGGAAAAAATCTCACCCTCCCAACCACTTAGCAGGTTGTACCATATGAGATTGTCATTTTTATAGGTAGGAAATGGTAGAATACTGCCAATTTCATTGGTTCAACACACACATGCAATGTTTTTATATTTAATACTACCTGTCAAACTATATTTATTTGTTTTTTATTTATTAGTTTCATTGTCTATCTCCTCAACTGGAGGGTAAATGCTTTGAGGCAGCAACCTAGATTGTTCACCTCCAGAGGGTACCTGGATCAAAGAGGCATTCATAGATCACCTGCCTTACATGTCCTCCATATTTTGACTTTTCCATTTTGATTAATTAAATTCATTAAATTGTTCTCTGTGCAGTCACATTGGTATTTTTGAAGGCTAGTCATTTTTATTCCTTGTCAAGATCCATATCTTTGTATCCTCAGAATTTCATTTGTGAGATCTTCCCATCTCTTGCACCATCTTTTCTTTCAGATTGTTTGCTTACAAGATTAGACAGCAATTTCCTCTGGACTCCTGAGAACTCTGTATCTATTTAGGGCTCATGTTAGAACTTTTTGAGATTGGTTTTCCTTGGGGGTTTTATCCCCCATGTGAAAGATGGTTTGACTCCACATCTTTCTGCTTCAGTAACCAGTTCTTCTTGGTGGGTCAGAATTAATCTAGGAGAGTTCCTTTTATTTTTTCCTCTTCCTTCTGCAAAATGAAGTTATCAGTAAGACAAAGTCAAAATATATGTTCTGCTTTTAGGAAAATGAGATTTCCAGCTGAATTACAGGCGGTTGATGAGTTCCCATTACTTCGATGACTTGTACATGTGTCAATTCTGTGATCTTTTTAGTAATACATAATCAGAGCTCTGTCTTACTTAGCTAAGGCTTCTATAGTCATTTATGCCATTGCCAGGGGTTTTCTAAACCACTTGACTGTGAATAAAATCTTCAATCATCGGTATGACTGTCTAGAACTTTCCCCAAGGAATGCATCCCGAGGGCGTGACTTGAGTTCCCAATTATACTCAAAGTGTTGCAAATGGAGATGGGGTTGGGAAGTAGAACAGAGTAGGAGTTAAGGGCCTGGCTTTGGAGTCAGACACACTTGCGTTTTAATCCTATTACTTCTGTGTGTATTAGTCAGAAAGATGGAAACCAAACCAGTAATTTGCACAGAAAAGGATTGACAGGAAGGAATTGGTTCAATGGAATTAGATGAAATAATAAAGGAAATACGGGTCACCAGAGAGACAGTAACTTCAGGAATCAGCTCCTACACCCTAAGACTGGCTCAGGGACAGGGAATGAGGGGATGAGTTTATTAGAACCCAGAAGTTGGGAGCAGGAGCCTTTTTGGCTGGGATACAGATCTCTGGGAAAGGGGAGATGGTTGACAGGTGTGGGTATTTCTGAGGTGCTGTTCTGGGTGTGTGGAAAATTACTGCTGCTGAGGTGACAAACCCAATTATGGGGATGATACTGACAGAACACTAAGGAAATAGGAAGAAACCAGTCCCTTCTCCCTCATCTGCCTTCACAGTCTCTTGCTAGCATGTCAACAGGAGCCAGCTGCCAAAGCAAAAATGTGGTTTGCAGAGTTCCAGCCTCAGCATCACAAAGCAATTCGTAATAGGGTGGTTTTGAAAGAGAAAGAAAAATGCTTAACAACCAGTACAATGACCTTAGGTCAGTTACATAACCTCCTTGAACCTCCATCCTGTGTCTGTATAATGGGGAGAAATATCACCTCTGAGGTACTGAGGTATCCTAAAGCTTAGATGAGATAATGAACACAAGCTGTCAAATAAGTATATGGACAGCAGCTGCATGCATGCATCCCCGACAGCCCATCTTCAACCCCAGACCAGCAGCCAGAGAGTGACAAGGACAAAGAGAAAGATGGAAAGAGGAGAGAAGAAAGAAGATGGAGGAAGGAGGAAGGACAAATGGAAGGAATGTGAGAGGTTCTCTGGACAGTTGGTAGCCACTTCCACTGGGAGATTTACCACCACCAGCGAGAAGGGGGTGCAAAACCCCCATGAACTGGCCCCTTGTCTCCTTGGGTAGTGTATGCCCAGTTTGAGTAAATTACATGCTCCAGGTGCTTTTAATGACTCCTGGGGGGCTGTTATGGTTTCTGCAAAATCAAGAGAACTAATAAGAGTAGCTGGAGGTCTGAGAACATTTTCTAAAACATGAAGGCTCAGTGGTTTGGCAAAAGATGACAGCAGGAGGTCTTAATGAGTTAGACCACAAATTAATCCTGCCTTATTTCTCCTCTGTTTTGGATTTTTTTTCTCCCTGTGTCTTTGGCTGACTCCAGCAGCTGTTCCAACTGTGTAATTAAGTCATTTCTAAGAAAGCAGAGCAGCTGGGTCAGTACTATATGTTCCAGTGATATTTGCTACCAGGTTGAAACTTAAATTAATATTCTGAGCAGTTACCATCTTATGTTGCTCCATCTTCATGGGAGACAGCAATTAGAAATGTTACTGGTATTCAAATTCCTACTTCCACCAACAAACCAAGGAGGGATAAATTCTAGAACTAACCTGATACCTCCAATAACATTTCTAAGGCAAGCTATCAATGAAGAAAATAGAAAGACTAAATCTAGTTTAAAAAAAAAATTGAAAATGTTACTGTTCACTATTCCTGCTCAAACTAGATAGGAAGAATCATCCCACCACCACTGTGAGGTGTCTTCTTTTGTCTTTAGGTCCTGTTTCCTTCTGGGATATTGCACATCAATTCTCTGTAACACAAAAAAGCCACTTTCTCAAAGTGTAAATTGAGATGTGCTGGCTGTGTGAACTTGTCAAATTAGTTTTGCTGGTGGAAAAAAAAAAATCTTAATTAAGGGGTTGCTTTGAAATCAGCAAGAGTAATAAAGCGTTTTTTACTTTGTTTTATTCACATCAGCTGCATTCACTTTAATTATCTAATTTCTATTTTTCTTATTCAATGGATGACATTAGGTTAGCTTTCCCAACAGGTTCATTTCTAAAAAGTTAATGAAGTCAAGCTAAGTATACATAGTTGATTATTAGAGTTTCTACTTAGAACCACCAATATTCCTGCTGGGAATATAGCTCAGCGGCTAAGCGCTTGCATACAACCACCAATATCCCACAGTCCCCTTCTGTTTGGGGACAAGATGGGATTTATCAGAAGAACTAGTGCTTTTTCTGCCAAATGGCTATGTCATCTGTCATGGGAAATCATTTAACAACTATCAGAATTACAGAGGAAACAGCACCCTATCCATCTCCCCTAAATAAATAAATTTGACATGAGATCAGGGTTTTTTTTTTTTTTTGGTGATTTTCCATTATGAAGAATTGAACAAAAGTAATATATTTGATCTATGAGAATAAAAACTTGAGAATTTTAAAGTTGAATTGTGGTAACCCAATTTTATCAGGAGTTGGGGGACAGCATTTTAAGCTTTTATTGAAAGTAGTAACAGGAGTAAAACAATTTTTTTGTAAGATTTTTTAAAAAACGTAATACTATACCTATTCTCTTATGTTTCTTATAGAAACAACATGGGAATATGAATTAAAAGTCCTTAGTTGTTAGTCTGCTATTTCTAGTCAAGGTGGAGAACAGTTACTACATTTAAAATCTCTGCCTGAAAAAAAGAAAATACGAGAAGAAAAAAAAAGTGAAATAAGTTTGTAGAGAGGGGATGTGGCTCAGTGGTAAAAAGGATGCTTAGCATATGCAAGGCCCTGTGTTCAATTCCCAGCACCACCACCAGTACAAACAAAACCCACTAAACAAAAAACAAAACACACTTTAAAACATGAAACAATAGCTGTCAAAATATGGACATTAGGAAACAGTCTGTGGCTCTTGAGAGATGGTAAAAAATGAGGCAAGCCTTATCTATATGGTAATGTGGTCCTAAGTAAAATCTCAGAACATTTTTTTCTTCTTTTTCTTTGCTTTTCTTTCTTTTTTAATCTGGGGATAGGGATAGAAACTGCCAAGGTGATTCTAAAATTTGTGTAAAAATGCAAAGTTTCAAGAATAATTAAAACAACTTTGAAGAAGAACAGTAAAGTCAGAGGGCTTAGACTTCCTGATTTTATTTACTTATTTTTATTAGAGCTTTATAGTCATACATAGTACTTGGGATCATCCCAACAAACTTGCACATGAATGGAATTTGTATCAGTTCATGACTCTCCCCTTTTCCCTCTGGTTCCACCTCACCTCTCCCATTCTCCTTCCTCTACTCTACTATACTTTCTTTCACTCCTCTATTAATTTATAATTGATTGGTTCTTTCTACCTATGCATGAAGATAAAAAGTCCCTGTGGTATATTTATATATGCACATAACATGATTTTTAAAGAATTCATCCTTCATTGCCTCCCTCTCCCATCCCTCCACTCTGCCTTGCCATCTCCTTCTTCTATATCACTGATCTTCCCTTTATCCTTTCCTTTATTTCCTTTACTGTAGCTTCTGCATATGAGAGAAAACTTTTGACCTTGGAATTTCTGAGTTTGGCTTATTTTATTTAGCATGAAATCCTCCATTTCCATCCATTTACTGGCAAATACCATATTTTCATTCTTTTTATGGTTGAGTAGAACTTCATTGTGTGTGTGTATGTATGTGTGTGTGTATATATCACAATTTCTTAATCCATTCATCTACGGAAGGGCACCTGGGTTGATTCTATAATTTAGATGTTATGAATTGTGCGGCTATAAATACTGAGGTGGCTCTATGGCTGTAGTATGTCAACTTTAGATCTTTTGGAAGAATACCAAGGTATGGGATAACTGGTGCATATGGTGGTTTTGAGGATTCTTTTTAGGATTTTTTGGATTCTTCATACTGCTTTCCAGAGTAGTTGCACTAGTCTTCAGTACCCAAAACTGATTTTGTTTATATATTATAAAGCCATAGAAATCAGACAGTACTATATTGGCATAAGAATAATCAAATAGATCAATAGAACAGAATAGAGATTATATCTCAGTCAATTGATTTTCAACAAGGGTGCAAAGGAAGTCCAGTGGAGAAAGGATAGTCTTTTCAATAAATGGATATTTAGTAGAATAATTTACTAGAAAAATCAAATATTCATTTGCAGAGAAAATAAATAAAAAAACTTTAATATGTATCTCACATTATATTTTTGGAAATATAAACCAAATGGGTCATAAACATAAAAGTAAAACCAAACCCGCAAAACGTTTAGAATTTTTCTAGAGAAAATATTTATGACCTTGGGTTATGTAAAGACCTTTTACATATGGCACTAAAACATAAAAATAAAAGAAAAAAATGATAAACCAGAATTTGTTAAAATTTAAATTGTCCACTGTTCAAAAGACAGTAAGAAAATTAAAAGAAAACAACTTACAGAATGAAAGAAACTATTTGAAAAACACAGATTCAATAAAATATTCAGAACCAAAAATATATAATGAATTGACAAGACTCAATGTGTTAGTATCTTCCATTACTGTAGCAAAATACTTGAAGTAATTAACTTATAAAGAGAAAAAGTTTACATTGACTCACAATTTTGGAGGCTCAGTCCATGAGTCATTGGCCCTATTGGTTTGGGCCTGTGGGGAGACAGCCCATTTTGGTGGGTTTATATGTCAGAGCAAAACTACTTGCTGCAGTCAGGAAGCAAAAGTAGAAAGAAGGACTGGGGTCCCCCAATCCCCTTCTAAGGCATACAGCCAATGACCTAAGGACCTCTCACTGTGTCCCATCTTCTAAAACTTCCACTGTCTCCCAATAACAGCACCCTGGAAATCAAGTCTTTCATACACAGACCTTTGGAGGACATTCAAGATCCAAACTATAGCATTCAATAATAAGTAAAGGATCCAGTTTTAAAAATTAGCAAAATATTTGAACAGACACTTCATAAAGATATACAAATGACCAAAAAGCACATGAAAAGATGCTCAACACCATTAGCTGTTAAGAAGACACAAATTAAAACCACCACGAGGTATCACTATATACCTATTAGAATGTCTAAAATGGAAAAGACGGACCATACCAAGCATGGTCAAGGATGTGGAGAAACTAGAACTCTCCTATGCTGCTGGTATGTAAATGGTATAACCTCTTTGGAAACAGGTTATCTATTTCTTAAAAATTAAATATATGTTGATTAATAACCCATGCATTCCAGTTAAAGGATTTTACCCAAAAGAAATGAAAGCTTATATCTAGTACAAAGACTTGCCCATCAGTGCCCATGGAAGCTTTATTGATAGTAACCCCCAAATGGAAATACAATTATCCCTTGGTAACCTCAGGAGATTGGTTCCAGCATCCCCTAAGAATACCAAAATCTGCGGATGCCAAAATCGTAAGTCCTCTATATAAAATCCCCTATATAAAATGGAATAGTATTTGCATATAATCTATGCATATCTTCCTGTGTGCTTTAAATCATCTCTAGATGACTTACAATACCTAATACAATGGGAATGTCATATAAGTAGTTGTTATGCTGTATCATCTAGGGAAAAATAACAAGAAAAATGTCTGTACATACTTAGTACAGATGCAACCATTAAAGGCCCACAAACATTTCCTATCTGTGGTTGCTTCAATCTGAGGATGCAGAACCTGCAGACACAGTGAGGAGAATGTAATCCAAAAGTACATCGTCAAGAGAATGGATGAATAAATTATGGTATATCTATAGAAAGAAATACTCCTGAATAATAAAAAGGAATGATGTATTCACACACATTATATATATATATACATATATAGTACATATATATGTGTATATATACCCATATATATTCAACATGAATGAATCTTGAAATAACTATGCTGAATGAACAGAGCCAGACAAAAAAGAGGGCATACCGTATGTTTCCATTTGTATAAAATGAAAACTACAGTGATAGAGCAGATGGATGCTTGGCTGGGGATGGCAGTGCAGGGATTTCCGAGGAAAATGAAGAAAGTGATGGGATAACGGATATGTTCATTATCTGGGGTGTGGCAATGGTTTCACAGGTTTGTTCAATCAAAACATCCAATTTTATACTTTAAATGTATGCAGTCTATTGAATGCCAATTATACTTCAATAAAGGTATTTAAGAAGAAGGCCTGTGTTGAAGTCATAGTTGCATGATCTCAAACCAGTTTCTTGTCCTCTCTGTGCCTGAGTTCCCTCAGTGGTGAAATTGGAGATGATAAAACATGCACTTTGCCTTTTGGGCACAGCCCTGAGAGCAGTGCTAGCTACATCAGAGGCACACAACATCTTGTCTTCCCTATAAAGGATTTAATTTTCCTATTAATCCCTCAGCAGAATGACAGTGTTCTCTCTCTAGGTTGTGTCTTTTATCTTCAGAAATCAAAGGACATGGTTTTTGAAGCTCAAGTAGTTGGATCTCTTAAGTGTCTTTACAAATAATGTTAGATGGGGGGAAAATGAGAACACACAGGAAATTAATAGGCAACAGTGTCTGCAGCTTCGCTGAGTACTCACAGATTTTAGGCTTGTCCTATCACCAAGGGACACAAGAAAACCCAGCCACTTGGCCTAGTTCTGATCCCCACAACATACATATTCACTTGATAAAAAGAAACAAACTTGAATATCAGACTTCGGATCAAGTCCCGCCTGAGTCGTTACTCACTGGCTCTGTGGGACCTTGGACAGCTCCCAGGGTCTTTGTGCCTCGGTTTCCTCACTTGTAGGACACTACCCTGCAGGGCAGCTATGAAGAAGAAACTGAGAGAGGGATGGCGATCAGCAGAGCAGTTTCCTAAAGTAACACACCAGATTGTGATCAAGCCAGAATTTGAACCTCCTGGCACCAGGTCAATGCCCTTTCCATTATCCTCTGCTGCTAATTCACCTGGGTAGCTGTGTAGAGGGGAATTAGGTGCCAAGTGTCTTAGCGCTCAGTCTGGTGTTCTTGCCACAGTGCAAGGTTGTTATTTTTAGGCCACTTCCGATCAAAATCCATTTAATAACTAGGGGGGAAATGGCAGCTAAAGATGAAATCATACCTTTTGAGAGACCAGAAAAATTCCCTTTGGACCGTGCTGCAATATTACTACTGGCCAGTTCTGCTTCCAGTGACATCCGTCTCTCCACTGCGTTCTCTGGCTGCTCTTGCCCCAACCAGAACCCTGCGCAGAGCTTTGCACCAAAGAACCCAGGTGCTGGACCAGGCGGGATGGTGAGTACAAAACCGTTGTTATGACGGCCCTTGACCACAAGATGGCACACGACTCTCTTCTTTCAGAAGGCAAAAAGCTAGTGAAGCAGGGGAAATTTGAAACCCAGCACGTTTTAAATCAAATGTAAATGTGTTTATTTATTTTTTTTTTTTTGAAAAGTCGCCTTCCTCGCTCCTAAAATGGTAAAGATAAACCAAAGGGCACAAAAGGAGATTCTGCCATCGATGACAGCTGATGGATGGAGGAGAGACAGAAGTAGGGAGACCCTGTAGAGCTGCTTGGAAGTCCTAGGACTTGCCTGCCTTGGTGCTGCCGTTGGTTCTGCACCTACAGTCAGACCTCCTAACTGCAAAGTGGGATATATACTAGTAGTCTCTGCCCTTGGCCAGGGAACTGAGTCCTAACTGAGACTTTAAAATTCTTTCATTCCTCTTGTCCTATAAAGATGTGAATACATTCCTTACCTTTTCCTATAACCTCAGTGGCATAGTTTTTAAATCTTGCCCATGTTCCCTGCTGCTGCATGTCCACATCAGACAGCATTTACAGTTGTGGTTATGTATTAGGAAATAGGAATGGATTTCAATTCTCACCCCTTCTCATTTGTACTCAGGCCTGGGCTGAAGTGATCCTGGCTGTCCTCAGAGCCATGGCTCCATGGAGCCCTCTGTTGATGGGGCATTCATTTTGATTTTCAAGTCTTTCCTCCTCATTTTAAAATCTAAATAGCTTTTGAAAGGCAGTTTATGGTACTCCAAGTATTTGTAATACTTCCTTGATATCTCACGAATCTCATTTTGTAAGCAAGAGAATATTTGGATCACTTAAGGTAATTAGAAGCCCTGCACTCAAAACAGGCATTATCATATTCCCATGAAAACTTGATGAAATGTGGCACAGACAAAAGGCAAATCATGGGAACAGAAACCTGAGGAGGAGAGGAGGGTTGGTAAGAAGTGGTTTCTAAGGAATGAATGACAGCAGCTAGCTGGGCTAAGGTGGGTTGAGGAGTAGGGCTTGGGTAAAAAAAAGACCTTCTCTTTGGAGAGCCACACCTGAGGGGTGGAAGTGAGGAACTGCAGAATGCAAGTGACCACAGACTGTTCTGCAATGCAGAGTCATTGAAGGAGACGATCCTGTCATAGGCAGTGGCAAGATCATAGGGCTCCTTGTGCATCTCACAAAAGAACTGGGGCTCTGACTTTAAATGACATATAGCCACTGAGAGTTTGATTAAGACAGTTCATATTTTATATAGATTGCTCTGCCCTTAAGGTGGAGAAGAGATTTAGGAAAGATATTCCTGTCCATAGGGAAACTGGTTAGGACACTATTGCATGATTCAGGAATGAGACAATTGTGCCAGAACTAGGATATTGGAGGAAATAAAAGCAACAACAATAACAAAACAACAAGAACAACAAAAACTGAGAGAGAGGCAGCTAGAAGATTCACCAAGAAGACCCTATCAGACAATTGTATGTCAGGTATCAAGAGTGATTTCTAAGTTTCTAGCTTAGATGGTGACTTCACCACCTGAAACAGAGACTCAGGAAGCGCTGGTTTAGAAACAAGTCTTGTAGTGAATTTGGTTTTGTGCAGTTGAGTCTGCTGTGCTCAGAGGACATCCAGGTGGAGGTGACCAGCAGGCCACAGAGCTTGAGAGAGATGTAGACTGCAGATACTGATTCAGGAGAAAGCAACAGGTAGGTGTAGTTCACATCAGGAGAATGGATGAGATTGTCCTGAAAGGAAGCGATGAGGAAGAAAAGTAATGGGTAAGGAGGGAATTCGGGGAACACAACACAAAAGATAAGCAGCAAAAGAGGGCTGGGGTTGTAGTTCAGCAGTAGAACGCCCACCTAGCATATGCTAGGCACTGGGTTCGATCCTCAGCACCACATAAAAATAAATAAATAAAATAAAAGTATTGTGTCCAAATACAACTAAAAAAAAAAAAAAAAAAAAGAAGAAAGAAAGAAAGATAAGCAGCAAAAGAGAAGTCCATAAAAAAGAAAGAGGAATGGCCTTCCAAGTATAAAGAGAACCAGGGGAGAGTGCCATTACCAAATGATCAGAGACCTTCAAGGAAGAAGGATTCCATGGTTTCAAATACAGCAGAAACCCAGAAAGATGAAGACTGAAACCTTCATCTTTTTGTAATGAGGAAGTTTTTTGTAATGAGGAAGTTTCAGAAATCAGAATGCAGTGAAAGGAATTGTAAATGAAGTTGAGAAAGTGGAGAAGGTGAGGAGAAATTACCATTTGGGAAGCTCTGGAGGAAAAGGGGTGGAGGGAGGTGGGTGATGGATGGGGTTGGTGAGGCAGGAACTTGGCAGAGCTGAGCTGGACACAGGGCAAAGATGCTTTTATTTTGTTGTGTTTTATTTGTTTCCACGCTTGTCTACCAAAGGAGAGATTTGGGCATATTTATGAACTGGTGGGGAAGAAACAAGTGTGATGAATTGAAGGTCCAAGAGAAATGAAAGAAGGGGCTGTAGTGCTAAGAGGGCGGGAGGAGACAGGGTGGTGCTGAATGAGGTTTGACAGGAGGAAGTGTACTGTATCTTCTGAGATTGGAAGAAAGAATGTCAGGACAGGTAAGTGGGTACAGACAGCTCTTCAAGTGAGAGGGTGAGAAGTTGATGCTAAGCCTGAGAGCGGCGAAAACAAGATTAGAACTGCAAGCCTGTATTAGGTAACACTTTTTTGTCACTATGACCAAAAGACCTGACGAGAGTAATGTAGAGAAGGAAAAGCTTAATTTTGGCTCACAGGTTTAGAGGTTCAGTCCATGTTGCTGCCTGAAGCGGAAACCGCCTTGGAGCAACGAACGCCGCAGGAAAATTCGGAGGCAGGATGAAAATGAAAAAAGGTCTTTTATTCTTCTTCTCTCTCCGGCTCCAGCAATCACTCCAAACACTCTAACTCCAACCACCACCTTCTTCTTCTTCCCACACACACTAACGAAACTCACCCAGTTATATACATATCGCTTTAACAAGGACACGTGCTTACAGCTCGAGCTTACAGGTGCGTCACGCAGTGTTCACGGGCATACAAAGATTCTTTGGATAATGTATTACTATCAGGTGGAAACTAGAACATCTTTTATGGCTCTCAGCTAACCGCAATCTTTAGCTATCTCCTTGATTATAGGCTCCTTCATTTCCCCCTTTTAGTTTTAAAAGAGGGGATGTTCTAGGACGTCCATGTGCAACCGACATTCTTACCCGTCATGGGAGTCTAGGCTGTCCTGACTCCTGGCTTAGGTTGACATGCCGGCCACATTAGACTGTCCCGTGCGACTGTGCCGTGTCTTAGGTTGTCCCCTTCTGGGGATCTTACCTGTCATAGGCTAACCAGCCATCCAATAGAGCCCTTCAGGATCGACTGTGTGTTGACTAACAGCCGTCCAATTTTTAGGAGATGCTGCGGCTTTAAGGTGGTAAGCCTACTGCTGACGAGCCAAGTTTCCATAGCGTATCAAGTTCTTTAAGCCAATCAGCTGCCCTTAGTTTCATCAAGTAATGCACTGAGTTCTCTTAGACAAATACCCGCAAGGCATTGTCCCGTAATGTCCCAAAATAATGGAAAATCAAAATGTCCATAAGTTATAACACATAGATTCAGGAGGCCCCATGCATGAAGAGCAGAGGCCACACTGCTGGTTAGGTTGTTTGATGCTTGAGCAGCAGGGATGCTTGCAGTGACCGCGGTCCCTGCAGTTGTAGCAGCAGCCGTCTTTTTTATGTCTAGACATTTCCACCGGCAAATCTTCAGGGCCCGCTACCTAAAAACTCAAGCATCCATTATTAAGGGAAAGGCAGTGCTATTCCAGCACTGAGATCAAAAGGTGAGCTGTCAAACTAAAAAAAAGAATTATCAGAGTAGAAAATAAAAGTTGATCTCTGCTCACACATATTGCTGCTTAAGCTCCCACAAACATAAGCTGGCAAAATATCACATTCAGAAATAATCAAAGAGAAACTGAGGGTGTTTACTGCATTAAAGATAAAGAAAAGCTAAAGGCACTTTGGAAAAATAATTTGTTAGCTGGAATCCTCAAGTCTCTATATACACAGCAATCCTATACCTGTTGAAATAATTCAAATTAATCAGCTATTAAACAAATGAAGTTAATAACAAATAAACAATCCTCTGTCGGAACACCAAAATATCAGGTTATGCAACATTAAACATATTCACAGCTGAAGAGAAGTCCCGGAGACAACTATAAATCAAAATTGATTATCATTATAATTGATTAGCTAATTAAAATATTCTGAACTTATATGAATATCTATCTATCTATCTATCTATCTATTGATTATCTAATTAGAATATTCTAAGCTTAAATGAATTAACGTTATTTGGATCTATATCTATCTACCTATTTTTTTTAAGCGCTTAATTATTTGTGACGTCACACTAGACAGACGCACATATAAACATATATTTGTGACATCACATTAACATGAAATTTAGACAAATGCACAGACATAAAGACATATATAAAAGAAAAAAAATACAATTGTGTATACACTGAAGAGAGATCTTGTTGTCCCGGCCGGGAAGATGAAATTTAAGTTGTAAATTTAATGGAGGACTCTTAAGGGAATCACTCCATACCTTCATTTTGGTCCTCTTGATTTTGTACTTGTTTATTCAATCTAGACTCCTCAATAACTTCGTCTTGATCCTTTTGACTTTGTACCTGCTTTATCAATCTAGATGGTATCCATATTGGAGAGGATTCATGCTTTGGAAAAACACAAACAGATCCTCTCCCCCAAATTAATACTGGGTCTGGACCCTTCCATGTACCTGAGAGAACATCCTTCCAGTAAACCAAAGGTTTATGTTGTTGGTGTGGGTTCCAGTGTCTATCTCCAGCCGAATGTCCATTAGAATCTAAAGTTAAGAAATTTAGGGTAAACAGGGCAACTGCCAATCTGTCCTTAGGATTTTTCCAGTTTCCATCTTTTTGCTTTAGTAACATATTTTTAAGTGTCCGATTTGCTCTTTCAATTATTCCTTGTCCCTGAGGATTATAAGCGATACCTGTTTTGTGGATAATATTGGACTTTGTACAAAATTGTTTGAAGGATGTGGATGTATATGCAGGGCCATTATCTGTTTTAAGCATTTTGGGGATGCCCAATGCAGCAAAAGCTTGCAGACAATGAGATATAGTATCTTTAACTTTTTCTCCGGAATGTAAAGAAGCAAAAATCATGCCTGAGCATGTATCTATGGTGACATGAATAAATCGTAATTTTCCAAAACTTGGCTCATGTGTGACATCCATCTGCCACAAATGATTGGGCATCAAACCTCGTGGGTTAACCCCATAATGTGGATTGGGCAAAAGTGTTACACAAGATGGACATTCTTTTACAATTCTACGAGCTTGTTCTTTTGTGATTTTAAATTTTTGTCTTAAGGTAGTGCTGTTAACGTGGAACTGGGAATGAAATAAAGTAGCTTGTTGTACTGTAGTAAATATAAATATTGTTTTAGTGAGGGCATCAGCTTTTTGATTACCTTCATGGAGAGGACCAGGCAGATTAGTGTGAGCTCTTATGTGACCTATAAATAAAGGTTCTTTTCGTTGCCATAGGAGATTTTGGATTTGAGAAAACAATTTAAAAGCTGGAGTATGTGGTGCTATTGGACCTGCTAGCTCCAATTTAGGGACAGCATGTACAATATAGTGGCTGTCTGAGAAAATATTCATAGGCTGTTCTTTAAAATTTTCCAGAGCTATTATTATAGCTTCGAGTTCCACTAATTGAGCTGATTTTTGATTAGTGATATGAATCATTTTTTTCATTTTGAGTGACTACTGCAGCAGTACCGTTAGAGGATCCATCTGTAAATATATTAAATGCTTTAGGAATGGGTTGAGTTTTTATTACCTGTGGGAATATGATAGGATGATTGATACAAAAGGACAGTATAGGAGATTTAGGAATATGATTGTCAAAATTTGCAGAAGTAGAGCATCTAGCTATAGCCCAATCATTATCATTGAAGCACAAATATTCAACCTGTGACGATGAATAAGGAGTAATAATAGTAGCAGGATGAATTCCAAATATTTTAGTAGAGGTTTTAAGTCCTTGAAGAATAAGTTTAGCCACCATGGAGGTATAAGACTCAATTGTACTTTTAGGAGAGACAGGCAAATGTATCCATAATATAGGTCCCTGTTGCCAAAATACTCCTGTTGGTGTATATTGTGAAGGAATAATAATCAATATTAGTGGTTGTGCAAAATCAAATCTATCGCAATGGGATCTTTCAATGGCCTGTTCTACTAATTTTAGAGCTCTCCTGGCCTCAGGAGTTAATGTTCGCGGTGAGGATGGATCAGGGTTCCCGCAAAGGATGTCAAATAAAGGTTTTAATTGTCCAGTAGTGAGGCTTAGTGTAGGGTGAAGCCAATTAATGTCTCCCAATAATTTTTGGAAATCATTGAGGGTGGTCAAATGTTCTTTACTTATTAGAATTTTTGGGGGTTTAACAAAAGTATCCATGATTTTAAAGCCTAAATATAGTATAGGTGATCTGCTTTGAACTTTTTCTTCTGCTATATATAATCCATATTTTTTAAAATTTTTTGTTATTTCACTAAATATATTAAATAAGATTTTTTGATTAGGGTGAGCTAATAAAACATCGTCCATGTAGTGTAGACACATGAGGTCTTGATATTTGTTTTTAATGGGCTGTATAGCTCTGTCCACATATAGTTGGCACATTGTAGGGCTATTTGCCATTCCCTGTGGCAATACTTTCCATTGATATCTTTTATCAGGGCCATTATTATTGATAGAAGGAATTGAAAAAGCAAATCTGGGGGCATCCAGAGGATGTAGGGGAATGGAAAAGAAACAGTCCTTTATATCAAGAGTTATAAGGTAATAGTTTTTTGGAATAGCTACAGGATTAGGAAGTCCAGGTTGGGTAGGTCCCATAATTTGCATTGTTTTATTAATTTGTCTTAGGTCTTGTAATAGTCTCCATTTTCCCGATTTTTTCTTAATTACAAATATGGGAGAATTCCAGGGAGAGGTGGAAGGCTCTATGTGTCCTGCTTCTAATTGTTCTTTAATTAATTGATGGGCCGCTTGCAATTTTTCTTTGGACAGGGGCCACTGAGGGACCCAAACTGGCTTATTAGAGAGCCATGGTATTTTTAAAATTGTTTTCCCAGTGGCCCCTAGAAAAAATGTCCTTTGCCTTTTTTATTATGATTAGGATTTTTATTCTTAACACCTGCAGGCTTGGTTGCTAGGTGTAGCCCCATTTGATGTAAGATATCTCTTCCCCATAGGGTAACTGGCAAGCTGTTTAAAACATAAGGTTGGAATGTTCCTGTATGGCCTTCATTGTCTTGCCAATTTAAGATTACAGCACTTTGTGCTGGGGTATTACTATATCCCAAGCCTCTTAAACTGGTTGAGGCTTTCTGCAGAGGCCAGTGCTTAGGCCATTGTTGTAGATTTATGATGGAAGAGTCAGCTCCTGTATCAATCAGCCCCTCCATCTCTATACCTTGAATTTTTAATTTGCACATCGGCCTCCATGAACAATCCTGAACCCAGAAAGCCATAGGTCCTGAACCAGTGGAACCGAATGCTCTGCTATTTCTATTTTGTGGCATGCTTTTAAAAGAACTATGGAGACTGGGAATGAGGAGCAGCTGTGCGATTCTGTCTCCTTGATTTACGGAGATGATGCCCCTGTGTGTACTTAGCATTATTTTAATCTCTCCATTATAATCTGAATCAATAACCCCTGGTATAACATTAAAGCCTAATAAACTCTTGGAACTACGCCCAAGGATTAGTCCCACAGTTCCTGAAGGGAGAGGTCCCCTGATTCCCGTAGGAATCAGCTGAACCCCCATTTCAGGTGTCAGGACCATCCGGGCAGTAGAACAGAGATCTAATCCTGCACTTCCTCTTGTCCCTCTGATAAGGGAGTTAATGGGTAGGAGGGATTGTGACGAGGAATCATTTGGATCTGAGGGCATTCCTCCTCTAGTGCACATTCCTCCTCTAGTGCCTCTACATTTGTGGGCCCCGGGGCATTGGGCCCCATGCCCCGTTTTTTGAAATCCTTGATAAATCATTTCCATATATATCATATCTGGAATGGCATTGATTGGCCCAATGTATACCCTTTTTGCACCTGGGGCATCAGCCTGGAGCGCGGTATGAATTTGATCTTATTACCCTTGGGGGATATTGCTTAGCATATCTTGGTTGATTATAATACTTTTGTCTGGAATATCCTGTTCTAGGTTGAAATCTTTGGGAATTTTGAGGGGAGGAATTTTTCATCACTGCAGCAATTACGTTGCCTGTGATAACAGCCTCGTTAATGTCTTTGCACAGTCTGATATAAATTGATAAGTCTTTTTTACTTCTCCACGGCCTTATTGCATCCTGGCAATATTTATTAGCATTCTCGTACGCTAATTGGATAACTAGAGGCATAGCTTGCTCAACTTCGCCAAAAACTCTAGATGTTGTTTTTAAGAGTCTATCTACAAAATCAGCGTAAGGTTCGTTAGGCCCTTGTATAACTTTTGATAGGCTGCCTTGCAAATCCCCTGTGCCTGATATTGTCTTCCAGGCTTTCACAGCTGCAGTGTGTATCTGGGCATACACACCTGGATCGTATTGTAGCTGATTTTGTAGTTCGGCGAACTGACCCTCCCCTGTGAGCATATCTATATTGCGTTGAGGGAAACCTGCTGCAGCATTTCTCTTTGCTATTTCTGAACAAAGTTCCTGGAATTGAGTTTTCCAGATTAGGTATTGTCCCCCATTTAGTACCGCTCTGCATAGACTTTTCCAATCTGAGGGGGCTAAGGTTAGGGTGTTAAGTGACTCTATCATACTTAATGTGAACGGAGCTTGAGGCCCATAGGTCATTACCGCCTCTTTAAAATTCTTTGTTGTTTTAAAGTCTAGGGACTCGTGATATCTTTGTCCCTGTTTGTTTTGAAATACTGGCAGTTCTAGGTGCTCCTGCGGTCTATGTTGTTCGAGAGCGTATAAGCGCTCAGAAAGGCTGCCAATTTCTACCTCAAGGGCACGTACATTCTGATCAATACTCCTTATTGTTTCTGTTAGGTATTCTATCCATGAAGGAGCAGAGGGCACTAGTGGTTCCTCTATTTGACGGTCTTTTCTCTTTTTTAATTTCTTTTTGTTCTTTTTATTGGAGACTGTGCTCCCTGAATCGCTTTTTGATTCCTCCTCACTACTAGCTTCATAATTCCTAACTGGCTCAGTGGAGGAGACCGTACTGTCATGGTTTGGCTCCTTGTTACTATTATCACTTTCACTAGTATCCCGAGTTTCAGCTTCTAAGGAGAGTACATACTCCTCAGCTAATTTTATTAAGCTTCTGATGGCTTTTGCAGTTCTTACTTTTGAATTTATATTACTGCTCTCCTTGCTGGTCTCAACTGAGTCAGAGGATATGCTTTCTTGTTCACTTTTCTCACTATTCTCTGAGTTTTCGCTATCAAAAATTTCATTCGTGGCTTTTATAAACCAACTTTTTGTTATATTCGCTCCCATATTTTTAAATTTTCTTTTTTCTTACCTTGCCGCCGAATTCCCCGTACAGGACACCACTTGTTGCTGCCTGAAGCGGAAACCGCCTTGGAGCAACAAATGCCGCAGGAAAATTCGGAGGCAGGATGAAAATGAAAAAAGGTCTTTTATTCTTCTTCTCTCTCCGGCTCCAGCAATCACTCCAAACGCTCTAACTCCAACCACCACCTTCTTCTTCTTCCCACACACACTAACTAAACTCACCCAGTTATATACATATCGCTTTAACAAGGACACGTGCTTACAGCTCGAGCTTACAGGTGCGTCACGCAGTGTTCACGGGCATACAGAGATTCTTTGGATAATGTATTACTATCAGGTGGAAACTAGAACATCTTTTATGGCTCTCAGCTAACCGCAATCTTTAGCTATCTCCTTGATTATAGGCTCCTTCAAGTCCACAGTTGGCCCAGTCCATAGCTCTGGGCCCAAGATGAGGAAGAACATTGTGGCAGAAAAGAGGGGCAGAGGAAAGCAGCTTAGGACATGGCAGATAGCTAGCAGAGAGCTTTCTCTGCTCACCAGGGGCAAATTATAAACCCCAAAGGTACTTCCCTAGTGACCCACCTCCTCCAGCTACACTCTACCTGGCTACAGTTACCTTCCAGTTAATTTCTATGAGTGGATTAACACACTGATTATGTTCCACCTTGTAGCCTAATCATTTCACCTCTGAATATTCTTGCATTGTCTTGCACATGAGCTTATAGGGGACACTTCACATCTAGACCATATCAAAGGCCTTGGAGGTCGTTACTGCCTGGTGGATATCAGCATGGGTGCTGAAGCCAGGCTTATCTGGACCCCAGCCAGTTCCACCATCTATCATCCATTTGGCTTTGGGCAAACTTATCTGCTCTATCTCAGGACTCAGTTTCTTCATTTACAAAATGAGAATTACAACAGGAGCCCCCCTATAGAATTATTCTAAGAAACAAATAAGAGTCTATGGGATACATGAATGAGATCAACAATGATGCTAATCATGGAGCAAATCAAAGAGCTAAATAAACCACAGAAGGTCATGATCGATAATTTTTGCACTCTTTCTACTGCTTCCATAAGACCATCTATCTTACTAAAAAAATTGTGTTTTTTGTTTTTTGTCGTCCTACCATCCAGTTCAATGGATGTTTTATAGAGGGTATCCTGTAAAGCATGTTAAAAGGTGAAATAAATGAACTCCACATGACTGCACCCCCAGGCTGAGGCTATGCACTACTCCGTTCCTCTACATGTGACATCTCTGCCTTACCACCATCATTATACTCATCTTTCTTACCTTACCGATCACTGGACAAAAAAATAACAATTCCTTGAATTGGACTCTGCATTTTAATTCTAGAAATTCAAAAGTACACAATTATTATCATGAAATTCAGGTGATCCAGATGTACTGGCTATCAAATCCTAAAGAACTTCTTTAAATTAAATTTTTTAATGAAAATTTTCATGCATACGTGGTTACTCATTAGCAAGTTGAGCAGGTTAGGGATCTGGATACAAGGTCGGCCACACTAGGACCCAGGGGGACAGGGGCTGTGGCAGCAGTGCATCCAGCTGGCTCCATCCTCAGTGGTTTCAGGTCCTCCAGCCAGGTGAGTGTGATCGAGGCTAATGAGAAGAAAGACATTCACATGAACAATGGAAGCCACAGGCACGTCTTCCATAGTTGGGTCAGGTTGCCAGTTTGTCAACTGTGGCCACTCTCCTCCCTCAAAAAAACAAACAACCCTGAAAAATATTAATGTATTATGAAAAAGACCCAGTCACTCCTTGTTTCTTTTTTCTCTCTTCTGCTCCCTTGGACGAAATGCAGAACTACAGTTAAAATGCCACCTGCAGATGTCCAAGTGAAGGGGAGCCAAAGAAATGAGTGAGCAACAAAAGCGGCACGAGGAGTTTGGAGAATCTATGAACTGCGCATGAGTGCCTCCTCAGTTACTCCCAGTCTGGGGGAAGAACGTCTGCAGGTAGAGTACAGGCAGAGTTTCTAGGGTTTCTAAGTTTCTAAGAGTTTCCAAGTTTCCCCTGCAACTGCACAAAGCCACTCCGGGTCTCTCCCACCAAACCACTCCCTTCTGACCACCAGAGGTCAGGCTGCAGTTAGGAAGAGGCAGTAGATCTTCCAAAGAAGAGCTCCGACCTGGTTCCTCCCAGGCCCCACATGCAGGGCATGCCTGGGGTGGGGGTGAGGGCTCACTCAGACTCATTCAGCTCCTCCAGTGTCCAGCAGTGGCCTGTGGGAGTCCCTTTGCCTTTGTAATATACATGGGGCAGATACTCCAGAAGCTGCCTGGAGTCAGGTCAGGTCCCAAGGGAAATCTCCCATTTCCACCTGTCACGTTTGAGAACCACTTGCTTGATAGTCATGTGGTGTGTGTGTGTGTGGGGGGGGCTTATTAGAAAGCGAGATTCCCAGCCCTGTACGTGGAGGCCCATTCAGAGCATGGGGGTTGAGGCCAAGAATCTGCATTTCATGCCAACTCTGAGTGGTTCTGATGGTTCTGGGTGATGCAGGACCACTCTGAACAATGCTATAAGCGGTGGCTCAAACCTGGGGCAGTCTCCATGCCAAGACTTTGGCTTTGGGCCATGCCCAGGCCTCCAGTGGACACAGAGGACTAGGCTTAGCCTGCATGCCCTGTCCTCCAAGCCTGTAGGCCATCAAATGTGTGTTCACAGCCACACCTGAAGAGACACATCTTCTCCTGGCCACATTAATAAGCATCCCAGCTGGGACAAGGAGCCTGGGGATGAAGGGACATTCTTACTGCTTGGCACAAGATAAAGACCACTGCAAGCTGGCCCTGCCCACTCTGGATGTTTTTATTGCTTCAAGTTCCTTCTAATCATTTCTGAGAATTGGTTTCCTTATTTTATTCCCTTTGATTTGTTTCCATCCTCCTCATTACTTAGTAAAAGCATCCCGGATTTAGAGGCTGCTAAGCTCTCTGCTCAGGGTACTCCTTGTTTTTTTGTCCTTCATTGGTGCTGAGACACAATCTACTATGTGAGCACTGGACTCTAGCAGTTTTTCAAGTAGGGTTAGGAGGATAGATGACAGTAAATATGCAAAATCCACCATAAGACCAGTCCCATTCAGAACAATTTAAAAATACATTCCAGAATTGAGAAAAGTTTTCTCTCTTCTTATTATCTAGTGTTACTGTCTTCCTTCAACCCAAAGGCATGGAACTCCTGCGGTGCCTAGAGCCTGTTCTAGATGCTACGGACTGGGGGGAAACTAACAAGATGGAAAAGGTTCTGGCTTTCATGTGCCTTCATAGCAGGCAATCAAAAAATAAGGAATAAAATAGGTTAGTGAGAGAGCTGGAGATTGTGGTGGGTGCTATTAATAAATGAATACGGTTATGTGGTACAGATGCAATGGAGAGGGCAGTTTCAGAAAGTGGGGGTAGGGAAGAACTCTCTCGGGGGTGGGTCATGCAGCTAAGATTAGAATGAAGAGAAGGACCAGGAAGAGTGTCCCAGGTAGTGAGGACTTATTTTTGGTGTCTACCAGGCCCATCTGGCACCTTGGCACACTGCTATAGAACTTTCACTCATTGCTTAATCCAACATTTTTTGGGTACTCTTTCTATATCAGGCACTGTGCTCAGTCATCAGGGTGATGCTATGAACAGGGAGGCATGGACTCTGCCCAGTTTACAACCTGGTACAATTTTTAACGATAAAGCTCTATTATCTCTCAGTATCTAAGTTTGCCATGGATCTTCTTCATCATAGAAAGTCTATTTTGGATTTTGGATTAGGATGGTCTTGGTCTTCAGTGAATACCTAAACCTACCTGGAAAATCAGCTGTGGAGTTCCCAGGCAGCTGAACAGAGTACAGTGATTCAGATAGAGCAACCCAGCTACCACCTTCCATTCATCTTTAGGGGGAAAAGCTTCTCATAGCTCTCCACCATCTTCCTTCCATTATCCCAGTGGACTGAGTGGGAACTGAGTAGAACATGTGAACTGAGTGGGAAAGGAAACTAGGTTCCTAAAGTTGAACTCTTATCTTCTACAACCGAGTTCAGCTCATTTGGATGTCTTCATTTGGGGTTCTACCTCTTGGGGCTGAGCAAAAGTCCAGCAGCCTGCCCACCACTGGCGACCTGACCTTTGCCACACCCTTTTCAGACCTTTGAGGAGAAAGAACTATTTGTAAATCTCTTAATCACCTTTCAGAGGTTCTTAGGGAAGATGGATGATGGAAATGAAAACTGACAACGATCTATAGGACAGCTTTGTCCACCCTTCCCAGAATACCTGCTTCTCCTATAGAGTGGATTTGTGATAGACATGATATCAAGCCCCTAGTAAAAGGCATATTTTTAAACAATGTTCTCTTAGATCTCTGGGGTTTGGAAAGCAACTTTTGCACCTGAAATTCTAGGAAAGGAAGGGCTCAGATAGAGACAGTAAGGACAAGGACTGTCTACAACAGACACAGCAGTTTCCAAGGGTGGTCATAAGTATGAATGGATGCATCTGCTGATACTGCATATCAGTAGATATGCAGGAGGCCTGGGAATAAATCTATACATTGAAAAAGCTCCTTTAGAGATTCTGAAAATCTTTTACCTTTGTGAACCCTTGACCTAGGGGCAAGACTGATGCACAATCCCCTCGCTAGCCTCTTCTCTCAACCCCACTCCAGGATCCCCACCCTGCATCCCCAGCCCCTCCCTCTGAATACCAGGTCTCAGGTTCCAGCTTCTTTCAGCCCCACGTTTTGTTATGAGCCCCCAGAGGCCTGTGGCTGAAACCAGAGTCAGCCCTAGCCCCAGTGCCAGGTGGAGCAACTGACTTGGGCCCTTTCAACAAGGGCTTTGGGTTACCAGACGCCCATCTGCTGGCTGCTGTCTCCAAGGAAACTGGAGCCAGATCGCTCTCACTGAGCATCCGTGCCACACTTCCCAGTGTGCATGGAGAAGGTGACCTGCCCCACCTTCTGGCATCTTCACTACAAACATCTCCCATGTGGCTCCCAAGGCCCTTTTTATTATATCCCAACACTCCCAGAAGAGCCTGCATGCCGGGAAGAGCCTGCCTCCTATGCTGCCCCTCTTGGGCTGGGCACCAAGTGCTCTGTTCACGCCAGGTAAACCCAACAGCCCACTTCTCACACAGAAATGAACGACTACTACCCCTATTTATTTCCATTTTCATTTTCACTTAATGGCTCTCAGAAAACTAGGGTTGTTAACACCATATTTAGTGACTGAAATAATTTTTTTATTTTCTTGAAAAGTTTTTTTTTTGCTTTTTTTCAAAGTAGTACATTTATAGAATTTAAATCTCAAAGGCTCTATAAATTCTAACAAAAAAAGAGCAGCTTCTCTTCCTTCCCCAACACCAATGCTTTCAACACTTGAAGAATTGTTTTAGAAGAGAAATATTTACCTCCATGTGTCTAAGTGATGGCCTTAGAACATTTACAAATTTTTTTTTTTTTTTCAATGTGGGACAGTATCAACTGTATAGTATGAAAAATGAGAATACAGCACCTTGACATACCTTCCCCCTCTCTTCCACTTCACGTAGAATTTTCTTCCCTTCCAATACTTAAGTCATATTTTTTGTTAAATTGATATTGTGTTTTCATAAGGATTGTGCAAATGTTAATTGCTGAGCCAGGTGGTGTCCTATGGTAATATGTCTTTTTTCAACATTTTGTTCTCAGAGTTAATCACTTTCTCTTTGCCTAGTTATTCTATGCATGCATTATCAAATTTCTCCACATTCCTCACAGAACTTTTAGGATGTTTTCCAAATTGCATGAGGATGCAGTCTAGGTTGGTCTTTATGATACTCACTTTTCTGGGCATTCTTTGCATTTTTTTTTTTCCAGTTTGGAAATGCATGTCTTTCAATTCTGAGAAATTTTCTTGTACAATTTCCCCTCCATGTTATCCACATATATAAGCTGTCTATCTTATGGGTATATCTGTCAATATCTACCACTGGGTATTGCAATTCTCTCATTTTCTTGTTCTTTCTGTTGTCCTTCTCTTTGTCTCCTTGTCCTGCTTTCAAAGAGATTCCCTTTATCTTCCACCTCTTTGAAATACTTATTTTGGTTACCACATTTTTTCTTTATTTTTATTGATTATCATTGTTGAAGAGCTCTTACAATTCTGTCTTTATTCTTTTATCTGTATATCAGTCTTCTCCAATTTTCTGAGTGTAATAGTTTGTCTCTGAAAATATTAATAATAGTTTTTTTTCCTCCAAAAGTTGTTATTCTCTGCATTTTTTGAAATAACTCCCTGAGAAGATATGAAATATAAAAGAAAAATTTAAATTGCAGACTGAGTTGACTGCATATGTTGGAAGGTGGAACACAATCTCTCTTCCTTTTCCTTGCTATGGACCGAATGCCAACAAAGCTTGTGTTTCTGAGCCAATAAGCCACTGGGTTGGACAATGTCCCATCTTTTTCCTCCCATGTCTTTTGTCACTCTGCTCTTCAGAGATACCCATACTTTAGTTAGATCTCCTTCAAGGTCCTTTCTCACGGACTGAAATTTACACACACATATAATCATGTGCTTTCCTACTATCCTAGTATATGGCATTTAATTTTTCTTTTTGTACACAGGCCAACAACAGTTATCATCTGTACATCTAAATTGTTTATTATTTTTAACTGCTGCATTTTTATATCACTTGTGACGATTTTACCTGACACTTAGATCATACAATATGTTTGTTTTTTCAAATAAATACTGCTAAATCTTTTTTTATTAGGGTAAATACCTATAAATGAAATTGCTGAGTTTGTGCAAACTAACTTCCTTCAAAATTTTGGTGGAAACTTCCAAATTGTTGGGATCCAAAGGAGACTCTTCCACAGGGAAGTGTTCATCTCCTGTTACTGGAGAGGCCTAGGTCAATGTCTGGGTGCTCTCTTGATGAAGGCTTCCCACAATCCAGTGGCTTATTGGCTCAGGAACACAAGCTTTGTTGGGACCTAGTACAGAGCAACAAAAAGGAAAGGGAATTTCATTCCATTTTCCAACAACATAGTCCGTTCTCAATTTCAGTGTAGCCCTGCAGAATTGTTTGACCAGCAGATAGTGACCATTGTTCCGTGTCAAAGAGTATCACTGTGGGTCCTCCGGAGTGACATTGCATGAATGCTTTATTAAGCACCTGAAGAGAAGAAGTGAGCAGGACACAGCAAAGTCAAGACAGGAGGATAGACGTTTCCTCAGTGCATTCATAAAACATGGTTTGGTTCATGACAAAGGAAATGTCCTGGTGAACCTGGCTACAAGGCAGAGGGCAAATACAAGCAAAATCTTGTTGATCTCTGCATATGTAAAAATTGTGGTAAAAAACAAAAACAGAGAAGTCCTAAATGAGGTGCATCAAGAGAATCGGTGGACTGCTGGGCCTCAAGCCACTGGAGGGAAAGGTTGGCTGAGAAAACAGGGAACTCCTAAGTGATCAGAGATGCAGAGCACCCAAGCATAGGAGAGGGTGCAGGTCCTCCTGTTCTTCCTCCCTCCAGCAGAGAGGGGACACCTGAGAGACAGAGGAAAGAGGGCAGAGCACTGGGGCTTCGGGGATCTCAGACTGCAGGTCCAGGTGAAAGAGGAGGCAGCCGAGCTCTAGGACCTTTCCGATTCCCAGCCAGAGGGACAGGCAGGGGCTGAGGCAACTGCTCTGGTAATAACAGCAATAACAATGATTTTCAATAGAAGCTGGGATGAGGAATGAAACACAGAATGCACGCCCAAAGCAAGCCATGTGTGTATGACAACCATGTAGGCTGCGGCATGGGTGGACGGGCCAGCAGCTGGCCGAGAAGCCTCTCCTGGCTGGACCCCATGCATCTTCAGGAAACCCAGTACCATCCCAGTCCAGTGGGGAGGAGGCAGAAGTCAAAGACAATGAGAACCTGGGGAAGCACTGAGGACCATTATAGTCCACAACTGAGTAGGGGCCACTTTTGACGGGAGCCCTTGCCCAGGAAAGAGAGGCACTAGGAAGATGGCTGGGGAGGAGCTAAACTGAGGCTTCAGAAGATTCTGAAAATCCCAACCAATCCCCCACCAGCCATGCAGAACCCTCCTGTGGAGGAGCACATAACACAGTCCCACTGGGCAGAAGAGGCTAACCAGAGCCTGGGGTCAGGTTTCAAAACATTTTATACATCTTTGTTGTTGTTGATTTTTAAACAGTTATTTAAGGTTGGATGATAAAGCTAGTCCTTATTGCTTTATCATGGCTGAAATGGTTCACTTGGAATTTTGGTTGGAACTGATGGGGAAATTTGACATTTACACAATTGTCTTTCTTTTGAGGAATGTGGTCTATTGATTTACTTAGGCTTTCTTTTATTTTGTTATGGTAAAAACATTTGAAATTTATTCTCCCACTGGTTTTGAAATT
The DNA here is from genome assembly GCA_025594165.1 of Tamias sibiricus. Taxonomy (NCBI): domain Eukaryota; kingdom Metazoa; phylum Chordata; class Mammalia; order Rodentia; family Sciuridae; genus Tamias; species Tamias sibiricus. The sequence continues at coordinate 56,782,974 of CM046659.1, forward strand.
CCCAACACATTATTATTCTCTATATTCACCACACTGTACAATATATCTCAAAGTATATTTTTTTAAATGTATTCCTTTTATTTGTGTCTTCATATACTTTGACCATCACCTAGCTATTCCCCTCACCTTGGATTAGCAATTATTAATGCTAGAAAAAGCATAGGTATCTAAAAGAAAGAAGATATGATTATTATATACTATTTGGTTCAGTAGTAAATAAAATTTGGTAGCTTCAACAAAATGAACATTGGACTTGATTTAACTAAATATTTGATATAACTGCATTAGAGAAACATGATGAGGATTAGAGTTGGATAAGAAATCAGAAGCCCCCAAAATTCATTTCTAGGGTCATAGTCTGTGTATTTTTTTTTAGTTAATTTAATTTAATTTGTTACACATACTTTTAGAGTGCAATTCCTTTCATGTTACATATAAAGAGCACAGTTTTCCAAGTCATTGGTTTTACATAAAGTATTTTTATACCATTTGAGTTTTTATACATGCACTTAGTATATTGATGTCAAACTTCTTCTGCCATTGTTTCTATCCCCTTACCCCTGTCCCTCCCCTCCCCCCTTTTTTCAATTTAATATTCCTTCATACTTCTCATCCCCCCTCCCTTGCCACTATAATTCAGTATCATCATAGCAAAGGAATTAATTGACCTTTGGTTTTCTGGGATTGGCTGGCTTCACTTAGCATTATTTTCTCCAACTCCATCCATTTACCTGCAAATGCCATGATTTTATTCTCTTTTAGTGCTGAGTAGTATTCCTTTGTGTATATATACCAAAGTTTCCCTATCCGTTCATCTATTGATGGACATGGGGGTTGTTTCCACAATGTAGCTATTGTGAATTGTGCAGCTATAAACACTGATGTGGCTGTGTCCCTGTAGTAAGCTGTTTTAAGACTTTTGGGTATAGACCAAGGAGTGGGATAGCTGGGTCAAATGGTGGTTCCATTCCAAGTTTTCCTAGGAATCTCCATACTGTTTATTTTTTTTTTATTGCAAATTGATGCAGCCCCACCAGCAATGTAAGAGTGTGCCCTTTTCCCCACATCCTTGCCAGCATTTATTGTTTTTTTGTGTTTTTGAAGGCTACCATTCTGACTGGCGTGAGATGAAATCTTAGTTTTGATTTGCATTTCTCTAATTGCTAGAGATGTTGAACATTTTTTTCATGTATTTGTTGATTGTTTGCATATCATCTTCTGAGAAGTGTCTGTTCAGTTCCTTAGCCCATTTATTGATTGGGTTGTTTGTTTTTTTGGGTGTAAAGGTTTTTGAGAGCTTTATATATCTTTGAAGTTAATGTTCTGTCTGATGTGCTTCTGGTAAAGATTTGCTCCCATTCTGTAGGTTCTCTCTTCACCTCACTGATTGTTTCTTTTTCTGAGAAGTAGCTTTTTAGTTTGAATCCATCCCATTTATTAATGTTTGGTTTTAGTTCTTGCACTGTAGGGGTCTTATTGAGGAAGTTGGGGCCTAATCCATCATGTTGGAGATTTGGGCCTACTTTTTCCTCTATTAGGTGCAAGGTCTCTGGTTTAATTCCTAGGTCCTTGATCCACTTTGAGTTGAGTTTTGTGCATAGAGAGAGATAGAGGTTTAATTTCATTTTATTACATAAGGATTTCCAGTTTTCCCAACACCATTTGTTGAAGAGGATGTTTTTTCTCCAATGTATGTTTTTGGCACCTTTGTCTAATATAAGATAACTGTAGATGTGTGGGTTAGTCTCTATGTCTTCTATTTTGTACCATTGGTCTACTGGTCTATTTTGGTGCCAATACCATGCTGTTTTTGTTACTATTGCTTTATAATACAATATAAGGTCTGGAATAGTAATGCCACCAGCTTCATTCTTCTTGCTAAGAATTGCTTTGGCTATTCTGGGTCTCTTATTTTTCCAGATGAATTTCATGATTTCTTTTTCTATTTTTATGAGGAATGACATTGGGATTTTGATTGGGATTGCATTGAAATTGTATAGTGCTTTTGGTAAATAGTCATGTTGACAATATTAGTTCTACCTATCCATGAACAAGGTAAATCTTTCCATCTTCTAAGATCTTCCATAATTTCTTTCTTTAGTGTGTTGTAGTTTTCATTGTTCAGGTCTTTCACTTCTTTTGTTAGGTTGATTCCCAAGTATTTTATTTATTTATTTTTTTGACGTTATAGTAAATGGGGTGGATTTCCTAGTTTCTCTTTCTGAGGATTTGTTGCTGATGTACAGAAATGCCTTAGATTTATGGGTATTGATTTTATATCCAGCCACTTTGCTGAATTCATTTATTAGATCTAGAAGATTTCTGGTGGAGTTTTTTGGATCTTCTATGTATAGAATCATATCATTTGCAAATAGTGATAGTTTGAGTTCTTATTTTCCTATCCATATTCCTTTTACTTTTTTCATCTGTCTAATTGCATTGGCTAGGGTTTCAAGAACAATGTTAAATAATAGTGGTGAAAGAGGACATCCCTGTCTTGTTCCAGTTTTTAGAGGGAATGCTTTCAGCTTTTCTCAATTTAGGATGATTTTGTCCTGGGGCTTAGCATAGATGGCCTTTACAATGTTGAGGTATGCTCTGTTATCCCTATTTTTTCTAGCGTTTTGAACATGAAGATGTGCTGTATCTTGTCAAATGTTTTCTCTTTGTCAATTGAGATGATCATATGATTTTTATCTTTGAGTCTATTGACGTGGTGAATTACATTTATTGATTTCCTTATGTTAAACAAACCTTGCATTCCTGGAATGAACCCCACTTGATCATGATGTACTATTTTTTGATGTGTTTTTGTATTCAATTTGCCAGAATTTTATTGAGGATTTTTGCATCTATATTCATTAGTGATATTGGTCTGAAGTTTTCTTTCTTTGATTTGTCTCTGCCTGATTTTGGAATCAGGGTGATATTGGCCTCGTCTGGAAGGGTTCCCTCTTTTTCTATTTCATGGAATAGTTTGAGAAGTGTTGGTGTTAGTTCTTCTTTAAAGGTCTTGTAGAACTCAGTTGTGTGTCCATCTGGACCTGGGCTTTTCTTGGTTGGTAGGTTTTTGATGGCATCCTCTATTTCTTTGCTTGAAATTGATCTATTTAAGTTGTGTATGTCACCCTGATTTAGTTTGGGCATATCGTATATTTCTAGAAATTTGTCGATGTCTTCATTATTTTGTATTTTGTTGGAATATAGATTTTCAAAATAATTTCTAATTATCTTCTGTATTTCGGTAGTGTCCGTCGTGATATTTCCTTTCTCATCACATATATTGGTAATTTGAGTTTTTTCTCTCCTTTTCTTAGTTAGCATAGCTAACGGTTTATCAATTTTATTTATTTTTTCAAAAAACCAACTTTTGTTTCTGTCGATTTTTTCAATTATGTTTTTTGTTTCAATTTCATTGATTTCAGCTCTGATTTTAATTATTTCCTGTCTTCTACTGCTTTTGGGGTTAATTTGTCCTTCTTTTTCTAGGGCGTTGAGGTGTAATGTTAATTCATTTATTTGTTGACCTTTTCTTCTTTGAAGGAATGGACTCCATGCAATGAATTTTCCTCTTAGTACTGCCTTTGTAGTGTCCCAGAGATTTCAATGTTGTATCGGTGTTCTCACTTACCTCTAAGAATTTTTTAATCTCCATTTTGATGTTTCTGCAACCCATTGTTCATTCAATAGCATATTATTTAGACTACAGGTGTTGGAGTAGGTTTTGTTTCTTATTTTATCTTTGATTTCTAGTTTCATTCCATTATGATCTGATAGTATGCAGGGTAGTATCTCTACTTTTTAATATATGCTTAGAGTTGCTTTATGGCATAATATATGATCTATTTTAGAGAACGATCCATGTGCTGCTGAAAAGAAAGTGTACTGACTCATTGATGGATAATATACTCTCTATATAACAGTTAAATCTAAGCTATTGATTGTATTATTGAGTTCTACAGTTCTTTGTTTAGCTTTTGTTTGGAAGATCTCTCCAATGGTGAAAGCGGTGTGTTAAAGTCACCTAGAATTATTGTGTTGTGGTCTATTTGGTTCTTGAACTTGAGAAGAGTTTGTTTGATGAATGTGGATGCTCCATTATTTGGGGCATATATATTTATGACAGTTATTTATTGTTGATGTATGATTGCCTTAAGTAGTATAAAATGCCCTTCCTTATCTCTTTTGCTTACCTTTGGCTTGAAGTCTACTTTGTTTGATATGAGGATGGAAACCCCTGCTTGCTTACGTAGTCTGTGTGAGTGGTATATTTTATCCCATCTTTTCACCTTCAATTTGTTGGCATCTTTTCCTATGAGATATGTCTCTTGAAGGCAGCATATTGTTGGGTCTTTTTATTTTTAATCCAATCTGTCAGCCTATGTCTTTTAATTGGTGAGTTTAGGCCCTTAATATTCAGGGTTATTATTGAGATATGATTTATATTACCAGTCATTTTAAATTTTATTAAATTCTATTTTATTTTTGGTATTTAGCTTGACTTGATTTCTCCTATGGTGAGTTTTCCTTTATTGTTGTTCTTCCCTTTGAAGGTTTTCATTGTTGTTTTTCAATTCCTCCTCATGGAATATTTTGCCAAGGATGTTCTGTAGTGCCGGCTTTCTTGTTGTAAATGCTTTTAGCTTTTGTTTATCATGGAAGGTTTTTATTTCATCATCAAATCTAAAGCTTAATTTTGCTGGATATAAGATTCTTGGTTGGCATCCCTTATCTTTTAGAGCCTGGTATATGTTGTTCCAGGATCTCCTTGCTTTGAGGGTCTGGGTTGAAAAATCTGCTGTGATGTGAATTGGTTCTCCTCTATAGGTTATCTGATTTTTCTCTCTTATGGCCTTTAAAATTCTATCCTTATTTTGTGCGATAGGCATTTTCATTATAATATGCCTTGGTGTAGGTCTGTTGTAATTTTGTACATTTGGCGTCCTATATGCTTCTTGTATTTGGTTTTTGAATTCATTCTTCTTGTTTGGGAAATTTTCTGATATTATTTTATTAAAGAGATTTTGCATTCCTTTGGATTGATTCTCTGTACCTTCCTCAATTCCAATAAATCTTATATTCAGTCTTTTGATGGTATCCCATAATTCTTGGATTTTTTTTTTTTTTTTTTTGGGGGGTACCAGGGATTGAACTCAGGGGCACTCGACCACTGGGCCACATCCCCAGCCCTTTTTTGTATTTTATTTAGAGATAGGGTCTCACTGAGTTGCTAAGTGCCTCGCCATTGCTGAGGATGGCTTTGAACTCGCAATCCTCCTGCCTCAGCCTCCCAAAGTGCTGGGATTACAGGCGTGCGCCACCGCGCCCGGCTTCTTGGATACTTTGTTCATGGTTTCTTACTGTTTTCACTGTGTGGTCAACTTTTTTTTTTAAATATTATGTATTTTGTCCTCATTGTCTGAGGTCCTATCTTCCAAGTGATCCAATCTATTGTTGATATTATCTATTGAGTTTTTTAAATGGCCTATTGTTTCTTTCATTTCAAGTATTTGTTTGGTTTTTTCTCAGACTCTCTCTTTCTTGAAGTAATCTTTTAATACCTGTATTTGTTCTCTTATCTCTTTGTTGGTGTGATCAATGGTTGCCTGTATTTGATCTCTTATCTCTTTGTTGGAGAGATAAATTTTTGCCTGTATCTGCTCACTTAGGTCATTTTTTAAATCCCAAATAATTTTAATTATGTATATTCGGAATTCCTTTTCCGACATTTCACCTACTGTGCTTTCTATGGATTCTATTGCTGTAGTATCTTAGTTTGTTTGGGGCATTTTCCTCCCTTGCTTTTTCATGATATATATGTGTTTTCCTCTCTTGCAGTGTAAGTCTAAGGTATTCCTGTTTCTGTCTTATTGTCTTATATCATCCCTACAGGTTACCCAATGCATAACTTTTAAGGAAAAGATCAGTATTATAGCAGTCAAAGTACCCAATGTATTGCCATATATATCAGTTAGTTTCTATTTTTATATTTACAATTTTGACACTTTAACCATAAATGATGAGATCAATTATCTTCTACCATTTAGTTAGTATTTTTGTGTGGTGGTTCACAGTATCTAATGGTAGAAGGGGGGACTTATGGGTTGGCTAAAACGTTTGTGAGGTAGGATGTGAGAAGATAGAGGTATTAGATTATTTGACTAGTGAGAGGGTAATCATGGGAATTAGGGTGTTAGTAGGAGAAACAAAAGATAGGTATCCCCATGTAATATTCCCTGTTCCTGTGCCCGGGGCCTGTTCCCTGACCTGTAGGCAGAGGCAGAGAATACCTGTGGCTCCTGAATGGGTGGGCAGAGCTGGGAACACACGTGGTTGGGCTGAGTTGGAAAGCTTGTAGGCGGGCAGAGCTGGAACACTTGCAGGCGGGCCTAGCGGGAATGCTTGTGGGGCTTGTTCCCTGCTGTCCCCAGCAGGGATGGTGTCTCCAAGGTGGGTGGGCCAAGCTGGGAAAGCATGCCAGAGGGCCTAGCTGGAACTCTTGCAGGCTGGGGCTTGTTCCCCTTAGGCTTTCTTTTAAATCCTCCAGTGGACATTAGGGTCTTACATGTTCATATTGTTGTGTTTTAAGTTTCCAATAGGGGCTCCTTGACTTCTCTCTGCAGCATCTTACTCTTATTGTGCAGCAACTCAGGGATAGAGGTTTAAGAATGTCCTGGAGCTTCAGTTTCTTAAAGCAGCTCCTGGACCTACTCTCTTCCTTCCACCTCTGTGGATCAGATTTTGAAGGTCTTGTCTAGCTGACTCTCTTACAATGGCACAGCAGCCTTGAGCAGCTCTGGACTGGGGGTCTGGGGTGTGGATGAGAAGCAGCAGAAGCAAATTCTCCTTGTTGAGGACACTGGCTTGGGGCTACTTCATTGTGGCATGGCCCTGCTGATGCTTTTTTTACTTTTATTATAGTTGGGCATGGAGGAACTATGAGAAGTAAAACCTGAAGGTCGAACTACTGATATACTGTATCTGGTTGTTGGGTTATTCCACCTACCTCATTTATGCCATGAGCCTCTTCTTTGACAGATAGGTTACTAATGCACAGGAAAAAAATATTTATAATAATATCTCTGGGTTAAATAGGCATTTGTGGGCTACTTAGGGAATTTGGGGATGTGTGTTCTAAATGTCAAACAACTAATTTAGAAGCAAACTTGGGACATAATTCCTCCCTAAGTTGGGAACTGTCTGTTCTTATGAAATCCATCTCTTTAAGTAATGACAATAACAAACTGAGGACACCTCAACTGACTACATTTGACACCAGATGGGTGAACACCCACCCTAAGTACCAAATTAGTTAATAATAGCTGTGCCATGTTTATAGACTTTGATTCATCTCTTGAGAATATATAACTTTGTCACCTACGATGGCTCAGTGAATTTGAGCAGGGACTTTCCAGAGGTCTGGCTCCTCCATTAAACTCTAAATGCAAGTCTTCAGAATGAAAGGGCTGTTTGGATTTAGCTTATTTTCGTTATACCTCTGTGTGGGGATCAACTTGTACAAAACATCTAAGAAATGATGAGGCAAATAAAACAATGACAGGGAGGAGATTTTAAAATATTTTATTTTACTTACATAGCCTCTTCCCTCAGATTTAGCCCAATAGTCCTATGCATGTAACACCCTCTTCTCTAGAGTGTGGGTGTGTTGAGATTTTCTGAAATGGTGAGTTCAGTGCCTCACTTGAACTTTTTGGTTCACTCTCTGACAGCTTCACTGATAAAATAATGCTATTCTCACAAAATGAAGTATAGTTGGACAGACTGGAGACCCACCCAAACATGTCCCACACTATTTTGGAGGCAGAGAGCCTGGCTGGCCTCCAATGCTCAGGTTCAGATATAGACCAATGGGCTTCAACCCTGATGTACATATGGCACCTGCAGAGACACCCCAGACCAAATCAGTCAGACTCTCTGAGCTAGGCCACTCCAGGTATCACTGTGTAATGCCCTCTAGGTCATTCCAGTGTGGCTGTGGATGAGAGTGGATGTGGTCATTGTGCCAATTTCTAACATTCAAAATATTCACACAGAGTATTCAGTTCATAATTTCAAGCAGTAGCTAACTCTGGTCTTCCCAAGCACAGGAAAACTGCCTATTTGTCTAGCAATTTAGGAAATGACAGCTTTGTATATCACACAGTTTTTGGATTCTGCTTCCTTGCTGCCATACCCTTAGTTTAGCCGCTCACCATTTCTCTAATCTTATTGCCCCCCTCCCAACTTTCTATAAACACTACTCCCATTCTCTCTCAAACCTTAAAAACAACTAAACACACATCTTTCTCCTTTTTCATTTATTTGTTTATTTTTGATGTATTGGAGATGGAACCCAGGGTCTCCTGCATGCTAGGTGAGCCCTGTACCACTGAGCTACATCCCTTGCCCAGTTCTTTTTCCTTTTACAACTCCCTTCAGTGGCTCTTTGCTATCTAGGAAAAACAAAACAAACAAACAAAAAAACTTCACTGCCCTTCTCTAGGTATCCAGGGTGTTTCGTGACTAGGCTGGAGAGTGATGACTCAAGCAAGAGGTCCCTTGAGGTCCTCGAATGACCGTTTTTCTCTTGCTTCTAAGCCTCTGCCTGGATGGTGCATATCTCACTCCATCCTGCCAGCACTCCCCATTCAAGGATGGTCTTTCAGTAAAACCTCTATATCTTCCAGGCTCCCATTCCCCATTGCTAGCTCCTTACTGCCTCTCTCTGTCAAAGCAACACCTCCATCAGTCTCCTCTGTTTGGCACATAATGGGTGCTTAAAAAAACATCAAATCAACAAACAAATTTCACTATCAACATTACCAAACATGAGTCTGTCATCTCTATTAGGATCTGAACTTTCTCTAAGAGCACTGGATAACATAGTATATGTAATGGAAAAAGCTTTTGGTAGAAAAACTGCTGTACCAGCTGCAGGATCTTGAGCTGTTTCCTCCACTGTGAAACGAGGAGGAGGGTGACAACTCTTTGAAAGGAGGATTTGACATGATGTGTATAGTATCAGATGCAGAATGGGTGAACAGATATTTTCTTCCACTACTCCAATTTACTTAAATTTATAAGATATTCTGAAAAATTCTTGAGTAACATCCCACTAAAAAGTTTACCTTGGATTCCATATTTGGCCAAATGGTTCTGTTCCACATATGTTAAATGTTTGGTAGAAGCTGTGAAAAGTCTCCTTGGTTGCCTCCCCTCTGACTTGACAATAAAAATAACACCTGTCTTGTGGGAATATGAGGATTAAATGAGTTAATACATGCAGTTCTAGGACATGCAAACAAGGCCTGGCCATAGTGGTGCTCGGTGACAGCTACTACCATCATCACTAACAGGACTGTGTTACTTGGAATTTTATCACATGGGACCTTTGGGTTGTCCTTTAATATGCTCCATTATAGGACAGAAAGAAAACATATGCACTTCTTCATGCTTCTTGCTTGAGAAATTCTAATAATAAAATACATTTTAAAGGCAAAAAAGTAACTTTATTGACTACTAATCTTACCATGAAACGCCTATAAGAAATAATTACAAAATAATGCAGTTTCTTTACATACTTTTGGTATCATCCTGATATGATGATGATCCTTTCACAGAAAGGATTATTTACAGTTTATGTAGATATAAAGCTCATTGTTGCAAATACAAATGTAGATGATGTATAGAGGCAATATATACCAAACTGGTATATTTGCTAGCAATGGATATGTAACAAATGCAGAATAAATAACAGCTTTATACTTTTCCATTTTTATTTTTTAAAACAATTTCCAAATACAAAAATGTAGATTATTCAAAGTAGATTTTCATATACACACACATATATATAATTCTGCTGCAAACAGTGGATCGAAAAGCAAAAATGTTCCCTAGCATGTCTCATTTTTGAAAACCCACAAGACTATTCACAAATCCAATTAGAAAGAGGGTGTGCAAAACCACCAACAGTGCTGGCAAAACCCTGAAGGTCTGATTCTAGCTGAAGCAGAGAAAAAAAAAGTATAAGGTGCTACCTGTTCAATTAAATACTTAAAAAAAAAAATGTAAGGGCTAAGGAAACGCACCGCATTATGATCTGGGTTCTTCAGAGTACAAACTTGACAAGGATTTGACTTTTAAACATCTACAAGATATGGTAGATTATTTAATGACTTGAAAATAAAAATCATTAAACAATCTCTTCATTCTTTTATTCTTTATACAGAGACTGAGATACTTTTATACATTCTGATATCTGAAACTTTGGTTCTTTGAAAGCATTTGACGAAAGCAGAATAATCTCATGACCATAGGCCTATACAGGACCTTTTTTTTTCCTCTTAAAGTGTCAGGTAAAACTAACTGGATGAGCTCTTCTGCGGCTGTGCCCTGCGTGAAGGGCAGCACGGGTGGGGTATGTTTGCAGTCATGTGTTTTAATACTGTCTCCCATCCACAGTAACACTGCTAAATTCTATTGTCCCCCTAAATCTATTTCTTTGTTACCTGAAAACATAATTTTGTACAAAAATATGACTTTCTTTAGAAAAAATAATATATAGTTTTTTTAATAAAACCTGGCAAATAGCAAAAATGGTTTATCAAAATATGGTAAACAAATGTTGTAAAATACTAAATCATTAAAAAACATCCCATAGAAAGACATTGTGCTATGAAATTCTCTCCTGAAGCACAAGCAATGACATTTTTATTGTACATCAAAAGGTGGGTAGGTTTATCCTTCTGACTTGGTTTCTTTATGTATCGTAACAGCAGCACGCAGTAACTGTCTTAAAAATGGCCCTTTCTTATATACTAACTTCTTCTGTACACTTTTACTCAAAATTAACAAAACAAAAACAAAAACAAAACAAAAAAACACCCTCCAGATCAGTGGCTTTCAACCCTGTTTCATATTAGCTCCATCTGGAAAACCTAAAGAAAAAGGAAATTCCACCTGGGTCCCACCCATGTGAGACTGATTTAATTGGTCTGAGTTGGGACCCAGACATTGTGAGTTTTTAAAAAGTTTCCCAAATTATTCTATTATGCAATCAGGGTTGAAAATCATGGCCAAAGGCACATGAGGAAAAAGTCATTCTTAACTCTACATATATCAACTGATTGTCTGTAGGTACCATTCATTCAGTGATGTATCCTCAGTACTGAACAAGGAAGTTTATATATATGCAAGATAGTTATGGAAGCCAAAATGAAGAGTTAGTAAGCTTTAAACACATATAAACACACATAATCCCATGTATTTATATATGTATAATATATACATATAGTTAGGGTATTTTGGTTAAGCAGAAACTAGCATTACCATCACTTGTTCTTGATAATTGAAAAGTGACAACAAACAGAACACCACCAAGTATATTTTCTAAGACATTCCCATTGTTTCAACAGACACCAGCTTTGTAAACGCCACAAAATGCATTATGTCATGAGCACAACTCATCTGTTACTCCAAGGAGGAACTCAACTGAGTCCCGGAGCTTTCTGGAAGAGCATAGAGGAGAATGTGACACTGACCAGGCGTGAAGGAGTCACAGGCACCGCAGCGTGCACACTCTTCTGGTTATTGCTTAATTCACGTCTTCTTGCCTATCAGCGGGTGCCTCTGTTATGCACATATCTTTGGCTTGCTAGAACCATGCGACTGTGACCACTTCATTAGTGTTCACGTTGGGACATCCTCAGTGAGGCAGCAATGGCTATATACTAAGCAATGGTCTCTCCATTACAAAAAGAGAGAACCTTCCCTCTCCTCCCTCAAACCATGAGCACTTTATGAGAGAGTGGTAAAAAAATTTACAAGCAAACGAATAAGCCTAACATCTTTCATGTGACAAAAACTGTAAAGTTATATTTAACTGAAGTAAAAAAACAACAGATAAACAAACACACCACAGTCCAACAGTCTGAAGGCCTGGTAACCAGTAAAGCACATTTCCTTCCAAAGGATCAATAAACTTCTGGGCACTTGTCTTGCTGTACATTCTCTGTAGTTCCTTAACCTCTGCATAATACTTAAAGTGCAATTGTCCCAAGGCTTTTGTTTCCATCACAAATATTATAAAGAAAGAGCTATATTTGGGGTGAAGAAATATGGCACAATATGTAAAGAACCCATGACTTCCACAGCCTCTGGTAAACAGCAGGCTGCCCACCTGGCTGCACACAGGTGTACTTTACACAACAAACTCTGGAACTTCATCATGAGTAAGATCCAGAGAAAAATATTTGCTGGTTCTCTTGACTGGAAAAGTATCTTGGATGTTGATGCACTGCTGAGCCAAGCAGCTGTTGCAGTAGAGGCCTTCCTCGTCCAGTTCATGACCACACCCAAAGGTGTAGCTCTGAGCAGTGTCCTGACACAGACCCGCAATACGCAAGAAGTCTTTCTGGTAAAGTCTAATGTCATCAAGGCTCAAGCTATGTCTGTCGGTGGAAGTCTTTGGTTTTCGACATATAGTCTGCAAAATAAGGGAAAATTGAGATTACTTTAGGAGTATAGACTAAGTGAAAGGTTAGCATGTTTGCCCTGCAAAGAGAGATGCTGCAAAAACATAAAACGCTAAATAATCCTCACATGTTAGAAAGTAGTTTCCAATCAGTAGATTTGGGGCCTCTGAGACTCTGTGAGGGAAACATATTACCACCACTACCACCACTGATACCAACAGCAGCCAACATTTACTGAGCACTTGCTATTTGCCAGGTCTGCCCTAAACACTTAGCATGTATTAAGCCATTTAATCTTCCCAACAGCTCTAGAAGGCAGATGCTACTATTCTCCCCATTAACAGATCAACAGATAAACAACCCAAGCAAAGAAATGCAAATTCAAGAGGAATCCAACTATCTATCCCTAGCATTTCAGAAATCAAGCAATTATCATAAACTAAGGCTGTAAAGGTAACAATACTACTTGCTTTTCTCACCAGGATATGGCAATTCAGTACAACTACATTCTTGTGCTGAGGTCTGTTATCAGTTTAAAATAGGAAATAGAAAAAAAAAAGCAGTTATCACTGAAGAAGCACAATTCAAAGAAGGAGTTTTTAAAAAGCCAAAATTCCTGGGTAGACTATAGAGTGTTCTTGGTGCTGAAAAGGTTGAGAGGCAAGTACCAAGATTAACAGGCTGTTCCTGAACACTCAGAAATTGTGTCCCGCCAAATGCTTTACAGCAGGTAGCAGATTTTGGAACTCATTATCCCATAAATAGGTTTAAAAATGGTTCAGATAATTATGTGAATGGAAGATACTTAATGGGCTGATTAAGAAAACCAGGCATCATATCTTTAACTGTTGTTGCTCCATACTGAAAAGGACAGCCTTGCTAGAACAAGGTATCGCTTTTGCTTATGGTAAAAGCTGCAGGACATTTTGCTACCAAGTGTCACATTTGAGTGGTACCACTTGCACAGGATGATCTTTGTGCTGATGTAGTTTTCCCAGGCTCCAACAGGATCTTACACACAGGATCATTTGGTCATTCGCACAAGCCCGCCAGGCACACACACATGTACCTGTGATGTCTGCATGTGTACATGTGAAATCTGATTCTCAGCTGAGCCCCATGGACAGTTTTTTATACAACAGAGTTAACACTGGGTGGTGAAGCTGCAAACCACATAGTCTGACTTGAGTTTGGACTCCAATTAATCATTGCTACTACACGGTATTAAAATTACTTGGAATTTTCAGAAAAAAATAATTTAATAAATGTCATTTTTACAGTATGGTTATTTTGAAGGAAATAAAAGAAATGAGAAAAAAAAAAATGAGAAAAAGAAAGAAAAAGAAAGAAAGGGGTAAAAAGTAGGGGATAAAGAGACTTAAAATGCCAGAGAAAGAAAGAAGGAAGGAAAAAGAAGGAAAAAAAAAAAGAAGGAAGAGATAAAGGAAAAAAAGAAAAAGAAAAGGGAAAGCACAAACACACATATACAACACAGAGAGAACCCACGAAAGGCATAGGAGGAGGAGCAAGTGCTCAGAGAATAGCAGTATCAGGCAGATTAAATCTAATAGCAGAAACCCTAAGTTTCAGGGTACTTTTACTATATCTTTGACATTTTAATAGTTTAACAGTGATCACAGGTTGTCAAATGCTCTAGTTCAGCATACTTCAAAAATCCAATCTTAATGCAATACCTAATGTGTGGAAACATTTCTGCCACAACACACCCAAGAAGAATATTATTCCTCCAGGTTTTCTGAGATCAATTGCCCACACAGGCACATGCACCATGCCTGCACACATGCACACCCACGGTTAACCTGAGGCCTGAAGACTATGACTTCCACCTATATAGAGTGTGAAACAAAGTATACAATTTATGAAAACAAAAACCACCTCAAAGATAAGTAGAATTGACAGAATGAAAATAAATTCAGAATAAAACAAGAATGTATGTATCTGAAAAGAATCATCTTCTTGGATTAATTTCTTCCTCATTTGTGTAAATATAAATGGTTCCTGATTAAAATTTTCTAAAATTCCCATTGCTGATTTAAAATTTTCAATTTCTTTTGTACCTGTGGAAGAGAATCAGTACTCTGGCCACGAAGTTTGACAACTGTTTCTGAAGAGCTGGATGTGGAAGAACCGATTTCTTTCACAATCAACCCTGAGGTAAAATACAGAGAAGAAAATAATGAATATTTCAGATTATTCACACCTCTATTCTGACACATGCTACTACTGGGAAAGAAAAATCCAACAGTAATCATTACTGAGGAGCCTCGCTGTGACCCTTCAGTGGCTGATGACCAGGTGGCACATATGCTTTTGCAGGAAAAGAGGGTAGTACATAAAAGCGAAGCTCGCATGGAGAAAGGAGTTTAGAGTTGGAATTTTCTAAAACAAACTTCTAAATAAGCTACGTATGACAACAATAGAAATAAAGACAAAGATGCAGGTATAAAGTGGTCTCTGTGAAATCTCACAAAGCCTCTCCTTCCTCCACATATCACCCTCCGGGGAAGCGGATGCGAGCCATATAGGTTTGCTTCCACTTGGACAGGCGGTGGTTAGGTGTGGGGATTGGTCTTGGAGTCAGACAGGTCTGAGCTGGAACCTGGCCAGATAATGAGGTAGTTGTATATCTTGGCCAATGACTGAGCCTCCCCATGTCTTAGTCTCCTCTTACAACTTGAGGCTGATAACAGCACCTGTTCACTAGTGTTTTTTGATGCCTGACAGTGAATGTGTGACAAGAGTAAGGAGCAACTATTGGCTGATGAGGCCACTGGCACAAGCCTCCTGCTACCAATCCCACCAGGAAGAGACCAAGGTGGGAGGCCACGGTGAGGATTTGTGCCAGTCTTTGAGATCAACGTAGCCCCTAATTACCTCAGTGCTCAGGGAAAACCTGATGAGTTTTCAGAAACAGAAACCCAGAGCTGACATTTCCCTTTATGACTGTGACATGTAAGTAAAGTACCCCGAAAAAAAAAAAAAAGTTTCGGAAGCTAGAATTACTGACAAGAACTGGAGATGTAAATGAACACCACTGAGATAGGTAAAGAAAGTGAGTAGGTCAAGCCCTAGATCCAACAAGGCCAAATGGCTTAGGAAAAGTACACCCCAACCTCACAAAGAAAGAATCTCAAGAAATGTGATTTTTATTCAAACACTGCCGGTAGCCTATAGAAATGGCTCTTTGTGTTCTATTCCTTAAGGTTTCAGAAATGTCTCAATGATCCAGAGATCAACAGATGCCTTGTATACAGTGAGAATTCAATAATCAGTTCAACTGAAACATGAAATATAAAAACATTCCTGGCAAACATGTGGACAGTTTAAGAACTCTCAGGCAAGGCTCATGTTCTGGTGGTTGGTACACACTGCTTTTGTAGAGACTTTCTTTAGAAAGACACTTATCTTGTAAAGAACCCTAAACCTTTAAACAAATCCCTATAGGAATGTGTTGACTTGGGCTGGCACATGGTATGGTTCCTTGTGTGAATTTCCTGGTAAATGTATCCTTGGTTATCATGCCTGTAAATACTCTTCCCCAAAAACCCACACTCACTACACACACACACACACACACACACACACACACACACACACACACAAATTCAGAATCAAGCCAGATGCTCAAAACTCTAACCCACCATCACACTTCTTAAAAAGGAAGGGCAGAGTTGTATCCTTCATTCCTACTCAACCTTAGCTCAGTGTTTTAAAAATAATGTTTACATGCTCACATTGTAGAAAATTCGAAAAAAAGTCACCCATAATCCTATCATACAGAGAAAAGGCTAATATTTTTATGTATTTTCTTTTTTTATACAAACACTTTTTAAAAATTAGATCATACTTTTATACAATTTGTACTGTTTTCCTTACCTATCTTTCTTATGTTATTAAATATTCTTTGAAAATCTCATATGTAATGGCTGGATGACATTGTAAGAGTATAATTTAACCATTTATTGTTCTTTTCCTTTTTTTGTGTTATAAATAACATTTCAACAAACTTTTTGGGTATAATTTTTTAAAAACAGCCATCCTATTTAAATTTTATTCCTACTTAAATTACAAAATAACAACCTTATAAAAGTTGAACATAGATCTACACAAAGTGCAAGTCGGCTGTCCACTGTCCCCATTCCCACAGGCCCTGCGGTATACACTGTTTTAGACTATTTTCATTTCACAATAAATATATGTAGAGCTACCTATGTACCTATCATGTGCCTATAATTGTGAGCTTATACATAACATATATTGAAATGTATTTGTAAAGAGGAAATTCAATATAATAAAAAACAAATGGGCAAAAGGAGCAAAGTTTAGCATAGGAACTGTAAGCACATCTACAGGGACCAGCATCAAAAGTCTGTTGGTAAGGAACAATAGACCTGCAGAGTGTCTGCAGGGCATGGTTTGTCTTGGTAAATAAATTAAAGGTAGTTAAAGGTATATTTTTACACAGCAAGTGCCAGGATGATGGGGCTGTGTGTCAGTCTGTTCCCCTCTGATTCTTGGTGCCTGACAGGAGAGGCTCAAGCATTGCCCTGGGGCTGAGGAGCTGACAGGGTCACGACAGGCCACACCCCAGTTTTAACAGGGCTTTTCACTTCATCAAAGCTGGAAGTGGCAGGACAATAATTACTCAGGCCACTTCTACAGTGCTGGCTCCTAAGGCAGATATCCTGAAAGAACAGAGACTAATTCATGACATGTAACAAAAGCAAATAGGAGCAACTGAAGTTTAAAAAGGAAAGCCACACTGCTGCCTTTTTAAGATAGTATCTTTCACATGGGAGAAACATACATTATATAATATTATGTAATTTTAAAATAGGGTGACAGTGAATGCATGTTTTCTAGAAGAATTTATACCAATATGGAACTTAAGAGTATCTTTTTAGGTTAACCCTGTTTGGTATGTTTTTCCTCCAGACTCTTATATTTGTATGACACAGTGGAGAACACAAAACAAGAGGCCTGACTTCTGTGTCTAGACATGAAGCACTTACCTCTCTAAATCTACAGGTTTTCTCATCTGTAAGAATGTAGGAGGCCAGATTGAAAGGTCTCCAGGCCCATTCCAGAGGCATTACATGATTCTCTGACTCTAATTTGAAATAGCAAAAAAATACAGAAAACTCATTTATAAAACTACCTTTTGTCTAAATCATGGGATAGAAGATGCTAATTCCCTCCTTTTTCCCACAAAGGACACTTAGCCCTGAAGTTGACGACAGTGACTAAAAGCAGCTCTTTTCCAGTACTGCCTCTGATCTAGAGCTCTCACCTGCCCCTTCTATTTTCTGAGGCATCTGCTTTTAAGTGTAGGACAATCAACTGCCTCAGGGAAAAAAACTGGCCATAAGAGCTCACCAGAGTGTCCATTCAGCTTCCTCGACATGAGCATGTCCTCTGTGATGTAAATGCACATGTCTGGGCTGACTTCCAGAGATTCCTCATTCATTGGCTCCAGGTCTCTGGGGTCATCCACCAACATCTCTATTTCTGACCCAGAAGAAAAAGAAGACATTTAATAACATGAAGGGAAATGATGACCATAATCTACTGCCACATTTTGAAGGTGGCCATATAATTATTCATATTTGAAAGTAAATCTGCTAGTGAGATTCTTCAATAGGAAATTCTAGGGACACTCCTCAGCCTCAAGAGTCACTTGTTCTCTTTTCCATAAGACTGCTGTGTTATATATCTATCTATCTTCTCATGACATGATTTGAGTATCAATTATTCTTTATTCTTTAAGAAAGAAGGGAAACTGTATGACCTTGCTGTGATGACCAAGGGCAAACTGAGGCTAATGGGCCATTTGCTGAATGCCAAAACAAGTATTGCTGACACAGGCAGAATGGGCAGTTCCTGAAACTCCCCCTCACCCATAGCTGCTGCTCTGAAGGCACCCAGAGACTTGCCTTGAGAACTCCATGAATCCTACAGTAAACCTGTTCTGTAGTTTCCCTTATCAGAATCAGCATTTTTTTCACCCAACTAGAATGCTATGGCACTCATTGAGACAGAAAAAAAAAATTTTTTAAAGAGACAATAAATGCTAAGTTAGGCTGACATAGGCCATAGATCTCATCTGATTTCCTTAACAGAGACTAAGTTCCTAGAAGCCAGGTGCTGTACTTTGTTTATACTCCCTGTAGTTCTGGTTATGTAGGAAGCACTTAAAAAATACTTCACTAACCAGTCAATGTCATGGACTCAAATCTTCTTTAGGTGAGGGAGCAGAAGTTCAAGATGTTTCTGTCACTATCACTGCACTCCATCCACTCTGCTGTCCTAACCATTGCCTTATTTAATCTCGGAGTCAGAAATACAGACGTGAGGGTTGTAGGACCAACCTCCACTCTACTTCACTAAAACAGCCAACCCTCTGGCTGCAAAGGATCTGGACCAGAGGGATGTCTTGTTCACAGCCAAACACAAGCAACTCAACCAAGCCACGGGGGAAGGCGACATGATACCACTTCTCTGTTACTACTACCCAGTTGCTCCCTAGACACCAACTCTACAGAAGCAATACTTGAAAAAACTGCAGGGAAAAAAACATGATCTGGTGATGACAGTACTGTTACCATCGTCCTGTGAGTCCTCTTCTAGCCGGTCTTTGCCACCACTCTCTACCCCTGAGGTGTGGGAGCTGCCATGGCTGGTCATTGAGCTGCAGGTCTTCAGTTTGCGGTGGATGGCACTGCTGGAGTAGCTATCCTCTGGCCCTGTGTCCCGGGGCTTGGTGTCTGCCTCAATGCCTGAAGTGTGGGAGCTGCTATGGCTAGCAGTGGAATGACGAGACAGGCGCTTGTGCTTCACGCTGCCTGCGCTGCTCCCGCTGGCCCTTGACCGCTTCTCCAGCTGATCCATGTCGAGGTCCAGGTTGTCGCTGATGTATGATTCCCGGTACTGTTTCTTCTCTGTGTGGTGAGAACACAGCTCATCATCAAGTCAACTAAGACACAAGGAATGGCTGGCTGGCTTGAGCAAGTCATCAGGCCAAGAACAACTACTATTTCACATTCTGAATCTAGTGACTGAAAAGTAGTGACAACTCAGTAAGGAGCTTGACTTAGGAGGACTGTGGAATGCATAAAAACCAATACAACAGACTTGAGGGAGCCATTTAAACTACTCAGAGTTTTGAAGCTTCAAACACTAAAGAGGAGTGCTGTTCAAAGTGTAGTCACAGACCACTTCTTTCTGCAAGTTGTTATTATCCCATAGTGAAAGAAGTACAATAATTGAGAACATTTAGAAACTTCCAGAGCAATGTGACATTGTCATGACAGTCACTAATGTGATTTTGTATTTTGCAAAAGTATCAGTCCACAACATATTAGATATTCAAAAAATTTGGTCTTTCTCCACAGATAATTTCAGAAGCACTGCTATAGAAGACAGTTTAATAAACATGATTATGCTAATTGTTATTTATTTTGTTTGTTCATTTGTTAAATTTGGTCCATTGTTAGGTCTAGCTGCTGTATACAAATTAAGAAAAAACTATTCTGAAAATTTCTCTCAAAGATTCTACAGTTTAGATTTTCATGAATATGAGAGTGCTTTTCTCCATTTAGTGAGGCTTTTTTTTTCCAATCTATTTAGAAAACACAGTAACCACTACTGGTCTGATGATTTATAAACATGTGGCCTCAGATTGGTAAAACTATTGTTTGATTTAATATATTAGTGCTGTTCTTTAATGTAGCCAAAGCTAGACACTGGAAAGAGAGACAACAGGAAGCCTCTTTTATTAAAGCATGAAGTCAAAACTGAGCTACAGATATGCACTGGTATAAAAATATTATTTTTCTGTTTCAGTCAGAAAATGTAAAAAACTATTTAGCCTCCTTACTTTCTCAATACTGATGAGAAATAACACATTAGACCACTGTTAAAGACAAGAATGCACTTGGGGAATGTTAAGTTGATGTTATTTTAGAAATTACTAACTAGAAGGGTAATTAAGGTCTCAGGAGGCTGCTAATGGATTTAATTGTCTTATTTCTTGGTTAAATGAAAATACTTGTACTCCATAGGTCTGAATCCAGCTCTGAAGTACAATCACCACAGCCTCCCCAGGGAGGGAATGAGTGGCAGGAGACAGAAGATGCACTGTCCAGGATGCAAAATGCAAAAAAAATGCTTGGTAAAGCTATGTGGACATTTCTGGGCTGCAGCTCATTCATGTTATTCTAAGGATTTGGGTTGAAACACAAAGCTGAGTTGTGCAGCCACAGAGAAAGCAAGCTGAAACTCAGTAGCAGATCCCTCCCCATTATCACAATGAGATGGACTCTGATGATTTCTGACTTGTGAAGTCAACATGGGCAGAGATGAAGATGCAGGGTCAAAGGGGTTTACAAATTTCTCATGTAATTTCTATTCACTGTTGTTTCAAAATAATAGCCATGTGGCCCTTGGAAGGGTAGAAAAGAGAAAAATAAATAAATAAAACACTGCGATAAGATGTTGTATTTCTACAGGTCTAAGACAATTAGAAATTGTGGCTCAAATATTTCAAAGCTTTCCTGCATCTTTAAAAATAGCTCTTTTATTTAGAAAGTCAAGGGTCATCTGTTTTCTCTTGTATGTAGAAGCTAGATAGAAAAAAAAAAAGGAAAACAAAAGTGGGGTGGGTTTGGGAATGTCATGAAAATAGAAGAGAGACCAGTAGAGTAAAAGAAGGGGACTAGAGAGAGGAAAGAAGGATGGGAAAGGAGAGGTAATGGGAAATTAAACTGACCAAACTGTGTTAAGTGCATATACTAATGTGTAGCAACAAAGTCCTCTATTATGTATAATTATAATGCATTGGTACAATTTATTTAATTTATTGGTACATTATAATTATATATAATGTACCCATCTTCCCGATAGGCTCAGAATCAATTACAGTTCCTCTATACTAACTAGTTCACTTATGTGAAGACATAACAGGAGTCTAGTGTAAATCATATTTGCTCTCAACATATCAGCACAGCCTTGGTGTTCATGCAATCTCTTACTCCCCTAATAATCACTGGTATCCACAGTATAGATCACCAGTCTGTGTTCTTTTTATTTCCTCTGTTGTAAAAGCCCAGAGACAACAGAATTTTTCATACATAATTTTGGAACACAGTACAGTAAATAATACCTCTTAACCTAACACTTAAAAATATGTTTGAGTTACTGAATGAAGTTGGGCTTAAACTTTTTTTTTTTTTTTTTTTTTAATGACACAAGGCCATGTTTTTCCTTCTCTTGTAAATGCTATGGAGAAATTCTCATGATAATTTTCTACCATAAGATGTTTAAAAAGTGTCACAGATGATTCTAAATGAAATTTTTTTTTTTTTTTTTTTTTTTTTTTTTTGGCACCAGGGATTGAACTCAGGGGCACTTGCCCACTGGGCCTCATCCCCAGCCCTTTTTTGTATTTTATTAGAGACAGGGTCTAACTGAGTTGCTAAGTGCCTTGCCATTGCTGAGGCTGGCTTTGAACTCATGATCCTCCTGCCTCAGCCTCCCAAGTGCTGGGATTACAGGTGTGCGCCACCGCGCCTGGCCCTAAATGAAATTTGATTAAGAAAACTACTTTCTTTTTAATGCCAAGAAAGAAGCATTTCTTGTTAAAATGATAAGCCCTTAGGTGTGGATGAGATAACTGGATTCAGGCCAAAGTTGGCCCAGAGAAAGTTGGTTTAAGCCTTCTTCTGATTAAAGGTACCTCTAAGCAGAAAAAAATTAAGCACATTTTCTTTGGAAGAAGAAAAAGAAAAAAAGAGATTTCCCCTGAATCTATTACATTTATCCAAATAAAAGGTCCAACTTATGCCTTTATCATCCTTCAGTCCCCTACATTATGGTTTGCATGTTTCTCTCCTGCCAAACTCATGTTGAAATCTAACTGCTGCTATAACAATATTAAAAGATGAGACTTTTAAGAGATGACTAGGCCATGAGGGCCCTGCCCTCATTAATGGATTAATGCCATTATTAGGGGGAGAGTTCACTATAAAAGGGGGAGCTTGGCCCCCTTTACTAATTCTATTGCCTGTTCCTTGGCCTCTGCGTGATGTAGTAGAAGGCCCTCACTTAATGCCAATCCCTTGATCTTGGACTTCCCAGCCTCCAGAATGGTAGGAAATACATTTTTGTTCTCTATAAAATGCTTCAGTCTGTGACATTTTGTTACCATAGCATAAACTAAGACACCTACTCATTGAAGCTCCCAAATATACTAGGTATTAAGCATTATAGTGGGCAAAGCCCTGTCCCTCCAAGTAATCAAAATCCTTTAGAATTTTATCTTAAAACTACAGAGGAGGGTCACTAATTCTTTTAGGGCCTAAAGGGTTAATCTTAAGGTTATCTACACAAGAATTTACTAAACTGCTGCAGGTGAGAGCTGATGGAATAAATGATTTTCTCAAGGTGCCATTGTAGCCATTTAGGAATGAAGTAAACTTGGCAAATTATGGGACTTGCACCTAATTAATTCACCAGTTCTTAATGGCTCCTGCTTTTGCCCCCACTGAATTGCTCTTAATATTCATGTCAGCACAGGGGGGCTATATCTGTTATACAGATGAGTCATGGTGGGGAAGAACTGACAGTCTGGCAGCAGCAAATGCACCTGAAAAGTTATATGAATTCTTTCCTGAGACTGATATAGTTTGGTGGCAGACAGTGACTGATTCATGTCCTAATTGCTGCTGAATTACCAGGGAATATCCAAACAAGATCTTATGTGGATTGAGAGTTTTTGAGAGAACTCAATCAGATGCACGAACTTAAGGTTATTTTATTGATTTTGTTGTCCTGTTTTTGCAGGTAAAAAGGTCTTGAGGTCACAACTTGATTTAGATATAGACCTAGATAAAAATCTGTATCTTTAGGTCCATTAACTCTAATAATAAAATTACCATAAGGTCTAATTACTATAAAAATAACTGCAACATGACTTTGAAAAACAAATTGAAAACATTAAAAAAAAATAAGCAAATGTGCAACATAGCATTTTGGGGAATTAGAAGTTGGGTAAGTTAAATGGAGGAATACCAATGTGCCACAACTCAAGATAAAGGGTTAACCATTAGATTAATATTGTAAAGCTGACTTCTGATGTTAGAGGCCCCAACACCACTTTGATCCTCTTCCTTACTCTGACTTTCCCCCATTTGCAGGGCCTGGGACTCTGGGGCCCCAGATAGACTGCTCTATTCCAACTGTGGCTTAGTAAAGCCTCCATAGGACTGACTCACAAAGTCCTCAGATAAAAAGTTCTCTTTCCTTTGTCATTCTTGCTGGGTCAAATTTAGGGGGCCTCCCAGCTGTCAATCTAAGAGGCTGGAGACACTTCTGTGGCCCCCTTTATTACTGATAGATGGTCTTGGGCCGATGAGCCACCCCACTCCCCCAAGCAACCTTGTTTCATTTTCCCTGGGCAGGAGCCAATGGGCTTAAAGGTTGTCCTGTTCTGGACAAAGAGCCAATAGTGTTAAAGGTTGCTCTGGTACACCCCCCACCAGAAATCCCTACTTAAGCTCCTGCCTGCCCGGAGCTCAGTCTCAACAGCTCGTCCCTGCTGAGAGGAGGCAGCCACTACAGCAGCCTTAGACCCACCATCTCCAGCCCGACGGCAGCTGCCCCAGCCGACAGCTCCAGCCTCCAGCCCAATGGCAGCTGCCTTAGCCAACAGCTCCAAAGACCACAGCCAGCAGGACCAGGCACCCACCTTCCATTCAGAGCTCGCAGACTCCCCTCTCCCTGACTCCTCTCTCCCACCAGAGCTTGCACACTCCCCTATTCCTGACTTCTCTTTCCCCGTACTTCTTCTACCTCAGACCAGCCATAAAAGCTGGTGAATAAATCTTTTGGCTGCACGGTTGTCTCTGGTGTGAATTTTGCCCTTCAATTATCACTTTAACCTAAGGAATAATCACATTGGGAGGAATTCCAGACTGCCTGTGGATAACAGCACCAAGGTGGGTCTGTATATACAGAGTTCTGAGCTGCAGATAAAATCTGAGCTGCAGAGAAACCCTTGCCCTGTGCCTCTCTACGATGGCTTTTTGTGAGGGGTTTTTGAGCAAGGTGTGGGAAACTTTGGAGAGACTGAAGCTAAAGGATTGGGGTAACTTCAGAGATTTTGAAGAGTTGCTTTGGTAGGTGGGCCTGGAGCCCATCCTCTTGCCTTCAGGGACCATGCTGAGATGTAAACAGCACTGCTGCTCTGAATCTTCAGAGTCCCAGTCTCTAAAGCCTAGGCTTCTGGAGCTTAAAGTCTGGTTCACAGCAGCAGTAGAGTAAGAGGCCAGGAGTGGTAGAGGAACCATTTGCTGCTCTAACCCCAAGACCCTGTGATACCTTCATTTTCTTCCAGCTTCCGAATGTGGCGCAGGACAGGCTGTAGGTTCATATAGAGGCGGTGGCTGTTGCTGAGAAGCTGCAGGAGGTGTCTGGAACGCATGGGGCACCCTGTGTAGTATATGAGCTTCCTCGCTGAGGGCAAGCCATCTGGCAAAATCTCAAACTTCTTACCCTGTGGAGGAAAAGCATGAATCAAATTAAGGAAGAAAAATCTCTGATTTGATTTGCCAAGGCCTCCTTCATTTTTTATTTAGTAAGGAAGACTACATACTCAGAAATAGATGTATAAAGCTCCATTCAGAATTCCCCAAGGGATGGATTACTGTTTTCCTTTTCAAAAATGTCCCAGGACAGAGGATTATAAAAAATTCAGGGAAGTATCTAGCCAATGTCCTCTGAGAAACACTTTCTAAATAGGACAGTTAGGGAATATGTTTGGTTTCTCTGGTTGGTCAGGCTATTTGTATTATGGAGAAGGGAAGGGACCATCATAAAAGCACCCTGAGATGCAATTCCAACACCTTAACTCAGCAAACAAGAGATAAATTCTATAAGAGATTAAAGCAGCCACATATTTATCAAATACTAACCAACCACTGACTGGGCACTGACAAATAAATAAACAAATAAACAGTGAATAAGAAAGACAAAGTCCCTACTCTCAAGGAGCTACATCCCAATGAGAAAGATGGTAAATAAACACATAAAATAATTACAGTTTATGATAAATTCTGGAAATACAATAAATAAGTTTTAATAGTGAACAATATACAATACCTATTTAGGGTTTAGAAAATATAGAAAACTTCTCTAGTTGAACAAAGGAGGCATCTGGTAGTTGGAGAATGGAAAAAGAGAAAGTAGTATAGCTATCAGTGGCAATATAAGGAATCTCTGACCTGGGTACCTGAGGCAGGAGGATTGCAAATTCAAGGACAGCCTCAGCAATGTAGCAAGGTCCTAAGCAACTTAGTGAAACCCTGTCCCCAAATAAAAGTGATAGTGATATGACTAGTGATATGACTCAGTGCTAAAAGCACCCCTGTGATCATGCCCCAGTATACCTCTCCCCAAAAATCTGACTTTTTAAGTCTGGATCATTAATATAAAATTATAGGTTTGTGGGTAAGTCTCAACATTCCCACTGTATTTGGATATTATGAATTCCTTAAACTTTTATAATAACAAATTAGGCAACAGAGTTATAAAATATTTCAAATAGAATGACTCTCCATTGGAAGGCCGAGATAGAGCAAGGAGACAGCATACTCTACCTACACACCTCAAAGTTGGAAAGCAACGTGGGATTGTGCAGCTCAGATAGGAACGGGATTTTTATTTTTTAAATCTCTGGGCATTTTTAAAAATATTTTTTTTAGTTGTAGATGAACACAATATCTTTACTTTATTTACTTATTTTTATGTGGTGCTGAGGATTGAACCAGTGCCTCACGCATGCGAGGCAAACGCTCTACCACTGAGCTACAACCCACAGCCCAAACCTCTGGGCTTTTTAAAGGACCTACTAGCAGATCCCAATGCTGGGATAGTTTTAACTGACATTTAGTAAGCACTAAGCATCTATTAACTCACTTAATCATCACAACAAATCTCTGGGGAAGGCTCAATTGTCACCATTTTAGAATGAGACTAAGGTAGCAGTTAAGTGGCTTGCTCAGGGTCACACAGCCAGGCAGGGCTATCTCGGTCCCAGACTCACTGAATCAGAAATCTCTCAGGGCAGGGATAAAGCCCAGAAATCTGTTATCTTCAACAAACTCTTCAGATAAGGCTGATGCACAATAAGAATCAGGAACCATGAGTGTAGGACCCTGAAAATATCAATTTGACTAGTGCATTGTATTATTACTGAATTTGGGCCATGAAAGGGGCAAGTGGGACTATGATTTGCTCACTTTCAAACAGGTCAGATCCTTCTGCAAAGAGCTTGAACACAATAGAGCCAGTGAGGAGGAGGAAGGGCAGGCCTCACTTAATGTAGGACTACAGTGAAATCCAATTGCCCAAGTAATTAAAGTAATGTGAAGTCAGAAATAGGTCTCTTGACTCACAGGGCAGCGTGGAGTCAGGCCTACACTCCATGTGCAATGCAGGTCTTTATTTATATAGGCCATGTTCCTTATAGTGAAGAAGCATAGGTCTACAAATCCTTATCCTTATATACTTACTTTGTATATTTTCCAGTGATTTCTAAATAAAGCAGACTTATGAATTTTAATGATCTCCAGGTATACACAATATTAACTGAAATTCTTTGAACCTTACCAGAAAAAATGGATATAGATGGCAAAGCAGAGAAACAGCTGGGAAAATTCAAGAATTTGCCATAACAAAAGAAAGCGTATCATTCTCAATATTCTAAAAATAAAAGCACTTTTCCCATTAAGCATTGTAGACTTTCTTTTATAATGATGAGTTTTAAATAGTCTGATATTAATAGAAACATCTTTTTATATCACTCTTTATTCTTTGCTCAAAAGAAGTAACTTCCAAAAGCACCAGCCAGTCTCCATACCAAGATATTTCACCATGTGATTATGGTTTTCTGTTTCCAGCCCCCTGATATAAGTTTTCCTATGGTAATCCTGTCTGATGAACTCAACTCATGCTTTTCCTACCATATTTCTTCTGCAACTAGAATAATTTAGGGTAGTGTGATAGGGACGCATAAATTAAAATCAGTAAATTCTTTTGTTATAAATTCTTTTCTCTGACTTTAAGTTCTCTACTCTTATGACTGACAGGGATTATAAGGACATAAGAAAGAAAATTATTTCCAGCTTCAATTTTTTAAAAAAAACAACTTTTATGCCTGAGACAAAATGTTCTAAAAACAAAACAAGACAAAAAATAAAGATTCACAAAAACAAACAACTTGTGAGACTTTTTTTTTTCCAATCAGTTATTTTCAACTTACCACAAATACCAACTTTCCAACATTTGTCCAGGGAAAATCATAAAGTAATTGTTTCTCTTCATCTAGATTCTGTGGAAAGAATAATGATGTATTAGAGTTAACAAGAAAAAGGACACATACTCTAAAATGGCTCCAGCTTTTCTCTCCTAGAAAACTAAAATTTGGTAATTAAAATCTGAACGAGTTCCCCAACTCTCTTTGGAAAAATGGAGATAGTAATTAAAAGATTAGTGATAAAATTCTGTAGCTTTTAGTTCCTGCGCGACTACATTAACTGTCCCTTTTAAGCAATCTTTTCCCTTCTGGCCTATCCCTAAATTTAAATAAAAAGTCCAAAAGACTCAGACATTCAAAAGATGTGATAAGGGACTCAGACTTTCATAATTGGGTATTTTGCCTACATCAAAGATATCCTTATATCGTCCTATGTCTTGCAGGAAGATTTTTCTCTCTCCCTGGTTGATGGCTGTAGGATAACACCATCCCACCTGCAAAAGGGTGACAGCCACTACTTATTCAAGGGACAAGTTTTATCAGAAAAGGGTAACGGAAATTAAAACATCTGGTCAGGCTCCATATTAAAATGCCATTTTTCTTTCCACAGTTATTAAATGCTCTAGAGGATAAAAGAAAATGTTGAACATCAATGCCACACAAACAGAAATGTTTAGGTAGTAATGATTGCTATTAATCTATTAATGTGAACCTGGGCTAACTTTCAAGATTAATGTGAACCTGGGCTAACTTTCAGCTTGTCGTTTTCTGTTTTTAGTAAGAGGACTTACTACTGTCAGGGATCAGGCTGAGTCACTTCCTTCACTCAGTCTCCATCATCCACATCTGTGCTAGACAAATAGGAAACAATAACTGGAAATGGACTACTGAGCTTATGGCAGGACCTCACAGGCACACTCTCAATGTAAGACATGGTCAATACCATTTGACACTTAATTCTCATGTACCAACCTGAAAGATCTGTATTCCCCGCATAGTCAAACCAAGGGTCAGCGAGGCTTCAATTTCCCTTTTATCCTGCAGGAATAAAATATTATGAAAAAGTATATTCCCACCCCCCATAACAAACAATCCAGCACCAAAGAAAAAAAAAAAAAACAAAGAGAGAAATTTTAGGATTGGAAAATAATGAACATACTTTAAATCAACAATGGTATATTTTACATTTTAAGTCCTTAGGTTTCGAAGTTTTAGTGTTTTAAGTATATTAATATCCTTTCATTTCTTATAATATATTAAATACTTGGTTATTGAGAACCTAGTAGGTAAGATTTTCTTTTCTTTTTTTTTTTTGCTGCTTTTGTGTTATTTAATTTTTTTCACCTTCCATCTATGCTTATTCTTTTGTCATGTTAGAATCTTGAATCTAATGTCATGGTTATAGACTGAGATGCATTATATTCTATATGTTTAAAATTGGGCAAATCTCTCAGCTTCCTAATCCTGAAGCCAAAAGTACAGATAAATGATTAAACATTTAAGGTTATTTCATGAGCACAGGTAATAAAACCACGAAAACTTTATATTCAGTTAGTTTGGAAATACTTATTTTTTAGAAGTTCAGTTATCACTTGCCAATATGATATCATTCTACCAACTAAACCCTAAACTGAAACTTAAACTACAACAAGCTTAAGGAAAAAAAATCCTACAGTTAAAAAACCTACTCTGAGAATTGGTCCCTTCTTTCAAGTGCTCATCTGTAATAAGTATATATAAGGTATGAAGTTCAAAGCATAAAATAAAGTTACTAACTAAAATATTTTCAATAACTTTCAAACCAATAAATGAATATGTGTAGGTCATTACTAAGTTTGATGCCAGTTTTCTCAAACATGGAAAGAAATATTTTTAGAAAATGCATAGTCATCTGAGATAAAGACATAGCCTATTTTCACTATTTGGACTGAATTCTTTCCAACGAATATATTTTTATGTAAAGAAAGGCACTTTTAAGGTTTAACAGGAGAAACCTATCCGTAACAAATTTTGATTGATTTCCCTTTCCAAGCTGTACTGGAGATACCTTCTGAGATAAGATTGCACTCAAGAAAAGCTGGTTGTTCAGGTGTGAGGTGTGTATTGTGGGAAAGGATCATAAAACAGCTTTTTTTATTCCAGAATATTCCCTGTCCTATCTTTTTTTCCATTTTATAAGCAACACCTAAAAAAAGTGTATTAAATGGTTGCCACTTGATTTCTCCAGAGAATTAAAGCTGTTCGTCAAGTAACAATATCTATTCACTCACTTTATTCAGTTAAATTTTTATTAAATCGAGCAGACAAGAGAGTAATTTTCTATGCAATATAGAAGAACCACACATTAAGCAAATTTGAAAAATTGGTTTTTACAAAAAAGATAACTTGGGCCTATCTACCTCACCAAAAGATTCTTTGTTCTTCATAAAATTCTTTAAAATAGCAAGCTTCCCTAGCAAATAAGGGAAGAAGTAATTAATAGTTATTGAGCACTCATTAATGTGCCAGGTATTCCACCTCGTTATTTCAGATTTGTTACCTCCTTGAACCCTCTCAGCCTTTTGGAGTATGTAGCATCATTCCCACTTAATAGATGGCCTGAGGTTATAGTTACAGTAGCCTAGGACCCAGAAGCAATGAGTAGTGACATATGGTTTCTACCTGACACTTGATTCCAAAGCCATAATTTTTCTGTCATATTATTCACACATTTGACACATTTCAAAATATAAACTGATTGTCAAAAGTGTGATTTATTGGCATTTTCTCATGTAAAATATGTCACACATGAAATGTCTTAAGGAAAAGGAGAGGGAGAGAGGGAAAAGGGAGAATACGTTGGTCCCTGATTAAGCTTTCAGAACCAGCTAGAGTACCCAGCAATACATCTAAATACAGTCTAGTCTCCAATGGTCTAGTTAAACTAATTTTACCACAAGGGGTGTGGCAGAGATAACAAGCACAGTAATAACAATGCTAATGGTAAACAGTAGCAAGCTTAGCACTGTGCTTATCAGGTCATGAGCTCTGTTTTAAGCACTCTTTATCCACTAATTCCTTTAGTCTACTGCAATCCTAACAGGTAAATATATTTCTGTCTCCTTCTACTATGGGGAAACTGAAGCACAGAGAGGGTAAATAACTTGTCTGAGGTAACACAGTAAGAAGGCAAGCTGGGATTCAATCCTAAACAATTAGGCCCAAGCAACCATGCTCTTCATTCTATTTGGTTTTCAAACATATCTTGAATAATGAAGTGGGAATTCAGGAGTTCTTACCAAGGAAGTGGCACTTGTGGAATTGGGAAAGGGATAGAGGGAAGAGGGAAGAAAAGACAAAATGAGAAATAGCAGTGTAAATGATTCTGGGCAGAGCATGCCCCCACCTCCATTATTTGAGTGTTTGACCTCTGCCCAGAGTGGAAGAATGAGGCCAGGGACACAGGGGACACAAAAGACAGTAAGGGATTTCAGAGAGTGAGGAGTGAGTGTGGTGGCTTAAGCACATGGGCTTTGTTATCAGAAGGCCTTGTTTGAATCCTGGCTCCTCACTTAATTTTGTGACCTTAGGTGCATTATTTAACCTCCTCAGTTTCCTGGTCTATAAAATGAGGATTACAGTTCCTTCTTCCTTATAGAGTTATAAGGATTATAAAAAGAATACATGTGGAGTGTGCCCCATAAACACAGTACTCCATAAACATTAGCTGTTGCTGTGGTATTCTAGTAATTAATGCATAGGATGTACACGTGGCTTCACTCTGAGAAATAAAAACTGTTAAAAAATACTCCATCCTGCTTCCATGCCAGAGGGGAAGCACCATCACTTTCTAGACTAACCTATGATAACAAAGTGTACAGTTCAACTGAAACTCATAGAAGTCGGTTAAAAAAGGAAATCACAATTTTCAAGAGAACTGAAATCCTAACTGAGAAGGCGTTTTTCCCAAAAGTCAGTTTCTTTCACTTTTTGTACCTTATACAATCTGTAGTAATGAACTGCGACATCATCCAGTCGAACAGCCTCTTTGATATATTTAAGATAAGCCTCGGAAGCGGTCAGTGCAAACTGATCTTTGTGCATGTTTGGAATATGCTTCAGGATGTAGTCCTTCCCCCTCTTGGAAACAACCTGTTGAGATACAAGGGGTGTGCAATGCAACATTTGTTGGAGGGATGTAAGTACCACCTCCACCGCCAAAATGATGAAAGAGAGAGAACCTAAAGTAGGCCATGTAAACTGGCTAATTTCCATTAGAAAATTCCCACTTTTATTCTGTTTTTATCAACTTAAGCTGAATCAGCTAATACTATAAGCTACAGAGTCCATTTAGCAGCAGTGCTACATATCCAAGAAGAAAAGTCACAGGAAAAAATTGGTTCCGTTGGCTTTAAAGTCACCAAGAAAAAAGTCCCATGCAATCTTGCATAATTTTGTACACGTCATAGTTTATACTTGCAAAATGATTGGTTCCATGAAATACATCTACTGTCAGCACATCTGCAAGTACTGGATCCTACTTAACTTCTAAATTACAGCCACGGAGTGGGAGAGTCTAAATGTTCATCAGAAGAAGGCCAGGGACTGGGAGGAATTCTCCAAAACATTTTTGGTTCTTGCATAAGAGGCTATGAACAATCTATTTGAATACTTGTGAGAAAACAAACTCATTCGAACATGCATTGTGATTCCCTGTAGCTTAGATTTTCATTAGTGTGAGCTTTTAGATATCAAAAATATATAGAATCCAGCAGCTGCAGGCAAAGAGAAAGGTGTTGATTAAAGTCTTAGTTGATTTCAAAAAGATTATAAAATATGGAAAGAATTATACACGAGTAAAAAGAGAAGTACTTAAAATAATCAAAATAAAAAATTAGTGATTTTTTAGTTTAAAAGTGACTTTACAGAAAATGACATTTTTTTCTTCCTATTGAATAATTTATAAAGAATTAAATTTAGAATCCAGCCGACCTCTGTCCCAGAGCAGGAGCCAGCAAGGACTGACCCACCAACTCTGCTTGAGTTTAGGCAGGCTGAGGACAGTCCCGGGGACCTACACTGGAGTGCTGCCAAGCCCAGATCAGTCCCGCTGACCTTCACCCCAGTGCGGCCAGCCTCAGTTCAGTCCCGCTGACATTCCCCTGAGTATGACCAGGCTCAGGGAAGTTCTGCCAACCTCTGCCCAAGCACAGGCAGGCCCAGGTCAGCCCAGACCACACCCACAGAGCTCAGGCGAGTCTAGGACAGCTTCGCTGACCTCCGCTTAGAGGACTGCCTCTTCCAACCAGCAGACCACCACAGGAGCTCAGACTCAACCAGTTTGACCCACACCAACCTGTGTGGCCCCAGCCCCAGGTAGCATACTTTGAGGGACAGCGGCAGGTTCTGATAGCCCAACACTAAGGGGAGGTACAGACAACCTACAAGGATATTATAAGAATATAGGGAAGAAACTGTAATAACTCAGATCTACACTGCAAGAAAGTAAGGCAAACAGACAACATGAAAAAACAAGGGAGGAAAGTACCCCAAACAAACCAGGATTCTACAATAACAGAATCCATGCTCAGCGAAGTTGATGAAATGTCAGAGAAGGAGTTCAGAAGGTTTATAATTAAAATGATCTGTGAATCAAAGACTGACCTAAATGAGCAAATACAGGCAAAAATTGACCACTACAACAAATATATAAGAGAGCAAATACAGGTAGCAAAAGATTACTTCAAAAAAGAGATAGAAACTCTGGGAAAAAAAAGTCAAAAATTCTTAAAATGAAGGAAACAATTAACCAAATAAAAAACACAATTGAAGGCATCACCAACAGACTAGATCAACTGGAAGAAAGAACTTCAGACAATGAAGACAAAGTATATAATCTTGAAAATAAAGTTGATCACACAATGAAGATAGTAAGAAATCATGAACAGAATATCCAAGAAGTATGGGACAGCATCAAAAGACCAAATCTAAGAGTAATTGGGATAGAGGAAGGCACAGAGTTTCAAACCAAAGGAATGCACAACCTCTTCAATGAGATAATATCAGAAAATTTCCCAAGCATGAAGAATGAATTGGAAAACCAAATACAAGAGGCTTACAGGACACCAAATGTACAAAATTACAACAGATCTACACCAAGACACATTATAATGAAAATGCCTAGCATACAGAACAAGGATAGAAAGAGATGAATCAGATCACATATAGGGGAGACCAATTCGTATCACAGCAGATTTTTCAACTCAGACACTCAAAGCTAGGAGATCATGGAACAACATATTCCAAGCTCTGAAAGAAAAGGGATGCCAACCAAGAATCTTATATACCCAACAAAATTAAGCTTTAGATTCAAGGATGAAATAAAAACCTTCCATGATAAACAAAAGTTAAAAGAATTTACAATTAGAAAGACAGCACTATAGAACATCCTTGGCAAAATACTCCATGAAGAGGAAAAGAAAAAAAATGATGAAAATCAATGGAGGGAGGTATTACACTAATGGGGAAAAAAAAAAAAAAAAAACAATCAGAAGAAAAACCATGTCAAGGTAAATACCGAAAATAAACAAAAAATGGCTGGGAATACAAAACACATCTCAATAATAACTCTGAATGTTAATGGCCTAAACTCACCAATCAAAAGACATAGACTAGCAGATTGGATAAAAAAAAAAAAAAAAAAAAAAAAAACCAGACCCCAACAATATGCTGCCTCCAAGAGACTCATCTCATAGGAAAAGACATCCATAGGCTGAGGGTGAAAGGTTGGGAGAAATCCTACCACCCATATGGACTGAGGAAACAAGCAGGGGTTTCCATACTCATATCAAATAAAGTTGACTTCAAGCTAAAGTCAATCAAAAGGGATAAAGAAGGACACCATATACTGCTCAAGGGAACCATACACCAACAAGACTTAACAATTATAAATATATATACCCCAAACAATGGAGCATCCATGTTCATCAAACTCTCCTCAAGTTTAAGAGTCAAATTGACCACAACACAATAATTTTGGGTGACTTTAACACACCCCTTACACCACTGGATAGATCTTCCAAACAAAAGCTGAACAAAGAAACTATAGAACTCAAAAATACAATAAACAACTTAGACTTAACTGACTTATATAGAATATTTCATCCTTCAACAAGCGAATACTCTTTCTTCTCAGCAGCACATGGATCCTTCTCTAAAATAGACAATATACTATGCCATAAAACAACTCTTAGCAAATATAAAAAAGTAGGGGTACTACCCTGCATTCTATCAGACCATAATGGAATGAAATTAGAAATCAATGATAAAATAAGAAATAAAAGCTACTCCAACACCTGGAGACTAAATAATATGCTACAGAATGAACCATGGGTTGCAGATGACACCAAAGAGGAGATTAAAAAAATTCTTAGAGAAGCTGGACGCGGTGGCGCATGCCTGTAATCCCAGCACTTGGGAGGCTGAGGCAGGAGCATCACGAGTTCAAAGCCAGCCTCAGCAATGGTGAGGCACTTAGCAACTCAGTAAGACCCTTTCTCTAATAAAATACAAAAAAAGGGCTGGGGATGTGGCCCAGTGTTCGAGTGCCCCTGAGTTCAATCCCCGGTACCAAAAAAAAAAAAAAAAAAAAAAAAAAAAAAATTCTTAGAGGTGAATGAGAACACAGACACAACATATTGAAATCTCTGGGACACTATGAAGGCAGTTCCAAGACGAAAGTTCATTGCATTGAGTTCATTCCTCAAAAGAAGAAAAAGTCAACAAATAAATGACTTAAAATTACATCTCAAAGCTCTAGAAAAAGAAGAACAATCCAACACCAAAAGTGGTAGAAAACAGGAAATAATTAAAATCAGAGCTGAAATTAATGAAATTGAAATGAAAGAAACAATTAAAAAAATTGACAAAAACAAAAAGTTGGTTTTTTGAAAAAATAAATAAAATTGACAGAGCCTTAGCCAGGCTAACAAAGAGAAGGAGAGAGAAAACTCAAATTACTAACATATGCAATGAAAAAGGAAATATCACAACAAACACTACAGAAATACAGGAAATAATTCGAAATTATTTTGAAAACTTGTACTCCAACGAAATACAAAACACCGAAGGCATCGACAAATTTCTACAGTTGTATTATCTGCCCAAACTAAAGCAGGATGATATACATAACTTGAACAGACCAATTTCAATCGACGAAATAGAAGATGCCATCAGAAGCCTACCAACCAAGAAAAGCCCAGGACCAGATGGATACACAGCCGAAGTTCTACAAGACCTTTAAAGAAGAACTGATACCAGTACTCTTCAATTTATTTCAGGAAATAGAAAAAGAGGGAGCACTTCCAAACTCATTCTATGAGGCCAATATCACCCTGATCCCCAAACCAGGCAAAGACACATCATAAAAGAAAACTTCAGACCAATATCTCTAATGAACATAGATGCAAAAATTCTCAATAAAATTCTGGCAAAACAGATACAAAAACATATAAAAAATATAATACACCACGATCAAGTGGGGCTCATTCCAGGGATGCAAGGATGGTTCAACATATGGAAATCAATAAATGTAATTCATCACATCAATAGACTTAAAGATAAGAACCATATGATTAACTCAATAGATGCAGAAAAGGCATTTGACAAAATACAGCACCCCTTCATGTTCAAAACACTAGAAAAACTAGGGATAACAGGAACATATCTCAACATTGTAAAAGCTATATATGCTAATCTCCAGGCCAACATTATTCTAAATGGAGAAAAATTGAAAGCATTCCCTCTAAAAACCAGAACAAGACAGGGATGCCCTCTTTTACCACTTCAATTCAACATAGTAATTGAAATGCTGGCCAGAGCAATAAGACAGATGAAAGAAATTAAAGGGATACGGACAGGTAAAGTTGAACTCAAATTATCATTATTTCTGACGATATGATTTTACACCTAGAAGATCCAAAAAATTCCACCAGAAAACTTCTAGAACTCATTAATGAATTCAGCAAAGTAGCAGGATACAAAATCAACACCCATAAATCTAAGGCATTTCTATATATCAATGACAAATCCTCTGAAAGGGAAATGAGGAAAACTACCCCGTTTACAATAGCATCAAACAAAACAAAACAAACAAACAAAAAAAAAACTTGGGAATCAACTTAACCAAAGACATGAAAGACCTCTATGATGAAAACTACAGAACACTAAAGAAATTATGGAAGACCTTAGAAGATGGAAAGATCAACCCTGTTCTTGGATAGGCAGAACTAATATTGTCAAAATGACCATACTACCAAAAGCACTATACAGATTTAATGCAATCCCAATCAAAATCCCAATGGCATTCCTCATAGAAATAGAAAAAGCATTCATGAAATTCATCTGGAAAAATAAGAGACCCAGAATAGCTAAAGCAATCCTTAGCAAGAAGTGTGAAGCAGGTGGCATCACTATACCAGACCTTAAATTATACTACAGAGCAATAGTAACAAAAACAGCATGGTATTGGCACCAAAAAAGGCTGGTAGACCAATGGTACAGAATAGAGAACACAGAGACTAACACATATAATGTCAGTTCTCTTATATTAGACAAAGGCGCCAAAAATGTACATTGGAAAAAAGATAGCCTCTTCAACAAATGGTGCTGGGAAAACTGAAAATCCATATGCAAGAAAATGAAATTAAACCGCTATCTCTCACCATGCACAAAATTCAACTCAGAGTGGATCAAGGATCTAGGAATAGACCAGAGACACTACACCTAATAGAAATAAAGTAAGCTCTAATCTCCAAGATGTTGGATTAGGCCCCAAGTTCCTTAATAAGAATCCTGTAGCACAAGAATTAATATCAAGAATCAATAAATGGGATAGATTCAAATTACAAAGCTTCTTCTCAGCAAAAGAAACAATTAGTGAGGTGAATAAAGAGCCTACTAATTGGGAACAAATTTTTACATGCACATCAGAGCACTAATCTCTAGAATATATAAGGAACTCAAAAATCTTCACACCAAAAAAAAACCAAATAACCCAATCAATAAATGGGACAAGGAACTGAACAGACACTTCTCAGAAGAAGATATACAATCAATCAACAAATACTTGAAAAAATGTTCAACATCTCTGGCAATTAGAGAAATGCAAATCAAAACCACTCTAAGATTTCATCTCACACCAGTCAGAATGGCAGCTATTAAGAACACAAAGAACAATAAATGTTGGCGAGGATGTTGAGAAAAAGGCACGCTCATACATTGTTGGTGGGACTGCAAAATGGTGCAGCCAATATGGAAAGCAGTATGGAGATTCCTTGGAAAACTGGGAATGGAACCACCATTTGACCCAGCTATCCCACTCCTCAGTATATACCCAAAGGACTTAAAAACAGCATACTACAGGGACACAGCCACATCAATGTTTATAGCAGCACAATTCACAATAGCTAAACTGTGGAACCAACCTAGATGCCCTTTAGTAGAGGAATGGATAAAGAAAATGTGGTATATACACACAATGGAGTATTACTCGGCAATAAGAGAGAATAAAATCATGGCATTCGCAGGTAAATGGATGAAGTTGGAGAATATAATGCTAAGTGAAGTTAGCTTATCCCAAAAAGCCAAATGCCAAATGTTTTGTCTGATATAAGGAGGTTGATTCACAATGGGGTTGGGATGGGGAGCATAGGAGGATTAGAGGAACACTAGAATGGCCAATGGGGAGGGAGGGGAAGGGGGGGGCAAATAGGTGAAGATAAAAGAAAGATGGTAGAATGAGATGGATATCATTACCCTAAGTGCATGTATGAAGTCACGAAGGGTGTGAATATACTTTGTATACAACCAGAGATATGTAAAAATGTGCTCTACAAGTATAATATGAAATGTAATACATTCTGCTGTCATTTCTAACAACTTAGAATAAAAAATAAATTTGAAAAAAAATAAATATAATTAAAAAACATACAGATCACATGAAAATGAAAAATAAAAGAATTAAATTTAATAAGTTACTGGGTGATTATCCAATTTTCTGACAACTCAAGTTATAGATTTTTCTAGACTTCTTTTTTATGGGAATCACCTAAATCAGTATGTGTCAACATTTCTTTTTTCAGGTAAAAAAAAAAAACACAGAAAACAATATTTGTAAGAATAACAAAGTGGATGATTGGGGTCATCTCTAGGGTAGAGTAAACTTGTGCCTCACCACAATGGCTGCCATGGTACACTCTTTGGGGAGCTCTGATATAACTATCAAATTCAGTGTCTGCAATATCTAGGTTATGGAACCAACCTAGATGCCCCTCAGTAGATGAGTGGATAAAGAAAATGTGGTATATATACACAATGGAATATTACTCAGAAATAAGAGAATAAAATTATGATATTCACAGGTAAATGGATGAAGTTGGAGAATATATGCTAAGTGAAGTTAGCCAATCTCAAAAATACAAATGCTGAATGTTTTCTCTGATATAAGGAGGCTGATTCACAGTGGGGTTGGGACCAGGAGCACAGGAGGATTAGAGGAACAATAGAAAGGTCAATGGGGAGGGAGGAGAAGGGAGGGGGGCAAGGGGGTATAAAGGAAAAACAAAAAAGATGGTAGAATGAGATGGATATCATTACCCTGAGTGCATGTATGAAGACATGAATAGTATGAATATACTTTATATACAAATAGTGATATGTAAAAATGTGCTCTATATGTGTATTATGAATTGTAATGCATTCTACTGTTATATACAACAACTTTGAATAAAAAAAATCAGTGTCTGATTGCAACTAGAGGAAGAAAGAAAGCAATTGACTCTAGAGTGAGAGATTGACACACACTGTGGTTTCTCTTCAATGACTGAAGCAATGT
The DNA here is from genome assembly GCA_025594165.1 of Tamias sibiricus. Classification (NCBI taxonomy): domain Eukaryota; kingdom Metazoa; phylum Chordata; class Mammalia; order Rodentia; family Sciuridae; genus Tamias; species Tamias sibiricus. The sequence goes on from CM046659.1 coordinate 56,822,650, forward strand.
TAGGCAGTTAGAAATTTATTGAGCACTTCAGTGTGAACTGAAGATCATAAAGGTTCTGTTTATGTCTGTTCCTTGGAACATACTAAGAAACACTGAATTTATTGGGGAGAAGAGATAAACAGATCATTTAAAAATAGACAAACGACACTTATGTTCAGGGTCTTCTTCAGCCAGAACAGGGCCTAGATGGACTGCCCAGAGGGAGCAATACCAGAACTGAGTCTTGGAGGATTCAAAGGAGTCAGCAAGTTTAAAAAGGGGGGGGGGTGATGTAGGGATAGGAAAAATGGTATAAAGAAACAGACATTATTACTTTATTTATATATGTGACTGCATGACCAATATGATTCTACAACATGTACACTCAGAAAAATGAGAAATTATATCCCATCTATGTGTGATATATCAAAGTGCATAAATGCATTCTACTGTCATGTATAACTAATTAAAACAAATAAAAAATTTATAAATAATAAAACCACTATATGTGAGAGGGGAAAAAAGAGGGGGGGATGGGGTTCAACTGGCTGAGGAACTACAAGGCCCAGAAGTGTGTGAAACACCACAGAAGGTGTGGAGACATATGATTACAGACTTTGCTAGAACAAAAGTTCAAGGTGCAGGACAACCAGAGAGAGAGAGAGAGAGAGAGAGAGAGAGAGAGAGAGAGAGACAGAGAGACAGAGAAAGAGGAGAGAGAAGGGGGGTGGAGAGCATTGAAGGGGCCAGCAGGGACCACATCCTGGAGAGTTTCTAGGTCATACTTAGGAGCCCTGGACTTCACATGACAGGTGACAGGGAAGCTCTAAAATCAACTCAAGCTGTAGGATAAGTGAGGAAATGGGGACCAGCCTCCAAGACAGTGCTCCTGAGAGCTGGAGCCTACAAAATGGTAGGGACCATGACAGGGAGGGAAACCATGAACACAAGAGGATGTTATTTCTTAAGCATGGTGACAGGTAATGAAGTGTTTTATCAGAGGATGCTGTGGGGATTGGCTGGACAGCAAAAGGAAAGGGCATGGTTATAAGAGTTCCATATAACTCCAGTTTCTGGGAACATGGGCAGATGACAGTGCCCCTTCCCAAAACAGAGATAAGATTACACAGGAGTAAGGTGGGAAGAAGATGAATATGATTTAGAACATCTTGAGTTTGGGTACTTAAGGATAAATGGCTACCTCACAGACATAGGGGAAAGAAATAGATTTGGGAGTTACCTGCATACAGGATGTTGTTAAAAGCTGATTAAGGGGCTGGGGTTGTGGCTCAGTGGTAGAGCCCTTGCCTAGCATGTGTGAGGCACTGAGTTCAATTCTCAGCAACACATATAAATAAATAAAGGTCCACCAACAAGTAATCAATTTTTTAAAAAAAAAGCTGGTTAAGTGTCAAATGCAGCAGTAAAATTCAGTTAAAGGCGTGAAAGGCATGTACTGAACTTGGCAATATAAAGGTCACTGGTGACCTAGAGACAGCACCATGAATGGGCTGGCAGGGAAAAAAGGCAGGTGAAAGTGGCCTGAGAATGCACTTGGGAAGGAAGAAGCTAGAAATACATACTACATTCTCAGAGTCCACAGTGCTAACCATTATGCCACATAACTTTATACTACACACTGCTTTTTCAAGAAACTTCCTGAGAAGGAAGGCAAGTGAGGTGGTTCTTCTTTCTCTAGGTTGTGTGGACAAACACTCGCATTCTGAGTGATCTGACTCAAGGAGTGTGAGTCTGAGGAGGGGCTGATGACACAGAAAAGAGAAAAGACAGCAAGGTCTATAGGAAGGATGGGAAGAGAAATGAATTAGGGCACAGAAAGGGACTGACAGTTCACACTGGAGCAACCGAAATTTTCTTTCTGAAATAAAGGGTGGCTCTTCTCCTAGGAGGGAAGGACGCGGAGGTCAGAGTGAGAAGTTGACTTAGATTTGTTTTCTCAGCCCAAGAAAACTGTGAATGATCTCATCTTTTAAGGAGTAATGTTTTCCTCCTCAATGGGGGAAAATACTGCTTTACTAAGAGTGACTAAGACACAGCCAGTACATGGCAAAGGAGAATGGCAAATTCAAGTTCCACCAAACTGGGGGTGGAGAACAGACCCTCCCCCATTAGCTACCCACAGAGGAGTACATCAAGACATGTGTGCTGTGCTCTCAAGTGTTAAGTTTATGTTGGGGCATCATGGGCAGTTTTACTGGCCCCACAGCCATGTGGTTCCCATCTCTTAAAGCAGTATAAGAAACAGCAAATTAGAAAAGTACTCAAGAAAACACTCATGAGAATTTGAAAACAGTGCCTACCCAAGATGGGAAGTAAGCCTCTGGCTCAAAGTATTTTCCACAGTGCTTATTCCTTTTGAAGTTCCCAAGATCAGCCTGCAGGGCAAAGGCTGCCAGCAGGAAGTAGGCCTCCTCTCGGAGCACACACTGAGAATGGAGGACTTGTTTTCTCAGGTGCCAGTAATAATAGTATCTTGCTGCTCTGTCACTAGGAAAATAAAAGAAAACAGAAGTCACATTTTGGTGGAATAATGCAATGGCTTGTAAACAGAACCCAATCCTGCTCTCCATCTGGTGACAGGAGACCTTTGTTTCTGCTCCTCCCTCCCACTTCACTGAAAAGGGGGTGAGGGCTGCTCATGGGGGTGAGGGGAGGGGAGGACTCCAAGTCAGACTACCATACAGCAAAGATAAGGCTCACAGCTTTTGATCCATCACAGAAGGGAAGAGGTATTTACTCCAATATGGTAAATACGTCACTGAATGTACAGAATGGACCTAGTAGAAGCCAACGCATCTGCTATATTTAAAATATTTTGCTACCATGATGTTGCACACATGACACAAATAAGTACAAATCTAGGGGTAATCCTGGATTTAATGTTTTGCTGTTCTTTTTTGTTTCCTAGCTGAGCACTTACAAATATCAGAGGCCCTTTTAAAAATGTTTGTTTATATACCTGTCTAGAAAACAAAAATCTGTTTAACTATAATTTTTTTTAAATTCTCTGAGAGTGAACTAAAAGCTTCCCTTAAATCCTTAAATCTGTTTTTTTTATTAAGTGGATATTATTTTATATTTCATAGACATGGGTCATGACAACCATAATGCTGCCCACAAAAGGAAGAGCTACTAGTGCACTCACAACAGTCCACTGAGGTCAGAAATAGTCTCCATTAAAGATGGATTATGGAAAACATGGTCAAAGCTCAAAAAAATAAAAATTGTTCATGGGAAAATAGGATGCTTTACAATCAAAGTAAATATGCAAGAAAAAATGCATGCATATATATGTATTATAATGAGCCAATTGCCTCCTTACCATTTTAGGTTGACTGTTTACCTAAGATATATAGTTCATTAGTAGATGATAATAAAAATCATATGGGTTTATTTTAACTGAGACAATTTCTTAAGCATGAGGAGCTTAAAAATAAAGCATTTATGTAATTCTTTCCCCTTAGGACATAGAACTTTTCAGAGCACTCCTTTTTATAATACTGGCCACACATTGTTTGGAGTGGTTCATCCATGGGGATAAAAGGCAAAAGTATAGGGATGAATTAAACTTTCATTAGCCCCACGGGGTTAATTAGTGGCTAAATAATATATTTTCCTTCTTTCCAAGGCATTGCACCCTTATCAGGTAAATGTCTATAAACTGAGAATAACTAGTAAAGTTTCTCAGCCTTTAAAAAAAATACTCCTTATGGGATAATATGTTTTACTCTTAAACTTGCATCTAGCAATAACATAAAATATCAAGAACTAATTTTCCAAATAATTCACTAGCCAAATGTATCTTTTTCTCTTTTACATGGAGCTTCTCAAAGTTTAGTAATAAAGTAAAATACAGACTTCACATTTCTTGTGTTTTCTTTCTATCATCTAAGAAAATCACCTTTGAAAATTTTACAGCACCAAATCCTTCTATATAAAAGAGCTTTCAAAGGGGAGAATTCTGAATTTGCATCACGGACACAGTACTGTTCACACACCCACCCCCAGAAAGAAGACTCGATTACCAGCCGTCATCAAACTGCACCTCAGTGTCCCACAGGATAGCTCCACTGGGCTTAATCTTAGTTCTGAAGCATTGGTAAGAATAGAAACAAGACCCTCAAATGTAAAAGGAACACCAGACAAAGTCCTGGGCACTTTTACAAGTGAGTTCCTGCCCCTGCTGCACCCCACCCCACTCCTGAAAAAGAATATAATCCTTTAATCAACCTCTCCACTCTCCACAGAAGTGCTAGTTCCTTCTTCTTGACTAGTTTGTGTGTGTGTGTGTGTGTGTGTGTGTGTGTGAACATGTGGAGTAAAGAAAACGTGAGCCATTGATGTTAACATTTTCATTCACAGTCTACTACTATCACTAAATATTTAATAAATATTTATTATTGATTGTACCTCTGTTTTATAGACTGAGGATACTCGAGTATATAAAAAGAATAAAAAGAAAAAATTGCTGCTGTTATAGACTTTATATTCTAACAGGTGGAAAGAAACAGTAAACACAAGTAACTTATTTGGTGTGTTAGAAGAAGTGCAATGAGGAAACAAAGGTTTAGAATTCCTCCTTGTCCTTATACCTGATCAATCTGCCATTTTCCACATAGTACTGCACACGGAAGTGTATAATCATGGGAGGCCCAAACTGGTCAATACCCTAAAACAAAGACACACATAGAAAACAAGCTATTTTTGGCTGCTTCAAAAATGGGTTTCAAAACCAAGTACAATACCATTATTTGCAAGACACTTTTTTAAACACTGAAGGGCTTTATTTACTAGTAATGAGTGGGGGCTTGAAGTGGGTTCCATGTGGATACCAGGTCCCTTTAAAACCAGGAAATTACAAAGCAAAACAGGATACTATCTCTTTATCTAATTCTCATTCACAGTAATGCCAATGACAACA